>OY728152.1:855879129-865879129 GCA_963277665.1 Viscum album | reverse complement strand
ATTATTATTTCTTCCACACCTTTTATCTTAAGACCACAATTGAACTTATTTAATGATATTATGGTAGACAATTTTGATTTTTTTCCTCACATTGACGACATGATCTCATCACAATATACTTTTTTGAACTAGACACTAAGGTTGAATGTATCTTTTGAGCACAAATTAGACAAACCCAGTATACGAGAAGTGTCAAAATTCATCAATTTAAAGATTTTATCCATTCTCAAAATAGTGAAAATTAAATCACTTTAGAATCTCACTCAAAATCCAAAACAATGTCACATGATAATAATAATGAACTTAATCAAACCATTAAATAATTAGAGGCACCTGATATTAACTATCAACCAACATGCATTACATACCCAAATCTTCAATTAGATTTTGGACTTAAATCCAGGTTAATACAACTTCTACTAAAATTTCATAGTCTTTTTAGTAAGTAGACAAATAATCATTTGAATTAATTAAAAGTAATCTATTCAAAAATAAAACCAAGAAATGTTTCTAAAGAACAAATCAAACTTTGTGCATTCCCTTTTTCAATCGATGGATTCATGAAAGACTAGATGTATTATTTACAACACGAAGATGTAAGATATTGGAATGATTTAAAAATAATTTTCTTACAGAAATTGTTTCCAACATCAAAGAACACAATAATTTGAAAGGGGATATCAGACATCAAAAAAGTATAAAGGGAGTCAATGTATGAGTACTTAGAGTGATTCAAGAAGTTGTGTGAAAACTGACCACATCACCAAATTAGTGAGAAAATACTTATCCAATACTTATATGAAGGGATCACACCGATGTATAGGATCATGGTTGATGTCACATTAGGAGGATCATTGGTTAAAAAAACACCACTATCATCTCAAGCATTGATTGATAAAATGGCACAGAATTCCTAAAAATTTGGAAATTGTGGTACCCTTTCACCAATAGGTGTATATCAGGTATGTCCCCCTACTATGGATAATTGTTTATTTGATAAAAAGTTGGAAAAGTTGACTATTATGGTGAGGTAGATTACAGTGGCCCAAAAGACAACACAACCCACTACTGTAAGGGTTTGTGGAATATTTACAGTACCGGATCACCCTACTGATTCATTCCTAAAAATATAGGAATTAGACTACTATGTTGTTGTGTTTCTAGGATAGCCATATTAGTAGAAAAAACTAATGCCTCAACCCATGTATGAACCACTATCTCCAAAATATAATCCAGGGTGGAAGGATTATCCAGGGCTCAGGTATGGTATTGGATAACAATAAAGTCCACCATTTGAACAAAAATTACAGTAACAACCACCTTACCAATAGGTTTTTCAACAACCCTAAAGAATATTTGATGGTAAAACTTCAAAAATAAAACAATAATAAGGTTATTACCAACCAAAGTTAGACTCTAACATAGATGATAATTTAAATAAAATTATTATTAATCAACATAATGAACTAAATAGATAAAGAATAAAACTAAGGAAGCTGAAAAAACAAATTATTCAGATTGACATAGACTCAATCAACTAATAAGTTATTACTATAGAAATTTTCCTTCCCAACCTAAGCCAAATCGCAAGGGGAATACAAGTTTCATCACACTAAGAAGTGAGAAGAAAACATTTGAGACATCTTCTCCTATCCATCCCCCTAATTTCACCCCAACTCCGGAGAAGCCCCATTCAAGATCGAATGATGAGAAACCAAATAATAAAGATAAAGATAAAAATAATATCAATTATGTCACTACAAAACCCCTTCCATTTCCAAATAGGGTTGTACAAACCAAGAAGTTGGTTTAATAAGCGATACAAAAAGAGGTACTAGACAAATTCAAGAAATTTGAGATCAACATTCCACTTCTTGATTCTATTAAGAAAATCATAAGGTATGATAAATTATTGAAATAAATATGCACCAACCTAAGAGGGATTAAGGTAAATGATATGATCAATCTTGAGAGAAATATCTCTGCACTCATCACATCCAACATGACAATACTTACAATGTGAAAGGACCCTGGTACATTAATTATACCATGCATCATAGGGGAGTCACATTTCTATGATTCTTTGTATGATTTAGGTGTTTCTATTAATGTGATACCTCACTCAGTTTATCATCTTTATAGATTAGTGAGATGAATCTAACAATGGTGGTGGTACAATTAGAAAACCGAGCTACAACATTTCTTGAATGGGTACTTGAATATGTACTTGTTTTGTTAAGAGACTTGATTTTTCCTATTGACTTTTATATTCTTAACATATAAGATAACCATGCTAAATTCCCATGCTCCCATTATCTTAGGTAGGACCTTCCTCAAAACTGTCAAAATAATCATAAAATTCCATTAGGGTACTCTTTACATGGAATTCAGAGATGAGTTTTTAGATTTAATATTATGGAATCTATAAAGTACCCCTCAGAGAATCATTTTACTTTTTTTGTCTCCCATTTTGACTCAACTTATAAAAAAACAATGGATTTTTATTATTCTACACTTAAAGAGATTATGAACATTGGGTCTAGTTTGATGTCAAAGAGTATTTACACACTTTTCATAAATGAGAAAACCTCACTTGGATTTGATTTAGGTGTAGATTCTTATTATGATTATGAGAATGTTCTTTATAATTATGACATGGATGTTTAGAATTTTGATGGATTTGATGAATTATTATCTAATTTTGAGGGTATATATTTTTATACTAATGTTCCGTGTTCACAAATTTTAGTTCCTTTGATTATTACATATGTACAACACCCACCCACATTGGAAATAAAGGCCTTACCACCAAATCTAAAAGACTCTTACTTATTGAGTGGTGAGAAATTACCTATTATTATTAATAATAATAATATTCTTCCTAAATAAGATGTGTAACTTTTATATATTTTTAGAGAGAAAATTCAAGATATTGGGCAGAGCCTTGTTGACATACCTATAATTATCCCTTCTATTTGCATGAACATGATTTATTTGAAGGATGGGGCCAAACCAGTTAGACAACCACAAAAGATTCTCAATCCAAATTTATTGGTGGTTGTAAAGAAATAAGTGAAAAAATTACTTGAGGTAGGTATTGTTTATCCCATATATGATTCTCAATGGTTTATCCCCATTCAGGTTGTACCAAATAAAACTAGATACAAAGTTTTAAAAAATGAGAGGGAGGAGTTAGTTTCTATAAGGGTAAAAAATAGTTGGTGAGTATGTATAGACTATAAGAAACTAAATCAATCCAATCACAAGGACCGTTTTCCTCTCCCATTCATCGATAAAATTCTTGATAGTCTTATAGTTAGGACACACTATTTATTTTTAGATGATTTTTCTAGATATTTTTAGGTACCTATTTCTCTAAAGGATTGGGAGAAGATGAAATTCACATGCCCATTCAGTATATTTGCATACTAGAGGATTCGATTTGGACTTTGTAATTGCCTAGGTACCTTCCAAATATGTATGATAAGTATATTTTTTGATATATTTGAGAGATTTATGGAGGTTTTCATGAATTAATTTACTATATTTGGATCCTTATTTGATCAGTGTATTTGTAGCCTGGGAAAAGTTTTTTATCGTTGTGTTGAGAAAAACCGGGTTTTGAATTTTGAAAAATGTCATTTCATGATATAGAAAGGAATTATCTCAGGGAATGTAGTTTCCAAGAATGATATTGAGGTATATAGGTCTAAATTTTACATTATTTATACATTACCTTATCTTACATTTGTGTGATGTTAGATCTTTCCTAGGACATAAATGTTTTTATCGACGCTTCATTAGAGAATTTAGTAATATTTCTCTACCCATATATTCTTTTCTTCAAAAATATTATGATGATTGATGATTCTTATAGGGTTTCCTTTGACGATTTAAAGAAATTTCTCACCACACTATCGATCATACAACCCCCACAGTGGGAACTCCCATTTGAGCTTATGTGTGGCGCTTCAAACTTTGTAGTTGGAGCAGTATTATCTTAGAGAGTGGAGGGGTGATCACATGTGATTGAATATTCTTACAGGACAGTGGATTAAACCTAATAAAACTACTAAATAATGGAAAAATAGTTTATTGTAGCCATATTTTATTTGTATAAATTTTGTTCTTACTTATTGGGTTCAAAAGTTATTGTTTTCTCTAACCATAAATCTTTGAGATAACTTTTGAATAATACATATGCAAAGTTAATACTAATTAATTAGATGATAATTCTTTAGGAGTTTGACATTAAGATAAAGAAAAATAAAGGATCAGAGAACTTATTTTTTTACCACATGAGCGAGATCACTCACATTGTAGAACATGATACACCATAATAGGTACCTATTAGAGACACTTTTCCCAATGAGCATATCTATTATCTCTTAGAAACACACCCTTGGTATGATGACTTAGTTAATTACTTGGTTTCCTTTTAAATTTATTTAAACCTAATGAAAAACCAAGTTGAAAATTAAAAATCAAGTCTAGGTATTAATGTGTGGGATAACCCATATATTTGGCACATATGTAGTGATCAAGTCATTAGAATATGCATTATAAATCATGAGTTTGAATATGTTCTTCATTTATGTCATGAACTTGATTGTGGGGGACTCTTTCCCCCACCAATGAACTTCTAGGAAGGTATTAGACTCAAGATTATATTGTCCTAGTTTGTCTCATGATTCCCATATGTTCTGTAATTCATGATCACATTGCCAACACAATGGAAATATTTCTAAGAGACATGAGATACCTCATCATCCCATGTTTTTATGTGGTATTTTTGATGTTTGGGGCATTGATTTCATGGGTGAATTTAACAATTATTTTGTCTTCTTGTATATTCTAGTTTTAATTTATTATGTTAGCAAATGGGTGGAGTCCAAATCCACCAGGATTGATCATTCTCATGTTATAGTGGATTTTTTCAAAGATCATTTTTTTAGGTTTAGAGCATAAAAAGTGATCATTAGTGACCAAGGGTCACACTTATACAATTTGAATTTTGGTTCCCTAATCCAGAATTATGGGGTGACACACAAAACATAAACACCTTACCACCCCCAAACAAATGGCCAGGATGAAGTCTCAAATCCAGAGTTGAAACAAATTTTTGAGAAAACTATGAAACTAAATAGGAAGGATTTGAGAAAGAGTTTGGATGATGAACTATGGTCTTATAGGATGAAGTTAAAAACACCCATTGGCATGTCACCCTATAAGATTGTTTTTGGGAAATCATGTCATCTTCCCATGGAGGTTGAGAATCGAGCATATTGGGCAATACAGAAATGCAACATCAATTTAGCCTAAGAAGGAGATCAAAGGAATCTGCAACTTCAAGAGATTGAGGAGATCAAATTATCAAAAATATGAGAACTCAAATCTCTATAAGGAAATAACTAAAGTGACCCATGATAAGATGATCCAACAAAGGGAGTTTCATGTGGGAGATAAAGTCCTTCTCTACCATTCACGATTGAAAATGATGCTTGATAAGATACATTCTAGATGGTTAGGACATTATATTATATATCATTTTTTTACTTTTAGTGTATTGGGGATCACACAAGAGGCTATAATAAGGATATTTAAAGTCAATGGGAATCAATTAAAGAAATAATTCAATGGATTCCCAACACATGTAGTTGATGCCATCACACTACATGATCCTGTCACTTCTTGATCATATCAGGATATACCTTATCCTCTCACTTTTATATTATTTGTCCTAATTAAAATTATGTATATCATGTGCACACATCATTTCATAGGGTCACATTGTGTACAATGTAACATTTTAAGTGTGGGAGAGGGGATAACATTTTAGGTTGATTTTTTTAGGATTTATTTTTTCCTTTTATTTCTTATGAGTTTTTATTTTTATTTTTAAAATTTTAGGATATTTTAGATTAAATGAACATAGATTATAATTTTTTATTCATGAATTTATTTTGAGAAAATTTAATTTATTTTTGAAAGAATATATTTTTGATGATTGTTGATGCATAATTTTTTTCCTTGAATTTTATTTTCAAAACATTTTTATGAGTTTGACCAATTTTTTAAATCCATGTCCATGAAACACCAACCTAAAATATTTTTCCCATCCCATGAGGTATTCTAAACCAAAATTTTCCTATTCTTTCTAATACCCATTTATTGAGAGTGATTAAGGATTGTTTTCTTCAAGAAATTTCATGGCATCTTATCAAATATTTGATTGAACAAACTTGATTTTAAAATGATTGAGTCATTATATTGTTTATCCCTTTATCCTTGGACCTACCCTAACATTGAATCCTACTTTTCCTATATAATCCATGAATTACTATTGATAGGAAAGAGCCACATTACAAGTCAATTTTCCTTCCCACCCCACTCTTGGTATTATTGTATGATATTCCTTATAATAAGTGTGGGGGATAAATTGTTTGTTGTATAAAAGAGTGTTTCAAATTAAGGAGGATATGTGTGGTGTTTTCATTGGATTTGGGAGGGGCAATTATTTATCATTCATTTTACTTTATTGTTCACCCATATTGAAAAAAATTAATTGTTTCTTGGGTAGGCCAAAATCCACCATTACTAGACCAATATTCTTAAGATCATATGAGGTTAGGTGGAGGATATGAGATATTTTATAAGTTTAAATTTTTAAAAAATAAAAATAAAAAATCAAAAAAGATAGGGTGAAT
The DNA here is from genome assembly GCA_963277665.1 of Viscum album. Lineage (NCBI taxonomy): Eukaryota > Viridiplantae > Streptophyta > Magnoliopsida > Santalales > Viscaceae > Viscum > Viscum album. The sequence goes on along the minus strand of OY728152.1, from coordinate 865,872,422 downwards.
CATACCTTATGTTTTTAGTTATTCATGAGACACTTTAAGTTTTCATGAGTGAAGAGATGGCATTATCATATTGGGTAGAGTATTTTCATTATACTTATCTTTTGATTATCATGCATTGTACTTAAGAGTTAAACCTCCCTTTTCAAACTTATTTTTACTTTTCACATTATTTCCCACCAACCTAAAGCCTTAGAGTAATTTGATCCTTAATGAAAAGACCCCGAGATTGATTGTGATCTTTGTATTTATGGGATGAAGATGTTAGATGCCATGTAAGCCTATGGTAAGTAACATGTACATGAGGATTGATCATAACTCTAAATTACATATCTCTTTATTGAAAAAAATCAATGTGAGGTAAGTTGTGATTTGGTCTTGAATGGATTATCGAGGTTGAAAAAAATTTGAATGTGAGAATAAAATAAAAGTGAATTTCTTTTCATATATGAGACATGATAAATTCTATTTTGTAAAAGATGATTTTAAATTTTCTCATTATTTTTTTTGTGTGATTTTGAAATGGATATTGAATAAATTTTTCCTAGGACTACAAAAGGGTAAGTGTGGGGGAGTTGATAAACCTAGGCTTTATTGAATATTTTATTAATAATAAATTATTTAATTATCCTATATTGAGTTTTAATGAATTATTTGATTAAAATTTTAAATTAGTTCATGAATTTGAAAATTTCATGAGAATTATAGTTTTTCCATTTCAGTTTTACTTTAGTATTTATCTTATAAAATTTTATTTACATTTTATTTTAATTTAGAATTTTTTGGACTGATTCTTCACAAATTTTTCTACATGTTTAATTTAGATCATAAAATATGGATTCTCCATTTAAGGGGAAATAAGTGTCTATAAAGTCAACACTTATGTGGATCCAACTGGATGGGTCCCACCATAATAATTCAGTCATAACATTTTTTTATCACAATTGTATTGAAATAAATTTTTTACATAAGGTAGAATAAATTATCTGAATCATTTCATAAAACTGGAGTAAATTCTAGTTCGATCATTTTAATGGTAAAAAACACATGTGAAGTAGATGCATATAGATTTAATGAATTTTCTAGAAGAGAAATATTTTCAACTATGAGCTGACAATAAATCCTTCAAAACATAGTAAAATTTTATGAAATTTTGATGGTGGATGAATAAGACACCAGGGAACAAGTACACAAAATACCAAAATCTAGTATTTTTCCATTAAGTTATCCAAAAGTGCATGGATATTCAATAAATTGAATATGGATGGTCTTTCTATACAGAAATATTTTCATTAATCACCCACCCATATCTCCTTCAATATGATTCTAATGGAGCTAATTTTTTTGGGTAAATGTACAATATATATTTGAGAAACTTTTTATATTAAAATATGTCCTTATTCATCCATTTAATGGTCAAAAAATGCATACACTTTCATAGGAAATAATTAAAGAAAATATTTTCCACCTCCCTTGCATATAAATATGTTCCTTGACTTCTACGTTTAAGGGAATTTGTTCATCAAATAAATTTATATTCATTCATATTAAATTTATTCTATTAAATTAAAGTTTATTATTTTTTATTTTATTCTTTTTCTTGGACAATAAGAGTTTATATGAGATCATATCTTTCCAATATAAATCCAATTCTTAAGAAAAACATATCTTTGATGACCCATACACCCATGAAATCATAATTTCATTATAATCAATCAAATTAAAACATATTAAACTAATTATTTTTAATCCATTAAAATAATTTAATTCGTTAAAATACGATCAATTAATTGATTATTAAAAAAAGGATTAAGAAACTCAATCGATAAACACTTAACACACGAGGTTGAGTTTGTGTAAATCATGAGAGAGAATGTAAATTGTTAAATACAATCATCTAGGATTAAATTGTAGGATTAAAATATAATCACAAGAATAAATTAATTAATATTCATATAGTTTAAATTTTTTCCTAATTGTTCACTGAACATAAAGTTATCTTTAGAATGATCATCAAAGTAGGGTACCACGATATGATGCTCTAAAATTAGCCAAGGTTTAAAACAATTTGATTTTTGCGGTTGTGTAAAATTTTCACAGGGTTTGGGGATTGAAAATATTAGGAGATCATAATTTATGGAATCAAATAATTTGAGATAATAATAAATAATAAATTGAAGTGGTGGGTTATATTGATTTAACTTTTATAAAAAAAATTCTTAAACACAAAGAACACTTATTCATCTCTTGATTTTATTTCACATCATCAAAAAATTTGTTTTATTATTATTATTTTTTCATTCACTTCTTGATTAATTGATATTGAAATAAAATTCCTCTCTAAATTCTCTTTTCCATTTTATTTTTTTAATACATAAAAGTGTAGTTTAATTCACTTACTCCTCAAGAGATATGACCTAGGTCATCCATTATGTTGCACTTAGTAAAAAAAAATCATTTGAGAGAAACCATAAAAGTGTTCATCAAATACATCAAATGATAAGTATATACAACACACAAAAATAAATAAGTGCATAATACAAAACATGTCTCAATGGAGTGGAAATTGATATGAAATATCTTACAAAGATCATATCATTGAAATGCGAATTAATCAATGAAGTGATTATGTATGAAAAATTCAAGTCCATGAAAAACAATTGGAAATAAAATATAATACAATCAGAGGAAATTTCACACATAACCATGTCATAACATATAAAATGAAGTATAAGTATAACCTAGTGAATGAAAATCGAGTTAATAAACCCTTTACCTCACACTTCCCCTTAGCTGGACATGCTTTAACCTCGTGTATAATGGTTTTAATTTTTTTAATAATTTATAAAATAACTATATTAATATTTATAATATAATATTTGATCCTCTTATAATATCTTATCACCTTTTCATTAACAATCTTTCATTATTATCATTATTTTGGGTGTTAAATGCTTTATTTTCTCACGTATTCTTTGTCACAGAAGTTCCAGTCCTTGTCTGTGATTATGGTTACATCATATATAAAATGTTAAAAATGATATAAATATCATATATATTCATTAAATAAATATTTAGAATCATCCATAAATTTTAGAGGTATAAAAATGAATTACACGGTTGATAAAGGCGGTAGGCCATACGTACACATGAACATTGTTTTCACTTTTCGAATGATGAAAAGGAAGAAAGGTAAATAATAATTCACCTTTAAAAAATCATTATTATATAATATATATTATATATTTTCATTGAATATATCTTTATTATCATCCATGTAAAGTGGAAATGAAAAACAGATCACATCGCTTCGTAGTGGTGGTAGTCCACACGTACACATGAGCGACGTTATCATTTTCCAATAGATTGGAATGTAAAAAGATATATATGATATTATAATTAAATAATAATAATTATTTTATAAATACAATATATACAAATTATTTCCATATTTATAACCATCCAAGTAAAATGGTTATGAAAAATGAATTACACCACTATGTGAAGACGGTAAGTCGTACATATGCAAGCGAGATGTTTTTGCTTTTCGTAAGATGGAAAAGAGGTGGAAAATGGTTTTAATATAATAATAATAATATATTATTATATTTAATATATTTTATTAATTATTTTATAATGGTTATAATATATTTATAGAAATTAGAAGAAGTAAGGAATTTGAAAGAGTTAGTAAAAAAATGATTACCTCTTCTTTGGTATACTTCGTTTAGATCTCCTATTAAAGGACCTAGGGTTGGTCTTTTGGAAATAAAAGAACCTATATAACTTGTATAATGATTTTTATAAAATAAATTAGTTGGTTTTAGTAGATATATTTTTCTCAATGTGGTGTAATTAAAAGAGAGAAGGGGTGTTCATTTATAAGTGAGGGGAGGGGCACTCTTAGAATTACTTAAAGTATTAAATTAATATAAATTAATTTTCATATAAAAATGGATCCAAATTTATATAATTTTAGGATAATATTATGTTGAGTTAAAATAATCTCATAAAATTAAATTTGGACAAGTTTTGGTTATGTTTTCACCCTTATCTCTTAGTTTTAACCCTCGTTAACCCTTTTGACAATCACCTCAATATAAAAGTTTTATCCCATTTAAGGGTCAATAATGTTAGCATAAAAAGAAAAAAACTAATAAATGTATCATTATTGATGTTTTAAACCATACCCCATTAATTTTTATTAAGATACGATTTTTATTAATTTTTAATCATTTAATATTAAATGTCATTAATGTCATTTTTGGAACTACTCATTTAATTTGACATTGAAAACAACATGACATCAATGTAATTCAAATATAATCCATTAAACATCCCTAATATGTTATATTTATCTATAAAATTCATGACACACAATAATTTATTTAAATTGTATTACTTTTAATATTTTAAATCCATTTTTTATATTAATTGAATAAATACAGTGTTGGCGTTGTGTAAGCATTTAAACTAATTATTCAATCACTAAAAATTAAAAATAATTTTCCATGATAAAAATAAGTTAATTATATTCAAAATAATATTTTTTATATTTTTTCACAACATATTATTATACTTATGTGAATGTCTAATATAAATTTAAAGTAAGGGAGTGAATTTTTGGAAATTTCTTTACTTAAAATAATATAAATGTCATTACCATGGTTAAATGGAACAAAAATGAAATATATTAAAATTTTGGATTTATATAGTCAAATTAATCCCATAAAAGGAAGTAAAGTCAAGTTTTTATTTGATTTTTAATGCCTTATCACATTATTTTTAACATCAATTACCCGATTTACCCTTTACCGAGGTGATAAAATTTTACCACGGTTACTATTCATAATGTCTAAAAATAAAAGGGAAATATTTTAATAATTTAAACCTATTTATTCTAATTATGGTATATATTTTTCAAGATTAATTTTATATAAGTGGAAAAAATTAATTTTAATATAAATGTGTAAAACACAATGAATTTTTTTTTCATAAAAAATGTATTTTTAAGCATAAAAAATTAACTTATATCAAAATCATGAATTTTTTTTGATTAGATTATTCAAAATAAAATTTATAATATGTAACCTTAAGACCAAATACAAAATATAATGGGGATTTTAAATTTCTTAATTTAATAAAAAGAAATGGTAGTATTTGAAAAATCGATATTTTTCACTTTTTACTGAAAAATCAATCATTTTATAAAAAATCAAAAATTACACCCTAAGTTAATTTTGATATGATAATTTAAAAAAATTAAATTAATTTAATAAAATTCAATTTATAAAATTTTATAATTTATTTTTTAATCAAATTCTTGAATAAAACTACGTGTATTGTGTTATTCTTTCATTAAAAATAAAATCTTAATATAATTGAACCTGAGGTGTTAAATTATTCCCTCCAAAAACTTTTATCCTCATTTTTTTTGAAAATTTAACCTCATGAAAAGATTTGGGTAGTTATTAATCATAATTTCTTCTGGTTCCCACATCGCCTCTTCTATCTTATGATTTCTCCAAATTACCTTTACCAACTGATTCGTCTGATTCCTCAACAATTATTCTATAGTGTCCAAAATCTGGATAATATCTTCGTAGTAAGATAAATATGATTTTAATTATATTTCCTTATATGTGAGCACATGTGTTGGATCTGACATTTACTTTCTTAATAAAGAAATATAGAACACATCATGTACTTTAGTGAGGCTATATGGAATTTTCAAATGGTAATCTAAAACTCTAATTCCTTCTAGAAGTTTAAAAGTTTTTGATGCACCTAGGGCTATGTTTTCCTTTCTTAACATAACTTATAACACCCTTCCATAGATATACTTTAATGAAAATGTGATATCCCACTTGAAATTTCAAATTTTTCCTTTAGTTATCAGTATAACACTTTTTCCCGCTTTAAGATGTTTTAATATGGGTTTGAATAGTATTTAACTTCTCCATGGTATCCTTAACAAGTTTTGGGATAACAAGATTTATTTCACCAACTTCATCCCAATAAGTTGGAGTATGAAATATCTTATTATATATTACTTCATACGATTCCGTTTGAATACTTTAATAGAAGCTATTATTATAGGGAAACTCCCCCAAAGGTAAATACTGATCCCATACTGTAGGGGTTGGTGTCCTGAGAACCAACTGTTTTGTACTTTGATTACATAAATGTTCACTTATTATATGTTGTTCATTGTTCTGCATGAATATAATATAATAATGTCCTGGAATATTTGTTGCATTAATAAGGTCATAGCAGATCCCCGCTATGATGAGAACCTTGAAATGCTATAACAATATTCTTAAATAAAGTTCTATGGTTGGATGACATACTATGATAGGACACATAGTATACATACCGTCATGTGTGAGTACTCCTAAGAAGACGAGACTCTCTCTCATGGAGTTTGCACTTGGTAATCTCCAAGATGAGAGATTATGAGAACAGACCCGCCAGTAGTAATTCCGCATGTCTTGGTGTCATCGGATATTGCTATCTGCGAGCGCGTGTAATGGTCCTTAGACTGGAAGATTATCATTAACTCATGTCATGACTCACGCACTTAGATTTACTGACGAAAACCGTAATGCAGACAGTTGGCATGAAGTAGGGTACGTTGGGTGCGTCATGAGTGACTTGTTGTTAATGGATAAGTCGAGGAAGGATTTGTCCCTTCCATTTATGGAAGTTGATATCTCAGCCCTTTGATTGAAATAGAACTGTCGCATTAAATTCCATGGCCATGGTGTAAACGACGAGTTTTTTTCAGGTAGTCAAAGAACGACAGATCAAGCATATAGGTTTATGACACTTCCATGAAACCTGCTTGATGAGATATTGAGACAAAGGGATTAAATTACACAGTAAGCGTTTGTATGAGGTGATACGTCAATGCGGCATCAACTTCTTTCTCTTGGGTGCCTTGACCCGCTGCTAGACAGTAATCTTGGACTTTAGGCAAGCCTGCCTAATGCCAATGAGAAATAGGCCTAGAGGGTCGCACACTAAGTGTATCCAAGTATCTCAAGTTGAATAAAGATTATTCCTGTACGTGGTTTAATAATTATTCAAGGAAGCCTAAGTTGTTTTAAATGATGGAGGAAAAATAAAATAAAACAAGTACACGCCGTGTATTATTAAATGTACATGCCGTGTAGTTTTATTTTGGAAAGGAAATGAATAAATGAAAACAATATATACACGCCCTGTAGTTTTCAATGAAAAACAAGTACACGCCGTGTATTTATTATTACACGCCGTGTATTTTTTCCAGTCGGGATTTTGAGGATATAATATTGTTTTAAATGATATTTATTATAATTAGCGTGGGTGCATGTCAAGGAATTATCTATTCGACATGTGGGTTTTAAATAAGAGTCAATGAAATAAATAAAACGCATAACGCGTTTATTTATTTTCATAACTCTATAACCCCACACACCCAATTATAAATATCCTCACAACCCCAACTCTTTTCCGACACACAAGAGAATCGTTGTGCATAACATCTCTGGAGAATTATTTCAAGGTTGAAAGTACCTCTTCCTCCAAGAACGCTCTCAAGACCGAGAGAGATCCTCTTCCATCAGATCAAGACGATCTAAGGCGGACAACGCAAGCAAAGGATTCTCTACGCTAGCACCCGGAGAATCCTTTGGCGACGTCCAGAGATACGAGGTACACATGTGGATCACCGCTAGAGGGAGTCTACACTTGGCTTCTGAGACGCAACGACGGATCACATCGACAACGTGATCGAGAACATCAACGAAGATAGAACACCCAAAAGGTATTTCTTTATAATTAATTAAATTAATTATAATCAACCTGTAATGATCCTTGTTTGTGGTTCCGGGAAAAACCATCTTCTTTGTCTTTTTCTGTGATTCGATCCGTGGAGACTGGCGTTTATCGTCGTATTGATCCCGGATTGATCATTGCTAATGACAAAAATCCAAGTGGGCACATCCACCCACGCGATTCCGCTGCGCCCACAACCTTCAAATGGTATCATAGGGAGGTTACAACATTGATTATAGTTATTTAATTTTCATTGATAATTTACACATTCATATTTGATTCAATTCGAAATAAATCATTCTATAAATCTGAATTAACGAGATCTGTTCTTCCTCCTTCGTTTCTCAATTCATATCACAGAAACGACCTTTTAATTTTAATTTTTGATTAAAATAAAAACAAGGAACTCATCCGGAGGAGCCTCTCTTTCTGTCTGTACAACACGGGATTACACGGCGTGTAATTAAAACTACACGCCGTGTACTTAGGTTCAACGAACCGACACTGGTCCGCCAAACCACGCCGTGTGAATTGATTATGCCTAATTTTTAATCACGCCGTGTTGACCAGAATAGAACGGCACGTGGAAACCGGAATACACGGCGTGTATGTTGAAACAACACGCCGTGTAGTCCGTTCCGACCCAGGTGAAACCGTGTACAAAGATAAGCCGCGTACCGCGTACACGGGATCGCCAGGCTGGTTACCGTGTAACAAGGAAGTAAACTCCGTGTATGATTCATCTACATGCCGTGTACTCTAAAATTTCCAAAGTACATAAAACACGCCAAAGCCCCGGCGTGTACTTTGGATAAAGGGTGAAAAGAAAAATACACGCCGTGTAATTATAAACTACACGCCGTGTACTTTCCAGAAATGGAATTTCACCAGGTTTCCTCCAATGTACAAAGACCCGTACAGGGAATATGGATGAGAATAATCTCAAGGAAATTCAGAAAGGAATTTAAGATAAAGAATTGATTAATTATAAGATCACAATTAATTGAATTCGAGTGCGTCTTATCTTAAATAAAAGAACGATTAAAAGAATTTGAATTCTAAATATGCGTAAATGTCGTTGCATACTATGGATGATCATGAGATATACCAAAGACCCTTTTTATGTGTTTGTTTTCATTTAAATTTATTTAATTTAAATTTTTTGGCCTGCGAGCCTTCTTCCAATAAAATGTAGGGCCTGCATGCCCATGGTTTCTTTAATGTAAACACATGTAATGGAGGATCTCCCAAGCCAGTGGAGACGGTTCAAATCCCGAAGCCGAGGAGAAACCGACACAAGAAGATACAAAGGTGGACAGGTGGGAGCTGAAAAACATGAACCATCAGGTTCAAGGTGTTTTCCCTAGGTCAGGGTTAGCTTATCAAAACCGCTAGATAAGATAACCAATAGAATCTCATGATCATGCCATCTTATTTTATTTCTGTCTGATTGCATGGTTTATTTATTATGTATGTGTTGTCACAATCACATAATTAATAAAATGAACAAGCATGCAAAGATGGAACAAAATAAAAACCGGACTATGCGTAAAAATTATCAAAACATGGTTAATCACTTAAGAAAGCATCACTTAATATTAACAAACATGTGATAATGTGAAACTACGCATAAAGTAATAAAATCCCTCAATACCATATTAAGTCAGGCCAAGCCTTCCATTACCTGATTAAGGGAAAGACTCAATAAAACTATGTGTTTGACCAACCCTTTTTGGGACACTTACTTTTATAAAGTCAGCCCTTATGAAAGGTTTCGGGTTGAGTTAACCATATTACACCAAGAGAAGTAGACCTTGCTAGACTTGGTGTAATATTGGAGGTAAGAGTTGAGGAAATCCAAGTCAGGATTTCAGGATTGGGGAGTCCACTCAACAGATCAAGGAACTGTAAGCTCACAGTTGGCAAAGACCTGCCTACCTAAATACCTTCAAATAGCTTGACCAACCCTTGTTGGGGTTATGCGAAGGGGAATATGGATCCTTGCCACTAGAATGTCAAAGCAACTGGACATTCCGAGTTCAATGGTGAGGTCCATTGGGACTTGATAAAATAGTGGGAGACTTAATAAAATTTATTATTTCTCATAAAATGTAATCAAGAAAGTACTGATGAATCTGCTCTTTTAAATTGTAGAATCAATATGAAAAACACATCAACCACATTTTCTCTACGATCAATTCTGGATAAAGACAACATCCTCACCAGAAGTAACTTTCAGGAATGGTTTAGGCGCCTTCGGGTTATCCTACGCCATGAATGGAAGTTTTACGTGCTGGAGTCCTCACTTCCTGATTCTCCTGCCCCAGGGGCAAGTGATGAAGATTTCCTAGTCTATGATCAACATTTGAATGATGCTCTCAACATTCAATGTTTGATGCTGTCATCTATGTATAGTGATATCATGAAGTCTCATGAAGACATGGATTCCTACAACATGCTCGAGCACCTCCGTGGTTTATACTAGGAGAGAGAAAGACATGAAAGGTTTGAGATCTCCAAGGATCTGTTTTAGAGCAAGCTTGGAGAGGGTGCCCCAACTGGGCCTCATGTAGTCAAGTTCATTGGCTACATTTAGCGCTTGGAGGTTCTAGGGTTTAAACTCCCTAAAGAACTGGGTACCGATCTCATTCTCGCATCACTCCCCCAGAGCTTCTCAAACTTTGTTGTTAATTTCAACATGAACAATATTGATAAGTCTTTATCTGATCTTCTTATCCTTATTCTCCAAGTGGACAATGACATGAAGCGTGAAAAGCCTTCTGTCCTTATGGTGAATAAAAGGAAAGGGAAGGCGAAGAGCTTTAAGCCCAAAGCTTCTTCAAAGCCTTCCAAGAAAAGGAATATCAAAGGGGAGGCAAAGGAACAGGATGCTATTTGTTTCGCATGTGGCAAGAAGGACCATTGGAAGAAAAACTGCACCCAGCCAAGGAAGCAAGGGGAAGCTTCATGTGCGTTTGTTATCGAATGCAATCTATCTGTTTCTACTAATTGGGTATTAGATACTGCTTGTGGTGCTCACATCTGTATCCAAATACAGGAACCAAGTAGATTCAGGAAGATTGATTGAGGGGAGGTAGATCTATGAGCAGCCAACGAAGCCAGACTCGCTACTATAGCTGTCGGAGACTACCACCTCACATTGCCTACTGGGATGGTCTTGGTTTTGAAAGGGTGTTATTATGTGCCTTCTGTTACTAAAAAAATTATTTCAGTATCTAGATTGGATACTGATGGATTCATATTCAAGTTTTGAAATGAATGTTGCTACTTTTATAAAGATAGCATTTGTTTTGGTAGGGCACTATTATATAACGACCTTTATGTGTTAGACTACACAAACCAAGTAATGGAAATCGATAACAAAGTTAATTCACATGAATCATACCACACCCAACTTTGGCATCACCAGCTAGGTCATGTCAATGAGAAACGTTTGACAAAATTACATCAAGATGGGTATTTAGATTCTTTCGAACTAAAACCACTTGGTGTATGTCATGCGTGTCTACAAGGAAAAATGACCAAAGCCCCATTTAGTGGGAAAGGTGAAAGAGCTAAAGGGCTTCTAGAATTAGTTCACATAGATGTGTGTGGACCATTTCCAGTTGAAGAAAGGGGTGGGTTCTCGTACTTCATAACTTTTACTGATGATTTTAATAGATATGGATATATCTATTTAATGAGGTATAAGTCAGATTCTTTTGATCGGTTCAAAGAATACAAGAATGAAGTTGAGAACCAACTTGGTAAAAAGATTAAGAAACTCCGCTCAGATAGAGGAGGAGAATATCTTAATCACGACTTCATTGATTTCTTACAGGAGTTTGGGATTATATCTCAACTCACTCCTCCTTACACACCGCAGTGGAATGGTGTAAGTGAAAGGAGGAACCGCACCCTGTTGGACATGGTGATATCAATGATGAGTCATGCGAGTCTTCCATTATCCTTTTGGGGATACGCATTACAAACAACAGCGCACATACTAAACCAAGTACCAACTAAATCGATAAATGGTATTCCATACGAATTATGGAGTGGACGCAAAGACATGTTATCGAATTTCCATGTGTGGGGTAGTGAAGCATTTGTTAAGGCCTCTTCAGGTAACAAACTTGCACCCCAAGGCACAAAGTGTATCTTTATAGGATATCCCAAGGAAACAAGGGGATATTACCTATACAACACCTCAGACAAAAAGGTTACAGTGGCAAGACATGCCATATTTCTTGAGAGGGAGCACGTCTCCAAAAGAGATAGTGGGAGCGAGATAGACTTCGATGAAGTCGAGGCTCAAGATACACATGAGTTGGTACAAGAACAGATTCCACAAAGCCTCGTGGAAGAACAATCTGTTCCAGAGACACAAGAACTGCGTAGGAGCACGAGAGAGGTGAGAGAACCAGAACGATATAGTTTTCTTGTCACCGAGGATGGTGACTCATTATTGGTTGACAATGATGATCCTCTTACCTACAAGGAAGCAGTTGAAGGCACAGACGTTGCCAAGTGGAAAGAATCCATGAATTCTGAAATGGATTCCATGTACCAAAACCAAGTCTGGATTTTGGTAGATCCTCTAGTTGATGTAAATCCTATTGGTAATAAATGGGTATTCAAGAATAAACTGGACATGGAGGGGAAAGTCAGCACCTACAAGGCACGACTGGTTGCAAAAGGTTTTAGACAACATCAAGGAATTGACTATGATGAAACCTTTTCACCGGTTGCAATGCTGAAGTCCATCAGAATCCTATTGGCCATTGCTGCTTACCATGACTATGAAATTTGGAAAATGGATGTCAAAACAACTTTCCTTAAAGGGAACCTCCAGGAAGATGTCTACATGACACAACCTGAAGGGTTTGTGACTCCAAAGGATGCCAACAAGGTATGCAAGTTCCAGAAATCCATTTATGGATTAAAGAAAGAATTAAGGTCATGGAAAATTTGTTTTTATGAAGCTGTTACAGAATTTGGCTTTGTTAAGAATGAATGTGAGCCTTGTGTCTACAAAAGGTTTAGTGGAAGTGCAGTCGTTTTCCTAATAGTATATGTTGATGACATATTGCTAATTGGAAACGAAGTACCTGTCTTATAGTTAGTTAAGGCATGGTTGCATAAATGATTCTCCATGAAAGACTTGGGTGAGGTGGCATATATTCTTGGGATCAAGATCCATCGTGATAGATCCAAGAGAATGCTGGGCCTGAGTCAAAGTACATACATTAACAAGATACTGAAGAGATTCAGTATGGAATAGTCCAAGAGAGGATTGTTTCCAGTGTCACATGAAATTCATCTTTCCAATAAAATGTGTCCTCAGACACATGAGGAAAGAAAGAGGATGGCAAGGATCCCTTACGCATCTGCGATTGGGTCAGTCATGTATGCTATGATATGTACGAGGCTAGATGCTGCTTACGCATTAAGTGCGGTAGGCAGATATCAAGCTGATCCAGGAGACCGCCATTGGATGGCAGTCAAGACTATCCTTAAGTATCTGAGGCATACTAAGGATATGTTCCTGGTTTATGGAGGAGATGAGGAACTAGTCATCAGAGGACATGTAGATGCTAGTTTCCAGACTAATCAAGATGACATGAAGTCGCAGAATGGATACATCTTCAGTTTGAATGGAGGTGCAGTGAGCTGGAAGAGCTCAAAACAAAGTGTGGTGGCAGATTCTACAGTGGAGTCCGAGTATATCACAGCTTCTAAGGCAGCTAAAGAAGTAGTATGGATGTGAAGCTTTGTCCAAGAGCTGGATGTTGTACCGAGTAGTAAAGATCCTATCACACTCTATTGTGATAATACTGCAGCGATGACACTTGAAAAAGAGACAAGGTCACATCAGCGGACAAAGCACATACTTCGGAAGTATCATCTCTTGAGGGATTTTTCTCAGAGAGGTGAAGTTGTAGTGAGTAGTATTTCCACGGAAGACAACGTGGTGGACCCATTGACTAAAGCCTTGACTCAGCAGAAACATGATAATCATGTGAGGTCTAGCGGACTAAAAGTCATAGGCAGTTGGCTCTAGTCCAAGTGGGAGTTTGTAAGGGTTGGTGTCCTGAGAACCAACTGTTTTGTACTTTGATTACATGAATGTTCACTTATTATATATTGTTCATTGTTCTGCATGACTATAATATAATAATGTCTTGGAATATTTGTTGCATTAATAAGGTCATAGCAGATCCCCGCTATGATGAGAACCTTGAAATGCTATAACAATATTCTTAAATAAAGTTCTATGGTTGGATGACATACTATGATAGGACACATAGTATACAAACCGTCATGTGCGAGTACTCGTAAGAAGATGAGACTCTCTCTCATGGAGTTCGCACTTGGTAATCTCCAAGATGGGAGATTATGAGAACAGACCCGCTAGTAGTAATTCCGCACGTCTTGGTGTCATCGGATATTGCTATCTGCGAGCGTGTGTAATGGTCCTTAGACTGGAAGATTATCATTAACTCATGTCATGACTCGCGCACTTAGATTTACTGACGAAAACCGTCACGCAGATAGTTGGCGGGAAGTAGGGTACATTGGGTGCGTCACGAGTGACATGTTGGTAATGGATAAGTCGAGGAAGGATTTGTCCCTTCTATTTATGGAAGTTGATATCTCGGCCCTTTGATTGAAATAGAACTGTCGCATTAAATTCTATGGCCATGGTGTAAACGACGAGTTTTTTTCAGGTAGTCAAAGAACGACAGATCAAGCATATAGGTTTATGACACTTCCATGAAACCTGCTTGATGAGATATTGAGACAAAGGGATTAAATTACACAGTAAGTGTTCGTATGAGGTGATACGTCAATGCGGCGTCAACTTCTTTCTCTTCGGTGCCTTGACCCATTGCTAGACAGTAATCTTAGAATTTAGGCAAGCCTGCCTAATGCCAACGAGAAAGAGGCCTAGAGGGTCGCACACTAAGTGTATCCAAGTATCTCAAGTTGAATAAAGATTATTCCTGTACGTGGTTTAATAATTATTCAAGGAAGCCTAAGTTGTTTTAAATGATGGAGGAAAAATAAAACAAAACAAGTACACGCCGTGTATTATTAAATGTACACGCCGTGTAGTTTTATTTTGGAAAGGAAATGAATAAATGAAAACAAGATATACACGCAGTGTACATTTAATGTACACGCCATGTAGTTTTCAATGAAAAACAAGTACACGCTGTGTATTTATTATTACACGCCATGTAGTTTTTCCAGTCGGGATTTTGAGGATATAATATTGTTTTAAATGATATTTATTATAATCAGCATGGACGTATGTCAAGGAATTATCTATTCTACATGGGGGTTTTAAATAAGAGTCAATGAAATAAATAAAACACGTAACGCGTTTATTTATTGTCATAACTCTATAACCCCACACACCTGATTATAAATATCCTCACAACCCCAACTCTTTTCCGACACACAAGAGAATCGTTGTGAACAACATCTCTGGAGAATTCTTTCAAGGTTAAAAGTACCTCTTCCTCCAAGAATGCTCTCAAGACTGAGAGAGATCCTCTTCCATCATATCAAGACAATCTAAGGCGGACAACGCAAGAAAAGGCTTCTCCACGCTAGCACCCGGAGAATCCTTTGTCGACGTCCAGAGATACGAGGTACACGTGTGGATCACCGCTAGAGGGAGTCTACACTTGGCTTTTGTGACGCAATGACGGATCACATCGACAACATTATCGAGAACATCAATGAAGAAAGAACACCCAAAAGGTATTTCTTTATAGTTAATTAAATTAATTATAATCAACCTGTAATGATCCCTGTTTGTGGTTCTGGGACAAACCATCTTCTTTGTCTTTTTCTGTGATTCGATCCGTGGAGACTGGAATTTATCGTCGTATTGATCCCGGATTGATCATTGCTAATGACAAAAATCCAAGTGGGCACATCCACCCACGCGCTTCCGCTGCACCCAGAACCTTCACATACACCTTAAAGTCAAGTGGTGATGACCTAAACATGTATTCTAAAGTTTTAATAGTTATTTTGGACTATAAATCAGTTTGAGGGTGATAAGTAGTGCTCAAATAAATCTCAATATCTAGATCCTTATGAAGACATTTCTAGAATTTTGGCATAAATAATGGATCATGATCATAAATAATTGAAATAGATGAACCATGAAGTCTTATATCTTAATTAATATGGATTTATGCAAGGTGATCAAGAGGAAAATATTCTATTATAGTGAGGAAATGTGCATATTTGGTAAAGAGATCAACAATAACCCATATTACATCATTATTTATAGGATTCATTGGTAATATAGTGACAAAGTATATAGTAATGTCATCCCATTTACACATAGGAATAGATAGAGGTCGCACGAATCCTCTAGGATTTTATATCTTAGCTTTCACCTATTGAAAAACCAAATATCTTGACACATAATCAAAAATTTACCACTTCATATCATCCCAAAAAAATGTTCCTTCAAATCTATATAAATCTTGGTGATACCGAGGTGTATAGAGAAATTCAAGCTATGAACATCATATAATAATTCCCTTTTATGATCATGTATTGATGGAAAACATAGCCTCTTTCCAAATTTTAGAACACCATCTTCATATACTAAGTCTTATAATTTCCCATCATTAATAATTTTAATTTTCTTTTGAAAATTCTCATCATAAGGTTGAGAACTTTTTATCTTTTTCAATAAATATGGTTTGACAATCATTTGAATAAAGAGTGATGTTACCCTTACTTAATAATTCCCATATCCATATTCATTAAATCCATGAACATAATATCCTTATCAATCCTCATATTAGTCAATAATCCATGATATTTATTTCTCAATTCATCCTTGAGTAGATCAATCCAACACCTTTGCATCATATTGAGATATTTTTGTGAAAATATATAATTTTGGATCTTATGGTCTGTATATATCTCATAAATTTCACCATAGATATAATTCCTCCACATTTTCAAATAAAAAATTACGAATGTTAACTTAAGATCATGAGTTGGATAGTTCTATTCATGAGTTTTTAACTACCTTGATGTATAGTCAATAAATTTATCCTTCTGTACAAGGACACAACTAAGTCCCTTCTTCGATGCATCATTATATAACAAATTTCCATCATTTCCCGATGGTAGATTTGAAATTAGATAATTCACCAATCTCCTCTTAAATTATTCAAAACATTATTCACATTCCTTTGTTCATATGAACTTAACCCTTTTATATGTAATCTTGGTTAATGAATTATCCAATTGGGAATTTTTTTGAACAAAATACCGATTGTAACCTACCAAACCAATGAAACTATGTACCTCTGTTATGATTGTTGGTGTAGCCTATTCTTTGAATGCCTTTGTATCTACAAGATCAATTGAGATTCCATCCTTATATACAATATGTCTAAGAAAAGAAACTTTATGAATCTAGAATTCACACTTGCTAAATTTACCATATAACTCCTTTTATATAAGAGTCTCAAGAATGATATGAAAGTGATTCTCATAGTCTTCATATTTTTTTAAATACACCAAGACATCATCAATAAATACTACAAAAAATTATCAAGACATTACTTCAATACTCTATTCATTAGATCTATAAAAATAGAGGGTGCATTAGTCAATAAAAATGTCATTACTATAAATTTTTAATTTCCATACCTCACACAAAATGTTGTATTTGGAATATATTACTTTTTACTCATAATTGATGATACCCAAAATGAAGGCCAATCTTTAAAAAATATTGAACACTATAAATTTGATCGAATGATTCATCAATGTGAGGTATAAGATACTTATTCTTTTAGTAATAACATTGATTTCTTTATAATAAATGCACAACCAATAGATCTATCTTTCTTCTTCATGAGAAGAATATGGACTCCCCAAGGATTAATACTAGGGTGTATAAATATCTTACCACATAGCTCCTGTAGTTGTTTCTTTAACTCCCCTAATTCCATAGTGGATATTATATAGGTGTTCTTTGATATAGGTCTTGTATTAGGGGTTGAATCAATGGAAAACTCAACTTCATGTAATGGTGGTTGTCTAAATAATTCCTCAGAAAATGCATCAATTCATTCATGTACAATAGGTACATACTCAATTTGAAGATTAAATTTTCTATCCATATATTTTGTCAATTATTCTTCCACAATAATATCATTCAAAATATCTATTGGAGGTGGATCTATACATGACTCAGATAATGATTTCTCCCCTCTGAAGATAAGGAATTCTATATCCTTATAACGAATTGTAATTTCCTTCTCTTGGAAATAATTTTTTGTATTATATTTTGAAATCAAATTAATGGAAATTATTATATAAAAATAAACCATAGGTATAATAATTAAGTTTGTAAATAGGGCATGTTTATGTGTCATAATGGGAACTGACCGACACATCCTTGTTGTGGTGATATTTCCACTAGGAGTTTTGATTGAAATATCCCTTCTTAAGGTGATAGGAAAATATCTAATTTTCTTATAAAATATGGAAGATATAAAAGAGTGTGAAGATAAAAAATCAAATAAAGAATTATCTAAATTTAAGGCTTTGATTAAAGTACCTCCCACCATATCTTTAGGAACTTCAACCTCAGTTGTAGTGATCATATAAACTTGGACTTATCCCCTCAACCGCTTCTTCAGTAGGTTACCCTGACACTTGGGACATTAGTGTAAATAATTACCCATTTATATATATCTACACTATAAAATATTAGTTTATTTATTTCCCTTGCATTAATTATCCATATGAACCTTATCTTCACACTTGTAACAAACTCACATTCCCTTAAAGTATTTTCCAAGATGTTTCTTTCCACAATTTTCACATGATGGGAATTAATTCAGTACCTTATTCTACTTTGACACTTTAACTTTTTATTGGTGTTTAGATGTCCTATTATTTTCTTGATTTACCTTGAAGATATAGGATCTAGAAATTTTCTTCTCTATTTTGATAACACATAATACTATTTCATGATTTGATGACAATTTTTGAGAAACAAGTTCCCTTTAGAGGTTTGGATTAAGGCCCTTAAAGAAATGGTCAATCTTGTTATTTGGATTATGTATATAATCTGTATCATACCAGGCTAGTCTTATAAAGGTATCCTTATACTCCATAACAATTTATGATTCCTTTTTTATTTAAGCTGAGGAAATTTCTCTAAATTTCAGTTCATTTCTCACGAGGTAAATATTTTTCAGAGAATTTTACTTTAAAAGCTTTCCATTCCATATATTATATTTCTTATTCCTCTCTAGTATTATATATCAATGACCAACATTGATTAGAATCACCTCTAAGTCAATACACTATCAGTATAACCTTTTTCCTTTCATTTCATCCGAAGTCTATAAATATCTTTTCAAGAGACTTAATCCATTACTCAATTACCACCAGATTAGTAGTTCCACTAAAATATGATGGATTTTATCACATGAAATGATCCAATATAGGTGTATCATGACTTGGAACATCATTTTTCTCCATATGTGTATGGTTATAAGTTGTAACCTAGGTTAGATTCCCTAATATATCCATGATATGCTTAGCTCCAATACCATTTGTATTGGCTTGCTCAGTAGGGAAATCCCTACATTGACTATGAGCATTGATTCCATTTTTTCCAGTAGGATACATAAATAAATAATGGTAAACAATGAGATAGCTCATAATAATCATGAATATTATGCCACAAAATAAAAATCAATCTAATGGAAAAAGTTCTCAAATACCACAAGTGATTATCATAATTATTATATTAGTCACGTTCATTTAAAATATAATTATAAAGGTTTCTACTAAACTTCATACGATACTAAATGTAACAAACCCAAATCTAGTAACCTAGATCCGATGTCTACTTTATTACATTGGCATCAGATATGAGGGATCTTATCCTAAAGGACTGATCAATTTAGTATTCTTGAAGAACCATATACATACATGATTCCCATTTTTTACATTAGAAATAAAATAAAAAACATAACAAAAGAAAATGTTAAACATCCTTGAAACTCAATCAAATATTTCTTCTTCATATCCTAGATAAAGGAAACAAAATAAGGGTGGGATCAGATACTCAGTAAGATTTAATTACAATGAAATGTGTTATGAGTAAATAAGGTATAATCAATATGGTAAGGTGAATAACTGAAAACACATGTTATTTAATCAATAAAATGAGCATGAATTGAATCCATGGATAATATCAAATGAAATAATACCATGGATAATAATAACTAAATTCCCAATGAAGTAAATTATTAATGTTGGAAGTCATGGTATCATAAATCCTGATATCTTTACTTCCAGGGAATCATGCCAAGATTGTTTAAACTATGGGAATGCATACTCCAAAAACTAATTTAATAAGGCTAACCAATTGGTTTGCCTCATGAGGCATGTCGATGCATCAAGGGGATATATAATAAAAGACTTTACTCATTACTACATGTCCAATTCATTCCTCATATATTGAATGATCAATTTAATTCATGAATAATACGCCTTATCAATAAATATCTATATTGAATAAAGAATATGAAATATAAATATTTTCCCAATCAATTGAATATATTTCAAATTCAAACACCATATGTAGAAATGATATACAATTTAGGAAATAATTATATCCATAATATAAATAATATGGATATTTAAGAGAAATTTAATGCCCAATTATCATAAGAAAGTGAATATCTCAAGAGAAAGTTAATGAACACAAAATTAATAAGAGATAAATGATAATGATCAATTAATCAGAAATATAGGTTTCATAATAAAATCATGTCCTCTTAATAAATATAAGTGAAATATTAAAATAATTTTAATTATAGAGTTTTCTTTGTAAAACCATTGAAAACTTTTAGAATAATATAAATGGCGTAAAATGGTTATGATAATGGGAAAATCCTTTGACATCATATATGTTAAAAAGAAACATTCCTTTTGACTTTTTTGTAAAAAAAGAAAAAATGACCTTTTTGGAAAACATTAGAAAGATTACTTTCAAAAAATTTAAAAGTAAAACATGACATAAAATTTCCTTAATAAATATTTTGAGTTGATAAAGAAGACTTCTATAAAGCAATTTTTCAAAATATTTAAATGGAAGAAAAATATATCTGATCAAAAGAGAAATAATATCAACTTTTATTTTAAAAATTTATTTGATTGATTCAAGTAACAAAGAAAGGAAAATCTAGAAGAAAATATATAAAATTATTAAATTTCCAAATGATTATAAAATAGATCTATTTTATTAAGGATATATTATAATATTTCATTAATTAAAATAAGAGAAATCCAAAAAATGATATTGTAAAATAAATCCTTACCTATTTGGTAACTTTCAAATTATAACCCCTTAAAAGAGTAAACTTGAAATGAAAAATTAATCATAATGAATAAATATATATTAATTTTAAATACATAAAAGGGGAAATATATACATCACATAAAAATATATTAGTGCATAATACCAAATATGTCTCAATAGAGTGTGAATTAAGACGAAATCCCTTACAAAGATCATATCATTGAAATGAGAATTAATCAATAAAGTGATTATGTGTCAAAAATTTAAATCCACAAAAAACAATTAAAAATAAAAAATAATACAATTATAGGTCATTTCACACATAACCATGGAATGGCATAGAAATTGAAGTAGAAGTGTAACCTAATTAATGGAAATCAAGTTAAGAAACCCCTTACCTCATGCTTCCCCATAGTTGAATATGATTTAACCTCATATATAATGGTTTTAAAAATGTTATTAATTTATAATAAAACCATATTCATATTTATAATATCATATATGATCTTATTATAACATCTTACCACCCATTTGTTAAAAATATTTCATTATTATCATTGTATCAAGTGTTAACTACTTTATTTTCTCATGCATATTTTGTCATGGAAGCTCCAATCCTTGTAATTTTATTATAGTTAAATAATCTATATAATTTTAATCATGATATAAATATCATATATATTTATTATATAAATATTTAGAGTCATCCATAAAAGGTATAGGTAGAAAAATGAATTACACCGTTCATAGAGACGATAGGTTGTACATACACATGGACGTCATTTTCACTTTTAAATGGATGGAAGGAACGAAATTTAAATAATATTTCACCTTTAAAGAATCATTATTATATAATATAAATCTTATATGTTCATTGAATCCATCATTATCACTATACATGTTAAGCGTAAATGAAAAACAAATCACATCACTTCGTGGAGGTGGTAGTCCACACGTACGCACGAACGATGTTATCATTTTCTAACAGATTGGAAGGTAAGAAGGTAGATATGATATTATAATTAAATAATAATAATTATTTAATAAATATCACATATAAATATTATTTTCATATTTATAACCATCCAAGTAAAATGGTGATGAAAAATGAATTACCTTGCTATGTGGAGATGGTAAGCCGTACGTACACACAAGCGATGTTTTTTACTTTATGTAAGACTAAAAATAGGTGGAAAATATTTGTACCATAATCATAATAAAATCTTAATATATTTATGATACTATATTAATTATTTTATTATGGATATAATAAATATTTAGGAATTATAATATAAAAGGAATTTGAAAGGGTCGGTAAAGACGATTACCTCTTCTCCGATAGACTTACTTTAGATATCATCTTAAGGGACCTATGGTTGGTTTTTTGAAATAATATAAAATATAGAACTTGTATAAGTATTTTTAAAATATAAATGGTTAGGTTTTGGTTGAGAAATGTTGCTCAATTTTCTGTAAATAAAAGAGAGAATGAGTGTCCTTTTATAAGTGAGGGGATGTGCACTCTTGGAATCACTTAAAATTTTAAATTAATATAAATTAATTTTCATAGAAAATTTGAATAAAAATTGATTTAAATCATGGATAATATGGTTATGAGTCTAAATCCTCATGTAAAATAAAATTTTCACTAGTTTTGGTTATGTTTTCACCCTTATATCTTAGTTTTAACCCCATATTAACCCTTTTGACAATTACCTCAATATAAAAGTTTTCTACCATTCAAGAGTCAAGAATGTTACCATAAAAGGAAAAAATACCCATAAATAGAACATTTTTTTAAACCTTATAAATTTCATTTGGTAAATCATTTAATAAAATATTATTTATTATAAAGTATCATTAACATCATTTTTGGAACTATTCATTTAATTTGACTTTAAAAATAACATGAAAGAAAAATAATTAAAATATAAACCTTTGAAACATACCTAATATGTTATATTTATCTATAAAATTCATGGGAAATAATAACCAATTCAATTTTTTTACTTTTAATATTTTTGAAATCAGTTGTTTTATTTTTCTATTAATTGAATAAATACTGTGTTAACATTGCATAAACAATTTAGCTAATTATTCAATAAATAAAAATTTAAAATAATTTAACTTGAATAAAATAAATTAATTATGTTCAAAATAAACTTTTATATTCATTAAAAACATATTCTCATCCTTATGTGAATGTATAAAAGAAATTTAAAGCAAGAGAGTGACATTTTGGAATTTTCTTTACTTAAAATAATATAAATGTCATTACCAAGGTCAAATGGCACAAAAATTACATATATTTTATTTTGAGAGGGATATGGTATAATTATTCCCATAAAATGAAATAAAGTCAAGTTTTGGGTTGATTTTAATGCCTTATCACATTATTTTTAACCTTAATTACCTGATTTACCCTTTACTGAGAAAATAAATTTTACCACGGTTTCTATTCATAACGTCTAAAAATAAAAGAGTCCGATTTAAAAAATTTAAATATAATGATTAAAAATATTGTATCCACTTTTTAATATTTATTTTCTATAAGTGGTTGAAATTAATTTTAATGTAAATGCATAAATTGCAATGAAAAATAGTTTTTTAGAAAAATACGTTTTTAAGCATAAAAAATTAACTTACATAAAAATTAGAAAGATTAGAAAAATTATTGATTAGATTAATATAAATAAAATGGATCATATATAACTTTAATACCAAATCTAAAATATAATAGGACTTTAAATTAGTTTATTTAATGAAAAGAAATGACAATATTTGAAAAATCGGTATTTTTTACTATTCATTAAAAAATCAATAATTTCAAAAAAATCCCAAAATTTTACCCTAAGTTAATTTTAATATGTTGATTTCAAAAAATGAAATTAATTTAATAAAATGAAATTTATAAAATTTGATAATTTAGGTTTTAATCACATTATTTAATAAAATAATGCGTATATTCCATTGTTTATTTAAAAATAAAATCTTATCATAATTGAAGGTCAGGTGTTGCAATGTGAGTATGATATAACTAATAGGTATTAACCACCCACCCTTAATCACCTATCATAAACTCAAGGGTATGAACACAAAAATAAAACTAGAGGAATTTATAAACAAGGCAAACAACATGTTTAACATACTTTAAAGCATAACATTTACAACCAAAATAAATAACTCCCTATATCAGGAGGCTTTATACCTATCATACCTAATTTGTGCTTAACCTAATATCTGAAACAAACCACAACTAAAGTTAGGGTAAACCACTCATTCCATTTGTGGGAAAGGTAATTATTTATAATATAATCAAGATAACTGATATGAACTTCCCATTTGGGGATAGGGGAATAAGGGTATAATAGAGTCAGGTCATTGTGATCTCATATCATTCCATCAACACGTTTGATATCAATAGGTGTACCTAATAAACTTTATTATGTAATAATAAAACACTCATTTTAAGTATAATTTATCAACCTCAAATATCAAATTAGTAAATATAACATGAATTATAAAAACTTACTAACATAAGATAGGAAATGATATCAAAATAATACAATAAAAACATGTAGGAAATAATCAATATAAGAATCATGATTGGTATTTAATTATTTTACAAAAATAACTTTCAAGGAATGCTTATAATTTACCCAACATGGAAAAAGGGAATAAGTGGAACCATGGAATGGCAATATGTAAACATATCAAATCAACCCAACCCATACAATTTTTTTTATAAATCTATTTAAAAGCTATTTATTAAAGGAAAATAATATGGTTTTAATTTAATTCACCCTACCCTATGCCATTGCTAGCCCAACTATTAAATAATATGAGGTAGGGAAGGGGTTTACATACTGATTAAACTATATAGAAATTACTTAGGGCCCAAGGTAAAATATTAATCCACCATTTGAATCCTAGGATCAACCTACATCCATAATAGAATTAGGTCTTGAAATGTTCTTAACATGATATATGAAATCAAAGAAGGAAACTAAGGAATTACATTTATATCGACCAAAATAACCTTCCACTAATGCCAAAAAAATAATATTAAAGTATAATGGTGAATAAACAATCCCTAAAATTAGATAATGGAAACCATACCCACTACTGTAGAGAAATAGAGGGAATGAGGGAGTTAAAGGAAATCCATGAAGTTACCTCATCTAAGGGGAGATTCTGCAATCAAGAAAAGCCAAGATGACCAGAGGATTAAATGTAGTTTGAAATTAAATTGAGGAGAGAGTGACTAGAGTTTCAAAGGTATGCTTACCACTTTAAAATGATAGAAAAATATCAAAGGCTGAGGTTAATGTGGTTAATTTTTGGGATTTAAAAGACAAAATTCCCCTTTATTAGGGGATTTTTTCCTAGGAACCTATGGGTACCTAGTACTAAGACATTGGGTACCTAATACTTATTTCACCTCACCCCTTCCCCTTTTCCTCTAAATCCTCTCAAAATATCTCAAAATCTTCTTTCCCCCAAAAATAAATTAGAAATGAATTTCTATGGCCAGAAATGAAAGAGGATTATTTGTTTATAGGGATCATGGTATTTACATTAAATATTATCACTGTAAATAGGTTTGACATATTAAGAGTAACTATCCTAATAAAAATCCTTATAGTAACTCTAAGTAATGATCATACCACTATTCACTAGTTTAAACATGCTATGATAGTTTCAATGTACTTGATGTGTCTAGAAAAACCATAGGTGAATAATGGATTTTAAATTATGCTTGTTCTTTTTATATGTTTCATAGGAAATATATTTTCTTTTAATTAATCAAAATTGGACATGGTGATGTAATTTTAGGGAATAATAAGAGTTTTAGAGTCATAGGTAATACTCATGTAATTTTAAAACTTTATGGTAATACTGTTAAAACTTTGCATGATGTGTGGTGGGAACTCAAGTTAAAAAGAAACCTCATTTCATTACGAGTCCTTAACAAAAAGGGATTTTCATTTACATCAAAGGATAGTTTATATAAAATCCATAGGATATCAATCACTATTATGAGAAGATATATTATGAATAAAATTTATGTTTTTAATGATAAAACTTATACCAGAAAATTAGGAACCTCGTATGTCATATATAATGATGGCACTAATAATGATTTAACATAGGGGACTTGAGTGTGTAAGTGCCAAGGTTATTTTAGAATATAATAAAAAAGGAATATTAAAACATATTACACCAAGTAATATACCTTTTTGTTAATACCGTTTCTTTGGTAAATCAAACTGAGTAGGTTTTATTAGATCAATGTTCAAAACTAATAACCCACTTGAGTATGTTCACTCTGATTTATATGGTTGTTTTAGAATTGTATTTCATGGTTCAAACTATTTTTTTTCACTTTTATTAATTATTATTCGAGGAAAGTGTGGATATATATTTTTTAGTCACATTTGATCATGTATACACACTTGGGGGGGGGGGGGTGAATCCGATGTGGACCAAATTTTCCAAATTCTCATTTTCTTATTTAAACTTTTAACCCCTTTTGAACTTGAACCTTTAATATCGATTAAATCAAATATATCATTTTTTTTATTTAAACCTATAATAAACCTAATGAAATGAATATTTTGAAAGTAAAGTGTTATGCACATTTTTACAAGGTTCAACCCCTCCCGAGTATATTGACCCAATCATAACAAACATACATATTCTGTAATGACCCGAAATTTTGAATAAATCTTGTTTCCTAATTTTGTGTGTTATTTTATACTCAACAAAACTGTTTCATTTGATAACATGAGTATAATTAAAATGAGACCGTTGGGTTTCAACTGTTATATGATCGTTGGTCAATATAACCGCTGGAAACTAAACATTTCAATTATTGTCTCTAAATACAAGTGATCTTGGTTAATTAATATAGAAAGAAGATTTGATGGCCTCATCCAGTAGTCTTGGGCCGATCGAAGCCCATATAACAGAACTTGGGAAGGAGGTATCACCACTGGTCTTTGCTCTGGACCAAACCCATGCCGAACTTCATCGTATGAAGCTAGAACAGAATCGCCTCTGCGAGAAGTTCAAACTGATAGAAATTACTACTGGTGTGATGTTGGCCGAGCCACCCTCAGATTCTCTCACCTTAGCACACCTTACACTTAGTTCCTATGCTGGGGTTATAAGGGGCTATGTAAGGAGACCATATCTATGTTGTGTAATCCTTTGTTATAAATAAAATTGTGTTCTCTTCTTATGGTAAAGTTTGTGAATTTTCAAATGTCTGGATAAATATAGTATGCATATTTTTGATGAATTTTAGAAAAAGGATATTTTAAAAATGTTTATGTAAACCTTAAATAATTAAAAATGTGTAATGATTTTCAAAAAATGGTCTCCTACAATTATGTTCAGTACGAAATTTAGAGTCTAATAAGATCAACTTAATTTTTGATGAATAGTAAATTATGAATAGTGATTTTATGCTTAGGATTAGTAATGTGACCAAATGAATTAGTAATCTCACTTAAAGAAAGTATTAATATAATATAGACACCTTGATTAAGTAATGTGATTCAATAAAATAGGTAAATAATTATTTCATAAATTATTAGTCAAGTATTAGTTTTTTCAGGTGAATAGTGTTTTTAATTAAAAATTAAATTAAAAATATTTAGAAAATTATTTTTATAAAATGGACTTTATTTTTGAACTCAGAGCATCGATATTATGTTAAGGTAATTTTTGGGGATTTTTCTGAAAAAATGATTTTTCAGTGAATAATGTATTTATTTAAAAATTAAATTAAAAATATTTATAAAAATATTTTTATAAAATGGAGTTCATTTTTGAAATCAGAGCATTGATATTTGGTTAAGGTGAAATTTTGGGTTTTTTCTGAGAAAGTTGAATTTTCAGTGAATAGTGAAAATACAGTTTTTAAGTTACGAGTGTTTAATGACATCATTAAATGATGTATTAAGTATTTAATCAATATGGTCGACTTATGAATAGTAATATAAGGTATGAGGTGTCCCAAGTGGCCAATACCATCAGAAAATACCATGGGCAAGCCCATGGTTTTTCCAATACCACCAATGAGGTGTCCCTTGGCCATTAATGCCTTGTCCCCTCACTTTCCCTATAAATACCCACCCTTTCCTCATTTAGTTTTTACTCCCAACTCTCCCCCAATGAATCTCTGGTCTCATTACCTCCCAAGGAGTACTCCCAAGGTTCCCCCAAGCCCTCAAGGTCCGAACCTTTGAGTATTAAGAGTTACGTTTTAAGGTAAGGGATCCATCCTCTCTATTTCTTTTCAAATACTCTCTTTTAAGTTATTTCTTTTATGCTCCATGTTATTATGTTGGAGGATGTTATTTTATATTACTCTTACTTCCCTTTTCATGTTCATATGATTAGAGATCCCCTCTTACTCTCATCATTTCGTTTTATGAATGTTTAAGTAACGCCGTTAGGCTGCCGAAATTTTTGTAACAGATTCTTTCACCCTTCTCATTTTCAAGTTCTATTTTCTTGTCAAGTATTTCAAGTTCCTTTTTATTATATTGGGGTATGATCTCTATATCTATCATAGTGATATTTATGTTCATATGATTATAGACCCTATTTTATCCCGTCAATTCATTTTTTTTAAGTTTAAGTGACGCCGTTAGGCTGCCGAATTTTTAAGGGATTCTTTCACCCTTCTCATTTTCATCTTCTATTTTCTTGTCAAGTCTTTCAAGTTCCTTTTTATTATGTTGGGGTATGATCTATATATCTATCATACTGATTTTATATGTTCATATGATTATAGACCCTATTTTATCTCATCAATTAATTTTTTTGAAGTTTAAGTGACGCTGTTAGGCTGCCGAATTTTCATAAGAGAAATATTATTTTTGTCTTCCTTTCATGTTCTTCATTTCATATGGTATATCTTTCAAATTTCATTAACATGTTCTTAAATCCTTTATATTCTTTCTCCCTACTATTTTATGGATCATTTATGAGTGGGTGACCCATGTCCCCTCTCTTTTCAATGTTTTCTAAAACCCTACAACATAGCCGTTATACTACCGAATTTCCGTCTCAAAATGTCTCTCTCTTTTTCTCAAATTCTTTTACTTTATTAAGTTAATACTAAAAGCTCTTTATTCTAAATAAGTATTCACATATATAACAAAATTTTCTATTTTAACTTCTGGGATTTACGTACATGAGACCCAATTTCCTTTTCCGTGGGTTTAAAGTGACATAAAGATCATGTCTTTAAAGCAGTTTTTAAATGTTTTGACTATGAAATGAAACCCATTTATTTTATGCTATATGGGTTGTTTATGAAATGATTAATGATGATATATTTGGATCACATTATAATAAATTCAAATTTAAGGGTGCGCCCTGATATCACTCCAATGCATTGGATAAAGACTTAATCTCTTGAGATGGCCATTTTTACTGATACCTTGGTGAATAACCTTGGTAATTTTTAATGACACCTTGGGGATGAACCTTGATGAAACAGAAATGATTGTCTATGTTAAATGTTGTAGCCACATATTCAAGTTATGAAACATGTTATTTTTATTATTATATGCCTCATGATCTCTTTCTCATGCCTTAAAGTTATTTTTCATGACTTTTGATGTATCTTAAGTTCACATGTAAAACATTTCCCTTGTTTCCCTTACTGGGCCTTCTGCTCACCCTTTCTTTCGATGTATGTCCCCAGGTTATGAGATGCAGTAATGAACCTAGTATTAACATAAGGATAAGTCCTTCAAGTGTTTAAGAAGAATGTTTTATGTTTTCATGTATTAAGTTCCTAGTTTCCAAGACACTAAACATTAAAGATCCTCGATTTTGTATTTTGTAATGAAAGTTAATGTGATAAAAAGGCGGGATGCTATAGTTGGTATCAAAGGATGGTTTAGTTATTTTTGGAAATTAGGATATGAAAACTTTAGGAAGAATCCTATAGAAAAGTTTAAATATAGGAAATCTTCCTAGTATTTTGGTGAGTATTGAGGAAGGGGTTGCCAAGTAAATACATCCTTGTCTGGATACGAGCAGATAGAGGTGGATCTGGCACATATGTACATAGGGGTAAAACCTGAAAACACCACTTTGAGCTAGACTCTAATGGGAACTGGTACACGACAACGGCCTTGCCGCACTCTTGGCGACGACACTCCCGGGGGATATGCTTTGGTAAATTCAAAAGCTTAGTATGAACCATTATTAAAGGAACAAAGATAAAATAATATAAAGATTCACATAAGAATATATGATCATGGATAACCTAGTTTGTAACCTAGGGGATCACAAGTTAGGGTATACTTTTCTTCTACAAGTTATCCTTCTATGCTTTAAGTTCCTTTTCATGATTATTGGCTAAGTATTTAAGCCCCTAATTGTACTTTCTTTTCTTAGTTAATGGCGGGAAATGGAAGAACATGTCCCAACAACCAATGTGATAGGAAATGTGATGATTGTCGTATTAATATGACAGAGATGATTAGGGTATTAAAAGATGATTATTATTTTGGAAGACGTTCACTATTTTGGGAACCCTATATGATCGAGGTAAATAGATTACTACGATATTTTATTTGAAGAATAAAGGTTGACTTATATTTTTAAGAATCGACAAATTTAAGGTGAACTTATGGTAATATAGGTTACTTATGGAAATGATTAACCTATCTTGGGGAAAATATGTTTAGGTTAGCTACTTTTGTTATAAGATGTTAGGAGTGGTTGATGTTGTTTGGAGATGAACGATGAAGTTTATTTTGGAAGACTATGTTATCAAATCCTTCTTGTATTTGGGTTTCAATCTTAGTTTGGTTTATTTTGAGGAATTTTAAGGATAGTTATTTATGGAATGGTTTATGATGAACTTTGGGTAGTAACGTGGAATTTTGAAGATTTAAAGAAGTTTCCCTTCCTATGGGATTATTTCTTTTTGAAGAGTTGTTTTATCTTACCATTTCTATTTTTGGGATAATAGAAGAAATAGATAGTTAATCTTTGGTGGATTATGTGATTCTCTAGAAGATGATTCTTGTGTTTTGATGAGACCGAGTGTTTTTTAATGCTCATTGTTTGGAGAAAAGATTAGTTTTGGTAGAAACTTATTAAGGGATGAAACTCTACTTGAAGGAAAATATATTTCCTTATGTTTTTATTCTATGTAGTAAATGAATTCCTCAAAATTATTAAAAGGAACGTAAAACAAAAACGTTGTTGGTTTAAGTTTCCTATTGGGTAATCAAAGACCATTTACACACATCATAAGTTTGTGATTTTCTTGTGGTTAACTTTCTCCTAATCATGTTTTCTATCACTCACCCTCAGAACTTGACCCTTTGTTTTTTCTTCCATATCCATGTTTTCCTACATGGAATCCTAGTATGGGTTAACTTGGGTGACCATTTTACTTCCCTTTCTTTCTTTTAAAGTAGTAAGTGTTACTGAATATTTTTCCGATGTGGGACTTTCAATGAAATTTCCAATCTGAATTTTAAAAATTGCGAGGATGCAATTTCTTAAGGGGGGAAGATTGTAATGACCTGAAATTTTGAATAAATCTTGTTTCCTAATTTTGTGTGTTATTTTATACTCAACAAAACTATTTCATTTGATAACATGAGTATAATTAAAATGAGACCGTTGGGTTTCGACTGTTATATGATCGTTGGTCAATATGACTGCTGGAAACTAAACATTTCGATTATTGTCTCTAAATACAAGTGATATTGGTTAATTAATATAGAAAGAAGATTCGATGGCCTCATCCAGTAGTCTTGGGCCGATCGAAGCCCATCTAACAGAACTTGGGAAGGAGGTAGCACCACTGGGCTTTGCTCTGGACCAAACCCAAGCTGAACTTCATCATGTGAAGCTAGAACGGAATCGCCTTCGCGAGAAGTTCAAACTGATAGAAATTACTACTCGTGCGATGTTGGTCGAGCCTCCCTCAGATTCTCTCACCTTAGCACACCTTACAATTAGATCCTATGCTGGGGTTATAAGGGGCTATGTAAGGAGACCATAACTACGTTGTGTAATCCTTTGTTATAAATAAAATCGCGTTCTCTTCTTATGGTGAAGTTTGTGAATTTTCAAATGTCTGAATAAATATAGTATGCATATTTTTGATGAATTTTAGAAAAATGATATTTTAAAAATGTTTATGTAAACCTTAAATAATTAAAAATGTGTAATGATTTTCAAAAAATGGTTTTCTACAATTATGTTTAGTACAAAATTTAGAGTCTAATAAGATCAACTTAATTTTTGATGAATAATAAATTATGAATAGTGATTTTATGCTTAGGATTAGTAATGTGACCAAATGGATTAGTAATCTCACTTAAAGAAAGTATTAATATAATCTAGGCACCTTGATTAAGTAATGTGATTCAATAAAATAGGTAAATAACTATTTCAGAAATTATTAGTCAAGTATTAGTTTTTTCAGGAGAATAGTGTTTTTTAATTAAAAATTAAATTAAAAATATTTATAAAATTATTTTTATAAAATGGACTTTATTTTTGAACTCATAGCATCGATATTATGTTAAGGTAATTTTTGGGGATTTTTCTAAAAAAATGAATTTTCAGTGAATAGTGTATTTATTGAAAAATTAAATTAAAAATATTTAGAATATTATTTTTATAAAATGGAGTTCATTTTTGAAATCAGAGCATCGATATTTGGTTATGGTGAAATTTTGGGTTTTTTCTGAGAAAGTTGAATTTTCGGTGAATAGTGAAAATACAAATTTTAAGTTATGGGTGTTTAATGACATCATTTAATGATGTATTAAGTATGTAATAAATACTGTCGACTTATGAATAGTACGATAAGGTATGAGGTGTCCCAAGTGACCAATACCATGGTCAAATACCATGGTCAAGCCCATGGTTTTGCCAATACCACCAATGTGGTGTCCCTTGGCCATTAATGCCTTGTCCCCTCACTTTCCCTACAAATACCCACCCTTTCCTCCTTTAGTTTTCACTCCAAACTCTCCCCCAATGAAGCTATGGTCTCATTACCTCCCAAGGAGTCCTCCCAAGGTGCACCCAAGCCCTCAATGTCCCAACCTTTGAGTATTAAGAGTTACGTTTTAAGGTAAGGGATCCAACCTCTCTCTTTCTTTTCAAATACTCTCTTTTAAGTCATTTATTTTATGCTCCATGTTCTTATGATGGAGGATGTTCTTTTATATTCCTCTTACTTCCATTTTCATGTTCATATGATTAGATATCCCCTCTTACTCTCATCATTTCGTTTTATGAATGTTTAAGTGGCGCCGTTAGGCTGCCGAAATTTTTGTAACGGATTCTTTCACCCTTCTCATTTTCAAGTTCTATTTTCTTGTCAAGTCTTTAAAGTTACTTTTTATTATGTTGGGGTATGATATCTATATATATCATACTTATCTTTATGTTCATATTATGAGATACCCTATTTTACCCCATCAATTCATTTTTTTGAAGTTTAAGTGACGCCGTTAGACTGCCGAATTTTTAAGGGATTCTTTCACCCTTCTCATTTTCATGTTCTATTTTCTTGTCAAGTCTTTTAAGTTAATTTTTATTATGTTGGGGTATGATCTCTATATCTATCATACTGATCCTATATGTTCATATGATGAGAGACCCTATTTGATCTCATCAATTCATTTTTTTGAAGTTTAAGTGACGCCGTTAGGCTGCCGAATTTTCATAAGAGAAATCTTATTTTTGTCTTCCTTTCATGTTCTTCATTTCATATGTTATATCTTTAAAATTTCGTTAACATGTTCTTAAATCCTTTATATTCTGTCCCACTACTATTTTATGGATCATTTATGAGTGGATGACCCATTTCCCCTCTCTTTTCAATGTTTTCTAAAACCCTACAACATAGCCGTTATGCTGCCGAATTTCCGTCTCAAAATGTCTCTCTTTTTCTCAAATTCTTTTACTTTATTAAGTGAATACTCAAAGATCTTTCTTCTAAAGGGGTATTCACATATATACCAAAATTTTTTATTTTAAATTCTGGGATTTACGTACACGAGACTCACTTTCCTTTTCCGTGGGTTTAAAGTGACATAAAGATCATGTCTTTAAAGCAGTTTTTAAATGTTTTGACTATGAAATGAAACCTATTTATTTTATGCTATATGGGTTGTTTATGAAATTATTGATGATGATATATGTGGATCACATGATAATAAAGGAAAATTTAAGGGTGCGCCCTGATAGTGCTCCAATTCATTGGGTAAAGACTTAATCTTTAGAGATGACCATTTTTTACTGATACCTTGGTGAATAACCTTGGTAATTTTTAATGACACCTTGGGGATGGACCTTGGTGAAACGGAAATGATTTTCTATGTTAAATGTTGTAGCCACATATTCAAGTTATGAAACACATTATTTTTATTATGATATGCCTCATGATCTATTTCTCATGTCTTAAAGTTATTTTTCATGACTTTTGATGTATCTTAAGTTCACATGTAAAACGTTTCCCTTGTTTCCCTTACTGGGCCTTCTGCTCACCCTTTATTTTGATGTATGTCCCCAGGTTATGAGATGCAGTAATGAACCTAGGATGAACATAAGGAGAATCCCTTCAAGTGTTTAAGAAGAATGTTTTATTTTTTCATGTATTAAGTTCCTGTTTTCCAAGAAAAAACCTTAAAGATCCTTGGTTTTGTATTTTGTAATGAAATTTAATGTGATAAAAAGGCGGGATGCTATATATTCCATCATTTTAGATGAAAACTTAATACATATCAAAATAATACACACCCCATAATAATAAAGTCTTAGTGTATTTAGAGACTAGATAAATAATCAAATTATTTCATGAAATATCTTCAAAATATCCCATAAAGTCCCTTTATATAGAACCCTTCTTAAACATATCCTACTTAATACATTTCTTCATAACTTGGGGAAAATGTAAACATAAAAAGGGGTGAGATCATAAGATCAGTAAGGGTAAACATGAGAGATAAAAATAAAATAACATAAGTGAGAATATGATAAAAATAAGGGTATGATAACATGATAATAACTTATGAAAACATAACCAACAAGTCATGGAACATAAACCACGAGTCATGGTATAAGGCTTTGTCATGAAAAAATACATGGGTTATAAGAGTGTGAAATCATCAAAAATCATTCATGATTAATGATAGGATATCATGAGTATAAGACATAAGTTTTTAGTATACACATAATCATAGAAAATAATTTCCTTATTCAAGGATCACTTATAATACTATCATAGTGGACAAAGTCCCATAGTGGATTAGGTTCACTCCCTAGTCCCATAAACATAACGAATAGAGTCCCATAGAGAATTGGGTTCTATACTCATTCCCTTTCATATTATATCACGATATATCAATATTTAATCAATGAATTATAGGGATATATAATTTTTCCCACATATAACATAATGAAAACCATACATATTTGTTCCATAAGATCACAAAAACATTCATTATTTCATCATAGCTTAATTAACCCGTGGGAAAGAAATAAGTTCTATAAAAAAATTCATTATAATATCATAATAATAGGTAATAAAAAGAAATAAAGTGTATGGTATAATAATATCACATACTTGATAAATCATAAGAATCATTAAAGGATGTTGACATAAATAAAAAATAATTTTATAAAAGCATTAAAAATATGCTTTGAGAAAAAGAAGAAATATCCCTTTTTTATAGATTTTAAAAACAAAAAATAATAAAAAATGGTAATATTATTTTCTTTTTAAAACCATTAAAACTTGAAAAGTAAAAATGATTATTAATAAAGGAAATTATGGTGGGAAAATATGCTTATACCATGAAAGTTTAAAAAACATTTTTTTACACTTTATAATAAAAATAAAAAATAACCCATTTGGAAAATAAAAAAAGATTAATTTAAAATATTTGTAATGAAATTAAAAAATAATATAAAAATAACTTCATCAATAATTTAAAATTGGATAATAACTTTCATAAAAATATTTTAAAGAACATGGATATTGAAGAGAAATAATGTCGACCAAAAGATGAGAAATAAGGTCAGATTTTCTTATAAGATTTATTTTCAATTGATTCTTGAACCAAAGAGAGAGGAAATGATAAAAAATGTGTAAAAAACAATAATAAATATAATAGGACAAAATATATTGTGTTTAATAGAGAAATATCATACAATTCCCCTAGTAGTATTTCAAACATAAACAATCTCGATAAAAAGTGAGATTGTAACATCAACCCTTACCTCAAGTCCTAAATTGATTCATACACTCTATAACCTCTTGTATAATAAATTCATAATTATTATAAATATATAATATAACCATATTAATACTTATATTACTATATATCATTCGCTTATAATTTACAATTACCCATTTATTAACAATTCATTAAAATTAATATTAAAGTGTCAACTATTCTGTTTTCCACGTATGTTTCAGTTTGGCGATTACAATAATTACACCTTTTTCATGGTTTAATAATATATGGGATATTAATAATTCCAAAAATATCATATTTATTCATAATATTCACTTTTATAACCATCAATGTGAAGTTGTGATGAAAAATTAATTACATCACTTTGTGGAGGCGATAGTCTGCACCTACACATAGATGATGTTTTCATTTTTAAATGGATGAAAATAAAGGAATTTAGACATTAATATATCTTCATATAATCATAAATATGTTATAAATATCATATATATTAATTAAATTCATCTATATATCTATCCATGAGGGTTGATAATAAAAAATGAAATATATCACTTCATGGAGTTGATAGTTTGCACGTATGCATGAGTGACACTTTCATTTTCCATTGGATAGATGAGAGGTGGGTAAGAATTATTAAATAAACATAATAAAATTTAATTATATTTATGATATATATTTCATCATATTAGGATTCATATAATAGATTCAAAGGAGGTGGAATAAGAAACAAACTTTAAAGGACTCGGTTAAGACAATTACCTATTCCTCGAGAATCCTCCTTTGACTTACACCTTAAGAATTCTTATGCTGGTATTTTGGTGAGACCAAAATTGATAGTACATGGTTAAAAGAGTTTATAAGTGATTTGGTCATATCTTAGTTGATATAAGGTGATCAAAGTGTATGGATAAGTGATGAGAGGAGGTTCCATCTTATAAGTGAGGGGAGTGTCATCTTTGTAAATATCCTTAACTTTAAAATAATATAAGTCCTTATCATATGAAAGTGGCACAAAATAATCCCAATTTCAAATATAAAACGATTATTGGTTGAAACAAATTCAAAAAATCAAATAAATATAGGGTTTTTTGTGATATTTTAAGTTTTATCTCTTAGTTTAATGCTTTCTAACCCATTTAACCATTACTGCGATGACTTAATTTTTTACCATGGTAACTTATTTTTATGAATAAAAATGAAATTTAACCTAATTTTTTTTTGAAAATAATTATTCAAAATATGGAATTCATTTCGTCAAATTCAATTTCTATAGTTTTTAGGAATTTATTCTATTATCCATATACAAAATGTATAAAAACCATTTTTAGAAAAAATGTATCTTTAAGAATTAAAATGATTTTTTATCATTACTTTCCTAGTAATAACCAATATATAAATTTTAATTTGATTTATTTAATATATTATCTTAAAATTTCATTAAAATAATACATCAATAGTGATTAATTTAATTTATTAAGATAAAATACATTGTGCACATAAAAAACTATTTTATGAAAAATATTTATTTTTTACCTTCAAATGATTTTATCTTTATTTATAGTCATTTTATAATAAATTTATGAATATTTTTTCATTTTTATACATTTATAAAAAACAATTTTCCATAATTTTAATACTATAAATAATAGAAATTAACTTTTAAATAAAAATATATATAATAAAACAATGTTTGTAAACAAAACAATTTTGTTTAACCAAGAATTATTATACTGGTATTCCTTATCATTACTTAAAAATTTCATGGATTAAATTCATTAATTTTATAATTTATTATTTTAATTTTATCAATAAAGTTTGATATTTCTCCTCAAAATTATTAAATTTAACAAAAATGCATAATTTCACAAAATAGTTTAGTATAGTCTCTTTAGAATCAATTGTATTTTCTTAAGTGAATTTGTTTTTTTTACTTTTATTTTATCAATTTAATTTAACTATCTAATAATTTTTTTCATTTTTTATTTTAATAAATAATTATTCACTTAATTTTGGTGTTTCATGTATCATAAGGTATCAAATTCATTATATTTATTAAAGAGAAATATATTATTAAATCTTGGGGTGTTACACCGAGAATCTTACTACTTTCCATGCTTGGGATGTCCAATTCATGAATTATACGCCAAAATTGAATCACTAAATACAAGTGGAGTCATATAGGTCTCATCTTGAAACTAAGGCATGCCATATTACACATATGTGAGATCACTATATTACACAAGTGATCAATGCAGTATCCCACTATTCTTCTAAATACCATTGTCCCACCAGTTCCTCTTTAGATCTTACTTATCCTCTTTACTGAGGTAGATCACATATAATAAATAGGTATGCCTCAACACCCAAAAAACTCTTCCTCAACCAGTGTGTCTTTGACTACTTGAATGTCCCTAACAAAAGCACTTGCAACTTGGCCTCTGTTCTGTCCACAACTTCTAGTTCTTTACATAAAACTATTACTAGAAACCCACAACTCAATATTCCAAGTATCTTAAAAACCACTAAGTTTTTAGAATATCTTCATGTTATTCATCCTTTATCACTTCTTTTCTTCATATATTTCTTCAAGACCCAACAAGTTGTATGGGCTTGGTTCTTTCTTCTTATTCCTTGCTACAAGTTTGCAATGAATTTTTATATTAGAACAAAGGTTTTCCTTTTTTGGAAATGGATTATGGTTTGTGTTTGTTGTCAATCATCACATGTAAGATCAAAGAGTTTTCAAGGAAATGAATCCTATAGTTTAAGTTGACATCAATATTGAAGGTGGCGTCATTTCCCAGTGTTTACCAAATTTTTGGGGTCTAAAATTTGGAGGATGGATATCATTGTCAAAAAGTGGATTTTATTAAATGCCTTATGAAAATATGTTAAAGACATGAATTTTATGAAGATGGGCTTCACCAATTATGTTCCTTGAAGGATCAAAGAAAGCTGGTGGTGATTTATGCAGCTGTGATGAGCATCTCAAATGATGAAGAATTGGAGCATCGCGAATGGTGATGGTGATCTCAACAATTATGAGAATTAGAGCTTTGTGGCAGCACACAGGTTTTGATAGAAAGCACTGTAATTACAATGATCATCGTGAATGGGGAATTTCCATGGAGCTTCGCGACAGAAGGTGCTATGAAAAGTTGTTTCTGAAAGATTTGTAAAATATGAGAAGTGGTGATGGAGCATCACGAACATCCAAGCCTATAAATATGAGGCTATTCCCTTCACTCAAAACGAATTTTTCCAAGAAAATATGGAATTGATCTGATTTTGTGAATCCAGGGGAGCTCTGCGAAATATACATTCCTTGAGAGCATGAGCATCGTGAAAAGACTAATTTAGTCTTAAATGATGCCAATGCTTTTTATTAAATGGTGCTTCATGGTGATGAGGTATTCTGTGTTGACTCAATGAGCTTTGTGAAGGAGTTTGATCTATGAAGGCAATGAGATTTTTGATGGTAGTTTGTTCCATGAAGGTAGTTAGCTTCGCGAAGATTGGGAGCTTTGCGAAGGAGCTTCATGAAAGTCAATATTAAAAATCAGGTTTAAGAGGATAGGGTTTTCAGAGTGCATAAACTCAGGTCTATGGTGCAAGCATAGTCTCATTCTAAGTCAGGGAAAAAGAATTTAATACCAAACAATTAAAAAAACCTTCAAGTCGATAAAATGAGTTAGAATTCTCTCAAAATAGTGATCTAGGGGGAGTAAAAAAAAGTGTTTCAAGGGACACAATGATCTATCCCTAAAATATTGTAAAGGCAGTGTACCTAGAACAAAGTGACTATGAACAAAATTTTGTATTCCATATCTAGTGAAGAATAGTGGATTTAGGCACAACTGAAATACTGTTAGCATATGTTTCTTGGACTATCCCTTAGTGGTGAACCAAGTAAAATTGCTGTGTTTTCTTACTGAACATTACCATTAGACAAGTTTAACAGGTTCCTACCAATGTTTAACAAGATCCATCACTTGAAAAGAAAAATTTGACACCCTGATTCACCTCTCCCCTATCAGGGTGTTTTAGGGTCTTTAAAGTGGCATCAGAGGGAGGTTTCTGGTGTTAAATCTATCCTTATTTTCTATCATGGAGAATTCAGTTAATGTCAGGAGAGTCCCCCAATTTGATAGAATTAACTTTTAGATATGGAAGAACATGATGAGATCTCATCTAAGATCTCTTGTAATGGAAGTACTCTTTGCCACTACACATATAATAAAGATAACTAATCCAACAGGGCTATTTATGACTAATACAGATAGTAAAATGCTTGATATAGATGTTAAAGCACAAAATATCCTCACTATAGCTCTTTCTGATCAAATATATCTAAATGTAATGAGTTTTACTTCAACAAAGTCTATGTGGGAAAAACTGGAGAATATTTATGAAGGAGACAACAAAGTGGAGGAGGAAAAACTTCAAGTCCTGTATAATAGGTTTGATGACTTGAAAATGCATCTTGATGAAAACATAGATACATTTTTTAATCAAATTACTGAATTATTTAGAGCTATACGTGGACTTTGTGAGGAAATAAAATACATTGACATTGTGAAGAAAATAATGAGAAGGATTCCAGCTCTCTACAATGAAAAGGTGTCAGCCCTTGAGGAAAGGGATCTATCTAAACTTTCTCTAGATAATCTAATGAGAAGTTTGGTGGAATATGAAATGAGAGTCAAACCTGAAGATGCAAAAAATTGAGTAAGCAAGGAAATGGCTTTCAAATCCATGGAAAAAATTAAGGTGTCTATAGATATAGTTGATGAAAATAACGAGAAAGATGAAATTCTTTCTCTTATTTCAACGAAATTTAAGAGAGGAAAAGTGAGATTTGAATGAAAACTTCCCTTGGCCTATTTTTTTTATGGTGGAGTTAGGCACATTGCCTCTTCGTGCTCAAGGAAGCTCAAAGATAAAAAAGGTGAAGTGGGAAATTCACAGAAGCCTCATAAAAGGTTTTATCAAAAGGGAGACTTCAAATATGGAAATAAAGTACATATGAAGAGTTTTATATATAAAGAAGAAGATAATGACAATGAATTCTTTGAGGAAGAATAACTAGAGTTTAAATTTGGAACCCATGCATCTATTATGGCTATAGTTAAAAAGTTAGAATCATCAAAAGATAAAGCTAGAGATAATCAGTTGGTTTCTGATAATGATCTCAAGTTATAACTTAAGTATGCTATTGGAAAGCTTTAGAATCAATGTAAAAAATGAAAAAAGTGGATAGTAGTTGTGGAAGAATCATCAGAATATGTTGATCATCTTGAATCTGAAATTAAATGATTGGAAAAATTAGTGAAAAAACAGTAAAAAACCTTTGAAAGTAAAGAAGATGTAGTGTAACTGAAGATCATAATTGAAGAATAGGAAAATGTCATCAATGAACTTACATCCATACTGGAGGAGAAGTCCAAGACTATTTAGGGTCTTAAATAATAAGTTGTTACTTTTAGGAGTAAACTTGAAAGTGAATCAAATTCAAAGGATCCAAAGAAGAAAATACACTTTGGAAGATTCTCAGATACTGAGTTGATAAAGAGAGCCAATCATGGTTTTGAAGGGGTATACAATTCTTTGGATGATCAAATATCCACATGAATGGGAAAAAGTGGAATTGGTTGTAGTGCTGAAACATCGAAGGCTGGAAATAAGATGAACCTAAATAAATGAAAGATGAAAGTTGGACATATCACAAAGTCACCTGAAGTCTTAACAAAGAAATTCCCAAATCAAACTGAAAGAAGAAATGAAAAATATCCACAAGTTTCTATAAATAATCTTCAATCAAAATATTTCACTAAATAAGGCGACATGGGGAGAAATATAATTGAGAAGACATTTCCTCTTATCAAATGTCAATTATGTAGCTATCTTGTCCATACCATGTCATACTGTGAAGAGGCTGTAAGCTATTTAAATAGATAAGAGACAGGAAGTCAATAAAGAATAATGAATTCATATTTTAATTCTTATAGAATAAATAATTTATATGGATATTGTTTTAATTATTCTAACTTTGGATATAAAGTTGTTTATTATCGGCAGAGGAAAGGCACGAACAATTCATACAAAACTTAAAGACATTCTAGTACTCGTCAACCATACAATGTTTCTCTTACAAAAATATTTTATCCTCTGGAAGAAGAGTATAATGAACCTATGCACATGGAAAATATATTTGAAAGGACATCTTCATCCTTCACTCAATCTAATATTTTGTGGATGGAAAAGAAGAAGATCAAGAAATCCAATCTTTCTAAAGTTATGCTTAAATCTACAAAGAATAGTAGTACCTAGATTCTTGATAGCGGATGCTCATCCCATATGATGGGAAATGCATATTTATTGAAGAATGTAATGAAAAGGGTTGATGGAGAAGTTCGGCTTGGTAATGATGGTGCTTTTAAGATGAAAGTTAGTGGGAGTATTGAACTGAAAAGTGATGAGCTTAAGAGAACCAAAGTTATTTATGTGGATAGTTTTCATCATAATCTTTTGAGTGTGATCCAACTATGTGAATCAGGACTTATAGTAACATTTAATCAAAAGGGGTTCACTATAAAAGGAATGAAAAAAATATCTCATGAAAAGATACCTAATATATAACAACTTATATCAGGTTGATAGTAAAGAAAACATTTGTTACATTATAGTTGAAGAAGAGAACATATTATGGCATCAAAGGTTGGGTCACATTAATCAACAAGACATGGAAAATATATCTAAACTGAAGATTATCATGGATATCCTAAATCTGAAGTGTGAATAGGAGAAGACTTGTGATGCATGAATATGAGGAAAGATGGTCTATAGTTTGTATCACCCAAAGAAGAAAAGGGCATTGAATCTCCTTGATATCATCCACATAGATGTATGTGGACTGATAAATATGGATGGAACATATAGATATAGGTTATTTGTTTTGTTTATTAATGATTTTAGTAGAATGGATTTTGTGATGGTTATACATAAAAAATGAAAAGTTCTTGATTGCATGAAAACATACCACCGAATAGCCGAGAATTATACTGGACAGACAATCAAAGTTCTGTAGTTTGAAAATGGAGGGGAATGCACATCAATTGAATTTGAAAATTACCTAGAGAAACATGTAATACAACATGAGGTAGATGCTATGAGAACTCCACATCATAATGGAGTTATTGATCACACAAATTAGTAGGTGAATAATATAGCTAGAACTATGCTAATTGAGAGTTGTATCCCTTACCATTATTAGAAAGAGACTATTAAAGCTACAGTGTATACCTAAAATCAGATAGAGATTTATATGGGAGAAATGAAGACACCATATGAGTTGTGGCATGGAAGAAATCCATATTTGAATCATTTTCATGTTTTCAAAAGTAAATGTTTCATTTGAAACAAAGAAGGAAATCAAGGGAAGTATGGTGATGCTGCAGAATAAGGAATATTCCTCGGATATTCAATGAAGAGAAAAGCCTACAAATGTTTCAATAATCATCTTGGAAAAATTATGGAAATCAGTGATGTAAATATCATTAAATATAATAACACAAATGCCTCAATGAATTCTTATGCTGATATGATAGATGATGAGGAAGAATGTGGACATGGAACATATTCAAATATAGAAGTAGATGAAGACATTCAAAACATTCAGGGGTCACAACACGATGTTAATTTAGAAGAAGAATCGTAAGAGGAAACCATGACTAAAGAAAATTCATCTAAACCTCATAGGAGAAATTGAAGAGTAGAGATTGATCAATCTAACATCATTGGGGATT
Source organism: Viscum album (assembly GCA_963277665.1). Classification (NCBI taxonomy): domain Eukaryota; kingdom Viridiplantae; phylum Streptophyta; class Magnoliopsida; order Santalales; family Viscaceae; genus Viscum; species Viscum album. The sequence goes on along the minus strand of OY728152.1, from coordinate 865,828,155 downwards.
GGAAAATACCCACACAAACAAGGAGAATAAGGAATAATTCACAATCTACCTTCCTATCAGTTGTGGAACCATCCTCATTTGAAGAAGCTGCAAAGGACGAATCATGGGTTAAATCCATGATTAAAGAGTTAGATTAGACTGATAAGAACTAGACATGGGATCTTGTTATGAGACCCAAAAGTTACAATGTGATTGGTATAAAGTGGATCTTTAAGAATAAATTTGATGAGAAAGGTAATGCGATCAGAAATAAGGTGTAATTGGTGTGTAAAGGATATTCATAGATTGAAGGTGTTGATATTGAAGAAACTTTTGCTTTAGTGGTGAGACTGGAGTCGATTAGGCTCTTTCTCACCATAAAAATTCAAAGAGGTTACAAAGTGTATCAAATAGATTTCAAAACAACTTTCTTGAATAGTTTTCTTGAAGAAGAAGTCTACATTGAATAACCAGTGGGTTTGCTACTTATTAATGATGAAATTAAGGTTTACAGATTAAAGAAGGCAATATATGATCTAAAATAGGCACTATGAGTGTGGTACTCTTGACTTGATTCTTATCTAAGGAACATCAAATTTAAAATAGGAGGTTTGGATCAAAATCTATACATGAATAATTCTCAGAAAGATTAGTTCATGGTACTGGTGTACGTAGATGATATTATATTTGGTGTAAGAAGGCATGGATCAGTGGATGAATTTTCCAATCACATGAAATCAGAATTTGAAATGTCTATGATTGGTGAAATCACATACTTATTAGGGCTATGAGTGATTCAGATGAATGAATACACTTTTATTTCTTAAGAAAAGTATGCAAGAGAGTTTATAAAGAAATTCAATATACATGATTTCAAACAAATATCGACTCTGATTGCGGTTGGGAAAAAACTAGGAAAGCATGAATATGGGTCATCTATAGATCCTACAATGTACATGAGAATCATGGGAATATTATTTTACTTGATTGAAACATGACCATATATTGTCTTTGAAACATGCTTAGTTGTCTAATTTCAAATTAATCTGAAGGAAGAACATATGGTGGCAGTGAAAAGAATCATGAGGTACATTCAAGGTACTCACAATTATGGATTATACTTTTCTGAAGGAAGAGATAGTGAACTATCAACATTTTCTGATGCTGAATGGGCTGGAGATGTTGTTGATAGAAATTCCACAAGTGGTGGAGCATTCTTTATTGGAAAGAAATGTGTGGGTTTGTTGAGTAAGAAATATGAAAACATTTCTCTTAGTACTGTTGAAGTTGAGTATATCTCTACTACAAAAGCTTTCACTCATCTACTTTGGATGAAGTAATAATTGATTGATATTGGTGATGAGGTGAAATAACTAATGATTATTCACTGTGATAACAAGAGTGCAACTAATTTTACGAATAATACTATTCAGAATTCTTGTACGAAACACATTGAAATCCGATATCACTTTATTAAGGAAAAAGTTGAACAAGGAATGATTAAAATAGATCATGTTGGAATTGATGATCAAGTGGCTGAAATTCTTACCAAGATATTGTCAACACATGTGTTCGAGAAGCATCAGTTGAAACATAGTATTCAACCACCTCCCAATACATGAGGAGGTTACGAGGTTTCCCCTATCCCTAGTTATGCTATATTTTTTTAATCTGTTTGTATAAGTGATGCAGGTTTATAGGAGAGATACAATCCAAGAGGAGTATGTTTTGATCTCTATAAGTCAAATTTAGGTTCTTTGGGTTTATTTACAATGGGGGAGAATGGATAAATTCAATGGTACAAAGGAGGAGGATGAATTTTTTTTGGTTATAGGATAATGGAGAATAAAGAATGGATAAATTCTTGGTACAAAGGAGGAGAATAATGAGTTGAAAAGGGGGAAAATGAGAATTTAGTGTTATAAGGAAACATTCAGAGATTAACTTGGAAAAATTTAAGCATTCCAAAACAAGATAACTTAATTCATGATTCCCCTCTTGTTTTCTACATCAGGCATTGCTCACATAGACTTAGAGTGTTGGATGTTTTGTTTCTCATGTACCAGGTTCTGATTGCAGTTGGTGCTTTATTGAATTTATCAATAGATTGCCAACAAACCCGCAGGGGGAGATTATTGGAACCAAGGATTTCCTTTACTAGAAATTGAGTATTGTTTCTATTTGTTGTCAATCCTCACATGGAATATTAGTGAATTTTCAAGGAATGTGATCCTATAGTTTAAGCTGACAATAGTATTGAAGGTGGCATCATTTCCTAGCATTTTCCAAATTTTTGGGGTCCAAAATTTGGAGGATGGATATCATTGCAAAAAGTAGATTTTATTAAAGGCCTTATGAAAATATAGAAAATACATGAATTTTGTGAAGATGGGATTTTCCAATTGTGTTTCATAAAGGATCAAAGAAAGTTGATAGTGATCTATGTGACAACAACGAGCATTGCGAATGATGAAGAATTGGAGAATCATGAGTGGTGACAGTGATCTCTACGATTACGAGAATTAGAGCTACTTGGTAGCGCAAAGGTTTTGACGGAAAGAACCACCATTACGATGAGTATTGGGAATGGAGAATTTCCATGGAGCTTCGTGATAGAAGGAGCTATGCGAAGTTGTTTCTAAAAGATCCAATAAATATGTGAAGAGGTGGTGGAGCATTGTGAATAGCTGAGCCTATAAATATGAGGCTACCCCCCTTCACTCATAATGAATCTTCTCAAGGGAAATTCGAAATCTCTCTAATTTCATGAAGCTAGGGGAGCTCTGCAAAACTGACATTCCATGCGAGCTTGAGCATCGCTTAAGGAATACTTTTATCTTGATTGATTCCAATGATTTTTATTAAAGGATGATTTGTGATAATGGGGTATTATACATTGACTAAGTGAGCTTCATAAAGAAGTTTGATCTGTGAAGGCAGTGAGCTTCATAAAGGTAGTTTGTTCTAAGAAGACAGTTAGCTTTGTGAAGGTAGGGAGATTCATGAAGGAGCTTCACAAAAGGCAGTATTGAACATCAATTTTAAGAGGATAGGTTTTTAAAGTGCATAAACTAAGGTCTATGGTGTAAGCAGAGCCTCATGCTAAGTTAGTGTAAGAACCCATATCTTCTTTTCAGGTACGTTTTCCCCTTTTCTGGAGTTTTTGAGAAAAATGAACTTTCTGGAAATTTTTTAAGTACACACCATGTAGTTTATGAGTACACGCCGTGTACTCTTTTCCTGCCAAAGTCGTGTGCTGGCCGTGTCCGGGCCACACACACGGTGTGTAAGGGTGACATGGAGGCTGTTTTTGGTGGAGTACGAAAAAGACCTAGTACACGCCGTGTACTTTCTTTTTTTCTTCATTAAATAGACCGGGGTTGCGCCTGACGCACATAAGCGTCTTCTTCTCCAGGTTTCGTTCATCCAAGAGAGACCGTATGGCCGAATCTTATCTGAGCCACCGTGCCTCCGTCCGACCTCCGTTCCAGCCTCCTTCGATTGCGTTGGAAGCGTAGCGGTGAGTTCTCCGTTCTGCTTTAACCTTGTTTCTCGATTCCTCCTCGTTTTCAAGTTATCGTAGGTTGAGTGTTTTGTGAGTTTTCTCAGATCTACATCATTCTAATGGGAATCTGTTGTCGTGGTTCACTTATATCGATCTACTCGGATCAAGGTAGGTGGTTTGTTTCCCTACGTTGAATGTCTTTGAGTTTTTGGTGCAAAAGTGCCGGATACCCATGTATTGGGTATCTCGGGTTAGGGTTTTGATCCGGTTTTTTATTTGCCTTAGATTTCTTGTATTCTTGAGGTTATTATATGATTAATAATTTCTTGTTAGCATGTTTGATGATCACCCCACGGGTGCTTCCCCTTGTTTTGGCCGTTGATTGCTGTTTGGCACGGTTTGCCTACGAGGCAACCCTTTTTGTACATTGCTAGTATGCCTGTTGAATTGATTGCATGTATTGGATAATGTTTATATGCTTGTGGATGCATTTTTAGCTATTATCCAAGTAGTCTCTGAACTTACTTAGGCCGCTAACAGTCGATTACGCACGACTAAACTGCTCAGGGTTGAGTGAACCTGGTGTGGTAGACTAAAGGGGGAATTGATGATTAGGGCTTCCCTAGAGAGTCTGTTATAATTAGTATCGATCATAGGACCTATGGGAATGAGACTTTGGGCTTCCTCAGAGTGTCCTTAGTTACGTAGTGAGACTATAGGGGGAATTAGATGTAAGTGCTTCCTTAGAGAGTCTATATCTTTCGTTGCAAGACCACAGGGGAATTGACGATGAGAGCTTCCCAGAGTGTCTGTGCCTTTGTACGTCTACTTGAATAGAGGGGTTTGCTAGTAGGAACCACCCAGAGAGTTAGTGATTTATTTTTTGGTTGGTTGTGACGAGTCCACCAAGCCAAAGAACAAGCTTGGGTTTGTACTGCTTGCTGTTTAGGTAGACTACTGAGTTACCTGTTGTGATTACTTGGTTGCCTTGGGAGTATAGAGTTGTTGCTAGGTTCCATGTTTGATAGATAAATGATTTTACTAAAATAATAAATAACTGTGAATAGAGTTTGGTAGGATTGATTACTTTAGTGTACATCTTCTTCTATGCTGCATTTATTTCCTTTACTTTTTCTATATTACTCACTGACAGTAGGGCATGGATCTCGTGGTGATTTCCTACTGGGATTAGTCTCACACCCTGTTTGGGTCCTGCTTTTCGGCCCAAACAAGTTATATGGCTGCAGGTGTGGATAGGTATTGTGGACCTTCTACTTCGGGTACGAGATTTCTGGTTGGAGCCGGAGAGCATTAGACCGATCTTAGGCTTGCGATGCTGTTGGAGTTGCCGTTACTTTCGTACTTTGTTTTCAGTTGTATTTCAGCACGTTGTTGTGTTTGCTGCTTTCCTTAGATACTTGTACCTACTGCATCATTATCATTTTCATTATGTGTTCATTGCTTCCTCTATTTAGTTTCAGTGTTTTTATGCTGTTTACTGCTTTCGCCAATGACTGTTGTTTTATTGCCTTGTATACTTTACCAAATGAGGGCATAGTTTCCCCAATAACTTACCAAGGCCCTCGCTGCTAGTCAGCAGCCTCTGGTGTTTAGGGAAATGCGCTTGAGGTCATGTGGAGAACCGGGTACGGGGCACCGGTGGAAGGGCTCCGGATTCGGGTCGTTACAAAGTGGTATCAGAGGGGCTCTTTCCTTTTTCTATTGACTTACTGTTTAGCGACATTAGACAGGGATAGGACGGAATAGGTAAATGGTAAATAGCTATGCCCGGGCGTTCTAGAACCCGTGTACAGGGAAAATTCCATATTACCTCGAATATTGAAAATTTTGTGTTTTGAGAATGTCACATTTTAATTGATTTCACCGATGGGTGATGCACTTGTTTTGTGCTATTACTATTTATATGATTGCGGTTCTATTTTGTTGAAACCCGATGGGATGAGGGTATGCCATTTCATGCATCATATAGGAACATGTTAGAAGATTACATGCCATGAATATTTCCATGCCATCTAGGTTGCATTAGAGAATTCATACTGTTGTGATAGGATTTGTGATAGACAATGCATGCTGTTGTGATAGCCGCTGTGATAGAATGCCTTTTATGTTGATAAGGTATCGTTGTTTGGATATTTCTTATCACGGACGCCAAAATTTGATCTCAGAGGTGTTATGGGCCCTCAAGGATCAGAATTTGGTGGGTTGTGAGTTCTTATACTGTGGCTTGTTCTACGCACCATTATGATGCCAAGCTTTGATTCGCGGGGAGTATGGGTCCCCACAGATCAGAATTTGGCACCTTAACCCTTGTTTTTCTGTGTTTTCTGGGCTCCGGTGCAGTTCTGAGGCTACTGTCCGGAAAAACCCAGAATGCACGGCATGTACTTTATATACACACGTCGTGTGGTTTTTAGCCGTGTCACTGACCATGTAGACAGGGACACGGAGATATAAATGGTTTTCAGGAACACGCCGTGTACTCTAGGTACACACCGTGTAGGGGTTAACTAGGAGCCCGACCATGTAACTAACAACACAGGCCAGTTAATGCATGTTTAGTACACGCCATGTTTGGTATGCACACGCCGTGTATCCTTTCCCAGGTACCCGACCATGTCTTAAAAAACACGGGTCGGTGTTATCCTCTCCTATACACATCGTGTTTGTTCGGAACATGCCATGTAAGGATCAGTCGAGTACCCGGCCGTGTCACGAACAACACAGGCCGAGGTTTCCCTTCAAGTGCACGCCGTGTCTCTTAGGAACATGCCGTGTAGTTTCGACCGTGTGTCAGGCCGTGTCGCTAACAACACAGGCCAGGTAAGGCGTGTCCAGCACATGCCGTGTTTGCCTCAAAGCACGCCGTGTAGTCTTCGGCTGGGACAGTCCGTGTGACTTAGTCGTGTAGGAGTAACCGGTCAGGGAGAAAAGGGTTAGTACATGCCGTGTAGTTTAAGAACACGCTGTGTAGTCGTGTTGTTTACACATCCATGTATGGGAAAGGTACATGCCCAGGGTAGGATTTATGGAAACACGCCGTGTATTGGTATTACACACCGTGTAGTTATGTTTTTTCCAAATTTAAAGGTTTTTCTCTCCTGTTCCATTTTAACTCTCCTGTGTTGCAACTGTGTTCGTCTTTAATGAAGGTGTGTTTTGGTCTTTCAGAGCTATGACACCTAGACGTCCTCCCGTTGCACGCCAGGAACCAGGCAATGATCGTACGCCTGATACGACCGATCAGGGACTGCCAGTAGTTCCGCCCATCATTACAGACATGGCAACTGCAGTGATTCCAGACACTGGTGCCGACGCTCAGTTCAGATAGGGTTTCATGAGATTCATGCAGACTTTCCAGGGATTTCAGCATCCTTCCCCCACTATGGCAGAGCTGATGTGGGTCTTCCAGCAGTAGCATCCTCCCACTTTCACAGAGGATGGAGGACCTCAGGCTGCAGAGTCATGGCTGGAAGCCATGCTGTCCATCTTCGAGCATCTAGAGACACCTCAAAATAGGAGGGTGAAGCTCGTGACATATATGCTACGAGATTCCACCAAGAGATGGTGGGATGTATTCTCTCAGACGGGGCGCCAGCAGGCTATGGCTTGGGATGTGTTTCAACGTACGTTTTATGACTACTTCTACCCAGCGACGCTGAGGGCTGACAGAGCTAGGGAGTTCATGAGCCTGAAGTAGGTTACTCTCTCAGTTATGGATTATTCCTCCCTCTTCACTAAGTTACAGAAATTCACTCCCGTAATGGGGAATGACGAGCTGTTTCTAGAGAGGAAGTTTGAGGAAGGCCTCAGACCGGAGATCAGATCGCAGGTGAATGTCTTTCAGTTGACTTATATTACTCTGATAGTCAACCATGCACTCATCACGGAGAGGAACCTAAGGGAGACTGGAGTTGTGGACTAGGGCGGTACAACATCCAAGGCTGATTCCCTCCAAACAGATAGCAGGAAATGCCACCGAGAGTCTACCCGAGGCGACCCGAGGAAGTGAGGTATTCCTTCTGGTAGATATGATCTCTCTTATGGAAACCAATTGGTGTGTTATTAGTGTGGGAGGAGCGGGCATAAGAAGCCCCAGTGCCCGAGGGACCCAGTGGAGTGTCGATCCTGCGACAAGATGGGTCACCTACAGTGTTTTTGCAAGGTTTCCCTTCCAGCAGCTAGTGAAGGAGGATCAGTTTCGACCCCGCATACAGGAGCAGGATTACTCGCTCTGCAACAGACTGGGGGATGGAGTTTTTCAGGACGTTCAGGTCAGTGTAGAGGCCATGGACGTAGTGGTCAGGCTCAGGGAGGAGCAGCTCAGGGTTTTCAGGCTGCTACACAGGGCCGCGGGACAGGCCAGGCTTTTGCTGTAGAGCAGATTCATCAGGAGCAGGATCCCAGACCCTCTACAGTTTGAGGTATGATCTCAGTAGCCTCAGTTTTATCTTCAGTCCTTTTCGATACTGGTGCTTCACATAGCTTTATCTCTGTTGCTGTCATGGAAATCCTTGAGCTTTGTGTCATTTCGTCTGCTGACATGTTGACTCTCAACACGCCCTTGGGAATGAGGACATCTAGCGTACGTCAGTGAAAGGGGTTACCTCTCGAGGTTGTAGGGTATCATTTCTTATGGGACCTCTATGTCCTGGAGATGATGGGCTATGACGTCATTCTTGGTATGGACTAGTTGGTTCCCTTCCAGGCAGTCGCCGATTGCTATCACCACAGGGTGAGTTTCGTATCACCAGAGGGTGAATCTTTCCTTCATAAAGGTGAGTGGGATGTTTAGGCGAGTCGAGCCGGAATCGAGCATCATGGGCTAGGAGGAGTTACAGCCCAGATTGCTAGTCTTTATCTGGATGACTAAGGGAATTATCAGTTAGATTTTCCCCCAGTGGTTGATCGCTTTCCAGATGTCTTTCCAGAAGACTTTTCAGGTTTTCCTCCGGAGCGTGAGGTAGACTTATCGATTGAGCTCATTCTAGGAGTAGCACCGGTGTCCATTCCTCCTTATAGGATGGCTACACATGAGTTTCAGGATCTCAAGAAGCAGTTGGAGGAGTTGCAGGCAAAGGGTTTCATCCGACCCAGTACTTCTCCTTGGGGTTTGCCTGTCTTGTTCGCAAAGAAGGCAGACGATACCCTTAGGCTTTGCATGGATTATCAGAAGTTGAACCAGTTGACGGTCAAGAACCGATATCCCTTACCGAGAATTTATGATCTCTTCGATCAACTTAGAGGATCTCGGGTGTTCTCGAAGATCGATTTGAGGTCCGGTTATCATCAGCTGCGCGTTAGACCTTCAGATATACCTCTGATAGCCTTCAGGAGCAGGTATGGCCTCTACGAGTATATGGTTATGCCGTTCGGTCATACGAACGTGCCAACAGTTTTCATGGAACTGATGAACTAAGTGTTCTATCCTTACTTGGATTCCTTCGTCGTGGTCTTCGTGGACGATATCTTGGTGTACTCTCACACTCGACACGACCATGGAACCCATCTTGAGATCATTTTGAGTACACTGAGGGAGCATCGAATTTATTCTAAACTCTCGAAGTGCCACTTTTGGATGGACGAGATTCACTTCCTGGGTCATTTCATCTCAGAGACAGGAGTATCAGTAGACCCGGAGAAGGTGTGAGCAGTGGTTACCTGGGAGCAGCCGAAGAATGTCTTTGAGGTACAGAGCTTCTTGGGGCTGGCTGGTTACTACAGGCAGTTTATACAGGACTTCTCATGCCTAGAAGCACCTCTAACAGACTTTACTAAGAAGGGGGTGAAGTTTGTTTGGTCAGAATCCTGTAACTCAGCCTTCCAGGAGCTAAAGGATAGATTGACTTCAGCACCGATCCTAGTTTTTCTGGAGCCAGGCAAGAGCTATATAGTTTTCTGTGATGCATCTGGCATCGGAATTGGAGCAGTGCTTATGCAGGAGGATCGAGTGGTTGCGTATGGATCTCGGCAGTTGAGGCCACATGAGAGGAATTATCCTACGCATGACCTTGAGTTGGCTGCGGTTGTTCATGATTTACGTTGCTGGAGACATTACCTTCTGGGAGAACATTTTGTGGTATACACTGACCACAAGATTCTCAAGTACATCTTCACGCAGCATGACCTGAATCTGAGACAACAGAGGTGGGTTGAGTATCTCCAGTCCTTCGATTTCGAGCTTGCCTATACGCCTGGGAAAGGCAACGCAGTGGCTAATGCACTGAGTAGGAGAACTCAGATACAAGCAGTTCAAGAGGCCAGCAATGAGTGGAAACTGATGAATCTATTCTTGGAGATGCATTTGGAGGTGCACGATAGGCAGGGGCAGACTTTCCTATCTTTTGTGGCTGTTACCTCTGTACTTTTGGACCGAGTTCGAATGAGACAGCTGACAGATTCAGAAGGGCTAGTTCTATGGGAAAGCGTGTCAGGAGAGGACCCTCTTCCCGGGTGGACCATTGGCGAGGATGAGATCTTGAGTTTCCAGGGACGTGTATGGGTTCCAGTAGATATACGCGAAGAGATGATGTGAGACTTCCATTACTCAGTTTGGGCAGTTCATCCTGGCTTCACCAAGATGTACTGTGATTTGCACCGCCAGTACTGGTGTCCAGGTATGAAGAAGGATGTTACTGGTTTCGTTATGAGATGTTCTACTTTTCAGCAGGTGAAAGAAGAGCATCAGTGACCAGAGGGGCTTTTGCAACAGTTACCCATTCCAGAGTGGAAGTGGAACGATGTCGCGATGGACTTCATGATTGGTTTGCCGAGGTCACCTCGAGAGAACGATGTTGTTTGGGTCTTCGTCGACAGGCTTACAAAGGTTGCTCACTTCTTTCCAATCAAGGATACTTTCAGTGTCGATGATCTGGGACAACTTTACATCTAGGAGATCGTTCTTCTGCATGGAGTTCCACACTCCATTGTTTCAGACAGGGATGCATGCTTTACCTCTCGGTTCTGGCAGGGACTCTAGAAGGCCTTGGGTACACAGGTACTTTTGAGTACAGCATACCATCCCCAGACTGATAGCCAGTCCGAGCGCACGATCCAGGTGCTTGAGGTTATGCTACGAGCTTGTATCCTAGACTTTGGTGATTCTTGGGAGAAGCATATTCCTCTGGTGGAGTTCGCCTACAAAAACAGTTTTCAATCAACCATTCAAATGGCGCCTTATGAGGCTTTGTACGATAGGCCATGCCAATCACCTTTATGTTGGCTGGAGGTAGGAGAGACAACTTTGTAGGGACCTCATCTTGTTCAGGAGACTTCAGAGCATATATAGCTGATTTAGAAGAGGATGGCTACAGCGCAGTCTCGACAGAAGTCTTATGCTGATCAGTGGAGACGACCTCTGGAGTTCTAGGTCGGTGACCAGGTTTTCCTATGTATTACCCCGAGGTTGGGACACAAGAGGATTCAGAGACAGGGTAAGATTTCACCATGGTACGTCGGGCCGTTTGAGGTCTTGTATAGAGTTGGGTCGGTTGCCTATCGGTTGTAGCTACCTCAGAGGTATCAGGCCATGCACGACGTCTTCCACGTCTCTCAGCTCTGATGATACTTTTCAGACCCGTCTCACGTCTTTCAGCCTGAGGAAGTCGAGCTTGAAGCAGATGTGTCATTCGAGGAGCATCCTATCTGGATTGTCGATTATAGTACGAAGGTTCTCTGTGGGTGGTATGTCCCTCTGGTACGAGTGCTATGACAGTACGAGTGAGTACAGTATGAGACTTGGGAAAGGGAGGCTGATGTACGATCGCAGTGGCCGGAGCTGTTCGGGGTTTCTTCTTCTCTGCCTCGTTAGGGAAATTTGGGGACAAATTTCTTTAAGGGGGGAAGTTTGTAAGAACCCAGATATTTTTTCAGGTACGCTTTTCCTTTTTCTGGATTTTTTTAGAAAAAAGAACTTTCTGGAAATTTTTGAAGTACATACCGTGTACTTTCTGATTACACACCGTGTACTCTTTTCCCGCCGAAGCTGTGTGCTGGCCGTGTCTGGGCCACACACATGGTGTGTAAGGGTGATGTGGAGTCCGTTTTTGGCTGAGTATGGAAAAGACCCAGTACACGCCATGTACTCTAAAAGTACACGCCATGTACTCTAAAAGTACACGCCGTGTACTTTATTTTTTTTCATTAAACGGACCGGTGTCGCGCCTGACGCACAAAAGCATCTTCTTCTCCAGGTTTCGTTCATCCGAGAGCGACCGTACGACCGAATCTTCTCCGAGCTGTCGTGCCTCCGTCCGACCTCCGTTCCAGCTGCCGTCAATTGCGTTGGAAGCACATCGGTGAGTTCTCCGTTCTGCTTTAGCCTTGTTTCTCGATTCCTCCTCATTTTCAAGTTATCGTAGGTTGAGCGTTTTGTGCATTTTCTTAGATCTACGTCATTCTAAGGGGAATATGTCATCATGGTTCACTTATATCGATCTACTAGGATCGAGGTAGGTGTTTTGTTTCTCTACGTTGAATGTCTTTGAGTTTTTGGTGCAAAAGTGCCGGATACCCATGTATCGGGTATCTCGGGTTAGGGTTTTGATCCTGTTTTGTTATCTAATTTAGATTGATTATATTCTTGAGGTTATTAGATGATTAATAATTGCTTGTTAGCATGTTTGAGGATCACCCCATGGGTGTTTCCCCTTGTTTTGGATGTTGATTTCCGTTTGGCATGGTTTGCCTACGAGGCAACCCTTTTTGCACATTGCTAGTATGCCTGTTGACTTGATTGCATGTATTTCCTGCTATTTATATGCTTGTGGATGAATTTGTAGCTATTAACCAAGTATTTTCTGAACTTACTTAGGCTGCTGACAGTCGATTACGCACGACTAAACTGCTCAGGGCTGAGTGAACCTGGTGTGGTAGACTAAAGGGGGAATTGATGATTAGGGCTTCCCTAGAGAGTCTGTTATAATTAGTATCGATCGTAGGACCTATGGGAATGAGACTTTGTGCATCCTCAGAGTGTCCTTAGTTACGTAGCAAGACTATAGGGGGAATTAGATGTAAGTGATTCCTCATAGAGTCTATATCTTTCGTTGCAAGACCACAAGGGAATTGACGGTGAGAGCTTCCCAGAGTGTCTGTGCCTTTGTACGTCTACTTGACTAGAGGGGTTTGCTAGTAGGAGCCACCCAGAGAGTCAGTGCTTTATTTTTTGGTTGGTTGTGATGAGTCCACAAAGCCAAAGAACAAGCTTGGGTTTGTACTACTTGCTGTTTAGGTAGACTGTTGAGTTACCTGTTGTGATTACTTGCTTGCCTTGGGAATATAGAGCTGTTGCTAGGTTCCATGGTTGATAGCTAAATGATTGTACTGAACTAATAAATAATTGTGAATGGATTTTGGTAGGATTTCTTACTTTAGTGTACATATGCTTCTCTGCTGCATTTATTTCCTTTACTTTTTCTATATTACTCACTGACATTAGGGCACGGATCTCGTGGCGATTGCCTACTGGGATTAGTCTCACACCCTGTTTGGGTCCTGATTTTCGGCCCAAACAGGTTATATGGTTGCAGGTGTGGATAGGGATTGTGGCCCTTCTACTTTGGGTACGTGATTGCTGGTTGGAGCCGGAGAGCATAGGACCGAGCTTATGCTTGCGATGCTGCTGGAGTTGCTGTTACTTTCGTACTTTTTTTTTTCAGTTGTATTTCAGCACATTGTTGTGTTTGCTTCTTTCCTTAGATACTTGTACCTACTGCATAATTATCATTATCATTATGTGGTCATTGCTTCCGCTGTTTAGTTTCAGTGTTTGTATGCTGTTTACTGCTTCCGCCATTGACTGTTGTTTTCTTGCCTTGTATACTTTACCAAATGAGGGCATAGTTTCCCCAATAACTTACCAAGGCCCTCGCTGCTAGTTGGCAACCTCTGACATTTGGGTAAATGCGCCCGAGGTCATGTGGTGAACTGGGTACGGGGCACCAGTGGAAGGGCTCTAGATTCGGGTTGTTACAGTCAGGGGAAAAAAATTAATTCTAAACAATTGAAGAGACCTTCAAGTTGATAAATTGAGTTATAATTCTCTCAAAGCAGTGAGTTAGGGGGAGTCGATGGAAGTGTTATGAGAGAAATAGTGAGTTATCCCTAAAATATTTTAAAGCCAGTGTGCCTAGCATAGAGTTACTATGACCGAATTTTTTTATTCCACATCTAGTTAAGAATAGTGGATTTAGGTATGACTGACACACTATCGGCGTATGCTCCTTATACTAGCCCTTAGTAGTGAACCAAGTAAAATTGTTGTGTTGCCTTACTACTTGTGAATGTTTTAATTACTAAACATTACCATTAGATAGGTTTAATAGGTTTCTACCAATGTGGAATAAGATCCATCACTTTAAATGAAAAAGTTGACACTCTAATTCACCCCTCCCCTCTCAGGGTGTTCCAAGGTCATTAATTTTATTCTTTTTATATTTTTCTTTAAGAGATTTGTTCTACTCAGTTTCTCACACATTACATGATATAAATCTATTGATATTTTTTATAGGCACATGGATGCTTGGTTTTTCTCTCCTCAAGATCTGCACTCCTCCTTTTCACATTCATGGGTGGCTACATTAATTGAACTATTTTATTTTAAATTTACAAAAATTGAGTACTAAGGGGACAAATCATCATAAAAAATCATTAAATAATAGTCTTTTTTAGATTAATACAATTTCCCTCTTAATACTTTTGAACTTAAAAGATATTCCATAAATACCCTTATTTAATGCACCTCTTCAACTGATTTTATTTTTCTTTTATTCTTTTATAGGCTCGAGTTCATATTATTTTTTAACTCAAAATATCTCCACTGAGATATTCACATCAATATCTATAGTTTTATTAAAAATATATACAAACATATCTATAGTGTGTAACTTGGCTTGTGACATGAAGAAGTTGATTATGGTGTGGACACTTTTACTTGTGGTACAACACACATCAAAACTCAACTTCTACTTTCTTTATTATTCTCAAATAACTCTCTCCATAAATGATATAAGCCTTGAAGAACAAGTCAAGTTTCTATATAAATAAAAATGTAATATTCTTGATTTTTTGATAAATTAATTTCACCACATTTGAATGTTTAATGCATTCTTACACTATTTGATTTTCTTATCCTTCGGTTTGAAGATCAAGATCTCATTATATTCTTACCTGTATCACAATTCATTTGTGATTATTTTTTATTTTAATAATTACTTAAACTTCATCTAATTTTAATTATTAAAAATCCTGTTATTCTAGAAACTCTATTTTTTACCCAGTAGAATCTCATAATTTTTTTAATTCAAATCTCCTATGCGGTATGAAATCTATTACACATAGATAATTTTCCCTTTCCATTTCTTTAAAACATCAACAACATACATTAATTATCTAATGTGTTGGGAACTTTGATTTTGTGTATATAAATTTACTTACATGGGGACCCTCGTAAGATAATTTACTTATGTGTCATTCTATACATAACTCAATTTACTTATACGTTGTTAAAAATATCTTATGGCCTGGATTGTACAACTAAATTTCCTTTTCTAATTTCCATCTCTCTAATTGAATTTTCTTATTTGGGTCTCGATCAGTCCATGTGTAACTCAATTCTCTTATGCATTATCTCTCATAACTAAATCTTATTACTCAGGAGATGAATTTCATAAATTAATTCACTTACGTGTATATATATTCTCTTAAATGTAGGATAAATCCTTTCTCTAATTCTCAACTCTCTAGTTCTAGAATAAAAAGTCTATATTACTTTCAAATGAATTATTAACTTCTTAAAATCTAATATAGGCCTCTCTAATAAACTTTGAATGACTTCAAATGACATCAGAATTTATAATAATAATTCCTAAGTAGTTCAACTTAAATTATAAGTCCCTTTTATCATACATACTCAACCTTGAGTATTTTATAGGAAATATACTACAATTCATTTCTAAGATGTTGTAGCATATAAAATAATCAAAATAGAGTATTTTAATAAACTATTATTCTAAATTAAGTCCAAATTTTCTCGAATCAATCTTGATCTATCTTAATTCAAATCATCCTTAAAAAGAGAGAGTTTATTATTAATTTCAGTATCCAAAATGAAAGATACTCTAAGGATAGATTCTCCAAGGTTCTAGATTGCTTCTCCACTATCTTAAAATAATATTTTCTCTTTATAAATACAAATTTATAAATTGTCCTATCCAAATCTGCAACCAACTCCTCTATACCTTTATAACTTTTATAGAAAATGCTTCTCCTACTAATTTAGAACTTGTAATATTCATAAAAACCAGCTCATACAATTGACATATGTGATATCCATGACCTATAATTTATCCATCAAGATCTTCATAGGCAATAAAAACTTCCACTTATCATTATGAATTAGAGTATGTGCTACTACATATTCACTTCCTTTGGGTAGATTCATTATCTATCACCTAATACTTTACCTTTTCATTTATTTAAACTATCCTCGTTCACTTGATCTTGGAAAACAAGACAAAAAATACAAAAAATACAACCTATGGATGCAAAAATCTCTCCCTTAATGTTTATTATTAAAACCCAATAAAATCCACATTCAATTTGATCTTTTCTCCAAAGTTAGTATTCTATTTTCTATACCCCCTATTGATAATAAATACTAAGGGGTAATGTATTCTCCCCTCTAATTTAACTAGTAGGGTAGAGAGGTATTTCTAAACTCCAATAATATCTTATAATATAAAGAAACTCATATTCTAACCATGTAATTACTCCCCCCTTTTGTGATATTAATTTTATTTCCATTTGAGAGAAGAAGATATGAAGGAATTACTACTTACCAATTGCATGTGATTATAAAAGATTCAGATAAAAAATGAATCATAAAAAATTAAGTGGCATCAAATTTCTCTTAGCAACATGCCATGAACTAATCAACTCTAAGTACACTTGAGCTAACCTGGTGTAAAAAGTAAGAGTAATCAATTTAGACAAAAAATTTGTCCATAATTAATCCATAATGTGAAACCAACTTTTATCTTTCAATTATTGGGGGATGCTTGCACAAATTTTCAAGAAATATTATGAACCCATAGTCACTTGAACACACACATAAAAAACATTCAAGTGCAAGGTATGTTCTTACCAATTTGTTTATATGATCACTCCCCCTATATAAACATAATGTATATAAGTTAAAATAGTGATGAGAGAATAAAAAATACATTTTCTTTTAGATTTTTAAGGAGTTGTCTATATTTCTAGATTCATGATTAATTATTAAAATTCTAGAAGCTTTACACATTTTTAGATCCCTATAAGGTGATTATTTCTAACCTTTATCACCTTCAATTCCAAGATTTAAATAAAAGATAAACTGATATAGAAATATTGTGAATCATCTTTAGCTTCTTGGTTTAAGTAGCGAGGTTGAGACTTATTCCTCAACCCATGAAAATTATTCTTGGAAGATTTAATAACTTGATAACTCATCATCCAATCTTCTCCTTTTATTTTCTAGGCCTGATAAACTTTGGGGAGCATGGATTTATTTCTATTGTTAACTTTATTATTAGATGGAATGAGCTTCTCCACTTTATAAATTAGAGTATTTTGATCATTTTAAACTTTCTATAACCTTATATCCTCTTCTATATATTTTGTCCATATGATCAATATATCATTCGGCTCATTCTATTCATTTTATATGTGGAATTTCTCTTTCCAATAATATATTGTTAACTTAAATTCACAGATGATTTCCTTTTTTGTTTTTAATAAGTTTTCTTGTTGTGGTAGCCATGTTATACATTTGGTATCCATGTGGTCTACCATGTTACAACTTCCACAGACACCTTCATCAACTTTTTTACTTTACCTTATTAGATATATTCTCTAATTCTTCACAAGGAGCATTAACTACTATTCTAATCCTAGAATCTATCTCTTAGATGTATTCTCTTATTGCTTCAAACTTGACCCTATTTACTTCGAAATTCATGACCATATTGAAAAGGAACATGATGTGGAATATCTTAAAAAAATTGAAGTGTATTTTACCAGTAGGTTGAACATATTTCTAAACATTCTTGTTTTAATTCTTCTTGGATGAAGATTTCTCAATAACTTTCTCTACAAATTTACATTCTAAGGTAGAAACAATTCCTTGCTTTAACTACTTTCTAGTATATGGTGGTTCTCTATTTTCTTTAGTAAGGGGATGATACTTCGTAGGATTATAAAAAAATTCATCATAACAATAAACACCTATATTTCATAGATCACATAAGTTCCTCAGTGTTTTAAATTGGTTTCTTATGGATATATTATTCTTCATTCGTGTTGTCTTCATCACCCTAGAAGGTTGTTTCATTTCTTTAACTCTATTATCCCTTGATTCAAGGATTTTGGGACTTGTGTATACTGACATATTATGTCAGTAATCAATAGACCCATTCTCAAATATCTAGAAACACCAACATCTCCCGATGAGTCATGATTTTTTATATGTTCATGAAATTCATCCAGATTTGTACACTTGTTGTATTTGGGCCGAAACCTTAGCCTTTTGGGATATTTTTGGAAGGGTATTTTTTCCAAGATATTCTCACTTAAAATATTTATTTTTTTTGGGTTTCATAACATTTTTATCACTCCACATTTGTATAGAATTTTCCATTTTTTCCATATATTCAGAAAAAATAAATTTAGTGAAAACAACTTTATTTATACAACAGGATACCTTTTTCAATAATCTCGAGGTGGAGGATTCTATAGATGATCTCATGAACTATTTACCACCATTTATATTATTTATTTAAACTTTAATCTCATTTGAAGTTTTTGCGGTGTTAGAAATTTTCTCAGTTTTTTGGAAATTTTCAGGTTTGGCCTCTTTCATATTTTTTTTAATTTAGTTTTCAAATTTAGAAATTTCAGGTTGAGAGTGTTGTTTTCATCTTCCAATAATCCCAAATTGTCTTCCCATACAATCTTAATTTTTTTTTATTTTGAATCTCATGCATTTGGACATTCACCAATAAGGAATTTTCCACCACCTTTATCCTTTGTGTCTTTACTTCTAGTTGGGAATACTTGACATCCATAGAGACTTTATGAAAATTTTCAAACATGGAACACCTCTTTCACAACCTTCTAAAATATTTCTTTATAAAAAATAACTCTTTTCAATTCTTTATTAACTAAATAAATTTTTCCATTGAGAATTATGGTAGAATCTTCCTTAACTTTTATAGGATTTGTGAGAGTGTTGTAGGAACTAACCTTTTTGACCAATGTCTCTTCTATTGCATCAGTCTCTCTTTCCATCTGTGATTTTTCACCAACCATACACTTGATATATGAGAATATATATTCAAAAAATTATTTAGAGACATTTTAAGGTAATATTTAATTTCAGAATAAAATTCACCATGTGACTCATCAAAATCATATTATTCATATCTTGAGCTAGATTCACTAAATGAAATATTTATGACAGATTCAATAACATTTTTTCTACTCTATACACTTTCAGCTAGTGGTTTATCCTATTTCTTACTTGTGTTCTTTATTTGTTTTTTGACCTATCTCTTCTTCATATTTTTAAAGTTTCTAATTGAGACATACAAATAAACATAAAAAGGGATGGGAACAAATTCTTCTATTAGAGGCACTTCTTCAAACTAAAATTTTAAATTCATCTATATCAAGTAAAAATAATTGTATTTTTTTTTATAAATTATCAAAGGAAACCTTATGATTTCAATTACAGTTGTAATACTTCAATAAAAAACCAATCAAAGAGAACTTAGGTTATGATACCAATCACTAGTCCCACTTTACCATACTGAAACACCAATTATAATGAACCATACATTTCATAAATAGATATCACATATTAATAAATGAATTTTCATTACATAACATAACTATCCATGCCAAAATTGTATAGGTCTAGTTCCTTTGAAAAATTGGACACAAAAATAATTGGTTCATAAAATATCTAAATTATATCCAACTAAGTTCTTCATAACTAACACCCTTTTTAGACATATCACACCTAGTAACCTTTTCATAACTTGGGGAAAGGAAACATAAGAAATAGAAAGCTTATATTATCAGTAAGGGTAAACAAGGGAGATATCAATGATCACTTGAGAATAGCATGAACATAAGGGAATTATAACATGTGAATAACATTTTAAAATCATAACCTATATATCATAGATCATAATCTTAATTTAGGGCATAAAACTTAGCAATTAATTAGATATGAATTATAAAGGAATCAAAGAACACGATCCATGAGAGCATAAAATTAGAATAATACATAAGTTTTTTGCATACAAATAAGAATGAAAAATCATTTCCTTAGTCGTAAATGATTATTTACAAGACTATCATGGTGGAATGGGGTCACTCCCCAAACCGTCTTAGAAGTCAAGGTTCACTCCTATTACTATCATAGTAGAAAAAGTCCCTTACTTAACTGGTTTCACTCCCCATTCCAATATATTTTATCTCATGAGATATAAATCTTTACCCAATGCATTATAGGTAGATATAGGTCTTACCCATCCTTGGTTATAATGTGACCACCGTCCTTAGTTATAACATAACCACCATCCTTAGTTATAATATGACCACCATCCTTGGTTATAACATAACCACTGTTATATAATGAAAACTATATATATGTGTGCTATAACATCATAAAACATTAATTATATAAGAACCCATAAAAATAAATGAGTTTCATAAATATTTCAACATATCATAACCCATGAAAAAGGAATAGGTTTCATCAACATTCCATCATTTCATCATATCATAACCCATGGAAAAAGAACAATTTTCATAAATATCTTATCATAATAAACATAAACCATCTAGATAAAGAATAAGAATGGTATAATTAGATCATATCCCCAATAAATCATAAGTGAAATCAAGTTTTATTATCTTTGATAAATAGAAATACCATTAAAAAATCATTAAAACATTGTTGAGTAAAATAACCTTTCCATTTTAAATTCAATTCTTTAAAATATAAAAACTTACAAAATATTATGGAATTTTTTTTTAAAATAACCATGGAAAATTGTAAAGTAATATTAAAATAATTGAGTGGTCATGATGACAATAAATTCTATTCAAGGTGTATAAGTTAAAAGAAAACATTCCTTTTACACTTTTGTAAATTTTTTTAAAAAGTAACTCACTTGGAAAATGACAAGAATATTACTTTTAAAACATTTTTTAAAAAGTAAAACATGGTTAAAAATGACTTGAAAAAATCATAGGTTAATATTAAAAATACTCTTTAAAACACTTTTAGAAAACATGGATATGTAATAATTTTTTTGTCCAAAGAGATAAATAAAGTCAATTTTCCTTAAAAAACTATTTTCTGTATCTTGAGTACTTAAGGTAAGTAAAATGAAAGGAAAACAAGTATTTTCATGAAATAAACATAGGATAAGAAAATTAATGAATTTCTTGAGAGTTATATCATAATATTTCATCATCAAAAACAATCCTGATAAACAATGAGATTGTAACATAAAACCCTTACCACTTTGATAACTTTTGAATCACAATCACCATGAAAGAAAGAACCATGGATGGATATGTAAATCCAATAATTTTTATGATAACAATAAAAAAATACATTCATGGTTAGTATATTCACCATACAAAATAAATAAGTGGTGTATAGGGCATGCATCCCATAGAAATAAAAATGAGATGAAAATCTATTACCTTAGGCCCAACTTCCTTCATATGCATTGGAATCTAATATATAATAAATTTATATTTATTATAAATACATTATAGAACCATAATCATATAAATAATACCATATATTATTTATTTATAACCTTTTATCATCCTTTTGTTAACACTTATTTATTAAAATCACTGTTCCAAGTGATATGTGCTTCGTTTTTCATGTATGTTTTGGTTTGATAGTTTTGGTCATTGTATTTAGATCATGGTTACATAATATAAATAATGTTAATAGTGATATAAATATCATATATATTCATTATATTCATGTTTATAATCATTCATAAAATATATAGATAGAAAAATAAAGTACACCATTTATAGAGATGGTAGGTCATACGTACACATGAATGTTGTTTTCATTTTTTCGACGGATGGAATGAAAAAATGGTAAATAATAAATAACATTTAAAAAATAATTATTATATATTATATATATAATATATATTCATTAAATTAATACTTATTACCATACAAGTAAAATAGAAATGAAAAATGAATCACATCGCTTTATGGAGGTGGTAGTTCACACGTACACATGTTCGACATTATTGTTTTCAAAAGGTTTGGAAGGTAAGAAGGTAGATATGAAATTATAATTATAGAATTATAATTATTTCATAAGTATCATATATAAAAATTAAATCCATAATAATACCCATCCATAAATAATGGTGATGATAAATGAATTGTATCGCTATGTGGAGATAGTAAGCCGTACGTACGCGCAAGAAATATTTTCACTTCGTATTTGATAGAAAGAGGGTTAATAAAGGTGGTTTTATAATAATAATAAAATTTTAGTATATTTAGGATACTTAATTTATTATTTTATGAAGAATATAATAGATTTATAGGAGTTAAAGGAATAATTAAAAATAAAGTGATCGGTTAAAGTGATTACCTCTTATTTGAAATAACTCATTTAGATCTCCTCTTAAGGGATCTAGGGTTTGACTTTTGGGAATACCATCACATATATAATGTGTATAGGTGAGTGTAGAAGAGAAATTTTTATATTTTTTTCAAGATATAAGGCTCAAAGTGGTGTGAAGAAGAGAAAGGAGGGGTTCCCTTTTATAATTGAGGGTAGAGAACCATTGGAATTTCTTATTAGATTAAAATATATTAAAGTCATTATCAATTAAAATGGTTAACAATAGACTATAAATTTAAAATGGATTAAATTTTAGACTATATATTATCACCATTGTATTATTTTAATATTTTTATGATTTTAAGTAATTTAATAAAATGTTATTTTCATAAAATATCACTATTTCCAATTTAGACACTATTCATTTAATTTGACTTAAAAGACATAAAGACAATGTTGGAATTTAAATATAGTTACTTAAAATAATAATAATAATTAATATTAATCTAAAAAATGTCACACATTAAAAAAATCAAATTATATTACTTTTAATATTTAAGAAATTATTTTATATATTTTTTATTAATCAGAGAAATACTACATTAGTGTTGTATAAGATTTTAAGGTTATTATATAATTACTAAAAATAGAAAATAAATTTATATCATGAAAATATTTTCATTAATATAAAAATAGATACTTATATTCATTCAAAACTTACTTTTTTTTCTTATGTGGACACATAAGAGATATTTAAAACTAAGAGAGTGACATTTTGTAACTTTCTTTGCATTAAATATCATATAGTTCATTTTCATGAAAAATTGTTGGTTAAAAAACTTAATTTTGAGCCTAATATGATAAGAGTATAATTAAATTCATCCAATATGAATTAAGATGAAAAATTATGGCCTCAGCACTTAGTTGTAACCTAGATTAACCTGATTTACCCTTTATTGAGGTGATAAATTCTACCATAGTTGCTATTCATATTGACCAAAAATAAAAGGGATATATTTAGAAAATTTGAACCTCATGATTCCAAACATGGAATCCATTTTATCAAATTCAATTTCTATGAGTGGATGAAATCAATTTTAAAATAAGTGTGCAATACACGACGAAAACTACTTTTTTGAAAAATACATTTTAAGCATAAAAATTGGTTTATTATTATCCCATACATAGAAAAAATATTAAATAAATGTAAAAAAATTTGATTTAATATATATAAATTTCATTAAAATCAATCATAAATAGTCATTAATTTAATTTCTTAATATAAAAATACATTGTGCGCATGATTTTTTTTTCAGAAAAACATATCTTTTACTTTCAAATGATATTTATTTTTATTTATAGTTAATTGATACCCAAATAATTCATTTGTATGTAACCATAATTTTTTCATAATTTACTTAGTCCTATTCATACCCACTAATCCAATAACTAGGAGATAACTATAATTTAATAGTATATCACAGTTCATTTAAACTCAGTGTTGCGTGTCACACATGCTATTGAAGAAATTAAATTTATCTGAAAAATATTTCATAAAATCTCAGGGTGTTACATTATACCCCCATTATTTTTTTTTACCTTGAATTAATTATGATGATACAAAAAAATGAGGATATCATTTTTTCATTACATCCTTAGGTTCCCATGTAGCTTCTTAGAATTTTTGATTTCTCCAGAGAACTTTCACCGGGTGAGTAGTCTTATTCCGTATCACTTTATCTATACGATCAAAGATTTTTACCAATTTTTCTTCATAATAAAGATCATGTTCTAGTGCTATGGATTCTTATTTTAGTACATGTGATGGATCAGGTGTGTACTTCATTAGGAGAGATATATGGAACACAACGTGAACTTCAGAGAGGTTCGGTGGAAGTGCCAAGAGATAAGCTACCATACCTACTCGATCAAGAACCCCCAAAGGGAAAATATATATAGGTTTAATATTTACATTATTCTTGAATATAATAACTTTTTTTTCATGTATAAATTCATATAAACACCTTCTCACCAACTTTAAATTCCAGATCACGCTGATGATTGTCAACATATCTTTTTTATTGACTTTGAGTAGCCTTGATGTGCTACAAAATGGTTCTGACTTTTTCTATCATTTTCTTAAATAGATTAGGTCTCATTAGCTTTATTTCTCTAATATCATCCCAACATGTTGGATTTATACACTTCTTTCCATAGATGGATTCATAAGGATCCATCTAAATGCTCTAGTTAAAGCTATTGTTGTATAAGAACTGAAATAGAGGAAGGTGTTGATTCCAAACACCTTTGAAATCCATAGAAAAATATTTCAAAATATCCTATAGGGTTTGGATTGATTTATTAGACTGAACATATTTATGAGGATGATATGTCGTACTGAAACTCAACTCTGTATCCAAACCCCCCCGAAGAATTCCCCATAACTTCATGGTAAACCTCAGATCCTGATTAGATATAATATAATGTGGTACTCTATACATCCTCACTACTTTCTTAATATAAATTCTATAAATATGATCCAAAAATAAATCTTCTCTAATGGAAATAAAGTGTTCCAACTTTTAAAGGTGACTGATTACAACCCAAAAATAATTGTTCCCTTTCAATGTTTTGGGGAGTCTAATGAAAAAAATTCACGGTGATGTTTTACCATTTTCATTTTGGTATGGGTAATGGTTGTAACATTCCCTTATACCTATATCTCTTAGCCTTAACTTTCTAACATACCAATTACCAAGAAACATACTCTCCAATATCTCTTTACATGTTGTCCTACAAAAAAAATCTTTCAGATCTCTATACATCTTTGTACTTCTAGTATAAATAGAAAATGATGAACTATGAGCTTCATCCAAAAAATCCTTCAAATATGGTAAGGACAGAACACATACATGATCCCTAAACATTATAATTTCATCATAATCAAGGTTAAAATTAGGAAAATTTCTCACCTTCTTCTATAGTTCCATATCTTCCTTCTGCACCTATTTAATCTTCACTTGGATAGATGGTTGTGAAGGTTTCAGGAATAGTGGAAGCATGTGATGGGTGATGCCCAACTTTAATTTTTTCCATAATAAATGATCAATCTGGGATATATACTATGATTAAATTCATGATCCATGGAATTGAGTTAAAGAAATAGACAAAGATGAATTGATCCAGTTTCGAGAGAGGTGGATCAACACATATAGTTTATAATTAATTTAATTAGATAAATAATTACCTATAAGGAATTCTTTCTTCATTAATGTGTCCAATGACAGATCTGAAGTACACCATCATTACATTGTATAAGGAAAGTATATATTTCCTTTAGTGGTGATCCACACGCATTCCAAAAATCTTTAGATGTATCCTAAGGAGTCTCTAGGTGCTAGCATGGAATATCCTTGCACTTGCATCGTCTGTCTTTGATTGCCTCGAGAACCACTTACAAAGCATTCTCCTTGAATCGGTTGAGAGGGATTCATCTCTGTTCTTAAGATAATTCTTAGAGAATAGATCTCTCTAGGCTTGAGAAGTTTTCTCCAAATATATTGTGCACAACTAAATAGGCTAATGACAAAATAACATAATTGGGTATTTGTATTGCTAGGGTTAAAATAAAATAATTTCACAACTACCCTTATTATTTATTTAATCCTAGAAAAACCCCATGTCAAATAATAATAGTAATATTATTATTTCTCGACATGCGCGGAACTTATGAATTAAAATTAAATATTATTTAATTAAATAATATTCAATATTATCATTTCTCACCGGACCATTAGGTCCACCATTCCTCCAAAATATTTATCAGGACTTGAATAATTTATATTTATTTATTAAATAAACATCACTACATTATTCACCAATAAATAAATAAATATTATATTCACTAAATAGTAAATAAATATTTATTAAATATTCCACTCACAATATATTCTCTCAAATAACTAGTGATGGAATAAATGCAATCAAAAATACATGAATAATTATTAAACCACTTACGAAAATAATATTTATTCAACAAATTAAATAATAATATATTATTTAACTAAGAATATAGACACACTTAGTGTGTGACCCTCTAGGCCTCTTTCTCAATGGTATTAGGCGAAATAACCTAAAGTCCAAGGTTAGCATCTAGAAACATGCCAAGGAAACCATATATAAAGAAGTTAATGTCGCAATGACATGTCACCTCATATGAACACATAATGTGTAATATAATACCTTTATCACAATATCTCAAATTGAGCAGGTCACATGCCAGTACCATCAACCTATATGATCGATATCTCTTTCTTTGACTTTTTAGAAATAGAACTTTACAATAGATCACCATGGCCATAGATTTATTTATGCTATATCATTTCCACAAAAGGGTCTAGGATGTTAACTTTTGTTAATGAATATAAGGGATGAATCATTTCTCACATTATTCATTAATGTAATATTACTCGTGACACACCCAACATATCCTACCTCACCAAGAACATCTATCATCAGGGTTTTCATCAATACATCATGACACACCCAACATATCCTACCTCACCAAGAACATCTATCATCAGGGTTTTCATCAATACATCAAAGTACGCAACTCATAATATCCATTAATAATAATCTTAAAGTTTAAGGACCAATACACACATCCATAGATATGAACATCCAACGACACATAAAAATATAGATTTCCTACCGGCGGGTCTCATTCTCATAATATCCATAATGGATATTACTAAGGGCATAAACCATGAGAAGGTGCCTGAAAGTACCATGAGTATCCACCCCTGATATCCTATATCATTTGTGTCCCTTAAATGATATCGTCTAGCAATAGAAAAATATATTCAAGAATAGTTTCGTAGTACTTTCGGGTTCTCATCATAGCGGGGAACTGCTATGACCTTTTAATACGATAGTTAATCTTAGGAAATTATCACATACATTTTCACACATAAGAACAATCATGATGTGATAATTATTTTATTAATTTTCAAAGTAATGAATACATGTTTATCATAAAGTACAAAGAAATTGGTTCTAGGGCACCAACTCCAACAAAATCCCGCTTGAACTAGATCCAACAGCTAAAAACATTTAGTCTGCTAGATCTTACATGATACTCATTCTTCTATTAAGATAGACCTTTAGTCAAGGGTTATACTACATTCTCTTCTTTGGGTACTCTTCTTACTACAACTTCACCCCTATGATAGAAATTCCTCAAGAGGTGATACTTTCGAATTATATTCTTTGTTCGTTGGTGCGACCTTGTCTTTTTTGCATGAGCAACCACTTCAGTATTATCACAATAAAATGTGATAGAGTATTTACTACTAGGTACCACATAAAGATCTTGGACAAAGTTCTGAATCCAAAGAGATTACTTGGCTATATTAGAAGCCACTATATACTCAGACTCCTTTTTAGAATCAGCGACAACTGGCTGCTTCGTTGAGATAGAAAACATATCCTAATTGCAACTTTAGATCATTTTGATTGGTCTAAAAACTATCATCATTATAGCCCCTGATGAACAGCTCCTCATCTCCTCCATAAACCAAGAATATATCCTTAGTTCTTTTAAGACACTTAAGGATATCCTTAATAGTAGTCCAATGTTGTTCTCCTAGATCTTCTTGATATTTTCCTACCATGATCAGTGCATAGGCAACATCAAGTCTAGTACATAACGTGGCATACATTATTGATCCTATCACTGAAGATTATTGGATATTACTCATTATATATTTCTCTTGTTTTGTCTGAGGACACATTTTCTTAGAAAGATGTAAACCATGTGACACTAAAACCAATCCCCTCTTAGATTGTTCCATACTAAATCTCTTTAGTATCTGGTCAATGTATATACTTTGACTTAATACAATAATCCTCTTAGATCTATCACGAATGATCTTGAACCCTAGAATATAGGCTATTTCACCTAATTCCTTCATGGAGAAGAACTTGTTCAACTAGTCCTTAACAGATTATAATACTGGTATGTTGTCTCTAATAAGTAATATTTCATCAACATATACTACTAGTATAATGACCGCATTCCCATTAAAACTCTTGTAAACACATGGATGACATTCATTATTAATGAAACCAAATTATTTTATGGCTTCATCGAATCGAATTGTCCATGGACCGGATGCTTGCTTCAATCCATAAATGGATCTTTACAACTTGAAAAATCCTTTTGAAATCACTTGGAGTCACAAACCCTTCTAGTTGTGTCATATAGACATCTTACTGAAGGTTCCCATTAAGGAATAAAATTTTGACATCCATATTCTAAATCTCATAGTAATGGTAAAATATTATATCAAGTATGATTCTAATGGATTTAAACATGGAAACTGGTGAAAAATGTTTCATCATATTCAATTCCTTGATGCTATTTAAACCCTTTAACCACTATCCTTGATTTATAGGTACTTAATTTACCTTCTATGTACAATTTCCTCTTGAATACCCATTTTCATCCAAAAGGATTTACATCGACTGGAAAATTAACCAGAACCCAAACTTGGTTATGATACATGGAATCCATCTCAGAATTCATAGCTTCTAGCCATCTTGCAGCTTTTGAACTCTCTACTACCTTATTGTAGGAGACAGGTTCATCATTGTCAACCAATAACGAGTCACCATACTCAGTGACCAAAAAATCATATCTATCTAGTTCTCTTACCTCTCTTATTCTCTTACACAGTACTTTCATTTTAGGAACTACTTCTTCCATGGGGACCTATGGAATTTGTTCATATACCAACTCTTGTTTATCTTGAGCATCAACTTCATCAAAGTCAATCTTTCTCCCACTATACTTTTTGAGGATGTACTCCCTCTCAGGAAAGATGGCCTATCTAGTGATAGTCACTTTCTTGTATGAGGGGTTGTATAATTAGTATCCCTTGGTTTCCTTGGGATACCCTATAAAGATAAACCCCATGTCCTGGGGTGCTAGTTTGTTTCCCGAGAAGGCCTTAACAAATGCCTCGCAACCCCATACACGTGTATGTGATAAAATGGGTTTCCTTCCACTCCATAAATCTAAGGGAATTCTATTTTCTGCCTTATTTGGTACTCAGTTTAATATATATGTCGTAGTTTGTAATGCATATACCCAAAAGGATAATGGAAGATATGCATGACTCATCATCGACCTTACCATGTATAATAAGGTACAGTTCCTCCTTTCACTAACACCATTCCACTATGGTGTATAATGTGGAGTGATTTGAGAGAGAATCCCAAACTCCCATATAAATTTGATGAACTCTTGGTTAATATATTCACCACCTTGATCCGATCAAAGATTATTTATCTTCTTACCAAGATGATTCTCTATTTCATTCTTGAATTTTTTGAATTTCTCAAAGGACTCAGACTTATAACTCATTAAGTAGACATAGCCATATCTACTCAAGTCATCAATAAAAGTTATAAAGTAATAATATCCACCCCTAGCTTCTACTAGAAATGGTCCACACACATCAGTGTGTACCAATCCTAGAAGTTTTGTGGCCCTTTCACCCTATCCACCGAATGGTGGTTTAGTCATTTTTCCTTATAAAAAAACATGACATATATCAAGTGGTTTTATCTTGGAAGAGTCTAAATACCCATATTGATAGAGGTTTATCAAATGCTTCTTATTTACATGACTGAGATAGTGATTCCAAAACTAGGTGTTATATGATTCTTATGAACATGATCCATTATTGATTTCCAACACTTAGTTTTAGTAATTTAATACATAAAGACCATTATTTAAATGTGTCATACCATAACATATGTTGTACTTATAAAAGAAACAAATTTTATTTCAAAATTTTAAAATAAACTCATCTATATATAAACATGACACAAAAATTATATTCTTGGTAATTGTAGGTATATAATAAAAATCTCTTAAAACCAAAATCATTCCCTTTGGCAATGAAAGGTGGTAGTCACCAATGGCTAGATCATCCAACATTGCACCATTGGCAGCTCGCAGATCCACCTCTCCTCTATAAATCTTCTAGAATCTACTTGGTTACTATATTTGGATATAGAGGTGAGCACCAAAAGCTGTATCTAATACCCAATGTGTATATATGGAAAGATTTCACTCGATAACGAACTCACCTTTAGCTTCCCCTTTCTTTTGTGTACAGTTCCTCTTCCAGTGGATTAGCTTTCCACATGAAAAACATACTGCCTCCTTTTACTTACTTCGCCTCTTGATATTATTCTTCTTGGAATGATGGTGCTTGGTAGATTTAGACTATTTATAAGTCTTTCTCCCCTTTTCCTTGTTCTTCCTTTTCTTTTACACCATAAGGACCATGGGTTTATCACGCCCCATGCCCTTACCCACTTGGAGAATCAAGGTCAAAAGTTTTGAAATATTCTTATCACTATTGCTCATATTGTAATTAAAAATAAAGTTGGATAAGTTCTTGGGATGTGATGAAAGTATGAGATATGTATGCAACTCATCTGGTAATTTAGTCTCTAAGATGTCTAGGTTTTCATTTTATCCAATAAGCTTGACTACATGAGGTCTGAATGGCACAGAATCTCCAAGATTAGTTGTGAACAAAGCATTGGAGATCTTGTACCTCTCTTGTATCACTTTCTCTTGATAGAGATCCCAAAGGCAAGACATCATGCTATAGGCATCCATATCCTTATGTTGCTTCAAAAGATCACTGGACATGGATGATAACATGAAGCACTGAACATCTGTAGCATAATTTAGATGTTTCTCATAGAGAGATAGTTCTTAATCACTTACCTCATTTCCAGGCACAAATGGTAAAGGTTCTTCTAGCACATACAACTTCCTTTCATGGCGAAGGATGACCCGTATGCACCTTTTCCAATCCTAGAAATTGGTACCAGTGAAAAGGTTTTCCTTCTCAAGTATGAATCGTAATTATATGTTTGATGTCATTTAATTAATATTTATAAAAAATAAGATAAGTATAATTTTAGTAATTTATCTGATAAATTTAGACAAATAAATAAATATTATATTTATCAGTCTCTCACTATTTTATCGAAACCCAATATCCCTCATCATTGGATTCAGAATATCATGTTTCTTGGACATTCAAGTGGAAAATATCCATATTCCCCTTCTCATCAACCCAATTTTGGTTGGTCAAGCAACAAAAATGGTTTTATGTAGGCACTCCAAATTCCAACTACATTAATTCATAGTTCCTTGATCAGTTGAGTGGACTCCCCAATCCTGAAATCATTAATTTAGATTTCCTCAACCTTTGCCTCTTAGTTACACCAAGTACTTATTTGGAATTAAACCCTTGATGTGAACCAAGTTAAGTCAATCCAAAACCTCATTTTATAATTACTTGATAATTGAAAGCACCCCAAATTTGGCTGGTCAAAAACGTTAAACTATGGTTCGATTCTAACCAAAGTAATGAAATGTTATACCGACTTAATATTTTATTAAGGGATTTTATCCTTTATGCGTAGATTTTAAATTATTATCTTTATTACATGATTTTTAATATTAAGTGGGATTAATTAAGTGATTAACCATGTCTTAGATAATATTTATGCATAATACAGTTTATTTTAGTTCTATACTGCATGATTATTAATTCATTAATTATGTGATTGTGATAAGACATCCATAATTAAATAACCATGCAACTAACAAAAATAAAATAAAGGGTATGATCATGAGCATATACTAATGGTTATTTTATCTAGTGGTTGATAAACTAACCATTGACCTAGGGGAGAAACACCTTGAACCAATTGGGGTTCATGTTTAAAGCTTTTCGCCTGTCCACCTTTGTATCTCCTTGGATTGGTTTCACCTCAACTCCTAACTTGATCTACCTCCATTATCTTGAGAGCTCCATCCATTACATATTCCTTTTAGTCACACACAGGTGAGGGGAAAAGGTGTTTTACATAAAAGAAACCATAAGAATCTAGGCCCTACATAATAATAATGAGAGAAGGCACGTAGACCAATAATTTAATTTAATAATAAATTAAATGAAACCAATCGCATAAAAAAGGTCTGGTTTAGCTCATGATCCCACATGAATGCAATGTATTACACATTTAATAAAACTACCAGTAAATTCTTTAATCATTCTTATTTAATATAAATAACACTCAAATCGATTAATTATTATCTTTAATTAATCAATCCTTTTATCTTAATTCTTATCTAAATTTCCTTGAGATTATCATCGATTATAATTTTAAACAAATTAAACAAATTCATTTAAAATTAACTACGTACATAACTTGTACCTTTGAGGTAACATGGTGAATACCCGTCCAAATCTACCCAACATGTATTATACTTGTATACTATTTTACTCTTGTGACATATGGCATACACAACTTATCACATACTTTCATAACATGTACTTCACAGATGATTACATGAATGACATGATTTTTCGGTCACGTATTATGCTTCAATGAATATAGAGTAACAAATTGTAATATGACTCATACATGATATGCAGATATGAACATTACACAAATATTAATTAAACACACACACACACACACACATATTAAAACCTATCACATGGAGTGTCCCATTTTCATAACCACACGCAAGTACATGTCTCAAGGTTTATACTGTATAATAAATAAATTTTAAATATGCATAACTTGGTATAAGTACATGGCATGTAGATCTGACCTATATGGTATATACACCTCTCACCATCTATTTGAGACACATGCCTAGGGACTCGACATGTATTCTGTGCCTTGAAAAAATTTAAGTACACGACATGTCCAATGGGTCACATGCTATGTTAACTCTATGTTACATGGTCACCAGTTGGGTAGGCCATGTATGGAATACACAACCCATCTATGACCTAAAGGGGCTACACACTATGTCCAATGGGCCACACGATGTGTAGTCTAGCTGGCCGTGTGCCAGTCCATCCTAGTCAAAATGTGGTGTAAGAATTAACTACACTGCATGTCATTAATACACATAGATTGAGTAATTTCCAAATTAACTCCCGACACATTGAACATGAGTACATGGCATGTAACTCTGGTTACATGGCGTGTAGTCTTGTGTTGTTTGACCAGAAACCTTGGCACCTCTAGATGAGTTCCTTGATTTAATTTTAATCATAAAATTAAACATCTCAATTAAAACTATGAGAAATGAATGAGGAAGAAGAAGATATCACAATTTAGATTAAAATAATGCCTATAATTGAATTGATAAACTAAATTATAAATGCGTAAATCACCAATGATCTTAAATAATTATAAAAAATTATGTACCCAACTCTGACACCACTTGTAGGTTTTGGGTGTAGTGGAAACATGTGATGGGTGGTGTCCAAATTTATTTTTTTCCATAATCAATGATCAATCTAGGATCTATACGATAATGAACACTATGATATATGGAATTGAGTTAAAGAAATAGACAAAGAAGAATTGCACCAGAACCAAGAGAGGGGGATCAAATCATATTGTTTATAATTAATTTAATTAGATAAAGAATTACCTATAAGGAATTATTTATTCGTTGATGTGTCTGGAGATAGATTTGCAGTGCACCATCATCGTGTTGTAGAAACCAAGCATAAATTTCCTCTAGTGATGATCCACACATGTTCCATGAATCTCTAAACGTCGCCAAAGGAGTCTCTGTGTGCTAGCATGGGAGATCCTTGCACTTGCATCATCCGCCTTTGATCAACTCGAGAACCACTTCCAAAGCATTCTCCTTGATCTGGTGGAGGAGGATTACTCTCTATTCTTGAGAGTGTTCTTAGAGAATAGAGATCTATAGGCTTGATAGGTTTTCTACAAATCCATTGTGCACAACCGAATAGGATAATGAGAAAATAACATAATTGGGTATTTGTATTGATAGGGTTAAAATAAAATAATTGCACAATTTCCATTATTATTTATTTAATCCTAGTAAAACCCCATGTCAAATAATAATAGTAATACTATTATTTCTCAATATGATCTGAACTTGCGAATTAAAATTAAATATTATTTAATTAAATAATATTAAATAATATTATTTCTCACCAGACTATTAAACTTGGTTCATCATTACTCTAGAGTATTTATCAAGCCTTGAATAATGTCTATTTATTTATTAAATAAATATCACTGCATTATTATCCAATAAATAAATAAATATTATATTTACTAAATAAAAAATAAATATTTATTAAATATTCTTCTCACAATATATTATCTCTAATAACTAGTGACAGAATAAATGTGATCAAGAATACATGAATAATTATTAAACCATCTATGGGAATAATATTTATTCAACCTATTAAATAATAATATATTATTTAATTGAGATTTTAGACACACTTAGTGTGTGACCCTCTAGGTCTCTTTCTTAGTGGCATTAGGCGAAACAACCTAAAGTTCAAAGTTAGCATCTAGAAACATGCCAATGCACCCATAGAGAAATAAGTTAATTCCACAATGACATGTCACCTCATACAAATGCTCACTATTTAATATAATTCCTTTATCACAATATCTCAAATCTAGTAGGTTTTATGCCAGTGTCATCAACCTATATGCTCGATATATCTTTCTTTGACTTTATGAAAATAGAACTTTCCTATAGATCACCATGGCCATGGATTTATTTAGGATATATCATTTCTATCAAAGGGCCTGAGATGTTAACTTCCATTAATGAACAGAAGGGATAAATCCTTTCTCGCATTATTCATTAATGCAATATTACTTGTGACACACCCAACGTATCCTACCACATCGCGAACATATGTCATCATGGTATTCATCAACACATCAAATTATATGACTCATAATATCCATTAATAATAATATTAAAGTCTAATGAAAAATACACCCATATGTAGATAGGAACATCCAATGACACCTAGAAATGTGGATTTCCTACCGGCGGGTCTCATTCTCATAATACCCACACTAGATATTACCAAGGGCATACACCATGAGAAGTTTCCTCAAAGTCCTATGAGTCTCCACCCCTGATAGCTTGTATCATTTGTGTCCCTCAAATGATATCATCCAGCTATAGAACATATATTCAAGAATAGTGTTGTATCACTTCCAAGTTCTAATCATAGCAGGGAACTGTTATGACTTTTTAGTATGACAACTACTCTTAGGACATTATCACATACTATGTAACACAAAACAACAATCATGACATGATAAGTAGTTTATTAATATTCACAGAAATGAATATATGTTTATCATAAAGTACAAAGAAGTTGGTTCTAGGGCACCAACTCCAATAGGTTGAACACTTATTTGAGAAAGATAATATTCATCCCCTTCCATCAAGATTTAAAGATCCAAACTTTGAAAATTTAAAAATATTGGATCTTTTATGATCCTCATCATAGAAAAATAGCATGACCCTTTCAACTCAGAGCATCTGCCACCTTGTTTGCTTTCCTAGGATGCTAATTTAT
Organism: Viscum album; assembly: GCA_963277665.1. Lineage (NCBI taxonomy): Eukaryota > Viridiplantae > Streptophyta > Magnoliopsida > Santalales > Viscaceae > Viscum > Viscum album. The sequence continues at coordinate 865,792,487 of OY728152.1, read as the reverse complement.
TGAGTAGTTATAATATTTAATCATCTTCAACCATCTTCTCTAGAACATATTCAACTCTTTCAGTGTGAAAATTCACTTTATAATTTTATGATCAGTATATATATCAGACATTTCTACATAAAGATAATACCTCTATATCTTTAATGAAAAAAATTACCACAACTAACTCTAAATCATATTTTGGGTAATTTTTCTCATGAATCTTCAATTGGAATGAGTCATAAGATATTACCATATCATTCTATATGAGAATATATCCCAACACCTTATTTGATGCATTACTATAGGTTAAAAACCATTATATGCTGAAGGGTAAAGCAATCATAGTTTCACCAATTAACCTTCTCTTCAGTTTCTTGAAATTTTCCTCATATTCATCCGTCTAAACGAACTTAGATCCTTTTCGAGTTAATTTGGTGAGTATATTAGAAATTCATGAGAAATTATCTATAAATCACCAATAATATCTATCCAAAATAAGAAAACTATAGATTCAAGTCATAGTGGTTGGTCTGGGTCAATGTTCAATAACTTATGTCTTTGAAGGATCTACTAATATACCCTCACTTGAGATTATATAAACCAATAATGAAACTTTACAAATCCAAAATCTACTCTTGGTAAATTTTATATAAATATTCTATATCCTTAAGGTCTTCAACCTAATTCTCAAATAATATTCATGCACTTCCTTGATCTTTGAATATATAATAATATCATCTATAAAGACCACCATAAACTGATCATGGTAATCTCTAAATATTCTATTCATTAAATCCATGAAGATAGTGGGGGAATTAGTAAGACCAAAATATATAACTATAAATTAATAATGTTCATACCTTATATAGAATGATTACTTGGGTATATCCTCCTTATTAAACCTAAATTGATGATATCTAGAATGAAGATCAATATTAGAAAAAAAATTAATCTCCACACTATTGATAAAACAAGTCATTAGTATGGGGAATTTTATACTTTTTCTTGATAGTGATCTTGTTAAGTTCTTTATAATCAATATAGATTCGCATTGATCCATATTTCTTTTTAAAAAAATGAACTGGTTCACCCTATGGTGACAAACTTGGTTAAATGAATCCATTTTCAAGATTATCGTGGAGTTTCTTCTTTAGTTACTACAACCCAATCAGGTCCATTCTATATGAAGTCTTTGAAATAGGTGCAAAACTAGGTATGAGTTCTATTAATAAATCAACACCATGATTCGGTGGAAGACCATACAATTCTTTTATAATGACATAAAAAAACTCCCACATAACAGGTATATATTTTATATTTAGTTAATTTACAACCATATGATATATACACCCCTTTTCAATAGAATTCAATAACCATACAATGGATTCAATTTCCATAAAAAATTCATATTTATCATCACATTGATAGATGATCATAGGTTGGTTCAAAATATCAAAAATGACTACCATTCCTCAGAAATTTATGTGGGATTTATGTATAGATATAAAATACATGCCCAAAAATAACATTGAACCCAACTAGAGGAATAATAAAAAGATTTTCAGGAAGTACATTCCCACAAACTTCAATCAACGACAAATCACAGACTTGAGATGTGATTATCATACCATTAGGAGTTTTCACTTATAATTACACATATAATCACTAAGATGGTATAATGATACCCTTATAAAATTATTTGTATATAAAACAGTGGGGATATCCAAAATTAAATAAGGCATAAGTAGTTCTAGAGTGGATGGTAAGTGTAACTTTCACCATATAGTTACCATACCCCTTATTAGATATAATGATCATACAAGATTTACCTTTGTCTCTAGGATTAAGTGGTTATTAAAATTGATATCTTCATTAACCTTTTTATTTGGGCATTGGTTGGAATAATTACCATACTCTTTACATTTGAAAACTAGTGTGTGGGTGGTTCATTTTGTGGTGCTTTCTCTCTATTAATACCATCAGTTAACTTATTCCTATCATTTTGGTATTGAATTTCCCAATTAACTTCCTTTCCACAATTGAAACATTTAAAAGTTTCTTTAAGATAATTTATCCATGATTCCTTCCACACTTTGAGAATTTTGGAAGGCACATCTTCTTTTCTCCATGGTTTTTATAATTCCCTTTGAATTCCATCTTTATTTTCTTATCAAAACCATGATATTGATGGGTAACACTAATCTCCATCTCCACATTAATGTCACGCTGAAAAATTTATTCATAGGTACTGAAGTCCCTTATGGATAACACCCTTAAAAGTCTTGGTTTTAAGACACTTAAGAATTGATCAAACTTACTTTTAGGTTAAATGATAATTACAAAATCATACCTCACAAGTCTTGTAAAATTTTCCTCATAGGTACCAATATATTCATCATACTTTTTCTTTATCTCAAGGAATTACCTATCCATTTTCATTTGAAGAATACAAGGAAAGTAATTATTGAAAAATATTCTCTTAAACTCATCCCAATACATGGATTAAATTTATTATTATTGACTCATGTTCTAGATAAGAGACCACCATTGATCTATTTCACCTTATAAATGATTAAAAACTAGAATAAATTTATCACGTTCTGAGCACTGAATAATGAAAAATATATTTTTAGTGGTATTTATCCACTATTCAGAAACTAGTGGTTCTATAGATACACTAAAAGAATGTGGAAATTGCCTCATGAAGGACTCAACATAACATTGTTCCCTCCTTTTATAATTTAGAAGTTCAGCATGATTCATAGATTGAGAAAGTTGTGTGATTATAGTAACTAGATTTTTCCTTCTATCTCCTATAACATTTCATTTATTAGGAGGGAAATCATTGAATTTCTCATCACGTTCAAAATTAACATGATTCCTTTGGGTTTTATCCATTGAATAAAACTAAAAATCATAGTGTGAGAAACAATAATCATAGTGTAAAATCATATAGTCATGAAAAATCATTTATAATATGTCTAAATCCAGAAACCTTATTTTAAATATATGATACTTAGGGTTTAACCTAGGTCATCCATGGTCATTACTAAAACTTTAAGATGTTATCCTATACTTATAATTATCCCCAAGGTTCTCACTAAAGTTTTCTCATCCTAGTTTCCAAATATTAACTAAACCTTTATCTGATACTAACTATAACAACCCATAAATTTCATACATAGATATCAAATATTAATATATGAATATTTATTATATAACATAATAATTCATTCCAAAATCATATAGTTCTAGTTCCTTTAGAAACTTAGAAACATAAACAACTGGTTCATAAAATATCTACATTGTCTCTCATTAAGTTCTTCATAACTAGCACACTTCTTAAACATATCATACTATTAACTTTCTTCACAACTTAGGGAAAGGAAACATAAGAAAGGATGAGATTAGATATTCAATAAGGGTAAAAAAGTGATACATCAATGATCACTTGAGAATAATATAAACATAAGGGTATGAGAACATGCACATAACATTTTAAAATCATACGTTGCATATCATAGATCATAATCTTGAGTCATGGCATAAAACTTAGAATTTCATAAGAAATTAATCATAAAGAAATAAAATAAAATGAGACACGTGAGTATAAAATTAGAATAATACATAAGTTTGTGTCATACACATAATCATATAAAATCATTTCCTTAGTAGTCAAGGATCATCACCAAGATAATCATAGTGGAATGGGTTCACTCCCCAAACCATCGTAGTAGTCATGGTTGACTACCATGAATATCATAGTTGATAAATTCCCTTACTAAACTAGGTTTACTACCCATTAAAATCCTATTTATCTCATGAGATACCAATCTTTACCAAATTCATTGGATGGAGATATTGGTCCCACCCATCATTAGTTATAACATGACCACCGTCCTTGGTTATAATGTATCCACCTTCCTTGGTTATAATATGACCAATATACTTGGTTACAACATAACCACCATCACATAATTAAAAACATAAATATGTGTGATAAAAGATAATAAAACATTAATAATATAATAAAAAATTAAAAGAAATTTATTTTTTAAATATTTCATTATAACATAACCTGTGGAAAAGGAACGAGTTTCATAAATATTTTATTATTACATCATAACATAACCTATGGAAAATAAATGGGTTTCATAAACATATTTTCATCATAAAAATAAACCATATAGATAAATAATAAGAATGGTATCCTTGTATTATATCCCTAGTAAAGAGTAAGTTAAATCAAGGGATATTGTCTTTGGTTAATATAAATACCATTAAAATATTATTAAAACATTCTTGATGAAAATAACCTTTACATTTTAAAATTACTTATTTAAAATCTAAAAATTTCCAAAATATTATTTAAAAAAAATTTCTTTTAAAATAACCATGTAAAATTTTAAAGGAATATTCAAATCATTTAGTTTTCATGATGGTAGAAAATTCTATTCATTCTATATAAGTTAAAAGAAAACATTTTGTTTTCTATTTTATAAAAAATAAAAAAGAACCTCATTTAGAAAATGACAAGAAGATTCCTTTTGAACCATTTTTCAAAAATTCAAACATGGGTAAAAATTAATTTAAAAAATCAAAGGATAATAGTAAAAAACTTTTTTAAAATATTTTTAGAAAACATGGATATTTAAGAAAAATATTTTTTGATCGAAGATAGAAATAAAGTCAATTTTTCTTAAAAACAAATTTTCAGTGTCTTGACTACTTAAGGAGAGGAAAATGAAATTAAAAAATATATTTTCATGAAATAACCATATTAGAATAAAATTAATGAGTTTATTTAGATTTATATCATAATATTTAATCATCATAAACATAATCATAAATAATCCTAATAAACAATGAGATTGTAACATAAAACTCTTACTACTTTAGTAACATTTGAATCATAAGACTCATGAAATAAAGAAACTTATATGGATATTTAAATCCCATAAATTTTATTATAATAATCATAAAATACATTCATGGTCAGTATATACACCACAAAAAATAAACAAGTGGTGTATAGGGCATGTGTCCCACAAAAATAAAAATGAGATAAAAACCCCTTACTATAGGTCCAACTTCCTTCGTATGAATTGTAAAATAATATATAATAAATATATATTTATTATAAATCTTTTAAAAAACCATAACAATATATATAATTCCATATATTATTTAGTTATAACCTTTTATAATTCATTTGTTAACACTTCTTTATTAAAATCATTGTTCCGGGTGATATCTGCTTCGTTTTTCATGTATGTTTTGGTTCAGTAGTTTTTTCCTTGTATTTTGATCATGGTACCATCATCTTAATAATTATATAAATATAATTTATATTCATTATATACATTTTTATAGTCATTCATAAAATATAGATATAGAAAATTAATTACACCGTACATGGAAACGATAGGTCATATGTATGCATGAATGTTGTTTTCATTTTTTCGATGGATAGAATGAAAGAAAGGTAAATAATAAATAAACTTTATAAAATAATTATTATATTATATATATCATATATATTCATTAAATTAATCCTTATTACTATCCAAGTAAAACATAAATGAAAAATGAATCACATCGTTCTGTGCAGGTGGTAGTCCACAGGTACACGCGATCAATGTTATTGTTTTCCAGCGGTTTGGAAGGTAAGAAGGTAGATATGGTATTATAATTATAGAAGTATAATTATTTATTAATTATAATATATAAATATTAAATACATCACAATAAACATCCATAAAAGATGAGAAATTAATTGTATCATTACATGGAGACGGCAAGCTGTACGTACACACAAGAAATATTTTCACTTTCCATTTGATGTAAAGAGGGTGAGAAAAGGTGGTTTCATAATCATAATAAAATTTCACTATATTTTTTATATTTAAATTATTATTTTATGAATAATACAACATATTTATATGAAGTAAAATAATAATTAAAAATAAAGTGATCGGTTAAGGTGATTACCTATTCTTTGAAATAACTCCTTTAGATCTCCTCTAAAGTGGTCTAGGGTTGGTATTTTGGGAAGACCATAACCTATATAATGTGTATATAAGAGTTTATAATAGAAATTGGTATATTTTGGTTGATATAGAAGCCTCAAAGAGGTGTGAATAATATAAAGGATGGATTCCCTTTTATAATCAAGGGGAGGGGCACCCTTGGAATTTCTTAAAAGATTAAAATATATTAAAGTAATTATGAAGAAAAATAGTTCCAAATGGACTATAAATGGGAAATGGATGAAATTTAAGACCATATATTATCCCTATTATACTATTTTAATATTTTATGATATTTTATGTAATTTAATAAAATATTTTTTTCATAAAATATCTTTACTGCCAATTTAGATATTATTCATTTAATTTGACTTAAAAGGAATAAAGACAAGGTTTTAATTAAAATATAATTATTTTAAATATAAATAATAATTAATATTCATATAAAAAATTATTTTAAAACATTAAATCACTCAAATTATATTACTTTTTATATTTTTAATATCAATTTATATATTTTTTATTAATTGGAGAAATACCAAATCGGTGTTGCATAAGAATTTAAGGTCATTATATAATTAAAAAAATAGAAATAAATTTATATCATGAAAATAATTTCCTTAATATAAAAATAGACACTTATATTCATTCATAAATTACTTTTTTTCCTATTCGGGCACATAAGAGATATTTAAAACTAAGAGAGTCATATTTTGTAAGTTTATTTGATTTAAATATTATATAGGTTATTTTAATTGAAAAGTGTCTATTAAACAACTAAATTTATAACCTAAGGTGATTAGGGTATAATTAAATTCATCCAATAATAATTATAATGAAAAATTATGGCCTTATCAGTTAGTTTCAATCTAGATTAACCAGATTTACCCTTTACCAAGGTGATAAATTTTACCATAATTACTATTCACATTGAAAACAATAAAAGGGACCTATTTAAAAAATTTTAACCTACTGATTCCAAATATGTAAATAAATTTTATGAAATTAAATTTCTATAATTTGTAGAAATTACTTTTAAAATAGGCACATAATACACGATGAAAACCACTTTTTAGAAAAATACATTTTAAGCGTAAAACTTGGATTATTCTTATCCCATGCCTAGAAAAAATATTAACTGAATTAATTTTTTTATTTAATATATATATATTTAATTAAAATCATTAATAAATACTTATTAATCTAATTTATTAAAATAATAATATATTTTGTGCATAAAAATAGTTTTTCAGAAAAATATATCTTTTACTTTAAATTGATTTTTATTTTTATTTCTAATTAATTGACACCCAAAGAATTCATTTATATATAACCACAAATTTTTCATAATTTATTTATTCCTATTCATACCTTTCAATCCAATGGATATCCAATAATTATAATTTAACAGTATATTGCGGTTCATTTTAACTCAGTGTTGCGTGTAATGCAAGCCATCAAAGAAATTAAATTTATTTGAAATATATTTCTTAAAATATAGGGGTGTTACATTATACCCCCCCTAAATTGAATTTAGACCTTTAAATTAATCACTCCAACATAAAAAATGAGGATATTTTTATTTCATTACATCCTTAGGTACCCATGTAGCTTCTTCAAATTTGTGATTTCTTCAGAGAAATTTCACTAGGTGAATAGTCTTGTTCTGTATCATGTTATCACTACGATACAAGATTTATACCAGTTTTTATTCATAAAAAAGATCATTTTCTAGTGGTATTACCTTTAAATTTAGTACATGTGATGGATCAGGTATGTACTTCCTCAGAAGAGATACATGGAGAACATCATGAACTCAAGAGAGGTTTGGTGAAAGTGCCAAATAATAATCTACCATCCCTCCCCAATCAAGAATATTGAAGGAGATAATATACATAGGGTTAAAATTTACATTCTTCTCAAATCTAATTACATTTTTTCATGGATAAATTAATAGAAACACCTTCTCACCAACTTGAAACTCTAGATCATTCCAATGACTGTCAACATAATTTTCTATCGACTTTGTGTAGCCTTAATGTGCTGCTGAATGGTTTTGATTTTTTTGTCATTTACTGAGCCAACTCAAGTCCCATCAGCTTAATTTCTATAATATATTCCCAACATTTTGTATTTATATAATTTTTTCTATAGATGGATTCATAATCATCCATTTAAATGATCGAGTGAAAGATATTGTTATAAGAAAACTCAACTAGAGGAAGGTGTTGATACCTACCACCTTTGAAATCTAGAGAATAAGATATTATCATACCCTCTAGGGTTTGAATTGTTCTATCAGAATGACCATTTTTCTAAGGATTCTATTCCATATTAAAATTAAAATATGTATCCAGGGCCTATTAAATACTTCACTATAACTTCTAGGTAAACCTAGGATCCTGATTAGATAAAATAGAATGTTGTACTCCATGAAACCTCAAAACTTATTTAATATAAATTTTAGCAAGATGGTCCAAATATAAATATTCTATAATGAAAATTAAGTGTCTTGAACTTACAAGGTGATCAACTATAACTCATATATCACTATTCCCTTTTGATGTTTTGGGGAGTCCAATGAAAAAATTCATGCTGATGTTTTCTTATTTCCATTTTGGTATGGGTAATGGTTATAAATTCCCCTTAGAACTATGTTTCTTAAACTTAAATTTATGAAATAAAAAGAACCAAGAAACATAATCTAAAATATCTCTCTTTATGTTGTCCCACCAAAAATACTCTTTTAGACCTCTATACATTTTTATACTTCCAGGATGAATAGAGAATGGTGAACTATGAGCTTCTTCCAACAACTCATTCAAATCTGGTATAGAAGGAACACATAAATAGTTTCTAAACCTTATTATCACCTCACAATAAATTTTAAAATCAATAACATTTCTCACCTTCTTTTTTAGTTCCATATATTCTTTCTGTGCCTCTTTAATCTTCATTTGGATAGATGGTTGAAAACTTATTTGAGAAAGATAATATTTATCTCCTTCCTTCAAGATTTCAATATATATCCTTTAAAAATACATAAATATTGGATATTTTTTATCCTCATCATAGATAAACTATCATGATCCTTTTGAATTAGAGAATATTCCACTATGTTTTCTTTTCTAGGGTGGTAATGTATTAATAATTCATAATCTTTAATCAGATCTAAACATCTTATTTGGTGCATATTCAACTATTTTTATGTGAAAATATACTTTAAAATTTTATAGTCATTATATATATCATTACTTTCTCTATAAATATAATTCCTCAATATATTTAATTCAAAAATTTCCACAGCTAACTCCAAATCATGAGTTTGGTAATTTTGCTCATGAATCTTCAATCAACATGAGGCATAAGCTATAACCACATTATTCTAGATGATAAAAAATCCCAATACATTCTTTGATTATTAGATACATATTACAAACTCTTCTCCACTATAGGGAAAGGTAAGAACAAATGAACTGATTAACCTTCTCTTTAGTTCCTTGAAATTTTTCTCACATTCATATATCTAAATAAACTTATCTCCTTTATGAGTTAACTTGGTGAGTAGATTAGATAGTCATGATAAATTATCTAAAAGAATTGATAATATCCATTTAAACCAAGAAAACTATAGATTTCATTCATAATGTTTAGTCTAGTACAACATTAAATAATTCTTATCTTCGAAGGATATACTAGTATACCATCACTTGAGATCATATAACCAAATAATGAAACTTTCCAAAGCCAAAATTCATGCTTGGTAAATTTTAAATAAATATTCTCCTTCATCAGGGTCATCAAAACAATTCTCAAATGATCTTCATACTCTTACTTTCTCTTTTAATATATAAGAATATCATATATAAAGACTACCAAAAACCGATCAAGGTAATATCTAAAGAATCTATTAATTAAATCCATGAATATAGTGGGGGAATTAGTTAGTGTAAGATTTGGTGTACTAGAACCAACTGGTTGTACTTCTATTACATGGATATTTAATGTATTTAAATATTAAACATCTTATTACATATTGTTCATTGTTTTTCATGACTATGATGTAATAATGTCTTAGAGTATTTGTTTCATTGATAAGGTCATGGAAGTTCCACGCTATGATGAGAACCTTGAAATGATATAATCATATCCTTAAATATAGTTCTATGGTTGGATGACATACTATGATGGGACACATATCATGTATACCGTCAGGTTTGAGTACTCGTAAGCAGATGAGACTTCCTCTCATGAAGTTCGCACTTGGTAATATCAAAGGCAAGAGATTATGAGAACAGACCCGCCAGTAGGAATTCTTAATGTTTTGGTGTCATTAGATATTTCCATTTGCAAGCATGTGCAATTATCCTTATACTTTAAGATTATCATTAATATGTGTCACGACTCACGCACTTTTATTTACTGATGAAAACCATCACGCAGATAGTTGATGGGAAGTAGGGTACATTGGGTGTGTCAAGAGCAGCATGTTATTAATTGATAAGTTGAGGAAGTATTTTCCCCTTCCATTTATGGAAGTTGATATCTTGACCTTTTTATTGAAATAGAACCATCACAAGAAATTCCATGGCCATAGTGTAATGACGAGTTTATTTTAGGTAGTCAAAGAACGATGTATCAAGCATAAAAGTTGATGACACTACATGAAACCTTCTTGATGAGATATTGTGACAAAGGTATTATATTACACAGTGAGTGTTTTTATGTAGATATCATTATTTCGAATTTATGTTTTTATCTTGGGTGCCTTGACCCGTTGCTAGATAGTACTCTTAGACTTTAGGCAAACCCACCTAATGCCAATGAGAAAGAATCCTAGATGGTCACACAATAAGTGTTTCTGGTGGTCTCAGTTAAATTATATTTGAATTTAATTAATAAATATTATTCTCAAGACAATATAATAATTTTATTCAAGTTAAAATGATTGCATAAATTAAATAAATATTTATTCACCAGATTTTGGGTAAAATATATATATTTATTTTATTGAACATTTAATAAATATTTATTTACTAGTTTGTAAATAAAATATTTATTTAATAGAATGAATGATTTATTTATTTATTCGGGTGTTCAATAAATGGAAGTGGAGTTCGATCGGACAAAGGCTAGTCTGATAGTAAAATAATTATTTGCAAGACGATAATAATTATTTAACTAGTTGGCACAAATTAAAATAACGGTACTATTATTTTGTGATGTGTAATTTTATTTATAATTCTTTTTTGCGCAAGTTGGATCACCATAAATAATGACGCGGTATTATTAATAGCATGAGTTTTCTCTAAGGTTATGAATGTATTTAATTTATGTTACACAATTAAATATTGTAACTGAAGCCCCATGTTAATAAATAGACACATATTCCTATTGTGCCATGGACCGAACCACAAACCCAGTGAATTGAGAATTGTCGAGGTAAACCATTTCTCTCTCAAATCCTATTCCCGCTGCTCTCAAGAATGAGAGACGTTCTTCAAGGCCGAAGAACAAGTGACCAAGAACGACTAACACAAGACACTCGCTTCGCTGTGCTAGCACCCAGAGAACGAGCAGTGTTGATCGAAGGCTATCAGAGCACGTGTAGATCAGTGCTAGAGGGATTCTAGTTTGGATCCTTGAAAGTGAAATAATATAATCCAGAAGGGTCATTCCAGATGATCAACATCATCAATGAAGAAAATATCGAAGATCTAGGTATTATTTTCTTTATAAAATTAATTAAATTAATTATAAACATGATGTGCAAGATCCTCTCTAAATGTTTCAAGCCTCTTCCTTCTTTATCTTTGATTCTATTCCTTGGAGACTGGCATTCATCGTCGCATTGATCCCAGAATAATCATTGATCATGGTAAAAATCAAAGTTGGTTGCCAGACCAACCATGCTTCCGCTGCACCCAGAAACTTCAAGTGGTATTAGAGGTGTTAAATAACAGTTTATAATTATTTAAATATTTCATTGATGATTTAAACATTTAATAATTTATTTGTTTCAATTCAAGTTAATCATTCTGTAAATATGAATCTCAAGATCTATTCCTCCTCTTTCGTTTCTCATTCACCTTAAAAAAATGATCTTTTCTTTTAATTTTGATTAAAATAAAACAAAGGATCTCATCTGGAGGTGCCAAAGGTTCCTAGCCATATGACACCAGAACACACGATGTGTATTAGGCAGTACATGCCATGTAGCCAAGGTTCAATGCACTGGGTTTGGTCCACCAAACCAAGCAATGTCATTGGAGTTTTTATAAGTCTTAATGAATTTGTGTATTTACCAGGAACATGTGGCATGTGGTTTCCATATTACACGTTGTGTGGACCACTAGACGTGACGTGTAGTCCCTTTTGGTTCGGGTTGGACCGTGTACCCAGTACACAGCTTGCCCGACTGGAGACCGTGTAATTTGGAACTACACGGTGTGTGGCCTACTGGACATGCCGTGTACTCCGATGATTTCCTAAGTACACCCACACACCGTTTCCCTAGGTGTGTACTTCAGATGGATGGTGAAAAATAGTACACATCTTGTAGTTAGAACTACACACTATGTACTCATCCAAATTACACAGATTTATTAAAATTTATTATTATATTATATAAACCCTTGAGATGTGTACAATTGTGCGGGTTTAAAGCTGAGGTACAACACGTGATAGGCGTTTTATATATATGCGTTTAATTTAACATATGTGTAATGTTCATTTCTACTCATTGGGTAGTTATGAATATAAATTCACTAGGTTGCCTCCAAGGTACAAGTTATATACAAAGATAATTTTAAATGTTTTTTTTGTTTAAAATTATGATGGATGGGAATCTTAAGGAAATTCAGAAAAGGGTTTAAGATAAAAGGATTGATTAATTAAAGATGATAATTAATTGATTAGAGTGTGATTTATCTTAAACAAGAACAATTAAATAATTGAATTCTAGTTTTATTTATGTGTAAATATCATTTCATGTATGGATGATCATGAGCTAGACCAAAACCTTTGTATTTGGATGGTTTCTTTTAATTAATTTATTTAAATTAAATTTGTTGGACTACGAGTCTTCTCCTCATTAATATGTAGGGTCTACATGCCCAAGGTTTCTTTTATGTAAAACCCATTTTTACCCCTCACCTGCATGTGAGTTAAAAAAAGTAATATTCAATATATGGAACTCCCAAGCTAGTGGAGGCGGTTCAAGCTAGAGCCGAGACGAAACTAATCCCAGCAGATACAAAGTTGGATAGGTGGAAAACTGTAAACATGAACCTAAAAGGTTCAAGATGTTTCTACCCTAGGTCGAGGTTAGTTTATCAACCACTAGATAAACTAACCATTATAAAATATCATGATCGTGCCCTTTAATTTATTTTATTTCTTTTAGTTGCATGATTTATCATTATGGATGTGTTGTCACGATCACATAATTAATGAATTAACCAAGTATGCAAGATGGAACTAAAATAAACCAAACTTATGCGTAAATATTATCAGGACATGTTTAATCACTTAAGTAATTTCCACTTAATATTATCAAGCATGTGATAATGATAATAATCAATTCACGCATAAGAGATAAAAATCCCTCAAATAAAATATTAAGTTAGACCAAGCCTTATGTTACTTGATTAAGGAAAAAACTTAATAAAATTATGTGTTTGACCAAACCTTGTCGGGACACTTACTTTTATACAGGAAGCCCATATGAAAGGTTTCGGGTTGACTTAACCATATTACATCAATAGGAGTAACCCTTGTTAGACTTGGTGTAATATTGGAGGCAAGAGTTGAGGAAATCCAAAGTCATAATTTTAGGATTGGGGAGTCCTCTCAACAGATCAAGAAGATAAAAGCTCATAGTTGGAAAAGACCTTCCTACCTAAATACCGTCTAATATCTTGACCAACCCTTGTTGGAGTTATCCGAAGGGGAATATGAATCCTTTCCACTAGAAATTCATGGCAACCAGACATTCCGATTTCAATGGTGAGGGCCATTGGGACTTGATAAAATAGTGGGATACTTAATAAAATTTATTATTTCTTATAAAATGTAATCAAGAAAGTACTAATGATATGCACTTTTAATTGTAGAATAAAAATGACAAGCTCTTCAGCCACACTATACCTGCGATCAATTCTGGATATAGACAACATCCTCACCGACAATAACTTCTAGGAATGGTTTAGATGCCTTCAGGTTATCATACACCATGAATGGAAGTCTTACGTGGTAGAGTTATCATTACCTGATCCGCTTGCCAAAGAGGTGAGTGATGAGGATTTCCTGGTCTATGAAAAACATATGAACGACGTGATCGATGTTCAATGTTTGATGCTATCATCAATGTCTAGTGAGCTCATGATGTCTCATGAAAACATGGATTCTTATAGCATGCTCGATCACATTCATGGTATTTACTAGGAGAAATAAAGATAAGAAAGGTTTGAGATCTCTAAGGTACTATTTCAGAGTAATCTTGGATAAGGCACCCTAGCTAGGCCTCATATAGTCAAGCTCATTGGCTACATTGAGCGCCTAGAGGTTCTAGGGTTTAAACTCCCCAAAGAACTGGGAACCGATCTCATTCTCACATTAGTCCCTCAGAGATTCTATAACTTTGTTTTCAATTTCAATATGAACAACATTGAGAAGTATCCATCTGATCTTCTTATCCTCATTCGCCAAGTGGACAAAGATATGAAGTGCAAAAATCATTCTATCCTTATGGTGAATAAGAGGAAAGGTAAGGTGAAGAGATTTATGCCAAAAGCTTCTTCACGGGCTTTCAAGAAAAGGAAGATCAAAGGGGAGGAAAGGGAATTAGAGACTGTTTGTTTTGCATGTGGCAAGAAGGGACACTGGAAGAAGAACTGCACCTAATCTAAGAAGTAAGGGGAAGCTTCAGATGCATTTTTTATCGAATGAAATCTATCTGTTTCTACAAATTGGGTATTAGATACAACTTGTGGTGCTCACATATGTATCTAAATACAGGAACCAAGTAGATTTAGGAAGATTGACCAAGGGGAGGTTGATCTATATGTAGCCAACAGAGCCAGAATTGCTGCTGTAGCTGTCAGGGACTACCACCTCACATTTCCAACTGGGATGATATTGGAGTTAAAGGGTTTTTATTATGTGTTTTATGTTACTAAAAACATTATTTATATATCCAGATTAGATACAGATGGATTTGTTTTCATGTTTTGAAATGAATTTTGCTTCTTTTACAAATATATCATTTGTTTTGGTAGGGAACATTTATACAACGGTCTTTACATGTTGGATTACACAAACCAAGTAATGAAAATCGTTAACAAAGATACTTCACATGACTCATACCACACCCAAATTTGGAATCACCGACTTGGTCATGTAAACAATAAATACTTGACAAAGTTACATCAAGAAGGATATTTAGATTCTTTCAAACTAAAACCACTTGTTGTATGTCATGCATGTTTACAAGGCAAAATAACTAAAGTCCCATTTAGTGGGAAAGGTGAAAGGGATAAAGAACTTCTTGAATTGGTTCATACCGATGTGTGTGGACCATTTCCAGTTGAAGCAAGGGGAGGATACTCATACTTCATAACTTTTACTAATGATTTTAATAGATATGGATATATCTACTTAATGAGGTATATGTCAGATTATTTTGATAAGTTCAAAGAATACAAGAATGAATTTGAAAACCATCTTGGTAAGAAGATTAAGAAACTCCACTTAGACTGAGGTGGAGAATATCTTAATCAAGACTTCATTGATTACTTACAGGAGTTTAGGATCCTATCCTAACTCACTCCTCCATACATTCCCCAATGTAATGGTGTGAGAGAAAGGAGGAACCTCACCGTATTGGAAATGGTGAGATCAACGATGAGTCATGCGAGTCTTCCATTATCCTTTTGGGGATATGCATTACAAACAACGACACACATACAAAACCAAGTACCAACTAAATTGATAAATGATATTCCATACAAGTTCTAGAGTGGAAAGAAATCCATATTATTGAATTTACATGTGTGGGGAAGCGATGAATTTGTTAAGGCCTCTTCAGGTAACAAACTTGCACCCCGAGGCACATAGCGTACCTTTATAGGATACCCTAAGGAAACAAGGGGATATTACCTATACAACCCCTCAGACAAAAAAATTATAGTGGAAAGACACGCCATATTAATTGAGAGAGAAAAAATCTCCAAAATAAATAGTGGGAGTGAGATAGACTTCGATGAAATTGAGGCTCAAGGTACACAAGAGTTGGTATAGAAATAGGTTCTACAAAGCCCCATGGAAGAAAGAACTGTTCCAAAGAAACAAGAGCTACATAGGAGTACAGGAGAGGTTAGAGAACCATAATTGTATGATTTTATAGTTACTGAGGATGGTGACTCATTATTAGTTAATAATAATGATCCTCTAACCTACAAGGAAGTAGTAAGTGGAACAGATGTTGCTAAGTTGCAAGAAGCCATGAATTCTGAAATGGATTTCATGCACCAAAACCAAGTATGGATTTTGGTAGATCCTCTAGTTTATGTAAATCTAGTTGGTTGCAAATGGGTATTCAAGAAGAAACTGGACATGTAAGGACAATTCAGTACCTATAAGACACGACTAGTTACAAAAGGGTTCAAAAAGCATCAAGGCATTGACTACGAAGAAACCTTTTCACCAGTTCCAATGATGAAATCCATTAGAATTATATTTTCCATTGACGCTTACCATGACTATGATATTTGTAAAATGTATGTAAAAACAACCTTACTTAATGAGAACCTTTAGGAATATGTCTACATGACATAACCTAAAGGCTTTATGACTCCAAAGGATACTGATATGGTATGAAAGTTGCAGAAATCCATTTATGGATTAAAGTAAGCATCCAAGTCATGGAACATTCATTTTTATGTAGCCATAACGAAATTTGGTTTTATCAAGAATGAATGTGAGACTTGTTTCTACAAACGGTTTAGTGGGAGTGCAGTCATTTTCCTAATAGTATATGTTGATGACATATTACTTATTGGAAACGAGATACTTGTCTTACAGTCTGTTAAGGCATGGTTGAATCAATGCTTCTCCATGTAGGAATTGGGCAAGGAAACATATATTCTTGGGATCAAGATCCATCATGATAGATCCAAGAGATTTTTGGGCTTAAGTCAAAGTACATACATTGATAAGATACTAAAGATATTTAGTATGGAATAATCCAAGAAGGGATTGTTGCTAGCATCACATGGAATTCATCTTTCCAAGAAAATGTGTCCTCAAACACATGAGGAAAGAAAAATAATGGCAAGGACTCCATACACATCAACGATTGGGTCAGTCATGTATACCATGATATGTACTAGGCCGGATGTTGCCTACACATTGAGTGCAGTAGGAAGATATCAAGCTGACCTAGGTGACTGCCATTGGATGGAAGTCAAGACTATCCTAAAGTATCAGAGGCATACTAAGTATATTTTCCTGGTTTATAGAGTATATGAGGAACTAATCATCAAAGGATATGTAGATGCTAGTTTTCAGACTGATCAAGATGATATGAAGTCGAAAATGGGATACATATTCACTTTGAATGGAGGTGCAGTGAGCTAAAAGAGCTCAAAGCAGAGTGTAGTCACAGATTCTACAGCAGAGTCTGAGTATATCACAGCTTCTGAGGCACCTAAATAAGTAGTTTGGATGCGAAGCTTTGTCCAGGAGCTGGATGTGATACCTAGTAGTAAAGATATCATCACACTATACTGTGATAATACTGCAGCGGTAGCTCTCGTAAAAGATCTAAGTTCACATCAGAGGACAAAGAACATACTTCAGAAGTATCATATCTTGAGGGATTTTACTCAGATAGGTGAAGTTTTAGTGATTATTATTTCCATAGAAGACAACGTGGCAGACCCCTTGACTAAAGCCTTGACTTAGCAGAAACATGATCACCATGTGAGGTCTAGCGGACTGAAAGTCGTAGGCAGTTGGCTCTAGTCCAAGTGGGAGTTTATAAGTTTTAGTGTCCTAGAACCATATGGTTGTATTTTGATTACATGGATATTTAATTTATTTAAATATTAAACATCTTATTACATATTTTTCATTATTCCGTATGACTATGATGTAATAATGTCCTATAGTATTTGTTGCATTGATAAAGTCATGGCAGTTCCCCGCTATGATGAGAACATTGAAATGCTATAACAATATTCTTAAATATAGTTATATGGTTGGATGAAATACTATGATGGGACACATAGCATGCATACCGTTAGGTGTGTGTACTCATAAGCAGATGATACTTCCTCTCATGAAGTTCACACTTGGTAATATCCAAGACAAGAGATTATGAGAACAACCTCGCTAGTAGGAATTTTATATGTTTTGGTGTCATCAGATATTTATATCTGTGAGTGTGTGTAATGATCCTTAGACTTTAATATTATCATTAATTTGTGTCATGACTCGCGCACTTTTACTTACTGACGAAAATTGTCACGCAGACAGTTGGTGGGAAGTAGGGTATGTTGGGTGCATCACGAGTGGTATGTTATTAATGGATAAGTCGAGGAAGGATTTTCCCCTTCAATTTATGGAAGTTGATATCTCATACCTTTGAGTGAAATAGAACCATCGGGAGAAATTCCATGGCCATGGTTTAATGACAATTTTATTTCAGGTAGTCAAAGAACGACGTATCAAGCATAAAATTTGATGACACTATCATGAAACTTGCTTGATGAGATATTGCAACAAAGGGATTTTATTACACAGTGAGCTTTCGTATATGGATTTCATTGTTGTGACTTTATGTTCTTTCTCTTGGGTGCCTTGACCCGTTGCTAGATAGTACACTTGGACTTTAGGCAATCCAGCTTAATGCCAATGAGAAAGAATCCTAGAGGGTCACACAATAAGTGTTTCTGGTGGTATCAGTTAAATTCTATTTGAATTTAATTAATAAATATTATTCTCAAGATAATGGAATAATTTTATTCAAGTTAAAATGATTGCAAAAATTAAATAAATATTTATTCACCAGATTGTGGGTAAAATATATTTATTTATTTTGTTGAACATTTAATAAATATTTATTTACTAGTTTGTAAATAAAATATTTATTTAAGAGAATAATTTATTTATTTATTTATTTGGGTGTTCAATAAATGGAAGTGGAGTTCTAGTGGACCATGGCCGTTCTGATAGTAAAATAATTATTTTCAAGATGATAAATAATTATTTAACTAGTTGACACAAATTAAAATAATGCTACTATTATTTTGTGATGCATAATTTTATTTATAATTCCATTTTGTGCAAGTTGGTGCACCATAAATAACTATGCAGTATTATTAATAGCATGGGTTTTCTCAAAGGTTATGAATTTATTTAATTACTGTTATGAAATTAAATATTGTAACTGAATCCCCATGTCAATAAATAGACACATACGTCTATTGTGCCATGGACTGAACCGCACACTCGGTGAATTGAGAATTTTTGAGGTAAACAATTTCTCTCTCGAATCATATTCCCACCCCTCTTAAGAAAGAGATAAGTTCTTCAAGGCCGAAGAACAAGCAATCAAGAATGACCGACACAAGACACTCGCTTCGCCACACTAGCACTTGGAGAACAAACAATGTCGATCAGAGGCCATCAGAGTATGTGTGGATCACCGCTAGATGGATTCTAGTTTGGATCCTTGCAAGCACCACAAGATATTCCATAAGTGTCATTATGGATGATCTAAATAATCAATGAATAAAATACCAAAGATCTAGGTATTATTTTCTTTATGAAATTAATTAAATTAATTATAAACATGATGCACAAGATCCTCTCTAAAGGTTTTGAGCCTCTTCCTTCTTTATCTAAATCTTTGATTATATTCCATGGAGACTTGAGTTCATCGTCGTATTGATCCTAGAATAATCATTGATCATGGTAAAAATTAAAGTTGGTTTTCGACCCAACCACACTTCCACTGCACCCTGAACCTTTAGTTATACCAAAAGACATCACTATAAATTCATAATATCCATAACTTGTACAAAATACTTTTTTGGGTATATCCTCATTCTTAACCCTCAATTGACGATATCTATAATGAAGATCAATATTAGAAAATTATTTATCTCTGTGTAGTTGATAAAAGAAGTCATCAATATGGGGTAGATGATAATTTTTCTTAATAGCGATCTTGTAAAGTTCTCAATAATCAATGCAGAGTCACATTGATCCATATTTCTTCTTAAAAAAAATGAACCGGTGCACCCCATGGTGATTCCATTGGATGAATGAATCCCTTATCAAGATTCTCTTGAAGTTTCTTCTTTAATTCATACAACTTAATCGGGGCCATTATATATATAGTCTTTGAAATAGGTGTAGAACGAAGTATGAAATCTATTGAGAACTCAACATCACAATTTGGTGGAATACTAATCAATTATTCCAAAAAGATATCAACAAAATCCCACATAATAGGCATATCTTTGATGTTGATTTTATCCCCAACCATCTAAGATACACATCCCTTTTGAATAGGAATCAAGACCCATACAATGGATGTGGTTTCCATCGAAAGTTCATATTTATCATCACACTTATAGACGATCACATGTTAGTTTAGAATATCAAACATGGATTACCTTCCTTAGAAATTGATGTGGGATTTTTGTATATATTTCCATTCCATGCCCAAAATAACATCGAACTCAACTAGAGTAAGAATAAAAAGATTTGTAGGAAGAACATTCCCACAAAATTCTACCAAATAATAATCATATACTTGATATGAAATAATCATACCATTAGAAGTATTTATGCTAATTAAACATAAAATCACTGATGTAGTATAATGATACCATTAAAAAATTATTTGGATATAAAAGAGTGGGTATATCCAGAATCAAATAAGACATTAGCAGTTCTAGAGTGGATGGTAAGTGTAACTTTCACCATGTAATTATCGTACCCCTCATCAGAAATAGTGATCACATGATATTTTCCTTTATCTTTGGGCTCAAGAGGTTGTTGATGTCAATCATCATCATTAACCTTCATATTCAGGCACTGTTTGACATAATTCTCATACTCCTTTCATTTGAAACATTAGAGTGTGGGTTGTGCATTCTGTGGAGGTTTCTCTCTATTTTCATCATCAGTTAACTTCTTCCCATAATTTCAGAATTCAATTTCTCTATGACCTTCCCTTATATACTTAAAACATTTAATAGTTAACTTAAGTCAATTTCCTCCATTTTTCCTTCCACACTTTGAGAATAAAGGAAGGCTCATATTCTTTTCTGTATGGTTTTTAGAATTCCCTTTGAATTATATCTTTCTTTTCTTATCAAAATCATGATATTTATGGGTTAATACAATCTCCATATTCACCTTAATGGAACATAAAATGATTTATTAATAGATACTAAAGTCTCTTATGGGTAACACCCTTTATAGGCTTGGTTTTAAGCCACTAAATAATCGATCAAACTTTTAGGTTAGAAAATAATGCCAGAAGCATCCCTAATAAGTCTTGTAAAATTTTTCTCATAGATACCAACATATTAATCATCCATTTGTTTTAGCTCAAGGAATACCCTATCCATTTTCATGTGAATAATATGAGGAAATTACTTATTGAAAAATAACCTCTTAAACACATCCCACTTTATAGATTCAATTTCTTCTTGTTGTATCGTTTTCTTGATAAGATTCCATCATTGATATGATTTTCCTTATAAAAAATAAAAATATTTAAAAAAATTTATCATGTTTTGAGCAATAAATAATGGATAATATATTTTCAATGGTACTGATCCATTATTCAGAAACTAGTGGATTAACAAAACTATTAAAAAAAGGCGTTTGTTGCCTTATGAAGGAATCAATAGAAAGTTGTTCCATCCTTTTCTCATTTGGAAGTTCATCATGATTCATATCTTGAGAGAGTTGTGTGAGAATAAAAATGAGATTTTTCATTCCATAACCCATAACATTTTGTTTATTAGGAGTAAAATCATTGAATTATATATCATATTCAGTATTAACATGATTAATTTGGGTTATATATATCTATGACTAAATTGTGTTTAATTCATTTTTTGATAATTATTCTACCTCTACTAGTATTTGGGGTGTCATTTGAGGGTTTTTGGAAAATTTTAAGGTCACATAGTTTAAGAACAATTATCCAAAACTGTGCAACACTCACATGTAAGTTGAAAATATGTTTCCAATAACATTCACATGATTTTCACATAGTTTACAAAGCTATTCATCAAAAATATTCATCCCATTAAAACCTAATTTTTTTAAAAAAAAACCAAATTTAAGTGATTATACCTCCCATTTTACCCCCTCTTAGTTGGGTATTGACTAGAGGGATACCCCCTTCATTCTTCTTTATCTTGATCCACTTTTTGGGAGATTTATCACTAATTTTTAGTGATTATTTATGATTTATTAATCAAATATTTTCGTCTCCTCTTCCCATCTCTTTCCCTAATAATTCCTCTCTTTATTACCTCTTTTACTCTGACCCTAATGTCTATGTGAGATTATTTTAATGTCTAGGGTTGGTTAAAATTGGGGATTTTGTTTTTAAATGGTTTTGTGACATCGTTGAAGTCCCTTTATAATGGATTTCATCAAACGAAACTTGGTTCCATAACTTGGGGTAAGTGTTTCCATTTCATTTGATTTTATTCAAGAGTTACATTATTTCTTGGGTTTTATAAATTCTTGTTTTTCCTAGATAATCAAGGTGCGTACTATCTAGGGTTGTTTTGCTAAAGATTTTATTAACTTTGATTGATTTTCATGTGGAAAATGGGTGTAATTTTATGCTTGAAATTTTATTTTGATGAAAAATGGTATTTATACACTCCCCATGTTTGATAAAATTCCAAGGTTGGGTTTATTAAAGAAACACATTTTTTTGGTGTTTTAAGTAAAGTGAAGTTCCCAAAGCAGGTTTCCCTTTTGTGTTAAAAGAGGGATTTTATATTTTAAATTTTGGTTTGGTGTTATTAAGTGAAATAGAATATCCCTTGGGTTGTGTGGTTGTAATCGTTAATTATTATGTTTTCTTTGGAATTGTGTTGGCATTATATGTTTTTTTTAAAAAGGGATTCCCTAATGTATATGATATATATATAAAAGTGAAGACCCAGTAGACACCTTATGATGAGTTGATTTTTGATTGTTACCCCTTTATTTTTTTTAATTTTTTCTTATCTATGTGATGGATGCTTGGTTATGTGATTCATGTTATTCATGTATACTGGGGCTCACTTTAAGGGTAGTGCGTGAGGTGGGAAGGATTTTATTATGGTGTTATCCCTAGGGGATTGTTATTATTATGTGATGATGTTATTGTTTATGGTACACCTTTTTTATTATTCCATAAGGTGATCGAGGTAACTAAGTGATAATTAGTGGGACATTGCTTGGATAGTTGAGGGTTTTCACTAGCTATACCCACATTAGTTGTACATAACACCTATATATGGGATTCATCACTGAGGAGAATTATTAGAGATATTCGGTGGATGGATGTGTGATGATTACCCTATCAGAAGTCAGGTCCATGTTTTCATGTCTTATATAGTCCCGTTAGTCCTCATGGTGGTTCTTCATTCTATGTATCTATGCTATGCCTCTTTCATTTATATGTTGTCATGTGCATAGTTTATTTCTTGGATAAATTTTTTTCATGTGTGATACTTTATGTCTTAGTCATACTGCTAACTAGTTTTATTACATCTATTTAATAGAATTATTTATGATTCTTTTTGGTCATGTTGATATAATTTCTTCCCTTATTTCCTTGTTTTCTTTGAGTTTAGTATATGTGAGATTTAAAAGTAAAAAGGGGAGATGGTTTTCAAATGGAATGTATGGTTTAAAAAGAGGATTTTAAAATATTTGAAATCATATGTGGGTTTATTTTCAAAAGTGAAATATTTGAGATAAAGTTTTGGTCTCCCATGGAATTAGATTTATTTTAAAATAACACCAATTTTGTGAATTTTTTTTACAAAGGGGATCTTCATGTAAGTGCATGTTTTAAACTTTTTTCTCCTATGATTTTAAAATGAAAATAAAAACCTATTTTTCACACCTTGTTTTAAAACTAGGATAAATGTTTTCTTAAATAAAATAAGTTAAATGGACTCATGGTGGTATCCTACTAGCTTTAGGTCACACCCTACATACTCATGTTGGTGGGTATGTAGTCTTAATGTCTTGTGCAAGTATTTTTAGGCCTTGGATTTTAGGTTGGATCTAGTGTCATCTTCCTTATAAGTGGATGGTTTTTGGGATCATGGTGGTGACCTAAGTGTTATGAGGAGATGGTTATTAGACCTTTTTTTTGTACAAAAAGTTGGATCAAGTTTGTTTTAGACTCTTTGGTCTTTTGTTTTTATTTCTTTTATCTTCTGTTGTATCTTTGTATTGAATAATGATGTTTTATAAGTGTTTTGGTTACTTTTCATCTTTGCCTCTTTATTTATATTCCACTTTGGGATGTTTTATTTTTTATTCTTTTAAGGGTGAAACCACCCCCAAAAGTGATCTTGGATACCCTTGATGCTTATTTTTAGCCCAGGGGGATTAGGGATGCTCCTCGGGTATGTGACAGGCTGGTTCATACACTGTTTAAGATGGAGGCCTGGGTTGGTTTGTTACACCATTGACTAAAATAAAAAATCACAGTGTGAGAAAAAATAATCATAGTGTAAAATCATATAGTAATGAAAAATCATTTATAGGATGACTAAATCAAGACACCTTATTTTTAATATATGAAACCTTAGGTTTAACCTAGTTAATCCATGGTAATTACTGAAACTTTAGGATGTTATCCTATACTTAGACTTAAACCTAGGGTTCTCACTAAAGTTTTATCATATTAGTTTCCAAATGTTAACTAACCCTTGATCTGATACCGACTATAACAAACCATTTATTAATACATAGATATCACATATTAATAGATTAATATTCATTACATAATATAATGATCTAGGGTAGAATTTTATAGGTCTAGTGCCTTTGGAAACTTGGAAACCTAAATAACTAGTTCATAAAATATTTACACTATTTTCCACTAAGTTCTTCATAACGATAACCTTTCTTATATGTATCATACTTAGTACCTATATTCATAAATTGGGGAAAGGAAACATAATAAAGGGTGACATTAGATTATTAGTAATGATAAAAAAGGGAGATATCAATGATCACTTGAGAATAACATTAACATAAGGGTTTTAGAACATGAGAATAACATTTGAAAATCATACCCTTCATATCATATATCATAATCTTGAGTCATGGCATAAAACTTGGTAGTTAATAAGACATGAATCACATAGGAAGTAAATAAAATAAGCCATTAGAGAATAACATTGGCACAATACATAAGTTTTTGGCATAAATATAATCATATAAAATCATTTCATTAGTATTAAAGGCTCATTTCCAAGAATATCATAGTGGAATGGGTTCACTACCCAAACCATCATAGTAGTCAAGGTTCACTCCCATGACTGTCATAATGGAAAAATACCCTTACTGAACTAAATTTACTCCCCATTATCTTCCTTTTTATCTCATGAGATATCAATATTTACCCAATTAATTGGAGGGATATATAGCTCCCACCCATCCTTGGTTATAACATTACCATCGTTCTTGGTTATAATGTAACCACCGTCCTTGGTTATAATGTGACCACCATCCTTGGTTTTAAAATGACCACTACCATATAACTAAAACCATATGTATGTGTTACATAAGATCATAAAACATTAATCATATAAGAACCCATTAAAAGAAAAGAGTTTTATAAAAATTTCATCATAGAATAACTCATGGAAAAGGAACAAGTTTCATAAATATTTCATCATTTAATCATAGCATAACCCATGGAAAGTAATGAGTTTCATAAAAGTATTATCATCATAAACATAAACCATCCAGAGAAAGAATAAGGATGATATCATTGGATCATATTCTTAGTATAACATAAGTTAAATCAAGGTTTATTGTCTTTAATTAATAAAAATACCATTAAAATATCATTAAAACATTCTTGAGGAAAATAACCTTTTCATTTTAAAGTAACTTCTTTAAAATATAAAATTTTCCAAAATATTATGGAAAAAAATTATTTTAAAATAACCATGAAAAATTATAAAGGAATATTCAAATCATTGAGTGGTCATGATGGTGGGAAATTCCAATCATTTTGTTTAAGTTAAAATAAAACATTACTTTTACACTTTTGTAAAATAAAAATAAAAAAGTACCTCATTCGAAAAATGAAAAAAAGACTCCTTTTGAAATTTTTTTCAAAAATTAATAAATGGGTAAAAATTAATTTTAAAAATCATATAAAAATAGTAAAAACATTTTTGAAAACATTTTTAGAAAACATGTATATAGAAGAAAAATGTTTTTTAGACTGAAGAGAGAAATAAAGTTGATTTTTCTTAAAAAGATATTTTTGGTCTCATGAGTACTTAAACTAGGGTAAATGAAATTAAAACATAAATTTTCCTAAAATAATTATAGGATAATAAATTCATTACTTTATTGAGAGTTATATCATAATATTTAATCATAAAAAACATAGTTATAAACAATTCCATTAAAAAATGAGATTGTAACATAAAATCCTAACCACTTTGTTAACTTTTGAATCATAAACCCCATGAAAGAAAGAAACTTAGATTGATATTTACATACCATAATTTTTATAATAATAATCATAAAATTTTTTCATGGGTAGTATATACACCACACAAAAGAAATAAGTGGTGTATGTGACATGTGTCCCATAGAAATAAAAATGATACGAAAATCCCTTACCTTAGGTCCGACTTCCTTCGTACACATTGGAAATTCATGTATAATAAATATAGATTTATTATAAATATATTAAATAACCATAATCATGTATATAATACCATAAATTATTTATCTATAACCTTTTATCACCCATTTGTTAACACTTATTTATTAAAATCACTGTTCCAGGTGATATCTGCTTTGTTTTTCATGTATGTTTTGGTTCGGTAGCTTTGGTCATTGTATTTTGATCATGGTTAAATCATATCAAGAATTTTAATAATTATATGAATATAAAATATATTCATTATATACATGTTTAGATTCTTTCATAAAATATAGAGATAGAAAAATGAATTACACCGTTCATGGAGACGGTAGGTCGTTGGTACACATGAACATTGTTTTCATTTTTTTATGGATGGAATGAAAAAAATTTAAATAATAAATCACCTTTAAAGAATAATTATTATATTATATATATCATATATATTCATTAAATTCATTCTTATTAACATCTAATTAAAACATAAATGAGAAACGAATCACATCGCTTCGTGGAGGTGGTAGTCCACATGTACACATGATTGATGTTATGATTTTACAATGGTTTGGAAGGTAAGAAGGTAGATATTATATTATCATTATAGAAGTATAATTATGTAAAATTATCATATATAAACATTAAACCCATTATAATACCCACCCATAAAATATGGCGATGAGAAATGAATTCTATCGCTACATGGAGATGGTAAGATGTACAGACACACGATCAATATTTTCACTTCCAATTTGATGGAAAGAGGGTGAATAAAGGTTGTTTCATAATAATAATAAAAATTTAATATATTTATGATACTAAATTTATTATTTTATAAATAATATAATGATTTATAGGTGTTAAAAGAATAATTAAAAAGAAAGTGATCGTTTAATATGATTACCTATTCTTTGAAATAACTCTTTTAGATGCCATCTTAAGGGCTCTAAGGTTGGAATTTTGGGAAGAAAAAAACCTCTAGAATGTGTATAGGGGAGTGTATAATAGAAATTATAAGAGTTTATTTGATCTAGATAGCTTAAATTTGTGTGAAGAAGATAAAGGAGGGGTGCCCTTTTATAATTTAGGGGAGGATCACCCTTGAAATTTCTTAAAATATTAAAATATATTAAAGTCATTATCAATTCAAATGGTTCCAAATGGATTATAAATGGGAAAGGGGTAAAATTTTAAACCATATATTACCACAATTTTTCTTTATTAATATTTTTCTTCTTCTGATTTTTAAGTAATTTAATAAAATATTATTTTCATAAAATATCATTATTTCCAATTTAGACACTATTTATTTAATTTGACTTAAAATACATAAAGTCAAGGGTTTAATTAAAATATAATTATTTAAAATAATAATAATAAGTCATATTCATCTAAAAAATTCATTAAACACATTAAATCACTCAAATTACATTAATTTTTATATTTGTAAAATCATTTTATATATTTTATATTAATTAGAGAAATACTGCATTGGTGTTTCATAAGAATTTAAGTCATTATAAAATTAAAAAAAATTATAAGTAAATTTATATATTTAAAATAATTTCATTAATATAAAAATATACTCTTATATTCATTCATAACTTTCTTTTGTCCATATTTGGACACATAAAAGATATTTAAACCTAAGAGAGTGTCATTTTGTAACTTTCTTTGATTTTAATATTATATAGGTTATTTTCATTTAAAAGTGTCCATAAAACAACTAAATTTAAAGAATAAGGTTATACAGGTCTAAATAAATTCATCCAAAATGAATTAGTTTGAAAAATTATGGCCTTATCACTTAGTTTTAACCTAGATTAATCTGATTTACCCTTTATCGATGTGATAAATTTTACCACAGTTACTATTCATATTGACTAAAAATAAAGGGACCTATTTACCAAATTTTATACTTGTAATTAAAAATATTTAATCCATTTTATATAATTAAATATTTATAAGTAGCATAAATTAATTTTAAAATAAGCATACAATATACGACCAAAACCGCTTTTTAGAAAAATATATTTTTAAGTATAAAAATTAGTTTATTCTTATCCCATACCTATAGAAAATATAAAATGAATGTAAAAAAAATTTGATTTAATATATATATATATATCATTAAAATAATTCATCAATAATTATTAATTTAATTTATTAATATAAAAATACATTGTGCACATAAAAACAAGTTTTTAGAAAAATATATATTTTTCTTTCAAATGATTTTTATTTTTATTTATAATTAATTGATACCCAAAGAATTAATTTATATATAACCATAATTTTTTCATAATTTAGTTAGTCTTATTCATATACTCTATTCCAATGACCATGAAATTACTATAATTTAATAGTATATCATGGTTCGTTAAAATCAATGTTGCATGTAACACTAGCTAACGAAGAAATTGAATTTCTTTGAAAAATATTTCATAAAATCTTGGGGTGTTATACTTGGGAGGATGGGTGAATCAAGTGTGGACTGATTTTACCATGTTCTTGTTTTATTCTTTAACCTTTTCAAACCTTTTGAACTTGAACCACTGGTGTTGGTTAAATCAAATGGATCCTTTTATAGTTTAACCTAGCATACACCTAATGCAATGTAGATATTGAAATTAAAGTGGAACATGTGTTTTTACAATATTTAGAGCCTCCTAAGAATCTTACTCCTTATCATGCTTGGGATATCCAAGTCACACATTCTCCACTAAAATAAAATCACTAAATACAAGTGGAGTCAGCTAGATAACTTCCTAAAACCAAGAAACCCCATATTACACAGGTGTATGATCACTAGATTACACAAGTGATCAATGTATCACCCCACCACTCTTATTTTTAGTGTAATACCACCAGTTTCACTCCATCTATTCCTTCTCATCTTTACTAAATTAGATCACATGTATTACATAGTGATTTTACTACACTCACAAAACTAACCTGCTTCCTTAACCATAGTGTTTTAGATGTCTTGAATATCTTGAAAAAAATCACATATTACTCGGCCTTGGTTTTTTTCCACGACTTCATATTATTTATAGAAAATTTGATGAAAAATCATAACTTAATATTCCAAGAAGATCGACTACCACTGAGTATTCATAATATCTTCCTTTTAGTCATCCTTACTCACTTATTTTATTCTTATATTTATTTGAGACCTAGAAGTTTTCACAAGCTTGATTATTTATTCTTATTCCTCTCTAAAAGTTTGTAATAACTTATTTTTATTATTCTATTTTCTTTGAGTTCTTTATGCTACTCATTTTCTTACAATTTACCTGACACAAGTTCTCTACACTTTTACTTTACGGACACATGGATGGTTGGTCTCCACTCTTCTCAATATATGTTCTCCTACTTCTCACATGCATGGGATACTATATTAATTTACCTATTTCATTTTAAATTGACATAAATGGAGTGTTGAGGGAAAAAAATAAGCTCTACAGTGTATAAGAAACATTTAAGAATAGCCATTTTTGGATTCCCATGATTTCTCTCTTACTAATTTTCAACTCAAAGGACATTATAGAAATACCCCTATTTAATACACCTCTTTAGAAAATTTTATTTTTATTTTATTCTTTTATATACTCAAATTAATATTTTTTTAACTCAAAATATCTCCACTAAGATCTAAACTTCAATCTCTATAGCTGTATTAAAAATATATGCAAACATATCTGTGGCATAGAACTCATCTTGCAACCTAAAGCGATAGATTATGGTGCATACACTTTTTCTCATGGAACAACACATATCAAAACTCAGATTCTAATTTATTTCTTCTTATAAAATCAATATCTATATAAATAATATAGTCCTTGAGAAAAAATATGAGTTTTGATATAAATACATATGTATTATTCTAGAAAATCCTATAAATTCATTTCACCGCATTTAAATATTGAAGTCATTCTTTCAATGTTTGATCATATTCTCCTTTTAACTGAAGATTATGATTTTATTATCTTATTTATTATATCACATTTAATTTTTGATGTTTTTTTCTTTGAATAACATCTTTATTATCATCTGATTTTAATTATTCAAAATCTTTGAATTATAAAAAACTTTATTTTTCACCCATTAGAATCTTATAATTTTTATAAGTAAAATCTTTTATACAGTCTGAAATCTTTTAGAAATAAATAATTTTCCTTTTTCATTTATTCAACACTTATTTAGTGTATATGAATTATCTAATGCACTAGAAACTTCAATTCTATGCAGATGAATTTACTTATGAGGAGACTCTCATAAGATAATTTACTTACAATTCATTCTACATGTAACTTAATCTACTTACACATTGTACAAAATATCTTATAGACTGACTCAAGTAGTTAAAATTACTTTACTAATTTTCATATATTTATTTAAATTGAATTATGTGGGTCTCAATTATTCTATACATAAATCAATTCTCTTATGAACTAGCTATTTCATATTTAGTATATAACTTTCATAACTGAATTCACTTGTGCATAAATTTATTCTTTTATGCATAGGATATACCCCTTCATTAATTTTTTTTCATCCTATTCCAGAAAAAAATGTATATATTACTTTAAAATTAATTCCAAACATATTAAAATTTGATATGGGCATATCTAATAAACTCATAATTATTACAAATGACTTCAAAATTTATAAGAAAAATTACAAAGTGCTTCAACCTAAATTCCAAGTCCCTTGCAACATGTATACTCAACCTTGATTATTTTCTAGGAAGTTCAATGAACTTCATTTCCAAGGTGTTTCAATATATAAAATACTCAAAATATAGTATTTCAACTACTCTTCTTCTAACTCAAGTTATATTGTTCCAAAGTGAGTTTGGTTGTATTTTTTTTCAATATTTCAATATGTGTTTGAAGATATGTTGCTAGAGTTTATGTAAGAAAATTTCCTTATGAAGGTCACAAAAGTTTATTTATATAGGTTATGAAAGTTTCTTTACAAATTTAAAATTCACTATTCCAATATTCAAGTTCTTAATATCATGGATACAATCATGATCCAATCTAATTTTATATGAGTTTATACATAGGGTGATAATTTTGTTTCTAAAGAAAGATTGAGCTATAGGATGTACAAAGTTGAACAATGTTATCAAACAGACATACTCAATGTGAAAGGATAAATATGTGTGCAGTCCAAGTTACAAATTTTGAAGATATGGATGTATGGAAATTGATATATGAAGTTTTAGCTATCTGAAGTTTGATTAATGAAGTTATAGTGATTAGATGAATAATTATCAGATGAATGAAACCCATGCAGTACATCAGTCAAACATGAACAAATTCATACAAAATAGAAGAAAATTGGACAAAGAGAGTTGATGAATCAATGAAGTTACAATGGTTAGATAATTGGATATGTTCTGATCAGTCGAAGGAATGTTATTAAGTTGCATCAGATGAAAATATATAATTGGATCAGACGAAGCTATGAAAATCTGAGTTAAAAAGTATAGAGACTATTTGTACAAATCTCAAGATCAAGTGTGTATATGACACAGTTAAAAGATGTACTAGATGGAGGATATCATGTCTATGATATAAGATAAAGGAAACCCATCAAGATAAATATCCAAAGAAATCTATGAGGCTTCATTTAATGAAGTTTAGTTATACAAACACTAGTAATATCTAACATATAGAGTATTATGATGACATTAAATGGATAATTAAAATGCCATCAGATGGAGGCACTCTAGGAAGATAAGGGCGTATAAAGTTTGAAATTAATTTGAGTTATACAGACATAGATATATTTAGACCAAGGGATATATGGTTACTAAAATTTTAGAACTAGGTGAAGACATATCATACAAATATTTGGATTTTGATTCCATTAGATGTAGAATGTTGAAGATCTTCCATCAAACATGGGATTTCTTGTAAAGTAAATTTTAAAAATATTTGATGAATGAATTTATAAG
Source organism: Viscum album (assembly GCA_963277665.1). Classification (NCBI taxonomy): domain Eukaryota; kingdom Viridiplantae; phylum Streptophyta; class Magnoliopsida; order Santalales; family Viscaceae; genus Viscum; species Viscum album. The sequence goes on along the minus strand of OY728152.1, from coordinate 865,759,567 downwards.
AATATTTACATAAACTTTTTAAAGTACTAAATAATATAAATGTTAATATATTAGTTTAATGTTTTTTTTATCTTGACAAGTTAAGGAAGGTTTAAGAACATCGAGTTTATAAGAAGTTCAGGAATATTATAGAATATTTGAGAGGAATATAGTGAAATTGAAATGAGAGGGTGATCTAAATTTGAGTTTCATTGAGTGTGAAAATAATTTTTATTTCTTAGATATTCACCTAAGAAGTGTACTTATATAAAGGGGTGTAATGGTATGGGTGAAACACTATTCATACATAGAGGAGTAGAAGTACTGAGGGATTCATGTTGTGAGTAACCAACCAAGTTTTTAATTGGTTGAAGGAGGACCATCAGAATAAGGAGCTTCAAAGAAGGTTCACCAGACTAATTTTCATTAGTCTAAGAAGAAAATAAGTGAGAATTGATGATTGAGTTCCTACTCAGTGGAACAAAATTTTTCAAGTTGAGTTTCATCAGATGAAAAATGAGATGCATTTGACTGTGCTTACTTTATGAGAAAGAGAAGCATTATACAAATGAGAATCACATGGAGGTGCATAAAATATAGCACATTGGACTAAAGTTCATTTATTTGATGGGTAATAGATGAATACATACCAGACAAAGATTACAACTGATCATATAGAGGGAATACCGGATGGAGAATGATTAGATGGAATTTTTCTAAGCTAAATTTCCATAAAATGTTTTATAAGGTGTGATTGAGTTATTTAGATATTTCTGTGATCAAGAAAAAATTTTTAGACCAATAAACTCTTAAGAGAGTTATTGAATATCTTGATGATTTTACATAGGCCAAGGTGATCCAACTTGATGAAGAAGAATATATTTATACAATGGATCAAAAAAAATAAGGAAGATCTTATAGCTGGGGTGTTGAACCAGTTTCTGAAAAGGCTCATAGATGGGGTGTATAACCAACTAAGAAAGAAGTGGATAAGAGCAATACAATTAGAGTATATAAAAAACTATGATAGAAGAGTTGATTTCAAGGGTGTATAATAGGGGTTAACTAGAGTAATGATTATTGGGGTGTAGAACCAGTTGTTGCCTATGCCTTTGTATTCTTGAAAGAAGTTAGTAAAAGAATCCATATTGGGGGGGGGGATAACTAACATGATAAGGAGTAGGTATTTATACCAAAACTTATAAATATCTTGTCCTAATATCCCACTTTATATTACTACATACAAAGTGAGGTTGTGAGATATCTTTGAGTGGATCATAACTTTACCAGGTTTCAAAGGTTGAGTTTATAAGAATAATTCAAAAAGAAAATGATTACTAATTCACCCCCTCCCCCTCTCAATGATACTAATATAAGAAGATAAATTAAATTGGTATTAGAGGAGGTTACCTATGAAAGATACGATTATCTACTGATGATATAGAATATAAATTTAGTGAAAAACATGGGTGCTCTTATATTTTATGGTAGAAACTATCATAGTTAGAAGAATAGTAAGTTAGTATATATTCTCTCTCTTGGTCTTGAAGTTATATATATTACAACCATAGGATTTCCTCCCATTAATAAAGTTTCTATGATAACTGTAGATAAGATAAATTTGGAAGTTAATGATAAATCTTAGAATAATCTATTAGTGTATCTCTTAGATAAATTTTATACAAATATTATGTGGTTTATAATTGTTAAAAAATGTGGGATAAGTTTAGAATAAGCTATGAAAGAAATGAAAAAGTTAAGGAAGATAAGCTATAAATATAGAGTACAAGGTTTGAAGATATTAAGATATAATATGAAGAAAGTATTGATGAATAATTTAAAAGAGTTAATGAGATCATCAGTAATATCCGAGTTTTTTTGAAAAGATGTAAGATTCAAAAATCATCAAGAAACTGATGAGATACTTTATAAATATATTTTATTCCAAAGTGTTAGCTCTAGAAGATAAAAAAGATTTATATCTATATGAACTTCAGAATATTCTTAAGGCATATGAAATAATAAAAGAAACAATAATTAAGAATAATTATAAGGAAGATATGGGTTTTGAATATTTGTTAAAATGGAAGTAAAGAGATAAAGAATTAAAAGATAAATCAAGTGACTCAGATGCTGAGGAAAATGAAGAGGACTTCAACATAATCATTTCTCTTATTTTAAGAGATAAAAAAGGTAAATTATAAAGGAAAAGGTAATAAATCTATTAAATGTTGGAATTGTAATGATGAAGTAAATTTTTCTAGTAATTATCCTATGAAGAAGTTTTATGATTCTAAATTGGAAGAATAAGATGAGAAGTCTCAAAAATATAAGTGGAAGAAACATAAAAAAAGTTTTCTTTGAAAGAAGAATACGATTTTGTTTTATAGAAGAGAGAAGAATTATTCTTCATCTAGTGATAAATTAGATTGTCAAGTCAACATATTAGCTCATGTTAGAAAAGGAAGTTCTTCATCAAATAGTGATGTTGATGGAGAAGAGAGAACAAACTTGAGTAGATTCTAAAATAAAATTTATAAGACACTCTTAAGAAAATTTCACAACTCAAGAAGCAAAGGAAGAAGTTGAAGAAATAATTTAAAGAGATAAATTTTGAGAATAACGATCGAATAAAAAAGGAGGTAATAAACCTTAATGAGATTGGAGCTAAAAAAATGAAAGTAGATGAGCTTAAAAGGAAACTAAATGTTTGTGAAGGAACATTAATTAGATAGGAGAATCTCAACATGGTATAAATAAAAATTATTAATAAATGTAAGTAGAACAGGTTGAAGTTAAATGAATTTGAAAATATGGAGAATATTGAGACCAATACTTTTCATACATAGATACTACATCTTATTAGATGAATATTCATTACATAATAAAATGATATATTCTAGAATTGTATAAGTCTAGTATTTTTAGAAACTTGGATACATATAAAATTGGTTCATAAGTGAACCACCTCATCTCCCACTAAGTTCTTCATAACTATCATCCTTTATATACATATCATACTTAATACCTTTATTCATAACCTAAGGAAATGAAACATAATAAAGAGTCAGATCATATGCCCAGTAAGGGTAAACAAGGTAGATTTCAACATAACATGAGAATAGGGGTATGAGAACATAATAATAACTTTTAAAAACCATACCTTTCATATAATAGATCATAAATTTGAGTCATAGCATAAATATTGGTAGTTTATAAGGCACAAATAATAAAGGAATCAAATAGAATAATCCATGAGATCATAAAATTATAATAATACATAGATTTGTGTCATAAAGAAAATAATTTCCTTAGTAGTCAAGGCCCATTTCTAATGCTATCATATTGGAATGATTTCACTCACTATTCCAGTCTTGTTTATCTCATGCGATATCCATCATTACCTAATTCATTATAGGGATATATAATTCCAGGACCACTTTTCACATAATGAAAATCATACAGATGTGTTCCAAAAGATCATAAAACATTCATCATATCATAACACATGAAAAAGAAATGAGTTTTATAAAAATTTCATCATAGCATAACCCATGGAAAATAAATAGTTTTCATAGCATAACTCATGGAAAAGAAAAGAGTTTTATAAACATCTTATAATCATAATCATAAACCACCAAGAAAAAATAATAAGGATGGTATTATTGGATCGTATCCATATTAGAACATAATTAGAATCAAATTTTTCTAAAATTAATAAATGTAAATACAATTAAAATATCATTAATAACATTCTTGAGGGAAATACCCTTTCCAATTTAAAAATAACTTTTTAAAATATAAAATTTTCCCAAATGTTAAATAAAAAATTTTATTTTAAAATAACCTTGGAAAATTTTAAAGGAGAATTATCATTTATAATTCATTATAGTGGTAAATTTCATTCATTTTTTACAAGTTAAAAGAATACATTCCTTTAACAGATTTGAAAAAAAGTAAAAAAGTATCTCATTTTGGAAAATTACAAGAAGATTCCTTTTAAAACCATTTTTTTAAAAGTAAAACATGGGTAAAAATGTAATTTAAACCTATATAGTATAATATTAATAACATTATTGAAAATATTTTTATAAAACATGGATATGGAAGAAAAATTATTTTTGATCGAAGAGAGAAATAATGTTATTTTTCCTTAAAAACATTATTTCGGTATCTTAAGTACATAAAGAGATGAAAATGAATGTAAAATATATATTATCCAAAATAAAAAAATGATAATAAAATTCACGAGTTTATTAAGAGATATATCATAATATTTCATCATTGGAAGCATAATCATAAACAATCCTGTAAATAATGGGATTGTAACATAAAACTCCTACCACTTTGGTAACTTTTGAATCATAAGCCCCATAAAAGAAAGAACCATATATATATATTTATATCCTATAATTTTAATTATAAGAATCATAAAAGGAATTCATATTCAGTATATACACCACAAAAAAATAAACAAGGGGTGAATATGGCATGTGTCCCACAAAAATAAAAGTGAGATGAAAATCCCTTACCTCATGTCTTGAGTTTCATCATACACATTATAACCCCATGTATAAAAATATAGGCTTATTATAAATCTATTAAATAACCATAATAATATATATATTACCATATATAATTTACTTATAACCTTTTATAACATGTTTATTAACAATTCTTTGTTAAAATCACTGTTTTAAGTAATAACTACTTTGTTTTTTCATGTATGTTTTGGTTTGGTAGTTTTGGTCCTTGTACTTTGATTATGATCAAATAATATAAATAATTTTAATAATGATATAAATATAATATATATTCATTATATATATATATATTTATATTCTTCTATAAAATTTATATATAGAAAAATGAATTACACCATTCATGGAGATGATAGGCCATATGTACGCCTGAACGCGGTTTTTATTTTTGAAATGGATGGAAAAACATAAAGGTAAATATTAATTAAACTTTATAGAATCTTTTTTATATCATATATATTAATTAAATATATCCTTATTACCATAAATTTCAAAATAAAATGAATGATGTATCACACTGCTTCATGGAGGCGATAGTCCACACGTAAATACGACCAACGTTATTGTTTTTCAATGAATTGGAAGGTAAGAAGGTAGATGTGATATTATAATTATAAATGTATAATTATGTCAAAAATATCATATATATACTTTAAATCAATCATTATATTCATCTGTGAGAGGCAGTTATGGAAAACGAATTACATCAGTTCGTAGGGCGGTCGTCCACCATACACCCGATCGACGGTTTTATTTCCCATTTTACAGAGGATGAGATAGATATAAGTTATTAAATTAAAATAATAATATCTTAGTATATGTAAAATATTGTTGTTATTATTTAAAAATATTTGGATAATATTTTAAGGGAGTGAAAGTATAAATAAAATGAAAACGCATGGTTATGAACTATATCTCTTCTTTAGAGAACCTCTTTAGGTTGATACCTAAAGCCTTTATAGGAAGGTTTTATGATCAAAATAGGTAATATAGGTAATGGGGGGTGGGGGGTATTTAAGGAATTTATTTTGGTATGTATTGAATTAACCAAAAGGATCTTGAAGTTTGTATAGGAGAGGAGAGGATGTGAGGCGACCTTTTATAAGTTAGGAGGAGGGAACCCACTTGGAAATTTCCTAAAAGAATCCAAAATGATAAAGTTATTCCAAATAAAATGAGTAAAATTGGACATATATTCAAATTTGGGATAATATAAGGTCTAAATTTGTCTATAAAATAGGATTTAGACAATTTTAATTGACACAATTACCCTTATCTTTTGGTATAACCCTCGGTAATCCCATTTTAACCTAAACCCCGATAATTAATTTTTACTATTTTTATTATTCATTATGATAAAAAATTAAGTTAGACTTATTAAATAATATTAATTATTATTATTTAAAATATGGAATCCATTTTATCAAATTTAATTCATATAAGTGGTATAATTTAATTTAGCATTAAACCCATAGGCGCGACAAAAAGCGATTTTTCAAAGAAAAAGTTTTCATAAGTATAAAATGTTTTTATATAAAAATTAAACATGAAATTTATTAAAATGAACTAAATTGTATTAATAATAATATAATTAATCTAATTATACTTTTAAACCATTTTAAAACAATATAAAACTTTGTAAATTATTTTAATGAAAAGACAGTTTTTAATAAAAATGAGTAATTTTCACTATTCATCAAAAAAATTAATCTTTTTAAAAAATTATAAAAAATTATTTCTAAGATAATTTTGACAGATTGATTCAGAAAATGAAGATAATTTTTTCAAATACATTTTCTAAAATTAAAAAAAAGTAATTTTAAAATAAGTGCGTAAAACGCAATGAAACTGTTTTTTTAAAAAAATACTGTTTTTAAGAATAAAACTAGATTTATTCTTATCCCATTTCTAGAAAAAATATCATATAAATTATAATTTTTTTATTTAATATAATATATAAATTTATTTAAAATCATTCACCAATAGTAATTAATTTAATTTATTAATATAAAGACACATTGCGCGCATAAAAACAGTTTTTTCAGAAAAAAATTTCTTTTACTTTCAAATATATTTTTTGTTTTCATTTAAAAATCAATTGATAACAAATGAATTTATTTTATTCATGTTTAAACTATATTATTTTCATAAGGATGATACACAGTGTTGAAACTTTACTTTGTATCCAGATCTCGAGAAATACTTCACATTAACTTTGAGGTAAGCCTTGGTTCTCGATTAGATATAATTGAATGTGGTACTTCATGAAAACTTACCACTTCCTTAATTTATATTCTAGAAATTTGATCTAGAGAGAAATATTATCTAATATCAATGAGGTATATTGAATTTTTAAGTTGATTGACTACAACCCAAATAAAATTATGGACTTTATACATTTTGGGGGAGTTCGACAAAAAATTCCATAATGAATTTTTCCTATTTCCATTCTGGTATGGGTAATAGTCATAACATCCCCTTATACTTTTGTATCTTAGACTTAACTTACTAAAATTTCAAGCACTAAGATATATAATCAATAATATCTCTCTTCATGTTGTCGCACCAAAAATACTCCTTGAAATCTCTATACATCTTTGTACTTTCAGGATGAATAGAGAATGTATAACTATAAACCCCATCCAACAACTCCTTTAAATCTGGTATGGATGGATAACATACACGGTTCCTAAACCTTATCATTCCATAATAATCAAGGTTAAACTTATGAACATCTATGACCATCTTTTTTAGCTATACATCTTCCTTCCATGCCTCTTTAATCTTTACTTGGATAGATGGTTGAACACTAATTTGAGAAATATAATATTTATTCCCTTCCTTGAATATTTCTAGATCCATCCTTTGAAAAGCATAAATATTGAATCTTTTGTGATCATCATCATAGATAATCTAACATGATCCTTTTAACTCAAAGCATCAACCACCTTGTTATCTTTTCCAGGTTGGTAATGTATTGAGAAGTCATAATATTTAATTAGTTACTACCATATTCTCTAGAACATATTCAACTCCTTCTATGTGAATATATACTTTAAAATTTTATGATCATTATATATATCACACCTTTATCTATAAATATAATTCATTCATATATTTAATGCCTAAATTACCGCAACTAACTCAAAATAATGAGTTGGGTAATTTTGATAATGAAACTTCAATTATCGTAAGGCATAAGCTATCACCATATCATTATTCACGAGGAAACATCACAATCATTTATTTTATATATCACTATATATTACAAACCCTTCTCCACTACAGGGGAATACAATTACACTGAGTAAACTTCTATTTAGTTCCTTGACATTTTCTTCACATTCATTTTTACAAAGGAACTTGGCTCCCTACTGAGTTAACTTGGTGATAGGATTATAAAATCATGAGAAATTTACCACAAACCATCAATAATATCCTACCCAACCAAGAAAACTTTAGATATCATTCATAGTGGTTGTTCTAGGACAAAATTAAATAACTTATTTATTTTATGGATCCATATATATACCCTATATTGAGATTATATAACCAAAAAATGAAACCTTTTGTAGCCAAAATTCACACTTGGTAAATTTTTTATACAACTTATCCTTCCTCAGGGGGTTCAAAATAATTATCAAGTGATCTTTGTGATCTTCCTTTCTTTTTGAACATATAATAATATCATCTATAATGACTATCAAGAACTGATCAAGGTAATCTATAAATACTCTATTCATTAAATCCATGAAGATAATGAGGGGTTATTAAGTTCAAATGGAATCAATATATATTCATAGTGGCCATAACTTTTATGAAATGATAAATTGGTTATATCCTCCTTCTTTACTCTCAATTGATGATATCCAAAATTAAGTTCATTCTTGGGAAATTATTTAGATCTCAACACTTGATCAAAAAAGTCATCAATACTAGGTAAAAGATACTTGTTCATGATTTTGATCTTGTTCAGTTCCTGATAATCAATACAGAGTTGCAAAAATCTATCTTTCTTCTTAACAAAAAGAAAAGGTGCATCCCAAGGTGACACACTTGGCTAAATAAATACCCTATCAGGATTCTCCTAGAGTTTCTTCTTTATTTAATACAACTAAATCAAGGTAATTCTATATGAATTATTTGAAATAGGTATAACATCAGGTATGAGTTCTATTGAGAAATCAACTTTACAATTTGATATAAGACTAGGAATTTCTTAAAAAAATCCATAAAAAACTCCTACAAAATAATAATATAATTTATGTTGTGTTTCTCCCTAACCAATTGAGATAAATACCCCTTTTTGAATAGGAATAAATAACCATATAATGGAAGTGACTTCCATTATAAGTTCATATTTATCATAACATTGATATACAATCACAAGATTATTTATAATATCAAACATGAATTTACTTTATCAAAAATTGATGTGGTATTTATGTCAATAAATCCAATACATGCCTAAGATAACATCAAATTCAACCATAGTGAGAATAACAAGATTTTTAGGAAGCACATTCCCACAAGCTTTAACCTAATAAAAACCATATTTTTCCGGCTAATTCAATATTTAATCAGTGGGGATATAAATTGACATTCCAAGATACTTTTCATGATATAAGGGAATTTATATAACTAATTTTAAAGAATATACTTATACATTTGAGCATACTTTTCACCACCTCAACTTCATTATTCTATTTTCAACCCCTTTCTAAAACCAAAATAGTTAGTATAACCATCAAGAATAATTAATCAGCATTATTAATCATGAAAAATCCTTCATAGGACTTCTAAATCATGAAATATAAATTGATAACATATTAGGTTTAACCTAGGTTATTCATGGTCATCATCTATTAAAATCCATCGTGATTGTTTTTACAGAAAATGTGAATTAACCTAAGCATATTCCCCAAGAGTGTCAAATTAGGTGTGCATTAAGGCCCTTTTATCATGCACTGGGTGGCGATCGAGTCAATGACCAATGCACCCTTTTCAAAGTTATTACCCCTAGGTAAAACTATGTCAGATCCACATCCACTTGTAGTATCCAAAAATGATGTAATTTCTTAGAAACCAATTGCTCCATCCTTCACCAAAATTCCAAGACATTTTCCCTTACTTTGAATTATCCCTAGGGTTATCACTAATGTTTTCTCATGCTAGTTTCTAAAGGTTAACTAAACATTGATCTGATACCAACTATAGTGACCCATACTTTTCATACATAGATATTACATCTTATTAGATAGATATTCATTACAAAACATAATTATCTATGCAAAAAATCGAATAGGTATAGTATCTTTGGAAACTTGGATATATAAAAAAATGGTTCATAAGTGAAATTAATCATATCCCACTAATTTCCTCATAACTATAACTATTATTAGACATATAATACTTAATACCTTTATTCATAACCTAGGGAAAGCAAACATAAGAAAGGGTGAGCTTGGATGATCAGTAAGGGTAAACAAGGGAGATATCAACATAACATGAGGATAAGGGTATAAGAACATGAAAATAACATTTGAAAACCATAACCTATATATCATAGATCATAAAATTGAATCATGGAATAAATATTGTCAGTTCATAAGGCATAAATTATAAAATAATTAAATATTATAATCCATGAGAGCTTAACTTTGGAATAAGACATAGATTTTTGGCATACACATAATCATATAAAATAATTTACTTAGTAGTCAAGGCTCATTACCAAGTCTATCATAGTAGAATGGGTTCACTCCCCAAACTATCATAGTATTCAAGGTTCACTCCCTAGACTATCATAGTAGAATAAGTCCCTTACTGAACAAGATTCACTCCCTATTCTAGTTCTAGTTATCTCATGAGATATCCATCATTACCTAATTTATTGGAGGGATATATAATTCTAAGACCACCCATAACATAATTAAAATAATAAAAATGTGTACAAAAATATCATAAAACATTCATCATATCATAACTCATGAAAAATAAATTATTTTATAAACAGTTCATTATAGCATAACCCATGGAAAAGAAATGAGTTTCATAAGCATAACACATAGAAAATAAATGGGTTTAATAAAAATCTTTTCATAATAATAATAAAACATTTAGAAAAAAGAATAAAAATGGTATCATTGGATTATATCCCCAATAAATCATAAGTGTAATCAAGGTTTTTTCATTAATAAATTCAAATACCATTATAAGATCATTAAAAACATTCTTTAGGGAAATACCCTTTCTAATTTGAAAATCAAATTTTAAAATATAAAATTTCCCAAATATTAAAGAAAAATTTTATTTTAAAAGAAAATTGGAAAATTAAAAATTAATATTTAAATCAACGAGTATTAATGATGGTGGGAATTTTTTTTTCATTTTTACAAGTTAAAAGAAGAAATTCCTTTTACACCTTCATAAAAATGTCAAAAAGTACCTCGTTTAGAAAAATGAAAATAATATAACATTAATTTTTTTTAAAGTAAAACATGGGTGAAAAGGGACTTTAAACCATTATAGTATAATATTAATTAGATTCTTTAATTTTTTTAGAAAACATGGATATTTAAGAAAACATATTTTCAACTGAAGAGAGAAATAAAATCATTTTTTTACTTAAAAATATTCTTTCAGTATCTTGAGTACATAAAGAGAGGAAAATGAATGGAAAAAATGTATTATATAGAAATAATAAAAGTATAATAAAATTAATTAGTTTATTAATAGATAGATCATGCGATTTCATCATTGGAAACATAATCATAAATAATACTGAAAACAATGGGATTGTAACATAAAACCCTTACAACTTTGGTAACTTTTGAATCATAATAATCATGTAATAAATAAACTTATATGGATATGAATATACCATAATTCTCATGATAAGAATCATAAAATACATTCATGGGTATTATATACACAACACAAAATAAATAAGTGGCGAATATGGCATGTGTCCCATGAAAATAAAAGTGAGATGACAATCCATTACCTCAAGTATCGACTTACATCATATGTGTTAGAACCTAATTTATAATAAATATAGTTTTATTATGAATATATTAAAGAACCATATATATATATATATCATACAATATAATATTTATTAATAACCTTTTATCACTCATTTATCGAAAAATTCTTTGCTAAAATCACTATTTTAGATAATAACTTCTTTGTTTTTTCATGTATGTTTTGGTTTGGTAGTTTGGTCATTATAATTTTATTATGGTTCCATAATATAAATAATTTTAATAATTATATAAATATAATATATATTAAATATATACATATTTTTTATTCATCCATAACATTTAGAGACAGACAAATGAATTACACCGTTCATGGAGACGGTAGGCCATACATACGCATGAATATTGTTTCCATTTTCTCAATGGATGGAATGAAATAAAGGTAAATATTAATTCAAATTTATAGAATAATTTTTATATCATATATATAATATATATTAATTAAATATATCCTTATTAACATCCATGTAAAAATAAAATGAAAGATGTATCACATCGCTTCATGGAGGCGGTAGTCCACATGTACGCATAAACGACATTATCATTTGTCAAAGGATTGTAAGGTAAGAAGGTAGATGTGATATTATAATTAAATAAGTATAATAATTTCATAAATATCATATATATTATTTAAATATATCATTATATCCATCTGTAGTTGGTGGTGATGGAAAAAAAATTACATCAGTTCATGAGGCAGTAGTCCTTGATACACACGATCAACAGTTTCATTTCCCATTTGATGATATAAGAGATTGATATAGGTTATTAAATTAACTTAATAACATCTAATTATATGTAATATAATGGAATTATTATTTCATCATATTTTTAGAATATTTTAAGGAGACAGAAGAAGAAATAAAATGAAAATGTATGGTTAAGAACTACACCTCTTCTTTAGAGAACCTATTTAGGTTTATAAGTAAAGTTTATAACTAAAGTTTATAACTAAATCCTTAATAGGATGGTTTTATGATAAAAAATGGACTCTAAGTCCTAGGTATGGACAAAATTAAGTTATTTAGGAAAGTCTTGGCTGAAAAAAATGCTCTTTAAGTGTGAATATTAGAGGAGAGGAGGTGTACTTTTATAAGTGGGGGAGGGAACCCATTCAGAATTTTTTTTAAAAGAATCTAAAATGATAAAGTTATTCCCAATAAAAACGATTCAAAATTGAAATATATTAGAATTTGGGATAATATAAAGTCAAAATAATTCCACAAATAGGATTTTTACAAGTTTAATTGAAAAACTTACCCTTATCTTTTGGTTTAACCTCGGTAAACCCGTTTTAACCTTACACATGATAATTAATTTTTATTGTTTTTACTATTAATTATGACCAAAAATTAATTTTAACTTATTAAATAATATTAATTATTATGATTAAAAATATGGAATATATTTTATATAATTAAATTCATATAAATGGTAGAATTTAATTTAAAATTAAACATGCAGATGGGATAAAAAAGTGGTATTCCAAGGAAAAAAATTTCACAATTATAAAAAGTTTTTATATCAAAATTCAACATTAAATTTATTAAAATTAACTAATTTTCTTAATAATAATATAATTGAACTATTTTTTCATTTAAATAATTTTAAAATAATATGGAACTTTATAAATTCTTTAAATGAAAAGGCAATTTTAAATAAAAATTAGTACTTTCACTATTCAAGAAAAAACTAATATTTTCAGAAAATTATAAAAAATTCACTCTAATATGATTTTTACATGTTGATTCAAAAAATTAAGTTCATATTTTAAAATAAATTTTCTAGAAGTGGGAAAAAATTAATTTTAAAATAAGTTCACAAAGCACGACAAAACTACTTTTTAGAAAAAAACAGTTTTTAAACATAAAATTGGATTTAATTTTATCCCATGGATAGAAAAATATTAGATTAATGATAAAATATTTTATTTAATATAATATATAAATTTAATTAAAATTATTCAAAATTATTTATTAATTTAATTTTTAAAGATAAAACACATTGTGCACATAAAAATAGTTTTTCATAAAAATAATTCTTTTACTTTCAAATGATTTTTTTATTTTCATTTCTAATCAATTGAGAACAAATGAATTTATTTTATTCATGTGTAAGCCATATTATTTTCATAATTTATTTATCAATATTCATACCTACCAATTTAATGTCTATGTTATTACGATATACTGTATCATAGTTCGTTAAATCTCAATGTTATGTGTAACACAAGATATAACAGAAATTTATTTTTTTTTGAAAAAAAACATTTCATAAAATTTTGGGGTGTTACAGTAAATGGTATTAAAGAAATATTTGCTAAGAAATAATAAGATTTATAAAAAAAAAATCAATGTTTCTTATAACACAAAGTGAGTTAAGAAATTTCATAGAAGACTTTACCAAAGTAGTTGAGGTTAATGGTGAATCTTCTCAAGATCGAGAAAATCTAAGTTCATAGAAGCGAGTTGTTTCTATTACCAAAAAATCTCAATGTACATATGTTTATAATAAAAATAAAGGTTAAAAAGTTAATATTTTTGAGAAATAGTCCATCATTAAGAAAGAGTGGAATTCACCAAGAAAGTATCTCCACGAACAAAGTCTCCCATGGTTTGTGAAGAAACAATAACAAAAAACTTCAGAGAAGTACTATAAATAGTATAAAATAACAAAATTTAGAGGTCACTGCTGGTGTTGTGGATTATTTGGGAACAAATAATATTATTTATGATATAATATGTCTCTAACAGGAATAAGGCATGAATATAAGGGGAGCTATAATGAGTATAGAAGAACAAATTTTACAAGAAATTTTGTTTAGTTAGAAAAGAATGTTTAGGAGGTGAAGAATGTTAATGCCTCAAGAAAGGCATGTGAGAAGCATAAGAAAGTTGAGAAGGGTAAGAAAGTTGAGAAATTAAAGGAGATTGATAATGTTGATCAAGGTAAAAATATTTCTTAGTTATTTTTACAAATCAAATGGTAATGGATATAAAGATGGAGGAAGCACAAAAGTCTGTTGAAAAAAAAAGTAAAGGAAAAAGCTTTGGAAGATGAGAACAAAATTGATAAAAATTATCTAATAAATGGTGGTTTGAAGATTTAAAAAACATGCAAGATATGTGAGCAATATGGGAATTTTACTAAAAATTTTATGACTATATTACTAGCCTAAGAGGAAAAAAAATTAAAGGATGTTACAAAATCAAGGTAAAAAAGAAGTTATAAAAGTTGAAGAGAAGATGAAAAATTTATCTGAAGATTCTATAGATAAAAATAAATCCATTAAAAATCTGTGAAGGATGATTATAAGGAATAAAGTAAATACCATTATAAATATAAGAATACAAAGAATAATTATAGGCTGGGGTAAGACTTTCAATCCATTCATTACTTCTAAGAAACATTAAGGTTCCTCATTATTATCAATATACTTGCTCATTTGTACTAAATTGAAAAGAATTGAATGAGAAGTATAAAATATGGCCTTGTGTTTCTATAGTATTTTATCAAAGAAATAAATCCATCATGTAAATATTAAAATAATAATAATTAAGGATGGAGTGTTACCATTAAGGGGGAGAAAAGGTGAAGTTGAGGTATGGTTATCACACTTCTCTTAAAAAGTAGAGATGTTAAGAAAGTAGATATATAGGGAAATTTATGTTTATTCATGTGAACTATTTTAATATGTTTATTGATATGGGTGAATAATTTATCTTAAAAAATTTCTCTGATTGAACCTAATATAATGATGTTGGAATGAGCTTGAGGAAATTATTACATGATAGAAATGTTATGGACAATATTGAAAAACTTGATTTTACACTCTTGTTTTCTACTCTAGGTTTACCCATGTAGACTTAGAGTTGTTTAGGTAAAGGATCTTTATTAAGAAACTCATGAGATACTATTTTTCTCTTAATAAAAGTTTTCAATTTTCTAAGATTAAGGAAGATGATCTGAGATGATTCTTATGCTACCCTTTTCTTTTGACTGTCAATAAGGGGGTGAAATAACATAGGGAACTACTACAAAATTCACTATATACAATTCTAACCTTTATCATCACTAACTAAAAACACTGATAAAGTAATCCTTTATCAACACTTTATTTTTACCACTAATAAAGGTCTCGATTGTGCACGTGAGTTCCACATCGAAATAGCGTAAGGGAGGTCACTTATTTATATATCATTCCACCACATTCCAAATTTAGAAGCCAGCTACAAGGATGAGTTTCTGTATACACTCCACACACATAAATGGGCCCGTTTATGGGCCCATGTGGGCCTTGACCCACCCTCTGCATCCCTCAGGTCTTGGCCCACAATTATACACCCAATCGCGTCCTACATGACTTGACCCGCCTATTTGAGCAATTACATGGCCCAGCTCGGTCCTTGCCCCATTTTTATATGTTTAAAAATATTAAAAACATTAAAAAAATTAAATAAATAAAAATAAAAAATGAATAAATTTAACAATATTACTTTTTAATTAAATAATTATTAATAAATTATATATATATATATATTAATTATAAATATTGATAAACAATATATATTAAATATAAATATATAAAATAAAAAAATTGAAATAATTAAACAAATAAAAATTTAAAACTAGTAAATTAAAAAAATTTAAAAAATTATTAATAAAAATGAATAAATTTAATATACATATATATAAATTATAAATATTAATAAATTGTATATATTAAATATAGATATATAAAATGACTAAATTTTACTAATTAAACAAAAAATAAAAAATGAATCGATTACAAAATTATTAAAAAAATTATTAATGAAACAATTATTAATAAAAATGAATAAATTATATATATATATATTATAAATAGTAATAAATAATATATATTAAATATAAATATATAAAATGAATGAAATATAATAATTAAAATCATGTTAATGTCTTATACATTTTTAATGGTTTTTATACATACTTATTCACTAATATAATTAATATTTTTATTGTAGAAATATATTCACATATATATATATCAATATATATATTATTCCCTAAAATATGATTTATATAATACAAAATATTTATACTTACATTAAATAAATCATATATTTAGCGAAAAATAGATTATAATTAAAAATTAATATTAATTAAAAATATTGACTAATTATATCAAGTAATGAACATTTAATTGAATGTCATTTTATTTTTCAATTTAAGATATTTTAAACGTGTGTTTCATTGATTTCACACATACATATATGAAATTAATAAATTTTTATATACAATGCACTCACACATAATATTTTTGTAATCTATTTAATATTTAACATTAACTTTAGAATTATATTTATTAACATAATATATTTAATATATGTTATGTTTCTAATCAATAGATTTTATAATTTTTTTATATTTTTATTCAATATATACTATTTATTACTTTTTAATATATTTTTATCAACTTTTTTATTTTTTAATATTATTTATTCATTAATAATCTTAATTTTTTTAAATATTTTTTTAATTTATTCATTTTCAAATTTTTACTGTTCGATGTGTTTTTAATTTTATCCATTTTCAATATTTATTTATACAAGTTTATTCATTAAAATTTAATATTTTTAATATAGTTGTATTTTATATAATTAACATGTATTCATTGACATATATAAATATTCTTTTTTAATTTTTTTTAATTTATCAATATAATTACTAATGGTTATTATTTTTTAAAATTTATTCATTCTTATTGTTATTTATTTCATTAATAGACACTACATATTATATAATGTTATTTTTCAATTTTTCATATATCAAACTTGTATACACACACACACACATTAATTTCACACACACAAATATTTATGTAATTAATGAAATCTTATATAGAAACACATACACTTAATATTTATCCAGTTTATTCAAATTTTATTATTAACTTTAGAATTTCATTTAGTAAGATAATATATTTAATGTATCATGTTTTTAATCGGTAATTTTTTTAATATTGTTATAGTTAATATTATTTATTCTTTTTTAATTTTTTTTAATTTTTTTTGGAAGTTAATCATTTTATAATATTTATTTATACATATTTATTTTCTATGTTTTAATATTTTCAATATGTATTCATTTTTATTTTAATATATATACATATTTTATTTTTTTATTAATTAGTATAATTAATAAAATTTATCCATTTTTGAATATTTTTAAAGTCTACTCATTTTTAATTATTCAATTTCACTCATTTTTAACATTCACACATTTAATATTATATATTCATTAATAATGTTAAAAATATATTTGTAAATAAATATTTATAAATAAATATATTTATAAATGTATATTTACTATATTTATAAAATTACATATTTATAATTATAAGTAAATAAATTTAATTTTTTTTAAAAATATTTATATAATTATAAAAAAATAATTATAATATTATAATAAATATATTTAAATGTTGAATATATTTACTATATTTATATTTATATATATTTATTATATATATAATTATATAAATATATAATGATATAAATATATTTATAATTATAAAATTATAATAAATATATTTAAATAATGAATATATTTACTATATTTTTATTTATATTTATTTATTAAATATATATAATGATATAAATATATTTATAATTAAAAATAACTAATTATAAATATATTTAAAAATATATTTATCAAATTATATATTTATAATTATAAATAAATAAATATAAATTTTTTAAAAGTATTTATATAATTATAAATAAATAATTACATATTTAAATAATTATAAAATGATAATAAATATATTTAAATAAGGCCATTGTGGAATCCTTGATGTGACACATGCTTACAGGGAGGCCAATCAGGATGCTGATGCTTTGTCAAAGAAGGCCATTATGGAATCCTGTTCGGAGTAGTCTTTCTTGGTCCCAGAATTTTGTTTGTGGTTTGTTGAGGCAGATGCGTGTGGCACCTTTTTTACTAGGTTATGTAAATCTCCCTTGTGATGTTTTGACTGTCTTTACTTTTTTTTAATAAAGTTTGGTAGGAGTGGGTCTAACCTACTCCTGGGCCTTTTGAGTTATATATAATGATAAAATATATTATGATTATATAAAAAATATTTATAAAAATATTTACAAATATATTTATTTATAAATATAATTATAAATATTTATTAAAAATTAATCTTTATAAGAGTTAATGTTTTAGTGCTAATAAAGAAAGATTTTATCAGCACTTTTTTAGCACTAATAAAATCCATGTTTATCAGTGCTAAAACATTAACACCGATAAATATGGATTTTATTAGCGCTTATTAATTTAGCACTGATAAAGCCCCTCCTTTTCAATTTTTTTGACAACGCTAATAAAACCCTCCCAGATCTATTTAAAATAATCCTAACCGAACAGATTTTAGTTGCGCCTCTCATGCTATCACTGAAGTCTAGTGCTTCGGTTTCTCCCTCTCAACCTTCTCTCAGACGAATCAATCCTCAAATATAAGGTATGTTATTTTCTTCTCCTCCTCTCTCTTTTATTACTTGTTTGGGTTCCACGTTGTGTGTTAGTGCAATTTTTTCTTTGCTCGATGCTCTTTTGGGTTCCATGGTTTCCTTCTCTTTCATTTTATCCCCCATCCATGTCCTTCTTTCTCTTCCCTCACTACTTCACACTATTTTCCGTACCCTAGTTGGGTTCAGGTTCTAACTTTTTAATGTCTCAATCCATAGGGTGTTTAGGATATATTTGTGGATATGTTTGGTATGTATTTTTGTTATTGGAATTTATTGTGGTTTTATGGTTATAGATTTTAGAATTAGGTTTCATTTTAATGGGATAGTTATGGATGTCCAAATTTTTTGGTATTTATTGATTTGATTCAATTATGGGGGTTATGCATTAGATATATGGTGAATGTTTTGTGGCATAATTCTTGGTGTATTTTTGAGTTATGTATTATAAATATGGTTATGGGTTAATTATATAGGATTTGGTTTCAATGGTATTTTTTTTATCATCAATTTTAGTGGTTTTTTTTTGATTTGGTTTCTTTTGTTATGAAATTGTATTTCCATGGTTTTAGGGGCCTTTGATTATCATTTATAATTTTAAAATATCTCTATTAATATTTGTAGGTGGTCTCAACTCACCATGTGATTCTCAGGCTATACCTATAACATGTTTTCCCTCTATTTTCAAAATATTTTTATAAAACTCATATTATATTTTAAAAATATTAGAAAATGGTTTCAAATTATATTTTTATATGAAGGATTAAATTTATTAAATGGTTATATAGGATTTTTTGTATATATAATCAATCCCTCTTTCTTATTTGGGGTGAACCTTACTTTAAAAATTCAACTTTAGTGATCCCATACAAACCTATATCATAATTTGTCAAACTATTTCTTGAAATTCAAATCTAGTACCCAATATTAGATCTTTTCAAATAACCCCATACTCATAAAGTGTCACACACTTTCTCTTGACTTATACTTGGGCAGAAGTGGAACCCTCAATTATGCTTATAAGTCATGATATTTTATAGACAACCTATAGCCAAGGGAATACACTTGACATATCACCTTGGTTAATTTTCATATAACTAGAGTGAACTTATTTTAACCTCAACCAAACTCTATAATTAGAGTCACTTATTCCCACTTGAACTTGAATAAGCTAACATTCAAAAAACCACACTTGACCTATGGTAAAGAGTGTTTCAATGGTGATTTGGAAGTTGAGATTAATAGGTGATAAGAATTTATTTACTATTAAAAACAAAAAAAAATTAATATATATATATATATATCCAAACATAACACTTTACAATTATAATGGTTTTATGAGAGTTAAATTGGGGAAATTTTTATGAGAACCTTATTCTAAAAATGGTTTCTCTTAGGATATTCTTTATATTTTTTTCTCATTTCTATCATTAATTCTTATTCAAAGGTTTTTATACAATTTTTTTCAGTTACTACTCAAATTTTCCTTCTAAAATATTTCTAATTAAATTAAATGTGGTTATATCTAGTGTAGATTATAAGGATTTTGTTGATTTTTGAGTTAATAAGTGTAATATTGAACCTAAAAAAATATAAAAAATTAATAATGATAGTCTATTATAAACTTATAACATTGTTTTTAATTTATGATTTAAAATTTCATCCAAAGTAATACCACCATAATTCCCATGTTTAACTGTTAAAAAATATTTTACTATATATCTTTGTAAATTAGTAGATATTTTTATTCTCACAATTTTTTTCTCTAATGTGTTAAGACACTATTAGTGGTTTCCTAGTATGTATTTTTTACTTAAACCCTATATGAACTCCCTGGTGGACATAAAACCTATCTTCTACTAATTTCCATGTACTTAGGGATACTTGTAACCATAAGATAATATTAATGGGTCATTTATGTTTGTTATAGAAGAGGTATTGGTTCCTACATCAGAGTATGAGCTACTGGAGGTTATCTATGATCCTGTTTGAATCTTCTATAATTACTCTTAGTTTTTCCTTGGTATTAGGTTTTATTTGGTTTGAATTATATTTTGGAATTCATTTATACTACGAGTTTCATGTTTTTAGTTGTGTATTCATTTATATAGGGAGTTATGTGTGGTCCACATTCCTTTCCTCATATGGACTTTTTGGTTAATTTTTTATTCTTGTAAGGTTTGACCTAATAATGATTCATTATTAATTTTAATTAAAGAATAACCATGACATATCTATATAGAAAATGGGTAAATCATTTCCCAACTATAAGTTGAGAACAAAAACACTAGTCACCGGTTTTTTGGGACCAAGGAGCACTCTTAGGGTAGTAGTGAACGTGAATCAAGTGTCGTATGGGTATTCAAGTCATGTATAATACATGAAGACTAATTTTTTTACTTATATAAATATTATTAATATCATGGATTCAAATTAAAAATAATTTAATGTTAAGGATAACTATATTGAAGTTAAAAAAATGAGTAAAAATTAAAATATTGATAAAATAAAATGGTTGATTAAACTTTATCACTCATTTAAAGATCCACTTAGACTATTAATGAAACACCACATGGACCAATACATACCAAGTGATGAAATGAATAAATACCAACTCCTCCCACTTGTTAGAATCCCACCTATAACAAGGTTACATAAACTGTCCTATAATTATCATCTTTTTGTCATAGGAAGCTAAGTGCTTTTGAAATTCAATCCTCAAACCAAATGACTTTTCCCTTTCATGGAGTAATTAAAGGACTGTTTTGAATTTTGAATCTACAATGGATGTCTCAACATGAGTGTGTGTAAGACTATCTAGTT
This sequence comes from Viscum album, assembly GCA_963277665.1. Taxonomy (NCBI): domain Eukaryota; kingdom Viridiplantae; phylum Streptophyta; class Magnoliopsida; order Santalales; family Viscaceae; genus Viscum; species Viscum album. Next base: position 865,737,664 of record OY728152.1, on the reverse strand, counting down.
GACCCTTATCATGGTTACACTAATCAAGGATCCCTTTGTAGGGATCAGACTACTACTGTTGCTTTTTTTAGATTTTGGCAACAAACTAATAAATGTTGTCTAGTGCTTCACCAAATCCCATACTAGGAACAGTTATATTTAAGGATACAACTTACATACTCATAAGCTTCATCTCCTAAATAGTTATTGTTTCATTTTTTTTGAGACTCACCCCCCATCGCTTTTGGACATTCACCTATGTTTCTTGAACTAATTTGAGTAGTAATCATCCCATACCGGGTATCAGTGATCATTTTTGGATGAATTTAGAGGATAAAACCTACCACCAATATAATAATTCTTTTCTTAAATTCAATTACCCATCTCCTTCAATGCATACTGAAATTATTTGAAATAATCAAATGTCATGTTCCTATTATTATAATTATCTATAACTTTCTATTTTCATTACAAATATATTATGTGTATTAATTTATTTTTTATACAAAATGAATATTTCATGAATATAATAGGATGTATATGAATCAAAAATGGATTCATGCTAATCATTTGAAAAAAGAGTATGAATATGGAGTTAAAGAGTTCATGAAGTTTGAAATAGAGCATGCATACAACCCTTTTCAAATCCTTTGTCTGTATTTATATTGTTTTTATTCAAGACAAATTAATTTGTAAGAGTTGGAAGAATATTTTATTTATCATGGAATAGACCAGAGCTATAAATCTCAGAATAAACATGGGTAAAATATGAAGATGTATGATACCATAAGAAAATGAAATTCCTTATTGAACATATGATTATAAATGAATGTTACATTCAATGGGAATGATATCTGAAAAAATACATGCTTATCCAAATGATTTCATATTATTTCACAAGGACCATGAATCACCCATAAAATGATCTAAGTTTGGCACAAATTGATACAAGAAAGATTAATAAAGTCCTTCAAAATATGTATGATACTTTCCTATCATTACACACTTTATAAGACTATATGGATGTTAGAAAACCATAGGAAAATTAACATGGAATACAGATATAATAATTAAATATGGGAAACTACATCATTCAACATATTTCTTTAGTGGAATAAAATCGATTACGAGTATCTTGAATTTGAAAATGAGATGGGAATCGTCTATCTTGCCTTATCTATAGATAGATTAAATCATTTTGGTTTACATAGTAGTACTCATAGTACATTTCCCATTATGTTGGTAAATTATAACTTTCCACTATGGTTATGCATGAAGTACAATTACATTATGTTTTCTCTACTTATATCTTGACCAAAGTAACCAGGTAATGATATTGATATCTATTTGGATACATTGATCAAAGATATGAAATTGATGTGGGATAAAAGTGTTAAAAAATATGATTCTCATAGAAGTGAAGAATTCACATTGAGGGACATGTTGTATGGGATGATAAATGATTATCCTGCTTATGAAAAATTTTCAAGCTATATAATTAAAGGAATATTGGGATGTCCTATTGGTGAAGAATGCACATATTCAATTTGTTTGAAACATTCCTCAAAGATTGTGTTTTTAAGACATCAAATTTTTTTAACTCGATGATATAAATACCAATCCTGGATGACAACATTATATGGGAATAATGAACAAGGCACAAAACCATCTCCACTAACGGGTGATCAACTGTTCAATATAGTAAAATATATTGAAACTTTTTTTGGTAAACCATTTTATAAAAACCTTAATAAATTAGGATATAAAAAGAGATCAATTTTATTTTAATTACCGTATTGGAATTGTTTTTATGTAATACATTTTATTGATGTCATGCATATAGAAAAAATATATTTGATAGTATTATTGACATGTTACTAAATGTTCTGTAAAGAACAAATGATGGAATCAAAGCTAGGTTAGGCTTGAATTACATGGGGATAAGGGAAGAGTTGGCACCAGTGAAGGGGATAGGGCAGAATTTTCTTCCTCCAGCAGCTTACACTCTATCCAAACAGAAAAAAATTCAATTTTTTATTTTCCTTAATGGTGTAAAAGTTCTATAGGGGAATTCATCAAATATAAAAAATGTCATTCAATGACTAATTTTAAGTTATAGGGACTAAAATCACACAAATATCAAATTTTCATGCAAGATTTGATGCATATCACTTTACGTTTACTTCTACCTAAAAATGTATGACATACATTAACCAGACTTTTTTTCTTTTTAAAAGCCATATGAAGTAAATTTATAGACCCAACAAAGTTTTCAATCATGAATAATGAGGTTACTATCATATTATATGAATTAGAGATGTTCTTCCCACCATCATTATTTGATATAATGGTCTACATGATGGTTCAATTGGTTATAGAGGTTTAAATATGTGGTCCTATCCATTACATATGGATGTACCCTATTGAATTTTATATGATTATTTTTGAAGGGTATGTTAAGAATCGAAGTTTTCCAGAAGTTTGTATGGTCTAATAATATATTTTTGAATAATTTTCTGAATTTTGTATCGATTACCTATCAGATGTTGATAGCATCGGTCTCCCAAATTCTTATCATAGTGGACACCTTATGGGTGAAGAAATTTACGAAAGATATGTTTTTACAATTACCATCAAAGAGCGGGAGCAAGAACACACTTAAATTTTACATAATAGTGAAGATGTTTATCCATACGTTGAAACCCACAAATAAATTCTTAGATATTTTAATTCATAAAGGGATGAAGAATGGATATTAAATACACATAATCAAAAATTTATAATATGGTACTAAGATCATATTTATAAGGAGTTATCTAAAAATACAAATTCAATTTCCAAAATAAATCGATGGATATCCAGGGGACCAAATGAAAATATTATATCTTATACTAGTTTTTTAATCAATGGTTATATGTTTTATATAAAATAACATAATGAATATAGTTTGATGTAAACTAATGGATTTATTCTTATGAAAGAATCACTTCACATACCTGGTTCCATGTATAGAAATCCAATTAATGAAAATATTTCATATTTTAGAATTATATAATAGATATATGAGTTGTATTATATAACATTTCAAGTGATGATTTTACATTTCAAATGGGTTGACAATAGGATTACAATGAAAGTTGAATAAATGGGCTTAATAAAGGTAAATTTTAGCATGGAATGAGAAAAAGAAGATTCGTTCATATTGGAATCAAAAGAAGTGCAAGTATTTTATGTCTCAGATCCAGAAAACAATAATTGGTTGATGTTATTACTTCTGACTAAAACAACTATAGGGTCAAATGAAAATTTAATTTTGTATGACCCTTTCATCGGGAGATCACAATTAGTTCATGGTGGTCCTAATGAAAACAATTTCTTATACTTTATAGGGGACCACAAAGAGTGGATTTTTATTCTCTATATAGGATGAAAATCCATTAAAAAATTTTAAAAAAGAAAGAGAGTTCAATGAGAAGGTTAAAGTGTTTTTTAATATAGTATGATTTTCTTCATAATATTATGTGTTCTATACTGTATTAACATAATATAAATTAAATATTTGAACACTCATGCAGAAAAATGTCTTCTGCACATAATAATGTTACCAATCCCAAGGAAGAACAAGTGGTTTATGCTGAAACTATAGAATTATTTAGGGATCAATAGTATGTTGATGAAAAAAAACAAAAATGATGAAACGTCATAGTGTTGACTAAACTTATCAAGGCAAGAAGTAATGGTAAAAAATTTAACGTTGGATGGAATCAATGTGGCATACCTATTGAACCCAAAAAAGTCAATGTTCATTAGTTATATTGGGGTCACAATGAGGATAAATGTTCCAATTGATATAGAGTCATGATACCATGTCTAGCCTGTAATGAAGGAAACCCTTTGGGAAGATATAAATGTAATGTTACCACAACCTTTATCTATTTTACCAAAAAATTATATAATGAAACATTGATTTAATTATCATTATTTCTTTTAGAGTTCATTTATTTTAGATGATTTCCATAATAAATATGTATTTATGTCCATTGGAGAATCCCATAGAGGCTTATGGACTCTTCTTTCCAAGTTTCTTCTTAGGGATGATAAGGGGAAAGTAAAGCCCCCCCACCAGTTACTTATGCACACATTATAAAGTAGGAAACATGGAAATCTTTTGTCATTCGTCACAATGATAAATAATTTTAGGTTGATTCTATTCGATAATATATTATTTTATATTATTTATTTTATCCAATTTGATTCAATTTTTTTAATTTATGGAACAATAAAGGAGCACTAAAAATAAATAACATGCATCAAAACCAATGTACCCCTATCGCAAATTAATGATGCAATACAATTCACTAGAGAATAAATTGGCTTGTATTTTAAACCAACAATAAAAGTTTTATGTGATATGAAAAAACATATGTTCCTTTTTTTATATACATATTGATGAATCAAAACCCGAATCCACTTCCACCACACATCATGTGCTATGGAAGGAGACTTGCATAAATGAGGGTAAATAGTTGATGAAAACACAAAAGAAATATGAGAAACATGTGTAAGTGAGAAATAATAGTAATTCATTATTATTTATAACAGTATTACATAAAAATATCTATCTATGTTCATATGTTTTTTATATTATTTAGACACAAGAATTAGAAGTGACTATACAAAAAGAAAATTACTTTCAGTAGATTTAAAAACGCCATAACAATATGACCGCATTAGAGGTGTAGGTTTTAGAGTGTATCCTTAAATATATTTCAAGAATACAAAACCACAAAATATATATATATACACACACAGACATGTATATATATATATATAATATGATGAAATGATTACAGAAACAAATAGATTCTTTATAAGATATTATTGTCTGGTCTGTTTTAGAAGACTAATATATGTAAAAGGATCAAAGTGAATCGGTGGTGGAAAAAAGATCAGCACAGGAACAACCAAATGAACCTACCGGATTTGAGGCTAGTCATTACCCTTAACCATATACCTCACATGCAGTAATCAATTTTTTCATTACTATTTCTCCTAAATGTAAATCAAACAACTTCCAATAACTTTATATTACTAAATTTTTATAGGGTAAAGTTGTATGTGATTTCTATCTTTCATCACCCATGAAACACCTTGTTGCAAGGGGTATGGTGTATAATATCCTGGGAGACATGCTTTTTAATAAAGAACTCCCAAAATATCACATGAGAGTGGGGATTGACGTAGCTTAAGAGTCGACTATTGAGTTTCCTATTTGAATTGATGATCCAAATATTACAATGGTAAATTATTCTATTGGAACTTTCATAGCATGGATATATAATCTTATAAAGATAAATGAGGTATGTCTTTAACAAATTCTTTCAAATGAAAAATTTGTAACAATTGATGGAAAAAAGTTTGAAGTGAGTTATCACATTACATATCGATAAAAAGATGAAGAAACATAAGGTCATATCAAGAAAATATAGTGAATCGACCAAGAAAACAAAAGGAACTTCTAGGAGTACCTTCTCCCCACCAGTTCCACTGCAACATTTATTATCGTTAAAAATTCATGTAGAGACCACATTCAAAGATGGATCTATGTACTACATTCCGTATGAAGAAGAAATATTTGGAACTATCATTATTGACACAGTTAGTCTCGAGAGTATAAATGAGATTCTCATGTTTGAATGACTGGGAGCCTCAGTTATGAATATATACATAAAGTAAATTTTTATAACATGTATGTCCAAAAAATGATCTAATATTTTCATTAAAGTCAATAAATACTCATATTTTCTATAGGTGTTTATATTACTACTACATAAAGGTAAAACCCTTAGAATCGTGATTTGGATTCATTAATCATTGTATCATCTCTATTGAAGAAACTAAATTGGATTCAAAAGAAATTAATACAAAAAACAATGAGCTAAATAAGGAATTTAATAAGAAAATAATATATGAAAGAATCTTTTTGATTCCTATAATGCTAGGGTAAAACTCAGTAATCTAATAATATAAAATATATTTTTATTTTTTTCATTACTTATTTGTTTTTGTTTTTTAGGAAGCAATGAATACTGATCACAATGAACATGGATACCCAAAGTATTTATTTTGGATATAATGCATGGATATCCATCAAATTGACCACACATGATGTGTATTTTGAATTTCTAATGTGCTTCAATCAACATTTTATAGATAAAATTCTAATTATATGTTTCATTATGTGTTTTAACTAGAATTTTTCCTAATAGGGCGATCTATAAATATAGTCTAAGTCATTGTATGAATTTGGTGTCTGAATATAATAAGATTATGGATTACTTCAAATGGAAATAGATTAAGGTATATATAGAAATATTTAAAAATCAAAATATATTTAAAAACACTTTAATTACTTTTTTCAATGTTTTTGTAGTGTCCAAAGCAAGAAAACAACAATGATTGTGGATATTATGTTTCAAAATTTATGAAAGATATCATAAACCATGGAAAGACCATCATCCCTAAACATGTAATTTCTAAAGGTAATTACAATTTCATTAAAAATATTTCTTAATCATTTATTTTTCTATATTTTCTTATTACTTAAAAGATCTTTGATAACCATCATACTCAAAATAAGAAGTAAATTTTCATAGAGATGAGTAGGTAGTATAAAAGGTTTCAGAATGTTTTTTGAAATCAAATTTAGGTGATTACCTACTATGTTTATGATCTAGTATGGGATATGACCTTAGAAATATATTGTATGTGTAAATAATTAGTATCATAATGATTATATATTATTTTTGATATGTATCTCAAGGGGAAGTATAATACACAAAATCAATTTGTTTAGAAACTAATGAGCATAATATATGGTGTCAGAATGTATATAGACATCATGAAGAGGTGAATTCATACAACTTATTTAGTTAATTTTCTCATTATTTTCTCTAAATTTTTTAGTTAATTTCCTTATAATTTTTATCTGATATTTATTTTGTTAAATTTACACATTAGTTAAAAACTCACACCACAATATCAAAACTAAGAAAAAAAGCTCGAATTATTTTTAAACTTTAGGGAAATGATCCATAAGTCATTTCTGACATGTAAGAATTAACCACATGTCAATATGACACCTGATGTAGTAGTTCTAACTTGAAGTATGAATTTTCAATACAAAAGTGTCATTTTAGTTTAAAACATACATCAAATTGTAAAAACTGAGCAAATGAGCTCAGATTGTTTTCAAACTTTAGGAAAACGATCCATAATTCATTTTTCACGTGTATTAACTGACCGCATATCAATCCAACACCCAATGTGGTTGGTATGAGTTGAAGTACACATTTTCTATAAAAAAGTGTTATTTTAGTTTAAAACATACATCAAATAGTCAAAATCAAGAAAATGATCCCAAATTGTACACATATATCATGAATATGTGACTTCCTACTACTCATTTAGTTTATTTTCTCATCATTTTATCAACTTTTTAAAGTAAATTTCCTTATAATTTTTATATGATACTTATTTTTTTAATTTTCATAGATATCATGAAGAAATAACTTCTTCAACAATGATGATTCACTCATGTACTATGATCATGCACTCAACAAGGATGATGATCTCATGATGATGAAATTTTATTTTTATTCTCTAATGCATTCAACATTGTGAATTATAAAACAACAATATTATTAGATAACCCAGAATGTTAAATGAAATATAGGATAAAAAGACATAGTGGAATTAAACAAACCTCAATCTGATACACGGTGTACCCAATATGACTCAAATTGTGTGGTTTCAGTTTAAAATTGACATTTTATTAATGTATTGTTTCAAATTTATATTTAATTTATTTATTTATAGTATTACTAACATAAGAATTGTTTTCTTATACCAGTGGATTCTTTTGCTTGAGTTGGGGTGGTTTGTTCAAAACTTTTCATGCTTATGAGATATTGGACTTTGAATATACAACTAAGATAATGAAAATAAGGAAATGGGTCAGGAATGTATATAGACATCATGAAAAGGTGAATTCATACTACTTATTTAGTTAAATTTTTCATCATTTTGTCTACTATTTTTAAGTTAATTTCCTTATCATTATTATCTAGTATTTATTTAATTTTTTTCATAGATATTTTGGGAAGTTATATTTTTATTTTAACTATCTACAAAAAGTGAGAAAAGAGTGAAAATGTTCCTTTTGGATAGAAGAGCTAACCACATAATACCTGAAACATGAAGTGTTTCAGGAAGAATAGGGTTTCCTCTTCCATCCAAATAGAACATGCTCCCTATTTTATGTATTGTTGTAGATAGTTGAAAGAAAAACACACATCACATACCTAATAATCCACACCTAAATCTGATACATAGTGTTATCAATTTGACTCAAACTATATTTTTTTAGTTTATAATTTACATTTTAGTTCAAAAATTACATCACATACTCAAAATTGATTAAAAACATTCATATTGTTTTGATACTTTAGAAAAACAATCCATAAGTCATTTTTGATGTGTAGGATTCACCCTAACCTCAATCCGACATGTAGTGTGACCAGTATGACTCAAAGTGTGTCTTTTTATTTAAAATTGACATTAATTTTAGTAAAAAAGACAAGTGACATACTCAAAACCATGAAAACACATTTTGATTATTTTGATACTTTAGTAAAAAACCAATAATTCATTTATGACATATAGGAATTATTGGTGCCTTAATATAATACATGGTGTGCCTATTATGACTCAAAGTGTTCGTTATGAGTTTAAAATTGACATTTTAGTTCAAAACATGTGTCACTCATTAAAAATAGAGCAAAAGTGCTTAGATTATCTTGATAATTTAAGAAAATTATTCATAAGCCATTTATGAAATTTATGAATTAGTCTCACATCAAATTGACACATAATGTGACTGGTATGACTTAATGTGCATGTTTCCAGTTTAAAATGTCATTTTAGTTAAAATGAAAAGTGACGTACTCAAAACTGAGAAAATTAATTTATATTGTTTTCATACTTTAATAAAATTATCCATAAGTCACTTTTAACATGTAAGAACCATAAATACCTCAATTCGATGAACGATGTGAGCAATAAGACTCCAAGTGTGTCTTTTTATTTAAAAATGACATTAATTTTAGTAAAAAATACAAGTGACATACTTAAAACTAAGAAAAAACATTCTTATTATTTTGATACTTTAGGAAAATGATCTATAAGTAATTTTAAACATGCAGAAATTAGCTTCACCTAAATCCAATACATAATGTTCTCGATATGACTTAAAGTGTCCATTATTAATTTAAAATTGATGTTTTAGTTCAAAATGCGTGTCACTCACTAAAAAATGAAAAAAAAAACACTTGAATTGTATTTATAATTTAAGAAAATGATTCATATGTTATTTTTGATATGTAGGAATTAGTCTCATGTCAAAATGACACACAATGTGATTAACATTACTTAAAGTGTGTGTTTACAGTTTAAAATGATATTTTATTAAAAAATAAAAGTGTCATACTCAAAATCAATAAAACACATTTTTATTGTTTTTATACTTTATAAAAATGATACATTAGTCATTTTTTATGTGTATGAATCATCTTCACCTCAATCTGATGCACGGTGTGACTGGTAGGACTCAAAGTGCATCTTTTTATTTAAAATTGAAATTAATTTTAGTAAAAAAGACAAGTGACATACTCAAAACCGAGAAAATGCATTTGTATTATTTTTATACTTTAGGAAAACTATATATAAGTCATTTTTGATGTGTAGGAATTAACCACACCTCAATTTGATACACGGTGTACCCGATATGACTCAAAGTGTCTGTTATTAGTTTAAAATTGATATTTTAGTTACAAACATGTATCAATCATTGAAAGATATAAAAACACACTCGTATTGTCTTGATAATTTAGGAAAATGATTTATAATTTATTTTTGATGTATAAGAATCAGTATCACGTCAAACTGACACATGTTGTGATCATTATGACTCAAAGTGTGTGTTTCCAGTTTAAAATAACATTTTAGTAAAAAACATAAGTGACATAATAAAAATTGATAAAAAAAATTCATATTGTTGTGATACTTTAATAAAATGATCCATAAGTCATTTGCGACTTGTAGGAATTAGACTCACCTCAATCCGACACATGGTGCAACTGTTATGACTCTAAGTGTTCTTTTTTATTTAAAATTGACATTAATTTTAGTAAAAAAGAAAGTGAAATACTCAAAGATTGAGAAAAAACATTCATATTGTTTTGATACTTTAGTAAAACGATCCACAAGTAATTTTTGATATATAAGAATTATCTTCACCTCAATCCAATACACAATGTGCTCAGTTTGATTCAAAATGTATGTTATTAGTTTAAAATTGAAATTTTAGTTCAAAACCTATGTCACTCACTAAAAACTAAGAAAAACACTTATATTGTATTGATAATTTTAGAAAATTATTTATACTTTGTTTTTTTATCTGTAGGAATCAGTCTCATGTCAAGTCGATACATGATGTGTTCCTGGTATGACTCAAAGTATATGTTTTTGGTTTAAAATTGAAACTTTGTGTTTAATTTATTTCTTTATAGTATTACTAACATAAGAAATTTTTTCTTATATAGGTGTGTCATTTTTCTTGAGCTGGAGTGGTTTATTCGGAAATAAATTGACTGGGGGTCGGTGGAAAAAATACAAAAGAACCTTGATATTTTTAAATGTCTGTGATAATTTGTACTTACTCATGTAATTATACAAAACAATGTTTTAAATGTCTATAATATGTGTTTTTTTCTTATATTTTTTTTATAAATTTTATTTCATTTAAATTCTGTATTTTCAATCTATATTTTCTGTTTTTTTTCGTTTTGATTGATATAGTTTTCTTTAATTTTAACAGCACAATACAACTGTATTCTCCTTTATTAGTGCTATTAAAAGCGATGATAAAGGGATCCTTTATCAGCACTAATAAAGGGGATCCTTTATCCATTCTAAAGAAAATAACTGATAAATGGGGTCCTTTATCAGTGCTTAAAGAAGTGCTGATAAAGGTACTTTTTATCAGTACTTTTCATAGTTCTGATAAAGTGTTCCTTTATCCGCAATTTTCTAGCACTGATAAAAGACAAGGGATTTTAATCATGTTTCAGTAGCCAACATTTTTTTTCACTGACAATGGCCAATTTTATCACCATTTAAGGCCATTTTATAGTAGTGTGGAGAGAAAGAACATGAAAACATCATATGGGGAGAAATTATTGAAAACACATATTGAATTTGAAGATATTTGAAGTTTTATATGGATATTGACAACAAACACAAAGGGGGGATATTGTTGTACCAAAGTGATTTTGGTTGACCTTTTTTTCAATATGTTAACATGTGTTTAAAGAGATGTTATTGGAGTTTGTGTATGAACCTTTCCTAATGAAGGTTATGAAAGTTTCCTTATGAAGGTTATGAAAGTTTTCTTACAAATTTAGATGATGATATACCAATCTTCAAGTTCCTAACATCATGAACATACTCATGATCCAAGATGAGCTTTTACAAGTTTGTACAAAGGGAGATAAGTTGGTTTCTATAGAAATATTTAGTTGTAGTATTTACAATGTTGAACAATGTTATCAGATGAAAATAATCAATGCGAACAAATGGAGATGTATGCGGTCCAAGTTATAAAATTTGAAGATATGAATCTATGGATATTGATCTATAAAGTTGTGGCTATCTAAAGTTTTATAGATAAAGTTATCATGATTTTAAGAAAAATTATTGGATGGAGGTACATCAATTGGACATGAACAAAGTCATACCAGATAGAAGAAAATCAAAAAAGGCGAGCTGATGAATCAACAGAGTTCCAACGGTTAGACAGTTGGAGAAGTTCTGATTGATTGTAGGAATCCTATGAAGCTACATCTGAAGTAAATACATAATGGGATTAGATGGAGCTATGTGAAGATGATTTACAAAGTACATGGACTTTATGTACAAAGTTTAAGATGAAGTGTATACATGACATAATTAAAAGTTGTAATAGGTAGAGGATATCATGTATATGCTATCAGAAAAATTAAACCCTTCAAGAGATCTATAAAGATAAATCTATGTGGCCACATTGAATTAAGGTCCATTAGAAAGATACTAGAAAGATCCAATGGATGGAGTATTATGATGATGTCAGATTGAGAATTGCGATGCCATCAGATGGAGGCACTCCCAGAAGAGATGGGCATACAAAGTTTGAAATGAAGTTGAGTTATATTGGATAAATATATGTTGATCCCAATAGATAGAGGGTTCCTAATAGAGTGGAACCAAGTGAATACACATCAAGAAAATATTTATCTTGTGAGTTCATCAAATAGATATTAATGAAGATATACCATACGACAGAGGAGTTATTTCAAAGTACATATGATAGATTTTTTTGAATGAAGTTCTAAGGATATTTACATAAAATTTATAAATAATCGAATAATGGAAATGATAATCTATTCATTAAATGTTTTTTATCTTTCCAAGTTAAGTAAGTTTAAAGAATTTTGAGTTTGTATGAAGCTTTAGGAATATTAAAAAATATTTGAGAGGATTCCAATGAAATTGAAATGAGTGGAAGATCTAAATTTGAGTTTTTTTAGTGATAAAATACTTTTTAGTTCCTTCATATTAACTCAATAAGTGCACCTATATAAATGAGTACAAAATTATGGTCAGAAAACTATTCATACACGGAAGAGAGTAAATTATGAAGGATTTGTGGCATGAGTAACCAACCAAGGTTTTACTTGGTTGAAAGAGGAGCATTAGATTGAGGATATACAAAGAGGGTTAATTAGACCAAGTTTTATCAGTCAAAGAAGAATTATAATGATAATTACCAATTTAGTTCCTAATCAGTGGGAAAATATTCATCATGCCTAGTTTCATTAGACAAAAAAGGAGACACATATGACCTGACCTACTTCATTAGACCGAGAAGCATCAGAAATAGAAGAATCAGATGAAGGTACATCAGAAAGAGAACACCAGACTGAATTGAATTGATTTGAGGAGTACTGAATGGAGATATATAATAAGGATATTGTGACCCATGAGGTGAATGATATACTTAATGAATAATTATTAGATGGAATTTTTCTAAGGTAAATTTCTATACAATGTTTTATATGGTAATATTGAGTTATCTAAGTCTTTATAAGAGTAGGAATAAGTTTTGAGACCAAATAACACTTAGTATATTTGTTTAATATCTTGAAGATTGTACATATATTAATTTTATGCAAATTGATTATAGATAAATAACATCTGAAGAATAATATATTTCTATAGTGGATCAGAAAAGAATAAGGAAGAGCTTGTATCTAGGGTGTAGAACCAGTTTCTAAAAAGTTCTATGGTCGGGGTGTATAACTAGTTGGGAAGGAAGTGGATGTGATAAGGGTATTTTGGGGGAGGGGGGGTATAACCATATATGAAAAAATCATTGATTATTGGGGTGTAAAACCATAGTTATCTAGAGGAATGATTACTATGGTTTAGAACCAGTTGCTTCCTATGCCTTTGTATTCATAAAATAAATTAGTAAAATAATATATATTAGGGGGATAAATAACATGGAAAGGAGTAGGTATTTTTACCAAATCTTATAAATATAATGTGATGATATCTCACTTTATATTACTACATACAAATTGAGGTTAAGAGATATCTTTGAGTTAATTATAACTATAAAAAGTTTTAGAGTTTGAGTTTGTATGAAGAGTTTATAAAATAAATTGATCACTGATTCACCCCCTCCCCCTCTCAGTGATTATACACTGATTTTGGAACTTCAAGTTCAACCTTTATTAAATCAATACCAATCCATCTTAATTGAATATAAACCTTCATCCAAGAGAGTTTATTAAAATTTTAGTAAAAAAATATAAGGCAATTAAAGGACTGATTCTCCAAGACTCTATATATATTATATGCTATATTTGAATATGGTTTTCTATTTATAAATATAGTTTTATAATATATTCTATCCAGATTCAATAGATATCTCCCCTATTACTTTGACACTATTGTAGGAAAGTCTTATCCTACTATTGTATCACTTTTCATATTCATTAAAACCAGTACATATAATCGATATATGTGATAGTCATTGCCTATAAGCTAGCTAGATAGATCTTAATAGGCAGTAAAAGCTTCCACTTATCATCCTCCGAATGGCCCAAAGGCGTTCTATTTTTATTCATTTTTGATAATACCCATTTTAAGGGTTTAAGGGGAACCCATGTGACATTACATGAACCATAGGTCTTAGAGGAATTCATCAAGGCTATAACTACTTGGAACTTATCCTACCCGACTTCTACATCGTGAAACTTCCACTTATCATTACCCATCAGACTATAAACAATAGGTTCTTCATTTACTTTTGGAGGATCCTTTCTCTATCACCCAAGGCATCACATTTTCATTGATGTGAACTCTTATCATTGACTTGATCCTAGACCAAAATAAAACTAATACTACAAACACAACCTCTAGGAACAATAATTTTAAAGAATAAATATGATAATTTTTAAATCCTTAAAAATTGTAAAATTGCTATCGAAAATTAAACTAGTAGTGTAATAACTCAATCTAATCACCCAAAGCCTAGAAAATGAATTAGATCACCACATGGACTCAAGTGTGTTCCCCTATTGACAATGGTTAGAAATCAGTATTGAGAGATATAAAATAACCATTAGGGAACCATTTTCCCTCAAATGAAATTAAAAACTATATGTAAATGAAAATAATGTTTCATTTAGAACCAAAATCATTTTTAAAAACAATTTCAAAAGAAACAAAGTACCTGTAATGTAGAAGAATAATATTACCAAGTCAATACATGACATAATAAAACCAGACAACTAATATCTATCCATCTTGGATAGAAAAAACTCCCCTAATGATGCATGATTGAACACCATCACATCTCTCCATAGACATCTGATGAACAAGGTATCCTTTATTTTTTCTTCATAATTAAAAATAACATCTAAATAAACACTGATATGTTTAAATAATTTTGAGTAACACTTAGTATGATATTACAAAATCACTTTATAAGTGAAAAAATGCACTCCATGAACCTTTACACGAAATACATGATGTGATCCACATTCAGATGACATAAATTTAGTTTTACAAGAAGATATCCTAGTGAAAAAAGAAGATGTAAATGGAACCTATATATTTCTATATATTTCTCATACATCAAGGGACTGATATTCCTAAAAAATACTGCTCAATCTGATGACATGGTGGTGAGAACCTATAATTGGGAATATACCATGGATTCTTTCCAAATATACAATAGAATTTTTAGAACCTTATGGATTTATATTTTATATGAAAAACTTGGGGTATTAATATAATTAATATCTAGGGGTAAATCATTCTGTTATCTTTGATTTTATAGCTTGTGGAGCCAAAACAGACACATGAATCCAAAGTTATGACCATTTTAAGTTTGATTCTTTATAAAGAAGTTAAAATCCTTATTATAATCCACCCATATGAAATCCATTTTCACTCCTTGTAAAATCCCCATATTCACATTATTAAATTATTATGCATGTTCCCCACACAAGTGTATGCATGGCCTATCAAATCTCTACACAAACACCTTACCAAATTTTAGTGCATGTGGCCCTCCAAAGTCCTCTGTATGCACCCTCATCCAATCTTATGTGTGTGCAATAATTTCAACTTCCATGTGCACCTTAGGTCAAGGATTGGCACTTTGAGTGGTTATCAAAAGGAACTTGGGTACCCAAAATCATTACCACAAAAATCTAGGTTCCTAGTTTGAGGTTACTAATAAAAATATGACCTCCCATTTCGATAAAAGGCCAGACCAGGAGCCAACGAACATAGACACCAAGTACCAGAGAAAACAAAGGTCTAGCCCACATGCCCTGGATTTTCTATAAATCCACATTATGTGATTTTCAAGTCAACAATAAGGATAAGTAATGGAAATTATGGGTATTTTGGTTACCCAAGGGTTTTGACACCTCAAACCTATATGAAAGACCACTTTCCCATCCCTTTATGAAAATTAGGGAAAAAAACTCCTTTCTATGAGAGACTCCAAGAAAGAAGGGAAAAGTATGGTGTAACTTAGGTTCCTTTCATATAGATCTATACCCAATATTAAATAGATCACTAGGTTGTCCCATTCACCCAGGTTCCTTCCATTTATATCCAAACCCAGCCCTCAAGGGCTTATTTGGGATACCCAATCACCCAGATCACTTACTTGGTAAAATTTTATAATTTCACCATGGTAGCCTCAAAAAATCCTATGGAACCACTCTTTCTTGGGTTATACCCCAAATAGGATGGTTTCTCCCAACCCTCATGGAATACCCTAGGTTAAACCCTCATCTAGGTCACCAACCTAGAAAAAACCCTTCTATTTCACCCAAGTGGACTTTCTAACCTCAGTGGATTAAAATTACCTAGGTCTTTACCCAAAGAAAGTGGTATCAACCAAACCTAATGATTTAGGCCTATAACTTAGTGAAATTTATAATACCTTTATCTGGAACATCTATAAGAGTAGAATATAATGGGTCGATCATGCATAAGTCCCACGCCAAACCATTATTGGGTAACTTTCACCTAATAACCGATTCCTCATGGCTTTAAACTGCTTAGAAGAGGTTCTAGTTATAAAAACTTAAACTATAAGACACCATTATTCATGATTTTATGACCTTAAAAGGACCCACTTTAGTACTTTTCACACTACCTTAAAAGTTATGATTCACCTCATTAATTGGAATTAAATTATGTGGGTTTTGACTACCTTCATAGGGATACATATAAAGCATCTCTCACGGGATCAATCCCTCCATTGTAACACCTTCTACATCAATGGGTGTTGATAAATTCTAGAGTTTATTCCTATAAATATTTAAAATATAGATTAATTGAAATTTGAATCAAATGGGAGATAATATAATTAACCCATGCAGTGTTCCTCTTAAATGCATAATATTGATCAATCAATTTAACAAAAATGGTAACCAATATTGTTACTAAGAAGGAATTCATGAATGTACATAAATCTATAAGAGAGTTTCGAAATATACCACAAGATCCTTTGTAGGATGATTCAACCTCCCATAATCTCTATTTTGACATTCATCTCCTTGAGGAAATAACCAAATAGACCTAGTGAGAATGAAACATCAGGAAAAGAACGGTTAACCTGACATGAAATCCTTTAATCATGAAAAAGATTGATTGGACATGAATTTTTATTATCGATAATACACTGATAGTTTATTTGTTCATGAAATTATCTTAGAATCTAAATGGTATCCACATTAAATAGTCATAAATGAATCAGGCTCCCAAATCAGTCTGGGGGAAATCGAATGACATCTAGGGTTTCCATAAATCATTAATTGATGACAACATGAACATATGTTACTATTTTTACCACTGAAACTATCTCATATATGATACATCGATGTGAATTGTCACCCAAATAGGATCTAAAATTCTATATGGTGAATGTATTGGCGAGGGAGTATCTCTATGAAGGGATAATTCCAACCCTATAAATAACTCCTGAAAGCTTGGAGGGTTGAATCCACAAAGGCCAGATCTACATCAAAAAATCAATAGTGGATAGGCAACCCCCATATCAATATCAAATTGCTTAAGGAGTATCTACCCAAATAGAGAAAACACTTACCTTATATACCTGTAAGATAGTGAAGAGGATTTATCTTATGTCTAAAGTGTTACCCTAGAACAAACTAGGAGGGCTCCACAAAATCAGGTAAGTTATTGTTATCACCACATGACCCCAATTCCACAAGAATCTATTTATAAATCTATTATATCCCTAGTTATCCAAACTAGGGAATCTAGAAGGATATACCACTGGGAGAAGATAACCATCAAATCTTAGGAATAGGTTCATACCATAATCACTACTGCTATCCCCAAGAGTCGTTGTCAGATCCTAATGGCAGCACATGGGAAGTTCCATGTCACCATCATTAGGAAGCCTAAAAAACCTCCTAGAAAAATATTGGTGACCAAATTTATCAACCCCCACCCTATGAGAGAGAGAAACCTCCATCACAGAGGTCCTCTCCATGGTGATGAAGAATCCATACACCTCTATTAGGTTACTGAGAAATCAAAACAAGCATCATATTTGAGGAATTCAAAACCTGCAAAGGCAGGATAATTTTCTACAGCGAACACTTCTTATTTAGAAATTCAAAAAGATACACCACATTCTACATTTATTATAACATTATACTAGGTAGTAAAGAGAGCTATATTTTCCACCACAATACCCAAGGAGAAACACTAACCTGCAAGGATGGGGGAATTTTTACCCCCATCACCACCCTCGATATCATCAATTAAGCATATAGATACCTTAATTGATGGTGAAAATCCTATAAGGGAACCAGTCCTTTCAAGACTAGGGAAAACTCTATAGATATCTTGTGATCTAATTCCTCCATTTGGACCATGCTTAGCAGTAGTTAATAAAAATACCCTCACAATCACTTATTTTTAGAAACCATTTGCTTCATCTAAATGAAGGTTTCATAAGGATCACAAATATGTGAATCAATTTAACTAGACAATAGGGAGGGTTGACCATGATCATCACTTTTTTAGTGCTGATAAAGGTCCAGAATAAAATAAAATAATTAAACAAATAAAAATTTAAAAAATATTAACAATTTTATCAATTAAATAATTAATGATAAAAATGAATAAAATGAATATACATATATATAAATTATAAAAATTAATAAATAGTATATATTAAATATGTAGATATGTAAAATGAATAAAATGAAATAAACAAATAAAAAATTAAAAAGAGTAAATTAAGAAAAATTTTAATCATTTTATTAATAAAATAATTATTGATAAAAATGAATAACTTTATATATGTATATATATATACATATTATAAATATTAATAAATACTATATATTAAATATAGATATATCAAATGAATAAATTTTAAAATTTAAATAAAAAATAAAAAATGAATAAATTTTAATAACTAAACAAAAAAATTAAAAATGAATAAATTACAAAATTATTTAAAAATGTATTAATGAAACAATTATTAATAAAAATGAAAAAGTATAATATATATATATATATTAATTATAAACAATAATAAACAATATATATTAAATATAAATTTATAGAAAATGAATAAAATGTAATAATTAAAAACATATTAACGTCTTATTCGTTTTTAATGTTGTTTGATTTTTTAATTTAACATATATCAAATGTGTGTTACTTTGATTACACATACACATACATAATTAATGCATTTTTATACACACACACACATAAATATTTATGAAATTAATGAAATCTTATATAGAAACACATACACTTAATATGTATATAATTTATTCAAATTTTAGTATATTTTAGAATTTTATTATAATATGATAAATTTAATATATTATGTTTTTAATCAGTAAATTTTATTTATTTATTTTTAATATTATCACAATTAGGTATTATTCATTCATTTCTAATACTATTTATTTTATTTTTGAATTTAATCTTTTTTTATTAATTTTTTATATATTTATTTACTATATTATAGTATTTTCAATATGTATACATCTTTACTTCAATATATATATCAATATTTTTTTTAATAATTTATATTTATTTAATAAAATTTATCCTTTTTTCAATATTTTTAAAGTGTACTCAGTTTTACTTATTTAATTTCACTTCTTTTTAAAATGCATGTATTTAAGATTATATATTCATTAATAATGTTAAAAATATATTTGTAAATAAATATTTATAAATAAATATATTTATAAATGTATATTTACTATATTTATAATTTTTATAAATAAATAAATATTATTTTTTTAAAATTATTTATAGAATTATAAATAAATAATTATATATATATATTAAAATAATTATAAAATTATAAAAAATTTATTTATATAATGAATAGTATATATATATATATAAGTTGTGGTCGAAGACTCAGTTTATTTGAGTAAAGGAGATATATTATAAAGAAAAGAAGATAATATAAAATGTAGGGATGTACTCGGTGAGACTCGAACTTGAAACCTTGCTGAGACCCACAAGGGCATCTACCACTGAGTTGTACCCCGATGGCTATATATATATATAATTATATAAATATATAAATATTATTTTTTACAAGTATTATTCATATATTTATAAATAAATAATTACATATTTAAAAAATTATAAAATTATAAAAAATATATTTAAATAATGTATATATTTATATTTATATAATTATATAAATATATATAATGATATAAATATTTTTATTATTATAAAATTGTAATAAATATATTTAAATAATGAATATATTTACTATATTTATATTTATATATATTTATTAAATATGTATATAATTATATAAATATATATAATGATATAGATATATTTATAATTATAAATAAATAATTATAAATAAATAATTATAAATATATAATTATAAATATATTTATAAATGTATATTTACTATATTTATAAAATTATATATTTATAATTATAAATAAAAATATATATTTTTTTAAAAAAATTAATGTAATTATAAATAAATAATTATATATTTAAATAATTATAAAATTATAATAAAAAAATATATAATTATATAAATAATTTTACAAATTTTATAATTATAATTATAATTATAAATCCTTTATTAGTGTTTATCAATTTAGAACCGATAAAAGGGATCTTTATCATTTCTTTTTTGAAAATGTTGTTAAAAGTGTCCCCAATCTATTTAAAAGAACTCTAATCGTGACTCATTCAGTCATGATTCTCAAGCTCTTGTGAAACTCCCCTGGTGTTAGTGCTACTCCTCTACATTCTCTTAGATGAATCAAGGCTAGAATCCAAGGTATGCTATTTTCTCCTTTTCCTCTCTCATTATTTGATTTTCTAGGTTCCACGGTTTGCATTTTTGTGATCTTATTAACCATGAAGAACCCAACATCACATATCCTCTCTCATCTCCCATTGTTTGAATTATATTTTTGATGGAGGTCATGTAACCTTTGCAACATGAGTAATAATGATGTGTTGTTTGATATTTTTCTTTGATTATGATTATGGATTAAAAATTCATAATCATTGTTAATGCTATAAAGGACCACAAGTTTCCTAAATAAGGTTGTATAAATAAGGATTCATTTTGGTAAGATATATATACAATACAATAAACTTAATGCATAAAAGTCAACATTTTCATGCATCTTGCATGAAAATTATTACTGTCTTGAACATAGATATAATACTTCAATACTCCAATACAACCAACCTTCACTAAATTTATTTAATTAATCCTTATACACTTGATTACCTTCCATCTCTTAATGGTGGATTGGAATACCTCTTTCAAACTAGCCTTTCATCATTATGGTTCCAAATTTCTTTGATGGCATACCTCCCGCTCAGATTTTATTCATTAATCATCATAAAAGCCACTGCCATGACTTTGAATACTGCATCTCCCAACCCATTCTTTAGCTCTTTCAACATTTCATCCTGCTCATTTACTACTTCCTAAGAACACAAAAAATTACAACTAAAAATTAATCAAAACATAATGAATGAATATTATTGATTGCTTAATATGAATTTTCTTATGCAACTCACTCGATTACTTTGACAACACTTCATCAAAAATTACTTTTAATTTGGGTTTAGTCACATTGGATCCTATTAGAACTCCATAGTTAATCATACTTAGACAAGAATACTACTATAATGGGTGACCTCCTCAAAATACTTGCATTGCAAATTTTATGTGAAAAACACAAACCAAACACACATTTTGATTATCTTCCCCTTCAACCTTGATAAATTTAAAAGAGTGCTAATATGAATCTCAAAGGTATTCCTCCCATAATGAGTAGAGCTCTTCGACCCTACTTTTAGATTCATCTTCAGGATAATTTCTCTTGGAAACTTGGAGAAATGAGTGGCAGTCAAGATCTCCCATCTTCCACACACCAATACCACCACAAGTTTGTATCTCCTCTAAGCCATGCACAACATAAATCCATCAAAAGTTTGGTTCAATGATTATAGCTCATCAAGGGATTTCTTATTTTTTCTCAATTTCTCTAGGATTCCCTCCATATTTTTTTTCATAACTTCCACATCACCCTCATCTTCCATGTGCTTCATGACTTTTGATGTCCCATTTAACCCCTCAATTTCCAACTCCAATGCCTATTTTCTATCATGTTTTGTCTTGAGTTAAATTATTCTATGCAAAAGCCTCTCCTTTTCCATCTAGAAACAATATACAATGGTGAAATTTGATCAAATCAATACAAAAAATTAAAACTAGAAAGAAAAAAAATTCCATCTAAACTTATGATATTTAACCAATTTGAATACATTTTTATCAGCTTTATTTTTCTCCAAAGAAGGAAATTATAGTGAAATATTTATCAAAACATTATAAAAAGGAAACATGATGCATTTTTTCTTACAAAACCTCTATTGATAGAAATAAAATCCCAATAAAATAGTTCAAACATGTCAAAACTCTTTATTGGGAAGTAAATGCCAAAAAAGTAAACATTTCAGAGGAAGTGGAAACTAGTAAATGCTTGTGAGTGGAAGTAATTGACTACGAGTGGAAGTCAGGTGGACCTTTAGTCAAATGAATAGAGTTATCAGAAAGGATAATATAAGCTATAATTTAGGATATATGTGGGGAGAAAAAATAGTGATTTAAAAAAATGAATGGATTAGAGAATGGACTATTTTATAGATTAAAGTAATCATAATTTATTTCAATTTTTATTTTAATGTCCATTCCTTAATTTTTGAAATGTAATATGTTAGAATCCATAATTCAAATTGTATTTAGGTTATTTTTTAATATGAGCGGGTTTATAGGATACATTGGATAAACATATTTCTTTTAAAATAATAAGTGCTATGTTTTATGTGAGGGCTAGGTATGGTATGTTAGAATGTGAGTTACTATAGACATATTAGTGATTCATTAATGGATAGGGTGAGGGTGATGTGACATTTGTGTTGTTGTTTAATATTCTTTATGGGTTTTCATAAGTTATGTTTAACTAATTTATTGTGGCACCCATTATGTGGTTATTTACAAAGGGAACCAATTATGTTAAGACTTCCCCATATTTCAAATGCACTTCCTAAGAAAAATGGCTATATTATACCCATTTCATGATTTTTATGAAATAAGTACATGTGATGGTTATCCCTGATGGATAGTCTTGGTTACAAGGGTTATGAGGTCGAGTATCATGGTACCTACAATGTGGTTATTTCTAGAGGGATATAAATAATTTTTTCTCCTCATTTGATTCAAATTCTAACCTCTTGTTAGTGGAATTATTTGAATGTTAGGGAACAAAAATGGTATAAATTTATGGTATGATTAATATAATTCACTGGTATGAAATGAATTCGGTGCATTTGATTATTATAGTTTCCTGTTTAGTATATAATGACTTGATTTACATGTGTATTTTGAGTGTTACTACTTTGAAAATATACTCAAATATATGCGTTGTATATTTTAGGGGCCTTATTAATATTTACTTGTTTATTTTTATACTCACACCCTACACATAAACCTTAGTGGATATAGAGATCTTATATTTGAGATACATGTGAGGGAAAAAAAATAGTAACATATATTAGAGTAAGTGAAACTCAGCAGGGAAGATTTTATGTTCTCATAGTGGCGTTATGAAACTTTTAGAATTTTGAGATTAGATTTGAAATTCTAAATTAAGACGTGGTAATTTAAAAATGTTTAAGGAGAAAACTTTCATCCTCACTAACTTCATCTCCTGAACAATTATTAATTAATTTTGTTTCTTGAGACTGATCCCCCATATCTTCTATATTGTTTGAACTAATCTGAGTAGTAGTCATCCAAAATGATCACCAGTTAGTTATGCACACATTATAAAGCAGGAAACATGAACTTCTTTCATCAATCATCACAATGAGAAATCATTTCAGGTATATTGGAATCAATAATATATTAATTGATATTATTTATTTTATCCGACTTGATTCATAATTATTAATTAATGAAACAAGAAAAGAGTGATGAAAATAAACAATGTTCATCAAAACTAGTGTACCCCTATCACAAATCAAGAATGGGGTACACTTCATTAGAGAAGAAATTGGTATGTATTTTAAATTAACAATAAAAGTTTAATTATGTGACATAAAATAACATATGTTACTTTTTTATATGTAGATTTATGAAACAAAATCTAAATCCACTTTCATCCCACATCATGTGCTATGGAAGGAGGATCGTGCAAATAAGGAGGGTAAACTAGTTGATGAAAACACAAAAAATAGTATGAGAAACATATGTAAGTATGAGATAATTTTAATTCATCATTATTTATAACAATATTACATAAAAATATATATTATGTTCATATTTTTTTATATGGTTTATACATAAGAATCAGTAGTGATAACATAGGAAGAAAAGATACTTTTAGTAGATTTGAAGCGACCATAATAATATGGTCATTTTAGAGGATCAGGTTTTGGAGTCTCTCCCTGAAAATATTTCGAGAAGATAAAACCACATGAAGATACATAAAATATGGTGAGATGATTAGAGACACAAATAGACTCACTATAAGATATTATTGTTTGGTCTAGTTTGGTAGACCAATGTATGAGAAAGGATGAAAGTGAATCGGTGATAAAACACAGATCCACACATGAACCAAATGATCCCACTAGATTTGAGGCTATTAATTCCCCCAAAATACATACCTTAACTGGATTAATTAATTTTTTCACTATTATTTCTCCTAAATGTGAATCAAACAAGTTCTGATAATTTTATATTACTAAAATTTTTTAGGGTACAGTTGTATGTGATTCATATCTGTCAACACCCACACACCACCTTGTTGCGATGAGTATAATGTATAATATATAGGAAGAAAAGATAAACCATAAATACCTCCCAAAAGATCACATGAGAGTGGGGATTGAGGTATCTCATGATCTGATCACTGAGTTTTCCATTCCACATAATGATACAAATATTACAATGGTCAATGATGTTATTAGAGATTTAATAGAATGACCATATAAATATATAAATATATATGAGTTATGTCTTTAAAAAAAATTTCATATGAAAAACCTATAATGGTTGATGATTAAAGGTCTGAAGTTAGGTATGATATTACAGATGGATAAAGTGGTGGGTAAATGGATGTTCAGATCAAGAAAATATAGTGAATCGACTAAGAAATCAAAACGACATTCAAAGAGTACCTTCTCCATGCCGGCTATATATCAGCATTAATTATCATTAACACTTCATGTAGCGACCACATTTAAAGTATGTCATACATTCCATATAAAAAATAAATATATAGAGATTTCATGATTGACGTAATTGATCTATAGACTATAAATGATATTTTCAAGCATGAATTATTGAGAGTCTTAGTTATGAATACATACATATGGTACATTTTAATAATACATATATACAAAGAGTGAGATAATATGTTTATTAAAGTTAATAACTATTCATATTTTCTACAAGAATTTATATTACGATTATATAAAAGGAAAATTTTACAAATCATGATTTAGATTCATTAATACCTATATTATTTATACAAAAAAACTTACTTTTGATAATGAATAAATTGAGAATAAAATATATGGTTTAATCAAAGAATTTGATAAAAAAACACCAGTGAATAGACTATTTTGATTTCTATAATGCAGAAGTAAAAATCTACACTCTAATCACATAAAATATATTTTTAATTTTTGCATTACTTATTTTTTAGGAAGCACTAGATTTTGATCGAAGTCAATTTGGATACCCCAAATATTTAGTTTTTGGATTTAATGCATGGATATCCAACCAACCAACCACAAATGATGTGTATTTTGAATTTATAATACACTGTAATGGAAATTTTATAGATAAACTTAAAATTATATGTTTATATCTATGTTTTAAAAATAATTTTGTTATGATAGGGTGGTTTCTAAATATAGGATCAATCATGGCATGAATTCAGCGTCTAAATAGATAAATCTTATAGATTACTAAAAATAGAAACAAATTAGGGTATATATAGAAATATTTAACTATCAAAACATTTCAAAACAATTTACTTATTTTGGTCAATGTTTCTACAGTGTCTGAATCAAGATAATGGAATTGATTATGGATATTAGGTTTGTAAATTTATGAGAGAGATCATAAAGAATGAAAAGACCAGTATCCCCCAAAAAATAATTTTTGAAGGTAATTACAATTTTATTAAACATATTTCATAATAATTTGTTTGTCTATATTTTCTTATTACTATTAATATTTTCTAAAACCTTCATACTCAAAAGAAGAAATAAATTTGTTTAGAGATGAGTGGGTAATTTACATGTTTTTAGAATGTAAAATGATAGTAAAATTATGTGATTACCTAATATTTTTGTGATCTAGTATGATTTATGACCTTAGAAATATATTTGGGGTGAGAAAAATTAGTGTCAGAATGCTTATATATTATTTTTGATCTTTTTATCAAGGAGAAGTATAATGGAGGAAATCAATTTATTTAGAAGCATTGATCTACAAACAATAAAATTATTAGGAAATGGAGGAGGCAGAGGTGGTGGTGAAGGTGGAGGCAGAGGTGGAGTCAAAGTCAGTGACCAAGGAAGAGGAGGAGATAGAGGTGAAGACCAAGGTAGAGACTGAGGTAGAGGAGAAGATGAAGCATTGTCTTGCCAACAATAAAATTGTTGGGAAATGGAGTAGAATGAGGATCATACCAATATTGTGTTTGGGAAAAATTGTTGAAAAGTGTGAATGACACTTTACACTTAAGATAAGATCCATTATGCAAGTGTTTCAGGTGGCTTATTGAAAAAATGTTTTTCGCCACTTGTTTAAGTGATTTTATACATGAATTTAAGTGGATGAATTTTTTTCAGAAACAAAAAAACACCACTTTTTTTTCAAATTGATTATGATAGGATACAATTTCGATCAGAACATCCCAATTACTATCAAATATTACTAAAGTTTGAAAGAAACCCCTCCCTAAAAACAAACTGAACAACAACAAAAATAGATGTAGTTTATTTCCCATGACTTCTTTACACTATAAAGAAAGGTTCTTACTAGTGGAGACAATATTCACTTGAGATTCATACAACACCAATATAATAATAAAATAGGAATATAATCCAAATTAAAATTTTGAATAAATATGCGTGTAATCATCCACCAAATCCAATGGGTTTATGCGAGAACTATTGGAGGAAAACCTGCATTGAGAGATCATGGTTACTGAGGAGGGCTGGTGTCAAAGAAAACCTGACATAAAGTGAAAAGAAAATTCCTTATAAGGAAATCCATAAAAATGAAAAACCTACTTTAAATGAAATCATGAAGAACCTAAAATCCAAATAAACACCCCTTTGAAAAAGAAGCTAGTAGCTTGATCCAAAACCTCTAAAAAAATAAATACAAAATTTATTTGATCGAATCATGAATTTTAAAAAAATAAAAATATAGTGGTTTGAATTTGGTGGGTGGTGGAATTATTTGGACTATTCTATCATCAATTAGATGTATTATATAATATCACAAATGCTTATGAAATCCATATAAGTAACATTCATTATGAACATGAACATTCATTATGAAAAATTATCCATGTTCACAAGATCATTAATAAAAAACTCATCATCATTATTAATACAAAATACACGAGAATAGGGATATTACCATTTTGATGAAAAAATAATTATGATGTTATGTTATATTTTATCATCACCCAGAAAATTCATTTGGATTGTTTTGAAATTGATATTAATTTTAGTAAAAAATACAACTGACATACTAAAAATCAATAAAACACATTTGGATTGTCTTGGTACTTTTGGAAAAAGATTAATGAGTCATTTATGATTTATATGATTCATCTTCACCTTAATTAAATGCATGATGTACCCATTATGACTCAAAGTGTCTGTTATCAGTTTTAAATTGATATTTTAATACAAAAAAGTTCCACTCATTAAAAACTAATAAAAACATTTAGATTGTATTGATAATTCAGGAAAACAATTAATAATTCATTTGTGATATGTAGGAATTAGTATCATATGAAACCCACACACTATGTGAACTGTATGACTCAAATTATGTATTTTTAGTTTAAAATGACATTTTAGTAAAAAATACAAGTGGACTACTCAAAATAAAGGAAACTCATTTAGATTGTTTTGATACTTTTAAACAGCAATCCAAAAGTCATTTAGGATGTGTAAGAATCATCCTCACCTTAATCAAACACATGGTGGGACTGATATGTCTCCAAGTGCTTCTTTTTATTTAAAATTGGAAATAATTTTAGTAAAAAATACAACTAACATACTCAAAACTAATAAAAAAATTCGAATTGTTTTGGTACTTTAGAAAAATGATCCATAAGTCATTTATGATATGTAAGAATCATCCAAACCTAAATATTATACATGATGTTTCTAGTATGACTCAAAGTGTCCATTATCATTTTAAAATTGTTATTTTAATACAAAAAAGTGTCACTCACTAAAAATTGAGAAAATGTGCTCAGATTCTCTTTATAATTTAGAAAAAATACTAATAAATCATTTTTGATGTATATGAATTAGTATCATGTCAAACCCACACACGATGTGACCCGTATGACCCAAAGTGAGTGTTTCTAATTTAAAATGATATTTTAGTGAAAAACCCAAGTGGCATACTCAAAACCAAGAAAACATATTAGTATTATTTTGATTCTTTCATAAAATTATCCATAAGTCATTTGGTATGTGTATGAATCATTTGAACCTCAATCTGACAAATAGTGTGACCGATATGGCTCTAAATACATTTTTATTCAAAATTGATATTAATTTTAGTAAAAAAGACAACTGACATACTCAAAACTGATAAAAAACATTCAGATTATTTTGGTAATTTAATAAAATGATCCATAAGTAATTTTTATGTGTAGGAATTAGACGCACCTCAATCTGATACATGATGTTCCTGGTAAGACTCAAAGTGTCTATTATATGTTTAAAATTGATATTTTAATACAAAATAGTGTCACTCACTAAAAACTGAGAAACATGTTCATATTTTCTTGATAATTTATGAAAATGATTCATAATTAATTTTTGACTTGTAGGAATTTTTCTCATATAAAATCTACACATGATACGACCTGTATGACTCAAAGTGCGTGTTTCCAGTTTAAAATGACATCTTAGTAAAAAACATAAGTGACGTACTCAAAATCGAGGAAAAAAAATTCAATTTTATTTATACTTTAGGAAAATGTTTCATAAGTCATTTGGAAGATGTATGAATCATCCTAAACTCAATATGATGCACGGTGTGACTGGTATGACTCCAAGTGTTCCTTTTCAATATATAAGTTCCATTTTAGTTTAAAATGTGCATCACATCGCCAAAACCGAGTAAACGAGCCTAGATTGTTTTCTCATCATTTTATCTACTATTAATTAATTTATTTCCTTATCATTTTTATATTATACTTATTTAGTTAATTTTCATAGATATAATTCTTGAAGATGAAAAATTAATGGCATGTGAGATGCAAAAATCAACCAAAATGTAATCTGACACACAGTGTTCCTGATATGACTCAAAGTTTAGTTTAAAATTAACACTTTATATTTAATTAATTTATTTATATTATTACTAAAATAAGGATTATTTTCTTATATAGGTGTGTTCTTTTTCTCAAGCAGGGGTGTCGTGTTCTTTTATATAGGTGCATTATTTTTCTCTATGATAGTGTTTTTTTATTGTATTTATGTTAGAAATTTTATTTCATTTAAACTCTATTTTTTATCTAATTTCTCTAATTTATGGTGTTTTTTCTTATGCTATAATGTTCTGTTACATCACAATATAGTATTCCCTGTATCTCGTGTTGTAGTGTGCTGTAATATCATATTACAGTATGCCTCTTTATCAGTGCATTTATCAGAACTTATAAAGGTTTCCTTTATTAGTGCTTGTAGAAGCACTAATAAAGGGTCCCTTTGTC
Source organism: Viscum album (assembly GCA_963277665.1). Taxonomy (NCBI): domain Eukaryota; kingdom Viridiplantae; phylum Streptophyta; class Magnoliopsida; order Santalales; family Viscaceae; genus Viscum; species Viscum album. Next base: position 865,707,434 of record OY728152.1, on the reverse strand, counting down.
AATGATAAATAAATGTTCTGATAAGTGGTATCTTTTATATTCACTTTTCTATCACTGATAAAAACCTAGGCCTTTTAACCGCGTTGTGGTAGTCAACACTTTTTTAGTGCTGATAAAGGCCTATTCTAGTGCTTTTAAAGGGCTATTTTGTGTTAGTGAATGAGCTCATGATTTTGGGTCACTTATAGACATACCATTACTAACTAATTTGTGAGATATCAATAAGTTCAAAGTAAAAAGCACAATTTTATCTACAACCCACCCCCAACCCAAAGCTGTTAATATCATCTCGAAAAATGAGTGGTTTTCCCAATATGAATATGAGACAAAATTTTTGAGTGGGTTTATTTTGAATTTCTTTGAAGAAATATAGGTTTTAAGAAAGATTTTTATGTTGGATTCTTATCATGTTTGTCTGACCTTCCTTACTAAGAAGAGACCATTCGACCCATGAAGGTATATTTTAACCATCTAGCTAAACATAGTCTATATCATCTTATTGGATTAATTATAACTCTTACTAACTACTAAGAGTTTCCTTTACATGACCAACATTAGTTATGGTCTCAAGCAACTCACCTATCACAAGCTCAAGTGAATCATTTAGATATGGCCTTGACCCAAGAAAAAATATCATAAGTAGAGATATTTGATGTAATTTTTTCTTTATGGGATCCTATTGAAGGTAGGTTTTCACTGTAATGTCCCAATTTTTGGACCAGATGGAATTTTTGATGGAATTATATTTTTTCTTTTTAGTAGATGTTTTAGTTCTTAAATTGATATTAAGAATGTAAATATGAACCTTTGAACACTTAAAATTGTTGTTTTGGGCGAGGTTTAAACCTCACGAGGTTTCCTAGGAGTTCAATTGAGTTTCATAAATGTTGCTTTCCAAAAGCATCGGTTTTTGGAAAGGCATCCTGTGGTGTACGATTGGTGCACAGTTAGTTTAATAGTGCATATCAATCGTATAACCCCAATTTTTTAGGAGCATAGTTTTTAAGCTATGTGAGGGGATGAGAGGCTGTGTGGCTTGGTTCAAGTGTGTATGGGGTGACTTGCATTGGATGGGCAAAAGTTTCCCAAATTATGCACCTAGACCACACCCTTATCACCACTTAACTAGTAGCACCACATGATTGGCGCATGGTTAGATCAAACCGTGTGACCTAACCATGAAAGGTGTGGATCCCATGTAGAGGAGGCTACATGGTTGGTGCATAGTTTTACAAAACATGTGGCCAAACCATGTTCCTCCTTAAAAGAAGAGTTTTTACATTTTTAGCCCACCTTATTAAAAGGGTTTACCCATTTATTTTTCTCCTATGCATGCACAAAAGTAGCCCCTCTGTGGGAGATTCCCATCTACTATCTTAGGTAAGGATATATATCCTCAATAAAATATCAGAATTTCTTACCATTGGTCTCGTTGGATACGTACTATTAAGATCTTCATTCCTCTTTCTCATTTCATTATTTGCCTCACCATCCCCTACATTATGTTCATGCAATCTAATTCACCCTATTTTTAGGAAGTTTGTCCGTTTCTTTGATTTATCTCTAACCAGATCGATTCAAGCCTCAATATTGGATGACTGAAGCATCCTAAGTATAAGGTAAATAGTATATAGATTTTACCTTAATGTCGATCCCATTTATAAATTATACCATTATACCGCACACTGGTAGTTCTATGTGATACATCTTAAATATGAATTTAAGTATATGGAACTTAATGCATGAATTGATTAGCCTTTTCATATAGATTTTAACAGTTTGAGGTTGTTCTCCTCATATTGAATCATCCCCATGAGATGTTTCTCTTTCATGTCATGACCTATGCTTCATCTAGGCGATGTAATCACCCTTCTCGGGTTTTGTTTTAAATGTTTATAATTATAATGCCTTGCATTTTTTAATCACCTTAAGGTGAATTTAATTAAATCAAATGTAAGGGTTATATAATTGTATCAAATGATATGGTCTATTTTATTTTACATGTTTTTATAATAAAAACCACCTTTGAGGGTTTTTGTCTTCTCTAATCAATAGGGGATAATAAATGAGATGAGAAAAAAGATGAATGGAATTATTAAGTACATGTAATTTATTGATATAATTGAAATGAATAATGGGTATGACCCTCTTTTTTATACTTGAGTTGTGATAGAATGTTTATGAATATGGAATCTTTTTTAATTAAACTTAAATGATTAAATGAATTGTGTATACCTTGAGAAATACTTGGGTTCCTCTTTATAGAATGCCAAAGATGGGATCCTAGGTAAATTTTTTTATATTACAATGGGATCAATACTTGGTTTCTTTATATAATACCTTGGATGGGCTCATCGGGAAAATGACTTACCTACCCATGAATGATACTGGTTCCCTAAGAGAATCACATTAGATGATCTTAGTGGGAAATGTTTCCATATCATTCCACGAGCGATACTTGGTCCCCTTTGTGGTATACCAGGGATGAGATCAGCGGGCCATGCCTTACAAACCTTTAGAGATACTCGGATTCCCATATAGGAATTCCTTGAATGGGCTCATAGGTGGTTTGAGATTATTATCCCCATAAAAGATACTAGTGCCCTAGGGGAGATACATTAGATGGGTGTGGTGGAAATATGGTTATACCATGCCATGAGTGATACTCAGTCCCCTACATGTGATACCTAAAAAGGGATTAGTGGGTTATGCTTTACCCCATTCTAAGAGTCAAACTTGGAATTCCTTTTATGGATAATATTTGATGGACTCTTATGGTGATGGGTATTTATAGTGCTCCTAAAGTGATACTTGGGGTTTGTATTTAAAGATTTCCTTGGGAGGGCTCAATATGAATTATATATTAAATTATTAGGATTCCCTTCAGTTAAGAACCTTGTCTTACTATTTATTAGAGCTAAGGAATACTATCTTATGAAATCTAAGGATTCATACACCAATCCAAAGAACATGCTTGAGTCCAGTATATAATTATACTTGAATCTTTTGATATCCAAGTTAGGATTCCTTTCAAATGTTCTAGGAAATAATATATATATATATATATATATTCATAGATACTATGATTTTAGGTATTCTATCTTAGGATGAAGTAGGTATGGTCAGTCGGGTGTTCCTGAGGAACCTAATTTGACTTGTTTACTTTTATTTATTTACTTCTTTACCTGTCATACCTACACACCACTATATTTTATATTCACAGACTAGATTATACTTTATACATTGTTGATGATGTGAAACTGAGTATATATCATGCCCTTTTCAATCCATTATTGCACTGAGGTACCTAAATATACCTAATTGGTTATAAGACCAGGATCCTTGGATTGTGATTCATGCTTGTACCTAGGAGTTAGGAGCATATGACTGAGTTGGAGCTCATGGTGCTCATAGAGATGGCCCTTAGTGAAATTTTTTCTTTTATTATTTCATGTCCTATATGGTATTTACTACTGTATATTTATTGTTTAGATCATGTATCCTTATCTAAACATGCATGCATGATTGCATGTTTGGAATTTCCCATTACTTGTTTCTTTAGTTATTATTATTCTTCTATTACTCTGTTCTCTATTTATACTACCTTTTCTATTGATCGATTGATTTATTATTATAACACCATGATACTATGATCATGAGGTTATAATATCCCAACCGTACCACCATTAGACCCTCACTTCTAATCGGTAGCCTTTGGCATATGGGGAGGTGTGCTTGAGGCCATGTGACCGACTGGTTTGGGGAACTATTTTAGTGGATATCATGCTGGGATGTTACAAAGTGGTATCAAAGGTGTTTCTTTTCATTTTTATTACTATTTTGGGTTAGTATATTGAAGACTAGGAATGTGTCAGTGCTTGGTAAATAGCTATGCCTGGGAGTGATCAAACCATACACAAGAAAAAGGCTAAGTGGCCAGGGATAAGATTTTTGTTCATACTATTAATTATTACGGTTGACTATTATCTCACATCAAGTGATTAGTGTACCTTTTATACTTATTAATTAATTATACTTACTATATTTACCCGTGTCCTGATATGGTAAGGAAGTAGCATTACATTCATCATTATAGGCACATAGAGGTTCACATTCCATGCATATGCCTTACCATGTAGATTTCATTGCTAGGTTATTGAGATTTTCTGATGCGTCTTGTGTGTTTAATATCATTCCTATTACATTCCATGTTAGGTATTTTAGTGACATTCTTAGTTTTATACCTTATTAGGGATTTCATTATCATTATTGTTTCTATAACATGATGTGTAAACCATGCTTGGGTGTTTCCCTGCTTACGTAGTAGGATGCAACATTTATTTTTCATGCTTTGATCTTATTTAGAATGTTTATCTACTTACCATGATTAGGTAATTATTTTCCACATTTTACAGTATTTACTATATTTGATAGTATTCCCAGTTATAATTTTTATATAAAATTAGTTATTAAAGTTTCATTATCAGTCTAAATGGTGTATTCCCACATAGTTTGATGGTGTCACCTTAACTAACTAATCATGACATGTCTGAGCCATGAACCCTTGTTTGCATGGGATGAAAGATAGTGGTTGTGATTAAATGGGATCCAATTTGAAATTTATAAAGTGTATGGGAACATTATAAAATGGAAAATGGTGATCTATATAATTAAACCATATTTTATGAGATAAATATACCTAGAAACCATTATATAGATGAAAAAGTGGCTAAACCTTAAATATTACATAATTTAGTTGATTATGAATCTTATACTTGGATGATCCATGTAGGTCATCCTTGGATTGTTATTTATATGTGATAGAACCCACTAATAGTGTTTTAAATCTTAATGTTTAACATGTTTCAGGTTAAATTTTGATGAACCCAGAATGACTTGATCGGGACCCTCATAGGTTTACTTTGCTTTATCTCTTATGACTTAGTACTTAACCCAATGAGGATATGTTTATATTATTTAGGGATAGTTATTTAAAGTGTACTCAACCATTTGTATGCTTTTATATATAAGCTTATGGTGGAATCTTACTTGACTAGTCCCCTATTTAATTAATAAAGAACCAGTTATCTACTTTGATCTTTATTATTTGTGAGGCCTCTATTAATTAAAATGCCAACTTAAAACTAAATGGTGTTTTCCTATATATATTTGAATTGAAATTTTATTTATTTAAGACCAATTTTGAGAACCTTGTAGATAAATAAAACGAATAAAAGGAATTTATGTGATAAATTGCCTAATTATGATTGGATGTTTGTTAAATAAATAATTATTAAAGGGAAATTTGATGAAAATTTCATGTGTTCCTTATGGATTCAATGAAGTAAATTTACTAAGTAAAGTTTCCTTATAAATGTTACTTGATGTTTTGAAATAGATCCTTTAAAATGTTTAAAGATAAAATTTAAATAAATTAATTAGATCAAATAAAACCTTAAAGTGGTGTTTTAGTTTTAACCCTCTTATAAGGGAAGATTCAACATTCCTTGAGTTTTCCTTAAAAGGAATGGTGGAATTACTCGTAGGATTCTTCTAACCTAAATTATAAGCCCTTAAGCCTAGGGAATTTTTAGGAATTACCCCCATTATAGGGTTTACACTTTATGTTTTGGTAAAAGGACATCCTTAGGTAGGTAGATCTTTTATAACTTTAAATACTTGCTAAATTCATGTGAACTATTTCAGACACCTGGTTTCATTCAGGTGCCGTTTGTCCCAAGTAGGAATTTAGTTTCTAAAAAAACACCTGGCTTTTATGGGTGATCATGTAGTGTTTTGACTCTCATTATAGGCATGAGCATCATGTAATGCTTTGTTTCAATGATTTATACATGGATAAGGCATGATCGACTGCTTAGTAGGTCATGTGACCCTATTTTATTCTTTAGTGATGGGAGACTTGGTGTTTCATCAACTGGACTGTAGTCGTATGGGATAATATGACCCTAATCTAGTTCTTTTTATGGGCCATGTGATACTGGGATTCATAGGGATGATAAGCCTATGGATAGTATCAAGGATGTGTTGTTTTTCTTGTGAAATATAAGGGTAGTATGCATTGATACATGTAGTACCTGTTGAGTTTCTAAAATGGTATAGAAAATCGTATGAGTTTGGTGGTAATCATTAAATCCTTAAGCTGTTATGCTACATTCACAGGTCATCTTCAGAGTAGAGTAACCTAGGCAGTAGATTAAAATTGACTCATCCCAATGATCATGATGAAGTCGTAAAAGGATCAAGTGTTTTGACATGCTGGTTGGTTGTTTTGGATTTTATTCCTAATTCCATGATATATGTGAGCATGAATTGGAGGAGCATAATGTGTGTGTCTAAAGTGAATATAAACCTAGTGCTCTTGTAAGTGTCCAATCGATCTCTCTTTAATTTTGGAACTTGGTAAAAGCATGTTGGCCATATCCTAGACCCATGATTAGTGGCCGATGGAGTGTGTATCATGGGATGAGTTTCCCTTTTTAGTAAAACTAAAGGTAAGGAAACTCATAAGGTGAGGAGCATCACATTGGGAAGGTTTAGTGTTAATTTAAAGTAGAAGTAAAAAAAATAAGGATGACCATTTGAAGATGGTCATTATTGACTTTGAATTCCCATGAGGCTAGTTACATTTTAAATGTATCAATGCTTTCAAGGTATCACTATGATGAAATGGTTAACTAAATAAGCAACCTTTGGAAACACCGCTAGTCGGGTTAAACTTCGGTGGTTGTTATTGAGAGATCATGGGATGCCTCGGGTGGTAAACAAATCATGGTTCGTTAGTGGTGACACATCAAGAGGTGTTTCTGAGATCCTATAAATAAATTGATGATGTAGCAGAAGCATCTTAGATCATTTTTGGGATTCATTTAAATCCTCTAAGTGAACATTTTTCTTAGTGATGATCATGTCCCCTGCTTTGAAATTATTTAGGAACACTGAGAGAGCATTGGTTATACACTGAGATAAATTAAAATTATATTCTATTTTGGTAAATAAATTATGTGGGAGTTACACTTCAGAAGCATGGTTGTTATTAGAGGTATGGTTAGTCCTGAGTGATACTTGGGTTCCCAAGTAGGAATGCATTGGATGGACTCATGGACACTAGCTAGTTACTTGACTTGACTACCATTGGGCTTAGTCTGTTTTTTGTTATGTGGACGTCTTGTCTTTGTACCAATGTCTCACTTGCAAAAATCAGAGTACGAACCACCTTATATGATCTCCTTGGACTCCATTTCATGATTTCTAGGTTACCATGAAATTCAGTTAGTCTTAGATGAGATGTTTAAGGGTGACAATTCAAGAGTTATGGTTTGGGTATAAACCCATGTTAATGTTAGGAATGACAATATAAATGGATTTTTTGGCCTGATATGTTAATGGAACTTGGTTACAGGCTTTGATGAACATGATCAAAGTAAACGTGAGGTGCCTTAGGAGAAGGCATCATGTTTTGAGATGTGATACATTGACTGTTTAATCTGAGTGTTTTGAGAATAGTTGGCAGTGCATGGCTCGACTTGTTTCCTATGGTTCTGTTAAATATGGTCAGTGAAGAACCATTTCATATAATGTTGTCAAGATGAGGTGAGTGTAGTGTAAGTTGGATGATACCTCTTAAGGAAAGTTAGATCGACTTGGATAAATGAGGTTGATTAGTATTTGACCATTTGATCAAGATTAGAATCATGTCATGAGCGTCATTAGAATTCTATGGGAACACTTATATAGGAAATTCCAATGGTGAAGAGTACTGTGACTTATAATTGTTTGTTAAATGTTAAACCATGGTGGTAAGTTTCATGGGATTGTAAATTCTAAGATATGAAGAGATAATAGTGTCTCAGGTTATATAGGACTGGGTAATCTCTATATCGATGTTTCAGTTTTGGGTATGAGCGTTGGATCAAGTCATAATTACTTATGTACCATATTCTTAAAGTGATGTTTGGAGGTGCGTTGGGTGTTTGGAAATTCAATGAAACCATTTAAATGAAACATCATGCCCTGAGTAGGTCAAATGTTGTTTTCATTATTTCCACAAGGATTCTTAGGGATGAGAAGTTCTAATGTAGAGAGGTTGTAATATAATGCATTTTGGACAAGATGGAATTTCTAAAGGAATTTGAATTTTCCATTTTGGTGGAAGGGTCAATTATTAAATTGAGATTTTGAATGTAAATACAAACCTTTGAACACTTAAAAGTGTTTTTTAGATGAGGTTTAAGTCTTGGGAGGTTTCTCGAGAGTTTTTTTGAGTTTCATAAGCATTTATATCCAAAAGAATTGGTTTTTAGAAAGGCAGCCTAAGGCACACAGTTAGTTCATGGTTAGTTTAATTGTATAGGTCAACCATGCAACACCAATTCTTGAGGAGCATAATTTTTTAAGTCGTAAAAGTGGATGGGAGGCCATGAAACTTGGTGTAGGTGTGAATAAGGTGACTCGCATGGGATGTGCATTGTTTTCCCAAACCATGCGCCCAACCCGCACCCTTAATGACACTTAACTAGTATCACCTCATGGTTAGTGTACAATTAGATGAAACCATGCGACCTAACAGTGTGGGGTGTGGTTCCTAGAAAGAGGAGACCACATGGTTGGTGCAATGTTTTCCAAACTATGCACCTATTTAAAAGAGGGGTTTTTATGTTTTTGAACCTGCCTTCTTAAAAGGGTTTAACCCTTTCTTTTCCTCCTATCTATGCACAACAACATCCTCTCTATGGGAGCTCCTCCTCCCCTCTCCTAGGAATGGGGAGATCTCCTCCATCTGGTGTTGAAATATCCTTTCATCAGTCTTGTTGGATGCATATCAGTAATCCCTTTGTTCATATTTATCCTTTTATTATTTTCCTCTCCATCACATGTGCTATCTTTTCACTCGCTAATTCACCCTATTTTTAAGTTTTTTTTTTCGTTTCTTCAATTTTTCTTGAACCAGATCGATTAAAGCCTCTATATTGGAATATTATATCATCCTAAGTACGAGGTAGTTTTTCTATAGATTTTACCTTAAATACTATATCATTTATAAATTATGTTGTTGTGCCACACACTAGTATTTCCATGCGACACTTCTTAAATATTAATTTAAGTATGTAAAACCTAATACATGAATTGATTAGATACTGTGCTTTAGATTTTAATAGTTTGAGTTTATTCTACTCATCTAGAATCATCCTCATGGGATGTTTCACTTTTATGTCGCAACCTATGCTTCATCTAGGTGATGTAATCAACCTTCTCAGGTGTTGTTTTAAATGCTTATAATTATAATTCCTTGCCTTGTTTTTAGTTACCTTAATGGGTGTCTAATTAACTCACATGTAAGGGTTGTATAATTTTATCAAATGACATGGTGTGTTTTCCTTTCCAAATTTTTATAATAAAACCACCTTTGAGGTGCACTGTCTTCTCTAATAAAAAATGGGATAATAAGTATGAGATGAGAAAGATGATAAATGTAATGCCTAAGTAAGTGTAATTTACTAATATAATTTAAATGAATAATGGGAATGAACCATTTTTGTTTACTTGAGTTATTATGGAATGTTTATGAATATTTTCTCTTTCATAATTGAACTTAAATGATTAAATGAATTGTGTATGCCTTGAGCGATACTTGAGTTCCTATTTATGAAACACCAAGGAAGGGATCATAGGTTACTTGTTTTATATTACTTTGGGAGAAATACTTATTTTCTTTTATAGAATAACTTGGATGGGATCTCCAGGAAAATGACTTACCTACCCATGAGAGATACCGATTCCCTAGGGGAATTACCTTGGAAAAGATTTGTGGGAAATGTTTCTATATCATGAAATGATTGATACTTGGTCCCCTATGTGGTATACCAGGGATGTTCTCAGTGGGCTATGCCTTATTCACCTCAAGGGATACTCAGATTCCCATATAGGAATTCCTTGGATGGGATCATAGGTTTTTTGAGATTATTATCCCCATGAGTAATACTATTACCCTATGGGAGATAACTTTGATAGGTTTGGTGGAAAGATGGTTATACCACACCAAGAGTGATACTCGGAACCCTATGCATGATACCTGGGATGAGATTATTGGGTTATGATTTACACCATGCTGAGAGAGATACATGGGATTCCCTTTTAGGATATCCTTTGATGGAATCTTATGATGATGGGTATTTTTAGTTCTTTTGAATCGATACTTGGATTCCTATTTACGGATCGACTTGGGCGGAATTAGGATTCCATCTATATTAAATTCTTAGGATTCCCTTTGGTTAAAAACCATATCTGACTTTTTATTAGAGTTGACACTAATACAAAATAGGCCTTTAAAAGCACTAGAAATGGACTTTATCAGCACTATAAAAGTACTGAATACACGAGTGAGGTTAAAATCTCTAGTCTTTTATCAATGCTAAAAAAGCGTTGATAAAGTGCTATTCTACAGTGTGCTATAACAACACACCGTAACACCAAAAACACTCCAGATATCAATAAAAACAAGTCCCAATACAGGATTTAAATAAAATGAAATTTACAACACAAACACAAAGAAAAAAACACTATATTATAGAAATTTAAAACATTGGTTTATACAATTACATAAATACAAATTATTACATAAATACAAATTATTACATACATTTAAAAACATCAATGTTCCTTTATCTTTTATTCCTGACCCGACTCATGATATTGCCAAAAAAACACCCCTAATTGAGAAAAAGAACACACCTATATAAGAAAAAAATTATTATATTTGTAATAATATATATTAATAAATTAACAAAAATTGTTAGTTTTACTAAAATTGATGTCAATTTTAAATAAAAAGACATAATTAGAGTTATACCAGTCACACCATGCATCTTATTGAGGTGTGACTAATTCCAACACATCTAAAATGACTTGTGGATCATTATCCTAAAGTCTTAAAACAATATGAATGTTTTTTCTTGATTTTGAGTACATCAATTTCCTTTTTTACTAAAATGTCATTTTATAATGGAAACACACACTTTTGACTCATTCCGATAAAATATTGAATCAATTTGACATGAAAAATATTCCTATACATCAAATATGACTTATGAATCATTTTTAAAAATTATTAAAAAAATATGAGTGTGTTTGATCAATTTTTAGTGAGTGACACTTTTTGAACTAAAATGTAGATTTTAAACTGATAACAGACACTTTGAGTCATATCGGGCACATTGTATATTAGATTGAGGTGAGGGTGATTCATACACACCAAAAATGACTTATGGATCATTTCCATAAAGTATAAAAACAATAGGAATGTGTTTTTTTCAGTTTTGAGTAGGACAATTGTCCATTTTACTAAAAGTGATGACAATTTTAAATAAAAAAACACCCTTTGAGTCATACCAGTCATATTGTGTGTCAGATTGAGGTGAGTAAGATTCATTAACATCCCAAATAACTTATGGATAATTTTACTAAAGTATAAAAAAATATTAATGTGTTTACTCATTTTTGAGTATGTTAGTTATCTATTGTACTAAAATGTCATTTTAAAATTGAAACATGCACTTTGACTCATACCGGGCACATCGTGTATCAGATTGAGGTTCATATAATTCATATATGACAAAAATTAATTATGGATTATTTCTATAAAGTATAAAAAACAATAATAATGTGTTTTCTCTGTTTTGAGTAGGTCAGTTGGCATTTTTATTAAAATTGATAAAAATTTTAAATAAAAAGACACACTTTGAGTCATATCGGTCACACCGTGTGTCAGATTGATGTGTAACTGATTATTACATGGAAAAAATGACTTATGGATCATTTTCCTAAAGTATCAAAATAATATGAATGTATTTTATTGGTTTTGAGTATGTCACTTGTATTTTTTTTTACTAAAATGTCATTTTAAAATTGAAACATGCACTTTGACTCATACTGATCACATTATGTATCAAATTGAGGTACAGATGATTCATACACATCAAAAATGACTTATGAATCATTTTACTAAAGTATTTAAACAATTTGAATTAATTTTTTTAGTTTTGACTAGGTTAGTTGTCCTTTTTACTAAAATTGATGTCAATTTTAAATAAAAACATGCACTTGGAGTCATATTGGCCACACCATGCGTCAGATTAAGGTGAGAATTATTCATACACATCTCAAATAACTTATAAATTGTTTCCATAATGTATCAAAACAATATGAATGTGTTTTTTTGGTTTTGAGGTGTGGCTGAAGCAAATTCATGACTCATTGAGTCACAGCGGTCACACCGTGCGTTAAATTGAGGTGCTACTGATTTCTACACCTCTCAAATGACTTATGGATTGTTTCCCAAAGTGTGAAATAAGTAAACGTCTCCATCGACCTATTTTTTACAATCATATAAAACCCTATAATTTTTCTAATAAACAAAAAATATCTCAAACCGAACAAATAACCCGCACACAAGGCACAAAGAGTGATTTTCACAAAAATATACATCTCCAAATAGGAACAATAGAAAGAGGGTAAATAATTCATGAAAGGATAAACATTTAAAGGTTCACATTCAGAAAAATAAAACCATTTGAACTAAAAAAGGACGGTTTCATCAGAATTTTATAATAAAAGATGAACTTACAACAACCAAAAAACAAAAATGAGGAAACTTTGAATGTCTTTACCCCAACATAGGAGACAACAACTAATCCAATGTGTTATATGCTTCTTTCACAAAAACTCAGCCAAAAATGATTCCTCCACCAACTTCAAAAAATGGAAATCCTTGGAGAAGAGGACACACTCCTTGATCCCTAGATAAAGACCCCCAATGAAAAGAGAATATTTCAACAGATCCTACGACAACAACTCTAGAGAAAAAGAAACCAGCTATTTGAAGTGTTCAACATAAGCCTTCACTATCCACTAACCATGTTGAACACTCATGAGATCTTCTATTTTCTTCTTCTTCACCTCCTCAGGTATAAACCATCAGACAAATATGGACTTAAAAACTTCCCATGTCATCCCAACTTGCATCGTTGGTAGGGAAAAAAATCCCATTATTCGAAAACTGGACCCCCAAGAAGACCCAGAACAACATGAACTCTAATGGATTTGGGAGTTCCCAACACTATGAAGACATTCTCAACTTCCTCAAGCAACTTCACTACCTCTAACGAACATAAATTTCGACAGAAGATGGAAAACAACTAAGGAGAACTAGAAACATAGTGAGACCCACTAGAATCATTGGGGACCTTTCTAGGAAACATATTTTGAATAACAAAAAAATCATAAAATCAAGCCCATAATCAATTCCTCACATACCCACACATATGAAAATTCTCATAAGGAATACCGTAGGTCATAATTACCACTTTATCACCAAACCTAATAATTTACCAAATTTTCAATCTAAACCATTTTCCTTTAAAACTTTTTTTTCCAATCTGAGACCATTTGAAAGAAATCATTTTAATTTTCAAAATCTTTTTCATTTTAAAAGATTAATCACAACAACTGAGACCAAAAAAATACATAATTCACACCAAACCAATGGAATTAGGAACTAGTAGTCATGATTAACCCATAAACATGGTAGTTGGACATAGTTTACTTAGTATATGAGTTTAATATGATTAAAAATATCAATAACCCCCAACAATAATAAAATCTCAAAAGTAACACCATATATATAATACTAGGCCACTGGGTTCTTGGCTATGTTAACAGTGGCCCGACTTATACTATCCTATCAACAGGTACCTGGTTCCATTCCATGAGGTACTCAGTGCCTACCACAAAAGGGAACCTCTATCTCTTCAACACTCACTCCTATCAAATCCTCTAAACCCTCTTTTAACTCCCCTTAAACAAAAAATACACCCAAAATGAGACTAAGATACTAAAATTAAAGGGGATTATATGGTTAGACCAGATGGGGAATTTAAACCCTCCACAGCCACAATAATTTCATACTCAATAATATTCAACCAGATTCTTGAGGGAATAGATTCAACCATTGGGTTTTCATATGTGTAAGGCTAGATGTTAAGAAATTTCCTAAACTTTTCCAAGAATTTTAAAAGGTTTGATGTATTTTTGAGGTTAATTTCCTCTTCTTTCTAATCAATTAGTGAACCAATATCAAGGAAATATAAATAAACACATGATCATTGTAATGGAACTAACATCCAAGGTCTATTACTTTGTCAAAATCAAGTGTTTTGGGGTGCTTTGGGAGGAAAAGGTGGCTCATTTCAAGAGATTGTAAAAATTTATAGTTTTTATATCAGTGAGTTAGGTGTTAGTGAGTATCGTTGGTAGATCAACATTGGTAGGTTGGAATCAGTGACTTGAGGCATCAGTAGGTCAGGGTATCGGTGAGTCAGGTCATTAGTAGGTCGAGGCATTGGTAGGTCGGACGTCGGTGAGTCAGGTTTTGGTGAGTCTCATTGCTAACTCACTGTTAGCAAGTCACATCGATGGATCATCCTTCGGTGGCTTAGCATCGGTGGATCATCCATTAGTGACTCACATCAGCGACTCACCAATCGGTGAGTCATTTCTAGATTTTCCCAATTTTTCCAATTTCACCCATTTGATGCTTCCTTTGACGTTAAATGAGTTAAATTCCACATTTAATGAGTTTTTAGGCCGTTTCAAATGTTATTTATCTTCTATAAATTGAAATATTCCTTTCACTCCTAAATTGTGTGGTCTTGATCGTGATCTGACTTTAATGTCCTTTGAAACAATTTTCCCCATAGATCTAGGATATGGTATTTCTAAAGCCGAAATCCGCACTTCCTTTGAACCCTTATGATTTCTATTGGTGCACCAAAAAATTTTCTTCTCTAAGGAGTCATGTTCCAGTGTTGTAGTAGTCTGTTCAGTTTTCCTCTAGATTCCTTCCTGCTACTCGTATGACCCCCTATTTTTGATGCAAGGAAGAATTGTTGATTGTTTGTTTTTACAAGTAGGGATCCCTTTGTCTCTATTTTAATATTATATCATGCAGGGTGGGTATAATCATGTATCCTTGTGAATATTGTTTGATCCAGATTTAACAAATATAATAAGAATTAATAAACAAGGGGTTGGTAAGATGATGATGATCACTTTGTTTTATATGTTATCCTTGTTTTGTAAGGGTTGTATGCCTTTTGAAAATCATGGTTGTGGGTGGTCCCTACTTGCGCTCTTGTATGGATTGTGAATACTTCCCTTCGATACTCCATGAATGACTGTATAATTACAAAATTTGTTAACCACATACATTTGGTTAAATAAATGGATTCCACAGGATCGAACTTGTTCTGTGATAACCCCTATTTTATCAAGTGGAATTAAAGCACGATTGTTTGCTAAATCTGAATAAACCTTTCCTTGTTGGTGTGGATATGTTCTATGTGTGGTTTTGTTTGGCCTTGTGTCTATGTTGGTAGTGTGGTGGTGTGGCTGGGAGTGAAATTTTGTATATGGGACGATATGAGTGGTGTGATGGTATTTGAGACTGAGAGATTGGTTGATTATGGAATGGATTAACTTGTTATGCATCGGGACTCCATTTGGGCAGTGGTTGGGTAGTGGGGCTACAGGACTGGGACGTGTCATGTTTATGTTTTTGGGTGTGCTGGGTATGGTGTTGTTATGCAGTGGGGCTGTCGAGTGGGGTTGTGATGAGTTTTTTTGGGGGTTTACTTGTTAATAGGACAGATAGGGTATAATTAAATTAAAGAATGATGGTGGTAGTGGTTGAATGGGTTTCTAGGAAGGGGGAGTGTGCAGTGGGACTACAAGATTGTGGAGTTTTGTTCATTTTTATGAATGGGTGTTAGAATGGATTCTTTTACCTTGGTCCTTCTTTCCTTGTTTGGATTTGTAAGTTGTTGGTATGGTTGCTTTTTCCTTACAAAATTTTTAGTGTTTGGTAGTTTCCTAGGTAGGGATGGAATAAATAAATAAATAAATTCATAATGCAAAATGACAATTGGTTAAATGAATTGGCTGGGGGTATGTTTCGAGTTGTGGATTGTAGTGCAGAAACATTCATTTATTGACTTACAGAAGTGACCGCCATTTGTGGTGGTACATGCATGTAGGGTTGGTAGCAAGGGAAGTTTTGGTGTGGGATGGTTGTTGTTTTGAAAACCCATAGGTCTGACTAAGTGTTTGGTACCAATATATATATATACACATTTATTTCCTTGTGATTTCTATATATACCCCACCTGTGTTGAGCACTATGTGCTGAACACCCCATTGTTATGGGGGATGGTGTCCTTTCCCAACATCCTGATGGGAGGATGTATGGTTGGTTATTGGATCTTCTCTACTCCCTCTTCTTGGCATTAGTATCCCTAGACTCTTTAGGTAGATTGTGGTGTGGTTGTGAGGCCTAGGTGTCTGCGGGTGAGGTGTGATTCCTAGGTGTCTTTGGGACGAGTTATGCGGTGATTACCAGGTGTCTTCGGGATGAGGTTGTGGTTTCTAGACTAGGATTTTGTGGGAAATATGTGAGGTGATATGTGGCCTAGGTGTGTGCGGGATGGTTGTGATTGTGGGGCTTATAGAAGAGTGTGGTAGCGTCAGGATGTTTGCTGTTAGGAATTAGCAGTTGACCAGTGGGAATTGGTGTGGGGTACCCAAATATCAATGTGCTTACTACTTTATTTTACTTTACTTGAGTTATTTGGGGAGCATGACTTGGTGAGGTTGGGGTGGATAGTATACCTTGTTAGGTTCTTTTGAGTTTCTACTATTATCTCACAAGGTAATTAGTATGATTCTCCCACTAGTGCACGAGTGACTTTGGTTTTTCCCTATTGAGTATACTTGTATGCTCACCTTATGTATATAAAAATGTTTTCAAGTTTCCAGGAATATTATGCGGACCGTGCTGGAGCTTACTAGCTTGAATTTTGGGGATGGTTACTGTTTCACTGCTTAGTTTTATTTTGGTAATTACTTTGGAGTTTTCTTTGTATTTCTAGAAGTTTTACTTTAAACATGCATGTGGGGTGGATTTTTGTTTCTTTATATATATTTGTCTTGGAGTTGTTTGAGGTTGATACATCTTATCTCCAAATATTGGTTACTAAAAAAGGGAAATTCCGCCCATTTTGTGATATTTCTACACCCTTGGTGCTGTTCACCACCCCATGGCCTATTGGAGCTGGGACTCAGGGGTCATTATCTCTCCTTCATCTTGAGGAAGGAAGGTCTCAACATCTTGTTATCCCTTCCATAACCTTGAATAAGGTGGGTCATGACAGACTTGTATTAGAGGTGATGGTTGAGAGATATGATAGAGTTTTGCGTCAGGAATAGTGAAGATTGCATGGAATGGTAGGGAAGTAGTGTTATGTGATCATGGTGCGTGACATAGGCCAGGGAAGACCAGTTAGGACATAAGATTTTGGGCACCCCCCATGATCCTATGGAAGAAATCCAAGCTTACCGAATGACCAAGTGAGGCCACACCATTTGTGGGGTAGAGAACCTAGTAAAGGTACATGCATCATGATGAATTGTGTTATTTTTGTTTTGGGTGTTTTCAGGAAATTAAAATAAAAAATGAGTTAAACTGAATCTTAAATAAAATTCCATACTACTCGGGCTTCGTAATTCCTTATTTACTTTTCATCTATAGAACATGGACATCATCTAGGAGTGACTCAGGTAGTGGAGGCTCAGTAGGACAATTCGACTGATTTGCAGAGGTTTGATCTAGAGGAAGAGAACAATCAATGGCAGAAGACACTTCATAATTTTTAGTGATAGACTTTGGGAAAGTACGAGGGCAGCATCTCAAACATAGATATGGAGGGTTGGATGGAGGAGATGGTGATCACTTTTATCTTGATCTGGGATCCTACAGAGTACTAGGTTCCCCTGTAAGTGATCCAAATGAGGGGAGCAGTGCATCAGTGGTGGATTCTTTATCTCAAGGAGAGGAAGGAGACATATGTTTTGTGGGATGACATTAAGAAGGAGTTCTGGGCAGAATTCGTTTCTTCCACGATAAAGGCCGAGAAGAGGTAAGCGCCAATCTCCCTCTAGTAGGGGAGTATGTTGGTGAGATAATTGGGGATCAAGTTCAAGGATCTAAAACTTTTTTCTTTGGATCACTTTCTGGATGAGGAGTCTTGAGCGAGATGCTTAGAGGAGGCAATCTATCCTTCCATCTAGTATGTAGTTACTCCCTTCACCCTACTGAAATACATAGAGGTTAAGACGAAGGATGAGGTAGTGGAATGGATGCACTCATGAGGAGTTTTATCATGAGAGGGGATCCTGCAAAGTTCTTCAAAGGGGAATATTGTCAGCAGTAGGACTACAACGTCAGGACCATCCAGGTTTCAGCTGGTGGGGAGCCAACCCCAGCAGTTTCAATTTCAGCCTTCGGGTCCTCATCCTTTTCCTGTAGGCTTAGGGATGAGGTGTTTCACTTGTGAAAGCCGTGATAACCTTTATATTTAGTTCCCAGTTTGATATTAGTACGATGGAGGTGGGAAGGTCCAATGCCCACCTCAATAGCAGGTTCTAGCCAATCCATTTTAGCAGTAGGGACAACAGGCTCCTGCTCCACCGAGGGCAGATAGCGCAGGAAGAGGCTGACCTCAGGGAATTCTATAGGGAACTCAACCTAGGAATAGTTTGTGAGGTAGCCTAAAATAAAGGGGTAGAAGAGTGGGTCATGGTTAATTACACGCCATAGAGGCAACAATTACAGTAGGGCCATAGATCATTCAAGGTATGATCAATTTGTTCAGTACTCTTGTTTTCTCATTATTTGATTCAAGATCTTTGCACTCCATTTTTACGCCTGGTCTATACCATGCTATGGTACTGAACATATAGATAATTTCCATTCCCCTGGTGTTGAGTACACTAGTAGGATGTCATACCATATTTTTTGATGTTTGCTGGGGATGTAGACTGATGTTGGGGTTGCATTAGTCTAGTGGGGATCTATTTATGATATAGATGCAGCTGTACAATGTTATCCTTGACATCGACTAGTTGTACTCTATTCATGATATTATCAAATGCTTACAAATAAGTATCGTGTTTTCATATGTGGGTGGCCGGTGTGTAGCATTTTTTGTTGAGCGGAGTTATCAGATGGGCAGTTGGCGTGTGGAACCTTTCCTTTACTTGTTATCCAAGCTGTTAGTGGAATCGGTGGATGCTGGGATGGTGGAGGTTTCATGAGTTGTTAGGAAATTATTGTATGTTTTCCTTGAGAAGGTTGTTACTCTACCCCCCCGACATGACATTGAGTTTAGGATAGAATTGCAACCCGATGCTAGTCTGATTTCGATGGCTCATTATCAGATGGTGTATTTGGAGCTGCGGGAGTTGTGGATCCAGATTGAAAATATGATGAAGAAGGGATTTATCTGGCCCAATGTGTCGCTGTGGGGTTCCCTAGTCTTGTTTGTGAAGAAGGAATATGGATGTGTATAGAATAACTGAGGTTGTATCAGGTAACGATCAAGAACCATTACCCTCTCCCAAGGATATAAGATCTTTTTGACCAGATGAGGGAAGCAAGTTGGTTTTCTAAGATCAATTTGTGGTCTGGATATCACCAGTTGAAGGTGAAGGAGGGTAACATCTTGAAGACTACTTTCAGGTGAAGGTATGGGCACTTCGAGTTTGTGGTTATGCTGTTTAGTGTTACGGATGCACCAGTTGTGTTCATGGGGCTTATGAACTTTTTTATTTCATGAGTTACTGGACTGGTTTGTCATCGTATTCATCTATGACATCCTGATCTACTCGAGGTCATATGAGGAGCATACCGAGCATCTCCAGACTATCCTAGAGGTCCTTCGACAGCAATAACTCTACAGAAAGCTATCCAAGTGAATGTTTTGGACATGGGAGGTCCACTTCCTTGGACCTGTGGTGTCTCAGTAGGGTGTAGTAGTGATTTTTTCTATGGTCAAGGCAGTTGTTTCTTGGGAAGCACAAAATAATGTGGCAGAGGTGCACAATTTTCTCAGTCTGACAGGATATTATCAGAGATTCATACTTCGTTTCTCTCGAGTAGCAGCTCCATGGATGGATCTGATCAGAAAAGGCCAAGATTTTGTGTTGAACAAGTAGTTCCAGGCAGCGTTCAACCATCCGAAGGGGTAATTTGGTCAGTTCCCTAATGATCAGGTTTCCAGAGGAAGGAGTAATATTTTAGGTGTTTTGTCATGCTTCCCATATGGGATTGGGGTGTGTGATAATGCTGCAATGGGGAGTGATCTCTTATGGGTCTAAGAATTTATGTCTCCATGAACATAAATATGCCACCCATAATTTGGAGATCGCAGTAGACATTTTTTTGCTAAATTTTTGGTGACAATACCTCATTGGGGAGCGCTTTGTGGTATTCAAGGATCACAAGAGCTTGAGGTACATCTTTTCCCAGAAAGATCTGAACTTGTGGAAATAGAGGTGGATGGATTTTCTATCGGATTACAGTTTTGATATCTCTTAAACCTAGGGAAAGGGGAATGTTTTAGCTGATGCTTCGAGAAGGAAGTCATAGAAGGAAGTGGTTCGGGAACCTGCAGAAGCTTAGAGAGAAATGTGGGAGTTGGATGCATTGCACTTAGATATAGGAAAGGATGGTGGTAGAGGCTATCTATTTCAGATGACAATGTTTTCATATCTAAGGTAGCAGGTGGAAGAGTCTCATTGGGGAGACTCAGAGGTGGAGGTAATTCATTATCGCTTTGACCAAGGTGATGCTCCAGAGGGATGGTCAGAGGATGTTCAGAATCAAATGATGTTCCACAAGAAGACGTTTGTTACCATGAAAATGCATGAGGGAGTTCTCTATGAGTTTCATATCTCACCTATAGTGGTACACCCAGGGATTTCCAAGATGTACCGTGACTTGAGGGAATAGTTCTAATGGTCTGGGATGAAGCAGGCATTGGAAAAGTTTGTGCTAAAGTTCTTGGTGTGCTAGAAAGTGAAGGATGAGCACCATGTTATTAGTGATTTGTTGCATCCCCTAGATTTCCCTAAGTGGAAGTGGGGTGAAATATCTATGGATTTATTCACAAGATTACCCAGGGCTCATGGAGGATGCAATGCAATATGGGTAGTAGTGGATCAGTTGGTGAAATCAGCTCACTTCTTAGTGATTAAGGAGTTGAGCACAGTGGATGCCTTAGCATACAGGTATGTGGATAATGTGGTGTAGATACATGGAGTTCCAAGATCCATCATCTCATATCGGGATACATGTTTTATGTCGTGATTCTAAAGGGGATTGCAGCATGCCTTTGGAACTTAATTACACCTCAACACTGCTTTCCACCCTCAGATGGATGGGAAAATAGAGAGGACCATCCAGACATTGGAGGAAATGTTGCGGGCATGTGTTCTGGACTTTTGTGGGTCTTGGGTGTGAAATCTACCCCTGGTAAAGTTTGATTATAACAATATATATCACTCTTCCATTGATATGGATCCATTTGAAGATCTATACAAAAGGTCATGTCGTTATCCCTTATGCTAGATGAAAGTTGGGGAGGTAGGTGTTCTTGGTCTGGACATGGTGCAAAGTATGATAGAGAAGGGGAAGCTTGTCTGTGAGAGGATGAAAGAAACACATGACTAACAAAAGTCATATTACGATCATAGGAGAAGGCCCTTGGAGTTCAAGGTTGGGGAACCCATGTTCTTGAATGTTTCCCCTCAGCGTGGGTAGCGGATGCTTGTAAAAGGGAGTAAGCTTTCTCCCAAGTTCATTAGACCTTTCAAGGTGTTGGGGTGAGTTGGACAGGTGGCATACCAATTGGATTTCCCCCCATAGTTGAGGAGGATTCACAATGTCTTTCATGTCTTCCAACTACATCAGTATCTTCACGATGACTCCCATGTCATTGATTGGGGAGAGTTGGATATTGAGGATGATGAAATGTTTGTGGAGAAGTCAGTAGAGATCCGAGATCATTGAGATAAGGTGACATGCGGATGGACCATTCCATTGGTTTGTGTGTTGTGGAGGCATGTTGGACTGGAGGAGAGTACTTGAGAGAGAGAGACACAAATGCATGCCCAGTACCTAGAGTTGTTTTGAGTTTTTATTGTGTGTTTTGATCTATGATGTAGTTCTTGAACCTTGTTTGTTATAAGATGGGTTGCTTCCTTGTTTCATAGTATGTGATGAAGTACTGACATGTGAAAAGGGTGATACCTGATTCCTAATCAAGACACATTAATTGAGATGCAATTAAACCTATGCAGGCGAGTCAGTGCCGACCATAGTGGATAGTATCTTGAAATGGAGGAAGTAATTCCCTAATTTATATGTCTATATAATTGGAGCTTGTGTGGGGTATCTTGTGTATGGTTGTGTTAGAAGATGTGGGAGTAGGTGTTCTTGGATGTTGAGGTTTCACTCTAGCTTTCGAACAACACAAGGTGGTTGATCCTTGAGAGGTTTCTTATGGGGTGGTTGTTCGGACCCCTCTTTCTTCTGGGTTTGGTTTTGAATTATCTAGGGAGATAATAGTTTGATAGGGATTTTATTTAATGGTATAGAACTATGGGGTCCATTACCTTATAAAAATCCAATGTTTGGGGTGTTCTAAAGGTGGCTCATTTTAAGAGTTTGTCAAAATTTCCAGTTTTTTCATCAGTGAGTTAGGAGTCGGTGAGTCATGTCGGTAGATCAACATCAATAGGTTTGTATCCATGACTCAAGGTGTCATTAGGTCATGGCGTCAGTGAGTTAGGGTGTCAGTCAGTTAGGGTGTTAGTGAGTTAGGGCATCAGTAGGTTGAGGCATCGATAGGTCGAGCGTCGGTGAGTCAGGTATTGGTGAGTCACATCGGTGACTCACTATCAGTGAGTCATGTCAGTGGATCAGTATCAGTGACTCATCCTTCAGTGGATCAATGTCAATAGATAATATGTCAGTGACTCACATCGGTGACTCACCCATCAGTGAGTCATTTACTATTTTTTATAGTTTTTCTAATTTCACCCCTTTGACGCTTCCTTTAACGTTAAATGAGTTAAATGCCAAATTATTGAGTTTTTTGGGATGTTTCAAATGGTATTTATCATATAAAAACTTGAATATTACATTGACTCCTAAACCACATGGTATTTATTGTGATCCAGATTTAATGGCCTTTGAAATAGTTTTCCCCATAGATTTAGGAACTGGCCTTTCTAAAGCCGAAATCCTCTCTTCCTTTAAACCCTTCTGCTTTATATTGGTGTGCTGAGAACCTTTCTTCCCTGGGGAGTCATGAGCCTGTGCTGTATCAGTCTATTCGGTTTTCCCCTGGATTCCTTCCTGCTACTCGTACGACCCCCTATTTTTGATGCAATGAAGAATTGTTGATCGTCTATTGTTACAGGTAGGGATCCCTTCATCTATATTTTAATTGTGTATCATTTGGGGTGGGTCTACTCATGTACCCTTGTGAATATGGTTGGAACCAGATTTAAAGAAGATAATAATAAGTAATAAACAAGGGTTTGGGATGATAATGATGATCACTTTGTCTTATATGTTATCCTTGTTTTGTAAGGGTTGTATGCCTTCTGAAAATCATGGCCTTTGGTAGTCCCTGCTTGCGCACTTGTATGGATTGTGAATACTTGTTGTTGATACTCCAAGAATGACCATATAATTACGAATTTTTTTAACCACATATATTCTGTTAAATAAATGGATTCCTTAGGATCAAATTTGTTCTGTGATAACCCCTGTTTCATCAAGTGGAATTAAAGCACGAGTGTTTTCTAAATCTGAATAAACCTTGACTTGTTGTTGTGGCTATGTGTTTTGTGTGGTTCTGTTTGGACTTGTGTCTATGATGGTAGTGTGGTACTATGGATGGGATTACATTTGTGTGTATGGGGAGGTACAGGTGGTGTGATGGTATCTCAGGCTGAGTGATTGGTTGATTGTGGAATGGATGAACTTGTTATGCAGTGGGACTATATCTGGGAAGTGGTTGGGAAATGGGGCTGCAGGACTGGGTTGTGTCATGTTTATGTTTATGGGTGTGCTGGGTATGGTGTTTTTATGCTATGGGGCTATTAAGTGGGGTTGTGATGAGGTTTTTTGGGGGGTTTACTTATTTATAGGATGGATAGGGTGGCATTAATTTGAAGAATGATGGTGACAGTGGTTGAATGGGTGTCCAAGAAGGGGGATTGTGCAGTAGGACTACAAGCTGGTGTAGTTTTGTTCATTTTTATGAATGGGTGTTAGAATGGATTCTTTTACCTTATCCATTATTTCCTTTTTTGTCTTTGGTAATGGTTGGTATGGTTGCTTCTCCTTATAACATTTGTAGTGTTTGGTAGTTTCTCGGGTAGGGATGAAATAAATAAATGAATAAATTGATAATGCAGAATGACAATTGGTGAAATGAATTGGCTGGGGGTATGTTTCGAGTTGTGGCTTGTAGTTAAGCGACATTCATTCATCTACTTATAGAAGTGACTATCATTCGTGGTGGTATATGCATGTAGGTTTGGCAGCAAGGGTAGTTTTGGTGTGGTCTGGTTGTTGTTTTGAAAACCCATTGGTCGAGTTGAGTATTTGGTACCTATATATATATAGTTCATTGTGATTTCTATACACACCCCACCCATGTTGAGGACTATGTTCCAAACACCCCATTGTTATGGGGGATGGTGTCCTTTCCCAACATCTCAGTGGGAGTATGGATGGATGGTTATTAGCTCTTATCTGATCCCTCTTCTAGGAATTAGTAGACCTAGACTCTTTGGGAAGGTTATGGTGTGGTTGTGAGGCCCAGGTGTCTGCGGGTGAGGTGTGCTTTCCTATTGTGTTCGGGTTGAGTTATATGGAGATTCCCATGTGTATTTAGGATGGGGTTTTGGTTTGTGGCCTAGGTGTTTGTGGGAGAGATGTGAGGTGGTATGTGGCCCAGGTGTGTGCGGGAAGGTTTTGATAGTAGGGATTGTGGAAGAGTGTGTTAGCATTAGGACATCCACCATCAGGGATGAGAAATTAACCAGTGGGAAGTGGTGTAGGGTACCCAAATATCGATGTGTTTACTATTTTACTTTACTTTACTTGTGTTATTTGGTGATCATGCCTTGGTGAGGTTGGGGTGGATAGTATACCTTGTTAGTTGCTTTTGAGTTTCTACTGTTTTCTCACAGGGGAATTAGTATGCTTCTCCCACTTATGCATGAGTGACTTTGGGTTTTCCCTACTGAGTATACTTCTATTCTCACCCTACGTATATAAACATGTGTTCAAGTTTCTAGGGAGATTACGCAGATCGTGCTTGAAATTACTAGCTCGAACGTTGGGGATGATTGTTGTTTCATTTTCTAGTTTTAGTTTGGCACTTACTTTGGAGTTTTCTTTGTATTTATAATAGTTTTACTATAAACATGCATGTGGGGTGGATTTTGGTTTCTTTATATATATGTATCTTGGAGTTGTTTTAGGTTGATACATATTATATCTCAATATTGGTTACTAAAAAAGGGTAATGCCTCCCATTTTTGTGAGATTTCTATACCCTTGGTGCTGGTCCCCACCCCAGGGCCTATTTGAGGCGAGATTCGAGGGTCATTATCTCTCCTTCATCTTGAGGAAGGAAGGTCTCGACATCTTGATATCCCTTCCCTCACTTTGAATAAGGTGGTTCATGATAATCATTTACATTAAATTATAAGGGTCCACTCTAATGGTTACTGTAGGGAATTGGTTGAATTTGAGAAGTTTCAAAATGTTTTTGAATTAACATCACTCAATATATTATTTCTTGGAAATTACTAGGGATATTCATAGGATATTCTTCTATATTTATCCAACATAAATGAGAGTGAAAATTTATTTAATATAATTCTTCATATGGGTCCATCTGGATAAGTGATTGATAACTATTTTTATAATAGAATTCCACCAAGGAAAGTTAATCCTTCCAAGAGGCACTGAAGTGAAGAATTAAGGCTCAAAGAATATCTTCCAATATCAATATAGTTTTATTATAATGGCCATTAGTCTATAGAATAATGGAAGTATAAATTTCACCCATAAGCTCATTGAAAATTAATGTCCTTACTATAAAAAAGATAAAAAAAATAATATCCCTATCAAATACAACACGATATGGGAAACTTGAAAGCATTATTATCTCTTTTAAATACAATTAATCGAGTTCATAAACTAAGGAAGCCTCTTCAATATGTAATAAGTTGTTCATCTTAGTTAGGTGATCCACTATAACCCATGCTACATCTTTCTGTTTAGTTGATCTTGAAAAACTGGTCAAGAAATCCATCATGATTTCATCCCATTTCCTAATAGTAAAAGAAAGTACTGAAAGAGTACTTATTGGTTTTTTGTATTTTTTCCTTCATCAGATTATAGGTAAACAATTTAGCAAGGAATAATACAATTCATTTCATGATTACTTGCCATAAAAACTGGTGAATAATATCGTTATACATGTTTATGATCCTTACATGAACCTAGAAGAGTCACACTTGTAGTGGTGAGGATATGATATGTAGGGTTCATCATGGTTAAGAACAACAAAAAATGAAAAACACAAAACGCAGAAGTCAAAAGATCAAACAATGATAGAGGAAAAGTAAAAAATAACATACATTGGATTCTAGCCTTAATTCATCCAAGGGAACGAGGAGGAGTTGTGGCGGCATCAAAGCAGTTCCGTGAGAGTTTGAGAATCGTGATTGACTGAGTACCAGTTAGGGGTTTTTTAAATAGAATGGTAGAACTTTTAACAATGCTTTTAGAAAAGCACTGAAAAATATACCTTTTATTAGCATTAAATTGATAAGTGCTGATAAAAAACATCTTTATCAGGGCTAATATTTTAACACTGATAAAGATTATTTTTAACAACACTTTTTTAGCACTGATAAAGGATTTATTTAAATAAATTTATTATAAATTTATAATTATTAAATATATATAATTATTTATTTATAATATATAAATACTTATTTAAAGAATAATAATAATTTATTTATAATAATTATAAATATATAAATGTATAAATATAGTAAATTTACATTTATAAATATATTTATTTGTTAATATTTATTTACAAATAGATTTATAACATTATCAGTGAATATATAATCTTAAATACATGCATTTTAAAAATGAGTGAAATTAAATAATTCAAAATGAGTACACTTTAAAAATATTGAAAAAATGGATAAGTTTTATTAATTAACTATAAATTATTAAAAAATATGGATATCTATATATATATTAAAGTAATGTGAATATATATTAAAAATAATAAAACATAGTAAATAAATAAATAAATATAAATAATAGAAAATGTTCAAATTCAAAAATAAAATAAAAAATAAAAAAATATTAAAAATGAATACCCTAACTGTAATAATATTGGAAATAAATAAATAATATTTACCGATTAGAATCATAATATATTAAACGTATCATGTTGTAATGAAATTCTAAAATACACTGAAATTTGAATAAATTACATAAATATTAGGTGTATGTGCTTTTATATATTGCGTAAATATATTTATGTGTTTTTTTCTATATAAAACTTCATTAATTACATGTATATATATATGTATGTGAAATCAATGTAACTCATGACATTTGATATATGTTAAATTGAAAAATAAAACAACATTATAAATGAATAATATATTAATATGTTTTTAATTAACATTTTATTCATTTTATATATATTTATATTTAATATATATTATTCATTACTATTTATAATTAATATATATATATATATATATTATACTTATTCATTTTTATTAATAATTGTTTCATTAATAAATTTTTAAATATTTTTTGTAATTTATTCATTTTTAATTTTTTTGTTTAATTATATATCCATTTATATATCTACATTTAATATATACTATTTATCAATTTTTATAATATATATATATATATGTATCTTAAATTTATGCATTTTTATTAATAAATATTTAATTAATAAAATGTTTAATATTTTTCTAAATTTACTCATTTTAAATTTTTATTTGTTTAATTATTTCATTTTATTAATTTTACATATCTGTATATTTAATATATACTATTTATTAATTTCTAAAATTTATATATATATATTCATTTTATTCATTTTTTAAAATAATTATTTAATTAATGAAATTGTTAATTTTTTTTAATTTTATTTGTTTAATTATTTCTTTTTATTATGGACCTTTATCAGTGCTAATAAAGCACTGATAAAAGTTACCATTTATCAACGCTTTATTTTTAGCACTCATAAAGTGTACATTTTATCAGTGCTAAAAATAAAGCACTGATAAAGGGTAACATTTATCAATGCTAAAATAAAGTGTTAATAAAGGTGACCTTTTATTAGCGCTAAATAAAAAACACTAATAAAGGGTTCCCTTTATCAGCAATTTTACTTAGCGATGATAAAGGTCACACTTTATCAGCGCTTGTTTTAGTACCAATAAAGATGGACTTTCTTAGCACATTTTTCTGGTGCTGATAAATACTAGTGCAGTCAAAGGTGAGTTTTATAGTAGTGTAAGGAATTCTATCTTATGAAATCTAAGGATGCGTATGCCAAGATAAAGAACATGCTTAGTTCTGGTATATAATTACACTTGACTGTTATGATAGTCTAGTTAGGCTTCCTTGTATGTGTTCCAAGAAATAATAATACACACACACAGACATACATATTATATCTTTATAGGTACTATGGTTCGAGATATTCTAGCTTAGCCCGAACTAGGTTGGTCGGCTAGGTTATCCTGAGGAACCCGAACCAACTTGTTTACTTTTATTTATTTACTGCTTTACCTATCATACCTATACACTATTGTATTTTATATTCATAGACTATTATTCTTTAGAAACTATTGGTGGTGGCCTACTTAGTATCTATCACACCTTGTTTGGGCCACCATTCCACTGGGGTACCCAAACATACCTCATTGGTTGTAGGATTAAGATCCTTGGATTGTACTGTCATGCTTGTATCTAGGAGTTTGGAGCATAGGACTGAGCTGGAGCTCATGATTCTCATAGAGATGGACCTTGGGATAATTTCTTCTTTTATTATTTCATTTTCTGTATGGTATTTCCTACTATATATTTATTATTTAAATTATGTATCCCTGTCTGTACATGCATGCATGATTTTATATTTGGAATTTAACATTACTTGTTTCTTCAATTATTATTATTCTTCTACTACTCTGTTATCTATTTATACTAATTTTGATATTTCTCAATTGATTTATTAGTATACCATTGTTATACTCTGATCCCAAGGATATAGTATCTCCATCATACCACTATTATGCCCTCACCACTAGTTGGAAGCCTCTAGAATACATGGAGGCATGCTTGAGGCCATGTGACCGACCCACTTGGGGCACCATTTTAGTGGATCTCAGGTCGAGACATTACATTCACAAGTATAGTTGGAGAAGAATGTATATCCTAAATGAGTGGACTTGACACCCCCTTTACCTATCTTTGGAAACCAAAACTTCTTGAAATTCAATTTCATAAGATACCCAGAGTGTCATCTTACTCACTTTGCATCTCAGTGTGGCCGGATGATGGAATCCACAGAATAGTAAGAGGTATCTAAACTCAAATGATTCATGAAGAATTTGGAAGGCCCCATATTTTTTTGATGAAAAAGCATTATTATTAGGTCATCCCTAGTTGGGAAGATCTTCATTTGAAATTCCTTTACCAGTTCAACTTTACCATGAGGTAAACAAGCATGGATAACCTATTTAACTACAATTAATATGAGAATGATAGAGTTACATACTTTATCACCAGATTTAAGGGTCTCACCTATTCCATGGATATACAACTACCCAGAGACCAATTACTATAAATTTGTGTGGAAAATCATTAAGATGAAATGTAAACCATGCTCATTCCATATAAATATCTTGGAGGATTTTAAGAATATACCGATACAACTTAACACTTGGAAGATTTAATTTATCAAAACAAGGATAAATATTGCTTGTCACAACCACTACAATACAAAATGGATAGGAAGGTAGAAAAAACCTCTATTATTTTTAAAAAAATAGCAACATCATCCTTATTTACTAATAGATTTAGGTTTTAGGTGGAACCACTACCTAAAACTAAAACCTAATGATAATAATATATAAACCCCAACCTCAATACAAAAAAAATGACCATGGGGAGTAGAGATGTTATTAATTTAAAGCCAAGAAGAACAAAATTTATCCCTTATGTCTTGAATAGTTTCCTATGAACTTTGTTTCAGTCCAAAAGCATAATAAGATCACACAACCTAAGATCAGAAATCCTAATGAGGTGGTTCTTGATGATCAAACCAATTACCTACCCTACTATCGAATATTTGTCCATACCATTTAAGACTGCTTCATATTTAAGTATTTTCTCTAGAAGTTGGTCAATAATGGTAAGGTAGTGTTACATGATCCCAAATAACATGTGACCCACATGGATTCTATCCTCCATGAAGATAAAGGATAATGGTAGGAGGTACCTAGATATTACATGTAAAAATTTGATGATAAGATTGTTTGAAAATTAGTCAATCATGCACCAAAAAACATCAACGAATGACTAGATCAAATAGTTATGTCCCCAATTACCTATACACCCAAGAGAAAATATATTTAACATCAAATTCCTCTTAAATTTGAAACAATAAAAATTATTTCACTAAGAATCATGAAGAGAATCCCTCATGAGTCCTTAAACCAGTTGGGACCCTCATGGATTTCATTCCCCTAGAATTAGGGGATAAAAACCATTCTACCAAACAAGATTATCCTTTAATGAGGATCCCTAATTCAATTCTTTCAATATTATCATATTGATGAAAATTTGTTTTGATAAAAAATATTTTTATGAAATAAGAGCCTCTATTTTTATCCACATGGTATCATTAAAGTTCAAATATTTTTTTTTTCTGGTTTTGAAAAATTTTATCCCAAAAAGGATTATGAAATTCTAGTGTAATTTTTTGATGCTCAGAAGGTTGATCCATCCTTTATTCCTATTATTTATCATTGGTATTTTCTTATAGATAAACCACATACCTCCAAAGAAGTTGTTTCCACCCCCATTGAATCCTTAGAGCATGATATTGATAATGATCCAATTAAGTATGATATATTTGTGGAAAATATAACCCATACCATAGTATGTAATGAAAGAATGTGTCCAAAATCAATGGATAATACAGTCATTGTGGTCCCAAACTAAACACTATTTATTAGTCACCCAATATACCAATAAAAAAGGTAAGGGTTTCACCATATATTATATCCACTAGCCACCTAAAGATTCAAGGGCTATCTCTACCAAAGAAAAAATCACCCAATAGTAAGAAAATATAAATCTCTAGAAAATTAATTTCAAATTAATTTGGGGAAGAATTGCTTTCTATTATGATTTCTAGGAATAATCATAAGTTCATTGGTCAAATATAATATTACAAAATTTCCTTTTATTATTAATAAATGATCTTATGTCTCAAAATGTCTATTTTATTATGTTTTAAAATAGGAGCACATAGAAGGAATTTTATATTTAATTATTAATTATGAATTAATATTGATTATAATAACTAGAAATAGTACGAGGATTTAAATGAAAAATAACAATTCATACACTAATATAAACTCCATAGGATTGAATTATCCAATGAAAATCGCTATTGTTATAAAAATAATAAAATGATATAGAAGAGTTAGTAATATGATAGAAAATATCAAGGTTAGTATAGAAACCTTATAATTAAAGTATAAAATAATGAAGTATATGAATAATGGTGTATATATAGTGTATAATGGGAAATATGACCATTACCTGACCATTGGGCAATATTATCATTGGTCATTATGACCATTGGAAATAGTTTATATGATGGGTAATGATGAGAAATAATTGATGCAAAAGGGATAAATTATGGATTCAATTAGTAGGAGAATGATTTTTGAATCCCATTTATCAGAACTTGGGAGGGATGTAGCTTCACTAGGGTTCACCCTTGACTAATACCAAGAATATCTTCAACAATTAAGGCTCGAGTGAAATAAACTATTGGTGAAGTTCAAGTAAGTGGAGATCACCACTAGATCAATGTTAGATGATCCACCCTAATAAAGTACCATCATAAATAACCTTACCCTAAAGATAAAATATTATATAAACTTCCCCCATTGGAAACCCCTCCTGGGTTGGCAGTAAAGATGAGATTAACCCTGAAGACTCACCTCAAATAGGCCCTGGGTTGGTGACTAGATCCAAGGGTATAAAACATAAATATGGGTGGTATTATTCTATGAATTCCTTGGAAAGAAGATATAAATAACCACCAATTCAAAATAAATATAATAATAAAAATGTATATCATTTACCAATACCAAAGAAAAATATATGATAAAATGAAATAAATCCAAAATAATGCAAGTTCAAACACCTAAGCTCTACTCTAACTACTCAGAAAAAATATCCCAACTATAATGATCTATCCTAAAAACAGTAGAAAACTACGGTAGGGTCAGAACTTGGGAGTACTCAGTAGGATCATACCTATAAAAATTCAACATATGTGTGAAATAAATATGCATGAATAAGTAGGAGTGAAATAAAAAATCAAGCATAATAAAAAACATATACATAATCCAATAATAATAACAACAAAGCGTGAACATAAGACAACAAACAAGTGGCACAAGAAACACCATCAGTAGGGCTCCATGGTCACCAAACCAAGTAACCCATCATCAAAGATATAACTCCACTTAATATATCCTATATTCTTAAAGTATCACCATCACTACAATCACCATAAAAGTTTTCAACATCATAAAAAATACTAAAGCCTAGAAAATATGCATCTCGACTGTAGCCTATCAACTCCGAGGCTCTAACACTGAAATTGATAGTGATATGGTAGGTTAACCACATTATAAAGTATTGGTATGTGGGTATGAAACAACACTAGAAATATTTCATTATCCATATTTCAATACATTCACAACCACATCACCAAATCTCAACATATCCACATTTTCATCATCACACATTCACAACCACATCGCTATAATCACTACAATTCCACTACTTCGTAACCATCCATTGATAAAGAAATGTAAACACGAAGGACATAAACCTTGTTCTCTCCTCATTCCATGAATATACCCCACTGACACTATCCCATTCTCTATATTAGGGTATTGTGAACATGAAGATAATCAACCTCATGCCCTCCCCTACAATGCATGACCCCCACTATGAACTAACTCATCCTCTCATCAATAATCACCTATAGTACACTATAACTGCAATCCATCATATCCTATGTGTATATTCCATCCTCAAGATATTACATCCCATGGAAATTCTATTGTAACTTCTACTAAACTATAACCGCAAGCCATTATATATTTTTTGTATATTCCAACCTCGAGCCATTACAACCCATAGAAATTAAAAATCATCATCTCCCCTTGTTCATATCACTTCCCCACAACCATGTTGATAATAACATAAAAAATCATAGAAATCATGCATCAATAACATATTCTAAAAAATCATAACATCATCAAACAGAAAAAACATGGCTCATTAAGTTCAAAAGCCCAATAAAATATTCATACCACCCATTCATCATTTCACATACCAATTAAAGACATGAAACCCTCTCTCATTGAATTAACTATCCTTATTCACACATATAATCATTATAAGACTTTTAATATACCACCATTATTCGTTTATAACCTTTACCATTTTTATTAATAACGTATTCTATTTTACAATTCTAGTACATAAACTTTATATTCTCAACCCTGATTCCATTGTCTCCTAAACCCATAATACTTCATCAAATAATTAAGAAAGAAAAAAATAATAAACATTCCAACAATATAACAACCTTCAATTAAATAATTCCAGATTTATAATCCACTTTACAAAAAAGTATAATAGAAGCCAGAACAATATTAAAAATCAACAAAAACATGAACATAAATTCTAAGATATATTTTCCAATTTTTTTCCTAATTAAATTATTTAAGTAATTAATCCATTTAAAAAGATGGAATGGTTTATAATGATATTAATAATAATAATCCATAAAAATAAACATCCATTATAGAAATAAATTCATAACAGTAGCATGGAAATCATAAGGCACACCCACCTACCCATACCCAATTCACCATCTTTATTAAATTTAAATCTTCTCAGAGGTTAAGTTTTCCATGTTTTTCCAATTTACCATAAACCAAAACTCCCAATGAAATCACAACAAAATAATTGGGAGAAAACACCATAATCATATTTAAGAATATTAATTAAAAAATATAGAAGATAAGTCTTGAGATCCACTACTTCAACTAGAACATCACAAATGGATGTGAAAAGATGTGGTGAAGAGAGGATAACCACAAGGAGAGACACACAACAAAGAGGGATCAAAAACCTATAACACACCACCCAAACTAGTCGTTCATACTACTATAACCATCTACAGATGAATAACTGGAATAAAACCAAAAATAAAGAAGTGGGAACTCTCCTATAATCAATAAGGATTGATATTCCACGGTCAGGGTTGAAATCCAATTAAATGGGGATGAAATACCTCATAGGGATGCACCTAGATCACTAAAAATTGAGATAAAAGGTTGAAGAAAGATAGGGTTTAAATGAGTTTAGGAATTTATAGGCAATCTATAAATTATAAGACCAAAACACAAGACCATAGATTAATCTGTGACATATTGATGTGGAGTATATTCCATGGTGAAATAAAGAAGACCACATTTCAATGGGTATATTCAAATCTACATTTGAGAAACACGACACAATACATGCCGTAGATCCTATAAAATAAGATAAAGACCATGGTGCAAAGGAACCACCATGCCATAAAATTATATTGAAAAAGAATAAGTCCACATTTCAACCCAGCTCTATGGTGTAGAGACCCCAAAATTGATAGAACCAACAAAAATTACATATCTAGGACTCCATGTCATAGCCCAACCCCAAGCCATAATGATACCAAAATAGAAAGAACCACCAAAATTTCACTTCCTAGGGATCCATGCTATAACCGAGATCTCTACATCACTATACCAACATCTGAAAGACATCCATGGTGTAGATCTATCCTCTATGATACAAAACCCCCTACATGATGGAACAGAAGACTCCACACTAAAAAAACTACTCTACAGCTGAAATTTTACCTTAAATACCCTCCTCATCCTCTAAAATTTCTTTAAAAACCTCCAACAATTAAAAAAACATAATGTAGTAGGCCCATAAGGTTTATAACATTACATAAGATACCTCTAAAATGATTCTCAACCTCAATAATCAAAACTAGACCACAGGAGGAAGAAAAATAACACTAAATAAATACCTCATAAGAAACCTCCCAAATAAAACCAACCCACTACCAAAAACCTTAGAAAGTGTTGAACCATGATACTATAATAAAAAATCTCTCAACAACGCTCATGGATTATGAAGATACCTCTCAGATAGAGTAAAACCACCTAATGAAGTGAATTTGGAACCATCCTCCTCACTCATGACCAACTTTTACCTACTACTCATTCCACTTTAACTAGGTTTCAAGATGTGCACATCTAGATACACAGTTTAATCAACTATTAAAACATTTAATTTGATTTGAAAATGTACATTTTAGAAATTTTCATCAAAATATTTATAATTAAATTTTCCAAATCGTTCAACATAGTTTAAAAAAAATTCAAAATTCATTATAAGGTTTTATTAGGTGTATAACTCAACCAAGACATTCTACCTCTACCAAATATCCAACAAATATTGGGATATATGGAGAATATTGGGATGGTTATAAAAAAAGTTCCCCACTAAACCACACCAGAAATAGATTATCTCACAAGACATATGACACCTCAAACCACTCAACCCCAGAGCAATATGTCATTACCTAGCCTTAATATACTACCTCACT
Organism: Viscum album; assembly: GCA_963277665.1. Classification (NCBI taxonomy): domain Eukaryota; kingdom Viridiplantae; phylum Streptophyta; class Magnoliopsida; order Santalales; family Viscaceae; genus Viscum; species Viscum album. The sequence goes on along the minus strand of OY728152.1, from coordinate 865,671,402 downwards.
CTCTTTATCCATGAAGCTCTGCAACCTAGAGTATTCAACTTCACATTCCCAACCACTTGGTAGGTATCTTTATTAAAACCCTACTTCATAAATAACCCTTTATTTATGATCTATGACTGATCTCTCATTGCTTCCTAATATGGAAACTAAAAAGGAATGACTTATCGTTGAATCTCTAGTATCAAAGTGGATTAAAAAAGGCGCACCTATACTCTTTCCTTGAGAAAAAACATGGAAACCAACTAAATAGATTTATAAAGAAGGCCCCAAAATTTTTCACACTCTCAACCCTTTCTAAACCTCCTAAATCTCATTTAAATGATCCCAATCCACTCTTGGTAAATGAATACCTTCTTGAAAATATTAAGAAATATTCCCTAAGACATATCATATGAATCACTATTCTTCATTTCCCATCACCTTCAATCCACCTTCCAAAACATCAAATAACCAAATTAAATAAAAATTTATATGGGGTATTCACCAACCAAAAATAAACCTTAAACTCATCCAATGAATCCCCAACATTGGGGATAAAGGACCCACTGAAGAACTTTATAACTTCCTACCTCTAGAATTTTAACATGGCTTTATCCCAAGATCTCTATTACTTTATATGACCCAAACCCTGATGAAATTTTGACAACATAGCTTCAAACTAGGAAAAAATGGTTATCATAATTCAAAAACCAAATCAATCAATATATAAGGAACATCGATGCTTCATAAGAATAACATAAAGCCAAGTCAACTATTCTACAAGACACCCCACACAACCAAAACACCATCCTCTATCAGGAACAACACTACACCATATTATATCAACCATAATCCACATATCTTCCACTTAACCATTATATACAGTATTTCGACCTATATATTTCCCAAGACAATAACTACTGCAATAATCACACAACACTCAAGCACAAAAATCAAGGAATCCCACCCACCATGTTAAGGTATTTTCCACTTTGGGCTTCCTCAAGCCACCTATGTAGTTTCAAAACATGTCATAAATATAAAATATCTTAATGGGGGATGGTTATTCCTCTATTAATATTCTTAAATCCATAACACAAATTTACATAATAGGATAAATCATAAAAACCTAGCCATATTGATATGACAATTAATCAATTTTTGATAATTCTTTATAAAAATTAAGGTGTGGAAATAAATATTATCTTTATCAATTTCAAGATTTTACAAACAATCATTTCATTACAGAATTTAAGTGGATAAAATTTTATAGTTGTTAGGTGATTAAATCAATAAAACCATATCACAACACATAATCACAACATGGGTACATGTTCATAATAGAAAGAAACATCATCTTAGTGATCACACAGTTTCTATATTAATAAATATAAAGGTTTCGTGGATTAAGCTTCATTACAGACCATATTCCTATTAAATATCCTTGAAAAACATTTTATAATTTGAAAAATTGGTTTTAATCAATTCATATTAACAATTCAATGAAATCAATCAATAAAAAGGTAATTATAAAAAAAAAATCAACATTTATAAGGAATTTTCAAGGAAATAAATATTCCTTGCATTTAAATAACTTAAAATTAATCCAATTTAAAGAAAAAAACATCACATAATGCAGTACTAAAAATAAATCTTTTTATACTTAAACTAAAAATTTGATCTCTAAGGAAACATGCTTCCTATAGAATAAACACAATACATGACACATTATCTTACATTATGTTAATCATTCTCAAATTAAACATTTCTTAAACATTTTATCATGTAGGAGAAATGATTTCATATTTCAAAATAAAAAAATGATTTCATATCACAAAAATAAAACTACACATGTTGTATCACTACATATCATTCTTGACATGATCAAACTAAACAGTCTTTAAACATTTCATCCCTCAGGAAAACATTCTTATACACTACAATAAGGAAACATAATTTTACTTTCATATTTAAATACAACATGATCAGTACATAACACAATTTTATATTTTAAATATAACCTACTAAACATTCTATATAATCAATATTTATATAATAGTAATTTTATAACAAGCAGTGCAAATGTTTTTAAAGAATGATTATCATTTTCCAAGAATTTAAAATAATCAATATCTAGCCTTACAATAAATTACTAACACATGAAAGAAAAATATCATGAGAAGATAGGTAAAACATGGAATTCTATTCACATATCTATGTTTAAAGTATACATATACATAATCTAGTATAAAAATACTCTTTATCATGCTTGGAAATTGAGATAGATTTTTTGATTGGAAAAATTTCAAATTACTAACAATTACCTCTGATCATTTTAATCATTTTTCAAAATCTAGAAACAAAAGAAAAAAAATTCAGCCTTGTGATAAATTTTCAACACATTCATACAATATATAAATTGATTAATACTAAAAAAGTGCAGTTATGAAAAAAGGAAGGAGAAAATTATTCATGTCAATGTTTTCAAAATTTAAATTAATTACCAATAATCATGATGGTCATTTTTCAGATATTTTAGAATTAAAATAACAAAAATAAAATTTCAAAAAATTCCATAACACATGATTATGATACATCATGAATGAAAAAAACACATTAAATATCAACTTTCATGAGAATCAGAACACTCTTAAGCATGGTTTCATAAAAATCATTTCAACATGTTAGTATAGAATCTTCTCAAGGTAATATGTTTTATAAATGTTTCAAAATTTAGTAGATATTCACAATAAAATTCACTAATAATGCTTTAATAACAATTTCAAACACTAATAAAATAGGTTATAATGATATGAATTTTAATAATGGATGAAAAATTAAATTTATGAAGAATAATGTTATAACAAGAAAGAGAATAACACATTTCAAGTATTATTAAGGTTTCAAAAAAATGGTTTATGCCAATTAATCACCATTTTACTATTTAAATTTAGGTTGTATAACCTATTCAATTAACATTGATAGTTAATTAAGAACTAGAGCTAAATAATTGTTAAATAAACACACATAAAAATAAAAATGTAAATGCTAATGAAACTAATGACCACGATTAATGTAACCCCATAATTTTTACCCTACAATAGTTTCAATTCAACCTAGACATGTTCAGTAGGTTGTCAAAGTCATTGTGTTGGATCATAGGCCCCCAAAGTATCTATTTCATGGATAGTATATTTTGTCTACATAACATGTTAGGATCAAGTTTCCCCACTTCCCTACTAAACCCATGAAAACTTCACATGTGTCTAACTCTAATATCTACCCTATATCTCAACCAAAATATTTGATACCACTATTTCATGACTTTTCCCTACTGGAAAACACTCACGGGTCAAAAGAAAAGAGGAGAGTGACCCACGAGGCTCGTCTATAATAGGCCTTGGGTTGGAGACTAGCATCATGGGTATAAAATACAAATATTAGAGGAATTACCCTATTAATTCCCAAGAAATAAGATATAAAAAATCACTAATTAACTCCATATAATAAGGAAAAAGACATGAAATTTACCAATCCCAAATGAAAATACCTGAACAAATGAAATAAATCCAAACTAATAGAATTACAAACACTTAATATCTACTCCAATTACCTAAAAAATAGCTCCAAACTCTAGTGATCTATCCTAAAAACACTATAAAATTATGGTGTGGTGTGCACTTTGGAGTTCTCTATAGGATCATCCCTCTAAACAGATCAACATCTATGTGTATTAAATGTGAAATAATAAGTAGGAGTGAAATCAACCAAGTAAGAATAATAAAAAATATATACATAAGACAACAAGAATAATAACAAATAATGGCCATAAGGTGACAAAAATAGGCACAATCAACACCATCACTAGGGCTCTATAATCACTAAAATGATAGACCCATCGTCAAAGATACAAACCCCCTTACTATATTAAATTTCCTCAATGTATTACCATCTCCACAATAACCATCAAAATTATAAATATACCACAACATCCTCGAGCCCATAATATATTCATCTCAGCTCCAAATTGTCAACTTAGGGGCTCTCCTACTCAAACCAATAGCGATATGATAGGATAACCTCCTCTATTAGTGTAGGGAAATGGGTATGAAACAACACCAATATCAAATTATCAACCATAATTCCATAATTCTATTACTATAATATAGTGTCTCTACATATCCATATTTACATCATCACACATCCACAACCATGTCACTACAATCACCACAATGACACCACTTACCAACCATCCACTGATAAGGAAATGAAAACATGAAGGATATAAACCTCATTCCCTCCTCTTTCCATACACATCCCCCACTAGCAGTATCCCATTATATCTAGGTGAAATTGTAGAGAATCAAATCATTCCCTCCCCTTACCTTGCATGACCTCCACTATGAACCACCTCATCATCTCATCAATCATTACCTCTAGTTACCTATAACCACAAACCATAAAAACCTATGTGTATATTATAAACTTGATCCAATACAACCCATGTAAATTCCACACTCACTTCTAATTCACTATAACTATAAGCCATCATATCCCGTACATAAATTCCAACCTCAAGATATTATAGCCCATAGAAATTTAACTACATCACCCCCCCTTATCCACACCACTTACCCATATCCGATTCCATAATAACATAAAAAAATCATATAAATCATGTATCAATAACATATTTCAAAAAAAAAATATAACATTACCAAACATAAAAACATTCCTTATTAAGTTCAATAACCCAATAAAATATTCATTCCACCCATTAATCATTTCACATACCAATTAAAGACATGAAACCCTCCCCCATCACATTAATTACCCATATTCACACATCCAATCAATACAATCTTTTTAACATATATCCACTATTCATTTATAACCTTTAGAATTTTAATTAATAATATATTATATTTTCAAATTTCTTACCATAAAATTTATATTCTCATCCCTGATCCCATTGTATTCTTAACCCAAAAAAAGTTCACCAAACTATTAAGAAAATAAAAAAATACCCCAATCATATAACAACATTCAATTAAATAATCCCAAATTCCTACTCCCACTTTATGAAAAAGTAATATAATTAAAAGCTCGGTATTAAACATAAAAAAATTCATCAACATAGATTCTAGGTTCATTTTTATTGAATTTTATTCCTCGTTACCTTTATTAAGTAATTAAGCTATTTAAAAGGGTGGAATGGTTTACATTGACTACAATAATAAGAATCCACAATAAAAAACATCAATAAAATAAATTAATACATCACAATAGCATGAAAATTATAAGGCACACACAACTCCCTATACCCAGTTCATAATCTCTATTAAATTCAAATATTCTTAGAGGTTAAGTTTTCTATGTGTTATACCCATTACCATAAACTAAAATACCCAATTAAATTAAAATACCATACTTGGGAGAAAAAAAAGCATATTAAACCATATTAATTCTAGAATATAGAAGATAAGTCTTGATATACCCTACGCAAACCAGGTCTTCAAAAACCACTCTGCAAAGATGAGGAGAAGAGAGCACAACCACAAGGCTAGAACCACACCAAAGAGGGATCAATAACTTAGAACACACCACCCAAACCAGTCATTCCTATAACTATAACCCTATCCAAATGAATAATAGGAATAAAATCAAAAGGAAAGAAGGGGGAACCCATGAAGGAATCAGCAAGGAATAATAGGAATCCCCAAGGATTGATCACCTAAGGATGTCGTTGAAATTTGATGAAAGGGGGATGAAAGAATTCACAGGGAAATACCTGTATCTCCAAATAATTTAGAGACAAGGTAGAAGAAAGATAGGGTTCAAAGGGGTTCGATAATTTATAGGAAATCTGAAAATTATAGGACCACGATGAAATACCCTAGATTATGCTACAACATGTTGATGTGGAATAGATTCCACGATGCAAGGAAGAAGATCACACTATCATAGGTCTAGTAAAAACCACATCCAAGAAACGTTATGTAATCTACATTTTATATCATATAAAGAAGGATAAGGACCATGATGCAAAGGAACCACTACACCATAGAATTCCAATGGTAAAGAATAAGGCCATTCCATATCCTAGATCTATGGTTCAATGAACCTAAAATCAATAGAACTAATAAAAATCACCTCTCCAAGACTCCACATCATAACCTACCCCCACACCATAAACATATTGAAATATGTAGAACCACAAAAACTCTACTTCCTAAGGATCCAATCTATATCCAAGCTCCCTACATTTTCATACCAACATCCAATAGACCTCTAGGATGTAGATTTATCATCTATGCTACAAAAAACCCTTCAACAATGCAACATACACCTCAACACCATAACACCTCCCTCCAGATGAAATTTTAGCTTAACTCCCATCTTCCCTCATTTGAGACTTCTCCCAACACTTCTAATACCTAAAACAAAGTAATGATCCCGGAAGGTTTGAATTGTTACAAAATTACATTATAATAAGGGGTTATATATCTAGAATTTAGTATTATAAGGTGTAATTTTCCTTTTATAAATGAAATAGTGGTTTCTTTAATCCAATTTTCATTATTTTTTATTTAATAAAATACACATGAATATAATATGAATAAGATATTATATTTTTGGATACAAATAAAACATAATTGTATTTTTTAAAATTATATAATTACAAATAAAATAAAGTTTTATGATAAATTTAGGTATTTAAAATAAGATTTATTTTTATTAAATAGTCTTATAAAACACTATTTATGTAAATATAAATGATAATATAATTATATAATGTCCCAAATAATTTTTATAGGGTCAAAAAGTTGATTATTCCTTAAAAACTATTATTTTTCCATAAATAAGTATTTTATTTAAAATATTATTCTCATATTTAGAGAATTTTATAGATAAAATGGATATCATTTTTGAAATCAGCACTTCAAAATTAAAAAATAGTGAATTTTTAAAATTTTCTAAGATAGTCAAAATTTTGGGTAAAAAGTAAAATATGATATAAATATATAGTATGCATGATGATATCATAATGTCATAAAAATTATATAATAAATAATTAATATATTTATAGGCCAAAAATGTGCTTTCTCATTAAAATAATATATTTTAAAGTGATAATATTAATTTTACAAACCTATAAAGAACCTTCCAAAACCTAAAGCATATTTTAAAATTTTAAAAATAATTCTTTATGAACACGACTCATGTATACATCATAAATGATATTATTTTAATGAGTTAGATTTATAAACTAATAAAATATTAAAAAACTCTCCTAGGAAAATATCATGGGAAAAAACCATGGTAAGGTTAATGATTTTGTATTTTTATTAACTCAGTTTCCAAGGCCTTAGTTTAGAATTTAATAAAAAATTCCCCCTTATTTTCTATAAAACCAACCCATTATTACATTCTTCTCTACTAACAAGACTTTTAGCATGAATTTACTCTCAATTTATCTCTCTAGATTCTTTTTAAAGAGTTTTTAAGGTTCCTAGTATCTCTTCCCAAGTTTTAAGAATCAACCTCTCAATGTAATGGGTTATCTCCCTCAGTTTTTAATTAAAGAATTTCATTTCTTATAAGAATTTTATTTCCAAAAAATTATATTTTTATATGTTCATAGACATCCCATACTTCCTAAATAATTATATACTACCTTCCTCTCTCATAAAACCCTTCCAAAAACTTTTATGTACACTATTTATGCTTCCAAAATTATCCCTTGATTTTGGATGCTATATTTTTATGAATACCCAACCCTATATTCAATAAAGGGTGATCATCTATATATAAATATGCTTTATTGATTGGGGAATTCAATTTTTTTAACTCACATTCCCTACTCATGGGTTAAAATTAAATGATATATGATATATGTGGCACACATGAATTTTATCATAAGAAGGGTGCACCATGATATTTATTCAATGCATTGGGTAAATAATTAAACTATAGAGATAACATGTTTATGATACCTTGGTGAATAAACTTGGTAACATTTTTTTTGATACCTTGGTGATGAACCTTGGAGACATGCTTATGAATATATAATATTTATGTTGTATCCAAAATTCCATATTATGCCTCATGTACTTATGATCATTCTATTATTTTATTCTTCATGTATTTATGATCAGGATCTATTTTTATTCCTCTTGAGTTATCCATGTCCACATACTTCAAATTTCCTTTTTTATCCCCTACTGGGATTTATGCTCACTCTTTTCCTTTAATGTATGTACCTAGGAAATATTATGCATTTAAGTGAACTAGAATTATATTAAAGGATTCTCTCAAGAGGATTAAATAATGTTTATGTACTTCATGTATTATGTACCTAGTTTCCAAGACATTAAACCTCAAAATACACTTTAAAGTTTTTAATGTAATATTTTTTCAAGGAATTATGTTAAAAATCATGTATGAAAAAGTGGGTCACCATAGTTTTTATCAAATGTATGTTTTAGTTTTTTATGTAAATTTGGACTAGAAGAAATTAGTAATAACCCAATGTATAAGTCGAATTATAAGAAAACTCCTAAAATTATGGTAATGTATAAAGTGACTGGTTTCCAAGAAGTTAAATACCTATATTGATACTATAAATGGATGTGGATATGGAATAAATGTACCTAGGGGTAATAACCCCAAAAGGGATTGTTGGGTATTAACTTTACTTGTACATGGTGCACAAAAAAGAGTCATTTATAAACACCTCACTTGACACTCCTAAGGGATATTCTTTGGTTAATCACATTTTTTTATAAACCATTATGAATGATATAATAACATATGTAAAAACCTGGTTATTATTCTTAAGGTATGAGTTTCTTCTTTTCCTTTTTCCTTAGGTGTTTTTGAGAAAATAAGAAAAATGGGGAAAAATCCAAAATTTTGTGGGTACACACCGTGTACTTTTCCACACACTGTGTACTTTTCCACACGTCATGTACTTTGGCCGTGTGGGATGAGTACATAGGGCGTGTAGGCCTGTCAGGGATAAAGGGTGTAAAAAATGACTACACGCTGTGTACTGGGTATTTACATGCCGTGTAATTAATCGGCAGGTGAATAGTAAGGTGGTGGGAGTAGCCGCCAGCTGAGCGAAAACACTCACCGTGTATTCAAAAATACACACCGTGTAATCATGTCGATAGATGAACAATGTGGCGGTGAAAAGTAGTTGCTATAGGAACAATTAAATGATGAAAAGTACACGCCGTGTACTTGAGAGTACATGCCGTGTAGTTTGTTTTTTCTTTTAAAATGGGAAGTAGCCTCCTCATTCAACAGAGGAGGCAGTGGACGCATTTGGAGTAAGGGGTGGAGAGGCCAGAGCTTGGAGGAGCTCCTGATCGCATGCTGAGAATCCATTTCTTCCACCATCAATCTTGTTTGAACTGTGTGGGTAAGACCTTCCTTCTCCTTGTGCTGTTCTTACCAATTCTTTCCTGAGTGGAAGTTATTTGGGTTTGAATAGGTTATCATTTTTCCCAGATCTACATTGTTCTCGGATGATTCGGGAGGCATCATTCATGTATATCGATCAGAGGAGATCAAGGTAGGTGGTCTGATGTTCAATTCCAACTATTGAGTGTTTTTGTGTACCATTGTGCTACGCGCCCATGTTTGGGGTGTCGTATGTCTGAGGACTTGACTAATTAAATAACAAGAATTGCATAGGTAATTTAGTGAATATGTACAACTTCTGTTTGGGATCATTTCTTGGATCCAGGGCCACCCCGTGGGTGCATTCCCTTGTTTACCCGTTTGGCCAGGTTACCTGAGGGTATGTCGTGATTTAGCATGCTTTGAGTTTTCTTGAGAGAAAATGTATATAATTACTTTCTTATGTGTTGGGCTCGGCCGGATTTCTTATTTAGACTAAGGTTAGTGTTTCTCATGCCTGATGGAAAGTGTTTTGTTTAGCCTGAGGGCAACTTTTCTTATGCTTGTGGGCAATTGCTTCCATGCCTGAGGGCATTATCTCGTATGCCTGAGGGAAATATTCGTTATGTCTATGGGCATCCACCTCTGGGTTTCAATTTTGATTACCAGAGGGTAAGGTTTTTTCTATCTAATTACTCTTTTTACTCATATATTCACCATGGTAATCTCACATGTTATACCTGCCAAGCTAAAGCACATGTTTGGTATTGTTTTACCTTCTACTTGTTACATAGCTTGTTGTGGTTTTGGTTGCAGCACTGTTTAGGGGATTGTCAGCTGAGCCTGAGTCTCGGGAACATATAATTCAATTATATTGAATTGTTAAATAATAATTAAATGGAAATGGAACTGGTAGGAATGTTTACTTTTTAGTACTTCCTGGTTTACTGCATTTCATTACTGCACACTTCCGTTGCACAAAATCACTGACAGTTGGGCACGAACCTTTGGTGGTTGCCTACTGGGATTCATTTCTCACACCCTGTTTGGGTAATGTCTTCAGCCCAAATAGATCATACTGCTACAGGTGTTGATAAGGGAAAGAGTCCCTATACAGGTACTTGATTGTTGCAGAGGAGTAGGAGAGCATGGGACCAAGCCTAGGATTGCAATGCTGCTAAGTTCCTGCTGTGCTGTTTTATTCTGCTTTGGTGTATTTTTCCCTTGTATTGTACTATTTCAGACTGTAGTGTATCTTGTTTTTAATGCTTTATTAGACTTAGGGACACATTGCATCATTATATATACGACTATTGGTCTTTTATTTACTTCAGTACTATGTCCATTTCAGCATTGGTATTGTTTACTGCTTCCACTTTTGTATACTTGTATTTTGTTATGTTGTGTTACACTTTGACAAATGAGGGCATATTTTCCCCACTATCAGACCTAGGCCCTCGCTGCTAGTCGGAAGCCTCTGGCATTTGGGGAAATTCACTTGGGGTCATGTGACCCACTGAGTTCGGGGCACCCATTAAGTGGCACCTAGATCCGGGATGTTACAAAGTGGTATCAGAGGGGTTTTCTTTTCTCTAAGTTATTTTATTATTTGGAAATAACAGAAAGAGATAGATTGTTAAGGGGTTCAGTAATAACTATGCCCAGGAGTAGCTGCCCCGTGTACAGGTAAAGACCGGATTTCCTCGAATTAAATTGTGATTTCATGTTTATGATTATTACAATTGATTTTATTTTAACCATTGGGTGACTCACTTGTTGTATGCTGGTTATATTTTTATAACTGGGTTCTATTTAGTTGCAACCCGATGAGATGAGGGTATGTCATCTCATGCATCATTTAGGCACATGTTAGAATCACATGCCATGCATAGTTTCCATGCCATATAGGTGCATTAGAAATTGCATGTTATTGTGATAGATGTTGTGCTAGTAAAGTCATGATGTTGTGATAGATGCCTTGATAAAATACCTGCTATTTGGTAGGGTATTGTTATTTATAGTTTTGTAGAATGAACACCAAACTTTAGTTCTTGAGGATTATAGGCCCTCATTGACCATAATTTGGTGGATAATTGACTGTTTACTTTGTTATAACACGTATAAGATGCCAAGATTTGGTTCATGGGGAGTATGGACCCTCATGGATCAGAATTTGGCACTTAGGTGTTGGGTTCAGAGTTTTCTGGGCTCCAGAGTAGTTTCTGAGGCTTATTGTCTGAAAAAACCCAGAATACATGCATGTAATTGTAAATACATTCCATTTACTCTTCTGTTCGGGAAAAAATGAGAAAAAATTAAGTACACGCCATGTACCATATGTACATGATGTGTAGTCTCCAACCGTGTCATAGGTCGTGTGGGCAGAGACACATGATGGGAAGTACTAGAGGGAACACACCGTGTACTGATTGTACACACCATGTTGTGTTGACCATGTGTCCACCGTGTAACTAAAAAACACAAGTGGAGAAAAATCTGAGCTCAAACATGTCGTGTCAATCATGAGCACACCATGTAGTTTAACCTGGGGATCAAGCCTTGTAACTAACAAACACAGGTCGGTGTTACCTCTTCTTGGACACGCCGTGTACCTATGGGGAACACCATGTAGTCTTGACCGGTGAGAGACCGTGTGGACTTGACCGTGTGGCTGGGGAAATAGGGTGGTGTACATGCCGTGTGCGGGTGTAACATGCCATTTAGTGTCAGTCAAGTATCCGACTGTGTCACTAACAACATAGGCAGTTGGAATCTAATCCGTACATGTCGTGTCTATCTGGAACACGCCGTGTAGTGTGAGCTATGTACCTGGTCGTGTAACAGACAACATGGGTCGGTGAAGCTTGTCTAGTACACACCATGTAGACCTTATAAATGCCATGTAGTCTCATTCAAAATAGAGCCGTGTGGCTAAGCTGTGTAGAAGGACTCGAGCATGGGAAGAAAATTCAACTACACGACGTGTGTGTGGAAAACACGCCGTGTGTTTGGGGTGTTACACAACCAGGTCTGGCAGAGGTACACGCCCATGTGAAAGGTTTATGGGAACACACCATGTAGTTATTATAAACACTGTTTAGTATTGTTTTGTCAAACTTGAATGTTTTCTTTCTCCTGTTCCCTTCTTATGTTTCCAATTCTTGGTCCTTGATAATCGTAATCTAAGGCGTGTGTTTGACCTTGTAGAGTCATGCCACCGAGATGACCACAAGTTGTTCGCCAAGAGAGAGAAAATGATTATACTCTAGAGATGGTAGGCCATGGGCTACCAATGGATCCTCCAACAGAGCCAGATGCGGTTCTAGCTGTTATACTGGACACAGGCATTGATGCGCAGTTCTGTGAAGGCTTCATGCGATTCATGCAGACCTTTCAGGGAGCACCGCCGATTACCACATCTACGGAAGAGCTGACACGAATATTCTAGCAGTAGCATCCACCTACATTTTCAGGGGATGGAGGACCATAGGCTACGGAGTCTTGTCTTGGTTCTATGTAGACTATCTTTGAGCATCTGGAGATGCCTCCAGGATGGAGGGTCAAGCTCGCTACATACATGCTGCGTGATTCCGCCAGGAGATGGTGGGATGTTACCACCCAGACTGAGCATCACAGAGACATTTCATGGGAATATTTTAAGGTATTATTCTATGAATTTTTCTTTCTGGAGACACTGAGGGAGGATCGAGCTCAAGAGTTCATGAATCTACAGTAGGATGCCATGTCAGTGATGGACTATTATGCCCATTTCACCGAGCTACAATGTTTTTCACCTGTACAGGTGGGTGAAGAGATGTTGAGGGATAAATGATTTGAGTATGGTGTTCGATATGACATCCGAGCACTGGTGAATGTTTTCAGGTGTCCTACATTGCATGATATAGTTAACCAGGCACTGATTACTGAGTGGAACCTACGGGAAGCTAGTGGTGCAGGCCAGGGTGGTTTGGCACCAGTTTCTGGTACTATTTATACCGGTAAGAGGAAGAGACAGATGGATTTCTCCCATGGTGGCAGTACTAGCCAGAAGATTTCTTCATTTGGCCAGGTCATGTGATACCAGTGTGGTAAAGAGGGGCACAAGAGACCTCAGTGTCCACGTTACCTAGTGGAGTGCCGAGCTTGTAGCAATATGAGTTATCTGTAATGCTTTTGCAGGGCATTTCCACCAGTGTCTAGTGAAAGGGGTTCTGTGCAGACTCCACATGTAGGAGCAGGGCCAAAAGCTTCTTACCAGTCAGGGAATTGGGATATGTCAGGACGTTCAGGCTGAGGTGGTGGTCGTGGATGTGATAGCCAGACACCAGGATCTTAGAGACAGTAGGGCAAGTCATCTCAGGGTAGCTAGGCTACGTCGCAGGTCCACGACACTGGGCATGCATATGTAGTGAAACAGACCCAACAGGAGTAGTATCTCCGAACTTCCACTATAAGAGGTACTATTCTAGTAGCTTTTATTTTATCTTTTGTACTATTCGATATGGGTGATACACATATCTTTATATCTGTGCCCATTGTGGATAGCCTTGGGCTATGTGTTTCTTTTTCTTCTTATGATATTATGAATCTAGACACTCCGTTGGGGACTAGAACGGCTAGTGTGCGTCAGTGCAGGGAGTGCCCCATAGAGGTTGGTGGGTGTCACTTTATGTGGTACCTCTATGTCTTAGAGATGATGAGCTATGATGTCATTCTCAGGATGGACTGGTTGGTACCCTTTCGAGCCTTTGTGGATTTCTATTATCGTAGGGTGAGTTTCACGTCACCAGAGGGTGGAGATTTTCTATACAAGGGTGAATGGGATGTCCAGGCGAGCCGAGCTAGACCCAAGCACCGTGGGCTAGGTGATGTGTTGGCCCAGATTTCGAGTTTATATTTGGATGACTAGGGAACTTTTCAGAAGGATTTCACTCTAGTGGTTGATCGTTTCAGGGATATCTTCTCAGATGACTTTTTTAGGTCTACCTCTAGAGCAAGAGGTGGGTTTTTCTATTGAGCTTTTTCCAGGAGCGGCACCGGTGTCTATTACTCCTTATAGGATGGATACACCAGAACTGTAGGAGCTCAAGAGGTAGTTAGAGGAGTTAAATAAAAAGGCTTTCATCTGATCTAGTACTTCTCCTTGGGATTCGCTTGTCCTATTTGCGAAGAAGGCTGAAGATACCCTCAGTCTTTGTGTGGATTATCAAAAGTTGAACTAGTTGATGATTAAGAACCGATATCCCTTATCGAGTATTGATGATATTTTTGATCAACTTTGAGGAGTGTGAGTGTTCTCGAAGATTGACTTGAGATCCGGATATCATCAGTTACGCATTAGACCATCAGATATACCACTTACAGCTTTTCAGAGCAGATATAGTCTATACGAGTAATTGGTCATGCCGTTCAGACTCACGAACATGCCAACAATTTTCATGGATCTAATGAATTGTGTGTTCCACCCATATATATATACTTTTGTGGTAGTATTCATGGACGATATCTTGGTGTACTCTCACACTTGACATGACCATGCTACCCATATTGAGATTGTTCTGAGTACATTGAGAGAGAATAAGATATATTCTAAGCTCTCAAAGTGCCACTTTTGGATGGACCAGATATACTTCCTTAGTCATATTATCTCAAAGGCAGGAGTTACAGTAGACCTAGAGAAAGTGAGAGTAGTAGTTTCCTGGGAGCAGCCTTAGAACTTGTTTGAGATACGGAGTTTCTTGGGGATGTCAGATTACTACATGTGCTTTATACAGGACTTCTCCTGCTTAGCAGCGCCGTTAACGGGTTTGACTAAGAAGGGTGTGAAGTTCGTATGGTCAGAATCCTACGAGACAGAATTTCCGAAGCTGAAGGGAAGGTTGACATCAGCAGCAGTCCTGATACTTCCAAAGCAAGGGAAGAGCTATACAGTTTACTGTGATGCATCAGGTACTGGGATGAGAGCAGTGTTTATGTAGGGTGATCGAGTAGTTGCATACGGGTCTCAGTGGTTGATGCCACATGAGAACAACTACCTGACATATGATCTCGAGTTGAATTAAATTGTTCATGCATTGCGCTTTTGGAGACATTATCTCCTGGAAGAACATTTTGTGGTGTTTACGGACCACAAAAGTTTGAAATATATCTTTACCCAGCATGACTTGAACTTGAGACAGAAAAGGTGGGTTGAATTCCTTCAATCCTTTAACTTTGAGCGTGCTTATACACCTGGTAGGGGTAACACAGTTGCTGATGCACTGAGTAGGAGGACTCAGATATAGGCAATGCAGGAGGCCAGTGTTGAGTGGAAGATCATGGATTTATTCTCTGAGATGCATTTGGAGGTGCATGATAGTTAGGGTAAAACCTATATTTCTTCCTTAGCTTTGAATTCTACCCTCATGGATAGAGTGAGGATGAGACAACTATTAGATTCAGAAGGCCTAGTTCTATGGGAGTCGGTGGCAAGTGAGGAACCTTCTCCTAGTTGGACGATATGCGATGATAAGGTACTGCGTATCCATGGATGAGTGTGGGTTCCAAGGGATATACGCGAGGAGTTGATATGGGAGTTTCATGCTTCATCTTGGGCAGTGCATCCCGGGGTTACCAAAATGTACCGTGACTTGAGATGTCAGTATTGGTGGCTGGGTATAAAACGGGAAGTAGTTAGTTTTGTTGCGAGATGTTTCACCTGTCAGCAGGTGAAGGTGGAACATCGGAGGCTAGTTGGACTATTACAACAGTTACCCATTCTGGATTGGTAATGGGATGAAGTTGTGATGGATTTCGTGACGGGGTTGCTGAGGTCACCACGAACCAGTGATGCCGTGTGGGTTGTTGTGGACATACTAATGAAGGTAGCTCACTTTTTGCCGATCAAGGAGAGATTCCGGGTCGACAAGCTCATGAAGTTGTATATCTGATAGGTAGTACGCCTTCATGGGGTCCCTCGTTCTATCATTTCAGATAGGGATTCCCGTTTTACATCTCGTTTCTGGTAGAGTTTTCAGAGGGCACTGGGTACACAGGTGCTTCTGAGCACGACTTACCACCCTTAGACCGATGGCCAGTCAGAGTGTACGATACAGGTGCTTGAGGACAAGCTATGTGCATGAGTCCTAGAATTTGGGGGCTCTTGGGAGAAGCACATACCCCTGTTTGAGTTTTCCTACAATAATAGTTTTCAGGCAACTATTGAGATGGCACATTACGAGGCTTTATATGGTAGGCCATGACGATCACCCTTGTGCTGGTTGGTGGCAGGTGAGGCAGCTTTACTGGGACCACGCCTTGTATAGGAGACTTTAGAGAAGGTCCAGTTGATTCGGAAGTGGATGGCTACTGCACAGTCTCATCAGAAATCTTATGCTGATCGCCGTAGACAACCCTTGGAGTTCATGGTCAGGGATCAGGTGTTCTTACGTGTTTCATCGAGGTTGAGACACAGGCAGATCGGGAGACACGGTGAACTTTCACTGAGGTATGTGGGGCCGTTTGAGATTCTAGAGAGAGTCAGGATGATTGCCTATTAGTTGCAGTTACCACAGAGGTATCGGGCCATGAACAACGTCTTCCATGTATCTCATTTGCACCGTTATCACTCAGACCCATCTCACATTTTTCAGCCTGAGGAAGTTGAGCTTCAGGTCGATGTGTCCTTTGAGGATCATATGATTCATATTGTTTATAGGAGCATTAAGGTTCTCCGAGTCCGGTCAGTTCCTCTCATACGGGTGATATGGTAGCATGGCCGAGTGCAGAACGAAACCTGGGAGCGGGAGACTGACGTACGTGCTCAATGACCAGAGTTGTTTTGAGATTTATCTTAACCACCCTTGGAAGGGAAATTAAAGGAAAAATTTATTTAAGGGGGGAAGTTTGTAAGAACCCAGTTCTTATTCTTGAGGTACAAGTTTCTTCTTTTCCTTTTTCCTTAAGTTTTTTGAGAAAATATGGAAAATAGGGAAAAATCCAAAATTTTGTGGGTACACGTCGTGTACTTTTCCACATGCCGGGTACTTTGGCCATGTGGGATGAGTACATAGGGCGTGTAGACCTGTCAGCGATGAAGGGTGTAAAAAATGACTACATTCCATGTACTGGGTATTTATACGCAGTGTAATCAGTCGGTGGGTGAATAGTAAGGTGGTGGGAGTAGCTGCCAGCAGAGCAGCAATACACACCATGTATTCAGAAATAGACGCTGTGCAATCATGTCGAAAGTTGAACAGTGTGGTGGTGAAAAGTAGCCACTATAGAAACAGTTAAATAATAAAAATTACATGCCGTGTAGTTTGTTTTTTTCACTTAAAATGGTCAGTAGCCTCCTCATTTGACAGATGAGGCAGTAGACGCATTTGGAGCACCGGGAGGAGAGGCCGGAGCTTGGAGGAGCTCCCGATCGCACGCCGGGAATCCGTTTCTTCCACCGTTGATATTGTTTGAACCATGAAGGTAAGACCTTCCTTCTCCTTGTGCCATTCTTACCAATTCTTTTCCGAGGGGAAGTTATTTGAGTTTTAATGGGTTATTAGTTTTCCTAGATCTACGTTGTTCTCAGACGATTCAGGAGATTTCGTTCACGTATATCGATCAGAGGAGATCGAGGTAGGTGTTCTGATGTTAAATTCTAACTTTTTAGTGTTTTTGTGTACCATTGTGCTACGCGCCCATGTTTGGGGTGTCGTATGGCTGAGGCCTTGACTAATTAAATACCTAGAATTGCATAGGTAATTTAGTGAATATATAAAACTACTATTTGGGATCATTTCTTGGATCCAAGGCCACCCCGTGGGTGCGTTCCCTTATTTAGTCATTTGGCTAGGTTACCCGAGGGTATGCCGTGATTTAGCATGCTATGAGTTTTCTTGAGAGAAAATGTATATAATTGCTTACTTATGTGTTGGGATCGGCCCGATTGATTGTTTAGCCCGAGGGAAGTGTTTCTCATGCCTGAGGGAAAGTGTTTTGTTTAGCCTGAGGGTAACTTTTCTTATGCCTGTGGGCAGTTTCTTCCGTGCCTGAGGGCATTATCTCGTACGCCTGAGGGTAATATTCATTATGCCTGTGGGCATCCACCCGCGGGTTTCGATTCTGATTACCTGAGGGTAAGGTTTTTCATGTATGAGGACTATTTTTACTTGTATATTAACTTTGGTAATCTCACATGTTATACCTGCAAAGCTAAAGCACATGCTTGGTATTGTTTTATCTTCAACTTGATACATAGCTAGTTGTGGTTTTCACTACGACACTGTTTAAGAGATTGTCGGCTGAGGCTAAGTCTCGGGAACTTATAATTCAATTATATTGAATTGTTAAATAATAAAATAAATGGAAATGGAAATGGTAGGAATGTTTACTTTTTAGTACTTCCTGGTTTACTGTATTTCATTACTGCACACTACTATTGCACAAACTCACTGACAGTTGGGAACGGACCTTTGGTGGTTGCCTACTGGGATTCATTTATCACACCCTGTTTGGGTAATGCCTTCATCCCAAACATGTTATATTTCTGCATGTGTTGATAAGGGAAAGATTCCCTATACAGGTACTTGATTGTTGCAGAGGAGTAGGAGAGCATCGGACCAAGCGTAGGCTTGCGATGTTCCTAAGTTCCTGCTGTGCTATTTTATTCTGATTTGCTGTATTTTTCCCTTTTATTGTACTATTTCAGATTGCAGTGTATCCTATTTTGGCTGCTTTCTTAGACTTAGGGACACATTTCATCATTATATATATGACTATTGGTATTTTCTTTACTTCAGTACTATGTCCATTTCAGCATTGGTATTGTTTACTACTTCCGCTTTTGTATGATTATATTTTGTTCCACTGTGTTACACTTTGAAAAATGAGGGAATAGTTTCCCCACTATTAGACCTAGGCCCTCACTACTAGTCGGTAGCCTCTGGTGTTTGTGGAAATGCGATTGAGGTCATGTGACCAACTGGGTTCGGGGCACCCGTTAAGTGGCACCCGGATCTGGGACATTACAACATACTAGAAACATGATATTAATAATTTTTAGGCTTAAAATTTCCCTTTAGAACTATTATCAAAATATTTAGAATAGTAACAGTTTTCCAATTTAATTTTTCTTCTTCTAGAAAAATGGTTGGAAATGAAAGAACTCATGTGAATAATGGATCTGATAAAAAATGAAATGATATCCTTCCTAATGTGATGGTAGTCGAAGTAGAAAAATTCACAAGGATTATAAATTAGGTTTTGAATAATAATATTAACTACATAGAGCCTTCAGATTCATCAAGGAAAGAAAAACTAACACTTTAATCCTTTATATATCAATGACCACCTATTTTTAGTGGAAAATATAATCCATTGATTGCATAACAATGGATAGATATGATAGAAAAATATTTTCTATTCTCTATTTTCCCAAGAAGGATAAAGTTACTTTGGTACTATACCTCATAGATGGACAATCTGATTAGTGGTGGAAAATGATCAAGAATAGGAAGCCAAAGGATTAAGTTTAATCTATAGAGTGGTAAGACTTCAAAAAAGTCTTTTACAACATGTATTTTACTTGGAACCTCCAAAACAAGATAGAGATGTAATTTTTTGAGATTAAAAAAAGGAGAATGAATCAGTGAGAAGTTATGAGATGAAATTTAGAAGGATTTCATAATATGAGTCAAGATTTACCATTTATTTTGATAGTAATATTAAAATATTATTTGGTTGGATAAGACCTCATCTATAAAAATATCTTGTAATCCAGTATTTTTGGAGTTCTGAGGAGATATTATGGTGTGCTCTCAAAGTGGAAATGGATTTTGGAGATACATATTGGTCTTGTGGATTGAATGATAAAAAGAAGAGTATGGATCCAAATTTTATAAATAATTTAGACTATGAAATAAAATTAAATAAATAACAATTACCCATGTACAAATTGTGTGGGAAGAAACATTCATGGGATTTTATGCAAGTAAGTGGAATTTTTTACAAGTTTATAAGAGATGGACATATTGATCAAAACTATCATGGAGATGTAAAGCTTCAACATATGAATACCAATGAAAAAGGGAATATGGTATAAGTAAAATCTATAGTGAAATGATTCAAATATGGGGAGTATAGAAATTTCTCTAATAAATGTAAAAATTAGAATATAGTGAAGGGAAACTGATATCAAACCCAATAGAGTCCAAGGGATCGATTTCTTTCTTTTTCAATTTTGATAGCTAAAGTAAAGACTCCAAATTATGTAGTGGATGGTACACTCATTGTACACTCAAGAAAATAAAGTCTTTTTTTTATAATAGTTCTATGCATTATTTTATTTCCTTAAATTTTTCAAAGGACATCAAATTAAACCCAAAATTTACAGTGTTAGAGTTTTCAGTTACACATATTGGAGAAACTATTTAATCATCAAGGATATATAGAAATTCCCCCTATTAACATTGATGAGTACAATCTCTCCATGAATGTGGTGGTCATTCCAATGGTGGAATTTTTAATAATACTTGTTATGGATTGGTTGTCAAAGTATAATGCCAAGATCAACTATAGAAGTAAGAAAATTTTAGTTATCTTGAAGGGAAAACCTATAATTATATTTAAAGTAGAGATATCCCAACCTAATTATTTTCAAGATCCAAATCCTATTTTATTATTTATAGAAATTATTGGTGAATATGAAGAATAAATAAAAAGTATAAAGATAGGGGATATACCCACTATTTGGGAATAAATTAATGTATTTATTGAAGAGTTACCAATACCTCCCCCAGAATGAGAGGTATAGTTCTCAATTGAAATCATACCTAGATACAAGATAATATTGAAGATCCCATATAAAATGGAATATGAAGATTTAGAGGAATTAAAGAAGAAACCTCAAGATCTATTAGAGAAGGGTTTTATTTGAATAAGTGTGTCTCTATGGGGAGAAACTATTCTCTTTGTGAAGAAGAAGGATAGATCAATATGGTTATACATTGATTATTTATAACTTAATGGGATCACAATTAATAATAGATACCCTCTTCCAAGGATTTCATATTTATTCGACCAACTTTGTGGGGATCAATTATTTTCTGATATTGACATCCAATTAGGTTATCATCGTCTGAGGGTTAAGAAAGAAGATATTTCAAAGACTGCCTTCTGAAAAAGATATATACACTATGAGTTTTTGTATTCAATTTGTCTTGACTAATAATCCTTCTATATTTATAGATTTTATGAATATAGTCTTTAGGGACTACCTTGAAATATTTTTGGTGGGATTTGTTGATGATATTATGATATATTACAAAATCCATGAGGAGTATGAGGATCATATAAGGGTTATATTATAAACTTATATGAAAGAGAATATTTTTGTTAAATTTATCATATGTAATTTTTGGTTACAATAAGCCATATTCTTGGGACACTTTTTTACCAGTGAAGGAATCTCAGTTGATCTAGTAAATAAAAAAATTATAGAGGAGTGGAATCATCCTACAATAGTAACTGAGATTTTTAATTACCTTGGTATATTAGGATACTATAGAAGGTTTGTGACAAAATATTAATGGATTTATAATCCACTAACCAAGTTAAATAAAAAGGTGATTAAGTTTTTTTTGGAAAAAGGAGTGTGAGGAAGTTTCCATGAAGTGAATAAGAGGTTGGTTAATAAACCTATGCTAACTTTAAACATTAATAAGGAGTTTTTTTTTCATTTATAGTGATGAATTATTAAAGGTAATTGGATTTATACTCATAAAAAATGAAAAAGTGGTTGCATATGATTCTCAACAGTTAAAGCCTCATGAGGAAAATCATCATACTCATGATTTGGAGTTAGCTGTAGTTATATTTGCATTAAAGATATAAAAACACTATCTTTATAGGAAGAAGTGTAATATATACATATACCAACATATTTTGAATTGTATATTCACACAAAAGGAATTGAACATGAGAAAAAGGATATGGTTTGAAGTTCTTAAGTACTATTATTATTCTATTCATTATCACCCTATAAAATCAAAAAAATCCACTTATGTGTTGAGTAGGAAAGACTTAGGAGTTCTTATGATGAAGATGATTGAAGGAGAACCATTGATCAAGTACTTAGTAAATATTGACCTGAAATTCATAAGGTAAGGGAAAACATCAATCCTATCCCAAATTATTTCTTATCCATCATTACTGGAGAGGATCAAGAAAGTACAAAGAGAAAATCCTAAGCTACAAAGGAATATATAAGTTGTTAAAAATTGGAAGATTTATGAGTTAAATATTGATAAATAGGGAGTACTGAGGTTTGGTATAAGGTTGTTTATCCCATATATTATAGAGTTAAAGAAATATTTGAGGGATGAAACTCACAACTCTACATTCTCAATACATCATAAAAGCACCAAACTTTATAGATACCTACAATATCATTATTAGCGGGACAATTTAAAAAAGGAGATTGATGATTATAATAAAAGATATTTGATATGATAAAAAGTGAATGTATAATAATAAATACCCAATGGAGTGATAAAACCACTACCCATACCTATATTAAAGTGGGACAACATCACTATAGACTTTGTTACTAGAATTACTAAGACATCCAAAGGAAATAATGTCATCTGGGTAATCATTGATAGATTAATAAAGTCTGCTTATTTTATCACCATATGAGAGGATTTATCCCTTAATAATCTTTCTTGTATATATGTTCAAGAATTAGTGAGACTTCATGGGGTACCACTATCAATTATTGCATATTTTTATTCAAGATTTACTTCTAAGTTCTGGAGGAGCCTTCAAAAGTCAATGAATACCAAAGTAAACCTCAGTACAACCCATCATCTACAAACAGATGGGAAATATGAGAGGACTATTAAAACATTGAAAGATATTTCAAGGGATGAATCACTTGATTTTCAAGGGAGTTAGGACTAAAATATTCCACCTATAGAATTATCCTATAACAATAGTTTTCACTTGAGTATTCAAATTAATAATTCTAAACCAATCAATGGGAAGATGTGTAAAACTCCAACATGTTGCAATGAAGTTGGAGAATGAAAAATATTTGGGACTAGAAATTATGAAAGAAAATGAACATGAGGTACAACTGATCTAGAAACATATAAATGATACTCAGAGTTAACAAAATAGTTATGCTAACAATATAAGTAAGGACATAGAATTTCATATTGGAGATCGTGTATTATAAAAAATATCACTATGGAAAGGAGTCATAATATTTGGAAAGAAAGGTAAAATAATTCCATGTTACTTCAAACTATTTTAGATTATAGAGAATGTTGGATCATTTTACCATAATTTGGAGCTACCTCCAAATCTTTCTAAGGTTCATTAAATTTTCTAGGTTTCTCGATTAAGAAATTATACATTAGACCCAACACATATACTAGACATGCATGGTGTGGACTTGGAACACGACCTGTCATATGAAGAATAATTGATAAAGATTATTTATGGAAGGAAAAAAGTGTTGAGGAAGAATACAACCTAACCTGTGAAAGTATTGTGGAGAAATCAAAAGTTTAAAGAATCAACATGGGATTTTGAATAAGTGATGAAGGATAAATATCCCCATTTATTTTGAGGTTGGACATAAATTTGAATTGAAAAATTTATTAAGTGGGGTGAATTAAATGACTTATAATTTTGTTCTATTATTAATAAAAGATATTATGTCTCTCAATGGATATTTTATTATGTTTTATAAAATGATTACATAGAAGGAATTTTAAATTTCATTACGCATTATGAATTAAAATTGAGTATAACTATTAGAAATAATATAGGGAAATAAACAAAAAATAACAACGCACAAACTAATGTAATATCTATAGGTTTGAATTATCTAATAAAGATCACTCTTTCTATAAAAAAATTAAAAAGGAATAGAAGAGTTAGTAATATTATATACATTATCATATTAAGTGTAGAACCTTTATAATTTAAGAGGTAAGTAATGATGTATGAGAATAGTGGATTATATATAATGTGTAATGGAAAAAATGATCATTAATATTCGACCATTACCTGACCATTGGTGAATATGACCATTTTCCAATATGAACATCAGCTAATATGACCATTGTAATTATTTTATATTGTGGGTAATGATGTGAAATAATTGATACATAAGTGATAAACGATGACCTCAACTAGTAGGATCATGCACTTTGAAGACCATTTATCATAACTTGGGAGGGTGGTAGAATCCTTGGAGTTCTCCCTTGATTAAGCCTAAGTAGAGCTGCAATAAGTAAGGTTCAATTAGAGTCGAATATGAGAGATGTTCAAGTTAATGTAGATCACTACAAGATCAATGTTAGCTGAGCCACCCCATAAAATTACCACCATAACAAACCTTACCCTTAGAGTGTATGTTCGTGTAATAAGGGGTTATGTATTTAGATCTTAGTATTATAAGTTTTTATTTTAGTTTTAGAAATGAAATAGTGTTTTTTTCAATCCCATTTTCATTATTTTTTTATTTAATAAAATACGCATGAATATAAGATGAATATGATAAATAGTTTTTTGGATACAAATAAAACATATTTTTTTAGAGAATATATAATTTCAATTAAAATAAAATTTTATGATTAATTATGGTATTTTAAGTAAAATTTATTTCAATGAAAAAATCTTATAAAATACTATTTATTTAAATATAAATGATAATATAATTATATAATATCCCAAATAATTTTTATAAGGGCCATAAAAATGATTATTTCATAAAAACTATTTTTTTTAAATAAATAATTATTTTATTTAATAAATTAAAATTTTCATATTTATCTAATTTTTTGGATAAAATGGATACCATTTTTAAAATCATCACATTGAAAATCTCCAATGGTGATTTTTTCATAATTTTCTGTGGTAGTAATTTTTTTGGGTAAAAAGTAAAATATGCCTAAAATATACCGTAGGTATTATGAAATTATAATGACATAAAAGTGATGTAATAAATTATTTACTGATTTTATAGACCAAAAAAGTGTTTTATCATTAAAATAATGTATTTTAAAGTGATAATATTATTTTTACAAACCTATACATAACCTTCCAAAACCTAAAGTATATTTTAAGATTTTAAAAACAATTCATTTTGAACATGACTCACTTACACATAATGAATGATATTATTTTATGGATTTTGGTACCTAAACTTGTAAAATATTAAAAAAACTCCTCCTTGGAAAATATTATAGTAAAAAACCATAGGATGGAAAATGGTTTTATATTTCTTGTTAATTAGGCGACTAAGGACTAAGAATAGAAATCAATAAACAATTCCCCCACTTTTTCTATAATAACCCACCCATTATCCCATTATTCTCCTCTCTCAAGACATTGATCATTAATTTACACTCACTTTCTCTCTCTAGAGTATTTCTAAAGAGTACTTAAGGTTCCAATAAGCTATTCACAATCTTTAATAAGTGACCTCTCAAGGTAAGGGGTTATCTCCTTCATCTTTTCAATTCAAGAATTTAATTTGTTATGATCCTTTTATTTATAAATAATTATGTTTTAAATTGTTCATATACATAAAATACTATCTGAATAATTATATAATACCTTCCTCTCTTATTAAAACCTTCCATAAATTTTTTTGCACACTTGTTATTCTTCCAAAATTATCCCTTTATTTTCCATGATATATTTTTTTGAATAATCAAACCTATTATCAATCAAGGGTACTTATATAAATATAACTATGATTCATTTATTGGGGGATTAAATTTAAAAAATATGCATTCCCTACTCATGGGTTAAAATAATGGAAAATGTTTTTATGATATATGATCTATGTGGCACACATGAATTCAGACATATAAAGGGTACACCTTGATTGTGATCCAATGAATTGGGTAAATAATTAATCTCAAGAGATAAAATGTTTATGATACCTTGGTGAATAAACTTGGTAATATGGTTTATAAAACCTTTGTGATAAACCTTGTTGATATTCTTATGAACATATCATCTTTATATTGTAGCCACATTTCCATGTTATACCTCATGTACTTATGATCATGATCCATTTTTATTCCTCATGTACTTATGATCATGATCTTTTTTTATGCCTTATGTATTTATGATCATTATCTATTGTTATGCCTCATGAATTATTCATGGTCATGCACTTAAAATTTCCTTTATTATCCCTTACAGGTCCTTATGCTCACCCCTTTCCTTTGATACACGTCCTTAGGATTTATTATGCAGTGAATTGAACTAAGGTGGGATTAAACGATTCTTTTAAGAGGATTAAATAATGTTTATGTACTTCATGTATTATTTACCTAGTTTCCAAGATACTAAATATCAAAAGGTCCTTCAAATTTTTTAATGTAATATTTTTTTAAGGAATTATGTTAAAAACCATGTATGGAAAAGGTTGGTCAACATATCCACCCATGTCAATAGGGATAAACCATTCGAACTATGAGTATCAAATTGAGCCATATAGATAGACCCATACAAAATATCCTTATTAGATAAATAACCACTCTGGTGTATTTCTAGGAAAATTTTTCCCATGAAAAATGTCATCCTATAGCTATAAAGTCACCCCTTGTATTGAAGTACCTTGGCCCATAGAACTGGGGTATTTTCATGTCACTTACCCCCTTATCATGTGTATTGTAGATATCATTCAACATCAGTGTCCACAATGAACCACACAAAATAGTTAGTGTTCTATGATCCATTGGTAAATCCATTGATGCACAAATAATTACCAACTTTAACTTAAACCCTTCAATTGATCAGGGTTAATCCATCATTACATAGATATAAACTTAAAACATGAGCTCATATTAACCAAGGTATATATAGTATGCATGGGAAATAAAGTTTTCATTTAAAAAATTTATATGTAACAAGTTATATTCCTTTGATATATATCAAGTTCTTGGGTAATTTAACTTTCCCTTAGAGAATAATTTGATCAAAATCCCAAGGATCAAGATACCCAAGTAGGTAAATTTTAAGGGCCTTGCCAATTATTAACCGTATAATTAGTTTTTAGGGAACAAAATATAGGAATAATTTGTATTAAAGGATTTAATTAATAATAATATAGAAAAAAGTCTATTATATTTTGGATAACAAAAACCTCAATTTCATTCAAATGAGTATCCTAAGAAGAACTTGAAAAGTGTAAAAAGGAATTAGGGTTTTCTATCACTCAATGATAGATGAAACAAGGTTTATTAATTTAGTTATAACTAGGTTTCCATATATTTCACTTTTTATTTAGATCATAACATTATTAAGATTATAGATATCAAGGATCCTGAGGAGGAAATTTGGAAATATCATCCCAATTATTTCCCCTACCTCTAACTCTTGAGATATGCAATCAAAGGATTATTTGCCTTTAAGGAATGCCTCAAAAATAATATATAAAAAGTCCTGATAGTGTTGGAGAATACTAAGATAAATGAAACATGTATATAAGTCATCGTCACTATAGTAAAAATTTATCATTATTGGAAATTCATATTGGATTCAAAGGTCCTATTCAGAAGACCCTAAAATACAAGACATATGGTCTATACCATATGACTTAAAACTTCATGGTGTATGTTCTATCCTATATGACCTTAAACTTATTAGAATGTTACTTCATTAATAAACTTAAAAAAATTAAATTTTTCTATCTCACATGACCTTAAACTACTCAAATTAGTCCATACCACATGAACTTAAACTACTTAGATTGGTCTATCCCATATGAGCTTAAACACCTCAGAGTAGTTTATCCGACACGACCTTAAACTACTTAGAGTGTTCTATAAAACATGGAATTAAAATAATCAAAGGGGTCCATCCAGTTTGATACTAAACTATATGGAGTAGTTTTAACACACAAATATATTTATGAAATATTTCTCTTTAAACAACTTGATTTCTTTGAAAGCCTGCGTTGCACGCAACACTGAGTTTAAACAAACCATGATACACTATTAGTATAAAATGATCATTATAACATAGCTGTTATATTGGAGTCAATAAATATGAATAACTAATTTATGAAATATAAATTTCCAACTCAATATGAATTTATTGGTAAGTTATTAGAAAATAATCACACAATTTTTAGTAAAATCACTTTATTCTTCAAAAAATAAATTTTCTTCAAAAACGAGTCCATATTCTCTTTATGTGTGAATATTAATTTTTATAAGTTCTAGAAAATGTATTTTACAAAATTAATTTAATTTATGAATTAATAATAATAAAATTAACTTAAAATTATTTTATATAATTTTTTGAAAATGTTTATTTTTTTCAAGGAATAGTGAAAATACTAATTTTTATTGAAAATTTTATTTTATTTTAAAGAATTTACAAGGTAAAATTATGTTTAGTTTTAAATTTTAATTAATTAATTTTGATTATGGTTTTTAAAGGATTTTATACACAAGTTTATTATAAAAACATTTTATGTTTTAAGAGGGTATTTTTCCAAAAAACTGTTTTTTGTGGATTTTTACTGGTTTTTTAAAAATAAAATCTAAAACTTCTGTGTTTTGAATTTTAAAAAATGGATTTAAAATTTAGATTCATAAGTTCAAAATTTATTTAATATGTCCCATATATGTTTTGGACAATATAAATAGTAATCTTAGTAAATTTTGTAACCATGGTAAAGGGTAAATTGGGTAATTTTTGTTAAAAATAAAATGATAAAGACTGTAAAATAACCCTAACACATTCCCAAATTTTATTTTATGAATATTATTCAAATTTTAACTCATAAGGATATAAATTAAGTTTTTTAGTGGATAGATGTCCCTAAAAATGACTTATGTAATATTTAAATCAAAGAAAGTCACAAAATGTCACTTTCATTATCTCAAATATCCCTTATGTGTCCACATGGGGAAAAAGGTATATTATGAATGAATATAAGTCTAAATATTTAACTTAATAAACATAATTTCATGATATAAATTTATTCTTTTCTTTTTGGTCCACTTCGATGAGATTATGATATTTATAATATTTTATTTAATAAAAATTCAAAGATGTCACTTTCATGTATTAAATATTATATTGTATTTAATATAGAGTTACCCAAAAAAATATATTCAACTATAAATATTATTATGAAATATAGAAGATTTATATTCATCATGGTGTTTTATTTTTATTTTTTAGTGAAAAACTAAGTATATTAAATAATCACACAACATTGATGTAGTAATTATTTTATTAATGGAAATATCAAATAAATGTTATTAAAAATATCCAAATAAATATAATTTTAGATGATTAATGTGATAAACAAATTTTATAGATGAAATTATCCCATTATTAATATAATAAAATATTTTTTTATAATTTAACTTGTTATATTTATATTTTTACAATTCCATGTAATGAATAGTGTCAAAATTGATACTAATGATAATTTATCAAAATAATATATTATTAAATTATTTAAAAATTATAAAACATCTTAGAAAATATAAAAATAATTATAAAATGGTCTAAAATTTTATAAAAGTTTCATTTATGGTCTAATTGAAATCACATAATTAAAAATGATAACCTTTTAATATTTAATCATTTGTTACCTTAGTTAAAATTAAAATAGGTTAACTAAGGGTTAATCAAAATAATAAGGTTTAAAATAATACCAAATATTGTATAAAATATATTGTTTGATAATATTAACAATATACATAATCTTATCTTAAAACCCATGGAATTTTTGAGGTATTTGGATTGATATAAAATTTATTATAAATAAATATTTTTGGAAATTCCCGAAGTGCTCCTCACCTCAATTATAAAAGGGAACCTCCTCCCTCACTTCTTCACATCACATTGAGAATTAAATATCAACAATACCCTACCAATTTATATTATAAAAAAATATAGACACATTCTATAGCTTTTTTACTTCTCAAAAGACCAACCCTAGTGTCCCTAAGAGGATATCTAAAGGAAGTTTGATGAAGAAGAGGTAATCGTCTTTACCGACTCTTTCAATATTATTTATTCTTATACTTCCTATTCATGTGTTTTTTACATTATAAAGTAATAAATATATTATCAACTATATTCTAATATATTATTATGATTATGTAAAAACCATATTCCACATTTTATCCATCCTATAAAAAACAAAATCACTGCACGTGCATATGTACGACTTACCGTCTCCACACCGTGGTGTAATTTGTTTTTCATCCCCACATTATTTGGATGGTTATAATGATGGAAATAATATATATATATATATATATATTATAATTATAAAATTATATTTAATCTATAAAAAAATTAATATACCATCCACTTCTTTACCCTTTCACCATTAAGGAATTGATTCCGTCGCTCGTGCGTACGTACGGCCTACCATCTCCACGACGCGATGTGATTAATTTTCCATGTTCACCATTAAATAATGATTATATAAATGTATATAATGGATAAATATGATATATAATACTCTAATATAATTCTGGATATAACATAACTATTTCCTATGCACAATAACTGAGACTTATATGACAAAACATGCATAGGAAAATGAAGCACTTAACAGCCAAAAGAAGGGTAATAATGAAATATTATTAACAAATGAGTGATAAGATGATATGAGATGATCATATATGATATAATAATATGAATATGGTTTTGTTATAAATTAATAACATTCTTTAAACTATTATACATAATTTTCAGATATGTACAAAGGAAAGTAGGCCTAAGGTAAGGGTTAATTTCTAAAATATCATTATTATTCGAGATTGTTTATATACAAATATATGCTAGGGAATATTTCTATTCCCTGTCCATGTTTCCTAAAAAAATTACAAAATAGTTTTACTATTATTCTACAATTATATAAATTCATTTTTACGCATGTGTGAATTTTTACATAATGGTTTGAAAAGAATATTTTTTTTCATTTTCCAAACAAGGTTCTTTGTGACTTTTTTGAAAAAAGTATGAAAGGAATGTTTTTATAAATTATATAGAACAAAAATATTTTTCTGTTTTTATAACACCTTAATGATTCAAATATTCCCTTATAAGATTATAAGGTTATTTTTTAAGATAATGCATCCTTTTAAAATTATGAGGCATTTTAAGAAAAATGTTTTCAAAACAGAAAGGATATTTTACTCAAGAATTATTTCAAGTGATCTCTCAAAATTATTTTCCATATAGGATAACATTATTTGATGTTACTTATTATTTATTAGTTATATTTTTCAATTATACCATCCTTATTATTTCTTGTGGTTGGTTTATTAATATTATGGCATGATATTTATGAAACCCATTTCTTTTCCATGGGTTATGCTATGATGAAGTGTTTATGAAACCCATTTCTTTTAATGGGTTCTAATATGATAAATGAATTATTTTCTTATGGAACACATATTTATGGTTTTCATTATGTTATGGGTGGGACCTATATCTTCCTCCAATTCATTAGTTAATGATTTATATCTCATGAGATATATAGTACTGGAATGGGAAGTGAACTCGGTTCAGTAATACAGCACTAGAGAGAAGAGTGAACTTGGCTCAGTAAGGGACATTGTTCGATATGATGATACTGATAATGAACCTTAACTAACATGAAAATAATTTTCTATGATTATGTGTACAACAAAATTTTATGTCTTATGTTATAATCCCACAAATTATGTTCTTGGATTCTTTTATAATTCAAGTCTTATGAACTTCTATGATTTATTCCATGACTCAATATCATGATCCTTTATATACAGGATATAATTTTCAAAATTATTTTCATGTTCTTATGACCTTATTATTATGTTGTATTCCTTGATTACCCTTACCGATCACCTAAGTTCACCCTTTATTATGTTTATTTTCCCCAGGATATGATGAAAGGTATTAAGTAAGATGTGTCAAAAAGGGTTCTAGTCATGAAGGAATAAGCAGGATATGATATAGATGTTTATGAATCAATTTTTTATGTTTCCAAGTTTTAAAATATACTAAACCTATATAGTTTTAGGATGGTTTTTTATGTTATTTGATGAATATTGTTCTATTTAGATGTAATATCTATGTATGAAAAGTATGGACTGTTATAGTTGATATTAGATCAAGGTTTAGTTAATATTTAGAAACTATGATGATAAAACCATTGAATGAATGCTAAGGATAAGTCTTAGTATAGGATACAATCTAAAAGTTTTGGTCATGATCATAAATAACCTAGGATAAAACCTAAGGTGTCCTTAATTGAAATTTTATAAGTAATTTCCTTAGATTATGTGGTTTTCCCACTATGATTAGTGTTTCTCACACTATGCTTTTTGGTTTTAGTCAATGGATGGAACTCTAAGGAACCACTTTAATGCTAAATGTGATGGTTAATGAAATGATTATCCTCCAGAGAAACTAAATTTTATGGGATCTAGAATGAAAAATCTTATTACTATGCTCACACAAATTTTTCAAGCTATGAATCATGCATGAATTCCAAATGAGAAAAGGAGGGAACAAAATTTTATTGATTACTTCATGAGACAATGTCCACCTTCTTTTAGTGGGTATTTTGATCTCGTAGTGGTTGAACAATGGATCGATACCACTAAAAATATATTTTTAGTTCTCCAATATTCAGAACATGAGAAAGTCATTTTGGCAGTCTATCGTTTGAATGGTGAAGCAGATCAATGGTGGAATGTTATTAAGAATATGAGGTAACTGATGAAATTTACTCTCACTACTACAAAGTAGGCCTTTAACAGGTCTGGCCTTTATCAGTGCTAGAAAAAGTGCTGATAAATGGTACCCTTTATTAGTGCTTTATTTTTAGCACTAATAAAGGATCTCTTTATGAGTGATTTTTTTATCACTGATAAAGGGAATCCTTTATCATCGGTTTTTAGCACCTATAAAGGGATCCTTTATCAGTTATTTTTCAGCACTAATAAAGGTCTGTAAATAAATATAAAATAAAAATGAGTTTATTAAAAAAATATTAAAATTTTTATTAATTAAATAATTATTGATAAAAATGAATAAATTGGTTATACTATATATAAATTACAAATAATAATAAATACTATATATTAAATATATAGATATATTTAAAATGAAAATTGAACAAATAAAAATTAAAAATAAGTAAATTGAGATAAATATTAAACATTTTATTAATTAAATAAATATTGATAATGTTAACAAATATTATATATATATATATATGAATGTATATAAATATGATTTATATAATAAAAAATATTTATACCTTACATTAAATAGTAATATATAGTGAATAATGATTTATAATTAAAAATTAACATAAATTAAAAATACTGACTAATTACATTGAGTAATGGACACAATTGAATTTCGTTTGATTTTTCAATTTAACATAGATCAAACGTGTGTTATATTGATTTAAAATATACATAATTAATGCATTTTTATATACAATTCACACACACAAATATTTTTTGTAATTAATTAAATCTTATATAGAAACACATACACCTAATATTATATTTACGTAATTTATTCAAATATTAGTATTCATTTTATAATTTCATTATAACATGGTACATTTAATATATCATGTATTTAATCTTGGTAAATTTTATTTATTTATTTATTTTTAATTTTATTATAGTAATGTATTAATTTATTTTTAATATGTTTTATTATTTTTTTTTGGAATTTAATCAATTTCTATTATTTATTTTATATTTATTTATTTACTATGTTTTAATATTTTCAATACGTATTCATCTTTATTTCAATATATATTCATATATTTTTATAATAATTTATATTTAATTAATAAAAATTATCCATTTTTTCAACATTGTTAAAGTGTACCCATTTTTAATTATTCAATTTCACTCATTTTTAACATACATGCACTTAAGATTAAATATTCATTAATAATGTTAAAAATATATTTGTAAAAAGATATTTATAAATAAAAATATTTATGAATTTATATTTACTATATTTATAAATTTATAATTATAAATAACTAAATATTATTTTTTTTAAAGTATTTATATAATTATAAATAAATAATTATATATATTTAAATAATTATAAAGTTATAATAAATTTAGTTAAATAATGAATACATTTACTATATTTTTATTTATATATATTTATTAAATATATATATATATATAATTATATAAATATATAGAATGATTTAATATTATTTAAAAAAAATTATTTATATAATTATAAATAAATAATCACATATTTAAGTAATTATAAAATTATAATAAGTATATTTAAATAAAGAATATATTTATTGTATTTATATTTATATATATTTATTATATATATAATTATATAAATAAATATATATATTTTTATAATTATAATTATAAATCCTTTATCAGCACTTAAGTAATAAGTGTTAATAAAAGAAATTTTTATCAATGCTTTTTTAGCAATGATAAAGATCTATCTTTATAAGATCTAAAAAACACTGATAAAAATTGTTTTTATCAATGTTTATTACTTAAATGCTGATAAAAGGGATATTTATTAGCACTTTTTTGGAAGCTTTGATAAAAGTGTCCCGATCTATTTAAATAAACCTAACCAGTCACAAACTCCTCATGATATTTGAAGCTTTCTACGGAATCCACGCTCTTCCAATGCTCCTCCTCGGTGAATCAAAGCTCGAATCAAGGATCGAATCAAGGATCAAACAATTTCAAGGATCAAATCCAAGGATCAAACAATTCAAAGGTCAAATGATTCCAAGACTTGAATGCTTTCTAGGTTTTTGATATGTCTACTTTCTATTAGACGATTCAAATATTCAATCCAAGGTATCTTATTTTCTCCAGTCCTCCCCACTCATTGATTTCTTGTTTGGTGATATATATTTTTTTTATCATCATTCTTTCTTTATCTTCTGCATATCCCTATACTCAACAATGTTTATTAGGGATGTTTGGTTTAAAGAAGATAGGGTTATTGTTCCTTGCACTCCCCCATCCTCACTGCTTGCCGATTCTATTCAACCCACCCAACCCAACGCCCGCATCATGAGATCAACGACCCCTTAAATTTTTTCATAATTTTAAAACAAAATAAATCTCATATGCATTATTTCCTCCTTATACACAAGTGACCACCACCACCCTTCTACACACAGACAACACCAAATAAGAAATTCTCTTCCTGTTAAACTCGACCATAAGGTCTATGGAATGAAATCCAGGTGCATGCCCACCTCACGTGACACATAACAATATAATGATATAATGATATATATATATATATATATAATGGTAAATTTAAAATATAATTATATTTACATACACACACAGACCCACACACATGTTTATAAATACATTTATATTTATATATGTTAATATATATATGTGCGTGTATATCTAATATATATATATATATATATTTATAATTTTTTATTAAATGGATTTAACACATTACATATATAAATATGTTAAATATTTATATATTTATATGTATAAATTTGAAAAAATGGAAAAAATATAAATATATAAAAAATACAAATATATATTTATATTATATATTATATATTTATATATTAGACACACACACACACACATATAGACACACACATGTATATTTTAATATATATATATATATATATATATATTATACAAATACATTATAAAAATGTATATATATTATAAAAATAAAAA
Source organism: Viscum album (assembly GCA_963277665.1). Taxonomy (NCBI): domain Eukaryota; kingdom Viridiplantae; phylum Streptophyta; class Magnoliopsida; order Santalales; family Viscaceae; genus Viscum; species Viscum album. The sequence continues at coordinate 865,635,295 of OY728152.1, read as the reverse complement.
TATATACTATAATATAAAAATATATATTATTAAAATAGATTACAAAAATATATTTTACCAATATATTATGAAAATATACTCTATAAATATATTATACAATTATATTATAAAAATATATGTTATATAAATATATTATACAAATATATTATACAAATTTATATTTATACAGTTAAAAAATAAAAATTTGTTATATATTTATATATATTATATTTATATGTAAATAAATAAATATTAAATATTAAATATTTATATATTATACAAATATTTTATACAAATATATATATTATACAAACAAAAATATATTTTATATTACAAAAATATATAAATTAAAAATATATATTATACAAATAAAGATTATATATTACACAAATATAATATATATATATATATATATTTATTATACAATAAAAATTTATATTGCAGAAGTATATTATAAAAATATATTATCAAATTCAATATATGTTGGAATAATTATTAGAACTTATTTTTAGGTATTCATCATTTTAGGTCTACATGTCTTGGTTCCATCCCTAGGAATATCTGATTACCATCCATGTATATTAAATAACTCTTTATTTATTAAAATGTTTTTTCAATACATTTTTATATCTTCTAGTTAATCGAATGATAGTTTATTATTCTTGTTTATCATATTTGGGTTTCTTATTATTCCTTAATTGCTTATATTATATTTTCATTTGTTTAGGAGATTTAAGAAAGACTTGATGAATCATTTTAATAGAGGTAGGACTAGTCTTAGTAGAGGATTAAAAGTATTAAAAATGGGATTTCTCTTATAAATATAGAATTCATAGAGGCCCCAAAGATTCATATATCATAAAATGTCCTTGATAAGACCCCTTGAATAATATATAAGAATTTTTATGCCCCTAAAATCTCACCTTTAATAGGCCACAAGTTAATAACTAGTGTCAATGGTGTAATTCTCAAAAATAGGAGGCATTAACCCTTTTAGAGAACACAATTTAGTAAAATTATCATCCTCATCAGTTTCATCTCCTAAAAATTTATTGAATTTTGTTTCTTGAGACTCATCCCCCATCTATTTTCTTTTGCTTGTACTTCTCTAATCATTAGCCATCTCATGGATAACTACTTCTTCGAGTATTTCAAGTAACATAGGTGCATGTCTACAAGAGATGGATTATGTGTGTCAAACAACAAAATGTAATGATTAATGTTTGGGAGATGAGATGATGAGGATGATAGTTATCTATAAATTTCACCTTTTAATGAATTCAGAGGATAACACCTACCATAGTGGTGTAATTTTTTTTAAATTCAATTACCCATTTTCTTCAAAGCCTATTGAAATTATTTGAAACAATAAAATGTTGGGTTTCTATTATTAGAATTATCTATAACTTTAACTTTTGATAATGAATATCTTATGTGCATTTATTTATTTATTGTACAAAATTAATATTTTATGAACCCAATAAGATGGATATGAATCGAAAATGGATGCACGCTAATCTTTTGATAAAAGAGTATGAATATGGAGTTAAAGAGTTCATCAAGTTTGAAATAGAGCACGCATATGACCCTTATTAAATACTTTATCCGTGTTTACATTATTTTTATTCAATAAAAATTAGTCAGGAAGAGTTGGAAGAACATTTGATTTATCACAGAATAGATCATAGTTATAAATATTGGACAAAACACGGGGGAAAAATGAACGTGCACACTGATTGGGACGATGGTGTGGTTTATGGATCATTTCATATGAATACCAGTGTAAATGATGATGAAGGTCACATGGAAGAAATGACAATGGTAATTAAAGATGACCTTCCTAATTGTATAAAGTTGTTTGAGAAGATAAATAGTTGTTCTAAGAAACCATTTTATTCCATTTGTACTAAATACACAACATTGTCAGTTGTATTGAAGTTATATAATTTAAAAGCTGGCAGCGGATGGAGTGACACCAGCTTTACAAAAATACTTGATCTCTTGAATGATATGCTACCATGATAAAATGGAATACCATGTCGAACATATGACACTAAATGGATGATACATTCAATGATCATGATCTCTAAAAAATATATGCTTGTCCAAATGATTTCATATTGTTTTGCAAGGACCATTGATCACTCATAAAATTCCCTAAGTGTAACACAGATCGATATAAGAAAAATGAATCATGTTCTTTGAAAATTTTATGTTACTTTCTTATGATTCCACGATTTAGATTATTATATGGATGTTATAAATCTACAAGACAATTAACATGACATGAAGATACAAGAATTAAATATTGGAAACAATGTAATCCAATGGATTCTCCTCAGTAGAAAAAATTGATTATGAGTATCCTGGATTTAGAAATGTGTCAAGAAACATTCATCTTGCATTATCAATAGATGGAATAAATCCTTTTGGTATATAGATTAGTACTCATAGTACATGTCCTGTCATGTTGGTAAATTATAACTTACCTCCATCATTATGCATGAAGTGAAAATACATTATGTTGTCACTGCTTATATGTAGACCAAAGCAACACGATAATGATATTGATGTCTATTTGACTCCATTGATTGAAGATCTGAAATTTATGTGGGATACATGTGTTACAATGTATGAAGCTCATAGTAGGGAAAAAATCACAACATGGGCCATGTTGTACAGGATGATAAATGACTTCCCTAATATTGAAAATTTATCAGGCTTTAAAATTAAAGGAATGTTAGGGTGTCCCATTTGTGAAAAAATGAAAAAACTCAGTTCGATTGAGACATTCATCGAAGAATATGTTTTTAGGAAATCAATTTTTTTTACCTTTATTAAATAAATACCTATCCTAGATGACAACATTCAATGGGAATATCGAACAAGGTACAACACCATATCTAATAACAGGTGATCAAATGTTCGATAAGGTAAAAGATATTGAGACTTATTTCGATAAAACATTTTCGAAAATCCTTATGAAATCATCTTGGAAGAATAGATTGATTTTCATTGAATTACCATATTTGGAATTGTTTGTATGTCAGACATTTTCTTGATGTCATGCATATAGAAAAAATGTATTTTATAGTGTTATTGGCATGTTACTAAATGTTCCTAGAAAAATGAAAGATGACCTAAAGGTTAGGTTTGACATGATTGACATGGGGATAAGGGAAGAGTTAGCACTGGTAAAGGGTAAAGGGAGAAATTTTCTTCCACCAGCAGCTTACACTCTATCCAGACAAGAAAAATTAATTTTTTTCTTTTCCTTAATAGTGTAAAAGTTATAGAGGTGTATTCATAAAATATAAAGAATGTTGGTTCAATGACTAATTTGATGTTACAAGGACTAAAATCACATGACTATCATTTTTTTATCCAAGATTTGATTCCTGTTGCTTTTTATTGCATTTTGACTCAAAATGTACAACATACATTAACCCAACCTTAATTATTTTTTAAATATATATACAATAAAGTTATAGAATCGATGAAGTTGAAAATCATGAATAATGATGTTACAATTATATTATGAAAATTAGATATGTTATTCCCACCATCATTATTTGGTATAATGGTCCACCTGATGGTTCACTTAGTTAGAGATGTTCAACTTTGTGGTCCTATCCATTACAAACGGATGTACCCCCTTGAATGGTGTTTGAATATTTTGAAAGAGTATGTTAATAATAACAGTTATATAAAAGGTTTTATTGATTAATGATATATTTTTGAATAAGATATTGAATTATGTACCGATTAGCTATCAGATGTTGACAACATCGGTCTCCCAAAATCTCATCATAGTGGACACCTTATAAGAGAAGGGATTTATAGAAGAGATGTTGTTACAATTACCTTGATTGAGAAGGAGTAAGTGGATCTTTACATTTTACATAATAGTGAAGATGTTTATCCATACATTGAATCCCATAAATAAATTCTTAGATATTTTAATCCATCAAGGGATGAAGGGTGGATATCAAATACACATAATCAACAGTTTATAAGATGGTTCTAAGATTAAATTTATAAGAAGTTATCTAAAAATATGAATTCAATTAATGAAAGACTTCAATGGATATCTAGTGTACTGAATGCGAATGTTATATCTTACACTAGTTTTTTAATCAATGGTTATATGTTCTATATAAAAGAACACGATTACTACAGTATGATGAAAAGTCGTGGTGTTATGCTTATTGCAGAAGTGATGCACATATCAGGTTCTAAGGATAGAAATACAATTTTTAAAAATATGTCGTATTTTGGTATTATCAAATAGATATATGAGTTAGATTATACAACATTTCAACTTTTGATTTTCCATTACAAATGGGTTGAAAATATGAGTGTAGTGAAAGTTGATGAAATGGGATTCTTGAAGGTGAATTTCAGTGTGGAAGGGGAAAAATATGAGCCATTAATAATGGAATCACAAGAAGTGAAAGTATTTTATGTATCTGATCAAAAAAACAATAATTTTTCTATTTTTCTACTGGTGACTAAAACAAATGCCGGTTCAGATGAAAATTCAATCGAGGATGACATTTTCATTAGGAGATCATAATCAGTTCATGTTAGTCCCAATATAGAAAATGTCTTATACATTAGAGGGGACCATAGATAGGGGATTTGGATTCTTAATAGAGGAACCAAATCCCTAAAACCTTTAAAAAAATAAATAGAGTTCAATGATAAGGTAAAAGTGTTTTTTAATATACTATATTTTTCCTCATAATATTATATGTTATCAACTATATTAAAAAAATATAAATTAAATATTTGACTAATCATGTAGATAATTTCTTATGAACATGATGATATTAATAATCCCTCATAAAAACAAACTATAATGAAGGAAACCCTTGGGGAAGATATAAAGGGTATGTTACTCTATACTTTCTATATTTTACTGAAAAATTATATAATGAATTGTTTATTTAATTTTCATTATTACTTGCAGATTTAATTTATCTCAGAAGATTTGTATCTATCTTTAATGACTTTCTGCACCAAAACTTCAAAATAATTCTTTTCACTCAAAACCTTTTCACCCCTATAGTGTTTCATTTATCACTTTCCTTCAAGTTCCCTCCACTTTCTTTGTAGGAAGAGTAATGGCACTGCATCTTCTCAATCACATAGGAAATATTTATGTTTTCATAGTAAAATAACTTTCCATACAATTATTTTTTTTTTCATATTTATGTTTTATTTATTTATTTTTAGTATTACTCGCATAAGAATTATTTTCTTATATAGGTGGATTCTTTTGTTCGATTTGGGCTGGTCTGTCTATCTTTCATGCCTTTATACACCAAAACATATAAAAAATTCATCTCCCCCAAACCATTTTCACCCCTGTAGTGTTGGAATTTATCAATTTCCTTTAAGTGCACTCCACTTCTCAATCACAGAGGCAATATTGATGTTTTCACAGTAACATCATTGTCTATAGAATTAATGTATTGTTTTATATTTATTGTTAATTTATTTATTTTTAGTGTTACTCATATAATAATTTTGTTCTTATGAAAGTGGATTATTTTGTTTGAGTTGGGGTTTTTGCTTGAATCTAGTCACACTCTTGAGATGTTGGACTTCGAGCCTGAAACTGATTTAATTATAATAAGAAAATGCATCAATAATTCATACAACCATACTGAAAAGGTGAATTCCTACTTCTTATTTAATTAATTTTTGCATCTTTTATCTACTATTTGTAAGTTAACTTCTTTATCATTTTTATCTAATTCTTATATAGTTTTTTTCAAATATATTTTGGGAAGTCATATTTTTCTTTCAATTATCTACAACAAGATACACAAGAGATAAAATATTCCTTTATTCCAATGTTACCACGATTTTCATTTCCTTTCTTTGTTGAACTTCCAACACTTCATATTGAGACAATTTTATTAGCCAAAAACCTTTCTTGTTGAAATACATAAGATTGTAGGAAGCTCATGTTACCATTGTGGAGGCTTCTCATGGTATAATGGGTAGATGAGTTTCCTCTACTCTTATGGATTTCAACGATGAGAAAGGTTTTTTGACTAAGAACATTGAGTCAATATGCAATTTTGGCAGTTCAAAAAATAAATCCAATAAAAATCATGGTAACATTGGAAGATAGGATTTTTTTGAGACTTTTTGTTATTTAGGAATCAACCACACCTCAATCTGACACACGATGTGACTGATATGATTCCAAGTGCTTCTTTATATTTAAAATTGACATTAATTTTAGTACAAAATACAACTGACATACTCAAAACCAAGAAAACATATTTATATTGTTTTCATAATTTAATACAATGATCTATAAGTCATTTGTGATTTTTAGGAATCAGCCACACGTCAATTAGATACATGATGCTCCTGGTATGAATAAAAGTGTCTGTTATCACTTTAAAAATAACATTTTAGTTCAAAAAATTTCACTCATTCAAAATCAAGAAAACATGCTGAATTTCTGTTAATAATTTAGTAAATAATTTTTTATTTGTAGGAATTGGTATCAAATCAAAATGATACCTAATGTGATTGGTATGAGTCCAAGTGCATGTTTCCAATTTAAAATGACATTTTAGTAAAAAGTAAAAGAAACGTACTCAAAAATGAGAAAACACATTCAGATTGTTTTGATACTTTAGAAAAGAATACATAATTCATTTAAGATGTGTTGGAATCATCCTCACCTCAACCTGACACACATTGTGATTGGTATGACTCTAGCTACATATTTTTATTTAAAATTGAAATAAATTTTAGTAAAAAGGACAACTGACCTACTCAAAATTGATACATATTTTTACTGTTTTGATACTTTAGTAAAATGATCCATAAGTCATTTTTGCTGTGTAGGAATTATCCTCATTTCAATTTGATACATGACGTGCCTAATATGACTCAATGTGTCTGTTATTAGTTTAAAATCGACATTTTAGTTTAAAAAAAGGCCACTCACTTAAAACTGAAAACACACTTGGATTGTTTTGATAATTTTGGAAAATGATTAATAAGTCATTTTTTTATGTTTAGAAATTGGTATCATGTCAAATCAACACATTATGTGATCAGTATGATTCAAAATGTGGGTTTTTAGTTTAAAATCACATTTTAGTAAAAAAGACAAGTGATGTACTCAAAACCAAGAAAACACATTCATACTATTTTTATACTTTTGGAAAATGATCAATAAGTCATTTGAGATTTTTTGGAATCAGCCTAACCTCAATCCGACACACAATGTGACTGGTATGACTCCAAGTGCATATTTTATTTTAAATTGACATTAATTTTAGTAAAAAGGAAAACTGACCTACTAAAAAAAGATAATACACATTTGGATTGTTTTGATACTTTAGGGAAATGATCTATAAGTCATTTGTGAAGTGTAATATTTAGACTCACCTAAATCCGATACACGATGTGCCTAATATGACTCAATGTGTCCGTTATTAGTATAAAATTGAAATTTTAGTTCAAAAGGTGTCACTGACTAAAAAATAATAAAATTCACTCATATTGTCCTGATAATGTATGAAAATTATTCATAATTCATTTATGATGTGTAAGAATTGGTCTCACAACAAACTGACACATGATGTGATTTGTATGAGTCAAGGTGCATGTTTCTAGTTTAAAATGACATCTTAGAAAAAAGAAAAGTGATTTACTCCAAATCAATAAAACACATTCATATTGTTTTTATACTTTATAAAAACAATACATAAGTAATTTGAGATGTTTTGGAATCAGTTGTACCTCAATCCGATGTACGGTGTGACTAATATGACTCCAAGTGTGCCTTTTTATTTAAAATTGGAATCAATTTTAGTAAAAAGGACAATTTACCTACTCAAAACTGATCAAATACATTCATATTGGTTTGATAATTTAGTAAAATTATCCATAAGTTATTTTTTTACATGTAGGAATTAGCTGTACCTCAATCCGACACATGATGTGCCCGATATGACTCAATGTGTCTGTTATCAGTTTAAAATCAACATTTTAGTTCAAAAAGTGTCACTAACTGAAAACTAAGAAAACACAGTTTTATTGTCATGATAATTTAGTAAAATTATTCATAAGTCATTTGGGATGTGTAGGAATCAGTATCACATAAAACTGACACATGATCTTACAGATATGTGTCAAAGTGCGTGTTTCTAGTTTAAAATGACATTTTTGTAAAAAAGAAAGGTGATGTACTCAAAACTGAGCAGATGTGTTTTTATTTTTTTGATACTTTATGAATATTATCCATAAGTTATTTGAGACATATTGGAATTATCATCATCTTAATATTATGCACGGTGTGGCTGATATGAATCTAAGTGTGACTTTTTAATATATAAGTGTCATTTTAGTTTAAAATGTGAATCACAGTGCCAAAATTTAGTTTAAAATTAACACTTTATATTAATTTTATTTATTTATATTATTAATAACATAAGAATTATTTTCTTATACAAGTGTGATATTTTTCTTGAGTATGGGTGGTTTTTTTAGCAATAGCATGAGTCAGGGTCATGATCAAAAGGCAAAGGAACATTGACGTTTTTGGATGTATGTAATAATTTGTAGTTATATAATTGTATAAACCAATATTTTAAATGTCAATTATATAGTATTTTTATCTTGTATTTGTGTTATAAATTTAATTTCATTTAAATTATTTTGGTACTTGATTTTGTTGATATCTAGTGGTGTTTCTTGTCCTGCGGTGTGCTGTTAAAACACATTATACTAGTGTAGCAATGTGTTGTTACAACACACTATAGTATAACCCTTGATTAGTGTAGATAAAATAACCTTTATCAGAACTTTTACAAATGATGATAAAGGTACCCTTTATCAGTGCTAAATAAAATTTCTAATAAATGACCCCATTATCAGTTCTTTTTTAGTGCTGATAACATACTAGAGATTTTAATTTTGCTCTGGTAGTCAGCACTTCTATAGCACTGATAAAGGATATTTTTAGCACTATTAAAGGACTATTTTTTAGTAGTTTCTATGGAATGGTATGAGTTCAAGAAATTATTCTTCAATAATTACTTTCCTCATATTCTTTATATGAAGATGGAGAAGGAGTTCCTTGAGCTTAAGTAAAAGGATGCAGAATCTATTGGCACCTATGAAGAAAATTTTAAAAAACATTCAATGTACACTTTTGGAATTATCATCCAACCTAAAGGTAAGGTTGATCAATTATTTAGTGTCTTAAAACCAAGTCTCTGAAGATAATTAGCCATAAGGAACTTCAGTAGTTATGAAGAAATCATTCTACGTGCTCTCAAGGATGAGATAGAGATTAGAGTCACCCATCAATCTTATGGGTTTGATAAGAAGAGAAAAATGGTAGTCAAGGGAAAATATAAAAACCATGGTGAAAAGAATATGAGATTTAATTTATGCTCAAAGTGTGTAATGAAACATGGAGGAAACTATCTTAAGGGGACTTGTAAATGTTATAAGTGTGGGAAAGAAGGTCATTGGGAAATTGTCTGTTGAAGTGATGTGAAAAATATTTCTAATGATGTGAATAGAGAAAAGGCTACACAAAATGAACCTCCCACACTTAAATGGTCCAAGTTCAAGTAAAATGGGAATTATTCTAACTGATTCCCAAATTTGAGGGTTATCGATGATGATCAACATCAGAAACCTCTTAAGGCTAAAGGAAAAGGAAAATCACATGCGATCACTATTAGAGATGTAGAGTAAGATAATAAAGTGGTGAAAGGTAAAATTACCATAAAATATAAAGTATCTAATGTTTTAATTGATTATAGATCCACCCAATATTTTATTTATAAATAATTTTCTAAGGTTATCACCATATTACCATAAAAATTAGATGTTGAGTTTGCTGTGAAAAATTCTAATAGAACAATGAGAACATTAAAATTTTATAATTATTCTTTGGTTTATGTTTGGTGGAAAGTTCTTTATTAAAATATTGTGATCCTTCCTTTAGTTTAATTCAATGTTATTCTTGGCACAAACTAGCTTTAACTATATGGATATCATATCAATTGTCGAGGAAGGGAAGTCACATTTCATATTCAAAATGAATTTAGGATCACCTATCGATGGAAGGATGAGTATAAAATTCCAATTGAAATTACTTACATCATATGGGTATTAATTCCTATAAATTAAGGTTTTCTATATTATATGGTTGTGGAGAAATTCACCATTAAAGATACACTTATTGTATGATATTTTGTTGCTTTCTTCCTTGAAGAATTTCTAGGTCTTCCACTAAATCCTAAAGTTGAGTTTTCAATAGAACTCAAACCAGGTGATATGGCTATTTCAAATACTCCTTATAGAATAACACCAATTGAGTTGTAGTAATTAAAGAACTAACTCCAATAGTCTGTTTAAAATGGATCATACACTCTTGTGAATCACTTTAGGGTGAACCTGTTCTTTTTATTAAGAAGTAATATGAATCAATGAGACTATGTATTGATTATCAATAACTTAACAAGATAACTATTAAGAAAAAATATACTCTCCCCCATATTGATGACTTATTTGATCCACTATGTAGATATCAATACTTTTCTAAGATTTATCTTCGTTATGGATATCATTAACCGAGGTTCAAGAAGGAGGATATACCCAAGACGACATTTCGTAAAAGGTATGGACACTATAAATTTATAGTAATTCCTTTTGGTTTTACTAATTATCCTACTATATTCATGGATTTAATGGATATATTATTTAGAGACCATCTTGATCAGTTTGTGGTAGTCTTTATAAATGATATTATTATATATTCAAAGAGTAAGGAATAATAGGAAGATAACTTGAAGATTTTACTCAAGACCCTGAGAAAGGACAAGCTTTATGAAAAATTTACCAAGTGTAAATTTTGGCTTCATAAATTTTCATTTTTGGGTCACATAATCTCAAGAGAGGGTATATTTATGGATCTGGAAAAGATAAAAGTTATTGAATGTTGGCCAAGACCAATATTGGTAACTAAGATCAACATTTTTCTTGGTTTGTATGGATATTATTGAATTTTTATGAAATATTTCTCAGGATTATCTAATCCACTTTCCAAGTTGACTCAGAAAAGAGTTAAGTTTATATAGATAGACTAATGTGAAGATAATTTCAAGGAGTTGAAGTGAAGGTTAGTCAGTGAACCTGTACCCACACTACCTTGTTGTGGAAAAAAGTTTGTGATCTAAAATGATGCATCCAAGAAGATATTGGGATGATTTATCATGAAAATGATATTAAGATAGATTATGCTTCATGAAAATTGAAAATACATGAGAAAAATTATCTAACTCATGATTTGGAGTTAGTTGCAGTAATTTTTTCATTAAAGATTTGGAGGTATTATCTTTATAGAGAAAGGTATGACATATATACTAATCGTAAAATTTTAAATTATATTTTCACTCAAAAGGAGTATAATATGTACCAAATAATATGGTTGGAGTTGATTAAATTTTATAACTTCTCAATACATTACCACCCTGGGAAAGCGAACAAGGTGAAAAATTCCTTGAGTTGAAATGACCATGCTGGACTATCTATGATGAGGATAAAAAAAGATCCAATATTTATGGATTTAAAAAGGATGAATTTGGAAATCATAATGGAAGGGGATAAATCTTATATTTATCAAATTAATGTTCAACCATCTATACAAGTGAATATTAAGGATGCATAGAAGGAAGATGCAGAGCTTCAATAGAAGGTGAGAAATGTTCCAGAGTTCAATATTGATTTTGATGGAATAATAAGGTCCAGGAATTATGTTTGCGTATCTACCATACCATATTTAAATAAGGATTTATTGTATGAGGCTAATTTTTCATCATTCTCTATTCATACTGGAAGCACCAAGATATATATAGACATGAAAGAGTATTTCTTGTGAGACAACATGAAGAAAGATATTGCATAATATGTTTCTCAGTTCTTGGTTTTTCCAAAAGTTAAGACCAAGAGATATAAGTCTATGGGGATGTTACAACCATTACCCATACTAGAATGGAAATGGTAAAACATCACCATGGATTTTTCATCAGACTTCCCAAAACATCTAAAGTCCATAATGCTATATAGGTTATAGTTTATCTCTTTATAAAGTCAACACACTTCATTGCTATCAGAGAATATTTCTCTCTTAATCAACTTTCAAAAATATATATTAAGGAAGTGGTGAGATTGAATGGAGTACAAATTTCCATTATATTTGATTGGCATCCAAGGTCATCCTAAAAGTTTTAGAGAAGTCTTCTATAGACTCTGGATACAGAGTTAAGTTTTAGTATTACTTATCATCCTCATAAATATGTTCAGTCTGATAGGAAAATTCAAACTTTAGAAGACACGTTGAGAGATTTCTCTATAGATTTCAAAGGTGGTTGGGATAAACACCTACATTTGGTAGAATCTTCTTACAACAATATCTTTTACTCCAGTATTCAGATGGCTACTTATGAAGCTCTATATGGTAAGAAGTGTAGAACTATAACATGATGGAATGAAGTTGGGGAAATAAATCTATTGAGACCTGATATAGTTGAGGAAATAGTAGACAATGATAGATATACTCAACAGAACATAAGATCAGCTTAGAGTCGACAAAAAATATATGCTGAAGATCAATGAAAAGACCTAGAGTTTGACATGGGCGACAAGGTATTTCTATGAATATATCTTTGTAAGCGAGTAATGAGATTTGGAAATAATGGAAAGCTAAGACCTAGTTATATCAATCCTTTTGAAAATTTTGATCATATTAGGATGGTATCTTATTGATTGGAACTTCCCCTGAACCTCTCTCAAGTTTATAATGTGTTCCATGTATCTCTCCTAAGGAATTACATACCTGATCCTTAACATGTACTAAAATCAGAAGTTATACCATTGGATCAAGATATTTCTTATGAATAATAGTCGATAGAGATTTTTTATCATATAGAAAAAGTCCCATGAAACAATACCACTCACATAGTTAAAGTTTTGTGGCTAAACCATCAATTTGAGGAGGCTATATGGGAACCTAATGATGTGATGAGGTATAGATAACCTCATATTTTTGTATCATAGTGAAAAATTTTGAGGGATAAATTCATTTTATGGGGGGTGGAATGTATCACCGGGATATTTTTATGAAATGTTTCTCTTTAAATAATTTTATTTATTTTATAGCTTGCATTGCACACAACACCAAGTTTAAACAAACCACAAGGCACTATTAGTAAAAAGTTTCCATTATAACCTAACTATCAAAGTTGAAGGAATACATATGAATAAATAATTTATGAAATATAAATTTCCAAATCAATATGATTGTATTGGTAAGTTCTTTTAAAATAATCACACAATTTTTAGTAAAATCCCTTTATTCTTCAAAAAAATAATTTTTATTCAAAAATTTGTTTATCTTATTTTTATGAGTGAATATTAATTTTTAAAAGTTATAAAAAATTTATTTAAAAAAATTAATTTCATTATTTAATTCAGAATGAAAAAATTAACATAATTATTTTTATAAAATTTTATGAAAACATTTATTTTTTCCAAGGAATAGTAAAAATATTGATTTTTTATTAAAAATGATATTTTCTTCTAAAGTATCTAATAGGTCAAATTATGATTAGTTTTAAATTTTAATTAGTTAATTTTTATTTAAAATAATCTAATTATGGGTTTTAAAAAAAATTATACACGAATTTATTATAAATACATTTTATGTTTTAAAAGGGTATTTTTCTAAAAATCTGTTTTCAAGGAGTTTTACCAGTTTTATTTTAAATTAAATTTTTAAACTTCTATGTTTTTAATTTTGAAAAATTGATTCAAAATTTAGATTCATAAGGTCCAAATTTAGATAATAGGCACCATTACTTTTTTTGGAAAATATGAATAATAACCTTGGTAAATTTTGTTACCATGGAAAAGGGTAAATTGGGAAATTTAGGTTAAGAATAAAATGATAAAAAAATATGAAATGACCCTAACAAATGAAATAATTTTATTGGATGAAGATAATTCAACCATTAACAACTAATGATCTAAATTAAGTTTTTAATGGAAACATATCCATGAAAATAACTTATATAATATTTAAATCAAAGAAAGTCACAAAATGCCACTTTCGTTGTCTTAAATATCCCATATTTGTCCACATGGGAATAAAGGTATGTTATGAATGAATATAAGTGTAAATTTTTAACTTAATAAAAAAATTTCATTATATAAATTTATTTTTTTCTTTTTGGAATACTTATATGAGATTATAATATTTATAACATTTTATTTAATAAAAATTCAAAGATGTCACATTCGTGTATTAAATACTATATTATTTTTAATATAGATTTACCAAAAATATATGTTTTAATATGAATATTATTTTTAAATATAGAATATTTATATTCATCATTTTATTTTATTTATATTTTTTAGTGGACAAATAAGTATATTAAATAATTACACAATGCTGATGTAATAATTATTTTATTAATTAAAATATAAAATAAATGTTATTAAAAATTTTAGAATAAATATAATTAGAGATAATTAATGTGATAAAAGAATTTTATAGATGACCTTAGGTATATAATAAAACATTTGGTTATAATTTAACATGTTATATTGATATTTTTAAAATTCCAAGTAATGAACAATGTCAAAATTGACACTAATGATATTTTATCAAAATAATATTTTATTAAATTATTTAAAAATCGTAAAACATATTTAAAAATAAAAAATAATTATAATATGCTCTAAAATGGTATTGTAATGTCTCGGACCTCTCCGGTCCATTACTTTGTAAAAATTTGATGTGGTCAAACATGTTGCGTGTTATAATAATAATTTTTGATAATAATAATTGATAATGGCAGTGTGAAAATATTTTGTGTTAATTAGATTAAATGCTTTTAAATTAATCATTGTGAAATAAAAGAAATAAAATTGAATGTATTTAATTCAATGAGGGGAGGTGCATGGTTTCATTTTGATTTATTTAAATTTTAATAAATAATAAATTATGTGTGTAATGGTCATATAAGGGAAGGCACCGCTTTTGGTGAAGTGAGGGAATTGTGGAAGAGAATAAATTAGATTGGAGAGAGAATGAGATATCAAAAGTTGAGAAATAATAAAAGAAATTAAAAAAAAGGGGGTAATCAAGGAGTGGGGAGTGGTTGGCATGGATTCAAATCAAAGTAGGTGGCTTTCATTTTGGTTGGAGCGTGAAATTTGGAGAATAAAGGAGATTTGAGAGAGAGAAAAAAGGGAATAAGAGAAATAAAATTAAAAGGGAAATAAATGAAAAAGGAGGGAATCCGTGTTTGATTCCAGCGTGTAAGAAGACTCCAAATTGTGATTTATTTTTGGAGTTTTGAAAAATAAATAAATAATTGATTAATAATAATAATAAGATATTGTTAATATTAATTTTGATGATAAAACACTATTTTAACTATAACTTCTTCGTATGACCTCAGTTTTACGAACCATCAGTGTCAACGTAACCCTGAAATTATGATGGTCATTTTAAGACCAATGATGAATACCTTTTTATGACTCATGTCTCGGGTCAATAAAATACCAATTATTAATTGAAGTTATTTTTATCATTAAACGCATGGAAACCGCGTGACGTGTCGTGCGTTTACTAGTCAAACATCGTAACAATTATACGGTCATGTCGTGTATTAATTAATACACACTGCGTACAATTTTACCTTTTCATTTCCTATATAAGAGAGGGTCACATGTTATTTATGGACCCCTCTTCTTCTCCACACGACGATGCTCCCGGATGACCCAGAAGCCTTCCTTCTATCTTCTTCATCCGGACACCGATCATCGATCTGTCGGTGGATGCAGGATCGTGTCGACGAGGCGAACATCGTGCACCTCGTTCCTTTCCCTCCTCTTCGACTTCCTCTTCATAGTTTCTTACCGAGGAGATTTCTGATATTTGATGGGAACAACGCTCTTCAACGAACATCATCTTAATGTGCAGTTGGTCCATAGTTTCCATGGGAGGACGTAGTCGTCGGGAGGAGTGATCGAAATCCTTTTGGTGGTTGTTCTCATAGAAGGAAATAAAAACCTGTTCAAGTAGGGATCTTACCTTCATCTCTCTCTCTTTGGTGCATCATGCGGGGTGGGTATCCTCTTGTTTTAATGAGATACGGTTGAACCAGTAAATAAAGATAATAACTGGTTAAAAAACGGATTTGGGGAAACTTTATTGATATTATTGTTTTATTTCCACAAATGCTTATCCTTTGATTATGTTGTGAATTGAATAGGATTATGCCTACTGAAAATCACGGTCATTGGGGGCCTTTTATTGCGCAATTAAATTTTCCCTGTTTTTCTGGATTGTTTTGTGGATGGAGTTTCATAGAATGTGTAAATTTGTTAATAATATAAAGTTGGCTGATTAAATGAATACCGGAATCCTTGTTTGATCACCCCGGTTAAACTAAATTAAAGAATTAATTTTGTGGGTGCGGGTTGGGGTTTAATTATGTGAAGGGGGTGTTTCGTGGTTTGTTGTGGAATGGGTGATAAGCGAGGCTGCGGTTGGCTTGGTTGTGGGTTGGCATGTATGATATGGTTGTGATGAGCAGCGAAGCTGTGGTAAATGGTATCAAAGGGATGATGATGCGGTATGAGTATTGTTTCTGATGTGTTTGTGGTTACGGTGGTTGATAGCAGGGCTACAGGGATGGGTTGTGTTTATGAATAAAAGTGGAAGAGTTAACTAATGAATTGTGGGGCATGGTAGTTGATTAAATATGGAAAATCAATGGAATTGATTTGCTGATAAAAGAAAATGGTATTGTGTTGCTTGTGTTTTCCCTAACTTTATTTGTGGTTGGCAGGGATATGTTTTACGAACGATTGATCTGGTGTGGTTTTTGTTAGTTGCTCGGTAAGGAATTGATAAAATAAAACAGTTGAAACATGGAAAGCTTAATGGGGTTTGGGGCTTTTTATTGTGTGAATACTTTCGAGGTAGCAGTGCCGAGTCATGTGCTCAAATCTTTTGTGTAGAAGCCTTAGGATGGGATGAGTGGTTTATATAATTATATAAATCTCTATGTTTTATGTTTCTTTACACAACCCACCCATGTTGAGCACTACGTGCTGAACACTCGTAGGACGGGGGGTGAGATTCTCAAACATCTAAAGGATGACTGGTTACTGTTCTTCCTTGTGCTCCCTCTTCTAGGTTCTATAACCTAAGATCCTTTGGGCAGGTTACAACATATGTTTCTCAAGAGTCTTCGGGATGAGGATGTGATATGTTCCCAGGTGTCTTTTGGATGAGATGTGATGTGGTTCCCAGGTGTCTTCGGGATGATATGTGGTTATGGCTGAGGACTGAGTGCCGACGGGATACTATGAGCTTCATATGGCTAGGTTGCAGCACTAGCTCGAGCTTCATATGTCCAGGTTGCGACACTAGATCAGTAATAGGGGGAAGCATCAGAGAGTTAGGCGTGAGGGCTTCAGTAGTATTCAGTGGGAAGGTGGTGTGGGGTACCCATACTTTGATAATATTACTATACTACTCTATTGACTTGTGATATTTGGTGAGTGTGGCTTGTGAGGTTGGGTGGATAGATTCCTTGCTAGGATTTGGTTCCTTCTGTTTTCTCATGGGGCATTAGGATGTCTCCCCACTTGTGCACGAGATCTTTAGGTTTTCCTACGGAGTATACTTATATGCTCACCCTATGTTTACTTTTCGGTTTTCAGGAGGACTCCAGGGACCATGCAGGACCTTGCTAGTTGGGCGTCAGAGTTTTGCTGGTTGCAGTTTTTTCTTTTTTTTTTGGTATCGTACTTTGGAGCTTTTCTTGTACTTGTAATTTTGTTTCAGTATTATATAAAACATGCATATGGGTTTGGTTTTGGGTTTATTTTCATTTAATTGTTCCTTTTTTTTAGTGTTTGACTCATCCTATTTCCCTATCTTAAATAATAAAAAGGGAAATGCATCCCATATTTGTGAAAACTCATACCCTTGGTGCTAGTTCCCACTCCGGGGCCTGCTGGAGGCGGGACTCAGGGGTCATTATCTCCTTTTCACCATTGCCAGCTCAGGAGGGGCATCTTTGGTGGGCAGGGGTCGTGAAAGAATGGTATCAGAGCTGATGGTTGAGAGATAGGATGGATTATGGAGTTAGGCACAATGTGGATTACATGGGATGGTAGGGAAACAATGTTGGCTGATCTTGGTGCGTGGAATAAGCCAGGGAAGACTGGCTAGGATACGGGATTTTAGGCCCCCCCGTGATCCGATGCAAGGACTCTGAGCTTACCGAACGACCAAGTAAGACTACATTTATTGCAGGGTAGAGACCCTAGGAAAGGTACATGCATCATCATGATTTGTGTTTTACTTGATTTGGGTGTTCTGGGAAAGAATTAAAAATAAAATGATAAAATGAAACGTTGAGAAAAATTTACTTGCTACTTGGGATTAGGAATTCTTTGTTTACCGTACAGCTATGGCACCTGGACGTCGTTCCCAGGTGACTCGGGCAGTCGGGGCCCAACAGATTCAGACGGTCGATCAGCTAAGGATTGACTGAGAGGAGGAAGAAGACTTGTGGTAACGCACGTTTCGTGTTTTCCAGCGGCAAATCTTGAAGAGTTATGAAGGCAACACTTCAGATACGGAATCAGAGAGTTGGTTGGAGGAACTCTAGATCACCTTTGGGCTGATCAGGGCTCCATCAAAGTACTGGGTTCCTCTACCCATAATCCATCTATGAGGAGTGACGCGTCAGTGGGGGATGCTTTACCTTGGGGAGGGGAAGGAGACAGAAGTTCTATGGCCCAAATTCGAGAAGGAGTTCCGCGAGGAATTTCTTTCCTCAAAGAGGAAGGCCGAGAAGAGGTAGGAGTTGTTGTCTCTCCAACAAGGAAGCATGTCAGTGCAGGAAATAGGGGTTAAGTTCAAGGATCTACTCCATTTTTCCCAAAATCTCTTTCCGGATAAGGATTCTAGAGCCAGACTGTTGGGAAAAAATCCCTCAAGGTAACATTGAAGTATTTTTGGGTTGATTGTGTTTGTTGACAAAGCAGGTTTCCATGGAGAATTGTCGAGTTCCTGAGAATTTGTTGACAATCCTTGTTGACAAAGAATGATGAAAAATGAAAGGACGATCTGGAGGCAGTACAAAAAGAGCAGTACAAGGTGGCTCCGTTTCCCAGTGTTTTCCAAATTTTTGGGGTCCAAAATTTGGAGTTTGGTGAGTATCGCGGAAATAGGATTTCCATGAAGATCATAATTTCATATGGAAAAGGCATGAATTTCGCGAAGATAGGATGCATGGTTTGGAAATCGTGAAGACCAGAAGAATGGAGGTGGTGAGTCTTCGTGATTACATCAAGCTTCGCAAATGGCAGAGGCTGGACCGCATCACGGCGGAGAAGGGCTTCGCGAGGGAGCTTCGCGGTGAAGGCGCGAAGGTATGTTGACGATGATTCTTCGCGATTACGTCAAGCTTCGCGAACGGAAGAGGCTGAAGTGCATCGCGGCAGTGAAGGGATTTGCGAGGGAGCTTCGCGGCGAAGGCGCAAAGGAATGTTGACGGTGATTCTTCGCGATTACGTCAAGCTCCGCGAACGGAAAATTGTCGTGGTGCTTCGCGATTTGGACAGAATTCTGGAGGAAACTTTGGAGCTTCGATATTTGAGATGACGTGTCATTGACTTCACACGGAAGGGACGAGGGTTGGTGGAATTGCCTATAAATAGAGGCCGACCCCCTCGAGAGAAGTAGAGAGAATTTTCAGAGAAAATCCATTTCTCTCGGTTCGCAGAGGTGGTTCGCGAAGGTAGTGTTCTTCGCGAAAGAGGAGCTTCGCGGCGGCTATTGTAACTCCACAAAAGTTGTGTGCTCCACGTTGGCTCAGTGAGATTCCTGAGAGAAGTTGATTTGAAATGAGTTGAGCTTCACGGGATTTCTTCGTGAGAGATATTCACGAGAGAGCTTCACGAAAAGGCAGGAGCTTCGCGAAGGCTTGTTTGAGCTTCGCGAAATTGGGAGCCTAGCGAAGTTGAGTGCTTTGCGAAGGTGTTTCCAAAAGGAATTGCCCTGTGTTCAGAGGTAAATGGGTATTCATCAATGGATGAAAGTTTAACCTCAATAGAGCATCTACATATAGAGAAAGATACCTTCCTTAATGGAAATGAAGAGACCTACAGGTCTATAAACTGTGAGTGAATCCCTTCCAAGAGCAGTGAGCTTAGGAAGAGGAAAAAGGTGATCCTCTCCACCGGCAGTGATCCAGAGAGAGAGAAATAGGGAGTGACCCTAAACCTTGTAAAGTCAGTGAGCTTGGGCATAAAAGTGATCTAGCCCGAACTTTTTATCCACATCTAGTGAAGATTAGTGGAATTTGGTATGACCAACAACATGTCAGCGTATGCTCCTTGGACGTAGCCTAGTGAGCGTGAACCAAGTAAAAATCTCTGCATCTGCCTGCTAATTTGCCTGCATTGCATTTAAGGCATCATCATCAGATAAAGTCGAAAGAAAGTGATCATAACATACACACAAGTGCAAACAAAGTGACCCTTGTAACAAAGAGGTCAAGATCCATCGGGGCAGGAAGAACTTTGAAAAAGAATATCCATACCCTGATTCACCCCCCCTCTCAGGGTATATAGGCCCCTATTGGCCCTAAAAATTGGTATCAGAGCAAAGGTTGCTTTTATCAGATTTGTTTGCTCCAACTTGGTGTAGTCGATCTGTGTGTTTAAAGAATCAGTCTGCTCTTATCTTGGTGAGCCATGGCAAAGGGAAAAACATCCAAGAAGAAGCAGAAGTCAGGTGGTATTCCTCAGAGTAGAAGTGTGTATGGAAAAAGTGTGATTCAATTAAAAGAATCAAACATCTTACAGAAGGAAGGTCTGGATGAATCTGATAGGGAAAAGATTGATTCACTCAAGCATGATGCAGGAATGAGTGAAGTACATGAACTTCAAAGTGATATTGAAACAAATGATGATGATGAAGAAATAATTGAAGGAATAATAGATATGCAAGATGAGTTAGAGGCTGCTCTTGAAGAGATAGATGTTTGGAGATACAAAACCAAGAAAGCTAACAAAGTGGTTCGCGATGCCAAACTCTATATGCAGCAGCAGGAAGAAGAGAAGTATGAGTTGATGGATAAAATTGAGAAACTCAAGTTATCAGCACCAGAGAACTCAGAATCAGTTGGTGAGTATAAGCTTAAGATTGAAGAACAGAAAAGAGAGATCGATGGATTGAATATAAAAGTGAAAGATCAAGTCAAGTGCATTGAAGAACCTGATATTCCAAGTGACGTTGGAAACACCAATGAAATTAAATCTAAAGATATTCTGATCCAAGAACTGAGAACTGAGATAAAAAAGCTAAGAGGCTTGAATCAAAGGCTTATTGATGTAGCTACTGATTTGAGGGAGAAAAATGATTCTCAAGGTGAATAATTGAGAAAGAGATCTGAAAAGGTGGAAAAATCAAAAGCTGGTGACAAGGAGAAGAATCTGAACTCATATGAGATTCAGAATTTGAAATCTAAAAATGTGAATCTAACTACAGAGCTATCTGAACTACTTCAGAAGAATAAAATTCTACAACAAGAGAATGCATGTTGTTCTGATTCTGTTGCTCAAGAAAGATTGAAATTAAAGGAGCAGAGTGACAAGGTAGAAAAGATCACACGAGAACTAGAAAATGAGATGAGTTGTGGAAATAATCTCAGAAGAGAACTCAACGCCCAACTTGAATCAAGTGATATGAATATTCAGATGTTGGAAGAAGAGCTAGAGTCAGTGAAGAAGGAAGTGGAGAAATCTAATACTAGAGGAAAACCTAAGATGAAGGATGCACTGCACTTACTATTCGATTATCCTTCAGAAGGTGATGATAAAGTGAAAAGGAAGTATGAGATTTCTGAAGAGAAACAACAAAATATTTTCTCAGCTTAGAGACCATATAATTTGGGAAAAACCGGTATTGGTTTTGATGTATCCCCTCCCGTGAAGGATAGGAAGAGAGTCATCAACAACTCCATAAATGGAGAAAATCATGTAGGTGCTGGAGATAGGCCTAAGAGGACAGTTACAAGAAGTAGTGACGACATGTGCTATTTCTGCGGGATTCATGGACACACATCAAGCTTCTGTTTAGAGGCTCTGGAATACATTTCAAGATGTGAAAACAGAAACTTTGCTAAATCAGAGAATAAGAAGAAGCATCAGGAGAAATCAGAGAGAAGAGTCTCTCAGAGGAAAGAATTAATCAGATGTTATTACTGTGGAACAATGGGACACACCATGAATATGTGTCAGGAAGCTCAATAGACCCATATCAGAAGAATAACTCAAGGTGTATCAACATATCTATAGAGAAGTGATGAAATGAGGTACGCCTTTAATAGAAAATGTTTCAAATGTTCTGATCATGGGCATTTGGCCAGAGAGTGTAGCAAGAAGAAAGCAGGAAAGGAAAGGGAGACCAGAAAGATATTCTTGACTCCAGTGATGTATAAAGAGAAATATTACATTGGGAGACAAAGTGGTAAGGTAAAGAATAGGCCTATAGCCTCAGGGGAATCACAAGGAGCTGAATGAAAGGTGTATCAGTCACCTCCTCAGTCACACTCACAACATATCTCTCAGAGGGAACATGAAAAAATCTGGAAGAAAAAGGGTAGAGATGCTACAGTTGTGAGAAATAAGAATGAACATTAAATGGAAGACTCACCACCGGTGAAAAGGAGTGTGGTGACTCAGATATCTGATAAAAGAAAGATGAAAAAATAATGTGATGAAAAATTTGCATGTTGTGTTCCCCAACGAAAAGTGGAGGAAGGTGAAAGATCCTTGCAATGGTGGAAGAAGCAGGGGAAGATGGAAAGTAGAGAGGTTCCTACCTAGAGAAGGAATAAAGGGAAATGGAATTTTGGTGGAACATCAAAGACAAAAATGTGTACTAGTGGGTTTAAACCCCAAATGGTGAAAAAGGCTAAGTCTGTCGAATCTACATATCAGAGAAAGGCTCCGAATATGGGTAAAGAATGCTTGGTCATATGGCCAGAACAGTTGAAGTTGGCAAGGCAACTAGAAGAAGCAAGGAAAGAGTGTGATGATGTACAAGAAAGAATCAAAGGGTTGACCCATCAGGATCAACCACAATCCTCATCTTGAGGATTCAGGAAGAGAATCCCCTCTCCCTATGTATATAAATGCTATTAACTGATGATCCGTGTGTTTCAGGTTTTAGGGAGATACAATCCAAGGGGAAGTGGCATCTAAGGATGCGAAGTGGAGAAGTGATATGCTCTAGAGTTTCAATTGATTCAAATCAGGTACTAGAGTTGAAGAAGAAAGGGAGCAACAGAGCACAATAGGAAGTGATTGTGTTATTAACTTTATCTCTTGTTTCCTACACCGAGTTTCAATTCAGTAGGCTTAGCGATTTTGTTAATGGCTCAAATCTGAGTGGAAGATGAGAACAAATGATGCAGGAGGAAAAGATGTGTTATGGGTTTAAACTGTTGGGCCTAACAACTGGAAGAGTTGCATAACACAGGGGGAGAATTCTATATCCTAATCAGATGCATGATCTCAATATTATATAAAGGATGAATGTTTATGCTCATGAAGAATGATTGGTGTAAAAGCAGCAACACACGGGTTTTCATGATTATCTATTTTGTTCTAACAATGTGGTATCAACTGACTGCTTTCAGGATACCAAGAAGCTACAAGAGAAAATCCAAGGTGTGTCAACAAAATCCTGAAGGAAGATGTTCAATGAAATGGAATCATTGAATAATGACATGGTGAAAAGTTCTCTGTTAAAAATGAGTCATTGAACAATTTCTTGATGAAAGTGTTGAGGAAGAAAGCAACACAGGGGA
This sequence comes from Viscum album, assembly GCA_963277665.1. Lineage (NCBI taxonomy): Eukaryota > Viridiplantae > Streptophyta > Magnoliopsida > Santalales > Viscaceae > Viscum > Viscum album. Next base: position 865,611,347 of record OY728152.1, on the reverse strand, counting down.
AGAAGAAGTGGATGATGCTGATTCAGAAGAAGACACTGATGATTAACATGAAAGTTTCAAGTGTGTGTCTACAAGGATGCCAAATAGATGAGCTGAAATTGATAGACAAAATATCATTGGTGATCAGGAAACTCCTGTTCAAACACGAATAATGAATTCACTATACCAGACATCTTTCCTACCTCAAGTAGAGCTAAAATGATTTGCTGATGAAGCTGACGTTGAAAACTGGGTTTATGCTATGAATAAAATGCTTGATCAGATTGTGAAGAACCATATGTGGGAGATTGTTTCGAGACAATCAGATTATTCCTAGCCATTGCAGGGAAAAGAAAGTTCATAGAGTTCCAGATGGATGTAAAGACTGCATTTCTAAATGGGTTTCTAGAAGAAGAGGTGTATATTGAGCAGCCAGATGGTTTTCTCATTCATGAGGATGAGAACAAAGTTTTCAGGCTGAAGAAGGCGTTATATGGGCTGAAACAAGCACCAAGAGCGTTGTACTGAAGGCTATATCAGTATTTGAAGAAGCTTTGTTTTCATCATTACACAAGTCAGGAATGACACATTCATTTCTCAATCCAAATATTCCAAGGATACTTTGGAATGATTTGGAATGGAAAATTCTAAGGAGATGAAGACTCCGGTTTCTACCCGGATGAAATCATCAAAAGATGACAGTGGCCGGGCAGTTAATCTCACTGAAAATAGGCAGATTATCAGCAGGTTGCTGTACATGACCGCACCAAAGCCTGATATTGTTTTCTCCACATGCCAAGCAGAGAGATATAAGAGTAATACCAAAGAAAGCCACATGATTATAGTGAAAAGAATACTTCTATGTATCAGGGGAACGGTGTATTTCGGTTTGACATATAATGACAAATCTCAGACAGAGTTATTGAGATATACTGATGTAGACTGGGCCGGGTCAGCAGATGACAGAAAATCAACGTTAGGAGGTGCATTCTATCTTGGTGGACTATGTATTTCTTGGCTAAGCAAGAAGCAATATTTCATTTCATTGAGCACCGTAGAAGCTGAGTATATTGCAGCCACTCAAGCATGCGCACAGTTATTGTGGATGAAGAAGCAGCTTGAAGATATGGGAGTTGAAGTGAAGTCTCTGATCAGAATCCAGTGCGATAACTCAAGTGCTATAAATCTCAGCAAAAATCTCGTCCATCACTCTAGGACAAAGCACATTGAGATAAAGTATCATTTTATCAAGGAGAAAGTTGAGCAGGGGATCGTGAAGTTGGAGTATGTGCCTACAGAACTACAGGTTGTAGACATCCTGACAAAGGACTTACCCAAGGCAGCATTTGAGAGACATCGACTGGCTCTGGGAGTTCAGTCGACTCCCCGCACTTGAAATAGTGTACTACAAAGGCGTGTCCTTTGGGTTCGTTGAAAAAGGGGGAGAAAATAGTGATTGTTAAAGGGGGAGATAGTGTGGAGATTTGACAAATCATGAATGATATGGGGAGAAGCTGACCAGTGGAGCATACAGATAGGGGGAGAAATGAGAAAGGGGGAGATTTTTAAATCTGACGATGCTGGAAGTGATCGATCAAAGCATAGAAATCATGACAACTGAGGATCGTGATAAAAGCAGAACAGTGGTGTTGGAATGGTGTGAGACGGTGTCCAGCTATACCAATTGGTATCAGTGTGGTTCAACAATTGGTATCAAATTAAGAATTCACCAATTGGTATCAGTGTGGTTCAACAATTGGTATCAATTTAAGAATTGGTATCAGGTTGGAATCGACAATTTGGGTCTGACATGAAGTGATTCATTGATGAACTTTTCATACTACTCTTGTTTCTCATGCCGATCATTGCTCATGTGGGCTTAGAGTATGTGTTAAGTGAATCCTTGAACGCAATCAGAATTGTAAAAGGCGAATGGTGGTAGCGACTGGAAGAAGACTTAGTGAGGTATCAAAGTGCAGAAAATAATTCTGAGCAGAGTTGTGAAGAGTTGTCAACAAACCCAAAGGGGGAGATTGTTGGGAAAAAATCCCTCAAGGTAACATTGAAGTATTTTTGGGTTGATTATGTTTGTTGACAAAGCAGGTTTCCATGGAGAATTGTCGAGTTCCTGAGAATTTGTTGACAGTCCTTGTTGACAAAGAACGATGACAAAGGAAAGGATGATCTGGAGGCGGTACAAAAAGAGCAGTACAAGGTGGCGCCGTTTCCCAGTGTTTGCCAAATTTTTGGGGTCCAAAATTTGGAGTTTGGTGAGCATCGCGGAAATAAGATTTACATGAAGATCATAATTTCATATGGCAAAGGCATGAATTTCGTGAAGATAGGATGCATGGTTTGGAAATCGCGAAGACCAGAAGAATGGAAGTGGCGAGTCTTCGCGATTACGTCAAGCTTCGCGAATGGCAGAGGCTAGACCGCATCGCGGCGGAGAAGGGCTTCGCGAGGGAGCTTCGCGGCGAAGGCACGAAGGTATGTTGACGGTGCTTCTTCGTGATTACGTCAAGATTCGCGAATGGCAGAGGCTGAAGCGCATCGCGGTGGTGAAGGGCTTTGCGAGGGAGCTTCGCGGCGAAGGTGTGAAGGAATGTTGATGGTGATTCTTCGCGATTACGTCAAGCTCCACGAACGGAAAATTGCCGTGGTGCTTCGCGATTTGGACAGAATTCCGGTGGAAACTTTGGAGATTCGCGATTTGAGATGACGTGGTGTTGACTTCGCGCGGAAGGGATGAGGGTCGGTGGAATCGCCTATAAATAGAGGCCAACCCCCTCGAGATAAGTAGAGAGAATTTTCAGAGAAAATCCATTGCTCTCGGTTCGCGGAGGTGGTTCGCGAAGGCAGTGTGCTTCGCGAAAGAGGAGCTTCGCGACGGCTATTGTAGCTCCGCAAAAGTTGTGTGCTCCGCGTTGGCTCAGTGAGATTCGTGAGAGAAGTTGCTTTGCAACGAGTTGAGCTTCGCGGGAGTTCTTAGAGAGAGAGCTTCACGAAAAGGCAGGAGCTTCACGAAGGCTTGTTTGAGCTTCGCGAAATTGGGAGCCTAGCGAATCTGAGTGCTTTGCGAAGGTGTTTCCAAATGGAATTTCCCAGTGTTCAGAGGCAAAGGGGTATTCATCAGTGGATGAAAGTTGAACCTCAACAGAGCATCTACATACAGAGAAAGATGCATTCCTTAATGGAAAAGAAGAGACCTACAGGTCTATAAACTGTGAGTGAATCCCTTCCAAGAGCAGTGAGCTTTGGAAGAGGAAAAAGGTGATCCTCTCCACCGGTAGTGAGCCAAAGAGAGAGAAACAGGGAGTGACCCTTGGGAAAGCAGTGAGCTGACCCTAAACCTTATAAAGGCAGTGAGCCTGGGCATAGAAGTGATCTAGCCCGAACTTTGTATCCACATCTAGTGAAGATTAGTGGAATTTGGTATGACCGGCAACCTATCGGCATATGCTCCTTGGACGTAGCCCAGTGATGGTGAACTAAGTAAAAATCTCTACGTCTGCCTACTAATTTTCCTGCATTGCATTTAAAGCATCATAATCAGATAAAGGAGAAAGCAAGTGATCATTACATACACACAAGTGCAAACAAAGTGACCCTTGTAACAAAGAGGTCAAGATCCAGCGGGGCAGGAAGAACTTTGAAAAAGAATATCCATACCCTGATTCACCCCCCTATCAGGGTATATAGGCCCCTATTGGCCCTAACACAGACATTTAGAGGAGGCACTTCACCCCTCTATTCAGTGCGCAGTGACCCCTTTCACCTTACCAGCGTACCTGGAAGTACAGAAGAAGGCGGAGATAATCTATAGGATGCGCTCGTAAGTAGTTCCACTGCGAGAGAGGAGTCACCCAAGTTCATCCAAGAAGGAGGAGGTCAGCAGTAGATCCCCAACAACAAGACCTTCCAAGTTTCTACCGTCAAGGAGCAGACTTCAGCAGGTCCCATACCAATCTCATGATTTCCACCCATTTTCTATTGTCTAGGGACTGAGGTGATTTGCATGTGGGAATAGTGGGAATATTGGCAGAAATTTCCCTTTTCAGACTCAGTATGGAGGGACTGGCCAGGTTCAGCCCCAACCTCAGCAGCAGTTCCCAGCCCGACCCTTCCGGCAGCAACATGCTCCATTCCCTCCAAGGGGAGATGAAGCAGGTGGTGGACAACCACAGGGAGTTCCTCAAGGACCCAACCCAAGACGTGGTCGAGGAGGTGGACATCAACAGAGAGGCAGCTGAGTGGGATGCGGACAGTTGTATGCAACAGAAGCGACAACCCTAGCAAGTCCAGAGATCGAGAAAGATGTTTTCATTTTTACTTAAATGCTCTCATTTATGTTTTGTTTAAATTCAGGAGAATCACACTCCTTTTTTAAAACTCAATCTCGCCCATGATTTGGTCCTGGACCTTGTTTTTTCATGAGTCTATAATGAAAATTTGTTTCCCTCTTTCCTTTAAATGAGTGTGAAGATTCCTAACATGTGGGGAGAGGAGGACCTGATCCCTAATCAAGATGCATTAATGTGGATGCGATTAAACCCGTGCGGGCGAGTCAGTGCCGCCCAAAGAGGATAGTATCTTGAAATGGGAGAAGGAATTCCCCAATCCATGTGTTGGGGCAGTGTGCTTCTTGTTTTGTGTGGTGTTGGGGGCAGTGTGTGTATGAGAAATCCTAAATTATAGGGGTGGGAGGAACTAATCCCTAATCGAGAGACATTAATGTGGATGCGATTAAACCTGTGTAGGCGAGTCAGTGCCACCTACAACGGATAATATATCGACATGGGGGAAGGGATTCCCTAACTCATATAATTAGGTTAGTGGTTGGATTCCTGTTATGACGAGAGCCCTGAGAGGTATCTTGCGGGGTGGTTGTTCGGACCTTCCCCCTTTTTATGGGTTGGTTTTTAATTCTTGAGGACGAGAATGTTTTGAGAGGTATCTGATGTAATGGGCCATACCTCTCTGGTCCATTACTTTGTAAAAATTTGATGTGGTCAAACACGACGCGTGTTATAATAATAATTTTTGATAATAATAATTGATAATTGTGGCGTGAAAATATTTGGTGTTAATTAGATTAAATGCTTTTAAATTAATCATTGTGAAATAAAAGAAATAAAATTGAATGTATTTAATTCAATATGGGGAGGTGCATGGTTTCTTTTTGAGTTATTTAAATTTTAATAAATAATAAATTATGTGTGTAATGTGCATATAAGTGGAGGCTCCACTTTTGGTGGAGTGAGGGAATTGTGGAAGAGAATAAATTAGATTGGAGAGAGAATGAGATATCAAAAGTTGAGAAATAATGAAAGAAATTAAAAAAAGGGGGTAATAAAGGAATGGGGCGTGGTTGGAATGGAGTCAAAGCAAAGGAGGTGGCTTTCATTTTGGTTGGAGGATGAAATTTGGAGAAGAAAGGATATTGTAGACAGAGAAAAAAAGGGAATAAGAGAAATAAAATTAAAAGGGAAATAAATGAAAAAGGAGGTAATTGGTGTTTGATTCCAGCGCACAAGAAGACTCCAAATCGTGATTGATTTTTGGAGCTTTGAAAATTAAATAAATAATTTATTATTAATAATAATAATATGATATTGTTAATATTAATTTTAATGATAAAACACTGTTTTCACTATAACTTCTTCGTGCGACCTCAGTTTTACGAACCGTCACCGACAATGTAACCCTGAAATTATGATGGTCATTTTAAGACCAATGATGAATACATTTTTATGTCTCATGTCTCAGGTCAATAAAACACCTATTATTAATTGAATTTATTTTTATCATTAAATTCTTGGAAACCGCATGACGTGTCGTGTGTTGACCAGTAAAACAACGTAACAGTTGTACGGTCACATTGTGTATTCATTAATACAAAATGCATACCATTTTACATTTTCGTTGCCTATATAATAGAGGGTCACGTGTTATTTATGGACCCCTCTTCTTCTCCACACGGCGACGATCCCAGATGACCCAGAAGCCTTCCTCCTATCTTCTTCATCCGGACACTGATCTTCGATCTTTCAGTGGCTGTGGGATCATGTCGACGAGGCGAACATCATGAACCTCATTCCTTTCCCTCTTATTCGACTTACTCTTCGCAGTTTCCTACCAAGGAAATTTTTTATATTTGATGGGAATGACACTCTTCGACGAACATCATCTTAATGTGCGGTTGTGCCGCTACGTCCACGGGAGGACGTAGTCATCGGGAGGAGTGATCGAAATCCTCGTGGTGGTTGTTCTCGCAGAAGGACATCGAAACCTATTCAAGTAGGTATATTACCTTTTTCTCTCTCTCTTTTGTGCATCATGCGGGGTAGGTATCCTCTTATTTTCTGAGATATGGTTGAACGAGTAAATAAAGATAATAACTGGTTAAAGAACAAGTTTGGGGAAATTTTGTTGATATTGTTGTTTTATTTCCATCAATACTTATCCTTTGATTATGTTGTGAATTTAATAGGCTTATGCCTACTGAAAATCACGTTCGTTGGGGGCCTTTGCTTGCACAATTAAATGTTTCCATATTTTTCTGGATTATTTTGTGGATGGAGTTTCATAGAATTTGGAAATTGGTTAATCATGTAAAGTTGGATGATTAAATGAATACCTGGAACCCTTGTTTGATCACCCCGGTTAAAATAAATGAAAAAATGAATTTTTTGGGTGCAGGTTGGGGTTTAATTATGTGAAGAGGGTGTTTCATGGGTTGTTGTGGAACGGGTGAGCAGCGGGGCTGCGGTTGGCTTGGTTGTGGGTTGGCCTGTATGATATGGTTATGATGGGCATCAGAGATATGGTAAATGGTATCAAAGGGATGATGATGTGCTATGGGTATTGTTTCCGATGTGTTTGGGGTTATGGTGGTTGGAAGCAGGACTGTAGGGATGGGTTGTGCATATGAATAAAAGTGGAAGAGTTAACTAATGAATTTTGGGGCATGGTAGTTGATTAAATACGAGAAATGAATGGAATTGATTTGATGATAAAAGAAAATGGTATTGTGTTGCTTGTGTTTTCCCTAACTTTATTTTGTGGTTGGAAGGGATATGTTTTACAAACAATTGATCTGGTTTGGTTGTTGTTAGTTTCTCGATAGTTAAGCAACTAATAAACAAAAACTGTTGAAACATGAAAAGCTTAATGGGGTTTGGGTCTATTTATTGTGTTCATAATTTTAAGGTAGTAGTGCTGAGGAATGTGTTCAGATCTTTTGTGTAGAAGCCTTAGGATGGGCTGAGTGGTTGATATAATTATGTAAATTTGTACGTTTTATGTTTCTTTACGCACCCCACCCATGTTGAGCACTATGTTCAAAACACCTATGGGATGGGGGGTGAGATTCTCAAACATCTAAAGGATGGATGGTTACTGTTCTTCCCTGTGCTCCCTCTTCCATGTTCTATAGCCCAAGATCCTTCAGGCAGGTTACGAGAGATGCTTCCCAAGAGTCTTCAGGATGAGGATGTGATATGTTCCCAGGTGTCTTTGAGATGAGATGTAATGTGGTTCCTAGGTTTCTTCGGGATGATATGTGGTTATGGCTGAGGATTGAGTGCTGGAGGGATACTATGAGCTTCGTATGGACAGGTTGCAACACTAGCTCGAGCTTCGTATGGCCAGGTTGCGACACTAACTCAGGAAGAGGGGGAAGCATCAGAGCGTTAGGCGTGAGGGACTGAGCAATATTTAGTGGGATGGTGGTGTGGTGTACCCATACTTTAATAATATTACTATAATACTCTATTGACTTGCGATATTTGGTGAGTGTGGCTTGTAAGGTTGGGTGGATAGATTCCTTGATAGGATTTGGTTCCTTCTGTTTTCTCATGGGGCATTAGGATGTCTCCCCACCTGTGCACGAGAGCTTTAGGTTTTCCTACTGAGTATACTTGTATGCTCACCCTACATTTACTTTCAGGTTTTCAGGAGGACTTCAGGGACCATGAGAGACCTTTCTAGTTGGGCGTTGGATTTTTGCCGGTTGAAGTTTGTTCATTATTTTTTTGGAATCGTACTTTGGAGCTTTTCTTGTACTTGTACTTTTATTTCAGTATTGTATAAAACATGCATATGGGTTTGGTTTTGGGTTTATTTTCATTTACTTGTTCCTTTTTCTTTTGGTGTTTGACTCATCCTATTCCCCAATATTAAATAATAAAAAGGGTAATGCCTCCCATATTTGTGAAAACACATACCCTTGGTGCTAGTCACCACTCTGGGGCCTACTGGAGGTAGGACTCGTGGGTCATTATCTCCCTTTCACCATTTCCAGCTCAGGAGGGGCATCTTTGGTGGGAGGGGGTCATGACAGGTATAAATTATTCATTTTTGGTCTAATTGACACAACATAAGTAAAAATTACACCCTTTTAATATTGAAATATTTGTTACCTTAGTTAAAATAAAAATAGGTTAACTAAGGGTTAATCAAAATGATAAGGTTTAAAATAATACCAAAACTTGTCTAAAGTATATTGGTTGATGATATTAAAACTTTATCTCATATTATCTTCAAATATATGGAATTTTTGAGGTATTTCGATTGAGTTTTAATTTATTATAAATTAATATTTTTAGAAATTCCAAAAGTGTCCCTCAACTCAATTATAAAAGGGAACCTCCTACCTCACTTAATCACATCACATTGATCCTTCAAGATCGACAATTTTAAGGATCCAACCTTAAAACATTACATAATCTTGAATTAAATGAATAATTCACATTGAGTATCTTTTCAGGTTTAGAGTTTTAGAGAATTAGGCCATAACTATTACATGTCAAATTGGATATTAAAAAGTAGACACTTATAATATAACTGATTTTTCACAACAATAAAAAAAATCCATAAATAAAAAAAGAGTTCCTTTCCTGATATAAATCTTCTTGAATAATTCCTTTCTCTTACCCTTCCTTATAACCTATGAAAAACATTTCAAAAACTTGGGATGAGCATAAAAATCTCAGTAAGGGTTATAACAATACGGAAAGAAAACATTAGTCCATGAATACATAAGAATAAATGAAATCATACTTTACTCATAAAACATAAGCACTTTAACATACCTCATGAAATCATAAGATTTATGAATAACTCATAGAAATCATAAGACATAAAGGTAACTTGAGGCATTCATAACATTCTTACGTAGGGAGTAACCCTCATGGTTAAGTTTGGAATACCCATCGCAGTATATTCCCTAAATCTCTTCAGAGAAACATTAGCATTTAACTCCTTCGCATTACCCAATGCATTGGAGATCTATCTCAGGCTCACCCGCCCTTATTTTATCACAAAACCACCCAACTTCATAAAAAATTCCCAGGAACAATAACATAATCATATCATATAAAACATGCATAAAAGAAACATAACATTTCCACATTTCAATCACAAGATAGAAATACAAAACATTGATATAATCAAAACATTATCAAAACCATTTTTAATACCAAAATAAAATAAAAGTAAAACATGTTATTCATTTTTCATTTAAAAAAAGTTATGGCTTGTAGAGGAAGCCAAAACTCAAATAATGGTCACAACGGCGGAGAAGCCGTTGTCGCCGCATATGTAAGACAAAAACATTCCTTTTATTGTTTAGTAAAACGCTTCATGTAAAAAGATTCCTTTTGAATGAAATTAAAAGTAAAAAGGGTTTATTATACAACTAATAAAATAAGGTCATGTATAAATTGAAGTATGCCTCAATGAAAGGAGATTGAGATGAAGTCCCTTACAAAGACGGTATCCTTAGATTAAGGATAAATCAATTACATAACTATGTGTGAAAAATATAAATACACTCAATATAAGTGGATATTAAGTGTAAAACAATCATAGGTCATCCACACATATTCATAGCATGACATAATCAAGAAGTAGAGTTTCAACCCAAAGAATTGAAATTGGGTTAAGAAGTTCCCTTACAGAAATTCGACAGCCTAACAACATCACTTTAAAATTCAAAAAATGAGTTGATGAGAGATAAAAAGGGTATCTCATCACTTGGACATAAAATTTACAGAAATAAGGATATATAAGAACATATCTCAACATAAGAAGATGTAAATTAAAAGACCTAACAAAAAGAATTCTTTTAAAAGGGGGGGGGGGTGAAAGGTTCCCTTACCGATTTGGGTAACTTTCGAAACGTACACCCCATGAAAGAAGGGTCATACATTGAAGTTTTAAATACCCATAAATTAAATTATATTACACAAAGAATACAATCATATTCATTACATACACCACACAAAAGTAAATAGTGGCAAATGTAGCATGAATCTCACGGGAATAAAAAGTGAGATAAAAACCCCTTACCTCGTTGTAATCAATCGAGTCATATGACCAAAAGATAATAAACACCAAATGAATCACATAATATCATGAATATAAATAGAATCATGATAATATATATGAAATGTCATTACACAATACACCACATGCAACAAATAAGTTGTGAACAATGGAAGTCTCATGGAATTAAAAGTGAGATAAGAAATCCTGTTAGCTCAAGTCCGACTTGTCTTGTTCGTTTCTTTATATTCCTGAATAATAAACCTTGGTAAATTTATAATTGATTAATGAATTAATTTAAAGTTTATTATTAAATTCACATCACATATTATCATGTTATAATAATTAGTTAATTATGCGAGTTCATATCATATGTTTTGTCGATGTTCGGTACATGAGTCAAAAATAAACTTGTTTGAAGAGAATTGTCCATGTAGTTATAATTAAATCATCTCTAGAATGGTTTTCATGATTCAAATATCATATATATACAGTATATATGTATTACATAATTTTTGGAGATAATATATTAAATGTACCATTCATGGAGACGGTAGGCCGTACGTACGCATGAACAATACTTTCATTTTTTGTCATATTAATGGACTTCAAAACTAAATGAGACATAGATATATTATAGTTACAGTATAATATATATTTTATATAGGTAACATAAGTTTTTTAATTAAATTATTTATAAATTCCATGTTTGGCATGAATGAGTCACATCACTTGAGGGGGCGGTTGTCCACACTTCCTCATATGAAATTATCGCATTTTCACAACATGAAAAGCATAAAGGTATGTTTTAAATATAAAATACAGTAGAATGTAGAGGACAAAAATATAATATATATCATATATAAATATAGTTCCATCATAATGGCCACCATTAGAGGTTGTAGGAGAAGATTGAACAATCATCGTTTCGTGATGCAGTAATTCGCCATCCACGGAAACAATATGTTCTTTAACCATTAGACGGAGGTGTGTGTAAGTGTAGGTAGAATACTTATCATAACAACATCATAGTATATTTTGGATACTAATGTTATTATGGGATCAAATAATAAGAATATAGTGGTCAGTGAAGAAGTAAAATAAAAGAAAGAAACTCAAGAGAAGACATTACCTCTAAATCGGGTAAGTCTTTTTGGTTTGAGCCAAAGGATTCCTTGGAAAGACTTCTTCCCAAAGTGAGGCTTATAGGAGTGATAGAGGTATGTGGAGAGATAATATGATCAGATTTTGGATGAGACAAGGGCTTGAGAGGTGTGGGTAAGGGGGTAGAGGTGGGGGCCTTTTATAAGAGGGAGGAGGGTCACTTTTGGAAAGTCTTGAAATGTTACTTTATTATAAAATGATTTCTGGATTTAAAGGTCCCAGAATGATATATTTTGAGTATAAGGTGACAAGGTTTATAAATCCACCCATAAAATAGGTTTTATACAAGTTTAAGTTTTATATTTTACCTTATCTTTTCATTTTATTTAAATCGTTCATTAATGAGGTAATCACTGCATCATCACGATGTCATAAATAAATTTATTTATTTAATGTCTAAAAATTATAAAAAAATATCATGATATAGGAAATATTTTTATCTTTATAATGAATATTTATAGTCTATGAGATAATTTATTTAAACAAAATTAAAATTGTTTTACTTAGGATATACAAACCTTTGTTATATTTCTCTTCTTTTTAAAAATAATGTCATAAATGTCACTATCACATCCATGTGACTCCATGGGCCCTCAAGTTAGGTAAAAAGATTCCCATGGTCGTCCATGACTAAAAAAGTGGATTTGGACACATTTTTAGGTCATTTTATATTATTATGATATTATTTTATTACCCTTAACTACCCGATTACTAATTAATCATGATAATTAAAGATAATTACCGTCGTTACTATTCATAATGTCCAAAAATAAAAGAGTCTTAATTAAATAATTGAAACCTTATAATTAAAAATATGGAATCCCTTTTACCAAATTACAAACACAGAAATTACAGTATTTAATTTAAAAATAATTCCCGTTGTCACAACCAAAGACGGGTTTTTAAGAAGTAAAATTTATCAAAATATTGACATGTTTTTACATCCAATTGAAAAGTGAAATTACCTCCAATGAACAAAATTTTATTAAGTTATAAAAACATAATTCAATTACAATTTAAAACAAATTAAAAGGACAATCTAAATATATAATTAAATTAGATGAAAAAGCAGTTTTGAAGTAAAATGCTGTATTTTTCACTATTCATTAAAAATGAACATTTGTCGGAAAAATACCAAAAATTTATCCAAAGTAAATTTGATATTCCAAATTCAAAAATTATGTACATTTTACCAAATTCAAAACATAGAAGTTGAATTAATTAATTTTATAATTAACTCCTGCCGTCAAAACAAATAGCGTGTTTTTAAGAAACAATATCTATCAAAAGATTGACACTTGTTTATGTTCAATTTCAAATTGAAATTAATTACAATGACCACCATTATATTAAATGGTAAAAATATATTTTAACTACACTTTAAACCCAATTAAAATGATAATCTACCCATATAAATAAATTAGATTAAAAGGAGGTTTTGAATTAAAATACAGCATTTTCACTATTCATTAAAAAATGAACTTTATCGGAAAAATAATTTTTTTTTACAAAAAGTAAATTTTGATGTCCCGATACTAAAGAAGGATTTTATTTTGTCAAATATAACATATAAAATTGAAAATAAGTAGTTTTAAAAATGGTTCTCCATCAAAAGGCGGTTAATCGACATTTTAAAGAATACTAGAATATTTATGCTTGAAATTGGATTCATTCGCATTTTAAGCCTCTATCATTTATTAGGTAATTGTTAAAATATTTAACAAACATATATAATCATTTTTTAGATAGTTCTGTTCATTCCCGCCATTACAACGACTAGGCATTAACTACCATTTAAAATAATATTATTATATTATAGTGTGCAACATAAGATTTCAAAGAAACTCATTATTGCGTATTTGGTACGCCATCGAACATAGAATTCCATTTAAAGTGATATTAACATTTTATTCACAAATATTAATAAAGATGAAAATTTCATATTATTTATTTACCTGGGATGTTACATCCTTCCCCCCTTTTGGGAATTGTGTCCTCGCAATTTTAAAATTGGTCTTGGAAACTTCATTGAAAGTCCCTCATCGGAAAAAGAGTCAGTAAAACTATCACTTTAAAAGAAAGAAAGAGAAGTACAAAGGTCACCCGAGTTAACCCATATTAGGATTCCATGTAGGAAAAATGGATATGGAATAGAAAACAAAGGGTCAAGTTATGATGGAGAGTGATATAAAACATGATTAGGAGAAAGTTAACCTCCAGAAAATCACAAACTTGTGATGGGTTAAACAGTATCTGATTCCCCAATAGGAAAAGTTAACAGACAATGTTTTTGTTTTAAGTTAATTTTCATTAAGTAATTTATTTATGTGCTTAACTAAAACAAATGGAAACATACTCACTTGTCAAATAGACTTTCATCTTTTACTAGATTTCTAACACAAACTTATATTTTCTCCAAACAATGAGCATTAAAAAAGACTTGGTCACATCAAAAGCACAAGAATCATCTTCTAGAGAATCACATAATCCAAAAAAGGAGAACTATATATTTCCCTTTTATTTAGAAATCAACTAAAACCAAAATGGTTAGTATGAGATCATATAATACCCAAAAAGGATAATCCTTCATAAAAAAGAAATACTACTCTTAATCTCCAAAATTCAACAAAAAGAACCCAAGGTTCAAGAAAGACCATTAAATAAATAGCTATCCATAAAATTATTCAAAGTAATCCAAACTAATATTGAAACCCAAATCACTGAAGGATTTAATCACATAGTCTTCCAAGGTAAATTGTAACATTTATCTCCAAATAACATCAGTTACCCTTAAATTATCATACTGAAAAGTAATTAACCTAATCACATATCCTCCATGATAGGTTAATAATTTCCATAGATAACTCAAAATCAACTTATTCCCGATTCATAAGATGATCTAACTAAAAATAATTACTTGTACTAACCAGAAACTTCACATAGTCTAGTGGTAGGTGATAAATACCAGTCGTACTTTGGTTGTGGGTTGGATTCCCGCAGCTTTGTCCGACACGACGAGTTGTCACACGGTCCATATGTTGTCCTTTTTCAAAAACTATATAATTTTATAACATTCCCAAAAGGAGATAAATTCATGAAAAATAACCATAACATAATTTAACCATGAAGGTTATCTAATAAATTTTATTTTTCATCCCAAAATGTATTAACCTATAATTGCCTCAAATTCAAGGATTATATAAACCCAAATGGTTTTTTATAACTACATCCACAAAAGAAAAGATCATTATTCCTTGAATAAAATTTTCAAATATCAAACATCAAGGTTACACATACTATAAAAAGTCTTCTATTGTAATCCCATCATCAAAAGATCCTAAATAATTTTAAGAATTTCACCATCCTAAAATCTACCATAACTCTTGAATCCCTTATATGCTGACTTCTTACTCATTCAACATTATTCATGATCCATTAACCATTCCTTTCCAACTTATTCTGAAATACTTCTTTCCTAAAAACAAAATCATGAATCATATCCTACGATTTCAATAATAGGAAAATATATGTTAAGAAATAATCCATACCTTTCATTGGTCATTGTCAGTTTCTTTATCCACAATCGGAATGGAATTAGGTATTGGTAAATGAATATTTGTATGATCCTGGTGATCCCATTCCCGGAACTTCTTCGTAAGACATGTGTTGGGATAATTACCATACACACCACATTTAAAACATTCAATTGATCCTTCAGAAAGAACTTCTTTCCCTTTACTAGAGTCAACTAGATGATTCCTTTTTTCCATGGAAAGTTTTTTCTTTATGACCTTCATTTCCACATCTATAGCATCTTTCTGTCCCTTTGAAACATTTTCATATGTGTTTCTTTCCACATCTTTGGCACATAGGTTTTTGAACATACTTACCTTTATTATTATTACCTAAACTTCGGTAGGGATCTGTTTCTCGCATATATGATGACTTATAAAAATAAATAAGGTTCAGGTGGTCAATCATGAATCCAGATAGTTGGTTGAGAATAACCACAAGAGTTCTCATTGCATCTCCCATATCATTCAGTTGCTCGTTCAGAAAACCATCACATTTTTCTTCACATCCATTATTACTTTGGTGCCTGCTAGATCTAGCCATTTACTAAAACTAAAAAGGTCAGTGTGATTATATCAGTAAAATAATCATATAATACTAAGATATAATTATTCGTGTTATCTTAAACTCATTCACTTTATCTAAAAAAACTACGACTCTTTCTGAAATCCTAACCATTATGGTAATGTCACTTAAGCTTAAAAATACCCCAACCTATAAAGTTATCTAAACCGACCTTTGATACCAACTAAAAGGGCCCAACCTTAAAACATTACATAATCTTGAATTAAATGAATAATTCACATTGACAGTCTTTTTAGGTTTAGAGTTTTAGAGAATTAGGCCATAACTATTACATGTCAAATTGGATATTACAAAGTAGACACTTCTACTATAACCGATTTTTCACAACAATAAAAAAAATCCTTAAATAAAACAAGAGTTCCTTTCTTGATATAAATATTATTGAATACTTCATTTCTCTTACCCTTCCTTATAACCTGTGAAAAACATTTCAAAAACTTGGGATGAGCATAAAAAGCTCAGTAAGGGTTATAACAATACGGAAAGAAAACATTAGTAAATGAATACATAAGAATCAATGAAATCATACTTTAATAATAAAACATAAGCACGTTAACATAACTCATGAAATCATAATATTTATGAATAACTCATATAAATCATAAGACATAAAGGTAACTTGAGGCATTCATAACATTCTTACGTAGGGAGTAACCCTCATGGTTACGTTTGGAATACCCATCGCAGTATATTCCCTAAATATCTTCGGAGAAACCTTAGAATTTAACTCCTTCACATTACCCAATGAATTAGAGAGATATCTCGGGCTCACTTACCCTTAATTTATCACAGAACCACTTGAATTCATAAACAATTCCCAAGAACAATAACATAATCGTATCACATAAAACATGCATAAAGGAAACATAACATTTCCACATTTCAATCACAAGATATCAATACAACAAATTGATATAATAAAAAATTTATCAAAACCATTTTCAATACCAAAATAAAAGAAAATTAAAACATGGTATTTATTTTTCAATTAAAAAAAGTTATGGCTTGTAGAGGAAGCCGAAACTCAAATAATGGTTACGGTGTCAAAGAAGTCATTGTCGCCGCATACGTAAGAAAAAAACATTCCTTTTTTCGTTTAGTAAAATGATTTGTGTAAAAATATTCCTTTTGAATGAAATTAAAAGTCACAAGGGGTAATTATACAACTAATAAAATAAGGTTATATATAAATTGAAGTATGCCTCAATGAAAGGATATTGAGACGAAGTCCCTTACAAAGACGGTATCCTTAGATTAAGGATAAATCAATTACATAATTATGTGTGACAAATATAAATACACTCAATATAAGTGGATATTAATTGTAAAACAATCATATGTAATACACACATATTCATAGCATGACATAATCAAGAATTAGAGGTTTAACCCAAAGAATTGAAATTGGGTTAATAAGTTCCCTTACAGAAATTTGACAGCCTAACGAAGTCACTTTAAAATTCAGAAAATGAGTTGATGAGAGATAAAAAAGGTATATCATAACTTGGACATAAAATTTACAGCAATAATGATATATAAGAACATATCCCAACATAAGAAGATGTAAATTAAAAGACCTAACAAAAATAACTCTTTTAAAAAGAGGAGGGTGAAAGGTTCCCTTACCGATTTGGGTAACTTTCGAAACGTACACCACATGAAATAAGGGTCATAAAATGAATATATAAATACCCATAAATTAAAGTATATTACACAAATAATACAATCATGTGCAGTAAATACACCACACAAAAGGAAATAGTGGCAAATGTAGCATGAATCTCACAGGAATAAAAAGTGAGATAAAAACCCCTTACCTCGTTGTAATCAATCGAGTCGTATGAAAAAAAGAAAATAAACACTAAATGAATCACATAATACCATGAATATAAATATAATCATGATAATATATATTAAATGGAATTACACAATACACCACATGCAACAAATAAGTGGAGAACAATGGAAATCTCACGGAATTAAAAGTGATATAAGAAATCCCCTTACCTCAAGTCCAACTTGTCTGGTTCATTTCTTTATATTCCTGAATAATAAAACTTGGTCAATTTATAATTTATTAAGGAATTACTTTAAAGTTTATAATTCAATTCATATCACATATTATCATGTTATAATAATTAGTTAATTATGTGAGTTCATATCATACGTTTTGTCGATGTTCGGTACATAAGTCAAAAACAAACTTGTTTGAAGAGAATTGTCCATGTATTTATAATTAAATAATCTCCGGAATGGTGTTCATGATTAAAATATCATATATATACAGTATATATGTATTCCATAATGTTTGGAGACAATATATTAAATGTACCATTCATGGAGACGATAGGCCGTACGTACGCATGAACCTACTTTCATTTTTTGTCATATTAATGTACTTTAAAAATAAATGAGACATAGATATATTATAATTACAGTATAATATATATGTTATATAGGTAACATAATTTCATTAATTACATTCTTTATAAATTCCATGTTTGGCATGAACGAGTCACATCACCTGAGGGGGCGGTTGTCCACACTTCCTCATATGAAATTATCGCATTTGCACAACATGAAAAGCATAAAGGTATGTTTTAAATATAAAATACAGAAGAATTTAGTGGACATAAATATAATATATATCATATATAAATATAGTTCCATCATAATGTCCACCATGAGAGGTGGTAGGAGAAGATTGAACAATCATCGTTTTGTGAGGCAGTAATTCGCCATCCACGGAAACAATATGTTCTTTAACCATTAGACAGAGGTGTGTGTAAGTGTAGGTAGAATACTTATCATAAAAACATCAAAGTATATTGAGGATACTGGTGTTATTATGGGATAAAATAATAAGAAGATAGTGGTGAGGGAATAAGGAATATAAAATAAAGAAACTCAAGAGAAGACATTACCTCTAAATCGGGTAACTCTTTTTGATTTGAGCCAAAGGCTTCCTTGGAAAGAATTATTCCCAAAGTGAGGCTTCTATGATTGAGAGAGGTATGTGGAGAGATAATATGAGTAGAGTTTGGATGATCGAAGGGCTTGAGAGGTGTGGGTATGGGGGTAGAGTTGGGGGCCTTTTATAAGAGGGAGGAGGGTCACTTTTGGAATGTCTTGAAATGTTAATTTATTATAAAATGATTTTTGAATTTTAAAGGTCCAATAATGATATATTTTGAGGATAAGGTGATAAGGGTTCGAAATAAATCCATCCAGTAGGTTTTATACAAGTTTAAGTTTTAGATTTTACCTTATCTTTTCATTTTATTTAAATCGTTCATTAATGAGGTAATCACTGCATCATCATGATGTCATAAATAAATTTATTTATTTAATGTCTAAAAATTATTAAAAAAATATCATTATTTAGGACATATTTTTATATTTTCAATGAATATTTATAGTCTAAGCGATAATTTATGTAAACAAAATTAAAATTGTTTTACTTCGGATATACAAACCTTTGTTATATTTCTCTTCTTTTTAAAAATAATGTCATAAATGTCACTATCACACCCATGTGACTCCATGGGCCCTCAAGTTGGGTAAAAAGATTCCCATGGTCGGAAATGACTCAAAAAAGAGGATTTGGACACATTTTGGGGTCATTTTATATTATTATGATATTATTTTATTACCCTTAACTACCCAATTACAAATTAATCATGATAATTAAACACAATTATCATCGTTACTATTCATAATGTCCAAAAAAAAGCGCCTTAATTAAATAATTTGGACCTTATAATTCCAAATATGGAATCCTTTTTACCAAATTACAAACACAGAAATTGAAGTATTTAATTTAAAAATAATTCATGTTGTCACAACAAAAGACGAGTTTTTAAGAAGTAGAATTTATCAAAAGATTGACATGTTTTTACATCTAATTGAAAAGTGAAATTACTTACAATGAACAAAATTTTATTAAGTGATAAAAAAATTATTCAATTACACTTTAAAACTAATTAAAAGTAAAATCTAACTATATAATTAAATTAGATGAAAAAGCAGTTTTGAAGTAAAATGCAGTATTTTTCACTATTCATTAAAAATGAACATTTGTCAGAAAAATACCAAAAATTTATCCAAAGTAAATATGATATTGCAAATTAAAAAATGATGTCCATTTTACCAAATTAAAAACATAGAAGTTTCATTAATTAATTTTATAATTAATTCCCACTGTCAAAACAAATAGCGTATTTTTAAGAAACAATATCTATCAAAAGATTAACACTTGTTTATGTCCAATTTCAAAGTGAAATTAATTCCAATGACCACCATTGGATTAAATGGTAAAAATATATTTTAACTACACTTTAAACCTAATTAAAAATATAATCTACCCATATAAATAAATTAGATTAAAATTAGGTTTTGAATTAAAATACAGCATTTTCACTATTCATTAAAAAATGAACTTTATCGGTAAAATAACAAAAATTTACACAAGGTTAATTTTGATGTCCCGATTATAATGAAGGATTTTATTTTGTCAAATATAACATATAAAATTGACAAAAAGTAGATTTTAAAAGGTTTCTCCATCAAAAGGTGGTTAATAGACCTTTTAAAGAATATTAGAATATTTATGCTTAAAATTGGATTCATTCGCATTTTAACCCTCTATCATTTATTGGGTAATTGTTACAATATTTAAAAAACATATATAATCATTTTTTAGTTAGTTCTGTTCATTCCCGCCATTACAACGGCTAGGCGCTAACTACCATTTAAAATAATATTATTATATTATAGTGTGCAACGTAAGATTTCAAATATACTCATTGTTGTGTATTGGGTATGCCATCGAACATAGAATTACCTTTAAAGTGATATTAACATTTTATTCACAAATATTAATAAAGATGAAAATGTCATATTCTTTATTTACCTGGGATATTACAACCATAGCCTGAAATATTTTCTTATAAACTTTCTTATTCACATTATAGAGGTTTTGGTATTCTCTTAAGACCAACCCTAGTATACATAAGAGGATATCTAAAGGAAGTTCGCAGAAGAAGAGGTAATTGTCTTTACCAACTCTTTAATGATTATTTCTTCTTCTACTTCCTCTTCATGTGTTGTTTCAATTATAAATTAATAGATCAAGTATCACAGTTATACTAAGATGTTTTTATGATTATGGAACAACCATATTCCACCCTTTATCCATCCTATAAAAAAAAGTATCACACACACGTACGTATGCCTTACTATCTCCACACCATGGTGTTATATCTTTTTCATCCCCACTTTATTTTTATGGTTATAATAATGGAAATAATATATATATATATATATATTATAATTATAAAATTATATTTATTATGAAAATAAATAAATAATATTCCATCCACTTCCTTACCCTTTCACCGTTAAGGAAATGATATCGTCGCTCGTGCGTACGTATAACCTACTATCTTCACAACGCGATGTGACTCATTTTTCGTGTTCACAATTCAAGAATGATTATATAAATCTATATAAAGGATAAATATTATATATATTACCCTAATATAATTCTTTATATGATGTAAATACATCCTATACACAAGAACTAGACTTATATGATAAAGCATGCATAGGAAAATGAAGCGGTTAACACCCAAAAGAAGTGTAATAATAAAGTATTATTAAAAAATGGATAATAAGGTGATATAATATGATCATATATGATATCATAAATATTAATATGGTTTTGGTATAAATTAATAACATTATCTAACTATTATACAGGGTTTTCAGATATGTACGAAGGAAATCAGACCTAATGTAAGGGTTAATTTCCATAATCTCATTATTATTTAAGATTATTTAACTTATACGGCATGAACGGATTTTTCAGCTTCTATGACACCTCAATTACTTGAATATTCCCTTGAAATATTACAAGTATATTTTTGAATATAGTATTTTATTTTAAAATTTCATATAATTTTAAGAAAAATGTTTTCATAATAAAAAGGATATTTTCCTCAAGAATTATTTCAAGTGATCTCTAAAAATTATTTTCCATATAAGATAAAATTATTTTATTCTACTTATTCATTAATAGAGATATTTTTAAATAATACTATATTTTTTATTTTGTTTTTGGTTTATGTATATGATGAAATGATTTTTATGAAACCGATTTCCTTTCCATGGGTTATTCTATGATGAAATGTGTATGAAACCCATTTATTTTCATGGGTTCTGATATGATAAATGAATTAAATTCTTGTGGCACACATATTTATGGTTTTAATTTTGTGAAGGGTGGGACCTATATCTCCCCCTATTTAATTGGATAAATATTTATATCTCATGAGATAGATATTACTGGAATGGAAAGTGAACCCATTTTAATAATACAGGGTTGAAACAAGGATTGAACTTGGTACAATAAGGTATTTTTTTGCTATGATGGTTTTGACACTGATCCTTGACTAATATGAAAATTATTTTCTAGGCTTATGTGTATGACACAATTTCATGTCTTATGTTTTACTCCCACAAATTATGTTCTTGTATTATTTTATAATTCACGTCTTATGAAATTGTACGATTGATTTCATGACTCAATATCATGATCCTTGATATGAAAGATATAATTTTCAAAATTTATTTTCGCATTCTCATGCCCTTATGCTTATGCTATCATTCTTTATTACCCTTACTGAGCATTTGAGCTCACCCTTTCTTATGTTTCTTTTCCCTAGGACATGAAGAAAGGTATTAAGTAAGATTTGTCAAAAATGGTTCTAGTTATGAAGGAATAAGTGGGAGATGATGTAGATGTTTATGAATCAGTTTTATATGTTTCCAAGTTTCCAAAGACAATAAACTTATATGTTTCTATAATGGTTTTATTATTTTATGTAATGAATATTTTTCTATTTAGATGTAACATCTATGTATGAAATTTATGGTCCATTATAATGGTCCTTTTTATAAGACCCTTAAATTTCATGTAATCCAAACTTCACATCATGATGGTAAACTATGATACATGACACTCTACTTATACATGTGGTAGATATATATTAAGATTCTTCGCAACCTTTTACCTATCATTTTACTTGCACTTAAACAACCTTAGTGTCTAGGATCCTACTTATCTATGTTGGGTTTTCTTCCATTAACCCTATACAAAATAATATTTTAGATCTATGTATGGATTTATTCATATAAATATAGGTCACATAATGATTCCTATATCATATTTTATTGGAATAATTACAAATTTCACCATTATTCAAACCTTTCTAGTGTATAGTCTCCTCATTCACGCTGGGTTTCTTCCAATGGACCACACTAGGATAAAACCAACCTATATTTTGGAACTATTTGTGACTTAATTCCCATTCTCATAGGATATTTAGTGATTCCTAGATTTCATATCTCAAGCCCAACCATAAATCCCATAATCACGCTATTTCCCATTAATACTATCCTAGTGTATGGGTTTTCAAAATCTTGATAGGCTTATTTCAATTAACATTATAGTTGGATAAAATATCTATTCCCCAAAATTAAGCGCGTATTGCTTCCTATCGCCATAGGATACATAGATACAAATTAATATCCTATATTGGACCCAATCATAAAGTCACTCATTTCCCCATTTCCCATTCATATCATTCCATTGTATGGTTTTCTAATTCATAGTGGTTTTTTATTCCAACCTTACACTAGAATACTATATAATGGAACTTGGATCCCCTATCTTAGGTCTAGTCACATTATCCCATTAAATTTCATTTTCCCATCATAAAATCCATGATGGTGCTCAAATATAATAATTTATATCAGTTTTTTTCCAATCTGACACCATTTTATAATTTCCTTCAATGCTTTGGGTCTAACCTCTATGACCTTAAACTATGAGCTATATTTTGGTCAATGCAGTATAACCTTAAACTATGTTCACATTTTCTACACTTTGAGGTTTCTTACGCTATCATTAGTTTTACTATTCATGTTGGGTCTATCTTCCCCTTATCACTAAATGCATAACCTCAGTTTGTTCTAAGTAGTATGAACTTAAACTTCAACTATACTTTGTTCTAAGTAGTATAAATTTTAACTAAATGTTCTATTTCCCTTGGGGTTTCCCATACCTAGATTAAGAACATTATTTTCATTGATTTAATCCTTACCTAATCATGACATGTACAATATCACATTTGGTCAAAGATACATAACCTTAAACAACAACACCCTTTGGTCCAAGCTAAACTACAGATCTAAAAAAGGTCTAACCAACATGACCTTAAAATATAATCAAAAGAGACATGAAGACTAGTCAGGGTTGAAACCTACAAAGGTTTCACAAAGAAAAAGTCATGTATATGATTACCAAGACTTTCCCTTTTATGGCTTAGGTAAAATATAGATAACAAAAGGAAAATACATAAAGGTTTTTCAGTTGAAAACCCAAAAAGGGTTTTCTAATAAAAAGTCAAGTTTGAGCTCACTAAACCTTTTCCTTACATGGATTAGGAAAAAATTAGGGAATAAAATTAAAATATATAAATACTATTAGATTAAAAACCCACAAAGGGTCGCCCTAAAAAATCAATTTATGCTCACTTAGACCACTAATCTAGGTAAGTGTTAAATAAAAGCCTAATTACCCTAGTCACATGAACATAAACTATTTAAGGTGAGATTTACTCAGTGTATAAGTTTTAAATATATTTATGTTGATCAATCATAAACCAATGTTATTTTATGTCATATCAGTTTATAAAAAAATGTTCTCAATGTTTGATAGTGTAGACTTCAGGGTGCTTGAACCCTTATTAAATATCCATTTATTCATAAACCCACTTTATATCTTTAAAATTTGAATTATTATTAATCAAAACCTTTCAAAGTAATTGGTAACATTTTCATATACTAATCTTAATAGACCCCCTTGGTATAATGAACAACATAATTGTATTTAAGATATTAAGTATTCACCCATAGCATATTCATTGTCTTGAATAAATCCCCCCCCCCCTAATTCATTCAATTATCATTTTTCATCACCAATAAACCATTTCATTGTAATTGGTAATGGGTTCATTGAATAATCTGAATGTAACTCCTTTAGTATAGTGAATAACATAATTTCCTTTTAGTTTCTAAGTAACCAACTAAGGAACATTCATGTACCTAAATAAATTTCCCTCCTAATTCCCAATGTTACCCATTATCATTACCAATCAACCTTTTCATAGAAATTTGTAATAGTTTTATTAAATAATTTTAATAGAACCCACTTTGTAGAATTAACAACATAATTACCTTTGAGACTCCAATTAACCATCCAAGGCATATTTATGATCTTAAAGAAAGCCCCCCCTAATTCCACATGTTATCATTTTTTATCACTAATAAACCCTTTCATAGTAATTGATAATGGGTTTATTAAATAATTTTAATAGAACCCCTTGGTAAAGTAAACAACATAATTTAATTTAATCTACTAAGTAACCACCTAGGGAAGATTCATGATCTTGAAGAAAGGATCCCCTAATTCCATGTACTATTTTTTAATGGTGTGGTGGTGGTCTTTACATTACCAATGATTGACCTATTCCGTCCTATATCTATATCCCATTTCAACTTAGAAATTCTTAATCTATAATTTACCTTATCTGTATTTTCATTGTTCAATTAGATATAAATACAATTGATGTTATAATTTTTTGTGTATTTCCCATATTCAAAAAAAATTATGATGTTTCACTCTTAATCCCTCTCATATATAGGAACACCTCATCCTGTAAAAAATACTCAAGTTGAGATTCCCATCTTAGTTCCAAAAATACTTTATTCAATATCCTCCTCTTAGAAACAAAATCCTTGAGTTTAGATCCTCCTATTGGTAAAAATTTCCTTAAGTCTATATTATCCTCTTGGTTCCAAATTTCCTTAAGTCGATATCCTCCTCTTGGTAAAAATTCTTTTGGGTTGAAATCACCCTATTGGTTTCCCAAATTATTTGATTCAATATTATATTATTATTTTTAATATACCTTGAGTTGATATTCTCCTCTTAGTCCCACAATAACCATGAGTTTATATTATTCTTTGGATCTCAATATCCTTGAGTTGAGATGCCCCTCTTGATAAAAAAATCCATGAGTTGAGATCATAGTCTTGGTTTCCAAAATGTTTGGAGCCAAGATTCCCCTCTTGGTCCCAAATACCTTGAGTATATATTCTATTATTAGTCCAATAAAATCATTGATTTGAGATTCTCCTTTGGGTATCAAATAACATTGAGTTGAAATCCTCCTCTTGGTTCCCAAAATACTTGAGTCAAGATCCTCATTTTGTGTGACACCCCTAGTTGTAGGAAATTTACCCTTTTATTATGTATTTCTAAGTTGTATAATACTTGGGTATAGTCCCAAGAGTTTATTGATGGTTTTGGAGTATTTTGGAAGGGTTTTTAAGGGTGAAAGATTCAGAATGTTTAGGTAAAAACATGCACTTTATCTAGGAAACTATATAAGGAGATGCTGAGAGTCACTAGGATGGTGTATAGTTGGAACACTATTTTTACAAACTATGTGGGTTCCCAGGATAAACCATAAAAAATGGGATCATTTGGATAATAATAGGAAATAATTTTCTAAACTGAGTTGCACAACTGTGTGGGTCCCTAGGTGAT
Source organism: Viscum album (assembly GCA_963277665.1). Classification (NCBI taxonomy): domain Eukaryota; kingdom Viridiplantae; phylum Streptophyta; class Magnoliopsida; order Santalales; family Viscaceae; genus Viscum; species Viscum album. Next base: position 865,585,042 of record OY728152.1, on the reverse strand, counting down.
GTCCATAGTTTATTAAACCATGTGACATGCATTAAATGTTCTAAAAATAAGATTTTAACTCAGATTTATAATAGTGAACTTTCATTTTATCCTTTTATACCTGACTCTAAAACTTATCTTATATTCTAGGAACTCTTTATTACTCCCTTTTCTATGGAAGTTGTTTTTTAAAATTCAATGTTCATTGGATTTCCATAATCAACAATAAGTCCTCATTTTTACTTGTTCTCTCTAGATCTACTCATTTCTCTCTCACAGAGCCATAGATATAATATTTCAAAGATATATCTATGTTCTATTAGGTATATTTTTATGAGATACTATTATTATATATAAATGGAAGAAGTTCCAATAGTGGAACTAGAAGTTTCATTGTTCTATTCTTCATTGTCATCATCCATCACACGCGATGAGTATCGAGACACCTCTTAGGTAGTGAGACTGTAGGAGATTTAAATTTATAGATTTTTATATAAAAATTTATGGAGTATTTTTTTTGTGATTTATCTATTTTTGATATGAACATATCCACCCAAATTTAGGGAATGTATTCGTTGACATCCTTTAAGGTGCACATCAACTATTATTTCTGGAAAGTTAGTTCCACATCTTTAGTGTTAATCATCTCTTTAATGAATATTGGGATATTAATGCTGGTAGATTGGGACCTTTAGTACCAGTGTTTAGGACTATATCTTACCAATTAGTAGCAATTACTTTGGAAACTATCGATGCAAACAAACAAATATATTTTCCAATCACTGTGGATTAATTTCCTATTGTCTTTCTTGATAATTTATTTAGGTTTCCACCCAAAATAGAAGTGAAATTTTTGATTGATCTCCTATTAGGGACCAATCATGTTTCTCCTTCATACTATAGGATGGAAACAAAAAAATTAAGGTAATTTATGGTTCAAATAGAATATTTATAAAGAAAAGGATTCATTTGACCTGGTACGTCTCCATGGACAACACCAATTCTTTTTTTCAAGAAAGAAGATGAAATACTTTGGCTTTGTGTGGATTATCATAATATAAATTAGGTTATGATAAATAATAGATATTAAATAACTTATATTGATTATATTTTTGATCAATTTAAGTTATACTAATGCTTCTCTAAAATTAATCTATGCTTTGGGTATCACCAACTCTGAGTTAGGAAAGATGATATACCAAAAAAAAAATTAGGAGTCATTATAGTCATTATGAATATGTGGTTGTGACCTTTGGTCTTACGAATGTTACAAAAATGTTTATGGAATTGATGAATTTGATATTTCAAAGATATATTGATTCCTTTATGGTAGTTTTCATAGATGATATTCTAGTGTATTCTAGGACTAAGTCCAATCATGAACAACACTTGGGCATAATATTGGGTATCTTGGGGGAATATAACCTTTATGCTAATATTTCAAAGTGTGATTTATATATACAAGAGGTATGTTTCCTTGGTCACACAATTTCTAAAAGAGTAGTCTCATTAGATCCTAATGTCACGAACCAACCTGGGTCGACCCTGAACCAATCACCCGAGCCGGCCTGCGACATGGCCCAAGGGGAATTCCTGATCCCCACAGGCTAGAAACTAGTGCCGGGTATCAAAACTAAACAAGAGGGAACCATTTGGCCCACAAATGAAAGATAAGTAAAGCAGTGGAAAAAGTAGAATAATGCAAGGCAAATAAATGACACGAAAAAGGAGGAACAACCAACAACAGCAAACTAACCTGACCAAAATGAAAACTCCTCGTGACTTCGAGATTCGCTCACTAGTCCACAACCAACTCTTGCCCACAACAAGAAAGCTCAAGTCAAACCTGCAACAAAACTAAAAATAGGAAAACACTATAGGCGTGAGTATTAAAACTCAGTAGGCGTGCCCAAAAACTATTCCTAATGCACTACCTTTAAAAAAAGAAATTTACTAATTTCAGGTTTGAACTAAATTATAAAAAATATGGGTTTCCACACACACACTTCCATTTCTAAAACAAGTAACAGTCCATTGCCCTTTTTAATTTAAATACAAGTTTAATGTTTGAAAGGAACAGGTGAATTGCATTTTAAAACATTTCTGCGAACAATTTAAAAAGTCAAATTTCAATTGTTAGTAAAAAGGGAAAACCACACAACATGAAACACACACTAAGGGTAATGGAAAAAGTGGCACACAAGGGTCAGATACCAAACTTAACCTCTCAATCGTCTGCCACATACCAATAAATACTAAAGGAAACATGGGTCGACCCTAGGAGCTCATGAACAATCCAGAACGTACTATACATGTGACTCATCATGAAGGCATGCTCTAACTCGATGATGTCATAACACCCTAATGCCCGATATAGCCCTTCATGGCCTAACCGAGGGGCCAAATCCCCATAGCATCAATAACGTAGTATTCCCCTGCTATGGGGCCACTAGCTAGTGCGTAATCTAAACTAGTGTAGCAATCGTTCTTAGAAGATTCACTCACTGTGCCTAGTTCCCATGTCAACACGTATAATAAAAAGGACAGGGGTGAGTCAACAAGGTCAATCAAGTAGCACAAACATCACACACAACTCATGCAATCAACGTACACTAAAGATCACCCCTGAGTCACCCAAAAGAGAGTTTTCCAAAATAATTTATTTTATTAAAGTGCCAAATGAGCCTTCACCAATTTTAAAGAAAATTCTCATTTCTCAAGAGAACCAAAACACTTGTTCACGCTTCAAAATAAATCATTTATCAATAAACCAGAACTACATTTAAAATTCTGTGAATTATGTTTAAAGGAAAAATGACCATTCTTTCACTACTGGGTGTCTGTTCATCAAGAAATTTTTTCAAGTGCCATGTATAAAATAAACGACTCTTTTTACACCAAATAATCATTTAAAATTAATTATCTTATATTATTTTATATTTAATAAAATTAATAAAATATCAAGCAATTAATAAATTCTGAATTTAAAGGCAAGTGCAGTGGGGGACCTACCTTGACTTGCAGCTTGGTTACGACGACGCTGCATGTCTCACACTTGCGCACAAGTACGCACAACTTGTCGACGACTGAAACATCATAGAAAACCTCGCTAATATGTTGCAACAACGCAAAGCATATAAAAACATATAAATGCTAAACTAACATAATCCAAATGAATAAACAACGTAAAATAACCAGCTTGACATGTTTTCAAAACATAGCTCGTATCGCTTGCATTATCACTAAATCACTTTACGATTTATGAAACAATACCCCAAAAGTAACTTATAGATTTATACAGAAAAAATCAATTATTTTAAAATTAAATTCAAACCAAAATAAATAAACGCAACACATGATAAAATAATTATTTACTACTCAAACAAAAACAGCGCAAACCTTACTTTGGCACGGAGACGCACTCGACCAGCGGTGTTACACGATCGTCAGAAAGGGGCGGTGCGCACCAGTAGGGACTATTGCTGGATGGATGGGGAAGAAAAGGAGAGAACGATGTTGGTGACTCAGTAAGGGGCACACAAAAACTACTGGTAATTGTATCATGGGGGTCGCGGGGCACCGAGCAATGTTCGAGGAACGAAAAATGGGTCGTGCAGAGACTGGGTGGCTGGACAGAAGGTGGAGGCACACCGGGCTGGAGATGCATTCAGCGGCCAAAAAGGAGTCTGGATGGGGGTGCGCGTGGCCGATACGGCTGGTGGGTGCCAGTGGGAGGAGCCTAAGGCTGTTGCAGCGAAGGGGGAGGGTGTCAGGTGTCACGCCACCACTAGCCGGATGACGGAGGGGCGTTGCGCTACTGCTGGTCGGCCGGAACAGGGAAAGGGGGTGGCCAGGTAGTCGGTCGGGATAGGAAGGCGCACTACTGGTGCAACCGAGAGGAGGTATGGCGCGTTCGGGGTGTGCTACAGGTAGAGGGGAACTGGTGTGAGGATGGTGTAGGGAGGGTGGAGGCTGAGGGGTGCGCTGCAAGGCTGGCCGGCGGGAGGGATCCAATAGGAGGAGGGTCAGAGCATGCAGACCGAGCAGGGTAGGGGAGGGGGTCTCGACCAGGGACTAGGCATGCCCGCAGGGGTTCAGCCAGGCAGTGCTGTGCAGGGCAGGAGAGCCAAGAGGTCAGTGGACGGAGTAAGGCCGACTGTAGGGCCAGTTAGAGGAGGCTACGCCAGAGCTGGTTGCCCGTGGGAAGAGGGGTTTGTCGCTGCTAGTCAGGCGAAGTGGGGAATGGGGAAGGTTGCAACACCGGCTGGAGGCGCGCTGCAAGTTTCCACGATGGGAGTCGAAGGAAGGGGGAGTAGCGGTGTGCAGAGATTGCGGAGTTCGGTCGAAGGTGGGTGGCAGGCTGGACAGCCGGTGCAGGGCAGGGGGAGAGGCCGCACTAAGGGTGCAGGGAGGAGGAAACCAGAGTCATGGGTCGGTTGGAAGCTGCGGAGGGGTGCACCTTGCGGGGGAAGGAACCAGCTGACTGGGTGTGTGCGAGACTGCTGGGCGGAGTCAGCAAGGAGAGGCAGAGGGGAGAAGAGGAGGAGGGGCGATGCAGGTGCGGGTGAACAGGAGCAGTCTGGGGCGTGGGAGGTCCAGGGGGTGCGGCTGGTGCTGCTGCACAAGGTTGCTGGGGGAGTGCGACGACAGAGGGCAAGGCGGCAGGGAGCCGACTGGTCTGGCGGAAGGCACAGGCGAGGCAGATTGGAAGGGGGGGGGGGGCGCCATGCAGGTGCTACGAGAGAAGAAGAGAAAAAGAAAATGAAAAAATAAAGGGAAGGCATGGGACAGGAGACCAGATCCGAAAATTGGGGGGGGGAGAAGCCACGTGGAACACCAAAAAAAATAAAGAAAATAAAGAAGGAAGAAGAACAAAGAAGAAAGAGAATAAAATAAAATAAAATAAAATGAAAATAAAATAAGTTAAAAATAAATGGTAAATGAATAATAATAATAATAATAATAATAATAACAACCTTAATAATAAAATAAAATTAATAAAATTAATTCATACCATTTTTAATAATAATAAAATTAACGAAAGGCCACACAATTGCATGGGCGAAGCCGCGCAGCGTCGTGCTTTTTCCGTGCGTCTAACGACGTCGAACCTAAAACGCACACATTTTATTTGAAAACTCGAAGTCTTTGTCCGAGACTCACCCTGAACCCTAGGAAAAAAATATTTAAAGGTATAAAAATAATTAAATAAATAAAACGCATAGGTTGGGGTGTGACAATTCTCCCCACCATAACGCTTCCCGCCCCTAGGAAGCCACAACAAGACCTAGACCCAAGATGAAACTCCTTAAGTGTCACTCACCCCCAAAAGTTTAAGTGCCTCCAATTGATCGATCCAAATGAACACCAAAATCCCTTGACATTAAACTTATCCTCAAAACACGAACACTTTAAAAAACACCAAAATAAAACTATGATACTGACACGTGGAGGCCCGAACGGACTCCCCACCACAGGAAACAAGCCAACTGAATTCAACGAGACCCATGATGGGTTGCCCCACCATAGAGACCGAAGATATTAACCAAACTTGAAAACTTTCCATACAGACCAAAAACCCCACCATAATGGTAGGGGAGGGAAGGGCCCAACCAAAATATCATCAAAAATATTGTCACCGCTACCTTAACGATGTCACATCCTCGGAAGAACACAAACCAGACCACACTAAGGATAAAAATTAAACCAAAGCCCTTTTTCACCATTGGGGTTCACCTGACTACACACCAACTTCACTCCAGGGCCTAAGGCTAGAGATCTATTGATTGAAGTATCTCCTACCTCGTAGTCAGGCTTCAAAATTTCCCAAACGTGACACATGAACCAGAATTTTAACAAACACACTTCCAATAAAATAAAAGTCTCAAAGTGGTTCAACAAAACCCTTGTTACAACTGAAGGAAAAGAAACACCAAAAAATAGTATAGGAGACAACCACTACATCCAAGGAACACTACAAAGAGAAAAACTACAAACTGATCCACAACCATCACCCTACTCCTGCTGACGGGAGGAGGTGACCTTCGACGAGCTAGGTCTGGCTTCGGCGCACTTCTTGGAAACACCTCGACAGAATCGCTGCACGTGACTCAGGTTCCCACAGGTGTGGTAGGGTCTTGGAGAATTTGGTCACATCGTCTTCTTGTGCCCCCTCTTACCACACAAGTGACAAATCAAGGCATTGTGCTGTGAGGAAGATGACTGAAGGTCTGAAGGCCTTTTGATTCCTCTACCAGTTCCACCACCATCAGGTCACTTCCCATTATTCTTATCGCTATCTTCTGCACTGCTTCCCAAGGCCAGAGGAGGATTCTCCACCTCAATTCCTTCTACTAACTCTGCTTTGGCAAGGAAAGCTTGTCTCACCACATCCGAGAAGGTTGTTAGGTTGAGCTCTTCCACTTTCGATTGCATCTCAGGTCGGAGTCCAGACTCAAAATGCCGAGCTTTCATGGGATCATTTCCAACATACCCTGGTTCATACAGAGCCAAGTCCAAGAAACGACGAAAGAATTCCCACACTGATCCAACACCTTGCTGGACACCGCACAACTCCATACTCTTCCTCACCTTTATCACTTCAGAGAAGTACTATTGGATGAATGGCGAATTGAAGAACTCCCAAGTGAGATCTTTTCGAGGCTTGTTTTGAGACACAGACTTACACCACTTCCAAGTTGGACCTTCAAGCATAAAGGTAGCCAACTTTACTTTTAATGACTTGGGCGGTGTGAGAGAACAGAAGTTCCTCTCAATCTTCTGTAACCACTCCTCTTCCTCGAGAGGATATGCATTCCCATTAAAGAGGGTAGGGTTCAACTTTTGAAAATCGAGGAAATAGTCCTTGGGATGATCAACTGGAGGATTTGATAAGGATGCACCACCCGAAGCTGCACCTTGGGCATCCATCGAACCTTCGTGGGGGAGAGAACTAAGGAACAGGAAAACAAGAATATGGGTCAAACATGCTCATTACCATTTCAAATACCAAAATAACAATTTTCACAATGATTTTCAGAAAGAAGGAAAACCCAAACGATTCACTAGAGAGAAATTAGTGATGATGGGTGACTCGACCATATGGTTGGCGGCCATATTCCAGTCACACCACCGTCACTGAGAGCATTCTAGGGTAAAGTCTCTGGCTCCATATGGATTTCCAGACCATGCGAGCTCACAGAGGTCACTTTCTTGACTCTCATTTCATTTCCCAATACCAAACAAACCATAAGAATAAAAAGACATCAACAACCCAAACATCCCATGGTAACCCGAGGTTCGGAATGAGCAAGGGTTCATGATGTACTTCTCGTATGTACGTCTCGAGTCCTGAAAATTCTACTCCTTCTACCATGACTACCCCAAATAACAATGGGAGCTCTGAGAAGAAAGTTCCTCTCAAGAGCCAACCTACTCTGATACCATTTTGTCACGAACCAACCAGGGTCGACCCTGAACCGGTCACCCGAGCCGGCCCGCAACATGGCCTGAGGGGCATTCCCGATCCCCACGGGCTGGAAACTAGTGTCGGGTATCAAAACTAAACAAGAGGGAACGATTTGGACCATAAATGAAAGACAAGTAAAGCAGTGGAAAAAGTAGAATAACGCATGGAAAATAAATGACACGAAAAAGGAGGAACAACCAATAACAACAAACTAACCTGACCACGGCCAAAAGTCCTCATGACTCTGAGAGTCGCTCACCAGTCCACAACCAACTCTCTCCCACAGGGATAAAGCTCAAGTCAAACCTACAACAAAACTAAAAATAGGAAAACACTATAGGTGTGAGTATTAAAACTCAGTAGGCGTGCCCAACAAACTATTCCCAATGCACTAACTTTAAATAAAGAAATTTACTAATTCCAGGTTTGAACTAAATTATACAAAATATGGTTTTCCACACACACACTTCCATTTCTAAAATAAGTACCAGTACATTTCCCTTTTTAATTTAAAAATAGTTTAATGTTTTAAAAGAACAGGTGCATTGCATTTTAAAACATTTCTGCGAAAAATTTAGAAATTCAAATTTCAGTTGTTAGTAAAAAGGGAAAACCACACAACACACAACACACACTAAGTTCAATGGAAAAAGTGGCACACAAGGGCCAAGTACCGAACTAAACCTCTCAATCATCTGCCACATACCAATAAATACTAAAGGAAACATGGGTCAACCCTACGATCTCATGAACAATCCAGAATATTCTATACATGTGACTCATCACGAAGGCATGCTCTAACTCGATGAAGTCATAATGCCCTAACAATCGGTATAGCCCTTCATGGCCTAACCAAGGGGCCTAATCCCCATAGCAGCAATAACTCAGTATTCCCCAGCTATGATGCCACTAGCCAGTGCGTAATCTAAACTAGTGCAACAATCGTTCTCAGAATATTCACTCACTATGCCAGGTTTCCATGTCAACACGTATAATAAAAAGGAAAGGGGTGAGTTAAGGAAGTCAATCAAGCTGCATAAACATCACACACAACTCATGCAGTCAACGTACACCAAAGATCACCCTTGAGTCACCCAAAAGTGAGTTTTCCAAAATAATTTATTTTATTAAAGTTCCAAACAGGCCTTCACCAATTTTAAAGAAAATCCCCATTTATCAAGAGAACCAAAACACTTGTTCACACTTCAAAAGAAATCATTTATCAATAAAACAGAACTACATTTGAAATTCCGTGAATTATGTTTAAAGGCCAAACGCCCATTCTTTCACTATTGGGTGTCCATTCATCAAGAAAATATTTCAAGTGTCGTGTATAAAATAAACGACTCTTTTTACAACAAATAATCATTTAAAATTAATTATCTAATATTATTTACCATTTATTAAAATTAATAAAATATCAAGCAATTAATAAATTTTGAATTTAAAGGTGAGTGGAGTGGGGGACCTACCTTGACTTGCAGCTTGGTTATGATGACGCTGCACGTCTCACACTTGTGCACAAGTACGCACAACTTGCTGACGACCACAACATCACATAAAACTTCACCAATATGCTGCAACAACGCAAAGCATCTAAAAACATAGAAATTATAACCTCAAATAATCCAAAAGAATAAACAGCGTAAAATAACTAGCTTGACATGTTTTTAAAACATAGCTCGTATCACATGCATTATCACTAAACCACTTTAAGATTTATGAAACAATACCTAAAAAGTAACTCATAGCTTTATATAGCAAAACTCAATTATTTTAAAATTAAACTCACACCAAAATTAATAAACACAACACACGCTAAAATAATTATTTACTACTCGAACAAAAATACCGCAAACCTTACTTTCGTGTAGAGACGCGCTCGACTAGTGGTGTTGGACGAACGTCAGAAAGGGGCGGCGCGTATCAGCAGGGACTGTCACTGGCTGGATGGAGCAGCAAAGAGGAGAATGACGCTGGTGACTCAGCAAGGGGTGCGCGGCAGCTACCGATAAGTGCAACACGGGGTTCGCGGGGCACCGCGCAACGTTCGAGGAATGACAAAGGGGTCGCACAGAGACTGCACGGATGGACAAAAGGTAGAGGCGTTCCGGGCTGGAGATGCATTCGGCAGCCAAAAAAGAGTCCGGATGGGGGTGCGCGTGACCGATAAGGCTGGTGGGGGGTGGGGGGGGGGGTGTTGGGTGTCGTGCTATCGCTGGCCGGACGACCGGGGGGGGGGGGTGCTGCACCGCTGCTGGTCAGCTGGAACATGGAAAGGGGGTGTCCAGGCGGTCAGTCGAGATAGGATGGCGCACTACCGTTGGAACCAAGAGGAGGTCTGGCACGTCCGGGGTGCGCTGTAGGCAGAGGGGAACCGATGTGAGGCTGGTGCAGGGAGGGCAGAGGCTGAAGGGTGCACTGCAAGGCTGGCCGGTAGGAGGGCTCCAGCAGGAGGAGGGATGGAGCATGCAGGATGAGCAGGGCAGGGGATGGGGTCTCGACCGGGGACTAGGCGCACCCGCAGGGGTTCGGCTAGGTGATGCTATGCAGGGTAGGAGAGCCAAGAGGTCGGTGGACGGAGTAAGGCCGGATGTAGGGCCAGTCAGAGGAGGCTGCGCCAGAGCTAGTTGCCCGCGGGAAGAGGGGTCTGTCGCTACTAGTCGGACGAAGAAGGGAATGGGGAAGGTTACAGCACCGACTGGAGGTGCGCTGCAGGTTTCCATGATGGGAGTTAGAGGAAGGGGGAGCAGCGACGTACAGAGAGTGCGGAGGCCGGTCGAAGGCGGGCTGCAGTCTTGAAAGCCGGTGCAGGGTAGGGGGAGAGGTCGCGCTGAGGGTGCAGGGAGGAGGAAACCAGGGTTGTGGGTCGGATGGAAACTGTGAAGGGGTGCACCATGCGGGGGAAGGAACTGGCTGACTGGGTGTGTGCAGGACTGCTGGGCAGAGTCGGCAAGGCGAGGCGGAGGGGAGAAGAGGAGGAGGGGCGATGTAGGTGCGGGTGAACAGGAGCAGGTTGGGGTGCTGGAGGTCTGGGGGGCGTGGCTGGTGCTGCTGCATGGGGTTTCTGGGGGCGTGCGACGATAGAGGGCAAGGCGGCAGGGAGCCGACTGGTCTGGAGGAAGGCGCAGGTGAGGCAGATCAGAAGGGGGGTACCGTGCAGGTGCTACAAGAGAAGAAGGGAAAAAATAAATAAAAAAGAACAAAGAGGATGCATGGGACAAGAGACCATATCCGGAATTGGGGGGGGGGGGGGTGGGGGGAGAATCCACGTGGAACACAAAAAAAAATAAAGAAAAGAAAGAAGGAAGAAGAATAAATAAGAAATAAAATAAAATAAAATAAAAATAAAATAAAATAAAATAAAAATAAAATAAGTTAAAAATAAAAGGTAAATGAATAACAAAAAAATAATAATAACCTTAATAATAAAATAAAAATAATAAAATGAATTCATATCATTTTTAAAAATAATAAAATTAACGAAAGGCCACACAGTTGCATGGGCGAAGCCACGCAGCGTCGCGCTCTACCCGTGCATCCAATGACGTTGAACCCAAAACACACACTTTTTATTGAAAACTCGAAGCCTTCGTCTGGGACTCACCCCAGACCCCAGGAAAAAAATATTTAAAGGTATACAAATAATTAAATAAATCAAACGTATAGGTCGGGGTGTGACACCTAAAATGTATAAGCTATTATCTATTAGAAACTGCATAAGAATGTCTTTGAGATATGCAATTTCCTTATATTAGTAGGGTTTTACTGGCAATTTTTTCATAAATTTTCATGAACTTCCTCTTCGATGGAAGATTTAATAAGGAAATAAATTCCTTTATAATAGATATATGAGTGATAGAAATTTTTTCAATATCTTATTGTTTGGATTACACCAACACTTATCCTTATGTTTTCAGAGGTAGGACATGACTATGAGGTTTGTTGTGATGCATCTAAATCTGGTTTGTGATGTGTTCTCATGTAAAGAGATCATGTTGTAAATTATGGTTAATTAAAGTTGTGATTTCATGGGAATAACTACCCAAATAATAATTTGGTGTTAGCTGCTATGGTCCATACCTTGAAAACTTGACATCATTACCCTTTTTTTGAGAAGTCTACAATATTCATAGATAATAAGATCTTGAAATAAATATTCTCATAAAAAAAATTGAATTTAAGGCAATGAAGATGGATGAAACACCTTCAAGTGTTTGAATTTTACTTCATATATAAACTAGGTAAATGAAATTTAGTGGATGATTCATTGAGTAGGAATCCATATATTCAGTTTTCTAAAGAATTTTCAGAATAATGGTAGTTGATGATAATCGTAGTTGATATGCATATGGATTGTAACAAACAAGGTGATGTTGTGATTTTCATTCTTATTTATTTAATTTCTGATTTGATTTAGTAGGTTAAATATTCTAAAAAATACGATCCCAAAACTATAAACATTAGGTTGAAAATGAATTGTTGGGAGACCATTGAGGAATGGATGTTAGATGGGAGATCTATGTTGAATTTTAGAGATCAGATTTTGGTTCCTTTGAATTATCAATAATAAATCCTTTATACTGACTACCACTTAAGATGGGTTGTTTATCATGGAATTTGAAATACATATAAGGTTATTAGAGCACAACTTTTTTGGGATGACATAAACAGGAGGGTGGTTAAATATGTCTCAATATTCCTCACCTTTTATCAGGTCAACATAGAGCATTGATGGCCAACTAGTATGTTGAAATATTTATCTATAGATTTGTGAAAATGGGAGAATATAGCTATATATTTTGTTATAGGTCTAACAAGAATGGTTTTAAAACACGATTCCATATGGGTTATTGTGGATTGGATCACAAATTCGGGTCACTTCATCCTTATTTGTGAATCCAATATGGTGGAAGAATTATCAAAACTCTACATTTGGGAAGTTAAAGTTACATGGTGTACCAAATTTGACTGTGTATGACTGGGAACCCATGTTTACATCTTGATTTTGGAAATACTTATAGTAATACCTTGGAATCCATTTGACCATGAGAATAGCTTATCATCCTTAAATGGATGTAAAATCTAAATAGACAATACAAACTTGGGAAGACATTCTTAGAGATTGTGTTATAGATTTTGGAGGCTCTTGGGAGGATTATATACCATTAGTGGAGTTATCATACAATAATGGTTATCAATAATAAATACATATGGATAATTTTGGATCTTTGTATGACCATCCTTACCATTCTATACTTTTTTGTGTGGAAGTGGGTGAGACATCACTTATCATACCTAGACTTGTACACGAGATGACAAAAAAAATCTGATTAAAAAGAAAAGAATATTGAGGGCTCAGAGTCTACATAAATATTATATGGATCCTCTTTATTAAACATTATCATTTTATATGGGTGATCATATTTTCTTGAGAGTCTCACTGAGGCTATGAAATCTCAGTTTTGGTAAACAAGGTAAATTTTCTCCTTGATACACTGTCCCTTTGGAAATAATAGAATGATTTAATGATGTGGCTCATCGGTTGGCCTTACCATAATATTCATATATGTGCACAATATATTTCATGTATCTCAATTGAAGAAGTTGCAACCCGATCCGAACCATGTTATTTGATGGGACCATGTTAATCTTGAGCCAGATTCTATATTATTTCAAATGCTAATATGAATTTTGGATGGAAAGGAGAAGCTATTGCATGGGAAAAGTACTAGTTTGGTATGAGTCTTCTGGAATCATGGTTAGATTCAGGAAGAGACATGGGAACATGAGAAGGAAATGTTGGTGCAATGCCCCAAAATTTTCCAAATCACTATAAACATCCAAATTTTTGAGTATGGAAAGACCAATGGTGGAGAGAATGTAACACCCAGTTTCAGGTAATTTATCCTTTTATTATTTATTTTGAAGTTATATAATACTTGGTTTGATTTTTGGGAGTTTCCGGATGGTTTGGAGTGTTTTGGAAGGGGTTTTAAGGGTGAATGGTTTTATAATGGTTAGAGAAAACCATAAACTTTCTCTAGGAAACCATACAAGGAGATGCTGATAGTCACTGGGAAAGCGCACTATTGGTTCGTGGTTTGTCCAAACAATGTAGGTGCCCATGAGAAACCATGACAGATGGGAGAATTTGGAAGATATTAGTGCATGGTTAGTGCAGTATTTTCCAAACTATGCGACACAAACATGCAAATCCCTAGGTGATGTCTAGTATCATGCAGATGGTTGGTGCATGATTTATTAAACCGTGCGACCTAACCATAAAACATGCATTAAATGATCCAAAAATTAGAGTTTAACTTATATTTACACCCCAAAACTCTAATTTCTATCCTTTTATACCATGATCTTGATCACCTATACTATCATATCCATTATTTATGATTCCCTTTGACATGGAAGGTGATTTTGACAATTCAAGGTGTGTTGGATATCCATAATTGATGTAAAGTTATTTTTATTTCTTATTATCTCTAGATCTACCCAACTAATATCTAATATATCCATTGATCCAACCTTTTAAAGATATATCTATGTTCTATGATGTTTATTTTGATGATATATTATTAGTATCTATAAATGGAAGATGTTTCAAGGCCGGATCTAGAAGTTTTTATATACAGTTCTTTGTTTTTGTTATCCGATAAGAGGTAGGTGGATTATATTATACTCTACTTATTATAGAACTTTGAGGCTTGGTTTTAACTAAATGTTTTTCTTGGATTTATAAAGGAATTATGGGATAAACATGGGGCTGTTAATATATTTCAGAGAACCCTCTTGATTTATAATTTTAATTTATGGTTTTAAAATTATGGTCTTGTTTTAACGCTAGCAAGGAGTTCAATGAAATGTTTAAAAGGTAAGAATTTATTCAAGTGAAATGGTTTGATATGAGAACTTGGAATTTATATTGGTATATTTTCATGTTTATTTGGGTTGGAACATGGTTGTGAAGTACCACCATCAATAATGGATAGATCATTGTCATGAAGTACCATTGTTAATGTGGGTCACCAAGTGACAAATTGGTGATATGATGACTCACCACTCATGAGTATAGGGAGATCCATGTCATGAATGTGTGTGTGTATGTGATGATGTGATGGTTATTCCAAGTGGTAAAAAACGGTAATAACATTTGATTAATTTTTTATTACATGGAACTTGTTTATGGATTTGTTTAAAATGTTTATTTTTATCTCATCTATTTTATATAAAATCTAATAACATGTTATTTTCCTAGTGGCATGTGTTAGGAAGTATCTGTGGATTTCCTACTAAGTGTTATACTAACACCCTTCTTGGGAAATTTTGTGCATATGAAGATGTAGTTTACTAGGGAATATGAAAGGGAAAGGTGTCACACTACTTTAATTATGCTTCTTGATACCATAGACATGACATATGGAGTTAGAACTTGGAGCTAGTTTGGGTTATGATCTTGATGATTCCACTTTGGTTTCATAGAGTCTTATTGTACTTTAGTAATTTTTTTGGGGTATCTCATTATTGTTGCTACACTGATGTTGGTTTTTTGATATATTGTTTAAATAGTTTTATTATCATGCATCATATAGATTTTTTCTATATTTTCATTTTGTTAAATTTGGTTATGTTTTTATTTTCTAAATGGAAAATAATCCCCCAATATTTAGGTAAGACATTGATGATAATTTCTAGATTTTGGTGTCTTGGGGATTTCACCTAAGGTTAGTGGCATTTCTGACCCGACCCAATTCAATATATTGTTCATGGATGTTACATTTTTGTTCTAAAATTCATTGAGTCAAGATCCTCATATTAACAATAAACAACCTTGTATAACGATACTCCTCATTTTAAACCTACCACTATAGATTAAACATCAATAATTTTGTAATTACATGAAGAATGCACCAAAGTGTATAATATTCCCTCAAAATAAAATTATTTCAATATAATGTATCTTATATTGAGGGGTGGGTGGTATTTTTTTGTGCTAAAAACATATTCCATATTTTTTCATGAAATTCATGGTGTGATACCCATTTAGATAACATAATTCAAGTTTTTGTAAAAAGATATTTTAGTTTATGAAGAATATTTAAATTATATTTCCATGTGTTGCTCTATTACTCATGCACCAAGGTACAAATATTCTTAAAAAAAATTACCTAATATGGTGGCATGGTGGTGAGATCCTTTTTTCAGGAATTTACCGTGGATTCTATCCAAATATTTAGATACATTTTGATGGAATTTTAGACATATTTTTTCCACGAGAAACTTAAATTATAAATATAATTGATATTCAAGTGGTAAATCATCCTCTCATATTTGATTTAGCATCTTGTGAAGCCAAAAAATATGACTAGATCAAATGTTATGGTCATTTTAAGTGGGATTATCTATAAAGAAGTTTTATCAATTTTTGTTCAAAATCCATCCAGATAAAACCCATGACGCACCTTACTAAAACCCCATGCATGACCTATTCAATGTCTACATGATCTCCTTGTTGATCTCTGCATGAACGCCTTTCTAAAGTCCCCCATTCATGCCTTTTAAAATTCCCATGTGTGAGACTTGTCGAAATCCCATGTGTGCATGCTGCCAAAGTTCCCCGTACACCCCCTCATCCAATCCTGTGCCTGTGCCCTAATTTTAACCATAACTTCTGCCTTGCATCAATATTAGGTTCCTAAAGATGTTACCAAAAGGCAATTAGGTGTCCAAAATTATTACCACACAAATTTGTGAAGGACCCCGGGACACCCTGAGAGGGGAGGGGTGAATCAGGGTGACCACTTTTTCTTTTAATGTGTTGGATCTTGTTCCCACGTTGGTAGGAACTTGTTGAACCTGTATGATGATTATGATCAAAATGAAAACATTCACATGCACAGAGAGGACACAAACATTTTTACTTGGTTCACCACTAAGGGCTACGTCCAAGGAGCATACGCCGACTGGTTGCCGGTCGTACCTAAATCCACTATGCTTCACTAGCTACGGATACAAACGTTCGGGTACAGACACTCTGTCCCAGGCTCACTGCCTTTACAATTGTTCAGGGATAGCTCACTGCGTCCCTCGGGTCACTCCCGTTGACTCCCCCTGGCTCACTGCCGTTGGTGAAGTCCCACTCAGTTTATAGACGTGTAGGTCTCTTCTTCATTTGCATAAGAGTGCATCCTTTGTTGAATGTAGATGCTCTATTGAAGTCCGATTCTCACTAGAAGAAGAATATCACTTTTCCTCGAATGAACCGAGTAGATTCTCGGCTTTCGTGCAGCTCCAGCAAGGCAGGCGTGCTTCAATAGTGTCTAGGTCTCCTTTTCAAGCCCGGCGCGCAAGTCTCCCGGCGGCGCGCAAGTCTCAGGCGCGCAAGACTAAACTGGCGCGCAAGTGTCACTGAAGCACCTGCGCGACACTGCCTTCTTGAACTAAATACTTGCGCGATCCACTTCCTTTCTCTTCCAAACTGCCTTGGGAGAACAGCTAAACACCGGCGCGCAAGCTCTACTTGCGCGACAAAACAACCACCTGCGCGACTCAACCACCTGCGCGACGAGAGCTCGAACAATCTCTCGGCCTTGAACTCCGTTAGAAATGAGGAGGGGTGGTCCAGTATTTATAGGCAAACTGGACCCCCTGCGCGGCGGCGCACAAGTCCCTCGACGGCGCGCAAGTCCTGTCTCCAGATCCTCTGTCGCGCAAGTTACTTGCGCGACCCAACCAACACTTGCGCGACCTTCTTTCCTTAGAAAAATTGTGATGTTCTGATCCTCAAAAACATATGCCGCGCAAGTCTTTCATCCTCCAAGAGCTCGGCGCGCAAGTATCTTTGCCAAAAACACTTTACTTTATTTACGGATTTTCAGGCCCAAAAATTTGGCAAACACTGGGAAACAGCGCCACCTTCACTACTGTTTTCTTCCTGAACGGTATGATCGCTTTGTTGGTTCACACCCTGAACTTCCACTGAGGATTGACAACAAACACAAACCATACACCAAATCATGCTTTGAAGAACCTGGTTCCAACAATCTCCCCCTTTGGGTTTGTTGGCAATCAGAATAAATTCAATAGATCTCCAACCATGAGCAAATCCAAAACGCAAGAATCAACTCAGCTAACACTCTAAGTCTACGTGAGCAATGCTCGGTGTAGAAAACAAGAGAGAAAGCTTGAATTGGGTCTTAGTGTGTTGAAATCGTACACGAAATTCTCCATCCTGATGTTATCCTTATTAAACTTCTCATCACAAGCTTACACTTCTCATCACAGAAGAATTTCTTGCCTTGAATTTATTCCTTTCTCCCCCATTGACAATAAAACCAAAGACCGAAAAGTTTGTTCAACGTTCAGCTCAAGCCATACTCCCCCTGGATAGTATCTCCCCCATAAACCTGCATCACAGCCATAAACAGATAAAAACAGTTAAAACAAACGGGGAGAGGGGACTTCCGGAGCCTCCTTATACAGTAGGAGGTGGTTGAACACCGAGGTTCAGCCGATGCTTCTCGAACACAGCCGCGGACAATGGCTTGGTTAGGATATCAGCCACTTGCTCATTAGTTCCAACATGATCCATTTTAATCACGCCTTGTTCAACCTTTTCTTTGATAAAATGATACCGTATTTCAATATGTTTTGTATGAGAATGCTGAACCGGATTCTTCATAAGATCAATTGCACTTTTGTTATCACAATAAATCACCATTGGTTGCTGCACCTTATCACCAATATCTGTTAGCTGCTGCTTCATCCAAAGAAGTTGAGTGCATGCTTTTGTGGCGGAGATATATTCAGCTTCAGCAGTACTAAGAGAAGTACTTTATTGCTTCTTGCTCAACCAGCCAACACATTTATGCCCAATATAGAAAGCTCCACCACTAGTGGACTTTCTGTCTACTACATCCCCAGCCCAGTCAGCATCATAAAACGCTGATAATTCACTGTCCCTGCCTACAGCAAAAAATAACCCGAAGTTATGTGTGCCTTGAATATACCTCATGATTCTTTTTACTGCTGACATATGTTCCTCCTTTGGATTACTCTGAAAGCGGGCCGCAAGGCATGTTGCAAAGACAATATCTGGCCTTGTCGCTGTCAGATACAGTAGGCTTCCAATGATCCTCCTGTACATGGTGGGATCAACAGAGTTCCCATCCTCATGCTTTCCAAGTTTAGTTCCAACAGGAATCGGATTTGACATTGGTTTGGAGTCTTGCATATTGAACTTCTTCAGCAACTCTCTTGCATATTTTTCCTGAGAAATGAAAGTGTATTCCTTCTTTTTAATTACTTGCAACCCCAAGAAATATGTGAGCTCCCCAATCATAGACATTTCAAATTCTGATTTCATGTGGTTGGAAAATTCATCCACTGATTTCTGCCTGCTGCCACCAAAAATGATATCATCAACGTAGACAAGAACCATGAACTGATCTTTTGGAGAATTCTTCACATAGAGATTGTGATCAACTCCTCCTATTTTGAATTCCAACTTCTTGAGATATGAATCTAGCCGTGAGTACCATGCCCGTGGTGCCTGCTTCAAACCATATAGAGATTTCTTTAGTTTGCAGACCTTTGTTTCATCGGTACCCAAGACAAACCCCACCGGTTGTTCAATGTAATATTCTTCTTCGAGTACACCATTCAAGAATGCTGTCTTAACATCCATTTGATATACTTTATATCCTCTTTGGAGTGCCATGGCAAGGAAAAGCCTGATTGATTCCAGTCTAGCAACTGGAGCAAAGGTTTCTTCAACATCAATACCTTCAATCTGGGAGTATCCTTTACATACCAGTCGTGCCTTGTTTCTGATAACACTTCCATGCTCATCAAACTTATTTTTGAAAATCCATTTGGTACCAATCACATTGTGACCTTCAGGTCTCTGGACAAGATCCCATGTCTGATTCTTATCAATCTGATCTAATTCATCATTCATGGCTTTCACCCAAGATTCATCTTTTGCAGCTTCTTCGAATGAGGATGGCTCTACAACTGATAGAAATGCAGATTGCGTGGTATTCCTCATCCTTCTGGTTTGTGTGGGTGCACTCCTATCCCCAATTATGTTGGATGGATCAATCTCAGCTCTTCGATTTCTCCTGCGAGGTTCAGTAGTATTCTCTTCAGCCATAGTTTCTTCTTCATATTCTTCTTCTGAGTCAACATCATTATGTGATTGATGAGTGTTTTGAACAGCTTCCTCTATTTCTGCATTTGTAGTTTCTTCATGTCCACATTCTTCATGACTTTCTATCACATCAGCATATGACGTCCCTGAAGCATTTGTGGTTTTCTCTTCAATTATCTTAACATCATTGCTTTCCACAATCCTTCCCAAACGATTGTTGAAACATTTGTAGGCTTTGCTGTTCATTGAGTAACCGAGGAAGATTCCTTCATCTGCGTTGTCACCATATTTCCCCTGATTTCCTTCTTTGTTCCTGATGAAGCACTTACTTCCAAAAACACGAAAGTATTTTAGAGAAGGCTTCCGTCCATGCCACAATTCATATGGTGTCTTCGTCTCACCCATATAAAGTCCTGTTCGATTCTGAATGTACACTGCAGCTTGAACAGCCTCTTTCCAGTAATGTCGTGGAATACGACTCTCAATCAGCATAGTTCATGCCATGTTGTTCACCTGTCGATTCCTTCGTTCAACAACTCCATTTTGTTGTGGAGTTCTCACAGTAGCTACCTCATGTTGTATCCCATGCTTCTCCAGATAATTTTCAAATTCAATGGACGTGTATTCTCCTCCATTGTCAGATCGCAACACTTTGATTGTTCGTCCAGTATCATTCTCGGCGATTCGCCGATATGTTTTCATGCAGTCAAGGACCTGTCGTTTCCGGTGAATGACCATCACACATGCCATTCGACTGTAATCATCTATGAAAAGGACAAAGTACCTTTCTCCATGAGTTCCAGCAACATTTATTGGACCACAAACATCTGTATGAATCAGATCAAGAAGGTGAGATGCCTTTTTCTTCTTTGGCCGATATGAACTGCAGACCAACTTCCCACGAATACAAGCATCACAGGATTTTTCACGCTCACGCTTCAGGTTGGGAATATCCATGACAATTCTCAATTTTGATATTTTCTCCATGTCTTGTTGATTGATGTGTCCCAATCTCCGATGCCACAGATTGTTTTCTTCTTCAACAGTCATGTAACATACATTCTCTTCACTATCAACCTGATAAAAGTTTCCTTCTGTTCTGCATCCCTTCATGAGAGAATTGCCAGTTTTTCCCTTGATAGTGCAGCCTTTCTGATTAAAAGTAACAACAAGTCCTGAGTCATAGAGTTGACTCACGCTGAGGAGATTATGACGTAGGCCATCTACGTAAAGGACTTCAGTCTTCTTTAGTTCTCCATTAGCTAATTTGGTACTTCCACTCCCTTTGATTTTCAGAGCCCCATCATTACCAAATCTTACTGTACCATCAACATTCTTTATGATATTTGTTAGTAGACCGGCATTACCTGTCATATGAGATGAGAAACCGCTATCTAGAATCCAGGTACTGTTGTTCTTTGTATCTTTGAGAGCTACCTCTGCAAGGTTTGATTTCTCAATCTTCCTCCTTTCCTTCCATGAGACATTAGATTGAGTATATAGAACTGATGGCCTTTCAACTATCTCTTCCGCAAACCCAGGTTCTTCATAGTCAAAGTCTTCTTTAAGAGGTGAGAACCTGTTTGAAAGAGAAACATCGTCTTGCTGACGAGACTTGACATCTCTGGAACTTCTGCATGAGGTGTCAATGTCCCTTCTCTGCCTGCAATTAATGGCCTTATGACCAAAGTTAGAACAATGAAAACAATATCCATAGAAATTATTTCTTCTATAAGAATTAGGATATGAAATTGTTCTCCTTTGTTGAGCATCTATATCTTCTCCATTCAGATAGCTTCTTGCCTCTTCACAATAAGACATGGTATGGCCCAGATAGCCACAAAACTGACACTTCATGAGAGGAAATGTCTTCTCACTTGAATTTCTCCTTATACCTTCTTCCTTGGGAGAGTAGTAAGACTGTCTGTCATTTCTGAATGTTTGAGGATAATTTTCAGGTCTCCTTTTAGTTTGGATTGGGGGTTCCCTTTTTAGCACTCTAGGTAACATTTCATCATGTTCAACTTTCATCTTGTCTTTCTTTTGGATCTTTTCACTTCCAGCAGTTGATGACTCAGCCTCACAGCCAATTCCACTCTTTCCCATGCAAGCGGGTCTTTGATCACTCAAGACTTTTCCAACCCCATCAGAACCACACTTGGCTCTTGCAAGTAATTCTGCATCTGAGAATCTTCCGAACTGTATTTTCTTCCTTGATTCTTTTGGAACTGATTCAGTCTCCAGTTTACTCCTTAGAGTAACTACTTCTTCCTCAAGACCCTCAGTAGTCTTGGATTTTTCATCCAGTCTGGATGTGAGGTCATTGATGACCTTTGCCTGCTCTTCAATTCTCAGCTTCAGATCAACTGCATCATCATTGCTTTCAATTATTTTAGACTGTACCTTCACAAATTCTTCTAGTCGTTCAATTTCAGCTTCAAGTTGATCAACATATTCAGTCGATTCTTCTACAATTGATTTCCACTTATTGCAGCTCTTACATTTAATTTTAAGCTTACTAACTGCATCCTTAAGTTGCACCTCAGGATCTACACAAGTTCTCAGTTGTTTTTCTCCATCAGTATCTTCTGAATTTTCAACAGTGGCCATCATAGAAGCATGGTTCCCAGTTTTGAATTCCGGTTCTTCTTCATCACAGAATTCATTGTCATCTTCTTCCTCTTCACAGACAAAACTCTTCCTTTGCATTTTCTTTCCAGATTTGAAGTCTCCATTTTTGAAGAACCTTCTCTGAGGCTTCTTGAAGTTTTCATCTTCACTGTCATCATCATTGATATTCTTCAAGCACTGAGAGGCAATGTGCCCAACTTTTCCACAACGGAAACATGCGAGAGGTAACTTCCCTTTGAATTTCCCTTTCCCCTTCTGGAACTTCTTTGCAATGAGAGAAAGAATTTATTTCTCTTCGTCATCATCACCGCTACTATCCTTTGAGATTTTCAATTTATCCATGGCCTTGAATGCCATTTCCTTGCTCACCCGAGTCGTAGCATCTTCTGGTTTGACTCTCATTTCATATGCTACCAAGCTGCTCAGTAGATCATCTAGAGAAAGTTTGGAGAGATCTCTTTCCTCAAGGGCTAACACCTTAGCATTATACAGAGGTGGAAGTCTTCTTAATATTTTCTTTACAATGTCAATGTCTTTGATTTCTTCGCCTAAACCCAGAATTGCTCCAACCACTTCAGTAATTCGATTGAAGAAAGAGTCTGCATTCTCGTCTGGATGCATCTTCAGATCATCAAAACGATTGTGAAGCACTTGTAGTTTCGCCTCCTTCACTTTGCTGTCTCCTTCATAAATATTCTCAAGTTTATCCCACATGGATTTTGCTGAGGTGCAATTCATCACCTTCAGGTAAATCTGATCAGAAAGGGCTGCAGTGAGAGCATTCTGTGCTTTAGCATCTGCATCAAGAAGTTTCCTGTCTGTTTCAGTCATAGCCAGACCTGTTGGATCAGTGACATGTATTCCTTGCACAGTAGAAAAAAGAACTTCCATTCCAAGAGATCTTAGATGAGATCTCATTCTGTTCTTCCAGATCTGGAAATTGCTTCCATCGAAGTGAGGGACTCCCCTGACATTGACCGCGTTTTCCATGACGAAGAAGGTCAGATTCAACACCAGCAACCTTTACCCTCTGATACCACTTGAAGGACCCCGGGACACCCTGAGAGGGGAGGGGTGAATCAGGGTGACCACTTTTTCTTTTAATGTGTTGGATCTTGTTCCCACGTTGGTAGGAACTTGTTGAACCTGTATGATGATTATGATCAAAATGAAAACATTCACATGCACAGAGAGGACACAGCCATTTTTACTTGGTTCACCACTAAGGGCTACGTCCAAGGAGCATACGCCGACTGGTTGCCGGTCGTACCTAAATCCACTATGCTTCACTAGCTACGGATACAAACGTTCGGGTACAGACACTCTGTCCCAGGCTCACTGCCTTTACAATTGTTCAGGGATAGCTCACTGCGTCCCTCGGGTCACTCCCGTTGACTCCCCCTGGCTCACTGCCGTTGGTGAAGTCCCACTCAGTTTATAGACGTGTAGGTCTCTTCTTCATTTGCATAAGAGTGCATCCTTTGTTGAATGTAGATGCTCTATTGAAGTCCGATTCTCACTAGAAGAAGAATATCACTTTTCCTCGAATGAACCGAGTAGATTCTCGGCTTTCGTGCAGCTCCAGCAAGGCAGGCGTGCTTCAATAGTGTCTAGGTCTCCTTTTCAAGCCCGGCGCGCAAGTCTCCCGGCGGCGCGCAAGTCTCAGGCGCGCAAGACTAAACTGGCGCGCAAGTGTCACTGAAGCACCTGCGCGACACTGCCTTCTTGAACTAAATACTTGCGCGATCCACTTCCTTTCTCTTCCAAACTGCCTTGGGAGAACAGCCAAACACCGGCGCGCAAGCTCTACTTGCGCGACAAAACAACCACCTGCGCGACTCAACCACCTGCGCGACGAGAGCTCGAACAATCTCTCGGCCTTGAACTCCGTTAGAAATGAGGAGGGGTGGTCCAGTATTTATAGGCAAACTGGACCCCCTGCGCGGCGGCGCGCAAGTCCCTCGACGGCGCGCAAGTCCTGTCTCCAGATCCTTTGTCGCGCAAGTTACTTGCGCGACCCAACCAACACTTGCGCGACCTTCTTTCCTTAGCCAAATTGTGATGTTCTGATCCTCAAAAACATATGGCGCGCAAGTCTTTCATCCTCCAAGAGCTCGGCGCGCAAGTATCTTTGCCAAAAACACTTTACTTTATTTACGGATTTTCAGGCCCAAAAATTTGGCAAACACTGGGAAACAGCGCCA
This sequence comes from Viscum album, assembly GCA_963277665.1. NCBI lineage: Eukaryota > Viridiplantae > Streptophyta > Magnoliopsida > Santalales > Viscaceae > Viscum > Viscum album. The sequence goes on along the minus strand of OY728152.1, from coordinate 865,560,597 downwards.
CCTTCACTACTGTTTTCTTCCTGAACGGTATGATCGATTTGTTGGTTCACACCCTGAACTTCCACTGAGGATTGACAACAAACACAAACCATACACCAAATCATGCTTTGAAGAACCTGGTTCCAACAATTTGGATACCTAGGCTGGGGTTGCCTAAAAAAGGACCCCTAGACTCCCATTTTGATAGAAGGCCAGATCGAGAGACAATAGATGGATATCCTAAGCACTTGATCGCACAAAGGTTTAGTCTATTCACCCAAACTTTTTAAAACTATCACTCAGGTGATTTTTCAATAAAAAATAAAGATAATTAATGGAAATTAGGGGTATTTGGGTCATTTATAGGTTTTAGAACATCAAAACCTCATAAAATACCACTTCACCTAACCCTATATACAAACAAGTATGAAAGAAACCTTTTAGGGAGATACTTTAAGAAATAAGGGAAAAGTATGATGGTTCCCAAGTTCTTTCCATCTAGAGTCATTCCCTACCTTCAAGGGCTCACTATGAAACCCCATTCACCCAAGTTACTTCTGTTTGGAGCTGCAATCAACCCCCAAGGGCTCATTTGGGTTCCCCACTCACCCACCCCACATACTTTGGTTAATTTCCCAATTTTACGCTATTGGAATACAAAACGCATGTGGCACCCCACTTTCATTTTTTCTTCCCCAAAGAGGATGGTTTCATTGATCTGTCATAGCCTACCCCAGGCTCAAACCTCTCTCATGTCACTTATTTGGTTGAAACCCTTATATTTCACCCAAGTGGAATTTTTTAACCTCAATGGATTAAATACCCCAAGGTGGAATTTTTGAACATAATGGATTTATTCCCCCATGTATTTCCCCAAATAAAGTGTCATATCCCAAACATAATCCCATGAACCTCCAACCTAGTGGAAGACCCAATACCATTATCTAACACATCTTCTAGTGTAAAAAGGGATTCTCATGCATAAATTCCACACCAAAACATTACTAGGTACCTTTCACTTAACAACCCATTATACATGTATTTTATATTCTTAGAATAAGTCCTATTGATATGACATCAAAATATAAGACACCATAAGTCATGGACACATGACTTCAAAACAATTCACTTTGGTTCTTTCCACATGACCTTAAAAGATATGATGAGTCTTGTTAAATGGAATTGAACTGCATGAGTTTTGATTCCCTCCATAGGGATATTTAGTAAGTCCCTCTCATGGGCCAAATCACTCCATCATAACTCCTTAATACTTTCTATATGGTGATAAATTTAAGTGTGTCTACTTATATGGATTGTAAATATATATTAATTAAAGACTTAGATCAAATTGGATGCAATATAATTCCTTCATACAATGTTCATCTTAAATTAATATCCTCAATCAATCATTTTCACAAATATGATAATCAATATTGTCACTATAAAGGATTTCATGAATATTATTAAATCTATAAGAGTGTATTAGACTATACAAAAAACTATTTTGTGAGATAATTCAGCCTCCCTTCCTATCTATTTTGACACACATCACCATGAGGAAAAACCAAATGGTCCCTATGAGAATAAAATGTTAAAAACACACTCCCATGCATTACCATTTATTATTTATTCCAAACCATGTAATAAATGTTATTTAAAAAAAATAGTTTAAGTAATAACAGTCTATAAAAAAACTCTTTATAATAAAACATACCAAATTATAGAATGATTTACCAAAGAATCCACATTTATTTAATTTAATACCTAATGAGTTGTATCAAGTTTTTTTATCTAAACATGAACCAAAACAATTATGATCATAATACATCAACAATTAATTTCCATCCACCTAGATGAATCAATATCTATCTTACCACACCATCCATGGTCACTACCAAACCACACCACTTGGTACATCCGACAATGCCTCCATAGTTCTTACCAACCCATGGATCCCCAATGATCATTTCTTTAAACCATTTTCCATGAAAAAAAATTTGCTTTAAATAATAATTTATCATGTCAAATTCACATAAATCAACATATCTTAAATTTAAGTAAAATATAAGATAAAAATACCATTTTCAAAAATCAAATCCCTTGATTTTAAAAACATGATATTCATTCTTTTCATAAAAAGTCATATTTCTCATTTATACCAACTTGAATATCCCATCATTGTATCAAATAAATTTCAAACAATTATTTGATAAAATCCTATTTTAAATTAAGAAATTGAAAACCAAATCAATCACATAGAATAAATAGGATCCACATACCATAGATACGTTCTTTGAATCCCCACAAGTTCCCAAACTAATGATACTTCCATGACGAACCATAAAATTTTATAATCAATATTTCCATATAAATCAAATATCTTTAACAAAAAAAACAAAACTATCATTTAATGGTGATATTAATAACATGAGTAAATTTGTAATGACCCTCATTCTTATTTGGCATGGACCATGCAAAAATGTAACAACCCCCATGTTATTATTTGGTAAACATAAATGATTTCCAATGAGTGGAATGACCCACATGTCACTTGGAATGAATACCCATGCACTTTTAACAACCCCCATGTAACTCACTATCTTTGATATATAGATGAAGAATGGTTGGAGGGTAAAATCCAGAAAGTGGCATGCCCCCTATTCCAGTTGGCACAACCTCATGCTAAATTTCATAAAACTAAATTTCAATTTCTCAAAAGTGAGAACATTAAAAATGGAAATTATAAATCATTTACATATCACTAAATACTATGGATAATTGAAATCAAATATTTAAATAAATTCCTCATATGTACCTCAAAAATATTACTGATCACGAATCTATAACATTCAATCAAATTTTATCTAAACATCAAGCACTAATGAAGAAATATATTGAGATACCAAATAAGATAATATAAAAGACTAAATTTTATAATTTAAATAATTCTTCATCTATGTCTAAATCTACCATGTAACCCCCATAATTAATGAGTAAAAGTTCTATTCCTCTTTCCACCATAAAATTATTTACCTAAATCCACCATAATTATTTTCCATTATTTGTACATAATTCCAAGGTAAAAAAAATTAATTATTTCAATTAAATTTATCTCTATAATAATTTAATTCCATAAAATTAACTACTATAAATTTCTTAGTCAACATGTCAAATCAAAATATCCTAATTAATTCACCATTTCTCATTAATATCCAAATTTACATCAATACCATGTCAAAAAATAATAAATCCTAATTATATAATGAAAATTTAATCACATTTCCATTTCAAACATACTTAAATAAATAAATTATACTTATTCTACACATTATTAAATTAACTTAAAAAATATGGGTGTTGAAATTATCTCTACTATATGACTTTTTATCCCCCAAAAGTCACTGTAAAAATTCTCATTCAAAAAGATTTGGCCATTTCTATTGCATGAAAAATTTTCTCTCCGAGGTTTCCTATTGAACATACACATTTTACAATAATACTAGAACCAATGGAATAACTCTTTATCTCAATACCTTCTTTTATTTATCAAAAATATGCACAAAACATTGAACAAAGGTCATATCTGGTTCAAAATAAATATATTACCACTAAAGAACATGATATATGTGTAATTGGTTCTTCCTTAATTGCGAAACATGAAACAAATAATTCACTAAAACATAATTTAGTGTAAACTTCAACTGATAAGAAACATCTCTAATTCACTCAATGATTTTAAATGGACCAATATATCAAGATGTAAACTTTTCTTATTTCCCAATTCATCAATGTCCCAACCATATTAACACTCAAAAATAAGGCTTGATCCCTAATTATTAAATCTAAATATTTCCTTCAATAGCTAGTATGATAATTTTACTAAGTTTGAACCATCATCAATATCTTTAATATTAGAAGAATATAATCCATCATCTCTTACACCAAACAAGGTCCCAAGGGAGAACTTTACCCTACCATATCCAAATACAATCGTGATCAACAAAGTATTATAAAAAAATATTTAAAATGATCCATATGAATCGATGTTTGATATCAATTTTTATAAGAAAATTCCATCAAAGGGTATAATCTTCCCATGATCTCTTAAAATCTAGCATACAATCTATAAGTATATCCTCTAAATTCTATACGGTCTATTCTAATTTTTTATCCATATGAGGGTGGTATGATGTACACACATTCAATTAAATACCCATTAACATATAAAATCTTCTCTAAAACCTTGATGTAAAATAAGGATCTATATCTGATATGATAGAAGAAGGATGAAATTCGTAATAGGATTGATGCTGACACTTGATTGGGGGGGGGGAATAAGGTGTTGACTATTTTTACAATTTACCAATTATTCATGGATTGTTTAACCCACAATGGTAATTAGAATTTGTTTTTGGTTAGTACACATGGATGTATTTTTTTAGTTTAACATAGAAATAAAAAACTATATGCAATGTAAGTAAAGAAAATAAAGAGGCACAAAATATTTTTACAAGGTTCAGTATGAATAATTACTCCTTGACTTGATTGGGTATTTACCCTAATCATGGATTCTCTTCTATAATTTGATGTCGATTACAATGGGTTTAGTGCATACCACACCTAAAATTGTTGGCATCCCATTATAATTTTTTATAGCCTCCCACCAGACTTCTTATAATAGATTTCCACTGTAGTTATATTATCACACTGTAATATACCCGCATACCCTGATTAACATAGGTTCTATGAAATCCCACTATATATATGAAATTACTTCTTTGAATTTTTTATTTTAAGTAGATTACTAGATATGCATATGATGGTTCTACATCAATAAGATAGATCTCTTTCTTATTAATATACACTTCTTAAAATGCCATCAGATCTTTAAGAATACTCTACAACTCAATCACTACTTAAAATTTCACTTCATAGATCTTCAAAAACTATTTATATATATTCCTCACTCATTAAGATCTTGTGGTATTTAAACTCATATTTATTTAAATTCTAGACACTAATAATTATAAACACTCACTGCAGATCAAACTCTCAATATATTTTCTTCTTCTCATGTTTCTTCAACCATAACCTTCATAAGAATATATTCTTCTTCCTTTATCTTTGATAAACAACTGATCTAACTCCTCAACAGAGGATTATATTCTATTTCCCATTATTATTATTCGAGATATATAATATTTTATCCATTATCCTCAATCTTGGATAAAAATTTCAAATAAATTATCTCTCTCCTTTTTTCCTTTTATACATAAGTCACCAAGAAATATGATTTTTCATTTAGGTATATAGAATATCCATAATAAATAATATAGTTCCCATGATCCAATTTAATTTCTATACTTTTTATTATGTAGTATTATACTATGGTATCATATTCTCTTTGTCTCCAATGATTGTCTCATGGGAAATTCCGAGATAACCCTTATAGCATCCCACCTTTTTATTACATAACTTTTCATTTACATGGTACAAACATAGGATCTTTTAAAGTTTGGTTTCTTGGAGAAAAGGTACATAATACATCAAAACATAAAACATTATTCTAATAAACTTGAAAAGATTCATCATAGGTTCATCATAATTAAATTTATTTCACATCATAACCTTGGGACATACATCAAAGGAAAGGGTGAGCATAAGGCCTATTAAGGTAAAACAAGGGAAACAATTTACATGTGATCTTGAGAAATATCAATAAGAACTTAAGGAATATAATAAAAGAATGATAAAAGGAAAAAGAGTCATAATATAATAAAAATAACATGATTCATAACATGTAAATGTGTCTAAAAAATTTTAATGAGACATTCTTAAGCATATCACCAAGGTTTTTCCCCGAGGTGTCATAAAAATTACCAAGGTTATTCACCAAGGTATCGTAAAACATGTCATATCTAGATATTAATTTCTTTACCCTATGAATTGGAGAGATATTAGATAACACCCTTCATATGTATTAATTAATTTTACCCACATATATCATAATAATACATTTCATAAATAACTTTTGGAGAATAAAATAAATGAGTTTCATATAAAAGATCATGGCGTTTCAAAAAGCGCTTAAAGACAAGATCTTTATGCCATTTATAACCCATAGAAAGGGAATTTTGGTCTTATTTATTTCAATTATAGAATCAAATAAATTATTTTTACATATTGGTGAATAACCCTAGAAAATAAATAGGTTTGGGTATTCACATAATGAAAATAAAATGGAATTTCATGAGGAGAAGAGAGAAATTTTAAGGAGTCAAATTGGTAGCATAATGGGTATAAAACATGGTTTTAGAAAAGAGTAAAAAGAGATGGGAAAAGGGTATCCCATTCATAAAATAATATTAATAAAATAAAGAGATAAAATAAATTTTACCGAGGAACTTAGTTTTGAAATTTTAAATACATACCACATAAAGAAAACACTTGAATGGAAAAGAGAAGTAGATATTTCTCTTACCTTGAAGAGTTGATCCTAAAACATGAGGATCAGAACCTTGAGGGGATTGAGGACACATTGGGAGGAATCCTTGGGTGGTAAAAATATTAGATATTCATAGAGGAAGAATTTATAGTGAAATTAAATGGATAAATGGGTGGGTGTTTCTAGAAAAAGAGGAGGATTTGTTTATCAATTTCCTTGGACACCTAGGTAGTGGTAAATGAAAAACCATGGGATTTCCTATAATATTTTCCCATGGTATTGGAAAATTGAGACACCTATTATTTTATTTTAATACAAAAGAGTCTACTAGAATTTTATATTACTTATTACATCATTAAGACATAATTATGAAGTCATTAAACTTACCGAAAAACCCAAACTATGTTTTCACTATTCACAAAAAATAAATTATTTTATAAAATTCTCAAAAATTCAACCTAACGTAATTTCAATGTGATAATTTGAAAAATGATATTTATTTTATCATAAAAATTATCTAAATATGATAATTTTAACTTTTAAATATAAAAATCCTTATTTATTAAAAATAATAATGGATAGAAAATGCATAGTGAAATTTCTAACACTTGAAAAAAAATTATTTTATAATTTATATTTTAATAGGAGTGTTTTAATCATAATATTTCATTAAAATAAACATTATTAATAATACCTTAGTTTATTATAATAAATATACCTTTTCTAAAAAGTAAAATTTATATCCAAAAAATCAATTTATCAAATTTGTCATATTTTTAAGAAAAACTTTTCTCAAAATGGAAATGATGGAATAAAAATTTTATTTATAAAAAGGATCACCCTTTAAGTAACTATGGTCTCGACACAAAACCCCTTGTAACACCTACATACGATCTAAGGGTAAGGTGTGTGATGGTGATAGATTAATGGGGTGCCTCGACTAACATCGACCGAGTGGTAATATCCAATAACTTAAACTTCTCTTGTAAGAGATTTCGTTCAAGATTCACTTGTTAAATATCAGATTAGGCCTGGTCAAGGGAAAACCCTAGTGTTGAAACCTCCCTCCCAATCTCTAACAAATGGGCTTCAAATAGAATGACTCTACTGGTTGAGGCCGTCGACTCTTCTTTCTGTATCAATTTTCCTTTGTCAAAATTTTACATATAAACTCTAATGGTAATGTTAAAATTATTATGAAGAGTATAATTCCCAACAGTTATATTGAACAACTGTCATAATTGACCAACGGTCATATAACAGTCAAAACTTGATGGTCACATTTCAAATCATACTCACTTAATTATTAATGAGATATAGTTTTGTGAGTATAATATAATATAACACACATTTTCTTATGAAAAAAATATTATTCAAAAATTCTGGGTCATTACATTCTTCCCCCCCTTGAGAAATTTCATCCTTGAAATTTCAAATTTTTCTCTCATCTGAGAAGAGATGTGGATACTTCTGTTTCATTGCCTCCTCTGTTTCCCACACCACTTCTTCATATTTATGGTTCCTCTACAACACTTTGATGAGGTTGGTAGTCTCATTGCATAGAACCTTGTCTCAATGGTCAAATATCTCCACAAGTTGCTCCTCATAAGAGAGGTCATGTTCCAGTTGTACCACCTTAAGATTCAGTACATGTGAATGGTTAGGTATATACTTATTCAGGAGAGAAAAATGGAATACATCATGAACTTGAGATAGATTTGGTATTTATTCTAGCTGATAGGCCACTACTCCTATGCGATCAAGTATTTCATAGGGACAAATGTACCTTGAGTTAAGCTCCCCTTTATTCCGAAACCACACGACTATCTTCCAAGGTGATATTCAAAGGAACACTTTGTCGCCAACACCAAACTCTAAGTACCTATTATGGTTATCAGCAAAGCTATTCTAATGAATCTAATAATCCTTTATGTGTTGTAGGATGGAATGAACCTTTTCTATCATCTCTTGCAAAATATCAGGCCCAAGAATGTTTCCCTCACTGACTTCTTCCCAACAAGTAGGAGTTATACATTTCTTCCCATATAGAGCTTCATAGGGTGAAATTTTAATACTCAAATGGAACATGTTGATGTATGAGAACTCAACTAATGTGAGATGTCGATCCCATACATCTTTAAATTCCATTTATCATGTTCTCAACATGTCCTCGAGTGACTGAATAGTACTTTTAGATTGGCCATCAGTTTGGGGGTGATAGGCTGTACTAAAATTAAATTCAGTACTCAGAGAATTTTGAAGAGTTCTCTAGAATTTTGACGTGAACCTTGGATCACAATAAGATATGATAGAGATTGGTACCCCATTCAACCTCACCACTTTACATAAATCTTGGAAAGTTGATCAAGAGACAAGTCTTCTTGGATAATGATAAGATGGGAATTTTTGGTGAGATGATCCACTATAACCCATATCACATTGTTTCCTTTGGATGTTCTCAGGAGACCAGTGACAAAGTCCATAGTGATATTTTCCCACATCCATGTTGGTTTGTTTAGTGGTTTTAATACCCCTTTAGAATTTGTTTCTCTATCTTCATGTGTTGACACGCCAGGAACCTTATAGTGTAGTCGAAAATATCCCTTTTCATGTTATCCCATGAATAATTATCATGAAGATACCTATACATTTTAGTGATTATAGGATGTATAGATAATTTAGAGCTATGAGATTCATCCATCATCTCCATCTTTATTTTTGGAATATATGGAACACATAGCCTTGTATGAAATTTCAGTACACCTTTGTGATCAATATTAAACTCATGAAACTTTCCATTCTTCCCATCCTTCATCTTATTCTCTAACAAAGGATATTCTCTTTGAGATTTATTGACCATCTCTAGTAATGATGGTTGAGAAATGATTTGGGATAGGGTTGATGATATAACTTTCCTTACGATTCCAATGTCTAGTTTACTAGTTTTTTTATCAAAGGATCTCCTTGAATCATCATCATTACTAGTACAATAGGGTCTTTCCTACTTAATTCATCAGTGACTTTGTTTTCTCTTATGGGGTGATAATTAATTGAATAATCATAGTCTTTAAGAAGTTCCAACCATCTCCTATATCTCATGTTAAATTTTTTTTTTGTGAAAATATACTTCAACTTTGGTGGTTGGTGTATATATCAAATTTCTCAACATAAAGATAGTGCCTCCATATCTACATAGAAAAAACAACTATATCTAGATCCAGATAATGTGTAGGATAATTATACTCATTAGGATTAAACTATCGAGATGCATAAGTAATCACCTTGTAATTTTTCATGAGAACACACCTAATCCCTTTAAAATATGCCTCACTTAAAATAATGATTCATTCGTCAATAGATAGTAAAGTTAACACGAGTTTAGTAACCAATATCTTCTTCATCTATTGGAAACATTCTTCACATTCCTTTGTCCAGATGAACTTTCCCTCTTTTTGAGTTAACTTGGTTAGAAGATTAGAAATTCATGATTTTTTTTTCACAAACCTCCTATAATATCCTTATAAACCAACAAAATTATGAATCTCAGTTACTACTGTAAGATGAGGCCACTCCTCTATAACCATTGTCTTTATAGGGTCAACTGATATCCTTCATTGGTTATAATATGACCTAATAAAGAAACTTTTTGTAACTAAAATTCAAATTTTCTGAACTTTCCAAACAGCCTCTCCCACCTCAGAGTTTGTAATATAAATCTTATATAATCCTTATTCTCCCAATTTTTTTTGGAATATATCATAATATCATCAATAAAAACTACCAAAAAGTTATGAAGGTAATCCTTAAATAATATATTCATCAAATCCATAAATACAATAAGATCATTAGTCAAGTCAAAGGGCATAACAACAAACTCATAATTCCCATATCTTGATCGGAAGGAACTATTTGGAATATCTTCTTTCTTCACCCTCAACTGATGATAACTAGATCGAAGATCAATCTTGGAGAAGAATTGAACCCCACGAAGATGTTCAAATAAATCATCAATCCTTAGAAGAGGGTACTTTTTCTTCACTATGATCCCATTAAGTTCTATATAATCAATGTATAACGACATTGATCCATCATTATTCTTCACAAAGAGAACATGTGATTCCTAAGGAGACACACTTGGTTGAATAAAACCCTTCTCCAAAAGATCTTGGAGTTGTTTCTTTAATTCCTACAACTCCAAATTTTCCATTCTATATGGTGTCTTTGATATCATATTGGATCTAGGAATGAGTTCAATGGATAAATCTACCTCTCATTTCAGGGGAGGTCCAGGTTACTCCTTAAAAAATACATCAATGTATTCTTGCATGATGGGAAAATTTTCTATTTTTATACTTTCATTTCCTTGTTCATATTAACTGAAAATTTATAGAAATAATTCTATGATAGGTTATTCTATAAAAATCTTAGGTTGAGATATCTATCCTTTTAAAAAAATTGTAGGTTTTCCATTCAAGACTACTAAGATTTCCTTTCTTCTATAGTTGATCTTTGTATTGTACTTTGAGAGACAATCCATCCCTAATATAATTTCAAATTCCATCATGGGAATGACTACTAGATTTGGGATGATATTATGCTCTCCAAATTAAATAATAAAGTTTCTATACACTATTGATGCTTGGATAATCCCTCCAGGAGTCTTGACTAATAGTTCTACTTCTAGAAATTTAGGGATAAATTCTATATTCTCTGCAAAATTAAAGTAAATAAAGGAATGTATATAACATGAATCAAAAAAAGTACTTATTAGATTTTATAGAACAAAAAGATCACCTAACACTGTGTAATTTGGAGCTTCAAATTAATTTACCATGATAAAAAAATCCTAACCGTCATCTCTTGGTCTATGCTGAGGTTAATGGTGGTTCCCCTCCAAAATATTTTGATTTGTAAAATGGTTGGAAAAGCTCCCATTCTATCCACACATAAATCATTATATTTTTATATGGGTATATAACATTTTCCCTTTGTTTTTAGTGTTTATAAGTTTAGGCTTCTCCTCACTATGACAGTTCTAAGAAATATGAAGATCTCTTTCACACTTGTAACATTTTCCACTCTTGAGAAATTAGTTCCTTGAGTGCTTCTTCCCACATTTTTTTGCATGTGGGAAGTTGTAATTTCTTTCCACCTATTCCATGATCAAGATTCCTCCCCATTTTTGGATCCATATATATATTATTTTCATTCTATTTGTGAGATAATTTCATCACACCAAACTCCAGTTCAACCTTCATAGTAGTCCGCAATATCTCCTCATAGTTGTCATAGTCTTGATTGGATAGATTCTTCTATAGATTCGATCTTATACCACCGAAGAATATATGAACCTTTCCGTTATGATCCATGAAAAATATAGAGGCATAATGAGAAAGTCTTGTAAATTTCATCTCATAGCCTATCACAGAATCATTTTCCTTTTTCTTCAGTTCTAGGAATTCCTTCTCCTTTTTTGTTCTCATATAATGAGGGAAATTATTATTGAAAAATATTCCCCTAAATGCTTCCCACTCCATAGCATTAATCTCCCCTCTTGTTTTTTTATTTTTAATTAGTGTCCACCACTGATTAGTTTCTCCCTCTAAGCGGTACAAATCCATGGTGACTTTCTCTTTTTTTTTTAAACAGAGTATAAAAAAGATCATTTCAATATAGATTATCCATTATTAAGAAATCAATGGGTCTGTATATCCACTAAAAGAAACTGGTATTTAACACATGAAGAACTCAATAAAATTTTTTTCCCTTAAAGATGAATATGATATCTCATCTTGAGTCAAGTTATTTATCATAACTTGAGTAAGTTGATTCATCATTATCATGAAGTTTTCCATTCTAGATTCCACTAGAGGGTCGTCAGCACATGGTATGTTGTACTCACCATTTATGTGGTTTCTCATATTTTATGCCATTTTCTAAAAGAAGAAAAATAGTGAGAAATGTGTTTATTTTAATAATATTACAATTATAAAGAAATTTTATATCTTAAAACGTCATGCTTAAATCTTTAATTATTTAAAAATAATTACATTTTCTATAAATCCTTGATAATGGTTCTTAAAAGGATCACGATTAAACAAACATATCCCCTAGGAGTGTCAAACTAGGTGTATAGTAAGGCCAGTTTTCATGTACCAGGTTATGACGAGTTAGGCCCGACACACCTTATCTGAGTTTTTACCCCTAGGTACATATGTTCTGGAACCATATCCACTTGTTCTTATCCAAACATCGATTTCTTTTCTCAGAAACCATTAACTTAGTATTTCACCAAAATAACATGATGTTTTACTATATTTAACTTTTCTCTAGGGTTATTCCTAAAATTTTCAAATCCTAATTTTCAAAAATAACTAAACCTTTCCTTTGATACCAACTATAGCATCCCACCTTTTAATTACATAACATTTCAATTATATGGTACACACATATGAAATTTTAAAGTTTAGTTTCTTGGAAAAAAGTTACATAATACATGAAAACATAAAACATTATTCTAATACACTTGAAAGGATTCATCATAAGTTCATCCTAAGTAAATTTACTACATCTCATAACCTAGGGACATGCATAAAATTAAAGGGGGAGCATAAGGCCCAATAATAGAAAGCAAGGGAAACAATTCCCATGTGATCTTGAGAAATATCAACAAGAACATAAGGAATATAATAAAGGCATGAGAAGATGAAAAGGGGGTATAAAATAATAAAAAGAACATGATTAATAACATGAAAATATGGATACAAAATTTAGAGGATACATTCTTAATCATATCACCAAGGTTTTTCATTAAGGTGTCATAAAAATTACCAATGTCATTCACCAAGGTATTGTAAAACATGTTATCTCTAGAGATCAATTTCTTTACCCAATGCATTATAGGGATATCAGGGATAACCATTCATATGTATTTATTAATATGAGACACATATATCATAATAAAAAATTTCTTAAAAAATCCATGGATAATAAAAGAAACATGTTTTAAATCAAAATCATGGTGTTTTAAAAAGTTCTTAAAGACAATATATATATGTCACTTATAAACCATGGAAAGGGAATGAGGGTTTTATGTATGTAAATTATATAATAAAATAAACATTTTTTACATATTGGTGAATACACCATGAAAATAAATAGTTTTGGGTATTCACATAAATAAAATAAAATGGAATGTATTGAGGAGAAGAAGGAAATTTTGAGAAGTAAAATCATCAGCATAATGGGTATAAAACATGGTTTTAGAAAATGTTAAAAGAGAGGGGAAAAGGGTCTCAAATTAATAAAATATTATTAATAAATTAAAGGGATAAAATAAATTAGATAGAGGAAATTAGTTTGTAAATCTGAAAGATATACCACATAAAGAGGGAACTTGAATGGAAAAGAGAAATAGAGATTTCCCTTACCTTGAAGAGCTGATCCTAAAACTTGAGGATCAAGACCTTGGAGGCTCGTGGAAACCTTGAGAGGAATCCTTAGAAGTTAAAACTATTATAGATTCATAGAGGAATAAATAAAAGCGAATGTAAATGGATAAATGGGTGGGTATTTATAGCAAAATAGAAGGATTTTTTTATTAATTTCCTTGGACACCTAGGTAGTGGTAAATAAAAAACCATGGTATTGAACATGGTATTTGTCCATGGTATTAGAATATTAAGGAAAATATTATGTTATTTTAATCCACAAAATTCAAAAAAAAATTATATTACTTATTACATCATTATGACATAATTATGAAGTAATTAAACTTACTGAAAAACCCAAACTATATTTTTTACTATTCATAAAAAAATAAATTATTTTAGAAAATTCTCATAAATTCAAACTAACATAATTTAAATGAGATTATTTAAAAAATGAAATTTATTTTATCATATTAATTATATAAATATGATAATTTTAACTTTTAATTATAAAAATTCTTATTTATTAAAAATAATATCGGATGGAAAATGCATAGTGAAATTTCTGACACTTGAAAAAAAATATTTTATCATTTATATACAAATAGGAGTGTTTTAATAATACTATTTAATTAAAATAAACATTACTAATAATAACTTAGTTTATTATAATAATTAGAAATTTTCTAAAAAGTGCAATTTCTATCTGAAAAATCAATTTTTCAAATTTGTCTTATTTTTAAGAAAAACTATTCTAAAAAGGGAATTGATGGAATAAAAATTTTATTTTAAGAAAAGTATTAAATTTTAAGTAACTAATGTCTTAAAAAATGACCCCTTATAACACCAACATATTACCTAAGGGTAAGGTGTGCGATGGTGATAGATTCATGGAGTTCCTTGGCTAACATCAAGCGAGTGGTAATCTACACTAACTTGAACTTCTCTTGTAGGTGATTTAATTCAATATTAAATTGTTGAATCTTAGATTGGGTTTTGTAAAGGGATAAACCAAAGGATGAAACCTCCTTCCCAAGCTCTGACAAATGGGATTCCAATGGAAAGACTATACTAGTTGAGGCCATCAACTCTTTTTTATGTATTAGTTTTCCTTTGTAAAAAATTTACTTATAAACTCTAATGATAATAATAAAATTATTATAAAGAGTATAGTTCACAATGGTTATATTTACCAATGGTCATAATTGACCACTAGTTATATAATAGTCTAAATCCAATGGTTAAATTTCAAATTATACTCACTTCATTATTAATGAGATATAGTTTTTTTGAGTATAATATAATATAACACACATTTTCCCAGAAAAAAATATTATTCAAAAAGTATAAGTAATTACAAACCTAAATTTTTTCCTTTCCCATTTCTTTCTAATTTTCCCTTGATTGAATGTAGTATTGTAGACTCTTCTAGCAGCCTCGAGAACTACTCACATTCTTCTTTCTTACTGAACCATCTCAAGCTCTTCTTTCTTCAACCTTATCACACAAAAAATCATATATTTCACATACTTATATAGATAGATCAATATTTTATTTTTCATATCAAAATTTCATCCACCCAAATTCACATCAAACATTCTCCATGCCTGTATGATAAATCACACGAAATTCCAACTCACAACTTGGTTCAGTCTTTATTTCTTCTTGAGAGATTCAGTGAATAATAATGAAAAATTAAAATGATACACACATTTAGATAGTGGATAATATTGACTCATATCAGCTTCATATATACATTTCTTGAATCAAATATCTTATAATATTCATTCTATTTGGATAAATATGAAAAAACTTCATTATCTTATGAATTCAGTTTCTTCATTTCTAGTATTTCTTCATTAAACAACATTTAAAATGTTCCAAAATTTCTTCAATACTTTGATCCTTTTCTTCAAGATTCATGACTAAATTATATTTTTTTCATAATTGAATCACACACCCATATTTCTTTTTTTATATGTTTAAATAAATGATGAACAATCCAAGCATCATCCAATTTGATATTAATATTCAGATAATTAAATTTGGGTTTATTCACATTAGTTTGAATTTTTTTTACAATTTTATCCAAGTTTTGGTTTAGTAGTGAGTTTCACTTAATGCATAAACCATGAGGAATAGATAGAAAAGTGAATTTATTTCTATTTAGTTCATGAAAAAATAATTTACCTTTCCAATATATTGTGTGGATCAATGGCCTGATCAAACAAATGACCATAGAATGATCAACCACATGAAGAAATTACTAACCAATCATGTGGTCATTGGATCAATAAAAAAGATATAAATTGACCTCATGAACAACCATATGGTTAGTGTATCAACATATATGATAACAATATATCACATTACTTTGTGATATAAAGACTGAACACACATAAAAATCACTGACTGGTTATGAGGTAGTTGATTGACCACGCATAGTGGATTGACTATGAACTTCCAAACTTAGATAAAAATCATAATTTCTTTAGTAAACTATTGGAATCCTTTAGACTACCTCATACCATTTTAAATAATTCATAAAAACTCAAAAAATCCTTTTATAATGTATGAAACTTCTTTAAACTCCTCAGTTTAATTTCCAAGAACATAGAACATATTAAAAAATCTATGTAGAGTATAATTAATAGATTAACTTCTTGTTAATTATTGATTCACTTCAGTATAAATGA
The DNA here is from genome assembly GCA_963277665.1 of Viscum album. NCBI lineage: Eukaryota > Viridiplantae > Streptophyta > Magnoliopsida > Santalales > Viscaceae > Viscum > Viscum album. The sequence goes on along the minus strand of OY728152.1, from coordinate 865,544,047 downwards.
AACTTTATGAAAGTATTGTTACAAACTAATTTTATTAGGAATATGAAATATCACACTAGGATGGATTTCTACCAACTCATGGTTCTTCGAAATCCAATCAACTAGCCTTTTACTCAGATTTCTATATCCTTGAAAGTTGTGTACTATAACCAACACTTCTTGTCTTCCAAATTATTGTAGACAATACTAGAATTAAACCTTCATAAATTTTCATATCCAACCATGAAAATTGGAACATACAATCATCTGATTCCTATGAGATTCCTTTAGAACCTGTCCAACCAAATATTACAAGGAAGCTAAAATTTTTAACTTCTTTGCGACCATATAAGACTTCCTATACATAACTATGGTACCACAAAATTTCTTTTAACCAAATAATATGGTCAACCACTACATCATGTATTAGATGGATACTTCAAATCCACCACCCAAGATCCAAAGCATACATTGAATTCCATATTATACATATACAGTTGATATCACATACAATATAAAATTTATTTAAAACACAAGTGGAATTCAATATACCACTTTGTATTTGTTTTTAAAACCACATTAATCCAAAATAAATGTTGTTTTAATAACCATTTTTGAAAATAAATACCAAGTGGAGAAATCCTTTCTCCCCCTTTATACAAGGATCCTATCACCCACTTAAAATACCATCTTCTTCTCCCCATGATTTTCCACTATCCTTAAAGAAGGATGAAAAAAATTAACAATAAGAAATGAGTAAGTCATCTCTATGTATACATGGGAAATACCAGTATAGAAAAAAGTGTAATTTTACTAAATAATCAAGGTTATGCATAAAAATATCTCAATGTGGTACCAACTCAGAATATCATTTCTCAGGGGCTGTATAAACCACGTTTTCAATAAGGCTTATATATCAATAATCATCTTAACAAACAAATCAGTATATTCAAGTCTAAGTTATTTTAATCCCCCATTTTATTAGATAAAAACCCCTTGATAAATACAATAGGTATGAATCATAATAGGGAAATAAGAGTGAATATCATACCTTATAATTCATTAATATTTAGGGATATCCAGATTCCATATTTTGAGAAAATACAAATATATGACATCTATGAATTCTTCATTTGATCCCCTTTAAGGGTGGAATTACATACTTAATCACCATGGTTGATTTATTCCAGAAATAGGATCTAAGAAATTATGATACCAGTTGAAAACTTGATACCAATTATAAATGAATACTACTTGAAATAATCACCATGATGGGTTTATCCCTTCTATATTTATCGTCAACTCCCTCTTCCAAGAATAATCACTAATATGGGAATAATGTGCGACTTCCATTACAATTCCATTTTGCACTGGGGTTGAGATGTCTTATTCTACCCAATGGATATTACATTTGATTTTCTTAAGTGTCTTATCTTCTTCATCAATAAATCCTATTTAATTTTACCAATTTATTTCCCTTTGGGAAGCATGGAATTATTTTCTTTTTTATCTTTCATATTAGTTAAAATAACATTATTTTCTTAAGCTAGCATCATAGTTCCCATTTTTAATACTTCTCCAGAATCCTTGATTCTTCCAAATGATATATACATATGATAATTATATAATTAGGTACATACACTTCCTTCTTATTCTCTAGGGGAATATTCATTGTATCATCAAATCTGTAACCAAAATCCACAGGAACTTTTACTTTATTATAAAATATCTCTATCTATTCTGGTAGAGTATTCATGAATTATTTTTGGAGTGTGTCTATTTAAATTACACTTTCCATACACAATTTATTTTATCTTTGAGTTACAACCCTTGGTAAAATTCTCAAATATATCCAATTTATTTATAAGAGTGTCATTCTAAACATCTTTCATCATAGAATTCTTTTCCAAGGTATACAACCTTGGTTACTTATCGTTGTTTATAGTCAGGGGTGTATCTTTATTTTCTTCAGTATTTTAGTGATATCTAGAAGTCTTGTAGCAACATTCTTCAAAACATTGACCACTAATGATGAAAATATCATATAAATTATCTAGATAGTCAAATATATTCTCATAATATAGAATTTTATTTTTCCATGGATTCTTTTAATCAGGATTTTTTTTACTTTCATATTTGTTCACCCTAAATTATTTCCTTTTACCACTTGTGTAAGTAGAAACATTATAACAACACTCTATGTCCATGTTTCCAAACCTCAAGAAGCATCCACATTTTCTTACAAATCTATTTATTTTCACTTTTGTACAGTATATCCAGATTGTATAACATGTTTTTTTGTGATATTTTACCATTTTAGGGACTATATTTAGGGAAAATATCTTCCAAAAAATTTCTCACATAAACCCTTTATGTTGTGTTAGGTTTATTAGAATTTTTTTCACCCACATATTTATAGAATTTATCTTTTACCCATCCCTATTTTATAAGAAAAAATCAATAAATATATCTAATTTAGTATTTTGGTTGATCTTATTCCATGTGCTTAAAGTATATTATTCTTAATACTTATTAAGATATCTTTAACACCAGATAGAGTACATATTGAGGGAAATTTATTCTCTGAAATATATGTGGTAGTACTATTATTTTCATTTATTTAAGAAAGTCCAACATTAAATGATTCTATATTTTCAGTTTAATATCCTTCTCTAGACACTTAAGGTTAAGATATTTCTTTTCATCTTCTATAATCCTCAAATTGACTTTCAATTATTCCCCCACCTTTTAAATATTATCCTCACGAAACTTGTTTACTTCCACCAATGAACTTTCTAAATCTTTTAATATCTTATATTTCAAATCTATATGGATTCTTTAACATATATCAAGTGTATAAATACCCTCTCCAATAAAACATTTCTCACATGAAGCTCTTGGTAATTATTTATCTATCAAAAAAAGTATTACATTAAAAAGTATAATAGAATCATCACTTTATTTAATCAATCTTGAGTGTGTGTTTTATTTACCAACCTATATAGACAATGCATCTTCCATTGCATCGGCCTCTTGGTCCAACTGTGACTTATTATTCTATATTACCTTAACATATATCAATATGTGTACAAAATATTCATTGGGAATTATTTTAATATACTCCTTAAGTCTATAATATAATTTATTTAGTGATTTAACATTTTCAAGATTTTTAAATTATGAAAAGATCGAATAAACTTCATCTGTTGAATCTATCTCACCATGTTTGATAGAACACAAAACACTATAAATATTTTTTCCAGTGGGTGTCCATATATCAATTTTTAGCCCTTTATCACTTTATTATCCTTTTTATTTATCCTGTTTATAGTGTCTTAGAAGATACTTCACTATTTTTATAAATAAGAATAATTTTCTATTTTTCCATTTGAGGCTCTTCAAACATCTAAAATATATAATTAATTAATATAAAGGAAATTTAGTGGGTATTAAAAATATACCCAATAATAGGATAACCTTTTCTTTGATACAATTTAAAATTCCCTATTAAATCAATGCAAACAACTAGGGTGGTGGGTGAATCTGGTGTTGAATTTTTTCATAAATTACCAATTCTTCTTGGATTTTTAACCCCTAATGGAAGGTAACCTTTATTTATTGTCAGTATATATAGATAAATTTTATAATTAACCTAGAAATAAATAATTACATGAATTTTAAGTAAATAAAATAAAGTGTCACATAATATTTTTACAAGGTTTGGTATAAAGGATCACTCCTTGCCTTGATTGGTTGTTCACCCTTATGAAGGATTCTCCACTATAATATGATGTTGATTACAATGGGTTCTATACATCCCACACATAAAATTTAAAATATCCCTCTGGAATTCACTTTCCAGTTTCCTACTAGACTTCTTATAATAGTTTCTCACTATAGTCATTTCTTCGCATTGTGATATCCCTACGTACCATGAGCTACATAGGTTCTATGGTATCCTTCCATATACATGTAAGTGCTTCTTTGATGTTATTATTTAAAATAGATTAGAAAATATATCATGGATTCTTTTTTATCAATAAGATAGATCTCCTTCTTAATAAAATCTTCTTTCTTTTTAAAAGTTGGGGCTACAGCCTCTTTATTATTGAAAAAAGGAAAATACCTCTTTTTTTAGGTAGAGGAGACCCATTACATGGAAAATAATCCCAATTGAAATTATATCCAATTATATGGACTTGAAGACCCATAATTTTGGCAAAAAATACCTCAGGTAAATATTACTGCTATAATACCTAGGCTTCTATAGCACCTACAATAGTACGACTATCGATACATTTCCAAATATAGTAAACATTCACATAAAATTGACCTGTCACTCTATTTTCTTGTTCTCAATAATATATAACCATGTATTTCACATGAATATATTCTTCATCATTTATATTCAATAACCAATAGATTTAATTCCTAATTATACCCTCAAAATATCATTCTTGTTCTTATTATTTGATATCTATAGTAGTTTCTCTGTTCTTCTTGGTTACAAATAAACATTTTGAACACAACACATATCTCTTTATTTTTCCTTTTACATGTTGTTCACTAGGAAATCTAATTTTCCATTTAGGTATATATAATATACCTAACATGTAATTCAGTTCCCGTGATCCCATTTAATTTATACACTTTTTATATATGGGACTCACCCATGATTTCATATTCTTTTGTCTCCAACGGCTGTCTCCTAGGAAATTTATGGAGTTCCTTCATTTTAGACTTTCTAATTTTTATCTTGGTCAAATATAGATTTATAGACTCTTCTAGCTCCCTTGATAACTAATAATCTTCTTCTTTCTTACTAAACTAACTTTATTTATTCCTTATTTAACATTATTTTACAATAAAACATATATTTCACATACTTATAAACCAGGCTCAAGAACCTATTTTTCATATCAAAATTTTACCCACCCAAATTCTCATTAAAAATTATGAATGGATACATGATATATCACACATCATTATAGCTCACTTATTGGATTAATCTATATTTTTCTTGAGTTCTTTAGTGAATAAAAATATAGACATTAAAATGATAAGCACATTCAAATAACAACTCATCTTGAGTCATCTCAACTTAAACTATACTTATATTTAATAATGGATATTTTAAAATTCATTATGTTTGGATCAATATAAAAAAAAATAAATATCATCTTAATTAAATTCTTCATTTCTTTAATTTATTCATTAAACAAAATTTAAAGTGTTCCATAAATTCTTTAGCACTTTAATTATTTTCTCTAATATTCAATATTAACTTCTCTATTTTTCATGCTGGAATCACACATCCATATTGGTGTTTTAATGATTAAATACATGAGTAATGGTCCAAGAACCATCCCATTTGATTTTAATCTTAAAATAATTAAATATATAATGTTTCAATTTTTGTCTGAAGATTTTTCATATTTTTATCTAAGTGTTGTATTGACCATGGGTTTCACTCCATGTATTGACTGTGAGGCATAAACAGATAATAACCTGTATGTCAATTGAATATATGAACAAATAACTATCCATGATAATTGATTTTATGAATCGAATGAATGAACAAAAAACCAATCATTTATGGATCAACAATATGAAAAAATCATCGATTGACCATACATTTAATGAATCAAATATAAAAATGGAAATCAACTGCAAGAACAATTGTATAGTTATTGGATCAATCACAAAGATTAAAATATACCACATGACTATGAAGAAGATATATTTACCACACATATAATTCATTAAATGGATACAAGGTATTGTATTGATTGCAAGAAGAAGATCAACCATGAACTTATAGAATTAGACAAAAAAGAGATTTTTTTAGCAAACTATATAGATCCTTCAGACTACATATAACCATTCTCAATCATTCATAAAACCTCTAAACCTCATTTGGTAATGTATTTAAATTATTTAAACTCCTAAATTCAATTCCAAAGAACAAGCATTATATTAAACAATCTATATAGAGTATTATCAATGACTTCACTTCTATTTAACTCCTACTTCACTTCAGGATCAATGAAAATTATTTATGTATTTTTCCATACTAATTTTAGAATATATCCACAAAAAATCTAGGATTTATTTATTACAAATCATGGGTATTCAAAATCCAATCAGATATCATTTTACACCATTTTCTATAGATTTGAATGTTGTGTACTGCAACCAACTATTTCTATATTCCAAACTACCTTAGACAGTACTAGAAATCCTCCTTCATCACTTTTCATGTTTATCCATTAATATTTTCACTTTAAGTAATCTAATTTATAGGGGATTCCCTTAAAACTTTTCAAACTAGATGTTCCAAGACATCTAACACTTTCAACTCCTTTTACACCATATAATAATTCCTATTCATAATAATTGAAACACTAATTTTCCTTATTTACCTAAATAATATGGGAAAAATCTACATCATGTGTTGGGTGGATACTTCCAATCCATCACCCAATATCCAAAGAAATAATTGAATTCCATATTTTATATAGAAAATTAGCAATAAATAAAATTTAAGCTTCATCAAAACCTAGGGGAACTTCAAAGGAACTTCATGAAACTTCACTATTTTCTTCACATAAAACTTACTCAATCCTTATATAAAAAACATATCCTAAATGGGAAAAAGTAATCGAATTTCATAATTTGGATCATAATATTCTAGATGGTTTCATGTTTCCATGATGATATTGATGAACCAACTATAAATTTCATCATAATGTTCTTCTATTTCCATATTGGTATATAAAAAGGTTGAAAAAGTAATTTTGGAAACTAGTTTTAGCCTTCACCTATTGATAAATCAAAAATTGAGGTATAATTATGCTATCAATTTATTTATTAATTCCTACTAGAACTACCATCTGATGTCTTGATATGTCTTTTTTACTCTAAGATAAACCACCCTACTAGATTTATGAAACAATTTAATAACCTCTTCCCTCAAACTTGAGGAAACCACTATACTTTACTTGAAATATAAAGTTGAATAAAATGATATAAATCACCTATTAATGTTTTCCCAATAATTTAGGGTGTCACTAACCTTTTTTACTTTTGATATCAGATGATTTCCCTCCTTTAAATTTTCCATATGCGTATAAGTGATGTCAAAATGATATAATACCATATGATATTATTCCTTATTATCTTCCAAACACATATATTCCATCAAGAGCATCAACTGATATTGGATCTTAGATTCATTTACCATTTTATTCTTCCTACTTAAAAAATTTTCTATAATATTACCCTATCATGGTGTATATGATAGATAAAAGTTGAAAGTATAATTACACTCAACCTATCTTATTTCCTCAATTTTAAATATCACTGAGAGAATATATGATTCCGGATTTTATGTTTTGAATACACCATGAACCATTTTACAAATCAGTAATACCTCCATATCTTAAAGGTATAAATAACTACCACCAACTATATGCTATGCATTAGATAATTTTTCTCATATGGTTTTAATTGTCTTGGCCACTTGGTAATCATCCTAAACCATTTCATCTAATTAGGACCTAAACTATTGGATTCCCTATAATACTTACAAAAGTTTCTAAAATTCCCACACCGAAAACACATCCTAAGTTCATTAGGTCACTCCCACTTTATATGTGTTTTTCTACTACACTAATACCGTGTAAGATATTTCTTTCCTTGAGATTTTTTTTATCTTTCCAACCTCTTATGAGTACCTCCTTAATGGAAATCATTCTACATCCCCTTCTATCTATCAAAGAAATATTTACCTTCACTAGGTTGTGGAAGAAAGGTACTCACACTCTTAGAATTCACTATATACATTTCTCCCATAATTTCCTTATTCACCACTACTACATATGTGGTTATGGTCAACAAGGTAATCTTTTACTTAATATCTTGTTAAAGTTACATCTATATTCTTCTAGCCTTAAGGTTATCAATCATAAACAACTCCAGTAAAAAGTGAACCATCTCTAAAAAATTAGTTTCATGCTCTATCACATTCATGTTACCATACTCTAACTTTTTTAACTTAAAAGATTTACCTAACTTTAAATTATTTGGGTAAAATTTATGATTAAACATATTTTGAAATATAACCCATGTTAGATCTAGATGCAACTTTTATTATATAGTTATCTGCCACCAATTATGAGCTACCCTACCCAAAATTTATGTAGTAAACTCCACATTATATTTATAAAAAATATAAATAGCTGGAAGATTTAATTTATTCTTTAGAACCAATATTTTGATTCATGTACTCCTCCATCTCCTTAAAATATAAGAGGATTCTGCTTTTAGAAATCTGAAGATTTATTAACTTTCTTTGGTCACTCTTGATTTATTCCTTATACAAGTGCTTGGATCACTTAGATTAACAAATTCAAGATTTCAGAGACACTTTCCATGTTTTTGACTTCTTACTTATAAATAGTCTTTATATATAGATGAATTTCCAAATTATACTAAAATAAAATATCCCCCAATGAACTATATAGAAATTAAATTTTTAAGTATCACAAGACTTATATAAACTCAAAGAAAAAAATTTCACAAAAATCTAATTGGATCTTTTCAACTTTTGAAAATTTATTCCTTTAGAGTTCACATAGAGGAATCAAAAATAATTTCAATTTAATTCATTCCTAAATTAAAAAAGTTATACAACTATTTGAAACTGTTTTTAAAACCACTTAGGGGAAATGAAATAATTTTCAAAAATCCAATTCACATGTACATCATGTATATCCATGTCTATCATGATGTATGAATACTTCATATTTATCAACCCACCATGGTGATAAACAACTACATGGAACAACATCTTACGTGAAACCCCCTATCACTTTTCTTGCCTGGACTCCTTGATAACTCAATTTTCACTATAAATAGGATATCCATACCTTTTTATGGGAAACTCACGAGTTCCGATCATAATAATATTCATTATTATCATATTTCCCTAGAATCAACTTAAAATCATGATTTGATATCATTTTTTAATGACCTGACCTGAGTACTAAACCTTAGGCATAAACCAGATCACCACATGGCCTCAATAATGTTCCATGATTTTCAAAGGTTAATAACTAGTGAATAGGGATAAAATATAATCATTGGGGAATTATTTTCCATCAAAATAAATAATAAACTATATGTAAAAAATATATTTCATTTAAAACAAAATCCTTATTTTTTTAAAAGAAAAAAAGTACCATTAATACAACATAACATGATAACCAAGTGAATACATGACAAAAAAATCATATGATCGATTCCCAACTATCCTAGATAGACAAAAATCCTCCAATTACATTTGATTGAACACCATCATGTCCCTCTATGAACATATCTCTAATAATACATCATAAATTAAAAAAGTACCCTTTCCTTTTTCTAGTATTATGATAAAAACATTTACATGCACACTAATATGTGAAAGTAGGGGTGAATTACACTTTAATCATTAGATTTTCCCTAAATCAGACCCATTCATTCCCATGTATGATTTATTCCAAACCATGTAACCAATGTTTTTTGGAGAAAAATAAATAGTTTATATAATTACTATCCATAAAAACCCTTTAGAATGAAGCATACCAAATTACAGTATGCTTTACCAAACAATCCACATTTCTATAATTTAAGGTACCAGGAGTTATATCAAAAAGTATGCATCTAAATATAAACTAAACCAAATATGATTATAATACACTTATAGTGAATCTTTATTTAGCCAGATGAATCCATATGGGCCCTACCGCCACTTTTATGGTCACTACTGAACCACACAAAATGGTATATCTGACCATGCCTCTATAGTTCCTACCAACCCATGGATCCCCAATTCTCTTATATTTAAACCATATTCTATAATAAACCATTTTATTTTAAAAATTATTTCCTATGTCAAATTCCCATAAATTGAAACATCTTTAATTCCGTCCCAATTTAAGATAAATAATCAATTTTCAAAAATCAAATCCTATTTTTTTTGAAATTCTGATATTCATGATTTTCATTAAAAATTCACATTTTGAATTTATCATAATTCAAATTAACCATAACTTATCAAATAAATTTCACACAATTATTTGACAAAAACTCATTTTAAATCAAGTAGTTGAAAATATCATTAATCGTAAGTTAAGAAATCATAAATAACTGAGGAAGGAATGAAATCTACATACTATAGATGCATTATTTGAATTATAAAAAGTTCCCAAAGTGATGATCCTTATGATATGAACTACCAAGTTATATTATAACTACTTCTATATAAACTATAATGAAACAAAATTTTAAAAATTAAATGTTTGGTGAGAATTGAATAATGAAGACATTAGAGGGGGGTGAATTATGTTCCTTTAAAAACGTGAAAGAAATAATACTTCCCTCTTGAGATTAAAGAAATTATTTTCTTCTCTCTTAAAGATGATTTGTAAAATAAATGAAGAAAAGAACCCAACAATTTACAGTGGTTCTGGTCACAAAGATCCCATAGTCCACTCCACCAATGCTCTCTCTACGATCTTGGTGATTTTTACAAGAGGATCCTTTTTCTGAGGACCTCTACAACTGATTATAGGTATTTAACACCTTTAAAAAAGGATTTTATAGGGTCTTATGGTTTTTTATAGGGAACTAAAATATCCTCATCTTAGTATTAGAAGATGACACACCACTACGACTGAGCATAAGAAGTCAACACTTCAACAATAAAAATATTAGGATGAAGAGATTGAATACTCATTCCACTCACAATTGCAATGATAATTTACAAATGAAATGATCTTAAATAAAACATAGAAGCATAATATTCTTCAATATAATTTTTTTTAAATAGTTGTATAGAAAATTACAGGCATATAATCAAACATGTATGTAACCAAAATTTAGCTTTGATAAATTCTTTGTTGAACTACAACAAAATATTAATAAATAAATATAATAATAACAAGATTCGAGTTTATCAAACAATTAAGAATAAAAACATGTATGTCTCCAAAGTGTAGATTTATCCATAATGACACATTATTCTTTTCTAATTTACATATGTATCCTCAGAAGAAGAGAATATGTATTTTTAGAAGAAGAATATCTCTATATTTAACATTATGGTCTAATTTTTTAAGGTCAAACGTCTCTAAAAATGCCTCAGGATAAATTGTGAATATTTTAATTTAAGATGTTCAAATAAATTCACAACTTCCCTTATAAATATGAATGATTTAATTTTTTAATATGATCCTTTGAATTGGACTTTAAATAGATTTAAAGAGATATTTAATTTAGGTGAGACCATTGTAGAAAATGTAGAAATAATATATGATTCAAAACTCTATATTTGACCAAGTCAAACATATGGTTTCTCTATATAGTAATAAACTTCAAATTTATGGTTTAAAACATATGATTGATTACAAAAGTAGGGATGATTAACCATATGTTTGTTCCATAAACATAGGGTTTTTACCAAAATTTGGGTTCCTGATCAATGTGTTCATTCCAAATGTAGGGTATAAAAACCATACATTTTGTTTAAAACTAGTGTATGAATAGTGTTTCCAGAATTTTTATAAATGCATCCAGATTGCCTATTATTTGAGAAAAGAATAACCTTCCATGAGTTTAAGGTCTGAAAATGATTCCAGAATAAAATAATTATTCCAATGATTAATATTCTGAAATTCACTTAAAGAAAATTAATTATCAACATAGATGTGGGTGTTTGCGAGCATTAGAATCAAAAGAAAATTAACGAAATTTTTGGATCAACACATAAAAAAATATCCCTATTTTTGATGTTCACAAAACTGTTAATACAAATATTAACATAAACACAAATAAGAAATGAAATTTTACAAATAAGAGAGTAAATAAATTTTAAGAAAATTTTTCCCTCGTAAAGAAAAATATTTTTACAAAAAACATTTATCCCATATATATATATATTAAAGAATTTATTTCCATACATTTATCACATTTATTCCTCAAATTTTTCTTATTTTTAGATCTCTCCCCATACATTTATCCATAAATTTCACCCTTTTTTATGACATGACAAATAAATTAAGAAACATATTAATGTACATTTGACATAAGAAAAAAAGATACTTAAATAAAAAAAAATATTTTAAAACATTCAGATTTTACAAAAATATTTTGTCTTTGAATTTGGATAAGCTACAATGGTGGAAAAGAATCGATAATTTTGGAAAGGTTAAATGGTTTATCTTCACTCTGCATACTTTGAACTCTTTTTCTGAAAGTATATAAATTTTTTAACAATAGTTCTATTATCCTTTAAACATCTATAGATCTTTGATATATTGAATAAGATGGTAACTCTTTAACTAAAAAATCTTTTTTCCCATTAAGATCTGACAGTTCTCAGGTTACATTTCAGATTCTCCTTCCAAAATAAAGAGTAATCATTTTATATTTTTCATTTGAGAAGACAATTTTATATAAGGGACTATTTTGAAAGAAATTTTTTATCTAATTGGATAATATTTCTGAAAAAGGAATTTTTAAAACATGTTTTACAAAATAAAATATGAAATTAAGAACACAATTTTTCATTAAATAAACCTATCTTTCTTCATGTGATTTTAAATTAATACAATAAAGTCCTATATTCTACCCCTAAATTATAAGTCTTCCCATAAAACTAGTCTTATGAATATATAAATTAAAATATTTATATAAATAATAAAAAAGATAAAATTTTTACACATATTGTTATACTTTAGAAATTTGGTTACATATCTTAATATGAAAGTAAACAATATTTAACGAGTATGATTTATGTAATCAAAATAGTTCAACAGATTGATTCATCAAATAAAATAATAAAGTGAGAAAATATTAAGAGTTTAAATATAAGGTTAATTAAATATAGAGGAAAAAGGTAAAACATTTTAATGTTTTTTCTACCCTATATAAAATTGTTAGTTCATTTAAATAGAATATTAAAATATAAATAAAATACTTTCTGGATTAATAGTTTTATCTCTAATGATTTTTCTAATTAAAATAATAAGAAATAAAAATATAATAAATTTTCATAATTTTCAAGAAGTCACTTAATGATATAACAATGAAGTCCAATGGTTCATACCTACAAAATATCAAATACCAATTCCTTTTATTACCCATATTATTTTGGGTCTTATAGTGTTAGAAACTATAGACATAGGTAACCAAATATTTTTTCTTTGAGTAGATACTACATAATTAAGGATAGATAATTATTTTAAATAATGAACATACTTGATACCTCAAAATTTAGGTTTTCTAAAATATCATTTAATGGAATAATTTATGTTTATTCCATAGTGAAAGCATTTAATAGTAGATGTGATCTTGCTTTTTTGAACTAGGAACAAAATAATTTATATATAATTTGGGGTTTTCTCTATTACAACCATTCCCAAGTTTTCCTTCATGAATTTTATTTTTACAAATAATTTTATTCAAATAGTTTTATCCTTTAATAATAATTCTATAGGATTATTTTAAATTATTACGTTCTTCTAATAGTTAATATTATTTTAACAAAAAACAGAAGACATTTTTGAATAATTAGATCTTAAATATGATTTTTTTGATAATTTTATTAATATTATAAATAGTATCATAATATTTTTTATGTCTTATATAATCCTTTTTTAAAGACTAAAATTTTTCATGAAGCATAAAATAATATTTATTATGTCTGTCATAAGGAAAATTCTATGAATTTGAATTTTGAGAGTAAAAACTGTGTACCTCATCAACATATTCTATAAGACCTAGATTTACCATTTGATTTCATGATTAACTTCAGAGTTTATAGTGGATTCACTCATTGAATCAGTAGTATCACTCAAGTTAGTCTTTGTGACTTTCTTACCTTTTCTTTTATAATTATCTTTCCTTTGAGATTTATTTATATGAAAGTTAGACTTTGCGCGATCTTTCTCCATGAATTCATAGAATCTATCTACTTTATTCATTTTATTTATCTTATTTTATAGTTATCCAAATATTTTAGAAAGATCTGATAACTCTTTTCTTTAGTTTAGATAACTTAAATAATAAAATTCATCCATAGTAGAGTGTAACATCTTCCTTTTTGATAGAAATATGATTTTCATATCTTGATTTCATCTCAGCTTCATACATCATCAAGGTTCCAATCAGTTATTTCATTTTCAATTCTTTAACCAGTGTAGATTGAAAAATAACAGCATATATTTTTTTCCACTTAGAGGGTAAAACTCTAATTACCTTTAAATCTTAATATGGTTGTTTAATTGGATCTCACAATGAAGCAATATCATTGAAAACTTATATCAATATTCTATCCACCCGAGTGATGATTTCACCATCATATATTCCAAAATTATCAAATTTCAACTTTGTAGTGTTGTATCTTAATTTTATGACATTATTAGTTCCTTTATAGGTAACAAAAAAGGCATGCATATATCATATGTTGTAGGATGCTGGGAGACTCAATTAAATTCACCAGTTCTTAATCCATTGACAATAGAATTCATAACTCTCAAGTTATGATCATATTATTTCTCTTGATCATTATTCAATTTTTCCAAATCTTCTTTAAGAATTTCAAAAGGCTTTAAAACCTTTAAATAAACTCTTATTATGATATTTTTTAAATAAATAATAATACATTCTTTCTATAATCCATAATTATAACCATTGAAATAAGATTAATTGATCATCAACATAGCTTCTCTAAGATCATCCATTGAGAATTATCTTCATATGGGTATTTAACTATGCTTTTTTAGAGACAAAATAAATATAACCACTTGAGTCTAACCTCTAATACCAATTTTTGGTATTAGGTAGAATCAATAGAATCTTCAAGGGTTTCCAAAAAAATATATCCAATGTATCTTTTTTTTGATTTAAATTATTGTTATCAAGATGAAATGGAAAGGATTTTAAAAAAGAGAAATAAATAAACAGAGCCCAACCTTTGATAATAATTGTTAGTTTGGAATAAAAAACATGAAAACACAAGAGGGGGGGGGGGGGGGTGAATTGTGTCCCTTTAAAAACCAGATATAATCAATACTTCACTCTTGATATTAAATGGATTCTTTACTTCTATCTTAAATAAAAGTAAGAAACAGAAAACAAATGAAGAAAAGATCACAGAGATGTATAGTGGTTTAGGGAATAATGATCCACTAGTCCACTTGATGAACTTCCTCTTTATGATCTTGGTGAATTTCACTAGCAGGTATTTTTTTGGGGACCTCAACAACTCATTATAGGAATTAGACACCTTACAACAAGGATTTTACAAGGAATTTTGGTTATTTTATAGGGAAATGAAATATAAAAAACTTAGTATGAGAAAATGACACTCCACCATGACTGAGTAAGGGAAGTTAAAACTTCTATAGAAAATAGATTATTATTAAGAGATTGAATACTAGTTCTACTCACAGTTAGAACAACAACTAAAAAATGAAATGATCTTCAATAAAACAATGTAGAAAAATATTATTGAATATCAAATGGAATTTCTTTAAATAGTAGTAGAGAAAACACAAGAAATATGATCAAACATGTATATATCTAAAGTTTATCTCCTCCCAT
The DNA here is from genome assembly GCA_963277665.1 of Viscum album. NCBI lineage: Eukaryota > Viridiplantae > Streptophyta > Magnoliopsida > Santalales > Viscaceae > Viscum > Viscum album. Next base: position 865,528,420 of record OY728152.1, on the reverse strand, counting down.
GGCCTGATTCAATTGACTTATTTATTGATAATCTAGTTCTCTTCCTCTTTGCTGAGGGAGGCATTTAGAGGTGGAAAAGGAAACAATAATGGAAATGTTTTGGTTTTTTGGATTTATTACTAAATTTATCAGTGAATGTTTTTTTTTCTCTTATATGATGGATGATCTATTTTAGGATTGATCAATGAAGGTTCAAATTTGTTTTTTGGTTTAGTTTTTTTTTCTTTTTTGGTTATGGTGGTAGTTATTGATGATATTCACGAAGGTGTCATGTCGATGATATTGTGATTATATTAAATTTTGATGAGGTGATCTCACTCTATATTGGTGTTTTGGATATTTTTGGTTCACGAAGACATGGTTATGATGTTTTACGGTGGATATGAAGGACTCAGATAGTCTCCGACGACTAGTGTGGTGTTTGGATGGTGATGATGATGGTAGTGATTGGATGAAAATATCGATGGTGGTGAATCATGATTATGATGGATGGTGATGGGACTTTGGCTGATGCAAGTGAATTATGGATCATGATCTTCTCATGTTCTGTGTTTCAAATTTGTTTTTTTAGTTTTTAAATTTGAAATTGGGAATCCTTTGATTTTAGATCTTGTATCATGTATTGATTACTACTCAACCATAAATAGGATTTTTGAAAATAAGATAAAAATTAAATTTTTAGTCAAATAGATAAGAATCAAAACATATATGTATCCAAAGTGTATCTCTATAGGAGAAAAGACATTATTTTTTTAAACCCACCTCTGTATCTTCAGAATAAGAACATTGGTATTTTTAGAAGAAGAACATATTATTATTTAACATCGCAGTTGAATTACTTCTGGTCAAACAACTCCAGAAATTTTACATGATAAATCATGAATATTTGAATTAAAAATGCACAAAGAATTTCATAACATCTCTTAGAAATAGGAATGAATTAATCAATTGAATAAGAGCCTTTGAATCGGTCTTTAAAAAAATTTAAATAGGTATTTAATTATGGAAATCCTGTTGTTTAAAACACAAAAATAATCTATAACTTAAAACTTTGAATTTGGACAATTCAAACATAGGGTTTCTCTACATAGTGATAAACTTCAAAAGAATAGTTGAAATTATAATATTGATTAAAAAAGTTGGGATGATGAACTATACATTTATTCCTCAAACGTAGGGTTTCTTCCAAAAGTAGGGTTCCTGATCTATACATTCATTCCAAATATAGGGTACAAAAACCATACATTCTTCTTATGAAATAGAGTATAAATAGTGTTTCCATAATTCTTATAAACACATCTAGAATACATATTCTTTGAGAAAAAATAACCTTTAGTGGGTTTAAGGCCTTAAAATGATTCCATAATAAAATAATTATTTCAATGATTATTATCCTAAAATTTTCTTAACGTAAATTCATTATAAAAATAGATGTGGGTGTTTTTGTTCATTAAAATAAAAAATAAATTAATGAAATTATTGGATCAACACATTCCCAATATGAAACTCCTATTTTGAATGAATAAATTCCCTATCAATTAATTTAGTTATAGAAAACACATGCACTAATTTGGTAATTTTGGGATCATTATATAATATTTCATATTTAAAATACCATTAAGAATCATAGCCATTTATAATATAGATATTTTATAGTGAAAATTAATATTAGTATATTAAGAGTTATGATAAATTATAATTGACACAAACAGAAGGAGTGATGACCTCGACCAGTAGAATCATACCGTATGAAGCCCATTTATCAAAGCTTACAAGGGAGATAACATAACTAGGATTTTTTCTTAACCAGTCCTAATCCGATATTCAATAACTAAAGACCAATCAAAATCATTTATGAGAGAATTTTAAGCTCATCGAGATCACGACCCAAACCATGTTTGTCAAACCACCTGATGAAAATCTCACAATTGCACACCTTACCTTTAGGGCATTTTCTTATGTAATAAAGGGCTATGTATCTAGACCAAAAAAAATTAAATTTATATATTTTTTGTTTTTAATAAAATAATTATTATATTTATTTCTTTTTTATTACTTTTTAAATGATTAAATAATGAGTTTTATAAAAATTAGATTTTGATATGATGAAATAGAAATTGTATTTTTAAGAAATATATAGTTTTAATTAAGAAACTATTTTGATGAAATCATGGTTTTTTTAAATAAATGAAATTTTAATAAAATATTACTATTAAATGAAATTTATTAAATATAAATGATAAAATAATTTTACTATGTCAAATTTAATTTTTATAAGGGTTAGAAAACTATTATAGTAAAAAAAACAATATTTTTCAATAAATAGGAATTTTTGATTTAAAAGTGTAAATTATCACATTTAGAGAATTATTTTGATAAAATAAATATTATTTTTGAAATTGACACTTCTAAATTATCCAATGGTAAATTATTTATAATTTTATGAGATAGTTAAATTTTTGGGTAAAAATTAAATACAGTATAATTATACAATATGTATTATGACATCATAAAATTCTAAAAGTGATATAATAGATACTATAAATAGTATCCATAAACAAAAATATATTTCCACTTTATAATAATTTGTTTTTGAACTTATTTTATTAATTTTATAAACCCTTAATGAATCTTGAAAAAACCATATTATTTGTTAAGGTTTTGAAATAAATTATTTATAAAAATGACTCAATTCCACATCACAAAGGGAATTATTTTAATGTGTTCAGTTCTTGGAATTATAAAATAATTATATACCCCCATCATTGTTAATAACCATGGAATAAATTATGGGTTATTTTGTGGTTTGGATTAATTTATGAAAGAGTCCAAAACCTAAGTTTAGAAATTAATAAATAACCCCCTCTCTTTTTCTATATAAACCCACCCAAACTTCCAATCATCTTCACTAAAAACCATAATATCATGAATTTAATCTACACTTCCCTCTCTATATCCCTCCCAAGGTTTCCTAATCTCTTAATAAGATCATCCCAATCTTTTTATAAGCGACCTATCAAGGTAAGGGATCATCTCATTCTTCTATTTATTCAAGAACTTTCTTTATGTCGTGCCTTTCAATTTCCAATTCTTCAAGTTGGGTTATATTTTTACACATACCAATTGTTTTCCTTTTTATTCTAAAGTAATTAAATACCCCATTTTCTCTCATTCACTCTTTATATGCACCTTTATGTACACCCGTTATGTTTATGAAATTATCCTATGATTTTCCATGCGAAACATTTATATAGTGAATAATCATCACTATTTCAATTCATGGGTATTCACCTAATTGAAATTATCCTTCATTTATTTTGGATTTACATATATGTAACCCACACTCCTTAATAATGGGGTTAAAATTTATGAAATACATCCTTATGTTTTGTGATCTATGTGACACACTTTTTCATGTACATGATATGAAAGTGATGGGTGGGACCAAAATTATATAGCCCTCCAATGTATTGGGTGATGTTTTTATCTCATGATATTCCATGTATGGTTCATGAGAGTTTATCCTAAGAACTCTATGTTATAATTTCTTTGTGGTTATCCTTGAATTATGTTTATGATGTCATGTTTTATGTTGTTTCCACATTCTTATGTTTCCTTTATGCTATATTGTTATATCATGCCACATTGTACAATATTATGATTATAACCCCTCTTATGTTACCTTGAAATACCTCTTGGATCACATGTAATACTTTAACTTCTATTATTATTTGTTTATTCCCTTTCTGGGAATGTTTTTGGATGGGTTTTGTTTCTTGTTTTTTTCTGCTAGTTGTTTGGCTGATTCGAGGTTGTTTGTGACGACTACGCTTGTGTTGTCTTTATTCGACGTCGAAGATTCCTAGAGGTTCTTATTGCTATTTAATCCTGAAAATACCCACTTTTTATCTACTCTGGACCTGGGAGTCCTCTATTCTCTCCGAGGTGGAGCTGCGCGGAGGTCTTCATGGTCTTTGGGATGTTTGTCTGAGTGGGTGACTTTGGGAGGTTGATGGTGATGAGGATTCGATCGTTGATGACGAGGTTGGGTTCAGCTCTGTAAGAGATGATGATGGTGGTCTGGTTTTAGTGGAATATGCAATGTTACTTTGATGAGTTTTTTTACGTTTTGGTGGTGGATTCTGGAGATGTGGTTGGCAGTGTTACCAAGATGAGGATGATGACATTGTTGATGTGAATTCATGATGGCTGTGATGGTGATGTGATGTCAAGCCGACAATATGATGATAGTGGTTTGGTCAGGTTTGAGTTCTCCCTGTGGTGTGGATCAAGGTGGGTTTTTGGTGGTTCGATGTTGATTTTGGCAGTATTTTGGAATTTTGGTTTTGAAATTTGAAAGTTGTATCTTGCATTTTGAACCAGTTGTGTAGTGTGGATGGATTTTATTCATGAACCATGTCGATATTATGGCTCTTTTGTATGGTTACCACTTTTCCAAAAAGTGTCATTTAATAAATTAAAAAAAGTATTGTGGTGAAGAGGAACCAAGTCAAAAACCAATGCGAGGGGTAATGTGATGACTGCCCAAATAAGATTTCCAACTCAATGGGAGAAAGAATAAAAAACTTCATGAAATTTTTTTATCAATTTAATTGGGTTTTTAATAAAACCTAAATCAATAAAAACTCCCAAATACCCATATAAAAGATCAAGTTGTAATTTAGACCTTTATGTGACAAAGTCCTCTTACTTTTAGTGGATCTTTAAGTCCCCTAATCACCGAATAATGGAGAGGGACTTACATAGGATTAAGAAAAAGGATGATGAATCCATTGAGATATATGAGGAAAAATTAACTAGACATACATGATATGAATCTATCTTTTTCATTACCTCTGAAAGTAAAGTTAATCACATCATTAGTGGTCTAAATATTAGTCTACAAATAGCCTTACCCATTTGGGACTTTGACAGCTATGAGAAAATTTTCCAATGTTCCCTCAAAGTTAAAATGTAGATCATTTAATATCAAGGTTATCATAGGGATAATAAATGGGAAATAAAGTTTAATTATGGAGTTATGATGGAGATATCTAAGTGTCAAGAAATTCCATCACCCACTTTTCAAAAGTATGGGAAAATACATCCTTGGAATTTACTAAAGGGGGTGAGGAAATTATTTAGGTGTGTGAAGGGATGGAACCTAGATAGTTATTGTTGATGAGAGAATCCCACCAATGTGATGGAAGAAATGAATTATTTTTCAACCCTTATCCTATTGTCTAATGTTTCAAATATAAGGAAAAATGAAACTATGTGAATCAATACCCTAATCCAAAGGTTGTTGATGAAAAATGAAGACAACAACATCCAATGAATAAGAGAATGGGAGATCTTATTCCATCACAATATCCTAGGTGGATCTCGACAATGAAATGGTGATGGGAACTCTATTTATTCATTCAATAATTGTGAATATACATTTTGATTATATCTATACACATTATTTCATATCACACAACTTTTGTAGAATTATTCAAACTCAACATCAAAACATGGAAGTTGAGTTATTTGTGAATATGGATAATGGGTAAATTATTTTATCCCAAACATATAACTCATCCCCTATCTATATTTTTGGGATAAAATTCCCAGTGAACCTTGTGACACTCCCTTAATTGGAATTTTATGCAATTTTGGGTATGGGTTGAATTTCTTTATATATATCCAATATAATTTTTGGATAAAATTAAATCACCCTTCATATCAAGAATAATCCCATGATTATATAAAATAGAAATGAGGAGGATGAATCTCTTTTGGTATCATCATCTCATTAATGGATATTATTACATTATGAGAAAGCGTATCTAGATCAAATGATTGAGACTATTGAAAAGATCATCCTTGATGACATGCCAATTATAAGGTAATATGATGATGATTTTCCTATATAATTTCCTGGTCTTCCTCCAAGATATGATTTTGAGTCCTCAATCATGATTTTACCTAGTTCTTTTCTAATATCTATGACTCTATATAGAATTTATGTTGTTTTACTGGAAGAGATAAAGAATAAAATTTAGGAGAATATGCATAAAGGGTTTATACACCCAAGTGCTTCACCATGGGATGTTCTGATCCTTTTTATTAAGAAGAATAATGGGTTAATGATCCACTATATTTATCACTTTGGGATCAATAATATCTAGATAAATAACATGTATCCTCTACCATATATAGATGAATTGTTAGATAAGCTATGTGGAGCCTAGTACTTCTCTAAGGTGTATATTTGGTTAGGACATTATCAAGTAAATGTGAAGAAGGAGGATATCCATAAGACTTATTTTCATACAAGGTACGAGTAATACATGTTCATAGTGATTCCATTTAGACTCACTAATTCTTCATAAATATTCATAGACTTAATGAATAGAGTCTTTAGGGATTACATTGAAAAATTTGTTGTAGTCTTTACAGATGATATTTTTATCTATTCTAAAAGTATGTAGGAACATTAGTGGTATTTAAATACTATAATACCTTTCAAAAGGAAAATTTATATAAAAATTATAGTAAATTTGAGTTTTTGTTAGAGAAAGTTAATTTCTTGGGGAATGTTACCACCAAAAAATGGATATATGAGGATCCATCAAAAGTAGAGTAAAACGAAGGATGGCCTCGTCCAACATCTATGATGTAAATTAGTAGTTTCCTTGGATTATATGGGTACTATTTAAGATTTATGAGAAACTTCTCTTGATTGTAAATCCCATTAACCAAACTTACTCGGATGGGGGTCAAGTTTTTCTGGGCTGACAGATTCAAGGATAAATTTAAAGAGTTAAAGAAGAGTATAATCACTACACCTATGCTCACATTACCCACTAGCGGGGAAGGATTTGTTATCTAAAGTGATTCTTCAAAAAATGGATTGGGTTGTGTACTCATGAAAGATTACCAAGAAATAGCCTATGCCTCCTACCAATTAAATATCCATGAGAAAAACTACAAAACACATGATTTTGAATTATCTATAGTGATATTCACATGGATGATTTGTTGACATTATCTCTATGTAGAAAAGTGTGAAATTTATAAATATTATAAAATCATAAAGTATATATTCAAACAAAAATAACCTAATTTTCACCAATGAAGGTGGTTAGATATGATCAAGAATTATGATTGTTCAATCCATTACCGTCATAGGAAGGTGAACAAATTGGTATATGATCTAAGTAGAAAGGATATGCCACCATTTCAATTATGAGGATTGAAATGGATCCAATATTCATTGACATAAAAATGATGTATATGGGAATAATAAAAGTATCTTCATCATACCTTTATCAAATAATTTATCAACCATCTATTCTTGAGAGGATCAAGGAGGTCCATAAATGTGATGAGGTGCTACAGAAAAGTTAGTGAATATTCAAGAGTTTAATTTTCCTAAAGATGGAGTTATAAGGTTTAGAACTTGGATATGTGTCCCATAAAACCATAAATAAAGAGGAAAATTATGTTTTATGTACATAGATCATCCTTCTATATTAATCCAGGAATCATTAACATGTATAGATATTTGAAGAAAAACTTACGGTGGGATAACATGAAGAGGGAGATTGTAGAATTTGTATATCAATGATTAGTATGACATACTTTCAAGGATAAATGAAATAATTCTTTGTGTATAATGAAACCATTTCCAATAGAAGTATAGATATGGGAAAACATAAACATGGATTTCATAGTAGGAATCCCCAAGACACTAAAATGCAATAACACTATCTGAGTGGTAGTCGATTTCCTTAACAAGTTAGTGAATTTCATTTATATCATGGATTATTTATATCTTGACCAAATTTACAAGATATAAATAAGAGAAGTGGTAATAATATATGGAATTTCACTCTCTATTATATTAGATCGAGATATGAGGTTTAAATCAAGGTCAAATTTGAGCTTCAAAACTTCTTATCACCCTTATATGGATAGTTATTATGAAAGAACCATTAAAAATCTGAAGGATATGCTAAGATCATGTTCAATGGATTTTTAAGGATGTTGGGATCAACACCTCCCCCGAGCAGAGTTAACATATAACAATAGTTTCTATTTTATCATTTAAATGGAACCTTATGAGGCTCTTTATGAGAATAGGTTTTAGACTCCAAAATGTTATAATGAAGTTAGAGAGTGAAAGTCGATGAGACCTGATCTTATCCAAGAGATGAAAAAGAAGGTTCAAACCATTCAGTGTCATATGAAACTCATAAAAAGTTAATAGAAAAGATATGTGGAAAATCATCGATGGGACCCGAAGTTTCAGATTGGAGATAAATTTATCCTCTTTATATCACCATGGAATAAAGTCATGATGCTTTGGAAGAAGGAAAAGGTCAATCCTAGATACAATGACTAATTTGAGATACTTGATCGCATCTGAGAAATAGACTATTGACTAGAACTCCCAAATAACTTATCTCAAGTACAAGACATGTTCTATAAATTATTCTTATGGATGTACATAAGAAACCCCTCACATATACTAAATAAATAGGTGATATAATTTTAGAATGATATTTAATAAAAGGAGTATCCAATAAAGATCTTATATCATAGATAAAATGTTCTATGAAATAAGATAAGTCACCTGGTCAAAGTGTTGTGGTGGAACCACAAGTTGAAGGAAGAAACATGGTAACTAAAAGAGGTGATGAAATAGATATACCATAATCTATTTTAGAGTATAAAATGTAAATTTTGTGAGAGAAATTTCTCAATGGGGGAAAATGTAATTACCTTAACTTTTTTAAATGAAAATCCCTTTTTGAATGAATAAATTTCATACTAAGTTAATTAGTTATAGAAAGCACATGCACTAATTTATTTATTTTGGGACCATTATATAATCTTTAATATTTAGAATACCATTAAGAATAATATCCATTGATAATATAAATATTTTATAGTGACCACTAAGATTAGAATATTAAGGGTTATGATAAAGTACAATTAAAAGAGGCCAAAGGAGCGATGAACTGAACCACTAGGATCGTACCCTATAAAGCCCATTTATTAGAGCTTCTAAGGGAGATAGAATCAATGGGATTTTTTATGTTCCATCACATGTCATTTAATTCACATGGTCTATGGTCATATTATAATTTCCATTTATCCCAACCTATACTTTCTACAATGACGTAGTATGGTGATAGTGCAAGATTAGTCCCATGAGGAATGTTTTGGTGGACAAAGAACCAAAAATTCAAACCCTTTATGTAGAATTCCTCATGAATTGTCTTGGGTTTGGGATTTTATTAAATAAATTGAGTTTGGTTTAGTATTTAGGAAGAAGGAAGGGGTTAGGATTAATTTTAGAATTTAGGTAAAAAGGATAATATCGATCCTAACTTGGAATGATCCTAGGGATTAGGATGTGAAGCGGTGCATAGAGAAAAAGTTGATTATGGTAAAACACACTAGATATACCTAATATGAAACTATTCCTTAGTACAAATATGTATAAAAACAAAGATTAATTAATCTTATCTTCTATGGTAGAAAGTATCACAAGCTAATGGTCATAGCCTACTCAACTCCAATCAGCCCAGGTTTGTCACGACCAGACCCTACTCTGGCTCGAGCCGCAACTACCCCAAGCCCGCCTCCATAGGCCAGGGGATGGAGACCAGTGCTGGAGGCACAATAGCTAAGGGAGGCCTTTGCCTAAGTACCTGTACACACACACGCAACGCACTCAATGCAAAAGTGCAGAGTAAAAAAGAAAACCAAAGGGAAACTGCTATAAATATACCACAAATGGGCATCGAACTCTAACAGTACTGGGTACAAGCTGAAAAGAAAAGGGGAAAAACATGCGCCCAACCAAAAAGTGCCACAACCCGGCAACAGGTAAACAGAAAGAAACAGTTGATGGGTCTCCCACCTGGAACCCAGCCACGACCACCGCACGCGGTCCAAGCTCCCAAGCTCCTACGCTCCACTGAAGCCACGCTCCACCTGTCCGTCGTCTGCAAGGGCACACCAAGTGCGGGAAAATCCCAAGCAGGGGTGAGTATAAAAATACTCATTAGGATACCCCGAAGGCTTGAGGGAGTAACAAAGGAGGTACCGAAGGGTGAGCAGTAGAGCGAACAGGAAAAGTAGAGGAGTACAACTGAAAGTGAAGTAAAGAGTCCAACTCAACCCAACAAGAGAAAGGTAGAAGACTCGTCCAAACACAAAGAGCTAGAAACGGTGAGTAGATGAACTTCTCGTCGAGTCTTCGTTACCTATAGCAGGAGAGTAGACTCATCCAACCACGAGAAGCTAGACATGGAAATCACCTGGCATACCCAGCGCGTCTTCGCCTCTCCTGGAAGGAGAGTAACCAAACCCAAAAAGTGGGTACTATAACTAGGTATATACATATCCTTATGCTCAATCAAGAAGCCCGAACAACGTCATAAGGGGATCTTCATCCCGTAGCTCAGCCCAAGAAAGATTATACAACAGCCCAGAAGAAGACTCCATCGATGCCCAGCATCCCGCACGTCTGCCTCGAACTACAAGCCAAGGGGCTCAATCAACACACCTCGACACTATCCGCTTTGGGCGGCACTGACTCACCTGCACGGTTTTAGGTCGCGTCTCAAGGACGTGTCTCGGTGGGGGAAAGCGCCCCTCAGACTTGAGAGTTCTGGGGGAACATCAAACCACAACTCGTCACTACCCTACAGTCGAGAGGTCTCCTAAAGGTCAAAATCCATCGCAACACTGACCCGTATAACCAAGGGTCCCGCTCCAGTGATCACGGAGGAAAGCCACAAACTATCCTAGTATAAAGGACTGAGCCTGGAATTCCAACAGGTGTCCCACTGCCCAGCCCTGATGGAGGGTAATTCATAATATGATATCGGGTGACCCACTGCCCAGCCCCACTGGAGGGTAAACCATAATACATCATCGGGCGACCCACTGCCCAGCCCCGCTGGAGGGTAGACCTTAATACGTCATCAGGTGACCCACTGCCCAGCCCCGCTGGAGGGTAGACCTTAATACGTCATCATGCGACCCACAACCCAGCCCCGCTGGAGGGTAGACCTGGAATAAGTCGACATGCGACCCACTGCCCAGCCGTGCTGGAGGGTAGACCTGGAACTAGATGACGGGCGACCCACTGCCCAGCCCTGCTGGAGGGTAGACCCTAAGAGGTCATCGGGTGACCCACTGCCCAGTATCTGCTGGAGGGTAGACCCTAAGAGGTCGTCGGGTTACCCACTGCCCAGTCTCTGCTGGAGGGTAGACCCTAAGAGCGTCGGGTGACCCACTGCCCAGTCTCTGCTGGAGGGTAGACCTTAAAAGCCGATGAGTAACCCTCTACCCAGCCCCGCTGGAGGGTAAAACTCGGAACTGCTCCGGCCATCTCTACTGGAGGGTACAACACTGGCCAACCGAACACAGAGTGGGTATCGCGCCACCACCCAACTCCAGAACAACTCACCCAAAATAGGTTCAGCGTCTGTTCCATCGCGGGGTGCCACTAGCACCGTTACTGGCTGATCCATCGAGAACGAAACCAGGGGGAGACAACTCAACCCTGCTGGTCAAACAAATGAGCACAGAGGGACCCTCTACATCGCGAGAGGTCAAAGTACGCAAAGCAAAACCCGGCACACACGTGGGGCCCACACGACGTGTGGCCCCAATTCAACCCCAACTGAGCGCACAAACATCTCAAGTACAAACCACACGTACCTCCAAGCGCTATCGTATACTCCCAGAGTATACCACGTCTCCAGCCCAAGGGCTATCGTGCTCTCGGCACCCAACGTCAACGAGAAGGCGTGACATAATAACTCCAACCAGCCACCTCAATGGATGAGGCACAACCATCCACACATATTCACTCACACGGGAGTTCACACGATCACACGCAAAGGGTTCACTACAACCACAGTAGAAGAACCGCCCCCGGGGCACCTTCACGTTTCCTGACTTCACAATATCGCGAAAGAGGATCCACATAACCAAATGGATCGCACCGTTGTAATCCTTGCGGAAAAACATACGAGATCAACTACTTACTAGCCTCCAATGGATATCCGAAGGAAAAGTCACCAACACCGCCTCACGCCCGAGCATCGTCCCGTGATCCCGAGCCTTGGCCCCAAAAATAGTCGGGCGCATCACACCAATGAGATCCCCTCAGGAAAACACATCAAAAGAACTACTCACATGAGTGCAACAGATATCCGGAGAAAAAGGTGCATTCCGGCGCACCGCACACGAGCAGTGCTTCGTGGGACCCGCATCCCGGTCCCGAAACTCAACGAACGGATCGCACCATTGCGATCCTCTCGAAAAATCACACAAGATGGACTATTCACTAGTCCAAAACGGTCACCCGGTGATAAAGATGGAAAATCACCGTCGACGCCCAAACGGCCCTCATGGGCCCTGCACCATCGTGTCGAATTTGAGCGGGCGGATTGCACCATTTCAATCCCCTCGGAAAAACTTCCAGAATTGACTGCTCACATGCCCCGAACGGACGTCCGATGGAAAAGTCGTGAAACGCTGCACGCAGCTCAAGAGATGGGCTGTGGGGCCCGCGCCTCAACTTCGGCCTCAACGCATGGAACCCCACTGGAAACCTCCACCTCAGTGCCAGGGTCGCAATGCCACTAACAGCGCTCAAACGGACTTCAGACGCGTCCGCGCAGTCCAAAACAAGAATCTCGGAAAAAACGCTCATCCACTTAAAGACACGTCGCTCCTCCGAGGCCCCTCGTTTCGGGAATTAAAAATTCCCGAAACCATTTCAAAAGTTCCGCTTCTGCGTCAGGCCCGTGCCGCCGCAGACGGTGTGCAAAACGGAAGTCCGTAGCGAAAGCTATGGACGTCGGAAGTTTGAAAGGGGGGGGAACCCCTTGGGCCGGACCGGCCCGCGGCCCGACCGCGGGCCCGGATCACTTCGCCGCGGCCAGCTGGCCGCGGCCTGCCGAAACCTGACCGGCCTGGACGGCCGGTCTCTCTGCCCCCACACGGAGACCCGCGGTTCGTGGGTCTCTGTCCGCTGAGGTCACGCTGCGACCCCGCGTGGCCGCCCCTTTGCGGCGAGCTCGGCCGCCGCGCCGCCGTGCTGAGGAGCGCCGCCACCAGCCGAAGAGCGCCGCCGCCAGCCGCCACCTCCGAAGAGTGCCACCGCTAGCCGTCCGCCGCGGAATCCCCTGCCTCCGCCGCTGGATCTCACCGGAAAAAGGAAACCCGCCGGAAATCCAGAATTTCGGCTGGAACTTCCCGAGACTGCCCCGGGCACCCCGGGACTCGGATTTTCGATCCGAGAAGAGAGTCCAAAACCTTAGAACATACTCTACGCGACTATGGGCTTGGATTGAATATCGGGCAGAAATTAGACACTAAAATTAGGATTCAAAGAGGGGTTCATAATTTAAAACACAAATGAACACCGCCTACCTCGAAGGGCGTAGCCCGACGCTTCGTGTGCGGACCATCGGAACCGCTGCGCCTCGCTAGAGTTTGCCTCGCCGGAGCTACCTCGCCGGAGCTGGAGGAGAGGGTAGGGTTTGAGGAAGAAGAAGAAGAAGAGGGGAGGGGATGCGTTTAAGCAGAAAATACTTAAACGCCGCCCGATAGCCCCGAACCCAAAATTTTGGCGGGGTCGGGATTAAGACTCCCCTAGGCTGAAAACCATGATCCGAGCGCAAAGGCGGTCTCAGAATTTTAATCTAAGGCCTCGTTCAAATGGTATAAAATTTAACGTCCGAAGCCGCTAAATTAAAAAAATGCCCCTAGGGCCATTTTTCACAGACGACCCGCGCCCGCAAAACTTATACCCCACCTAGGGTAAACGAAACATTCCGAACTCAACGGTGCCCTCAGTTTTCTAATCTAAGCCACCGTTTAAGAGATACCCGCGTTTCACCATTAAACAAATTAATTAATTAATTAATTTATCTGTTTAACATTCCGAAAGCGAGCGAGGGGTCCAAAGATCCCGCGCCGACAAGTTTTATGTCGTTCCTAGGGTAAACACTCCATTCCAGACCCATCCGTACACTCAGATCTCTGATCCGGATCACCGTTTAGGAGTTATCCCATTTATTTTTCATTTCAGCTGTGAAGGCACTGAAAATTTAATTCCGGACACTCTGGGGCTTGGAATCGCACGCCGTCTGAAGGCGCTGCTCTGGAATATCATCAAGAATATTCCAAATTCTTTCGCAGCAAAAACTGGGTTCTTACATCATTCCCTTCTTCAATATTTTCATCCTCAAAAAGCAAAATCAGGGAATAACACAGGGTACTAAGCCCACACCTGGCTTTCCCATACCCAGAAGAACCCACACACAACTCTGAATCACCACACACAGACCAAAGAGTTGATCCATTCACGCAAGGTCAGCCCTTGCTGACGTCATGCACCCACTCCAGACTTTGGGGTTAGGTCAAGGTGGTATAGAACCTCGCCATCCCTCTGCATGGTCTCAAACGGCCCGAAGGCCCTCAGGGGTAGCTCACCTCCCCGACCGAACCTCCACGTTGCACGCCGCGACTGGAATCACCGCCCGCACCTGGAACAAGGCCTGGTGATTCCCTCCTTCAGAATATCCATATGGCGAAGCACCCAAGGATATCTGGTCACGCAAGATTTCACAGTTGAGTCTCTCTCAACCAAGACTCTCTTACATGCTCGAAAGAGAAGGAGTCAACACCATTGACTAATGGAAAAGGTCTCACGCCTTTTTCCTTACCAACACAGGGTTACACCCGACGCCATGTGTCACCCTGGTAACAACTCAAACAAGGAGAAGGGAGAAAATGATTTCACACGCAGAGCCTAACAATTCTACTGTAAGAAGTAGAAGATTCTCAAGGGGTAACTCTCACCATCCCATGCTCTGCAGGATCGTAGACATCCAAATCTCGCGGCTGTCCGTGGTCCCAACCCTCAGCTCCTGGAGCCTGACGTGGACCTCCTAGTAGTGATGGGGAGATCTCGTAAATTCGTCCCCACTACCAGATCCTCCTGATCCTCTGCTAGCACCACCTCTCTGGGCGCTACTCCGATCACGGCGCTGCCTCTGTCTTGGTGGTGCACCTGCTGCCTGCCCGAAGCTCTCCACAACTCGGGTCGGGCAGTCTCGTGCAAAGTGACCTCTCCCATCACAAGCATAGCACCGACTCTCTCTGGGCTACACTGGTGCCCTCCAGCGCCACTATGGTGTAAAACCACGCCCCTAAGTCCGGTTTTCAGAAAGCTACCTGCATCGAGGTTCTGATTGCCGACGCCAGATAGCTGCGACAGACGTCTCGACTCCAACGTGCCTGCTGCCACCACCAACACTAGAACGCAACAGGAAGCCCTCTGTCACCAGCGCCTGCTCTAGCACCCCGACATATGTGGAAATGCCCAAGGGTACTATGACAGCACGAATCTCTCGGCGGAGACCCTACTCAAACTTCCGCGCTCGGATGTTGTCGTCATGGACCAAGTCCGGGTAAAAGTGTGCACGGTCTGCAAAACTAGCCGCGTTCTTGGCTACCGTCATCCCTCCCTATTGAAACTATAGGAGCTCCTGAATCTGAACAGAGCGTAAGAAGGAGGGGCAAAACTCCTCACAAAACAACAACTGGAAGTCATCCCACGAAAGCGACGACTCGTCAAGAAACTGAGTCACCAAACTCCACCAACGCCAAGCTGCTCCGTAGAAAAAGCTGGCTGCCAAATCCACTCTCTGATCTGTCGGCATCTTCAAAAGCCTGAAAAGGCAAACCACTTCCTCGAGCCAAAACTCTACTTCCTGAGGGTCTGGCTCACCACTGAACCTCAGTGGCCTCTACCGCTGGAACTCACAGAGCGTGCTCAACCTGCTCTCAAGGTCAGCCTGCTCTTCTGAAACTGCCTGCTGCTCAACAGGTGGGGGTGCTGCTACCGGCCCACCCGAAGAAAAGGGGCTCCCATAATGGGTCCTGGACTGTGGCCTCGTAGCTCATAGGGTCGTCATCACAAACCTAAGTTGGTATCCTGGATGGATGTCTTCGCAGATACATCCTGAATATTATCAAAGAGTGCTGCGGTCAGATGAGCATATATGTATATACCAATAACACAATGATGGGGAGCTGACTCAAGAAGGATAGTCAAGACTCAATCCTATGTGATGCACAAACAAATTTCCCTGCAACAAGTGTCTCAGCATGCCGAGTCGACAAGCGGGTTATAAGGGTCCTGGTGAATGGATACGTCGGCCGCTGCACCATCACTGGACTCCCTGGCCTGAGAGCCACTCTCAAGACATGTTAACACTGTTGCCCTAAATCCCAACCAATTCCTCTTTTAGGGACGTCCGCACAACGTCCCAAGGAACGAACCACCTTTGATACCACTTTGTCACGACCCGACCCTACCCGGGCTCGAGCCGCAATTACCCCAAGCCCGTATCCATAGGCCAGGGGCTAGCGACCAGTGCCGAAGGCACAATAGCTCGGGGAGGACTTTGCATAAGTACCTGTACACACACACGAAACACACTCAATGAAAAAGTGTAGAGTAAAAAGGAAAAGCAAAGGGAAACTGCTATAAATATACCAAAAATGTGCATCAACCTCTAACAGAACAGGGTACAAGCTGAAAAGAAAAGGGAAAAAACATGCGCCCAACCAAAAAGTGCCACAACCCAGCAACAGGTAAACAAAAAGAAACAGCTGACGGGTCTCCCACCTGGAACCCGGCCATGACCACCGCACGCGGTCCAAGCTCCCAAGCTCCTACGCTCCACTAAATCCATGCTCCACCTGTCCGTCGTCTGCAAGGGCACACCAAGTGCGGGAAAAGCCCAAGCAGGGGTGAGTATAAAAATACTCAGTAGGATACCCCGAAGGCTCGAGGGAGAAACAAAGGAGGTACTAAAGGGTGAGCAGTAGAGCGAACAAGAAAAGTAGAGGAGTACAACTGAAAGTGAAGTAAAGAGTCCAGATCAACCCAACAAGAGAAAGGTAGAAGACTCGTCCAAACACAAGGAAATAGAAACGGTGAGTAGATGAACTTCTCATCGAGTCTTCGCTACCTATAGAAGGAGAGTAGACCCATACAACCACGAGAATCTAGACACGGAAAGCACGTGGCATACCCCGCGCATCTCCGCCTCTCCTGGAAGGAGAGTAACCAAACCCAAGAAGTGGGTACTAGAATTAGGTATATACATATCCTTATGATCAATCAAGAAGCCTAAACAATGTCATAAAGGGATCTCCATCCTGTAGCTCAGCCCAAGAATGAGTAGCCAACAGTCCCAGAAGAAGACTCCATCGATGCCCAACATCCCACACATCTGCCCCGAACTACATGCCAAGGGGCTTAATCACCACACCTCGACACTATCATCTTTGGGCGGCATTGACTCACCCGCACGGTTTTAGGTCGCGTCTCAAGAACGCGTCTCGATGGGGGAAAGCACCCCTCGGACTTGAGAGTTCTGGGGGAACGTCAAACCACAACTCGTCACTGCCCTGCAGTCGAGAGGTCTCCTCAAGGTCAAAATCCGTCGCAACACTGACCCGTATAACCAAGGGTCCCGCTCCGGTGATCACGGAGGAAAGCCACAGACTAGCCTAGTAGAAAGGACTGAGCCTGGAATGACAACAGGTTTCCCACTGCCCAGCCCTGCTGGAGGGTAATTCGTAATATGATATTGGGTGACCCACTGCCCAGCCCCGCTGGAGGGTAACCATAATACATCATCGGGCGACCCACTGCCCAGCCCCGCTGGAGGGTAGAACTTAATACGTAATCAGGAGACCCACTGCCCAACCTCACTGGAGGGTTGACCTAGAATAAGTCAACAGGCGACCCACTACCTAGCCTTGTTGGAGGGTAGACCTGGAACTAGACGACGGGCGACCCATTGCCCAACCCTGCTGGAGGGTAGACCCTAAGAGGTCGTCGGGTGAACCACTGCCCAGTCTCTGCTGGAGGGTAGACCCTAAGAGGTCGTCCGGTGACCCACTGACCAGTCTCTGCTGGAGGGTAGACCGTAAGAGCGTCGAGTGACCCACTGCCCAGTCTCTGCTGGAGGGTAGACCCTAAAAGCCGATGAGTAACCCACTGCCCAACCCCACTGGAGGGTAAAACTCAGAACTACTCTGTCCATCTCTACTGGAGGGTACAACACTGGCCAACCAAACACAGAGTGGGTATCGCGCCACCACCCAACTCCAGAACAACTCACCCAAAAGAGGTTCAACATCTGTTCCATCATAGGGTGCCACTAGCACTGCTACTAGATGATCCATCGAGAACGAAACCAGGGGGAGACCACTCAACCCTGCTGGTCAAACAAATGAGAATAGATGGACCCTCTACGTCACGAGATGTCAAAGTACGCAAAGCAGAACTTGGAACGCATGTGGGGCCCACACGACATGTGTCCCCAAGTCAACCCCAACTGAGCGCACAAATGTCTCAGGTACAAACCACACGTACCTCCAAGCACTCTCGTATACTCCCAGAGTATACCACGTCTCCAGCCCAAGGGCTATCGTGATCTCAACACCCAACGTCAACGAGAAGGTGTGACTTAACAACTCCAACC
Organism: Viscum album; assembly: GCA_963277665.1. Classification (NCBI taxonomy): domain Eukaryota; kingdom Viridiplantae; phylum Streptophyta; class Magnoliopsida; order Santalales; family Viscaceae; genus Viscum; species Viscum album. The sequence continues at coordinate 865,509,830 of OY728152.1, read as the reverse complement.
AGCCACCTCAACGGCTGAGGCACAACCATCTACACTTATTCACTCACACGAGAGTGCACACGATCACACGCCAAGGGTTCGCTACAACCACAGTAGAAGAACCACCCCTAGGGCACCGTCACGTTTCCGCACTTCACAAGACCGTGAAAGAGGCTCCGCACAACCAAACGGATCACACCATTGTAATCCTCATAGAAAAACATGCGATATCGACTACTTATTCGCCTCCAACGGATATCCGACGGAAAAGTCACCAACACCGCCTCACGCCCGAACGACGCCCCGTGATCCCGAGCCTCGGCCCCGAAAATAGTCGGGCACATCGCACCAATGCGATCCCCTCGGGAAAACATGTCAAAAGTACTACTCACATGAGTGCAACGGATATCCAGAGAAAAAGGTGCATTCCGGCGCACCGCACACGAGCGGTGCTTTGTGGGACCCGCATCCCAGTCCCGAAACTCAACGAACGAATCGCACCTTTGTGATCCTCTCGAAAAAGAACACAAGATGGACTATTCACTTGTCCAAAACGGTTGCCCGGTGATAAAGATGGAAAATCACCATCGATGCCCAAACGACCCTCATGGGCCCTGCAACATCATGCCGAATTTGAGCAGGCGGATTGCACCATTGCAATCACCTCAGAAAAACATCCAGAATCGACTGCTCACACGCCCCGAACGGACGTCCAATGGAAAAGTCATGAAACGATGCACGCAGCTCAAGAGACGGGCCGTGGGGCCTGCGCCTCAACTTCGGCCTCAACACCTGGAACCGCATTGGAAACCTCCGCCTCAGTGCCAGGGTCGCAATGCCACTGACGGCGCTCAAACGGACGTCAGACGCATCAGCGCCGTCCAAAACAAGAATCTCGGGAAAAACGCTCGTCCACTTAAAGATGCGTCACTCCTCCGAGGCCCCTCGTTTCGGGAATTAAAAATTCCCGAAACCATTTCAAAAGTTACGCCTCTGCGTCAGGCCCGCGCCGCCGCAGACGGTGCGCAAAACGGATGTTCGTAGAGAAAGCTACGGACGTCGGAAGATTGAAGGGGGGGGGGGGACCCCCCTTGGGCCGGACCGGCCTGGTCCGATTGGTACGCCCACAGCCGGCCCGCGGCCCGACTGTGGGCTAGGATCACTTCGCCGCGGCCAGCTGGCCACGACCTGCCGACACCCGACCGACCTGGACGGCCGGTCTCGTTGCCCCCACGCGGAGACCCGTGGTTCGCGGGTCTCTGTCCACCGAGGTCGCGCCGCGACCCCGGGTCGCCGCCCCTTTCCTGCGAGATCGGCTGCCGCGCCGCCGTGCTAAAGAGCGCCGCCGCCAGCCGAAGAGCGCCGCCGCCAGCTTCCACTACTGAAGAGCGCCACTGCCAGCCGTCCGCCGCCGAAGCCCCTTCCGCCGCCGCTGGATCTCGCCGGAAAAAGGAAACCTGCAGGAAATCCAAAATTTCAGCCGGAACTTCCCGGGACTGCCCCGGGCACCCCGGGACTCAGAGTTTCGATCCGAGAAGAGCGTCGAAAACAGTAGAACATACTCTACGCGAATATGGGCTTGGATTGAAGATCGGGCAGAAATTATACACTAAAATTAGGATTCAAAGAGGGGTTCATAATTTAAAACGCAAATGAACACCGCCTACCTCGAAGGGCGTAGCCCGACGCTTTGTGTGCGGACCGTCGGAACCGCTGCGCCTCGCCGAAGTTCGCCTCACAGGATCTACCTCTCCGGAGCTGGAGGATTGGGTAGGGTTTGGGGAAGAAGAATAAGAAGAGGCGAGGGGATGCGTTTAAGTAGAAAATACATAAACGCCGCCCGATATCCCCGAACCCGAAATTTCGGCGATATGACAACCCTGCTTTTTATTACAACTTAAACATGCTTTATTACATAAAACTTCACTTGATCCAACAAAGAAGATCGAGAGTTTTAGTGTCTTTGGGGCTTAGTATCATTACATAAAAACTTTAAACTTTAAATACAACATATTTATTGAAAACTTCCTTTACATGACCACTACATTCCTTCGTACTTAGCATTGCATGGGATAACCTGAGGACATGCATAAGAAAAGGGTGAGATATAAAACCTAGTAAGGGAGTACACAATGAATAACATGAGGAGTACAATACATGTTAGGAAATAGGAACATCAATAGATCATAAGAGTAACATGAACATAAAGGCATGATAAAGCATGATAACATGGAAATTTGGCAACAACACTTAACATTGAATTAGCATGAGCCAAGGCTCATTGCACATGGAGCATGAGTAAACCCTCATTGCACTTGAAGCACGAGTAAACCCTCGTTGCACTTGAATTATCATGAGTCAACACTCATTGCACATGACGTATCATGATACTATACTTTACCCAATGCATTGGACCGCTATAAAGGGCGCACCCTTCTTAAACATTTCATTTAATGCATAAGTGTGCCACATGGATCATAAAACACGGATTCATAAAACATAATCATTTATTCCACGATAAAGGAATGTGGAATTCATACATGAAACTTTATAATAAATTAGTAAATGTGTATAAAGGTGAATACCCTTGATGGAGAAATGGACATGGTATTAACTACACAATGATATTGGCTTAGAAAATCGGTGTGATTTCGGCAGCGTAACGGTGTGACATAAGAATTCATAAAAATAGTTGATGAGAGAGAAAGGGGTTCCTCATCATATTTACATGTAATGGACAGTAAGGGGGTCATATAGATACATGTCCCAACAATTGAAAAGGAATTTAGATTCATGATACAAAAGTATTTCTTGAATATAGAAGGGGAGAAAAAGGTTCCTTTCGGAATTTTGGCATAGTAACGGGTGTACATGGGAGACATTTAATGAGAGAGAAAGGGGTCTATCATAATTCAAACAATAAGAGGGAAGTATGAGAGAGGTGAGAAACCATACCCCAACATTCATAATTGAAATTAAAAGGGCAATACAACTTAAAGAAAATTGACAAAAATGAGAAAGGAAGAAAAAACCCTTACTTGGAAGTGTGCTTCCAAAGGCTAGGGAGAGGCTTGTGAGAGGCTTCTTGGGAGCTTGGGGAACCTTGAGAGGATTCTAGAGAGAGTAGGGTAGAGGTTGGACGAACTCCAAGGGCTTTGAGTGAGGAGGAAGTGGGAGCTTGGGTGGGTTTATATAGGAAAGGTGAGGGAATTCTTTATTATTTAGTTTTGGGACCCCTTATATTAAAATAATCCAAACCACAAACCATCCCATGGTATTTGACCATGGTTTCTGGAAAAGGAAAGAGGAAAAAAATATTTTACAAGGCCAAGGTCCGAACTTATTAAAAAATTAGGGTTGCTTATGTGGAAGTGAGTCACACTCCCATGGAAATTAATTTAAAAAGGCAAAGTGTTGAATAAGTCTTGAGGGCTCCATTAATGCTTTGAAAAGTAAGTAAAACAAACCCAAAACCTCATTATTTTAATGATAAAACACATATTGGCCGAACATAAGGATTATGTTATTTTATTACATCACCATTGGGTCATTATGATGTCATAAAACACAATATATATTTAAATGGTATTTAATTTTTACCCAAAAATTTGACTGTCTCAGAAAATTATGAAAAATTCACCGTTGGATAATTTCGACGTCCTGATTCCAAAAATAATATTTATTTTATCTAAATAATTTTCTAAATATGTGAATTTTCACTTTTAAAATAAAAACCGACATTTATAAAAAAATTCACGGGTTTTGACAGAAATGGCTTTCAAACCTTAATAAAAATTTTAATTGCATTCATAAAATTATAAGATCATTTATACTTAATAAAAAATTAATTTAATATTAATAATAATATTTTATTAAAATATTATTTAATTCAAAAATCATTTAATTTAATAAAATATAATTCTTAATTAAATAATAACTAAAAACACCATTTGTACTTTAAAAACTAATTACAATGTATCAAAAATGACTAGAAATTATATTCATTATTATATACAGAAATAATGTACATGAACATGGTGCTACTTATTTGTTACATAACCCCTTAAAATATCTGCATAAAACCTAAGGGTAAGGTGTGCGATGGTGACAGACTCTTGGGGCGGCTCGGATAACATCGCTCGAGTGGTAATTTCAATGAACTTCCACTTTTCCCGTAGACGATCACGTTCGAGCTTGACTTGATGAAGCTCAGCTTGGGCTTGGTCAAGGGCAAAGCCCAAAGACACCACCTCTTTTCTAAGCTCTGAAAAATGGGATTCGTAAGGGGAAATTCTACTGGATGAGGCCATCGCTTCCTTTGTCTGAGTAGAAATGGGTTCGTTAAAGACTTATATTTATACTACTCAGATGATCACTGTTCAACGGCTATAAAAGTAACGGTCACAAATCTTAACGTAAAACTAAAGAAGTTGACATCTTATAAAAACATTTTTCATAAAGAAACATTTAACTGGATCAAGAGGGATTTTCTATTAATGAAACTTTGGGTCGTTACAATATTCCCCCCTTAAGAAATTTCGCCCTCGAAATTTTCCTTTTCCCACACTAAAACAAATGTGGGTAACTTAGCTTCATCATATCCTCCGACTCCCAAGTTGCTTCTTCAAACTTGTGGTTTCTCCACAACACCTTGACAAGGGGAATTGTCTTATTTCGTAGAACTTTTTCTCTACGATCTAATATCTTCACTGGTTGCTCCTCATAAGAAAGATCGTCTTCTAATTGTACCACCTCGGAAGAGAGTACATGTGAAGGGTCTGGTATGTACTTCCTTAAGAGGGATACATGGAAGACATCATGCACCTTGGCCATAGTAGGTGGAAGTGCTAGTCGATAGGCCACAGCCCAAACACGATCAAGAATCTAGAAGGGGCCGATGTACCTTGGACTTAACTTCCCTTTCTTTCCAAACCTCATGTCCTTCTTCCACGGAGATATGCGTAAAAGCACCATGTCTCCGACATTAAACTCAAGGTCTCGTCAACGATTATCTGCATAACTCTTCTGTCGACTTTGGGCTGCCTTGATATGCTGCTGAATGGTTTTCACCTTCTCCACCATTTCTTCGACCATTTCTGGTCCAAGCAGCTTACGTTCACCGAACTCATCCCAACAAGCTGGTGTTCTACACCTTTTCCCATACAGGGCTTCATATGGTTCCATTTGGATGCTCGAGTGGAAACTATTATTATAAGAGAACTCAACTAGAGGAAGATGTTGATCCCATCCTCATTTAAAGTCCATTGAGCATGCTCTCAACATATCCTCAAGTGTTTGGATAGTCCGCTCGGATTGGCCATCAGTTTGAGGATGATAGGCCATACTAAAGTTCAGTTCAGTATTCAGAGCATGTTGAAGACTCTTCCAAAACTTAGAGGTAAATCTTGGATCTCAGTCAGAAACAATAGATAGTGGTACTCCATGAAACCGTACCACATCCCTGATATATATTCGTGCCAATTGATCCAAAGATAAATCCTCTCAAATATCAATGAAGTGTGCATTCTTTGTAAGACGATCCAAAACAACCCAGATTGCATTGTTGCCTTTGGATGTCCTTGGAAGTCCGGTGACAAAGTCCATGGTGATGTTCTCCCATTTCCATTTTGGTATGGGCAATGGTTGCATCATCCCCTTAGACTTCTGACTCTCTGCCTTCACTTGCTGACACACCAGGCACTTTGATGTATATTCAGCGATATCCTTCTTCATATTATCCCACCAAAAGTTTTCTCGGAGATCTCGATACATATTTGTGCTCCCTGGGTGAATAGAGAAATTTGAACTATGTGCATCATCCAAAAGTTCCTTCTTCAGCTCCGAACTTGATGGAACACATAGTCTTTTCCCAAACCGCACAATTCCTTCTTCATTAACATTAAACTCTGAGGATTTTCCCTTTTTGATAGCTTCCACTTTTTCTTGGATTCCCGCATCATCCTTTTGAGCAACCTTTAACCTTTCCAAAAGAGATGGTTGATCAATCATTTGTGGAAGGATTGATGATGTTCCCTTCTTTATGATTCCCATGTCTATCTTCATCAAGTCTAAGAAGATTGGATCCTTCTCAATTCTCATCATTGATAGAATCGCTGGATCCTTTCTACTTAGGGCATCTGCCACCTTGTTCGCCTTCCCAGGGTGGTAATGTATTGAACAGTCATAATCCTTGATGAGCTCTATCCATCTTCTCTGGCGCATATTAATCTCTTTCTGTGTGAATATATATTTAAGACTCTTGTGGTAAGTATATATCTCACATTTCTCTCCATAGAGATAATGCCGCCAGATTTTCAAGGCAAAGATCACCACCGCCAACTCCAGATCATGCGTTGGATAGTTTCACTCATGGATTTTCAACTGCCTTGAGGCATAGGATATCACTTTATCATTTTGCATCAGCACACATCCTAAGCCCTTCTTCGAAGCATCACTGAATACCACAAAAGCTCCCCACTTGTAGGTAAAGTGAGCACGGGTGCAGTGATAAGCCTCCTTTTTAACTCCTTGAAGCTTTATTCGCATTCATCACTCCAAGCAAACTTTACTCCCTTTCGAGTTAGCTTGGTAAGAGGGTTGGACAATCGTGAGAAATTTCTCACAAATCGTCGATAATATCCAGCTAACCCCAAGAAGCTACGGATATCAGTTACCGATGTTGGCCTCGGCCATCCCTCAATTGCATCTGTTTTGGACGGGTCCACAGATATCCCATTTCTTGTGATGATATGGCCCAAGAATGAGACTTCCTTCAACCAAAACTCACACTTTCTGTACTTTTCATAGATCTTCTCCTTGCGCAAAGTCTCTAGTATAGTTTTTAAATACTCCTCATGGTCCTCCTTGGTTTTGGAGTATATTAGAATATCATCTATAAAGACTACCACAAATTTTTCAAGGTAATCTCTAAAGACTCTATTCATCAAGTCCATGAATATTTCTGGAGCATTGGTGAGTCCAAAAGGCATTACTATGAATTTATAGTGCCCGTACCTTGTACGAAAAGCAGTCTTGGGGATATATTCCTTCTTCACCATTACTTGATAATATCCCGACCGCAAGTCCACCTTGGAGAAGTATTGTGCTCCACGCAGCTGATCAAACAAGTCATCGATTCTTGGGAGAGGATACTTGTTCTTTATCGTGATTTTTTTAAGTTCACGATAATCGATGCAAAGCCACATTGACCCATCCTTCTTCTTGACGAAGAGGACTGGTGCACCCCATGGTGATGCACTTGGGCGTATAAACCCTTTATCCAGATTCTCATGTAGTTGTTTCTTCAGCTCTTCAAGCTCAACAACATCCATTCTTTATGGAGTCTTGGATATTGGTAGCACCCCAGGTATAAGTTCAATTGAGAACTCAACATCTCTTCTTGGAGGAAGACCAGGAAGTTCCTCGGGAAATACTTTAGCGAGTTCCCTCACAATAGGCATTTCTTCAAGGATGGTTTCTTCCTTGGATTCAATCATCTGAGCCAGATATGCGTGCTCATAAGGTAGTAATATCCATGCTTGAGATGATGGAGCTAAAGGAGATTCATCTTCCTCCTGACACTTGTAAAGAATCGGGGGTCGATTCTCCATATGGAGTGTGATTTCCCTCTCCCGACAATTTATGTTGGCTCTATATAAGGAAAGCCAATCCATGCCAAGAATTGCATCAAATTCCACTAGAGGGAGTATGATGAGGTTCACTGGGAAATTGAATCCATATATTATAACAGGGGAGGACTTATACTCATGGTATGCAATGATTTCCCCATTTGCCGTACTCACCGACATCTTTACTTCCATGATTTGTGGTGGTGCAGGGATTGTTCTACTAAACTTTTGAGATATAAAGGAATGCGTAGAACCTGAATCAAAAAGTACGTTCGATATTCTTGAATGAATAACTAGCGTACCTGTCACCACTTCATTGTCGGGGTTCACTTCGGCAGAAGTGATGGAAAAATCTCTTCCTTGCTGTCTTGGAGGTTGTTGATTGCCTCCGATAACCCTTGGATTAGGGAACTGATTCGCAAAATGACCCGGTTCTTTGCATTTGTAGCATTGAACAACGCGTTGAGGTTTGAACGGAGTGTTCCTCTCCTCTGTCGCAGCCGCATGTCCTTCTTGCTGACAGTTAACAGCTAGGTTCCCTTCTCTTCCACACTTGAAGCATTTTCTTGCCCCCCTAAGGCAGTTTCCAGGGTGCTTCTTTCCACACTTTTGGAAAGTGGGGTGCTGGAATTTCTTAGCGCCGTTGGATTTATCCATCGGACCACCAACATTGAATTCCACATTACGTTTCTTGTCCCCATGATACCCCTGTGATTCTCCGATCTCCATTTCAACCTTGAGCGCACATCGGACAATTTCCTCATAGCTGTTGAAGTCACGGATCACTAATGCTTTCCGCAAGCTAGGATTCATCCCACCAAAGAAGCGGTCAACCTTGCATTCGGGGGTAACGACAAAGCCGGAAGCCTATCGTGCAAGCCTTGTGAAGTTTTCCTCGTACGCTCCCACAGATTCTTTATCTTTCTTCTTGAGGGAAAGGAAGTCCCTTTCCATCTTAAGACGGAGGGTGCATGGAAAATATTTATCGAAAAACATCTTCCGGAATTCCTTCCATTCCAAATCCTCGATCTCCTCCTCAAGCTTCATATTTTTGATCAACGTCCACCATTGATCAGCTTCACCCTCCATACGATAAGCCGCCAGGAGAACTTTCTCTTTTTCAGAGCATTGGAGGATGGAGAATATCTTTTCAATGGAGTTGATCCATTGTTCAGCGATCGTGGGATCAGATGATCCACTAAAAGTAGGAGACCTTTGTCTCATGAAGCTCTCGACAGCGACTTGTTCTTTATTGGGGGGGGGGGGGTTGAACGTTCCTCTTGACCAGTGTTTCTATTCAAAACTTGAGTTAGCTGAGAGAGAAGCGTGACAAAGTTCGCGATTCCCGCTCCCATTGGATTGGGAATCTCATAAGTACAATCATCACTCTGATCTTCACAACGGTTGTTAGCCCGAGTTCTCCTATTACCGGCCATTGGATGGAATAAAAGGAAAGTTAGGGGTAACACATAAAGGGTAATCCAAAGACAAAAGTTGATGACTTATAAATAAACTTTAATCTCTTTAACTCATGAGTCTATAGGATTCAATCCAGGCTTTTCATGATCTTCCTTCTAACATATATTCTTAGGGGCATTTTTCCCTTAATAAGGGTTCATACTAAGATTGTGAATTTATCAAAACATATCCCCCAGGAGTGTCGTAACCAAGAGTGCATCAAGGCCCGTTTTCGTGCACCAGTTCCCGTTCGAGTCTAGCTCAAAGCGGTGTTTTCGGGTTTTACCCCTAGGATACATCTATTCCAGAGCCGCCTCTACCTGCTCGTGTCTAGACAGGGATGTATTTGTTTGATAAACCACTTACTTAGTATTTACCAAAACTTAGGGATGTTTTTATTATGCTTAGTCTTGTATCTAAGGCTTTACTAGGGTTTCCTAATCCCAAAAATAACTAAACCTATCCTCTGATACCAACTATGACAACCCTGCTTTTTATTACAACTTAAACATGCTTTATTACATAAAACTTCACTTGATCCAACAAAGAAGATCGAGAGGTTTAGTGTCTTTGGGGCTTAGGATCATTACATAAAAACTTTAAACTTTAAATACAACATCTTTATTGAAAACTTCCTTTACATGACCACTACATTCCTTCGAACTTAGCATTGCATGGGATAACCTGAGGACATGCATAAGAAAAGGGTGAGCTATAAAGCCCAGTAAGGGAGTACAAAATGAATAAAATGAGGAGTAAAATACATGTTAGGAAATAGGAACATCAATAGAGCATAAGAGTAACATGAACATAAAGGCATGATAAAGCATGGTAACATTGAAATGTGGCAACAACACTTAACATTGAATTAGCATGAGCCAAGGCTCATTGCACATGGAGCATGAGTAAACCCTCATTGCACTTGAAGCACGAGTAAACCCTCATTGCACTTGAATTAGCATGAGTCAACACTCATTGCACATGAAGTATCATGATAATATACTTTACCCAATGCATTGGAGCGCTATAAAGGGTGAACCCTTCTTAAACATTTCATTTCATGCATAAGTGTGCCACATGGATCATAAAACATGGATTCATAAAACATAATCATTTATTCCACGATAAAGGAATGTGGAATTCATACATGAAACTTTATAATCAATTAGTAAATGTGCATAAAGGTGAATACCCTTGATGGATAAATGGGCATGGTATTCACTACACAATGATATTGGCTTAGAAAATCGGTGTGATTTCGGCAGCGTAACGGCGTGACATAAGAATTCATAAAAATGGTTGATGAGAGAGAAAGGGGTTCCTCATCATATTTACATGTAATGGACAGTAAGGAGGTCATATAGATACATGTCCCAACAATTGAAAAGGAATTTAGATTCATGATACAAAATTATTGCTTGAATATAGAAGGGGAGAAAAAAGTTCCTTTCAGAATTTCGGCATAGTAACGGGTGTACATGGGAGACATTTAATGAGAGAGAAAGGGGTCTCTCATCATTAAAACAATAAGAGGGAAGTATGGGAGAGGTTCAAAACCATACCCCAACATTCATAATTGAAATTAAAAGGGCAATACAACTTAAAGAAAATTGACAAAAATGAGAATGGAAGAAAAACCCCTTACTTGGAAGTGTGCTTCCAAAGGCTAGAGAGAGGCTTGTGAGAGGCTTCTTGGGAGATTGGGGCACCTTGAGAGGGTTCCAGAGAGAGTAGGGCAGAGGTTGGACGAACTCCAAGGGATTTGAGTGAGGAGGAAGTGGGAGCTTGGGTGGGTTTATATAGGAAAGGTGAGGGAATTCTTTATTATTTAGGTTTGGGACCCCTTATATTAAAATAATCCAAACCACAAACCATCCCATGGTATTTGCCCATGGTTTCTAGAAAAGGAAAGAGGAAAAAAATATTTTACAAGGCCAAGGTCTGAACTTATTAAAAAATTAGGGTTGCTTATGTGGAGGTGAGTCACACTCCCATGGAAATTAATTTACAAAGGAAAAGTGTTGAATAAGTCTTGAGGGCTCCATTAATGCTTTGAAAAGTAAGTCAAACAAACCCAAAACCACATTATTTTAATGATAAAACACATATTGGCCGAACATAAGGATTATGTTATTTTATTACATCACCATTGGGTCATTATGATGTCATAAAACACATTATATATTTAAATGGTATTTAATTTTTACCAAAAAATTTGACTGTCTCAGAAAATTATGAAAAATTCACCATTGGATAATTTCGACGTCCTGATTCCAAAAACAATATTTATTTTATCTAAATAATTTTCTAAATATGTGAATTTTCACTTTTAAAATAAAAACTGACATTTATAAAAAAATTCACGGGTTTTGACAGAAATGGCTTTCAAACCTTAATAAAAATATTAATTACATTCATAAAATTATAAGATCATTTATAATTAATAAAAAATTCATTTAATATTAATAATAATATTTTATTAAAATATTATTTAATTCAAAAATCCTTTAATTTAATAAAATATAATTCTTAATTAAATAATAACTAAAAACACCATTTGTACTTTAAAAACTAATTACAATGTATCAAAAATGACTAGAAATTATATTCATTATTATATACAGAAATAATGTACATGAACATGGTGCTACTTATTTGTTACATTACCCCTTAAAATAGCCGCATAAGACCTAAGGGTAAGGTGTGCGATGGTGACAGACTCTTGGGGCGGCTCGGATAACATCGCTCAAGTGGTAATTTCAATCAACTTCCACTTTTCCCGTAGACGACCACGTTTGAGCTTGACTTGATGAAGCTCATCTTGGGCTTGGTCAAGGGAAAAGCCCAAAGACGCCACCTCTTTTCCGAGCTCTGACAAATGGGCTTCGTAAGGGGAAATTCTACTGGATGAGGCCATCGCTTCCTTTGTCTGAGTAGAAATGGGTTCGTTAAAGCCTTATATTTATACTACTCAGATGATCACTGTTCAACGACTATAAAAGTAGTGGTCACAAATCTTAATGTAAAACTAAAGAAGTTGTCATCTTATAAAAACATTTTTCATAAAGAAACATTTAACTGGATCAAGAGGGATTTTCTATTAATGAAACTTTGGGTAGTTACAGGCGAGGTCGGGATTAAGACTCCCCTAGGCTAAAAACCACGCTTTGAGCGCAACGGCGGCCTCAGAATTTTAATCTGAGGCCCCGTTCAAAAGGTATAAAATTTAACGTCCGAAGCCGCTAAATTATGAAAACGCCCCTGGGGCCATTTTTCACAGACGGTCCGCACCCGCAAAACTTATACCCCTCATAGGGTAAACGGTACATTCCGAACTCAACGGTGCCCTCAGTTTTCCAATCCAAGCTGCCGTTTAAGAGATACCCACGTTTCACCATTAAATGAATAAATTAATTAATTAATTTATCCTTTTAACGTTCCAAAAGCAAGCGAGGGGTCCAAACATCCCGCGCCGACAAGTTTTATGTCGTTCCTAGGGTAAACACCCCATTCTAGACCCATCCGTACATTCAGATCTCTGATCCGGATCACCGTTTAGGAGTTATCCCATTTATTTGGCGTTTCCAGTGTGAACGCACTAAGAATTTAATTCTGGCCACTCCGGGGCTCAGAATCGCACGCCGTCTGAAGGCGCTGCTCTGGAATATCATCAAGAATATTTCAAAGTCTTTCGCAGCAAAAACTGGGTTCTTACAAGGTTCATTCATTTAATCTTCCCATGGTTAGTATTTCCTAAAATAATTGAATAAAAAGGTGTTATGTGACCTAATTACTGGAATTAGGGTTACTAGGTTATGACTTAGAGATTCATTAAGTTTATAACAACCTTACTCTCAACCCTTACCCTAAGTGGTTTAACTTCCCATGATGATAATAATAGATATCGAAGAAAAAAATATAGACATACTTGGAAGATTAATAAAATAGTTAAAATACAACAATTTTCTAGTGAGGGTTCAATAATAAAGAAGTTTAGAATCATATTAATAAATAATTAAATCAACCACTTACCTGAAATAGTAAAAAAGCAAGAATTAATGGATAAGTCATTGTCTAATGGAAATGACAATGTTAAACAAACATGAATGGTAAATGGTGATGAAAAGAATATATAACACATATATAACCATAAGAAACACTTCAATTCAATCAAAAAACTAAAAGGAATTGTTTATAATTGAGTTGGGAGAGAAGATAAGGGATAAAAATGATAGATAACAAGATAAAAATGAGATAAAGAAAAGTTATTTTATGTTGTGTGCATGATGGAAAGTAAATAGTTGGGGAATTACATGCTATATAAACTTCTCACATTACATAATCTCAATCTATGGCTTTATAAAAGTATTTTGGATCGGGTGAGAATCTTGGCCTAAATATTTGAAATTTGAAGATTCGAGTCATCTCACGATGTGTAACTGCTCTTCACGACATCCTTCTTTTTATGACTTGAATTTTAAGTGGGAAGTGGTATTTTATTATTACATGGCATGTATTAGAGATTTAAATTGGGTAATATTTTATTGGCTTGTAATTTCTTCATGAATTTATTAATGAATTGTGACATGCTGTGAATGATTCCTACACACTATGTAAGTGATTTTCATGATGCGTAATAATCATTTTTGGCCAGTTTTCAAAACGTTTCCTTCGGAGTATTGGAATCCAATTCTCTATAATAATCAACACATACCTATGAGTTATCAAATGAAAAATTAATAATATTTAATTAAATGTATTCAAAATGTATATACAATTTCATCTTATCAAATTCCCCCACACTTGAAAATTTCTTGTCCTCAATCAAATAGAATCTAAACAAGGATTCAAAAAGAAATAATTTTTAAAATAAGAAAAATTTATTACAACAAGTAAAATAAAACCATGCGTAAGAAAAAAAATTCAGTCTACCAGAATCAATCATGTAAATAAAATTAGTCATGCCTCAAAGTTCAGTTTCTTTATTTATATTCTTAATATTTTAGTTACAATATCAAATCTATTTCTTAAATTATATACCCATTTTTTAATTTAAATATCAATAAATTTTCTCTCATCACCCAGGTTAAAATGTAACTAGAGTTATGCTTATACTTTAAATACATGTTCCTAACCATAGGTTTTCATTAGTTCTATCATCACTAATTTTTAAAGAAAAATACAAAATTAATCACGAGGGATTCAACAAAAAGGTTCAAACGACTCCGAGGCTAAGGGAATGTGGGTAAAAAGTTAAAATCAGGATAAAAAAAAGGTAAGATATAATGTTTAATGCAAGATAAATTAGAATAGTGTAGTGATGTGGTTCCTTCAAGATCAAACGGTTTCCATGCCCCAAACAACTCAAACAATATCCTTAAGTGTATCATGTATATATAAAAGATGTATCATGTTACTTTATTTTTTTTATTTATTATTTGAAATTTATGATTTGGACAGATCTCACATCAATCTCCTAACCGCATCAGATCCTTTAGGGGATTCATTGGTATGAAAATAACGATTTGACCTTCCTATTACACAACCCATAATAATTTTCTTTTTCTTTTTGTGTTTTTAAAAGGAACATGATAAGCATAAAATGAAAAAAATAACACATGGATCATAATAAACCAGTTTGGTAAAGTACCACAATATATCTTCTCAATCAAAAAATCATGTTTCCATTATCTAAAAACCTCCCCACACTAGTTCAAAGTATAATCATGCAAAAAAACCAAGAGCAAGGTAGGAAGGGAAAATTATCTTGGAACAGATATATCCTAAATAGGTCATTCATGGAAACTATAGGCTAAATGAATTAAAATTGTAAGGAGGATCTCAAGAAAAAGTATCTCAAAAAATATTTCTTCCATCATCTTAAAATTTTATTTTTTCAGTCATGGACACTATAAGATCTCAATACAAGTTCTGATAGGTTTTCATGTCCCATGTGTCACTCAATAAATATTCTTAGAAAATAATATGAAATCTTAAGCTCATAATCCTCTTGGGAATGGAAGTAAACAAGAAAAAACTATAAACCACTTAGGGTATAAAATCAAGTAATAATTCAATCAAAAAGAAATTTCAAAAATTTTGAATTTGAGTTAAATTTCTAAACTCATCAATCATTCTAAAAATCTAAATAGGAGTAAAATAAATATTTTAACAATTTACAAAATATATTTATCTTTTATTTAAATGGGATAAATTAGTTTTTAGTTTTAAATAATTTTTACAATGAAAAATTTCTCCTATATAAATGAAAACAAGCAAAAATACAAGTATATAAACATTAAAGCTCAAGAAAGAATCTCCCGCACTTAAAATGTGATAGATTCTACATTGTCTTGGAAAGTACCATGGGCTAGATATGATAGATACAACATAGAGAAAACGAAATGGAAAATTTGAAAATGGATGTTGGGGAATCAAGAGCTCCCTGTAATGAGTGTCATTCCATGGGGAAACTTGGTTAATATTGATGTCGATTTGGCGACCTGCATAATGGGTAAGAAAGAAAAATCCTGAACAAGATAAAACATTAGTACATAGGGTTTAAATATTTCAGAAATAGTAATATGGTCAGGTGCATACAATGAAAAGCAATGAAAGAAATCTCAAATACATGAAAATATATGGGTACAATGTAGCTCAAGGAATCATGTGATAAAAAATATTATCTAAAGAAAACCATAAAATCCCAAGTACAAGATTAAAAATGAAGCAAACAAAGGTAATATGGGTTTCCTCCCATAAATAAATGACCAAATATACCATTATCTAGACAGATGGATACAATAATCCATCAAGTGTGTTCCATTTGCTCATAAATCCTCTGTCACTTGCAAGAATTGGTGGTTGTGTCATCAAGATCACATAGACACTTGGCGGGATTAATCACATCAGGAGAGTACTGATCATGAATCAGATGAGTAATTAATAACATATGTGATCATCATGGAGGTGATGGCTGCTGCGCACATATCTCTAGTGATAGATCATCAAGATGGTGCTCAACATAAGCTAGATGCTGAGTCATCCATAGTATGAGGGAAAATAGTGAGGAAACAGGCACATCAATAACCATAGAAGAGGTATAAGAGAAAGAAATGGATACTATATCTGTGTAATGACATGAAAAATAATCCAAGAAATAGTGGGGAAAAAGCAGTATCCCATGAACATAATAAGTGTAACGATACATCGGGGATATGGAATACAGATAGTATAAAAATATGATCATCCATAAAGAGTATAAAAATGGGGGAGGGGACTGGGATATACTAAGGGAAATCAAAATTTTCTTACTTCATATCTAAATTATACTCTCAAATTGAAGGTGGTTTCAACTAGCCCGCCTGATCAACAATAGTGATGGAGGAAGGGGTTGGTAGATCAAATGATGGAGGGGGTGTTGTGGTAATAGAATCTATCTTAGATGATGGTGTATGTGAGGTATTAATCCTAAGTGTGGTCATGGATCTAAAAGTTGGATCAATGAAAGGTACCTCAAGAGATAGTGGTTATGCTTGGCCCTTTCCTAGTAGGGCCTACTTTTCCAATAACTCATACCAGGCAGCAGGTTCTGGCATATTGGAAGGAAGATCGGCTAAGGTGATGGCTGGGGAAGGAATAGTGGATGATGAAGGTCCAACTAGATGTAGAAGATGAGAATCTGTAGTGGTGTACAGGAATGAAGGGGTGGTAAAATAAGAAAACTCTTCTAAGGGGATTCCCAGGTGGTGGGTAATTTGGTGTAGACTCTCTAGGATGAAAAGGTACATAGCCCATAGATCTACTGGATATGGGTGGTGTAGTGGGAAATGTGGTGGTGGAAGGGGAATAAATATGGGTGGTTTTAGGGGTGGGTATAGTAGTGGGAGGAGTATGGGCTAGACCAGAGGTGGAAGTGGCATGGGAGGTGGTTGGATATAATGCGGTACAAGCAGCTGCTGGGTTAACTACATGATATTTGGGTGTCTCGTCAGGAACCTCAAAGTATCACAGTGTCCAGTGATAAATATTTCCATCCTTTGTTAATTGATACATCTTTTGTAATAGGAGGAAGTCAATGGACTCCATGAGACTCAGGTGAGTGGATTGGCGGCATCAAAAATACCAGATGATGGGAAAATTGAGTGATGAAAGAACCTACCATCAGTATACCTCATGTCTATTGTGCGTGTGCCCTATATTAAAAGGGGAACTATGATTCCATGTTGAAGACATGGCTTCCCATGGAAGTAGCAAGGATGAGGGTGTCTAGCTGGTTGATGCTATCGTGCGACTCTATACGAGCAAACCAGGCATGAGTCAATTCTCAATGTATAATGAAGAGAATTGAACCTCTAAGCTATGTGGATTTGCACAACTACAAAATAGGTACTTAACAATGCTGGTCTTTATCAATACTAGCAAAAATCACTGATAAAGGTTCCCTTTATCAATACTAAAAAAAGTGTTGATAAAGGGTTCCTTTTATAAGAACTTTTTTAGCACTGATATATGGTACCCTTTATCATCTCTTTTTATTTAGCGCTGATAATGGTCTGAATAAAATTAAATAATTAAATAAATAAAAAATAAAAAAGAGTTTATTAAAAAAATATTAAAATTATTATTAATTAAATAATTATTGATAAAAATGAATAAATTTATTATAATATATATAAATTATAAATACTAATAAATAGTATATATTAAATATATAGATATATATAAAATGAAAATTAAACAAATAAAAATTAAAAATAAGTATACAGAGAAAAATATTAAACATTTTATTAATTAAATAATTTTTGATAATGTCAATAAATAGTATATATTAAATGTATAGATATATATGAATGGATATAAATATGATTTATATAATACAAAATGTTTATGCTTTACATAAAATAGTCATATATTTAGTGAATAATGGTTTATAATTAAAAATTAATATGAATTAAAAATATTGACTAATTACATCGAATAATGGACATAATTGAATGTTGTTTGATTTTTTAATTTAACATTGATCAAATGTGTGTTATATTGATTCCACATATATGTAATTAATGAATTTTTATATACAACACACACACAAACAAATATTTACATGATTAATGAAATCTTATATAGAAACACATACACCTAATATTTATGTAATTTATTCAAATTTTAGTATTCATTTTAGAATTCCATTATATCATGATACATTTAATATATCATGTCTTTAATCACTGTAAATTTTATTTATTTATTTTTAATTTTATTTTAGTTAGGTATTAATTCATTTTTAACATGTTCTATTTTTTATTTTTTATCTTTTTGGATTTTAATCAATTTATATTATTTATTATATATATATTTATTTACTATTCTTTAATATTTTCAATATGTATTCATCTTTATTTCAATATACATCCATATTTTTTAATAATAATAATTAAATTAATAAAATTATTCATTTTTTCAATATTGTTAAAGTGTACTCATTTTTAACTATTCAATTTCACTCATTTTTAACATGCATGAACTTAAGATTAAATATTAATTAATAATTTAAAAAATATATTTTTTAAAAAATATTTATAAATGTATATTTACAATATTTATAAATTTATATATTTATAATTATAAATGAATAAATATTATTTTTTAAATTATTTATATAATTATAAATTAATAATTATATATATTTAAATAATTATAAAATTTATAATAATTTTTTAAATAATGAATATATTTACTATATTTATATTTATATATATTTAATTTATATGTATATATATAATTATATAAATATATATAATGATATAAATATTGTTTTTTTAAAAGTATTTATATAATTGTAAATAAATAATTATATATTTAAATAATTATAAAATTATGATAATATATTTAAATAAAGAATATATTTACTATATTTATATTTAAATTTATTTACTATATATATATAATTATATAAATATATTTACAATTTTTCGTATTTATAATTATAATTATAAATCCTTTACGAGTGCTAATTAATTTTTCACTGATAAAAGAGATCTTTATCAGCACTTTTTTGAAAGTGCTGATATATGTGGAATGATCTATTTAAAAAATGCTAACCAGTCACAAACTTGCCATTATATCTAAAGATTTCCATGGAATCCACCCTCTACCGTCACTCCTCCATGGTGAATCGAAGCTCGAATCAAGGATCAAATCATTTCAAGGCTCAGATCCAAGGCTCGAACGATTCAAGGGTCGAATGAATCCAATGCTCAAATGAATTACAAGTTTTTTATATCTCTAATTTCTCTCAGACTTCTTCATGTTTGAAATGATTTTTTAGACCTGATCCTTAGGATGTATTGATTAATTCCATACCATGCCCAAATTGATTGTTACCATTGATGATTGTCTTAAATAATTCTGAAGGGTGATGAAGATGTTCACTTTGGAGAATAGGGATTAGAGGTAGGTTATGCATGACCTGACCATTGGAAACTAGGCAGGATTATGTTCCATCTTTCTAACTTTATGATAGACAATGAGGAAAAATAGTGAGATATTTTTCCTCCCATAGTTTAATGGTTTTAGGAAGTTTTTATTGATGACCTATCAGTTTTTACCCCTAATAGAGATTTTGGGTTTTCTATCGATCTTATGTCTGGAGATCATATGATTTCCAATCCACCTTATCATATGTCTCTAATGGAGCATAGTGAGATTAAGTCTCAATTATAGTACATAGATTCTAAGGGACTTAATCATCCAAGTACATCCTATTAAGGATCCATGATTGCATTTTCCACAATGGATGATTTCTCATTTATGTAATGTGTTAACTATAGGAATATCACTAGTTGCATAAAATTTACACTACACCTAATAGAGAATATCCAAGAGGAAGTCTCACTAGGGGTATCCCAAGGGTTGTTTCATTTAAATCTCTAATATATTTTTTAAAATTATTAACAATCTCCCCATTCTAGTTAGTAAAAAAATCTATCAATTTTATCTTTTCATTATAAAAACTTCTCAACCAACCATTTTCAAGTCATTATTTAAATGTATCATTATCTATTATGATCCATTTTTTATTACCACAAATCTATTTCCATTTTAAAACAAAATTACCATAAATTTTTACTGACCCCAAATTATAATATGGTACAACTAATTTTCTATACCTTTGTAAAAATATATCCATCTTTGAAATGATAAACCACTCATTAATACTTCTTAAAAATCAATTAATTTCCTTTATCACACCTTTAATAAACACTATGTATGTTTTACTTTAATTCATCTAAATAAAGACCATTCTTTAACATTTCCTTTTATTTCCAACATCGTTTAAATATAAAAAATTTATCTTAAGAGATCCATCATTTTTAAAATAATAAGTACCCTTTGAGCTCATAATTTTTTTTTAATTACATAAATTTACCTATATTGTGAGATTAACAACCAATATATAATATGAAATTATGTTTCTTTTGGAAATATTTTAGTGTGTCATCAATTATAAATTCCTCTTATATTACATTCATTTTTATGTAATACTTTTCAAATTATTTCTTCACATCCATCTATGTTTTTAGAAAATTTTGGCAATCCTTTATATAACCGCTTATTTTTTCACATTTCCAATAGAGTTCATTAAATGGTTTAAATTCATCATCCAATTTTACTTATAAAGATTCATCTCACTTTGAAACTATTTTTTTAAGAGTGGGTCATCTCCCATTTAACTTAAAACCTCTATATCTTCCACAATTACTATTATTTATCTCATTATGACTAAAATTTTATACTATGTCCCCAAAATCACCATATAAACCATAATTCTTAGCGAAATTAAATTTTCTTATAAAGCATACACTTCATCTACTTGAAAATAATTCTTGTTTTCAACTTGTCTAGACATTATTATTTAATAAATTTATCAATTAATAATTTTGAGAAAATTAAAACCTTTATTGTTATTAGGTATATTCTTTTCCTAAAAATATTTTTCATTTCCTTATTGATTTTTAATTGAAATTATAATTTTTATATGGTTTAAATCATTTGATATACTATTAATATTAAATGTAATAATTTTTTAGGTTGTTAAATCACTTGTTAAAAAAAATATAATGGAGGTTATCAAATTCTAAATATGTTGAAATAATTATTAGATGGAGATCGCATGGAAGATGACCTTAATGATTGTAAAAAGTTGTTTGAGAATTTAAATAGTTTTTCTAAGAGACCATTGAATATCAATTGTATTAAGCACATAATATTGTTAGCTATAGTAAAGTTATATAATTTGAAATCTAGCAGTAGATGGAGTGACACCATCTTTACAAAACTACTTGGTCTCCTGAATGATATGACATCAGAATAAAATGAACCACCACATCGAACATATGAAGCTAAAATAATTCTAAATTGAATTTGAATGATCACTAAAAAAATAAATTATTTCCTAAATGATTTCATATTGTTTCGCAAGGACTATGAATCACTCATAAAATTCCCAAAGTGTGGTGTGGATAGATATAAGGAAAATGAATCAACTCCTTAGAAATATATATGGTAGTTTCATATAATTACATGGTTTATAAGACTATATGGATGTTAGGAAACCATGAGACAATTGACATGGAATGAAAATACCAGAATTAAAAATGGGAACATACATCATCCAATATATTCTCCTCAATTGAAGAAGATTGGTTACTGGTATCCTAAATTTGAAAATGAGCTGAGAAAATTTCATCTTACATTATCTACTGATAAAATAAATCCTTTTGGTGTATAGAGTAGTACTCATAAAACATATCCCATCATGTTGGTAAATTATTTCTTTCCTCCATGGTTATTCATGAATCATAAATACATTATTTTTTCACTACTTATATATGGATCAAAACAACCCAATAATGATATTGATGTCAATTTGGATCCATTGATCGAAGATGTGAAATTGATATGGGATACAGGTGTTACATTTTATGATACTCATAGAAGTGAAGAATTCACATTGAGGTCTATTTTGTATGGGATGATAAATGACTTCCGCGCTTGTGGAAATTTATCTATCTATATCATTAAAGGAATGTTAGGGTGTCCCATCTGTGAAAAATGAAAACACTCAATTTTGTTGAAATTGTCATTGAATATGTTTTTAGGAAATCATAAATTTTTATCTCGATGAAATAAATACTGATATTGGATGACAACATTCAATGGTAATATTGAAAAAGGTAAAAAATATTCTCCAGTAACAGGTGATCAACTATTTGATAAAGTAAAAGATATTAACACTGTTATTGGTAAACCATTTTTAAAAAATCTTACGAAATTATGTTGGAATAAGATATCAATTTTCTTGATGTCATGCATGTAGAAATAAATTTTTTTGATAGTGTTATTGGAACATTACTAAATATTCCTAGAAAAATGAAAGATAGCATCAAGGATATTTTGGACATGATTGACATGGGGATAAGGGAAGAGTTGGAACTAGTAAAGGGTAAAGGGAAAACCTTTATTCCTCCAAAAGAAAACACGCTATCCAAATTGGAAAAATTGTAATTTTTTTATTTTCATTAATAGTGTAAAATTCCTATAGGGGTAGTCATAAAATATCAATAATGTCTGTGTCAATGACTTATTTTATGTTATAAGGACTAAAATCACATAAATATCATGTTTTGATGTAAGATTTGATGCTTGTTACTTTCCATTTAATTCTCCCTTAAAATGTATGACATACATTAAATAGAATATACATACTTTTCAAATCCATTTTCAATAAATTTATAGACCTAAAAAAGGTTTGAATCATTAATAAGGAGGTTCCAGTCATATTTTATGAATTAGAGATGTTCTTCCCACTATAATTATTTGATATAATAGTCCAACTGATGGTTCACTTGGTTAGAGAGGTTCAACTATATGGCCCTATCCATTATAGATGGATGTACCTCATTTAATGGTATATAGATATTTTTAAAGGTCATTTAAATAATTGAATTTGTCCAGAAGGTTGTATTGTAGAATGATATATTATTGAAGAAACTATTGAATTCTGTACCATTTAACTATCATATGTTGACATCATTGGTCTCCCAAAGTCTTTTCATTTTAGATGCCTTATGGGAGATGGGACTTTCAGAAGATATTTTGTTAAAATTAACTTGATAGAGAGGAAGAAATCACACCTTTACATTTTACATAACAGTGAATATGTTGATCTATAAATTGAATCCCACAAATAAATTCTTAGAGATTTGAATCCATTAAGGGTTGAAAGATGGATATAAAATAAACATAATCAACAGTTTATACGATGGTTCCGAGATCAAATTTACAAGAATTTATATAAAAATACAAATTCAATTTTCAAATGAATTCAATGGATATCTAGGGGATCAAATGAAAATGTTCTATATTAAAATGTTTTTATAATCAACGGTTATAAATTCTATACAAAAGAACTTGATAAATACAGTAAGATTAAAAAAATGATGTTACTCTTATGTTAGAAGTGATACACATATCTGGTTCCAAGTAAAGAAATAAAATTTATGAAAATATGTAATATTTTGGCATTATCGAATACATATATGATTTGTATTATACGACATTTTGAGTACCTATTTTCTATTGCAAATGGGTTGATAATATGAGGGTAGTGGAAGTTGGTGAAATGGGATTTGTGAAGGTGAATTTCTCTATATAAGGGGAAAAGGATGATCCGTTCATAATGGACTCATAGTTAGTGAAAGTATTTTATATCTCAAATATAGAAAGAAAATGATTTTTTGATTTTTTTACGAGTGACTAAAAAATTTCAATTTAGATGAAAATTCAATCAATGAGACCATTTTGTTGGGATATCAAAATTAGTTCATAATAGTCCTAATGTTGAAAATGTCTTGTATATATGTTAGAGGGGACCAAAAATAGGGGATTTAGATTCTCTATAGAGGAACCAAATCCTTAAAACCTTTAAAAAAAGAAATAGAGTTCAATGAGAAGGTAAAAGGTTTTTTTTAATATACTGTGTTTTTCCTCATAATATTATTTGTTCTCTACCTCATTAACATAATATAAATTAAATGTTTGACTAATCATAAAAACAATTTATTATAAACATGATGATGTTACCAATCCTTCAAAAGAAAAAAATATAATGAAGGAATCCCTTTGGGAATATGTAAAGGTAATGTTATGATATAATTTCCCAATTTTACCAAAATATTATATAATAAATTTTCATTATTCTATGATTTTTTTATTTTAGAATATTATGTTCATATTTCATGCCTTTTTGCATGAAAACCTCCACATATTTCTTCTCCCTCAAAACCTTTTCCCCCTTACAGTGTTGGCATTTATCAATTTTCTTCAAGTTCCCTCCACTGCCTTTGTAGGAATAGAAACAATGCTACCTCTACTCAATCACAAAGGTAATATTTATGTTTGTACAATAAAATCATTGTCTGTAGAATTAATATATTTTTTTTCATATTTATGTTTTTTTAGTATTACTCACATACAAACTATTTTCTTATATAGGTGGATTATTTTGTTCGATTTGGGGTGGGTTGTCTATCTTTCATGACTTTTAGCACCAAAACTTCTAAAAACTTATCCCTCAATACCTTTTCACACCTGGAGTGTTGGAATCTTTCACATTCCTTCAGGTTCCCTCCACTGCCTTTGCAAGAAGAGAAATGATGCTTCCTCCTCTGAATAATAATGGTAATATTTATAACTTCAAAGTAAAATCACTGTCCATATAATTAATGTATTGTTTCATATTTATGTTTAATTTATTTATTTTTAGTATTACTCATATAATAATTATTTTCTTATATAGGTGTATTCTTTTTTTCGAGTTAGGGTGGTTTGTTTGAAGTTGATCATTCATGTGACAGATTGGAATTTGAGATTGCAACTGAGATAATGACAACAAGGAAATGTGTCAAGAATGCATAAAACCATCGTGAAAAGGTTAATTCCTACAACGTATTTATTTAATATTTTTATCATCTTATATAATATTTTTAAGTTAATTTCCTAATTATTTTTATCAAATAATTATTTAGTTTCTTTCATAGATCTTTTGGGAAGTCATATTTTCTTTTCAACTATTTACAATAAGACAAAAAATAGATAAAATATTCTTTTCTACCAATTTTAACACACTTTCTATTTTATTTCTTTTTCGAACTACAAAACTGCATATTGATGCGATGTTATTAGATGAACAAGTTTTTATCGGCTAAGAAAATCAGTTAATAATTAGTGTTTGAATTTTGAAAAATAAATCCAATGTAAATAATGGTAACATTAATAGTTAGTATTTTTTTGAAACTTTGAGACATGAAGGAATCATCCACACCTAAATCCTAAATATGGTGTGATGGGTATAACTCCAAGTGCTTATTTTTACTTAAAATTGACTTTAATTTTAGTAAAAAAAGATAACTGATATACTCAAAACTAAGGAAACATATTCACATTTCTTTGATACTTTAAGTCAATGATCTATAAGTCATTTTTGATGTGTGGTAATTAACCACACCTTAATCCAATACACGATGTTCTATGTATGAATAAAAGTGACCATTATTAGATTAAAATTGTCATTTTAGTTCAAAAAGTATCACTAATTGAAAAATGATAAAATAAACTCGAATTTTATTGATAATTTAGGAAAAAGTTTCATAAATCATTTTTTATGTGTAAGAATTTGTCTCATGTCAAATCGACGCATGATATGATTGGTATGATCCAAAGTGTGTGTTTATTATTTCAAATGACATTTTAGTAAAAAAGACAAGTGATATACTAAAAATTGATAAAATACATTAGTATTGCTTTGGTACTTTAGGAAAATGATCCATAAGTCATTTGGGAAGTGTATAAATTATCCTCACCTTTATCTGATGTATGGTGTGACCGATATGACTCTAAGTTAATATTCTTATTTAAAATTAACATCAATTTTAGTAAAAAAGAAAACTGACCTATTCAAAACTAAGAAAGTGAATTCATATTGTTTTGGTACTTTAAGAAAACAATCCATAATTCATTTTTTACGGTTAGTAATCAAATTCACCTCAATCCAATACACGATGTTCCTGGTATGACTAAAAGTGTTCGTTATCAATTTAAAATCGTCATTTTAGTTTAAAATGTGTCACTCACTAAAAACTAATAAAAAACACTCATATAGTATTGATAATTTAGTGAAATAATTCATAAATTAATTTTTATGTATAGAAATCATTCTCAAATCAAATTGACATACGATGTGACCAATATAAGTCAAAGTGCTTGTTTCTAATTTAAAATGACATTTTATTAAAAAGACAAGTGACTTACTCAAAAATAGGAAACTCATTCATATTATTTTTATACTTTATGGAAATGATCCATAATTCATTTTAGATGTGTAGGAATCAACCACACCTCAATATGACACATGGTGTGACTGGTATGACTCTACGTGAATCTTTTTATTTAAAATTTACATCAATTTTTGTAATAAAGACAACAGACCTAATCAAAACTAGGAAAATGCTTTAGGATTGTTTTTATACTTTAGGAAAACAATCCATAATTCATTTTTGACATGTAGGAATCATCCACACCTCAATCCAATATACGATGTGCCTGGTATGACTCAAAGTGTCAGTTATTAGTTTAAAATCAATATTTTTGTTCAAAACGTATCACTCACTAAAAACTAAGAAAATAAAATCATATTGTCTTGATAATTTAGGGAAACCATTAATAAATTATTTTGGCATATATAAATTAGTCTCATGTCAATCCGAAACACAATGTGATAGTTATGAGTTAAAGTGCATGTTTTTAGTTTAAAATGACATTTAAGTAAAAAAGACAAGCGACATACTCAAAACCAAGAAAACGCATTCATATTATTTTAATACTTTTTGAAAAAAACCCATAAGTCATTTGGGAAGTGTATGAATCATCCTCACCTCAATCTGATGCATGGCGTGACTAGTATGACTTCAAGAACGTCTTTTTATTTAAATTTGACATCAATTTTAGTAAAAAAGAAAACTGACCTAATTAAAACTAAGAACATTCATTCAGATCATTTTGATACTTTAGTTAATGATCCATAAATCATTTTTGATCTGTATAAACCAGTCTCACCTCAATTTGATACATGATGTGCCCGATATGACTCAAAGTTTCTATTATTAGTTTAATGTAGACATTTTAGTTCCAAAAGTTTCAGTCATTGAAAACAAAGAGAACATGCTTTTATTATCTTGATAATTTAGGAAAAAAAAATCAAAAAAAAAAATTGAAATCAAAGAATTGGTCTCACATAAAACTGACACATGATGTGATTGGTATGAATCAAAGTGCATGTTTCCAGTTTAAAATGACATTTTATTAAAAAAGACAATTGATATACTTAAAATAGAGAAAACACATTAGGATTATTTTTATACTTTAGGAAAATTATCCATAAGTCATTTGGGAAGTTTACGAATTATAAATACTTTACCACCCCAAAAATTTTATGGTATGTTTCTTTTAAATACATTCTATTCATCACTGTGTTCCTTTGAAACAACACTAGGTTATTTTAGATATAGTCAAAATCTAGCCATTTAATATAAATTTTCCACTTCTATGTTTTGAATTTTGAAAAATGGTCATCTAGAGTAGTGATCAGTAATTCATTTGGGGTCTGATAGAACAAACTTAATTTTTGGTGAATAGTAACATACCCTTATGAATAGTAATATGAATAGTAATATGACCCTTATGAATAGTAAATAATAATATTATTTCATTTTCTTAAGGCAACAAGATAATGAGATCTTAATTAGTTTTTCAATGAGAAATAAAACAAAATGCACATTAAGATTGTTATTTTTCGAATTAACTATGAATTTATTTAAGAATTAAATTAATAATATTTAGAAAATTATTTTTGAAAAATGGATCTCACTTTTGAATTCTACATGTCAAAAAATGGTTAGGGTGAATTTTGGGAATTATCCTGAAAGAGTTGATTTTTCAGTGAATAGTAATAAATACAGTTTTTAGTTTCAGTGTGTTTATGACATAATTAATGATGTAATGATGATGTCATAAATCTGTTAGACTTGTGTATAGTTAAATAAGATGTGAGGTGTCCCAAGTGTCTTTAACCATGGGAAAATACCATGGGAAAGCCCATGGTTTTTCAAATACCACCCATGAGGTGTCCCTTGGAAATTATTAAAATAACCCCTCACTTTTCCTATAAATACCTACTCTTCCCTTCAGTGAATTCATTCCCAATTCTCCCTCAACAAATATATGGCCTCCTTACCTTCATAGTAGTCTTCCCAAGTTTTCCTCAAGCTCCCAGGGTCCTAACCTTCATGTTCTAAGGGTTACTCTACAAGGTAAGAAAATTCTCAATTTCTTTGTTTTTTCCTTTTAAGTTCTCTTTAATGTGGTATATCTTTCAAGTTTCCATAAAATGTTATTATTTTTCTTCTTATTCTTGATCTAATCTATATTATGATTCATTTCTGGATAGGTTACCCTTGTCCCCTCTCTTTTTAATATTTTTTAAAACCATTTTGCATAGCCGTTAGGCTACCGAATTTTTGTAAACGATTTCAAAATTATTCTTCTATTTTGAGTTCTTTATTTATTCTTTCTTCATAACTTCATACCCAAGAGGAATGAAATCTCCAGAATCTTATATATTCTAGATGTTCTCATGTTCATGAGAAATTCATCATCAATCTTCTTCTTTTCTGTCATGACCCGACCCCACCCGGGCTCGAGCCACAACTACCCCAAGCCTGCCTCCATAGGCCAGGGGCTGGAGACCAGCGCCGAAGGCACAAAAACTCGGGGAGGCCTTTGCCTAAGCACCTGTACACACACACGCAAAAAACTCAATGAAAAAGTGCAGAGAAAAAGGAAAGACGAGTAAAGAAAAGGGCAACTGCTATAAATATAACCCACAAAGTGCATCGACCTCTATACAGAACAAGGTACAAACGGAAAAGAAAAGGGGAAAAACATGCGCCCAACCAAAAAGTGCCACAACCCGGCAATAGGTAAAAAAAAAAAGAAAAGCTGACGGGTCTCCCACCTGGAACCCGGCCACGACCACCGTACGCGGTCCAAGCTCCCAAGATCCTACGCTCCACCGAAGTCACGCTCCACCTGTCTGTTGTCTGCAAGGGCACACCAAGTGCGGGCAAAGCCCAAGAAGGGGTGAGTATAACAATACTCAGTAGGATACCCTGAAGGCTCGAGGGAGCAACAAAGGAGTTACCGAAGGGTGAGCAGTAGAGAGAACAGGAAAATTAGAGGAGTACAACTGAAAGTGAAGTAAAGAGTCCATCTCAACCCAACAAGAGAAACGTAGAAGACTCGTCCTAACACAAGGAGATAGGAACGGTGAGAAGATGCACTTCTCGTCAAGCTTTCGCTGCCTATAGCAGGAGAGTAGACTCGTCCAACCATGAGAAGCTAGACACGGAAAGCACGTGGCATACCCCACGCGTCTTCGCCTCTCCTGGAAGGAGAGCAGCCAAAACCCAAGGAGTGGGTACCAGAAACAAGTTATATACATATCCTTACGCTCTGCCAAGAAGCCCGAACAAACTCGTAAGGGGATCTCCGTCCTGTAGCTCATCCCAAGAAAAGTGTCACCAACAGTCCCAGACATAACCCCATCATCGATGCCCAGCATCCCGCACATCTGCCCTGAACCGCATGCCAAGGATCTCAATCACCGCACATTGACACTATCCGCTTTGGGCGGCACTGACTCACCCGCACGGTTTTAGATCACGTCACAAGAAAGCGTCTCGGTGGGGAAAGCGCCCCTCGTACATGAGAGTTCTAGGAAAGTCAAACCACACCTCGTCACTGCCCTACAGTCGAGAGGTCTCCTCAAAGCCAAAGGTCATCACAGCACTGACCCGTATCTAGGGGTCCTGCTCCGGTAATCACGGAGGAAAAACCACAGGCTAGCCTAGTAGAAAGGACTGATCCTGGAATGCTAACAGGTGTCCCACTTCCCAGCCCCACTGGAGGGTAATTCATAACCAAATATCAGGTGACCCACTGCCCAGCCCTGCTGGTGGGTAAACCCTAATACGTCAACCGGCGACCCACTGCCTAGCCCCGCTGGAGGGTAGACCATAATCAGATATCGGGTGACCCACTGCCCAGCCCTGTTGGAGGGTACACCATAATCAGATATCGGGTGACCCACTGCCCAGCCCTTCTGGAGAGTAAACCCTGATACATCATCAGGCGACCCACTGCCCAGCCCCACTGGAGGGTAGACCTGCAATAAGTCGACAGGCGACCCACTGCCCAGCCGTTCTGGAGGGTAGACCTGGAACTAGACGACATGAGACCCACTGCCCAGCCCCACTGGAGGGTAGACCCTAAGAGGTCGTCGGGTGACCCACTGCCCAGTCTCTGCTGGAGGGTAGACCCTAGTAGCGTCGGGTGACCCACTGCCCAGTCTCTTCTGGAGGGTAGACCCTAATAGCATCGGGTGACCCACTGCCCAATCTCTACTGGAGGGTAAACCCTAGAAGTCGATGAGTAACCCACTGCCCAGCCCCGCTGGAGGGTAGAACTCAAAACTGCTCTAGCCATCTCCACCGGAGGGCACAACACGGGCCAAACGAACACGGAGTGGGTATCGCGCAACCTCCCAACTCCAGAACAACTCACCCAAAGGAGGTGCAGTGTCTACTCCAGCACTGGGTGTCACTAGCACCGCTACCGGCCAATCCATCGAGAGCGAAACCAGGGGGAGACCACTCAACCCTGCTGGTCAACAAACCAGCACCGAGCCAGGGGAAAACTCCACCCTGCTGGTCAAACAAAGCCACAGAGGGACCCTCTACGTTGCGAGAGGTCAAAGTATGCAAAGCAGATCATGGAACGCACGTGGGTCCCACACGATGTGTGGCCCCAAGTCAACCCCAACTGAGCGCACAAACATCCTTAGGTACAAACAACCACAGGTACCTCCAAGCGCTCTCGTATACTCCCAGAGTATACCTCATTCCAGCCCAAAGGCTATCGTGCACACGGCACCTAGCATCAACGCGAAGACGTGACATAACAACTCCACCTCAAAGGCCCAGGCACGGCCAACCACGTCTCGTGGACCAATTACATCACTCTCCCAAGAGTGCGCGATCACACGCCAAGGGTCCGCCATAAACAAGGTAGGGCGAACCACCACTGAAGCACCTTCCATGCTTCCACATTTAACAAGATCATGCAAGAGGCTCCGCACAGAAAAACGGATCACACCGTTGTAATCCTCGCGGAAAAACACGCGAGATCGACTACTTACTCCCCTCCAACGGATATCCGACGGAAAAGTCACCAACACCGCCTCATGCCCGAACGACATCCCATGATCCCGAGCCTCGGCCCAGAAAACAGTCGGGCGCATCGCACCATTGCGATCCCCTTGGGATAACACGTCAAAAGAACTACTCACTTGAGTGCAACGGATATCCGGAGAAAAAGGTGCATCCCGGCGCACCGCACACGAGTGGTGCCATGTGGGACCCGCATCCCGGTCCCGAAACATAACGAACGGATCACACCGTTGCGATACTCTCGAAAAAGTACACGAAATGGACTACTCACTTGTCCAAAATGATCGTCCGGTGATAAAGCTGGAAATCACCGTCAACTCCCGAAACGACCCTCACGGGCCCCGCACCATCGTGCCGAATTACAGCAGGCAGACTGCGCCAATGCGACGCCCTTGGAAAAACACCCTACATCGACTGCTCGCACGCCCCGAACGGACGTCCGG
This sequence comes from Viscum album, assembly GCA_963277665.1. Taxonomy (NCBI): domain Eukaryota; kingdom Viridiplantae; phylum Streptophyta; class Magnoliopsida; order Santalales; family Viscaceae; genus Viscum; species Viscum album. Next base: position 865,477,916 of record OY728152.1, on the reverse strand, counting down.
TGAAAAAGGCGTGAAACGCCGCACGCAGCTCAAGAGTCGGCCCGTGGGGCCCACGCCTCAACTCCAGTTTTGATGCCCGAAATCACCCTGGAAACCTCCGCCTCAGTGCCAGGGCCCCAACGCCGCTGACAGCGCTCAAAATGGACGTCGGACGCGTCCGCGCCGTCCAAAACAAGAATCTCGGGAGAAACGCTCGTCCACTTAAGGACACGTCGCGCCTCCGCGACCCCTCGTTTCGGGAATTAAAAATCCCCAAAACCATCTCAAAACATTCCCCTCGACGCAAGCTCTGCGCTGCCGCAGACGGCGCACAAAACGGACGCCCGGAGCCCGAAATACGGGCGTCCGAAAACTGAGGGGCAAAGCCCCTTGGGCCGGACCGGCCCGGCCCGGTCCAGCCGAGCCGCGGGCCGCCGCTCCGCGGCCCGCTCCCCCTTCACACCCGCGCGCCCGCCGCATCGGATTCCCCACCGACCGGCCACGAGGGCCGATCGCCTATTCCACGCAACGACCAGCAAAGCGCGGGTTGTTGCTGCGCTGCACGGGGCCGCCGCCTCGCGACCCCTCCTCTGCTTGCCGGTGCCCGCGGCCGGTGCCGCGAACGGCTTCTGACAGCCACCGCCGAAGGCCGCCGCCGCCTCCCAGAAGCGCCACCACCACCTGCTGAAGCCCCGTCCGACCGCCGGAGTCCCTGCTCCGCCCCGCGCTGCGAAGCCGCCGCCTCCCGAAGCCGCGACCACCCTGCGCCGCCGTCCGTCGCCTTCGGCACTCGCCGGAAATCGGCCTCATGGCCGGAAAACTTCAGAGGACCACCGGAAACGATCCGGTGGTCGAAAATTCGATCCGGATAACATTCCGGAAAGCTCGGGACAAGATCTACGCGATTATGGGCTTGGATCGAAGATCGAGCAGCAAATAGACACTAAAAAAATTGAATTCAAAGAGGGGTTCGAAAATTAAAACGCAAACGAACACCGCCTACCTCGCTGGGCTTCGCCTGGAGCTTCGCGTCGATCCGCCGGCACCACCGTACCTTGCCGAAGTTGCCTCGCTGGAGCTGCCTCGCCGGAGGCGGAGGGGGAGGAGGGTTTAAGGATGAAGAAGAAGAAGAAGAAGAAGAAGGGGGTGGGGGTGTTTAAGTATAAATCACTTAAACGCCCGCCCGACAGCCCCGAACCCGAACTCCCGACGGGGTCGGGATTTAGCCTCCCCTAGGCTAAGAACCACGCTCTGAGCGCAACGGCAGTCTCGGAATTTTATTTCGAGACCCCGTTCAAAAGTTACTAAACTTAGTGCCCGAGGTCGCCAAATTACGAAAACGCCCCTGGGGCCATTTTTCACAAACAACCCGCGCCCGCGAAACTTATACCCCTTATAGGGTAAACGACATGCTCCGAACTCAATGGTGCCCTTGGTTTTCTAATCCGAGCCACCGTTTAAGAGATACTAGCATTTCACCATTAAACGAATTAATTAATTAATTAATTAATCCGTTTAACATTCCAAAAGCGGGTGAGGGGTCCAAACATCCCGCGCTGACAAGTTTTATGTCATTCCTAGTGTAAAAACCCCATTCCGGACCCATACGTACACTCGTATCCCTGATCCGGAACTCTGTTTAGGAGTTATCCCATTTATTTAGCGTTTACAGTGTGAACGCACTGAAAATTTAATTCCGGCCACTCCGGGGCTCGGAATCGCACGCCATCTGAAGGCTCTGCTCTGGAATATCATCAAGAATATTCCAAAGTCTTTCGTAGAAAAAACCAGGTTCTTACAAAATTCCCTCCTTCAAGCTTTTCATCCTCGAAAAGCAAAACTAGGGAACAACACAGGGTACTAAGCCCACACCTGGCTTTCCCATACCCTGAAGAACCCACACAGAGCTCTGCGTCACCATACACAGCCCAAGGGATTGATCTTTCCATGCTAGGTCGGACCTTGCCGACGTTGTGAACCCACTCTAGACTTTGGGGTTAGGGCAAGGCGGTAGGGAACCTCGCCATCCCTTTGCACGGTCTCAAACGGCCCGAAGGCCCTCGGGGGTAGCTCACCTCCCCGGTCAAACCTCTACGTCGCATGCCGCGACTGGAATCACCGCCCGCACTTGGAACAAGGCCCGGTGATTCCCTCCTTTAGAATATCCATATGGTGAAGCACCCAAGGATATCTGGCCACGCAAGATTTCACAGTCGATGTCTCTCAACCAAGACTCTCTTACACGCTCAGAAGCGAAGGAGTCAACACCATCGACTAAAGGAAAAGGTCTCACGCCATTTTCATTACCAACACAGGGTTACACCCGACGCCCTGCGTCACCCTATTAACACCTCAAAAAAATAGCAGGGAGAAAAGTCTTTCACACGCAGAGCCCAACAATTCTACTCCAAAAAGTAGAAGAGTCACAAGGGGTACCTCTCACCATCCCATGCTCTGCAGGATCGTAGACATCCAAAGCTCGCGGCTACCCATGGTCCAAACCGTCAGCTCCCAGAGCCTGACGTGGACTGCCTAGTGGTGATGGGGAGATCTCGTAACGTCGCACCCCACCTCCAGCTCCTCCCGCTCCTCTGCTAGCACCACCTCTCTGGGTATTACTTCGATCACGGTGATGCCTCTGCCATGGTGGTGCGCCTACAGCCTGCCCGAAGCTCTCAGCAACTCGGGTCAGGCAGTCTCGTGCCAAGTGACCTCGCCCGTCACAAGCATAGCACCGACGCTCTCTGGGATGCCCTGGTGCCCTTCGGTGCCACTGTGGTGTACGACCACGACTCAGGATCCACTCATGGAAGGGAATCCCCGGCTGAGGACATGCGCCTTTTCGCCACAGTTGTATACGACCACATCTCCGAAACCGGCAGTGGGAAGGCCACCTGTATCGAGGTCCTGTCCTCCGGCGCCTGCTAGCTACGACAGACATCCCAACTCCATCGCGCCCACTACCACTACCAACCGCAAAACATGACAGGAAGCCCTCTGTCACCAAAGCCTGCTCTAGCACCCCGGCATATGTGGAAATTCCCAAGGGTACTCTGACAGCATGAATCTCTCGGCGGAGACCCTGCTCAAACTTCTGCGCTCGAAAGTTGTCGTCACGGACCAAGTCCAGGTAAAAGCGTGCACGGTCTGCAAAACTAGCCGCATACTCGGCCACCGTCACCCCTCCCTGCTGAAACTGCAGGAGTTCCTGAATCCGAACGGAGCACAAGAAGGAGGGGAAAAACTCCTCACGGAGCAACAACTGAAAGTCGTCCAACGAAGGTGACGACTCATCAAGAAGCTGAGTCAGCAGACTCCACCAACGCCAAGCCGATCCACGGAAAAAGGCTGGCTGCCAAAGCCACTCTCTGATCTGTCGGCGTCTGCACAAGCCTGAAAAGGAGAACCACTTCCTCGAGCCAAACCTCTGCTGCCTGAGGGTCTGGCTCACCATTGAACCTCAGCGGTCTCTGCCGCTGGAACTCACGGAGCGCACTCAACCTGCGCTCAAACTCAGCCTGATCTGCTGAAACTACCTGCTGCTCAACAGGTGGGGGTGCTGCTACCGGCCCACCTGGAGAAAATGTCTCGCACGATGGGTTCTGGACTGTGGCCTCGTAGCTCATAGGGTCGTTGTCACGAACCCAAGCTGGTATCCTGGCTGGCTGTCCTCGCGGAGACATCCAAAATATTATCAAGGAGTGCCGCAGTCAAATGAGCATATATGTATACACCAAAAACAACAACGATGGGGAGCTGACTCAAGAAGGACAGTCAAGACTCAGTCCTATGTGATGCACAACCAAATTTCCCTGCAACAAGTGTCTCAGCATGCCGAGTCGACAAGCGGGTTATCAAGGTCCTGGTGAATGGATACGTCAGCCGCCGCACCATCACTGGACTCCCTGGCCTGAGAGCCGCTCTCGAGACACATTAACATTATTTCCCTAAATCCCAACCAATTCCTCTTTTAGGGACGTCCGCACAACGTCCCAAGGAACGAACCACCTCTGATACCACTTTGTCACGACCCGACCCTACCCGGGCTCGAGCCGCAACTACCCCAAGCCCGCCTCCATAGGCCAGGGGCTGGTGACCAGCGCCGAAGGCACAAAAACTCGGGGAGGCCTTTGCCTAAGCACCTGTACACACACACGCAGCAAACTCAATGAAAAAGTGCAGAGAAAAAGGAAAGACGAGTAAAGAAAAGGGAAACTGCTATAAATATAACCCACAAAGTGCATCGACCTCTATACAGTACAAGGTAAAAACTGAAAAGAAAAGGGTAAAAACACGCGCCCAACCAAAAAGTGCCACAACCCGACAATAGGTAAACAAAAAAGAGAAAAGCTGACGGGTCTCCCACCTGGAACCTGGCCACGACCACCACACACGGTCCATGCTCGCAAGCTCCTATGCTCCACCGAAGTCACGCTCCACCTGTCCGTCGTCTGCAAGGTCACACCAAGTGCGGGAAAAGCCCAAGCAGGGGTGAGTATAAGAATACTCAGTAGGATACCCCGAAGGCTCAAGGGAGCAACAAAGGAGGTACCGAAGGGTGAGCAGTAGAGTGAACAGTAAAAGTAGAGGAGTACAACTGAAAGTGAAGTAAAGAGTCCAGCTCAACCCAACAAGAGAAACGTAGAAGACTCGTCCTAACACAAGGAGATAGGAACGGTGAGAAGATGCACTTCTCGTCGAGATTTCGCTGCCTATAGCAGGAGAGTAGACTCATCCAACCATGAGAAGATAGACACGGAAAGCACGTGGCATACCCCACGCGTCTTCGCCTCTCCTGGAAGGAGAGCAGCCAAAACCCAAGGAGTGGGTACCAGAAACAAGGTATATACATATCCTTACGCTCTGCCAAGAAACCCGAACAAACTTGTAAGGGGATCTCTGTCCCATAGCTCAGCCCAAGAAAAGTGTTGCCAACAGTCCCAGACATAACCCCATCATTGATGCCCAACATCCCGAACGTCTTCCCTGAACCGCAAGCCAAGGGGCTCAATCACCGCACCTTGACACTATCTGCTTTGGGCGACACTGACTCGCCCGCACAGTTTTAGATCGCGTCACAAGAACGCGTCTCGGTGGGGGAAAGCGCCCCTCGTACTTGATAGTTCTAGGAAAGTCAAACCACACCTCGTCACTACCCTGCAGTCGAGAGGTCTCCTCAAAGCCAAAGGTCGTCACAGCACTGACCCGTATCCAGGGGTCCCGCTCCGGTAATCACGGAGGAAAAACCACAGGCTAGCCTAGTAGAAAGGACTGAGCTTGGAATGCTAACAGGTGTCCCACTGCCCAGCCCCGCTGGAGGGTAATTCATAACCAAATATCAGGTGACCCACTGCCCAGCCCTGCTGGAGGGTAACCCTAATACATCAACCGGCTACCCACTGCCCAGCCCCGCTGGAGGGTAGACCATAATCAGATATCGGGTGACCCATTGCCCAGCCCTGCTGGAGGGTAAACCATAATCAGATATCGGGGGACCCACTGCCCAGCCCTGCTGGAGGGTAAACCCTAATACATCATTAGGTGACCCACTACCCAGCCCCGCTGGAGGGTAGACCTGGAATAAGTCGACAGGCGACCCACTGCCCAGCCGTGCTGGAGGGTAGACCTGGAACTAGACGACAGGTGACCGACTGCCCAGCCCCGCTGGAGGGTAGACCCTAAGAGGTCGTCGGGTGACCCACTGCCCATTCTCTGCAGGAGGGTAGACCCTAGTAGCATCGGGTGACCCACTGCCCAGTCTCTGCTGGAGGGTAGACCCTAATAGAATCGGGTGACCCACTTCCTAGTCTCTACTGGAGGGTAAACCCTAGAAGTCGATGAGTAACCCACTGCCCAGCCCTGCTGGAGGGTAGAACTCAAAACTGCTCTAGCCATCTCCACCGGAGGGCACAACACGGGCCAACCGAACACGGAGTGGGTATCGCGCAACCTCCCAACTCCAGAACAACTCACCCAAAGGAGGTGCAGCGTCTGCTCCAGCACTGGGTGTCACTAGCACCGCTACCGGCCAATCCATCGAGAGTGAAACTAGGGGGAGACCACTCAACACTGCTAGTCAACAAACCAGCACCGAGCCAGAAGGGAAAACTCCACCCTGCTGGTCAAGCAAAGACACAAAGGGACCCTCTACATCGCAAGAGGTCAAAGTACGCAAAGCAGATCACGTCACGCACATGGGGCCCACACGATGTGTGTCCCCAAGTCAACCCCAACTGAGTGCACAAACATCCTCAGGTACAAACAACCACACGTACCTCCAGGCGCTCCCGTATACTCCTGGAGTATACCTCATTCCAACCCAAAGGCTATCGTGCACACGACACCCATCGTCAACGCGAAGGCGTGACGTAACAACTCCACCTCAAAGGCCCAGGTACGGCCAACCACGTCTCGTGGACCAATTACATCACTCTTCCAAGAGTGCACGATCACACACCAAGGGTCCGCCATAAACAAGGTAGGGCGAACCACCACTGGAGCACCTTCCATGCTTCTATATTTAACATGATCATGCAAGAGGCTCCGCATAGCCAAACGGATCACACCGTTGTAATCCTCACGGAAAAACACGCGAGATCGACTACTTACTCGCCTCCAACAAATATCCGATGGAAAAGTCACCAACACCGCCTCACGCCCGAACGACGTCCCGTGATCCCAAGCCTCATCCCCGAAAACAGTCGGGCGCATCGCACCATTGCAATCCCCTTGGGATAACACGTCAAAATCACTACTCACTTGAGTGCAACGGATATCCGGTGCATCCCGGCGCACCGCACACGAGCGGTGCCATGTGGGACCTGCATCCCGGTCCCGAAACTCAACGAACGGATCGCACAGTTGCGATCCTCTCGAAAAAGTACACGAAATGGACTACTCACTTGTCCAAAACGGTCGCCCGGTGATAAAGCTGGAAATCACCGTCAACTCCCGAAATGTCCCTCGCGGGCCCCGCACCATCGTGCCGAATTACAGCAGGCAGACTACGCCAACGCGATGCCCTCGGAAAAACACCCAACATCAACTACTCGCACGCCCCGAACGGACGTCCGGTGAAAAAGGCGTGAAACGCCGCACGCAGCTCAAGAGTCAGCCCATGAGGCCCATGCCTCAACTCCAGTTTCAATGCCCGAAACTGCCCTAGAAACCTCCGCCTCAGTGCCAGGGCCCCAACGCCACTGACGGCGCTCAAAACGGACGTCGGATGCGTCCGCGCCGTCCAAAACAAGAATCTCGGGAGAAACGCTCGTCCACTTAAGGACACGTTGCGCCTCCGCGACCCCTTGTTTCGGGAATTAAAAATTCTCGAAACCATCTCAAAGCATTCCCCTCGACACAAGCTCCGCGCTGCCGCAGACGGCGCGAAAAATGGATGCCCGTAGCCCGAAATACGGGCGTCCGAAAACTGAGGGGAAAAGCCCCTTGGGCCGGACCGGCTCGGTCCGCCCTGCTTGTGCCGGCGCGCCGGCCGGCCCTGTCCAGCCGAGCCGCGGGCCACTGCTCCACGGCCCGCTCCCCCTTCACACCCGCGCGCCCGCCGCGCGGGATTCCCCACCGACCGTCCACGAGGGCCGGTCGCCTATTCCACGCAACGACCCGCAAAGCGCGGGTCGTTGCTGCGCTGCACGGGGGCGCCGCCTCGCGGCCCCTCCTCTGCTTGCCGGCGCCCGCGGCCGGCGCCGCGACCGGCTTCCGACAACCACCGCCGAAGGCCGCCGCCGCCTCCCAGAAGCGCCACCGCCACCTGCTGAAGCCCCGACCAACCGCCGGAGGCCCTGCTCCGCCCCGCGCTGCGATGTCGCCGCCTCCCGAAGCCGTGACCGCCCTGCGCCACCGTCCGTCACCTTCGACACTCACCGGAAACCGGCCTCATGGCCGGAAAACTTCAGAGGACCACCGGAAATGATCCGGTGGTCGAAAATTCGATCCGGATAACATTCCTAAATGATCGGGACAAGATCTACGCGATTATGGGCTTGGATCGAAGATCGGGCAGCAAATAGACACTAAAAAAAATTGAATTCAAAGAGGGGTTCGAAAATTAAAACGCAAACGAACACCGCCTACCTCGCTGGGCTTCGCCCGGAGCTTCGCGTCGATCCGCCGGCACCACCGCACCTTTCCGGAGTTGCCTCGCTGGAGCTTCCTTGCTGGAGGCGGAGGGGGAGGAGGGTTTGAGGATGAAGAAGAAGAAGAAGAAGGGGGTGGGGGTGTTTAAGTATAAATCACTTAAACGCCCGCCCGACAGCCCCGAACCCGAACTCCCGACGGGGTCGGGATTTAGCCTCCCCTAGGCTAAGAACCACACTCTGAGTGCAATGGTGGTCTCAGAATTTTATTTCAAGACCCCGTTCAAAAGTTACTAAACTTAGCGCCCGAGGCTGCCAAATTACGAAAACGCCCCTAGGGCCATTTTTCACAAACGGCCCGCGCCTGCGAAACTTATACCCCTCCTAGAGTAAACGACATGCTCCGAACTCAACGGTTCCCTCGGTTTTCTAATCCGATCCACCGTTTAAGAGATACTAGCGTTTCTCCATTAAACGAATTAATTAATTAATTAATTAATCCGTTTAATGTTCCAGAAGCGGGCGAGGGGTCCAAACATCCCGCGCCGACAAGTTTTATGTCATTACTAGGGTAAAAACCCCATTCCGGACCCATCCATACACTCGGATCTCTGATCCAGAAGTCCGTTTAGGAGTTATCCCATTTATTTAGCGTTTCTAGTGTGAACGCACTGAAAATTTAATTCCGGCCACTCCGGGGCTCTGAATCGCACGCCGTCTGAAGGCTCTGCTCTAGAATATCATCAAGAATATTCCAAAGTCTTTCATAGCAAAAACCGGGTTCTTAAATATTCCCCCACTTGTTCAAGGAATTAAAAACATTGTCCGTGATGTGTTAAATTACCGACATCGTAGACGATGTGATTTCAATTTGCATTAATTCATTCAAGTATGGTCATGAAACCATTTATATGGTTGAACCAGGTTATAATATATTTGTTATGGCTCACCCATGGTTCTATAATTATTTGGGACTCATGGTTCTAATTTTTAAAAACAAAATGAAGTTGTTATTATCAAAGAACCACTAAAACGATCTAAACGAACACCATTAATATTTTAGCTAATGAATCATCATCATGGTATATAACCCAAAATCATTATAAGATCATTCATATCTCCATAATTTCGTTAATAATATGTATTAAAAATTCTGAATGTTTAACCATGTTTCAAATGATCTTCCCTTCATGGAAACAAGTAACGAACCATGAAAATCAAGGGAGAAAATGATTCCAAAACATGAAAATTAAACCAATTGAACCCATAAAAGGGCCATGAATGAACCTAATAAGGTTATAATAAATAAATAAAATGTATAGGAGGTTATGGAAATATTAATTAATGAAGATAAATTTGATTATTCAGGTAATTAAAACAAACGAAGAACACACTCGATCATAAGGTAAGGGATCCTCTCTCTCACCTTTGTTCAAGAATCTCCCCTATGTTGTGTACCTCATAATCCTTATGTGGTGTATCTACTGCCCATTTGAGATCACTTTTCATTTGAAATTATGTTTATATTAAATATCCATAATCTCATATCCATGATATTTTTTTTCTAAACCGTATACCATTTTTCAGACGATGTTTATTTGGAAAGTTATTTTAATTATGGAAGTATTGATAAATCTGTATACTCTACTCTATATGGATATTGATAAGGCATATTGATATTATATTGAATCAATGTATAAATAATTATTTGGACATTCCGTGTAGCATGGGGCCCTCTATAGCCCCTCGATGCATCAGTAGGTCTCATGAGACAAAACAGTTTGGCGAAAACCCTTCAATTTTGTTTCCAAAAATCAGACGGGTTTCTACCCATAGAACTAAACCGTTTTTACAGTATTATGTTTTCATGTTCCAGATACAAGATGTCCAATTAATTTGTATTCTCTTTATTCATTACTAGTTATTATTATTATCCATAAGGTTTTCACTATGACAAAATCTATGGATGCTGTTTCATTCTTAGTTTATTAATGGCATTAGTTGTTCATTTATTCACTATGCCATATTGATTATGTCAGATTAATTGTGATTAACTTATTATTGTACTCATGATTTCGCTATTTGTAACCCTTACCAAGCATTTGAGCTCACCCCTTTGATTGTCTACCTTCAACAGGTGATGAAGAGAATATCTTTTATTGATTTCCTAAGGATGCCGTGTTTTGTTTTTTTGTTTTTGTTATGTATTGTATTTTGTAAACTTCTACAATGTAATTTGAGTAACATCTATGTATCTAGTTTCTTCAATAATACTAAACTGATCATTATTTCAGGATTTTTATTCATTCTAACCATGCTAATATCACAAGTAATGCATCGGCTCTAGCCTAGAGGGGTCGGGGTGTTACATTTGGTATCAGAGGAAGTTTAGTAGAACACTTGAAAACTAGACTAGGAAATTTATAGTAGGGAACAAAGCCCTAAGGTATTATCTAAGGATTAACATACAGGAACGTCCTAGTATTTTGGTAAGGAATAGATTATGTGGATATTTTAAGCAATACATCCCTGTCTGGATATGAGCAGGTAGAGGCAGCTCTGGCACAGATGTATCTAGGGGTAAAACCCAAAAACACCACTTTGAGCTAGACTCGAATATGAACTAGTGCACGAAAATGGTCCTTGCTACACGCTTGGTTACAAAAATCATGGGGGATATTCTTAGGATAATTCATATTTTCTTTAAAATCCATTATTAAGGAGTTAATGTAAATTTTTCCTCAGAGGAACCTTGTTTATAAGATTCTCTATGCATAGAATTTCAATCTATGTTGAGTGCTTTTCTATTTGAGATTCATAAACTAATCTAGTGTATCCCATTATTTAGAAATGGCTTCTAATGGAAGAAGGGGAATCAATAATCGTGGGAAAGGTAGGGATCTCCCTACCGAGAAGTCAACATAGTCAACGTTGGAGCAAATCAGATCATGACCATATTGGGACAACTTACTCATGTTGTAATGAATAACCATTCAACACCTGTTTTGGATCATTTAATGCGGTAGAAGCCCCCATCTTTCAGTGGGACTACTAATCCAGTGGTTGCTGAGCAATGGATCAAGTCACTTGAAAATATATTCATGGCGTTAAGATGCAATGAAAATGAAAAGGTAGTTCTGGCAGTATATTATCTCAAGGGCGACGCTGATCAATGGTGGTCCCTGATTCAAAATACCAAGGATGAAGAAGAGATAGAGGATATGGAATGGAGGACTTTTAAGGACATATTCTTCAAAAAATATTTCCCTTGTGAGAAACAAACTGAAATGAAGAAAAAATTATTTGGCCTAAAACAAAGGGAAGAAGACATTGTTGCAGAGTATGAGGCTACCTTCACAAGACTAGCCAGGTATGCCATGGATTACGTTCATGACTCGGTGGACAAGATTGATCATTTATTTGAAGGTCTTAAGCCAATTCTTCGAAGGGCACTGGCTTCTCAATCATTTTTATCATATGATGAAATTGTATCAAGTGCCATCAAAATAGAGAAAGAATTTTCTAGATCAAATTTCTTCAAAGGAAACCAAGATAAGAAGCGGTATTCTGAAAACAAAGGAAAAGGAGAAGAACCAAAGAAGAGAAAGGGAATGAATAGTTTTTCATTATGCAAGAACTGTGGATAGAATCATCCTGGGAAATGCTTGAAAGGTGAGGGAGTCTACTATAACTGCAGAGAAAAGGGCCATCGATCTGATGAATTCAAGGGGAAGAAACAATTAAATGATGTTCAATGCTACAATTGAAGAGAGATGGGACACTATGAAAATGAGTGTCCTAAGCACCAAGGAAACATGACTCAGAAATATCCAAGAGAGCAAGGGAGAGCCTCTGTGATTACAACCGTAGAGGTTGATATTCCTAGTGACGTGGTGGAAGGTACTTTAATTGTTTCCTCAAACTTAGCCAATACTTTATTTGATTCTAGATCATCGCATTCATTTATATCCTCTCAGTTTTCCAAGAAAATTAGATATGTCCAATTTGATTTAAGAAAGGAGTTTTCAGTCAAAACTCCCATGGGATGTATCATTGCAACAAAGGCATGTCGACTAGTCCCCCTCCAAACACCAAAACGTGCTTTATTTGCTAATCTTATCATCATAACCATGACTGAATTTGATATAATTATTGGTATGTATTGGCTGCCAAATTATGATGCGAGGATTTATTGTAAGAAAAAGGAAGTTACAATTTTTTAAAATTGTGTAGAATCTCTTATATTTAGAGTGGAGACTGCACCATCTGATTATTATCTAGTCCCACCCCCAGTAGCTCTATTGAATGAAATTCTTGGAGAGGAAGAGAACCCAATATCTATGGTTGAGGAAATAAATATTCAAATTTATGATGTGTATACAGTGAAAGAATACATTGATTTTTTTTTCAGAGGATTTAGCTAGACATCCTCCAAAGCAGGAAATTGAGTTTTCTATTGAATTAATTCCTAGTGCAAGACCTATATCAAAGAACCCATATAGAATGTCCACTGTGGAGTTAGTGAAGATGAAGAAAAAACTATAAGAGTTGAGTGACAGAGGATTTATTCAACCTAGTGATTCTCTATAGAGAGCCTCATTCTTGTTTGTAAAGAAGAAAGATGGATCCATGAGGCTATGCATTGATTATATAGAAATCAATGCTATTACAATAAATAATAAGTATCCTCTACCCCGGATTGATGATTTATTTGACCAACTTCATGGAGCTCAATACTTTTCAAAGATTGACCTTTGATCCGGATATCATCAACTGAGTGTGAGGAAGGAAGATATTCCAAAGACAACATTTCAAACCGGGTATGGGCATTACAAGTTTACAGTGATTCCTTTTAGACTGACGAATGCACCATCTGTTTTCATGGATTTAATGAATAGAGTTTTCAAGGAATATCTTGATAAATTTTTTATGATATTCATCGATGATATCCCCGTATACTCAAAAAGCTACGAAGACCATGAGATTCACTTATGAGTTATTCTGGGAACTTTTAGAAGAAATGAATTATATGGGAAGTTTAGCAATTGAGAATTCTGGATTCAATCAGTTTCTTTTCTAGGCCATATTATCTTGAAGGATAGAATCCTAGTTGATCCTATGAATAAAAAGGTAATCCAAGATTGGCCCACGCCAACAAACATAACTGAGGTCTGCAATTTTATTGGCTTAGCAGGTTATTATCGGTGTTTCGTGAAAAATTTTGTCCGGATGGCTAACCCGCTAATGAAGATCACACGAAAAGGGGTTAAATTTGTTTGGAAAAAAGATTGTGAAGAATGTTTCTAAGAACAGAAGAGAATATTAGTCAATGATCTTATATTGACTCTACCATCGGGGAATGACGAGTTTGTTATTTATTGTGATGCTTCAAAGAAAGGGCTTGGTTGTGCCCTTAAGGAAAATGATAAGGTTATTGCTTATGCATCACGATAGCTAAAAATTCATGAGAAAAACTAACCTACTCATGATCTGGAGTTAGCTGCTGTAATATTTTCTTTGAAGATATGGAGACATTATATCTATGGTGAAAAATGTGAGATTTATACTGATCATAAGAGTTTGAAGTATATTTTCTCATAGAAAGAACTCAACATGAGGAAAAGGAGATGGCTTGAACTACTCAAGGATTATGATTTCTTGATACACTACCACCCGAGGAAGGAAAATAAGGTGGAAGATGCTTTGAACAGAAAGGATCATGGAGTTTTGAACAAGATGAGAGTTGAAAGGGATCTTATTTTCATGGATCTAGTAATGATGGATATGGGAATAATGACGGAAGGTGAAACATCAATGCCTTTTCAAATGTTTTCCAAACCATATTTACTATAAAGGATAAAAAGTTCTCAGGTTGATGATGAGGAGTTTCAAAAGAAGATTAAAGCTTTGAATGATGGGAGATTGAATGACATCGTATATGAAAATGTAATTTTGAAATTTGGAAAGAGACTTTGTATTCCCGATATACTTGATCTAAAAAGGGAATTTTGGATGATTCTCATAGTTCCAAGTTTTCTATACACCCTGGTAGCACTAAGATATATAGATATTTGAAGGAACATTTTTGGTGGGACAACACGAAGAGGGAGATTGCTGATTTTGTGTCAAGATGTATGGTTTGTCAACAAGTGAAAGATGGAAGGCAACAACATGGAGGAGTATTGTAACCTCTTCCCATACCTGAGTGGAAATGGTATAATATCACAATGGGCTTTGTCATGGGACTACCAAAGACTCCTAGAAGAAATGATGCAATATGGGTCATTATTGATCATCTTACCAAGTTATCACATTTTCTTGCTATAAGAGAAGATCTACCACTTGAAGATATAGCAAGACTATATATTAATGAAGTCTTGAGACTTCATGGAGTACCCCTATCGATTATTTCTGACTGTGATCCACGTTTTACATCAAGATTCTGGAAAAGTCTCCAGAAGGCTTTGAATACTGAGCTTCATATGAGTACTGCATATCACCCTCAAACTGACGGACAGTCTGAAAGGACTATTCAAACTCTGGAAGACACCCTGAGATCATGCTCTCTTGACTTACAAGGTATGTGGGATCAATACTTTCCTTTGGTGGAATTTTCCTACAATAATAGTTTCTATTCTAGTATTCAAATGGCTCCATATGAAGCATTATATGGAAATAGATGTCGAAATCCAACTTGTATGGACGAAGTTGGTGAAAGGAAACTTATAGGCCCAGAACTTATTGAAGAGACCACGACAAAGGTAATGAAAATAAAAGCCCATATTAAAGCATCCCAAAGTAAGAAGAAGAGTTATGCTAATAACCGGATAAAGGACTTGGAATTTAAAGTGGGATATTATGTATTTCTGAAATTATCTCCATGGAAGGGCATCTTAAGGTTTAGTAAGAAAGGGAAACTAATCCCCAGGTACATCAGACCATTTGATATTTTTGGAAGAATCGGAGCTGTATCTTACCATTTAGCGATGCCGCCAAATCTCTCTAGAGTTCATGATGTGTTCAATGTATCATTGTTAAATAAATACATGCCAGACCCAATGCATGTACTCACATATGGAGGAATAGAACTGGAATCAGATTCGTTACACTGTGAAAAGCCCATCAGGATTCTTGACACAAGGGAGCAGGTATTGAGAAATCGAAAAACTCGTCTAGTAAAGGTTCTTTGGAGAAACCAGAATATGGAGTAAGAAACATGGGAACTAGAGGATTTCATGAAGAAGAACCCCCCACATCTTTTTATTGGGCTATATACATAAAATTTTGAGGATGAAATTTCTGAAGGAGGGAATAATGTAGCACCCGAAACATTTTATGGTATGTTTCTGTTAAATAAATTCTATTCATCACTGTGTTCCTTTGAAACAACACTAAGTTATTTAGGATATAGTCAAAACCTAGCCATTAAATATAAATTTTCCACTTCTATGTTTTGAATTTCAAAAAATGGTCATCTGGAGTTGTGATCAGTAAGTCATTTGGAGTCTGATAGAACAAACTTAATTTTTTGTGAATAGTAACATACCATTATGAATAGTAATATGAACCTTATGAATAGTAAATAATAATATTATTTCATTTTCTTAAGGCAACAATATAATGAGATCTTAATTAGTTTTTCAATGAGAAATAAAACTAAATGCAGTTTAAGATTGTTATTTTTAGAATTAACTATGAATTTATTTAAAAATTAAATTAATAATATTTAGAACATTATTTTTGAAAAATTGATTTCACTTTTGAATTCTACATGTCGAAAAATGGTTAGGGTGAATTTTGGGAATTTTTCTGAAACATTTTATTTTTCAGTGAATAGTAAAAAATACAGTTTTTAGTTTCGATGTGTTTATGACATCATTTATGATATAATGATGATGTCATAAATCTAGTCGACTTTTGTATAGTTAAATAATATTTGAGGTGTCCCAAGTGGATTTAACCATGGTCAAATACCATGGGCAATCCCATGGTTTTTCAAATACCACCCATGAGGTGTCCCTTGGAAATTATTAAAATAATACCTCACTTTTCCAATAAATACCAACTCTTCCCTTCATTGAATTCATTCCCAATTAACCCTCAACAAATATCTGGCCTCCTAACCTTCATATTAGTCCTACCAAGTTTTCCTCATGCTCCCAAGGTCCCAACCTTCATGTTCTAAGGGTTACTCTACAAGGTAAGAAAATTCTCAATTTCTTTCTTTTTTCCTTTCAAGTTCTATTTTATGTGGTATATCTTTCAAGTTTCCATACCATGTTCTTATTTTTCTTCTTATTCTTGATCTAATATATATTATGATTCATTTCTGTATAGGTGAAATTTTTCCCCTATCTTTTTAATATTTTCTAAAACCATGTTGCGTAGCCGTTAGGCTGCCGAATTTTTGTAAGTGATTTCAAAATTATTCTTTTATTTTGAGTTATTTATTTATTTATTCTTCATCTATTATTACCAAAGAGGAATTAAATCTCCAAAATCTTGTATATTATGGATGTTCTCATGTTCATGAGAAATTCATCATCAATATTCTTCTTTTCCCCCACTTGTTCAAGGAATTAAAAACATTGTCTGTGATGTGTCGAATTACCGACATCGTAGACGATGTGATTTCAATTTGCATTAATTCATTCAAGTTTGGTCATGAAACCATTTATATGGTTGAACCAGGTTATAATATATGTGTTATGACTCACCCATGGTTCTTTAATTCTTTTTTACTCATGGATCTAATTTATAAAAACAAAATGAGGTTGTTATTATCAAAGAACCACTAAAACGATCTAAACGAACCTCATTAATGTTTTAACTAATGAATCATCATCATGGTATACAACCCAAAATAATTATAAGATCATTTATATCTCTATAATTTAGTTAATAATATCTATTAGCAATTCTGGATGTTTAACCATGTTTCAAATTAACTTCCATTCATGGAAACAAGTAACGAACCATGAAAATCAAGGGAGAAAATGCTTCCAAAACATGAAAATTGAACCAATTAAACCCATATAAAGGGCCATGAATGAACCTAATAAGGTTATAATAATTAAATTACATGTATTGGAGGTTATGGAAATATTAATTAATGAATCTAAATTTTATTATTCAGGTAATTAAAGCAATCAAAGAACACACTCGAGCATAAGGTAAGGGATCCTCTATCTCACTTTTGTTCAAGAATCTCCCCTATGTTGTGCACATAATAATCTTTATGTGGCGTACCTATTGCCCATTTTACATCAATTTTAAATTTAAATTATGTTTATATTAAATATCCATAATCTCATATCATGGATTTGTTTGTTGTCTAAACCTTATACCATTTTATATATGGTGTTTATTTGGAAAGTTATTTTAATTATGAAAGTATTGATAAATCTGTATACTCTACTCTATACAGATATTGATCAGGCATATTTATATTGTATTTAATGAATGTATAAATAGTTATTTGGACATGTAGTGAAGGGTGGGGCCCTCTATAGCCCCTCGATGCATCGGTAGGTCTCATGAGACAAAACAGTTTGGCGACAAACCCTTCGAGTTTGTTTCCAAAAATCAGATGGGTTTCTACCCATAGAACTAAACTGTTTTTATAGTATTATGGTTTTCTTATGCCAGATACATGACATCCAGTTAATAAGAATTATATTTATTCATTATTAGTTATTATTATTATCCATGAGGTTTTCACTATGACAAAATCTATGGATGCAGTTTCATTCTCAGTTTATTAATGACATTAGTTGTTCATTTATTCACTATGCCATATTGATTATGTCAGATTAATTATGATTCACTTATTATTGTACTCATGCTTCCGCTATTTTTAACCCTTACTGAGTATTTGATCTCACCTATTTCATTGTCTACCTTCAACAAGTGATGAAGAGAAGATCTTTTATTGAGTTCCTGGGGATGCCATTTTTAGTTTTTGTGTTTTTGTTATGTATTGTATTTTGTAAACTTTTCCAACGTAATTTGAGTAACATCTATGTATCTAGTTTCTTCAATACTACTAAACTGATCATTCCTTTGGGATTTTCATTCCTTCTAACCATTTCAATATCACAAGTAATGCACCGGCTCCAGCCTAGAGGGGTTTAGGTGTTACATATACCTCAATCCAATCCATAGTGTGACCAGTATGACTCAAAGTGCATTTTTTTAAATTGGAATCAATTTTAGTAAAAAAGAAAACTGACCTACTAAAAATAGAAAAAACACATTTTTATTTATATTATAATTTATAAAAATAATCCATAATTAATTTTTGATGTTTATGAATCAGCCTAACCACAATCCGATACACGATGTTCCCAGTATAGCTCAAAGTTTCCTTTATCAATTTAAA
Organism: Viscum album; assembly: GCA_963277665.1. NCBI lineage: Eukaryota > Viridiplantae > Streptophyta > Magnoliopsida > Santalales > Viscaceae > Viscum > Viscum album. The sequence continues at coordinate 865,459,466 of OY728152.1, read as the reverse complement.
ATTGATATTTAAGTTCAAAAAGTTTCACTCATTGAAAACAAAGAAAAAATTATTTGATTGTATTTATAAATTAAGAAAATGATTCATAAATCATTTGTGACATGTAGGAATCATTCTCACATAAAAATGACACATTATGTCACTGGTATGAGTCAAAGTATGTGTTTCATGTGTAAAATGACATTTTATTATAAAATATAAGTGATGTACTCAAAAATAACTAAATGAATTAATATTGTTTTCATAATTTATAAAAATGATCCATAAGTAATTTTGGATGTGTAGGAATCAGCTACACCTCAATCTGATGCACAATGTGACTAGTATGACTCCAAATCAGTCTTTTTATTTAAAATTGACATCAGTTATAGTAAGAAAGAAAACCGACCTACTAAAAAATAAGAAAACACATTTATACTATTTTGATACTTTATAAAAATGATTCATAAGTAATTTTTGACTTGTAGGAATAATATTAAGCTCAATCTGATACACATGTTCACGATACGAATCAAAGTGTTTGTTATCGGTTTAAAATCAACAATTTAGTTCAAAAAGTGTCACTCACTAAAAACTAAGAAAACACACTCAGGTTGTCCTAATAATTTAGGAAAATAATTCATAAATCATTTTTGAAATTTAAGAATTGGCTTCACATAAATATGAAACATGATGTGACTATTATGATTCAAATAACATGTTTCTAGTTTAAAATGACATTTTAGTAAAAAAGAAAAGTGATGTATGAAAAACTAACAAAACACATTCAAATTGATTTTATACTTTAGGAAAATGATCCATAAGTCATTTGGAATGTGTAGTAAACATCTAAAACACAATTTGACACACAGTGTGACCAGTATGACTCTAAGTGTGTCTTTCCAATATATAAGTATAATTTTAGTTTAAAACACGCATCACATCGCCAAAACCAAGCAAACAAGCCTAGATTGTTTTCTCATCATTATATCTAATTTTATTATTTGATTTCCTTATAATTTTTATCTTATAATTATTTAATTAATTTTCACATAGATAATTATTGATGAAATACAATAAATGGTGTGATAAGCAAGAATTAACCACAACTCAATCTGATACATAATGTTCCTTGCATGACCCAAAGTTTAGTTTAAAATCAACACTTTCTGCAAATTTATTTATTTATATTACTACTAACATAATATTTTTTTCTTATAAAAGTGTTATTTTGATCGAGTAGGGGTGGATTGTTTGTCAATAGTATGAGTCAGGGTTGGGATCAAAAGAAAAAAGAATATTGATGTTTTTGAATGTATGTAATAATTTATACTTATGTAATTGTATAAACCAATTCTTGAAATGTATATAATATAGTTTTCTCTTTCTTGTATTTGTGTTGTATATTTCATTTCATTTAAATTATGGATTGGTACTTGATTTTTTTGATATATGGTGGTGTTTCTAGTGATGTGGTGTGCTGTTATAGCATACTGCATTGGTTATTCAATGTTTTTTTGCATAAAAGTTTAGTATTACCCTTTATTAGTACTTTTAAAATCAATGATAAATGCCATTTTTAGTGATGTTAAAGGTCTATTTTGTAGTAGTGTTGGTAATATGAGGATCATGATCACTTTGATCGTCCCAAGAAATCATCCACTAGAGTCATTTTACATCTAAATTGTATGGATTAAATTGTAAAATAAGGAAAAACTCAGAAGGGGAAAAAGTTAGCAGAATAAATATTAAACCCAATCACAAAAATTTGTGAAGGATAACCCGTTTGGTCTTCTGCCTAGACAGAAGTAGAGTCTATCGATGAACACCTCTAAAGTGTCCAGGAACTTAAGGAACTTCTCTCGTTAGGCCTCATCATGAACATATAGAATGGAAAGGATGTGAAAGTGGTCAAGGAGTTGGATGACCTTCTGTTTGATGTGAAGGCATGAGAGGAAAACCAAATGTAGAGTTTTTTGGTCCGTATGGGATTTTTATATAGACAGTTATGTGCAATATGGTGTTGTGGGTTGGGAAAATGAATGATGCAGTGCAGATGGGGGAGTGAGGCATCCTGTAAACCACTGGACATCGAGTGAGACTCCTTGGTGGCCATTGGTGCTACCGAAATCAAATCAAAGTTGGAGGAGGATGATGTAGGGGGTGCTAGAGACACGACACCCCTTCAATGCTTGACCAGGGGAGGATCGTTGAGCTCAGGTATGATATTAGAATGAGGAGTGTGCACCGTCTTTATGCGTTCCATTACAGGAATGTATAGTTAGAGAAGATGGAGAGGTAGAGAGGTATGGGTATGATAGGGTGGAAAAAGGAGGTTTTGGTGATATGAGAGGTGTGACCAAAGGGTGGGAGGTGATTGAGTATGAGAGATGAGATAAGGGGATTGTGTGATAAGAGAGGGGTAGTGAGCACCGTGAACCTAGGGTTCAGAACATAAATAAGACACAAATTTACACAATGTGTATTTGGGCACACATTGTGTAATTCATTAATTAAATATGTTTTGGTTATGAATCGTACATGTAATTTAATCTCATACAAAATGTGTAATTTGGACTTTTTGAACATTTTTTAACTAGATCCCAGTTCTTTGATCTTATAATTCCCCAAGATACCCAAAGTTATATTCTATCATATTCTAACCTATAGCGACCTATCCTAGGTTTCCTCCTAGTCATCACATCATTTAACATTGAGAGATTGACTCAGTGGTGCTCAATTGGATTTGAAAGTTATCACGCATTCCTCATGGAATGGTTCCTAATAAATATTAAATCTTTGACCATTAAATTTAAATTAAGGTTCTCCTTATTTCTTAATTTTGTTGGTTCCATAGGGGAATACTTTTACGACCATGAAGGGTACCATAGGGGGATACTTGTACAACCACAAATGATCCCGGCCATACTGATTTCAACTTCCCTAGTAGAATTTGTAATTGAGAGTTTAACTATAAGAATTTATTCCTGTTGGAACCATGACTATTATATGAAAGAAATGGATTTTGGTTTTTGTTTGTTGTTAATCCTAATTGGAAGTCCATAATGTTTTCTAGGAAAGGGATCATATAGTTTGAGCAGAAAACAATATTGATGGTGGCATCATTTCCCGATGTTTTCCAAATTTTTGGGCCAGAAAATCAGAAAATGGGAAATGTGTGGTTGGAACAGAAAGTTGCACACAAGATTGTAGGTGTTTTTTAAATTTTCGCACAAGGCATGTTTTAGTATCAGAACATCAAAAAATGGAAAAGGCATGAGCTGCGCAAAAAATATGGAGTTGTGCGTGGAAAACGGTTCATGCACAAAAAGCATTGCGTGGAAAATGTGAGGTTTTTCATGACACGGTGGGTTTTGTGTGTGGGGGTCAGTGACTCCTATAAATAATAGGTGACTACCTCATTTGATATGGAAGAAGACTTAGATTAGATCTGAGTTCTGATTCGCATAAAACTTGCATGAAAAGGAGTTGTGCTGAAAAGTTGAAGTTGCACAGAAAAGTTAAAGTTGATTACAAAAGTTCAAGTTACGTGAAAAAGTTAAAGTTGTGTGCAAAAGTTAAATATGCACATAAAGGGTGTAGTTGGAAACAATATTTTCTGTTTGAAAATAAAAATCTTGCATGAAAAAGTAAAATCGTGAGTTCCATTGTCAGTGTAGGCTGAATACATGTTCTGAATATTCAGTTTAGTGCTTTAGGGATTTCAAGTGCATCAATTCTAGACTTCGATGTAATCAGTGTATCATGATGAAAAGGGACAAAGACTTCAATGAAAATCTATTAATGTGACCTACAAGTTGATAAACTGAGTTTGTATTCTCTCACAGTAGTGAGCTAGGGGGATTCAAGGGAAGTAATCTGAGGGACGCAGTGAGCTATCCCTAAACCTTTGTAAAGGTAGTGTGTCTGGAACATAATGACTATGACTGAATCTTGTAATCCTCAAACTATTAAACATTAGTGGATTTAGGTATGACCGACACACTGTCGGCATATACTCCTTGGATGTATCCCTTTGCGGTGAACCAGGTAAAAGTGCTGTGTCATATCCCAAATTTCATTTGTTTGATAGATTTAACAAGTTCCTACCAATATGGGAACAAGATCCAAAACTTTAAAAATAAAAATATTACACCCTGATTCACCCCTCCCCTCTCAGGGTGTTCTGGGGTCCTTCAATTCCCTAGTATAAAAATTCATCATGTGATGCATTATTCATTCCATTTCTTGGTTTTCTCTTTACAAATCTTGTAATTTTCATATGAATCCTTTCATATCACATATAATTCATTCAATTACAACATCCTAACTTCCCCAACATTTTAAGAATCGAGATTAAACCATTTAATTTCCCTGCAAGAGTGATTCTCTAGTTCTATGGGTAAATAAAAAGGGTTTATGTACACTAATAAGAAGGCTGTGGTGCTAATATGTGTTTTGTGCACAATATAGTACAACCAAAGTGAATCATATAACATTAGACTCCATTCCTTTAAATTTATGTTTAGGGTACTTTCAAGGATTTTTTTTGATTTCCCTCTTTAGAAATTCAACTTTCCCACTTGTTTATGGGTGTTAGGGAGTGCCTATGTTATATCAAATTCCATTCTTCCCTAGTATTCCTTTAAAACAAATATTGGTAAAATGTGTTCCCTTTTCACTAATGAGTACTCTAGGAAATAAAAATCTTGAAAACACATTTTCTTTAAGAAATTCACAACCACCTTTTTCATTTCATGAGTGGTTGATTCAGCTTATACCCATTTCGAGATGTAGTCAACAAAAAAAAGGATATAGAACTTTCCATGTAAATTAGGGAATGTCCCCACAAAAAATATTCCCCATACATCAAAGAGTTTAACTTCCATGATTTGGTTTTGGTGTATTTCATTTTTTTCACAATGGTTCCAGTTTATTGGCACCGATCATAACTTTGACAATAATTTCTTGTATCTTGGTGAAGTGTGGTTCAAAAGAGTCAACTTTTTGGTATTTTAGCTACTTTTCATTCTGGTCCATGATTCCCTCCAGTTGGTGCTATGTGACACATGTCTAACACAATTTTGATCTCATATTCTAGGATAAAATGTCACATTAAGCCATCAACACAACACTTAAAAAGTAGCATCCCATCCTAGTAGTAATGTGAAGTATCGATTAAAAATATCCTCCTTTGATGGTAGGAGAGGTTCAGGTAAAGGGATCTTATAGAGAGATAGTTTCCAATGTTGGAAAACCATGGTCATGCCTTTGCGTTTAGGCTAAAAATAGTTTCATTGTGGAATTCATCCTCAATATCCATATTACCATTTTCCTTAATGAGGGGAAATGGGATTCCAAATAGATAATTAGCATCACCATTCTTTGTTACTTTGGTTTCTTTGATGATGATGTCAAATTCTTACAACAATAAGATCCACTATATCTATCTTGGTTTGGAATCCTTTATTCATCAACTATTTTAGTGCTACATGATCAGTGTACACAATCATCTTTGACAAAAATAAGTAAGAAATAAACTTTTTGAATGTAAAGATTACTACCAGGAGTTCTTTTTTGGTGGTTGTTTAGTTCACTTGATCATCATTAAAGGTATGAATGGTATAGTAGATGCGATATAAAGTATGGACGAACCTCTATCCTAAGACAGTTCCCACAGTGATGTCACTTTCATCTCACATTAACCCAAAGTCTTTCTCCCAATGTAGTGAAATGATAATAGGAGTGGCCACCAGAATTTTATTTAAAATGTTGAATGCCCTTTGACACTCTTTAGTTAACTTAAAAGGTGTATAATTTACTAATAGGTAATTCATAGGGTGGGAAAGTTTTGAAAAATGTTTTATGAATCAATGGTATAAATTTTCAAATCCTAGAAAGATCCTTATGCATTAAATTGTTGAGGGATTAGGTAAGTCTTTTATCACCTTGATTTTTGTGGGATCAACTTCAACACTATCCTTGGAGATTTTATGTCTAAGTAATATGCCTCCATTAACCATGAAGTTTCATTTCTCCTAGTTTAAAACTAAACACTTCTCTTCACAGCATTGCATGAATAGTTCAAGATTGCTGAGGCATACATAAAAGGATCTTCCATATACTGAAAAATCATCCATAAAAGCATCCAAGAATTCCATTTCCATATAATGGAACATATGTTTCATACACATTTTAAATGTCTCTAGTGCATTAAAAATACCAAATGACATGTGTCTGTAGGTGAAGGTACCAAATGAACATGTGAATGTTGTTTTTGAGTAATCATCTTGGTCAATTTCAATATAATTGTATCTTAAATATCCTTCTAGGAAATAATAGAATTCATGAATTATGAGTCCTTCCAGCATTTGATCCATGAAAGGTAAGTGAAGTGACATTTTTGAGTTACTGTATTCATTTTTCTGTAGTCCATTCATAATCTTCATCTAGTGATGTTGTGATTCAAAATAAATTAATTTTCATCATTCTTGACGATAGTGGGACCACCATTATTTGGAACTACTTGTAGATAACTAACCCAATAACAATTAGAGATCGAAAAAAATTATTCCATCATCCAGAAGTTTTGGTACTACTTTCTTAACTATCTTCTTCATTGGTGGGGTGATTCACCTTTGGGGCTGTCATTTGGGTTTCAAACTTTCTTCTAATAATTTTTTATGAGTGAATAATGTGGGTCTAATCCCTTTATTTTCATCCATTTATAAGAAATTGACTTTTTATATATTTATAAGACTTTGATCAAATTTTTTTATTATGGGTGTGTCAGCTCTGAGTCAATGATGAATGGAAGCTCAATCGTTGTCTCTATAACATAATACATGAGTGTTCTTGAGAAAGGTTTCGGGTCTGATATTAGTGGTTGAATGACCGATTGTATGAAATGTGGGTTCGTGACCCTTGGGAGAGGTTCTATTTTGTTTGTTTCCTCAATATCATACCCCTATCCTTTAGTAGGATACAGTTTATCACTATCATTCTCGATGGCCATCTAGTCATTCTTATCTTCGGTGAGAAAGATAGATTGGTAGTCAAAAGAATCATCTGTTTGTTTTGTAGATTTCATTAGGTCAAAAAATACTTGTTTTTCACCTTCTCAAAATATCAGTCTCCCTTAATTCACATCAATCAGTGATTTCCCAGTGGCTAGAAATGGATAACCTAAGATAATTAGAACAAATCCTTCTTCTTCCATGTCTAAAATGAGGATGTACACTACAAAAATGAATTTACTGATTTTTACTATAATCTATTCAAGAAATCCTCAATTATATTTAAATAACCGGTCATCTAATTAGAGTGACAGTATAGATATATTGAGTTCCCCAAGTACCTTCTTTAAAAATACACTAATTTTCATAAGTTTAATGATGGGTCCTAAGTCACATAGGGATCTTTCAATGTTTTATTCTCCTATAATGCATGGAATTAAAAATCTCCAAAGATATCTCATTTTTATGTAATTTGCTACTGAAAAACAACATAAAATTATTTATTTATGAAAATTAATCCCATGACTTCCATTTTTATCTTATTATAAAGCATTTTCTTGAGAAAATTTTCATAGGATGGAATTTGGAAAATAGCTTCAACAAATGGGATGTTGATGTGTAAATGCTTAAACATATCCAAAAATTTCTTATATTCCCCTTCAATCCTTCCTTGTCTCATTATTTTTGGAAATTGGAGAGGGGTTTTGTAGGATATTGGTGAAATTTAGATATCCTCTTTGGGTTTCTCTTGTATTGGAGCTTTTGTTGGAGGTGATGATTTAAAGGTTTCTCATGATCATTTTGATTTTTTCTTTTTTTTTTCCATCCTCTTCAATGAATGTTGTAGGTTTCTTAGGTTCCTCAGACGTTTTCTCTCCTCCTACACATTATTGTTGTAAATAAAACACTTTCCCCCTCCTTAGTACCACTTACTTTTCCTCTTCCTTTGGATATGTCTCAATAATACCTTGTAGTGTACTTGGAAATCTACTAGAAAAGGTATTTGAGATTTGATCCATTTTATCTTAGAGATTTTAGAGGGAAACCCTTTGATTTTTCATTTATCTTTCTTGGGTGGTCATCCTTTGATCTACCTTTTGAATGAATTATTTGAGTAGATATTTCAAATTTATTTGATGTGGTACAACTGGTTATGGCTATATTTGTGGAGCCAGTTAAAATTGTTGTTGGCCTCTAGGAGGGAAAGGATATTGGGGTACTTATTTTGGAGCCTCAGAATAGGATTCATAGGTGGATAACCCAGTGGTCCTTGATTTATAAGTGGTTCTTGACCAATTATTTGTTGTCATCACCCTTTATTATTTTTCTACCACTATCGGGCCAACCTCTATTGATAATATTGTTATGGTTGCTGGTATTTTTGTTTTTTCTAATTGTAATTAATGTAATTACAATCTTGGTTTTTTGTTCATTGAATTCTTCCCTAAAATATTATTATGAGTATGGACCCCCACACATTTCTTAGGATTTAATCTTTATTATAGGTTCTAGCGGGGGAGTTAGTGCAGCAGGTCACTGAAAGGATTCTAATTTCTTAGTTAGGGCCTCTAGTTGTGCAGTTAGAAAAGCATTCTATTCAACTTAGTGGATTCCACGCCGAGGTGGCCCACAATCACTCTTCCATATAATGGAATAGTGTGAGACCTCTTCTAGAAATTCTTATCTTACTTTAGGTTCTTTTAGTATAAGTCTTCTATCAATGGAGACATCTACTATTATATGAATGACTATTTTGAGACTTTGGTTGAATGAGTACAACTGTATCCACAAATCTATTCTATGATGTGGTAATTTACTAGTAAGTTATTTAAAGAGATCCCAGGCCTCCCAGGTTGATTCTCCATCTATTTGAGTAATGTTTTTGATTTCATTTAGAATATTCCAAGTTCGTATAGATGGAAAATATTTATCCAGAAACTTCTTGGCTAGTTTTTCCTTAGATGTGATTGAATTGGGAGATTGCCTCTTTATCCAATCATTGGCTCTATCAAACAAGGATAATGGGAATAACCACAATTATATTTCATTATAGGATACTCCATAGTTGTGCAATGTATTGTAGTACTGTTTTAATTTTGAGTTATATTCATGAGTATCCTCACTCTGAAGTATACTGAACTGACCCATGTTTTGAATCATACTAATGAGTCATGGTTTGATTTCAAACTTATGTTCCTAGAAAGGAGGGAAAAAAATTCTTGGTGTGAAACCATTGATTGAATACAAGACATAATCCATAATGGTTCACTCTAGTTTCATGTTAGGTTGACATCCTTGAAGTGCTGGTGGCACATATTGTAAGTTGGATGGGTTTGGACATGCAGGATTGTTGTGGTCTTTCATACTTAAATGTAGGTGTGTTGAAAGGTACCTTTCAATTTTAGGCATGAAGGTAAGTGTTTATTGGGTTTCAAGTATCCTTTAATGAGTCATGTGGCCTTGATTCATGCACTAGGATGAAAAAATAAGGGAATAATGTCATCTAAAAGAAATAATAAAGAATGAAAAGTGAAAGGGGGACAAGTGCGGTAATATAAGATTTGTGCCGAAGGTTCATGTTATTAATCATAGTAAAACATGTAACTAGAAATGATTCCAAAATTTGATGCACCCTCACATGTCTTTTAATTGGTTTGGGCTGAAGTAATATTATAATTAATATTTATCTCAAACTATACTTTCTACAATGACGTAGTATAGTGATAGTGTGGGGTCAATCCCCTGAGAAATGTTTTTGAAGACAAGGAACTAGAACTTCAAACCCTTTGTGTAGGAGTACTCACGAATTAGATTGGGTTTAGAAATTGATTAAGAAAATTTATTTTGGTAATATTTAGGAAGAAGGTAGGGTTCATGATTAATTTTTAGGTTTAGGTAAAAAGGATATTCTCAATCCTAACTTGGAATGATCCTAGGGATTAGGATGAAAAGTGGTGCATTGAGAACAATTTTATTATGCTCAAACCAACTAGATCTATATAATATGAAAATATTAACTAGTTTAGATATATCTAAAAACCTAGATTCTTTAATCCTATCTTCTGTTTAATAAAGTATCACAATATAATGGTTATAGCCTACTCTACTCTAATCAGGTCAGGTTCATTCATTTAAACTTACCATGGTCAGGGTTTCCTAATAAAATTGAATAAAAAGATGTTATGTGACCTAATTAATTACCTTAGGGTTACCAAGTTATGATTTTGATATTAATTAAGATTATAACAACCTCACTCTCAACCCCTACCCTAAGAGGTTTAGCCGCTCATGATGGTAGTAATTAAGATTAAATAAAAAATTATAGACATGCATGGATGATTAAGAAAATAGTTGAAATAAAATAGTTTGAAAGTGAGGGTTCAAGAATCATGAAATTCAAAATCATATTAATAAATAATTAAATCAACCACTTACTTGAAATAGTAAATAAGAAAGATTGTATGGATAAGTCATTGTTGAATGAAAACATTAATGTTAAATGGATGTTGAATGCTAAATGGAGATGGAAGGAATGTATAACGCATGTAGAACCATCAAAGATACTTCGATTCAATCAAAAAAGTAAAATGATTTATTTAGAATTGAGTTGGGAGAGAATATAATGGAGAAAAAATAGAGATAATGAGAAAAAAATGAGATAATGAAAAGTTATTCATTGTTGTGTGCATGCTAGAAAGTAAATAGTCGGGGAATTACATGATATGTAAACATCCCATGTCTTGCAATACTGATCCATGATTTTTTACAATTATTTTGGATCTGGAATGAAAATTATCCATAATATATTAGATTTATAGATTTGAATTATCTCATGATGTGTAGCTGTTCTTCATGACATGCTTCTTCTCATGACTTGAATTTTAGGCGGGAATTGGCATTTGAAGGTTACACATCATGTACTGGAGATTCACATTGTGTAATATTTTCATGGATTCTAATTTATTCATGACTTGATTTATGACTTGTGAAATACTGTAAATGAATCCTATACATAATGTAAGTGATTTTGATGATGTTTAATGATCATTTTTTCCAATTTCCACATCCTTCCCTTTGGAGTCATGGAAATCTATTCTATGTAATAATCAACACATACCTGATGCATTATTAAATAAAACATGAATAACTGTTAATTAAATGTCTTCAAAATGTCTATAAAATTTTAGATTATCAATTTTCCCATGACCAAGACCAATCCATGATTCAATAACTAATGCATGAGAGAAATCATTTATGGTAGAATTTTAAGCTCATCACGATCACGACCCAAACTATGTTTTCCAAACCTCCCCATGAAAATATCACCATCACACACCTTACCCTTAGGGAATTTTATAGTGAAATAAATGTATATTTATCTATAACCTAATATTATGAATTTATATATTTTTATTTTCAATAAAATAATTATTATAATTATTCATTTTGTTATTAATTATTAAGTTATTAAATAATGAGTTTGATAAAAATTATATTTTGATACGATGAAATAGAAATTGAATTTTTGGGAAATATGTAGTTTCAATCAAGGAACTATTTTGAGGAATTCATGATTTTTTATATAATTTATATTTTCATAAAATATTATTATTATATAATATTAAATATAAATTATAATATAATTTTAGGAAGTCAAATGTAACTTTTATAAGGGTCAGAAAACTATTATTGTAAAAAAACAATATTTTTCAATAAAATGGGATTTTTGATTTTAAATTTTAAATTATCATATTTAGATGATTATTTTGATAAAATAAATATTATTATTTAAATAATCACATCAAAATTATTTGATAGTAAATTTTTTCATAATTTCCAGAGACATTCAAATTTTTGGGTAAAAATTAAATATGGTATAATTATATGGTATGCATTATAACATCATGAAATCCTAAAAGTGATTTAATAAAAACTATAAAGAGTATCCCCGACCAAAATAATGTTTTCCTTTTAAAATAATGAATTTTCAAAGTTATTTTATTAATTTTATAAACTCTTAATGAACCCTTCAAAACCCATATTATATTTTAATGTTTTAAAATAAATTCGTTTAAAAAATGATTCACTTCCACATAACCGAGGGAATTATTTTAATGTTTTTGGTTATTCAACCTATAAAATAATTTAATCAATTCGTCTCTGGGGGAAAAATTGAGAAAAATCATCATGGTTTGTGGTCTATATTAATTTATGATGTAGAATCCAAAACCTAAGTTTATAATTAACAAAGAATCCCCCTCTATTTTTCTATATAAACCCATCATAAATCCCATTTATCTTAACTAAAATCTCTTGTGACATGAATTTACTCTACCCTTACCTCTCTCTATCCCTACCAAGGTTCCCCAATCTCTTAATAATCTCCTCCCAATCTTTTAGAACATCCCTATCATGTTAAGGGTTTCTCTCCTCCTCTTTATTCAAGAAAATTATCTATATCAAGCATTTTGATTTCCAATTATTTAATTTGGGATATATTTTTACACATCCCTTTTACTGTACTTATGATTCCCAAGTAATTATATACCCATTTCACTCTAATTCACCCCTTCTATAAACCTCTTTGTACACCCGTGATGTTGTTTAAATTATCCTTCTATTTTCTATGACAAACATTTATGTAGTGAATACCTGTATTTATTTATAATCAAGGGTATTCAACTAGTTTTACCTATCCTTAATTGATTTATTATTTACATTTATGTAACCTTCACTCCTTAATAATGGGGTTAAAATTGATGAAAATCATCCTTATGTAGCATGATATGTGTGGAAAAGTTATGCATGTACATGATATGAAACTGGCAGGTGGGCAGAAAATTAAATATCCCTCTAATGCATTGGGTAATGTTTTTATATCATGAGATACAATGTATGTTCAAAGATATGATATCCTAAGAAAACTATGTTATGATTTCTTGGAATTTATTGTTGACTTTTGTTTATGATGTCATGTTTTTTGTTGTTTCCACATTCTTATGTTTCCTTTATGATATGTTGTTTTATCACGCCTCATTGTTAAATATTATGATTCTCAACCTTATTATATTAACTTGATATGCCTATTGTATAATATATACTGATTTATCTTATGCTATTATTTTTAACTCCCTTACTTGTATTTATAGATCACCCCTTTTTAAGTACATCCTTTAGTTATCCCATGCAGTATTAGAGGATAGATGAAATATAAGGCTACGTTTTGGATTTTTTAAAATTTTTTGTATCCATGTATCAAGTTAATGTTCCATGCACTTAATTTACCAAAGAAACTAGTCCTCACGATCTTATCAGTTTATATTAAGTGTATCTTTATGTAATAAATCATTAAATAATGTGTTTTAAAGATATGGGTTTTCATATAAGCCATACATCATAAACCAAATAAACAGAACTCCCATTTAAATGTGGTTGGATTGGAAAGTTTATTTTGGTTTAAAACCTTTTTCTCATTCATAAAAACGCCATGTGAAAATATAATGACCACCATGAGACTCTCATTTTAAAGTACACAACCTCTAGTGAGTGGAATGGTCCCTATGTTACCCATCATATTTGAGGTATAAAATAAGAAGGGTCAGAGGGTAAAATCTAGAAGTGGCATGAACCTCAGTCTAGTTGGTAAAACACCACACCAAATATCATAAAACAAAATTTTAATGCCTCAAATATGAGAACATCAAAATTTATAATTTTAAGGAATTGTAATTTCACAAAAAACATTTAATAATTAAAAGAAAATTTGTAAAACAATTCTTTCCACATACCTGAACAATATGATTGAGATTTGAGATCTCCCCCCTGATAAAATTCATTTAAACATCCACCAATGATGAAAAAATCTCAAGAGAGATAAAAAAATATATAATGATGTAATTATTCTCTAATACATAATTAATTATTTAAAATTACATTCCTCTTTTCACCATTATATTCTTTACCTATATCAACCATACTTATTCTCCATTCTCTATCCATAATTCCATTGTTTCTAAGGTTAATTATTTTAGTCAAATCTCTCTATATAATCCTCTAATTTCACAAAATTAAACACCATAAACTACTAAGTAAACTTATCAAATCAAAATTTCCCAATCAATTACCCATGTCTTATTAATATAAAAATTAACATTAATCTCATGTTTTGAAAATACAATTAAATAAATATAATTGATTTAATCTCTACAATATTATATGGATTCCAAAAACACGGATTGTTATAAGTAGGTAGTCATTAAGAATTTATATCAATATAAAATATATATCCATTAAATTTATTTAATTATATAAATATGATGTAATTTTCAAAAATAAAACTATTATGTACACTTCTCAATATAGTAGGTTAGTTTAATACATGAATTGATCTATTCTAAAAAGAATACATAACGTGCTTCCATACTATGGATTTCCAAAATACTCTTAGGCTGAATTTATCAGAATTACAATTTATCTAATAAAAATATGTCCATTTACTATTATTTAGGATTATCCCTAGGGTAATCCCATAAAACCCCAGGGCTAAGGAAACCAATAGTCAAGGAGATACAATTTTCCCTATCCTCTCTCACTCACATCCCATATTCCCCTCTCATGAATCACATCATGTCATAACCTAGAAAAAAATCAAAATTGTTTTTCACCCTACCTCTATATAATATTTGTTTATTATCTACTATAAACCATAAAATATTTTCCCCCTGAGATCCACACAATTTGATGTGATGTTTTATCTTGATAGAGTTGTTTCCTTTATGAGGGTTTCATTCATGTCTGTCAACATGATACCCCATCTTTGGAATTTCAATAAGGTTTGTGTTGTGGGTGATAAGAAACTCATAGATAGTTTGAGGGAACATGGTGAGAGTTTTATATGTGGTTACTTAAAACTATGAGTGGTAGCATTGTTTCTAGGAATATTCTAGGATTTTCATAGTGATAGACATAGTGTGGAAATTTTTATTCATCATATCGATAACTAACATTATGAAAATTAGCTTAGATGAGGACGATTCGATTCCGATAAAGCTATAAATACTAGAGTATAGTTTATTATGTTTTATTTACATGGTGAGTGTGATTAGAAGTAGTATTAAAGATGGTATAATTTATTATTCAATGGATATGGTGTGGAAATTTTTTATTTAGATTATTTATCAGGAAGTAAAATGGAATACTATGACCAAGGAAGAGTTATGGAACTACCCCCATTTTATGATCATTCAAGAGACCTCAATTTTATTTCTAATACTCATTAAAAGAATAATAAATTAAAACCAAGGAATCTTAATTAAACACTCATAGGTTATCTCGAGGGTGTGGAGGTTTACAATTTATTGATAGACAAACTAGTTTTTTAAAAAAGAATTTTTATTCATGATGTTACTTTTCATGAGTCTAATGTAACACGATTAAAAACTTCTTGTAATTGAAATAATCAAACACCTATAAATGATGGTGTTAAATTTATATTGAAATATAAATCTGAATATCAATATTGGAGTGAATAGAATATTTATCAATTGAAAGATTAGTTTTAGTTTGAGAGTAAATCTGAATTAGATGGTGAAGATTTCAGTGGAATTAGGAATTACTAACTTAGTAAAGTTATAGTAAAAAGGGTCATACAAACTTCCACTCATTTCTTCCATGATAATGTTACTACATATGTATTCAATGTTTTCTAGGGTCTCATATAAGATGAATCATAAATATATAAGTAAGTTATAAGAATTAATGCATTAAAAATGTCCCTCACATTTATGAATAAATAAATATTTTACTTTATTGAGAATAATACCTTGACTACTTTTAAGGATAATAATGATCTTAAAGTAATTGTTTGTAAATTCATATTCAATAAAATATAATAAAATTTTAGGGAACCTAAAATAAGGTTTAAATCTCGACTTGCTGTCAAGATATTCTTGCAATGAAAAGAGGTTGATTGTAGTGATATTTTTCTCATATCACAATGCATTATTCTATTCATTTTCTTGAATTATTTAATGAATTTTATGATTTAGAACAACTATATGTAAAAAATATTTTCCCACAAGGGGTTTTGGATGAAAAAATTCACATGAAATCTCTCAAGGGTTAAACTAACCATTTTAAATAGAATCAAAATTATTTTTAACAAGTCATGGCATGTTTTAAATAAGTATTCATAACAGTGGTATAAATAAATAGATTATATTGAAAAATGGTTTTATGCATAGTGAATTTAATTCTTGTATTTATTTTAATTTTTTTCAAGCATGAACTAGTTTATTTTCTCTTATATGATGATGATATAAAAATCATTTATAAATATAAGAGGATGATAAATCACATGAAATTATAACTAAAATCAGTCATTTTAATGAAATACCATGGTAATATGAATCAAATTATAGGCATGAAAATAATTATAGAGAGAAAGAACAAACCAATATATTTTACCCATATTTATTATGTGAAAATGACCCTAAAACATTATTTGTTTGATAAAAAGAAACCTATTAATATTCACTTCAGTAAAAATTTGAAATTTTCTCTTTTATAATTACCTAATAAAAAAATAGCATTCATATATGAGTATAATACTATATGCCTTTGTAGTTGGTAGTGTAATGTATACCATGATTTGTTCAAAGGAAAATTTTTAATTTTTAATTTATAATTTTAGAAGGTTTATGAGAAAATGTGGAAATATTTACAGAAAAGTTTTAAAATGGATAGACATGTATATTCTTTTGTATATTATGATATTTTTTATGATAGAATATGAATGTTAATTCTGAGTCTGAGTTTAACAACCCAAAATTTTATTAATGAAAATTCCTCTTAATCTAATTAAATGTCTTATTATGTAAAATGGTTATATAAAACATATGAACTTAATTGGTTTTATGTTTTTGGATTTTAAAATACTGTTAATAATTACTATCATTGCTAATATAGCCGTTGAACAGTGATCACATTATTAGTATAAATATAGGGCTTTAACAAATCCAATTTACTCAAACAAAGGAAGTGATGACCTCATCTAGTAGAATTGATCCATAAGAAGCCCAATTGTCAGAGCTCAGAAAGAAGATAACATCACCGGGATTCGCTCTTGACTAATCCCAAGATAAGATTCAACATGTTAAGATTGAATAGAACAACCAATGGGAGAAGTGGAAGTTAATAGACATTACCACCCGAGTGATGTTATCTGAGACACCCTAAGATTATGTCACCATCACACACCTTACCCTTAGGTATTATGTGGGTGTTATAAGAAGTTATGTAATAATAACCTATCACTTTGATTATGTGAACCATTTTTTATAAATAATATACATTCATATTCTTATTGTTACTTTCTAAATGGCTTTTAAAGCATAAATATTATTTTTAGTTAATATTTAAATTCAATTAAGAAATATATTTTGATGAATTATGGGATTTTTGAATTAAATAATATTTTAATAAAATATTATTACTAAATTAATTTTTATTAAATATAAATTTTCATATAATTTTTATTAATACAATTGTAATTTTTATTAAGGTTTGAATGTTGTTTTTTTCAAAACCCATGAATTTTCGATAAATGATGGTTTTTATTTTAAAAGTAAAAATTCACATATTTATAAAATTATTTTGATAAAATGAATATTATTTTTGGATTTAGTTGGTAGAATTATCTAATGGTGAATTTTTCATAATTTTATGAGGCTGTCAATTGTTTGGGTAAAAATTAAATATCGTTTAAATATATAAAGTGTTTTATGACATCATAATGACCCAATAGTGATGTAATAAAATATTATAAAAGGGATATTCAGAAAATATATTTTTTAAATTTAAAATAATGTGATTTTATAGTTGTTTGATTAATTTAATGGTACCATAGTGGACCCTTCAAAACTTAAAAAATATTTTAACATTTTAAAATGATTTCTTTGAGAGAGTGAATCACCTCCACATAAGAAAGCCTAATATTTTAATAATTTCGGCCATTGGATTTATAAAATATTTTTTTCCACTCCCCTTTGGAAAAAACCATGGGAAAAAACCATGGGTTGGTTTGTGGGTTTGAATATTTAATTATATAGATTCCAAAACCTAGGTTTGTGAAATATTAAATAATTCCCATCTCTTTTTCTATATAAACCAACCCAAGATCCCACTCCTCTGAACTAAAAACCATTTTAGTAAGTCCCTAATCTGACCTAATCTATCTATAATCCTCCCAAGGTTACCCAAGATATCAATAATCCCATCCTCATGCTCTTGAATTAACACACTTCTAAGTAAGGAATCCTCAATTTCCTTCATTCCTTATTTATGTCCAAGTTTCCTTATATTGTTATTCCATTTTCATTTTCAATTAAAAATGTTTGGGTATGATTTAAAACCTCTCCTATTCTCCTATACTTATGTTTTAATTATTAGGGACCCCTTTCTCTCTCATTAATGCCTCCCATGTACACTCGTTACCATACCGAAATTTCGTAAGGGATTTCTTCCTTTCTCATTTTTGTCCATGTTTATTTATGTTGTTATACCATTTTCATTTCCATTAAAAATGTTGCGGTATGATTTATAACCTCATCCATACTTCCCTAATTATTTTTTAATGATTATATACCTCTTTATCTCTAATTAATCCCTCCCTTGTACACCTGTTACCATGCCAAAATTTCGTAAGAGTTATTCCATTTCTCCTCTTTCTTCAAGTTTCTTTATTATGTTACACCCTATACTTTAAAATTACATGTGTTGGGACACGTATAATTATGGCCCCATTAATTTAAATTTCATGTAAATATGATGATATTCCCCTTTATCTTTCATCAACCATTTTTTATGAATTTTTATTTCACGTCGTTATGCTGCCAAAATTGCACTACGATTTTCCAAGCCAAAATCATCATGTAGTGAATACCATACCCATTTATCTATCAATATTATTCACCTTTATGAACATATACATAATTAATGGTACTTACATGTATATATTACACATTCCTTAGTCATGTAATAACTTATTATTTTTAATGTTTTCATGTTATATGATCCATGTGGAACACTTATGCATGAAATGAAATATTTATAAAGGGTGTGCCTGGACAGCGCTTTAATGCATTGGGTAATGTTTATTATCATGATAATTCATGTGGAATGAGGGTTTAATCATGATAATTAAAGTGAAATTAGGGTTTAATCATGCTAATTCAAGTGCAATGAGGGTTTTCCCATGCTAATTCAAGTGCAATGAGGATTTACTCATGATAATCCATCTGTAATGAGCCTTGGATGATGATAATATCATGTTGTATGTCGTTGACACATTTACATGTTATGATAATCATGATATATCAAAACTTTATGTTCATGTTTCTCTTATTCTCAATTTATATGTCTATTTCATAACATGTATTTTATTCTTCATGTTATTTCTTGTTTTCTACCGTATTGGGCTTTATAACTCACCCTTTTCTTATGTATGTACTCAGGTTATCCCTTACAATGCTAAGTATGAAGGAATTTTGTGGTGATGTAAAAGAAAATTTCAATAAATATGTTATATTTTATGTCTTATGTTTTCATGTAATGTTCCTAATTTCCCAAGACACTAGACCTCTCTAACCATGGAGTTTTCTTAAGTGCATGTTTATGTAATAAATCATGTTTAAGTGTGTAATAAAGATAAGGGTTGTTATAGTTGATATCAAATGATAAGTTTAGTTATTTTTGGTATTAGTATTAGAAAAAACTAGTGAAATCCTTAGGGATAAAACTAATTGTACTAAAAACATCCCTAAATTTTGGTGAGTATAGAGTAAGTGCTTTATCAAGAAAATACATCCCTGTTTGGATATGACCATGTAGAGGTAGTTTTGGAACAGATGTATCTCTAGGTAAAACCTAAAAAAACCACTTTGAGCTAGACTCAAATGGGAACTAGTACATGAAAACTATCCTTGCTTCACTCTTGGTTTGACACTACTAGGGGATATGATTTGGAAAATTCATAAGCTTAGTATGAACCATTATTAATGAAAAAATGCCCCTTAAAATATATGTTTGTAAGTAGATCATGGATAACATAGATTGAAGCCTATAAATTCATAATTTATGGAAATAAATTTAATTTATAAGTTATACCTTTTTGTAATTGGATTACCCTTTATGTGTTACTCGTAAATTTCATTTTATTCTAGCCAATGGTTGGAAAATAGAGGACTTAGGCT
Source organism: Viscum album (assembly GCA_963277665.1). Lineage (NCBI taxonomy): Eukaryota > Viridiplantae > Streptophyta > Magnoliopsida > Santalales > Viscaceae > Viscum > Viscum album. Next base: position 865,439,221 of record OY728152.1, on the reverse strand, counting down.
AACAACCGATGCAAAGATCAATGTGATAACTATTCTAATGAGATGCACAATCTAATGGGAGTGGGAATTGAAAACTTTTTCATGATACTCTCTCAGTTAACTCAAGTTTTGAATATAAACATGGGTCAAGAGGATTGTCCAACCCCCCTAAGAAAGAACAACATGAAATTGATTGCTTCATGATACCAAGGCCTCTTACTTTCAATGGATCATCTGCTCCCTCAATCGTCGAACAATGGATCAACTCCATTGAGAATATCTTCTCTATCCTTAAATGTCCCTAACAAGAGAAGGTACTTATGACTACTTATCGTATGGAGGGTGAAGCTGATCAATGGTGGACATTGATAAAAAATATGAAGCTTGAGGAAGAGACCGAGGCATTAGAATGGAAGGATTTATAGAAAATGTTTTTGATAAATATTTTCCTCGCACCCTATGACTTAATATGGAAAGGAACTTCCTTTACTTCAAGAAAAAAATACAGTGAATCCATTAGAGCGTATGAGGAAAACTTCACAAGGATTTCATGATATTCCACCAACTTTTTCATTACCCTAAAAATGCAAGGTTGACCGCTTCTTTGGTGGGATAAAACATAGAGTACAGAAAGCCGTAGAGATTTGTGAATTTGAAAGCTATGGAGAAATTGTATGATGTAGCTTCAAAGTTGAAATGGAGATCAGTGAATCTTAGGGGTATAATGGGGATAAGAATCGGAAAGTGGACTTTAATTCTGGTGGTCCGATGGATAAATCCAATAGTTCTAAGAAATTCTATCACCCCACTTGCAAAAGGTGTGGAAAGAAGAACCCTATAAATTGCCTGAAGTGGACAAGGAAATGCTTTAGGTGTGGAAATGAAGGGAACCTGCCCATTAATTGCCAACAAGAAAAACCTGCAGTTGCGACAGAGGAGAGGAAAACTTTGTTCAACACTCAACACATTATCATTACTTCAACTACAAATAACCAGGGCACTTTGAAAACCAGTTCCCTAAGCCAAGGGGCTTTGGAGGCAACCAACAACCTCCAAGGTAGCAAGGGAGAGCCTTTCCCATCACTACTTCCAAAGAGAACCCCGACAATGAAGTGGAGATAGGTACACTAGTTATTCATTCAAGAATAGAGAATGTACTTTTGGATTCTGGTTCTACGCATTCTTTTATATCCTGAAAGTTTAGTAGAACAATCCCAACACCACTACAAATCATGGAAGTAGAGATGTCTGTGAGAATAGAAAGTAGAGAAATAATTACATCCCATGAATATAACTCCTCCCCTATCAAAATTTATGAATTGAACTTCCTGGTGAACCTCTTCATACTGGTCCAGTAGAATTTGATGAAATTCTTGGCATGGATTGGCTTTACCTATATTGATCCAACATAAATTTATATAAGAGGGAAATAACTCTCCATATGGTGAATTGAACCCTGATTCTGTACAAGTGCAAGGAGGAAGATTAATCTTCTTTAGAACCATCATCTCAAGCATGAATATTACTGCACTATGAGCACATGTATCTTTATCAAATGATTGAGTCTAAAGAAGAAACCATACCTGAATACATGCCTATTGTGAGGGAATTCACTAAAGTATTTCTCGAGGAATTTCTTGGTCTTCCTCATAGAAGAGATATTAAATTCTTGATTTATATTATACCTAGGGAATTTCCTATATACAAGACTCTATATATAATGGATATTGTGGATCTTGAGGAGCTAAAGAAACAACTATAATAGAATCTAGATAAAGGGTTTATACACCCAAGGGCTTAACCATGGGGTGAACCAATCCTCTTTATCATGAAGAGGGATGGATTAATGCACCATTGCATTAATTATCTTTAGCTCAACAAAATCACAATAAAGAACAAGTATCATCTTCCATGAATTGATGAATTTTTTTTATCAGCTATGTGGAGCACAATACTTCTCTAAGGTGGATCTGTGGTTGGGATATTACCAATTAAGGGTGAAGAAGGAGGATATCCCTAAGTTTGATTTTTTGTACAAGGCACGAGCACTATGAATTCATAGTAATGCCTTTTGGACTCACTAATTCTCCAGAAATATTCATGGACTTTATGAATAGAGTCTTTAGAAATTACCATGACAAATTTGTGGTAGTCTTTATAGAAGATATTATAATATACTCCAAAACCAAGGAGGAGTATGAGGAGTATCTAAGAATTATACTAGAGACCTTGAGAAAAGAGAAGCTCTATGAAAATTACAAAAAGTGTGAGTTATGTTTGAAGGAAGTCTCATTCTTGGGTGATATCATCTCAATAAATGGGATATCTATGGATCCCTCCAAGGCATATTCAATTGAGGATTGAATGAGTCCAACATTGGTGACAGATATCCATATCTTCATGGGGTTAACTGGATATTATTTCTGATTTGTGAGAAATTTCTCACGATTGTCAAACCCTCTTACCATGCCAACTTGGAAGGGAGTCATGTTTTCTTGGAGTGATGAATGCAAAGAGCGCTTCAAGGAGTTGAAAAGGAGGCTTATCACTGCACCCATGCTCACACTACCCATAAGTGGATAACTTCTCATGGTATTCAGTGATGCTTTGAAGAAGGGCCAGGGATGTGTGTTGATGAAAAATGACAAAGTCATTTCCTATGCTTCAAGGAAATTTAAAGTTCACGAGAAAAAATATCCAACACATGATCTGGAGTTGGATGCAGTAATCTTCAATTTAAAAATTTGGCGACATTACCTCTTTGGGGAGAATTGTGAAATATATACGAATCACAAAATCCTCAAGTATATATTAACATTGAAAGAGTTGTATATGCACCAATAAATATGGTTAGAGATAATCAAAGATTATGACTTCTCAATTCACTACCATCTAGGGAAGGAAAACAAGGTGGCATATACTCTAAGTAGAAAGGATATAAGAACTCTTTCATTGATGAGAATTGAAAAGGATCCAATATTATTAGATTTTATGAAGATAAAAATGAGAATCATAATGAAGGGAACATCATAAATCCTTTCATAAATTATTTCTCAGTCGTCTCTTTTGGAAAGGCTAAAGGATGATCAAAAGGATGATGTGGGAATTCAAAAGAAAGTGGAAACTATCAGAAAAGGAAAATCCTTAGAGTTCAATGTTAATGAAGAAGGAATTTTGAGATTTTGGTCAAGACTATGTGTTCCATCAAATCCAGAGTTAAAGAATGAACTTTTGGATGATGCACATAGTTCGAATTTCTCCTTTCACCTAGGAAACAAAAAGTAAGTATCAAGATATCTGAGAGAATTATTGGTGGCATAATATAAAGAAGGAAATCATTGAGTATACATAAAAGTGCCTAGTATTTCAGAAAGTGAAGGATGAGTGGTAAAAGTATAAGTGGATGATGCAACCTTTACCCATACCAACCTGTAAATGGGAGAACATCACCATGGACTTTGTTACCAGACTTATGAAGAAATCCAAAAGAAACAATGCTATCTGAGTTATTGTGGATCATCTTACAAAGACTGCACACTTTATTGTAATCTGAGAGTATTTATTATTGGATCAACTATCATAGATATACATAAGAGAAGTGGTAAGGATGCATGGAGTTCCATTATCAATTGTATTTGACCAAGATCCAAGATTCACCTCTAAGTTCTAGAAGAGTCTCCAAAATTCTCTAAATACTCTTCTAAACTTCAGTACGAATTATCATCCTCAGACGGATGGCCAATCTGAGTGGACTATCTAAACACTTGAGGACATGTTGTAATCATGCTCAATAGACATCTAAGGAGTATGGGATCAACATCTTCCTCTGGTTGAGTTATCATACAATAATAGTTTCCACTCAAGCATCCAAATGTATCCTTATAAATCCCTTTATGGGAAGAGGTGCAGAACACTGTCATGTTGGGATGAATTTGGGGAGCGAAACCTCATAGGTCCAAAAATGGTCGAAGAAATGGTGGAGAAGTTTAAGACCATCCAGCATCACATTAAAGCTGTTTAGAGTCGACAAAAGAGGTATGATGATAATCATCGATAAGACTTAGAGTTTGATGTTGGAGACATGGTATTCCTCCAAATATCACCAAGGAAGAGATTTATGAGTATTGGGAATAAGTTAAAGCTTATTCCAAGGTACATCGACCCTTTTGAGATCCTTGATCGCATTGGAGCAGTGGCCAATCAACTAGCACTCCCACCGAACCTATCTCAAGTACATGATGTATTCCATGTATCACTCTTGATGAAGTACATACCTAAACCATCACATGTACTCAATCCATAGGTGGTACCATTGGAGAATGAAATCTTCTATGAAGAGAAGTTGGTGAAGATCTTAGATCGTAGGGAAAAGTTCTATGAAATAAGACAATGCCCCTCGTCAAGGTGTTGTGGTGAAACAACAAGTTTGAAGAGGAAATGTGGGAATCAGAGGAAGTGATGAAGCAAAGTTACCCTCATCTATTTTAGTGTGGGAAAAAGAAACTTCAAGGGTGAAATTTATTAAGGGGGGAAGATTATAACGACCCAAACTTTTGTTAATGAAATTTTTTCTTGATCTAATTAAATGTCTTATTATGAAAAATGGTTATGTAAAACATATGTACTTCCTTGGTTTTATGTTTTCGGATTTTAAAATACCATTAAGAATTGTTACATTTTCTAATATAGCCATTGAACAGTGATCACATTATTAATATAAATATAGGGCTTTAACAAATCCAATTTACTCAGAAAAAGGAAGATATGGCCTCATCGAGTAGAATTTCTCCATATGAAGCCCATTTTTCAAAGTTCAGAAAGGAGTTAATGTCAATGGGATTCGCTCTTGACCAAGTCCAAGTCGAGATTCAACACGTTAATCTTTAATGGAACCACCTACCTGAGAAGTGTAAGTTAATTGAGATTACCACCCGAGCGATGTTATCTGATCCCCTCCAAGAGTCTGTCACCATTGGACACTTTACCCTTAGGTATTATGCGGCTGTTATAAGGGGTTATGTAACAAATACCTTGCACTGTGATTATGTTCATTATTTTTTTTATAAATAATATACATTCATTTTATTATTATTACTTTGTGAAGTGTTTTTAAATCACAAATAGTATTTTTATTTAATATTTAAATTCAATTAAGAAATATATTTTGATGAATTAATGGATTTTTGAATTAAATAATATTTTAAAAAAATATTATTTCTAAATTACTTTTTATTAAATATAAATGATCATATAATTTTTATGAATACAATTGTAATTTTTATTAAGGTTTGAAATCTCTTTTTGTCAAAACCCATGAATTTTCGATAAATGTCGATTTTCATTTTAAAAGTAAAAATTAACATATTTAGAAAATTATTTAGATAAAATTAATATTATTTTTGGATTAAATACATCTAAATTATATAATGGTGAATTTTTCATAATTTTCTGAGATAGTATAATTTTTAGGTAAAAATTAAATATTGTTTAAATATATAATGTGTTTTATGACATCATAATGACCCAATAACGAGGTAATAAAATACTATAAAAGGGGTATTCGGAAAATATTTGTTTTACCTTTAAAATAATTTAATTTTATATTTGTTTTAATAATTTAGTGGATCCTTAATGGACCGTCTAAGACTTATAAAATATTTTAACATTTTAAAATGATTTCTTTGAGAGTGTGGCTCACCTCCACATAAGCAAGCCTAATATTTTAATAAGTTCGTCCATTGGAAATATAAAATATTTTTTTACACTCCAATTTTTAGAAAACTGTGGTAAAAAATCATGGGTTTGTTTTTGGTTTTGAATATTTAATTATATAGATTCCAAAACCTATGTTTTTGAAATATTAAAGAATTCCCCTCTATTTTCCTATATAAACCCTCCCAATCTCCCATTTATATTCACTAAAAACCCTTGAATCACATACCTACTCTTCCCTACTCTCTCTATAATCCTTCATAGTCTCCCCAAGCTCTCAATAATACCCTTCTCAAGTTCTTGAAGTCACACACTTCCAAGTAAGGGATCCTCACTTTCCTTCCTTATTTTGGTCCAAGTTTCCTTATACAGTTATTCACTTTTTATTTTAAATTAAAAATGTTGGGGAATGATTTATAACATCCTATATACTTCTCTCATTATTTTTTAATGATTATATACCTCTTTTTATCTCATTAATTCCTCCCATGTACACCCATTACCATGTCAAAATTCCCTAAGGGATTTCTTCGTTTCCCATTTTTTCCATGTTTCTTTACGTTGTTATACCCTTTTACCTGCAATTAAAAATGTTGGGGTATGATTTTTTACCTCCCCCATACTTCTCTCCTTATGTCTGAATTATTAGACACCTCTTTATCTCTCATTAATCCCCCCATGTACACCCATTACCATGCTAAAATTTCATAAGAGTTAGTCAATTTCTCCTCTTTCTTCAAGTTTTTTAATTATATTACACCCTCTATTTCAAAATTACATATATTGGGAAATGTATTTATATTACCCCCTAACTTTAAATTTCATTAAAACATTATTATATGCACCTTTATCTCTCAAAAACCATTTTTATGAATTTTTATGTCACACTGTTATGCTGCTGAAATTGCACCACGATTTTCCAAGCCCAAATTATCATGTAGTGAATACCATACGCATTTCTCTATCAAGGGTATACACATTTATGAACATATACATATTTAATGGTACTTATATGTATGTATTCCACATTAGTTAATTATAGAATAACTTATCATGTTGAATGTTTCCATGTTTTGTGATCCATGAGGCACACTTATACATGAAATGAAATGTTTATAAAGGGCGCACCCTGGTAGCGCTCCAATGCATTGGGTAATGTTTAGTATCATGATACTCCATGTTAAGTGAAGGATTAATCATGATAATTAAAGTTAAATGAGGGTTTAATCATGATAATTCAAGTGCAATGAGGGTTTACTCATGCTAATTCAAGTGCAATGATGGTTTACTCATGCTAATCCATGTGAAATGAGCCTTGGCTCATGCTAATATCATGTTATATGTCATTGCCACATTTACATGTTATGATAATAATTATATATCATGAATTTATTTTCATGTTTCTATTATGCTCCATTGATATTCCTATTGCCTAATATGTATTGTATTCTTCATGTTATGCCTTGTTTACCCCCTTACTAGGCTTTATAGATCACCCTTTTCTTATGTATGTCTTCAGGTTATCCCATGCAATGCTAAGTATGAGGGAATGTTATTTTCATGTAAAATAAGTTTTCAATAAATAAGTTTTATTTTATGTATTATGTTGTCATGTAATGTTCCTAATTTCCCAAGACACTAGACCTCTCAATCCTAGGAGTTGTCTTAAGTGAAAGTTTATGTAATAAATCATGTTTAAGTGTGTAATAAAGAGCATGGTTGTTATAATGTGATCATTGGATATGTATATTATGATTTTGTTTCTAACATAGGAACCCATAAATTAACTACTAGATATTTGTTTACTACTTATGGTGGTCCCATTTCATGGAATTATGATATGATATTTGTTATTCTTTTGAGCACCAATAATCTGAATACATTACTTTAGTGAAATCAATTAAATGGATATTTTTGTTTGAAAGGTTTAGTAAATGAACTTTCTTTACCCTATTATAAAATTTATGTTTTATATGACAACCATTCTTCTTTATATTTTTCAAAAGAATCATTTATGTCGTTGTATAACTAAGAACATGCACATTGAACTATATTTTATAATATAAATTATTTAATATAGGATAATATTATCAAAAAGATATATATAAGTGACAATCCATCTAATAATTTTACCAACAGTATTGCATTATTGAAATTTATACATTTTTTATGTATTTTAAACATGTTCCAAGTTTAATAACATAGGTAAAATTAAAACTATGGGTATTATAGGATATAAAAAACTTTTGTAATGATCTTCTTATAATAAAATATACACTAATAATCAAAATGATACTTATTTTAATAAAAGTAAAATAGAGTGATTGAAAAATTGTATATAAAAATGTAACTATGAAACTATATATAAATAAGAATCTATTCACAAGAGAATAAGAAATTACAACCACTAAATTGAACATCAAGATCCCTTGATCTGAAGATTAGAACAATAAAAAAATAATAGAAAGATCATAAGAGTATTTATAAGTGATCCTCACACATGTGTGATCTTAAGTAGAAAACCATTTTAAAAGATTATAAATGGAAGCACTCAAGGACATATGGAGTTTCAATATTCAAAACACTAGAAAACATTAGATCGAATTTAATTATATATTCTTCTTCACCACAAACTGATGGTTCTATTTATATATGAATGTCATAATAAATATGATGTTTGAATTCCACATACATAAAAATAAAAGTTATTCCAAATTTTTTTTAAAGGAAATAAACAAAAATTACTTATACATTTATTCTACTAAACTCACACATAACAAGGTTGTTCCAATTAGAATAAATTATATCATAATGAATGTTTAGAATAACTTAAAAAACTAAAAAAATTCAACCCACAAACTATTATAAGTTAAAATGAAAAAAATATGTGTATTATGATTTTCAAAAGTAATGTAAAAAATTAATTTGGCCAAAAAATAGCCCACTTTTTTATATCACAAGATACAAAAAAGCACATAAGATTAAAAAAATTACTAACAGAAACATACAAAACTCCACCTTTATAAATATATTTTATGCTCTAATTCCCCCTTTTTTTTCAAAAATAACACAGAAGTAATAGAATAAGAAAGTGAGGACACCTTCATGAATGGTCTAAAGTCCTTCATTTTTTATTATTTTTGATAATTCACATTTCAAGGGGTGATGTGGAACCCTTATAAGGCCTGAAGGCTTAAGAGACAATTACATGACTCATAAGTATTAGAGGAAATAATCTAGATATGACGACTTGGAATTGATCCTCCCCATCAAATGTCACAAAATTAGCACTCCACCTTCGCAAGGATGGTTGGATAGATATACTGTGTAGAGCTGCACATGCTTGATAATTTTGGCAATGCCATACCATCTCAAACTTCCAATTCCAGTTAACTTTTCTTTCGAGAATTCAACTTCTTTGAATCCTCATCTAGAGCCTTGTCCCTTGTAATCTGATTGGTATATCTACATATTTCATGAGGCACGAAGGCTTTAGGGTGGTCTGAAGTCCATGATGTGGCCCGAAGTCCTTAGATACAACTAGCCCAAAGGCCTTGGGTGGCCTGAAAGCCCTACAGGACCTAAGGACCAAACCAATGACCCAAACGACCACATAGATGACTAGTTTAGGATACTACAGTACCAAAAAGTACCTACTAAAGTTCCTTTTATAGTACTACTATATTAACCTAGAAATATGTATCCACTTGGATTTGATCTTGGGTCTCTTGGATTCACTTGTCAAGTCCTCACCAACCAGGTTGAGGCTCATGTGCTATGAAAGTGAGGAAACATGGAATACATTATTTACAAAACTTTTAAGGAGTATAATTAAAATAAAACAAATAAAAACATATAAATAATTTATAAAGAAACATTCATTAACATATGGAAATAAATTTAATGTTTTTAAAAACATTAAAGTCCAAAATTAGTTAATCTTTTTGAGAAAGTCTATTGACAACACGCTACATCTTCTTTAATTATTTCTCAATTATATAAAATTTATGATCTAGTAACTTTTGTTTGTTCTGGAAGTCCTTCATATATTCATTATTTTTCATGAAAAGAGGTTTAGATCACCAAATTACTTATAATTTTCTCTAACTTCCAATATGATGCTTTCAGTAAACATTAACAAGGTGCTTATAAGATTTACTAATTCTAGTCACTTATTCATAAAATAAATTTCAAATAAATTTTATATATATTTACCCATTTTATAAAACACTTTCAATAATTCAAATCCATATAATATTTTTCTTTATGGACTCTTAGACTAGCCATAGTTTCTATAAGAGAATAAAAAATCCTTTGTTACTATTTAGAATCCTGGGCATGAATGATTTGTTGCAAAAGTAGCTTATAAAAAACTTGGAAATATGGAAGGAGATCAAATACTCCACCAATATTTTTGATTAATTCATTGAAATAATTAAACTTCATTGAAATTATTTTTAAACTATCAGTTATTTATTGGTTGAGCTATCATGAACTTGTGGAAGAAGATTTCTTTTGATTCGTTGATGTTGAGACTCTTCTTGAATTTCAAACATAGAATTTGAAATATTTTCAATATCAACATAAACATAATAATCTTTTTTTGTTTGAATATATTCCTATTTTCATGTATTATAATTTTTAGAAATTTCTTCCACCAAAATTTCATAACCTTCTTCCAATTTCTTTTATGATGAAGGTGTAGTTGTAGACAAAGAAGTGGCTACGAAGATTCAGTTGAAAAAGGTTCTATCTGAGAAAACTTATACTTTTGAATTAGTAAGTTAAATATACTTAGAAAGTGTAGATTTTGGGATATTTTTAACTTAAAATTCTTTATAATTTTCAACAAGACCAATGAAAATCCCATTTCCTTTTCCAAAAACATATATTCCATTAATCTTTTTCTAAGGAGAAACACCATGAAAAATATACTCTCTAATGGAAATTAATTTGAGAAATTATTGAGAAACTCATGATTATCTCTCTCTTTTAGAATACTTATTCTTATTTTATTCCTATTTTAAACTTTTATTGGCCTAGTTACTTTGAGCCAACACTTTTTCTTTGTCAAGATCAAATTAAAGATCACATTATTTTTGATATTTTTTTATAAACTCTTCAAAATCATTATCTGATATAGTTTTAATTTTTTTACTTATAAGATCAAGACACTTTTGAGGTACTTATAGTTATTTTATCCTTTATTCATCCTTTATTTTCTATGATTCTAGATGTTATTCTAATACTACCTTGATATATTTCTCTACAAAAGACTTAAGACCAAGATATTACATCAATATCATTTTTGAAATTATTTCATCTATAAAAAATATTATTTTTCTCTAACTAGAGGTTATATATTCATCATGTTCTCAACTTTAAGAAACATAATAATAATTTTTGTGATAAACCTATGATAAGGGAGAAAATTTACCTTAATAAATATGGAGAGAATTGATTAAATATGGATTCAAATAAACTGGACAAGATTAAACTTCCTCATGTTACACAAGAAGGCTAGAATATACATATCTTGAATTTTTATAGTATCCTTTTCACCTTTTAATGTAAGAATACATGTTTTCACCCATAGAAGAACTATTATACCTTTTGTAGATATATTATTCATCTTATGAACTTTATCATTGAATACAAAAAAAGATGATTTAGCTTTATCATTAATAAAGGATCCCACCACATCAAGTAAATTAGGATAAATGAAAAGTGGATCCACTTATAAATTTAAACAAGTAAAATCTTCCAACCTATTTAAGGAAAAAATATATGAATTTTTGAAAATATCAAAAGAGGCACTCTTCACAACATCAACCTCACTGAAATTTTTTCTTCCAAAAAATTATCTAACAACGGTCAGAATGTGAAAATAATGATCTTATTTCATAAAGATAAAAGATTCCCAACCTTGAAAAAAATAATGGATTTAAATAAATAATAATACTTATCAAAATAGAATATATAGATCAAACTTTATTTGAAAATTTATCCCTTTCATACATTACTTGAAATAGTCTTGAAAAGATTATAAAACTAGAAGAAATTCAAAATAATCAAAATATGAAAGCTCTGGGAGATGAGATAAGTTCACTATTCCTATCAATAAATTTTAAAGACCCACATAAACATGTTTATATAGGATAAGAAAGAGATGGGTCATCTTCCAGAAAAATAAATAGATGATATTTAATCTCTGTATAAAGAAAGTTGTTTTAAATTGTTTTAGTATTATTAAAATAAATTCAAACTTTTAAAACTTGTTAAAATGTTATGTTAGAAAATTAACATATCATTGGAATTATAAATTAAAAATATTCCTTCCAAAGAAAAATCAAAAAATATTCCTTCCAATGAATAAATTTTTTTCTAAAGAATAATCATTCATTCAAAATAATGAATATTCCTTTTGAATAATTGAATGTCATTCTAATAAATATTCTTCCAGATAAAAAAACTTAAACATAAAATATGTGTTTTAAAAAAGTCCACCCACTTTTTTGAGATTTTTTCCCTAAAAGGAGGTAGTTAAAACAAGAATTAGATTAATTATCACTTTATATTTATCATGACTAGATTCTTATTAATATATTCACATATTTCATATTGAAGAGGTTTCTTTAAAAATATCATTGTGTTGGTATTATGTTCCAATGAATTAAATAATAATATCTCCTTTTTTTGTGTAATGTATAAGGATGTGGTGACATATATCTATATTCTTTTATCATGAGTGAATTTATATGTTCTTTAATAGAGTAAAAGAATTAGTGTTTTAAAAAATAATTGGCATCTTAGTAAAACACATACCAAAATCCGTGAGTTTGTGATGTAACCACAACACTTGGGTGAAACAACTTCAAGATGCTATATATTTAGCTTCAATAGTAGAAATCATTTCTAAATATATTTTCTTTCATGAACAGGAAACTAAATCTTCTCCTAAGAAGTGAAATTTTCTAGATGTACTATTTTATCCATTTTACATCCACCAAAGTATGTATTTAAAAAACTTTTAAGTTCAATATCACTTTCAGAAGAATAAAATAAACCAAGATCCAATGTCCCTTTAATATATAAAAATATTTTTTAAAAACTTTAAGATTTGGATTATTTCATATCGTCTTGAAATATTACACACAAGAACACATAAAATATCAAATATGGTCAACTAAATATGAGATAAATTAAACTTCAAATCATACCTCTAATTTTATTGATCAACTGGTTTCCCAGATTCAACAAGATCAATTGTCTTAGTTGGTATAATAGGAGTAATTATAGTCTTATAATTTTCAAAACTAAACTATTTGTGTAAGTATTTAATTTAATTTTGTTGAGATAAAAAGTTTCTTCTAATTTTTTTATAAATTTTATAACTAATAAAAAAACCAGGTTCACCCGTCATCCCCATTTTAAACTCAAATTTCATAAATTTTAAAAAATATTTGGAAATATAATTTTGAGTTGATCCAATTATAATGTCATAAAATTATATTTGAACAATGTTGGGGTCCTTAAAAAAATTCATTATAAAAATAATTTTTTCATCTTAAACATTAAAAAAATTATTTTGAATAAAAAATTCAGCAAGTATATCATACTAGGATTTTGGTGCTTGTTTAATTCCATTGAGTGCCTTACTTAGTAGATATACATGTTTCAAAATTTTTTATTTTCAAAACTAGGTGTTTTTTATATAAAAACATTCACCTAAACATATACATTAATAAAAGAAAACATTACATCCATTTAATAAAGACTAAAATTAAAATATTTTGTAATGGTTAGAAGTATTTGATTAGATTCAAGTCTTGATATAAGTGTAAAAGTTTCTTAAAAATATATGTATTCATATTGATTATAACCCATATAAAAAAGAACCGAATTATTCATAACAATAATTATATTTTCATCACATTTATTTTGGAAGACCCATTTGACTCCAAATATAGGAATATATTTAGGCCATTCAACCAAAATTGAAACTGTGTACTGTTTGAATTAATTGAGTTCATATTAGATTTTCCTTATCTAATATTCATCACCTAAATCCAAATTAGGTGTTTTAGGTTTAAACTGAGATAATATTTCACAACGTTCACATTAATTTCTTAAATAAATTCTAGTTTTATTCAGTTGGACTACATCTCCAATGATATTATTAGTGGGATGATTATTCAAGATCGGATGGTTTCTTGGATAAGAAAAACATTGTTCTTAAATAAGAGGCTAGACTTCTTCTGAAGGAACATATTCCATAATTATAAGTTATATTTATCATCCATATGAATAATTTTATAATATGGGATGCATATTAGTTTTAGGATTTGAAAAATAATTTTTCTTGAAAAAATCATTTGAATACATAACTTCTGGATGTTTAAAAACAAAAGGATTTGTTTCATCAATCCTAACAAGTATCGATTCCTCAATAGTGTTTATACGTTTGTTCAAAAAATGATATTCCTTACTACTTATTTAATATCCAAGAAATATCCACTCATAATATTTTTTATGAACTTTATGTAATTTTTATTTTTTATTTAGAATGAACACTTTACATCTAAAAGATTTGAAGTAAGATAGTTTTGGATTTCTTCACATCTAAAACATATAAGGAGTTTTATTAAGAAAATTTTGAAGTAAAACTTGATTTATAGTATAACAATTCATATTAAAAACTTTTCCCAAAAATGTTTACCTATTGATTATTCACTCAACATGGTTCAAGTAATTTCCTTAAGAAATCTATTTCTTCACTCAGCTACAACATTTTTCTGAGGAGTTCTAGGTGTTCAGAGGTTATGAGTAATAAATTTTTTACTACAAAAAGTTTTAAAATAAAAAAAATTCAAACTCACCACTATGATATCTTCAAATAGTAACCAAAGGTGGGTTTTTCTAATTTTTAATAAGAGAAATAAATCACATTAAAAAAATGAGCTTCTGAAATCTTTTCTTGAAAATTCACCCACTTATATCTAGTTTAATCATAAACCAAGAAATATTTATAGTGTTTTCCTCTAATAATCCTAACTTTTATATGACCAAATAAATCTATATGAACTAACTATAAAGCTTCTAAAGTTGATATTCCACTAAAATAATTAAATATTGACTTATGTTTTTTACTATATTAACAAGATCATAGAATTTTTATGAATTAAACATAAGCTTTGTTAAACCACTCACAAGTCCTTTCTTAGAAAGTTTATCTAAAGTCATAACACTAAAATGTCCCAACCTTATATTTCACAACCAAAATTGATCTTCCACTATACTTAGACAAGGCAGATCTTGATTTCTAAGTTCCTATAGGTCTATTGTTTAAACATTCTCATGTTATAACAATCCAGAATCATATCAATAGAATTTACCCTTCCGATAATATGAATGAATCATATTTAGTAATCTAGTATTATATAAAGTACATGGAAAGCATAATGAAAAGTAGAAATTTTTTATTATTATTAATTCGAAATTACATTTATAGAATAAAATTTTTCCTAATAATTGAAAGTATTACAATGGTATAAAAAATTGAAAATAAGACAACTATAACATGAAAATTTGTATCTAATCAATCCTTAAGAATAATCACACTCATGAACAACATTGTAGAAATGAAACAGAATATTAATAATGGAATATTCATTTTAAAAATGAATATATATATAAACTTGAGAAAAAACTAGAAGTGAATGAATAATTAATGAAATATGTGGTATTTATTTAAATTAGAAAACCCATATGACTATTAAAAATCTAAGCATAGGATTACAAATCTGACCATAAATATATTAATCTTACCATTGGAATAGTAATCCGATTGTTAGGAATAGTAAACTGACTATTACAATAGTATACTCACATATTTAAGTATAAAATAATATTTAGGTATATTATAAAAGGAAAATATGACTTATTTATATCATGATACAAGTAAATAAAAGTTTTTAAAAATGATAAAATATATGTTTGTATTTCTGTAAAACAAATATGTTTTATTTTCATTTTTATAACAAAAATAAATTTTTTATTTTTTATAAAACATGTTTATAAAATAATATTAAGTTGAATTTAAATAATAAGGTAATTTTTATGATACCATAAATAATTTTTCAATGGGTTAGAGAAATTATTATAATATTAAAATTGGTGTTTTTCAAATAAATTAGGATTTTATTTTAAAATAAATTCTATCATTTTTAGAAAATAATTTTCATAAAATGTATTTAATATTTAGAATCTACATTTAAGAAATGGTTAGGAATAATATTTGGAATTTTTCTAAAATACATGATTTTTTTGTGAATAGTAAAAAGCCACAAAATATGATATTTAACATTATAATCAAAATACAATATTAATTGATTAAGGTGTGATGTAAGAAACCATTAGTTTAAACTCACTTGTACCATTTACTATATATATAGTCAAAATAATAATCACTATTGGTAGTCTTGATCCAAAATAATAAACTAATGAATATAATATCAAAAGTACCCGTCTTCCCCTTATAAATACCACCCGTCAAAACCCCTTATCCTCACAGATTCTATGTTTTTTACCTCACTAAAGCTCATACAAATTCACTCCCCATATCTCCCCCATGTCCCTATAATCCTTGGTTGCCTCAAAAGACTAATCCATGGGGCCTTAAAGGAATTCCTAAGAGGTGACACCCAATGGATAAGGTAATATCCTCAACCAATCCTTTTAATTTTTCTTCCACCAAATACTCTAATAATATTCCATCTAAGATGAAAAAATGTCTCCAATATCATAAATATAATATAATTTTGTTATTTTAATGTAATATATATCTCTATCACCTTCTCTTCTCTTCTCATTCTATAAACAAAAATGTTGTTCACAATATGGACGAGTCACCACCTCTATAAACAACATACTTCATTTTTTCCCACTTCCATTAAGGAAGGTTATAGAAAAATTAATATGGTTAAATATGATGATAATAAATATATTATAACTTATTTAATTTTTTCAAATATATATATTAACTAAATAAAACAAATCCAGTTCACGATGGTTGGTAAAACCACTAAAGTGAACTAACCATATAATAATAATGTTTATACTAAATTAATCATCCCTATATCATAACACATATGGATATTTGGGACCATTTAAATTTATAGAAGGAAATTAATATCATTTCATTTCACTTCTTGAGTTTTATTACTATTTGATAAGAACTTTCATAATTATCCACAAATAATCCGACTTTGGAATAATGAAACGAAATCCCTCAAAATAATGAAATTGAACTTGACATCTCATCAAAATGGTTGTAAATGAACATAATATAATTATAGTAAAAAAAAATATATGTAAAATGTTTTTAATTATGTAATTAATGATCCTAATTTTATTGTTCAAGACATTAAGTGAAAGTGTAGAATAATTCTTTACCTAAAGTAAGGGATCTCTCTAAACCACCCAAATTTTCTTTAGGTTATGATTTATCCCTCTTTGCCTATATAACTCTATTATTATTATTTAATTTTTCTATATTCTATATATATGTTCAAAAAATATATACCTAGTTTAATTCAACTTTCTTTGATGGGCATATAAATGCTTTAAAGGATCCCTTATTAATTTCTTTCGTTAAGAAGAATTGATTAAAGGGAATATCACTATTTTCTTTCCGAATTTGAAGTTCCACTAAATGAATTTTTTTAACCTTACATGCATTCTAAAAACACTCATTTTGTTATGGAAAACTATTTTAGTTAATTTTTGGTTTTATGTAAATTATTATTACCTTACCATCTATAATTATTCTTTACCCCCTTTTCGTAAAACTCCACTTTAAAGGAATATTTCCAAAATGGTTTCTCAACTCCTTTTATGTATTCAATTCACTTGGACATTATTTTCATGTCCTATGATTATTTATTTATCTGAAAATTTCTATGAATTATTTAATTCCTTATTTAATATAATTCATTATGATATTCCATTTTTCTATGTTATAAGACATGATTATGTAACCCATTTCCTTTCCATAGTTTTTTATAATGTTTATTCTTTATGTATGATGTCCTTATGTGGAACACATATGCATGTACATGTTATGGTGAACCTAGATAGAAATTAAATTAATTAGGTACGGTTTGTGTCTAATGAGATGATATTTATGGAATTGAGGATTAAACGTAATCCTCTATGGGACTTTAATCACTCATTTTTTCATAAATTTTTTTAAACAATTTATAATGATTTTTATGGTATTTAATGAATATTCCCAAGAAATTAATAATTTATTTAAAATGTGGGAAACTAAATTTGAATAAATAATTTAAATAAAAATGGATAAATTTTTTGAAATTTTTATGTTTTAAATTTATGGTGAAATTTCACAATGTTAAATATTTTTAGATAAAAAATGGACCATCCCAAGATAAACCTAAACCAGTAGCCCAACCAGACAATTATCCATCCTAGAAGGAAACTTAAGTGAATCAATCCCATTGGGAAGGCCTAATCAGGTGGCTGGGGTGAGAGAAGAATGTGTAGGTAGTTTCTCATGAAACATGTAGGCCTTGGTCCATGGAGATTGTGTATGTCAACGAGACCCATTTCAGTTTGGGTAAAGTGTTTGTGGGATACCATCCCCAAAATGAGAATATAAACCAATTATATGGTGGAAATAATTATATGAAAGTGCTTGAACACACTCAAATTCAAAGTGGGATGGAGATTATGCAGTGAATGTTCATCATCTACAAAAAACGTCGTTATTCCGCTTCGATTCCTCTCCCTTATACTCAGACACACACCATCCACTACTCGATTCAACCTTCCATGCTTGAAATCGCTAGACCACCACCTTGACCTATCATAAAATACCATGTAAACCCCCATAGAAGCTCATTCTCAAGAAGATAAATCACTATCAAAGCTCAGTGTCACCATGGATGATTGTCAATGCCTCATATGACCACAATGAATCCTTACATGAAGAGAAGTTTGATCCTTCCAACCATTGTGAAGGATGGATGATTTGGGAAGGATCTTGTTATATTTCCCCTTCGCTTTTTCATGGTCTCACTATAGAGATATTGGATGCACTATGCAGGAAGTTTTTCACCATGGAGGTCCCAATAGTGGCAGTAGCACATCTTCACATAAAAAGGAGGTTGCAACCATGGATCATTGGCAATGCCATAGCTATAAAGAATAATAATTCTTGATAATGGAGTTACAACATAGTATTCTCACTACATCATGGAATTACTAAGATTGGAAGTAGTTATTTTTTAAGTAGAAGTGGCCTTCTGGGAGATACGCTATAGGAGGATGCACTACTCCATGGAAGTTTTAATATGGGTAGTGGAATTTATTTGAATAAATAATGGAATGAAAGTTGCACTATGGAACTATGGATGTATCATAGACTATAAATATCCATGAAAAAGTGAAGAATAAAATTCCATAATTTATCTTTCCATATCATAGTTTTAGTCTATGTTGAAATTTTTAAATCCCTAATTTTTTAGCATATTCAACGTTGGTATTTAAAATAATGATACATTAAAACATTGACTAAGATAAATAAAGATAAACATATATTCTTATGAAGTTTTAAGAGAGGATTACTACCTCTATAAATAGAAGGTATTTCACCAATGAAATGGGATAATAGGATTTATATCTAGGGTGTTTTGATGTTTCTCCAAATCTCTATTTTTTTTTATTTTTTTATTTTAGTTTATTTAGTTTCATTATATATTAATTAATTCTATTTTAATAAAATTCCCCCATCCATTTTCTTCCACTATTTATATTTATCCCTTTCTATTTATTATCTATTTATAATTCTTTCATCATGAACTCTTACACTGTAATGATGTGTGATTGAACCAAGGATTATCCTTAAGGGAGTATATAGGTGTTTCCAAAATTATACTTTTAATTATTAAAAAGTTTTGAATCTATTTTTGGTGAATGGGGGTGAAGTATATAGGTGTGGTGATCATCAACTACAACATGAATCTCAAGTCCAATCCTATTCTTCTATTTATAACTTTTACCTCCCTTATATTGAATGAGAGTTCTTCACACAATGGATTTGAGATGTTCAATGGATGAAATGACATATGATGGAGCCATGTTTTGGAAGATACCATAATCTCGATTGATATGTGTCATAGACCTTTATTATAGGAGGATGTGTCATTTTATTTTACCTTGGAATTCAATATTTTAAATCCAATAAATAGAATAATATTTTTTCTAGTGGTATTTTTCATAATTTAAATATAAAATTGAATTTAAATAATTAACATGAATAGTGAAGGAACCTGAAACCAAACCTAGGATCAAGTAATTTATTTTCTAAAATCATTTACATTGAAGGTTAGTTTATAATTTGCACTGTTTTCATAAAATAATAATAACATAAAAAAATTAGTTTATGTGAATTAGAATTAGTGAGTGAATAACTGTTACGATCCTCAAGTGAGATGACCCTAGTCATCCATTGTGGTACACTAGAAAAATATAAATAATAACTTTTTCCACACCCCACAATAGGTGTGCATTCATAACATCACCATTGATGGGGAGAAAATTATGTGTCCACTTAGTTTTTATTTTCACAATTTGTAGATAGTTTTTCATGATTTTTTAAAAAATCTAAAAAATTTATTTTCCTATGATGTTTTCAAATGATTATTATTATGAGTGGAACAAATAATCATAGGTGCATGACTAAGAGAAATTGGTTTATAATTCTAAGGAAGAACACAAATGAAGGGATAACGATATTCATGTTATGGTCAAACCGATGGTGAATGGATAAGAGACAATACTCTCACTCCAAGAAGTGACACATATGGTTAATCAACTCAAAAGAGAAATTCATTGTCCAAATTCCAAGGATGAAGTCCTTCCCAATTTTTACAATGAGGTCCAAGAGGTTGGGAAATTCCTTAAAGAAAATCCACAACTAAACCATTTCAAAGTCATGATCTAGACCTAAAATGAAGATCTAAAGAGTGAAAATAAAGACTCAAGTTCTAATGTTCATATGAGAGATCAACAATCTCATGATATATTTTGTATTGATTGTGAAAAAAAGAGTTTCAAAATGATCTCCCCAATTTTAAAGTAGATTCACCAGAACCACTCTATTTATCTCTACCTTTGAAAGATTAAGAAACCAAAAATGTGGTATAATTTTAATAAAATATGGAGGATCCTAACTAATTACCTCTATCCAATGAAATAAAACTTCAAGAATTACTTAAAACTAAAAAAATATATTGAAGGGAAGATAAATCAAGGAGTTGATCCTTTCTTGAACTCTATCTCATACACTTTTTTTCAATATGAATTGTGTATTAACTCTTACTCCATTGAATTTTTAGATTCATCCAATCCTTTTCCTTTATTAGAGGAGGATGAAGAAAAAAACCATGCACCCTCTGAGGAACACATGGAGATCCATAATCTTATTGAACACACATATGAAGAGGCCCATGAAGTTTTCCAAGTGGCCTTACGAAAAGATAAAAAGGTAGTAGATATTTATACTGAAAGGGATAATATTAAATTTATTATTTATGTTTCAATTTATTTCAAGTTTACTTATATTCTAACTCCCCCTATGAATATTCAATTCATGTATCCCACATTGGGAAATCACTTAAAAATTAAGATGAGTTTTCATAAGTATCAACCAAGAAGGAGGATGATCCATACTTCCTCCTACCCCCTCCATAAATGTTGTACCTTATTGATAAGGGGATGAATTTGGTTTACTCTATCCATTAACTCATCACCCACAAATAAGAAGTGAAATATAGAAAAATAATAATTTGGTGATTTAGATCAAATAAAATCCACCCACCAACTGACTATGGATAACATTAAGTACAACATGTAACACACTCAGTTTCAAGTAAGTAACCCTTTCTTTATGATTTTTAAGTATATAAAGTTTTTTGGGTGAAGTATGGGAGGTTTTGGATGAATTTTTGAATGTTTTTATGGATTTTATAAGGGTACATAGTTGGTTAATGGTTTGTGGAAATTGTGCAACACTTACAAGAAATGGTGCAACACTTGAAGGAAATAGTGCACAATGAGACAAGAGATAATGTGAAGGAGCACGAGTAGGAACACAGTTTGTCCAAACCATACAGTCACCAAGAAGAAACCATGAAAAGTAGGACATGGATAATTGGCATGATTGGTACATAGTTTCTCTAAATGTTAAATCCAACCATGAAAGGCCCCCCTTGAGATAGAAGCAAGTGCACAGTTAGCCCACAATTTCTCTAACCGTGTGACTAACCATGCACAGTTAAAAAAAAGATTGATAAAAAATGGATCTAAGATGGGATTAATAATTAACCACTAATTTCCCCCCAAAATGGCCCTAACTCGATATTTTCTCCTCCAAATGTTAGTATAGGATTATACCACCAACTCAGAGGTGAACCGAAAGGCTTCTCTTGGTGTGTTGAATCCAAATTATTGTGGCAAGTGACTGTTCTTAGAAGTTATTATTGGTTTTCCATAGATATATTTCTCCCTCTCTATCAGTTTCTTAGATCTACTGCCATTGTGGATAGATCGAAGGTATTTTATGCCAAATATGATTATATTTTGTTTTTTTGATGCTAGGGGAAGAGATATAAGTTGGGTGTTTGGAGTTTTAACCCAGTTTCATGGGCGTTTTAGTGTCGTTTGTCCTTTTCACTAATTTTCCAAGTTAGGCGATGTGACTGCATGTATTATTGAAATAGCACAGGTTGTAGTAATTTTATAATTATAAGGTTTCCAAAAATTCACTTGCTATAAGGGCATAATATAGTGAGTGTCGGATGTCGATCCCCCAGGAAGCGTTGCTAGCTTCTAGAAGACAAAGGCTTTAACACCCTTTGGGGTAGGATTCCTTTCTAGTCTTCTATCATTTGGGGAAACTAGATCTATGGTGGTTGATGGTTGATTCAAGAATGAGAGAGATATCATGATCAATTTTAGGTATATGTAAAAAGGATTATCTTAATTATAATTTTGGTAGGATCCTAAGTTTAAGGCTATAAAGAAAGCGAAAGTCACTAGATGAATTTGGTCAATTCAACTAGTTCTACCTAGGGGTAGCTATTTCTTTATTTGGAGATAGTGAAAACTTTGATGCATTACGATTATCTCCTATGGCAGAGTATTATACCCCAATCTTTCATGGTATTCTTCTCTTTGAATAATACAATAGCATGTGTTGTACGCAACTTTGAGTTCTAACACACCACAACCAATCAAACTAGCTGTTATGAATAGTAATACCCACTTTTTGAAATTTTATAAATTTTATCCTTCAAAATGGACTTCATTTTTGGATTTGGAAAATCAAAATTATCTTAGGGTGAATTTTTGGTATTTTTCTGAAAACTTTCAATTTTTGATGAATAGTGAATATCACTAAGTTATAGTTTAAAACCGAATTTTTATTTAAATAATTATTTATTTTATTTAAATTTATTTTAGGTCAAAATAAATACATAATACCTATATAAGTTCAATGTAATTCATTGGAGTCAGTTTATAATAATTTTAGATATATAAAAATTTTATTGAACTTTTTACCGTCTTTTACCCACCTCCTAGGAGCATTTGCGAATTTACAAAAAACATAATTTTACCACTTCTGTGAGTTGAATTTAAAACATCTGAGAGACACGGTTGATATCAGTAAGTAAAATGTGGTTCAATAATATGAATTTTTTGTTGTGAATAGTAACTTTTTTCTTTTATTTTCCACGGTTAAAAGTAAATAGGGTAATTAAAGGTAAAAATGAAATTATTATTACCCTAACACATGTCCTAATTCTATTGGATAAGTATAATTCGACCAGAAAAACCTTAGGAATAAAATATGAACCTCTTTGGACCACTTGGATTGGATTAAGACATTTATTATTATTTAATTCAAAAAAGAGTTAAAAGAGTTAAAATCAATGTTTAATAATTAAAATATTTTTAATATAGTGTTACAGATAAGATAAATTTGACTATAAATATTCTTTATAAATATAAAAATATTTCCTAGATAATGGTATTTTATTTATACTTTTTATACATTAAATAATTTAATTTATTTCTGACACAATGATGATGTAGTAATTACCTAATTAATGAAATATTAAAATAAGTAATATTATAAATATCTAAATAAATTTAATTTGACACTTTTTATGAAATCCACTAATTTTATAGGTTAATATGACATATTAGGGTTGGTTAGATGAATTTTTTCGAAGTAATAATGCTGTTATGAATTTAGCAAAAACAGAATACCAAATAGTGTCAAAATTGACATAAAAGAGTTTTTAAAACAAATATTATATAATTAATTGATATTATATTCCTAAAAATATAATGTTAGGATAAAGGACTTATATAATGATAGGTGTATCATTAATGAACAACTTGGGGTTCTCTTAGAAGTATATAGTAAGTTTATTAACCATATAATATAAAAATACAAAGAGACATGGTAAATGTCAAACAATTTAACTAAGAGTTAAATCTAAAAGTTAAAGTTAATATAGTTACCCAAAACTATCTAATACCTATTGGTTGAGTGGTTTTAGACCCATACCCACCTTATCCTTTAAATAATCCATTTTTGATCCATTAGAAACTGAAGATGATTTTATTATAAAATAACATTTCTAGATTTTCCTAAGGTGCCCTCACCCCTCTTATAAAAGGGTACTCACCCTTCTCTATAATTCACACCTTCAAAGCCATTTGGATTGGTCAAACTTTGCTCCAATACCCTATCAACTATCCTAAGTTCATCCTAGAGGCCTTACTTTAGTCAGAAAGACAACCTAAGGAGCTCTTCTAATCAAATCAATAGGAAGAACCTGAAGAAGAGGTAAATATTTCATCACCTCTTTCAGGTTCCTTTGTTCTTACACTTCCTTTTTATTTGTTGTTTCCATTATAAAATAATATATATAGTATATTATATATACTGTGATGTTATTATAAATATGGTACAACCAAATTCATTATTCTATCCATCATTTTAATGACATGTCACCATACGTGCGTACGTAAGGCTTATCGTCTCCACGTCATGGTGTAATTGTTATTAAATACATTATTATTTGGATGGGTATAATAATGATGTGTAATTAATGTAAATAATAAATATAACATGATAATGATTCTGTATATATGATATACCATCCAATTATATATTATTTTAATATCAAAATAATGATATTGTTGCTCGTGCGTACGTACGGATTACCGTCTCCACGAACGTGATGAGATTCATTACCCATTGTATCCATTCAAGACTAATTTTCATTATATGATTAAAAATAATGATTAAATACTTGATATAATTCTGTATATGAATAAGATACATCCCATCTATAACAAATATGAATAAAATAACAAATAATATAAAGGAAAACGAATCCGTTAACACCCAAAACGACGATAATACTAAGATATTATTAACAAATCATTGTTAAAAGATCATATATGATGTCATATTAATGTATATGATTCTTGTATAATTTAATAAAAATTATTTAACCATTATATAGGAGGTTAACCTACCCTCGACCAAGGAAAAGTACAAGGTAAGGGTTAATTCTACAATCTCTTCATTATCCGAGGTTGTTTATACGTAATTATCTACTGGGACCTCTTTATCATCCACATCCATGTTTCTTAAAAATGTATTTCAAAATATTCTTACTATTTTATAGACTATGGGTTTAAATAATTTATACCCTTGTTTTACTTTTATAAGATGTTTATAAAGGAATATTTCCATCATTTTCCAAACAAGGCACTTTTTGACCTTTTCAACAAATTTAAGGTAAGAATGTTTTTTTATCTTATATGGAGGGTGCGACTATTTTCCACCATTATAACATCATCAAATCTTCCCTTACAATCTTATAAGAATATTTCCAAAAAAATGTTTTCTTTTATAATTACATGACTTTTAAATGATTTCAAAATAGAAATAGATATTTCTCTAAAAAGGTTTTGATTTCATCTATGTCAACATCCTTTGATGGATTTTAAGATTATTTGAAGTTGATTTATTATGATACGAAACGTCCATATTATATTGAAGGTTTTGTGATATGTTTGACTTTGGATATGTAATTGTTACACCATTCATGGTTTATGTATAAAGTATTGACATTTTGTATGCTTGTTTTAATAGGAATGTGTATGTTATGTTTAAACCTTTTCATATGATGAATTCATTGGACTTAGTAAGTGAAGGGTGGAGCCCGCTCTAGCTCCTAGAAGCATCGGTAGGTCTCATGAGACAAACTAGTGTCTTAGAACAAGGACTTGACAAAATCTTATTTGTGGTCTTGGCATAAGGCCTTGACTATGTGATTATTAGTCTAGCATTATGCATTGCAAAATTATGAAAGCGGCTATTGATATTGCATGTGATTATTCAACCAGTAGAATATCCATGTCTGTAAGTAAATGGAATTATTTGATTTTATCTTTTCCATATTATGCTGAAGTTCAAGTTTAAAAGGCTTTTGTTTTAGTCTTATACATTACCTTAAATGTTTATACTAATTTATGAAAGTTTCTGCTATATTGTTATTCTTAATGTGCATCTGAGCTCACCCCTTTCTATGTTCTATTTTTCATAGGATGCTAATAAGTATTTTATGACTGACTTGCAGGGATAGTATGAGGGGATATGAGTGTGGTCTATGGAAACAATGTTGTTGTAGTTTTTCATTTTATGATATAATGTAAACCTTATAAATGTATCTTGTACTTCCAAGGCTACTAAACTAATCGGTCTTTCGAGACTTGATCGTTTGTGATCATGCCAATGTTATTTAATAAGGCACCAACTGTGGGTAACTGCGGTCGGGGCATTATAGTTGGTATCATAGGAAGTTTAGTACAAACCGTGGAATCTATATTTAGATAAACTCTGTTTAGAGAACATTACCGTAAGATAGAATTTTAGGATTAGTGTAGAAGAACTTCCTAGAATTTTTGAATTGTAGAGATTTTGTGAGTTTTCCAAGAAATATATCCCTGTCTAGATACATGTAGGTAGAGGTAGCTCTAGCATAGATGTACCTAGGGTTAAAACCCAAAAACACCACTTTGATCTAGACTCAAAGGGGAACTGGTGCACGACAACGGGCCTTGCTGTACTATTGGTTATGACACTCCCAGGGGATATGCTTAGGATAATTTTCATTTTCTTTTCAAACCATTATGAAGGGTTTATGAATATATACTTCCTCAAAGAAAACATTTTTTTTATGATTATGGATTATATCCACAAACTTTTCAATTTATGTTAAGTGTTTTACTAGTTTGGATTGATGTATTGCGGTTCATAAACTAATCTAGTTTATGCCATTATTTAGAAATGGTGCCTAGTGGAAGTAATGAAAACCGTATCAATGCACGCACTCCATGTAGGGATTTACCTCCTACTCAAGATAATTATAGTGGAGCTGGTGATGCAAATGGTGCTGATTAGCTAATCACTATACTGGGACAACTCACTCAGGTTATGAATAATAACCTTACCCGTATGGAGCACCCTGATCCATATTGTGAAGGATCAATGTTAGATCGCTTCATGAGGAAACAACCACCCACATTCAATGGGAGTACAAATACATTAGTGACTGAGCAATGGATAAATTATTTAGAGAAAATATTCCATGCCTTGGGGAGTAGCGAAAGGGAAAAAGTTATCATGGCAGTTTACCACATCACTGTAGATGCTGATCAATAGTGGTCATTGATTCAAAACACAAAGGAAGATGATGAAGTAACAAATATGGAATTGAGGGAGTTTAAAGAAATTTTCTTATAAAAATACCTTCCTCATGGCCATCAAGTGGATATGGAAAGACAATTTTTGAGTCTGAGGCAAAAGGAGGATGATAATGTTTCAAAGTATGAAGCTAACTTTACAAGGTTAGAGAGGCATGTTTCAGATTATATACGTAACCCAAAAAGTAATATTGATCATTTATTTTATGGGTTAAAACTATTTCTCCATTGAGTATTAGTCCCAAAATCTTTCTCGTCGTATGAAGATATTGTCTCATGTGCTATCAAGACAGAAAATTAATTCTCTAAGTCTTACGACTTTAATGTAAAGCAAGAGAAGAAGAGATCTTCTGAACACTCTGGAAATGGAAATAAGGGGAATAAGGGAAAATTTGAATATCCATCCTATAGTAAATGTGGGAAGAAAAACCCTGGTACTTGCCTGAAGGGAATGAGAGTATGTTACAAGTGTGGTGAAAAATGCCACTAAGATCATGATTGAAAGGGGAAGAAAGAGGTTGTCGATGTTGAATGCTACAATTGTAGAGAAAGGGGGCATTATGCAAATGAATTTCCTAAGAGTTAGGTAAAATTACCTCTGAAAAGGCCAAGGGATCAAGTCCAAGCTTATTCTATTACTACTTCTAAGTTTGAAGCTCCGAAAGACTTAGTGGTAGGTAATTTAATGGTTTTCTCAAGTTTAGCAAATGATTTATTGATTCTGGATCATTGCATTATTTCATATCTTCCTAGTTTTCTAAGAATATTAGAAATTTCAAATTTGATTTAATAAGGGAGTTGTCAGTCAATGCTCTTAATGGAAGTATCATTGCAACAAAGAATTGTGAATCAGTCCCCATTAGGGCATATAAATGTTCTTCATCTTCTGATCTCATCGTCATAACCATGATTGAATTTGATATAATCCATGGTATGGATTAACTTTCAGACCCTGATGCAAAAATTTATTTTAAGAAGAAGGAGGTTACTATTTTTTATGATGATGATAAAGAACAACTTATCTTTAGAGCAGAATCATCACCACTTAATTTTTATCTAAATCCACCCCCAGTAGCTCAACTAAATTCAATTATTATGGAGGAAGAGAATGAAATAATTATGGGTGAGGAAAAGAATGTTCAAATATAGGATGTACCAATTGTGAATGAATATGTTGATGTGTTTCCATAAGATTTACCTGGACATACTCCAGAATGAGAAATTGAGTTTTCCATTGATTTAATTCATGGATCAAAGCCCATATCAAAGAACCCTTATAGAATGGACATTGTGGAATTAGTGGAACTAAAGAAACAACTATAGGAATTGAGTAATAAGGGATTTATTCACCCTATTGTTTCTCCATGGGGAGCCCCTATCCTTTTTGTTATGATTTAAGATGGATCTATGAGGTTGTGCATTGAATACAGGGAGATCAATGCTATAACAACAAAGAACAAGTATCCCTTACCTTGCATTGATGATTTATTTGACCAACTTCATGGAGATCAATACTTTTCAAATATTGACCTTTGATCTGGATACCATCAGTTGTGCGTGAAGAAGGAAGACATTCCAAAGACAACATTTTGAACCAGGTACGGGCATTACGAGTTTACAGTAATGCCTTTTGGATTGACTAATGAACCCTATGTCTTCATGGATCTAATGAATAGAGTTTTCAAGGAATATATCGATGATTTTGTAGTGGTATCTATTGATGATATCTTGGTATACTCCAAAAGCTACGAATATCATGAAAATCAATTGCGCATTATCCTGAAGACTCTTGGAAGACATGAATTATATGGGAAGTTTAGCAAGTGTGAATTCTGGATTCAGGAGATTTCTTTTATTGGCCATATTGTCTCTAAGGATGGAATTTACATTGATCATTAAAAGACCAAGGTAATCCAAGAATGGCCAACATTGACAAGTATAACTGAGGTACGCTGTTTTATTGGTTTAGCAGGTTATTATCGATGTTTCTTCTAGAATTTTGCCCGGTTGGCTAACCCATTAACAAAGATCACATGAAAAGGGGTTAATTTTTTTTGGATAAAAGAGTGTGAAGAATGTTTTGAAGAACTGAAGAGAAGATTAGACAATGCTCCTATATTGACTCTACCATCGGGGAATGATGGGTTTGTTATTTATAGTAATGCTTCAAAGAAAGGAATTGGTTGTTTCCTTATGCAAAATGATATTGTTATTTTCTATGCATCACAACAACTAAAAATTCAAGAACAAAACTATCCTACTCATGATCTTGAGTTAGCTACTGTAATATTTTCTTTGAATATTTATAGACACTATCTCTCTGGTGAAAAATGTGAGATTTATACTGATCACAATAGTTTGTAGTATATTTTCTCATATAAAGAACTCAACATGAGGCAAAGATGATGGCTTCAACTACTCAAAGATTAGGATTGCACGATACACTACCACCCAGGAAAGGTAAATAAGGTGGAAGATGATTTGAGAAGATATGATCATGGAGTTTTGAACAAGATGAGAGTTGAAAGGGATCCTATTTTCATAGATCTAGTAAAGATGGATATGGGAATAACCATGGAAGATGAAACATCAATACTTTTTCAATTTGTTTCCAAACCATCTTTACTAGAAAAGATAAAAAGTTCTCAGGTTGATGATGAGGAGTTTCAAAAAAAGATTAATGCTGTGAATGATGGGAGACTGGGTGACTTCGTATATGAAGATGGAATTTTGAAATTTGGGAAGAGACATTGTGTTCCTGATATACCTGATCTAAAAAGAGAATTGTTGGATGCTGATCATAGCTCCAATTTTTATATACACCCAGGGAGAACCAAAATGTATAGAGATTTGAAGGAACATTTTTGGTGGGACAACATAAAGAGGGAGATTGCTGATTTTTTATCAAGATGTATGGTTTTTCAAGAAGTGAAAGCTAGAAGGAAACATCCTAGAGGAGTCATGAAACCTCTTCCCATACCTGAGTGGAAATGGGATAATATTACGATGGACTTTGTCATGGGACTACCAAATACTCCTAGAAGGAATGACACAATATGGGTCATTGTTGATCATCTTACCAAGTCGGCACATTTTATTGCTATAAGGGAAGATTTACCACTTTAAAGTTTAGCAAGACTATATATTAATGAACTTGTAAGACTTTATTGAGTACTACTATCGACTGTTTCTTATCGTGATCCCAATTTTAAATCAAGATTCTGGAAAAGTCTACATAAATCCACGGATACTGAACTTCGTTTGAGCACTGCCTACCACCCTCAAACTGATGGAAAATCCGAACGAACAATTCAAACCATAGAAGACATGTTGAGATCATGCTTACTTGACTTTCAAGGTATGTGGGATCAATATTTACCTCTGGTAGAATTTTCCTATAACAATATCTTCCATTCAAGTATTCAGATGGCACCATATGAAGCGTTATACGGAAAGAGATGCCGCACACCAACCTATTGGGATGATGTTGGTGAAAGAAAACTCGTAGGCCCAGAACTTGTGGAGGAAACGATGGAAAAGGTAAAGGTAATCCAAACCCACATCAAAGCAGCTCAAAGTAGGTAGAAGAGATATGCCGATAACCAAAGGAAGGATTTGGAATTTCAGGTTGGAGATCATGTTTTCTTGAAGGTATCTCCATGGAAGGGTGTTATATGTTTCAGTAAGAAGGGAAAATTGAGTCCCAGGTACATCAGACCTTTCGAAATTCTAGAATTAATTGGAGCTATAGCTTACTATTTAGAAATGCCGCCAAGTCTCTCCAAAGTTCAAGATGTGTTCCATGTATCACTATTGAGAAAATACATGCCTAACCCAATGCATGTACTCACCTATGAGGAATTAGAACTGGAACCTGATCTGTCTTATTGCGAAGAGCCTGTCAAGATTCTTGATACAAGAGAACAAGTGTTGAGAAACTAGATGACTCTTCTGGTAAAAGTTCTATGGAGAAACCATAAGATGGAAGAGGCAACATGGGAACCTGAGGAACTTATGATGAAGAACCACCTGAGTCTTTTTATGCAGTAATATTCTAGAAATTTCAAGGATGAAATTATTTGAAGGAGGGGAGAATGTTACACCCCAAGCTTCCATGGTACGCTTCTCTTTGAATAATAGAATAGTGTGTGTTGTACGCAACTTCGAGTTCTAACACACCACAACCAATCAAACTAGCCGTTATGAATAGCAATACCCAATTTTTGAAATTTTATAAATTTTATCTTTAAAAATGGACCTTATTTTTGGATTCGGAATATTGAAATTATCTTAGGGTGAATTTTTAGTATTTTTCTGAAAACTTTCAATTTTTGATGAATAGTGAAAAACACTGAGTTATAGTTTAAAACCGATTTTTTATTTAAATAATTATTTATTTTATTTAAATTTATTTTAGGTCAAAATAAATACATAATACCTATATAATTTTAATGTAATTCATTGGATTAAGTTTATAATAATTTTAGATATATAAAAATTTTATTGAACTTTTTACCGTCTTTTACCCACCTCCTAGGAGCATTTGTGAATTTAAATAAAACATAATTTTACTGCTTCTGTGAGTTGAATTTCAAAAATATTAGAGAAAAAGTTTATATCGGTAAGTAAAATGTACTTCAACAAGATGAAAATATTTTTTTTGTGAATAGTAACTTTTTTCTTTTATTTACCACGATTAAAAGTGAATAGGGTAATTAAGGGTAAAAATGATATTATTATTAGCCTAACACATGTCCTAATTCTATTGGATAAGTATAATTAGACCAAAAACAACCTTAGGAATAAAATATGAACCTCTTTGGTCCACTTGGATTAGATTAGGACATTTATTATTATTTAATTCAAAGAAGAGTTAAAAGAGTTAAAATCAAAGTTTAATAATTAAAACATTTTTAATATAGGGTTACACATAAGATAAATTCGACTATAAATATTCTTTAGAAATCTAAAAGTATTTTCTACATAATGGTCTTTTATTTATACTTTTTAGACATTAAATAATTTAATTTATTTATGACACAATGATGATGCAGTAATTACCTAATCAATGAAATATTAAAATAATTGATATTATAAATATCCAAATAAATGTAATTTGAAACTTTTTATGAAATAAACTAATTTTATAGGTTAATATGACATATTAGGTTTGGTTATATGAATTGTTTTCGAAGTAATAATTCTGTTTTGAATTTAGTAAAAACAGAATACCAAATAGTGTCAAAATTGACATAAAAGAGTTTTTAAAAAAATATTATATTATTAATTGATATTCTATTCCTAAAAATCTAAGTTTTAGAAAAAGGACTTATATAATGATAGTTTTATCATTAATTAACCTCTTGGGGTTCTTTTGGAAGTATATAGTAAGTTTATTAACCATATAATATAAGAATACAAAGAGACAAGGTAAATGTCAAACTATTTAACTAAGAGTTAAATCTAACAGATAAAGTTAATATAGTGACCCAAACCTATATAAAACCTATTGGTTGAGTTATTTTCCACCCATCTCCACCTTATCCTTTAAAAAATACATTTTGGAGAAATTAGAAACCTAAAATGAGTTTATTATAAAATAATATTTCTAGCTTTTTCTAAGGTGCCCCTCACCCCTCTTATAAAAGGGAACTACCCCTTCTCAATAATTCACACATTAAAAGCCATTTTAATCAGCCAAATTATTCCCAAATACCCTATAAACTATCCTTCCTTCATCCTAGAGGCCTTAATTTAGTCTTAAATCCAACCTAAGGATCCCTTTTGATCATGTCAAAAGGAAGAACCCGAAGAATAGGTAAATATTTCATCACCTCTTTTAAGTTCCTTTATTCTTCCACTTCCTTTTTCTTTGTTGTATCAATTATAAAATAATAACTCCATTATATTCTATATAATTTGATGTTATTATAAATATGGTACAACCAAATTCATTATTATATCCATCCTTTGAATGACATGTCACCAAACGTGCGTTCGTACGGCTTACCGTCTCCACGTCGTGGTGTAATTGTTATTCAATACATTTTTATTTAGATGGGTGTAATAATGATGTGTAATTGATGTAAATAATAAATATAACATGATAATGATTCTTTATATATTATATACCATCCAATTATATATTATTTTAATATCAAAAGAATGATATTATCGCTTGTGCGTACGTAAGGATTACCGTCTCCACGAACGCGATGAGATTCATTCCCCATCATATCCATTCAAGACTAATTTTCATTAGATGATTAAAAATAATGTTTAAAGACTCTATATAATTATGGATATGAATAAGATACATCTCATCCATAACAAATATTACTCAAATAACAAATAATATAATAGAAAATGAATTTGTTAACACGGGAAACGACAATAATACTAAGATATTATTAAAAAACCAATGTTAAAAGATCATATATGATATCATATTAATGCATATGATTATTGTATAATTTAATAACAATTATTTTCACCATTATACAGGAGGTTAACCTACCCTCGAACAAGGAAATGTACAAGTTAAGTTTTAATTCTACTATCTCTTCATTATCAGAGGTTGTTTATACGTAATTATCTAATATGACCTTTTTATCATCCATATCCATGTTTCTTAAAAATGTATTTCAAAACATTATTAATATTTCTTAGACTATGGTTTAAAATCATTTATAATTTTTTTTGACTTTTATAAGATGTTTATAAAGGAGTCTTTCCATCATTTTCCAAACAAGGTACTTTGTGACCTTTTCGAAAAATTTAAGGTAATAATGTTTTTTAACTTATACAGAAGGTGCGACTATTTTCTACTATTATAAAATCATCAAAGCTTCCCTTAGAAGATTATAAGAATATTTCCAAAAAAATGTTTTCTTTTATAACAACATGACTTTTAAATGATTTCAAAATAGAAAGAGATATTTCTCTAAAAATGTTTTGATTTCATCTATGTCAACATCCTTTGATGGTTTTTAATATTATTTGAAGTTGATTTATTATGATATGAAACTTCCATATTGTATTGAAGGTTTTGTGATATGTTTGACTGTGGATGTGTTAGTTTTACACCATTCATGGTTTATGGATAAATTATTGACATTTCGTATGCTATTTTTAACACAAATGTTTATGTTATGTTTAAACGTTTTCATATGAGGAATGCATTGGACTTAGTAAGTGATGGGTGGAGCCTGCTATAGCTCCTCAATGCATCGGTAGGTCTAATGAGACAAACTAGTATCTTGGAACAAGGCATTGACAAAATATTATTTTTAGTCTTGGCATAAGGCCTTGACTATGTGGTTATGAAGTCTGGCATTATGCATTCCATCATTATGAAAGTGGCTATTGATATTGCATGTGATTATTTGACTAGTAGAATATCCATGTGAGTAAGTAAATGGAATTATTTGATTTTATCTTTTCCATATTATGCTGAAGTTCATGTTTAAAAGGATTTTGTTTTAGTCTTATACATTGTCTTAAGTGTTTATGATAATTTATGAAAGTCTCCGCTATATTGTTATCCTTACTGAGCATCTGAGCTCACCCCTTTCTATGTTTTATTTTTCCCATGATGCGAAGAAGTATTTTATGACTGACATGTAAGGATATTTTGAGGGGATATGAGTGTGGTCTATGGAAACAATGTTGTTGTAGTTTTTCATTTTATGATGTAATGTAAACCTTATGAATGTATCCAGTACTTCCAAGGCTACTAAACTAATCAGTATTTCGAGACATTATCTTTTGTGATCATGCCAATGTTATGTAATAATGCACCGACTCTAGGTAACTGGGGTCAGAGCGTTAAACAGAGAGTATCTTTGGATAGTGTCCATAGCCTAATCTACTCCAATTAGTATAGGATCTTCTACTTAAATATCCTGTGATCAGGGATGTTTAATCAAATTGGATAGACATTGATTATTTACCCCGATTACTAATCCTTATGGTTACCATGTTTTAGAATTATAGATTTAATTATTCAGATTCCCCTACTCTTGATCCCTATGCCTTGGTGGTTTAGTTACTCATGTTAGGAGGGTAGAATAATAAATAAATAAGAACCATTCCTGACATGCTAAGAAGATTTTAAATTAAATAGTTCACAATCATGCAAGGGTTCGATTCACTAAAAAGGGAAAGCATGCAATCAGGATTTAAAGAAATAAAAATCACAATTTTAACAACGTACATACTCAGAATGAAATAATAAATGGACTCAATGTGACCTTTATGATGAATGCTGGTAGGTGATGAAAAAGTAAATTGAATCCGATGATGAAAACACAATCCATGGCTCTTGAATTAAAATAAAATATGGAAAAGGTGAAGAAATTTAAGTTTGAGAGGGAATGGGTCGAAGTAATCTCTATTGGAACAAAAATATAGAAAAGTCTCTACTATGGAATTTTTTGAAAACCAATGTTGAGGTGCTATATATATAACCGAAATGAGTCATGATGTGTAATGTATTATATGTCGCGTAACTCTGATTAGTGTACTTATCCCAATATTTTGAATCTGGTGTGTATCTTGGGTGTATATCATTTGAAATCTGAGGTTTTACTGATACACATCATGTATTAATGACTCACAATGTGTACTGAATTTCCAACTATATATCAAGAGTGGATTTATCGTTCAATGATTTTGACTAAGGTTGTATCATATATTGTCCATTCACAAGGTGTAATGGATTATTTTTCTACTTTCTTCATGACTTGGTTCAAGAATTGTCTCATGAATTTCTGGATTGTATGAAATCTGATTAAACTATGTGTAATGATGGCTCACGATGTGTAATAGGTGAATTCTATAACTTTTATTCATTTCTTCCTTTGATACCCTAGGAGGCCTCATTATTGCAAAACTAATCACCTACCAAGAGAAATATCAAATAAAATAATTAAAATCCTTAAGTAAATGGAAGAAAATTTTTATATGAATTTGGATTATTAAATTCCACCACACTTGAATAATTTCGTATCCTCAAGAAAAAAGGTCTCAACATTGATTTCAAAAGAAAATAAATTTTAAAATAGAAAAAATTCATTATGTCCAGATAAATGGAACTATGTGTAAGAGGAAATGTCAGTTTCCAAAATCATCCCTACATAGATAATAATTCATACCTTATAGCTTAGTTATTTTAAACAAATTATAATATTTTAATTACAATATTTTAACTGTTACTTGAATTCTGTGCCCATTTTTAATTTACTTCACAATGAAGTTTCTCTCATCACTCAGGGTAAAGTGAAATTGGAGTTATGATCATACCTAAGTAAATTCTCCTAACCATAGTCTTGCATTGGTTCTATCATCTCCCACTTTGGAAATACAAGTACAAAATGAATCATGAGGTATTCAATAATTAGGTTCAAATGACTCTAAAGCTATATGTAGGTGGGTAAAAAGTGAAAAACAAGCTAAAAAGGAGGGTAATCTCTAAATTATAATGCATGAATGTGAAGAAATGCCTCCTCCATGCTCATCAAGTCCACACTCCCAACAGATCCGGTTGGATCTATATAAATTTCTAGTACACAATGAGTATTCTTTTCCTTTCCTTTTTCTTTTGTATTTCATTTTTCGAAAATCATGTCTAGAATAGATCTCATATCCATCCCCTAACCACATATGAACCTTCAAGTGATTCATCAATATAGAAATGGTGATTTATGACCATCCTAGTATACAACCCATGTCTATTTTTCTTTTTCTTTTGTATTTTTCAAAGGAACAGAATAAAAGTGAAATGATTCAATGTAAATATAGATCGAAACCAAATAGTCTGATGAGTACACCACACATTTCTATAAATAAAATCACCCATACTATCTAAATGACTCCTCACAATTGTTTTAAAGTAAAATCATTTATTATACAAGGAGTAGGGTAGGAAAGGGAAAATCTTTTTGGAATAGATTCATCCTATAAGGTTATTCATGACAAATATATGATAAATGAAGGAAAGATGTACGGTGGGTCTTAGAAAATATTTTCTCAACAAAGATTTCCTCAATCATTTTAAAATTTTACTTTTTCAATCATATCCTCAATAAGGTCTCAATACAAGTTCTGATAGGTTTACATGTCCCAAGTATCACTCAAGAAATATGTTCAGAAAATAATATGCATTTGTTGGCTTAGAGTCCTCTTGGGTAATGAGAATAAAAATAGAAACTAGAAATTACAAGGGGTATAAAACCTAGAAATAAGTTAATTAATCATAATTTCAAAAAAAATTTGAATTTTAATTAAAAATATAAGCTCAACAATCATTATAAAAATTCTAAACAGAGACAAAACCTATATTATATCAATTTCCAACTAAAATTTTTCTTTTATTTAAATGGGCCTAATGTTTTTCAAGTTTAAAGCATGCTTAAAGTTTTGAAAAATGTCACCTAAATAGGTGACAATAGACAATAATTCAAGTGTATCAAGAGTTAAAATCACTAGAAAATCCACTTTAGTTAGAAGGATATAGTGTCCACATTGTGCATGAATTTTTGTGGGAGCATTATGTCAAGTAAATCTAAGACAAATGGAAATGGAATTTAAATAATTTTAAAATTGAGGAAATTGAGATATCCCTAGATAGTTTCATGCCATGAGGGAATTTGGATGTTTTTATGTGAAATCTGGGTCACCTAATTTTTTTAAAAAAAATCCCCGCACTAGATGAAACCTTTTAGTCTATAGGTTTTAAGCATTTGAAAATAAGAATAAAGGGTAGGTGCACAATAGGCTAAACATGAATAACAGTTTTATTAAAATTTAGTAGATGTTTTCAATAAAGAACAACAAGGGACTCAAAATGAAAATTAAAAGGCCTCAAGTATGACAACTCAATATATAAAAATGATTGACTATGGGTTGGCTCTGATAAAGTGCTAAAAGTACATCGTCAGCCAGAGAGATGGACCAAGATATCATGTAGTAGGACCCATCAACTCAGTTTCTCCTCTTGTGCTTGTACCTACTAGAGGTAGTTTCATCTAGCTAGAGAGGTCTCATGAATGGATTTATTACTTTAGGTGCAGCAACATGAGCATGAATCAAGTGCGGAAGGAATAATATCATGGCTCGTGGTGGCTACCCATGTGCATTGATTTCTATGGAAAGTTCCTAAAGTTTTCGTTCAATTTATGCGATGCATTGGGTCACTCTTCGGACCAAAAAGGATGGTGGGATGGGTCCATAAATAACTTTGTAATACACTGAGGAACTAGACATTTCTATTTAAAATAATAATGAAATAAAAATCCATCCAAGTAAGAATGATGCAAAAATGAATTTCCATATATAAAAGTGATTAGTACAAACAAATGGGGGAATATACAGATGAAAAAACCAAACAAAAACATCCCTATAAAAAAGGTATAAATCCCAAAATTAAACAAAAATGGAGGAATAAGAGCCATCCTCCAAACCAAAAATCTCCTCCATCATCAGCCTGCCCGTTGGTGGTGATGATAACTGCAGGTATGGATTAGTGTCTGTAATGGTAGTAAGAGTGGGTGGATCGGTGAAAGATGGTGGAGTAGTGGTGGTGGATACATGGGTTAGAGTGGATTATAAAAAGTTCTAGATCTGTAAATAGGTTGTGGTTTTGGAAACTGGATCGATGAAAGGGACCTCCGGAGAATTAGCAGTGGCTAGCCCCTTTCCCCACCATGCCTGCTCAGCTAAATACTCCAGTTGGTACGCAGGGTCAATAATATTTACTGGTAGGTCGGGATGGGATTTAGGTGGTGGGGGAATGATAGAAAATGAGGGGACGATAGATTTTGGTGTTGATTGAGTGGTTCATTTTGTAGGCTTGATGAATAGAAGATGAAGATTAGTGGAAATCTATCGCAGGTTCACCCAGATGAACTGCTGGGTAGCCTAGATCTTTGAAAGTGTGGAATGGGTGGGTGGAGAAATAGTGGATGAAGTGGTAGAATATGTAGTAAGATGAATGGGTTGAATAGGTGGGGAGGTAGTGTGTGGATCAACTATTGGGTATGCTGCTATATGTGGTGGCCCCCCCTATGGTGGTTCTACGTCCTGTGTGCCTGGTTCCCAACTATAGAGATCATCCTCCTTCACTAGTAGCTTCATATTATGTGGAATGAAAAAATAAAGAATCTCAATAGGTACCAAAGTGGTGAGAGGTAGTTCTATATTGAAAACCATGAGGTATTGATCCAAATGAGTATTGAAATATCCTCCCATAAAAGTTCTTTCATTCCTCTAGGTGTGGGTTTTGTAATACTGGGAAAATTGGGAAGCCATGTTAATGGATGTGCCACCCATGGCTACTATAAGAATGAGAACATCCATTTGGATGATGCTTCATTATGACTCATCCTTGGCGAACCATCCATTTTTCATAGATCAGTGAAGGGTACATAGTAGTGGAACCCACAACTAGGTAGATTTTATGATGCATGGGTCATGGTGAAATTGAGAATCTCAGGAAATCGGCTCCCAGAGACACTGAGAGTCATCTTGATGTGGTTCCAACTATAGAGTCAGAGAGACCTCCAAAATGAAAAACTCATCATTATAAATGTTGAGGCTGATTCCGAAATCAGCGAATGAAAGATGATGTGGTAGACCACCTAGGAGGTATCTAAGGCTATCAATGGACATCTTGAATATTTCCAATAACTCTAGAAAAAACTCCCTATAGCTCTCCATAGGAACCTAGAGAATGTTTTTGATATTGAGTGTCTCTAGGAGGTCAAGGATGACATTAATGATGTTCAACCTGGCTAGGATGGGCATGTACAGGGCCTTGTTTTTATGCATTGGATTAGCCTACAATCTGATGAGATTGACCTAGTGATTTAGGTTGTTAAAGTATAGGATAGGGTGCAGGATGAATTTTTCATCACTGGAGGAGTCCTTTGAGGTGGATTAGGAGGCAGCCCGAGCAGTAGGTACAACACATGCAGTAGCTGAGGCGGAAGGTTTGGCAGGCAATGCAGGAGTGGAAGCATGTGATGTAAAAGTGGGAGTATATTGGTTCTTGTCCAGTGGATTATCATTAGAGGATGAGGATGACGAGGTGGAGGGTTGGGGTCATTTTGTTCTTTCCATCACAGAAGGGAGGGAGGGTTGGTCTCGTTCATTGAGGGGGAAGTAGGGGTACATATTTGTGGAGGAGAGAGGGCTGGGTGTGGGTGCATGCTCGTGATGAGAGTGGGAGTAGGGGGAGGGTGTGGGTTTGGGTTTTAGGTGGTTGGGAATGGTTAGATGGGTGTGATATACAGAGAAGGGAGGGTGCGAGTGTGAAATGGGGATGGAGGTCATGGGTGTTCGAGAGAGAGGAGAAAGGAGGTGAAGGGTCGTGAACCTAGAATTCACAAACTGCATTTTTAAAAATAGATCTGAATCATTACACGATGTGTACCAATAGTTCATGCCATGTACTTGTGCAATAAAATGGATTTTTGAATGAAAAGGTACACTTCATTTAATGTGGTTAAATGCCGCATAATGTACTATTTTAGCTCAAACTTTTTTTATTCCTTGATTTAATCTCCTAGACTATCCAGAACTTTCCTAAGGCTATCTTAATCTAACCTAGGCTAAGATATACAACGTTGGGTTTCCTCCCAGTTAGCGATTCCTTTTAAGTTGAGATCTTGACTCAATTTGGGATGAATTTAATTTTAGGATGATGACACATCCCTCATGGAATGGTTTTTGGAAGATTTTCAGTCTTTGACCATTAACTTTAAAAGGTGGTCCACATTCTCTCTGAATTTCAATTGTCCCGTATAGAAAAACATGACTAAATTTGAAGGGGCCTGACCATCAATATTTTATCTTACTAGGGAAGAGTTTCAATCATGATTTGAACAAAACAACCTTATTCCCTGGTACAAAGATATGCCTAGAAATGCATTGATCATTCCATTTATTTTTTTCCCTTATAGACCATGTAATTATTATAGGCATCCCTTATGATATCTTCTAATTCAGTTAACTGGAGATCCTAGATTCTCCAGCCTTCTCAGAATCTAAATTCAGTTTCTTAATCGCCCAAAAAAAATGATTTTTTAGTTCCACTAGAATATGACATGGTTACTTGTAAACATAGTCTGAATGGTGTTGTGCCTATGGTTGTATTATATATAGTGTTTTATTCCCATAGTGCATCATCTAGTTTGAGACTCCAGTCACTTTTCCTTATATTAACAGTCTTAATTTTTTTTTTCTGATTGACGGTTCAACTTTCCCAATTGTTTTTGGGTGGTAGGGAGTTCCTATTTTGTATCTAATTATATATTTCTCTATCAATCCTTTTATAGATCAGTATCTGAAATGTGTTCCAAGATCACTAATGAGTAATCTTGGAAATCCAAATCTTACAACCACATTTTTTCCCAGACTGTTCATGATCACTTTTTTTGTGTCATGTGAGGTTGCTTTAGCTTCAACCCATTTTGAGATGTATTCAACACAAACCAGAATGTTGGATTTTCCATAAGTAGTGGGAAATTTTCCCATTATTTTTATTCCCTAAATGTAGAATATTTTGACTTCCATGATGGTATTCTATAGAATCTCATTCCTTTTCCCAATGTTTCTAGTGCACTGGAATCTATCACATCTTTGGAAGAATTCCCTCTTGTCTTGGTGAAGTGTGGACCATAAAAATTCAATTTGTAGAATTTTGGATACTGTACTCTCAGGTCCATTATTTCCTCCAACTGGTGATGTGTGAAAAATCTCAATTACATTGTGGGTTTCATTATCTGGAATGAAATATCTCAATTACCCATCAACATAATGCTTGAACAGCAGTGGCTCATCCCAATAAAAATGATTTTCTTCTGCCAAAAATATTTTCCTCTATTTATATGAGAAATCTTGATGTAAAAATCATGTGGAGAGATAATTGGTGATATCATAAAACCATGGGTGTACCTTGATAATTAATAGGGCTGCATATAGAAATCTACTACAATGTCACCCTCATCGTCTTCCTTAATGGATGAAAAGGGAAGTCAAGATAGATATTCAACAATCACATTTTCTATTCCTTTTATGTTCTTGATTATGATTTCAAACTCTTAAAGCAAGAGGATCCACCATATTTGCCTTAATTTTTCATCCTTCTAGTTCATCACGTATTTGAGGGTAGAATTATCAGTATTTACAATCACTTTGGACAATACCATATATGAAAGGAATTTTTCAAAGGAATATATAATGGATAAGAGTTATTTCTCTAAAGTTGTTTAATTGACTTGAGCTTCACTCAGTGCATATCTTGAATAATAGATGGGACAAAAGATATGTACAATTCACTATCCTAACACATCTCCAACAATGTGGTTGTTGACATCACACATTAATTCAAACTTTTTATCCTAGTAGGGTGAAATTCCGATTGGGGATGCTATCAAGATTGTATTCAAGGTATTGAAATCTCACCAACATTCCTTAGTAAATTCTAAAGGGTCTTATTTTTACAAAAAGTGTTTAAATAGTCGAGAAACCTTGGAAAAGTCCTTTACAAATCATTTGTAAAATTTGGAATACCCAGAAATCTTATTATTCCTTTAATATTAAAAGGTTCTATTAAATCCTTGATGACTTTGATCATGGCTTGATTGACCTCTATGAATTCCTTGGAGATTGTATGGTAGATTACTATTCTTCCTTGTACCATAACATGAAATTTATCCCTATTAAAAACTTGGTATTTCTCTTCACAGTGTTGGAGGAAAAATTCCAGATTGCTTAACTAGACTTCAAATGATCTACCATAAATTGATAATTCATCCATGAATATTTCTAGAAATTATTCTTCCATGTCATGGAAAATATGCATCATGTACCAATAAACAATTTTTGGAGCATTACACATTTTGAATGACATTATACTATAAGAAAAAGTACCAAATGGGCATGTGAATGTGGTCCTTAGGTAATTAGCGGGGTCGACATCAATTTTGTTGTATCCTGAATATTCATCTAGGAAGTAGTAGAATTCGTTTTCTGCATGTATTTTCAGTATTTTATCCATGAATGTTAAAGGAAAATTATCCTTCCTTATTGATGAATTCATGCATCTATAGTCTACATAGACTCTCCATCCAATGATGGTTCGTGTTTAAATTAATTTGTTTTCACCATTTCTCTCTACTATGAGTCCACCCTTATTCGGCACAACTTTTAGGGGGCTCGCCCATTCAGTATTTGATATGGAAAATATTACTCCCGAATCCAAGAGTTTTAGAACTTCCTTTTTGATGACCTCCTTCATCGGTGGTGGGATCCACATTTGAGGTTGTCATTTTGTTTTTTCTTCTTCATCCAGTAAAATATTATGAGTGCACTTAGTAGTATTGATTCCTTTTATGTTTTCCACTCCCTAGGCAATTAACTACATATGTATCCTTAAAACATCAACTAATTTTTATTATTGCTCATGAGACAGTTAAGAATTGATAATGACTATAAAAGTGGTTGATACTCCTAA
The DNA here is from genome assembly GCA_963277665.1 of Viscum album. NCBI lineage: Eukaryota > Viridiplantae > Streptophyta > Magnoliopsida > Santalales > Viscaceae > Viscum > Viscum album. The sequence continues at coordinate 865,395,141 of OY728152.1, read as the reverse complement.
GTATGATTACTTAAGAGTACTGGGTAGAGGTTTCAGTTCCATTTGTGGTGGTTGAATGATGGATGGAATGAATGGTGGAAAGGTATCCCCCGTGAGAGGTTCAATGAATCTTACTTCCTCAAATTCGTACTCTTCTTCCTTCTCTAAGAGTGACTCTTCACATTCTTCTTCAATGTCCATGTACTCATCTCCTTCTCATGTAAGAGAGATGTAATTTCAATTAGTAGCATTCTCCGATTGTTGGGAAGCCTTGACCAGGTTGAACACTACCTATTTTTCTCCAACTCAAAAGATCAGATGTCCTTGATTCACATCTATCAAGCCATTTCCTATGGCTAGGAATGGTCTTCCAAGTATAATGGGGATGTCACCTTCATCTTCAATTTCTAAAACTAGGAAGCCTATTGGAAAGATGAATTTTCAGAATTTAACTATAACATATTCTAGAATACCCATAAGGCACTTCACCGACTAGTCACTGAGTTACAATGCTACTCCAGTTGTTTTGTGTTCGTGGACTCATAGATTACATAAAACACTCATCAACATTAAGTTGATGCTAGCTCCAAGATCACAAAGAGCTATTCCAAAACTACATTCTCTAATAACAAAGTGAATTGAAAAGATTTTAGGGTCACTCATTTTTTTTTGGATTTCCTGCCACACAACAAAATAGCATTTTTATTTAATGATATGACTCCAAGATCTTGTATCTTTCTTTTATTGGATAGTAGATCCTTAAGAAATTTTTCATACATTTTCATCTAGGAAATAGATTCAAAAAATGGTAAGGTGATGTGTAGTTGAGTGAACATATCTTGGATCTTCTTGTATTGTTACTCTTGTCAGCATTGTCTTTCTCTTTTAGGGAAAGGAAGAGGTGGCTTGTTTGGTGGTGGGGAAACATAAACTGGTTCCTTCAGTTTTCAAGAGTGTGATCACATTCGGCTGGTAAAACTTCTTGAGGTGTGGGTTTCTCAACTTCTTCTTCTACTGGTGGTTATTCTTTAGGATATTCAGGTTGCCTTTATTTCTTTCCACTTGGTTTTTGAAGTTACAATATCTTTCCCTTTCTCATAACTACGACTTTGGCTTCCTTTCTTGGGTAAATCTTTGTATTAACAGGTAGGGTACCTAGTAATATATCTGAAAAAGTCTTCGAGATTTGACCCATTTGAACTTCAAGATATTTCAAAGAAGCTCCTTGATTTTTCATTTCATTTTTTTAAGTTTTTATTATATGATCTGATTTTTGAATGGATGTATCCATGATGTTTTCAAGTTTACTTTGGGGAGGAGCATGTTGTTGCTGAGGTCTAGGATGAGTAGTTTAGAATTGCTACTGAGCTCTTTATGGGAAGGATTTTTGTTGCATCTGTTGTTGAGGTCTTGGAACTGGGTTCATAGGAGGATACCCTGGTGGCCTTTTATTTGAAAATGGTTCTTGACCACTTCCCAGTTGAAAATATCCTTGGTTTTTATGAGGTTGTTGTTGAGTAGACCTCTGCTACTAGTATTCTTGTTGTTGTTGAAAAGGTCGGTTCCATTGATCATCACTAACACAATTAAAATCCTGAGATTTTGGTTATTTAAACAATTCCTTGAAATCATGGTAAATATTTGGTCCACCACACATCTTTTAGGATTGTATTTCCATCATGGGGTAGGAGGGGGTTGTGCAGTTAGAATTTGAAATGATTCAAGATTCTTTGTGAGCGCTTCAACTTGTGCTATTAATCTGGTGTTTTCATATACTTGGTGGATGTCAAATCATGGTGGTCTATGATCACTTTTACATAGGATGGAATTATGAGAAAACTCATAAAGTATAGCTCTACCAGCTTCTAGGGTTTTAAACTTCAGTCCTCCATCAAATTTAGCATCGACAACTATTCGTGTGGCTGGTTAAAGTCCTTGGTAAAACATCAATAACTGGATCCACATGTATAAACCATGGTGTGTACACTTCCTCATCAGCTCCTTGAGTCAACCACACACTTCCCATGCTAATTCTACATCAGTTTTAGAAAAGTTCTAAATGTCGTTCTAGAATTTCCATGTCCCGATCAATGGAAAGTATTTATCCAAGAACTTCTTGGCATGATCATCCTAAGTCATGATTGAATGAGAAGCTTGAATTTTTAGCCAGTCCTTATCTTGGTTTCTTAAATAAAATGTAAATACACGTAGTCTGATTATTTCTAAAGAAACTCCTTGGTTGTAAAAGGTTTCACAAAATTCCTGGAAGTTAGAGATGTGCTCATGCTGATCTTCGATTTGGAGGCCACTAAATTTCTCCATGATAGGGATAATGTGAATGAGTCCAGGTTTGATTTCAAAGGTATGCGATTGGATGGGGGACACACTATACTTGGGGTTCAACCATGGGTTTATATCAAGACATAATCCATGATGGTATTCTATTATTGCATCAGGTTCTCTCCCAAAATAGTTTTATGAGGTTTTGGTAGGTTAGGTCCTACTTGATGGTGTTGTTCGGCCATTGCTGACTAGAGACATTTGAAAAGATACCTTTCAATCTCAGGATTTAAGGCCAATGGTTCCTTTATCTCGAGGATATTTTAACGAGTCAAAGGGACTCAATACATTCACTATACTGTGAAGGTTTGATGAAAGGACATCTTGAATAAAGGAAGAAAAAAAGGAAATGGGGTTAGGGAAAGGTAATCCTTGGTCTTGATTGACAAAGGCTTAAAGGAGAGCGTTGCATACCCAATAACAGTGCTAAAATTTTATTCACCCACACAAGTCATTGAATTCATTTGGGCTGTGGTTATATTATAATTATAAGGTTTCCCAAACTTCACTTTCTATAAGGGTGTAGTATAGTGAGATTCCGAGGTCGATCCCACAGGGAACGTTGCTAGCTTTTATAATTTAAAGGCTTTAAGACCCTTTGGGTTAGGAGTCCTTTATAGTTTTCTATAATTTTTGAAAACTAGATCTATGGTGGTTGATGGTTGCTTCCAAAATTATAGAGAGATCAGGAAGAACTTTAGGTATATGTAAAAATTATGATCTTAATTATAATCTTGGTTGGATCCTAAGGTTTAGGCTATTAATTAAGTTAAATTCTCTAGATGACTTTGGCCATGTCACCTAGTTCTACCTTGGGGTAGCTATTACTTGATAATGAGATAACGAAAAACTAGATTCATTAATCTTAGATCCTATTGAATAAAGTCACTTAAGATAGTGGTCATAGCCTAATATACTCTAACCAGGATAAAGACTTCTGCTTAAATATCTTGTGATCATGGATTTTTAATTGAATTGAATAGATATTGATTATTTACCCTTATTACTAATATGTAAGGTAAACAAGTTTTAGAATTATAGATTTAAGTATTCATATTACCTTACTCTTGATCCCTACCCCTAGGTGGTTTAGCTACTCCTGGTAGGAGGGGAGAAGAATAAACAAATAAGAACCATTCTTGATATGCTAAGATGGTTTTAAATTAAACACTTCATAATCATTCAAGGTTTGTATTCACTAAAAATGGTGATCATGCAATGGGGATTTAAATAATTTTAAATCACAATTTTAACAACATACTTACTTGGAATGAAAGAGGAAATGCATTTTATGAGACCTTGATGACGAAAAATGGTAAGTGATGTGAAAGGAAATTGAAGGCGATGATAAAAACACAATCCAAAACTATTAAATTAAAATAAAATTTGGAAATGGTGAAGAAATTTAAGTTTTAGAGGGAAGGGGTTAAAGTAAACTCGAGAGGAACAAAAATACAAAAAATAAACTTCTCTATAATTTTTTGAAAAACACTAAAAAGGTGTTTTATATATAGGAGAAATAATTCATGATGTGTAATGTATTAAACATCATGTAATGTTGATCCATGTACTTCTATTTGGATTTTTCATTTGGAACGTATCTCATCCAAAATTTGAGGTTTGACTAATATCATGTTGTGTACCAATGAATCATGATATATACGAGATTTCCAGCTATATCCCTAGAGAGAATATCTCATTCAATGGTTCTGACTGAGATCAAATTGTGTATTTTCCATTTACAATGTGTAATGTATTCTTTTTCTACTTTCTTCATGACTTGGTTCACGAGTTGGCTCATGACTTGTTGAATGCTGTGAAATATGATTACATAACATGCAATGATGGATCACAACATGTAATAGGAGAATTCTTCAATTTTTTGGTATTTATTCCATTAAAACCTTGGTAATCCTCAATCTTGCAAAATTATGCATATACCAAGCATACTATCAAATAAAAAAATTAAAATCCTTAAGTAAATGGCAGAAAATGTATATATGAATTCATCTTATCAGTAGGTGGCTTCAATCTCAACTCCTCTATTTAGAACTTGAAGGCTTAGTTTCAAATTGATTATTTTGATTGAAATTATTTGTGAAATTGATGTGAATTTCGTTTTGTAACCCATTTTTAGTGAGGATTTATAGAAATTGTGGAAATTGGGATTTTTTTGGTAATTGAAATTGGCAGCTTGATTTTAAAATGATTATTTTAAAATGATTGTTTGGTTTTATTGCATGGAAAATTATTTTCAATAAAATGTTGGTTTTATTGAAATGGTTTGATGAAAATTTTGTAATAAAAGAAAGGTTTTATTGAAATGGTTGAAATGGTTGTTTTGGCACTGGTTTTTGGCTTAATGGTTGTGTGTGTTCATGTGAATTCGGGATGGATAAGGGTAAGAAGTCTCCCTCAACAATAGTGGCATGGATAAGGGTCAAGGATTTCCCCCATAAAATGGTTCATTAAGTATCAACATAGTGATAGGATGAATCAAAAATCCAATGTATAGGGAGGTCTAGGTTGCATGCATGGTTGGGTGTGTGGATATATGGAGTGGAATTGGTTTTAAAGTATTGTTTGGTTTCATTCCTTCAAACTTGGTGTTGTTTTGAGAAAACTATTTTATCATAGAACTTGTTTATATCCTGGTATAAAATATTTTATAAATCGTTTTATATAAAAAATTTTATATAAATGTGCTAACATGTTCTATCCTAGGGCCATGAGTAGGGAAGTAATTTGGGGAAAGCCTACTGAGTTTCATTACTCATCCCATCTTTTGAACTTTGGTGATTTTGAAAATGTTGTTTATTGGGACATGGGAAAAGGTAAAGTATCACAATTATCTAGTGGTTTTTAGTGATACTTGGGATTTATGTGGGGTTGGATCATGGAGCATGTTGGATCTTTGGAGTTATGTGGTTATCATTGAGTTTTTGTTGGTTTTTTCTTCTACCATGGTACTCTTTATAGTCAGTTTGGATATAAATGGTATTTATTTTAGTTTTCTTTCATTGATATCATGCATTATTTAGTGGTTTATTTGGTTATGGAATGCTTGGTTGGTTATTTTATTTTGAAAGGGAAAACCATCCCCCAACTGTTAATAAAGCCCTTAACATTTATTGCCAGTATTTGAAATCTTAGAGATTTTTCTTAAGGCCAAGTAATGTCTTCCCGCCTTCCCAAGCTAATGAGGTGGGTAGGATGTTAAAAGTGGTATCAGTCTTGGTCCTTCCAAATATATTTGTGGAACAAGTGTTCATCAGTTCTATCCATCTTGGAGTTGAAATTCATTCTTGTCTATTCCTTATGTCAAGTGGCTAGAAAGGAGAAGGATCATCAGAACATGAAATTTAGATCATAAAAAGGCGTAGCTAACCTTTTTATACTGAACTTCAAGTTACCAGGGAGTTGGTTACATGAGTATTTTGAAGACACTTATAAGAATTTAAATCTCATTGTCATGGGTTTATCCAATGAGACAATAATGACATGCATTATATAAATTACTTCCCACTAGGATTTCATATTTTATTTGAGTAATGATTTATGATTTTGGGTGAAAAGATGTTGATTTTTGAAAAATGTTAAAGTTTTTTTCAAATGATTTTTTTTGAAAAGGGCATGGTTGTTGTATTTTGAAAATGGTTTGTTTTTCAAAAGAATGGTAATTTTTTCAAAAATGGTTCAACGTGGAAAAGGTTTATTTTTGGAAAGAATTGTTGTGATAATTGAGATGTGTTAGAATTTGAAATGTTAATAATTTAGTTTTTAGAGAGTGATACTTATAGAGGTTATTATTTGTATAGAAAATGGAACCCATTAGGAGTCGTAAGAACAAACTGGAAGAAGCTTCTGAGAATGTGGTTGCAACTGAGAAATAGGTGAACCAAACACTAGTTTAGAGTATAGTCCAAGATTTTCAAGATGTGGATATTGGGAATTGAAGGGATTCACCATGGAAAGTAGACTATCTCATAGAAGAATCCACCCATCTTTTAGAGTGATTAAAAAATAGAAAAGGAAGGGGTGTGGCCAAATAGGATAAATCAAATCTTATATTTCCTGATCACACCAGAAGAGATGAAAGTCAAGATGGAAACGTATATTATGGAATATATTGAATTAAAATGGTGTGATTTCGTTGTCTAGGATAAATTAGACCAAGCCATGGCATAAGAGGATTTCGAATAATTCTTCAACAAATAATTCTATCCTCATATGTTCAAAATTCAAATAAATATGGATTTCTTCATCTTGAATTAGAAAAATATTTCTATTTTAGGGTATGTGGATAAATTAATGAATTTAGTGCACTTTTCACTCAAAGTTGATGCTAGTGAATCCTTGAAGGCACACATCTTTGAATCGGGGTTGAGGTAGGAGATTTTCTCAATGATTACTGTGCTCTATATTATGGATTACACAAAGATGATCAATAGGGTTATGGGGGATAAAAGGGACATATCAGGAACTATAGGAGGAGGAGGCATGTTGATACCTGTAGTAAACAATGGGAACTCTAATGTTGGGGGAAAGTAGAAGAGGTAAACCTATTTCCATAGTGGGAGTATGGCTCAAAACCAAATGGTTGGATCCGTGAATCTTCCTCCAAAACCAAAGATCCAACCTGGATGTTTTAAATGTGGTTTTTTCTACCATATAAAGTTATAGTGTATAGCACCACCTAGAGTATTCCATAATTTCAATCAGATGAGGCATCTAAAGCTCTATTATTATACTGCTCTAAGGATGGGTGTTCATAAAACTTCTCTAGTGTCGAAGGCATCATATTCTTTGACGGGGTGAGGGTAGTAGAATTCCTCTCATCCATTAACAAATCTAGATATGGTGATTATAGGAATATCATGACTCCTAATCAAGGTAAATCCCAACAGGGAAACAATGAGCAAAGTGTTGCAAGCAAACAATTATATGGAGCCGAGTAAGTTATTACAGAATATCAATATAGAACATCAACTATGAGAGGTATAATTCTCTTGAATTATACCCTTATGAAATATTTTTTTTGATATGGGTTCATCCTATTCCTTTATTTATTCTCATGATGTTGATTTTATAAGTTTAAAAGATTAGATAATGCCTTCTATGTTAAAACTTCAAACTCCTCTTGGTCAAAGAGAATGTCGAGCCATTGTGTGTCATGATTGTTCAATAAATCTTGATGGAGATGAGTTGATATTTGATTTCTTAGTGATAGAGATTTATTTATATAACATAATCCTAGGTATGGATTGGTTGATGATGTTTAAGGATCGCATCGATTGTAATACATGAAAGTCCATTCTTACGATTGAAGATGACATCGAGCATATATTTCGAGGAGACAATAATGTAAAGGAAAGTGTAATGGGATTGTTAGAACTATAATTTTAAATGATCCCATACTAGTTGGAAGCATTGAATTTGGAATCAATAAAAGAGATAGAGAACGACATTTTTCCAGTATTGGTGGATCAATTGCTTAATGTTTTTCCTTAAAATTTTATTTGGGTTTCCACCTATGAGAGAAGTGGAGTTTATGATTGATCTCATTATGGGGAACATTCCTATTTACCTTCCATCTTATAAAATGGAACCTGCATAATTATTGGAATTGAAATTGAATTTGGAAGAGCTTTAAAGCAAAGGGTTCATTTGGCCAAACATGTCTTCGTGGGTAGCACCGATTTTATTTATCAAAAAGGTAGATGGAACTCTTCAGGTGTGTGTGGGTTATCATAAGCTTAACCAAGTTATAATAGGTATCCACTTACACACATTGATTATTTTTCTGATCAGTTGATGGAGCATAGTGGTTCTCCAAAATTGACTTACGATCCGGATATCACCAATTGCGGGCTCAGAAGTAGGATAATCCAAAATAGATTTCAGGAGTAGATATGACCATTATGAATATATGGTAATTATTTTCAGTCTTATTAATGAACCATATGTCTTTATAGAATTAATGAATCAGATATTTCAAAGGTATCTAGATTCTTTAGTGGTGGTGTTTTTGGATGACATAGTGGGGTATTCTAGGACAAGGGCTGAGCATGAGAAATACTTGGCGACAATGTTTGGAATCTTGAGGGATCGTCATCAGTATACCAAATTATCAAAGTTTAACTTTTGGATATAATAGTCATGTTTTATTGGCCATGTAATCTATAAAAAAGGTGTTTTTGTGGATACAAAAAATATAGACACTATTATCTCTTAGGAACCACAAAAGGATGTATTTGAGATACCCAATTTCCTTGGTATAACTATTTATTATCGATGCTTACTTCATGATTTATTTTGAATAGATTCAAAAATTAAAGATTTTATAAAGAAGAGCATTCCATTCCAATGGAACATGGAATGATAGAGGGCTTTTCACGAGCTTAATGTTCTCTTTACATAAGCACTAATCTTGATTTTCTAGAATTAGGACATAGGTACATGGTGTATATTGATGCTTTAGGATCAGGGTTGGGATGTGTTTTCATAAAAGGAGACCATGTTGTTACTTATGTCTCAATTAATATGTGGTTACATGAGAAGATGTAACCAACACACAATTTGGAGTTACCTATCATAGTCCATGCTTTAAAGACTTGGCATCGTTACCTCTTTGGTGAAAAATTTACTATTTTTACAAATCATAAGATCTTCAAACATATTTTCTCACAAATGGATTTGAACCTGAGATAAAGAATATGGATAGAGTAACTAATTTTTTTACTTTGACTTAATGTATACACAAGGTAAAGTCAATTCTATGGAAGATGCATTAAATAGAAATTCATATTATTAGTTGGAAAAAGAAGCTTCAAATGAGTGGTAGTTGATGTCGATCCTATCAGACATGAACTTGGAATGTGAATACTGAGGTGAAGTTGTGTATTTATTTCTAGTTTCTTTTTTTATTGAGATGGTAAATATTGTTAAAGATTAATAGACATTAGATGCATAATGTGTGGCTATGAGGTAAAAAATAAATGGTGGGGTGACCATTGAGGTATGGATGCTAGATGAGAGTTTAGTTTGTTGGTTGAGAAATCGGATGGTCATACTTATGGATTATTAGTAAAAACTTCTTTATGCTTACTACCATTCGAGATGGGAAGTTTATCCTAGTATACCGAAGATTTATAAGGCTTTCAAAGAACAATTTTGGTGGTCAGTAAGAAAAGGAAGTTAGATGAGTTTGTTTTAACATGATTGACTTTTAAACAGGTTAATGTAGAGCATCATCAACCAATGAGTATATTGCAGTCTTTACCTATTCTTATTTGGGAATTTAAGAATATAGCGATAGATTTTGTAACAAGGATCCCAAGAATGGTTTGGAAACATGATTCCATATGGGTGATTATGGATTTGGCTTACAAAGTTGTCTCATTTCATACATATTTGTGAATCTAATAAAGTGGAGTACTTGTCAAAAATCTATATCCGAGAAGTGGTAAAGAGACATGGAATACCGGTTTCAATTGTGTTAGACAGAGATCTGTGGTTTACGTCTCATTTTTATAAATCCTTACAGAAATCCCTTGAGACTTAGTTGAAAATGAGTACGGAATACCACTCTAAGATTGATGGGAAATATGAATGGGAGATACAAATTTTGGAAGGAATTTTTTGGACTTGTGTAATGGATTTTGGTGGCTCATGGGAATAACACGTTCCATTAGTGGAGTTCTCATATAAAAATAGTTATCAGGCCTCGATAAATTTTGATCCTTTTGAAGAATTATATAGGCATCCTTATTGTTCTCTACTATGTTGGGTGGTAATAAGTGAGACTTCACTAGTTGGGATGAGCCTTGTCCGAGAGACAATAGAAAAGATTCAATTGATCTGGAAATAGATGGAGACAGATCAGAGTAAGTAGAAATCATATGCATATCATTTTCTACAACAATTATCATTCGTAGTGGGTGATAAGGTGCTCTTGAGAATCTCTCCAAGGCTTGGACATATTCATTTTGGGAATCCTGGAATGTTATCTCCTAGATACATAGTCCCTTTTGAGATACCTGATCGGGTTGGTGAGGTTACATATCGGTTGAAATTTCTACCACTGTTTAGTTCGGTGTATAATGTGTTTTATGTATCTCAGTTGAAAAAGTATCATCCTGATCCTAAACATGTGATTCAATGGGATCATGTTGACCTATATCTATATGATTAATTGGTATATGTTCTAGTATAGATTGTGGATAGGAAAGATAAAGTCTTGTGGGGAAAAAGAATATGTCTAGTGTGGGTTTTGTGGCAATAAGGCCAGATTCAGGAAGATACTTGGGAATGAAGAAAAGAAATGATTGGTCAATGACCCAAAATATTTAAAGAAATCATTTGTTTTCTAATTTTCATGGATAGAAAGGCCAATGGTGGGTGTAGAGACCCTAAGCTTGACGTACATGGACATTACATTAATTTTACGGAATACTTAGTACATTACAAAAACACACACACAAGGACTGTAATAGTTTAGTGTCTTTGGAAACTCATAACATAATATTCTAATCATGGTGAAAGATCTTAAACATCTCCCATAAAGATCTTCCCTTTTTTTTCTTACCTAAAACCTTTCTTTATATCCTGGGGAAAAGAAAACATAAAACGGTGAGCTCAAATGCTCAGTAAAAGAAATATCAGTCACATCATATTCATAAGAACATAACTTTTGGAAATCTTAACCTGCAAAAGAGATCATAATTTCATAACATGGGATAAATCATATTAGTGAAATGTAATCACAATAATCATAACATAAAACATGAAGCGTTGTGGAATACACACATAATCATAGATAATCATTTCTTATTAGTCAAGACTCTTTCCCAAGACTATCTTAGTGGACAAAGTCCATTTCTGAACTGAGTTCATTCCTCATTTCAGTCCTGTTTCACTGAACCAGTTTAACCTACCGTTCCAGCCATGTCTATATCATGAGATATAAAATCGTTACCCAATTCATTGGAGGGAGATATAGGTACCACCCATCTCATAATGATACCATTCTTATGTGTGCCACAAAATTATAAACCATACATCATAGCATAACCCATGTAATAAAAATGGGAATCTTAAACATCGTGACAACATAAAACAAGTCATATAAGATAAAGGAATTCAGAAAAATAATTCCAAAACAATATAGTCAAATAAATGTAATAATAGGGATAGAAATAGAACCCTTTATTATCTTAGATGGAAAATAATTTTGATAAAACACTTGAACTCTATTCTTGAGGAAAATATCCTTTCTACTTCAAAAACATTTTTCCTTTCTTAACATGTCATACAATTTTAACTAAAAGAAGTTGATTAAAAATAAACTTGAAAACTTGTAAAGGAATATTATTGGAAATAATTTTTTAAAAATCCATTCATTCCGTATAAGTTAAAAAAACATTCTTCTCATACTTTTGTCAGAAAAGTCAAAAAGTACCTCGTATGAAAAACGACAAAAGATTCCTTTCATATCTTTTACTAAAAACTAACCGAAGGGTAAAATTGGATATAAACTATTGTAGAAGGATATAAAAATTACATATTGAGTAAACATGGATGTGGATGATAAATATTCCCCAGTAAATTTTGAAGTATAAACAATCTCGGATAAAAATTGAGATTGCGAGATTTTCCCTTACCTTAGGTCTGATTTGCTTCGTAAGAGTCCGAAAATCCTATATAATGATTTAAATAATGTCATTTACTTATTCCAGAATCATACTCATTGTTATGATATTATACATTGTTCACTTATGACTTTATATTACCCGTTCTTTTGTAAATTCCATGTTAAAGAGCGTTTTGGGTAAAATCGTTTCATTTGTCGTCCGTGTTTTGACTTGTAATTATTCATATGATTACTTAGATCATGATTACAAAATTAAAGAATATAAAACATGATTTATATATAATATATATTTAAAATATACATATATATAATAAATCAGTAAATGGAAATAAATACACCGTTCATGGAGACGGTAGGCCGTACGTACGCATGAACGCTATTTTCATTTACTTATTGAGTTGAATGGAATTAAGTAGATGACATAAATATAAATACACATAAATCCAGTATCATTATTATGTCATATATTTCATTATTACTTATTATATATACTTTATAATCATTCATGAATGGTTAACGTGGAGAATGAATCTCATCGCGTCGTGGAGACGGTAGTCCGTACGTACGCACGAGCGATGATATCGTTCTCATGATCATGGAATTGTATTGGAGTGTATTTATACTATTTCAGAATCAATATCACTTTACAATAATCATATAAATTTATTATGTACACCATTATACCCATCCAAGTAAGGTGGTGGTGGAAAATAGATTACACCACGACGTGGAGACGGTATTCCGTTCGTACGCACGCGCGGTGATTTCGTTTTCCGTAGGATGGATAGATGGTGAAATAGGGTTGTTTCATACTTATAATAACATATCAGTATATGAGTGATACTGATTTTATTACTTCATAATGAAACAACCTAATAAGAAGAAGTGGAAGAAGAAATAAAGTTGAAAGAATCGGTAACGGACATTACCTCTTCTTTGAAGAGCCTCTTTGAGTCCTCCTCTTAGGGAACTAAAATTAGTCTTTGAAGAAGACCAGGACCTCTAGGATGTTTCTAGGGAAGTGAAGAAGAGAATTGTTCAGGGGTTGGATGAGATTTAAGGCTCAATGTGGTGTGAGGAAGAGAGGGAGGAGGTGCCCTTTTATAAGGGAGGAGATGGGCACCTTTGGAATAACTAAAACTATTATTTTATTATAAGGTCAAATTCGGTTTTAAATAGCTCCAAACTGATTTTTTTAAAAGATAAGGTGGGTATGGGTCTAAATAATCTCTTCCAATAGAATTTAGACAAGTTTAGGTTCCTATTTTAATCTTATCATTTAGTTTTAACATTAAGTTAAATAATTTTACTTTTACCGTGTCTTCTTATGTTCTTACACTATAAGGTTAATAAACTTACTATAACAAGCCAAAAGAACCCAAAGTTGTTTATTATTAATATATATAACCTTATATAAGTCATTTGTCCAAACATTAGATTTTTATGAATAAAATAAAAATTAATAATATAATATTGTTTTTAAAAACTATTTTTTGTCAATTTTGACACTATTTAGTAATTGATTTTTGTGAAAATTATAACAGAATGATTAGTTCGAACCAAGTTAATTAAATCAATACTAACATGTCATATTAACCTGTAAAATTAGTTTAATTCATAAAAAGTCTCAAATTAAATTTATTTGGGTATTTATAACATCAATTATGTCAATATTTCATTAATAAGATAATTACTACATCATCGTTGTGTCATAAATAAATTAAATTATTTAATGTCTAAAAATTACAAATAAAATACCATTATGTAGAAAATTTCTTTATAATTCTAATGAATATTTATAGTCGAATTTATCTTATTTATAAACCCATATTAAAAATTATTTACTTATTAAACTTTGATTTTAACTATTTTAACCCTTCTTTAAATAAATTAATAATAAATGTCCTAATCTAATCCAAGTGGACCTAAATGGTCATATTTTATTACTAATGTTGTTTTTGGTCTAATTACACTTATCCAATAGAATTAGGACATGTGTTAGGGTAATAATAATATCTTTTTTACCCTTAATTACCCTATTTACTTTTAACCGTGGTAAAAAAAGTAAAAAGTTACTATTCACCAAAAATTATTTTCATCTCATTGAACCACATTTTAGTCCTTGATATTAACCGTGTCTCTCGGATTTTCAAAATTCCACTCACAGAAGCAGTAAAATTAAGTTTTATGAAAAATTTAGTTTTTTTAACTACCACTTAGTGGTTTCACTATTCATCAAAAAATGAAAGTTTCCAGAAAAATACCAAAAATTATGCCTAAGATATATTTGATATTATGAATTCAAAAATGATTTCTATTTTATCAAATTCAAAACATATCAGTTACATTAACTAATTTAAAAATTAATTCCTGTCGTCAAAACAAATAGTGTGTTTTTAAGAGATAATAACTATCAAAAGATTGACACTTGTTTATAACTGGTTTAAATGTGAAATTACATCCAATGACCAAAATTTTATTAAATTGTAAAAATATATTCTAAATATACTTTAAAACCACTCAAATTAATAATTTATCACTATTAATTATTTTGATTAAAAAAGTTTTTTTAATTAAAATTTAGTAATTTTCACTATTCATCAGAATATGAAAGTTATCCGAAAAGTACCAAAATTTCACCCTAAGAGAATTTCGATATTCCGAATCCAAAAATGAAGTCCATTTTGAAAAATAAAATTTAAAAAATTTCAAAAAGTGGTTATTACTATTCATAACAGATAATTTTAATAATATTTTAATAGCATGTCATTGTTTTGGGAAACTTGGTATTGCGTACTACACACGCTATCGAGGAAGGTCGCGATTGAGTGTAATGCAAGGAAAGTCAATGATGAATGTTGTGCAAACTCCTTTTGGTGTAGCGTACAACACAAGACATTAATGAAATTAAAAATAATATTTTTCCTAAAATCTCGGGGTGTTACAGTGGGTATAATGTAGCACCCCCTAGTTCCAAGTAAGTAACCATTTCTTTAGGATTTGTAAGTATATAATGTGTTTTGGTGAAGTTTTTGAGGGTTTGTAAGAGTTTGGAATGTTTTTTGAGATTTTATAAGGGGTTATGGTTGGTGTATATTTTTTGGAAACCATGAAACACTTACCGGAAACCATGCACAATGAGAAAATGGATAAGGAGAAGGTGCACTGGTAGGTGCATGGTTTTTACAAAAAATGCCACCACCAAGGAGAAACCATGAAAGGTGAGATGGATATATTTGTCTCGATTGGTAAAATTTTTGTCTAACTGTGTGAGCTAACCATGTGAGGTACCCCTTGAGATAGAATATGTCACCCATTTTGTGCACAATTTTCTTAACTGTGCAACTCAACGTGCATGATTTTAAAACAAGATCCAAAAAAAGTGGATCTAGGTTAGGATTAAGAATTAAACCCTTGAATTCCCCAAAAAATAGACCTTACTCAATATTTTCTCCTATAAAAGATATTATAGGCTTATCCAATCCTTTAAGAGGTTATTCGAAGGCTTCACTTGGTGTGTTGAAGTTAGATTCTCGAAGTAAGTGATTTTTCTTAGTATTTTTCTTGGTTTTACTTAGATTTACTTCTACCTCTCTCTTGATTTTGTAGATCTACTTACCCTAACAATAAATATAATTCATTTTATGCCAATTATTATTATATTTGTATTTTTTTATGTTAAGGGAAGATATCTAAGGTGTGTTTTGGAGTTTCAACTCAGTTTTGTTGGCGTTTTAGTGCCGTTTACCATTTTCACCAATTTTTTAGGTAGGTGTATTCACTCTCGACTCCAATATTTAGAACCTAAAGGATAATTTCAATTTTATTTTTTTCAATTTAAATTGGTTGTGAAATTGATTTTAATTCCTTGTTGGAAACCCTCTTTATTGACGGTTTATAGAAATTGTGTAAATTGGGCATTTTTTGGAAACAAAATTGGTAGCTTGATTTTAAAATGATTGTTTGGTTTTGTTTCATTAAAAGTGATTTAAATAAAAGGTTGGTTTTATTGAAATGGTTTTATGGAATGGTTTTTAATAAAAGGATGGTTTTATTTAAATGGTTGAAATGGTTGTTTTGGAATAATTTTTGGGTATGTTCATGTGTATTCGGGATGGATTAGGGTAAGAAGTCGCCCACATCATTAGTGGGATGGATAAGGTTAGGGTTTTAACCCATAAAATGATTAATTAAGTGATGTCTTAGTGAAATTATGAACCACCACTCATGATTATAAGGAGGTGTAGGTTTCATGAATGGATGGATGTGTGGATATGTGGAATTGAATTAGTTATTCCAAAAATGGAACTTGGGAATTGGTTTTAAACTATTGTTTGGTTACCTTACTTAGAACATGGTGTTTTTTTGAGAAAATAGTTTTATCATGGAACTTTTTCATATCCTGGTATAGACTATTTCATAAATTTGGCTCTTTGGTGCTTTTTTAGATGTTGTTTATCAGGACATGTGAAAAGGTAAAGTATCACAATTCCCTATTGGTTCTTAGTGATACTTGGGATGTTTGTGGGGTTGGAACATGGAGCATGTTGGAGAATTAAAGTTATGTGGTTATCATTGAGTTTTGTTTTTGGTTTTTTATTCCTCTTTAGTACTATTTTTAGTTGGTTTTGATATAAATGATATTGATTTGAATTGTATTTCATTGATATCATGAATCATGTAGTGGTTTATCTGGTTATGGAATGTTTGGTTGGTTGTTTTATTTTAAAAGTAAAAACCATCCCCTAACTTTTAATGAATGCCTCAACATTTATTTCAAGCTTTTATAGTCTTGGAGATGTCACTTAAGCCCAAGTAACATCCTCAATCCTTTCAATCCAATGAGGAGGGTCGGGATGTCACACTACCCTTTTAGAGGTAGTAAAAATCCCAAACCCACCTTGGGTATAATACCAAGAGTTATCCTTTTTATTTTATTTCTAGGATATTTCAATTTTATTTTTAGAAATTAGTTTATAAAATATCCCAATCCATTATTCATTTTTGAGCTTAATTAACATGTTCATTAAATTTATTTTCTTTTTTAGGTACATTATGGCATAAGGAATCCCATAAATATCCAAGGAATTGTAATAAAGATTCATAAGAAAATATATTTTATTATTACATTATTTATCTTTTAAACTCCATGTATTATTTTTTGAAAATCATTTTTTGAGATGAAAAATAGAAATTGGCTGCCACACATAGGATTTATGTTTTACTTGAATTATCTTAGAGACATGAGTTGTTTAGTAACCCTATGATTTCATGTTATATATTTCAATTATAATGAGATTGAATGATTAATATAGATAATTGAATTATTATAGTTAATCATGGATGTTAATTTGATGAATCGTAATTTTAAGGAATTGGTTGATTAATGTAGATGTAATTTACCTCTCATTTGTCATACTTTGAATTCTTAAAATTCATGAGAATTGATTATTTATTTTTATTTCATGTCATGAGTGATTTTAAAATTTAATATGTTTCATTCCCAAGTGTATTTATAGACCAAATAAATTCTATTATATCTTGAGTGATCTTAGGGAATGTCACCTACTAGAACTTTCATTAAAACATGTCAAATATATGATTGTGAAAAAACACATTTAACAAGATTGAGGAATTTTTATTGATAAGCACTTATCCTTAAGACAACCTTTTATATTGATCCTTGTTTATCCAAAAGATACCATGAATGAACTTGACATGAATTCTCCACATTTCAAGCTATTTATATCCATTCCTATCCTCCTCTTCATATTTTGAATGATATTTTAATGTTACAGTTTTGGGGTGAAGGAATTCATGGTGGAATGAATTCACTTTATTGTAAGGGAGAAGTTTGGGGGTGATACTTTTGGTATTGGAAAAAGGTTTTTTGATTAATACATTAAACTTTTATTATTTTCCATCATTAAAAAATGAATAAAAGAATGGGTTATTCATTGGGAAATTAAAAAAAACCATTAACGAACCTATGAATATTATCATATGTTGTTTGGTGGTGGATTTTAGGTTTTTTCAAAGAACAAATTCCAAAAAGGTAAAAAAAATGAAAAATTAGTTTTAAAAAAATAAAACATTAAAGAAGGTTCAAATCATTCATTATTCTTTTATAGATCATAACCTACATTGAGCTTGGGAAGTGGGTGTTGTCACTATTTTTAAGGGGATATTTTCATTACACTTTACTTTAGATATCATGCACTATGATTTAAGAGGTAAAGACCCTCTTTGATCCTTAATGTTTTTAACAACAAAATCCACCAAACCTAATCCTTAGAGTCATAATATCCATAATTTTAAAATTTTCATGATTTTATTTGAATTATGTCTTTACAAAGTAGAGAAATTTGTTCCATTATAAGATTATAGAAAAGTTCATGTTCTCATGATTTGATAATAACTCTACTTGAATTTGAATCATGAGTGATGAGATACAAAGATTCAAGGTGAGGTAGATGATGAATTAAAATTTCCAATAATAATAAAATGAGAAACTTGATTTAAGATTTGGATGTTTTGAATTTATGGTTAAATTTTACAAAGTGTTAAATAATTTTAGGTTAAAAATGGGCCAACACAAGATATCCCTCAACAAGTAGGTCAACCAAACACTTCTCTAGATCATAGGATCCAAGTAGCTAGGAAATAACACCATAAAGGCCCACTCAGGTGACATGGAGGAGGGAAGGATATGTAGGGAGGATCCTACACAACATGTGGGCCAAGGACCACACATGCAGTTCAACTAGCTGCGACCCATTTCAGTGTGTTCATAGTGTATGTGGGATCCCACCCCATAACAGGAATCTAAACCGAATTTAGGATGGATTGTATTATATGCAAGTTATTTAATTCACTAAAATTTTATATGGGATGACAATTATGTGGCTACTATTAATCACTTACAAAAATGGTGTCATTCCACTTCACTTGTTCTCTCTCTAAATTATACACAGACTCTCTACCACTCAACACTACCTTATATGCTCAACATCACTGGATCACTACCCAAACCTATCGAGAAATTCCATTCCATCCCCCATGAAATCTCAGGCTCAAGTGGATAAAGCACTGCCAAATCTTAGGATCACCATGGATGATCTTTGGTTCCTGAGATGACCATGATGAACCCTTCATGAAGGAAAGCTCAATCCATCCTACCATTATGAATACCTAATGAGTTGAGAAGGAATTAGTGCCATTTACATCAATATTCAATGCTTCTGTTGGGGCCCCTCTTGTGTTTTGACAAGATGCATGCACACACGGGTGAAATTATAGCCCTACATTCCCACTTTCCAAAGGTGGGGGACTTTCATCACTTTCATCGATAATGTATGATCCTTGATTCAAATAGGATGATGGGATGCCTATTTATCCTTCCATGGATTCCTCCTTGGGGATATTCCCCTATTCAAGGTCTCTCTCATAGAGTAATGTCATGTTCTTGGAACTCATTCCTAGTGCTATCTCTTTGTGATTGATAGTTAATTACACTACTTCTGTCTTGGAATTATTTTTTCATTTGGATAGGTAAATAACCTTTGGTTAAGAGAGCAGTCAAGTTGGGCATCGTTGGGCATGTATGGATGCTTGGTGCATTGGTCACCTATATTATTTCTCATAGGAGGGATTCTCATATGAGGCGTCTTAAGGCATGGAACCCAAGACATCCCATGTTGATCAGGTGGTAATAATTCCAAGGGTGTAAGTATTCTAAGTATTTTTACCTTAGGAATCCCATAATTATTCATAGGGTAGCTATTATTGGTCAGGTCACAAGTTCCACATCCTATGGAGTTGGATTAGGGCATGAGTTTAACGTCTTGTGGAGACGGTATTAGTTGATTGGAATTACCCATGGTGGTGGATTAAGAAGGTTCTTCCCTATGAGGGAAGATGAAACACCAAGAATGTTGGATCGGAATTCCCCTTGAGGTGGATCCAAATGGTTTATCAGAATGCCCCTTGAGGTGCATCAGGGAGGTATGTCCCTAGGAGGGAGCACCTAAGTTTACCATCGATCAGGATGCTCCTTGAGGCAGAACCAAAAGGTTGATCAGAATTACCCTCAAGGCGGATTAAGGAGGTACGTACCTAATAGGGATCACCTAATTTTACCATTGGTTGATATGCCCCTTGTGGCAGACCCAAAAGGATGATCAAAACTACCCTTAAGGAAGATCAATGAGGTATTTCCCTAGGAGGAAGAACCTAAGTTTATCATTGGTCAGGATGCCCCTTGAGGTAGACCCAAAAGGTTGATCATAATTCCCCATGAGGCTGATCATAGAGGTACATCCCTTGGAGGGAGAACCTAAGTTTACCATTGGTAGAGATTCCCCGTGTTTTGGACACAAAAGGTTGATCATAATTCCCCTTAAGGCATATCAGGATGGTACATCCCTAGGAGGGAGCACATAAGTTCACCATTGTTTGGGATTCCCATTGAGGTAGACCCAAAAGGTTGACCATAATTCCCTTTGAGGTGGTCCGGGGACATAATTCCCTAGGAGGTAGTACTTAAGTTTACCATTGTTTGGTATTGAACCTTAAGGAGGAATATTACATGCTCTGTTTAGAAGATAGGGATCAAAACCCATGTATTTCAATGCCATAGTTTAAGGTAATGTGAGGGGAACGATCCATGCAGTTTAACATTTTGTGGTAAGGAATCTCATGTCATGGAAGGAGTGACAATGAGGGATGATGTCAGGATTACAAATTGAGCTTCCCTTCACAAGAGGATTTATCTTAGTTGGAATGGTGTGGGTCTTAGACATTGATTTTCCCAAAGGATCTAATTTCATGTGAGTGGTAAAGGTATAGGGATCAAGTCATGCCACTCATATATAGAGAATCATATGATTATCACATATGGTAAGACTATAGTTTTATAGAATGGTTTTAGGATGTATTCATTTAGTTTAATGTCATATGACTAGGACATGGAACTAGGAAATTTTATGTCATGTAGCTTAGACGTGGGTGGACTCACTCCTTACCCCTTGGGCTTATGTGACCACCACTCATACACCTTTTGGTTTGGCATATAATCAGAACTTCCATGGT
This sequence comes from Viscum album, assembly GCA_963277665.1. NCBI lineage: Eukaryota > Viridiplantae > Streptophyta > Magnoliopsida > Santalales > Viscaceae > Viscum > Viscum album. Next base: position 865,374,080 of record OY728152.1, on the reverse strand, counting down.
ACAACGACATGATGAGTGGTCAATCATGAGGTCTATGTTAGAGTTCCAATTCTCAGAAGCAATAGAGGTTAGAGTACCCTTTCTCAAAATTAGTATGTAAGGTGACAGGTGTACTGAAGGCATAAGGGGCATCAAGTGGGGGACTTGAAAGTTTTTTCATGATGTTTTGGAGGGTTGTGCACAATATTTTCCTGAGCATGGTGCTCTAGCACAAGGGTAGTACATGGAGGATGAAGGAGTAGGTGCACACAATATTATCGTTTTCATGAAAAATAGGTTTCACATAGGGTCTCAAGAATTTGCGCAATCTAGGGGTTGTGTGAAATTAGATTATTAAAAGTGTGAAACCAAGTTACTTTCAAGGGGGTTGTGCAAGGATCACTTCACCATGATAAAATTAAATTTTTGGCCTATATAAGGTTGGTCGTGAAATATTTTCTACCTTGGGTGGTCCATGTTGCACATTTTCAGGGAAGAGGAGTACTTTCATGCATGAGAGATGCATTTTTTTTTCCAAATAGACTCTCTAAGGAGGGGGGGGGGAGCTTCTATTTATGGAAAAAATTATCATCAGTGGGCACACATGTTGTGGGGCGTGGATGAGGCTTTCCACATGATTCCATCCTTTTCTATGGGGCTAGGTCATGCAACATGTCTGGTTTGATGTCATATTTGGCATGAAAGGGGGACCATTGCACATAAATCTCAATTATTTCACATATAAATTCTTTCTCTCATGAAATTTCCCAGAAAATGATGTTTTCTTGGAAAAAAATATGAAAAATCCCACCAAATTTGGTGCACAAGACCTTTGCGTGCGAAATGGGATTCTTGCATGAAAGTGATAAAAATTGCATGAACCACGCTCATCAGCCCTAGAATGGTTATTCAGGGTGGCCTGCATTTTTGGTTTACCCAAAACTGGAATATTTATGCATTAGATATATTTTTATAACAAAAAAATCCCCCCTCTAAATCTAATATGAAAGTGGATCAGAAGGTTGGGTTTTGAGGGAAACGCTGAAGAGAGAAGATCATTATCATAGCAATGTGAAAAATTTACCATTGGTCACCCAAGATGATTACATGGATGCATAATATAGTATTAAACACCTATAAATAGTCATAGGGGAGCCCTATGTATGGTAACTGGACTTTATATTCAATATTCTTCTTTTTCTCTAGTGCGCATAAGTCAGCTCTTTGCGTGAAAACCTGAGCTTTAGGTGCATCCTTCACACAAACACCTTTCATGAATTTTATTATATGACCCAGGAATATTTTTGTGCACACTTTTCCAAACTTGTGTTCCATCCCGACTCTTGTACACTGAACACCTACTCTTGTGCGTACTTCCATTAAATATTCCAAAATCCTCATACATGGTCCACCGAAAAAATAAATATGAGATCAAGGCCGCAGTTGCTGCTTGATGAGCTTAAATGCTAGGAAATCTTAATATCACTAGAGATATTAGGTTTATTTAAGATAATAAGGTGCTTATGTCCATGATAACCGAGGCTCAGAAGAACTATCTTCTAAGAAACTACCTTCCATTGTGGAATTTTGGGATGGTAGATGAGGTTAATATCTCAAGCCTTGAAGTCAACATGCTGTGATTGTGGTTCATGCATGAGAATGAGCTTAACTGGTAGAGAATCCTGATTCATGGACATGATACCAGGGAGTAGAAATCAATGTCTATGTACATGATGAATTATTAGACTAGGATAGCCATGGGGTATGAACCAGAAGATGAAGAATCCCCTGCCCACTAAACCATTTTTGAGAGCTGCATGTAGGATAATAGCAGGGTTTGGCACAAGGACTGGCACTTGCAGTTTGGAGGGAATTTCACCAGTGAATGTTATTGTTCATAATGGGTTCGCTACACTTTCTTACAGTATGGTTCATACCTACACCAGATCATACTGTATGAGGCAGTATGGATATCACAGTTCAATTTCTACCGCCAATAGGAGCAGGTTCCAGATTTTCCCAACTGATGGTCCCTAGAAATGAACACCTTCCATATTTATCATGGGAAGGTGGGAATCAGTTTGTGGGATGTTCATTATATTGGTGGCATCCCATTGAAAGAGTTCAGATATGACAATTTCTTTCAATCACCGGACATTTGGGATGATAGGAAGTGAACTCCTATCCTATAAAAACACCTTCTAGAGGTGTTGAAGAAAAATCTAGATCATTCCTCTCAAGTTACACAAGGATATACTATTCAAAGTATGGTTTGACATGTTTTTGAATAAGAATCCAGTTGTGAGGATATTAGGGAGATGAAATTAGTGCCTGATAGCGCCATAGAGGAGGAATTTAGGATCATATTGGCTTATCCTGGAAGAGGGGATGTTTGAGCAGTGAGGTTACATCATAGTGGAAGTAAGGGAGCTGTTGATCCTCTAAACTACATTTCTTTCCACTTTCCTTATCAATAGGATTATTCTAGTTAGGTACATGAAGATGGGACTATGCCTAAGAATGCTGGTGATGGAAGTAATCTTAGCAGTTGGAAATAGAGTAAACCTGGGGGTACCCATGTTGGCCTGACTCTATAGCCTGTTGGGCCATGTGCTGAGGGGAAGGACACAAAAGAGGATTTTTTGGTCCATTACAATTATTTAAGGGATTAATCATGACACACTTTTGAGGTTATGAGTTCTTGAATTACATTACCCCACTAAATTATGGTCTGCAACCATCTCTTCTCAATATAAATTGTGTCAGGCTAGTGACACTCAATGAGACCGGGGTCATTATCGAGATTTAACACCATGAGAAATTCAAATTAAATCCCTTTTAAACCCCAGTTAGTCCAATGGTGGACTACCTGTATAGGACATGGGAAAAAAGGAGTACTTGTAGATCTTTAGGGGTGTAGTGTTGGTTGCCAAGATCGACGATCACAGATAATATGAACTGTATATACCATCCCAGTTTTCATGAAATTTCAGGTGCCTCCAGTGGGATATGAAGAGATTTTATATGGGGGTCCATGAGTAGATACATCCCTTCATCCTTTTTTAGCTTGGGTGGATACTGATGTGTGTAGGATTAGGTGATAAAATCATGCTATCTCTAACCAATATTGATTCTATCATGTCGACGGATTATGAAAATAATTGTGGTAAAGCATATATAGATGCGATCTTGTATAATAACATTTAGGTGATCGAGTCAGTGAGTGAAGAATTGGGTAAACAAGGTGGTAAGTGGGTTGATCTTTGTGGAACGAGCCAGGAAACAAGGATGATCAATATGGAGCTATTGTGGGGGCAGCACGGGGTGCTATCATACCCCCACCTCATAGAGGAGAAGGATCCCAAAAATGATCTTGGGGGTAAGAAGGGGGATCCCAAGCTGATACGTACCAATCTAGGGAGTCTCCTAGGAAGTGGATAAGCCGCTTTCTACAACGAGTTACTACTATTGTCTTACCCTCTCCCTAGATTTCTTGGATGATGCTGTAAATTTCCATGTCAACAGAGGACATCTGGTGAAAGCTGATCCATGATGGAATTGAGCTACTATAGGTTGGGCCTAGCTAGATCACAACCAAGATAATATTCCATGAAATGTATGTGTATCTAAAGTAAATGGATGAATTTTCATGCGGGTGAGGGGAGTATGATCATCCTTCCAACCTTGTGTGAGTGATGTTTGGGGGAGAGCCAAGGTAGTAGAAGACACCACCTATTGATAACTCATTCGAGGAGGAATCAATAGACCAGGATTTTTAAGGCTCCGGTAATGAAGAATCCTAGGGATAATACACCAACTAAGGGAGTCCCCAAGAGAGATGATAAATTGTTTCCTTAGAGGATGACTTGGCCAAAGTTCTTGAGGTAAACCTATTAAAATTTCTTTCTCCTTCGGTTCCTCCTATTTATTTTTTTGGATCTCTAACTAAAACTTTTCTTATATAAGAGAAACTTAGAAGTGGACAAGAGGCCCCTACTGGGGGGGGGGGGAGAAGGTGCACCACTAGGTGATGTAGATCATGCTTCGAGGCTTGGAATTTAGGATGAAGTAGCTGGTGGGATAGTTGAGGTGGTCATAGTGATGAACTCGGAGCCTTAGGCCCTCACCATCATCTACGGAGGACCATGCTCTGATATTCCAATAGCAGTGCCCACTACTGGGGAAGCAGCACACCCGAGGTAAGTTTATCATTGTAACCTCTCTCTCCCAAGTAAAGGAAAAATTTCAATTCACTTGGCCTTTATATATATTTCATGGAGATTTTGCATTAACATATTTGTTTCATCTTCATGCAGGTCCTTAGGCTGCTCCTGGTTGACCAACACAATAGGATCCAAAACCAACTATTAAAGTACCAAATGGTGTTGAGGGGTCTCTTATGTTGGATATCCCTACTGATGTCGAGAGAATAAATCTACCGATGCTCATCCTTTTTAAGTTTCTTTTCCTCGTGAAAGATCAATTGATCATTTTATTGAAGAAATTGACTGAAATACTCTAGTTTCAGTGCTCAAAATACTATATGCCTAGAAAAAATCTATAGTCAGAACACATAAGATCCTTTTTTTAATGGATGAACTGGTCCTTGAGGAGATGGTCATTAAAGATGATCCATCCTTGGTCTTGGATGAACATTCTACTGCAGTCACTAGTGATTCCACTGGTGGGGTGGAGATTGATGCTGGTGAAGATGTTGTCACAGAGGAAGGGTCATGTTTGGAAAATTAAACTCATGATATGGATCCTGACTCAACTGAGAGGATTCTGAAAGAGGACCCTATTGATCCCTCCCTTGAGATCTTTTTTGAATATGATCTTGCATCTCCTAAAGAACAAGAAGACTCTGGGTTTGAGTTTGATGAAGAAAACCACATCTTCTAACGTAGGGCTTGGAGAAGCATTCAAAATTTGATCACCCAGACCCTTGAACCACATATGGTTAGCCAAATGGGGTCCCTCTGCCACTGGAAGCACAATCTGAGCACTGGAGGGGTGGAAACTCATGGTCTCCATGAACTATTTCACAATATTCTTACTAAGCAAGTGCATGAAGAAATGAAAAATATTGACATTGCCTATAATCAGTGGAAGTTTGACCCCACTTGAAATTTTTAGGAGGTGAACAAAGAAATCCATCATCTGGAGGAGAAAATGAGTGAGCACACTACCTTTCTCAATGATTAATCAAAGGTTATCATCCAACCGGGGAATTAGCTAGTGGATTAATAAAAATAAATTAATTAGGAAATTGATCATATGTTCTAGCTCTATGTTGAGTAGGACTAGGTCTAGATCATGGCTGATGAACTTTGTCTCACAGCTAATAAGGCGGAAGCAGAGCATGGGAGGTGGTATCAGGTTATTGAGGCCACATGACAGAGGCTGGAAGAGTTGAATTGTGAAATTTATTGAGTATATACATTGGGTAAACTTTTATTAGACTCAAGAGAGGCTCCAATATGTGGATGACCCACGACAATTTCCCAAACATTCTTGTTTTTAAAACTTCTGCATGCATAGACACACATTTTTATTCAACTCTTACCTACTGAACCTCAATAATATTTATTATACGACCAATAACCAATCCCTAAGATCACGTGAGTCATTCTCAGTGTGAGATACAAGGGATGACCCTGAGATTTCTCATTCATATGAGAGTGTGTCGGCTGAGAGAGGTTGTGGAGAGAGAATGACTCTCTTAGAAAATACGACTTGCTTTTCCAATGCACTCTAGTGCAAGAATGGGGTAACTCCAGGGGATTTGATTCTACCAGAATAAAGGGTAAAAAGAGAGTGTGAATCATAGTGCCTAAAATTTGGAAAATAGCGGGGGTGGTGTTAGGATATTGGACAAATTATGACCATTTTCGAAACACATCATCCATACCACTTAGTTAGGAAACAGGAAAAAACAAACGAGAGTTGAACACTAATGAAATTCAAAACACAAATCCTGTATCATAATTTCTTATAAATTCTTTTGGGATGTTTTTCCAGGATGGTAGGTGAGCCATTATAACAACTTGAGATTTTGTGAAATATATTTTTTCGAAGTAATTTAATTTTTTGATATTTTTCATTTCATGAAACACTAAAAATAGTGTTTCACTAATTCAAAAATTCATTTCACACAAAATTGTATTTTCATATGTTAAAAGAAACACAAAATTGGCATACTTTACATGGAACAACAAGTTTAGCGTACATTATATAGAATATTGACCTTCCTCGATGGCTTGTGTAACACAAAAGACCAAGTATTACCTAACTATAATATAATATTAAAAATATTATTATAATGAGATATAAACAAGATTTTAAGCTGATGTATATGAATATTATTAACTAAATTGTGAAAATATATAGTTTACACAAATATAAGATAAATTAATAGGTTACCAATTAATTAGAAATGAATATGAAACAATTGAATATAAAGAAAAATATTATTATAGCCACAATGTAATTTTAACCTAGTAAATTAAATTAATTAATATTGGTAAGTAATATTAATGTAATAAATATTTTATATGTTCAATAAAATATTTTTATATTAATCCAATAGATTCGATAGACAAAAGAAAAGAATAAACACAATTTTATGCAAAAAAACCTATTTTTTATAAAGGCAGTTCTACTGAATTTTAATGGAGAACCCTTTTAAAATATTTTTTCGAATTTTTATAGGTTTGTTATTTCAAAATTAACTTCATATTTTTAATTAATACCTAAAAATTAGGCTATTATAATATTTTGGTATTTTTTATGTAAGGTTTCGTCTTTTAATGAATCGTTAAAAACACTGGATTTTATTTCAAAACAATTTTTTTCATATAATTTTTTTATAAGGATAAATTATATTTTTAATTGGTCTGATAATTTAGTTAGATAATATTTTTATCAATTAATCCAATTTATTTCATTGTAACTAACATCACATTGATATTGGATATAAAAACTTAGCAAGATTTTGGATGTTTTTATGTTAAAAACCCACAGTGTCGTCCCGTCAGTGAGATTAATTTTAAATTAATTTCTGCTACTTTTGGGATTATAATTTGAAACATTTGATTCCATATTTTTCATATTAATATTTTATAAATTATAAAAAAGTCATTTTTTTGAACAAAAATATTAGCGAATTCGATTAAAATTAATTATATCAGTGAAGATAAAAAGAAGGTTAATAAAGTACTAAACCATAAATATTAGACCCAAAAAGACCTATACACCTATCAAACACCCATTTTATGTCCATTATTCAGCCATAAAACTTAAATTATTGAGTTTTTTTTTGGTTTTTTTGACTTTTTTAGGTAGAAACATGGGTACACCTAACTTGTTTTCAAAATTTCCAGGTGTGTCTTTTCCCTTCTCTAAAAAAGGACACCACCTCTACCCACTTCCTCACACCTATAAAAAACCTTGTATAGACCAAAATCTTCTAAAATAGTCTCCAAAATCCCCTCAATTCCTCATATAAGGCTTACTTTGGGCATAAGGTAATTCAAGGAATCCATTTGCACAAACCAAAAGGAGTTACCTAATTAAGAGGTAACGTCTTCTCTCAAGCTCATTTCTTTTATTTTTCTTATCCACACCCTCTAATCTATTTATTCTATTATTTTATGGCAAAAAAGTATCCAAAATATACTTGGATTTTTTAATTTAATGGTGCAACCTAAACATACACACACCTACATCTAATGGGTAATAAACATACTATTTCTATGTATGACGAACTACTGCCTCACAAAATGATGATTGTTCATTTTTCCATTACCACCTATAATGATGAAAATTATGATGGAAAATATACTTATATATGTAATATAATATTTTTATTTATTTATTTAAGCTTCTTTATTCCTTTTACAACACATACATTTTTAATTTTTATTTGGTGTCTATATGATAATTTTGTTTGACGAAGTGTGGACTACCATCCCCTCAAAGTGATATGATTAATTCATACACTACATGGATTATATTAAGGATGGTTTTATTGAATATATAATATCTTTATTATATCATAAATATACTTTAATAATGATAGATACATATTTATAAATATATTATTTCTTTTAATATAACAATTAAACAGAAATAGCATTCATGCGTACGTATGACCGACTGTCTCCATGAATGGTGTATTCCGTTTCATACTTATATATTATATAGATTATTATAATACAAAAATAATGTATATAAATAATATTATATAATGTTTTAAATTCATTAAGTCATGATATAAATTATAAATACCAAAGATATTACAAATTAAGACACATGCGAAGAATAAAGTGAATATTAACTGAAGTAAAATTTTAACATATGATTGTTAACCAGCGGGTAATATAAGGTCATAATCACACCGTATAAGGTATTTTATATAAGAATATGTTTCTTTAAAATCTGTATAATAAATTTATATTTATTATACATGTGGTTTGAAGGAGTGTGATGAGAGTCAAGGCACAAGGTAAGGGGATTTCATCTCACTTTTTATTTTCGTGAGATACATGCTATGTTTGCCACTCTTTCCTTTTGTGTAGAGTATTTACAAACCAGGATTTTATTATATATATATTTTAATTAAATTTATGGGTACTCAAATATCCACTTATGATATTTATTTCATGGTATTTAAGTTTCAGAAGTTACCAAATTGGTAAAATAGTTTTGTCTCAATTTTCCTTCTTTGAGACTCATGTTTTGCAGTCCACCTAGATTCTTTTTTGAGGTGTATATACTTAAATTGTACATGTTATAGAATGAAAATATTTATTTTAATGATATTTTAATCTTTAGGTAATTTCCTTTTCTAACATGGAGAGTATGATCCCAAGCAACCAAGTGATAAGATTTTACTGAGACAATCTCATCGCTTTTCGAGGCTGTTTATTTTTATGCTTCCTTTGATGGAATATTATGATCCACTTATCAAGAGAAACCTTGTGGTTAATTATCCTTGGTTTACTCAAGGTATATCCATTTTATAGTACAACTTTACCACTCTTTGGTACTTAAGATAATTTAGAAGGCATTTTAATGAAAATATGACTGTTTTTTCTCTCTTCAATCAAAAATTTGTTTTATTTCAAAAAACATGTTTTAATTTTTTTTCCAATGATACTTGAAGATAATTCTCAAGGAAAAAATATTTTAAAATGATTTATATTTTTTAATGCTTCATTTATTAGTTTTCAAATATTTTTTTAAAGATTTTTTTTTTAAAAAAATTTATGTTTAAAAATTATTTTAAACATTTTCAATATTTATTTATAAGTTTTAAAATTATTTTCGAAGAACTGGTTTTCAATTTTTTAAGATATATTTATAAGTTCTCAAAATATTTTCAATTAAAATGGTTTTTAAAATTTTTTGAATCTTATTTTATAATTTTGCAAGGAAAAAAGTTTTCAAAAAGTTTTCAATATTATTTTATAAGTATTAAATTAAAAGTTTTTCAAAATTATTTCAATATTATTTATAAGATTCAAGGTATTTTTAAGAAATTATTTTTAAATGGTTTCATGTATTTAAAATAATTGTTTCAAATAATAAAGGATATTTTCCCCAAGGAACATTTTTGAAAGATACTTCAAAATTATTCTCCATCTAAGATGACATCTATTGATGTTACTCATTCCCTTCTAGGAAATGATATAAAGGTTACATTCATGTTATTTATATTATTGGGTTATGATTAATGTCATGGTATTTATGAAACCAATTTCTATTTCATAGGTTAGAATTTTATGAAACCCATTTCTCAATAATGGGTTATATGTTTATGAAATCTGTTTCTCTTTCATGGGTTATGCTTTTGATGAAATGATTAGGAAACTTGTATCTTTTTCCATTGGTTATGATATGTTTACATGTTTATGATACCCATTTCATTTCATGGGTTATAATATGATTACTTATGCTTTTGTGGCACACATATGTATGATTTCATTATGAGATGGGTGAGACCTATATCTCCCTCCAATGCATTGGGTAATGATTTATATCTAATGAGATAGACTAAGTTGGTCTTGTGAAAGAACCTTGACTACTATGATAACCATGGGAGTGAACCATGAATACCAAGTTTATAGCAACCCGGCATTTTCTTACATTACTATTACATCATTTCAAAGATAAACAACATAATAGTATTACACATAGAGGATCAAAAGGTTTAGTGTCTTGGGAAAACTAGGACCATACATAACAAATACATCAGTAACCATAAACATTTATTTAATTTCTTCTTCTCTAGCTTCTAAGTGGAACTTTTCCTATACTTAGTACATGTAGACACCTGAGGATATACATCAAAATGGGTGAGCTAGAATCCCAGTAAGAGGATAGATAAAAACAATATATCATGGGGTGAGCATAATCATAACATAGGCAAAATATCATGAACATGAGAGGGGCATAAATAAAAGACATGAAATGTGGAAATGCATAAAAATGAAAAATCATGTCTTAGTGGTTAACTACCACACATACTTGTGAACCAATATAGAATCTTTTTCACACATAATTTCACATTTACTCATGAGATTAATCACTTTACCCAATGCATTGGAGAACTGTATAATTACGGGCGCACCCGTCACATTTAAACATTCATATTGCGCTATATAATTCCGGGCACACCCGTAACATAATAACATTATAATTTATCATGCTTGAAACAATGAAAATATAACATAAATTAACATAATAAACCCATGTAAAGTAATGGGTTTCATCTCATAATAAAATATTCCTAATATTTGGGTTCCCAAAAGAAAGATGGAATAACATACATGTTACAAGAACCGTTCACTTTGAGTGAGAAGTAAAAGGGGTGTTCTTAAAGGAAGAGTGGTTTTGGAAAACATTTTGTTGGACATAAAAACCATTGAAAAATATTTATATCCCAGAAAAGTAAATGAAATTATGAACAAATGATCTTTGAGGAGTAACCATATCAAAAATGGAGTGAAAGATGGAGAACCCGAAGGAAGAAAATTGGGTTCGAGATTTCCCCTTACCTTGTACCTGAATGCTTCCTTCTCTTTAATGTCCTGTATAAAGACATTATATTCATTAATTAGAAATCCAGAACCATGTGTAAATTAATAGGGTAAATTCTGGTTTCATTATGTCATATTATGTTTCTTTGGATGACTTATAGAGTTTAAAAACATTGTTCGGGGATGTTCGTTTTTATGGTTTTTCTTGGGTGGTTCACTTGTATTCTTAAATTGATGTTTGGGTAGAACATGAGTAAACATCCAGGAATGATATTACAGGAGATTGAATTATTTTATAATGAATTATATTATATCCATGTGGATGAATCATTAGATAAGAATTAAATGATGGTTATTTGGGTTAATTTGAGCGGTTTTTGGATCACAACGAACTTGTTTTAACTTATCACTTAGTAATATGGCCATAGGTTATTTCCAGAAAATAAAATAGAAAATAATACATATAAAATAGTCTGATTCAATCATAAAAATGGTTTCATGACCAGATCTGAAGGTAGAAATGGAAGAAGATAGCATGTCGTTTTTGAAGGTGATAAATTAACACCTCATGAACAACGTTCTCTTTAATAAAAAAAAGGAAGAGGGAAAGGGTGTGGGGTGATATAATATCCCATTAGAATCATAAAATTACAGTATATTTATAATACTGGAGTTACAATACAATTTGGATGAAGATAGGTGGGGAGAGATCAAGAAAGGAACTTGAACTTGAAAGGAAATTAAAGGATAATAGGGAGGGAAATTACCTCTTGAATCCTTCTCTTGAGAACCTCCTTAAGGGCCAAAGCGTGGTCTTTTGATGAGACCAGAAGCTCTTTAACGTAGGGGAGGGGATAGGGGAGATTATTGGGCAGATATTAGACAATTCTTGAAGCTTGAGAGGTGTGGTTTGGCAAGAGGAGTGGGAGGGCTTATTTATACATGAGGAGGGAGGTGTTTTTAGTATAAAATATTAAATAAAATAATATATCAAAAGTTAGACTTGTAATAGTAGTTTTTTGACATCCTAAATCATATATCAATATAATATAATTCTTTTTAGGCTTTAATTCATCTTTATAATTCGAATTCATTAATTTATTTAAAGGAAAGTGAAAGAAAGAGAAAAAGACACTTTAAGAAATTACCTTTTGACTTTAGGATTTGGAAAGTTCTTTTTAGGTTTGAGAATTGGATTTATTATATTTTAATAAACCATTAATAAATTTATTATAATTTGTCTGAAACTATTGTTATAGAATTTTTGTGTCATCATCACATCATTAATGATGCAATTTAGTATACACCGATTATGCGAAAAACTGTATTTTTTACTATTCATCTGAAAATTGAAGTATTTTAGAATAAACCCAAAAAATTTACCCCTACTATTTTTCGATGTGTATAATCCAAAAATGATGTCCATTTTTCAAAAATAATTTTCTAAATATTATTAATTTAATATTTAATTAAAATCATAATTTACTTAAAAAACAGTTTTTAAAAGTTAAAAATGATTTATAGTGCTTTCAAAAATTACGTAGGGTCATATAAAATTATATAAAACAATAAGAAATTGATTAAATAATTTATGAATACATTTTAGCGAATAAATATTCTTTTAAATTAATTAATTAATTATAATTAATTATTTATGACTTATAAAATACCAAAACGTTTACTAAGGTCAAATTGTCACTTACTAAGATGTCTAAATTTTATTTTATTATTCATAGGTAATGTTAATCTTATGTTGGATGATTTACTATTCATAAGAGTCATATAACTATTCATAAGAGTATGTTACTATTCCTAAGGTTATGTTACTATTCACTAAAAATTATTTTTGTTTCATTAGACTCTAAAAATCATCTTGAACACAACCGTGTATGTTAGATTTTAAAAATTACAAACATAGGAGTGACAAACTTATGTTTAAAGGTCACTTATCACTTAGTAGTTCATTATTTTGTGTTTTCATGTTATTTTATGACATAAATATAAGAAGGAAAATTTCTATTGAAAAACTTTGGGTCGTTACATTCTTCCCCCCTTAAGAAATTTCGCCCCCGAAATTTCACTTTACACAAAGAGGTGAGGGTACTTCTCCTTCATTGCCTCTTCTGGTTCCCAAGTTGATTCCTCAAACTTATGGTTCTTCCACAACACTTTGACAAGATGGGTTGTCTTATTGCGTAGACCTTATCACTTCGGTCTAGAATCTTTACTGGCTGCTCCTCATAGGAGAGATCTTCTTCCAGCTGCACCACCTCTGAGTTTAGTACATGTGAGGGGTCTGGTATGTACTTCCTCAGTAGTGATACATGAAACACATCATGAACTTGAGACATATTCTGTGGAAGTACAAGATGATAGGCCATGGCTCCTATGCGATCAAGGATTTCAAAGGGGCCAAAATACCTAGGGCTTAGCTACCCTTTCTTCCCGAATCGCATGACTCTCTTCCATGGAGATATTCGAAGGAAGAATTTATCTCCAACATAGAACTCCAAGTCCCTTCGACGGTTGTCAGCATAGCTCTTTTGCCAAATTTGAGCGTCTTTGATGTGTTTCTGGATGACTTAAACCTTCTTTGTCATCTCCTGAACAAGATCAGGTCCAAGTAGCTTTCTTTCTCCAACTTCATCCCAACAGGTTGGAGTTCTACATCGCTTCCCATAAAGAGCTTCATACGGAGCCATCTGAATACTCAAGTGGAAGCTATTGTTGTATGAGAACTCGACCAATGGGATATGTTGATCCCATCCACCTTTTAATTCTAGAGAGCAGGCTCTTAGCATATCTTCAAACATCTAAATAGTCCTTTCTGTCCATCAGTTTGGGGGTGATAGACCGTGCTGAAATTTAATTCAGTACTCAAAGCATGTTGAAGGCTCCTCCAGAATTTAGATGTGAACCTTGGATCACAGTCAAAGACAATTGAGAGTGGAACACCGTGCAGTCTCACCACTTCCTTCACATATATCTTTGCAAGTTTATCAAGCGAGAGATCTTCCCGAATAGAGATAAAATGGGCAGTATTGGTGAGTCGATCAACCACAACCCATATCGTATTATTTCCCTTTGACGTCTTCGGGAGACCTGTGATAAAGTCCATAGTAACATTTTCCTATTTCCACATGGGTATAGGCAATGGATGCATCATACCTTTGGACTTTTGTCTCTCAGCTTTAACTTGCTGACATACCAAGCACCTTGGTATATATTCTGCAATCTCCTTCTTCATGTTATCCCACCAAAAGTGTTCTCGGAGATCACGGTGCATCTTGGTACATCCAGGATGGATAGAGAAAGTTGAGCTATGTGCATTATCCAATAGCTCCTTCTTAATCCCGGGTGATGAAGGCACACAAAGCCACGTTCCAAACCGAATCACACCATCATCATCGATATGGAACTCTTGCAGCTTCCCTTCCTTTACTGCATTCACCCTCTTCTGTATCTTCACATCATCCCTTTGTGCTTCCTTAATCTTCTCTTGGATGGATGGTTGCACAATAATTTGGGTAAGGTAGTATGTATCCCCTGCCCTTATGATTTCCAAATCTATCCTTTTCATATCCAAGAAGATAAGGTCTTTCTCAATCCGCAACATGGATAGAGTAGCAGGTTCTTTTCTGCTTAGAGCATCAGCTACCTTGTTCGCCTTTCCAGGATGATAGTGAATAGAGAAATTGTAATCCTTGATTATCTCTAACCATCTCCTTTGACGCATGTTGAGATCCTTTTGTGTGAATATATACTTTAGGATCTTGTGGTCGGTGTATATGTCACACTTCTCACCATAAAGGTAGTGCCACCAGATTTTCAAGGCAAATATCACAGATGCCAGCTCTAGATCATGCGTCGGGTAGTTCTTCTCATGGATCTTCAACTGTCGTGAGGCGTATATTATCACATTATCATTTTTCATGAGTACACAACCCAAGCCTTTCTTTGAAGCATCACTGTATATCAAAAAACTTTCTACATTTTTCGGTAGTGTGAGTACATGTGCAGTGATCAGCCTTCTCTTTAGCTCCTTGAAGATTCCCTCACATTATTCCATCCAGACATACTTTACCCCTTTCCTTGTGAACTTAGTTAGCGGGCTTGACAATCGTGAGAAGTTTCTCACAAAACGTCGGTAGTACCCAGCTAATCCAAGAAAACTATGGATTTATGTGACACTAGAGGGCCTGGGCCATTCCTCAATCGCCTTTGTATTTGAAGGGTCCACAGAAATTCCCTCGCTTGTGATCACATGTCCCAAGAACGTGACTTGATTGATCCAAAAGTCACATTTGCTGAACTTGGCGTACAACTTCTCCTTTCTCAATGTCGCCAACACAAGTCTTAGATATTCTTCATGTTCCTCCTTTCTCTTGGAGTAGATGAGAATATCATCAATAAACACTACCACAAATTTATTGAGGTAATGTCTAAATACTCTATTCATCAAATCCATGAAGATTGCAGGGGCATTAGTAAGTCCTAAGGGCATCACCAAAAACTCATAGTGCCCATACCTTGTACAGAAGGCAGTCTTCTGAATATCTTCCTTCTTCACCTTTACCTGATGATATCCAGAATGAATATCCACCTTTGAGAAGTATTGAGCTCCAATTAACTGATCGGACAAGTAATCAAACCTTGGGATATGATACTTGTTCTTTATGGTGATCTTGTTGAGTTCCCGATAATCGATACACAACCGCATGGTTCCATCCTTCTTCTTCACAAAGAGCACTGGCGCACCCTAGGGTGATGCACTAGGTCATATGAACCCTTTGTCTAGATGCTCCTGCAACTACCTCATTAACTCCTCCAGTTCGATAGGAGCCATCCTATAGGGGAACTTCGAGATAGGATTAGCTCCAGGTATGAGTTCAATTGATAACTCTACCTCACGATCCAGGGGAATTCCAAGTAACTCTTCGGGAAATACATCGTCGTATTCCCTCACGATGGGCATTTCCTCAAGGTTGGAACTATCCTTCAAATCAACCATTTGGGCGAGGTATGCTTATTCATAGGGAATCAACACCCACACCATTGAAGGATTTTTCAACGGATATTCATGATCTTCCTTGAATTTTTATAGGAGCATGGGATGGTTCAGAATATGAAAAGATATTTCCTTTTCCCGATAGTTAATATGCACTCTATATAACGAGATCTAGTCCATTCCCATTACAGCGTCGAATTCCACCAAGGGATGTATTACGATATTTACCGAAATAATATTCCCACATACACCAATAGGAGAAGATTCAAACACTTGGGTTGCAATGATTTCACCACTTAGTGTTTTTACAGATATCTCTACTTCAAGGTTTCGGGGCTTCGATTTTATAGTTCTAGGAAACTTGCAAGATATAAAGGAATGCGTTGAACCAGAATCAAATAATAATTTTCCATTATTGTGTGAACAGGAAGTGTACCTTGTATGACTTAATTATCATGCTCCACCTCTGCAATAGTGATGGAATAATCCTTCCCTTGTTCCTTTGGATTTGGTGGCTGCTGACGCTGATTACCCTTGAGATCTTGAGGTTTGGTGCACTGGTTTGCATAGTGCCCTAGCTCCCTACAGTTGTAGCATTGAACTATGGGTGGTTCTCTCCTTTCATCGACTACATTATCCTTCCTTTTCATGTCTTTTCGATACTCTTGATCATGGTGTCCTTCTTTCCCACACTTGAAGCATTTCCTCGTCCCTTTGAGGCAGTTCCCATTGTGCAACTTCCCACATTTTTGGCATGTGGGTTGTTGATTTTTCTTCCCACCTTTATCATTAGATCCACCAGCTTGAAACTCCATCTTTCTTTTCTTATCGCCATAGCCATGGGACCATTCTACAAACTCCATCTCCACTTTGAGAGCACACCGAACAACTTCTTCACAACTCCCAAAGTCTCGAATTGCAAGAGCCTTTCAAAGGTGTGGTTTTAATCCACTAAATAATCTATCAATTTTTCTATCATTTTTGATAACAAAACTCGAAGCATACCTGAAAGCATTGGAAAATTCGCTTCATAGGTTGTGACAGATTCTCCTTATTTTTTCTTGAGCTCTATGAATTCTCTCTCCATTTTTGTGCGAAGAGTTATTGCGAAATAATTATTAAGAAACATTATCTTAAAGTCTTCCCATTCCATCTCATCAATTTCCTCCCTTGGCTTGGTGTTCTTAATCAATTCCCACCATTGATCAGCTTCTCCATCTAGACGATAATCGGCTAGAGTCACCTTCTCCGTCTCAGAACAGTGAAGCACAACAAATATCTTCTCCATGGAGTTGACCCACTGTTCCACAACTAGTGGATCAGAAGATCCACAAAATGTCGGTGGTCGTTGCCGCATAAAACATTCAATAGCCAGTTGCTCCCTCTTTGGTGAAGGAGGATGTTCCCCATTATTATGGTTATTGTTCATAACCTGAGATAATTGGGTAAGCATCACCATTATGTTTCGAACTCCACCTCACAAATCATTGGGGATGTCGTTCGGGCAATCGTTGCATTGGCCCTCGCACGAGTTGTTGGCCTGATTTCTCCTGGTTCCCACCATTTTCTAAAATAGAAAAGGTTAGAACAAAACATAAGTAAACAAGTCATGAATAACTTATTAATTTAAACAATTGGTACCCAAAACATAACATATGGTATCCATTATGTAAAGATTCATTGGTGCCTATTTGTACTTAGTCTCATGCTATAGGTTTTCCCTAGGGTTCACTAATCCTAATTCCCAAATTAACTAATCCTTTCCTCTGATACCAACTATAGCAACCCTACCTTTCCTTAAATTACTATTACATCATTTCAAATATAAACAACATAATAGTATTACACATAGAGGATCCAAAGGCTTAGTGTCTTGGGAAAACTAGGACCATACCTAACAAATACATCATCAACCATAAACATTTATATAATTTCTTCTTCTCTAGATTCTAAGTGGAACTTGTACTCTCCTTAGTACATGTAGCCACCTGAGGATATACATCAAAAGGGGTGATCTAGAAGCCCAGTAATAGGATAGATAAAAAAAATATATCATGGGGTGAGCATAATCATAACATAGACAAAAGATCATTAACATGAGAGGAGCATAAATAAAAGACTTGAAATGTGGCAATGCATAAAAATGAAACATCATGTATTAGTGGTTAACTACCACACATACTTGTGAACCAAGCTAGAATATTTTTCACACATCATTTCACATTTACTCATGAGATTCATCACTTTACCCAATGCATTGGAGCGCTGTATAACTCTAGGTGCACCCGTCACATTTAAACATTCATATTGCGCTATATAATTCCGGGCGCACCCGTCACATCATAACATTATCATTTATCATGATTGACACAATGAACATATAACATAAATTAAAATAATAAACCCATTAAAAGGAATGTGTTTAATCTCATAATAACATATTCCTAAGATTTGGGTTCCCAAAAGAAAGAGGGAATAACATACATGTTACAAGAACCATTCACTTTGAGTGAGAAGTAAAAGGGGTGTTCTTAAAGGAAGAGTTCTTTTGGAAAACATTTTGTTGGACATAAAAACCAGTGAAAAACATTTATATCCCAGAAAAGTAATGTAAATGATGAACAAATTATCTTTGAGGAGTAACCAAATCAAAAATGGAGTGAAAGAGGGAGAACCCGAAGGAAGAAAATTGGGTTCGAGATTTCCCCTAACCTTGTACCCGAATGCTTCCTTCTCTTTAATGTCATGTATAATGACATTATATTCATTAATTAGAAATATAGAACCATGTTTAAACTAATAGGGTACATTATGGTTTCATTATGTCATATTATGTTCCTTTGGATGACTTATAGAGTTTAAAAACATTGTTCGGGGATGTTCGTTTTTATGGTTTTTCTTGGGTGGTTCACTTGTATTCTTAAATTGATGTTTGGTTAGAACATGAGTAAACATACAAAAATGATATTACAGGAGATTGAATTATTTTATAATGAATTATATTAGATCCATGTGGATGAATCATTAGATAAGAATTAAATTATGGCTATTTGGGTTAATTTGAGCGGTTTTGGGATCACAACGAACTTGTTTTAACTTATCACTTATTAATAGGGCCATAGGTTATTTCCAGAACTTAAAATATAACATAATACATATAACATATTCTGGTTCAACCATAAAAATGGTTTCATGACCATATATGAAGGTAGAAATGGAAGAAGAGAGCATGTCGTTTTTGAAGGTGATAAATTAACACCTCATGAACAACATTCTCTTTAATAAAATAAAAGGAAGAGGGAAAGGGTGTGGGGTGATATAATATCCCATTAGAATCATAAAATTACATTATATTTATAATACTGGAGTCACAATACAATTTTGATGAAGATAGGTGGAGAGATATCAAGAAAGGAACTTGAACTTGAAAGGAAATTAAAGGAGAAGAGGGAGGGCAATTACCACTTGAACCCTTCTCTTGAGAACCTCCTTAAGGGCCTAAGCTTGGTCTTTTGATGAGACCAGAAGCTCTTGGACGTGGGGGAGGGGCTAAGGGAGATGATTGGGTAGATCGTAGACAATTATTTAAGCTTGAGAGGTGTGGTTTGGCAAGAGGAGGGGGAGGGCTTATTTATACATGAGGAGGGAGGTGTTTTTAGTATAAAATATTAAATAAAATAATATATCAAAAGTTAGACTTGTAATAGTAGTTTCCTTGACATCCTAAATCATATATTAATATAATATAATTAGTTTTAGGCTTTAATTATTCTTTATATTTCGAATTCATTAATTTATTAAAAGGAAAGTGAAAGAAAGAGAAAAGACACTTTAAGAAATCACCTTTTGACTTTAGGCTTTGGAAAGTTCTTTTTAGGTTTGAGAATTGGATTTATTGTATTTTAAGGAACCTTTTATTAAATTTAATATAATTTGGCCGAAACTAAAGTTCTATAATTTTTGTGTCATCATTACATCCTTAATGATGCAATTTAGTATACACCGATTATGCGAAAAACTGTATTTTTTACTATTCATCTGAAAATTGAAGTATTTTAGAATAAACCCAAAAATTTACCCCTAACATTTTCGATGTGTAGAATCCAAAAATGATGTCCATTTTTCAAAAATAATTTTCTAAATATTATTAATTTAATATTTAATTAAAATCATAATTTACTTAAAAAACAATTTTTAAAAGTAAAAAATGATTTTATAGTGCTTTCAAAAATTACATAGGGTCTTATAAAATTATCTAAAACAATAAGACATTGATTCAATAAATTATGAATACATTTTAGGGAATAAATATTCTTTTAAATTAATTAATTAATTATAATTAATTATTTATGACTTATAAAATACCAAAACGTTTACTAAGGTCAAATTTTCACTTTCTAAGATGTCTAAATTTTATTTTATTATTCATAGGAAATGTTACTCTTATGTTGGATGATTTACTATTCATAAGGGTCATATAAATATTCATAAGGGTATTTTACTATTCCTAAGGGTACGTTACTATTCACCAAAAATTATTTTTGTTTCATTAGACTCCAAAAATCATCTTGAACACAACCGTGTATGTCAGATTTTCAAAATTCCAAACATAGGAGTGACAAACTTATGTTTAAAGGTCACTTATCACTTAGTAGAACATTATTTTTGGTTTTCATGTTATTTTATGAAATAAATATAAGAAGGGAAATTTCCATTGAAAAACTTTGGGTTGTTACAAAGTTGGTATGAGTAGCGAACTCATGATACTAAGATTTCCATGTGAGTGAACGATGACAACCAAGATGGTACGGGGAGTGAACCCACACTACCAACACGGTCATGGTTGCGATTCCATGGCTACTATATAAATCATATTATATGATTATGTGTCTACCATAATTCCATGTTTAATTCATATGTTATTCTTTCATAACTTATGTTATTTATTTCCTTATGATTGATGTATTCTTAACTAGAAAGATTTATGCCATGATTGATGTTTATGATCTTTGACATGCAGGGTATTCTAATCTGTTTTCATGATCATGTTCTCAAACTATTATGCTCAAGATTATGATTACATGTCTCCATTAATTACCCTTACTGAGCATCTAAGCTCACCCCTTTTTGTGTTTTCTTCCCCAGGCTAGGAAGATATATTTTTTGTATGATATGTCTAAGAGGGGTTCTAGTCTTGGAAAACCTAGTGTTAGATAATGCAGTTTTCTCATATACCAATGTTTATGTTTCCATGTTTCCAAAGGCACTAGACCAAATATGGTCTTTGAGAATCTGTTTGTATAATGCTTAAGTTTTCCACAAAAGTTATGTAACATTAATGTTTTGAGAAGTGAGGTTCACTATAGACTTTTCCAGACACCACGCCATTAGGGAGTCCTTTCAGACATGGAGGAGGATGAGGATCCAAATGAGGGGCACGTGAAGAGTGGAAATGAAGTGATGAAATGTTCAGATGGATTAAAATACTCATGAAATCCCACCACTATGGATTATATCACACTGGTGTAAGCGTATCAGTCTGAAAAAAGTAAAAATCATCTTCTAGGGGAAACATCATATTGGATTCCAAGAAATTGTTGAATGAATGATATGGTAGAAGTCTAAAACTAGACAAAAGTTATTTCAGGGAAAGGTCCTAAGATTCCTGTTAGTTTTACATCATTAAATGAGGATGACAAACACACAGTTTTACATCATATAGTGAGGACATTGGACATATAATTTAAAATCATATGGTGAGGACAAGGAACCATATAGTTTAATGATATGTTATTAGGATTCATCCCACAGTTTAACATCATGTTACTAGGATGAGTATGGTTGTATAGTTTAATGTCATGAATACAGGACACATTGAACCACTATGAATGATACCCACATTTCCATGAAAGTGAGTTCAAAGGATGGTATCATAATGGGGAAACCCTGTAGTAAGAAATAGAATCTAGGGAAGGTCACATATAGTTTAAGGTCAGGTTTCATGGGCCAAGACTCTTAGTTTAAGGTCATAGAGTTTGAACCCATTGCTAATAGATGATGGTCATAAAGCTTGGACCAAGGGGGTGTGTTTCAAAGGAATGTTTGATACACTAATAAGGTTACCTGATGTGAATAAGGAGAGTCCTAGGAGGCCACCTAAGGTCACACTGAACACTACTAAGTCAAATTTCACACAATTTAAGGTCATGAGTATTAGACCATAGGGGTACCTAGAGGTAGTTTTCACGACACAAAAGGGTACTATGATGTGAATGAGCCAAGGAGGCCTTGATTATCACACAAAAGGTCCAGGTTGTGAAAATTTTACAATCATGTTACATGGACCATGAAACATGATGTGGTAGAAGGCCAATTCTAGTAAGGGGATACTCTTTCATACGAGAGTGTTAAATCTTCTCATACTTGGGTATGAGGCATCTCGAATATATATGCATTCATGATACAATTTAACATCATTTTCTATGTAATTTATTGTTTTTTCATACTATATTTGTCATATGGGTAATCCTTGTTTGATTGAGGGTTGAATCAACTCTTATTTAGTGGCATTCTGAACTTGTTTGGGGTAATATTGTAATTTAACATAATACGATGAGGACGTTAATACCTCATTTTACAATATGAGAAAATACCATCACCTTTATGGGTCAAGGTAATTGAATGGGGCCTCAACTGAGAAGGAGTCCGATGGGAAATTTTGGGGTGATTACGCTGCGAGTAACATATGGCATCATGGTGAATCTAAAGTTGGCCCATAGACAGAAAGTCTAGGAACCACTACATTTCCCATGAGTATGGGAATAAAGACACACATAGTTATGGGGGGAGATACATATAGTTTTATGTAATACGGTCTAGACCATGAGTCGTAAAAGGGTTCAAGGATGTTTGTGCGGAACAATAGTTAACGTCCATCCTGAATGAGACATCGAGACCCTACACCACATGAATAATTCATGATGCCGGTCACACATAGTCTACGTTTATACAGTATGGACTATAAAAAATATTTTAGAGTCATGTTTCTTGGACTATAGAGGGAATTTTTACTCTAAGGGTATATGTGAGGCATGAAAAGGGTAAAACCCAGTGTGAATGAGAGCCAAGGATGTTTGTGTACCACATAAGAACCAAGAAACAAACAACACATGGGTTAAGGTCATAATTCTTAGACTGTTTCAAATAGTTTAAAGTCATGTTACTTAGACTAAGGAAATTTGGGTCTTAATGGTACCCATGTGACATAAAAGAGGTAAGAAATGACATAAATGGATCCATAGAGGCTCATCTTCCACATGCACACCTTGAGAAAAACTACACATAGATTACGTTCATAATGCTTGGATTTTGATTTAGGCTAAGGGGACAAAGGGTTAATGAATTTTTGGAATCCCATGTTTACCATGGACCATCCCTTGTTCAAGTCATGGTGTAAGGTTTTTTTTTCTATTTCATGCTTATCACACAAGGCATATCTATCTCAAGTGGGGTAAAAATCATCTCTTATTAAGAAGTAACCCAATTTTATGCCGGGTAAGATAGCAGTTTGACATATTACATCGAATAAAATTTTTTATAGATTAAATTCTTATAACATAGACTATAGGGGATGTAAATTGTTTAAGTTAAAAATTATTAGACCTACTGTAGAAATTTTAAGGTTATATTAGGATGGATACTAGTTTAAGTTCATAGAGTTCAGACCAATGGGTCTCTTAGTTTATGGTAGTAGAATTTGGACCTAGGAGGATTATCCAAACAATGATATGCATAGTGCAGCAGGAACAACTTGACATGAATGAGGGCCTAGGAGGTCTGTGCTACATAGCACATTCTCAGGGGAGGCCTACACATAGTTTAAAGTCTTCATTATTGGACTGTAAGCTCTCATTTTATGGTCATAAAGTTGGTACCCAGGGGAGGGGCTTCTCAAAAAGTGATATATACCATGATGGAGTGACAAAACCGATGTGAATGAGGTCCAATGAGGCCCAATGACACACAACATATTCCTAAGAGACTTGAATATAGTTTAAAGTCATGATTCTTGGACTATGGGATCCTAGTTTAAGGTTATACAGTTTAGACCCTAGGTCTCTCAAATGGATATATATAGCATAGTGGAATTAAAAACCTAATGTGAATGAGAACCAAGGAGGACCACACAACAAAAAATACTCATAAGAGGACCTAAAAACAATTTTAAGGCATGATTCTTGTACTGTAAGCTCTTAGTTTAATGTTATAGAGTTTGGACCTCGGTCTTTTTTAGTTTGACCATGTTGGTTGACACCCTAACAAGACTCCTAATATCATGTGAGTCATTATGGGTTTGGGAAACAAGGAACGGTGATGGGATTTCCCTGATAATCAAAAGTACACAATAGGGGTAAGAAGATACCAGGTTGATAATTTTCTAGTGACACTAAAATTAGTACTCTATGTGCACAGATACATGGAGGGGTGACACAAAGGGTCTTTGAATTCCATTAAAATATAGGGATGCTTAAAATAGGTAAACCAAGTATTCCGAGATCTGGATAAGGGGGATACTGATGGGTACAGATTGAATATTGACCTTCTTTGAAACCCAGGGACTACAGCCACACCATCCATGAATGGGATGAGAAAAGGTGTGATCGACTGCTGACTAAGTTTGAAACACAATATCCACCATTTTTTACCAAATATCTATTAGGTTGTAAGCCTAGGATGGGAGGTGAGCCATTTTGGTAAGGCACCATCACCATTAGGGGGCTCCTTTGGATTTGAAGGATAATGGAAATCCAAATTGATAAAGACTTGAAGTGTAGAAATGGATTTAGGAAATACCCATGTGGGATACAAAAATTTAGGTTCCACACCATAGCACATTTAGGTGTGCCAATGGGTCGTATAAGAATGTGGGATTCAAACCTAGGATTTTCAAATAGTTTGAGGTCCTATTTTAGGGACTATGTATATTATTTTATGGTCTTCAATCTCGAACCCTGATCTATTAGTTTAAGTTCATTGTGTTTGGACCTAGCTTAAGCATCTTAAATGGATATGTGTAGCACATAAGAGTGACACAACCAAGGTGAATGAGGACCTAGGAGGCCCATTTCCAAACAACACATTCCTAATAAGGCTCACACATATTTTAAAATCATGATTCTTGGACTGAGGGAGGCTATTATTTTAAGGACTTAAAGCTCAAACCAATCACCCAGTTCAATGTCATGTGATTGGGAAGTTAAAATTAAATGTTGGGCCTAGAGATAAGAAGTCTGGGTGTCCTTACCTAACCCATAAGGATGAGAATCAAACCCCATATAATTCTGTAACAAGGTGTGGTAGAACACAAACACCGTTATGGGTGATCCTCTCTAGAGAGGAAATTAAGGCATCCCATGATTTTCATGGGGAGTAACATGTTTAGAGAATGAGGTAATGATCATCTCTTATTCAAAGGCATCTCAATTAAATATGAGGAATTATTGTAGTTTAATGTCATGTGTTGAGGATGTTTTGTTATCTCGCACTTATCAAATGTGGAATCCTGAGCTTGTCTGGGGTAAGAATACAATTTAGAAATATACATTAATGACATTGATTATACTAAGATGATATATATAGTTTGGAGGAGTGAAAAACTTGACCTGGATGAGGTCCAAGTATTTCTTATTCCATACTATATATTATTGAGGGGACTTTTATATAGTTTCAATTCACGATGCTTGGACTTGATCTACTAGTTCAAGGTCATAATGTTCAGACCAATCACACAGTTTAACATCATGTGATTGGGATGTATACATGCATTTTAACATCATATGATGAGTATGGGATATCATATAGTTTAATGTAATGTGATCAGGACATGTCCCATAGTTTAATTTCATGTGAATGAGATGATAGTGGTTGTGTAGAATAAGTATTTTTATATCATGAAACACAAACATTGGATGCTGCAATATCCTTATGAAAAATACTTCTTGAGGAACATGACATTGGTAGGATGTGTGATACACATTCCTTACATAGTGATAAAAGAGTATGCACCATTAGAATAGACCTTATGAATGATGTAAGGTCATTCCCACTTGGTCTCCTACTTTGGTGGCTTCTTTCCAGATATCATTTAATTTTTGAGAGCAAGCACCATATAACCACAGAGGAAGGAGTGGAGAAAAACCATCTAGTTGAATTCTCTAACTATCAAATTCTAGTTCCTTTCTAGATTGTTCAAGTCATATATCCTATTCTCTTTAAGAGATTCCAACATATTTGGATAGACTTCTAGTATTATTTCTGATGTATTATGGTCATAGATAACTTTTCAGAGTGATGGTAACTAAACATCAATGAGAAGGACTACCCCTATTTCATACACTAGGTAGTATAGTCACCTGATTAAATTATTTAGAAACCATCTAATAGTTCTAGAGTGTGTTGGGGGAGATGTTTTGACCAACTTTTCTTATTCTAGACAACCATATTATGAAAAATATTAGAGAGGGTTTTGTTAGTGCCTCAATCTATCCATTTTCTTTCATGTGGTAGCAAAAATTATGGTTTGAC
This sequence comes from Viscum album, assembly GCA_963277665.1. Taxonomy (NCBI): domain Eukaryota; kingdom Viridiplantae; phylum Streptophyta; class Magnoliopsida; order Santalales; family Viscaceae; genus Viscum; species Viscum album. Next base: position 865,347,467 of record OY728152.1, on the reverse strand, counting down.
TGAATATTGTACTTGGAATAAAATATCTTCATCCCAACAATCCGGAATTTGGTACTGTTTTCTATGAGAATGGCATGAGGGACTCTGAATTGTTAGATGATATTGGAGCACACTACCTTGATCATGGATTTGGACTTGAGTTCCATAAGGGGAATTATTTCTTCACACTTAGAGAATAAATCCACCATTTTCAGAATAAACCTACATTGGAAAGCTATTTTTTGTCGATATGGGCCTAAAACATTGATTCCCCATACTGAAAAGGGTCAATAATACTTGGTGGTATGGGGGATCTTCGGTAGACGATGCATAAATTTGGCATATATCTGACATGAATGACCCCTCTTGGAATACTCAATGTATCCATGGACCATGGTGGGCTAGAAATAGACTAACTTCCAAATATGGTGGTATAAATTCAATCTTGTATAATGAGAACCATATGACTCGACATGAAGTTCCTACCTAACCTGGGGAATATCATCTCCTTGGATTCAATGGAGGAGAATTCCATCAAATCCATGTCTTTATAGAGTATGATAATGGTTATTTTCACTCTAGAGGGTAAACTAAGCTTCATGATGATAGATTTGATCACACTCACCTCAATATGGATGGAGAATACCACATTAGAAATACTCAATGAATGGAACTATCCAATCAGGAGTTTACTGTACTGTAGGGGAACTTGGGGGGTCACGATGTGGAAGAACCAAAATCTATCTCATTTACTTATTGCCTATAATCATCTTATGACACAATGGGATAAATGAATCTCCAATGCGCCACATGAATGAATATGTCATCCTGGTTAGGCCTTGCAAAGGACACAACTAAACTAGATAGGGCATCAGCTTGACCATTCTGAAACTAAGGAATGAAAGTCACTTCTAGAAGAGAAGGTAACTGATCTATTAGCTAACGACTGTGATCTAGAAGGGGAACAATCTATGGATTTATAAATATATAGTCAACATTAATCTTATTGGTGACTAACTCAGAATCTCTCTTCACTTTCAAGTGGGGAACATCAATATCGAGGGACATCTTTAGACTAGTAATGAGATCTTGATACTCTACCTCATTTTTGGGGAAGCCTTATGATAGCAATGAATGGGTATGGTAGGACAACCTATGCTGGGGTGATAAAGAAGATCCCTAATACAACTTTATTGAGCTTTGGATCATTAAGAGTTAGACTAATTGGGATCCTGGAGGCACCATTGAAATTAATTTACCATCATGGAATGTCCTAGTCCACTGAGAGAATAGCCTCATCAGGGAAATCAAAATCTATAGGCAGTTCTTTAGGAGCCGGATGGGTGGCCAAGAATTACTCCAAGGCCCATCCTTTGATGGATTTCTATGAAACAAAACTAATGTCGAACTACTGAAGGATCACTAACCTGTGTCCCATCCATCTCATTAGCATGGGGTGATTCAGGATGTAATTTAGTTGGTATAATTGGGACACCAGTTGTATCTTGTAATGTTATAGATAATTCCACAACTTTAGTAATTCAAAAACCAGCATGAGGCATATCTTCTGGATAGGGGATTATCTGGTCTTCATGTCAAGGAGCATGATACTGAGATAATATAAACTATTTCTATTCCCTCATTGTTCTTCTGGGTGAGAAGGGGAATGAGGGACCGTTCTAGGGTGGTCACGTAGAGGACTAGAGGCTTTAATTAGAGGGTGGTATTATAAGTGGATGTTGTAGTAGATACTACATTATTTTCTTAAAGGTAGCCTAGATTTCCTCATACCATTAATAGGTGGTGGCTTTCTTCATGATCCTTTGAAAGGGATTACACTTGCCTACTAGATTCATGATGAATTGGTTTATATAGGCTAAGTGTCCTTTAAGGAATCAAAGCTACCAGAGGTTACTCAAGGGAGGAATTTTTATGATTGCCTTGATCTTCTATGGTTCAATCTTAATTCCCTTGTATTTGAAGACAAAACCAAGAAATTTCCCAAAGGTAACCCCAAAGGCACACTTCAAGGGTTTCATATTAAAATGTCAAAATTAGAGGAATTTAGAAACTTTACCAAGATCTCTAATATGGTATTGATGCTGGTATGATTTTACCACCAAGTATTCCATGTAGAATTCCCCCAATATACTGAAAATCATTTTTAAAATGTGGTGTATTGCCCACTGATTAGTGGGTCCGACATTATTTAGGATGAAGGGAATCATCTGATAGAAAAAGGTGCCTTTTGTCACTCTAAATGTGGTAGAATCCTCATCCTCATGGGAAATATAGATCTGACTGTACTTGAAATAACCATCCATGAAGGAGAGATCTAGGAACCCGACTGTAACATCGATCAACAACTATGTCACTAGATGGGGAAAATAATCCTTCAAAAAATTGAAGTTTAGATCCTGGATGTCGATACAGATTCATATATTCCCATTATACTTCCTGATCAGGATGACTTTAGCTAGTCACTTGGGGTACTTTAATTCCCTAAAAAATTTGGTTTTGATGAGCTTATTGATCTTGACCTTGAAGATAACACCATGGAAAGGATGAATCTTTCTATGAGGATGCTTGAATCCATAGAGACTCACCGAGAGGCCAATATGGTGGATGGAGAACTATGGGTATAGTCCTGGCATCTCATCATAACTCTAAGAAAATACTTCATGATGTTGCTTTAGGAAAGCTATATATTTCTACTTCTCCTCTAGGGGTATAGCTTTGCTGATCAGCATCAGCCTCATATCTAACTCATTACCCTTGTTTACCTAAATCAGATCATTGATGGTGGTGGAGACACCCTATTCAAATGTAGGAGGATCATCTTTAAAATCATATTAATAATCTGAGGTAGGAGAATTAGTAGGAGGAGTTTCATCCAGGCTAGTTGACTCAGGGGGAAATAGGTTCCTACTTGGGTGGAAACGAAATATTCCCTGAGGGATTCTAACTCTATAAAATCATGAAGATAGAGGCTATTGAGAAAATTCCATCAAGTCTTCATCCATGAGGTCCATGCTTGATGTCCAAACCATTATGTCAAGTAGAATTCCGATAATTCAACCCTACTCTAAGGATCATACAAGAATGTCATGAAATGTTGTCTATGGGGTGAACATATTGGTACATCATAGGAGTGGGTGTTTTTGGTATCACTCGGGCCTATCCTGTGTAATAGTACAAGGTAATCTTCATAAATTCTTCTCATTTAGGGATGTAATGTCCCTTTCTCTTGGAAACAAAAAATCACTCTCCCTGATCTGGAGTTGTGGCCTCCAACCAATGAATAATAAGAATGAAGAACTTATCCAAATCTTGCCATGGACTGGAAGGGGTGGTTGAACACTCAACCTCATTGGTCTAAACATTCTTCCCATCCCTCTTATAGTATTCAAAATCTAGATAATGGGATTAAAAAGTTTTGAATGGGGAAAAATCACCTTGAAGTACCCCTACTCAGCCGTTGAAGGAGTACTTGAGGCACTAATGATACAAGGAGGGAATTGATGTATGTAGATGAAGACAAGGTCTACCCAGTAGTGCATTATATATGGTATCCTTTGAGACAACCATGAATCTAGAACTTTCTATAATGCCTCTAAACTAGGTCTTCAACCAAATCATTCCATATGTCTCTACTCATTCATTTCATAACCTTGAATATTAAAATCAGAGAGATTCATATATGCTTCAGTAAGAACCAACTAATAGAGTATCTAGGTTAGAATGAGATTAATACTAGAACCTATGTCCAATAGGAAATAGTATATCTACAAGCCTTTGAACTAGACTATAATGTGAAACTGACATATGTAACCCTGCATGAGGGCACCCTCATCCTCTATGGAGAATGAAATGATGTCTTGGCATTAGTCTTGCTCAAACTCCTCTATATAGTATCCCTTTGTGGCCCCTACCTCTATTTCAAACTAGAGGGGGCTTCTTAAGGCTTCAGCAAGGGATTCATGCATTTCTTTTGACAATCAGATGGCCTTGAGGATAGATATCCTTGTAGGTATTCTAGATATGTGATTCAACACGTCATACTTCTGCACAAAATGCATGATTTTTCCCCTAGTGGGGTTCTCCTTGGATGGGGAATGATGAATGTTGTTGGATGTACTACTGGGTTCTAGCAGGTACTGGAAACTTCCTACTACTGATCAACCAAGTTTCCCATAACCACTTTTAGCTGACTATTAGATGACTAAGGCCTCTCACTGGTCATACATGGACAATTGCAGTGCGGTTGCAATGGATCTTATCAGTTAGTTAAGAAATCTGACTATAGCTGATCTGTTTGATTAGTTAACATGGTATAATATGGTGGCATATCAGACATAATGGGATGGGAGGTCTATAATTTCTGAGTTCTATGAAAAACATGATGCATAGTCTTGGTAGCATGCATGGATCAGTTTGAGGCATTGACCAGAGAATTTTGGTGGTTTTAATGTCCTCGACCTACTCATTTGAGGGCATCAACTGGAGGAACATGGGGGATTTTTCTAATGTTCATCATCATCGAGAATTGTGAAATAGTCTATGAACTCATTTAAATTCATGGAGGCATACTCTTTCTCATCATCAGATGAGTCTTCTAGTAATGGGTGGACCCTAGGTGTGATTCCTATCTCCAGATGCATGAAGTCACAGTGGGTGAGATATAGATTTGGCACTGGTATGGGACTCTAATTTCACTTGGGTCATTAACATCAGCTCTTCTAAGATTTTGAAGGCTATGACATGGACATGGAGGCAGTATCCAAAGAAGGTGTGATGATTTCTGGAGGATATGGATTGCCTAAACAGACATGAATAACACTATGGGAATGAGAAGATAATCTTCAAGCCAACCAACTATCATACTTTTGGGTTCCGTAGCTGCAAGCTATCTACCATTCACCTGAACCCTCATTGTCATTGCTGAGATCAACAGAGATATGCTCCACCTATTCCATAATGTTTCCCAATTTTACCAAACCATTATCCACTTGGTCCTATATGCAATCCTTGAACACATAGAATTATTTTATTGTATGTCTGAGGATCCCATGGTAAGGGAAATGGTCAGGGAAGCTAGTGTGTTCATCTTCCTCGGGCCTCTGATAATTTACCATGTTCATAACCCCTTTTATAGATCACAAATGAAATATCTTAGGATTTTTTAATCCTTTAATGAATAGGACTGGTTACTTCTATCTGGGAGGGGAACTCTAGGAGCCTAGCCTTGGTGAGAGGATAGATCCTGATGAGGGGTTGGAGCCACATTATCTCATATTGGTGGTTGATCTTGGTGAGTTGGTGTCTAGTGGTTCTACACCAGACAATGATAAACTTGGTAAGGTTATGTTTGGAAACACTACATTCAACTAGGTTCCTCTGGAAAAGGGGACAACAATTCCAATGGATTAAGGGATACATATAAAGTGGTATCAGTCTCTTCTTTGGAAAATCTTATCATGAGAGTTGGGATAGGAAGTAGGTGTGACTGCTTAGCTATCTTCAAGGATTTTTCTGGATGCTAGGCCATTTCATAAAACTCAAGAAATTCTCTTGAAAATTCTTGAATGATGAGGTTAGGAACTAGTTCAATATTTACATTCCACATGCATATCCTTAGTAGCTACTCTTGATTCAGTGACATGTCAAGTGATTACATGAGACCTTTCCACCAGGCGAAAAAATTTGGGACATGCTCATCATGACTTTGATTGCACATTAAGAGGTAAAAAAACTTTTCATGTGAGTGGTGGAGATGAACTAGTAAAGGAGCTATCTGTAAAGGTCTTACCAACTAGTGATGAACCCTATCAGTAGATGGCTGTACCAAATGAACATAAGTTATTCCAGGGTCTAAAAAAACATTGTAGATTGATGGAATCTTGATGCTATTAGGATACCAACATAGAACCACACCTTGAGATGAAGTGGGATAGATGATGTAGGGTTTCACCCATCCTACTGAATGGGGGAAAATATAGAGTTCCAAAATCTTGGGGTTCTCACATGTTTTCCATTGATTTGAGTATGACTTTCTATCAGGTGGGAATGCCAACTGTCTCATCTCTAGGGCCTCAAGGTGAGTGGTGAGAGAGGCTATCAAATCGTATTGGTGAGAGTACCAATATTGATGAGGATCCCAGACTAACAATTCATTTAAAGGCTAATAAACTAGGTAATAAGGCCAACAACTTGTGGAGTGGTGCGACATGGGTCCCGAGGAGGATAATCATGCTACTTGGGCGGGTTTAGTGACTCATACAACATACGATTACTGTAAACTCCTATCTCTTCTATTTCTAGATGCATGGGGTTATCGAGATCTACTGGGGGACACTGGATAAGGAGATATTACCGCTCTATAAGAGGAGAGATGTGATCTCTTGGGAAGGCACCAAAATCTGGGTGTTGATCAGTAGTGAGCTCATTGATGATTATTTTTTTCTTTGTAGCCTTCTAGAGTAAGGAGAAAATTCTAGGATCGACATTTATTTTTGGTGAAACCTTAGTTTTATTAGAGTATTCAAAATTCAATTTACCCTTTTAGATGTTCCAATGGGTAGGAAATGTCTCATAGGGATCCTTGAGGTTGACTGCCTACCTTTGCTGGTGACTACAGACACCTGTATGGGGGTCTGTATGGTACTACATCGCCCCTGGGGGTGGTTTATCCCATTCAAACCATATTCCAGAGTATGTTTTCTTGTGAATCTCATGAAAAACCATTATTACTATAATGATAACCAAATGGGAACACTCATTATTGATAAATAGGTCAAGAAATATTATGATAAGTATAAAGTGGATAGCAATATACTATCCCCAATCCCTAATACTCACATGATGAGATGATTCTTTGATAATATTATGGATCACTATGAGGATCTTGAAACACATATTTTGGGGGTCCATACCATTTTTTTCCATACCATCTGGGAAACTCTTCACTGACTACGTGAATGCTAGTTGGATTATACAAGAAGTCAAGGTAAACTCTATGACATCGATTAACAATGCCGAAGGGTTGAGTTGGAAGCACTCCCAATGGATTAGGGCTATCGGTTTGGGACTCTAGGATGTTGAATTTTGGATTTTCATGTGGCCATAACATCACTGACAACTAGTCAGAAGATATAACCTCCCACAAACCCTCTTTCTCAGAGCCTTTTTCTTGGTCATACCATACTCCAATCAGTGTTGGATGAGAGATAGGTGTAGAAACCAATATGTATCATTTTAGAGGATTATTGGAAGGTACATAATCTACTAAGTGAGTCATATTCTCACCATACATTGGGGTTTCTCTTAGGGATGTACCAACCACATCAACATATCCCTATAGGATGGAGTGTTTACCACTACCTCATGTGAAAGGGAAGAAACAATCATATGATGCTAAACATATTTCTCACCATCTATAAGAGTCATATTAGACCATAAAAACTATAAATTATCTTAGGTATAGGTAGAGAGGGAGACTGAAGATGAAAGATATGGTTTCACTGTGATCCCCTGAAAGGGAGCCAAACCTTCCTCCACCTACATGTACCTATAGAGGGATCCAAGGATACTGTGAATTTCACCATTTAGGATAGATAATATCACTAATTGGGATCCTACCCCAGACTTTTGAAGTTGGGGTGGAGGTTTCTTTATCGTGTATTTTTTTTCCTTAGAGTCAGATAGATCGATGAAGTCGAAAATGACTTAGCGTTTCCCAGGATTTCACCTTCGGTGACGGTTGATCACCCTTACCCTAGTATGGATATTCAAGGTAGGTTACCTCTTTAGTATGGTTAGTACCTCCATTATAGTGGGTTTTAATGTGTGGAGGACCTTTGATTTTATTGGTCATAGCATGAGTAATTCCTTTATACTGGTTGAAATGGACACGGGGAGGATCACCATGTTGAAAAAAGGAGTGTGGATAAGACCTCCTTTCTAGGTGTTGATGGAGTGGGGAAGACCTTATCTTTTTTTAGTGATGCTGTGGGTAATAACTTCTCACTACATATCATCATCATGGGTCGGCACGTAATGGTTGTTAATGGTGATGATTATTGACAAAGTCAACCTAGACTTCTAATGAGGCAGATGGGGTCTCAAACCCAATTAGTCAAAGATGGATCCTCATTTTCCTATTGTAGGGATTGTAGGGATCTAGTGTAATGAGATGGTAGTGGTAGGGCCTACTAGATTTGTGTAAGTGGATTCTGCTTATTGAGAATTCTCATAGACCTACCCTGATGTTGGCATTGGGTTCTTCAGAATGGGGCCAGTGAAGCAACAGTAAATTCCTCCCGTTCTATTGGGTGGAACTCGGTTCCAGATATCGGAATCTGGTGAAATACTAATCTGATGATGTCTTGAACACTACTAGTCTTCATGTTGAGAATAAGAGTTACATTTTAGGTTCACCATTTATATTTTTGATTCTTTTTCTAGGGCCCCAACCCATGTGTCAACATGATTAATTTACACAATGATAGTACTATAGCCCTGAATTACCACTTTTCAAATGTGGGTGGTTTTCATATCTTTCATCAGAGATATCTACTACATGATTTAAATAGAATTATGGGATATCAGTTTATCCTTCTATGGATTACTCCTTGTAGATCATCTCCTAGACCAAGTCTCCTCAAAGAGTTAATTCATGTTTGTGAAACTCATTAAGTATTCCATCTCTTTGTGCACATCAGTTAATTACACAACTTCTATCTTGAAATTATTTTTTTCTAGATAGGGAATAAAAATTTGGTTAATATAGTAGTAACATTGGGCATTACTGGGTATGTCTGTATGCTGAGTGAATTGTTCACCTGTATTCTTACTCTTAGGAGGGCATCTAATATGAGGCATCTTAAGGCGTGAAACCCAATGCATCCTATGTAGATCATGAGGTAAAAATTTCAAGGGAGTACATATTACAAGGATTTTTACCTTACTAATCCCATACTTATTAATAGGGTAGATATTGTGGGTCATGTGACAAGTTCTACATTATGTGGAGATGGATTAGGACATCCCGTTAAGACGGATTGAGGCAGGAGTTTAACAGATTGTGGATATGGGATTGATTGATTGGAAAACCCCATAGTGGTGGATCAAGGAGGTGCGTCCCAAAGATGTAAGATTTCACACATGGAAGGTTGGATTAGAGCACCCATTGAGGAGGATCTAAAAGGTAGATCAAAACGCCCCTTGAGGTGGATCAGGGAGGTACTTCCCTAAGAGGGAGAACCTAAGTTTACCATTGGTCAGTACACCCCTTGAGGTTAACCCAAAACTTTGATTAGAACACCCATTAAGGCAGATCAAGGAGGTATGACCCTATAAGGTATTACCTAAGTTTACAATTATTTAGGATTCCCCTTGAGGTGGACCTTAAATTTTGATTGGAATTCTACTTATGGAAGATTATGGAGGTACATCCATAGGAGGGAGAGCCTAAGATTACCATTGGTCAGGGAACCCCATGAGGAAGAACCGAAAGGTAGATCAGAACTCCCCTTGAGATGGATCAGGGAGATGCATACCTAGTAGATAGTACTATATAATACCATTGCTCAGTATACCCCTTTAGGCGGATCCAAAAGGATGATCAGAATACCTCTTGAGTCAGATTAGGGAGGTACGTCTTCTTGGAGGGAGAACCTAAGTTTACCATTGTTTTGGATACCCCTTGTGGCAGAACCAAACAGTTGATAAGAACCCCCCCTTAAAGAATATCAGGGAGGTACTTTCCTAGGAGAGATAACCTAAGTATACCATTGTTCAAGATATAAATTTAGGGAGGCATCTTATCTATCCTGTTTAGAAGATAGGGATCAAAAACCACCTATTTCGATGTCGTAGTTTAAAGTCATGTGATAGGACCGATCTATGTAGTTTAGCATAATGTGGTATGGAATCTCATGTTATGGAAGGATAATAAATGTGGTATGGTGCGGGGATTACTCATTAATCTTCCCTTTATAAAAGGATTTCTCTTGGTTGGAATGATGTGTGGCTTACACATTGAGAATCCTAGAGGATCTCATTCCATGAGAGTGGTAAAGGTGTAGGGATCATCCCATGGCACTCATACATGGATCATCATATGTTTATCACATAAGTTAATACTATATTTTTACATCATGTGTTGAGGACATTGTTGTGCACTACAACATCGAATAACTAGGATGTGGAACTAGGAAGTTTTACATCATGATGCCCAGATGTGGGTCAGCTAACTCCTTACCCATTGGGATTACGTGACCATAGTTCATGTTCCTCTGAGTGGGTAATGGAATTGAAACTGCTAAGGTACAATGACGGGATGAGTGGTCAATCAACAGGTCCACATTATAGTTCCTATGCTCAGAAGCAATAGGGGTTAGAGTATCCATGCTCAAAAGTTGTAGGTAAGGTAACAAGTGCACTGGAGGTGTAATGAATTTTAATTAGGGGAATCTTAAGTTGTTACATGAAATTTTGGAGGGTTTCTAATAAGATTTGTGCAAGTAGGGTGCTCTTGAATAAGGGTAGGACACAGAGTATCAAGGAGTTGGTGCTTTCAAGATTGGAGTCGGCATTCAAAACATGTTTCACGTAGGGTCTTAAGGATGTATGCAAACTAGGTGTTGTGTGAAAGTAGCTTCTTTTATGTTCACCTGAGTTATTTTCAATGGGATTGAGCGAGGATCAATTCACCATGTGAAAATTTAATTTTATATACATAGGAGGTCTTTTGTGAAAGATTATTTACCTTTGGTGGTCCATGTTGCACACTATCATGGAAGAGGAGTACTTGCATGCATGGAAGTGGTGTTTTATCTACCGGAGATACTCTCCAAGGGGAAGGGGTCAAATTTAATTTATTTAAGAAATACTTAGTGTTGGGCGTTCAAATATTGGGTCATGTAAGAGTCTTTTTGCATGAATCTATTCTTTGTTTCAGGGCTTGGCCATCCAACATGTCTAGCTTGACGTCGTCTATGGAGTGCAAGGGGCCCATTATGCATAGATCTCAATTATTGCACACATCCCATATTTATTTCATGTAATTTCCTTGAAAATATTTTTGGATTTGGAGGAAAATATAAAAAATACCATCACCTTTGGAAAATAATACCTTTACGTGTGAAATGGGATTCTTGTAAGTAGGCGTTGAAACCTACACGCACTATGCTCATCAACTCCAGAATGGTCCTTTAGGGTATCCTATGTTTTTGGCTTACCCAAACTAGCCATTTGAGGCTTCAGATGTATTATTTCCACTAACATAACCATCTCTATGCCATGGTATCACCATAGAGGAATCAACTACACCATGAAGGAAGTTCTACACTGTGGAGGTCTTGATACTGGCTGTAGCACATCTTCATGCAAAAATGAGGATACAACCATAAATCATTATCTATATCGTAGTTTAGAAGTAAAATAAAACTTGAGAATGGAGTTGTACTATAGTATTATCACTACGCTATGATATTTCAAAGTTTGGTAGTGGTTATTTTTGAAGGTGAAATGGTCTTTAATAAGCTATGTCATAAGAGGATTCACTTCCCCATGGGTGTTTTAATATGGGAAGTGGAATTTATTTAAAGTAAAAAAGGGGGAAGGAAGCTACGTTTTTGAAGTATGGATAAACCACATTCCATATAGAGCTATGCATAAGTGAATAATACTACACCATAATTTATCTATCAACTCCACAGTTTGAGTGTATTTTGAAAATTGGAAAGCACCAATATTTTAACATATTTAATATAGGGATTTAAAATAATGATACTTTCAAACACTATCCGGGATAAGTGAAAATACAAATAGATTCATATGAAGGAAGAATATGGGATTAATCTCCCTATATAAAGATGGTTCCATGCCACTAAGAAGAGAGAGGAGGATCAGGAGCCAGGGTGTGAGGATGATACTTTGTTTCTCAGTTTTATTTTTTTTGGTACATTAGATTTTTTAGTCTCACTCTACATAAGATTCATTATATTTTAATAAAAGTTCTCCACATGTTTTCTTACACTTTTCTCTTTCTATATTTCACATTCTCACTTCCTCAATATTTCCACCATGACCTCTTACACTCTCATGAAGAGAGACTGACCCGAGCCTTTTCCTTAGGGGATGATTTAGGTGTTTTATAAATTCTACTTTTTATAATTATTTTTTTGAGTTTTTTATGGTGAATTTGGTTGAAGGGTATAGTTGTGGAGATTTTACACCATGAAATGAATATCTAGTTAACTCATATTATTCTATTTATAGCTTTTCCATCCCTTTTATTGAATGAGATATCTCTACACCATGGAGTTTAGATTTTCAATGGATGAAATGGAATATAATGGAGATGGGTCTTGAAGGATACCATACTCTCAATTAAGAGGTTTCACAGAACTTGATTATAAGAGGATGAATAATTTAAGTTTTCCTTGGAATTCAAGACTTCAAAAGCAATAAATAGAAGAATAGTAGTTCAAGAGTGTGATATCATAATTGGAATATCAAACTCAATTTAGAAAACCAACATGAATAATGAAGGAACTCAAAACTAAATCTAGGGACAAGTACTTTATTTTATAACCTCATTTTCATTACATGTTAGTTTATAAATTTAATTTTTTTTCATAAGATAATAAAAACACAAAAAAATTTGTTTTGGTGAATTAGAATTAGTGATTTAACAACTGTGAAGCTTCTTAAGTGAGATAACACTCGTTATCCATTATGTCGCACTTGAAAAAAAATAAATTATAGATTTTTCAACACCCTATGATAGGTGGAGTTCAGACTCTATCCACCATGTGATGTTATCTTGGTCATTAACCTTGTCTTATATTTATGTCACGATTTATGTTATTGTATCATTCCTATGTCTCCATGATCTTATGATTCTATATTCATACCTCATGCTTCCATATGATTATTTATGAACATTTTATTTCGTGATATCATGTTATTCCTTTAGATTCATATCCTATGCTTCTTCATCATGTTTATTTCCTTACTGGGCTTTATAGCTCACACATTTTTTATGAAATCCCTAAGTTATCTTATGTAGTTTTAGGAGAAAAAAGGGATTTTGGATATCATTATAGAGAACAAAATAAAGATGTTTTATTTTAGTTTCATGTCGAGGTTTTATGTATTGAGTATCTATAATACACTAGGACTCTCTATCCATTTGTTTTTTTATTTGATATTTATGTTAACAATCATATAATGATATGTGTAAAAGACTTGGATCACTATAGTTAGTATCAGAGAAAGGTATCTTTATTTTTAGGGATTAGGAAAATAATATATTTTTAAAAACCCAATGGATAAGTTTATGTATCGAAAAATATCTTAAAATTTTGGTAAAGTATAGATCAAGTGGTTTCCAAGAAATTACATCCCTATCTAGATATTACATGTGGATGTGGCTCTGGAATAGATGTACCTAGGGGTAATAACCCCAAAAGGGATCATTGGGTATTAAATAAACCTATTTACAGTGCATCAAAAAGTGGCCTTGGTACACACATGGTTTGACACTCTCAGGGAATATTCATTGGAAAATTCATAAACTCTTTATAAACCACTATGAAGGTATTGAATAGATTTTTGGGATAGAAAATCTAATTGGAAAATTACCATGGATAACCTAGATTTAAACCTAGAGACTCATAAATTAGTATATATGTTTCATATATAAGTTATTACTTCTAAGTACATAGTTTCCCTTTTATATTATTTTTAGTTTGTGTATCCTCATTCATAATTTTATTTCCTTTATTTTAGTTAATGGTAGGAAATAAGAGGAACTGTTCCAATAAATAATGTGATGATGGCCTTAATGAGGTGCCTAACCTGATGGGAGAGTGTGATATGAACTTTATAGAAGTTCTATCTTGATCAAATCGAGTTATGAATAATAAATTAAATCATGTGGAACACCCTCCTTCTCCTAAGAAAGATAAAGTTGTTGTTAATTTCTTTATGCGATGAAGGACTCCTACCTTTAGTGGATCTTCTGATCCCCTCATCATGGAAAAATGGATTAACTCTATTGAGAAGATATTATAAATCATATAATGCCTACATCTATAGAAATTAATATTGATTGTTTATTACCAATAGGAGGAAGTTTATCAATGGTGAACACTGATCAGTAACATGAAGCCTAAGGAGGGAATCTATTCCATGGAATGGGAAGTATTAAAGAAAATATTTTTAAAAAAATATTTTATGTAAAATATTCATATTAAAATAGAGAGGGATTTACTTAAACTAAAGAAAACCTAAGATTATTCAATCAGGTCATATGAGGAAAACATCACAAGTCTTGTATGGTATGACTCTTTCCTTTTCATTGAAACCAAAAGTTAGGTAAACCACTTCTTTAGTAGAATATAGTTGAGTCTATGCAAATATTTAGTGATTATATAATTTAAAAGCTATAAAGAGATTTTTTTTATTCCCTTAAAGTAGATATTAATATTGGAGACTCTTAGTGGTATTGTGGGGATGGAGATAAAAAGCATAAAATAGATTTTAATTTATTGGTTCAATGAAAAAATCTAATAGAAAAAAGAAAACACAACTACCCACATGTCAAAAGTGTGGAAAGATGCATCCCAGAAACAATCTGAAGGGAATAGAAAGATACTCTAAATATGGAAAAGAGGTAGATTATGCAAATCAATGTCGAAGATAGATGAATAATACCACTAATGCGGTGAAATAAAATAATTTTCTAATAAAAAATTAGCCCATGGTCTTGTGTTTCAACTATAAGGAATATAGAAATTATGAAACCCAATTCTCTAGGCCAAGGGTTGTTAGATATAATCAACAAAAAATCTCTAAACCCTAGAGAGAAAGGAATGGATTTTGTTATCACTACTGTAGAGGTGGATCTGAATAATATTTTTTGTGATAGGTGCACAAGTTATTTATTTAAGAATATCAAAAACACTATTTGATTCTGGTTCTATACATTATTTAATATCAAATAAGTTTAATATAACTATTCAAAACCCACCTCAAAACTCTGGGGTTGAGAAATATGTGAGAAAAATAAATGGGAGAATTATTTCACCTCAAGAATATAAATCCTCCCATATCGATGTTTGTGAACTAAAAATACCATCAAATACCATCATACCTCCTCTAATAGAATTTGATTCTATATTGAGAATGTATTGGATATCCTTATTTAATTCCAACATCAACTGTCAGAAGAGGGAGATCACTCTTCACAAATTGATTCACCCTCTAATTCTATAAAAGTGTAATGAGGAGAATTCATATCATTTGGAATATTTTTCTCAGGAATGGATATTATTTCTATTTAAGAAATAATATCCAAATCCAACGACTGAGAAAAAATATAGAATCATGCTTTAATGTAGGTATATTATAAAGGGACTATACTGATGAATTCCCTAAAGAGTTACTTGGTATTTATCCTGATTGATTGGATGAGTTATAAATTTAACTTAAACTTGGATCTCTAACCATAAACAAGACTCCATATATAAGGTCAATCATTGAGTTAAAGGAATAAACGAAGCAGTTATAAGAGAATTAGGACAAGTGTTTTATGCACCTGAGTGCATCATCAAGGGGTGCACTAGTTCTATTCACCAATAAGAAGGATGGGTCAATGTATCTATATATTAATTATCATGAACTCTATAAGACTAAAATAAATAAAAATAATCCCCTTCCATAGATTGATGAATTGTCTGATCACTATTTGGGGCATAATACTTCTCTAAGGTGGAATTTTGGTTAGGATATAACCAATTAAGGGTTAAGAAGGAAGATATTCCCAAGAATTCCTTTTGAACAAGGTATTTATAGATGATATAATTAAATAATCAAAATTAAAGGAGGATAATGAGTATTATTTGAATACTATTCTAAAGAATTTACAAAAGGATAAAATATGTGAAAAATTATAGAAAATGTGAGTTTTGGATTGAGGAAGTATCATTCTTGGGGAATGTTATCACCAATAAAAGGGTATCTATAGACCCTTCTAAGATAAAGTCAATTTAGGAGTGGATTAGAACATCATATTCAATGAATATCCATATCTTCCTTATACTATATGGGTATTATTGATTTTTTTTGAGAAAATTATCAAAACACTCAAACTTTTGAACCAAGCTAAATAAAAAGGGAGTGAAATATTTCTAGAAAAATTAATTTGAAAAGAGAAATAATAAATTTAAAAAGATGATTATCAATGAACCACCAATTACATTACCATCAAGTATGTATCTTTCTGTAATGTAAAATTATTCTTCAAATAATGGATTGGGTTTTGTGCTGATGAAAAATGATAAAGTGATTGAAGACACCTTAAAATAATTTAATGTTTATGAATAGATATACCCAAGGTGTGATATGATTTTGGATAAAGTGATATTTGTATTTAATATTTGGTGATGTTATATCTATGAGGAGAAGTGTGAAATATATATAAATCATAATATACAGATATATATATATATATATTCATACAAAATGATTTTTATATGATCCAGTGAAGATGGTTAAAAATGATCAATGATAGTGACTTCTCAATACATTTCCATCATGGGAAGTAAAATAATGTGCAGATGCTCTAAGTAGAAAGGATCCTGAAACCTTTTCCCCAAAGAGGATTTATAGGTATAAAATCATCTTAGACCTAAAAAGGATAGATACAGGAATCATAAATGAAGATATATAATCCTTCCATTCTAAAGTGATTTTTAAACTATCCATTATAGAGAATACAAAGGATACATAAAGAGTTTATGCATAAATATAAAAAAATTGAAGCTATAAGAAAAAGGTAAATCCTTAGAGTTTAAAATTGAAGAGAAAGGAGTTGTAATATCTATTTCAAAAATATGTGTACAATCCAATCATGAGATAAATCTGGAGGTATTGAGTGATGAACATAGCTCAAACTTCTCCATCCACCCATAGATCATAAAGAATTATCAAGATCTCTTAGATCACTATTTAATATATAATATGAAGATAGAGATCATGGAATATACATAAAAGTGATTGGTATGTTATCATGTGAAGGGATAAATGAAAAGGTATAAGGGGATGAAGCAACCATTACCCATACCTACATGGAAATGGGAAAACATCATTATGGAATGTTTACAGGTATTATAAAGATATCCATAGAAAATAATTCTATATGGGTTATGGTGGATCATCTTAAAATGACCACTCATTTCATTATTATTCAATAGAATTTTTCACTCAAAGATATTTCAAGGATGTAAATCAGTGAAGTGGTGAGTTTACATAGAACACCACTATTAATTGTATCTGACCAAGATCCATGATTTACCTCTATGTTCTAGAAAATCGTCCAACATGATCTAAACATTGAGTTTAGATTCAGTATATATTATCACTCCCAAATTGATGGCCATTCTAATTAGACTATCTAAAGACTGGAGGATATGTTGAGAGCATGATCGATGGAATTCATAAGAGGATTTTATCAAAGTCTTCTTATGGTTGATTTCTTATACAATAATAACATTCACTCATGCATCCAAATGGATCTATATGAATCCATTTATGTGAATATATGCGGAGAAACAATGATCTTTGATGCAATTGGTGAATAAAAGATTATGAGACTTTAATTGGTTGATGAAATGGGAGAAAAGTTCATGAACATTCATCAATACATCGGAGCTACTCAAAGTTAATAGAAGAGCTATGATGATAATCATCAATGATAAATTGAGTTTGAGGTTGGAGATAATGCTTTCTTCTACAAATACCTATAGAGGAGACTCATAATATTTCAGAATACGTGAAAGCTACATCCCATGTTTTAAGAACCCGGATCTTCTTTTCATGTATGTTTTTCATTTTCTGGCCGTGTTTGAGAAAAGAGGAGTTTTTGTAAATTTTTGAAGTACACGTCGTGTAATTTATGATTACACTCCGTGTACTCCCTTACCACGCCAGGCCTTGTGATGGCCATGTCCGGGCCACACACATGGTGTGTAGGGGTGAAGTGGAGGCCGCTTAAAGAGGAGTATAGAAAACTAGAGTGTAGGCCGTGTACTCAAGAAGTACACGCCATGTGTTTTCTTTTTTTTCATTAAACAGACCAGGGTCACGCCTAATCGACATAACTGTCTTCTTCTTTAGCGCCTTCGACCGAGAGCGACCCGTACGACTGAAAATCTTCTCTGAGACCCCAAGACTCCGTCTGTTCTCTGAATCGACCACTGTCGATTGCGTTGGAACCGTAGTAGTGAGTTCTTCCTTCTCCAAGTGACTTGTTTTCCAATTCCTTCTCTTTCTTAAGTTATCGTGGGTTTAAAGTTTTGTGTGTTTTCGTAGATCTATTCCATTATGAGGAGAATAAAGACTCGTGGTTCAAGTATATCGATCTCCTAGGATCGAGGTAGGTGGTTTGTGCCTTAACTTTCGATTTCTTTGAGTTTTATGTGCAAATTCCACTAATACTCGTGAACGGGGTATTGCGTGTTTACCTTTTTTCCATTGTTGTTATTCCTTCCTTGCTTTCATTCTTGTGTAGAGGTAAATTGATCATGTTTGTGGATAATTTTCGTGCTTGGATGTTTTTCCCATGCTTTGTTCTTGTTGAAACCTTTGGGTCTCTTTAGCATGTGGTCGTTGTACCTGTTTCCATGCCTTGTGATCGTAAGATGAAATGATGTTGTTAACATGCTTGTTGCTCTGTAGACTATTTAGCCAGGTATCTCTACAGGTGTACTTTGGTTAGCCAAGTAGCTCTATAGGTGTACTCTAGCCTTATAGAATTAATATGCACTGACTGGAACAGGACCGTGAGAACCCGGTGCTACAGACTATAAGAGATAGACCGAGTGAGCTTCCCAGGAAGTCTTAGATATTATAGAATATACGGGGATAGACCGAGTGAGATTTCTCAGAGAGTCCTGGACATTATAGACTATAGGATATAGACCGAGTGATCTTCCTAGAGAGTCTTATTTATTATAGACTACAGGAGGGTAGACCGAGTGAGCTTACTCTTAGAGTCTTTACCATGTTTTAATTTCTTTAAAACCTTCTCATGCTAGAGGAGGAATTGACCGAGTGAGCTTACTCCGAGAGTATGTGGTATACCTGAGTCTATAAGAGGATTGACCAAGTGAGCTTCCTTAGAGAGTCTCTAGACCTTGGACTAAGAGGGTTAGACCGCGTGATCTACCTCTGAGAGTCCCTGACTACCCTAGAATATAAGGGGAATTGACTGAGTGAGCTTCCCCAGAGAGTATTATAAATTCATATGACCAACCTAGAGGGGTTTGGCTAAGTGCACTTCCCAGAGGTTTGTGGTACTTCTTGGATATTACCAAAGGGAATGGCTACGAGTACTTCCCAGAGGGTTTCCTGCTTATGTTAGCAGTTTCTTCACCGATGCTTGTTGTTCTATGAACTAATCACTATTGTGTATCATCCTATTTACTGCTTACTGATTACTGCCTGTTGTTGCTGCTACTGTTTACTTCTTATTGTACTATTACCTACCATATACTCACTAACTGTTTGGAACAGATCTTCGGGTGGTTGCCTACTGGGATTTAGTCTCACACCCTGTTTGGGTCATGCTTTTGGGCCCAAAAAGACTATGTTGTTGCAGGTATAGACAAGGGAAAGGGCCCTTTGACTTCTGATACTTGATTACTTGGAGCAGGAGAGCATGGGACCAATCTTTGGCTTGCGATGCTGAGGAGCTGTTTACTTTCTTTTGTACTTGTTTTGGTACTATTTTATTTTTCAACATTGTGACTTGTTTGGATTCTTTCCTAGATATGTATCATGCATCATTTCATATATATACATATAAGCTCCGTTTGTTTGCTGATTTAGTCTTTCAGCTATTTATTATTGTTTGTCATTTACTTCTTCCGCTCTTGCATGTTTATTTACTTCCACTGCGCACTCTACCAATGAGGGCATAGTTTCCCCACTATCACACCCAAGGGTCTCTCTACTAGTCAGCAGCCTCTGGTGTTTGGGGAAATGAGCTTGAGGCCATGTGACCAACCGGGTACGGGGCGCCTCTGGGTGGCTTCAGGAACCGGGACTTTACAAAGTGGTATAAAAGGGATTATTTTCTCTTGATTTACTATTTGGAGCCTTTATCCAGGGATAGGACAGATTCGGTACTTAGTAATAAGTTATGCCCGGGAGTAGCTAACCCATGTACAGGGAAAATCCATACTACCTCGTTTATTGTAGTTTTCTAGTTTTGAGATTTTACGGTTGATATGATCTCACCTAGAGTGATTCACATGACTTGTATTGTTATTTTTGTTGCTATTATGGTTCTATTTCTATCGCAACCTGATGAGATGAGGGTATTCCATCTCATGCATCATATATACACTTGTTAGAAATCACATTCCATGCATTTTTACCATGCCATCTAGGGTGCATTAGAGATTGCATGTTGTTGTGATAGACTTTGTGTAGATTATGAATGATGTTTTGATAGATGCCTTGATAGAATCCCTGCTATTTGATAGAGGACTGTTTGTATTGTACTTTGCATAAATGAACACCAGATTTTGGTTCTTGGGGTGTTATAGGACCTCTTGAATCGGAAATTGGTGAATCATTGACTTGTTTTTCCTTATATATCATTGTATTGGATACCAAGCTCTGATTCACGGGGACTATGGGCCCTCATAGATTAGAATTTGGCACCTTCATGGCTTGTTTTCTGTGTTTCTGGGCTTCGGTGCAGTTTCTGAGCTACTGCCCAGAAAAAACCAGAATACACGGCATGTACTTTATAACTACACGCTGTTTAGTTTCAGATCGTGTCACTGACTGTGTGATAAGGAACACGGTGTTGAGGAAATGTCTTTAGGAACATGTCGTGCATGGTAGGTGCATGTCATGTAGTATAGAGCTGTGTACCCGGCCGGGTCACTAACAACATGGGCCGGGGAAGCTCGAGTAGAACACGCCGTGTTGATAAGGAACACGCCATGTAGTCTTGTTCCAGGTACCTGGACATGTCACAAACAACATGGGTCGGTGTTATATTCTCCAATACACACCATGTTTGTTCAGAACACACCGTGTAAGGGTCAGCCGTGTAGCCGACTGTGTAACTAGCAACATGGGTCGTTGAAACCTTGTCTACTACATGCTGTGTCCACAGGGAACACGCCGTGTAGTCTCAGTTTAAGAGGATTGTGTGGGTTATCCATGTAAAGAGACTAGGGCAGGGTAATAGAGTTCAAGTACATGTCGTGTGTGGGGAGAACACGCCATGTAGTTTGGGGTGTTACACGACCAGGGGTGGGAGGAGTACATGCCCATGTATTTGGTTTAAGTGAACACGCCGTGTAGTTTTTATACACACAGTGTAGTCGTGTTTTGTAAACTTGAATGTTTCCTCCTCCTATTCCCATTTTGTACTCTTGTGTTCTCAGTCTTTGATAATCCTGATCTAAGGTGTGCTTTTGATCTTTTCAGATCTATGCCTCCAAGACATCCTCTGGTTGTACGTCAGTTCTTAGATGGTGATCAGACACCGGATATAGCTGATCAGGGACCTCCTGCAGATCCCCCTATAGTGCCAGCCTTGGCACCAGCAGTGATACCCGTCACAGGCACTGATGCGTAGTTCAGGGATGATTTCCTGAGGATGATTCAGACTTTTTAGGGAGCGCCGCCTCCTGCCCCGTCGATGGATGAGTTGATGCGGGTTTTCCAGTGCCAGCATCCTCCTACTTTCTCAGGGGATGGAGGACCCTAGGCTGCAGAGTCATGGTTAGAGGCCACACTGACGATCTTTGAGCATCTGGAGATACCCCCAGATAAAAGGGTAAAGGTGTCTACTTATATGCTCTGAGACACCTCCAAGAGGTGGTGGGAGGTGATCTCGTAGTTGGGGCGCCAGTGGAGTATGTCTTGGGATGAGCTTTGCCACACCTTCTATGAATACTTTTACCCAGAGACCCTGAGGTCCGACCGAGCCCGGGAGTTTATGATTCTCCAGCATGGTACTCTTTATGTTATGTAGTACTTGTCCCGATTTCCTGAGCTGCAGCGCTTCATGCCGATCCCAGCAGGTGATGAGTTGTTCCTTGTTAGGAAGTTCGAGGACGGTCTCAGGTAGGAGATATGTTCCCATGTTTATATCTTCAGGTTGAATTCGATATCCTCTATCGTCAACTAGGAGATGATCATTGAGCGCAACCTGAGGGATTCTGGAGCAATGACCCAGGGTGGTTCGACATCCAGAGTTGGTGTTCCTCCTACGGATAGTAAGAAGCGCCGCAAAGAGTCTTCTCGAGGAGATCAAAGTTGGAGAGATGTATCTTTTGGTAGCTAGGTTGTATGATACCAGTGCGGTAGGAGTGGGCATACTAGGCCTCAGTGTCAGAGAGATCCGATGGAGTGCCGATCTTGCGGCAAGATGGGCCATCTTTAGCGCTTTTGTCAGATTTTCTCACCTTCAGCTGGTGGTAGGGGTTCTTCTATGACCCTGAGTTCAAGAGATGCTTCACCAGTTTCTCACTGGTCTAGGAACTGGAGTTCTTCCAGTCGTTCGTATCGTGGTGGAGGTCGTGGACGTGGTGGTCAGTCACCAGGTTACCAGCGACAATAGAGTGGGTCAGATCAGAGTAGTTAGCCAGGGGTGCAGGGCCGCGGTACAGGTCAGACCTTCGCCGTAGAGCAAACCTACCAGGAGAAGAAACCTAACCCTTCTACAGTTCGAGGTACGATCTTAGTAGCCTCAGTTTTATCTTTAGCACTCTTCGATACTGGTACTTCACATAGTTTTATCTCTGTTTCTGTTTTGGAGAGACTTGGGCTCTGTATCTTTTCGTCTGCCAACTTGTTGACTCTTGAAACGCCGTTGGGAACGAGGAAATCTAGCATACATCAGTGCAGAGAGTGCCCTCTTGAGGTTTTATGGTTTCTTTTCTTGTGGGACCTCTATGTCCCAGAGATGACATGCTATGACTTTATTCTCAGGATGGACTGGTTGGTTCCCTTCCATGCAGTTGTCGATTTCTATCGCCGCATGGTGAGCTTCGTATCACCAGAGGGTGTATCTTTTATTCATAGAGGCGAGTGGGATGTCTAGGCGGGTAGAGCTGGACTAGATCATCATGGGATAGGAGGATTTATAGCCCAGACTTCCAGTCCTTATCTGGATGACCAGGGGACTTCACAGTTAGACTTTCCTCCAATGGTGGATCGTTTTAGGGACGTCTTTCCAGAGGACTTTTTAGGTTTTCCTCTGGAGCGTGAGGTAGACTTCTAGATTGAGCTCGTTCCAGGAGTACCACAGGTGTCCATCTCTCCTTATAGGATGGATACACCTAAGTTGAAGGAGATCAAGAAGCAGGTGGAGGAGTTACATGCAAATGGTTTCATCCGACCCAATACTTCTCCTTGGGGTTTGCCTGTTCTATTTGTGAAGAAAGCAGACGACACCCTTTTTCTTTTTGTGGATTATCGGAAGCTAAAACAGTTGATAGTCAAGAACCTATATCCCTTACTGAGGATTGATGAACTCTTTGATTAGCTTCGAGGATCCCGAGTGTTCTCGAAGATCTATTTGAGGTCCGGTTATCATCATTTGCACCTTAGACCATCAGATATACCCCTTACGGCCTTCAGGAGCAGGTATGGTCTATACGAGTATACGTTCATGCCGTTCGGTCTCATGAACATGCAAAGATTTTTTATTGCACCGATGAACCAAGTGTTCCATCCGTACATAGATTCCTTTGTGGTGGTTTTCGTGGACGACATCTTGGTGTACTCTCACACATGACACGACCATGCTACCCATCTGGAGATCGTTCTGAGTACACTGAGAGAGCATCAGTAATATGCTAAGCTCTCAAAATACCACTTTTGGATGGATCAGATTCACTTCTTGGGTCATGTCATCTCAGAGATAGGAGTATCAGTGGACCCAGAGAAAGTGAGAGATGTAGTTTTCTGGGAGCAGCCGAAGAATGTCTTTGAGGTGCAGAGTTTTATAGGGATGGTTGGATACTATAGGTGTTTCATAAAGGACTTTTCATGCCTAGGAGCACTACTGACAGGTCTGACTAAGAAGGGGGTGACGTTTTTGTGGTCAGATTCTTGTGAGTCAGCCTTTCAGGAGCTGAAGGGGAGGTTGATGTCAGCACCAATACTGGTCTTTCCAGAGCCAGGCAAGGGCTATTCTGTTTACTACGATTCTTCAGATATCGGGCTGGGAGCTGTGCTCATTCAGGGAGATGAGGTCGTTGCTTACGGGTCTCGGCAGTTGAGGCCACACGAGAGGAACTATCCGACGCACGATCTAGAGTTGGAAGCTTTTGTTCATGCCTTACGCTATTGGAGACACTACCTTATGAGAGAGAACATTGTGGTTTTCACCGACCACAAGAGTCTCAAGTATATATTCACTCAGCGTGATCTAAATCTGAGATAGTGCAGGTGGGTCGAGTATCTTCAGTCTTTCGACTTCGAGCTCACCTATACGTCGGGGAAGGGCAACGCAGTGGATGATGCATTGAGCAGGAGAAATCAGATTCAGGCAGTTCAGGACGCCAGTAGTGAGTGGAAACTTATGGCTCTGTTCTCTGAGATGAATCTGGAGGTGCACGACACACAGGGATAGACTTACCTATGTTGTATAGATGTTACCTCTATACTTATTGATCGGGTATGGATGAGGCAGCTATCAGACTCAGAAGGCTTAGTCCTACGGGAGAGTGTGTCCAGAGAGGACCCCCTTCCTGTATGGACAGTGGGCAAGGATGAGATATTGCGTTTCCAGGGACACGTATGGGTTCTAGTAGACATACGCGAGGAGATGATGCAGGATTTTCATTCCTCCATTTGGGCAGTTCATCTTGGCGTCACCAAGATGTATCGTGATCTACACCGCCAGTACTGGTGGCCAGGTATGAAGAGAGATGTTGCTGGTTTTTTCATGAGATATTCTACTTGTCAGCATGTGAAGGAAGAGTATCAGCGACCAGCAGGGATTTTACAACAGTTACCCATTCTCTAGAGGAATTGGAATGATGTTGTGGTGGACTTTGTGACCGGGTTGTCGAGGTCACCACGAGGGAGTGATGCTGTTTGGATTTTTGTCAACAGGATTATGAAGGTTGCTCACTTCTTACCGATCAAAGAGACCTTCCGTGTTGATGATCTGGGGTGGTTTTACATATGATACATTGTAAGTCTAAATGGAGTTCCACACTCCATTGTTTCAGACAGGGATGCACGCTTTACTTCTCGGTTCTGGCAGGGACTTCAGAAGGCTTTGGGTACACATGTACTTTTGAGTACAGCATACCATCCCAAGACTGATGGTCAGTCCGAGCATACGATCTAGGTTCTTGAGGATATGCTTCAAGCTTGCATTATAGACTTTTTCGGTTCTTGGGAAAATCATATAACTCTTGTGGAGTTTTCCTATAACAATAGTTTCCAGGCGACTATTCAGATGGCACCTTACGAGGCTTTGTACGGTAGGCCATGCCGATCACCCTTATACTGGATGGAGGTAGGAGAGGAAACATTGCTAGGACCTCTTCTTGTTCAGGAGATCTCAGAGCAGATAGAGTTGATTCAGAAGAGGATGGATACAGCACATTCTCGGCAGAAGTCTTATGCTGATCAGTGGAGATGACCTCGGGAGTTCGAGGTCAGGGATCAGGTTTTCCTACGTGTCGCATCGAGGTTGGGACACAAGAGGATTCAGAGACAGGGTAAGCTTTCACCACTATAAGTCGGGCCGTTTGAGGTGTTGGAGAGTGTTGAGACGGTTGCCTATCATTTGCAGTTACCTCAGAGGTACCGGGCTATGCACGACGTCTTCCACGTTTCTCAGCTCCGACGTTACTTTTTCAGACCTGTCTCACGTCTTTCAACCTGAGGAGGTTGAGCTCGAAGCAGATGCATTGTTTGAGGAGTATCCCATCTGTATTGTCAATCATAGTATAAAGGTTATCCTTGGTCAGTATGTTCCTCTAGTACGGGTGTTATGGCAGCATGGGCGAGTGCAGGACGAGACTTGGGAGAGGGAGGCCGATGTATGATCACAGTGGCCGGAGCTGTTCGGGGTTTCTTCTTCTACACCTCGCTAGGGAAATTAGGGGACAAATTTCTTTAATGGTGGAAGTTTATAATAACCCATATCTTCGTTTTAGGTATGTTTTTCATTTTTTGTCGTTTTTGAGAAAAGAGGAGTTTCTAGAAATTTTTGAAGTACACGATGTGTACTTTATGAGTACACGCCCTGTATTCCATTGCCGCGCCAGGCCGTGCGCTGGTTGTGTCTAGGACACACACATGGTGTGTAGGGGTGAAGTGGAGGCCGCTTAAAGTGGAGTATGGAAAAGTAGAGTACACGCTGTGTATTTTCTTTTTTTATTAAATGGACCGGGGTCGTGCCTAATCGACAGAACTATCTTCTTCTCCAACACCATCAACCGAGAGCGACCCATACGGCCGCGAATATTCTCCGAGCCCCCGATCATCCATCCATTCTCTGAATAGACCGTCTTCTATTGCGTTGGAACCGTAGTAGTGAGTTATTCCTTCTCCTTGAGCGTTTTTTTCCAATTCATCCTCTTTCTTAAGTTATCATGGGTTGAACGTTTTGTGCATTTTCATAGATCTACGTCGTTCTGAGGAGAATCAAGCCTCGTGGTTCAAGTATATTGATCTCCTAGGATCGAGGTAGGTGGTTTGTGCCTTAAAATTTAATGAATTTTAGTTTTATGTGCAAATTCCACCAATACCTGTGAACATGGTATTGCATGTTTACCTTTTTTCCCTTGTGGTTATTCCTACCTTTCTTGCATGCTTATGTAGAGGTAAATTGATAATGTTTGTGGATAATTGTTGTTCTTGGATGTTATCCCATGCTTTGTTCTTGTTTCAACCTTTGAGTCTCTTCAGCCTTTGGTCGTTGTACCTCTTTCCATGCTTTGTGATCGTTGGATGGAATGATGTTGTTAACATTATTGTTTCTCTATAGAATGTTTAGCCAAGTAGCTCTATAGGTGTACTTTGGTTAGCCAAGTTTCTCTATTGGTGTACTCTGGCCTTATAGCATTAATATGCACTGACTGACACGAGACTGTGAGAACCCGGTGCTATAGAATATAAGGGATAGACCGAGTGAGCTTCCCAGGAAGTCTTAGATATTATAAACTATACGGGGATAGACTGAGTGAGCTTCCTTAGAGAGTCTTGGAAATTATAGACTAAAGGGGATAGACCGAGTGAGATTCCCAGAGAGTCTTATTTATTATATACTACAGGAGGGTAGACCAAGTGAGATTCCCCAGAGAGTCTTTACCTTGTTTGAATGTATTTAAAACCTTCCCAAGCTAGAGGTGGAATTGACCGATTGAGCTTCCTCAGAGAGTCTATGGTTTACCCGAGGATATAAGAGGATTGACCGAGTGAGCTTACTCAGAGAGTCTCTAGACCTTGGACCAAGAGGGTTAGACCACGTGATCTCCCTCCGAGAGTCCCTGAATACCCTAGACTATAAGGGGAATTGACCGAGTGAGCTTCCCCAGAGAGTCTTATAAATTCGTATGAAAAACTAGAGGGGTTAGGATGAGTGCACTGCCCAGAGGGTTATGGTACTTCTTGGATAGGACCAGAGGGGATGGCTGTGAGTACTTCCTAGAGGGTTTCCTACTTGTGTTAGATGTTTCTTCACCGATGATTGTTGTTCTGTGAATTGATCACTGTTGTGTATCATCCTGTTTACTACTTACTGATTACTGCCTGTTGTTGCTGCTACTATTTACTGCTTATTGTACTATTACCTTCCATATAATCACTGACTATTAGGAACAGATCTTTGGGTGGTTTACTACTAGGATTTAGTCTCACACCTCAGTTGGGTCATGCTTTTGGGGCCAAAAAGACTATTTTGTTGCACGTATAGACAATGTCAAGGGCCCTTCGACTTCTGGTACTTGATGGCTTTGAGCTGGAGAGCATGGGACCAAGCTTTGGGTTGCGATGCTGAGGAGCTGTTTACTTTCTTTTGTACTTGTTTTGGTACTATTTTATTTTTCATCATTGTGACTTGTTTGTCTACTTTCCTAGATATGTATCATGCATCATTTCATATATATACATAGGAGCTCTAGTTGTTTCCTGATTTATTCTTTCCAATGTTTATTATTGTTGGTCATTTACTGCTTCTGCTCTTTCATGTTTATTTACTTCCACTGTGTACTCTGCCAATGAGGGCATAGTTTCCCCACAATCACACCCAAGGCCCTCGCAGCTAGTCGGCAGCCTCTGGCGTTTGGGGAAATGACCTTGAGGCCATGTGACCAATCGGGTACAAGGAGCCTCTGGGTGCCTTCCGGAACCAGGATTTTACACATGTACATCGACCCCTTTGAGATTATTGGTTGAATTGGAGCTATGGACTATCAACTAGCACTACCACTGTCCCTGTCTCAAGTACATGACGTGTTCCAAATATCCATGTTGAGGAAGTACATATAACATCCCTCACTTATACTAAATTATAGGGTGTTATGGATGGAAATGGTCTCTCTTATGAGAAGAAACCGGTGAAAATCATGGATGGTAAATATAAAGTTCTATACAATAAGATAACTAACCTAGCCAAAAAATTCTTGTGGAACCATAAGTATGAGAAGGCAACATGGGAACCAAAGGAAGAAATTAAATAGAATCACAATCAATTATTTTAACCTTTGTATGTAAAAAAATTTGGATAAAATATCCTATGGTGGGAAAATGAAACGAATTAGAATTTTATCAATCGAATTTACCCTTCCTATTATATGAATGTTTTATATTTAGTAATATAGTATTATATAAAACACATTAAAAACTAATGAAAAATTGAGAAATTTTATTATTTTTACTTGGATATTACATTTATAGAAATAATATGTCCATAATAATATAAATTATTACATTGGGATAAAAATAGAAAATAATATAACAATAATATGAAAATTTAGATCTCCTCAATCCCCTAGAATAATCACACTCATGAATAGAATAATAGAAATGAAATAGAATATTGGTAATGTAGTATTCATTCTGAAAATGAAAATATATATGACATTGAGATAAAATATAAGTGAATTAAGAATGAATGAAATATTAGGTATTTATAGAAAGTAGGGAACTCATATGACCATTAAGAATATGACTATTAGAATAAAAATCCAGCCATTTTAATAGTATTCTAATCATTGGAATAGTAATATGACCATTAAGAATTTTACCCCAACTATTATAATAGTATACTTACATATGGAATTGTAATATAATACATAAGTATCATATAAAATTAAAATACGATATATATAAGTAAATAAATTCTTTAAAAATGATAAATATGTGTTTGAATTTTTGTAAAAAATATATGTTTTATTTTCATTTTTATAAAAAATATAATGTTTTGAAATAAAATTTATTTTCATAAAATTTGTTTAGACAATAATAGTGAGTTTCATTATAATAATAATGTAACTTTATGAGACCATAAATAATTTTTCAAAGGGTAAGAGAAATGATCATAATATTAAATTTGGTTCCTTACAAATAAACATGATTTTTATTTAAAATTTAAATTTATCATATTTTTAAAATCATTTTCATAAAATGGATTTCATTTTTGGAATCTACACATAAAAAAATTAGGTTTAATTTTTGGTATTTTTCTAAATTAGTTGAATTTTTTGTGAATAGTGAAATATGACAAAATATGATATTTAACATTATAAGTTAAATACATGATGAATTGCATGAGCAGTGATGTAATAAACCATTATATTGAATTCACATTCCCCATTTAATTTATATTTTCACAATTTTCATCACTATTTGTAGTCTTGATCCAAAATAATAAACCAGTGAATATAATATTCCAAAAAACATCACTCTTCTCCCCTTATAAATATCACCCTCCACAACACCTTCACCTCACACATTATAACTTTTTTACCTTACGAAATATGTAAAATATTCTCTCTCCATCTCTTCAAATTTCTCTATAATCCCTAGTCTTATCAAATAACCAACCCAAGGTGCCTTAAGGGGAAGCTTAAGTTAAGATATCCAAAGGAGATGGTAATGTCGTCAACCGAGCCTTCAAATTTTTATTCCACCTCATCATCCAAACATATTCCTTATAAAATTATATAATGAATCTAGTATCATAAATATATTAGAATTTTATTGTGATAATATAATATCTATCTTCTATCATCTTCTATTTTCTTCTTAATCTAAAAATAGAACTGCCATTCATAATATGGACAATTCACTAACTCCATAAACAAAAAACATTGTTTTTCTCCTCCATCTATAAGGATGGTTATAGAAATATTATTATGACTACATATTATGATAATAAGTATATTTAAACTCATTTCATGTTCTATAATATATTAGTTAATTAAAATGAATCTATTTCATGATGTTCAGTAAAACTGCCTAAATAAAGTAACCATATAATGATAACATTTATAATAATTTAATCATCAATATGTCATAAAACACATGGATATTTTAGACTATATATTTTTTTTTGGAAGGAAATAAATATAATTTCATTAAATTTTTTTTATTTGTAGTCCCATTAGACATGAACTTCCATAATTATCCACAAGTGATATGAACATGGATCTATGAAATGAACACCCACAAAATAGAGAAATTAAACTTGATATCTCATTGAAATGGTTGTAAATGAATATAATAAAATTATATTAAATCAAATATAAATGGTAAAATTTAGTAATTAATTAATTAAAAATTCTAATTATATTATAAATGATTTTAAGTGTATGCGCATAATGATTTTGGACCTAAGGTATGGGATCTCTTCGAACCACCCTAATTTTCTATGGGATATGATTTCTCTTAATTTACCTCACTCACACTCTCTATATTCATTATATAATTATTATATGTTTAGTATATATGTCCCAAAAATTTATACTAAGTTCATTCCACCTTTCCTTAATTTTTATATACATGTTTAAAGGTCCCCTTCTCAATTTCATTCATTAAGAATAACCGATTATATAGAGACCCAATCTATTTAAACATTAATATTATAGAACATTTTTAGAATACTTAAAAAATTATATGAATAGATTCTTAAAGCCCGTACTAGTCTAGTTACTTTGGAAACATAGAAACATGAACACTGGTATATAAGTGAGAAAAATTTTCTCCCACTAGGTTCTTCTTAACTAGAACACTTCTTAGACACATCAAACATAAAACATATCTTCATAACCTGGGGAAGGAAACATAAAAGGGGTGAGATAAAATGACCAGTAAGGGTAAAAAATGGATATATTTAAGCATAATCATGAGCATAATGGTATGAGAATATGATCATGAAAATAGAAAATCATACCATACACAACAAAGATCATATAAATGAATCATGGAATAAATCTTGGTAGTTCATAACACATGAATCATAAGGAAGTAAAGAAAACAATCCATAAGATCATAAAATAGGAATAAAACATGGAATTTTGGCATACACATAAAAATATAATATGATTTCTATAGTATCCAAGGAATCACTTAGAAGACCATCTTAGTAGCATAGGTTCACTCGCCATACCATCTTGGTAGTCATGGTTCACTGTCATGACCATATTAGTATCATGAGTTCACTCCTCATACCATCTTGGTTGTCATGGATAACTCCCAAGGACAACTTATTAGTCAAGGTTTACTCCCAATACCATCTTATTCAATATCATGAGATATAAATCTTTACCTAATGCGTTGGAGGAAGATATAGGTCCCACCCATCTCATAATTAAATCATACATACGTGTTCCACAAGACCATAAATAATCACATTATAAAACTTGAAATTAAATGGGTATTATGAACATGTAATCATATCATACCCTATGTAAAAACATTGGTTTAATAATCATTTCATCATAATTGTAACCTGTGAAAAGTAGAGGGTTTAAAAAGAATAAAACCTATGAAAGAGAAATGAGTTTCATCAACATCATGCCATTAAAACATAATCCATTCATAGAAATAATATGAATGGAAACGTTGAATAATTTCCCCATAAATTCATGATTAAAACCAATGGATGTTAAATTATATGTGAAATAATGTTTAAAAATCTTTTAAAAACATTTCTTGAAGAAAATATCCTTTCTGCATTGAAAAATTATTTTTAAAACATAAAAAATTTTGAAAACCTTTTTATTTGAAAACAGATTTGAAAACTTTTAAAGGAAGCATTAAAAACCATAAAACGTTTTTAAAATCCTTTTTAAATGAAAATTTGCTTTAAATACTTTGGAAACATTTTGGAAAACATTTTTGAAAACATTGTTTTTGAATATAATAGATTTATGACCAGAGAGAGACAATCAGATTTTACTTAAAAACATTATATTACGTACCAAAGAGTGGAAAATCATATGAATAAATGCATATATCTTGAATAAACACATGATAATGAAAATAATGAGTGTTCTTGAGATATGGATCATAATATTTCATCAAAGGAACTATAAACTTAAACAATCTTTAAAAGCGATGAGATTGTTTTAATAGTCTTATAACTCAGTAACTTGGGTTCATACTCTCAATATAAGAAAAGGAAATTAAATGATGATTAAAATATAATTTAAATAAATAAATTCAGGAAATAACATGTAAAATGGAAGTATATACACCTTGAAAAATAATTTAGGTTCATAACAAAACACGATTCTCAAAGAAGGAAAATTGAGACAAAACTATTTTACTGATTTGGTAACTTTTGAAACATAAACCCCATGAAAGAAATATCATAAAATGGATATGTGAATACCCATAAATTTAAGTTTAAGCTAAATATAATACCATATTGGGAGGTTCATACACCACACATAAGGAAAGAGTGGAAAACATAACATGTATCTCACAGAAATAAAAATTGAGATGAAATCCCCATACCTTGTGTCTTGACTCTCTTCATACTCATTCAAAACAACTGTATAATAAATAAAAATTTATTATAAATATTTTATAGAACCATATTATTATATTTAATACCATATATGGTTTTATTATGAAATTATATTACCTTCTTGTTAATCATCCAATGTTAATCATCATATGTTAATTTTTTCACTTCGAATACACCATTCCTGGAGATGGTAAGCCATACATACGTATGAACGCTGTTTCTATTTTTTATTATCATATTTAAAGAAAAAAATGAAATATATGTATATATGTATATAATTATTACATTATATTTATGATACCATATATATCACATATATTCACTAAAATCATCCTTAATACATTCCATGTTGTGTGTGAATGAATCACATTGCTTTGAGGGGTGGTAGTCAACACTTATCAAACGAAATTATCTCATTTACACAAAATAGAAAGTAAAAAAGATATGTGTTTTAAAAGGAATAAATAAGCTTAAACAAATATTAAATATAATAAATAACAAATATAAAAATATTTTCTATCATAATATCCTCCATGAGAGGTAATAAAGGAAAAATGAATAATCATTGTTTAGTGAGGCAGTAGTTCACTATACATGTAAACAGTGTGTTCATTACCTATTATATGGAGGTGTGTGTAAGTGTAGGTTGAATAATTATCATAAAAAAATCATAGTATATTGAGGATACTTTTTTTTATAAAATAATGGAATAAATATAGTCAAGGGGGTGGATAAGGAAAATAAAAAAGGAGCTTGAGAGAGGGAGTCACCTCTTAATCAGGTAACTCCTTTTGGTTTGTGCCAAAAGGATTCCTTAGAAGAATTTTATCCCAAAGAGAGGATTAATGGAGGAATTTATGGATTTTGGGAAGTGTATTTGGAATATATTTTCCAAACATATGTTATTTTATAGGTGTGAAGAAGAGGGAGAGGTGGTGGAATTTTATAGGGAAGAGAAATGACTCACTTGGTATATTTGAAAACAAGTTATGTGTACCCACGTTGTTACCTAGAATATTCATAGAAAATAAAACCCACTAAATAATGGAAGGTTTATGGATGAATAATTTCAGTAAAATGGGTTTTGGACAAGTTTATAAGTTTTTTTAGGTCTTAAATGCAAGACTTAGTCCTTAGTTAAGCTTAATTTTACCTTAATCGATGTAATTAATTTTAATTACTTTCACTAATATTTTTTTTCAAAAAATTATCTGGACTTATTATACATTATAAATTATTCTTATTCCAAATATAGAATCAATTTTTCCAAATTCTAATAATATGAGTGGCACAAATTAATTTAAAATTAATCCCACAGTCCGGTTGACAAGGTAGGGTTTTAAAGTAAAAATGATCAAAAGGTTTCAAAGTTTTTATATCAAATTTCAATGTGAAATTGGTTTTAAATACATAAATTCAATTAATTGATAAAAATATAATCTAATTAATATTTAAAAAAAATTAAAATATAATTTAACCTTATAAATAAATTAGATAAAAAAACAGTTTTGAATTTAAATCTGTCATTTTTCACAATTCATCAAAAAGTGAATTTTCTCAGAAAAATACCAAAATTTTACCCTAATATAATTTAGAAATTATAAATTAAATAATTAAGTTTATTTTATTAAATTAAAATTTTAAATTTGTCTAAAATTAATTTTATTATTTTTCATTGAAGGACATGAAAAGGAGTTCATTCCAGAAAACAATATTTTTAAACATATAAGGACTTCACAAAAAATACTATATTTCATTATTAATATGTTTTATTTAAATAAAACAATTATAAAAAATATTTTAAATGTATTTATTAATAATAATATTATTAATTTTAATGTATAGGTTATAATTATCTCATTTGAATAATTATAATAATAAAATGATGATTTGTAGAAACAATGGTGTTGCGTATAATATATGCCAAGTCAGCATTTCATGTAATGTACACCAAGTCGATGTTTCATGTATCACATGCTAAGTTTGTGTCAGGTAACGTATTCCGATTCAGTGTCATGTTGGAGGAATGTTTGACATAGTGCATTGCAAGATATAAATGGAAATTTAATTTATTTTAGAAAAAAAGGTTTATAAAAACTCGTGGTGTTATAGATTAAAGTGAACATATATATTTTATTTACTCATTTCATGTACCATTAATTGAATTTTTTTAACCTTCCATAGTTTTTAAAACACTCATTTTATTATGGAAAACCATTTTAGTTCATTTACAATTTGATGAAAATTATTATTCCTTACTCTCTTTAATGATTTTTATCAATTTTTCCTAAAACCTCCACTTAAAAGGAATATTTTAACGAATATTTATCTTTTCCTTTTTATGTATTCAATTCACCTAGACTTTATTTTCTGGTCCTATTCTTTTTCTTTATCTATGAACATCCAATTATGATTATATCCCTTTTTTAATGGAATTTGTTTTGATATTCCATTTGGCTATGTTATAAGACATGATTTTTTAACCCATTTAAATTATATGGGTTTATTTGATGTTTATTCCTTATGTATTATTTCCTTACATAGAACACATTTGAATTTACATTTTATGATGGGTGTTCCTAGATGAAACTCTAATTCATTGGGTAATGTTTATGTCTATAAGATGATATTTAAATGATTGTGCAGTAAACCTAACCCATGATGAGACTCTATCCACCATGTGATTTTGTCTTGGAAATTTTCCATGTCTTATGTTTATGTAATTTTTATACCATTTCCACATTCATATGTTTTTATGATATTATGATCACATATTTTTTATGTCATGATCCCATATGATTATTCATGAGCATTTTCTTTTATGTTATTATGTTATGCCTTTTGACTCATATGCTATGCTTCTTCATCATGTTTTTCCTTTACCATACTTTATAGCTTACGCCTTTTTATGTATTACCTAGGTTATCCTATGAAATTTTAGGAGATCAAAGGGATTTAGGATTATATTATAGAGAATAAAATAAATATGTTTTATTTTAGCTTCATGTCAATGTTTTATATACCTTGTCCCATAAAGAGACTAGGTCTATCAATCCTTTGGTTTTTTTATTTGATATTTATTTTAAAAATCATCTAATGATATGTGTAAAAGACTTAGGTTTTTATACATTCCCATTGGTAGAAATAATAAACTTATCTTATGAACTTTGAATAATATATTTATCATTCTCGAAATTTACAAGATAAAATTCAACACATAATTGAATTATAATGATATGATTGTGCCTAAGTATCACAATACATAAAACATTTGAAATTAAAGTCCTACATCGAAACGCTACATCACCAATACCAATTATTTCTCCTTGATTATAATCTACAAAGGTTACTTGTCCACCTTTTAACTTCTAAAAACTTCTAAAGTAATTTTGTTTTTATATCATGTGTTTTAAACACCCTTTATCTATGTACCATAGGTTTTGGATAGTATTACTCAGCCTTTTATCCTAAAAATATAAATAATTAAGGTTTTGGTACCTATAGTTTCTTGGGTATAGAATTAATAGAAAACCAAACATTATGAATCCATATCTATCTAACTATTTTATTTCATACAATAGATAATTTTTTATACATATAAGCTTTATTAAAAATAAAAGACTAAACATTGATTAAGGAAAATTTATTTTTCCAATTACCACTTCTTTGATATTTTGTAAAAAAATTATCACTTTTAGGAAAAAAGTAATTTGATTGAAAATGTGACTTCCAAATTAAATCCTATTCTAGAAATTGTATTACACGGTTTCAATTATCTATAATGTTTATCAAAATTTTCCGTCCTATAAGTAAAATTTTATGGAAGTTTCATTAGACTAAGAATCTCATAATTAATTTTTACAAACCAATTTTTAATGACTCTGTTTTTTCCTTGTAAAAACTTGGAATATTTTAATGAATATTTTCAAATCTAGGAACTGTGTCAGCATGGGATTTCAAGGCTCAGGGAGATCAGTGTTAATATAATAAAAATATTAAAAATATTATATAATGCACACATATTTTTTTGAAATAAAATAATAAATTTAGAATTGATTCTTGGATGGGAAATCCAAAAACACCATTAAATCTAAAATACAGGGTTTATCCTTGGAACAACATAAATTTTGTGCACATCGAGTATTTGGTTTAGGATTGTTCATGGGAATATTAGTAAAGTAGTAAATTAATAAATTATTTTATTATTTATTTAATGGAAAGACCTTAATCCATCCTCTATATAATACCCCTTATGAAAAAACCCTAGGGTTAGATATATAAACCTAGGAATAGGATATGATTTTTTTGTAGGAGAAAATTAACGAATGGAAAGATCACGGTTAATGATTAATGTTACAAGAAGTTCATGGATCTTTCCAATGATAATGACACAGAATCATTATTCAACATTGATCGATCCAAAATCAAGGTAAGACATTTGTTTTCATTGTATTTATCCCGTGTTTGATTATCCTATATATAATCTGACTCAATATTTCTAACAAATTGATTAGTGTGTCGATCATTTATTTACGAGTGTTGAATTGTTTTCCTATAATTAGGGTTGGATATGTTTTTTTTAATCTTTGGTTATTCTCCATGATTTTAATTTTCATCATAAATCGATTGAGGCCAAGATGAATAATGGCTAAGGTTTGTTCCCCACATTTGTGTTTGGTGATTTTCTCCCCTTGTTATTCACATGTTCATCATTGGTATTTATTTTGGCTAATGGTTTGAAAAATACCCACAAACCAATTATTGTGTAATCGATATTTGGTGTAATCTATCACTTCAATTAGTTTAGATTTTGGATTGATGACATAATCAAGGTTATATGAAAACTACCAATGATTAGGGATCAAATTAGGAATTCATTGGTTTTAGGTTTGGCATTACAGTGGTGTGGTGCAAAGAGTGGTGATTATAGTGGGGAAGGGTGTACATAATCTTGACATCTATGATGTAATGAGACCAGTTAGTCCCAAATATAGGACATATGGGTTTAATTGGTATAGTATCCACAAACA
Organism: Viscum album; assembly: GCA_963277665.1. Taxonomy (NCBI): domain Eukaryota; kingdom Viridiplantae; phylum Streptophyta; class Magnoliopsida; order Santalales; family Viscaceae; genus Viscum; species Viscum album. The sequence goes on along the minus strand of OY728152.1, from coordinate 865,309,418 downwards.
ATAGTGGTGTGGGTGAGACATGTAGAATAGTATAGTTTTTTTTGGAAAATCCTGACATACAAGACATGTACTTTGGAATAACACATTCATGTTGGTTCCTTTTATTTTATTTATATGGTTATAAATAGAGTTAAATATAAACAATTGTGGAGGACGTCCACATTCCATGTGACACGGTGTTGGAGGCTCCACGTGTACCCTAGGGCTATATTGGCACATGCATGGATAGGTTCATGGTCATGGATAGGTACATGGGCATGACTAGTGTACACGAGAACAACTGGAGTACATAGGCACATACATGTCTATAGTACTCAAACACAACTAGAGAATTAAAACATGACCAAAGTACACGAGCGCAACCAAAGCACACAGACATGAGCTAAGTTACATGCACATGATCCAAAAGACACGAGAAAAAATAAGGTAGCTAAGACACACTGTGTATACCAAGTACACACTCTGTACTTTTTTACAAGGTAGGTTGAGGTCCTCATTCTCTTTAGGTTAGAGTAGTACGTGTAGAGTGATTTCCCTTGATCCATCTATATGAGGTTATGGTGAGGCATCATATCCTAAACATAGTATGTCGTCCCCTCAGAAGGATTATTCTTAGAGAGATTTAGGTACCCCTCCATGTAGATCAGGGTGTGATCCTCTATCGTTTCTTCCCAAGGTTAGGTTAGGAATATCATTACTAACTATCTATGCATGTGATCCCCACCCTTACAGGGTTACATTGTTTAGGTTCCAAAGTCCCCCATTGGCCCTAGCTATGATCCCCTATTTGTGTCTCAAGATCTTTTAAGACTCATCTTGTATATTTCATTATTGAGAAACTTGATGAGCATGACCTATCAAATGAGCACCACCAGTGATAGAAAGTCATGTGGAGTGAGTTATCCCAAATGAGAATTACCATAAATAACTGAAGGGAATACTATATTGGCATTATGATTATGATTTTACTTTGATATTTGGTGTCTATATTGAGTATATTTGGGTTATTATTATTGGGTCTCATTTTTATTATTAACATTGCCTCATAATGATGAGTTGACTACTCTCTCGATGCTTTATGTTTTTTAATTTTGGAGTTTCCTATTGGGCATGTATATAATCACCCCTAAATGGGCTCTACCCACACATGTAAATCTTATGAAGATAATAGGTTTTTGGTGGATTCCTAGGTAGACCAAGAGTAGGCAGAGCATAGTTTATCTAGTCCAACAGTGCTTTGTTCTAGGAGATGAATTTGATATAATCCCTTATTTATCTATAGATTGGACACTTTTTCAGCTATAATGGACTTGTATTTGTACCTTTATGTTTTCCTGTACTTGTATCATACTATAATGTGGGATATAGTTGAATTAATTCATTTTGGTATTAGTTTTATCTTTCTTATCATCATTGTATTAGTGGTTAGATATGTTTTCCTACATATAGGTACCTTGGTCTAAGGTCACCCATGTGTGTGATATGCCTACTCGACACTTATCACCAACCCTTGGCCTATTGAAGGTAGTCTAGGGGTGTCACACTTGACTGACCTATTTCTAGGTGAGCCCCAATGGGTTGGGTTGAGATAGAGTGGTATTAGAGAAGTTATACCTTAGGACTGGAATTTGAATATTTTCTAGTTGTGAGGTTTGGTTTGGGAAATAGGTAAGCAATGTTAAAGTGTATTTAGTTTGTATTTTAGGCCATGTAACCTAGTTTTGGTGAGGTGGTTGACATATCCATTCACAAGGACTCATATAACCAACTTGTTGACTCGGTACATGTAGGAATTGGTTGTAGGGAAAACCTTTGTACATGCATCATATAGGAATGAGTTGCAGTTTCCATGTAATTATTAAGATAGCTCCTTATACACTCTTTGACCATGGTATTTCTTGGATTTTTTAGTATCCCTACACAATGATAGAAAATTAGGATTCTATAGTAGGATCATGAGTATCATTCACCTTATGATGAGGATTCCATATAATCACCTATTCAGGATGTCATACCTTCGGGAAATTTTCTAGTCTTACCCCCTCCTGTTGAGCAGTAGGTTATGCTGACAATACCAATAGATGATGTAAAATGTCTAAGTGCACTTTATGAGTTTCAAAAGTAGATACCCATCAAGTTTCAGGGTGATCTAGAATTTTTGGATGCATAGGAATATCTTGAGGTAGTTGCATGATTTTTTCACCTTTCTAAGACCTATTCAGATTAGATTTTGGTCATAGTGAAAGTCTTGTATATGGATCCATAGGTCAATGGTGAATTTTTTGACTCAAATGCATGATGAGGTAGCTCTCTCTGGGATATATTTCAAGTGACTATTTAGATAAGAGTTCTATCTAGTAACATTGTGAGAAGTATGCATCTAGGATCTTCTAGAGCTATAGTAGAGAAGGATGTCATTTGTAGAGTATGTGTTGAGGTTCACTAACCTCACATGATACTCTATGTATATGGTTTGAGATGTTTTATTTTGAGATTGTCCCATAAAGAAAGGTATTCACAGACATATTAGGATGGTATTGATATCTATTTTAATTATTACTAATGTTGGGGTGCTTGAGTGAGCCTTTTTTGTGGAGATATTATTAGTAGGAAAGCCACCAAAAATTGGTGAAGTTAGTGGGATACTTGGAGTTGAGACTTTAACAGATCGTAGATAATATTAGGCATAGGGATATAGGTGATCTTGGAATCTCTGAATATAGTCTAAGGATAGAGGGTCTTTAGTTTAGGGATCACAAGATGAATCTAGTTAACCGAGGGAGAGAAGCTATTTATCTTGTGATGGGTGGGGACATCTTACACATGATTTTAAAACCCAACATGCAGCTGTTAGGGAGATGATCGATGGGTCCCCTATGTAGAGACAATGGCTAGATAAAAGGGTTACATAGGTAAGTGGACTTAGTAGAGTATATGTGAGAGTAGTATGAGGTGGTCAGGGATTTTATCTATTGCCACCACCTCCTCTAGGTGGTCCACACTTGGCTCATGGAGCTGGTGAAAGGGATGAGGGTAGCTAGAGGTAGTTGAGTTTTTTGACTTAGGGGATCCAAGGATTATTTTAGGTAAAATTTATGTGTTCTTTACTTTAGATATAGTATTTATAGTTACATTCATTAACTACTATTTTCTTACTACATCCCTTGTTTGATATCTAGAGATTCTAGCTGAGACTTTGGGTCGACCCATGCACTTAGAGACTCCTAAAAGAGGGGATTCAACAATAATACACTTCTACTAATAGTTTAACCTAAATATTAGAGGAGAGATTTTCCTTTATGATCTTATTATAGAGGCAATGAGGCCTTATGATTTCATACAAGGTATGAACTATAAATTAGTTGTTCATGCATAGATTACCTATTTCAAGAAGAGGATACAGTGTGTGCACATTAATGGTATGCGATTTTCCTTTTTCTGTGATAAGAAAACCCAGGATGAGTAGGATGGGCTTATAAATAAGTAGATATATCCAATTTCTCTTTAGTTTTCTAGTATTACCCTTGGTGCAGTGGATATTGTGAGCTTTCATCTTCTTGTAGTGGTGGCAGAGTATGATGAAATTTTCCCCAAGTACATTCCAATTTTAACTCCCCATCGAGATAAGGAATTAATAATATAATGGTGCCAAGGTATTACCTTGATATCTATTCCAACATAAGGGATGTATCCCATAGATATTAGAGAGCTAAAGCGACGTTGGAATATTTTTAGAGGAAGGGATTTTTCAAACCCAGTGTGTCTCCCAGGGCAGCCCCAATGTTGTTCGGCAAGAAGGTGAATGGGGCCTTGAAGTTATCTATGGATTATCATAGTTTTAGTCAGGAAACTATCAAGAATAATTATCCACTAATAAGAATTGAAAACCTCTTTTAGTAGTTGGAAGGGGATATGTGGTTCTCAAAGATTGACCTCAGGTCAGACTATCCCCATCTTCGAGTTTGAGATGAGGATATACTGAAGAAGACATTCCAATGACATTATGGTCACTATGAGTACTTGGTGATTCCCTTTGGTGTGATAAATTCTAAAGCAGTATTAATGTTACTTATGAACTAGATATTTCATTCCTTCTTAGATCAATTCATAGTAGACTTCATTGATGAAAACCAAGTGTACTCAGCATTCAAGGAGGAGCACTCAAGACATTTAAGGATGGTTTTAAACATACTATGAGAGAACCATATTTTTAGGAAGATATTGAGATGTTATTATTGGATTTTATAGGTACACTTCTTGGAACATGTCATCTTATAAGAGGGTTTAGTAGTGGAGCCATCAAAGTTTGAGGTAGTGTTATCTTGGGAGCCAATCAAGTGTGTGTCAGAGTTATTGAGATTCTTTGGGTCAGAAGGATACTGTCACGACCCGACCCAAACCGGGCTCGAGCCGCAACTACCCCAAGCCCGCCTCCATAGGCCAGGGGCTGGCGACCAGCGCCGAAGGCACAACAACTCAGGGAGGCCTTTGCCTAGGTACCTGTACACACCCACACGCAGCACACTCTATGAAAAAGTGCAGAGTAAAAAGGAAGAACAAGCAGAGTAAAAAGAATAACTGCAATAAATAAACCACAGAGTGCATCGACCACTACAAGTACAAAGTGCAAACTGAAAAGATAAGGGGAAAAACACGCGCCCAACCGAAAAGTTCCACAACCCGGAAACAGGTAAACAAAAATAAATAGCTGACGGGTCTCCCACTTGGATCCCGGCCACGACCACCGCACGCGGTCTAAGCTCCCAAGCTCCTACGCTCCACTGAGGTCACGACCAACCTGTCTGTCGTCTGCAAGGGCACACCAAGTGCGGGCAAAGCCCAAGAAGGGGTGAGTATAAAAATACTTAGTAGGATACCCCGAAGGCTCGAGGGAGCAACACAGGAGGTACCAGAGGGTGAGCAGTAGAGCGAATAGGAAAAGGAGGAGTACAACTGAAAGTGAAGTAGAATACCAGCAAAGAGTCCAGCTCAACCCAACAAGAGGAAGGTAGAAGACTCGTCCAAACACAAGGATCTAGAAACGGTGAGAAGATGAACTTCTCGTCGAGTCTTCGCTACATATAGAAGGAGAGTAGACTCACCCAAACACGAGAAGCTAGACACGGAAAGCACGTGGCATACCCCGCGCGTCTTTTCCTTCCCTAGAAGGAGAGTAACCAAACCCAAGAAGTGGGTACTAGAACTAGGTATATACATATCCTTATGCTCAATCAAGAAGCCCGAACAATGTCGTAAGGGGATCTCCGCCCCATAGCTCAGCCCAAGAAAAGTGTAGCCAACAGTCCCAGAAGTAACCCCATCATCGATGCCCAGCATCCCGCACGTCTGCCCTGAACCGAAAGCCAAGGGGCTCAATCACCGCACCTTGACACTATCCACTTTAGGCGGCACTGACTCGCCCGCACGGTTTTAGATCGCGTCACAAGAACGCATCTCGGTGGGGAAAGCGCCCCTCATACTTGAGAGTTCTAGGGAAAGTCAAACCACACCTTGTCACTGCCCTGTAGTCGAGAGGTCTCCTCAAAGCCAAAGTCGTCACAACACTGACCTGTAACCAGGGGTCCCGCTCCGGTAACTACGGAGGAAAGCCACAGACTAGCCTAGAAGAAAGGACTGAGCCTAGAATGTCAATGAGTGTCCCACTGCCCAGCCCCGCTGGAGGGTAATTTATAACCAAATATCAGGTGAACCACTGCCCAGCCCTGCTGGAGGGTAAACCCTAATACATCAACCAGCGACCCACTGCCCAGCCTCGCTGGAGGGTAGACCATAATCAGATATCGGGTGACCCACTACCCAGCCCTACTGGAGGGTAAACCATAATCAGATATCGGGTGACCCACTTCCTATCCCTGTTGGAGGGTAAACCATAATCAGATATCGGGTGACCCACTGCCCAGCCCAGCTGGAGGGTAAACCATAATCAGATATCGGGTGACCCACTGCCCAGCCCTACTGGAGGGTAAACCCTAATACATCATCAGGCGACCCACTGCCCAGCCCTTCTGGAGGGTAGACCTGGAATTAGTCGACAAACGACCCACTGCCCAGCCCCGCTGGAGGGTAGACCCTAAGTGGTCGTCGGGTGACCCACTGCCCAGTATCTACTGGAGGGTAGACCCTAGTAGCGTCGGGTGACCCACTGCCCAGTCTCTGCTGGAGGGTAAACCCTAGAAGTCGATGAGTAACCCACTGCCCAGCCCCGCTGGAGGGTAGAACACAAAACTGCTCTAGCCATCTCCACCGGAGGGCACAACATGGGCCAACCGAACACGGAGTGGGTATCACGCAACCTCCCAACTCCAGAACAACTCACCCAAATGAGGTGCAGTGTCTGCTCCAGCACTGGGTGTCATTAGCACCACTACCGGCCAATCCATCGAGAGCGAAACCAGGGGGAGACCACTCAACCCTGCTGGTCAACAAACCAGCACCGAGCCAGGGGAAAACTCCACCCTGCTGGTCAAAAAAAGCCACCGAGGGACCCTCTACGTCGCGAGAGGTCAAAGTACGCAAAGCAGAACACGACACGCACATGGGGCCCAAACGACGTGTGGCCCCAAGTCAACCCCAACCAAAAGCACGAACATCTTAGGTACAAACCACACGTACCTCCAAGCGCTCTCGTATACTCCCAGAGTATACCTCGTCTCCAGCCCAAGGGCTATCGTGCACACGGCACCCAATGTCAACGTGAAGGCGTGACGTAACAACTCCACCTCAAAGGCCCAGGCACGACCAACCACATCACTTCAAGCATCTATATCACTCACCCAAGAGTGAGCGCGATCACTCTCCAAAGGTATGCTACAAACATGGTAGAAGGACCGACACCGGGGCACCTCCACATTTCCACATTTAACAAGATCGTGCAAGAGGCTCTACACAACCAAACGGAGCGCAACGCTGTAATCCTCGCAGAAAAACACGCAAGATCGACTACTTACTCACCTCCAACGGATACCCGACGGAAAATTCACCAACACCGCCTCACGCCCGAACGACGTCCCGTGATCCCGAGCCTCGACCCCGAAAACAGTCGGGCGCATCGCACCATTGCGATCCCCTCGAGAAAACACGTCAAAAGCACTAATCACTTGAGTGCAACGGATATCCGGAGAAAAAGGTGCATCCCGGCGCACCACACACGAGCGGAGCCACGTGGGACCGGCATCCCGGTCCCAAAACTCAACGAACGGATCGCACCATTGCGATCCTCTCAAAAAAGTACACAAAATGGACTATTCACTTGTCCAAAACGGTCGCCCGGTGATTAAGATAGAAAAATCACCATCGATGCCGAAACGGCCCTCGTGGGCCCCACACAATCGTGCCGAATTTGAGCAGGCGGATTGCACCATTGCAATACCCTCAGAAAAACATCCAGAAACGAATGCTCGCACGCCCCGAACGGATGTCCGATGGAAAAGTTGTGAAACACCGCACGTAGCTCTAGAGTCGGCCCGTGGGGCCCATGACTCAACTCCGATATTGACACCCAAAACTGCTCTGTAAATCTCCGCCTCAGTGCCAGGGTCACAACGCCACTGACAGAGCTCAAAACGGACGTCAGATGCGTCCGCGCCGCTCAAAACAAGATTCCCGAAAAAAAAACGACATTCCACTTTAAGATGTGTCGCACCTCTGAGGTCCATGGTTTCGGGAATTAAAAATTCCCGAAACCATCTCAAAATACTCTACTTAACTCAAGGAGCGCGTCACCGCTGACGGCACGCGAATCCGACACCCGAGCTGCCTTTTAGAGGCGTTTTAGAAAATTTTTGGACAAAAGGGTGGACCGGGCCGGTTCGGCCGGCCCACTCACTGCCTGTGCCGGCCCGCGGTTCACCGCGCGGGCCGGCCCGCGTCGCCTAGACCGGCTGAGCCGGTCCGGCTGTCTCCCCATGAGACCCGCGAGGCGCGGGTCCCTTGTCTACTGGCCGGGGTCACGAAGACCCCGGGTCTGCGTGCCGCGACGACCGGCCGAAGCCGGTTCCGCCCCCCTTTCGCGCTCCGTGCCCGCGGCGCCTGCGGCCGACGACCGCCGCACGACCCCGCTCCCCCGGACGCCTGCCACCTGCGGCACTCACCTCCGCGCTGCTGAAGCCCGAGCCGACGCCGCGCCACCTGAAGTCGCCGCGCCTCGGACAGCCGGAGCACCCAACTGGCCGGAAACCGCCGGGACAACCCGAAATTCCCGCAACCTTCGGCGAACGATTGCGAACGACTCCGAGCTCCGATTTCAAAACCGAAATAAGATTCAGAAAGAGAAAATTGTATACTACGCGTTGATGGGATTAGATCGAAAAACCAACAGAGTTTCAATACAATTATTTGAGTTCGAAGTAGGTGCGGTGAATGAAAAACACAAACGACAAATCCTACCTCGTGGGCGTTGCCCGAAGCTTCGCCGCCGAACCGCCGCCTTGCCGGAGCTAATTCACCGGAGCCCTCGCCGGAGGTGGAGGAGAGGGAGAGGAGGGGCTGTCAGGGGAAAGGGGAAGGAGAGGGGTGAGGTTAGGGTTTAAAAAGAAAAATTAAATTAATTAAATTTTAATTAATTTAATCTTCAATTTTGACCCGCACCCGAAACGCCCGACGGGGTCGAGATTAAGCCTCCCCTAGGGTAAACACTAACTCACGAGCACAACGGCGGTCTCAGAATTTGATTCCGAGGTTTCGTTCAAAAGTTATTAAACTTAGCGCACGAGACCTCCAAATTACGAGAACGCCCCTGGGGGCTATTTTTCACAAATGGCCCGCGCCCGCGAAACTTACACCCCTCCTAGGGTAAACGGAATGCTCTGAACTCAACGGTGCCCTCAGTTTTCAATCCAAGCCACCGTTTAAGAGATACTCGAGTTTCACCATTAAACGAATTAATTAATTAATTAATTTATCCGTTTAACGTTCCGGGAGCGGGCGAGGGGTCCAAACATCCCGCGCTGACAAGTTTTATGTCGTTTCTAGGGTAAAAACCCCATTCCGGACCCATTCGTACACTCAGATCCCTAATCTGGAACTCCGTTTAGGAGTTATATCATTTATTTAACATTTACAGTGTGAACGCACTGAAAATTTAATTCCGGCCACTCCGGGGCTCGGAATCGCACGCCGTCTGAAGGCGCTGCCCTGGAATATTATCAAGAATATTCCAAATTCTTTCACAGAAAAAACTGGGTTCTTACATCATTCCCTCCTTCAAGATTTTTGTCCTCGAAAAGCAAAACCAGGGAAGAACACAGGGTACTAAGCCCACACCTGGGTTTCCCATACCCAGAAGAACCCATGCACAACTCTGCGTCACCACACACAGACCAAAGAGTCGATCCGTTCACGCGAGGTTGGCCTATGCCGACGTCGTGCACCCACTCCAGACTTTGGGGTTAGGGCAAGGCGGTAGGGTACCTCGCCATCCCTTCGCACGGTCTCAACCAGCCCGAAGGCCCTCGGGGGTAGCTCACCTCCCCGAACGAACCTCTACGCCGTGCGCCGTGACTGGAATCACCACCCGCACCTGAAACACGGCCCGGTGATTCCCTCCTTCAAAATATCAATATGGGGAAACACCCAAGGATATATGGTCACGCTAGAGGCTCCACATTCGATGCTCTCTTACACGCTCAAAAGGCGAAGGAGTCAACACCATCGACTAAAGGAAAGGGTCTCGCGCCTTTCTCCTTACCACCACAGGGTTACACCCGACGCCCTGCGTCACCCTGGTAACACCTCAAACAAGGAGCCGGGGGAGAAGCATTTCACACGCAGAGCCTAACAATTCCACTGCAAAAAGTATAAGGGTCGCAAGGGGTACCTCTCACCATCCCGTGCTCTGCAGGATCGTAGACATCCAAAGCTCGCGGCTACCCGCGGTCCCAACCGTCAGCTCCCGGAGCCTGACGTGGACTGCCTAGTGGTGATGGGGAGATCTCGTAACGTCGTCCCCCACCTCCAGCTCCTCCTGCTCCTCTGCTAGCACCACCTCTCTGGGTACCACTCCGATCACGGTGCTGCCTCTGCCGTGGTGGTGCGCCTGCTGCCTGCCCGAAGTTCCCAACAACTCGGGTCGGGCAGTCTCGTGCCAAGTGACCTCGCCCGTCACAAGCATAGCACTGACTCTCTCTGGGATGCACTGGTGCCCTCCGGCGCCACTGTGGTGTACGACCACGCCCCTGAGTTCGGTTGTCAGAAATCCACCTGCGTCGAGGTCCTGCTTGCCGACACCCACTAGCTACGGCAGACGTCTCGTCCCCAACGTGTCTGCTGCCACCACCAACTCCCAAACGCGACAGGAAGCCCTATGTCACCAGCGCCTGCTCTAACACCCCGACATATGTGGAAATGCCCAAGGGTACTATGACAACACTAATCTCTCAGCGGAGACCCTGCTCAAACTTCCGCGCTCAGAGGTTATCGTCATGGAACAAGTCCGGGTAAAAGCGTGCACGGTCTGCAAAACTAGCCGCGTACTCGGCCATCGTCATCCCTCCCTGCTGAAACTGCAGGAGATCCTGAATCCGAACAGAGCACAAGCAGGAGGGGAAAAAATCCTCTCGGAGCAACAACTGAAAGTCACCCCAATGAAAGCGACGACTCGTCAAGAAACTGAGTCACCAGACTCTACCAACGCCAAGCTGCTCCACGAAAAAGGCTGGCTGCCAAAGCCACTCTGTGATCTGTCGGTGTCTGCACAAGCCTGAAAAGACAAACCACTGCCTCGAGCCAAACCTCTACTACCTGAGGGTCTGGCTCACCACTGAACCTTAGCGGTCCCTGCCGCTGGAACTCACGGAGCGCGCTCAACCTGCGCTCAAGTTCAGCCTGCTCTGCTGAAACTGTCTGCTGCTCAACAGGTGGGGGTACTACTACCGGCCCACCCGGAGAAAAGGGCTCGCATAATGGGTTCTGGACTGAGGCCTCGTAGCTCACAGGGTCATCGTCACGAACCAAAGCTGATATCTTGGCTGGCTGTCTTCGCGGAGACATCCTGAATATTATCAAGGAGTGCCGCGGTCAGATGAGCATATATGTATATACCAATAACAATAATGGGGAGCTGACTCAAGAAGGACAGTCAAAGACTCAATCCTACGTGATGCAAAAACAAATTTCCCTGCAACAAGTGTCTCAGCATGCCGAGTCGACAAGCGGGTTATCAAGGTCCTGGTGAATGGATACGTCGGCCGCCGCACCATCACTGGACTCCCTGGCCTGAGAGCCGCTCTCGAGACATGTTAAAACTGTTGCCCTATATCCCAACCAATTCCTCTTTTAGGGACGTCCGCACAAAATCCTAAGGAACGAACCACCTCTGATACCACTTTGTCACGACCCGACCCAACCCGGGCTCGAGCCGCAACTACCCCAAGCCCGCCTCCATAGGCCAGGGGCTGGCGACCAGTGCCGAAGGCACAACAACTCGGGGAGGACTTTGCCTAGGTACCTGTACACACCCACACGCAGCACACTCGATGCAAAATTGCAGAGTAAAACGGAAGAACAAGCAGAGTAAAAAGAACAAATGCTATAAATAAACCACAGAGTGCATCGACCACTACAAGTACAAAGTGAAAACTGAAAAGATAAGGGGAAAAACACAGACCCAAGTGAAAAATGCCACAACCCGGCAACAGGTAAACAAAAAGAAATAGCTGACGGGTCTCTCACCTGGATCTCGGCCACGACCACCGCACGCGGTCCAAGCTCCCAATCTCCTACGCTCCACTGAGGTCACGGCCAACCTGTCTGTCGTCTGCAAGGGCACACCAAGTGCGGGAAAAGCCCAAGCAGGCGTGAGTATAAAAATACTCAGTAGGATACCTCGAAGTCTCGAGGGAGAAACAAAGAAGATACCGGAGGGTGAGCAGTAGAGCGAATAGGAAAAGGAGGAGTACAACTGAAAGTGAAGTAGAATACTAGCAGAGAGTCCAGCTCAACCCAACAAGAGGAAGGTAGAAGACTCGTCCAAACACAAGGAGCTAGAAACGGTGAGAAGATGAACTTCTCATCGAGTCTTCGCTACCTATAGTAGGAGAGTAGACTCACCCAACCACGAGAAGCTAGACACGGAAAGCACGTGGCAAACCCTGCGCGTCTTCGCCTTCCCTGGAAGGAGAGTAACCAAACCCAAGAAGTGGGTACTAGAACTAGGTATATACATATCCTTATGCTCAATCAAGAAGCTCGAACAACATCGTAAGGGTATCTCTGTCCCGTAGCTCAGCCCAAGAAAAGTGTAGCCAACAGTCGCAGAAGTAACCCTATCATCGATGCCCGACATCCCGCACGTCTGCCCTGAACAGCAAGCCAAGGGGCTCAATCACCGCACCTTGACACTGTCCGCTTTGGGCGGCACTGACTCGCCCACACAGTTTTAGATCGCGTCACGAGAACGCGTCTCGGTGGGGAAAGCGCCCCTCATACTTGAGAGTTCTAGGGAAAGTCAAACCACACCTCGTCACTGCCCTGTAGTCGAGAGGTCTCTTCAAAGCCAAAGTCGTCACAACACTGACCCGTAACCAGGGGTCCCGCTCTGGTAACTACGGAGGAAAGCCACAGACTAGCCTAGAAGAAAGGACTGAGCCTGGAATGTCAATGAGTGTCCCACTGTCCAGCCCCGCTGGAGGGTAATTCATAACCAAATATCAGGTGACCCACTGCCCAACCCTGCTGGAGGGTAAACCCTAATACATCAACCGGCGACCCACTACCCAGCCCCGCTGGAGGGTAGACCATAAACAGATATCGGGTGACCCACTGCCCAGCCCTGCTGGAGGGTAAACCATAATCAGATATCGGGTGACCCACTGCCCAGCCCTGCTGGAGGGTAAATCATAATCGGATATCGGGTGACCCACTGCCTAGCCCTGCTGGAGGGTAAACAATAATCAGATATCGGGTGACCCACTGCCCAGCCCTGCTGGAGGGTAAACCCTAATACATCACCAGGAGACCCACTTCCCAGCCCCGCTGGAGGGTAGACCTGGAATAAGTCAACAGATGACCCACTGCCCAGCCCCGCTGGAGGGTAGACCCTAAGAGGTCGTTGGGTGACCCACTGCCCAGTCTCTACTGGAGGGTAGACCCTAGTAGCGTCGGGTGACCCACTGCCCAGTCTCTGCTGGAGGGTAAACCCTAGAAGTCGATGAGTAACCCACTGCCCAGCCCCGCTGGAGGGTAGAACTCAAAACTGCTCTATCCATCTCCACCGTAGGGCACAACACGGGCCAACCAAACACGGAGTGGGTATCGCGCAACCTCCCAACTCCAGAACAACTCACCCAAAGGAGGTGCAGCGTCTGATCCAGCACTGGGTGTCACTAGCACCGCTACCGGCCAATCCATCGAGAGCGAAACTAGGGGGAGACCACTCAACCCTGCTGGTCAACAAACCAGCACCGAGCCAGGGGAAAACTCCACCCTGCTGGTCAAACAAAGCCACAGAGGGACCCTCTACGTCGCGAGAGGTCAAAGTACGCAAAGAAGAACACGACACGCACATGGGGCCCACACGACGTGTGGCCCCAAGTCAACCCCAACCAAGCGAACAAACATCTCAGGTACAAACCACACGTACCTCCATGCTCTCCCGTATACTTCCAGAGTATACCTCGTCTCCAGCCCAAGGGCTATCGTGCACACGGAACCCAACGTCAAAGCGAAGGCATGACATAACAACTCCACCTCAAAGGCCCAGACACGACCAACCACATCACTTCAAGCATCTACATCACTAACCCAAGAGTGCGCGCGATCTCTCGCCAAAGGTCCACTACAAACACGGTAGAAGGACCTCCACCAGGGCACCTCCACATTTCCACATTTAACAATATCGTGCAAGAGGCTCCGCACAACCAAACGGAGCGCACCGTTGTAATCCTCATGGAAAAACATGCGAGATCGACTACTTACTCGCCTCCAACGGATACCCGACGGAAAAGTCACCAACACCGCCTCACGCCCGAACGGCGTCCCGTGATCCCGACCCTCGGCCCCGAAAACAGTCGGGCGCATCGCACCATTGCGATACCCTCGGGAAAACACGTCAAAAGCACTACTCACTTGAGTAAAATGGATATCTGGAGAAAAAGGTGCATCCCGACGCACCGCACACGAGCAGTGCCACGTGGGACCCGCATCCCGGTCCCAAAACTCAACGAATGGATCGCACCTTTGCGATCCTCTCGAAAAAGTACACGAAATGGACTATTCACTTGTCCAAAACAGTCACTCGGTGACTAAGATAGAAAAATCACCGTCGACGCCGAAACGACCCTCGTGGGCCCCGCACCATCGTGCCAAATTTGAGCGGGCGGATTGCACCATTGCAATCCCCTCGGAAAAACATCCAGAAACGACTGCTTGCATGCCCCGAACGGACGTCCGATGGAAAAGTCGTGAAACGCCGCACGTAGCTCAAGAGTCAGCCCATGGGGCCCATGCCTCAACTCCGGTTTCAACGCCCGAAACTGCCCTGGAAACCTCCGCCTCAGTGCCAGGGTCACAACGCCGCTGACGGCGCTAAAAACGGATGTCGGATGCGTCCGCGCCGCTCAAAACAAGATTCCTGAAAAAAAACGACATTCCACTTTAAGATGCGTCGCGCCTCCGAGGCCCATGGTTTTGGGAATTAAAAATTTCCAAAACCATCTCAAAATACTCGGCTTAACTCAAGGAGCACGTCGCCACTGATGGCACGCGAATCTGACACCCGAGCTGCCTTTTAAAGGTGTTTTAGAAAATTTTCGGACAAAAGGGTGGACCGGGCCGGTTCGGCCGGCCCACTCACCGCGCGGGCCAGCCCGCGTCGCCCGGACCAGCTGAGCCGGTCCGGCTGTCTCCCCACGGGGCCCGCGAGGCGCGGGTCCCTTGTCTTCTGGCCGGGGTCACGAAGACCCCGGGTCTGCGTGCCGCGATGACCGGCCGAAGCCGGTTCCGCCCCCCTTTCGCGCTCCGTGCCCGCGGCACCTGCGGCCGACGACCGCCGCACGACCCTGCTCCCCCTGACGCCTGCCACCTGAGGCGCTCGTCGCCACGCCACTGAAGCCCGAGCCGACGCCGCTCCACCTGAAGCCGCCGCGCCTCGGACAGCCGAAGCACCCAACTGGCCGGAAACCGCCGGGACAACCCGAAATTCCCGCAACCTTCGGCGAACGATTGCGAACGACTCCGAGCTCCGATTTCAAAACCGAAACAAGCGTCGGAAAGAGAAAATTGTATACTACGCGTTCATGGGATTCGTTCGAAAAACCGACATAGTTTCAATGCAATTATTTGAGTTCGATGTAGGTGAGGTGAATGAAAAATGCAAAGGACAAATCCTACCTCGTGGGCGTTGCCCGGAGCTTCGCCGCCGAACCATCGCCTTGCCGGAGCTGCTTCACCGGAGCCCTCGTCGGAGGTGGAGGAGAGGGAGAGGAGGGGCTGCCAGGGGAAAGGGGAAGGAGAGGGGTGGGGTTAGGGTTTAAAAAGAAAAATTAAATTAATTAAATTTTAATTAATTTAATCATCAATTTTGACCCGCACCCGAAACGCCCGACGGGGTCGAGGTTAAGCCTCCCCTAGGGTAAAAACCACCTCCCGAGCACAACAGAGGTCTCGGAATTTGATTCCGAGCTTCCGTTCAAAAGTTATTAAACTTAGCGCCTGAGGCCGCCAAATTATGAAAACGCCCCTGGGGCCATTTTTCACAAACGGCCCGCACCCGCAAAACTTACACCCCTCCTAGGGTAAACGGAACGCTCCGAACTCAACGGTGCCCTCGGTTTTCCAATCCGAGCCACCCTTTAAGATATACTCGAGTTTCACCATTAAACGAATAAATTAATTAATTTATTTATCTGTTTAACGTTCCGGGAGCGGGTGAGGGGTCCAAACATCCCACACCGACAAGTTTTATGTCATTCCTAGGGTAAACACCCCATTCCGGACCCATCCGTACACTCGGATCCCTGATCTGGAACTCCGTTTAGGAGTTTTCTCATTTATTTAACATTTGCAGTGTGAATGCATTGAAAATTTATTTCCGGCCACTCCGGGGCTCGGAATCGCACGCCGTCTGAAGGCGCTGCCCTTGAATATTGTCAAGAATATTCCAAAGTCTTTCACAGCAAAAACTGGGTTCTTACAGATACTATCATAGATTCATGAATTATTTATCTAGGATATTGATACCCTTGACTATTATAACATGATAGGGTATTTCTTTCATGTGGTCATAGAGGTTCCAATATTATTTTCATGAGTTTGAGCTTAGGTTTACTAGAACCCCCTCTTGAGACTTCGAGAGGATGGTGTTTGTAACAACCTGAAAAAAATGAACTTCTATTATTTATGGATATATTTCCTCCTAATAAATTTTTATTATGTTTTCAAATAAAAGTACAATGAATTACTTCAGACCCAAATTGTAGTTTTCAAAAATGACATAATTATTATAACAAATAAGTTACATGGAATAATGATTATTTTAATTAAATAGTGTGATTAAAAACACATATTTTTAAATTTAAATGATAAAATAATTTTACTTTTTTTATGTTATAAATTTCACTATGCAATTTCACTATTCATTTTCTATCCGCTATTATTTTTAATGACTAAGGATTTAAAATTCAAAAGTCAAATTTATCATACTTAAATAATTTTTATGGTTAAATAAACATCATTTTTTGAATTCCAAATGTCAAAATTAACCTAGGATGAATTTTTAGAAATTTTCTAAGAAGTTTCAATTTGATGAATAGTATTTGATGAATAGTGTTTCTTATGAATAGTATAAAAATATTTTATTATTAAAAAACTTATTTTCAGAAATGATTTTTTAAAAATGGTCTTCTACAGTTGTGATCAGTAAGAAATTTAGTGTCTAATAAGATCAACTTGATTTTCAGTGAATATTAAAGTATGAATAGTAATATACCATTATGAATAGTAATGAATAGTAAATTGGCCAAAAAAATAGAAACTTTTCACATGAATGTATAAATACAATTTAGACATCTTAAAAGTGAAAAAAATGATCATATTTTAAGTTTTGGTATTTTTGTATGTCAAAAATATTGTATTTTAAATTTTATAATTAATTTAATAATTTTAAATGGAAATTTATTTTCATAAAATTTAATCATAAATTTTTACTTTTTTGTCTTATGGTTATACGATAATTTTATGGGACCTTGATTACTTTTTTAAGGTGTTACAAAATGAGTTATAGTTTTAAAGTTGTATTTTTGGAATAAATAATGATTTTATTTAAAAATTAAATTAAAAATATTTAGAAAATTATTTTCATAAAATTGAGTTCATTTTCGAATTTAGATAATCGATATTAGTTTAGAGTGAATTTTTGGGATTTTTCTGAAATAGTTGCATTTTCAGTGAATAGTAAACACACAGTTTTGAGTTTTGGGTGTTCAATGACAACATTAATGATGTAATAATGTTGTAACCATTCTGGAAGACTTATTAATAGTGATATATTTTATGAGGTGTCCCAGGTGGCCAATACCATGGGCAAGCCCATAGTTTTGAAAATACCACCGATAAGGTGTCCCTGGGAAATTAATAAATTATTCCCTCAGATTCCTATAAATAAAAAGCCATTTCCCTCATTAATTTCATTAAAAAATCCTTCTCAACGAATTTATGGTCTCCTTAACTCCCAAGGAGTCCTCCCAAGGTGCCCTCAAGCCTCTCAAGGTCCCGAACTTCATGCTTTCGAAGTTACTCTTCAAGGTAGGGGAACCTTTCACCCTCCTCTTTTAAGTCATGACTTCCTTTATGTTATGTCTTATACTTCCATTTTATTATGAGGGGGCTTGTTCTTCAATATCTTTACTAAATTACATTTCATTTCCAAATTATGAGAGACCCTTTCCTCTGTCATCAATTTATTTTCTGAATTTTTATGTGACTCCGTTAGGCTGCCGAATTTTCTTAAAAGAAATCACGCTTTCTCTTTCCTTTCAAGTTTCCTTTTCATGTGGTGTGTCATTCAAATGTCCACACCCTGATCTTATTTCTTTTTATTATCTACCTATACTTAAAAATGGTTCATTTATGGATGGTATACCTATGTACCCTCTCTTTTTATTATTTTCTAAAACCATGATATATAGCAGTTATGGTTTAGAGATTTCGCCTCAAAAATTCTCTCTCTTTCTCTCTTGTTTTATTTACATGAATACCCAGAACTATTTTGTTTCTATGGTTGTTCATAAATATAAAAAAAATTATATATTTTATTCTGGGATTGAAATAAATATAACCCCTACTCCCTTTCCATGGGTTATAAATGACATAACGATCTTATTTTATGCACTTTTAAAACGTCACGATTTTGAAGTGAAACCCATTTATTTTACTCTCTTTGGGTTATTTATGAAATGTTTGATTATGATCTATATGGATCACATGAAGATAAATACATATTAAGGGTGTTCCCTGATAGTGCTCTAATGCATTGGGTAAAGAAATTAATCTCTAAACATGACAAGTTTCACGATACCTTGGTGAATAACCCTGGTAATTTTTATGACACCTTGGGGATGAACCATGGTGATATGTCCATGAATGTATAAATTAAATGTTGTAGCCACATATTCAAGTTTCATTTCATGTTATTTTCTTTATGAAATTCCTCTACTTCCATTTCTCAGGTATTTAGGTTTTTATCAAGTTCTTATTGATTTCACAATAAAATTGATTCCCTTATTTTCCATACTAGGCCTTCTGCTCACCCTTTCCTTTGATGTATGTCTCTAGGTTATGAGATGTGGTAGTTGTACATAGGATGAACCTATGGTGAAGCCTTAAAAGTGTATTAGAAGGATGTTTTATGTTGTTTTCTTGTATTCTGTTCTGGATTTCCAAGACACTAAACCCAAAAGATCTTCCAATATGTTAAATTTGTATTATATAAAGAAACGTTATGTAATAAAAAGGAGGGATTCCATAATTGGTATCAGAGGATGGTTTAGTTATTTGTGGAAATTAGCATATAAAAATTTTAGGAATAACCCTATAGAAAAGTTTAAATATAGGAAAACTTCTTAGTATTTTGGTGAAATATTACGTAAGTGGTTTCCGAACAAATAAATCTCTGTCTGGATACGAACAAGTGGATGTGGCTCTGGCACAGATGTACCTAGGAGTGAATACTATGATAAGGAGTTTCGGGCTTCACCCCAGGTATCCTGGTACACAACAACGAGCCTTGATGCACTCTTAGTTTGAAACTCCCGGGAGATATGTTTGGTTAATCATAATCTTTTTATGAATCATTATAAAGGATTTATAGAAAACTAAATTGTTATTAAAGAAAAATATTTGTTTAAGTATGACTTCTAATACATTAAATTACTTTATAATGATAAGTTTCTTAATAGTAATAAATTTGAAATAAGATAAAATTGCAAGGACACAATTTATTTTTGGGGGGAAGAATGTGACGACCTGGAAAAAATGAGATTCTTTTATTTATGGATCACTTTCCTCCTAATAGCTTTTTATTATGTTTTATAATAAAAGCACAACGAATTACTTGAGACCCAAATTTTATTTTTCAAAAATGATATAATTATATAACAAATTAAGTTATATAGAATAATTATTATTTTAATTAAATAGTACGATTAAAAACACATATTTTTAAATTTAAATGATAAAATAATTTTACTTTTTTTATGTTATAAATTTCACTATGAAATTTCACTATTCATTTTATATCTGCTATTATTTTTAATAACTAAGGATTTTCATATTTAAAAGTCAGATTTCTCATACTTAGATAATTATTATAGTTAAATAAACATCATTTTATGAATTCCAAATGTCAAAATTAACCTAGGATTAATTTTTATTAATTTTCTAAGAAGATTCAATTTGATGAATAGTATTTGATGAATAGTATTTTCTTATGAATAGTATAACAATAATTATTATTAAATAACTTTTTTTCTGAAATGATTTTCAAAAAATGGTCTTCTACAGTTGTGATCAGTAAGAAATTTAGTGTCTAATAAGATCAACTTGATTTTCAGTGAATAGTAAATTATGAATAGTAATATACCATTATGAATAGTAATGAATAGTAAATTGGCCAGAAAAATAGAAAATTCTCCCATTAATGTATAAATACAATTTGGACATCTTAAAAGCGAAAAAATGATCATAGTTTATATTTTTGAATTTTTGTATGTCCTAAACATTTTATTTACAATTTGATAAATAATTTAATAATTTAAAATGGAAATATATTTTCATAAAATTTAATCATAAATTGTTAATTTATTTTCTTATAGTTATACAATAATTTTATGGGACCTTTAATGCTTTTTTAAGGTGTTACAAAATGAGTTATAGTTTTAAAGTTGTATTTTTTGAATAAATAAGGAATTTATTTAAAAATTAAATTAAAAATATATAGAAAATTATTTTTATAAAATGGATTTCATTTTTGAATTCATAGAATCGATATTTTGTTAGATTTAATTTTTGGGATTTTTCTGAAATAGTTGAATTTTCGGTGAATAAAAAAAATACAGTTTTGAGTTTTGGATGTTTAATGACATCATTAATGATGTAATAATGATGTAATAATTCTTGTAAACTTATGAATAGTGAGATATGATATGAGGTGTCCCAAGTGGCCAATACCATGGGAAAATACCTTGGGCAATCCCATGGTTTTTCAAATACCACCGATGAGTTGTCCCAGGAAAATTAATAATTTATTCCCTCATTTTTCCTATAAATACCAAGCCATTTACCTCATTAATTTAATTAAAAAATCCTTCTCAACGAATTTTTGGTCTCCTTACCCCCCAAGGAGTCCTCCCAAGGTGCCCTCGGGCCTCCCAAGGTCCCGAACTTCAAGCTTTCTAAGTTACTCTTCAAGGTAAGGGAACCTTTCTCCCTCCTCTTTTAAGTCATGACTTCCTTTATGTTATGTCTTATAGTTCCATTTTATTATGATGGGGCTTGTTATTATATATCTTTACTACTTTAAATTTCATTTATAAATGATGAGAGACCCTTTCTTCTCTCATCAATCAATTTTATGAATTTTTATGTGACGTCGTTAGGCTGCCGAATTTTCATAAAAGAAATCACGCTTTCTCTTTCCTTTCAACTTTCCTTTTCATGTGGTGTGTCATTAAAATGTCCACACCATGATCTTATTTATTTTTTTTTATTTCCATATATTTCAAAATGGTTCATTTATGGATGGGATACCCTTGTCCCCACTATTTTTATTATTTTCTAAAACCATGATATATAGCCATTATGCTGCAGAAATTTCGCCTCACAATTTATCTCTCTTTATCTCTTGTTTTATTTATGTGAATAACTAGACCTATTTTTTTCTATGGGTATTCATAAATATACCAAAAATTATATATTTGATTCTGTTATTTACATACATATAACCCTCAGTCCCTTTCTATGGGTTATAAATGACACAACGATCTTATTTTTAAGCACTTTTAAAACGTCACGACTTTGAAGTGAAACCCATTTCTTTTACACTATTTGAGTTATTTATGAAATGTTTGATTATGATATATGTGGCTCACATTAAAATAAATTCATTTTAAGGGTTTTCCTTAATATCTTTCCAATGCATTGGGTAAAGAAATTAATCTCTAGATATGAAAATTTTCACAATACCTTGGTGAATAACCTTGGTAAATTTTTATGACACCTTGGGGATAAACCTTGGTGATATGTTCATGAATGTATAAATGACATGTTGTATCCACATATTCAAGTTATTTTTCTAGTTCTTTTCATTATGAAATTCCTCTACTTCCATTGCTCATGACTTTAGGTTTTTATCAAGTTCTTATTGATTTCACTATTAAATTAATTCCCTTATTTTCCTTACTAGGCCTTATACTCAACCTTTCCTTTGATGTATGTCTCTAGGTTATGAGATACAATAATTGTACTTAGGATGAACCTATGATTAATCCTTAAAAGTGTATTATAAATATTTTTTATGTTGTTTTCATGTATTATGTTCCCGATTTCCGATACACTAAACCCAATAGATCTTCAAATATGTTAAATTTGTATTATGAAAAGAAAAGTTATGCAATAAAAAGGAGGGATGCCATAGTGTTGAGTATGTGGTGTCCTGTGATTCCTCCAAAACTAGGAATGGATGTGTTCTGGTGCACATAAAGGTAGTGATTGACTATGGGTCTCAGTAGCCAAGACCCCAAGAGTAGAACTACCCAACCCATGATCTAGATATTGTAGTAGTGGTCTTCATCATTGTTTCATAGGCTTTTGAGGCATGAAATGGGTTTTCCTTATTGTGATACCATTTTCAATTTTGTCACGACCCGACCCTACCTGGGCTCGAGCCGCAACTACCCCAAGCCCGCCTCCATAGGCCAGGGGCTGGCGACCAGTGCTGAAGGCACAACAACACAGGGAGGCCTTTGCCTACATACCTGTACACACCCACGTGCAGCACACTCAATGCAACAGTGAAGAGTAAAAGAAGAGACAAGCAGAGGAAAGGTAAACTGCTATATATAATACCACAGTGTGCATCGACCTCTAACAGTACAAAGTATAGTGCTAAAAAGGAAAAAGGGAAAAAACACGCGCCCAATCAGAAAAGGTGCCACAACCCAGCAATAGGTAAACAAAAACAAACAGCTCACGGGTCTCCCACCTGGAACCCGGCTACAACCACCGCACGCGGTCTAAGCTCCCAAGCTCCTATGCTCCACTGAAGTCATGCTCCACCTGTCCGTCGTCTGCAAGGGAACACCAAGTGCGGGCAAAGCCCAAGCAAGGGTGAGTATAAAAAAATACTCAATAGGATACCCCGAAGGCTCGAGGGAGCAACAAAAGGAGGTACAGAAGGGTGAGCAGTAGAGCGAGCGGGAAAAGTGAACGAGTACAACAAGGAGTGCAGTAAAGAGTCCAGCTCAACCCAACAAGAGAAAGGTAGAAGACTCGTCTTAACACAAGGAGATAGGAACGGTGAGAAGGTACACTTCTCGTCGAGCTTTTGCTGCCTATAGCAGGAGAGTAGACTCATCCAACCACGAGAAGCTAGACGCGGAAAGAACGTGGCATACCCCGCGCGTCTTCGCCTCTCCTGGAAGGAGAGTAACCAAACCCAAGAAGTGGGTGCTAGAAAAAGGTATCTACAAGTCCATATGCTCAAACAAGAAGCCCGAACAACGTCGTAAGGGGATCTCCATCCCGTAGCTCAGCCCAAGAAAAAGTAGCCAACAGTCCCAGAAGTAACACCATCGATGCCCAGCATCCCGCACGTCTACCCCGAACCGCAAGACAAGGGGCTCAATCACCGCACCTCGACACTATCCGCTTTGGGCGGCACTGAATCGCCCGCACGGTTTTAGATCGCGTCATAAGAACGCGTCTCGGTGGGGAAAGTGCCCCTCGAACTTGAGAGTTATAGGGAAAGTCAAACCACACCTCGTCACTGCCCTGCAGTCGAGAGGTCTCCTCAAAGTCAAGCTGTTCCATCACCGACCCGTACAACCAAGGGTCCCGCTCCGGTAATCACGGAGGAAAGCCATAGACTAGCCTAGTCGGAAGGACTGAGTCTGGAATGCCAACCGGTGTCCCACTGCCGAGCCCTGCTGGAGGGAAATTCATAACCATATATCGGGTGACCCACTGCCCAGCCTCGCTGGAGGGTAAACCATAATAAGATATTGGGTGACCCACTGCCCAGACCTGCTGAAGGGTAAACCATAAGACGTCATCAGGCGACCCACTTCCCAGCCCCGTTGGAGGGTAGACCATAACACATCATCAGGCGACCCACTACCCAGCCCTGCTGGAGGGTAGACCTGGAATAAGTTGACAGGCGACCCACTGCCCAGCCGTGCTGGAGGGTAGACCTGGAACTAGACGGCGGGCGACCCACTGCCCAGCCCCGCTGGAGGGTATACCCTAAGAGGTCTTCGGGTGACCCACTGCCCAGTCTCTGCTGGAGGGTAGACCCTAAGTGCATCGGGTGACCCACTTCCCAGTCTCTGCTGGAGGGTAGACTCTAAGAGCGTCGGGTGACCCACTGCCCACTCTCTGCTGGAGGGTAAACCCTAGAAGTCAGTGAGAAACCCACTACCAGCCCTGCTGGAGGGTAAACCCAAAGAAGTCGATGAGTAACCCACTGCCCAGCCCCGCTGGAGGGTAAAACTCAAAACTGCTCTGACCATCTCTACTGGAGGGTACAACACTAGCCAAATGCACACGGAGCGGGTATCACGCAACCAACCAACTCCAGAACAACTCACCAAAGAGGTTCAGCACCTGTTCCATCACTGGGTGTCACTAGCACTACTACCGGCCAATCCATCGAGAACGAAACCAGGGGGAGACCACTCAACCCTGCTGGTCGACAAACTAGCACCGAGTCAGGGGAAAACTCCACCCTACTGGTCAAACAAACCCCCAGAGGGACCCTCAACGTCGCGAGAGGTCAAAGTACGCAAAGCAGAACACATCACACACATGGGGACCACACGACATGTGGCCCCAAGTCAACCCCAACTGAACGCACATACATCCTCAGGTACAAGCGACCACACATACCTCCAAGCGCTCCCGTACACTCCTAGAGTATACCTCGTTCTAGCCCAAAGGCAATCGTGCACACGACACCCAGCGGCAACGCGAAGTCATGACGTAACAACTCCACCTCAAAGGCCCAGGAATGGCCAACCACATATTACGAACCATTTATATCACTCTCCCAAGAGTACACGATCACACGCCAAGGGTTTGATACAAACAAGGTAGGGCGAACCACCACAGGAGCACCTTCCTTGCTTCCACTTTTAACAAGATCGCACAAGAGGCTCCGCACAACCAAACAAATCGCACTGTTGTAATCCTCGTGGAAAAACACGCGAGATCGACTACTTACTCGCCTCCAACGGATATCCGACAGGAAAGTCACCAACACCGCCCCACGCCCGAACGGCGTCCCGTGATCCCGAGCCTCGGACCCGAAAACAGTCAGGCGCATTGCACCATTGCGATCCCCTCAGGAAAACACGTCAAAAGCAATACTCAAATGAGTGCAACAGATATCCGGAGAAAAAGATGCCTTCCGGCGCACCGCACACGAGAGGTGCCACATGGGACCCGCATCCCAGTCCCAAATCTCAACGAACGGATCACACCGTTGCGATCCTCTCCAAATAGTACACGAAATGGACTATTCACTTGTCCAAAACGGTTGCCTGGTGATAAAGCTAGAAATCACCGTCAACTCCCAAAAGGCCCTCGCGGGGCCCGCACCATCATGCGGAATTTATGTGGGCAGACTGCGCCAACCCGATGCCCTCGGAAAAACACCCAACATCAACTGCTCGCACGCCCCGAACGGACGTTCGAGGAAAAAGTCGCTAAAAGCTGTACGCAGCTCAAAAGACGGGCCGCGGGGCCCACGCCTCAAGTTCAGCCTCAACGCCTGGAACCACCCTGGAAAGCTCCGCCTCGGTGCCAGGGTCCCAACACCACTAACAGCGCTTAATTCGGACGTCGGACGCGTCCGCGCCATCCAAAACAAAAGTCTCAGAAAAAAAACGCTCGTCCACTTAAAGACACGTCGCGCCTCCGCAGCCCCTCGTTTCGGGAATTTAAAATTCCCAAAACTAGCTCAAAACGTCTGCCTCGTCGATGCGGTTCCACCGCCGTAGACAGTACTCAAAACGGACACCCGTAGCGGAAAATAGGGGTGTCCGATCACCGAGGGGGCAAGACCCCTGGGGCTGGACCGGCCTGGACCGGCCTGGACCGGCCGGTCCGCCCGGCCTGGGCTGGCCCGCGGCTTGGCCGCGCGGGCCTGCGGTGGACCCGGTCCACCGCCTGGCCGACCGGCTGTGTCCGGTCGCCGCGCGACGACCCGCACGATGCGGGTCGTGCTGCCTCCGCAGGGTCGCACGCCGCGACCCCGGTTCCCCGTCGCGCTCCGGCGCTCCCCCGCGCCCCCGGCGAGCCCTGCCTCGCACCGTCGACAGACGCCGCGCCCCGCCGACAGATGTCGCTCCTCGCTGCAGCCGGGTGCCCGCCGCCTGGATGAGAGGCCGCCGCCGTCAAGGGAACCGCCGATGCCTAAAGCCACCACCTCCGCCACCCTGGCTCGCCGGAACACCCCAAAATCGGCCGGAACAAAAACAAAGACCCGCAAACTTCGGCGAACGATTGCGGAGGCCTCCGACCTCCGATTTCAAATCCGAAACAAGCGTCGGAAAGAGAAAAATTCATACTACACGACCATGGAATTTGTTCTAAGATTAAACAACAAATCGATGCTAAAATTGGGGTTCAAAGGGGGGGGGGGGTTCGGGATTTAAAACTCAAACGAACACCACCTACCTCGCTGGGCTTCGCCCGGAGCTTCGCCTCGATCCGCCGGCACCACCGCACCTTTCTGGAGTCGCCTCACCGGAGCTCGCCTCACCGGAGGTGAAGGAGGGGGAGGAGGGTTTGAGGAAGAAGAAGAGGGGTGGGGGTGTTTAAGTACAAATCACTTAAACGCCCACCCGACAGCCCCGAACCCGAACTCCCGACAGGGTCGGGATTTAGCCTCCCCTAGGCTAAGAACCACGCTCTGAGTGCAACGGCAGTCTCGGAATTTTATTCCGAGACCTCGTTCAAAATTTATAAAATTTAACGTCCGAAGCCGCTAAATTACGAAAACGCCCCTGGGGCCATTTTTCACAAACGACCCGCGCCCGCGAAACTTACACCCCTCCTAGGGTAAACGACACGCTCAGAACTCAACAGTACCCATGGTTTTCCAATCTGAGCCACCGTTTAAGAGATACTCGGGTTTAACCATTAAACGAATTAATTAATTAATTAATTTATTCGTTTAACGTTCCGGGAGCGGGCGAGGGGTCCAAACATCCCGCACCAACAAGTTTTAGGTTGTTACTAGGGTAAACACCCCATTCTGGACCCATCCATACACTCAGATATCTGATCCGGAACTCCGTTTAGGAGTTATATCATTTATTTTGCATTTCTAGTGTGAACGCACTGAAAATTTAATTTCGGCCACTCCGGGGCTCGGAATCGCACGCCGTCTGAAGGCACTGCTCTGGAATATCATCAAGGATATTAAAAAGTATTTCTTAGCAAAAACCAGGTTCTTACATTATTCCCTCCTTCAAGCTTTTCGTCCCCAAAAAGCAAAACTAGGGAGCAACACAGGGTACTAAGCCCACACCTGGCTTTCCCATACCCAGAAGAACCCACGCACAGCTCTGCGTCACCGCACACAGACCAAAGGATTGATATGTTCACGCTAGGTCGACCCTTGCCGATGCCATGCACCCACTCCAGATTTTGGGGTTAGGTCAAGGCGGTAGGGTACCTCGTCATCCCTTTGCACGGTCTCAAACGGCCCGAAGGCCCTCGGGGGTAGCTCACCTCCCCGGTCAACCTCTACGTCGCAGGCCACGACTGGAATCACCGCCCGCACCTGAAACAAGGCCCGGTGATTCCCTCCTTCAGAAAATCTATATGGTGAAACACCCAAGGATATCTGGTCACGCTAGGTTCCACAGTCGATGCTCTCTTACACGCTCAAAAGGCGAAGGAGTCAACACCATCGACTAAAGGAAAAGGTCTCACGCCTTTTTCCTCACCAACACAGGGTTACACCCGACGCCCTGCGTCACCCTGGTAACACCTCAAACAAGGAGCATGGAGAAAATCCTTTCACACTTAGAGCTCAACAATTATACTGCAAAAAGTAGAAGAGTCGCAAGGGGTACCTCTCACCATCCCATGCTTTGCAGGATCGTAGACATCCAAAGCTCGCGACTGTCTGTGGTCCCAACTATCAGCTCTCGTAGCCTGACGTGAACCACCTAGTGGTGATGTGGGGATCTCGTAAAGTCTTCCCCCACTAACAGCTCCTCCCACTCCTCTGATAGCACCACCTCCCTGGGTACTACTCCGATCACGGTGCTGCCTCTGCCGTGGTGGTGCGCCTGCTGCCTGCCCGAAGCTCTCAGCAACTCGGGTCGGGCAGTCTCGTGCCAAGTGACCTCGCCGTCACAAGCACATCACCGACGCTCTCTGGGATACCTTGGTGCCCTCCGCCGCCACTGTGGTATATGACCACAGCCCGGGATCCACTCACAGAAGGGCATCTTTGGCTGATACCCTGCGCCTTTTCGCCACAGTGGTATAAAACCACGTCTCCGGAACCGGAAGTGGGAAGGCCACCTGCATCGAGGTCCTGTCCTCCGGCGCCTGCTAACTATGGTAGACGTCCCGGCTCCGTCGCGCCCACTGCCACTACCAACCGCAAAACATGACAGGAAGCCCCCTATCACCAGCGCCTGCTCTAGCACCCCGAAATATGTGGAAATGCCCAAGGGTACTATGACAGCACAAATCTCTTGGCGGAGACCCTGCCCAAACTTCCGCGCTCGGAGGTTGTCATCATGGACCATGTCCGGGTAAAAGCGTGCACGGTCTGCAAAACTAGCCGTGTACTCAGCCACCGTCATCCCTCCCTACTGAAACTGCAGGAGCTCCTGAATCCGAACAGAGCGCAAGAAGGAGGGGAAAAACTCCTCACGAAACAACAACTGAAAGTCGTCCCATGAAAGTGTAGACTCGTCAAGAAACTAAGTCACCAGACTCCACCAACGCCGATCTGCTCCACGAAAAAGGGTGGCGGCCAAAGCCACTCTCTGATCTGTTGGCATCTGCACAAGCCTAAAAAGGCGAACCACTGCCTCGAGCCAAACCTCTACTGCATGAGGGTCTGGCTAACCACTGAACCTCGGCGGCCTCTATCGCTGGAACTCGCGGAGCACGCTCAGCCTGCGCTCAAGCTCAGCCTACTCTGCTGAAACTGTCTGCTGCTCAACAGGTCGGGGTACTACTACCGACCCACCCTGAGAAAGGAGCTCGCATGATGGGTCCTGGACTGTGGCCTCGTAGCTCACAGGGTCGTCGTCATGAACCAAAGATGGTATCCTGGATGGCTGTCCTCACGGAGACATCCTGAAAATTATCAAGGAGTGCCACGGTCAGATGAGCATATATGTATATACCAATAGCAACGATGGGGAGCTGACTCAAGAAAGACAGTCAAAGACTCGGTCCTATGTGATGCACAAACCAATTTTCCCTGCAACAAGTGTCTCAGCATGCCGAGTCGACAAGCGGGTTATCAAGGTCTTGGTGAATGGATACGTCGGTCACCGCACCATCACTGGACTCCCTGGCCTGAGAGCCGCTCTCGAGACATGTTAACATTGTTTCCCTAAATCCCAACCAATTCCTCTTTTACGGACGTCTGAAAAGTGTCCCAAGGAACGAACCACCTCTGATACCACTTTGTCACGACCCGAACCTACCCGGGCTCGAGCCGCAACTACCCCAAGCCCGCCTCCATAGGCCAGAGGATGGCAACCAGCGCCAAAGGCACAACAACACGGGGAGGCCTTTGCCTAAGTACCTGTACACACCCACGCGCAGCACACTCAATGCAACAGTGCAGAGTAAAAGAAGAGACAAGCAGAGGAAAGGGAAACTGCTATATATAATACCACAGTGTACATCGACCTCTAACAGTACAAAGTACAGTGCTAAGAAGGAAAAAGGGGAAAAACACGCGCCCAACCAGAAAAGGTGCCACAACCCGGCAATAGGTAAACAAAAACAAACAGCTGACGGGTCTCCCACCTAGAACCCGACTACAACCACCGCACGCGGTCTAAGCTCCCAAGCTCCTACGCTCCACTGAAGTCATGCTCCACCTGTCCGTCATCTGCAAGGGCACACCAAGTGTGGACAAAGCCCAAGCAGGGGTGAGTATAAAAAAATACTCAGTAGGATACCCCGAAGGCTCGAGGGAGCAACAAAAGGAGGTACCGAAGGGTGAGCAGTAGAGTGAGCGGGAAAAGTAAAGGAGTACAACAAGG
Organism: Viscum album; assembly: GCA_963277665.1. NCBI lineage: Eukaryota > Viridiplantae > Streptophyta > Magnoliopsida > Santalales > Viscaceae > Viscum > Viscum album. Next base: position 865,279,440 of record OY728152.1, on the reverse strand, counting down.
AGTGCAGTAAAGAGTCCAGCTCAACCCAACAAGAGAAAGGTAGAAGACTCGTCCTAACACAAGGATCTAGGAACGGTGAGAAGGTACACTTCTCATCGAGCTTTCGCTGCCTATAGTAGGAGAGTAGACTCATCCAACCACGAGAAGCTAGACGCGGAGAGCACGTGGCATACCCCGCGCGTCTTCGCCTCTCCTGGAAGGAGAGTAACCAAACCCAAGAAGTGGGTGCTAGAACAAGGTATCTACAAGTCCATATGCTCAACAAGAAGCCCGAAAAACGTCATAAGGGGATCTCCGTCCCGTAGCTTAGCCCAAGAAAAAGTATCCAACAGTCCCAGAAGTAACACCATCGATGCCCAGCATCCCGCACGTCTACCCCGAACCGCAAGACAAGGGGCTCAATCATCGCACCTTGACACTATCCGCTTTGGGCGGCACTGACTCACCCGCACGGTTTTAGATCGCGTCACAAGAACGCGTATCGGTGGGGAAAGTGCCCCTCGAACTTGAGAGTTATAGGGAAAGTCAAACCACACCTCGTCACTGCCCTGTAGTCGAGAGGTCTCCTCAAAGTCAAGCTGTTCCATCACCGACCCTTACAACCAAGGGTCCCGCTCCGGTAATCACGGAGGAAAGCCATAGACTAGCTTAGTCGGAAGGACTAAGTCTGGAATGCCAACCGGTGTCCCACTGCCCAGCCCTACTGGAGGGCAATTCATAACCAGATATCGGGTGACCCACTGCCCAACCCCGTTGGAGGGTAAACCATAATAAGATATTGGGTGACCCACTGCCCAGCCCTGCTGGAGGGTAAACCATAAGACGTCATCAGGCGACCCACTGCCCAGCCCCGCTGGAGGGTAGACCATAACACCTCATCAGGCGACCCACTGCCAAGCCCCGCTGGAGGGTAGACCTGGAATAAGTCGACAGGCGACCCACTGCCCAGCCGTGCTGGAGGGTAGACCTGGAACTAGACGACGGGCGACCCACTGCCCAGCCCCGCTGGAGGGTAGACCCTAAGAGGTCATCAGGTGACCCACTGCCCAGTCTCTGCTGGAGGGTAGAACCTAAGTGCATCGGGTGACCCACTGCCCAGTCTCTGCTGGAGGATAGACCCTAAGAGCGTCGGGTGACCCACTGCCCAGTATTTGTTGGAGGGTAAACCCTAGAAGTCTGTGAGCAACCCACTCCCCAGCCCTGATGGAGGGTAAACCCAAAGAAGTCGATGAGTAACCCACTGCCCAGCCCCGCTGGAGGGTAAAACTCAGAACTGCTCTGACCATATCTACTGGAGGGTACAACACTGGCCAACTGCACACGGAGCGGGTATCGCGCAACCAACCAACTCCAGAATAACTCACCAAAGAGGTTCAACACCTGTTCCATCACTGGGTGTCACTAGCACCGCTACTGGCCAATCCATCGAGAACGAAACCAGGGGGAGACCACTCAACCCTACTGGTCGACAAACCAGCACCGAGTCAGGGGAAAACTCCACCCTGCTGGTCAAACAAACCCATAGAGGGACCCTCTACATCGCGAGAGGTCAAAGTACGCAAAACGGAACACATCACGCACATGGGGCCCACACGACGTGTGGACCCAAGTCAAACCCAACTGAGTGCACCAAAATCCTCAGGTACAAGCGACCACACGTACCTCCAAGCGCTCCCGTACACTCCCAGAGTATACATCGTTCTAGCCCAAAGGCAATCGTGCACACGACACCCAGGGTCAACACGAAGGCGTGACGTAAAAAATCCACCTCAATGGCCCAGGAACGACCAACCATATCTTACGAACCATTTATATCACTCTCCCAAGAGTGCGCGATCACACGCCAAGGGTTCGCTACAAACAAGGTAGGGTGAACCACCACTGAAGCACCTTCCATGCTTCCACTTTTAACAAGATCGCACAAGAGTATCCGCACAACCAAATGGATCACACCGTTGTAATCCTCGCAGAAAAACACACAAGATCGACTACTTACTCGCCTCCAACGGATATCCGACGGGAAAGTCAGCAACACCGCCTCACTCCCGAACGACGTCCTGTGATCCCGAGCCTCGGACCCGAAAACAGTCAGGCGCATCACACCATTGCGATCCCCTCAGGAAAAAACGTCAAAAGCACTACTCACATGAGTGCAATGGATATCTGGAGAAAAAGATGCCTTCCGGAGCACCGCACACGAGCGGTGCCACGTGGGACCCGCATCCCGGTCCCAAATCTCAACGAACGGATCCCACCATTGCGATCCTCTCGAAAACGTACATGAAATGGACTATTCACTTGTCCAAAACGGTCGGCCAGTCATAAAGATAGAAATCACCGTCAACTCCCAAATGGCCCTCACGGGGCCCGCACCATCATGCGGAATTTCAGCGGGAAGACTGCGCCAATGCGATTCCCTCAGAAAAACACCCAACATCTACTGCTCGCACGCCTCGAACGGACGTCCGAGGAAAAAGTCGCTAAAAGCTTGACACAGCTCAAAAGACGGGCCGCGGGGCCCACGCCTCAACTTCGGCCTCAATGCCTGGAACCTCCCTGGAAAGCTCCGCCTCGGTGCCAGGGTCCCAACGCCACTGACGACGCTTAATTCGGACGTCGGACGCGTCGCGCCGTCCAAAACAAAAATCTCGGAAAAAAACGCCCGTCCACTTAAAGACGCGTCGCGCCTCCGCAGCCCCTCGTTTCTGGAATTTAAAATTCCCAAAACTAGCTCAAAACGTCTGTCTCGTCGATGCAGTTCCACCGCCGCAAACGGTACTCAAAACGGACACCCGTAGTGGAAAATACGGGTGTCAGATCACCGAGGGGGCAAGACCCCTGGGGCTGGACCGGCCTGGACCGACCGATCCGCCCGACCTGTGCCGGCCCGCGGCTTGGCCGCGTGGGCCGGTGGTGGACCCGGTCCACCGCCCGGCCGACCGTCTGTGTCCGGTCGCCGCGCGACGACCCGCACGACGAAGGTCGTGCTTCCTCCGCGGGGTCGCGCGCCACGACCCCGGTTCCCCGTCGCGCTCCGGCGCTCCCCCGCGCCCCCGGCGAGCCCTGCCTCGCACCGCCTACAGACGCCGTGCCCCGCCGACAGACGCCGCTCCTCACTGCAGCCGGGTGCTCGCCGCCTGGAAGAGAGGCCGCCGCTGCCAAGGGAACCGCCGCCGCCTGAAGCCACCGCCTCCGCCACCCTGGCTCGCCGGAACACCCCAAAACCGGCCGGAACAAAAAAAAACACGCAAAATTCATCCAACGATTGCGGAGGCCTCCGACCTCCTATTTCAAATATGAAACAAGCATCGGAAAGAGAAAAATTCATACTACACGACCATGGAATTTGTTCGAAGATTAAACGACAAATCGATGCTAAAATTCAGGTTCAAAGGGGGGTTTGGGATTTAAAACTCAAACGAACACCACCTACCTCGCTGGGCTTCGCCCGGAGCTTCGGGTCGATCCGCCGGCACCACCGCACCTTGACGGAGTCACCTTGCCAGAGCTCGCCTCGCCGGAGGTGAAGGAGGGGGAGGAGGGTTTGAGGAAGAAGAAGAAGAAGAAGAAGAAGAAGAAGAAGAGGGGCGGGGGTGTTTAAGTACAAATCACTTAAACCCCCGCCCGACAGCCCCGAACCCGAACTCCCGACAGGGTCGGGATTTAGCCTCCCCTAGGCTAAGAACCACACTATGAGCGCAACGGCAGTCTCGGAATTTTATTCCGAGACCCCGTTCAAAAGCTATAAAATTTAACGTGCGAAGCCGCTAAATTACGAAAACGCCCCTGGGGCCATTTTTCACAAACAACCCGCGCCCGCGAAACTTACACCCCTCCTAGGGTAAACGACATGCTAAAAACTCAACGGTACCCACAGTTTTCCAATCCGAGCCACCGTTTAAGAGATACTCAGGTTTAACCATTAAACGAATAAATAAATAAATTAATTTATCCATTTAACGTTCCGGGAGCGGGCGAGGGGTCCAAACATCCCGCGCCAACAAGTTTTAGGTCGTTCCTAGGGTAAAAACCCCATCTCGGACCCATACGTACACTCAGATCTCTGATCTGGAACTACGTTTAGGAGTTATCTCATTTATTTTCCATCTCTAGTGTGAACGCACTGAAAATTTAATTCCGGACACTTCAGGGCTCGGAATCGCATGCCGTCTAAAGGCGCTGCTCTGGAATATCATCAAGGATATTCTAAAGTCTTTCGTAGCAAAAACCGGGTTCTTACAACTTTTCCTAAAAATTCCCAATAGTTCCCCATTATGTAGCTAGGTACATAGCTTCTTTCTATAGGACGGTGGTCATTTGGGTTTTCATTTCCATTTACTTTTGGGGAATTGCATTGGTTAATATGATGGGAGGTAGGGCTCATGACACCCCTTTGGGGAGGATTTTTACCTACTTGGGGGATCTCTTATAGATTTATGATATGTTCGTATATCTCTTCCTAATCCCTATATGAAATCATTTACCCTAAAAACGATTCATTGGTTAATTCTCTTGTTAAAAAAATAAAGGGAGTCTCATTGATGAATTGAGGGAAGTATGGTCTTGTTAGTGAATCCATATGTACGTATTTGAGGTTCTTCATCAATCTCCTCAATAATAAATAACATATTTATTTGCTAAATACATATGACCAAATGATTTGGAATGTGATTCTATGCGAGGAGGAATCTAATATTCTGAGGAGAAGATTGATCAATTATGAGGAATCCTACGTATCTTGATTATTTTAATAATCAAAACCCACATATTTTGTTAATACCGTACAGTTTAGCATCATGTGGAGAAGACATATGTGCATGTACCGAGACACCAAGTGTTTAATATCAGGTCACACAGAGACGTCCTACATATCCTAGTTATGGTAGGAATCAGATTCATCATAGTTCAATCATGCCCTTGGGACTTTCCCTAAGGTATATTACCTTATATGAGGGGTTTTCATACCATACCACTAATTGGGGCTTACATACTGGGATTTCCTTGGTGAGTTGAGATACATTATTCTCAATGAGGTGTTCATGGCATCTCCCTAATCTCACATGAGCTATGATCAATGTGAGGAACAATGGGGAATAGGAGATTAGTCTCATGGAATATATATATGGGAATTGTATACTGGGATAGTCCTTGGGGTGTTTGGTATAAAGCTAGGTTTTGAGAAGGCATCCTACGTATCCTAATTCTGGAAAGAATCAGAGTCATCATAGTTAGGTTTATTTCTAAGTCCAATGATGGATGAGGTAATGTGATTAGTTTAGGGGAATGATCAATTCCTGATAGTTGAAATCTCATAGATATGGGGACAACATTTAAGTGGATGTTTATTAGAGCTTTATCCATAGAAAGGTGTCCTACATATCTCAGTTATGGTGGGAATCATAGTTCTCATAGTTCATTTATATATTAACCTCTTAACAGTCTAAGGTGGATGATCACACTATTATGACTATCCTCAAGGTTTCTGGAATGATAGGGGATCATAGAAAGATGGATACCTAATTGACTAGGGACATACCATACGATGTAAATAGTTAGGGTTTTTACACTGAGGTTTCCCTTGTAACCCTGAGGTGTATAGTGAAGATAACATGACCAATGAAACTCTCTAATACCACATGATCCATGCTCATTGTGAGAAACAAGGGTTAGAATGTGATCTATGTCATTGATTTAGAAAATGGACTTAGATACTGGGATTAACCTTGATAATCAATATAGATCTCCAACCTCAAATAGGTGGCCTATGTATCCTGAATATGGTAGGAATCATATTTGTTGTCGATCCCTTTATATTGGGGATTACACACTAAGGATGACCTATTATTTGGGGATTATACATCGAGGAAGGATAGAGATATCAAATCTTATATGCCCTTGGGACATGGCCTCCTAGTCTAGAGGGTGTCGCATGACCCAATTGACTTGTCTAGGGGACATCACATTACCCAGTTGGATTGTCCTGGAATAGATTTCACGACCTGTATTGAATCATATGGGGGTGTCCCAAGAGTCTGTGTAGAATGGTTTGAAGTATGTCAAGTTTCTGGGCTAACATCCCTAGAGGTCATCGTGAGAAATGACCACCATGTCTGGAGGGCGTCGTGGGTCTTAGCCGGCTTGCCCAAAGGGTGTAATGAGAGCTTGTTTGTCGGGACTAGATGAAACAAAAAGAATTGAATGATATGAGTGAACATCATCATATGAGTCAGGAGATGAATCTGAAGGAAACCATAAGGCTCATGTGATAGACCTAGAAGGTTTTGTGAGACCAATGTGTTGTGCCCAGGGGGACCGTGTGACTTTCTTTGACATGTCTTGATGATTTCTCATGTCCCAAATAAAATTTTGAAGGAATTTCATGAGATCTAGGTGGCACATCCTAGTGCTTTAAAGTGTCCTTATAAGACTCACGCGGAGAACATGAGGGCCAATGAGATTGTATTTCTTTTAAGTCTTCCACTTTTTATCTTGGTTCTAGCCCTTATATTTTGAATGACTTAGGTTTGTTTAGTATCAATTTATTTTGAGTCTAACATGATCTGGAAAACATGAAGTATGTTATTCGTACTCCTTTCCAACAACCCTTCACATGTTCTATGAATTATAACACGAATTATCTTATGTGTGGAATAATATTGATCTGGCTTTTCACCAGTATATTACATGATGGAAAACTTTCACTCATGAGATTTGTAGCTCTAAGTAGTCCACTTCGATTATTAGGAAATTTACACTAAATATTTTCCATGTCATAGTATATAATGATTTTTTTATGCTGGGGGTGGGAAAATATAGGCCTCACCACCCCAGATGCTCACTGGTTTATGTGGCATATCTAGCACAGATCCGGGTTGGAGTTGGTGAAGTGGGATGACGCCACATGGTTTTCGTAAGTGTTTTTCGTGGGTCATTATGAGTGCATCACCTGATTATTAGTGGTTGTGAGTATATTCCATCAAATCTTGATTTATTGGATTATATATAATTAAATAAGATTTTTTTTGATCATGCGAGAATTCCAAAGGACTTTTCATCTTGTACTATAGACATGCCTAAGGTCCTTTGTGAGAGATCAATGCCTTCCTGGAATACTTCCTGGGGAAAGGGTGGCATGTCTAGGAATTTTCATGGGATCTGGTTTGAATTTTTAGGAGGTATCCTAGGGCCACACTATGGACATCCTGGCATGTTTCATGTCTTTCAGCGACCACGAGAGATCTCGCCTCCTTCCTCGTTTTCCCCTTTGTTTTATTTTACAAAGGTTAGGGATTATGAATGTTTGCATGAGTAATTTCATAGCCATTTAATCAATTTATTGATGATGCATCACATGGCCAATATGGGTCATATGGGAGAGCTCGAACATTCCATAGAAAAAATCTATCTATTTTACATTAGAGCACCAAAGGGGAAGTGCAAAGTTTCACGTACATACCCAAGGAATTACATGTGGAGAGGCTGAAAAGTCAAATGAACTTCACAAGATGAGATGGACATGTCTCTAGGGACTCAAAGTGCCTTGCAGATCATCAGGGGTGTTCCACATGTCCTTCAGTGATTGTAAGAACCTCTCACCTCTTCCCCTTTTTCTCTTTTTTTATTTTACAATGGTTCAAGGGTCTTGAGATTTTACTTTGATATCATCAAGGAAATTTATCCTTTCGAACGATGATATGTAGCATGATATTTATAAACATTGGGGGTTTCTATATTTGGATATTATTCCCCCTAATTTTCCAATGACTTTTGTGGCCTTCACCCACTAATTTTTCATGAGTGCATCACATGAAAAATATGGGATCTTGAGATGGAGCATGCAACTTTCCTTGGTCAATCATCCTATTCACCTATTGTGTTTCACATGATCAATGTTGGATCTTACAAAGAAATGAAGAAGTTTTCAAGGATAGTTTCTCTATTGGAATTTGATACACCACATGTTCATTGAAAGATCACACAATGTTGTGCAGACATTGTCATGGAAAATTGCTTCGATCACCTTTAATATGTCGCATCTTCATGGAGGGAATATTTACCCTCTTCACAATATGATATCAAGGGGGACATTGAGATTATTATCTACACCTTAATATTTCATATTTGTGGTGTGAAATTTAATCAGATCAACATTGTACTGTGAGTCTTGAATGTTATTTCATGCCATGGTTTTTCATCCCATTGAATAAATCCTTTGCAACTTAATCATAATCGGACACCGAGTTAGTGTCCAAAATTATTCACATAACTGGGTATGCCAAAATTTTAATCTCCTTTTAGGTGAAGGTTGGAAGTGATATGTTCTCACTTAAGTGAATTCCAAATAAAGTATATACACAAGAATATATTTTCATGAAAGCATATGTAGTAATATCCTTTTCCATGATGGGTTGTGTGATGCTACTACATTTCACCAGATGGGTTACATGGTGGCTCAACTCTTCACATGAATGCTTATGCGAAGGAGGATCAGGTTATCCCGCCCCTTCAGGTGAATGAATATGTGATGGACTTATTGCATAAGATTCTTTGCCTCACCATTATATAGTCTTGTGACACTGTTTTGTGAGGAAAACATGATCTCTCCTTTTATAATGGTAGCCACCCTCTTTGATGCATGATCTTCCTATATTTATAGAAAAAGGATCGGCCTACATCTATCCACATAAGAATGATGAAGCCTGTGATAAACATGCTCAGTCATTCATCAAAACAACTTATCTGACATGAGATCTAAAAATGATGCCACATGAAGATATTTCCTTAAAGAATTGAAACTCTCAGTATGCACTGCAAATCTTCTATGGGCATGACTCTTTCTTCTCATGCTGTAGTCACCACATGAACGGGATATCCCAACTGATTGTTGCAGACCATATGAGTTGAATTTGAATCCCATATATAGACCATCATCCTTGCATCACATTCCCCCAAGGAGGATTTTCATAATACCATAATCTACATTGTAGGTTTCCAGCACATCCTGCATCATGCCATACTACAATGACTTTTTTCTATATGAACATGAGAACCATGATACATGCCATGTCATGTGATGATATGAAAGAATTATTCTGTCGTTCTTCACATGGCCTTGTGCAGGGTCTCCATATCTTTATTTTATAACATATCTGGTGCATGGTATCCATATGAAAACACCTCGTATGGCTGTCCAGACATAAGGAGTTCTAGTGCAAGAAAGCTCATCCACTCAAGATGATGTGTGATTTCGATTTTAACTAAAATAGGAAAACTAGAACTCCAAAACCATGAGGTTGAAGATGGACTTATGAAAAATATCCCATCCTTCACATGATATGAACCTTTTTAAAGAAAATAAACATTTACATTTTGTTTATTTTTTATTCATTATCATTATTATTATTTATAGCACATAATAATAATAACATAAAAAATTCTTCAATTATATAAACAATGTGCACACCCCAATAATCCTTATTATGATCGTCTAATCACTCATCACATGTTCCCATTTATGGAAAAGTGTGTCATGCATGATTATGAGTGTCAAAAAATCCCCCCCCTTAGAATTGGATTCATTCAGAACAAAAAAATTGATTATAAGGTAAATATAGGACACTTTTATGCATATGTTAATGATGATGGATTCCTTCCTTAGTACACTATTAGTGAATGGATCTTCTGAACCTTATATGTTATCGTCCAATTTTATTTCATTCATGATGTGTATTCCATCTCATTGCTCTGATATTATTTGAATTTTCAATAATACCCATCCTTTGCATAAAATCAAGCAAACTTGAATGTTTGGATCGAGATATTTGTTTTCTAGGAAGCTCTCAAAAATTCCCACGAACACTCTTTCACTTACTAAGTAATAAATTCTAGTTATCTTAAGATCACCCTATTTATAGAAGGATAAATTGGTAGAATATAAGTCCTGAAGGGAGAGTACTGTATTGTTTTCTGATGCCTATAGGCATGGGTAGATTATAGCCTGATTTTTCTATGGTCATATGCTGTGAATTACAATCTCTTGTAGATTTAATTGTTTCCATGATTTAGTTTAAGGTATTTTAGCTCAGAACTTCTATCACTTTAGTTTATGGTATTTCAGATTTGAGCTAATGTTGCTTGTAGTTTAATGTCTTTTTAGATCAGACCCAAAATTGATTTAGTTTAATTTATTTTAGATTGTACCTAATATCACTTTAGTTTAAGGTCTTTTAGTTGGGAACTAATGAAACTTTAGTTTAAAGTGATTTATATTGGACCTTCAATTGTTTTAGTATAATGTCTTTTAGCTCATACCTTCTATTTCTGTATTTTAAGGCCTTTTAGCTTATTCCTTCTATATAATCATGAGATATGGTACATACATGACACAAATGACCTAAAACACTATGAGGTGATGGGTTCTACCATGGTTTTGTTGAGGCTCACAAGGATTAGAATACCCTTTTTGTAGAGTGACATATTTGATTGATGGTCGTAGGTGCATATACAGAATCCATAGGCATGAATGCATAGTAAATAAAATGATATATTGAAGATATATATCTTTTCTAAAGGATATAGAATATTCATGGAGATGATATTGGTTTAGGTCAAAATATTAGGGAAGCTAGGTCTTCCAGGATAGTTGGAGTGTGGGTAAAGTAAATCATAACTCGAAAGTTTGAGTCCATGAATATGAGATGGTGGAGACATTCCAGGTATGTCCCATGACATTATGGGATACTAGATTCAGGCACAATGCTTCTGGGGCTCACAAGGATTGAGGATCTTTTCTGGAAAGTGGAATATTACTTTAGTTGGATGGTAAAAGACCTTATGTGTTGGTAGTATGCCATGTTAAATATGATATCCACCTCTCTCCAAGGTCCATGAAAGGTTTTCGAATGCTCAATAATTCATATGAAGAAGTTGGGTATGGAAAAAAGGCTATCCAAGAAGGGTTTTGGATCCATAGAGAAATTATCTCTTAAATCATAAAGCTCGAGCCCTATACCCTATGGTTTTGAATAATGCGTTGTGGGCTACTGAAAGCTAATGAATGAAGTGTGCCAGTCCATCCTTGAGAAAGGGTACAAAACATGGTGACATAACATGGAGGATATTGAATCCTCTTAGATAGTTTAGTGTGGGGATTGTAAATCATGACCCAGAGCACTCCAGTCAAGAGAATGTTATGGGAAAGTCATATAGGGAGTAGTTCAGACAAACTAAGGTGTTGAGTGCTATCGTAATTATGTCAAGTATCATGAGGATTGGAATGTCCTTTTTCAGAGTAACACATTTGGATGATGGCCATAAGAACATATTTAGGTTCCAGGGTCAGGTATTCATAGTCAAGAGAAGGTCCCTTGAAGCTGAATATCCTTTCCAAGGACCATGGAAGGTTATGATGATCTGAGACACCCTAACTCATGAAGTGTGGTTTTTGGAAAGGGTAAAATCCAAGGAGGGTGAGACTACCCTAAAAGTTTTTCCATCACCTAATGAATATATTATTGTGGTAAGGAGATGAAAAAAACATTGATCAAAATTTTTCCTGGACCAGTGGGTCTAGCGATAATAGCTTGGATTTTACTACGGCTACAGAGTAGATCCTACGAGCTTTATACCTTATATGTTTGCACCATAATTTTTTCCTAAACTTTGAGAATCATTATTTTAGTGGGCGTAGACTCAAATTTTTCTCAGGTGACCCTTTGTGGGTTTTTTACTTGACAAGTTTTGTTTCTATTTCATTAGAAGTATAAGGTATTATGATTTGGACCATTATGGGATACAGTTTAAGGTTTCACAACTTTGGCCACAATGTAGGCATTTTATGGTCATGATTCACATGGACCAAATATGGGAAATGTTACACAAGGTCCTAATTAGGATACCCCGGGTCAAGAGTACTCTAACATCCTTATGAGAAAAAGGTGAACATGTTTTAAATCATGGATCAAGGTTCTCAGGTCATGAGTGATGATATGGGACAATCATACTGGGAGTAGTTCACATACACTAAGGTATTGAGTTTTTTTGCAATGATGTCATGGGTCACAAGGATTATAACGTCCTTTTTGAAGAGTGAAACATTCAGTTGATGACCATAGATGCATATTCCGAAGCCATAGGCTTATATTTATAATCAAGCAAAGGGTTCTTAAAGTTGTATATCCTTTCCAATGTCCATTGAAGATTGCAGTAATCCAAGACACCCAATGCATAAAGTGTGGCTTAGGGATTTAGGTTATTTTAAAGATGGAGGAAGAATCTCATACTCTAGTTGACTAGGGTAGTTCTCTTGTGGTCATTTAATAAAGAATGAAAATTGGATAATGATTTTTCTAGTTTAACATCATGTAGTGGGAATGTACTTGGCTCTGTTCAGTTTTAATGTCTTGCGGTAAGGATGTTCTTCCATGTAGTTTAAAGTCATGTGGTAAGGACATACATTAATTATGTTTAACATCATGTGGTAAGGATATACTTACATGAAGTTTAATGTCATGTGGTAAGGATGTGGGAACTGATGTGAAAGTGTGGAAATGTTTCAGTTGGGCCCAAAGATAGAGATTTGGGCATCACTATGTATCTCATAAGAATGAGAATCAATCCACACATAGTTCTAAATGAATTATCCAATGTAGGTCTAGCCCATAATCAAGGAGGGGGTCATTATTATATTTTTTTGTCATGACTGGGATAATATTTGGAAATTCGGTCATCACTATGTGTCCTTCACGACATAAATCAAGTAACGCATAGTTCTTGAATGGGAAATACTCTACACAAGTATAACCCTTATGTAGAGGTGCACATTGTTTCCATTTACCATTTCATATAGGCACATGATTGGATATCCATGCATCATTACGTATCCTGTGATGATAAGAATCAAGCTACACATAGTTCTTGATGTTCCATGCAGTTTAACGTCATGCAGTGAGGATGAAGAATAATTGACATGAATTGATGGGAATATTGTAATTGGGACCAAGGGTGGATGTTTGGGTGTCATGACATTTCTCATGAGAATGAGAATCAAACCACATGTAGTTTGGAAGAACTGTGTAGTTTAAAGTCCTAAAACAAAGAAATTGATTGTGCAGTTTAATGTCATGTGAAGAGGAATCATGGTATGCCATTTATGGTCTTGAATTTAGGGCCATAATGTACCTTTTGTATACTATTATGCATTTCTTGTGTGGGTAAGTCCTTCTTGAAATTCCTATGCTCACATGATCTGTTATCAGTGTGAGAAACAAGGAGTTGAAATGGTTTCCCTACAATGAAGAGATAGTTGAGGGTACAACAAGGGAAGTTTGTATCATATAGTGGTTGGACCAAGATATAGGATCAAGTAATTCCAACATATCTCATTGGAAATGAGAATAAATCCATACATATTTCTAGAATAACTATTCCATTTTACATCATGTGGCAAAGATGTAGGTGACTCAATGTGAATAGATATGAAAATCATAAATCCATGCAGTTTTACATCATGCGGTAAGGACATTGGCCTTGCAGGTTAATGTATTGTGGTAAGGAAGAGTTTAAAATGGTTTAACATTGCGTGGTTAGGATGAATTATGTATAGTTTTAAATCATGTTGTTAGGATACATTATGTACAATTTAACATCGTGTGGTTAGGATGAATGATGGGACTTACATCGATGTAGATTCCATTATACTAACAACCACACAAAGTATTTATTAAGAAATATTACAATGGAGGGAGGTGTGAAATTATCCCCATTTATTGTGTCTAATGATTAAGCCTCATTATGGTAGAACATATGTATGATGTAAGGTCCCTTCTATTTGGGTCTAGATTTGGGGGATTCTTGCCTGGTATCATTGGGGTTTTGAGGACCAACACCAGTTTTCCATAGAGGAATGAGCATAGGTGAAAACTTTTATTGAAGGCTTGTGCAATCCGATTCTAGTGGACCTTAAGGTCGTGCAGTGTGCACAACCTATTTTGCTTAATACATTTCATTTCATCTAGTCTATTTTGTGACTACTCATCATCTGAGAGTTACTGCAGATCAATACTCAGAGTGAGGGTAGCTAGACTTCCATGGGTAACACTGTCTCAGTCCGGTACACTAGTTATTATGGAATTTCTTGTGTAGTAGTACGTGTGGTAGTACAGTAGGACCATAAATCATGAAGTTGTTTGTCTGTCCATGACTTCTCATCCTTATTCACAATATTCTGGATTATATTTTATAGAGTCTTATTGAAGGCCTCTATCTATCCATTTGTTGTCACATGATAGTGAGATGAGTGATTTGACTTAATATTGTACTCCTGGTACAACTTCTTCAACTTCATAGAACAAAAATTGGTGTTGTTGTCTGTTAATATTGTGTGAGGGAACCCTAACCTAGGGATTATAAGGGACCTTAGGAATTTGATGACTTTCTTTGTCCCGACTTCCTTAAGGTCTATGGCCTCAGCCATTTGGAAAAGAATTCATTAGTAGTAAGGATGTACTTTAACTACATAGTTATGGTTGTGGGATATGGCCCCATGACATCCATCCACTAAATGGTAAATAGAAATGAATATTTAGCTGTATTTAGAAATTATGAAGGTTGTTGGATGAAGTTTACATGGATTTGGAATGCATAAAATTTCTTGGTGAATTCCACATAGTCTTGTATCATGGTTTTCCAGTAATATCATAACCTCATGATTTGATGGGAGAGCCTGGTCCCAGATTGATGGGAACCTCAAGATCCTACCTGGACATCTTTAATAACAGAATTAATATCTCCTTCTGATATGCATCTGAGAAGGATCCCATCTAATCCATGCCTGTAGAGGGTTTTCTTACAATTTGGGCCATCCTGTAGGGTAAAGTTTGTTGCACAACGCTGAATCTGTTCCCTTCCGGATCTACCCATTTGGAGATTCCCATTTTGAAGATAACTGATTATGGGTTCCATCCATCCATGTGTGAATATCAGTGTATCATGATCTAGGTAAATGTTGACATGATTTATCTCTTTCATATCACTAATGATGATTTATGAGACCATCATCTGATGTGAAATAAGAATGATTGCTTCTTTTGGATCAGGGTCAACCAAGACAATGTCACATTGGCCAATGCATCAACACATAAAATCTATGATCATGGAACATGATGAAATGTGGGTTCTAAAGGGAAATCTACCATTAATCCCCTAACATAGCTAGTGAGAGGGTCCACTTCTTCCTTTTTATTAGATTATTCACCATTGAAATGCTTTATCACTAAACTTGAATCCCCTTTGATGTTTAGGTAGTATACTTTCAACTGTAGGGATAGTTCCATGAAATCTATGAGGGTTTGGTATTCTATCCCATTATTTGTGCTGCCTCTGGATAATGTGAAAGATTAGGGAAAACTGATTTGTCTGGAGAGAAAAATATAATCCCCATGCCAACCCAATTGAGCTTTGGGTTCTCTATCCTTGTTTTGATAGGACTTTGTGAGGTTACATAAAAATAAATCTCCCATGTCTGGGGAGTGTCATGGTCATAGAAGACCTCTCTAAATGGAATCTTCGTGTCTTCCAACATATTCACTAGGACAGGATGTGCTGTGAGGAAATTAGACGAGGTTTTTCCTTTCATAGACTTTTGTGACACAAACCGTATGTCATATTAGTGATGAATGACCACCCATTATGCCAAGTTCCCAGTCAGCATCAAATGTCCAATGATGTTCTTGAGAAGAATCATATGAGAGAACAATTGGACTTTGTGGTGCTGAAAGTAATGACTCATCTTTTTAATTTAGAAGATGATTTCAAGAAAGTTTTTCTCATTATCAGAGTATCGGGTCTCAGAACCTATCATAGTCCAGATGAGGTAATTGAGAATTTTTTTTCTTCCCACAACATTCTATTGTGCAAGGAGGGTTCCCAATGAGCATTCCATATAATCCACATATAAGATGAGTGGCCTCCCTTCTACTAGAGGCATCAAAACTGGTGGGTGTAACATGTATTACATAATACTTTCTAAGGCTTTTTGGAAATCATCATCCCATTGGTAGGAAGTTCTCTTCATCATTAGCCGGGTGAAGGGAAGAGCTTTACCAGCCCGGTTAGAAATGAATTGACGAATGTATGCAAAGTTCCCTTGGAGTCCCCTTAATTATTTCAGATTTCTGGGGGTGAAAT
This sequence comes from Viscum album, assembly GCA_963277665.1. Lineage (NCBI taxonomy): Eukaryota > Viridiplantae > Streptophyta > Magnoliopsida > Santalales > Viscaceae > Viscum > Viscum album. Next base: position 865,263,255 of record OY728152.1, on the reverse strand, counting down.
TTCTAAGGTCTGACTAGTTTTATTTGGGTAGACCTCAATTCCATGGATGTGTACCATAAACCTAAGGAATTTTCTTGATGTTACCCAAAAGTTCATTTTAGTGGATTCATCTTCATACCGTGCTATCTTATATTGTAAAAAATTGTTAGAAGTTCTGTGAAGTGATCAAACTGGTATCGAGATTTAACCACGTGGTCATCAACATAACATTTGTCTATATTTCCCAAGAATGGACTAAAGATAGGGTGCATGGTGAATTGATATGTCACCCTAAAATTCTTCAATCCAAATTCAATGAATTGATAGAAAAATATCCCTTGAGGTGATCTGATGAAAGTGGATTATTCAGATTTAGGGGCCATGTTTATCTGATTGTACCCCGAGTACCCATCCATGAAAGAAAGGGATTGGAAACTAGAAGTTGGATTGATCAAGAGTTCTATGATGAAAAATAGGAAATCAAATTTTGGAAAATGCTGATTAAGGTCCTTAAAATCAATACAGACCCTAATATTCCCATTCTTCATCTTAACATGGATGATGTTGGAAAGATATCTCGAGTATTGTACTTCTTAGATAAAGTTGGCTTTGATAAACTTGTCGACATCTGCTTATATATTAGTGGAATGAGAGGGTTGTGTCCTCTTGGATACTTTATTGAAGCCTTGATGCTCATCTGGTAGCCCGAGATAGTGTATAGCCACATTTGGATTCATTCCAACAATTTCTGTGTAGTTCCACATGAACACATATCACTGCTTCTTCATACATGCGATGTAAATATCTTTCTATTCAAGGGTCTTGGGAACACTAATTATTATAGGCTGCAAATATTCCTCTATTCCCAGATATATTTGATTGAGTTCATCTTTGGTGGTGGATACAACATCCTCGAATGATAGGGGGAACTCATGTGGTTAACCTCATCTTCTTCCATCTTTGAGTCTAAGGAGGAATTTTCAGATGGAGATAGAAATATAGTTTTTCCACTATCGTCATCATAATAAGAGATATTTTCATTCCCTATTGACCGAGTCATTGTAGAGATATATAGAATATGATACTCTTAAATGCTGTCACTGGGGAAATGATGGGATTGGACCTATAGGATTATATCTATGACCTTGACTAGGTTTATGAGGAGCACATAGTCGTTGTCGAGAATACTCTAGGGATTCACATGGGAGGTCCCCAAGCCATTCGGAGTAGCATCTTGTACACCCTCACCCACCATTGATTTTTTCCATCCCTTGTTATATAAATATAATTCACCATATGTGGCCCCGCAAGTGTTGAAGGGATCATTATCACCATGTAATATGAAAACTTTTCCATTAATATGATATTTTATACATTCAAAAAATGTAGAATGTATCACCAGTTCCCTCTTGAGATAGGGCCTTCCGAGAAGGAAGTTATACACTATGTCATATTTAATTACCATAAAACTAGTGTCTGATATAAGATCCCCAAAATAGGATTCGAGCTTAGTTTTAAAGAGTTGTATTTTCTCACACTTATCATACCCTTGGATGGTTAACTTAGTGGGAGAAAAATCCCCTTCATCATATCCCAAACGCCCTAGGGTTCAGACTAGGATAACATGAATCCTAGAACCATTATTAATTAGACCCCTTTGGACGTTGACATTATTGAGTCTTCTTGAGACATAAAGGGGTATGATGTGTCCTTGAAGGGATTCTTCTTGATCTTGATCAGTGAATGAGATGGCGATGTGAAATTTTGATGAGATTGTCTCTACTCGATAGACCTCGACTACAGTGACTTCTATCTCGAACTATTATGGCCTCTATTGGGATTCAAAAATTGCCTACCTGAGTTCTTCTAAAATATGGAGTGCTTCTAGGACTGATATCTTGGTTTGTAATTTTTCTAGATAATTCAGAACATCATTTTTTTGTGCTATAGGTTGATGCTTCCTGATATGGGTTTGTTACTGGATGTGCAGATCATGAGCCTAGGCATTTGGGATAGATGAAAATGGTTCTTGTGCAGAGGTTGAGGGAGTATCAGCTTCTATTGGTGCAAATCACACTGACTTTCCCCATTGTATATGTTGATCAGATTGGACCCTTGCTAAGTAGTTATGCATGAAAATTAGATGCGAGCAACTACTGGAGGGATCTGAGGCACCTCCTTATCTCTTCGGATCTTGTTAGAGTGGTTTCCCATGAATAGAATCCACATATATGTCCTCCATGGGGATATGACCAGAATATTGAGTCTAACCACATCCACATTATCCCCTGTATCCTGAAATTTGGTTCATACAGCCTCCTGTTCCCCTGTGATGTGTGGAAAACTAATGCTATGGGGAAATATCATCATCAGAGAAGGGTTTTAACAAGTTTATCATGGTGAAATAACCAAATATGAGTTCTTCATCCGATGAGGGTTCCATTTTGGTGGGGGTGGTTCCAATTCCTCAGATTCTATGGGGAATAAATAGATGAGCGTAAAGGCTCTCTTTAGAGGAGAATACGATTCTTACTCTTCTATTTCTTCCTTATTCTGGTGGTCTTTACCACCTTTGTGAGGCACATTTTATGTTCCCTCCCTGGGTGGTAGAGCTATCACGGTTCTTCATAATAGTGATTTTAGTGTGGTATGGACCCGATCAACTATCTTTCGAGTCATAGATTCTAGTAGAACCCCTATCAAGATCTATGTTATCTAAAGAGTTTCCTCTAGTGGTTAAATTCATTAAATAACTCCTTTTGGTAAAGTGATACATTCCTTGTTAGAGAATGTGGTATCTTTAGAGAATTAATTATGATAGAGAAGGCACAGTTTTACCTACCTCATTAATGGATTAGTTATCTATTATTGGTTTTTTAGGTATTAGAATTTAGGTTGATGATTTCAGACCTTTCTTCAGTAATGATCAAGACCCCCATCTGTTTGAGTAATTAGGGAAAACCCAATGGTCATTAGGATCGATTACCCAGTTGGTAGTTAAAATGGCTAGGTGTGCTATGTGCATGGATGAGAATTAAATTTCAATACACATGGAGGAATGTGTGGATACATTAAAATGGTAACCCATGGTTGAACCTTGTCAAAATGATAATGTATGCTACTATTTACTTTTCAAGGATGACGTTTGAATGTTTTAGAGTGGGATGATGAGACCACTATAGGGCGTTAGAGTAAAAAATCCAAATATTTTGTTGTATCAATTTGAGTAGGATTTATTGAATCATTAGTGGGAGTTTTCATAGACTTACCATGATAGTATCAGATGTGTAGTAAGATCTTAGGGCATGAGATTTGTATTCATGAGGAGAAGTTAGCCTTTGTGATTTTGAACCCATGGAAGTTAGTGATATTAGAGTGGCATAGTAGGGGTATGTTTTTCAATGATTCTAGTAGATGAATCTATGTCTATATATCATAGTAAACACTTGAGAATATAGTTTTAGGTATGTTGTGTTAAGCATGGACATGGAGACATTTCCCACATTTAATCAATGATGGTGGCCTCAAACACTTTCATTATGTGAGATATTACCATGGTGATGATTTTAAATTAGAATTTTAGTGGGACTCGAAATTATCAAGTTGTAGACCAGAAGGGTTAACCTGAAGTTGGTGATAATGATGACCACTTCCCCTAGTGGAAGGTGGATATACCCTTACTATTTGATTTAAGTATCGTGGAGGACATCTTGGGTGGAGATCACCCTTGTAGAGAATGAAATTCAGTATAGATATTACAATAGATCTTTCTGAGTATGTCTATATCATGGAAATTATAAAACCCTAATATTTTAAGATATATTTCTCTTTAAATAAATTTAATTTCATTGATTACTTTATTTATGTGCAACATAAATTTTAAATGAACCATGATATATTTTTTAATTATAATAATTTAAATTATACCATTATAACTTATCCATTAAAGTAAAATTATGAATAAGAATACCACATTATAAAAAATATATATGAATGTTTTATATAATTCAAATTTATTGATTAATTTTTAATAAATAAGTACTCAATTTTCAATAAAAGTCTTTTTATGATTTAAAAATATATTTTCTTCAAACATAGTTTTTATTGTATTTTGTGCATGTTTATCACAATTAATTTATGTTAATTTTAGAAATTGTTTTTAAAAAAGGGATATCATTTTTAAAGTCATCAAATGAAAATTATATTAAGGTTAAATTTTGTTATTTTTCTGAAAAGATTAATTTTTCTGTGAATAGTGAAAATAAAAAAATTATATAATTTCCCTGAACGAGTTGCAAGAATTGAAGAAGAAATCTATGAGGAGCATAAAAAGGTATTTAAATGCCCAAGTGCATCACCATTGGGTACACCTATTTTTTTAAGAATAAAATGGTTCCATGTATATTTTCGTTGATTATCGGTTACTTAACAAGATCACTATCAATAACAAGTATCCTATTCCAAATATCAATGATTTATATGAAAAATTATGAGGAGATCAATAATTTTCAAAGATTGACATTTAATATTGATATCATAATGTAAGGGTCAGAATTTTTGACATACCTAGGATAGCCTTCCATTTGAGGTACTTGCATTATGGATTTATAGTGATACTATTTGGAATTATGAATTCCACCATCATATTCATGGATTTAATGAATATAGTCTTTATATATTACCATAATCAGTTTTTGGTAGTCTTTATAGATGATATTATTATATATTACCAGATTAAGGAAGAGAATAAATATCAATTTATGATTGTTCAAAAGACCCTAAAGAAGAATAATATGTATGTAAAATTTTTCAAGTGTGAATTTTGGCTATAAAAAATATCATTTTTGGGTTATATAATATTAAGATAGGGTATATCAATGGAATATTTACAGATGAAAGTTATTGATCAATGGCCTAGACCAACCATGGTAACTAATATCTATAGATTTCTTGGGTATGATGGATAATATCAATTATTTGTGAGATATTTCTCAAGACTATATAATCCATTCACCAAGTTGAATTGGATGAGAGTTAAGTTATTGTGGATAAATGATTATGACGATAGTTTGAAGGATCTAAAGTGAAGGCTGGTCAACACACAAATTTTTACACTACCCTAGAGTATAGAAGGGGTTGTGATCTATAATGATGTATTAAAGAATGGATTAGGATGTGTCCATATACATAATGATATCATGATAACATATTCCTATCGCTAATTTAAAATACATGATAAAAACTATCCGACTAATGATTTGGAGTTGGTAGCAGTAATTTATAAATTGAAGATATTGAGGAATTATATTTATAGTGAAAGGTGTGACATATATATAGAAAATAAAATATTAAAGTATATATTTTCATAGAAATATATTAATATGAACCAAAGGATATGGTTTTAATTCATTAAATATTATGGCTACTCAATAAACCACCACCCTAATAAGTTAAACAAGTTGACTTATTATCTATGTTAGAAATACCATTCTATTTTTTCCATGATGAGGATTAAAAGAGATCTAATATTTATATATTTTAAAAACATGGATCTTGAAATCACGAGGAAAGGGGATATATCATTATTTCTCATATAAACGATCAACCATCCATCTATGTTAGGATTCGATAGATGTACATGGAGGATGTGTAAATATAAAATAATGTGAGAAATGTTTCCAGGTTTAAATATGATTGTGATGGAATGATAAGGTTTAGGAACCATGTTTGTGTCCCATAAATACAAGCTTTGAAGAAGGAGATATTGGATGAAGATCATAGTTCATTATTCAATATTTATCCTAGAAGTACAAAGAAATATAGAAATTTGGAAGAGTATTTATTATGTCATGACAAGGAAAGGGATATTAAAAGCATGTATCTCGATGTATGGAATATCAGTAAGTTAAGGATGAGAGGAAAACGTTTAAGGGGATTTTACAACCATTACCTATACTAGAATAGAAATGTGAAAGCATTACCATTGATTTCATTGGTGGAATTCCCAAAAATTTAAAAGGTCATAATTATGTTTGATTTTTAGTCAATCAAATTATGAATTCATCACATTTCATTACTATTAAATAAAATTCCTCTCTTGATCAATTTTCCAGGATATACATCATGATAGTGTTGATATTTTATGAAGTAATGCATTCTATTGTGTAATGCCCCAACCCCAGAAGCCCAGAGTCGGTGCATTATTTTAATACATTGGCATGATCATAAGGAAATCATGTATCGAAAGACTGATCAATTTAGTATTATTGGAAACAAGATTCATACATAAGTTCAACTGTACAACTTGAAAAGAAATACAACATGAATTTATTCCATTAAAAACATCCAATCCTCCTAGATTATGCCTTCAAGTCACTCATAACTACCTTCTTCATATCCTGGGAAAATGAAACATAAGAAAGGGGTGCACTAAAACACTCAGTAAGGGTAAGTAATACAATGAAAGATAACATAAATATTAAGCATGGTGAATAATTTAAACCATATGCCTTTACCAATAATAAACATGAAAACTTTTATGGAAGGAATATGAGCTGGGTAAATAATGCCATAATAAAACATAATCATGGGTATTCTACTAGTCGAAAGACCACATGAACCATCAATATTATTTTAATAATGAGGGAATGTATAATTCCAGACATTTTGAAAGATTTTGTCAAGGCATCAACCAAGACTTCTAAAAATTATTAAGGTCTCAGCCAAAACCATATATCAAATTGGGAAAGGCCTCATCCAATTCCACTTCTAGTTGTCTCATGAGACCTACCGATGCATCGAGGAGCTATAGTGGGCTCCACCCATCACTTACTAAGTCCAATAAATTCCTCATATGAAAAGGTTGAAATATAACATAAACATTAATATTAAAAATAACATATGAAATGTCAATAATTTAAATATAAACCATGAATGGTATAAAAATAGCACATACACAGTCAAACATATCACAAAACCTTCAATACAATATGGAAGTTTTGTATCATAATAAATCAACTTCAAATAAACATAAAATCCATCAAAGGATGTTGACATAGATGAAATCAAAAGCTTTTTAGAGAAATATATCTTTCTATTTTGAAATAATTTAAGAGTCACATAATTATAGAGAAAATATTTATTTTGAAAATATTCTTATAAGCTTGTAAGAGAATCTTTGACGATGTTATAACAGTTGAAAATAGCCGCACCCACCATATAAGTTTAAAAAAACATTCTTATCTTAATTTTTTCGAAAAAGGTCATAAAGTACCTTTTTTGGAAAATTAAGAAAGGATTCCTTTAAAAACATATAAGGTTAAATAAGGGTATAAATTACTTTACCCCATTGTCTAGTAAAAAAGTTTTTGAAATACATTTTTAAGAAACATGGGTGTGGATGACAAAGAGGTCGCAGTAGATACTTACGTAAAAATAACCTCGGATAATAAAGAGATTGCATAATTAACCCTTACCTTGTACTTTTCCTTGGTCTAGGGTAGGTTAAAATCATATATAATTTTGAAATAATTGTTATTAATTTATACAAGAATAATTTACATTAATATGATATCATATATGATCTTTTATCATTGCTTTGTTAATAATATCTTAGTATCATTGTCATTTCGGGTTTTAACTGATTTGTTTTCCTTTATATGATTTGTTACGTAAGTAATGTTTGTTATGGATAAGATGTTTCTTATTAATATTCATAATTATATTAAGTCTTTAAAAATTATTTTTAATCATCTAATGAAAATTAGTCTTGAATTGATACGATGGGGAACGAATCTCATTGCGTTCGCGGAGACGGTAATCCGTACGTATGCACGAGTGAAAATATCATTCTTTTGATATTAAAATAATATATAATTGGATGTTATATCATATATACATAATAATTACCATGTTATATTTATTATTTAAATCAATTACACATCATTATTATACCCATCCAAATAATAATGTATTGAATAACAATTACACCACGACGTGGAGACGGTAAGCCATACATACACACGTATGGTGACATGTCATTAAAAGGATGGATGGAATAATGAATATGGTTGTACCATATTTATAATAACATCAAAATATATAGAATATACTGGAGTTATTATTTTAGAATGGAAAAATCAAAGAAAGAGGAAATGGAAGAAGAAAGGAACTTGAAAGAGGTGATTAAATATTTACCTCTTCTTCGGGTTCTTCCTTTTGATTTGATAAAAAGGGCTACTTAGATTGGCATTATTACTAAAGAAAGGCCTCTAGGATGAAGGTAGGACAATTTAGAGGGTATTTGGGCAGGGTTTGGCCAAACCAAATGGCATTAAAGGTGTGAATTAGAGAGAAGGGGGAGTTCCATTTTATAAGAAGGGTGAGGGGAACCTTAGGAAAACATAGAAATATTATTTTATAATAAAATCATTTTCGGTTTATAATGGCTCCAAAATGGATTATTTAAAGTATAAGTTGGGGATGGATCTAAAACCACTCAACCAATAGGTTTTATACCATTTTGGGTCACTATATTAACTTTATATTTTAGATTTAACTCTTAGTTAAATAGTTTGACATTTACCATGTCTCTTTGTATTTTTATATTATATGGTTAATAATATTACTATATAATTCAAGAAAACCCCAAGTTGTTCATTAACGATACACCTATCATTATATAAGTCTTTTGGCCAACCATTAGATTTTTAGGAATAGAATATAAATTAATAATATAATATTTGTTTAAAAAACTCTTTTATGACAATTTTGACACTATTTGGTATTTTGTTTTTGCTAAATTCATAACAGCATTATTACTTCGAAAAAATTAATATAAAAAACTCCAATATTTCATATTAACCTATAAAATTAGTTCAATTCATAAAAAGTCTCAAATTACTTTTATTTGGATATTTATAATGTCAATTTTCTCAATCTTTCATTAATTAGATAATTACTTCATCACCATTGCGTCATAGATAAATTAAATTATTTAACATCTAAAAAATATAAATAAAATAAAATTATGTAGGAATATTTTTAGATTTCTAATGAATATTTATATTTTAATTTATCTTATGTGTAACCCTATATTAAAAATGTTTTAATTATTAAACATTCATTTTAACACTTTTAACTCTTCTTTGAATTAAATAATAATAAATGTCCTAATCTAATCTAAGTGAACCAAATAGGTTAATATTTTATTCATAAGTTTGTTTTTGGTCGAATTATACTTATCCAATAGAATTAGGACATGTGTTAGGGTAATAATGATATCATTTTTACCCTTAATTACCCTATTTACTTTTAACCGTGGTAAATAAAAGAAAAAAGTTACTATTCACAAAAATTATTTTCATCTTATTGAACCACATTTCATTTACTGATATCAACCATGTCTCTCAGAGTTTTGAAATTATACTCACAGAAGCAGTAAAATCATGGTTTATGTAAATTTTCAAATTCTCCTAGGAGGTGGGTAAAAGACGGTAAAAAGTTCCATAAAATTTTTATATATCTAAAATTATTATAAACCGACTCCAATGAATTACATTGAAGTTATATAGGTATTATGTATATATTTTGACTTAAAAAATAAACTGAAATAAAATAAATAATTATTTAAATAAAAATTTAGTATTAAACTATAACTTAGTTTTTTTCACTATTCATCAAAAATTGAAAGTATTCAGAAAAATACAAAAATTTTACCCTAAGAAAATTTTGATATTCTGAATTGAAAAATGAATTCTATTTTACCAATTTCAAAACATATAAGTTTCATTAATTAATTTAATATTAATTTTTGTTGTCAAAACTAAAAAGCGTATTTTTAGGAAATAATAACTATCAAAAGATTGACACTTGTTTATGTCCAACTTCAAAGTGAAATTACTTACAATGACCATAATTGGATTAAATAGTAAAAATATAATCTAATTATACTTACAAAACTTTAAATTTTATAATTCAACACTAAATTATTTTGATTTAAAGAGTTGTTTTCAGTTAAAATATAGTATTTTTCACTATTCACCCAAATATGAAAGTTATCAGAAAAACAACAAAAATTTATTGAAAATAAATTCTTATATCCTTATTCTAAAGAAGAAATTTATTTTGTCAAATTTAATATATAAATGTTTCAAATATTCGATTTAAAAATGGTTCACCCTTAAAAGGCGGTAAAATTGCATTTTTTGAAAAATAATTTTTTTATCTGAAAAAATGAATTTGTTCTTACATTATGTATAAGCAACTAAAAATATGGATTCTAAAATTATAAGGATTATATAAAGTTCAAAATTCAGTTAATACTATTCATAACCGCTTTTGAACGGCTAGTTTGGTAAGTTGTGGTGCGCTTGAACTCAGTGTTGCGTGTAGTGCAAGTTATTGCATTACTTTGAAGAAATAACATACTATGAAATCTTGGGATGTTACATATTTTATGATATTAGGATTTGATATTTACCATGATGTTTTGTAGATGTCTTTATCATGCTCTAGATAGGGAGTTGAGTTTCAGTATTGTATATCATCATCATATATATGATCAGTTTGAGAGGACCATTCAAAATCAATAGGACATGTTAAAATCTTTCTCTATGAATTTAAAAAGTGTTTGGGATTAACACCTTCCTTTTATGGAATTTTCTTCTAAAAATAGATTTCAGTTGAGCATTCAAATTGTTCCTTATGAAGCCCTTTATGATAGGAAGTGAAAAAAATCCAATGTGTAGTGTAACATCCCACCACATCCCATTGGCTTGAGAGGGAAGGGGAATGCTACTTGGCCTTAAGCGACATTACCAAGGCACCAAAGGCTAGAAATAAATGCTGAGGGCTTTGAGAAACAATTAGGGAACAATTTTCCCTTGAGACAAAACCAATCAACCAAACAATCCTCTATCAACAAACTACATGATGCATGTCAACAAAATAACCAACTCACACATTACCAAAAATGAACCACACTATTCCACAATACAACCAACAAACCAATACAATATCAGATTACTTTGTAGAAGAATAAACAAGAGACCCAAAATAAACCAATACATACTCCAGAGCTCCACACCAAGCTCCATGCTCCATGCACCACCACATCTCCCAACCATCACCACAAACCACTAGAAATGAGATGATTTACCTTTACCTGTGTCTCGGAATATGAAATCTTCAAAAGCACCAAAGTGACAAAGTAGGGGGTGAGTACTAATACTCAGTAGTTTTTCCCAAAAATTACTTCCCTACATACGCCATTAGGATAAAATCGTTATCACATTTATATAAAGCAGTTTATATAAAATAATCACAAGTGAAACCATTACCATAAGCCTAACACAACCTTAACAAGCCACCTCACCCAAACCAACCAACGAAGGGAAAACCAAACAAACATTCCACAAGCCATTTCATCATTTACACATTTAAACACCAAGGAAACCAAAACAGTGGAGCTTCTGTCCAACCCGTTCACCCATTCCTACAAGTGGTACATCCCACCCACTTATCTTTTGATGGTGGTCCTCCCATCCACTGTCCATCTCCTTTTTATAGTGGTACTTCCTACCCACTTAAAAACAACATTCCAACAAGCCAGAACAAAGCATATAACCCACTAAGGCTACACAACATGAAAATAATCACCTCCACCACATGTCAATTCACTTTAATAAATGAATCATTTATTGAAATAACCATTTACATCTTTTTTCATGCCAAACAATATTTCAATTAAACAACATATTTATTGAAAACTATTTTCATCAAACATCTCCACAAATCAATCCCAGTAACCCATTTTAAAATCTCTATTTTAAAATCCACATTAAGAGAATTTCACCACGACAACCCTTTTTCCCAAAAATCCCCCAAAACATTACCAAAGAATTTCCAACCAATTTCACACATCAAAACAAAATTAATTTTATGCAAAACAAATTAATTGTAACAAAAATCCACTAGTTCTAACCAAGTGGAGTTGAGAGAGAAGCCACCTACCTTTAGGGTTCTAGTGAATTCAACCCAGAAGCAATTGCACCTCAAATATGGCAAACACACCACTGAAACCGCTCTAGATCCCCTTCCCTAACATCCACAAGCCTTAAAATCAAAACCTAAGGCAACCCCAACCCTAGATCTACATGAAACAGATGTAGATAAAGAAAACCATGAAAGAGGGAGGAGTCGATCTAGAGTGGAACCAAAAGAATCCAATAAGAGAGACATACCTAGATGAAACCACCATCATTACACCAAGAAACCTCTTCAAATCGCTTCCAAAATGTGTGGGAGAGAACCTCCATCCAATGAGAACCCAAAATCTTGAGTGAGGCTCGAGTGGGAGAAGAATTGGATTTAGAAGAGGCACCCCTGAGGGAGCCCAGATTTAAAAACCTTATTTTTAAGTGGTCGTATGGTTAGCCCGCACAGTTTGGAAAACCTTGCACTAACCGTTCGTAAGACACTTCCTCGAGAAAGGGGGGTTCTCATGGCTTCCTCTCAAGTTTTGGAAAACCATGCGTAGGCCGTGCAAAGGCTACGGTCTCCCCCTTCATGGTTTCCTGGAGAATCCACACGATTTCCGCTTGCCATGCTCAAACCGTTCACCCTTTGAAAAGCCTCCAAACATATTCAAACCATTCCAAACTCCCCCAAACTCTTCCCAACTCATTCCATGAACTTTAAACACATAAAAAGGCATAAATAAATGCAACATACCTCAAAATGGGGGTTCTACATTCTCCCCACCAGTGGAATTTCCGTCCTCTGAAAGTAGGTATCCATTGCTTTGCTGAAAGAGATCTGGCCATTGCTCGACCATCTCTTTCTCCCACTCCCAAGTCTCCTATTGAATCTGACCATGCTACCACAAAACAAGAACTAAACTGATGCTTTTACCACTCAAGAATTTCTCTTGCCTATCCAAAATTCGCAATGTCATGTTCACCAAGGAAGCGTCCGGTTCTAGCTCAACATGTTCCCAATGAATCAGATGGTCATGATTCAGCCGATACTTTTTCAACTGTGACACATGAAACAAATTTTGCACCACACTAAACCATGGTGGAAAAGCGAAATGATAATACACATCTCCAATCCTCTCAAGTATCTCAAAAGTCCCAACATACCTTAGGGATAACTCACCCTGCTTCCCAAACCGACGATGTCCCAACCTAGGAGAGATTCTAAAAAACACATGATCACCCACCTAGAACTTCAATGATCATAGAGGATGGTCCGCATAAGATTTTTGACAACTTTGAGCCATCTCCATCCTCTTCCTGACCAACTTGATATTTTTCTTAGTTTCCTAGAAACAACTTGGGCCGATCATCGAAGTCTCACCCGTTTCCACCCAAGATAGTGGAGAACGATAAGGGAACCCATAAAAAGCCTCAAACAGAGCCATATATATCAAATCATGATAACTTTTATTATAGGAGAACTCCACCAAAATTTTGTGATCCTCCCATGAACCCGCAAAATCCATAACAAAATCCCTTAACGTATCCTCCATGGTTTGTATCGTCCTCTTGAATTTACCATCTGTCTGAGGATGATATGTTGTGCTCATAGTCAACTGTGTTCCAAGGGATTGCTATAAGGATTTTTAGAAACGAGATGTGAATCTTGGATCTCTATCTGATACAATCAAAACTGGAACACCATGCCTCTTTACCACCTCTTGTATATAGATTTTGGACATATCCTCCACCATATGAGATTCACGAAGAAAGATAAAATGGCCCAACTTTGTTAGCCGATCCACAATCACCCATATGGCATCGTGTTTCTAGACCATTCATGGGAGAACCATCACAAAATCCATTTCTATCTGCTCCAATTTCCACACTGGGATAGGTAAAGACTACAACATGCATGTTGGCCACTGATGCTCTGCCTTGACTTGCTAACAAGTTAAGCATCTCAAAAAAAAAACTCAACCACATCCCTTTTCATACATATCCACCAAAACTACACCTTCAATTCCTTATACATTTTCTGAATTCTTGGATAGACAACCTACCTAGAATGATGATAAGCCCTAATAATTTCCTCTGGACAAGCCACAGGTAACACCATTCAATTCCAAAAAGACAAGACTGAATTCCCATTTAGTTCACAGTTCTCAATGGTTACCCCACCATTGAGTTTCGACCTCATCGCCACACATTCAAAATCAGATGCATGTGCCTATTTAACCAAACCAACCAAGTCAGGGACTAATGAAACTGGGAAGAATACCACTCTATCACCCGAGTCCTCACATTTCAACCACATCTCGACTACGATCGAAATCAACTTCCACTGATCTGATGCATGTTTCACCACTTGAGAATATGATTTCCTAATAAATGAATCTGTCACTGAATTTCCCTTACCTAGTGTGTACATTAAGTGGAAATCAAACATATGGAGATATTCCATCCATCTACTTTTCCTCATTTTAAAATATCTTTGTGAGAATATATTCTTTAATCTCTTAGGGCCAGTAAACACTATAAATGTCTCACCAAAGAGATAATGATGCCACATTTTTAATGAATGAACCATTGAAGCCAACTCTAAATCATGTGTTGGGTAGTTATTCTCATGAAACCTCAACTACCGTGACCCATATGCAACCACATTATCCCTTTGCATGGGAACACACCCCAAACCTGACCCCGATGCATCCCAATAAACCACGTACCTTTTCCCGGGTTATGGTGAAACCAAGATTGGTGCTAATGTAAGGCGACCCTTTAGATCTTCAAATTTTTTTGACACTACTCATCCCATTGAAATGGAACATTATTCCTTGTCGAAGATTTCATTGGAAAATCCAATCATGATAAATCACGAAAACAACGATGATAATACCCAACTAGACCATGTAAGCTTTGTATCTTGAAAATGTTCTTTGGTGGTTGCCAAGAGATAACCGCCTCTATCTTTTATGTGCCAATATAAACACCCCTATTAAAGATAACATGGCCAAAGAATTGAACTTCCTGTATCCAAAAGTCATACTTTAACAATTTTTAATACAACTGATGATCCCTCAAGATCCCCAATAAGATCTCCAAGTGTTGCTTATGCTCTACCCTTTTCCTAGAATACACCAGTATATCATCAAAAAATTCCACCATAAAATAATCTAGATATCTTTGAAATACCTAAATCATTAATTCCATGAAAACCTCTGGTGCATTTGTTTGACCAAAGGGCATAACCACATACTCGTAATGATCATATCTACTTCTAAAAGTTGTTTCTAGAATATCCTCCTTCTGCACCTATAGATGATTATAACCTAATCACATGTCAATCTTGGAGAACCACTAAGTTATCCTCGACTATTCAAACAAATCATCAATGTGTGGAAGTGGTTATTGATTCCTTATCATAACTTTATTTAGTTTACGATAGTCAATTTATAACCGCAATGTTCCATCCGCTTTATTAACAATCAACCCTGGTGCTGCCTATGGAGACGTACTAGGCTAGATGAAACCTTTATTATCTAACTCTTCCAACTGCAATTTTATTTCCTGAAATTCCTCTAGTTCCATCCGATAAGATGGAAGTGAGATAGGGCTGGTCCCCGAAAGGAGATCAATCTTATACTCCACTTCTCTCACAGGTGGTAACCCTGGGAATTATTTGGAAAAAACATCCATAATATGATCCATGACTAATGTAAGAACAATATGCTCAATACCTTTCACTGTAGCCAACAAAAACGCTTTTAACTGACATGAGATCTTTCCAATAGTTGGTTCCAACAAATCTGTTGCACCCATCTTTGCACTCTTCTCCCCTCTAAAGAGATGTATTACACCATCCTCTGTCACAAAACTAATCGTTCATGCATAAAAGTCTATGTGGGCCTTAAACATTGTCAACTAATCCATTCCCAAGATTATATCGTACACATCCATCTCAAAAACGGATAAGTCCCACATCAAGTCAACCTCATCCAGCAGTACACGACATGCTCTACACATGAAGTCTCTACATTCTTTTTCACCCAGAGGAGTTTGACGTTTGAGAACCATAAGAATCATTTATACTGTTAAACCCAACAAATCAACAACATGAGAAGCAATAAAGGAACGGGAAGCACCCATATCAAACAACACTTGCATCAACATGGAATTTAAAAGAACCATACCTCTCATAGTGGATGGTCCCGACTGATCATCCATCACAACATGCTCAACTCCAAACAACTGTTTTCTTTTCACGCACTACTCTTTATTTCCCTAATGAGGTGTCATGGTATTCTGAGAATCACCATGACCCACTTTACTATACTGCCAAAGGGTATGTTGCTGCCCCCATCCTATCAAGGTATAAGACCCCTGCGACCCTTGAGGAGTGTTATGGACACCCGACCTTGGAGAATTACTATAATACCACTGAAGGTGCCCCATATACTTACAATTATGACATACTCAATGTTGTTTCATACAATCCCACATGATGTGGCTCATAAAACCACATTGAAAACATGTCGTCATACTCTGAGGCTTTAAAGGAAGAATCACCGATCCTGTAGTTGGATTCTGTGTGATACTCCCACCCTGGAAATAAGTGTCCCTCTCCCTCTTGAACCCAGCGTTCGAGTTCCCACTATTCCCCATGGGTACTAATACACTTCCTCCACTCTCAATCCCCAAGAGATTCCTTTTGGCCACCGAGGCTCTATTCACCATCTCCATATAATCATCTATACACATCACTGCTATCTTGGACAGAATGTCCTACCCCAAACCATCTTTGAAGATACGAGCTTTTAACGATGTACTACCCTCTACATCGGGTGAAAACCTCACTGAGTTCATAAAATTAGAAGCATACTCCATTACCGAAAGGTTCTCCTATTTCAAAAGGAAGAAATCCATTGTGCACTGAATTTGTAATGTATGAGGGTAGAATTGTTTGTTAAAAAATTCATCAAATCCATCCCATGTAATACCTTTGTCCTTTACATCTTGGACCACCAAATCCCACCAATGAAGGGATAGATCTTCCAACATATACATGGCCAACTTCACTTTCAACTCTTCCGGTGTTCCCAAGAATTTGAAGATCTTGTTCATTCTATTCATCCATGCTTCTTACCTCTCTAGATCTGAATCACCCTGAAATATGGGTGGATTGTGCCTTTGAAACTGAACTGCATGATCCATATGCCTTGGTTTATCCGCTTTATTCACACTTCCTACTTCTTGGAAGGCTTTCACTATACATTTCACTAGCTGCTGGTTCACCTGGGGCTTAGGTGAAACCACATTTTCAGCCGCCTCCTCCAGTTGGTCTCTACGATGCCTACCTGGTGCCATTTATATCAATACGAAAACATCCATAAGTCCTTATATTTTAGAAACACATGATTCACAAATTCTAGTTCAATTACACTAAAAGTATCACATCCATGCTTTCCACATGTTCACATTTCCAATGTTGCACTATTTTGAAAAATCCACCATATTTTGAAAATCAACCCATTTTTAGAAAACCAGAAGGTTCCATGTTTCATATTCATCCATTTTGAAACCCCATACAGATTTTCGAAATCAACACATTCATATGACCCCAAAATTCATTATACCCCAATGAAATATGCATCCTAGTGGGAAGTCATTTCTACCATGTATGCCATGCTCATCTCATTGGATATACCCATGACAATGAGATATCCCATGCCTATAAGTGTCTCCAACCACTTATGTACCCAAATCACTGGTAACATGAAGTTAAACATAAAAGGGTTAGCTTAGTTCTTTTATGCTATACATTCCAAGTTCCGACAATCCTATTCCTTGATTCCATCCCAACTCAAGGAATAGGCCAATAATGAATGTCAACACCCAAACCAATGATCAACACCAAGGATTGAACAACTTCTCTCACTTGAAAGCCAAGGACCGGGTAAACTAATACCACTTGTAATATCCAGCCCCATCCCATTGGCTTGAGAGGTAGGGGGAATGATACTTGGCCTTAAGTGATGTTCCCAAGGTGCCAAAGGCTAAAAATAAATGTCGGGTGATTCAAGAAACAATTAGGGAAGGATTTTACCTTGAGAAAAAACCAACCAACCAAATGATTCACTATCAACAAACTATATGATGCATGTCAAAAAAAACAACAAACTCATATATTACCAAAAAGAAACCACACCATTCCACAACACAACCCATGATACAATACAATATGAGAGTACTACGCGAAAGACTAAAAAATAGATCCAAAATAAACCAAGACACACTCCACATATCCACACTAAGCTGCATGATCCAAGTACCACCACATCTCCCAAGCATAACCATTAACCACTAGAAATGAAATGCTTTACCTTTAGTCATGTCCCAGAATACTACATTTGAAAAAGCACCAAATTTCCAAAGCAGAGTGTGAGTACTAATACTCAGTAGGTTTTCTCCAAAATGACTTCCCTACAAACTCCACTAGGATAAATCCGTTAGCACATTTATATAAAGCAGTTTATAGAAAATAATCACAAGTGAAACCATTACCATAATCCAAACACACCCTTACCAAGCCACCTCACACAAACCAAGAAACCAAGGGAAAACCAACCAAACATTCCATAATCCATTCCATATTTTACACATTAGCACAATAAGGCAACCAAAACTATGGAGCTTCCGTTCACCCATTCCAACTAGTGGAACATACATCCCTCTCTTGATGGTGCTCCTTCCGTCCACTATCCATCCCCTTTTTATAGTGGTACTTCCCGCCCACTTACTCACAATATTCCAACAATCCATAACCAAGCATATAACCCACCAAGGCCGCACAACACTCAAATAATAACTTCCATCACATGTCAATTCACATCAATAAATCACTCATTTATTGAAATTATCATTTAAATTTTTTTTCATGCCAAACAATATTTATATAAAACTACATCTTTATTGAAAACCATTTTCATCAACCATCTCCACAAATAAATCCCATCAACCCATTTTAAAATCCACAACAAGAGCATTTTGCCACAACAACCCTTTTTCCAAAAAATCTCCCAAAACATTACCAAAGAATTTCAAACCAATTTTTAACATCAAAACATAATTAATTTTAAGTAAACAAAATTAATTATAATCGAAACCCACTATTTCTAACTTAGTGGAGTTGAGAGAGAAGCCACCTACCTTTAGGGTTCTGGAGAATTCGACCCACAAGCAATCACACCTCAAATTCGGCGAACACTCCACTGAAACCACTCTAGATCCCCTTCCCAAAAAAATCTACAAGCCTTAGAAGAAACACCTCTGGAAACCCCAACCCTAGATTTACATGAAACATTTGTTGATCTAGAAATCCAAGAAAGAGGAAAGAGTAGATCTAGAGAGAAACCAAAAGAAGCCATGAGGAGAGACTTACTTGGAAGAAAAAACCTTCAATCCACCAAGAAACTTCTTCAAATTGCTTCCAAAACGTTTTGGAGAGAACCTCCATCCACTAATAATCCAATATATCGAGTGAGGATCGAGTGGGAGAAACATTTGAGTGAAAAGAGCCCCCCCCCCCCCCACCGAGGGAACTCAGATTTAAAAACCCTATTTGTTAAGTGGATGCTCGGTTAGCCCACATAGTTTGGAAAACTGTGTGCTAACCGTGTGCAAGCCACTGCCTCGAGAGAGGGGGTTCTTCACACTTTCCTTGCAAAATTTGGAAAACTATGTGCATGCCATTAAAAGGCTATTATCTCCCCTTACATGGTTTCCTAGAGAATCAGTATGGTTTCCCCTATCCATGCTCAAACTATGCACCCTTATAAAATCCTCCAAAATTATTCAAAACCATTAAAAACTCCCCCAACCTCTTCCCAACTCATTCCATGCACTTTAAACACATAAAAGGCATAAATACAGGCTACATACCTCAAACCGGGGGTTCAACATGTAGGGATAAAGATGAAGAAAGAAAACTATTGGAACCTAATCAATATAAGGAAATGTTAAAGAAGGTTATGTTCATTCAACACTATATCATGGTAGTTCAGAGTCAATATAAAAGTTATGTTGACAATTTTCAATAAGATCTGGAGTTTGAAGTTAGTGAAAGGATATTGTTATAAATAGGTCCTTAGAATAAGGTTGTGAGATTTGAAAAAAGGGAAATCTATGCCTTAGATATATCAGTCCCTTCGAAATTCTAGATCATATTGAGATATTTTCTTATCTTTTGATGCTTCCACCAAATATCTCCCAATTTCACAATGTGTTGCATGTATCTCTCTGGAGGAAGTACATACATGATCCTTTATATCTACTAAACTAAGATTCTATACCATTGGAGCATGATATATCTTATGAGATTTTTTTTGGAAATTATGTACCAAAGATATAATATTCTTAGAAACAGTACGACTCACATATTTAAAGTTTTTTTGGGAAACCATAAATTTTAGGAAGATATGTGGGAACCTGAGTATTGATGAGGTAGAAGTATCATCACTTTTTTATACCAGAGTGATGAAATTTAAAGGGTGAAATTATTATAAGGGGTATAATGTAACACACAAATATTTTATAATATATTTCCATTTAAATAAATTTAATTTCTCTAATAGCTTGCTTTATATGCAACACTAATTTAAACGAACTACAATATACAATTGAATTATTATCATTTAAATGTGACTATTATAACCTAGCTATTAAATTAGTGATATGAAAATGAATAATCACATTATGAAAAATATTTATAAAGGTTTTATATAATTAAAATTTCTTGAATAATTCATAATAAATAAGATCTCAATTTTTATTAAAGTCATTTTATGCTTCAAAAATTTATTTTCATTAGAAATGGTATTTATTAAATTTTGTGTGTTGATATTATAATTAATTTATAACCATTTTAGAAATTTTATTTTATAAAATGGTTATAATTTATAAAATTAGCATATCAAAATTAGCTAAGGTTATTTTTTCCCAGAAAATATAAAATTTTCAGTGAATAGTGATACATACTGATTTTATAGAAAACTTTCATTTCCATTCAAGTATTTAAATATTTAAAATTTTTTGAATTTATTTTAAAATATAATTATTTTCTTCTGATTAAAAATAATTCAATCCTAATCATGCATAGTTTTGGTATAAAAAACATTTTTATATTTAAAAATTCATTTATTGGAATACCGTTTTTAATTTCATTTTGTAGGTTTAATTTAAAAGTAATTTCTGCTAGTTATAGAAATTGAATTTGATAAAATTGAATCTATATTTGGAATTATAATTTAAATTTCATTAGTGAATTTAATTTAATTTTTATCATTATGAATAATAACTTTTTAAAAAAAAATTTACCACAGTAAGAGTTAAAACATGTAAAAAGGGTTAAAACTAAAATTTTATGGGTTAAAATGACCTAATTTTTTTTCTAAATCATTCTAGATAGTCATATGTTAATCCTAAATCATCTCATATTTTAATATCAGTCATTTTTGATCCATTTTTCTTGAGTAATACATTGATATATTTTAATCTTTTAAAAAAATTTATGTATGTCCTCTACATCACTTATAAGAGGACAACACCTATCCTCTATTATACAATCTCCAATAGACTCATATATTATCCAAGAACTACAAAAATACTTTCATAATATACTTCCCCAAATATTAGAGTTCCTAGTTTGATGATAATAACATCCAAACAAGTATTCTGATATAAACCTAATGGAGGTTTTTCGAAGAAGAGGTATAAATCATAATTGATCCATTTGAATTTTATTTATTATTACACCTTCACTAAAACTATTGTATCTATCATAACATGATGAATATAGAATCATAAAAATACAAATATTTTATTATGATTATGGAATAACCATTTTTATCCCCTTCCCATAAAATGGGAAATGAAAATATCACTCGTGCGTACATTTGGACTACCTCCTCCATGAAACGACATGATTCATTTTCCATCACCACCTCACTTTGATGTTTATAATGATGAATATAATAAATATATATTAAATTTATAATATAATTATGATTTTTATTGATAAAATTTCATTAAATTATCCCCCAAAGAGTACCCCACCTGAGCTGACAATAAGAAAAGTGAGACAGTGACTACCCAAGTCCTACCTCTAGTAGGCCCCAAGCTAGTGACTAGCACCGAGGGTATAATAAGAATACAATGAGAGACATTAAAATCTAAGAGAAAATGTATAATAGAGTGATAATTTAGATATAAAATTAATCCCTTTATCATACATACATATTAAATAAATCCTAAGTACATAAATGTAATTTCATACAGTACTAAAACAACTGAAAAGAATTATAATTACCAAAAAGGTAAAATCAGCAGCAACCATGAAGCCTAAACAACTCCTACAAAACCATGATCTAATGATATCAAGATCAATATCCAACCTGATCTTGATAAAATGAAAATTTTTATATATAAATGAGGTTATCATAATAATATACTCAATAGGGTCCTCCCCGAAGCCTCTCATTCAAAAGATAAAGAAAGCATGCTAAATAATAGTGAAAAATAGTGAAACTAACTCATCACCTGAACAATTATACAAATTTATAAACCTCACCATGGATAAATATCACCATGTATCACATGAAATATGGAATATAATATAGTAATGAAACATCATGTGAACCCTTCTCCCACTTCCCCATTGGTTTCTTGCTCTTCCCCAATATCACACATCCTGATCCACCTCTCTCCAAAATAACCTATCTGACAATAACATAAGATATGTATCAAAAGTTAAAACTCTTGCATAACATAATCACATAATACCATATCACATCTCTATATAGTAACCAGGTAGTTTCTTATAGCTACCAAAACCTGTATGATGTGTATCATACATCGAGTATTATACCTCAAGCCATCAAAACCCGTACACCATGTACGGTAACTCAATCCATCAAAACCTATAAACATCATTTCTATAATAATCCTTTGGATACTATATATGAGTATAAATGTTTGTGAATTAACCAAAACCCATCATAGTCCTCTACACACATATATGGTAAAACTAACCACTATGCATACTTTAACATATAACTACCAATAGAAGAGAGTAGGTCTAGAGGGGTAGTCATCCATCCATCCTCCCACTAGGGCGTTAGAGAAATCTCCCTCCCATAGTCCATTGGGAATCATTATCCCTAACCAAATTATGAGGTGTATTTTATGAAATCACATAATATACAATATATGATATAGATAACAACCACACTGTTTCCATAACCTAGTCTTAAGCTCAAAAAAACTATATTCTCTAGGAAAATAAACATACCCTGTTAGGGACTATTTATCCAATAGGCACACAATCATTTTAAGGATATAAATTAAATTACTTACTTCTTATCATTTCCTTTTGTTAGTTAATTCAGTAGCCATTAATTAACAATTCTGATTATTCCATACTATATTACATTAATCATCAGAGTAAATTATATGCCATCTAGGCATAATACAAATGGAATCCATAGTTTATTAAGATAATCTCATTTGAATTCAAGAAAAACAAACACCATAGGTTAAAAATTTATTAAATATTATTATAATTATTCCACAAGTATAGTTACTCTATGAAAACTATCTTAATATACCTCTAATAGGAAACATGTAACCAAGATAATCCAGTTTCCTCAAGTAGTGGGGAATGGAATAAAGATAAAACAACAAACATGACCATCAATCATTAAACGGATTCATTTAAAACAAGAATTCAACTTTATCACATCAATGAGAAAGCACAGATTCATCCAGTTATATAATCTCTAGTGTCATTATCGACACCCACATGTATATCCTAATGCATCTGAACATCATTGGAATCGACTTCTACCACATCATCTGGGCCTCCCTTCCCCATATCACATCATCCATCCCTGGGTCATCCATAATAGGTTAATATAACATCACAAAGTAAATTTCACACCTAGAGAACATCACAAAAGCACTTGAAAAAAAACATAGTAAACTGGGTAACTGGGAACTTAAAATAAGGCATTTAGCCTCTACATAAAAATGAGCTCTCACAGCTCCCAACACAAGGAATTTATCGTTTATAAGAAAACATGCACTTTTGGGCCCCAAGATTTATCTTTTAAGAAAAACTCTTTTTTATTCCATCTAAAATTAATCAATTCATTATTTATAGGCTCCAACAATGGGAAACCAAATACTTTATCTATAAAAAGATATCACAACACGCTACTTAGTATAAAAATAGTTTCATAAAACTATTAGAATAAATATTCTCAAATTAACATGAATTTTTATTTTTATCATTAATAATAATTAACATTCTCTAATTTCTTTATCAATTTCATTAACACATGGGAGATCATATTCAATTAAACATGCTCATTTGATCAGTTTTATGATACAAAAATTATAGTAAAAATTAGATTACAAATATTCCTCTTCTTAAAATTCTTAAGAAAATTAATCAATTAATTTCATATTTACATTCTTTACCATTATCAATCAAGAATAGAATTATGATCCATAGAATAAAAAAACATTCAAATAACCATAGTATAGACAACACACTATCTAGTTAAAGAAGAGGCAAACCATTATCACGGTACAAAGAAACAACATTGATATATGATCGCTATCTAATACCATTATTATTCTGGTTCAATCATTATTATATTAATTCTAATTCCATCCAAAAGGTTAAATAATGATAACCTTAGGATTTCATGTAAATAAATAGGAGAAGCAATGAATCTATCACCTTAAAGGCATAAACATTATTCACATGAGAATAGACCAAAATTGGAGATCCCTATCACCCCGCCAATAAGAGCTGAATCCCTCCAAGGACACTGTAACGCCCCGACCCCAGTTACCCAGAGTCGGTGCATTATTTTAATAAATTGGAATGATTACAAGGAATCATGTCCCGAAGGACCGATCCGTTTAGCAGTCTTGGAAAAATAGATCACATACATGAATGTTACATTTTCACTTTAAGACGTACAAAACAACATAAATAATCTTTATGAACGCCATTATTCCCTTGGATTAACCCTGCATATCAATCACATTACACTTCTTGGAATCCTGGGAAAAATAAAACATAGAAAGGGATGAGCTCAAATGCTCAGTAAGGGTAAGCAATAGAGCAGAAACTTTCAAAAATAAGCATAAACATTTAAGGCAATGTATAAAACTAAAACAAAATCCTTTTAAACTTGAACTTCAGCATAATATGGAATAAATAAAATGAAATAATTCCATTTACTTATTCACATGGATATTCTAATAATCAAATAATCACATTCAATATCACTAACCACTTTCGTAATGATGGAATTCATAATGCCAGACTATCATAACCACATAGCCAAGGCGTCGTTCCAAGACTACAAATATGATTTTTCCAAGGCCTTATGCCAAGACATTAGTTTGTCTCATGAGACCTACCGATGCATCGAGGAGCTATTGCAGGCTCCACCCGTCACTTATTAAGTCCAATGCATTCCCATATGAAAAGGTTCAAACATAACATAAACATTCGTATTAAAACTAGCATATGAAATGTAAATACTTCATCCATAAACCACGAATGGTATAAGAATAACACATCCACAGAAAAACACATCACAAAAACATCAAAACAATATGGAAGTTTTGTATCATAACAAATCAACTTCAAATAAACATAAAATCCATCAAAGGATGTTGACATAGATGAAATCAAAACTATTTGAGAGAAATATCTCTTTTTTTAAATCATTTAAAAGTCACACATTTATTAAGGAAGTAATTTAAAAGAGATTTTTGAATCAAAGTGTCCCATACCACTTTGAAACTTTTGAAAAGAAATATCATTTCAAAACATTCATGTCCATATAAATAAATCCTCAAAATCATTTTGAAAACATGGACATTAATTAAAAATATTTAGAAAGATAAGTCTTTAAAACATTTAAAAATCTGATTTTGATAAAGATTACCATTTAGAAATTCTTAAAATATTCATTTTGAAATCATTTAAAAGTCACATAATTATAAAATAAAACATTTACTTTGAAAATATACTTATAATCTTGTAAGGGAAGCTTCAAAAATTTTATAACGGTGGAAAATAACCGCACCCGCCGTATAAGATTAAAAAGACATTCTTACCTTAAATTTGTCGAAAAGGTTAAAAAGTACCTTGTTTGGAAAATGACGGAATGATTCCTTTCAAAACACATAAGGGTATAAACGACTTTAAACCATTGTCTAGTGAATAGTAAAAATGTTTTTAAATACATTTTAAGGAACATGGATGTGGATGATAAAGAAATCCCAGTAGATTATTACGTATAAACAACCTCGGATAATGAAGAGATTGCGAAATAAACCCTTACCAATTTGGTAACTTACGAAACATACAACCCATGAAAGAGGTATCATAAAATGAATATGTAAATACACATAAATTAATGTGTATTACACAAAAATACAATTATGGACAGTACATACACCACACAAAAGGTAATAGTGGAAATATGGCATGAATCTCGCGGGAATAAGGAGTGAGATGAAAGCCCCTTACCTTGCACTTTCCTTTAGTCGAGGGTACGTTTAACCTCCTGTACGAAGATCGTTGTAACAACCTGAGATTTTATGAGAAATATTATTTTTAATTTTATTGATGTCTTGTGTTGTAAGTTACAACAAAGGAGTCTTGCACAACACGCAACCCTAACTTGGCTGCATTACACGCAATCACGACCTTCCTCGATAGCGTGTGTAGTACGCAATATCGAGTTTCACTAAACGAGATATTATTATAATATTATTATGAACTAGCCGTTATGAATAGTAATACCCACTTTTTGAAATTTTATAAATTTTATCTTTCAAAATAGACTTCATTTTTGGATTCGGAATATCGAAATTAGATTAGGGTGAAATTTTGGTACTTTTCGGATAACTTTCATATTCTGATTAATAGTGAAAATTACTAAATTTTAATTAAAAACATCTTTTTTAATAGAAATAATTAATAGTGATAAATTATTAATTTGATTGGTTTTAAAGTATATTTAGAATATATTTTTACAAATTAATACAATGTTTTCCATTGTATGTAATTTCACATTTGAACCAGACATAAACAAGTGTCAATCTTTTGATAGTTATTATCTTTTAAAAACACGCTATTTGTTTTGACGACGGGAATTAATTTTTAAATTAGTTAATGTTACTGATATGTTTTGAATTTGGTAAAATAAACATCATTTTTGAAGTCATAATATCAAATATATCTTAGGCCTAATTTTTGGTATTTTTCTGGAAACTTTCATTTTTTTGATAAATAGTGAAATCACTAAGTGGTCGTTAAAAAAACTGATTTTTTCATAAAACATAATTTTACCACTTCTGTGAGTAGAATTTCAAAAATCCGAGAGACACGGTTAATATCAAGGACTAAAATGTGGTTCAATGATATGAAAATATTTTTTGGTGAATAGTAACTTTTTACTTTTTTTACCACGTTTAAAAGTAAATAGGGTAATTAAGGGTAAAAGTGTTATTATTATTATCCTAACACATGTCCTGATTCTATTTTATAAGTTTAATTCGACCAAAAACAACCTTAGGAATAAAATATGACCATTTAGGGCCACTTGGATTAGATTAGGACATTTATTATCAATTTATTTAAAGAAGGGTTAAAATAGTTAAAATCAATTTTTAATAACTAAATCATTTTTAATATAGGGTTATACATAAGATAAATTCGACTATAAATATTAATTCTATAGATAAAAATATTTCCAACATAAGGGTATTTTATTTATAATTTTTTGACATTAAATAATTTAATTTATTTATGACACAATGATGATGCAATAATTATCTTATTAATGAAATATTGACATAATTGATGTTATAAATACCCAAATAAATGTAATTTGAGACTTTTTATGAATTCCAATAATATTATATGTTAATATAACATGTTATTATTGATTTAATTAATTTTTTTCGAACAAATAATTCTGTTATGACTTTCAAAAAAATCAATTACCAAATAGTGTCAAAATTGACATAAAATAGTTTTTAAAACAAATATTATATTACAAATTGTTATTATATTCATAAAAATCTAAGGTTCGGCCAATATACTTATATCATGATAGGTTTATCATTAATGGACCACTTGGGGGTCTCTTGGATGTATATGGTAAGTTTATTAACTATATAATATAAAAATACAAAGTGACATGGTAAATGTCAATCTAATTAACTAAGAGTTGAAACTAAAAGTTAAGGTTAATATAATGACCTAAGCTTGTATAAATTATATTGGATGATATTATTTCGACATATCCACACCTTATCTTCTAAATAAATCAATTTGGAGCTATTAAAAACCGAATATGACATTATAATAAAATAATATTTTTAGTTATTCCGAAGGTGCCCCTCTCCTCCCTTATAAAAGGGCACCTCCTCCCTCTCTTACTCACACCACTTTGAGACTTCAAGCTCAGCCAAACCCTGAAAAATCCTCTTCTCCACTTCCCTAGAAACATCATAGAGGTCCTGGTCTTCTTCAAAGACCAATTTTAGTGCCCTAAGAGGAGGTCTCAAATAGGCGCTTCAAAGAAGAGGTAATGTCCATTACCGATTCTTTCACCTTTATTTCTTCTTCCACTTCTTCTTCTTAGGTTGTTTCACTATGAAGTAATAAAATAAGTATCAATAATATACTGATATGTTATTATAAGTATGAAACAACCCTATCTAACCATCTATCCATCCTACAGAAAACGAAATCACCGCGCGTGCGTACGTACGGAATACCGTCTCCACGCCGTGGTGTAATCTATTTTCCACCACCACATTACATGGATGGGTATAATGGTGTAAATAATAACTATATATGATTATTGTAAAGTGATATTGATTCTGTAATAGTATACATACACTCCAATAAAATTACACGATCATGGGAACAATATCATCGCTCGTGCGTATGTACAGAATACCGTCTCCACGACGCGATGAGATTCATTCTCAACGATTAACCATTCATAAATGATTATAAAGTATATATAATAAGTAATCATGAAATATATGACATAATAATGATACTGGATTTATGTGTATATATATGTATGTCATCCAATTAATTCCATTCAATTCAATGAGGAAACGAAAACAACGTTCATGCGTACATACGGCCTACCGTCTCCATGAACAATGTATTTCTTTCCATTTATCGATCTATTATATATATGTATATTATGAATATATATTATATATAAATCATGTTTTATATTCTGGAATTAATTAATCATGATCTAAGTAATCATATGAATAATTACAAGTCAAAACACGGATGACAAATGAAACGATTTTACCCAAAACGCTCTTTAACATGGAATTTACAAAAGAACGGGTAATATAAAGTCATAAGTGAACCATATATGATATCATAACAATTAATATGATTCTGTAATAAGTCAATGACATTATTTAAATCATTATACAGGAGATTCAGATACGTACGAAGCATATCATACCTAAGGTAAGGGATAATTATTCCAATCTCATTCTTATCCGAGATTGTTTACTCGAAAGTATTTACTGGGGGTTATGTTTATTATCTAGGTCCATATGATCTCAAATTTTTTTCATAAAATGTTTACTTTCCTTCCATTTATGTTTAATAAATTTTTACCCTTTTCTTACTTTTACCACATCGTATGGAAGGAATCTTTCTTTTGTTTACCATACGAGGTACTTTTTGACTTTTCTGACAAAAGTACGAGAAGAATGTTTTTTTAACGTATACAGCATGAAAATATTTTTACGGTTTTATAAAGCCTTATTTTCATGAAGCTTCCTCCAAAATATTTCATGACTATTTTCAACAAAACCATTTTCTTTTAAAATTTCATGACATTTTTTGAAAAGAAAATGATTTTGAAGAAGAAAGGATATTTTCCTCAAGAATTAATTTCAAGTGTTTTATCAAAACCATTTTCATCTAAGATGACATTATTTAACATGTATATGTTCAAGTATCATGTCTCTATGATTTACATGGTTTTACTTTTCTAATGATGAAATGATATCCATTTTTTTTGTATGGATTACGTTTTGATGGAATGATGTTTATGAAACCCATTTTATTCTTGGGTAATGATGAATGATTTATGTTTATATTGTGGCACACGAAATAATGATTTAAATATGAGATGTGTGGGACCTATATCTCCCTCCAATGCATTGGGTAAAGATTTATATCTCATGTGATAGACATGGCTGGAACGGTAAGTTAATCCGGTTCAGTGTTAGAGGACTGAAACAAGGAGTGAACTCGATTCAGAAAGGGACTTTGTCCACTAAGATGGTCTTGGCAGCATTGCCTTGGCTACTATGGAAATCATTACATGTTCTTAATGGATTCCACAATTACATGTTTTATTCCCATGCTATGTTATCATTATTTGTGTTCCATTATGATCTATGCCTTATGTACTTCCATGTTTTAAGTCGTTTCTCAAGATTTTGATGTTTAAACATTATGTTCATGTTTTTAGGTTCAAATGTGTATGGTATGTTTTATTTTATCCATGATTACCCTTACTTAGCATTTGATTTCACCCTTTTTATGTTTTATTTTCCCCTAGTATTAAAAGAAAGGTTTTAGGTAAGGAAACAAAAAGTGGAAGATCTTTATGGGAGATATTGAAGATCTTTCACCACGGTTAGAAGATTACATTCCAAGTTTCCAAAGGCACTAAACTATTACGATTCTTGTGTGTCTGTTTTTGTTATGTACTATGTATTCCACAAAAGTAATGTAATATATATGTACGTCAAGATTCGGGTCTCTACAGTTGGTATCAGAGGAAATGTTTAGTCAACCTTTGGAAACTAGGATGCGAAAACGTTAGTGAGATCCCTAGATATATTTCTAAGGTATGTCTAGGGATGTCCCTAAGGATAAGTATACATATAGGATATAGTCCTAGAACTAAGGTAACAATCTTAGAATTTAACCTAAGATGTTAGATATTGAGGGAACTCCCCCTTTACTATGTTGTTTTCCCTAGCATGCTTTTTTCCTCTCACACTATTCTTTTTGGGTTTTAGAAAGTGGCTAGAAACAGGAAGATTCAAGATAATGGAGGATATGACAGACAATGGAATGATATTCTTCATGATAAACCAAATGAAACAGGATCTGGAAGTCCAAACATCATTATTATGCTTAATCAGCAATCTCATAATATGATCAATAATCTCAACTTTGGTAAGTTTCCCGACTTAGATAATAAGAGAAAGATGGAGTTTTATGATGATCATAGAGGAAAGAAAGTTCAATTTCCCTCATGTAAATCATGTGGGAAGAGGCATCAGGGAGATTGTTTCAAAGGAACTGGAAGATGTTTTGGGTGTGGAAAAGAAGGACACAAAGCCAGTAAGTGCAAAGGAAAAGGTTCAGTTAACACCATGGATAGGGATAATGGTATTGCTACGACATCAACAATGATTAGATGTTTTAAATGTGGAATGTACGGGCATTATGAAAACCAATGCCCTAATAGAAAATCTCATGAAGAGAATCAGCATGGTCATATGGGTAGTATTTATGTGGATGATGATGAGGAGACTACAAATGATATATGAGCTGAAAGAAGTGTTGAAGCTCAGTCAGTTGTTTTAGAAGGTAGTGGAATGATTGTATGTTTATCGAGAGTTATGTTGTATAGTTAATGGTACTATGGAATAAAGAATCATCTAAGGATTGTTACACTATTGTTTTTCCTAAAAGTATTTGAAAGTATATGTTGAATGGTACCAGTAACCATGGAAGGTTATTCAGATATTTTTGTAAAGTAGATGATATGCGCATAATGAAGGAATAAGAAGATAATGAGAAGTTTGATTGTATTCATGAGCTCATGATTTATATAAGGACTAAGTGATATCATGGTTTGAGTATATATAATTTTGAGGATTTTGGTATGTGGAAAGTGTTAAATTTTAACTGCATTCATGTTTTCACTAAGGTTCAATGGGTATTCATTTTTCAAGAGAGTACTTGATTAAGGCCTTCGAATGTTTGGAATGTGACCAACAAGAAATATCTTATGATATCTGGGGATCAACGATGGTATTAAATCTCTGGGAATCGTTTTCACTATATTATGAGAGTGGACTGCAGTATTATGCATAAGCCTAAAGATTGGAATTTATTATGTTGGAAATAAGTTACTATTGTTTAAGGATAGAAGTTTTTTCGATATTATTGATGGGATGTTATAGTAATATAGTTTTAAAAAAAGGACAACCTACAGGACGGGCGACATCCCATCGCGTCGGACAAGACTGTGGGAATCAAACCCACAACCGAAGTGCAACTGGCCTTTATCGCCTACCAGTGGCCTACAGGAAGTCCCTGGTTAGTAGAAACTAGTTTTATTTTATTAAGCGGTAAGATATATGAAGTATAAGTTCATTTTTTGGAACCATATACGATTAATCTAACCATAAGATGGACTTATAACTTTTGTTAACCTTTTTTTTGAAACAGATGGAATGAACCATCATTCTATCACATGTTCTGCTAACACATCACGAATAACAAATTCAACTTCATTTCTGTAAGGGATGAAGTGGAAATTGTTCAATTCACTAACAACAGTGAGATTGTACCAAAATCATGTAAGTATTTCTTTTAATTCATCAACTTTAGGGAAATGATCTTGAAAACCAAAAATGTTGTCCTAGTTCCCTTATATCTGATGAATCAGATGGTACCTTAGATCATCACAAATATATAGCTTTGTGATTGTTGGATTTTTCATATCCATGTTCTCTACCACTCTCCATCAGAACATGATCGTTAGGTTTCTCTTCCGTATCCCTATTTTCACCTATGTTCTCCTATGTGGAAACCCAGTGATTAGTTAATTTGGGTAACTGTTATGTTTCATACTTTAGTTTTTAAAGATTGGTTTTGGTATTCCTTTTTACGATGTGGGTTTCTATTAAAGAAACTTTCAAGAAGTAAACCATTTATAACCCCGACGAATTTCGAGGGCGAAATTCATTTTAAGGAGGGTAGAATGTAACACCCTGAGATTTTATGAGAAATATTCTTTTTAATTTTATTGATGTCTTGTGTTGTACGTTACAACAAAGGAGTCTTGCACAACACACAAAACTAACTTGGCTACATTACATGCAATCGCGACCTTCCTCGATAGCGTGTGTAGTACGCAATACAAAGTTTCACTAAACGAGATATTATTATAATATTATTATGAACTAGCCGTTATGAATAGTAATACCCACTTTTTGAAATTTTATAAATTTTATCTTTCAAAATGGACTTCATTTTTGGATTCGGAATATCGAAATTAGCTTAGGGTGAAATTTTGGTACTTTTCGGATAACTTTCATATTCTGATGAATAGTGAAAATTACTAAATTTTAATTAAAAACAACTTTTTTAATCGAAATAATTAATAGTGATAAATTATTAATTTGAGTGGTTTTAAAGTATATTTATAATATATTTTTACAAATTAATACAATTTTGTTCATTGAATGAAATTTCACATTTAAACCAGACATAAACAAGTGTCAATCTTTTGATAGTTATTATCTTTTAAAAACACGCTATTTGTTTTGATGATGGGAATTAATTTTTAAATTAGTTAATGTAACCAATATGTTTTGAATTTGGTAAAATAAACATCATTTTTGAATTCATAATATCAAATATAGCTTAGGCCTATTTTTTGGTATTTTTCTGGAAACTTTCAATTTTTTGATGAATAGTGAAACCACTAAGTGGTAGTAAAAAAAACTGAATTTTTCATAAAACTTAATTTTACCGCTTCTGTGAGTAGAATTTAGAAAATCCGAGAGACACGGTTAATATCAAGGACTAAAATGTGGTTCAATGAGATGAAAATAATTTTTGGTGACTAGTAACTTTTTACTTTTTTTTACCACGGTTAAAAGTAATTAGGGTAATTAAGGGTAAAAGTGTTATTATTATTACCCTAACACATGTACTAATTCTATTGGATAAGTGTAATTCGACCAAAAACATCCTTCGGAATAAAATATGACCATTTAGGCCCACTTGGATTAGATTAGGACATTTATTATCAATTTATTTAAAGAAGGGTTAAAATAGTTAAAATCAAAGTTTAATAACTATATCATTTTTAATATAGGGTTATACATAAGATAAATTCGACTATAAATATTCATTAGAAAGATAAAAATATTTCCAACATAATGGTATTTTATTAATAATTTTTAGACATTAAATAATTTAATTTATTTATGACACAATGATAATGCAGTAATTATCTTATTAATGAAATATTGACATAATTGATGTTATAAATACGAAAATAAATGTAATTTGAGACTTTTTATGAATTAAAATAATTTTATATGTTAATATTACATGTTAGTATTGATTTAATTAAATTATTTAGAACTAATCATTCTGTTATGATTTTCTAAAAAACAATTACCAAATAGTGTCAAAATTGACATAAAATAGTTTTTAAAACAAATATTATATTAAAAATTGTTATTATATTCCTAAAAATATAAGGTTATGCCAATATACTTATATAATGATAGGTGTATCATTAATGAACCACTTGGGGGTCTCTTGGATGTATATGGAATGTTTATTAACTATATAATATAAAAATACAAAGTGACATGGTAAATGTCAATCTAATTAACTAAGAGTTGAAACTAAAAGTTATGGTTAATATAATGACCTAAGATTGTATAAATTATATTGGATGAGAGGATTTAAACCTATCCCCACCTGAGATTCAAAATAAATCAATTTGGATCTATTAAAAACCGAATATGACTTTATAATAAAATAATATTATTTAGTTATTCCAAAGGTGCCCCTCTCCTCCCTTATAAAAGGGAACCTCCTCCCTCTATTCATCACAACACTTTGAGCCTTCAAGATTGGAAAAACCCTGCCACATTCTCTTCTCCACTTCCCTAGAAAAATCCTAGAGGTCCTGGTCTTCTTCAAAGACCAATTTTAGTGCCCTAAGAGGAGGTCTCAAAGAGGCGGTTCAAAGAAGAGGTAATGTCCGTTACCGATTCTTTCACCTTTATTTCTTCTTCCACTTCTTCTTCATAGGTTGTTTAATTCTGAAGTAATAACATCAGTATCAATAATATACTGATATGTTATTATAAGTATTAAACAACCCTATTTCACCATCTATCCATCCTACGGAAAACGAAATTACCGCGCGTGCGTACGTACGGAATACCGTCTCCACGCCGTGGTGTAATCTATTTTCCACCACCACCTTACATGGATGGGTATAATGGTGTAAATAATAACTATATATGATTATTTTAAGGTGATATTGATTCTGCAATATTATACATTCACTCCAATAAAATTCCACGATCATGGGAATGATATCATCGCTTGTGCGTACGTACAGAATACCGTCTCCACGACGCGATTAGATTCATTCTCAACGATTAACCATTCATAAATGATTATAAAGTATATATAATAAGTAATCATGAAATATATGAAATAATAATGATACTGGATTTATGTATATATATATGTATGTCATCCAATTAATTTCATTTAATTCAATGAGGAAACGAAAACAACGTTCATGCGTACGTACGGCCTACCGTCTCCATGAACGGTGTATTTAATTCCATTTATCGATCTATTATATATGTATATTCTGAATATATATTATATATAAATCATGTTTTCTATTCTGGAATTAAGTAATCATGATCTAAGTAATCATATGAATAATTACAAGTCAAAACACGGACGACAAATGAAATGATTTTACCCAAAACGCTCTTTAACATGGAATTTACAAAAGAATGGGTAATATAAAGTCATAAGTGAACCATATATGATATCATACAAATGAATATGATTCTTTAATAAGTCAATGACATTATTTAAATCATTATACAGGAGATTTGGATACATACGAAGCATATCAGACCTAAGGTAAGGGATAATTATTCCAATCTAATTCTTATCCGAGATTGTTTACTCGTAAGTATTTACTGGGGGTTATGTTTATTATCCAGGTCCATATGATCTCAAAATGTTTTCATAAAATGTTACTTTACTTCCATTTATGTTTAAGAAATTTTCACCCTTTTATTACTTTTACCACATCATATGGAAGGAATCTTTCTTTTGTTTACCATACGAGGTACTTTTTGACTTTTCCGACAAAAGTACGAGAAGAATGTTTTTTTAACGTATACGGCATGACAGGATTTTTACGGTTTTATAAAGCCATATTTTTCATGAAACTTCCTCCAAAATATTTCATGACTATTTTCAACAAAACCCTTTTCTTTTAAAATTTCATGACATTTTGTGAAAAGAAAATGATTTTGAAGAAGGAAGGATTTTTTCCTCAAGAATTCATTTCAAGTGTTTTATCAAAACCATTTTCATCTAAGATGACATTATTTCACATGTGTATGTTCAAGTATCATGTCTCTATGATTTACATGGTTTCAATTTTCTAATGATGAAATGATATCCATTTTTTGTATGGATTACGTTATGATGGAACGATGTTTATGAAACCCATTTTATTCTTGGGTTATGATGAATGATTTATGTTTATATTGTGGCACACGAAAGAATGATTTCAATATGAGATGGGTGGGACCTATATCTCCCTCCAATGCATTGGGTAAAGATTTATATCTCATGAGATAGACATGGCTGGAATGGTAAGTTAATCCGGTTCAGTGTTACAGGACTGAAACGTGGAGTGAACTCGATTCAGAAAGGGACTTTGTCCACTAAGATGGTCTTGAAAGCAATGCCTTGGCTACTATGGAAATCATTACATGTGCTTAATGGATGCCATAGTTACATGTTTTATTCCAATGCTATGTTATCATTATTTATGTTCCATTATGATCTATGCCTTATGTACTTCCATGTTTTAAGTCGTTTCTCAATATTTTAATGTTTAAAAATTATGTTCATGTTTTTAGGTTCAAAAGTGTATGGTATGTTTTATTTTATCCATGCTTACCCTTACTGAGCATTTGAGCTCACCCTTTTTATGTTTTATTTTCCCCTAGGATTAAAAGAAAGGTTTTAGGTAAGGAAACAAAAAGTGTAAGATCTTTATGGGAGATGTTGAAGATATTTTACCACGATTAGAAGATTACATTCCACGTTTCCAAAGACACTAAACTATTATGGTCCTTGTGTGTCTGTTTTTGTTATGTATTATGTATTCCGCAAAAGAAATGTAATATCTATGTACGTCAAGATTTGGGTCTCTAAAATCGTAGTTTGTTATTAAATTATACCAGAACCATATTAATATTTATGATATCATACATGAATCATTTATGACTTTATATTACCCATTTAATAATAATTTCCATGTTAAGTTAACATTTCGGGTAATAATCACTTTCTTTATCGTACGTGTTTTAACTTGTTACTCTTGGTTGTATAACTTAGATCATGATTTAAATACTTCCAGAATATAAAACATGATAAATATATCATATATATTTAGAATATAAATATGTATAATAGACATATATATGAAATGGAAAACACCGTTTATGGAGACGGTAGTCCGTACGTACGCATAAACGTTGTTTCTGTTTTCATATAGTATTGAACGTAAGTAAGTGAATAAGATATATGTAAGTACATAAATACTTATATATATAAATATATATTTCTCCAGTAGCATTATTATGTCATATATTACATACTTATTAGTAATATATATTTTTATAATCATCGATTGATGGTGAACTTGGAAATGAATCTCATCGCGTCGTGGAGACGGTAATCCGTACGTACACACGAGTGAAAATATCATTCTTTTGATATTAAAATAATATATAATTGGATGGTATATCAAATATATAGATTCATTATCATGTTATATTTATTATTTACATGAATTACACATCATTATTATACCCATCCAAACAATAATTTATTGAATAACAATTACACCACGACGTGGAGACGGTAAGCCGTACGTACGCACGTATGGTGACATGTTATTCAAAGGATGGATATAATACTGAAATTTGGTTGTAAAATGTTTATAATAAAATCAAAGTATAATATACTGGAGTTATTATTTTATAATGGTAATAACAAAGGAAGAAGAAGTGGAAGAAGAAAGGAACTTGAAAAGGGGTGGTGAAATCATTACCACTTCTTCGGGTTCTTCCCTTTGATTTGATCAAAAGGGATCCTTAGGTTGGCTTTATGAATAAAGTAAGGCCTCTATGATGAAGTGAGGGAAGTTGAGAGAGTATTTGGGCAGAGTTTGGTTGACCCAAAATTCTTTTAAGGCGTGAGTTAATGAGAAGGGAGAGTTCCCTTTTATAAGAGGGGTGAGGGGCACCTTTGGAAAAGCTAGAAATATTATTTTATAATAAATTCATATTCGGTTTCTAATGGCTCAAAAGTGGATTATTTAAAGGTTAAGGTTGGGATGGGTCTAAAACCACTCAACAAATAGAATTTATACAGGTATGGGTTACTATATTAACCTTATATTTAAGTATTAACTATTAGTTAATTAGTTTCACTTTTACAATGTCTCTTTGTATTTTTATATTATATGGTTAATAAAATTACTATATACATCCAAGATACCCCAAAGTGGTCCATTAATGATACACCTATCATGATATATTCCTATTGGATGAACCTTATATTTTTTGGAATTTAATATCAATTAATATTATAATATTTGTTTTAAAAACTCTTTTATGTCAATTTTGAAACTATTCAATAATTGATTTTTGTAAAATTAATAACATAATTATTACTTCAAACAAAGTTAATTAAATCAATCCTAACATTTCATATTAACCTATAAAATTAGTTTAATTAATAAAAAGTCTAAAATTATATTTATTTGGGTATTTATAATATCAATTATTCTCATTTTTCATTAATTAGGTAATTACTCCATCATCATTGTGTCATAAATAAATTAAATTATTTAATGTTTAAAAATTATAATTAAAATATAATTATGTAGGAAATTTATTTATATTTATAATTAATATTTACAATCGAATTTATCTTATGTATAACACTATATTAAAAATGTTTTAATAAATAAACTTTGATTTTAACTCTTTTAATTTTTCTTTGAATTAAATAATAATAAATGTACTAATCTAATCCAAGTGGACCTAAATGATAATATTTTATTACTAAGGTTGTTTTTGGTCGAGATACACTTTTCCAATAGAATTATGACATGTGTTAGGGTAATATTAATATCATTTTTACCCTTAATTACCCTATTTACTTTTAACCGTGGTAAATAAAAGTAAAAAGTTACTATTCAAAAAAAATTATTTTCATCTCATTGAACCACATTTTACTACTTGATATTAACCGTGACTCTTGGATTTTCTAAATTCCATTCACAGAAGCGGTAAAATTAAGTTTTATGAAAAATTCAGTTTTTTAACTACCACTTAGTGGTTTCACTATTCATCAAAAATTGAAGTTTTTCAGAACAATGCCAAAATTTCACCCTAAGATATATTTGATATTATGAATACAAAAATTATGTCTATTTTACAAAATTCCAAAAATATAATTTTCAGTAATTAATTTTATAATTAATTCCCGCTGTTACAACAAATAGCGTGTTTTTAAGAAACAATATATATCAACAGATTGACAATTGTTTATGTCCAATTTCAAAGTTAAATTAATTATAATGAACACCATTGGATAAAATGGTAAAAATACATTCTAAACATACTTTAAAACCACTAAATAATATAATTTATCACTAAAAATTATTTTGATTAAAAAAGTTGTTTTTATGTATTTTTCAATATTCATAAAAATCAGATGTTCTCAGAAAAATACAAAAAATTCAACTTAGGATAATTTCGATATTCCAAATCCAAAGATGAAGTCAATTTTGAGAGATAAAATTTCTAAAATTTTAAAAAGCAGGTATTACTATTCATAATGGCTACTTTGATTGGTCGTGGTGTGTGTTAGAACTCGAAGTTGTGTACAACACACGCTACTGTATTATTCAAAGAGAAGCGTACCATATAAGCTCGGGGTGTTACATTCTCCCCTCCTTCAATAAACTACATCCTCACAATTTGATATTTTTATTTGAAAATAAAAGTTGAAAATAGAAAATATCTTTGTGGAAAAACCCACATCGGAAATTTGGTTAATAAAATTTAGTCTTAACAAGATGAAAAGAAAAATGAAAGGGTCACCACAAAATTATCATCTAGATTAGGGGGACATTGGTGGAAATTATAGACATATAATTGGAGGAAGAATGTACATATTTATAGGTAGTGATTGAGTTCATCAATCACAAACAAGTTTAAAATTGAGGTACTTAAATTCATCAATCTATGATGATTTAAAATACCATCGGTTCAA
This sequence comes from Viscum album, assembly GCA_963277665.1. Classification (NCBI taxonomy): domain Eukaryota; kingdom Viridiplantae; phylum Streptophyta; class Magnoliopsida; order Santalales; family Viscaceae; genus Viscum; species Viscum album. The sequence goes on along the minus strand of OY728152.1, from coordinate 865,222,758 downwards.
CAAAACATAAGGTATTAGGATAACACATTTTGACGTTTCAAAATATGTAAGTTGAAATCACGCATCGAAAAATGAATTAATAAAGTCTCTATTTAAAATAAAGAGTGGAAAGTATGAAGATTACCGAAAATAACACATACTAGGGTTCCATGTAGGAAAATATGGATATGGAAGAGAAATCTAACCATCAATTATCTGATGGAGAGTAGTAGAGAACATGGCTATGAAAATGCCAACATTCCCAAAGACATAAATTAGTGATGATCTATGGTACCATCTAGGACAACATTTTTGTTCTGAGTTCCTTTTCTTAATGTTGAGGAATTTATTTCTGAGATTGGATAAGATCATAAGGAAATATACTTACTTTATAATTAGAGTTTTATCCATTTATAAATTTCTACCACAAACTCATCTTTCACCCAGAAAAAAATACAACTAAAAAATACTCTATTTATCCTAATCGTATAAGGTTCCAAATATAATGAATTTATAATTCACATATCAGACCCTTTATTTAAAGAAACTACATTATACCATCCAGGAACTTCATGTAGCACAATGGTAGGTGATAAATCCCAATTGCACTATGGTTGTGGGTTCGATTCGCGCAGCTTTGTCTGAAACGACGAGTCGTCACACGGTCTGCGTGTTGTCCTTTTATAAAAATCCAAAAAAGAACCTTTAAAACTTTATCCATTCCAACCATTAGACTTATCCAAAATACCATTATCCAAACTCACAGTCCAAAATTTACAAGGAAGTTAAACATAATGAGGATCCTTTTTTCCAAGTAATAACATGTGAACGCCTTTCTTATATATTCTATTACAACACGGAAACATCCTGAATTACCAAAATCAACCATCTCTTATTCCAAAATCACTACCTCAATATTAGGACCATATTAAGGTTTATCTTTCCTTCAACCATGTAATTTACAAAAATTTTAACTCACTGTAGAGTCACTTTTCTTAGTACCATAAAATCTCAAATCCATAATTAAATAGTACTGCAGTACAATCCTTATTTATTTCCAGAATATCATTGATACAACACTTAAATAAAATAATTCTAAAATAACAACATAAGAACACTAGTCATTCCTCTTCATCTGTGGTAGTATCATAACATGATTATTATCCAATAGAATCATTTGCGGCATAGTCTTATGACTGGGACATTGGTTCGCATAGTGTCCAAACTCCTTACAAATGAAGCATTGTAAATTTGAAACCATTTTCTTACCCCTGCCATCACGTACATTGTGCCATTTTCCTCCACACTTATAACAAACTCTTATTCCTTTCAGGCAAGTTCCAGTGTGTTTCTTCCCACATTTATCACATATGGGAAAATTCTTGTTTTCTCTATTCCATTTATCCATCTTTCTCTCTTCCATCCTTTTCTTCTCTTGATTCCCTTCAAAGCCATAGGACTCTGAAAATTCTTTACTCATCTTATCAACACATGATACTATTTCTTCATATGATGATAATACATGGGAAACTATATCCCTTATAAATTCTAGCTTAGGACCATGAAAGAAATGATCTTTCTTACTCTTTGGATCATTCGTATTACGGGAGTTGACATTCCTTCTACTGGGCGCCATTTCTATAAAATAGCATAAACTATTTCAGTTTATGAATTGCAATGAATAATTACCAAACTTGTAAAATACCTAACACAAATTGAACAGTTTATGGATATAATCCATAATCAAAAAAATGTTTTCTTTGAGTAAGTATATACTCATAAGCACTTCATAATGGTTTGTAAAGAAAATGAGAATTATCCTAAGCATATCCCCCGGGAGTGTCGTAACCATGAGTATAGCAAGGCCTGTTGTCGTGCACCAGTTTCCGTTTGAGTCTAGCTCAAAGAGGTGTTTTCGGGTTTTACCCGTAGGTACATCTGTGCCAGAGCCGCCTCTACATTCTTGTATCCAGATAGGGATGTATTGATCAGAAAACTCACAAAATCTCTACAATACCAAAATTCTAGGAAGTTCTTCTATACTAATCCTCAAAGTCTATGTTAGGGCTATGTGCTCTAATCAGAGTTTATCTAAATCTAATTTCCAAGGTTATTGCTAAACTTCCACTGATACCAAATATAACACCCCGAACCCAGTTACCCAGATTCGGTGAATTATTTTAATACATTGGAATGATTACAAGGAATCATGTCCTGAAGGACCGATCAGTTTAGCAATCTTGGAAAAATAGATCACATACATGAATGTTACATTTTCACTTTAAGACGTACAAAACAACATAAATAATCTTTATTAACGCCATTATTCCCTTGGCTTAACCCTGCATATCAATCACATTACACTTCTTGGAATCCTGGGAAAAATAAAACATAGAAAGGGATGAGCTCAAATGCTCAGTAAGGGTAAGCAATACAGTGGAAACTTTCAAAAATAAGTATAAACATTTAAGGCAAAGTATAAAACTAAAACAAAAGCCTTTTAAACTTGAACTTCAGCATAATATGGTAGAAATAAAATGAAATAATGCCATTTACTTATTCACACTGATATTCTACTAATCGAATAATAACATGCAATATTACTAACCACTTTCATAATGATGGAATGCATAATTCCAGACTATCATAACCACATAACCAAGGCCTCATGCCAAGACTACAAATATGATTTTCCCAAGGCCTTGTGCCAAGACACTAGTTTGTCTCATGAGACCTACCGATGCATCGAGGAGCTATAGTGGGCTCCACACATCACTTATTAAGTCCAATGCATTCCCATATGAAAAGGTTCAAACATAACATAAATATTTGTATTAAAACTAGCATATGAAATGCAAATACTTCATCTATAAACCACGAATGGTATAAGAATAACACATCCACAGAAAAACACATCACAAAAACTTCAAAATAATATGGACGTTTTGTATCATAACAAATCAACTTCAAATAAACTTAAAATATATCAAAGGATGTTGACATAGATGAAATCAAAACTATTTGAGAGAAGTATCCCTTTTTTTTAAATAATTTAAAAGTCACACATTTATTAAGGAAGTAATTTAAAAGATATTTTTGAATCAAAGTGTCCCATACCACATAAAATTTTTTGAAAAGAAATATCATTTCAAAAGATTCATGTCCATATAAATAAATCCTTAAAGTCATTTTGAAAACATGGACATTAATTAAAAATATTTAGAAAGATAAATCTTTAAAACATTTAAAATTCTGATTTTGATAAAGAGTACCTTCCAGAAATTCTTAAAATATTCATTTTAAAATCATTTAAAAGTCACATAATTTTAAAATAAAAAATTTACTTTGAAAATATACTTATAAGCTTGTAAGGGAAGCTTCGAAAATTTTATAACGGCGGAAAATAACCGCACCCTCCGTATAAGTTTAAAAATACATTCTTACATTAAATTTGTCGAAAAGGTTAAAAAGTACCTTGTTTGGAAAATGATTGAAGGATTCCTTTAAAAACACATAAGGGTATAAACGACTTTAAACCATTGTCTAGTGAATAGTAAAAATGTTTTTAAATACATTTTTAAGGAACATGGATGTGGCTGATAAAGAAATCCCAGTAGGTTATTATGTATAAACAACCCCGGATAATGAAGAGATTGCGAAATAAACCCTTACCAATTTGGTAACTTACGAAACATACAACCCATGAAAGAGGTATCATAAAATAAATATGTAAATACACATAAATTAAAGTGTATTACACAAAGAATACAATTATGGGTAGTACATACACCACACAAAAGGTAATAGTGGCAATATGGCATGAATCTCGCGGGAATAATGAGTGAGATGAAAACCCCTTACATTGCACTTTCCTTTAGTTGAGGGTACGTTTAACCACCTTTACGAAGATCGTAGTATGTTATTAAATTATACAGAACCATATTAATATTTATAATATCATACATGATTCATTTATGACTTTATATTACCCATTTAATAATAATTTCCATGTTAAGTTAACATTTCGTGTAATAATCACTTTCTTTATCGTACGTGTTTTAACTTGTTACTCTTGGTTGTATCACATAGATCATGTTTTAAATACTTCCAGAATATAAAACATGATAAATATATCATATATATTTAGAATATAAATATGTATAATAGACATATATATGAAATGGAAAACACCGTTTATGGAGACAGTAGTCTGTACGTACGCATAAACGTTGTTTCTGTTTTCATATAGTATTGAACGGAAGTAAGTGAATAAGATATATGTATGTACATAAATACTTATATATATAAATATATATTTCTCCAGTATCATTGTTGTGTCATATATTACATAATTATTAGTAATATATATTTTTATAATCGTCGATGAATGGTGAACTTGGAAATAAAACTCATTGCGTCGTGGAGACGGTAATCCGTACGTACGCACGAGCGAAAATATCATCATTTTGATTTTAAAATAATATATAATTGGATGGTATATCATATATAAAGAATCATCATCATGTTATATTTATTATTTACATGAATTACACATCATTATTATACCCATCCAAATAATAATTTATTGAATAACAATTACACCACGACGTGGAGACGGTAAGCCGTACGTATGCACGTATGGTGACATGTTATTCAAAGGATGGATAGAATACTGAAATATGGTTGTAAAATGTTTATAATAACATAAAATTATAATATACAGGAGTTATTATTTTAGAATGGTAATAACAAAGAAAGAAGAAGTGGAAGAAGAAAGGAACTTTAAAAGGGGTGGTGAAATCATTACCTCTTCTTCGGGTTCTTCCTTTTGATTTGATCAAAAGGGATCCTTAAGTAGGATTTATGACTAAAGGAAGGCCTCTAGGATGAAGTGAGGGAAGTTGAGAGAGTATTTGGGTAGAGTTTGGTCGAACCAAAAGGCTTTGAAGGTGTGAGTTAATGAGAAGGGAGAGTTCCCTTTTATAAGAGGGGTGAGGGGGACCTTTGGAAAAGCTAGAAATATTATTTTATAATAAATTAATATTCGGTTTCTAATGGCTACAAAGTGTATTATTTAAAGGCTAAGGTGTGGATGGGTCGAAAACAACTCAAACAATAGAATTTATACAGGTTTGGGTTACTATATTAACCTTACCTTTAAGTATTAACTCTTAGTTAATTAGTTTCACTTTTACAATGTCTCTTTGTATTTTTATAGTATATGGTTAATAAACTTACTATATACATCCAAGATACCCCCAAGTGGTCCATTAATGATACAAATATCATGATATAAGTCTCTTGGCTGAACTGTAGATTTTTTGGAATTTAATATCAATTAATATTATAATATTTGTTTTAAAAACTCTTTTTTGTCAATTTTGACACTATTCAACAATTGATTTTTTAAAAAATAAAAAGGAATTATTACTTCAAAAAAAGTTAATTAAATAAATACTAACATGTCATATTAACCTAGAAAATTAGTTTAATTCATAAAACTTCACAAATTCTATTTTTTTAGTATTTATAATATCAATTATTCTAATTTATCATTAATTAGGTAATTACTCCATCATCATTCTGTCATTAATAAATTAAATTATATAATATTTAAAAATTATAAATAAAATATCATTATGTAGTAAAGTTTTTTATCTTTATAATGAATATTTACAATTAAATTTATCTTATGTTTAACACTATATTAATTTTTTTTTTAATAAATAAACATTGATTTTAACTCTTTTAACTCTTCTTTGAATTAAATAATAATAAATGTCATAATCTAATCCAAGTGAACCTAAATGATAATATTTTATTAATAAGGTTGTTTTTGGTCGAGATAAACTTGTCCAATAGAATTAGGACATGTGTTAGGGTGATATTAATATCTTTTTTACCCTTAATTACCCTATTTACTTTAAACCGTGGTAAATAAAAGTAAAAAGTTACTATTCACCAAAAATTATTTTCATCTCATTGAACCACATTTTACTACTTGATATTAACCGTGTCTCTCGGATTTTCAAAATTCCATTCACAGAAGCGGTAAAATTAGGTTTTATGAAAAATTCAGTTTTTAACTACCACTTAGTGGTTTCACTATTCATCAAAAATTGAAGTTTTTCAGAACAATGCCAAAATTTCACCCTAAGATATAATTGATATTCCGAATTCAAAAATGATGTCTATTTTACAAAATTCCAAACATATAATTTTATTTAATTAATTTTATAATTAATTCCTGCTATTATAACCAGTAGCGTGTTTTTAAGAAACAATACATATCAAAAGATTGACAATTGTTTACGTCCAATTTCAAAGTGAAATTAATTCTAATAAACACCATGGATAAAATGGTAAAAATACCTTCTAATTATACTTTAAAACCACTAAATAATATAATTTATCACTATAAATTATTTTGATTAAAAAAGTTGTTTTTAGGTATTTTTCACTATTCAAAAAAATTGGAAGTTCTCAGAAAAATACCAAAAATTCAACTTAGGATAATTTCGATATTCCAAATTCAAAAATGAAGTCCATTTTGAGAGATAAAATTTATTAAATTTTAAAAAGTAGGTATTACTATTCATAACAGCTACTTTGATAGGTCGTGGTGTGGGTTAGAACTCGAAGTTGCGTACAACACACGCTACTGTATTATTCAAAGAGAAGCGTACTGTAGAAGCTCAGGGTGTTACATTCTCCCCTCCTTCAATAAATTGCGTTCTCGCAATTTGATATTTTTATTTGAAAATAAAAGTTGAAAATAAAAAATATCTTTGTGGAAAAACCCACATCGGAAATTTGGTTAATAAAATTTAGTCTTAACAAGATGAAAAGAGAAATGAAAGGGTCACCAAAAAATTATGATCTCGATTAGGAGGAAATTGGTGGAAATTATAGAAATATAATTAGAGGAAGAACGTAAATATTTATAGGTAGTGATTGAGGTCATCAATCACAAACAAGTTTAAAATTGAGGTACTTAAATTCATCAATCTATGATAATTTAAAATACCATCGGTTCAAAAAAACATAAGGTATTAGGATAACACATTTTTGACTTTTCAAAATATCTTAGTTGAAATCACACATCGAAAAATGAATTAATGAAGACTCTATTTAAAATAAAGAGTGGAAAGTATGAAGATTACCGAAAATAACACATACTAGGGTTCCATGTAGGAAAATATGTATATGGAAGAGAAATCTAACCATCAATTATCTGATTGAGTGGTAGAGAACATGGCTATGAAAAGGCCAACATTCCCAAAGCCATAAATTAGTGATGATCTAAGGTACCATCTAGGACAACATTTTTGTTCTAAGTTCCTTTTCTTAATGTTGAGGAATTTATTTATTAGATTGGCTAAGATCATAAGGAGATCTACTTACTTTATAATTAGTGTTTTATCCATTTATAGATTTCTACCACAAACTCATCTTTCACCCCAAAACAAAATACAACTAAAAAATACTCTATTTATCCTAATCATATAGGGTTCCAAATATAATGAATTTATAATTCACATATCAGAACCTTTATGTAAAGAAACTACATTATACCATCCAGGAACATTATGTAGCACAATGGTAGGCGATAAATCCCAATTGCACTATGGTTGTGGGTTCGATTCGCACAGCTTTTTCCGACACGACGGGTCGTCACACGGTCTTCGTGTTGTCATTTTATAAAAATCCAAAAAATAACCTTTCAAACTTAATCCATTCCAACCATTAGACTTATCCAAAATACTATTATCCAAGCTCACAGTAAAAAATTTACAAGGAAGTTAAACATAATGAGGATCCTTTTTTTCATGTAATAACATGTGAACGCCTTCCTCATATATTATTTTACAACACCGCAACATCCTGAATTACAAAAATCAACCATCTCTTATTCCAAAATCACTACCTCAATATTAGGACCATATTAAGGTTTTTCTTTCCTTCAACCATGTAATTTACAAACATTTTAACTCGTTGTAGAGTCACTTTTCTTAGTACCATAAAATCTAAAATCCTTAATTAAATAGTACTGTAGTACAATCCTTATTTATTTCTAGAATATCATTGATACAAAAATTAAATGAAATAATTCTAAAATAACAACATAAGAACACTAGTCGTTCCTCTTCATCTGTGGTAGTATCATAACATGATTATTATCCAATAGCATCATTTGCGGCATAGTTTGATGACTGGGACATTGGTTCGCGTAGTGTCCAAACTCCTTGAAAATGAAGCATTGTAAATTGGAAACTATTTTCTTACCCTTGCAGTCACATACATTGTGCCCTTTTCCTCCACACTTATAAAAAACTCTCATTCCTTTCAGGAAAGTTCCATGGTGTTTCTTCCCACAGTTATCACCTATGGGAAAATTCTTCTTTTCCCTATTCCCTTTACCCATATTTCTCTATTCCATCCTTTTCTTCTCTTTCTTCCCTTCAAAGCCATAGGAATCTGAGAATTCTTTACTCATCTTATCAACAGATGATACTATTTCTTCATATGATGATAATACATGGGAAACTATTTCCCTTCTAAATTATAGCTTAGGACCACGAAAGATATGATCTTTCTTACTCTTTGGATCATACGTATTATGGGAGTTCACATTCCTTCTATTGGGCGCCATTTCTATACAATAGCATAAACTAGTTCAGTTTATGAATTGCAATGAATAATTACCCAACTTGTAAAATACCTAACACAAATTGAACAGTTTATGGATATAATCCATAATCATAAAAATGTTTTCTTTGAGTAAGTATATACTCATAATCCCTTCATAATGGTTTGTAAAGAAAATGAGAATTATCCTAAGCATACCCCTGGGAGTGTCGTAACCAAGAGTGCAGTAAGGCCCGTTGTCGTGCACCAGTTCCCGTTCGAGTCTAGCTTAAAGAGGTGTTTTCAGGTTTTTACCTCTAGGTACATCTGTGCCAGAGCCGCCTCTACCTGCTCGTATACAGACAGGGATTTATTGCTCGGAAAACTCACAAAATCTATACAATAACAAAATTCTAGGAAGTTCTTCAATACTAATCCTCAAAGTCTATCTTAGGGCTATGTGCTCTAATCAGAGTTTATCTAAATCTAATTTCCAAGGTTATTGTAAAAATTCCTCTGATACCAACTGTAACTCCCCAACCCCAGTTACCCAGAGTCGGTGCATTATTTTAATACATTGGAATGATTACAAGGAATCAAGTCCCGAAGGACCGATCAGTTTAGCAGTCTTGGAAAAATAGATCACATACATGAATGTTACATTTTCACTTTAAGACGTACAAAACAACATAAATAATCTTTATGAACTCCATTATTCCCTTGGCTTAACCCTGCATATCAATCACATTACACTTCTTGGAATCCTAGGAAAAATAAAACATAGAAAGGGGTGAGCTCAAATGCTCAGTAAGGGTAAGTAATACAGCGAAAACTTTCAAAAATAAGCATAACCATTTAAGGCAATGTATAAAACTAAAACAAAAGCCTTTTAAACTTGAACTTCAGCATAATATGGAAGAAATAAAATAAAATAATGCCATTTACTTATTCACATGGATATTCTACTAATCGAATAATCACATGCAATATCACTAACCACTTTGATAATGATGGAATGTATAATTCCAGACTATCATATCCACATAGCCAAGGCCTCGTGCCAAGACTACAAATATGATTTTTCCAAGGCCTTGTGCCAAGACACTAGTTTGTCTCATGAGACCTACCGATGCATCTAGGAGCTATAGCAGGCTCCACACGTCACTTATTAAGTCCAATGAATTCCCATATGAAAAGGTTCAAACATAACATAAACATTCGTATTAAAACTAGCATATGAAATGTAAATACTTCATCCATAAACCACAAATGGTATAAGAATAACACATCCACAGAAAAACACATCACAAAAACTTCAAAAAAATATTGAAGTTTTGTATCATAACAAATCAAATTAAAATAAACTTAAAATCCATCAATGGATGTTGACATAGATGAAATCAAAACTATTTGAGAGAAATATCTCTTTTTTTTTGAAATCATTTAAAATTAAAACATTTATTAAGGAACTAATTTAAAAGAGATTTTTGAATAAAAGTGTCCCATACCACTTTGAAACTTTTGAAAAGAAATATCATTTCAAAACATTCATGTCCATATAAATAAATTATTAAAATCATTTTGAAAACATGGACATTAATTAAAAAGATTTAGAAAGATAAATCATTAAAACATTTAAAATTCTGATTTTGATAAAGAGTACCTTTCAGAAATTCTTAAAATATTCATTTTGAAATCATTTAAAAGTCACATAATTATAAAATAAAACATTTACTTTGAAAATATACTTATAAGATTGTAAGGGAAGCTTCAAAAAATTTTTAACGGCAGAAAATAACCGCACCCGCCGTATAAGTTTAAAGAGACATTCTTACCTTAAATTTTTCGGAAAGGTTATAAAGTACCTTGTTTGGAAAATGACAGAAAGATTCCATTCAAAACACATAAGGGTATAAATGAATCTAACCCATTGTCTAGTGAATAGTAAAAATGTTTTTAAATACATTTTTATGGAACATGGATGTGGATGATAAAGAAATCCCAGTAGATTATTTCGTATAAACAACCTCGGATAATGAAGAGATTGCGAAATAAACCCTTAGAATTTGGTAACTTACGAAACATACAACCCATGAAAGAGGTATCATAAAATGAATATGTAAATACACATAAATTAAAGTGTATTACACAAAGAATACAATTATGGTCAGTACATACCCCACGCAAAAGGTAATATTGTAAATATGACATGAATCTCGCGGGAATAAGGAGTGAGATGAAAACCCCTTACTTTGCACTTTCCTTTAGTCGAGGGTATGTTTAACCTCCTGTATGAAGATCGTAGTATGTTATTAAATTATTCCAGAACCATATTAATATTTTTGATATCATACATGATTCATTTATGACTTTATATTACCCATTTAATAATAATTTCCATGTTAAGATAACATTTCGGGTAATAATCACTTTCTTTATCGTACGTGTTTTAACTTGTTACTCTTGGTTGTATCAATTATATGATGATTTAAATACTTACAGAATATAAAACATGATAAATAAATCATATATATTTAGAATATAAATATGTATAATAGACATATATATGAAATGGAAAACACCGTTTATGGTGACAGTAGTCCGTACGTACGCATAAACGTTGTTTCTGTTTTCATATAGTATTGAACGGAAGTAAGTGAATAAGATATATGTAAGTACACAAATCCTTATATATATAAATATATATATCTCCAGTAGCATTATTATGTCATATATTACATACTTATTAGTAATATATATTTTTATAATTGTCGATGAATGGTGAACTTGGAAATGAATCTCATCGCGTCGTGGAGACGGTAATCCGTACGTACACACGAGAAAAAATATCATTCTTTTGATATTAAAATAATATATAATTGGATGGTATATCATATATACAGAATAATTATCAATTTATATTTATTATTTACATGAATTACACATCATTATTATACCCATCCAAATAATAATTTATTGAATAACAATTACACCACGACTAGGAGACGGTAAGCCGTACGTACGCACGTATGGTGACATGTTATTCAAAGGATGGATAAAATACTGAAATATGGTTGTAAAATGTTTATAATAACATCAAAGTATAATATACTGGAGTTATTATTTTATAATGGTAATAAAAAAGAAAGAATAAGTGGAAGAAGAAAGGAACTTGAAAAGGGGTGGGGAAATCATTACCTCTTCTTCGGGTTCTTCCTTTTGATTTGATCAAAAGGGATCCATAAGTTGGCTTTCTGACTAAAGGAAGGCCTCTAGGATGAAGTGAGGGAAGTTTAGAGAGTATTTGGGTGGAGTTTGGTCGAACCAAAAGGCTTTGAAGGTGTGAGTTAATGAGAAGGGAGAGTGCCCTTTTATAAGAGGGGTGAAGGGAACCTTCAGAAAAGCTAGAAATATTATTTTATAATAAATTTATATTCGGTTTCTAATGGCTCCAAAGTAGATTATTTAGAGGTTAAGTTGGGGATGGGTCGAAAACCACTCAACCAATAGAATTTAGACAGGTTTGGGATACTATATTAACCTTATCTTTAAGTATTAACTCTTAGTTAATTAGTTTCACTTTTACAATGTCTCTTTGTATTTTTATATTATATGGTTAATAAACGTATAATATACATCCAAGAGACCGCCATGTGGTACTTTAATAATACACATATAATTATATAAGTCACGTGGCTGAACCTTAGATTTTTAGGAATTTAATATCAATTAATATTATAATATTTGTTTTAAAAACTCTTTTATGTCAATTTTGACACTATTCAATAATTGATTTTTGTAAAAATCATAACAGAATTATTACTTCGAAAAAAGTTAATTAAATCAATACTAACATATCATAGTAACCTATAAAATTAGTGTAATTCATAAAAAGTCTCAAATTATATTTATTTTTGTATTTATAATATCAATTATTCTAATTTTTCATTAATTAGGTAATTACTACATCATCATTGTGTCATAAATAAATTAAATTATTTAATGTTTAAAAATAATAAATAAAATATCATTATGTATGTAATTTTTTTCTATTTCTAATGAATATTTACAATCGAATTTATCTTATGTATAACAATATATTAAAAATGTTTTAATAAATAAACATTGATTTTAACTCTTTTAACTCTTCTTTGAATTAAATAATAATAAATGTCCTAATCTAATCCAGGTGGACCTAAATGATAATATTTTATTACTAAGGTTGTTTTTGGTTGAGATACACTTGTCCAATAGAATTAGGACATGTTTTAGGGTAATATTAATATCATTTTTACCCTTAATTACCCTATTTACTTTTAACCATGGTAAATAAAAGTAAAAAGTTACTATTCACCAAAAATTATTTTCATCTCATTGAACCACATTTTACTACTTGATATTAACCGTGTATCTTGTATTTTCGGAATTCCATTCACAGAAGCGGTAAAATTATGTTTTATGAAAAATTCAGTTGTTTAGCTACCACTTAGTGGTTTCACTATTCATCAAAAATTGAAGTTTTCAGAACAATGCCAAAATTTCACCCTAAGCTATAATTGATATTTTGAATTCAAAAATGATGTCTATTTTACAAAATTCCAAACATATAAGTGTCATTGATTAATTTTATAATTAATTCCTGCTGTTACAATAAATAGCGTGTTTTTAAGAAACAATATATATCAAAAGATTGACAATTGTTTATGTCCAATTTCAAAGTGAAATTAATTCTAATGAACAAAATTGGATAAAATGGTAAAAATATATTCTAATTATAATTTAAAAACACTAAATAATATAATTTATCAATATAAATTATTTTGATTAAAAAAGTTGTTTTTATGTATTTTTCACTATTCATAAAAATTGGAAGTTCTCAGAAAAATACCAAAAAATCAACTTTGGATAATTTCGATATTCCAAATCCAAAAATTAAGTCCATTTTGAGAGATAAAATTTCTAAAATTTTAAAAATTAGGTATTACTATTTATAATGGCTACTTTGATTGGTCGTGGTGTGTGTTAGAACTCGAAGTTGCGTACAACACACGCTACTGTATTATTCAAAGAGAAGCGTACCGTAGAAGCTCGGGGTGTTACAGACACTACACCAAAACCAAAAAAAATAAAATCTAAGAAAACACCATTAAAATGATAGAGATAAACCACCACCACAAGGAAATAAGGAGGAGGATCCAAATTGAAGATCCATGAGATAAAAGGGTAGATAATACCTTGGATAACCATGGATTGAAGATATAAGTCAAGAATAAACCCCTTTCGAAGGTATAACACCCCAAAATATTTTATGTCATGCTTCTCTTAAATACTTTATATTCATTAGATAGCCTATATTGCATGAAGCACTATGCCTTTTGTGAATAAAAACATTATAGGAGAAAGTTATAAGCTATCCATTAAACATAAATTTTCCACTTCTATGTTTTGAATTTCAAAAAACGGCCATCTAGAGTTGTGACCAGTAAGTCATTTGGAGCTTGATAGAACAAACTTTATTTTTTGACGAATAGTAACATACCCTTATGAATTTTTATATGAATAGTAATATGACCCTTATAAATAGTAAATAATGATAATATTTTATTTTCTTAAGGTAATAAAATAATGAGATCTTTGTTGATTTTTCAATGAGATATATAACTAATTATATCTTTAAAATTGTTATTTTTTTGAATTAACTATGATTTTATTTAAAAATTAAATTAAAAGTAATTAAGAGATTATTTTCAAAAAATGGTTTTCATTTTTGAATTCTAAACATAAAAAAATGGTTATGGTTATTTTTTTGAATTTTTCTAAAATACTTGAAATTTTCATGAATAGTAAAAATACAGTTTTGAGTTTTCGGTAGTTTAATGACATCATAATGAAAAAATAATTAAAATAAAAGGATGGTAGACTTGTGTAAAGTAACATATTATATGAGGTGTCCCAAGTGGCTAAAACCATGTTCAAGCCCATGGTTTGGAAAAAACCCCTAATTAGGTGTCCCTTTGAAATTATTAAAAACTGCTACTCTTTTTCTATAAATACCCACTCATCCATTCATTTTATTTCATTCCAAATCCCTCATCCTCGAAGCTATGGTGATTTTAACTCTCTAGGAGTCCTCCCAAGGTGTCTTTAATCCCCCAAGGTCCCATCCGTCAAGATCTAGGTGTTACTCTACAATGTAAGGGAATGCTTCATTTTCTTCTTTTAGTCAACACTTATTTTATGTTATCTATTTTATTTTCTATTCTCATATGTTGGGGTTTGATTTTATGTGTTCTTCTTACTTTCATTTTGATTTCAATATGATGAGATACACTTTTTCTCTCATCATTTAATTTTATGAAATTTTAATCGACGCTTGTAAGAACCCAGTTATTGCTGCGAAAGACTTTGGAATATTCTTGATATTATTCCAGAGCAGTACCCTCAGACGATATGCGATTCCGATCCTTGGAGTGTCCAAAATTAAATTTTCAGTGTGTTCACACTGTACATGCCAAATAAATGGAATAACTCCTAAACTGTTCTTCAGATCAAAGATCCGAGTGTACGGATGAGTCCGGAATGGGGTGTTTACCCTAGGAACGACATAAAACCTGTCGGAACATGACATTTGGACCCCTCGCCCGCTTTCGGAATGTTAAACGGATAATGAAATTAATTAATTAATTCATTTAATGGTGAAACGCAAGTATCTCTTAAACAGTGGCTCGGATGGGAAAACTGAGGGCACCGTTGAGTTCAGAACGTGCAGTTTACCCTAGAAGGGGTGTAACTTTCGCGGGCGCAGCCCGTCTGTGAAAAATGGCCCCAGGGGCGTTTTCGTAATTTGGTGGACTCGGGCGTTCAGTTTTATAACTATTGAACGGGGTCTTAGATTAAAATTATGAGACCTCCATTGTGCTCGGGAGGTGGTGTTTACCCTAGTGGGAGCTTAATCTTGACCGTGCCGGAGGTTTTGGACGCAGGTGTTTTCAGGGGTCGAGAGTTTTAATTAAAGAGTTTATTTATTTAAACTCCACCTCTCCCCCATCCTCACTCCTTTCCCATGGAGAAAACCCTCACCCTCAACCTCCTCTTATCCTTTCCTCCTCCTCTTCCTTCGTTCAAGGTGGTGCGTTGCGGCGGCGGCGGATCGCGCAGGAAGCATCGGGCGAAGCCCTGTGAGGTAGGAGTTCTTCATTTCCGTTTTAATTTCCTGCATAGATTGAGCCCAAATATAGAGTCAAAACATTCTTTGATCTCCGAAAAAATCCCATAAATGCACAGTACTTGATTTAAGCTTCCCGACGGTCTTTTTGGATCGAAAATCCGAGTTCTGATGAGTCCGGGGGCGGTCGTCGAACATGGCGGGTTATGGGGTGTGTTGGGTGTTTTTCGGTGGTCAGAGGTCATGGCGGCTGGGTCCCTCGGCAGCGAAGGCCGGCGCAGCTGGCTTCAGCGGCGGGTGGCAGGGGCACGATGGCTCCTCTAGGGGAGGGGGAGCGTGGGAGCTTGGTCGGCAGCAGGCACAACGGGTCTTTGGTGAGGCGACAGTCTCGAGGGAGCAAGACCCGCAGCGTGCGGGTCTTCGGTTGATGCAGTGTGAGAAAGGGGGGGGGGACCAGCCAGGATGGCCAATCCGTTTGAAAAACCGGACCCGAGGCGAGTCCGGTTGGTTGAGGTAGGCCGCGGCAGGTAGGTCCGGACTACCGGTCTGGACTGGGCCGGCCGGTCTGGACCGGCCCATTTTGGCCCCCCTTGCGTTCGGGGGCCGTAACTCCTAAACGGCGCATCCGTTTGACGCGCCGTCTGTGGTTGGGGGACCTTATTGATGAGGCGGTCCTTTTAAGGTGGGTCTAGGGGTTTTTTTTGGATATGCACCTGAAGGAGGGTGACCCGAGAGCTTTAATTTAATAATATTAATTTATTATTAATGTTGCGACATATGTGGCTCATGAGCCAGACGTCCGTTTGACGCGCCATCGGAGGCACTGTGGCCCTGAGGCTGAGACGGTCCTTCCAATGTGGTTCGGAACCTTTTCAGGTTGGTTTTGTCACTCTGCGGCATGAAACACAATGTGAATAATTAATTAATTATTTTTTTAATTAATTAGTTGTTGTGTAAGACCTAACTCCTGCTTGGGATGTCTTATTGACGCGCCGTCAGTGGCAACATGGTCCTAGTCTTCGTACAGACTTTTTGAGGAGCTTTCCAAAGCGTTCGGGTTGGAGACGAGGTGCGGGCCCCATGGGGCCTAGTTCGCACGTTTTACGGTGAAACACCACTTTTTCACCCGACATCCGTTTGGGGTGTTTGAGTACTCATTTCTGAGTGTTTTTCTGAGGGGATTGAAATGGTGCAATTCACCCGCTTAAATTCAGGACTGAGGTGTGGGCCCCACGGGGTCCCGATTGTTTATAACGCGGGGAGTTGCAGCTTCTGCATTCAGAATTCATTTTAGGCACTGTCAACGGTGTTGTGACCCTGGCATCGAGGAAAAATTGACCGGGGTGGTTTCAGGTGTTGAAGTCGGGGTTGAGGCGTGGGACCCACGTGCCATCTCTTGAGCTATGTGCAACGTTTTAATGCCTTTTTAACCAGATGTCTGTTTGGGGCATTCGAGTAGTCGTTTCCGCGTGTTTTTCTGTGAGCATCACAAAGGCGCAGTTCGCCCGACGAGTATCGAAATTGGGGTGTAGGCCCCACACAGGTTGGTTACGGTGAATAATACTTTTTTCACCGGTTGACCGTTTCGGGCGAGTAATTAGTCTATCTCCCATGTTTTTCCATGATTATTACAACTGTGTGATCCATTTGGGTGTGTAGAGTCTCTTTTGAGGTCTCATTTAATGTGTAAGCATGAAAGGTGATCCATTGGCAGTTCTTCTTGTTGTGTTCGGAAGCGAACCCTTGGCGTGTGATCGCGTTCACTTCCGTGTGAGTGGAGTTGATTTTTAAGGAGATGTGGTTGGTGGTGCCTCAGCCGTTGGGGTGGCAAGTTGGGGTTGTTACCTTTACACCCTTCGCGTTGATGTTGGGTGCCGTGTGCACGTTAGCCTTTGGGCTGGAAACGTGGTATACTCTGGGAGTGTACGGGAACGCTTGGAGGTACATGTGGTTATTTGTACCCAAGAACATTTGTGTGCTTGGTTGGGGTTAACTTGGGGCCATACATCGTGTGGGCCCCATGTGCATGACGTGTTCTGCTTTACGTACCTTTGACCTCTCGTGACATAGAGGGCCCCTCTTTTCTTGATGGTTTAGACCAGTAGGGCTGAGTGGTTTCCCCTAGTTTTGTTATGGACTTGGGTGTCTGCGCGATACCCACTCCGAGTTCTGTTGTCCTGTGTTGTAACATCCAGTGGAGATGGCCAGAGCAGTTCCGGGTTTACCCTCCAATAGAGACTCGGAAGTGGGTTGCTCACTGACTTCTAGGGTTTACCCTCCAGCAGAGACTGGGCAGTGGGTCACTCGACATTCTTAGGGTCTACCCTCCAGTAGATATTGGGCAGTGGGTCACCCGAAGACCTCTTAGGGTCTACCCACCATCAGAGACTGGGAAGTGGGTCACCCGACGACCTCTTAGGGTCTACCATCCAGTAGGGCTGGGCAGTGGGTCACCCATCTTCTAGTTCCAGGTCCACCCTCTAGCAAGGCTGGGTAGTGGGTCGCCTGACGACTTATTCCAGGTCTACCCTCCAGCAGGGCTAGGCAGTGGGTCTCCTGATGATGTATTAGGGTTTACCCTCTAGTAGGGCTAGGCAATGGGCCACCCAATATCTGGTTAGGGTTTACCCTCCAGCAGGGCTGGGCAGTGGGTCACCCATTGACATTCCAGACTCAGTCCTTTCTACCAGGCTAGTCTGCAGCTATTCTTCCATGACTATAAGAGCGGGACCCTTGGTTGTACGGTTCAGTGATGTGACAACTTGACATTGAGGACCTCTCGACTGTGTGACAGTGATGATGTGTGGTTTGACTTTCCCCCGGAACTCTCAAGTACAAGGGGTGATTTCCCCACCAAGATGCGTCCTTGTGACGCAAGCTAAAACCGTGCGGGTGAGTCAGTGCCACCCAAAAAGGATAGTGTCGAGGTACGGTGATTTGAGCCCCTTGACTTGCAGTTCGGGGCAGACATACGGGATGCTGGGCATCGATGGTTTTTACTTTAGGTACTATTGGCGACTCACTTTTCTTGGGCTGAGCTACGGGATTGAGATCCCCTTACGAACTTATTCAGGCTTCTTGTTGAGCATATGTATATGTATATACCTTGTTCTATTACCCACTTCTTGGGTTTGGTTACTCTCCTTCCAGGGGAGGCAAAGACATGTGGGGTATGCCACGTGATTTCCGTGTCTAGTTTCTCGTGGTTGGATGAGTCTACTCTCCTTCTATAGGCAGCGAAGACTCGACGGGAAGTTCATATTCTCACCGTTTCCAGATCTTTGTGTCTGGATGAGTCTACCTTCTTTCCTCTTGTTGGGTTGAGATGGACTCTTTACTGCACTTTCGATTGTACTCCTTTACTTTTCCCTATTCGATCTACTGCTCACCCTTCGGTACCTCCTTTGTTGCTCCCTCGAGCCTTCGAGGTATCCTACTGAGTATTTTTATACTCACCCCTGCTTGGGATTTTCCCTCACTTGGTGTGCCCTTGCAGACGACAGACAGGTTGGTCGTGACTTCAGTGGAGCTAAGGAGTTCAGGAGTGTGGACCGCGCGCGGTGGTCGGAGTCGGGTTCCAGGTGGGGGACAGTTCCAGCTGTTTACTTTTTGTTCACCTGCTCTCGGGTTGTGGCACTTTTCTGATTGGGCGTGTGTTTTTCCCCTTTTCTTTCCAGTTTACTTTCAGCACTTGCTTCGTACTGATTAGAGGTCGATACACTTTTTGTGGTTTATATATAGCAGTTGCACTTCACTCTGCTTGTCTTTTCTTTTACTCTGCACTTTTTCATTGAGTGTGCTGCGTGTGTGTGTGTATAGGTACTTAGGAAAAGTCCTCCCTGAGTTATTGTTACTTCGACGCTGGTCGCCTGCCCCTGGCCTATAGAGGCGGGCTTGGGGTAGTTGCGGCTCGAGCCTGGGTCAGGTCAGGTTGTGAAAAAGTGGTATCATAGGTGTTTCGTTCCTTGGGACATTGTGCGGATGTCCCTAAAAAGGAATCAGTTGGGATTTAGGGCAACAGTCTTAACGTGTCTCGAGAGCGTCTCTCAGGCTAGGGAGTCCAGTGATGGTGTGACGGCTGACGTATCCATTCACTAGGACTCTGCTAACCCGCTTGTCCACTCGGCATGCTGAGACACTTTTTGCAGGGAAAATTGGTTTGTGCATCACATAGGATTGAGTCTTTGACTGTCCTTCTTGAGTCAGCTCCCCATCATTGTTGTTGTTACTGTTATATACATATATTCTCATATTACCGCGACACACCGTGATAATATTCATGATGTCTCCGTGAAGACAGTCATCCAGGATACCAGCTTTGGTTCGTGATGACGACCCTGTGAGCTACGAGGCCTCAGTCCAGGACCCATCATGCGAGCCCCTTTTTCTGGGTGGGCTGGTTGCAGCACCCCCACCTGTTGAGTAGCAGAAAGCTTCAGCAGAGCAGGCTGAACATGAGGGCAGGTTGAGCGCACTCCGGGAGTTCCAGCGACAGAGACCGCTGAGGTTCAGTGGTGAACTAGTCCCTCAGCCAGCAGATGTTTGGATAGAGAAAGTGGTTTGCCTTTTTAGTCTTGTGCAGACGCTGACAGATCAGAGAGTGGACTTGGTAGCCAACCTTTTTCGTGGAGCATCTTGGCGTTGGTGGAGTCTGGTGACTCAGTTTCTTAACGAGTCGTCGCCTTCGTGGGGTGACTTCCAGTTGTTGTTTCGTGAAGATTTTTTCCCCTCCTTCTTATGCTCTATTCAAATTCAAGAGATCCTGCAATTTCAGTAGGGAGGGATGACGGTGGATGAGTACGCGGCTAGTTTCACAGACCGTACATGCTTTTACCCGAACTTGGTCCATGACGACAACATCCAAGCACGGTTGTTTGAGCAGGGTATCCTCCGAGAGATTCGTGCTGTCATAGTGCCCTTGTGCACTTCCACATATGTCGGGGTGCTAGAGTAGGCGCTGGTGACAGAGAGCTTCCTGTCAAGTTATAGAGTTGGTGGTGGCAGCAAGCATGTTGGAGCTGAGACGTCTGCCGCAGCTAGCGGGCGACAACAAGCAGAACCTCGACGCAGGTGGCTTTTTGACAATCGGTCTCAGGGGCGTGGTCGTACACCACAGTGGTGCCGGAGGGCACCAGTGAAGCCTGAAGAGATTCGGTGCTATGCATGCGATGGGGAGGTAACCTGGCACGAGACTGCCCGACCAGGCACACTGAGACTGCCAGGCAGGCAGTAGGTGCACCACCACGACGGAGGCAGCGCCGTGATCGGAGTATTACCCAGAGAGGTGGTGCTAGCAGAGGAGCGGGTGGAGATGGTAGTGGGGGATGACATTACGAGATCTTCCCATCACCACTAGGCAGTCCACATCAGGCTCCGGGAGTTGACAGTTGGCACCACATAGAGCCACGAGCCTTGAATTTCTACAATCCTGCAGAGCATGTGGTGATAAGAGGTACAATCTACAGCTCTTCTACTTTCTACAGTATAATTAATAGACTCTCTGTGTGAAATGATTTTCTCCCTGCTCCTTGTTTGAGTTGTTACCAGGGTGGCGCAGGGCGTCGGTGTAACCCCGGGTTGGTAAGGTAAAAGGCATGAAACCTTTTTCTCTAGTCTATGGTGTTGACTCCTTCGCCTTTCGATCATGTAAGAGGGTATTGGTTGTGGGACATCGACTGTGAAACCTTGCTTGACCAGATATCTTTAAGTGTTCCACCATATGGACGTTCTGAAGGGGGGAATCACCAGGCCTTGTTCCACATTCGTTCGGTGATTCCAGTCACGGAATGAGACATAGAGGTTTGGTCGGGGAGGTGAGCTACCCCCTAGATCCTTCAGGCCATTTGAGACTGTGCAAAGGGATGGAGAGGTTCCCTAACGCCTTTCCCTAACACCCCAAAGTATGGAGTGGGTGCACGATGTCTCCCGTGTGGCTCACCTGAGGAGATGTGTGCGTGCTCCTATGCATGTCATCAGCAAGGGAAGAGCTCGCGTGAAACAGATCAATCATTTGGTATGTGTGCGGTGGTGTAGAGCTGTGCAAGAGTTCTTATGGGTACGGGAGAGCTAGGTGCGAGCTTGGTACCCTGAGTTGTTCCCTGGTTTTTCTTTTCGGGGACAAAAATATTGAAGGATGGAATGATGTAAGAACCTATTTTTTGCTGCAAAAGACTTTGGAATATTCTTTATATTATTCCAGAGCAGCTCCCTCAGACGGCGTGCGATTCCGAGCCTCAGAGTGGCCAGAATTAAATTTTCAGTGCGTTCACACTGGGCACGCCAAATAAATTGGATAACTCCTAAACTGTGCTTCAGATCAGAGATCCGAGTGTACAGATGGGTCTGGAATGGGGTTTTTACCCTAATAATGACATAAAACTTGTCGGCGCAGGACGTTTGGACCCCTGGCCCGCTTTCGGAACATTAAATGGATAATTAAATTAATTAATTAATTCATTTAATGGTGAAACGAAAATATCTCTTAAACAGTGACTCGGATGGGAAAACCGAGGGCGCCGTTGAGTTCGGAATGTGCCATTTACCCTAGGAGGGGTGTAACTTTCACGGGCGCAGCCCGTCGGTGAAAAATGGCCCTAGGGGAATTTTCGTAATTTGGTGGCCTCGGGCGATCAATTTTATAACTTTTGAACGGGGTCTTGGATTAAAATTCTGTGACTGCCGTTGTGCTCGAGAGGTGGTGTTTACCCTAGGGGGAGCTTAATCTTGACCATGCCAGAGGTTTTGGACGCGGGTGTTTTCGGGGGTCGAGTCTTTTAATTAAAGAGTTTATTTATTTAAACTCCCCCTCTCCCCCATCATCACTCCTTTCCCCTGGAGAAACCCCTCACCCTCAACCTCCTCTCATCCTTTCCTCCTCCTCTTCCTCCGATCAAGGTGGTACGTTGCGGCGGCGACAGATCGCACGGGAAGTGTCGGGCGAAGCCCTGTGAGGTAGGAGTTCTTCGTTTCCATTTTAATTTCCCGCATAATTTGTGCCCAAATTATAGTTTCACAACATTATTTGAACTCCTAAAAAATCCCATAAATGCGTAGTACTAGTTTTGAGCTTCCCTATGGTCTTTTCGGATCGAAAATCTGAGTTCTGACGAGTCCGGGGGTGTTCGTCGAACTTGGCGTGTTTTGGGGTGTGTTGGGGGTTTTCCGGCGGTCGGAGGTTGCGGTGACACGAGCTAAGGTGGTCGGAGGTCGCGGCGGTGGGGTCCCTCGGCAGCAGAGGCCGGCGCGGTGGGCGGCAAGGGCGCGCGGGCTCCTCTGGGCGAGCGGGAGCTCGGTCGGCAGCATGCATGGCGGGTCTTCGGCGAGGCGGCGGTCTCGGCGGAGCAAGACCCGCAGCGTGCGGGTCTTCGGTTGACGCGGCGCGAGAAAGGGGAGGACCGGCCAGGATGGATGGTCTATTTGAAAACCCGTACCCGAGGCAGGTCCGGTGGGTTGAGGCGGGCCGCGGCGGGTTGGTCTTGACCGGGCCGACCGGTCTGGACCGGCCCATTTTGGGCCCCCTTGCGTTCGGGGGCCGTAACTCCTAAACGGCGCGTCTGTTTGACGCGATGTCTGCGGCTGGGGGACCGTATTGACGAGGCGGTCCATTTAAGGTGGGTCTAGGGTTTTTTCGGCTATGAGTCCGAAGGCGGGTGACCCGAGAGCTTTAATTTAATAATATTAATTTATTATTAGAGTTGCGACGGATGTGGCTCGCGAGCTGGACGTCCGTTTGACGCGCCGTCAGAGGCACTGTGGCCTTGAGGCTGAGAAGGTACTTCCAATGTGGTTCGGAACCTTTGTGGGTTGGTTTCGTCACTCTACGACATGAAACAAAATTTTAATAACTAATTAATTATTTAATTAATTAATTAGTTATTGTGTCGAACCTAACTCCTGCTTGGGATGTCCGATTGATGTGCCGTTTGGGGCAGCGTGATCCCAGTCTTCATGCAGAATTTTTGAGGAGTTTCCGAAGCATTCGGGTTTGAGACGAGGTGCGGGTCCAATGGGTCCTAGTTCACACGTTTTACGGTGAAACACCACTTTTTCACCTGACATCCATTTGGGGTGTTTGAGTACTCATTTTTGAGTGTTTTTCCGAGGGGATTGCAATGGTGCAATTCGCCCGCTTAAATTCGGGCCCGAGGTGTGGGCCCCACGGGGTCCTGTTTGCATATAACGCGGGGAGTTGCAGCTTCTGCATTATGAATTCGTTTTAGGCACCATCAACGGTGTTGTGACCCTGACATCGAGGCAAAATTGACCGGGGTGGTTTCAGGCGTCGAAGATGGGGTTGAGGCGTGGGCCCCACGGGCCGTCTCTTGAGCTATGTGCAGTGTTTTCGCGCCTTTTTCACCAGATGTCCGTTTGGGGCATTCGAGTAGTTGTTTCCACGTGTTTTTTCATGAGCATCGTGAAGGCGCAGTTCGCTCGATGAGTATCCGAATCGGGCTGCGGGCCCCACACAGGTTGGTTACGGTGAATAGTAACTTTTCACCGGTTGACCGTTTTGGGCGAGTAAGTAGTCTATCTTGCGTGTTTTTCCATGAGGATTACAACGGTGCGATCCGTTTGGGTGTGAATAGTCTCTTTTGAGGTCTCATTTAATGTGTAAGCATGAAAGGTGCTCAGGTGGCAGTTCTTCTTGCTATGTTCGGAATAAAACCCTTAGCGTGTGATCGCGTTCACTCCCGTATGAGTGGAGTTGATGTTTGAGGAGATGTGGTTGGCAGTGCCTCAGCCGTTGGGGTGGCAAGTTGGGGTTGTTACGTTTATGCCCTTCACATTGACGTTGGGTGCCGTGTGCACGTTAGCCATTGGGATGGAAACGTGGTATACTCTGGGAGTATACGGAAACGCTTGGAGGTACATGTGGTTGTTTGTACTCGAGAACGTTTGTGCGCTTGGTTGTGGTTTACTTGGGGTCACACGTCGTGTGGGACCCATTTGAGTGACGTGTTCTGCTTTATGTACCTTTGAACTCTCGTGACATAGAGGGTCCCTCTATTCTCAATGGTTTAGACCAGTAGGGTTGAGTGGTTTCCCCTGGTTTTGTTCTGGAGTTGGGTGGTTGCGCGATACCCACTTTGAGTTCTGTTGGCCTGTTTTGTACCATCCAGTGGAGATGGCCATAGCATTTCCAGGTTTACCCTTGAGTAGAGACTGGGCAGTGGGTTTCTCACTGACTTTAGGGTTTACCCTCTAGCAGAGATTGGGCAGTGGGTCACCCGACGACCTCTTAGGGTCTACCCTCCAGCAGAGACTGGGCAGCGGGTCACTCGATGACCTCTTAGGGTCTACCCTCCAACAGGGCTGGGCAGTGGGTCGCCCATCGTCTAGTTCCAGGTCTACCCTCCAGCAAGGCTGGGTAGTGGGTCGCCTGTCGACTTATTCCAGGTCTACCCTCCAGCGGGGCTAGGCAGTGGGTCGCCTGATGATGTATTAGGGTTTACCCTCCAGCAAGGCTGGGCAGTGGGTCACCTGATATCTGGTTAGGGTTTACACTCCAGCAGGGCTGGGCAGTGGGTCACCCGTTGACATTCCAGACTCAGTCCTTTCTACCAGGCTAGTATGCAGCTATTTCTCCATGACTACCGGAGCGGGACCCTTGGTTTTACGGGTCAGTGATGTGATATCTTGACATTGAGGACCTCTCGACCGTGTGATAGTGATGAGGTGGGGTTTGACTTTCCCCCAAAACTCTCATGTACGAGGGGCGCTTTTCCCAACAAGACGCATCCTTGTGATGCGACCTAAAACCGTGCGGGTGAGTCAGTGCCTCCCAAAGTGGATAGTGTTGAGGTGCGGTGATTTGAGCCCCTTGACTTGCAGTTCGGGGCAGACATCCGGGATGCTGGGCATCGATGGTTTTTTACTTCTGGGACTGTTGGAGACTCACATTTCTTGGGCTGAGCTACGGGATGGAGATCCCCTTACGACCTTATTCAGGCTTCTTGTTGAGCATATGTATATGTATATACCTTGTTCTAGTACCCACTTCTTGGGTTTGGTTACTCTTCTTTGAGGGGAGGGGAAGACGCGCGGGGTATGCCACGTGCTTTCCGTGTCTAGCTTCTCATGGTTGGAGGAGTCTACTCTCCCGCTATAGGTAGAGAAGACTTGAAGAGAAGTTCATCTTCTCACCATTTCCAGCTCTTTGTGTCTGGAAAAGTCTACCTTCTTTCCTCTTGTTGGGTTGAGTTGGACTCTTTAATGCACTCTTTACTACACTTTTGATTGTACTCCTTTACTTTTTCCTATTCGATCTACTGCTCACCCTTCGATACCTTCTTTGTTGCTCCCTAGAGCATTCGGGGAATCCTACTGAGTATTTTTATACTCACCCCTACTTGGGCTTTGCACGCACTTGGTGTGCCCTTGCAGAAGACGGACCGGTTGGTCGTGACTTCAGTGGAGCTTAAGATTTCAGGAGCGTGGACCGTGTGTGGTGGTCGGAGTCGGGTTCCAGGTGGGGGCCCTTCTAGCTGTTTACTTTTTGTTCACCTATTGCCGGGTTGTGGCACTTTTCTGGTTGGGTGCCTATTTTCCCCTTTTCTTTACAGTTTACTTTCATCACTTGCTTTGTACTGATTAGAGGTCAATGCAATTTTTTTGGTTTATATATAGCAGTTTCACTTTACTCTGCTTGCCTTTTCTTTTACTCTGCACTTTTGCATTGAGTGTGCTGCGTGTGTGTGTACAGGTACTTAGGAAATGGCCTCCCCGAGTTTTTGTGCCTTCGACGCTGGTCGCCATCCTCTGGCCTATATAGGTGGGCTTTGGGTAGTTTCGGCTCGAGCCCGGGTCAGGTCAGGTCGTGACAACGCCGTTATGCTGCCGAATTTTCATAAGGAATCTCTCACCTTTTCTTTTATTTTCATGTTCATCTCTTTTCTTTTTCTCTCCTCACCTAATATGTCCAAATGACCATGATAAACTCCAGTATCATATATATACTGGAATTATATCATGTGAATGGAAGAACTATCATCAATATTCTTACTCCCTCCCTTTTATTTTTATAAACAAAATCGATATCCATGAGGTTCCAATTTATAAACTCTGTAGATGATGGAGTTTTGTTCTTCACTTTCTCCTTAATTACTATTCAATAAACCATTTTAATGTTTGAAACAGATAATAATATATTTATTTCATCTCATTAATGTTATGGAAACCTTAGACACTCATAATATAAAATAATAATACAAAACAAGTTCATTATGAACCAAACGGCCAAGTTAATCCGAATATTTGTAATAAAATTTTAACTAATGAATCATCATCATGGTATATAACCCAAAATAATTATAAGATCATTTATAACTCTTTAATGTAATTAATAACACATATTAACAATTCTGTATGTTTAACCACATTTCAAATGAACTTCCATTCATGAAAACAGGTAAACGAATCATGAAAACCAAAGAAGAAAATGATTCCAAAATAAGAAAATTGAACCTCTTAAACCCATAAAAAAGGTCCATGAATGAACATAATAAGGTTATAATAAATAATTTAAATGTATAAGAGGTTCCTCGGTTATTAATTAATGAAGCTAAATTTTATTATTCAGGTCAGTAAAACCAATTAAGAACACACTCGAGCAAAAGTTAAGGGGTTTCTCATCTCACTTTAATTTCTGTGAGATTTTCATTGTTCACCACTTATTTCATATATGTAGTATATGTGTAATTCCATTTGATATATAATAACCTGATTCTATTTGTATTCATGTTATTCAATGATTCATTTTAGGTTTATTATGTTTTGGTCATATGATTCGACTGATTACATTGTGGTAAGAGACTTTGTCTCAACTACTATTTTGTTGTGACTAACTTTGTATTGTGCACCTAATAATCCTTATGTGGTGTAACTACTGCCCATTTGAGATCAATTTCATTTGAGACTATATTTATATTAAATATCCATAATCTCATATCATGGATATGTTTGTTGTCTAAATTGTATTCCATTTAACATATAATGTTTATTTGGAAAGTTATTTTACTTATGGAAATATTGATGAATCCGTATACTCTACTCTATAAAAATATTGAAAAGGCATATTTCTCTTTTATTTAATCAATGTATAATGAATGATTTGGACATACAGTGGTGTGTCAGGCCTACTATATCCCCTTGATGCATCGGTAGGTCTCATGAGACAAATTAGTTGGCGACAAACCCTTCGAGTTTGTTTCCAAAAATCAGACGGGTTTCTACCCACAGAACCAAACCGTTTTAATGGTATTATGATATCATGTTCCAGATACATGACATCCAATTAATAATTATTATCTTTATTCATTATCAGTTATTACTATCTAAGAGGTTTTCACTATGTCAAAATATATGTATATAGTTCATTTCTCAGTTTTTTAATGGCATGCATTTTTCATTTATTCACCATGCCATATGGATTATGTCAAATTGATTACAATTCAGTTATTATTGATTCATGATTCTACTATTTGTAACCCTTACTGAGAAATTTATCTCACCCCTTTCATTGTTAACATTCAACAAGTGATGAATAAGAGATTATTTATTGAGTTCTTGTGGGTGCAGTATTTAGTTTTTTTATGTATTGTATTTTGAAACCTTTTCCAATATAATTTGAGTTACACATGTGTATCTAGTTTCTTCAAGACTACTAAAATGATCATTACTTTATTATTTTAATTTCTTCTAACCATGCAAATATAACAAGAAATTCACCGGATCCGGTCTAGAGGGGTTAGGGTGTTACTGTTGGTATCAGAGGATGTTTAATAGAAAATAGGGAAACTAGAGTAGGAAATGTATAATAGGGAACAAAGACCTATGGTTGTATTTGAGGATAACATACAAGAATGACCTGGTATTTTTTTAAGGAATGGATTATATGTATCCTTTTAGAAAATACATCCATGTCTGGGTAAGAGCAGGTAGAGGTGGCTCTGGCACAGATGTACCTAGGAGTGAAAGCTCCGACTAGGAGTTTCAGGCTTGAACCATGTTATCTTGGTACTTGACAATGTGACTTTCTGAACTATTGGTTATAAAACTCATGGGGGATATGTTTAGGATAATTAACATTTTCTTTACAAGCCATTATGAAGGAGTTCAATGTAATTTTTTCCTCAGAGAAACCATGTTTATAAGATTAGATATGCATCGAATTTCAATCTATGTTGAGTTCTTTTCTATTTGAGATTTATTATCTAATATAGTGTATCCCATTATTTAGAAATGGATTCTAATGGAAGAAGTGGAATCAATACTCATGGGCTAGGTATGGATCTACTTACTGAGTAAGTCAACGCAGTCAATGTTGGAGCAGATCAGATCGTGACCATATTGGGACAACTTACTCAGGTTGTAACGAATAACCATTCCACCTATGTTGGATTGTTTCATGTGGTAGAATCCCCCATCTTTCAGCGGGACTACTAACCAAGTGGTTTCTGAGCAATAGATCAAGTCCCTTGAAAAGATATTCATGTCATTAAGATGCAATGAAAATAAAAAGGTAGTACTGAAAATATATTTTCTCAAGGGTGATGCTGATCAATGGTGGTCCTGGACTCAGAATACCATGGAGGAAGAAAAAATAGAAGATATGGAATGGAGGAATTTTAAGGAATATTCATCGAAAAATATTTCCCTTGTGAGAAACGAACCAAAATGAAGAGGAAATACCTTGGCTTAAAGAAAAGGGAAGAAGACAGCGTTGTAGAGTATGAGGATACCTTCACAAGGCTAGCCAGGTATGCCGTAGATTACGTACGTGACTCAGAAGACAAGATTGAACATTTCTTTGAAGGTATTAAGCCATGTCTTCTAAGTGCACTGGCTTCTCAAACATTTTCAATATATGATGAAATTGTATCAAGTGCCATCAAAACAGATAAGGAATTTTCTAGATAAAATTTTTTCAAGGGGAACCAAGATAAGAAGAGATACTCTGATAACCAAGGAAAAGGTGAAGCGCCAAAGAAGAACAAGGGAACGAAGAAATTCCCATTATGAGAAAACTGTGGAAAGAATCACCTTGAGAAATTCTTAAAAGGCATTGGAGTCTACTATAATTTTGGAGAAAAGGGTCATCAATCTCATGAATGAAAGGGGAAGAAACAATTTGATGATGTTTAATGCTACAATTGTAGAGAGATGGGACACAATGCAAATGAGTGTCCTAAGCACTAAGGAAACATGCCTCAGAAAAATCCAAGAGAACAAGGGAGAGATTATACGATTACAATTGCGGAAGTTGAAGTTCTTAATGGTGTGGTGTCAGGTACTTTAATTGTTTCTACAAACATAGCCAACACTTTATTCAATTCTAGATCATCACATTCATTTATATCTTCCCAGTTTTCCAAGAAAATTAGACATGTCCAATTTGATTTAATAAAGGAGTTATCAGTCAAAACTCCTAGGGGACGCATCACTGCAACAAAGGAATATCGACTTGCCCCCCTTGTGACACATAAACGTGATTTATTTGATAACCTTATCATCATACCAATGAATGAATTTTATATAATTCTCGGTATGAATTGGCTATGAAATTAAGATGTGATGATTTATTGTATGAAAAAGGAAGTTACATTTTTTGAAAATGGTATAGAATCTCTTATCTTTAGAGCCGAGACCTTACCATTTGATTCTTATCTAGACCCACCCCAGTAGCTTTATTGAATGTAATTGTTAGAGAGGAAGAGAACCCAATATCTATGGGTGAGGAAAGAAATCCTCAAAATGAATATGTGAATATAGTGCAAGAATACATTGATATATTTCCATAGGATTTACCTAGAAATCCTCTAGAGCATGAAATTTAGTTTTCCATTGACTTAATTCCTGGTGAAAGACCTATATCAATGACCCCTATAGAATGGCCACTGTGGAGTTAGTGGAGATAAATAAACCACTAGAGGAGTTGAGTGACAAAGGATTTATTTGACCTAGTGTTTTTCTATGGGGAGCCCCAGTCTTGTTTGTCATGAAGAAAGATGGATCCATGAGGCTATGCATTGATTACAGGGAAATCAATGCTATTAAAATAAAGAATAAGTATCCTCTACCTCGGATTGATGATTTATTTGATCAACTTCATGGAGCTCAATACTTTTAAAATATTGAACTTCGATCCAGATATCATCAACTGCGTGTGAGTAATGGAGATATTTCGAAGATAGCATTTCAAACCAGGTATGGGAATTGCGAGATTACAGTGATACCTTTTGGACTAATGAATGCACCATATGTTTTCATGGATTTAATGAATAGAGTTTTCAAGTAATATCTTGATAACTTTGTTGTGGTATTCATCGATGATATCTTGGTATACTCAAAAATCTATGAAGACCATGAATATCACTTGCAGATTATTCTGAAAACTCTAAGAAGAAATGAATTATATGGGAAGTTTAACAAGTGAGAATTCTATCTTCAATCAGTTTCTTTTCTAAGCCATATTGTCTTTAGGGATGGAATCCTAGTTGATCCTCTGAATACATAGGCAATCCAAGATTGTCCAACGCCAACAAACATAACCGAGGTACATGGTTTTATTGGCTTAGCAGGTTACTATCAGTGTTTCGTCCAGAATTTTTCCTGACTGGCTAACCCGCTAACCAAGCTCAAATGTAAAGGATTTATGTTTTTGTGGAAAAAAGAATGTAAAAAATGCTTCGAAGAATTGAAAAGAAGATTGGTCAATGCTCCAATTTTGACTCATCCATCTGGAAGTGATGGATTTCTAATATATACTGATGCATCAAAGAACGGTCTGGGTTGCATGCTTATGAAAAATGGTATAGTTATTTATTATGCATCAAGGAAATTGAAGACTCATGAGAAAAATTATCCAACGCATGATCTTAAGTTAGTAGCTGTAATCTTTGCTCTGAATATGTGAAGACATTATCTTTACGGTAAAAAATTTGAGATATACACAGATCCCAAGAGTTTGAAATAAATTTTCACA
Organism: Viscum album; assembly: GCA_963277665.1. Taxonomy (NCBI): domain Eukaryota; kingdom Viridiplantae; phylum Streptophyta; class Magnoliopsida; order Santalales; family Viscaceae; genus Viscum; species Viscum album. The sequence goes on along the minus strand of OY728152.1, from coordinate 865,191,004 downwards.
CAAAAAGAACTCAACATGAGGCAAAGAAGATGGATCAAGTTACTCAAACATTATGATTGTTAAATACACTACCACCCAGGAAGGGAAAATATGGTGGCAGATGCATTAATCAAGAAAGATCCTGGACTTCTGACTCAAATGAGGATTGAGAGAGATCCTATATTCATGGATCTACTAAATATAGATATGAGAATTGTTAAGGAAGGGGAAAAATATTTCCTCTTTCAAATGATTGATAAACCATTTTTACTAGAGAATATAAAAAGATCTCAATCTGATGATGAAAATCTACACAAGAAAATTATTACTGTTAAGGATGGGAGATTGTAAGACTTCGTGTATGAGGAATGAGTTCTGAAGTTTGGGATGTGGTTATGTGTTCCATCCGTACCTGAGCTAAAAAGGGAACTACTAGACGATGCTCATAGATCAAATTTATCTATACAATCGCGTAGTACAAATATGTATAGAGATCTGAAGGAATATTTCTGGTGGGATAATATGAAGCGGGAAATTGCTGACTACGTGTCAAAGTGTCTTGTTTTTCAACAAGTGAAGATAGAGAGGAAACATCCTAGAGGAGTGATGCGACCTCTACCTATTCCTATGTGGAAGTGGGATAACATTATGATGTATTTTGTCACCGGACTACCAAGGAAACCTAGAAGGAATGATGCTATATGGGTAATTGTTGATCGTCCCACAAAATCATCACATTTTCTTCCTATAAGAGAAGATTTACCACATGAGCGCCTAGAAAGACTTTGTATTAATGACGTTTTAAGATTTCATGGTGTACCTCTATCGATTGTGTCCGATCGAGATCCTTGGTTTACATAAAAATTATGGAAAAGTCTCCAAAAGGCATTGAATATTGAGCTTCATATTAGTACTGCTTATCACCCCCAAATTGACGGACAGTCTGAAAGGACAATTCAAACTCTAGAAGACATGCTGAGGTCATGATCTCTTGAATTCCAAGTTATGTGGGATCAATACTTTCATTTTGGTGGAATTTTCTTACAAAAATAGTTTCCATTAGAGTATTCAAATGGATCCATATGAAGCATTATATGGAAAGATATGTTGAACTCCAACTTGTTGGGATGAAGTTGGTGAGAGGAAACTTATAGGTCCAGAACTTATTGAAGAGACCACAATATAGGTGGAGATAATCAAAGACTATATTAAAATAGACAAAAGTAAGTAGAAGAGTTATAATGATAACCGAAGAAAGGATTTGGAATTTCAAGTGGGAGATCGTGTCTCAATAAAAGTATTTCCATGGAAGGGTGTCCTATGGTTTGATAAGAAAGGGAAACTGAGCCCCAGGTACATCAGACCATTTAATGTTTTGGAAAGAATCAGAGTTGTAGATTACCATTTAGCGATGACGCCAAATCTCTCTAGAGTTCATGATGTATTCCACGTGTCATTATTAATGAAATACATGCCAGACCCAACGCATGTACTCACATATGATGAAATAGAAATGGAACCTGATTTGTCATACTGTGAAAAGCTTATTGGGATTCTTGACATAAGGGAGCAGGTATTGAGAAATTAGACAACTATTCTAGTAAAGGTTCTTTGGGAAAACCATAATATGAAGGAAGAAACATGGGAACCTAAAGATTTTATGAAGACGAACTGTCCAAATCTTTTTGGTGGGATTTATACATAAAATTTCGAGGTTGAAATTTCTGAAGGAAGGAATAATATAACACCCCAAACATTTTATGGTATGCTTCTCTTAAATACTTTCTATTCATTAGATAACCTATATTGAATGAAGCACTATTTATTTTTTGAATCAAAACATTATATGAGAATGTTATAAGCTATAAATTAAACATAAATTTTCCACTTATTTGTTTTGAATTTCAAAAAACAGTCATCTTGAGTTGTGACCAGTAAGTCATTTGGTGTCTGATAGAACCAACTTCATTTTTTGATAAATAGTAAAATATCCTTATGAATAGTGACATGAATAGTAATATGAACCTTATAAATAGTGAATAATGATAATATTTTATTTTCTTAAGGTAATAAAATAATGAGATCTTGGTTGATTTTTCAATGAGATATAAAACTAATTATATCATTAAAATTGTTATTTTTTTGAATTAACTATGATTTTATTTAAAAATTAAATTAAAAATACTTAGATTTTTTTTTTCTAAAAATGGAGTTCATTTTTGAATTCTACATGTCATAAAATGGTTATGGTGAAATTTTGGGATTTTTCTAAAATACTTTAAATTTTCATGAATAGTAAAAATACAGTTTTGAGTTTTCAGTTGTTTAATGACATCATAATGTCATAGTAATTAAAATAAAAGGCTGGTATACCTGTGTATAATAGAATATGACATGAGGTGTCCCAATTTTCTAAAACCATGTGCAAATACCATGGTCAAGCCCACGGTTTTTCAAAAAACCACTAATGAGGTGTCCCTTTGAAATTATTAAAAACTACCTCTCTTTTTCTATAAATACCCACTCATCCATTAATTTTCATTCATTCCAAATCCCTCATCCTCGACGATTTGGTGGTTTTATCTCTCCAGGAGTCCTCCCAAGGTGTCCTTAAGCCCCCCAAGGTCCCATACTTCAAGGTCTAGGAGTTACTCTACAAGGTAAGGGAATCCTTCATTCTCTTCTTTTAGTCGACACTTCTTTTAGGTTATCTGTTTGATTTTCCATTATAATATGTTGGGGTTGGATTTTATGTGATCTTTTTACAGTAATTTTTATTTCAATATTATGACATACTATTTTTCTCTCATAATTTCATTTTATGAAATTTTGAGAGACATCGTTATGCTGTCGAATTTTCATAAGGGATCTCTCACCTTTTCTTTTATTTTCAAGTTCATCTCTTTTCATTTTCTCTCCTCACCTCCTCTATCCAAATGACCATGATAAACTCCAGTATCATATATATACTATAATTATATCATGTTAATGTAAGAACCATCATCAATATTCTTACTCCCTCCCTTTTAATTTTATAAACGAAATCAATATCCACGAGGTTCCAATTTATAACCTATGTGGATGATGAAGTTTCGTTCTTCACTTTCTCCTTCATTAATGGTCATGAAACCATTTTAATGGTTGAAACAGATAATAATATATTTATTTTATCTCACTAATGTTCTATAATCCTTAGACACTCATAATATAAAATAATAATACAAAACAAGTTCATTATGAACAAAATGGCCAAGTTAATCCGAATATTTGTAATAAACTTTTAACTAATGAATCATCATCATGGTATATAACCCAAAATAATAATAAGATAATTTATATCTCCTTAATGTCATTAATAATATATATTAACAATTCTGTATGTTTAACCACATTTCAAATGAACTTCCATTCATGAAAACAAGTAAACAGATCATGAAAACAAAGGAAGAAAATGCTCCCAAAACAAGAAAATTGAACCTCTTAAACCCATAAAAGGGCCATTAATGAACATAATAAGGTTATAATAAATAAATTACATGTATAGGAGGTTATGGAGTTATTAATTAATGAAGATAAATTTTATTATTCAGGTCACTAAAACAAATGAAGAACACACTTGAGCATAAGGTAAGGGGTTTCTCATCTCACTTTCATTTCTGTGAGATTTTCATTGTTCCCCACTTATTTCTTGTATGTGGTATATTTGTACTGAAATTTTATATATAATAACATTTTTATCTTTATATTCATGTTATTTAATGATTCATTTGAGGGTTATTATGTTTTGGTCATATGATTCGACCGATTACATTATGGTAAGAGACTTTGTCTCAACTACTATTTTGTTGTGACTAACTTTGTATTGTGAACCAAATAATCCTTATGTGGTGTACCTACTGCCCATTTCAGATCACTTTTAATTTGAAATTATATTTATATTAAATATCCATAATATCATATCATGGATATTTTTTTTGTCTAAACTGTATTGCATTTTACATACAGTGTTTATTTGGAAAGTTATTTTACTTATGGAAATATTGATGAATCCGTATACTCTACTCTATCCAGATATTGAAAAGTAATATTGATATTGTATTAAATCAATGTATAAAGAATGATTTGGAAATTAAATGGTGTGTGGGGCCCTCTATAGCCCCTCTATGCATCGGTAGGTCTCATGAGAGAAATCAGTTGGTGACAAACCCTTCGAGTTTGTTTCCAAAAATCAGATGGGTTTCTACCCACATAACTAAATCATTTTAATGGTATTATGGCATCATGCGCCAGATAAATGATGTCTAATTAATAATCATTATCTGTATTCATTATCAGTTATTACTATCTATGAGTTTTTCACTATGAAAAAATCTAGGGATGCATTTTCATTCTCAGTTTATTAATGGCGTGAGTTTTTCATTTATTCACCATGACATATTGATTATGTCAAATTGTTTACAATTCAGTTATTATTGATTCATGATTCTTCCATTTTTAACCCTTACTGAGCGTTTGAGCTCACCCCTTTAGTTTTTTACTTTCAATAGGTGAAGAAGAGGAGATCATTTATTGAGTTCTTTTGGGTGCAATCTTTAGTTTTTTATGTATTTATTTTGTAACCTTTTCTAATATAATTTGAGTTACATATATGTTTCTAGTTTCTTAAATACTACTAAAATGATCATTCCTTTGGGATTTCCATTCCTTCTAAACATGCCAATATAACAAGTAATGCACCGTCTCTGGTCTAGAGGGGTCGGGATGTTACATAAGGGATCCCAATCTATAAGAGAAGACACTACTGACCACCTAGAGTTTTGGGAGAAATAATTGAAGGGTTTAAGAGAGGAAAGGGTGCTACAGGTTATAAACTACAATTCCCAGTGTACATTTATGGGCTAAATCATACATTTAAATCATAAATGTGTTGAATTTGATTTTTCTCCAAAAAATGCATTGCATCAACCATTTTGACCCAAAATTGATTTACCTCATTAATATTTGGTTTACAACTTAATGTTCACAAGCCACATAACACAATCCTCAATCCACTTACACCATAAACCCCTTTTACATTGTAAACCCATACTTATGCTATCAGATCTCCTTGATTCCTATTTTTAGAATCCAAACACCACCATACCCCCACTAAACATCTTCCTAGAATCATAGTATTTGGAAACATTCAAAGGGTTAGGATAGATGGATCTATACGCTTATATAAAATTCTTTTTAGAACATTATTTTCCTCAAGAATGAAAAACCATACCCAGAGAGAAATAGAAAGGGGTCATATGATCAGCCACCTTCTGAGATACCTCTCAGGGATCTCACCACCACATAATCTTAAACACATCAATAGAAGAATAAGAACAAAACCATGATACAAAAATAGACTCCTATATGCTATCCCGAGGGAGATAACTCTAAAATGAGAGTAAAACCACAACAAGAAAGAAGAGGAAACCACATCATAAATAGAAACTGTGTACAACTACAGTGAGAGTTATGAAAAGAGAAGAGGTAAAAAAACATACAACTCAGGGTACTGAGAACAAATCGATGAATCATGTTACTATGTACTCTCTTCCATGCCACTATTCCACCACAAGAAATGAACAAAAGGAAATAGAATCTGGACACAACACCTTCTCCTGGAGGGCCTGGATCTCCACAGGCCACTACATGAAGGACTCATCATCGTCAACATCAATCATACCCCAGTCAATGATGTGAGAGTCATCATGAAGGTAATAATTGAGCTATAATATGTGAAAAACATCAAGTATCTGGATCATCTGTAGGGGAATTTATATCCAATACACCGTGGTTCTAACATGTGCCAACACCCCAAAAGGCCCAAAAAACCTTGGAGAAAGATTACTCCCTTGAAAAACCTCCACTTCCCCGGACAAGGAGTCACCTTAAGAAATACATGATCTATAATATTAAACTACAAAGTTCCCATACTATGATCGACATAAGAAATATGATGATCATATGATACCTTAATCCTTTCATGAATTACCTAATCAATCTTAGATATCTTCTTCACTAACTCTAGCCTAAGAATTGTTTATTCTCTGACTGTAGTCCAATGCAATAGATAATGGAAATGTTGGACATAAAAATATTATAATGGTTCTATAAAAATGGTGTAGTAGAGACTATTGTTGTAGGAAAACTAAACCAGATAGAGCTTCCTCATCTATGAACTTCCAAAATCCCGGACAGAAGAATTTAACATGTATTCAAGAGTCTGGATGGTATGCTCTGTATGACCATCCGACTATGAATGAAAAGTAATACTAAGACATAACTAAGATCCAAAATTATGTTGGAGACCTCTCTACACCCTATAGGTAAAAGTGGATCTCGATCATGGATGATCATACCTTGGGCTCTATGGAGTCTCACCACCACCTTCATATAACACCTTAAAAAACTACATTGATCTCAACTCCCTAATATCTATGAAGTGGGATGATTTTTTCAAATGATTGATGATCACCCATATACCATCATAGACTCCTTGAGCTCAAGGTAAACTAGTAATATAGTCCATTGAGATTTCCCATCACTTCCATTGAGGAACATCTAACATCTTGAGAAAACCATCGAGAACATGATACTCTACCTTCACCTTTTAGCTGACAAAACATCAAGAAACAAACTCTGCAACTACATGCATCAACCTAGGCCACCAAAATTGGCCTATGAAAGATTGGTACATCCTTATCATTCTAGGATGTGCCAAAAAGTGTGATCTATTGAACTCTTAGAGAACCATATCAAGTATCACCAAAGGGATGAATATGCTCCCCTAGGATAACACCTGGTTTATACACACCTAATAAAACCATTAGGGGAATCAAAAAAAACAACTTGGTCTCTCTAAGCCCCCACCTCAGAATCCCCCAACTGGAATCCTCCACCTACTTCCCCAAAGATGATTGCACTGTCAACTAGAAAAAGAAAACCTACGAAACACCACATTAATTTTTTTTATAATTTTAAATATAATAAGTTATTAAAAATAATAATTTAATATTAAGTGGTTTAATTAATAATATTTATATTTCAAATTTATAGCTTTCAAATTAATTTTAAATCAATGTTCGAAAAATAAATACTTTTAATAGTATTATTTTGTGTATAAGATTATTTTAATATGAATATATGTATTTGATTATTGTTGTTAAAAAATTTATTTTCCACAGAGATTATTTAATTAAATATTTTAATAATATTATATATATTGACTATTATACTTATTTTTATAAATAAAAAATTATGTTATGAATATATTCACTATTAATATGACACCCCAATATTTTATGGTATGTTTCTTCATAAATAATTTCAATTAATTACATAGCTTATATGCACACAAAACTGAGTCACTATGAAAAAACACTTTGTTATAGTTATAACCTACCCACGAATCTTAATTTTTTCACTTATGTGTTTTGAATTTCAAAAAATAGACATACACGGCTACGTTCAATAAGATATTTAGAATTTGATAGAATCAACATAATTTTTGGTGAATAGTAACTTGACCCTTATGAATAGTAATTTACCCTTATTAATAGTAAACTCACCCATTTAAGTATAAATATAATTTAGGCATATTATAAATGAGAGTGTATATTTGAAATAGTAATAATTAATTGCTGGTATTTTTATGAGAAAAAAATATTTAATTACAATTTTATAATTAATAAATTAATTTAAAATAAAATTCATTTTCATAAAATGTATGACTAAATAAATATTTTGTTTTAATACAATTTTAGTATAATTTAATAAGACCTTAGTTAAATTTTCAGGGTGTTATAAAGTCAGTTTTAGTTTTAAACACTATTTTTTTGAGTAAATTATTATTTTATTTAAAAATTAAATTTCATATATTTATAAAATTATTTTGATAAAATGGAGTCCTTTTTTTATTATACCCATCAAAAAATTATTGGGGTGAATTTTTGGGATTTTCTTGAAAAACATGAATTTTTAGTGAATAGTGAAATTCAATAATTTCTGAAATATGAAAAATAAATAAATATTTGAATCATGCTTGAGTCCTGGATGATGTAAATGGTCATTGGTTCATATTCACATGAACATATTTTTGTTCTTAGTCATAATAATCAAGACATAAAATTATTGAGCTAAAATAATAAAATAATGATTAAAATAATGGAAAAACCCTCCTCTCCTCTACTATAAATACCACCCCTCATTACCTCTTCTCTTCAACGATCTAAAACTTGAATCATCTCGAATTTCTGACTAAATAATCTTCTCTAGTCCCTCCCCTCATCTAGTATCCCATTTTCTTTCAAAAATACTAAAACCTTTTCCCTTAAAAAGGTTGTCAAGGAGGTTATTTAAAGAGGTAAATCCGCTTTCTTTTTCATTTACTTTCATTTCAATTCATCTTATTTTATTATTCCCTCCTAACCTCATATATCCAATTGATCATGATAACTCCAGTAACATCTATATACTGGAATTATATCATGTTAATGTAATATCCATTATCAATCTCCTTACTCCCCCTATTTTATTTTATAAACGAAATCATCTTCTGAGAGGAGCCAATTTACAACCTTCAAATCAGTTCAAAAAACCATTTTAATGGATAAGAATAAAATTTAAAATTAATATTGTAACAATTTTTATTTTATAAAAGTAACATATTTACATAATACTAAATGATAAAACAAAATGAGTTTGTTATGATCAATAGTTGCAGTAATAATCTAAACGATTGTCACTAAATGTATTATTTAATGATTCATACTAATACAATGAAACAAAATTATATATATAACCATTTAAAATTATTTAAGTTCATTAATAATATATAAACTCAATTATGGATAATTATAACGATTCCACACGAACTATATTACTTATAATCATGTGAACCGATCATGAAATTAAGGAAACGAAAACTATAGAACAACAAAATTCAATCATATAACTTATCAATAAGGCCATAAATGAACTTAATAAAACTATAATGAATCAAATTCATTTATATAAGGTTAAAAATTAATTAATTAATGGATTTAATTTTATTATCCATGTTTTTAAGGTCAGGTGCATAACACGTTCGCACATAAGGTATGATTTTTCTCATCTCACCTCCATTTTTGTGAGACACCCATTATTCACCACTATTTATTTTTTATGGTGTATTCATACATCAAATTGATGTATCACATCATGAATATATTTATTTTCAAGTTATTAAATGTATCACTCAATGATTATTAATTTTGGGTCATATGATTCAATTGATTACAAAGTGGTAAGGGATTCTACCCGAACCTCCACTTTTCCTTTGGGTTACTCTTTATCTACCTTTATAAAAATGTAATGCTTCTTTATTTTTTTATATTTATTCTAAATTATTTTTATATCTTCCAAAATCTTATATCCAGATCATTTAATCATTATTTTATGGGGTTATACATGTTTTAAAATGGTTATGTTCTCAGTTATCCCAAATAAATAAGGCCAATTCAAGGGAACTTATCAAATTCTCACCCATTTTAAAGTTCTCTATATAATAAATCTTAAGAGATAATTATTTCTCTAAAATCATTCATTTTATCCTGAAAAACCATCTTGTATCATTTCTAGTTTTATGAAAACAATCATGCCTTTCCACTTTAAATTCTATTTAATATTTTCCTCAAATCGCAGTGAAATATTTTATTTATAAAGTTTCTTAAAAAATATTTTTACATGATTTCATTTCAGTGGGACATCATTTATGCTTAAAATATAATTCAAATGTCCTTTAATTTTAATTTCTAGGATATACATGTTTACAATATGACTTTATTAAAAATAAAAATGATTTTCCAAAAGAACTCTTCTTTTCAAAGTAAAAATGGGTTTTCTCATATCAATTTTACTTTTGAGATATATTTGCCTTGTTCACCACTTATTCCCTATGTTTTTGGTTCATGTATATTCCATATATATATATAATATCAAGAGTCTCCTTATTCTCATTAAATTATAAGGTATTATTATTTTAATGTTTCAAGTGTTATGGGATACTTTGCAATGTTTAAAGATTAATTTCCTTGATAATTTTTCATTGGTATCTTCATTTATGTCAACTTACTCTGTTGAATCTTGTAATTCATTGAGGTATAACTCTTATAATACCATCTACCACATGTTTTTTAAGGTTTTATAATATTTTTGAATATTTATTTGTTATTTTATTCCATTCATAGTTTATGGTTAAAGTATTCACATTTAATATGCTGGGTTTTCAATACAAATGTTAATGTTGTTTATGTTTCACCCATTTATATGGGGAATGTATTGGATTTAGTAAGTGATGGTAAGGGCCCACTATAACCCCTCAATTCATCGGTCCATATCATGAGTAATACTATTTTGGGGCTTACCCATTTATGTATGGTCTTGGCATGAGGCCTTGACAGTGTGGTTATGATTTCTGATATTATGTATTCCCTCATTATGAAATAAGTTCTTGATAGTCCATGTTATTATTCAACTAGTAGAATATCCATGGTTATGTTTTATTATGGAATTATTTATTCATGTTATATTATTTCCATATTATGAAGTATATTTTTAAATTCATGTTTTCTTAGTTATTCACCATGACTAGTGTTTATGTTTATGATTTCTTCTACTGTATTATTTACCCTTATTGAGAATCTGATCTCACCAATTTCTTATGATTCTTTTCCCCATGTAATAAAGAAGAAAACGTTGTATAAAATTTCCAAGATTCAATTTATTTAATTTTATATTGTATCATGTTTTATTTTTTTTCCAATGTATTATGGGTATCATGTATGTAATCTGGTTTTCTAGTACTGCTAAACTAATCAGTGTTTCAGGATTTGATTCCTTATAATCATGACAATTTAATAAAATATTTCACTGGATCTAGGCTTATGGGGTCTGTGTATTACATTTGGTATCAAATGTAGTTTATTTAAAACCTTGGAAACTATATTTAGAAAACGTAGATTAATAAAAAACATTAATATAGACTTTGAGGATAAGAATAAAAGAACATAATAGAATTTTGGGAAGGTATAGATTATGTGAATCTTCCTAGTAAATACATCCCTGTCTGGATACTAAAATTGGATGCGGTTTTGGAACAAACGTGCATAGGGGTGAAAACTCTAACAAGGTGTTCCAATCTTAACTCGAGGTAACCCGGTACATGATAACAAGTATAAGGCCCCAGCCTTAAACCTTACTTAATCTTGAGTTATTACAAGATTTCACATTGAGGATGTTTTTGGGTTTAGAGTTTTAGAGAATTAGATCATAAAACTTGCATTACATTCCACATATAACAAAGTGGTTACATAAAGATAGTATTCTTCATTCCCATCAATGGAAAAACATTTAAAATAAAACATGGATTATTTCTTGACACATCCTTGACTCTATCATCTTATCATGTACCTTTCCCTTGACCTGTGAAAAACATTTCAAAAACTTGGGATGAGCATAAAAACTCAGTATGGGTTATAAAAACATGGGAAGGAAACATGAGTTCATATATACATAAGAATGAAATCATATTATACCCATAAAACATAGGCACTTTAACATACCTCATAAAATCATGAATAAATCATAGAAACCATAAGACATAAAGGTAAATTGAGGCATTCATAACATTCTTACGTAGGGAGTAACCCTCTTGGTTACGTTTGGAATACCCATCACAGTATATTACCTAAAATCTCTTCGGAGAAACCTTAACGTTTCACTCCTTCGCGTTACCCAATGCATTGGAGAGCTATAACGGGCTCACCCGCCCTTAGTCTATCACGGAACCACCCGCCTTCATAATAATGCCCAAGAACCTCAACATAAACATATCACATAAAACATGCATAAAGGAAACATAAAATTTCCACCATTCAATCACAAGATATCAATACCACACATTGATATAAAAATATTATGAAAACCATTTTCAATACCAAAATAAAAGAAAAGTAAAACATGGTATTTATTTTTCTTTTAAAAAGAAGGTATGGCTTGTAGAGGAAGCCGAAACTCAAATAACGGTCATGACGGCGGAGAAGTTGTTGTCGCCGCATACGTACGAAAAAAACATTCCCTTTTGTCATTTAGTAAACGCTTCGTATAAAAAAGATTCCTTTTGAGTAAACGTAAAAGTCAAAGGGGTTTATACACCGTATTAAAAGAAGGTTGTGTATAAAATAAAATATGCCTCAATGAAAGGAGATTGAGACGAAGTCCCATACCTCGTATCCGACTTGACCCGACCGTTCTTTAAACTCCTGAATAATAAACTTGAGTTAATCTCTACTTGCTTATGAATCTTTTTCAAGTTCATTATTCCTTTTATACCATGTTATGAACATCATGTAATCATTTAAGTTAATAATGTTCATTTTGTCGGTATTTGGTTCTTAAGTCAAAAATAGACTTCTTATACTTACATGTTGTTAATTTGGTAAAAGGTTCATTATATCCAGAATGGTATTCATGATGTAGATATCATATATGTCATATATATCCAGTACATACATTCATTTATAATATTACATCACATTTAGAGGTAAGAAATGAAATGCACCGTTCATGGAGACGGTAAGCCGTACGTACGCATGAACGCTACTTCCATTTCTATTTCATATTTTCTGGAATGGAATCATAATGATATAAGAGTATATTATAATTCCAGTATAATAACATATATAAGATCATTAACTTTATCCTTTACACATCCCACATATGGTATTAACGAATCAAATCACTTTTAGGGGGCGGTAGTCCGCACTTCTTAAAATGAAGATATCGTGTTTTACCCATAATGGAAACCATAAAGGTATGCCCAAAATGAAAAAACAGAAGCTTAAGGAAAACATAAACATATTATATATCATATATAAAAATAGTGACATCATAATGGCCACCTTTGAAGGTGTTAAATGAGTATTGAACAATCATCATTTCGGGAGGCAGAATTTCGCCATCCACGGAAACCGTATGTTCTTTAACCATTTGATGTAGTTGTGTGAGAGTGTAGCTCAAATATATCTTATAAAAACATCCTAGTATATTGAAGATACTGGTGTTGTTACAAAAGAAGTAAGTAAAAAGAGTTTAGGGGGTTGGAGAAGCAAAATAAAACAAATGAACATGAGAGAATGAATTACCTTAAAAAGTGTAACTTCTTTTGGTTTGAGCCTAAAGGCTTCCTTTGAAAGGATTATTCCCAAAGGGAATCCTCTAGGATGAGGAGAGGGATTTGGAGAGAGCAAATGGGCAGTGTTTGGCCGAGCCAAAGGCTTGAGAAGTGTGTGAAATGAGGTAGAGGTGGGGGCCTTTTATAAGAGGAGAGGAGGGGCACTTTTGGAAAGTAAAGAAACATTACTTTATTTGAAAATGTGTTTCGGTTTTAAAAGGTCCCACATTGATAGAATTCGTGGATAAGGTGATAAGGGTTCGAAATCCACTCATCCAATTAGTTTTGGACATGTTTAGTTTATAGATATTACATTATCTTTCCATTTTATTTAAATCGTCAAATAATGATGTCATCGCTGCATCATCATTATGTCATAAATAATTAAATTTATTTAATGTCTAAAAATTATAGAAAAAATACTATGATATAGGAAATCGTTTTAGATTTCCAATGACTATTTATAATCAAAAGTTGGACTTGTATAACCCCACTTAAAAATTGTTTTCGCAAAAAATATTATGTTTGTGTCATTTTCACTTTAACATTAAATAAAAAGTAATTTATGTCATTTCCCAACAAAAGTGGATCCATGGGGTCCCCAAGTTGACCCATGGCTTTTCTTGGTCGGCCATGACACAACTAATAAGGTTGGGACATGTGTCTAGGTCATTTTATATTATTAAAGCATTATTTATACCTTAAACTACCCTAATTACCACTAATCGCGATTAAGAACTTAATAAGTTACTATTCACCAAAAAATTATTATAATCTCATTGAACCACATTTTACTTCTTAATGACAACCAGGTATGTTGGATTTTCAAAATTCAATACACATTAGTGGTAAAATTTCATTTAACTGAAAAATCAGTTTGCTTGATTACCACTTAGTGGTTTCACTATTCATCAAAAATTGAAGTTTTTCAGAAAATTACCAAAAATTCACCCTAAGCTATATTTGATATTCCGAATTCAAAAATGAATTCCATTTTAAAAAATTCAAATCATATAAGTCACATTAATTAATTTAATAATTAATTCCCGCTGCCAGGGCAAATAGCGTGTTTTTACAAAATAATAAGTATCAAAAGATTGACACCAGTTTAAGTCTAATTCCAAAGTGAAATTGATTCCAATGACCACCATTGGATAAAATGGTAAAAATATATTCATATTACACATTAATACCAATTCAAAAGATAATCTAATCATATAAATAAATTAGATTAAAAAGCAGTTTTGATGTAAAATGCAGTATTTTTCACTATTCATTAAAAAATGAACATTGTCAGAAAAATACCAAAAATTCACACAAGGTAAATTTTGATGTCCCAATCATAAAGGATAAGTTTATTTTGACAAATATAGTTTATAAAATTGTCAAAATATAGATTCAAAAATTGTTTTCCATCAAAAGGCAGTAAAACAATCTTTTAAGAATATTAGTGTATTTCATGCATAAGATTGTATTTATTTTCATTTTAAGCCTCTATAACACTATCTTAATCATTAATAGACATAGATAAAATATCTATTATTCATTACTTACTTGGGATGTTACATCCTTCCCCCCTTTAGAAAATTGCGTCCCCGCAATTTATTTACTTATCGAATAAATGGGGGTACTTATCCCTCATTGCATTTTCAGATTCCCATGTTGCCTCTTCAATCATGTGGTTTTTCCACAAAACCTTTACCTGGTTAATCACCTTATTCCGTAACACTTGCTCCCTGTGGTCAAGAATCTGGACCGGTTGTTCCTCATAAGATAGGTTCTCTTCCAGCTGAACTACCTCTGGACTCAAAACATGAGATGGATCTGGCATATACTTTCTCAACATCGAAACGTGAAAAACATTGTGTACCTGAGATAAACTCGGAGGTAAAGCCACTCGGTATGCAACTGATCCAACTCTTTCCAGAATTTCGTATGGTCCAATGAACCTTGGACTCAACTTTCCGTTCTTACCAAATCTCATCACACTTTTCCAAGGAGAAACCTTGAGAAAAACATGATCACCTACCTCGAAAGATAGATCCTTCCTCCGGTTATCCGCATAACTCTTCTGCCTGCTCTGAGCTGTTCTCATGTGTTTCTGAATCAACTGAACTTTTTCTGCCATCTCTTCTACCAATTCTGGTCCCATCAACTTTCTTTCACCCACTTCATCCCAGAAAGCTGGAGTTCGACACCGCTTCCCATATAATGCCTGAAATGGTGCCATCTGTATACTAGAATGAAAACTGTTATTATATGGAAACTCAACCAAAGAAAGATGTTGGTCCCAACTTCCCTGATAATCCATAGAACAAGCTCGTAGCATATCCTCCAATGTCTGAATTGTTAGTTCTGACTGCCCATCTGATTGCGGATGAAAAGCTGTACTAAAATTTAATTCAGTACCCAACGACTTCTGAAGGCCTTTCCAAAAGTTATAAGTAAACCTGGGATCACGGTCCGATACAATGGAGAGAGGAACTCCATGTAACCTGACTATCTCTTTAAGATACAAACGGGAAAGTTGATCAAGAGAGAAAGTATCTCGTATAGCAAGGAAATGAGCAGATTTGGTCAAGCGATCAACAATAACCCAGATTGCATTATTACCTCGAGATGTCTTCGGTAATCCAACAACAAAGTCTATGGATATATTCTCCCATTTCCACTCTGGCACTGGTAAAGGCTGAAGCATCCCTTTCGGTAACTACCGCTCTGCTTTAACCTGCTGACAAGTCAAACACTTCACAGTAAAATCAGCAATATCTCTTTTCATTCCATCCCACCAGTAATACTCCCGCAGATCTCTATACATCTTAGTACTGCCCGGATGAACTGAAAACGGAGAACTATGAGCTTCACATAACAACTCTCTTTTCAACTGTGAATCACAAGGCACACACAATCTCTTCCCAAATCTCAAAACACAATCACTATCAATGTTGAATTCAGGCAACTTACCTTTCTGAACTAGCTCTACCCTTTTCTGCAACTCACTGTCTTGCTTCTGTGCTTGCTTGATTTTATCTGATAGAGAAGATCTCACTGATAACTGAAACAAAACAGATGGACTTCCTGCACCAACAACTTCTATGCCAAAGTTCATCAAATCATTAACCAAAGGATCACGTTCCAAATGCAACATTGTTAATGAAGCATTACTTTTTCGACTCAAAGCATCAGCCACTTTATTTGCTTTTCCCGGATGATAATGAATTGTACAATCATAATCCTTGATTAATTCCAGCCATCTTCTTTGTCTCATGTTTAACTCTTTCTGAGTGAATATATACTTTAAACTTTTGTGATCGGTATATATTTCACACTTTACTCCATACAAATGATGCCTCCAAATTTTTAAAGCAAAAACAACAGCAGCTAATTCCAAATCATGTGTAGGATAATTTACCTCATGAGTTTTCAACTGTCGTGAAGCATAAGCAATTACCTGATCATTCTGCATTAGGACGCAACCAATTCCTTTCAATGAAGCATCACTGTATATAACAAACTCACCATTCCTGGAAGGTAGTGCCAAAACTGGAGCATTCACCAATCTTCTTTTCAATTCCTGAAAACAATCATCACATTCTTTTGTCCAGATAAACTTAACACCCTTCCGAGTTAGCTTAGTAATTGGACTAGATAACCGTGAAAAATTTCTAACAAACCTTCAGTAATAGCCCACCAAACCAAGGAAGCTACGAATCTCGGTTACATTTGTGGGTCTTGGCCATTCTTCCACAACTTTTGTTTTTGCAGGATCAATAGTTATTCCATCTTTAGAAACAATGTGACCAAGGAAAGAAATTTGTTGCAACCAAAACTCACACTTGCTGAATTTCCCATACAGTTTCTTTTCTTTTAAGGTTTGCAAGATAACCCTTAAATGGTTTTCATGCTCCTCTTTACTTTTAGAAAACACCAAAATATCATCAATGAAAACCACCACAAACTTATCCAAGAACTCATGGAAAATTATATTCATTAAGTCCATGAATACAGCAGGTGCATTGGTTAGCCCAAAAGGAATTACTACAAATTCATAATGGCCATATCTCGTACGGAACGCGGTCTTCGGAATATCTGCCTCCTTTACCTTCAGCTGATGGTACCCCGATCTCAAGTCAATCTTTGAAAAAAACTGAGCCCCCTGGAGCTGATCAAACAAATCATCAATATGAGGCAAAGGATATTTGTTCTTAACAGTGATATTATTCAAGGCTCTATAATCAATGCAAAGTCTCATAGAACCATCTTTCTTTTTAACAAATAAAACAGGAGCACCCCATGGTGATGTGCTAGGTCTAATGAAACCTTTCTCTAATAAATCTTGCAATTGCTCCTTCAACTCTAAAAGTTCAATTTGTGCCATTCGATAAGGGGGTTTTGAAATTGGCTTAGCATCAGGAACTAAGTCAACAGTAAACTCAACTTCCCGATCTGGTATTATTCCAGGCAACTCATCAGGAAAAACATCAGGATACTCATTTACCACTGGCACATCATTAATCTGAACAGTTCCTTTATTTTCAACGACGTGTGCAAGGTAACATTCATTTCCATCTTTCACAAGTTTCTCGGCCTCTTGATATGTTATCAAAAGTAAGGGTTCATTCTTGTAAACAAACTGAAAGTCTTTCTGAAAAGAAACTTCTTTAGCTCTACAGTCAATCTTAGCATGGTAAATAGAGAGCCAATCCATACCCAGGATAACATCAAACTCAACTAGAGGTAGAACAATAAGGTTTGCAAGTAGGTTCTTTCCATAGATAAGGATAGGAAGATTCCTATAAATTCTTTTTGCCTCGACACTTCCCCCAGGTGTTTTTACCAAAAGTTCAGGAGTCATTTCTTGAGATGGTATTCCCATTTTACTAGAAAAGGTTTCAGAGATGAAAGAATGTGTAGACCCCGAATCAAACAACACACTGGCATAATCTGAAAAAACAAACAAATTACCTGATACAACTTCATTTGATGGCCCGACATCTGTTGAAGTAGTTGCAAAGGATTTCACCACCCCTTTCTGCTTGTAGTCTAACTGCTTCCCATCACTGAAGCTCTTTGTCGGACACTCGTTTGCATAGTGACCCATCTCATTGCACTTATAACATTTCACTAACTGTAAATCAAATTTGTTCTTACCTTCACCTTGATCCTTTTCAGTGCAATCACGAGCCTTATGTCCCATCTTACCACATCGGTAGCACTTTCCAGAATTCAGAAGACATTCCCCAGCATGCCTTTTGCCACATTTATCACAAACTGGAAACATAGTTTTCTTACCATCAGACTTTTTTGAAGAATTCTTACCTTTCTCCTGCCACCTCGGTCTCTTCTTCTGCTGGTTGTTATAGAAAACTTGGTCATCGGCAAACTCCATTTCCACCTTCTCAGCACATCGAACAAGCTTTTCATAACTTTTAAACTCACGAGAAGCTAATTCCCTTCGATACTTTGGCTGTAATCCTGAGTAGAAACGATTGATTTTACTATCAAGGTCCCGGATAAAATTTGGAGCATACCTTGCCAATCGAGTGAACCTTTCTTCATAGGCAGCCACTGAGTCTTCCTCTTGCCTCAATTCCAAGAATTGCTTTTCCATCCTAAGTCAAACAGCCTTAGGAAAATACTTCTCAAGAAACATACCTTTGAATTCATCCTAGTCAAGAGCATCAATCTCATCGGCGTCCCTGATATTTTTAACCATAGACCACCACTGATCTGCTTCGCCCTCCAAACGGTAAATAGAAAGACTAACCTTTTGATTGTCTAAACACCCCATGACATCAAAAATCTTCTCCAGTGCTTTAATCCACCCTTCAGCTTGCACAGGGTCAGATGATCCTCTGAATGATGGGGGATGTTGCCTCATTAAATGTTCCACCACTGACATGTTCCTCTGCGGTTGATCTGGATGATCTCGTGCATGGATACCACCGCCATTTATCGCTTGAGTCAACTGCGCCATTACTGCAACAAACTGTTCAGTTCCAATTCCTACCATTTCTGGATGCTGATTCGGAAGGTTATTTTCTTCTGTATGCCTTCCTAGCACTGCTTCCCTGTTTCCTCTGCGGAAAACCATTCTGAACAAACATGTCTTAGATGAAGCAACATGGTAATCTTTAAATGCTATATCACTTCAATTTGACCAAAAAAAACATTTTTGGATAATCATTTAATAGAATTCTAACTCCTAAAGTTATCTAAACCTCCCTTTGATACCAACTATAAGGCCCCGGCCTTAAACCTTACTTAATCTTGAGTTATTACAAGATTTCACATTGAGGATCTTTTTGGGTTTAGAGTTTTATAGAATTAGATCATAAAACTTTCATTACATTCCACATATAACAAAGTGGTTACATAAAGATAGTATTCTTCATTCCCATCAATGGAAACACATTTAAAATAAAACATGGATTATTTCTTGACACATCCTTGACTCTATCATCTTATCATGTACCTTTCCCTTGACCTGTGAAAAACATTTCAAAAACTTGGGATGAGCATAAAAACTCAGTATGGGTTATAAAAACATGGGAAGGAAACATGAGTTCATATATACATAAGAATGAAATCATACTATACCCATAAAACATAGGCACTTTAACATACCTCATAAAATCATGAATAAATCATAGAAACCATAAGACATAAAGGTAACTTGAGGCATTCATAACATTCTTACGTAGGGAGTAACCCTCTTGGTTACGTTTGGAATACCCATCACAGTATATTCCCTAAAATCTCTTCGGAGAAACCTTAACGTTTCACTCCTTCGTGTTACCCAATGCATTGGAGAGCTATAACGGGCTCACCCGCCCTTAGTCTATCACGGAACCACCCGTCTTCATAATAATGCCCAAGAACCTCAACATAAACGTATCACATAAAACATGCATAAAGGAAACATAACATTTCCACCATTCAATCACAAGATATCAATACCACACATTGATATAAAAATATTATGAAAACCATTTTCAATACCAAAATAAAAGAAAAGTAAAACATGGTATTTATTTTTCTTTTAAAAAGAAGGTATGGCTTGTAGAGGAAGCTGAAAATCAAATAACGGTCATGACGGCGGAGAAGTCGTTGTCGCCGCATACGTACGACAAAAACATTCCCTTTTGTCGTTTAGTAAACGCTTCATATAAAAAAGATTCCTTTTGAATAAACGTAAAAGTCAAAGGGGTTTATACACCGTATTAAAAGAAGGTTGTGTATAAAATAAAATATGCCTCAATGAAAGGAGATTGAGACGAAGTCCCATACCTCGTATCCGACTTGACCCGACCGTTCTTTAAACTCCTGAATAATAAACTTGAGTTAATCTCTACTTGCTTATGAATCTTTTTCAAGTTCATTATTCCTTTTATACCATGTTATGAACATCATGTAATCATTTAAGTTAATAATGTTCATTTTGTCGGTATTTGGTTCTTAAGTCAAAAATAGACTTCTTATACTTACATGTTGTTAATTTGGTCAAAGGTTCATTATATCCAGAATGGTATTCATTATGTAGATATCATATATGTCATATATATCCAGTACATACATTCATTTATAATATTACATCACATTTAGAGGTAAGAAATGAAATGCACCGTTCATGGAGACGGTAAGCCGTACGTACGCATGAACGCTACTTCCATTTCTATTTCATATTTTCTGGAATGGAATCATAATGATATAAGAGTATATTATAATTCCAGTATAATAACATATATAAGATCATTAACTTTATCCTTTACACATCCCACATATGGTATTAACGAATCAAATCACTTTTAGGGGGCGGTAGTCCGCACTTCCTAAAATGAAGATATCGTGTTTTACCCATAATGGAAACCATAAAGGTATGCCCAAAATGAAAGAACAGAAGCTTAAGGAAAACATAAACATATTATATATCATATATAAAAATAGTGACATCATAATGGCCACCTTTGAAGGTGTTAAATGAGTATTGAACAATCATCGTTTCGGGAGGCAGAATTTCGCCATCCACGGAAACCGTATGTTCTTTAACCATTTGATGTAGTTGTGTGAGAGTGTAGCTCAAATATATCTTATAACAACATCCTAGTATATTGAAGATACTGGTTTTGTTACAAAATAAGTAAATAAAAAGAGTTTAGGGGGTTGGAGAAGCAAAATAAAACAAATGAACATGAGAGAATGAATTACCTTAAAAAGTGTAACTTCTTTTGGTTTGAGCCTAAAGGCTTACTTTGAAAGGATTCTGCCCAAAGGGAATCCTCTAGGATGAGTAGAGGGATTTGGAGAGAGCAAATGGGCAGTGTTTGGCCGAGCCAAAGGCTTGAGAAGTGTGTGAAATAAGGTAGAGGTGGGGGCCTTTTATAAGAGGAGAGGAGGGGCACTTTTGGAAAGTAAAGAAACATTACTTTATTTGAAAATGTGTTTCGGTTTTAAAAGGTCCCACATTGATAGAATTCGTGGATAAGGTGATAAGGGTTCGAAATCCACTCATCCAATTAGTTTTGGACATGTGTAGTTCATAGATATTACATTATCTTTCCATTTTATTTAAATCGTCAAATAATGATGTCATCGCTGCATCATCATTATGTCATAAATAATTAAATTTACTTAATGTCTACAAATTATAGAAAAAATACTATGATATATGAAATCGTTTTAGCTTTCCAATGACTATTTATAATCAAAATTTGGACTTGTATAACCCCACTTAAAAATTGTTTTCGCAAAACATATTATGTTTGTGTCATTTTCACTTTAACATTAAATAAAAAGTAATTTATGTCATTTCCCAACAAAAGTGGATCCATGGGGTCCCCAATTTGACCCATGGCTTGTATTGGTCGGCCATGACACAACCAATAAGGTTGGGACATGTGTCTAGGTCATTTTATATTATTAAAGCATTATTTATACCTTAAACTACCCTAATTACCACTAATCGCGATTAAGAACTTAATAAGTTACTATTCACCAAAAAATTATTATAATCTCATTGAACCACATTTTACATCTTAATGACAACCATGTATGTCGGATTTTCAAAATTCAATACACATTAGTGGTAAAATTTCATTTAACTGAAAAATCAGTTTGCTTGATTACCACTTAGTGGTTTCACTATTCATCAAAAATTGAAGTTTTTCAGAAAATTACCAAAAATTCACCCTAAGCTATATTTGATATTCCGAATTCAAAAATGAAGTCCATTTTACAAAATTCAAATCATATAAGTCACATTAATTAATTTAATAATTAATTCCCGCTGCCAGGGCAAATAGCGTGTTTTTACAAAACAATAAGTATCAAAAGATTGACACCAGTTTAAGTCTAATTCCAAAGTGAAATTGATTCCAATGACCACCATTGGATAAAATGGTAAAAATATATTCATATTAAACATTAATACCAATTCAAAAGATAATCTAATCATATAAATAAATTAGATTAAAAAGCAGTTTTGATGTAAAATGCAGTATTTTTCACTATTCATTAAAAAATGAACATTGTCAGAAAAATACCAAAAATTCACAGAAGGTAAATTTTGATGTCCCAATAATAAAGGATAAGTTTATTTTGAAAAATATAGTTTATAAAATTGTCAAAATATAGATTCAAAAATGGTTTGCCATCAAAAGGCAGTAAAACAATCTTTTAAGAATATTAGTGTATTTCATGCATAAGATTGTTTTTATTTTCATTTTAAGCCTCTATAACACTATATTAATCATTAATAGACATAGATAAAATATCTATTATTCATTAATTACTTGGGATGTTACAACAAGCCTTACTTCGTACCTAGTTTAACACCCTTAGGATATATGCTCAGGATAATTCAAATTTTTCTTACATACCATTATGAAGGATTTATGATTTCAATGTAACCAAAGTATATGGTTCTAGGATTTTTGATGCATAAATTTATGTTATATTCTATAAAATGTTTATAGTTATATAAAGTTCATAATTTAATGAGCTAATATAGTGTATGTAATTGTTTATAAATGGCGCCTAGTAGAAGGAATGAGAACTCCACCAATGAAAATTATGAAATGAGTAAAAAGTATCATATATTACATGGTCTTAAGCCAAAATTTAGAAGGAAAATAGTCTCCAAGGTATCCTCATCACACAAGGAAATAATATCATGTATTAACAAGATAAGTAAAGAATTATACGAGTTCTATTTCTTTGAAGAGAAGAAAGAGAAGAAAAGGATGGAAATATAAAATATAGATAAAGGGAATATGGGAATGAAGGGTTTTCCCACATGTGATAACTGTGGAAAGAATCACCCTGGAAAATTATGGAAGGGAATGGGAGTTTGTTATAAGTGTTGAGAAAAATGACACCAATTTTATGATTTCAAGGGTAAAAAAAAGGTTTCTAATGTACAATGTTTTACTTTGAGGATATGGGACACTATACGAATCAATGTATGAAGAGTCAAATAAATATACCACAAATGATGATATTGGATAATAATCAAGTTATTACACCAACAAAGATGAAGAGGAATAATTAATATGGACATTTAAGAATTATTTTAATTGACTAATTTATTAGAAATGTAATATTTATAATAATTATGAAATATATGAGGATTTTAATTTAATACTTTTTCATTAAGGATTTGAGACCATATGTTGAATGGTAACAAGAAAAGATATTCAGTAGAAAGTTATTTTTTTTGAAAACACATGATGGAGGGAAAGGCAACCCTTACTATATTCCTGATGTTGAGATAATGATAAAGAAAATATTGATTTGGATAAGTACTAAATACCTTGTAACTGATTATTGAGTTATCAAAAATTGGTCTATACTATCATCAATAAAGTTTACAACACTTTTGGATTTAAAGAATATATCCAATAACACGTATCTTACTTATGGAATATGGTAAAATGAATGTTTTTATAGGGTTCTATAGTAATTGGATTTATTACAATATTTCAAGAGAATACATGATGATGTTGTTCACATGTTTGGAATTTAAAAATTTAGAGCTTCTTTATATTGATTAAGGGATAATGATAAGTTCATCTTGGAAATTTAGAGACCTTCTTTCTAAATTATTCAATCTTTATATTTTGGAATGTTTAACCCTTTATGAATGGTCTAAATCTATCACTGTTTGAGGTTTTAGAGGTTAATGTATTACTTCACTACATAATTCAACCTGTGCAAAGAGGTGAATTATAGATATTTAAAGGTGAAATCAAAGGATAACATTGTGTTAATGAAATAGAAACATATATTTATACTCTTACAGAGTGGAATAATTCCTCAACTGAAGGAAAAGAGTATTAAATAAACTTTTTTCCTATTATAATAATCTTTGAGAATATCAATTATTTTTTTCAATGCAATAGTTTATAGTTTTGTAGTAATCAACTTTCATTTGAATATGTTCTCTATCACTTTCAATCAGAACTTCAAAGTTTGATTTTTCTTCCATGTCCAGGTTTTTTACTTCCAACTAATGTCACCCCATTCTAAAGAATAGTTTTTGTGGTGACCACATCATTTCCATTAACCTATTTTTAAGTGGATGTTTTATTAACCCTATTTCTGACGTGGGTTTCCCACAAGGGAATTTTTAAGTATCAACATTTAACTCTCGAAGTGCAATTTTGAATTTCGAGGACGCAATTCTGTTGAGGTGGGAAGAATGTAACACCTGATAATTTTTTTTCAATTTTAAATACATTAAGTTATGGAAAATAATAATTTAAAATTAATTTTTTTAATTAATAATACATATCTTTCAAATTTATAGCTTTCAAATTAATTCTAAATTAATGTTCTAAAAATAGATACTATTTTATAGTATTATTTTGTCTAAAAGAATATTTTAATATCAATATATGTATTTGATTATTTTTATTACAAAATTCATTTTTATCAATAGATTATATAATTAAATATATTAAGAATAATATATATATATTGACTATTATAGTTATTTTGATAAATACTAAATTATTTTACGAATATATTCAATATTAATATGAAACCCCCAAATTTTATGGTGTGTTTCTTCATAAATAATTACAATTCATTAGATATATTATATGGAAAAAAATACAGATCCTTTACAACTAATACTATGTTATAGTCACCACCTAGCCGTTAAACTTAATTTTTTCACTTTTGTGTCTTGAATTTTGAAAAATGGACATACACTGTTGCATTCAGTAAGACATTTAGAGTATGATAGAATCAACATAATTTTTGGTGAATAGTAACTTGACCCTTATGAACAGTAATGTACCATAATGAATAGTAACCTCACCCATGTAGGTATAAATAAAATTTAGGTACCTTATAAATGAAAGTGAATTTTTTAAAAATTAATAATTAAGTGTTGGTATTTTTCTGAGAAATAAATATTTAATGACAATTTTATAATTAATAAATTAATTTAAAATAAAATTAATTTTCATAAAGTGTATTCGTAAATAAATATTTTGTTATATTATGACTTTATGATAATTTAATAAGACCTTAGTTATTTTTTTAGGGTGTTATAAACTTGGTTTTAGTTTTAAAAACTGTATTTTTTGAGTAGATGATGATTTTATTTAAAAATTAAATTTCACATATTTAGAAACTTATTTTGATAAAATGGAGTCCATTTTTCAATTATTCATTTTGATTAATTATTGTGGTGAATTATTTTGATTTTTCTGATATATTTGATTTTTTTTGAATAGTGAAATTCGATAATTTACGAAATATGCTAAATAAATGAATTTATGCATAATGATTGACTCATGGACGATGTAAATGGTCATTGGTATGAACTCATATGAACTTATTACTATTTTGAGTAACAATAATCATGAATATTCATAGTCTTGATCCAAAATAATAAAATAACTATTAAAATAATTGAAAAACCCTTCCCTCTTCCACTATAAAACCACCCCTCACTCCCTCTTCTATTCACTCATCTATTCCTTGAGTCTTCTAAATATTATACCCAAATACTCTTAAATAGTCTACCCCCATGTCAAATAGCCCATTTTATTTCAAAAAGACCAAAACCCTTTCTCGTAAGGTGGTTCTCAAGAAGGTTATTTCAAGAGGTAAATCCTATTCCTTTTTAATTCAATCTCATTTCAATTTATATTCTTTTCTTATTCTCTCCTATACTCCTATATCAAATTTATCATGATTAATATAGTATAATCTATATACTAAAATTATATTATGTTAATTTAATAACCATTATTAATCTCCTTACTCCCCCTCTTTTATTTTATAAACGAAATCATCGCCTGGGCGGTGCAAATTTACAACCTTCATGGACAATAAAGTTTCATTCTTCAAATTCTTCATCAAAGATTTTCATGAAACCATTTTAATAGTTGATAAAAATTTTAAATTTATATTATAACCCTTTTTATGCTATGTAATTAAAATATTTATGTAATACTAAACGATAAAACAAAATGAGTTCGTTATGATCAATAACCGTTGTAATAATCTAAATAATTATCACTAAATGTATTATCTAACGATTCATCCTCATACCATGTAAAAAAATGATATATATAACCATATATAATTATGTATGTTCATTAATAATATATAAATTCAATTTTTTATAATTATATCCATTCAACATGATCTCAGTTACTTATAATAAAGAGAACCAATCATGAAATCAAGGAAATGAACACTCTGGAACGATAAAAGTCAATCATATAACTTACCAATAAGGCCATAAATGAAAATAATAAAACTATAAAGAATAAAACAAAGTTATATAAGGTTCTTAATTAATTGATAAATTGATTTAATTTGATTATCCGGGAAGTTAATTTCAAGTGCATAACACGTTTAGACATAAGGTAAGGGTTTTCTCATCTAACTTCCATTTTTGTGAGACATCCCTTATTCACCGCTACTTATTTTATATGGTGTATGCATACTGAACATTGATGTATCATATCATTAATATATTTATTTACATTTTATTCAATATATCACTTGAGGATTATTAATTTTTGGGCATATGATTCAATTGATTACAAAGTGGTAAGGGATTCTACTCGAACCCCCATTTTTCCTTCAGGCTACTCTTTATAAAACTTTACTCAAATATAATGCTTATTTATTTTTTTATATTTCTTATAAATGATTTTTATATGTTCCAAATTATATATCCAAATCATATCATCATTATTTTATGGGGTTATACATGTTTTAAAATGGTTCTGTTCTTAATTGTCCTCGATAAACAAGCCTAAATCACTGGAAATTCTTGAATTCTTAACCATTTTTATGTTCACTATATAATATGCATTAATCCATCATTATTTCTCTAAAATAAAAAATTTTATTTTTAAAAGTTATCTCGGTTCATTCTGGGTTTTATGAAAACAATCATGCCTTTCCACTTTAAATTCTCTTTAATATGTTTCTTAAACAACATTGAAATATTTTATTTCTAAAGTTTCTTAAAAACCCTTTTTACATGATTTCACTTCCTTGTGACATCATTTCTGATTCAAATATAATTTCAATTTACTTACCTTTTAGTTTATGGAATATAAATGTTTGCAATCCAAATTTATGAAAAATAAATATGATTTTCCAAAAGAACTCATCTTTTCAATGTAAAAATTATTTTTCTCATCTCACTTTCACTTTTATGAGATATACGAATTCTTGACCAATTTTTTCTTAAGTGTGTGGTGTATGTAATTAACTTTGATATATAATTTGAATATTATATATATTATAATGAAATTATAAGGTAATATTATTTAATGTTTCATGTGGTATGAGACACTTTGTAATGATAAAAGATTAATTTCCTTGAGAATTTTTCAATAGTATCTTTATATATGTCAAATTAATTTGATAAATATTTTACTTAATTGAGGTTTATATATTATGATACCATCTACCATATGTTTTTGAAGAGTTGTTTATTTTCTTACTATGTATTTTCTATTTGATTCCATTCATGGTTTATGGTTAAAGTATTCACATTTCATATGATAGTTTTTTAATATGAATGTTTATGTTTGTAGAAACCCAAAACTTGACGTACATGGACATTACATTACTTTTGCGGAATACTTAGTACATAAAAAACACACACACAAGGATCGTAATAGTTTAGTGTCTTTGGAAACTCGGAATATAATCTTCTAATCGTGGTGAAAGATCTTCAACATCTCCCATAAAGATCTTCCCTTTTTTTTTACCTAAAACCTTTCTTTATATCCTGGGGAAAAGAAAACATAAAAGGGTGAGCTCAAATGCTCAGTAAGGGTAAACAAAATAAATATCAATCACATCATATTCATAAGAACATAACATTTTGGAAATCATAACCTGTAAAAGAGAGCATAATTTCATAACATGGGATAAATCATAGTAGTGAAATGAAATCACAATAATCATAACGTAAAACATGAAACATTGTGGCATACACACATAATCATAGAAAATCATATCTTATTAGTCAAGACTCATTTCCAATACTATCTTAGTGGACAAAGTCCCTTTCTGAACCGAGTCACCCTCGTTTCAGTCCTGTTTCACTGAACCGGTATAACCTACCATTCCAGCCATGTCTATCTCATGAGATATAAAATCTTTACCCAATGAATTGGATGGATATATAGGTCCCACCCATCTCATAATGATACCATTCTTATGTGTGCCACAAAATCATAAACCATACATCACAGTATAACCCATGTAATAAAAATGGGATTCTTAAACAACAAGACA
Organism: Viscum album; assembly: GCA_963277665.1. Lineage (NCBI taxonomy): Eukaryota > Viridiplantae > Streptophyta > Magnoliopsida > Santalales > Viscaceae > Viscum > Viscum album. Next base: position 865,161,996 of record OY728152.1, on the reverse strand, counting down.
TCATAAAACAAGTCATATAAGATAAAGGATTTCATAAATATAATTCCATTATAACATAATCAAATCAATGTAATAATAGGGATAAAAACAGAACCCTTTATTATCTTAGATGGAAAATAATTTTGATAAAACACTTGAACTCCATTCTTGAGGAAAATATCCTTTCTGCTTCAAAAACACTTTTCCTTTCTTAACATGTCGTACAATTCTAAACTAAAAGAAGTTGATTAAAAATAAACATGAAAACTTGTAAAGTAAGATTCTTGGAAATAATGTTTTAAAAATCCATTCATGCCGTATAAGTTAAAAAAAACATTCTTCTCGTACTTTTGTCGGAAAAGTCAAAAAGTACCTCGTACGAAAAACGGCAAAAGATTCGTTTCATATCCTTTACTAAAAACTCACCGAAGGGTAAAATTGGATTTAAAAAATTGTAGGTGGATGGAAATAATATTACATATTGAGGAAACATGGATGTGGATGATAAAATACACCCCAGTAAATACCAAAGTATAAACAATCTCCGATAAAAATGAGATTGTGATATTTCCCTTACCTTAAGTCCAATTTGCATCGTAAGTGTCCGAATCTCCTGAATAATTATTTAAATAATGTCATTAACTTATTACAGAATCATATTCATTGTTATGATATCATATATGGTTCACTTATGAATTTATATTACCCATTCTTTTGTAAATTCCATGTTAAAGAGCATTTTGGGTAAAATTGTTTCATTTGTCGTCCGTGTTTTGACTTGTAATTATTCATATGATTGCTTAGATCATAATTAATTAATTCCAGGATATAAACCATTATTTATATATAATATATATTCAGAATATACATATATATAATAAATTAGTAAATGGAAAGAAATACACCGTTCATGGAGACGGTAGTCCGTACGTACGCATGAACGATGTTTTCGTTTCCTTATTGAGTTTCATGGAATTAAGTATATGACATACATATATATAAACATAAATCCAGTATCATTATTATGTAATATATTTCATGATTACTTATTATATATACTTTATAATCATTCATGAATGGTTAATCATTGAGAATGAATCTCATCGCGTCGTGGAGACGGTATTCCGTACGTACGCACGAGCGATGATATCGTTCCCATGATCGTGGAATTTTATTGGAGTGTATTTATACTATTACAGATTCAATATCACTTTACAATAATCATATATAGTTATTATTTACACCATTATACCCATCCAAGTAAGGTGGTGGTGGAAAATAGATTTCACCACGGCGTGGAGACGGTATTCCGTATGTACGCACGCGCGGTGATTTCGTTTTCCGTAGGATGGATTGATGGTGAAATAGGATTGTTTCATACTTATAATAACATATAAGTATATTAGTGATACTTATGGTATTACTTCATAATGAAACAAACTAAGAATAAGAAGTGGAAGAAGAAATAAAGGTGAAAGAATCGGTAACGGAAATTACCTCTTCTTTGAAGCGCCTCTTTGAGACCTCCTCTTAGAACACTAAAATTGGTCTTTGAGGAAGACAAAAACCTCTAGGATGTTTCTAGGGAAGTGGAGAAGAGAATTTGTCAGGGTTTGGCCGAGATTGAAGGCTCAAAGTTGTGTGAGGAAGAGAGGGAGGAGGTGCCCTTTTATAAGGGAGGAGAGGGGCACCTTTGGAATAACTAAATATATTATTTTATTATAAAGTCATGTTCGGTTTTAAATAGCTCAAAATTGATTTCTGTTGAGGGTAAGGTTGGTATTGGTCGAAATCCTCTCATCCAATAGAATTTATACAAGTTTAGGTTCCTATTTTAACCTTATCATTTAGATTTAACATTAAGTTAAATAATTTTACTTTTACCGTGTCTTCTTGTGTTCTTATACTATAAGGTTAATAAACATACTATAAGAAGCCAAAAGAACCCCAAATTGTTTATTATTAATATATATAACCTTATCTAAGTCATTTTGCAGAACCATATATTTTTAGGAATAAAATAACAATTAATAATATAATATTTGTTTTAAAAATTATTTTATGTCAATTTTGAAACTATTTAGTAATTGATTTTTCTGAAAATCATAACAGAATTATAATTTCAAAAAAAGTTAATTAAATCAATAATAACATGTAATATTAACCTATAAAATTAGTGGAATTCATAAAAAGTCTCAAATTATATTTATTTGGGTATTTATAAAATCAATTATGTCAATATTTCATTAATAAGATAATTACTACGTCATAGTTGTGTCATAAATAAATTAAATTATTTAATGTCTAAAAATTACAAATAAAATACAATTATGTAGGAAATATTTTTAGCTTTCTAATGAATATTTATAGTCTAATTTATCCTATGTATAACCCCTTATTAAAAATGTTTTAGTAAATAAACTTTGATTTTATCTCTTTTAACCCTTCTTTAAATAAATTAATAATAAATGTCCTAATCTAATCCAAGTGGGCCTAAATGGTCATATTTTATTCCTAAGTTTATTTTTGGTCGAATTACACTTGTCCAATAGAATTAGGACATGTGTTAGGGTAATAATAATATAATTTCTACCTTTAATTACCCTATTTACTTTTAACCGTGGAAAAAAAAAGTAAAAAGTTACTATTCACCAAAAAATTATTTTCATCTCATTGAACCACATTTTACTTATTGACATCAACCGTGTCTCTCGGATTTTTGAAATTCCACTCACAGAAGCGGTAAAATTATGTTTTATGAAAAATTCAGTTTTTTTAACTACCACTTAGTGGTTTCACTATTCATCAAAAATTGAAAGTTTTCAGAAAAATACAAAAAATTAGGCCTAAGCTATATTTGATATTATGAACACAAAAATGATTTCTATTTTACCAAATTGAAAACATATAAGTTGCATTAATTAATTTAAAAATTAATTCCTGTTGTCAAAACAAAACGCGTGTTCTTAAGAAATAATAACTATCAAAAGATTGACACTTGTTTATGTCTGGTTTAAATGTGAAATTACATCCAATGACCAAAATTGTATTAAATTGTAAAAATATATTCTAAATATACTTTAAAACCACTCAAATTAATAATTTATCACTATTAATTATTTCGATTGAAAAAGTTGTTTTTAATTAAAATTTAGTAATTTTCACTATTCATGTAAATATGAAAGTTATCCGAAAATCACCAAAATTTCACCCTAAGCTAATTTCGATATTCCGAATCCAAAAATGAAGTCCATTTTGAGAAATAGAAATTAAAAAAGTTCAAAAAGTGGTTATTACTATTCATAACGTCTAGTTTTAATAATATTTTAATAGCATATCGTTGTTTAGTGAAACTTGGTGTTGCGTACAACACACGCTATCGTGGAAGGTCGCGATTGCGTGTAATTCAACCAAAGTCAGAGATGTGTGTTGTGAAAGCTCCTTTTGGTGTAGCGTATAACACAAGACATTAATGAAATTAAAAAGAATATTTTTCATAAAATCTCGGGGTGTTACATTCTACCCCCCTTAAAATGAATTTCGCCCTCGAAATTCGTCGGGGTTATAAATGGATTACTATTCGAAAGTTTCTTTAATCGAAACCCACATCATAAAAAGGAATACCAAAACCAATCTTTAAAAACAAAAGTATGAAACATAACGGTTACCCAAATAAACTAATCACTGGGTTTCCACATAGGTGAAAATATGGATATGGAAGAGAAATCTAACCATCATGTTCTGATGGAGAGTGGTAGAGAAAATGGCTATGGAAAAGCTAGAAATCACAAATCCATAAATTTGTGATGATCTAAGGTACCATCTGATTAATTAGATATAAGAGCACTAGGACAACATTTTTGGTTTTCAAGATCGTTTCCCTAAAGTTGAAGAGTTTGAATTAGAATAAATACTTACTTTATTTTGGTACAATCTCACTATTGTTCATGCCTTGAACAATTTACAGTTCATCTCTTAAATAAATGAAGTTGAATTTGTTATTCGTGAAGTGTTAGTATGACAGGTCATTCCATCTGTCTCAAACAAAAGGTTAGCAAAAGTTATTAAATATAGATAAGTCATTCTTTAGTGAGATTAATCATATATGGTTCCTAAAATGGACTTATACTTCATATATCATACCGCTTAATAAAATAAAACTAGTTTCTACTAAACAGGGACTTCCTGTAGGCCAGTGGTAGGCGATAAAGGCTAGTCGCACTTCGGTTGTGGGTTCGATTCTCACAGCCTTGTCCGACGCGGTGGGCTGTCACCCGTCCTGCAGGTTGTCCTTTTTCTAAAGCTATATTACTATAACATCCCATCAATAATACTAACTTATGTCCAACATAATCCATTCCAATATTTAGGCTTATCCATAATATTTCCGTCCACTCTCAGAGATTTAATACCATCATTGATCCCCATATATCATAAGATATATCTTGTTGGTTACATTCCAAACATTCAAAGGCGTTAATCTTGTACTCTCTTGAATACCCATTGAACCATAGTGAAAACTTGAATGCAGTTAAAAGTTAACACTTTCCATATACCAAAATCCTTAAAATTCTATATACTCAAACCATGATATCACTTAGTCCTTATATCAATCACGAGCTCATGAATACTGTTAAACATTTCATTTTCTCGTTTTCCTTTCATTATGCGCATATCATTATTTTTACAAAAATATCTCAATCACTTTTCATGGTTACTGGTACCATAAAATTGTTGAAAACCACAATAGACCAATACATAAATATTCCAATACTTTATGATACAACATTATTTTGGAATCCCATTACATAAACACTTAATCATTCCGCCACATCGTTGTCATATTCAACATCGCCAATAGTGATCGCATGTGACTTCCCTTTGTCCTTTGCCTTAAGTGGTTGCTCATGTTGATCATCACTAACCCTTGGATTAGGGCATTTATTAGCATAATGCCCCATTTCCTTTCACTTGAAGCATTGAAGTGTTGGTGGTGCGTTATCTGCAGTGTTTGCTTTATTCACATCATTAGAAACCCTTTTTCCATTACTTAGACACTCAGCTGCTCGATGACCTTCTTTTCCACACTTAAAACATTTTCTAGTCCCTTTAAGACAATCTCCACCATGCTTATTTCCACACTTTGTGCATAGAGAAACATTCATCTTCTTTTCACCATTATTCTGAGATTTATCCTTGAACTCCATCTTTCGTTTCTTGTCAAAACCATGAGATGGATATGTAACACCAACTTCCATTTCTACCTTGATAGCACAACACACAATTTCTTCATAGCTACTGAAGTCTCTTATAGATAATGCCCTTCGAAGACTTGGTTTTAAGCCACTGAAAAATCGATCAACTTTACTTTCAGGTTGGATGATAATGCCAGATGCATACCTTGCAAGTCTTGTAAAATTCGCTTCGTATATACCAACAGATTCATCATCCTTCTGCTTCAGCTCAAGAAACTCCTTTTCCATCTTTGTTCGAAGAATACGAGGGAAGTACATACTGAAAAAAAAGTTCTTGAACTCGTACCATTCCATGGACTCAATTTCATCTCTTGGCCTCGTATTCTTGATAAGATTCCATCATTGATCAGCTTCACATTCCAAACGATATACTGCTAAGATGACTTTATCATGTTTAGAACTTTGAAGAACTGAAAATATCTTTTCAGTGGTACTGATCCATTGTTCAGCAATAAGTGGATCGGAAGTCCCACTGAAAGAAGGTGGACGTTGCCTCATGAAGGACTCAATAGAATATTGTTCCCTTCTCTGCTCATTTGGAAGTCCAGAATGATTCATACCTTGTGTAAGTATAACAATAAGATTTTTCACTCCATCTCCCATAACATTTGTTTGTTCAGGAGGACAATCATTGCAAAAAATCATGCTAGGGAAAACAACATTATAAAGGGGGAGTATCCTCAATATCTAACTTCTTAGGTTAAATTATATGATCGTTACCGTAGTTCTAGGACTGTGTCTTATACGTATACTTATCATTAGGGACATCCCTAGACATACCTTAGAAATATCTCTAGGGATCTCACTAACGCTTTCGCATCCTAGTTTCCAAAGGTTGACTAAACCTTTCCTCTGATACCAACTGTAGAAACCCGAAACTTGACGTACATGGACATTACATTACTTTTGCGGAATACATAGTACATAACAAACACACACACAAGGATCGTAATAGTTTAGTGTCTTTGGAAACTCGGAATATAATCTTCTAATCGTGGTGAAAGATCTTCAACATCTCCCATAAAGATCTTCCCTTTTTTTACCTAAAACCTTTCTTTATATCCTGGGGAAAAGAAAACATAAAAGGGTGAGCTCAAATGCTCAGTAAGGGTAAACAAAATAAATATCAATCACATCATATTCATAAGAACATAACATTTTGGAAATCTTAACCTGTAAAAGAGAGCATAATTTCATAACATGGGATAAATCATAGTAGTGAAATGAAATCACAATAATCATAACTTAAAACATGAAACATTGTGGCATACACACATAATCATAGAAAATCATATCTTATTAGTCAAGACTCATTGCCAAGACCATCTTAGTGGACAAAGTTCCTTTCTGAACCGAGTCACCCTCGTTTCAGTCCTGTTTCACTGAACCGGTATAACCTACCATTCCAGCCATGTCTATCTCATGAGATATAAAATCTTTACCCAATGCATTGGAGGGAGATATAGGTCCCACCCATCTCATAATGATACCATTCTTATGTGTGCCACAAAATCATAAACCATACATCACATCATAGCCCATGTAATAAAAATGGGATTCTTAAACAACAGGACATCATAAAACAAGTCATATAAGATAAAGGATTTAATAAATATAATTTCATAATAACATAATAAAATCCATTTAATAATAGGGATAAAAATATAACCCTTTACTATCTTAGATGGAAAATAATTTTGATAAAACACTTGAACTCCATTCTTGAGGAAAATATCCTTTCTGCTTCAAAAACACTATTCCATACTTAACATATCGTACAATTCTAAACTAAAAGAGGTTGATTAAAAATAAACATGAAAACGTATAAAGGAATATTCTTGGAAATAATGTTTTAAAAATACATTCATTCCGTATAAGTTAAAAAAACATTCTTCTCGTACTTTTGTCAGAAAAGGCAAAAAGTACCTCGTACGAAAAACGACAAAAGATTCCTTTCATATCCTTTACTAAAAACTCACCGAAGGGTAAAATTGGATTTAAAAAACATTTGGTGGATGGAAATAATATTAAATATTGAGGAAACATGGATGTGGATGATAAAATACACCCCAGTAAATACCAAAGTATAAACAATCTCAGATAAAAATGAGATTGTGATATTTCCCTTACCTTAAGTCCGATTTTCTTCGTAAGTGTCCGAATCTCATGAATAATGATTTAAATAATGTCATTAACTTATTACAGAATCATATTCATTGTTATTATATCATATATGGTTCACTTATGACTTTATATTACCCATTCTTTTGTAAATTCCATGTGAAAGAGCATTTTGGGTAAAATTGTTTCATTTGTCGTCCATGTTTTGACTTGTAATTATTCATATGATTGCTTAGATCATAATTAATTAATTCCAGGATATAAAACATGATTTATATATAATATATATTCAGAATATACATATATATAATAAATTAGTAAATGGAAATAAATACACCGTTCATGGAGACGGTAGTCTGTACGTACGCATGAACGCTGTTTTCATTTCCTTATTGAGTTTAATGGAATTAAGTATATGACATACATATATATACACATAAATCCAGTATCATTATTATGTCATATATTTCATGATTACTTATTATATATACTTTATAATCATTCATGAATGGTTAATCATTGAGAATGAATCTCATCGCGTCGTGGAGACGGTATTCCGTACGTACGCACGAGCGATGATATCGTTCCCATGATCGTGGAATTTTATTGGAGTGTATGTATACTATTACAGAATCAATATCACTTTAAAATAATCATATATAGTTATTATTTAAACCATTATACCCATCCAAGTAAGGTGGTGGTGGGAAATAGATTTCACCACGGCGTGGAGACGGTATTCCGTACGTACGCACGCGCGGTGATTTCGTTTTCCGTAGGATGGATAGATGGTGAAATAGGATTTTTTCATACTTATAATAACATATAAGTATATTAGTGATACTGATTTTATTACTTCATAATGAAACAACCTATGAAGAATAAGTGGAAGAAGAAATAAAGGTGAAAGAATCGGTAACGGAAATTACCTCTTCTTTGAAGCGCCTCTTTGAGACCTCCTCTTAGGACACTAAAATTGGTCTTTGAGGAGACCAGAACCTCTAGGATGTTTCTAGGGAAGTGGAGAAGAGAATTTGGCAGGGGTTGGCCGAGCTTGAAGGCTCAATGTTGTGTGAGGAAGAGAGGGAGGAGGTGCCCTTTTATAAGGGAGGAGAGGGGCACCTTTGGAATAACAAAAAATATTATTTTATTATAAAGTCAAGTTCGGTTTTAAATAGCTCCAAATTGATTTATTTAGAGGATAAGGTGGGGATGGGTCTAAATCCTCTCATCCAATAGAATTTAGACAAGTTTAGGTTCCTATTTTACCCTTATCATTTAGATTTAACATTAAGTTATATAATTTTACTTTTACCGTGTCTTCTTGTGTTCTTATACTGTAAGGTTAATAAACTTACTATAAGAAGCCAAAATAACCCCAAATTGTTTATTATTAATATATATAACCTTATCTAAGTCATTTGGCCGAACCTTAGATTTTTAGGAATAAAATAACAATTAATAATATAATATTTGTTTTAAAAACTATTTTATGTCAATTTTGACACAATTAAGTAATTGATTTTTTTGAAAATCATAACAGAATGATAAGTTAGAAAAAAGTTAATTAAATCAATACTAACATGGCGTATTAACCTATAAAATTATTTGAATTCATAAAAAGGCTCAAATTATATTTATTTGGGTATTTATAACATCAATTATGTCAATATTTCATTAATAAGATAATTACTGCATCATCGTTGTGTCATAAATAAATTAAATTATTTAATGTCTAAAAAATTACAAATAAAATACAATTATGTGGAAAATCTTTTTATCTTTATAATTAATATTTATAGTCTAATTTATCTTATATATAACCCCATATTAAAAATGTTTTAGTAAATAAACTTTGATTTTAACTCTTTTAACCCTTCTTTAAATAAATTAATAATAAATGTCCTAATCTAATCCAAGTGGGCCTAAATGGCCATATTTTATTCCTAAGTTTATTTTTTGTCGAATTACACTTGTCCAATAGAATTAGGACATGTTTTAGGGTAATAATAATATCATTTCTACCCTTAATTACCCTATTTACTTTTAACCGTGGTAAAAAAAAGTAAAAAGTTACTATTCACCAACAAATTATTTTCATCTCATTGTACCATATTTTACTTACTGACATCAACCGTGTCTCTAGGATTTTTGAAATTCCACTCATAGAAGTGGTAAAATTATGTTTTATGAAAAATTCAGTTTTTTTAACTACCACTTAGTGGTTTCACTATTCATCAAAAATTGAAAGTTTTCAGAAAAATACCAAACATTAGGCCTAATCTATATTTGATATTATGAACTCAAAAATGATTTCTATTTTACCAAATTCAAAACATATCAGTTACATTAATTAATTTAAAAATTAATTCCTATCGTCAAAACAAATAGCGTGTTCTTAAGAAATAATAACTATCAAAAGATTGACACTTGTTTATGTCTGGTTTAAATGTGAAATTACATCCAATGACCAAAATTGTATTAAATTGTAAAAATATATTCTAAATATAATTTAAAACCACTCAAATTAATAATTTATCACTATTAATTATTTCGATTGAAAAAGTTGTTTTTAATTTAAATTTAGTAATTTTCACTATTCATCAAAATATGAAAGTTATCCGAAAATCACCAAAATTTCACCCTAAGATAATTTCGATATTCCGAATCCAAAAATGAAGTCCATTTTGAAAAAATAGAAATTACAAAATTTCAAAAAGTGGTTATTACTATTCATAACGTCTAGTTTTAATAATATTTTAATAGCATATCGTTGTTTAGCGAAACATGGTGTTGCGTACAACACACACTATCGTGGAAGGTCGCGATTGCGTGTAATTCAAGCCAGGTCAGAGATGTGTGTTGTGAAAGCTCCTTTTGGTGTAGCGTATAACACAAGACATTAATGAAATTAAAATAATATTTTTCATAAAATCTCGGGCTGTTACAATGTTGTTTATGTTTCACCCATTCATATAAAGAATTTATTGGACTTAGTAAGTGATGGGAGTAGTCCATTATAGCCCATAGATTCATCGGTAGGTCTCATGAGAAAAAATAGTTTGAGTTATTATCTGTTTATGTATGGTCTTGACATGAGGCCTTGAAAGTATGGTTATGATGTCCGACATTATGCATTCCCTCGTTATGAAACTAGTAATTGATAGTCCATGCTATTATTAAACTAGTAGAATATCCATGGTATTGTTTTATTATGGAATTATTTATTTAGTGTTTATTATAACCATATTATGATGAATTATATTTTTAAAAATATGTGTTTTTAGTTATTCACCATGCCCAGTGTTTATGTTTATGATTACTTCTACTGTATTACTTACCCTTACTAGGTATCTGAGCTCACCCCTTTCCCATGTTTCTTTTCCCCAGTTTATGAAGAATAAAAAACTTTATATTCTTTTAAGGATTAAATTTATTTGATTTTATATTTTATCATGTTTTATTTTGTTTTCCCAATTAATTGTGGGTATCATGTTTGTAATATGGGTTTCTAAGACTGCTAAACTGATCGGTCCTTCGGGATTTGATTCCTTGTAACTATGCCAATGTATTAAAATAAGGAACTAGATCTGGGATTCTCGGGTCTAGGTGTTACAAAATACACCTCCAAACTATCATATATCTATTTGGATAATTGATATATCTTCCATCACTCTCTAATAATCCCCAGATTCACACACAACATCAGTACATGACTTCCTTCTTTGTGCATCAGCTACAATATTTCCATTTCATAGCATAAATGAAATATCAACGTTGAAATCCAATAAAAATCCCATCCACTGATTCTATCATAAGTTAAATTTATTATTGGATAATACATAACTCATGATATTATGATCGATGAAAAAATGATTATCAATGAGTTAATGTCACTACAAAATCAAGGAAACACAACTATTTTCAACACAATATCACGAGGGAATAGTTATTATCATGTGGGATTAAATACTAATACCCATAAGAAATGAATTATCTATACTAAATTAGAACACAATCCAACCCAAGACTTGAAGTGCCACAATAAACATCAAACTAAACTCCCATTGTTGTAAAACAAAGAACTGGAGCACTGACCAACATCTCCTTTGGGTACTCAAAATCTGACAGGCACAGTTTGGTGAACAGTATTGACTCATCCGTTATAGTAATGGCTATGAAAGGAGTCTCAACCCAAGATAAATAAGCAACAAAATTTTTATAAAAGAATATAAGACAAAGGAAACTCCACCTATGCCACACTCTTGGGGACTACCCAAGAAACAACTGCCTCAATCTTTAAAGGACCCACAACTTCCCTATTATGGGACACAATATCCCCTAAGAAATTAAATTCATGATCCCTTAAATCACACATTTACAACTTCATAAACATATTATCATGACAAAGAACTCCAAAAATAGCACACAAGTTCTCTATATGCTCCTCCTCTGACATGGAGTATATAAGGATGTCAATGTTGAAAACCACCATGAAAATATCTAGGAACTCTCTGAATAGAACATTCATCGAGACCATAAACAAAAATTGAGAATTCATTACACTGAATGGAATCAAAAGAAAAATTTAATACCCAATATGACAACATAAATTGGTCTTCTGAATATTATCATCCTTAAACCGCATATAATGATATCGTGACCATATACAAATCTTCAAGAATGATTTTTTTCCTTTAATATATTCAAATAAATCACCAATACACAGAAGAGGATAGTGGTTCTTCATTGTCACCTGATTCAAGTGATTATAATCAAAACCAAGTTGAAAACTTCCATAAACCTTCTTTATAAACAAAATTGGTGGACCCCAATGCGATACGCTTAGATGAACAAAACCTATCTACAATGAGTCATTGATTTGTACTAAAAAATATCACAAATTAGAAGGCACAATCCTACATGGATACATAAAAATAGAAGACATTCCTAATTGTATCTTGATGCCAAACTTGATCTACCATTGAGTGGGTAATTCTACAACCTCCTCATGATAGACATCAGGATACTCTTCGACAACTATGGGAAACACTGACTACAGAACCTCCAACGTTATGACCTGACCTACTGAGGCCCACCTAGACAATGGATGGTCAATCCACAACTACCCCAAGATCACCTCCATAAGTCAAGGTATAGAGAAAATCATCGATAAGGAATATCTAAAATGTGAGGCCTTTTCCTAATATTACTGTACACACCCACACATCTCCAATCCCATTAAATTGTAAATTGTAAAACAACTGATTCTAACTCATGCATAAATCTATAATCCCACAATCAGAGTATGATATAATTTACTAGAATGTATAAAAAGGAACCAAATAAAAGTCCACCCAATAATGGAAAATAAATTCTATCCTACTCAGAAGGAGGGGACTATTTTGAATGAAACACAAATATAAATATCGGTATATCTAGTCCAAACTAAGATCTGTCTCCTCCTAGTCCCACCAGGACTCCGTAAAAAGTTACTTCATATGCATAAGACACAACATGTGTGGGTAGAGACCATACAGGTTTGAGTATAACAATACCCAGCAGGACACCCCGAAAAAACCAAACATAATTCATCAAGAGTAGTCATCTCATCAAACATATGTATGGAAAACAAGATATGAGACATAATGATAACCAAGGATATCCAAGATATACTCATAAAAGACATAGAGTAACAAAAGGTATCAACTATTTCCAACCATAAACCCTATTGATGTTTCAAGGTAATGCTTTTCTGAGAGGATCAACTCTCCAAGCTACATTTCCACTGATGACACTCATCCCATAATTCATGCTCGTCTAGGAGGAACTACTCAACAAGCTATACTACCATTGACGAGACTCTTCCCAGAGGTCATTCTCATTAGGTCTAGCTAAGAAGAAACACAATGGAAACTGAGAGGGTTCATTTGAGATACATTATCCATAAAAAACCTACACTATTGGGATGATCAAAACTTGATACACAGATATGGGTCAATTCACAAGACTCACTGGGGGGACCCAGACCCTACTAGAAACATCCTTCTAGATTAGGGATTGATAGTTGTGTAAGTATTGGTCATGCCAATTCCACAAACATTACCAAGGTAAAACACGAAGGACATGGGGATCAATCTGATACTCTTGTGGGGATACATGATCAAAATTACTAATGGTTCTGAGGTCTTATGATTGGGACTATATGCTATATTAATCCCTAATGAAGAAAATAAATTAAACTCATGATATAAGAAGGAAACTCATCCATACTGCACTGATGAACAAGAAGAAGTATTGGGGTCAACATCCTATGATGAGGATGTAATGCCGCACTAAATCCTCATAAGAATAGACCAAGGGAATTTACTCAACCGATACTGGTCAAGCATCACTAAAAGAAGAGTCTCACTTAAATCACCTTCAATAATATCTATAACACCAAAATGAAGTTCATCACTATGTTTTACATGGAAAAATACTCAGGGTGGACTACTCATATTCCTATATCTGAGTCTAGAAAAAGTTTTATGAACATGTGAGGCTCATCATGAGTCTATTGGGATAAAAATATAACCACCTATATGTTACCATGAATGGCCATTAATGGAAAAAATATCCCACAATTTCAATCCTCAGGAAAAAACACTTGAGATAAGCTATTCACTTCCCAATTCAGGCACCTGGTGGAAAAAAATATTTTTCCATAACACATATGTACATCACTTCATGGGACTAAGGCACAAGTCTTAAAAAGGTACCCAAAATTGTTCTTGAATCATCCATATCATTGTCTTGGTTATAATTTCACTGACAGATCTTGAATCCTATGCCATACGAAAAATATATGTCAGATACTAGATTTCATAATAATAACAACAACAACAACAACAAAAAACTAAAAAACAATAACAAAAACAACAATAATATTAGGTGATTTTTGGGCCCGATCTATGAGCCACAATTATGTATCCAACATTACTCTTGAAATGGACACCTCAAAATCTATCTCATGATGACACAAATGGTTCATCGGTCTGATATCTCGATGAAAAGATCCAACTGAAACAATGTTTGATATCCAAAAAAATGATAATAATAATAATATAATTTTATATTATTATTATTATTATAAAATTTATACAAGGAAGAAATGGAAGGAGTGACTGATGCCACCTCCCCTCCTGCGCACACCTCTTAGGCCTCGCCCTACATTTCATGCATAGTAATAATAATATTAATATTATCATAATTATTATTATATGTAACCCATGTTGTAGGTATTATTCATGCCTAAAGAACCTTCTGCCCCACTCTTTATGAGATTAGCCTCTATTTCTCCTCTACTAAAAAACATATTTTATTTATTTCCCCCTTTTTATAATAGTTTTTAAAAATAATTATTATCAATAATAATAAAAATAATAAACAAAACACAACTCTATCCATTTACTCACCCCCACATTGTGTATGACCCAAGTTTCATTTTTTTAAAAAGTTATTATTATTATTATTAAAAATAATAATAACACAAATGGCTTCCAAAGAATACTGGAAATTGGATTATAGTTTTTCTTCTCTATAAAACCATCAACATCCATACAAATAAAACAATCATACCTAGGTTGTGGTAACTCTACCATCTATACCAACACTGGACACCATCACCACTAGTGGTCAGATTCTGACAACCCATTTCTCAAAACCATAAATTGATGGCTCATCAGGGAGATACACTCAATCCAGCTCCAAAACCATGGATACCCAATACAAATCCATATTCTCATCATCATCACCATTCATATATCATGTTTATGAAACCCAATTCTTAACTTGTGACCATGATCCATTGTTCCAAGGAATGATTGCACAATGATCATTCCATTTTTGTATCATTGAATCACCGGTCAACCGATTACTGATGATGAATGAAAATAAAATAAGAATAAAGACACATAACCAAAATTTAACCTTGATTAATGGATGTTTTTATTTTCCCATCATCAATGGATTCCAATGATTTGGGTTTTCAAATCAGAAAGAATAAAAAAGAATAAATAAATCTAAAATTCCTAGAACTAGGAAGATAAATTAAAACAGTGGAAAAACCCATGGAGATCAACCTGAAAATTAATTTAAAAAATGATTAATTCATGTTCACCACAAACATTAACATGAATAAAAGCACAAATAAATTTCCCAAACATTATTTGGATCAATTTATAATGAATAATGATCACACATATTTTTGTTGATGAGATCCACAAGCTGCGTTGTCATTGGCGATCCTTAAAGAACTCTGATCATCGATCCATGATCCCAAATCCCACTAACATTCCTCCATTAACGTTTCCCAATTATCAGGGTTATGAGGGTAACCCTATGAATTGTTCATAATAGTGTATTTGTAGTGGAAAAACGTACTTCCTATGTCAACATAATAAATAAATAAATAAATTTAATTTATTTAATTATTTTCTCCCATGAAGAATTTTAACTAAACGCCCAACGCCAAAAAATATTATGTCATGCCTAGGGTAAACCATAAATTCTAAATTCGATGACAGTCATAGATTTCACAACTATGAATTTTTTTGGGAGTTGTTACAATTTGTTTAGGAAAACTGGATGCAAGTGATATTAATATATTTAATATGTTTAAAATATCAATTACGGGATGATCGGGTCTCAGAATCCTGATCCTTCTTAGTTCCTAACTCAAAAAATATTCCCAGAAATATTCCAATGTCTAAAATAGGAAAAAACTAGATATTACATTATTATCATATTCAATTACTTTCACCCTTCAAAATAACAAACTAATAAAAAAAGGTTGGGGTACTGAGCTCTTAACTAGGTCTCCTGTAACATTCTGTGATTTTTAATAGGGTTGTCAACCTCTCCCATTTTGAATTTTTGAATTATCCGGGGATCTATTTTCTTTTTCAAGCATCAGAACTCAATTAAAAAAGTTTTCCCAATCAGATATTCAAATTTTGGATGGGTTTAGGGTTATAACCAAAGCCATGAGTTTTGGAAAGAGGTTTGGAGTGTATCGATGGCATGGAGGATTATTTTGGGGTTGGAGAAAAAGGATCAAAATTTATTGTAAACCATGTGGCCTCTTCCAGGTAATAGTGAAACTCATTTTTGAACTACCACACGATTTGGGTAAACTATACAGGATAGACTCAATGTTATGCAGAGTTCTCTATAGTATTTGTAGAGGAATTCCACACAGTTTTGGCATGGTTAGGGAAATCTATGTGAAATTCATGCAAGGGAGGCCTTTTGGATAGTACCCCAGCACTGTAGCTTGCACAATTTGAGCATAGTTTGGAAAATAATGTGAGTAAACCATGTATCCCCTTTAATGTGGAAAAACCACATTTTCCAATTTTTTATTATTTCAATTCCTTTTCCCCTTTTCTTCATCTATGATGGCCAAAGCATTCATTTTGTCACTTGCACACATGTTTACTCCATGATGAGGTGGTTTTGACCACACAAGTGGTAAGAGGCCCCTGATAGTGTGACTTAGGGAATGTGTTGTGGGTGCTTGTTATAGAAAGCCACATGGAAGGAGAGGAGCCTTTGGTTGATAGTGATGAGGCTTTCAGTTGGGTGTTGAGCCTCATGGTATTGAGGCTGTGGACCTAGATTGATTTGGGAGAATGGATTTCATCATTTCTCATGACATCATGCTATGATCTGAAGATGACTTTCATTTGAGGATAAATATTGCTCTACAACTAGATATTAGTCCATGGGATGACATGTGCTTTCGAGTAGGGTTTCGAGGGTCCAGATTATATTTCATGGGCGTGCCTTTAGGACATTAGTGACATTGTTGAGACATGAGGTGTTTGGAGGCATGTGGTTCCAATTTAATTCACTTGAGGTGGAACCTGAGGGTTCCACTACACTATTATATATTGGAGGGAAACTATGAGCCATGGTCCAATTATCCTCTCCTATTTAGACTTTCGGTGTTGGCCGAAGCAGGTGACACCTCCTCAGTGGTTGTTGTGAACTAGTAGAGTTTTTTATTATATCAAATGTTGAGATATTTATTTTATTTAATTCCATATTATACATCTCATTAAAAACTCATGTTGGGTATGCGCACTTGGATGGTATCCCACTGAGACACATTCTCACACCCAACACAGGCCCTTCGAGACATGTGTAGGCATTATTTTGTTACGTTCATGTAAGGTATCAACTTCAGGAGATGGACCATAGTAGCCATTGGAATGGGTTATTATCAAGGGACCTTGAGGTTATGAAATTTTGACTTTTCCTATTTTTTCTTTTCTGTTTTAGTTTTAGCATGCTTATATGTGTATAGATACCATGGTCATCCGTGGGTGACCATATTTTGTAAACTGATACTATATGACCTATTTGATTATGCATGTTCTACTTTGTTTTTTTAGTTTCTATAAGTGGTATGTTGGATGCTTGGATTTTTTATTTATTTCCACTACTTATTGATATTGACTATGCTTCCACCGTTGGTAGGTCTAGTTTGAGTTTGGTGTGTCATATTTATTCAACTACATGTTATATATTATTACTTCAACTAGTATTATATCATCTCTTGAGGGTATAAGCTCCTAAATATACCCACTTTACACACTCACTTCTAGTTGGTATCCTTTGGAATTTTGGGAGGCACGCCTAATTCCAGTATCACCTGGTCCGATGGCATTTTTCAGGTGGCTAATCAGGTCAAGGATGCTACAAGTGGTATTAGAGTAGTTATTGACTGAGATTTAGTGGATTTTTTTGTCAAGATACTAATTATATTGAGACTAGTTTTTATTTATATTGGTCTTTCTATTTTTGGTTATGATTGACTGGAGATTAGGATTTGGTCAAAACTGGGATAAGAGCTTGTTCTTAGATGCCTACAGCCCCAGGTTCAAGGGAAGAACCAAGCTGCCTTGGGTGGGATTTTTTGTTTTTCTATTTCTCATTTTACATTTGAAAAGATTTCCACCTTTATGGATCACTTGGAATGTGATTTTATTGGTTATGACATGTGATCCTTGGCTCAGTGACCCGAGGAAAGCGATATGGAACCTTATACTAGTATGGAAATGTGTGATTGTTTTGCATCTTTATTATGTGATTAGGCACATATTAGGGTGTTTACTTATATATCATCATGCGCCTGTGCAATTTTTTTATTTTAAATTGAAAATTCTATGTGATATATATATATATATATATTCATGCCTTGTGTTATGTGAAATTGGTATGACTCTTATAAGATCATACATGTGCGATAGCATGGGGTGATGTTGATCATCAGGTTGTGTGACTCACTCATTAGATTAAGGCAATATTGTTCATTAGGATAGGTGAGGCCATAGGATTATTTGATAATTGGATCTGTTGAGGGTGGGTAAGTAGGAAATGAAGCTATGATACCATGTGGCATGGTTGGAGTGGGGAAGGTTAAGGTTAGTGAGGATGCACTATTTTCATTACTTTCCCTATATGAATTATATATATATATACTACGAGTTGCCTAACCATGTTGATGGTATTAGATGGGTTCCACCTAGATGGCATGGATGGAGCATTAGGTGGGTGATGGATTGGTTCGATATAATCATGATCAGGTTGAGGCCCCGAAGGGTTGGCAGAGTAGGTACATGCTCAGGTACATGTTTTAGTGTAGGCGAGGAAGCCACCAGATCTTATTGAATTTGGGCTATGTCTTGATTGGTAGCAATGAGAGACACAGTTGTGGTCTATATAGGGGATTGATATGAGATCATAGTGAGCAGATCCATTACTGGAATACTTGATTCTATAATTTCATTCACAACACCCATTGTTTTTTCATGGTGAGGGTGGCCTCCAGTTGTTTGAGAATTGGATCAAGAGTATGCAGATGATCTTCGAGCAGCTCAAGATACCTCTAGGTAAGAGGGTGAATATGGTGACTTATATGCTCATAAGAGAAGCTAGGCATTAGTGGGGAATACACGTTTATGCTGGAAAACATGAGGGACTAGCCTGGAAGAATTTTGAGGCTAGGTTCTTTGAGAATTTCTTCCTAGAGATGCTGAGGGAAGAAAGAGCTCTAGAGTTCTTGAGCATTTATTTGGGTGACATATCCATCATGTACTATAAAATGATGTTCCCTAAGCTATCTCTCTTTTCACCCGACATGGTGAGAGATGGAAACTCAAGGGTGAGGCACTTTGAGGATGGTTTATGACACACCATTCGGGTTCATGTAAATATCTTTAGGATGAAATCATTCTTAGAAGTGGTGAACCAAGCAGTCATAGTTGTGGGAAACCTATCAGATATGTCTTACTCAAATTGGGAAGTAGCTTCATGTGACTTCCATGGTGACATTTTAGATGCCAAGAAGTGATACTAAGATGAGTTCAAGTAGGGCAGTCTAGCCAAGGACTTAGCTAGACCACCTCAGAGTGGATCTTATTCTATGGTTTTATTCCAGTGTGGGTAGCCTAGTCATGTTGGTACTCAATGTGATCAGAATCCAAAGGAGTTATTGTCATGTGGATCGGTCGTAAATGTTGAAAGGTTTTGGAGGAATCCTTCTCAGACTATCAGTAGTCCGGGACTTGGGAAGATTCTGGCGTCTGAGTTTGGTTCGGGATCAGTACCAGGTGAGGGTAGCCGAGCTTCAGCTACACATGGAGGTCATGGCAGAGATAGTGGGACCCAATAGTGGGGTCAGTGGTAGATGGATAGTACAACACTACAGAGAGGTTGGGCTTTATATAATCATGTTTCAGGCTAGGTGCACACCATGTAGCTACCGGGGGATGATCATACTAGTGAGATGCAGATAGTTAGAGGTATGCAATTGGAGTAGCATAGTTCATCTTTATTTTATTTTGGCATGGAATTTGAGGCATGTTAGTTTTGGGTGCACTACATGCATATGTTGTATATATGGACTGAACAAATGCTGTACAGTAGGTTGGAATCATATCAGATGCATTATATATATATATGTGTGTGTGTGAGGCATGAGGTACTAGGTTTTATTATTCAAGCATCGTGGGATGTAGGATTACTGAGGTTCTTAGCACCGGGGCATCTAGGAGATGCAGTTACTTGAGGTGAGTAGGAATCTGGGAACCGATGCAGAGCAGTACTCGATTGAGGTGTGAGGCACCAAGTTTTGATTTGTGTATATTTTGAGATGCCGAGCCTCATAGGTTCCATTTGATCCATGGGAATGAGGCAAGAACTGATGTGGTGTGGGACTTATGCTGGGTGTATGGTATGACACGGAAGTCTCTGATGAAGTACAAGAGTGACGATTCATCATTGTATGACCATTAGTATGGGAACTGGTCAAAATAGAATTGCTTGATTTGAGTTTTTGGGTCTATTTAGATTGGGGTAGGTCACTCCTAAGGTGGGGAGCCCCTTGAGGTCGTTGAACTATACCCTTGAGTCTGGGGTAGCCCGGGTTGTTTCAAAAGAGATTGGTATGTTTGGAAACATCTATGTGTGTTGTTTTATATCTCAGGAATGAGATATATTAAGGTGGGGATATTGTAACATCTTGGGTATTTAAATCGGGTCGAAAACCTCCCTCGTTTTGAATTTTTGAATTAGTGGGGGTTCCCTATTATTTTTCAGGAATCTAAACTCAATTATGGGAGTTTCCCCAATTCGATATCCATATTTTGGATGGGTTTAGAAGAATCATAAATTTTTTGAAATAGGTTTAGAGTGTCTTAGATTCCCATTTTGGGGTTGCAAACAAGGGTGTATGATTTAGGTTAAACCATGCAGATTCTTTCGGGTAACTGTGTAGCACATTTTTGAACCACCACACAGTTTGGGTAAATAGTGCAAGTGAGATGCATGGCAGTGTGAAGTTCTATATAGTAGTTGAAGATGAATTTAGCATGGTTTATGAACCATTTGGGAAAACCATGCACAATTCATGTGAGGGAGGCCTTTTGTATAGTACCTCCACACTGTAGCTCCCACAATTTTCACACAGTTTGGAATAATGTGTGAGTAAACCATACAACCCCTTTAATGAAGGAAAATTGCATTTTTTACTTTTTTTATTATTACACATAATTTTCCCCTTTCTTTATCCATGATGTCCAAAGCCCTGATTTAAGTCAGGTGAACACAGGTTGGCTCCATGATGTGCTGGTTTTGACTACTCACGTAGGCAGAGGCCCCCGACAGTGCAGCTTAGGAAATGTGTTGGGGGTGATTTCCATAAAATCCATGTGTAAGGTGAGAATCCTTCAGTTGATAGTGATGAGGCTATTAGCCAAGGGTTGAGGCTCACTGTATTGGGTCCATGGACCAAGACTGATTTGGGAGAAAAGATATCACCATTTCTTAGGACATCATGATATGAGCCAATGAAGAATTTTATTTGAGGAAAGATATCACAGTTCCTCTAGATGTTAGGCCATGGGATGAAATTTTATTCAAGTAGGGGTATATTGGACCAAATTGTATTTTTTGGGCATGAATTCGGTAATTTAGTGAAATTGTTGAGACACAAGGTGTCTGAAGGCATGTGGTATTAGGTTAATTAACATGAGGTGGAACCTAAGGATTCACATACTCTATTACATATCATAGGGATACCTTGGACCATAGGCCAAAGATCCTCTCCAATTCAAACTTCTAGCATTGGCCAAAGTAGGTGAAATATTTCTAGTGGCTATAGAGAACCAATGTAGTTTGTGATTATTTCAAATGTTGAGTTGTTTCTTTTATTTAATTCCATATTACACATCTTTTTAAATACTCATGTTGGGTATAAACTCTTTGGGTGTATCCTTCAGAGACACATTCTCAAACCCAACATGGTCCCATTTATATGAGTGTAGACTTTATGTATTTACGTTCAGGTAAGGGATCAACTTTAGGTGATGGGCTATAGTAGCATTGGCATGTGATGTATGCAATGGACAATGAGGCCGTACCCGTTGAACTATTCCTTTTATTTCCTTTTTGATTTAGTTTCAACATGATTATATGTGTATAAATACAAGGGTCAGCCATGGGTGACCCTCTTATGTATAGTAATACTGTAAAACCTATTATTTTAAGCATGTTATGCTTTGTTTTTGTGGTTGCTACAAGTAGTATGTTGGATGTTTGGATATATTTATTTATTTTCACTACTTATTGATATTGAATGTGGTTACACCATTTGTGGCTATGGGTTGTGTCTACTATGACTTATTTATTACCCTACACATTATATATATTATAACTCGTACCGGTATTATATCATATCCTGAGGGTATAGCCTCCCAACTATACCCATTGTACACCCTCACTGCAAGTCTACAACCATTGGTGTTCATGGAGGTGAACCTAAGGGCATCAAATCCTGATCCTACAACACTATTTAGGTTGCTAATCTGGTTGGGGGTACAATATATCCCACTCTCACAAACCCTACCAATGGTTTATTATGATTTAATAAAACACACACATAAGGAAAACACTTTCCCAAAGTGGGTCTTTCTCCTACTAGTCCGCAATTTCACCAGCTTCTTGAAAATGGAAAATCCACTCCCACATCCTAGCTTACCCAGGTTCATATTGTGTAATTATTTACACACATAACTCCTCAGCCATGACACGTGGAGAACACCTTGAAACCAAAAATACTATGGTTATAAGGTTAAGTAGTACACCACCTTGCTGACCCAATACAATAACAGGGAAGAAAAGAATTGGACTAAGAAAACGGAAGATAACCTATCACCGCAACTAAAACATTAAAACTCTCAAACTCCCAAGGCCTAGTTTTTTTGGTCTATAAATAACTCCTAAAATTTTATGGGTAGTCCACCTCTTACCCTAGATGAACTAAACCCTTATAACTATCTCTAGCACCAAAAATCAGACCCAAGAACTGCCACCCACTAGCTATGACTTGTATAACAATGAATTTAAAGGTCAATCATACATGGTCTAAAAAATGTGACACAGAAGTGGGGGAGTGGTAGTCATTATGATATTAAAACTCCACCGATAGTAGATGATCTTTCCAGCTATATCTCAAAACCTACATGAAACCCCAAAGCATGTTCACGAGAACCTGAATGATACAATTTACCTAGTGAGATGACTAGGGTTAAATATTATTCTCAACTACAAAAGAGTCCCCAAATCCTTCCTAAATCCTCTCTCTAATATTTTCATGAAATAAGAATAATGATATGAAGGAATCATCAAGGTAATTCCATGAATGCAGACTACCTCCTACATGAAAAAGTGTCTTGAACTCTTTATAAAGATATATTGATCATCAGTCACAGATAGGTGAGACAATAAGAGTTTATCTTTAAAACTTATTGCAAATCCCTTGGATACCCAAACAATGTCAAGACATAATTATACATCCTCATATCCACTATATGTAATATTAATAAAAAAACATCCTAAACACCTCCTTTCATAGTGTGACCAGTTTCACCATCAATCCCCAAACCAAGGATGATGAGATGACCACCTTTTGAAAATCAATCATGAACATATAGAGTAGATATCTGGTCATGTAACATCTCACAATCAATATAACTAAGTTGGACATCCCTAAATATCTGAAGAATAATAGGGGTAAAAAATATCTAATGGAGGTAAACTACAATATCCTCAAGTGTCTCATGTGCTCTAACTCAGATTTTGAGTACACATGGATGTCATTGAGGAAGACTACCATGAAATGTTACATAAAGGGTTAGGTATTTAGTCCAAAAGTTTTATAGCTCTATTAAGGTGTAAAAAACACCAATGGGTATCACCACAAAGTCAAAACATCCATAGTGTTTTTGGAATGAAACGTTTGTTATATCCTATGCCAAAACTAGAGCTGTTGATAAACCATATCAAGATTAAGCTGTGAGAACTACTTCACCCCAAACCAATGGTCAAAGAACATAATGATTCTCAAGAGTGAATACACTTCCTCACATCACTTTGTTCAAGTGACACCAATTGACACCCAACCTCAAGCACTCATTCACATCTTAAGAGAATAACCTTTGGCTACCCAAGTGAACACATTTGGTTTTACAAAACCCCTTTCTGCACAAACTCCGGATTGCACCAGGAAATTAGGAATCACACTATGTTCCATCTGAAATACTTTTAAAATAGTTAGGGGTGATCTATAGTTCTATTCCTCATAGAATCCAAACTCTTAGTGTGTATATATACATGAAACATCCCTTGGAAATATTTCCTCACACTCCACCACCACTTTATGAAAACAAAAGATCCTAACACCCACTACTACAAAGGTATCACCAGCCAACTGATATGAAGTCGACCATGACCACCTCCACATTATATCATCATGATATTCCTAGGAACAATCCTTTTCAATGTACAAAAATCCATTCCAATAAACTGGTTGCAATGCTTCACTCACTGGTAGTAAACAACCGATCATGGATGGTAGAAAACTAGTCTATACTATGAAAAATATCGTAGGGTCTCACTACAACTATGAATAAATTCCACATGAGGAAATCTATCCTACCATATTTAGGTCACACATTTGATAGAAGAGTATAATCACTAATACTCTCAGCATTATCCTCCAAAACAAGGGTTGATCAAAAAGGCTCTGCTGTTATCACCATGTCTCAAGAAGGGGATATTCACAGGAATACACGGCTCATTACTCTATGAAACATTCAGATGGGTTTCCGAAGACACACATCATACCTCAAACCACACTCAAAGACTCTATTAGATCCTACTACTTAAAAATAATCCTTTACCTTTCCTACATTTTTTTCCATAATTAGGGCTCGATCTGACACCTTATCACATCAGACAACTTTAAACACACAAGTCATAAGAATACATCATTTACCTTTCCTACCTTTTTAACTAACCAAGGAATGATATGAAACATTAAAAAACCTCAAAACACATGTAATAGGAAATTATCAACCACAAATTGGAACAATCCACTTTGGGTGGCACTGACTCACACACACGATTTTGGATCATGTCTCAAGAATGCATCTCGATGGAGGAATTGCCTCTCTTCCTTATGAAACCAAAGCTTTTTCAAATTTCAATGACATGAGGATCTACCAACACTATTCATATCCCTATAAAATACTTTAATAAATGAGGTAAAATAGTTTCTCATACTTATATCTAATAGTAATATAAAAAAATTAGAATAAACATAGATAATACCTCAAAAAACTCTTAGAGTCTCTCGGTAAAAAAACCAATAGTGCCTGTGACTATCTGAGATTCTAACCACCAACATCCTAATCCTAGAGTGGAAAAACTAATGGTGGTGGTGGTAACATCAAAACAAAGTGCTATATAATTCCTACTACTCCCCCATATCCTCCATCACATTCACCACTCTACTAACCTCCCTTATCTAGCCGCTACCTCTTATTAGGTAGTTCTTAGACTAACTCTTTGACTACATTAGGATGAGTTGGAAAATCCTTTGTGATATTTCCATACCCATAATAATCATAGAAATGATCATTCCTTGGTGGAATTGTATATCTATGAGGTATCCATGAATGATAACGCCTCCGATGATGAGGCATGCATCGCACACCTACCATCAGTGGGTCTCGCTGACCCTCCATCCTAGGATACCCCAACATCGAAAGATCATGATACATACTCAAACCTTGAACCTCATCATACATAAATAAGAGATCCATCCATGACTCATTCTAACATGATTCATCCACCTGAACCACTAGACGTGGGTATACGAACTAATCAATGAGAGAAAGAACCACCTACTGACCATCATGGAGAAATACCACCTTGTGACTAAGAATATTTAGGAAGGTCTCATCACTCATCATTTTTTACTCTAAAATATTATGTAGAAACCTCTCTATCTATCATCATGGAAACATCCTACCAGATACAATACATACCATAGTCAATGAGTATATATAGTGATCTGAATCAAGAAGGTTATGGACACATCCCACTCATATATAATGCGTGTACCAATGTTTTCCTTGAAACTAGTGCCTACATGTACCAATTAATAAATCATGTAATCATAGTTCAGGTGAATGGGTACATAAGCTGCTTCACCAATATTAGGGTCCCCCGTTTGAAATCCAAACTCAAACTTTTTTAACACGGTTTCCCTATTCCCAAGCTGAACCTCACATCTGGACCAAACTCCAAACTTGAGTCCTAGGATAGAAACCACCTATGATACCAATATGTCATGACATGACCCATTGGGGTTCACCTATTCAGTGGAAGTTCAAGCCAAAACTACAAAAATCTCACCTTCATTGTCTAGGGGATGGAGACAATGACCAATAAGACATATCTAAAAGTTGAGGCCCTTTCCTAATGTACCTGTAATCACACACACTTTTACAATCCCATAAAATTCTGAAATATAAAAAAATGATAATAATTAATGCATACATATAGAATCCCACAATCATAGTATGACATAAAGTACTAGAAAACATAAAAATGTGCCAAATACAAGCCCACCCAATACTAGAAAATCATGCTCGACCTTCTTAGAAGGAGGGGTCTACTGTCAATGAAACACCAGTATACACATAATTTTATCATTACCAAACTAATATCTACCTTCTCCTAGTCATCCATGGACTCTATAAAAAGGTCCATCATCTACATAAGACATGACATGTGTAGACATATCCCATGTTGGGGTGTTTATAACAATACCTAATAGGACAACCTGAAAACACCAAACATAAAGCATCAAGAGTTGTCAAATTAGTAAAAAAGGAAAGTAAAATAAAATATAAGACATAATGATAACAAAGGATATGATATATATACTCATAAAATAATTTGAGTTACAAAATTATCAACCACTAACAACCATATATCCTCTCTTGGATTCAAGGTAATCTCATCCAGGAGGAACCGCTCCATGAGCTATACTGCCACTAAAGACACTCATCCCATAGTTCATGATTGTTTGAAAGGAACTACTCACCGAGCACCACTACCACTGATGAAACTCATCCCAAAGGTCACTCTTGTCATATGTTTATAAGAACCATAAAAAACTGATAGGGTTCATCCAAGACACACACTCCATCAGACTTATACTCCATCAGTAAGATCATATATTGATTCACATATAGGGGCAATGCCTAAGGATCAATGAGGGGTCACCAGACCCAACTATAAATATCCTCCTAGATAGGTGGTTGAATTACATGTAAGTATTGGTAACAAAAATTGAAAAAACCCTACCTAGAGAAAACATGAAGGACATGAGAATCG
Source organism: Viscum album (assembly GCA_963277665.1). Classification (NCBI taxonomy): domain Eukaryota; kingdom Viridiplantae; phylum Streptophyta; class Magnoliopsida; order Santalales; family Viscaceae; genus Viscum; species Viscum album. The sequence continues at coordinate 865,134,346 of OY728152.1, read as the reverse complement.
CTCCATGCCCCTTGGAGGGATACATACTCCAAGTCACTGAGGGGTTTAAGGTCTGATTCTCGGGAAAAAATGCTTTATTAACCCCTATAGAAGTAAACTAAGAAAACTTACTCTAGAAAAAGGGAACTCATCCACACTTCACTAATCAATAAGAAGCGGTAGAGGGGTCTCCATTCTATGATGAGTACATGATACTGCACAGATCCCTCATATGAATGGACCAAGGTAATGTACAGAACCGATACTAGTTAAGAATCACTGAATGGAGATTATCTATTTCATCACCTCATGTCATATCTCTAACACTGAAATGAGGGTCATCATTTCATTATACATAGAAAACTACTTAGGGTTGACTACTCGTTTTCCCGCATTTGATTTTGGAAAAAGTCGGACGAATCCATGAGGCTCATCATTGATCCTTGAATATTAAATTAAAACAACTGATATTTCATCATAAATATCTGTTAATGTCCAAATGGATCACAAAATTTTGAACCTCATGAAAAGACACTCATGATAGGCTATTCTTCTACCTAATTAATACACTAGATAAAAAACACATTTTTTTGTAACACATACATACATAGTTTCATGGTACCAAGCCGCAAGTCCAGAAAAGGTATCCAACATTGGTTTTGAATCATCCGTATCATCTCCAGGGTTAGAATGACCCTGAATTCACATCTATCTGATGATGTATGAAAAAGATATATCATATACTAGATTTCATAACAACAATAAAAAAACAACATCACTATTATTGGGTGATTCGTGGAACTAATTCATGAGCTCAAATAAAGTATCTAACATTGTTCTTGAAATTACCACATTAAAATCGTGGTCATGATGCCATAGAAAGTTCATCAGTCTCATATCCCGGCTAAAAGATCTAACTAATAAAAGGTATGAAAACCAAAATAATAATAATGTAAATTTATATTATTATTATTATTATTATTATAAAATTTATAAACGATTGAATAGAAAGGATGGAATCACGCTACCCCCTCTCTCATGCGAACAACTTTTGGACCACACCCCAATTTTCATGCATAATAATAATAATAATATGAATATTATCATAATTATTATTACATGTAACCCATGCTGTAGGGATTCTCTATGATTGAATTGCCTATTCCCCCACTCTATGAGATCATCCATCATTTCTCCTCTCCTTAAAAACAACTTTTAAATATTTTATGTTTTTATTTTATTATTCTAATATCATTATTATCAATAAAAATAAAAATAATAAAAAAACACAAACCTATCCATTTACTCACCCCCATGTCACATGAAACCTGAGTTTTTCTGAAATAAATATTAATATTAAAAATAGTAATAATACACACCACTTACATGGCCAGATGAAATTTGGCTTTAGACTATTCATTTATAGAAAATAGTCCACATCCGTCCATATCAATTACACATACCTAGATTACTGTAAATATTCCATCTGCACCAACATCAGATGCTATCATCACCGATGTCCAGATACGTACTACTCATTTCTCATAAACATCAATCGTTTATCATCTAAAGTGATCTTCTCAATCTAGTCTAAAAACCATTTATACCTAATCCACAGTTGTATTTTTCTTGTTTTCTATACACCTTTACCACATTTATAAAACCCAACCTTGAAGTCATGAACATGATCCATTATTCTAAGGAATTAATGTACAATTATTTGTGCTTTAGGATATCATCGAATCACTTGTCAATTGATTACCATTTATGTACACTAAGAATAGAGTAAGAAAGAAACATAAAAAAGTTATCCTCGATCAATCAATATTTTTTTGTCCATCGTTGAAGGAATACAATTAATGTGGTTATCAGATAAATAAAAACCCTGAAAATAAATAAATATAAAATTCATAGATCTTGTAAGTGAAATTAAAATGATGGAATACCCAATGCAGATCGATCTGTGAATTTATTTTTAAAATGATTAATTCATTATTGTCACAAAATTTAATTGGAATAAAATCAAAGAGAAAATGAATATAGGAAAGAATAATTGGGTTGAATTTATTTATAAAAATTATTTACAAGTGTTTAAATAAATATGAGTAAAAATATTATACGAATGAATATTAATGAATATAGGAAAAATATTACACAAACTAATATTATTTTAATATCTATGGTTTGTTTAATATTAGCAGGAATTACGAGTCAAGTTTAATGACTCGATTTTATCACAGGATATATTTAATATATATTATTGGTATGTGAAAAAATATAAATAATATTTATGAAAAATTTTATTTAATAATATTTATGTTTTTATTACATAATTACTGGACAATAAACTTACAGGGAATGGGGAACCCTTTTTGGGTATTTTGAGCATCCACTCTATATAGGAGGAGAGAGGATCTCGAATAATGACTATTCACTATAAGTTATTCATAGACTCTCTTGACTCTCCCATTTTCTAGAAAGATAAGCTCTTGATCCAAGTGATCAGAGTGAGATAACCTCCATGCATAAAGTAATGTCAATTCAGTGATCATCGGGACATTGAACTCATCATCAAATCACCACACTAGTGATCAGAATTCAATGATCGATGCTACAACAGATTTTTTATGTGTAGATATGAATAAGGTGATGATTTCTTCATCATATTTAATCAAACTCATATAAATAATTTTAATAAATAAATTCAACCTAATTATTCTTTACATGAATAATAAGGAATTTACATATTTATCAATGATAGATAAAATTTGGAAAACACTTGATTCCTATAATGGGGATCACCTTGTCCTATATACCTATTCACAAGAATAGGGAAGATTCTTGAATATGATATTATGTGTGACCCTCTAAGACATTATATCGATAGTAGTGAATAGTATTCAAAGACCATCAATGGAGTCTAGAAATCCATAAATCCCCCTAAAGAGATAGTGAATAGTCATATTAATGAAAACCAACCTACAAACATGTACCATGAAATATAATATCTTTATAAAGGAGGAAACACACTTGTGTCATTATCCTATATTATTTTATTATTTTTTGATCTACCTAGATGGATTTACCTTCAACTACCTTGTCCTAGGATTTATGAAGGTACTACTATCCTGATCAACTAGTTCTGAGATTTATTACATTTTAACCTCATAAGTGACAAATTATATCTTTACCATTCAATCAATTCCATACCAAAAATGACACACCCAACAGAAGATAACTCACAATGATTTCATTATCATGTTTTTTCCTTGTATCAAATTGCACAATGAATTGGAACACATTGATAATGATATCATTTCATGAGACCAATACACTTGTCCATAGATAATAACAACCAATAACACTTGAAACATATGGTATTCCTATTGGAGAGTCAATCCTCATGATTTCACCAATAGGAGATCACCATGTGAGAACATCATGAGAAGAAGTCTCAATGCTTCTGAGCCCCCATCACATGATAGCCAAACATCAACTGTGTCCAATTAGTATGCTGTATCTATACTATAGGACAATTATTTATGATTAATGTCTTAGTATCTCATGGTTCTCATTATAGGATAATATCTGTTATAACCTTTTGATATGAAAATTAATCTATGGATATTTCCATTAAATAGTGGGAAAAAATTTATACACTATAATGGTAAGTTTAAGTCATGCATATCTCACTGTATACATGAAATGGTAATCAAAAGAACTATTTAGTTGGGTCTAAGGCACCCATTACTACAACACTCTCACTTTCAATAGAGCAAACTTGATAACTAGAATTTTTATTAGCAACATTATTAAGATCGTGTTTCTATTGAGTCATAGATTTAGTTGTTGGGTATACCATTTTTCTGCTACATGGCTATTTTTCTATATGCGACATCACCTTATTGAGTAAGACTTCTCAAGAGATGTAAACCCGTAGTATATAACCTTTTTTCCACTATCTAAAATTAACATCTTTTTTGGTACCTGTAATTGAATTATTTTTAAAGATAATACTTTATTTACTAGGTGAGATTCCAAGAACATCAAAAATCATGGCATATTATACACTACTTATTTAGCAACCTAATAAGATGCAACATAATTGGTATTTGTAGACATGGATACCACTGGCTTGAATGTTCTTGTCTCTCTCATTACCTAAGCTTAACTGCAATATTATATCACATTGATCCAAGTAACACTAGTTTGTGTCCCCTAAAAAACAGTATCCTTTATTCTCCATAATCCATATATATATATATATATATTTTACTTACTAATGTACAATTAGATAGTTCTAACTTCTTATCTTGAAGTTATCCAAGATATAATTGATATTTTCCTACTATAAAGTACATATTGGCAATATCTAATCTTTTACATATCATGAAATATGTTAATGATCTATCATAGAAGCATATAAAATTCAGCTCACCACTTCAATATCTTTTTATTAACATGTATGTCCTCTTGGATAGTTTTATACCATGTGAAATTTTGAACAATTCTCTCTCAAATATTTCCAACTTTTATTTTTCATTACCATGTCAATATATCTATGATTGAATAGGTCCAAGAAATATTTATATCTTCCACATTAGATTAATTTCCCTGGAACATAGGTTTCTACTTTAAGACAATCTATGGAGTATTTATTTTATTTTGGTCTTAACTAACAATAATACCAATTATAGTTTTCCATATGTCACCAAACATATTTCACTTGGAAAACAATTATGCTCCCACAAAACTCTGGTAGAAACATGGAAATGAGTCATTAAATATTAATATTATATTATATTATTTTTTACTTTAATCAAAAATTGTATTTGAGTAACTCTCACCAATTATTGGAATTCTATGGTGTCACCATCCCTTTTTGGTTGTGTCGTAAAGACACCATCCATGATTGGTGGTCTTGAAATCCAATTATCAACAAAATGATCATAAGAATTAGCTATGAGAAATGAAATTATAATGGATTTAGGAATAATTACATTATATAACCAATCATTCCATATCAGTGAAATTATCATTCCATCCATTTATCATCCCACTTGAATATCCACCATAACATTAAAAATAATAACCCCCTTTACTTTGTTACATGGAATCCAATATTGTATTTTAATTGATAATCTCAATCTCAGCTTATTTCCTTATACTTATTACTTATAGGAATTATTATTCTCATGGAATAATTTATCACCAGTCATGGTGAATATAATACCATCACTATGGTTTTATCCTTACTATGTAGTATGTGTCTCTAGAATAATCATTTTTCCACACATCTTGTGGAACATGTTCGTATTCCAACCATTTTTGAATCCTTTTCATTAACTAAAATCAATTCGATATGCCTCTCACTATCTCAAGTAGATATTTTCACCCCATTGTTGAAATATTTTCTATTAATTTGATTATCACTTTTCTATCTTAGGGTATTCTATAATATCCTTAGAAAATTTTAGGATAACTACTTTAGATGCACTTTTTTTCTTGATGCATGATTGTATACATCCTAACAAAATCCTTTTCATCTCAACACATGTTATTATGAAATAAGGTATTTCCAATATACTATAACTTATATGATATACATTTTTCATAATAGATGGAATTTTATAATGGGATTATGCCTTCATTTTCAATGCATGTATTAAAAAATATTGGTAGTATATACAATGGGTATCTGTCTCTAAATTGATTATATTTTTACTTACATCATGGCTCTAATATGTATAAGGAAATATGTGTTTATGAATTTCTCCACACTGCATATACCATACCTCACTTTCAGATTCCTTAGTAAATGATTAAAGGAATCTAATGATGTTTATTTACCACCATCTTACCCTTGGAAAATTTTACTCTCTCTAGCCTAACTAATTCAAAAATCATAATGGAATAACTTTATTTCAAAAGTTTTCTTTTTCCTAAACTATGTAAAAATGTGTGTCAATAATACCTAAGGTATTTAACACTAAAGAGTCGAAAACAATACTAAGTATATCATTGAAAACTACTTAGCGTTTCTTAAAAAAGTATTATCTTACCACAACTGAGTATATAATTCTTACATTTTACATTCATCACTTATTTACAATGATTCATGTATCACTATCATATTTTTTGAGTATTCGACACATAAAAAACATTTATTCCTAAACTAGAATAATATCTCCTTGTGTACAAAGAAAACATGAGATAAATGTTTTCGTTATACTCAACAAGAATTTTACTTGAATCACTAAACTTTTCAATATATAAGTTATGAGTTTTCTACAACTTACTTCAGAACCACCCTTTCTCAGCTACTTGGTGAACACACTATACTTATTGTAACATTTTTATACATGTTTAATACATTCAAATACACATTTGTTATAGGAATATTGTATTCAATACCCAAAAACTATTATAGAAAAGTTACTAATAATTGATGAATATTCATGAAGAAGATGTTATTACTTGATTATTTTATTCAGTTTATTTCATTTATCTTCCATAGAATGTATTTTAGGATACACAAAAAAAACCTCTTACTTAATAACCAAACTCATTTTATTGATGTATATTGTGAATGTCCCTTTGGTGTTATTCTTTTTATTGTCCTTTTATCCTTGTCTTTGAACTTGTTTTCCATAAGAAATATGTATTAAACTTTCTTTAATGTTATTATTTCTTGGAAAACCTTACCTATAAGGTAAAGAAGTGTTTTATCCACACTATTAATTCTTTAATATTAAGAAATACTACTGTAAATGGGTGAAAAATATGTAATAATAACATGAATTTAAATATTGTGATCCACCTTTAAATTTTCACATTGTTAGTATAATCAGCATTCATTATACCTTTCTTCACGTTCTCTGTGTAATTTTATTCAAGATAAGACAACATGTTTAATCATCAATGTCGTGATGTTTTATACATAAATAATATTATACTTTTATGATTTCATGATGACATAACCATCATATGCTTCCGAAATGAGTCTACTATAATCATCTTTTTAACACCCTTAATTCCTAAGGTGGCATAAGAGGTATTGGGGACACTAGAATCAGGAATTTACAATATCTTAGTATTGTATGAATTCTACTATACTAAACATGTAAATTCATGCTAGTTTAGACATTTAATTTTCCCATAATTATTTTATCATTCTTATTGTATTACATGGAATTTTCTACGAAAATAAATTCTAGAAGATTGTAAATTTATCTGGATTATCAATTTAGACATTAAAAAATAATTAGTTTAATCGTTAAATGTCTCCAACTATTTTATCAAACTTAAGAAACCCTCTATACCAGAATAAAAATACTCTATTTCTTGACCATTCAAGTGGAAATGAACCATGAAATTTCCCCATAGTCTATATGTTTTGGCTACGCCACTACTCAAAGAGTTCAAAGTAGGCATTTAACTGACCAATCACATCAACTCATGACTCCTTGATCTTTTGAGTGAAGTCCCAACTTATAAAATTATAGAAATTATTTACCCATTACATAAATCTAAATTTTAAACAATCTATATATGGAAACTCCTTTTCTACCAACATTAGTTAAATCAGCCCATCATTCTCATAATAACTCCCCAGTAGTAGGAGGCACCCTGAACTATGGCTGACCCATAACCCTGAACACCTGGTTGTGTTAAAATTCAAAAAACAGAAGTAGTTATGTGACAAAATATTTTATTTAGGGGTTTTAACATTTTTTATAAATTTAATACATTTATATTAATCTATTCCTTTATTTCTCTCTCTCACAAATAAACATTACTAAGTAAAAATCCATGACATCTTTTTGAATTTTAATGATTATTATTTTTTGTGTTTTCCAGTTTTCCTAAAAATTCTTAAAATAATAAAAAATGATTTATGGAAATAATACTACCTGACTGGTCTTGAGAGTCTAATATTTGTTGATCCATTTAAATTTAATGGATCAACTATGACCTAGGGGAATCATACCTAAGTCATAGCTAGACTCAGGATACATCATGTCCCTGACTAGTGTGTCCACTTCTTGTCTAGATTTTTCTTTGACTTGGCATGTTTCATGACTCACTACATCCTCATCATAGTATATAAGTACTCAGACATAGAGTAGTGGGTCTTAGGAGTAAAAAATACAAACTGATAAATTGGATGCATAAGACCTTATACATATTGAATGAAAATAAGACAATGCACAAACCATCATATTTAATTACCATTATCACATGAAATTAAATAAATAAATCATACATACACATGTTGGTTCAATTTCTTAATACCAGTCGATGGGTAATATAAAATCATACTAAAAATTAAAAAATTTCCACTTATTTACTTCAACACTTGTAAATAATTTTTATAAATAAAATCAACCCAATTATTTTTTACATGAATAATAATGGATTTATATATTTATCAATGATTGATAAGACTTGGACAACACTCACGCCCTATGGTGGGACCCCATGTTCTCTATACCCATTCACCAAAAAAGGGAAGTTTCTTGAATACACTATTGTGTGTGACCCACTTGGCCCTTATCTCGATAGTAGTGAATAATATTCACAGACCAGAAGTGAAGTCTAGTAACACATTAAGAACCCTAAAGTGACAATTAATTGTCATAGAAATGATAACCCAACTACAAACACACAATTTGTAATATAATCTCTTTGTATTTTGATATCTTATAAAGAATGATGCAAACTTGTGTCATAATACTTTCTTGCCTTATTGTTTGTTGACCTATCTTGACTGATTTACCATAGACTACATTGGGAAAGGATTTATGAAGGTACTACCATACTGATCAACCCGGTCCGAGATATATTACATCCTAAACATGGAAGTGACAAATTCTATCTCAAAAATTCAACCCATGACATGCCACCAATGACACACTCAACACAATCTACCTCACAAATATTTCATTATCATGGTTTTTCCATTGCATCAAATTACAAAAAATAGTGGTACACATTGATAATGATCTCATATCAGGAGGCCAATACACAAGTATATAGATAAGAACAACCAATGACACCTAAAAAATTTGGTGTTCTTATTGGAGAGTCTTTCCCCATGTTCTAACCTACCAGAGATCACCAAGGGTGAACATCATGAGAATAAGTCTCAATTCTTATAATCCCCCAGCACCTAATAGTGAGTGATCAACTTTTCTTGTAAGTATGATGTATATATACCATAAGAAATTTTTTTAATATTAATTTCATAATATCTTAATGTTCTCATTATATCACAGGATATGTTATAAGATTTTGATATAATAATTAATCTATAGACATTACCATTAAATAGTGGACACAAAAAATTTATACCCTATAATGGTAGGTGTACATCATGCATATCTCACTATATATATGAAATAGTAATCAAAATTACTCTTTAGTTGGATCTAGGAAACATAGTATTAAAACATCTGATCCCTTGTCATGGGTCTGAAAGCCACCACCCTTGGATAAATGAGACTATGAGGGATGGGATTGGTTGACCAAAAGCTATTATGTCTATGAAAATGGAATCACTAAACCACAACCCTTCATCATAAGGAATCCCGATGAATCCCATCTCATGATGATCCGATTCATGCTAATATTCTCTCAATAACCTATACTCTCACCAACACCTCAGGATAATCCTTCAGTATAACAATCATGACTTGGAGTTGGATATATAGATGGAAGGACTCCTTCAAATACCTTTACCTATAGTACTAATCTATAAATATGCTTAAATCATAATGTAGAAGGGTCTTGAAATGGACCCTGAACTATCAAATGATGGAAATCCTTTGTTTAAGGGTAAGAACCTCTTCGTGACTAGATTCCTTCACAGTCAAAGAACAAAAGTTTGATTAGAACCAATTCCTGAACATATACCATGAGACAGTTGAATCCTTGTGATCCCTGAGAAAAAAGAACCACATCTGCCTTTATTCCCTTTACAACATCATCACAACCAAAAAAACCCAGTTATCATTCCAAGAAAGGATCAAATTGAATGTTATATCATCCTCCTACAGCAAGTAGTCTATGAATAAATTTGTAATAGATACCTTTTAATTATATATACTCTATCACTTAAAGTATTCGAGTTTCCTCCTTCGACTATCATTATCATTAACCTCTAATTTGTGGTGGTTTGTTAGAACATCCTGGTGAACATCTTCGGTGTAAACCTGATGAGGATGTCAACTGGGATCCATTCCTTTAAAAAGAAAGAATTTTTTGAGATCCTAAACTAGGAATATGGAATATGTAAAATTTATTAATTATTTTCTATCATGTTTATTGTTTAACATAACCCAAGGTCTACCCATTTGAAACATTGGTGTAAAGAAGAATTATTCATGATCCTTTCCCAGGTATCTACCTCGTAACCAATATCATTTTTTTAGCAGACTCAGTATAATTAATGGTCCATGCATCAGATCACTGGGGTCCCTAAATACCTATTTATTAGCTAGTATCTCATATTTACATCAGTTACGAAACATAGATGGTCCTATTTCCCTACCAACCTAGGAAATATTACTTGTTCCTAACTCCAAAATCCATCGTATCCCTTAACATGAACATTTTATAACACTTTGATATGATACCTACCCCCATAGAGTACCCCACTTAGGTATGAAATGATAGGAGGATGATGGTGACTACCTAAGCCCTACCTCAAATAAACCATAAGTTGACGACTATCGTCGAGGGTATAATAAGCATACAATGGGAGGTAATACCCAATAAGAGAACATATAGAAGAGATATATAATATAGATACACAAATCAAAACATGCTCTTACATATATGTAAAAGAAATAAAAAGTGTATACATGGAATTTCATATAGTACTAAAACAAATTAATGAAACTACATGTACCAAAAATGTAAACTCAACAGTGACCACGAAGACCAAATAGCTCCAACAAAGCCATGAGCTGGTAATATCTATCATGATCTCCATATTTCTCTTTCTGAATTGAAAATGGTTTATATATACATGGGGTGAGCATAAAAATATACTCAATAGGATCCTCCATGGAGCCTCACATGAAATTGGTTAATAAATAATTCAAGAGCATAGTGAACAACAATGAAACTAAATCGTTACCTAAATAGGTATACCATGTTCCCAGACTCTCCATGTATAACTCTATAAAAGTATCACATACAAGAGATCATATAATATAGTAATGAAGAATCAGGGGTACACCAATCTCTCTTTCCCACTAGTTTTCAAATCAACTCCAACATTTCATGTCCTGATCCATTTATCTACAAAATAAGCTAGGCCCCATATATAGGGGATAAGTATCAAAATATTTACCTCACGCATCACATCATCACATCATAACATATAAAATCTACATATAGAAGCTGAGTAGTTTTTGGGAGCAACCATATACCATATGATATGTATAATATATCATGTATTATACCTTAGTCCATTAAAACCCATACACTGAGTAGGGTACCTCAAGACATCACAACCTATACACATGATACCTATAATAATCTTTTAAATAATATATCTAGGGATAAATGTGGTTGAAATGACTAAAAACCGTAATATCCCTCTACCCACATATATGAGAAAACTAACCACCATGCATACCAACATATATAACTACCAAGAGTAGAGTGCAAGGGTAGAGGGGGTTGTCATCCATCCAACCTCCCACTTGGATATTAGGAAAAAACTATCCCAAATTATGCTGGGTGTTAGTCTCCCTAACTGACATGGGTGGGGTAGCATAAGAAATCATATAATAAGTAGGATATAAAATAGATCGAAACAACAGTATTGGAATAACCTTGTCCTAAGATTAATGGTAGCTATCGTCACTCAGAATCCTGACTACCACTACTAGGGATTATATATCCTATAATAACAAAAGTATTTTAAATATCCCCATCAAATTACTTTCTTATTTTTTATTTTTACTTTCATTTATTAATTAATTAGACATTAATAAACCATTTTAATTATTTCATATTACATTACATTAATCATCAGAGTCAAGTACATTCCCCACATGAACAATCAACACTAAGTCGATGGTTTCTCAAGATCATATAATTTTCATTCCCAAAACTCCAACTGTATAGATTAAAAATTTATTAAAATTTATTATAAATATTCCATAATTATTTTTACTCTAAGAAAAATATCCTAAGCTTCCAAAAAGGTGAAAAATTCCACCAATCATATCTATAAGCCTCAAGAAATGTGGAAAATAATGCAGATAAAATACGAAACCCATACATAAACCATTAATATATTCATTTCAAACAAATATAAAAATTTATCACATCAACGGGTAAGCCCTACTTCAACCCATTAGACTATCTTCAATGTCATCCACAACTCCCAGATGCATATCCCTATGTTTCTAGTCATTATAGGCATCAACTTCTTCCACATCGTCTATGCCTCTCTACCTCATATCACATCATTAATCCTAGTATTAACCATCCTAGGCTCATATATCATCACATTGCGAATCTCACATCCATAGAAAATCACAAAATCAATAGTAAATAAACATATTCAATTGGACAATTAGGCCCTCAAAACAAGGCATTTATCCTTCACAAGCAAATGAGCTCCCACAGATCCCAACACAAGGAATTTATCCTTTATAAGAGAACTCATCTCCCCAAGATCTAACTTTATAATCTACCAGTTTTTATTCCATATTGAAATAAATGATCCATTATTCAAAATATCCAACTATTCTCATCTAAAAGAATAAATTATAACAAGCTATAGTAACATTCTTCCTAGCATAAAACCATTTCCATAAAACTGTGAGTAGAACCATTCTCAATTTACATGAATTTTTATTATTATCATCAATAACAATTAACACGATTCATGTTATTTATAAAATTCATTAACACATTGAAGATCATATTCAATTAAACATGTGCATTGAAATAATTTTTATTATTATCATATTCCAACAAGCATCACATTACAACTATGCATCTTATTCAAATTATTAATTTTATTAATCAATTAATTCTATCATTATATTCTTTACCATAATCCATAATGTATAACATTTTAATCCATATTATAACAAAACATATTAACATGCATAGTATAAATAATACAATATCTATAAAAATAAGAGGAAAAATGTTATCATGGTATAAAGTAATGACATTGACATGTGATTTATATCCAATTTATTTATCAATCTATTTTAATCATTATTTAGTAAATTCCATTTACATGCAAAGGGATAAACCATGATAGCCTTTTTATTAAATGTAAATAGGTAGGATAAGTGACAAATACCCTACATAAATAGCTTCAATATTCTTCACATGTGAACAAACCAATGTTGTAGATCTCAATCACCAATCTTTCAAGAGATGCATCACTTTAATGATTCTTTTCCCCAACTTCACCTACAAAAATGAAGAAAAATATGTTAAAATTATGGAGATAAAAAACCATCGCAAAAAAAAACAAAAAAGGATCCATATCAAAGAATTATGAGAGAAAAGGGTAGAACGTACCTTAGATCACTATGGATCGAAGACATAAGCCAATAATTGATCCCCTTCAAAGGGATCCCAATCTCCAGGAGAAGACATTTTTAGACACTTAGTTTTTGGGAGAAGTTTATCTAGGGTTTGAGAGAGATTGGGTAACTTTAGGTTATAAACCACATAGCCCATGTTATATTTACATCGCAAATCATCCATTTATATCATAAATGTGTCAAAATTTATGTTTCACTTAAAAACGTGTCACCTCAACTATTTAGACCCACAAATGATTTAATTTTTAAATCTATGATTTACAAAGTAAATTACATGTTCTACATAGCACAATCCATAATACAATTGTTCTATAAACCATTCTTATGTTCTAAACCCATTATTATACCATAAGTTCTCCCTAGTTATAGCTTTTAATAGCTAAACACCACTAGGTAACCATTATGACACTTCTGAGAATCATGGGATTAAAAAACAAAAAAAGGGTTGGAAAAAAAATCTGGGCCCCTACATAAAATATTATTTATCATTATTTTCTTTCTTTTGTTAGAAGATGGAAAAATAACATTCATACATACATACAGACTTCCATCTCCCTAAACAATGTAACACATTTTCTATCCCTACCTTTTATGGATGGTTCTAAATATGTATATAATAAATATATATTATACTTCTGTCATGATTAAAATACTAGTGATGATGGACCATGATCAATATTCATGGACTAGTACTAGTGAACTAAAACATGGATGAAAAATGAAACAACTAACACAAAAAAACAATGATTTTTAATAAATAATTATTAGTAAATGGGTGTTGAAATGTTATAAGTGCATTATATATGATATAATATTTATATATGTAGTTATTTTATATAATTTTAATGAATTTAAATTTATTATATAGGATGTTTGAGTACTTACAAAACAATTCAAACTTGAGGTAAGGGTTTACGATACAATCTCATTTCTTTTTGAAATTATCTATAATAAATTTAAATTGATATAAAATTTATAGATCTTATTATTTCATAAATATATATTTTATTCACCTTTATATATTCCTGCAATTTTCAATTATTAGTTCCATTTTCCTCATTTTGGTACTTAAAATGACAGATAAAATGTTTTTAAAGAAAATACAACCTTAGTACCTTTTTAGTGGAAAATCTATTTATTACATGTTCATAATCTTAAAAAATGTTTTATGAAAGTTATTACCTATAATTTAAATGTTTTAAAATTATCATTTAAACCACCTTTGACTCTATTTAAAAATCTTTTAAAGGGAATATTTCTGAACATTTTCTAAAAAAGCCATTTTTGACTTTTTATAAAAGTGTGAAATGAATGTTTTATTTTAAAATATATGCAGTGAAAAAATATTTTTGATCACTATGACCATTATTTTATTTGAATATTCTTTTAAATATTTCCTTTGGGATTTGAAAATAAAATTATTTTCTCAATATTTTGATAATTTTTAGTTAAAATTCTATCAAAGGAAAAAGATATTTTATCATGATTTTAAAGAAATGTTAAAATAATAATTTAAAGGTATTTTTAATTTATTCCACCATACTATAATAATTTTTAGGATTTATAGGGGATTTGATCCATTGATACCATCTTTATTCTTTCTTATGATGATTTATTTGCATAATGATGAGATGTTTTTTAAACCAATTTATTTTCCCCGAGTTATGATATGATAATATGATGAATCTTATTTGATATAATTCCATATATATATATATGTCTGTGTGTGTGTGTGAATAGTTTTCATTATGTGACTGGTATTTCAAAAATTATACATTCCTCTACTACATTGGGTAAAACCTTATATCTAATGAGATAATTTTTTTATATAAATTGATGTCCTCTATATAGTATGAAAATAGGAAGGGATGCCTGATTCACTATGATATGGGAAATAGGTGGTGATTTCTGATTCAATATGATATGATGGTATTAGTAGTTAACCTTGGAATATGATTTTGTTTCTATACCTATGATGGTTCCTTTATATGCTTATGATTTGAACTCATGGTTTATGATTGATTTTTTTATGATTACCCAATCCTGTGACATACAAAAGTTTTATGACATGACTCATGATTATGATATATGAATTGTTGGGTATGATTTTATATTAACAATTGTAGTTTATCATACCCTTATGATCATTATATTATTACATATGATCATTGATTAACATCTCCCATTTTTACCCTTATTGAGAATCTGAGCTCACCCCTTATTATGTTTTAATTTTTTCTAGGTTGTAAATACGTGTACTAATTATGAGGAGTCTTGAAGGGTAACTTATATAAAAAAAGTTTTTTGGTAAGATGACGAGTGTAATTAAATATGATGTTTATGTATCTAGTATCCAATTAGACTAAATGTTTACGGTTCTTCTCCATATTTATTTAGTTTATGTATTGAATATTCCTTGAAACTATTCAACATTTATATATGTTATGCTTGGGCCACTGTAGAAACATATTGATTTATATTAAAGTAAAAGGATATTCTCAATATATTGTGAATTTTTGTTTCTTTCTAAAGTGTTATAATAGTTTATAGAGCTGAAATAATTGGGTTTGCTGAGTGGTTAGGTAGATTGGTCCACCTGATGAGTAGTGTTGAGTTGTTGAACAGTTGAGATATTTTCTGTTATTCTTGATGTTCATAATAATATTTTTCATGAAATAGTGACAACAACATAATAATTATATCTTTGATAGTGAGTGTTAGCATGTTGGAGATTGTAATATAGATAGGGGATTCCTTTTGATGTTTATAAATTTTTTTTGGAGAATAGCCCTTGTTGATCTTATGCCATAAGCTAGTGATAGTGGTTTTAGTTGCCTCATGAGAATAAGGTGATGGAGAAACTAAAATGAGTTAGAACCTATGTGTTATTTAGATACCCTTCCAGTATTAGTGTATATTTTTTGTGAAATTATAAGTGATAGAATGTATCATAGGTGGATATGTATCATGTGGTGACCACCTAGATTCTCTTTAAATGTTAGGTAGCCAAGTATTCCCACTGGTGATGAAATTTTTAACTGAACCATTTGAGATGGATGTAAATTGTTAATAATTCCATTCAATTTCATGTGACTATATGTATTGAAGATGACAAAAGTTATGGTTTTTGAGACAATGTAATAATTTTGTGGATTGGATGTTTGTTTTTGATAAGTTATGTGTTAAAATGAGCTAGGGTTGATTGTATTAGTGATGAGGATGGATGATCACTTATTGTATAGTGGTGTACATATCTTTCTTAACTTTGTACCCCCAAAGCTGAAGGAAGTCTATGTAATTGAGGGTGCCCCCACACAAGTATTAATTTTTTATCATCTCTGTTGAATCCTATTTGGTCTTCCATTTCAAGGATGAGAAGTTTTAAGGTGGGGATGATGTAGTGACCTTGGTTTTACTCAATTAAGACTTAGCTAAATTTAATTTTTTTAGTCTAGGGGCCACCCTTGGGATAAAATGGTAAATTTACACTTCTAAATGACACGTGAAAAATTATTTGACGGTTATGATAATAGATCTATCTATATTGTTGAGAATTGGGGTGTTAGAAATGGAATTATACACCAATGATAAATAATAATAAACATGATTTTGGGTGTTAGACATGGTGTTCTACACCGATGGGATTTTGGGTGTTAGGCATGGTGTTCTACATAAGTGATAAATAATAATAAACGGAATTTTGGGTGTTAGACATGATGTTCTATACTAATGGGATTTTGAGTGTCAAAAATGGAATTCTACAGTAAGGATAAATTTATAGAATATTGTGAATTAAATGTGTGACACTATTAAAAACTAATAATCTATGTGGTTAATAAAGATTAATTAATAATGTGATAACTGATAAATTATGCATTAGTTTCTTTATACAACTGCATACACATGTTGTTGAATGGATTTGTTTTAGACACCATTGGTGGTGGTGTACTGAGTCATACTCACACACTTTTCAGGCAGCTTGATTGGTACCTGAATAGACTTTGATATTGCAGGACGGGTTAAGGATAAGGTCCCCAGATAAGATTGCCGATTGAGGATTGATATTGGTTGAGAGAACGAGACATGTTTTGTTACCCACTTGGGATTATCTAGCATCTTTTCTTCTAGTTTCATTTTTAGACACTTTATACCTATATATTCATTCCATGTTTCCTTTTCATTTGAATAATTTATTTCTTATCTTTGTTATTATTGTGACATTTTTACTATTATAGATGCTTCCACTATTACTTGTTTACTTCCGCTGGTATTTTACTCTATTAAAAGAGGGTATAGTCTCCCCACGATTGACTTACCAGACCCTCAATACTAGTTAGTAGCCTCTGGAATACGAGGAGGCATTCCTAAGGTCATGTGGAGAACCGTCTCGGGGAACCATTGCATGGCACCCAGGTCGGGATGTTACATGCCACCCTAATGCTAAAATGGTAAACTTACACTATTGAATGACCTAATATAAATTATATTATGGTTATGTTTATTCCCAGGTGTAGTTTTTATCTCTATATTGAACTGATATAAAATTTTATGTCGGGTTGGGCCATGTTAAAATTATATTTTTCTTAAATTTTTTTTTATTTTTATCTTGCATACACACATTTGTAATGAAAACTTATATCTCTTGAATGAAGAATCAAATGGATAAACTAACACCATGATTAGATCTAAAATTAGTGTTCTATACTATTAATGATATAAAATTCATTTAAATAAGGTATTTTGGTTGATCATAGTCATGGGTGGAGTTAGAGGAATAAATAAAATATTTAATTTAATTGTTTATTTAATTTCCTAAACTAATTATTCCTTTATTTATATCTCATTTAAGTAAGTCTCTAGGTTAATCCTCATAAATCAAGGATTTTAGATATTCTATCATGGGAGAGATATCAAAGGGAGATCATAGAGGATTCAAGGAATTGATGAATGAATCGAGGGAGATCACCAGTTCCATCAGTATTAATGTTTTCTTCACTAGTAAACAAACCACTGATGAGGTAGGGATTTGTTACTTTGTATCTGATACATTCTTTATGATTTCTCAGGAATGGTTATTATTATATATTTTATTCTAAAATATGATAATTTCCCTATCATGTTGTTCATATTTCCATATAATGATTTCGATTTTTCATCATTAAACCTGAACTTGGGTGTCCTATTTATTTTCCTTTCAGTTTTCCCACTCATAATTTATGTTTGTGTACCCAATAAAAATGATGGTTATTTTTTTGGTTTTTATAAATTTATACCCTCATTATTCATATGTTTATCACTAAATATGGTTTTTATTATAATTAAATAAATTACTAGTTCTTATCAAATAAAAATCATACCTAGATCTGTGCTTGAGTGGTTGTGATCAATTATGGGGAACTTAGTGTGCAGGTGAATCAACCAGTGGTAAAAAATAAAGAATAAATGATAGTATGGGTTGGATTTCAAAAGAGTAAGCATATGGGGGTGACAAGATTTGATGAAAATCCTTATTTCCAGTGTATGGTTGCTGGAAAATAACTTTTAGAGACCCCACTACCATGATTGATGCAATAAATGAGGTTTTCAGTGATATTAGAGGTAGATACAAAATTCACATCAAAATATTAGAATAATAATTGAGTGTATAGAAAATTACTATAAAGAATGTAATTCAGAAGAACACACATTTTGTACCTTGGGGGAGGTGACAAATAGGGTTTTAAGTGAGTTAAATATCACACACTATGTGAATAACTCACAAACTATGTATCACCTAACAACTGCATAGCTTGTATAGGGAGTACATTCCCAGGAGTCTGTTTGGATCCAGAAGTCATGTGGCCTAGGACCACACTCTGCGTACTTCATTTTCTCACATGGAATGAGAGAGTATGATACCCTATGAGTACCATAATAAGTCCCACATGTTGTTTATGTGAGTCTACATGCCAAATGTGTGGATCCTTACATGCCATGTGGGGATCCAACACATACCCAACATATTTCTTAGAGGCTACATGCCATGTACCCCAAGGGAAACACAAAATACTTCCTACAGAATGAACCTCTATCCATATATCCTTATTCAAATTCCGATTTGGGATTATGATAAGTCTATTCTGTGAAATTTTCTATAGATAATGATGTGTTAGCCCAATATTTAACATCTGAGATATAGAACAGGGTGGTGTGAGTGAGTTTTTCTCTTCACCATCAATTATCAATCAATGAGACCCATAAGTGATCTTCCATGTGATGATGGGGTCTGTATCACCCTAGTGACATGGTTATTTAAAGGAATGAGTCCCCCAATTCCTTTATACAGATAAATTCAGAACCCCCATACCACCTGGGGTGTAGTTCCTCTATCTATAGGGTTGGTACCCCCATCCAGTTGCTCAATCATGGTGTGGGTCATTAAATGGGTTCGTTACCCTCTCGGCCACTACATACCCATCGGTGAGGCATGGGTCCCCCAATTTATATCTTGAGATGTTATGTGGTTTTCTTCATACATGTAGTTCAAATACTTGTTTAGTGATACAATATTGATGAACTTGATGGTGTAGTGCTCCCTCATATAACGATCATGTTTTAGTGATGATTGGACTCCCCTTCATGGACTCTAGAGATAACATGGATATTGGAAGTCTGATTCATATATAATTTTATGAGAATTTTGATTCTTTATAACTCTAATTATTTCCTTTGAGGTGAGAGATCTTCCCATAATATCATCTTTAAGATTTTTGATCACTTTAGTATTTTGATATTTCTTATTTTCTCATGTTATATGACTATAAAAGGTTAATGAAATGATGATCAGAAAATTTATTGTTACCTTGATAATTATTTCGATAGAGAATATCTAGATTATTCTTAATTGACATTATTTCAGTTAATATTTAGTATGAGTATCATTGATCTAAGTTGGAGTTTTGTTTTTTCCTATTAGTTTTTATCCTGGTAAACACACCAACCAGAAGTTGAGATGGCTTGTTTCTTTGTGTTTCCTTTGAGGTTTTAAGGAATTATACGAGGTATGTTCATACTCATCCCTACTTATTAATTCCTCCCACACATGTTTTGTTCATGTAGTGGATGTGAAAGTTTATATATTGGATGAGTATATATGGAGTTGGTGTATATTTTTTGGGGTTTAAACCTAGTAATTTTTAATGATTTAGTATAGAGTAGGGTGATAAGTGATGATGGTGGTGTCCAATATGGATAGAGAGTGATCCAATAGTGCTTATAGTGTAGAGGATTTTCTCGATGCTTTATGTATAAGAGACTCGTCAGATGTTATACATCCCCTATGGTGATGTATTTATACCTGATGTCTCATGCTTATGTTGTATCTTGTTTGTTTTATTATATTTATATTTTTCAAAATAAGGTTGTTGTTTTTTTCATTTGAGATATTTATCTATATTATGTTGTTTTAGGCTAAGGCATCTCCTAATATGAGATATTCCTACTCAGTGTTAGTCACCAAACCTTGTCCCATTGGAGGCAAGCTTAGGGTGGAACTCACATCTTACTACCACATTGGGTGGGGAATTAGTGGGGAAAGTCATGTAATTTCGGCTATGGGGTCACCATGGGATGATGAATGTAGGCCTCTACTATTAAGTAGAGTGTGATTTGGGTTTATGGATCCTAGTTGTTTACTTTTTCCAAGAGATGGGAATTTCTAAGTGTTCAGTGTGTCATGCACTACATGAATAGTTTTAGAAAGGGAATAATAACCTGTGAGTATAGATTTATGAAGAGACATGACTCATGTTACATGATAAGGTTACAAGTGACTAGTACATGGTCATATGTTACATGAGAGATGAATTTGATGTATGGGATGCTATTTTAGGTAGTGTTTTCAGGTTTTATTTGGTCACATTGGATATGTAATAGCCTTTTATAGTTGAGAAAAATATGGGATCTATCACAAGTTGAGTGGTTATACTCATATTGGAGGTTGGATCTATCCCCACCTCTGAATATACTTCCTATTTATATGAGACATCCACGGGACGTACCATGGGGGATGTGGTTCAGTTCATGTAGGAGGTTGGATTTTTTATTTCCCTCCTCAATATATTTTTTGTTTATATTATATAGTCATCATACCTAAATAAAGGGGTGTGGTTCAGATCATGTGGAAAGTGGTATGAGTAATTTCCCTCCCCAAGCTTTATTTTTTATTTATACAAGATATCCATGAGACAAAACCCATGGGGTGAGCTTCAACTCATGTTGGTAGTTCGGACCACTATTTCCCTCCTTAGGTTTCACTTTGTATATTTGAGATTTAACCATTATATCTACCCCATAATTGGGGATTAACTCATATAAGAAGTTTGATCCACTATTTCCTTTATCAAGATCCACTTATTATACATTATACAAGTTGGGATGAGATATTTCTGGATGGTGTTTGTCATGGAACTTGAGAATCAGCGTGTGAATATTACTCAACCTATCTGTTTTTTATTACCTACTATAAGGAAGATCATCATCAGGTGAAATATATTCCCATTACATTGTATTCTCATGTTTGTAAATTTTTCTCCTTTTCATTAATGGTTTTCTGATGAATTACAACAATATTAGGCATAGTTCCCTAGAGGGGACCAGTCTATTTTGGGTGGATTGTTGTGGTGGATTGGTTACAAAATGATGACTTAACATTCATTTTTTCATTTTATATTCTCATAATTTATCTTCATCATGCATACAAATGTATGTGATGGTGTATATTAGGGGAATATGGCGAGACTATGTTGAGATGTATTTCTTACACCCTATACTGGTAATTAGGTCAATATGAAGACCTTATGTTTGATATGATAGATTAATAATAGATTGTATAATGGATTTGGTTAGAGTATATCAATAGGATTTAGATATGATTTAAGGAATGGTTTAGGGTTGTAGTGGAGTTTCATTGTATATTTTATTCTTTTGGTTATTTTAAATATGTGATCATCTCGATTTGTAGTTTGTTGAGATTTATGACTGTATGACTAAATTATTCATTGTTATATAATGGTGTATTTTTTTTTCTTATGGTTTTATATTAGATGTAATTCTATATGAATACCCTAATTATCTGTTATAGATCATGTTTATTTATTTATTATTACTAATGGATTTGATATAGAGAGCATAGTCTCTCTAATGCTGATTATAGATTCTCACTGCTAGTTAGAAACCTTTTGTGTATGGGGATGTGCACCCAATGTCATGTGGTGACACTATCTAAAGTGTGGTTTTGGTGATTTTAGAAAAGTTTTTACATTTACTATAGTGTTCCTATCATTCCTATAGGCCATAAAATGGACGAAGCATGCAAATGATCATATTGTTGATTTTGTTTCTTCTTTTTTATATTCTCCAATTGAGAACACATATATTTATGTAATATTTATTTATTCATATATGTAAATACAATTTATTCCCGGTTTATTATTATTTAATTTTTTTATTTTAAGTTATTGAAACATCAAAATATTTAGTGATCCCATATTCCATTGAATGTGAATACCTTTCTATGACCAACTGTAACATCATCAAAAATAATAAAACTAGTTTGATTATCTAGAATAATCGATAAGATCAGGTAGATCTTGAAATAATCCCTTCTCTAATTCAATAACTGATTGATTTTTGAGAACGTTGGAGGTTAGGAATGACTAATATTTCAAATTGACAAGATGCAACATTTTGAATTTTTGAAATAAAATATTGGAGTCCAAGTAATTATCTAATAAATAATATTTAATTAATAATTATTTTTATAAAATAGTTAAAGAATAATTAACTACAACTTAATGTTCTTGGCCTGTGAAATTGTTCTTCAATTTTTTATATCCATCACCATATAAAAATATAATATAAAATAGATACAAGGATATAAACCTAATTTGATATTTTTTATCAATAAATCATATCATGGATAAAGAATTTTTTAATATTATTTTGTTCCTTAAAATTGAAAAATTTAAAATTCTAGATGTTAGTGTGAATATCATATTTATAAATTTCTATGATCATGATTTCAAAAAATAACAACATTACATGAATTTTCAAAGTGCATGGTTATGATTTCAATTAATTTTGTATTAATATTTTTTTATTATTTAAAAAAAATACAAATTCATGTAGAGACGGTTTCCTTCCTCATTTCCAGTATTTTATGGAATTGATGATATTATTAAAAAATCCATTTCAAAATAAAAGTGGTATACTATATTTATAAATATTTTAGTATTATGTATTATGTTTTTTGAAATGGATATTGTAAGTATGAAAATTAAATTTCATTTCCAATTTTTTATATTTGATTTTATATTTCTATGTAAATACCATAAAAAATGTAATCCATTTTGTTGTTATGAACATTTTATGTGACTAGAATGAAATTATTTTATGTTGGGAATTAATATTCTATGTTTTGTAGATATGTTTTACAAACATTGAATAGGTACTATGAAGTCCCCAACACATATGTTTTATGACCGCTAGATATATTCTATGGGGTTTCACGGTCATGTCATATTCTTATATTTCACTTATGTTCATTATTGCATATATTTTATTTGATATTGAGTATTATTTATGAGTTGTTTATTATATTTTTTGTGTAAAATTAGGTTTCTATTCTACCACTTAACTGATTATGGTTTTTTGGATATAGAATACTTATATTTTTATTCATATTTTTTGGACTTATGCTATGTGAATCATGTTTTATCGGGAATAATTAGTAATATTATTAGGTTCTCAATCATGCCAAGTCATTTATTTTTTATTACCATAATAACCAATGGATATATGTTTTGTGGAAAATAGTTATCAAATTCATGTTAGGTTGTCATCAATTATTTTCTTCTTTGGCCTGTTTTTATAAATCCCTCCTAACTATCTACACACTGATTTACCTAGGATTACACTTTAGTTAATGACTCTAGATTATAGTATGACCTCATGAACACTAACATGAAAACTGATAACTTGATCCCTAGGGTTTTATTACCACCTAGACTGATTTTAGAATTATAATATTTGTGTAATAATTAGGTTTTTATGATAAAAATAGGAAAACATAGATTGAGTTGTTATTGTTTATCCTTTGATAGATTTTATTTTAAGAAAAGAATTGATATATAGAGATCTGAACTTTGACTTCAGTGGAGATATTTTGGTTTGAGACTCATAAAATAGATATATGATTGAAAATCAATGACCAATACAATCATCTTGAAGGTATGATGTTGAATATTTTATCTCGAATAGAGTAATTGAGCCTTAGTATTGGAGGCTTAGCTCTGTAAGAATATTCACTTCTTTTTCTTTTTTGATTACCTTGTTATTTTTTATTTTTTATGGTTGAAATAGTTTTTTTGTTTTTAGTGGAATCAACCCACTTTTAAGTATATGTCAATACCAAAAACTAGGGTTCACTGTAATTTCGTAATTTTCTAGTAACTTTATCATAGATATGTTAGTTGATCTATTTTCAAGTCATTATCTGTTTTTTGTAATTTTTATTTCTTACATAGTAAATATGATTTCTCATGGATTTCGTAACAAGAATATAGATCCAAGACTTTCTGAATTTCATTAATTGATATGTTCCTTTACTAATTTTTGTCACCATTCATTGACCTTATGTCAAATATTTTTTTTTTTTTATAATTTTTTGGTTTTTCCATTCTGAATATTGTGTTTTTTGTTCATGGGAGATCTATAACACTTATTTCATGTAATCATGATTATTTGTATCAAAAAATTTATTTTGTATATTATAATCATTATTTCATGATTTTTGGAAACATATAAATAATTAGTGTTTCTGGGAACCATTGAATTTAATTTAGGGTTAGTTCTCAATGTTTCTTACCATTATATTATTTATTATGTCTATAAATTGATATAATGATTTTTAATCACCAAATTGGTTGAATCATAAATTTAATTTTATTAAAAATTATTTAGAAAATATTTTTCAATTATCAATGATATTGTTGTTATTATAATTACTTTTTTGGGTAAAGTAAAAAATAATTAGTATAAGAAATTATTTGATATATAAAAATTAAAGTACAAATATGCATGAGGATGGAATAAGGATGCACATAATAGTTTTCCCCTTTCCAAAATTATACTTATAGAAAAGAAACCAAATTCTATCGCATGTGTAAAATTAAAAATAAAAACAAAACATTCTCACCCATTATATCCTATTCATTCCCTTTCACCATTCTTCCTAGTGTTCTAAAAACGTTCAACACACAATCTCTTTTTACCTTTTTTTGTATAAAAAATAAAAAAATAAAAAAATAAAGTAAAAAAATGACTCTTCCCCTTTTCACGTAAACAATATTACCCCATATTAGAAATCTTCATCCATGTAGAAAATATCACTTTTATGTATCCCACAAGTAAATATAGTTCATTTGATAGTCTATTTTACATGTTCAATGAAACTAAACACCCAAAAAAATTAATTAATAAAATCAAAATTTGAAAATATGAAAACAATAATGATGAATAATAAATAAGATAAAATTGATGACTAAATTTTTCTAAAAATCACTATATGAGGTTTGTGTTAAGATAATATACACATAATGTATTAAAAAGGAAATTGAAAATTCTAGAAAATTGTTATATATTAGAAAATATATTCAATAATTTTATAGGTAGTTTTAAAAATAACTTTTGGTAGCTTCATAGTGACTGAAAAGAGGATTTGGTAGAAAAAAGTAATTTGAAATTTGAAATGAATGATCAAAATCAAGTTGTTCAGAGGAATATATAGGATCACTCGATTATTACATGGAAGAAAATTTCACTAAATACAAACCACGATTCTACTGATATTTTTTATTTATATTTAATTCTAAATCTGATCATGTTATATGATTGGGCTTAAACTAAATTAATTATCAATAATGATAAAATGTGTTTAGTTGAAAATTATCGTCCATTAAAAAAATACAAGTTTAGTGATTATATTAATAGAAAACATAATATTGAGTAATATCTAGATGGACATAATGACCATGTTGTTATTTTATTTAGTTATTTTTTTTATTTGAATGAATAAAGGAATATGTAAGAAAATAATGAAAAAAATGAAGAGATTGAAATTGAACAAAATGAATCCAATCTACCAAGGGATTTAAGTAATCTAGGGTGAATTTATAATGTGAAGATAAAATTTAAAAAAATTTTGATTTTCATCAATTAATTATGAAGTAGAGTGATTTTTATTTAAATTGTGTATTTTCACACACACACACACTCACACATATTTGGGTGATTAAATGTTTCATTAAAAAAAACCTCTATAATTATATGTAATTTGAATAAATTGATGTTGGGAGATAATTCAAATTTATTATGGATATTGGATTGCTTTGGTATATGTTATGTGCATAAATGTATTCATTCTATTACGTTTAAATGATATGTTCTATGGAAATGGGTTTAAGTACATTGATGATTTATTTATGTTCTAGGATTTGAGAATCCATTTTCCATAGATATTGGGATGGAATTATTCTATGAAGTATTGTAATATTTTGTGATAAGAAAAAAATGTAACATTCCCATTAAAGAGTATGTTATGTGCCCAAAAATATATTTTCTTTTCAAAGTTGAGTTCTTGGGCTATGGATAAAAACAAATATTCAGTGATTAAAAAATATCATGTTTATTAGTTGGAAATATATGTTTTTTCCATGTGAAATATGTTTAGTGGAATTTAAAATCTATATATTTTGTATAGAAACTATGAATTTTATTTCAGTCTATGTTTTGTGATTAATAAACGAAATATTTTTTGGCTAATTAGATAGATGTTCCAAGGCAATATATTTTTTTTATAATAACAAAAAATCCATTGTCCTATGAAGTTATATTTTTATGGAACTAAACACTGTTGATGAAATTTATCTATGGATTTATTTTATGTGAATGAATAAAGAAAATTCTTGGATAAATATATTAATACATGTTATGTGTTGAGTGAATATATCTAATATAATTAAAATGTTTTTCTCAAAGTTTTATATTATGTAAAGATATTAAATATTTTATGAAAACAATGATATGTGACTTATTATATTATTTGTATGCTATGGAGGGAAATATTTCATATAGATGCTATATGTTTTATGTTCAATAAAACATATGTTATATGGAGATATAAAATGGATATATTCTACCAATAGGTATGTTTTGTGTTATATGTTATATATTTATAGGAACATTTTTTAGTAAAATATTCTTCCAATCTATTATATAGTAAATGTTCTCTAAATTTTAAGAGAAATTTTACATGAATGTTATACTCTTTACTAGTATATTATTTGGATATAAACGTTCTGTAGATATATTTTATAGAAGATAGGTGACATGCCAATATATAATTTGGAATTGATATGTTTTTTTGAAATTAAATAAAAATGATTCATTTGTATATTTATTATATGATTTATAATGATCAAGTAGGATATATTTTATATTATAAGTTTTTTTGATCATTATTAAAAATATATTTTATATGTGTCGATATGATGAATTTGTTATGCTGAATTAATCTCAGTTTAAGGGGAATTTTATTGAACTGACTATGAGTTTCATTTATAACTAATCTTTATTACTACTCATGATTACTGCAATTGAAATAATTGGTCTTTAATTTCATCTAAAACTATCTATAAATTTATTCATGATAGTTTCTATTTCAAGAATTAATCATGAATATCTTGGATGATCACTTGACTTAACCTAATTTTTTTAATAAAGGACAATAAAACATTTTATTAGGATATAGATATTTCGTAGACAGAAAAAAAAATGTTATGTATTTCATGGTCCATGCTGAGTATGAATGAGAAAATATATTTACATTTGGTAACATAATATTAAGATTTTGGGATTGTGGGATACCTGAAAAAAGTATAGATCCCCTATTTTTTTTATTATGAGTCATAATGGAGATTATTACAAATGATTATATGTAACATGCTCAATGATAATTTGGGAGGTATCTTAGGGGAATATGAAATGATCTGGAGTGATTTTGTGATCATTGTAGTTATATAGAATTGGAAGAAAAAGGTTAGAGAAGTTAACAATATTGTTGAGGAAAGGAATTAAAATCACACACTAAGAGAGAGAGAGAGAGAGTGAGACAGAGTTGGGTGGTATTTAAAAAAAATAATTTATATGATACTATTTTATAATATATTAGGAATGAATAAAATACCTAAAAATGAATCTTCTTTTACTTATTATTATTTTTTCATTTTATACAATTTTTATTTGATAATGATAATGCATCGATAACTTTCACAATCAAGATATGTAATTTTAGGCAAGTCATTATGCATCTGGCTATTTAAAAATTAGAGGTTTTGTTATTCCTATTTCATATTTATAGCACTCTATTTTTGTAATCATGAAATGATTGAAATTTGGGTTTAATCAATTTGGATATAATGGAAGCCCAATGAAATTAATAATAAGTTAAAAATTGTTTATAAGGAGACATTAGTACACAAGAGGATTGTGAAACCCTAAAATCATAGACTAAAGAACCTAATTGTTATGAATGAGAATTTTATTAAACTTTATGGAGTGATTAACCTCTTGTAGATGTTCTAATTAACTATTCTGTGTGATTAGGAATTAAGTGGTTGTTACCAATATTAATCCAAAATTTAACATGTTCAGTTGAATGAATCATATACTACTTCAAAAAAATATCCACCATCAAAATAATATTAAATTAATTATTTCCAACATAACGGTTATATTTGTTTTAATAAAATCATTCTTTGATTGTTTTCATTTTATTTCCAATATATAAAATAACCAAAACCTATGATTTACTTTTTAAGTTCATTTTTTATGTGTAAGTGAAACAATTAGACATCCTTGAGCACATATACAGAGATGACCCGATAATAACCGGTTTTTATTCTACAATTGAACCCATGAACTTACAGAAATTATTAAGTGCATTGAAATTTTTTCCTAGGAAACCAAGAATTATTCAATTAATTCATAATATTTTTAAACTCATCATTAAAATGTTATGAACTCAAAAATATAAATAGATAATTATTGATCATATTTCATACACTTACAATTCATTTTTTTATTTATTAAAAATTAAATTTTTTGATATAATTTATGAGTATAAAGAGATCATTATTAAATGATATTTTACTATTTATTCCAAGTATATAAGGGTTATTTAATATACTTCACTAAATAATAAATAAATATTTGAATGATCGAAACAAATATGAAAAAAATCAATTTAGATACCCACCTAGAACGTCATTCTCACAATTTCAGAATATACAAGTGTAGGTTTCTGAACAGTTACCACCATTATTTATCAATTTAAATATTCTTCAAGTAGTTAGTAATCCATAATAAATAATATTGAGTGTAAATTTATGTAATTATGATTTGAAACATCACCATATTCAATAATTACCTACATTTAATGGAATTCCCAAAAGGATGCATATACTTTTATTTAATTTTTCTTAAAAATAATCAACATATTCTACTTCAAGGTTTGATAGAGGTTGAATCGAGGTTAATCTGTTTCCCTCATTGTATAAAGGTTAAAAAGGGATTTTTTTATTTGAAGATAAATATATTTTCCTTTATTATAGAAAATATATAATTCCTTCATCAAAATATTTTAAAAAAACTCAAAGAACCATGGATTGAAGAAAAAGAATCACCAAATTTGTGTAATGGGAGAATGATCCATTTTATAATGTATGGAAAAAATATTTAGAGTACCACTAAAAATTTACTAATAAATAAGTTATGTTATCTTTAAGGATGAAATTATTTTAGTATGCACTAAATCTAACAGGACAAAATTTAGCAATGGAAATAACTATAGGACATAATTTTGACAAGATAACAGAGGAGTTGAAAAACATTCACACCATTATTTTAATGAATTACCAAAAATTTTATCAAAGGAAGAATTGATTTTTTTTTTACTAATGTGTGTTCATAGTTAGCTAAAATCCATAAATTGAGTTAATGTTTGTTGATAAAAAATCATGAAAATAAGGAACAATGTTGATACTATCACAGACTGATTCCACCATGACTCCAAATTATGTTTTTGATTAATAGTGTATGATATTGAAATATTTCCTCAAATAAGTCATGGGTTAGGGACTAGTTATAAGAATATAAATCTTATAAATATAGGCATTACCATATTAATAATATAATAAAATACATTAAAACCAATGCAAACCACCAAACCATGAATAATGATGAATCTATAATCAACTAATATCATAATAATGTAAAATTTATGAATGAAATATAATATAACCAAAATATAAGAAAAATGAAACAATGAATGAATAATTTATAAATCTCAACAATTAAATAAACCCAAACCACCTTCATACCTTAGTTTTATATGAAAAAATCTCTCACAACAAGCTCCTACTATCCTTCTTATTCTTTAAGATAATGTTTTTAGAAAACTTTACTAACAGTAACCTGCATAGTTATATTTAAAATCAAGTTTGATTATATCCACTTACTCATTACTCCACCCCTATGTATAAATAACCAATTCAATATTGTTCATGGAAAATAATAAATTATTAAAATCATAATACATAGTCACATCATCACTAACCAAAAATCACATAGGGGTAAACTTGGTAAATTTTTTACTAGTGACTTAAACAATACTCAATACCCATAAAATACTTTAAATGAGTTTATTTCCTTCAATACGTCTGAATAATTAACAATTAATCTTGTTTATTAGTATATTTTATTCCCAATATCACCACAAGAATCACTCACTAAATTAATAATATACATATAATATAACACACAAAAAATATATAATATTTATATGATAAACCAACTCCCAGTAGATAGTATCCCCATATCTAAAGAGAAAAATATTTTGATCCTCCCACTTTCATAATTTCACCACATACACATCCATGCCACAATCAAAAAACAAATAACCAATCCAAACAACTCATTTGGGTGAGAGAGGGCATACTAGTTCAGCCAGACGGTCTATCCTTTTACTAATCCAAATGATGGGATATACCTAATAAAACCTCCCTAAGGTGGTGGTTATGTAGCTAAGGGTATTCTAACTGCTGAAATAATATCAAAATATAATAATGACAACTCACATAATCATATACCCATAATTTAGATACTAATATACGTCATCCTTGTAACATCTGGGCAACCATTATCATCAATCATACTATCCAAGATATCACATCATCATCACAGTATCCACATAATAATTAATTTCTAACTCCTAGTGATCATAACATCAATTTACCCAAGAATTTAATAACTAGCCTTTACCTAGGTAGAAATCTAGAGGGAGAACTATAAAATGTTATCTTCATATGTAATTTATATAATTATCACAATGAAATGTCCATTTCACTTACCAATATGTTGATAAGTGAACTACCCATGTCTACCTCTAATCGGTCAGGGGCTAGTGAACTACATTGAATTTTCTACACAAAATGATTAGACGTATTTCCTCTAATAATTTATCACCTGGTATCATGTAACAATATCCACCATAATATAAATAAATATAAAAAATATATAATATAACACATGAATATAAAACAAGTAGCACCATGACATAATGTTAAATAATAAATTATATCTCTATATATAACTAATACATTATTAGTAGATATCAGATTGAGCACTTACGACATGAACATTCCATCATAATGAAAACTCTACATCACTAGTCACCTCTTCTAATATCAGTCTCCTATATCTAAATTCATCCACCATAAACATCTGCTGATCATCATGGATATAAGATTAAACAATGCATGAGTGTGCATACAATGGTGATAAATAATACTCAATATGGATATCCTAAGTATAAAACTAATCCCATAAACAGCCAGTATATACATGTATCATCAGTAAACAAGTTTTGATAATTCAACCATCACTACACAACATGACCATCATAATAATAATATTTATGACCAATTCTTTTCAAGAAATCCAGATCTAACTATATTTACACTCACTAAATAAAAATTATTATATATATATATATATTTATATTACAACCAAACTAATAGAAAAATGAATAATAAAATGGATCCCCCATTCTGTGCCCTACTAGAGAGCCATCGGTTTCCCATAACTAAGACAAATACCTAATCATCAGAGAATAGGTCTTGTCTAAACCCTCAAACCATCTTAAATATCAGTATATGTTGGAACTAATCTATCCCACATGAAGATTTAATCATTATATAAAAATAATATATTAAAAAATATGATCTCCTATCCCTTCATAATATTTGTCAATTGAAGATTCACCCTAGACTGACATCCTTGAGATGCTAGAGGAATACTTATACACCCATCTCAAACCAAAGTCATAGTTGAATATTTAGTCTACCTAATCCCAATGTTTTGGATAAATTTTTTTATTTTAATATATATTGTACCTCAACCTTGAGATGTGGGTGGAAAGGAAGTAATACATTGCATCATCATCGACATAGATCTTAGAGCTATGGGAAACAAATAGTGTGAACAATCAGTAGAATCCTTTATATATATATATTATCCCCATGTATAATCAATACACTTTAACCTAGATGAAAAAATCCACAAATTTAAAATAATTTTTTGATATTAAATTCATTTTATTTCTAAATATTTATTTAATCATTGAGTTCTAATGTGTTTTGGGAATTAAAGTTTCAAATCATTTGATTATGTTAATATTGTTTGAAATAGCCATATTGGGTATTTAATTTGATTACATAAATCTTGTAATAGATGTTTACTAATTATTATTTTATTACTATTTTCAAGGAATAACATTTCTTAAAATACTATATATTGATTGTTTTACATGCTACCTTGTTTTTTGGAACAAACTAGAAGTCCCAGAATTGATTTCAAGAAGTTTAGAACTTATTGTGGAAGCACTATGTTTGAATTAGAAAAAACATAAAAGGTAAAAGTCTTATAGATTCATTGTAAGAAAATTTATGAGAAGCATAATGGAATTATCTTATAAATATGAAATTTTAGGTGGTTGTAAGATAATTTTATCTATTGTATGATATTTTTTTGTGATGACATTTTTCATTGGAAAAATTCGTACAGTTTATTGATTTTCAATATTTTTAGAAAATTTCATCTAGCTGGAGTAAATTTCATCTATGTGTACGAGAATTATCCACATGTAATAGAATTTTCCATGAGTAAGATGATTTCTCACGTAAGATATTCTATATTGAGAAATGATTGGAATTTTATGAAGGAGAAAAAATATAACAATGCTGATCCAGAAAAATTCCCAAATTAAATACCATGATACATTATGAGATTCTAGCCTAGGTATTGGGGTTCCATTTCATCATTCATAGAACCAATCCTAGGATTCCACATGGATTATAATATGAAAAATATTTTTATCAATAATAGGGAAGGAATGATTTTTATTTTAAAGAAGAGACGATTTCCTAGAGATTTATAGTTTCAAGGAAGAAGGAAGAATTATAAAAATTCAATAAGAAAGGATATCATAGGTTTTAATAACTAAAATAACAGGTAACCATGGATCTATAAAATGAGGATACAACCGAAGGAAGGGTGTTTGAGTTTTCACTATACACACGACCACTGCTGTTTAGTGATTTCATTTTATTTTATTTTTTATTTACTTCATTGATTTGTTATTATTCTTTTCCATTCATCTCTAATACCCTTTTTTATAGAGTTTTAAATTTTTTTTAAGGTCATGTTTTCTTTTTGTAATGTTTTATTCTTCACCCTTCAATGTACAAAACTCCCTCTATCTTGTAAACTGGTTTCAGGACTCAGTACTAGTTATAAATTTCAAATATGGATAAGTTTTATTTAATTATATATATATATATATATTGTATGATATATGATAAATATCTACATAGTTTAAGGATATATACAGTGGAATAGTCTTAGTTGAGTGGTGAAGTGCTTGGATTTTACTAGCTTATGTGGAAGGGGTAGTAATTACTCTTGGTTTTCTTAGAAATCACAAGACCTGGTTGGGTGTTTCCGAAGTAATTCAAGAATTATTTTCTATATAAATTAAAAATATAGAGAGTATGGAATATTTAATGAAGGTTTTTTAGGTTAATTCTCACCAAAACCATTCAACCAAGGATGAGAGGTGAAATTGTTTAGGATTCTCTAATTCCTCAGTTAACTAGAAGAAGGAGAGATAATAATTTAAGTACTATGATAACATTACAATTTGAAATAGAACCTTCATATAATCACTCTTTATTCATTATTTGTTTAATTTTCAGTATTGTATTGCATCGTTTGTCTTAAAAAACAAACAATTTTTAAAAATATCCCTCATTTTTTAACCTAAGTGATAACTGATTTTATACACTCCTCTTTAGAGACAACCCAATGGTTACCACTAATACTATATTTTAATATGGAAAATAATTTCTTTTTCACACCCCATTATTATCAAATTTTCAAAACATGGAACCATTTATAGGGGGGAAATTCCAAAAATATAAATTTTAAATTTTCATGTCTAAGACCTCTAACTCAAATATTTAACCTTTAGATCTAGATATTGAAAAAACATTGATTAGAGAACATTAAAAATTAATATTGAAAACTAAATTTGAGGAAATTTCCTTAATATATCAAAGTGAAAATTCTAGTGTTCACCTTAATCCCTCAACTATGTCATTTAACCCTAATACTAACTTGAGATACCTATATGTGACGAAATTCATCAATCAAAATAATCTGATTTCTATGTCTATGTGGAAAAATTATTTCAAGTTGAAAAATCAATTAATTCAGTTTATTCTCAAATTATATGGGTTGGAAGGTGAATATCCCAAAAAAACATCAAATAATACAAATTATTCTTCCACATTCACAAACCAATAGGATTGGTTGATGAGAAAGTCAAGTGAAGGGTATTACCCTTTTCACTTAAAACATTATCCAAGGAATGGATTTACAACCTATAACCAAGATAATTTCATGACTAAGATTACTTGAAAAGATGTTTCCTTAAGATATTATTCCATATATCTAAAATTAAATCCATTAGGAAAGAGTTTTTTTTCTATCTCACAAGCTTATAGAGATACTTTGCAGGCGTAAATGGAGAGATTAGAGATACATTATTCTAGTTTTCCATATCAATATATATAAGAGAATCACTTCCTTAAGTTATTTTATTAAGTATTAATAGATAATGACCAAAATATTTTGAATTAATCATCTAAAGGATCTATGATAGATAACTCACTTGTATAATCCAACGTACTTATTAAGGACACAAAAAATAAAAAACTTTTTGGCACATAAGGAATGATCATAAGAGGAATTAACGAGGTAATAACTTTTAACCCATATCCACTGTTAAAATATAATCATGAAGAGCTAACTAGTCTTGTTAGAAAAATGGATTTGAAAAAAACTAGTGAGAAACAAGAACTAGTCAAGTTAAGATTTTCTATGGTCATCACCTCATCATTTTACTGACTAGTGTTTTAAAGTGAAATGAACATAAAACCAATGTAGAAACCTTTGAGACAAGGAAATACCAACATCCTTCCAAAGTATGAAGAGATAATTTCAAAGTATAATATGTATTTTTAAGCCAATATAACCTGGTAAACCCTCCTTTTAAAACTATTTTCAATAATAACTACCTTATCATTAGCAATTATAGAACCCACTACCGTTCCAAAAACCATATAAGAAATCTTACAAAAACCATATTAAAAAATACCTCCTTATTATAAAAATAACCCATTTTAATAACCATCCACTAATGAAAAACAACATGTATAAAAACAATGAAGATCTGAAGTGGAGTATTTTAGGAATGACGTTAAAGAACTGGAAAATAAAATCAGTAGTTTATTTAAAATTCTATATAAAATACCAAGAAAAATAATATACTTGTCAGAACCTAATCCCATTGGAAATGTGAGGATGATGCAAATAA
The DNA here is from genome assembly GCA_963277665.1 of Viscum album. Lineage (NCBI taxonomy): Eukaryota > Viridiplantae > Streptophyta > Magnoliopsida > Santalales > Viscaceae > Viscum > Viscum album. Next base: position 865,097,686 of record OY728152.1, on the reverse strand, counting down.
TAAGTGGTAAAGAACTTTCACCACAATCCAAAAATAAACCTAAACCTAAAAAATTGGTATTTTAGGAGAATAAATCTGTAAATTCTAGAATTATTCTTGAAAACCAGTCTATAGAATAGGAAAAGAAATAAGAGAAATGGTAGAGAGTTGGGACGAGGAGAATGAAACAAGATACCCCATTGTAAATGAAGCTAAGGTAGAAGAAAGATCTTCTTCTTATATTCCCATCAATAAAGGTATTTTGTAGGAAAATTCATATGTTAGAATGTTAAAAGGAATTTTCCAAAACATTCCATAACGGTGAGATTATTATTTCCTTTTTGGAATCTCTCAAGAAAATTCCTAATTATTCCAAGATTCCTAATGAAATTTTAATTAAAATTTAGTGGATTTAAGGGAATGAAATAGTCAATTTAAGAAGAAGTGTCTCAACATTAGTCACCCCCAGTTTCCCAAAAAATGTCAATATCCATGGACATTCTCTGTCATTTTCACCATTGGTTCAATGAATATTTCTAATGCTTTATGTGATTTAGGAAATTACATAAATGTCATGCCTCACTCAGTGTTTACATTTAATGTTCCCTTGGATGTGTGTGATTATTGAATTATATTTTTTTGGATTATATTTATTTTATTTTTTTAATGTAATTATGAAAAGGAGAAGTATTGGATAATGGATTTTAATATCCATCCAAAAAAAATTGAAAGAGTATCCAATATGTGTTGGGAAATGAAGTTAGTTCCCTAAAATAATTGAATGGTTGTAATCATAGGGTAGTCTATAACAATTTATTAAACAAATTGATCTTCATGAGAAATAAAGACAAGTGTTAAAGGATGTGTGAAAATTAAATCTATAATATTTTGGAAATATGTTTGATATTGAAGCTAGATATTGGAGTGATCCTAAGATTACTGAATAAGTTAAAGAATCCATACTTGAGTGATTGAGAATTAAGGCTACTATTTATAATGTTTTATATCTATTTTATGATGGTTTATGAAATCCAAATTATATTTGAAATCTAAGAAGGTAGAGGTGTTTTTCAGAATACTCTATTTTTAGAATTTATTATGGTATAATTCATTAGAAGAATCATAAAAGTGTTTTTAATTATTACAATAACTTATGAAATTATTTAGAGTATTTTTAAAGTAATTTGACATGAATGTGGTGTTTTACAGGTGATTTGAATATTATTGAGGTTTATTTGAAGAAAAATTTAAATTACTATTCTCAAGTGGAAGATTTGATAAGTGTAAAAGGCATTTATCCTATACATAAGGAATTTGATCTATGTGTATGAAATTCATGATAGAATATAAGTAAATCATCATTTTCTTAAGATTGTTGATCCTTGTGTAAATTATTTGTTGAGATAAGAAAATGGAAATGATATTTGATCTATTTTAAATAGATTTTGGATGAAAATAGGAGATTTTTCTTATGAGAATGTTAATTGAGATTTGTGAGATTCCTGTAAAACAATTTTTGAAGCATGTATATATATTATTTGTCTAAAGTTATGAAAAGGGAAAATTAATATAGTGTTATATATTTTTGTATCATTAAAGTGAATTAATATAAAGATAATATAATTGAGTGATGCATAGGAGATTTATATATTGTTTAATTAAATCGATATACACATAAGTGATTTTAATATCATGTAAAAGATTCTAGCTAGTGCATTTGATATTAAAAACACATAGGTTTTTTTTGAAAAATTAAAAAAGTAATTAACCTGCATGTAAGACAATTTATATACATGCATGAAGGTTTATCATAAGATATTTATAAGATACATATGATATATGAAGCCACATATTACTTTTTTAAGATGCATACATTAATTGTCCTAGAAAAATTTCCAAATCCCATGGACTAAAAATATGACATTTCTAAAATTATAAATCTAAAGAGGAAATGAAATCTGAAGATGATGGAGCTATTATTAAATGTTTCAAAAATCATAATGGTTTGTAAATCTATAAAATGAGTATGATATAATGAATATGAGATGATCTAAATCATAGATAACTGTTCTTGATAATGAAAGTAACTTTATTGGATTTTAAAGAATAATATAGATGAAGTTCCATCATTATCAACATAATATCTAATGATTATATCATTATTATTTGAGATAGAATAATTTAGTAATACTACTGAGTTACTACTACTATGTACATACTCAACCCATGTTTTTTACAGAATTCCATGTTAACCTCTCACATTATAAGAGAGTGTTCCACACTACAAGATATATGTATGCTATGATTTTCATACCACTATGAAGATTAAAATTAAGATTTAATCTACATTATATTTTGATAATGATGAATCCAATACTGTTGAAGAATAAAATAAATTGTTATTTTTCCATGTGAGGTATATTAATTAATGGTATCTTTATACCTTTTTGTTGAAAAAGAAAATCATGGTTGAAAAAATAGGTCTACTATCACAATTAATTATATTGGTAGGCTCGAGAAATCATATTATATACCAATTAAAGAATTTAAAAAAGATATACTAAATTAATAAATCAACCTATATAGGTAATGTGGAATCAAGAAAATAAAAAAAGATCTACTACTGAGCAGTTCAAATCAATGGGATCCAAGAGGGAGTATTGAATATGAATAACTATAGAACTCTTAATTAAGAATAATAAGTGACTGATAATGAGAAAAGGAGTATAAAATTTATGTATTAATGTTGAAATAAGGAGGGAGAGGATCCACTTCAATCTATAGTGAGGAAGACAAAGTTAATTGATCCAATGAAACCTATAGGGTTTCAAAGAGTGATGAGAATAATAAGAAAGAATAGTGGAATAGAGACTAAACAGGTGTGCATGTTTTGATATTTCATATCAATCCATCCAGTGATCGAGAAGTGAGTTGAGTAGATCGGGTGATAAATATCTATTGAAGAGATATAAAGTTGAGTTGCAAGTAGAGATAAAGTTCCATGCATCATTTTAAAGAAAACCTAACATTCAAAAACTGTAATTTTTAAAATAAATAGATTAGTATTTTGTGTGTAGATATATATCTAGATATCTTGTTGATCCAATTAAATTAGAGAAGGAAGAGTTTCAAATAAACTGGTGGGATACCAAAATAAAATGTACAATGGGATGTTATATGGATCACTTGTGTATTATAGTGATCTCATACAAGTGTAACATGAATTGATTAGTCATAGGATGATATATGATGAAATTAACTTATAATGGTGAAATTATTTTAGTGTATAATCAATGACTGGGAAATCCAAATCACAATAAGGGGTTGGATTCCCTGGAGTGACCGAACTATTTAAAAAAACTCGTTCCATTTGGAGTTTTATCTACAATATATATAGGTGTATACCAGTTTAAACAACATAAGATCAAATATAATTAAATTATAATAATGTTTTAGAGTTAAATGGTTTTTCAATGTTTAAAATAAATATTTATAACATGGTAAAATCAGACAACACCTGATGCAACCCCATCTCATGAGCATTTTTATGGTCTACCGGGCACAATAATTTATATCTGAGAATGGTTTCTTTTAATTGAATATATTATTCTATAATATCTAACATTATTTAAAAGTATATATCTAATTAGTGAAAAAAAATTTCCACAATTATTTTACATGTTATATATGATGTGCATATTTAAAATTTTTGAAGTTGAGACTCAGATAGAAAATTCAGATTCTATTACTATCAAAAAATATTTGGAGGTCACAGAAAATAGTTTAAGAAATAGGTAAAAGAAATATGACATGAATCAGTGAAAGGTTTAAAATAAGAAAGGGAAACCACCACTAGCTGAAGGTTCCTAGATTGGTATGTGCATTAATAAATCTTTTGATTATTATTCCAAATGATTCAAATGAAATATACGCTAATGATTTAATTGAATCTACTAAAGGAATCTACTTTGAGGTTATGTAATTTTATAATAAATGCTCCATTGAATTTTTTTAAAACATATTTGTATATATCCAGAGGGTAAATAATGAAAAGTCATATCTGGAGTAGGAAACACATGATATCAAAGAATCATTAATAATAAGTTGAGTAGATTCAATACCATTATAAAGCTTATGAAAGACAAGGAATAATTTTACACTCTTTTCAATGAATGATTTTCTTTATTTAATATATAATTTCAATTTTTTTTGTGATAAAGAGATGATTGAGAATTTAGTTAATGAGTTTATCCACACATTGGAGAAATTTCATAAATTCTCCATGGATGTCAAAATTTATAAAACAGTGTTTATGGAAAATAAGTTGAAAGAGTTTGAATACTGGTTGCAAGAGGAAAATGGAATGATTAGGAATAATTTTAATACCTGAATGAATAATGAAAAACTAGTATAATTTTATTAATGGATGACAAGAACACTCTCAGTATGAAGTGTCTCAAGAAACAAATAAAATTGAGACATCTGGAATCCGCACAGGTTAGACTTACCAACAAATATAATAAGATAGAGACGAAAACTCAAGTTTCTAAGAATTAAATTCCCTGAAAGGGACTTATACTAGTATTAAACAAATATTGGGATCATTTGATGAAGTATCTACTTCAATCTCATGGAAGAATTTAACCCACTTCCCCATTAATTTTACATGTGCTAATATTATAGTGAGTGTGTTTATATGAAACAAAATATATATATAAACATGTAATATTTAAAATTATGTTAAATACACTAATGGGTCAAGGGTGAAATTAAGTATGTATTAGAGAATTATCTACCCCAAATAAGCCTAAGTAGTTGATCAAAATGTGCAAAAACTGCATGAGTGTCAAGATGAAAAAACTTCTCCCAAAGTGAAAATAACTTGATTAATTGGAATGTTTTTGGGTTTTTAGATTTTTTTATAAGAACACAGAGTGTTGCAATAATATATACATAACTATAAATAATATAAATATAGTATAAATGGGGAGTAGAACTAAAAGTCCAAGGAAACATGCCATGAGAAAATAGATTCCACAGAAAAGGGATAATCGATCTCTTAAGAATAAGTTTGAATGATTTTTAAACCTAAATGATTATTTAAATAGATGTCTCTACTAGTATGAGGATTTATGGTATGAAATTATGAAGTAAAAATCCTATATCGATGAGAATAAAATTATACAATATAAAATAAAGTAGATGAAGAAGAAAAATGAAGAGTCTGCCACTAGGAAAAATTAAATCTTAAAGATATCTAAAACTGTTAGAAAATGATGTCACACGAAACCTAAGAATATGATATTAGTATGAATAATGATAAGAAATCATAGAAAATTTTAAGATCTCTATGAAAATAAATTCTAAAGTGATAAAGATAGAAATAAAAGGAAAATTATCAATCCAAGAGACAAATAGTTAGACCAGCTTGGTGAAATACACACTATGTGAAGAAGTTTATAGACTTATCATAAATGGAATATTAATGTTTTATTATATACTATGAGGAATGTTTAAGTTGGATAGACATATTTATACAAAATTCATGAATGTTTTCCATAAAAAATGAGGAATAAAGGAAAATCAATAACTACCTTTAGTTTTAAGAATTTTTCTACTAAAAAGGAGCATTCACCCAAAAACAAGTATGATCATTTGAAGATAGGGTGTTGGATTATATGAATATATTATGTGAAAAAATACAAGAGGATAAAGAAAGATAAAAATAATCAAACTGATCTTGTTTCAAAAGTAAATAAGGATAATCAAACTAAAAAGAATGATGAATTTATAAATAAAATCATGCTTAAAAAATATTAATAGTTTTTGAAATCTAAGTATTAAATAATAAAGAAAAGAAAATATTAAATTAAAGCAGACACTGGTTTGAGAAATCATTATCATCCATATTTCTTAAGATAAGAAAATGTTAGACGATCAACCTTATTCCCAAACCCTTCATTTTTTTGTTTCAATATTAGGAATTTAATGTTTTTAAAAGTAGAGAGAATTCTATATGTGGGAGATACTAAACTGGGTGAAGATTATAAAGTTTTAACTATTCTTCTTGATTCTATAAATTTGACCAAACCCTTAAAAAATTAAGAAAGTGGTATAATTTCCATTCCCCTATCACTAGTTTTATTCACAATAATTAAGTTTTTCAAGGGGTGATTATCTAACCAAATGGGGATAAATATATTATACTTGAATGTTTTTTTATGTCTATGAGTAAAGTTTATTGAAATTTATTTCAAATATCTTTATATATCCCCTTGATAAATAAAGTAAGATTAGGTATCACATTGAGGATGGTGAACAGAAAACAATATTGTTTAAATTAAAAACCCTTTTTTCCTACAATAAACTAGACTATAAAGACTTATATTTTGTTTGTTGATATAATATTACTACGAGAAATGTGACATAACCCTTCTCTCTTGGAATTAATTTATTTTTTTGGAAGATGGATGAACATATAGAGTGAATTTGAGTTTCTCAAATTTATAAGAGTTAGTTGTAGAAGGAATGACTTATCCTACCCTACCATATCAATTAAGAGAAGAATAGATTTCCTAAATTTTCATTTATTATGAATTAGTATATTATAAATTACATTTACCTTAAGATTATATTTGGAATTGACAGAAAACCGAAATAAGATGATTGAAGTACTCTAGAATGTGGGTAATGCTCGAACTATATTTATTATCATTTAGTTTTGTTATCATTATCAATGTAATTTTAAAAAATATAACTATTAGGTGATGGAATTTATAATCCACAAAAAATGGAGTGAATGAGACACCCATATGTCTTGGGAAATGAATCTACTATCCTTAAATACATGGCTGGTCATATTCTAAGGGAAACCTATATCAGAATATTGTATGAACTAATCCTCATGAGAAGTAAATACAAGTGCTGAAAGTGTGCGAATGCTATATATAGAAATTTTAAATGAGGTTTTAAAGAGAATCTAGCTAGTGGGGAGATCTTAATATTTATAAATAAGTTAATGAATCGATGCTTGAGTGTTTAAGAATGAAGGATAATGTTTATAGAGCATTATATCTCTTGGATGTTGGTTTGTGAACGCTGAGGTAGAGCTAAAACATCAGAAGGAAAATGAAATATTGAGAATAATCTATTTTGATTGTTATTATACTATATGTCTTTGTAATAAGACTAAAAGTGTTCAAATTTTTTTTAATAGTTCTTGTATTTATTTGGATCTGTTATGAAGTATTTGATATGAATTTGATGAATTAACGATGATTTAAATATGCTAAAATTTCATTTGAAGAAAACATGAAATTACGGTTCATGATCTGAATATTGGATAAATGGAAGATGTATTTATCCTATATGAATTAAATTTGATCTATTTTGTAGAAATTATGTCCAACTCATATGTAAATTTTCCTATACATAAGGGAATTGATCCATACATAAGATATTTGTTGAGATAAAAAAAAATGTCAAAGGCATTTGATCTAATTAGAAGTGATTCTGGCCACGCGTAGTATATTTTCCCAATCCATAAGTTAATTAAGCTACACAATATTCCTGTATGACATTTTGAGAAGGCTATATGATATTTGAGTTTGTCAAAGTTTAAAAAAGGAAAAATTCATATGTTCTTGGATATTTCTACAACATGTATGTGAACTGATATACATATTAGAGAATTAATCCTTGTATGTGACATTTTTTTAGTGTGAAAGTTAATTGATATACATATATGATATTTGACCCACATATAAGAGAATTTGTCTAGCATGTATAATTTTTGACACGTGGAGGAAATTTTGGAAAAACGACAAGGGAAATTAACCTACACATAAGATAATTAATCTACAAGCATGATGTTTTAAAATAATAAATTTTTGAGATGTGGATAAAATTTAAAAGATTTATATGATTTTTTTAGATGTGTATGAAATTTGACCTTGAAAAATCTCCAAAACCCACAGAATGAAACATGTGATATTTCTAAAAATATAATTCAAAATAGGAAATAAAATATGAATATATTAGATCTATTCTTAAGTATACAAAACATAATTATTCTTCATAAATCCATGACTTGAGGTTTATTGGAAGAATATGAGATGAGATGAATCATGTATAATTTTTCTTGACAAAGAAAATGATTTTACAAAATTTTTAAGAATAATGTAGAAGAAGTTATATCATTGATTAAACTACTCTGTAAATATTATATTATTGTGACTTGACCTAAAGTAAGTTAAGAAGAGTGATGAGGTTATTTTGTTATGTACAGACACAACCTGAGTTCTATACAAAAATTAATTTTAATATATCACACTATAACAATGTTCTTTAGGACATAAGACATTCATGTTGTTTGATTTTCATACAATCATGAAGATAGAATTAGGGATTTTAAATATGATATATTTTGATAAAGATGATGTTGATCCTATTAAAGAATAAAATAATGTTTTATTCATTCTTATGAGGTGTATTAAAGGATGGTATTTCTATTACAACCATTGAGTTGAAAAATAAAATCATGGTTCAAATAATACGGTTCACTCTTGTGATTCATTATATTGGAAGGATTGATAAATATTATTACATACCAATTCGGGTATATGAAAAATACATCAGGAATTAATAAATCTTCATTTATATGAAAAGTGGCACTAATAAATTTTTTTAAAAATGATATATAGTTGAGTTATTCAATTATAGTTGGTCCTAGAGGGAGTATAGAAATATATTAACTAGAGAACTATCAATGAAGAAGAATAAGTTACAAATACTAATTATAAGGGAGGAATATATATGTATCGAAGATGGAAGATGATGGAGGAGAATCTACTAATAGAAGTAGCGAGGAAGAAAATGTGAACTAAGCTTACATAACCTGCTGGATTTCAACGAGTGAGAAGAATGAAAATCCCCAAACTTTTACATGCTATAAAATTTAGAAGAAATTTTAATTTTTGTCTCTTGGCCTATAGGAGGGGTCAAGTGGTAATTTCCCCATGTAGAAGATCCTAACAATATCTTCTAAAAATTTTGTTGACCATGGAATGATGTATTTAAGTATGGGTATAGATTTGGTGTGATTTTGAACATAGAGTATTTTTTAGAATACATATTAATATTTATTAATTAAATATTAGTCATTTTATCATTGAAAGTATTGATAATATTATATAGAGTGCTAGATTGGAATTCTGACTTCATGGTTGAGTCCAAAATAGGGGTTTTACATAGGCATGGTATATAATGAGGGAACAACTAGTACGTAATGGTTAGATATGTTACCATTACACAATGGTAGTGAGCGAGGGGGGGGGGGGGATGGGGTAAGAAAGGTTACCCTTATTGAGGGAACCCCCTCAAATAAGTGTAATGAATTTTTTAAAGGGATTACACCATATATATTGGGGAATTATTTTGAGGTATAAAAGGGGGATCTTGGGAATAAAAATGTATTAAATATTAAATTTAATATAATTGTTAAATTAATTACAAAAAAATTGATATTATTTTATAAATAACTAATGTTTTATAAATAAAGATAAGGACTCATGTTGATAGATGATGATCATTCAGTATTTTACAAGATTTGAGGAGGATGGTTGGGATTAAATTATAAAAGGATTATAACTACATGGGTTAGGTGGGAAATCCTTTGAAGATAACCCCTTTATGAAATGATTTTATTATTCTACAATATGTGAAACACGGTCTCACCACCTCTATGAGATTGTTTTTTTTGTAAATAATGTAATTTTTTTAATTAACAATGAATGATTATGAATGAATTAGACAATGTTCCAGGGGATTTTATGGATCGTTGTGAATTTTTTTTGATTCCTCAGCCATTGATGGCTGGGGACTCGATTATAACTGTGTTCCTTATGATACACAGACCCAAAGGGGTACATTTTAAATGAATTTAATGAATAAACAGAACCTTGATAGGAACCTTTAAATCCATTTAGGGGGAAATGAATAATTCCCCCCACTTTTCATATATAGATATCACATCTTAATATAATAATAGTTATTACATAACATAATGATCCAAGTGAGAATCATATATATCTAGTATCTTTGGAAAATTAGATACATAAAAAACATGTTCAGAAGTGAAATACATCATCTCCCACTAAGTTATTCATAACTATACCCCTTCATATACTTATAATACTTAATATATTTCCTCATAATATGGGGAAAGGAAGCATAAGAAATGGTGATCTCAGATGCTATGTAATGGTAAACAAAGTGGATATCAATATAAGACACAAATAAGGGTATGAGAACATGAGAATAACATTTTAAAACCATACCCTAGATATCATGAATCATAAACATAAGTCATGAAATAAATTCTTGAATTTAATAGTGCATGAATCATAAAGAAATCGAATAACATAAGCCATGAGACAATAACATTATCATAAGACATATATTTTGGGTATACACATATGCATATCATCATTTCCTAAATAGTCAAGGCTCATTGCCAAGGCTATCATTATGGAATGGGTTCACTCCCAAAACCATTATAGTTGTAATGGTTCACTCCTTAGACTATCACTGTAGAAAAACTCCATTATTGAACTGTGTTCACTCCCCATTCGAGTCCTACTTATCACATGAGATATCTATCACTACCTAATGCATTAGATTCACATATAATTATGGTACAGACTTCATATAAATAAAATAATACATAATTTTACCACAATATCATAAAATATTCATAATATCATAACCCTATAAAAATGGTTTTTATAAATATTTCATCATATAATAACCCATTGGAAAGAAATGGGTTTTATAAGCATAACCAGTAGAAAAGAAACATGTTCTGTAAAAATATAGTCATAATAATCATAAAATATATAGAGAAAGGATAGGTATGGAATAATTGTATTATATAAATAGTATAAAATAATTATTATCAATAGTTTTTATAATTTATGAATTAAAATACCATTAAAATATCATAAAAATCATTTTTGAAGAAAATACCTTTCCAATTTGAAAGTCGCCATTTAAAATATTTATTTTTTTCCATATTTTAAATAAATAATTTTCTTTTAAAATAAAATTTAAATCAAATAAATTATTATTTATATAACTGATTGGTCACTATTATGGGAAATACTTTTCATTCCATACACGTTAAAATGAAGATGCCTTCCATATTTTTGCAAAAAATCAAAAAGCACCACATTTGGAAAACAAAAAGAAGATTAATTTTAAATTTTTTTAAAAAATTAAAATAAGGGTAAAAATAAATTTAAATAATTATTTCAATAATATTAAAAACATTATTTAATACATTTTTAGAAAAAATAGGCAAGGAAGAGAAATGATTTTTGACTAAAGAGAGATAAAGTCAGTTTCCATAAAAACATTCTTTTGGTCTCTTGAGTATATAAAAAGAGTAAAATTAAATGATTAAATTTACTTTATATAAATAAATAAATAATAATAAATGATATTTAATCATTTATATATTGATAAAAATATTTCATTAGTATAAACTTAATCATAAACTATCCCGATAAATAGTGAGATTGTAATGTGAACCCTTACCACTTTGGTAACATTTTAATTGTAAGTCCCATGAAAGAAAGAACCTTATATGGAAATGTATATCCCATAATTTTCATGATAATAACCATAAAATATGTTCATGGTTAGTATATACACCTCACAAAAGAAACAAGTGGTGAATTTGACACGTGTCTCATAGAAATAAAAGTGAGACTAAAATCCCATACCTCTAGTCTCAAAATACTTAATAACCATTATGACCTTTTATGTAGTAAATATAGGCTATTATAGACATATTACAGAATCATAATCATATATATAATACAATATATTATTCACTTATGACCTTTTATCACTAATTTATTAATATTTTTTTATTAAAATCATTGTTCCAGGTGACAACTTCTTTTTTTTTTCATGTATATTTTGTTTCCACAGTATTAGTTACTGTCATTTCATTATGGTTATTTCATATACATAATTTTATTGTTGATATATATATCATATAAATATTAATTATATATATATTTATAATAATCTATAATGGTTAGATATAGAAAAATGAACTGCACCATTCAAAGAGATGGTAGGCCATACGTAAGCATTAATTTTGTTTCCATTTTCTCAATGGATGGAATGAATGAAAGGAAAATATTAATTAAAAATTATGAATAATTTTTATATCATATATATAATAGATATCAATTACATATATCCTTATTACCATTCATGTAAAAATAAAATGAAATATGTATAACATCACTCCATGGAGGTGGTATCCCAAACATATTCATGAGAGACATTATTGAATTTAAACATATTGAGAGGTAATAATTTATATGTGATATTATAATTATAATAGTATAATTATGTAACAAATAATATATTTATATAATTTTAATCCATTAGTATATGCATCCATGAGAGGCGGTTATGGAAAATGAATTACATTAGTTTGCTAGGTGGGAGTTCACCGTACATATGATTGATGATTTCATTTCCCATTTGATAAAAGAGAACATTTATATAGGATATGAAATTAAAAAAAATGAAATCTTAATTTTTTTTATGATAATGGTTTTATTATTTTATCCTATTTAGTAAATATTTTAAATATGTCGAATAAGAAGTAAAACTAAAATTCATGGTTAATAAATATACATCTTTTTCGGAGAATCTATTTAGGTTTATACCTAAAGCATTACTAGGCTTTTTTTATGATAAAAAGGGAGTATAGGTCATGGGGAGTGATTTAAGGAAGGTAATTTGTCAATTATTTCAAAAACAAAAAGGACCATGAATTGTGGAGAGGATAGGAGAGTAGGTGTCCTTTTATAAGTGGGGGAGGGAACCCACCATGAAATTTCCTTAAGGAATCCCAAATGATAAAGTCATCACCAAGAAAAATTCATCCAAGTGGACATAGATTTTAATTGAAGATAATATATGGTCTAAATATGTACAAAAAAATATGTAAAAAAATATGATTGGACAATATTAATTGGAAATAATACCCTTATATTTTTGTTTAGCCTCAGTAAACCCATTTTAACCTTAACCGCGATAATTAAATTTTAATATTTTTACTATTCATTATGAATAAAATTATGTTAGAATAATTAAATAATATTAATTATTTCAATTAAGAATACTGAATCCATTTTAACCAATTCAATCCATATAAGTGGAAGAATTTAATTTAAAATTAAACCTGTAGACATGATGAAAAATTAGGGATTTAAAGAAAATGTTTTCCTAGGTTTAAAAAGTTTTTATATAAAATATCAACATGATATTTATTAAAATGATATAAATTATTTAAATAATAATATAATTGAAAGAATTATACTTATAAATCATTTTAAAACTATATGTAAATTATTATTTTCTTCAAACAAAAATATATTTTTTAATAAAAAATATCATTTTCACTGTTCATAAAGAATTAATCTTTTGAGGAAATTATCAAAACATCACTCTAATATAATTTAAAAATCTTGATTAAAAAATGAAGTTAATTTTTTAAAATAAATTTTCTAAAATTTGAAAAAAATAATTATAAAATAAGAGCATAAAATAGGATGAAACCATTTTTAGAATAATATAGTTTTTAAGCATAAAACTGGATTTATCCTTATCAAATGCCTAGAAAAAATATTAGATGACTGATAAAAAATTTTATTGAAAATTGAATATATATAATTCATTAAAATAATTAACCAATAGTGGTTTATTTAATTTTTTAAGATAAGAACACATTACGTGCACAAAAACAGTTTTTTAGAAAAACTTTTATTGTACTTTCAAATGATTTTTATTTTCATTTCTAATTGATTGATAAAAAATGAATTTATTTTATTCATGTTAAAAACATTTAATTTTAATAATTCATTTATTCCTATTAATACCTAGAAATTTAATAACTAGGTTATAATTGTTTGACATATTATTTTTCAATAAAACTCAGTGTTTCATGTAATACAAGCTATCAAAGAAACTAAACTTATTTGAAAAACAATTTCATAAAACATTGGGGTTTTGTATTATAACCCATTAAAAACAATTTTTTTCTTAAAAATTACATCACTTATATATAAGTAACTGCATATAGTTCTACCTCATCACATCTTCAAGTAACCAAATAGCTTCTTAAAATTGGTGGGTTCACCACAAAACATTGTCCTGATGACTAGTCTTGTTTCATAGAACTTTATCTCTATGATCCAGAATCTTTAATAGTAGTTCCTAATAAAATATATATTGATCTAGTGGTATGAACTTTGAGTTCAGTACCTTTGAATGGTCAGTTATGTACTTTATCAAGAGAGATACATGGAACACATCACGGACTGGAGAAAGGTTTCGTGGAAGTGACAAGAGATAAGATAATGTCCATACTCGATCAAAATTATAAAAAGGACTAATATAACTAGGGATAAAATTTACTATATTCCTAAATATAATAACCTTATTTTGTTGATAAATCCATAGAAACACTTTTTCACTGACATTGAACTCTATATTTCACTAATGATAGGGAGAAAAACTTTTCTATTGACTTTGTGTTTCCCTTATGTGTTTCTAAATGGATCTAACCATATATTCCATTTTTAGCTAAATCGGGTCCTAATATATTTATTTCTCCAACTTCATCCCAAAACGTTGGATTTCTACACATCATTCCATATATGGATTCATAAGGATCTATAGGAAAGATCAAGTGTAAGATTTTTTTGTTGGAAAACAGAACTAGAGGAAAGTGTTAATCCCAACCAGCTTTGAAATGTAGAGACTAAGATCATATAATATACTATAGGGTTTTAATTATTCTCTTAGACTGACCTCTTATTTTTTGATGATACGCAGTTCTAAAACATAGCTTTATATCCAAATCCTATTGAAGACTTTTCCATATCATTTAGTTAACCTCATTTCATGACAAGATACAATAGAATGTGTTACCCCATTAAGCCTTACCACATCCTTAATTTTTATCCTGGAAAGACGATCCAAAGAGAAATATTCTCTAATAAAAATGAGGTGTAATGAATTTATATGGTTATCAAATATAACTAAAATATCATTATGGACATTTGATGTTTTGGGGAGCCCTATTACAATATCCATGGTGATATTTTCCTATTTCCATTATGGGATGGATAATGGTTATAATATCCCCTTATAATTTTGTCTCCCAAACATAACATGATGATATAACAAGCACTGAGAAAGAAAATATAATTTATCTATTTTCGTACCATTCAAATATAAATAATCTTTCATATAACTATACATCTTTATAATTTTATTATGAATAGATAATTAATAACTACATGATTCTTTTAATTGATCCTTCTTTAAACCTTGTATAGATAGAAAACATACATGGTTTCTAAACCATATCATTCCATAATAATAATGGTTAAACTCAAGGATTTTTTTCCATCCCTCTAAGTCTCTACATCTTCTTTTTATACCTCTTTAATATTCACATAGATAGATTGTTAAACAATCATTTGAGAAAGATAATATTTCTCTCCTTTATTCAACTTTTCCTGATCAAACCTTCCAAAATACCTATATAATGGGCCCTTTGTGATACTCATCATAGCTGATCTAGCATGATCCTTCTAACTCAAATCATCATACACCTTGTTCTCTTTCCCAGGATGGTAATGTATTAAGAACTCTTAATATTTAATTATTTCCAACCATCTTATCTAGCATATATACAACTTTTTTGGGTGTGTAAAAATAATCTTCAAAACTTTTATTATTAGTATATATATATCATACCATTCTCAATAAAAATAATTCATCTATATCTTTAATAAAAAAATTACTATAGATAACTCTAAATCACGAGTTGGAAAATTTTTCTCATGAACCTTAAATTGTTGTGAGGCGTAAGATATCACTATATCATTATGTGTGAGGATTAATCACATTCCTTTCATATATGCATTAGTATAGATTACAATCCATTCTCGAATACTAGGAAATGTAAGGTTATTTTTATTGAGTAACCTTCTATTTAGTTCCTTGAAATTTTATTCGCATCCATTTTTTAAAGGGACTTGGCTCCCTTTTGAGTTAACTTGATGAGTAGATTAGAAAGTTGGGGGAAATTATCCACAAACCATACATAATATCCCACCAAACCAAGAAAAAATTATATGTTAGTCATATTGGTTATTCTGGGCCAACATTCAATAACTTCAGTCATTGTTGGTTCCATAGACATACCCTCTCTTGAGATTATACAACACAAAAAATGAAACCTTTTTTTTCCAAAATTAACAGCTTATTATTTTTTCATACAGTATATACTTCCTCAGTTTCTTCATCAAAATTATCAGGGGTTTTTCATAGTCTTGTTTTCTATTTGAATATATAAGAATATCATCTATAAATACTACCACAAATTGATCAAGGTAATCTCTAAAGGATATATTCATCAAATACATGAAGATAGAAGGGGAATTAGTAAGAATAGATTGCATAACCATATATTCAAAGTGTCCATACCTTTTATGGAATATTTTATTTGGTATATAATTTTTATTAACCATATATTGATGATATCTATAATAAAGGTTAATCTTGTAAATTTATTGAGGTGTGCATAATTGATCAAACAAGTCATCTATTTAGGGTTCTAGATACCTGTTTGGGATTGCGATCTTGTCCAGCTCCCAATAATCCATGAAGAGTCTCATCGATCCATATTTCTTCTTATCAAAAAAAATAGGTACACCCCAAGGTGACACACTTGGATGAATTAATCCCTTTTAATGATTGTATTGTAGTTTCTTCTTCAATTCATAAAACGCAATTAGAAAAATTCTATAAGGATTATTTGAAATAGGCGTAGCACTTGGAAGGAGTTCTATTGAAAACTCTACCTTATGATTCAATGTAATACTAGGTGACTCTTCTGGAAATACATCAAAATACTCCCAAGAAATATGAATATCCTCTATTTTGAGTTTCTCCCTAACCATTTGAGATAATCACCCATTTTGAATATTAATCAATACCCATATAATGGATGAAATTTCCATTGTAAATTAATACTTATCATCATGATAATAGATGACCATATGTTGGTTTAGACTATCAAACATGACATCCCTTCCTCAGAAATTAATGTGGGATTTAGGTATATAATGAAGGTAAATACCTAAGATAATATCAAATTTATCCAGAGGGATAATAACAAGATTTTCAAGAACCATATTCCCAAAAACTCCAATCAAAGAAGATTCATTGATTTGTGATGTGATAATCATTCCATTAAGGGTTTTCACTACTAATTCAAAATCTAATAATTGAGTATATTAATTGAAATTACTTGAATTGTTTTCTCATATACAAGAATTAATGTTACTAAGATCAAATATGGTACTTCAATTTTTGAGCATACTTATTACTAACTGAATTTGATCATTCTATCTTCATCCCCACACTAAAACCAAACTGGTTTACATAACCATAAAACATCTTTAATTATTATAATCAGTCATAAAACATTACTCATGCTATATCTATATAATTAAAACTACTCTTCAGTATAAGAAACATTAAGTATAACCTTGGTCATTCGAGGTCATCATTTAGTCAAATCCTTCAAAATGGATTGTAAAGGGAATGTGAATTAACCAAATAATATCCCTTAAGAGTGTCAGACTATATGTGTAGTAAGGAATCATTATCATGCCCTAGTAAATGATTGTGTCAATTACCAATTCACCCTTTTTATGGTTATTACCCCTAGCAAAAACTGCGATAGATCCACATCAACTTTTAGTATAAAAAAATGTTTTTCTTGGAAAACATCACTACTTTATTTACCATGACTTATGAATTTATCCAATAATTAGGTTTATCCTAAGGGTTCTTACTAAATATTTCTCTTCCTAGTTTCCAGAGGTTAACTAAAACTTTCTCTGATACCAACTATACAGACCCACACATTTCATACATACATAGAACATTTTAATAGATGAATATTCATTACATAACATAATGTCCAATGACAGAATTGTATAGTTCTAGTATCATTAGAAACTATGATACATAGAAAACTAGTTCATAAGCAAACCACATCATTTCCTACTATGTTATTCATAACTATCACCCTTCTTAAAAATGTCATACACAATAAATTTATTCATAACCTAGGTAAAATAAATATAAGAAAGGGTGATCTCAGATGCTCAGTAAGGTTAAATAAGGGGGATATCAACATAACATGAGCATAAGGGCTTAAGAACAAGAGAATAACATTTTAAAACCATACCTTGTATATCATGGATCATAAACATGAGTCATGGAATAAATAATGATAGTTTATAATACATGAAAAATAAATTAATCAAAGAACATAATCCATGAGAGGGTAACATTGGAATAATACATTGATTTGTGGCATTAAAATAATCATCGAAAGTCATTTCCTTAGTAGTCAAGACTCATTTCTAATGTCACATCCAAATTTTAATTTTCAAATGTGATCCGGTTTATCATTTGGAGATGGGTTTTCCCTCTAGTTTTGGGGGTGATAGCTTTAGATTTGGAGTTTCAGTGTGTTTTTCATTTGGTGCATGTCCAGTTCTCTGTTTGGGAAAACCATAAACCATTCTCTAGGAAATCATACCATCCTTGGAGTGATTTTGGTTTAGGGATAATTACCTACACATGGCTAGAAAAACCACGTAGAAAGTTTGAGGGAATCCACTATCCCCTAGAAGAACCATTTCGTATGGTTAGAAAACAATTTACCAAACCATGCGTCCAAATCATACAAGCTCCCAGATCGTAAAAATTGTAAAATTACTAGAATAGCCCTCAATATTTTTAATCCAAAACACCCATTTTATTCTCCCCTATGGGTTTGCAACCCTAGGGAGGCTACTCTATCCTTCACCAAGCCTACAATCCTCCTTAGATGGTAGATCTAAGGCTATTCTTCATGTTTGGGGCCATATTTTTCAATTCACTATCCTCTTATATCCTCCCTCTCCCTGTTTCTTTCATTTTATTTTGAGCTATATTTCTCCCATGGTAAATTTTATCAATGGTTTATGTTTACCTTGATTTATATTGGGGTTTTGGTGTGATTAGGGTACTTCTTGGTAGATATTGGCTCTTGTAACCCCTCTGGTGCGATTTTAGGTTTGATTCGTTGAATCACCATGAGATTGAGGAATTTTTCCCTTGAAATTGAATTTATTATTTATGATTTGTTGGATTCATTATTTTTGTACCCCCCTTTTATGATAAATAATTATGTGTGATCTTTGGAATATTTTCTTGGTGTAAAAAATGGTGGTTTGTTTCTTGTTATGAACTATATGGTATGGTTTTGTTCAATGTTTTACACAAGGTGTTCAATTAAATGTCCGGTTGAATTTTTCATGCAATTTGTGATGTATTAAGCATGGTTAGTATTTTTTAATAAATTTATTACATTTTAAATGATGAATTTGGTTTCTTGAAATGGTTTAAAAGTGTTTTTTATTGAAATAAGTGTTTATTCGGATTTTGAATGTGGTTTAAAATGTGACAATGGATGTTGGCCCATTTAGAATTTTGATAAAATGATTTTGTCCTGTAAATGTGGTGTGATTGCTTCAAAGGAATTGTTTTATAAATGATAATGAAATTAAAAGTGGTGTATTTTTGGATTTACGAAAAGGTGATGGTTTCTAAATGGATTCTGGAGGCCCGTTTGTCACTTTTATGAAATTGGAGAAACTTTTTATTATGAAGACTCTCGTTGGATAATTATCTTTCTGAGTTCATTTTTTAATGGGTGGGATTTCCTCGCTGTGAAATCCACACGACCCCTTACTTAGTGAAGAAATGGGAGATCCTAGGTGTGTACACCTTTGTGATATATATGTGTGTAATGTAAGAGATTGATCCTTGGGGTGATTCAGGTGATTCATGTTTCATAAAATATTATATATGTTTATGTGATTGGATGCTCAGTTGGAATCAGTTGGATCACCATATTCTATACTCATGACATGGAGAACCTGTAATATATATTTAATTTTCTGAGTATAATTGCTTCACTAGTTAGGTTACACACAATCTAGTGGTCCATAGCATGGGGTTATATTGTGTTTTGTTTCAATAGGATTGGGGACAATCGTATGTATCATGTCAGGGAGGCTGAGCATGTGGGTACTATTGATGTCATCAAGTGAGGCATGATTTATAGGACAAATCATCATGTATTAGTGTTTTCTAGATTATTCACAATCTCTAGGTTCACCCATTACTATTGGAACATAGTTTCTTATAGTAATGATTAAGATGCTTGTTGTTTGGTTACACCTGTGTGATTATTTCCATTTCTCTTACTAAATGACTATTATAGTGTTTTGATTAGTGTTATATTTCTTTGGGAGTGATGTGTTGGTTTTCAATGTTTTATACAAAAATGTTTGAAATTATAAATGTTTTATACTCTCTTGCACCATTTTTAAATGTAAGATACACTTTCATCTTGAAAATGTTAATGTTTCATAAATGAAAAAAAGTGGATTTTGGATGAAAAGGGAAATGAACCATTTTATAAAGTTAAATGTGTGGAAAATATTACTTTTATATATTTTATTTAAAACTTTAATTTGATGTTTATTTCATTTTAAAGGAATTACAATGGGAATAGATTCTTCGTGCATGGCCAATGAGTTTTAATACTCACACATTTAGGTATTTCTTGTTTTTAGCTTGAAAGGTAGGTTTCATCATGGTTTCAATCACCGTGGGTGATGGTTGGTTTTTGTATCCGAGATTGACCCTCAGGGTGTAAGAACATGGATCTTCATTTCATGTATGTATTGTGAATTTGGGTTGTTTTTAAGTTAAAAGGAAGAAAAATGGGTTTTCTAAGTACACTATGTGTACTATTGAGTACACACCGTGTACCCAGTCACTGTGTGTATCCATGTACTGGCTATATATCGGCCGATTACATGGCTGTGTAGGTGACTTGGAAGACCACCTAAAGTGGGATCCAGTTAAGGCGAATACATAATGCGTACATTAAATGAACATTCCTTGTAATTTTATTTTTAATTGATGAGTCGGAGTGGGGTCTTATCTCATATCCAGAATGCTCTTCTTCTAACCTAGGTTCATCTAGGAGAAACCGGGAGAGAAAATCAAAGTATGAGCCACTGTTTCTCCATCCAAGGTCCAATTAGAACTCCAAGGGTGTATTAGAATCCCATCGGCAAGTTATTACTTCTCCCTTATCCACTAATCCTGATTCCTCTCCTCTCATGAGTTATTCAAGGTCAAACGTTTTTGACATTTTTGTAGATTTATGGAATTCTAGGACGATTCAAGGGAAAACATTCAAAATTGTTCCCATGGACCCATGGTAGGTGGTTTGTGCGTTATCCACTATTTTATGGTAGGTGGTTTGTGCCTTTCTATGATTTTATTTGGGTTATATATGCTTAATTTGGTCGAATACCCATGTTGGGGTATTGTGTATTTTGGATTTTGACACTGTTTATTACCTATTATGCTTTGGTTGTTTGATTATGGGTTATTGCCTATGTATAAGATTGCATACACTTGTTTATTGGACACCCTGTGGGTGTGTTCCCTTGTTTGAAAATTATTAGCCATTGGACCTGGGATGCCTATGAGGAATACCATGTTTTCCTTGCCTTGATCCGTTTAAAATGGTGTTGGTTGGTTATATGCGATGCCATTTTTTAAGATTTGATTAAATTTGATCCCTATAATAGTCTCATTTTCATGTAGATCCTTTAATGAAAGTTGTATGTGAACTGATATTCCTCGGACCCATATTTCCTTGGACCAGGAAAACGTCGGGGGTTTCCATGTTTATTTACATAGGACTGTGAGAGCCTTGGTGTAGATTTTGACCTAGGGGGTATTGATCGAGAGAGTTACAAGGAGGTAGTTTAAGTTTTTTATACTATGTTGACCCAGGGGGTATTGACCGTGAGAGCTCCCCAGAGTTCGTGTATAAATTATTGATGCCATGTGGACCCATGGGTATTGACCATGAGAGATGCCCTAGTGGTTATTTGAAATCGATTAGTGCTATGTTAAACCAAAGGGATTAGACCGTGAGATCTTTCCCAGAGGGTTGTTATGAATGATTTTTTGTATTCCTATAATGAGTCCACCAAGACAAATCACAAGCTTGGAATCAGTTTTACTTGGTTGTTTAGATGGTCTTATGAGACAATAGTTGTTGCTAGGGCATATAGGGATATAGAGCATTGTCTGGATACCGATATTAATTATTTAGTGGTTTGAGAAATTAATAAATAATAATTAATGTAATTGGAAACTGTAGGATTGTTTATTTTTGAATATTTCATAGTTTATTGCTTCATTTTGAATATTTACCTACTTCATATATTCACTGACACTTAAGCACATATATTATTGTGGTTGCCTACTGGCATTATTATCCCACCCTATTTGGGTCATGCTTTTGGACCCAAATAAATTATATAGTTGTAGGTATATATAAGGGAAAGCGCCCTTCTATATTAGGTAGTTGATTATTGTTGGAGCTGGAGAGCAGGGGACTAAGCCGAGCCTTGTGATGCTATTTGAGTTTACTATTTGATGTACTTTTCTTCTAGTATAGTTTATCTAACATTGTGACCTGTTTCGATGCTTTCTTAGATACTTGTGTCATGTAAAATTATTTATATATATGCCATAGTTTTTTATACTATCAGTCTTTCACTTTTTACTTTGTTTTATGGTATTACTGCTTTTATTATTTTTTAATATTTGTTTATTCTATGTTATTCTACCTATGAGAGCATAATTTCCACACTATCACACCCAAATGGGTACGGGGCACCTTTGAGTGTTACCCAAAACTGGGGTGTTACAAAGTGTTATCAAAAGGGAGCTTCTTTTCTATTTTTTGTACTTTTTAGATCCTATAGATTGGGGTATGAAGGAATAGGTAGATGGTAATAATCTATGACCAGTAGTAGCTAACCTGTTTACAGGGAAAAGCCATGTTACCTCGAATATTGGAATTTTCCTAGGTTTTCAATTATTATAGCTAATTTGATTTCACTGTTGGGTGATTCACATGCAATGTGATGTTATCATTGATATTATTGAGGTTATATTTCTATCAAAACCTAATGAGATGAGGGTATTCCATATCTTGCATCATATCAACACTTAATAGAGATCACATTTCATTCGTTCTAATCATGATATTTAGAGTGCATTACTGATTGCATGCTGTTGTGATAGATGATGTGCTAGATATTCATGTTGTTGTGATAGATAATGTGATAAAATACCATCTATTTTGATAGGGTATTAAAAGATGTAAAGTATCATCTAGATAGAGCTAATCTTTGGTACTTGAGGTGTTATGGTCCCTCTTGGATCAGAATTTGGTGGATCGGTATTGAACTTTAATTGAATTTTTTCAAGTTTTGATATTAGTAAGGATTCCAAACATTGATTCGAGGGAGTACGGGCTCTCACGGGTTGAAAATTCTCATAACATAGACACAATTTTATGTTTTTAGGTGTTTTAGAGGAGTTTTAGAGGCTTACTATCTAGAAACCCAAACAACACAATGTGTGATGTTATGAACACATGCCATGTATTCTTTTGTTCTAGAAGAAACAAATTTTCTTATGTACACACCGTGTACTGTATGTACATGCCATGTAGTCTTTAATCGTGCAATTGACTATGTGACCAAATAAATGAGGTTGGGAAACTTCTGGTAGAACACACCATGTCTAGATTGTACATGCCATGTGTAGAGAACCATGTATCCGGCCATGTAATCAATGACACGGGTGGATAAAACATAGGTTGTAAACCCTATGTCTAGCTTGTACACACCATGTAGAGTCAACCGTGTAACCGACCATGTGATAAACAACACAGACGATTGGAACTTAACTAGTACACACCATGTCTAGGGTGAAGACGTCATGTAATGTTTTCCAGGATAGAACTGTGTAGTTCTATCCATGTAGAAGAACCAGGGAAGGAGGAAAACAAATTCAAGTACACGCCATATCTCAGGAGGAACACACCGTGTGTATGGGTGTTACACATCTAGGTTTGTCCAAGTTACACACTATGTTAAAGGGTTAAGGGAACATGCTGAGTAACTATGTTTTTTCAAGATTGAATTTTTTTATTCTCTGGTTACTTTCTTGAACTACTAAGTTGTTTTATTTGATAATCTTGTACTGAGGTGCATGTATGACCTTGAAAATTTATGCTGCCAAGATTTCCTCCAGTTGCACGCCAGGTGTAGGGCGATGACCAGACACCGGAAAGGATAGATTATGGAGTACCAGCAGATCCTCCTGCCATGCCCATTTTGGCACCAGCTATTATACTGGACACAGGTGCTAATGCACAGTTCCGTGAAGGATTTTTGAGGATGTTACAGACATTTCAGGGAGAACCACATCCTTCTCCAACCATAGTAGAGTTTATGGGGGTGTTCCATCAGCAACATCCCCCCATTGTTTTAGGGGATAGAGGACCACATGCTGTAGAGTAATGGTTGGAGGCCATGATTACTATTTTTGAGCATTTGGAGATGCCTCCAGAGAGAAGGGTGATTAATTCTACATACATGTTATACGATTCCTCCAAGATATGGTTGGATGTTATCTCATAGGTGGGAATTCATTGGGATATGGATTGGGAAGAGTTTCAGAGAACCTTCTATGACAAATTCTATCTCGAGACGTTGATGTCTGATTAAGCTAGAGAGTTCATGAATTTGGAGAAGGGAGCTCTTTCAGTGATGGGGTACTCTTTTAATTTCACAGAGCTTCAGCGCTTCACACATGCTTTGGGAGGTGAAAAGTTATCTCTTGCTTGGTGGTTTGAGGATTGTATTAGGTATGACATCCAATCCCAGGTGAATGTATTCTGGCTAACTTCTGTGACAACTATAATGAACCAGGCACCGATTAACGAGCATAATCTGAGTGAGTTGGGAGCTGTGAGACAGGGTGGTTCTGCATCTAGGGATGATACTCCTTCTACAGATAGTAAGAAGTATCATAGGGAGCCTTCATGTGGTGATTCCAGTAGGAGGGATGTATCTCCACATAGCCAGGTGAGGTGCTACCAGTGTGGGAAGACTGGGAACATGAGACCTCAGTGTCCATGAGACCATGTTGAGTGCCGAGCTTGCATCAAGATGGGTCATATTCAGCATTTTGGTCGGTTCTTCTCACTATCAGCTAGTGAGAGGGGATCAGTTATGACTCCACATTTCAGAGTAGGACCACCACTTTTTCCTCAGTCAAGGAACGAGAGTTTTTAAGTCAATTCAGGCCAAGGAGGTGGTCATGGACATGGTAGCCAGATTGCAGGCTTTCAGCAATAATAGGGTGGATCTTCTCATGGTTTTCAGGAATGGTTATAAGGCCATGGTATAAGTTAGACTTTGTAGTAGAGCATACCCACCAAGAAAAGGATCCCAGACCCTCTACGGTTAGAGGTACGATTTTAGTTGCCTTCGTTTTTTCTTTTTCCCTTTTTGATATAGGGGCTTCCCATAGTTTTATATCTCTTTCTGTTGTGTAGAGCCTTGGGCTATGTATATTTACTTTTGGGGATGTCATTACTCTAGACACTTCGTTCGGGATTTGGACAGCTAGTGTACGTCAGTTCAAGGAGTACCCTATTGAGGTTGGTGGGTTTCACTTATTATGGGACTTCTATGTCTTAGAGATGACAAGCTTCAATTTTATTCTTGAAAGAGACTGGTTAGTCTCCTTTTAGGTCTTGGTTGACTGCTATCACCGCAGTTTGAGTTTCACATCCCCAGGGGTGGGACTTTTCTACACAAGGGAGAATGGGATATCCAGACAAGCAGAGTTGGACCCGAGAATCATAGGTTGGGAGGAATTACACCCCATATTTCTAGTTTATATCTAGATGGATAGGGGAATTCATATATGGACTTTACTCTAGTGGTGAATAATTTTAGAGATGTCTATCTAGATGAATTTTAAGGTTTACCTCTAGAGAGAGTGTCAGATTTCTCTATTGATCTACTGCTAGGAGCAACACCAGTGTCCATTCCTCCTTATAGGATGGATACACCAGAGTTACAAGAGATCATGAAGCAGTTAGAGGAGTTGCATGAAGAGGGTTTCATCTGACCCAGTACTTCTCCTTAGGTTTCACTTGTTTTTTTTCAATAATGGTGATGTTACCATCGTAATTTATGTAGATTATTGGAAGATGAACCAGTTGAAGATCAAGAACTAATATCCCATACTGAGGATTGATGATCACTTTGATCAGTTTTGAGGAGACCATGTGTTCTTGAAGATTGACTTGAGATCCAATGATCATCAGTTGCACGTTAGACCATCAGATATACCACTTACATCTTGTTAGGTAATGTATGGTCTATATGAGTATTTGTTTATTCCATTTGGTCTCATGAACACGCTAACAGCTTTCATGTCACTGGTGACCTGATTTTTCCATACATACTTGTATTTTTTAAGGTGTTCTTCGTGGAAGATATCTTGGTATACTATCACAATATACATGACCATTCCACTCATATTGAGGTCATTTTGAGTACACTAAGTGAGAATCAGTTGTATGATAAGATCTCAAAATGCCACTTTTGGAAGGTCCAAATTCACTTATTGGACCATGTTATCTTAGATATAAGAGTATTAGTAGAATCATAGAAAGTTAGACCAGTAGTTTCCTAGGAGCCACCGAATAACACCTTTGAGGTACGAAGCTTTCTGGGGATAGATGGTAACAACAAGTGCTTTATAGAGGACTTTTCATGCTTAACAGCACCATAGATATGCCTTACTAAGAAGGCTGAAAAGTACTTGGGGATAGAATCCTACGATTCAGCCTTTCATGAGATAAAGGGGAAGTTGAATTCAGCACTAATACTGATTTTTCCCAAACCGAGAAAGAGTCACACTATTTACTATGATGCGTCAGGTATTGGGTTGGGATAAGTTCTTATGGAGGGGGAATGAGTGATTTCGTATGGGTCATGGAATTTGAGGCCACATGAGAGGAACTACCTAACACACAATCTCAAGTTAGCAGTAGTTCTTCATGTTTTGTGATGTTGGAGAAATTATCTTTTGGGGTAGCATGTTGTGGTGTACACTGACCACAAGAGCCTCAAGTATATCTTTACGTAGCGTGATCTGAATTTGATACAACGAAGTTGGATTGAGTGCCTTCAGTATTTTGACTTTGATCTTGCCTACACACCTGGGAAAGGCAACACAGTGGTTAATGTGTTGAGCAGGAGGACTCCGATACAGGCAGTTCAGGAGGCTAGTAGTGAGTGATAGCTTATGGATCTATTCATTGAGATGAATTTGGAGGTGCAAGATAGACATGGGAAGACATTTATTTATTCTATATATGTTACCTATACTCTACTATATCAAGCGAGAATGATGCATCAATCATATTCTAAAGGCCTATTACTATGTGAGAGAGTGTCAGGAGAGGACCCTACTCATGTGTGGACCATTGAAGAGGATGATATTTTGTGTTTTCGTGGGAAATTATGGGTGTTAGCAGACATATGTGAGGCCCTATTGTGAGATTTTCATTCCTTATTTTGGGTAGTTAATCCTGGTGTCACAAAGATGTACTGAGATCTACACTATTAGTACTGGTGGCTAGGTATGAAGGGGGATGTTGCCGGTTTTTATGAGATGTTCCACCTGTCCGTAGGTGAAGGCGGAACATCAGTGACTGTAACGGTTTTTATAGCAGTTACCCATTACTGAGTGGAAATGGAATGTTGTCATGATTAATTTTGTGATGAGTTTATTGAGGTCATCTTTAGGAAATGATTTGGTTTAGGTTGTTGTTGATAGACTCACGAACATTTCACATTTCAATCTGATCAAGGATACCATCATTGTTAATGAGCTTGGAAGGTTGTACATCCAAGAGATTGTACATTTTCATGTTGTTAAAAACTCTATTATTTCAGAAAAGGACACCCATTTTACTTCTTGTGTCTGGAAGGGACTACAAAGAGCTTTGGGTATATGGGTTATTCTGAGTACAAATTTCCATCCCCAAATAGATGGTCAGTCCGAGCACACTATTCAGGTATTAGAGAACATGATTCAAGCATGCATTATATATTTTGGGGGGTTTGGTGGAGACATATACCCCTAGTGGTGTTTTCCTATAATAACAGTTTTCATGTGACGATTTAGATGACACCTTATAATGATTTGTATGATAGTCCATGCCGATCACCCCTATGTTGGCTGGAGGTAGGAGATGAAGCTATTCTGGGACCTTGTCATGTCCAGGAGACCACTAAGAAAGTGGAGTTGATTCAGAAGAGGATGGATACTACATAGTATCACCATAAATATTATGCTGATCAAAGGATACAACTTCTGGAGTTCGAGGTCAGCAATCATGTTTTCTTATGTGTCACACCGAGGTTGGGACACATGACGATTAAGAGATATGGAAAGATTTCACCAAGATACATCAGACTGTTAACGGTTTTGGAGAGAGTTGGGCCAGTTTCCTATCAATTGTTGTTACCCTAGAGGTACTGGTTTATGGATGACATATTTTATGTTTCTCAACTATGATAGTACATTTCAGACCCATCTCACATTTTTCAAGCTGAGGAGGTTGATTTAGAGGTGAATGCATCCTTCGAGGAGAAGCCTATTTGGATTGTGGGTTGCATCATGAAAGTTCTCTGTGTCTAATATGTTCCTTTGGTATGGGTTATATGGTAGCACGTGTGAGTACAAGATGAGACTTGGGAGAGGGAGGCCAACGTACGATCACAGTGGCCCGAGTTTCTGGAAGCTTCTTCTTCACCGCCCTTGGAAGGTAAATTAAAGGATGAATTTCCTTAAGGGGGATGTTTGTAAGAACCATAATTTTTATTTCTGCTATGAATCTTGAATTTTGGTTGTTTTTGAGGAAAAAGGAAGAAAATATATTTTTTATAATTACACGCCATGTACTATTGAGTACACTCCGTGTACCTGGTTGCCGCGTGTAGCTGTGTACTTGCTGTGTATCACCCGAGTACATGGTCATGTAGGTGTGTAAATTAAATTAACATTACTTTTACTTTTATTTTTGATTTATGAGTTGGATTGGGGTCGCATCTTGTCTCCATAATGCTCTTCTTCTAACCTTGGTTCGTCTAGTAGTGACCAGGAGCAATGATCAAAGTCCGAGCCATTATTTCTCCATCAAGGTCCAATTCGAACTCCGGTGAGTGCGTTGGAATCCTATCTCTAATTTATTCCTTCTTCTTGAACCTCTATTCATGATTCCTCTATTCTCATTAGTTATTCAATGTCATACTTTTTTAATTTTTTTTAGATCTATGACATTCAAGGCCGATTAAAGGGATGATGTTTGATAGTGTTCTTAAAACATCAAGGTATGTTGTTTATGCCTTTTATCAATTGTCTTTAGATTATATATGCTTAATTTGGATGAATACTCATGTTGAGATATTGAGTATATTGGATTTTTACCATGTTTAAAACCTGCTATGGTTTGGTTGTTTGATTAAGGATTGTTGCCTATGTGTAAGATTGTATACCCATGTTTATGGGACACCCCATAGGTGAATTCCCTTATAGAATATTATCGTCCATTGAGACTAGGTTTTCTATGAGGAATATCATGTTTTCCATGCCTTGAGTTGTTAAGTATGGAGTTGACCAGCTATATGTGATTCTTGTTTTTATGATTTGATTAAATTTGATCTATTTAATAGTATGAATTTCATGTAGAGCCTTTAATGATTGTTTTATGAACATTGATCTTCCCTGGACTGTGATATCCTTGGTCTAGGGAAACTGTGGGGGTTTCCATGTTTATTTACACAGGACCATGAGAGACTTGGTGTATATTTCGAACCAGGGGGTATGGACCATGAGATATACCTAGAGGCCATTTATGATTTTAATACTATGTTGAACTAGGGGGTATTGACCGTGGGAGCTACCCAGAGGTCAGGTATAAGTTATTGAAGCCATGTGGACCAAGTGGTATTGCCTATGAGAGCTTCCTTGGTGGTCATTTGAAATTTATTAGTGCTATGTTAAACCACTAGGGTTAAACCGTGAGATATTTCCTAGAGGGTTATTATGAATGACTGTTTGTTTTCCTGTGACGAGTCTGCCAAGACAAAGCAAAAGATTGGACTCAGTTTTACTTGGTTGTTTAGATGGTATTCTAAGACATCTATTGTTGTTATGGAATGGAGGGATATAGAGCTTAGGTAAGATCCTGAGATTCATTTTCAACAGTTTTAATAGTTAATAAATAAGAATGAATGTTATTGACAACTATAGGATTGTTTACTTTTGATTAATTCCAAGTTGATTGCTTCATTTTTCATATTTACCTACTGTACATATTCAATGACAGTTAGGCACATATATTTTCATTGTTGCCTACTGAGATTCATCTCACACCCTGTTTGGGTCATGCTTTTGGACCCAAATAGATTATATGGTTGTAGGTATAGATAAGGGTATGATCCCTTCTACATTAGGTAGATGATTGATGTTAGAGATGGAGAGGATGAGATGAATATGAGGCTTGCGATGCAGTTGGAGTTTACTATTTTCTGAACTTTTCTTCCAGTATTGAATTTATTGCATTATGACTTGTTTGGCTGTTTTCCTAGATACTCGTGACATGCATCATTATTTATATATATGCTGTAGTTTTTAATACTATCAATCTTCCGCTATTTAGTTTTTTGTATGGTATTACTACTTCCGTTACTGTTTACAAATTTTTTTCGTTGTGTTACTCTACCTATGAGGGAATAGTTTTTCCACTATCACATCCAAGGTCCTCGTTGCTAGTCGGCAACCTTTGGTGTTCGGGAAAATGAGCTTGAGGCCATGTGACCAACCAGGAACGGGGCACCTTGGGTTGGCGCCCGGAACTAGGATGTTACACAGGGTCACATGGATATGTGTGGTCATTAGGTGTAGTTTAAGTTTTTTTTGTATATTTTGTTGTATTTTTTAGTTTTTATTAAAATATGTTCAGTTTAAATATTATTATATGATTTGGATTGCTCTATTTTTTATACCTTTTAGATTATTTATTTACATTGGGAAAAATCATTCCCTCCTTTTTCTCTATCGATGCCCGACACTAGTTTCTGGCCCATGGGGATCCGGATTTCCCTTTGGGCCATGTCGTAGATTGGCCCTGGTGACTAGTTCAATGTCGACTCAGGTTGTTATGTAAAAAAATGCTATCAAACCCAGTTTATTATTTATGGTACCTATATTTTAGAGTACCCTTATTTATTTGGAATATCTTTGTAGATAGAGTAGGACTATTGGAGCTCAGGGTGAAACATTGGGGGGAGTTTATGGCCAACACTTTCTGGACCGAACATTGTGTTTCCTTGGGGATTCGAATTTATTTTTCTTATATGGTTATTTTGGTTATTTTTGTTTTTTATATGAAATAGGAGATGTGATAAAGGTCTCATTGAGCATGATGGTTTTGGAAAGCCATGGGGAGCTGTGGACATAGTCCTAGGAGACTCTCTATGATGGTGGCATGTTTGACATATGGACACCAACCACATGGTAATGTAACCCATCGAAACTAATTCCCTCTTGTGAGTTGTTTTTGGGTATTCCTTAATTGAATAATTTTTTTTGGAAACTATTGTTTTGGAATTGTGAAAATTGGGTTTTTAATGGTAATGGATAGATTTTTTAAAAGTGGAAAAATAATTATCATAGTCATCTTTGAAGAAGGATTTAGGAAAATGATTTTTTTAAAATGACAATTTAGGGAGAAATTTAAATAGTTTAGTGGGATTGATTTTTTTAATCAAAACATGGATTTATTGATTTTTTTGAAGTGAGTTTTATAATTCATTTTAAACATCAAGAAGTGGGATTTTAAATAAATTATTTTGATGTGATGGAATTTTTTGAGCTTTTAAGAAAGTGTTTGAATGTAGTAAAATGTATTTTTAGTTGATCATTTTGTGGTCTTTCAAAAATATTGATGAAAGTTGAAATGGAAAGCGGGTTTAAAGCATGAAAGAAATTGGGTGGTATGTTTTTTTTGGGATGTGGAAATGTTTTTTTGATAATTGGTATTTAATTGGGTACTCACATTCATGGATATGTATAGAAAGAGGAGGGATAATGATGTGGGTGGATGAGTTACTTGTATGTAATGTTTGATGGGTTCTCAGTGTGGCATGTGAATGTGCACGTGAGTGAGACCCTAAAGAATACCATTGGTGATTTTGCAACCAACCGAGTTTTATTTTATTTCAATGTTTTTTATGAGGAAATAAGGTTGTGGGCCTTTTTTATAATATTTGGTAAGTGTTATTTTGCATCATTTTATGTTTGAGAACTCTTGCTGATGAGATGGTTATTATAGAACTCTTGGTTTTCAAATTTCTCAAAGTTCTCCCCCATATAGATTCAATGTATATTCGAGGTGAAACTACAAGTGATTCCCCATTAGCATGATTTTCAGTTGATCAATTTACGAATTTTTTTATTGTGTTTTGAAAATCTAATCCACCTATATTTTATGGTCAAGTATATCCTTTAAAATCTGAAGAGTGGATGAGAAAAATTTTTAGTCTCTTCAGTCTCCTTGAGTTTAATCAGTCACTAAAGGTGAAGTTCTCTACCTTCATACTTGAAGGACCGACCTAAAAGTAGCGGAATTAGGTCTCTTAGAATAAGACTCATGAATATCTTACTTGGGAGTTCTTTGAGGCATCATTTATATAGTAATATTTTTTTTGAGATGGTATAGGTGAAGAAGGGAATAAAGATGTGCGTTTTGTCCTTGGGTTTTCCTTTTATGTTTCTGGGTGTTTTTATTTGGGAACAAGGTTTTTAGAAAATGTGTGACCTTCTATAAGAAACCATGCAGGACTTAGGGTTATTCTAGTTAAGTATTCACAACCTACACATTGTTGGAAAAACCATACCGTAAGTTTTTGGGAAGATACTATCCCATGGTAGATCCATTCTGCATGGTTGGAACACATTTTACCAAACCGTTTGAGATGCCCAAATCTTAAAAATTAGGAAATTCCAAAATGATCTCCTCAATATTTTTAACCCAAAACACTAATTTTCTCCTTCCCCGGGTGCATGAAACCCTAGGGAGGCTCTTCCCTCCTTCTCCAAGCCTTAACTCCTCCTTCCTTGGTATATCTAATGTGATTATTCATGTTTTGATATTGATATCTCAAGTTACTCCCCTCTTATTTCCTCCCTCACCCTCTTTCTTCCATTTTCTCAGGAGATCACTTTCTCCCATGGTCATGTGGATTTAGGGTTTGTGTTTCTCCTAATTTATGTTTGGGGTTGTGTGTGTTTAAAGTTATTCATTGTAGATAATGCCTCTTAGAACCCTCGTGGTGTGATTTTGGGTGTGTGTTATTAAAGCATCATGATATTGAGGTAGGTTTCCCTTTCACATGCCATTATAATTTAAGTTTTTTTGGTTTCATGTTTTTTTCACCTACCTTGCATGTAAAATAATGATGTGTGATCTTTCTAATATGTTATTGTTGTGAAAAAATGGTGCTTTATTTCTCATTATGATGTGTATTTCATTTTTTTGTTTAATGTTTCACATCAAGTAATCGATAAAATTATCGATTGGATTTTGAAATTTTTTTTTGATATATTATGAATTGTTTGGATTTTTTAATAAATGTGTGAAATGTGAAATGATGAATATGGTTTATTTAGTGGGTATACAAGTGGTTTTAGGATTGAAATAAGTGTGTATTAGTATTTTAAAAGTGTATTGACATGTGACGGTGGGTTGTGGCCCATTTGGAAATTCGATAAAAATGGATTTTTCTTGTAAATGTTGTCTCAGTTATTCAATAGAACAGTTTTATAAATTTTTGTGAAGCTAAAAGTGGTTTATTTATGTCTTTTTGAAAACGTGAGGGTTTCTTAATGAATTCTTGAATCCCATTTTTCACATTTATGAATATAGTGAAAATTTTCATTATAAAAACTATAATTGGAAAATTCTCTCACTAAGTTTGTTTTTAAATGGGTGGGATGTACTCGTTATGGAATCAACATGACACCTTACATTGTGAGGAAATGGGATATCCTTGGCGTGGACTCCATTTTGATCTATGTGTGTATGGTAAGATATTGATCTTATGGGTGATTTGGGTAATGAATGTCACATGAATTATTATATATGTGTATGTGATTGGATGCTCAGATGGAATCAGCTATCTCACCCTCTTATATAATCATTACTTGGAGAACCTGGAATTGATATTAATTCTATGAGAATGATGGCTAAACTAGTTTTTTTCCTAATAGCTAGTGGCCCATAACATTCAGATATATTGAGTTTTATTTCTATGGAATTGGCCCCCTCAGTTTGTACCATGTAGGGGATATCCAAGTGTGTGGGAATTATTGATGTCATAAAGTGAGGAATACTTTCTGGGATTAGAAAAAAGGTATTAGAATGTTCTAGATTATTCACAATCTCCTAAGTTCACCCATGTATATTGGAACTTTGATGCTTATAGATATGATTAAGATGATTATCAGTTGGTTACACCTATGTGCCTATTTCCATTTTCATTTATTATATGATTTTTGTAGTGTTTTTATGTGTGGTATATTTATTTGGGAACATATATATTGGTTTTCAAAGGTTTTCAAAAATATGATTTAATTTAGAAATTTTTTATACTCTCTTCTGCTATTTTGAAATATAGGCATTACTTTCCTCTAAAAAATGTTATTGATTCATGAATAGAAAATAGCTTGAACTTGGAATGAAAAAGGAAATGGACCATATTTTTTAAAAAATTGAAAATTTTGGAAAATCATACTTTAATGTATTGTATTTAAAACTTGATGTTTTTGTTTCTTTTTTAAAGGAAGTGTGTTGGGAATAGATTTTTCAGACACACCTACTGGGTTTTAAAACTCATGCCTATAGTTCATTAATAGTTTTATCTTATGATGTAGGTTTCATATTTGTTTCAATATCCATGGGAGATGGTTGGTTTTGATATCATAGAGTGACCATCCAGGTCACATGGAGATGTGTGGTCATTAGGTACAGTTTGTGTTTTTTTGTATAGTTTGTTGTATTTTTTTGTAAAATATGGTAAGTTTAGATATTAAATATTATTTGGGTTTCTTTTTTTTTTTGGTTTTTCAGTTTATTTATTTATATAGGGAAAAAAATTTCCCTCCTTTTTCTCTTTAGAGGCCGGACTATAGTTTTTAGCCTGTGGGCTATGTCACAGATTGACTCGGTTGACCAGTTCGGGTTTGACCCGGGTTGGTTCGTGACATCCGAGAGTATCATAGTGGAATGAGTTCACACTCTAAAAAATTTTAGTTGTCAAGATTATATACCAAGACAATCATATCATTCTATGTCTCATACCGAACTTAGTTCACTCCCCATTCTAGTCATGTTTTTCTCATGACATATTCAGTGTTACCCAATACATTGGAGGGATATATAATTACGGTACCACTAAAATAATATGAATTTCATGTATATGTGTTCAATAGAATCATAAAAAATTAATCATATTATTACACATGAAACAGAAATGAGTTTCATAAATATTTCATCATAGAATAACTAATGGAAAAGAAATGGGTTTCATAAACATATTTTCATCATAATAATAAACCATCTAGAGAATGTATATAGATGCTATAATTGGAAAATATCCCCAGTATATCATTAGTATAATCAAGGTTTGGTGGTATTGATTAATAAAAATACCATTAAAAGTTTATTAAATACAATTTTGAGGAAAGTTACCTTTACACTTTTAAAATTAATTTCTTTATTAATATTAATGAAATTTTTTATTTTAAAATAACCTTGGAAACTTGTAAATGAAGCTTCAAATCATTTATCATTCATGACTGTGAGAAATATCAATCATACTGTACATGCTAAAAAAATGATTCCTTTCACATTTTTGGTAGAAAGTACCTCATTTAAAAAACAAAGAGAAGATTCATTTTAATCATTTTTTTAAAATAAAAAAGGGAAAAAAACTTTATAAAATCATTGGATAATATTAAAAATTAATTTAAAACCTTTTTTTAAACATGTTGAAGGATGGTAAAAGTGTTTTACCAACGATTGATTAATTCAGTTTTCCTTAGAAACATTCTTTTGGTATCCCGAGTACATAAAGAGTGGAAAATTAAATTAAAAAAAATAATCTATAAAATAAACATAGGATAAGTAAAAAATGTGTTTATTGGGTGGTATATAAAAATATTTCATCATCAGAAACTTATTCATACACAATCCCGATAAACAATTAGATTGTATTGTAAAACCCTTACCACATTGATAACTTTTGAATTATAATACCCATTAAATAAATAACCTTATTTTAATATGTATAACCTATATATATCATGAGAATAATAATAAAATAAAATTAGGGTTAGTATATACACCACACAAAATAAAAGTGTGGAAAATATGATATGTGTCCCGTGTAAATAAAAGTGATATAAAAATCCCTTACTTCAAGTCATGTCTTCCATCATACACATTAAAAAAACACTATAATAAATATAGTTTTATTATGAATATATTAAGAAAACATAATAATATATATCACACCATATATTATTTACTTATAACATTTTATCACCTATTTATTAATAATTATTTATTAAAATCACTATTCCTGGTGATATTTGCTTGGTATTTCATGTTAGTTTTGGTTTTCTGGTTTTGGTTATTACACTTGGATTATGGTTAAATATTATCCAAAATGTTAATAATGATATAAATATCATATATATTTATTATATACATATTTATAGTCATCCATAAAATTTATATATATATAAATAAATTGCACCATTCATGGAGACAGTAGGTCATAGCTACGAAGGAACGCTATTTCAATTTTCTTAACAAATGAAACGAAATAAAAGTAAATTGTAATTAAAATTTATTGAATAATTTATATATAATATATATTATATATATTAATTAAATCTATCCTTATTATCATCCATGTGAAAATAAAATGAAATACACATCTCATTGCTTCGTGGAGGCAGTAGTCCACACGTACACACGAGTGATGTTATCATTTTTGAAAGGATTTGTAGGTAAGAAGGTAGATGTGATGTTATAATGAAAGAAATATAATTATCTTATAAATATCACACACATATATATATATACTCAAAATACCTCATTATATCCACCTATGAGAGGCAGTGATTGTAAAAGGATTACATCAATTTACGAGGCGATAGTCCTCAGTATAGATGATTGACGATTTAGTTTCTCATTTGACTGAGGAGGAGATAGATATAGAACATGAAATAAAAATAATAACATCAATTTATTTTTAATATTATTTATTTATTATTTAATCAAATTTAGAGAATATTTTAAGGATTCATAAGAGAAATAAAATTAAAATGCATAGTTAAGAACTATAGATATTCTTCGGTGAACCTATTTCAGTTGATAACTAAATCTTTCCTAGGATGGTTTTATAATAAAAACAGGGTCTCTAAGTCATGGTGAGGGATTTAAGGAAATTATTTGGGATATTATTTTATTAAATTAAAGTATGTTTTTTTGTGTAGAGGAGATGAGAAGAGTTTTCATTTTATAAGTGGGGGAGGGAACCCACTTGGAAATTCCCAAAAATGATCCAAATGATAAATTTATTCCTAATAATAATGCATTCAAATGTAAATAGATTATAATTTAATATAATATAAAATATAAATATGGATGTAAAATTGTTTTTTTAAATTTTAATTGAAATAAATACCCTTGTAGTTTGGTTTAACCCTATAGTAAAACTTTTCTAACCTTAATCGCAATAATTAATTTTTACTATTTTTACTAATCATTATGGCCAAAAAATAAGATTGAATTATTATATAACATTAATTATACTTATTAAAAATATGGAATCATGTTTACCAATTTTGAGATATATAAGTGGCACAATTTAATTTAAAATTAAACCCACAACTGGATGAAAAAGTGGTTTTCCAAAGAAAATGTTTACATAAGATTAAAAAGTTTTCATATAAAAAATTGAAATGAAATTGATTATAATAAACTAAATTATATTAATAATAATATAATTTAAAAAAACCTAAATTGAAATCTATTTAATACAATATTTAACTCTCTAAAAGATTTAAATCAAAAGGAATTTATTCATAAAAATCTTTATTTTTCACTATTCGTCAGAAATATTATTCCCATTAGAAAATTATCAAAAACTAACGCCAAGATAATTTTTAAAATTTGATTCAAAAAATAAATTGAATTTTTTAAATTACATTTTCTAAAAGTATAGGAAAATAATTTTAAAATAATTATGCAAAACGGGATGAAACTTCTTTTTATAAAATTATAGTTTTCAAGCCAAAAATACATTTATCCTTATCCAATGACTAGAAAAAATTTATATGAAAGTTAAAAAATTTATTGAACATATAATATAAATATAACATTAAAATCAACCACAAATAGTGATTATTTTAATTTTTTAATATAAAAACACAATGCGTTCATGAAAACTATTTTTCAGAAAAGCATTTATTTTACTTTCAAATGTTTTTTATCTTTAAATTTAATGAATTAATTACTAATGAATTTATTTTATTAATGTTAAAAACATATACTTTTAATTATTTAGTTATCACTATTTATACCAACCAATTTAATGGCTATATTATAATGGTAAACTTTATTATGGTTCATTAAAACTCGGTGTTGCAAGTAACACAAGCTATTAATGAAGATACATTAATTTGAAAAACATATTTCAAAAATTCCTAGTGTTTTATATAATGAGAGATGAGACAGAATAACAAGACCATGTAGGCCATGATATGACTATGATATTTCTTATGGTCCATTGAGTTAGTTGAGTTGAGCATAGTGTGAGTATTTCCAACCCATAGAGATGTGAGCACACAGAAGGGTATGCCCTGGGTAGGATGTACATAAATATTTTGGTTGGGAATGTGAGGGCAGACCTAGGATGACTTAGTAATTGAGACATAAATTATTCTACAATTATAGAGTGATACTGGTATGGATTTTCCTCAGATGTTATTGAGGCTTTGAGATTATTTTAATGAAGCTAAGAAAAACTATTCCCTAAAAGTGATAGGAGTTGACCATGAAGTTGAATATGAGAGAAAGGTCCACATAAAGGATTTTCTTGCTTGTTGTGACCTAGGGGAACCCAGATGGTTCCTTGATGACATGGTAACCCTTTAGAGGGTTAGTGTCATAATGGTTATAGATGATTGTGGGTGTCAACTTTGAAATAAAATTGGTCGCATAATCCTGTTATGGTTGTGAAAATGATAGGTCATACACATGAGAGGACAAACTCTATTATGTGGGATGAGTTCAAGCTGATATATAACCCCATTTATATGAATTATAATACATTAATTTGGGGGAACACACTACCAATCGAGTTGTATGTAGATATATAGGATTATTTGGATGATTTCCTTGTACCGAGACTTCGAGCCTACAAATATGTGACTTCGTTCCCTGATAAGGTGCATATATTCCTCTTTGATTCCAGATAATATAATTCCCCAATAGGGTGAAGATACTCCAATATGTTTCTGGATAACATTATTACCTGAAAGGGTTAATATATTCCCTTTAGTTTCTAGATGACTTTCATCGTTGACATGGTAAAGACACTCCATTGAAGTGTAGATACTCATTTACGTTTTCAGATGACTTTCTTCCTTGGTTAGTACACCCATGAGTTTCTAGATGATAAGTTTACATTGACAAGAACTGTAATCCAATAAATAAGGATATATGAATAGAGACACACTAAAACAAGATAAGGTAGTTATATTCGATCCCAATTGTCATGTTAGAACTCAAGGACCAACAATGGTTATTTTTTATACTACGACACTGTATTTATTATTTATGTTCAGGATAAATTTTTTGGGTGCTAAAATGACATTCAATCACAACCTTTTTGGGTTTCCATGAAACTTGCATACCTAATAAGACTTTACTATTCACAAGTTCAGGTTGGGCGGTGGCCCTATTTTGATTGACTGAGTGGGGTAGCTCAGATGGATTTTGGAGATTAGTACTGAGGTATGACATTAGGGATGTATTACTACCTCATGTACATTCCTTTTATTTATTTATTTGTGTTTTATTTTTGATTGAAATAGTGGTAAATCAGTTGATGTCTGATTTTATGACCATGAGTCTACAAGATTTTCTGTTTCTGCATGTTCATTTGATATAACATTGATTTTTACTAATTTTCATCCTCATACTATGGTCATTTTTTACTGAGTTTTTGGTTATTATTGACTATTTTTAACTCTGGAAAGGGGTATAGTCTCCCAAAAGAAACACTATATTCCCCCACTACCAGTCAATAAGATTTGGATTGCTAAGTGGAATTATTGAGGACTCATAGTGACGTGAACTGATTATTATCCAGGGTTAAATAGGACATGGATGTTATAAAGTGGTGTCACATCCTATGTAATTGATATAAAAAAATGTTATAATGTTTTTATTTTATCTTAGTATTTTGGGATATGATAATGATGTGATATTGGAATCTGTTCGACATTATGATGGTCCATTTTTTATTGTGTCCATAACACCTTTCATGAGGGGAAGTCCATGTTACTAGGGATATGAGATCACTATTATTTCATTTCTCTAATAATTTTTAGTTGATTGTTAATGTTATTAATTCTTATTTTAGTTATTGTATATTTATGTTTTATAGGTTTTTAGGTTTTTTCCCACTGGAAAGTGGTCATGTAAATGCAATATTTTTTTCATGTGGGATTCACATGACATACATGTGATTGTATATGATTGATTTCACTAATGATGGGGTTTATTTGTTTAAAGTCTAAATAATATCTTCTATGTATTTTTCCTATAAAAATTATTGGTGGAATTCTACTCAGCTAAAACACTTTACATTTTTTATTATGATAGGTCACATGAAACTTATAAATGGATTCACTTAAATAATGATTATGTAGTCTCTTAGTGTGAGAGATATATAGCTACCAAATTAGGTTAGTATAGAAATTTTAAGACTTAGTGATAAACCCCTTGTGGGTGATTTTGGTACTAGTTCTGAAAAAAAATCTATTCTATTTTTTAAAGTGATAGAAAAAACCAATATGGGTTTTTATATATAGATTATTGGTTTAATTATACTTAATTTAATCATCCAGCTATGGTATAATTGGAAAATATCATTATAGGATTATGTATATGTATAGATGGATATGATTTTGGTTCTCAAGGGGGTAGTCATGTATGTAGATTCCCAGTGAGGATTAGTTCCCTAGCAGGCTGATGAATTGGCATGTGCTTCATAATATATATATATACATATATATGATAACTGTAATGTGGGTGTTTTGGTAATTTAGTTGCCTTGTGGGGGTTGATACTGAAATAGAGAGGTGTTTACTACGATTTATGGTTTATATGAGAAATGATTTATGGGTTATGTAGGATATCCTAGTGAACTTGAGACACATCTCAGGTTATTGGTGAGTCGACAGTTTTAATATGCATGGGAAACCCTAGATAGGGGTTATCCATGCTGGGAGTTCCTTAGATATAGGAAACATTGAGAGATGATTTAATTTTGAGATTAATGAACATGATTTTATATCTAGTGTGTGGTGTATGAATTTGATATTCCTTTAGCTTTCAGGATTTAAATCACCCATAGTGCTTTTGGTATTGAAGATAGGTTTTAGAGGGAAGGATCAATAAGATTATATGATCTATTGTTTTTTGGATTTTTTTCATGATGATATATCATATCGTGATCCTAGATGGTCAGATCAAGGGTGGATAGGGAATGTGTGTATACTTCTACTTTTGGGAGTGACACTCAGGTTGTTGGGTGATTGTGCAGTAGACCATGGAAGATGTGAAATAGACAATTTTTAAGAGGATAATTATGGGTGATTTTGTTATATGTGAATAACATGAATTAAAATAATGGTCCATGATTTAGATGAGTGATCCAAGGATTTTTGAGATAAGACATGAGGTGGTGCGATTCAGAGGATGTTCCATGGAAACATCATGGCGTACAATTTCTTGGGTGTGCTTATTTTGGTAATGAGGGACGTTGAGTACCGTTTTAGAGAATGACTATTATGGTGGAATTAGAATCTCACAAATGTTTTGATAAGTTAATCACGATTGAAATACATTGTGGATTATGTGTATTTAAAATTGTATGATGTGGAAATGGTTGTCCATGAATTGATGAAGTTAATAATACCACTGTGGTTTGGGTTTTATTTGTAATATGATTACAGTGTGATGAAATTGTCAATATTAAAATTTTAAATCTTGGATTGAACCTAGGAATTTGTTTCCAAGGATGGGATGAGTGTGACTCGAGAGGAGCTACAGGAATGTAATGAAAATACATGTTTAGGTTGAGCTCATGGAACAATGTAGGGAAATCCATATGGTTGGTAGTGCACCATTTTTTTGTTGGAGGTTGTGACCATTGTGATCAAATTAAATTTAATGAATGCTAAGGATGGGGTTTATAGTTATGCGAGAACATGTGGTGGTTGATGTGTCACATTGGTGCTTGGGTATGTGAAAATTTATCATGTTTAGTCATTACATTCATTAATGGACAAATCATGAGCCATAAAGATAATACCCCATATTAGTTGGGTCATGGATGTAGTGATAGATTTTGGTGGATGTTTAAGATGGTATTCGTATATTGGTACATGATAAGATCCACTGATATCTAGTCCCTTAGGGAATACAGGCTTCAAAATTTGAATATGGTATTGGATAAAGTCCTTGCATTAGATCTAGGATTGAGAATAATTTGGTACCTTTAATATTTATTTAAATTAATTTTGGGTTAGGGTTTAGGGTGATATCA
Organism: Viscum album; assembly: GCA_963277665.1. Classification (NCBI taxonomy): domain Eukaryota; kingdom Viridiplantae; phylum Streptophyta; class Magnoliopsida; order Santalales; family Viscaceae; genus Viscum; species Viscum album. The sequence continues at coordinate 865,054,595 of OY728152.1, read as the reverse complement.
TAGAAACTTATATAGATGATCTAGGAATACCTTGGAGAGTAGAGGTATTATGATGGATTAATGTGATAACTTATTAACAGTTAAAACCGAGTTCTTCTGAGAGTGGTCAGATAGAGGGGGAATCACCAATGTGATTATGTATAATTTGATTTAGTGAGATGTATATCACACCATGATGGACATCAGTCCATTAGATTTTTTAGTAGAAGATTCTAATTGTGGAAAGTACCATGTCTAGGAATCAACTTATATAAATTAATACTTATTGTGTGGAGTACCATAATCCTAAAGATGAATTGATCAGTGATACCGTGGTGTCCGAGGATCAGTAAATACCATGGATCAAGATCTAGGTTTTTTAGTGATGGTAACGAGTGGTGGATCAGTTTTTTATGAAGAGTGTTCCTCTTGCTGGGAGATACATAGAAGAAGATAATTCAACATTTCAATGTATAACAAAAATAATTGAGAATAAATTAATGACTAGGTTTGGCTGAGATTATGGCTAGATGACTACTAAGGCATCTCAGGGATGAGAAGTGCTATGGTTGGAAGGCGGTAAAAACCCTCACTTTTACGAGTTGTAAAATTTATCAAAAATTTAATTTTTTGGATTCTTGGTGAAATGAGGGGGAAAATGGTTATTTATTCTAGTTTAATATCATAGAAACATTATTTTGATGATTCCTTTGATCTTATAATGGAATCTTTACCCTAGGGATGAAATTTTGTGATATTTCAGCTTCATAGTTGAGTCCGGAATGGGAGGTTTTACATAGGAAAAATATAAACATGGCCCACGTTCTAGGACTGAGGTCAGAATACTTAAATGATATTTTAAAATTTAATTAAATCATTAAAATGAATTTATTTAATTTAATTATATTACAATTACCCTCTTATCTCTCCCATATTTTGTGTGAGGGGAATAAAAGTGTATTCCCATAGAATCCATTATATCTTAGAGGGGAAAGAGGAGAGGGTGGTCTCAAATGTTGTTGGAGATCTTGATTAAATAAAATTTTTGGTGAAATAACCATTTACCATAGGTTCAAGCATGAAGCGTTTGCGATTCTCCATGAGGTAGGATACATATTTTGATTACATTCCTTTCTCATTTGAATCACAATTTTCAAATTTTTTAGAATATTTGAGTTACTTATACTCGGATAAGGGCCATAGTGAATATTTTTCTATTGAAGTGTGGATTTAGTTTTATGTTTTTTAGTTACTATTTATGTTTTGAAAGAGGTCAAAAAATATTTTTGGATTTTTGCATGTGTTCTATATTGAATAAGAGATAAAGATTAAGGAAAAAAATAAAAATACTAAAAATAGAAATATATATTTATATATATAGGTAGAAAGTGTTACATAAGAGTCACATAGGTTACCCATACGTAGTAGACAACTACTGTGTGGGGGTAACATAGTTCACCCTTATATATAGGTAGGGCTACGGAAGGGAAACTCTAGGTACCCTTACATAATGGAAGGTTTGTGTAAGGGTAACCTAAGATAACCTTATGTATCATCGGGGGGGGGGGGGGGGTGCATAAGGGTAACAATGGTTAGAATTATTTTGGGATCCCACCTCACATGAGGGTAATTTTTTCTAAATAACTGATTTTCTCCGTTTTTCTAGGGGGATTGTTTTGAGGTATAAAATTAGGATTTTTGGGAATAATAATTTATTAAATATTACATTTTATTTGGTTTTGTAATTAATTATAAAATAAAATTTGAAATTTATTTTATAATTAATTAATGTTTTATAAATATTGATAAAACTTCATGTTGATGGATACTGTTTGTTTGATCATAGAAAAGATTCAATGAGGGTGGCCATGCTTTACATATAATGGTATGATGTCTCTATGTGTGAGGTAGGTGGTCCTTCAAGCATACCCCCTTTATTAAATGATTTTATTATTCTATGGAATGCGATACATAGTATTGAATCCTATATATGATTTTCCTTTTCTAAAAAATAATATTGTAAATAATTTAATTAAAAATTAAGGATTACGAATATATTGAACTAAGTTCCATGGTCCATGAAGGACGCTTGTGAAATGGAATGATTCCTCGACTATTGATGACTGATACCTTGATTATAACTTCATGCCTTGTGATACAAAAATCTAGATGGGTTACTTTTAAATGAATTTAATGAATATAACTGGCCTCAATATGCGTCATTTTACTCTTTGAGGTGGGATTGAACAGCGATTTGGAATAAATGGCCAGTGTAAGTCATGATATGAAAATGTGATAACCTTGGGTCCATTAGGATAGTTAATATAAGCGTGGGGTGAGTGATTCCACCCCACTGAGATATACACATCCATGTTTTTATTCCGTTGGTATGATGTGTGTGAATATTTAGGTTTGGAATATGAGTATTGACCTAAGATCACTTGGGAATTGAGACATGAATAATGATATCTCTCTATAGTGATACCGATATGGTTTTTAAAAAGGATAGTGTGTCATTGAGATGATTACAATGATGATGAGAAATACCATTCGCTATAATAGATTAGTGTCGACCCTAATGTTGAAGTTGAGAGAAAAGACCCCAGATATGGTGTTTATTCTTGATGTATCCTAGGATAACAGGGTGGTTTACCCAATGATATGCTAACCATTTAGAGTTTCAGTATGGGGTATGGATGATTTAATGTGTCACATTGTTACCCAAATCAGTTGTGTAATCTTGTTATGGCTACAACGGTGGAAAATAATGAACTTGAGAAGTCGACCATTTTTATGTGGTAGGGGTTCAGGAAGATGGAAGAACCCTTAAGGATGTATTTTAAGAGAGGATTTAGGTGGGATACAATTCCCACTTATATATATATATACATGAGAATCATTAGATGTTCTCCTTGGACACAACCTTTGTGCTTGTTATTATTTCACTTCATTTTGTAATATAGTATGGATATTACCATGATTTTTTGGATGAATATATTCCTTATTAGGGTGATGATATGACCCTATGTTTCTATATAAATTACTTCCCTGAAAGGGTAAAAATATACCCCAATGTTTTTGGAAGAATTTCTTGCCTAATAGGGTGTGGATATGTCCTTGATTTCCCAGATGAATTACATTACTGAAAGGGTGTGAATAAGACCCTAAGTTTCTAAATTAATTTCTTCCTTGATAGGGTGAATATTCACCCCTGAGTTTCTAGATCATGTGTTTTTTTGGGTGGGGAGTGTCTACCCCTGAGTTCCTTGATTAGGTTATATTCTCGAAGATACACCGACATTGGATGAAGAAGGTATAGTCTATCTCAACTATCATGTTATGACCTACAGATCAAATGTGTTTATTTATTTATTCTTATACACCATATTTACTATTAAATTGATCATATCACACATTTACACACTGTATTTACTTGAATACATATGAGACCCCATTGGTGGTTCCCTAAAATGTTATATTAATACCCTTCTCAGGTTTTCATGATTCTTTGATACTCGAGAAGAATTTATTATTCAGTAGTTCAAGTAGGGTATATTTCTAGTGTTTGATTAATCTGGGTAGCTCAAATTATGTCTAGAGGCGAAGACCAAGGTTTGGATCTGGGTTGGTATTAGTTCCTTACATACATTTTATTTATTTATTTTGTTCATTGTATTTTTGATTTTCCCAATAGGCAACCAACTTGGTTTATGCTGACATGACCAATAGTCTATTTGACTACCTACTTATTCATATGTATTTAATATAGAATTGGTTTTTATTTATTTTCTTATACATACTATTATAATTTTTATAGATCTTTTTTTTTATTGGTAATTGTGACACACACTTTTAATGGTGTATATTCTCCCTCAAATTACACTCTATACCCCAATAACCCTTGGAAACCTCTAGCATATAATGAGGTGTGTCTAATGTATCATAGATACCATTATTGGTTACTATCATGGGTAAACTAGTATAGGTAAATTATAATTAATAATAATTAATAACTAAGTAGATAATGAATATATAATCATGTTATAATATTTTTTATTGATCTTTCTAGTGATTGATAATTTAGTGGAGTAGGCTAGGTGAGAATAGAATATTGAAAATATGTGAATTTGAGATGAAAGAAGAGATAGAGATGCATATATAATTCTTAAATAACTTATTTCATTCAAACACTCTATTATTGAGATTATATTGATTAGTATTTTGGGTGAAAAAATAACTTTGGACAAATTTTTGATCTACTTAAAGAGGGAAAAAAGATCTACAAAGGAACCGACGGGATTCTAATATAGACAAGTGCAGTGGGATACTTCATTGATAAATTTTTTAATATAGTGATCTCTCATGTATGTAATATAGTGTTATTGTTTTAGGATGGTACTTAGATAACTCCAATTTTCTTCAGGAAAGAATTTATAAAATAATCTAGGACATTGATATCCTAAGAACAGTAAGGATTAAGATATATTGGAGGAGATAAACCATGTAAAAATTATTATCCTGTTTACTAATTTATCTACAATATATATGATATATTCTTGGATAAAAAACATAATATCAAATAGTATTAATTGTCATGAGTGTTTTGAAGTTCAAATGGGGTTTAATGTTTGAAACAAATATTTAAAACTTGGTAAAATTGGATAACACAATATTCACCTACATCAGGTGTCTCTGCACAATCTCTAGGCACAATAAATTCTTTTCATTATAGATAATTTAATCCAATTAGAGTAGTGATACAATTTAAAATGTTTCTATATATTTTCCAATAAGAGACTTGTAGGATTTGTTTTAGTTAGAGTTCAAAATATAATCTTCCTAGATGAATTTTATGTGTTTAACATGGTGGAAGAAAGAGAACTAACAAACTCACCCATCAACCAGGGGAGACCATTCATAAAGATATCTGAGACCATTATTAATGTTCGTGATGGAACACTCACTATGGAGTTTCGAAACAACACTTTCCACTTCAAAAACATTAAATCCATGTGACACCCACCCTAATATTATTCACTACTTAATATTTCTAACATTAAAGAGGATAAACTCAGTGAAGATCCAGGTATGTTAAAAAAAATTACCTATTAGAAAAAATTCAGTGATTTAAAATACCACAGATAATGAATCTATTTATAATTATGGAAAATCTATTTTCAAATTGTAATAGGAGGTAAATTTTTAAGTTTTTTATTATTTGGATTGTTTGTTACATGACAAATAATATGATATGTCTTCCTGTGAATGTCATCCAATTCTCAATAGGGATAAAACACAATCTAATTTCATAATTTAAACAACCCATAAATATATAATTAAAAACATTTTCCAATGATTTGAAATATGGGTAACTTATATAAGTATAAAAGATACTAGTGATCATTTATAATAATTTTTTCACAACCAAAGTACATAAATTTATTAACCATTTGATTGAAAATGTTTAGGAAATAGGTTGGAGTTTCTGAGACATCCCAGAAATTAATCCCAAAATATGTATACATATGATTTTAATTAAAATAAATTCTATACCAATTAGTTATCCCCAATGGAGGTGGAATACCAATATGATTTATTTTTTAAAAACATTGATAAATAATATTTTAGAAGAAGTCATCATATACCCTATTTTTGACTCACATAAATGGGTTAGCCCAAGTCGCATATTTCCCCAAAAAATTGGACTAACCATTGAGAGGATTGAATAAAAATAGTTAATTTATATGATAATTTAGAATAGATGGAGTCTGTGTATTAACTGCAGTAAGTAGAATCAGGTCACTAGGAAGGATCATTTACCAATTCCCTTTATTAACTAAAAGATGGAGAGATTTTCATGGAGAACAAAATATTATTTTTTGGATAGTTTTTCAGTTTACCTTCATGAACCCATTGATCTATAAGAGAAATAGAAGACCACTTTTATATAACACTTTGACACCTTTTCTTATAAGAGGATAAAATTTGGATTGCATAATTCTCCAGGTAAATTTTAGAGTAACATAGTAAAATATGTTTTCTAATCACATTAAAGACTACCTGAAAGTATTTATTTTACATTTTCATTATTTTTGAATATTCTTTTGATCATTATTGGAGAAATAAGGATTTTTTTTGAAAATTTTCATTAAAAGGAACATGGGTTTGAATTCTGAAAAGTGAAATTTTATGGTTGAAAGAGTAATAGTTATTGGGAATTTAATTTCCCAAAAATTAATTGGGGTGGATAAATAAAAAATTAAATTGATAAATTCATTACCTTACCCAGGCCATGTGAAACATGTTATATATTCTCTAGTACATGCCAATTTTTTTAAAAAGATTATCAATGATTTTAGTAAGATTTATCTTACCCTTTCTAGATAACTTTTTAAAGATACATACTTTTATTTTATTGTTCAGCGCATAAAAGAATTAGATGAGTTGATGATGAGATTAATCACACCACCAGTGTTGAAACCACTAAAATGGGAACAAGCCTTTGAGCTACTTTGTGATGCTTCCAAACATTTTGTGGGAGAATTTTTATCTCATAATATTAAGAGGATCCCTAAAGTCATTTCATATGAATCTCAAAACATATATTCATTCTATATCAAATAAAAAATCATTGAAATGATTTTTTTAGTAGTTTTTCCTACTTTAGATAAATTTAGATTGTAACGACATGGAGTAAATGTCATCATTTTTTATCATATACAACCCTTGGATACCTGATGAAGAATTATAATGAAAAAACCATGCTTGTGAGATTAAAGATGATACTAAGAGAGTTCAATATAGATATTATGTAAAAAAGGAGCTAGGAACCAAGTGTTTAATCACCTAACCAGATTGTACAACATGGCCGAAGTGAACATTCCTACTAAGGACTCTCTAAATAATATCTGGTAATCTCTCAAGTCCAATCCCAATTGAATCCCCAAAAATTTAAAGACACAATTATGTATCAAAATTTTACATATATGAATATCCATATATTTCTATAATCTATAGTGATCAAGACAAAAGATAATTCTTACCTAGGAGTGATATCCAATCAGTTTTTGAATTTTTCCACACTCTATTCTGTGGATTCCAATTTAGACCAAAAGGGATAATAAGAAATTTTTTAAAATATATATTTTATTAGAAATATTTATTTAAATATGAACATGAATTTTTTAAAAAATATGATAAATTTAAATTATCTTGAACAATAAAAAAAAAGTTAATAAATTTCCCAAAATCAAATTCGATTTTATAATATTTTTGATGTATGAGAAATAGTTTTCTGGGAACCCTTTACATATTATTTTATAAAGTATCACATCTTTATATAAACTGATTATTTGACAAAAACGATGGAAGAAGAGGATAGTAAAATTGATATTATAATTTTATATTCTACTTTGTAAAAGATACCATCTTTTATAGGTTTGGAGATCCATGAGCCAGACTAAATGATCAATGGAATCACTTTTTTAAAAGAAGTATGAAGGATTTTTTTAGGAAGTATGGAGTGAATCACCAGGTATGAAAACCTTTCCGACCACATAAAAATGTCCAAGATTAAGTATCAAATATATAAAATAATGTTATTTTAGAGAAAAATGTAAAACTAAATAAAAATATTAGATATAAAGGTTAGTTGACATCTTATAGGATTATATGATAGACTATGAACTCCCATTATAATGAGTCTATAAAGGATAATTTATGGAAGGAGTTATCATCTAACAATGGAGTTGGATAAAAAAATATTGGGTAGTAATAGAGAAGAATTTAGAAATGAATAAAGCTAGAAAACAAAGAAAAATATCGTTATAGGATTTGGTAGGAATCAGAAGATAATATTTTGGAAATTTAAGAATTTAAAAGGAAGGAATAGACTAGCTCATGAAAATATCATTCAGTAAAAAGACTCATATTTAGGGGATGAGGTGTTACTTTAAAATCAGGACTCAAACTAATACTTGTTAAAATTCTATCTCGATGTTCAGGTCTATTTATAGAAACTTATGTATATCCTCTTAGTGTTCTAAATATTTCTAAATAAGGTCATGAAAACCCATTTACTATTAATGGTCAGCAAAGGAAAATAATTTATGCTAATATTCCTCATGAACCAATGGAGGATATCACCCTCCACCAACTTTTTTAAAATTGAAAACCATTATATTGGACCTCTCCATTACACCTCTTTGGTTTCTTTGATTTTATTTAAAATTTTATTACATACCAAATATTTTAGAATATATTTAGGAAACTACACAATTTAATTAGGTGAGAGGGAACCATTATTGTTTATTACTTTCAAATATTTAAAAAAAATTGTGTGGGTTTCTTTTTCATTATTATTTTTTTGTAGCCCATGGAGATCAATTTTAATACCCATGAATGATTTTAATATATTCAAATGGTGAGAAAATTATTTTATCCATTTAACAACTTTACACCAATAATGAAATGATATTTTTTTTCAAATTCTATGTGATGGAATTTCATATAAAGCCCATTGACTTTTGCATCTCATTCCATGGCATAATACCCAAAATTTTTAACCACTTAACTAAGATGATTTAGAACCAACTTTAACATATTCGAAAAATACCCATTTTCAAAATATAATTAATAAATGTTTGAATAACTATAATTTTTTATGTAATTCAATAAAAACATTGAATAATTAAATGAATTTATGCTATAGATTATTGAGGCATTCATTTGATTTTCAACCCTCATTTTCAATGAAATTTAATATCTATCCTACATTTATATTTACCATTATATTCCTTAATAACCATGAATTAAATTTTTATAAAATCAAACTGTAGAAAAAATACCTATCTACCATGATAAATAAGTTGATGTATGATCTTGGTTGAATTCCAGTATAGGGAAGTAAGAAAGTGAGATAGAATAAGTTGTTCTGAAAAATCTATTCGAACTGAAGAGAGGAAGTGGTGAAAATTTTGTTCTTCTGATTTATGAGAAAATAATTATGGGATGTATAATAATATTTTATAGGTATTATTCGGAGTTGGGCATGGAAGTAATCTATTAATAAAAAGTTAAAATACCTCTATTTTTCTAAAAAATTCAATTATTCACAAAATTAAAGATATGAATTCCGAATGGTACAATGATAAAAAGGAGAAAAGGTGGAAGAAATATATCATTGATAATAAATTTATCTAAGGTGTACTATCAAAGAATCTAAATAATAGTTTGTAGGAAAAATTTAATGGTTTGGATGTTTAAATCTGATATGAAATTTGTTTGACCGATATAGTCTAGGATGATCTATTTAGAATGAAGTATTTAGTTTTTTAAATAAAGTCCCCAGAACAAATCATAATAGAAGGAAAATACTTCCTACACTGGGTCAAGATATATGTTACACTTACTTGAATAAATTTAAATTCTCCTTTTCCTTCTAGATCAAATTTAAAGTAAACAAATCATCAACCAAAACCCACTAAAGGAAATATAGAAAAGATATGCTTACTACTACTGAAATCCCAAAAACGCATGGTCTATTCTTTAATAATTCAAAAATATGTATCTGTGTTAGGGTAATATGAAGAGAAGGGAGGAATCTGATATTGACGGAAACAAAAAATCATGCATTATGTGTTGACATAGGGAGAAACCTCCTAAATTATCCTAAATTTTTTCTGAGAAGATCCCACCAACCCTTAACCCAAAGAAACCTGTAAAACCCCTCATGATATGTAAAACTAATTGACTAATTGGCTGGGATGAATAAATTTAAAAAGACTATATTGACCCTTTCATGAACTTGGAATGAAAAAATCTCTACTTGAAATTCATACTTGAGTGTTGAGTGAGAAATTATCAAAAAGGTATATAAGCGTATATGGTGGGATTAAATAAGTGGAAATTAATTTCATATAACTAATGAAGAAAAAAAATCAAGAAGACTATTAGGTCCACTTGACTAGATACCATGGGGGGGGGGGGTGAATCAAGTTTTGACAAATTAAGACAACTTCCCCCTTTTTATCTTGTTTTGTTGTTAGAAAAAATTGTCTTCTCTCTCTCCTTTCCGTTGCAAAGTATGAATGAATCTGAAAGCATGCACATGAAACCAAGATTTTTCTTGTTTAAACCTCATTGGACTATGTACAAGGAGCATACACTAGAAATGTGACATTGTACCACATCCACTAAAAGTACACTACTATTTCCAAGTTCGAAGTGGACTCACTGTCCCTCCTGGTTTACAACCATTTACAATTTGAGAACTCACTCCTCTCCCAACTGAAGTAAGCCCACTACTTCTTCAAAATAACCACTCATAGTTTATAGACATGTAGATCTCTTCATTATCACAAAGGAATATATCCTCATTTATAGATATATGCTCTATTGATGTGCCACCTTCATCAACTAATGAAAAACACTTTTTCCATGAACACTAGGCTTTCCCTTTTGTAACTCTCTCACTAAGAACACTGCCTTTATGAAGCTCCCACTTTTTCAAAGCTCAAACAAGCCTTTGAAATGCTCCAAACTTTTCGCAAAGCTCATAGGTTTGTAGAGCTCACAGGTTCATAGAGATCACATGATCACAAATCTCAATAGACCTCAAAGCTCTCTAGATCCCAGAGCTCACTGCTTCGTAGAGTTCACATAGGTCTTTGCGATTTCGCAATGATAAACAAGCCTTCATGAAGCACACATCCTCTACAAATCCAAACAGTCCTTTAGGGTTTTTGCTTCCTTTCACAGAGCATAACTACCTTTGTGAATTCACTGTTCTTTCGATAAGCTCCCTACTATGCGAATCTCTTTCACAATTCGAGAACTTAAGGTTTTTTGTTTGATCTATCTTCTTTTATCGAGGGGGTTGGGTTCTATTTATAGGAGATTCCACCAATTTAACAAGATTCCACGCAAAGTTAGTTCCATGTTAGTAGAAATCATAAAGCATTGAAATTTCCACTGATATTCTCTCTATATCATGAAGCACCACGTAAATTTTCAGATTGTAGATCTTTTCTTAATCGCAGATCATTTTTTTAATTCCTTTACACCACTACCGCAATTATCCCATGAAATGATATTCACCTATGCTATTCGTGAAGCTCATTTTAATCTTATATATCTCCATCAACATTATTCATGTCTTTTCAAAATACAATTCATGAAGAAAATCGTCGCAAAACTCATGCATTTTTCATATTTTGATGACATCTTCAAGGAATTCCACTTTCCACAATGCTCACCAAATCCCAAATTTTGGACCCCAAAAATTTAGAAATGAATGGAAATTAACTCCGCCTTGTATCTTTTCTTTTCTGCCAACTCCAAATATTTCATTCCTTTTTAATGGTTCTTTTTCAACATGGATTTTCAAGAACATATCTGGAACTTAACAATTCACCTTGTAAACCTTCTTTGTCCAGAAACACAACCAATAAAAAAATTTATAATGTTACCATGAGGGATTTTTTCCAAAAAAATACAAATGAGGCTCGATAAATTTAAGAACCAATGTTTTGAAAAAGGAATCTCATATTTTCTAGTGTTTAAAATTTTCTTTGGTAATCCTTTTGATGTCCACTTATTAAAGAGTCTAAGGATCAAGTGTGGGGAAAATTTCACAATCCAGAAATTCATAATATTTTGTTTACATTCAATCCATTTTATTCCCTAATAATAATTTAATATTTTATTTTCATTGAGTTTTGGAATTAAAGTGTCAAATAATTTAATTGTGTGAATATAATATAAAATTTCCCAATTTGGTATTTAATTTGATTACTTAAAAATTATGGAATGTTTTTTTACAAATTATTATGTATATTGAAATTTTATAGCTCATAGAGTTCATAAAATAATATATCTTGAGTTTTTACCTATTTATAAGTCCTTTGGAACAAGCTATAAGTTCTATAATTTATTTTAAGAAGTTCAAAAATTAGTCTACGAGAACTCTTCCAGAGTCAAAAAATGGATAAGGGAATATTCTTATAGCTCTTTTTTAGAAAATTTGTGAGTATTTCAGTAGAATTATTATACATTTATGGAATTTGATTCTTCCATAAGATATTTTTATCTTCCATATGATTGTTTAGTTTGATAAAAATTTTCAATGAAAAAATTCACATGGAATATGAAATTTCAATATACATAGGTAATTTCATCTGCATGTAAGAAATTTTAACACACATAAGAAATTGTATATCTACATAATAAATTTGACCACATGTTGGAAATTTTATTAGTTATGAGAATGAAGATGAGGTTTTTGGGTGCCACTTCATCATGCATGTAAGTAATCAGAGTATTCCATGTGGATCAAAATATGAGAAATATTTTGATCAAGAATCGGGAATGAAAGCTTTATATTTTTAAGAAGACTTGGTCCCATAGTGATTTTAAGATATGGGAAAGAAGTAATCTTTCAAAAAATTCAAGAAGAAAGGATCTTAGAGTTTTGAACAAGAGAAATAAAATATAATTGAGGCTTTATAAAATGAGTATGAGTCTAGAGGAAGGGGGTTATAGATTTAACTATATGCATGACTGCTGTTCTTTACTGATTTTGTTTTATTTTATGTTTTCTTTAGATATGTAATGATTTATTTCTATCTATTCATATATAACACCCCTTGGAATGAGGGTTAAATTATATATGATTAGGGGGGGTAAGGTCTTACTTTTCTAATGCATTATCGTTTTCACTTCTATGAATAAAACACACTATTTATTGTTAGATAGTTTTAATATTCCATAGAAATTCTTAAATTTTAATTTGGTTATATTTTATTTAATTTTATTTATTTATTATTTCCTTTGCTAATGATCCATAATCACCCTATACTTTTTGTCAAGATATATATGGAAGAATAATTTGAGATGAGTGGTGAAGTGCTTGATGGTTACTGGAATATGTGTAAGGGGAAATAGTCAGTCTTGGTTTTATTGGTAGGACAAGACATGGTTTGTTAGTTATTGAGTAAGTTGGGATTTATTTTCTATACCACTTACACACATAAAAAGTTGGTAAGACTACCAAAACTATTTAACTAAGGGTGAGATCTAGAATAGTTGTGGATCCCCTCATTCATCCGTTAACCCAAATAAGAAGAGAAAACAATTTATGGACTTGGACAACATTACAATTATAAATCCAAACATGAAAAAATAACACTTTTATCATTATTATTTTCAATCTCTTTTCTATATGAATTTTATTTTTGAAAAAAATTAAAAACACCCCCTAATTTTAAACCTAATAAATAATTTATTTTTTACACTCCCCCATAAAGACAACTGTAGTGTCACTATTAGAACTACATTTTAACCTTGGAAATAATTTCTTATCAGATGACCCAAAATAGGATAATTTTTACAAATTATATGAGTTAAAAATAAAATTTTACATGTTTAGTTCATTGTCAGGATATACCCATAATAGTCGGTGAAAAGAGTAAACAATCATATGCCATCGTATACTCATACCTTGGTTAGTGGGTGAGTATGTGAGTAAAAATTATATTAATGCATCTCTATTGATAAAAACTAATCACTAGACTATGTATCCCATTGAAATAAGATGAGTATGAAACAATCACATAATAAAATAAATAACATGTCTATAAGTCACAATGAAATTCCAAACAATAATCTATAAATTTTTCTTAGATTTACCTTTAAATTCCCATATAAACAGCTCATCAAAATTCCAATAAATATTTGAATGATGGTTATTTTATTACTCAGATAATTTCAACACCAATATAAATATCCAATCATATTCCACATTTACCACATTTAATGTAGTCTGGATGATTATCTATACATTTTCCAACATTCTAATAGTTTTTCTGAGTCTTTATAAAAAATTTCCCACTAATTAAATTAATGTGTTAATGTAATAATTCTTCATTACCTCTATTAGAATTACGAGTTGATATTTAAATTATTATAACCTTTTTAAGGAAATATTTCACAATCCATATAAAATAGATTAATTATTATTGATTTCATTATTATTTTCTTTCATGATTCATATCACTAGTATTCAAATCCATCTGATCATAATTCACATTAATTATTTTAATTAACAACATATATAAATATATATTTTATCATTAAAACTCTCAGGTTTTCCATCTTACAAACAACATTACAATTATAAAGTCATCTAGAATAATTAATTTTTCTATAGTAATTAATTAATGTCCTTAAAAAACATTAAATATATTCAGAAATCATATAATGGGTCCATTTTAAGGAAGTTAATTATTAAATATATAATCATAAAAGTTCAACTAATATGGACATAATATCTATAAACTATGTTCCATTTCCTAATAAAATTTTATTATATTTTAGAATCTATTATTAATAGGATATTTTCATTAATTTATTGAGAGCTCCATAAATCATATAAAAATTTCATTACAACCACTTTTATTATATAATTCATTTGCATATATATTATGATAATTTATCTTCCATTTTAAGTAAATTTTAATCAAAACATATTTAATGTTAAAACCATTATCTATATTCTTTACAAATATTAATTATATCACATAAAAATAATTTTAATATAATTTTTTAATATCTTCCTTACATGTCATCAAATTTAACAATGAATCATTAACAATATATTAATGATTCATTCCCCTTATTTTAAATTCATTGCATTATAATCATTAAATCCCCACAATAATTTAATTCACTCTATATTAATAAAATAATTCTTATATTATCCTTAATAATTTAAGAATTTAATCATAATATCCACTAGAAATTAATTAATATTTCAATAATTTCCCTTTCTTTTATATCAATAATATTTAAATTCCATCACTAAATTTTCTAAAAAATATCATAATAACATAACATCCTTCTTTATTGATTTCATATAATAATAATTTTATTATGCTCTCTATGATAATCTAAAATATATCATTAAAATTATTAATTCAATTTTTCTAATTTTAAATTTCTATGCAAAATTATGAATAAATGATAATAATAATTATAATATTTAACATAAATATCATAAAATTAATTCACACCCACTTTTAATGATCATTTTGAGCATATAATATTCTTAAATAATTTATAATTCCAAGGTAATATCCATTCATCATAAACACTTAAATATGTTAAATAAAATTATTAATAATTTAATAAAAATAATTTCTCATAATTTTTAACATTAATAATTGAATTTATCTACCAAAACATCACTAAAATGACCCAAATAATATTTCATTGGGGTTGGGATGTCAATAGAAGTCTAATGAATTTTTTGGTCACAAAATATAACTTCCCACACCCCTAGAGTATCTAACTAATAAGGTGTTCCACATGTTACCCCCAACAAGACCTTTATAGCAACTTAGTCATGTCACCCTCCAAGATGTACAATATATTGATCGAATAACTGTGATTCATCCATGCATGATATATCCCTTTTCTAGAAACATTTCAATAAAATGATATGAAAACTAAGGTTTTTGGATCTCGCAAATCACGTTCGCTCCTCCATGTGGCCATGCATCCACATGGTTATCTTTAATCATGTAAGAAAAATAGTTCATTGGGAACTGAATTATTTTACCTCGATATTTTAGACAGGGATGATGAGGAATCCCTATAACTAACTGATAAATTTACCAGATGATTATCATCATCCTGAATGCGATACTTTTATGTCCCACCACTATTATTTTTTTTTTCAATTTTGGTGATTTATAGAGAGATAAATTTAATTAATATTCACCAAAATTTTATCAAATGTTCATCAAATTGTGGGGATTCAAAAAATATATGTTTTGTATTGTGAATGAAACACTAATAACACCAAAATCTTAAGAGAATTTGAAAATTAGATAACATCTATATTTAATAACCATTAACTCATGTGTTGAATCTTCATGTTCACGACGTCATTATTTTTATGTCAATATAAGCTATATAAAAACATATCATTAAAAACAATATTCCCTATAGATTTATATTATGTATAAAATTATGAAAAAAGACATCAAAACATATCTATAAAATATATCTAAAACCATGTATCCAAATTTCATTAACATTATATCATTAGAATAATATATTTCTATGATATATTATCCTTTAATAATTAATTATTTATTTCATCCTTCTAATCATATAGTTATGTTTTGCATAATCAAACTTCTCTCTAATAATAACCTCAATTTGATTCTCATATTTACATTGTTCCAATTTCATTATATTCGTCATTGTTTAATATTAAACATATGTGAATTTCATGTCTTAATTAATTTGAGAGTAAAAGAAATAATATTTTTATAGTAAGGATTTTGAAATAATCACAACATAACATCAGAATTGAAGAACCACACTTTTACTTTGTTAATTACCCATTCTCATGTTAATTATATATCCTTGGTGGTGGCCACCATGTAAAAAGCATCATCTAACCTATAAGACAAAATAAATGACTATGATAAATAAACATCTTATTATAATCACATGTCCTTTGATTAGATAATCCTATTATAATAAACACTATAAAATTATATTCATAATAATGATCATAATTAGTGATTCAAAACACATAATAATATTAGGAAACACTATAATATTGAACTCAAGATGATGATACTCTAAAAATAATGAAAAATATATAAGATACTTTTAAATTATAGAGAAAAAAATAATCAATGGGATATACATGGTATAGAAACCATGGTAAAGATATTAATGATTTTAGATATTAGAATTAAGTGTATATATGATGGGTAATATGACCATTGAAAAGGTAAGGTGGCCCTTGAAATAATAGCTTCATAACATAAATACTGTAAAAATTATATAGCCAGTATAAATCTAATAAAAAAAATAAAACAAGTTGGTAAAAATATAATCAATAATTAAAATGTTTCATATTGGTCAATGAATAGTAATATAATCACAAACATATGTCTTGCAATAAATACAAAATTTATTAAAAAAGTGTTCAAGTATTTAATACTAAAAACATTATTTTGACATACATGAAATGTTTTATTTAATAAATAAATTTATTTTATGTAGAAAATTATTTTTATAAAAATGAATTTAACTTTAGAGTAAGCATGTCACAACTCACCAATGGTGAGTTTTTTTAATACTTGTTCGAGACTGTAAATTTTTTAAGTAAATAGTAAAATATGGTAAGAATATATGGTATATATTATGTCCTAATTATAATGTAAAAAAATCTAAAATAATTAATATAAATAAATCGATGAAAAAAAATTCATTACCACCTCCCCCCAAAGGTATATCAACTATCATTTTTCATATATATACATTTCATAATTTCTTCGAATTACTTAATAGATTACATAAATAGACACCCAAAGGCCGTATTCTTTTGGAGCATTTTTAAACATAGAATCAAAAGCACTCGTATATAAGTTAGCTAAATTGTCTCTCACTAGATTATTCATGACAATAACCCTTATTATACACATCATACATAATGTATATCTTCATAACTTAGGGAATAGAAACATAAAAAATGGGTGAGCTCAGATTATCAGTAAGGGTAAAAAAGGGATATATGCAATCATTTCACGAGTATAAGGGTATGAGAACATGATCGTGAAAATATAACATAATAACTTGAACATAAATGATCATAAAAAAGAGTCACGGAATAAATATTATCCAATTATAAGATATTTATAATAAGGTAATCAAGAGAATAATCCACAAAATCATAACATAAGAATATGACATGAAATTTTTGGAAGACACATAGACATGTAATATCATTCCCTATAAGTCAAGGACCGTTAAAAAAACATAATCAATCACTTCATGGGGACTAAACCTATTGGTCAGGACACACCACCATCCCTAGTCCCAGTCCTTTCCTGGTAAGGGATTTAGTTTCCCCATCTTCCCATAGTGGACCGGGTTCTCCATCATCCATAGCGGATCAATCATATTGACTTGATTCTTATAATTATCTTATGAGATATAAATATTTACCCAATAAATTATAAGGAGATATAGTTTCCACTCATCACATCAAAAAACCAAACATATGTGTTCCAAATAACATAAATCATTTATCAAATCAGAACCCATGTAAGAAAATGGGATTCATAAACATCATTCAATCAAAACATAACCCATGGAAAAGAAATGGGTTTCATAAATATAATTCGATAATAAACATAGAAAATTATTAGAATTAATATGAATGGTAACATTGAATCTTATCCCCAGTAAAACATAAGTAATATCAGATAATATTTTCATAGATGGAAAATAATTTTGAGAGATCACTTGAAAACAACTCTTGGGGAAAAAATGATGTCTACAATGAAAAAATTTTATTTTCAGAAAATGACTTGTGATTTTAAAAGAAAAAAATTTATTGTAAAAAAAACCTTGAATATTGTAATGTAAACATCAAATAATTATGGAATCCTGATGGTAGAAAACTCCATTCATTCCGAATATTTTAAGAAAACATTCCATTCGTACTTTTTTAAAAAATGTCACAAAGTGAATCATTTAGAGATTGAAAGAATATTCCTTTCAAACTATGTAGTAAAAAGTAAAAAATGGGTAAAAATGACTTTAAAAATACAAGGGAGAATATTAAAATCATTTTTAAAATTTATTTAGAAAACATAGACATGGAAGATAAATATTCCCTAATGGAGACATAAAATGAAATAATCCCAAATAATTTAGAGAGTGTGAAATAAATACTCATCACATTATAATTAGTAGAATCTTATTCCCCATGAAAGAACAGAAATTATATGGTTATGAAATACCATAATATTCTAGATAGGTCTCATAAATTACATTACTCGAATAGCCTGAAGGACTTCTATTTATTGATTTTTGATAACCCCACTTTGAAGGGATGAGGGGGAACCCTTACGAGGTCTGTAGGCATAGAGATTACATGACCCGTAGGTATTAGGAAATATAATGGATAAAACTACATGGAACTGCTACTACCCAGCTTCTTCAACAAGATTTCATCTATCCACATTCGCATGACTCATTCGACTAGGCTTCCTGTGCAAGCACAGGCTGGTCCAGATGGAAAATTCCATAACCTCTATTTCTAACAAATCCTCTTAAGATTCTGCTCTAGTGAATGCACCTGCTCTGAATCCTCATCTGGAGTTTTCTCCTTAAATAGTCTACCAAGTTATTAAGCCCAATTTTAGGTGTCCTGAAGGCCTTGTAGTGGCCCGAAGGCCTTGAGGTGGCCTGAAGGTGTTGTGGTGGCCCGAAGGCCTTGTGGTGGCCCGAAGTCCTTGAGGTGGCCCTATGTCCTGTATGTGGCCTGAAGTCCTTGAGGGGGCCTGAATGCCTTAAGGTTACCTGAAATCCTTACTATCCTGAAGGCCTTGGGTGGCCTGAAGGCCAAGAAGGACCCGAAAACCCAATTTATGGCTCGAAATCCCAAACTGTTGAATAGTTATAGCTGCTACTATATTAAACAATTCCTCCTACAGTACCTACTATAGTACCTACTACAGCCCTGCTACACTAACCCAGAAATTATGTCTCCACCCAGTTTGGAAATTGAGTATCCTGGATGCACTTTCCGAGTCCTCACCAAACTGGGCTGAGGATCTTGTGTTCATAAAATACATTTATGGGTAGTATATACACCACATAGGATAAATAACTAGTGTATAAATCATGTGTCCCATAGAAATAAATGTGACATAAATCCCTTACCTTGTGTCTAGATTCTCTTCATATTCTTTCAAAACTTATTTATAATAAGTATAATTGTATTAAACATATATTACATAACCATATTTAATTACATCAAACCATATATTATTTACTTAGTACCTTCTAATACCAATTTATTAATCACACTATGTTATTGTTACATTTCTGGTAATATCCTATAGTTTTGAATTGTTGTTTTTGATCCTATTACTTAGATCATGATTTACTAATTTAATGAATATAAAGCATGATATAAATATAATATAAATTTTGAATATAAATATATATAATAATTTATAAATAATAAAAATATGAAATGGAATACACCATTAATGGAGATGGTAGGTCATATGTACACATGAATGTCGTTTACAATTAATTATCATTTTGAAAAGAAGAAAGTAAATAAAATATATTCATATACATATACTAATTATATATGAATAAATAAATCATAAATATAATATATTTTATATAAAAATATATTTTCTATCAGAGTTCCCATCCATGATATGTTGTAAAGGAAAACGAACAATAACGTTTCTTGAGGCGGTGGTTCACCGTACACAAAAATGGTAAGTTCGTTTCCCATTTGGTGGAAGTTTGGGTGAGTGTAGATTGAAAAATTAGAATAGAAAAATATGAGTAAATTGAGGACACATACATTATTTTATAATCATGGAATAAGAATTTTTTATTGGTCGATAATGAAAATAAAATAAAAGAGCTCTTGAAAGGATGTTACCTCTTCTTTCAGCAACACCTCTTTGTTTCCACCAAAGGACTTCCTTGGATAGATTTAAATCCAAAAGGAGGCTTCTAAGATTAAGGTATATATTTTTGGAGGATATGATAATAGATTTTTTCAGAACCAAAGAGGTTCTGAAGTCTAAAGAAAAGTGAATAAGAGGTTCCCTTTTATAAAGAAGGTGAGGGGGACTTTTGGAATTTCCTCAAAATATTAATTTATAATATATTTAATCTCAATAAAAATAAATCCAAAAGGCCATGTATTAAAATATAAGATGATATAGGATTATAATGTCATAAAAAATATATTTTATTCATGTTTTGGTATTATTTTAAACCTTATCATTTTAACCCTTAGTTATCCTATTTTAATTTTAACAAGGCTAACAAGTTATTCAATAAAAAGGTTTGAAATTTTTAGTTATGTGATGTTAATTAATCAATAAATGAATAATTAAAAACATTTTATACTATATTAAATTTTATTTGTATTTAAATTTTTTTATTATTTTAAATAATTTAATAAAATATTATTTTCATAAAATACCATAAGTATCAATTTTGACACTATTCACTACTTTTCCTTTAATAAAATCAATACATAAAGATAAATTTAAAAAAATTAATTTTATACACCCCTAAAATGTCATAATAACCAAAAAAATTAATTTATCATCTAAATTAAGTAAAATTTTATTTATGTTAATGTATATAATATAATATAATTGATTGTTTCATTAATAGAATAGTTATGAAATCATCATTTTTTAATTATTTAGGACAATTATTTCTTCCCTAAAAATTTGAAAAACTTATATGATGTATATAAATATTTTATATTTCTTAATAATATATATTATCTAGGATATCTTCTATTTATCATCATATTAAAAATTCTAAACTTATTAAATGAAAGAGTGTGATATTTTTTCACTCACTTTGATTTTAATAAAATCTAAATCATTTTACGAAAAAACATTCCATTAAATAATTAAATTTAGAATACTTATTTGATGTGGGTTGAATTAAATCCATCCAATAACATTTTTTGAATTTTTAAGATATTTTTAAAATATTTATAATATTATTTTTTACCCTTAATTACTCGATTTACCGTTAACCGTGGTAATAAAAATAACCAATGTTACATCTCATGTTGTCTAAACATAATATAAAACAAATTAATTAATTTAGAACTTATTATTAAAAAATGGAATCCATTTTTTGTAATTTTAAACACATAATTGGCTAAAATTAATTTTAAAGTAATCACGTTAACAAAATGATAAAATTAGTTTTTTTATTTGAAAACGTCCAAAAGATTTAATTGTTTTTTATATTCAATTAAACATGAAATTTATTCTAATGAACAAAATTGGGTTAAAGGATAATTTTTTTTATCTAATTTTACTTTTAAAAAAATCAAATATAAAATTTAACAATATAAATTATTTCAATGAAAAAGTAGTTTTCAATTAAAATTCTATATTTTTTACTATTCATCAAAACATGAAACATATCATAAAAAACACCATAAATTCCAAAAAAGAAAATATCAATATCCCTATTTCAAATAATAATCTTATTTTGTCAAATAGTATTTATAAAGGTGTAAAAAACTAGATTTAAAACCGATGTACAATCAAAAGGTAACAAAACTGCCTTATAGAAAAAAATTCTTTTATACTTAGAATTGGTTTTATTATTATATAATTTCTAGAAAACACAATTTATGAATTTTAAAAATTAAAATGAATATATTAAATATATATTTCATTTATATTATTTAGTAATATTTTCTGTTTATTTATTGTTATGAAACAAACTTGTGCATATTTAAATAATTTTTAAAAAAAAATTATTTTATTTTACAATGGGGTTTACATTCATTTATAATAAATTTCTCAAGGAATCATGTGTAAACCATAATTTCCTAATTCAGTTAATCATTTTCATACCAACCATTCTAATGTCCTGGTTATAATTGACTTTTTTAAATATGTATAATAATAAAATGATGTTTTTTAGAAACTTAGTGTTACAGGTAAAGAACACTAAGATAATGTTGCGTGCATGGAAAGCTTAACTTGGTGTAGTGTATAAAACATGATATCCAAGAAATTTAATTTATTCTAAAAAAGGTTCATAAAAAACTATGGGTGTTACATTATTCCCCCTTAAAATGAATGCCTCCTTTGAAATTCATTATTCGGATATAAACAAATGAGGATAGTTCTACCTCATCATATACTCAAGTTCCCACATAGCTTCCTTTGACTAATGGTTTCATGAAAAAAACATTAACTGGGTGAGTGGAATTGTTTTTTAGAAATATATTTTTATAATATTGAATTTCAACTGGTTGTTTCTCATTAGAAAGATTCGGCTCCAGCGGTATGACCTCTGAGTTCAGTATATGTGAAGTGTCAGGTAGATACTTCCTTAGGAGAGATACATGGAACACATCAGGGAGTTGAGATAGATATAGAGGAAGTTCCATGTAGTAGGATACCATCCTGATATGATCAATAATCTCAATGGGACCGATATACATGGGGCTTAGTTTCACTTTATTCTCGAACCATATAAACTTATTCAATTGATAAATTCTTAAAAAATACTTCTCACCAACTTAAAATTATAGATCACACCATTGGTTAACAACAGAATGTTTTTTTCAACATTATTCTACCTTGATATTCTGATGAATTGTTTTAACCTTCTCATTAATATATTTAGTGATCTCAAGTCCCAATATTTTTCTTTCTCCAACATCAACCCAACATATCAGAGCTCTATATTTATTCCCGTAGAGGGAATTATAAGGATCCATATGAATGATTGACTTAGTGATACTATTTCAAGAAAACAAAACCAGATAATGGTGTTGATCCCCACCACCTTTGAAATCTTGAGAACAAGATCCCAATATAATCATTAGGGTTTTAATTGTTCATTCTGACTGACCATTAGTCGGAGGATGATATACAATGCTAAAACTAAATTTCATATCAAGTGGTTGTTGAATAATTCACTTTAATTTTGAGGTAAATATTGAGTCCTCATTAGATACAATAGAATGTGGAACTCCATATATCATTACCAGTTCCTCAATGTATATCATGAAAAGTTGATCCAGAGAGAATTCATCACTGATATCAATGAAGTGTGCTGGATTAGTAAGGCGATCGACTACCACCCATATTGAATTAGACCCTTTAGATGTTTTGGGGATTCCAATGAAAAAATACACAGTGATGTTCTCCCATTTCCATTTAGGCATGGGTAACATACAAAAAATCCCCTTATATTTTTTGTGTATCAACCTTAACTTGCTAGAATACCATGAACTGAGATACAAACTCTTTGATATCTCTCTTTATTACATACCAACAGAAGCATTCCTTAAAATCCATATACATCTACACACTTTTATGGTGTATAAAGAATAAATAAATATTTGATTCCTATAATATATTTCTTTAATTCTAGTAATGATAGAACACATACCCAATTAATGAACCTTATCATTCCATCCTGGTCAAGGTTAAAATCATGAACATTTTTAACCTTCTTTTATATATTTACATATTCCTTTTGTACCTCTTCAATATTCACATGGATCGGAGGTTGAACATTCCAATAATAAAGATAATATTTTCCCCTTCCTTCAAGATTTTTATATCCATCCATTTAAAATCTAGAAATATTGGATCTTTTGAAATCCCCATCAGGGATAAGCAAGCATGATTCTTTCAACACAAAGCATCAGCCACCTTGTTTACATTTATAGGGTTGTAATTTATTGAGTTGTCATAATTCATTATTAGCTCTAAACATCTCCTATATCTCACATTCAACTACATATATATGAATATATATTTCAAAATTTTATGTTTGGTATATATATCATAGTTTTTTCCATAGATATAATGCCTCCATATCTTGGATAAAAAACATATCGTGTCTAAATCCAAATCACGAGTTGGGTAATTTTTCACATAAATCATTAACTATCAAGAGTAATAAGATATAGCTATGTTATTCTTCATAAGGACACATACCAATACCTTCTCAGATTTTTGACTATATATTACAAACCCTTATCAATTATAGGATAATGTTATCATAGGTGTGATAACCAATATTATTTTTTGTTACTTGAACTTTTCTTAAAATTCATTTGTCTAGAGGAACTTGGCACCCTTTGGAGTTAACCTGGTCAATGGATTGGATATTTATGGGGAATTATCCACAACCCACCTATAATATATAGATAAACTATGTAAACTATATATTTTAGTCACTGTAGTTCATCTTGAACAATATTCAATAGCCCCCGTCTTTGATAGATCTATTGTTATACCATATCTTGAGATTATATGACCCAAAAATGAAAACTTTTTCAACCAAAATTCACTCTTCATAAATTTTACACATCTATTCTTCATCCTTATGGTCTTTAGAAACATTTTTAAGTTGCATTCATAATGTTTTAGGGACTTTGAATATATAAGAACACCATCGATAGAGACTACAAAAAATCGACCAAGTTAATCTCTAAAGACTATTCATTCGATCCATGAAGATAGAAGGGGAATTAGTAAGACCAAAATCCATCACTATATATTCATAGTTCCATAACTTATACGAAATTTCATTTTGGGAATATCCTTCTTCTTGACCCTCAATTGATGATATCTAGAATGAAGTTCAATCTTGGGAAAGTGTTGATCTCTTCATAGTTGGTAAAACAAATAATCAAGATAGGGAAGAGGATACTTATTCTTTACTGTGATCTTTTTCAACTCCTAATAATCAATGTCAATTCACATTGTTGCATCATTCATTTTTAGAAAAATAATCAGTGCCCCCTAAGGTGAAACACTTTTCCAAATGAATCCCTTATCAAGGTTTTGTTGGATTTGATTCTTCAATTTCTACCTCTCAATTGGGGTCATTCTATAGGGAGTCATAGAAATAGTTGTCAAAACAGGTATCTGTTCTATCAAGAACACAACTTCACATTATGGTGTAAGATTAAGAAACTCTATTGGTAATAAATCAAAAAATTCATGAAAATAGGCATATCATCGATATTGGTTTTCTTCATAACCATTTATGATAAAAATCCCTTATAAATTGGAATTAATTCCCATACACTGGATATAATCTCCATATGACGTTCATACATATCATCACATTGATAGACGATCATACGTTAGTTTTGAAAATCAAACATAACTTCCCTTACTTGACAATTGATATAGGATTTATACATATAAAGCCAATCCATGCCTAATATTACATCAAATTTAACCATAGGAAGAATTAAAATATTTATAAGAAACACCCCCACAAACTTCAACTGGAGAGGAATCATAGAATAGAAATGATATCATCATACCATTAGAGGTTTTCACGGCTAATTCTGAATCTAATAATTTCGGTGGAATATAAACACCCTTAGAAAATTTATTACATATGAAAGAGTGGGTAGATCTAGAAAAAAATACATTTGCAGTTCTATAGTGGATGGTAAGTGTACCTTTCACCATTTCATTATCACACCCCTCATCAAAAATAGTGATCACATGAGATATACACTTTTCCATTGGAGTAAAAGGTTTCTAACCCCAATCATTACCCCTAACCCCCATTTTTGGGCACTAGTTAGCATAATTCCCATTATCCTTACACATGATGCACTTAAGTGTGTGAGTTTACTTTTGTGGGGATTTCCCTCTATTAGCATCATTAGAAAACTTCTTCCCATAAGTTTGGTAATCAATTGCGTAATGTAATTCCATTTCACACTTAAAACATTTATTAGACCCCATAAGACAATTTACTCCACGATTCCTTCCATACATAGAGCATAAAGGAAGGATTGTATTCTTTTCTCCATGATTTTTTGACTTTCCTTTAAACTCTATATTAATTTTCTTGTTAAAACAATGAGATTGATATGCAACTCCAAACTCTATTTCATCATAGATTTAACAATGAAAATCTCCTCATAACTACTAAATCTCTTAAAATTAATGCCCTTTTGAGACTTGGATTTAACCCACTAAAGAATAATTCATCCTTAAATTCTAGTTGGATTATAATTATAGAAGCATATCTCAAAAGTCTTATAAAATTAGCCTCATTGGTACCGACATATTCATCTTCATTTTGCTTCAAATCAAGGAACTCTTTTTTCATATTCAAAAAAAGAAGATGAGAAAAGTACTTTTTGAAGAATAAGATATTGAAGTCTCCCAAATCCATGAATTCAATTTCAACATGTTGCCTCACATTATTGATTATAGTCCACTACTATTCCTATTTTCATTCAAATCGATAAATAGATAGAATTACTCTCATGTTCTGAACACTAGAGAATAGAGAATATATTTTTAGTGGTAACAACCCATTGTTTAGCAAAAAGATGACCAGAAGACCCACTAAAAGAAGTTGGATAATTCCTCACGAAGGACTCAACATAATATTATTCTCCCCTTTTCTCATTTGTATGTACATCATGGTTCATAACTTTGGAAATTTGGGGGAGTATAGAAATAGTTTTATTTACTCAAACTCCCATGACATTCAGTTTCTCAGGAGGGAAACTGTTTCATTTTCCATCAAAATCTCCATTAAAACAGTTCCTTCAAGTTTATATTACTAAATAAAACCAATAAATAATATATTAAGAAACAATTTTCATACTAGTGAACCACATAATCATTAAAACCACTTATATGATGTAAAAATTAGGAATCCTTCTTCAATTTATGACACCTTGTACATATACTTAGAAATATATCTAGGTATATCACTGATGTTTTCTCATCCTATTTTCCAAAGGATATCTAAAATATTTCTCTAATTCAAAATATAAAAACCCTCACTTTTCATACATTAAAATTTCATAATTTTTGTGGAATACTTAATACATTACACTAGAAGACACCAAAGACCGTATTAGTTTAGTGCCTTTAGAAACATGGAAACAAAAAAATTCATACATAAGTGAGATAAATTATCACCCACTGTATTCTTCATGACTAGAACCATTCTTAGACACATAATAAATAATAAATATCTTTATATCCTAGGGAAAAAAATATAAAATGGGTGATCTCAGATTCCGAGTAAGGGTAAACATGGGACATATGTAAGTATTTCATGATCATGTGGGTTTGAGAACATGATTGTGAAAATCAAGATCATACCTTGAATATCAAATATCATAAAAAACGAGTCAGGGATTAAATATTTTTATTTAAGAAGAAAAGATTCATAATGTAATCCAGTGCATTATCCTTGAAATCATAACAAAATAATATGACATGGAATTTGTGGCTGGAACAAAAACATGTAATATAATTCCCTATAAGTCAGGGCACATT
This sequence comes from Viscum album, assembly GCA_963277665.1. Taxonomy (NCBI): domain Eukaryota; kingdom Viridiplantae; phylum Streptophyta; class Magnoliopsida; order Santalales; family Viscaceae; genus Viscum; species Viscum album. The sequence continues at coordinate 865,026,714 of OY728152.1, read as the reverse complement.
TTCAGAACTTAAAATGTAACTTTATGGGGAATAAAACTAATGTATGGGACAGAACACCATCCTCAGGCATAATAATTTTCTTTTAAGGGATCTAGTTTACCCATCTTCCCATAGTGGATAAGGTTTCCCCATATTTTCTAGTGGATAAAGCCCGTTGACATGATTCCCATCATTATCTCAGGAGATATAAATATTTATCCAATGAATTAGAGGGAGATATTGGTCTCAAAAATCACATTAAGAAAACCATATGTATGTGTTCCAAAAGAATATAAATCATTAATCATATAAAAACTCAAGGAATGAAATGGGTTTTATAAACATCATTCAATCATAACATAAATCATGTAAAATAAATAGGACTTATAAATATCATTTCATCATAAAAATTAAAAATTATTAGAAAGAATAAGAATGGTATAATTGAATCATATCCATAGTAAAAAAATTTAACATCAAATTATTTTATCTTAGATAAAAAATAATTTTTAGAGATAAGTTGAAAATAATTCCTGAGGAAAGCATCATTTCTTCATTGAAAACATTTTCCTTTCTTAAAATGAATGGAAATTTTAAAAAGAAAATTTTTTATTATAAAATAATCCTAGTATATTGTAAATTAAACTTCAAAGAATTATGGTTTCATGATGGAAGAAAATTTTGTTCATTCTATATAAGTTTAAATAATATTCATTTTGTACGTTTTCTAGAAAATTCACAAAGTACATCATTTGGAAAACAAAAAAACATTCCTTTCAAACCATGTACTAAAAACAATTAATGGGTAAAAATGAATTTAAAAATACATATGAGAATATTAATAGAATTTTTATAAAACATTTTTATAAAACATGGACATGGAAGATAAAGATTCCCTAATGGATACTTAAAACTACACAATCCTAAATATTGTTGAGATTGTAAAATAAATAATCATCAACTTATAATCAGTAGAATCATTTTCCAAATGATAGAAATAAGATAAAATGGATATGAAAATACCATATTATTTTGGATACGACTCAAAAAATAATTTCATGGTTTGTATACACACCACATAGAAAAACAAGTAGTGTAACAGGACTGTGTCCCATAGAAATTAAAGTGAGACATAAATCTCATACCTTATGTCTTGATTCTCTTCATTTTCATTAAAAAGTATTGTATATTAAATATATGATTATCATACATGTATTAAAGATCCATATTTGATTACATCATACCATATATGATATACTTATGATCTTTTATTACCTGTTTATTAATTATTCCATGTTTGGGTTATGTGTAAGGAAATATCCACTTGTTTTGACTTGTTATTCTTGATCCTATTACTTAGATCATGATTTAATCATTTCCATAAATTAAAAAAGACATAAATATCATATATATTAATTATATAAATATTTATAATATTTTATGGATAATATAAATAAGAAATGGAACACACTGTTCATGGAGACAATTGGCCATACATACTCATGAAAGCTGTTTTTGTTTAATTATCGTTTTGAAAAAAAGAATGTAAGTAAAATATATGTATATATATACTAATAAAAAATAAATAAATACATCAAAAATATCATATATATTTAATAAAAATAGAGTTTCCATTATAAGGTCCAATACGTGAGAGGTGGTAAAGGAAAAACGAACAACATCATTTCACGAGGTGGTAGTTCACTGTACACAAGAACAGTAAGTTCGTTACCCATTTGATGGAAATGTGTGTGTGTATGTAGAAAAATTATTATAACAATATGTTATTATATTTAGGATACTGATTTAATTATATAATCAGGTAATAATAATATTTTAGGGGCGGATAATGAATATAAAATAAAAGATATTGCGAAAGGATGTTACATCTTCTTTGGGTAACTCCTCTTGGTTTCCACCAAAGGATGTCCTTGGATAAATTTATGCCCAAAGGAAGAAATGTAGGAATAAGAGAGGGATGTTTGGAGAATATGTAGATATATTTTTTTGAACCAAATAGGTTATGAAGTGTTAAGAAAAGATAAGAATATGTTCTCTTGTATAAGGGAGGTGAGGTGCACTTTAAGAATTTCCTCAAAATATTAATTTATAATAAATTAAATATAAATAAAAATAACACAAAAGGACTTTTATTAGAATATAAGATGACATAGGGTTGTAATATCATTAACTAATACATTTTTGATAATATTTGGTATTATTTTAAATCTTTTCCTTTTGTTTAACCCTTAGTTATTCTATTTTAATTTTAATTAGCATAACAAGTTTTTCAATAATAGAAGGTTGTAATTTTTATTTATGCAATACTAATTAAATTAAAAATGAATAATTTATAACATTTTAGACCATATTAAAATTTATTTTTATTTTTAAAGATGTTTTATGATTTATAAAATAATTAATAACATATTATTTTCCAAAAATACAATAAGAGTTAATTTTGACACTATTCAATACATTGACTTTAAAAAAATAAATAAAGAAATATTACTTCAAACCGATTAGTTTAATGCAACCATAACACATACTAATATCTTATAAAATCTATGTATTACAATAATTAAGTCAAATTATATTTATTCTAATTTTATTAATATCTTTTAATTGATAGTTTAATTAAGGAAATAATTACTACATCATCATTTGGCAATTATTTATGACAATTATTTATTCCCTAAAAATTAAAAATCTTTCTTTTGATGTATATAAATTTTGTATATTTCATAATAATTAATATATTGGAGTATATATTCCGTTTATCCACATATTAAAAATATTACACTTTTTAGAAGTAAGAGTGTGACATTTTGTCACTCTCTTTAATTTTAATAATATCTAAATTATTTCCATAGAAAAGTGTCCATTAAATAATTTTATTTTGAATAATTATGGAATATTGGTAGAATTTAATTCATTAAATAACATTTTGGTATGTTTTAGGGTAGTTTTATAATATTTATTGTAATATTTTTACCAATAATTACCCGATTTACCCTTAAACATGATAATAAATATTACCAAAGTTATTAATCATATTTTACAAAAATAAAAGGGACATAGTTAATAAATTTGTAACTTATAAAAAAATATATTAAATCTATTTTTATTAATTAAATACAAATAATTTGATAAAAATAATTTAAAATTAATCCCGTTAACAAAATGAGAAAAATGATTTTTTAAGTGAAACCATCCAAAAGATTGATTTTTTATATCTAATTCAATGTGAAATTAATTAAAATAACATAAACTACTTTAAATGATAATTCTTTTATCTAATTATAATTTAAAACCAATCAAATATATAATTTAACAGTATAAATTATTTTGATGAAAATGCTGTTTCCAATTTAAATTCAGAATTTTACACTATTCATCAAAACGTGAAACTAATCAGAAAAAGTTCAAAAAAATCAGAAAAGGTACATTTTTATATCCCTATTTCAAAGATTAATTTATTTGGACAAATATAATTTATAAAAGTGTCAAATAATATATTTAAAACAAGTTCACCATCAAAAGGGGACAAAAGATCATTTTTTACAAAAAAATACTTCTTTTATGTAAAAAATTAGATTTGTTCTTATATAATGTTTAAAAAAACATAAGATGATTTTTAAAAATTATATTTAAAATATTAAATATATATTTCATTAACAAAATTCAAAAACATTTATTTTTTTATTTATTGCAATAAAACACACTTCTGCATATTTAAATAATTTTTTAGAAAAATATTTCCTTTTATTTTAAAATGGGATTTATATTTATATGTAATTAATTAGTCAAAAAATCAACTATAAACCATAATTTTATAATTCATTTAATCCTTTTAATACCTTCAATTCTAATAGCTATATTATAATTGCCATGTTTAAAGAAGTATAATTATAAAACTTTTTTTCGTAGATACTCAGTGTTGAATATAAAGAAACATAAGATGACGTTGAATGTAGTCAAAGCTTTACTTGGTGTAGAATACATGAAAAGATATGTATTTGAAAAAAGGGATCATAAAAAATTCTGGGTGTTACAAGAGTTACCCCATCCGAGTTGTCATTGAGAGAAGAGTGATAACAACGTCTGTAGCCTACCTCCAATAGGACAAGTGTTATCAACTATTACTAGGGGAATAATATACAAAAATATGGGATACATTACCCTGTAAGATGTGTAAATTAAGATATATGTTGGGAAAAACCACCAAAAAAGTAAAACTCAAAATAAAATAAGAATCAATCTCAATATATGATATGGATGAAATGAATTACAAATCGAATAACTCAAAACACTAGAAAAAATACTTAATAGTGACAAAAAATCTACAACAACTCCAAAATAACTCCTTGAACTAGAAATGTCTAGCTAGATCACTAACTATCCTCCACTAACATGAAAAATATATTGTATATATGTAGGGTTATTATAACAAGTATAATTAGTAGGATCCAACCTAAAACCTCTCAGGAAAAATATAAAAGAAGCATACTAAAGATAAGGGAAAAAACGAATGAAACAAACATGTCACCTAAATAGGTTAACTATTTTTCCCATCATCACCATGTCTCACTCATAAATTATCACATACAGGTAATCATATAATAGTATAATGAAATATAGTACCCCACTACCACTTCCACATTGGTTTTATGATCTACCCCAATATTGCATGTCCTAAGCCATCTCTCCCTAAAATCTAGCCTAAAGGAACATGGGAAAATGTATGCTACCCCAAAGATAAATGGGGTAATATATCATTAACCCCTTATATCACATCATCCCATCAACCCAACCACATATCCACATTGTGAAAGAGTATTTTCTAGGGTCCACCATAACCCATATATCCATTATTATACCTCTGGCCATCATAGCCCATGTACAACATACCTATAATAACTTTTAAGATACTATATATGGAGATATATGTGTGTAAAATAACCACAATCCATTAGATACATTTAAACACATATATGAGGAATGATCCCCACTATTAATGCCACAATATAATACTACCTATATAAGATAGCGGGGCCATTGGGGGTTGTCAACCATCAGTTCCTTAGCAACATAGATATTGGAAAAAAACTCTCCCAAAGTCAATTGGGTGTTAGTCCCCCTATCGACACGGGTAGGGTAGTATATGATATCAACAAAAATACATTATATATAAACCTCCAAATCACACTTTAGAAAAATACCTATCCTTAGACTCATCTTCCACCAACATCGCACATGACTATCAACTTCCACTGATAAGGCCTATGTATCAAATAATCATACAAGAATCAATAACAACATAAAATAATTAAATACCCATTAATTATTATTACCATTATCATTTCCAATATTAATTATTCAATCTTATAATTCAATTTCCAACATCAATATTAATTCTTTTCATTTATTCTCAATAAGTCATCTTCATAAGAAAGAATCAGGAAAGAAACCTGTTATTTCATTAACCCCTTTATCATTTCAAAAACATCCAGTTACTCTAGGACAGAACCCAAGCTACTACATAAAAGATGCACTCATAGGACATTGTATCAAACCAATTTCCATAGTAGGAAGCTAATTATATAAAAACACCCTTCCATGAGGCCATAAAATAAATCTATTCATTATCAAGAAAGAATCCCATATTTTAGAAAGACAAGAATGAGAATACCCAGCTTTAACCCATTATATTAGTCCTGATTCCACCCTCAACACCATGAATATAATAACAGATTTGAAATCTCATCCCTACATCCTCATAATCACAAGAGGCACCCCATGTTACCATTATCATCTTCACCAACACCTTGTTCCACCATCATAGCTTTGTAAATCCCTAACCATATCATCAACAAAACATGGAACCTATTCCACCATCACAACCTCAATAATCCCCACCCATTTTTGCAACTTCACAGGGTTAATATTCCATCACCTCAAAGATCTAAATCCAAACATATTTTACAATATATTATTCAATAAATAATTTAAAAGGTAACTATTGAAAAAACAATACATTCCATCATTTTTTGAAAAATGTATGGCTCACTCAGCAATACATAAATGATTTAAGCAATCCTTAAATTTTCATTATCATCTTTAATTAAAAAAATTATAATGAATAAATATTAGTGACACTAGCCATACAATTTCCATGGATAAATAATATTTATTTAATTTAGTGTTATTATTTTAGATTATTTTTCATATAATAATATGGATGATAATTATTTCAATATCTCACTTTTTATGGAATAAAATAATTACCATCATTAAGTTTTCATTAAATTTCCAATCATATAAACCATTATTAACATCCATAACAATATATGACACACTATATAGTAAATCTGAGTTGAAACAAAATATATATGAAAAATCATGCGATCACACATCCCAAATATTTCAACATGAATTTTAATATTCCCACATACTATAATTCCCATTTAAATCTTTTGATAAGATTAATTATTGAATAATTATCTTCATTCTTATTTATGTAGTTTAGAAACATAGTATACTATTTTTTCTCTAAATCTGGAATAATTTTAAAAATATTATCTTTAATCTAGTACATTCAAATACTTATTTTTTCTTTATTTTGACAATCGTTAAGATTATCAAATATTGTTATCTACTGCTTAAAATAAATCATTAATTTTTTTGAAGAAATTATCAAAAATATTATCTATACATACATTTCAATAATAGATTTCAATATTTTAAGATAACTATATCCATGTCTGAAATATAATACCAACATTAAATCAATTTTCGAATTTAAACAAAAATATGTTAGCCATTTTCCTCAAGTAGTAAGCATATGATAATTTATCAAAATATTATTATGAAATTAACTATATTGCATGAAATTACATTATTATTATAAGAAACATCATATAATATAAAATTAAACTTCCATTCAAAATTCTTGTATTAATAATATTTCATCAACAGAATTAAAAAATAGGTTATTTTTCCTCCACTTTTTACTTTCTTGATTATCACATGTTCATTCCTCAAGTGATTTTTATTATTTATTATTATTTGATTATGTTTAATCTCATTATTCAAAATATAAGTGTTTAAATCAATATAAATTCACATTTTCATATTATAAAAAATGAGAAGTCACAGATCTCTTACTTGGTGTTTTTCTATTAAAAATTACTTCACCAAAAATAGTGCAGAGGGGAAGATGATAGAATATCCTAAAATGTTATAGAATCATTTGATGAATTTTTATATGTCTTTAAAATCTCATAAGGCATGTTTTGGATCACTAATCTTCAGAGAAATGAAGAGAGACTCCATCTAGGAGAAGAAATATATTTTTTACGATTTAAAGATACCCATATGAGGAAACTTTTTAAACTCAATCAAACATTCCATATTTTATTTCACTTTAATTCTTATTAAATTTCATATTTAAAATTATTCCATAAAATATTCATTTTAAAAAACTAATTTTATGGATATTCAAATATTGTATTGAATACTATTAAAAAAGATAATCACCATTGATTTCCACCTTAAAATCCTTTATTTTTATTTAAAATGTGTCATATATTGTTTCTGGAAGACAAAATGGAATTCTATGAAATTTAATTTAACCATTTTTAAGAGGCATACACTACACAATGGTAAGAGAAATTTTACCTTATTTGGATGGTTACCCTTACATGAGTAGAATAAACTTGGTAATACCCTTACATAGGATTAAGTATCTCATGATTACCCTTAAACTAGATTCACATTACCCTTATGAAGGCTTTATAAATCATGGGTTACCCTTACAAAAATATCATATTACCCATACATAATTATTGGAAATATAGGATTAACTTTACACAAGATTCATCTTATCCTTACATAGCCTTAATAATTTCTAGGCTACCCTTATGATAGTTAATTATTACCCTTACATAGCCATGGGGTGAATTTTTATGGTATATAAGGTCTTATGTTAAATTTACATGTGCATTTGAAATAACATCATACCATTATAGAGGTAAAGGTAATTCACCTTTACCCTTGCGAATATTTACGGAACCCACCCTTATGCAACAAAAGAAAACAAGACCTCACATATACACAAACTTTTAAAAATAAGAAATACCCTTATACAACTCCATTATCATGTGTAATGGTAAATATTTCAATGAAAATGTTAAATTTTTAATTAAACCAACTTATTAATAATTATGAATAGGGTTTATTCTCACTTATAAAATCCCAAAAACATTTAAAATCTCTTTAAAAAACGTCAAATTAAATTACAAATAAACTTATAAATATTTTAACTTACATCCTTATAAAAAAAATTAAAAAACTATTTATAGTTAATAATTTTTTTAATCAACTCCTAAATTTATAAATTTTCTCTCGAACCACAGGACACCATAGAATGAAAAAGGAAGGGCTTGGGAAAATCAAAAACCATACATTAGATTCCACTCAAACAATTATCATCCCTAAAAGTTAAAACAAAACTGATAAGCAGAGGTAAGTGATGGGGAATAAATCAACCACACCATGTGATACATCTCAAGGTTATCACTATATTTGGAACACAATAACCTATAGAGGAAAAAAGTGTATAACAACAAAAATATTTTAAAAAAAACATCCTAGTGGAGATAACTATAAAATAAGTTAGTGCTAATTAATAAAGCATTACATAATGAGGTGAATAAATATCACATATCACTATGAGATCAAATAATTCTTCCATAATAAATAAAGCATTAAAAACATTTGAATTTTGAGAACATGTTCATGAATGTCATCCCTAAGTAAGGCACATCAAAATCCACAAATATAACTACAAAAAATCAAATAAAAAATTTATACCGAATAAAAAAACATTATATAAGGAAACTAATTTAGAAACAATCATTTCACATTTATTTAAGAAAAAGACAAAGAAAATCATTTAATGAGAAACATTACTATCACTTGCACTTCAATAACCTACTTAGGCATTCCATAAAATAAAAATCAATGCATGATTTATTTTCATTAATTATTATATTAAAAATAATATATAACATTTATTATATATCATGATTAATATGTCATGGAAAAGAGTATATGAGACTTATTTTAATTTTTTTTTGAAAAAATTTAGATATGTTACTTACAGCAGTTCATTAAGTCATTCTTGGTAAAGAGGTAAGAATATAAGCTTGTTTTCCAAATGATTCCTTTTTTTATACTTATATTCAAACATTTAATATTAAAACTAATTAAATTTTAATACATGTTGACAAAAAATTTCACATTGTCTCTTGTGTTTATAATTAGGTTGGTTAATAAATATTCACATGAAAACTATTTTTAGTCCCTCTTAATAATAAGGTATTTATCCAAAAAATATTTGAGAAAAATCTTTCAATACATTTCAAAAAATGATTTTAAAATAATTGAAAATTTCATTGAATAATTTCAATAATTTATATAAGAAAAATCATTTTTTTAAAAATTAAATTTTCTAAGAGGGACTTAGGGAATATTATTATACATTATGAAGAAAACATATAAGTATGACATATTAAAAGTAATTTGTTTTTCAAAAAAAATTATATTTAACATGAGTTATATAATAACTCATGTACTTAGGCATGTTACATAATTTCATAACATTCTTTTTCTTCAACCACCCCAAACCTACCATTCTATTTAGAAAAAAATAATATCATTACACATAACCTAAAAACAAAGAGAGATCAAATTTAATAAATAAATTAAAACATAAAAAACATGAAGTTAGAAAAATCCATTTTATCCTTCTTTAAAACTTTTTCCGTGCACATGAGCCTCATCTCGGTTAGTGAGGAATCATTAAGTGCATCTAGGAAACCCGAGATCAAATCCAGGAGGAGGCATAATTTTCAGGTACAGTAGTAGTACTATAGAGGAACTGTAGAAATCACTATTTGTAATGATATTTGCTGGGAATATTCCCCCCTTTGGTCCTTTAAGCCACTGATTCGGTCCCTAAGTCCATTAAGGCCTTCGGGATACCCAGGCCTTTGGGTCAGTATGGCCTTCGGGCCACCTTAAGTGGAGATGAAAACCAGTTAACCTACAAGGAACATGTTCTAGAAGGAGGATGAGCAAGGACCATTCACCATAGAAGAAGCTAAATAGATTGCAAGAATGAGGGGGTAAGGAACTTTCCATTGGGATAATCCTGTTCATGCACAGGAAAGCCTATCCAAATAGCCATGCAAAGGTGTAGAGCTGATTTCACAATGAAGATGCTGGGGAGGAGAAATTCCGAGTAGTTATTCTGGGTTGTATGTAATGTTTGAAGCCTACGAGCAATTAATTCCTCTAAGGAATATGGGCCATGCAATAATAACACCTACAGGACTTGTAAGGGTTCCACCTCACCCCTGGAAAGGTGGATTATCAAAAATTAATAAAAAATGAAGGCCCTCAGTCCATTGGAGTAAAATGTTTTCCATATTTTTTAAAAAACCTCATTTAACTAGAGCACACTTATGAAAAATTTAGAAATGATATAATGTCTCCATTTCAATTTAACATTTACCAAGAATGTAGGATATTAATTTCAAGAGTTCCAAATAAAAATCACATAAAATTCCTCAACTAACACAATCACTAATATTATATTAATAGAGTTTCTTCAAGTATCCATGTAAAATGAACTTATCCACCAAAACATGATATTTTCATCTTTGGGTGAAACTGAATCACCCACATAGTTTTAAAACGTGTCATAATATAACGTTTCATGATTGGTGAATTTTCCCCTCTATTCATATACTCAAGGACATAATATATATAAAAAGTACAAGAGAAATACTATCTATGGATGTAATCACACCAGGACACAACCATTTTATAAACAATGTCACACAAAATACCCAAAATATACCGGATTTTAATTTATGAAAGAGAGAGTAATTAATCCATCACTTGGAATAAATAGATTTAAATAAAACATATAATATTATCATTTCTTGAACTGGGACCCATATCACCTAAAACTAGTGTAGAGTATATTGATTAAAATAAATACATACAAGAACCCCTTACCCTAGATCAAAAGTCCACCACAAAAGGCTAGAGAGAAGAGTAATGAATGCATATGATGATATCAACCCCCCTAGACCAAACAAGGGACCATAAAGATAATAATAAAATGATATTAATAGGGTTTGGGAAACCCTTTACCTACACCACATCTCGATCTCATCACTAGGCTTGAGGAATGAGTTATTATTATTTTCTCTTAAGGATGATAGGCGTGGGTTGGAAACTAAAGGCTGAACTGATATAAATGATCATGTCTCATGGATTTATATGGTGGGGTTTGATAAATCATACAAATATATTTCCTAACACCCATTATGATGGGATAAGATTTTAATAATTATGATAAACCTAGTGTTTCACATTAAAGGTTTAACAATAAAAGGGTTTTAGTCTCAATAAGAAAATTTAAATGTCTTTACATATATCAAGAGTAGAGATTAGAAATACCAAAAAAGGTGGAAAATATAACAAACCAAGAATCCTCTACGATGAGGTCAAAGAACAAAACTCATTCAAAAAACTGATCTTAGAACATCCCCCAAAAATATCCATCCCCTAATAAACTCATAGGAATATGAACCACCACTATTGATATCACCCACATAACATTGTCATAGTAAAAGAAACCTAGTTTTATATCAGGAAATTATTCAACTAAAGGATATCACTACAACTTCCAACCAAACTTGTATTCCATGATTCGAAATGGATCCCTCAGACTTCAGTAGAAATTGGCACTGAAACTCTTGGAGTGTCCTCTTCTGATCCTCATAATATTCTTCCTCCACTATACAATGATTTTCAGACACACCTGACTGAATGTCTTTAGAATGAACCTAATGAAGAAGTAAACTTGGATCAACTCCTATAAATGAATAAATGTTAGGGAATACAAACCTAGGACACCTATTATTTATGGTTAATCAATTTCTATATTTTTAATCATTTCTCATTTTCTACCCCATTTAAAAAAAAGTCCATATATGTTTGATGCATGATAAATTTCTTGGTATCTACTTTAAAAGAAGCATATATTAGCATATTATATCTAGTAAACTTGAATTCCCTTCTTTCAGATCAAAGGGTCACCTAAAATCCAATGTCCTAGTTAGTCTCCCTTGTTTGAGGCATGCACTATGACCAACTGACATTGTTTCCCTACCAACCCATGCATCATCACCAGTTCCAAATTAAAACCCCCATCCTCTATATCAACCATTACCTCCGATTTCACTCTTTTTGGACCCCCTCCCACATAGGTGCCCCTCTTAATATAACAATTAGAGAAGATAGATAATGAAAATCGAAGCCCACCTATAATAGGCTAATATTTAGTGACTGGAAGTCAGTGTAAAACATACACATAACTAAGAGGAATTACCCTCTATGATTTAAAAAATAAGAGATAATATGAGAACAGAAAAAAAATAACTCATCCTATAAAAAATAATAATAAATACAAATACATGATAAAAATAAAATGACATATAATTGGAGTACCTGAATACACAATAAAAAATCCCCAATAGTGACCACAAAGCTTAAAAAACTCCTGAAATACTCCTAACACTAGAAATTTATTTCTAAATAACCAAAATACTCTTACTAAAAATAATATTTTATATATAAATAGGGTGAGAAAAAAATTTATACGCAATAGGATATACCCTCTAACTACTCATCGAAAATGTTAAAGAAATATACTAAATCTGATTGAGAAAAAAATGAAAAAAACATGTCACATAAACAGTTTTAGTATTATTTTCCCATCCCCACTCTTTCTCACTCCCCATGTATCTTATAAAAGTAATGAGATAATATAATAACAAAATAGGGTGACCAACTACCACTTCCCCACTAGTATTTTTCTCTACCCCAATGTCAAAACGTCCTGAGCCATCTCTCTTTAAAATCCACCCAAAGACACTTTGGCTAATGCAATCCAACCCAAAGTCACCTGGGCTAGTATATCATGATCCCCATGCATCACATATTCTCATCATCCCAAAAAAATCTCCATATAATAATCAAGTAGTATCGATGGCCATATTTAGCCCATTTGTCGCATATTGTACCACAATACATCAGAACCCATATAGATTAAACCTATAATTACCATTAAGATACTATATCAATATATATATATATATATTTGAAAAAACTAATATCCATTAAATCACTTTAAACACATATATTGGGAAAGATAAACACCTTGAACACCAACACATAATATAACCAGGAGAAGAGAGGGGGGAAAGAGGGGGTAGTTGGCCATCCATTATTCACTAACAAAGATGTTGGAAAAAACACCCTCTTAGTGTTCATTGAGTGTCAGTCAGCCTACCGACATGGGTTAGGTAGTTTATAAAATAAAAAAATGATATATAATGATCACAACCACACTATAGGGAACTAAATAGTCTTAGAATCATCTTCCATTGACATTGAAAAAGACTCCCATCATCCATTGCTAAGGCCTAGGTATTAAATAAATATACAAGAATCAAGACCAATATTAATTAATTAAATATAAATTAATTAATTATATCCATTATCATATCCAAGATTAACGTTTAAACATTATAATACAAGTTCCAAAAAGTCTATTTATTTTATACTTGTATTCTATAGTATTCTATCATAATAAGAAATAATCAAGAACTAGTCCCATTCGTTCATTAATTCATTTATAATTCTACAAAGTACTGTGTACTCTAGGAATCATCCCAAGATACCAAATAAAAGATGTACTTTCATGGAGTAATATCAAAATACTTCCTATAATTGGAAATTAATTATATAAAAACATTCATCCATTAAGAAATTAAACAAAAAGATTCATTATCAAGATATAATCCTAGCTTTCAACATAATAACATTGATCTAGCCAAGATTCAACCCATTCTATTAGTCCCAATGCCATCCCCCAACCCCACTGCATATAATAACACATCCAAAATATCATTCTAACATCATCATCATCATAATAGGAACCCCGTTCCACTACCACCATCATCACCACCACCCCATTCCACCATTATATCATTAAACATCCCCACCATATCATCATCCAAATTGGAACCCCATTCCACCTTTATAGCCTTGGAAATCCCCACACATTATTCCAACCACAAAAGTATAATATTCATTCATATCAAGGATCTAAATCCATAGATCATAAATAATATTAAAATGTATTATTCTACACCTAATTTTATAGGAAACTATGTCCAAAACAAAAAAGGAATTCCAACCACTATTACAGAACACCGAGATTACTTAGTCCCAATGTAATGATTTTAGAATTATTTAAAATTTAATTACCATATCTAATTATCCAATTTGTATTACATAAATCCCGGTGGCACTATCTAGATAATATCAGTGGATAAATAATATTTATTTAATTTGGAATTCCTCGTTAAGATAAATTTTCTTATAAGAAAAACTTCAATAATAATTATTTCAACATTCCTCTTTTAATATTATCAAATCATTTCAAAATTTAAAATTTCAGAAAATTTACAAGCATATTTTACATTATTAACAACTATAATTAAAAATAGCATGCTATTTAATAAATCTCAGTGGGAAAAAAATATATCATAATGAATGTGATCACACAACCCAAATATTTTAACATGAAAATTAATATTCCTAGATTCAATAATCTCTATTTCAATATTCTAATAAATAGAATTATCATATAATTCTAATTAATATTATTTAAGAATATATCGCACCATAGTATACCAATATTTGTTTCTATCTATTGAATAATTCCAAAAATATATCTTAAATCTAGAACATTCAAATACTTATTTTATCTTTATTTTGTTAGTATTACATATTATCAAATATTTTTATCTAATGTATTAAATATATCATTAATTTTATTGTTTAAATCATTTTCAATAATATTTCCAATACATTCATTTCAATAAGAAATTATCTGGATTCTAAGATAACATTATATATCTATTACATGAATTATTATCTTTAATTCAATTCTAAAATTTAAAAAAAAATAGTTTAAATTTTTTTGTTAAGAAATAAAAATATATTTCATTTTATAAAATAATATAAATCATTTATTCTTTTTCTTGAAATTCTAATACTTTTAGAATTAACATTATACTTTATAAAATTTAACTTTCAATAAAAATTTGAGAATTCATAATATTTCATCAACAGAAATACATAACATTTAATTTATCCTCTACTTTTATAAATTTTAGATTATCACATATTCATTATTCATGTGATTATTTTCTAGATTATTATTTTATTATGGATAATAAAATCTATCTAAATCGAGGTGTCTAAAATAGAATAATTTCAAATTTTCACAGTAAAAAAAGTAGAAGTCATAGATCCCCTACCTGGTGTTTTCCTCTTGAAAATAATTTTACCCAAAATATAGGAGGGAGGAGTATTATAACAACCTAGAGAAAATAAGGGATTACATATAAGAATTTTCATAAGGCTAGCTATTATCAGAAGGTGAGTTATGGATAACCCAATCTTGATGGAAATGAAGAGGGACTCCATCAATGGAAAGAAAAGGTATTTTAACATTTACAGTTATCCCTTTAGATACACTTTAGAAACTCCCTAAAACTTTCCATATTTTATTTTAATTTATTTCACATTAAATTCTATAGTTAAAATGATTCCATAAAATATTCTTTTAAAACATCCAAATTTAGTAGAAAGTAAAAGATTACATTGAGAACTATTAACCAAGGTAATCACTATCAATTTCTATATTAAAATCATTCATTTATGTTGATAATACATTATATAAGGTTCTAAGAAGTAAATAAATGATTTTATGAAATTTATTATAGCCATACATAAGAGGCATGCATTACATAAAGGTAGTGTTGTTTTACAATTATAGGGATAGTTACCATTATTTGAGTAGAATAAATCTATAGGACCCCTATATAGGCATAATGATATCTTTATTCCCCTTATGAAAGATTCATATTACCCTTACATGAGCTTTAGAACTCGTGGATTACCCTTACAAATCTACCAGATTACCTTTATGGGGGGGGGGTATTGTAAATCTCATCTTATATTTAAGCCAGTTTACCATTATCTAGACTTAATAATTTTGGCACTACCATTACAAAATTGGAATATTAACCTTACATAGCTATGGGGGTACCTTTACATGTTATATAAAGACTGAGCTTACCATTACACATGCCATTGAAATGCATTTAACCCTTATGCAGGTAAAGGAAATTCAGCTCTACCCTTAGGCACACATAAAGAACATAACCTTACCCTTATAAAACACATGAGAAAATACCATACTTAAACAAAACATTTCAAAAACATAAATTACCCTTACACAACACCATTTTCATATGTAAATGTAAATATTTCACTGAAAATATTACATTTATAATTAAACAAAAATATTAATAATTGTGAAAATTGAATATTATCACTCCCAAAATATAAAAAAAACTTAGAACCACATTAAAATATTCAAAAATAAATTCCAAATAAACTTTTGAAACATTAAAATTACTTACATAATTTTTAAAAACATTTAAAATCCTTTTTATAATCTATAAAATCATTTTCAAACCAACATATAAATTTATAAATATTCTCTCAAACCCTCAATCAGCACAGAATGAAAAAGTATGGGTTCTAGAAAATATAAAACCTTAGAAAAAATACATTATTTTAATATAGTAGATTATTTTAATGAATTAAAATCAATTTACAAACCAAAAAGGGAATTTTCAAAGTCTAAAATGGATATTAAGGTTTTTTGAAAACAATATGCTATGGAAAAATGAAATTCCCATGGAAAACGTAATATTAAAAAATAGAGTATTGTTTATATAAATAAAAATATCTAAAACCATTCCATAAATATCAAATACCATTAATTTAAATAATATTATAACCAATGGTATTTTATTTTCCATAACCTAAATTTCCAAGGCCTTAAAACCAAAATTAATAAAAAATCCTCCCAAATTTTATATAAATACACACCCATCCTTCCATTTATTAGCACATAAAAAATAGTGAGTATCTTTGTCATCTAATTTTCCATCCAAATATTTCATTCCAGGATTTATTAATATTTTGAGGAGTTCATTCTCAATATTTAAGAACATACATCAAAAGTTAAGGGCTTTAAAACTCTTTTATTCATTTCCCAATTGTAATCCTTTTCATTAATTTACATTTCCATAACCAATTTTGTTATCTATCCTTATTATAAAAGCATTATCATATTTTTATTTAGTGAATACTCTTCTATCTTACTATTCCCTATTCATAAGTTGTTATTATGATTAAAAATTATTATATCCATAAACTTATTTATCCAAATCCCTAGATTTTCCATTTATTTTTAGTATGATGGATTTTTTTAAGTGATTATGTTTTTCTAAGGAAAGATTAAGAGGATATAGATGGTTGATCCTCAACCAAGTCCAATTTATATTAAAAATGAAATTATCCCAATTTCACCTTTTACATAAATGTATACCAACATGTATGTATTTCCTTAAGCATATTTTTTTGTCCTTGTTGCATAACAAATATATGTGACACATAATCACAATTTTTCGAGAATATTTTTATATCATTTTTTTGTATCCTACCATTTAAAAATATTATATTAAATGACCATTTATTATTGATATCCTTATACCATGGAAGTTACCTACATTATTACTTCATTATAATTACATTAATAAGGGTATTTTTCATTTCACTGTGAATATCATATAGTTTTTATCTTTATTGTTGAATATTCATCTGGATAGATAGAGAATTTTCAGGGTATTATTAGCCATTCTAGAGTCTCCCATAATCTATTTAGAAATGAAATACTCATTTTTATGAATATTTTGTGGTATTTGATCAATTTCATCAATAAAATATTGTATGAGTACAGTAACTGGAGTGGGAAAATGGAAAATAAATCTTAGAGTAATGTCTTTATTCATAAGTACTGTTCAGACTGTTGAGTTGAACACATAGCGAGTTGGACCAGTTTATCCAAATTTATCTTCCCATTTTTATACCTTGGAACTCCTTTATATACTGTTAAACTCAAAATGATGCATTTTTATTTCCTCATTAGTAAAATTACTTCTCATTTTTGTAATTGGAAAAAAATTAATTCCCTCATTCAGTAGGAAGATTATTTTGGAAAATTGATCTAATTCACATTTCCATTGGGTGAGTTGGATGAACCTGTCTAATTCTATTTATGAGGGATGATTGAACATCCCTAATATAGTGATTTCTAGTCATGTTTCTCATATTATATTATCTTAGGATATGGTGATGGATAGACCCTTTGTGTGACATTTTTTTGTCCAGATTCATCCATTCACGTGAACTTATTGGGTAAAAAGGAACTCTTAAGGCTGCATTCATGTTGAATTAGATTTTTATGCACCTTACATATAACATCAACTATTACAGGAGGGTTGTAGATGAGGGAAACCTCTCCTTTTGGAAATAATATTGGGTTAGAGATCCATTGTACTTCCATTTGTTCCATGATCCAAATTTAGAACTAAAGGTGGTTTGGAAATGTCATTGGAATATATATGGATATGGAAATTGTGTTTTCCCCATATCTATTTATTTTTATATTTTATGTTAGCTAATATGGTTAATTCTCTATATTTTCATACATAATTTTTATACATCATTCACATCGTTAGTTGAATTAGGGTAACAAGCAATGTAATTTTATCATTTTAAATAATATGACCTTCTTGGTATGGAAGATTCTCAAAAGTGAACTTCCTATAGATACCTCCATGTGTAGAAGTGGAACCTCACTTTTTTATCATTACAGGTGCTTCCATTATCCAAAAATTTAATCTCTATTGAATTTGTCTGTTGGGGGGGGGGGTGTAGGCTCTGTAGAATGATTTTTATATAGTTATTAATATCTATATTTTTATGGTTTTATATCATAATTTTTTTGCTCATTGTTCACTAGATATGAAGCATGTTTTTTTAGTGGCACTATTGGAATCATGGGTTTCATCATTATCTACCAATTCATTTGAGATATGCGTAATGAGGTTGTCCAATGAACTTACATATCTTATTTTTCATAAATATGTGAAATAATTATCTATACTTTTAGGGATATCATAATCTCCTCACTCATTGTTGTTTATATATACATTCTAGAGATTCTTGGATGTAAATCACCTTGTAATACACTATCGATCTAGACCTAAATGAGAGGTTGATTGGTAAAATGGCTCATGCCAACACATAGTTTAAAAATAAACATAGATGATTAATATGGTGTGGGTGTGATGGTTATAGAATGCATGATGATAAATCATGTAGTTGGAATTATCTTTGCATTTTCATCACCATGTTTGAATTCCACTAAATAAGATTCACCAATTTTTGTGGAATCTAAAGTAGCATCAATGGGGATTTCCTTTTATAAGGATAAATGAACCTATCATGAATTTCTGTAAGTTAAATACTACACATTTTAAGTCCTTTTCTTCACTACTGAATGCTCCCTTGTCCACCACATCCAATATTCCTTAGTTTCATAGTATTTATGGACACTTTTTTTTATTTCAGCATAATTTTAGAGAATATAATATTATTACTAACACTATTTCTTCTTTTGGTTGATATATGACATCTCTCAAAGTGTTTCCTGGTTTTAGGATTCTTACATAGGATTTAAAATGGTTTAATGAATCATATTTCCATGTATTATTTTTAGATGTGGTATGGATTATATTTAAGACAAGGTGCTGAGACAAAATGAAATTCTGAGACATGATGTACCCAGAATAAATGTTGGAAATATATTAAATAAATTAAATATCATGCACACAAATGTTTCATTAGAAAGTGGAATAACATCTTATATAAGGATCATATTAGATATATGAGGTCACTATTTAATTCCAAACATGGGTTTTACCTTATGTGTGGCTTAATATTTTTTGGCATGGGGAGTTTGTGAGAACGTTATCATGGGCGTAAAAAGAATAAAATAATAAGCTAAATTATATTATTCAATCTGTTAATGGAATGGGATAATTATTTTTATTTATAATAACACTTAAGGAATATTTTTAGGGATATCTCCAAAACCTTAAAAATAGTTGGAGAACCATTTAAAGAGAAATGAAGGAGATTTTGTAGGCGGATGATGACCGATGCAAGACAGAATTAGAGGATCTCCCCAATGATCATGTTGAAGCTCCATTATTCATCAAAAATCAATCAAAATTAAAGACGAATGCTTGTATTGATTTTATTATTTCCCCTTTAATGGATATTATATAGAACAACAATCAATCATATAATGAATTGATTCACGGAACATGTGTATTATGATATGGGTTAATTTTATTCAGGAGCTGGGATAATTTATTTCTAATTATTTGGATCCATTAGTTCATTATTTTAATGGAAACTAATCTATGATAAGATGAAGATTGAACGAGTTTCATTCCTCATGATTGTTCTTTGGTATCCCCCCCTCTATTCTACATTCATCACAATTGTTCTGAATTTACCTCTTGGTCCGACATAGACCTATGAATCAATCTTTGGGTGCTCGTTTCTTGGCACAAAAATTCAATATTGTAGATATGGTCTCAACACAATGTGACAGTGGGGTGATGATAGAGGAGAAAGTGAATTAGATCATGTAGATACTTTGTTTTTGTGTTCTTCAGGGTGAAATGAAGAACATCATTCCAACGAATTTTACAAATGGATTTTATAAAAGTTTTTAAATGATTCGATGAATAAAAGGCATGGACACCAATAATCCGTGATTTCAGTATGGGGTGTGGTGAGATCGGTGGCTAGAGATGCAGGAGCATATGTATGATTCCAAATATGGAGTTATGGGAAATTATGAAGAACATGGCTTGTATTGTGGAGTTACACGCTGTGTGGGACCCTATAAGTAGTGGTTAGGGTTTCAAGAGAACGATAAGTACTACACAGTGCCTGACCATTTCACATAATGTTTGACCCCTCCCTGATAGCATTTGTGTACCTATAAAGGTACAAATACAGGATTTGGAGGACATAGGAATGAGTATTTTGTGTACTCCTACATGAACATGGATAGGCCATGTATACATGGAATAAACTATGTGTTGGTACATGTTCAAAAGTACATGGGTAGCTGCACACCATGTATTTTTACTTGGAAAACAAACATGGACATGGGCCATTTACATGGGCATGGATCATGGTCGAAGGGACACAATGAGTACCCCAACTACATGATGTGTACTCCCAAAAATATGTATTGGATCGTTTTTCAAATATATCTTGGAGAAGTATCATTAGGATTCATTCCTCATACCCTTTCCCTAAGGGTTAGTATGGAATCACCACCAACACATAGGACAATGATCCCTTAAATAAGAATTCTTAGATAGAGTTGTTGGAATCCTTATATGAGGCCCAAAGTGAGATCCATAATCATATTCTTTCCCTAGGTGAATTTCTTGGTATCATCATGACCAACACTATACGGTTTAGAATCTCTACTTAGTAGGTTAATCCAAATTGAGTGGTTGGTATACCCCATGTCCTTGGGAGTGATCCTCATTTGTGTATTTTATCACTTTACATATCAATCATATACATCTAATGCAAAGACCCGATGAGAACTACCTCTCAGATGGAATTTATTAGTGTTATTAGAATTGAGGAGTGTGTGCTCCCAGAAGAGTTCTATATGAAACTTTTGAGATAGAATCCTAGGCTGGCAATACGAATGTGGATTTGCATTGAGATGATGTGTTTTTGTGGAATATATATGGATTTTAGTGTTTTATTTTAGTATAAATGTTCCTGTATAGATATTAAAGTTACTACATTATTGTATAGTTTGTGGTTTCGAGGTCTCCTACTCGGTATTCTTATACTCAACCCTACATAGGCTTTTTTATGCATTTTTTGTGTCTTGTGCTGATCAATCCTTTGATATAGTCCTAGAGGGACCAGGCCCATATAGTGATTATTGAGAAAAGATAGACCAAGGTGTGTTTCTATGTTATATTTACAACAATCCCTAGATTAATTTTCAGTTTGACTTGTTTCTAGACACTTTGTGGTGGTATTTTATTTGTCCTATTAACATTCCATTACTTTTGTCATACTTTGGTTTTGGGATTTAGATGTATAAATGAATGGTTTCTTTTATTTTTTTTACGTTTCATCATTTTATTGTATTAGAGATGTGCGTGTGTGTACAAGAAATTAGGCTATGCCCCCCCATATTAGTGATATGCCTACTCAACACTAGTCACTAGCCCCTGACCTATTGGTGGTGGTATTGTGGAGTTATAAAATAGGACCTATTGGGGAAGATCATGATAGAGTGGTATCATAGAATTCGATTATTCTTTTGGACCAGAGACTATGATATTTGTTTTGGGAAATTATATTAAGTGGTTTGAGTTCTGAATTTAAGGTAGTGACTCTCGTGTTGGGGTAACAACTGATGTATCTATACACTAGGAATCTGATTACCTTCTTTTAGACTCGGTACATGAGAACCTTGGTTACACAGAAAAAATGGTACATGCATCTTATAGTAATGGGTTGTGGTTTCCATGTCCTTATTGAGTCTTCTCTCTAGATATATTCATTTACTATGGTATATCTTGTTAATTTTAGGACACCTCCCTAACCTATGACATCTTGGATTTAATTTCAAAATAATGAGGATAATCCCCTCAATGATGAGGAATTGACATAGGGAAAAATTATAGAGGTGATACTTCTATGTTGTTTACCAATTGTACCACCAAATTTATAGAAGCATATGATTCCCACAATAACAGATGATGTTGTGCATTGTCTGAGAACCCTTCATGAGTTTCAGTGATAGTGAGACCTCAGGTTTTGATGTGATCTCAATCCATAGGTGGATGACGAATAACATGAGGTAGTGAAATAGGTTTTCTATATAGTCATGACCCTAATAGATTAGATGGTGCTACTGGCGGCAAGCCTTATCCATGGCTCAGTAGGACGATGGTGGGGATTAGTGACTCATTCAGTCAACGAGGCAACTCTATCATGGATGGATTTTGAGAACCTTTCCATACAGGAGTTCTCTCTAGCAAGGTTGAGGGATATATTTATGTAGGAGATTATATAGCTTCAGTAGGGTAGCATGACAATAGATGAGTATTCATCGAGTTTTCCAAACCTTTCCAGGTACTCGATGGATACGGTTTGAGATCATTTATTTCCCGATATGAATTTCAAGAGAGGACTACACAGAGACATCAAGTAATTTTTTATCCATATATTAATTCCTTCCTATTTTGGGGGTTCTAAAGAGAGATTTGGTGGTTAAGAGTTTCCCGGATGAGCATATATAGACAATGGTTACTGGCAGTGGGGACCCATGAGAAGAGACTTCAACAATTGGAACCTAACACCCATCTTAGGAACCTGGATGTGTGAGAATCGGGAGGAGGTCCCAGGATATGAGTTTGTGGTTTGAGGCCAACAATATGGGTCCAATCAGCCTAGGTGAGATGTTACTACCCATGTGATGGTAGGGTAAAAATATTGCACATGATTTTCATACACACCGTATGACTTCTAGAGATACCATGGATGGTCCACCCAGGCATAAGTAGCGGAAGGGGAAGGAAGGTTCACATGGAAGTAGATGTGGTATTGGAGATGGGAGTGTAGTTGGATGTGATATATGCTTTAAATTGTTACCATTATCTCCCCCAGGAAGTCCATGCCAATCTTAGGTAGCTGGAGGATAGGGGTAGGGATAACAGTAGGAGTTCGAGTTTAAAACATAGAGGTTATATTAATGATAAAAGGCATGATATATGTCTTTTATACCTTAGCATTTTTATTGATAAACTTATTTCTAGTCATTACTTTATTTCCACATATCTATTTTAATACTTAAATATTATGAATGAGCCCATGGCTCAATCGTTACACTATGAAACTTATACTAGAGATGACTCAGGGAACACACACTTGTGCTGAAAGTGTGACCTGAATCTTGTAGGTGAGAGTTTATGTTGGTATTTCATTGTAGTAGTGTTGATTAATTACAAAAATCATCTCAGTTATAGACTCTTTTTCGACAATTTATGTCCATATTGACTATTTCTAGTGGGGGATGTACTATGTTCATAGTGATGGGACCATGTCTTTTTTTTGTGGGTGAAAAGAAAACCGAGGAAGTGTAGGATAGACTAATGCATTTGACGGTGTAGCGGATTACTCATTATCTAGATAGAATGACCATGAGTGTAGTGGATGTTATGCATTTTCAGTTCCCTGTAATGGTGGTAGAGTATTATTATGTCTTCCTTGAGGATGTTATGATCTTCAATCCCCACTAAGAGATATAATTATTTATTTATCTACACCCTAAGATGAAATTGATATCTACAACAATGTATCTGATGTACCCTGTACAGATTTTTGAGATGATGGTGAAGTTAGAGGACTTGTAGATGAAATAATTTGTTAGACCCATAATTTCTCCATAGGAAGCCCTAGTTTTGTTTTCTAAGAAGATAGACAGGTGATTGAGGTTCAGTGTAGACTATAGATTCATAAACCTGTTAATTGTGAAGAAAAATTATCATCTACTAAGGATCGATGACCTCATTGATCAGTTTATAGGGGCATGATAGTTATCAAAGGTTGACACCAGCCTAGGCTATCACTAATTTTGAGTACATGATGACGATGTACTGAAGCAAAAATTCAGATATTTCAATAATCACTATGAGTAATTAGTGATGCCCTTTGATATGATGAATTCCCTAACAGTGTTTATGGGACTCGGGAGCTGGATCTTTCATCCCTTTGTAGACAGTTTCATGATAGTCATCATCAATGATATCCTTGTGCAATCAACATCCATGGAGGAGAATACAAGGCACCAGAGGATGATTCTGAACATACTCTGAGAGCATTATCTATATAAGAATATTTCAAATTGACAGTTTTGGACAAAGGAGTTCCACTTTCTAGGACACGTTACTTCAGTAGATGAAGTGGTATTGGACCCAGCCAAGGTTAAGGTAGTGTAATCCTCAGAGCCACCCAAGAAGTGACAGAGGTGCAGAGCATTCTTTGGATGTTAGGATACTACCAAAGATTCATACATGATTTATCCAAGATATCAACACCCATGAATCCATTGACCTAAATGGGTTTCTTTTCGTGTGGATAGAGAGATGCCAAAAGACTTTTCAGGAGTTGAGGTAGATATTGAAGTCATATCCCATCTTGAGGTTTCTAGAGGATGGGGTCAAGTAAATAGTTTTATACGATGCATTAGGAACCAGACATGGGTGTGTTATGATGTAGAGGAAGGTGGTAATTCCAAAAGGTTCATGTTAGTTGAGACCACACAAGAAAAAATATGTGACCCATAATCTAATTATAGTAGTGATAATATTCCCAATAATGATGTCGAAGAACTAAATAATAGGAGATTAGCTTATCATTTATTCTAGACACAAGAGTATTAATTATATCTTCTCTCAAAAGGATCTTAAATTGAGATAGAGGTGATGGCTATAGTTCCTCTAGGATTTTGACTTTGAGGTTTTATATACTCCTGGGAAGGGAATGTGGTAGCACATGATCTCAGCATGAGATCTTGTTCATAGTCACTGAATGAGGCATCAAAGAATACTACTACAAAATAGGCCTTTAATAGTGATAAAAATGGTCTTTATTAGTGCTAGAGAAGCACTGACTACCAGTGTGAGATTTAAAGGGGATAAAAAGGAACTGATAAGGAGGTCCTTTATTAGATCAAAAAAACACAGATAAAGGGTTCCTTTATAAATGCTTTTATTTATCACAAATAAAGGGTACATTTATCATTTTTTTAAAGTCACTGATAATGGAACCATTTATCAGCACTTTCATAAGTGCTTGAAAATGAAGAATTTATCAGTACTTTCAAAAGAACATATAAAAGTCCCATTTATCAGTGCTTTCAAAAGCACTGATATGGGGGAATACTATAGTGTGTTGTGATAACACACTACTGAAATAGTGAAATGTGTTATAAGAACACACCACAACACCAGAAACACCATTATATTTTAAAAAAAATCAAGTACCAATACATAATTTAAATGAAATGAAATTTACTAAAAAAATACAAAAAACACAATATTATAGACATTTGAAACACTATTTTACTCAATTAATTAAGTAAAAATTATTATATCTATAAAAAAACATCAATATTCTTACTTATTTTGAACCTGAACCAACTCATGCTGGTTTCAAACAAACCACCTTTGGTCGAGAAAAATAATGCCCCTGCATAAGAAAACAATTCTTTTGTTAGTAATAATATAAATAAATTTTTAACAGAAAGTGTTAATTTTAAAGTAAACATTGAGTCATACCAAGAACACTATGTATTAGATTGAGTTATGGTTGATTCTTACATGTCCAAAAATTTATTATTCATAATATTAATTAAAAAAGTATTACATAATGCCCCATAGGAGAACCCTAGTGGTTGTGTCATGTGGAAGTGTTTGGGAGGTCTTAGTGTGGTGCCTCCCCGTGCACAGTTAGATATGTTTTCATTTTTGTATTCCCCATACCCTGAAAAATGTATTATAATAAGTATAAGATAAAAATAATAAGGAAATAAATTAAGAAATAGCAGATAGAATGATTAGAAAAAAATCAAGGCTTGTTTTTCAGTTTTGGCAATGTGATGTGCATTTTAATCTAAAAGGAAACTTATATATTGAAATGATGCACTTAAAGTCATGATGGTCACACAGTGGATCGGATTATGGTGAATCTAATTACTAAATGTCTAAAATGACTTATATATCATTTTAATAATGTATCAAAACAGTTCAAATTTTTTTTCTCAGTTTTGAGCATGTCAGTTTTCTTTTTTATTAAAATGACATTTTAAACTGGAAACACGCACTCTGACTCATACCGATCACATCCGGTATTAGTATTATATGATAAAAATTCCTAAAGGTCACAAATGAATTATTAATCATTTTCCTAAATTAACTAGAAAATATGAGATTATTTTATTGGTTTTCAAGAAATGACACATTTGAACTAAAATATCGATTTTAAACTGATAACAGACACTTTGAGTCATACTCAAAACAACATGTATCACAATGAAGGGATTCTTATCCCTAAACATAAAAAATGAAATATTAATCATTTCAAAAATGTATCAAAACAATCCAAATGTGTTTTATTGGTTTTGAGTAGGTAAGAAGTTCATTTTAATTTTAAAAAAAATATTTACTTGGAGTCATACCTGTCATACCATGCATCAGATTGAGGCTCTACTAATTTACACACATCTCAAATGACTTTTGGATCATTTCAATAAATTGTAAATTCAATAATAATGTGTTTTATCAATTTTGAGTACATCACTTGTCATTTTAACTAAAATTTTATTTCATACTGGAAGCACGTACTTTGATTCAATCCTAATGTGCGTTTCTTTGAAAAGAACTTTCATGTATTAAACCTTTGATAACGCAGATGAATTTCAAGGCTAAAATTTATTCTAATGGGGGTATAATTTTACACCCCAATAATGTTATGAGAAATTTATATTTTTGATTTCTTTGATACCTTTCATTTAATACTTATCAATGTAAAGCTTTTGCTACATGCAACAACGGATGAGCTTGTATTACACAGAACATTGAGGTTCTATGAAACATTATTTCTAAATTATAATTATTTAAAAAAGAGAATTATAACCTAGATTTAAGAATGGTATATATGAAAAATATTAATGTAATTATCAAATCATGGTTTACACATGAAAAACCAATTTGAAATTAAAAGGAATTAATTTTTATGAGAAAACTATATAAATGAAGACAAGTGTGTTTTATACTAATATAATAAAAAAATCTCCCTTGTTGAATTATATTAATAATAATATATATATATAATATTAAATATAACGTTTAACATTCATCTTATGTGTTTTATATACATGATATAAGAACCAATCCAATTTTACGCATAATAAAAGTATTTTTTTTAAATGATGTTTTGCTACCTTTTAATGGTGCACTGGTTTTAGATATAGTTTTATAAAATTTTAGAAATTATATTTTAAAAAATAAACTTCTTCTTTGAAATAGGTATTTTGAAATTTACTTTTTTTAATATTTCATAATTTTCTGATAAGACTCATGTTTTGATAAATAGTGAAAAATACTAAATTATAATAAAAATAGTTTTTATCTAAATGATTTATATTGTTAAATTATATTATTTATTGGTTTTAAAATATAATTATATAATTATTATATCATTTAATGCAATTTAAGTCATTTAAATAAATTTCATATTGAAATTGGATATAAAAACATTCCAAACAATTGAACATTTTTACTATAAAAACTCATTGTGTCGTCCCATATATGGGATTAATTTTTAATTATTCTTTTTAAATTATATTAGTTGAATTTGGGAAAAATGGATACCATATTTTTAATCATAATTTCCAAATTTATTAATTATTTTCATTTTATTTTGGTACAATATGAGTTGCATATTTAGTAAATTTTATTACCATAGTTAAGGGTAAAAATAATATTGTAAATATTAAAAAACTACCCTATAACTTGTATAAATTTTATTGTATGAATTCTATTATACCCTTAAATCATAATGTTAGAAATTGAAATTTTATATGGATAGTTTCCCAAGAAAATTATTTGGATAATATTAAAATCAAAGAGACTGAAAAAATCTCACACTCTTAATTTTAATAAGTATAATATTTTTAATATGTGGTTAAGTAGAAGATATTATTGACTATAAAAACTATTAAAATTTTTTAAAGGTTTATCTATATCATGATTTTTTTTAATTTTTAGTGAATAAATTATCATCATTAATAGTTACATAATGATGATACATTAATTATTCAATTAATGAGAAAATAAATTAAATGATATTATAAATATTAAATGAAATAAAATTTGAATTAATTATTGTTCTCAAATAATTTTATATGTTAATATGACATCTTATATGTGTATTAACTGATTTTTTTTCTATGATATCTTGTTGTATTGAGTATCTTAATGTCAAAGAAATGAATAGTGTCAAAATTGATACTTATGATATTTTACAAAAGTAATAATTTATTCAATGATACCAAAAGTAATAAAAATATTAAATATAGAAAATGGGATGATATATGGTCTAAAATATCTCTAATTGGACATTTATGATCTAATTTACAAATTATATGTTTAAATTATATCCTATTAATATTAAATTTATTTTCACCGTAGTTAAAATTAAAATGGATTAACTAAGGGTTAATCAAAATGATAAGGTTTCAAATAATACCAAAACCTATATAAAATATATTATTTGATGATATTAAAACCTTATATTATATTATAATTGAATAAATGTCAATTTTTTGGTATTTTGAGTGATATTTTAGTTATTATAAATTTATATTTTTTTTTGAAATTTTAAAAGTTCACCTCCCCTCTCTTATAAACGAAAACCTCTTCTACTCTTTTTCTCACACTTAATAAACTATTTAGTTTTCCAAAAATATATCAAAATATTCTCCCAACATACCTCTCATTATCCTAGAACAATTAATTTGTCAATAAATCCAACCAAAGAAGTCATTTTGTACAAATCCTAATTAAATACCCAATGAAGATGTAACGATCATCAACAAATGCTTTTGTTTAATTTCTTCTTTAAAATTATAAAAATAATTTTTATTTTATGTTTATATAGAAAAATAAATATACTAAATATACCTAAATATTTTTTATATTAATGGTTATACCTACACTCCCACACATTTTCATCAAATGGGATAAACAATCATCATTCATGTGTATAGCGGACTACCTCCTCGAGAACCAATGTCATTTGTTCTTCCATTTCCACCATTCATGGTTAGGAATAATGATGGAATTTAGGTTTTTATATTATATATGTTATATATATTATTTTTTATTCTTTATTAATTAATATATATTACATAACATCATGT
Organism: Viscum album; assembly: GCA_963277665.1. Classification (NCBI taxonomy): domain Eukaryota; kingdom Viridiplantae; phylum Streptophyta; class Magnoliopsida; order Santalales; family Viscaceae; genus Viscum; species Viscum album. Next base: position 864,996,554 of record OY728152.1, on the reverse strand, counting down.
TTTTTTTGTTTTTTTTCATATATGATAACTTCGTTAGTGGGCACGTAGACTACCACCTCCTCAAAGTGATGTGATTCGTTCAAACTTTACACGGAATGTATTAAGGATGGGGTTTGTGAAATTATATAATATATATGACATAATAATTATACTATAATTATAATATATATATATATGTCATTTACCTTCTTTTTTTCAATACGATAGGAAAAAGGAAACAACGTTCACGCTTACATATGACCTACCATCTCCATGAATGGTGTATTTAATTTTCTAAGTATATTATATATATATATTAATATTAATATTATATACATAATATATATGAGATTTATATGATTTTTATCATTTTTTAGATTGTTAAATAAGGATATAATTTAGAGGACCAAGAATATAACAAATCAGAAAACATACGAAAACAAAACAGTTATTACCCGAAACATAACTTTAGCATGAAATATTTAGTAAACATGTAATAGAAGGCCATTATTAATTCAAATATGGTATGATATAATTGAATAAATTTCTTTAATATATGTATAATAAAAATATATTTTTTATAAAGGAGGCTTTCACAAGTATGATGATATTCAAGACAAAAGGTAAGAGGATTTCTAGTATCACTTTTATTTCTACAAGACTTATGCCATATTCATGACTCATTTCTTTTTTCCAATGTATATAATGCCCATGAATTTAGTCTATGGTACTATTAATTAAATTTATGGGTATTTATATATATATTTTGTGATCTCCATATCACCGAATTTATGGATCAAAAGTTACAAAATTAGTAATGAAATTTGGTCTCAATTTTCCTTCTTTGAGACAGAGTTATGTTAGGAAAATATATTATTTTATGAGGTTTATATACTAACATATGACATGTAGTATCACAATTATCCTTATTTTTATGATAATATAATTTTTTTGTAATATTTTTTCTCGTTAATAAGAAATAATTATTCCTTGAGAACAATGATTTCTAAAAATGTTTTAAAAGTCTTTTAAATGATATTATATTCATTTTCACAGAAAAGAATTTAAAATATTTATAAAATAGATTTCAAATATTCCATTATAATTTCTAAAGGATATTTTTAATGGAAAAGGTTTGTTAAATGTTTTATAATTTAAAAAGTATTTTTAAATCATAAAGGATAGTTTCCTTAATAATCATTTTAGATGATATATCAAAATCATTTTCCATTTAAGATATATTATTTGACTTTTCTTATGATACTGGTGTTATGATTCAAGGATACTATAATTATTATTTATAATGTTATATTATGTTTAATAATGATTTATTTTCTTATGGAAAAAATATGTATCGTTTAAATTATGTGATGGGTGAGACCTATAACTCCATCCAATTAAGTGAGTAACTATTTATATATCATGACATATACATGGAAGGAACAAGGAGTGAACTCGTTTCAGTAAAGTAATTTTTCCTCTAAGATGGTTTTGGTAGTGAACCTTAACTACAAATATGGTCATGGTAGTGAACCATGACTACCAAGATGATATTCATAGTGAATCCATACAAAAAAATGGCCCCAGTAGTGATGCCTTGAATACTATGGAAATAATTTTATATGCTTTTGTGTGTGACACAATTTCAAGTCTTATTCCTAATTTATACTTTCTAGGATTATTCTCTTTATTCCCTTATGATTCATGTCTTATGAATTTCAATTCGTCAATTTAATTATTCACGATTATGATCTTTGATTTGAAAGGTTTTCATATCAATGTTACGCTTCTATTTTCATACCCTTATTATATTCTTATATATCATCCATGTTTATCCTTATTAAGCATATTATCTCACCCTTTATTATGTTTCCTTTCCCCATTTTATAAATAACAGTTTTATGTAGGAGTAATAAAGGGTCAGATCTTTTTGGGAGATGTTGAAGAACATTCACTGAATTATAAGAATGTGTTATAAGTTTCCAAAGGAACTATACTATTATGGTCCACATGAATGTGTTTTTGTAATGTAATAAATCATCATATACAAATATGTAATATCCGTGTAAAAAATACATGGTAATTATTACTAAATTCACAATGCCACTTTACAAATAATAATCCAGAAGACACTTTTCATATTCTTTCTAATTTTTTTACTAATTTTCAAATTTAAAATTAAGAAAAAAATTCCATTTAAAACATCCTTGTACTTATATTATTTCAATACCAATAATTTTATTAAATCATCCCATCACTTTACATAATATTATAGAATTATAAAAAACATCCCACTTTTATTAATTCATTAGCTAATTTTCGACCCATTAACCATACCAGACCATGCCATTTCAATTTCAAAATTAAAATTTAATTCCAGAACTACCTACCCAACTATCCCAACAGAACAACAAAAAAACCAACAACCCAACTTCCCATGCATATAATCCTACACATCATCACCATTAACAACCACAACCACTTCCCACATCAAAAACAATCTATACATACCCCATCCACTTCGCATAACATAACCACGCCACATCAAAACCGGACATCACCACCCCAGGAAACCATAACACATCATCCCCATACAGCAAAGCCACACCTCATAGATACATAAACCACAACAATTTTCACATAATGACATAACATTTTAACAATTTATCAAGGGGATATTCATTAATCCATCTTCTTTATTTTAGTAGAATTCTCACACAATCCATCTACCTAGGTGAACCTAATTGATTAGATGAGTATAAATGGTTAACCATTTGTTAAATGTGGTTTTAGAAAAATCCCACATCAAGGTATTCACAACACATATCAATTCATCCCAAAAAGACTTCGAACAACCATGATTTTCAGTGGTACAAAAAGCATGTATAATCTCAATATCACAATATCAGAAGATTTAAAAATATTAGAATCATTCCCTTTCCATTTAATTTTAATTTACATTTTCCTTACATTTTTTAGTATGGGGAAAACGAAATTATTAGGTATAAAAAATAGTAAAAGCTATCCCAAATGATACAATAGATGATAAATGAGTGATGACCTACCTCAAAAGAAGGTTTTTGTTCCACTTTATAAAGTCAATGAAATATAAAAACCACAACTAGACCCCAGAATGAAAGAGAACACCTCTAGAAACATATAGCAAAACAACCACGTTATCATTTCACAAAAAACATCATCAAAATAGTAGATTCCCCTTCATGGAAACCTCCCCTAGATGATAAATAGGGTTGGATACTTAAAAAAAAGATAGCAAGTCCCCCAAACCACCAATGATCAATCTCCAATGTTCAGGGTTGAAAGACACTAAATAGGGGCTAAAAGGACTCCATGAGATTCACTAGGGTAACTTATGAAATGAGTGAAACAAAGGATTTTTTTTGATTTGAGGGAATTTGTTGGTTTATATCTAGGATGGAAAACATAGGAACATGATGTAATAGAAACACTGTTGTCCAAACTAGCCTATGAGATATGAGACTATATCGATGACAAAGATCTTATAAATTAATAAAGAAGTTCATGACACACTTAGAGGAACTACACGGTAGACCCCCAAAAACTAGAAATGGTTTATTCACAACCCCTTCACCATGGAAGATCAGGGATAAAATTGGTATTACCACTGAAAACAGATCCTCAAGACTCTAGACATCAACTAGGGACTCCACACCACATCCTACTCCAACTGGTAGGATCTATCCTGTAACTAAAGATCCATGGAATAGCTACCCCAAATTAGTTGTGGTATAAAAAAGTATCCACCTGATCCACCATATTGCATTCTTCCACCTTACGTTGTAACCACCCAATTAAAGTGCATCCTAAATCCTCCAAGAAAAAACCATTCCAAAATAGTATGTGACAACTCCCTTCTCCTCCTAAAAAACTCCAAACACCTCGGGATCACCCTAGACACCTCCATTAATAAAAATACTACAAACTAACTAGTTTAAAGGTCTAAACTATCAGATCAGATACTGATCAAAATATTATCACCATCGATAATCAAAACTGACTTGGAAGAAAGAAGAATAAGGTGTAAAAACCATCCATAGATATACCTCTCATGGATCTCATTAGAGCCCAAACACAACCACACCTACAACCAAAAGAAATAATCCACCATATTTCCCAGACAACCACACCATTTCCCATCAACCACAAACCAACATCTTAACATTCACATAGTCTAAAAAAACAATTACTACAAATATATCAAAATAGGTCACCACGAACAAAAATAATGGAATTCCCATCTTCCATGTCAAGATATTATCTTATATGGGTGGAACTGACTAAGTCACATGATTTCTATCATTAAAAATTATAAAAAATATTTATTAAAGATTTTATTTTCCCTTCCTCATGTTCTAAATGTTTTTTCACACATCACATTATTGAGAAGAATCATATATCATAAAACATTAAGATCTAAACATCACATCATCATGAAAAATTATAAAAAGGAAAAAAACAACATGCTCCAAATAACTCTGAGTACTAGGAATGAATTTTTGTATCATTATACTATGTAATATCCTCCAAAAAACCATGCCTCAATGGCGTAGGAACCAAAGTAATGGTCCAACCTTAGGGAACCATCTCTCAATGATCCGAGATCTCCCCTAGTTTCTCCACAAACATCATTTCATCCTCGATATCCAAATCTTCCTAGTCATTGACATGTGAGTAATCATGAAGATTCTGATGAAGATGAGATATTTGGAAAACGTTTTGGATCCATTCTAGCCATGGAAAAATTGTCAACTAATAATCAAATTCACCAACACACCATTAAACCTCAAAAGGCCTAACAAACTTGGGTGAGAGATTACTTCCCATGACAAACCTCTACTTTCAAATTTTAGGTGAAACCTTCAATAACACTTTGTCCCCAGCCTCAAAATCAAAGGGACTCCTCCTACGATCATTATAAGACTACTTTTGATCCTACACAGTTTTCATCCTCTCATGAACAAGATGAAACTTCTCTATCATTCCCTACAAAACATCCAGACTGATTAATGGTGACACTCCATCCTCCATCTAGAACAATAGAAAAAAACATGACTTCCTATACAAACACTGAAATGGGGCCATGATAATTGATATGTGGTAGCTATTTTTATATGAAAACTCAACCAAGGTAAACTCTTATTCCCAAGATCTATCAATGTATAGGATGTTTACTAGCGACATATCCTCTAAATTTTGGATAGTCCTCTCTAAATATCCATTTGTTTTAGTGTGGAAAGCAATGTTGAGTAATAAATGAATTCCAAAAGAACAATGTAATCCCCTTTATACATTAAAAGTAAAACATTCATTGTGATATAAAATAACGGACCTCAAAACTTCATGCATCCAAATAATATTATCCACATACGTCCTCCACATAACATCCAAAGAGCTTGACTCATTGATCACTAAGATGTGGGATGATTTCATCAATCAATCCATGATAACCCGGAATGATTCACAAGCACTGTAAGATTAAGGTAATCTTGTGACTAATTCCATCTACATGTGATTCCATTTCAACTTTTGAATATCTAAAGTCTATAAAAAACAACTAGGAACATGGTTCTCAACTATTACATACTAGAAAACCAAACCAAGATGCACAAAATTCACCGTCACCCATTTCATCTCATGCCACCAAAACTACATCATTAAGCAATTATATATCTTGGACACCCCTGGGAGTACCTACAAAGGTGGGTTATAAAACTTATGAATTACTGCATCACACATTTCAATGATAAAAAATAGCCTCCCCAAAAACAAAATACAGCTCTAACGATCCTTATACCATCCCTTCGGAGCATCACCATGGATAACATGATCATTCATCCCTTATACCTCTAAGTGTCCCCATTGGGACTCCTCGATCTTCTAATTTACAGAATATTACACAATCATTTGAAATAAGAATACCCCATTATAAACCACCCTTGTATCTATATGTAGGGATTCTAACTACTCCAGTTCTCTCCATGTATCTCTAGAATCCTAAACCACATCCTTTTATGACATCCTTCTCAAATATTTGTCTAAAAATTACCCTTTCCAATGATCTAGAAGAAATTAAAGTTATAATATTGAAACTACTTTATAAACCTCCAATAAAAAAGAATATATTAACCCTGATAAAATATATAACTCAAGATATTGTGATCTGTAAAGAATACAATGTTCTCCCTAATGGGATAATGTATCCCAAAATTCAGTGAAAATGAAACCATTGCTAAATATAGATAATGGGTGGAATATTTATGATCATAAAAGTGTAATAGGATAGACCCACATGATATAACAACATTAGACTACATCCAGATGCATCCAAATCCCAAATGGGAAGCATCAGAGAATCTATTAAACATCACCACTTCCTCCAACAACGGATGCACTAGTGAAATGATCAATTTCCCCTTCAGGAATTTTAACACTTCCTTAAAGAGAGTATTCTATATAAAAGCATCTACCATCCTATTCAAGGAAATTAATAGGGCCACAATCTATGAGTAACCAGACCTGAACCTCCAATAATAGCCAGTGAGACCATAGAAACTCTGAACCTCTACCACATTATTGGGTGATACCCATGATAAAAATACCTCAACAATTTATGGGTCCATAAATAAACCCTATTGATACACCACTTTCCCTAGTAAATTCTCCTCTCATGCCCAAATTATACACTTGGATAACTTTTCAAAGATATAATGGTGTCAAAGGACCTGTATGAAAGCTCTGAGATGATTTAAATTCACCTCCTCTAACTTCAATTAGATCAATATATCATTGATGAAGATAACTAAAAATTGGTGTATGATTTCATTTAACATAATATTCAAGATCCCCAAAATCATTGGTGGTGCCACCATGACCCAAAAAAATATTACCATAAATTAAAATTTCACAAACCTGCATCTAAGAAAAGTATTTGGGATATAATCCACCTTCACCCTCAACTGGTGATGCCCAAACAATAGATCTATCTTAAAAAATAGCTATTTCCTCTCACGTGTTCAAAAAGATCAATATTATTATAAGAGGGTATCAATTCACAATTTTAACCTAATTTAACCTCTATAAGTTTGTAAATAACCCCAAACTACCGTCCTCCTTATTGTTGAATTACATCGGATCACCCCACGATGACACACTGTGTTAGATGAAACCCATCTAAATCAAATAATCTATCTAAATTATCATCTCCCATAACTCATAAGGTTCTATATGATAAGGATCTATCGAAGTTATAGAATCATAGAGCTACAATCCTATCCCAAAATCAATACCATGTTAAGGGAGTAACAATACATTATCCTCAGTAAAAACATCCAAAAATCCTTAAAAAACTAGCTAACATCCACTATATTTATATCAAATGATTCCAAAATAAACACACTCATCAAATATAAAAGGGATTCCACACCTATACTACCCACCTAACAACTCTGATTGCCATAAAAAATAGCACGCTACCCACCCACATAAATAAAAAATAAATGTAATTTGAAAGAAGATGATAATAACATGCATGGAAAACAACTAATTTATTTCGACAATAATATCATAAAACTAAAATTTAATAAAGAAAAAATCTCCATGTGAATGATCCAAGCCCTTCATCATTATACACCCCTAACACACATCAAACTTCCTAGTCTAGCCTCTGACTAGTGTTGTCAAATCTATGGGCATGTTAATACCCTCCAAATCTAGTCTTAGAGAACAAACTAGAGTGGTTGAAACAAAGGAGTTCAATTCTATTAAATAAAATAAAACATAAATGGGGTATATGAAAAACTAATTATACTGATAATGATCTCTGGAACCTCTAGTACTACATTCTACACTACATGCAAATGATAATTCCCAACTTCTCTTCCTATCTACTAACGTCCACTTTTACAACCATGCTCATGTTACGGTCCCTGAACATGAAAAACATCCTATGGTTAGCCTCTACCTCCCCCATACTCTATAAAAGTAGAATAAGCCTCCTTATGATGCTACTAAAATTATATATCTAGAAACTAATACTAAAAATGGCACAATAATTGACCACATATACCAAAAAAATCTCAAAGAATCGCCATATATTGATCGTAATGTTGAATGTGTCCTCTACAGAAAAAATGCACCAGCCTAATGCCCCAAATAAGATCATTGAAATCACTAGTCCTCGAAGTCTATAAGGGAATATTATGATGTATAATCCTTTCTATCCAATCCTCAAAGTCCATATTTCTTGTGACCTTCTATAAACAACTCTGATCCTTGAGGTACACTATTGGTTCACTTCTCATGGTAAAACTCCCTAAGATTGCATCCTTTTTATCACCACCACCTCCAAATGAACATCCAGATATATCTAAAACAATATGGGAGTTATCACATACTGGATAGAAAAGTGGGTTTCTACACAATACATCTTTCATGAGACTCCTAATTAGGAAAAGGTCTAGGTAAAAAGTAGAGTATCCTTAAACATGATTCTTATCTCCCACACAGACATAATCCCTTGCTGTATAGAGTACATATCTTTCCAATTCACTACATTTATGGTAAACTAAAGTAACTCTTCTTATAAATATTTCTGGAAATCAAACCATGAAATATCTTCCTCATTCAGCTCACCAAGATTCAACATCCACCACTAATTTGAAGTTCCTCCCAAATGATTGGCTGAAAATGGGACCCTATACTCCACTTGGGCCTAAATCAAACTGATGGAAATTTAATGCTCCTCAAACCAAATCTCTATCTCATGATCAGAAACAAAATTCTCTTACATTCCTAAATAATGTTTCTAAAAAGTGTGAAAATTCCTCTAAAACTATTCATCCTCCTCAAATGGATCAACCCTCCAGTGATCAAATACATAAGCCTTCTAAACCTCTACTAGTAGTACAATAAGTGGACACTGACTAGGACATATAAATGGAAGGAAAAAAAGGATTTACGAAGCATGGTAGTATGTAATTTTATTATGATTAATTTAATTATTTTTAAATATTTCTTACATAAAAAAACCCAATTCAGGTAAGCACAAGAGTCAATCTGGATGCATGTACCTCTTACTGGTAGGTACATTATAAATAGAACAAACGCACTTGGTTTCTCAGAAGGCTAGGATTCCTTACATCAGATCATACCACCCCTAAAATCCTATGTCATATCCAATCTTCTCTAGCCCATGTCACACACCAAGGTCTTCTGATACTATTGCCTCAGAAACCCGTGAAATTATCACTACGCCTAACTCCAAACTCCACCTTATCTCTCAATTCTCACCTCATATACCACTCTATCATGGCCCCTCCCTCCCAAGGTACCCCTATTATAATGAAAATATAGGAACACAGATAATAACTCACTAATTCCTACCTCGATTAGGCCCCAGGTTGGTGAATAGTACTGAGGGTTTAAAAATATAAATATTGTAGGCGTTATCCTTTATAATATATATAGGATTGGGAGATAGGATATCGACGATACATCAAATACATACAATAACATAAAAAAGAAATCAAATATATCCCATGACACATGTATAAATTAAATAGATATAGGAAGAGGTCTCCAAATAAAATACCAAAATTAAAGAAAATGTTGTGACACAACAACAGTTCAATGGTCTGAAATAGTAATGTACAACATGATCCCCATAGCCCTCCATTAAATCTAAAAATAGTTTTTTTTATATAAGGTGGGAATAATAGTATAATTACTATAAAAAACAAAGTCTATCTTGAACATGTGAAAAAAGAATACTAATTCAATAGCGAGAAAATAAATGAACCAATGAAACCTAAGTATGTCAACAAACCATTCCATCCTCGCTAGGGTTGTCTTAAAAATAATGCATGCAATTATTGTAATGTAATATGAATCTTATAAATTAAATGTACCCTGCACCACTTTCCCATTGATTTTACACTCTCACACCCCAACGTCATATATAATTCACTACCACCTCTTTTGTATAACATCATGTCACATCACATCTCACCTAAAGACACCTTGGCCATCACATCATATAACATGTCACATAAAGACACCTAGGACATCACATCACATAACATATACCTCAAAGACACTAGGCCCATCACATATCATCTCATGACCATGGTAATAGAGAATTGTGAACATTAAGGACATTAAACTAATTCTCTCATTCTACCATGCATGACCCCCACTATAATCCATCTTATCATTTATAATCTAAATGCACATATCATTTCAAAACATCTCCCCTAAAGAAAACTAGTTCATCACACCACATCCCATCACATATGTACAATATACATTTGACTTCTGGCCATCATAGCTTGTGCATGATAATGTCATCTGGAAAAGGGGGTTGGGAAGAGTAGGTAGCTAGCCATCTATACTCACCATAGAGGCATTGGTAAAAAAACCCCAAAACATTTGTTTTTTTGAAATAAAGTTCTGTACATTGATGGGATTCATATTGAAAATTAAAATTAAATATAATGTATATAATATAATATGACACAATTCCAACCTATGGGTTTATAATAAGGAACTAACCAACTCACATCATTTCCACTAATCCTCACCACACCACCACTATCACTGCATAATCCAAAATCCACATTTCATATTCATTATTTATTATAGCTGATTTAAAATTTTCACATTACCAAAATATTTCATTTACAGCATCCATGTAATTCCATTATTTTGATCTAAATCATTTTATTAAATTATGCCATCACATAATGTTAAAAATTATTCATTTAAACCAAACATACAACTTAAAATCATTCTTTAGATAAATGTTATCCCATTAACCTAACCATCCCATGCTATTTCAATTTCAACATTATCATTTAATTCTAATACTACCTGCAAACTATCACATTACAACACAACAGAAAAACAACCCAAATCCTCATGCCACAATCCCACACATCATCACTATTAATAGCCACATATACATTATACATAACAACAATTCTCCAGATTCCACATCCATTTCTCATCACATAACCACCCAACATAAAAAAAATAGATAACTTCCCCATGGAAAATAACACATTATTCCAACAAACCAAAACCACACATCAGACATACATAAACCTCAAAAAATTTCACATCATTATATAAAATTTTCCTGACTTATCAAGGGGAACTTTATTACACACTCTTCTTTTTATTAGATGGATTTTCACATATGTGATATATCCAAGCGGGACTAATTAATTATCATAGTAAAAGTGTTTAACCCTTTATTAAGGTTGGTTTCTCAACTATCGCACATAAATGGATTCACAACATATATCAATTCATCACAATAATGGTACCCAACCTCCATGATTTTCAGTGGTACAACCACCTTGGATAATCTCAATATCATAATATCAAAAGATAAAAAATCATGATAATCATTCCATTCAACTTAATTTTCTACTAACCATTTCTTTATCATTGTTTTTATAGTAAAAAACATCTTCCCATAGATTAAAAAGAGTAAAAACATCCTGTATGATACAAAAGATGAGAAATATATGATCTCTTATCTAAAAAAGGTTTAGAATATTCCATTAAATGTAAAAGTAATTGGGCAACCACCATCGTGAACCAAAATGTAAATGAAAACCAATAGAATAATTGAAAAAAATAGCAAAATAAATATTTCACCTAAATATCATAAAACAATAATGTTCCCATTCATAGTAACTTCCCTAGGATGAGAGACTATGTGGAAAATCGAAACAATCAATAGAGGAACTCACCTAAACAACCGCAGATCAATCTAAAAAGTCTAGTTTTGAAATACACTTAAGAGGGGTAAAATTCCTCCTTAGGATGTACATGGATCAATCAAGAAATGAGAAAAAAAGGAAGGTCTTGTCAAAGGGATCTTGGAATATATTCCAAAATTGAGAAACATATGACCATGGTGCAGCCACAACAACCACACTCAAAACTAGTTAAAACTAAAGAAACCATGTTTCACCCCCCTCTAATTCCAAAACCCAACAGGTAAAACCATACATTGATATTTATGGATATATCCACTCCAAAGATACTATAAAAAGGTGATGTAGACCACGAAACATCCAGAGGAATTATATCATAAACCCACAAAAACTTGAAAGGGCTACAGTACAACCCTCACTCCACTATGCAATGATTCCAAAATTGGAAGAACCACTAAAAACTATTCCCTAAGAATTTATACGAAAACTGGTGTCTCCATGCTGTACCCACCACCTATCGATAAGCGTTACTATTTAGCCAAGTCTTCATGGCGTATCTAACCCCAAATTATATGTAGCAATAAAATGGCTCCACCTGAGCCACCACATTGTAGATTACCACCTTAAACCACAACCACATCAATATGGACCATAATCTAGGATCCACATTTTAGACTTTACAAAATAGGTTGTGTCACCCCCTTATCCTCATAAACACCTCCAAGAACCTATTGATCTCCCTTAAAACCTCCTTCAATAAAAATAATTAAATTTAATGTGTTGGAAGGTCCAAAATATTATTGTAATTATCATATATTTCAATAGAATGGAAGATAATTAATATCATCTAAATATTGGGTTGAATATCTTTAAGAAGAATAAAATGTATTCCAAATTTATAAAAAGTGAATGAGATGTGTTTTCATACTACCCTACCGTGTAGAAGGGTTTATTATATACAATGATTCATCATAGATGAGAATGAGATGTGTTTCCATATAGAATGACATGGTTGAAGTATATTACTCATTCCAATTGATGATTCCCAAGAAAAATTACCCAACTCATAATTTAGATATAGAAGAGGTAATTTTTTAAATGATGATTAGAATGAATTATCATTATAGCGAATGTTGTGATATATAAAATAATAATAAAAGGTTAAATTTTATATTAACATAAAAAGAGTTGAGTACAAACAAAAATAGATTCATTTATTTGATTAAGGATTAAGAATGCTCAATAAATTACCACCACAATATGGTGGACAAGGTAGCCAATTATATAAGTTGGAAGGACCATTCTTGATTTTCCATGATGAGGATCGAAAGAGATATGATACTTAAGGAGTTTTACAGGATAGAACTTGAAATTATGAGGTGAAGATAGAAATACCACCATTATCAAAAGAATGTTCAACCATCCATCCATGTGAAGAATAAATTGGAACAAAGGATGATGCAGAAAAAAGAAGGTAAGGAATGTTATTGAGTTCAAACTTGACCCTTATTAAATGATAAGATTAAAAAACTAGATTTTTATATGTAAGATTCCAAAATTGAACAAGGATCTCTTTGATGAGGCACATATCTCATGATTATATATCCATTATATATCTAAAAAAATCATAGAGATACAAAAGAGCATTTATGGCGGTAAAACATCAAGAGGGATATTTTTGAGTATTTATCTCAATTCCAAGTGTGTCAAAATGTTAAGTTAGTACATAAAACGTCTAAGGGGATGATGAAATAATTACCTATACCTATATTGTAATAGAAAAATATCCCTATTGATTTCATTATAGGACTCCCCTAGACATCTAAACGAAATAATTCCATTTGTTTTGCATTAAATTACCTTACTAAGTTAATTTATTTCATTTATATCATAGAATATTTCTCTCTTGAATAACTTGTCAGGATATACATTAAGGAAGTGGAAACATTTTTTGGGGTACCACCCACAATTTTATCTAATTTAGATATGAGGTTTACAAGGAATATATGGATAAGTCTTCAGAAATCATTGAATGTGATGTTGAAACTTAACATTTTAGACCATACTTAAAAATATGGTTAGTTTGAGAGGATCATTCCAACACTAGATGATTTACTGAGAGCATATTTTATGGATTTTAAAGGTGGTTTGGATCAAAACCTTCATACTATTGAATTTTATTTTTATAATATATTTCATATGATAATTAATATGACTCCTTATAAATCTATATATGGAAAAAATTGTAGAACTCTTAAACACTGGGATGAATCTGGAGAATATATGTTATTAGGAACTGAGATAGATTGGTAAATTATAGAGAATGTTTAAGTCATTTAGCAACACATATAGGCATCTTAGGGTCAACAGAAGTGTTATGCGAGAAATAATTGGAGATATATAGAGTTAAAATATGGTGATAAGGAATTACTATGATTATCCCTTTATAAAAAATTTATGATAGTTGGGAATAAGGGGAAGCTAAGCCCTCAATATATTGGACCCTTTGAGAATTTTGATCCCATCAAGATGATATCTAATTTATTGGTGATTCGAATAATAATCTCCTATGTTTATGATTTATTTTTTGTTTATATTTTCGGGATGTAAATAAATAATCCTTAATCGGGGATAAACTCAGAGTTTATAAATTTCTTGTATGATATTTTTTAGGAGTTATTAGTGGAGATTTGGAATCAAAGAGATAAAGTACCACAGAACCAGACAACTCACCCAGTCAATGTTTTGTGGATAAACCATAAATTTGATAAAGGTGTGTGGGAATCCAAGGACATAACAATTTATTAGTATCCTTATCCATATCCATTATAATAAATTATTTTTAGGTATAAATTTTTATAATGGGGTATAATGTAACACTTCGTGTTCTTAGAATATATATCTCTTTTATAAATATTTATGTGTTTGATAGCTTGTGATTCACACAACACCTATCTTTAGATAATAATTCTTTATTAAAAAAAATTAAATATATAAAAATAAAATTAAATGAAACATAATTATCCAAATAAATTATGTAATTATAAAAACAACAACTTGAATTATTTATCGCCAAACAAAAATGTTATTTTTTTCAAAAAATTATTTTTATTTTATATTATATTTAAAAGATATAATTACTGAAAATTAGAATTATAATTTGAAAAACTGAGATTATTATTTTTAATTATTCACAATAATGTTCTTTTAGGATGATTTTTTTTATTTTTATGGAAATATTAATTTTTAGATGAATAGTGTAAATAAAATTTTTATAAATACTATGAATTTTATGTCATAATTAGGGTATAAACATGACATAAAAATTTATGAAAATTTTTTCATAATAAAATATTTATTTATTAAAAAAATTATACTTTTAAAAATATTTTTTTAATTTAATAAAATATATTTTATATTTTATCTCTTAAAGTTCAAAAAAATATTTTTATAAAATAAACACTTAATATTTTAGAATTCAAATTTATCTCTTTTAGAAATTTATTATTGTGAAATTTATTTAATATTTTTAATCATAATATCCAAATAATGTAATAAGTTTAATTATATTTATTATTATAAAAATATGTTAAAGATGATTAAAAAAAGTGTTATTGGGGTAAAAGTTAATTTTTTCAAAATGTTAAAACTAAATAGAAAATCCTAAAATCACTCAAACCATATTTAAACGTGTGTGTTGAAGGTTTTTTTCAACACAAAATCCACTCTAATCTATTATTTCCCACATTTGGATCCACATGACCATTTAATAGTGATTTTTAATATAATTAAAAATTAAAGTCACTTCTTTTATAAAAGGAGACATCCATCACACATTTTCTTATTACAAAAAATTGGAATTACTATTATAAATATATGCATTTGACATCCCCTAGATCCCTATTCCATGTTTTTATGCAATTTATCCATGAATAATATCCTATTATTTCATTTCTAATGGATCTTTCAAGAGATGATTGAAACTCTCAATGTGAGTAAAAACCACAATATAAATTTATTTTATTTACCATTTTTATCCATCCTCAAAAAATATTATTTAAAACATATTTAGATAATTAAATAATTATAATAATTATATTTATTATTATTATACGTATGTTTTTACAATTAAAAACCTTTCTCCATTCCCCTTAGAAGTATGAAAAAAATATCCTTGTATATGTGCAAAGTACCATGTCCATGAACGATGTGCTTTCGTTTTCATAACTTCCTTAAATGGATACTTAAAAGGGAATATTTAGAGAATATAAATGATACTTTTAAAATGAATAATATTATTAAATGATAAATTATTTTCTCTCTTCCAACCGTTCTACGTAAAATGAAAATGTCACACGTGTTACATGCATATTATTGCCTCCATAGATGATGTGTTCTGTTTATGATCACCACCATTCATACATGAAAATAAAATATATTTTTTGAATACATATAATATTAAGGAAAAATATATTTAATTAATATGGTTCAAAAATTATGGGAAACAAATTAATGACCATAATCAATAATATGTTAATATTAGTAAATTATAAAAAAAGATGTCAACATGTATCCCATTCTCAGGAACCATGAACCTAGTTTACATCAATTGAACATGGGTATGGATAAATTACAGAAAAAAAATTATATATATATATATATATATATTTAATTATAAGGTCATTATGAACTTGTCATCAAATAATTGGGTTTTATGTCACTTTTACAAAATGTGTGGGAAGCAATCAGAATCACTAACATCTGATGATTAAAGTAATATTTAAATAACCAATTCACGTGCATTGAATGATTATAATTGTAAATTATGAAATTTAGTAGTTTTTAATATGGTTACTAATGAAGTTATTCAGATAGTTAGGTTAATTATATAGAAGGTTAAATACTTTTTATGGAAGTTTGGATTAAAAGGTAAGGGTTTATTTCTAATATCATTTTCAAATCAAGGCTGTTCAGAATAAATTCTTGTCTTGAGAAACATTTTCTGATATGTATTTTTTTTAATTTTTTTATTCTCTAGTTATTATTGATTTTTTAAATTTCCTAACAAAATTTCATTTACATTCATTAATTATTAACCCAATGTGATTCTTAAAAGATAGTTTCACCCCACCCATTCTTTTAGATCATGAATCCTTTTTCACTATGTCCATATAAATTTTAATGATTCCATTTTATAAAAATTAATATTTGATTATGGGTTTTATTATATTTTGAATTTCTTTTATTTTTGTCAATTTTTTAATATCTCCACATGTGTTGTTTTAAAATGTTATTCCTTTTATCATTTTCTGTGTCAAAACAAAATTTTTCTATTATGATCATTCTTATTTACAAAGATTCATTTCTATGTTTTAAAATGGTTATATAAATAATTTTAATTAAAAATTATTTTAAAAATAAAATGGATTTGATATTTTTCAAATTATTTATCCAATAATCGTAAAAAGGTGTATTTCATCGATGCCAACACACATTGATTTTCCTCTTGGATAAATTTTCATGCCACCATACATCTTATTTCTCTGAATGTTTTATGAAACTATTTATGAAATATTATATAAATGTTTCCATGAAAATCATATGCCTTTTCCTTTGTTCAATTGAGTGATGAAGAAATATTAATGTTTTTATGTTATCATGGAACACAATTGTATGGTTATCATTATGTTATGGGTTAGCCTAGAATTAGAAGTCCTTCTAATGCATTAGGTAATGATTGATATCTCATGAGATAATTTTAAAAGGTAATTTACATAGAAGCTAATATAATATGGAACTCTGTTCTCTATGGTTATGGGAATGGTAATTGAACCCAATCTACTAGGACACCCTGTCTAATATATTTATGGGAATAGGGAGTGATCCCAATCCGCTCATGGAATTCATATACTATGCTTATGGGAATGAATAGTGAACCCAATTTACTTTGAGGATGTATCCACTATGATTTTCTCGGTGATTTTACATGACTAATGAAATGAGTTTCTGTGATTTTTTGTATGCTTCAAACATTTGTCTTATATTTATGATATGCCCCATGGATCATAATTGATTATCGATGAGTCCAAACTCTAATGAATCATGTACTTATTTATGTAAAATATTTATTCCATGAATTATGATTTAGGATATATGATGTCTTGGGTATGAATTTCATTAGCAATGATTATTTCATCATACCCTGATTCTTATCTTATGCTCACTTGTTATATTAAATTATTATCTCTCATGTTTTCCATTACAAAGAATATTATCTCACAATTTATTATGTTTAATATTTACTAAGAAATAATTAATGGTATTAGGTATTAAAATAATATATGGGTACTATGTGAGAATAATTTTTTTGTAAATGCATAAGATTGTTCTTAAATAATGTTTATTATGCATTTAGTCTCCAAAGGAACCAAACCGTTAGAGTTATTGGATGTGTATTATTTTGGTATGAATTTTATCTTAATATTAAATGGTTTAATATTTTTATAATTAATTTTCAAGTCACCTCACGGATTATAATACTTCATATCCACATGTCATCTCCTAGACTGAACATTCCATTAGAGTAGATAGATAATGATCTATGGTGGTTGGAAAATGCCTTCTCAATTGGGTGTTGTTTTGCAGAAGTGAGTTAGTTATCCTTTATAGATAATTAACTTTTATAGATCGTAAAAGTTCCCTTAAACAATGAAAATATACAATATAGTAAAATACTAATTTTATTAATGATTTTTTTAGATTTTTATATGGAAGTTTATTTTTTTTCGGAATAGTAAAAAATAAGGTTTTTTATAAATACTGGAACATTTATGACATCATTAAGATATAAGAACAACATAAAAATTTGTGAAACATATTTTTAAATGAAATATGTATTTAAAGAGTGAAATAATTCATTTAAAATCAATATGTTTTATTTGGACACTTATGTTTGATGTTTTGGTAAAAAATTTATATTTTATTCTAACAAAAAAATATTATTGATTCTTTAACTTTAAATATGTATTTCCAATATGTAATTTTCACTAATTTTTAAAGATAAATAACATTATTTTATTTAATTATAAACCAATAAATTTCATTTAAATTTGTAATTTTCAAAATTGTCTGGCATAAGCGATAACATAATCCATATTTTAACAAAAAATACCTTCTTCTTATGTATTAATACCCCTTATCCATCTCCTTGAAAAATAACATCCTATACAATTATAAAAGACAAATATATAACAATTTTACCATTCCTAAGGCTCTTGTTACCCCTAGGGATTCTCATGAGTTACCCAATCCTATGCCTTCAGGGATTTATAAATGGTGTAAATCATTAATGAAGAAGTAACCATATTATCTATCAATATCTTCTCTATCTTCTTTTTCATACTCCACCAATAAATTTCCCATTTTATAACATTATATAATATTTAATATATAATTATCTAAAAAATTATTATAATTTTGATACATGTATAACAATTTTATTCTATTTATAGTATATAGTCTCTCATCTTTTTGACACGTCTTAATAATGCCCGGTTTCACACACCTATGAAGACGTTGTCAATAATTTAACTATCATAACATAAATGAATAGTTTGTATATATTATTAAATATAAATTTAATTTAATGTATTCTATTATTTTAAAAATAATTTTAGAAAATGATAAATTACAAATAATCAAAATCATGAAATCAAAAAATAATTGGATAATTTAAAAGAAAACATGTAATCAAGCCGTTATATCTTAAATGGAATAATAAAAAATATATTTAAATTATTATAACTCATCAAGAATTAAAAAAAGGAATTTAAATAAAATATATATTAATCTTTTAATAAAAATATGTTTATTATATATGATTTATAAACATGAAGAAATGAAACAGAACCTTAGGTAAGGGTTCTTTGAATTAATTTTGATTCATTGAGATGTGTTTTACTTTCTACACCATGGTTTCTTTTATATGTGTAATTAATATCCCATTGTGTTCATGTATAATTTTTTTATTTTATTATATTTTAAATTCCATATATTGATCCCCATTTCATATTATTTTTATTCAAATAATACCAAGGTTGTAAGGGTTTCCCATCATAAAAGATACTTATTTTGGACATGTTTTGTATTATACACCTATTTTATTTTATATGGTGCATATAATAACTATTTACATATTATATCATGATTTTAAATTTATAAATGGTATTTAATGTTACAAATAATTTTCTCTCTCTCAATTTTTTTTTGATTCAAATGTTACTAAAGCCGTACGACTTTTGTCGACTCAATTTTCTTCTCATTGGTTCAAAAAATATATTATGTGACAATGCTCTTATAATTTTATTTTATTATTTAAACTCTCTATTGTATATGGTAGTTACTCCTTCTATCTTGGAAAATTAAATCTTTCCAATATTCTTTATTAATGGATTTAATTCTTTATAAAAATGTGAAATTTTTTAGTGTAATTCCCAAACATTCTAATGGTTCTTTTTATTCTACGTTTATACTCTTCATAATGTTTCAAAAAAATTATTCTATATAAATTAAGGATTATTTATTTAAAATTTATAATAAATCAAAATTTATTTAATATTTTTAAATTTAATACTCTTATATTTTTTACACTGTTAATTTTTGAATTTATCTAAAAAATTAAAAAGAATATCAATTTCAACGTTTACAACATGGGTGACTTTTACTACATTTAAAACCACTACTCATTATGATGATTCCATTCCAATTTTTCTTGGTTTTACAATGTAATATCTATTCCCATTTTCATGTGAATTTTTCTTTTTAAAATAAATTCATACATTTTATATGAATAAATAAAGGTATTTCTTCCCTATTATGTATATTTTTATCTTCCACTCCAAATTTAATATCATTTACTTTACTTATTTTCATTTTTAAAATATTTATAGTTATTTTAAAATTTAATTTTTTAATTTAATCTGTTCAACTCTTTGAAATGGTTTTTTATATAAAATATATATTTTTTCAATCATGTTACAAAAATCATTATGAAAATTATTTTTTGTAATGTTGATTTTATCTTCCGCTAGAAATCTAAAAGTTAAATTTCATTTAGAGTTATTTTAAATGTATTAAATTTTAAATTATCTCATGGATTTATAGTTCCTACCTCACCATGTTTACAAGGGTTATGTCCTCTATCACTCTACATCTCTCTGATAACTTTATTTTTCTCCTTCATGTACATATTCGTTAATTCTATGGATATATCCCAGATCACTTCCACTATTTCTATATTTTGTTTTCTATTATTCACATAACTATAAACCCATTACTATATATGATGTTAATTTAAAGGGTTATTACTAAGAAAGTTATTCCATTTATTGAATAGAGATATATTTTCATTATATGCACTTTTTAATGGATAGAATCATTTAGAGAATAATACAACAAGGGATAGAAAAATAAAATAAATTAGTGAAGATATGGTATATGGGTA
Organism: Viscum album; assembly: GCA_963277665.1. NCBI lineage: Eukaryota > Viridiplantae > Streptophyta > Magnoliopsida > Santalales > Viscaceae > Viscum > Viscum album. Next base: position 864,975,308 of record OY728152.1, on the reverse strand, counting down.
CCTGTTCTATTGAAAGTTGAAATACTAAATAATTAAATTGGAAGTTCACTATTTGTGTCCATGTGAGTAGATTTCAATACCTTATTCATGAGATAATCCTCTAATTGATTAGAAAACTAAATATATGTTGGGAATAGACCAGTCTATTCTAATAAGATAAATTAAATATTCTTCCCACCTTTCATTGATTCTATATAAAGTTTCTAGGATATTAGCTTTAACAAGGTGAACCAGAGCCATTAAATAACACTCAATAGTTAAGTGAATCTTTTGTAATATGTTGTACATGTGTATAACTATAAGGTAATCCTAGATCTCTTCCTCACGAGCCATGTACTTTGACAACTCTTTTAAAACCACTAAAATATATATCTACTTATATTTTGGAAGATGTCTCTATAACCAAAATGTCCCAGAATTCCTTCATAAAAATATACATTAATCCTTAGACAAAATATTGGGCGAGTCCAAAGAGAAATAGAAAACACCCTTATATATGGAAACATTATTAGGATTACATAGATTCTAGATAATTGATAGGTCATGCACTGATTTAAGAAAATTTACCTCTTGAAGAATTATATAATATATCATTTTATCTCAAATATGTGAATCCTTAGAAATTAGGGAGACCCTATTACTCTATTTCTTAAAAAGTTTGAAATTAAAACAAATAAAATTTATGTCATTCCCAAGAGAAAATATAATTTGATTAATCAGCCAGTTAGATAACCTCAAATTGAAGTAGTATAAATTGCATTCTAGAAATAAATAGTCATTAAAAAAATATACTTGAAAAATATCATATATAATATGGAAAAGAGATATATCAGAGTCAATCTGAATAAAAATATGATCCATGGTTTCTTCCTTGGACCTATTGTAAACAAAAACTAAGGAAATATATTTTTCATAAAGTTCGATATTAGTTTAAATAAGCTATTTTACAAGAAATATTTTCTAGATCATGACATAAAAAAATGAGATAACCCACTAGTTATGGAACCATTTCAAAATATTTCATTTATGAGTAGGCATGACATTGAAAAAAAGAAAATATTCATTATTATTGAGAACAATGTTTTACAGAAATGTTTATTGATTACTAAGGAATTTTGATTATATATTGTATTTTGTATTAATTCCTTTATATGATGAATAAATTGGGTATATTTAGTGATGGGTGGGGTACAAAAATATATAACCCCTTGATGTATCAGTAGGTATTATGAGAAAAACTAGAATGGTAATTAACATAATCCTTACCCTTTTATGTATGATTTGTTAGCATGAGGCCTTGACAGTGTGTTTATAAAGTCCAATATAATACATTCCATTACTATAAAATTAGTTATTTTTTTATATTTGATTATTTATATTGTTATGTTATTCATGGATATGTTTTATACTCATAATATTAGTTATATTGTTTTATTTTATTATTATTTATTCCTTTCGTATTATTCATGTATTAATTATTGAATTATAGATTCTTTTGTATGATACATATTTCAATGAATTTTATCTCACCCATATCAAGATTACTTTTACCATGTTATGAAGAAGTTTATTAAGATTTGTGTTTATATAGGGATATAATTTGTGAATAATTTTTTGGGATATGTTGAATATTTATTTGAATATAATTAATTCTTATTTTAATGGTAAAATTGTCAATTTTGTGGAAAATGATATGGGTTTCTTTAGTAAAAGGGTTTTTCTAATTTTATAAGGCTCTAAAAATAAAATTTATTTGGTATGAATGTGAATAAATAATTAATATTGATATTCTAATTATGTATGGTTAAATTTGATTCACCTCATTTGGTATCAAAACATGCTTATAAAGGATATGTTTTAACACCTAATACTGGAGTATAGGTATGTGGTGTCTCAATATTGGTCTTTATTACATGAATATAAACTGCATGATATATGGTCTATCCTACAATAACGTAAAGTACATATAGTGGTAGATTCTATATGACTTAATTACTTTATTTATGAGTCAAATATATATCATATTTCCTTGTGTATGGGTTTACCAATACTAGACGAGTCTTCTTCAAAAACTCTATATTTGGAAAAAATCATTATATTCTATATTTTATATAGGAGTCTAATATTCATAGATATCCCTTATCAAGGACTTAATGAAATTTTATTTCTATCGATATAGGATATAATGTGACATCCAAACCACTTGTCCTGGACCCACACGTATCTACTTGTTTTCACCATATTGCTAGTGTTTATACCTTTCAAAATTAATTTCAGGTTTTCTACATTTACTATAAAATGATACACTATATGCATAAACAAAAATCATATATCCTAGGTGTAACCATGGTTCTTCTTCTAGTACTGATCCCACACTAGAAGGAAAGTTGCCCTTTTATGAAAAATGTGTATCATGATTCCCATTATCACAAGATACATCATATCATTCATATCTCTTAACATGGATCAAATTAAAAATTACACTTTTATTTTAGCCCCCTACCATCCTAATATATGGGCCAACCAACTCAGGTTGGGTTTCGCTCTATTAAAAATATACAATGATATAAATATAATTGAGTCAATATTATCCTCTAGGTGATACCCAATGCATTGAATTGAGATCCTACTTTTGGTAAACATCCTATTATTTGTGATTTATATCCAAAAAACCAACCCAATTCTCATTTAATATATAAAATTTTCTTATATTACTAAAAAATCATATTTTTTTTATTCTATAAAATTTAACTTGAGGGTTGACATTTTATTGACACTGAAAAAAGTGCTCCATGTAATTTTTTGAGGAATCCATAATGCGGTACCTCCTTATATAACACATGTCAAGATAGGTAATAAATATATCTCTATGAAAAAACAATACACAAATGTGACAACCATATGTTATATGATTTCTTAGTCACTAGGGGATGAATATTCCTTAAAAAAATTTCCGAGTCTAGTAACATGGTTGTGAGAACCTTCCATCTGGTGTAGGGATTTTATTTTATCAATTTTTAATGAAAATATATTAAAAATAAATTTTTTAATGTATTCTTGGCACCTTTGTTCATTGTAAAAAACTATATTTGGGGAACTCATTTTTTGTGGCACAGTTCAGTTCGTATGATTTCATTTGACTACACACAGATCCAGAAGTGACTTATGGATAAAACATTATGTCCATTTGAAGTTGGGATTCATTTCACTATGAAGGAAAATGTAAAAGGTATGTTATTAAAAAATTTTTGATGATTATTCACAAAATTTCTGTCTATTTATGATGCGGAAATTTTAATTCGTCTTAGTCACATAATACCTTCGTGGCCAAAAATTACATTTTTTAGAGAGGGTGTACTTCCTACAGGGACAGATAAATGTAATATGGTTGACCATAATTTGTGACATTGACATGATTATCCTTCATTCCCATGAAGTATCTTTATAGCTAGGTGTATATTTTTGTAAGGGTGATGATAATCATTTATGAATTCATTCTATATTCACAACCAATCATCGCTTTGCAAAAATAAGGTGGTGATCCTACATGATCATGTAATTTATTTATTAGTGGGTATCATTTTACTGATGAAAGGGGTGATTATTTTTGTCCATGTATCTCTTTTTAAGAATGAACATCCTATAAAATCATGTATTCTATAAATATGGTTATAGAGTGAAACTTATAAATAACAGGCACACATTTTGAGGGAAACAATGGATTTATGAATGTACTTCAAGGAGAGGCATTTTAGTGGTGAAAATATTTTCTTCCACGTCAAATAGTTTTATGGAGAAATAAAAAATATTTCAAATCATTTCTTTTAGAAGAAACCACTCAGGAAACTCTATAGTTCATGTTGAAGAGAGTAGAAGGTCACCGAAAATATAATACCCAACAATTTTAAAAAAAAAATTTAGTTAAATTAATATTTTGTTGAATATATTGGTTTTCATGCATACATGAACTAAAAGGAACCATGGTACATTTTACTAAGATAAAATAATAAAATACAAGATACATTTTAATGCATTATTGGAATGAAATATGAAATATCATTTATAAATTATAAGAAGAATAAAGCCAAAAGTTAATAAAAATCCCACAAACATGTAATCCTTTTCTTCATAGCTTGAGTTGATGATCAAGCCTCTAATTAAAAATATATAAAACTGGAAAATAATTAAAAATATAGTATACATGTTGAGAGAGATGTAATAGAATATGATGAATGATTCTAAGAATATATATAAGCATATATATAGAATGGAATATGACTGTTATATTTATGGTCATTGGAAATATGGTTGTTGGATATATGGCCTAATGAAAAACATTGTATGGTATATATGGTCTATAGGTATATCCAATGGGTATGTTTTTTAATTTAAAAAAATTGTAATGAAATAAAAATACAATATATAATTAAAATAATTTATTATAAAAAACATATAATTTCATACGTTCCATATTATTATTATTATTATTAAAATAATTTAATGAATTAAAATAATATAAAAAATAGATTTTAATTCTAGTGGATTGATAAAAATAAAATATTAGAAGAATATTATTTATTTTCACAGGACATGGATAAAATTATATATTAGTAAAAAATGATATTTTCCAAAAAAAATATTTTTGTATGTATTTTTAAATTTTATAATAATAAATTTATGTTTATCACATTTTATTAATGAATATAATTTATTGAATAACAAATTTATTAACACTCATTTAATTAGCAGTTGATATTAAATAAGATTAAGAACATTTCATGTCTAAAAATAATTTTTCTCTATATATTATACATATATATAAAATGTTTTTAATTAAAAGTTTAGTTTATCATATTTAGAAATTGAATTTAGTTAAGCAGACTCAAATTTTTTAATAATCTCATAGAAGTTATTTATGAAGGATAATATTATTTTTATGTATAAAAATATGTTATTGAGGTAAAAAATGAGATACCATGGTAAACATATAATGAGGTTGAATGTTGATAAAATATGTGTTAAAAAAATAAAACAAAACTAAAAACTGTCTATAAATGTGATTATAAGGACTTATATAAACCAAAACATATACCACATCCATTATTGTCCACTTTTTATTCAATTTACATTAAATATGAAAAATTAATACATTATAGAATGAATATTTTTGGAAATGCCTCTCAAAACTCAACTGTCAAAGGAACCCACCTATACATATCCAAAAACAATAAATTTTTCAGTTACCTCATGAATGTATACCCGTTTCCATATCCTAATTATTTCATATTTGTTGGATATACTTTTTTTCAAATAGGGAAGTGTAAATCCTTCATTCCAGAGGAACCAGTGTGGACAAGGAGTGAATTCATCAAATATCAAAGTTATTCTCTAACTTTTTCAATTACCTTATCATTAAAATATTTTAAAATATTATAATAGACTTAAATTATGATTTATTAACAATATTACTTTTCAAATAAAATTATACTACTATTATACAACTGTAAAATATGACTAATCCTCAAGTATAACATATTCTTATTTGGATTAGTTCAACCAACCACATGAACAATGCTATAAAAACATCATAATTTTCACCCTATATATGTATCAGGACACGAATAATAGTAATATATGTTATCAATGATTAATATATTTCATGAATAATGTTATTAATGGTTGACACAAAAATTAATGATCAATGTTAAGTTGTCATTTTTATCGGTAATTACCCTAAATGTGTTCGTCACATATCCCATTCTCATGTAACATACCCATAACATCCAAAACAATATGAGGAAACATAAATACTTGAAATTAAATGATTCTAATGACTTGAATTATCTTTTAATTAAGAAATTTTATCAATTAATGGGGGTCGATATCACCATTTCAATACTTGTAAAAACTGATTAAAATTACTAAAATCAATGATGAAAATAAAAAATAGCTAAATAAAATTTGTTTAATGAATGATTATAATTTTACAATATAAAAAGGAATTTATTTTAATAGAGGTTTTTAATATTTTTTTAATATGTTAATTTTTATTATATAGTAGGTTAAATCCTTTTTTAGGAATTTATAATTAAAGGTAAGGGTTACTCATCTCAATTTTCCTTACATAGAGATATGTTACATATTAAACACCTATATTTTTTGGTGTTTTTTATACATAACATATATGTATTTAATTATAATTTTCATAAAATTAAATGTATTAAAAAATTCATCTCATTTTTTCTCTTTTAAGGGATTGGGATTCAAAAGATACCGAAGTTGTATGGGTCTCATTAACAACCTAATTTTAAAATCCAAATTCATTATTTTTTAATTTTCATTGGTTGAAATTTTATATTATTATACATAAATTCCCTATATTTTATTATCCTATTATTATTCATGGTTTTTACATGTATCTATACCATTTTATCTCCCTTTGTTTCTTAATTCCACAAAATGGATGTTTGTAAGTGCAACCAACCTTATTTGTTATTTTTTGTTGGGAATATTTATCCTCCAATTCTATATTGGTTATGTTGTTTTATGGATTTTCTAATATTAAATTACAATATTTTTATGTTTATTTTCAATACACTTGAATTTATTTTCAAAAGGATCCTTATTTTAACATTTTTGGAATGGTTGTTTTTGGATAATTATGACCCTCATTACAAAAGTGTGAAAAGAATCTTCCCCTTTTCAAACATTCTCAATGAAATTTTTTATAAATTTTGATACCGTTTTTAATAATTGATATCCCTCCCTATGTTTTCAGGGTTTTCCAAAGTAATATCTATTCCTATTTCTTTTTTATTTTTTCATTTTAATATAAAATTTATCAAATTAAATGGATATTTCTTATTATTTTCTTCAAATAAATTTTAACGTGACCTTATAAAATGGGTTTTTATATATTTCAACTTCAATTAATATGTATTTTAATTCACAATAAATATGTTATAATGATACCAAACAACTTTTTTCTTTGTATAACTTATGATAAAGTATCATAGAAGTACTTAAGAAATCCTTTTCCTTCCAGGGTATAATTATGATATTATGAGACTATGAATATTTTCATGTTCATGTGGAACACATATGTAAGATTTATTATTATTTCATGGGTGGGATTATTATATCTCTCTAATATATTGGTTTATGTTTTATATCTTTTGATATTAGGATGTGATAAGGGTGGTTATTCTAAGTGGACTATGTTAAGGGATGATGGTGGTTTTCCCATGCCCACTATGTTATGGGATAGTGGTCACCGTGGTCCATTATGATATTAATATGTCACATCATGGTATCACATTTAGGTGTGATATGTTTTTTTACTTCTTTTATATTACATGAAGATATTATCTGTCTTTTGGGTACTTTATCTTTTTAAAGGAGTTAAAAAATAGTTGTTACAATGAATCATGACTTGAACACATTACTAACACCATGAATGTATCAAGGTGGATAGATATATTTCAATAATATGTACATAATATTATTAAACAAATTTTTATTCTAATTCAAATGGAATCACATCATGAATCCTTTTTCACACCATGAACCCATTCGTATAAGAATTTCAAATTTTGATTTTCCCTATTTAAACTTGGTTCTATTTTACACCATTATTCCCTATATTTTTTTCAACCTCAAACCTAAATAGATCTCTCTAATCTATAATTATTTTTACCTACATCATTGGTGTTATTTTTTTGGTATTTTTAACTAGATCATCCAGGATCATTATGGTAAGTGGTTTTCTTCATCTCTCTTTAATATTTCCTCTTTTCTTGGGTTTTCACTCTATAAAGATTATATGGAATCCTAGGTTCTATTGGATATGAATTTATTTAGGGAAAATTATGATTTAGGTTTTTCTATTTCTTCTTAGGGGTCACCCCACTCTTCATCTTGTGAATCTTATTCTGTGGTTGGTAATTCGAAGTGTTTGAGGAATATTTTTTCAAAAGATGTCTTTTTCATGTGAACCACTGTTTCATAAACTTGTTTTTACAATTATTTAAATTTTTTTAAAGGCATGGGTTTGATTCCTTTATTTTTTTAATGTTATAATACTAAAAATGATTTGAATGGAATTTTTATTCCTAGTTTTGAGACTCTATGTATTGTATTTGATAAAGATGTATTATTATTGATGACATACCCCATGAAATGGTTTCAAATTGTAAAAAAAAAAGAATCTTAGAGAGTGAGAGAACCCATTTTATCCAAGGTATTATGTGAGTGATATTATAAATGTATGGGAAGTAATAGTTATCCTCTCTTTAATTAGATATACACTAAAACTCAAACTAAGACATAAGGTAGGGAGACACATATTGATGATATCAAATCCCTAAGATTCAACTCCTAGGATGTGAGTGCATAGTCATTTTATTTTCTAGTCCATAAATGTGTGAGGATCTAAGTTATCCTAGGAATAACATACCTCATGATACCTTATCATGGAAAAATATTGTTTAATTAGGAAATTGGTTATTTATTCATTACATCGCTTTAAATTACTGTAAAGTAGTTGTAATCCATGTTTATTAAAACATGTGAATATATTTTATCCTTATATTTTATTGTATAAAAAATGATCATAATTGGTTTGTTTAATAATTTTTTTTATGAAGCATTTGGTGGGACCCTATAGGGGTTTTTTTTATCACACCCTATATACACCTAATGGGTGTGTGAAGACATTATTACATCTAATTATGCTAAATAAAAGTAATAAGTTGGAGGTGGTTGGTATTAATGTTAGTCATGTATGATTTATAGTAGTAGAATGGTGGTATATTGACCCACATGTCATACAAATATGTGTTGTAGTATTTTGGTATATTTTATTTATATCCATTGGACTAATAAGTGTATTGTTGTAATGAAAATTCTACATTTTCTTGTTTGTATATGGATATGTCTTTTCTAATAGTGCACTCATTCTGGTTTTCACTTATTTATGATACTTGATGAAATGTTATTTATTATATAATTCTTGACATATCCTATTTTTATTGTTATTTCAGGAAAAATATTTCAGAAAGTTAGTTCTTGATGCACAAAAACTGTTCTCTTGCCTTTAGGGATTGGTAATTACCCTTTGGCCTTGTAATGGATAAGCTTGGGTGTATGGTTTAGTGATGACCAATGTTGGTTCATGAAATAGTTTTATTAGATCTTTGTTTCTGTTTTCAGTTTTTGGTTTTTGTGATTTGGTATATCTTAGTAGATATTACATAGTACATTCAGGATATATGGGTTGGGTTTTGAATGTGTTTATAGACCTCTCCTTTCATGAAGAACCTTATGTTACCATGTGTCTTCTTGAAAGGATTTTTTTGAACCAAATTTTGTTTTCTCTTTAATTATATTAATGTCTGGTATATGACATAGAATAAGTTCATTTACCTTGTTTGATATATTTCTCTTTTTATTTTATGTTGTTCAACAACATTAAACCCAAGATACTTCCATGAAATCCTCAGGATAAAAAATCACAAAAATTCAATGGTTAAATAATCTGGTTGATCAGAATATTGTTGTGGATATAGTGCACATAGTCTATGCTTTAGACCAAGGTTCATATTTAGTCCCTACTCAAGATAAATAAGTGGATCCAGGGAATGGTGGATGTAGGGATCGATCCCAAGGTATTCTTCACTAGAAACCACTATCTCTTCAAGGGATCAAATATCCTCATGAACTATAGTACTAGTAGAGAAAAATTTAAAGTATTGTTGATTTCCTGAAGACTCTAAATCATGTTAAGGTGAATGTGTTGTCTTTAAGCATGGAGTCCCTAGTATAAGGTAGTGTGATAAAGTGTTTATTTAAAATAATCATGTAATTTTTGAGTGGAAGGAATTTAAATCCATATCTACTATGAAATTTTACCTTGAAACAATTATTTTATATAAGTCTATGGAGTTCCTCATACTTCAAAAAGATTAGTAAACAATAATATATTATTCCAAATACTTTATTCATCATTATATTTTCTTAAATTCAGTATTATCAAATGAACAAATAAAGGCTCAAAGTATTTAGATAGATTTTTGAATAAATATTTATACATAGGTATTCATGTGAAAACATTCAATATACATTGAGGTTGTGGATAAGAAATTTATGAGAGGAATTTATTAGGAAATAAAGTAAATATTTTTTTTAATTCATCCAATGTTTTGTGGTAGTTTTAATGGTCATTATAGAAGGAGGAAGAAGTCAAATTGTGTTTATCGATGAAGTAGAAGTGGTTCTTAGTAGCATAATTTTTCAATTCCCTCTGAAATAGTTAGAAGTGGACCTATAAATTTATACTAGTATAGAAAATTTGGGAATATGAAACATTATTTCTTAAAAAATATTGAATTCTACCTCTTGTGGATGTCTGGGTCATTTTTAATGAAAATTTTGGACTTATTTTCTTATAAATATCATTCATGCTCTTTCGCATTAATGGGGTCAGTGGTGTAGTGAAATACATCCAAAGTAGAATGTTTCCATACAAAATATTATGGAGATAAGTTTGAATAATCTCATTGACATAGTACAAATAGGATAGACCAACATGTTAGTGGTTAGAAGAAGGCATTTTCTTGGATAAAGCAGCTGTATGAAGTAGAAGAGTCTCCAATGGATCTCAAGGTGGGCCTTGAGACTATTATAGATACTCTTTTAATAAAATTGTCATTAGATAATATATTTTTTGCTATTGGTTCATCTCACTATTTTATATATAACCTCTTTTTGAATATTTAAATTCTCCCTATTATACACATACCATGTGTTATGGAGTTAGAGACACCTCTTTGAAGAAGAAGATTCAAGGTTTCCAATGCCCTTAAGACACCTTTTCTTTAACTGAATTTTAATTATATTGGTATTCATTAGTTCATAAAGTAAAATTTTTTGATGTTATTATTGAGATGGATAGGATGTTTTTCCATAAAGTACATATTGATTATTGCCTTCAACATGTGTCATTTACTACCCATAGTGGGAACTGTGAAGTGTTTGAAAGAGATTGAGATCTGAGGATTAGTCAACTATAACCCTCTCTTCCAAATATTTCTAAATTTATTTCCTCATTAATAGTTGAGCTTAAATAGGAATCCTCACGTTGTGAGCTTCCCCCAATTTTCATGGAGTTTTTTGAGGTGTTTATAACAAACTTTCCTTATTTTACTCGAGATATAAAGGTGTAGTTTTTGATATAATTGGCACCGAGGAACCACTAGATATCTTTACATTTGTACTATATTTAATTCAAAAAATTAAATGCGATATAAATTTTTTTGGATGATTTGAATGTTTAGGGATTCTTCCATATGAGTGTATCACCATAGGAAACCCCAGTTATCTTTTCTATAAAGGCCAAAATAACTCTATGTTTGTTTATATATTATAATATTTTCAATAAAGTGATGATTAAAAACAATTACCCCTACCCAACATAGATGACTTATTTGATCAAATAAAAAGGTAAATATGGTTCTTAAAAATTTATCTTCATTATGGATATCATGAAATCATAATAAAGGAGTAAGATATTCCAATGACTACATTAAAGTATCGGTATGATCACATTGAGTATCTCGTTAGGCCACTTGTCTTGGATAACGGTTCTATAGTAATCATGACACTAATGAAAAAAATATTCTGTAAATAACAATAGTCATTCAACTTTGTATTTAAGGATGATTGGTTTCTTTATCTGAGGATTGGGGAAGTGAATAATATTTATCATGGAACTATTTTTGGAATCTAAATAGATCACTACCTTTATGTTAAACTATCAACAGATTCCTTCTATATTAAAGATTTAAAGTTATTAAGGCACATGGAATTAGAAAATGTCATATCAATTGATCCTAAGAAAGAAAAATATATCACATCATGGGAGAAACCATGAAATGTTTTCGAGATTTGAACCTTCTTGGGTCTGAGAGGGTATTTCCAGTGGTCTGTAAAGGATTTTTTGATTCTGGAATTTTCATTGACTACTCTCTCTAGGAAGGGAGTGTAATTCTCATGGTATTCAAAATATTAGGCATCCTTTGAGGAATTTAAATAGTGTTTGACCTAAATTCATATCCTTATATTTTTTGAATCTAGACTGAGCTATGTGGTATATTGTGATTATTTAGGCGCAATTTTGGGATTTTTTCTCATACAAGGGATCACATCATTGAATATATCTCTTATCAACATCATATGGATGATAATAACTCTCCCACCCATGATCTAGAGCTTTCATTTTTCATGAACGTCCTTAAGTGTTTGTGACGTTAAATTTTTAGAGAAAGGATAACCATATATTCTAATCATAAATTTTTATGCTATGATTTTTTAGATGGACTTAATAATCATTAATAGGTCATGGATTGAGTAAATTTAGTCATTTTTCTTTGACATTTCTTACATTCTGGGATAGAGGAATGTTATTGTTGGTTGCCTTAGTAATACATAACAACCATGCTCTTTATTTCACATTAGTACTTGATTTATTACATAAAAGTATAGATAATACAACTCGTAAGATTGAGTAGTCTAGTATATTTGAGGATTAGGTAAATTAAATAAAATTTTAAAATTGGAAATACACCATATTTATTAAATAATTCCTTAACATTATCATAATATTCAATTGAACATAAAACTACATGGGATAACATGGGAACATATAAAAGAAAGGGGTGAGATACAAATCCCAGTATGGTAATAAAAATTGAGTAACATGAAAAGAACAATATATGTTAGACAATAGAAATATAAATGTGGAATAAAAAGAATATGAATAATAAACATGAACAATGATACAAGATATAACATGATAATCATAAATGAAACATGGGAAATATGGAAACAACTTAAAAAAACTATATCATAAACAAAGGTCAAGGATAAATGCCAAGACATCATGATGGTAAAAGTCCCATAAAGGAATCCGGTTCACTCCTTGTCCCTACATGATGTCTCATTAGACTAACCATTAGTAAACGCATTGGAGTGTTATATAATTCCGGGTGCATTCACCACTTTCATTTCATTCACATGCTTAAATGTTCCACATAGATCATACAAAATGGATTCATTGATCATAATATTTTAATCCATGATCAAGGATTGTGGAATAAATACATGTATGTCCTGATTAAAAGAAATATATCTATATAAATGTGAACATCCTTGATATAAAATGGGTATGTTATTTACTATACAATTGTTTTTTCATGAAAAAATCATGGTGAAATTTCAGCATCATAATGACGTCTCATAAAAATTCATAAAATGGGGTGATGAGATAGAAAGGGGTCTATGATATTTTATAAATGAAGTGGGAAGTAATAGTGACATGTAAATCCATATAAAAAAATATTAATTTTAAAAATAAATTATAATATAACAAAAAAACTTAAATAAAGTAGAGAAGGTGAGGATCCCCTATAAATATTTGGTATGGTAATGAGTGTACATAAAGGTTAGTGAGGGGGATTATTTAGAATGGAAGGTGTATATAATAATTTACAAATAATGTTGATATTATGGGGGTTATTGTAAAACATACCCAAAAAACCAAAAATTTAAATATAGAATCATAACATTAAATAGGTGTTTGAATGGAAATTTAAAGGGAGAAATACCTTACCTTGAGAGTGTGACTCAAAATTCTTGGGAGAGGCTTATGAATAGCTTGGGGGAACCTTGGGAGGACTATAGAGAGGTTAGTGAAGATTATGGATGTACTAAAAGGATTTTAGTGAAGAGAAATGGGAGATTCGGTGGGTTTATATAAGAAAAGTGAGGATAATTAGTTATTATTTCTCATACTTAGGTTTTGGACTATATATAATAAAAAAGAAAAACCTTATAATGGGTTTTCCCATATTTTCTACCAAATGGGAGTGGTTTTAATTATTTTATAAGGGAAAGGGCCTAAACTAATAAAACAATAACCTTTCTTATGTGGAAGTTAGTCATACTCTTAAAGAAATGATTTAAACCTTAAAATATAATAATGGTTTTGGAGGATTAGTAATGGATTTATAAAATTAATCAAATAAATATAAAATCCCATTATTTTTATAAAAAAACATATATTTGATCATGGATAGCTATTATAGTATTTATTAAATCTATTTGGGGTCATTATGATGTCATAATACAGATAATACATTTATACAGTATTTAATTTTTACCCTAAAATTTGATTATCTCAAAAAATTATCAAAAATTGACCATTGGGTAATTTCAACATTATGATTCAAAAAAATATTCATCTTATCACAAATAATTTAATAAATATGTGTATTTTTACTTGTAATATAATAATTGGCATTTATTGAGAAATGTTGGGTTATTAACAATAATATTTTTTGAACGCTTATAAAAATTACAGTCAACTTCATAAAAAATTATCTTATCATTTATATTTTGTAAAAATTATATAATAATAATATTTTATTCAAATATCATTTATTTCAAAAAATCCTTTAAATCATTAAAATAAATTCCTTAATTGAATTTGAATATTACCAAAGAATACTGTTTGTGTTTTATTTTACAAAATATCAAAATCATTTAAGAAGTAAAAAATAAGAAGTAAAATTAACAAATATTTTATTTAAAATAGAGTATACATATTCATATTGTTATGTTCTTGATAAATATCACTTTAATACGCTAGAAAATTCTTTAAGTGTAAGGTACATGACTTTGAGACTTTCATCTGGTGGTTACACGTACATGGTTTGGGTCGTGATCTCAACAATCTTGAGATTATCTCATAAATTAGTTTTATAATTCATAATTTATTGTGTATTATATTGGTATTATTCAAGATCAAATCCTAGAGATACTATCTCCCTTATAAGATTAAATACAAGGGCTTTATAAGGTACGATCCTACTAGTTGAGGTCATCAATTCTGTTTTTTGTGTCAATTGGATTTTTTAAATCCCTATATTTATACTAATCATATGATCGCTATTAAAAAGCTATATTATCAATGTTAATTAGTCTTAAAGTTATTTTTAATCTGATATGATATAATAAAAAACAAATAAGTTCATGTGTTTTTATAACTGTATTACATAATAAGAAATTTAATTAAAACATAAGGGCAGATTTTATTTATATCAGTTTGGGTCATTATAATATTTCCCCATTAATATATTTGTACTCTAAATTTTCAATTCCCACACTAAAGTAGAAGAAGATAACTTTGTTACATCACCTCCTCCAGTTCATGCGTCACTTCATCAAAATTGTGATTTCTCAAAATAACTTTTAGAAGATGTGTTGTCTTATTTCATATTTGTTTGTCTCTATGATCTAAGATTTTCACCAGCTACTCTTCATAGGAATTATCACTCTCCATTGGTACCACCAATAGATTGAGTACGTGTGAGTGTTTTGGTATGAACTTCCTCAAAAGGGATACATGGAATACATCATGAACTTGAGATAGGTTAGGTGGAAGTGCTAGTCGATAGGCCACCGCAGTGACATAATCAAGGATGTCAAAGGGGTCGACGTATCATGGACTAAGATTTTACTTCATTCCAAGTCTCATGAAATTCTTCCCTAGAGATATGGAGAGGAAAACCCTGTCTTGAACATCAAACTCAAGGTCTCATCAATGATTGTCCTCGTAGATCTTATTTCAACTCTGAGCACCCTTGACTTGTTTCTGAATGGTCTTGAACTTTTCCACCATTTCTTCAACCACTTTAGGACCTAGAAAATTCAGTTCTCAAACATCATCCTAACATGCATGTTTTTTAAACCACATCTTATAAAGGGATTCATAGGGAGCCATTTTGATGCATGATTCGAAACTATTATCGTATGAGAACTCAATAAGTAGAAGATTTTGATCCCATCCTCCTTTAATGCCAGTAAAGAATTCTCACAAAATATCCTCAAGTTTCTAGATAGTCCACATGGACTGGGCATCTGTTTGAAGGTGATAATTTGTGCTGAAGTAAAACTCAGTGTTTAGATCATGTTATAAACTCCTCTAGAACATGGAGATAAATATTTAATCTTCATCGAATAAAATTGAAAATGGAGTTCTTTGTAGCCTCAAAACTTCTATAATGTGTATCCATTACATTTGATCAAGTGGAAAGTCCTATATTATCACAATGATGTGTAAAGTGTTTATAATACAATCAACCACATCCCATGTTGAATTATTTCCTCTTGATTTCTTTGGAAGATAAGTTTCAATGTCTATAGTAATTTTTTCCCAATTCCATGTAGGTATGGGTAATTCTTTCATCATACCCTTTTATTTTTTCCTTTACACCTTCAATTTTCATCATAAAAGACATGTTGATGTATATTTTGTGATCTGATTCATCATATTATCCCACCAATAGTTCTCTTAGAGGTCTCGATACATCTTTGTTCTCCCTAGATGGATGGAGAATGTCAAGCTATGTTTATTATCCAACAACACTTTATTTAATTCAGGATTTTATGGTACTCAAATTCTTGAGCAAAATCTCACAACTCTATTGACATTAACATTTAACTTTGAGGATTTACCATTTCTTATACTTTTCACTTTCTTTTGAGTTCCAACATATTCTCTTTTGAGCATCCATTAGCCTCTCCCAAAGGGATGGTTGAGAAACCATTTAAGAATGGATTGATGATCATCTTTCTTTTTTAATTCCAATTTCCATCCTCATCAATTATAAAAGGGTTGTATCCTTATCAATTCCCGTCAATGATAGAATTTTTTGGATCATTTCTTCTTAGATCATCTTCCTTTATATTCTCTTTCCCATTATGGTCGTGAATTGGGGATTTATAGTCCTTGATCAGCTCTAACCATCTTCGTAGGTGTATATTCATCACTTTCTATGTGAATATAAATATGAGGATTTTTTTTGATCTGAATATATTTCACATTTTCCCCAAATAGACAATCCCTCCCTTTTCCATGTAAATATTATTGCAGCTAACTCCATTTCATATTTTGGGATGTTCTGTTCAGGGACTTTCAGCTTCCTTGATGCATAGGATATTACATGGTCATTTAACATTAACATGAATCCCAAACCATTCTTCAAAGCATTACTAAATACCCAAAAAATCTATCCACTTGTGGATATTATGAGTATATGTGCAGTGATAAGCCACTTTTTTATCTCTTTAAAGCTCTATTCACATTCTTTATTCTAATAAAACTTCACTCCCTTTAGATTTATCTTGGTTATAGGGTTTTAAAATCATGAAGAATTTCTCGATAATCATTGTTAGTACCCATTTAATCAATGAAAACTATGGATATCTATCACAAATTCTGGCCTTGTCCATACTTCAATAGATTATATCTTTGAAGGGTCTAAAGATATCCCTTTGATTGTAATGATATTTCCCTTTAATGATACATTAAATATAAATCACATTTTTTATACTCAACATTGATTTTCTCTTTTCTTATGGTCTTTAGAACAGTGCTCAACTGCAACTCTTGTTACTCTTTTATTTTCCTGTATATTAGAATATCATATATAAAGGCTACCAAATTCTTATTGAGGTAATCTATAAATAATAAATTAATCAAGTCCATGAATATTTATCTAGAATTAGTGAGTCTGAATGTAATTACAATAAACTCATAGTTCATGTACCTTGCATGAAAATCCATCTCAGGAATATCCCCCATCCTAACCCTAACATGGTAATATCCCTACCATACGTCCAACTCGGATAAGTATTGTTATCTACATTGATGATCAAATAATTCATTAATATGTGGTAGATGATACTTTCACCTTATCTTGATCTTGTTGAGATCTTGAAAATAAATCAAAAGTCACATTGACACATTCTTCTTTTTGAAAAATAGGACTGGTGCACCCCATAGTGAAGTACTTGGTCATATGAAACCTTCATCTTGATTATCCTATAGTTATTTATTTAGATCCTCATGTTCCAAAACATCCATTCTATAAGTTTTTTTTGGATAATGGTAACTCCCTAGGTATAATATTTATGGAAAATTAAACCTCTCATATAGGAGGAAGACTAGACAATTCCAGGGTAAAACACCAGTGTATTCCCTTACAATAGGCATGTATTTGATAATGATTCTTTCCTTAGAGTCAACCATTAAATAAATATACACTTTATTATAAGTTAATAATATCCATCTTTGTGATGTTGGTGAAAATGAATATTCTTCTACCTTTATTCACTTTTATAGAATTCAAATCTAATTAATGATATAGGGAATGATTTCATTCTCATGGAAATTTATGTTGGCTCAATTCAAGGAAATCCAATCCATGCCCATAATTACATAAAATTCTACCAAAGGGAATATGAAAAGTTTTTCTGGGAGGTTCAACCCATAAAGTTTGATAGGTAATGAGTTATATACTTGGGTGAAATATTTTCCCCATTTTTCATTTTCTTCAACTACTCTACTTCAATACTTTGTGGTGGTGTTTGACTTGTCATACTAAATTTTAATGATATGAATGAATGTATAGAACCATGATAAAAAGTATGTTCATAATTATTTAATGAATAAGTATCAGACCTGTCATAAAATGGTTGTCAGGATCCAACTCATTAGTTGTGATAGGAAATCACTCCCTTACTGCCTTGGAGGTTGTTGGCTGTCTCTAAATACCAATATATTATTGAATTAGTGTTCCATGTTATATGGTTACTTGTAGTTGAGGAAATGAAAAATGTATTAAGGGTTGAAAAGTGCATTCCTCTCCCCTAACTCATTAGTGTGTCTCTCCTGTTGAAAATCATTAACTAGGTTCCCTTTCTTCCTACACCAAATGAATATCCTTATCCTACATAGGAAATTTCCTAAGTTCTTATTTCCCAACCATTGAAAAATGGGATGTGGAAATATCTTAGAATCATTAGATTTCTCTATTAGACCACTAGAATTACCCCCAGATTCCAATTCATAACCCTGTGATAGCCTTGAGATTCACTAATCTTCATTTCGACATTGAGGTCACATTAGATAATTTCTTCATAGTTATCAAAGTAATTAATCTTCCTGGATTTTCATAGACTTGTTTTTAGACCACCAAAGAATGAATTAAACCTTGTATTTAGGGGTAATGGAAAATAATAGGGAGTATTATGAATGTTTTTTGATGTTTTCTTCTTACTCCCTGATAGATTCATCATCCTTTTACCCGAGGGAAAGGAAATCCCTTTACATTTTAATCCAAAGAGTGCGGGAAAAATATTTATCTAAATTTTTTTTTTGGACTTCCTTATTCCCCATCACTTCACACTCTTCCTAAAGCTTTTTATTATTGATCAATGTCAACCATTTATTAGATTCTCCATCAATATGATAAATAAAAAGTAGAACCTTCCCTTGTTTGGAACATTGAAGATGGATAAGATCTTCTCAATGGAGTTGATCCATTGTTTAGAAACTAAGGGAAAATATGATCTGTTTAATGTTAATATCCTTTGTCACATAAATCTCTTAATTGAATCTTGTTATTTATTAGGGGTCTTTGGATGGTCCTCCTGATATAGGTTTCTATTCATAACTTGATACAGTTGAGAGAGTATTGTCACAATGTTCGTGATTCCCACTCTCATCGGGTTGGGAATCTCGTTTGGGTAGTCATCACACTACCTATCACATTTATTATTAACCTGATTCCTCATATTTTCATCTCTTAATTGGAATAAAAGGAAAATTATGGATGATTATTTTTAAACTATTATACACAAAAAGGGGGAATATAGGGATACTAAAGGGATGACTTATAAATTACACAAATTTCATATCTTATGAATTTCCAGGCTTCGATCTATATTATACATGATCTATTTCCTAACATATAATCTTATGGTAATTTTATATTCCATTAATAATGGTTCTTAATGAGCTTAAGAATTTACCAAATCATATCTCCTAGGATTGTCAAACCATGTGTTGCAGTAATGGTCATTTTCATGTAGCAGTTCTCTGACAATTATAGTTGAACACAATGTTTTTTTGTTTTACGCATATGTATATTTGTGCTAGATCCACATCCAATTGTGTTATCTTGATAAGGATTTTTTCTTGAAAGACCACTTAATCTATACTTACCATAATTTAGGGATGTTTTATTATATCTAGTCTTCTATCAAAGGCATTCATTAAGGTTTTCTAATCCTAATCCCAAAAAATAACTAATATTTTCCTTTGATACCAACTATAATAACCATTCTCATTATTTCACATTAATACATGATTTATTACAAAAATATACACATAATATGACCCAAATTATTAATAATTCTAGTGTATTTGTGAATTAGGTACATTACATAAAAACAAAAAACGGGGAATACACCATCTTTATTGACAAATTCCTTAACATGATCATAATATTCCATTGAACATAAAACTAAAAGGGGTAATATTGGGACATACATAAGAAATGGGTGAGATATAAATTCTAGTAAGGGAATAAATATGGAATAACAAAAAGATAATAATGCATGTTTTATAATAGGTATATCAATGGGGCATTAAACAATTCTGGTCATTACATAGAACATTTCATTATTAGGTCATTATTGTGTAAAAGGATAAATTAATGATCATGAGACTCTTAACTAAGATTAAAATGGATGAAAAGGAAAAAGGGATAATTTTTATTTAGTGAGCATTCAGTTGACCCCATCTATCCATGAGTGGTTTCTCCCAGAGTAGCAATAAGATGGTGAATTCCATGGTATTGGGGATTCTTTATATAGTGGGGAGACCATTTACATGTGGTCTATTTTTTTAGAGGGTTTTATTTCCTAAAAAATATATTATGTGATTAGGTCTCCCATGAATGTGGTTTTTATTGAATATTTTCATTATTGTTAATGGGATATACATATAGGTACTAATAAGATGAATTATAAAATGAAGTGTCAGTTCTGGTGTCTTGGTTTGATGATGGATATAGTGATTCTTTATTGCATTTATATAAATTACATAAAATTAAGGTCAATCACAAATGATTCACTAGTTCGATTCATCCACTCTTAATATCAATATGGAAATGGGTTAAGGTGTCTAGGGACTTCATTGTCATCTAACCACATACTCCTCATGAGATGAATTCTATATGAGTGGTAATGGACCAATTATCCATGTTATTTAATTTTATTCTAATACATGATACAATAATGGGTTAAGAGTTTGGAAATATGTACGTTCAGGAGATTATGAGGTTTCATGAGGTACCATTAAATTATGTTCTCAGATAGATACCTCAAGTTTACCACTTCATTTTGAAAAGTCCTCCATGAAGTGATGAGATCTCAAGATAGGATGAGAACAACATACCCTTAAAAATGGAATGAAAAATATATTATAAAATTATATTCTAGAGAATATTCTCTATTTATTAATCATGGACTTTGGAGGTTCGTGGGATTGTTATTTAGTATTATTTTGATATTCTTATAACAATAGATACCATCATAAAAAATAATGTCACCATTTAAATCATTATATGTAAAATCGTGTTGATCACTCTATGTTGGTTTGAGTTCCATGAGGATTCTAAAGTTTGGAAAATTATTTTTAAAGTCAAGATGTAAACAATTCAAAATATTAATCAGCACTTGGTGATATCTTGGAGTTGGCTTAAATCTTATGCGAATCATTGTTGTGGTCCACTAGATTTCATGGTTGGTGTGTAGCACCCAAATATTTTTTGAAATAATTTTTGTTTCAAAAGAATTTATTCTTGTAAGTATTTTACGTCACACATAAAAATGATATTATCATTCATTATATGAAATAATGAGTTCCTTTGATAGTATTCTTGACACGAAACACCTAGCTTCACCAAACCATGAAATGAAATTATTTTGAATATGTATATTATATCCTAGAAATTAAATAGGAGGGAATTAATTGTATTAACTACTTTATGAAATATACATATAAATTTATTACTATATATATAGATTATAATTAAACAATCAATCAATTTTAGTAATGTAATTATATTCATCAAAAATATGTTTTCTTCAAAAATGTTTTTTTATTTTTTTTATGAAAAAAAATATTATAATTACTTCATATAGATTTTAGAAAATTTATTTGATAAAATTAACTTCATTTTTTAAATAATTATTCCAAATTTATCTTCTCATAATTTTTTAAGAACTTTTTGAATATTTTAATTTTTTTGACGAATAGTA
This sequence comes from Viscum album, assembly GCA_963277665.1. Taxonomy (NCBI): domain Eukaryota; kingdom Viridiplantae; phylum Streptophyta; class Magnoliopsida; order Santalales; family Viscaceae; genus Viscum; species Viscum album. The sequence goes on along the minus strand of OY728152.1, from coordinate 864,953,081 downwards.
AAAAAGTGTGAATTTTAATTGAAAGATGCATTTATGTTTAAAGTATTTATAAATTTAAATTTAATTTTAAATTTGTTATAAATTAAAATTATTTCAATTATATATCTATTAATAAAATTTATCTCATTGGAATAAATTTTATTTTGAAATTGTATATACAAACTTTGTAAAATATTGAGCATTCTCTCTTTGAAAACCTACTTTCTCGTCCCAACTGTGGGATTTATTTTTAAATTATAAATTTTCATATATAATAATTGAATTTGGAAAAATTTATTCCATTTTTAGAATAATAATAATTTATATTATTTGATAATTTCAACATAATTTTTTACAAAAATTAATTGTGAAAAAGTAAACATTAATTACTATATTATAGGTAAAATGTTTTTATCGAGGGCTAAACTAAGAAGACAAGAGTTAAAAGGAATATAAAAGTTTTTTGATTCCTATTAGATGGACATATTTCAATCTTAAACTTAAAAATTTTTAACCTATGGTCATTTGAATTCTTTTTTCTTGGTAATGACATTTTTATTTTGGATTTTTTGGGAAATTTATAAGTAGTTTCCAAGTGAGGTCATTTCCACAACTTATAAAAGGCCACCACCCTCTAATAATTATTTACTAAACTTAATCTATAGAGATTAGAAAACACCTTAAAAAATACCTCCCCCACATCCTTATACATATTCTGGATATTATGGTCCTCCCAAAAGACCAACACTATGGTCCTTAACAAGAGATCCAAAAGAGATGCTTCTATGTGAAGGTAATCATCTTCACTAAGCTACTTATTTCTTTTCCACCAAAAATTATATCTTAACTCTTCATATATAATAAAATAAGTTTCAATTACATACTTACATGTTATTATGCTAATGTAATAACCTATAACTATTTCTACTTCTATCAAATGTGTTACAAAATCAATGTTCGTGTCTATAACTGACAACTACCTCATGAATTTTTTTTTACATTATAGTCTACCATGGATGGATATAATGATGGTAATATTATTCAGATATTATATTTATGATATATAGTCCCATAATATTATAAATAACAACCCCTTAGGAATTAATAAAATGCATTATTATATATTGTGGATATAGAAAACACATACAATTATTTGTTTCCATTATATCCTATTAGAATTAAAATACCATTAAGCATCATTACTGATGATAATAATGATTTATCATTGTGCTAATATGATTAGTATAAATATTGGGTTTTAGAAAAATCTAATTGACATCAACAATGGAATTGATGACCTCCACCAATAGAATCGTACCCAAATAAAACCCATTTATCAGAGATTTAGAGGGAGATAACATCATTGGATTTTGAAATTGACCAATCCCAATATGATATCCAACAACTTATATTTGTATGAAACAATTTATAGGAAAATTTCAAGCTCATTAAGATCACAACCCAAACCATATACGCCGAACCACCCATGAAAGTCTCAATGTCATGTACCTTACACTTAGAGCACTTCCTGGTGTATTAAAGGGATATTTATCAAGAAAATAATAACATGAATATGTGTATTTTATAGAATAATGAATATATTTTTATTTTATTATTGTTAATTTATAAATTATTTTGTTTTTGATACAATAAAACACAAATTTCATTTTCAAATAATAGTCAAGTTCAATTAAGACATTTATAACAACGAATTAATTTTTTTTGAAAAAAAATATTTCAATAAAATAACATTATTAAAGAATTTTTTAAATATTAATTATAAAATAATTATAATTATATCAAATCTAATTTTAATAAGGGTTCAAAATCTGTTATTGTTAAAAAAATCATCATTTCCCTATAAATGTGAATTATTATTTTAAAATTTATAATTAAAATATTCAAAAATTATTTGGATAAAATAAATACTATTTAAGGAATAAAAACGTCAAATTAATCCAATTGGGGAATTTTTTCATAATTTTCTGAGATAATCAATTTTTTTTGTTAAGAACTAAGTGCAGTATAATTATACGGTGTAAATTATTACATAATGATAACACAAATATTATGTAAAAAATACTATTAATGGTATCAATGAAAAAATATATGTTTTCTATTGAATATAATGTAATTTTTTGTTTATTATATTAATTTTATTCAGCTTTTTTGTATACTCCAAAACCAATAATATATTCATAAGGTTTTAAAACCAGTTCATTATAATCATGATCCACTTCCACAAAAGCAATGACATTATTCTAAAATTTTAGGCCCTTAGAATATTAAAGTACTGAAAACCATCCCTATTTAGAAGAATCCATTGGGAAAACCCATGGTCAGGTTTGTGGTTTTTTTTATTTTATTACATATATTCTAAAACCTAATTTTGTGAAATGATAAATAATTCCCCAATCATTTCCAATATAAACGCACCCTTGGTCAGATTTCTCTTCACTCAAAAAATTGTAGATCACATACTTAATCATCACAACCCTCTCTAGAGTCCTCCCAATGTTCCCCAATCTCTGAAGAAGCTCCTCCCAAGCATTTTGAATCACCCTATCAAGGTAATGGATCCTCTTCTTCTCCTCTTTCTATATATTTCTTCATTATATTTTACCTTTATATTCAATTCATAATGATGGGATACCTTCATTAATATTCCCAGTACTATCAATTTTATGTGTAAATTACTAGATTACCCTTTTACTTTCATTAATACATTCCATGTACATTTATAATCCCTTGTTATGCTGAAAATTTTCACCACGATTTTCCATGCCAATCAACTGTGTAGTGAATACCAATACCCATTTCTTATCAAGGGTTTTCACCTTAATCCATTTATAAATATTTTGTTAGGGACTAAAATTTAATAATTCCACACTACTTGATTTAGGATTAATTTTTTTATTAATAATTCCATATTTTATGATTTATGTGACACACTTAAGAAGGAGAAGAAAATAAAAGTAATGAGTGCACAGGAAATTATATTGTGCCCCAATGCATTGGGTAATGTTTTTGTCTCATGAGAAAACATTAAAGGGATGATGGATTGGAAATAATCCATCACAATACTACTTAAATCATTATTTATTGGATTTTATCATTGATGTATGTTTACGATGTAGTGTTTTATATTATTTCCACATCTTTCATGTTGCCTTTATGATTATCAGGATAAATCATGCCGCATTTTTCATGTTCATGATTATCACTCCTTTTATGACCCATTTATATGCTTATTATATAAAATTTAATAATTTCTTAATTTTATTTAATGTTCATTCCATTACGGTCTTTCATATCTCACCTATTTCTTATGTATGTCCCCAAGTTATCCCATGCAGCTGTAACTATAATGGAATAATATGATCATGTGAAAGATTTTTTCAATAATGATGATTTATTACCTTTTTTATGTTGCTATGTAATTTAAATAATTCCAAAAGACACTAGACTTCTTGATCATCTGGATTATATTATGTTTACTCTAATGTAATAAATCATGAATTAATGTATAATAAATAGTTGGGTTGTTAGAGTTGGTATCAAAATAAATGATTAGTTTGTTTCGGATTAGGATTAGAAAACTCTAGAAAAATATATAGAGATAAATAAATGTGAAATAAAACATACAATGTTTTTGTAAAGTGTAGATTAAGTGCATTATCAATAAAATACATTTGTTTCTAGATACTACAAGTTGATGTGGCTCTGGAATAGATGTAAATAAGGGTAAACCCCAAAAACATTGTGTTGATCTAGAATTAACCAAGAATTAGTGGATGAAAACTGATCTTGAGACACACATGTTTTGAAATTACAAGGGGATATTATTTGTTAAATTTACAAGATAATTATGAACCATTATCAAGGGAAAAAAATTTATATAAAAGTATATGTTAGGAAATAGATCATGGATATAACAGATTAAGGACTATAAATTCATATGATACGAAATAAATGTCATTTATAAGTTATCCCTTTTATTTAATTAGAATCATGTTTATGAGTTTAATAATTTTAAAATTTAAATCCCTAATTTTCAAATTATTCAAGATAATGGCCTGAAATATGAGGATTAGAGTATAAAACAATGTGATGGGAAATGTGATGACTATCCAAACGAGATTCCTAACCTGATGGGTGAAGGAATAGAGAACTTTTTGATGATACTCTTTCGTATGGCTCTGGTTTTGAATATAATCCTATATCAAGGGGATATTAAAATCTCCCCAAAGAAAGAATAAAATACAATTTATACCCTTATGTAATAAAGGCCTCTGATTTTCAATGTATAATATGATACATCAATCACAGAAAAATCGATCAAATATATTGGGAATATTTTCTCCATCCTTGGATTTTCTGATAAATAAAATTTTCTACTGATTGTTTATCATATGGTGGGAGAAACTGATTAGTGGTGGACATTGATCAATAATAAAAAGTCTATAGATGAGATCTAAGTGACGTGTTAGAAGGAATTCTGGAAAATGTTTTTCGATAAATATATACCTCACATTCTTTGATATAATATAGAAATATATTTCCTTTCCCTCTAGAAGAACAATGAAAAATATATCAAGTCGTATGAGGAAAAATTCACAATACATACACAATACACCTCTATCATTTTCTTTACCCATAAATGAAAATTTTACTTCTTATTTGGTGGGCTAAAACCTAGTATATGAAATGCCCTGGAGATTCGATATTTTGATAGTTATGGGGAAATTGTCTGATGTGACCTCAATGGTAAAATTGAGATGAGTGAATCTCATGGGAATCATGGGGATAAGAAGTAGGAAGTCTAGTTTAATTCTGGTGGTATTATAGGGAAATATAATGGTGAAATGAAATTTCAACATTCGACATGTTAAAAGTGTGGAATGAAGAACCCCAGAAATTCTATAAGAGGGATGAGGAAATGATTTATTTTTGGGAAAGAATGGAACATAAATTGTGATTTATGATCGGAGAACCCCACTATTGAGATGGATGAATGGAATGCTCTACTAAACCCTTATAACATCAATCATGTTTTCAAATGTACGAACCAAAACACTTTTCAAACCAACAAACTAAGACAATGGTTTTTAGAGATGACCAACAACCTACAAGCCAGAAAGGGAGATATTTTTTCATCACAACTATTGAGGTAGATCCCATTAACAAGGTGGTGATAGGTACACTACTTATTCAATCAATAATATAAATTTTTATATTTGATTTTGGTTCTATGAATTCATTCATATTAGTCAAGTTTAGTATAAATATTCAAACACCACCACAAATATTTGAAGTATCTATAGTAGTTAAAACAAAATATTGGGAAATTACTGCATCCCATGTATAAAACACTTCGACTACAAAAATTTGGGGATGAAAATCATAAAAAAGCTTATAATACTCCCCATATTATTATTTTATGAAATTCTATTTATGGATAGGATTTCCCTATATAGAGCCAACAATAATTTCCATAGAAAATAAATCACTCCCTGTATCACGAATCATCTCCTGATTATATAAAAGTGAATGGAGGAGGCTGAATCTTATTTAGAACCAATATCTCAAACATGGATACTACTAACCTAGGAGTAATAATATGTAGCTCATATAATTTAGCCTATGGAAAATATCATCCTTGAAGACATACCCATTTTAACAGAATACACTAATGTGTTTCCTAAAGAATTTCATAATCATCCTCCCAGTCGAGAGGATGAACTTTTAATTGAGCTTATTCCTAGGTAACTGCTATTATCAAAGAATCCCTATAAAATGGTTATTCTGTAACTTTAGAAGCTAAAGAAACAACTACAAAAGAATCTTGATAAAGGGTTCAAATGCCCAAGTGCTTCACGTTAGGGTGCACCAGTCCACTTCATCAAGAAGAATGATGAGTCAACACGCCTTTGAATTGATTATTATGATATCACTAGGATCATGATAAATAAATAACATCTTATTCCCTATATTAGTGAGTTGTTTGATCAGAAATGTGGATCAAAATAATTCTCTAAGGAATATAATCATTTAAGATATTATCAATAAAGGGTGAAGTAGGAGGATATCCCCAAGACCACTTTCTGTACAAGGTATGGGCACTATAAGTTCATAGTAACTCTATTCAGACTCACTGATGATCTATATATATTAATGGAATTTATGGATATATTCATTATAGATTACCTTGAAATTATTTTAATAGTATTTATATACTATTTATAATATACTATAAAATCAAGGAGGAGCATGAGGAGTATCTTAGAACTATGATAAAATCCTTAAGAAACGATAAGATTTATGAAAAGTACAAAAAGGTGAGTTTTGGTGGAAGAAATTACCAATCTTGGCGAATATTATCAGATGAAATGGAATATCTGCAGATCCTTAAAAGGTAGAATCAATTTTTCAATGGTTGGGGTGAACATCTATGATAGAAATTCTTAGTTTCCTCATATTGGTTGGGTACTATTGTCGATTTGTGAGAAATTTCTTATGATTTTTAAAACCTTTAGCCAATATGAGTCCAAAGGGTATAAATATTGATTAGAATAATGATTGTGAATAAATAGTCAAGTTGTTAAAAAATTATATCATCATTTCATATATACATACACTACCCACATGTGGAGAAAATTTCAAGGTATACATTGATTCATTGATGAAGGGATTGGGTCGCGTGATAATGTCTAATGAAAAAGTGATAGACTATTACTCATGTAAATTGAATCTTCCTGAATAGAACTACCCAATTCTTGACCTGGAGTTGGATTTAGTGATATCAGCTTTGAAAATATGGTTGCATTAACTATTTGGGTAAAATAGTGAAATATATATGTATCATAAGATCCTGAAGTATATATTCACATATAAAGAGTGGAATATGTGCCAATGGAGATGGTTAGAGTTGATCATGAACTATGACTACTCAATCAACTACCATAATGGGAAAGTGAATAAAGTTACAGATGCTCTATGTTGAAAATACCCAACAATTTTATCATTGATGAGATTTAAGAAGGATCTGATCTTCTTAGACTTGATAAGGATAGACAGGGGAATCATAAATGAAGGAGATTCATTAATCCTTTCACTACTGATTGATCAACCACTGTTATAGAGAAGATAAATGATTCTCAATGATATTATGTGAGAATTCAGAAGAAATTGGAAGCTATAAGAAAATTTAAATCCCATGATTTTAATGTTAATAAATAAAGAGTTGTAAGATTTTGGTCCTAATTATATATACCATTAATTTTGAGTTAAGGAAGGAGTTGTTGGATAATGCACATAGTTCAACCTTCTATATCCAACAAGGAAGAAAAAAGATGTAATGAGATCTATGAGAGAACTATTGGTAGGAAAATAATAAAAGGGAGATCAATTAATATACATCAAGATTTATTGTATGTCAAAAAGTGAAGGTAGAATGGAAACAATCCAAGGGTATGCTACAGCCATTACCCATACCAACACAGAAATTGCAAAAAATCACCATAGACATTGTTACAAGTATTTTTAATACATAAAAAAAGAAATAAATCTATATAGGCTGTGGTGGATTATCTTACAATGGTTTCTCCATTAATAAAAATTAGGGAGGACTTTTTACTCAATAAAATTGAAAGGATATACAATTAAGAGTTGTTGAGGCTTCATGGAACACCTCTATCGATTGTATCTGACAGAGACCAAAGATTTACCTCCTGATTATATAAGTGTCTACAATAAGAACTTATTACTGAGTTGGACTTTAGAAAATATTATCACCCTCAAACTGATAGCCAATCCAAGAGGATTTTCTAGACACTCGGGGACATGTTGATAGCATGTTCAATTGACTTAAAAGGAGGATGGGATCATTATATTCCTCTAGTAGAGTTCTCATACAATAAAAGTTTCTACTCAAGCATCCAAATGGGTCCCTATAAATCCAATTATGGGAATATGTGAAAAACCCATTCTTTCTGGAATGAAGATGGGGAATTAAAATGTCTAGGTCTTGAAATGTTCGAGGAAATGGTGGAAAAGGTCAAGACCATTGAGTAGCACATCAAGACCACTCAAATTTGAAAAAAGTGCTATGTAGAAAATTGTTAACGGGGCCTAGAGTTTGAGGTTGGAGAAAAGGTATTCCTCCTCATATATCCATTGAAGAACTTTAATAGATTTGGAATGATGGTAGAACTTAGTCTATGAAACATTGGTCCCTTTGAGATCCTCGATCGCATATGAGTGGTAGAATAACAACTAGAACTCCCACCTAACATATCTCATGTACATGATTTGTTCCATGTATAAATCTTGAGTAATTACATACCATATCTCTCACATGTACTCAATCCATAGTTAGTATTGTTCGAGAATGATCTCTCATAGGAGGAGTAACTGGTAAAGATCTTAGATTATTGAGACACTGTTCTATAGAATAAGACAATACCCATGGTCAAAGTTCTATAGAGAAACCAAAATTTTGGAGATGTGACATTGAAATTGGAGGAGGTGATGAAACAAAACTACCCTCATCTATTTTTGTATTTAAAATGAAAGATTCAAGGGTGAAATGTAATAATGGGGATGATTATAACTACCCACACTTTTATAAATTAATTTCCACTTATGGTTTAATTAAATGAATTATTATATAATATAGATATAGAAAACCCATACACATGATCAGTTTCATTAAATCCAATAATATTTTAAATACAATTAAGCATCATTATCATTGATAATAAAACTATTGAATAGTAATTGTATGATTTGTATAAATATAGGGTTTCAAAAAATCAAATCAACACAAAGGCAGTGATGACATTAACCGGGATCATACCCGGTGAAGCCAATTTATCGAAGCTTCCAATAGAGATAACATCATTGGTAATTTCCATTCACGAAGCCCAAGGTGAGATCCAAAAACTTAATTATGATAAAAACCATTTATGTGAGAAGTTCAAGATCATTGAGATCACGAACCAAACTATGTATGTCGAACTACCCAACCAAAGTATCACCGTTATGCACCATACTCTTAGAGAATTTTTTGGTGTATTGAAGGAATTTATATCAGTACCCTAATAATATGAATATGTATATTTTATATAATTATCTATATATTTTTATTTTATTATTGTTAATTTATAATTTTTTTGGATAAAATAATACAAAAATTATATTTTTAATTTATATTGAATATAAACTAAGACATTTATTTTTATGAATTAATCAATTTTTTTAAAATAATATTTTAATAAAATATTATTATTAAATAATTACTTTCTAAATATAAATAATGATATAATTTTTATGAAGTCAAATGTTATTTTTATAAGGGTTCAAAAACTATTATTTTATAGAAACTCGCATTTGTCAATAAATATCTATAATTAATTTAAAAATTAAAAATAAAATATATTGAAAGTTATTTCAATAAAATAAAAATTATTTTTTGAAGAAATTTTTTGAAATTATCTAGTTGTGAATCTTTCATTATTTTCCAAGTCGTTCAATTTTTTGGGTAAAAATTAAATATGGTATAAATATATGTTGTGTATTATGACATCCTGATGCCACAAAATTATTTAATTAATACTATAAAGGCTATCTATGACCAAAAATATGTTTTCAATTTAAAATAATACAATTTTAAGTTTATTTTATTAATTTTTTAAAGCCATTCTGAATCTTCCAAAACCTAATATAAATTTTATGGTTTTAAAATCATTAATTTATAAATATGACTCACTTATACAGTTCTAAGGGAATTATTTTGACAAGTTTTAACATTTTACTAATAAAAAATTAAAACCACCCCTATTTGGAAGAAACCATGTGAAAAAACCAAGGAATGGATTGTGGTTTTGGTTATTTTATTATATAGAGTTCAAAAACAATGTTTTAGATATGATAATGAATCCCCCAATCATTTCCTTTATAAACTGACACAATATCTCATTTATCTTCACTAAAATACCATGGATCACATAATTTTTCTTCCCTTCCATCTCTAGAGTCCTCCCAAGGTGACCTCAATCTATCAAAAAGATCCTCGCTTGAATTTGGAATCACCCTCTCTAGGTAAGGGATCCTCCCATTCTCCGCTTTATTCAAGTTTCATCATTATCTTAAATATTTTATCTCTAATTAATAATTATGGGATATTTTATTTCATATCATTATTACTATAAATTTTATCTATAATTGATTATCCACATATTTCAATCTCATTAATCACTTCCATGAACATTTATATGACATTGTTTTGCTACCAAAATTTCACAATGATTTTCCATGGAAAACAATTGTGTAGTGAATACCCATAAAAATTTCCTATCAAGGTATTCACCTTCATGAACATATAATTATTTTATTGGATACTTTCATGTATATATTCGTTAATTGTTGATTGTGTAAAAAAATATGGTAAATTATTCCATGTTTAATGTTTTTTATATATCACTTAAGAATGATAATGAAATGAAATAGATGTGACAAAAATTATACATCACTCGAATGAATTGGGTAATGTTTTAGACTCTTGGGAAATAATTCAAGGTATTATGGATTGAACCTAATCCATCATGAGACTTTTTTCATCATGTTAACATGGAAGTTATCCATGAAATATGTTTATGATGTTGTGTTTTAATTTGTTTAAATACTTTCCATATTTATTTTATTATTATCATTCTATATCATACCTCATTATTCATGTTTATGATTTTCACTATTTCTATGCCCCATTTATATGCCTATTTTAAAAAATTTACTACTTTATTCATGTAATTATATGTTTATTCCATTACTGAGCTTTATAGATCACCACTTTCTTATGTATGTCTCTATGTTATCTCATGCAGTTTTAAGTACGGAGGAATAATTTTAGCATGTTAAGGTTGTATTCAATAAAGATAATGGATTCCCTATTTTAAGTTGATAGGTAATGTAAATAATTCATAAATACACTAAAATTATCGATTTTATGGGTTGTATTATGTGTACTCTTATATAATAAATCATAGATTAATGTATAATAAACTTTTGGGCTATAATATATGATATTATTACACTTATAGAATTATTATATCACATACATTCACAATCTCAATTTTATGAGAATATGATAACGATGCTTGTGTATACTGTGGCCCACCACCTCGAGAAGCTGTGTGATTCATTCATGTATTACATGGAAGGTAATTAGGATGATTTTAATGAAAATATGTGATACATATGGAATAAAAATTATTCTTCAATGGTAATACATCATTTAAATTTTTTTTTTCAACCTGATAAGAAAATGGAAACAACGTTCAAGAATACGTACGCCCTACTGTCTCCATGAATAGTGTATTTCATTTTCTATCTCAATATTTTATTGATTACCCTAAAATAAATATATACAAATATATATGATATTTATATCATGGTTAAAATACTATAGAATATGAAATATTTATCAAATTAAGAGGTTAATAAATAAAAATTCAAAAGTAATGTGAAAAAGAAAACGGTTATTTCCCAAAACGTAACTTTAACAAGGAATTGTTAATAAAAGGGTGATAAAAAGTCATAAGAAAATCATATATGGTATGTTATATATAAATATTTTTATATAATAGATTTATAACAATCATATATTTATTATAATAGAGGTTTGAATGTGTACCACATAAGTCATGACTAAAGGTATGTTATTTTCGTATCCGTTTTTACTTTTGTGAGACACATACCATATTGACCACATAATTCATTTATGTCTTGTATATAATAAAAATGAACTCATTTTATTATTATTTTACATAAAATAATTGGTATTTAAATATCCATTTTAGGATCTCTCTTTCATGGGTATTATGATAAAATATTACCAAACTGTTAATGATTTTTATATTACAACCACATCGTTTGTCAAGATTATTATTTATTATGTTTTTGATGATGAAATATTAGTATCCATCACTCAATAAATTCATTAAGTTTTTTATACTAAGGCTATTTATGATATCTCAAGGTAGTATCACTATTTCCCCACAATTTGGTACTTAAAATAAATGAAAAATTGTTTTTAAGAAAATGTGACATTATTTTCCCTCTTAGGTCAGAAATCTGTTTTTTCTAAAACCAATTTTTGTAAAAAAGTTTTCCAAAAAAATTTAATATTAAAATATTATTTTTGAAATACATTCCTACCCATGTTTTAATTTTTATAAATAATATTCAAAGGAATATTGAAGTTTTTTTTCCAAACAATTCACATTTGGGTTTCTCTGAAAATATGAAAGGAATATTTGTTTTAACATATGAAACATGAAAGAAATTTCCCACCATCAGGACCATTATTTTCAATAAATCTTCCTTTATAACTTTTCATGTTTATTTTCAAAAAATAAATATTTCTGAAATGTTTTTTTTTTGTTTTAAAAATATTTTTTTATATACAAAGGATATTTACCTTATGAAACGTTTTCAAGGGTTTTTTGAAGCTTTTATTATATTTTTTCAAGATTACATTCAAATAAAAGTATTTTGGAAATGTTTTAGGTTTTAAAAAGTGATTTTCATATAAAATTCATCATCCTCAAGAAACATGAAAAGTGATTTATCTTTAAAAATAACTCTCCATATAAGAACACATACTTTGATGTAACTTAGGCTTTGATGGGGATATGAACCAATGATAACATTATTATTCTTTATCAAAATAGATTCTGATAACAATATGTTTAAGAAACCTATTTCATTCCATGGTATATACCCTGATAAAATTTTTATGAAACCTTATTTTTTATAAGGGTTATGCTATGATGAAATGATGGAATCATTATAAAACTAGTCTCATTTTTATAGGTCAAGATTCGATGAAGTTTTTTCAAAAACCAATTTCATTTCATGGGTTATGATAGGAATAATGTTTTATAATGTTTTTAAAAAATATGTATTATTTTCATTATGTGAATTTGGGGACCTATATATCACTCTAATTTTTTGGGAAAATATTTATATCTCATGAGATATTCTGAACTGGAATGGGGATTGAACCGAGTTTATTAAATGAATTTTTCCATTGTGAAAGTCGTGGGAGTGACCCTTGAATACTATAATGGTTGGTAGAGTGATCCCATTCAACTATAAGTAAATATATTCTATTGAGGATGGTGTTCTATCCCTCTCACGAGGTTTATCCTCCCCTGAGGTTCCATGGTATGTCTTGGAAATTATCCTTGACTATTAGTGGGAGGAGTTTTTATACTTATTTATATATAACAATTATATTTCTCATGAAAATGTTATTCTACCATTACCCATGTAATTTGATTTCCATAAGATCTATGTATTATAAAATTACAATATTTATTTTATGACTCAGTGTTTGATCTTTCATATGTAGGGAATGATTTTATTATGTTATTCAAACATTCTCATACAATTATTCTCACATTATGTTTATATATTTCCCCTGTTTACCTTTATAGGGCATTTGAGATCACTCTTTCTTATATTTCCTTTTCCCGGTTTATGAAGAAATTTTTTAGACTATGTCTATGAAGAGTAATAAGTGGGATGATATTTGTGGGAAACATTGAATATCCTTCACTAGATTAGAATATTGTATTCCATGATTCCAAAAGCACTAAAATATCATGGTTCTCATGTGTGTGTTTGTGTAATGTAATGAATATTCATATAAAAATATATAACATCCATGTATTATAATCCTGGGTCACTATAGTTGGTATTATAGAATAGGTTTAGTTATCCTTTGGAAACTAGAATGATAAAACCTTAGTGAGATTCCTCGGTATACTTTTAATGATATTTGTAGGAATGTCTCTAAGGATAATTCTATGTATGAGTCAAAGTATAGGAAAATTACTATAATTTTTCTAAATGACAGAGTAAGAAGATTCTATGAAATTACATCCCTATAGGGACAATACAAGTGTATGTGGAACTAGCACAGAGGTACCCAGGGGTAATAACTCTGAAAAGGGAACAGTTATTTGGACTCAATCATCACTTAGGGAATGACATCAGGCCTTACTACTCACTTGGTTTGAAACTCCCAGGGGAAATTATATGGAAATTCACAAACTCTTTTGAAACCATGATGAAGGATTTAAATATACGATGTCTAAGAATGTCCTAGGATAATCCAAGGATTTCATAGGTTGAGAATAATGTGTCATTAGTTTGAAATCCTATAAGTATTGTTTCCATGATTATTTGGATTCCAAATATGAATAGTGTTACTCACAATATGATTATTCATTTTAGTAATTGGTAGGATCTAGAAGGAATAGAATTTATATTGAATGTGATTGAAAATTTTATTATAATCATCCAAATAGGATGAAGGCTGGAGTAAATGATGTTGTGAATATTCCTAATCAGTTATCGTGATATGAAATTAACAACTTGTACCATAACTAACTGTTGGGCACAACAAAGAAGACAATGATGATGTCTTTTGTTTGTTTTGGTATTGGGACAATTGAGTCAATATGTTTTAGTTTCCTAAATGTTTAGAATTTGGAAATAAGTACTTACTGTAATGTATTAGTGTAAAGTGAATATGTTTCGATTATGCAAAATAGATACACAAATCATTTAATTGATGATAAAAAATTAAATGTCTAGGTAATGAAATGGATGGTAATACTAGACTCCAAAAAGTATTATTAATGCTTGAATGATCTAAATGTTTAAACTATGGGTATTATGAAAATCAATTTTCTTTTAGGGAAATCTGATTAAGTGAATCATTAATATTTTATGAGTAATGGTTTTTATTTTTTTGCTGAAGAGAAGATGAATGAAATTTGAAATAAATTTTTTTTATGGAATAAGATGATGAATCTTATTTAATGTATTAAGGATGAGGTGGAATGATGGAAGTATTAATGTATCATAATTCAAGGATTATGTTATAATAATCATGAATCATATATGGATTCTTTAACATAATGTTTTCATTGAGTATATGAAAGAATATATTGAATAATTTAAATGACCTAGAAGGGTGATTTAATATCAGGGTAATAGTTCATGGAGAATGCATGATTAGGGGAAGACAAACATTTATATATTCATAAGGTTGAGAAAATGTTTTTTAGTTGGGATAAAGAGATAATTGATATGGATATATTAAATTGGATTGTATTGATGACCATTGAATTGATTAATGATTAGTAGATAAAGTGGTTTATGCTATCATTGATGGAGTTTATATAATTACTATATTCATAGAATATAATCAATTATATATGGTTTTATTCATTGAATAAGGAAAAATTAATGTTTATAATAAGGTTTTATGGTAATTCATGTTATTTACATGTTTCCAGAGAATACTTGATGAAGGTGTCCACATGTTTGGTATGTGAAAATTAAGAGCTTCTTCATGGTGTTTGGGTGATTAATTTAGAGTTCAATTTTAGAAATTGGGTGACGTTATTTTTTAAAATTTCATTTTTATGGGTTATATGGTAAGAAATTTATGAAATTGTTCAAGTTTAAATTGGGATGGGGTTTTAGTGAATAATGTATTACGTCACCATATGAAGATTTAGGCATATTTGATAACCCATGATAACTATATTATTATGATGATAAATAAAGATATATGTAATGAAATATCATCATATTTATGAATATTATGATCCATTACGGCTTTAGGGAAAAAATAATCTTCATTTCTTAGAGTAGGAGTCAATGTGGAAATTGATCATTGAATAACCAAATGGTGAAATTGTCCTTATGAAATGGAATGAAATCAAGTAATTATATCTTCTCATGAAAATTATTCAACATTAGGAAAATGATCATGAATTAAAATTTTATCATATTATCATCATTTTTATGATATTAATGAAAATATTAATAACTCTTTGGCTTATGGTTTTTTAGTTGTTAACCTTCTCTGGATCAAACAATTTCTTATAATCAATGTTATACATCACTCTCCATCAGTAATTGAGTGTTAGTTTTCTATTATGTGTCCATGTATTCACTTACCACCAATTTTATTTTATTTTGAAACCGAGTATGTGTAATTCTAGTTGAATTTGCCACATCAATTTATCATTTTCAAGGGGATTTTTTATTAATCCTTTATACAGTGTGGGTTTCTAGGAAGTAATTTACAAATGTTAAACCTTTGATGACTGAGATGAATTTTGAGGGGGTAGAATGTAATACCCCAAGATATTGGGAAATGTTTTTTTCAATTAAATTTTTTATTTTTAATATTTTTCATTTCATAAACCAGTTATTTTATGTAACTCCCCAACCCTAGTTACCCAGAGTCAGTGCATTATTACATAACATTGGCATGATACAAGGAATCATGTCCCGAAAGACCGATATGTTTAGTAGCCTTGGAAATATTAGATACATTCCTAAGTTTTACATTACATCATGAAATAAAAAAATCAAAAACATTTTTTCCCCTTTTGAACACACATATATTTTTATCATATCCCTACGGGTCAACCATAAAATACTTCTTCACATCCTGGGAAAAATAAAACATAGAAAGAGGTGAGCTCAGATGCTCAGTAAGAATAACAATATAGCGTAAACTTTAATAAATAAGCATAAACATTTAACGAAATGTATAAGACTAAAACAAAAGCCTTTTAAACACAAACTTCAGAATAATATAGAAAAGATAAAATCAAATAATTTCATTTACTTATCCACATGGATATTCTAATAGTCGAATAATCACATGCAATATCAGTAGCCACTTTCATAATAAGGGAATGAAAAATTCCATACTTTATAACCACATAGTCAAGCCCTTGTTCAAAGACTACAAATATGATTTTTTAAAGGCCTTATTAAATGAAACTAGTTTGTCTCCTGAGACCTACCGAATTATCGAGGAGCTATAGTGGGCTCCACCCATCACTTACTAAGTCCAATGCATTCCTCTCATTAAAAGGTTTAACCATAACATAAACATTCGTATTAAAACAAGAATACCCAATGTAAATAATTTATCCATAAACCATGAATGGTTTAAAAATAACACATCCATAGTAAAAAATATCACAAAACCATCAATACAATATGGAATATTTGTATCCTAATAAATCAACTTCCAACAAGCTGACAATCCATCAAAGGATGTTGACATAGATGAAATCAATTTTTCTAGAGAAATATCTATTTATATTTTGAAATCATTTAAAAGTCATATTATTATAAAAGAAAATATTTATTTATAAAATATTCATATAAGCTTGTATGAGAAGCTTTGAAGATGTTATAATGACAGAAAATAGCCTAACCCGTCGTATTAGTTAAAAAACATTCTTTCCTTATTATTGTCAAAAAATTCATAAAGTACCTTGTTTGGAAAATGACGAAAAGATTCCTTTAAAAACATATAGGGTCAAATAAGGGTATAAATTACTTTAACCCATTTTCTATTATATAGTAAAAACGTTTTGAAATACATTTTTAAGAAAACAAGGATGTGGATGATAAAGAGGTCCCGGTAGATACTTACGTAAAAAAAACCTCAGATAATAAAGAGATTGTGAAATTAACCCTTAAATTTTACTTTTCCTTGGTCAAGGGAATGTTAAACTCCAGTATAATAGTTCAATAATTGTTATTAAATTATAGAAGAACCATATATAAATATATGATATCATATATGATCTTCTAATATTGCTTTTTAAATAATATTTTAGTAGTATCATCGTTTAGGATGTTCACTGTTTCATTTTCCATTATATGCTTGGTCACGCAAGCCATGTTTATTAGGAATAGGATGAATTTTATTCAAATACAGAATGATATTGTGTTTATAAACATTATTTTGAATCATAAAATGAAAATTAATCTTGAATTATTACGGTGGGGAATGAATCACGTCGCGTTCGTAGAGACGGTAATCCGTACGTACGCACGAGCGACAATATCATTATATTTATGGTAAAATCTTATGTAATTGTATGGTATATAATATATACAGAATAATTAACAAGTAACATATATTATTTAAATCAGTTATATTCATTATTATACCCATCCAAATAATATAGTATTTGAATAACAAACTACACCACGACGTGGAGACAATAAGACGTATGTACGCACGTATAGTGACTTAGTCATTTGTAGGATGGATATAATAACGAACATGGTATTACCATATTTATAATAACATCAATGTTTGTAAAAGGAACTGAATTTATTATTTTGGTATGTAAACAAAAAATAAAAAGGAAGTGGAAGAAGAAAAGAACTTGAATGAGGGTGGTGAAATAATTGCATCTACATCGGGTGTTTCATTTTGAGTTGATCAAAAGGGATCCTTAATTTGGGTTTCTTATCAAAGTAAGGCATCTATGTAAAATTGAGGGAAGTTGGGAGGATATTTAGGCAGGTTTTGGCCAAGACAAAAGGATTTGCAGGTGTGAAATTAAGAGAATGGGAAGTTCCCTTTTATAAGAGAGGTGAGGGTCACTTTAGGAAAAGCTTAAAATATTATTTTATAATAAAATCATTTTCGGTTTCTAATGGCTCAAAAAAGAATTATTTCGAGGATAAGGTGGGGATGGGTTGAAAACCTCTCAAAAAATAGGTTTTAGACAGGTTAACGTCCTCATATTAACCTTATCTTTTAGATGTAACTCTTAGTTAAAGAGTTTGACATTTACCATGTCTCATTGTATTTTTATATTATATTATTAATAAACATACTATAACAAGACAATAGAACCACATGTGGATCATTATTATAATATATAACATTATCTAAGTATTTTGGACTAACCTTAGATCTTTATAAATATTATATCAATTAATAATATAGTATTTGTTTTAAAAACTATATTATATCAATTTTGACATTATTTAGTATTCTATTTTTGTGAAAGTCATAATAACCATATCACATTGAAAAAATTTATAAAATCAACCCTAACATGTCTTATTATCCTTAAAAATTAGTTAAATTCATCAAAAGTCTCAATTTACATTTATTTGGATATTTATAATATCTATTATTCTAACATTTTCTTACTAAGGTAATTACTGCCTCATTATTGTGTCATAAATAAATTAAATTATTTAATGTGTAAAAATTATAAATAAAATACCATTATGTATTAAATATTTTTGTATTTCTAATTAATATTTATAGTCTAATTTATATTGTGTGTAACATAGTATAAAAATGGTTTAGTTTTAAAACTTTTAATTTAACAGTTTTAAGTATTCTTTAAATAAAATAAAAATAAATGTCCTAATCTAATCGAATTGGAACAAATAGGATAATATTTTATTCCTAATGTTGTTTTTGGTAGAACTAAACTTATACAATATAATTAGGGCATGTGTTAAGCTAATTATAATTTTTTTTACCATTAATTACCCTATTTACTTTTAACTGTAGTATATAAAATTCAAAAGATACTATTCACCAAAAATTATTTTCATCTTATTAAATTAAATTTTACATAATGATTTCAACCATTTCTCTCAAAGTTTTGAAATTAAACTAACATAAGTGGTAAAACTATGTTTTATGAAAATTTTCAAATGCTCCCTGAAGGTGGTTAAAAAACGTTAAAAAGTTCAATAAAATTTTATATAAGAAATTTTATTATAAAATGACTCCAATGAATTACATTGAAATTATATATGTATTATTTATCTATTTTGACTTAAAATAAATTTAACTAAAATAAATATTTATTTAAATAAAAAGTCTGTTTTAAATAATAGCATAGAGTTTTTCACTTTTCATCAAAAATTGAAAATTTTCAGAAAAACACTAAACATTTTCTCTAATATAATTTTTATATTATTAATTCAAAAATTAAGTCCATTTTACAAAATTAAAAACATAGAAGTTGCATTTATTAATTTAAAATTAATTCCCGTTGACAAAACCAAAAAGAGGGTTTTAAAAAAGTAATAACTATCAAAATATTGACATGTGTTTATGTCAAATATAAATGTGAAATTACTTATATTGACCTAAATTGTATTAAATGATAAAAATATAATCTAATTAAACTTAGAAACCATTCAAATTCATAATTTAACAGTATAAATTATTTCGATTTAAAATTGTTTTTCAATTAAAACATAGTATTTTTCACTATTCATCAAAATATTAAAGTTATCAGAAAAGTAACAAAAACTTGTTTAAGTGAAATTTTTATGTCCCGATACTAAATAAGATGTTTATTTTGTCAAATTTAATATAAAATTATCAGATATTTCATTTAAAAAATTCATCATTAATAGGCGGTAAAATTTCATTTTTGAAAAATATTTTCTTTATCTGAAAAATTGAAATTTTTCTTATATTATGTATGAGAAACTAATACTATGGGTGTTAAAATTATATAGAGTATATAATATTCAAAATGAAGTTAATACTATTCACTACTGATTTTTGAACATCTAGTTTGTTAAGTTGTGGTGCGTTCAAACTAAGTGTTGTGTGTAACACAAGCTATTCAATTACATTAATGAGATAACGTATTATAAAATCATGGGATGTTACATTCTCCCCTCCAATAAATTGCGTCCACGCAATTTGAAATTTTTCTTCAAAAATAAATTGTTAAAAATAGAAAAATACATTTGTTAAAAACCCACATAATTCATTGAGTTAATAAAATTTAGTCCTAATTAGAGGGAAAGGGAAATGAAATTGTCACAAAAATTATGATCTTGATTAGGAGAACATTAGTGGAAATTAGAGACACGTAATTGGAGGAAAAACGTAAATATTTATTGGTAGTGACTGAGTTCATCAATCACAAACAAGTGTAAAATTGAGGGCCTCAAAGCCATTAATCTAAGATGATGTAAAATATCATCGGTTTAAAAAAACATATGGTATTAGGGTAACACATTTTTATTTTACGACCCCTCCCCTAAAGTATAAGATTTAATTTATTCATAGAATAATATGAATATATATATATATATACTTGACAAGAATAGTTTCATCCTCCAACTAATTCCTACCACAAACTCATCTTTCACTACAAGAAAAAATATAATTCAAAAATATTCAATTTATCCTAATCGTATAGGGTTCCAAAAAAATGAATTTATAATTAATCTGTCAGACCATTTAAACAAAATACATTATACAAACCAAGACATCATGTAGGCCATTGGTAGGTGATTCACCCTTTTCGCTCTTCGGTTGTGGGTTCAAGTCTTGTGGCCTTGCCAAACACGACGAATTATCGCCCGACCTCCGGGATGTACTTTTTATGAAAATCCAAAAATAATCTCAAGAAATGATTTAAACTTAAAAATAGTAACCAATGTCAAAATTAATCGATTCCAACCTTTAGACTTATCCAAAATTCTTCGGTCCAAACTCATAGTCAAAAATTTATAAGAAAGGTAAACACAATGAATATCCTTTTTTCCACATAATAACATTTCAATACCTTCATCATGTATTCTTTTAAAACACTATTACAACCTGAATTAAAAAAAACCATATTGATTGCATTCATGATCCCTTATTCCTTATAGATTACTGGATATACTCCTTCTATCTAAAAATGTTGTAAACTCCAAAAATTATAGAATCTACCAATCCTTAGTCAGTTTCAAGATAATCAAGAATATCAAATATAAATTATCCAAATCAATCATATATTATTCCAAAATCACTAGCTTAGTATCAGAACTATATTATGGGTTCTCTTTCACTCAACAATATATTTTCCAAAAAAATTAACCTACTATTGAGTCACTTTTCTTGGTTTCACACAATCTCATGTTCTTAATGAAATAGTACTGCAGTACAATCCTTATATACTCTAGAATTATTATAACATGTGAATCATTAATACAATACTCAAATGACTCAATACTTTAATAAAAAAAATAAGAACTCTAATCATTACTCTTCATCTTCATTAGTATCATAACTTGACTATTATTCAATAGCAGTATTTGGGGTATACACTGATGATTTGGACATTTATTCGTGTAGTTTCCCAACTCCTTGTAGATGAAGCATTGTACATTTGGAACCATTTTATTACCCTTGTAATCACGTACTTGGTGTTCTCTTTCTCCCCATTAATAAAAAAATCACATTCCCTTCAAGTATTTACCAAGGTGATTCTTTCCAATGTTATCACATATGGAAAAATCCTTTTTCCCCTCTTCCATTTATCCGTCATTCCCTCTTCTATCCTTTTCTTCTATTACTTCCCTTCAAATCCATATGACTCATAGAATTCTTTACTTATCATATTAACACATTATACTATTTATTAATTTATTAGAATACATGGGAGACTATTTCCCTTTTAAATGTTGGATTAAAACCATGAATGATATAATCCTTCTTAATCTTACGATCATGCATATTCCTAGAATTCTCATTCCTTGTACTAGACGCCATTTCTATACAATGGAAAACACTAGGTTAGTTTATGAATCACAATGCATAATTCCAAACTTGTAAAGTACCTAATATAAATTGAAAACATTATGCATATAATCTGTAATCATAAAATGTTTTGTTTGAGTAAGAATTTACTCCTAAATCCTTCATAATGTCATTTAATGAAAATGTGAATTATCCTAAACATAACCATTGGGAGTGTCATAACCAAGAGTGCAGTAAGGCCCGTTATCATGTACCAAGATATCCTGGGTTAAGACCGAAAATCCTTGTTAGCTTTTTCACTCTAAGGTACATCTGTACCAAAGCCGCCTCTACCTTCTTGTATCCATATAGGAATGCATACTTAGAAAAATCACAAAATCTCTACAGTACCAAAATTCATGGAAGTTCTTCTATACTAGTCCTCAATGTCTATTTAGGTTAATGTTCTCTAATCAGAGTTTTTCTCAATATATCTTACAAATATTATACTAAACTTCCTCTGATACCAACTGTAACTCTCCATCCCCAGTTACCCAGAGTTAGTGCATTATTACATAACATTGGCATGATTCAAGGAATCATGTCTCAAAAGACCGATCAGATTAGTAGCCTTAGAAATACTAGATACATGCATAAGTTTTACATTACATCATGAAAAAACAACATCAAAAACATTTTTCCCCTTATAAACACAAAAATATCCTTAGCATATCCCTATAGGTCAACCATAAAATACTTCTTCACATCCTGGAAAAAATAAAACATAGAAAGGGGTGAGCTCAGATACTCATTAAGGATAAAAATATATTGGAAACTTTCATAAATAAGTATAAACATTTAAGGCAATGTATAAGACTAAAAAAAGCCTTTTAAACACAAAATTCAGCATAATATGGCAATGATAAAATCAATTAAGTCCATTTACTTATTTACATGGATATTCTAATAGTAAAATAATCAAATGCAATAAAAATAGCCACTTTCATAATGATGTAATGCATAATGCCAGAATTCATAACCACATAGTCAAGGACTTGTGCCAAGGCTACAAATAATATTTTGTCAAGGCCTTATGCCAAGACCTTAGTTTGTCTAATGGGACCTAACGATGCCTCGAGGAGCTATAGTAGGCTCCACCCTTCAGTTACTATGTCCAATGCATTAATTATATGAAAAGGTTTAAACATAAAATAAATATTCGTATTAAAACTAGCATAAGAAATGTAAATACATTATCCATAAACCATGAATGGTGTAAAAATAACACATCAATAGTAAAACATATCGCAAAACCTTCAATGCAATATGGAATATTTGTATCTTAATAAATCAACTTCAAACAATTTTAAAATCCATTAAAGGATGTTGACATAGATGAAATCAATACCTTTTTATAGAAATAACAATTTCTATTTTAAAATCACTTTAAATTAATATAATCATAAAATAAAACATTTATTTTTAATAAATTACTATAATATTTTATGGGAAGCTTCAACGATGTTATAACGGCAGAAAAGAGATGCACCTGTCGTATAAGTTAAAAAAACATTCTTAGCTTAATTTTGTCGAAAAGGTCATAAAGTACATTGTTTGAAAATGACTAAATGATTCCTTTCAAAACATATAATATCAAATAAGGGTATAAATGAAATTAAAAAATTTTCTAGTAAATATTAAAAATGTTTTGAAATAAATTCTTAAGAAAACACAGATGTGGATGACAAAGAGGTCCCAGAAGATACTTACGTCAAAACAACCTCGGATAATAAACAGATTGTGAAATTAACCCTTACCTTGTACTTTTCATTGGTTCAGGGTAATTTAAACTCCATTATAATAGTTAAATGATTGTTATTAAATTATAAAAGAACCATATATAAAAATATGACATCATATATGAACTTCTAATATTTCTTTGTTAATAATATTTTAGCAGTATCATCACTTCAGGTGTTAACTGATTCGATTTCCTTTATATGATTGGTTATATAAGCCATGATTATTATGAATAGGATGTATTTGATTCATATACAAAATAATATTATGTTCTTAAACATTATTTTTAATCATAAAATTAAAATTATTCTTGAATGATTATGAATGGGAATGAATCTCATCACGTTCGTGGAGACGTTAATCCATACGTACGCACGAGCGACAATATCATTATATTGATGGTAAAATAATTTTTAATTGGATGGTATATCATATATAAATAATCAATAAAATTTTATCTTTATTTTTTAAAACCTTTATACTCATTATTATACCCATCCATATAATGAAGTATTTGAATAACAAACTACACCACGACGTGGAGATGGTAAGCCGTATGTACGCACGTATGCTGACTTTGTCATTTGTAGTATGGATAGAATAAATAATATGATTGTACTATATTTATAATAACATCATATTATGTATAAGGTACTGTATTTATTATTTTGGTACGGAAACCACAAAGAAAGAGGAAGTGGAAGATGAAAAGAACTTGAAAGAGGGTGGCGAAATTATTACCTCTACTTCGGGTGTTTCATTTTGATTTGATCAAAAAAGCTCCTTATGTTGGAATTATGATCAAATTAAGGCCTATAAGTTAATGTGATGGAATTTTGGAGGATATTTGGGTACGTTTTGGCTAAGCAAAAAGTCTTTGGAGGTGTGAAATTAAGAGAATGGGAAGTGCCTCTTTATATGAGAGGTGAGGGTCACTTTATGGAAACCTTGAAATATTTTTTTATAATAAAATCACTTTTGGTTTCTAATGGCTCCAAAATGAATTATTTCTAGGATAAGGTGGGGATGGGTTGAAAAGCTCAAAACCATTAGGTTTAAGACAGGTTTATTTCATCATATTAACCGTTTCTTTTAGACTTAACTCTTACATTTACCATGTCTCTTTGTATTTTTATATTATATGGTTAATAAACATACATTAACAATCCAAGAGAACCCCATGTGGTTAATTATTAATATATGTAACCTTATATAAGTATTTTTCTTGAAACATCTATTTTTAGGAATATTATATCAAATAATAATATAGTATTTGTTTTAAAAACTCAATTTTTTCAATTTTGACACTATATAGTATTTTGTTTTTATGAAAGTCAAAAAAACCTTATCACTTCAATTAAAATTTATCTAATAAAAAATAACATGTCATATTAACCAAGAATATTAGTGTAATTCATCAGAATTATCAGCTTACATTTATTTTGATATTTATAATATCAAATCTTTTAATATTTCATTAATAAGGTAATTACAACATCATTATTATTTCATAAATAAATTAAATTATTCAATGTCTAAAAATTATAAATAAAATAAAATACGGTATGAAATATTTTTATCTTTATAATTAATATTTATAGTCCAATTTATATTGTTTTTAACCCTATATAAAAAATGGTTTAGTTATTAAACTTTGAATTTAACACTTTTAACTCTTCTTTAAATAAAATAATAATAAATGACCAAATCTAATCCAACTGGACCAAAGAGGATCATATTTTATTCCTAAGGTTGTTTTTTGTCGAATTAAAATTATCCAATAGAATGAGGACATGTGTTAGGGTAATTATAAAATCATTTTTACCCTTAATTACCCTATTTACTTTTAACCACAGTAAATAAAAGCCAAAATTTACTATTCAACAAAAATTATTTCCATATTATTAAACCAAGTTTTATTTACTGATTTCAACCGTGTCTCTCCAATTTTTGAAAATTAACTCACAAAAGCGGTAAAATTAAGTTTTATGCAAATTTTCAAATGCTCCTAGAATGTGGGTAAAAAACGTAAAAATGTTCAATAAAAGTTTATACATCTAATTTCATTATAAAATAACTCCAATGAATTACATTTACTTATATAGGTATTATATATATATTCTTTACATAAAATATATTTAAAAAAAATAAATAATTATTTAAATAATAAGTCGGTTTTAAATAATAATTCAGTGTTTTCACTATTCATCAAAAATTGAAAGTTTTCAGAAAAATACAAAAAATTTACCCTATGATGATTTTGATATTTTGAATTAAAAAATGATGCCCATTTTACCAAATTAAAAATATAGAAGTTTCATTTATTAATTTCAAATTAATTCTCGTTGCCAAAACCAAAAAGAGGGTTTAAAAAAAAGTAAAAACTAATAAAAGATTGACATTTTTTTATGTCAAATTTAAAAATCAAATTACTTATAATTACCTAAATTGTATTAAAAGATAGAAATATAATCTAATTATAATTCAAATCCATTGAAATTTATAATTTAAAAATAGAAATTATTTCTATTAAAAACTTTGTTTTCAATTAAAACATAGTATTTTTCAATCTTCATCAAAATATGAATGTTATTAGAAAAGTACAAAAATTTTTCCAAACTAAATTTTTATGTCCCCCTTCTAAATAAGAAGTTTATTTTGTCAAATTTAATATAAAGTGTCAGATATTGCATTTAAAAAATTCACCATTAGTAGGCGGAAAAATTGCATTTTTGAAAAATACTTCCTTTTTCAGAAAAATCTGATTTGTTCATATATTATGTCTAAGAAACACAAAATATGGGTGTTAAAATTATATCGAGTATATGAAACTCAAAATGAAATTAATACTATTCCCAAATGCTTTTTGAACGGCTAGTTTGGTAAGTTTTGGTGCGTTCAAACTTGGGGTTGTGTGTAGCGCAATCTATTGAATTACTTTAATGAGATAATGTACTATAAAATCTTGGTGTGTTACATTTTATCTTACAATACACATAACAACAATTTTAGTTGATAGCGTGCGTGAAATGCAACACTGAGCTTCACTAAATCAAGAAATGTTATTATTTTAAATATGATGATTATATAATTGCCATTAAATTTATAGGAATTAAATTTATTAACTACATTATATGATATAAAAATAAAATTCATACTCAATATAAAATAATTTATAAATTACTAGTAAATAATCAATAAATTTATAGTAAAATAATTATATTCTCTGAAAACATTTTTCTTCAAAAATTATTTTAATTTAATTTATTGAAAAAATTAATATAATTAATTTAAAGATATTTTAGAAAATTTATTTGGTAAAATAAACTTAATTTTTGAAATTAACATTTCAAATATAGCTTAAGGTGAATTTTTAAGAATGTTATAAAATGAATAATTTACACATGAGCCTCAGCTAGGTTGGTGAGGACTCAACATGTGCATCCAAGAGACCCAAGATCAAATCCAGGTGGAGACATATTTCAAAGGTATTGTAGTATTACTATAGAAGGAATAGTAGAAGGCATTGTAAGAGGTATTATTCGGTACTGCAGTAGCCGAAACAATTCCTCCATACGGGCCTCTAGGACACTGGTTTGGTCCTCCGGTCCTGCAAGGATTTCAAGACACCCAAGGTATTCGAGATAGTTTTTTCTCAAGGCCTTCAAGCCACCATAAGGCCCTAGGGCAACCCCAAGGCATTCATGAAACATGAATGCAGATGTACCAGTTAGACTACAAGGGAAAAGGATTCAGTTGAGGATTCGGGGAAGATGCATTAACTAGAGAAGAGCTAATCACAATTAGAAGAATGAGAGGGTATGCTATTTCCATCGGTACTAGTGCTGTGAATCTTTTCATAGGACAACTATCTAACCATCATTATGAAGGTCGAGTGATGATGTCATGACATATTCTAGGGTGGATCAGTTCTAATTTGTCTTGTTTGGGTGATTCCCTCTAAGAATTACAGGTCATGTAACTATATCTAAGCCTTCATGCCCTATATAGGTTCCATATCACCCCTTGAAAGGTTTATTATCAAAAACAATTTCGGCCTTCGGGCCATTCCGATCGAAAAATTTTGTTGGATTGTGTAAAATACTAAATTTTAATTGGAAACTGCCATTTTATTTAAATTATTAATGATGTTAAATTATATTTTTAATTAGTTTTAAAGTAAAATTATTTAACATACACACATATATATATATTAATTCAATTTAGTTCATTAGAATAAATTTAATAATGAAATTTGATATAAATACTTTGTAAACATTAAACATTCCCTCTTTGAAAACCTTCTTTCTCATCGTATATGCGAGATTTATTTTTTAAGTAAATATTTTTCACTTATTTGAATTTAATATGAAAAAATAGACTCCATATAAGTAATAATAAAAATATATATTATCTAATAAGGTATAATTAATTTTTTACCAAAATTAATGGTCAAAAGGGGAAAAAGTATTTACCACAGTTAAGGTAAAAACAGGTTTACCGAGGAGAAAAAATAAAAATATTCGGGTTAAATTGACAATAAAAAATTTCAAATTACTATATATGGGAATATTTTAATTTTACCCTTCCCCATTTAGAATATATGGCCATTTGGAATTTTTTTCTTCATAATTACCTTTTTATTTTGGATTCTTTTGGGAAATTTCCTTATAGTTTCCAAGTGGGTTCCTTTCCCCAACTTATAAAAGGACACCACTCTCACCCACTTATCTGTACTTATAAATCAATGTTTTTCATAAAAAACATACCATAATCCCTTCCAAACTACCTTATTAATTTCATATAGCTTATGGTCTTCCAAGAATACCAACACTGGCGTCCTTAATAAGAGATCCAAAAGATAGGCATCTTTGAGAAGGTAATTGACTTCACTATGCTCCTGATTTTTTCTTTTTCCACCTTAAATTATTTAATAACCCTTCTAATATAATAAAACCAGTATATCCAATTTACATATAAGTTTTCATGTTAAATTAATAACTTTAAACCATTTATACTTCTATCAAATGGGTTATAAAATCATCATTTATGTGTACAATGGAATACCGCCTCACGAACCAATGCCATTATTTTGACATTACCACCTCCCAAGGATTTAAATTATGATGGATTTATTATATATATATATATATTATATTTATGATATTATTATACATTTTTAATTATTATACCATAGACCTTTATGCACTTTTTTTTGTGGGAATATTATAACGATTCTCATGTGTACGACAGACTGTCACCCCACAAAGTAATGTGATTCATTCATGCTATACATATAAGGTAATTGGGATGGATTTAAAGAAAATATAAGATATATATTTAATGATAATGATTCTATAATGATAATATATCATTTATCATTCTATCTTTTAATTCACCAAGAAAATGGAAACAACGTTCATGCTTACGTATGACCTACCATCTCTATGAATGGTGTATTTCTTTTTCTATAACTGAATTTTAATGATTAATATAAATAAATATAATATGAATATATATGATATTTATTTCATGGTTAATATTATATTTTTTTAAATCATTATCAAAGTAAGAGGATAAAAAATAAAAAACTGAAATTTATACAAAAAATAGTTATTATCCATATTGTAAGTTTAACATGAAATTGTTAATAAACATGAAATAAAAGTTCATAAATGATATCATATACGGTATTATATATATATACATGTTATTTTTAATAAAATTATATTAATTATATAAGAGGTTTTAATGTGTATGTTATAAGTCAAGACATATGGTAAGGGATTCCCATGAAACGTTTTACATCTGTGAGATGCATTTCATATTCACCACACATTTCAATTATGTGGGATATATATTTACCATGAATTCATTTTAATATTCATAATATTAAAATTAATGGTATTTACATATCCATTTTGGGATCACTCATTCATGGGGATTATGATTCAAAGTTACCAAAGTGGTAATGATTTTATGTTACAATCTCATCATTTATTGGGATTGTTTATTATTAAGTATTTTATGATAAAGTATTATGATCCATGTATCATGAAAATTATTAATTTTATTATACTCTATTTATTCATTATACTTCCATGTAATATTACTATTTTCCCACTATTGGTTACTTAAAAAAGTCTGAATTTTTCTTTAAGAAAATTAGACTCCCCCCTTTAGTTGAAAATTTATTTTCATTCAAAAAATTTTTTCAAAAAGGTTTTAATATTATCATAAGTGTTTTAAAATAAAATCTTATGCATTTTTTTAATTTTTTTTAGAAATTTATTAAAATAAATATTCATGCCGTTTTAAAAAAAATTCTTGTTTGGCTTTTAATGAAAATGTGAATAGAATATTTGTTTTAACTTATATGAAATGAACAAAATTTACCACCATGATGAATATTGTTTTCATTGTATTTTCCTTTATAAGTTTTCAAGTTTATTTCAAAATAAAAAATATTTTAAATAATTTATTATTTAAAAAGTGTTTTTTCAAAGTGTAATGGATATTTTTCATTAAGAAATGTTTTATGTAATTTTTAGTGGGATCATTATAAGTTTTCATGAATATTTTCAAAGAAAAAGATTTTCAAAATGCATTATGTTTTAAAAATTTATTTTCAAAGAAAATTTATCTTCCTAAAGAAATTATCCAAGTGTTTTATATTTATTAATAATTATCCTTCTAAGATAACATCCCTTGATTTAACTTGTTCTTTTTTAGGGATATGAACCAATAATACCATTATTATTTTTTATTTGAATGTTTTACGATGAAATGATTTTTAGGAAACCAATTTTTTTAATGGGTTATACAATGATAAAATTCTTATGAAACCTACTTCTCTTTCCCAATGATATACTGTGATAAAATGTTGAAATGATTATGAAAAATTTATCTATTCAATAGGTTGAGATATGATCAAATGTTTATGAAACCCAAGTTCATGTCATGGGTTTTGATATAAATAATGTTTTATAATATTTATCAAAAATATGTATTATTTTTATTATATTATGGGTGGGACCTATATCTCATCTAATTTATTAGGTAATGATTTATATCTCATGAGATAGGATGTACATGAATAGGGAGTAAAGTTGGTTCAGTTAGGGATTTTCTCTTCTATGATAATCTTGGGAGTGAACCTTAACTACGATGATGGATTGGGAATTGAACTCATTCCATTATAAGGAATGTAATTTCATTTGGGATGGTGGTGTTTCCATGTAAAGAGATGATTATACCCCCGAACTTCCCTGGTAAGTCTTGGAAATGTTCCTTGATTACTATGGAATAAATTTTCTATTCTTATTTATATGCCAAAATAATATTTATTATTCCATTTTATGCTATCATGACTAATTTTATTTGATTTAATTATGTTTCATGTCTTATTAACTTATAATATTTAATTCGTAACTCAAGATTGATATTTGACATGTAAAGTATGGCTTTCTTATGTAATTCTCAAGCTATAATACCCTTTTTCTCATGTTATGTTTATGTATTTACGTTGTTTAAGATTACTGAGCATATGAGCACACTCATTCTTATATTTTATTTCCCTAGGTTATAAATAAAGGTTTTATGTTTGGTATGTATATGAATATTACAATTTGGTAATATCTTTATGGGTTAAAATGAAGTTATTTCGCCAGATTAGAAGATTGGGTTCTATGTCTCCAAAGGCACTAAAGTATTATAATCCACACACATGTGTTTATGTAACGTAATGAATATTCATATAAAACTATGTAATATCCATTTATTATAATACATGGTCATTATATGGTGTCATGGTGTTCTTGAATGTTTCACGTTGATTGGATCACTGATAGATTAGATATCAATGGAAATTGGATATGAGATACATGGGTCACTTCAGATCATTTAGAATATTGATAAGGTGGTTTATTGACTAAAATCACTACCTTAGTTGACTAAGATCCAAAATTCATTTCCTATATCTTAGATCAAGAAGGTCACACTAATCCTTATCACATTCTGAATTGGTCGGAACATAATTTAGAGGTATATTTTCCGATATTCGAGAAACTAGTAAAAAACGTCGACTTCTAGGAAATGATCCAATTCATGAGATCTGTTAATTAATTTGGGTTATATTATAGAAAGGTAAATATCCTTGTGTAACATGGGATATAGAATCTAATAAGAGGGGGAAATGACTGAAACTATTCTTGGAACAACCTTCTTCAACATAACTTTATGGGGGTGGAAAGCGATATGGTGGGAATTATTGTAACATTCCAATATTTCTTTTTGGTATGAAATGGTTTCTGACTATATTTTATATCTATTATTGATTATATTTAACTTTCAGTTACTTTATTACAGTAAAGTATCTCTATTACTGCTTCTATAGTGGTTCATAGTGTTAAAACATCATTCAGACCATGAATCTATTGAGGTAGAGAGCCTGATTTCTAAAAATGGTAGTTTACAACATGACACACCTATTAATGACATGAAATAGAAAATTTGAATGTATTCAAGAGGTGAATTCTATTTCATTCCATGAACCCATCACCCAAACTCTTAAAATTTTGATTTCCACCATTTTAAATTATTTTTATTTCACCCCATCATTCCCTTATTTTATACTGTCTCTAACCCAACTACATTTCTCTCATTCAAACTTCTTTTCCCCACCATATATGTTGAAATTTTAATAGTATTTTACCATATATATTAGAGTGTCATTATTTTATGTATTTTTCTTTATCAATAATTGATTTTTACTCCTTTCTTAGGGTTTCACTCTTCTTAGGGGATTTTGAAGCATAAGGTCTACTGGATTTGAATTTCATAAGGGGAATTTGTGATTTGGGTTTTTCTGATTCTTCATTGATGCCTTCTCTTCCATAATCTTTTGAACCTCGTTATTTTTTTTGTAATTACAAGTGTGAGAGGTAGGTGGACTCATAAGATGAATTTTCCATGGCAACCTTTCTTTCAAACACATGTTTAAAAAAATAGTCGTTTAAAGGAATAGTCTTGATTCCTTGATAATATATTTTATCTTTATAAATTTATTGATGAAAAAAATAATTATCAAGGAATTTTTATTTCAATTTTGGGCAATTTATATAGTATTTTAAAGATATATATTATGATTGATTAAACACCACCTAAAATGGTTTTAAATTGTTAAAAGTGTCTCCTTTAGAGGAGCTATCCCATGGGAGCCTAGGTATTAAGTGGGAGATATTGAAAAAGAAGGAATATTCTTTTTGACTCTATATAATTATATATATATATATATATATATATAATATAACTAAAACATTAATACATTAGGGAGATGCATATTGGCGATCTGTAATCCATAGGATTGAGTTCTAGGGTTGTCAGGGTAAACTCAACCATTTCTTACTTAATCCTTGAGGTGTAAGGATCATAGTTATACTTTACTTGATTTACTTAAGGAATTAACTTCAAGATTATATATTATTTTACTTTCAAATTGGTTATTTATTTAAATATTCACTTTAAATTTTTGTAATGTAGTTGTTCTCTCTATTTTATGTAAAATGTTAAAAAGCAGTTCTCTTTCTATTTTGATTCATTAAAAATGATAATAATTTTTTTATTGATAATTTGTATTATGAATCACTTAGTGGTACCCAAATTAGTTTGTGGTTCTCATAAACTATGTAACAAAGTTATTCTTTAAGAAACCAAAACGTTGTCTGATAGCATATACAAATTGTATCATAACACAACAATGAACTATGAAATATTATTACGTAAAAATAATGGTTATAAAGTAATTATTAAATTGGTGGGTATGAATAAGATTAAAATATATATGAAATAAATATAATTTTTCTACTCACTATTGAAAAAAAACTTAGTAAATAAATACATACTTTTTTGTAAATCCATTTTTATGTTTTTTTTTTCAAAAACTACTTTTATTCTTTTTAATAGAGAATAATATAATTAATTTATAGAATATTTATAAATTTTATTTTATAAATTTGATAGAATTTTTTAAATTATAATATAAAAAATATAGTAGTGTGAAATATTGAGATTTTTCTAAAAAAAATTAATTTTTAAGGAACAATGAAAAATTACGATTTTTATTGGAATCTATATTTTCATTTCAAGTATTTAAAAATTAAAATTCTATTTAGAATTAGTTTTAAAATTTAATTAGATAATTTTATAAAAAATAACTAATTTTGGTCTTTGGAATTAATTTAATATTTGAATATATTATAAAAACATTTCATAATTAAAATTCATTTTTTTCTAAAAACAGTTTTTCATCACATATCACTGAAATAATATTAAATTAAGTTACTAAAATTATGTGAATGTAATATTGAATTGTAAATTCAATATTTTGAATCATGATTTATAAATTTGATAAATTTTTCTCATTTATTTTTAGTCATTATGAATAGTAAATATAGTAAATAATTATCACCATGGTAAGGGTAAATCAAGAAATTATGGTTAGAAATAATATTGCATGAATTATAACATGACCCGAATTGTTTCTGTATCCGATTCGATGAGTTATTTCTAGAAAATTCAATCATATTTTTCAATATATGGTCCCTTGGTGATATAATTCTTTGATTTTGACATTTATAATATTTAAGTAAATGATAAAGACAAAAATGTGACTTTCTTGATTTTAATAAATAAAATATCTTATGATAGGTATAAAAACAAATTAAGATTTTTTATAAATATTAATGTGAAGGATAAATTATTTTTATATCATGGAAATTTATTTATATTTTTTGGTAATTAAATAATTACTTTAAATTTCCATGAACACTGAGATATTATTTTTTTGGTAAATAAGAAAATAAAAAATGATTTTAAAAATATTAAAAGAAATAATAATTGAATTAATTATTTTGTTCCATGATTTTTTAGATAAATATAATATTTTATTGACGTTTGGAGGTGGTACATTCTACTTCCATTTCACTCATTTTGTTTTTATATTCAAATTAAATGAATATTTCCAAAAATTACATTAATGAGAATTTTTAACAAATAATATTTTATTAAATAATTTAATATTAAAAAAATTCCTATTTTCCGAAAATATATTTTTATTTGGTTAAAAATATCACCCATGATCCATTTTATTCATATTTATTTTTTATATTAACCATCATGAACCATAAACCGTAAATACATTATTATCATGGTAAACATGAAAAAGTGTTAGCCTAAGTTAAAAAAAGAGATAAGGTTAACAAAACTATCTAAACATTCATAAATTTTATTTTATGAGAGGATTTAGATCCATACTCGTCGTATATATTTAATTATATCAATTTTAATCCTTCTTCCATGAATATTAATTTCAATTAATATTATATTTTTAGAAATTATAAAAAGTGCCCTTACCCTCACTAATAAAAGGGAACCTCCCACCCTCTTTTATTTACACATAACCATCATTTTTTTCTGAAAATACCAAACTAAATACCTTATTTACCTACATTTCCATTTCATGGTTTCCTTTTTTTGATTAGATAATCCTCATAGGAATTCATTTATTGTAAACCTAAAGATGTCTTTTAAAGAATAGGTATTATTTTTAACCGATCATTTTTTTTATTTATTATTACACCTCCTTCAAATGTTATTCAAACATGATTATATGATATCATAATTTTATCCAATATAATGATATGTTATTATTTTAATGTAATAACCTTCATAAATATCCTCTTCCATCAAATGGGAAATGAAACCATCGTTCCTATGTACAACAGACAACCGCCTTGTGAATCGAAGTAATTTTTTTCCACCATCACCTATCACATATATTTATGCTGATGGATTTAATGTATTGTAATGGCCCGGACCTCTCCGGCCCATTCCTTTTTCAAAAGAAGGCCAAGAAGTGTTCTGGAGGGTAAAAAGGACTTTTCCCACACTTTCCAGAATTTTGAAACTACACGCCGTGTAGTTTGAGTACACGCAATGTACCCCCTTTCCGGGTATACCCCGTGTTGGAGCCGTATCCTTGCCGTGTGCAATAAATGGGTGCACGCCGTGTGACCAGTTCTACATGTCTTGTAGTCCTTCCCCGCGTACATGTTACCAGTCAACGACCGTGTACCATGTTGTAGTCGTGTCCTTGCCGTGTGCAATAAATGAGCACACGCCATGTGTCTAAACTACACGCCGTGTAGTCCCTCCCCGCGTATACGTTACCCTCAAACCGTGTGTTGACCAGTCAACGGCCGCAGAGCCATGTTGGAAGCCGTGTGGAGAACGTGTAAAAGAACCGAGTACACGCCGTGTACCATAAAGTACACACTGTATACTTTTTCTTTTCACGCCTATAAAAGGAGGGGTCCCCTCCTCCTTTCAACTCATACCTCTCCTCCCCTCTCCTCTGAGCAGAGCTCTCTTAAGATACTCGAAGGCTCTTCCTTTCCTAACTTCTTCGTCCAAGATCCGATTTACGATCCGTCAGCTGCCACGGGATCGTAATGACGAGGCGGAACTTCTGAGCTTGTATCCGTTGTCTTTCCTTCGGCCTTTCCTTTCTGACTTCCACCAAAGGAGGTTTTTCCGGGACCTGACAGAGGTGACGGACACCGACGAACTTCTTCTAAAGTTGATCTGGGTGAGCGCTGTGATCAGAACCTGTTAAAGTAGGGATCTTACCTTTATCTCTTGAATTTGTGCATCATACGGGGTGGGTATCCTCTTGTTTTCCTGAGAAATAGTTGAACCTTTAAATAAAGATAATAACTGGTTAAATAACGAGGATGGGAAGTTGTGATTTCTGTTACTTTATATCCTGTGATATTATGTTGTGAATTGAATGATCTTCTACCTACTGAAAATCACGGTCGTTGGGGGCCTTTTCTTATGCAATTAAATGTTTCCCTCTCCTTCTGGATTTTCTTATGGGTGGAAACCTTGTGGAATGTGGAAATTGGTTAATCACGTAAAGTTGGCTATTTAAAATCTGGAACCCTTCAGTGATCACACCGGTTGAACAAAAATGAAATAATGAACATGTAGATGTTGGATTGGTTACGTGGAATGTGATGGGGGTGTTTTGTGGGTTGTTGTGGATCGGGTGAGCAGTGGGGCTATGGTTGACTTGGTTGTGGGTTGGTGTGAATGCTATGATGGTTATGGGAAGCGGGGCTGCAATAAATGGTATTAAAGGGATAATAATGATACACGGGCTTCGGTGTGGTTGTGGTTTTGGTGGTCGGCAGCGGGGCTGCAGGGATGGGCTTGTATGTGAATTAATAGTGGGTAGTGAATAATAAATTAAAGTGGAAGAGTTAATAAATGGTGGGGTGTGGTAATGAAACGAAAATAATAATCAATGGGGTTGGTTGGTTGATAAAAAGGTCTTGGTTGTGTTGCTTGTGTTTTCCTAACT
This sequence comes from Viscum album, assembly GCA_963277665.1. NCBI lineage: Eukaryota > Viridiplantae > Streptophyta > Magnoliopsida > Santalales > Viscaceae > Viscum > Viscum album. Next base: position 864,915,474 of record OY728152.1, on the reverse strand, counting down.
TGATTTTTGGATAGAAGGGATATGTTTTACGAACGATTGATGTGGTTGGTTGTGGATAGTTGTCCAGTAGTTAAGGAACTAAATAATCTAATTCTGCTGAAATGTGAAAACCTAAATGGGGTTGGGGTTTTTTGTTGTATGCATGCTTTGTAGTAGCAGTGTCGCGGCACGTGATCAATTTTCTGTTTAGAAGCCATAGGTTGGGCTGTGTGTTTGGTATATATATATATATGTATATTTTGTGTTTTATCACACCCCACCCATGTTGAGTACTTAGTGCTGAACACTCCCATATCATGGGAGAGGGTGTTTTTACCTTAGTTACTAGCTCCTTCCTGCTCCTTCTCCCCTAAGCTGTGATGGCTTGAGGTGACCTTACACATAAGACTCATCGGGTAGGTTTCGATTGGGGTGGTTTTAGCCCAAGAATCTTCGGGAAGGTTCTACTATTTCCCAAGAATCTTCAGGATGAGGCTCAGGTGTGTGCGGGCGGGATACGTTGTTGTGAGGCCCATGTGTGTGTGGGAGGGATACCTAGTTGTGAGGCCCAGGTGTGTGCGGGCGGGATATGTGGTTGTGAGGCCCAGGTGTGTGCGGGCGGGGAGAGTGTGGCAGCGTCAGGACATTTGTCATTAAGAAGAGCAGCTAATTAAAGGGAAATGGTGTGGGGTACCCAAATACTCTTGTTCTTATACTACTACTACCTGTAGTGATTGTGTTTTGGTGAGTGTGGCTAGTGAGGTTTGGTGGATAGAATTCATTACTAGGTTTCTTCTGTTGTTCTCACGGGACATTAGGATGTCTCCCCACTTGTGCACGAGAGCTTTAGGTTTCCCTACTGAGTATACTTGTATGCTCACCCTTCGTTTACTTTCAGGTTTCCAAGAGGACTACCAGGGTTGGGCTGGACCCTACTAGTCCGACAGTTGGAGTTGTTTCAGTTGCTGTTCTCTTGTTTTCTTTTGGTAATGTACTTTGAGCTTTCTTGTAATTATACCTTGTTATAAAATTGTTTAAACATGCATGTGGGATTGGTTTGGGTTTATTTCTATACAATTTTTATTTTTCCTTTTTGGTGGTTTACTTGTCCCATTTCCCGATCCTAAATAAATAAAAAAAGGGTAATGCCTCCCATACTTGTGAAAACTCATAACCTTGGTGCTAGTCACCACCCCGGGGCCTATTGGAGGTGGGACTCTGGGGTCATTATCTCCCTTTCACCATTTCTAGCTTTGGAGGGGCATCATTGGGGGGAGGGGGTCGTGACAGAATGGTATCAGAGGCCGGTTGAGAGATAGGATGGAGTCTAGAGCTAGGAACAGTGAGGATTGCATGGGATGGTAGTGTGACAATGTTAGTCAATCATGGTGTGTGACATAGGCCAGTGAAGACTGGCTAGGACACTGGATTATAGGGCCCCTCGTGATCCGATGCAAGGACTCTAAGCCTACCAAACAACCAAGTGAGGCTACATAGACTGTAGGGTAGAGACCCTAGGGAAGGTACATGCATCATCATGATTGTGTTTTACTTGATTTGGGCGTTCTGGGAATGAAATTTAAATATAATGATAAAATAAAACCCTGAGTTTTCCTTACTACTTGGGTTTAGGAGATCCTTGTTTACCGTACAACGATGGAACTTGGACGTCGTCCCCGGGTGGCTCAGATGGCCAAGGACCTACAGATTCAGGCGGTCGATCAGTTGAGGATTGACCGAGAGGAGGAAGATATCCAGTGGCAGAAGACTCTCCGTTCTTTCCAGTGACAGACCCTCAAGAAGTACAAGGGTAGTACTTCAGATATGAAGACAGAGGGGTGGCTTGAGAAGCTAGGGATCGCTTTTACCTTGTTCCATGCTCCGAGGGAGTACTGGGTTCCCCTAGCAGTCAGTCAGCTGAGAGGTGCGGCACGAAAGTGGTGGACACTCTAACTCGGAGAGAGGATAGAGGCAGAGGTCCCATGGGCTGACTTTGAGAAGGAATTCCGAGAGGAATTCCTTTTTTCCATGATCAAGGCGGAGAAGCGGCAGGAGTTACTCTCCCTTCAACAGGGGAGTATGACGGTACGAGAGCTGTGGATCAAGTTCAAATATCTCCCGTGCTTTTCTCCAGATCTCTTTCTCGATGAGGAGTCTCGGGCGAGACGTTTGGAGGAGGCGCTCTGTCCTTCGCTCCAGTATGTTGTCACCCCCTTCACCCTTCCGACGTACTTGGTGGTACAGAAGAAGACATAGGTTTTAGAGAGGATGAACGTGCTGGGAGGTGCACCATGAGAGGGGATCCATCCAGGTTCGTCGAAGGGGAAGGCGGTCAGCAGCAGGTCTCCTGCGATGGGACCTTCCAGGATCAGGCCAATGGGGATCAGGCCCCAGCAGTTCCAGTTTAGATCTTTGGGTCCTCGTCCCTTTTTCACGAGCCCGGGACCGAGGTGTTTTTCTTGTGGAGGTTTCGGGCATGTTCAGAGTTGGTGCCCAACCCGAGCTCAGTTCGGTGGAGGTGGGCAGGTTCAGTGCCCACCTCAGCAGCACCAGTTGCCGGCGAGGCCCTTACAACAGTAGCAGGACCATGCTCCTCTGAGGGCAGACTTTGCAGGAGGGAGCCGACCTTAGGGTGCTCCTTAGGTTCCTCGACCAGAGTGAGGTCGGGGAGGTGGACGACATCATAGGGGTAGAGGAGCTGGGCGTGGACAGTTGCACACAGCAGAGTTGGCAGCTCCAGCAGGACCAGATGTGGTACGAGGTACGATTTGTTTGTTAATCACTCTTGTTACTACTTTGTTCTATTCGGGAGCCTCACACTCCTTTGTTGAACCTAGTCTATCCCATTCTTTGGGATTAGATGTAGAGAGACTTTCCGTACCACTGGTACTGAGTACACCAGTTGGGGGCCAGACCAGTGTATCTTGTGTTTGTCGAGGATGTGGGCTGACATTGGGACCACATAGATCTTGTGGGGACCTTCTTCTGTTACAGATGCAGCCATACGATGTCATCCTAGGCATCGACTAGTTGTTTTCTGTTAGTGCCATTTTCGACTACTTCCGGAGAAGAGTCGTGTTCTCCGACGTGGATGGGCAGCATATAGCTTTTGTTGGGGAGAGGAGCTATCAGGTGGGAAGCCGGCGTGTGGATCCTCTCCTTTCCTTGTTAGGTGGGCTATTAGTGGTTTCAGCTGATACAGAGACGATGGATGTCCTGGAGGATGTTGGGGGGTTCCTAGATTTTTCTCCTGGGGAGGTTGTGACTCTACCCCCCCCCCCAACGTGACATTGAGTTCGGGATAGACTTACAGCCTGGTGCCCGTCAAATTTTGATGGCCCCTTATCGGATAGCACCTTCGGAGTTGTGGGAGTTGCAGATTCAGATTGACGATATGATGGAGAAGGGTTTGGTTCAACCCAGCGTATCGCCATGTGGTGCTCTAGTTTTGTTCATAAAGAAGGAAGATGGTGGTCTCAGGCTATGCATAGACTACCGAAGGTTGAACTAGGTAACGGTCAAGAGCCGCTACCCCTCCCAAGGATATATGATCTCTTCGACCAACTGAGGGGAGCAGGTTGGTTTTCCAAGATTGATATATGATCGGTATATCATCAGCTGAGGGTGAAGGACAGTGAAATCTCGAAGACGGATTTCGGGTGCAGGTATGGGCACTTCGAGTTTGTAGTTATGCCATTTGCAGTTACAAATGCACCGACTGTGTTCATGGGACTTATGAACTTTGTCTTCCGGGAGTTTCTGGACCAGTTCGTCATTGTGTTTATCGACGACATCCTGATCTACTCAAGGTTAGAGGAGGATCACGTTGAGCATCTCAGGGCAGTCTTGGAAGTCCTTCGACACCACCAGCTTTAGGGGAAATTGTCGAAGTGTAAGTTCTTGATGCAACAAGTACACTTCCTTGGGCACGTGGTGTCTCAGCATGGAGTGTCAGTGGACCCGTCGAAGGTGGAGGCAGTTGTTTCTTGGGCATCACCCAAGATCTTGGCATAAGTTCGTAGTTTCCAGGGGTTATCAGGTTACTATCGGTGGATCGTTTCAGACTTCTCTCGAGTTGCTGCTCCTTTGACAGCTTCGGCGAGGAAGAACCTGGTCGTCCTATGGAGCGAGCAATGCTAGAAATCTTTTGACTACCTGAAGGAGAAGTTGGTCAGTGCTCCCGTACTCAGGTTTCCAGAGGAAGGGTTGTTGTATGAGGAGGTTTTTTATGCTTCTGGCCTTGGTATGGGGTGCGTACTGATGTAGAAGAAGGGGGTGATCTGTTATGGGTCTAGGCAGTTATGCCCTCACAAGCGTAACTATGCCACCCATGACCTAGAGCTTGCAGTAGTAGTGTTCGCACTGTAGTTGTGGCGGAATTAACTTTTTGGGGAGTGATTTGTGGTCTTCTCAGATCACAAGAGCCAACGTTATATCTTCTCCCAGCGTGACCTGAACTTACGACAGTGGAGATGGGTCGAGTTTCTCCAAGACTATGACTTTGAGATATCTTACACTGAAGGTAAGGGCAAAGTTGTGGCTGATGCACTTAGAAGGAAGTCGCATCAGGAAGTGGTTCAGGAGTCCACTAATGCTTGGAAAGCAATGGGAGAGTTGGCTTCCTTGCACTTGGATGTCAGGGTAAAAGGTGATAGAGGCTGTTTGTTTCAGATGACGATGCAGTCCTCCTTGCTGCAGCAGGTGGAAGAGTCTTAGTGGGGGGAATCCAAGGCGGAATTGATGCGAGATCGTATCGATCAGGGGAATGCTTCAGAAGGATGGTTAGAGGTTAGCCGACATAGGATTCTTTTCCATGGATGTTTTTTTGTTCCTGAGGCAATGCGTGAGGGAGTTCTCCGTGAGTTCCATAGCTCAGCCTTAGCGGTACATCCAGGAGTTTTGAAAATGTACCGAGGCCTGAGGGAACAGTTTTCATGGCCCGGGGTGAAACAGGTAGTGGCGGAGTTTGTGGATAAATCCCTAGTGTGTCAGCAAGTGGAGGCTGAACACCATGTTCCCAGTGGTTTGTTTCATCCTTTAGATGTCCCCGAGTGGAAGTGAGATGACATCTCAATGGACTTCATCACAGGACTACCCAGAGATCAGGGAGGTTATGATGCTATCTGGGTAGTTGTGGATCAGCTGACGAAATCAGATCACTTCTTATAAATCAAGGAGTCAGGCCCGGTGAGTACCTTAGCACAGAGGTACGTAGACGAGGTGGTGAATTTTCAAGGAGTTCCGAGGACTATCGTCTCAGATCAGGATACTCGGTTTACCTCACGAGTCTGGAGGGGGTTACAACATGCTTTTGGGCTGGAGTTAGTGCAGTGCACCATAGAGAAAGTCCAACTTGTACATGAGAGGATGAAGGCGGCTCAGGACCGACATAAGTCTTATGCTGATCGTCGGAGGAGGCTCTTAGTGTTCGAGGTGGGAGATCATGTGTTCTTGAAGGTTTCACCTCGACGAGGGTAGTAGAGGTTTGGGAAAGGGAGAAAGCTCTCACCTAGGATCATCGGACCTTTTGAGGTGCTGAGGCAAGTCGGCGAGGTGGCATATCAGCTACCTCAGTTGGAGAAAGTTCATGATGTATTCCACGTCTCCCAGGTTCGTCCGTACTTACACGACGACTCCCACATTATCGACTGGGGAGAGTTAGATATGGGGGATGACGCGTTCTTCGAGGAATGACCAGTCAAAATCGAAGATCGTAAAGAGAAGGTTCTCCATGGAAGAACCATTACCTTGGTTCGTGTGTTGTGGTGGCATGGCGGCCTCAAGGAGATCACTTGGGAGCGGGAGACCTAGATGCACGCTCAGTACCCGGAGTTGTTTTGACTTGTGTTTTTTCTTTGTTCTTCTGAGCTTGTGTTGATGTTGTAATATGTACCCTTGTTATATGGAATTCTTGGCTTGTCAGTTGTGATACCTTTTGTTCCCTTGTTCCCTGGTAATGTGCAACATGTTCGGATGTGTGGGAAAGGAAAAAACCTGACCCTTAATCGAGACACATTAATGTGGATGTGATTGAACCCGTGCGGGCGAGTCAGTGACGCCTAAAGCGGATTATATCTCAATATAAGAGAAGGAATTTCCCAAACCCATGTGTTCGGGCAGTGTGTAGGTTGTGCGGTGTTGGGGGTAGTGTGAGATGAAAAATCCTAATGTATGGAAGTGGGAAGACCCGATTCTTAATCGAGACGCATTAGTGAGGATGCGATTAAACCCATGCAGGCGAGTCAGTGCCGCCTAAAGAGGATAATATCTCGACATGGGAGATGGAATTCCTAACACCTATGAATAGGGTTGGTGGTTGGGTTCTTATTATAACGAGAACCCTAAGAGGTATCTGGTTGGGTTCCTCTGTGTTGGTTTTTGATTTCTCGGGGACGAGAATGTTTTAAGAGGTAGCTGATGTAATGGCCCGGACCTCTCCGTCCCATTCCTTTGTCAAAATTTGGTCAAGAAGTGTTCTGGTGGGTAAAATGGACTTTCCCCACACTTTCCAGAATTTTGAAACTACACGCCGTGTAGTTTGAGTACACGCCGTGTACCCCCTTTCCGGGTATACCCCGTGTTGGAGCCGTATCCTTGCCGTGTGCAATAAATTGGTGCATGCCGTGTGACCAGTTCTACACGTCGTGTAGTCCTTCCCCGCGTACGGGTTACCAGTCAACGGCTGTGTACTGTGTTGGAGCCATGTCCTTGCTGTGTGCAATTAATGAGTACACGCAGTGTGTCTAAACTACATGCCGTGTAGTCCCTCCTCACGTATACGTTACCCTCAAACTGTGTGTTGACCAGTCAATGGCCGCAGAGCCGTGTTGGAAGCCGCGTGGAGACCGTGTGAAAGAACCGAGTACACGCCGTGTACCATAAAGTACACGCCGTGTAATTTTTCTTTTCATGCCTATAAAATGAGGGGTCCCCTCCTCCTTTCAACTCACACCTCTCCTCCCCTCTCCTCTGAGCAGAGCTCTCTTAAGAGACTCGAAGGCTCTTCCTTCCATAACTTCTTCGTCCGAGCTCTGATTTACGATCCGTCAGTGGACATGGGATCATAACGACTAGGTGGAACTTCCTAGCTTGGATCTTTTGTCTTTCCTTCGGCCTTTCCTTTCTAACTTCCACCAGAGGAGGTTTTTCTGGGACCTGACAGAGGTGACGGATGCCGACAGACTTCTTCTAAAGTTGATCTGGGGGAGCGCTGTGATCAGAACCTGTTAAAGTAGGGATCTTACCTTCGTCTCTCTAATTTTTGTATCATGCAGGGTGGGTATCCTCTTTTTTTCATGAGAAATAGTTTAACCTTTAAATAAAGATAATAACTGGTTAAAGAACGGGGATGGGAAGTTGTGATTGCTGTTACTTTATATCCTGTGATATTATGTTTTGAATTGAATGAGCTTCTACCTACTGAAAATCACGGTCGTTGGGGGCCTTTGATTACGCAATTAAATGTTTCCCTCTCCTTCTGGATTTTTTTATGGGTGGAAACCTTGAGGAATGTGTAAATTGGTTAATCACGTAAAGTTGGCTATTTAAAATATGGAACCCTTGTGTGATCACACCAGTTGAACAAAAATGAAATAATGAACATGTAGATGTTGGCTTGGTTACGTGGCATGTGATGGGGGTGTTTTGTGGGCTGTTGTGGATCGGGTGAGCAGCGGGGCTGCGATTGACTTGGTTGTGGGTTGGTGTGAATGCTATGATGGTGATGGGCATAGGGGCTACAATAAATGGTATTAAAGGGATAATAATGATAAACGGGCTTCGGTGTGGTTGTGGTTTTGGTGGTTGGCAGCGGGGCTACAGGGATGGGCTTGTATGTGAATGAATAGTGGGTTGTGAATAATAAATTAAAGTGGAAGAGTTAATAAATGGCGGGGCATGGTAATGAAACAGAAATAATAATCAATGGGGTTGGTTGGTTGATAAGAAGGGCTTGGTTGTGTTGCTTGTGTTTTCCTAACTTGATTTTTTGATGGAAGAGATATGTTTTAGGAACGATCGATGTGGTTGGTTGTGGATAGTTTCCCAGTAGTTAAGGAACTAAATAATCTAATTATGCTGAAACATTAAAACCTAAATGGGGTTGGGGTTGTTTGTTGTATGCATACTTCGTAGTAGCAGTTCCGAGGCATGTGCTCATTTTTCTGTTTAGAAGCCATAGGTAGGGATTTTTGTTTTGTATCTATATATATATCTGTATCTTTTGTGTTTTATCACACCCCACCCATGTTGAGCACTTAGTGCCGAACACTCCCATATCATGGGAGAGGGTGTTTTTCCGTTAGTTACTAGCTCCTTCCTACTCCGTCTCCCATAGGCTATGATGGATTGAGGCGACCTTACACCTAAGACTCTTCGGGTAGGTTTCGATTAGGGTGGTTTTAGCCGAAGACTCTTCGGGCAGGTTCTATTGTTTCCCATGAATCATCAGGATGAGGCCCAGGTTTGTGCGGGGAGGATACATGGTTGTGAGGCCCAGGTTTCTGCGGGCGGGATACGTGGTTGTGAGGCCCAGGTGTGTGCGGGCGGGATATGTAGTTGTGAGGCCAAGGTGTGTGCGGGCGGGGAGAGTGTGGCAGCGTTAGGACGTTAGTCATTAGGAAGAGTAACTAATTAAAGGGAAATGGTGTGGGGTTCCCAAATACTCTTGTTCTTATACTACTACTACCTGTTGTGATTGTGTTTTGGTGAGTGTGTCTGGTGAGGTTGGGTGGATAGAATTCCTTGGTAGGTTTCTTCTGTTGTTCTCATGGGACATTAGGGTGTCTCCCCACTTGTGCACGAGAGCTTTAGGTTTCCCTACTGAGTATACTTGTATGCTCACCATACGTTTACTTTCAGGTTTCCAGGAGGACTACCAGGGCCATGCGGGACCCTACTAGTCAGAAAACTGGAGTTGTTACAGTTGTTGTTCTCTTGTTTTCTTTTGGTATTCTACTTTGAGCTTTCTTGTACTTGTACCTTGTTATAAAATTGTTTAAACATGCATGTGGGCTTGGTTTGGGTTTATTTCTATACACTTGTTATTTTTCTTTTTTGGTGGTTGACTTGTCCTATTTCCCGATCCTAAATAAATGAAAAAGGGTAATGGCTCCCATACTTGTGAAAACTCATACCCTTGGTGCTAGTCGCCACCCCGAGGCCTACTAGAGGCGAGACTCGGGGGTCATTATCTCCCTTTCACCATTGCCATCTCAGGAGGGGCATCTTTGGTGGGTGGGGGTCGTGACATGTATATATATGATATTAATATCATATTAATTATTTTGTAAATTAAATATATCATATATTTCCTTACATTTTAATTCATTGAAATATGATATTGTCATTCTTATGTACATATGGATTACAACCTATGTGAGGTGATGTGATTTATTATTCATTACCATATCACATAGATTGTATATATAAGTTTATTTAATTAAATAATATGATATTTTTGATATAATTATAATATTATAAAGATAATATAATACACAACTTTTTTCCCTCATGAACATTAAGAAAACTAGAAATGTTACTCATGTGTAGGTACAACCTACCATTTCCCTGATTGTAACTGAATTCATTTTTCATGTCCATATATCATGGATGGTTATAAAATTATAATTTATGTATAAATATGATAATTAATTCAAGATTATTATTATTATAAATATGATGAAATAATAACATCTTTGACCTTAGTCAACTTGGTAATGTAATTTTGGACATATGAGTAGAATATTGTTGAAACATCTATCATGAAACTAAATGAGCATGTAATTGAATATAAAATGATAATAAATAAAAAAAGGAATAATGAACTTGAAAATTGTTTTTAATAAACTTAAATAATTATCATAATTTTTTTATTTATGAAATTAAATAACATATTTGATGAGTCAGACTCAAGGTAAGGTATATCTCTAAACCACCATTTTCTTCAGGGTTTGACCACTAAATCTCCAACTAACTTTATATCTCTCTCTATAATCTTAGGAAATACTTATAAATTGTATTTTTATTTATCTCACATATATACCAAGATTATTATCCCTTACTTTTATGGGGTAATACATTCCTTATGATCATTTTTCAAATAACTTCTTTAAGAAATATCATTCGATTATTATAAGAGGAAACACTATGAAACCCATTTTCATTCCATGGACAATTATTTTTTTATTTATGATGATTTTTATGGGGAAAAGAAAATCTTGAACATGTTATGATGGGTCCACCCAAATAGTAAAAAAATTAATTTTGTAATTATTTTTTCACATTAGAAGTTATGTATGGGATTAGGTAGAACACTTGATCTAATTTGGAACTCTATCCACCATGTTATGTTGTCATTGCAGTTTTCCATGACTTATGATTTTCTCATGTTTTGGGTTGATACAACATATCCTATTCTTCTATGATCTTTTGATTCCATGTTCTTGATGTTATGATCCCATATGATTACTCATGGGACTTCTCTTTTATGATATAATGTTCTACCATTCATTCACACATTATGTTTTATTATCATGTTTATTTCCTTACTAGGGTTTTAGGTCACCAATTTTGTATATGTATCCCTCAGGTTATCCCATGATATTTTATGAAATCATTATAGAGATTAAAATAATGATAATTTATTTATATATTGATTTTTTTGTACCTAATATTTAAATTCCACTATGACTTTTCAATCCTTATGTAGTATTAATGGATATTTATATTAAAAATAATGTAAAATAATGTATAAAAATGATTAAGTAACTATAGATGGTACATAAGAATAGAATGAGTAGATTCAAAGAAATTAAATCCCTATCTAGACACTATATGTGGATTTGGTCCTAGAACCATTATACCTAGGGGTAATAACCCCGAATGGGAACATTGGTAATTGAATCAATCTTCACTTGATTCAAGAAGAAGAGGCCTTGATGAAAAAATTGATTGGCACTACTGGAGGATATTATTTGGAAATTACCACACTCTTTATAAACCATTATTAAATACTTGAACAAATTCATTCATTAGAAAACCGAATAGGACAAATTAACATGGATATCCAAAATTAAGACCCATATACTCATAAGTTTGGATATAATTACCATTTATATGTTTATAATTTTACCTTTTTTATTTTTATTCATTAATGTATTCTCATATTGTTTTTTTGTTAGTGGCGGGAAATATTAAAAATTGTGACAATAACATACATGATAGGCAATTTAATGATTTACCTAACCTTATGGTATTAGGAGCTATGAACATCATGGAAGTACTAGCTTATGTTATGAATAATAACATAAATTTTGATGAACACCCTCCTTCTCACGAGAAAGACAATGTTGTAGTTGAGTCTTTTATGTGAGAACGGCCTCCGACCATAATTTAATCTTATGATCCCCTCCTTTTGGAACAATAGGTCAACTCCATTGAGAAGATATTATCTTAACTCTAATTTACAGAATAAGAGAATGTTGTGCTAGATATTTATCTTATAGAGGGGGACGTCGATCAGTAGTGGATGTCGATCAATAATAGGACTTACCAAGAGAATATTAATTCCATGGAATGGGTATAATTCTAGAAATTATTTTCTAATAAATATTTTCCCTAAAATATATGTCATAAAAAGAAGAGGGAGTTACCTTTACTAAATAAAAATGAATATGAGTCCATCTAAGAATATGAGTAAAAATTCAAAATGATTACATGGTATGCCTTCTGATTTTTCATCAACATCAAATGTATGGGGGATAATTTATTTATTGGGTTAAATTAAAGTATAAAAATATATAGTGATTTGGGACATTGAAAACTATAAAGAGATTGTATATTGTTCTCTCAAAGATGAGCTGGAGGTTGGTGACTCTCGTTTATCTCACAGGACTAAATACAAAATGCTTAAAATAATATTTTTATTGAGAATATCAACAAATAAATCTCATGGAGGAAGGAAAACACAACATCCTAGATGCCAATGGTGTGAGAAGAAGCATCCAAAAAACGTTCTAAAGGGAACCTATAGATTCATTAAGTGTGGAAAAGTGGGGAATAAAATTAATCAATGCTAAAATAATGTGAATAACCACACAAATAAGATATAGGAAATTAAGGTTTAGATCAACACTCATCAAACTATACAATGTTTATAAAGCAAGGAACATGGGTACTATGAAAGATAATTCCCAAATCCCAGGGTTTTCTGAGACAATCAAAGACAACAAACTGTAAGACATAGAGAGAAATGAAGGGAATATTCTATCACTACTATTTAGGTGTATCCCGATAAATACGTGGTGATAGGTATGCTAGTTATACATTCTTGAATAGTGAAAAATATTTCTTATTCTGGTTCTACACATTATTTCATATATTTCTAGTATATTATAACTATTCAAACACCACCTAAAAATGGAGGTTTATCTATCTATGAGAATATCAAATGGAATAATTATTTAATACCAAGTGTATAACTCATCCCTATTAATTTTTTGTGTACTGAATATTTCATAAAAATCAACTTACTTCCTTTAGTAGTGTTTGATGCTATATTTGGCATGGATTGGATGTCCTAATATAAATCCAACATCAACTGTTGAGAGAGAGAGAGGGATCCCTCTCCACATCCCAATTCATCATCCAATTCTATAACATTATATGGAGGATGATGAATGTCTCCTAAAATTTGTTTTCAAGCATGGATATTTTTTCTTTATAAGAAATAATATCTTTCCTAAATGGATGATAAAAAGAGGGAATAATTATTTTAGAAATTCTTAGTGTGAGGGATTATAATGATTTATTCCCTAAAGAGTTTCCTCGTATTCCTCCTAACTAGGAGGTTGAGTTCTCAATCAAACATATACCTCAATATTTAGTGATATCCGAGAATAATTATAGAATATACACCATTGAGTTGAAAGAACTTAAAAAGAAGTTACAATAGAATCTAGAAAAGGGTTTTATACACCCAAGTGCTTCACATTGGGGTGTTATGGTCCTTTCCTGAAAGAAGATGGATCGTTCAATGTGTCTCTATATTGATTATCATGAACTCAAAAAAAATCGTGAAAAATAACAATTATCCCCTAACATAGATAAATGACTTGTTTGGTCAAATATGTTGGGTATAATATTTCTCTATGGTGGAACAATAGTCAGGATATCTCATAATTAATGGAAAAGAAGTAGGTTTTTCCGAAAACTACCTTTTGAAAAAGGTATGGACATTATGAGTTCGTAGTTACACCCTTTAACCTTATTAATACTCCACAAATATTTATGTACTTAATGAATAGATTCTTTAAGGGTTAACATTGAAAATTTGTGGAGGTATTTATAGTTGATAATTTAATATAATATTAAATCAAGGAGTGATATGAGAAGAATTTGAATATTTTTCAAAAGAAAATACAAAAAGAGAAGTTTTATGAAATGTATAGTAAATGTGAGTTTTGGATTGTCACACCCCGACCTGGTACATTGTATTTTCAGTTATTTTATTAATAATTGAGACTTTTTTAATGCTAAAATTTACTATATTAAAATCAAAATGATGATAAAATGAAAATGATTTAATAATAATAATAATGACAATATTATTAGGTTTATTAAGTTTATTATTATTATTATTATTATGTTTACTATTTCTTATTCATATGAATTATGTTTTTATGGTTTCATTCCTCCTCACTCACCCCTCTACCACTCCCCCTCTATGAGACAACACCCCCTTTCTTGTCCCACTAACACTCCCCCTGTTGGCTAATGGTTTTTAGGGGCCCCTCCCTCCTCTGGAAGTGCACCTTTATACCCTTCTAACACACCCTCTCATCTGATGACCACGACCCTTATAGTGGTCTCGGGTGACTACAAACCTAGTCAGATGCTCCCACACATGACTCCTCCACCACACCTCCTCCCTTAGGAGATCACAACCTTTCCCTACGGGTAAGCTTCTCAACCATTTTTAGGGATTTTCTTTCTTCCTTTGTGTATTTGGTTCTATAGAGGGTAGGGTTGCGTGTTTAGGGTGATATCTTGATCAGTTGGGTTCGATACTGTTTATTAGGTTTCTATATCATCTCTTGAACGTGCACTTAAGGTGAGGTTGTGGTTTCACTAATTTTTTTTTCAATTTCTTCACTTGAGGTAGGAAGATCCTTTCCTTATCATTTTTAAATGATTTTATTTTATTTTTAATTAATTTTAGCATGTTTTATACTTTAATTGTGTGGTATGAAAGTGGTTTTTGAAAGGATTTGATGAGAAACTGGTTTTGGAATGATTTTAGACATGAATTTGTCTGTGTATTTTAGTGTGAAGTATTTTTTTGCTTCTTGTAAGGGTTTTATAAATTCTGTAAATGGATTATTAAATTGGTTGAGTGATGTGAAATATGTTTTTAAGGATTTTGGATGCTTATGTGTTGGGTTTGGATTTTCTAATGAAAAATGGAAATGTTCATTGTGTGTGTTTTAGTGTGTTGTTTCATGAAAATGTTTCATGGGTTGGCTATCAGGTGCAAAGTATGTTTTTAAAAAACACATAAGATAAAAATGTATTGGAAATTGTAGTTTCAAGGGAAAATGTGTTCCCTTTGCATGTTAATCTTGATGTGCACCTCTAAAATTGAATTGAAAATTTTTGGAATAATTAAAAGAATTTTTTAAAATGATCTTGGATTATGTATGGTTTTACAATGGGGCTTGGCCCCATACTTTTGTTTCTTTTTACCTCTCTTGTTTGTTTCAATTTTATTTTGAGTCTTTGCAGATTTTTTGGTCCCTATAGGTTAATTAAATTTTGTGTTGGATCTTAAAAGATATGCACACACATACAAAGGTACATATATCTATATATATATCCTCATTGAACCTAATCCCTCATGGAGTGGGGAATATGTTCATTTTATTATGGGGTATATATATAAGAGTGTATGTGTGTGAAATTGTGGATAAATATTCATCAAAGGCGTTGAGTGCTGAATTTTTCGGCTTGGTTCTCTCCTTTTGAGGTAGGTTACCTTTAAATTTTACTTTAAATTTAAGAGTACATTATTTTATTGTATTTCTCACTTTAATTTAATGCTAGTTAGTAATTAATGGTTTTTATAATAAATAATGATTTTGAAATATAGTTTTTTTCTCTTGGCAAGTGAATTGCATGAAATTGTTTTATTTAATGTACATGCCAAGAGTTTATCATATTTCTCTATTGGCCTTTGAAAGTATGTTGTGTTTTTTTAAAGAATTCCTTGGGTTTTAAATGTGTTTGGGGTTCTCAAATATATTTCTTAAATGGGGTTCTAAATTATTTTGAATGCGAAAGTGGTGTTTATTTTATTCTTTTGAGATGATTTTGGTGTGCATGTGGTTCTTTATGAAATTGTTTTGCATGTGATGATTATGTGAGTCTTGGTTGGAACATTGAAAATGGTTTCATAAAAAAGTCTTCTACGATTATCCACTTTCCATGGTTACGTGTATGTTGTGGGAGGTCAACAATGAATGACTCTCTTGTGATCAGATAGTTGAAAGGAAAGGGACATGTTCCTTGGAGTGATTCTGGAATGACTGTTGTGTGTGTTTATTGTGTGTGAGGCCTGTATACATGATGGATTTCATTTATAACATTATCGTCTCACCCCCATTTAGTTTGATCATTGGAACCTATCATAAGGAGTGAATCTTCAGTGAACGATTGTTTCACTGGGTTATATTACACACTCATTTGTGGCCCATAGTAGATGGATATTTTTTATTATTGATATGCGATTGGGCCGCTCAATCAGGCCAGGTATGAAAATGATTGGGAATTTTGGAGTTATGATTTCCTTGGGCAGGTAATGCCTTCAGGATGAGTCACATGTATAGTATGTTCTATATTTTTCACGAGATCTTAGTTTATTACATGTACTTCGACACTGAGTTAAATGTGGTGGATGATTGAGGTGTATTGTTTACTTGGTCACTCTTCCATGATATTTACTTTTACCCATGTGTGGTCATTGTTTTTTCCTCATTTAATGGTGTATATATTCTCTCAAAGTGATGTAATGATTTTCAAATGTTTTTGGAAAAAAGATAAATTTTCCTTACCCTTCTTTCTTTAAAATGATAAAACATCCTTCCTGGAAAAGAAAATGGTTAAAATAAAAAGGGAAATATTCCATGATTTTCTTTAAAGGGAAAATATGTGAAAATTTACTTGTATGCATTGTAGTTCAAACATAAAACTAATGATTCTATTTTTTAAAGGAAATTCATTTTGTAAATGTTTACTTGGGAACGCCTAATGAGTTTTAAAACTCACACCTATACTTTATTATTTTTTATTCAAGGTAAAGTTTTTATCTTGATCTTGATCTCCATGGTCAATGTTGAGTCTTGGGATTAGAGAGTGACCCGCGAGGTCACATGAAGATTTAGTGGTCGTCAGGTTTAATTGGTTTTTTTTCAGTTCATACTTAATTTTTATATTTGGATTATTTGTTTTGGGAGGATCTTTTATATTTTATTCGACATTATTTGATGTATATTGGGTGTAATAATTATCATAATCACTCTGATGATACCCTAGGTGCTTACTGCCATCCTGAGAGGATTGGGAATGCCTCTCGGGCCTTGTCTCGGGCCGAATCATGTCACCGGTTCAAGGTTGACCTGGGTTTGTTCGTGATAGGGATGAATGATGTATCATTGTTAAGTAATGTTATCACCAATAATGGGATACCTATAGACCACTCGAAGATAATGATAATTTTGAAATACCCCCAAAAAAACATCTATAATAGAGATCCATAGTTTCCTTGGACTAGCTGGATATTACTAATGATTTGTGAAAAACACTTCATGATTATAAAACCAGCTAAAAAAGATAACTCACAAGGGGGTAATATTTTTACTGAAGAATGAATGTGAATATATATTTAAGGATCTAAAAATCACCTTTATCACTGCACATGTTTTCCTCACGTAGGTATCATTTTGTGGTATATAGTGATGTTTCAATGAAGGGTTTGGGTTATATACTAATGAAAAATGAAAAAGTGATAGACTAATCCTCAAGGCAGTTGAAAGATCATGAGTAGAACTATCCAACACATGATATGGAGTTTTATAAAATGATCTTTGAGTATAAAAAATAGAGACATTATCTCTATGAGGATAAGTGTGAAATATATTTGTTTCATAAGAGCCTCAAATATATATTTACATAGAAGAAGGATAATATACACTAGTAAAGATTGTTAGAGAAGAAGAAGGAATATGAATTCTCAATTAATCACTATAATGATGAATAGAACAATGTTTTTTATGTATCACCATGAGTTTTTAAGAAATATATTATTTTGAGAAATTTAATTTTGTAGATAAATTGCATTAAATGCGAAACCGTGTTTTAAAGAACCATGATATACTATTAATATTATTATGACAATTATAACATATCCATTAAACATGTTGTTATGAATATAATTAAAAAAATAAAAAAACTAATTATAAATGTTTCATATAATGAAAATATTTTTATAAATAAGAACCTAATTTTTAGTAATGTATTTATATGGTTCAAAAATTATTTATTTCTCAAAAAATGATTTTTATTTATTTTGTAGTAAAAGTAATAATTTTAATTTTTGAATTTTTATAAAATTTATTTCAAAAAATTAACTAAATTTTTGGATTTAAATTTTCAAAAGTATCTTTGGATTAACTTTTTATAATTTTCTGAAAATATTAATGTTTCATTGAATAGTAAAATATAATGATTTTTATTAACAAGTAAATTTTTTTCATAAATATTTTTAAAAGTTACTTAATATTTAAATATACTTTAAAAGTATAATTATTTCAATAATGATATTATTAAAACTGTTTATTTCAGTGTAATTATAGTCTTATCGACATATAATATTAAAATATTTTAGACTTAGGAAAATATTCTCTTTGGAAAACATTTTTTTCATCACATATGTTGTTTTAATTTTAAATTAAAAAAATTTCCTTCTTTGAATGGAATTTATAAAAATGAATTCCATATTTAGAATCATAATAATAAATAATAAATAATAATTTCCACTTTTTTTAGTCAAAATGAATAGAAAAAGTAGTAAAAAATTAATTCCCTAGGTTAAAGTCAAAAAAACATTATTGGAAGTCAAACCAAAAAGTTAAAGGTTAAAATAAACTAAAAACAATCCCAATTCATATTATCTAGACATATTTTAACCTTATGTAAAGACATGGAATTTCCATGTAATTTTTTTAATTATATGGGAATTTTACAAGTCCGCGAAAATTGACGGCCCGTGATTCCGAGGCCTGGTGGGCCCAAAATAAATTTCTGAACTTTTTTTTCAGGTACACTTAGTAAATGTGCAAGCGGGTTTTTGTAACTATTGAACCGGTGATTGAAATTGAAATCTAAGGACACCGTTGAACACACAATGGTGGTATTCCCTTAAGGAGACTTTCACCTCGACGGTAGTTGGTCGAGGGTGAAAGTTAGTATTTGTGTCATTTGTAAAAGAATAAAATAAAATAAAAATGTTTAACATTTTTATTTTTTGAAGCTTTCCTTGTGGATGTTATAGAATTGGGGAAAACTTGAACTAAAACCTCCCATATGTATGTTATGGAGGTGGTGACCACCAGGCCTAGAACCCCAATTTTGAATTTCTCGTGGTGGGGACCACCCGAACCCCCATTATGGGAGAAACCCCTTGAACTCCCTCATTAATGAAGAGTTAACCCATAGACTCCCTGAAACATTAATTATGACAACATGCCAACGTAAATAATCTAGCCAATTTAAAATATATTGGCACCTCTTTCCTTTTAGAGGATTTGGTTGGCGAAGGAGAATGGGAGATCTTGGAGTACTACTCTACAATGAAGAACAACATCCATCGAAGAATGATTATCTGATGAATCGGCGAACGAGCCCGGGATTAGGGGCGTGTGGCGGGCGAGATGAATGTCGAAATCTTTGAGTTCCTTCTCGCGCCAACATCAACGATCCATCGAGGTAGGGCGGTTGTTTTAATTTTTTCCCCTTACTCGTTCTATACATTTATTCATAAATCAAAAAGAAATTATAGCTGCTTGCTACCGCTCTAACCTGGAGAGTGTGGTCCAAACAAACATGGCCCGACCTCTCAAAAATTCTTTTGATTAATTGTTGTGTACATTGTGATGGAGGAGAATGGAAACCAACAATGGTGGGGCATGAGAACAGTGGCCTGCACCATGACCGGCCGCAATGAAGGCATCGACGCAACTGCGCCACTCGACGGAAGAGAACTGTGACTTTTGCTGCTGCGTGAAGTGAGGAAGACCGGCCGAGCCGATCGCCGGCGAAGGTACGGCGCGGTTGCGCGCTGTGTGTAAGAGACGGCTGGCCATCCATCCTACCATGGCGGACCGCCAGATCGCGACCCCCATGCCCCCTCATGGCCCCTACACCGGACCACGACCCTCGCGCCGCCCCGCGGCCCACACACCGGATGGTGGCCCCCGCTCCGTACCACGGCCCCTGAGCTGCCCCACCCCACTACGCCACCTCACGGCCCCCGGCCGCCCCACGGCCCCCGTGCCACACTGTTGCCCCCGCCACAGACTGCATCAACCCGTGGCCCCCGCACCACCCCGCCGCCAGGCAGGACCACCTGGCGCGGGCCAGGCCCAACCCAGTTGGGTGGGTCAACCCAAACCGGGTTGGGTCGGCTCCGGCCGATTTGGTCCGACCGGGTCAGACCAGACCCAGACCAGCTTCGACCCATTTCTGCTATTTTGGCCATAACATTGGCACCGAGTGTCTATTTGACTAGCCGTCTATGGTTCTAGAATATTGGGACCGAGATGGCCCCTTTGGTATACCCCGCTGAATATTTGGATAATGTTGGGGAACAGTCAGGTTGGATCGAGTACGAATCCAACCGGGCCATTGGGACTAAAAGACTAATAAATTACAGACAAGGCATCCGTTTGACGCACTGTCTATTGCATTGAGACCCCTATGACATAGCGGTCCATTGGGATACTACTTCATGGGACTTCATGGTAGTTGGAATATCAACCAGTGGCTAGAGTTTCAGACCCTTCTGGAGATGAGAAATCTTAGTGCGGGAATCCTGTAGCTGGTTGTGACAATGTACTAGGATCCTGTGTGGGAATGAGACGTACTGATGATGTACTTGGATCTTGTGTGGGTCTGACAACGTACTGACGATGTACAAGGATCCTGTGTTGGTATGACAACGTACATACGATGTACTAGGATCCTATGTGGGTTTGATGATGTACTGATGATGTACTAGGATCATGTATGGGTTTGACGACGTACTGACGATGTACTTGGATCCTGTGTGGGTCTGATGACGTACTGACGATGTACTATGATCCTATGTGGATTTGATGACAAAATGACGATGTACTAGGATCCTATGTGGGTATGACAATGTACTAACGATGTAATAGGATCCTCTATGGTTCTGATGATGTATTAATGATGTACTGGGATCCTCTGTGGGTCTAATGATGTACTAAGATCTTGTGTGGGTCTGAATAGGTACTCGGATCCTATGTGGGTTTGATGATGTACTATGATCCTATGTGGGTCTGATGATGATTTAGGATCCTTCGTGGGTCTACCTCTTAACAGAGTAAGAAGATTCAGTATTTACATCTAATCATCTTTACTACTGTACCTATGATATACCTGGTGTCAGCTGAGTCTGTACTTGTGTGGTACATTACTTTGTGGTAATACCTTGGTGGTATTCTTATGTGTGGTGTACATGGGTGGTACTTACCTTCATGGTACTCCTTCCTTTGTGGAAAAATTGAGATTGGGCTTTTCAGTTG
Source organism: Viscum album (assembly GCA_963277665.1). Classification (NCBI taxonomy): domain Eukaryota; kingdom Viridiplantae; phylum Streptophyta; class Magnoliopsida; order Santalales; family Viscaceae; genus Viscum; species Viscum album. The sequence continues at coordinate 864,894,619 of OY728152.1, read as the reverse complement.
GACTCTGTGTTTCCTCAAGATTGTGATGGGCATACTTGATAACTTAGGTATATGAATGGGAATATACCTAAGTAGGGTTGTCAGTTGATTTCATGATATGTGGTTTATCCTTTGTGGATTTTGTGAGACCTTGAGGGTCTCGAGGTACATACTGAGTATCATTATACTCACCCCTGCATGGGCTATGCCCGCACCTTGTTGTGTTTGGTGCAGATGACAGACAATGCTGATTGGGGACTAGGGTACGAGGACTGGACGATGCCTAGAGGTGGACCATACAGCGTATCGGTACACAATGGAGATGGGCGGACATGGAGTGTCGAGGATGCGATATGTACCTACCCTATAGGTAGGAGCCTCAGAGGACAACCCAGTAGTTGTCTTTCTCTTTCTTCAGTTGTATTTTATTTCATTTGTATGTTTACCTTTATTATTAGACTTGTATTCTGACCCCTCTTACTTGCAGAACAATTTTTTCTATACATTTTACTTGTGTTCATATCTTGTTGTGTGCTTGGTTGTGTGTGTTTACAGGGTATAAAGACAATGCCTTCCCAGTTTTAGAGAATACGCCTTTCAGTGCTATTCGCCAACCCCTGGCCTATGGAAGGCAGGCTTATGGTAGTAACGACATGGGCCCCAGGGGATAGGTCGTGAATCCTTATGTCATCTATGTTTTTATAATTATCCATTTTGTTCCTTGTGTTATGTTTCAAACATTGGTATAATTTTTTTCTTTTCCAAAATTTCAAGTGTGTCCTCTCCCCAACTTATAAAAACAAACCCATATAATCTCTTATTAACACTTCAAAAACCCTTTTGGTTATCTAATCCCTACCCAAATATCATCAATTATTCCCTCCTCCCATACTACAGTACATAGTTTTAATTGGGAACCCTCGGAATTATTTAGGTGTAAACCTAAAGCTGTTTCTCGAAGAAGAATTATAGTCCTTCACCATGACTTTTTTATTTTATTTCTTCCCATAACCCATTAAAATATTCATAAACTATACTAATATAATAAAAATAGTATCTCCCATATAACAATATTTTATTATGTTAATTTAGTAACCTATATCTATGTCCTCTTCCATCTAATGGGAAACAAAATAGTCCATCATGTGTAGAACAGTCTACCACCTCATGAACTGATATAATATGTTTTCCATATCGACCTCCACATCTTGGTATAACGTTGTCTTTAACATATTTATCTGATATTTATGAAATAATTATACTATAATAATTATAATAACACATATAACTTATTAATTTATATTATATTAGAATACCTCACGAAGCGATATAATTCATTTTTCACTTAAACATTAAATGGAAGGTAATGAGGCTAAATTTAATTAATATATGTGATATATATGAAGTTATAATTATTCTTTAATGGTGATATATTATTTACCTTCATTTCATTCCATCCGTCGATAAAATGAAAACAGTGTTCATGCTTTCATAGGACCTACCTTCTCCATGAGTGGTGTAATTAATTTTCTATCTCAAACATTTATGGATTAACATAAATAAATATATAATAAATATATATTATTTTTATATCATGGATAAAATTATAGAAATTAGGGAAATATGAAAAATGAAGAAGTACCAAAAAACCAAATCCCAAAAAATCAAAGAAAATAAAGAATTTATTACCCAAAACTCAATTTTAACCTGGAATTCTTAATAAACATGTAATAAATGTTAATTGGTAAATAATATATTATATTATAGATACTAATACGGTTCTATAATATATTTATAATAAATATTTATTTATTTTACATTTGGATCTAATATGTTCAAAGTATGTTGAGACTTAAGGTAACGTATTTTCATCTCAATTTTTTATCTATGGAACCCAGGACTTATACATAAATTATTTCATTTATATAGTGTATATATGGACCATGAATGTATTTTTATTGATTTCATCATAAAAATATGGGATAAAAATATCCATATACTATTTTTTCTTTCATGTTGATTACGATTGAAAATATACCTACGTTGAAAATGTTTTATGTTACAATTTCATTGTTTATCAAGGTTGTAATAAAGTTATAATGATGAAATATTATAAAATATTTCTAAAGAAACTCATAAATTTTATTATCATCAAGTTATTCAAATAGATAAATGTTTTCCTTTCATTTTCCAGAATTTGTTTACAATATATTCCAAAATAATGCATTAAATAATAATCGACCTTATTTCTCTCTTCAATCAGAAATCCTTTGTCTTACATTTCCATATTTTCTAAAAAAGATTTAATTTTTTTAATAAAATTCCCAAAATAATTATTAAAAGAAAATTTCATCCATGTTTTAAATTTAAAAAAATTGTTCTAAAGGAATTTTATTGTTACTTTATAAAAAGGGTCATTTTGTCTTTTACCAAAATTGTGAAACAAGTCTTTATTTTAACGTGTACGACATGAAAGTTATTTTCCATGTCATGATAACTCAATGTTTTTACTATTAAGTTATATGTTTCAAATATAATATTTGAATAAAATTATTTTAATTTTTTTCCATTTAATTTTTAAAAAGGTTGTTTTTAAAGAGAAATGGTTATTTTCCTCAAGAAAGGTCCTTAGTGATATTTCAAAATCATTTTATGTCTATGATGAAATCCATTGATGTTAATTGTGATTTGTAGGGGATATAATCCAAGGATACCATCAATATTATTTATATGGATTATTTATGTTTATGATGATAAGATCTTTATGAAACCCATTCCTTTTTCCATGGGTTATGCTATGATGAAATGATTAAGTCCTTTTGAAAGCCATTTCTTTTCCATGGGTTATGATAAGATGAAATGATTATAAAACCATTTATTTTCATTGGTTTAGATATGATGAATATTTTATGTTTTTTTTGATGCACCTATTTATGGTTTTCATTTTTTGAAAGTGGTCACATTATAAGTAAGGATGGTGTTTACGTTATAACCAAGGATGGTGGTTATGTTATAACTAAGGATGGTGATCACAACAGAACCAAGGATGTGTGGGACCTATATCTCCCTCCATTGAACTGGGTAAATATTAATATCTCATTAGATAAACGGAACTATAATTGTAAGTGAACATTGTACATTGAAAGACTTTTCAAACTATGATAGTCTTGGGATTAATCCATGATTACTATGATGGTTTGGGGTGTGAACCCACACTACAAGAAAACTGGCCTTTTGCAATGGGTTATTTATGACGGGTATAGACCCCATTACAAATAGTCCATCGAAAAGATTAATCACGACAGGGACATCAACCTATTGCAAAAGGTTTGGTGTGGTTTTCATGACAAACCGTGGAAGGATATTTAAGACAAGGGGTGCCTCCCGGTTGCAAATACCTAGCAACGGTAAATACTATTTGGGAGGGGATATTCCCTCATCATAAATAGTGTGTCAGAAGGTCACTATTTGCGATGGGACCAGTCACAAATACCCTTTAACCGCTGAAAATAATAAATTTTACTGAAGGTATTTGTGATGGGAATCCCGTCGCAAATAATCTAACCAATATATACCACCACAAATTTTTCCATCTTCCCCAATATTCAAACCATCCCTTTCTCCCTAAACACTAATTTTATAGTTTAAATTTTTTTGAGTTAAATTTTTTTTCGAACAGATTTTGAAGTTGTCTACACCTATATGAGTTCATGTTTAAAATTATATAATTTTTATTTAATTTAATATTTATTTCATTTTTTATATTAATTTTAATTATCGTTAATTAGTGGTAAATAAATTAGATTTAGATTCTTTTCTTATTGTTATTTATTTGTAGAATCAAAATGAAATTATTGAGGATAATTATTAATAATTAGTGCTAATTTGGAATTATTAACAATAATTAATAATGAATATAAATAATTAGAGGTAATTAATAATTTGTAGGGGTAATTAGCAGTAATTTAATGTAATTAACGCTAATTAGTAATAAATTCTAATAATTAGAAATAAATACTAATAATTAGTAATAATTTGTAATCATTAGTAATAATTAGTAATAAAAACTAATAAATAGTAACAAATAACAAATATTACTAATAATTAGAAATAATTACTAATAATTAGGAATAAATAGCAATAAATAGAAATAAATAGTAATAATTAACAATAAATCGTAATAATTAGAAATAAATAGTAATAATTAGTAATATATAGTAATAAATAGTAATATTTTGTAACAAATAGTAATAATTTGTATGAAAATATTAATAAATATTAATAATTACTAAAAAATAATAATAATTAGTAATAAATACTAATAACTAGTAATAAATACTAATAATTGATAATAAATACAAACAATTATAAATAATTAGTATTAATTAGTAATAATTAGTAATAATTAGAAATAATTAGAAATAATTAGTTATAAATATTAATAATTAGGAATAATTACTATTTATTATCAATAATTACTATTTATTAGAAATAATTAGTATTAATTCGAATAAATAATAATAATTAGTAATATTTAGCAATAATTACTATTAATGAGCAATAATTACCAGTAATTAACAATAATTAACAATAATTACTAGTCATTATCAATAATTAGAAATAATTAGTAATAATTAGTAATAATTAGTAGTAATTAGGAATAATTAATAATAATTAGGAATAAATAGCAATAATTAGACATAAATAGAAACAATTAGCAATATTTAGCAATAATTAGATATAATTATCAATAATTAGAAATTAGTAATAATAATTTGTAATAATTACCAATAATTATCAATAATTTCCAATAATTGCCAATAATTAGTTATAATTAGCAATAATTTGAAATAATTACAAATAATTAGCAATAATTAGGATTTATTAGCAATAATTATGATTTATTGGAAATAATTTGTAATAAATAGTAATAAATACTAATAAAATGTAATAAATAGTAATAAATAGTCACAATTAGTAATAATAAGAAATAATTAATAATAATTACTAATAAATAATAATAAATAGTTATATTTAGTAATAAATAGTAATAAATAGTAATAAATTTTAATAATTAGTAACAAATATTAATAATTGGTAATAATTAGTAATAATTAGTAATAAAGTGAATGAATTAGAAATAAATTGAAAGAATTATTAATAAATTGCGATAACAGAAATAAATTATAAGAAATGGCACAATTTCTAGTGGATTGGCGAAACTCCTTTTTCTTGATGACTCTTCTCCTTTCAACTCTCACCGAATCAAAATATTATGAAAAATGTGCACTTACATATGCATATCCCTTATCGTATTCATGATATTGGATAAGCATTTGTAGGACCACATTTTTTATAATGTTTTCAGGTGGAGATAGTTGGAAGAAGATGATTCGTCGACGCAGAGAGGGATCTTTTGTCCAACTACTCATTTACTTGCATCTTTCTCACATTGAAATCATAATGAAGAATTTGGTTGGAGGTACACTTATGCATTATCATATGAATAGGAATGGATATTCGTACCTCCGAGAGGATTATTCCTTTTGATTACAGTGTGAGAATGTTCCAAGTAAATGAGTCTTCAGACAAAGGAGTAGCCTCCAATCCACTAGAAATTCTATTGCTCATAATTAGAGGTAATTAGTACAAAGTAGCTATAATTATTTATCTTATCTTTTTTTGAAGGTTTTTTATTATATCAAATAATCCAAAAACAGTAATGATTTTATATTTTGTAGAAAAATATGGAACAAGGAAGTCAACAACAATCATTATTAGATGATCACTCTTAGATAAATCCACATAGAAATCCAAATGGTTCTAGTTTAAATCCTGTATATATTGATGGTGTTGAAACTTTCTTATCATTTTAATCATCAAAACCCGAATTTGATTCAGAAGGCACAATTAAGTGTCCTTGTAAAAAATGTGTTTTGAGAACATTTGACACATTTGACAACATTGGGGGAAATCTCTTTGATTTTTTAAACCATATTATGTTTTTTTTATCAACATGGTGAACACAATTTCAGAAAATACACTAATAATTTGATTTTGGATCCATCACAATTTTAAAATTTACTACATGATATTGCAGGTCTATCTGTTCAATAAACTGAAACTTAGGAGGATATTGATCTGCCTACTGAGTTGGAACCATATGAATTTTATGAGTTGTTGAGGTCTTATGAGGATGAATTATATCCTAGTTGCAAGATAAGAAAATTAAAAGCGGTTGCAAATTTTATGGCCATTAAATCAGATAATGGGATGTCAAAAAACGGTTTTTCTCAGATATTTACTTTGGTTAAAACACTATTACCTAAAGGAAATGTGTTGCCTATAAATTAATATGAGATAAAGAGGCTATTTCGTAATCTGGGACTTAATTATTAGAAGATTCATGCATGTTAAAATTATGAATTTTATATTCTAGTGAAGATGAGTCATTGGATAGTTGTCCCACATGTGGAAAATAAAGGTATAATGATGCTCAACTGGGAATTCTGGATGGATTCACTTAAAATAGTTGAGAAACATCCCACTAACACCCTGGTTAAATCATTTATTTATGTCTCAGAACACATCGACAATGATGTCATGGCATAAAATCATGTTTTCAACTGGTAAAATCGTGAATCATCCATCTGTTAGTGATTCATGGAAACATTTTGACTGAGTGCATCCTTCTTTTTTTAGAAGCATGGAACGTACGATTGGGTATTTCTACTGATGCTTGTTATCTGTTTGGTTCTTATAAAAGTCAGTATTCATGTTTCCATGTATTTATAACTCCATAAAATTTACCTCTATGGATTTTGAAAGGGCCTTATATCTTTTTGAACTTATTAATCCTTGGACATTCAAAAAAGATATTGATGTTTATTTGAAACTATAGATTGATGAGTTAAATTGATTGTGGAGTAATAGTGTTAGTACATATGATGTCGCTGTGAAACAGAATATCCTACTAAAAGCTGCATTGATGTGAAGAATTATTGACTTCCTGGCATATGTAATGTTATCAAGAAGGAGTACACATGATCCAAAATCATGTACTTACTGTATGAGAGAAATAAAAAAATGTATGATCATCAATTCAAAAAATCATGGTATTTTTACTGTCATTGCAAATTTCTACCAACTGATCATCCATTTCAGGGGAAAAAATATCATCTCAGAAAAGGCACAATTGAATCAGACGAATCTCCAAAAATGATCTCTGGTACAGAGTTATCATGAATTGTATTTTCATTAACTCCCATAACATTGGGACAAAAAAAACCCAACAGAAAATTCATGTCTTGAGAAGGAATAAAATTGGATAAAATAGAGTATTCTTTTGGGATTTTCCATATTGGTTTGTTTTTTTGGTCTTCCAAATTTTGGATTTCATGCATATTGAGAAGAACTATTTTGATAAATTATTTCATAGAGTTTGGGATACACCGTGTATAATCAAAGATAATGTAAAGGCATAATTAGATCTTTACCAAATTTACAGGTGACCAGAACATGAAATGTTTTAAAATTTCAGACCGAAGAGGTTAATAAAGCCAAAATTCGCATATACACTATCCCAAGAGAGTCCCTAATTATTTTTTCAAAGGATTTCAGATTTGAGACTTCCAGATGGAAATTCTTCCAATTTGGGAAGATGAGTTAAGAATGGTTATATTACTAGATTAAAAAGTCATGATTTTTATTTTATAATGGAATGACTTATGCCAATTGGATTAAGAGGTTTGTTGAATTGTATGATTTGGGATTTGATAACAGAAATATCATATTTTTTTCGAGACATTCATATGGTGATAACAGACAATGGTGTACTAAGAAAACTAGAAGAAGATGTTGTTGTAATTATATGAAAAATTGAAATAATTCATTCCTCTGGCTTTATTTGACTTAATGGAAACTTTGATATTACATTTTCCACATGAAGAAAAATTTGGAGGTCCGGTACAGTTTCTATGGATGTACCCATTCCAGAGATTCATATAGAAATTGAAGAAATATTTATGTAACAAAGCATCATTTGAAAGCTCAATTACTGAAGCTTATTTGCAAGAGGAAATTTCTTTTTTCTACTCACATTATTTTGAATCATAATATCCCTCAAAATAATACTACATGGGATGGAATGAGGGGAATGTTGATGACAAAATAGAAAGTCAATTATTAATTTTTAATCAACTAGATCTTGAATTCGGTGGAGTTCATGAATGTTTTCTTTCAGATGATGAATATCATCGACCTCATACATATGTTCTACTCAACTATGAATAAATGACATCATTTGTACTGTGAGTGATTCTATCACATATTTTATAATTTATGTTATAGTATATAAACATATTTTATTTGTGAGTTATATGATAATAATATCAAGAAACAACTTCATCCAAATACAATAGATGCTCTTGAAGAACGCTGGGAAAATTTCTTTTTTTGATGGATTCAAAAACTGGTAACATAAATTATTGATGGTTTTACATATAAATTATGTGTACTAATTATTATATTGAAATTCTTTTATCAAAATTTTAGGTGTCTCATATGATGTTAAAATTGATAAGCAGCTGGGTATATTGAGTAACCCACTATCCAAAATGGTTAAATCTTATAATTCATATATGGTGATGGTTTTAGATTTTATACACGTGCATATGGGGAATAAAAAAACAATTAACAATGGAGTTTTCTTGAGAGGATCTCATCACAGAGAAACTAATGTTGACTTTTACAGCATGTTGGATGAAATTATTGAACTGTGTTATCTAGGAAAAATTTACATAATGATGTTTAAATGTTAGTTGTAGGATACTAAGAGAGGATTGCACATTCATACAACTCATGGAATCATTGATATTAAATAGAAAAGTATTATTGAAGTAAATGAACCATTTTTACTAGCTAAATAGGCACATAAAATTTTTTATGTGAAGTACTGTACTACTTAAAGAGACTAGAGTGATTAGTGGAGCATAATAAAAAATAAAATTTTGGGAAAATATTTTTACTCAAAGTGAATGTGGTTCCACTAAAGTTCATGGACTTTAATTTTTTCTAGAGACTACTCAAAATCCATATTTTGCACAAAGAGACATGAATATCGATGATGACACTCGACAATTAAGGTTTGATTATGGCAATGATGTTAATGTTGTTAGAAATGAATTTGAAATGGAAAGAGATGATGAAATTTAAACTCATATGAATATTGATGATGTTGAGGAGGAACATGAAGACATTGACATCATAAGATATGAAGATTATGATGAAGGAGAACATTGAAATAGATAAATGGTGGTTATAATCATAATTAATAGATATATATATAAATAAATGTTATTTTCAACTATTTTATAACAACAATCATTTTGTGTTTCAGAAGTATGATGAACTATTTAATTAGTTTCAGGAGGCTGGGTTACCTTTGGATGAGGAGGATTTGGGATCATCTGACCCTCATCCTACTGGCGATTTAGGGGGTATACGGAGGGGTAATGATCTTGCGCAACAGATGATTCCTAACCCTATTACCGAGTGACGTCCACATATTGGCTTCAATCCACGCACACTGAGGTATAATAACTTGCGTTTCTTAGTTATATTTTATTAATTTATTTGTATAATAATGGTTTTATTATTTTTTCTCTTTTCACAATTTTGTGTGTATAGCTGTTGGATAGGGGAGTGCTATCTTACTCAAATATTTTTCACAGCCATGGGTCAAATGAGAATAGAATCTCATTGATGTGAAGCTCAACATGTTCCATATTTTTCGGGTACATAAATACATAATATTAATCTTTAAATTTATTTCATTAATAACATGATATTATAAATTATTTTTTGGGTTTATGGAATCCCATCGATGAGAGAATGCATGATGTTATCCACGTGGCAGAGGAGGTGTCTATGAGTGGCCGTTTTCATCTACTATGCACAATTTGAGAAGGATGATCATGAAGAATGTAGGACTGGTAGTATTTGATGAGTAGTGTAGAGGCCACCGACCAGAGTAAATTTCATCTCAAGTTTGAGATTGATTATGTTCACATTAGTTGAGTGATAGATTTCAGAGGAGATCTTCATTCATCTGACAAACCCCTGGTAGAAAGGAGGTGACACATTCAGCTGGTAGTCATACATTTAGTATGTATAGAGTGCATCTGGTAAGTTTTTTTAAAATATTTTATATAACTTTAAATATAAACAGTCAATTTTTTATTCATATAGATATTTGAGTATCCCGATATTATGGAGTACAATGTTTATTAGTGGATGTACAATGATCCAGCCACTGGAGAGAGTAGAGGCGACCACCAACAATATATTGTGGTGAGTATTATTTGTTTTTTAGTTTGAAAATTAATGGCATATAATATTTCCAATATTTTAATTTCAAATTGGAACTGAATGAGTCATATGGGGCAATGTCCTCTCAAACACAGGCTGAGAGTCAGCCTGAGGTGGGTGATCAGACTAGTGCCCACCATTTCGATGAGGCGGCATGGATGCAGGTGACCGTGTATAGCTTCACGAAGGGCCGAGTAGTTGGTATCGAATGTCGATTAACTCCTAGGACTTATTTTGGTTTTGCTATGGTTTTGACATCCATATCGAGAGGATCTTGTGGAGAGGTATCATATTTTGGATCACAGTATTAGGAGTAGTTGTGAGCTCCGAGTGAGCTTATAGTGAGTTTGTGTAAGGAGTAGGAGGAGATGCATCCGCCGCAGCAGAAAGAGGAGGAGCACTGATAACATAAACAACAATATGAGGAGCAGATGCGTCGACAATAGTCTCAACAACAATAGTAGATATAACACATGCACCATCTAACTCGTAGTTTAGGAATTGAGTTTCTTCAACCATATCCTCCAGCTCCTCCACCTCCTCCAGGAGACCACCCCAATGATTTTTATCATGTAAAAAACATTTTAATTCAATTTTTGTTGTAATATTAACTATTTAAAGTTTCTTTCTTTTATATTGGTGTGAATATTTAATATTTTTTTTATTTTTAATGTTTTAATGTTTTATTATTTTTTCTTTATATTATTATTTTAATGTTTTTTGGTTAAGAATAATAATTATAATCTTTTTGTTTTTTATATTTTTTTAATATATTGAGAACTTCAATATTTTTTTATTATTTTAATAATATTGATATTATATTTTATAAATGTTAATAATTATAATAACTTTATTATATTATTAGTATCATATTATTATTAATATTATAATAATATAATTTTTTTATATTATTAATATTATTATTATATAATATAATATAATATTATTCATATTAATAATATTAATAATAATATTAATTTCTATTATTAACTTATTATAATTTTATTGAATATATTTTTATTAATAATTTGCAATGAGACTATTTGCGATGGGTTCCCATGGAAAATAGTTTATATATTTTTTAAATAAGTATTTGTGACAGGAAAACTGGCCGGTCACAAATACTTTTTTGTGATGGGTTCATTGAAAAGGTTTCTAATATATAAATAGAGAACTATTTGAGACACCATTTTCTACAATGGGCTATTTTTGACAGGATCCCGTCGCAAATAATCCTTCGCAAATACCTCAAATTCCAGTAATGCCACTCTGCCCTGAAAATTTTGGTCATATTTATTGACTAATAAGGAAATGAATTTCTATTATTATTTCTATTTCAAAAATATATATTTATTTCCAATGTTATTCTCTCATGGCTCATGTTCATTGATTACATTATTATTCATATCTTACGGACTACAATGATTTATTCCCTGAATATTGTTAATGATCTATGATATACAATGTATCTTTTTCAAATGTTATTCTCTTATTTTCAAACCTATATGCTTACATTATGTTGATATAACCCCTGCTTACCCTTACTGTGCATCTAATATCACCGTTTCTTATGCTTCTCTTCCATAGGTTATGATGAAATATATTATGTTTGATATTTCTAAGAATGGTTCTAGTTATGAAGAACTTAGTGGGAGATGATGTAGTTCAAATTAGAACCCATTATTAATGTATCCAAGTTTCCAATGCCACTGGACCTAAAAATTATTGTGTAGATTGTTATATTATATAATGAATATTCTTATATTAAGAATCAATATTGAGGTATAAGAATTTTTGGTATTTATATTTGGAATCATAGAAAGTATTAGTTAAACTTTAGAAACTAGGATGATAAAAATTGGGTGGGAAACCTTAGGATAATCCAAAGTATATGACAATGTCCTATATTAAAGAAAAGAATGTAGTATAGTTTTACAATAAAAAAAATTTATTCCTAGATACAACAATTGTTTTTGTATCAAGGATGATTTTATCAAGGGGTAATAACTCTAAACAGGTTTCATTGAATTGTACTTGATCTACACTTAGTTCCAAACAGTTGGCCTTGTCACACACCAGGTTTGACACTCCCTGGGGATATACTATAGAAATTCAAAAAAAAAACTTATGAACCATATTAAAGTATTTAAATAGATTATTATTATGAATAAAATCTGTTATTATACGTTTATATAGATATCAAATAAGAATTCATGATTTATACATCATATAAATGATTTTTCATGATTATGTGACTCCCCACTACGATAAGTGTTTCTTACACTATGATTTCAGGTTTTAGTCAATGGATAGAACCCAATGGAATTGTGTAAATTATAAATTCAATTGATATTGAAATGATTTCCCTCCTGAGAAACCTAGTATTATGGGACCTAGAATGTAAAATCTAATTTTTATGCCCACACAACTTTATCATGATATAAATCATGCTGATATTCTAAAAAATCAATAGAGGGAATAAAATTCTGTTGATTCTGTTATGAGAAAACATCCATTATATTTTAATGGTTCCACTAACCCTATATTTTATAATAAATGTATTAGTACCATTAAAATGAAATTTTTTTCTCTAGTGTTTGAGGCATGAAAAAGTAAATTTCTAAAGGATCAAATTAAAACTAAGAATGGGTGGTGAATCAGATGTTCACTTTTTGTAAGTTTCAATACTTTTAAATCATAACCCCAAAATCCAATTGATGTTTAAATCTATATCAACCTTTTGTAAATACTCATTCACGAAAAAGTTTTAATGAAATTAAAGCACAAGAGATTTAAAATTTGCAGACTCAATTTTAAAACCTATATCCATTCCATATACACTCCCATTGGTCTATGGAAATTCATTATAATGAAGAGGTGAATACTACCTGTGACAACTCCCATTAGAAACCTTTTACATCCTGATAATATTGATCATTATTTCTAATATCATTTAACAATGTTTCTTATAAAAAAATTGATCCAAAACAAAAGAAAAAAACATTATCCAGTTTTCTAAACAAAAGTTCATGGGTCTGACATGCCTAAGTCTGTTGGACTTCAGTATGATAATCATAGTCCAATTGACTCAAAAAATCAACCCTATAAGATTCTCCCATTAACATTCAACATATGAAGAATCCTTTTATTATATAAGGATAAAAAACACATGCTTCTCAAAAACTACTCCAAACACAATCATAACATCCATAGTACCATGAATTTAGTATAATGGATTGAAAATTATGAACCCATTCTAAATATGTAAAAACTCAAAATCTGCTCAAATTCTCAATACGATCTTCCTCAGTCATGTAAACAATACTTTCAGGTGTTACACCTTATTATGAGATCATTGTCCTAAAATAAAAACATGACAATATTTATACTGAATTTTTTCTTTTTCTTCACAAGAAAATATAGAAATGTAAGATTGTTTTTTTATTCTATTTGTAGGAAACTCATAATAGAAATGGAAATAAACTAAACAATGTTACCTCTTACCCAAACATAAAATCTATAAAATTCTATTGCATTGAGAATTAAACTTTGAATTCTCTAAACCTTTTCAATATTTCCCAAAGATCGGTATTCTCAAACAAACTGACATTTCATCATTCCGATGTAACTTCCTCATCTACATTACAATGAAAATTCATCAACTCACCATGATCTTACTGTTTTAATTTGTTTATTATGATATGAATATATTCATATCATTATGATCACACTATATTGAGCTCATTATGATAGGGCTATATTCCTCTTCTCATTACGATATGAATTTCTTATACTCCTTACAATCTGACTATCATTAGCTCATTACAATATGACTTCTGAATTTTTTTTGTTTAACACTTCTAGAACCAGAATTCTATGTATGGGTTACTGGAACTGATATAATCTATAAAATTCCTCCATTTCATAAAAATCATTTATCATGATAGTTTTCATGATTTATGAAAACATTGAGAATGGTAAAGAATCATCAGACTTGGGATAAAATGTATGATAACACTGTAACTCCTAACATCACTATATTATTTCAAAAATCATTAGAAAAATTGCGACATCTACATTCAATAAGATAATTCTTCTAGCCTTAGGATATTATCACCCCGATATTTATAATACTGATGATTTACATCCTTCTATGTTTGGTGTTCCTCACACCGATCAACAGTAAATAAAATAATTTACATCATATTATCCTCTCTTCCAATAGCTCCATCATGTATCATAACTTCATAATGACTTATCAGAACATCATGATAAAAATAGAATATTAATATTTAATACTTTTATGTTATATTACATGGCAAACATTATTTCTCACTTAGCATCTTATGAGACTGATTCTCCCAAAGACTAATTCCTAACTGTCTCTAACTTTCCATAAAATTATCATTCTGATTTCCTAGTTCAATTGACTCATGCTGATGATCTGAGTATGATTTCCCATACTGATAGCCTAGGTGTGATCATGAAGAAAAAAATATTCTTTTACCAAAAAGTTTATTTTTCAATAAATACAAAACATTGATAAAAACATCCAAAAGATTATTTTATCTACACCATTATATTTGTTGAAAACATTTAAAAAAAAATTTCAAATTTTTTTTTACACAACCCCAGCTTTTAAACATTTATAAAAACATTTACTTTCTGAGAAGAGAGTGTCCCAACACCACACTACTCGATAATGTAATGATTTTGAATGAATTTCATCTCTTGGTGACTAGAAAATATTACATCCATGTAAAGATAAACTCTCCCCCCATTTTTCTTTTTCTCTATTCCTTTATTGTTATCTTCATAGTTGTATGATAAACATATCTTCATATTCCTAAATGCAAGAAAATAAAAAATTCATTACAAAGTACAATGTTTTTAATTTCTCTCCCCCCTTCATCAACATAATCCAAATAATGTTGGGGGACATTCGTATGAGATTTAGGAAATTAATGGATGGGGTGAAGATGAAGTTTCAGCCTCAAATCAAGAAACCATTATTTTGGCATTTCCTTTATGATTATATCAACAATTTTATAGTTCATTGAGTTATATTAAAACAAAACATCTACAATATAATCATTTTATTTTATAAATTTAAGCTTTATATCATTGTGTTTTGATCTTTAATGTTGGGAAGGATTTTTAAAAATATCAATTTCACTTAGATTATCACAAAGTATCAACAATGGTTCATGAAATTTTACATTCAAATCATCCAACTAAACTTTCATCCACAACATCTGAGTACAAGTCTGTGTGGCCACAACATATTATGATTCTACTGTGCTCAAAGTTACTAATCTTTTTCTCTAACTATTCCAACTTACACAACATTCCCCCAAGAAAAATGATCCTCCTTAGGTTGATTTTATATCATTTGAATCTCTAGCCCAATCAACATAAGTATAACCATGAAACATCTTTTCATAATTTATTTTGTATAACCGATGTGAAGATATTCCATTGAAACATCTCATAATTCACTTTACTTCCAACATATTAGATTCATTTGGATTACTTTTATTCCTGACACACAAAGTCATAACATAAAAAATATCATTCCATGGGGCTATAAGGTATTGTAGACTTCCTATCCGCTTCCAAAAGTATTTTTGATTCACACTTTTTTCAAACTCATATTTACTCAACTTTTTTCTCATAGATATAGGAGTATAAAATTTCATCCAAAAATTATTTAACAATTACTTAGAATACTTTACACGATATAAGGTTTTTTTTTGATTTTTTAAACTTGTAAGACATGGAATAATGTTAATTATCATATTATTGACATTTTAAAATTATACATTATTTCATGAAAAAACTCATTATAGAATTGGTCATCCTCCCCAGAAAATATTATATCATCCACAAAAACAAATACAATTAGAGTTTTGGATTCAAAATATTTTGAATTTATTTTGATATCAAATTTCCCATTAGAAAATTTCAATGTTATCAAATAATTTTTAAGCATAGAATACCATACATGTGGAACTTGTTTCATCCCATACAAACAATTCTTCTATTTACAAACCTTTTTTCATACTTATAAAGTAGAAAAACACAAGGTTTTTCATTGTAGACTTCATCTTTAATTTCAAAATTAACAAATTTTAACTTTACATCGATCTAATATACTTTTTAATTTAGGTGAGAAATCACAACTAGAAACATTAATCCAGTGTCTAAACCAGAAACATGGGAAATGTTTCCTAAAAATCCACACTATCCACCAGTGCATCTCCATTACAAACAAGCCTTTTTTCGTGAAACTATTTCTAGTTCATTTAACTTGTTTATTTAAAACCACTTTGTTCAGATAACGTTTTTATGTTTAGGACATGGAACAATTTCCCATGTTATGTTTTTCGAAATTTGGTCCAACTCTTCATTCATAACATTAACCCATTCTTTCTGTTGAATAGATTTTGAAACTAATTTCAATTAATCTTTTAAGATAAGTGATGTTTAATATTTTAATGTAAACTTTATTCTAGTCTGAACATTAGCCTTCAGATTCTAAATAAAATTTTAGGGCACACCAGGTTTTTGTAAGGTAGGCAATTTCAATGATTCTTTCCTAGTAAAAATTTTGTCATCACATGATTCTTATGTATCTTGATATGATTGTTGTGTATGATTCTCACTTTCATTGGAAAACATCAGTTTATCCTCCTCATAATTCTCAAAAAAATATGTTCCTGAATATTGAATTTCAATAAATTTAACATCTTATGAGTCAAACAAATTTTGTAAATGTTGGTTACACAATTTTTATCCTCTTCCATTTGGTGAATAAACCATTAAGGCTCCTTCCTGAACTTTCTCCTCAAACTTTCCAAATCCATATTTTTGATTTTATGTAATCATGGACTTCCAAAAACATTATGTCACTTCAATGAAGTTTTTTTGTTATACCACATTTCATAAGATATCATGTTGGATTTTGGTCTCAACAAAAATCTGTTTTGAAAGCGTATAGTATAACTAATAGCTTCTCTCTGGTAGAAAATTGAAAGTTGGTATTATGCTAACATAATTCTTACCATTTGTATAAAACTTAAATTCATTCTTTATATTACTCCATTCTGTTATGGAGTGTTGGAAGAACTATACGAATATTTGATACTATGATTTCATAGATAAGTTTCAAATGTATTTTATATGATTTTGGTTTCATTATCTGTTCTCATCTTCTCTATATAATCCCCAATTTCTTTCTTAACTTATATTCTGAAAAAACATAAATATTTCCACATATTTTAACTTGTGATTCTTAAACATGATGTTTTTTATCCGAGTGAAATCATAAATAAAAGTGATAAATTATAATTCACCTTTTTTATTGATGTATCATAGACCCACATAAATCAGAATGAATAAGTTAAAGTGGTCTTGATGACTGAATGTCAAATTTCTAATGAATTTTTTAGTTATCTTGCCTTTTTAAAAAGTAAAAAAAAAACATCTACACCTATTATTTTAAATTCTAGAAAATAATATAGAACATCAAATTTAGTATGTTTGTTTGTGATTTTCTTCCCATGGATCCCATTTATTCGATGCCATAATTTTTTTCATCTTTAAAAATCAAGTAACATGAGTTACTAAACTCTCAAATTTGAAAAATATTACCATGATTTATTTCTGCATTTGTGATAAATTAAAATTAATTTACACTTTTTATAATACAATTTTTTTTGGAAATCACTTGTTTTACTTCATCACCATGTTGACTTACACTAAGTATGTTATGTTTTAGCCCTTTAAAAATTAAAACATCCTTAGATTTAAACCTTTTCTACTTATATCTGAGTTCTTTTAATGCCTTCATATATTTAAGGAACTATCATTACCAAATGTAATTGCTCCTCCATCATTACTTTCACCATGTTTCATGATTTTTATATCATGTGTCATATGTGAATAATAACCACTATAATGTATCCATGGTTTTTTCTTTTTTTACTTGATTTCAAAACTGTCTAGACAATAAAATCTATTTCCTCAAAATTATTCTTTCTTGATTCCTTTTTATTTTCTACCATAATAAAATTGTACCTAAATGAGTGTTATGCTTATTTTTGAATAATTACCAGCATGGTCACATCTTACACAAAAATCTTCTAGCCATTCAATTTTTGTTGTTGGAATGTTTTTAAAACACTGTGATTTTTCTTTTATAACTTCATGTGATTTTTTAAAGTTAATCATTATTATTACACCATTTCTTTTACTATGTTCACAAATTATTCTAGAGAGTGACAAGATATGTCAAAAATTATAATCCCAATTCCCATAGATTTTATATACATGGTAGTAGCCATTAAATTCCAATTTTCTATTAAAGTGTGATCTTTCTCTGTAAAACTTTATTATTGTGGATAACTAATTCTTCCTCAAAAAATATATGAATGTGGATAATCTTTCCTCCTGATTAGTTTTTCATATATATATATATATATTTTTTAAAATAGGTTTGTCAAACCCTTTTCCCATGATGATTTACTAATAATTTTATAGAACCTAAAATATTAGAAATTAAGATGTAACATTATTTTTTGTGGATGGGAATTTAACATGAATATTGTTTTGAGATACCTCTACAAATTTAGAAGTCTCATATTTTACATATAAAGTTTTTCACAAGATTAAATACATCTTCCTCAAGTTAATGGAAGACTAAATATTTTTTTATTGAAATCTTGTAACTTCATCATATTTAGATGCTACCTTTTTAATAAGATCTTTAACCATCATTCTATTTTTAAAAATTGTTATTTTGTAACATAATATCTTGTGAATGTGTTCTTCCTCATTCTTGATGAAAAATTATCTACCTTTAGAAACTTCTTCATAATATTTCTCATTAATCTGATTTCATTCCTAAGATATATATTTTTTCTTAGGACATGCAAGATGTTCTGTTCTGAGCTAATACTCTCTATAGGATTCCTCACCTTCTACTTCACTATTTATGGAGTTTGTTGTTCTATAAACTTTTTCAATGAATGTTCTAACCTTTTATAAACATTAAACTTCTAATAATTATTTTCATTTAAGTCTGATTGATATTTCTTACTCATCGTACTTCACTCGCTTCATGTAGACTTCTTCTTAGATTTTTTGGATGAATTTTCCTCATTATCATTTTTCCCACTTATTCCATCATGTTTTTTCATTAGAATCCTCTAAATATTCACTATTTACATCATGGGGAAATTAATTGAAAATTTCTTGATTCCACCACACTCAAAACATTTGAGATAAAGTATAACTACATACATTCACATTCCTCTTCAATAGTTATTGGATTTAAGAGATATAAATTATCATTCAACTAACAATCCTCTTTATCTTTATCATCACAAGGATAAACCTATTCAGTATATATTATTTTCTCTTTCCTTATGGCTTCAAAATCAATTTCATATTTCATATTTTTTTGAACATTTTTGGATTCTTCATTTCATATACAACAAGAATGTAATGAAATTAATCAAGAGATAAGTCACCCATATCTTCTAAAGAAAAAATTTTATAATCAAACCTATCTAGAATGTTTCTCATAAGTTTCTTCAAAATTTTATAAACTTCTAGGACATCACTATATACTTTTATGTTTAAAAACATTACATTTACTCTATTGAAGTATTAATCAATAGTTTATTTATCTCTAATTATTATTTCTTCATATTTACTACACAAAATAATTTTCTCCACTTACTTTAGATTTGCATTCACTTCAAAAATACTTTCCAACTTATCCCACATACTATTTGATATTTTAAGACCCATCACCTTTATATAAAAGTATTATAATAAGTATATGAGGAAAGTATTTCTATCCTTATCATTAACATCTATATTTATTTTATCATAAAAAATCATAGGATAATATTTCTCAATAGGTGTAAAACCAATTGTAGAAGATTAAAAAACATTCATGCCAAGAGATAGAAGATAAGGAATCATCCTATTTATCTATCGATAAATTTTTTCCATCATATATAGGAATTAAAATACTATTGAAATTGATATTATTCATGATAAGGATTCTACAAGGTAACCTCACCTCTGATACCATTTGATGTTTCTAATGATCAAATAAAAAATGAGGGGGGAGAGGGGTGAATCAATTGTTCACTTTTTGTAAGTTTCTATAATTTTATAACATAACCCCTGGAACCTGTTAAATTTTATATCTTTATCATATTTTAGTAAATAATTATGCATGAAAAAGTTGAAAATAATTTAATGAAAACAAAATTTACATGGTTTTTTCTTTGAGTGAAAACCTATATCATTACTATATCCACTCAAATGGGTCGATGAAAATTCACTATAATGAAGAAGTGAATATAACTTTTGAAAAATCTCATTATAAAAAATTTATAACCTAACATGAATGATTATATTTATTACAGTTAGTTTAAAAAGTTTCATATAAAAAAGTTTTTCTAAGAAGATTAATTAAGAATTTGTCCAATATACTTCGAAAAGATCACGGGTCTAATGACACTGAATCCGATGTACTTCAATCTGATGAACTCATCTATATTGAATCAATTGAATCAACTCAATAAAATGATACATTTTTAATTTTGTGCCTAAAGAAATGTTCAGTTAAATCTAGATGACACCACTTTTTCTTCTAATAAACTACTAAAAATTCAATCATAACTTTCTTGGTCTAATAAATTCAGTCTGATGGACTTGGTATGATGAAACCATTCTCAATCTAAAAAATTAAAACACTACTAAAATGATCACTATGATGTTCCTCTGTAAGGTAAACTATACTTTTAGGTGTCTGAACTTCTTTTATGATGTCAGTATGAAAAGAATAAAATTGGCTTGATTTATACTGTTCTCCACATTTTCCGCACAAGAATAATATTAGAAGTAGAAATGTATTATTCTTTTATTTATAGTAATCTCAGAATAGAAAATGTGAAAAACTTGAAAACGTTTCCCGCTTACCCAAACAAAGAATCTCCAAAAATCACTCACATTTAGTCTTCAACTTTTACTTCTTCAAATGTTCTCATGATTTATACAAGATCAGTCTTCTCAAACAACATAACATTTCATCAGTCTGATGTAACTTCATCTGCTTCAGTATAATTTAAGTTTCTTAGATTCATTACGATGAAACTTCCTCAGATAACCATGATCAGACTATCTTCCTCTGGTCATTATTATCTAAGTATATTCATCTCATTAGGACCTTCCAATCCTCAGATCATTATGATCTGACTATATTCCTCTTCTCATTATGATCTAACTATATTTATCTTATTATGATCTCACTATCTTCATCTCATTAGAATATTACTTCTGAAGACCCACATGTCTAGTACATCATGAACTTATCTTTTTTCTTGGGGTCTGGGGAACTGATACGATCTATATAATTCCTCCATTTCTTCAATAGATACAACCATGATAGTTATCATGATTTATGAGATCTTCAAGATTGCTAAAGCATCATCTAAACTAGTTTATAAAATATAATAACATTCTGACTCCTTCCTTCAATAATTTATTTTAAAACTCTTCTATAAAATTATGATATCTTAACTCAGTAATATCATTCCTCTAGACATATGATTTTGTCATAATAATGATTCTCATACTGATGATATGAATACTTCTATGTCCGGTGTTCCTTTGATTGATGAGAATCATCCATAATAATTTACATCATATTCTACTCTCTTCCACAAACTCCTAATTGTATCATAACTTCTTCAGTATTTATGAGAACTTCATGATCAAAAAATCATCTTCATATTTAATAATTCAAAGTTATATTACTTTATAACCTTTAAATCCCACCTATCATCTTCTAAGATTGATTCTTCCTAAGACTAACTCCTAATAGCCTCTTATATCCCATCAATTTCTCATTCCAATTTCCTGGCTCTGTTGACTCATGCAGATGAGTTGTGTTTGATTTCCCATACTGATGGACTTTGTTTAATCATAAGGAATGAAAACATTATTTTACAAAAAAGGTTATTTGTCAACAAATAAAAAACATTGTTAAAAATATCACAAGGGTTCTTCAAAAAAAAATGGTTGTCTATCATTTGGATGTGGGAAGTAGATCAATGTTGTAATGTTGCAAATAATCTGATTCGACAAGATGAAATTCACTATATGGAATGGGATGAGATTAAGAACTTATTTTTCCATATGTACTTTCCTCATTTTATTTTTATAAAAACTTATACAGAATTACTTGATTTAAACTAAAAGGATGATAATACATTGGTACCTATGAGGTTAATTTCATAATACAAGCGAGGTACACTTTTGGTATAAAAATCCAACCTGAAAGTACTGTTGATTGATTCTTCAGTGGATTACAACCAAGTCTCTAAATGTATTTTTACATAACAGACTTTTGTATCTTTGAATAAATCATTCAATGTTATATCAAGGTGGAAAATGGATATTGGAATTACACATCAATGTCATGGTTTTGATAATAATATTAAAATAAAATTTTAATGAAACATTAAAAACAATAGAGAAAATAATATGATATTTCCTTGAAGATTAACATTTTGATGGAAAAATGGAAAAAATTATCTTAATGGGATTGGTAAATGTTTTATGTGCAGAAATGAAGGTCATCAAGAAATAAATTTATGATGTGATAGGAAAAAAGTATGTTAATGATGTTAATAGAGAGAAATCTCCATCGAATGCACCACCCACAATCTAGTGTTTCAAATGCATGGAGTATGACCATCATGCTATATGGTGACCAAATCCAACATTTAATCTCTATTATTAGTGTATGAAAACTCTTAATCCAATCGATAAACTTAAATCTCATCTGATAACTATTTTTAATGAGTGTTGTAATACATAAGTGGTGAAAGGTACACTTAACAGGAAATATATAACTAATAATGCCTTATTTGACTATAAATCTACCCAATCTTTTATATCTAATTTTTTTCAAAGGGTATCAAAATTCCACCCCAATGATTAGATATTTGATTATAAATGAAAACCATTAATGGTATAATGATCATATCTATTGAATATGATTATTCTCATGTTGAATTTTATGATAATATGATTCCTTCACACCTTATTATTCTCCCCTAATTGAATTTAATGTTATATTAGGAATTGATTAAATTTATCTACAAAAATACCATACGAGTTTTTGAGGAAGGTAAGTAAAATATGACATTCAAAACAAACCTATGATCATAAATTAGTGCGATGATAGATATAAATTTTTATTGGAGATCACATCCATTTTATATGTCATGATGTCCATTAAAAAGGGTCATTTATCTCAAATGGTTGGGGAGAAACTGAACAATGATGAAAATACTATTACATTGGAATTTTTTAAAGTATTTCAAAAATAATTTCATAATATTCCCAAAAAAGGAGAAGATGATATCTCAATAGAGATAATATGTTTTACAACACCTATTTCCAAGAATCCCTATTTAATATCCCCGATTAAGTTACAATAATGGAAGAAATTTTTTTAAGAGAACCTTAAAAATTGATTAATTCAACCATGTGTGTCCACCTGGAGTGTACAAATTTAGTTTTTAATAAAGAAGATGGGTTGATGTGTCTTTGCAATAATTATTGTGAAATGAACATGATCAGGTTCATAAACAAGTACCGTCTACCCAATATTGATGTCTTTTTTTATTAACATCAGAGATCTCAATACTTTTCCATGATTGACCTTCATTTTGGATGTCATCAATTGAGGTTCAAGAAGGAGGATATACACAACACTATGATCCATGTAAGTTATGAATAGTATTCGAATATAGTTATTCCATTTGGTCTTACTAATTACCCCTATATCTTTATGAATATAATGAATATATTATTTATTTATTAGCTTGATCAGTTTTTTGTAGTCTATATAGACAATAATATTCTATATTTAAATAGAATCGAAGAGCATGTAGATCAATTTATAAATGTGTTGAAGATCCTAAAGAAAGATATAGTGTATGAAAAATTGACAAATTGTGAATTTTGGCTATAAAAGGTTTCACAATTTGGGAATTATTATCTCAAATGAGGGTATGTCGGTGGATCCGTCAATGATGAAGGCTATTGAAAATTGGTCCTGACCAATCACAGTGAATGGGATTCTTCGTTTTCCATGTTTTTTCTAGATATTATCAATGTTTTTTGGATAATTTCACATGACTATCATATCTACTAACAACATTAACTAAAAATAGATCCATGTTCTCTAGGATTTATGAATGCATGTAAAATTTCAAAGAACTAAAGTGGATATTAGTCAGTACACTTATTCTTACATTACCATTAAGTGGATCTGGGTTTATTGTATATAGTTAAGCATACAATAATATATTAGGAAATATTTTTATTATAAATGACATGGTTATAGCTTATGCCTCATGAAAAATGACATTTCATGAAAAAATTTACCCAAACAATGATTTGGAGTTAGCTACAATAATATTTTCATTAATGATAAGGTGGAATTATATTTTTATAGAAAAATGTGATATAAATACTAATAAAAAAATTTTAAAGTATATATTCACTTAAATGGATTTGAACATGTTCCTTATATCATTGATAGAGCTAATTAAATATTTTAAATGTTCAATACATTACCACACAAGGAAAACAAAAAAGGTGGCCAATGATTTGAGTCCAAAGGATCATGCCAAATTATCTATGATGAGGATCACAAAAGATCCAATATTTATATATTTAAAAATTATGTATATATAAATCTTTATGGGAGTGGATAAATCTTATCTTTCTCAAATGATTTTCCAGCCATTTATTCATGAGAAGTTTAAACATGCGTCGAAGGATGATGTAGAGATTAAAAAAAAGGTTTGAAATGATCCAGAGTGTAAACTTCATTGTGATGGAATGATAAGGTTTAGGAACCTTGTGTGTTTTCATCCATACCAGAATGGAAGAAGGAAATTTAATAAGAGGCTCATAGTTCATCATTCTCTACTCATCCTAGAATTAAAAATATTTACAAAGATTTAAAAGTGTATTTCTAGTGGGGTTTAATGAAGGGAGGTATCGTAGAGTTTTCATCTAAGCTCTTGGTATGCTTAGATATTAAGGATGGGAGACAAAAGTATAAGGGGATGTTATATCCATCACCCATACTAGAATTTAAATGGGAAAGGATCACTACATATTTTATCATATGACTCCCAAAAATGTCTAAAGGGAACAATTCTATATGGGTTTTAGTCAATTTCCTTACAAATTCAGCACACATCGTCACTATCAGAGAATATTCTTCTTTGGATATTATCTCTAAGATATGAATTAATGAATTGGTAAGGTTTCATGGAGTACCAAATTCTATTTTATCTAATACAGATCAATGTTTTACCATAATGTTATGGCTATATATTCATGAGGCTTTGGATACAACGTTGTGTTTCTGCATTGAATACCATTATCAGAAGAATTATTAATAGAATAGTACTATTAAGAATCTAGACGATGCATTGATATCTTTTTATATGGATTTAAAAGATGGATGAGATCAAGACCTTCCTCTCGTAGGGTTTTCATACAAAAATAACTTTCACTCAAAAATTCAAATGGATAATTATGAATCCTTATAGGGAAATAAGTGTATTACTTAAACACAATATGATTAAGTATGAAAATGATTACTATCATTGTCTAATATAGGTGAAGAAATTATAGATAAAGGTAGATCCATTTAGCAATTCATAAGGGCTGCACAAACTAGGTTGAAATGTTATGTGGACAATTACCAACATGATCTGGATTTTGAATTTAGTGAAAATGTGTTTCTATTAATATATCCTGTGAAGAAGGTAATGAGATTTGGAAAAATGTAAAAACTAATACCGAGGTACATAATTCACTTTTTAATTTTTTATTGTACCAGAATAGTGTTATATCGATTGGTGCTTCCATCAAACCTCTTTCAAGTCCACGATTTGTTCCATGTATCTCCCATGATGATGTACATAAATTATCCATCACATGTACTATTCTAATACGTCATACCATTAGGGAATTATCTTTATTATGATGGAAAATTGGTTGAGATTCTAAATCGTACATATAAAGTGCTACAAAACAATACCACCCATGGTCAATGTTTTGTGTAAAAACCACGAGTTTGAGGAAGCCATGTTTGAACTTGAGGATATAATAAGGAAAAAGAATCATTTTTTTCTTATTCAAAAGTGATATAATTCAATTTTATAAATTCATTTTAATGGGAGTATAATTTAACACAATGTGTTTTTATGAAATATATTTTTTGAGTAATTTTATTTATTTAATAGTTTGTGTCACATGAAACACTATGTTTTAAGAAATTGAGATATGAAATTAATATTATTATGAACATTATAACATAGTAATTAATATTAGATGTAATAATATGAATAAATTTTTTTTAAAATTATTTATAAAATTTTCAGATAAATTTAATGTATTTATAAATTGGTACATAATTTTTAGTAAAATCTTAAGATAGCTCAGAAATTCGTTATTTCTCAAAAAATAATTTGTATTGATTTCTATGAACAAGTAATATAATTAGTTTTGGTAAATTTTAAAAAATATATTTGAAACAATTAACTTAATTTTTGGAATCAAAATTTCATAATTAGATTAGGGTTAATTTTTAGAATTTTCTAAAGAAGTTAATTTTTCAGTGAACTGTGAAATATATAGATTTTTATTAAAAACTTCATTTTGGAAAAAAGTATTTACTAAGATAAATATTTTTAAAAAATTATTAAAAATTAAAATTATCTCAATTAGTTTATTATTAAAATAATTTTTTTCATTTTAGTCAAATACATTTTGACTTTTGATATTAAAAAATTTTATACTTATGAGAGTTTTCTCTTTTGAAAGCCTCATTTCGTCCCATTTGTTGGTTTAATAATGAAATAAAATTTTCCAATTATGTAAAATAAATTTATTAAAATGGATAACATATTTTTTATCATAATAATAATTATTACATAAAAATTTCAACTTATTTTTTGGTCAAAATTAATAGTAAAAATAGTAAAAATTTATTTATCGAGGTTAATGTTAAAACGAGTTTAATGGGGGTTAATGTAAAAATATAAGGGATAAAATGAACTCACATATTCTAAAATTCATATTTTATGGGAATGTTGTGACCTTATATCATCTTAGGATCAATAATTATCCATTTTGTTTTAACTTTGTGGCATGTTTCAAAATTGTGTACTCTTTTTTTTTTAAATTTCTAGTGTGTCATCTCCTCCACTTATAAAAGGGAACACCCTCTAATCTCCTCCTAAAACATAAAAAATAATTTTTCTCAACCAAGAATTTGAAAAAAATATATTATCTACCTAAATAATCACATAATATAGGCATTATATTTATTTGGAAACCATCCTATGAAGGCTTTAGCTGTAAACCCAAATGGGTTATCCGATGAAGAGGTATAGTCCTTAACTATTCCTTTTAATTTTAGTTCATCTTCTAACACCTTAAAATATTATTAAAATTTGTAGATATAACAACACCTCTATATAAAATATAATTATACTTTATTATGATCATGGAATAAACTATAACCATATCTTCATTCATCAAATGGGAAACAAAAAAATCAATTGTCTTTATGGCGGACTACTGCCTCATGAATCAATGTAATTTGTTTTCCATCAGCACCTTTTACGGCTGAATAAAATGTTATATTTAACATATTTATATAATATTTATGAATGAACTATAATCCTAGAATTATTATTTATTATATACCTTTTCACTTACCATTTTTTTTGGGAAAATGATAAAGTCTCTCGGGCGTACAACATACTATCGCCTCACGAAGCGATGTGATTCGTTTTTCACTTACATTTTACATGGAAGTTAATATTGATAAATTTAATGAATATATATAATATATTTGAAATCACAATGTATCTATAATTTTTATATATTATTTAAATTCTATTCATTCCATTTTTATAGAAAATGGAAACAACATTCATGCATACGTAAGACCTACCATCTCTAAGAACAGTGTAATTTATTTTCCGTATCTAAAGTTTATGGATTTATATAATTAAATATATAATAAATTTATATGATATTTATATCATGAATAAAATTATTTATATGATTTTACCATGATAAAATTGAAATTATCAAAAATACCAAATAAAAACATATATGAAAAATGAAGCATATATTACCTAAAACATGATTCTATCATAGAATTATTAATAAACAGGAAATAAAAGGTTATAGATATATAATATATAGTATGATACATAAAATTATAGTTATATAATATATTAATAATAAAATTATATTTATTTTATATGAGGTTTGAATGTGTTTTATGGATGTTGATACTTATGGTAATAAATTTTCATCTCACTTTTATTTATATGGGAGACATGCATTATACACTACATTTTTATTGTGTGTGGTGTATATACATCCCAGGAATGTATTAAATTATTATTTTCATAAACAATATGTGATGTAAATATTTTTCATATATTATTTATTTCATGTAGCTTACGATTCAAAAGATATTAATGTGGTAAATCCTTTATGTAACAATCTCATTGCTTATTGGGGTAGTTTAAAATTAAGTTATGATAATGAAATATTATGATATATTTATCAATAAAGTCATGCATTTTATTATAATATATATATTTCATGAAAATAAATGTTTTTTTATTCCCTTTATATATTAAAGATACAAATATAAATTTTTAAGAAAAATAAAATTTATTTCACTCTTCGCTCAAAAATAATTTGGCTTATATTTATATGTTTTCTAAAAATGTTTCAAAGAATGATTTTAAAATTTTAAAATGATTTTATAAATATATTTTTACCCATTTATTAATTTTTAAAAAATGGTTTTAAAACAATTATCCTGTCTTTTTCTAAACAATTTACTTTTTTCTTTTATCAAACAATTTTAAATGATTCTTTATTTTACCATGTACAACAAGAGAAATATTTTCCTCCACTAAGATTAATCAATGTTTCAACGAAATGATTTTTTTTTTCACATATTATTTTCAATGAAAATGGTTTTCATAATGTTTTATGAACTTTTAGTTTTAAAATGGTTTTTTAAAGTGTAAAGGTTATTTTCCTCAATAAATGTGCCAAGTGATATTTCAAAATCATTTACAATATATGATTCCATCCATGGATGTTACTTACACATTAATCAAGATATTATCCAAGGATACCATCCTTATTATTTCTATTGATTGTTTATATTTATAATAAGAATATGTTTATGAAAACCATTCATTTTTTAATAGTTAATTATATTATGAAATGTTTATGAAACCCATTTCATTTCCAAATGATATTATATGATGAAATATTAATGAAACACATTTCATTTCCCGGGTTTTAATATGATGAATTTTTTATGATTTTGTTGCACACCTATATATGGTTTTAATTATATAATAGTGGATACATTATAACCAAAGATATCAGTTATGTTATAACCAAGGATAATGGTTATATTATAACCAATGATGGTGGTCATGTTATAACCATGTACGTGTGGGATGTATATCTATCTCTAATGCATTGGTTTAAGATTAAAATCTCATGAGATAAACAATAATATAATTGGGAGTCAACCCATGTTAGTATGTACTTTTTTTACTATGATAGTATTGGGAGATGACCTAGACTACTATGATGATTTAAGGAGTTAACACATTTTACAATTATGGTTTGGGAAATAATAATTGACTAAAAATGAAATTATTTTCTTTAATGAGGTGTATTCCAAAAATATATGTCTCATGCCAATGTTATTTTCTCATGGATCATGTTATTTGATTCCATTGTTATCCATTTCTTATGAACAACCAAGCTGTATTCCATGACAAATGTTTATGATCTATGATATGTATATTATGGTTTTAAAATGTTATTATCTTGTTCTCATAAGTTTATTCTCACATTATGTTGATGTCTCTCTTATTTACCCTTACAGTGCATCTAAGATTACCCTTTATTATGTTTCTTTCCCCCAAGTTATGAATAAAGGTAATATTTATTATATATATATAATAAGGGTACCCATTATATAGACGTTATTTGGATATGTGTAGTTAACCTATGAACTACTTGTTTATGTATCCATGTTTCTATTTGAAATAGGCCTAAATGACTCTTTCATGAATTTTCATGTTATATAATGAATATTCATCTATGAAGATGAATTATCTACTTATGAGATGTTTTGATCTATACTATAGATTAATTAAGTAGAAATGATTTGAAATATTTATCAATGATGATAATTGAGAAAGGCCCAATATTCTTATATATGAAAAGGACAGACATGGGAATCATAAAGGAATTAACATTATCATTCCTTTCTAAAATAGCTTATCAACCATTACTTATTAAGAATAAAATTTATTTTCAAAGAGAATATCTGAAAATTCAGAATAAGGTTGAAGCTATAAGAAAAGGGAAACACTCAATGTTTAAAATTGATGAATAAAGAGTTGTATTATTCGGGTTATGACTATGTGAACCTTCAAATACTAAGATAAAGAAAGAGTTATTTAATGATGTACATTTTTTAGCCTTCTATATCTATCTAGGGAGCACGAAGATGTTTTAAGATACCCAAGAGAACTGTTGGTGGGACAATATGAAGATTGAGATAATGGAATAGACATCAAATTTTCTTGTTTTTTAGAAATTGAATCTTGAGAGGAAAAAGTATAAGGGGATAATGAAATCATTACCCATACCTACTAAGAATGAGAAAAACATCACCATTGAATTTTTCACTAGTGTTACAAAGAAATAAATAGGAAATAATTCCATATTATTTATAGTGGATTTTCATAAAAATACTTCCCCACTATTTTGAAATTCCATAGGAATTATCACTTTATAAACTAAAAAGGATATACTTCTAAGAGGTTGTGAGGCTATATAGAACATAATTATCAATTTTATATAACCATTATATGATATTTACCACTATGTTTTTGAAAATTCTCCAAAATTATCAAAGTATTGAGATGAAATCTAGTATGTCTTATTAACCCAATATTGATGTCCAATCTTAGGTTAATATACAAACACTAAAACACATGTTGAGAGCTTAAATGTTGGAATTAAAATGAGGACGACATCAATATTTTTCCTTGGTCAATTCCTCTGAAAATAATATCTTTCACACAAGAATGAATAATGGATCATTAGGAATAAATTTAAAGGAAGATATTTACAATACTTTTGTGTTGGGTTGAATATTCTGAACGCATGATTTAAAGCCCTAAAATTGTAGAAAATTCCAAGACCATTAAATAACACATTAGGGAGCCCAGATATGAAAGAAGAGTTATGATGACAATAATTTATGAGTCATGAAGTTTGAGGTTAAGGATAATTTTTTTCTCTATAAATATCTATGTAATAGAATATAGAAATATGGGAAGAAGGTATTTATATGCCTTACATATATAAATCTCTTTGATATTATTGACCACATCTATGCTGTAGGTTATTGAATAGCACTCCCACCAACCCTTTATCGAGTATATGACATATTCTACATATCCCTATTAAGGAAATATATAATCGATACTTCACTGGTATTGAACTCAGAGGTGGTACATCAGGAAAATGATCACTCTTATAAGGAGTAGTTAGAGAAGATCATGGACCATAGGGATAATGTTTTACACAACAAGACTACTCACCATGAACAAGTACTATATTGGTATGAAATATACGATGGGAAAACCTATGAACCATAGAAATCCATGAAGCAAAAGTATCCTCACAAATTTTCAACTTAGTTTTCAAAATGATATTTTTAGTGAGAAATTTCTTAAGGGGTGGGGGAAAGTAACACTTCGAGTTTTTTTAATAAAAAAACTATGTTCGATAGTGTATATGAAACAGAAAACCAATCCCAAATAAACCAAAAAATATTATTATTTAAATATAAACATTATAAACTATATATTATATTTTTGGTTAGAAATTGGATTAAATGATTTTTGAAATATATATAAAGTTCCTACTCATTATTGATATCTTCTTAGTAAATAATCACTCAATTGTTAGTAAATTCATTTTAATTTTTTCATAATTTTTAGTTAATATTTTAAGTCAATATTATAATTAATTTTTGTAACTTTTAGAAATTTTAATTTTATAAATATTACATCATTTTCGAAATCAACATATCAAATTTATCTTAGAGTGAAGTTTTGGGATTTCTCTAAAATTTTTAATCTTTTAATGAATAGATAAAAATATAGAATTTTTTTGAATGATGGGATTTCTAATAAAGTATTTACAAATTAAAATTATATTATGAATTAGTTTAAATATTTAAATATGTTTTTAAATAATAAAATTATTGAATTTGGAATGAATTTTGTACTCAAATATAGTATAAAAAAATTTTATACTTAAAATGAGATTTTTTTGAAAAACTATATTTTCATCACATCTCACAGGTCTAATTTTTAATTGAATTTTTACACATATATGAATTATATATTTAAAATTTATTAATTATTTGGAATAATTGGTTCCAAAATTTAAAAATAGGAACCTTTTATTTTTAGTCATTATGAATAGTTACTATAGTGGATAATTATCACCATAGTAAGGGTAAATCAGGTAATTATGGTTAAAAATAATATGATAGTGACAAAATATTGATCCAAAAACTCCCCTTTATCCTATTTTATGAGTTTATTTATTACATTTACTTCCAATTAATTAATATATGGAAACATGGTGCATATTTATTTACTTTTTACCATTATAATATTTAAGTAAAAGATAAAGACAAAATGTCACTTTTACGATTTTAATAACTACAATATTTTGTGATAGGGAGAAGAACAAAATATTTTTGGTTCAAAATAATCATTTTAAATATTTTTTTTATTATGGTAATGTATTTCTATTTTTTAGTAATGAATTATTTACCTTAAATTCTTACGAAATACCGACATATTATTTGTTCGGTTAGTAGAAAAGTAATATAAATTATTTTAAAATATTAAAATTAATATAAATTTAATGAATTATTTTGTTAAATGGTTTTTAGATAAATATAACATATTATTCAAGTGTTAAATTTTTATATTTGAATTCAATTTCAATAATTTTTCCCTCAAATTCAGATTAAATGAATATTTCCCAAAATTGAAATTAATGATATTTTAAAAAATAATATGTTATTAAATGATTTAAAATTTTTAAAAAATCGATATTATAAAAATTTATTTAAATATGGTTTTAAATATCAACCTCAATCAATTTATTTTCCAATTTTCTATTTATAGTAACTATCATGAACCATAAAGTGTAAAATTTTCATTATTGTGGTAATTGCCAAAAAGGCTTAAAGATGGTTTAAAAAACAATATAAGGGTAACAACCATTTATAAAGTTGTAAAAATTTTATTTTATGATATTATTTTTAATCATACACATCCTTTATTTTAATTATATTAGTTTTGAGCCTGTTTTCAATGAAATGTATTTTATATTACTTTAATATTTTAAGAAATTCTAAATGTGCGCCTCCCCTTACTTATAAAATGGTACCTTCTATCCTATTTTATCCACTCATAAAAATACTTTTTGTCTTGGAAAATACTATCCCAAATCCACCCCATACTTGTCTTTCCATGTAATATAGTGCTTTTTTATTCTAAAACCCACATAGGAAGGCATTTTCTTTAAACATAAAGGGGTAGACCAGAGAAGAAAAAACATTCTTAACTGAGTGTTTGTGTTTTATTTCTTCTTCCTTGTCCATAAATTAATATTAAATAATGAAAATATAATAAAATAATTATCTACCATTTATTAAATTTTATTATTTTAATGTAATAACCTTCATCCATCTCATCTTCCTTCAATTACAAAATTGAAACCATCATTCATGTGTACGACAGACTACCGCCTCACGAACCAAAGTAATTAATTTTCCATCATTACTTATGATGAATATTTAGAATTATGGATTTAATATTTATATACTATATTCATCATATATTTATTTTTATTTAAAATTTATATATCATATATTCTCTTGAATTTCCTTTTATTTAAAGACACTAGCATCAGTCGAGCGCACATATGGATTACCACCTCCGTGAAGTGATGGGATTCATTTTTCATTACTTAATCACACGGATTGTATATATAAGTGTATTTAAATAAATAATATGATATTTATTATATAATTATCTTTTTTAAAAATTATATAATAGTTACCTCCTTTCTATCGTGATCGCTTAAAAAATGGATACATTACACAAGAGTGTGTACGGCCTACCGTCTCCGTGATTATAATGTTGTTAATTTTTCATAACCATCCTTGAAGGATGGTTTTAGAATAATATTTTTGGTATAAAAATGATAATTATATGATGATTATTATTCTGGGTATTTTTAAATAATAATCACTTTTACCTTAGTCAACTTAACAAAGTGATTTTGGATATATGAGATGAATGTCGTCAAATTGTATGACATGAACATAAATGATTAAGTAATTGAATATAACATGATAATAATTAAATTTAAATGAATAATAAAATTTATTTTTTTAATAAGGTAAATAATTAACAAAATGCTATTACTTAGGATTAATAATAATGTATGTGATGATTCAGACTCTAGGTAAGGGATCTCCTTAAACAACCATTTTCTTCAAGTTATGATCATTATATCTCGAAATCAATTTATATTTTAATTTAATGTTATAAAATTATCTTATATTATATATATATTCATCTCAAATATATTACTAGATTATTCATTCTTCCTTTTATGGGGTAATACATTTCATATGATCATTCCTTGAATTCATTCTTTTAGAAATCTCTTTTGATTATGATTTTAGGAAAGATTATACAACACATTTAATTTACATGGATAATTTTTATGTTTATTTTTAATGGTTTATTTTATTTTGGTGGAAGAAAAAATAATGAACATGTTTGGATGGGTTCACCCAGATAGAACTCTAACACATTAGGTAAAGATTTTTTCTCCTGATACGTTATGTATGGGATTAGGGAGTAAACCTATTACAATATGAGAATATTTCCAACATGAGATGTTATCTTTGATGTTGGACATAAAATATTATTATTTCACATTTTGGGTTACTTCCACAATTTAAATGTTTCCATGATTCTATGAAACTATATTCTTTATGTTATTCTCCCATATAATTACCCGTGATTCTTATCTTTTATGATATTATGTTATTCCTTTGACTAACATGCTAGGATTCCTTATAATGTTTATTCAATTACTAGGATTTTTATATCACGAATTCTTGTATATTCCCAACATTATCTCAGGATGTTTAAGGATTTAAAATATATTTATAAGCTAATTTTAGAGATTAAGATGAAGATTATTTATTTATATGTTGATGTTTTACATAACTAGTCATCCAAAGAAACTAGGACTTTTTAATACTTATTCTATATTAATGGATATCTATGTTAAAAATCATGGAATAATATGTGTATAAGGATAGTGTCCCTATACTATATATACACCCAATAAGTGTTTTAATAATTTATTATGTATGATGCTAGTAAATGAAAGGAATCTCTTGGTGGTGATGGGTATTCTTACTAGTCTGATATTGTTTATAGTGGTGTCATGGAGGGATTATGAACCACATATCTTCCATAGATGTTTTGTTTCCTTTTCTTTAATTTATTTTTATCCGTTGGAACAATATTTTAATTTTTGTAGTGACACTCCTTTTTTTGTATCGAGATAGGTCTTTTCATACATTGAAATCAATCTAGTTTTTATTAAAGTGTAATACCAATTGGAATGATTATTATTCTATGGTCCTTGGTAGATAATATTTTTAATGTTAATGTGGGATAAATAATTCCCAATTATAGTTCTTTATGCATGGGATCTTATCACCCGCATGTGGGGATCAAGAATGCCCTTCAGAAATTATCAATGGATAACTTGGGTGTCTGGTTTAGGGATGAACCAGGTTGGTTTGTGATAGTATGTCATTGTGGATATCCTTGATGTATATTTTGATTTTTATTCTTTTATCTGAGCCAAAGTCTTAGGGTATGGGTGATACCTATTTTATTCTCTTATTCCCCATGATTATTGACCCACATTTCCACATTACCATGACATTATGTCTTATGTTATGACAATGACTTAAATACTGACTGATGGTTTATGATATATGTTTTATTGGGTATTATTCTCCTATTAATTGATTATGTACCTTGATTATACTATCATACCTATATGATTATATTGTGGTCTATTATGACATTTAATAGATTTATTTTATGTTTACTATTTCTAATCATTGGAGATAACCATTTTTTTGTTTTCATTCCCTTCGGTTATGAAGGAGAGTATTATGTATGATGTGACAATAATGGTATAATGTGAGAATACTAGATTTTTGAGATGTTTAAAATGTTGTTAAATATGTTATTTATTTATCGAATCCCTTTATATGATAAACCTTTTGGTTCTGAGGTGTGATTTATAATTTCATGTAATGACTATTCATGTAAAATGATGAAATATGAATGAATGTTATGATTATGTCACCTTAGTAATTATCAATGTGGGGTTTAGTTATTTTTTTGGATTTTTTATGAATAATAAGGGTATAGAACCTTACAATACCATAGATGAGCCAAAATTGATAAAGTAATAACCCAAAATATCATATTTTGATATAAAGGTATCATAATTTAAAATACTTTAAGATTGATTTTATTTGTCATATGATTTTTTACTCTCATTATTGTATCTTGATACTCACATGAACCATTTTATTTTAAGTCAATTAATGGAACCTAGAGAAATCTTGTAATCAATTAATGTGATGGAAAATTTAATGATTGTAATAATGAGAAGAAAAATAAATGAAGGCTAGAGTATAAAATCTTATAGTCATGCTCAACAAAATCCCAAAATCTAGGAATAATAACACACATCATGATGAAATACCTAATGTTTCCACATATGGAATTAATCTTCATTGATTCCTTAATTTGAAAACACCCACCTCCTTTTCTGAGTTTTCTATCCAAAAAAATTTAAAGAAATAGATCCATGTAATTGAAAATTTATTTTCCATTATCCAATGGTCAGAGATTGAAAATTTCGTTTTAAATATTCATCATTTAAAATGTGAGTCTTGTGGATGGTTGAATATCATTAAAAATACTAGGAAAGTGGAAGAAATAAACTCTATAGATTGAGAGTATTTTAAGAAGGATTTTTTTTAAAAATAATCTCCATGACCTCTTAACACTAACATAGAGAGGGAATTTATATATCTAAAGGTAAAATTAGATGAATTCATTATTTCACATGAATAAAAAATTATGTTAATTGAAATTTATACATTTAGTTCCATCATCAACCCTAAAAGAGAAATCAAATAGTTATTTAGTGGTTTAACTCCAAGATTCCAATGGAACATGATATAAGAAACCTTGGTAGATTTGAATAAATTGTTTGAAATTCTATTTTAGTGGAAAGAGAAATCAATTAATCCAATTAATCTCATGGTTTTTGGGTCAAGAAGAGGAATTAATATTTTATAATAAATCAAATGATAAAATACCTAGGGGAAATAAGATCCATATTCTTATATAACCATGATTTTAGAAGAATAATGGGAGGAATTTTCTCAAAATAGTTGATAAATGTTTCAATTATGGAAGATAAGGCCATGAAGCTAATTAATGATGAAGATATATCAAGAT
Source organism: Viscum album (assembly GCA_963277665.1). NCBI lineage: Eukaryota > Viridiplantae > Streptophyta > Magnoliopsida > Santalales > Viscaceae > Viscum > Viscum album. Next base: position 864,856,412 of record OY728152.1, on the reverse strand, counting down.
GCTGACAAAAAAAAGGTAAATTTTTTTTAGTGTAATTCCCCCACCCCAATGCTTCAATTATATGAAGTATAGACATTATTACAACAAGTTAACCAATTCAAGGTTTAATGTAAACATTTGTCTTAAATATACTCCAAAGAAAAGGGATAAAGTAAATGAAATGAAATTGTAACTATTAAAGAAGGTCACAAAAATGAAGTGATTAAAGGTATAATTATAAAACAAATTAGAGCTAAAAATGTCTTTTTTATTCGGGATCTACACACTATTTTATATCAATAAATTTTTCAATGGGAATAAAATCACCACCCCATTGGATAGATATCTAGTTATCGATGAAATATCATAGTGGTGTGATTACTTCACCTCAAGTGTACAACTCCTATTTATTTGAGGTTTTTAGGTAATTTATTTCTAATAATATTATTATGCTCCCTTTAGTGGAATTTGATGTGCTTTTGGGAAAAAATATGATATGTCTCTAAGTATCCTATATTAATTTCTAGGATTCGGATGTAACATTTCCTATATCAAATAAATATATAGACATATATTAGTGAAAATATGATCATAAACTCCATATAAAAATTACCTCAATTATATGGGTCTTAATAAATAATCATGAGGATAATTTAGCTCAAATGGTTATGAAAATACCTAACATTGAAGATATAACAATTTTACAAGATTATTTCGATGTATTTCATTAATAGTTTCATATATTCCCACTGATTTTATGGTTTAGTTTTCTATATAAGTCATACATTGTTTTATGCCTGTATCTAAGAATCCTTACACAATGAACCAGATTGAATTAGAGTAATTGAAGAATAATCTTTAAGAGATCTTCGATAAGGGTCTTATATGACCAATTTATCTAGCAATAACATTTTTTTATAAATAAAGTTATATAAAAGCATCACTATATCGGAATTAATAAGCTTAAAAAATCACAATCATGAACAAGTAGGATCCACCTCATATTGATGACTTGTTTAATCAGTTTTGAGGGGTCAAATAATTCTAAAATATTGGAATTTAATCCAAAAATCATTAATTATGGGTGAAAAAAGAATATATTCCAATTATGGGAATTAGAAAAAGTTATAGGCACTATTAATTCATATTTATTCTATTTGGACTCACAAATTCCCCTTCTAAATTCATGGATCTATATAATAATATCTTTTGAGATTACCTTGATAAATTGTGGAAGTATTTATAGATGATGTTATCATATATTCTATGATCAAGTAAGATAATGAAGATAATTTTAAGATTTTACTATATTCCCTATGAAAGGTGAAAGTTTATTGAATATTTAGAATGTGTGAATTATATCCATAGAAAGAATAATTCTTAGATCATTTAATATAAAGAGAGGTTATACCTTGGGAACAATGAATTGAAGAGGTGATTTAAGAATGGATCATACCAACCACATTAATATATATCTATATATTTCGTGGATTTTGTGGATATTATCAACTATTTTTGAGAAATTTCTCATGATTTTCAAATCCAATTACCAAGATAACTTGAAATTGATTTAAGTCCCTCTTGAAAGTTGACTATGAAAAAATTTCTAATATCTTAAGGGAAGGTTTATAACTACACCTATACTCACATTAACTTATAGTTGATAAGTGTTTATAACATATTGTCATGTATCAATTAGGATATATGGATGTTTACTTATATAGAATGATATTTTTGTAGCTCATACATATCATCAATTAAATATTCACATGAAAAATTACACGAACCATGATTTGGATATAGTGGTCATAATATTTGTGTTGGATATATAGATTAATTATCTCTATGGTGAAAAGTGTGGGATATATATCGATCAAAATTGATTAACGTATATATTCACACAAGTGTATAATGTTCCAATGTAGATGTTTGGAGTCGATCAAAAAATAAAACATAGCATTACATTGCCACCATTAGAAGGAAAACAAGGTGGTTGATTCTCTAAGTAGGATGGATCATGATAAATTATCTATGTTGAGGATTAAATAAGACCCAATACTCTTGGATTTCTAAAGGATATATCTAGAAATTTTTAGGTAATGGGATAAATACTATATTTATCAAATTACAACTCAACTGACCATCCATGTAAAGATCAAGGAGGTACAAAAGGAAGATATTGAGCTATAGAAGAAGGTAGAGAATATCATATTATAATAATTTAATAAAAAAGGAAATATAAGACTCAAAAAACAAATATGTGTTCTATAAATATTAAAATTAAAGAAATAACTACTGAATGATGCATATAAATAACCTTTCTCAATCTATCCTTGAATCTGAAAAATGTATAGGGACCTCAAGAATAATTTTTGGTGAGAAAACATGAAGAGGGAGAATATAGTGTATGTATCTCAATTCATTGTAATCTATCAAGTTAAGTCATAATGATAGGTGTCTATAGTGATAATTAAACCACTACCTTTGCCTATGCGTAAATGGGTGAACATCACCACAAAAATCATTATAGGACATACCATGAAATATAATGGGAATAGGTACATATGGGTTATTGTTGTTATCCTAATGAAGTTAGAACATTTTAATGTTATCTGAGAATATTTTTCACATAATAATGTTTCCAAAAAATACATAAATTAATTGGTAATACTATATGGAGTAATAATATAAATTTTATATGATTAAGATCCAATGTTAACATTTATGTTCTGGAGAAGTCTTTAACAATAATTATATATCAAGTTAAGCTTTAACATTGCTAAACTTCATCAGAATGATGTTCATTATGAAAGGACCATTCAATTACTAGATTAATTATTGATATCCCATTAATTTTATTTTAAAGGCGACTTAGATCAACATCTTACACAAATAGATCCCTTATATAACAATAGAATCTAATATAAAATTAAAATGGAACCATGTGATACTCTATATTAGAAGGGGTTTATAACTCCAATATATTTTGATGGATTTATGGAGCATAATCTTATGGGACTAACACATAGTCAAGAAATAATAGAGAAGGTTAAAACCATTCATTATCATAATAAAAATTCACATAGTATACAAAAGATATATTGTGATAATGATTTATGAGATCTAGAGTATGAATTTGGAGAAAAGGAAATCCTTTTGTTATAAAAAAGGAAGAGGGTTTTGAAATTTGGGAAGAAGGTAAAATTTATTCCAAATATAATGGACCATTTGGAATACATGATCATTTGGGTTTTATAGATTATTATATTTCCCTTCCGTTAAATATATCCTAAGCAGATGATGTGTTCCATGTATAACTTTTGAGTTAGTATATACTTGTAAATTCACATGTATTGAACTCTGATATTATGTAATAGGTAAATGATATCTCTTATTAGGAACAACCATTATAAATATATTATTATAGAGATAAATTTATATTAAATTAGAACAGTTACCTAGTAAATGTTATCTCGAGGAATCCTACATTTTATGGATATATATGGGAACCTGAATATGTAACGGGGTATAATTACCCATATTTATTACTATTTTAGTAATGATATTTAATGGGAAAATCATTTTCGAAGGTAGAATGTAACACCCTAAAATTTGATTATGTATTTTTTCCTATATAAAATATTATATTGAAAAACAATTCACACATAAACCCTAAATAAAACAATCCACAATATATTTTATTAATATAAAATTTTACATTACAGGATAATCATTAATAAATTATGAGAATTAAATATAAAACACCAATAAAGAATATAACAAGAGAAAAAAACCATAAGTAAATTAAAAATCAATGAACATGTAATCCTTTTCTTCACAATCTGTGTCAAAAATCATACCTACTCTTACAAATATGAAACTAAGGAAAATAATTAGAAACATAATATACATGATGGGAGAGATGTATATGAATAGGATGAATGATTATAAGAATGTATGTAAGACTATATATAGAATGAAATCATACTGTTACATATATGGTCATTGGAAATATAGTCATGGGATATATGTCCTTTGGAAAAATGAAAAATGAATATATGGTCATTGGGTATATCTAATGGGAATATATTTTAAATAAAAATAATATAACTTTGTAATGAAATAAAAAGATAATATTTAATTATAATATTTTACTATGAAAAATATAAATTTTTATGAATTTCATATTACTAATAATATTATTATTATTAAAATGTGATATGTTGTATTGGTGAAATTAAAAGATATATTTTAATACCAATTTATTGACAAAATTCACTATTTAGATAATGTGTAATTATTTAAATAGGATGTGGTAAAATTATATAATCTTTAAAAATGAAAAATTTTGAAGAACAATTTTTTATGTATTGAATATTTTTATAATAATAAATCATATTAATAAAATTTAAATAATGAATATAATGTAATTTTGAAAAATGGAATAACAATTATTAAATTATTAATTATATGAAATAATATTAATAACACTTAGTGTTTAGGAATTCATTTTATGATTAAAACATATATATATATAAATACATATTATGTTTTCAATTCAAAAGGTCATTTTATCATAATTAAAAATTGAATTGAATTAAAGATAGTGTTCATTTTTAATAAATATATATAAAAAATTAACGACCATCATTATATTATAAAATCAAATTAAGAAGTTACTAAAGAATATAATTTGTCACCATAATGAATGAAAAATAAGGTAAAAGGGGGTTAAACTGAGTGGAGATGGAATAAAATATTATATATATATATATATATAAATGTTTTGATGTGGGATTTCAAAACCAAAACCAATCCCACCTCCATTTTTTCTGTTTTTATCAACATTCCTTTTAAAATGACAACATTATACAATGTAGAATTAATATTTTCCGAAATACCACTCAAAACTCACCTATAATAGGAACTCTCCTCCACCATCCCAAACTACTCAAAACATTCTATTAACTCTTTAATATATTCTCATTTACCATATCCCAAATCCTTTTTCAAATTTTTATATCTTATAGTTCTAATAAAGATATGTAAATCCTTCTTTCCAATGTAACACATGATGATAAAGAGAAAATTCAAGAAGTATCAATGTTCTTTTATAAAATTCTCAATAAAATTATTATCCAGAATCTTTATAAATATTATCCCACACTAAAATGATGTTATATTAATTTCATTATTCATATGATAAAATAATAATAATATTATATAACTCAAAAATATTTCTCATTTGGTTTCATAAAATGTTCTTGTTTGGGTTAGTTCAACCACCTACACGAATGATTGTATTAAAAAATAATTATTTTCATTATTAATAAGTATCGATAAATTAATACTAGAAATATATGTTCTCAATGATTAATACTTTTCAATAATATGGTTTTGAAACTATGAAAAAAAAATTAATGATCAATATTAACTAACTCATTATTATTAATATGGAAATTTAACATAATTGAATCCATTATTGAAAACGATTCCCATAACATTCATCAAAATAACATGGTATTACATAAGTAAATGAAAAAAATTATTCCAATTCCTTGAATAATCATTAAATCATGAACTTGGTATCAAATATGTGAGGCTTATCTCCACATTATGAAACTTTTAAGAAATGATTAAAATTACTAACATCTGATGAGGAAAATAAAAATAACTAATTAATATATATATTATGAATGATTATAATTATTTAATACCAAAGAAAATTGATGTGAATAAGGTTCATAAAATAGTGATTAATATTTTTATTTTTATTATACAAGAGGATAATGTGCTTTCATGGATGTCTGAAGTAAATTCAAGAGTTTATCTTTTCAACATTCTATTCATTAATATATATTCCCTATTTACCACCTGTATTTTTTAGTGTATATACCCCCCACTGATATATTTCATGAAATATTTCATGGAAATAAAGATATTTTCAAATCCTTCTATGGTTTTCTCTTTCAAGGTATTTTAATTCAAAAGAAACCAAAGTCGTATAGTTTCCTGACCAATGACATTTTCAAAGTGAGATTTTTATGTTTGAGATTATATTTGGGTAAATTTCATGTTATTCCCTATGACACCCATATATTGTATTCTATTTTGGTTATTCATGGTTTATACTTTTCCTCTTACAGTTTTATCTCCCATTGTTTCATAATTCTAATGAAATGATGTTCATAAGTGAAGTAGACATTATCTTTTATTTTTACCGAGAATATTTCTCCTCCATATTTAAATTATTTATATTGTTTTATAGATTTCCTTATCTCCAATTAAATGATTTATAAATGTAATTTTAAAATTACATGAACATATTTACTGAAATTCCAATATCAATGTGTGATTACTGAGAGGGGGAGGGGGTGAATCTATAGTCTATTTCTTTTATAAATCATTCTTAGAACAAAACCAATAAAACTTGTTTGTGTTTTTATCCACTAAAATTAATATCTATAAATTGCCTCATATATAATAACTGTAAATATAGATAAAAATAAATTATTTTCAAAAGGATCAATACAAACGACTACTCTTTCCAATGATGTTTATACTGCCCAACATGGATTGTTTACTAACATATTTTAAGATAACAAAGGAATAAGAAACAATTGATCCCACACCACAATAATAATTCCCCAAGTTGAATCTATTTATAATCCCCAACTACTAAGCCTTTTATAATTGTTGGTTATACCAAAAAATATCCTTATTGTCTGCTCTTCATTCTTGATTGGTTATACTCTCCAATCCCCAGTCATTTCAACATTTGTTTTTGCCCCCACTTATAATATCATCCTTCGTATTTTTTGATCCATTATAGAAAAATATTCATATTTATATGTTATTACTCCCTAATAAGGTTATATTTCCTTTTCCAAGGTAAATGTTAATCAAGATCTTCAACAAGTCCCTAACAATTTTTAGGTATGGAAACCTCTTACTGATCCTGAAAGAAAAAGATAAACATAAACTAAACTAAAATAAATTTTCAGAGAAATATACCTCATTAAAATTATTCCCTTTAATACTCCATAATATACTTATCAATCCATTTTTATCTCTCCAATTCACTCTATTCAGTGAACCTCATTCCAATGCCCAACTATCTCAAGCACTCCAGTCATACACTCCTTCATCTGATACTTTTTTTTGTTTTACTATCCTAATCTTCTTAAACCAAATAGAATCTCGGTAGGAAACACCCACTATGATCTCAAAAAAATCATAAAATTTTATTTTTATCATTATAAACAATAGTCACCCCCAATGATCCTTATCCACCTTATATAATAATAAATCCTCCAAAAATCAATGAATAAGTGTGGGATCCATTTTAACATTCCTAATTCACTCAATCTTCATTTTCCCACCTTAAAAAATATAAATAATCTAAGGATACATTATTAATCAATGTCTTATCATATATGGACATTTATGATCTTTTCAAAACATCCTTAAATCATAGATACATTTACAAACATTGAAATAACATCTCAACATCGTCAAAATTATTAACTTTAAAAAGTTTTGTAAAGTTTCTCAAATCTACTACTAATGTATGAATGTTACATTTTCTCTATATAATATGTCATGATAGGAACTCCTCTGTCTGATAGAATCTATCTGGTACACCTTCACCTTCTTCTATTTGGGGGTATAAAAAATATATTTTATATCTACTATAACTTTTTTAGGATCCACATTGTTCAAAAAAACCGCTATTAGATGGACTAAAAAAATTCATCCAACATGATATGTTTGATCAGCTGGAATATCTCTCTCTGATACAAAATTTTCCACCATTATTCCATCCAATGATCTCTCTAATGGTTGTCTAATGTACTATGTAAATATTTATTCAATGATGATTGATTGAACCTACCTGGAGAATCTCCACTTTCTCATTCTGATCTCTTTCATATTTATTTGTATGATTTTTTGTGTGGTCATTATATTTCCAATAAAAAATTTAGACATAAAAAATTATATACCAAAAAATTCATTACATTATAACTTTAAACATTTTACAGTTTTCAAATTCATCATTTTATAACTTCAACTTTTTTTAAGCCATCTCTATATGTTAAACTCATCCTAGTGCTTCACAATTCATTGTTTAATAATATTTATATATTTCATACATTTGGTACACTTTCATAAAACTAAAACACCATGAATTAATAAATTGTAATTTTTTCAAACAATACAACATGATCAATGTAACAATGTAGGTTTATTCTAGATAACTTCATTCCATCGACTCATTATATTAACCTGGGTCTAGTATCAACCAAGTTCCCCCAAATTCTTCCTGCAAACAACTTCATCCAAGAAGAATAAATAACTTCATGATATTTTTTTCTTTTATGATTAGTAGTAATCATCTGAATTGATGATGTTTCACTTAACATAGAAGAAACTATTCTCTCTAACTTCCCAGTAAACCTCTTATACCAATACATGTTGACATATTGAAAAAATGTAACCAAAAAAATTTTGGCACAAAAATCTTCAAAATTTATATTCATTTTCAATTTATCTACACAAAATCACATATATTCAAATTAAATATGTTTTATCAATTCTTTCTCCCCATATGGGTATGTATCTTATTTATCCCCCTTATTGATAATAAAATAAAAATGGAAATATAGGTTTCATATCGACTCATCATTATTTATCCCATAATCCTAATAAAATTTCTCAAGAGAAGAATAGTATCACATGAATCTATAAAAAATGGAATTTAATTATAAAACCCTTTGTCTACATTGTTGAACCTAATTTAGGAAACAATATTTTATAATCCAGGTTCATAATGCTATCTAAAACAACTCTTCTAGGTAATACCTTCCCAAAACTCATTCCATCATATTTATATTATGGGAAACATGTGTATGTTTGTTAAGTTATAACTTTCACCCATATCAACAAACATATTAAAAAAATTAACGTGTATAAATATAGCACCCTTGTATCTTAGATTCCTTAATAATCATCCGTCTTCCTTGATGATAATTTGGATATAACCAAGAAAAGTGTGATACTATTTCCACAACTTTAGCTTTTATCCCCCAAAATGGCAGAACAATATCCATAATTATGATCAACATATTGTTTCAGGATGGATATTTCATATTTATTGTAAAACTACAACAAAATATAGCCAAATATTCTACTTATTATCCATAAATTTCGCATAATTTAGTTTAGATATTCTAGAGTAATTACAATGAGGAGGAACCTAAGTGTTACATAGAAGTAACATTCAGAGTAAGAGTCTTCTATTTGTGTATAATTATTATTAATTTTCATCTTATTTGACATAACATTTGATGTTATTCTTTCATTTTGTTCAACCTTCAAAAAAGTTTTATTGGATTGATTATCATATGTTGAGTGCTAAGAGGAAACTGTCATCTTCTCTTTAGTTTTTGAATTATCTTTATTCATTTGAATTTGAAACACCATTTTTATAATATTCCCCTAGACTAGTAAGATAGTCATATGATTTTTAGTATAATGACCATATTTCTCACACCTTTATCATTTATTATTTATCATCAAACCACCATATGTTGGTATATTATCATCAACATTAATATAATCAGTTTCGGTTTGTCTCTTTACACTTTCCTCGAAAGAAGTTTTTGATTCCTATATCTTTCTAGACCTGGATATTTGATCAATACAAATAACTAAGTACTCTTTATTTTATTGATCAATTTTCATAGATTCTTTCCCTGCTAAAATATCATGAGCTCCTCACATACCTCACTTAAATAATTAACATTATTTTCCTTCTAAAAAATGTTTTCTACCCATTCATTCTTTTATGAAATGTTTATTTTTATATACATATCATATCTTCCCTTGATTCATACCACTTTATTTGAAGAGTAAAATTTTACCATCATTAGTAGGATTTAATCCTGAATAACAAATAACAATACTAGTTATCTCTAAATATTGATTATTTAGGATAATATTTGTTCTTATCGAATGTTTTTGAAGTTTTTTCTTTACAAACTATGTGTATCATTGTTCAAGGGAAAATCTTCTTATACTATTCCAACCTTTAATTTTAGAAGATGATTCCACACTATTTTTCTTTGTCCTAGTTGATTAAATATTATCCATTGAACATGAATTGTTAGAAATATTTTATGTACATTGAGATTTATTAGGGTTAGAATCAATATACATTTACTGAATTTTCTTTTCATCATCTCGACAAATTCAAATTCAATCTCAACAAAATTGGTAAAGTATTATAAAAGCTTCTATAACTCAATTTTTTCTGAAAGAAACATTTATTTTGTCATTAAAAACTCTTATTATTTCTCATATAATTTTTCCTCAAGATATTTCTCATAATATAAAATTAATCCAACTCCAATACGTTTTTACATTCCTCAACATGTGTTGTTTCTTCCTAGTTGATATTCTATTATCAAGATGGAATTCCATAATGTTATTTTATCTTCCATGTAATATTAATAACACTTATAATATATTCTTAAATCTCATTAATCGATGTCACATCAGTTTTTATATGATCTCCATTATCAAATGTTTTTTCAACAATTTCTTCCATAAACCTTTTATTCACATTATTGAGTTGAGTGACTTTTCCATGATTTTCATTAAAGTTTTCATTTATAATCCAATCTCGTTATATTATATTTTCTTCATCATAATCAATTATTAATAATGTACATCCCATTTTAGCACTATATAAAAAGTTCACCTCACCATTAGATTCATAACTGGATGATGAAACATCATTCTATCCTTTGTTCAACCAATTCATCTTCTTTATAGGGAATCTTCTCTGGTTACTATTATACTTATTCTTCAAAGACTTCTTACATTATTCCTATAATTCAGAATCACCAATCTTCATCTTAGTATATCATCCTAATTTATGTCCACTGTCATTAAAATTCCATCACTTATTATATTTTTTACATTTTCTTGTCCCGTTTTCTATTTTTTATCTCTTATAAGGAAAGAAACTTATATTGTTAATGTCCTATTAATCCTATCCAAAATCTAAATCACATGATTCATGTTCTTTTTTTATCTCTGAAATTACATTTTAATAAAATATTAAAAGATAATTTTTCATAGAATCTATTCTTAAATATTTTGACTTTTCTCTTTTCATAAGATATAATAATATTCCAAAGATCATTCACAGATTGATCCTCTCGATATTCAAGATAAAAAACCTTGACATCAAACCAATCTTGAATTTTTTTAATTAGTTTATTAAAATTAATAAAATATTACAACTTCGTAATAAAACCTTTGATGTTTCTAACCATATCATTTATCTTTGTAATGTATTCATCAAAATTTTAATCATCATCCATCTTGATGTCATTAAATCCTCCCCTATTGTTTTATAAATTATCCACATTTGATTTCATGTTTTCTTCATATCTACTTATCAAATTTCCCCAATACAATTAATTATTATAAATTCCATAATATTTTTACAAGATTTATTATAGGGAGAACTCAAAATAGAATTGTTATCATTTCTATAAAATTAAAAATTTAATTCTTTGAGGGTAATCATAGAACCTAATTAATTAGAGGAAATACTACAGTTTCATAATCTCAAACATCTAGGAAAATAGATAGAAGGTAGGGTAACATCATATTTCTTTTATTATTATAATTATTATTATATAATATTGGAACACCCCTTTTATTTAAAAAATTTATATTCTCTATATTAAGTATAAATATGGATCATTTAGAGGCAACCTATTTGGATATCAATTGAAGCTTCTAGATAAATTTGATATCACTGAGAGGGGGATGGTGTTTATTAATGATCCCTTTATTTTATGAATTATTCTTAGAACTTAACCTCTTAAACTTGTTAGTGTTTAAATCCACTGAAATATATCTCTCAAACTCAAATTGTACATATTAAATATAAATATAGAGATCAAAACATTATATTTAAAAGGTTTAATAGGAAGGCCTACTTTGTTCTATATTGATTATTTCCTCAATATGTATTCATTACTAACTTCTTTTAGGATTATAAAGGCAATGCAAAAAATTGATCTACACCCTAGTAATTATTACCCTAGTTGAATTTGGTTGTAATACCTAGTAAATAACTCTTCTTCTATAGTTAGTTATACCTCGTAAATATCCTTATTCTATCTTATTCCTTCTCAATTAGTTATACCCCCAACCGCAATCCTTTTTATTATTTAGTTTTACCCCATAATCTATAGGATATACTTTTTTTGATTCAATATAGAATAATATTCTTCATAAGATATCATTCCTTAAAAAAAATTGGACTAAATTTTCTATCTAATATTAAAAAAATAATTTCCAAAAAAGTGTTCTTAGGTAGAATCAGTTCAAGGGGGGTTTAATGTAATGCATCCCAAGTGAGTCATCTTTAACTAAACTAACACACTTAGGGGGGAAGAGATACTACACTAGTAATGATGGTTTATAGATTATGTGGAGAGTCCCCAGTGAAATAGAAGTCAGTGACCTTGTTTACCTCCCACCAAGTGTGGGTGATATCCATGTGGATATTGAAAAACATTTTTATCAATAAACCTAATAAATCATAGCCCAAGGGATTGAGATATACTTCTAAATGGACCTGAGTAGAATATGGGAATCTGTTTCAACCTAGTAAAACTTAATACAATGAGATCAAAAATTTCCCAAGATCATGATCATGGATGAATATTCTATAGTGCGATAATCCTTAGACGAAAGATATCACAAAATAAAATAAAATAAACTAGTCCTATCCTGAACTGCTCCCCCCACAAGTATACATTAGCGTATGGACCACCAACATTAAGTTTGATACCACTGTACAAAGGAATCTAGATAAAACATTTACCTTTCCAATATGTTCTAATAGCCATGGTAATATAAGATCTACCATACATGATCAACCAAAAGAATGGGGAGAGATCTCAATTCATGAGGAGTGAAATCAACTCATCTGTCGGGGATTGAGCAAGAACCATCACTATCAATCATGATCAAGGAATCCCCTCATTTCCTGGACCTCTAAATTTCATTCCAAATGTTCCAATTTTTGACATCCTATAAAAACTACCACACAATACACACATAGACTTTAAATTATGTTCTATAGAACCAGGAGTGGAGAAAACCATCGCCAAAAGTTCCCAAAACCTGCATGCGACAAGAAGAGAAAAGACTCTAACAAGCCAATGATACCCACACTTCTTTAATGAAAATATGGGAAGTAAATGCATCCTTTGGTATACCATAACTATTTCACCTATAAATAATACATATCACATATCAACACCTCATATATAGGGAGTTATTGATTTCAAATATGCCAAAAAATGATGTAAAAATTTGTTAGAATAACATGGAACCACAGTGTACCCCATGCATGGTGTTTAGATCCTTCATGAAAAAAATTCTGATATGTATTCTTCAAGAATAATCCTATTAAAGAGTAAAAAATCAGTTTTTACTATTCATTTTTTGTCATAATTCTTCTATAGAACTCTTATTGTTGAGGATTGATAGTGGTGTTGATGAAATGGGGAAATAAAATGTGTTTTGTGAAGGAATATTCTATAACTAAATATCCTAGGAGGTCAACCACACCCCACACCCAGTTTGAATCCCAAAAATTGAGTGATCCACACCCCACTATCCATAATGAGTTTTTTTGAAGAGAATGTAGATTTTGGATGATAGAATCCCTTGGTTTAGAGACTTTTAACCTCCATCTATATGGATGGGGATCATAATTTTTGGGGATAAATATTTACCTGAATGATATTCCTTATATGAATTCCTAGAATAGTCTAGCATGGACAACCATTTCCTATGTAAAATTTCATCAAGATCATCGACAACTATATGAAAAATCTTCTTGTTTCTAAACTTCTTCATAATCATGAAATAAATAGGTAAAATAAAACTCACATTTGCAAAAAATTTCCTGAAAAGTTTCCAAAAAAATCCATCCAATAATACTTTATCAGAAACTCCCCAATCCATTGTGTTTTGTCTGATGCACTTTATCCAGATCACCTTATTCGGAAGGTACTCTATATGAAGCACCTTATTCTGAAGTAGCTTATTCATTTGGTACTCCATATATATGAATATACTTTTCTTCTTTAAAAAAATATAATTTTGGTTTTGTAATCATGTTTTTATCTAATAAATCATCATCACTTTCACTCTATAGGGGGAAAAATTATTTCTCACAATGATCTATCACCCCTTTAAATATTCGTGCATCATTTGAAAATAAAGGAATAATCACAAGATTTATTTTGAATTTCAAGATTAATTCAAACTTACTTTGAACACCTTCAAATCATTATAAAAATCAAAGTCATATTTCATCATCAAACTTTCCTCACCTCTCAGTGTCAGTGATCATTTAAAAAATTATCTAAAGCTAATATTTATAAAAAATGTGGAAATAACATCTCAGCAACATCACAATTATTAAATTTAAATTTTTTTTTGTAACGTTCCTAAAACCATCATCCAATGTATGATTTTGGAAGAATTTCTATCTAATATATCTTCATAATTAACACTCTCTCTAATGGTATATTTCTTGTACACCTACATCTTCCTCTATCTAGATGATCCAAAAATCTATTATTTTTGTACTACACCTTTATCAGGATATAAATTTTCAAGAGGCCACTATAGAATGGATTTATACATGTTCTTATGGATTGATCTATATGATATTCTAGCATATTTACATTTAGTATAACATTCATATACTTTATTATATCTTATCGTCTCTCAATATTTTATTTGATGGAATTTTTAAATGTCCATCTTAAGATCATTTCAATAATCTATTTAAAAAAATGCTACATCCTCATTATGATATATCTCATATTTATTTTTCTGATAATTCTCTATCCAATAATTATGTGTCTGATCACAACCACATAGATAATGATTCATATAGTATAATTTTCATGACTTTATAACTTTTAACTTTTTATTATTTTGAAGATTTATCATTTTATAATTTCAACTTTTTTCAAGATATCTCTATTCATTAAGATCAGTTTGGTACATTAAAATTCTACATTTTGTGATATTTAGAGTATTCCTGTATTCAGTACAACATTTTTTTGATTAATCACTAAGTCTTAATAACATGGAATTTTTGTAGTCCTTTAAAATAGAACATTTTAATATTGTAACTTCAGAACAAATAATTTTTTCCTGTAGACACATTTCATTAGTCTCAGTCTCGTATCCACCATTTCCACCAAATTCTTCCATAAAAAACATTATCAAGGAATCATGAATAACTTAACGATATTTTTTACTTTGAATATAAGAAATGCATCTTCTGACTTAATGATGTTTCTCTAAACGTAGAAGTAATTATTCTCTCCAACATCCAAAGAGAATTCTTCTATCAACACATGTTGACATATTGAAAATAAATTTAACTATCATTTCCTGGGATCCACATTTATATCTGGATTTTTTTAAACTTCTTTCATATTAAAATTTTCAAAAAACATATAATATATTTAAATTTTTTTGAAAATAATATTTATTTTTTATCTCTTTCTGTATAAAATCATTATCAAAATTTTATTACCATTATTCATAATGAAGACTCATCTTCAGGTTTTTATGGTTTTAAAAATTAATATCAATTCCTATTGTTTTTTGAAATTATTATTTGAAAATAAAATTTATCAAATAAAAAAGATATGTCTTCTGTTTTTTCTCAAAAAACATTAAAATGCTCTTATAAATTTTTTTTTCATCTATGTTGACATCCTTAAATGTTTCTTATGATTCACTGGTAATTTTTACCAATGATATCATTTTCCTTATTTCTATGTGTGACTTATAATAATGTCATATGCATGTTTTCTTGATACCTATTTCTTTTTATGAGTAAATTAATCTATGATCAAAATATGAATGTTTTTGCATTCATGGGGAATATATTTGTAGGATTTATCGTTATATGATGGGTGGATATGTTATATAACTCCAATTAACTGGGTAATGTTTTATATCTCCTAATATTATGATGTGATAATGGTGGTTATCCTAAGTCCACTACATTAAGGGATTCATGTGGTCTTCCCAATTCCACTATGTTATTGATAGGTGGTTATCCCGATCTATTATGATATAATTTTTTGGTTGTTATCCTTGAAATATGATATGATTTATATACTTATATTTGTAACACATTCAAATTTTATGTGATGTGCCAATGTTATTATCTCAAGGATCGTGATTATGGTTTCATGCTTACACACAATTATGATATAATGTATTATATTATTTCAAATAATTATGTCATGACTCATGATTTGCGATCTGTGATTTATTTGGTATGATTATATTATGATATGATGTTGTACTATGATTATTTTCACACACCCATTTTCTTAAATTATGTTCACCTTTGATCTTCAATTAATGTCTATTATGTTTACCCATTCTGAGCATTTGAGATCACCCATTCTATTCTCCATGATATGAAGTATAGTATTGTGTATGATGTGTCTAAAATGGTATCATGTGAAAATATTAATTTTGGGAGATGTTTTAAATGTTTCAAAATAAGTTTATTTTGTATCTAATCTACGATGACACTAAACCATAATGTTTTGGGGTGTGATTTATTGTGACATGTAATAAATATTTTTGAAAATGATGTAATATTAATGCATGTATTTCTCTGGTCAACTTAGAAAAAAATATTTGATGTATTTATCTCCATACATAATATGTTCATGGATTCTCAGACATAGGTTACTTTTTGATGGACTTCCATGAAATTATTTAATAATGGTATCCAATGAAATTCTATCACATAGGACTCCCTTTAAAGTCTTCCACATAGGGATTTTTGTGTAGGTTCTTTATGAACAGAGAGTTCAACTCAATGGATTTATAAATCTATACCTCTAGAATAAAAATACAGTATTATGTGAAATTAGGGTTTCCTAAAGTTTAATTTACCTCTTTCTAGTGGTAAAATTCTATGTAATATTTGATCAAGGATATCCCAATTTGTGAAAGATTCCATTGATAGGTTTTTTGTGCTCCTTATATGAAAAATAAATCCTTTAAATAAATAAAAACATTCAAAAAATTTATAGTATTTTATCGTATATTACCTCTTCTAAAAAATTACACCACAACATATGATTGGGTATAGGGTATTCCCTTTATTGAAAGATTTATTACATGGGAAACTCATGTGTAATCCTTATATTAATGCCATGAGTTGAGATAAAAATCTTGATTTACTAAAATTACCTGATATGATATTGTTATCTTGGTTTCATCATATTAATTATGTTGATATGCCCCTCGTTCTTTTTTTAAATTAATTGAGTCAAGATACTCATAATGTTTTGTCACCATCACCTATCTTTTTTCCTAAGAAAACTAGAAAGGGTCACTTGTGTGTAATTCCCACACAGAAACTTTTCTAGGTAACTTTATCCAAATACTCCTTTTTTTGAATTTAAATTAAATAACACATATTACTTAGTGAATGATGTAAAACTACATAGACTAGTTCCCTCCAATAATCTCAAACTCTGAAACTTAAACTACATTGGTTTTGATTCTTACAAAAAAGGATATATATGACTCCTCTTTAAGGATAAATCTCAACATACCAGTACTAATAATATCTCAAATATCCCTTAATTGGTAGTATCTCCTAAACTTGACCGACCTTCTTATGTGATGAGAACAAGAATCAAACAACATTATTTTGATGAGCATTAGATTCCCTCTATGATAGGAATAGTTTGATCTATTATTTACGAATGTGATGAGCATTGGATGTAATAATGGAATGAAATTAGGAAGATAAAATTACCTATCACTATTTGAAGTCCCCAAACATATTATCTCAACTTTGGTTACCAGCAAAGAAGATGAACCATTATGGGCCACTTGTGTGTAAGGCTCACAACAAAAAATTTTAGCCTCCTTTAACAACTTAGAAGTGATCATGGTTGCACGACATCAATAGTAACCACCACAATCTTTTTCATATTATACTAAAAGGAATGAAATACCCCACCGATTAGTAGTAAACTACATAGATTCAGATTCCCTTCCATGGTGTATGTAGGAATCCCTTTCATGGTCCAAATCCCAACTCAACAACACATCCCACATCCTTTCATAGGATCCCAATACCTCTATTGATGGTGATAAATTATAATGTGTTAACTAATATTGAATCAAAATATAAGGGAGAAAACTAATTATATTAAATAAAAAATAATACAATTTGCACCTATGAAATCCCTACAAATTAATATTGTCTACCAATAAATTTGATGAGGTTAATCAACATTCTTACAAGTAAGGATTAAAAAAATGTATTAAATATACAAGTGTGTCCAAGATTATGAATTAAAAAATCCTTGATGGAAGAGATAAAATCTCATCCAATCAAACAATAGACAACCCCAAGTGTCACTGGTAATGTCCCAATGATCCCTCTCCATTAAAAAATAGGTCATCACTAACTATAAACATACAGATGCAGGGCAGATCATTGGAAACACAGGCACACCAGAGTTAACATACATAGTGTGAGAAAGAAATATCAATATTTTCACACTACGAGAACCTAATATACACTCTCATATACATGTATTAATGGGGAAGATATTAAAAAAATGAAAATTTCATGTATAGTCATTACATGATAACCAGTATGCCATGATACCCAACTATAGAAACATCATCAATTTATAGAAAAAAAATCTTCTCATAACAAAAAACCCATCCTATACCAGAACACTTCAGTTAAGTTTTCATACTATTCCTCAACCTCTACCCTCATCCTTAGGGTAGGGTTTACATGAATTACCCAAACTAGGACCTCTCATGGGAGGTTACATATAGAGTACCCAAACTAGCCCCTCGGAGCCGAGGTAACACATAAAGTATTGAATCCAACCCTATTTTAAGGATTCCAAAGAGAAATTACCCAAAAAAACCTCTATCCATGAGGCTTCACATCAATTTTCAAACCTAACCCCTCCCAAGTGAGGGTGTAGATCAAGTATCCAAACATTACCTATAGATAGAATGTAGGGAACACATAATGTACTTAACCACAAACATTCAATAAAAGGTTGGTTGAAAATAAAGTACCAAATCCTACCATTCTTAGGTAATACCACACATAATGTTCACATACAATCCCTTATTTTTGATGTGGAACTTCATGTCCAACACAATAACCCCTTACATAGGAGAGGTCATCTATTAACATCTAACCACATCACTAAGAACATCATGACCACTAAATTCACACATTAGTTAGGTTCCATTCATAAACCTTGTCTTATATTAATCAAACTATCTTGAATAAATTTATAAAAAATGTAGGGCATGTAACCTATCACACAAGGTCATTAACTCATCATCTAGATTGTAGTCACTTGATACCAAACCACACATCTCAAATCAAGACTAATTTTCCATATATCCATATAGGATAACCACCTAAAGAAAGTATTGGTCACATAATCACAACATTCCAAGACTCAGAAAATTCTCATCTAACTCATAAGGACATCCACTTGGGTCTTCATGCCAATCATGGTTTCCAATCATTACCAGTAAGTGATATCAAATACCATGTAGTGTTATCTTATCCCATAGGCCTTATCTGTCTTTTTTCTCAAGAGGGTAGTCTAAACCCAATTTTTATTCCTTCTTTAATGCTTAATATTTCAATCTGGAAACTATCTCAAGAAAACTCACACTAAGACCATTAGAATCCTTTATGCTAATTCAAACATAAAATTTCTCTGACCCTCAATTGGGTCCCATATCACATATCTATTGGACATATTTTAAGAATTTCATTTAGAGGAGACCCTCTATGTCACACATCATCTAGTCTTGGAGGGCCTCTCCCACCCATAGCACACACAAATTATCAAACCTTAGTTCAATAGGTGGTCCCACAAAAAATTTGAGATTTATTCCAATATCTCTAGTCAATGATAGGGATAATCCGTTCATGAAATCCCAATTATCTATATGAAACCAAACTATTCAACTCACATCTCATCTCAAATCCCAAGACTTGCTTTGGGGCTGTCAATAACCCACCCAAAACCATCATCTCCTTGGGGATGTAGTTTCTAAACAATTCTAGAATACCCCAAGTAAAATGGTGCACTAGTTTCATCTTTTAAAGGTTCAATGTAAAACTATCAATTTACCCATGGAACTTGTAACGACTAGATCTTTGGAATAATATTTGTTTCCTAAATTTGTGTGTTATTTCATTTTATACTCCACAAAACTATATCCTTTAATTAATGAAGTGATTATAATTAAATGAGACTATTGGTTTTCAACTGTTATATGACCATTGGTCAATATGAGCATTGGAATATAAACTCTGTAGTTTACATTTATTGTTTATAAATACAAGAGATATTAGCTTACACAGAAAGATGAGTCGATGGCCTCATCCAGAAGACTTGGGCCATATGAAGCCCATCTACCAGATCTTGGGAAAGAGGTGGCTTCACTAGGCTTTAATGTGGACCAAGCCCAAGCTGAACACCAACATGTGAATCTTAAACGGAATCACCTAAGGGAGAAGTTGAAGCTGATAGAAATCACCACTCAGTAAATGTTTTCTGAGCCTCCCCAAGATTATATCACCATAGCACACCTTAAACTAAGGCCGTATGCAAGTTTCATAAGGCGCTAGGTAATAATACCTTAGTTACGTTGTGTAATGCTTTTGTATAAGTAAATTTTTTTATTTATTATTATGTTAAATTTGTGAATTTAAAATTTATAGATAAATTTTGGATGAATTTCCATATTATTGATGAATTTTGGAAAAAAGGGTATTTTAAAAATTTTATGTAATCTTTTAATAATTAATAATGTGAAATGATTTTCAGAAAATGGTCTTCTATAGTTGTTACTAGTAACAAATTTAGAGTCATAAGATCAACATAATTTTTGGTGAATAGTAAAGTATGAATAGTATTATACCCTTATGAATAGTATTCAATAGTAATGATTACTAAATCAGCCAAAAAAATAGAAACTTCACCCATGAATGTATAAATATAATTTAGACATCGTAAATGTGTAAAAATGTTCACAATATAAGTATTGGTATTTTTTATGTCATAAATATTTTAATTAAAATTTTATAATTAATTTTATAATTGAAAATAAAAACGTGTTTTCATAAAATATAATCATAAAATGTTACTTTATTTTATTATTTTTATTCGATAATTTTATGGGACCTTGATTACTTTTTTAAGGTGTTACAAAATATGTTATAGTTTTAATGTTGTTTATTTGGAATAAATAATAATATTATATAAAAATTAAATTAAAAATTTTGCGAAAATTATTTTCAAAAAATGGAGTTCATTTTTGAATTCATAGCATCGATATTAGGTAAGGGTAAATTTTTGGGAGTTTTCTGAAACCGCTGAATTTGTAGTGAATAGTAAAAATGCAGTTTTGAGTTTCGGGTGTTTTTGACATCATTGATGATGTAATAAATCTGGTCGAATTTTGAATCATAAGATATGTTATGAGGTGTCCCAGGTGGCCAATACCATGGGCAAATATCATGGGTATGCCTACAGTTTTTCAAATACCACTAATGAGGTGTCCCATGGAAATTAATTAAATATTCCCTCACTTTTCTGATAAATACCTAGACATTAGCTCATTAATTTCATTACAAAAGCCTCCTCTACGAAGTTATAGTCTTTTTATCCCACATGTAGCCCTACCATGGTTCCCTCAAGCCCCCATGGTTCCAACATTTGAGATTTCGAAGATACTTTTCATGGTAAAGGAAGCTTTGACCCTCATCTATTAAGTCATGACTTCCATTATGTTACGTCTTCTTGTTTCCATTTCATTAGGATGGGGTATGTTCAAATATATATTTATTACTATAAATTTCATTTCCAATTGATGAGAGACCCTTTCTTCCCTTATCTATTTATTTAATGATTTTTTTAGCGACACTGTTAGGCTGCCAAATTTTTCGTAAAAGAAATTACGTCTTCTCTTTTATTTTACGTTTTCTTTTCATGTGGTATGTCATTCAAATATCCATACCATTATCTTATTATGTAAACATACTGTATTATAAATTATATATTAGTGGTTTTACATTGTCCCCTAACTTGTTAATGTTTTCTAAAATGATGTTATATAGCCGTTATGCTGCAGAATTTTCATCTCAAAAATATCTCTCTTTTTCTCAAGAAATTATATTGTATTATATTTGTGGTTACCCAAATCAATTTTCATTTCTAGCGGTATTAATAAATACATAAAATTGATCTATTTTATTCTGGAATTGACATACATATAACCTTTACTCCCTTTCCATCGGTTATAAATGACATAATGATCTTATTTTTAAGTACTTTTTTAAACGTCACAGTTTCGACATGAAACCCATTTCTTTGATTATATTTGGGTTATTTATGAAATGTTTTATTATGATCTATGTGGATAACATGAAAATAAATACATATTAAAGTTGTTCCATGATAGCGCTCCAATTCATTGGGTAAATAATTTAATCTCCAGAGCTGACAAGTTTCACGATACCTTGGTGAATAACCTCGAAAAGTTTTATGACGCCTTGGGGATGAACCATGGTGAAATGTTAATGAATGTATAAATTAAATTTTGTATCCACATAATAAAGATATTATTCAAGTTATTTTCATTATTTTATTCTTCTACTTCCATTTCTCATGTCATTATGATTTTCATCAAGTTGTTATTGATATCACAACTAAACTGATTCCCTTATTTTCCTTACTGGGCCTTCTGCTCACCCTTTCCTTTGATGGATGACTCCAGGTTTTGAGATGAAGCAATTTTACATAGGATGAACTTATGATGAAGCCATAAAAGTGTATTAGATGAATTTTTTCTTTTGTTTTCATGCTTTATGTTCCTGATTTTGAAGACACTAGACTTTGAAGAACCTATGTATGTAAAATGTAATGAAAAGTTCTGTAAAAAAAGGCAGGATTCCATAGTTGGTATCAAAGGAAAGTTTAGTTATTTATGGAAATTATGATTTTAAAACATGAAAAATAATCCTATATAAATTTTTAAATATTGGAAAACTTCCTGGTATCTTGGTGTGTATTGATTAAGTGGCTTATCCAGAAAATACATCCCTGTCTGGATACGAGTAGGTAGAGGTGGATCTGGCACAGATGTATCTAGAAGTGAAAAATATTAAAATGAGTTTTAGGCTTGACTTGGGGTATCCTGCTACATGATAATGGGCCTTTCATTACTCTTGGTTATGAAACTCATGGGGTATATGTTTGGTTAATCATAATATTTTTTATGAATAATTAGAAGGGATTTGTAGAGAAATGTAATTATTTAAAGCATGATGTTTTAATACATAAAATACTTTATGGTTGAAAGATTATTAAGTCAAATAATTTCCTCAGTATATTTTTATTCTTTTAGAAAATTTTGGGCAATATGAGGAACCATGAAAATTGTGACCGCAATAGACCATGCACTGACGGACCTCCGATGGAAGCCGAAATTGAAACATTAAGGCGAATGATGAACAAAATGAATCAAGTTATTGGAAATAACATGAATCAAGATGAGAGACTGATCTCACTATGAAGGGAAAATTTTTTAGTTGAGTATTTTATTCATCATCTACCACCAAACATCAATGCATATACCAACCCATTGATTTCTGAATATTGGATCAACTCTATCGAGAAGATATTTTTTGTGCTCCACTGTTCTGAGAAAGAAAAGGTCACCCTGGCTGTCAATCGCTTAGAGGGAGAAGATGATCAGTGGTGGGAACTGATTAAAAACATGATTCCAAGAGTGGAAGTTGAAGATATGTAGTGGGAAAAATCTAGAAAGATATTCTTCAACAAGTATTTTCCTCGATCGATGAGAACAAGAATGGAGAAAGAGTTTCTCGAGCTGAAGCAGAAGGAGAATGAATCAATGGGATTCTATGAGATGAATTCAAAAGGATTTTATGTTACACCTCTAGCGTTTTCAAGGATCAAAATGGTAAGGTTGATAGATTTTTCGATGGACTGTGAGCTTATCTATAGAATAATCTAGCCAACCGCGATTATGATAGCTATGAGGAGATTGTGCAAAGTGTGATGAAAGTCGAACATGAGTTTTGTGAGAATAAATGGTCTCATAAATACAATGACAAGATGAGATTGATGGAGATAATATTATGGAGGATCTTCAATCATGGAAGTGGAGGCAAACAATTACAACACCCCACTTGTAATAAATGTGGGAAGAAATATTCTGGGAACTACCTGCTCTAGAGCGGGAAGTGATACATGTGTGGTAGAAATGGACACATTGTAAGGAATTTTCATAGTGAGGTGACATCACAACTTCCCTACACTAACAACATGGGGAATATGGTTCAGGCCCTGCATTATGTCCAATACTATATGTGTGGAAAACTTGGGAACTTTTCCAATCACTCTCCAAATCTGAGGGTAGTGGAGGGGAATCACCATTAGCCTCAGCATAGGCCAAGGGTGCAAGGCTGTTCTTTTGAAATCACTATGGCTGATGTTGAAGCACCAAATGATGTGGTGGCAGGTTGTCTTGTTGTTCTCTCAAAGCTAGCAAGTACCTTATTTGATTATGGTTATACACATTCCTTTATTTCCTCCATGTTTACAACGAATTTAAAACCAACCCCCGATCTTCCAAAAGTAGAGTTATTAGTCAAGACTCATAGTGGGATTATCCAAGCATCGTTAGTGTTTAGAAACTTTAGTATTTACTTCAGTTAGAAAAATATTATCTCAAATATAGTAGTCATTATCATTCTATAATTTGAAATTATACTAGGGATGAACATGCTCTCAAAGTATAATTCTATGATCAAATGTAGATACAAGGAAATATAAGTAGTCGTGAATGGAAAACAAACAGATATCTTCCAAGGAGAGATATCTCAACCTGATCACTGTCTAGAAGAACCTCTTATATCCTTCTTTATGGAGTTTATCTTTGAAGAAGAAGAAGAAGGAAATGAGAGTTTGAGGATAGAAAATGTCCCCATCATCCAAGAATATATTAACATATTTCTTGAGGAGTTACACGAACCTCCCCTAGAAAGAGAGGTAGAGTTCTCTGTTGAACTTGTACCTAGTTCAAATCCAATATCTAAGACCCCTTATAGGATGTTAAAGGTGGAGCTAGATGAATTAAAGAAACAACTCCAAGATATTTTGGAGAAGGGGTTTATCTGAACGAGTGTGTCTCCTTTTTGAGCACCTGTTCTCCTTGTGAAGAAGAAGGATGGATCAATGCAGCTATGCATTGATTATAGAGAACTTTCCAGGATCACAGTGAAAAACAAATAACCTCTTCCAAGAATTGATGAATTGTTTGACAAACTTAATGGGGCTCAATTCCTCTCTATGATTGATCTTCGATCTGGTTATCATCAACTGAGGGTGAAGAACGAAGATATTCTGAAAACTACCTTCTGATCAAGATATGGGCATTATGAGTTCGCTGTTATGCCCTTCAGACTGACTAATGCACCTAGTATTTATTTTGGATTTGACGAATAGAGTCTTTAAGGACTACCTTGATAAATTTTTAGTAATTTTTATTAATGATGTTATGATATTTTCAAAAATCCACAAGGAGCATGAAGATCATATAAGGGTTATTTTGCAAACTCTACTGAAGAAGAGGTTTTTGGGGAAGTTCAGAAAATGTGAATACTCATTACAAAAATTGCATTCATGGGGAACATTGTATACAAAGAAAGAATCACATTTGACCCAATAATGATATAAGATGTAGAGGAGTGGCCTCAACCTACAACAATAACTGAGATTTGTAGTTTCCTTGGTTTAATAGGATATTATAGGTGGTTTGTGAAGTAATTTTCATGACTTTCTAATCCATTAATCATGTTAACTCGAATATGGGTCATGTTTATCTAGAAATATGAGTGTTGGGTTGTCACGGACTGACCCAATGGGGCTCAAGCCATGACTCCCCAAGCCAACCTCCAATAGGCCAGAGGCTGGCGTCTAGCACCGAGTAGGCTATCACAAAAAAGGAAGGCATTATCCTAAGGTACCTATACACACACACACACCCTCACTTACACCTCCATGAAACAGTGCATAGATATAGAAAACTGAAAAAGAAAATTCATGCATACATCTATCCCAAACTAGAGTGCAACAGTAGTACAAAAAGGGAAAAATAGGGCCCACCAAAGGAAAACTACAAAAGTGTCCAACCTGCTCGGAAGAAGGGGTATGCTGCAGAAATCAGCACCAGAAAGATCCTTGGCACAACTATGGTAAGACACCATGGTCAGTCCCACTGACTCAGATCGGCCTAATCCGGGTCCTCCTAGGACTCCGTCGAAAGGCCTGTGGTCTGCACAAGATACAAACATGTGCGGGAAAATCACGTGCAGGGGTGAGTATAAAAATACACAATAGGTACCCCCAAAACCCATAAAAAAATAGAGCAACTTAAAGGAAACATTCCACTCATCCCAGCTAGAGAGAACCCAGACAAGAGGGAAACTCCATCTCGTGACCATCCTAGTCTAAAGACAACTAGTCTGCTCAATCTAGGTGTATCCCATACATACACCTTCACCATCCAGATATACTCAGCTCACGCACCAGGACACATGAGGTACTGACCTCATCACCAGCAACATTTCATGACCAGGAGAACACCCTCCATTATCTCTTCCATCCCAAATGACACCCATCTTAGAGATAAACTCCATCGGGTCCCATACAAACATCTCAGACGCTCACCCAAGAGATAACGCTTGTCGGATATCATCACTTAAGAAAACTTGCTAAAATAACATAAACACAAAACTCCTCAGATAAGGGATCGCTCATAGGGTCCGATATGGGATACCAAATCCCACACAGGTATACGAAGCTCACAGATAGGGGATCACTCCCAGGGTCTGTTGGGGGATACCAAAACCTGATATGGCATTCATAGATCTCACAAATAGGGGATCACCCCCAGGATCCGCTAGGGGATACCGTAACCTGGTATGGAATTCTTAGAGAAACACATCACTCATGTAGAG
Organism: Viscum album; assembly: GCA_963277665.1. NCBI lineage: Eukaryota > Viridiplantae > Streptophyta > Magnoliopsida > Santalales > Viscaceae > Viscum > Viscum album. Next base: position 864,829,219 of record OY728152.1, on the reverse strand, counting down.
GATTGTCACCTATATTAGGAAGATCAAGACGATACTAAAACCTATTTGGTACATCTCGCACTGTAGGGGATCGAACTGACGATACCGCAACCCTACCGAAACCACACGCTAAGTAGGGGATCATATAACCAACGATACTATAACGCTACTATAATCCTCATGCTGAGTAGGGGAACGTATACCCGACGACGCCACAACCCTACTGATCATGGACCACTGCATAGGGGATCATATTCACGATGATACCACAAAACCTACGGGGTTATCCTAATAGATATGGGATCACTGCCCATGGATAAGAGGTCACAACGATACCAAGAACCTGACATAGGGAAACGATGCTAGAGGATCCCGCTTCGGGCCCACCGGAGGGATGCCACAACTCTAATAGATTAAAAATCCCATCAAGAGGATCTCAAATCCATACTAGGGTTGTGATGCCGCGTGAACCCTCATAAGAACTAACCAAGAGAGTACCCTCAACCACTGTTGGTCCAAATGTTGCTAACCTGAGTGACCCACCACAACGGCACCCCACTCACCTCCAAGACTGATACGGAGGCCACCATCACAATCCACACAGAAAAACATGCATGATAGGCAGTTTACTCACCCGAAACGGACAACCGGTGAAAAATGCACTATTCACCATAGCTATCCCATACGGGGCCCACACAACAATCCCAAAACTCATCAAGCAGAACATACCACTGAGATCCCCTAGGAAAAACACACGGGATCCACTAATCATTCGTTCGAAACACACACCCGGTGAAAAATGTACTATTCACCGATGCCAACTCGGCTGGGGCCCATGCCTCGGTCCCGAAACTCATCGAACGGATTTCACCGTTTCAATCCTCTTAGAAAAACATACATGATCGACTATTCATCCGCCAAAAACGGACTCCTGGTGAGAAAGCTGCGTTTCTCCGTAGACGCCCAACCACGACCTCGTGGGTCCGACAGCTGAATCTCGGTCCAAAAACCTGGAAACCATCAACAAAATTCCGTTGTACCATTAGGGTCTCAACTCCACTGACGGTACGTCAATCAGATGCTCTAGGTAGAATATACAACGACCTAAAGTCAAATAATACTAAATATATTAATATTTTATTCGACGTATCAAGCTCCTGGGAAACGATCTCGAACCATTAAACTCTTAAACACACCTCAATGGATTTTCCTTATCTCTAGGGTCGTGTGGCCGCAGATGGAACGCGATTCCGACCTCCAGGGTACAAAATACGGGGGTTTTAAAACCCTCCGTATACATGAAGAGGGCCGGCCGGCCTGGGCCGGTCTGCCCTGGCCAGCGGCCCACCGCCGCGCGGCGACCCGCACCGCCATCCTGGGCGGCTGGCTGCCGCTCTCTGCCACGAACCGCCTCGGGTCCGCCAGCGCGGGCGCCGCCGCGCCGGTGCCTCGCCGGCGGAACTTCGGCAGACCGCTAGGGTCACCCCGGTGGTCCGTTTTGTGATCTTCAACCTCTTGCGCGACCCTCGGGACCCGATCATCTCTGCTTAAAAAAAACAAAGAAACTCAAAGCTAAAATAGGATAGGGGTATTAAAACTCAAACCGCCTACCTGGCGGGTGAAACACAGATTCTTTGGGTGCAGAACGACGCCTGCGACGCCCGGAAGCTCGATCCGCTGACGATCGGCATAGAAAACGGATGGTTGCAACTCGGTTCGGTGAAGAAACGGAGAAGGGAGGGGTGGGTTCGTCACCTGCACATACAAGGTGGGGGAGAATAAAGAAAGATTTATTATTATTATTATTATTTTCTAAATAAAAACATCATCTTCACTCCCCGCCAACACGCCTCCGACCCGGCAGCCATCGCCGACTAAAGTTATGTCGCGCCTAGGGTAAACATGGTGTTTTGAATGAATCAGTGGACTCAGATTTGAGATCTGAGACTCTGTTCATGATTTATTCGAGTTGACGCTCATAATTAAAATTTTCATTTATTTACGAAAATTCCCATGGTGGCTTTTGACACAGCAGGCCTGTGCCCACGAAGTTTACACCCTGCCTAGGGTAAACGACATGCTCCGGATGAAACGGAGCCCTCATATTCCCGTTCTTAGCTACCGTTTAGGAGATATCACACCCATTCCACATGCATAGTATATAAATACTTAATATTTTTATAAAATTAATTCTGGGCACACCGTGCATCGGAATCGCACGCCTTCTTCACACCTATCTCCGGATTTATTCGTATAGCTATTCAAAAGTCTCACAGGGCCAAAAACCAAGTTGCTACATCATCCCTACCTTAGAGCTTTTCGTACCTGAAAATCCATAAGCAAAAGGAAAGCATATGGACTCTCAAATGGGTCTCCCACGCAAGTGAGTTCACCATCAAACACCCATGCATGAACACATAAGTCAGAGGGATTCATCCACCACACCTAAACACTATCCGCTTTGGGAATCACGGACTCGCCCACACAGTTTTGATCACGTCACAAAAACGAATCTTGGTGGGGGATGGATCTCTCTTCCTCACGCATTCGAAGCACGCCGAACAACGCCCACACTAGGTCTTACCAACACTCTGAACAAACTCGAGCAAACAACATAAATGGAAGAGTACCGCTAAACATTATATATCAAAACTATGGAAGAAAGTAAAAAGGGAACAAGGCGTACCTTTATCCATCCGTGGATCCTCTAGGTCAAATGCCTCTAGGGCATGTAGCTATCTTTTCCCTTGGCCAGCAGCTCCCTGAGCATGGCGTGGACCACCTGGGGGTGGGGGTGGTGGCAACTGATACCGCCTACCACCTCCTACTGTTGCACCAGCTCTTTCGCCATGTCTGTCGCCCTGCGGACCACGTTTCTCGAGTCACAGCCTCTGCCAAGGCGGTTTGTTGACTAGCTCCCTCTCAGCAGCACGACAGGTCGGACAATATCTATCATGATTTCCCCGACCGTCGCAATCATAACATCACCTCTCATGTGGCTGACCAAAACTTGCCTGCAAGCACTGTGAGCCCTGAGACTCAGATCCTCAATCCTGGGGTCACCTCTTGAAACATCGGCAACGTCCAGACCCTGGCGCCTGATGCTTTCTACCAATTGACGACGTCTCACCTGCCACATGCCCAACAATGACAGGCTGAATCTGCTCAGCTAGAAAGCACTCCACCACCAAGGCTCTCTCTAGTACTCCAGCATAGGTGGGTAAGCACAAGGAAACCACACCAGCCCGGATGTCCCTGCGTAACCCCTGCTCGAAGGTCCGAACCCTAAAGAATGGGTCTCTAACAATATCCAGGGAGTATCACAACAGGTCTATAAACCTCGTTGAGTACTCTAACACAATCAGTTCCTCCTGCCAAAGTTGTAGAAGCTCTTGAATCCACACTGAACTCGGCATCACCGGATAGAACTATTCCCTGAAGAGCCGCTCAATATCTACCCACATGAGCATCTCCTTGTCGTTGGAATATATCACCAAACTATACCATCGCCCGGCCGAACCATGCAGAAGGCTCGCCGCTAGGACCACCATCTGATCTGGGGGTGTCCACACTAGGTGGAACACTCAGGTGACTGCTTCGAGCCAGTCATCAGCTGGCTGAGGGTCTGGATCACCCCGAAACCTTAGATGTCGCTGACTCTCGAACTCATGCAGCACACTCAGCATGCGTGTAACCTCATCTTGCACTTCCGGAACAACCAACTGCTCAACAGGTGGTGGCTCAACTAGCGGACCAACTAGAGGTCCAGCCTCAAAACCTATTCCCTAGTCTACAACCTCTACACGGGGTGGATCGTCACCAAAATCCCACTATGGAACCCGCACAGGATGTCATCGTGGAGGCATCCTGAAATATAATCAAGACGCACCATGGTTAAATAGTTATATCTGGAGAGCTAACTCATGAAGAATAAGGGAATAAAAAAAACCCAGTCCTATATGATGCATGCACCATTATATCCCTATAACTAGTGTCCAAACATCCCGAGTCGAAAGGCAGGTTATCAGAGTCTTAGTGAATGGATTTGTTGGCCACCCCACCAACACTAGAGTCCCTAGCCTGAAATCCAAACCGGAAACACCTTGACGTTGCCACTATGCAACCCAAACCAAACTAAAAGCTAGACCAGCTATGCTCTGAGATCCCAAAGGTGGAACCCCCTCTGATACCACTCTGTCATGACCCGACCCAACGGGGCTCAAGCCGTGACTCCCCAAGCCCGCCTCCAATAGGCCAGGGGAAAGCATCTAGCACCGAGTAGGCTATCACACACAAGGGAGGCATTAGCATAAGGTACTTGTACACAAACACCCACATACACCTCCATGAAATAGTGAAGAGATATATAAAAATAAAAATAAAATACATGCATACATCTATCCCAAACTAGAGTGAAACAATTGAACAAAAAGGGAAAAACAGGGCCCACCAAAGGAAAACTACAAAAGTGTCTAACCTGCTCTGAAGAAGGGGTACACTGCCAAAATCACCACCGGAAAGGTCCTCAGCATAGCCCCGGTAAGACTCCACAGTCAGTCCCTCTCACTCAGCTCCGTCTTCTTTAGGTCCCCTTAGGACCCCATTGAAAGGCCTGTGTTCTGCACAAGACACAAACATGTGTGGGCAAAGCCCGTGCAAGGATGAGTATAAAAATACTCAGTAGGCACCCCAAAAACCCAAAACAAAAAATAGAAACTGAAAGGTAACAGTCCGCTCATCCTAGCCAGAGAGAACCCGGATGAGAGAGAAACTCCATCTCATGACCAATCTCGGCTAAACACAACTAGTCAGCTCAATCCAGCTGTATGCCCATACATACACCCTGAACATCCAAATATACTTAGCTCATGCACCAGGCCACATGAGGTACCGACCTCATCACCAGCAAGGGTTCAAAACTAGGAGAACAACCTCCATGAACTCTGCCGTCCTATATGACACCCTTCTGAGAGATATACTCCATCGGGTCCCACACAAACATCTCAGATGCTCACCTGAGAGATCACGCTCGTCAGATATCATCACTGAGGGAATCTCACTGAAACAACATAAACACCAAACTCCTTAGATAGGGGATCACTCCTAGGGTCCTCTAGGGGATAATAGAACCGACACCGGAATTCAAAGATCATGGATAGGGGATCACTCCCAGGGCCCACTGGGGGATACCACAACCCAATCTGGCATTCATAGATCTCATAGATAGGGGATCACTCCCAGATCCGCTGGGGGATACCGTAACCCGAGCTAGAATTCATACCGAAACAAGTCACTCAGATAGAGGATCTTCACCTGTGTCCCGACGGTCACAGAGATACTGAAACCCTATCTGGTACATCTCGCACTGTAGGTGATCAAACTAATGATGCTGCAACCCTTCAGAAACCACGCGCTAAGTAGGGGATCATATAAGCAACGATACCGAAACCCTACTATAATCCTAATGCTGAGTAGGGGATCATATAACGGATGATGCCACCACCCTACTGAGCATGGACCACTGCGTAGGGGATCATATTCCCAATGATGCCTCAAACCCTACGGGATTATCCTGCTAGATAGGGGATCACTGCCGGTGGATAAGCGGTCATAGCGATACCAAGAACCCGACCTTGGGAAACGATGCTTGAGGATTCCTCTCCAAGCCGACCAGAGTGATGCCACAACTCCAAAAAATTAAACATCCCATCGAGAGGATCACAAACCTATACTAGGGTTGTGATGCCGCACGAACCCTCATAGGAACTAACCAAGGGAGTACCCTTAACCACTACTAGTCCAAACGTCGCTAACCTGAGTGACCCACCACAACTACACCCAGCATACCTCCATGGCTGGTACCGAGGCCACTATAGCGATCCATGTGGAAAAACACACAGGATAGTCTGTTTACTTGCTCGAAACTGATAACTGGTTAAAAAGGAAATGTTCACCATAGATAGCCCATGCGAGGCCACACAATGATCCCGAAACTCATCAAACGAATCATACCACCACGATTCCCTCGGAAAAACACATGGGATCCACTACTCTATTGTCTGAAACGGACACCCGGTGAAAAAGGTACTATTCACCGAAGCTAGCTCGGTTGGGCCCCATGCCTCGATCCAGAAACTCATCGAACAGATCACTCCATTGCAATCTGCTCAGAAAAAACACACAAGATTGACTATTCATCTACTAAAAATGGACTCCTGGTGAGAAAGTTGCGTTTCTCTGTAAACGCCCAAACCTGGCCTCGTGGGGCCCACACCCCAATCTTGGTCCCAACACCTGCAAACCATCAAGAAATTTTTTCCATAACATCAGGGTCTCAAGGCCATTGATGAAAAGTCAATCGGACGCTTCGGGTAGAAGATACAATAACCTGAAGTCGAATAATACTAAAAATATTAATATTTTATTCAACGTTTCAAGCTCCCAGGCCACGATCCCGAAACATTAAACTCCCACACCCATCTCAAAGGGATTGAATTATCTCCATAGTCATGTCGCTGTAGACAAAAGGCAATTTTTACCTCTAGGGAGAAAAATACGGGGGTTTTAAAACCCCCCGTATACACGAAAAGGGCCTACCCGCCCTGCCCGGTGGCCCTCCGCCGCGCGGAAACTGGCGCCGCCGCGCTCTGCTGCGGACCGCTGGGGTCACCCCGATGGTCTGTTTTGTGAGTCATGACCTCCGGCATGACCTTCGGGACATGATGTTCCCTTCTACGACAACAAAATGAATAAATTCAAAACAAAAACTAGATTGGGGGATTAAAACTCATATCGCCTACCTCGCGGGCAAAACGCTGAAGCTTCAGGTGCAGAACGACGCCTACGACACCCTGAAGCTCGATCTGCTAACGATCGTCGTAGAAAACGGATGGTTGCGGCTGGATTCGGTGATGAAATAGAGAAGGGAGGGGGTGGGGTTGTCATTTGTGCGTACAAGGGGGGGGGGGAGAAGAAAGCTGTATTGATTTTTATTTTAATTTTTTAAAAAAACTTCATCTTTACACCCCGCCAACACGCCTCCGACCCGACACCCGACACTGACTAAAGTTACGTCGCACCTAGGGTAAACACGGCATTCTGAACTCAACGACGGACTCAGATTTGCGATCTAAGGCTCCATTCAAGAGTTATTCGAACTGATTCTCGTAATTATACTTTCAATTTATTTATGAAAACACCCCTGGTGTCTTTTCTCACAGTAGGCCCGCGCCCGCAAAGTTTACACCCCGCCTTGGGTAAACAGCATGCTCCAGACACAACCGTGCCCTTAGATTCCTATTCTGAGCTAGATTTTAGGAGATATATCACCCCCTCCACGTGTATAGTATAAAAATACTTATAATTTTTATAAAATTAATTCTGGGCACACTTGGCCTTGGAATCGCATGCCTTCTTTGAGCCTAGCACTGGATTTATTCGGAGGACTATTCCAATGTCTGATCAGGACAAAACCCAAGTCACTGAAGGGGTAAGTTTCCAAGAGCTGTAGAAGATATTTCCTACTTCACCCCTGTTAACTCTTCCCTCAAGTGGAGAAGGATTCATTTTTTTAGCGCTGCAACATTGAAAGGGCTTGGGTGCGTCCTCGTGAAAATTGAAAAAGTCATAGCTTATGAATCTCAACTGTTGAAGACTCATGAGCAGAACTATCCTAATCATGATCTAGAGGTGGTTGTGGTCATTTTTCCTCTGTAGATAAGGAGGGACTATATTTATGAGGTGAAATGTGATATATACACAGACCATCAAATTTTGAAGTATATTTTCACACAAAAGGAATTAAACATAACGGAGAGAAGATGGTTGGAACTTATCAAAGACTATAATTGTTCAATTATTTATCATCCAAGAAGAGAAAACAAAGTCGCTAATTCATGAACTAGGAAAAACCTAGTTGTTATTTCCATGATGAGGATTCAAAAATATCCTTTTATCAATGACCTAGTAAAGCTGTACATGGGAATTATAAGGGAAGTGACATCATCAACCCTAACCGAAATGATTTCTCAACCTTTATTACTGGAGATGATCCAAAAAGCATAAAAATAAGGTCCTTTGTTACAAAAGATGTTTGATGCTATGAAGGATATGAAGTTTCCTTAGTTCAATATTGATCAAGAAGGGAAACTGAAATTTCATACAAGACTATGTGTTACATCTATTTTGGATATAAAGACGGATCAGATAGATGAAGCTCATAGCTCTACTTTCTCATTACATCTAGGGAGCACGAAAATTAATAGGGAGCTTCGAGATCATTATTGGTGGGATAATATGAATACAGAGATTGCTAACTACACATTAAGGTACCTGGTATGTCATCAAGTAATGGCAGAGTGAAAACTTCCTAAAGGGGTATTGCAACCACTAACCATACCTGCATGGAAATGGTACAATATCACTATAGAATGCATTACTAGTCTCCCGAGAACTTCCAATGGAAACAATGTGATATGGGTTATTGTGGACCATCTCACCAAGACTACCCATTTTATATCTACTAGGAAAGATTTATCTCCTGGTAAACATGCCATCATTTACATGAAGGGAGTCGTAAGGATGCATGGAGTTCCACTTTCTATTATATCTAATAATGATCCAAGGTTCACATGAAAACTATAGAGAAGTATTCAACATGCTCTAAGAACTGAATTGAATTTCAGTACATCCTATAAACCACAACATGATGGCCAATATGAAAGGAAAATTAAAACACTCGAGGATATGCTGAGAACATTCTCAATGGAATTCAATGGTGGATGGGATCAACATCTCTCTTTAAGTGAGTTATCATTCAACAATAGCTTCCACTCGAGCATTCAAATGAATCCGTTTGAAGATCTACATGGAAAGAGGTGTAGAAATCCTATTTGTTGGCATGAATCTGGTGAGAAAAGGATTCTTGGGCCTAATCTGGTGTAAGAGATGATAGAAAATGTCCATGCCATCCAACAACACATTAAGGCTTCTTAGAGTAAGAAAAATATCTATGATGACAACCGTCGAAGGGACTTGGAGTTTGATGTTGGTGAAAAAGTCTTTCTTAGAATTTCACCTTGGAAGAGGGTCATGAGGTGTGAGAAAAAAGGGAGGCTCAACATTAGGTACATTGGCCCCTATAAAATCCTTGATCGTATAGGTGCAGTGGCCTATCGGCTTACACTTCCTCCAAATCTGGCACATGTTCATGATGTATTCCATGTATCTCTTTTGAGGAAGTGTATACATGACCCTTATCATATACTAAATCCAGAGGTGGTACAATTGGAACATGACCTATCTTATAAGGAATATTCGGTGGAGATATTGGATCGTAGAGATAAGGTTCTATGTAACAGGATTACCCACCTTGTTAGGGTGTTGTGGAGGAACCACAAATGTGAAGAAGCCACGTGGGAACCAGAGGAGTCTATGAGGCAGAAGTACCCACACCTTTTCTCTTCTTAGGGTACGAGTTAAAATTTCGAGGAAAAATTTCCTTAAGGGGGGAAGAATGTAACTATCCGAACATTGGAATAATATTTGTTTCCAAAATTTGTGAGTTATTCCATTTTATACTCTACAAAACTATATCCTTTAACTAATGACGTGACTATAATTAAAAGAGACCATTGGGTTTTGACTGTTATATGACCGTTGGTCAGTATAACCATTGGTCAATATGACCATTGTAAAATAAACTCTTTACGTTACAATTATTGTTTATAAATATAATAGATCTGGGTTAATAGAAAAAGCTGAGTCAATGGCCTCATCTACTAGACTCAGGTCCCACAAATCTCATCTGTTAGAGCTTGGGAAGAAGGTGGATACATTGGGTTTGGCTCTGGACCAAGCCCTTGCTGAACTCTAACATGTGAAGCTTGAAAGGAATCACCTATGGGAGAACTTCATGCGGATATAAATCACCACTCAGGCAATGTTTTCTGAGCTGCCCCAAAATTCTATCACCATAGCACAACTTACACTTAATTCCAATACAAATGTTATAAGGGGATATGTAACGAGACCTTAGTTATGTTGTGTAATACATTTTTATAAATAAACTTTTTATTTATTATTATGTTAAATTTGTAAATTTCAAATCTCTCGATAAATATATGATGAAGTTCTATATTATTGATGAATTTTGGAAAAAGTGGTATTTTAATATATTTATGTAAGCTTTAAATAATTAATAATGTGAAATGATTTTCAGAAAAAGGTCTTCTACAATTATGAATAGAAATAAATTTACAGACTAATAAGATTTACTAATTTTTTGGTGAATAGTAAAGTATGAACAGTAATATATCCTTATGAATAGTAATGAATAGTAAATCGGCCAAAAAAATAGAATCTTCACCCATGAATGTATAAATATAATATAGTCATCTTAAAAGTATAAAAATGGAAATAATATACGTATTGGTATTTTTTATGTCATAAATATTTTAATTAAAATTTTATAATTAATTTTATAATTTTAAATAAAAATTTATTTTCATAAAATGTAATCATAAATTGTTACTGTATTGTCTTTTGGTTATATAGTAATTTTATGGGTCCTTTATTACTTTTTTAGGGGTTACCCAATAAGTTATGGTTTTAAAATTGTTTATTTCGAATAAATAATGATTTTAATTAAAAATTAAATTAAAAATATTTATAAAAATATTTTCAAAAATTTTTGTTCATTTTTTAATTCAAATCATCAATATTTTGTTAGGGTATGTTTTTGGGATTTTTCTGAAAAAGTTGAATTTTCAGTGAATAGTAATAATACAGTTTTATGTTTTGGGTGTCTAATGACACCATTTATGATGTAATAATGATGTAATAAATCTAGTAGACTTGTAAATAGATTGATATGTTATGATTTTTCCTTAATGTCCAATACCATGGGAAAATATCATGGGAAAGCCAATGGTTTTACAACTACCACCGATGAGGTGTCCCTTGGAAATTAATTAAATATTCTCTCAAATTTCCTATAAATACCAAGCCATTCTCTCATTCAATTCATTCCAAAATCATCTTTAATTATGTTTTAGTATTTTTAACTCCCATGGTGTACTCCAAAGGTGCCCTCAAGCCCCTTAAGAACCCTCCCTTCGAGCTTTCGAAGATACTCTACAAGGTAAGGGAACCTTTCACCCTCCTCTTTTATTTCATGACTTCCATTATGTTATGACTTATAGTTTCCATTTAATTATTTAAGGATATGTTATTATATATATTTATTACTATCCATTTCATTTACAATTTATTATAGACCCTTTCTACTCTCATCAATTTATTTTCAAAATTTTTTAGGGACATCGTTAGGCTGCCGATTTTTTCGTAAAAGAAATAGTGTATTCTATTTTATTTCATCTTTTATTTTCAAGTGGTATGTCATTAAAATATCCATGAAATGACCTTATTATGTATCGATACTATATTATTATTTATTTATGAGTGGTTCACCTTTGTTACAACTATTTTTTAATGTTTTTTAAAATGATGTTTTGCAGCCGTTATGCTATAGAATCTTCGTCTCAAAATCTCTCTCTTTTGCCAAAGAAAATCTATTGTATTATTTATGGGGAAACCAAAATATATTTTAATTTACATGGGATTTAATCAATGCATAAAATTTATCTATTTTAGTTTTTAATTGATATACATATAATCCTCACTCCCTTTCCATGGGCTATAAATGACATAATGATCTTATTTTTATGTACTTTTTTAAATGTCACTATTTTGACATGAAACCCATTTCCTTGATTCTATTTTGGTTATTTATGAAATGTTTTATTATTATCTATATAGATCACATGAAAATAAATACATATCAATGGTGTACCCTGATAGTGCTCCAATGCATTGGGGAAAGAATTTAATATCTAGGTATGACAGGTTTCACGATACCTTAGTGAATAACCTTGGTTATTTTTATGACACGTTGGGGATGAAACTTGGTTATATGTTCATGAATGTATAAATTAAATGTTTTAGACACATAATAAAGTTATGATTCATGTTTTTTTCATTATGTTATGCTTCTAATTCAATTTCTCATGTCATTACGTTTTTCTTCAAGTTCTTATTGATATCAAAAGTAAACTGATTCCCATATTTTCCTTACTGGGTCTTCTGCTCACCCTTTCCTTTGATTTATGTCTCAAGATTATGTGATGAAGAAATTGTACATAGGATGAACTTATTATGAAGCCTTAAAACTGTATTAGAATAATTGTTTATGTTGATTTCATGTTTTATGTTTCATATTTCCAAGACACTAGATTCTAAAGATAATCTGTTTGTAAAATGTAATTAAAAGTTGTGTAATTAAAAGGTTGGATGCCATATAACTCTTAATCTATATTAATTTTACCCAATCACATAAAAATATGAATGATTTCATAGTTATAAATAAATCTTTATATGGTTTTGTATCAAAGGGCCACCTACATTAGAAATAGATTTACCATCCTCACGATGCTCTGTATCCCCTTATCTATGCTTGTCCATTCCTCATCCAATCTCTCATCAACACCCATTATTATACCGCTAGACACAATAAAAAAATAAATTATTATAAATCCTTATATTTAATTATGTTATTTAAATGAAATATGTATAATTTCTAGAAACTCATTGAGTGGAATCTAACCACTGAAACACCCTGAACCCTAGTGTGTTCATCCTCCTATGACATCCTCTACCAAAGACAAATAAAAGGTCCATTATATCAGCCTAATTCAAACATACTCTAGTAAAATTGGTTTCGTAATCTATCCCAAAAAATTCCAAATAAAACCTTTAAAAAGGTAAAAATATCATAGTATGTAGAATAAGATCATTACATAAATCCATCATGGAATCATCTAAAAATCATCGATCCTCAAGGGGGATAGAAAGGGTGAATAAAGGGAGAGGATTTGACAGAAATGGATCTACCCATGCCACTTGGTAAAAATAAATCCAAAGTGGTGTTGAAAATAATAATACTAACTTAACCATAATGGTAAAATTAGAAATGTAACTCTCACCTCAAGACCCATAGTCATCATGACATGGAACCAATGCCGGATCACCTAACATGGTTTGGAATATCTAACTAAAAAACATCAATAATCCCCTAGGAAAAATCAATGGGCCTACAGCATACCCATCAAATTGTTCCCCCTCTGGTCATAGAGTATATTACCTCTCATAGGATGCATCAAAATCGGAATCCCTATAAACATTGATATGACTTCCTCCCTTCATAGATGGCCTCCCCCTTAAGGGAGTTCATTCAAGCATAAACCCTATGGTCATGGTGTGATATCATACATTATTTTTATAAAAATATTCCATGGATAAGCCTCTATGACATGAAATTTGTCTTTGTTTCACATAAATATATTCATCATATTATTAGTGTAATTTATTATATAGTTTATAAGAGGAAATTTGAATGGTTTCCTAAACAATATATGTTAAACGTTTACATTATTACATGAAGCTCTATGAAATGATTTGACTCAATAAATAAGTTCTTTTCATTAACCATTACCCAAAAAATATCCTCCATATTGTGAAACCCCCTGGTCATGACAATACACAATACCTCCATGTCATTGTTCCTCTCTGGTCAATATGTGACATGTGACTAGCCCCTTTTCATGATATTACCTCAACCTATCACAACATATGATTGCCTATAGAAAAAAGAAGCAGTGGGTTACCTCAACCATGATTCAGTCTAAAAATTGGAATTCCATCTAAAAATCACAAACATTAATAATTTAGTTCATTACACATATAGTGGATGCATTATACATATTATGTGAGAGGAGGGGCTCCAAATTATGTATCCCCTAAATGTATCAATAGGTCTCATGAGAAAAAATATATTTGGTATTTGGTGTATGAAAACTATTTTATATATAATTTCATGGAAATATCATTGATGATATGGTAATGGAGACTGATATTATGCATTCCATCACTCTTTTTATCGATATGATTTTTTATTTCCATTATTATGTTAACTAAGTATATGTTATGATCATACTATTAGTTATATGGTCTTATATGACTATTTATTCCTATTATTTTATGTATTCCTTATTTATTCATGATATATTAAAATGTATTCTATCCCTTACTATGTTTTATTCTCATCTCTATGTATTTCTTAACATTTCCCCAGGAAACTATGATGATTACTACCCAAGGATTAAGAATAATTAAGGATAAATAAAAGTTTATGATGTCTTTTAAAAATATATTTTAATTTTTTTATTATGACGTAATGTTCATGTTTTTATTTAGTCTCATAAGATTACTAAAGTTTTGGATCTTGGGTATTTTCATCTTATATATTCAATAATCATTTAAAAAAACAATACTTTGTTATGTGTTATTAGAGCCAGGGTTGGAAAATGACCCAAGATCACAGTTAATTTGTCAAAAGTTTTAATTATATAGTGAATTATATGTTAAATTAATATTATTTATTAATATGAATTATTTTTAAAATCTCTCTCCATTGATATAAAAATATCGTGACAGTGATAGAAAAATATCAAAAAAATACACAAAAATAAATTCCTCATTTTAGACTAAATGATATTTTTTTTCTCAATCTGGAACTCTTTCAAAGAGTAAATTATAATTTTAGTCCTTTAAAACAAATATAGTATTTATTACAAAACCTTACATGGGGTTTACTTCAACAACCATAAGACATCATTTAATAAAAATGAGTGCCTATGAATCCAATTAAAATTAAACCAATTCCAAAATACCTGAATATGAAAATTCATTATAAGAACAAACCTCATACCATTACATTTTTCCTACATTTAAAAGTTCTCATACGTTAAAACATTAATTCATAGCTTGACCGATGAAACCATTCCTTGAAAACTTTCATTTCAGAAATAAAACAACTTTTATATGCCTTTAAACCACAAATTCAAAATTAGTAGTGAAATAATGTTGATTATTGATATTTATCATAAAATAATTCCATAATATAATTTTTTTAAATATATTTTAATTTTAATTGAATCATCATATATAAATATAGATTCAATTATATAATATGAACATGAGGTGAGGCATCATGTCAATATAAATAAGGAATATAACTCAATTCAGATCCACTACATGAATTTTCCACAATGGTGCTTTTATACAACCAATGTAAAGAAAAATAATTTCCCTTTCACACATAGTAAAAATTTCTATTCTCAAATAAAAAATTCATCAATGAAACAAACACTCATATGTACAAAAAATGCATGAAAATTTCCCCTATATCTTGAATTGTACCTTTATTTATCACTATAAAAGAGAATCTAGCTCCCAACCATTAATGATAATGTTCTTGGTTAACATCTAAATAAATCTTATCATTATGAATTTATTCATCACCGGTTCTGAAAACATCACAATATAGTGATAAAAATAAATAAATAAATCTATACTCAACAATGCTACACTGTCTTGGCCACATGAAAACTTGTTTGGATGACAAAAAAACTCATCCTTTTATTATAGTTGAATGATCACTAATTGAAATTACATAAGATTTAAATAATTATTTGAAATCATATTTGATCACCATCAATGTAGCACTTTCAACTCATCCCATTTATACACCCATTATAATATATATCTTTAAAGAAAAAAACATTGTAAAATAAATTTTCAATAAAACTAATTAACAGAGTTTGATATGTTAACAAGTAGATACATCATTTTTATTAACAATAAAAAATAAAAAAGATATATAATTATTCAATTCATATTGGAAATGATTATCAAAACAATCCTGACAAATGACTCTCACTATTTCATCATTTCTTATTAAAATCATGAAAATATCTACTCAATGTATAACTTATCTCTTAATCCATTAGTAACACCCCCTGTTGTTTTGATCAAATACAGAATAATAACCAAATTACATAGAAAAACCTGATAAAAATAAATTTGTATCCCTCATATAATCACTTCCTTAATTAGATAATGATTATAGGTCCTTAATATATGTTCACTATCGCAAAAAAAGTTTTAATGCAAAAATTATACATCATTGTATATGTGTATTAAATACATAAATTATGAAGAACAATAGAATCATAATGTTTTAGTGTATTTAGAGACTGGATACATAAATATCTATTATAGGTAAATTCTCCATCATATCTCATAATGTTCTTCCAACTTTTTACCATTCATGAAATACCCTAATTAAAACCTATCTTTATATTATAGGGAAAGGAAAAATAAGAAAGGGTGATCTTAGATGCTTCGTAAGGGTAAAAATAGTATATATCAGTCAATGATCATATCAAAGCATAAGATACACATAAGGGTATGAGATCTTGAACATAACATACATATTTTATACCAAATATATCATAGTTCATAAACATGATTCATGGAAAAAAATTATCATTTCAAAATACATTATTCATAATAATTAATAATCATCATAAATCAATCATGATATATAATTTTAGATCATAATCATAAGAACATGTCATAAAAATCATGTCACTATCATAGGAATAGAAACCATTTCATTTGTCATAGTTAATGTTGGTCGGAGTGGATACTCAAGAGGAGGTGAATTCAGTTCCAATTAAAAATTTCTGTTAAAAATATTTCTCTTAAAATTTCCCAATTTAAAAATAAAATTAAACTATAGTGAATCTATACAGAGTGTAAATGATCAATCAGTTTCTCAAAGATTGATTAGGTCTCACTTGACTTAATCTGAAGACTAAATTAAATTTTGAAAGAGACTTACTGATTTACAATATGTATAAAAACATGCGAATTTAACTATCAAAGTAGCTTTAAAATAGTTTTGTATTTCAAAGTAATAGAAGCAGAATAAGTATATAGTTTTCTTATGGAATTAAATTAAAATGCACACTAGAGTTAACCAAGAGGTTCAGTCTCAAGCTGAGACTTAGTTCTATCAACAATTAATATAAATTGATCCACACCCTGGATCGGGGTTAACAACAGTGAACAACTGTCCAGGCCACACAGGGACCTCTACCACAGTTATTTGTGGGAAACAAAAACAATGACCAAGCCACACAAGGACCTATTCCACAATTTTCATGGGTAAACAAGAGTAAAAAATTGTGGTTTTAGGATTTTGATATCCTCCAGTTCAGCACAGAAGTCAGTGTGTGTAAGATATATAGAGTACACACACAGCACAAAAATTTAAGTAAAATAATCACTAAGAGAGAATTTATCAGAGTGTAGAAAGCTCTAGTGATTGGCAGTGTAGCTACGGACTCGTTGGATTCAGCAGAAATTCTTCTATGTCCTTCTCTGTTTTTTCCCTTGAAAAACAGAGTATCATGATTCACTTCCATCACTTCCAGTGTAGGTGTTTAGCTCAAGTATGTGTAGTCATTATAGCTCTTGAGCTTCTTCATTGAACTTGTGTTCTTGATGTATATCAATTTTCTTCAAGTTCTTCTTCTCATGTACATGTATGGAATAATTCTCTCTCTTTTTGTATCTTCGTATCTGTTGTATATCTGTGTGTATCTTTTTGTCTGTGTTTCTTTACTGCAGATCGATCTTCCTTTTATTCCACGAGCTCCGGTAGTAGGAATGATTACCTTTTTAGAGGTAAGAGGTATGGTCCCCTGAAATGCCAAAAATCAATATTAAATAACATTAATTGCATTAAAAACATCAAAAATGACTGTTAGAGTTAAATACGAATTTATAGAAATTCAAACAGTGTTCATGACTATCGGTGAGTCATGTGATCGGTGAGACATTTTGAATCTGTATTGGTTTCGGTAGCATTAGCATAGGTGTCTCAGCATCAGTGTCTCAACATCCGTGTTTCAGCATTGGTGTGTCAGTATCTGTGTCTCAGCATCGGTGTCTCAGCATCAGTGTCTTAGCATCAGTGTCTCAGCATCGGTGTCTCAACATCGGTGTCTCAGCATCAGTGTCTCAGCATGTCGGTATCAGTGACACATGATAATCGGTATCAGTGACACATTATTGCTGATATCTCTTTAGATCTTCGGTAGCTATCGGTGTGACCGTTCATCATCCGTGCGACCGTTCATCATCGGTGCGACAATTCATCATCGGTGTGACCGTTCATCATCGGTGCGACCGTTCATCATCGGTGCGACCATTCGTCATCGGTGCGATTGTTCATCATCTGTGCGACCGTTCATCATCGGTGCGACCGTTCATCATCGGTGTGACCGTTCATCATCGGTGCGACCATTAATAATCGGTGCGACTGTTCATCATCGGTGCGACCATTCATCATCGGTGCGTCTGTTCATGATAGGTGCGACCGTTTATCATCGGTGCCTCAAGAAAATGACTATCAGTGAGTCTAGATGAGGAATTCTTACAAAGTGTCTGTTCAATCCACAATACTTCCAGGTCAACCATAACCATATATTGATCATAGATAAACAATTGTAGATATGATTTAATCATATTTAGAACAAGTTGAACAAGAGATTAAAAGGAAATAAAAAAACTAATATTTGTGATTATTAAGATAACCATTCCATAGAGTGTTCAACAATCTCCCCCTTTTTGAAAATCACAAATCAATGGAATAAATGAAAAGAGAATACAATATTTCATTCATTATGCTCCCCTATAATAAAGAATATATGAAAAAAGATAAAACATGGTTATAATAGCAACCAGAACATATATATAACTAAGGCATTCTCCTCTTTCATCATTTCTACCCCTGTGTATACAGGCATTTGATAAATATCCAGCATGAGCATTCAGGTCACCCATCCAGACATGATTCATCTAGAGATGATGCATCCAGAGTTCGCATATGCATGCATGATTCACTTGTTTTCTCTCCGTAATTTCTCTCCCCCTTTGGGATTATCAAAAAGAAGAGATTAAAGAATGATAAGAAGGAATATTTCATACCAACAAAGGGTACACATATTACAAAGAAAAGAGAATAGTTCTAGAAAACAAACACCGTATCAAAAAAATGATAGTAACAACTATTTCTCTGGGTGAAAGGGAGCTTTCCCTTTAGCAGTAGGAGGAATTGAAGGTCCAGAAGGTTGTTGGGTAGAAGGTGGAAATAACCTTATGGAGAAAGGAGGTAGGATGACCTGAGATGGACGAACTGTGGGTTCCAAGGTCACCTGCTGCAATAAAGGTTATTCTAAAGGCTGTTGTTGAAAGACTGGTCTAATATTGGAAAGAGCTTGAGAAACAGACATCTGGCCAGGAGAAACATCACATGATTACAGAGTCTCAGCTGTAGGAAAAACAATGCCTTTTGCTTACACATGAAGGTAGGGTTTTAGCAAGTTGATGAATTCCTGAATAACTTCTCCACCATAAATCATGGATTTTTCAAAATCATCCTTATTTTTCATGAAATTATCTAAAGTGGGGGTAAAATCTTCTTACTGCTGAACTTGAGTTTTAAAAGCTTGAGTCACTGGAGGGAGTCTTAGATTATCAGCCAGTACTTTAAAATGATGATTTAACTCATGCTTTGTGTAGATCATAGAGAAATAATGATCTACTTTCTCCTTAATCTCCTTCTGAGCTTTCGTAGCATCAACCGAATAAAACTGTACCATTTTATGCACATGATCACTATGATCTTTCATTTTATTCAAAGAATCTAAATCTAAAATCTTCCCAAGAGCTGTCAGCTCTTCTCTAACAACATCTCTTAAGGTATCTAATTCTAGACCAGTGATCTTGGTCACCTTGGCATTGCCAGCTTGAGCAATAACCTGAGTAATCTCAGCTTTTAACTTCCTCAAATCTGCTTTCTTCAAATGTTCTATCAGATTTCTTAACAATTCCATCATTCCAGATATGGTTGTTCTGAACTCACTTGACAAAGAAACAAGATTGCTTCCTATCTACATAAGTGTTTTATTCAAAGAGGTAACATGCCTGCCAATTGATTAATTGTAATTTCACAGGACTGGTTTGATAAGGTTTGTCACTCTTTGATCCAAATCATTCATAACAGCATCAGATAAAGTCAAAGTCATAGGAGAAGGAATATGACATAACTCACTTTTCACAGTCTCCCTAACAGCTTGAATCAATTCAATCTTGAAATTATCAAAATCTGACTGAGAAACTGCCAGATCACGTCTACAATGAGATACTGAAGGATCTGGTCTGACATCTGTTCTTTGCAAAAACTCAGCAACTAATTGAGCCTTAACAGAATAACTTATGCCTGAAAGATCCACATCTACACCTTCCTCTTCCTCTGGGTAGTCTAATCCTAGAACAACAAGACCTATATGCTCTTCCCATGCCTCTTTGCATGAAGGGTATAGAGGCTTCACAAACTGAGCTCGTCCAGAATATTCAGAAGGGACTTCCTCATCCTTATCACTCACCAACTGTTCTATCCTCCCAGCTTTAGGAATATGTTCCTTCTCAAGTGGTTGGGGTAGATGATCATTTTGGAACACATATTGACCTTCTAAAGGTCGAGCATCAGCATCAGCATCATTACTTTCACTGTAACCTCTACTACCATCACCATCAACATCACCCTTATCACCATCACCACCTTCATCATCATCATTATCATTAACTGATCTCTCATTAGAATTGTCTATACTTCCGGATTCATACTCCTCAGAAGTTGATTCAATAGTCTCGCCTTCTTCTTCATCATCTAAAAGCTATTCAATTTCTTGTAAATTTAGAGGAGGACTTGCTGAACCAAATTCCATCCTTCTTCTCTTTGGGCTAACAGTATCAGGATCACTCTTTCCTCAAGATATGATTCATCCTCTTCTTCAGCATTTAGATTCTCATCAGCTTATTCTTCTTCTTCTGTTCCTTTCTTATTGGATTCACCAGTTTCTTTAGGAGCAACCAATTCCTCTTCTTCATCCGAATAGATCACTTCCTCACCAGGATTTAAGCTAGGTTCTCTTAATTCCCTTGGTCTCCTTTGATGATCAGTAGGATTGAAAGACTCATATTAATTTTCTTCATCAGCAACCGAATCTTTCTTCTATGGGTTCCAATTGATTTTCATTCTCTTACAAATAACTTTTTTGAAGCAAAAGCAAACTGATGAGATACACCCATCTCCATCATCCACACAGCCTAAGAATTTTAGCATGGCAGAAATTTTTTTAGAATAAAACAGAGTGGTAGATTTCTTTGAAGGTTTTATCAAATCAACAATATCCTTGGAAAAATATCTACATAGATTGATCTTTTCACCATTCTTCAAAAGAAAAAGCAAAAAAACATCTTGATACTTTACTGCAGAAAAATCCCCTTTTCTCGGACATACCTGATGTTGAATAAATTTGAACAAGATTCGGTTCTCACCATCCAAATCAACTGTAATTATCCTTCACAATTAAGACGTCCCAGTCAAAAATTACAGGGCTCACTCATAAGAAAAGTAATCAGTTGTGGGAGGAATATTACCAGAATAGTCCTTTCATCTTCCATTGTGAGGTACTCCTAGACATTCAGCCTATTGTTTTGATGAAAATGTAATCTTTTTCCCTTTTACTATAGAAGACAATCTCGCAGCCTCTACTCTGTCCAAATCTATATCCAGGTTCAAATAGAACTCGTGAACTAGCTTCGGGTAAAATAATCTATCATTATTACAGAACCACTCCTTCCAGCCTTGAGTTTCCAAAACTTTCAAGACAACGAACTTGCTAGATAAAACCCATTCTGAACAAATTTCATTTTCATCTATAACTTCTCGTTTTTCTAGCTCCGAGTTCACAGACCTCTGCATCATACTGCTCGACTCACATAGAGCACACTTGATAGGTGAAGTTCCTTCAGATTCCTTACTCTGTCTCTTTTTCTTGGCCATTTTGAGGTTTTGAGATAATCGAGAGGCTTGGAAAGATTCAAAAGGCTCGAGTTACAGAGAAGAGAGGAGAGAGTTCAGTGGGAAATGGAAGGTCAATAGTATTTAGAGAATGGAATAGCTACATGTCATTATTTGTATCATTTAGGGTTATAGATAATAAAACATCGATTAAGTAAAACAACTTCGTTTTTAAACACACACAAAATAGTACGACGCAATCAATAGCACTAGTCAACTTGACAGATCGGTTTGAAAGATTGGTTTGACAGATCGGTTTGACAGATCGGTTTGACAGATCGGTTTCAGAGATCGGTTTGACAGATCGATTTGATAGATCGGTTTGACAGATCAGTTTCACAGATCGGTTTCACAGATCGGTTTGACAGATTGGTTTGACAGATCAGTTTCACAGATCAGTTTCACAGATCGGTTTGACAGATCAGTTTCATAGATCTGTCATACCTAACTCTCGTTTAATTGAGTTTAACCTTTCACAATTTAAGGGCTTGGTGAAAATATCGGCTAATTGATGTTCAGTACCTATAAACTCAAGAGTGATATCACCTTTTTGGTAGTGATCTCTCAAAAATTGATGTCTGACATCAATGTGTTTGGTTCTAGAGTGAGACACAGGGTTCCTTGAAATGTGAATTGCACTAGTGTTATCACAATTAATTGGAATATTCATAAAATCATATCCAAAGTCCAGAAGAGTGTGTTTCATCCACAGAATTTGTGCACAACAACTACCAACAGTAATGTATTCTGTTTCAGCAATAGATAATGCAACTGAGTTCTGTTTCGTAATACACCAAGATACTAAGGATTGACCCAATAAATGACAAGTTCCAGATGTGATCTTCCTATCTAACATGCAACCAGAAAAGTCAGCATCTGAATAACTGATTATCTCAAAATATTTTCTTTTTGGATAAAACAAGCCTAAGCTTACAGTGTGTTTAAGATGCTTAAAAATTCTTTTAAAAACAAGTAAACGAGATTATTTCGAGTTATCTTGAAATCTTGCACACATACACACACTAAACATAATATCCAGTCGACTAGCTGTAAGGTAAAGTAACCTTCCAATCATACCTCTGTAATTGGTTTGATCCACTGGTTTCCCAGCTTCATCTACATCCAATTTACAGATTGTACTCATAGGAGTATCACTTTCCATAATACTATCCAAAGCACATTGTTTTAAAATATCCTTTGTATATTTACACTGATTCAAAATAATACCATTTTCATTTTGAAAAACATGAAATCCAAGAAAATATTTATGTTCTCCCATTAAACTCATTTCAAATTCATTTTTCATACTCTTTGAAAATTCAATACATAAAGAAGGATTAGAACATCAAAAAATAATATCATCAACATAGATTTGAACTATTACAACGTCTTTAGAAATTCTTTTAATAAAAAGAGTTGGATCAGCAATCCCTTTAGTAAAACTTTTTGAAATAAGAAAATTACTAAGTCTATCATACCAAGCTCTTGGAGCCTGTTTTAAGCCATATAAAGATTTAGAAAGTTTAAAAACTTGATTTTGAGAATGAGGATTAATAAATCCATGTGGTTGTTCAAAAAAAACATCTTCAACAATAAACCCATTTAGAAAAGCACTTTTGACATCCATTTGATATAACTTGAAATTCAGATGAGCAGCATATGCAAGTAAGATCTTAATGGCTTCTAATCTGGCTAGAGGTGAAAAGGTTTCCTCATAGTCTATACCTTCTTCCTGACTAAATCCTTGTGCAACTAGCCTAGCTTTGTTTTTAACTATGTTTCCAGACTCATCAACTTTGTTTCTAAACACCCATTTTGTGCCTATTGTTAAGGTGTCCTCAGGTCTGTCAACTAATTCCCAGACTTTGTTCTTTCAAATTGATTTAACTCTTCTTGCATAACCATTAACAAAAAATCATGATTGATAACATCATTGACATCTTTAGGTTCTTGTTGTGAAAGAAAGGCTTGATGTTCAACCTGGTTTCTTAGAGAAGCTATAGTCTGTGTCCCTCTATCATGATTACCGACAATAGCATCTAAAGGATGATTCTTTAGAATTATTGTTGATCTAGTAAAGGTAGGACTAGAAATTTCAGGTTCTTCTCCAGGTTCGGGTTTATTAGGTACAGATTCTGGAATAAATCTAGAACTGGTTGTCTTTATAGCAGGTTCTTTAGATTTGTCATTAAGGTCCAGAACAAATAAATCTTCTTCAAGATTTTCAAGAGAGGTTTTAGGATCATGTGGATCAGTTTCATCAAATTCGATGTGAACAGATTCTTCCACACACTTTGTTCTTTTATTGAAAACTCTATAAGCCTTGCTGGTTAACGAATATCCTAAAAAGATTCCTTCCTCACTCTTAGCAGAAAACTTATCAATATTATCTTTTGTATTGAGAATAAAAACTTTGCTGCCAAAGAATCTAAAGTAACTAACTTTAGGTTTTCTATTATTCCACAACTCATATGGGGTCTTCTAATGAACTGGTCTAATTAAGACTCTATTAATGATATAAAATGCTGTATTGACATCTTCAGCCCAAAAGTAAATAGGCATGTCATACTCATTAAGCATAGTCCTTGCCATTTCTTGAAGGATTCTATTTCTTCTTTCTACGACAGCATTCTGCTGAGGTGTCATAGGAAGAGAAATGTTATGAATATAGCCATTATGCAAGTAGTAGGATTCAAACTCATGATTCTCAAACTCAAGACCATGATCACTTCTTAGGGTTTTAATCTTAAGTCCACTAAGGTTTTCTAAAGACTTGGAATATTTAACAAAGTAAGAACAAGCATCACTTTTGTGAGCTAAGATGTATACCCAAGTATATCTAGAAAAGTCATCTACTAGAACATAGACATAGTTCTTACCATTTAAACTAGAAACTCTTGATGGTCCAAACCAGTCCATGTGAGCCAACTCGAGAGGTTGAGAAGTAGAAACTTCTTTCTCTGATTTAAAAGAATCTTTATGTTGCTTTCCATTTTGACAGGGATTACAAACTTTGTCAATTGGGAATTCAATTTTAGGTAGGTCTCTAACCAAGTTTTTCCTAGTTAGTTTTCTATGTGAATGAATTTTTCACTTTCCTAATATTCTATGCCAAAACCAAGACTCTTTATGAAAATCATTTAGACAAGTAACATTCTGCTTAGCTAAAGAATTTAAATCCACTGCATAAACATTTTCATTTCTTAAAGTAGAAAAGATTAAACCATTTTTATAATTAAAAACATTACAAAAATAATTTTCAAATTTGATATTAAAACCATCATCACACAATTGATAAATACTTAAAAAATTATATTTCAGTCCATCAAAAAATAAAACATTGGAAATTAAAACTGAATCGGTGTTTCCAATTTGGCCTAGGCTGATGATTTTTCCTTTAAAATTATCACCAAAGGTGACATGG
The DNA here is from genome assembly GCA_963277665.1 of Viscum album. Lineage (NCBI taxonomy): Eukaryota > Viridiplantae > Streptophyta > Magnoliopsida > Santalales > Viscaceae > Viscum > Viscum album. Next base: position 864,803,921 of record OY728152.1, on the reverse strand, counting down.
CCTCCATCAATCTTTTGTAAACTCTTGAAGCATGAGTAATCTCCAGACATGTGTCTCGAACATCCATTGTCCAAGTACCGTACCTTCTTGTGAGAACTCTTCAAACAGGTTTCCAACAAAACAGATTTAGATGGAAAATGACTTTGGTACCCAGATCTTCTTAGTTACAGACAAGTTAGCAATCAACGATTTTGGTACCCACATTTGTTTTATGGGTTTAAAAGAATTTACAAAATCAATAAATTTTGAAAAATAAACTTTATTTGATCTATAACTATGTTAATTACTAGGTGAAGAATATGAATGTCCAGAACTAGAACTACCAGTATTCTGTCCATATTTAGGAATAAATCTATTCTAGGTAATCTGTCTCTGTCCAGGTTTTTAGCCTATTCTAGTAGTTTATTTGGGAGCTACTTTCATTCCTATAATTTGAGTTAGTGTACCTTTTCCATTTGTAAACTTCTCTAAGTACATTCTATGTTGCTCATATGACATTTTCAGTTCAGTGTTTTCCTTTAACAGTTGATCATTTTTCTCTTTTTCAATAGTAAGTACGGTTTTAATAGTAGTAGTGAGAGCATGTTGTTTCTTCAATGATTTGTATTTATCCTTAAGTTCATTGCATGTCTCTTCCAGCATATTACAATATTCAAATAATTCCACAGTAGTCATGTTTTCAGAATCAGAATCAAATTCTGCATCATCTCCAGAATAATAAGAATTTAAAACAGGAGTATCTGAGGTTACCTCAGATGTGTTGGTCATGAAACACATGTTGGCATGATTCTTATCAGAATCAGACATTTCAGATTCACTTGTACTATCTTCAGATGTACTCCAAGTAGCCTTCATAGCTTTCTTGTACTTACTGTCTTTGTAATCATATTTCTTCTTGAATTTTAACTTTGGGAAGTCTGCTTTAATGGGTCCTTTTCTTTTGCACTCGTAGAAAACAACTTCATCCCTTTTATCTGGATTTGTCCAGTCCTTCTTCCAATGTCCCTTATTGTCATACTTTCCTTTATAATGTGATTTTCTGAAAAATTTATTCTTCCTATAAAATTTATTAAACCTCCTGGCTATCTGAGCCATTTCAGCATCACTATCTGAATCAGAATCTTCACTGGTTGAACTCTTAGTATGTATTTTCATTTTCTCCTTGTCATTACTCTTTGAAGAAGTAGTATTGAAAGCCACATATTTTCTCTTAGGTTCATCATCTTCCGCTTTATTTACCTTGAGTTCTTCCTCATACATCATGAGCTTACGAATAAGTTCATTGACAGGCAGAGATCGAATTTCACTTGATTCTCTGATTGAAACAGATGTGCTTCTCGATCGGTCTGGTAAACATCTCAAGATTCTCATGATTTCTTCCTTTGCTGGAACATCCTTTCCGAGTGAATTCATTGTATTGAATATCTCATTGAACGTGAGATAAATATCAGAAATAGGTTCATCAATATTCATTTTAAAATTATCATATTTAATAGTATAAGTATTCAATCTCCTTTATTTAACATTAGTTGTTCCTTCATGAGAAACATCCAAAGTATCCCAAATTTCAAAAGTAGCTTTACAAGCAAAAATTCTATTGAACTCCTCATTTCCTAAAGTACAGTACATGGCATTCATGGCTTTATAGTTATTATTGTATGCAGGCTTGTAGGTTCATCCCAAGTTGTTCGTTCAGTTTCTAGAATATTATATTGAGACTCTATAGCAGTCCAGATATCAAAACCCATTCTCTCTAAATGAATTTTCATTTTAAGTTTCCACTGAGCATAGTTTATACCGTTGAATAAATGTGTCCTGTTAGTAGTAGCAACCTATAGTCTATTGTCCACTTCTAGATTTTCGAAAGACAATTTAAAGAGATAAAATTTAGAATTAACAGAAATTTTGGATATTTAAAGATGCAACTAAAATCACAGTTGAAAAACATAGTGTTTCAAAAATCTTTAAACAAAAACAATACATCGGATACAAAATGTTGGTCAGAGTGGATACTCAAGAGGGGGGTGAATTGAGTTCCAATTAAAAATTTATTTTGAAAATATTTCTCTTAAAATCCCCTAATTTAAAAACAAAGATAAACTGTAGTGAATATTTACAGAGTGTAAATGTTCAATCAGTTTATCAAAGATTTATTAGGTCTCAGTTGAATTAATCTGAAGATTAAATTAACTTTTGAAACAGACTTATAGATTTACAATAAGTATAAACACTTGAGATTTTAACTATCATAGTAGCTTTAAAATAGTTTTGTATTTCAATGTAATAGCAGCAGAATAAGTATATAGTTTACTTATAGAATTAAATTAAAATCCACATCAGAGTTAACCAAGAGGATCAGTATCAAGCCGAGACTTAGTCCTATCAAAAATTTATATAAATTGATCCACACCCTGGATCGGGGTTAACAACAGTGAACAACTGTCCAGGCCACATAGGGACCTCTACCACAGTTCTTTGTGGGAAACAAAAACAATGACAAGGCCACACAAGGAACTCTTCCACAGTTGTCATGGGTAAACAAGAGTAAACAATTGTGGTTTGAGGATTTTGATATTCTCCAGTTCAGCACAGGAGTCAGTGTGTGTGTAAGATATAGAGAGTACACACAGAGCTCAAAAATGTAAGTAAAACAATCACTAAGAGGGAATGTATCAGAGTGTAGAAAGATCTAGTGATTGGTAGTGCAGCTCTGGACTCATTGGATTCAACAGAAATGCGTCTAAGTCCTTCTCTAGTTTTTCCCTTGAAAAACAGATAATTGGGATTCACTTCCTTCACATCTAGTGTTGGTGTTCAGCTCAAGTATGTGTAGTCGTTATAGCTCTTGAGCTTCTTCTTTGAACTTGTTTTCTTGATGTATATTAATTTTCTTCAAGTTCTTCTTCTCATGTACATGTGTGGAAGAATTCTCTCTCTTTTTGTGTCTTTGTATCTATTGTATATCTGTGTGTATGTTTTTGTCTGTGTGTCTTTACTACAGCTCGATCTTCCTTTTATTCCACTAGCTCCGGCAGTAGAAATGATTACCTTTTTAGAGGTATGAGGTACGGTCCCCTGACATGCCAAAAATCAACATTAAATAACATTAATTGCATTAAGAACATCAAAAATGACTGTTAGAGTTAAATACGAATTTATAGAAATTCAAATAGTTTTCATGACTATCAGTGAGTCATGTGATAGGTGAGAAATTTTGAATCTATATTGGTTTCAGTAGCATCAGCATCAGTGTCTCAGCATCAGTGTCTCAACATTAGTGTTTCAACATTGGTGTCTTAGTATCGGTGTCTCAACATCAGTGCCTTTGCATCGGTGTCTCAACATCGGTGTCTCAGCATTGGTGTCTCAACATCGGTGTCTCAAAACATCGGTATCGGTGACACATGATCGTTGGTATTAGTGACACATGATTTTCGATATCTCTTTAGATCTTTGGTAGCTATCGGTGTGACTGTTCATCATCGGTGGGACCGTTCATGATCGTTGCGACCGTTCATCATCGGTGCGACCGTTCATGATCGGTGCGACCGTTCATCATCAGTGCGACTGTTCATCATCGGTGCGACCGTTCATTATCGGTGCGACCGTTCATCATCGGTGCGACCATTCATTATCAGTGCGACCGTTCATCATTGGTGCAACTGTTCATCATCGGTGCGACCGTTCATCATCGGTGTGACCGTTCATCATCGGTGCCTCAGGAAAATGACTATCAGTGAGTCAAGATTGGGAATTCTTACAAAGTGTCTGTTCAATCCATAATATTTCTAGGTCAACCATAACCATATATTGATCATAAATAAACAATTGTAGATATTATTTAAACATATTTAGAACAAGTTTAACAAGAGATTAAAAGGAAATAAATAAAACTAAGATTTGTGATTCTTAAAATAACCATTCCACAGAGAGTTCAACAGTTAACTATCAAGACCATAAAAGAATAGTGTATTATACATAAAAATCTATTACCCATATCACAACAGATCATTCATCATCACCTATTTCCCACAATGGATTAGGAATAACCATATATTTCCCCTAGTAGATCAGGTATTCATACATGTTTCCTATAGTTTACTGATCACATAAAATCACGTCATATAATAATCTCATAAGATATAAAACATTACCCAAGGAATTATATGTGTATATAATTCTATTCCAGCTAGTAACATAATGGAAACCATATATATAGGTCTGAAAAGATCATAAAACATTAAATATATCATTGTAACCCATGGAAAGATAATGTGTTTCATAAAAATTTTATCATATCATCATAGAATAACCTATGGAAAATAAATGGATTTCATAAAAATATCATCATCATATTCATTAACATACAGAGAAATAATATGGATGGTATCATTGTATTGTATCCCCAGTAAAGAATAATTAACATCAACAGATGTTATTATAGATGAAAATCCATTTATAAGATTATTGACATATTTATTGGCGAAAATACCCATTTCATTTTGAAATCTATTCTTTAAAATCAAAAAAAGTACAAAATATTATAAAAATAAATTCTTTGAAATGACCCATTGAATCTTTTAAAATATGATTAAATATCTTATTGGTCATTATGGTGTGATATTCTAAACCTGTTAATTAAAAGAAAAATTCCTTCAACATTTTTGTTACAAAGTCTAAAGTACCTCATTCAAAAAATGACATAAATATTAATTTGAAACATTTTAATAGAATGTAAAACTATTGTAAAAATGACTTTGAAAAAACTCGGATTAATATTCAAAAACGTTCTTGAAATCATTTTAAGGAAAATATGGTCATGGATGAGAAATACTGGAACACCCCGAGCTTCCACGATACGCCTCTCTTTTAATAATGCAATAGCTTGCATTGTACGCAAATTCGAGTTCTAACACACCGTGACTAAACAAAGTAGCCGATATGAATAGTAATACCCACGTTTTAAAAGTATAAAAATTTTATATTTCAAAATGGACTTCATTTTTGTATTCGTAATATCGAAATTATCCTAAGTTGATTTTTTTGTAGTTTTCTGAGAACTTTCAATTTTTTATGAATAATGAAAAATACTTAAAACAACTTTTTTAATCAAAATAATTTATAGTGATAAATTATACTATTAAGTGGTTTTAAAGTATAATTATAATATATTTTTACCATTTTATCCAATGGTGGTCATTATAATTAATTTAACATTGAAATTGGACATAAACAATTGTCAATCTTTTGATATATATTGTTTCTTAAAAACACGCTATTTGTTGTGACAACGGGAATTAATTATAAAATTAATTAATGAAACTTATATGTTTGGAATTTTTTAAAATAGACACCATTTTTTAATTCGGAATGTCAATTATAGCTTTGGGTGAAATTTTGGCATTGTTCTGAAAAACTTCAATTTTTGATGAATAGTGAAACCACAAAGTGGTGGTTAAAAAACTGATTTCTCATTTAAATGAAACATTAAAACTTCTGTGATTTGATTTTCAAAAATCCGACATACATGGTTGTCATTAGGAAGTAAAATTTGGTTCAATGGGATTAAAATAATTTTTTGGTGAATAGTAACTTTTAAGTTTAATTAATCGCGATTAAAGGTATTTAGTGGAATTTAAGGTAAAAATGATATTATAAAAATATGAAAATACCTTTACACCTGTCTTAAACCTATTGGATGTGTCATGGCCGACCAATACAATCCATGGGTCAACTTTGGGACACCATGGAGCCACTTTGGTAGGAAAATGGCATAAATAACATTTTATTTAATGTTAAAATAAAAATGTCAGAAACAAGAGTTGTTTTACTAAACCAATTTATAAATGGGGTTATACAAGTCATATTTTTGACTATAAATATTAATTAGAAATCTAAAAATATTTCCTACATCATGATATTTTTTTTATAATTTTTTGACATTAAATAAATTAAATTAATTATGACACCATGATAATGCATCGGTTACCTCATTAATTAACTATTTAAATAAAATGAAAAGATAATGTAAAATCTAAGACTTAAACTTCTAAAAAACCTATTGTATGAGTATATTGCGAACCCTTATCACCTTATCCTAGAAATATATAAGTTTGGGACCTTTAGAATCCGAAAAATCATTTCATAATAATGTAACATTTCAATCTTTCCAAGAGTGCCCCTTCTCTTCTCTTATAAAGGCCCCCACCACTACCACCTTACTCACACCATCAAAGCCTTTTGGCTCGGCCAAACTCTGCCCAAATACTCTCCCAACGTCCCTCTATTACTACTAGAATCCTCACTTTGGGCAAAACTCTTCCCAAGGAAGCCTTTGGCTCAAATCAAAAAAGAGTTACCCGATTTTAAGGTAATGTATTTTCTTATGTTATTTTGTTTTATTTTGCTTCTCCAACCCCCTAAAAACTTTTTATCCATTTCATTTGTAACAAAACCAGTATCCTCAATATACTAGGATGTTGTTATAAGAAGTATTCGAGCTACACTTACACACACCTACATCTAATGGTTAAAGAACATACTATTTCTGTGAATGGAGAATTTCTGCCTCACGAAACGATGATTGTTCAACACTCATATAACACATTAAAAGGTGGAAATTTTGATGACACTATTTTAATATATGATATATATATTATGTTTATGTTTTAATTATGCTTATGTATTTCTCATTTATGGCATACTTTATGATTTCCATTATGGGTAAACGCGATAATTTCATTTTAGGAAGTGCGGACTACCGTCCCCTCAAAGTGATTTGAATCGTTAATGCCATATGTGGGATGTATAAAGGATGGAGTAAATGTAATTATAAATTATATTATACTGGAATTATATTATAACTTTATATAATTATCACTTTATTCCATTAAATATGAAATAGAAATGAATGTAGCGTTCATGCATACGTACGGCTTACTGTCTCCATGAACAGTGCATTTCATTTCGTACCTCTAAATGTTATGTAATATTATAAATGAATGTATATACTGGATATATATGATATATATGATATATACATAATGAATATTATTATGGATATATTGGATATTTTACCACATGAACAAAGTGTAATTATAAGAAGTTTATTTTTGACTCAAGTACCTAAGATCGACAAAATGACCGTTATAAACTTAAATAATTACATAATGTTCATGACATGGTAATAAGTGATATAAAAGGAATAATGAACATGAAAAAGGTTCATAAGAAGGTAGAGATTAACTCTAGTTTATTATTCAGGAGATCAAACAACGGTCAAGTGAATTCCGACACGAGGTAAGGGAATTTATTAACCCAATTTCCATTCTTTGGGTTAATCTCCTACTTTCAAATTATGTCAAGATATTATTATGTCCTATCTTGTATTTTTACTTTCGTTATGTGTACATATAGTGAATACACATAATAGATCTACTTTATTTAAAACAATGATCTTTGTAAGGGTCTTCGTCTCAATCTCCTTTCATTGAGGGATATTTTGTTTTATACACAACTTTCTTTTATACGGTGTATAAATCCCTCTGACTTTTACTTTTATTCAAAAGGAATCTTTTTATACGAAGCATTTTTACTAAATGAAAAAAGGAATGTTTTTTTCTTACGTATGCGGCGATAACGACTTCTCCGCCGCCGTGACTATTATTTGAGTTCCGCCTTCCTCTATAAGCCATAACTTATTTTAATGAAAAGTAAATACAATGTTTTATCTTTCTTTTATTTTTGGAGTTGAAAATGGTTTTGATAGTGTTTTTATTTTATCAATGTGTTGTATTGATATCTTGTTATTGAAATGTGGAAATTTTATGTTTCCTTTATGCATGTTTTATGTGATACGATTATGTTATGATTTATGATATGTTTAAACCTATTCATATGAAGAATGCATTGGACTTAATAAGTGACGGGTGGAGCCTACTACAGCTCCTCGATGCATCGGCAGGTCTCATGAGACAAACTAGTGTCTTGGCACAAGGCCTTGAAAAAATCATATTTTTGGTCTTTGCACGAGGCCTTGGCTACGTGGTTATGATAGTATGGAATTATGCATTCCATCATTATGAAAGTGGTTATTGATATTGCATGGGATTATTCGACCAGTAGAATATCCATGTGAATAAGTAAATGGCATTATCTCAATTTTATTTTTGCCATATTATGCTGAAGTTCAAGTTTAAAAAGGCTTTTGTTTTAGTTATACATTTCCTTAAATGTTAATGTTTATACATGAAAGCTTCTGAAATATTGTTATCCTTACTGAGCATCTGAGCTCACCCCTTTCAATGTTTTAATATTTTCCAGGATGTGAAGAAGTATTTTATGAATGACCTGCTGGGATAGTCAGAATAGGATAGAAGTGTGGACTATGGAGACTATGTTATTGTGATTTTTCACTTTATGATGTAATGTAACATTTATGAATGTATCTAGTGTTTCCAAGGCTACTAAACTAATTGGTTTTTCGAGACTTGATGCTTTGTGATCATGCCAATGTCACGAAGTAATGCACTGACTCTGGGTAGCTGGGGTCGGGGCGTTACAGTTGGTATCAGAGGGAGGTTAGTACTAACCTTGGAAGCTAGATATAGTTAAACACTAATAAGAGCACATAGCCCAAAGATAAACTTTGAGGATTAGTATAGAAGAACTTCCTAGAATTTTGTTATTGTTGAGAATTTTGTGAGCTTTCAGAGAAATACATCCCTGTCTGGATACGAGCAGGTAGAGGGGGATCTGGCACAGATGTACCTAGGGGTAAAACCCAAAAACACCGCTTTGAGCTAGAATTGAACGGGAACTGGTGCACGAAAATGGGCCTTGCTGCACTCTTGGTTACGACACTCCCGTGGGATATGATTAAGATAATTCTCATTTTCTTTACAAACCACTATGAAGGGTTATGAGTATATAATTCCTCAAAGAAAACATTTTTATGGATTATATCCATAAATAATTCAATTTATGTTATGTATTTTACAAGTATGGAATTATGTATTTCGATTCATAAACTAATCTAGTTTATGCCATTGTTTAGAAATGGAGCCTAGTGGAAGGAATGGAAACTGTATCAATGCACGCACTCCGTGTTGGGATTGCCCTCCTGCTCAAGATAATTATTGTGGATCTGGAGATACAACTGGTGCTGATCAACTTATTACCATACTGGGACAAATCACTCAGGTTATGAATAATAACCTTACTCGTATGGAGCACCCTGATCCGCAACGTGGAGGATCAATGTTAGACCGCTTCACGAGGAAACAACCACCAACATTTAATGGGGGTACAAATCCATTAGTAGTTGAGCAATGGATAAACTCCTTAGAAAAATATTCCATGCCTTGGGGAGTAAAGAAAGGGAGAAGGTTGTCATGGCAGTCTACCGCCTCACTGGAGATGCCGATCAATGGTGGTCGCTGATTCAAAAAACAAAGGAAGATGAAGAAGTATCAAATATAGAATGGAGAGAGGTCAAAGATCTTTTCATAGAAAAATACTTTCCACATGACCATCGAGCAGATATAGAAAGGCAATTTCTGAGTCTGAGGCAGAAGGAGGATGAGAATGTCTCAATGTATGAGGCTAACATTACAAGGATAGCGAGGCATGCTACAGATTATATACGTAACCCAATAAGTAAGATTGATCGTTTCTTTGATGGGGTAAAACCATTTCTCCGTCGAGAATTAGTATCACAATCCTTCCCCTCGTATGAAGATATAATCGCGTGTTCTATCAATATAGAAAAGGAATTCTCTAAATCTTATGACAATAAAGTAAAGTAAGAGAAGAAGAGAATGGTGGAACAAGTGACAGATAAAGGGAAAAAGGGAAAGAAGGATTTTCCATTATGCGATAATTGTGGGAAGAATCATCCTGGAACTTGCCTAAAAGGAATGGGAGTTTGTTATAAATGTGGGGAAAAAGGTCACCAGGCTCGTGATTGCAAGGGAAAGAAAGAGGCTATCAATTTTGAATGCTACAATTGTAGGGAAATGGGGCATTATGCAAATGAATGTCCTAAGCGTCAGTAAAACATACCTCTGAAAAGGCCAAGGGATCAAGGACAATCTAATGCTATTACTACAGATGAAGTGGAATAATTAATTGGTGCTTTTGGACTAAAGGATTATATTCTGGTTATAAGGATAATGTGATATATATAAGTATTGTACTGCAGTACTTGTTGTTTCAGTAATATTTTAATATGATGAAGGTAATCATATTTTTAGTATGTGACAATAAGATAAACATTACTTTGTTTGGGGAATCTAATGTTACAATTGATTTTGGAATTTGGAGACCTTTTAGAGAATGTTTGGATATAGGTATTTTGGATAACTATATAGGTTGGAATGGATTAAGTTGAACATTGGATAGTATTTTTTAATGTTAAAACATTTCTTAAGATTATTTTTGGAATATTATAATACTATAGTTTTAGGAAAAGGACAACCTGCAGGGTGGGGCTTAACCCGTCGCGTCGGACAAATCTGCAGGAATCGAACCCACAACAACAGTGCGATAGGCCTTTATTACCTACCACTAACCTACAGGAAGTCCCTGGTTATTACAAAATAGTTTTCCTAATCTAAATGGTATGTGTTAAAATTTGGAACCTATACAATTAGGATAAATTGAATTTTTTTGAGTTCTATTACCTTTTAGAGTGAAAGATGGGTTTGTGGTAAAAAATTATTAAAGAATGAAATTCTACATGACAAGTATGTATATTGCCTTAATTTCTTAGTAAATCTCCTAAATAAATTCCTCAACTTTATAAAAGGTAACATAAAACAAAAATGTTGCCGGTTAACTTTTCCAACTAGGGATTCAATGACCGTTTAACCAATCACAAGTTTGGGATTTTCTTATGGTTAACTTTTGTGCTAATCCTGTTTTCTACAACTCTCCATCAAACCATGATGGTTTTTTTCTTCCATATCCATATTTTCATAGAATCCTAGTATGGGCTATCTCGGGTGACCTTTGTACTTATCTTTCTATCTTTTAAAGTTATATTTTTATTAACCCTATTTCCGATGTGGGTTTTCTACAAAGGTATTTTCTATTTTCAACCTTTTATTTTCGAAAAACATTTTCAAATTGCGAGGTTGAAATTTATTGAAGGAGGGGAGAATGTAACACTCCGAGCTTCCACGATACGCCTCTCTTTCAATAATGCAATAGCTTGCATTGTACGCAAGTTCGAGTTCTAACACACCGCGACTAATCAAAGTAGCCGTTATGAAAAGTAATACCCACTTTTTAAAATTATATAAATTTTATATTTCAAAATGGACTTCATTTTTGTATTCGTAATATCGAAATTCTCTTAAGTTGAATTTTTTGTAGTTTTCTGAGAACTGTCAATTTTTTATGAATAGTGAAAAATACTTAAAAAAACTTTTTAATCAAAATATTTTATAGTGATAAATTATACTATTAATTGGTTTTAAAGTATAATTATAATATATTTTTACTATTTTATCCAATGGTGGTCATTAGAATTAATTTAACATTGAAATTGGACATAAACAATTGTCAATCTTTTGATATATATTGTTTCTTAAAAACACGCTATTTGTTGTGACAGTGGGAATTAATTATAAAATTAATTAATGCAACTTATATGTTTGAAATTTTTTAAAATAGACATCATTTTTTAATTTGGAATATCAATTATAGCTTAGGGTGAAATTTTGGCATTGTCTGAAAAACATCAATTTTTGATGAATAGTGAAACCACTAAGTGGTGGTTAAAAAACTGATTTTTCGTTTAAATGAAACATTAACACTTATGTGATTTGATTTTATAAAATCCGACATACATGGTTTTCATTAGGAAGTAAAATTTGGTTCAATGAGATTAAAATAATTTTTTGGTGATTAATAACTTTTAAGTTTAATTAATCATGAATAATGGTAATTAGTGAAATTTAAGGTAAAAATGATATTATAAAAATATGAAAATACATTTACACTTGTCCTACAACTATTTGATGTGTCATGGATGACCAAGAAAATCCATGGGTCAAATTGGGGACCCCATGGAGCCACTTTGGTAGGAAAATGACATAAATAACTTTTTATTTAATGTTAATATAAAAATGTCACAAACAAGAGTCGTTTTACTAAAACAATTTTTTAAATGGGGTTATACAAGTCATGTTTTTGACTATAAATATTCATTAGAAATATAAAAGTATTTCCTACATCATGATATTTTTTTCATAATTTTTAGACATTAAATAAATTAAATTAATTATGAGACCATGATGATGCGGCGATTACCTCATTAATTAACGATTTAAATAAAATTAAAAGATAATGTAAAATCTAAGACATAAAATTGTCAAAAACCTATTGGATGAGTAGATTTAGAACCTCTATCATCTTATCCTAGAAATATATATGTGTGGGACCTTTTTAATCTGAAAAAGCATTTCATAATAAAGTCGCATTTCAATCTTTCCAAGAGTGCCCCTTCTCTCCTCTTATAAAAGGCCCCCAACACTACCACCTTACTCACACCTTCAAAGCCTTTTGGCTCTGCCAAACTCTGCCCAAATACTCTCCCAACTTCCCTCAATTACTCCGAGAAGACTCACATTGGGCAGAACTCTTCCCAAGGATGCCTTTGGCTCAAATCAAAAAAGAGTTACCCAATTTTAAGGTAATGTATTCTCTTATGTTATTTTGTTTTATTTTTCTTCCCCAACCCCCTAAAATATTTTTATCCATTTATTTTGTAACAAAAAAATTATCCTCAATATACTAGGATGTTTTTATAAGAAGGATTCTAGCTACACTTACACACACCTACATCTAATGGTTAAAGAGCATGCTGTTTATGTGAATGGAGAATTTCTGCCTCACGAAACGATGATTGTTCAACACTCAAATAACACCTTAAAAGGTGGAAATTTTTATGACACTATTTTCATATATGATATATATATATTGTTTATTTTTTCCTTATGCTCTTGTATTTATCATTTATGGCATACTTTATGATTTCCATTATGGGTAAATGCGATAATTTCATTTTAGGAAGTGCGGACTACCGCCCCCTCAATGTGATTTGAATCGTTAATGCCATATGTGGGATGTACAAAGGATGGAGTAAATGGTATTATACATTATATTATACTGGAATTATATTATACCTTTATATAATTATAAATTCATTCCATTAAATACTAAATAGAAATTAAAGTAGCATTCATGCGTACGTACGGCTTACCGTCTCCATGAATGGTGTATTTCATTTCTTACCTCTAAATGTTATGTAATATTATAAATGAATGTATATACTAGATATATATGGTGTATATGATAGATAAATCATGAATATAATTATGTATATAATGGATATTTTACCACATGAACAAAGTGTAATTATAAGAAGTTTATTTTTGACTCAAGTACCAAAGATCGACAAAACGACCGTTATAAACTTATATAATTACATAATGTTCATGACACGGTAATAAGTGATATAAAAGTAATAATGAACTTGAAAAAGGTTATTAAGAAGGTACAGATTAACTATAGTTTATTATTCAGGAGATCAAAGAACGGTCGAGTGAATTCGGACACGAGCTAAGGGAATTTCTTAACCCAATTTCTATTCTTTGGGTTAATCTCCTACTTTCAAATTATGTCAAGATATTATTATGTACTATCTTGTATTTTTACTTTATTTATGTGTACTTATAGTGAATACACATAATAGATCTACTTTATTTAAAAAAATCATCTTTGTAAGGGTCTTCGTCTTAATCTCCTTTCATTGAGGCATATTTTTTTTATACACAACTTTCTTTTATACGGTGTATAAACCCCTCTGACTTTTACTTTTATTCAAAAGGAATCTTTTTATACAACGTGTTTTTACTAAACGACAAAAGGAATGTTGTTTTTCTTACATATGCGGCGACAACGAATTCTATGCCGCCGTGACTACTATTTGGGTTTCGGCTTCTTCTATAATCCATAACTTTTTTTAATGAAAAATAAATACAAAGTTTTAACTTTCTTTTATTTTTGGTATTGAAAATGGTTTTGAAAGTGTTTTTATTATATCAATGTGTTGTATTGATATCTTGTGATTGAAATTGGGAAATGTTATGTTTCCTGTATGCATGTTTTATGTGATACGATTATGTTATGGTTTATGATATGTTTAAACCTATTCATATGTGGAATGCATTAGACTTAATAAGTGACGGGTGGATCCCGCTACAGATCCTCGATGCATCGACAGGTCTCATGAGACAAACTAGTGTCTTGGCATGAGGCCTTGACAAAATCTTATTTGTGGTCTTGGCACGAGGCCTTGGCTACATGATTATGATAGTCTGGCATTATGAATTCCATCATTATGAAAGTGGTTATTGATATTGCATGGGATTATTCGACCAATAAAATATCCATGTGAATAAGTAAATGGCATTATATCAATTTTATTTTTGCCATATTATTCTGAAGATAAAGTTTAAAAAGGCTTTTGTTTTAGTTATACATTGCCTTAAATGTTAATGTTTATTTATGAAAGATTCTGCAATATTGTTATCCTTACTGAGCATCTGAGCTCACCCATTTCCATGTTTTAATATTTTCCAGGATGTAAAGAAGTATTTTATGAATGACCTCCCGGGATAGTCAGAAGAGGATAGAAGTGTGGACTATGGAGACTATGTTATTGTGATTTTTCACTTTTTGATGTAATGTAACATTTATGAATGTATCTAGTGTTTCCAAGGCTAATAAACTAATCGGTATTTTGAGACTTGATCTTTTTTGAGCATGCCAATGTTACGAAGTAATGCACCGACTCTGGGTAGCTGGGTTCAGGGCGTTACAAATATTCCCTACTTATTAGTAAAATATTTTTAGTTTTTTATAATACAATTATTCCATTATCTGGAGTACATAAATTGATTACAACAAAAGGAAAACATTTATTCTAAAAAATAACCATAGGATAAAAAAATCAACTAGATTTATCAGATAATGATCATATAATTTTCTCAATGAAAATTCAATAATAAAACCTCTTGAATAAAATTGGATTGAGATGTAAATCCCTTACCACTTTGCTAAATTTTGAATCTGAACCTCAGGAAAGTGATAAACATATATGGATATGTATATAAACATAAATTTTAATTGGAACCCTAAAAAAATATTAATATTAGTTATAGGCACAATATGAAAGAGATAAATGGTGAATATTCCATGTGTTTTACAGAAATAGAAGTGACACAAAAATCCCACAGCTCAAGTATCGTCTTTCTTCATATAAGATCAAACATCATATATAATAAATATATATTTATTATAATTGTATTCAAAAACCATAAAAATATGTATAAAACCACATGTTATTTACATATAATAAGTTATCACTTGTTTAATATTTTTTAACAAAAATCCTTATTCCTTTTGATAATTATTTCATCTTTCACTCATATTTTGGTACAAAAGTCCTTGTACTTATACTATTATCCTAGTTCCATCATCTATATAATTTTAATAATTTATTTAGTATAATATTTAATAATAATAAATACTTTATAACTATTCATATAATTTAGTGAGAGAAAATATATTGCATCACTTCTTGGATATAATAGTCCATACATATGCCCAAGTGATGTTTCTATTTATCAATGGATGAAATAAAATAAATTTAAATAATAATTAACCATTAAAAACCATTATTATAATTATTTTTTACCCTTATAATTAGTCTTACCCCTATTAACCGTTTTTGACAATTTCCGCAATATCAAATTATTTTACTCATTAAGGGATAAGAGTGTTACCATAAAATACAAAGTGACTCATAAATGGATAATGGTTTATATATTAAAACAAATAACATTAAATTATTCTATTATAATATTTTTAATAAATTTAAATCATTTAATAAAATATTATTTATTTTAAAGTGTCTTTAATCTAAATTTTTGAAGTATTCATTTAATATGAATTTGAAAACTACATGTTAGAAATGAAATTCAAATATAAACTTTTAAAAAATCAATAATATGTTATATGTATCAATTAATATTTTTTTAATAATAATCACTCAAAATAATTACTTTTATAGTTTTTAAAATCATTTACTTGATTTTTTAAATTCCCTCACAATCACAGTATCTGTGTTGCGTATGAATTTATGGAAATAATTTCATCACTAAAAATTTAAAATAAATTACCATGAAAAAAATAATGAATTCATATTTAAAATAAAAATTTAGAAATAAATATATGTTATTTTTATCCTTTTTACAAAATATTATAGATTTTAAAATAATGAATGTCACATGTTTGACTTTATCTTTTACTTAAATATTATAAAGGTAAAAATCAAAGATAAAAGTAACAAAATGCCATATTTTTGAATATTGGATGATCATGGTAAAAATATACTAATTAATGAAAAAATATTTATTTATTTGATGATTTTTAAGCCTTATCACATTAGTTTTAACCATAATTTACTAATTTTATAATTACCGTGGTAACAAAAATTTACTATAGTTACTATGCGCTTTGAACAAAAAATAAAATGGGATAATTTAATAAATTTGGAAATAATATCTAATAATATGCAATCCCTTTTTGACGATTAAATTTCTATAATTTTATGTATTTAATTTAATTTAAAAATGAAAAATTCAATGGAGTATAATTTTTCCAAAAACATCATTTTTTAGTAGGAAAATGTTTTTATCACAAATTCACTATAAAATTGATTCCAATAAAATTAATGAGATTTTAATTAATATAATATAACTAATTTTACATTTCTAATAAAATGTAATATTTTAAATTTTTTAAAAAAAAATTTATTTTTCAATGAAAATTAGTACTTTTAACTATTCAATAGAAAAATAATCCTTTCAAAAAAAATAAAAAAAATTACCCTTCGATTTTTTTTATATCATTTTTTAAAAAATGATAAATTTTTTATCAAATAATATTTATTATTTTTACAAAAATTAATTATAATATTCACTCAAAAAATTTAATAAAAACTATTTGTAAACTAAACACATTTTGAAGAATAAAATTACAATATTAAAAATTGAGTGATTCTTTTATCAGAATTAATCAGTAAATTTTTATCAATTTGTATATTTATATATATTAAATAATTTGGTTAATCCAATTAATACTCACCAATTAGATGGATGGGTAGTAGATATAATATTTAAAAATGACATTTCAATAGTATAACCCAGTTTCCTTAAACTCGATGTTTCATGTAAAGAAAGCTATCAAAGAAATAAAATTTAATTATAAGGAAATATATAATAAAATATCAGGTTGTTAATTTATACCAACATTAAAATGAATTTATCAATCAAAATTCTATCACTTTGATATAAAAAATTGTGGAAGTCTATGTTTCATTTCATCCTTGGGTTCCTAAGTAGATTCCTCTGAATTATAGTATCACCAAAAAAACATTTACAAGATGAGTGGTCCTGTTTCATAGAACATTCTCTATGTGATCTAGAATATCCATTAATTATTACTCATAACAATGGTCTTTATCCTACATTATGAAATCTGATTATGTTATATGTGAAGCATTAGGTATGTGATTCCTTAGGAGTGGAAAACATTGTGATATTTAGATATTTTTTTTTAAAGTTCCAAATCATAAGCTACCTTCCAGATGGGATTAGGAATCTCAAAAGAACCTATATATCTAGAAATGGGATTTGTCTTCATTAAAAATCTCATAAAATTATTCTAATATGACATTCGTCGGAATAACATTTCACCAAATTAAAACTATAAATATCATTGATGATTGCCAAAAATAAATTTTCTGTTGATTTTGAGTTACTCATATGTGTTTCTGAATGACTTCAATCATATATATAAATTTTCATCAACTCCATGTCTCAATAGTTTTATTTATCCAACATCATCCAATCATGTAAGTGTTATAAACATATTACCATAGAGGGTTTATAAGGAGCTATATTAATGCTTGAATGAAATCTAATATTGTATGAAAATATCACCAAAGGAATGTGTTTATCCCAACCACTTTTGAAAACTATAATAAAAGCTCTCAACATGTATTCTAGAATTTGAATGTTCCTCTTAGACTGACCATATATATAAGGATGATATGTATTACTGAAACTCAACAATGTATCAGGATATTTTTAAATACTTCTTTAGATCTTTGAGGAAAACCTTAGATCTCAACCATATTCAATAGAATGCAGTACTCCATGAAATCTTACCATGACCTTAATGAATAACATGAAAACCAATTCATGAGTGATATATTCCCTCATGTAAATGAATTATACTAACTTTGTACGGCGATCAACACTAAATGAAATAAAATTTCACCGTTTAGATGTTTTAGGGAGTTCGACTACAAAATCCAAGGAAATGTTTTCCCATTTACATTCTGGTATGGATAATGGTTATAACATCTACATGGAATCAATTATCTCAAACCAAAATTACTTATATACCAAGAATAGAGATAAATAATCTGTAATATCCTTTTTGATATTTTCCCTCTAAAAATACTCTTTTAGGTCCCTATACATCATTGTACTTGAATCGTGAATAAGGAATTATGAACTATGAGATTCATCCGATAGACATTTCTTAATGTATAGTATATAAGGGACATATAATTGGTTCTTAAAACATATAATTCCCCCACAATCATGTCTGAACTTATGAAAACTCTTCACATTCCTCTGTGGTTCTATATCTTCCCTCTTCACAAATTTAATCCAGACATGGATGGATGGTTGGAAACTCATATGGAAACGATAGGCTCTATCCCCTTTACACATGATTTCAAGATATATATTCTAATAATCCATAAGTATTGCAAACTATTAAATCCTAATCATGGAAAAACTAACATCGCACTTCCAATATAGAGAATAATAAGACATGTTTTCCTTCCAAGGGTGGTAATATATTGAACATTCATAATCATTAATCAGTTCCAACCTTCTTCATTAGTTCATATTCAACTCTTTCTATGGAAATATATACATTAAGAAATTATAATCAATATATATGTTACACATTTCACTATAATGATAATTAATATATATATATAACAGAAAAATTACTACTTCATACTTCAAATCACGATTTAGGTATGTTTGATGAAGTATTTTCAGTTGGGGTGTGGAATTTTTGATCCCAATATCATTATTCTGGAGGACACATTTCAATCCATTCATTGATGCATCATTATAGATCACAAACCGTTCTACACTGTAGGGTATAATGAGAAAAGGTTCACTAACCAAACAATAATTCAGTTCCATGAAATCCTCTTCACATTCATCTATATAAAAGAACATAACCCCCTTATAATTCATCTTGGTGAGAAGATTAGGTAGTCAAGATAAATCCATCATAAATAATCAGTAGTAACAAGATAACCTAAGAAAAATATAGATGTAAATTACAGTGTTTATTATCGGACATTTCATAATAACTTTTCTCTTATAAAGATCAGGTTATATACCCTCACATGAGATTATATGACCCAAGAATGAAAATTTTTAAATACAAAATTCACACTTGTTAAGTTTTTCATATCACTTATACTTCATCATGGTATTTAATAGAATTTTCAAATGATATTCATGATATTAAATTCTATTTTAATGTATAAAAATATATTCTATAAGGACTTCCAAAAATTTAAAAAGGTAATCCTTGTATATTCAATTAATTAAATTGATAATAATATCTAGGGAATTAGTAAGTCAATATGTCATCATTATAAATTCAAAATTACCATACATCATATAGAAGTTTGAATTGATTATATCCTTATTATTAACCCTCAATTTATGATATCCATAATGAAGTTCAACCATATAAAAGTATTTATCTCATCATAATTGATCCAAAAAATCATCATTACGAGGTCGATTATACATATTTTTAATTATAATATTTTTAAGTTACCAATAATAGATGAAAAATGAATTGAAGCATATTCATTTTTAAAAAATAATAGGTTCACCCCATGGTGATTCAATAGGGAATATGAAACCCTTATCAAGATTATTATGTGGTTTCTTTCTAAATTCTTATTACTCAATTGAAGCATTTATACAAGGAGTCTTTGAAATATGTGAAACACCAGCTGTGTGTTCTTTTGAAAACTCAACATCATAATTTAGAGTAATATTATAGAGTTATTCAATAATGGCCAAAAAAACATTCATACAGTAGGAGGATCCTCAATTTTGAGTTTATCTCTAACCATATAAGATAAATACCCTTTTGGTTAGTAATTAAGACCCACCAGATAAAAGTAATTTCTATTAATAGCTAATATTCATAATCAAACTAATAAATGATCATAGGTTCAATTAGACTATGAAATATGACTTTCATTCCTTGAAAATTGGTATGAAATCTATATAAGGAAACCCAATCCATTCCCAGAATCACAAAAAAAATTAACTAGGATAATAAAAAAAATATTTACCCAAACCACATTTCAACAAACTTATATAAGAGAGGTGAAAAAGGCTCGATATGAAATCATTGTATAATTAAGCTACATCACCACTAAATCAATATATAATCATTTAATTTTTAATTTTTTACCCATATAAAATTCCCTAGATATAAAATATTGGGTAGATCCATGATAAAATAAGACATCAACTATTCTCAAGTGGATGATAAGGGTAAATTTTAGCACATAATTTTCATAACCAACTTCGGTTGTTAGGATTACGTGTGATTTCTATTTATATTTAGTCTTAAATGTTATTTAATGTGGATCAACATAAAATAATTTCTTATTTTTGGAATGGTTGGTATAATTCCCATAATCCTTTCATTTTAAGCATTGGAGCTTGGGTGGTACATTAATTGGAATAATTCCTTCCTCTATTATATCAAATTGACACTACATCACCATTTTTCATTCATAAGATTTATATACTACATTTACACATTTAAGACACCACCCAGTTCAATTCAATTAATATTCTTTATGTTTCTTCCCACATTATTAGCATATAGATGGCAATAATTTCTTTACACCATGTAATTTATTATAGTTTTCACGAGTCTCCATCTTTATTTTTTTTCAAAACCATCAAAATGGTGGAAATATCCAATTTCACCTTATACCTTGAGTATATATCCAATGATTTATTCATAGATTCTAGATTCACATAAAGTAAATGCTTCTTTAAGACTTAGTTTTTAACCACCAAATATTAAATCAATTTTTATTTTAGGGATGATGATTAAACCAGAACCACACTTTGCAAGTCTTATAAGACTTGGACTATAGGTACTAATGGATTAACCATCCTTATTATTAAGCTTATGTAATTAATTCACCTTTTTATAAGTTGAATACAAGTGATGTAATTTGTTATTACCGTAACCCCAATATCCTGAAGCCAGTGGTTACATTATTACATTGGATTAAGATACAACTGATCACATCATATAGTATTGAAATGTTTAGTAGTATCGAAAAACTAGATACTTATATTAATATCACATTATATTTTAAATAAATAAAACAACATAGTGATTGTAATAATTATACATATTTGAACTCATTCAAAGATTCCTTATTAATATCCTAGGGAAAGGAATCAAAATGAGGATGAGCCCAAATTCTTATTAAGGGTTATATATAGAGGAAAATATCAAGTATCAATAAGGAATAATTAACATGACAAGGTAAATAATAGAAAAAAAAACCTATTTCATCAATAACATTACCAAAAAGAATAATATGACAGGAATAAGTTAATATCGAATAATACCATATAAATAATCACATGATCTTAAAACTAAACCATGGATAATATCAATGCATTAATCTCATGGATAATATTTAATAAATTCTAAATGAAGTAAAGGGTTAATATTTTACTTCATGATCTCATACATCAAGATATCAATACCGTCAAGACCTTGTTCCAGGAATGTGTAATCAATGGGTATGTGTACACAAAACACATTTATATTATGTTATCCCACTAATTATATGTAAAAATATACCAATACATCGATAGGGTATATAATTACTTTCCCCACCAATGAATTCATGTACAATTAATTCCTCATATATTGAATGATCTATTTAATTCATGAACAATATGACTTATCAAGATATATCTGTGTTTAGTAATGAATAAATATTTATCAATATTTGCCTAGTCAATTAAATAAAATTCATTGTAAACATAGTATGTAAAAATTTTATATGGTTTAGGTAACAGTAATATCTATGTTATAAATAATATGGGTATTTTATGAAAATTTAAGGCAAAATGATCACAAGAATGTGAATATTTCAAGAAAAGTTAATCAATATAAAATTAATCCTCAAAGTGAATGTAAATAATTTTCCTAGCCTAAATAATCATAAACCTACCAGAGGAAGGATAAGTATGGAATCCATAAAATATATTCCTAGTGGGGTAAAATATACGATTATTGTAGTTGATGAATAGAAAAAAGATAAAAAGATAATTAAAAATATTCTTGAAGAAAATATCCTTTTAATTTTTAATAACAGTTCTAAAAACTATAAATTTATAGAATATAAGAATAAAAATAATTTTTGAAAAAAATCATGGAATATTTTGAACGAATCATAAAATAAATGAGTGTTTATGAAGGTGGTAAAATTTGGTTCATACCGTGTACATTAAAATAATTATTCCTTTCACATTTTTATAAGATAAGTAAAAAATCCCCATGTTTGAAAACCATAGGAATATTATTTTTAACACATTTTGTTGAAAATAAAATAACATGTAAAAATAAATTTTTACCATCATTGGATAATATTAAAAACATTATTGAAATCATTTTTAGAAGAATGGTTTTGGAAGGAAACACATTTCTGATTGAAGAGAGAAATAGTGTTGGATTTTCTCAATCATTTCAATTACCTTTGATAGGGAAATGATGATATTATTGGAAAATTTCCTGAATAAATTGAGTATAATAAATTAAAACTGGTTTATTTTCAAATTATAAAATAATTTCCTTGTATTTAAATTCAAGCATAAAATTTATCGATAAAAATGAGATTGTGATGTAGACCCTTACCGCTTTGGTAACCTTTAAATAAAATCCTTCTTGAAAGGATTAAATTTAAATGATATATTAAATACCATGAATATAAATATATTAGAGATATTATATACCAAATGGGTAGTATAAAAACCACATAAAAGAAGATTGGTGTATAATATAATATAATATACATCCCAAAGAAGACAATTTGGGACTGCCAACTCTTATAATGGTCATAACGTTGAAGTGAGAATTGATAAATGAATCGATTATGTGTATAAAATGTAAAAACACATAAAAAATTGAAACAAAACATTAATTAACCAAAATTCATTGCACACATATTCATAGAGTATAAAAGATAACGAATAAGTGATATAACCTAATGAAAAGAAATTGAAAAATGATTTTCTTTACCACTTAATTACTTTTATGTAAATTATCCTTACATAAAATAATTATAATTAAAACCTAAAAAATAATTAGTTAAAAATTATTCATGGTATTACATGTATAATTGGATATATATTCACCATAAAAAATAAATTAATGTATAACATTAAATTACACTTTAAAGAAAGGAAATTGAGACAGAATACCTTACCTCACATTTCCCTCTTGTTGAACATGATTCAACCTATAATATAATGGTTTTGAAAACATTATTAATTTATAATACAACCATATTAATATTTATAATATCATATATGATCTTATTATAACATATTCTCACCCGTTCATTAATAATATTTAATTATTTCTACTATTTAGGGTGTGAACTACGTTGTTTTCTAATGTATATTTTATATGTGGAAGTTACAGTTACGAAACATAAGATATATTTACAAATTATAAAAATGTTATTAATTTTATAATTATCAAATATTTTTTTTAAATAAATTATTAGAATAATTATTTAAATTTAATCATGGAGAATGAATCACGTCGCTCTGTGGAGATGATAGGTCGAACGTAAGCATGAGTGACATTATAATTTTCTTAATGGGTGGAAGGGTAAGTAAATGGATGGTATATTACATTAACTAATAAATATCATGTTGTAAGTGACATATATATTTTTTATTTTGATCATTATTACTATCCATTTGATTGGATGACATAAAACAAATTAAATCGGTTTATGTAGTGGTAGTCCTCCACACACATGAGCGAAGACCTTGTTTACAATTTGATGGAGAATGATATGGATAAATACTATGTAATAATATAATATAATATCATTATATGTTATATGATTGGGTTTATTTATTGTTATTTTAAAGACATAATTAAAGGCGGAAAAATAAGAATTAAAAAAGAAGGTGCTTAGTGAGGACTGTCTTTATCTCATTGATGAACTTGAATTGGATCTCAAATTAATGACCCTAGGGTTGGTATTATTGGAATTTCAGAACATTAATAATGTGTATAAGGATTTTTGGGACAGATTTTTATAGGTTTTTCAAGTTAAATTTCTTGAGAGGTGTGAATGAGATAGGGGAATGAATGTCATTTTATAATTTATGAGGAGTTGTAGTTTTGTAAATACCAAAAAATATTCAATAATGAGAAGTCAAATTCACTCTATGTTCATTAAAAATCAATTAATAATGGATTTGAAGTATTTTATGGCTGATAATCACATTCAATACAAAAAATAATCATTTTTTAAAGATGTTATTCCACTATCTTCTATGTTTACTTATTCTATTTGTTTCACCAAGGAAATTATTTTTTTAACCAAGGTAATTTATGAATTAATCATAAGATAACTAAGAATAATTAGATAATTTTTATCCACTAGTTATTATTATTAAATACAATTTTAGAAATAAAAATTTCTTGAGTATGGAAAATCAATTTTAATATAAGAACATGATACACGTAAAATATCATTTTAACCTTAATCATGGTTAACAAATTTATATATATTTACAAATAATAATGATCAAAAATTAAGTTAACCTTCTTATATAATGTTATTTATTTTTATTATAACTATTTAATCCATTTTATGAAATTAAATTCACAGACATGGTATAATTTAATTTAAAAATAATCATGAAAATATTGTCAAAAAATGGATTTCAATAAAATCTATTATTCAATCATAAGATGATATTAAAATAAATTTATGAATAGTGATCATAATAATATACACATAAATTTATATATTAAGATATATTATATATATTACATTTAAATATTTTATTATTCGTGTTTATTTTGATTAATTAGAACAGAGGAAAATCATGCATTTAAATTTTTTTTTAGAAAAATGCATTTATGAGTATAAAAAAAATATACCAAAATTTAATATAATGATTATTAAAATTAAATATATATATTTTAAATATATATAAATATAAATATTTTTAATTTTAAATCAAATTCAATTCATAATTTTACTTTTAAATTACATATTTTAGGGAAAACCAATTGTTTTTTTCAAAAAGTGGTATTTTTCATAATTCGCTTAATCGTCACTCTTTTTATAAGAATACCAAATTTTCACCAAAAGATAATTTTTATATGATGATATGAAACTGACATTATTTTTATAAAATAATTTTTTTTAAATTTTTTCTAAATTAAATAGAATTCCAAAACATAAAATTCAAAATAATACTGTTTTTGAAAAGAATGTATTTTGAAGTATAAATTGAAATTATTAAAAATATGAGTGATTATTTAAATATAATTTATCAATAAATTTGTATTAATTAGGACCTCTATATTTTTCTTTCATAATTTAGTTAAATCTATTCATACCCACCAATTCAATTTCTCAATTATAATGGGCACATTTAAATAATATATTTCTTGGGTCGTTTAAGCTTGGTGTTGCATGTAGTATATCCTGTTGAACATAGTGTTCTTTATTTAAAATATTATGCTATTATAATCTTACCAAATTAAATAATGTGTTTACCTAGAATTCGATCATGCACTTGAAAATTAAGGGATTAATATTATAAAACATATTTATTGAAAATCCACATCATAATAATGGCTTATAAAACAACCTAAAAAAATAAGGAAAGGGAAATAAGGAAGTCATCTCAAATAACACATAATTTAGATTTATAGAAGGAGAAAATTACTAGGATGTGAAAATATTGGCATCCAATAAAAGAATAAATTGTTTTGGAGAGTGATATAGACCATTGATAGTAAGAAATTCAATTATAAAGAGAGTAAAATACTTCAAAACCATAAATATGTGATGCGTTAAATGACTATTGATTCATCAGATATGAAGGTAATATGATAATTTTTTTTGTTTCAAGATTCTTTTCCCAGTGTTGAGGAATTCTTTTACAATCTTTGTTTATAAGGAAATATACTTACATGATATATTTCTATTTATTAATCACAATTTCAACCATTGGATGTTCTTTGATTAATTTCCACATCACCTCTTACTCTAATGAATGAATATAAAATATAATTTTTTTATTCTTAATGTACTAAAATTAAATTTTAATGTCATATATGATACATAATATAGTAACAATTCTTTTTGTATGTCTCTAAATATTTTTCAAACCCAATATGGTTACCATGAGTTATCGAAAATAATACATTAGTATCAAAAAATTAATATTAAAACCCCAAATTAATATTAATAAATTCCATAATTTTATACCAATTAAATTAGTTAATTAAAAATTATATGATACTAACTAGTATATCACATATTCTAGTGGTAGTCATTACACCCTTGCCACCATTTGACCGTGGGTTCAAGTCCCACAACCTCTCCAAATGTGATGGGTTTTCACACAATGTGTGGGTTGTCATTATCTAAAAAAATATTTTAATATAATTCTTATAAATTTCCAAAAAATATAATAAACATCCTAAAAAAATCATTAGTTATCAAACAACATTTTAACCATGTGGTGTTTTCTATACGATTTATTTTTTCCCAAGAAATCAAATAATCCTAATTGACTATTATTACGTTAACGTAAATAAGCATATTAATCCAAAAGTTTATCAATAAATTTAAACATATATCCATAATGTATTAAATCATCATTCATAAAATAAATATTTGACTAAAACACATATTAAAACTATGGGGTTTTTCCATAAATGTTTCCCAAAATATCCATAATCACATTAAGCTAAAATCACATAATACCTAAAAATGATTATCTATGATTTCAAAAATAAAATTAACCATAGAAATACCATGACATTTGGTTTCTCATAATCATCATATTTTCCATTATATTCAATGTTAACATGATTATTCAGGTTATAGTTGTTGACTAAAACCAAAATGTATAGTGTTAGAAACAATAATCACAGTGGAAAACTATATAATAATTTATATTATGAAAAATCCTGAAATATTATTTTCAATCTAAAACACCATAGGTTTAACCTAGTTCATTGATTTTTATAATCTATTCAAATCCTTTATAATGATTTGTTAAGAAAACATGAATTATCTAAAGCAAATACCATGTGAGGGTCAATCCTGATGTGCAGTAAGGCCCATTTTCATTCACAAATTAACAACCTAGTTAATGTACACAGCCCCCTTTTAAGATTTAGTACCCCAAAGAACCACTATTATAGAACCATGTACACTTATAGTATCTAGATAGGGATTCATTTCTATGAAAAACCACTTAATCCATTCATTTCCAAAACTTTAGGATGTTCTTCTATACTTATCATCAAAGTCTATCATAGATTTATGTTCCATAATCTTTTTTTCCCTAAATCTAGTTTCCAGGGATTCTACTATGTTGTCTTCGATACCATCTATAAAGAAAAAGACCCATATATCTCAGAGATGGTGGTCCATTTATTACATTTTTATAAGATACAAGAGATATCATCCCAAGGATATAATAATTTAGTATTAATAATAAACTATATTCATATTTGAATCTCATATTTCATTTGAAAACATAAAATATAACACAGTGAGAGTAATAATTTTTCATACTTGAGCTCATTCAATGATTCCTTCATCATATATAGGAGAAAGGAAGAAAAATAAGCGTTAAATCAAATTATTAGTAAGGGTTAAGTTCAATGGAAGATACCTAAAATCAATTTAGAAAAATAAACATGGAAAGGTAAAGAAATGAAAAACAATCAATTTAATTAATAACATGATCATGAAGAATAATATGAGAGAAATAAAGGATGGTAAAATAATTACATATAAAAATTCACATGATATTAAATATATTCCATAGATAATATCAATGAAATAATATCATGTATAATTATAACTGGACTATAAGTAAAGGAAATACATAATATGGGAGTTCATGATCTTATACATCATGATACCTATACCATAAAGACCTTATTCCAAGACACTTCAATCGATTGGTGGATATGCACCAAACCCATTTAAATAAGACTAGCCAACTGATTTATCTCTTGAAACTATCGATGTACCAATGGGAAATATAATTTTGATCCCCACCCTTCACTTCATGACAACTTCATTCATCATATATGTAATGATTGATTTAGTTTCTAAAAAATCCTTATAAAAATATATCTATATTGATTAATGAATGAATATTTATTAATATTTCCCTATTAAATTAAATAAAAATCAATGTAAAAATATTATATAAAAATTTTATATGGTTTAGGAAATGAAAATATCCATGTTAAAAATATTATGGATATTTAAGGGAAATTTAATGTCCAATGATCATAAGAACGTGAATATTCTAAGAGAAAGTTAATGACTATGAAATTAATCAATAAATTGAATGTCAACCCATTCCTTAGTCAAACTGATCATAAACAATCCAAAGGAAGGACAAGTATTACATCAATTCAACATATCCCCAATGGAGTAAAATAATGGTTTGTCTTCATTAATTAATAGAAATAACATAAAATGACCCAAAAAAATTCTTAATGAAAGTAAACATATAAATTAGAAAAAAATTACAAACTAAAAATTTCAATTATATAAGTATTTATTTTTTGAAATGATTCATGGAAACTTTCGAAGGGATGGTAATATAAATTATTTTTCATCATGGTGGGAAAGGTTTTTTCATACCGAGTTCATTAAAACAATGAATCCTTTCCCAATTTTATAAGAAAAGTAAAAATGTACATTTTTTAGAAAAAGATTGGAATATTAATTTTAATATTATTTAGTAATACAATATTTTCAATAAATTAATTTTTAAAATCATAAGTGAATATTTGAAACATTCTTGAGAGTTTTTTATAAAACATGGTTCTGGACGGAAACAGATTTTCGACCGAAGAGAGAAATAAATTCAGATTTTTTTTAAAAAAATCTAAATCATTTTAAGTACCAAAGTGAGAAAAAAGTTAAAATAATTTGAAAATTTCATTAATAAATAGAGGATAATAAAATAAAACGGTTTTATTATAAATTTATAAAGTTATTTCATTCAATGTAAATCCAAGAATAAAGAATCCATGTTAAAATAGGATTGGGAAATAAACCCTTACAATTTTGGTAAATTTTTATTCACAACCCCCATAAAAGGAATAAATTCAAATGAAATATTAAATAACATGAATATAAATTGATTCATGACTTGAATTCTCAATTTTTCATTAGATTCACCTCATAAATGAATATAATTGTATAACATAATATATGTCCTAAAGAAGGCAATTTGAGATGAGAAACCATTATAATGATCATACCATTAATGTAAAAATTAATAAATGAATATATTATGTGTATTAAATTTTAGTCCATATAAAACAAGTAGAAATTAAACAATAGGTAATACAAATTTATTATAAAAATTATCTTATATTATCAAAGACAATGATGTAGTAATATAACCCAATAAAAAGGAATTGATTTGTGAAATTATTTACCATTTCATAACTTTCAATTAAAATCCTCTTGGATTAAATAATTCCAATTGAAGCATAAAATACCATTCTTTATAATGTATTGTTGTTATTTCCTATATAAAGGTTATTATATACAACCTATAACATAATTTGCAGTATGAAATTAAAATACACCTCAATGAAAGGAAATTGGGATTCAATCTCTTACCTCACACTTATATCCAGTTTAATTTGCTTTATAATCAAGTGTAATGGTTTTAAAAAAATTATTAATTTATTCCAAAAACAAATTAATATTTATAATATCATATATGATCTTATTATAACATCTTATTACCCATTTTTTTTGAAAATATTCATTACTACCACTATTTTGGGGGTTAACTACTTTTTCTCCCACACATATTTTGTAATGGATATTTCAGATCTTGTATATATGATATATTTACATCATATCCATGGTTATATTAAGGTTATATTGTCACTTTTTCATTATATACATGTTTATAATCATTATTTGATTTTTAACACGGAGAATTATTGACTTCGCTTCATGGAGATTGTAGGCCAAACACACCATGAATGAAGTTGTCAATTATTTAATAGTGAAAGGTTAAGGATGTGGGTGATATATTAATTTTCCAAAATGAAAATAATTTCATATTTATCATATATATTCATTATTTCCATCATTATGACTATCCATGTGAGTCAGTGATGGAGAAAATTACATTTATTCATGATGTGGTAGTTTACATTACACACGAACAATGCTTTTTTCCAATTTATGGAGAAAGAGATGGATAAATATTAAATAAACAACACAATAAAATATCAATATAATTTATAAACTGATGTAATTATTATCAGAGTGTTAATACATAATTGAAGATGGAAAAAGAAGAAGTAAAAACAAGAATCTTAGGAAAGAAAATTACCGTCACTCAGAAGAAACCCCTATAAATATCTTATTATATAACCTAGGGTTGGGATTTTGGGATGAACAAATCCTATATAATGATACCAAAGATATTGGGGTGAGATTTTTTAGGTTTTTTTCAATCCATATAGCTTTTTAGGTGTGACTAAGCGTGGGGGGCCGATTTCATTTTATAATGGAGGAGTAATTTTTTTGTAAATACTCGAAAATAATCAATAATGATAATTCACTATCACACGAAGTAACTCAAGAAATTAATAAATAATGGGGAGGAGGTTTGGTAAGGTGGATCGAAACCTCTAAAAAAAGTAACATTTCTAAAAAATGTAATTCCATTATCCTCAAAATATTCTCAGTTTTACCAATTTATTTATCACCATGGTAATTATTTTATTAATCATAGGAAATTTATACTTTAATACTAAAACAAAATTATTTTTTTAGATAATTTGACCCAATGATTCTTAAAATGAAATAAAATTTATCAGATAAAATTTAATCTGTATGGAAAATTAATTTTTACATAAGCACATGTGCCATGAAAAACATTGGTTTAACCTTAATCAGAGTAAATAATTTTAACTTTATTTAATAATAATTATTACAAAAGATGATGAAATTATTAATTTTTTTTGTACTGAGTATCTCAAGAGGGTAATGAATTGATTAACCAATAAAATGTTTTGTTTAAAGAAGTGTAAATAAAAACCCCTAATTAAACTATTAATAGCCTAGTTAATTAAAACAGTGGATCAATATAAGTTCTGATCTTTTAAAATATTTCTCAAAGAGTGATTAAATATCAGTTAAAATATTATATTTAAATTAAATTAACTTCTGAATTCAACTTACTTAATAAAAAAATTATTTAAACACTAATTAATATTAACTATAAAATTAGTGCATGTGTTTATAGTTTAAATAAAAATCAGTTTATATCTTATAAATGAAAAAACCAAACTGTAGAATGAAAACAAGGGGTTCAGTCTCAATCTAGGACCCAATATATTCCACTTGAAAATAAACTACTTCTAAGATAAACATATAAAATATTCTTCATCTGTAATCTAGATCAGTTATACACAACTACTAACCAGCTATCCTGGCCACACATGGTCATCTTCCACAATACGCACAAGAATAAAACAAACACAAGTAACACAAAGACCTCTTCCACAAAACTATTAATAAATAGATATAAAGGGAGAGTGTAAGATATTGTATATCTTCTAGTTAAAGAACATGAGTAAATGTGTGTTTGATAAATATTGTAATCCACATAACGATAAAAATTAAATGCAACAAACAAAAGAAAAACTATAAATGTGAAGAAAAGATATAGTTACATATTATGATGTGCTCTGAATCTTGAGACCCATAATATGTATATTAAAGAGCAGCTCAATTTTATTCTCAAAAACTGTAGTAAAATAGCACATCATATGCTCTCTTTATTCTTACTATAGAACTAGTTCAGAATGTTTAATGTGCTTCACTCTTCCTCAATTGGATGTCAGTATGAATACTTTGTTTAAGTATCATATTAAGTGGAACACATGATCATTTGTTTTCACTCAGCTTGTATGAATTCCATTCATTCCATCATTGTGCTTGAGGTCAACTAATTTAAATATATAGTGCTACAAAAAGGAGAGACCCAAAAAGGAACAATCATCTAGTCATTATGCTTCCTTATACTTAGGTTTGGCATAATCTCCAATGTTTTTACAATTGTTTAAGAACAATAAATAAAATAGTACTGATCATTAAATTTGACAATATATACATTAGAACCATTTAATTTAAATATCCCCTAAATAGTGATGGTGTCCTTTCCAATGGTGGGATAAATATAGTAGTGAATCACCCTAGTGTTGAATTTTGCTGGCAGTGAGTCATGCCAATGGTGATTCATTCTTACAATAGGTCATCTTGTGGTAGGTCATTCTCAATAGTGACTCATATCAGTGGTGAGTTTTTTCTGGTGGAAGGTATTTTCTACAGTACCAAATTTCATGGTGTTAGGTAATGTTTGATGGTAGGTCACATGGTGGTAGTTCATGATCAACAGTGTCTCATCTCATTGTTGAGTATTTTCTTATCCTAGGACTTTTCAACACATTTCCAAATTTTCATCCTGACAGTGACCAAAATTTGATGGTGAGTCTTTACTAATGCTGAGTAAAGTCTGATTATAGGTCTTTTATAAACTTATCAAAATTTCCATCAAACTACCTTATTTAAACAAATACTATCATAAAACATAAAAATATTTAAAAAACAAAATTAATATGATCTTGTTAGCATTAAATTCAGGGTTCCAAAAATAACCCCCTTTTTTATGATCACTAATCATGTAATTTTATAATCAATGAAAGAATATAATTTGTCTTAAAATGGATGTAGTTGGAATACATATTTATATCTACTTAACAATTCTAAAATCTAATGTGATTTTTTAAACATAATTTTATTTTAATACAAAAATGGTATCAAATATGTTAAGTAGATAATATTATCAGAGGTTGTAAATAATGATGGTATCAATAAGATAAACTATATATACATCGTATCAAAGATATGCTATCAAGGTATGGTATAAATACTCAAAATTAATTATGTTATGAAATAATTACAAAACTATAAAAACAATAAATAAATAATAGATTCCATATTCATTATACCTCTGTTGGGATTATCAAAAAATTGACATAAAAAAATAAATGAAAAGAGAAAAACAATAATGGGAGAATTTCCATTTAATGAAAAATTAGATGAGGTATAGTCAAAATTAGATTCAATAAAAAGTCAATGAAAAATCCCTATTAAAAACAAATCCTAATCTTTAATCATTTTTAGATATGTAAGATGATCAAATGGTTCCTTACCCTTTCCCTTATTAGAGGCAGAGGGCACAATGGTAGAAGTTATGGTAACTATTGTGCAAGAAGTATAGAAAAAGGTAGATAATGTTTCTCTCAGATGATAATAGTCTTGAGATTTTTGAAATATTATCAAAGATACAAAACAAAGGGCTAGAACTGAGCAGGTACGAGTGCATTGGGGTATTGGGTACCAACTTCATTGACAATCTCGGGAGTAGTGGATGGAGGAGTGATATGAGCAGTCAGTAAAATAACATCCTAAATAGTAATATCAGTTCAAGAAACATGAATAAAGGCCTTCTATAGATTTAAGATGTCCATGGTAAAGTTTCCTCCCCGTTACTTGGCACTGAAAAATGTATTTTTCACCTCCATAAACAACTTAATGACTGAGGCCATCACTTTTAGTTGATTGAAATATTCATTGAAGGCTTGTGTAACTTGAGGTACACTAAGCTTATCATTAAGGAACATAAATTGAGCGTTGATCTCATGCATAGTTTATTTTCCCAAAAGGTAATACTTTATGTCCTTTGTAATGGTTTCTCTATCAACTCTAACTTCATTGAGGCATTACCTATCGATCTTATAAACATGATCACCCTTATGTCTAATTTTCCTCAAACTCTCCTAATGGATATCTATAAAATCTTCAAAAATAGCTCGATGTTATTCCCTAACCACTGCTATGATAAAATCAACATCCAAAAGCAGAGTTGTATCACTAGAAGTAGAAGCCATAGAAGGGAGACTCTTTAACTTCTCTGGAAACACATCCTAACATGCATAAAAAGAAATATGTATCATCTCCAACATGGATTTCAATGAATGAAGCTCCCTAGAAAGTATTTCATTTCTATATTTTCACTTCCTGAATATGATGTATCATTTTGGGATGGATGTGATATATCACCAACTCAAAAAAATATCTCATTTTTCTCACTAATCTAGGTGACATGAGGTGCTTTATTTATTAGTATCATACCAAAATCAGAGAGAATAATTTCTTCAATACACTCTATGTCATCCCTAGTAACAATATTAACAGACACATAAATAATAACAATTGTAACAACAACATCTTCTAGTTCATACCTAGAAGACACATCTTAATAATAAATCTATAACTACCGTTCATGATATATCTACTCCACCGTTAATCACTTGGGATCCATCTCTACTTGAACAGAAAAATCAGTTCTCTCATCATCAGTGTTAGTACATTCCAAAACAAATTAGACATAACTAGGATACATTTCTCATTACTCAACGGATGTAACATCCAACATGGATGAAGACAGGAGAACAGTCTCAACAACTAGAATCTCAGAAATTGTAGGCTTGAAAGTCATCTTATCATCAATAGTCTTTACAAAAATTGTTTACTCATCAACCACAAGATCTAAAAATTCTCAATAAATAAGATCAATATGGTGAATAATATTTCTTGGGGATTCCTCTCCATCAACAGGTGCTTCTATTTCATCTATATAAGCTCTATCTATATTTTGAGTTTAGCATGGCTACTCCTTAGACCTATAAGAAATGAAAAAACTTGGAAAATTAATAACTACCTATGTTTTCTCAGGATCATCAGTGCTATCATGATCTAAACCATCATCTCTATTATCTGTATTTCCATATCCATCTTCTTTACCATCTCCATTTTCATTACCATTTACTTCATCTTCAACATCTTCTTCTTCATATCCTTTTTATTCAACTTCTTCATCACCATTCTCACCATTTTCATCATCACTTCCATTTTAATCATCTGATATCTCAATAACCTCTTTAGAAACCACATTTTTCCCTCATCAAGTACTTAAGAAAATAGAGTGTCCATAATAGTGAGAGATCGAGGAGGACTAGGTGCTCCAAAAGTGCCAGCAGTATAAATCTTGAGAATATCTTGGTCACTAACCATATCAAATGAAACAACTTCCTCCTCATTTACTGAAGCACAAAACACTACTTCTTCTTATTCCTTCTCAAAAAAATCTAATAATTCATCTGGTTTCAATTCAAGAGCCAGAAGATTTTTCAGCCTAGTTGGGTGACCAATTTTTTTGAAATCCTAATAAATCATGTCAACAAACTCAACCCATTACCTCTTCCAAGGGTTCCAACTTATCTTCATTATTTTGAAAATTAATTTTGTATGGAAAAAAATCCAAATTTTATGTTTCCTTCTTCATATTTATCTACCAATCCCTTGTCATAAATTATGGCCAAAATTAATTTATGGTAGATTAGGGAATTTGATCTGGAGGGAGTTTTTCACATCTCTATCATGTGGATCATTAGGTATCTGAAAAAATTAGTATTTTATCAATTCTTAAAACGACATAAAATATATAAAAATTAATACATAATTATGTTTAAATCATCATTCCTATGGATCAAAATATGATGAATAAATTTGAACAACAACAAAAACTTTCCATCTAACTCTGTTGTAGCAAGAAATCTTATAATTCCATATCCAGTAAATTATTCCAAAGCATAATAAAAAATGAATCAATCACCATCAATTATAATAGATCCTTGATAATCATTTGAAACAACATTTTGAGGTACTTTCATATATCTATCCCATTTTCATTAAGATAATTTTTTTCCAGTTATTCTACTTTAAACCTATTCTTCATCTTCCTCAAAGCTAAAAACTACATATTTATAGAACATGTGAACTAAACCTAGATATAATGTACCATTGTTGTTTAGGAACCACTCTAACCATACCTATCCTTGAATAACATTAATAACCTATGACTATCATGATAGAAACCACATATCATTTACTTCAATCATTGTTAGTAATATATGGTTCAAATTTTGTGGGTTCATTGGCTCGATAGTTGGATGGATTTATTCTTCTTTCTACTTATTTGAAGGACATGACTTTTCAAGAGATAATACTATAACTCGATTCACTCTAATAATTAAGAATGGTTTTGGAGGTCTGGATGAGGTTGGGGGAAGGAAAATATTTAGCAGAGAAATGATCACAATGTGTTTTAAAGGTAAGGCTTGAAGGAGTGTGCACAAAAAATAAACTATGTCCCCATTTTATATCATTTATGAACTTGAAGATAAAGAATCAAAACACTATATAAAAATTGAAAATAAGAAATAAAAAACTCATAAATTAGAATTAGAAAAGGTAACTTAAAACCAACAGTGGGTTGTTCTAATTGTGGGAAAACACCAACGGTGTGTTAACATAAATAGTGGGTAAACTCAAGCGGTGAGTAAACACAAATGGTGGGTAAACTCCAATGGTGGATAGACAGAAATAGTGGCTAATCTCAAATGGTGAGTAAAATATAAAGGTGGGTAAACTCCAGACCAGAAAATTATACTTTAGCAAAATTAATCATTCCTAATTCAGGTTTAATGTAGTTCATTACCATAAAATCTGATGTCTTAGAAAAAATCAGTAAGCTGACATTCTTGTCCAATGTATTCTCGATTTATATAACACGCTTGAAAATGATCCCTCAATATGTGATGTATTACATCAATGTGTCTTGTTATAGAGTGAGACAAAATATTCTTAGAAATTTTTATATATATTGCGCTGTCATAATTTATAGGGAAATGTTAGAATTGATATTCTTAATCTCGAAAATAATGTTTTATCAAAAAAAATGAGCATAGAAGAAACATACAACATGTATTCAGATTCAATATTCAATAATAAAATATAATTTTTTTGTTAATACACCAATAAAATATAGGCTTTCCCAAAATATTTCATATTCTTGAGGTTTTTTATCTAACTTGCAACAAATAGAATAATAATATAAATAACTAACAAGGTCAAAATATTGTCCTTTCAAGTGAAATAATCATAAATTGGTTGTATATTTGAGTTATTGTAAATTTTATTTTAACATAAAGTAAGTGTTACTCTTTTGGATTTACTATAATATGAGATAAAATACATAAAATAAAAAAAATTTCAGGTCAACTAGCTGTTAAGTTGAGAAGACTTCCAATCATACCTCTATAACTGGTTTAATCCATTGATTTTCTCGGTTGATCAAAAATAAAATTACATGTGGTACTCATAGGAGAGTCACGACTTTTATTGATGTCAAAACCAAAATGTTTTAGAAGATCAATACTATATTTACCTTGATTTAAAATAATTACTTTTATATTTTTAAAAATATGAAAACTGAGAAAGAATTTTTTGTACCCTTAAAACTCATTTAAAATTCAATTTTCATAATTTTGAAAAAATCTCCACATAATGATTTTTTATAATATCGCAATATAATATCACCAATATAGATTTGAAAATCTAAAATATATTTTAAAATTAATTTTATAAAAATAATTGGATCAAAAATATCTTTTGAAAATCCTTCAAGAATAAGAAAATCGGAGATCCTATCTTGCTAAGATCTAGGATCTTGTTTTAAACTATATAATGATTTTTTTTAATTTTAAGACATGATTTCGAAATTAAGGGGTTTGGAATCCTATGGGGTTTTCAACAAAAACATCCTAAATTATATAACCATTCATGAATGAAATTTTGACATCTATATGATATATTATGAAATATAGATGTGTTTCATAGGCAAAAAGCATTCTTATGGCTTCAAATATAGATATAGGTGAAAATGTTTCCTCATATTCTATACATTCTTCTTTACTATACCCTTTTGTAATTAGTCTATCCTTATTTCTTATTATTTTTTCAGATTCATCAAACTTGTTTCTAAACACCCATTTAGAACCTATAGTTAATGTTTTTTGGGTCTATTAAGATGTTCACAAACATTATTTCTTTCAAATTTTCAATGTTATTATTGAATATAAATTACATATAATTCACTATTAATTGTGTCATTGAAGTTATCATGTTCATGCCATGATAAGAAAAATTATGTTAAACCTTGTTTGTCAGAGAGCTGTAGTGTATGTGCCTCTATATAAGTCTCCAACTACATAATATAAAAGAGTTATTTTACAATCGTAATAGATCTAGAGAAACAAATTCTAGTCACATGATGGTCTTTTATATGTTTTGGTTCTCGTTCTGAAAGTTCATCAAAACTGGATGATATTTTTTTATGTTTTGTAGTAGTATTAGATAGTTTTTCATTTATGTTTAATATGGTAAAATCATCCTCAAGATTTTATAAATGATTCTTAGGTAATGTGGATATGCCTCATCAAACATGACATGGAAAGACTCTTCCATAGTCTTGGTTAATTTTTAAAAAACTATTTAGGATTTAATAGAAGTTGAATAACCAAGGAAAATCCTTTATCACTTTTTGAATAAAACATGTCAAGATTATCCATAGTGTTAAGAATAATGATCTTACAACCAAAATTTTAAAATTAACTAACCATAAGATTTATAATAATGTATATTTAAAAAGGTGTTCTCTTCAAAAGAGTTTTAATAAAAACTCTATAAATTATATAGTAGTTTTTTTTCACAACCACATCTAAAAAAATAGATAGGAAATTCATATTCATTAAGCATTGTTTGGGATATCTGTTGAAGTGTTCTAATTTTTCATTCTAGAACTCCAATCTGTTTGGGCGTCCTAGGAGTCGAGAATTTATGAATATAGCCATTTTGTGAGGAAAAGGATTCAAAGTCTTGATTATCAAACTCATGTCCATGGTCACTTCTTAAGGCTTTAATTCTATTTTAACTTAGGTTTTTATATATTTAACTTCTTTGGTAAGGTGAGAGAAATATTCACCTTTATGAGATAAAAATTAACCAAATATACCATGAAATTTAATCTACAAATATAGAGTCATACTGATTCCCATTTAAACTAGATACTCTAGATGGTCCAAACAAGTCCATCTGAACCAACTTAAGAGGTTGAGAATTTGAAAATTATTTCATTAATTTTAAAAATATTTTATGTATTTTCCTTTTTTGATAGGGGATACAGATTTTCATTTAGGGCATTAAGTCTAGGTAAATCCTTGACTAATCCGTTTCTAGTAATCATTTATGTGAGTTTATATTACATTATTCATGTGTCTTATTCCAAATACAAATTTCTCTATGAATGGAACATAACCACATAACATTTTGTGAAATTAAATAATAAATATTCACAACATACACATTGTAATTTCTCAAAGTAGTAAATACTAAATAATATTTTTAATTAAATACATTAGAAGCATTGTTTTCAAATTTTATATAAAATCCATCACTACAAAGTCATGAGATACTAAGAAGATTATATTTTAACCCATGAAGCAAAATTACTTCAAAAATTAAAACTGAATTAGTGTTACTTATATGGTTAAGGCCAAATAGTTTTCATTTAGCATTGTCACCAATGGTGACATGTCCTCCATCAACCTTTATGATGTTATTTAAGCATGAGTAATCTCCAATCATATGTATGGAACAATCAATTTCATGATACAATATGTATTTATAGTATATTTTCAATTAGTTTCCCTATAAACCATTTATACCAAAAAACATTTTGGTACACAAAATTTGTGGGGTCCAGAAATGATAGTGATTAGAGATTTAGGAAACGATGTATGATTGATGAGTTTCCTATAATCATATTGTAAAATATTACAAATAAAGACATTAATTGGTCAACTTGAGTAATAACTAGTAGTATAATTTCATGATTTGGATTTGGGAATAAATTTCCTCTTAATAATTATTCTTAATGGAGGTTGGTAATCTAATATAGTAACATATTTAGAAGAAATTTTTATTTATAGTATTTGGGTTATAATTTAGCTTCCATTTTTAAATCTTTTTATGTCTTTATTTAATTCATCATTGGATAATTTCATTTCAGTATTTCATATCAATAGTTGAGTATTATTCACTTTCTCTATAGAAACACATATTTTATATTATTAGATAAAGCTTATTGTTTCTTTAAAATTTTGTATTTATATTTCAGATCATTAATGTTATCCTCGATCACATTGAAACATTAAAACACTTCATTTTTTGACATATCATTATCATTTTATTATCTCTAAAATGACCATAATTATGCACATGAGATACAGCAGGTAACACATATATGTTTTTCATGAAGCACATATTTTTTATGTTAGGATTTTATCCATGAGTTGAGTTTGAGTCTGTAAAATCCATCATTTTTTAGGTCATGTTTTTTAATGTCTGTGTTTATGTCCTTTATTTTGGTCAAAAGAGATTTTTCCAAAGATCATGAGAAGGATCAGAGGTGTTCTAGGTGTTTGGGGAACAAAAGAGGAGGGGAAAATAAATTCTAGGCATGTTTCATGGTTTATACACTATTATTGAAAACAGTGTGAAGCATCCTAGGTAACCTTGCATCCCTTGAAAGAGTTTTGAACACAGTTTCCACACTTTTATCTGACAATGCAGAATTCCTAGGAAACTGTCGAATGGGGTGATTTTCAGATAGTATATATTGTATGGTTTGTGCATGTATTTTCAAACCCTATGGATAAACTATGAAACCACGTAATGTTGAGAAATTTACAAAATTTCTACTCCTAGATTTTAAATCATCACTCTATATTTTACCCATTTCTTCTACAATAAACCCTAGCGATGTACCAAATCCCCAAAGAGCCCCCAAGGGCGTTTCTCCTTCATTCCTAGGTCATTCAGAGTGTTGTTAGTTTCAGATCTAAGCTTTGGGTATGTCAAATCTCCTCACTGCTTCCTCCTCTCAATTAGGGTTTTCATCTTTCTCCCATCTCATTTTGAAGATCTAAATCCCTCTGTTTTCAGTGTGATCTATGTTGAGGCTTCCTAGGATGGTTGAATTGGGATCTAAAGTTTTGATTGAGGGAGATTTCATCATCAAAACCATGGTTGGTGGTCTTCAATTTACATCCCAAAGTTTCATTTGAGATTTTCGCATTCATGGGTTTATTTCTTGGTTACTCATCTTTGTGATGTTGATCCTTTGATAATATTTGGTATAATGAATGTCTAAATAGTGAATTGAAACCCTAATTGTCCCCCATGGGACACCTACAGTATGATTAGACACATTTAAGTCTACCCAGGGTGTGCGTCAGTACATTCCGGGCCTAGAATTAGCTATGTTAGTTCTAGGTTTTTGTGTGATCATGTAGAACCCTAGTTGAGTAACTGATATTCTAAATGGAAGTCCAAATGTGGTATTTGTTTATTATTTTTGGGGCATGGGGCTTATGAATATGTGTAAAGGGTTGATATAAGGAAATTCATGAATATGTCACGTGAGCTAGACTTGAGAATGGGAATTGGAATAAATGGGCTATGTGATGTAAATGGAAAATGTATTATGGCATAATATGATTTACCAAGTTGATTTTTATGGATTATTTTTTTTGCACGTATTGGTTATAGTTGGTTTCTATATGGTTTGTGTTTGGTGAATGGTTGGATAAGCATGTGCACATAGATTGTGGTGTGGGATAAAGGACTTAATATCCTCTCATGGGTCGAGTTGGACTGATGATCCAACTCCACCCACAATTCATGGGTTAGGGATGCAGACAATGATCTATTCTCTGAATAGTTACATTCCCCCTAGATTGAGTATTTGATGTGATTATATTGTGATGTTATGGTATGTTATCCCTAGAAAGTTAGGGACTTACATCATCCCTTATGAAAATGAGGTATGCCATGAACCTTGGGTGATTTATGATGAACTATAATTGATAGAGGAATACTTAATTGGCACCTTGGTTAGTTTTGATAAGTATTGATTGTTAACTAGTGTCCTCTGAATTTTATTTCATTTTATTTTTATTTATTTATACATTTATGAACTATCTGTTTGAGTAGGTATTTGCAGAGACCACTGGTGGTGTCCAACTGAGTTGTACACACACTCCGATTGGGCCGTCATTGTGTACTCGAGTAGATTTCATGCTTGAAAGTTAGCACAAGGACAGGGGCCCTATTATATGTAGTTGAGTTGGACTTGAGTATATTCCTAGATGAAGTTACCGACATAGATTTAGGACCATTTTGCTGATTCCACTGTTTGTCTTTATCTTTGGGTTCTCTTCACTTGTCATTGTATCATGACATGACATATTTACTATTACTTGTGGATTTTACCTGGTTTGGGGGATGATTGACTATGCATGTTATTGGTTGTTTCCAATTGTCTCTATTATTTATATTGTATTCTTATGTTTCTTTCTCTAGTAAAGAGGGAATAGTCTCCCTACATGACCTATTGGACCCTCACTACTAGTCGATAACCTTTGGTGAATAAGGAGGTACTCTTGAGGTCATGTGACGACCCATCTCAGGGCACCGATTTAGTTGAACCCAGGTCAGAGGCATTACAAAGTGATATTAGAGGAGTT
Source organism: Viscum album (assembly GCA_963277665.1). Taxonomy (NCBI): domain Eukaryota; kingdom Viridiplantae; phylum Streptophyta; class Magnoliopsida; order Santalales; family Viscaceae; genus Viscum; species Viscum album. The sequence continues at coordinate 864,760,793 of OY728152.1, read as the reverse complement.
ATTTTCTCTTTCATACTATGGGGTGATGGTAGATAGAATATTAGGATAGTTTCAATCCATGGGAATGAGCTCATTCTTGTGAGTTCCTAACCCATATTTGAGGGAAAACCCAAGTTACCCTGGGTGGGAATTGTTTTTCTAGTTGTGTGGGGTTACATTTGATGATATTTCACCATTGGGTGATACGAATGTGGTGTGATGTGATTGTTTTATGATATGTTTCCCATGAATAAAATGGAACATGGTTTTTCATTCATGCATCATTCAAGGAACCTTTGTATATAAGTGATATACATCATATTAGGGACACACATTTGGGATGGGTGTGTGGGATGTAGTGGGTAGAATGAATTTGACTTTTTTAGAATTGGTGAAAATTGTTTCTAATGAAGAAATATAAATGGGTTAAATGGGGGATAATGTTAAATGATAATTAATTAATTATACATGATAAAATTTGGTATGTGAATTGACCTGTTATTGGAATAAGATGTGATGTGAGAATTGTTTTGAGGCAGTGTGGAAGGTATGTCTTGTAGTTGGATGAGTTAGTTACCTCATGTTAGCCATGACCTTAGTAAGGATGTTCGAGGGTAGCATTACAGGTATAATCAGGCCTATTTGGGTGGTGTATGTTTTTTTGGTGGGTAATGGGGATCCCTCCTTTATATTTGTGAATGCTTTATGGTTTTTGTTCTAATGTTTCTATTTGTAATTGTAGATAAATGCCTCTATGAAGATGTGTGACGGTTGGGTGATAAAATCTTGTTGCTAAGAATGCTCCCCTAGTAGTGGAGTAAGAGGATCCAATGGTTCATGACAATAGGGAATATTATTTCCTTTAATTTCATGCTCATTTTTTTGAAGATGAAAGAACATGAGCCAAGGAAAGTTGTGCCAAGTATATTTGAGATAACCATGGATTTTCAGTAGTAACACCCTCTGAACTTTATATAGATGGTTTTCCAAAGGTAGCATAGTATTTGATAGAATCTATCTAGACCATTCTTGATCATCCGTAAAATACTCTTGAGAAGTGAGTCAAGTTAACATCCAATATATTAATAGGTCATTCCAAGAATTGGTGGGATATTATGGTTTATATTGAGCATATTGAAGGAATGGAATGGAAGTATTTCTTGGAAAAGTTTCTCGAACATTATTACTTAGAAAACAAGAGTTGTGAATAGTCTGTAGAGTATATAAGATTGACTTAGGGGGTTGCGTCAGTAATAGAATATGCTAGCGATTTCACGAGCATTTTTTGATTTTTCCTGATGATGGATAGAGAAGAGGAAACTATGTTAAAATGCTTCCAGGATGGGATTATGCATGGGATTTCTTCCTAGGTGAACATATTTCATCTAAATTGGTTTTTAGAGCTACAGAACCATGTCCATTTCTCTAAGGGGAACCTGAAAGGAGCCTTTTGAGGTGGACTTGTGGTACCAACTAGGAGGATACGTAGTAAAACCTATGGGTGAAGGAAGTGTCTTATTGGAAGTTTCCAATAGGATGGGAGTGCATAGAATAGTCATAAGAGAGGGTAATTTCCTCTAGGTGGTTATCCAGTATTCTATTGTTAGTGTGGTAGGTCGTGACACATGTTGGGTCAGTTTCCTTGACCACCAGTCAAGGGTCGGTCCAGTGTATGGTTGAGACATATACAGTGGTTCTCAAAGAACCCTTGGTAGCCGAGAATATATGGGAGTGAGAGGAAAATACTAAGTCCTAGTAGGGGATCAATCACCCCATATCAGGTAGGTAGTTAGAGCTCCATTGGCCATACTGGTAGGGGTGGTGGACATGGAACTATGATATGAGACCATTCACACCAGTAGGGTAGTGAAATTCATGGAAATATTACTAGATTTCATTGTTGAGGGACATTCTATCTTCACATTGTTTAGTCTACACCTATAGGTAGTGAGGCTTTACCTTCTACTATTTTAGTAAAAATTATTATTTCTTCCACACTTGAAAAGGATCAATTTGACATTGTTTCCACATTCTCTTTTATCTCTGTATGGTTTTTGGTTGTTTTGGGATGAGCCATGGAACAGGTTTGTGGGGTTATGTTAATTAATACTTTGTTGGGGGTGTGACTTGAAGATATTAGTCAGTGTAGAGGTTGTGCTTTAGAGGTTGGTGGTTATAATTTTCATCGGAAACTAGCTATCCTCAAGATGTCAGGTTTTGACCTAATCTTGGTTATGGACATGCTAGTGCTGTATCGGGACCATATCTATTTTTACCATCATTGGGTCATGTTCATGTCTCATGATGGAGACACTTATTCATTTCATGGTGAGTGGGATGTTCGATATGGCCACACTGGGAAATGTATTCATTTTTTAGGTGAACTAACAACCCATGTGGAATGCCTTATTCTGGATGATGGAGGGGTGGAGCAACAAGTAATTCCCCATGTGGTGGATCAATTTAAGGATGTGTTTACTGAGGATTTATCAGGACTACTACTTGAAATATATGTGGATTTCACCCTCGAGTTGCTACTAGGGGAGAACTGGTTCTATTCCACCAAATCAAATGGTGTTGGGAGAAATCCAAGAGCATAAGGATCAGCTAGAATAATTGGAGAAAAAGGGGTTCATTTGACATATTATTTCACCATGGGGGCCACCCATGTGGTTTTATAAGAAGTATTATGGGTCATTGAGGTTTTGTGTCGATTAAAAGAAGTTGAATCAAATGATTGTTATGAACTGATACCTACATCCTAGAATTTATAACCTTTTTAACCAACTGAGGGGTACATCAGTTTTATCGAAGATAGATTTGAGATCGGGATACAATACATTGAGGGTGAGACCTTCTGACATACCATAAACTAATTTCTAGAGCAAGTATCAGATGTATGCATATTTTGTGATGTCATTCGGGTTGACCAATGCAGCAGTTGTGTTTGTGACAATAATGAATTAGTTATTTCTCCCTTATCTGGATCAATTTGTGGTTGTCTTTTTTTTATAATATCTTGGTGTACTCATGAACTATTGATGATCATGAAAAATATCTTGACATCATCTTGAGTAAACTAATAGAGAATAAGATTTACGGAAACCTATAAAAATGTCAGTTTGGGATGGATAATGATAATTTCTTGGGGCATGTCATTTCGGAGACTTGTGTGTTAGTAGATCCAGAGAAGGTTCAAGTTGTGGCATCTTGGTACAAACATAGGAATGTTTATAATGTTCATAGTTTTATGGGTTTGGTTGATTATTACCATAGGCTCAAAAGGGATTTATCTCAATTTGACGCACCATTATAAGGATTAAATAATAAGGGTTTTATGTTTGAGTGATTGTAGGCATGTGAGACTACTTTTCAATAAATGAGGAAGTGTTTCACTACAACAATGATTCTGATCCTACCAGAACCCAGTAAGAAGAACATTTTTCTATGATGCGTCTGGTGTGGGACTCATGGCAGTGTTGATGTATGATGATTAAGTTGTAGCTTATGGGTCAAGACAGTTGAGGAATCATGAAAGAGATTACCCTACCCATGATCTCGAGCTAGCTTCTATGGTATATGCATTGAATTTTTAGAGGCACTACTTGTTGGGAGAGTGATTCATGGTTTTTACCGATCATAAAAGACTTAATTCCATTTTCTCTCAGAAGGATTTGAATCTTTGGAAGAGAAGGTGGTTCGACTACCTAGAGTTTTTTGATTTTGAGTTTGTTTCCACACCCAAAAAAGGGAATAGTGTTGCAGATGCTATATGTTGGAAAACTCAAAATCATGTGCATTAGGAATATAAATATTAGTGGAGGATGATGTAATTGTTTTTTGAGATGCACTTGGAGGTTTAGTAATGGCATGAAAAAATGAACCTTTCAGAAATAGAAATATAGGATACACATTTGTGCGGGGTCAAGGAGAGTTAGTCAGAAGATCTAGAGTGTTTCTCTATAATGTAATGTCTTAAAGGAGGAGAGTCACTTTCTAGTTGGTTTTTTGGTACTGATGGAGTTTTCTATGATTAGGGTCGTTTTGTGGTACCGAATATTGAGGATGAAGTGTTTATGAACATGTTCATTGCATTGAAGTGGACAATACATCGTGGCATGACTAAAATGTACCATGATCTTCGTCGACAATATTTTTGGTCTGGAATAAAGAAGGAGGTTCCGAGATTTTTGGAACAATGCCTTACCTATCAACAGGTTAATTCCATGCATGAACATCCATGTGGGTAGTTAGAGTCATTTCACATTCTAGAATGTGAGTGTAATGACATAATGATGGACTTTATATTGCTTCGTTCGATGATGCCTTGAAATAATGATTAAAATGGGTCCTTGGGGATTATTTGACTAAATTGGATCATTTTATACTGATCCAAGAAACATATATAGTTGATCAGTTGGGAGAGTTATATGTCTGAGAGATAGTGTGACTACATGGTTTACCAACAACCATAGTTTCAGATCATGATATGTGTTTCATATCACACTTCTGGCAGGGTATACAGAAGGCACTTAGTACCCCAGTCTTTTGGAGTAAGTATTTTCACCCATAGATAGATGGGAAGTAAGAATATTGAATTTATGTATTGGAGGACATGTTGAGAGACCGTGTTCTGTATGTTGGTGGTTTGTGGGAAAAACACTTGCAACAATTTGAGTTTTCATTCAAAAATAATTTTCATTCTACAATTCAGATGGAACATTTTGAGTCACTCTACAAGTGGTCATGAATATCTCAATTCTATTGGTTAAAAGCTATAGAGTTTAAGCTGTTAGGACCATGTTTCATGCAGGATATGTCGGAGAGGGTTCGGTTGATTTAGAAGTAGATTGAAACAACATTGAGTAGGCAATGATCATACAATGATCGGTGTTATAGACCTCATGAGTTCATGGTAGGCCATCATGTATTTCTCCAGGTATTTCTAAGGGTTTTACACTATCAAATCTGGAAATAAGGAATTTTTCCTCCCAGGTACGTGGGGCCATTTGAGATCATGGGGAGGATCAGACTTATGGCTAGCTGATTGGATCTTGTACAATGGTATAGTGGAAGTCATGTGTTTTTCAGGTTTCAAAACTCTGGCAGTATCAATATAATCCATCTCATGTGATAAATATCAATGATGTTGAGCTTGAGAAAGATACATCTTTTGAGTAGCATCTAGTTTGTATTGTGGATCCTAGTTAGAAGGTCTTTAGTTGCAAGGTAGTACATCTGGTTCATGTTCTTTGGCTGCATTGAAAAGATCTAGAAGAAACATGGGATAGAGAATCAAATGAATTAGCCTAGTGGCTAGATCTCTTTGGTTGGGAACCCAATTATTCTTGGGAAGAGTGGCTAAAGGATGAGTCGTCGTGAGGTGGGGAGGTTGTAAGATCAACGATTTTTCACAAGGTATATATTTGTTATTTTTCATCATAAGTAGTTTATTTTGGTCAAATATGTGTTTTGCAAAGATCATGAGAAGGATTTGGTTTCATCAGGGGGTTTGGGTCACAAAAGTGGTAAAAAGGGAATTTTTTTAGCATGTTTCATGGTTTCTACATGGTTAGTGAAAACCATATGGAGCATCGTAGATAACCATGTTTCCTTGGATAGAGGCTTTCACATGGTTATCACACGGTTAAGCTAACCGTGTATAATTCCTAGGAATCCATGAAAAGTGGTGATTTAGGAAAATATATCTTTCATGGTTTTTTCAGGGTCCATAAAATCGTTCAGGTAAACCGTGCATCCTAGTAATGTTAATAAATTTATAACATTTCCACTCCAAGATTTTAAAACCTCACACAATATTTTCCTCCGTTCTTTTCCCCTAAACCCTAGTTAAAAACCCACACTCCCCAATTCACCCATGGTTGTTTCTCCTTCAATACTAGGTCATTTGGAGTGTCTTTGGTTGTGAATTGAAGATCTAGGTAATTCTAATCTCCTATATCCTTCCTCCCCTCAATTAGGGTTTTTGTCTTTCTACAATCATCTTACGAAGCTTTAAAACACGCTTTTTCCAGTGAGATCTCGGTTGAGGGTTCAAGGGTTGTTTGATTAGTATATAAGGCTTCAATTAAGGTATAATTAATAAGAAAAAATTAATCTTGATGGTCTATACGTTATATCTCATAGTTTTGTTTGAGATTTGTGCATGCTTGTATTTATTTCATATTTACTATTCATTGTCATTTTTTATCCTTTAATGATATTTAGTATCATTAATGTCTCAATGGTGAATGGAAACCCTCATCATCCTCTATGGGAAACATAGAGGATTATTTGACCCATTTAAGGCCACACATGGGGCACACCGGTACTTTTCAGACCTAGAATTAGATAAGTAAGTCATTGGTTGTTGTATGATTATGTTGAACCCTTGTTCAATAATTGAAATTCATAGTAGAAGTCCGAAAGAGTTATTAGTTAATTATGGTTAGGGATTGAGGCTTATTAATATGTGAAATTGGTTGATATAAGGGAATTATTGAATTTTCCACATAATCTTGAGTTGAGAATGGGAATTTGGCTAATGGGTTGTATGATGTAAACGGAAAATATGTTAATAGGTTATGGAACAATATTATTTACAATGTTGATTGCTATAGTTTGTGATTGTTTAATGTATTGGTTTTGTTTGTTTTATATATGGTTTTGTTTGGTGAATGGATGGATAAGAATGTGCACATGTCTTGAGGTGTTGGATAAATGACTTATTCTCCTCCCACAGGTCGAGTTGGACTAATGTTGTAACTCCACCCACAATGTAAGGGTTAGGGAAGGGGACAGAGCTCTATTCCCCTAATGGTTTCATTCCACTCGGAATGAGGCATCGATGTGAGGATATTGTGATGTGGTGGTATGTTATCCCTTGTGAGGTAGGGGCTGATTTCTTACCTTATTCAAATGATGTATTCCATTAACCTTGTGTGGTTGATGATGAACTAGTAATGATACAGAAATAATGAATTTGCATTGTGGTTATTCTAGCTAAGTGTAGATTGTTAAATAGTGGCATACAAATTTTCATTCCATTGCATTTTTTTATTTATAATTCCATTCATTGTTTTTTAGAATATATATTTGTAAATACCATTTGTGGTGGGCTACTTAGTTGTTCTCACACCCTACTTGGGCCTCTGGTGGCTACCCAAGCAGATTTCATGCTTCCAGGTCCAGACAAGGGAAATGGAACTATGATAGGGATTTGATTGGGACATGGGGACATACATGGATGGGGTTCCAAATATGTAGGTAGGACTATTTTGGGGTTTCCACTATTTTCCTTTATTTTTTGGTTTGTTCACATGGCATTGTAGCATGACATGACATATTTATTGTTCCTTGTGGATTGTACCTAGTATAGAAGATGTTTGACTATGCATGTTACTGGTTATTTCATATTGTTTTGACTATTTATATTGTATTCTTCTATGTAATACTCAGGTAAAGAGGGTATAGTCTCCCCACATGTCCTATTGGACCTTCGCTACTAGTCGGAAACTTCTGGCAGATGTGGAGGTGTGCTTGAGTTGATGTGACCACCTAGCTCAGAGCACTGATTTAGTCGCACCGGGGCCATATATGTTAAAGCGTCCCTGGAAATGTCTTTAGGGGCACACAAGGTGGATTTCATTTCATTCTCATATTTTCTATATTTATCATCATACTTCTTCTCATAATTCATCTTGGGACCGTCAAACTAAATATTACATTTCATCTTACAATTATTATACGTAATTTTATTTGAATTATAATCCATTTTCCAGTCTTTCATTCAATTTTTTCAATTATCATACTTTCATTTATAATTAGGTTTCCTAAATAATATATTATTACTTTAGAATTTCTTAAACCTTCTTAAAAAATGGGTCATTTCCTCATCACGATCAATAGTCGATTCCCCATCACTAGAGCATCCATTCTGTATATTTCATTTTCGTTATATTTTCATGTAGTAGTCTTGAATGATACGGATTTACGGGTTGGTTCATCTTTCTATTCTCAGTTAATATTCAACTACTCAATCATTATTTACATTCTAATCAATTACCTGACATGAAATTTATTTATTTCACATAATCCTCTTATTGTAACTAATGTTCCTATCTATCTCGCTTGAAGAAATACCAGAAATCAGATGATTTGACTTTTATAACATCATATTTCCCAAGGTGCTCATTGTATTCACAATTTCATTGAACATGAGATACATATTGGAAATAATCTCATCGTGTTACATTTTGAATGTATCATATTTAATTATATAAGTATCCAATATCATTTCTTTAACATTATTAGTTCTATCATGATAATTAACTAATGTTTCCCAAATTTCATATTCAATTTTAATAAAAGATATCATGTTATACTCTTCGTCACCGAAAATATAATAAAAATTGTTCATGATTTTTATTTTTTGTTGTAAGAGTTTAGTAACATAAACCCATTTATTCCTATCAGTCTTATGTAATTCATATTTATCATCTATTGCAGACAATATTTCAAAACCCATGATTTCAAAATTCATTTTCATATTTATTTTACATTGAAAATAGTTATTTCTACTAAATAAATGAGTTATATTGGTAGTGAAACCTAATTGTCATTTACCCATTTAAGGAACTAAATTTAGAATTTAAAAACTATTATAATATTTAAAACACATCTAAAATCACAATTGAAAATATTTAGAAAAATCATTGATACGAAATGTTGGTCGGAGTTAGTATCTCAAGTGGGGTGGTGGAATAAGGTATCTAATAAAATTTTCTATTAAAATATGTCAAAATGAAATACCCTAGTTAAATTACAAACAACCAAGTTAATCAAAACCAAAAATTGATATATGTTCTTTACATTTAAAATATTTCTGAAAGAGTGATTATGTCTTAGTGAAAACATCATATGGAAATTAATTAATGTTTTTAAATAAATTTAATTAATCAATCCTATATATAAAAAATAATTTTTATTAACCATAAAATAGGTGTTTTTGTTTAAGTTAAAATAAAATTTTGTTTAAAGATTAGAAATGAAAAAAACACAGCTGAATTAAAACAAGGGGTCCAGTCTCAAGTTTGGACCTATTCCCATCCAATTGGAAATAACCTATTCCAAGAAGATTATATAAAAAAATCTTAAACCACCACCTAAATTGGGTATACATAATTTATATCCAATTGTCAAGGACACATAAGTACCTCTTCCACAATACTCTTGGAAATAAAATAAACACATTTTACACATTAAAATATTCCCTAACACCATGGGTAAATAAATATAAAGATAGAGTAGAATATATCTTGTATCTTCCAGTTAAAGTGAATGATTTCGTTTTTGTTTGATAAATATGGTAAACAACACACTACTTAAAATTAAATTCAATAAATAGATAGAACAGATTCAGATATTTAGAAAATATATAGTTCCTCTACCTGATTTGATCTAAATAATGATACTTCTCAGATGTATCCTAGAGAGAATCTATATTATCTTCATATAAAACATTAGTAAAATAGGGAATTGTAAGATCCCTTTGTTCGAGCAATATTATATGTTTTCAATGTTCTATGTTCAACAATCTTCCTCACTCGGTTGCAGGTAATAATTCTTCATGTAAGGATCATTGTAAGTGTGACAATTGATCATGTGTTTTCAGACGTCTAGTATACATTCCATTAATTCCATAATTATACACAAGGGTGACAAATATGAATATATAGTGTTGTATAATGGAGACATTTTAAGTAACAATCATTTGGGTATACTAGATCCTCATATATAGGTCAGGCAGAATCGTTATTGTTCCCTATAATTGTTTAAGGAAAACAATTAAAATAATCATTAACATTAAATTTGTTTATATATCCCTTAGAAAAAATTAAATTAATTATAACATAAATAGTTATTGTGACTCTTCTAGTGTCGAGACAACTCTGGAAGCAACTTATCTCGGTGGTGAATTAATTTGTCATTGAGTCATGCCAACGATGAGTCATGCTAACAATAAATCCTCTTGTTGTAAGTAATAATCAATGGTAAGTAATCTCATTAGATAGTCTTTTCAGGTTTTAGGTTCTTTCAAAACTACCAAATTTATGGGAGCTAGGTAATGTATGATAGTGGGTCACCAAGTTGTAGTTCATGCTCAATGATGACTCATGTCAGTGGTGAGTCTTTTCTGGCAGAAGGTATTTTCAGTACTTTTCAAAATTTTCATCCTGACTATGAATCAACTCTGAATGTGACTATTTCCTAATAATGAATAAAATATAATGGTAGTTATTTTTTATACTTATCAAAAATTTCTCCAAACATCCTTATTTTATAAAATTCTCTCATAAATCATAAAAATCATGACGAAACACAATTAACATGATCTTATGAGAAATAAAACAAGGGTTCCAACATTATATAATATTAATTATGTGGAATATATATATGGAATCTATTTTATAAAATTAAATTCACATAAGTGGTAGAATTTAATTTAAAAATATACCCCCAAATCAAGAGAAAAATTTCTTTTACAAGAAATGCATTTTTCAAGAAAAGAATTATCTTACATTAATAATATGATTAGTGATCATAATTATCATGATTAAAAATAATAACTTTAGATATATAATAAATAAAGTTCATTTAAATAATTCCTTATTAGTGTTAACATTAATTAATTAAAATGGATGGACATTTTACATTTAAAAACACTTTTTAGAAGAAAAAAATCATTTGTATACCTAAAAATAGGCTTACCCCAATATCCAGTATAAAAATTATCCAAATTCAATTATTTACTTAATATATAAAGAAATAATACATTTTTTAGTTTTATATGAAATTAATTTCATAATTTAACATTTTAATTACTTAATCGATTGAAAGGAAAATAAGTTTTTACCAAAATTCATATTTGCACTATTCAATGAAAATCACTATTTTCAGAAAAATCCATAACATTTCACCCTAAGATAATTTTCATAATTTTATTTCTAAAAATATATTCATTTATAAAAGAAAATATCTAAAAGTGTTATAAATTAATTATAATTATAAAACATAAAATAAAAAATAAATCCATTTTTTAATAGAATTTATTTTGAAATATAAAAGGACGTTGGTAAAAATTTGAGGGACTATTTAAAAAGAATTTATCTGTAAATTTATATTGGAATGTAACTCTATATATATTTCATAATTGGTTTAATACAATTCATACCCACCAATTCAATGGCTTGGATATAATGGTAATATTTATATAATATATTTTATTGGTCATTCAAGATTGGTGTTGGGTGTTGTATACTCTGTCAAACACAATGTTTTCTATTTAAAAATCCAAGGTGTTACATACTGAAGAAATAACATCTTAAACTCATAAAATCCAATGGATTAAATTTATCCTTATTTCCTCTTATTCTTTAAAATATTACACCATTGAATGTCTTTTCCTTCCAAATAATAAACACCTTGGACATGTTTTTCTTGTTTATAGCACTGTAGAATAGAAAATGTTTTCTCAATGGTACCGATCAATCACTTAGCTAGTTGTGGATTATATGATCCAATAAAATAACATGAATGTTTTCTCATTAAATAATCAACAATACATTCCCCACCCATTTGATAATTTGATATATCAACAGGATTCATGTTCTTAGAAAGTTACATGATCATAGAAACAAGATTCTATATTCCAACTCTAGTAGCATTTGGTTTCTCAGGTGGAAAATCATTTCATTTTCCATCACATTCATTATTATCATGATATTTTATAGTTAAAACATTTAATAAAACTAAAATTTATAGTGAGAGAAAAAATATACAAGGTGAGAAACTAAATAATCTCAATTCTATAAAAAATTGGGATGTTATCCCATATATAATGTTATCCAAAGGTTATTTCTGTGAATTTCTCTAATTATAATAAACATAGATGAGCTAAAACAATCATTGATACAAACTATAATGATCCAAACTTTTTAGAAATAAATATTACATAATTTTTGATGAATATTAAATATATAACATTATGATCCACACTAGAACCGTAATGGTTTTCTGTCATTGGAAACTAGATATGTAAACTTCTTATTTACGTACATTATTAATTATTTATGACAATTTTATTATAAAATTTTACCCATATTTTCATAACAAACATAATAATTTTCTATACAAACTTGGGAAATGACACATAAGAAAATGAGATATCTAATTATCAGTTGTGGAAACCCTATGAGATATAAATAAATGGTCATATAAAAGTGTAAGGTAAGAATAACGGTATGGGATCATGACCATAACTTAAAAATTATAATCCCAATTATTCATATATCATAAAAAAGATTCATGCAATAAAAATTTATCATCTTTAAATACATGAATCCTAATAATGAATTATCACAATAATGAATCATGAACAATGAGTTCATTCATAACCATACGAACATGTCATAAAAATTATATAACCATCATAAGTGTTGAAACTGTTTAATATGTCATGGTTAAATACTTATACCATTAATAATAATGTATAAATAATAAAAACATGTTTCCAATATTATAATGGATTAGAATCATCATATTTTTCCAATAGTATACCAGGAATCACCACCAATTTTCCACAGTTAATCAAGACTCCCAAATTTTTCATCATAGTGGATCAAAAACATAAACTCACATCCCATAATGATATCATGAGATATAAAACATTACCCAATGAATTTTAAGGATATATAATACATGGAACACCCATCACTCAATGAGAACCAAACATACGTGTTCCAAAATATCTTAAAACATTCATCATTTCATCATAACCTCTAGAAAAAAAATGACTTTTATAAAAACATAATCATTTTATCATAGAATAACCCATAAAAAATAAATATGTTTCAAAAAAAATATCATCATTATATTCATTACCATATCAATTAATAATAATGATTGTATCATTTGATCACATATCCATAAAATCAAAATTAACAACACATGATGATATCAGAGATGAAAATTATTTTAAAATATCACTAGAATATTTCATGATGAAAATATCCTTTTTATTTTGATATCACTTATATAAAATTTTAGAAAATCCATAATATTATAGAATTTTTTTTTTGAAAATAAACATGGAAGCTTTTAAAATAATATTTATTGATTTGAATGATCATAATGGCCAAAAATTCCATTTATGTTTAGTATGTTAACACAATGATTCATTTCATATTTTTAGTGAAAAAACAATAATAGCTCATTCATAAAAAGGATAAGAAGATTCACTTTTCATTACCCATCCTAGTGGGGCCAATTTTTGCGACTCCCGAAGCCTGCCTCTAACAGACTAGGGTCTGGTGACTACCACCAAGTAGGCATATCACTAAAATGAGAGTCTTTGTCTAGGTACCTATACACATGCAGAAATATACGAGCACAAAAATTCTGAAATGTAAATACCACTATGGAATAAAATTCATGCATACCACTAAAACCAACAAATAGTGTACAATAGGGAAAGTAAGGTGTAGAAAAATAAATTAGGCCAGAATACAATGTCACTAAAAGAAAGAGTCAATAAACTACAACTTCCATCCTAAAAACAAATGATACTGGGACTACTGTCTAAAGGCATAGGAACACCTCGACCTATTTGAACCCATGAATCACTGCCTAGTCCTAGTCCAGGTCCTAGTCCCAGTCCACCTAGGACTCTATCAAAATGGTCACATTTCTGAACAAGACACAACACATGTGGGAATATCCCATGTAGGGTTGAGGATAACAAAATTCAGTAGGACACCAAAAAACATAAAGCAATACACAAAAGTAAAAGTATAGTCATCTCAACAGAAGTATGTGTCTACAAAACATATAAAAAATGTATCCAAATATACTCTAACCCATACCCATAGTCTAAGGGTAAGCCACAACTACCATATACCAACACTAGGGATTCCTTCCTAAGATTCGATGAAGCACTCATATAGGAGCAAATACTCTAGAGTTTTATAACACTGATGATGTCCATCTGAGAGGTGTTTCTCATCAGAAGCCATCATGAGAGAAGATATGCTAATCGATCTAAAGAGAGATATGATACAGTAGTTTCGGGAGAACACAATCCACCAGTTGGGATGATGATGATACACATATGATGATCACTAAGAGGGCCATGGGGTAATACCAAGACTCATTTGGATTCACATTCTAAGTAAGGGATCGATATATGGTAGGATTGGTTTCACTAATACCAATACAGTACTTTGGGAATAGTAATGGATAGAGGATCTTGCTCTAGGACATACAGAGGGGATTCCAAAAACTCTATCCTAATGTCCTGCTGAAGTGATCATACTCATGTATGTAGGTAATGATACCAAATAACCATTAGGGGAAAGATCAAGGGAACCAACCCTAACAAAACATTTCCATGATATAAGGGAAAAGGAGATAACGCCTTGTATAATAGAGTACAAATTTTGTAGTAGATTCACACATTGTGTCCCTTGACCCTGGGCACTACCCTATGTACAATGGCCCGTGTCAGAAGTACATGTTGTGTAAAAAAGGGTACACATAATGTAGTAAGAGTCACATGTAGTGTCCTATTATAAGGGGGTTTCCCATGTAACCTGTTTTTGTGTCATTAAATGGTTTCAACCAACTTTCTCTGACCGTGTGCAAGTTCATGGGGTTATCCACGTAACTGGTTCATCAAAGCTGTGTGGTGGGGTACATGCGGTATACCCCAGCCCATGTTTTTGTACTCATGAAGTATACCCAGAGTCTCAAGGAAGGGCCCGCACACTATGTGATAGGGGTCACATGTTGTGTGGCACTTGACAGTATCCCGAAACCCTATCCACCCCAAATTGGGGGCCGCATGCTATGAAGTACAACCTATACTCTGTGTTGTTTGAAAATTTTATAGAACACTTGTTCTTCCTCTATGCACCTCGTTTGATCATTTGGTGTTAGATATAATAAACCTATCTCCTTGAAACTGAATATCTAGTGTTTTCTCACCATTGCAACACCAAATCGATTGGTTTTAGGCCTTCGACTTGGTCCAAAATCTTAATCCGATCATCCGCACGAAAGTCGCCCAAATAATAATATCTCTTAAAATACTTTCATCCATCCACCCCCATCATCATCACACCTCCACTAGGTCATATTGTTGCTGGATCTCTGATTTTATATTGTTGCACCAAGAATAAGAGGTTCAATGATCATAAGTTTATATGCAGTAAAGAACACAAATAATGTGAAGATCATAGGGGGAAGAGCACTACTAAACATCCTAAGGAATGAACCTCAGATATTGTTCATTTTGGTCATTATATATTCTGTAAGAATGAACAAGATAACAAAAAAGTAATATAATTACAATCATCCCTTAATAGAAACCCGAAATAAAATCCCATCTAATAAGAGTGAGAGGACCACAGATCAACCTATTTGTAGGTTGTTCTGCATTAATCATTGAATATAGTAATGGGGAAAAGAATAATTAAAACATCATGCCCAACCTCATGGTTGAATAATTCAATGAATAATATCGGTTGTCTCATCATCACTATTGGAAATATCTCCCATGAACGACTCTTGAAAATACTCGATCCAACTTCCCATCATCGTTCGTCACCGATAGAATCATTTACATTCCTCTCTCTAGATACTATCAGGAATTCTAGGGTTATGTGTCTAACAAAAGTCCCCTACATCTTGATTCACTAAAAAAAGAAACCATGATACGCCATTGCATTGATGAAACATTATAATAAAATAAACTCTCAATTTAATTTATTTATTAAAATTCCAAAAACAACTTTTCATAGATGACCCTCATCGGCTGATGATAGGTCATTCCTAGGGTAAAATTTCATCTATGAATGCAACGGTTCCCTTATATTTCTGATCTAGGAATGAGTTTATAATTTATTCCACTTTTTATAGTAAAATCTCTTTCACACGCTATTTAATATATTTAACATATTTCAAACATTTATTTCGAGTACATCAGACCTTAGAATCACACGCCATCTCAGTTCCTAGTCTGATATTAATCCCATATGATATTTGAAATTAATACATGGAAAATTTAGGACATTAAATTATCCCCACCCTAGGGTATTACATCCCTGAAAATCCAAATACAAGGCTACACAAAAAGATGTGGGTACTGTTCAAGAATCTGAGCCTCCCTCTCCCACATGATCTAATGAAGATTCTCGTTCTACCACCAGACACATAATAAGGGAATTTCTTTCCCATGAAGGATCCTTTCCTAAAAATCCTCGATCTCTAATGGGTACTCAACAATGGTCGCTCCATCTTCAATTTCCATCTCACCCTAGTAGATGTTGTGGGATGGGTCATGCACATACCACCTCAGCTGTAACACATGAAAGACATCATGTATACGGTCCAACTGTTGGCATAGATCCATGTGGTTCACCACCCTGCCAACTCTACGCAATATTTGAAAAAGGCTGACAGACCTTAGAGATAATGTAACACCCCAAGATTTTATGAAAAATATTGTTTTTAATTTCATTGATGTCTTGTGTTGTACGCTACAAAAAAGGAGCTTTCAATACATGTATCCCTAACTTGTCTTGCTTTACACGCAATCGTGACCTTCCATGACATCTTGTGTTTTACACAATACCTAGTTTCACTAAACAAAGATATGCTATTAAAATATTATATAAACTAGCCATTATGAATAGTAATACCAACTTTTTCAAATTTTATAAATTTTATCTTTTGAAATGGACTTCATTTTTGTATTCGAAATATTGAATTTAGACTAGGGTGAATTTTTGGTATTTTTCTGAATACTTTCAATTTTTGATGAATCGTGAAAACACTGGGTTACTATTTAAAAACTGACTTTTTATTTAAATAATTATTTATTTTATTTAAATTTATTTTAGGTCATCATTGATATATAATATCTATATATGTTCAATGTAATCCATTGGAGTCATTTTGTAATAATTATATATATGTGAAAATTTTATTGAACATTTCACAGTCTTTTACCCACCTCCTATGAGAATTTGGAAATTCACATTAAACTTAGTTTTACCGCTTATGTGAGTGGAATTTTGAAACTACGAGAGATACGGTTAATATCATGGACTAAAATTTGGTTCAATGAGATGAAAATAATTTTTGGTCAATAGTAACTTTTTACTATTATTTACCACTATTAAAAGTAAATAGGGTAATTAAGGGTAAAAATGATATTATTATTACCCTAAAACATGTCCTAATTATATTGGATAAGTATAATTAGACCAAAAAAACCATAGGAATAAAATATGACCATTTAGGTCCACTTGGATTAGATTAGGACATTTATTATTAATTTATTTAATGAAGGGTTAAAATAGTTAAAATCAAAGTTTACTAACTAAATAATTTTTAATATAGGGTTATACATAAGATAAATTCGACTATAAATATTCATTAGAAATAAAAAAAAGGTTTCGAACATAATATTATTTATTTATAATTTATATACATTAAATAATTTAGTTTATTTATGACATAATGATGATGCAGTAATTATCTTATTAATGAAATATTAACATAATTGATGTTATAAATACCCAAATAAATGACATTGGGACTTTTTATGAATTCCAATAATTTTATATGTCAATATGACATGTTAGTATTTATTTAATTAACCTTTTTAGAACTAATAATGCTGTTAAGATTTTCAAAAAAATCAATTACCAAATAGTGTCAAAATTGACATAAAATAGTTTTTTAAAACAAATATTATATTATTAATTTTTATTATATTCATAAAAATCTAAGGTTCGGCCATGATACTTATATCATGATATTTTTATCATTAATGGACCACTTGGGGGGTCTCTCAGATGTATATGGTATGTTTATTAACTATATAATATAAAAATACAAAGTGACATGGTAAAGGTCAATCTAATTAACTAAGAGTTAAAACTAAATGATAAGGTTAATATAATGACTCAAACATGTCTAAAATCTATTGTTTGAGATTATTTATAACCATCCCCACTTTAGCTTCTAAATAAATCATTTTTGAGCTATTATAAAACTAATATGACTTTATTATAAAATAATATTTTTTGTTTTTCCAAAGGTGCCTCTCTCCTCCCTTATAAAAGGGTCACACCATACCTCTTCTCTTAACACCCTTTTGAGCCTTTATGCACGGCCAAAACCTTACCATTTACCTTATAATCTTCCATAGAAACATTTTAAATGGTCTGGTCTCCTCAAAAGACCAAATCTAGTGCTTTAAGAGGAGGTTAAGAAGAGGCGCGTCAAAGAAGAGGTAATATCTTTTACCGATTCATTACAATTTATTTCTTCTTCTACTTATTCTTCTTTATTTTTTTCATCGTAAAGTAATAAAATCAGTATTACTTATATAATTATATGTTATTAAAAATATTAAACAACCATATTTCACCTTCTATCCATCCTACGGAAAATGAAATCATCGCGCGTGTGTACGTACGGAATACCATCTCCACGCCGTGGTGTAATCTGTTTTCGACCACCACCTTACTTGGATGGGTATAATGGTGTAAATAAATAACTATATATGATTATTGTAAAGTGATATTTATTCTGAAATATTATACATACACTTAAATATAATTCCACTATCATGGGAATGATATCATCGCTTGTGCGTACGTACGGACTACCGTCTCCACGACGCGATGAAATTCATTCTCCATGTTAACCATTCATGAATGATTATTAAGTATATATAATGAATAACAATGAAATATATGACATAATAATTATACTGTATTTCTGCATGTATATATATATGTATTCCATCTACTTAATTCCATTCAATTCAATAAGGAAACGAAAACAGTGTTCATGCGTACGTACGGCCTACCGTCTCCATGAACGGTGTATTTCATTCCATTTATCGATCTATCATATATATATATATATGTATATTCTGAATATATATTATATATAAATCATGTTTTATATGATGGAATTAAGTAAATCTGGATATAAGTATTAATATCAAGAACAACAAGTCGAAACACGTATAATAAATGAAATGATTTTACCCAAATCGCTGCTTTTATGTCAAATTTACAAAAGAACGGGCAATATAAAGTCATAAGTAAAATATATATGATATCATAAAAATGAATATGATTCTTTAATAAGTCAATGACATTATTTAATTCATTATACAGGAGGTTCAGATATATAAGAATCATTTTAGACATAAGGTAAGGGATAACTATTCCAATCTCGCTCTTATCCGAGATTGTTTATTCATAAGTATTTACTGCGTTTTTTTGTTATCATCCATGTACATGTTTTATAAAAACGTTTTCATGTATGTTTAATGTCCTTTTTACCCATTTTTAAATTTTACCACATGTTATGATTGGAATCTTAATTTTTTTTACAACATGATGATCTTTTTGACTTTTCTGACAAAAATACGAGGAGATTGCTATTTTTGACTTATACGGCGTGAACGGATTTTTACGGTTTCATAACTCCTCATTTTCATGAGGATTAATATAAAATATTGCATGATTACTTTCCACAAAACCATTTTATTTTAAAATTACATGTTATTTTGTGAAAAGAAAATTATTTTGAAGAAGAAAGGATATTTTCCTCAAGAATTCATTTCAAGTGTTTTATCAAAACCATTTTCCATATAAGATGGCATTATTTCATATGTGTATGTTTCAAGTATAATGTCTCTATGATTTACATGGTTTCACTTTTCTTATAATGAAATGATATCCCTTTTTTATATGGATTATGTTCTGATGGGATGATGTTTATGAAACCCATGGTATTCTTGGGTAATGATGAATGATTTATGTTCATGTTGTGGAACACGTGCTTAACGTTTTCCACAATTACATGATCTATTCCCATGCTATTTTATAAATATTGATGTTCCATTGTGATACATGCCTTACGTACTTCCAAGATTTATGTCTTTGCTCATGTTTTTGATGTTTAAACATTATGTTCATGTTTTTTAAGATAAAATGTATATGGTTTGTTTTATTTTATCCATGCTTACCCTTACTGAGCATTTGAGCTCACCCTTTATATGTTTTCTTTTCCCCAGGATATAAAGAAAGGTTTTAGGTAAGAAAAAAATGGATGATCATTATGGGAGATGTTAAAGATATTTCACCCAGATTAGAAGATTATATTCCAAGTTTCCAAAGACACGAAACTATTACCGTCCATTGGTGTCTGTTTTTGTTATGTATGAAGTATTCCGAAAAATTAATGTAATGTCTATGTATGTCAAGCTTTGGCTCTCTACAGTTGATATCAGAGGAAATGTTTAGTTAACCTTTGGAAACTAGGATACACAAACATTAGTGAGATCCCTAGAGATATTTCTAAGGTATGTCTAGGGATGTCCCTAAGGTTAAGTATACATATAGGTTATAGTCCCAGAATTACAGAAATGATATTATAATTAAACCTAATATGTTAGATTTTGAAGGTACTCCCCCTTTATTTTGTTGTTTTCCCTAGCATGATTCTTTCCTATCACACTATTCTTTTTGGGTTTTAGACGATGGCTGGAACCCGAAGGAACCTTGTTGATCAATGTAATGGACAATGCAATTATTTTCCTCCTGAACAAACCAATTTTATGGAATATGGAGTGCCAAATCTTATTTCTATACTTACACAAGCTATGAATCATTCTGGACTTCCAAATGAGCTGAGAAGGGAAAAATATTCTATTGAGTCCTTCATGAGGAAACGTCCACCTTCTTTCAGTGGGTCTTCTGATCCACTTGTTGCTGAACAATGGATTAGTACCATTGAAAATATATTTTCCATAATTCACTGTTCGGAACATGAAAAAGTCATTCTGGCTATTTACCATTTAGAAGCCGAAGTAGATCAGCGGTGGACTCTAATTAAGAATACGAGGCACTGAGATGAAATTGAATCCATGGAATGGGATGAGTTCAAGAACATATTTTTAAATAAGTACATCCCTAGTATTATTCGAACAAAGATGGAAAATGATTTCATTGAGGTTAAGCAAAATGATGATGAATCAGTTGGTATATACGAAGAAAATTTTACAAGGCATGCAAGGTATGCATCTGGCTTTATCATCCAACCTGAAAGTAAAGTTAATCGATTCTTCAGTGGCTTAAAACCAATTCATCGAAGGGAGTTAGTTATAAGAGACTTCAGTAGCTATGAAGAAATTGTGCGTTGTGCTATCAAGGTAGAATAGGAAGTTGGTGTAACATATCCATCTCACGGTTTTGAGAAGAAACGAAAGATGGAGTTCAAGGAGAAATCTCAAAACAATGGTGAAAAGAAGATGAATGTTTCTTTAAGCTCAAAGTGTGGAAAGAAGCGTGCTGGAGATTGTATTAAAGGGACTAGAAAATGCTTTATGTTTTGAAAATAAGGTCATCGAGTAGCTGAGTGTCGAAGTAATGGAAAAAGGGTTGCTAATGATGTGAATAAAGAAAAGACTGCAGAGAACGCACCACCAACACTTCAATGCTTCAAGTGCAATGAAATGGGTTATTATGCTAATAAATTCCATAATCCAAGGGTTATTGATGATCAACATGAGCAACCCCATGTGATCACTATTGGGGATGTTAAATATGACAACGATGTGGTGGAATGATTAAGTGTTTATGTAATGGGATTCCAAAATAATTTTGTATATATTATCGTGGAATATTGGAATATTTATGTATTGGTCTATTTTGGTTTTCAACAATTTTATGGTACCGGTAACCATGGAAAGTGATTGAGATATTTTTGGAAAGAAGATGATATGCGCATAATGAAGGGATAAGAAGAAAATGAAATGTTTGACAGTATTCATGAGCTCATGATTGATATAAGGACTAAGTGATATCATGGTTTGAGTATATTGAATTTTTGGGATTTTGGTATGTGGAAAGAGCAATCTTTTTACAGAACTCATGTTTTCACTAAGGTTCTATGGTAATTCATGTTTCACGAGAATACATGATTAAGGTATTCACATGTTTGTAATGTGTCCAAAAAGATATATCATATGATAAATGATGGTATTCACATGCTCGGTAGATGACATTTCAAGTAAACAATATATTTATACTATGAGATTAGACAGAAGTATTTTGGATAAACCTAAATATTGAAATAGATTATGTTAGATATCAGATAGTATTGTTTAAGGCTATAACATTTGTTATGTTATAATAGTATAGTTTTAGAAAAAGGACAACCCATAGGATGGGCGACCACTCGTCGCGTCAGACAAGGATGTGGGAATCGAGCCCACAACTGAAGTGTGACATGCCTTTATCGCCTACCACTGGCCTACATAAAGTCCCTAGTTAGTAGAAAATAGTTTTATTTTATTAAGCGGTATGATAGATGAAGTATAAGTCCATTTTATGAACTATATATGATTAATCACACTATAGATGGACTTATGTATATTTAATTACTATCCTCTTGTTTGAGATAGATTAAATGACCTATCATTCTATGCATGATCTGCTAACACTTCATGGAAGACAAATTCAACTTCATTTCTTTAAGATATGATGTGGAAATTGTTCAAGGCACAAACAATAGTAAGATTGTACCAAAATCAAGTAAGTATTTCTTTTAATCCAAAAATTCTTCAACTTTAGGGAAATGATGATGAATACAAAAAAATGTTGTCCTAGTGTCCTTATATCCAATGAATCAGATGGTACCTTAGATTATCAGAAATTTATGGCTTTGTGATTTTTTGTCTTTTTCATAGCCATGTCCTCTACCACTCTCCATCAGAACTTTATGGTTAGATTTCTCTTCCATATCCATATTTTCACCTATGTTCCCCTATGTGGAAACCCACTGATTAGTTAATTTGGGTAACCGTTGCGTTTCATACATTAGTTTTTAAAGTCATGATTTGGTATTCCTTTTTACGATGTGGGTTTCTTTCAAGTAGTAAACCATTTATAACCCCGACGAATTTCGAGGGTGAAATTAATTTTAAGGGGGGTAGAATGTAACACCCTGAGATTTTATGAAAAATATTCCTTTTAATTTCATTGATTTCTTCTGTTGTATGTTACACCAAAAGCAGCTTGCACTACATGCATCCCTGACTTGGAATTCTTTACACCCAATCACAACCTTCCACGATAGCGTGTGTTCTATGCAATTCCGAGTTTCATTAAACAAAGATATGCTATTAAAATATTATATAAACTAGACGTTATGAAGATTAATACCCAATTTTTGAAATTTTATAAATTTTATCCTTCGAAATGTACTTCATTTTTGGATTCGGAATATCGAATTTAGCCTAGGGTGAATTTCTGGTATTTTTCTGAATAATTTCAATTTTTGATGAATAGTGAAAACACCAGGTTAGTATTTAAAAACAGAATTTTTATTTAAATAATTATTTATTTTATTTAAATTTATTTTAGGTCAAAATTGATACATAATACCTATATATGTTCAATTTAATCCATTGGAGTCATTTCATAATAATTTTAGATATATAAAAATTTTATTGAACTTTTCACCGTCTTTTACCCACCTCCTAGGAGAATTTGGAAATTTACATAAAACATAATTTTACCACATATATGAGTGGAATTTTGAAAATCTAAGAGACATGGTTAATATCAAGGACTAAAATGTGGTTCAATGAGATGAAAATATTTTTTGGTGAATAGTAACTTTTTACTTTTATTTACCACGGTTAAAAGTAAATAGGGTAATTAAGGGTAAAAATGATATTATTATTACCTTAACACATGTCTTAATTCTATTGGATAAGTGTAATTCGGCCAAAAAACAACCTTAGGAATATAATATGACCATTTAGGACCAGTTGGATTAGATTAGGACATTTATTATTAATTTATTTAAAGAAGGGTTAAAATAGTTCAAATCAAAGTTTAATAACTAAATCATTTTTAATATATGTTTATACATAAGATAAATTTGACGATAAATATTCACTATAAAGATAAAAATATTTCCTATACAATGGTATTTTATTTATAATTTTTAGACATTGAATAATTTAATTTATTTTTGACACAATGATGAGGTAGTAATTATCTTATTAATGAAAAATTAACATAATTGATGTTATAAATACCCAAATAAATGTAATTTGAGACTTTTTATGAATTACACTAATTTTATAGGTTAATTTGACATGTTATTAATTATTTAATTAAATGTTTTCGAACTAATAATTCTGTTATGATTTTCACAAAAATCAATTACCAAATAGTGTCAAAATTGACATAAAATAGTTTTTTAAAACAAATATTATATTATTAATTGTTATTATATTCCTAAAAATCTAAGGTTAAGCCAAGATACTTATATGATGATAGGTGTATCATTAATGGACCACTTGGTGCTCTCTTGGATGTATATGGTATGTTTATTAACTATATATTATAAAAATACAAAGTGACATGGTAAATGTCAATCTAATTAACTAAGAGTTAAAACTAAATGATAAAGGTTAATATAATGACCCAAACCTGTCTAAAATCTATTGGTTGAAAGTATTTCGACCCATATCCACTTTATATTCGAAATAAATCATTTTTGAGCTGTTATAAACCGAATATAACTTTATTATTAAATAATATTTTTAGTTTTTCTAAAGGTTCCCCTCTCCTCCCTTATAAAAAAGGCACCCCTTACCTCTTATCTTCACACCCTTTTGAACCTTGATTCTCGGAAAAACACTGCCCATTTCCCTTCTAATATTCCCTATACACATTATAGAGGTTCTGGTTTCCTCAAAAGACCAACTCTAGTGCCTTAAGAGGAGGTTAAGAAGAGGCACGTCAAAGAAGAGGAAATATCTTCTACCGATTCATTCCAATTTATTTTTTCTTCTACTTCTTCTTCTTTTTTTGTTTCACACTAAAGTAATAACATCAGTATTACTTATATACTGATATGTTATTATAAATAGGAAACAACCCTATTTTACCTTCTATCCATTCAACAAAAAACGAAATCACCGCGCGTGCATACATATGGAATACCGTCTCTATGCCATGGTGTAGTCTGTTTCTGACCACCACCTTACTTGGATGGGTATAATGGTGTAAATAAATTACTATATATGATTATTGTAAAGTGATATTTATTCTGAAATATTATACATACACTTCAATACAATTCCACGATCATGGGAATGATATCATCGCTCGTGCGTACGTACGGACTACCGTCTCCACGACGCGATGAGATTCATTCTCCATGTTAACCATTCATTAATGATTATAAAGTATATATAATGAATAATAATTAAATATATGACATAATAATGATACTGGATTTATTTATATATATATATATATGTCATCTACTTAATTCCATTCAATTCAATAAGGAAACGAAAACAGCATTCATGCGTACGTACGGCCTACCGTCTCCATGAATGATGTATTTCATTTCATTTATTGATCAATCATATATATATGTGTATGATGAATATATATTATATATTAATCATGTTTTACATTCTGTAATTATTTAAATCATGATATAAGTAATAATATCAAGAACAACAAGTCAAAACACATACAATAAATGAAACGATTTTACCCAAATCGCTGCTTTTACGTCTAATTTATAAAAGAACATGTAATATAAAGTCATAAGTAAACTATATATGATATCATAACAATGAATATGATTTTGTAATAAGTCATTGACATTATTTAAATCATTACACAGGAGGTTCGGATACATATGAAGCATATCAGACATAAGGTAAGGGATAACTATTCCAATCTTGCTCTTATCCAAGATTGTTTATTCGTAAGTATTTACTAGTTTTTTTGGTTATCATCCATGTACCTGTTTTATAAAATTGATTTCATGTATTTTTAATGGACTTTTTACCCATTTTTGAATTTTAACACATGTTATGAGAGGAATCTTACTTTTTTTACCACACGAGGAACTTTTTGACTTTTCTGACAAAAGTATGAGGAGAATGTTATTTTTACCCTATATGGCGTGAATGGATTTTTACAGTTTCATAATGCCTCATTTTCATGAAGCTTCCTCTACAAGATTGCATTATTATTTTAAAAAAAACTTTTCTTATAAAATTACATGTTATTTTGTGAAATGAAAATTATTTTGGAGAAGAAAGGATATTTTCCCCAAGAATTCATTTCAAGTTTTTTATCAAAACCATTTTCCATATAAGATGAACTATTTCATATGTGTATGTTTCAAGTATAATGTCTTTATGATTACATGGTTTCACTTTTCTTATGATGAAATGATATCCATTTTTTTATATGGATTATGTTATGATGGGATGATGTTTATGAAACCCATTTTATTCTATGGGTAATGATGAATGATTTATGTTCATGTTGTGGCACACGTAAAAATGATTTCATTATGAGATGGGTGGGACCTATATCTCACTCCAATTAATTGGGTAATGATTTTTATCTCATGAGATAGAAATGTCTTGAACTTTTAGTTAATCTGGTTCATTGTTATAGGAATGAAATGAGGAGTGAACTTGATTCAGAAAGGGACTTTGTCCACTATGATGGTCATGACAGTAATGCCTTGGCTACTATGGAAATCATAACATGTTCTTAATGGTTGGAAAAATTAAATTATTTATTCCCATGCTATTTTATCAAGATTGATGTTCCATTATGATACATGCCTTACGTACTTCCAATATTTATGTCTTTGCTCAAGATTTTTATGTTTAAACATTATGTTCATGTTTTTTAAGTTCAAATGTATATGCTTTGTTTTATTTTCTCCATACTTACCCTTATTGAGAATTTGAGCTCACCCTTTATATGTTTTCTTTTCCCTAGGATATAAAGAATGGTTTTAGCTAAGAATAAAAATGAAGATCTTTATGGGAGATGTTAAAGATCTTTCACCAAGATTAGAAGATTATATTCCGAGTTTCCAAAGACACTATACTATTAGTGTCCTTTGGTGTATGTTTTTGTTATGTATTAAGTATTCCACAAAATTAATTTAATGTCTATGTACGTCAAGCATTGGGTCTCTAAAGATAACTTGGTGCCCATGCCAAATCTGCAAAACCCACATCGAGGTGATACCAAAAGGAATACATGGTATCATTCTTCAAACTTCAAAGGCCTCCATATATATCATCATATGACTTATTCAATATATATGCAGCCTTAATCTGCTCCGATATGATATTCACCTTCTTAGTGGTAGATAATACCAATTCCAGGCCCATGAGGGATGACTCCCCAGGGTCATTCCAGCAATGTGGTGACCTTTAGTGTCACCCATACATGTCATAGATTGATTTCATACAAATGGTGGAGTGGTTTCTATTGTTGTGTAAAAAATACATCATTGGTAGGTGTCCCTCCCAAATATGGCTGAAGTCCAACATGCAAGCACATAGAATGTTATCTAACACCTAAATGGTATGCCCTGTCTATTAGTTGGTTTTTGGGTGAATTGTTGTGCTCAAGCGCAATGGAGTCCCAAACACCTCTTTTAATCCCTTTAAAACCAAGGATGTGAAATGAGAATCATGATCTAAAACAATCATTGATGGGACTCCATGATGTCGAACTATCATTGTAACAGGGAGGAATCCTTAGTTCACTACATAATTCTTTTCTTAGATAGCTAGGAAGTGTTCCAACATGGTGATTTGATCAAAGATCACCCAGATGGAATCGTTTCCCCATGACATATGTGGAAAACCATTAATGAAGTCTAATGATATTTCATCCCACTTCAATTCCATCACCTCAACAGGTTGAGCTAAACCTACTGGAACTTGATTACTAGGCTTCATCATCTAGCATGTAAGGCATCGATAAATGAACTCTTCCCCTACCATTAGAGAGAATCATCCCCATATAGGCCAATTTTTGTGTTTTATATCAATTAAATTGACATGCTTACAAGGAATCAAGCCCTGAAGGACTGATAAGTTGAGTTGTCTTTGAAAAACCAATACATAAATGATAATTGTATTAAAAATGGATACGATAATTAAAAAATTTTATTTTACCCTAAATAAATAAACAACATCGAGGATAACTCTAATACAACTCGTATATTATGGAATATCTTTTGTAGTACACTTCATAGATTCTGTGGGATAGAAATGTAATAAGGGTGACATCAAATGATCAGTAGGAGAATAATATTGAAAAGGAAACAAGGAATAAATGATAATAATCAATATGGAAATGTAAATAACTGGAAACACATTCCATTCAAATAACTAGATATGGAAATATAAATATAGTAAGTTATGTAATGAAAATAGATGACATTAATCAATGAACTAAAATGAAATGTATCAAGGGATATGCCAACACAAAATCTCATGGATTAATGATAATGGAAACTATTATAAACGAAATTATTAATTATTTTACGCCATGTTTTTTAGGACATGGAACCAGTACCGTCATGACCTTTCAAAAGATGGTATAACAATAGTGTAAAATCATACCTAAAGAGACTAGGAATCTATTTAGTTTCATGAGAGTACCGATGCATCGAGAGGCTCTGATTAACTAGTCCCCAGCCAATGAATACATGTCCTAATAAATCTTCATATTGAATAATTATATGCCTTATCAAATAACCATATTAAATGAGTTATACAACTTTATCAATAATTCCCATTTAATTAAATAACTAACAAATTAAACACCATAAGTAAAAGGGTATACAGGTTTAGGAAATAGTTATATCCATAATAAATGATAATGATTATTAGTTGAATAAGGATGGTATAAACTCAAGAAATCCCATGTGGGGTAAAATAGAGGGTTCTTGTCAAAGATGAAATAAAAGAATACCATTTAAAAATATTCTTGAGGAAAATAACCTTTGCTTTTGAAAAACCTTTTGAGCATACATTTCATTTAAAATACCTTTTAAATATTTTTTAAAAATAAAACTTTTGAACATGAGATGAAGGATTCATTGAAATGATGGTGGATAAATCGATACTTGTTGTACTAGGTAAAAAGAATATTCCATTTTATACGGTAAAAGTGTATAAAATGCCTTTTTCGAAAAGCGACAAGAAGATTAATTAAAATATATTGGTAAAATAAAAAAGTGTAAAAATAAAATAAATATTATAGGGGAATGGAATAATATTCTTGTAAACCCTTTATGGGAAAGATGGTTTTCAATATATTTCTGTATGAAGAGAGGGTAAAGTCAGGCAATCTTAGAAATACTTTTCTAACTTTGTTATCTACCTAATATTATAAAATGGTAAAATACATGAACATATCATAAAATAATATAGTAGAATGAAATCATGAGTGTTAATGAGATATGGATTATAATATTCCTTAAATGGAGGTATAAACATAAAAAATATGAGAATGTGATGAGATTGTCTTAAAAAAAACTTATAAATCAGTAAATAAGATCATAATATGTATTTAAGAAAGGGAAATTTAATGAATACTAAAATATCATTAGAATCAGTATATATTATTTAAAATTGAAATATCTGCTCCTCGAAAAAGATTTTAGGTTCATAATAAAACATGAATCTCAAATAAGGAAAATTGAGACAAAAATATTTTTTCGATTTGGTAACTTTTGAAAGATAAAACTTGTGAAAGAAGGATCATTAAATGGTCAAAGAACACCAAAATATTTATGTATGAGATATATATAATACATTAATGGGAATTAAATACACCATCCAAAAGGAAAGAGTGAAAAACATAACTTCTATCTCATAGAAATTAAATTTGAGATGAAATCCCCATACCTTGCATTTCCTTTTGGGTAAACGTCCTTTAAGTTCCTTTATAATAATCCTATCTTAATTTTATACTTTATTTAGATAAATATTCACGTTTATAATTAATTTTATTTCACTTATTACCATGTTTTTTACCACTACTTAAACTATTAAGTTTACATCATGTGTTTTTGACCAAATTCAGTTTATGTGTCAAAACATCTATTGTTGGTCAACTATGATCAAAGGGTTCACTATATAACATATACAGATAAATATCCATGACATAATTATCATATTTTCATTTTAATTATACTTTTAAAATCTATCATTAAATATGGTTATAATAATTATCCAATGTTACAATCTTGCAGACAGTAGGTCGTACGTACGCATGAGTAACATTCTTATTTTTAATTGATCGTTGTGGAAAAAACTTAAGTAACTAAATTTTATCAATAATGATAATTAAATAATAAATAAGATAACAATAAATCATATATACTTATATATAGAACTTTTGATGTAAAAGTAATCACATCATGTCGAGGAGGCGGTAGTCTACGCATCCACGAATGACGTTATCTCTTTTAAAGCATGTGAAAGGGTAATAAAGAAGATAATATATATATATATTACATTTCCTGAAATATTATTATTTGATGAATATATTATTGATGATTTTTTTTCACGTATGATTAATTTTAAAAATTAATTCATACATTCCATGTATCATGTGTACGAATCACTTCGCTTTGAGGGGGAGGTAGTCCACACTTCCTTAAACAAAATTATCATATTTACACAACTTCAAAAGAAAAAATGTATGTTTTAAATAAATGTTACATAAAATTAAGACATCTTAAATAACATATATATCATATATAAATAGATTTCATATCACATTGGAAACCATGAAAGGTGGTTGGGGAAAATTTAACAAACATCATTTCGTGAGGATGTATTTCTCCACACAAAGAAACAATATGTTCGTTGCCAATTAGAAGGAGGTGTGTGTAAGGGTAGGTGAAAAATTTAGAATAAAATCCTCCTAGTATATATATGGTATTTTTTTATTTGATCATAAAATAAGAGGAGTATAGGGTGTGTATAATGGAAATTAAACCAAAAAGCATGATAAAAGTTGTTACCACATAATCAGGTAACTTCTTTTGGTTTATACCAAAATGACTAATTGGGTGGATTTCATACCAAAGGTAGGATTTAAGGTCTAGGGTATTATTTTTGGGAAGCTATTTTGGAATATTTGTTCTGAAATTAATTTTTTTGAGAGGTGTGTTGAATGGGGATAGGTGGTGGCCATTTATAGGGAACGAAAAGGACTCGATTATAATTTTTGAAAACATGTTAAGAGGGAACATGTAATTACGAAAATAAAATTCATACCAAACCACCCATAATAATTAATTAGAGGTTAATGGACCAAAATATTTACATCCAATTAGTGATGGATATGTTTATAGTTCATTTTGGCCCTTAAACATAGGGTTTTAGCCCATTTTAGGCTGAATTACCCGTGAATCACTATAATGATTTTTAATCACATTCAAAAATCATATTTGTAAATAGTTAATTTGATTTTATTCGACCAAAAGTATTATCTTTATTACAATGATGTTTGTCAGATTTTCAAAATTCAAATCATAGAACTATAAAATTTAGGATTAATGTTAATCTCACAAACATACGGATTAACTGGTTTTAGTAGAAAAATGTTCAAAAAATTATTATGTTTTAAAATTAAATATAAAAGGTAAATTGATTCTAATGAAATACATTTTATTAATAAATTCATAATTGATCTAGTGTGACATTAATAAAAATTTATAATATAATTTAACATTAATAATTATATAAATGTAATAATTTTTTTACTAAAACACAATATTTTTCACTATTAAAAACAAAATAAAGATTCTTAGAAAATACCAAAAATTCAACCTTTTCTAATTTTGAAATTATAAATTCAAAAATAATTATTATATTATCAAATTAAATTTATAATAGTTTCAAAATAAATATTTAAAATGGGTTCTCCATTTAAAGGTGTTAAAATTATCCTTAGAAAAATATAGGTTTTTAAGTGTGAAATAAAGTGTGATCTTACCTAATGAACATAAATACTAATGGATGAATATGAAAAATATTTGATTGAATATATAAAATATATATTAAATAATTAAATAATTTTAATTAGTTTAATTTAATATGGTAAAACAGATTCAGGAGCATAAAATGGTTTTATATAAAAACCTTCAATTTATATTCAATTGGTTCATATATTCATTTTTAATTATTTTCTAACCTTTGAATTAATATTAGAACATATATTTTCATAAGTTAGTTAATACTATTAATATCTGCAAATATAACGTCTAGGTTATATATTATTGTATAATATAATAATTCTTTAATTTTTGATTGTTTCTCGGTAAGATTCAATATAGCATATAGAGAAATCCATCGAAGATGGTCGATTTTACATGTAATGCAAGCTACAGTGGAAGGTCGATCTAGTTTGTAATGAAATTCAACTTGATTATGTGGGCATTAAAATACATATAAACTCATTCTAATACTAAATATATTATAAAGCATCCGAATATTATATTACATTAGCTGCTTGGTGATGTGTGTCGTAAACGCTATGGAATACAATGTTCTTACTTATGTTTTAAGGGCATCACATTCTCTGTACCATATTTAAAATGCACCCTTTAAATTTAAACTCAATAATTGAGATATATTGTCTAATACTTATCATGTTTTATATCCTATATGTTGAGAAAGATTCATAAGTAATCCTCCATAAAAGAGAGAATTGAAAGTACAAAGGTCACATGGAATACTGCGTAACTAAGTCTCTGAGTAGGAGAGAATCAATGCTAAGTAGACAAATGGGCTTTGAGGGAAAACATAAATTTTTATAGGGATTGAATGAGGTCATAAATCAGAAACAATAGAATGATCAATGGAATGTTTAGGGACTCAAAGACATTAATATTTTAGGATTTATATGACTATTGGGTCAACACAAATTAAGGTATTATGAAATTTTTTTAATTCAAATTCATTTACTTAAAGTTGGGTAATTCATGAATATAAGGAATCATTCTTATATTATAGGTTTTAATATCATATGAACAGCCATTAATTTTTGTTGTTCTTTGATCAAATTCTAATTCATCACTTCACTACCGAGAAAGTAATTACAAACAATGAATTTTTTTACGCCCGAAGTACAAAAAAACATTTAATGGTTCATATGGCCTATAAAAGAGTGAAATTTATAACTATTTGTATTTAACAGTCTTCCAAAACCAATATGTTTAATATATTAATCCATAATCCTCAAGAGCATAACTACTGGTTAAGCATTAATACTTATTCATTAAATTGTTTAACCTAAAAACAATTAAAATTAAAAAGGATATTGCATAGGTCAATGGTTGTGGTGAAACCCTTGTTATCCATCGGTCATCGATTCAAGACTAGTGGCCTTGACAAATTTTATTGGTTATCACACCAATTAGTGGTTTTCCTTTTCTAAAACCATATTAATATAATTTCCAAAATATTTATTATGGACATCCTTAAAATTAGGATAATCACAAAGTAGAATCTTAACTAAGGTTTTCAATATAACATCTATTCATAAATACTCCATCCACTTATTTTCACATTGATCCTTCCATAGTATATATTTTATCCTCTAGGAGAGGTCATTGGCTTGGGTAATGTCTAAGTTACCCATGTTTATAAAAAATAACTATAAATGATTTCTTAGGACGAGCTTCATTTACATCCATTATACTCTTAATGTTTCCTTGGAAATCAATTTCTTTATGCCTTTCACTCCCACACATAAATCATTTACATGTTCCATTGAGGCACTTTCTTGGGTGTCTTCTTCCACACTTCAAACATGTCGAATGTTGAGCCTTCTTTTCTATATGGTCTCCACCACTCGAGATCTTGTCCTCCTCAAGAATTCTATTATTTTGTGTGATTGGTAGTTAGAAAAAGTATATACTATTAGTCATATTTCGAGAGACATGTTTTGGAATAAACATGATATCCTTCACTCCTATCAACACATAATTTAGTTACACATTTTCACCACTTTATCCTTCATGTTCGATGTTAACATGAATCCTCTGGGATCTATCCATTCACTAAAACCAGAATGAATATTGTGAGAAAAAAATAGTCACAGTGAGAAATGTTTATAATTATATATAAGCTATCTAAATCCTGACACATTTTTTTAAATATAAAACTACTTATATTTACCCTTGATTACTCATTATAAAATTTCTTTTGATTATTTTTTCATAATGCTTTGTAATGAAGACATTGATTATCCTATGAATATCCCCCGATAGTGTAAAACAAGGTGCATAGTAAGGCCCATTATCATGTACCAGGTTACCATGAGTTAGGCATAAAAAACATTTTCAGAGTTTTTACTCATAGTTATATGGGTTTCAGATCCATGTCCACTTTTAGTATCCATACATGTATATATTTCTAGGAAAACCCATATAATATACACTTCACCAAAATT
The DNA here is from genome assembly GCA_963277665.1 of Viscum album. Lineage (NCBI taxonomy): Eukaryota > Viridiplantae > Streptophyta > Magnoliopsida > Santalales > Viscaceae > Viscum > Viscum album. The sequence goes on along the minus strand of OY728152.1, from coordinate 864,726,390 downwards.
ATAGGGTTTTCATCTATAGCTATCCTAAATTTATATCTTAGGGTTATGCTATCTATCCTCTTTTTTCCAAAATCTAGTTACTAAGGATTATAATAAACTTCATCTAATACCAAATATAGCGACCTATACCCAAATAGCCCAGATTCAGTGTCTATTATCAATTATATTAGCATGATTACAAGGAATCTTGCTCTGAAGGAATAATAAATATAGTAGTCTTGGAAAACAATATATATAATGAGAATTTTATTATAAGTGGATCTAGTAATTACAATTATGTTGTCTTCTAAAAAAATAAGCTACTTGAGGATAACTCTATTCCATTTAGTATATTCCAGCATATCTTTTATAGTACGCTTCATGGATTCCTGGGGAGAGAAACATAATAAGGGTGAGCTCAAATGCTTAGTAATGGTATAATATAGAAGATATAAAAAATAATAAATGAAAATAATAAATATGGAAAGGTAAATAACTATAATTACAAGCCATTCAAATAACTAGATAAGGAAAAATAAATATGGAATGGCATGAAACTAAAAAACATTCCAATAATCATTGAACTAAAATGGAATGTATCCATAGATATGTCAACACAAATCTCATGGATGAATAATAACTAAAACTATTATGAAATAATTTCTTAATTATTAAACTCCATGTTTCCATGTTACATGGAACTAGTACCATCCTTACCTTTAAAAAGATGGTTTAGCTATACGGTAAAACCCCATATAAGGCGGATAGCCAACTATTTCATCTTTTGAGACTATTGAAGTATCGAGGGGATTTCATTAACGGGTCCCCAACAAGTGTCTACCTGTCTAATGAATTATTCATATTGAATAGTAATATGCCTTATTAAATAACCCAATTGAATGAGAGATACATATTTATCAATAATTCACAGTTAATTGAATAATTATCAATTTTAACACTGTATGTAAAATGATATACAGTTTACACATTAGTAACATATATATTAAATGCTATGGATAATTTGGAGGAATTTTACACTCGATTGTAATATAGAATTCAATACTTCAAGATGACTGACAAATAATTCAAAAAGGTTAATGCGAATACTATCATTTTCCAAATAAATAGTAAACCATCTAGTGGAAGAATGAGGATGGTATCAACACAACATATCCCAAGTGGAAAAATAGAGGGTTTTTGTCATTGATTAAATAAAATAATAACATTTAAAAATATTCTGGGGGAAAATATCATTTTCTTTTGAATAAACATTGTAAAATAGTTTTCCTTGATAATATTATTTAAATAAATTTTAAAAATAAACCTGTTGAACTTGATAATGTGTCTTCAAAGAAATGATGTTGGATAAATCTGTACATGTCCTATGAGGTAAAAAAAATACTCATTTTGTAAGGTAAAAGGGTAGAAAATTCATTATTTTGAAAGTGAAAAGAATATTTTTTCAAATAGATTGGTAAAAGAAAAAAATGGTAAAAATGAATATTAATTATTATAGGGGAATCGAATAATATTCTTGTAATCCCGTTCTAGGAAGCAGGGTTTTTAATATATTTTTGACCGGAGAGAGGGTAAAGTCGGGCTTCCTTATAAATACTTTATTACAAATATGATGTACTAAAGAGTAGAAAATATTAACAATAAATGATTATATCATGAAACAATAGAGGACAAGGAAATGTTTGAGTGTTCTTAGGAGATTTATCCTAATATTTCATCAAATTAATCATAAAAATAAAAAATCTTGAGAAAGCGATGATATTGTCTCATTAAACTCTAATTACTTGGTAACTAGGATCATACTATTCAAGTATGAAAGTGAAACTATATACAGACTAAAATATCATGAAAATATTTATATTCATGATATATCCTGTTAAATGGAAATATATGCACCTTCAAGAAGTATTTTAGGTTCATAATTAAACATGAATCTCAATGAAGGAAAATTGAGAACAAACTATTTTTCTGATTTCGTAACTTTTGAAAGACAAAATCCATGAAATAAGGATCATAAAATGGGAATATGAACTCCCAAAAATTTATGTACAAGATACATATAATACGGTCATGGTCAGTACATACACCATAGAAAAGAAAAGAGTGGTGAACATAACTTGTATCTCACAAAAATTAAAAGTGGGATGAAATCCCCTTACCATCAGGGTGAGCATCAATTTAACTTCATTTATAATAAAATTATTATTTTTTAATTTCTCAAAAACCTATTTAATGTTCATAATTAATTTTATTTCATGTATTAACATGTTCTATACAACTACATAAACTATTACGTTTACATTGTGTGCTTTTGACAATATTCGGTTTATCTATCAAAACAACTATTGTTAGTAAACTATGGTCAAAGGTTTCATTATGTAACTTCTAAATAATAATAACCATGAAATAATTATATTATTTTTACATCAATTATACTTCTAAAATAAATCATTGAAAATGTTTATGAAAATTATCCAACTTTACAATCATGGAGATGGTAGGTTGTATGTACGCATGAGTAACATTCTCATTTTTAAATGATCCTTCTGGAAAGAACGTATGTAACTAAAATCATTCTATAATGTCCTTAATATAATAAATAAAATATTATTTAATCATAAATACTCATCTATATAATTTTTTTATTAAAAGTAATCACATCATGTTGAGGAGGCGGTAGTCCACACGTCCATGAATAATGTTTTCTCTTTTAAATTGTGTGAAAGGGTAATTAAGGGGATGATATATATATTTGTATATATATTATATTTAAATAAGGATAATAATTTAATGAATATATTTTTTATGTTTTTTATTTAATTTATATTTAATTATAATAATTCATTTATACATTTCATGAATCGTGTGAACGAATCCCATCGTGTTGAGGGGGCGGTAGTCCACATTTCCTCAAATGAAATTATTGTATTAACAAAACTTGGAAATAATAAAGGTATATTCTAAATAAAAATTACAGAATAATAAGATATCAAAAGTAACATATATATCATATCTAAATATAATTCCCATAATAATTGCCATTGTGAGTGGTGGTAGGGGAAAATTGAACACTCGTCTTTTTATGAGGCAGTATTTCACTGAACACAGAAAAAATATGTTCATATCCCATTAGATGGTGGTGTGTTCAAGTGTAGGTATAAACCATAGTAAAAGAAAATCTTAGTAAATTTTGGTAACTTTTTTTAGATTTGTAATCACAGAATAAAAAGATTATAGGGAGTGGAGAATGGAAATTAAACAAAAAAGCACGAGTGCAGGCATTACTTCTTAATTGGGTAACTTCTTTTGGTTTATACAATAAGGATTCCATGGAATATTTATGACCTGATATATGGTTAAAGGTATAGTGGGGATTTTTTGGAAGCTATTTCTTCATATCATGGATGAAAAAAATTGGTTTGAGAGGTGTGAGGAATGGGGAGAGTTGGGGGCCTTTTACAGAGAAGGAAAATGACTCACTTGGTATTTTTGAAAATAAGTTAGGTGTGCACATTTTATTACCAAATAAAATTCCTAAAAAATTACCAAAACTAATAAATTTAAGGTTAATAGACGAAATATTTCCATCCCCTTTTTTTGACCATTTTCTAGTTCAATCGTGCCCTTAAACTTAGTGTTTTAGTCCTTTTTAAGGCCAAATTACATTTTAATCACTGTAATTACTTTTAAACACATTCACTAATAATTTTTTCTCAAAAATTAAGTTCATATTATTAGGGAAATAATATTTTCTTTATTATAATGGTCTATGTTAGATTTTCAAAATTCAAATCACAGAAGGCAATAATTAGGATTAATGTTAATATCGAAGGCAAACAGATTAAGATGTTTTAATAGAAAAATGATCAAAATATTGTTATGTTTTTATATTCAATTTAAATGGTAAATTTATTATAATGAAATAAATTTTATTAATAGAATAATAACTGATCAAATGTGACTTAAAAAAAATTATAATATAATTTGACATTAATAATCATTTTAACAAAATGCATTTTTTAACTAAAACATAATATTTTTCACTATGCCAAAAAGCCTGTACCCAAGAGGTATAGGATTTTTCTTGGCATCCAATAGACCCAGGATCAAATCTGGGTAGGGAAAAAAATTTGGGGTACTATAGTAGTATTATAGCAGGGCACTACAGCGAACTATAGAAACATAGGAACTATAGCAGCAACGGTATTGTAGTGGTAGAGGAACTGTATCCGTTACTGTAGTGGTGGCAGTATTGTAGTTGGGGAGGGGTATTTTAGTAGAATTGTTCACTGAGGGGTCCTTTGCGCCAAAAAATGGGATTTCAATCCTTTTATTTAGGCCATTTGTCCTTGGGCCTTTGGGCAATGTAATGGGTCTCCCTCTTCCCAGTCTTGAAGAGGTATTTTCTTTAAATAATAAATCGGGTCTTCAACCCCAAGCTTTAAAAAAATAAAATATTTTCACCATCCACAAAAAATGTGGTCTCCCATAAAAATAATAAAAATTTATTTGAAGATAATTTTTAAATTATGGATTCAAAAATACAGATTATTTTACAAAATTAAATTGATAATATTGTCAAAATAAATATTTAAAATCAGTTTTCCATTAATATTCGGTAAAATTGCTATTATGAAAATACAGGTTTTTATGTGTGAAATATGGTATGTTCTTATATTATGAAAATCAAACCTAATGGATGAATATAAAAAATATTCCATTTAATATATAACATATTAATTAAACAGTTTACTAATTTTAATTAATTTAATTTATTACGATAAAAAAATTTATGAGCATAAAAATGGTTTTGTATAAAAACATTATATTTATAATCAATTGGATCCTGTATTCATTTCAAATTAATTTTTATCCTATGAATTTATATTAGAAAATATATTTTCATATGTTAGTCAATAAAATTCACAACTTCTAATATAACATCTAGGTTATATATAATTGTATTAAATAATAATTCATTAATTATAGATTGTTTCTCAGTAAGACTTGATATTACATATAGAGAAAACGATCAAATAATGTTGTTTTTATGTGTTATGAAAGCTATATAAAAAGGTCTCTATTTCATTTCATGGTAACCAAATTGGTGATTCATGTATTGAAATACATAGAATCTATTTTAAATAGTAATTATATTATTAATTATCTAGATATTATACCACCTTATGAACTTGGAGATGTGTGTCATACATGATTTTGAATAAAAGATTATTAGTTACCTTTTTTGGGGTGTCATGGCCTTATTCATCATTGTCAACAAAAATTAATGTTGATGGTCCTGGTAAATCTACTCCATATCTAGGTGTACCAACAAAGAGGATGTATGAAACTCCTATAGAACCACATCCCACAAGGATAATGGTACAACAATTTTTCCTAAAAAACAATGGGTCCCCACCATTCATGTATCTATCAGAAGCATGTCCCATAGATAACTGTGCATGTAGAGTCTCGAAGTCAATATCCCAAATATGTACCTCCCTGACTCACTTCAAGAGTGGAGGTATGAAAACCATTGATTTGAGTTATGATGCATCATCTTCATCCATAAAGTATAACTATAACGAGGTTAACTTCCCCAATGCCTCATTCAGAAAATGAAAACTAGATCTCCTACCGAGAGCATCTCCCACTATGTTCCCCTCCATAGGTGTATATTTAATCTCAAAGTCATATTCTAGGAGGAACTATATCCTTCATCAATGTCTTAAGATTAGATCATTCTGAGATAAAATATACTAAGAATATTTTGATCGGAGTGGGAGATAAACCGGTCATCCATCAGGTACTGTCTCCATATATTCCATAAAAAGGCTAACACTTCCAATAGAAGATCGCGGGTTTCATAGTTTTTCTAATGTGGCCTCAATAGTTGTGAACCATTGGCAATCACTTCTTTCTTTTGCATCAGACACAACCAAGTCTAGTCCCTAAGGCATTGCAGAATACTGCATACTCGACACCCATATCTGTAAATCTTGTGATCGGGGCACTCGTCAAACTCTACCACGGAATCTGAAAGCATTGAACTAGGGGTAAATTTCAAGAACCATTATTACCCTCTCAACTACTTTGAGAGGTCATTGTTCCTTGGTCATGGATAATAATTCTCCATAGTCACTTGGTTTAAGAACTACTAATCCACACACATACTCGTGCTCCTATATATATTCAGAAAAACCAAAACTAGGGCTTCCTAGGTGGAATCATTGGGTCTTTCTAAGATCTTTATCTAAAAGTCTTCAAACTACAACCTCAACATGTGATGATTTGTTAGAGATATATTCTATGTTGTTGCAGATATCAATGTCATCTTGAGGTTTAAAATATTGTAGATGTCTATTTATTTATGGGGAGGTAATCTCAGAACATCCTTAGGAAAGTCATCCTTGTATTCCGCTAATATTACTGGGAACTGAAAACTTATAACATCTATTACTCTAAGGGTTAGGCTAGGAAACTCATAATTAATCGCTAGCACCATCCTATGCATGATTATATCAATTGATGAATGTGTTTCATTTTCATTGAAAAAGATAAACCACATTCCATCACTAGAGACATACTAAACCCTTCCCCTAAAATAGTAAATTTGGTCATGGACTGAATATAACCAATCCATACCACGAATGAAGTCATAAGACCTCGACGCTTCCACCAAGAGGTTCCAACTGAAACTCTCAACTCCAAGGATCAAGTCACACTGTTGGCCTATGTGTGATCATTGAGACTCCTCTAGTAGGTGTCTCCAAGCGTAAGGGTTTTGTCAATAGTCTAAATGAAATCTCAATGTCTCATACAAGATGTTTGATAAGGAAAGAATGAATAAGATATGTGTCTATCAATATAAAAACTATGTCATATGAGGAACATATCATACCTTGAATCATTCTTGGAGCCTTTGGGTCGTACGCGTCAAGCGCACATAGTTTTCCCTGCCCCGATCCTCATACTAACTGTGCCTGGCATGTACTACCTAGGGGTGGTGGTGTTATAATGTTGAAATTTCATCAAACTATTTCCGGAATCCCAACTCCTCTACAACATAGGTCGCCTTGCAGATTTTCCTGCTCTTGTTTCTGCCGCTACCTTGACGGCCCATCCACTGTTTCCCTATTAGAAGATCGACGGGTTGGAAAATCTCTAGTGATATGTCCCCTACCACCACAAGAACAAAATCTCCTTTATAAAGGATAACTGGACCCACCCCATGAGCTTGGAATGGTAGAATCCATGTTCTGGGTCTTCCTATTTTGACATATCCCACATCTATGTTTTTTAGGAAGACTTCATCTTCCTCTTATTGAGGTCTCTACTCCTATTTTCCTGCAGATGACTACAACCATTTGTATCTTCTCAACCAAGGAACTCTCAACCACAACATCCTACTATAGAACCATAGAATATGTGGGAATTCTCAGAGGGGATACACTAGCTCATATGTCTCTATTCATACCGCGCTCGAAGGACTGAGCCCTGTAGTGTTGATCATGCATCATGTCCATCAACTACCTAGAGTTGTAAGTATGCCTTGATGAATACTCATACAACAAATTTTTGTGCAACTGAAGCTGTAGAATCTATTATATACACCTATACATCAATTTATAATGTGAAAAAGAATCTCTAAAAAAGACATCAAACTCTTCCCAAGGAAGGGATTCCACATCTTAAGATTGGGTAACTACACCCTAACATTTCCATACAGAGCAAAAGAGAAAGCTCACCTCGAGAACCACTATCTAATTTTATGGTATCCTAACTTGATGAAAAAACTGGTTCACCACATCATCCCAGTCCTCATAAGCCTGTGTATCAGGCTAGCCTCAAAACCTGAGTGTTCTCTACAACTAAAACTCATCAAGCAAACTCATCCAGTGCACTTCATCTGCTGGTACTATGAGTAACATGGGCTTATCAAAAGTATGTGGTATGGTTGTTCCACCACCTAGAGCTAACACATGGGGAACTAATCCCTTTATCAAATCTTAATCACCATGAGTTTCATCGTCATAAAGAAGTTTCTGAATCCTAGCTGGTATACTTTATGAAGAGATCCTGTAATTGAAGAAGACGTACCATGATCCATGAGTATTTCTAGATAGCTAACACTAGAAGTACACGGAAACCCCAAACCATTCCTATATTATTAATATACCATTATTGTTTCCCTACAAATAGGGTTCTCATGTGCCTAGTTTAAAATAAGGATATCAGAGTCCTGATGTATGGATACATCAGCCGCCACACCAACACTGGAGTCCCTTTCCTAAAAGTCTAACTCGAAACTACTAACATTGTTACCCCAAAACAATATCATAGACTCTCAGTAATAAGGTAGAATTGACCTCCTTTGATACCACTATGTCACGACCCTTCTTATTGGGGCCCTTTTCATGACTCCCCAAGCCCGCCTCCAATAGGTATGGGCTGGTGACTTTCACTGAGTAGGCATATCACTAACATGAGAGACATTACCAAATAACCTACACACAAACACACACTCACACCTCTAAACCCAAAAATGATGATATGTAAAAACCACTATAGAAAAAATGAATGAATACTACTAAACCCAACAAAAGTGTACCAAAGGGTATGTAAGGTGTAGTAAAATAAACTAGGCCAGAATACAAGCCCCCCCCCATAGAAAGTGTCTGTAAACTAAAAAGTCCAACCTATTAATAAAAGGTACTAAGACTATTATCTGTCACTGTAGAAACACCGTGGCCTATATGGACTCACAAAGCACCACTTGGTCTGGGTCCTAGTCCTATCCTTTCTAGGACACTTCCAAAAAGACCGTCTTTCGGCACAAGACATGACATGTGCATGAATATCCCATGTAATGGTTAGTATTAAGATACTTAGAAAGACACGCTGATACGACAATGAAATAAAAAAAGGAAATATACCTTTATATGAAGACAATTATGTCTATATAACACATATAATAATGATATCTATATATACTCGAACCTAGAATGACATTCTAGAGGTATGCCACAACTACAATATACCAACACTAGTGATTTAGCCCAACGATTCCACGAAGAACTCATCCGGGAGAATCTAATCCTGTGTTTGATAGCACTAATGAAGTCGTTACAAGAGGTGATGCTCATCAGAAACCTTCATGAGATAGATATGCTGAATGATATAAAGAGAGATACGATACACTTTCTCTAGGAGAACTCACCCCAATAGTGGGGAAGATCACGATACACAGATGTGGATCACTGTCAGGGCTATGGTGTGATACTAAGACTCATCCAGATTCAGCTTCTATTTAGAGAATCAACATCTGGTCACATTTGTCATGCCAAAACCAAGACTCTGCATAGGGAATAAGAATGAATATATGATATTTCTCCAGGCCTTACAGAGGTGATTCCAACAAATCTATCATGACATTTGTGCAGAAGGGATCATACTTTTGTGAGTAGAAAATGATTCAAAATATCCTTCAGGGTATGGATCAAGTGAACCAACCCTAATGAAAATTATATAATATACAGTGGAAAGGGATATCAGGCCTTTTGGAATAGAGTACACATCATATATTAGTTTCACATTTTGTATCTGTTGACCATAAGTACCTCCCACGTACAATGTCCCCTGTCAGAAGTACATGTCATGTAAAAATTGAGTACACAACATGTATTAAGTTTCACACAATGTGTCCTTATATATAGGGTTCTCTTGTGTACCCTGGTCATGTGACGATATGTGGATTCAACTTGTGTTCTCTACCTGTGTACAAGTATATGGGTTTATCCATGTAACCAACTCAACAATGTCGAATGGCGGTGGTGGTGGGGGGGGGGGGTACACGTTGTGTAAGAAAGTCGTGTAATCCACCCCATGTCGGTGTACACATGGATTACACACCAAGTCTTGGGGATGGAAACACATGCCATGTGATAGGGGTCTCATGTTGCATGACACTTGAGTACCTCCCAAAACCCCATCTGCATCTTGGTGGGGGCCACATGCTATGCGGTGTAAATTATATGCCATGTTCTTCAAGATTTTTCGATAATGAATGTTCTTCCTCCACGTGCCTATAACGACCCACACTTTACATACATTGTTAATACTTCAAAATTGAATCACACTTATTACAACATATGACAAAACCACAAAGGACCGTATAGGTATAGTGTCTTTAGAAACTGGGAAGCATAAACAACTGGTTCATAAATCTTCTACAGTGTCTCCCATTTATTTCATCATATCTAGGGTCCCTTTTAGCATATTCTACTTAATATCCATCTTCCTGGCCTGGGGAAAAGAAAACATAAAAGGGTGAGCTCAAATGCTCAGCAAGGGCAAATAAAGGAAATAAAAATCATATCATATCTTTTTGAAAATTTAAAACCTGCAAAAGAGATCATAATATCTTAACATGGAATAAATCATAGAATTGAAAATGAGATCCCCATAATCATAACATAAAACTTGAATTTTTTTGGCATGCACACATAATCATGGAAAATCATTTCTTGTTAGTCATGACTCATTGCCAAGACTATCTTAGTGGACAAAGTCCCTTTCTGAACCGAGTTCACTCCTCATTTCAGTCCTGTATCACTGAACCGAAATAACCTTCCGTTCCAGCCATGTCTATCTCATGAGATATAAAATCATTACCCAATGCATTGGAGGGAGATATAGGTCCCACCCATCTTATAATGAATCCTTTCTTATGTGTGCCACATAATCATAAAACATACATCATCGCATAACACATATAACAAAAATGGGATTCTTGAAACATCATGACATCATAAATCAATTCATATATGATAAAGGAATTCATAAACATAATTCCATCACAACATAGTCAAACCAATGTAAAAATAGGGATATAAACAGAACCCTTTATTATCTTAGATGGAAAATAATTTTGATAAAACACTTGAATTGAATTCTTGAGGAAAATATCCATTCTTCTTCAAAAACATTTTTCCTTTCATAACATGTCATACAACTTTAAAATAAAAGAAGTTGATTAAAAATAAACTTGAAAACTTGTAAAGGAAGCTTCTTTGAAGTAATGTTTTAAAAATCCATTCATGCCGTATAAGTTAAAAAAAACATTCTTCGTACTTTTGTCGGAAAAGTCAAAAAGTACTTCGTACGGAAAAACGACAAAAGATTCCTTTCATATTCTTTACTAAAAACTCACCTAAGGGTAAAATTGGATTTAAACTATTGCAAGTGGATGGAAACAATATTTCATATTGAGGGAACATGGATGTGGATGATAAAATACACCCCAGTAAATACTTACGAATAAACAATCTCGGGTAAAAATGAGATTGTGATATTTCCCTTACCTTAGGTCCGATTAGCTTTGTACGTGTCCGAAGCTCCTGTATAATGGTTTAAATAATGTTATTGACTTATTCCAGAATCATACATATTGATATGAGATCATATATGGTCATATTATTAGCTTCTTGTTAGTAATATTTCATTGTTACTTGTTACTCGGGTCTTTATAACTTTTTGTTCTTATGCGTGTTTTGTCGAATAAATTCTTATTCTTATATTTAGGTTATAGATAATTCATTTCCAGAATGGTATTAGTGTAGTATATACCATATTCATTCATTCAATTCATTTATACAATCATTATGAAATGAAGATCATGTAGAACGAGTCGCATCACATCGTGGAGACGGTATTCCGTACGTACGCACGAGTGATGATATCGTTCCTATGATCGTGGAATTGTATTGGAGTTTATATATATATTATTTCAGTATCAATATTACTTAATAATAATCATATATAGTTACTCATTACACCATTATACCCATCCTTGTAAGGTGATGGTGGAAAATAGATTACACCACGGCGTGGAGACGGTATTCCGTACGTACGCACGCGCGGTGATTTCATTTTTTCCGTAGGATGGATAGAAGGTGAATTAGGGTTGTTTCATATTTATAATAACATATCAGTATGTAAGTAATACTGATGTTATTACTTTATCATGAAACAACTAAAGAAGAAGAAGTTGAAGAAGAAAGAAATTGAAAAGATCGGTAATGGATATTACCTCTTCTTTGGAACGCCTTTTTGAATCCTCCACTTAAGGAACTAAGATTGGTCTTTGGAGAAGACCAGGACCTCTAGGATTATTCTAGGGAAGTGGAGAATGGAAAATGGCAGGGGTTGGCCGAGCTTGAGTGCTCAAATTGGTGTGAGGAGGAGGGGGAGGAGGTGCCCTTTTATAAGGGAGGAGAGGGGCACCTTAGGAATATCTCAAAATATTATTTTATATTAAAGTCAAAATCGGTTTATAATGGTTCCAAAGGGTCTTATTTCGAAGATAAAGTGGGTAAGGGTCGAAATCCTATCAACCAATAGGATTTAGACAAGTTTAGGGTATTATTTTAACCTTATCAATTAGATTTAACTCTAAGTTAATTAATTTAACTTTTACAGTGTCTTTTTGTTTTCTTTCACTATATGGTTAATAAACTTTCTATAACATGCCAAACGAACCCCAAATTGTTTATTATTAATATATATATCCTTATCTAAGTCATTTGGCCGAACCTTAGATTTTTAGGAATAAAATAACAATTAATAATATAATATTTGATTTAAAAACTATTTTGTGTCAATTTTGACACTATTGGATATATGATTTTTGTGAAAGTCATAACAGAATTATATGTTCAAACCAAGTTGATTAAATCAACACTAATATATCATAGTAACCTAGAAAATTAGTGGAATTCATAAAAAGTCTCAAATTACATTTATTTTGGTATTTATATTATCAATTTTTTCAATATTTCATTAATAAGATAATTACTGCATCATCTTTGTGTCATAAATAAATTAAATTATTTGATGTCTAAAAATTACAAATAAAATACCATCATGTAGGAAATCTTTTTAGCTTTCTAATGAATGTTTACAATCGAATTTATCTTATGTATAACCCTATATTAAAAATGATTTACTTGTTAAACTTTGATTTTAACTATTTTAACCCTTCTTTAAATAAATTAATAATAAATGTCCTAATCTAATCCAAGTGGGCCTAAATGGTCATATTTTATTCCTAAGTTTGTTTTTGGTCGAATTACACTTGTCCAATAGTATTAGAACATGTGTTAGGGTAATATTGATATCATATTTACCCTTAGTTACCCTATTTACTATTAACCGCGGTAAAAATAGTAAAAAGTTACTATTCACCAAAAAATTATTTTCATCTCATTGAACCACATTTTAGTCCTTGAGATTAACCGTGTCTCTCGGATTTTTGAAATTCCATTCACAGAAGCGGTAAAATTAAGTTTTATGCAAAATTCAGTTTTTAACCTACCACTTAGTGGTTTCACTATTCATCAAAAATTGAAAGTTTTCAGAAAAATACCAAAATTTCACCCTAGGCTAATTTCGATATTCTGAGTCCAAAAATGAAGTCCATTTTGAAAAATAAAATTTATAAAATTTCAAAAAGTGGTTATTACTATTCATAACGGCTAGTTTTAATAGCATATTGTTGTTTAGTGAAACTCGGTATTGCGTACGACGCAAGCTATCGAGGAAGGTCGCGATTGCGTGTAAAGCAAGTCAAGCAAGTGTTGCGTAGAAAAAGATTCCTTTGATAATTTATATAACATAAAAGTCTCGGGTGTTACATTCTACCCCCCTTAAAAAGAATTTCGCCCTCGAAATTCGTCACTTTGTAACAAATAGATGAGGATACTTCTCCCTCATCATATCCTCAAGCTCCCATGTAGCTTCTTCAAGTTGGTGGTTCCTCCATAAAACTTTCACCAAGCGAGTGGTCTTGTTTCGTAGGACTTTTTCGCTACGATCCAGAATCTCTATCGGCTGTTCTTCATAAGAAAGATCTTGCTCCAGCGGTACAACTTCTGAGCTGAGTACATGTGAAGGATCTGGTATGTACTTTCTCAGGAGAGATACGTGGAACACATCGTGAACTTGAGAGAGATTCGGTGGAAGCGCCAATCGGTAAGCTACCTTCCCAACACGATCCAGTATTTCAAAAGGACCGATATATCTAGGGCTCAACTTCCCCTTCTTTCCAAATCTCATAACCCTCTTCCAGGGAGATATTCGTAAGAACACTTTATCGCCCACTTCAAACTCTAGGTCTTTTCTTCGGTTGTCGGCATAAATTTTCTGTCGACTTTGAGCTGCTCTTATGTGTTGTTGAATAGATCTAACATTTTCTGCCATTTTATCAACGAGATCAGGTCCTAATAGCTTTCTTTCCCCAACTTCATCCCAGCAAGTTGGAGTCCTGCATTTCTTTCCATAGAGAGCTTCATAAGGAGCCATCTGAATACTGGAGTGAAAGCTATTATTATAAGAAAATTCCACCAAAGGTAGGTGTTGATCCCAACCTCCTTTGAAATCCATAGAGCAAGATCTCAACATATCTTCTAGGGTTTGAATTGTTCTCTCAGACTGACCGTCTGTCTGGGGATGATAAGCAGTGCTGAAACTCAACTCTGTATCCAGAGTATGCTGAAGACTTCGCCAGAACTTCGAGGTAAATCTCGGATCTCGATCAGATATAATAGAAAGTGGTACTCCATGCAATCTTACCACTTCCTTTACATATATCATGGCAAGCTGATCTAGAGAGAAATCCTCTCTAATAGCAATGAAGTGTGCAGACTTTGTAAGACGATCAACTATGACCCAGATAGCATTATTGCCTTTGGATGTTTTAGGAAGTCCTGTGACAAAGTCCATAGTGATGTTTTCCCATTTCCATTCGGGTATGGGTAATGGTTGTAACATCCCCTTAGACTTTTGTCTCTCAGCTTTAACTTGTTGACAAACCATGCATCGAGAGACATATTCAGCAACATCTCTTTTCATGCCATCCCACCAGAAGTACTCTTTCAGGTCCCTATACATCTTCGTGCTTCCAGGATGAATAGAGAATGAAGAACTATGAGCCTCATCCAGCAGCTCTTTCTTTAATTCGGGGATGGGAGGAACACAAACCCGATTCCTGAACTTTATTATCCCATCACAATCAAGGTTGAATTCAGGAACATTTCTCACCTTCTTTTGTAACTCGACATCTTCTTTCTGTGCCTCTTTAATCTTCACATGTATAGATGGTTGAACATTCATTTGAGAAAGATAAGATTTTTCCCCTTCCATTATAATTCCAAGATCCATCCTTTGTAAATCCATAAATATTGGATCTTTTTTGATCCTCATCATGGATAAACTAGTATGGTCTTGTCGACTTAATGCATTTGCCACCTTGTTTGCTTTCCCAGGGTGGTAATGGATTGAGCAGTCATAATCCTTAATCAGCTCCAACCATCTTCTTTGACGCATATTCAACTCCTTTTGTGTGAAAATATACTTTAAACTTTTATGATCAGTATAAATATCACACCTTTCACCATAAAGGTAATGCCTCCAAATCTTTAATGCAAAGATTACGGCAGCCAACTCCAAATCATGTGTTGGGTAATTTTGCTCATGGATTTTCAACTGTCGTGAGGCATAAGCTATCACCATATCATTTTGCATAAGAACACACCCCAATCCCTTCTTGGATGCATCACTGTAGATCACAAACCTTTCTCCACTACAAGGCAGTGTGAGCACAGGTGCACTGGATAACCTTCTTTTCAACTCCTTGAAATTCTCTTCACATTCCTCTGTCCAGACAAACTTAACTCCTTTCCGAGTCAACTTGGTGAGTGGATTAGATAATCGTGAAAAATCTTTTACAAAACGTCGATAATATCCAGCCAAACCAAGAAAACTTCGGATCTCAGTTACTGTTGTTGGTCTTGACCATCTTTCGATAACCTCTGTTTTTGCTGGATCCACAGATATCCCCTCTTTTGAGATTATATGACCCAAAAATGCAACTTTTTGAAGCCAAAATTCACACTTGGTAAATTTGGCATAAAGCTTCTCCTTTCTCAGGGTCTTCAATATAATTCTCAAGTGATCTTCATGCTCTTCCTTGCTCTTTGAATAGACAAGAATATCGTCTATAAAGACTACCACAAATTGATCAAGATAGTCTCTAAAGACTCTATTCATTAGATCCGTGAAGATAGCAGGGGCATTAGTAAGACCAAATGGCATCACTATAAATTCATAGTGTCCATACCTTGTACGGAAAGCCGTCTTTGGTATATCCTCCCTTTTGACCCTTAATTGATGATACCCTGAACGAAGATCAATCTTGGAAAAGTATTGAGCTCCGCGTAGTTGGTCAAATAAGTCATCAATGCGTGGGAGAGGATATTTGTTCTTGATAGTGATCTTGTTAAGTTCTCGATAATCAATGCAGAGTCTCATTGATCCATCTTTCTTCTTAACAAATAGAACAGGTACTCCCCAAGGTGACGCACTAGGGCGTATGAATCCCTTATCAAGATTCTCTTGGAGTTGCTTCTTCAATTCCTGCAACTCAATTGGGGCCATTCTATAAGGTGTCTTTGAAATAGGCAAAGCACCCGGTACGAGTTCTATTGAAAACTCAACTTCACGATTTGGTGGAAGACCCGGTAATTCCTCCGGAAAGACATCATCAAACTCCCGTACAATGGGCATATTCTTAATCATGAGTTTCTCACCAACCATTTGAGATAAATAACCTTCATTTAGTGGAATCAATACCCATAAGATGGAAGAAATTTCCACTGGAAAGTTATGTTCATCCTTGCATTGATAGACGATCGTAGATTGATCTGGAATATGAAATGTGACTTCCCTTCTTTGGCAATCGATATGAGCTCTATGTAGAGAAAGCCAATCCATGCCAAGAATCACATCAAATTCCACTAAAGGAAGGATCACAAGATTTGCAGGAAGCACTTTCCCACAAACTTCGATCGGAGAAGAATTATAAACTTCTGATGCGATTGATGTGCCATTAGGTGTTGTCACAGCTAACTCAACATCTAATTGTTGAGGTAATACGGTGATACCCTTAGAAAATTTTTCAGAAATAAAAGAGTGGGTGGATCCAGAATCAAATAAAACATTTGCTACTTTAGAGTGGGTGGTAAGTGTACCTTTCACCACATCGTTATCGTACTCCACCTCGCTGATAGAAATTGCATGTGACTTTCCTTTGTCTTTAGCCTTAAGAGTTTGTTGACGTCGACCATCATCATCAACCCTTGGATTTGGGCATTGATTGGCATAATGCCCCATCTCCTTGCACTTGAAACATTGAAGTGTTGTAGGTTCATTCTGTGTATCCCTTCCTTTGTTTGCATCATTAGACATCTTCTTCCCATTATCACGGCATTCAAATGCCCGATGACCTTCCTTTCCACATTTAAAACATTTACTTGTCCCTTTAAGACAACTCCCTCCATGTTTCTTTCCACACTTTGAGCATAAGGGAAAGTTCATCTTCTTTTCCGTGTGCTCTTTAGATTTTTATTTGAATTCCATCTTCCTCTTCTTATCAAACCCATGTGACTGATGGGTTACTCCAATCTCCATCTCGACTTTGAGAGCACATCGAACGATTTCCTCGTAGCTATTGAAGTCCCTTATGGCTAACGCCCTTCGAAGACTTGGTTTTAAGCCACTAAAGAATCGATCAATCTTACTCTCAGGTTGGATAATAATACCAGAAGCGTACCTTGCAAGTCTGGTAAAATTTGCTTCATTGGTACCAACAGATTCATCATCCCTTTGCTTCAGTTCAAGGAACTCTTTCTCCATCTTTGTTCGGAGAATACGAGGGAAGTACTTATTGAAAAATAAGTTCTTGAACTCGTCCCATTCCATAGACTCAATTTCATCCCTTTGCCTCGTATTCTTAACAAGATTCCACCATTGATCCGCATCTCCTTCCAAACGATACACTGCTAGGATGACTTTATCATGCTCAGAACATTGAAGATCTGAAAAATATCTTTTCAGTAGTACTAATCCATTGTTCAGAAACTAATGGATCAGTAGACCCGCTGAAAGATGGTGGACGCTGCCTCATGAAGGATTCAACAGAATGTTGCTCCCTCCTTTGTTCGTTTGGAAATCCTGCATGATTCATAGCTTGAGAAAGTTGCGTGAGCATGGCTACAAGATTTTTCATTCCAGCTCCCATATCGTTTGGTTGCTCAGGGGGACAATCATTGCATTGCCCATCGCATTCCGCATTAACACGGTTCCTTCGGGTTCCAGCCATTGACTAAAACCAAGAAGAATAGTGTGAGCAACACTAATTATAATAGGAAACCACATAATTCAAGAATAAAATTTTCATGCTTATGGTCTTATCCTAGGTTATTCATGGCCATTTCTAAGATTGTGTTCTATGCTTAGACTTATTCTTAGGGTTCTTACTAAGTCTTTCACATCCTAGTTTCCAAAGGTTGACTATACCTTTCCTTTGATACCAACTATAACGACCCACACTTTACATACATTGTTAATACTTCAAAATTGAATCACACTTATTACAACATATGACAAAACCACAAAGGACCGTATAGGTATAGTGTCTTTAGAAACTGGGAAGCATAAACAACTGGTTCATAAATCTTCTACAGTGTCTCCCATTTATTTCATCATATCTAGGGTCCCTTTTAGCATATTCTACTTAATATCCATCTTCCTGGCCTGGGGAAAAGAAAACATAAAAGGGTGAGCTCAAATGCTCAGCAAGGGCAAATAAAGGAAATAAAAATCATATCATATCTTTTTGAAAATTTAAAACCTGCAAAAGAGATCATAATATCTTAACATGGAATAAATCATAGAAGTGAAAATGAGATCCACATAATCATAACATAAAACTTGAATTTTTGTGGCATGCACACATAATCATGGAAAATCATTTCTTGTTAGTCATGACTCATTGCCAAGACTATCTTAGTGGACAAAGTCCCTTTCTGAACCGAGTTCACTCCTCGTTTCAGTCCTGTATCACTGAACCGAAATAACCTTCCGTTCCAGCCATGTCTATCTCATGAGATATAAAATCATTACCCAATGCATTGGAAGGAGATATAGGTCCCACCCATCTTATAATGAATCCTTTCTTATGTGTGCCACATAATCATAAAACATACATCATCGCATAACACATATAACAAAAATGGGATTCTTGAAACATCATGACATCATAAATCAATTCATATATGATAAAGGAATTCATAAACATAATTCCATCACAACATAGTCAAACCAATGTAAAAATAGGTATAGAAACAGAACCCTTTATTATCTTAGATGGAAAATAATTTTGATAAAACACTTGAATTGAATTCTTGAGGAAAATATCCTTTCTTCTTCAAAATTTTTTTTCCTTTCATAACATGTCATACAACTTTAAAATAAAAGAAGTTGATTAAAAATAAACTTGAAAACTTGTAAAGGAAGCTTCTTTGAAGTAATGTTTTAAAAATCCATTCATGCCGTATAAGTTAAAAAAACATTCTTCGTACTTTTGTCGGAAAAGTCAAAAAGTACCTCGTACGGAAAACGACAAAAGATTCCTTTCATATTCTTTACTAAAAACTAACCTAAGGGTAAAATTGGATTTAAACTATTGCAAGTGGATGGAAACAATATTTCATATTGAGGGAACATGGATGTGGATGATAAAATACACCCCAGTAAATACTTACGAATAAACAATCTCGGGTAAAAATGAGATTGTGATATTTCCCTTACCTTAGGTCCGATTAGCTTTGTACGTGTCCGAAGCTCCTGTATAATGGTTTAAATAATGTTATTGACTTATTCCAGAATCATACATATTGATATGAGATCATATATGGTCATATTATTAGCTTCTTGTTAGTAATATTTCATTGTTACTTGTTACTCGGGTCTTTATAACTTTTTGTTCTTATGCGTGTTTTGTCGAATAAATTATTATTCTTATATTTAGGTTATAGATAATTCATTTCCAGAATGGTATTAGTGTAGTATATACCATATTCATTCATTTAATTCATTTATACAATCATTATGAAATGAAGATCATGTAGAACGAGTCGCATCACATCGTGGAGACGGTATTCCGTACGTACGCACGAGTGATGATATCGTTCCTATGATCGTGGAATTGTATTGGAGTTTATATATATATTATTTCAGTATCAATATTACTTAATAATTATCATTTATAGTTACTCATTACACCATTATACCCATCCTTGTAAGGTGATGGTGGAAAATAGATTACACCACGGCGTGGAGACGGTATTCCGTACGTACGCACGCGCGGTGATTTCATTTTTTCCGTAGGATGGATAGAAGGTGAATTAGGGTTGTTTCATATTTATAATAACATATCAGTATGTAAGTAATACTGATGTTATTACTTTATCAGGAAACAACTAAAGAAGAAGAAGTTGAAGAAGAAAGAAATTGAAAAGATCGGTAATGGATATTACCTCTTCTTTGGAACGCCTTTTTGAATCCTCCACTTAAGGAACTAAGATTGGTCTTTGGAGAAGACCAGGACCTCTAGGATTATTCTAGGGAAGTGGAGAATGGAAAATGGCAGGGGTTGGCCGAGCTTGAGTGCTCAAATTGGTGTGAGGAGGAGGGGGAGGAGGTGCCCTTTTATAAGGGAGGAGAGGGGCACCTTAGGAATATCTCAAAATATTATTTTATATTAAAGTCAAAATCGGTTTATAATGGTTCCAAAGGGTCTTATTTCGAAGATAAAGTGGGGAAGGGTCGAAGTCCTATCAACCAATAGGATTTAGACAAGTTTAGGGTATTATTTTAACCTTATCAATTAGATTTAACTCTAAGTTAATTAATTTAACTTTTACCGTGTCTTTTTGTTTTCTTTCACTATATGGTTAATAAACATTATATAACATGCCAAAAGAACCCCAAATTGTTTATTATTAATATATATATCCTTATCTAAGTCATTTGGCCGAACCTTAGATTTTTAGGAATAAAATAACAATTAATAATATAATATTTGATTTAAAAACTATTTTGTGTCAATTTTGACACTATTTGATATATGATTTTTGTGAAAGTCATAACAGAATTATATGTTCGAACCAAGTTGATTAAATCAACACTAATATATCATAGTAACCTAGAAAATTAGTGGAATTCATAAAAAGTCTCAAATTACATTTATTTTGGTATTTATATTATCAATTGTTTCAATATTTCATTAATAAGATAATTACTGCATCATCTTTGTGTCATAAATAAATTAAATTATTTGATGTCTAAAAATTACAAATAAAATACCATCATGTAGGAAATCTTTTTAGCTTTCTAATGAATATTTACAATCGAATTTATCTTATGTATAACCCTATATTAAAAATGATTTACTTGTTAAACTTTGATTTTAACTATTTTAACCCTTCTTTAAATAAATTAATAATAAATGTCCTAATCTAATCCAAGTGAGCCTAAATGGTCATATTTTATTCCTAAGTTTGTTTTTGGTCGAATTACACTTGTCCAATAGTATTAGGACATGTTTTAGGGTAATATTGATATCATATTTACCCTTAGTTACCCTATTTACTATTAACCGCGGTAAAAATAGTAAAAAGTTACTATTCACCAAAAAATTATTTTCATCTCATTG
Source organism: Viscum album (assembly GCA_963277665.1). Lineage (NCBI taxonomy): Eukaryota > Viridiplantae > Streptophyta > Magnoliopsida > Santalales > Viscaceae > Viscum > Viscum album. The sequence goes on along the minus strand of OY728152.1, from coordinate 864,704,780 downwards.
AACCACATTTTAGTCCTTGATATTAACCGTGTCTCTCGGATTTTTGAAATTCCATTCACAGAAGCGGTAAAATTATGTTTTATGCAAAATTCAGTTTTTAACCTACCACTTAGTGGTTTCACTATTCATCAAAAATTGAAAGTTTTCAGAAAAATACCAAAATTTCACCCTAGGCTAATTTCGATATTCTGAGTCCAAAAATGAAGTCCATTTTGAAAAATAAAATTTATAAAATTTCAAAAAGTGGTTATTACTATTCATAACGGCTAGTTTTAATAGCATATTGTTGTTTAGTGAAACTCGGTATTGCGTACGACGCAAGCTGTCGAGGAAGGTCGCGATTGCGTGTAAAGCAAGTCAAGCAAGTGTTGCGTAGAAAAAGATTCCTTTGATAATTTATATAACATAAAAGTCTCGGGTGTTACAGTGCCTCAGTTGATCCTATGGTGTTTGATCCAATGATATATTTTCCAGGAAATAGAGGAACCGAGGTCATATCTCCATTTCAACATCAAATTGGAGTGTTTTGGGCCTTAGATCGACTATGAAAACCGATTTTGGTCATCTATATGAATGATGCCCGAAGAATGATATCTCCTAAAATTATTTTTTCTATCCAACGCCATCATCACCTCACATCTAGTAGGTTTTCACAAGTATAGAGATCCAATTTTGGATCTTTTCACAAAGAATCAGAGGTGCAGCGATCTTCTATTTATATCCTGGGAAGAACACGAAGAACATAGGGAGAGAAAAGAACAATTGAACAACCCAATGAAAGAACCTTGGACATTTTTTATTATATCATTGATCCATTCCATTAAAAAAGCAATATAAAAAAATAGTAATATAATCATAATATTCCTCCAATAAAAACCTGCAAGAAAATTCCATCCACCAAGAACGAGTGAACCGTCGATCAAGTTATTCAATGGTTGGTCTATGATCATGGATGAATTTATGAAATGGGAAAAGTATATTAATAAACATCCTACCATGAGGTTTTATCATTTACTAAAGTAGATAGATTTTCATGTCACCTAATTTAGCAAGATCTCCCAATAATAGCTCATGTCGATCTGTGATCCAACTTCCCATCATCATTCTTCACCGAGAGAATCCTCCATGTTCCTCTATCTTGATCCTCCATGGAATTCCTAGTTTACAAGTCTAACCCTAAACCCATTCCTCTGGGTTCATTACAAAAAATAAATGAAGTTTTACTGCAGCATTGACTAAACGAGAAAATGAAATAAATTCCCCATTTATTTTATTGATTAAAACACCGAAAACAACTTAATAAAGCTAACCAATGCCACGTGAAGTTAGGTCACACATAAAGTAAAAATGTTTCTGTAAATGAAAGAGTGCCCTATGATTTTTGATCTGAGATCCCGTTTTGATGATATTACACTTTTTTAGGAAAACTACTTGTGCATGTTATTCAATATATTTCAAACGTTTATTCTATGCACACCAGGCCTCCAAATTGCACATTGTTTCAGCGCCTGGTCTTGAACTAATCCCATATGATATTTAAAAACAATACACAGAAAATCCTAAACATTAAATAATTTGATTTTTTATATATGGTTAAAAATGTGTAATTTTGTTTTCAAAATATCGTCATGGAATATTAAAAAATAATCCTGAAAAAATATTAAGTAAAACATTGTCATTGATGAAAAATATTCCTGATCATATATAATAACCTATCCAATTATGCTTAAAACATTCTTTAGGCCTCTTGAGTACATTATTTAAATAATATAAAAGGAAAACCTATATTATCCAAAAATAACCATAAGATATGAAAATAATAAATGGATTTATTGGATATTAATAATATAATTTCCTCAATGTGAATTAAATTATAAACAACCACAAAAAATGGTATTGAGACGTAAATCCCTTAGCACTTCGGTAAATTTTTTATAAAATCACAATGAAAGGGAGAATCATATTTGGTTACGTCTATACATATAAATTTTTTAATATTAATCATAAAATACAATTATATTTAGTATGTACACAAAATAATAGAAACAACTGGTGAATATGGAATGTGTCTCTTAGAAACAAATGTGAGATGAAAATCCCTTACCTTAAGTCTCATATTTATTCCTACACATTAGAAACTCCTATATAATAAATGTAGATTTATTATAAATTTATTATAGAAAAATAATAATCTATATCATACCATATATGACTTATAACATCTTATCACATATTTATTAATAATTTGTTATTAAAATACTTGTTTCTGGAGACAACTGCTTGATTTTTCCGGCTTGTTTTGGTTTGGTGGTCAAAATTTTATACTTTGACCATGGTTCCATAATATATTTAATGTTAATAATGAAATTATTATTATATTTAATCATTATATATACTATCATAATTATTAATTTAATTTTTTTTTGAAAAAATGAATGACACTACTTCATAGAGACGGTTGTCTGTATATACTCGCATGTGATGTTTTCATTTTTAAGGATGGAAAAAAATAAAGAAAATCATAATTCAGCATAGTAGAATAATATTTATAATCTATATATCACATAAAATAATCAAATTTATCATTATCACCATCCACGTAAACCATAGGTGAAAAAAATTACATTTTTTTAAGGTGGTAGTTCACAAGTATGTACAAGCACAATTATCATTTTACAACAGATAGGAAGAAGAAAAATAATGGTTCTTAAATAATCATAATAAATTTTTTTATATTCAATATATTAATAAATTATTTTTATAATGTATACAGTAGACTTAAATTATCAATAACACGAAATAAAATTGAAATCCCTTAGTTAAATGTTATGCCTCTTCGTTGAGGAACATTATTGGCTTACACCTTAAGCATTGAATGGATGGTATTTCTGAAAGAACATAAGATAAATAATTTGATGTAGGAATATAGGATGATATTAGGGTAGGTATTTTTTGAGATATAATTATTAATCATTTGAAATAGTGAGGGAGAGGAGGTACCAATTTATAAGTAATGAGAGGGGGACTATTAGAATTACATAAATTACTAAATTAATATAAATTAATTTTCATAGAGAAATTTATCATAATTTAATTAATTATAATACAAGATAATGATGAGTCTAAATTAACCCATACAATAAATTTTTTACAATTTTTTTTGTTTTTTATCTTTAACTCTTTATTTTAACAATACGTTAACCCTTTCTGATAATTACAACGATATCAAAACTGTCTACTATTTAAGGGTTGAGAATATTAAAATAAAAGATAAATTGTATCATAAATGTAATTTGGTTGATACTTTAAACCATATTCTAGTCAATTTACGAAATATTGTCTTATTATAATTTTTAAATCATTTAATAAAAAATTATTTATTATAAAATATCATTAACGTCAATTTTAGAACTCTTCATTTAATTTGACTTCAAAAATAATATGAAAAGAATTGAATTTTAATGTAAACATTCAAAAAATCAATAATAGGTTATATTTATTTATCAAATTATAGGAAAATTATAAATCACTGAAATAAAATTACTTTTTGAGTTTTTAAAATCAGTTGTTTGATTTTTCAATGGGATGAAAAATTACTATATTGGTGTTTCATCAACATTTAAGGTAATTATTTCATACCTAAAAATTAAAAATAAATTAACATGATAAAAAACATAACTAAAATTTAAAATACCAATTTATAACAGCAAAAAAATTTATCACTATGAAAAATTATTATAAATATTACCTGCAAAAAAGTGACATTTTTTTACTTTATCTTTTATAAAAATATTATAATGGTAAAAATAAAAATTAAATGGAAAAGGTAATATTTTAGAAGTTTGGAAGATTATATATGAAATAGACTCATATAATGAAATAAATTAACGTTTTGAATGAATTTTAGGTATTATCTCATTTGTTTTAAACCAAATTAACCAATTTTAAATTTACTATGGGAAAAAATTATTATGGTTACAAATATTATTAAAACATAAATAAAAAGGATAAATTTAAAAAATTTGGACCTCCTTTTTCAAAATATGGAATCTATTTTATATTCAATTTATAATGGTTGTGGAAATTATTTTCAGAGAAAAATTCAAAATGTAACGAAAATCTGTTTTAAGGAAAATTCCTTTTTATGTATAAATTTTTTTTATACCAAATGAAAGAAAAAAACTAGTTTTGAGGAATATAATTATATTATTTATAATATATGATATTTCTTTTAAAATTTTAATAAAATGTGTTAAAATTTTAAATTCTAGAAGGAAAAATACAGTTTTAAATAAAAATTTATATTTTTCATTATTCACTAGAAAGCCAATTGTTTTTGAAAAAATCAAAAAAATCACCATATTCTAATTTTGATATGCATATTTTAAAAATGATAAATTTTTAACGAATAAATATTTTAAAATTTCTTGAATGTAATTATTATATTCACTGACAAAATAAAATAAAACCCATTTATGAAGAAAATGTATTTTTGAAGAATAAAATGACATTACTAAAAATCAAGGGCTTCATTGTTAAGAAATAATTAATATATTATTATATAATATGTATTATATATATATAATAATTTATTTAATCTAATAAACACTCTTCAATTCAACATCTAGGCTATAACTACCACACTAAATAACAATATTTCTATAGTATAATGTAGTTTATTTAAACATGGTGTTTCTTATAAAGAAATATATAAAAGAAATATCATTTATTTATAGAGAAATATCTCCTAAAATCTCCAGGTGTCACATGAATTACATAATGATAGATACTTTTCCTTTCAACTGATTATAAATATTCACCCATATTTCAATATGATTGTATCAACATCACTATCATTACACTAATGAGAAATACCACACCTCATTTTCACACAATTATCACACAAATATTAAACAAACAATGGGTTCCCATAAATTTCATATAATATATGTACACAAATATTATATTTTTTCCAATCACTCTTATCATTTATTATTTTTAAAATTCATTCTATTCATATTCAGTCTCCTATGTATGTTACTAAATAATAGGTCTAATATCTACACCCGAATACATTAAACCACTAAATAAAATGTTTTATATTCTAACATGACCTATATAACCACCTGGCATGTGAAAGATAAAATCTACTTATATATAAGCATAATCAGTGTATTCCAGATAATAGAATAAAACATGATAAAACTGTAGAAAATCCCACAATACATTCCATGTATTAAACAATCCTTTTCTTATGGGAGTCACACTATTCTTCATGGTACGTTATCAATGACTATAAAATATTATATCAATAATCTATCTATACATCATAGAGATAGATAAAATTATATTCCATATCATGACCCCATATTTGGAAAATGATAAAAAATTCACCACTTTTAGTTTTGATTATTTTACATTTCATTTAACCATTAGTAATTACATTAAGAGAAAAACATCTTTTTGAATTTACCACATATCATTATACTATACTCAAATCATTATCCACCATGTTTCCATGGAATCAATTGGACTATAAATGATTCCTCACACTATAATTTATTACCTATGGTACTCTTAGAGGTATAATATATTGGTATATCCTCTTATCTTCACATAGAAATCCATATAATTTTTAAATATCATAATAAAAGATCTTTAAAATTATCATCAACTAATTGAATGAAGAATAAATAAATCTATAAGGAATAGATGAATTTATTTATCAATCCATAATAAATTATTACCAAAAAATAATAAGATAACTATATGATTCAACTCAAGAATTCGGAAATTATTTATCCACATTTATTTCATAACATATCATTCTCTATCTCTATCTTATCTCACCATAAATAAATAAGGTATAATAAAACATCTCAATATCAGAAAACACTATAATCTTTATCATTTAAAAAATCTCTATCTCGAGGTCGTAACATTGAATGTACATGTTTAAATACTTTTTTTCATTCTAATCCATGCAAACTATCCATAATTTTATTCCAATTAATAAAACATATTTTCATAGAATCCTAACATAATATACATGGTGTATATTTTATTCCTTCATATCTAATACTTATACTAATATTTTCTAATCATGAGTCATCAAAAATAATTTTTCTCATGAATACATTAGTTTCCTACAAACATAGAAAAATCTACATTTATGACTATATAAATTAAAATCCCATAATAAATTAATTCTAAACTATCCATTTAAAATGTCACATGTTCCAAAATACAAAATAAAACATAAATCCATTATAAAATTATGTCATATCTTAGTCTATTAATTATTTAAATACAAAATCTTATCTTTAATATGACATAAACTAGTGACCAGTGTTGACGTTTCCACAAAAAATGATGGAAGAAATTGCATCAAATAGCCTACCACATACTATTCTGAAAAATAATCCACCATAATATAAATGAATATAGAACCATGAAATATAACACATAAACATATAACATGTATCTCTGTGGAATAATGTAAAATAATCAAAGGAATCTCAAAATTCAAACAAAACAGAAAAAACCATTGTAAACTGATGAACAAATGGAACAACATTGTCCATCATACTAAAAAATCCACATGATATTCTGGATCCATATCTAGCCTCTAAAGCAATCCAACATCTTTATTTTATGATTTTTATTGATAAAATATAAAAAAGTGCATGAGTTTATATACAACGGTTAAAAATAATAATTTTTTTGGTCATTCTAATTAGTGAGTTTACCCCATAAACAATAAATTTCATTGTGAATTATCAATAAAAAAGTGTAGATAAATCAACCAGCACTGCACAAAAACATGATAAATCGTAACATGATTTATGATAAATTCTAATTATGATACCCAAACCAGACGTTCTTGAAGATAACTAAATATCAATGATTATATATGTATATTTATAACATAGCCACACATTTTTATGTAAGAATAATTAAATGCCCCTCATGAACTATTTCCTACTAGAGAACCATCTATCATCCATAGTTAAGCTAAAACCCTGGACACTAGAGAGTATATATGGTCTAATCCCTCAATCATTCCAAAATATCAATGGATATTGCAACTTATCTACCCTATAAGTAGAAAATAGCCCCTTAAAAAATTAAAATATTATAAAATAATTTAATCTCAAACACATTCATAATATTTCCTACCCAATAATTCACCTTAGGTACACCATCCTATGATAATGTAGGAATACATCTATAACAATCTAATATGTGAGCCATAGATAAATATCCAATATAACTTTTTAGATATATGGGTGGGAAAACAAAGTGGAATTTTTAGTCTTCCTTAACTGAGAGATATGGGAGAATAGAAAGTGATATTGTGCATCATTTTTCACTAAAATACTATACCATGGAAGGGAATGAATATAATCTCTTAGGTGAAACAATGTTTATCTGAATATCATGTATCATAAATAGGATCAAACATATTATAGTGGGGTAAAAATATACTTTTATACAATTTAATTCATCATAAACCACTATACATAATAGTGGATGAGAAGGGTAACACTCAGATACCATCATCTAATCTAACCCAGATTAATGAGTGACTATAAAATTAAGCATAGTAGTACTCCATCCCCATTGATACCAACCAATCAGTAGACTGCATCATATGTCAATATAATATGGGTAATAAAGAATCATACATATAAATCAATAATAAGTCGATCGGTCATAAATAACTTCCCATATAACAATCCATAATGCATTTATAACTTTACTTCAATTATAACATCCACAACACATCAATGATAAAATAAAAAACTAAATTTTATTAGATAATTGTATGAACCACATCATAGAAACCATAATATCAATGTTCACATCGTATGTCACATTAATTTCATCTGAAGTGATCTATAATATTGCTACCATATTTTTCAACATTCCCATAGTTTAGAGGAAACTTAATAAAAAAATTCCCAATTTTATTTAAAATGGATCAATTCATTATAATTTGTTTCATCCATAATAATTATAATATAATATTTAAACACACATAACCATTTCAAGGAAATATTTATTTATCCCTTAAAAATTCCATTATTTTTATTCATCTTATTATCCCCTACTTTAAGGCTTCATATCACTGGTATTAGACTCATTCTTATTTAACTCACAATAATTATTTTAATTATTACCATGTATAAATATATATTTTAACATGAAAATACTCTATAAGTTCATCTAACTATCATCATTAAAATCAATATACATGATATAATAAAAACATTTATTATTGTAATAAATTTATAGACTTTATTAAAAATAAATATTTTCATAAATATGATGGAGAACCACTTTTATATCTATTAATTATTAAATATATTCCTAAATGTTAATCCAACTTTCTCATCATTTTTATATACTATGTGACATGACATAATAATATTTCAATATGTTTTATAATATCATAGCAATAAGATACAATCATTAATTTATTAAAAACACCATCAATCCCATTAATTTTTCATTACATCCTTTTTTATTGTCTACCTCATTTCCATAGATTTTATGATAATTTATATTTCATTACCATTAAATATTTGATATTTTTTTTATTTCGAAAATATATATTTATATTCCTTTAATTTTATATCATCAAATTGAGTTAAAATCTACCTTTGATTTCGTCAATTTCCATAAAGAAACCATTAATATTTTCTAACTATTTCATTCCCTTATTCTAAAATTATCCCATCATAATAATTAAATCATCACCAAAATTTAATTTCTACTCTTTTAAGAGTAAAAAAAGTCTTATTTCATCCATAAGAATTTAATAATTTTTTTATATGAAATAATAATTTTTATAGTAGATCATTAATATTTTAAACATTTCACTTTATTTGATATTGTTGTTATTTAATTTCAATCATAAAAGTTTATAAACATTGATATATATACTTTATTACAATGTTTATTGATTCCAAATCATCACAAATTTCTAATGTGTTGTGTAATAATTAACAATGTATCATTAAAATTATTATTTCTAATATTCCAATTTAATATAATAATGAAAATAATTATTATTTAATAACAATATTTCACTAAATCATCAAAAAATTGTGATTTCTTTTTTAATAATAATTTTTAGTCCAAAACCAACTTAAATATCTCACAATTTCAGGGTTCTTTTCATTTATCTTAATCACTAAAATATATCAATGAAAAATTATTATTATTTTATTAATTATAATTTTTCATATTTTAAAACATGAATAACTAAAATGTTCAACCAAATTATCCATCAAAACCTAAAAAATATTCCATTGGGTTCAATTTTTCAACACAAATCTATTTAAAACCTTTTCTTTCTTAGTTTAACCTCCCATGAACCCAAAAATTCCATTGTATAATATGGCCAATAAAGGGGTCCCATGTGATACAACACCACATACATCACTTCCCTAATTAGTTGTGAAACCATCCTAGGAATATGATGTATTAATCAAATAACTATGATTCATCCATGTTGCGTTGATCAGATGCATTGTCTCCCCACACTGGTAGTCATTAGATTAGGTGATCATATGGATAAGGGTTATGAAACCCAGGACCCACAACTATGTATCCCAAATGGACACTAAGTCATTGCGTAACTATTCGATCCCTTCAATAAAATAGTTTGTAGGTAATTGAACAACTCATGTCATGTTATCTAAGTATGACATGTCACCAAATCACTATTATATTAGTTGATTAGATGGTTCTCTAACATCTCCTTTAGATACTATTCCAATATAGTTCTCTACCATCGATCATTATACATATTTATTTACAGACAGAAAAATTTATCTAAAAATTAATAAAATTCCCCTGAAAGTTCATCTCATTATTAAGATTAATTTTTTATATGTTTTTAGTAATGAATCAATTTTTTTACCACTAATAGTTTAAGATAATTTGAAAATGAGGAAAAAATTTGTCATTAAAAACATTCAATTTATACATCATATAATCAAATATTTGGTCCATTATTTTTAACTTAATAGAAGTAAACAATAGTATATTATTGAAAACAATATTCCATGTCCATTTATGTTCTTAACAAAATTTTCAAAAAAAACATTGAGATATATCCCTATAATATCTATAAATATATGTATAATAATTTCAAAGACTTTATTTAATTATATTGATAATAATAAAATAAGTCATGACATATCATTATTTAACATTATTTCAGGTTTTTTTGTTCAAACATAGAGCTATGTTTCAGAGAATTATTTTTTCCTTGAAGAATAATCTAAATCGATAGATCATATAAATGTTATTCCAATTTCATTAATTTCATTATTCTTTAATCATAAATTTATAATAATTTTAGGCCATAATTATTTTAATAAAATAAAAAATAATGGTTGGATAACAAAGGATTTGAAATTATCATTGGATATCATTGGAATCAAGGAATCAAACATTTATACAACCAGTTCCTCATTATATTACATACTACCTATCTCCAGTAGTGGCCTCCGTATCAAATGTATAATATAACCCTATTTCCTTATAAATTAATGTATTTTTTTGAATTTATAGAGTATTTTATATCCAAATAAATTTTCTAATAAATATTATTTATTTTAAAAACGCTCTGGCAATACCAAAATATTTTGACAATAGTAATAAATTATCAAAATATTATCCCAATGAAAAAAAATCATTCTATACTAAATTTTGATATATGTTTCTCAATATGAAAATCTACTAAAGACGAATTTAGAATTTTACCATTTATTAAAAAATTGGTATTTCAAATAGAACATTCCATGGTGTTTATCTAAACCAATATAAGACCTAAATTAATAAAGATGAGTATTGCTAAATCCAATGAAATTAAAATAAAAACCAAATTATAATCACATACAATGTCATTCGAATAAGAAAACCAATGATAATATATCTCATGTGTATAACTCTCTAGGTCCATACTCTATATGAAAACTAGTTGGAAAATTCCACATAAAACCATTTTTGATTGAGATCCTATAATCTAACAATTGTTATGGAATAAATCCTTAGATAATCCCCAACTTATTATACAACCATAATCAATATATACCATGCTCTTGTAATATAAAATGAGATATATAATGAATATAAAAAAATGCACTATCACAGAAATGTATAAACTCCAAGGATAGTGGTTGTGTCAATTCATATCATATCAAAATCACACATCTCTAATAAATAATGGTAAGAAACATCACTTTTCCACAAATAACATTAAAAATTTATTAAGAGGTGAAAAAACTGAGTGGGAGATCATGGAGGTCTAAAGTGGAGAATCCTAAGGGTGTCCTCATGAATTTCATTCTTCCATCAATGGGATATATATTACAGTTTGAAAAAGATATAAAGAGATAATGTCACTAAATATTGAATTAAGAAGAACAACTCTTATGTTTCCTTCATGTAATGTACGAATCATCTTAATATGGTTATCAGGTAAGACATTCAAATACCTCAGTAAGTGATAGACCAACGAATGGGATTAAAACTGAACATGAATTTTACAATATGATATTATTTATATTTGATAGTTGAAAAGGTTATATTAACGTGACAGGAGATTGGAAGTCCACTCATAGTTTCTTGAACCTCAAAAATGAGAGAATTTCATTCCCCATATATGGTGTTTTATGAAAAATCAAATGATCCTTAAGTGTCACAAGTGTTGAAACTTCCCCATTTATTTACAAGAGTGTATAAACCATCAATATTATGATTAAAACCCAAATATATTTCCATCAAAGACATATAGTGACCATGAGTTAGAGAGGCATAGTCTTTATGAGGATGGGATGAATAAAAATGATTTTTTAGGTTGGATAAGTGTTCTGAGAATAACAAGAATAGTTTTTTATTAGGAGAATAACCCTAGTTTTAATAAGAATGAGTAATCCTAGAAACTGTTATTTCTGGACTTATTATTATCTTCCAAAAGAACCTAACACTCAACCATAAATGACACACTAGAATTCCAACCATACGTGAATACAATGTCTATGTTAAAAAGTCATGATGGAATAATGTTCTCTAAATAAACCAAAAGAAAATATATTTTTAGGTAGTTTTCAGGGATTATACAAAGAAAACATTCCCATTAAACTACAAAAAGATATAGTCATTGGTTTCCATGTTGGGATGAGATTAGTAAGAGTATTTCAAATCCATGGGAATACAATTTCATTGAATTAGGTTGTCGGTAGGGATATATTATTATATAAATATAAACACTATGATGACGAGATTATAATCGATTTGGATACTAAAAAAGGACAAACACAATATATATAAACCTTTCGAGATATGTATCGCATGATGAGTCTCAAGAATAAAAAACATAATTGAGGTTAATGGGGAATTATTACAATGACCAGGCTCATTGAACAAATTATTATAGTGAAAAAAGTATTTAAAATCATTTCTCATGATAGAATTATATATCCTTGGGTGACCCATGGCCCCATAAAATTTCATACAAGGTTTGGGAAACCTAGGGAATAAGAGTGAGTAGCTTAACTAATTGCCTTTATTAAAGGAGATCTCCCCATAAAAAATAATCCATAAAGAGTGTACTAGGAGGTTGTGAATAATTTTTTCCAATAGAAAAATCTTCAATGATAGTTCCAGACTTCACCTTTATTATATTCAACAATAAATACGATGATTCGTATACACATTCTACCATTATTTTATTAAAATCACATAATAATTATTCTTATAATTCAATTAAACATAAATTTTATGTTGAATTGTATTTGGTGTGATGTAATGAAAATATGGTAAATTTATTGAAATTATTGTTTAGTAAGAAAATATAGATATTAGAGTTTCTTTTTTTGGAATAAATTCACTATAATGAAGAGAAATATAGAAGTAATGGAATAAATTCATAAAAAATGTGAACCAACACAATGTTATTTTGATGATGGTGAAGATTGTTCTGATGTAGTTACAACCGACATAGATGAACACCATATCAAACCATTAGAGATTTTACTTTAAAGGGGACCATAACATCTAATATTTAGAGACATCATATATATAATACAAAGAACAAACCAATTGAGAAAGAGTTTACATTTATCACCAAATGTCATGGAACCTCTTATCACTAATAGAGATTCAGATATTTTTAATTTTGATTTTGATTTTTTTACTCATGAATAATTTTTTTGAATTTCATTTTAATGATCATTGTACATATTTTATATTAACTGAGTTTTTAATACTTCATGATTAATGTATTCAATATTATATGACAAATCTAGTTTGATTGAGGGCTTCCATGGGGATGCCAAAGCCAATCTATTTCTCTTTATAAGAATAATGATACCTTTTAATATTGTTAGATGAGGTATTTATATGTATAATAATCCAAAACATTCAATAGGTTAAAGTTATAGATACTTTTAATTAGGTTTTGTACTCCCCTTTTTCTTTGGGTTAAAATATTTATTTGTAATATCCTGTAAGGGGTACTTAATTTGTAAACAACTACACAATGTTATGTTTTTATTTTTTCTATATCAACATCCTTTTTAACTATTTTATTTACATTGTTCATGATAATTTTATTTATTAATTTATTTTTTATTTTTTATATTTTTCTATTAATATATGAAATTTACTATGATATTTTCTGATTTTGTGTGTGTAATCATAACTGTTTGTTTTTGGTAGTTAGAATAATTAATGGGTGAATGAAAATTGTATGTTTTTTATAAACTAATATTAACACCCCCTATTTTAGGGTTATGTTTTTGTGTTTTTGGGAAAAAATAGGTATCATAGAAGTTATATACAATTTTGACTAAAAATGATATTAATTTGTTTTTTCATTAGTATATCAGAATTTGTTTTCAGTTTCCTTACAATTAATAATGTTGTGTAGTAAATATTTTCCCTGATTTTATTATGGTAAGAATACATATTGAATCAATATATAATTTTAATCCCAATAAACTACCTATCGTTTATGATAGTGATGATAAATGTTGGATAAATCATATAGAGATTTTTTATCAATACTATAGCTGATAATTTTATAATATTGATCAGATATTACTAAATTCCAGAGAAAGATGTTTCACCATTTTCTAGTAATGTCAATTATGAATTTCAATAAAACAAATTAGTGAAAATTACCCTTTTTTTATCAATAATAATATATATAAAAATTTTTCTTCTTGAAGAAATAAAAGTAGTATTTATTTAATAGAAGATACAAATTTATGAGCATCAAATATTATTAAAGCTAAAAGATCCCTAATTAGGCCTAACTATTAAGTATTTCATTTTCATCCTAGTGAAATTTTTTCACAAATTCATCAATGAGTAATGATAATTGTAAATAGTTTACAATCTCATGGTTAAAAAGAATTAATATATGATCAGTTGGCTGAGAAATTCTACGATTTCATTATAAATGAATGAGAGTTTAAAAGGACTACCATTGATGATACAAATCATATCACTATGTTATGTCTTAATTATTTGATTGAAACATTAATGCAATAAAAAACTTACATATAGATATTCTAATGAGGATAAATAGAATAATTGAGTTACTTTTACATCCTTAAAAAAGTGGAATTCTAGAGGATATAATGATAATCCATGTACATCAAAAATCCAGAGTTGTGTTGAGTTAAGTGAAATATAAATTAAATAATTATCACGAAGAATCAATAAATTAATAGAAATGTAAAATTTCAATATGAATAAATAGACATGTATAAATGATAATAATGATAAAAAGGAATTTTCTAAGCCTATCAATTTTGGATGAAGAAATCTTGATCATAGTCAACAAGAGTTCATATTAAATTGGAAATAATTGAAGTCTTCAAAGAAAGTATATAATAGTAAAGATAAGAAAATATTGATAACACCAGGTATGGGGAGTTCAAGTAATAATTATACTACTTCTGGAGACTCATTTGATGATATGAACGATAATAAATAAAATTAATTGTTTTTATTATAATTCCTAATGGTTTAAAAAATTATTTATGGGAAATATGATTGCTAAATAGCATACCAATATAAAAATGATTTAAGAAAGCTTTTATAATGAAATAGGATGTGATGATGAAGATGATTATTATGCTCCTATAGTTAAAGAGAGGTAATTGTATACTACTAGTCTTAAATAGAGAAAAAAAAACAAGTAAAGGATAAAAGCACAAATGTTATGAAATATTTTTTTAATCATTGTAAAAAAATATACTATGCACACTGCCAAATCTACTAAATGTAAGAAATAATTAAATGAATTCATAATGGAACAACGAAATGTAATGTATGAGAATACCTAGACCATTTCTAAGATGGATAATTCTATAGATTATATGTCATTGTTTTCATCTATCTTGAATCGATAAATTGTTAATAAATCAAGAGAATCTAAATCTATGATGAATGATCATATTTTAAAGAATTATAAGAAAAAAAATGAAATCTATGAATGTTTAAAATGAAGCTATAAAATTGAAATATGATATTTAATATTTTAATAAGTACTTATCTAGATTTACTATTGGAATAAAATCTTTTGATAAGATGTATAGGTAGATGAAGAATTATAAAATGAGTACATCTTTAATTTGAAATAAAACCACTAAAATTGAAAAATATCTATCAAAGTATATCATGTATTGTTGAGAACCTTTTTCACTATGTCTCATAGAGGAGGAAGTTGGAAGAGAAATTTATTTCCCAACAAGGTTTAATAATTTTTAATATCTTGGCCTTTTATCTTTAGGGATCTAGCCTCTTATAATCTCCAGAAGACTAATAAAATGTGCATTCCAATGATTATTTTTAGAAATACCAATGTATCTAAAAAACCATCTTCCAAAGAATTAATTTTAGAATAAATGAAATAAAAAATTAACTAAAACCAAACACCTATATCAAATACCTAATAATATTTATTTTTTTATGATAAGTATATATTTTTTAAATTACATATTTGTAGTAGTTTCAGGATTTTATGTTTTCTCATAATATCTTGGTTTAATTCCTTCAATTTAGGGGTAGTTAGAGTTATATATTTTAGTTAAATTCTTGTTAATGAACATTATATTTATGAAGAGACATTTCATTTAATGAATATTCATGGTACCATCTTTGAAATATTAAGATCGATCTAGTATATCTGAAAGATAACCACAAATATATTTTATCGTCATTTCCTCAATGGATTTTTACAGACCTATTGTTTTTATGTTTAGTATAATTTCACTTGTTTTAGTAATATACCTTGAGTAATGTTTATGTTTAATGAATAGTTATAATAAATTTCAGTTTTTAAATTTTTTATTTATAGAATCATATGTTTTTTTCCTGTTTTTATTTTTTCCGTTTCATCATTTTTCATCAGGGATTTTGTACTGAATTTGACACCTATGAAAAGATACTGGACTAAGGATTTTTTTGATGCAGTCAATTTTGATACAATTTTGATGGTTTTTTGTATTTTTGAATTACTATTAAATTTAAAAATGAATAACAACTTCATATGTTGAAATAAAATAATTAGAAAAAGATCATAAAAGGTCAGTTGATCATGACTTATTTATGAAGGATGAGTATTTAATGATTGTTATTTTAAGGATACAAGGATAGGAAGTTATATCTTCAGCTATTGAAGTCTATGGGTCTAATTTTCCATTAATCATACTTGAGTTATATGTAACAATATTCTTTATTGAATTTGTTGATGAGAAGACGGTTTCTTTTACTCTCTTTGAGATACCCGAAAGAATGACCTTAGAGTGGTTTGTTGAGTTTCTAGGACAACCAAAGGATGGCGAGTCACTATCAATATCTCATAAACATATATAGGTATATGAATAATTTTTAAAGAGAATATATGAGGGTATGATTTTTTAGATAATGATAAATTCAAAAAAATGAACCACATGTCATTAGAAATAAGGATTGTGTTTTGGTTTCTTCACCATTTCCTAATGCTGAGGAAATTTAATAATTACACTATGTAGAATCAATATATATTTCTTCTATATTTTCTTATCATCATGAAAAAGATATGTCTTAAAAAAATAGTTATTGAATTAATTAAATTGGTAATGGTAAAGCTGATGATTCATCGGTGTTCTCAGATACTGAATAGTGTCTTGGTAAAGCTTCTAAGTATAAAGGGTTTCGAGAATTAATATTAGGATGAAATGATAAAGGGAAATTTGATAAATGTTGATACTATTTCATGTATGAGGTTAATATTTGACTTAAATAGAAATAATTTATTCAAGAATTCATCATAGTTAATACTGTGGACTCCCAAAAATCTATCAAAAATAAATTTGATGAAGATAAAAATACCTCAATGGAGAGTATAAAAATCATAGATGGAACTTTTGTTAATTATACAACTCTAAATAAGAATAAACATAGAGAATGTTATGTTTCATATAAATATTCTCTATAGTGGTGAGATACTAATAATATTTAATACATGTTGATGTTAATTTATACCCATAACAAGGCTATAAAATAAAATCATCTGAAATAAGAAATAAGAAATAAAAAAGTAAAGATGGAATGGATTTTAGAGAATAAACACATCATTGAATAATATATGAGAAGGAAAAAAACTGATAAACTTACCATATTAGAGATTATTATATATTAAGGGTCATACTAGTGTATTTTACTATTAAATAATTAGTTTATAAAGAGATACATATCCAAAGGTAGATGGAATTTGAATGAAAATTAATGGAGCTGGTGATACAATTCTACGAGAAATGTTCATCACATTCTTGTCAGAATTGTGAGTATAAATAACTACCTGAGAGGACTAAAAAATTAATCTCATTAAAGTTTGTTCCATAGGTAGTTGATTCTACAGATGTAAACTCTATAGAAGTCCCCTTAGTCAGGGAATGTATTGAAATGAGTAATGAATACAAATAAGTTGAGGAATTTTTTAATAAAGATTATGTTTAAAAATTGTAGGATGTCAATAACCCTTCACCCAAAAAATCATAAGTAAATAATTTTGAAGAGTTTAAATATCTTATCATATTGAGATTAGTTTATTTAATGATCATAAAATATTGAGGTTTATTTTAACCACTTCTATCGAAACAGAAAGTGATGAATATTACAATTCATCAGATGACAATGATAAAAATGAAATTCAAACTGAAAAATCTACTAAGGATGTCAATATTATTGATCTATCTTTATGAGTTGATAAATATATTTATGATTCATTTAGGGATTCTAGGAACGGGGAAGAAAAATCAAGATAGTTTTTTGGAATATCATAAAATCTCAAGTACTCTTAGAATTGAATGAGTGATATATTATATATTTTGTTTGCTAAATAAGGGGGATAATATCACCTTCATTTTTTGGAACATTGTTCCAGAGTGAGTCTCATTCAATACAAAATTTTAAACTCTCATATTATTACATGGTAGAAGAAGTTGGTAGATTATATAAAAAAAGTAAAAGTGTATATCATGAATGTTATAGATAAAAATGAGTTTCATCATTAGAGTATAGAATAATTTAAAAAATATTTGAATGTTAAGAAAATATATTTCATGTTTATTGATGAAAAAAACACTTCCATACAACAAGTTTTTGAACTATTGTGTAAAATGTTAGTAGTGCTTGATGTGATTACCAAAGAACATGGAGAGAAGGTTTATAATCTGGATACATACATTAATGAACTTATACATATAGAGATTACACAAAATAGAAAACATTAAGAAGAATGTAATATGTTTTATATAAAACAATATAATATAGACAAAAAAGAGTCTTAAATTAAAAGGCTAAAAAGACAAGTTAGTTGAGTAGAGCCAAAAGTTATTTGAAAAAAATAGAATAATTCTAAAGAGAAGTAGATTTTCTTATCACAAGAGGATAAGACAATCAGATATAACAAGTAATACATTAAAATTAAATATAATATAACTAAAACTCATTAAAAGTTATTAAATTTAAATTCCTAATACTCATTAAAATTATGATTTTTTTATGATTTATTGAAACTAAAATAAATTTGTGATCCATTTTAATTATAATGTATCCAATATTTTTTTCTAATTTATATTGAATTCAAGTGTTTAAATATTTGATATTTTCATATTTTTTTCATTACTACATGTTTTTTTTAAATTTCTACGATAAATTGAAATTCATAAATGAGTATCTTTCTATACACTAATTTAGGATTCACTATTAATGATTATCTCTATCTAAATGGAATGGAATGAAATTTTCCTTTTATTTCCGGGTCTCATTTTACGAAACTTCTAAAGAAGAATTTTTATCTAATTATAATGAAATATAATAATCCCAAGGATGTTTATTTTAATATTTTTTATTCTATATCACTTTTTAAAAATCGTAAAAGAGTATCAATTTATTAAAGGACATATTATCAAAAAAGTTATTTTTCAAAATCTAATTGAATCAACATTCCAAGGGGTTATCTCTTTAAAATTTATATTGTTTTATTTTGAAAATAATAAATCATGAAAAATTTTGGAAAAAAAGTTTCTGAAAGTAATGAGTATAGTTTACATTTTTTTAAAGGTGTGGGGGAGATATTTTTCAAAAGGGGGAGTTTTTAAGTAGGAACATTATTTTCAGTTTCTCAATTGTGCTTTTTTATTTCTAAAAAAGGGCGTGATTATTGATTCCTAGACTCATTTTATCATTAAATTTTAAATAACATAACAATCACGCTTGTAATTAATTTTAACATGATCCTTTTATTTGAGTTATTTTGGTGTGCAATACTAACAATATGATTGTTTTCTTCCCATATTTTCTGACATGAAATTATAATGATATGAGATTATATTCCAAATTTTTTTGACCCAAATTATTGTCATTTTAATGGTCTTAGAATAAAATTATCTAATGATTTGAAGAATTTACGACTTCATCAGATGATAATGAAGATTATTCTAATGCAGATAAAAATGATCACAAATAATACAAAATCTGAACATTAGAGGATTTGTTATATAAGGGAGAAACACTTTGAAGATTGGGATATATGATATATATGAGATATTAAGTAATAATTGCTTGATATATAAATTAAATTGATCACATAAAGGTTTTCAACCACTAGTTTATAAGATATATTTTTTATTTTGTATGTTTTCTTTTGAAATGTTTTTCTTTGTACTAAAATATGGGGATTTCATGTAATGATATTGGAATTTATATTTCATTTGTTAAGATTCCAATCCTTCTTGAGAGTGGAATTCCATAATGGAAAATAAGTTTGGGATTCAATTTTATATAATATGGATTTTCTAATACTTTGGTTGTTTAAGGAATTACATGAGGAAGGTAGAGCCGAACATCCATTTTATAGAATTGGTACAATTCCTTCCTATAGGTTAAGTCAAGGGATTCTAATAGATTGGAAGACATGCATTTCAATAGGATAATGTCATGGATTTCTTGATTTTGGTTATGATTCCACTATTCCAACAAAATTGTATTGTTGTTTAATTGACACTATGAATATTAGATTTGTGGGACGTAGTGATTATTTTGATTGTTTAAACTGTTTTGATCATATACATAATTTTTCACGATATACTCTAAATTTTTTATAGTTCATAATAATTTCACATTTCTTGTAGTTAGAAAACATGAGGGTTGGTTGAAACTTATAAATTTTTTATAAAACAAATTCACCATCCAATTGTAGGTTTACATACCATTATTTATATGGATATAAAAGAATTTCTTAAAAGTGTGTCCCTTGCCAGTTCATCATGTATGCAAGGAATGAATTCTTTATGATTCTTATTATTGATATCACCTTCACTGAACAGCCTCATTAGGAATGCCTGACTTGCATAGTGGTAGTGACCCACTTGATGGGAGTCCCATAAGAATACATTAAAGGATATTTCAATGGTTTTTGTGATAGTTTTATGTATCTTAATAATAAATAAAATGTTCATGGGTATATTATATAGGAAATTATATACGAGGGTGATTCTACGTCCAAAAGATAAGAACCAGTTTTATATTAATAGTTTCGAGGGAAATAAAATTTCCACACCTAATCCACATAAGTCCCATTAATAATGATGATTTTCATGCGATTATTTCTTGACAATAATTCCCACTAAGGGATTTTTACTACAAATCATAATGAATAACATCCTAATTCCATCACATCATGATGAATCATAGATGAAAAAAATCCATTATAACTATGATCATGATTTTGGTTTCCCCTTGAGTTTCTTCCTATAACATAGTCATCATGATAATCAATGTACTGCTCACTCATTCACAAACACTCACATCCAAAACATTGGTTAATTTCATAAAATCATCTAGTAGAAGGGATGATTATGGCCTATATAAAAAACATATGAATATAGGTACTTTAAGAAAATTTGGTCACATCAATCACAACATCAATGTATACTATTTTAAAATTCAAAAAACTCCCTTAAAATGATATCTATTAGTCTCATAAATAACACTATCATAATCTACCTAGAAAATCATATGAAATTTTCTATTCACTGATCTGATTCTGACACTATAGAAGAATGTTTTATTTTTCATCAGTAATATAATCATATATGTAATTATATAAATCCATACGAATTTAATAATAATCGTAGTAGTTATTGTTGTAATAATATTAATGATAATGAAAATAATAATAATTTTATTATTATTAATTATTAATATTAAAAGTATAGTGAATATTTACATTTATTTAATATGAAACATTATATAAGGATATATGTATGTATGTATGTATATTGGTAGGTAGGGAGGTGGGTAGGTAGGTATGTATGTATGTATGTATGTTTGTATGTATGTATGTATGTATGTATGCATGTAAAATTATCCTTTTATACATTTAAATATATTATAAATTTGTACATTTAAAACTTAATGTTTTATATAATAAAAATCCTCATTAAAATTCTTCAATTAAACCCATGTGAGCCAAGGTGCCTAATCAAAAGAAATATATATTCCTGTTATTAATTACTTATAATTTTGAATGTTAAACTAATAAAAAAATATAACTGAGTTAGTTATAATTAAATTCTTCAAAAACCATGAAACCTATTCCTTTCATTCCACATGACTATACGATCCTTTTCAGGTCACTGCCACACCACCTACATCGGGTTACTTGTTTCCCAACACCTCATATATCTACCTCTCTTAGTATAATCTACCATATCAAACCAAGGATATCTCACCACTATCACACTATTATTATAAATGATCCTATCTTTACCTAATAACCATATCCTTTAGGACTAACTCTACAGTACTAGGCCACGAAACCTCTTTTTTTTAAATGATTGATGCCATCATCTATTCTGGGGCTCACAGTTTAACAACCCTAACAGATCCCACTACTGACCCAAATAATTGTTATTGAACCCCACCAGTTGGTGACTAGTACTATGGTTGTTGGTATATAATTGAGAAGTGATTTAAATACTTTGGTTATAAAAATACGTCATTGTTAGATTCTACGAAGAATCCAACATGGGTTATTCATAGGTTAAAAGTTCCAAAAAATAAGGCTCTCTACAAAAAACAATACAATAATCAATAATAATATAAAATTATCAAAACAACCGATATTAACCAAGACTATAAAAATCACCATATATGATGCATTATGAAAACATTCCATAATAACACGAAGGCAAAAAATTCCCTAAGTCATATAATAATTGGTGTTCTTATAAATGAGAAATCCAACATTATACAACTAAATCCTAATCATACATATGATTTTACCCTCACCATGGTGTTAATAACCAAAAAAAATCACATGTAACATCCCAAGTCTGTTTTACCTCTACTATTAATGAAATAGGTTCCACATACCACATGGGTTCCTCTAGACACATCATAGGTTGTAGACCAACTACAAGAGTCTATAGGTGACAACAGTGAGACTATACACTATGGTATAGATAATTATAAATAACAGTAAAAGTAGTATAATTGAAGTCACTATAAGAAATCTGTAAGGAATATTATATCTTATATACACTCTATTAATAAATAAATATTTAATCACATGTTGTATTGAAATGGGTAACAAAAATTTCATATAGTCATACATAGTTGAACAATATTTCCTATAGGAAGATCAATAACATGTAACTAAAAAGTACATATTGTAATAGATATAATAGAAAAACGAGTCTTATTTCTAGGATAAGTCTCATATCCCAACTATTTTCAAGAAACACATATTGACCATCCATCTTAGGGATAATGTTGTTACCTATTCCTACAATCATGTGGCCATCTTGGGTACCAAATTGATATGTGCAGCAAATCCATTATTTAATGTAACTCAATAGAGCCATAATAATAATTTCCCTATATAGAGATATTATTAAAATTTATTCATAGTTTGATATGTTCATAAATGTAGTAAATATAGAAGGTAAAAAAATTTCACCTAATAGTTCTCTCAGTCACCCTATGTGACACATTCCTTCTTCATCTAGTGATATGTGTCTGTAAAATAAAACCAAACCATCAACTAGGTATTAAGTCACAATACATAGTCAATGGGAATAATGTAGCATCATAATATTATAATGAATACATGGGAAATAATTTCTAATAACATGAGCAGATAATGGGTATATTTCCTTTGATATATCATAAGCATCAATATATGGGCGATATGTAGTGACCCATTTTTTGTCAAACATAAATATTACATCTTATTATATGAATAATAAATACATAAAAATTTTATCCACAACATAATCATATAGGTATAGTCTCTTTGGAAACATTGATATATAAAGAAATGGTTCATAATTGAACTACATAATCTCTCATTTTGTTCTTGAAAACTGTCATCCTTCTTATAAATTTAATATATAATACCATTAATTTCAACTTGAGGAAAGAAAAAAATAAGAAAAGGTGAGATCTTAAGCTATGTAAGGGATCATTTAATCATAACATGAGCATAAAGATATGTAAATATGTGCATAAAATTTGAAAAATGTACCTTTTATATCAAAGATCATAATCACGAGTCGTGGTATAAAGCCTAATATAACATATGTCATGAATTATAAAGGATTCAAATAACATGATTCAAGAGAGCATATTATAGGGATTAAACATAACTTTTTTAAAAAAATAATATTAGGAAATCCTTACCTTAGTAGTAAAGAAAATTTTTTAAGACTACCATAGTGTATGGGGTTCACTCCGTAATCCAGCATAGTAGTCAATGTTTAATCCCATGACTATCATAATGTAATCGAGATTCTTATTGAACTAGTTTTACATCTAATTTATCTCCTATTAATCTCATTATATATTCATCATTATAAAATGATTTGTAGGGATATATAATTATGATCCCACCAATCAAATAAGGAAAATAATATAGATATATAACATAAGATCAGAGTTGTGTGAGGGATAGTAAGGGAGTATCCCCCTCCGTGACATTGGATACCTTTGAACCGGTTGCTCCCCCTGCGGGGGAGGGACCTCCGACGTCCAAAAATGGAGCAGAACCCTTCACACCCTTCTCTATTCCGAATATTCTCCCACATTTCCCCCCGAAGTTCTTTGTGCCCGAAGGTTCCAGATCTGTATGAGGGATGCCCTAATATCCCTATTTCGGTCACCGAGTTCAATGAGGCCTCGAACCTCCTCAAACTGACTTTGATCGCTCGATTCTCGAAAAGAAGGCATTCGGTTGACTACATTGATAGATTTTTATTCGGTTCTTGGGACTTGCAAGATAGGGAAACAGTAGGTTTTCATGACTCCAAAAACATTATGATTCGATTCGCCTCCAATAAAGACTTAATTAAATTCTGGTCTAGCACTCCCCGCAATTATAACAACTTATGTTTCTATCTATTCAGATGGACATATGAATTTCATATGAAGAGAGACTCGCCTTCCGTAGCGATTTGGGTAAGCTTTACTCATCTCCCTCTTCCATTTCAAAATACTTCAATTATCAGTATGCTTGGAAACCTAGCGGGCAGATAACTGTGTTCTGATAGCCGAACCAAAGCTGTCTATCATCCAATTAATCCTCGAATTTTTGTGGAGGTTGATGCTTCAAAAGTGCCTACTGATTTTGTTTGGCATACAGTTGGTGAATAATTCCGATGTAGACCGTAAGTCGTTTATGAATTGTGGTTTGAATTTTGTTCTTCCTGTAAGTGAATGGGTCACTCGATGAAGGTCTGTAGGAGTGGGTTTAGGAAGTTAGATAAATCTAAGGGCATGAGCGTGGGTGTTAGTGGCAATCTAGAGAAGATCACGGTGAATGGCTCATCTAGTCCAGGGAATGTTGGTAAGGAGTCTGTACCGAACTTGACCAAAGTTGTTCAAGGTGGTTCAGGAAATCCATTGGTTGCAGATGTCTTCAGTCATTTGAGAAAGGATCTCGGTGACTCTCATTCACTGGTGAAAATGGGGTTGGAGGCGGATACAACTGAGAGTGGCTTGAACCGTACACTTGAGGCCTCCCATGGGGGTAGTGGGCACAATCCAGATGGGGTAATGGTAAAGGTGGATGAGGGAGGTCATAAAACTCCATCAGGCCGTTCTTATGATGAGGTGCTGTTCTTAAGGAAGGATAGCAGTGATAGTGGCCAGGCAGTGACTCGTCATCCCAATACAGGTTCCAAGGCCTTGGAACAAGATGCAAGGGGTGAGACCTTATGCAGGACAAGTCAGGTGGAAGGCCCTGTTCTGGGTAATCGTTTTGAGGTTCTATCCTATGATGATCCGATTCAGGTCTCTACATATTTTTTCCAAATCTCCATGGAGGAGCAAGAGGTGAACGGGTCCAGTGATGAATGTTATAGCTCTTATGTAGGTGACGAAGAGGATGAGACTCAAGGTAGTAGGAATCCAGGCCCGCGGAGATGCAAAAGTAGGAGGGGAAATCCTAAATTAAGGAAAGATTACTCATATTTACCTTTACCTATGTAGACCAGAGCTGTGAAGATGATGAAGGCCAAGAAGATGGAAAATGTCCCCGACCTCTCCATATCGTCTTTCCAGCATGGGAGGTCTGATGCTATGATTTAACACCCTTTGGAACTACTTTTGAGCTTGGAAGAGGTTATGTCTATATCCGTTCTGACAATTAATGAAACTACTATAGAGGCTGAAAGAATGATGGAAAGAACTATAAGGGTGCCTGGAAATGAGGAACAGTGAAACTGGATTGATAAATAGGATCTCATCCTAAAACAAGGATTCAACAACGGGACAATCAGTATAGAGGAGTATATTCATTCTTGGGACAAGATGGATTTTCTGATCGAAGATCTCCTAAAGAGGGAACTAGACACTTAGGTGAACACTATCTCTTGGAAATTATCTAAGGAGACTAAAACTGGTAAGCTGCACTTTTATTTTAATGGCTTGGTAACTTCCTTTTGTGCTTGAACTTATGGTTTTTCACTTTTTCATTAAAATTGGTTGATATAGGATAAAAAAATATTGAGGATTAACATAAGTTCTTAAAACATTCATCATATACAACCTTTAAAAGGAAATAGGTTTTATAAGAATTTTATCATGTCATAACCCTTGAAAAAAAATGTGTTTCATTAATATATTTTCATCATAATTGTAAACCATCTTGAGAAATAATAAGGGTTGTATCCTAAAATAATATCCAAACTAATGTTTAAGAATCCTCGAATTAGGCCGTCTTAGAAATAAAATACATTTAAAAGATCATTTGGAACTCTTATTGATGAAAATATACCTTTTTACATTAAAATCACTCATTTAAAATCTAAATATTACACAAAAATTAAAGAAAATATTTCATTTGAAAATAAAATTGGAAAATTTTAAATTAATATTCAAATAATTTATCGGCCATGATTTTTGGAAATTCCATTGATTTGATATATGTTAAAAATTCCTTCCACATTTTTTGGTAAAAAGTCAGAGTAACTCATTTAAAAAATGAAAATAATATTCATTTTAAAAAAAATTGTATAAATTAAATTATGGGTAAAAATGGATTTAAACAATCATTTTAGAATATTGAAAACATTAATGTGAAATTTTTTGGAAAACATGGACTTGTAAGAGAAAGTATGTTTGACCAAATCTAGAAATAAATTAGATTTTACATAAAAATGTTATTCTTGTCTCTTAAGTAAATAAAAAGAGAAAAATGAATGGAAAAAATATATTAAACATAAATAAAAATATTATAAGAAAAATCAAGAGATTATTGAGAGTTATATCATAAAATTTCATCATCTAATGCACAATCTTAAATAATCTTGATAAACAATGTGATTGTAACATAAACCACTTACCAAATGTTTGAATTCTTTTTCACATGTTCAAACATATAGTGTAATAATTATAGGGTTATTATACATATATTATAAAAACATGACCATATATATCATAAAATATATTATTTAATTACAACATTTTAAAACATGATTATTAATAATTCATTATTAAAAGCATGGTTCAGATTGATAATTGCTTCGTTATTCATTTGATTTTTAGTATGGTTGTTTTGGTCCTTGTGCATTGATTAAGGGTACATCACCTATAGAATGTTAATTATGATATAAAATTAATATTTATAAATATAAATATATATTCATTATATACATATTTATAGTCATCCATAAAATCTATAGAGTAAAAATGAATTTCACGGTTCATGGAGATAATAGGTTGTACATACTCATTAACGTTGTTTTCATTTTTTGACAGAACAAAAAAAAGAATGGTAAATTGTAATTCAAGCATAATGAATAATAATTATATCATATATTTTATAAATATTCATTTAATATATCCTTATTACCATCTATATTGAAATAAAGTGAAAAAAATCATATCACTTTTTGGTGGGTTTAGTCCACATCTACGCATGAGAGACATTAACATTTTCAAATAGTAATAAGGTAAAAAGGTAGAATTAATATTAAAATTTAAAAATCATAATTATGTCTTTTATATAATATATAAAAATTATATCCATGATCATATCCATTAATGAGAGGCAGTGACGTAAAATGAATTACACCGGTTTGGGAGGCATTAATCCACCACACACACAATAAACAGTTTCATTTTTAATTTGATGAAAGGGTAGATGGATACAGGTTATTAAATTAAAATAATAACATATATATAAATATATATTTAATATAATTGTTTTATTATTTAATCATTTTTGAATAATATTTTAAAGAGGTAGAAGAAGAAATAAAATGAAAACACACAGTTAAGAACTATACATCTTCTTCAGACAACCTCTTTTGGCTTGTATATAATGCCTTACTAGGATAGTTTTATGATAAAAAAGGAAAAATTGGACATGGTTAGGGATTTTATGAATTTTTTTTATGAATATTATGAACCAAAATGAACTTTATGTGTGTATATGAGAGGAGAGTAGTGCCCTTTTACAGGTGGTGGAGTGGACCAACAAAGAATTGTTGAAAAGAATAAATTATATTAATGTATTATTCACACAAAAGGGTCCCAAATATACCATTAAACAAATATTTTATGAGTGAGATTCTATATTTTTCTATAAAATAAAATTTATAAATGATTTTAGGTCATTTTAACCCTTATCTCTTTACATTACCCCCTATAAACATGTTTTAACCTTATCCATTGTAATAGATTTTTATTATTCTAACAATTCATTATGATAAAAAATTAAGTTTATATTATTAAATAATATTAGTTATGTTTATTCAAAATATGGAATAAATTTTAGAAAATTAAATTCACATATGTAGCGAAATTTAATATATAATTAAACCCACAAATGCAATAGAAAGAAGTTTTCCAAAAAAACGTTTTGTTATGTATAATATGTTTTTTAAATACCACATAGAACTACTTATAATGACCAAAATTGGAACAATAATAATATAAATAATATAATTTCACTTTTAAAATAATTTAAAACATAATTAATTTTTTAATTCTTTCAATTAAAAGGTATGTTTTAATGAAAAATAGAATTTTCACTATTGATAAAAAATTATCCATTTTATTGACTTTCAAAAAATAACTGTAAGATAAATTTTAAATACTGATATAAAAAATTATGTTAATATTTTTCAAATATATTTTATAAAATTGGAAAAAATAAATCTTAAAATAACCCTACAAACTGCAACGGAGCCCCATTTTTGTAAAATAGAGTTTTTATTAATAAAACTAGATTTATTCTAATCTCATGTCAAGAAAAAATGATAAATTAATTATAAAACATTTTATTGAATATATAATAAATAAATTTAATGAATATAATTTACCAATATTTATTATCTTAATTTATTAAGATAAAAACCGATTGTGCACCCAAAAATAGTTTTTCAGAAAAACATTTCATTTTCTTTTAAATGTTTTTTTTAATGTCAAATAAATTTATAGACAATGAATTTATTTGATATTTTTTTAAACCATTTAATTTTTATAATTTATTTATTCATATTCATAAGATCCAATTTAATGGTTTGGTTATAATTGTATACTATATTATGGTTCATTTAGACTTGGGGTTGCATGTACCACAATTTATCAAAGAGATTAAATTTATTTTAAAATAAATATATCATAAAATTATGATTAGTTACATTATAAAGCATTTAAAAATAATTTCACAGTTGAAACTTTGTTACTCTGATATAGAAAAATGAGGACATCTCTACCTCATCATGTCCTCATGTTCTCTTATATATTCTTTGAATTTATTATTCATCTCGAGAACTATAAAGAGACGAGTTGTATTATTCCTTAGAACATTATCTATACAATCCAATATTTCTGCTAGTCTAATTCAAAATAAATATCATTCTCTACTAGGAATATCTCTTTGTTTAGTACTTGTGATGGATCAATGACGTACTTCCTCAGAAGAGATGCATGGAATACATAATGAACATGAGATAGGGTCAGTTGATGTTCCAAGTGATAAGCAACCATACCTACGAAATAAAGAATCTATTGAGGGTCAATATAAATACGGAAAAAATTTACTTTCATTCTGAACATCAAAACGTTATTCCCTGTAGAAATTCATAGAATCACATCCTCAATAACATGAAAGTCAAGATCTTCACAACTATTATCATAATATATTTTTATGATCTCCGAGTTATCATGATGTATGGTTGAATGGTTTTGAATTTATCTTCCGTTTCCTTTTATAGATGAGGTATCAATATATTTCTTTCTGCAAAATCATCCCAACATGTTGGATTTATACACTTCATTCCACAATGGTCTTCTTAAGGATCCATCTTAATTCTTAGGTGAATGATATTATTGTATAAAAAATTAACTAGAGGATGGTGTTGATCCCAAAAACCTTTTAAATACATATAAAAAGATCTCGGGATGTCCTCTAGGGTTTGAATGGTTCTCTTAGACTAACCATTTTTTTGAGGATGGTAGTTAGTATTGAAACTCTACATTGTATCAAGATCATATTGTATAATTCTCCAAAACATCAATGTAAACCTCATATCCAATTTGATTACAATTTAATGTAGAACTCCATGCAACCTAACAACATTCATAAATTATATCATTTAAATATGATCCAAAAATAAATATTTTCTAATATAAAAAAGTGTATGAATATTTTAAAGAGATTGGATATTACCCTAGTAAAATTATGTACATTTGACATTTTGAGGAGTGCGGTGACAAAGTACATGGTGAATTTCCCATTTCGACTCCAATATGGGTAATAGTTATAAAATATCCTTAAAATTATATCTATTATCCTTAACATTATACTATACCAAGCACCATGAAACATACTAAAAAATATCTATCTTCATGTTGTCCCATCATAAATACTCATTTATATCTCTTTAAATATTTTTATATATCATATTAACAGATATAGATGAACTGTGAGTCTCATCAAACAACTACTTCTTCAAATATGATATGGATAGAATACAAAAAAGTTTCCCAAACCTTATTATTCCATTACAACTACATTTGAACTAAAAGACATTTATGACCTTCTATAGTTCTACATATTCCATCTATGCATCGTTAATCCTCACATGTATTGATTATTGTACACTCATTTGAGAAAGATAATATTTTCCCCATTCTTTTATGATTTCCAAACACATTATTTAAAAAATCCATTAATTTTGGATCTTCTATGATCCTCATAATAGATATGATAGCACAATCCTTTTGACTCAAAGCATCTTCCACCTTGTTACCTTTCCTAGGTGGTAATGTATTGAGTATTTATAATCTTTAATCAGCTCCAACAATGATATTTGGGACATATTCATCACTTTTTGACTGAATAAATACTTTAATATTTTTTGATATGTATATATATATAATATCCTTCTCCATAAATATAATTCCTCCATATATTTAATAAAATAATTACCACAGCTAACTCTAAATCAGGGGTTGGGTAATTTTTCTCATGAAAATTCTATTTGAATTAGGTATAAGTAATAACCATATAATTTATTAGAACACATCCTATCCCATTCCATAATGAATCACTATAGGTTACAAGCCCCTTTCCATTACAATGTATTGTAAATATAGGTCCACTAAATAATCTTCTCTTTAGTTATCTGAAATTTTCTTCACATTCATATTCCCATAAGATCATGGTTCCCATCGAAGTTAACTTGGTGATTGGAATAGAAAGTAATGTGAAATTCTCTAAAATCAATCAACAATATCAATCAAAATAAATAAAATATTAGGTCTTGGTCATAATGGTTGGTATGGGATAATTTTTAATAGCCTCTTTATTTTATATATCCACCGATATACCCTCACATGAGGTTATATGACCCAAAATGCATATTTTCATAGAAAAATTAAAACTTTTGAAATTTCACATACAAATTCTCATTACATAGGGTCCTAAGTACCATCCTCAAGTGATATTTATGCTCTTCCTTACTCTTAAACTATATTATAATATCATATATAAATACTACCACAATATGATTAAGTTGATCATTAAAGACTTATTCATTAAATTCATAAATATAGTTTAGGAATTAGAAAGACTGAAGGAAACCACTATAAATTCATAGTCGTTATTCATTGTATAGAATTTAATCTTGAGTATATAATGCATATTGAAACTTAGTTAATAATATATAGAATTAATATCAATCTTGGAAAATTATTGAGCTCCACACAATTGATCAAACAAGTCATGAAAATGGGATAGAGGATACTTAATCATGATATAGATCTTGTTATGATTTTTATAAACAATGTATATTCACATTGATCCCCATTTCTTCTTAATATAAGGAACATGTGCACCCTAAGGAGATAAACATGGCTGAATTAATCCATTTTCAATAATCTCTTAGAGTTTGTTCTTTATTTAATGAAACTCAATCGGGTCTATTATATATATTGTAAAAACCTTAACCTTCTTTTCAGGTTCGTTTTTCCCTTTTTGGTCATTTTTGGGAAAAAGAGGAGTTTCTGGAAATTTTTGAAGCACACTCCATGTAATTTATGAGTACACAATATGTACGCCTTTTCTACTCGAGACCGTGTGCTGGCCATGTATGGACCACACACACGGTGTGTAGGGGTGATGTGGAGGCCGCTTAAAGCGGAGTAAGGAAAATATGAGTACACACCGTGTAATTCAGAAGTACATTGCATGTAATTTCTTTTTTTTTCATTAAATGGAACGAGGTCACGACTTAACCCTGAATACGTCTTATTCTCCAGTTTCATCAATTGAGAGCGATGGTACAACCGCAAATCTTCTCTGAGCCACCGATCTGTGACCTGCTATCCAAATCGAACGTCGTCGATTGTGTTGGAACAGCAGCGGTAAGCTCTCTCTTCTCCAAGAGCTTTGCTTCCCAATTCCACTTCTTTCTCAAGTTATCTGGGGTTGAGCATTTTGTGTGTTTTCGTATATCTATGCCATTCTATGGAGAATCAAGACTCGTGGTTCAAGTATATCGATCTCCTAAGATCGAGGTAGGTGGTTTGCTTCCATACGTTGAATGTCTTTGAGTTTTTGGTGCAAAAGTGTCGGATACCCATGAATTAGGTATCTCGAGTTAGGATTTTGATTATGTATTATTATCATCCTTAGACTTAATGTTTTCTTGAGGTTATTAGATGATTGATAATTGCTTGTTAGCATGTTTGAGGATCACCCCATTGGTGTTTCCCCTTGTTTTGGCTGTTTATCGTCGTTTGGCTTAGGTTTCCCGTGAGGCATACCTTGTTGCACTGATTTCTTAACGTGATATAGTTGATTGCATGTATTTCCTATTTTTATATGGTTTTTATGAATTGTATCTATTATCCAAGTAGTTTGTTGAACTTACTTGGGGATGATAATAGTTGATTATGCATGACTAGACTGCTTAGGGCTGTGTGAACCTAGTGCGGTAGACTAAAGAGGGAATTGATGATTGGGGCTTCCCTAGAGAGTCTGTTATAAATTTATTTCATTCATAGGACCTGTGGGAATGGGACTTTGTGCTTCCTTAGAGTTTCCTTAGTTACGTATCGAGACTACATGGGAAATTAGACGTAAGTGCTTCCTTAGAGAGTCTATACCTATTGTTGCAAGACCATAGGAGAATTGACTGTGAGAGCTTCCAAGAGTGTCTGTGCCTTGTATGTTTACTTGACTAGAGGGGTCTTCGAGTGTGAGCCACCCAGAGAGTCACTATGATTATTGTTTGGTTGGTTGTGACGAGTCCTCCAAGCCAAAGAACAATCTTGGATTTTGTACTTCTTGTTGTTTAGGTAGTCTCCAAAGATATATGTTGTGTTACTTGTTGTGCCATGGAATATAGAGCTGTTTTCTAGATTCCTTGTTTGATAATTAATTGATTGAATTAAATTAATAAATATATGTGAATGGAGATTTTTAGGATTATTTATTTTAGATTACTCCTCTTTCTCTACTGCATTTACATCCTTTACTTTTTCTATATTTCTCACTGACAGTTGGGCACATATCTAGTGGTGATTGCCTACTGAGATTAGTCTCACACCCTATTTGGGTCCTGCTTTTCGGCCCAAACAGGTTATATGGTTTTAGGTGTGGATAGGGATTGTGGCCCTTCTACTTCAGGTACATGAATGCTGGTTGGAGTTGGAGAGCATATGAATGAGCTTAGGCTGACGATGCTACTGGAGTTTCTATTTAATTTTAGTACTTTGTTATCAGTTGTATTTCAGCACGTTGTTGTGTTTGTTTCTTTACTTTGATCATTGTACCTGCTGCATCATTTTCATCATTATTATATTATACATTGCTTCTGATGTTTAGTTTTAGTTGTTGTATGTTGTTTACTGCTTTCTCTATTGACTGTTATTTTCTTTCTTTATATACCTTACCAAATGAGGGCATAGTTTCCCCATTGACTCACCAAGGCCCTCACTACTAGTCTGTAGTCTCTGGAGTTTGGGAAAATGCACTTGAGGTCATGTGGTGAACCGGGTACGGGGCACCAGTTGAGTGACTCTAGATTCGGGTCGTTACATAGTGGTATAAGATGAGTTTCTTTCCTTTTCTATTGACTTACTGTTTAGTTACATTAGACAGTGATATGAAGAAATAGGTAAATGGTAAATACCTATTCCTGAGCATTCTAGAACCTGTGTATAGGGAAAAATCCAGATTACCTCGAATATTGTAGTTTTTGATTTTTTGGAAATGTTACAGTTTAATTGATTTCACCATTGGGTGGTGGACTTGTTTTGTGCTATTACGATTTGTATGATTGTGGTTCTATTTTTTTTCCAACCCGATGAGATGAGGGTATTCCATCTCATGCATCATATAGGCACCTGTTAGAAAAGCACATGTCATGCATTTTTCCATGCCATATAGATTGCATTAGAATTTTCATGCTGTTGTGATAGAATTTGTGATAGACGATGCATGCCGTTGTGATAGCTACTATGATAAAATACCTGCTATGTTGATATGGTATCATTTTTTTAGAGATTATTTATCAGAACACCAAACTTTGGTCTTAGAGGTGTTATGGGCCCTCGAGGATCGGAATTTGGTGGGTCATGAGTTTGTTATTCTATTTACTACATTGTGATGATGCCAAGCTTTGATTCACAGGGAGTATGGGCCCGCACGGATTGGAATTTGGCACCTTAACAATTTTTCTTTGTGTTTTCTGGGCTCCGGTGCAGTTATGAGGTTACTGTCGGGAAAATCCCAGAATACACAGCGTTTACATTATGCATACACGTCGTGTAGTTCTTAGCCATGTCGCTGGCTGTGTGGACAGGGACACGAGGCTGTAAAAGGTCTTCAAGAACATGCTGTGTATGGTAGCTACACGCCGTGTAGTAGTAAACGGTCTGCCCGGCCGTGTCACTAACAACACAGGTCGGGGAAGCTCGTGTATTACATGCCGTGTTCGGTATGAACATGCCATGTAGCCTTGTTCTAGGGTCCCATCCATGTCACGAACAACACGTGTCAGTGTTATCTCCTTCTATACACTACGTGTTTGTTCAGAACATGTCGTGTAAGGGTCAGCCGTGTAGTCGGCCGTGTAGTTAACGACACGGGTTGGTGTTACCCTTCCGCATACATGCTGTGTCTGTATGGAACACACTGTGTAGTGTCAACCGTGTGTGAGGTCATGTCACTAGCAACATGGGACAGGTAAGTCATGTCAAGTACATGTCGTGTCTCCTTTGACATGTCGTGTAGTAGTGGTCCGTGTACCAATTTGTTTGACTAGCAACATAGACATGGGAGAGATCTTAAGGACATGATGTGTAGTGGGCAAGCACGCCATGTAGTTTCCTAGTGGGATAGTTTGTGTTCCCTTCCGTGTAGGAGTGAACGGGTAGGGAGGAAAAGGGTTCGTACATGCCATGAAGTTAAGAACATGCCGTGTAGCCGGGTGGATTACACAACCATGTATGGCCAGGGTACACGCCCATGGTAAACGTTTAAGAAACACGCCGTGTAGTAGTACTACACACCGTGTAATCATGTTTTCCCAAATTTTAATGTTTTTGCATCCGGTTACATTTTTCTCTCTTAAGCTACGACTATGTTACTTGTTAATGAAGGTGTGATTTTGACCTTTCAGAGCTATGGCACCAAGACGTCCTCCCGTTGCCCGTCAGGAACCGGGCAATGATTGTACGCCTGATACGGGAGATCAGGGACTACCTGTAGTTCCACCTATCACTCTGGTCATGAATCCTGCAGTGATTCCAGACATCGGTGTCGATGATCAGTTTAGATAGGGTTTCATGAGATTCAAGCTAACCTTCCAGGGAGCTAAGAATCCTGCCCCGACTATAGAAGGGCTGACATGGGTTTTTCAGCAACAGCATCCTCCCACTTTCTCTGGGGATGGGGGACCGAAGGCTACGGAGTCATGGCTAGAAGCCGTGCTATCCATCTTCGATCATCTGGAGACACATTCAGAGAGGATAGTGAAGCTCACAACTTATATACTGTGAGATTCCTCCAAGAGATGGTGGGATGCGGTTTTGCAGACAGGGCGCCAACAGGCTATGGCTTGGGATGAGTTTCAACGTACGTTCTACGACTACCTCTGCCCGGCGATGCTGAGGGCTAACAGAGCCAAAGATTTCATAAACCTATAGTAGGGTACTCTCATAGATAGGGATTATTCCTCCTACTTCACTGAGTTATAGCATTTCACTCCCGTTCTGGGGAATGACGATCTATATATAGTAAGGAAGTTTGAGGAAGGCCTCAGACCGGACATCAGATCACAGGTGAATGTATTTAAATTGACTTCTATTACTCTGATAGTCAACAAAGAACTCATCACGAAAAGGAACCTGCAGGAGACTGGAGCTATGGACCAGGGAGGTTCAGCATCAAGGGCTGATTCTTTTCAGGCAGACCGCAGGAAGCGCCACTGAGAGTCTACACAAGGTGATCTGAGGAAGTGAGGTGTTCCTTCTGGTAGATGAGGTCTTCTTCTAGCACCCAAGTGGCATGTTATCAATGTGGAAGGTTCATGCATAAGAAGCCTCAGTGCCCGAGGGACCCAGTGGAGTGCCAATATTGTAGCAAGATGGGTCATATGCAGCATTTCTACAAGGTTCTCCTTCCAACAGCTAGTTAAGGAGGATCAGTTTCGACTCCGCATGCCGGAGCTGGATTACCAGTTCCGCATCAGACTAGGGGTTGGAGTTCTTCAAGTCATTCAGGTCATGGTAGAGGCCATGGACGTAGTGGTAATGCTCAGGGAGGAGCAATACAGAGATCTCAGGTTGCTACGCAGGGCCACGGTACATGCCAGACTTTTGCAGTAGAGAAGATTCATCAGGAGCAGGTTCCTGGACCTTCTACATTTAGATGTACGATCTTAGTAGCCTCAGTTTTATCTTTTTCTCTTTTCGATACTGGTTATTCTTATAGCTTTATCTATATTTCTATCACGGAGAGCCTTGGCCTCTGTATCTTTTCATCTACTGACATGTTGACTCTTGACACACCCTTGGGAATGAGGAAATCTAGTGTACGTCAGTGCAAAGAGTGCCCTCTTGAGGTTACAAGGTGTCACTTCTTATGGGACCTCTATGTACTAGATATGATAGGCTATGATTTCATTCTCGGGATGGACTGGTTGGTTCCCTTCTAGGCAGTCATTGATTTCTATTGTCGAAGGGTGACTTTTTTATCACCAGATAGAGGGTCTTTTCTTCATAGAGGGGAGTGGGGTGTCTAAGCGGGTAGAGCTGGACCCGAGCATCATGGGCTATGTGGAGTTACATACCAGATTTCTAGTCTATATCTGGATGACCAGGGGACTTCACAGTTGGACTTTCCTCTACCGGTGGATCGTTTCAGTGATGTCTTTCCAGAGGACTTTTCAAGTTTTCCTCTAGAGTGATAGGTAGACTTCTCGATTGAGCTCGTGCCCGGAGTGTCACTGGTGTCCATTACTCCTTATAGGATGGACAAACTTGAGTTTTAGGTGCTCAAGAAGCAGTTGGAGGAGTTTCATGAAAAGGGTTTCATCCAGCCCAGTACTTCCCCATGGGGTTCGCATGTCCTGTTTGTGAAGAAGGCAGACAACACCCTTTGTCTTTATGTGGATTGTCAGAGGATGATCCAGCTGACAGTCAAGAACCAATATCCCTTGCTGAGGATCGATGACCTCTTTGATTAGCTTCAGGGATCCTGGGTGATCTTGAATATCGACTGGAGGTATGGTTATCATCAGTTATGTGTTTGACCATCAGATGTACCTCTTACATACTTCAGGAGTATGTATGGTCTATACGAGTATACTGCCATGCCGTTCGGTCTCACTAACACGACAACAGTATTCATAGAGATGATGAATATAGTTTTCCATCCTTACTTGGATTCCATCGTAGTGGTTTTCGTGGACGACATCTTGGTGTAACCTCACACTCGACAAGACCATGGTACCCATCTTCAGATCTTTTTGAGTACACTATGGAAGCATCAGTTATATGCTAAGCTCTCAAAGTGCCACTTATGGATGGATGAGATCCACTTCTTGGGCCATGTCATCTCAGAGACAGGAGTATCACTAGACCGAGAGAAGGTGAGAGCAGTAGTTCTCTAGGAGCAGCCGAAGAATGTATTCAAGGTACGAAGATTCTTGGGGATGGATAGTTACTAAAAGTGATTTATACCGGACTTCTCACGCTTAGAAGTTCCGTTGATGGGATTGACTAAGAAGGGGGTGAAGTTTTTTTGGTCAGAAGCTTGTGATTCAGTCTTTCAAGAGCTGAAGGGGAGATTGACATCAGCACCGATTCTAGTTTTTCCATAGCCGGTGAATAGTTACACAGTTTTCTGTGATGCATCTGGCATCTGTCTTCGAGCAGCGCTTATGCATGAGGACCGTGTTTTTGCATATATATCTCCGAAACTGAGGCCACATGAGAGGAACTATCCTACGCACGACCTGGAGTTGGCAGTAGTTTTTCATACTTTTCTTTGTTGGAGGAATTATATTCTGGGAGAGAATTTTATGGTGTATACTGACCACAAGAGCCTCAAGTACATATTCACGTAGCGGGACATGAATATGAGATAGAAAAGGTGGGTTGAGTATCTCCAGTAATTCAATTTCGAGCTTTCATATACACCTAAGACAGGCAATGCAGTGGCTGATGCACTGAGCCGCAGGACTCAGATACAGGTAGTTAAGGAGGCCAACAGTGAGTGGCAGCTTATGGCAATGTTCTCTGAGATGAATTTGGATGTGCATGACAGATAGGGGCAGACTTTCCTATATTCTGTAGCTATTACCCCTAC
Organism: Viscum album; assembly: GCA_963277665.1. Classification (NCBI taxonomy): domain Eukaryota; kingdom Viridiplantae; phylum Streptophyta; class Magnoliopsida; order Santalales; family Viscaceae; genus Viscum; species Viscum album. Next base: position 864,665,371 of record OY728152.1, on the reverse strand, counting down.
ACTTCTTGACTGAGTATGGATGAGGAAGTTGTTAGATTTTGAAGGCCTAGTCCTAAGGGAAAGAGTGTCAGGAGAGGACCCTATTCCCGGATGGATCGTTGGTGAGGGTGAGATCTTTAATATCTGGGGACACATATGGGTGCCAGCAGATATACACGAGGAGCCGATGTGAGACTTTCATTCCTCAGTTTGGGCAGTTCATCCTGGCATCACAAAGATGTATTGTGATCTACATCACCAGTACTGGTGGCCAGGTATGAAGAGATATGTGGTTGGTATTTTTATAAGGTGTCCCACCTATCAGTAAGTGATGTCAGAACACCAGCGACCAGCATGGATTTTGCAGCAGTTACCCATTCCTGATTGGAAGTGGAATTATGTCACTATGGACTTTGTGACAGGGTTACCGAGATCTTCGAGAGGGAACTGTTGGATCAAAATAATGATGTAGATGCTCAATATACAAGATGGGGTGAATTGTAAACTTTTAAAAATTTCCATAAACAAGGAAGGTTCTAAGTTTAACAAAGATAAAATAAGAAAATTGACAACACCTCTAACACCAATTGAATGATTGGGACAAAGTATGAAGTTACAAACTTCTAGTTTTTTTTACACTTGCTTAAATCTGGAAAGTGATTCCGAAAAACCGATTCTGGATATATGGATTCGGAAAGTGAAACTTAACCAAAGATTACAATATGAGATTCTACCTTAAAGAGTATAGAATCTAACTGAATCAGAGTACACAAGTGTAAGAAGTATAAGATGGTTAAACTTTCTTAAACATAAAAAGGTAGCTAAAAAACTTGTAACAAAAACAGGTAATAAGATATAAATATTTTAACCCAGAGGAAAGGGTATCCAATAACCTTGGATAAAGGTCCCTTGATTTATACTTTCATGAAAGTCTTTCTTACCCACACCAGGGTAAGCCCTCGATACAAAGATCGGAATATCTGTCTTGATATACCCACAAGCCCTTAACTTCACGGTAGTTGGAACATCTGTCTTCCTCAGCAAGGAAGCCCTCGAACTTCAAGGTAGTTGGCACCTCTGTCGTCCTATCCCTGGAAGCCCTCGATTGTAATCAGCAACAATCAGAGTCGCACGAAGAACGTCTACACAAGGAAAAGTTTGAACAATCTATTCAAACTTTCTGCACAAAGCTTTGAGTGTTGATAAGAGCCTCTCTCTCTAGAAATAACTTCAATAGAATGTAACCACCATTGTCAAAATTGTCGCTTCTTTTCAAATGAGCTCCTATTTATAGGTGAAGCTCCAAATATCAACTCCCTCCTCAAATAGTCATATTTTCCTTGAATTTTGGAGGGACCTGTACACATGTCACTCAAAAAACGGTTAGTCCAAAATAGAATACACGACATCGTTTTGTAATGAAACGAGTGTAAATATAAGCAGAACTAATATTTGTAATGTAAGAAAAATAAACATTCGTAGTCTAACAAAAAAGGTATTTGGAGTCTATAATAGAGAAATATTCAGATTCGGTTTTACTAAGGAATTCGTAATGTTAATTCATAATCATAATTCGTAATGAGAATTCATCAATAGAATTCGTAATGAGAATTCATCATCAGAATTTGTAATGAGAATTCATCACCGGAATTCATAATGAGAATTCGTAATAAAAATTAGTATTGAGAATTCATCATCAGAATTCATACTAAGAATTCATCACTGGAATTCGTAATGAGAATTCGTAATCGGAATTCATAATCAGAATTCATCATCAGAATTCGTAATGAGAATTCATAACTGGAATTCGTAATGAGAATTTGTAATCAGAATTCGTAATGATAATTCATCATCAGAATTCGTAATGAGAATTCATCACTGGAATTCGGGATGAGATTTCGTAACCAGAATTCGTAATGAGAAACAGAATACATTACATCTAAGTATTTGTAAGATTCCGAGGTTTTGGACTACAACCCGAATTTTATACATAGAAAAATTTTCGATATGAATACAAAGATCTGGGTAAGGGTAAAGTTCCTTAAAGAAAGAAATTTTATTTACAGAAGTAAAATATGGATTTTCTTTAGTATAAGGTGTTTGTGATTTTCAATACAAGAATGAATGGAAAATTCATAAGCAAAAACTTACTGACTCAACAGGAACGAAGCGGTATGGGTTGTCGTTGACAGGCTCAGGAAGGTTGCTCACATTTTTCCAATAAAGGAGACCTTCAATGTCGATGAGCTTGGATGGTTGTACATCTGTGAGATTAAGTGCTTTCATGGGGATCTGAGTAGTATCATTTCAGATAGGGAAGCCCACTTTACATTGCATTTCTGGCAGGGGCTATAGAGGGCCTTGGGTACATAGGTACTTCTGATTACAGCTTACCATCCCCAAATAGATGGTCAGTCAGAGCAGATGATCTAGTTGCTTGAGGATATGCTCCGAGATTGAATTCTAGACTATTTAGGTTCTTGGTAGTAACATATACATCTAGTGGAGTTTTCCTATAATAATAGTTTTCAACAACTATTCACATGGCACCTTATGAGGCTTTGTACGGTAGGCCGTACCGAACACCCTTGTGTTGGCTAGAGGCAGGAGAGACAACTAAGATGGGACCTCGTCTTGTTCAAGAGACCACAGAGCAGGTGGATTTGGTTCCAAAAAGGATGGCTACTGCACAATCTTGGTAGAAATCTTATGTTGATCAGCGGAGACGACCCCTGGAGTTCGAGGTCGGGAATCAGGTTTTACTACGTGTTACCACGAGGTTGGGACACAAGAGGATCAAGAGGCAGGGTAAGCATTCACCGAGACACGTTGGGACATTTCAGGTTCTGGAGAGAGTCGGGCCAGTTTCTTATAGGTTGAAGTTACCTTAGAGATACCAAGATATGCACGACATCTTCCATGTTTCTCAGCTACGATGCTATTTCTCAGACTCGTCTCATATTTTTCGACCCGAAGAGGTTGAGCTGGAGAAGGACGCATCATTCGAGGAGCATCCTATCAGGATTGTAGATCGTGGTGCAAAGGTACTCCATGGCCGATCTGTTCCTCTGGTACGGGTGCTATGGCAACATGGCCTTGTACAGGATGAGACTGGGGAGAGGGAGGCCGATATGCGATCACAGTGGCCAGAGTTGTTCGAGGTTTCTTCCTTAGTACCTTGTTTGTGAAATTCTGGGATGAATTTCTTTAAGGGGGGATGTTTTTATGAAGATGGACATTCTTTTTAAGAACGTTTTTCCATTTATGGTCGTTTTTGGGAAAAATATGAGTTTCTATAGTTTTTTTAAGTATACGCCGTGTTCTTTATGAGTACACGCTATGTAATCCTTTTCCACTCGAGACCGTGTGCTGGACGTGTCTGGACCACACACACAGTGTGTAGGGGTTATGTGGAGGCTGCTTAAAGTGGAATATGGAAAAGCTGAGTACACGCTGTGTACTTCAGAAGTACATGCCGTGTATTTTCTTTTTATCATTAAACGGACCGGGGTCGCGACATAACCCCAAATACGTATTCTTCTCAGGTTTCTTTGACCGAGAGTGAGGGTAAGACCGCAGATCTTCTCCGAGCCACAGATCCATCACCTACTTTCTGAATCGAACATCGTCGATTGTGTTGGAACGACAGTGGTAATATCTCTCTTCTGCTAGATCTTTGTTTCCCAAATCCTCTTCTTTCTCATGTTATTGGGGGTTGAGCATTTTGTGTGATTTCATAGATCTACGCCATTATAAGGGGAATAAAGACTCATGGTTCAATTATATTGATCTCCTAGGATCGAGGAAGGTGGTTTATTTCCCTACATTGAATGTCTTTGTGTTTTTGGTGAAAAAGTGTCGGATACCCATGTATCAGGTATCTCGGGGTATGATTGTGATTTTGTATTGTTATATTCCTTAGATTGAATGTATGCTTTAGGTTATTGGATGATTGATAATTTCTTGTTAGCAAGTTTGAGGATCACCCCATGGGTGTTTCACCCTATTTTGGTTGTTTATCACTGTTTGGATTAGGTTTCCCTTGAGGCATACCTTGTTGCACTGCTTTCTTGCATTGATATAGTTAATTGCCTGTATTGCCTACTGTTTATATTCTTTTGATTCATTGTAGATATTATCCAAGTGGTTTTTTGAGCTTACATTTGGATGCTAACAGTCGATTACGAACTACTAGACTGCTCAGGGCTATCTGAACCTGGTGCGGTAGACAAAAGAGGGAATTAACGATTAGGGCTTCCCTAGAGAGTTTGTTATAAATTAGTTTCGTTCGTAGGACCTATGGGAATAAGACATTGTTCTTCCTTAGAGTTTCCTTAGTTACATATCGAGTATATAGGGGTAATTAGATGTATGTTCTTCCTCAGAGAGTCTATAGCTATCGTTGCAAGACCGCATGGGAATTGACTGTTAGAGCCTCCCCGAGTGTCTGTGCCTTGTATGATTACATGACTAGAGGGTTCTGCCAGTGGGATCCACCCAGAGAGTCACTATGATTAATTTTTGGTTGGTTGTGATGAGTCCTCCAAGCCAAATAACAAGCTTGGATTTTGTACTGCTTGTTGTTTAGGTAGTCTCCTGAGATACCTGTTGTGTTACTTGTCGTGCCTTGGAATATAGAGCTATTTGCTAGATTCCTTATTTGTAAATTAATTGATTGAATTAAATTAATAAATAAATGTGAATTGAGATTTTTTGTATTTTTTATTTTAGAGTACTCATGTTTCACTGCTGTATTTATTTCCTTTAATTTTTCTATATTACTCACTAACAGTATTGCACAGATCTTGTGGTGATTGCCTACTGGGATTAGTCTCACACCCTGTTTGTGTCCTGATTTTCAGCCCAAAAAGGTTATATGGTTGCAGGTGTGGATAGGGATTGTGGAACTTTTACTTCAGGTACATGATTTCTAGTTGGAGATGGAGATCATAGGACCGAGCTTAGGCTTGCGATGTTGCTGGAGTTGCTATTTACTTTTAGTAATTTGTTCTCAGTTGTTTTTTAACACATTGTTGTGTTCGCTGCTTTCCTTTGATACTTGTACCTACTGAATCATTTTCATCATTATTATATCATACATTACTTCCGTTGTTTAGTTTTAGTTGTTGAATGTTGTTTACTTCTTTCTCTATTGACTGTTATTTCTTTCCTTTGTATACCTTACCAAATGAGGGCATTGTTTCCCCAATGACTCACCAGGGCCCTCGCTGCTAGTCAGCAGCCTCTGGCATTTGGGGAAACTTTCTTGAGGTCATGTGGTGAACCGGGTATGGGGTACCAATTGAGTGGCTCTAGATTTGGGTCATTACATATGGAATATTTGAAATAGGATCAGTAATATATATTATTTCTACTGATAACTCAAAAACATGTTTTAGTGTTTGAATATGAATCTTTTCAATAAATACATCAAAAAACTCCCACACAATAGGCATATCCTTGACGTTGAGATTTTCCCCAACCATATAAGACAAACACACCTTTTGAATAGGAATCAAGACCCACATAATGGATTCGATTTCCCGGGGATGTTTAAATTTATCATCATACTAATAGATTATAATAGGATGGTTTTGAATATGAAATGTGTCTTTCCTTCATCAATAAATGATGTGGGATTTATGTAAATAATTCCAATACATGCCTAAGATAATATAAAATTCAACTAGAGGGAGAATAAAATAATTTTCATGAAGTACAGTCCCAAAATCTTTAACCAAGTAAGAAGCATAGACATTAGATATGATCATAATATCATTAGGAGTTTTCACTACTAATTTAACATCTAACTTTTGTTGTGAAATTTTGATACCATTTGTAGATTCTTTAGATACAGGAGTGGGTAGATATAAAGGAAAATAATACATTAGTAGTTCTATAGTGGATGTTAAGTGTACCTTTCACCATTATGTTATCATATCAACCATCAGAAATATTGAACATTGTAGATTTAAGTTTGTGTCGTATCTTAAGAGGTAACTGACATAAATCATAATTATTGACATTCAAATTTCAAAATATATTACTATAATTCACATACTCTTTTTATTTGATACAATAGGTTGTGGGTGGTACATTCTATTTATATTTATCTCTATTCACATCATTAGAGAACTTCTTCCCATCACATCATTATTCAATTTCCTGATAACCGTAATTTCCACGCATAAAATATTTACTAGTCCCCTAATATAAATTTCTTCTATGTAACCTTCTACTGTATGAGAATAAAGGATGTATCATCTTCTTCTCTGCATTATTTTTAGTGTTTCATTTGAATTTTATCTTTATTTTATTGTTAACTCCATGAGATTGATGTGTTTGTCTAATCTCTATTTACAAATTGATATCACATAAAATTATTTCTTCATAGAAACTGAAGTCCTTAATGGATAATGTATTTAGATGACTTTTTTAAATAAATCCTGAATCAATCAACATTAATTTTTGTTCAGATTATGATACTAAAAGTATAAAATTTAGGACTTAAAAATTTTACATCTTCGGTACAAATAGATTCTTCATCATTCTTCATTATCTCTTGGAATTCCGTCATCATTTTCATATGATGAATACCTGAAATTTAATTATTGAAAAATAATATTTTATACTCATCCCAATACCTGTATTCAAATTATTCCTACCACCATATATTCTTGATGGATTCCACCACTGATATTTTTCTCCTTCTAAATTATAGATCGAAAAAATAACCATTCCTTGTTCCAAACACTATAGAATGAAATATGAATATTTAGTGGTACTAATCCATTTCATAGTAACAAGTGTATTAGTGGACCCACTTAAAAAGGTGGATGTTTCCATATGAAGGACTCAACATAATATTGTTCATTCATTATCTTATTTGGCTGCTCATCGAGATTCATATCTTGAGAATTTTTCTAAGAATTATAATTATATTTTTTTATTAAATTTCTCATAACATTCAATTTCTCATGAGGAAAATCATATCATAATTTGTCACATTTAGCATTAACCCGGAACCTTTGGGTAATATCCATTGAATAAAACCAAAAATAATTTTTTGATCAACAATAATAATTGTTTGAAACCACATAATCATGAAAATTTATTTACTGTATGTATAAATAATGAGATATTATTTTCAATATCTATCTCTTTTGGTTCAACCTTCTTCATTATGGAAATAATCTCTTCAAATAATTTACAATGGTTCTTAAATAAACTTCTTATTACAATAATAATATCACTGATATGGTTAAAAAAGGCACAAAAAAATGACACACTCACTTTTAACTAGAATAATTCAAGATATATACTCGACCAACTCATTTTGAGGTTATTACCCCGAGATGCATTTGGGATAAAACCATGTCTTCTTATAGTATCCGTAAAAATATTTTTTTTCTAGGAAAAGAAAAATCCTTTTTTACAGTGAATTAGGTTATTCTCTTATACATGGGATTATAAAATGGGATATCCCTAATGTTTTCTCATCGTATTTTTTAAAATATTACAAACCATGTCTCTAGTACTAACCATAATAAACCATACTTTCAATATATAATTATTACCTATTTTTAGATTTATAATCAAAACATAAATTTCAATACATGCAATCATCATATAAGTTTAGTCTATTTTTTAAAATGAATACATATGTTTATTTTTTCATAATTGAAAAAAACGTCTCCAATTATGTTCTTTATAAATAAAACCCTTCTTGGATATATCAAACATAAAACCCTTCATTATAACATGGGGAAAGGATGCATAATAAAGGTTTACATTTGATGCTCTATAAGGAATCACCTAAACCTATCATGATCAAACGGGTAACAGAAAATTATCATAACATTTTAAAGACATACCCTGTATACCCTAGATCACAATCATGAGTCATTAAATAAATAATGGCTGACCATAAGACATGGATCATAATGGAATCAAAGAACATGAGTCATGAGAGCATAAAATTAGCATAAATCATGGATTTTTGGAATACACAAAAGAACACAAAATAATTTTCTTAGTAGTAAAGAATAATTTATAGGTATATCATATTGTATTGGCTTCATTCCCAAACCATCATAGTAGAAAGGGTCACTTCCAATACTACCATAGAGGATAGATTCCCTTACTTATGTGGGTCCACTCTTCATTCCAATAATGGTTATCTCAAGGGATATCTATCTTTAACCAATTCTTTGTAGTGTTAAATAATTATTTTCCCACTACAAAAATAATTAAAATCAAACATATGTATGCCAAAAAATCAAAAAACATTCATCATATAATAACCCTGGAAGTGAAATTGGTTTCATAAGCATTTCACCATGGCATAGATCATGGAAAAGAAACCACATTCATAAATATCTTTTCATTATAATGATAAACCATCTAGAGAAATAATAAGGATCGTATCATTGAATCATATCCACTTTAAATATTATAAAAAATTAAATGATTCCAACTTTGAGGGAAAGTTATTCTAAAAGATCCCTTGGATCATTTTTTGTGGGAAATATCATTTTTTACTTTTAAATCACTTACATAAAATATAAAAAGACCCATTAATTAAAGGAATAATTTTATTTGAATATAACCTTTATCCCTTATAAATGAATCCTCAAATCATTGAATGGTCATGATGGTGGAAAATTTTGTTCATGTCATAGATGTTAAAATAAATATTCCTTTCTCATTTTTGTTAAAAAGTAAAAAGTTACTCATTTTTGTTAAAATAAATATTCCTTTCTCATTTCTGACGACGCCTGATTCTAAGGCTCGGTGTGCCTGAAATTAATTTCTGAAGTTTTGTTCGGGTACGTTAGGTAAACGTACGTGCAAGATTTTATATATTTAGAGCTGTTGTTCAGAATTTAAATCTAAGGGCACCGTTGAACTCACAACACTGGTATTCTCTTAAGAAGACCTTTACTATATTTGCGTTTTATCATGATTGGATGTAAATTTTTGGGGTTTCTAAATAAATTAAATTAAAATATGTCTAGCATATTTTTATTTGAATGGTAGTTAAATCCTCCAAGGGGAGGTCGGTGGTGGGGCCACCCGCACATAACCTCCCTTGGGAAGATGCTAAAAGGAGGGGCCCACACGAGCATCAAACCCCCTTAACTCCCCTTGAACCCCCAATTAAGGAGGATGAACTCTTCACTTTCCCCATAAATTTTTGGAGCCTCTTCACCTTCCCCATTATGGTGCCAACACACTTGGGAATTAATTAATTCCAATTAATTAATTGTAGGTGTTTTAAATTCATTTGAATTCTTTTTGATTGCATGGAAATAATAAAATAATAGTGGATCAATTATTTTATTTTGATTTGTTGGAAACTTTAATTTGGGGGTGGAACTTTGAGAGGACTCGGGAGACTATCCAACGAAGAATGACATCCTCTCGAATGAAGAATGATTTCTTCTCAATGAAGAACGCCCATCTCCACTGGGGAATGATGATGTAGTCTTCTTCCTTTCCAACTGGGGAAAGAAAGGGAAGACTCCACCCATGAAGAATGTCGCCCATGACGACGTCATCTCCTCCCGACATCAACGGAATGATCCCGCCTTCCCGCGACTCCGCCGAGTGAACAAAAATTAAATGTTAGGGGAATTTGATTATTTTATAGTATGAATTATACCCTCGTTCATCATCATTTATTTTGGTTTGATGATGGTCACTTGTTATAACCTAATGTAGAGGGTGAAGGCTGAACAAACACGGCCTGACATCCCTCCGATTGGTTCTTGATTGGTTGAAGACGGAGGTAGAGCCGGAAGGGCGCAGTGCCAACGCGCCGCGCCGGAGGAAGGGTGTTGCGGTCATTCGAGCCTTGGTGAACGAAGACGCCATGTCACTGTCGCGCCGCGTCGAGCCAACCTCGTGGCCGGGCCGCCCCTCGGGCTGGGTCGCCACAGTAGGGCTGCCCCACGGCCGGGCCGCCCATTGGCCAAGCCGCCACAGCCAAGAAACCCCACGGTCGGGCCGCCACGGTCGGACAGCGCCACGGCTGGGCCACCCCTCGGTCGGGCAACCATGGGCTAGGCTGTTCCCTCAGGTTGGGCTGCACCCGCAGTCCGGGTCATACCGCAGTTTGGACCGGGTCATGCCAGGTCGGTCCGACTAGGTCGGTCTAAACCTGAACCTACTGCGGTCATTTACCCCTTTTATCTCGTATCATGGGCTACGGGTAACCGATTGTCGAACAACCTGTGGAAATTGAATTCATGGAGAGAGGAAATTTTTTTGGTATACCCCACTAGAGGTTTTTACATAGGTGGAGTACGATCAGGTTGGTTTGAACCTAAAAACTAACCGGGCCCCTGGAACAAAAACCCCAATAACTCATAGACCAGGCGTCTAATTGATGCGCCGTCTACTACGTTGGGTTCCTTATGATGAGAAGAAATTATGAGATATATTAACATGAGCCTTTGTGGTAGTTGTTATATTGAAACATGGTTTGAGGAGAGGACCCTCTTGGAATCGAGCGTGTTGTGTGTGGGAACCCAAGGGATGGCTGTGACTGAGATGATGGAGTCCTCCGTGGGTTCGACATCGACTATACTGTACCAGGATCTTCCAAGGGTTCGACAGTGATGGCTTCTGTACCGTAATCCTCTATGGGTTCGACAGTGACAATACTATACCAGGATCCTCTATGGGTTCGACAGTGATGACTTCGGTACCGGAATCCTCCTTTGGTTCGACAGTGACGATACTGTACCAGGATCCTCCGTGGGTTCGACAATGATGACTTCTGTACTGGAATCCTCCATGGGTTAGACAATAATGACTATTTTACCGAGGTCCTCCGTGGGTCCGAATGTTCTGACTTCTGTTGCTGGATCCTGTGTCGGTCCGACAGAATAGCTGATCTTGGATCCCGTGTTGGTCCGACAGCTTAGCTGGTCCTGAATCCTGTGTGGGTCCGACAGCATAGACGAATCAATGAATACATCTGATCATCTCTATCACCCTAAAAAATATGTATACATGTGTTATCTGAGTCATTTATTTCAACCATTATCATCATAGTGATTGACGTTACTTCCTTTGTGGAATGGTTTGTGCTTGGGATCGAGAGTTGGAGACAGACTGTGATTGGTAACATAGGAATATGTAATGGAATATACCTATGTAGGGTTGGATGATACTTCATGATTGTATTATTTTTCTGTGGTTTATCCTTAGTGGATTCTGGGAGACCTTCGGGGGTCTCGGGGTCCCCTACTGATTATTGTTATACTCACCCCTGCATGGGCATCTCCCACACCTTGTTCTGTTCTGTGCAAACAACAGACATCAGTGATCAAGGCTGAGGGTGATGGACGGGAGGCTTCTCGGAGCTGGAATAGATGGGACGTACCATAGAGACGTGTTGTTTGAGTACTATACCTACCCTTCAGGTAGGATTCCCCGGTGGACGATCCATGAGCTTCTTACCTTTTTACTTGTTCTTGTACTAGTTGTTCTGTTGGGTTTTTATTATGGCCCACTTACTTTCAACACACTTTTCTTTTCTATTTTTGTCTTTTTTTCTTCTACTACTTGTGTTCAGACTGCGTGAGTTACATCTTAAATGGGAATGCCTTCATTTTTTATCATGGATTCGCCTTTGGTGCTAGTCGTCAGCCCCTGGCCTGTGGAAGGTTGGCTTGGGGTAGTCATGACACGGGCCCTGAGGACGGGTCGTGACAAATTAGTATCAGAGGATTCTTTTATAACGTATAACATGGTCTCTATTTCTTTTAATGGAAATAATGTTATGTTTTATGGGTGTTGTTATCAGTTTAGGGAAACTGGTGTTGGTGCTGCGACTGACATATCCATACACTAGGACCCTGACTTCTGATTTCCGACTCAGTGCACGAAAAACACTGATTGCATGCGTGTTTCCTTTGAAATGTTTTCTTCTTGAATATTTTGTGTCAGCTCACCAGGTATACTGTTTCAAATGTGGCACACCTATTTCTTTTTAGGATGGCCCCACTATGCAACCCAACTAGGGTTCTGAGTTTCGTACGAGATGGTAGCCAACCGAGCGATGAGGCCTCGGTGGAGGGGCCCCATCATAGCGGAGGTACCAGCGGTACCACTACCCGCTGGGCCACTGATACCACCAGCTCCAACCGTATAGAGTGTATGTCATCTGAGTTCATTTCACGAGTTCCAGATCGAGAGGCCTACTAGGTAATGGTGAGTGACTGACCCATATGCAGCTGAGGATTGGCTAGTGGCTATTGTGAGAGTTTTCATATTGGTAAGGACACCAACCGACCACATGGTGATCCGTGGCGCGAGTTTCTTATACGTAGTAGCAGGAAGATAGTGGAGCTTGATTCTCCAGGTGCATGACAAGGCATCATTACTCTGGATAGACATCGAGAGTCTCTTTCTCTCAGTGTTTGTTCCAGACACCCTTCGTTCAGTGTGGATTCAGGAGTTACATCATCTACAGCAGGGCAGCATGACAGTAGCTCAGTACTAAGAAAGGTTCACCGACTTCTTGAGCTACTCCACAGATATGGTACAAGACCCATTCTTCAGGTCCTGGGACTTCGAGAAGGGACTCATGCATGAGACTGGGGATTCAATGATCTCCCTTAGCATCCTGACACAGGTGGGGGTGCTAAAGCAAGCCCTTCTAGTGGATAGTTTTCATGCTGAGCAGACACCAGTAGCGAAACCTACGATAGGGCGTCACATAGTGGAGACTTCTATGTCTGGAAGTAGACAGATATTATAGATGTCTAAGAGGACCAGGCCATCAGGTCGGCGACCCCAGGATACAGGTTTGGTTTTGTGGGACACATGAGATAGAGCCATCAATTCGAGGAGCTGGCAATGCTATGCATGCGGCGGGCATGGTCACATGGCTCGTGATAGCCCAACCTACCATGAAGATGATAAATAGATAGTAGAGGGACCTCCCAGGAAGATGTTGAGGTTCAACCATGGTGGTCCGCCAGGAGTAGGCGGACGTTACAGAGGAGATGGCCGAGCAGCGGGTGGTGGACGATGTTTCGATGCTCTACCACCACCACCACTTGGAGGTCCACCCTGACCACATGGAGTTGACATAAAGAGGCGGGCTCAGCTCCAGGAAGTCAAGGATTATGACCACGGTTCACCTAAGATGATTCGAGATACTATCTGTGTCTACTCCACCCTTGCTGCAGTACTTATAGACACATGTGCAAGTCATTCTTTTATTGTCACTACCCTCGTTCGGAGCATGGAGATTCTGATGGATCCGTTGGCTCAATCCATACAACTAGAGACTCTTATGGGAGCATAGTTGATGATTAAACACTTGTGCCAGCAGTGTGAGATAACTCTAGGAGGCGAGAGCTTTGGCTGGGATCTTCTTGTAGCGGCGTCGAGGCCTTACGAATTCATCTTGGGAATGAACTAATTATCCACAGTTCATGCTCAGATTTATTTTATTAGGTGCAACGGGCAGTGTATCCTTATGGATGGGACCAGGTTCACCTTCACCGGTGAGAAGGGAGCCTTTGCAACACAAGATGGACTTACATAGAGGAGGGGGCAGCCGATCACACATCAGTTGGCTAGTCTCATCCTCAGAGCGGTTGATGTGCGGAGTCTGATTTTTCATGTAGTTTTGGATCAGTACGCGGATGTTTTCCCTGATGATGTTCCAGGACTACCTCCACACATAGAGGTGTAATTCTACATTTACCTGTACCCCGGGATGGCACCGATATCTACTCCAGCATATCGGATTTCTCCCACCGAGCTTCGTGAGATTTGGGTAAATCTAGAGGACTTGCAGGGGAAGGGATTTATCCGACCCAGTGTTTCACCCTGGGCATCCTTGATTTTGTTCGCCAAGATGGTGGCTAAGAGATTGCCACTGTGTGTTGACTACCGTCGCCTGAATCAGGTGACAGTGAAGAACAAGTACCCACTTTCTAGTATTGACGACCTCTTTAATCAGCTTAAGGGAGCACGATGGTTCTTGAAGATAGAAATTAGGTCAGGCTATCACCAGCTCAGAGTTCGAGATGAGGTTGTGCATAAGACGACCATTAGGTGTCGGTATGGACATTATGAGTTCTTGGTTATGCCCTTTGGTGTAACCAACACTCCTGCAGTGTTCATGAGTCTCATGAATAGGATCTTCCTACCTTAACTAGATTGTTTTTTCATAATCTTCATAGACGACATAATAATTTACTCGACTATTGAGGAGGAGCACACCTACCATTTATGGGTAGTACTGGACACACTCCGAGAGTACCAGCTTTATGGTAAGCTCTTGAAGTACTAGTTTTGGATTCGAGAGGTTCACTTCTTCAGATGCGTCTTCTCAAATGCTGGAGTTGCAGTGGATCCAGCAAATATCGAGGTAGTACTTTCCATAGATCCACCCAAGACTGTGACAGAGGTTCAGAGTTTTCTGGGACTGGCTGGGTACTATCAAAGATTTGTGCCAGATTTCTCCAGAGTTGCATCACCACTTTCATCTTTGACGAAGAAGGGGTAACCCTTCGCGTGGTCAGAGAGATTCCAGTAGTGCTTTCTGGAGCTGAGGCAGATGTTGACTAGTGCTCTCATCTTGAGGCTACCAGAGGAGGGTGTTGGGTACGTAGTATACTGCGACGCATCAGGGACTGGACTCTGGTGTGTCCTGATACAGGAGTGAGCAGTGATCGCATATGGTTCTCGGTAGTTGAGACAACATGAGAAAAACTACACTACCCATGACCTGGAGTTAGAAGCAGTGGTCTTCAACTTGAAGAAGTGGCAGCACTATCTAATGGGTGAATGCTTAACAGTCTTCTCTGACCACCAGAGTCTTAGGTACATCTTCTCACAGAATTACCTGAACAAGAGATATCAGGGATGTATCGAGTTCCTCCAGGACTATGACAGTGTGAGAGTCTATAATTTTGTAAAGGGGAATATTGTAGCAGATGCTCTCTACAAGAGATCAGGAATTCAGCTACTAGGAGAGGCAACCGAGCAGATGTCCACGTAGAATATATCCTTTGTGGATAGAGATGGAGCATCCTTTTTGCAGTCTCTCACAGTCACTCAACCTCTTTTTTCAGTGATTTAGGGAGGCACAGCGTGGGGATGTTGACTGTGAGATGCGACGTACTCATTTATCCCCAGGGCAGGCACCTGATGGCTTTTCAGAAGGTGGGGAGCACGTCATTCTCTTTAGAGGAAGTACCATGGTACCAATTGCATTTCAGGAGAAAATTTTGAGGGAGTTCAACACATCTCCTTTAGCGGTACATCTAGGAGTAGAGAAGATGTATCATGACCTCCAATGACAGCACTGGTGGCCAGGTATGAAGAAGGTTATAGCATAGTTTATCTCTCGATGCCTCACTTGTCTGAAAGTGAAGGCGGAGCACCAGGTACAAGCAGGCTTGGTTAATCCCTTAGAGGATCCAGAGTGGAAGTGGGACGGGATATCCGTGTATTTTGGGATGGGACTTCCACGTACATCCAGGGGACATGACTCCATCTAGGTGATTTTTGACTGACTCACCATGTCGTTCCACTTCATACCGATCAGAGAGAAGGGCTCCCTAGAGATCTTGGGATGCCTCTATGTACAAAAGATCGTATGTCTTCATGGTGTTCCATAGACGATTGTCTTCGATCGAGATGCACGTTTCACTTCCCATATATGGAAGGGGTTGCATGAGGATTTCAGGACACAACTTCTCTTGAGCACCACCATCCATCCTCATATGGATGGAAAGATAGAGAAGACCATTCAGACTCTCGAGGGCATGCTCCGTTCATGTGTCCTCGACTTCGGTCGCAGCTGAGAGGATCACTTATCCTTAGAGTAGTTTGCGTATAACAACAGCTACCACTCCACCATTTTGATGGAACCATACGAGGAACTGTACGACCGAACTTTCAGATCACCTATGTGCTAGACTGACACATGGGAGTCAGCACTTGTAGAACCAGAGATGGTGCAGGCTACGATGGAGAAGGTGTAGATCATTCATGAGTGGATGAAGGCTGCACAGAGCAGACAGAAGTCCTATGCTGATAGAAGACGGAGACCACTAGAGTTCGAGGATGGCAACCACGTCTTTCTATGGGCCCCACCTCAATGAGGTCTACGAGGATTTGGCCGAGGGGGAAATTTATCTCTGTGATTCATCAGACCTTTCCAAGTCCTCAGCAGATTAGGCGAGGTGCCTTACCACATGGCTCTTCCACCTCAGTTGCACAGGGTGCACGATGTCTTCCATGTATCTCAGCTGAGGAGATATGTGCACGACCCGTCCCACATTATCAAACATGTGGAGATGGACATCAATCACGGGGCGACTTTCACAGAGGTTCTAGTAGAGATTGAGGAACGAGAGGAGCGGGTCCTGCATGGTTGGTCAATACCTCTGGTGCATGTTTTCGGGCAGCCCGAGAACCTCCAGGAGAGTACATGGGATCCAGAGGCTCAGATGCGTTCTCAGTACCCCCATTTGTTCCATTAGTGTGTGTTTTATCTTACAGGGACATAAATCCCGGATTGGGGAGATTTTAAAGTCCTGTAAATTCCGTAATTTTTTTTTCATAAATACATGGGAGTTTTACGAGTCCATAGTTTCTAACAGCACCTGATTGCGAGACCCGGTGTGCCCAAAATCAATTTATAAAGTTTTGTTTAGGTACGTTTAGTAAATGAACATGTGGTATTTTATATCTTTTGAACCGGTGCTCGGAATTGAAATCCGAGGAAACCGTTGAACTCACAGCGCCAGTATTCACCTAAGGAGACCTTTACCGAAGTTGCATTTTATAGAGATTTGAAGTTAATTTTTGGGGTTTCTAAATAAATTAAATAAAAATATGTCTATAAGATTTTTATTTGAATGGTAGTTAAAAACTCCAAGGGGAGGTTGGTGGAGGGGCCACCCGCACATAACCTACCTTGGTAGGATGTTATAAGTTGGGGCCCACACGAGCATCAAACCCCCATAACTCCCCTTTCACCCCCAATTAAGTAGGTTGAAATCTTCACTTTCCCCATAAATTTTTGGTTCCTCTTTACCTTCCCCATTATGGTGCCATCACACCTAGGAATTAATTAATTCCAATTAATTAATTTGAGGTGTTATGAATTCTTTGAAATTCTTTTTTATTACATGGCAATAATAAAATAATAGTGGAGCTCTTATTTTATTCTAATTTGTTGGAAACTTTCATTTGGGGGGTGGAACATTTAGAGGACTTGGGAGATTATCCAATGATGAATGACATCCTCTCCAACGAAGAATCATATCCTATCAATGAGGAACGCTCGTCTCCACTATGGAACGACGACACCATCTTCTTCCATTCCAACCGGGACAAGAAAGGGAATACACCACATGCGAATAACATCACCAAGGACGATGTCATCTCCTCCCGACGTCAACATAATGATTCCGCCTTCCCACAACTCCTCCGAGCGAACAACGATTACAAGGTTGGGGGAATTTATAATTTTAATGTATGAATTATACCATAATTTCTCATCATTTATTTTGGTTCGATGATGGCCACATGTTATCACCTAATGCGGAGGGCGCGGGTCGAACAAACCCATCCCGACATCCCTCTGATTGGTTTTTGATTGGTTGAAGATGGAGGCAGAGCCGGAAGGGAACGGTTCTGACGCACCGCACCAGAGAAGAACCATGGCCAGGAGGGCCGTGGTAGATAGAGGAGGCACAACGCCATCGCGCTGCACTGAAAGAATGGGTTCGTGGCCATTCGGGCCGTGACGAACAAAGATGGTGTGGCGCCATCGTGCAGTGCCGAGGCAGCCTTATGGTCGGGCCGCCCCTCGGGCTGGGCGGCCACGGTTGTGCCACCCCATGGCCGGGCCGGCCCTCGGCCAGGCTGCCACAACTGGGAGGCCCCGCGGTCGGGCTGCCACTCGGCTGTGCCAAAACGACCGGGCAGCCCCAGGGCTAGGCCGCCCCTCGGCCGGGCTGCCACGGGCCGGGCCACGCCCTCAGGTTGGGAAGAACCCATGGACCGGGTCAGACCCCGGTTTGGACTGGGTTGGGCCGGGTTGGTCCGAATAGGTCGGACCGAACTCATAACCTCTATGGAAATTTACACTTTTTAGCCTGTATCTTTGGCTACATGTATACGATTTCAACCCTCCTACGGTGATAGAATTCATGGAGCGAGGCGATTGTTTTGGCATACCCCGCTTGAGGTTTGGATGCAGTTGGGGTACAGTCAGGTTGGTTTGAACCTAAAAACCAGCCGGGCCCCTGGAACGGAAATACCAATAACTCATAGAACGGGCGTATGATTGACACGTTGTCTGTTACATTGGGTTCATTATAATGAGATGGAACTACAAGATACATCAACTTGAGACATCATGGTATTTTATGTATAAAAAAATGGCTTGAGGAGTGTACCCTCCCGGAATCGAGCGTGTTGTGTGTGGGAACCCTAGGGCTGGCTGCGACTGAGATGACAGATTCCTCCGTGGGTTCGAGAGTGACGATACTATACCAGGATCCTCTGTGGTTTCGACAGTGATGACTGTTGTACCAGAATCCTCTATGGGTTTGAAAGCGACGACACAATACCAGGATCCTCCGTGGGTTCGACAATGATGAATTCTGTACCAGAATCCTCCATGGGTTCGACAACGATGATATTGTACTAGGATCCTCCGTGGGTTCGACAGTGATGACTTCTGTACCGGAATCCTCCATGGGTACGACATCGATGACTACTATACCGGGATCCTCTGTGGTTCCAACAGTTCTAACTTATATTCCTGGATCTTGTGTGGGTTTGACAGAATAGCTGATCCCGGATCCTGTGTGGGTCCAACAGCTTTGTTGGTCCTGAATCCTGTTTGGGTCTGACAACTTAGATGAATTAGTGACTACATATAATCATCTCTATCACTCTACAAAAGATGTATACCTGTGTTATTTGAGTCATGTCTTTCAACCATTGTCCTCATGGTGATTGACTTTACTTCCTTTTGGAATGGTTTGTGCTTGTTCTTGAGAGTTGGAGTCAGACTGTTATTGTTAACTTAGGTATATGTATGGGAATATACCTAAGTAGGGTTGGTTGATACTTCATGATTTCATCATTCTTCTGTGGTTTATCCTTAGTGGATTCTAGAAGTCCTTCGGGGGTCTCGGGGTCCCCTACTGAGTATTGTTATACTCACCCCTACACGGGATTCACCCACCCCTT
The DNA here is from genome assembly GCA_963277665.1 of Viscum album. Taxonomy (NCBI): domain Eukaryota; kingdom Viridiplantae; phylum Streptophyta; class Magnoliopsida; order Santalales; family Viscaceae; genus Viscum; species Viscum album. The sequence goes on along the minus strand of OY728152.1, from coordinate 864,646,144 downwards.
GTTGTGTTCTGTGAAGATGACAGACAACAGTGATCGAGGCTGAGGGTGACGTACGAGAGGCTGCTCGGAGCTGGACTAGACGGAACGTACCGCAAGGACGCATTGTTCGAGTACTATACCTACCCTTCAGGTAGGATTCCACGGTGGACGATCCAGAACCTTCTTACCATTTTACTTGTACTTGTACTTGTTGTTCAGTTGGGTTTGTATTATGTACCAATTACTTTCAACGCAGTTTTCTTTTCTATTTTAGTATTTGTTTCTTCTACTTCTTGTGTTCAGTCTACGTGAGTTACAGGTTAAAAGGAAATGCCTTCCATATTTTATCCGGGATTCACCTCTGGTGCTAGTCGTCAGCCCCTGGCCTATGGAAGGCGGGCTTAGGGTAGTCACGGCACGGGCCTTGAGGATGGGTCGTGACATCTCACTTTAGTCTATTAACTGATTCATATTTTACATTTATCTCATCTCTTACCTCTTGTTAATCACAACCATCCAAAAAATTTACCGATTACATATTTACTTTATTCCAAACATTTTCCATTCCACTAAGCATCTATAATGAAACCCTATAAAAACTACACAACCATCGTATCGACAACAACACAAAATAATGCCAAAAAACCCCCAAAAAAATTCTTAACAAACAACCACAACCCACTATCACATCCTTCAACAACAATCACATGAAATTGTCCTCCCTGACATTCATTCATTTAAAATACGAATCCAATTTACCTGCACTATCACCATAAATCCTATATTTCTACACAACCAATTTATTACCATATTATTGTGATTTAACAAAATTATACAGGTGAAATGAATATCTATAGTACCCTCTAGTTTATTCAAAATAGAGAACTCAATAAAAAAATTCATGAAGTAGTAAATAGAAAAAAATGTAGAAATCTAGCTATATATCACACTAAGGAAACATTATTTAATCTTTATTTTATTACAATAACTTGTGGCCAACATTGAAATCAAAACAAAAAATTCATATCTTGAAAAATACTTTTTCCTACCATATTTAAATTACTATTATTTATTGATATGTTATTCTATCTACTCAATAATATTAATTACATATATATCACAAAAACATGTAACATTATCAACATCATTATCAAATAACCATCAAACTTATACAATATCAAATATTCATATAAAAACATGTGGAAATAAATTCCCTATAAAATTTAATTAATGATATTAATTATATGAGAATAAAGGATGTACCATCTTCTTCTCTCCATTATTTTTAGTGTTTCATTTGAATTTGATCTTTATTTAATTGTCAACTTCATGAGATTGATGTGTTTCTCTAATATCTATTTACAAATTGATATCACATAAAATTATTTCTTCATAGATACTGAAGTCCTTAATGGATAATGTATTTCAATGAATATTAAAATAAATCATGAATCAATCAACATTAATTTTTTTTTTCAGATTATGATACTAAAAGTATAAAATTTAGGTCTTAAAATTTTACATCATTGGTACAAATAGATTCTTCATAATTCTTCATTATTTCTTGGAATTCCGTCATCATTTTCATATGATGAATACATGAAATTTAATTTTTGAAAAATAATATTTTATACTCATCCCAATACATGTATTCAAATTATTCCTACCACCATATATTCTTGATTTCATTCCACCACTGATAGTTTTCTCCTTCTAAATTATAGATTAAAAAAATAACTTTTCCTTGTTCAAAACACTATAGAATGAAATATAACTTTTTAGTGGTACTAATCCATTTCTTAGTAACAAGTGTATTAGTGGACCCACTTCAAAATGTGGATGATTCCATATGAAGGACTCAACATAATATTGTTCATTCATTATCTTATTTGGCAGCTCACCATGATTCATATCTCGAGAATTTTTGTAAGAATTATAATTATATTTTTTTTATTAAATTTCTCAGAACATTCAATTTCTCATGAGGAAAATAATATCATAATTTTTCACATTTAGCATTAACAGAGATCCTTTGGGTAATATCCACTGAATAAAACCAAAAATGATTTTTTGACCAACAATAATAATTGTCTGAAACCAGATAATCATGAAAATTTATTTACAATATGTATAAATAATGAGATATTATTTTCAATATCTATCTACTTTGGTTCAACCTTCGTCATTATGGTAATAATCTCTTCAAATAATTTACAATGGTTATTAAATAAACTTATTATTACAATAATAATATCGCTGAGATGGGTTAGAAAAGGCACAAAAAAATGAAACACTCACTTTTAACTAGAATAATTCAAGATATATACTCAACCAACTCATTTTGAGGTTATTAACCTGAGATGGATTTGGGATAAAACCATGTCTTCTTATAGTATCCATACAAATATTTTTTTTTCTAGGAAAAGAAAAATACTTTTTTACAGTGAATTAGGATATTCTCTTATACTTGGGATTATAAAATGGGATACCCCTAATGTTTTCTCATCATATTTTTTAAAAGATAACAAACCATGTCTCTAGTACTAACCATAATAACCCATACTTTCAATATATAATTTTTACCTATTTTTAGATTTATAATCAAAACATAAATTTAAATACCTACAATCATCATATAAGATTAGTCTATTTTTTTAAATGAATACATAAGTTTTTTTTCATAAGTGAACAAAAAAATATCCAATTATGTTCATTATAAATAAAACCCTTCTTAGATATATCACACATAAAACCATTCATTACAACATGGGGAAAGGATGCATAATAAAGGTTTAGATTTGATGCTCTATAAGGAATCACCTAAACATATCATGATCAAACGGGTAAGAGAACATTATCATAACATTTTAATGACATACCCTGTATACCCCAGATCACAATCATGAGTCATTGAATAAATAATTACTGATCATAAGACATGAATCATAATGGAATCAAAGAACATGAGTCATGAGAGCATAAAATTTGCATAAATCATGGATTTTTGGAATACACAAAAGAACACAAAATAATTTTCATAGTAGTAAAGAATAATTTAGAGGTATATTATATTGTATTGGCTTCATTCCCAAACCATAATAGTAGCAAGGTTCAATTCCAATACTACCATAGAGGATAGATTCCCTTACTTATGTGGGTTCACTATTCATTCCAATAATGGTTATCCCAAGGGATATCTATCTTTAACCAATTCTTTGTAGTGTTAAATAATTATTTTCCCACCACTAAAATAATTAAAATCAAAAATATGTATTCCACAAAATCAAAAAACATTCATCATATAATAACCCATGATGTGAAATTGGTTTCATAAGCATTTCACCATGGCATAACTCATGGAAAAGAAACCACTTTCATTAATATCTTTTCATTATAACGATAAACCATCTATAGAAATAATAAGGATGGTATCATTGAATCATATCCACTTTAAATATTATAAAAAATAAAATGATTCCATCTTTGAGGGAAAATTATTCTAAAAGATCACTTGGATCATTTGTTGGGGAAAATATCATTTTTTTACTTTTAAATCACTTACATAAAATATAAAAAGTCCCATTTATTAAAGGAATAATTTTATTTGTATATAACCTTGAAACCTTATAAATGAATCCTTAAATTATTGAATGGTCATGATGGTGGAAAATTTTGTTCATTTCATAGATGTTAAAATAAATCTTCCTTTCTCATTTTTGTTAAAAAGTAAAAAGTTATTCATTTAGAAAATGAAGAGAATATTTATTTTAAATAATTATTTAAATATTAAAATATGGTATATAATTAATTTATTGAATAATTATATATTACTAAAAACAATGTTGAAAACATTTTTAGAAAACATGGATATTGGAGAATAATTAGTTTTGACAAAATTTAGAAATGAAGTAGATTCTCCTCAAAAATATTTCTTTATATCTTGAGTAATTAATGAAAGAAAAATGAAATTAAATAAAATATAATGTTTAAATAGCCCTATATGAATAAAATTAATGTTATTATTGAGATTTATATCATTAAACTTCAATAATGGATGCATAATCTTAAATAAGAAATAATGATATTGTAATATAAAACCCATACCTCAAGTACGAATTCCTTTATAATTGGTTAAGACCACTATGGGAAAAATATAGATTTATTTTAAATTAATTAATGAAACATAATAATTTATTTATCAAACCATATCTGATTTACTTACTCGATTTTATCACTGGTATATTAATAATTCATTATAAAAATCATTATTCCTTGTGATAACGGCTTTGTTTTTCATGTAAATTTTGGTTTTGTAGTTTTGATCTATGTACATTGATAAATTTTACATAAAATACATAATTTTAATCATGATATAATTCTAATATATATTAATCATATATATTTTTATATTTTTCCATAAAATATGGAGATAAAAAAGAATATCAATGTTCATGGAGATGGCAGGTCGTACGTACGCATGGACACTATTTTAATTTTTTGATGGTTGATAAAAATCTAAAGTTAAATATTATTTAAATTTTAAATATTCATTATTATATAATACATATCAAATATATTCATTAAATCTATCCTTATTACCATCCACTTTAAAATAAAATTTAAAATTAATAACATCACTTCAGGTAGGTGGTAGTCCCAACATACGTATGAGAAACATTATCATCTTCCAATAGTAAGATGGTAAAAAGGTATATGTGATATTATAAATATATAAGTATAATTCTTTCATATATATCATATATATATACATTTAATAAATCTTTATATCTATCTGTGATAGGTGGTGAAGGAAAATGAATTACATCAGTTTGCGATGCAGTAGTCCACCATACACAGTATCGATAGTTTCATTTCCCATTTGATGTAATCAAACATTGATATAGGTTATAAAATTAACTTAATAAAATATTAGTATATAGAATCTATTGGATTTATTATTTCATTGTGTTGGAATAAAATTTTATGTTTGTTGAAGAATAAATAAAAGGAAAAGACATGGTTAATAATTATACCTCTTGTTTGGAAAATCTCATTAAGGTTATAGTTAAATCCTTACTAGGAAGGTTTTCTAATAAAATTACATAATGTAGGTAGTTTGGAAGGAGGAAAATAATGGGTTTTTAAACCTTGTATATACGAAAAGTCTCTTTAACTATGGTTATTATAGGATAGTTGGTGTTCTATTATAAGGGGGAGAGGACTGAATTGAAATTTATGAAACGAATAAAGTATATGAATGTATTATTCATTGAGTTTTCCCAAAAATGGACCATTAAAAAATATTTTATGATATATTGTCAAAATATGTGCATAAAATATAATTTATACTTGTTTTTGGGCATTTCAACCCTTTTCTATTTAGTTTAACCCCAAAAATCTTGTTTTTATCTTTTCCATAATAACATATTTTTACTATTCTTAGTATGAATTACGATGAAAATTAGGTTGAAAATATTAATTAAAATTAATTATTTCTATTTAAAATATTGAATTTATTTTATAAAAATAAATTTATTGAAAAATATTAATTAAATTTATAATCAAACAGAAAAACACAACGAAAAGTGGTTATCCCATAGAAAATGTTTTCTTAAGTATAAAATGTTTTTATTTAAAAATTAATCATAAAATTAATTATAATTACCTAAATTGGATTAATTATAATATTACTGAACTAATTTAAAATTTTAAAAAATTTAAAATAAGATTTAACTATGTATATTCATTAACAAAATTAATTGTTTTTAATTAAAATTTACATTTTTCAATATTCATTGAAAAATTAATCTTTTTAGAAAATTATAAAAAATACACTCTAAGATAATTGTAAAATTTTTATTTAAAAGATTATTTCATTTTTTCAAATAAATTTTCAAAATGAATTATATATTAATTTCAAAATAAATAGGAAAAACTTTAGGATGCTACTTTTTGAAAAAATATTGTTTTTAAGCATAAAAATACTATTATTATTATCCCATGGCATGAAAAAATATTTGGTGAATAATGAAACATTTGATTTAAAATATATATACTTATGTATGTATGTATACAAATGTAAAAAAAATTAAAATCCTTAACCCATAGTTATTGATATAATTTATTAAGATACAAATACATTACACACGTTGAAATAGTTTTTTCTAAAAAATATTTATTTTAATTTAAAATGGTTTTTATTTTAATTTCTAATAAATTTATTAAAAATGAATTTATTTTATATGTGTGTAAACCATATACTTTTCATAATTTAGTTAGTCTTATTCATTCCAACCAACTTTATAGCTATGTTATAATGGAATACAATATTATTGTTCATTTACACCTGGGGTTGCATGCACCAAAAGCTATCAAAAAGATTAAATTTATTTAAAAAAATATATCATAAAATATTATAGTCTTACACCATAAATCATGATGAAAACGTATGAAATTTGGGAATATCATCCCCAAAAATCTTATATAAGTTGGATTCATATCTTGACTACATCCTTTAGAAAGTGAATAACATCCCTACCCATGGGATACTCAATGGAGGGAAACACATACATATTCCTAATAAACATCCTAAAATAGGTAATCACATCCAAAAATAAAGAATATAACATCAGTATCTCTCCTAATTACATGGAAGCATCACATCATGGGAAGTACATCCGAGTCCCAAGGGTATTAATAAGTAAACGTGTAGTGTCCCATGCCATAACTATGATCAGTTTACTTCGGGATTTTTTTCATCACCAAAATCATCAAATTCATTTTGGAATTACATTATGTGGCAATGTTTCATCACATCCCACTATAACAAGAATAAAACACTTGAACATCAGCTCATCTCATAACGAACATAACAACCTGGGCCTCAATAATTCATACATGTTCAATAAATTCTTAGTCTCAAGCTATTAAATGAGTGTAATGTTGTCACATCACATAACAATCCACCCAAATGGGTATCAAATCCCTTTTTATGGAATATTATAAAAAAGGGGAAACAATCCCACTTCTAGGGTTAATGAAAAATTTATTGGAAAATAATCACCTCTTGAGTATTATGAGGTGAATAGGAGGTCTATCTTATACCACGTAGAGTGTCAACACATTGGATAGACCATACCAATCCCTATGTATCATGAACCAAAGTGGGAATGCGATCCTATGACAAAAGAACAACAATGTGAATGGAAAGTCCATCCCACAGTTAAGCAGCATAACAAACAAGGGGCATCTCAACTAACATTTATTATAATAACACAACTAGTTATAACACTCCTGAAAACATAATCATAATCAAATAACAGAGTAAATATATATATTAATAAAATATAAAAAGGAAATGAATAATTTTGTTGATATAGTGTCCAACTCACTCTTTAAGTCGAATCTGGTTTGGCCCTCCAATTCCCAACCCAAACACATATCTGATACTATGGTATAACCAACTTAATTAACCAAATTAGTTTAAAGGGATTACTCACCCCTTACATTAGTCACAAAATCCAAATGGATAAAATGTCACCAATAAGGATTTTATCAGGTCATTCCCCAAGATAAACATTTTAAAATCACACATTTCCTACTAAGAGGAGCCTAGGAGCACATATTCTAGGTCAAATATGTCATGATCTACTAAGGATTCATCTATATTGTCACTTCAACCATTATATCCAATAATTATATTTCAATACCTGGTATTTATGTAGTCAAGGTATCATTTGACATTGTAGGGAAGGATAATAATAGACCATTATAGTACACACTCACACATAAGTGGTGAAAGAAACATTCCAAGTCAAGGGATCATATCAACCCCTCATAATTTCACATATATTCATCTTCCAAAGTGGATAATTATCCTCAAAAAGTACCTCTATAGCATATCCTAACTCAAGAAAAGCCTTAAATATTATTGAGTAATTATTTCATCAATCATTAATTTAACCCTATGACCATTGGAGGCAAAGTCATAACAGTAGGTGATTCCAAAACTACCCTAGTTGTTCTTATGGAACTCAAATAAGTTATGATAAACAATAATTTTTTTTGATTTTAATCAACACAACTTAAGATACTTCAAATCTCATGTCATATAAACAAAATCATAACCAAATGATGATGTTTAGGGATTACCTGCCGCACACTATAGTTACTCCCTTTTTCTATCATCCTCCGATATCAACTATCCATAATCTGTAAATGTGAGTCCATATCAGCATAAATATCTATTTCAATGAATCATAAACCCGTATAATTAATTAAAATACATAACTACATAGATAATAATGTAGGAATAATTGAAGGATGGATCATCTGATGATGTAACAATAATAAAACCTCTAGAAATTGGGTGTGAATGACTCTTATCACACCACAGAGATCAGTATAATGAAAAGAGAAAATATCTAAAATCGATTTCAAAATTAATTATATCTCAAATGTGGAAATATTTAACATAAAAAATAGTAACTAAAAACCTTAATGAAACAACACAAAGCCTAGTGTGTTCATACACTCAGAATATACCATAGACAAGTTGAACCAAAGCCTTATCTTTAAGACATGATTCCTCTATGTTCTAGTGGAATGAGTATAGAAAACATAATACCAATACCATGTAATTAGTGAATGAAATAAAGAATGAATAATTTGTAATATAAAAACTATTAACCCACCAAAACCATCAAAGAGCCACCTTAAAATTGTTCCCACATTGAAAGGAGAAGAGAGGATGTTAGGGGGAGAAGAAGAGGACCCCAAATACTATGAAAAAATAAAAATAGAAAACCCCTAATGAGGATTTAAAATTAAAATACTTAAATATCCATTTACCTTGTTTAAAATAAATTATGGGCCCCATCGGGCACATGTTTTAGTGAATCAACTAATAGGTGGCCTTAGGTTGAATGCCTAATCCTCAAACACCATCACTATGTACCCAATTCTACTCAACAATGAACCTAAAGCCCCTCTTCAAAAACCCATTGACATTTTTCCAGCTCTCAAACCCATGTAACATGGTTTGATCCTCTTATACATATGAAATCACATTAAAAACATCCGTTCTGTCAAATAAAATGTGTCTAGAAAACACCAATTCCCAATCCAAATATAATAATTCTAAATGACCCAGGTTCTAGACATATTGTAACCCAACATCTTCTGGTTCTACCAATATGAACCGATGTAGGGTGTGACCCTAAAAATCTCTGAATCCAATGGAATACCTATATAGTGTAAAAATTTAATTGTAAAAACTTTGTGTCATCTGAAATGTTCATGCAGGATGTGAGAATAAATAATTTGTATGTAACCACCAATGGTGTCTCAAATCACATCGCTATCAAATATGCTTTTTATGAATATATATATATATTTACATATTTATATATCAAAATATTTTTAGTATTTAATAGTTATTGTATAGAAACAAAGCATTAGTGGTGAAATTGATGAATCATGTTAACTATTACTAGTAACTCATTCTTCTAGGCGGATCCATACCATTACAAACCTACTTTGAGCCAAACACATAGAATCTAAGATGATCATTTATAATGATTCATAGTAAAACATCCATCCCATTGGAAACAGAATAATACATAATGTGTCTAAGAAACATGTTTTTCCATCTCAGTAAAAAGTGTAAAAACAAGTATATGCATCTTGGAATTGTGAGCCCATACAACAGCCAATATATTCATCAATATATTGAGTACCTAAACAAAATTCACATATAAAATATATACCCATTTATAATATATCCAAAATAATATAAATCCATATTTATATTCACACACACACACTTTTTAGTATAAAGGAGATCTATGAAAAAACATACAACATGTTAGGTTCATTATTCTCCAGTATAAAGAAATGTCGTAAATGTGCCCTTTATAAGGAATTTAGACACAATCAATGATAGATAAAATTGATATTATCCACAAGAAATCATAATTTAAATTCTTTATATATACTATCTTATTACCATACTATAATGACAACAAATATTACTATACAATGACAAAGAAAAACTATTAGATAATTCCTAAATAAAATGAAACAATGTAGTTGTCAACCATATTGATCTAAGTTAATATCAGACATGATGTATGACATAATCAACACTCAAGGAGTCTTATTTATATTAGAATAAAGGAAATAACTAGGTAATATATATTAGTTTTTGAAAAGGTATAAATAGAATAAAAAATTACCATATGAGGAAAAATTATAGATAAGACATAACCAATAGTCAACCGTATGTTATTTCTAATTAAATATGTGTTACATTAAAATAACATTATAGTTATTTATTGAGTTGTTATTGGTTATAATTTTCATTTTCAAAATTAATGAATAACTTTATTTAAGTATTTGTGATTATTGGGATTTATGGATTTGTTTGAATTTTATTTGAGTTGAATCTAGGTGGCTCGAAATGGTTCAAAATCAACTATATGCATACTTTTAGGATTCTAGAAATATATTTGAGTTTATAAATTTAGTTTATCTTGTGATATAATACATTATAATGTCAATCAATTGTTTATTCATGTGGTTGATCAACTATTTTTTCAAACATTCACTCTAATTGGTCATGGTCTATCCTTATAAGAAGGGAGTTGTACATGCGGTAAATCCAACTATCTTATGGTTGATGAATATAGTAAGTGAGTTCTTCATGTGGTCAATCAACAATTTAAGTGAGTTTTTATGTGTCCAATCCCATGGTCTTATGATATATCCATATAATAAGTGATTTTTTATGCATATTATTCAACAATCATATGTATGATCCATATGGTAGTGAATATTTCATATTGTTGAACCACACATTCACTATAGATAATTAGGTAGCATTACATAGTTGATCCAACTCATGAACAATAATGAACATAGATATTTTTTAAAGTGATTTTATAGGGTGAAAATATGGTTTTAGAGGTTTTTGATATTTTAAAGAAATAAATTCCAATGACACTCAAGATGATATTCAAAGAGTAAAACATAACATTTTACTTGTTTTTCAATCTATTTCATATTATAATTAAAACATTCTGGTTAATTATTAAATCTATTTGATTTTATGAGCTAGTTTATCTAAAAATATATTATTTGGATTAAAGATTAAACTATTTGTGAGGAATATATTGATATTAAACATTAAATGTGGGTGTATTTATTCTTTGTTATTTTGGAATTTAAATAATCACTAGTATCTGAATATGTAGTGATTCATGCAGTGTTTAGAATGGTGGAGTATTTAGGGGACATAATTATTTTCAAAAGTTATCATGTTATGAAATTAGGATGAAAAATATATATCTCGAGTGAGTTTCTTTAAGGAATACATGATCAATATTCTTAAAATTTATAAATTCACTATTTCTGAAATACTCTTAATATTGATTGGGTCTTCAGAAGATTCTGTGATTTTTTTATTATTACACCAAGAATAAAAATTTGAAGAAGTGGAATTTTACTATAAAAATATAGTTATTTAAAATTTTAGAATATTAAATTGATTATGGATGATGGCTATAACATTATCATATATAGAAATGAGAGAGATTGTGCTTTACAATTATGATGGAAAAATAACTGAGATTATTAATCTAGAAAAAGATTTTGTAAAATATATTAATTCTTTGACTCAGAGTATCACTAAATAGAGTAATTTTTGAACAAAGAGAAATTTTATCCTTGAATATTTAATTTTTCAATAAAATATATTTAGATAGATATTGATATCCCAAATGGAAATTTCATAGATTATATTCTACATCCTGAGGATCTTGATCATTTAGTGTGATCATTTGAGTATTAGATTTTGAATAATTTCTACATTGTATCTAAATGAAGTGAGTATATATTATTAGATTTTATTTATGGCTCATTGATTGAGGTATATTTTTATAGTTTGGAATGAAATACAACTCTCAAGAAGATCATTATTACACTTGTTACCTATTATGTATGTAAAAGTGTTAAACTACATTATGTAGTGTGATTATGTGTATGAATAATGAGACTATATGCCAATTTTATAAGCTTATTAATTGTTGTCTATTATATTCAATAATTCATGGTTAGGGTGACAAACCGATCATGGTAAGGATTATGTTCCCATGAAGGGGATAGACCATGTAAAAATACCCATGTTCAATGTTCCCATATTTTATACATACATGAATGAAGATGAAATTATGAAATTGACTAAATAAAACATTAATGGGTGTCAAAGGACGATTTAAAAATGAATATATTTTAAACATTAGTATCCCCAAATTAATCTCCCATTTTTTTGTAAAAATATGACCCTTTTCACTTCAAATGGTATTTAATAATGGTCCCTCTGTTAGATTCTATCAAGTTATGGAAATTGTGAATCAAAATTCATTGAACCTTAAAGGATTTCCAATATTTGATTGGAAATATTATCACACATTTAAGAAAAAAATTCATATCTTTTATGCCTTGATATAGAGGTTATAAATGTTTTACTTATTAGTTTTACACCCAAGAAAAATAATAATCAATTGAAATTTGTAGATAAAATAAATATTGTGAATGATAATAAGGTGAAAAATTCTATCCATATACTATTTTCAGAGAAATTCTTTAGCAAACTGATGGGGATATAATCATCCAATGAAATATGAGATATGATAGAAAGTAGGTACAAAGGAAATGTGGAAGTCAGGGAGGACAAATTTTAAATTTGTAGAAGCAGGTTTGAATAAATCATCATGAATGAGAAAGAAAATGATGAATATTTTAATCAACTAAATAAAGTTATAAATATTTAAGGGTTTGGGAAAAAAATGAAGACTCTATAATTTTTAAAAACATCATGAAGAATTTAATAGATATGTTTGATCCTAAGATATTATCTCTAAAAGATAAAATGGATATTTTGTTGGATTAATTTCATAAAATTTTCATAGCTTATTAAATAAGGAAAATTCTATTCTTTAAGATAAAAATTGATAGATGGAATGGATCTTGGGGCTATGTGAAAGTAAAAAATAAAAGAACATGTTGATAATGTTTATTCATGTGACTCTAAAAGTTATGATAATGATGTAAACTATCATAGAATTATTTATCATATTTCAAATAGATTAAATAATGGGAATATCAAGGGAAAATTCTATGTCCACTAATATTATATAAATTAAATTTAATTGTGATATTTTCCATTTACAATTTAATTAAGAAATAACTAGATTTTGAATTAAAAAATGATGAGAATCCTTAAACAAATATGTGTAATAAATGTTCAAAATATTCATCTAAATATAGATGATGAATGAAGATATTTTCTAGAGTTAATTGATGTAATTTAATGAGTGAAGAAGGAATAAGTCACACATAATTTTGTGAATCTAGAAGTGAGCCTAGTGAGAAATTTTAAATTTTCATAAATCATTCTTAAAAAGACATTTTCACTTAAATTAGAGAATAATACATTCAAAACCCAACTAATCTGGATCACATATTGAAGGATGGGATAAAATATTATCTTGAGTATAATGCCATAATCCTTGAAGAAAATAAGAATCTTGTAAAAGAAAAAAGAGTTTGATTGAAGAGAATACTTTCTTTCAAATGAAATACTTATCTAATGTTGATGAAATAAAAAACATCAGGTTAAAAGATTACAAATTTGAGAAACTGAAGAAAGAACATGAAGAAAATTTTTCCCTAAAAGAATTATAATTATCATATACACAACCTAGGTGTCTCGTGGTTGAGAATGTGCAAACGTTTTTAAATGAGGACATAAAAATTATTTTTAAGTAAAATATTAATTCTCTAAATCATCAAATATATATTTTAAAAAGCATCATATTAAATTTTATCCCAATAAATCTTATTGAAATTGTATTTACATTAAACATTCTGGTTGAAATTTTAAATTTGGTTAATCATGGGTTGAGAAAAATGTGGAGAAACATTCTGCAATTTTAGTAGAAAATTTATAAATTCTATAAGTTCAAAAACTCCCTAGTAGAATAAAAGTAAATCATAATATTTAAAAAATGACTAAAATTATTGATAGGGTTATAAGGAGACTTTTTATAAAATAAGAATATTTGAGTTTCAAGGGTATTGTTAGTTCTATGGAGTGTTTAGGCACACAACCTAAAAATTCTTGTACAATATATCACTACCTAGAATGAGGCATGAATTTTTGGGAATTCATCTTGAATTGGGGAAATGAAATATTCAATAAAGGTAGGATGTGAATATAAATACTTCGAACTATCCAACATAGAAGATATTTGAGTGCCAGGAGGAAACGAGTAGATGATGTGAGAAACAGGATCACTGTGTTGAAAAGTGTATGATAATATTGCAAGGATAGACTACCTATACTAATAAAGGAAACAATATTAATAAGGAATTGTAAGAAAAAATATGTGTTGTAGAAATTTAATTAAAGGTAAGAAAAAGTGCTATGTCCTGGATTCATGATAATGTGTGCTCTTCCCACATGAAATGTGATCTAAGGATTTTAAAATTCCATTATATTCATGAAGGTGGAGTTTACTCTTTTGGAAAATATATTTCATTAAAAATTATGGGTATTGGATCTATAAAAATTTAAGCCCAAAATATGAAATGTAAAAATGTTTTGTATAAGGAAGGTTAAAGAATAATCAATTGGGTATTAGAAAAGTTTGTATTGACATAGAAGCATTTTTTTATAGAAGGACTCATGTATCATTAAAATATAAAAGTGTGGAAGTTTCTTCACTATAGGGAAAATGGAAATATTTTTTTTAATTTATGATTTAAACATTATAACATTAATTGATTTAATACCAAAATGACCGATGTCATGTTTATATAAAAATATCCAGAATCCTCTAAAATGACTATTATTTTTTAAAGGCGTGTTGAAAATGAGTTGGAAATATTCATCAAGAAATTGAAATCTGATAATGGATAGGAATATAAATGTGATTAATTTGATTTATATTTAATAAATCAGGCAATTAAGCATAATTCCAGTACATCATATACTCCCCAATAGAATGGTGTTATATATTGGAAGAATAAAATCATAGAAGATTCAAGTAGAACACTGTTAGCTAAATATAAAGGCTCAGAATATATTTTTAGAGATAAGTAGTGTGTACTGTTATTCGCATCCGTAATTGATTTATTTAAAGACCCTAAATACATTAAACTTCTTATGATATGGGTTTCAAGAATAATCCAATTTTCAAGTACATCAACATTTTTCAAATTCTGTGTTTTATTAATACCAATTGAAATAAGTTAAGAATGTTTCATGATAAACATTATGAATGGGTTTTTATGGGATACCTATCCATTTGAAGTGGGTATAAGTGCTTAAATTAGATTCTACAATTTATTTTTGAATTATTTAATGTCAAGATATATTAAAATGAGCACAACTCTAATGTTTTTATTATGGCTAAAGACATGAAAATACATTATTAAAGAAAAAAAATGAAAAAATATTTATTGAACAAGAATAATCTAGGAAGAAATTTATAGAAATTGTTTTTTATTATAATTTTGATTATGGGGATACTAAATATTATGGTTTCGTACATAAATGGTAATAAAAATGATTATATAGAGATTTTATTGGACATAATAAGCACCATTGAAAATAATAATAAGTATGTGAATATAAAATCTACATAGTCTTTTATGAAATGTTGATCAAAGAAAAATGGTGGATGTTATTGATAATGAAGAGTGTGTCAAATGCATACATGAAGAGATGAATCAATTTTAATATAACACAACTTGAGATATGTTATAAAAATAATGAAAAAAATGAGTTTAAAATAAAATAGGTGTTTTGAAATAAATTAAATGAGAAAGGTGTCGTGATAAGAAACCATTCTAGGTATGTATGTATATGATATATTTAAATGAAATGAATATAATTTAATGTAAATTATCTCCTTAGTAAGGCTTAAGGCATTCATTATTTTTCAAGAAGTGATTTCAAACAATCAATATTATTTTCATCATTTGGATTTTAAATCATCATTCTCGAATGGTGATATAGAGGAATAAGTATTTATTAAATAAAAAATTATTTTATTCATGATGTGATGAAAACATATTGTGCGTATTGAGAAATGAATTATATTTCTTGAAACATGATCCTAGAGCTTGGCACTGCAAACATAATGCCAGAGTGAAGGAATTTGGTTTCAGTAAAAGAAAATGTCTGATACTATACGGATTTGGATGTGCATAGATATAACATGGATTTGAGGTGTGTGGAATATAATGAGGGAATTTTGATTTAAACGTGGGAGTGAGAATCACCCCTTTAAAAGTGATATATAGATGAATAAATGTTACTAACCATGTAAATAATGTGCACCATTTTTTTGGAGCATACCTAATTTAAATTCCATAGTTAAGCATGATTTCCCTAGAGTTGTTATAGGATGGGAGACCTCAAATAAATTTTCATTGTGTGGGTGTGAGTGAATGAAAAAATCACACTAAAAGAGAATGTGTTAGTCTATAGGGATAGTCATTAGCCTGACTATTGACCTAGTGGGTAACATAATGTATTATGTTTGGAAGGTAACCAAGGTATTAATAGAGACCAACGAGTTAGATATCTTGTTCATGGCCCAAGGATAACTAGGGTGGGTGATCCACTAGATGATTTTTATACTATCTGGTGTTAGGCTTGGTCCATTTGGGATCCCCCTTGTGATAGTGATTTAGCTTATAACCTGATTTCATCCATGTGTATTGTGGCCAAAGGTGAGATCATATGTCATTATTTGGAGGAATTTATGGTTTTTTTTCATCCTCCATTTAGTTTAAAAGATATTTTGGTTTAAGAGTGATTTTCTCTTGTGATTTATCAATTATTTTGAGGATTCCTATCTTAATAGTTTCTTTGGAGTAACCATGAACAATTAATTCTAACTGGTAGGGAAAACATGTTACGTATCCATTGCTTCTTAAGACTTCATATTTGATGTTCTTGTTGTGGTGGTGATTTGAGATGTCTGGAAATATTTTGGGTGATCTGTTTGATCATTTTAAGATCATATTTTTTTTTGCTTTTAGGTCAGACCAGGTTGATCTATATTTTTGTTAGGTCCTCTTTAGATATTTAATTTTCTTTTATATTATATTTTTTGAACACGGAATTTTTAGGGGTAGAAAGTGGCATGGTGGTGAGAATTGTGATTCACCCATATCAATATATCTTAATTTGTATAATTTAATTTTTTAATGGGATGTTCCGAGTTCTTGTGATTTTTGGGTTGGAATTTTGAAATTTTGGAGGGTTAATTGGTGTCCCATAGTATACCTTCATGATAAGGAGTAAAAGTTAGGTGCCCATGAAGATGGTGATTTGTTGGGGATAATGCAGTGTTATGTATCTCTAATGGTTTGAGAAATAATTAAAAATTCCCCATACATTGTTCATGTGATCTTGGTCTAGGTGGAGACCTAGGAATTTTTAGTGCATAATTTGGAAAACTGTGTAGAAAAACTATGCTGCCTTACCAAAATATCATATTGTGTGATTTAAAAAAAATCTTTTAAGGAGAATTTAATGCCTTTATTCCACCATATGAGTCATCTAACCCATGGGATTCCATGGAGGACCTCCAACCACCTTCCCAATTGATTCTTGGTCCTTATTTTGTGATTTGCTAGTGGCTTAAAGGGAAATAATTTATTCAATCTCTCCATTTTCCTGTACTTCTCTATTTTCTATTAGTTTTAGATTCTACCATGAACCCTAGAGCCCTTATGGATGATTTAAGTTATCTAGGTGAATATAATTTTCTGGTTTTTGGTGTCTTGGGTTTATAAATGACATCTGTAATTTTTTCGGTAGCTTATTAGTTAAGGACACAAATTTTGATATATTTCTACTTAATTTTCACCTATTTAAGGTAAGTGATTTTATTAAATTGTTTTATTTTTTAATTGAATGGTTTATTGTGATTTATAAATTTAGTTTTATTGAAATGATAAAAATATGTGATACCCATGTTATGTTTTGAAACAATTTCAATGAGTTTTGATATTGGAATAGGGGGTTTTATCATTAGAATTCTATGATTCCTAATTTGAATATAATTTTCCTATAAGCTCATCTGAAATTAATATGAGGCATTTTGAAATGGTTTTTATTTAAGGTGTTGGATTTTGATATGGTTTTGGTTTTCAATGAGTTCAAACTATGTTTTAAATTTGAAATTATTTTAAAAATTAGTTTTGACGTCAATGTGTTTTTAAAATGTGTTCCATAATGAATTTAAAATATCTATTTGAAATGAGTGTTTGGTTTACCCCTTTTGAGAAAATAAAATAATGTATCTTTAAATTTCATTTTAGGTAAATTAAGGACTTTGGCATTTTTTTATTTCACAAATTAGTACTCACGTTTTAAATGGTATAATTGGAATTTTTTAATGGAGTGTCAGGTTTTAATGAATTTTTAATGATTCCTAAGTTAGATTTTTATGAAATGTGAGATGGATTGGAATTATGATACATGATTTATTATGAAGACTAGGTTTTCAATTTGGTTTTAAATGGTGTTTGTAAAAGACCCCTAATGAATTCCCCTTGATTGTTTTACCAAATTTTTGTATTTTTATCAATATGTGATGGTTTTTGGTCCCCTTATTTGGGAATATTCTTTTTATAAAATAAATGTATGATATATATTGGGCAATTAAATATGAGGATATTGTATTTTAGGGAGAATAATTTCTTATGCCTTTCCTATTAATCCCAATTTGGATATTCATTCGCCAAACTTCATTATTAGTCATGGGAATCTAGGTACCAATGACAGATCATCATTTATATTACACAAGTTGGTTTACGTTCCACTATTGGACTTCCAGTCATGCTAGACACTAGGTCTAGTAGGCGTGTGTTAATTAAAATAGTATTGAGTGGGTTAGTTTGATTAGTTGTGGTTTAGAATTAATATATGATAACAGTTAGTCCCTTAGTGGATGTTCATAATAAATTAGATGAGTATCACATTAGGGATTTCACAGTAGATTACATTACACATTCATCTTATCGATTTAGAGTTATATTTTTTGGTTTTGTTCTAGTTATCTATTATATAATTTCCACTACTTTTATTGTTTTGGAACCCATATCATTCTTTATTTAATGTACATCTTGTGGCATATGGTGCCAAATTTGATATGATTTTTCATTATGTGTGTTTGGGTCATTTCCTTTGGAAACTGGTTTTAAATGATGTTGGAAAACACTATTTTTAAATAATTACTATGGTGTTGTGTTTTTAAAGTTGATTTTAAAATTATTTTTTTGGGCTTAAAAGAATGCTTCAACAGGACAAATTTTTATGAAGATATTATTTTAATTTAAATAAAAAAAGGTATCATTTTTCGAAATGTTAGTGGGTGTGTGGTTTTAGAAATGCCCTAGCTCAGTTGATTTGTTTTCAAATCATGACTTTTTTATTTAATAAAAAAAGAGTAACAATTAGAAATTTGTTTTTGAAATTGTTATATTTTTTCACCTATTTACATTTGGAAAAACAACATTGAAATTATATTTTAAAACTATATATTATGAATTGCATTTTTAAACTAATTTTATGGTCTTAGATAGTGAAATACTGCTGGGGTTTTTAGCTCTGGCCTGTATATTTTTGGTTCAAGGTATCTAGATGGATTCATGTTTTATTAATTATGGATAATGTAGGGTGAGTATAGTGGTTATGAGAAACCATTGGTTTCATGTTAATGTTCTCAGTCTTTCCCCATGTTTGTGGAGTTATTTTTCTTGTTAGTTTTGTGTCATCTTTTTTCCCTCACATTAGCTTCTTTTAGTAATTTTATTGTATATTCTAAATAATTGTTGTATTTTTTTGTTTATGGGTGTTATCTTATCATTTTGAAAATGGGTTGAATTAATGATGTTGCGTATGACTGGTGTGGAATATTATCTTATTTTAGTTCCTTATATGTTAATATTTCATAGATGAGTAATGATAAGAAGTCCTTCCCTAGTCTCTCAGTAGGTGGTCATTTTTTATCCATGATTAGGGGAAAATCACTCCCAAAGGGTTTTCTTTTGATATCCATGCCCTAGTTTCAACACCTTGGGGATCTAGAATTCCATTCATACCTTATGGAGAGTCAGGATGGGTGAAAAGTAGATGGAATCTCATTTTGGATCACTATAGAATTTTTGACAACAACATTTTTGGAAAAGAGATGTCCATAGGTACACTAATAGTCATAGTATATTTTGATGATATAATTTTTTCTTGTTACCAAGAGTACCTTCATAAGTAATTTTATGAGAAAATGGAGTGTTTTGGAGATGTATACAAGGGAAAAAATTAATTATTTGTTGGGATTACCAATTTAGCAGGAACCAAATTTTATATTATTTGAGAAGAAAAATAGGCAATATACATATTAAAATGATTGGAGTGGAATAATCTAAAGATTTTTCAATACAAATTCCCATTTTAACAAAATTATGTAAAAATCAAAAAATAGTATGGTTGATAAAGGGGAATTCAAAAGACTCATTTGAATATTTTGGTTTTGACAGCTTTATGGTTGTGCATTGACTTTGTAGTGACACTTTTTGATCAATTTCAGAGTGACCCAATGGAGTCACAAGTGATTGAATCAAAGTGTGTTTTATAATATGTGATTTTCATAGTGAAATATGGGTTTTTATAAATATTAAATAACAATTTAATGTTGATTAATTTTATTAATTCATACTAGGGAGGTGATTGTATCGATAACATATCCCTATATAGTGGGACACTCTTCATTGGTGAGTGTTATGTGAGATGGTGTAGTATGAGGCAGAGTTTAGTGATACTTAGCACAACCAAGGTAGATTATTTTGGTAACTAATCATGTGTGCACACACTTACAATAAGAGGCCATTGATGATTTTCTAGAATAATTAGTGTGAAATAAAATTCAAATAAACTTATGTGGAATTATAGATTAAAATATATAGACATCATGTATATTTTTACTAAATAAAATTTTGATATTAGAGATATAAATATTGAATATATTATTAAATAGAATTAGATTGTATATGTGTTTATAAAATTTATTCCAAGATAGTGGTTCTCTAAGTTAATACTAAAACTATAGTTTCAACCCTCTCCTATCACTTGATGGTTTTGGGAAAATCCCCACCATTCATTATATTACCTTTAAATAGGGAGAGAAATAGTGACACAACTCATCAAAAGGAGAAAAAGTTCTTGATAACAAAAAGTATATAATCAATCCCTTGTCATATAAATCTTTGAATAATGTTTAATGGGGGACTCTGTAAAATGGGATAATGGATAAATGAATTTATGGGGAATTCATCTATGTCCCTAATCTATAATTGTTTATCACTACATGATATAATTCCCTAAAAGAACTTATCTAGTATTTGTAAGGAATGACCCTTATCATGTAAGATAGGGTTTGATTTTATGATTCATAATATTTTTGTTATATGGTGAATATTTTATATTTTTGATGGATGAGATGATAATTGTTTTCAAAAAATCAAAAATCTAGATATTGAATTACCCTTAGAGTTGTTGATAATGTTTTTATTGATTTTAATTTTTTTAACATGATTAAAGATCAAGAAATTTATATTTGAGGTTTATTTGATGTTATTGGATTTGTTTGGATTTTTCCGGCTTGATTACATCTAATTGAAAATGAATATAAATAAATTATATTCTTAATTTTATTATTTTGGAATCTTTCATGGGTTTATAGATGTGGTTAATAATATTTCTGTCCATAAAACCTACTAATGACTCACTATCGATCTATATGGAATGTTATTTGTTCATTTATTCAATCCAACTATATTATAGTCAATCAATTTTGTAATTTAATTACTCATGTAGTATATCATACATTATTAGGTTTTATCCTTATAATTAATGAATTGTTCAGGTGGTTTATTCACATTGTCGACCCAGACAGTGTAAAATATTTATACGATCTATATGATGCATGGTTAGTCATGAACATAGAGGTGTTATTCAAGTGTGTCTAACGGGTAAAAAACTGGAGGTTCCATATTTTTGATATTCCAGAGAAATAAAATTTTATGTTTCTCAAGCTGAATATTAAAGAGTAAAAAATAAATTTAAAATGTGATTCACACTACTTCATATAATATTTCAAAAATAGTGGTTAATCATAATTTTTTTGATGTTCTAAGAAGGTTTATCTAGAAAAAATATATTTGGATATGTACATAAACTATTTGTGAATAATATCAAAATATTAAATATCGGATGTCAGTGTATTGATGATTTATTTTTTGTATGTTAAAATAATAACGGGCATCTACTTCTAAAGTAACTCTTATTGTATTTTGAATGGTTGAGTATTTTATCTACTAAATTATTTTCAAATGTTTTGTAATGAGTGGGAATATTAAATAAGTAATAACATGAATGAGATTCACTATGAAAGAAGATAGGGGTATTCTTGGAATTAAAAAATTCATTATTTATGAATTACATTCAATATTGAGTGAGACTAGATAATATTTTGGAAATCGTTCTTATTAAGCTGCTTATATTTATGAATTGTAAAAGTGATATTTTTTGGTAGACATGTAGTTATTTGAAATTTAAGAATATTCAGGAGATAATGGTGCATGTTTGAGATCCTAATCCATTACGGAGATGAGTGGTATTATGCAATTTGACTCCATTGAAAGATTAATTGGGAATGCTAAGATGGAAAACGATTTAGTAGAATTCATTTAATTTTGAGATTCATAGATTTACTAATTTGGGTCATTTTCAATAAAATAAAAATATATTCCTTGAATATCACAGAATTTGAGGATTTTAGTGAGATTTGGAGAGAGGGATCTTGAAGCTAAAATTTAGAGACTAACATCTTCATTTGGTGGAGGTCAATTATTTAGTGTGATCGTCTATGAATATGAATATGAAGTTGTTAAATATCAGATCTTCCTAAAATGATAAGTTGTTATGGAATATTATAGAGGGCCCATCGGGGGAGATATACCTCTATAATTACTGAATCAACCAACCTATCAAGAATATATTTCTCATTATTTTTTTTATATTATATATATATATATAATGTTAAACTACATTTTCTAGTGTTACTCTATATAGAGATAGTTGTAATCTATGCCAATATAATAAGGATACAAACTTTTTTCCCTTATAGTGAAGAATATGATGTTAAGGAGACAACCAAACCATGATAAAGAGTAGGTTCCCTCAAAGGCACTGAACTAAATTAATATAATCATGTTCATTGTTGTATTATTTTGGGTGAACATGGGTGATATTTAGGTTCTAAATTGATTTAAATAAACATTAATATGATTTATAGATTGATTTAAAAACTAATGAATTATAAAAACTATTCTTCGAATATTATTCCCTTATTTTTAATGGAGTAATCTAATCCTAGGAACCTCATCATCCATGTCTTACATAAAAATCACTTTATTATCAAAGTAAAATTAATATTTTAAAACTATAAATAGATTTAATCTAAGGTTTTAACTTAATGAAAAACCAACTTTCTACCAAATCCATTGATGATAAAATTTAATAATTAGAAATTATCAAACTCAAAAGTGGATTAAATAATAATTCCACACTCAAAATTTCATTAAATATTAATTTTTTTAAAACGATATTTCAAAATTGGGAGTATTTTTTTTATCATTATTAACTAATCATGTTTCATAGAATATTGAAATCTGAACAAGAAATTGTTTCATAAGGGACCATTTAAAGCACCCATTTTTAAAAAAACAATATTTATAACATTGGCTATTTGGGGAAACTACTAGGTTTATTATATATCAATTATCTATGTTATTTTAAAACCATATTTATTGTAATTTTTACTCCCTCCTCTATACATAGTCAACCCATACATTACATCATCACAAATTCTCTCTCCTATCTAATGGTTAAGTTTGTTTCATTAAAATATAATTCATTATACTTTAAGTAGGATGAGGTGATTACCACTTATGGAAAAAAAGGATGACTCAAAATATGCATTTCATATATATTAATAGAACCCATGAAGTATTTGATTACGAAAATAAATCCATCTTTAATAGTAATCATCCAGTGGTTCAATACATGAGACCAATATATGTATCCCTTTTCAGCAAAAGATTGTATAAACAAATGTTTATAACAAATGATCTAAATGGAATCATATGAAAAAAATAGGGAACACCCACCACAAACATCAATTCAAAACTTAACATAAAGTGAAAAAATATATTCATAGTATCAATTATATGAAAAATGTATGTTATCGTTCTCTAATGGAACTCAAACGATCGAAAACCCCTTTATAGAAACATATAAACACACTAAAAATTTAAATTTTTATAATAAAATATCATTATAAAAACTCCTATATATATTTATAAAATATAAGATAATACATATAAATAATTTTGAAAAATAGATGGTTGTCATGTTGTAAGCATAGCCTGAGAATCACATAGTTGGTCAAGACCACCTACCTTAATCATTATCAAGCTTTACTAACCACCACAACCTCAATGATACATATATGAATCACCAAAACAATTTCCATTCCCAAATTAACGCAATTTAATAATATATATAATATATTAGCAATTAAAATATAATGAAAATTTAGTCATAAAAATCCAAAAAAATATAAAAAAATATAGAATCCTATAACCCCAATTAACTCTAATTAAAATTCCACTTATTTGACACTAAAATATTATAAACCCATGAATAAATAATACCCTAATAAGGATATTTTGTGTAAATCCTGAGATCAAATATATCAATGGATATAGGAATCCCTAAGGTCTCTAATGAATTTCACCTCGCTCTGTTGGAATTCACCTTTGAATTATTAGTTATGGCAAGGGAAATTTGAAGAGGAGGATAAGTGAATGAATAAGGGAATATAGGGGAATATTTACCTTTTATTAAGACTGATAAAGTACCATGAATCCACCATGAATCTATAGGTAATAGAAGGGTAAGAAGGGAACTAGGAATAGTCCCTTGGTGGGATCTTGGTTAGATATATGAAATGTGGTTCAAAAAATAATTAAATGGAATTAAAAGTGTCATGATAGAAATTAATAAATCTAATAATCATTAAAAATTAGGTTTTGGATACTTGTTATATGGTATGGGTTTCCATGTACCAGGTGAAAACTCTTGTTCTTTAGATTCTCCAATTAGATCAACAAGTACCCAGTTCCCCACCACTAGGTACTCAGTGTCACATATAATTTTAAACTGAAAGTGGAACCCACTTATAGAAACACATAAACATATAATGAACATATGGGTCCTAAAATTACATTAACGAACACATAATAATTCTTCCCCAAACACCCAAAATAAAATATAAATCACAAAATAAAAAACCCCCCTTTACAAGCCTCATAAGAGGTGTCCTACATGGGAGGAAATTAGATCAAAGGTAGAGTGTATCCTAGATGAATATATCATCATTACTAGGTTATGAGGTATTTTCCCAATGAAATATGGCACAAATAAATGAAAAACATTCCATTCATTAGTGTGGTGTCTATGAAATTCTATATTTCCTTAACAATATGAAAATAAACAGTTTATAAACATTCAAATATGTATTTTTTATTATGAAAATCTAGAGGAGAACCAAATTCTCACATAATTTCCCTCTTCATTATTCTCCATGGAAAAGATATATTTTACTATTTAATTATATCAAAAAACTAATCTCCCCCCATTATTTAGGTTGATATATATTACATGAATAAACGTTTCTATAAATTATTCATATAAAATTGTTGTTTGTGATAATTTATTATGTACTTCCATTAGATTTCTACCCCTTCCTTGAAAAACAATCATTATAATGTACAAGAAATCCCCCACACCTCATTTCATATGTCTTCTAACAACCAAAATGGTTCTGTAACCTCCCATCAACTGAACTTAGGTAAAAATAAAAAGTGTATCATATTTCTCCAACAATGCTAACATACCCACTAAAAAACCCCCATAAACATTATCTTATCAAAATGGTTCTCACTCTACCTTCTTAATACTTTATTGAAGCATATTCCAGTGGTATTCAAGGAATAGTAATCATTTTAAGGAGATTGTCATGACATAACCTTGGAATTGAAAAAAGGATGGTCAGAAAAATATTCCATTGAAACTAAGGATGAACAATTCAATGGTAAAATAATTAATTAATATAATTCATTAAACATAAACTTATATAATTAATAATCTTAATCCACATATGTAAATCTTTAAATAATAATAATTAGAGGTATGACATAATTGAAGAGGATTATGTATGGATTAATACCTTTGGAGACCCTCAGACCCTTATTACCTTCCTTTGAATTTCATCGCTCAATTAGCTTATTAAAATATGAAAAAGGATAAAAAATAGACACATTCACACGCACACAAACATATATTTAAATGAATTCAAAAATGGTTTTGGGTCAAGCATGATGTTCAACACCAAATTAAGTTAGTGTTATATAAAACCCCATGTCCAAGAAATACTATGATCACAATTTATTAATAAATTATTTTTCTTGTATGATATCACATTTTTCTCTAAAATCATCAAAAACACACATGAAGCTAATTAATTATTTAATTAAAATATTTAAATGAAAAAAATCACTAGTAAAATTATTCCGGAAAAAACACCGATTATTAAATGCCTTATTTTGTGATCAATGGAACAATCATTAATTTTTTATTAGGTTTTATCACTCAATTAAATTAATATTTCCCTACAATTTTACAGTTACTATAATAGCTTTTTTGTCTTCATGAAATCCAAATAAATAAATTTTTAGACCATTAATTTAGATACACTATAAAAAAATGCATCTAATAAAAGATGAAAATGTCATTTACAACCTCAAAACCACCCTACTATTAAATAACATAAATCATCCTCATGAAAATACATAAAAATACCCCTTAAAAATTCTCATTTCATTATTAAATTCTTGAATCTCATTAACCGATACACCATTTAAAGGTGAAATAAATAACTAAAGAATGTAAAAACTATATTATAAATACAAGGAAGAATTTATGATTTATTTAATTTACCTATAACAACCAAAGGAACATGGTATTTCACTAATATGGTGATAAAACGAATAAAATCAGGGTACTCAGCCTTCATTTAGAATTAAAACTTCCACGTTCGTGCTTATAAACCTTCATCCATTCATCATTGTTAGATTTGATGAATCTACCTCCTTTCATAGAACATATGGGTTATGAGATTACACAATTAATTTGTGCCACACTAAAACCCATACCATGATTTCAAAATATTTCACAAACCATTACAATAATACACCTTCATCCGAAGACCTATTACTCAACATTTGAGTAAAATAATCCTCTCAATTTAACACGACCATAAAAAATACCTTATAAACATTAATTATATCATCCACCAGGAAGGTTATCTATGCCAAAAACCATAACATATCAATATATGATAAAATATACTTCTATTTTAGTTAAATAAATAGTAATTGAAATTATAAAATATTTCAATGATGGGTTGGAATCACTATTAACTGCTTATAAATAACCACTTAAAATCCATATCCCCTTTTATAACCTTAAATTGAAAGGTAGTCCCTTAAAGTGATATAAGATACTTCAGATAATGTTATAGTAAAATCAATGAACATATCGATATAATAATGAATATATTTCACCAATACTTACCTATATTATTCAAGATAATGTTTCAAAATACATTAATTATATATAGTAGTGATTAAAATAATAAAATTAATTAATCAATTCATCTATTTTTTTCACTTCTAATTTACCTAATCTAATAAATTCTCATTACCTATATTATTTCCCTAGATAATATATATTTTTTCTCATTTAATGGACTATGAATATATTATGTTCTTCTAAATCAACAACATAATCTTTAAAACTTGCAGTATAAGATCACAAAACAAGAGTGAACCCCCAAAACATGTCATCCTTAGTTCGGTTTGTTGACTCATAAGATGATTTTAATGATACTATTATCTACATGATACACCAAGATGAGTGATCATTAAAGCCAATGAAATTCCATTTTTTTCTATACCTTCCTTAAAAAACCACTATACATTCCAACACAAATCATTTTTCCATATCAATTGTACATTAAATTTAGATTTCATAATCTATTAACTCACAATTGTATATCATCTCATTATGAACATTCATTTTATCATCATATATAATTTTTTTAAAATAATTAGAGTCCAATCATCATCAATTATATAATGGAAGAGTGTATGAATACATCCTCTAATATGATTAATAGAAATTATAACCAAGGGACTATATTATAAAGTATATATCCTTCAGGGGACACATACCACCAAAACCCAAATAAAACAATGTCATGATAACACTATTTTCCTTAAATAGTATCCAACATTAAAAATAAAAAAACATTACTAGAATAGAAAATATATAAAATATTGGAACAAATGAAAACTTCAGACCATCCCTCTCAATGGAAATAACATAATGGTTTTTATTAAGAAAAACATTTACCCAATAAATTTTATAACTTTATCCATTTCAATTACCGATAATTATATCGTGATGGTTTGAACCCACAATTTTCAAACCTAGAAATAATATCCCTTCATAACGAGTATTCTTAGATATACTATTGGGATGTGTCACTCCTTATAGAAAATTTAGACCACAATCTCAATATGAGATTCCAAATAGGATCCAAATTCCCATATAATCAATCATCATCAATCATATATAACTGGAATGGAAGCCTTAGTCCACACCACATTGGAATGGTATGAATTTTTATTACATATTAAGAAACTTTATAAAAAATCAATAATTTATAGCTTCACTTGAACACATCCTGCAATACGTTCTCACTTTGATGAGTCCTTGAAGCTCAACACTCAATGCCTCTTGAAATCCAAACATACTTTCCTCAATATATATGATCAATACCTGTTAATATATACATAAAAAATCACAAAACTCAAAAAATATATCTATCATAAAAACAATTACCGATGATAATCAAAACAACTAGAAAATTAGTCTCCACATTATGTTATTCATCAGTTGTGCATAAATAATAATTCTCAACCACCTACCCACTAACCATGAAACTTTCTCAATTATGAGATAAGTATCATAGATACATATATCCCCACTATGGGAAAAATCATGGTAATATTATCCAAATAATTATCCACCACTTGAAATTTGGCTCACAAAATTTAATTATTAGCAAACAATGGTTCTCATATAATGAATAATTAAAATGATCTCTATTGAACTCTAGTGTAGGCTATATCCCTAGTATGGTTTCAAGTGAATGGCCCTCATACTCATGTCACTTGAAGAATTCATGATCACTCTCATGGTCAATAATAGGTTTAACTCAGATAAGTGTAAATGCAATCCTAGAAAACTCAAAAAATCATATAGATTTTTTAATATTACATGATAATATATTCAAACTAAATTTCCACATAAATATGTTTAAATGGAAACAAAGATAGATTCTATACATATTATAAAAATTTCACCATTATTCATGTCGAAATGGTTCCTTTATCACAGGAAATGATGTACATAAATATTGTCTTGACCACTATATGATGCATTAACCATCTTAAATATTTACTATGATCAATTAATGAAGTAGACGAGTCAGTAAACAGACCATCAGAGTCCAAACATAGGAATTCATCAGTCCCCACATCCAATGGAAGATTATCAAGCTTATCAAATTGATCAATAATTCCTCTAATAATGTTTCCTCGGTATTTTCACCAAAATAATTAATTCTTCACATTATACTAACTCGAAAATAAGACCTTAATCTCAATCAAATTATTTGATACCACTCTTTTAAAAATCGATTGTGTTAAGACACAAATTGGGTCAGTGATAAACCAAGTGTGACTAGTCAAACCTGCCTATCAGATACCATATCTTAGATTCTATAACCAAGGGTATAAGTTACAGAAATGGGAGGAATTATCCTATGAATAACACAAAAAAGATTATAAAATCAATAAAAATCACATTAATATAAACAATGACTAATCATTAATCAACTGATATGATGATAAGTGTAAAATACATGAATGTTATAAAACATACCCAAAATGGAATAAATATACAACTACTCTAAAAAATCATTGAAAATTTAAATAATGAAAAAATATATAAACCATCTATATACCTTAGTGGTGTACAAAAAATTGTTAATTCCAAGGTAAAAATATACATCTCAATTGTTGACATAATGCTTCCCAAAAACTCCACTAAAATAACACTATAAACATATATATTTAAGTAATATTGAATATATATGTATTTAATCATTATGAAATCACCAAATAACAAAAAAATAACCCAATATTGTTCATGACAAAAAATCAATAAGTTAAATCGTAATACACAAGCACATCTCAACTATCCAAAAGCTATCGGGGGAAAACTAGCCCAAACATCAATAATGAGTCATCTTATCCAAAATTTACTTCAAATACTATGAATAATTCTATTTTATTAAATAATTATACATGTAATTATAAATAAGTCTAGAAATTAGTTTATTTTCATCCCAATCTCACCCCAAATACCACTCACCAAATAACAAGGTACCATAATAAAACACAAGCTGTAAAAATTTAACATGGCCTGGAAAAACTAACTCTCATAAACTTATATCTATATATATAATTGTGAAGATCCTTCCACCCAACCATTGTTTCAATTCCACCACATATATATTCAAGATTTAAATAAAATATTACATAACTAATCCATGCTATCCAGTGGGGTGAGGGACAATACAGTTGTATATCCATCTATTCGGTCTTTTCTCCATTCCAAATTATGGTCCACACCTAAGAAAACTATCATTAGGTAGTGTTTACATAGTAAATAGTACTATTATCAATAAAATAAAATCAAAATACAATAGTGACAACTCAAAAAATTCCAAACCCATAATCAAGCTACTATTATAAGTCATCTTTATCACATATGTTTCGTAATCATTATAAATCATACTATCCTCATTGTAACATCATATTTATAGTATTTTAATGTTTTTCAAATGGTAAATCATAGTTATTATTAGTCCATGGTACTCATGACTGAAATTACTACCCTCCCCCATGACTATTACCTCTAGGAGGAACTATAAATATATCATCATAACATGAAATCTACATCATCATCAAAATAAAATTATAGGGTAATAACTCTATAGTTAAATCATATATTATTAAACAAATTAGTCAATGATATTTTATACTAGAATTAATGATAATTTTATCATTAAATCATGGTATATAGAAAATAATTGGATAATTCAAAACCTATCAAATAAACCTTACAATCATTACACAACATATTCCAAATGCGCAATCATATTTATAATAACATGCAAGTGTAATTGACTCTCATTCTCTATAATCACCAATACCATAGTATCTTGGGTGTAATAATTCAATAAAATAATTAAATAATGTAATCAATGATTACTGTGGCCTTTCCACCCTTTAATCCATTTCATTAAGAAAATTAATTCATTTAAAGAAGGAAACTCATGATGAAAAATCCAATCAATTTAATAAATGTCTTCAAATATATAAAAACATGGAAATTAATTTTATAGGGATCAAAGAGACACTTAAAATGTTCTAATGTCATTTAGAAACTACCTACATGGAAAATTTTAATTATATGTTGTTCTAAGAACTTAGAAGGTTCTCAGGTTTCAATCAACATCTATCTAAAATATGGAAAATCAATTTACAAAAAAATAAAAACACTTAGGTGGTGTTTTGAGAATTTAACCAATTAACATTAAAGGGGAAATTCTGGTCGACATATGCATGGGTGTCTGTGATCGAGGATGGTATTATCATATTAATAAACAATGATCAAAGATAATATACTAAAGTGTGTATAACAATTTAGGATGATGAAATCTAATTTAAGGTGACATGTGGAAAAGGATGACATGTTGAACAATGGAGAAGCTTTGAAAACAAATTAAATATTGTGGGAAATGATGATATCACCTACATTAGGGTTTTTGATGAATCCTCTTCTGATGGTTGCCTAAAATTCAAATTTGGTTCAGAGAAATCAACGAAATGGTCCAACTCTCTAAAAATAGAGAAAATGAGCACGCACATAAATATTGTTTCATATTTTAAGATAAACTATGATAGGAAGGGAGTAGAACTGATATAATACCTTTAGCTATCCAACATATTCGATAGATCAAGATTTGGATTCTAGACAGGTGAGATATTGAAGAACCAGGTTGAAAGAGATGAGACCTAATAGAAGGTGAAGGGATTCTAATCCACTGGAAATGGGGGAGGAGAAAAAAAGGTATTAAAATAAAAAAGAAGGGAAAAAATAATTTCAACTTTAAATATAAGGGTGCATGGTCTGGATGCATGGTCTTGTCAAACAATGATAGAATCACTGCTTAAGGAAAGACCTTTCACGGTTAGGGAACATGGTTTACCTAGGATTTTACAAACTGTGTGAAATCCCGCTATCCAAAGTCTACAATTTTTCACATTGACATGTCCCTAGTGTAACACAGTTTTGTAAAAAAGAGCAACACCCTCCTATTCTTAGGGACTCTACACAATGATTACACAAAATTTCTTTTAATCATGCGGTAATTGTGCGGCCTACAATGCATTCCCATTTCATGGAACTTTCAGATCTAAACAACCCACAAATTCTCTTGGGATTTTTATTAGGACATAGTTCATGTTTACTAAGATTAAACAAGGTATTCAAATTGAAAAACAAATTCTACATACCATCATGAAAAAAGGTTTGTTACAAAAATGATAGGTTTATATATTCGTTAGAAACTAGGATGATAAAACCATAGTGATACCCCTTTGTAAATTTCTATAGAGAAGTCTAAGGATGAGTCAATGTATTGTAATATTTACTGGAATTTTGGAAAAGGATAGAGTGAGTGGTTTCCAATAAATTACATCACTGTCTAGTTACTTCCAGTAGGTGTGGATCTAGAATAGATGCGCCTTGGTGTAAAAATCCTGAAAACACCATATTAGGATCAAATTGAATGGAAACTTGTGCTTGACGGGGGGCCTTGATGCACACCTAGAATGAAACTCTTGGGGGGATGCACTTTGGAAATTTAAAAAATCTTTACAAACAATCATGAAGGATTTAAATAGAATATTAAAATGAATAAAATCTCATTAACCTACGGTTTCGTATTAAAAAAATAACATGTCAATATTTAGATATCATATAAGTGATTTTTCATTATTTTTAAATTCCCCACTATGATTATTGATTCTTACACTTCATTTATGGTTTTATTCATTGGATTTAACTCAATAGACCTATTTAAATAGTGAGTGTAATAGATAATAAAATCATTTTCCTTCTGAAAAACCAAATATTATGGGAGGTGGAATTCAAAATATAATTTCTATTATGAAAAAACATTCTATAACAAAGAATGATGGATTTTCAAAGGATAAAAGGAGGGAAAAAATTCGATTGAGTCCTTCTTGAGGAAACATGATCCTTCATTCAGTGGGTCTCCCAATACAATAGTTTCTTAATAATGGATCAGTACATCTAAAATTATATTTTATATTCTCTTTTTTAAATATGAAACAGTCATTTGGTTGTCTATAAAATGTGAGGTGAATCAGATCAATGAAAGACTTTTATCATGAATAAGAGGCAACATGATTTAATTAACTCCATGAATTGGGATGAATTCATGAACATATTTTTCAATAAGTACATTTCTCATATTCTTCATACGAAGATGGATAAGGTGTTACATGAGATAATGAAAAATTATGATTAATTCAATAGTACCTATGATGAATATTTTATTGGACATGTGAGTTATGATTCTGGTATTATCATCCAACATGAAATTAATGATGATTTATTCTCCAGTAGCATAAATTCTTGTCTTTGAAGGTTATTATACATAAGATAATTCAGTAGGTATGTATAGATTGGTCAATGTGCAATCATGGTGGAAATGGAGTTTATAGATACATATTTATCTCATGGTTATGATAATAAAAGTAAGATGGAGTTCAAAGAAAAATCTAACAACAATAGAGAGACGAAAATGAGCTTTCCTTTATGATCAATGTGTGTGAAAATGAATTGAGGAAATTTCATTTGGGGGAATAATAGATGTTTTAAGTGTGGAAGGTAATTTTATCTGGTAATTTATTCTCTATGTGATGGGAAGAATTCAGTTAATGATGCGAATAGATAGAAACCCGTAAAGAATTCACCTCCCACACATCAGTGCCTCATGTGTAGGGAGAAAGGTAACTATGAAAACCAATGCCTAAACTCGATGGTTAATGATGGTGATCGACATAAGAAACATATTAATCCATGGGATAGGTGAAAATCTCATATGATCCCAATTTATGAGAAGGTTTGTGATAATGACATGGTTAAAAGTACACTTACCATCCACTATATAACTATTAATGACTTATTTGATTCTGGATCTACCCATTATTTCATATGTATTTAATTTTATATGCGTATCAAGATGCCACCCAAATTATTAGTTGTGTAATTATCAATGAAAACACTAATGGTATAATGATCTCATCTCATGTGTGTGATTCATCTCTTATTGAAGTTTCTTTTACTCTGCTTATAAAAAGTCTTATCATTATTCATCTGGTTGAATATGATGTCATCTTAGGTAATGATTGGATTTCTCTTCATAAATCCAACATAAATTATAGAGGAAGATAAGTCATGTTTTATATTTCTATGAAACCATTGATAGTATATCAATGTGATGATAACTATGAACTTATGATGGTGATTACATCTATTGTATAGGTCTTAATTCCCATTCATAAGGGTTTTTATCTCAAATGGTTAGGGAGAAACTCGACATCAATGACATGTCAATTGTTTGAGAATTTGTTTTTGCCATTTGAGAAGAGTTTTCTAACCATCCAATAAAATAATACGTTGATTTCCCAATAGAACTCATACCTGGTGCCACCCCAATTTCAAATACTACATATATAATTACCTTGACTGAGTTGCAGGAATTGAAGAAGAAACTCCAAAAAAGCCATGACAAGGGATTCATTCGAACAAGTGTGTAACCCCAGGGTGAACCTGTTTATTTTATTAAAAATAAATATGGATTAATGAGTGTTTTTTATGATAATGGAAATCTGAACAAGTTCAAAAATAAGAACAGGTATCATCTTCCTTGTATGGATTACTTGTTTGCTGAACTACGTGGATCTCAATAGTTTTCCATGATTTTCGACTGTTTTGGATATAATCAATTGAGGATCATAAAGGAGTATATACCCAAGACAATATTCAAAAAAGGTATAAAAATTATGAAAATATAGTAATTCCAATAGGTCATACTAATAACCCTACCATATTCATGGATTTGATGAATATATTCCTTAGATATTACCTTAATCAGTCTATTGTAGTATTTATAAATGATGTTATAATCTACTAAAAGAGAATGGATGATCTTGAATATCTCTTATGAATTGTACTAATAACTATATGGAAGGAGAAACTATATGATAAATACAAAATGTGTGTATTTTTTCTATAAAAGGATTCATTTTTGTGTTATATAATCTCAAGAGATGGTATATTTTTAGATCCTTCAATGATGTGTGTTATTGATTGTTGTCCTAGGCCTACCAAGATTACGAAGATTTGTATTTATATTGGTTCTGTAAGATATTATTGATAGTTTTTGTGGAACTTTCCCGGAATATCTATTCCTCTGACTAAGAAACATGGGAAGGATTCCAAGTTCCTCAGGATACTTAAATGGGAGTAAAATTTCAAGTAACAAAACAGAAGGTGAGTTAGTGCCCATGTGATTACATTAACTTATATTAGAGAAGGGTTTTTATTATATAGTGATGATTCCATGAAGAGAATGAGATTTGTTATTATGAATTATGACATGGTTATAAATTATGCCTCATAAAAATTTTATATTCATCGGAAAAATTATCCATCTTTTGAATCGGAGTTGACTGTGGTAATTTTTCCATTAAATATATAGAGGAATTATATTAATGGAAAAAGTATGATATATATAATAATAAAAAAATTAATGTAAATATTATAGAAAAATGAGTTGAATATGTTCCAGAGAATATGGTTGGATATAATTAATAAATATGACATATCAATAAATTACCACCCTAGGATAGAGAACTAGTTGGCTGATGCTTTGAGACGAAAGGAGAATGCTAGCTTATCCATGATGAGGAATAAATAAGACTCAATTTTTTTATATTTCCAAAGGATTGATATAGATATTCATAAGGAAGTGGGAAAATGTTTTGTTAATCAATTAAATTTTCAGTCATATATCAATGTTAATATTAAATAAGTGAAAAAAATATATTAAAAGATGAAAAAAGATGGTTATAAATTTTCCTAAGTCTAACCTTGATCATGAAGGAATGATAATGTTCAGTAACCATGTATTAATTCCACCCATACTATAATATAAGTATTTATTAGAGATATCTAAATGATCTTAATTCTATGTTCATCTAGGATGTATGAATATGTATAAATATTTGAAATAATACTTCTCCCAGGATGGAATGAAGTTAGATATCACAGAGTTTGTATCTCAGTTCCTTGTATTGAAATATATTAAGGTTAAAAGAAAAAAATATATGGTGAGGACGCATCCATTAACCATACTAGAATGGTTGTAGGAAACATCTCCATGTTTTTTTTTATTTTACTCCACCAAAACATCTAAATGTAATACTGATAAATGAGTTATAGTTGATCACCTTACTAAGTTTTTACACTTCATAACCATCATAGAAGAATTCTATTTTTGATATTATATCAAAGATATACATTAAATAAGTGGTAAGGTTTTATGGAGTAACACATTCCATTGTATCTGATTGGGATATGAGGTTTACCTCAATGTTCAGGATAAGTCGTTAACAAGTTATTAATATTGAATTTAGTTTTAGCACAACGTATCATCCTCAAAAAGATATTTAGTACAAAATAAAAATTAAAACCATAGGGGATATGTTGAGATAACTATTTTTGTATTTACATGTTTTTGGGATTAATAAGTTCCACTAGTTATATATTCTTACAATAATAGATTTCCATAAGCATTCAAATGGATCGTTAGGAATCACTCTTTGTAAATAAATGGATGTCTCTAAATGATGGAATGAAGTTGAGGAAAGATAGCTATTGGGACCTGAGATAGATGAAGAAATTTTTTAGAAGGTTATATAAATTTATCACTATATCATGGAATCTCATATTGATTGAAATATTATACTGATAATCTTTTATGTGTTCTAGAATTTTGTATCAGTGATAAGGTGTTTTTAATAATTTATATATGGAATAAGGTTATGATATTTAGGAAGAAAGGGATACAAATACCTATGTATATCAGTACCTTTAAAATAATAGATTGTATATAGATGGTATCATATCTCTATTTTCTTCCACCAAACCTCTCTCAATTGTAAAATTTATTCTGAGTATCTCCTCTGAGGCTGTACATATCTGAAACATCACATGAACTAAACTATGAGTCCATACAATTGGAGGATGATATTTCTTATTTGGAACATGTTATTGAAATTTGGGATTTTACATAGAAATTTATATGAAACGAGACCGCTCACCTGGTAAAAGTTTTTTGGTGAACCCGTGAGTTTGATGAATCTATGCTAGAACATGGGGATATTATGGGGAAAATGTATCCTCATTTGTTTGTATTAGAATGATTAATAACAAGGGAGAAATTAATTTTAACGTGTGTAGAATATAAAACCCGCAGTTTTTATGAACTTTTTTTTGAATAAATTAATTTCATCAATGTATTGATTGGAATGAAACACAAAGTTATGCTTTTCTACACAAAACATTAGATTATCTTGTGTCAAATGCAACATAAAATTTTAAAAAACCATGATATATTTTTGTTTTTGTTATTTATACTCATACATTATAACATAGCCATTAAAATTAGTCATATGAATTGTAATAACTAATTTTTAAATATTAGGTTTTATATTTTATATAATGAAAACATATTGATAATAAAATAGATAATTTCTAGGAAAGTATTTATATGTATCCAAAATACAATTTTCTCAAAAAATGTTTTTTATGTTATAT
Source organism: Viscum album (assembly GCA_963277665.1). Classification (NCBI taxonomy): domain Eukaryota; kingdom Viridiplantae; phylum Streptophyta; class Magnoliopsida; order Santalales; family Viscaceae; genus Viscum; species Viscum album. The sequence continues at coordinate 864,607,791 of OY728152.1, read as the reverse complement.
GTGAATAATAAATAAATAAATTTTGAAAGTTATATAAAAATAATATTATAAAATAAACATAAAATTTTAATTCAAAAGATCAATATTATCTTAGGTTGGTTATTTTTTTATTTTTTCTGAAAAGTTTCATTTTTGATGAATAGTGAAAATAGAGAATTATAATTGAAAACCGCCTATTCATTTAAATAAATTATAATGTTCAATTATATTTTGATATGGTTTATAAGTAAAATTTTTTCAAGTTAAATTCATTAATCCAATTTATTAAATATTAATAAATTTCATGTTGAATTTAGATATAAAAATATTTTAAACATTTGAACATTTTTTCTTTAAAAAACTGCATTCTCATCAAATCTATGAGATTTATTTTATATTAAGTTTTTACACTTATATAAATTGAAATTGAAAAAATGGATTATAAATTTATAATAAAAAGTATTTGTAATTAATAAAAATTCCATCTTAATTTTTGACTGAAATGAATAGTGAATGCATGAAAAATTAATTATTAGGGTTAAGGCAAAAATGGTTTTACCACAGGTTAATCATAAAAGATAATGTTAAAAATAACCTATATAGAAATATAATAATTAGTTTTGGCCCTTTTCTGACCAATATACATCTAAGATTCTATAATTTCATTATTTTTACCCTAGTGGCTTTTTTAAAAAAATTGGGAGCACTTATTTATTTTAAAAAATATCAAATGTGTCCTTCCCCCCACTCATAAAAGTCCACCCCATCTCCAATGCTTTTCACACATTAATAAACATTGTTTTGGTGAATCACTACCAAAATCACTTTCCAAATTCCCTCCACTCACCCTACAATCCTTATTTTGGGTATAATTCTATCCCATGCATGCTTTTAGTGAAAACAGAAGGAGGATTCATGGAGAAGATATAACATTCATAAATGAATATTTTTTATTTTCTTCCCCAAAACCCTTTAATTATTTTTATATAATTATTATATAATAACCTCAGTATATACCATATTATGATATGTTTTCCTGATAAGTTAACTAAATATAATCATTTCCACTTCCATTAAATGGGTTATGAAATCGTTGTTCATGTGTACATCAGACAACAACCTAGTGAATATATGTCATTCATTTTTTCATTACTACCTGTCATGGTTGTACATAAAAATGATTTATAAATTATATTTTATATATAAGATTTTAATTATTATTGTGTGATTCTAAATTTGTTATGTCATTACATAACATCATGATTTCCTTTTTGTGGTAATTCGATGATGTTGTTCATGTTTATGACAATCTACCACCTTGTGAAATGACGAGATTTGTTCACAATTTATATGGTATATATTAAGGTTGGTTTTAATACAAATATTTGATATATATGAAAAAAAAATCTATAATTATAATATTTCATATATTTTTATCACATTAAATCTGACAAAAAATGGTAACATCGTTCAGGTGTACGCATGTTCTATCGTCACCATGAACGACGTATTTAATTTCCTATTTATATCATTTATATATTATTAATAATTATTATATAATGAATATATAATAAATTTATATCATATTAATAATTATAGAGATGAAAAAAACATTACAATATTAATAGAACCAAAAATATAAAAAATAAAATCATTTTTGAAAATTAAAGCAGTTATTACCCAAAATGTAACTTTAACATGGAATTGTTAATAGATGGGAAATAAAAGGTCCTCAAAATATCATTTATGGTATGATATATATGAATATTATTCTATAATATATTTATAATAAACTTATATTTATTATACATTAGTTTTTAATGTGTACAATGTAAGTGAGGACTCAAGGTAAGGGAATTTGTAGTCTCACATTTACTTCTGAAATGCTTATGTCATATTCCCCACTTTTTTATTTATTGAGGTGTATATACTACCCTATGAAATGATAGATTATGAATATACGTCATTTAATTATAATTAATGTTTCTATTTATTTTATTATTTCATGGTTTTTATGATTCAAAAGTTACTGATGCAATACCGAATTTTTAACTTAATATTCCTTCTTTGAGACGTTCATTATGTTTTACAGCTATATTATTTATCAAGGAGTATATAAAACCACATTAAAAGATAATATTAGGAATTTTTTTATCATGATATTTTAACTTCCATTTTATGTTACACCTTCATTGGTCTTAAGAGTCAACATTACCAAACTGGAAATATGTTATGTAATAATCTCTTCATTTATCAGGATTGTTTATGATTACATATCCAATGTAAAAATATCATGATATACCTCTCTACAAATCGTATGAATTTTATTCACCTATGGTTATGCATGATATCTTCATTTTATGGATCCATTTTCTCACTATTTGGATCTTAAAATTATTAATAAATTATTTTATTAAAATCCTACATTATTTCCCTCTTCAGTGAAAAATATATCATATTCCAAAACTATATTTTATCAAAATGTTTTTAATAATATTTTATTTACCACTTATGATTATTAAAATATATTATTACTCATTTTATAATTTTGTATAATTTTTTTAAAAATAATGTTTTGGTCAATTTGTAACTAATTCTCATTTGGCTTTTACCGAAAATGTGAAATGTACGTTTATTTTTACATGAATGACATGGATGAAATTTTCTGATATCATGAACAATAATTTCTTTTACTATTAAATTATAATTATTAAGGGTTTTTTTTCAATGAAAAATGTTTTGAATTTGTTTCAGGTTTTAATTTTTTTTTTCAATGTTGAAAGGATATTTTTTTAAGAAATGTTTTAAATGATATTTCAAATTTATTTCCCATAAAAGATGAAATCTGTTGGTGTTACATAAGCCATACTACGGATATTATCCACAGATTCCATTAATATTATTCCAATGAATGAATTTTGTTTTTATATAATTATATTTATGAAACACACTTCTTTTCAACTGTTATTATATTTTTAAATGATTAGGAAACCTATGTCTTCCCCATTGATTATGATATGATGAAATGTTTATGATACCCATTTCATATCATGGTTTATTTTATGGGGAATTTTTATGATCTTTTGGCACACATATGTATGATTTCATTATGTGATGGGTGGGACATATATCTACCAACAATGCATTGGGTTAGTATTTATATATCATGATATAGACACGACATGAATGGAAAGTGAACCACATTATGTAATACATGTCTCGAATAGGAAGTGAGCCTGGTTATGTAATAAATGGATGAAATTGGAATTAAACCAGGTTCAGTAATACAGGGCCAGAACAGGGAGTGATACTAGTTTATTAATGTACTTAGTCCACTATGATAGTCATGGATGTGAGCCTTGACTAATATGGAAATTCTTTTCTATCGTATGTGTATGCCACAAATTCAATGTCTTATGCTCTTATGCATCTTGTTCTTTGATTCCCTTATGAAATATGTATTTTGGAATACCCACCTATATGAAATGACTCAAGATTCTATTCTTTGACATTAAGGGTATGGTTTTAAAATTTTATTCTCATGTTCTCATACCCTTATGTTCATGTTATGCTTATTTATCTCCCTTGATTAACCTTACTGAGAATCCAAGCTCACATTTTTGTATGTTTCCTTTCACCTAGGCTGTGAAGATATTTATTAATTTTGGTATGTATAAGAAGGGTTATAGGGATGACTAATGTAGTGGGATATTATTAAGTTCACTTATGGATTAGTTTTTAGGTTTCCAAGATTCCAGAGGAACTATACTATTACGATCCCCAAGCGTGTGTTTCTGTAATGTAATGAATATTCTTCAAAAAATGATGTAATATATATGTATGAAAATCTTGATATGATATAGTCACAAATCTCGATATCCAATTATGTCAGTATTAGGTAGAAAGATGAACCCTGAGAAATTCTATGCTAATGGTTTCCCAATTCATGGAACATAATGTAAGATACTTTTTTTTGATAAACTGACAAATAACATATTTGATACCCATTGGTTAATAAATTTAATATAATTTAACCAATGAAAACAATAAAATAATATGAATTTTTCCATATCCTCACGATAATTTAAACCCCCCCTTTTGAGTTCAAAAAAATCATCAAAAATATTAAATGTTCATTTACAATGTTAAATCACTATTTTCATTCAAGGGTGAAGTTACCACAAAATCCTCACGAACTTCATAAAATAAAAAACTAAAAAATTTTAGACCATTGATGTTACCATGGTATGTTTATAAAAACTTCCAATCACTATTAGAACATTGAAATTATTTTAGGGACTTCAATAATTCAAATAAACTAAAGGATATAATTTATTAAAGAAATTATATAGTAATTAATTATGTTATGGTGAATCCACTTTGAAATATATGAAACCACACATGGAAAAAATAAATTATCCTATCATGAATGGATGAAGGTAATTTTAGACCAGTGGGACCACCATGATTCTCATAAAAATATTCCCATTATTAAAGAAACGTTTATTTATAAAATTTATTCAAACTACCAAAAAGTTTTGGTAATTTAGATAAAAAACATCAATTATTTTTTAACTACTACAGAAGATACAACCCAATAATAAAATAAGTAATGATCGAATGGAAATGTTTATTCGAACTATGGTATGTAATCATTAAAGAATTTATGTGAGTCTTGATTAATTTTTAGAAAACACACATGAATACAATAAAGACATGTAAATTCAACTAAGATAGATGAAAAATAATTAAAAATCAAGAGAAAAAGGTAAATATCCATGAAGTACTAAAATTAAGTCAATATTAAGGGCTATAGAAATCATATAAATGAGTATAATGTTTTCTAGAGAAGTAATCTATTAAAGTACTAAAAACTATGATAAAAATAAATTAACCAAGTGAATAATAATATTTTGAGAAGAAATTTGTAGAAGAATAATAATGAAATGATAATAACATAAAATTTTAAAATAATTGAAGTATATGAATATATAAATTTTTAACTTTTATTATAAAAATTATAATCAACCCATTTCATTACCACTATGATAAAAAAATATCTCAAAATTTATATAGATATAAACTTTAAGATATTTTTTGGAGTTATTCATAAAAATTCATATTAACTTTTAATTTTCATTAGTTTGTTAAATATTCCTTACTAAGGTAAACTCATGGTTTGAACCATCTCCAATAAGAATAATATTATATTATAATTCTCAAATAATAGTTTAGCGTTTTTATTTCAAGAAATAATAACATTCATATGTTTAATTAATAGAGGATAAATTATCAACATGATACCTTACTTTATATAATGAACATAAAATGGGAGTGTTGAATAAAATAAACATAATGTTACATATAATATAAAAATATATTACTTTCCCATAAAATATTGTATGAATACCTCTTTGTTGGGATTATAACTATGAATTTTCAAGCTAATTTTATAGTATTTTACAAGAAAAAAGAAAAACAACTACTAATAATTCTTGGTAGATGATTTATTACAATAGGGGAAGAATTAGTTGATGTATATTAAGGTAAACTCACTTTCTATGTTTCTGAAGATAAATATGTGTTGGATTTTCTTAAAGCCACTAAACAACCTATAATCGTGGATAATAGCTTTCATTTTGATATAATAGATAGACTAGTGGAAAATCATAAAAAAATTCACAATTAAAGACCGTCTTGATGAAATTTTTCTAAAAATATGAATTAAGAAATCATAATGTTTGATTAAATAATTCCATAATTTTTTTGGATTTAGGAGGTGATTTTTAGAAAAAAAATTAAAGGAATTAAAATTACAAAATTATTTTATTTCCTTTTATTCAAAATACTCATTTATATAATTGAATCCATTTCTAGAATTATTAAGATATGTATATATGTGAAATATTAATACACTTTCAATAATTAATTTAATAGATCTTTATTATAATTAAGATGATAACTTTATAAAACTTTTTGAGAAATTATAAAACCAGTTTATCATGGTTAATTTTAAACCTAAAGGGGATCAATCAGATCATTTTTATTTATAGTAATATATAGAATAAAAATTATAAACCATTAATAGGACTGTAAGAAGATAAAAATTCAAACCTTAAGTAATTTTTTAGAGATTAATGTTCGATATTATTTTATGAATGGGTTATATAAAAAAAATTTTCCAGTTCATGTGGTGATACCAATACATTTTGTTTTTCTAGAAAATGAATAATTATAATACTTTACACTGATTTGGAGAATATTATACCCATATGTACCGTCAATGGATGAAAATTATGTATTAATTAAACTAAATTTAACTCACACAAAATAAAATATACATTTTCACTATAATTCACTAATAATGTATTGAGGAGGTTGTCTATAAATTCTCAGCACAATTCATTTTATGTGTATTTGGGATATAATCAATATTTTAATGCATAATAAGGTCAATAAAAGGAAACATTCACATGAACTATAAGATATTTTAATTTTGATTAATTCCATTTAGGTTGTGTATAGAATCAATTTTATTTCAATGATATGTGATGAGAATATTTTCAAACATATGGGAAAGGATATTAGTTAATTTAATGGATATTTTCTCAATACTTGGGATAAATTTTGTGGAATGTTTTTAAAATAAATAACATGTACTTTAGAGATGTGATGAGGTTAATTCTCTTATGAATTGTGGAAAATTTTAATTTATGGTAAAGATAAGATTTCTTTATGAGTCATTATATTTCATTGAAGGTTATTGATGTTGATAAAGTAAATGTATATGTAACATTACTTAAAACTCATTAAGTAATATCAATGTTAATTTTTTGAGGAAATGTTCAAAATCAAAGGAGGAATAAAAATCATTTATAATAACTTTCAAGAGCCATTTTCTCATTGATAATGAATGATAATTTATTTTATTTTGATATTGAATACATGGAATCATTTCAAAATATAAATTATTTTATATAGACACTAATATCCTCTACATTGGATAATATATTACTTGTTGAAATATTATATGATATAAGGTATTTTTTGTTTTTTTTTCATACGATTGAAAAATGATAATAAGAATCATGTCATATATAATAATGTTATTTAATGATATAAAAATAAATTATGTTTCTATTTAAATTGTTTTAGGTTATAGTTTATTAAATATTTAATTTTATTCCTATATAATTAGTACACAAGTAAATGTGTGTATATATCACCTAGACTTGAAATATTTTAATGGAAAAAGTAAGAAAAAACCAGAATAATTTTTTATATTTATATCATATAATGTAATTTTATATTGATATAATGGATGAAAATTTTATTGAAAAATTAATTTAAAACCATTTGTCTCATAAAGATAGAATTATACACATCAATAATGCACCTAATTCAATATGTTTTTTAAGAGAAACATATTATTGTAAAAATTGGGAAAGTAACATGGTTTTTAAATATTTAAATTTTCATTAAATATGGATTAATTCTCAAATATCATTCTTATAAAAAAAAATTGTATATTACTAAATCAAAATGATTATTTCTAGTAAGAACCTATATGTAAAAATAATATTTTGATGGTATCATTAAAAGAGATGTTCTAAATGAGGATATTGTATCAATTTTTCATCAACATCATAATTTTCCATATATAGATTATTATTGAGGTAATAAAAATCCTATAAGATGTTATAATGAGGATTCTTTTTTCAGGCATTATATAAATATTAAAGACATTATGTTTAAGCATGTGACATATGTCAAAGAATTTTTAACATTGGAACAAGATAAAACATTCCACAACATAGGATTGTGAAAGTGAAAATATTTGATTTTCGGGGATTGGATTTCATGGGACCATTACCTAAATCTAATTAGCTGAAATATATGATAGTGGTTTTTGATTTTATATCAAAATGGGTGGATTTGGGTGAATCACCAAATAGTAAAAAAGATATATTTTTGTTTTTTTAATCAATAATATATTAAATCATTATGGAATACTAGGATTCATTATCATTGATAATGGGATATGTTTTTGGAAAAAAAATTAATTAAGTGGTGGAGAAATATGGGTTAGAGAATAAACATTGAACCACATAACACCCTTAAAAAATAGTCATTTTCAATATTTTAAAAAGGCTGTAAAATCAATTTTTAATAATCATGTGAATTATTCAATAAAGTATTAATAAAAAAATCAATATGATACTTTATCATATTATAGGGAAATGAATAATTATCTTAATGGGATTTCACTAAATAGAATAGTTTTCTAGATGCCATTTAACATTCAAGTGGGGATAGAATATATAGATTTATAGGCTAGGAAGACTTTGAATTTTGAGTTTAAAATTGATGTAGATAAGATCCAAATTCCACCAAATAAGATAAAAAAATAATAACATATTGTTTTTAAAATGAGAAAATTGGATTATTGAAAAAAATTATTTCATGATACACATATTCCCAAAAGGGTTATTAAAGATGGTAATAAGGTTCATTATTCAACTCCAAATTGAATAATTTCAAAGAATATTTAAATAAATTTGGTATTTTCCAATAAATTTAGGAAATAAGAATCCCTATGAAGCTATATAAATCATGGGATTATAAAATTATCATTTTTAGTTAATGGTGGAAAAACTAAAACCATTTCTTGTAGAATAATCAATCGAACAACCAACTATATCAAAATTAAAAAAGTGAATTTTTTGAATAAATATATTTTATGGTAGTTTATTTTATAGATAGTGAAAATGATTAAAATAATAATGATCAGTTGAAATAGTATTGGTCATTACATGGGCATAGGGATTTAAGTGCATATTATAAATATTTGACACCCCTCTAGGTGGTCCAGTTTCCTACCTACTGGTCTCATGTAAAATTTGAATTTGAAATTTTTCTTTTATAATGTATTGAATTCAGGGATATAAGTTTTTTGGGTGTTGGTTGTTTTAATACAAAGAGAATACGGGTTCCCGCTTATCCCAAAAAGTGGGTTTCATAAAAAATAAAAAAACAATTTAGAAGCATGTTTCTGATGAAATATGTTCGAAGTAATAAAAACTATCACTTCTGTGGATGCAACCCAATATAATTATTATATTTACATTTCATAGGTTTTATTTTAAATTATTTTATTCAATTTTTTCAAATTAATATGATTCATTTAAACGTGCTAGGGGAATAAAATGATAATTGTGGAATAGAAAGGAATTGGCCAACACATTTTAAGATGAATTATAACACACAAGGTGAGTATTATATTATTAAATATATATTATTCTCTTCATGAATACATTTAATTATTTTAACTGCAATATATTTCAATATTTTGAAATGAATATAGAGAAAAAATTGATATCTTTGTGGGATTATGAATTTATTCAAAACATATAGGTTTAAAATCCATCAACACATAGTTTCATGACTCACCCCCTAGAATCCCCTCATAGTCTTGCAGTATACACAAGAGTGACCCCCTAAATCCCACCTTTATTGAGGAAGAAATTTGTGAATTACATCATGGTTTTAAAACATACAAATGGGACACCTTGACCTTATATAATTAATGAAAATATAATAAAACTACCAATCAATGCAACAAGATAAAATTTAATCTAAAATCCTATAATGAATGTGTTGTATTATAGAGAAAATCCTATAAGAGAAATATGAAAATTAAACTCCAATGTTAGAGGTTCCAACAAAAACTCCAAGACACACAAAATTAATTCCAATCTCAGTCACTATATACTTCCTAGAAACCATATAAATTTATTTTCATATATATATGGGTGAGAATACAAGTATACATAGTGGGAACTTGTATAAGATATCTCATAAAACGGTGGAAAAAACATAATCATGCCTCAATGAATAAAAATAATAAACAACATGAACCTAACTACGACAACTATCACTCAACATAAATAAGGATTTATCAAATAATATCACTTTTAGGAATAATAAAATAACAAAGATAGAATATATCAAGAAGGATCACCACAACCACTCCCCCCGCTTGTTTTTCAATCTCACACCGCAATGAAATACCCAATGTGCTTCGATCCATTATATATCCATATATCCATATAACTATGAATCGTATCCCAATCACCTAACCACATATCCATATACTCATTCCACTTATCCATATCATGACCACATATCACATTTCTATTAAAGTAGGGTATCATTAACAGGAAATACATTAACTTCATTACCTCCTTCCACACAGGACATAAAATATATAAATATATTAATATTTCACATAATATTTTCCCTCAATTTAGGCCATAATAGATCTTACATTATAATTTTTTTCCGTAAAAGATACCAATATTTTTTAAGGGAGAGTGGGTAAGAGAGATCAGTTATCCAATCATCCACTCACCAACTTGGATGTTTAGGGAAAACACTAAGAACTAAAAATATTTGTGCATTAGTAAGGATAGATGAATCCAGAGGACTGTATAAGAAATAATTACAAAATTAAAGTATATATATATAACATATCCACATACTCAAATCCAAATCCAATGGTTCATACCAAATAATACATCTATCACCAATAACTATTATTTCACCACCACTACCAAAACCTAATAAATGACACCATCTATACAACACATCCAACCACACCTTTTTACATAAAACATCCTTAAAAATATACATGATTTTTAATTTAACAATATTATTATCCATTTCAACATTTTCTATTTTACAAACCATGTTTTGTTAATTATTCCATTCATCCCAACATTTAATATTAAAAAATCCATTAAATTACTTCTCATGTAATGAACTGGATATTCCATGAAACTATTTTTCATAAATACATGGTAATTTTACGAGTCTGCAGTTTTTGACGACGCCTGATTCTGAGGCTCGGTGTGCCCGAAATTAATTTCTGAAGTTTTGTTTGGGTACGTTCAGTAAACTTACTTGCATGATTTTATATATTTAGAGTTGTTGTTCAGAATTGAAATCTAAGGACACCGTTGAACTCACAGCACCGATATTCTCTTAATAATACCTTTACTATATTTGCGTTTTATCGTGATTGGATGTAAATTTTTGGGGTTTCTAAATAAATTAAATTAAAACATGTCTAGCATATTTTTATTTGAATGGTAGTTAAATCCTCCAAGGGGAGGTTGGTGGTGGGGCCACCCGCACATAACCTACCTTGGGAAGATGCTAAAAGGAGGGGCCCACACGAGCATCAAACCCCCTTAACTCCCCTTGAACCCCCAATTAAGGTGGATGAACTCTTCACTTTCCCGATAAATTTTTGGAGCCTCTTCACCTTCCCTATTATGGTGCCAACTCACGTAGGAATTAATTAATTCTAATTAATTAATTGTAGGTATTTTAAATTCATTTGAATTCTTTTTGATTGCATGGAAATAATAAAATAATAGTGGATCTATTATTTTATTTTAATTTGTTGGAAACTTTAATTTGGGGGTGGAACTTTGAGAGGACTCGAAAGATTATCCAACGAAGAATGACATCCTCTCCAACGAAGAATGATTTCTTCTCAATGAAGAACGCCCATCTCCCCTAAGGAATGATGATGTAGTCTTCTTCCTTTCCAGCCGGTGAAAGAAAGGGAAGACTCCACCCATGAAGAATGTCGCCCATGATGATGTCATCTCCTCCCGACATCAACGAAATGATCCCACCTTCCCGCGACTCCGCCGAGTGAACAAAAATTAAAAGTTAGGGGACTTTTATTATTTTATAGTATGAATTATACCCTCGTTCATCATCATTTATTATGGTTTGATGATGGTCACTTGTTATCACCTAATGCAGAGGGTGCAGGCTGAACAATCACGGCCCGACATCCCTCCGATTGGTTCTTGATTGGTTGACGACGGAGGTCGAGCCGGAAGGGTGCGGTGCCAACGCGCCGTGCCGGAGGAAGGGTGTCGCGGTCATTCGAGCCTTGGTGAACGAAGACGCCGTGGCGCTGTCGCGCCGCGTCGAGCCAACCTCATGGTCGGGCCGCCCCTCGGGCTGGGCCGCCACAGTAGGGCAGCCCCACGGCCGGGCCGCCCATTGGCCGAGCCGCCACAACCATGCAGCCCCACGGCCGGGCCGCCACGGTCGGACAGCGCCACGGCTGGGCCACCCCTCGGTCGGGCAGCCATGGGCTAAGCTGTGCCCTCAAGTCGGGCCGCACCCGCAGTCCGGGTCATACCCTAGTTTGGACCGGGTCATGCCAGGTCTGTCCGACTAGGTCGGTCTAAACCTGAACCTGCTGCGGTCATTTACACCTTTTATCTCGTATCATGGGCTACGAGTATCCGATTGTCGAACCACCTATGGAAATTGAATTCATGGAGAGAGGAAATTATTTTGGTATACCCCACTAGAAGTTTTTACATAGGTGGGGTACTGTCAGGTTGGTTTGAACCTAAAAACTATCTGGGCCCCTGGAACAAAAATCCCAATAACTCACAGACCATGAGTCTGATTGATGCACCGTCTATTACGTTGGGTTCCTTATGATGAGAAGAAATTACGAGATACAACAACATGAGACTTTGTGGTAGTTGATATATTGAAACACGGTTTGAGGAGAGGACCCTCTTGGAATCGAGCGTGTTGTGTGCGGGAACCCACGAGATGGCTGTGACTGAGATGATGGAGTCCTCCGTGGGTTCGACAGTGACGATACTGTACCAGGATCCTCCATGGGTTCGACAGTGATGGCTTCTGTACCGTAATCCTCTGTGGGTTCGACAGTGACAATACTATACCAGGACCCTCTGTGGGTTCGACAGTGATGACTTCGGTACCGGAATCCTACTTTGGTTCGATAGTGACGATACTGTACCAGGATCCTCCGTGGGTTCGACAATGATGACTTCTGTACTGGAATCCTCCATGGCCTAGAAAATAATGACTATTTTACCAAGGTACTCCGTGGGTCCGAATGTTCTGACTTCTGTTCTTGGATCCTGTGTCGGTCTGACGGAATAGCTGATCTTGGATCCCGTGTTGGTCCGACAGCTTAGCTGGTCCTGAATTCTGTGTGGGTCCGACAGCATAGACGAATCAATGAATAAATCTGATCATCTCTATCACCCTAAAAAATATGTATACATGTGTGAGCTGAGTCATTTATTTCAACCATTATCATCATAGTGATGGACGTTACTTCCTTTTGTGGAATGGTTTGTACTTGGGATCGAGAGTTGGAGACGGACTGTGATTGGTAACAGAGGAATATGTAATGGAATATACCTATGTAGGGTTCGATGATACTTCATGATTGTATTATTTTATTGTGGTTTATCCTTAGTGGATTCTGGGAGACCTTCGGGGGTCTCGAGGTCCCCTACTTAGTATTGTTATACTGACCCCTGCACGGGAATCTCCCGCACCTTGTTCAGTTCTGTGCAAACAACGAACATCAGTGATCAAGGCTGAGGGTGATGGATGGGAGGCTTCTCGGAGCTGGAATAGATGAGACGTAAAATAGGGACGTGTTGTTTGAGTACTGTACCTACCCTTCAGGTAGGATTCCCCGGTGGATGATCCAGGAGATTCTTACCTTTTTACTTGTACTTGTACTAGTTGTTGAGTTGGGTTTTTATTCTGGACCACTTACTTTCAACACACTTTTCTTTTCTATTTTTGTATTTGTTGCTTCTACTACTTGTGTTCAAACTGTGTGAGTTCCATCTTAAATGGGAATGCCTTTCTTTTTTATCAGGGATTCGCCTTTGGTGCTAGTCGTCAGCCCCTGGCCTGTGGAAGGCTGGCTTGGGGTAGTCATGACACGGGCCTTGAGGACGGGTCGTGACAAATTAGTATCAGAGGATTCGTTTCTACCGTATAACATGGTCTCTAATTATTTTAATGGAAATAATGTTATTTTGTATGGGTGTTGTTATCAGTTTAGGGAAACTGGTGTTGGTTCTGCGACTGACATATCCATACACTAGGACCCTGACTTCTGATTTCCGACTCAGTGCACGAAAAACACTGATTGCATGCGTGTTTCCTTTGAAAAGTTTTCTTCTTGAATATTTTGTGTCAGCTCACCAGGTATACTGTTTCAAATGTGGCACACCTATTTCTTTTTAGGATGGCCCCACTAAGGAACCCAACTAGAGTTCTGAGTTTCGTACGAGAAGGTAGCCCACAGAGCGACAAGGCCTCAGTGCAGGGGCCCCATCATAGCGGAGGTACCAGCGGTACCACTACCCACTGGGCCACTGATACCACCAGCTCCAACCGTATAGAGTGTATGTCATCTGATTTCATTTCACGAGTTCCAGATCCAGAGGCCCACCAGGTTATGGTGAGAGACTGACCCATAGGCAGCTGAGGATTGGCTGGTGGCTGTTGTGAGAGTTTTCATATTGGTAGGGACACCAACTGACCACATGGTGATCCTTGGCACGAGTTTCTTATACGTAGTAGCAGGAAGATAGTGCAGCTTGATGCTCCAGGTGCATGACAAGGCATCATTACTCTGGATAGACTTCGAGAGTCTCTTTCTCTCAGAGTTTGTTCCAGATACCCTTCGTGCCGTGCGGATTCAGGAGTTACATCATCTACATCAGGGCAACATGACAGTAGCTCAGTACTAAGAAAGGTTCACCGACCTCTTGCGCTACTCCACGGATATGGTACAAGACCCATTATTCAGGGCCCGGATCTTCGAGCAGGGACTCATACATGAGATCGGGGCTTCAATGATCTCCCTCAGCATCCTGACACAGGTGGGGGTGCTGAAGCAAGCCCTTCTAGTGGATAGTTTTCATGCTGAGCAGACACCAGTAGCGAAACCTACAATAGGGCGTCACATAGTGGAGACTTATATATACGGAAGTAGACAAATATTATAGAGGTCTAAGTGGACCAGGCCGTCAGGTCGGCGACCCCAGGATACAGGTTTGGTTGTGTGGGACACATGAGACAGAGCCAACAATACGAGGAGCTGACAATGCTATGCATGCGGCGGGCAGGGTCACATGGCTCGTGATAGCCCAACCTACCATGAAGATGAGAAATAGATAGTAGAGGGACCTCCCAGGAAGAGGTTGAGGTTCGACCATGGTGGTCCGCCAGGAGTAGGCGGACGTGACAGAGGAGCTGGCCGAGCAGCGGGTGGTGGACGATGTTTCGATGCTCTAACACCACCACCACTTGAAGGTCCACCCTGACCACATGGAGTTGACATAAAGAGGCGGGATCAGCTCCAGGAAGTCAAGGATTATGACCAAGGTTCACCTAAGATGATTCGAGATACTATCTTTGTCTACTCCACCCTTGCTGCAGTACTTATAGACACAGGTGCGAGTCAATCTTTTATTGTCACTACCCTCGTTCGGAGCATGGAGATTCCGATGGAGCCGTTGGCTCAATCCTTACAACTACAGACTCTTATGGGAGCAGAGTTGATGATTACACACTTGTGCCGGCAGTGTGAGATAACTCTAGTAGGCAAGAGCTTTGGCTGGGATCTTCTTGTAGTGGCGTCGAGGCCTTACGAAGTCATCTTGGGAATGGACTGATTATCTACATTTCATGCTAAGATTGATTTTATTAGGTGCAACGGGCAGTGTATCCGTATGGTTGGGACCATGTTCACCTTCACCGATGAGAAGGGAGCCTTTGCAGCACAAGATGGACTTACCTAGATGAGGGGGCAGCCGATCACACATTAGTTGGCTAGTCTCATCCTCAGTGCGGTTGATGTGCGGAGTCCGATTTTTCCTGTAGTTGTGGATCAGTACGCGGATGTTTTCCCTGATGATGTTCCACGACTACCTCCACACAGAGAGGTGGAATTATACATTTACCTTTTCCACGGGATGGCACCGATATCTACTCCAGCATATCGGATTTCTCCCACCGAGCTTCGTGAGATTCGGGTACATCTAGAGGACTTGCAGGGGAAGGGATTTATCCGACCCAGTGTTTCACCCTGGGCATCCTCGATTTTGTTCGCCAAGAAGGTGACTAAGAGATTTCCACTGTGTGTTGACTACCGTCGCCTGAATCATGTGACAGTGAAGAACAAGTACCCACTTCCGAGGATTGACGACCTCTTTAATCAGCTTAAGGGAGCACGATGGTTCTTGAAGATAGAAATTAGGCCATGATATCACCAGCTCAGAGTTCGAGACGAGGTTGTGCATAAGACGGCCTTTAGGTGTCAGTATGGCCATTACGAGTTCTTGGTTATGCCCTTTGGTGTAACCAACACTCCAGCAGTGTTCATGAGTCTCATGAATAGGATCTTCCTACCTTAACTAGATTGTTTTTTCATAATCTTCATAGACGACAAAATAATTTACTCGACTACTGAGGAGGAGCACACCTACCATTTATGGGTAGTACTGGACACACTCCGAGAGTACCAGCTTTATGGTAAGCTCTCGAAGTACCAGTTTTGGATTCGAGAGGTTCACTTCTTCAAATGAGTCTTCTCAAATGCTGGAGTTGCAGTGGATCCAGAAAATATCGAGGTTGTACTTTCCATGGATCCACCCAGGACTGTGACAGAGGTTCAGAGTTTTCTGAGACTGGATGGGTACTATCAAAGATTTGTGCCCGATTTCTCCATAGTTGCATCACCACTTTCAGCTTTGACGAAGAAGGGGTAACCCTTCGCGTGGTCAGAGAGATTCCAGTAGAGCTTTTAGGAGCTGGGGCAGATGTTGACTAGTGCGCCCATCATGAGGCTACCAGAGGAGGGCGTTGGGTAAGTAGTATACTGCGACGCATCAGGGACTGGACTCTGGTGTGTCCTGATGCAGGAGCGAGCAGTGATCGCATATGGTTCTCGGCAGTTGAGACAGCATGTGCAAAACTACACTACCCATGACCTGGAGTTAGCAGCAGTGGTCTTCACCTTGGAGAAGTGGCGACACTATCTAATGGGTGAATGCTTAACATTCTTCTCTGACCACCAGAGTCTCAGGTACATCTTCTCACAGAATTACCTGAACTAGAGACATCAGCGATGTATCGAGTTCCTCCAAGACTATGACATTGTGATAGTCTATAATTTTGTAAAGGGGAATATTGTAGCATATGCTTTCCGCAAGAGACCAGGAATTCAGCTACTAGGAGAGGCAACATAGCAGATGTCCACGTAGAATATATCCTTTGTGGATAGAGATGGAGCAGCCTTTTTGCAGTCTCTCACAGTCACTCAACCACTTTTTTCAGTGAGTTAGGGAGGCACAGCGTGGGGATGTTGACTCTGAGATGCGACGTGCTCATTTATCCCCAGGGCAGGCACCTTATGGATTTTTAGAAGGTGGGGAGCACGTCATTCTCTTTAGAGGAAGTACCATGGTACTAATTGCATTTCAGGAGAAAATTTTGAGGGAGTTCCGCACATCTCCTTTAGCGGTACATCTAGGAGTAGAGAAGATGTATCACGACCTCCAATGACAGCACTGGTGGCCAGGTATAAAGAAGGTTATAGCAGAGTTTGTCTCTCGATGCCTCACTTGTCCGAAAGTGAAGGCGGAGCACCAGGTACTAGCAGACTTGGTTAATCCCTTAGAGGATCTGGAGTGGAAGTGGGACGGGATATCCGTGGATTTCAGGATGAGACTTCCATGTACATCCAGGGGACATGACTCTATCTAGGTGATTTTCGACCGACTCACCATGTCGTCCCACTTCATACCGATCAGAGAGCAGGGCTCTCTAGAGATCTTGGGATGCCTCTATATACAAAAGATTGTATGTCTTCATGGTGTTCCATAGATGATTGTCTTCGATCAAGATGCCCGTTTCACTTCCCATCTATGGAAGGGGTTGCATGAGGATTTCAGGACACAACTTCTCTTGAGCACCACCTTCCTTCCTCATATGGATGGACAGATAGAGAAGACCATTCAGACTCTTGAGGGCATGCTCCGTGCATGCGTCCTCGACTTCAGTCGTAGCTGAGAGGATCACTTACCCTTAGTGGAGTTTGCGTATAACAACAGCTACCACTCCACCATTGTGATGGAACCATACGAGGAACTGTACGACCGAACATTCAGATCACCTATGTGCTAGACTGACCCAGGGGAGTCAGCACTTGTAGAACCAGAGATGGTGCATGCTACGATGGAGAAGGTGTAGATCATTCATGAGTGGATGAAGGCTACACAGAGCAGACATAAGTCCTATGCTGATAGAAGACGGAGACCACTGGAGTTCGAGGATGGAAACCATGTCTTTCTATGGGCCTCACCTCAACGAGGTCTACGGGGATTTGGCCGAGGCGGCAAGTTATCTCTGTGATTCATCAGACCTTTCCAAGTCCTCAGCAGATTAGGCGAGGTGCCTTACTGCCTGGCTCTTCCACCTCAGTTGCATAGGGTGCACGATGTCTTCCATGTATCTCAGTTGAGGAGATATGTGCACGACCCATCCCACATTATCAACCATGTGGAGATGGACATCGATGACGGGGCGACTTTCACAGAGGTTCTAGTGGAGATTGAGGACCGAGAGGAGCGGGTCCTGCATGGATGGTCAATACCTCTGGTGCATGTTTTCGGGTAGCCCGAGAACCTCCAGGAGAGTACATGGGATCCAGAGGCTCAGATGCATGCTCAGTACCCCCATTTGTTCCATTAGTGTGTGTTTTATCTTACAGAGACATAAATCCCTGAGTTGGGGAGATTTTAAAGTCCCGTAAATTCCGTAAATTTTTTTTTCATAAATACATGAGAGTTTTACGAGTCCATAGTTTCTAACGGCACCTGATTGCGAGGCCCGGTGTGCCCAAAATCAATATATAAAGTTTTGTTTAGGTACGTTTAGTAAATTAACGTGCGGTATTTTATATCTTTTGAACCGGTGCTCAGAATTGAAATCCGAGGAAACCGTTGAACTCACAGCGCCGGTATTCACCTAAGGAGACCTTTACCGAAGTTGCATTTTATAGAGATTGGAAGTTAATTTTTGGGGTTTCTAAATAAATTAAATAAAAATATGTCTAGCATATTTTTATTTGAATGGTAGTTAAAACCTCCAAGGGGAGGTTGGTGGAGGGGCCACCCGCACATAACCTACCTTGGTAGGATGTTATAAGTTGGGGCCCACACGAACATCAAACTCCCATAACTCCCCTTTCACCCCCAATTAAGTAGGATGAAATCTTCACTTTCCCCATAAATTTTTGGTTCCTCTTTACCTTCCCCATTATGGTGCCATCACACCTAGGAATTAATTAATGCCAATTAATTAATTTGAGGTGTTTTTAATTCTTTGGAATTCTTTTTGATTACATGGAAATAATAAAACAATAGTGGAGATCTTATTTTATTCTAATTTGTTGGAAACATTCATTTGGGGGGTGGAACATTTAGAGGACTTGGGAGATTATCCAATGAAGAATGAAATCCTCTCCAATGAAGAATCATATCCTATCAATGATGAACACCCGTCTCCACTATGGAACGACGACACCATCTTCATCCTTTCCAACCGGGACAAGAAAGGGAATACGCCACATGCGAATAACATCGCCAACGACGATGTCATCTCCTCCCGACGTCAACAGAACGATTCCGCCTTCCCACAACTCCTCCGAGCGAACAACGATTACAAGGTTGGGGGAATCTATAATTTTAATGTATGAATTATACCATCATTCCTCATCATTTCTTTTGGTTCGATGATGGACACTTGTTATCACCTAATGAGGAGGGTGCGGGTCAAACAAACCCATCCCGACATCCCTCTGATTGGTTCTTGATTGGCTGATGATGGAGGCAGAGCCGGAAGGGCACGGTGCTGACGCACCACACCGGAGAAGAACCATGGCCAGGAGGGCCGTAGTGGACAGAGGAGGCACGACGCCATCGCGCCGCACTGAAAGAACAGGGTCGTGGCCATTCGGGCCGCGTCGAACAAAGATGGTGTGGCCCCATCGTGCCGTGCCAAGGAATCCTTATGGTCGGGCCGCCCCTCGGGCCGGGCGGCCACATTCGTGCCACCCCATGGCCGGGCTGCCCCTCGGCCAGGCTGCCACAGCTGGGAAGCCCCGCGGTCGGGCCGCCACTCAGCTGTGCCAAAACGACTGGGCAGCCCCACGGCCAGGCCGCCCCTCCGCCGGGCTGCCACGGGCCGGGCCACGCCCTCAGGTTGGGCAGAACCCATGGACCGGGTCAGACCCCGGTTTGGACCGTGTAGGGCCGGGTTGGTCCGACGGGGTCAGACCGAACTCAGAACCTCTATGGACATTTACACTCTTTAGCCTGCAACTTTCGCTACATGGATCCGATTTTCAAACCTCCGGAGGTGATAGAATTCATGGAGCGAGGCGATTCTTTTGGCATAAACCTCTTGAGGTTTGGATGCAGTTGGTGTACAATCGGGTTGGTTTGAACCTAAAAACCAGCCGGGCCCCTTGAACGGAAATGACAATAACACATAGAACAGGCGTGCGATTGACACGTTGTCTGTTACATTGGGTTCATTATAATGAGATGGAACTACAAGATACATCAACATGAGACATAATGGTAGTTTATGTATAAAAAAATGGCTTGAGGAGTGTACCCTCCTGGAATCGAGCGTGTTGTGTGTGGGAACCCTAGGGCTGGCTGCGACTGAGATGAAAGATTCCTCCGTGGGTTCGAGAGTGATGATACTATACAAGGATCCTCTGTGGGTTCGACAGTGATGACTGTTGTACTAGAATCCTCCGTAGGTTTGAAAGTGACGACCCAATACCAGGATCCTCCATGGGTTCGACAGTGATGACTTCTGTACCAGAATCCTCCATGGGTTCGACAGCGATGATATTGTTCCCAGATCCTCCGTGGGTTCGACAGTGATGAATTCTGTACCAGAATCCTCCATGGGTTCGACATCGATGACTACTATTCCGGGATCCTCTGTGGTTCCAACAGTTCTAACTTCTATTCCTGGATCTTGTGTGGGTTTGACCGAATAACTGATCCTGGATCCTGTGTGGGTCCAACAGCTTTTTTGGTCCTGAATCCTGTTTGGGTCTGACAGCTTAGATGAATCAGTGACTACATATAATCATCTCTATCACTCTACAAAAGATGTATACCTGTGTTATTTGAGTCATGTCTTTCAACCATTGCCATCATGGTGATTGACTTTACTTCCTTTTGGAATGGTTTGTGATTGTTCTTGAGAGTTGGAGTCAGACTGTTATTGTTAACATAGGTATATCTATGGGCATATACCTAAGTAGGGTTGGTTGATACTTCATGATTGTATCATTCTTCTGTAGTTTATCCTTAGTGGATTATAGAAGACCTTCAGGGGTCTCGGGGTCCCCTACTGAGTATTGTTATACTCACCCCTACATGGGCTTCACCCGCCCCTTGTTGTGTTCTGTGAAGATGACAGACAACAGTGATCGAGGCTGAGGGTGACGTACGGGAGGCTGCTCGGAGCTGGACTAGACAGAACATACCGCAGGGACGCATTGTTCGAGTAGTATACCTACCCTTCAGGTAGGATTCCACGGTGGATGATCCAGAAGCTTCTTACCATTTTACTTGTACTTGTACATGTTGTTCAGTTGGGTTTGTATTATGTACCAATTACTTTCAACACAGTTTTCTTTTCTATTTTAGTATTTGTTTCTTCTACATCTTGTGTTCAGTCTACGTGAGTAACAGGTTAAAAGGCAATGTCTTCCATATTTTATCAGGGATTCACCTCTGGTGCTAGTCGTCATCCCCTGGCCTATGGAAGGCGGTCTTGGGGTAGTCACGGCACAGGCCTTGAGGATGGGTTGTGAAATCTCCCTTTAGTCTATTAACTGATTCATATTTCACATTTATCTCCTCTCTTACCTCTTGTTAATCACAACCATCCAAAAAATTTACCGATTACATATTTACTTTATTCCAAACATTTTCCATTCCACTAAGCATCTATAATGAAACCCTATAAAAACTACACAACCATCGTATCGACAACAACACAAAATAATGCCAAAAAACACCCAAAAAAATTCTTAACCAACAACCACAACCCACTATCACATCCTTCAACAACAATCACATGAAATTGTCCTCCATGACATTCATTCATTTAAAATACGAATCCAATTTACCTGCACTATCACCATAAAACCTATATTTCTACACAAAAAATTTATTACCATATTATTGTGATTTAACAAAATTATACAGGTGAAATGAATATCTATATTACCCTCTAGTTTATTCATAATAGAGAACTCAATAAGAAAATTCATGAAGTAGTAAATAGAAAAAAATTGTAGAAATCCAGCTATATATCACACCAAGGAAACATTATTTAATCTTTCTTTTATTACAATAACTTGTGGCCAACATTGAAATCAAAACAAAAAATTCATATCTTGAAAAATACTTTTTCATACCATATTTAAATTATTATTATTTATTGTTAAGTTATTCTATCTACTCAATAATATTAATTACATATATATCACAAAAACATGTAACATTATCAACATCATTATCAAATAACCATCAAACTTATACAATATCAAATATTGATATAAAAATATGTGGAAATAAATTCCCTATAAAATTTAATTAATGATATTAATTATATGAGAATAAAGGATGTACCATCTTCTTCCCTCCATTATTTTTAGTGTTTCATTTGAATTTGACCTTTATTTAATTGTCAACTTCATGATATTGTTGTGTTTCTCTAATATCTATTTACAAATTGATATCACATAAAATTATTTCTTCATAGATACTGATGTCCTTAATGGATAATGTATTTCAAGGAATTTTTAAATAAATCATAAATCAATCAACATTAATTTTTGTTCAGATTATGATAATAAAAGTATAAAATTTAGGTCTTAAAATTTTACATCATTGGTACAAATAGATTCTTCATCATTCTTCATTATTTCTTGGAATTCCATCATCATTTTCATATTATGAATACTTTAAATTTAATTTTTGAAAAATAATATTTTATACTCATCCCAATACATGTATTCAAATTATTCATACCACCATATATTCTTGATTGCATTCCACCACTGATATTTTTCTCCTTCTAAATTATAGATTAAAAAAATAACTTTCCCTTGTTCCAAACACTATAGAATGAAATATAACTTTTTAGTGGTACTAATCCATTTATTAGTAACAAGTGTATTAGTGGACCCACTTAAAAATGTTGATGTTTCCATATGAAGGACTCAACATAATATTGTTCATTCATTATCTTATTTGGCAGCTCATCATGATTCATATCTTGAGAATTTTTTTAAGAATTATAATTATATTTTTTTATTAAATTTCTCATAACACTCAATTTCTCATGAGGAAAATCATATCATAATTTTTCACATTTAGATTTAACACAGATCCTTTGGGTAATATCCACTGAATAAAACCAAAAATAATTTTTTGACCAACAATAATAATTGGTTGAAACCAGATAATCATGAAAATTTATTTACAATATGTATAAATAATGAGACATTATTTTCAATATCTATCTCTTTTGGTTCAACCTTCGTCATTATGGTAATAATCTCTTCAAATAATTTACAATGGTTCCTAAATAAACTTCTTATTACAATAAGAATATCACTGAGATGGGTTAAAAAAGGCACACAAAAATGAAACACTCACTTTTAACAGGAATAATTCAAGATATATACTCAACCAACTCATTTTGAGGTTATTAACCTGAGATGGATTTGGGATAAAACCATGTGTTCTTATAGTATCCATACAAATATTTTTTTTTTCTAGGAAAAGAAAAATCCTTTTTTACAGTGAATTAGGATGTTCTCTTATACCTGGGATTATAAAATGGGATATCCCTAATGCTT
The DNA here is from genome assembly GCA_963277665.1 of Viscum album. NCBI lineage: Eukaryota > Viridiplantae > Streptophyta > Magnoliopsida > Santalales > Viscaceae > Viscum > Viscum album. The sequence continues at coordinate 864,583,967 of OY728152.1, read as the reverse complement.
TCTCATTGTATTTTTTAAAAGATAACAAACCATGTCTCTAGTACTAACCATAATATCCCATACTTTCAATATATAATTATTACCTATTTTTAGATTTATAATCAAATCATAAATTTAAATACCTGAAATCATCATGTAAGACTAGTCTATTTTTTTAAATGAATACATAAGTTTTTTTTCATAAGTGAACAAAAAAATATCCAATTATGTTCATTATAAATAAAACCCTTCTTAGATATATCACATATAAAACCATTCATTACAACATGGGGAAAGGATGCATAATAATGGTTTAGATTTGATGCTCTATAAGGAATCACCTAAACATATCATGATCAAATGGGTAAGAGAACATTATCATAACATTGTAATGACATACCCTGTATACCCTAGATCACAATCATGAGTCATTGAATAAATAATTACTGATCATAAGACATGGATCATAATGGAATCAAAGAACATGAGTCATGAGAGCATAAAATTAGCATAAATCATGGATTTTTAGAATACACAAAAGAAAACAAAATAATTTTCATAGTAGTAAAGAATAATGTACAGGTATATCATATTGTATTGGCTTCATTCCCAAACCATCATAGTAGCAAGGTTCACTTCCAATACTACCATAGAGGATAGATTCCCTTACTTATGTGGGTTCACTCTTCATTCCAATAATGGTTATCCAAAGGGATATCTATCTTTAACCAATGCTTTGTAGTGTTAAATAATTATTTTCCCACCAGTAAAATAATTAAAATCAAACATATGTATGCCACAAAATCAAAAAACATTCATCATATAATAACCTGGTTTCATAAGCATTTCACCATGGCATAACTCATGGAAAAGAAACCACTTTCATAAATATCTTTTCATTATAACGATAAACCATATATAGAAATAATAAGGATGGTATCATTGAATCATATCCACTTTAAATATTATAAAAAATTAAATGATTCCATCTTTGAGGGAAAATAATTCTAAAAGATCACTTGGATCATTTGTTGGGGAAAATATCATTTTTTACTTTTAAATCACTTACATAAAATATAAAAAGTCCCACTTATTAAAGGAATAATTTTATTTGAATATAACCTTGAATCCTTATAAATGAATCCTCAAATCATTGAATGGTCATGATGGTGGAAAATTTTGTTCATTTCTTAGATGTTAAAATAAATATTCCTTTCTCATTTTTGTTAAAAAGTAAAAAGTTATTCATTTAGAAAATGAAGAGAATATTTATTTTAAATAATTATTTAAATATTAAAATATGGTATATAATTAATTTATTGAATCATTATATATTACTAAAAACAATGTTGAAAACATTTTTAGAAAACATGGATATTGGAGAATAATTAGTTTTGACAAAATTTAGAAATGAAGTAGATTATCCTCAAAAATATTTCTTGATATCTTGAGTAATTAATGAGAGAAAAATGAAATTAAATAAAATATAATGTTAAAATAGCCCTATCAGAATAAAATGAATGATATTATTGAGATTTATATCATTAAACTTCAATAATGGATGTATAATCTTAAATAAGAAATAATGATATTGTAATATAAAACCCATACCTCAAGTACGAATTCCTTTATAATTGGTTAAGCCCTCTATTGGAAAAATATAGATTTATTTTAAATTAATTAATGAAACATAATAATTTATTTATCAAACCATATCTGATTTAGTTACTCGATTTTATCACTGGTATATTAATAATTCATTATAAAAATCATTATTCCCGGTGATAACTGCTTTGTTTTTCATGTATATTTTGGTTTTGTAGTTTTGATCTATGTACATTGATAAATGTTACATAAAATCCATAATTTTAATCATGATATAATTCTAATATATATTAATCATATATATTTTTATATTTTTCCATAAAATATAGAGATAAAAAAAGAATATGAATGTTCATGGAGATGGCAGGTCGTACGTACACATGGACACTATTTTCATTTTTTGATGGTTATACAAAAACTAAAGTTAAATATTATTTAAATTTTAAATATTCATTATTATATAATATATATCAAATATATTAATTAAATCTATCCTTATTACCATCCACTTCAAAACAAAATGTAAAATGAATAACATCACTTCAGGTAGGTGGTAGTCCCCACATACGTATGAGCAACATTATAATCTTCCAATAGTAAGATGGTAAAAAGGTATATGTGATATTATAAATATAGAAGTATAATTCTTTCATATATATCATATATATATATACATTAAATAAATCTTTATATCTATCTGTGATAGGTCATGAAGGAAAATGAATTACATCAGTTTGCGATGCAGTAGTCCACCATACACAGTATCGATAGTTTCATTTCCCATTTGATGTAATCAAACATTGATATAGGTTATAAAATTAACTTAATAAAATATTAGTATATAGAATCTATTGGATTTATTATTTCATTGTGTTGGAATAAAATTTTACGTTTGTTGAAGAATAAATAAAATGAAAAGACATGGTTAATAATTATACCTCTTGTTTGGAAAATCTCATTAAGTTTATAGGTAAATCCTTACCAGGAAGGTTTTCTGATCAAATTACGTAATGTAGGTAGTGGGGATGGAGGAATATAATGTGTTTTTATGCCTTGTATATACCAAAAGGCTTTTTAACTATGGTTATTATAGGATAGTTGGCGTTCTATTATAAGGGGGAGAGGACTGAATTGAAATTTATGAAACGAATAAAGTATATTAATGTATTATTCATTGATTTTTCCCAAAAATGGACCACTAAAAAATATTTTCTGATATATTGTCAAAATATGTCCATAAAATATAATTTATACTTGTTTTTTGGAATTTCAACCCTTTTCAATTTAGTTTAACCCCGAGAATCTTGTATTTAGCTTTGCCATAGTAACATATTTTTACTATTCTTAGTATGAATTATGATAAAAAGTAGGTTGAAAATATTAATTAAAATAAGTTATTTCTACTTAAAATATGGAATTTATTTTTATAAAAATGAATTTATTGAAATATCTTAATTTAATTTATAATTAAACAGAAAAACACAACGAAAAGTGGTTATCCCATAGAAAATGTTTTCTTAAGTATAAAATGTTTTTATTTAAAAATTAATCATAAAATTAATTATAATGACCTAAATTGAATTAATTATAATATTATTGAACTAATTAAAATTTTTAAAAAATTTAGAATATGATTTAACTATGTATATTCTTTAACCATATTAATTGTTTTTAATTAAAATTTACATTTTTAATATTCATTGAAAAATTAATATTTTTAGAAAATTATAAAAAATACACTCTAAGATAATTGTAAAATTTTTATTGAAAAAATTATTTCCTTTTTTCAAATAAATTTTAAAAATTATTTATATATTAATTTCAAAATAAATGGGAAAAACTTTATGATGCCGCTTTTTGATAAAATATTGGTTTTAAGCATAAAACTACTACTATTATTATACCATGACATGAAAAAATATTTGGTGAATAATGAAACATTTCATTTAATATATATATTGTTATGTATATATGTATACAAATGTAAAAAAATTAAAATCCTTAACCCATAGTTATTGATATAATTTATTAAGATACAAATAGATTACACACGTTGAAATAGTTTTTTCTAAAAAATATTTATTTTAATTTAAAATGGTTTTTATTTTAATTTCTAATAAATTTATTAAAAATGAATTTATTTTATATGTGTGTAAACCATATACTGTTCATAATTTAGTTAATCTTATTCATTCCAACCAACTTAATGGCTATGTTATAATGGAATACAATATTATTATTCATTTACACCTAGGGTTGCATTCACCAAAAGCTATCAAAAAGATTAAATTTATTTAAAAAAATATATCATAAAATATTATAGTCTTACACCATAAATCATGATGAAACCATATGAAATTTGGGAATATCATCCCCAAAAATCATATACAAGTTGGATTCATATCTCGACTACATCCTTAATAAAGGGTATAACATCCCTACCCATGGGATAATAAATAGAGGGAAACACATCCATATTCCAAATAAAAATCCTAAAATAGGTTATCACATCCAAAAATAAAGAATATCACATCAGTATCTCTCCTAATTCCATGGAAGCATCACATCATGGGAAGTACATCCCAGTCCCAAGGGTATTTATAAGTAAACGTGTAGTGTCCCATGCCATAACTATGATCAGTTTACTTCGGGATTTTTTTCATCGCCAAAATCATCAAATTCATTTTGGAATTACATTCTGTGGGAAAGTTTCATCACATCCAACTATAACAAGAATAAAATACTTGAACATCAGCTCATCTCATAACGGACATAACAACCTGGGCCTCAATAATTCATACATGTTCAATACATTCTTAGTCTCAAGCTATTAAATGAGTGTAATGTAGTCACATCACATAATAATCCACCCATATGGGTATCACATCCCTTTTTATGGAATATTATAAAAAAGGGAAAACAATCCCACTTCTAGGGTTAATGAAAAAATTATTGGAAAATAATCACCTCTTGAGTATTATGAGGTGAATATGAGGTATATCTTATACCACGTAGAGTGTCAACACATTGGATAGACCATCCCAATCCCTATGTATCATGAATCAAAGTGGGAATGTGATCCTATGACAAAGGAAAAACAATGTGAATGGAAAGCCTATCCCACACTCAAGCAACATATCAAACAATGGGCATCTCAACTAACATTTATTATAATAACACAACTAGTAATAACACTCCTAAAAACATAATCGTAATCAAATAACGGAGTAAATATATATTAATAAAATATAAAAATGAAATGAATAATTTGGTTGATATAGTGTCCAACTCACTTTTTATGTCTAATCTGGTTTGGCCCTCAAATTCCCAACCCAAACACATATATGATACTATGGTATAACCAACTTAATTAAAAAAATTAGTTTGGAGGGATTACTCACCCTTTACATTAGTCACAAAATCCAAAAGGATAAAATGTCACCACTAAGGATTTTCTCAGGTCATTCCCTAAGCTAAACATGTTAATATCACACAATTCCTACTAAGAGGATCATAGGAGCACATATTCTAGGTCAAATATGTCATGATCTACTAAGGATTCATCTATCTTGTCATATCAACCATTATATCCAATAATTATATTTCAATACCCGGTATTTATGTAGTCAAGGTATCATTTGACATTGTAGGGAAGGATAATAATAGCCCTTTACAGTACACACTCACACATAAGTGGTGAAAGAAACATTCCAAGTCAAGGGATCATATCAACCCCTCATAATTTCACATATCTTCTACTTCCAAGGTGGATAATTCTCCTCAAAAAGTCCATCTATAGTATATCCTAACTCATGATAAGTCTTAAATATTATTGATTAATTATTTCATCAAACATTAATTTAACCTTATGACCATTAGAGGCAAAGTCATAACAATAGGTGATTCCAACACTACCCTAGATGTTCTTATTGAACTCAAATAGGTTATGATAAGCTATATAATTTGTTTTGATTTTAATCAACACAAGTTAAGATACTTCAAATCTCATGTCATATAAACAAAATCATAACCAAATGATGATGTTTAGGGATAACATACATCACACTATAGTTACGCCCTTTTTATATCATCCTCCAATATCAACTATCGATAATCTGTAAATGTGAGTCCCTATCACCATAAAGATCCATTTAAATGAATCATAAAACCTTATATTTAATTAAAATACATAACTACATAGATAATAATGTAGGCATAATTGAAGGATGGATCATCAGATGATGTACCAATAATAAAACCTCAAGAAATTGGGTGTGAATGACTCTTATCACGCCACAGAGATCAGTATAATGATAAGAGAAAATAACTAAAATCAATATTCAAATTAATAATATCTCAAAATGTGGAAATATTTAACATAAAAAATAGTAAATGCAAACCTGAATGAAACTACACAAAGCCTAGTGTGTTTATAAACTCAAAATATACCATAGACAAGATGAACCAAAGCCTTATCATTAAGACATGATTCCTCTATGATCTAGTGGAATGAGTATAGAAAACATAATACCAGTACCATGTAATCCTTGAATGAAATAAATAATGAAAAATTTGTAATATAAAACTATTAACCCACCAAAACCATCATAGAGCCACCTCAAAATCGATCCCACATTGAAAGGAGAAGAGAGAATGTTAAGGGGAGAAGAAGAGGACCCCAAATACTATGAAAAAATAAAAAGAGAGAACCCCTAATGAGGTTTTAAAATTAAAATACATAAATATCTATTTCCCCTGTTTAAAAGAAACTATGGGCCCCATCGGGAACATGTTTTACTGAATCAACTAATAGGTGGCCTTAGGTTGAGTGCCTAATCCTCAAACACCATCACTATGTACCCAATTCTACTCAACTAGGAACCTAAAGACCCTCTTCAACAACCCACTGACAATTTTTAATCTCTAAAACCCATGTAACTTAGTCTGAGCCTGATATACATATGAAATCAGATTAAAAAATCCCCTCTGTCATATTAAATGTGTCAAGAAAACACCAATTCCCAATCCAAATATAAAAATTCTAAATGACCCAGGTTCTAGACATATTGTAACCCAACATCTTCTGGTACTACCAATATGAACCGATGTAGGGTGTTAGCCTAACAATCTCTAAAACTAATGGAATACATATATAGTCTAAAAATTTAATTGCAAAAACTTCGTGTCATCAGAAATGTTCATGCAGGATGTGAGAAAAAATAATTTGTATGTTACCACCAATGGTGTCTCAAATCACATAGTTATCAAATATGCTTTTTATGAATATTTATATATATTTACATATGTATATATCAAAATAATTTCTGTATTCAATAGTTATGGTATAGAAACAAATCAATAGTGGTGAAATTGATGAATCATGTTAACTATTACTAGTAACTCATTATTCCAGGCGGATCCATACCATTACAAACCTACTCTGAGCCAAACACATAGAATCTAAGATGATCATTTATAATGATTCATAGTGAAACATCCATCTCATTGGAAACACAATAATACATAATGTGTCTAAGAAACATGTTTTTCCATCTCAGTAAAAAGTGGAAAAAAATGTATATGAGTCTTGGAATTGTGAGCCCATACAACAACCAATATATTCATCAACATATTGAGTACCTAAACAAAATTCACATATAAAATATATACCGATTTATAAAATATCCAAAATAACATAAATCCATATCTATATTCATACACACATACTTTTTAGTATAAAGGAGATCTATAAAAAAACTTACAATATGTTAGGTTTATTATTCTCCAGTATAAAGAAATGTCGTAAATGTTCCCTTTATAAAGAAAGTAGACATGATCAATGATAGATAAAATTGATATTATCCATAAGAAATCATAATGTAAATTCTTTATATATACAATCTTATTACCATACTATAATGACAACAACTAATACTATATAATGACATAGAAAAACTATTAGGTAATTCATAAATGAAATGAAACAATGTAGCTGTCAACCATATTGGTCTATGTTAATATCAGAATTGATATATGACATACTCAACACTCAAGGAGTATTATTTATATTCCAATAAAGGAAATAACTAGGTAATATATAATAGTTTTTTAAAAGGTATAAATAGAATAAAAATTTACCATATGAGGCAAAATTATAGATAATACATAACCAATAGTCAATCGTATGTTATTTTAAATTAAATATGTGTTACATCAAAATAACATTAGAGTTATTTATTGAGTTGTTATTGGCTATAATTATCATTTTCGCAATTAATGAATAACTTTATTTATGTATTTGTGGTTATTGGGATTTATGGATTTGTTTGAATTTTATTTGAGTTGATTCTAGGTGGCTTGAAATGGATCAAAATCAACTATATGCATACTTTGAGGATTCTAGAAATATATTTGAGTTTATAAATGTAGTTTATCTGGTGATATCATACTTTATAATGTCAATAAATTGTTTATTCATGTAGTTGATCAACTATTTTTTCAAACATTTACTATAATTGTTCATGGTCTATCCTTATAAGAAGGGATTTGTCCATGCGGTAAATCCAACTCTCTTATGGTTGATGAATATAGTAAGTGAGTACTTTATGTGGTTAATCAACAATGTAAGTGAGTTTTTATGTGTCCAATCCCATGGCCTTATGATAGATCCATATAATAAGTGATTTTTTATGCAGTTTATTCAACAATCGTATGTATGATCCATATGGTAGTGAATATTTCATATTGTTGAACCACACATTCGTTCTAGATAGTTAGGTATCATTACATAGTTGATCCAACTCATGAACAATAATGAACATAGATATTTTTTAAAGTGATTTTATAGGTTGACAATATGGTTTTATAGGTTTTTGATAATTTTAAATAAATAAATTCCAATGACACTCAAGATGATATTCAAAGAGTAAAACATCACATTTTACTTGTTTTTCAATCTGTTTCATATTGGAATGAAAAAATGATGGTTAATTATTAAATCTATTTGATTTTATGAGCTAGTTTATCTAAAAATATATTATTTGGATTAAATATTAAACTATTTTTGAGGAATATATTGATATTAAACATTAAATGTTGGTGTATTGATTCTTTGTTATTTTGGAATTTAAATAATCACTAGTATCTGAATATGTAGTGATTCATGCAGTGTTTATAATGGTTGAGTATTAAGGGGACATAATTATTTTCAAAAGTTAGCAAGTTACAAAATTAGGATGAAAAATATATATCTTGAGTGAGTTTCTTTAAGGAAGACAGGATCAATATTCTTAAAATTTATAAATTCACTATTTCTGAAATACTCTTAATATTGATTGGGTCTACAGAAGATTCTATGATTTTTATTATTATTATACCATGAATTAAAATGTGAAGAAGTGTAATTTTACTATAAAAATATAGTTATTTAAAATTTTATAATTTTAAATAGATCATAGATGATGGTTATAAGATTATCAGATATAAAATGAGAGAGATTGTGCTTTACAATTATGATGGAAAAATAACTGAGAATTTTAATCAAGAAAAAGATATTCTAAAATATATTAATTCTTTGATTCAGAGTATCACTAAATAGAGTAATTTTTGAACAAAGGGAAATTTTATCCTTGAATATTTAATTTTCAATAAAATATATTTAGATAGATATAGATATCCCAAATGAAAATTTCATAGATTATATTCTACATCATGAGGATCTTAATCATTTAGTGTGATCATTTTAGTATAATATTTTGAATAATTTATACATTGTATCTAAATGAAGTGAGTAGATATTATTAAATTTTATTTATGTCTCATTGATTTAGGTATATTTTTATAGTTTGTAATGCAATAAAACTCTCAAGAAGATCATTATTATACTTGTTACCTATTCTGTATGGAAAAGTTTTAAACTAAATTATCTAGTGTGATTATGTATATGAACAATGAGACTATATGCCAATGCGATAAGCTTATTAAATATTGTCTATTATATTCAATTATTCATGGTTGTGGTGAAAAACCGATCATGATAAGGATTATGTTCCCATGAAGGGGATGGACCATGTAAAAATACTCATGTTCAATGTTCCCTTATTTTAAACATACATGAATGAAGATGAAATTATCAAATTGACTAAATAAAACATTAATGGGTGTCAAAGGGTTATTTAAAAATGAATAAATTTTAAACAGTAGTATCCCCAAATTAATCTCCAATTTTTTTGTAAAAATATGACCCTTTTCAGTTCAACTGGTATCTAATAATGGTCCCTCTGTTAGATTCTATCAAGTGATGGAAATTGTGAATCAAAATTCTTTAAACCATAAGGGACTTCCAATATTTGATTGGATGTATTATCACACCGTTAAGAAAAAAATTCATATCTTTTATGCCTTGATATAGAGGTTATAAATATTTTAGTTATCGGTTTTACACCAAAGAGAAATAATAATCCATTGAAATTAGTAGATAAAATAAATATTGTGAATGATAATAAGGTGAAAAATTCTATCCATATACTCTTGTCAGAAAAATTATACAGAAAACTGATGGGGATATAATCATCCAATGAAATATTAGATATGATAGAAAGTAGGTACAAATGTAATGTGGAAGTCAGGGAAGATAAATTTTAAATTTGTAGAAGCAGGTTTGAATAAATCATCATGAATGAGAAAGAAAATGATGAATATTTTAATCAACTAAATAATGTTAGAAATATTTAAGGGTTTGGGGAAAAACATGAAGACTCTATAATTTTTAAAAACATCATGAAGAATTTAATAGATAGGTTTGATCCTAATATATTATCTCTAAAAGATAAAATGGATATTTTTTGGATTAATTTCATAAACTTTTCATAGCTTATTAAATGAGGAAAATTCTATGCTTTAAGAAAAAAATTGATAGATAGAATGGATCTTGAGGCTATGCGAAAGTAAAAAATAAAAGAACATGTTGATAATGTTGATTCATCTCACTCTAAAAGTTTTGAGAATGATGTAAAATATCATAGAATTATTTATCATATTTAAAAATAGATTAAATAATGGGAATAATAAGGGAACAATCTATTTCCACTAATATTATATAAATTAAATTTAATTGAGATATTTTCCATTTATAATATAATTAATAAATAACTAGATATTGAATTAGAATATGATGATAAACCTTAAACAAATATGTGTAATAAATGTTCAAAATATTCATCGAAATATAGATGATGGATGATAATATTTTCTAGAGTTAATGGATGTAATTTAATGAGTGAAGAAGGAAAAGGTCACACATCTTTTTGTGAATCTAGAAGTGAGTCTAGAGAGAAATTTTAAACTTTCCTAAATCCTTCATAAAAAATACATTTTCACATAAATTAGAGAATAATACAATCAAAACCCAACTAATCTGGATCACATATTGAAGGATGGGCTCAAATATTATCTTCAGTATAATACCATGATCCTTGAAGAAAATAAGAAAGTTGTAAAAGAAAAAAGTGTTTTTTTGAAGAGAATACATTCTTTGAAATGAAATAATTATCCAATGTCGATGAAATAAAAAAAATAAGGTTAAAAGATTGAAAATTTGAGAAACTGAAGAAATAACATGAAGAAAATTTTTCCCTAAAAGAATTATAATTATCATATACACAACCTAAGTGTCTCGTGGTTGAGAATGTGAAAAAGTTTTTAAATGAGGACATAAAAAATTATTTTTATGTAAAATATTAATTATCTAAATCATCAGATATATATTTTAAAAAGGATCGTATTAAATGGTATCCCAATAAATCTTATTGCAATTGTATTTACATTAAATATTCTGGTTGAAAATTTAAATTTGGTTAATCATGGGTTAAGAAAAATGCGGAGAAACATTCTGCAATTTCAGTATAAAATTTATAAATTCTATATTTTCATAACCTCCCTAGTAGAATAAAAGTAAATCATAATATTTAAAAAATGACTAAAATTATTGATAGGTTTATAAGGAGACTTTTTATAAAATAAGAATATTTGAGTCTCAAGGGTATTGTTAGTTCTATGGAGAGTTTAGGCACAGAACCTACATATTCTTGTACAATATATAACTACCTATAATGAGGCATGAATTTTTGGGCATTCATCTTGAATCGAGGAAATGAAATATTCAATAAAGGTAGGATGTGAAGATAAATACTTCAAGCTATCCAACTTAGAAGATATTTGAGTGCCATGAGGAAATGAGTGGATGATGTGAGAAACAGGATCACTGTGTTGAGAAGTGTATGATAATATTGCAAGGATAGACTACCTATACTAATAAAGGAAACAATATTACTAAGTTATTGTAAGAAAAAATATGTGTTGTAGAAATTTAATTAAAGGTATGAAAAAGTGCTATGTCCTGGATTCATGATAATGGGTGCTCTTCCCACATGAAATGTGACCTAAGGATTTTAAAATTCCATTATATTCATGAAGGTGGAGTTTACTCCTTTGGAAAATATATTTCTTTAAAAATTAAGGGTATTGGATCTATAAAAATTGAAGCCCAAAATATGAAATGTAAAAATGTTTTGTATAAGGAAGGTTAACGTATAATCATTTGGGTATTAGAAAAGTTTGTATTGACATAGAAGCATTTTTCTATAGAAGGACTCATGTATCATTAAAATATTAGAGGGTGGAAGGTTCATCACTATAAAATAAATAAAAATATTTGTTTTAATTGGTGATCCATGTTTTTTTATTATATGGGTGAAAAATATGAGACAATACTATTGCACCTGATACTAGGTCAATTATGCCAATTAATCCTAATAAAAATTCAAAAACATGATTTTTTGAGAGACTTCCCCAAAAAGAAATAAAAAATTAGTGTTTTTGATAGAACACATGAAGAGTGAATATGACTCAAAAATCACACAAGAAAGTTCATATTCTCTCTTCCTGACAACTGGAATTAATTTGCACTGACCTATATGGTTCCATAAGAAAAAAATATACAATTGATAATTTAAAAATTATAACATTAATTTATTTAATACCAAAATGACCGATGTCATGTTCATATAAAAATATCTAGAATCCTCTAAAATGACTATTATTTTTTAAAGGCATGTTGAAAATGAGTTGGAAATATTCATCAAGAAATTCAAAACTGATAATGGATAGGAATATAAATGTGATTCATTTGATTTATATTTAATAAATCAGGAAATTAAGAATAATTCCATTACATCATATACTCCCCAATAGAATGGTGTTATATATTGGAAGAATAAAATCATAGATGATTAGAGTAGAACACTGTTAGCTGAATATAAAGGCTCAAAATATTTTTAGAGATAAGTAGTGTGTACTGCTATTCGCATCCATAATTGATTTATTTAAAGACCCTAAATACATTAAACTTCTTATGATATGGGTTTCAAGAATAATCCAATTTTCAAGTACATCACCATTTTTCAAATTCCATGTTTTGTTAATACCAATTGAAATAAGTTAAGAATGTTTCATGATAAACATTATGAAGGGGTTTTTATGGGATACCTATCCATTTGAAGTGGGTATTAGTGCTTAAATTACATGTTACACTTTATTTTTGAATTATTTAATTTTAAGATATATGAAAATGATTACAACTATAATGTTTTTATTATGGCTAAAGACATGAAAATACATTATCAAAGAAAAAAATCTGAAAAACTATTTATTGAACAAGAATAATCTAGGAATAAATTTATAGAAATTGTTTTTTATTATAATTTTGATTATGGGGATACTAAAAATTATGGTTTTGTACCTAAATTGTAATAAAAATGATTATATATAGATTTTATTGGACATAATAAGCACCATTGAAAATAATAATAAGTATGTGAATATAAAATCTAAATACTCTTTTATGAAATGTTGAACAAAGAAAAATGGTGAATGTTATTGAGAATAAAGAGTGTTTCAAATGCATACATGAAGAGATGAATCAATTTGAATATAACACCACTTGAGATTTAGTGATAAAAAACAATGAAAAAAATAAGATTAAAATAAAATAGGTGTTTTGAAATAAAATAAATGAGAAAGGTGTCGTGATAAGAAACCATTATAGGAATGTATGTATATGATATATTTAAATGAAATTAATATAATTTAATGTAAATTATCTCCTTAGTAAGGCTTAAGGAATTCATTATTTTTCAAGAAGTGATTTCAAACAATCAATATCAAGTTCATCATTTGGATTTTAAATCATCATTCCCGAATGGTGATATAGAGGAATAAGTATTTATTAAATAAAAAACTATTTTATTCATGATGTGATGAAAACATATTGTGCATATTTAGAAATTAATTATATTTCTTGAAACATGATCCTAGAGCTTGGCACTGGAAACATAATGCCGGAGTGAAGGAATTTGGTTTTAGTAAAAGAAATTTTTTGATACAATAGCCATTTGGATGTGCATATATATAACATGGATTTGTGGTGTGGGGAATATAATGAGGGAATTGTGATTTAAATGTGGGAGTGAGAATCACCCCTATAAAAGTGATATATATAATAATAAATGTTACTAACCATGTAAATAATGTGCACCTTCTTTTTGGATCATACCTAATTTAAATTCCATAGTTAAGCATGATTTTCCTAGAGAGTTATAGGATGGGAGTCCTCAAATAAAGTTTCCTTGTGTTGGTGTGAGTGAAGAAAAAATCACACTAAAAGAGAATGTGTTAGTCTATAGGGATAGTCATTAGCCTGACTAGTGACCTAGTGGGTAACATAATGTATTGTGTTTGGAAGGTAACCAAGGTATTAATAGATACCAATGGGTTAGATAACTTGTTCATGGCCCAAGGATAACTAGGGTGGGTGATCCACTAGATAATTTTTATACTAGTTTGTGTTAGGCTTGGTCCATTTGGGATCCCCCTTGTGATAGTTATTTAGCTTATAACCTGATTTCATCCATCTGTATTGTGGCCAAAGTTGAGATCATCTGTCATTATTTGGAGGAATTTATGGTTTTTCTTTATCCTCTGTTTAGTTTAAAAGATATTTTGGTTGAAGAGTGATTTTGTCTTGTGTTTTATCAATTATGTTGAGGATTCCTATCTTAATAGTTTCTTTAGAGTAACCATGAAAGATTAATTCTAACTGGTAGGGAAAACATGTTATGTCTCCATTGCTTCTTAAGACTTCATATTTGATGTTCTTGTTGTGGTTGTGATTTGAGATGTCTGGAAATATTTTTATTGATCTGTTTGATCTTGTTAGGTCCTCTTTAGATATTTAATTTTCTTTTATATTATATTTTTTGACCATGGAATTTTTAGGGTTGGAAAGTGGCATGGGGGTGAGAATTGTGAATCACTCATATTAATATATCCTAATTTGTATAATTTTATTTTTTAATGGGATGTTCTGAGATCTTGTGATTTTTGGGTTGGAATTTTGAAATTTTGGAGGGTTAATTGGTGTCCCATAGTATACCCGCATGATAAGGGGTAAAAGTTTGGTGCCCATGAAGATGGTGATTTCTTGGGGATAATGCAGTGTTATTTATCTCTAATGGTTTGAGAAATAATTAAAAATTCCCCATAAATGGTGCTTGTGATCTTGGTCTAGGTGGAGACCTAGGCATTTTTAGTGCAAGATTTGGAAAACTGTGTAGAAAAACTATGCTGCCTTCCCAAAATAGCATAATGTGTGATTTAAAAAAAATATTATAAGGAGGATTTAATGCCTTTATTCCACCATATGAGCCATCTATCCCATGGGATTCCATGGGGGACCTCCAACCTCCTTCTCAATTGATTCTTGGTCCTTATTTTGTGTTTTTCTAGGATCTTAAAGGGAAATAATTTTTTCATTCTCTCCATTTTCCAGTACTTCTCTATTTTCTCTTAGTTTTAGATTCTCCCATGAACCCTAGAACCCTTATGGATGATTTAAGTTGTCTAGGTGGATATAATTTTGTGGTTTTTGGTGTCTTGGGTTTATAAACATCATCTATAATTTTTTTGTAGCTTATAAGTTAAGGAGACAAATTTTGATATATTTCTTCTAAATTTTCACCTAATTAAGGTAAGTGATTTTATTAAATTGTTTTATTTTTTAATTGAAAGGTTTATTGTTCTTTATAAATTTATTTTTATTGAAATGATAAATATATGTGATACCAATGTGATGTTTTGAAATAATTTCAATAAGTTTGGATATTGGAATAGGGGGTTTTATCATTGGAATTATACGATTCCTAATTTGAATATAATTTCTTTATAAGCTCATATGAAATTAATATGAGGCATTTTGAAATGTTTTTTATTTAAGGTGTTAGATTTTGATATGGTTTTGGTTTTCAATGAGTTCAAACTATGTTTTAAATTTGAAATTATTTTAAAATTTTGTTTTGACCTCAATGTGTTTTTAAAATGTATTCCTTAATGAATTTAAAATATCTATTTGAAATGAGTGTGTGGTTTACCCCTTTTGATAAAATAAAATAATGTATCTTTAAATTTCATTTTTGGTAAATGAGGGACTTTGGCATTTTTTTATTTCACGAATTAGTACTCATTTTTTAAATGGTATAATTGGTATTTTTTAATGGAGTGTCAGGTTTAAATGAATTTTTAATGATTCCTAAGTTAGATTTTTTTGAAATGTGAGATGGATTGGAATTATTATACATGATTTTTTATGAAGACCAAGTTTTCAATTTGGTTTTAAATGGTTTTTGTAAAAGACCCCTATTGAATTCCCCTTGATTGTTTTACCAAATATTTGGATTTTTATCAATATGTGATGGTTTTTGGTCCCCTTGTGTGGGAATATTCTTTTCAAAAAATAAATGTATGAGATATATTGGGTTATTTACTATGAGTATATTGTAGTTTAGGGAGAATAATTTCATATGCCTTTCCTGTTAATCAAAATTTGGATATTCATTCGCCTAACTTCATTATTAGTCATGGGAATCTAGGTACCAATGACATATCATCATTTATATTACACAAGTTGGTTTACGTGCCACTATTGGACTTCCAGTCATGCTAGACACTAGGTCTAGTAGGCATGTGTTAATGAAAAGAGTATTGAGTGGGTTAGTTTGATTAGTTGTGGTTTAGACATAATATATTATAATAGTTAGTCCCTTAGTGGAAATTCATAATAAATTATATAAGTATCCCATTATTGATTTCAAGGTAGATCACATTACACATTCATATTCTTGATTTAGTGTTATATTTTTTGGTTTTGTTCTAGTTCTATATTATATAATTTCTACTAATTTAATTGTTTTAGAACCCATATCATTCATTATTTAATGTACATCTTGTGGAATGGGGTGCCTAATTTGAT
The DNA here is from genome assembly GCA_963277665.1 of Viscum album. Taxonomy (NCBI): domain Eukaryota; kingdom Viridiplantae; phylum Streptophyta; class Magnoliopsida; order Santalales; family Viscaceae; genus Viscum; species Viscum album. The sequence continues at coordinate 864,567,022 of OY728152.1, read as the reverse complement.
ATAAATTTTCTTTATGTGTGTTTGGGTCATTTCCTTTGGAAACTAGCTTTCAATGAATTTGGAAAACCCTATTTTTAAATAATTAATATGGTGTTATGTTTTTAAAGTTTATTTTAAAATTATTTTTTTGGTCTTAAAATAATGCTTCAACATGAAATTTTTTTATGAAGTTATTATTTTCATTTAAATAGAAAAAGGAATCATTTTTAGAAATGTTTTTGGGTGTGTGGTTTTAGAAATAGTCGAGCCCGGTTGATATGTTTTCAAATCATGACTTTTTTATTTAATAAAAAAAGAGTAACATTTATAAATTTGTTTTTGAAATCGTTATACTTTTTCACCTATTTACATTTGGAAAAGAAACATTCAAAATATATTTTAAAACTATATATTATGAATTACATTTTTAAAATAATTTTATGGTCTTAGATAGTGAAATACTACTGGGGTTTTTAGCTCTGGCCTGTATATTTTTGGATCCAGGTATCTAGAAGGATTCAAGTTTTATTCCTTATGGCTAATGTAGGGTGAGTATAGTGGTTATGAGAAACCAGTGGTTTCATGAAAATTGTCTTGGTCTTTCTCTATGTTTGTGGGGTTATTTTTCTTTTTAGTTTTGTATCATATTTTTTACCTCACATTAGCATCTTATAGTAATTTTATTGTATATTCTAAATAATTGTTGTATTTTTTCGTTTATGGGTTTTTCTTATCTTTTTGAAAATGGGTTGAATTAATGATGTTGTGTACAACTGGTGTGGAATGTTATCTTATTTTAGTTCTTTATATGTTAATATTTCATAGATGAGTAATGATAAGAAGGCCTTCCCTAGTCTCTCAGTAGTTGGAACTTTTTTATCCATGATTAGGGGAAAATCAGTCCCAAAGTGTTTCATTTGATGTCCATGCCCTAGTTTCAACACCTTGGGGATCTAGAATTCCATTCATACCTTATGGAGAGTCAGGATGGGTGAAAAGTAGATGGAATCTCATTTTGGCTCACTATAGAATTATTGACAGAAACATTTTTGGGAAAGAGATGTCCATAGGTACACTACTAGTCATAGTATATTTTGATGATATAATTTTTTCTTATTACCAAGAGTACCTTCATAATAATTTTATGAGAAAATGGAGTGTTTTGGAGATTTCTACAAGGGGAAAAAATTAATTATTTGTTGGGATTACCAATTTAGCAGGAACCAAATTTTATATTATTTGAGAAGAAAAATAGGAAATATACTTATTCAAAATATTTGGAGTGGAAAAATCTAAATATTTTTAAATACAAATTCCCATTTAAAAAAATTATGTAAAGATCAAAAAATAGTATTGTTGATAAAGAGGAATTCAAAATACTCATTAGAATATTTTTGTTTTTGACAGCTTTATGGTTGTGCAATGACATTGTAGTGACACTTTTTGATCAATTTCAGAGTGACCCAAAGGACTCACATGTGTTTGAATCAAAGTAGGTTGTATAATATGTTCTGTTCATAGTGAAATATCGGTTTGTATAAATATTAAATAATAATTTAATGTTAATTAATTTTATTAATTCATACTAGGGAGGTGATTGTATCGATAAAATATCCATATATAGAGGGAAACTCTTCATTGGTGAGTTTTATGTGAGATGGTGTAGTATGAGGTAGAGTTTAGTGATACTTAGCACAACCAAGGTAGATTTTTTTGGTAACTACTAATGTGTTCACACACCTACACTAAGAGGCCATTAATGAATTTCTATAATAATTAGAGTGAAATAAAATTCAAATATACTTATGTGGAATTATAGATTAAAATATATAGACATCATGTATTTTTTTACTAAATAAAATTTGGATATTGGAGATATTAAAATTGAATATATTTTTAAATAGAATTATATTGTTGATGTGTTTATAAAATTTATTCCAAGATATTGGTTCTCTAAGTTAATACTAGAAGTATAGTTTCAACCCTCTCCTATCACTTGATGGTGTTGGGAAAATCCCCACCATTCATTATATTAACTTTAATGAGGGAGAGAAATAGTGGCACAACTCATCAAAAGTAGAAAACATTCTTGATAACAAAATGTAAATAATCAATCCCTTGTCATATAAATCATTGAATAATGTTTAATTGGGGACTCTGTTAAATGGGATAATGGATAAATTAATTTATGGAGAATTCATCTAAGTCGCTAAGCTATAATTTTTTATCACTACATGATATAATTCCCTAAAAAAACTTATCTAGTATTTGTAAGGAAAGGCCCTTATCATGTAAGATAGGGTGTGATTTTATGATTCATAATATATCTATTATATTATGAATATTTTATATTTTAGATGGATAAGATGAAAATTGTTTTCAAAAAATCAAAAAGCTAGATATTGAATTACCCTTAGAGTTGTTGATAATGTTTTTATTGATTTTAATTTTTTTTAACATGATTAAATATCAATAAATTTATATTTTAGTTTGATTGGATGTTATTGGATTTGTTTGTATTTTTCGGACATGATTCCATATAATTGAAAATGAATATAAATATGTTATACGCTTAATTTTATGATTTTGGAATCCTTCATGGGTTTATAGATGCGATTAATAAAATTTATGTCCATAAAACCTACTAATGACTCACTATCGATCTATATGGACAGTTATTTGATCATTTATTCAATCCAACTACATTATAGTCAATCTATTTGGTAATTTAATTAATCATGTAATATATCATACATTATTAGGTTTTATCCTTATAATTAATGAATTGTTCATGTGGTTGATTCACATTGTCGATCCAGACAGTGTAAAATATTTATACGATCTATATGACGCATGGTTAGTCATGCACATAGATGTTTCATTCAAGTGTGTCTAATGGGTAAAAAACTGGTGGTTCCATATTTTGGATATTCCAAAGAAATAACATTTTATGTTTCTCAAGCTGAATATTAAATAGTAAAAAATAAATTTAAAATGTGATTCACACTAGTTCATATAATATTTCAAAAATAGTGGTTAATCATAATATTTTTTTGATGATCTCAGAAGGTTTATCTGGAAAAAATATATTTGGATATGTACATTAACTATTTGTGAATAATATCAAAATATTAAATATGGGATGTTAGTGTATTGATGATTTATTTTTTGTAAGTTAAAATAATCACTGGCATCTACTTCTAAAGTAACGCTTATTGTATTTTGAATGGTTGAGTATTTGATCTACTAAATTATTTTCAAATGTTTTGTAATGAGTGTTATGATTAAATAAGGAATAACATGACTGATATTCACTATGAAAGAAGAGAGGGGTATTCTTGGAATTAAAAAATTCACTATTTATGAATTACATTCAATATTGAGTGAGAATAGATAATATTTTGGAAAGCCTTCTTATTAAGATGCCTAGAATTATGAATTGTAAAAGCGAAATTTTTTGTTAGACATGTAGTTATTTGAAATTTATGAATATTTAGGAGATAATGGTCCATGTTTGAGATCCTAATCCATTATGGAGATGAGTGGGATTATGCAATATGAATCCATTGAGAGATTAATTGAGAATGATAAGTTGGAAAAAGATTTAGTAGAATTCATTTAATTCTGAGATTCATAGATTTCCTAATTTGGGTCATTTTCAATAAAATAGAAATATATTCCTTGAATATCACAGAAGTTGAGGATTTTAGTGAGATTTTGAGAGAGAGATCTTGAAGCTAATGTTTAGATACTAACATCTTCATTTGGTGGAGGTCAATTATTTAGTGTGATCTTCTATGACTAAGAATATGAAGTTGTTAAATTTCATATCTTTCTAAAATGATAAGTTGTTCTGGAATATTCTAGATGGACCATCAGGGGAGATATACCTCTACAATTACTGAATCAACCAACCTATCAAGAATATATTTCTCATTATTTTTATATATTATATATATATATATAATTTTAAACTACATTTTCTAGTGTTACTCTATATAGAGATAGTTGTAATCTATGCCAATATAATAAGGATACAATCTTTTTTCCCTTATAGTAAAGAATATGATGTTAGGGAGACAACCAAACCATGATAAAGAGTCGGTTCCCTCAAAGGCACTGAACTAAATTAAAATAATCATGTTCATTGTTGCATTATTTTGGGTGAACATGGGTGATATTTATATTCTAAAATTGATTTAAATAAACCTTAATATGATTTATAGATTGATTTAAAAACTAATGAATTATAAAAACTATTATTCACATATTTTTCCCATATTCTTAATGGAGTAATCTAATCCTAGGAACCTCATCATCCATGTTTTACATAAAAATCACTTTATTATCAAAGTAAAATTCATCTTTTTAAAACTATAAATTGATTTAATGTAAGGTTTTAACTTAATGAAAAACCAACATGGTACCAAATCCATTGATAATTTTTTTTACTAATTAGAAATTATCAAACTCAAAAGTGGATTAAATAATAATTACACACTCACAATTTAATTAAATATTAATTTTTTTAAAACCATATTTTAAAATTGAGAGTATTTTTTTATCATTATTAAATAATGATGTTTCATAGAATATTGAAATCTGCACAAGAAAGTGTTTCATAAGGGACCATTTAAAGCACACATTTTTTTAAAAACAGTATTTATAACATTGGATATTTGGGGAAACTACTGGGTTTATTATATATCAATTATTTATGTTATTTTAAAACCATTTTATTGTAATTTTTACTCACTCCTCTATACATAGTCAACCCATACATTACATCATCAAAAATTCTCTCTCCTATCTAATGGTTAAGTTTGTTTCATTAAAATATAATTCATTATACATTAAGTAGGATGAGATGATTACCACTTATGGAACAAAATTAAGACTCAAAATATGCAATTCATATATATTAATAGTACCCATGAAGTATTTGATTAAGAAAATAAATCCATCTTTAATAGTCATCATCCAGTGGTTCAATACATGAGACAAATATATGTCTCCAATTTCAGCACAAGATTGTATAAAAATAATGTGTATAACAACTGATCTAAATGGAATCAAATGAAATAAAAAAAATTTGGAACACCCACCACAAACATCAATTCAAAATTTAACATAAAGTGAAAAAATAGATTCATAGTATCAATTATATGAAAAATGTATGTTATGGTTCTCTAAAGGAACTCAATGCATCGAACAACCCTTTATAGAAACATATAAACTCACTAAAAAATTTAAATTTTTATAATAAAATATCATTATAAAAACTCCCATATATATTTATAAAATATAAGATAATACATATAAATAATTTTGAAAAATAGATGGTTTCATGTAGTAGGCATAGCCTGAGAATCACATGGTTGGTCAAGACCACCGACCTTAATCATTACCAAGCTTTAACAACCACAAAATCTTCAATGATACATATATGAATCACCAAAAAAATTTCCATTCCCAAATTAACCCAATTAAATAATATATATGATGTATTAACAATTAAAATATAATGAAAATTTAGGCATAAAAATCCAAAAAATTTTAAAAAAATATAGAATCCCATAACCCCAATTAACTCTAATTAAAATTCATCTTATTTGAAACTAAAATATTATAAACCCATGAATAAATAATACCCTAATAAGGATATTTTGTAGAAATCCTGAGATCAAATATATCATTGTATATAGTAATCCCTAAGGTCTCTAATGAATTTCACCTCACTCTGTTGGAATTCACCTTTGAATTATTAGTTATGGCAAGGGAAATTTGAAGAGGAGGATATTGGAATGAAGAAGGGAAGATAGTGGATTATTTGCCTTTTATTAATACTGCTAAAGTCCCATGAATCCACCATGAATCTAGAGGTAATATAAGGTAAGAAGGGAACTAGTAATAGTCCGTTGGTGGGATCTTGGTTGGATATATGAAATGTGGTTCAGAAAATAATTAAATGGAATTAAAAGTGTAATGAGAGAAATTAATAAATCTAATACACTTTAAAAAATAGGTTTTGGTTACTTGTTATATGGTATGGGTTTCCATGTACCAGGTGAAAACTCTTTTTCATTAGATTCTCCTCTTAGATCAACAAGTACCCAGTTCCCCACCACTAGGTACTCAGTGTTACATATAATTTTAAACTTAAAGTGGAACCCCCTTATAGAAACCCCGAGACATATAAAGAACATATGGGTCCTCAAATTACATTAAAGAACACATAATAATTCCTCCCTGTAGAGACCTGAAGATTGACGTACAAGGACATTAAATTACTTTTGTGGAATACTTAATACATAACAAAAACAGATACATAAGGACCGTAATAGTTTAGTGTCTTTGGAAACATGGAACATAATCTTCTAATTGTGGTGAAAGATCTTCACCATCACCCATAAAGATCTTCCAATTTTTGTTTCCTTACCTAAAACCTTCCTTTTGATCCTAGGGGAAAATAAAACATAAAAAAGGGTGAGCTCAAATGCTCAGTAATTGTAAGCAAGGATAAAATAGAACATACCATGTACATTTGCACTTAAAAACATGAAAATAATGTTTAAACATAAAAATATATAGCAACGACTTAAAACATGGAATAAAATAAGGTATAGATCATAATGGAACATAAATCATGATAACATAACATGGGAATAAAACATGTAATTGTAGCATCCATTAAGTACATGTAATGATTTCCAAAGTATCCAAGGCATTGCTGCCATGACCATCTTAGTGGACAAAGTCCCTTTCTGAATTGAGTTCACTCCTCGTTTCAGTCCTGTTATACTGAACTGGATTAACTTACCATTCTAGCCATGTCTATCTCATGAGATATAAATCTTTACCCAATGCATTGGAGGGAGATATAGGTCCCACCCATCTCATAATTAAATAATTCTTACTTGTGCCACAAAATAAACTTAAAACATTCATCATAACCCAAAGAATAAAATGGGTTTCATAAACATCATCCCATCATCTCATAATCCATATAAAACAAATGGACATTTCATCATAGATAAAAGTGAAACCATGTAAATCATATATAAATTAAACTTGAAACATACACATATGAAATAATGTCATCTTAGATGGAAAATGGTTTTGATAAAACACTTGAAATGAATTCTTGATGAAAATATCCTTTCTTCTTCAAAATCATTCTCTTTTTACAAAATGTAATGAAATTTTAAAATAAAAGGATTTTGTTGAAAATAGTCATGAAATATTTTGGAGGAAGCTTCATGAAAATAAGTCTTTATAAAACCGTAAAAATCTGTTCATGTCATATAAGTTAAAAAAACATTCTTCTCATACTTTTGCCGGAAAAGTCAAAAAAGTACCTCGTAACTTAAAAAAAAGAAATATTCCTTACATACCATGTAGTAAAAGAAAAAAATGGGTAAAAAGGACTTTAAACATACATGAAAACGCTTTTATAAAACATGGACATGGATGATAGCAATAACCGCAGTAAATACTTACGAATAAGCAATCTCGGATAAAAAAGAGAATTGAAAAATTATCCCTTACCTTAAGTCCGATATGCTTCATACGTATCCGAACCTCCTGTATAATTATTTAAATAATGTCATTGACTTATTACAGAATCATATTAATTGTTATGATATCATATATGGTTCACTTATGACTTTATATTACCCGTTCTTTTGTAAATTCAATGTTAATGAGCGGTTTGGGTAAAATCGTCTCATTTGTCGTCCGTGTTTTGACTTGTAATTATTCATATGATTACATAGATCATGATTACTTAATTCCAGAATATAAAACATGATTAATATATAATATATATTCATAATATACATATATATAATAGATCGATAAATGGAATGAAATACACCGTTCATGGAGACAGTAGGCTGTACGTACGCATGAACGTCGTTTTCGTTTCCACATTTAATTGAATTGAATTAATTAGATGACATAAATATATATATATTAATAAATAAAGTAGCATTATTATGCCATATATTTCATTATTACTTATTATATATACTTTATAATCATTTATGAATGGTTAATCATTGAGAATGAATCTCATCGCGTCGTGGAGATGGTATTCCGTACGTACGCACGAGCGATGACATCGTTCCTATGATCGTGAAATTTTATTGGAGTGTATGTATACTATTACAGAATCAATACCACTTTACAATAATCATATATAGTTATTATTTACACCATTATACCCATCCAAGTAAGGTGGTGGTGGAAAATAGATTACACCACGACGTGGAGACGGTATTCCGTACGTACGCACGCGGGGTGATTTCATTTTTTGTAGGATGGATAGAAGGTGAAATAGGGTTGTTTCATACATATAATAACATATCAGTATATGAGTGATTCTTATGTTATTACTTCATAATGAAACAACCAAATAAGAAGATGTGGAAGAACAAATAATGTTGAAAGAATCGGTAACAGACATTACCTCTTCTTTGAAGCGCCTCTTTGATACCTCCTCTTAGGGAACTAAAATTGGTCTTTGAAGAAGACCAGGACCTCTAGGATGTTTCTAGGGAAGTGTAGAAGATAATTTTGAAGGGTTTTTCCAAACGTGAAGGCTCAATGTGGTGTGACGAAGAGAGGGAGGAGGTTCCCTTTTATAAGGGAGGAGAGGGGCACCTTTGGAATAACTAAAAATATTATTTTATTATAAAGTCATATTTGGTTTTTAATAGCTCCAAATTGATATATATCATAGATAATATGGGGATGGGTGGAAATAATCTCATCCAATAGAATTTAGACAAGTTTAGGTCAATATATTAACCTTATCTTTTAGTTTTAACTCTTAGTTAATTAGATTGACATTTACCATGTCACTTTGTATTTTTATATTATATAGTTAATAAATTTACCATATACATCCAAGAGACCCCCAAGTGGTCAATTAATGATACACCTATCATGATATAAGTATATTGTCTGATCCTTAGATTTTTAGGAATATAATAAAAAATTTTAATATAATATTTGTTTTAAAAACTATTTCATGTCAATTTCGACAGTATTTGGTAATTGATTTTTGTGAAAATCATAACAGAATTATTAGTTCGAAAAATGTTAATTAAATAAATACTAACATGTAATATTAACATAGAAAATTATTTGAATTCATAAAAAGTCTCAAATTACATTTATTTGGGTATTTATAACATCAATAATGTCAATATTTCAATAATAAGATAATTACTGCATCATCATTGTGTCATAAATAAATTAAAATATTTTAAGTCTAAAAATTACAAATAAAATAAAATTATGTACAAAATCTGTTTAGATTTCTAATGAATATTTATCGTCTAATTTATCTTATGTATAACCCTATATTAAAAATGATTTAGTTATTAAATGTTGATTTTATCTATTTTAACCCTTCTTTAAATAAATTAATAATAAATGTCCTAATCTAATCCAAGTGGGCCAAAACGGACATATGTTATTCCTAAGGTTTTTTTGGCCGAATTACATTATCCAATAGAATTAGGAAATGTTTTAGGGTAATAATAATAACACTTTTACCCTTAATTACCCTATTTACTTTTAACCGTTGTAAAAAATGTAAAAAGATACTATTCACCAAAAATTATTTTCATCTCATTGAACCACATTTTAGTCTTTGATATTACCTGTGTCTCTCGGATTTTCGAAATTCCACTCACAGAAGCGGTAAAATTATGTTTTATGAAAAATTAAATTTTTTTAACTACCACTTAGTGGTTTCACTATTCATCAAAAAAAATGAAAGTTTCCAGAAAAATACCAAAAATTAGGCCTAAGATATATTTGATATTATGAATTCAAAAATGATGTCTATTTTACCAAATTCAAAACATACCAGTTTCATTAATTAATTTAAAAACTAATTCCTATCGTCAAAACAAATAGCGTGTTCTTAAGAGATAATAACTACCAAAAGATCGACACTTGTTTATGTCTGGTTTAAATGTGAAATTAAATATAATGACCAACATTGTATTAAATCGTAAAAATATATTCTAAATATAATTTAAAACCACTAAAATTAATAATTTATCACAATTAATTATTTCGATTAAAAAAGTTGTTTTTAATTAATATTTAGTAATTTTCACTATTCATCAGAATATGAAAGTTATCCGAAAAGTACCAAAATTTCACCCTAAGCTAATTTCGATATTCTAAATCCAAAAATGATGTCCATTTTGAAAGATAAAATATATAAAATTTCAAAAAATGTGTATTACTATTCATAACAGTTAGTTCATAAAAATATTATAATAATATATCGTTTATGGAAACTCGGTATTGCGTACTACAAACGCTATCGAGGAAGTTCGTGATTGCGTTTAATTCTAGGCAAGTCAGGGATGCGTGTTGTGAAAGTTCTTTTTGGTGTACCTTAAAACACAGGATATTAATGAAATTAAAAGGAATATTTTTCATAAAATCTCGGGGTGTTACATTCTACACCCCTTAAAATGAATTTCGCCCTCAAAATTCGTCGGGGTTATAAATGGTTTACTACTCGAAAGATTCATTAATAGAAACCCACATCATAAAAATGAATACCAAAACTTGGCTTTAAAAACTAAAGTATAAAACGTAACAGTTACCCAAATTAACTCATCGCTGGGTTTCCACGTAGGAGAACATAGGTGAAAATATGTATATCGAAAAAAAATATAACCATCAAGTTCTGATGGAGAGTGGTAGAGAACATGTATATGAAAAAGAAAACAATAAAAAAGCCATAAATTTGTGATGATATATGGTACCATCTGATTCATCGGATATAATAGCACTAGGACATCATTTTTGGTTTTCAAGATCATTTCCCTAAAGTTGATGAAATTGGAATTAGAAGAAATACTCTCGTGATTTTGGAACAGTCTCATCGTTGGTCATTATTTGGACAATTTACACTTCATCTCTTAATGAAATGAAGTTTATTTTGTCATTCGTGAAGTGTTAGCAGATAATGTGATAGAATGATGGGTCATTCCATCTGTTTCAATCAAAAGGTTAGAAAAGTTATCAAGAAATACATAAGTCCATCTATAGTGAGATTAATCATATATGGTTATTAAAATGGACTTATACTTCATATATCATACTGATTAATATAATATAACTAGTTTCTACTAAACAGGGACTTCTTGTAGGCCATTGGTAGGTGATAAAGGCCAGTTTCACTTCGGTTGTGGGTTCGATTCCCACAGCCTTGTCTGACGCGATGGGTTGTCGCCCGTCCTGCTGGTTGTCCTTTTTTCTAAAACAACATTACTATAACATCCCACCAATAATATCAAAAAGACTTATATCCTTAAACAATACTAACTTATGTCCAACATAATCCATTCCAATATTTAGGCTTATCCATAATACTCCGTCCACTCTCATAATATAGTGAAAACGATTACCAGAGATTTAATACCATCGTTGATCCCCATATATCATAAGATATGTCTTTCTGGTCACATTCCAAACATTCGAAGGCCTTAATCATGTATTCTCTTGAAAAATGATTACCCATTGAACCTTAGTGAAAACGTGAATGCTTTCAAATGTTAACTCTTTCTACATACCAAAATCCAAAAATTCTATATACTCAAACCATGATATAACCTTCTCCTTATATCAGTCATGAGCTCATGAATACTATCAAACATTTAATTTTCTCCTTATCCCTTCATTATGCACATATCATCTACTTTCCAAAAATATCTGAATAACCATTCATGGTTACTGGTACCATTAATCATACACTATCAAAACATAAGTAAAGACAACAGTGTAACAATCCTTAGATGTCTTTTTATTACAAAGTACCATGAGATTACTTATATAACATTACACTTAATAAACATGTAATCATTCCACTACCTTCTTAAACCATTGACCGAGCTTCAACAATTCTTTCATCTCACATATCATTTGTAGTCTCTTCATCATCATCAATATAAATTCTACCCATACGACCGTACTGATTCTCTTCAGGAGACTTTCCCTTAGGGAATTGGTTTGCATAATGCCCGTACATTCCACATTTAAAACATTTAACCATTGTTGATGTCGTAGCAATACCATTATCCTCATCCATGGTATTAACTGAACCTTTTCCTTTCCACCTACTGGCATTGTGTCCTTATTTTCCACACACAAAGAATCTTCTAGTTCCTTTGAAACAATCTCCCTGATGCCTCTTCCCACATGATTTACATAGGGGAAATTGAACTTTTATTTCCTCTATGATCATCATGAAACTCCATCATTCTCTTATTAGCCAAGTAGGAAACTTACCAAATTTGAGTTTATTGATCATATTATGAGATTGCTGATTCGGCATAATAATGATGTTTTCACATTCAAATCCCATTTAATTTGGTTTCTCATGAAGAATATCATTCCATTGTCCATAATATCCTCCATTATCATGAATCATTTTGTTTCCAGACATTTTCTAAAACCCAAAAAGAATTGTGTGAGAGGCAAAAATAATGCTAGGAAAAGCAACATAGTAAAGGGGGAGAATCCTCAATATCTAACATATTAGGTTAAATTTTAAGATTGTTACCGTAGTTCTAGGACTATATCCTATACGTATACTTATCCTTAGGGACATCCCTAGACATACCTTAGAAATATCTCTAGGGATCTCACTAACGTTTTTGCATCCTAGTTTCCAAAGGTTGACTAAACCATTTCTCTGATACCAACTGTAGAGACCCGAAGCTTGACATACATGGATATTACATTACTTTTGCGGAATACATAATAAATAACAAAAGCAGACACACAAGGACTGTAATAGTTTAGTGTCTTTGGAAACTTGGAACGTAATCTTCTAATCATGGTGAAAGATCTTCATCATCTCCCATAATGATCTTCCACTTTTTTGTTTCCTTACCTAAAACATTTCTTTTGATCCTGGGGGAAAATAAAACATAAAAAAGGGTGAGATCAAATTCTCAGTAATGGTAAGCATGGATAAAATAAAACATACCATATACATTTGAACTTAAAAACATGAAGATAATGTTTAAACATAAAAATCATTAGCAACGACTTAAAACATGGAAGAAAATAAGGCATAGATAATAATGGAACATAAATCATGATAAAATAACATGGGAATAAAACATGTAATTGTGGCATCCATTAAGCACGTGTAATGATTTCAATAGTAGCCAAGGTATTGCTGTCATGACCATCTTAGGGGACAAAGTCCCTTTCTGAATCGAGTTCACTCCTCGTTTTAGTCATGTAATCTTGAACCAGATTAACTTACCGTTCCATCCATGTCTATCTCATGAGATATAAATCTTTACCCAATTCATTGGAGAGAGATATAGGTCCCACCCATCTCATAATGAGATCATTCTTACTTGTGCCACAAAATAAACTTAAAACAATCATCATAACCCAAAGAATAAAATGGGTTTCATAAACACCATCCCATCATCTCATAATCCATATAAAACAAATGGAAATTTAATCATAAGAAAAGTGAAACCATGTAAATCATATAGAAATTAAACTTGAATCATACAGATATGAAATAATGTCATCTTAGATGGAAAATGGTTTTGATAAAACACTTCATATGAATTCTTGATGAAAATATCCATTCTTCTTCAAAATCATTCTCTTTTCACAAAATGTCATGAAATTTCAAAATAAAAGGATTTTTTTGAAAATAGTCATGAAATATTTTGGAGGATGTTTCATGAAATTAAGTCTTTATAAAACCGTAAAAATCTGTTCTTTCCGTATAAGTTAAAAAACATTCTTCTCGTACTTTTCCCAGAAAAGTAAAAAAACTACCTCGTAACGTAAACAAAACAATGATTCCTTACATACCATGTAGTAATAGTAAAAAAAATGGGTAAAGAGGACTTTAAAAATACATGAAAACACTTTTATAAAACATGGACATTGATGATAGCAAAAACCCAGTAAATACTTACGAATAAGCAATCTCGGATAAAAATGAGATTTGCACAATTATCCCTTACCTTAGGACCGATATGCTTCATACATATCTGAACCTCCTGTATAATGATTTAATTAATGTCAGTGACTTATTACAGAATCATATTCATTGTTATGATATCATATATGGTTCACTTATGACTTTATATTACCCGTTCTTTTGTAAATTCCATGATAAAGAGCGTTTTGGATAAAATCGTTTCATTTGTCGTCCGTGGTTTGACTTGTAATTATTCATATGATTACTTAGATCATGATTACTTAATTCCTGAATATAAAACATGATTTATATATATTATATATTCAGAATATACATATATATAATAGATAGATAAATGGGAAGAAATACACCGTTCATGGAGACGGTAGGCCGTACGTACGCAAGAACGTTGTTTTCGTTTCTTCATTGAATTGAATGGAATTAAGTAGATGACATAAATATATATATATATACATAAATCCAGTTGGATTATTATGTCATATATTTCATGATTAATTATTATATATACTTTATAATCATTTATGAATGGTTAATCATTGAGTATAAATCTCATCACGTCGTGGAGACGGTATTCCGTACGTACGCACGAACGATGATATCGTTCCCATGATCGTGAAGTTTTATTTGAGTGTCTGTATACTATTAAAGAATCAATATCACGTTAAAATAATAATATATAGTTATTATTTACACCATTATACCCATCCAAGTAAGGTGGTGGTGGAAAATAGATTACACCACGACGTTGAGACGGTATTCCGTACGTACGCACACGCGGTGATTTCATTTTCCGTAGGATGTATAGATGGTGAAATAGGGTTGTTTCATACATATAATAAAATATCATTGTATGAGTGATACTGATGTTATTACTTAATAATGAAACAACCTATGAAGAAGAAGTCGAAGAAGAAATAGAGTTGAAAGAATCGGTAACGGAAATTACCTCTTCTTTGAAGCGCCTCTTTGAGACCTCCTCTTAGGGTACTAAAATTGGTCTTTGAAGAGGACCAGGACCTCTAGGATGTTTCTAGGGAAGTGGAGAAGATAAATTTGCAGGGTTTGGACAAGCATGAAGGGTAAACGTGGTGTGAGGAAGAGAGGGAGGAGGTGCCCTTTTATAAGGGAGGAGAGGGGCAGCTTTGGAATAACTAAAAATATTATTTTATTATAAAGTCATATTCGGTTTTTAATAGCTCCAAATTAATATATTTCGAAGATAATGTGGGGATGGGTCGAAATCCTCTCATTCAATAGAATTTAGACAAGTTTAGGTCATTATATTAACCTTATCTTTTAGTTTTATCTCTTAGTTAATTAGATTGACACTTACCATGTCACATTGTATTTTTATATTATATAGTTAATAAATTTACCATATACATCGAAGAGCCCCCAAGTGGTCCATTAATGATACACCTGTCATGATATAAGTATATTGGCCGAACCATAGATTTTTAGGAATATAATAACAATTTTTAATATAATATTTTTTTTAAAAACTATTTTATGTCAATTTTGACACTATTTGGTAATTGATTTTTGTGAAAATCATAACAGAATTATTAGTTCGAACAAAGTTAATTAAATAAATAATACAATGTCATATTAACATATAAAAATTATTTTAATTCATAAAAATTCTCAAATTACATTTATTTGTGTATTTATAACATCTATTATGTCAATATTTCATTAATAAGATAATTACTGCATCATCATTGTGTCGTAAATAAATTAAATTATTTTAAGCCTAAAAATTTCAAATAAAATACAATTATGTATGAAATATTTATATCTTTCTAATTAATATTTATGGTCTAATTTAACTTATGTATAACCCTATATTAAAAATGATTTAGTTACTAAACATTGATTTTAACTATTATAACCCTTCTTTAAATAAATTAATAATAAATGTCCTAGTCAATTCCAAGTGGGACAAAATTGTCATATGTTATTCCTAAGGTTGTTTTTGTCCGAAAGACACTTATCTAATAGAATTATGACAAGTTTTAGGGTAATAATAATAACACTTTTACCCTTAATTACCCTATTTACTTTTAACCGTGGTAAAAAAAGTAAAACGTTACTATTCACCAAAAATTATTTTCATCTCATTAAACCACATTTTAGTCCTTGATATTAACGGTGTTTCTCGGATTTTCGATATTCCACTCACAGAAGTGATAAAATTAAGTTTTATGAAAAATTCAGTTTTTTTAACTACCACTTAGTGGTTTCACTATTCATAAAAAAATGAAAGTTTCTAGAAAAATACCAAAAATTAGGCCTAATCTATATTTGATATTATGAATTCAAAAAAGATATCTATTTTATCAAATTAAAAACATATCAGTTGAATTAATTAATTTAATAATTAATTCCCGTCGTCAAAACAAATAGCGTGTTCTTAAGAGATAATAACTATCAAAAGATTGACACTTGTTTATGTCTGGTTTAAATGTGAAATTAAATCCAATGAACAAAATTGTATTAAATGGTAAAAATATATTCTAAATATACTTTAAAACCACTCAAATTAATAATTTATCACTATTAATTATTTCGATTAAAAATGTTGTTTTTAATTAAAATTTAGTAATTTTCACTATTCATCAGAATATGAAAGTTATCCGAAAAGTATGAAAATATCACCCTAAGATAATTTTGATATTCTGAATGAAAAAATGAATTCCATTTTGAAAGATAAAATTTATAAAATTTCAAAAAGTGGGTATTACTATACATAACGGCTAGTTCATAATAATATTATAATAATATCTCGTTCAGTGAAACTCGGTATGGCGTACTACACATGCTATTGGGGAAGGTCGCGATTGCGTGTAATGCACGACATGACAGGGATGCGTGTTGTGAAAGATCCTTTTGGTGTAGCATATAACAAAAGACATTAATGAAATTAAAAAGAATATTTTTCCTAAAATCTTGGGGTGTTACACTCCCCAAACACCCAAAATAAAATATAAATCACAAAATAAAAACCCCCCTTTACAAGCCTCATAGGAGGTGTCCTACATGGAAGGAAATTAGATCAACGGTAGAGTGTATCCTAGATGAATATATCATTATTCCTATGCTATGAGGTATGTTCCCATTTAAATATGACCCAAATAAGGGGAAAAAATTCCATTCATTAGTGTGGTGTATATGCAATTCCAAATTTCGTTAAAAATATGAAAATAAATTGTTTAGAAACATTCAAATATTAATTTTTTATTATGAAAATCTAGAGTAGAACCAAATTCTCACATAATTTCCCTCTTCATTCTTCTCCCTGGAAAAGATATATTTTACTATTTATTTATATCAAAAAAACTTATCTACCCCCATTATTTAAGTTGATATAAAATACCCAAATAAACGTTTCTATAAATTATTCATATAAAATTGTTGTTTGTGATAATTTATTAAGTACTTCCATTATATTTCTACCCGTTACTTGAAAAACAGTCATTATAATGTACAATAAATACCCCACACCTCACCTCATATGTCTTCAAACATCCAAAATGGTTCTGTAACCTCCCATCAACAGAACATAGGTAAAAATAAAAAGTGTATCCTATTTCTCCAACAATGCCAACATACCCACTAAAAAACCCCCATAAACATTATCTTATCAAAATGGTTCTCACTCTACCTTATCACCACTTTATCGAAGGATATTCAAGTGGTATTAGAGGAATAGTAATCATTTTAAGGAGATTGTCATAACATAACCTTGGAAGTGAAAAAAGGATGGTCCGAAAAATATTCCATTGAAACTAAGGATGAACAATTCAATGGTAAAATAATTAATTAACATAAATAATTAAACATAAAATTATATAATTAATAATCTTAATCCACATATGTAAATCTTTAAATAATTATTATTAGAGGTATGACATAATTGAAGAGGATTATCTATGGATTAATACATTTGGAGACCCTCAGACCCCTATTACCTTCCTTTGAATTTCATTGCTCAATTATCTTATTAAAATAAGAAAAAGGATAAAAAATAGACACATGCACACGCACACAAACATATATATAAATGAATTCAAAAAATGGTTTTGGGTCAAGCTTGATGTTCAACTCCAAATTAAGTTAGTGTTAGATAAAACTCCATGTCTAAGAAATACTATGATCACAATTTATTAATAAATTATATTGCTTTTATGATATCACATTTTTCTCTATAATCTTCAAAAACACACATTAAGCTAATTAATTATTTAATTAAAATATTTAAATGAAAAAAATCACAAGTAAAATTAATCCGGAAAAAACAGTCATTGTTAACTAGCTTATTTTTTGATTAATGGAACAATCATTAATTTTTTATTAGGTTTTATCACTCAGTTAAAATAATATTTCCCTACAATTTTATAGTTACTATAATAGCTTTTTCATCTTCATGAAATAAAAAACAATTTAGACCATTACATTAGATACACAATAAAAAAATGCATCTAATAAAAGATGAAAATGACATTTACATCCTCAAAACCACCCTACTATTAAATAACATAAATCATCCTAATGAATATACATAAAAATACCCCTTAAAAAATTCTCATTTCATTATAAAATTCTTGAATCTCATTAACCGATACACCATTTAAAGGTGAAATCAATAACTAAAGAATGTAAAAACAAAATTCTAAATACAAGGAAGAATTTATGATTTATTTAATTTACCTATAATCACAAAAGGAACATGGGATTTCACTAATTTGGTGATAAAACAAATAAAATCAGGGTACTGAGCCTTAATTTAGAATTAAACCTTCCATGTTCGTGCTTATAAACCTTCATCCATTCATCACAGTTAGATTTGATGAATCTACCTACTTTCATAGAACATATGGGTTATGGGATTACACACCTAAGTTGTACCACACTCAAACCCCAACCATGATTTCAAAATATTCCACAAACCATTACAATAATACACCTTCATCTGAAGACCTATTACTCAACATTTGAGTAAAATAATCCTCTCATTTTAACACGACCATAAAAAATACTTTATAATCTTTAATTATATCATCCAACAGGAAGGTTATATATGCTAAAAACCATAAAATATCAATATATGATAAATATACTTCTATTTTAGTTAAATAAACACTAATTGAAATTATAAAATATTTCCATGATGGGTTGGAATCACCATTAACATCTTATCAATAGTCACTTAAAATCCACATCCCCTTTTATAACCATAAATTGAAAGGTAGTCCCTTAAAGTGATATAAGATACTTCATATAATGTTATAGTAAAATCAATGAACATATCGATATAATAATGAATACTTCTCACCAATAATTACCTATATAATTCAAGATAATGTTACAAAATACATTAAATATATATAGTAGTGATTAAAACAATAAAATTAATTAATCAATTCTTCTATTTTTTTCACTTCTAATTTACCTAATCTAATAAATTCTAATTACCTATGTTATTTCCCCAGATAATATATATTTTTTCTCATTTAATGGACTATGAATATATTATATTCTTCCAAATCAACAACATAATCTTTAAAACTTGCAGTATAAGATCACAAAACATGGGTGTACCCCCAAAACATGTCATCCTTAGTTTTGCGTGTCGACTCATAAGATGATTTTAATGATACTATTATCTACAAGATAAACCAAGATGAGTGATCATTAAAGCCATTGAAATTCCATTTTTTATATACCATCCTTAAAAATCCACTATACATCCCAACACAAATCATTTTTCCATATCAATTGTACCATAAATTTCGATTTCATCATCTATTAAACCACAATTGTATATCATCTCATTATGAACATTCATTTTATCATGATATATAAAACAATTTAAAGAATTAGATTCCAATCATCATCAATTATATAATGGAAGAGTGTATGAATACACCCTCTAATATGATAAATAGAAATTATCACTAAGGAAATGTATTATAAAGTATATATCCTTCAGGGGACACATACCACCATAACCCAAATAAAACAATGTCATGATAACACTATTTTCCCTAAATAGTATTCAACATTAAAACTGAAAAAAAATTACTAGAATAGAAAATATAAAAAATATTGGAACAAATGAAAACTTCAGACCGTCCCCCTCAATGGAAATAATATAATGGTTTTTATTAAGAAAAACATTTTCCCAATAATCATGATAATATTATCCAAATAATTATCCACCACTTGAAATTTGGCTCACAAAATTTAATTATTAGCAAACAATGGTTCTCATATAATGAATCATTAAAAGTTTATCTCTTGAACTCTAGTGTAAGCTATATACCTAGTATGGTTTCATGTGAATGACCCTCATACTCATGTCACTTGAAGAATTCATGATCACTCTCATGGTCAATAATAGGTTTAACTCAGATAAGTGTAAATGCAATCCTAGAAAACTCAAAATTCATATAGATTTTTTAATATTAAATGATAATATATTCAAACTAAATTTCCACACAAATAGGTTAAAAAGGCAACAAAGATAGATTCTATACATATTATAAAAATTTCACCATTGTTCTTGCTGGAATGGTTCCTTTATCACAAAAATTTATATACATAAATATTGTCTTCACCACTATATGTTGCATTACCCAACTTAAATTTTTACTATAATCAATTAATTAAGTAGACGATTCAGTAAACAGACCATCAGAGTCCAAACATAGGAATTCATCAGTCCCCTCATCTAATGGAATATTATCAAGCTTGTCAAAATGATCAATAATTCCTCTAAAAATGTTTCCCCGGTATTTTCACCAAAATAATTAATTCCTTAAATTATACTAACTTCAATATAAAACCTTAATCTCAATCAAATTATTTGATACCACTCTGTTAAAAAGTGATAGTGTTAAGACCCAAATTGGGTCAGTGATAAACCAAGTGTGACTAGTCAAACCTGCCTATCATATACCATATATTAGATTCTAGAACCAAGGGTATATGTTACAGAAATGGGAGGAATTATCCTATTAATAACACAAAAAAAGAGTATAAAATCAATAAAAATCCCATTACTATAAACAATGACTAATATTTAATAAACTGATACGATGATAAGTGTAAAATACACGAATGTTATAAAACTAACCCAAAACAAAATTAATATACAACTACTCTAAAACATCATTGAAAATATAAATATGAAAAAATATATAAACCATCTATATACCTTAGTGGTGTAAAAAAAATTTAATTCCAAGGTACAAATATACATCTCAATTGTTGACATAATGCTTCCCATAAACTCCACTAAAATAACCCTATAAACATGTATATTTACGTAATATGGAATATATATGTATTTATTCATTAGGAAATCACCAAAGAAGAAAAAAAGAATCCAATATTGTGCATGACTAATAATCAAGAAGTTAAATCGTAATACATAAGCACATCTCAACTATCCAAAAGCTATTGGGGGAAAACTAGCCCAAACATCAATAATGTGTCAACTTATCCTAAATTTCCTTCAAATACTATGAATTAGTCTATTTTATTCAATAATTATACATCTAATTATAAATAAGTCTAGTAATTAGTATATTTTCTTCCCAATCTCACCCCAAATACTGCTCACCAAATAACAAGGTACCATAATAAAACACAAGCTGTAAAAATTTAACACGGCTTGGAAAAACTAACTCTCATCAACATATATATATATATATATATATATATAATTTTGAAGATCCTTCCACCCAACTATTTTCTCAATTCCACCACATCTATATTCAATATTTAACCAAAATATTACATAACTAATCCATACTATCCAGTGGGGTGAGGGACAATACAGTTTTATATCCATCTATTCGGTCTTTTCTCCATTCCAAATAATGGTTCACACCTAAGAAAACTATCATTAGGTAGTGGTTACATAGTAAATAGTACTATTATCAATAAAATAAAATCAAAATACAATAGTGACAACTCAGAAAATCCCAAACCCATAATCAAGCTACTATTATAAGTCATCTTTATCACATATGTTTTGTAATCAACATAAATCATACTATCCTCATTGTAACATCATATTTATAGTATTTTAATGTTTTTTAAATGGTAAATCATAGTTATTATTAGTCCATTGTACTCATGAATGAAATTACTACCCTACACCATGACTATTACCTCTAGGAGGAACTATAAATATATCATTGTAACATGAAATCTACATCATCATCAAAATGAAATTATATGGTAATAACTCTATAGATAAATCCTATATTATTAAACAAATTATTCAATGATATTTTAAACTAGATTTAATGATAATTTTATCATTAAATCATGGTATATAGAAAATAATTGGATAATTTAAAACCTATCAAAGAACCACAGTCCACATATACTAGGCTTCTATAATATAGAGTGAGAGATAGAACGGATATATTAACTTAAACCGTCACATCAATTTACTAATTATGAGTAAATATTTAATATAAATTCATATAATATTATAATCATTCATCATCAATTCTTCAAGGCTAGACTCATCACAATGTCACACCCACATCATTTACACATAATAAAAATATTACAAATTGGTGGAAAATAAAAGTATCACATACATAATTATTTTATTAACAAACCAATAATCACAAATTTCTTATGATCATTTACAAAAATAAATACTCACCAGGGGTTCTTCCCTGGTCACCATCATGAACAATATCATAACTACCTCATGTCATAGATAATAACTAATCTATGTGATTCATTTTAATTATATTTAGGGTCACAGTTTCCATTATTGTTTCCTCATGAAAGTATTCATTATAATAATCATCACAATACCCATGTTCGCACTCTAATCTAAATTAATCTTTTAATATTTTATCATTTTATGAGATCTATGTTTCCAAATAGAGGTTTTCTTGGTTTCTACATGTAAAAATTAGAAATATAGGTACCTTCAAAAAAATTATAGTCACATACATGATGGCTTCAGTGTCTAATATTTTAAAACAAAAACAAAAACTATTATAATGGAATCTATTGGTCTCACAAATACTACTATTATAACCCACAAGGTATAATGAGTGAGATATACTATTTGGTGGCCAAATTAAAAACACGAGAGAAAATGTTTTATTTCTCTTCATCTATATACATGTACATGTAAATGTATAAATCCATATACATATAATAATAATAATAATAATGATAATAATAATAATAATAATAATAATCTAAAAATTCATGAGTATTATTTGGAAAAATAATTATAATAATTTTAAAAAACATGTATATATATATTACTCCTTTTAAATACATATATTTTTGACTAATAAAATAAATAATATAACAAAATTACATAGACCATCTTAAATGGCGGCAACCTCCAAAATATAATTCTCAAAAGTTATATAATCACACCATACTCACCAAGTTTTCATTTCCCCATCCCCATTATTTTTTGTATCATTGGATTGGTGTTGGAATGAATTACTGTTCCACTGAACACAATTCCTCTACTAGGTGAAACAAAGATATAAGATTTAAAAACCTCTGGATTGAATGTTACCCCACATAACTGATGTACGAGAGGATAAGATGTTCATACACGCTACTTAAAAAAACTAACTCACGCATAAAATAGAAGCACTCCATACAATTTAATATAATAAATTTAAGTGAAAAATAATGTATTGGAAGAGAACACATTAGTTTTACATGATTCAAAAAATAAAATACAATGTCTATGGGATAATTTAATGGAAATTTTCCTAATAACCATCAGAGGGAACAAAAATTATATTCTCAATTTGGAATATTGTTCAATTATAAATTAAGTTATTCCATATCATAGGTAAACATACACAATTATTACCACATCAATTATATAGTGGGTCCTGAAAAATTGATATATTTTACTGCCTTTCAAGATTCACATGCTACTGAAAATTGAACCCTGATTACTACTATTATCCTATTGAATTCAACACATGACCCCTAAATTTCTGAATTTGGTGAACATTATATGTTACAAAGAAGGCTTCAAATTTCATCCTGACTATCTAGACCACTTACCAGTATAAATGTAGATCAGAAAATCCCATTTTCTAATCCATAATACCAACCAATATTTATGAACACTATCACTATTTGAACATCAAGTCAAACTACAATATATATATTCATATTTCAATTGAATACATATTTAAACCTAAAAAAACATTACAAACTAAAAATATATAACTTGATTAATACTTTAGGTATCAACCTCTCTTAGGAATGAAACAAATCTCATACCTAATATAAAGTCTCTTCCTCCATCAATTCCCCCATGTCACACTGTGGCATAGTATTTACTAGAACATTCTTGGACAAAAGTCTTTTGTGAACATATCCATTAGATTCTAATTCTTGGTTATCTTCTGTATCTCTAAATCATTATCTTGGATTATCTTTTGGATTTAATGATATTTTAGGTCAACATGTTTCATTCATTGATAAAACATGTGATTCTAATCCAAGGTAATTACACTATGATTATAATAGAATAAGAATTAACCGACATAAATCTTTTTTAAATCCTTTAATAAGTGAATCATTTGAACCAATTATGTCTTATTGTCCCATGCAGCTACATATTAATATTTTATTGGAAAACTCTACCATCGAATGTAATATTAACATCCATATCACTATCATTCCTATGAATGTGAACACATAAATAGTTATACTATTTCATGTATATAATCTATCGTAATTTCTGCATCAGTGTACCCATTTGTAGAATCTTCCATATTGAAGTATAAATCTATATATTCAATTCATTTGAGATAATAGGTGATACATTTAATATCTTCCCAGAATATTTCCTTAGAATGGACATAAAAAATGAAAACTCCCCCATTCTTATCCAATGATAGAGTCATTACACATCATGTTGTAAATCATAAATCATAACATTTATGGAGATTAAACCTTTTTTCCCCTCATAATACATCTTCAGTTCCTACTCTTTAGATATATTTTTGATTCCAACAATATATCTTGATATTTTTAAGTATTTGGAAATACCATATCTCTCGTTAATCTTATAGACATCATCCACATAAGAAAAAACCATGGTTTTGGATTTCTAGACTCACTTGATCCTCATATAACAATATTATTTACCTCACTAAAATATTTGAACATGAAGCTTCCAAAAAAAATTTCTTCACATCTCACAAACTCACTAGATGCATTTCACCCACTTAAAAGTGAAACAAGATGAAACTCTTATATTAAAATGTCTTCTAGTACAAAAAATGGTATTCATTTCTCCATATGAAACACCTCCCATCAATGAATGAATTGAATGTATAGTGTCATTATCTTGGTTCTTATTTCAAGAAATAATCACCTATATTAATCATTAACCCAAAGTCCTTATTGAAACAATCCATGAAAACTACTGCTTTCTTCGTGTAAATTTTTTCCACCTATTATAAATGAAAAAATTCAATTTTAGAGGCATTTTATCTAATTTAAAATCATTAGATTCAACTAATATCATCATTATCCATATGGTATTATGTTTAAATTCTAATGAAAATATTTCATGGAAGTCAGTTCCCAAATTTTTTAAAAACCTCATCACTATCTTCCTTTCGTTGTTACTCTTATTCCAATAGAAATCTTCCTTTAAATGAAAAATCCAATTATTCTATAGAACCTTCATCCCATGTTATAAAACATCAACCTAAAAGGATTTATTAAAATTTATAAAATCTAAAACATCCTTCATTGGTTAGTCCCACTTTCTAGAATGAATGATATTTATGACATATTTTAGGTTCTCATGTGCCCCTATACTTATTAGGAATATATAATTCATGTCTTGATCTTATATATGTGTAAAAATCTAAAATCTATATTTCCTCTATAAATTGGAATACAGTTCCTATTTTTTGTTACTAACTCTTTTGATGTTCTAACATCGAAAGACATAACTTCTCACACTCCCACTTATGACTCAGTAGCCTTTGATCTCTTTAGTAAATGTTATTTTTACATCTTATCTAACTTTTAGATCTCTTTTAATTATCAAGAACGTATTTCAATTTGGTGTTCCCATTCAAATCAACGTGAATTTTCATTGTTGAAATTTTTTCCTCTATCTTTTCTTCCTTCTTGTTTTAGTCCTTCAACAAGAACCTATCATTCAAGAACAAATTCAATCTTTTACTGACATGTTTCTTAACATAATCACAAATTCAAAATCCAATGTTTCTATCAATATATCCAAATAATAAGTATTCCTAGGATTTTACATCAATTTTTTATCATTATTTATCATGTACATGGACATACCCTAAAAAATTAGGATGGTTGAGTCCAGTTTTCTTCCCAAAACATAGTGCGTCTAGAATTTCCAACGACATTGGTGTGGATTGAATTTTATTAACTAAGTATGCTACATAGTTGATTGCTTCTTACAAAATTTCCCTAAACATTTTGGAATGAAATCACATCTTTGCACCTTTTTCAAAAACATTGGTTCATTATTTATTCCATGAATTTATACTAAGGTGTATCATTTATTTCCTTCTCAATTCAAATCCATTTTTGCTCATATATGTTTTTAAAGTCCATTATACTATAAACACCACTATTTAATGACCTTATTCAGTTATGTTTACTTTTGACCATGTTTTCCACCATTTCATTCAACTAAAAAAGATGTGAAATACATGAATTTTTTGTATAATAATTAATAAGAATACATTCCATAGGGAATAATTAGTGAATGTTAGACATAATTATGAACCTATTTGATATCATATGGCGTAAGTTTCCCAAATGTTAGTGTGAACAATATATTATGTCTGGATCTTTGGTTTCCATCTGCGAAAGTAGAATGAAACCATCCTTTATTTTCTAAGTATAAAGGCCTCATAACATTTTAAGTGTATATGATTCATATTCAACATGAATTTTACTCCTCTAACCTTCATTCCTTTCTAGAATAAATCACCATAACTTTTAACTATTATATGATATAGTTCAATATATATTTCATACATTCGATTGTTTGGTAAAACATAAGGTTCTATATTATATTCCTCTAGTAAACATCATTGAACCTTGTGTGATATTCCACACTCTATTGGATTTGATCATTCAGAACCCTAATTTATCTAACTATCCAATAAAAAATATATTTTCCTAAATAAACATGCTATATGAGAAACATCCTTGAGATCAATATAGTTTTTTCAATGATTGGTCGATCAAATTTTCCTTCCCCACAACTTATAGATCTCCATCATATATAAAGTATAACTTTTAGTATATCTAGGGAAAATAAATTTTCATGAATCCTTTCTCTATAATAGAGTGGAATTATGATCTAGAATCAATGATAAATGATTTTATAGGAACCCACACACTCAAAAATAAATCATTACAGATTTTAACTACTATAAAACTGATAAAACATATACATATGGAAAATTATCATCCAATGTTTACCCTTATTTGCCAAACATCCTTCTTGAGAAAGCATTTCTTACTATATAGATAATATGTTTGGGTAGAACCATCTCATTATCCAAATCTCTGTCCATGTATAATGAGGTCACTATACCCTTAAGCCAAAATTGAGTTCACTACTAGGTTGTTCCTAAACCTCCATCTATCTGAGAAATATATTTTGGATAAGCCCCCAAACATCCATAAAAATTATGTCAGACTATAATATCTCATAATTCTATGATTTTGTTTGAAAATTAAATGGGAATATTTAAAGGCCAGATGATGAGATGGTGTGCAATTCTGAATCCTGGGGTTCCCATAATGATCCACAAAAAATATAATTCTTTAAATAGAAAGTAGGGATGGTTTTCCAAAAATAGTGTAATAACTCTAAAATGGGAGATTGGAACAAAAATATGAAGGCACTTTTCCATTCAGGATGGCGAGTTTACTCTAGGTGCGACTTATGTTTAGTTAATGTAGGACTCCAAGGTGAAAACCCAAAAATGTCATTATCATAAATAAAATAATTAAAAAAAATTATTTTATATTTCAAATACATATTAATCTTGAATAGTGACTCAGATTGAAAATATGAGACCAGTGTTGAGCTGGTGAGGGTATCCTTTCCTTAGGCAAAGACTGACATTGACCGGCATGGGCCAACAATGGAAAGTAGTTTTTGGCCACAAATAAAATAATTTAATAATAATATTTTATTTTAAAATCCTTATTACTTCTAAATAGTAGCTCAAGTTGGAAATACATGATTACATTTGAGCTCATGAAGGGATGTTTCTCTTAGGCAGAGCTTAACCTTGACTGGCACAGGTCGAGGGTGAAGGTTAATTTTAAGACTTTTGAGGAAAAAAATAAAATAAATATACTTGATTATTTTATTTTTAGTTTGAACGTGAGAAATCGTTGTTGTGAGACAACATTTTAACAAAAAGAAACTAAAATGTTGTTTCATAAATGAAACATCGTAATGGATTTGCAATGCAATGGTAACTGAGAAGTGTTTCATCCTTTAATATTTTAACTGGGGGTGCCTCATTGCCAAGTTGGGAGAAACACTCTGAATCTCTATGGGATTTCCATTGAAAAATTATGAATGGCGATGACTGACAACATTGAGAAATTCCATCCTCTTCGAGACATCCCTTCTTCAAGGATGGATCGAGGACCTTCATAGAAAGATCACCTACAATGACCGATTCTTACTACGATCAAACTCTAACCAGTTAGGGGTTTGATGATTTTTTGTGAGAATCAAATTTCCACATTCATTATTTGAAAGGATGAACGTGGGTTAACACGCAAAAAATTTAACCAAAGTATTGATCGTTAGTTTGAGATTTTTAATGATTTGGGGAAAATTGGATACTTATCTTAGTGATTACGCCACCTTATTTTGGTTCTTCATGATACTACTAATAATAATGCATCTTGGTCAACATGAAGAAAGAAACCAATCATTCTTTGAGTGTTTATTTGTGTAACTACTTCCCCTATAGTATTCTTTCATACTTCTTGTTCTTTGTGGAGTAAAGGCGGTGGGACAGCGGCTGAGGAGGCTCTACGAAGAAGGGTTGTAGCATGAAGTCATGGGGGCAATACAGAGGCCGACGACTGGTAGTGGTAGCAAGAGCTGATGATACCAAGGCCAATGGCTGGCGGAAGGTAGTCACAACCACCTATCCATGTCAGTGGTTCCATGAGGTGCAATTTCACAGTTCGAAAACCGAAGCGGTGTCATGGACCAATTTCAGAATCGCAGGTCACGAAAAAGTAGCGGTCTACATGAGGAGACCAGAATTGGAGGTAATCACCATTCGAGCGCCGCATTGGAGGAGTTTCCCACGCTATCAGGTAGTGGAAGGAGCTGGAATGCAGGCTTGGACTTCATGCAGAGGAGGCGGCTGACCTCAGCCGGCCTCTTGAGGCATGAACTGGACTCCTCCCAGGTGTTCGGGTAGGGGGAAACTGGCCCACCATGGGGGACAGTCTAACTAGGAAAATCAGGTCGTTGGGCGTCCATGGTTGGGAAAAAACCACCCTACGAGTTATGGGTAAGGCCAGATAAAACCAGGTCACTGGACGACCCGACAGGCTGGAACCATGATCAAACCAGGCTGGGTCCATCAGGGCCCAATGGGCTTGGCCCAACGGCCAGGCCAAAATAGGCCAAAACACAACCAACTCCTATTTACCAAAACAAAAATATCTGTTAGAGTAGGCGTTCGATTGATGCACCGTATATAGAGTTGGGACAGTTGCAACGAGATTTTCATTTGGGAATTCTCTATGTGAGATTTTGTGGAAGTTGAGATACGACCGATGGCATGAGGAGTAGATTCTCCAAGAATCAAACATGCTACTAGGAGGAATCCTTTGGCTGGTTGTGATGCGAAGAAAAAGATGAGTGGGTCTGAGTAATATAGCTGTCCTAGAGAGGAGAAAGTCTTACTGATCCAGCTGGCCTAGAGAAGGGTGAGACTTAGTGATCCAGTTAGCCCATAAATGATCAGGTCTGAGTGATCCAACTAGCCCAGAGTCGACCAGGTCTAAGTGATCTAGCTAGACCCAGGGACGAGTTGATCATAGTGATCCTGCTGGCCTAGGTGATTAGCAGGCGATGTGGTTATTCCCTCAGTAGTACAAGAAGAATCTTCTCTATGACTGATAATCTTAATTTCCATACATTGACTTATATACATGGATTGATATGTCTTTTCTTTGTGTTCTTACATTGTGTTCCTGTTTCATGGTCCTTCCTTTGTGGCGTGGGGTCCCTATTGAGTATTGTGTTACCCACACCTTCATGGGCTTTACCTACATGTGTCCTTTCCCTTGCTCGTGACTGACGCTTTGATGGAGACCATGGTGGTCAAGGACCAGGTGGTGCTCAGTTGGACTGGACATACAAACACTTCAATAGAGACTTTGGTGATCTGGGACTAGGTGGTTCTCAGTGAGACAAGATGAATGTGCATTATATGGATACAAGAAGATAACCTACACATACCCTTCATGTGGGGTCAGGAGAAGACATACCGTGGAAGTTTTACCTTCCATTGTGATTTTGGGATCATATTCTATACCCATTGTACTTTAATTTTGTACTATGTTCTTACTAGTTGTCTTAGTGACCACATTGGTTTAATTTTTTGTCACATTCTACAGTATGATGTTTTTTCATTTTTATAGGTTTTATGGAAAATGACCTCAATTTTGGGATATGCCTATTGGGCGCTATTTGATAGCCCCTGGCCTATCGAAGACATATTGGGGGTAGTAACGTCATGGGCCTTGGGGGACGAGTCAGGACATAATTGAATCAAAGGTGATCGGTTCAACCAGAAGAACTAAGGGTCTGTAAATTTTATGGGGAAAACAAGGTTAAGTATTTTGAGTTTGGAATTCAGGATAGGGAGTAAATTTTTTATGTGGCGGCTGGCGTATCCAATCACCAGGACCCTAAATTCTTCTTTCTGACAAGGTACATGAAAACACTAGATGCATGAATCATTAAATGTTTTCTCAGGTTCTTTTTGAGTCAAAGTTATGTCACAAGGTATAATATATTAATTATGATTCATCTCGATCTATTTCTAAATTCTTATATGCTAATATCTATTCATGATTCTAGTGCGTGACTACAAGGATGGTCCATAGGGTGATGAGGCTTCGATACATAGATTGTTTCTTGATATGGCCCCTTCGAGCGATGTCCCAACATTACCACCAACCGTTGGTCTGTAGTTACTACCAGTGCTACTAAAAGAGGATGCATGTTAGCTCAGTGTCATACAAGAGATTTAGTGACAAGGAGCCCTCAGTTTTTCTGGCAAGGCTGACTCACAGGAGGGTAAGGAGTAGCATGAGGTGGGGACTGATTTTTTTTTCCAGTAAGGGAACCATTAGTTCAGACAGTAGTCCTAGCAGTGAGCCATCTACGTGGCTCATTAGGGTGATTAAAAGGTTTAGATTACCAGATCATATGATGAGGGGACTATCCCACGGAATGATCTTGAGAACCTCTCTATAATAAGGGGATATTTCCTTAAAATCTAAGGGTTATGTGTTCCAAAGAGATTCTGCTACTCCAGTGGGATGATATGTCAGTAGCTTAGTATTCATCAAGGCATAATGACCCTTCCAGGTACTTGATGAATACGATGTGGCTAGTTCATCAAGGCTCAGACCACCAAGATAGATATTCTTAAGGACGTCCAAGACAACACTATTCAGCTATACATTCCTACTTTTTATAAGGTGGTAGATAGGACCTTCATGGTTCAATGTTATTTGGTAAATTAGATACAACCTATGGATGTTAGTAGTGGGAAAGCTAGAAACCGACATTAGTCTCAAAAACTTGCACAAGTATGGGGACGTCTTTCCAAATGATTTCCCAAGACTTCCTCACCGTATAAAGTTAGATTTATGCACTGATTTGTAACCTAGGAAAACACCAATATCTAAACTAGAATATCGGATGACTCATGCAGTACTTCAAGTCCGAAGGGTACGGTTGGAGGACTTGTGGAGGAAGGGGTTTGTAAGGCCTAGTGTTTTACCATGGGTAGCCCCAGTATTGTTTCCAAGAAGAAAGAGAGAAGCATGAGGTTATATGTGGACTTTTGGCACCTGAACTAGGTGATCATGATGAACAGGTATCCTATACTAAGGATTGATGATCTATTCAATAATATGAAGGGAGAGAGATGGTTCTTGAATATAGACCTCAGATCAAGATATCACCATCTTTAAGTACAAGATGAGGAAATCATGAAGACATCTTTCTGGGGATGATACGACCACTAAGATCACTTAGTGATTCCATTTTTCATGAGGAATTCCCCAATAGTTTTCATGGGACTCATGAACATGATATTTTAGTCATACTCAGGCCAATATGTAGTGGTCTTCATTGATGACATCTTAGTGTATTCGGCTTCTGAGGAGGAGAACGTGATACACCTAAGTATGGTTCTAGACACACATCAAGAGAACTAGCTTTAAGGAATGCTCTTGAAGTGTGAGTTCTAGATACGAAAGGTCCACTTCTAGGGACATGACATCTAAGAGGATCGATTTGTGGTGGATCCAATGATGATTGAGGCGGTGATTTCTTGGGAGACACCCAAGAGATTTACTAAGGTATAATGTTTTATTCAGTTGGCTGGGTACTATCTGAGATTTGTACTTGAATTCCCCAATGTGGAGGCACCCATGATAGCATTGCAAAAAAATGTAAAACCCTTCATGTGGATAGGAGGATTCCATTAGATAGTTAAGAAAATGAGGAAAATCTTAACAAGTGCTCCAATGTATGGGTTTCTAGAGGAGGGTGCAGACTATGTGGTGTACTATGACACATTAGGAATAATTCTTGGTTGTGTCCTAATATAGGTCCAATTAGTGATTTCATATGGATAACGATCGATGAGACTACATGAGCAGAACTATGAAACTCATGACATTGTATTGGTAGAGGTTGTCTTCGCACTAAAGAAGTGATGACACTACCTTATGGGTGAAAAAAAATTCATCTACTATGACAAAAAAAGTCTCAAGTATATCTTTTCTAAGAAGGATAAGAACCTGAGTCAATAGTGTGGGTGGGAGTTCCTACAGGACTATGACATTGAGATAGTCTATACTCATGGGGAGGAGAACATGGTGGCGGATTCTCTCAGAAGGAGATTGAGTTCATAGTTGCTGAACGAGGCCTCAGATCAGTTGGACTTGCTTCAGATATCCTTTTTGGATAGAGATGAGGCAGCTTATCTTATATCGATAGTAGTTCCCCCTCGACTCTTACAGTGAGAAAGGGTGGCACAAATATGAAATTCTAACTACGAGAACACGTGCCTAGATGTCCATAGTGTGTGCTCGAGTAGAATATTCGAAAGGTGGCGGCTAAATCATAATTATCAGAGGATGCTCTATAGTACCAGTGGTGTTGCGAGAGGAGGTGTTGGGGGAGTTCCATACATCCCATTTGGCATACATCCTGATGTGTTGAAGATTTACTAGGACCACTAATGTTAGTACTGTTGGATGGGGATGAAGAATGAAGTAGTAGAGTTTTTCTCGAGATGCCTCACTTGTCAGTAAATGAGTTCTAAGCACCAGCTTCCAGCAATTTTGAAAAAATCCCTCAAGGTACCAGAGTGGATGTGGGGTGGAATATCGATATAATTTGTGATGGGCTTACCACGTACCTCCATGCGGCACAATACCATTTGGGTGATCATTGAATGAATTGAAATGTCGTCCCACTTCCAACCCATTCTATAGAAAGGTTCAGTAGAGAGTATTTGATGCCTCTATATCCATGGTGTAGTTAAACATCATGGAGTCCAGTCAATGATATTATCATATCATGGTGCACTTTTTACAATTTTTTTGTTGAAGGGATTACAGGAGGAATTTGGGAATCAGATGCACTTGATCACATCCTTTCACCCATGGATGGATGGTCAGATGGAGAAGGCCATAAAAACCTTGGAGGACATGCTTCATGCTTGTGTTATTATTTTTTGTCATATTTTGGAGGGCCACTTACCACTGGTGGAGGTTGCATACAATAAAAATTACCACTCCACCATCGGTTTGGAACCATTTGAGGTACTGTATATATGACCATGCATGTCCCCATTAAGCTAGAAAAACCTAGGGGAGTCAGCACTCATGGGTCCCTAGATGGTACATACTACCACTGATAAGGTGTAGGTCATCTGAGAGTAGATGAGATTTCCCATAGCCAATGGATGTCCTATAATGATAGGCGATGGAGAACCTTGGATTTCTAAGAGGGGGACACATATTCCTACAAGTCTCTCCTCGACAAGGGATACATAGATTTGTCCAGGGAGACAAGAAATCTCAATGTTTCATCAGATCATTCCAGATACAACATAGATTAGGAGAGGTAGCATACTTCTTGGCTCTACCACCGTAGTTAGAGAGGGTGAATGATGTCTTCCACGTATCCTAGTTCAGGAGATGCATGCACGACCCTTCACCCATTATCGACCATATCAAGCTTGAGATTGATGATGGGGAGACATTCGCAGATAACCTGGAAGAGATAGAGGATCGACATGAGAAGATCCTTCTTGGATGTTTGATTCCTCTGGTAAATGTTCATTGGTAGCACGACAATCTCTAAGAGAGATAGTGGGAGTGGGAGACTCAGGTTCAATCTCGTTACTACCTTCTATTGATTAGCCCTGTTCTTGGATTATGAGGATGTAAAGACCTAAAGGGGGGAGTAAGGTAATACCCTAAAATTCCATAATTTTTTTTTGAAAATAAAATGGGATTTTTTTGAGACCTGGTGTTGAGGCGGCATGCGATTCCAAGGCCCATAATTCCTAGAAAGATCTGTCGAAAATGTCAAGATTTAAATAGCATGTGTGACTGGTTTTCCTAAAAAATTGGAATATCTTGTAAATGGCTTCCCAAATCAAAAACATGAAGGCACAATTGCATTAAAGATGGTGGGTTTTACATTTTTTGTACTTATGTTTATTCGGCACATGCCCCTAATGATAAACCCCAAAAATAGAATAATATAAAATAATATAATATAATAAAATTATTATTTTTTAAAATTTGTATAACTCATGAACGGTGACATGGATTGAAAATCTAAGACCACCATTGAGCACATGATGGTATGCTTTCCTTAGGTAGAGCCTATCATTGGACATCATGGGTCAACATTAGAAAGTAGTTTTTTGTTATAAAAAAATAATTGAATAATGATATATTATTTTAAAATCCGTATAACTTTTAAATAGAATCTCTGATTATTAATCTGATAGTACTAGGGATCTAGTGAGGTAGTGCTTCCCCTAGGAAGAGAATAACATCGACAGGCATGGGTTGAGGATGGTTGTTAATATTCATATTTTTAAGGAAAAAATCGAAATAAAATAAAAATGAATATTTTATTTTTATTTTGAACTTTTGAAATCGTTGTAGTGAAACAGAATTGTAATGAAACAAAATAGAAATTCTATTTCATAAATGAATTAGTTTAATGGAACTACATCACCACAGTACAGGAAAAGTGTTACCTATTTTTATGTTTTAACCGGGGGGTACCGCATTGTAACATTGGATGAAACAATTTGAATCTCTGGAGGATCTACATTGAAGAATGATGAATGATGTTCTCCAATAACATTGTGAACTGCCGTCCCCTTCGAGATATCTATTTTTAAATAAAGTATTGTGGACTTTTACAGATAGATCATCTTCGGTGATAGATTTTTCCTGTGATCAAACTCCAACCAAGTAGAGGTTTGATGCTTTTTTTGAGTGAATTTATTTTCCCTGTTTGTTCATTTAAACACAAAATTGTGGTTAATTCACGAACGAGATAACTTATGGATTTCTCCTTAGTGTGGGATCGTTAATGATTCAGTCTAAAAGACATATTTATATTATTGATTATTCGACATTATTTTGGTTCGTCATGATATTTCTAACAAGAACGCATACAGGTTAACATGAAAAATGAACGCAATTTTTTCTTCAGGTGTTTCTTTGTGTGACACCTTCCTCTCACCTCTTTTTTCATAAATCCCTTTATTAGTGTGGTAATAGTGGAAACACTTCTTCTGGGGAGCTTCCAGGTGGAAGGGCCGCATCCAGGCGGGCCACATAAATGGAAATAGGTTGTGGTGGCGGTAGGAGGCCACGACACCTAGCTATAGTGGTGACACTTGGCTGCAGCACCTTGGCCAAAACGACATTAGAAGATGCCGACATGGAGGCTGATAGATATCTGACGCGGTCTTCTGTCCGCATTGGGAACACCGCACGACACAAGTCCATGATCCGCAAACCACGACAGATCCACAGGTCTAGCAGAACAATCGGTTTATGTGAGAAGATCAGCACTGGAGGGTGGTGCCATTGTAGGAGCTAGCATGCGGTCCTAGACTGCATGGGGAAGAGGCCGCCAGCCTTAGTCGGCCATGTGTGGCATGAATCGGATGCCCCATAGGAATATATGAAAGAGGGAAACCAGCTCACCATGAGGGTTGGGCCGACGGGACAAACTAAGCCACTGGGAAACCCATGAGGGAAACGAACCGACCCACTTGTTTCAGGCTGGGCCGGAAGAAACCTGGTCGCTAGGAGCCCTGAGAGGTTGGACCCACGACTGAATGGGGCTGGGTATAGAAAGGACCATTGGGCCTATCCCAATGGCCATGCTGGCCCAAAATCCACCGTGTTGGGGTGGGTCAGCCAAACCAGGTCGGGTCATATGGGACCCCTTGGCCAGGGTTGGTCAGGTCGATCTGACAAGATTGTACCATGCCCGAAAACAACCAGCCCATGTTTACTAACATTCTAATATCATTCTGACTGGGAATCTGATTGATGCGCTCCCTACGGTTTTGGGACCCTTGTGATGATACGGTCCTTTGGGAATTATCTATATGAAATTTCATCATAGTATTGATGTGAAATATGGCTTGAGTAGTATATTATCATATAATCTAGAGCGCTACGAGTAGGAATCCTACTACAGGCTGTGACACGAATGATATGATGAGTGGGTCTTAGTGATACAGCTATCCCAGAGTTGAGTGAGTCTGAGTGATCAATATATCGTAGAGAAGATCAGGTCATAGTGATCTAGGTTGACCAAAGAGGAGCAGGTCTTAGTGATCTAGCTAGCCTAGAGACGAGCGGGTCATAATGATCTAGCAAGCCCCGAGACGATCAGGTCATAGTGATCCAACTGGCCCAGAGATGATAAGGATGTATTGATTTATCTAGCCTAGAGACGAGTGGGTCTTAGTGATCCAGCTAGCCTACGGATGAGCAGGTCTTCATGATCCAGTTGTCCAAGACAAGAGCGGGTCTTAGTGTTCCAGATGACCTAGAGATGATCGTTTCTAACTGATCCTGCTGGACTAAAGATGAGCAGGTCTAAGTGATCCAACTACCCCCAGAGACCAGAGGATCTCAGTGATCCCATTTTCCATGGTGACAACAATTCTTAGATAATTATTCCCTCAGTAGTAGAAGATGAATCAGCTATACGACTGATAAACTTAATTTCCATACATTGAGTTATACTTGGGTTTTACTATATTCTATTTGTGGTCTTTTTGCATGATCTTTTTTCATGGTCCTTCCTTTTTTGATTTAGTTCCCTAATGGGTATTGTGTTACTCACCCTTGCATGGGATTCTCCCACATGTGTCACATATTGTATAGGTGATCGATGCTTCAATGAAAATCATGGTGGTTCGAGACCAAGTGGTGCTCAGTGAAATGGGATGGAAGAATGCTTCGACAGAGACCTTGGTAGTCTGGGACCAAGTGGTGCTCTTTGATACGGGACTAATGTGTGTACTTATATGGATACACGAAGCTACCCTTCACCTACCCTTTAGGTGGGGTCTCAAGAAGATGAACCATGGTAGTATTACATTCATTTGTGGATTTAGTCTTGTATTCTGCCCCATTTCTACATTTAGTTTGTGTTATACTATCATTAGTGGTATCAGTGAAAGTTGTGGTTTACATTGTGATCACATTCCATAGTTTAATA
This sequence comes from Viscum album, assembly GCA_963277665.1. Classification (NCBI taxonomy): domain Eukaryota; kingdom Viridiplantae; phylum Streptophyta; class Magnoliopsida; order Santalales; family Viscaceae; genus Viscum; species Viscum album. Next base: position 864,528,911 of record OY728152.1, on the reverse strand, counting down.
TTTGGGTGTGTGTACATGTTTTATGGAAAATTCCTTCCCTTTTGGGATATGCCTACTTAGTATTAGTCATCATCCTCGGTCCTATAGATGGATATCTTTGGGTAGTCACGGCATGGGCCCTATGGGGTGGGTCATGAAATAGACTTCCAGAAAGAGTTTATCTTGGTGGATACCATCACTTCCTAAATCTACGGAAGTGATAATAATAAGAACTGTTTCTAGACATATATTAAAAACATCACCTTACAATATTTATTTGAAATTGAATAATGTTAAAATTATTGAGTTGATTTGTTATAGATATATCATCCAGAAACAATATATCAAATATTATCTAAATCGTGAACACATAATTAATTTATAAGGGCTTCTCAAACATGTTTGATAGAGTCAAAATAAACCCTATTGATGTATTCAATTCCGGTATATTAAAAGAATAATTATAAGGAAATGATTTCTGAATGAGTATGAGAGAATTTTATCATTGATATCCCTTTTTTGTCTATATTCTTTGGATTTATTCTGTTAAATTAATTTTCATGATATGTATTAATGAGATAATCCATTATCTATATTCTCTAAAATATAAATCTTTTCGATCAAAAATATATACCCAAACCTTTTCTCCATATAATATCATAAATTCTGAAATAAATAAACAATAATTGAATCAAAATAACATCAAGATAAAAAAAAGTGTACCTGATTCATTGTTGAGTGTGAACACCCAATCACTAAACCTTGTTTTGATAAAACTTGTTTGGGGATGGAACATGTCACTGATCTATCAGATACAATGCATTTGGTTTATATACACAATATATAGAAAACTTTCACATGCCTCCGAATAAAATTCTACTCTATGGTTCTAGTATAGTAGAAGAAATAAATTTAACACACACAACTCCCCACACTGAGAATCACAGGACAATCACACACCTAATACAACTCAGAAAATAAAATTTAAGAAAAAAATGGGAAACAAAAAAAAATCACTTTTACTTATTTGGGAAAATTTTGTCTTATGCCTGTGGGAGAACATTTTTGAATCTTTCATAATAATTTTTAGATGGTAAAAAGGTTAAAAATAACAATTGATAATATCTTTCAGTGATAGATTACTTTTTTCCAACTCATAAGAACACATGTACAATTGGTCCCACCTTACAATATAATGGGTTCTGACAGGTCATCTGGTTGTGCTAAAATCCTAGATTCAAGGGTAACACATGATTTAACCCCCAATAAATTACATTATCTTATAGAATTTGACCACTGGCAGATGAATATGGTGAACATTCCATGTTAGACTAAAGTTTTTATCATTCATTATAACTACCTTGACCACTGACTGAAACACATTAATCAAGAAATACCACTTTCTAATCTATCCCATCATCCACTGAAGATGACCTTTACTACTTTCTAAAAATCATGTCAAACTATTTTCTAGTGATTGTATATTGAGTTGATTAGGTTTACCAATTCAAAATATACATCATATCCTCATACACTATTCCAAATATTTCTCTGTTTTGAGGCCTAGTCTACTATTTCATACCAAAGGTGTGTGACCACCATCACACTATCATCGTCTTTAACACTCACCAGACCCATAAAATATGTTATATTATACCTCTAACACATTAACAAGACACCACACCCCATTGTATGAAAAAATTGAAACTAATGGGTATTCCGTGGTGGGATATTTCCACCCTTTATCTTCCCAATTAACCCAAATCTGTTGGAGGTGATATAATGGAAGTGTTCCTTGAATTCCATTCCAATATACTACGATTCCGCTATTTTTTGAACTCATTTTCACTGCAACATCCTTCCCATCATAGATTATTGTTTCCTGATTTTTACCCATTCCTTGAATAACCAATATCACAACATAGAATCATGACTAACTTAGATCTATCCATCATTATCAATCCAATGATCACTTCCACTGATCGCCCTAATGAGCCCAAAAAATTAATTGAATCATCTTTATTCTCTAATCATGAAAACATATATAGTAAAATAAAACCCCATCATCATTTTATTCTCAAACTATCACTAAGAGGTCTCTCTCACTACATCAGTTATAGATAGTTAGATGGAATTCCAACCGCCATTCTCATTTCATCAATTGGTCTGATTAGGGACTCATTGATATTCACTGATGTTTTTTATAAAATGTCCATGTAAATGGGGATACATTTCCAACCAAATAGACATATGAAACAAATGATAAATATGATAGGGTGATTATGAATAATTAAAACTATTTACTAAACATAAAATTCTATAATTAATCCTATGTATCAATTTATATTAATTAAATGTGGAAAATTATTAGAAACATTATATAAATAAAGTTGTTTGTTTGAATAATAAATTACCAGGGTACCTCCAATTCCTTATCATCTTCCTCAAAATATCTATCTTAAATCTATTTGAGAAAATGACAAAAAAAGATACAAAATATGCATTTTTAAATGAATTTTGGTGATAGATTTAGGTTGGCCCCCAAAATTCACGTATTTTTTTATGACCATTATTTCTAAACAAAATAAATTTGTTTATTGTATTGAATTTCATGCTACACCATGTTAATCTTTTTCTACACATAACACATTCACAACTTTTGTTACACACAACACTGAGTGTTAATAAAACCATTATATATTATTAATTTACTTATTTATACGTGACCATTATAACATAGCCATTAAACATAGTGATATGAATTATAATAAATAATTTTTAAATATTATTTATACTTTTTTATATATTGAAAACATATTTATAATAAAATATATAATTTTTTGTAAAGTATTCATATGACTAAAAAATAAATTTTCACAAAATCGTTTTTTATGTCTTTTCAAAAACGAATATTAATTTTGATAATTTTCAAAAATTATTTTGATAAAATAAAGTTAATTTTTGAATTCAGAGTTTCAAAATTAATGTAGACTTATTTTTTTAGGATTTTAATAAAAAGTTTCATTTTTTTATTTGTAGTAAAAAATAATCAATTTTAATTGAAAATAACCTTTTTTGTTTTAATAATTCATAATGATAAATTATATTTAGAAATATTTTTAGTGTTAAATTTGATAAATTATACATCAATTAATAAAACTTCATTGATTGGAATCAATATCATATTGAATTTTGATATAAAAATATTCCAATCGTTTGAATATTTTTTGTTTTAAATCACATATTCTCATCGCGTCTATGGAATAGATTTTAAATTAATTTTTACAATTATATAAATTTAGACTAAAAAAATGGATTAATTTTTTTTAATATTAATAATTTAGAATTTAAGATAGATTCCACTGAAATTTTGACTAAAATCAATAGTGAAAGCTATAAAAGTTAATTACCACAGTTAAGGTAAAAAGGATTAAAATGGGTTAAACTACAAACATAATGAAAAAAATAACATGTAAACTTGTCGTAAAACCATAGGGTAGGAATAATTATACCCTTAAACCTCTAATTTTAATGTATGGTATAGTTTTGACTATAGAGGAAAATGAAAAATTTGGGAGTGCTTATTTATTTTAAAAAGTCTGACTGTGACATCTCCCCCACTTATAAAAGGACACCCCTATCCTCACTTATTAACACCTTAAAACGTATTTGGTTCAGCCAAGAAATTAAAAAATTACTTCCAAATTCCATCCCCTAATCTTGTAATCCTTATTTTCATATGAAATCTATCCAAGGATGGCTTTTACTTCAAAACTAAGGAGGACACCCAAAGAAGAGGTAACGTCCAATAATGAATGTTTTTATTTTATTTATTCCTCAATACCATTAATTTTTTTTATATAATGATAATATAATAACCTATTTATATTACATATACATAAATTTTTAATTATAATGGAATGAACTACAATCATCTCCACTTCCATGAAATGGGTAATTAAATCAACCTCTTAGTTTAGGGAAGACTACCACCTCACAAACCGATGTCATTCATTTTTTCACTTCCACTAATCAATGTTGGTAATAGTGATTAATTGATTATTTATATATTATATATATATATTTTATGATTTTATTGTGGTTCTAAAAAATTTATATCACACAAACCATCATGCTTTAAATTTTGTGGAAAGATGATTATGTCGTTCATTTGTACTATGGACTACCGCCTTGTGAAGTGATATGATTCATCCATGAATTACATGGAATGTATTAAGGATGTTTTAAAATAATATATAATATATATGACATAATAATGATTCTAGGATGATAATTTATCATTTAGATACCCTTCTTTCAACGTAATAAGAAAATTGAAACAATGTTCATGTGTATGAATGTCCTACTATCTCCAGGAAGTTTTTATTTCATTTGCAATTTATATATTATATAAATTATTATAAATAAATATATAATGAATATATATGATATTTATACCATGTTTATTTTTATGTAGACGATTAAATCATTATCAAAGTAACAAAACTAAATATATAACATATCAAAACATTTACAAAATGAAAACCTGTTATTACCTGAAATATAACCTTTAATATAGAATAATTAATAAACAGTTAATAAATAGTAATTATAAGATCAGATATTGTATGATATATATATTTATATTAATATTATTTTATAATATATATATAATCAAATTATATTTATTATACGGGATGCTTGAAAAGGTATGAATTCAAGACTTATGGTATGGGGATTTCATGTCTCACTTTTATTTCTCAGAAACTTATTTCGTATTGACCATGCATTTATGTTGTGTGGTGTATATGATACCCTATGAAATGATATATCAATAATCTACCTTCTTTGGTGGTATTTTTTTTCCATTTATTTCATTATTTTTTGGATATTATGATTAAAACGTTACTCACGAAGTATGTGATTTCTATCTCAATATTCTTTCTTTGATATGTATGTTATGTTACGAACCAATATTCTTTCACCTGGAGTATTTATAAGCCCTTTGAAATGAAATATCATTAAATTAACTGTTATAAATATATTTTACGTACCATTTTATGTAACCCACTCATGGGGATTACGAATAAATGTTACCAAAGACATAAATATGTTATGTTATAATGTCATCATTTATTGGGATTGTTTATTATTAAGTATGAAATATTGAAATACCATAATATAAATATCCATAACTCACATGAATATTCTTATTATATGGTTATTCATGATATCATCATTTAATGGTATCATTTTTCCACTCTATGGTACTTAATATTATTAATAAAATGTTTTAAGAATATATTATTTCATTTCTCTCATCATTTGGAAATCTATTTTCTTCAATAAACCATGTTTTCTAAAAAAATGATTTATCACAGTCTTATTATTTCTATTAGAAACTATTATCCATATTTTACATTTTTAAAAAACAAAATTGAAAGGATTCATCATGTAATTTTCCAAACAATGTCTGTATGGATTTTATCAAAAAATGTGAACGTAACCATGATTTTAATTTGTATAGTATGAATAAAATTTTCCATCAGCATGAACAATGATTTCTTAAAATATTCCTTTAAATATTTTCTAGTTTAGTTTTGAATACTTTTTTTAATAAATTTTATTTTTTAAGAATCATTTTTTGAGTGGAAAGGTTATTTTCCTCAAGAAGTGTTTTAAATGATCTTTCAAAATTGTTTTCTACTAAGATGATATTTGTTGGTGTTATCTATTACTTACATGGGATGTGATCCAAGGATGTCATTAATATTACTCTTATTAAGTGTTTATATTTTTATGTCTTTATGATTATTAAACCCACATATTTTTAAAGGTTATTCTATAATGATATGATTATGAAACATTTATCTTTTCTTGAGGTTATGATATGATGTAATGTTTATGATACACATTTCATTTAAATGGTTATGATATGATAAATTTTTATGATATTATGGAAAAAATACTTATGATTTCATTATGTGATAAGTGAGACTTATATTTGCCTCCAATGCACTAGGTAAAGATTTATATCTCATCGGATAAAAAGATCTAGAACGGGAAGTGAGCCCAGTTTAGTAATATAGGGCCAGAATGGAAAGTAAATCTAGTCTAGTAATAAAAGGATGGAATGAGAAGTGAACATGGTTTAGTAATACATGGATAGAATAGGGATTGAACCCAGTTCAATAATGGAATTTGACCTCAATGATTGTCTTGGATGTGATTCATGACTAATATGAAAATTATTTTCTATGCATATGTCTTAACCCAAAATTCCATGTCCTATGGTCTTATAGATCTGGTTCTTTTATTCCATTACCACTCCTGCCTTATGAATAGAAAATATTTATTCCATGACTCATGATTAGGATCATTAATATATAGATTATGATTTTAAATGTAATTATCATATTCACGTAGACTGTTGTTTTTGTTATTCATACAAATCTCGCTTGTTTAACCATACTGAGAATGTGAGCTCACCCATTATTATGTTTAAATTCCAAAAGGTTATGAAGATATATATTATTTATGATATGTCTGAGAAGGGTATTATTTATAATGAATATAGTTGTAGATGATGTAGCTCAGTTATGGATGATTTTTTATGTTTCAATGATTCCAAAGGAATAAAACTATTACTGTTCTTAGGTGTGTGTGTTTGTGTAATGTATTGAATATTCATAAAAAATGATGTAATATCTATATATATGAAAATATTGGGTCTCTATAGTTTGTTTCAATGTGTATCATCCCGACCTAGAATACACTCAACTGGGGCCCTGATTTGATGGTTCATATAGCCTCAAGTGCGCCTCCCCATATGCCAGAGACAACCGACTAGAAGTGAGGGTGTAAATGTGGTAAAAATGGGAGAATATACCCTCATATAAGTGTAGAAAAATATATCAAAATAATAGTAATTAAATATATAAAGAATTATATAATTGATAAAATAAATTACTATACTAGTAACCCTTTGTAGTGGAAAGAAGAATATTTAATAGGCATAATAAATAAGCATTAGAAGAATTAATAATTGAAAAACTAAATAATAATATTAAATCCATTAGGTAGTGTAATATATATGGATGCATTGAATACTAATGTGAAAAAAGGAACAAGGGATATACCTATACATCATTCAACACAATAGTCAAAAATAACAATATGGTTCTCTACTATCATCTCAATTATATGCTCAATCCTCTTCACTTTTGATTCCATATACAGGTGAAGAATATTAGAAATGTAACACCCCAAGATTTCATAGTGTGTTATTTCTTCAAAATAATTCAATAACTTGCACTACACGCAACACCGAGTTCAATCACACCATGACTTACCAAAGGAAAAAGCCATTCAAAAGAGGTTAAGAATATTATTGACTAAATTTTAAACTTTATATAATCCTTATAATTTTAGATTCCATATTATGAGTTTCTTAGTCATAATGCAAGAACAGATTCATTTTCAGTATTGAACTTTTATCAACTTTTAATAGTGAAACCTTTTTAAATACAATATTTTAAACTTTTTGACTAAATGGGGACATCAAAAAAATTTAAAATGAAACATCCCAAGCTTCCACGGTACGCTTTCCTTTGAATAAAACAGTAGCGTGTGTTATACGCAACTTCGAGTTTTAACACACACCACAACCGATCAAACTAGCCGTTATGAATAGTAATACATAAATTTTGAAATTATATATATTTTATATTTTAAAATGGACTTCATTTTTGGATTCGGAATATCGAATTTTGCCTAAGGAGAAATTTTGGTACTTTTCGGATAACTTTCATATTTTGATGAATAGTGAAAATTACTAAATTTTAATTAAAAACAACTTTTTTAATCAAAATAATTAATAGTGATAAATTATGAATTTGAGTGGTTTTAAAGTATATTTAGAATATATTTTTACCATTTAATATAATGTTGGTCATTGGACATAATTTTACAATTAAACCGAACATAAACAAGTGTCAATCTTTTGATAGTTATTATATCTTAAAAACACGCTTTTTGTTTTGACAGCGGGAATTAATTTTAAATTAATTTCTGCCACTTCTGTGTTTTGAATTTAGGAAAATGGATTCCATATTTGGAATCAGGATGTTCAAATTGTGTAAATAGGTAACTTTTATTTTTACACATTTTGAATAATTACTGCGGTAAATATTTTATTTACCATGGTTAAAGGGTAAATCCGGTAAATAAGGGTTAAAAAATAATAATATTATAATAATACAAAATTACCCTAAAACGTGTCTTAACCCTATTGGTTGATACATGGTCGACCATGGGCATCTTTGTGTCAATTTTGGGACCCCATGGATCCACTTGTAAGTGATAATGACACTTTATTTTAATTAAGTTAAAATGAATACAAAAATGACACAAGCATATATCTTTTAGAAGAACAATTTTTACATAGGGTTATACATGTTGGATTTTCGATTGTAAATATTCATTAGAAAGCTAAAAAGCTTTCCTACATAATGATATTTTATTTATAATTTTTAGACATTAAATAATTTATTTTATTTATGACACAATGAGGATGCAGTAATTACTAAAATAGTAAAAAATTAACATAATTAATATTATAAATACCCAAATAAATATAATATGAAACTTTTAATGAATTACACTAATTTTCTAGGATAATATGATATATTAGGATTGATTTAATTGACTTTTTTTGAAGTAATCAATCTGTTATGAGTTTCACAAAAATCAACTATTGAATAGTGTCAAAATTGACATAAAAGAGTTCTTAAAACAAATATTATATTATTAATTGATATTAAATTCCTAAAAATCTAAGGTTCGGCAAAGAGACTTATATTATGATAGGTTAATCATTAATGGACCACTTGGGGGTCGCTTGTATGTATATGGTAAGTCTATTAACCATATAATATAAAAATACAAAGAGACATTGTAAAAGTGAAACTAATTAACTTAGAGTTAATACTTAAAGATAAGGTTAATATAAGTACCCAAACCTGTCTAAATTCTATTGGTTGAGTTGTTTTCGACCTATCCCCACCTTAACCTTTGAATAGTCAATTTTGGAGCCATTAGAAACCGAATATGAATTTATTATAAATTAATATTTCTAGCTTTTCCAAAGGTGCCCCTCACCCCTCTTATAAAAGGGCACTCCTCCTTCTCATTTCTTCACACCTCTCAAGCCTTTTGGTTCGGCCAAACTCTGCCCAAATACTCTCCCAACATCCCTCACTTCAACCTAGAGGCCTTAGTTTGATCAGAAAGCCAACCTAAGGAGCCCTTTTGATCAAATCAAAAGGAAGAACCCGAAGAAGAGGTAATGATTTCACCACCCTTTTCTAAGTTCATTTCTTCTTCCACTTCTTCTTCCTTTGTTCTTACCATTCTGAAATAATAACTCCAGTATCTCACATATACTGTGATGTTATTATAAATATGGTACAATCATATTCAGTATTCTATCCACCCTTTGAATAACATGTCACCATACGTGCGTACGTACGGCTTACCGTCTCCACGTCGTGGTGTAATTGTTATTCAATATAATATTATTTGGATGGGTATAATAATGATGTGTAACTCATGTAAATAATAAATATAACATGTTAATGATTCTGTATATATGATATACCATCCATTTATATATTATTTTAATATCAAAAGAATGATATTGTCGCTCGTGCGTACGTACGGACTACCGTCTCCACGAACGCGATGAGATTCATTCTCCATCGTATCCATTCAAGTCTTATTCTCATTTTAGGGTTAAAAATAATTTTAATATCATTCTGATGATGAATAAGATATAATCTATCCATTACAAACATGTCTTACACAACCAAACATTTAAGAAGAACGAATCGATTATCACCCGAAACGACGATAATACTAAGATATTATTAATAAAGCAATGTTAAAAGATCATATATGATATCATATTAATGTATATGATTCTTGTATAATTTAATAACAATTATTTCACCATTATACAGGAGGTTAACCTACCCCAACCAAGGAAAAGTACAAGGTAAGGGTTATTTCACAATCTCTTCATTATCCGAGGTTGTATTATACGTAATAATCTACTGGGATCTCTTTATCATCCACATCCATGTTTCTTCGAAATGTATTTCAAAACATTTTTACTATTTACAAGAATATGGGTTAAAGTCATTTATACCCTTGTTTGACTTTTTATAAGAGGTTTATAAAGGAATCTTTCCGTCGTTTTCAAAACAAGGTCCTTTTTAACCTTTTCGACAGAATTGAGGTAAGAATGTTTTTTTTAACTTATACGGCGGGTGCGGTTATTTTCCGCCGTTATAAAATCGTCGAAGCTTTCCTTACAAGCTTATAAGAATATTTTCAAAGAAAATGTTTTATTTTATATGGATCTTAAATGATTTCAAAATAAAAGGAGATACTTCTTTTAAAAGAATTTTGATTTCATCTATGTCAACATCCTTTGATGGATTTTAAGATTATTTGAAGTTGATTTATTATAATACAAAACTTCTATATTGTATTGAAGGTTTTGTGATATGTTTGAATGTGGATGTGCTATTTTATACCATTCATAGTTTATGGTGAAACTATTGACATTTCGTATGCTAGTTTTAACCCGAATGTTTATGTTATATTTCAAACTTTTCTTCAGATGAATGTGCTAAACAAGTATGTTCCGGGTTGGGGACCGGTAAAAGTAAGCCCTCCAGGTTGGGGACTGGTTAAAGTAAGCCCTCCAGGTTAGGGACTGGTTAATGTAAGCCCTCCAGGTTAGGGACTGGTAAAAGTATGCCCTCCGGGTTGGTGTCCGGTTATTAGAGGCACTCCGGGTTGGTGTCCGGTTATTAGAGGCACTCCGGGTTGGGTTCCGGTTAGAAGTAACCCCTAGGTCTTGGGATGAGGCCTAGACAAAGAAATTAACGTTTAGCATTATGCATTCCAACATTATGAAAGTGGTTATTGATATTGCATGTGATTATTCGATTAGTAGAATATCCATGTGAACAAGTAAATGGCATTATTTCATTTTACTTTTGCCATACTATGTTGAAGTTCAATTTTAAAGGGCTTTTGTTTTAGTAATTCATTGCCTTAAATGTTTATGCTTATTTTGAATGTTCCGCTATATTGTTATCCTTACTGGGCATTTGAGCTCACCCCTTTTCTATGTTTTATTTTTCCCAGGTAGTGAAGAAGTAAATTATGAATGACTTGCAGGGATATTATGAGGGGTTAATAGTGTGGATATGAAGACTTTGTTGTTGTAGTAGTTTTTCACTTTGAAATGTAATGTAAAACTTTATGATTATATCTAGTGTTTCCAAGGCTACTAAACCAATCGGTCTTTCGGGATTTGATCTTTCTTGTGATCATGCCAATGTTATGTAATAATGCACCGACTCTGGGTAGCTGGGGTCGGGGAGTTACAGTTGGTATCAGAGGAAGTTTAGTACAAACCTTGGAAACTAGATTTAGATAAACTCTGATTAGAGCACGTAGACCTAAGATGAACTTTGAGGATTAGTATAGAAGAACTTCCTAGAATTTTGGTATTGTAGAGATTTTGTGAGTTTTCCGAGCAATACATCCCTGTCTGGATACGAGCAGGTAGAGGCGGCTCTGGCACAGATGTACCTAGGGGTAAAACCCGAAAACACCGCTTTGAGCTAGACTCGAACGGGAACTGGTGCACGACAACGGGCCTTGCTGTACTCTTGGTTACGACACTCACGGGGGATATGCTTAGGATAACTCTCATTTTCTTTACAAATCATTATGAAGGGTTTATGAGTATATACTTCCTCAAAGAAAACATTTTTATGATTATGGATTATATCCATAAATAGTTCAATTTATGTTTAGTGTTTTATAAGTATGGGATTATGTATTTCGATTCATAAACTGATCTAGTTTATGAAATTGTTTAGAAATGGCGCCCAGTAGAAGGAATGAGAACTCCAGAAATGCACATGATCCAAAGAGAAAGAAGGATCATATCTTTCATGGTCTTAAGCTAGAATTTATAATAGAAATAGTCTCCCATGTATTATCAACATATGAAGAAATAATATCATGTGTTGATAAGATAAGTAAAGAGTTTACTGAGTCCTATGGCTTTGAAGGGAAGCAAGAGAAGAAAAGGATAGAAGAGAGAAAGATGGATAAAGGGAAGAGGGAAAAGAAGAATTTTCCCATATGTGTTAACTGTGGAAAGAAACACCATGGAGCTTGCCTGAAAGGAATGGGAGTTTGTTATAAGTGTGGAGGAAAAGGGCACAAAGTATGTGACTGTAAGGGTAAGAAAATGGTTTCAAATGTACAATGCTTCATTTGCAAGGAGTTTGGACACTACGCGAACCTATGTCCCAGTCATCAGACTATGCCGCAAATGATGCTATTGGATAATAATCAAGTTATGATACTACCACAGATGAAGAGGAATGATTAGAGTTCTTATGTTGATTATGTCAATTGAGTGTTGTATCAACAATGTACTTGTTATAATAATTATGGAGTATATAAGGATTGTACTGCAGTACTATTTCATTAAGGACTTGAGTTTGTGTGGAACAAAGAAAAGTGACTCAATAGAAGGTTAAATTTTTGGAAAATATTTGGTTGAGAGAAAGATAAACCATAATATGGTTCTGATACCGAAGTAGTGATTTTAGAATAATACATGATTGATTTGGATAAATTATATTGGATATTCTTGACTACCTTGAAGCTGATTAATGATTTGTATATTCCATCATTGTGGGGTTTAAAACATTTTTGGATTGATGAAGTATATCCAGCATTCTATATGGAATAAGGGAGCATGAATGTAATCAATAAGGATTATGGTAAATCAGGATGTTTCAGTGTTTTAAAAGAATACATGATGAAGGTATTAATATTCTATTACAGGGTAAAAATGATCTACATTATGTTTAACTTCCTTATAAATGTTGGACTGTGAGTTTGGACAGAAGTATTTTGGATAAATTCTAAGTTTGATATTAATTTTGGACTGCCATAAAAGGACAACCCGGAGGTCGGGCGGCAACCCGTCGCGTCCGGCAAAGCTGCGAGACTTGAACCCGCAACCGAAGGGCGACAAGGGTGTATCACCTACCACTGGCCCACGAGATGTCCTGGATTAAATAATTTAGTTTTTATTAAAAGATCTTGTAGATGAATTATAAATTCGATTATTTTGGAACCCTATACGAATAGTGTAAATAGAATTTTTTTTACGTTCTATTATGTTTTAGAGTGAAAGATGAGTTTGTGGTAGAAATTTATTAATGGATAAAACTCTAAAGTATGTATACCTCCTTATGTTCTTATCCAATCTCATAAATAAATTCCACAACATTAAGAAAAGGAACTTAGAACAAAAATGTTGTCCTAGATGGTACCTTAAATCATCACTAATTTATGGCTTCGGGATTGTTGGCCTTTTCATAGCCATGTTCTCTACCACTCTCCATCAGATAATTGATGGTTAGATTTCTCCTCCATATCCATATTTTCCTACATGGATCCCTAGTATGTGTTATTTTCGGTAATCTTCATACTTTCCACTCTTTAGTTTAAATAGAGGCCTCATTAATTCATTTTTCGATGTGGGATTTCAACTAAGATATTTTGAAATGTCAAAAATGTGTTATCCCAATACCCTATGTTTTGTTGAACCGATGGTATTTCAAATCATCATAGATTGATGAGTTTAAGGACCTCAATTATATACTTGTTTGTGATTGATGACCTCAATCACTACCTATAAATATTTACGTTTTTCCTCCAATTATATGTCTCTAATTGCCACCAATGTTCTCCTAATCGAGATCATAATTTGGTGGTGACCCTTTCATTTCTATTTTCCTCATAATAAGACTAAATTTTAGTAACCCAATCTCCGATGTGGGTTTTCCCACAAATACATTTTCTATTTTAAACCTTTTATTTTCGAAGAACAATTTCAAATTGCGAGGACGCAATTTATTGAAGGAGGGGAGAATGTAACACCCCAAGATTTCATAGTGTGTTATTTCTTCAAAATAATTCAATAACTTGCACTACACGCAACACCGAGTTCAATCACACCACGACTTACCAAAGGAAAAAGCCATTCAAAAGAGGTTAAGAATATTATTGACTAAATTTTAAACTTTATATAATCCTTATAATTTTAGATTCCATATTATGAGTTTCTTAGTCATAATGCAAGAACAGATTCATTTTCCGTATTGAACTTTTATCAACTTTTAATAGTGAAACCTTTTTAAATACAATATTTTAAACTTTTTGACTAAATGGGGACATCAAAAAAATTTAAAATGAAACATCCCAAGCTTCCACGGTACGCTTTCCTTTTAATAAAACAGTAGCGTGTGTTATACGCAACTTCGAGTTTTAACACACACCACAACCGATCAAACTAGCCGTTATGAATAGTAATACATAAATTTTGAAATTATATATATTTTATATTTTAAAATGGACTTCATTTTTGGATTCGGAATATCGAATTTTGCCTAAGGTGAAATTTTGGTACTTTTCGGATAACTTTCATATTTTGATGAATAGTGAAAATTACTAAATTTTAATTAAAAACAACTTTTTTAATCAAAATAATTAATAGTGATAAATTATGAATTTGAGTGGTTTTAAAGTATATTTAGAATATATTTTTACCATTTAATATAATGTTGGTCATTGGACATAATTTTACAATTAAACCGAACATAAACAAGTGTCAATCTTTTGATAGTTATTATATCTTAAAAACACGCTTTTTGTTTTGACAGCGGGAATTAATTTTAAATTAATTTCTGCCACTTCTGTGTTTTGAATTTAGGAAAATGGATTCCATATTTGGAATCAGGATGTTCAAATTGTGTAAATAGGTAACTTTTATTTTTACACATTTTGAATAATTACTGCGGTAAATATTTTATTTACCATGGTTAAAGGGTAAATCCGGTAAATAAGGGTTAAAACAAATAATATTATAATAATACAAAATTACCCTAAAACGTGTCTTAACCCTATTGGTTGATACATGGTCGACCATGGGCATCTTTGTGTCAATTTTGGGACCCCATGGATCCACTTGTAAGTGATAATGACACTTTATTTTAATTAAGTTAAAATGAATACAAAAATGACACAAGCATATATCCTTTAGAAGAACAATTTTTACATAGGGTTATACATGTTGGATTTTCGATTGTAAATATTCATTAGAAAGCTAAAAAGATTTCCTACATAATGATATTTTATTTATAATTTTTAGACATTAAATAATTTATTTTATTTATGACACAATGATGATGCAGTAATTACTAAAATAGTAAAAAATTAACATAATTAATATTATAAATACCCAAATAAATATAATATGAAACTTTTAATGAATTACACTAATTTTCTAGGATAATATGATATATTAGGATTGATGTAATTGACTTTTTATGAAGTAATCAATCTGTTATGAGTTTCACAAAAATCAACTATTGAATAGTGTCAAAATTGACATAAAAGAGTTCTTAAAACAAATATTATATTATTAATTGATATTAAATTCCTAAAAATCTAAGGTTCGGCCAAGAGACTTATATTATGATAGGTTAATCATTAATGGACCACTTGGGGGTCTCTTTTATGTATATGGTAAGTCTATTAACCATATAATATAAAAATACAAAGAGACATTGTAAAAGTGAAACTAATTAACTTAGAGTTAATACTTAAAGATAAGGTTAATATAAGTACCCAAACCTGTCTAAATTCTATTGGTTGAGTTGTTTTCGACCTATCCCCACCTTAAACTTTGAATAGTCAATTTTGGAGCCATTAGAAACCGAATATGAATTTATTATAAATTAATATTTCTAGCTTTTCCAAAGGTGCCCCTCACCCCTCTTATAAAAGGGCACTCCTCCTTCTCATTTCTTCACACCTCTCAAGCCTTTTGGTTCGGCCAAACTCTGCCCAAATACTCTCCCAACATCCCTCACTTCAACCTAGAGGCCTTAGTTTGATCAGAAAGCCAACCTAAGGAGCCCTTTTGATCAAATCAAAAGGAAGAACCCGAAGAAGAGGTAATGATTTCACCACCCTTTTCTAAGTTCATTTCTTCTTCCACTTCTTCTTCCTTTGTTCTTACCATTCTGAAATAATAACTCCAGTATCTCACATATACTGTGATGTTATTATAAATATGGTACAATCATATTCAGTATTCTATCCACCCTTTGAATAACATGTCACCATACGTGCGTACGTACGGCTTACCGTCTCCACGTCGTGGTGTAATTGTTATTCAATATAATATTATTTGGATGGGTATAATAATGATGTGTAACTCATGTAAATAATAAATATAACATGTTAATGATTCTGTATATATGATATACCATCCATTTATATATTATTTTAATATCAAAAGAATGATATTGTCGCTCGTGCGTACGTACGGACTACCGTCTCCACGAACGCGATGAGATTCATTCTCCATCGTATCCATTCAAGTCTTATTCTCATTTTAGGGTTAAAAATAATTTTAATATCATTCTGATGATGAATAAGATATAATATATCCATTACAAACATGTCTTACACAACCAAACATTTAAGAAGAACGAATCGATTATCACCCGAAACGACGATAATACTAAGATATTATTAATAAAGCAATGTTAAAAGATCATATATGATATCATATTAATGTATATGATTCTTGTATAATTTAATAACAATTATTTCACCATTATACAGGAGGTTAACCTACCCCAACCAAGGAAAAGTACAAGGTAAGGGTTATTTCACAATCTCTTCATTATCCGAGGTTGTATTATACGTAATAATCTACTGGGATCTCTTTATCATCCACATCCATGTTTCTTCGAAATGTATTTCAAAACATTTTTACTATTTACAAGAATATGGGTTAAAGTCATTTATACCCTTTTTTGACTTTTTATAAGAGGTTTATAAAGGAATCTTTCCGTCGTTTTCAAAACAAGGTCCTTTTTAACCTTTTCGACAGAATTGAGGTAAGAATGTTTTTTTTAACTTATACGGCGGGTGCGGTTATTTTCCGCCGTTATAAAATTGTCGAAGCTTTCCTTACAAGCTTATAAGAATATTTTCAAAGAAAATGTTTTATTTTATATGGATCTTAAATGATTTCAAAATAAAAGGAGATACTTCTTTTAAAAGAATTTTGATTTCATCTATGTCAACATCCTTTGATGGATTTTAAGATTATTTGAAGTTGATTTATTATAATACAAAACTTCTATATTGTATTGAAGGTTTTGTGATATGTTTGAATGTGGATGTGCTATTTTATACCATTCATAGTTTATGGTGAAACTATTGACATTTCGTATGCTAGTTTTAACCCGAATGTTTATGTTATATTTCAAACTTTTCTTCAGATGAATGTGCTAAACAAGTATGTTCCGGGTTGGGGACCGGTAAAAGTAAGCCCTCCAGGTTGGGGACTGGTTAAAGTAAGCCCTCCAGGTTAGGGACTGGTTAATGTAAGCCCTCCAGGTTAGGGACTGGTAAAAGTATGCCCTCCGGGTTGGTGTCCGGTTATTAGAGGCACTCCGGGTTGGTGTCCGGTTATTAGAGGCACTCCGGGTTGGGTTCCGGTTAGAAGTAACCCCTAGGTCTTGGGATGAGGCCTAGACAAAGAAATTAACGTTTAGCATTATGCATTCCAACATTATGAAAGTGGTTATTGATATTGCATGTGATTATTCGATTAGTAGAATATCCATGTGAACAAGTAAATGGCATTATTTCATTTTACTTTTGCCATACTATGTTGAAGTTCAATTTTAAAGGGCTTTTGTTTTAGTAATTCATTGCCTTAAATGTTTATGCTTATTTTGAATGTTCCGCTATATTGTTATCCTTACTGGGCATTTGAGCTCACCCCTTTTCTATGTTTTATTTTTCCCAGGTAGTGAAGAAGTAAATTATGAATGACTTGCAGGGATATTATGAGGGGTTAATAGTGTGGATATGAAGACTTTGTTGTTGTAGTAGTTTTTCACTTTGAAATGTAATGTAAAACTTTATGATTATATCTAGTGTTTCCAAGGCTACTAAACCAATCGGTCTTTCGGGATTTGATCTTTCTTGTGATCATGCCAATGTTATGTAATAATGCACCGACTCTGGGTAGCTGGGGTCGGGGAGTTACAGTTGGTATCAGAGGAAGTTTAGTACAAACCTTGGAAACTAGATTTAGATAAACTCTGATTAGAGCACGTAGACCTAAGATGAACTTTGAGGATTAGTATAGAAGAACTTCCTAGAATTTTGGTATTGTAGAGATTTTGTGAGTTTTCCGAGCAATACATCCCTGTCTGGATACGAGCAGGTAGAGGCGGCTCTGGCACAGATGTACCTAGGGGTAAAACCCGAAAAAACCGCTTTGAGCTAGACTCGAACGGGAACTGGTGCACGACAACGGGCCTTGCTGTACTCTTGGTTACGACACTCACGGGGGATATGCTTAGGATAACTCTCATTTTCTTTACAAATCATTATGAAGGGTTTATGAGTATATACTTCCTCAAAGAAAACATTTTTATGATTATGGATTATATCCATAAATAGTTCAATTTATGTTTAGTGTTTTATAAGTATGGGATTATGTATTTCGATTCATAAACTGATCTAGTTTATGAAATTGTTTAGAAATGGCGCCCAGTAGAAGGAATGAGAACTCCAGAAATGCACATGATCCAAAGAGAAAGAAGGATCATATCTTTCATGGTCTTAAGCTAGAATTTATAATAGAAATAGTCTCCCATGTATTATCAACATATGAAGAAATAATATCATGTGTTGATAAGATAAGTAAAGAGTTTACTGAGTCCTATGGCTTTGAAGGGAAGCAAGAGAAGAAAAGGATAGAAGAGAGAAAGATGGATAAAGGGAAGAGGGAAAAGAAGAATTTTCCCATATGTGTTAACTGTGGAAAGAAACACCATGGAGCTTGCCTGAAAGGAATGGGAGTTTGTTATAAGTGTGGAGGAAAAGGGCACAAAGTATGTGACTGTAAGGGTAAGAAAATGGTTTCAAATGTACAGTGCTTCATTTGCAAGGAGTTTGGACACTACGCGAACCTATGTCCCAGTCATCAGACTATGCCGCAAATGATGCTATTGGATAATAATCAAGTTATGATACTACCACAGATGAAGAGGAATGATTAGAGTTCTTATGTTGATTATGTCAATTGAGTGTTGTATCAACAATGTACTTGTTATAATAATTATGGAGTATATAAGGATTGTACTGCAGTACTATTTCATTAAGGACTTGAGTTTGTGTGGAACAAAGAAAAGTGACTCAATAGAAGGTTAAATTTTTGGAAAATATTTGGTTGAGAGAAAGATAAACCATAATATGGTTCTGATACCGAAGTAGTGATTTTAGAATAATACATGATTGATTTGGATAAATTATATTGGATATTCTTGACTACCTTGAAGCTGATTAATGATTTGTATATTCCATCATTGTGGGGTTTAAAACATTTTTGGATTGATGAAGTATATCCAGCATTCTATATGGAATAAGGGAGCATGAATGTAATCAATAAGGATTATGGTAAATCAGGATGTTTCAGTGTTTTAAAAGAATACATGATGAAGGTATTAATATTCTATTACAGGGTAAAAATGATCTACATTATGTTTAACTTCCTTATAAATGTTGGACTGTGAGTTTGGACAGAAGTATTTTGGATAAATTCTAAGTTTGATATTAATTTTGGACTGCCATAAAAGGACAACCCGGAGGTCGGGCGGCAACCCGTCGCGTCCGGCAAAGCTGCGAGACTTGAACCCGCAACCGAAGGGCGACAAGGGTGTATCACCTACCACTGGCCCACGAGATGTCCTGGATTAAATAATTTAGTTTTTATTAAAAGATCTTGTAGATGAATTATAAATTCGATTATTTTGGAACCCTATACGAATAGTGTAAATAGAATTTTTTTTACGTTCTATTATGTTTTAGAGTGAAAGATGAGTTTGTGGTAGAAATTTATTAATGGATAAAACTCTAAAGTATGTATACCTCCTTATGTTCTTAGCCAATCTCATAAATAAATTCCACAACATTAAGAAAAGGAACTTAGAACAAAAATGTTGTCCTAGATGGTACCTTAAATCATCACTAATTTATGGCTTCGGGATTGTTGGCCTTTTCATAACCATGTTCTCTACCACTCTCCATCAGATAATTGATGGTTAGATTTCTCCTCCATATCCATATTTTCCTACATGGATCCCTAGTATGTGTTATTTTCGGTAATCTTCATACTTTCCACTCTTTAGTTTAAATAGAGGCCTCATTAATTCATTTTTCGATGTGGGATTTCAACTAAGATATTTTGAAATGTCAAAAATGTGTTATCCCAATACCCTATGTTTTGTTGAACCGATGGTATTTCAAATCATCATAGATTGATGAGTTTAAGGACCTCAATTATATACTTGTTTGTGATTGATGACCTCAATCACTACCTATAAATATTTACGTTTTTCCTCCAATTATATGTCTCTAATTGCCACCAATGTTCTCCTAATCGAGATCATAATTTGGTGGTGACCCTTTCATTTCTATTTTCCTCATAATAAGACTAAATTTTAGTAACCCAATCTCCGATGTGGGTTTTCCCACAAATACATTTTCTATTTTAAACCTTTTATTTTCGAAGAACAATTTCAAATTGCGAGGACGCAATTTATTGAAGGAGGGGAGAATGTAACACCCCAAGATTTCATAGTGTGTTATTTCTTCAAAATAATTCAATAACTTGCACTACACGCAACACCGAGTTCAATCACACCATGACTTACCAAAGGAAAAAGCCATTCAAAAGAGGTTAAGAATATTATTGACTAAATTTTAAACTTTATATAATCCTTATAATTTTAGATTCCATATTATGAGTTTCTTAGTCATAATGCAAGAACAGATTCATTTTCAGTATTGAACTTTTATCAACTTTTAATAGTGAAACCTTTTTAAATACAATATTTTAAACTTTTTGACTAAATGGGGACATCAAAAAAATTTAAAATGAAACATCCCAAGCTTCCACGGTACGCTTTCCTTTGAATAAAACAGTAGCGTGTGTTATACGCAACTTCGAGTTTTAACACACACCACAACCGATCAAACTAGCCGTTATGAATAGTAATACATAAATTTTGAAATTATATATATTTTATATTTTAAAATGGACTTCATTTTTGGATTCGGAATATCGAATTTTGCCTAAGGTGAAATTTTGGTACTTTTCGGATAACTTTCATATTTTGATGAATAGTGAAAATTACTAAATTTTAATTAAAAACAACTTTTTTAATCAAAATAATTAATAGTGATAAATTATGAATTTGAGTGGTTTTAAAGTATATTTAGAATATATTTTTACCATTTAATATAATGTTGGTCATTGGACATAATTTTACAATTAAACCGAACATAAACAAGTGTCAATCTTTTGATAGTTATTATATCTTAAAAACACGCTTTTTGTTTTGACAGCGGGAATTAATTTTAAATTAATTTCTTCCACTTCTGTGTTTTGAATTTAGGAAAATGGATTCCATATTTGGAATCAGGATGTTCAAATTGTGTAAATAGGTAACTTTTATTTTTACACATTTTGAATAATTACTGCGGTAAATATTTTATTTACCATGGTTAAAGGGTAAATCCGGTAAATAAGGGTTAAAAAAAATAATATTATAATAATAAAAAATTACCCTAAAACGTGTCTTAAACCTATTGGTTGATACATGGTCGACCATGGGCATCTTTGTGTCAATTTTGGGACCCCATGGATCCACTTGTAAGTGATAATGACACTTTATTTTAATTAAGTTAAAATGAATACAAAAATGACACAAGCATATATCTTTTAGAAGAACAATTTTTACATAGGGTTATACATGTTGGATTTTCGATTGTAAATATTCATTAGAAAGCTAAAACGATTTCCTACATAATGATATTTTATTTATAATTTTTAGACATTAAATAATTTATTTTATTTATGACACAATGATGATGCAGTAATTACTAAAATAGTAAAAAATTAACATAATTAATATTATAAATACCCAAATAAATATAATATGAAACTTTTAATGAATTACACTAATTTTCTAGGATAATATGATATATTAGGATTGATTTAATTGACTTTTTATGAAGTAATCAATCTGTTATGAGTTTCACAAAAATCAACTATTGAATAGTGTCAAAATTGACATAAAAGAGTTATTAAAACAAATATTATATTATTAATTGATATTAAATTCCTAAAAATCTAAGGTTCGGCCAAGAGACTTATATTATGATAGGTTAATCATTAATGGACCACTTGGGGGTCGCTTGTATGTATATGGTAAGTCTATTAACCATATAATATAAAAATACAAAGAGACATTGTAAAAGTGAAACTAATTAACTTAGAGTTAATACTTAAAGATAAGGTTAATATAAGTACCCAAACCTGTCTAAATTCTATTGGTTGAGTTGTTTTCGACCTATCCCCACCTTAACCTTTGAATAGTCAATTTTGGAGCCATTAGAAACCGAATATGAATTTATTATAAATTAATATTTCTAGCTTTTCCAAAGGTGCCCCTCACCCCTCTTATAAAAGGGCACTCCTCCTTCTCATTTCTTCACACCTCTCAAGCCTTTTGGTTCGGCCAAACTCTGCCCAAATACTCTCCCAACATCCCTCACTTCAACCTAGAGGCCTTAGTTTGATCAGAAAGCCAACCTAAGGAGCCCTTTTGATCAAATCAAAAGGAAGAACCCGAAGAAGAGGTAATGATTTCACCACCCTTTTCTAAGTTCATTTCTTCTTCCACTTCTTCTTCCTTTGTTCTTACCATTCTGAAATAATAACTCCAGTATCTCACATATACTGTGATGTTATTATAAATATGGTACAATCATATTCAGTATTCTATCCACCCTTTGAATAACATGTCACCATACGTGCGTACGTACGGCTTACCGTCTCCACGTCGTGGTGTAATTGTTATTCAATATAATATTATTTGGATGGGTATAATAATGATGTGTAACTCATGTAAATAATAAATATAACATGTTAATGATTCTGTATATATGATATACCATCCATTTATATATTATTTTAATATCAAAAGAATGATATTGTCGCTCGTGCGTACGTACGGACTACCGTCTCCACGAACGCGATGAGATTCATTCTCCATCGTATCCATTCAAGTCTTATTCTCATTTTAGGGTTAAAAATAATTTTAATATCATTCTGATGATGAATAAGATATAATCTATCCATTACAAACATGTCTTACACAACCAAACATTTAAGAAGAACGAATCGATTATCACCCGAAACGACGATAATACTAAGATATTATCAATAAAGCAATGTTAAAAGATCATATATGATATCATATTAATGTATATGATTCTTGTATAATTTAATAACAATTATTTCACCATTATACAGGAGGTTAACCTACCCCAACCAAGGAAAAGTACAAGGTAAGGGTTATTTCACAATCTCTTCATTATCCGAGGTTGTATTATACGTAATAATCTACTGGGATCTCTTTATCATCCACATCCATGTTTCTTCGAAATGTATTTCAAAACATTTTTACTATTTACAAGAATATGGGTTAAAGTCATTTATACCCTTGTTTGACTTTTTATAAGAGGTTTATAAAGGAATCTTTCCGTCGTTTTCAAAACAAGGTCCTTTTTAACCTTTTCGACAGAATTGAGGTAAGAATGTTTTTTTTAACTTATACGGCGGGTGCGGTTATTTTCCGCCGTTATAAAATCGTCGAAGCTTTCCTTACAAGCTTATAAGAATATTTTCAAAGAAAATGTTTTATTTTATATGGATCTTAAATGATTTCAAAATAAAAGGAGATACTTCTTTTAAAAGAATTTTGATTTCATCTATGTCAACATCCTTTGATGGATTTTAAGATTATTTGAAGTTGATTTATTATAATACAAAACTTCTATATTGTATTGAAGGTTTTGTGATATGTTTGAATGTGGATGTGCTATTTTATACCATTCATAGTTTATGGTGAAACTATTGACATTTCGTATGCTAGTTTTAACCCGAATGTTTATGTTATATTTCAAACTTTTCTTCAGATGAATGTGCTAAACAAGTATGATCCGGGTTGGGGACCGGTAAAAGTAAGCCCTCCAGGTTGGGGACTGGTTAAAGTAAGCCCTCCAGGTTAGGGACTGGTTAATGTAAGCCCTCCAGGTTAGGGACTGGTAAAAGTATGCCCTCCGGGTTGGTGTCCGGTTATTAGAGGCACTCCGGGTTGGGTTCCGGTTAGAAGTAACCCCTAGGTCTTGGGATGAGGCCTAGACAAAGAAATTAACGTTTAGCATTATGCATTCCAACATTATGAAAGTGGTTATTGATATTGCATGTGATTATTCGATTAGTAGAATATCCATGTGAACAAGTAAATGGCATTATTTCATTTTACTTTTTCCATACTATGTTGAAGTTCAATTTTAAAGGGCTTTTGTTTTAGTAATTCATTGCCTTAAATGTTTATGCTTATTTTGAATGTTCCGCTATATTGTTATCCTTACTGGGCATTTGAGCTCACCCCTTTTCTATTTTTTATTTTTCCCAGGTAGTGAAGAAGTAAATTATGAATGACTTGCAGGGATATTATGAGGGGTTAATAGTGTGGATATGAAGACTTTGTTGTTGTAGTAGTTTTTCACTTTGAAATGTAATGTAAAACTTTATGATTATATCTAGTGTTTCCAAGGCTACTAAACCAATCGGTCTTTCGGGATTTGATCTTTCTTGTGATCATGCCAATGTTATGTAATAATGCACCGACTCTGGGTAGCTGGGGTCGGGGCGTTACAAGAACCTAGTAGAAAGGTGGGTGAACAAATCCATTCCTACAGAAAAATAATTGACACAATTTCCAAAGGTTTTCATAGTATCATGTGAGATAAAATCCTATTAGACCATCAACCATAGTGTATAAACATGATCCTAGAAGGTATCATAGATAAATAGTGTCAATGCAAAGATAAATAAGAAAAAAATCTAAATAAATAAATAACTAGCCCACTATGGTTCCTCAAGTACATATGGTGTCCTTACCTACATTAGGTCATGGTCAGAATGAGTGTCATATCAGAAGATATATATATATAATAATAAATATATAATTTTGTTATATATTTCATCCACCTATATGATGAAAGTATGCATTGATTTAAGTAACCATATACCTAGAATATTAGGTGTTGGTTGGATTGGGGTGCAACACAAACATCCATAGCTTGTATAAACAATATTATGATATCAGGAAAAAGGATACATTCCCTACATCTCATAACGAATGAGATACTTCATGTTCCTCACTTGGGATGTTGGTTTTGTCATCATGAAAATGGTCGAAATAAGGGTTGTGTTATGTCATGCCCATCATATAAATTGTTTCAATGGTGTGAGACATACTATGCAACACCTTATGTGAAAAAGCATTGATCTACATTCCTAACAGAACCCTTTCCATCATTCCAAAACCAATTTCAAATTTGTAATCATATTTGCAATAATATATATGAGGCATTACCACTATTTCATTATAATCACAATCCTATAGAAACCATGGAATCATAATTCAATTAAGGAATTAAATAAATTAAGAAATGGTTTGAGTTTCCTTACCACCCATTATTCCATTTTATTTAAACCATTAGATACATTTAATGAAGGAAACCCATCAATAAGTAGACATTCAATTTAATATATGTATTTAGTTTTATCAAACCCTTGAAATTTATTTTACAGGTCTCAAAGAAAAACATAAATGGTTCCATTGTCATTTAGGAAACTACCCAAATGGGAAATTCCAATTACATGGTGGGATAATTACTTTGAAAGTTATTTGGGTTCAAATAAACTTCTAAATAAAAGATAATAAGTAAATTTAATTCCCACGATAAACACATAAGTTGCATTTAAGGTAATTAATAAATTAACTATAAAGGGTAAATTTAGTTTACAACACCCAGTGAGTATCCATGGTTGAGGTTGGAACCAACAAATTACTAAAAATTATCAAATAGTGTATATTTATGTGTGTATAACAATTTAAAATGGATAAATCTATTTTGAGGTGACATGTGACAATGTCTGGCGTGCAACACAATCATGAAGATAATAAAACACTATAAATTTTGGGGAAAATAACAGGACCTCCAACATTAGGGTTGTTAATGAATCCTCATCTAATGGTGGCCTGAGATTCAAATTATTTTGAGAAAAGACCAAGAAATTGTCCAATTCTATAAAAAAAAGGGAAAACAGACATTCACCTAAATAGGACAACATATCCAAAGATAAACTAGTATAGGATGGGATAAGAACTGAGATCATACATCTATCTATCCAATACCTTCAATGGATTCCACAAAATTTCTATTAATGATGCTGTAATTGTGTGGCCTACAATGCATTCCCATTTCATGGAACTCTAGGATCTAAACAACCCACGAATTCTCTTGGGATGTTTATTAGGAAATAGTTCATGTTTACTATGATTAAACAAGGTATTCAAATTGAAAAAAAAATTCTCCATACCATCATGAAACACGGTTTGTTACAAAAATGATCGGTTTATATATTCGTTAGAAACTAGGATGAGAAAATCATAATGATACCCCTTTGTGAATTTCTATAGAGATGTCTAAGGATGAGTCAATGTATTGGAAAATTTACTGGAATTTTGGTAAAGGATAGAGTGAGTGGTTTCTAATAAATTACATCACTGTCTAGATACTTCCAGTAGGTGTGGCTCTAGAATAGATGCAACTTGGGGTAAAAAACCTGAAAACACCGTATGAGGATCAAATTGATTGCGAACTGGTGCTTGACAGGGTGCCTTGATGCACACGTAGATTGAAACACATGGGGGATACACTTTGGAAATTTAAAAAATCATTACAAACAATCATGAAGAATTTAAATAGAATATTAAAATGAATAAAATCTCATTAACATATGGTGTCGTATACAAAAAAGAACATGTCAACATTTAGATATCATATAACTGATTTTTCATTATTTTTAGGTTCCCCACTATGATTATTGATTCTTACACATTATTTTTGGTTTTAGTCGATGGATTTAACTCAGTGGAACCATTTAAATGGTTAGTGTAATGTATAATAAAACGATTTTCCTTCTGAGAAACCAAATATTATGGGAGTTGGCATTCAAAATATAATATATATTATGAAAAAACATTCTCATACAATGAATGATGGATTTTCAATGGAGAAAAGAAGGGAAAATTCGATTGAGTCCTTCATGAGGAAATATGAACCTTCATTCAGTGGGTCTCCCAATACAATAGTTTCTTAATAATGGATCAGTATATATAAAATTATATTTTATATTCTCTATATTTTTAAATATGAAATAGTCATTTTGGTTGTTTATCAATTTTGAGGTGAATCAGATCAATGAAAGACTTTTATCATGAATAAGAGGCAGCATGATTTAATTAAATCCATGAATTGGGATGAGTTCAAGAACATATTTTTCAATAAGTACATTTCTCATATTCTTTATATGAATATGAAGAAGGTGTTACATGAGATAATGAAAAATGATGATTATTTCATTAGTACCTATGATGAATATTTTATTGGACATGTGAGTTATGATTCTGGTATTATCATCCAACATGAAATTAATGATGATTTATTCTCCAGTAGCATAAATTCTTACCTTTGAAGGTTGTTATCCATATGATAATTTAGTAGGTATGTAGAGATTGGTCAATGTGCAATCAAGTTGGAAATGGAGTTTATAGATACATATCAATCTAATGGTTATGATAATAAAAGGAATAAGGAGTTCAAAGAAAAATATAAAAACAATAGAGAGACGAATATGAGCTTTCCTTTATGATCAATGTGTGTGAAAAAGAATTGAGGAAATTTCATTTGGGGGAATAATAGAAGTTTTAAGTGTTGAAGGTAATTTTATCTGGTAATTGATTCTCTATGTGATGGGAAGAATTCAGTTAATGATGCGAATAGATAGAAAGCTGTACAGAATTCACCTCACACACATCAGTGCCTCATGTGTAGGGAGAAAGGTAACTATGAAAACCAATGCCTAAACACGATGGTTAATGATGGTGATCAACATAAGAAACATATTATGCCATGGGATAGGGGAAAATCTCATATGATCCCTATTTATGAGAAGGTTTGTGATAATGACATGGTTAAAAGTGCACTTACCATCCACTATATAACTATTAATGACTTATTTGATTCTGGATCTACCCATTATTTCATATGTATTAAATTTTATATGGGTATCATGATGCCACCCAAATTATTAGTTGTGTAATTATCAATGAAAACACTAATGGTATAATGATCTCATCTCATGTGTTTGATTCATCTCTTATTGAAGTTTCTTTTACTCTGCTTATAAAAAGTCTTATCATTATTCATCTAGTTGAATATGATGTCATCATAGGTAATGATTGGATTTATCATCATAAATCCAACATAAATTATAGAGGAAGATAAGTCATGTTTTATATTTCTAAGAAACCATTGATAGTCTATCAATGTGATGATAACTATGAACTTATAATGGTGATTACATCTATTTTATAGGTCTTAATTCCTATTCATAATTGTTTTTTATCTCAAATGGATGGGGAGAAACTCGACATCAATGATATTTCAATTGTTTGAGAATTTGTTGTTTCCATTTGAGAAGAGTTTCATAACCTTCCAATAAAATGATATGTTGATTTCCCAATATAACTCATACCTGGTGCCACCCCAATTTCAAATACTACATATTGAATTACCTTGATTGAGATGTAGGAATTGAAGAAGAATCTCCAAAAAAGCCTTGACAAGGGATTCATTCGAACAAGTGTGTAACCCTGGGGTGAACCTGTTTATTTTATTAAAAATAAATATGGATTAATGAGAGTTTGGAATGATAATGGAAATATGAACATGTTCAAAATTAAGAACAGGTATCATCTTCCTTGTATGGATGACTTGTTTGATCAACTCCATGGATCTCAATTGTTTTCCAAGATTTTACATTGTTTTGGATATAATCAATTGAGGATCATAAAGGAGTATATACCCAAGACAATATTGCAACAAGGTATAAAAATTATAAAAATATAGTAATTCCATTAGGTCATACTAATAAACCTACCATATTCATGGATGTGATGAATATATTCATTAGATATTACCTTAATAAGTCTATTTTAGTATTTATAAATGATTTTATAGGCTACTAAAATAGAATGGAAGATCGCGAATATCTCTTAATAATTGTACTAGAAACTATATGGAAGAAGAGACTATATGATAAATTCAAAATGTGTGTATTTTTTCTATAAAAGGATTCATTTTTGTGTTATATAATCTCAAGAGATAGTATATTTTTAGATTCATCAAAGATGTGTGTTATTGATTGTTGTCCTAGGCCTACCAAGATTACTGAGATTTGTATTTATATTGGTTCTGTAGGATATTATTGATAGTTTTTGTGGAATTTTCCCTGAATCTCTATTCCTCTGAATAAGAAAAATGGGAAGGATTCCAAGCTCCTCAGGATAGTTAAATGCGAGTAAAATTTCAAGTGACAAAATAGAAGGTGAGTTAGTGCCCATGTGATTAATTAACTTA
Source organism: Viscum album (assembly GCA_963277665.1). NCBI lineage: Eukaryota > Viridiplantae > Streptophyta > Magnoliopsida > Santalales > Viscaceae > Viscum > Viscum album. The sequence continues at coordinate 864,499,103 of OY728152.1, read as the reverse complement.
TATTAGAGAAGGGTTTTTATTATATAGTGATGATTCCATAAAGAGAATAAGATCTGTAATTATGAATTATGACATGGTTATAAATTATGCCTCATAACAATTTAATATTCATGGGAAAAATTATCCATCTTTTAAATCAGAGTTGACTGTGGTAATTTTTCCATTAAATATATAGAGGAATTATATTAATGGGAAAAGTATGATATATATAATTATAAATAAATTAATTTAAATATTCTAGAAAAATGAGTTGAAGATGTGCCAGAGAAGATGGTTGGATCTAATTAATAATTATGACATATCAATAAATTACCACCCTAGGATAGAGAACAGGTTGGCTGATGCTTTGAGACGAAAGGAGCATGCTAGATTATCTATGATGAGGAATAAATAAGACTCAATTTTTTTATATTTCCAAAGGATTGATATAGATATTCAGAAGGAAGTGGTAAATTTTTTTGTTAATCAATTACATTTTCAGTCATCTATCATGGTTAATATATAAAAAGGGAAAAAATAAAATTAATAGTTGAAAAAAGATTGTTATAAATGTTCCTAAGTTTAACCTTGATCATGCAGGAATGATAATGTTTAGGAACCATGTATTAATTCCACCCATACTAGACTATAAGGAGTTGTGACAGATATATCAAAGATCTTAATTCAATGTTCATCTGGGATGTATGAAAATGTATAAATATTTGAAATAATACTTCTCAGAGGAGGGAATGAAGTGAGATATCATAGAGTTTGTATCTCAGTTCGTTGTATTGAAATATATTAAGGTCAAAAGAAAAAAATATAAGGTGAGGTCTCATCCATTAACCATACTTGAGTGGTTGTAGGAAACATCCCCAGGTTTTTATTCATTTTACTCCACCAAAACATCTAAATGTAATAATGATATATGGGTTATATTTGATCACCTTACTAAGTTTTTACACTTCATAACCATCAGAGAAGAATTCTATTTTTGATATTCTATCAGGGATATACATTAAAGAAGTGGTAAGGTTTTATGGAGTAACACATTCCATTGTATCTGATTGGGATATGAGGTTTACCTCAATTTCTAGGAAAAGTCTTTAACAAGTTATTAATATTGAATTGTGTTTTAGCACAACGTATCATCCTCAAAAAGATATTCAGTACAAAAGAACAATTAAAACCATAGAGGATATGTTGAGATAACAACTTTTGTATTTATATGTTTTTGGGATTAATAAGTTCCACTAGTTATATATTCTTACAACAATAGATTTCCCTTAAGCATTCAAATGGATCGTTAGGAATCACTCTTTGTAAATAAATGGATGTATCTAAAATGTTGGAATTATGTTGAGGAAAGAAAGCTATTGGGACCTGAGATAGATTAAGAAATGTTTGAGAAGGTTATATAAATTTATCACTATATCATGGAATCTCATATTTGATAGAAATATTATACTGATAATCTTCTCTGTGTTCTAAAATTTTATGTTATTTATAAGGTGTTTTTAATAATTTATATATGGAATAAGGTTATGATGTTTAGGAAGAAAGGGATACAAATACCTATGTATATAAGTACCTTTAAAATAATAGATTGTATATAGATGGTATCATATATCTAATTTCATCCACCAAACCTCTCTCAATTCTAAAATTTATTCTGAGTATCTCCTCTGAGGTTGTACATATATGAAACTTCACTTGTACTAAACTATGAGTCCATACAATTGGAGAAAGATATTTCTTATTTGGAACAAGTTATTGCAATTTTGGATTTTACATAGAAATTTATATGAAACAAGACCACTCACCTGATAAATGTTTTTTGGTGGACCTGTGAGTTTGATTAATCTATGCTAGAACATGGGGATATTATGGGGAAAATGTACCCTCATTTTCTTGTATTAGAACGATGAATAACAAGGGAGAAATTAATATTAAAGTGTGTAGAATATAACACCCGCAGTTTTTATGAACTTTTCTTTGAATAAATTAAATTTCATCAATGTATTTATTTGAATGATACACAAAGTTATGATTTTCTACACATAACATTAGATTATCTTGTGTTAAATGCAACATAAAATTTTAAAAAAACCATGATATATTTTTAATTTAGTTATTTATACTCATACATTATAACATAACCATTAAAATTAGTCATATGAATAGTAATAACTAATTTTTAATTATTAGGTATTATATTTTATATAATTAAAACATATTGATAATAAAATAGATAATTTGTAGTAAAGTCATTATATGTATCCAAAGTACAATTTTCTCAAAAAATGTTTTTATGTTCTATGTGAATAATAAATAAATTTTTTTGAAAGTTATATAAAATTAATTTGATAAAATAAATATAAAATTTTAATTCAAAATATCTATATTATCTTAGGTTGATTATTTTTTTATTTTTTCTGAAAAGTTTCATTTTTGATGAATAGTGAAAATAGAGAATTTTATTTGAAAACCGCCTTTTCATTTAAATAAATTATAATGTTAAATTATATATTGAAATGGTTTATAAATAAAATTTTTTCAATGTTAAATTCATTAATTCAATTTATTACATTTTAATCAATTTCATGTTGAATTTAGATATAAAAATATTTTAAACATTTGAAAATTTTTTCTCTAAAAAACTGCATTCTCATCGCATCTATGGGATTTATTTTACATTAATTTTTCACACTTATATAAATTTAATTTGAAAAAATGGATTATATATTTATAATAAAAATTATTTATAATTAATAAAAATTCCATCATAATTTTTGACTGAAATGAATAGTGAATGCATGAAAAATTAATTATTGGGGTTAAGGGAAAAATGGTTTTACCTCAGGTTAATCTTAAAAGATAAGGTTAAAAATAACCTATATAGAAATATAATTATTATTTTTGTCCCTATTTTGACCAAGATACATCTAAGATTCTATAATTTCCTTATTATTACCCTAGTGGCTTTTTTAAAAAAATGGGACCACTTATTTGTTTTAAAAAATATCAAATGTGTCCTCTCCCCCACTCATAAAAGTCCACCCAATCTCCAATGCTTTTCACACATTAATAAACATTGGTTTGGTGAATCACTACCAAAATCACTTCCCAAATTCCCTCCACTCAACCTAGAATCCTTATTTTGGGTATAATTCTATCCCAGGCATGCTTTTAGTGAAAACAGAATGAGGATTCTTGGAGAAGATATAAAATTAATAAATGAATGTTTTTTTATTTCTTCCCCAAAACCCTTTAATTATTTTTATATAATCATTATAAAATAACCTCAGTATATACCATATTATGGTATGTTTTCCTGATAAGTTAATGAAATATAATCATTTCCACTTCCATTAAATGGGTTATGAAATCGTTGTTCATGTGTACAGCAGACAACAACCTAGTGAATATATGTCATTCATTTTTTCAATACTACCTGTCATGGTTGTACATAAAAAACGATTTATTATTTATATTTTATGTATAATATTTTAATTATTATTTTGTGATTCTAAAATTTTTATGTCATACATAACATCATGATTTTCTTTTTGTGGTAATTCGATGATGTTATTCAGGTGTACCACAATCTACCACCTTGATAAATGACGAGATTTGTTCACAATTTATATAGAATATATAAAGGTTGGTTTAAAAAAATATTTGATATATATGAAAAAAATAATATATTATTATAATATTTCATATATTTTTATCACTTTCAATTGACAAGAAAATGGTAACATCGTTCAGGTGTACGTATATTTTACCGTCACCGTGAACGACGTATTTCATTTCTTGTTTCTATCTTTAATAGATTATTAATAATTATTATATAATGAATATATGATACATTTATATCATATTAATAATTATAGAGATGGTAAAAACATTATTATATTAATAGAACCAAAAATATAATAAATAGAATCATTTATGAAAAATAAAGCAGTTATTACCCGAAATGTAACTTTAACATGGAATCGTTAATAAATGGGAAATAAAAGGACCTAAAAAGATCATTTATGGTATTATGTATACGAATAGTATTATATAATATATTTATAATAAACTTATATTTATTATACATTAGTTTTTAATGTGTACAATGTAAGTGGGGACTCAAGGTAAGGGGGATTGTAGTCTCACATTTATTTCTGAGATACTTATGTCATATTCACAACTTTATTATTTTTTGAGGTGTATATACTACCCTATGAAATGATATATCTATAATAAACCTAATTTAATTATAATTAATGTTTCTATTTATTTAATTATTTCATGGTTTTTATGATTCATACGTTACTAAAGCAGTACAAAATTTTTATCTCAATTTTCCTTCTTTGAGACGTACATTATGTTTTATACCTATATTATTTATCAAGGAGTATATAAAACCACATTAAAAGATAATATTAGGAATTTATTTTATTATCATGATATGTTAACTTCCATTTTATGTAACACCTTCATTGGTCTTAAGAGTCAACATTACCAAACTAGAAAGATGTTATGTTATAATCTCGTCATTTATCGGGATTGTTTATGACTACATTTCCAATCTAAAAATATCATGATATACCTCTATATAAATCATATGAAATTTATTCACCTATGGTTATGCATGATATCTTCATTTTATGGATCCATTTATTCACTATTTGGATCTTAAAATTATTAATAAATTATTTTATTAAAATCCTACATTATTTCCCTCTTCAGTGAAAAATATATCATATTCCAAAACTATATTTTATAAAAATGTTTTTAATAATATTTTATTGACCACTTATGATTATTAAAATATATTAGTACTCATTTTCTAATTATTTATAATTTTTTTAAAAATAATGTTTTGGTCTTTTTCCAACTGATTCTCATTGGGCTATAACCGAAAATGTGAAAGGTTTGTTAGTTTTTACATGAATGACATAAATGAAATTTTTCTGATGTCATGACCAATAATTTCTTTTAATATTAAGTTATAATTATTAAGGGTTGTTTTCAATGAAAAATGTTTTCAATTTGTTTTAGGTTTTAATTTTTTTTTCAATGATGAAAGAGTATTTTTATAAGAAATGTTTTAAATGATATTTCAAATTTATTTCCCATAATAGATGAAATCTGTTGGTGTTACATAAGCCATACTAGGGATATTAACCAAGGATGCCATTAATATTCTTCTAATTAATGAATTTTGTTTTTATATAATGATATTTATTAAACAAACTTATTTTCAAGTGTTATTATATTTTTAAATTATTAGGAAACCTATGTCTTCCCCGGTGATTATGATATGATGAAATGTTTATGAAACCCATTACATATAATGTTTTATGTTATGGGGAATTTTTATGATCTTTTGGCACACATATTTATGATTTAATTATGTGATTGGTGGAACATATATCTACCAACAATCCATTGGGTTAGTATTTATATCTCATGATATAGACATGACATGAATGGAAAGTGAACCATATTCAGTAATACAGGTCTTGAATAGGAATTGAGCCTGGTTATGTAATAAATGGATAAAATTGGAATTAAACCAGGTTCAATAATACAGGGCTATTACAGGGAGTGATACTAGTTTAGTAAATTACATAGTCCACTATTATAGTCATGTAAGTGAGCCTTGACTAATATGGAAATTCTTTTCTATCGTATGTGTATGCCACAAATTCAATGTCTTATACTCTTATGCATCTTGTTCTGTGATTCCCTTATGACATATGTATTTTGGACAACCCACCTATATGAAATGACTTAGGATTCTATTCTTTGACATTTATGGTATGGTTTTAGAATGTTATTCCCATGTTCTCATACCCTTATGTTCATGTTATGATTATGTATCTCCCTTGATTAACCTTACTGAGAATCCAAGATCACCTTTTTGTATGTTTCCTTTCACCTAGGTTGTGAAAATATTTATTAATTTTGGTATGTATAAGAAGGTTTAAATTGATGAATAATTTATTGGGATTTTATTAAGTTCACTTATGGATCAGCTTTTAGGATTCCAAGATTCCAGAGGAACTATACTATTGTGATCCCGAAGCGTGTGTTTCTGTAATGTAATGAATATTCTTCAAAAAATGATGTAATATATATGTATGAAAATCCTGATATGATATAGTAAAAAATCTCGATATCCAATTATGTTAGTATAGCTATAAAAATGAACCCTGAGAAATACTATGCTAATGGTTTTCCAATTCAAGGAACATAATGTAAGATACTTTTTTTGATAAACAGACAAATAACATATTTGATACCCATTGGTTAATAAATTTAATATAATTTAACCAATGAAAACACTAAACTAATATGATTTATTCCATATCCTCACCATAATGTAAACACCCCTTTTGAGTTAAAAAAATCATCAAAAATACTAAATGTTCATTTACAAAGTTAAATCACCATTATCATTCAAGGGTGAAATTACCACAAAATCCTCACGAACATCATAAAATAAAAAACTAAAAATTTTAGACCATTGAAGTTACCATGGTATGTTTATAAAAAATTCCAATCACTATTAGAAAATTGAAATTATTTTAGGGACTTCAATAATTAAAATAAACAAAAGGATATAATTTACTAAAGAAATTATATAGTAATTAATTATGTTATGGTTAATCCATTTTCAAATATATGAAACCACACATGGAAAAAATAAATTATCCTATCATGAAAGGATGAAGGTAATTTTAGACCAGTGGGACCACCATTATTCTCATAACAATATTACCATTATTGAAGAAACATTCATTTATAAAATTTATTCAAACTACCAAAAAGTTTTGGTAATTTAGATAAAAGAAAAACAATTATTTTTTAACTACTACAGAAGATACAATCCAATAATAAAATAAGTAATGATCGGATGGAAACATTTATTCTAAATGTGGTAGGTAATCATTCAAGAATTTATGTGAGTCTTGATTAGTTTTTAGAAAACACACATGAATACAATGAAGACATGTAAATTCAACTAAGATAGATGAAAAATAATTAAAAATAAAGAGAAAAAGGTAAATATCCATGAAGTACTAAAATTAAGTCAATATTAAGGGCTATAAAAATCATATAAATGAGTGTAATGTTTACTAGAGAATTAATATATTAATGTACTAAAAACTATGATAAAAATAAATTAACCAAGTGAATACTAATATTTTGAGAAGAATTTTGTAGAAGAAGAATAATGAAATGATAATAACTTAAAATTTTAAAATAATTGAAGTATATGAATATCTAAATTTTTAATTTTTATTATAAAAATTTTATTCTTCCCATTTCATTACCAATATGATAAAAAATATCTCAAAATTTATATAGATATAAACTTTAAGATATTTTTTGGAGTTATTCATAAAAATTCATATTAACTTTTAATTTTCATTAGTTTGTTAAATATTCCATACTAATGTAAACTCCTGGTTTTAACCATCTCTAATAAGAATAATATTCTATTATAATTCTCAAATAATAGTTTAGCGTTGTTATATCAAGAAATAATTACATTTATATGTTTAATTAATAGAGGATAAATTATCAATACGATACCTTACTTTATATAATGAACATAATATGGGAGAGTTGAATAAAATAAACATAATGTTACACATAATATAAAAATATATTATTTTAACATAAAAAATTTTATGAATACCTCTTTTTTGGGATTAGAACTATGAATTTTTAAGCTAATTTTATATTATTTGACAATAAAAAAGAAAAAAAACTTCTAATAATTCTTGGTAGATAATTTATTACAATAGGGGAAGAATTAATTGATGTATATTAAGGTAAACTCAATTTCTATGTTTCTGAAGATAATTATGTGTTTGATTTTTTTAAAGCCACTAAACAACCTATAATCATGGATAATATCTGTCATTTTGATATAATAGATAGATTAGTGAAAAATCATAAAAAATTCATAATTAAAGACCGTCTTCATGAAATGTTTTTAAAAAATATGAATTAAGGTATCATAATGTTTGATTAAATAATTCCATAATTGTTTTTGGATTTAAGAGGTGATTTTTAGAAGAAAAAAATTAAAGTAATTAAAATTAAAAAATTATTTTATTTCCTTTTATTCAAAATACTCATTTCTACAATTTAATCCATTTCTAGAATTATTAAGATATGTATATATGTGAAATAGTAATACACTTTCAATAATTAATTTAATAGATCTTTATTATAATTAAGATGATAACTTTATAAATGTTTCTGAGAAATTATAAAAGAAGTTTATCATGGTTAATTTTAGACCTAAAGGGGATCAATTTGATCATTTGTATTAATAGGAATATATAGAATAAAAACTATAAACCATTAATTGGACTATAAGAAGATAAAAATTCAAACCTTAAGTAATTTTTTAGAGATGAATGTTCGATATTATTTCATGAATGGGTTATATAAAAAAAAAATTCTAGTTCATGTGGTGATCCCAATACATTTTTTTTTCTAGAAAATGAATAATTATAATACTTTACACTGATTTGGAGAATATTATACACATATGTACCGTCAATGGATGAAAATTATGTATTAAATAAACTAAATTTAACTCACACATAATAAAATATACATTTTCACTATAATTCACTAATAATGTATTGAAGAGGTTATCTATAAATTATTAGAACAATTTATTTTATGTGTATTTGGGATATAATCAATATTTTAATGCAAAACAAGGTCAATAAAAGGAAACATTCACATGAACTATAAGATATTTCAATGTTGATTAATTCCATTTAGGTTGTGTATAGAATCAATTTTATTTCAATGATGTGTGATGGGTATATTTTTAAACATATGGGAAAGGATAACAGTTGTTTTAATGGATATTTTCTCAATAGTTGGGATAAATTTTGTGGAATGTTTTTAAAATAAATAACATGTAATTCAGAGATGTGATGAGGTTAATTCTCTTATGAATTGGGGAAAATTTTAATTTATAGTAAATATAAGATTTTTTATGAGTCATAATATTTCATTGAAGGTAATTGATGTTGATAAAGTAAATGTATATGTTACATTACTTAAAACTAATTAAGTAATATCAATGCTGATTTTTTGAGGAAATGTTCAAAATCAGTGGAGGCATAATAATCATTTATAATAACTTTCAAGAGCCATTTTCTAATTGATAATGAATGATAATTTATTTTATTTTGATATGGAATACATGGCATCATTTCAAAATATAAATTATTTTATATAGACACTAATATCCACTACATTGGATTATATATTACTTGTTGAAATATTTTATGATATAATGGAATTTTTTTGTTTTTTTTCATACGATAGAAAAATGATAATAGGAATCCTGTGATATATAATAATGCTATTTAGTGATATAAAAATAAACTCTGTTTCTATTGAATTTTTTTTAGGTTATAGTTTTTTCAATAGTGAAATTTATTCCTATATAATTAGCACACAAGTAAATGTGTGTATATATCACCTAGACCTGAAATATTTTAACGTAAAATGTAAGAACAACCCAGAATAATTTTTTATATTTATATCATATAATGTAATTTTATATTGATATAACGGATGAAAATTTTATTGAAAAATTAATTTAAAACCATTTGTCTCATAAAGATGGAATTATACACATCAATAATGAACCTAATTCAATATGTGTTTTTATGAGAAACATATTATTGTTAAAAATTGGGATAGTAACGTGGTTTTTAAATATTTAAAGTTTCATTAAATATGGATTCATTCTAAAATATCATTCTTATAAATAATAAATTTGTATATTACAAAATCATAATAATTATTTCTAGTAAGAACCTATATGTAAAAATAATGTGTTGATGGTATCATTAAAACAGATGTTCTAAATGAGGATATTGTATCAAATTTTCATCAACATCATAATTTTCCATATATTTATTATTATTGAGGTAATAAAAATCCTATAAGATTTTATAATAAGGATTTTAGTTTTAGGCATTATATAAATATTAAAGACATTATGTTTAAGAATGTTACATGTGTCAAAGAATTGTTAACATTGGAAGAAGATAAAACATTCCACAACATAGTATTGTGAAAGTGAAAATATTTGATTTTTGGGGATTGGATTTCATGGGACCATTACCTAAATCTAATTAGAAGAAATATATGATAGTGGTTTTTGATTTTATGTCAAAATGGGTGGATTTTGGGAAATAACCAAATAGTAAAAAAGTTAGTTTTTTTTAAAGAATAATATATTAAATCATTATGGAATACTAGGATTCATTATCATTGTTAATGGGATATGTTTTTGGAAAAAAAATTAATTATGTTTTGGAGAAATATGGGTTAGAGAATAAACATTGAACCACATAACACCCTTAAAAAATAGTCATGTTCAATATTTTAAAAGGGATATAAAATCATTTTTTAATAATCATGTGAATTTTTCAATAAAGTATTAATAAACAAATTAATATGAAACTCTATCTTATTATAGGGAAATGAATAATTATCTTAATGGGATTTCACTAAATATAATACTTTTCTAGATGCCTTTTAACATTCAAGTGGGGATAGAATATATAGATTTATAGGCTAGGAAGACTTTGAATTTTGAGTTTAAAATTGATGTAGATAAGATCCAAATTCCACCAAATAAGATAAAAAAATAATAACATATTGTTTTTAAAATGAAAAAATTGGATTATTGAAAAAAATTATTTCATGATACACATATTCCAAATAGGGTTATTAAATATGGGTAATTAGGTTCATTATTCAACTCCAAATTGAATACTTTCAAGGAATATTTAAATAAATTTTGTATTTTCGAATAAATTTATGAAATAAGAATCCCTATGAAGCTATATAAATTATGGGATTATAAAATTATCATTTTCAGTTAATGGGGGTAAAAACAAAAACCATTTATTGTAGAATAATAAATCGAACAACCAACTATATCAAAATTAAAAAATTGAGTTTTTTGAATAAATCTTGTTTATGGTAGTTTATTTTATATATAGTGAAAATGATTAAAATAATAATGATCATTTGAAATAGAATTGGTCATTACATGGGCATAGGTATTTAAGTGCATATTATACATATTTGTCACCCCTCTAGGTGTTCCAGTTTCCTACCTGCTGGTATCATGTAAAATTTGAATTTGAAAATGTACTTTTATAATGTATTGAATTCAGGGATATAGGTTTTCTGTGTGTTGGTTGTTTCAATACAAATAGAATACGGGTTCCCGCTAATCCCAAAAATTGGGTTTCCTAAAAAATAAAAAAAAACAATTTAGAAGCATGTTTCTGATGAAATATGTTCGAAGTAATAAAACCTATCACATATATGGATGCAACCCAATAATTTTATTATATTTATATTTCCTAGGTTATATTTTAAATTATTTTATTCAATTTTTTCAAATTAATATGATTCATTTAAATGTTCTAGGAGAATAAAATGATAATTGTGGAATAGAAAGGAATCGACCAACACATTTTAAGAAGAATTATAACACACAAGGTGAGTATTATATTATTAAATATATATTATTCTCTTAATGAATATGTTTAATTATTTTACCTAGATTACATTTCAATATTTTGAAATGAATATTGAGAAAAAAAATTTATATATTTGTGGGAGTAGGAATTTATTCAAAACATACGGGTTTAAAATCCATCAACACTTAGTTTCATGACTCACCCTCTAGAAACCCCTCATAGTCTTGAAGTATACACTAGAGTGACCCCATGAATCCCACCTTTAGTGAGGAAAAAATTGGTGAATAACATCATGGTTTTAAAACATACAAATGTGACACCTTGACCTTATATAATTAATGAAAATATAATAAAACCACCAATCAATTCAACAAGATAAAATTTAATCAAAAATCCTATAATGAATGTGATGTCTTATAGAGAAAATCCTATAAGATAAATATGAAAATTAAACTCCAAAGTTAGTGGATCCAACAAAAACACCAAGACACAAAATATTAATTCCAATCTCAGTCACTATATACTTCCTAGAAACCATATAAATTTATTTTCATATATATATTGGTGAGAATAAAAGTATACATAGTGGGACCTTGTATAAGATATCTCATAAAACTGTCGAAAAAACATAATCATGCCTCAATGAATAAAACTAATAATCAACATAAACCTAAATATGTCAACTATCACTCATCATCAATAAGGATTTATCAACTAATATCACTTTTAGGAATAATAAAATAATAAAGATATAATATATCAAGAAGGAACACCACAACCACTCCCCCCGCTTGTTTTTCAATCTCACACGACAATGAAATACCCAATGTGCTTTGATCCATTGTATATCTATATATCCATATAACTATGAATCATATCATAGTCACCTAACCACATATCCATAGACTCATTCCACTTATCCATATCATGACCACATATCACATTTCTATTATAGTATGGTATAATTAACAGGAAAGACATTAACTTCATTACCTCCTCCCATACACGACACCCAATATATAAATATATTAATATTTCACATAATATTTTCCCCAAATTTAGGCCATAATAGATCTTTCATTATAACTTTTTTCCGTAAAAGATACCAATATTTTTTAAGGGAGAGTGGGTAATAGAGATGCGTTATCCAATCATCCACACACCAATATGGATGTTTAGGGAAAACACTAAGAACTAAAAATATTTGTGCATTAGTAAGGATAGATGAATCTAGTGGACTGTATAAAGAAATCATTACAAAAGTAATGTATATATATAATATATATCCACATACTCAAATCCAAATCCAATGGTTCATACCAAATAATACATCTATCACCAATATCAATTATTTCACCACCACTACCAAAACCTAATAAAGGACACCATCTATACAACACATCCAACCACATCATTTTTACATAAAACATCCTTAAAAATATACATGATATTTAATTTAACAATATTATTATCCATTTCTACATTTTCTATTTTTCAAACCATGTTTTGTTCATTATTCCATTCATCCACACATTTAATATAAAAAAATTCATTAAATTACTTCTCATGTAATGACCTGGAAATTCTGTGAAACTTTTTTTCATAAATAAATGGGAATTTTACGAGTCTGCAGTTTATGACCACGCCTGATTCTGAGGCTCGGTGTGCCCAAAATTAATTTCGAAAGATTTGTTTGGGTACGTTCAGTAAACGTACGTGCATGATTTTATATATTTAGAGCCGTTGCTCAGAATTCAAATCTAAGGACACCATTGAACTCACAACACCGGTATTCGCTTAAGAAGACCATTACTGTCGTTGCATTTTATCGAGATTAGATGTAAATTTTTGGGGTTTCTAAATAAATTAAATAAAAATATATCTAGCATATTTTTATTTGAATGGTAGTTAAATCCACCAAGGGAGGTTGGTGGTGGGGAAACCACACATAACCTCCCTTGGGAAGATGTTAAAAGGAGGGGCCCACACGAGCATCAAACCCCCTTAACTCCCCTTGAACCCCCAATTAAGGAGGATGAACTCTTCACATTCCCCATAAATTTTTGGAGCCTCTTCACCTTCCCCATTATGGTGCCAACACGCGTAGGAATTAATTAATTCCAATTAATTAATTTTAGGTGTTTTAAATTCGTTTGAATTCTTTTTGATTGCATGGAAACAATAAAATAATAGTGGATCTATTATTTTATTTTGATATGTTGGAAACTTTAATTTGGGGGAGGAACATTGAGAGGACTTGGGAGATTATCCAACGAAGAATGAAATCTTCTCCAACGAAGAATGATTTCATCTCAATGAAGAAATCCCATCTCCACTGAGGAACGATGATGTTGTCTTCTTCCTTTCCAATCGGGGAAAGAAAGGGGAGACGCCACCCACGAAGAATGTCGCCCATGATGACGTCATCTCCTCCCGACATCAACGGAATGACACCACCTTCATGCGACTCCGCCGAGCGAACACATATTAAAAGGTAGGGGGATTTGATTATTTTATAGTACTAATTATACCCTCGTTCCTCATCATTTATTTTGGTTTGATGATGGACAATTGTTATCACCTAATGAAGAGGGTGCGGGCAGAACAAACATGGCTTGAAATCCCTCCGATTGGTTCTTGATTGGTTGATGATGGAGGCAGAGTCGGAAGGGTGCGGTGCCGATGCGCCGCGCCGGAGGAAGGGTGTCGCGGTCATTCGGGCCATGGTGAACGAAGACGCCGCAGCGCTGTCACACCACATTGAGCCAACCTCATGGTCGGGCCGCCCCTCGAGCTGGGCTGCCACAGTAGGGCAGTCCCACGACCGGGCCGCCCATTGGTCAGGCCGCCATGGCCAAGCAGCCCCACGGCCAGGCCGCCACGGTCGGGCAGCACCACGGCCGGGCCACCCTTCGGTCGGGCAGCCACAGGCTAGGCTGTGCCCTCAGGTCGGGCCACACCCGCAGTCCGGGTCATACCCTAGTTTGGACCGGGTTAGGCCAGGTCGGTCAGGCTGGGTCAGACTAAACCTGAACCCGCTGTGGTCATTTACGCCTTTTAGCTCGTATCATGGGCTACAGGTATCTGACTGTCGAACCGCCTACGGCGGTAGAATTCATGGAGTGAGGAAATTATTTTGGCATACCCCACTAGATATTTTTACATAGTTGGGGTACAATCAGGTTGGTTTGAACCTAAAAACTAACCAGGCCCCTGGAACAGAAATCCAAATAACTCACAGACTGGGCGTCTGATTGACGCGTCGTCTGTTACGTTGGGTTCCTTATGATGAGACGAAATTATGGGTACATCAACATGAGACATTGTGGTAGTTGATATATTGAAACATGGTTCGAGGAGAGGACCCTCTTGGAATCGAGCGTGTTGTGTGCGGGAACACAAGGGATGGTTTTGACTGAGATGATGGAGTCCTCTGTGGGTTCGACAACGACGATACTGTACCAAGATCCTCCATGGGTTCGAAAGTGATGAATTCTGTACCGGAATCCTTTGTGGGTTTGACAATGACAATACTGTACCAAGATCCTTTGTGGGTTCGACAGTGATGACTCTTGTACTTGAATCCTTCTTGGGTTCGACAGTGACGATATTGTACTAGGATCCTCTGTGGGTTCGACAATGATGGCTTCTGTACTGGAATCCTCCATGGTTTAGACAATGATGAATATTTTACTGAGGTCCTCCGTGGGTATGGCAGTTCTGACTTATGTTCCTGGATCTGGTGTCAGTCCGACGGAATAGCATATCTTGGATCCCATGTTTGTCCGACAGCTTAGCTGGTCCTGAATCCTGTGTGGGTCCGACAGCATAGATGAATCAAGCACTACATCTGATCATCTCTATCATCCAAAAAAATATGTATACCTGTGTGAGCTGAGTCATGTCTTTAAACCATTATCATCATAGTGATTGACTTTACTTCCTTTGTGGAATGGTTTGTGCTTGGGCTTGAGAGTTGGAGTCGGACTGTGATTGGTAACTTAGGTATATGAAATGGCATATACCTATGTAGGGTTGGATGATACTTCGTGATTGTATTATTTTACTATGGTTTATCCTTAGTGGATTCTGGGAGACCTTCGGGGGTCTTGGGGTCCCCTACTGAGTATTGTTTTACTCACCCCTGCATGGGCATCGTCCGCACCTTGTTCTTTTCTGTGAAAACGATGGACATCAGTGAACAACACTGAGGGTGATGGATGGGAGGTTTCTAGGAGATGGAATAGATGAGACATACCATAGGGAAATTTTGTTTGAGTACTGTACCTACCCTTCAGGTAGGATTCCCTAGTGGACAATCCATGAGATTCTTAGCCTTTTTTACTTGTACTTCTACTAGTTGTTCAGTTGGGTTTTTATTCTGGCCCACTTAATTTCAGCACAATTTTCCTTTCTATTTTATTATTTGTTGCTTCTACTGCTTGTGTTCAGACTGTGTGAGTTAAAGATTAAATGACAATGCCTTCCTTTTTTTTTCATGGATTCACCTTTGGTGCTAGTCGTCAGCCCCTGTCCTATGGAAGGCTGAATTGGGGTAGTCACGACACAGGCCATGAGGATGGGTCGTGACAAATTGGTATCAGAGGAGTCGTTTCAACCTTATAACTTGGTCTGTGATTATTTTAATGGAAATAGTGTTAAGTGTTATGGGTGTTGTTATCAGTTTAGGGAAACCGATGTTGGTGTTGCGGCCGACGTATCCATACAATTGGACCCTGACTTCGGAATTCCGACTCAGTGCATGAAAAACACTGATTGCATGTGTGTTTCCTTTGAAATGTTTTCCTCTTGAATATTTTGTGTCAGCTCACCAGGTATATTGTTTCAACTGTGGTGCACCTGTTTGTTTTCAGGATGTCCCCACAATGGAATCCAGGTAGGGTTCCGAGTTTTCTTCGAGATGGTATCCCACCGAGCGATGAGGCCTCAGTGCAGGGCCCCGTCATAGCATAGGTACCAGAAGTACCACTACCCGCTGGGCCACTGATACCACCAGCTCCAACAGTAGAGAGTGCATGTCATATGAGTTCATTCCATGAGTTCCAGATCCAGAGGCCGACCAGGTTCTGGTGAGGGACTAACCCACAGGCAGCTGAGGATTAGCTGAAGGCTGTTGTGAGAGTTTTCATATTTGTAGGGACACCATCCGACCACATGGTGATCCTTGGCACGAGTTTCTTGTACGTAGAAGCTGGCAGATAGTGGAGCCTGATGCTCCAAGTGCATGACAAGGCATCATTACTCTGTACAGACTTCGAGAGTCTCTTTCGCTCGGTGTTTGTTCTAGACACCCTTCGTGCAGCGCGGATTCAGGAGTTACTTCATCTACAGCAGGGCAGCATGACAGTAGCTCAGTACTCAGCAAGGTTCACTAACCTCTCGCGCTACTCCACGGATATGGTACAAGTCCCATTCTTCAGGGCCCAGATCTTCGAGCAGGGACTCAGGCATGAGACCAGGGCTTCGATGATCTCCCTCAGCATCCCGACGCGGGTGGGGGTGTTGGAGTGAGCCCTTCTAGTGGAGAGTTTTTTTGCTGAGAAGACACCAGTAGGGAAACCCACGACATGGCGTCACATAGTGGAGAATTATATACCCGGAAGTAGACAGATATTGTAGAGGTCCAAGTGGACCAGGCCGTCAGGTGGGCGACCCCAGGATACAGGTTCGGTTGTGTGCGACACACGAGACAGAGCCAGAAATACGAGGAGCTGGCAGTGCTATGCATGCAGCGGGCAGGGTCACAGGGCTTGTGATAGCCCAACTTACCATGAATATGAGCAATAGATAGTAGAGGGAAATCCCAGAAAGAGGTTGAGGTTAGACCATGGTGGTCCGCCAGGAGTAGGCGGACGTGACAGAGGAGCTGGACGAGTAGCGGGTGATGGACGATGTTTCGATGCTCTACCACCACCACCACTAGGAGGTCCACCCTGACCACATGGAGTTGACGTAAAGAGGTGGGCTCAGATCCAGGAAATCGAGGCCTATGACCATGGTGCACCTGATATGATTCGAGATATTATCTGTGTCTACTCCACCCTTGCTGCAGTACTTATAGTCACAGGTGAGAGTCATTCTTTTATTGCCACTACCCTCGTTCGGAGCATGGAGATTCCGATGGAACCGTTGGCTTGATCCTTACAAATATAGAATCTTATGGGAGTAGAGTTGATGATTACACACTGGTGCCAGTAGTGTGAGATTACTCTAGGAGGCAAGAGCTTTGGATGGGATCTTCTTGTAGCGGCGTCGAGGCCTTACGAAGTCATCTTGGTTATGGACTGGTTATCCACAGTTCATGCTCAGATTGACTGTATTAGGTGCAACGTGCAGTGTATCCATATGTATGGGACCAGGTTCACCTTCACCGATGAGAAGGGAGCCTTTGAAGCACATGATGGACTTATATAGAGGAGGGGGCAGCCGATCACACATCAGTTGGCTAGTCACATCCTTCGAGCGGTTGATGTGCGGAGTCCGATTATTCCTATAGTTGTGGATCAGTAGGTGGATGTTTTCCCTGATGATGTTCCAGGACTACCTCCATGAAGAGAGGTCGAATTCTACATTGACCTGTACCCTGGGATGGCACCGATATCTACTCCATTATATCGGATTTATCCCACTGAGCTTTGTGAGATTCGGGTACAGCTAGAGGACTTTCATGGGAAGGGATTTATCCGACCCAGTGTTTCACCCTGGGAATCCTCGATTTTGTTCGCCAAGAAGGTGGCTAAGAGATTGCAACTATGTGTTAACTAACTTCGCCTGAATCAGGTGAGCGTGAAGAACAAGTATCTACTTCTGAGGATTGACGACCTCTTTAATCAGCTCAAGGGAGCGCGATGGTTCTTGAAGATAGAACTTAGGTCAGGCTATCACCATCTCAGAGTTCGAGATGAGGATGTGCGGAAGACGGCCTTTAGGTGTCAGTATGGCCATTATGAGTTCTTTGTTATGCCCTTTGGTGTAACCAAAACTCCAGCAGTGTTCATGAGTCTCATGAATATGATCTTCCTGCTTTAACTAGATTGTTTTTTCATATTCTTCATAGACGTCATAATAATTTACTCGACTACTGAGGAGGAGCACACCCACCATTTATGGGTAGTACTGGACACACTCTGAGAGCACCAGCTTTATGGTAAGCTCTCGATGTGCCAGTGTTGGATTCGAGAGGTTCACTTCTTCAGATGCGTCTTCTCAAAGGATGGAGTTGCAGTGGATCCCGCGAATATCGAGGAAGTACTTTCCTTGGAGCCACCAAGGATTGTGACAGAGGTTTGATGTTTTCTGGGACTGGCTGGGTACTATCGGAGATTTGTGCCAGATTTCTCCAGAGATGCATCACCGCTTTCAGATTTGACGAAGAAGGGGAAACTCTTCATGTGGTCAGAGAGATGCCAGAAGAGATTTCAGGAGCTGAGGAAGATATTGACTAGTGCGCCCATCTTGAGGCTACCAGAGGAGGGCGTTGGGTACATAGTAAACTGCGACGCATCAGGGACCAGACTGTGGTTTTTCCTGATGCAGGAGCAAGCAGTGATCACATATGGTTCTCGGCCGTTGAGACAACATGAGTAGAACAATGCTACCCATGACATGGAGTTAGCAGCAGTGGTCTTCACCATAAATATGTGGCAGCACTATCTGATGGGTGAACACTTAACAGT
Organism: Viscum album; assembly: GCA_963277665.1. Taxonomy (NCBI): domain Eukaryota; kingdom Viridiplantae; phylum Streptophyta; class Magnoliopsida; order Santalales; family Viscaceae; genus Viscum; species Viscum album. The sequence continues at coordinate 864,479,878 of OY728152.1, read as the reverse complement.
CTTCTCTGACCAATAGAGTCTCAGGTACATCTTCTCACATAATGACCTAAACCAGAGACATCGGCGATGTATCGAGTTCCTCCAGGACTATGACATTGAGATAGTCTATAATTTCAGAAAGGGGAATATTGTAGTAGATGCTCTCAGCAAGAGATCAGGCATTCAGCTACTAGGAGAGGAAACATAGAAGATGTCCATGTAGCAGATATCATTTGTGGATAGAGATGGAGCAGCCTTTCTTCAGTCTCTCGCAGTCAATCCTCCACTTTTTTTAGTGAGTTAGGGAGGCACAGCATGGGGATGTTGACTATGAGACGTGACGTGCTCATTTATCCCCAGGGTGGGAACCTGATGGATTTTAAGAAGTTAGGGAGCACGTCATTCTCTTTAGAGGAAGTAACATGGTACCAATTTCACTTCAGGAGGAAATTTTGAGTCTGTTCCACACATCTCCTTTAGTGGTATATCTAGGAGTGGCGAAGATGTATCAAGTCCTCTGAAAACAGCACTGATGGCCAGGTATGAAGAAGGTTGTAGCAGAGTTTGTCTCTCGATACCTCACTTGTCTGAAAGTGAAGGCGGAGAACCAGGTACCAGCAGTCTTGGTTAATCCCTTAGAGGTTCCAGAGTGGAAGTAGGACAGGATATCCGTGGATTTCGTGATGGGACTTCCATGTACATCCAGGGGACATGACTATATCTAGGTGATTTTCACCCGACTCACCATTTCGTCCCACATCATTCTGATTAGAGAGCAGGAATCTGTAGAGATCTTGGGATTCCTCTATGTACAAAAGATCGTATGGCTTCATGGTGTGCCATCGACGATTGTCTTCGATCGAGATTCCCGTTTCACTTCCGAGCTATGGAATGGGTTGCATGAGGATTTCGGGACACATCTTCTCTTGGGCACCACCTTCCATCCTCATATGGATGGACAGATAGAGAGGACCATTTAGACACTCGAGGTAATGATCCATGCCTGCGTCCTCGACATCAGTCGCAGCTGAGAGGATCACTTACCCTTAGTGGAATTTGCGTATAACAACAGAAACCACTTCACAATCGGGATAGAACCATACGAGGCACTATACGACCGACCTTTCAGATCACCTATGTGCTAGACTGGCCCATGGGAGTCAGCACTTGTAGAACCAGAGATAGTGCAGGCTATGATGGAGAAGTTTTAGATCATACAGGAGTGGATGAAGGCTGCACAGAGCAGACATAAGTCCTATGCTGATAGAAGACGGAGACCACTGGAGTTCGAGGATGGAAACCACGTCTTTCTATGGGCCTCACCTCAACGAGGTCTACGGGGATTTGGCTGACGAGGAAAGTTATCTCCGCAATTCATCAGACCTTTCCATGTCGTCTGCAGATTAGGCGAGGTGCCTTACCACCTGGCTCTTCCACCTCAGTTTCACAGGGTGCATGATGTCTTCCATGTATCTCAGCTGAGGAGATATGTGCACGACCCGTCCCACAACATCAACCATGTGGAGCTGGACATCGATGACGGGGCGACATTCACCGAGGTTCTAATGGAGATTGAGGATCGATAGGAGCGGGTCCTGCATGGATGGTCAATACCTATGGTGCGTGTTTTCGGGCATCCTGAGAACCGCCAGGAGAGTACGTGGGAGCGGGAGGCTCAGATGCGTGCTCAGTACCCCCATTTGTTCCATTAGTGTGTGTTTTATCTTACGGGGACATATGTAACACCCCAGGTAAATAAGGAATATGAAATTTTCATATTTATCCATATATGTGAATAAAATATTAATATTACTTTAAAGGGGACGCTATGCTCGATGGAGTACCCAACACGCAACAACGAGTTTCTTGGGAATCTTACGTTGCACTCTAATAATAAAATAATATTATTTTAAATGGTAGTTAACATGTAGCCGTTGTAATGGCGGTAATGGATAGAAATAACTAAAATATGATTATATATGTTCTTAAATATTTTTAAATTTATACAATAAAAGATAACGGCTTAAAATACGGAAAGAATTCAATTTTAGGCGTATATGCCCTAGTTTTCACTAAAGGTTCACTTATCACCTTTTGATGGAGAACCGTCATTAAATATAGTTTTGTTCACTCTTAAACATTCTTTTGGACAAAATAAAACTCTTATTAAGAATCGGGACATCAAAATTTATTTTGTGTAAATTTTTGGTATCTTTCCGATAAAGTTCATTTTTTTAATGAATAGTGTAAAATGTTGTATTTTAATTCAAAACCACTTTTTAATCTAATTTATTTATATGATTTGATTATGTTTTGAATTGGTTTTAAAGTGAAATTAGAAAATATTTTTACCATTAAATCCCATAGTGGTCGTTGGAATCAATTTCACTTTGAAATCAGACTTAAACTAGTGTCAATCTTTTGATACTTATTGTTTCATAAAACACGCTATTTGTCATGACAGCAGGAATTAATTATTAAATTAATTATTATGACTTATATGTTTTGAATTTTTTAAAACGGACTTCATTTTTGAATTCATAATATCAAATAAAGCTTAGGGTGAATTTTTGGGATTTTTCTGAAAAACGACAATTTTTGATGAATAGAGAAACCACTAAGTGGTACTTATAAAAACTGATTTTCCGTTTAAATGAAATTTTTCCATCATTGTGTTTTGATTTTCATAAATCTGACATACATGGTTTTCATTAAGAAGTAAAATGTGATTCAATGAGATTAAAATATTTTTTTGGTGAATAGTAACTTATTAAGTTTTTAATCGCGATTAGTGGTAATTATTTGTAGTTTAAAGTAAAAATAATGCTTTAATAAAATGAGATGAGCATGACACATGTCTTAACATCATTGGTTGTATCATGGCCGACCAATAAAAGCCATGGGTCAACTTGGGGACCCCATGGATCCACTTTGGTTGGGAAATGACAAAAATAACATTTTATTTAATGTAAAAGTAAAATTGACACAAACATGATATGTTTTACTAAAACAATTTTTAAGTGGGGTTATACAAGTCATATTTTTTATTATAAATATTCATTGGAAAGATAAAATGATTTTCTACATCATAGTATTTTTTTTATAATTTTTAGATATTAAAAATATTAAATTATCTATGACATAATAATGATGCAGCGATGACATCATTATTTGACGATTTAAATAAAATTGAAAGATAATGTAAAATCTATAAACTACACATGTCCAAAACGTATTGGATAAGTTGATTTCGAAGCCTTATCACCATATCCACGAATTATATCAATGTGGGACCTTTTGAAACCGAAACACATTTTCAAATAAAGTAATATTTCTTTACTTTCCAAAAGTACCCCTCCTCTCCTCTTATAAAAGGCCCCCACCTCTACCTCATTTAACACACACATCAAGCCTTTGACTCGGCCAACCACTGCCCATTTACTCTCTCCACATCCCTATCCTCATCCTAGAGGATTCCATTTGGGGAGAATCCTTTCAAAGGAAGCCTTTAGGCTCAAATCAAAAGGAGTTACACTTTTAAAGGTAATTCATTCTCTCATGTTCATTTGTTTTATTTGCTTCTCCAACCCCCTAAACTCTTTTTATTTACTTCTTTTGTAACAACACCAGTATCTTAAATATACTAGGATTTTGTTATAAGATTTATTCGTGCTACACTCTCACACAACTACATCAAATGGTTAAAGAACATACGGTTTCCGTGGATGGTGAAATTCTGCCTCCCGAAACGATGATTGTTCAATACTCATTTAACACCTTCAAAGGTGGCCATTATGATGTCACTATTTTTATATATGATATATAATATGTTTATGATTTATTTATGCTTCTGTATTTTTCATTTTTTTCTTACCTTTATGGCTTCCATTATGGGTATACGCGATATCATCATTTAAGGAAGTGCGGACTACCGCCCCCTCAAAGTGATTTGATTCGTTAAATACCGTATGTGGGATGTATAAAGGATAGAAATATGATATTATATATGATATTATACTGGGATTATAATATATCTTTATATCATTATTATTCCATTCTATAAAATACGAAATAGATATGAAAGTAGCGTTCATGCGTACGTACGGCTTACCGTCTCCATGAACGGTGCATTTCATTTCTTACCTCTAAATGATTATGTAATTTTATAAATGCATGCATATACTGTATATATATGACATATATGATATCTAAATAATGGATACAACTCTGGATATAATAAACATTTGGCCACACGAACAACATGTAATTGTAAGAAGTCCACTTTCGACTTAAGAACCAAATATCGGCAAAACAAATATTATTAACTTAAATGATTACATAATGTTTATGACATGGTAATAAGTGGTATAAAAGTAATAATGAACTTGAAAAAGGTTATTAAGGAATTATAAATTAACTCAAGTTTATTATTCAGGAGATTAAATAATGATCGAGTCAAGTCGGACCCGAGGTAAGGGATCCTACAACTCTCTTTCTTTTTAAGTACACTCTTTTATGTCATTTATTTTAAGCTCATATTTCTTATGATTGGGATGTTATTTTATATTAAATTTACTGTAATTTTTATGTTCATGTGATGAGAGACCCTATTCTCTCTCATCAATCCATTTTGGAAGTTTTGAGTGGCGCTGTTAGGCTGCCGAACTTTCGTAAGAGATCTAACCTCTATCTTTCTTTTTAAGTACTCTCCTTTATGTCACTTCTTTTAAACTCCTCCTTGCAATGTTGGGGGATTTTATTTTATATTCTACTTGCTGTAAATTCTATTGTAATATGATGGGATACTCTATTTTATCTCATCAATCTATATTCGGATTTTTTATGTGGCGCCGTTAGGCTACCGAGTTTTCGTAAGGGATTTTTCATCTCACTTTTATTCCCGTGAGATTTATGCTACATTTGCCACAAATTCCATTGAGTGGTGTATGTACTGCCCATTATTCTACTCTTTTTGTAATATACTTTCGTTTATGAGTATTTACATCAATGACCTATTGTCTTTCTTTCATGGGGTGTATGTTTTGAAAGATACCCAAGTCGATAAGGGAACTTTTCACCGTCCTCTTTTTTAAAAGACTTCTTTTATTGGGTCTTTTAATTTACATATTTTTATGTTGGGATATGTTCTCATACATCCTTATTGATGTAAATTTTATGTCCAAGTGATGAGATACACTTTTTATCTCTCATCAACTCATTTTGATGTGATGTCGTTAGGCTGTCAAGGGAACATTTTAACCCAATTTCGATTTCTTTGGGTTCAACTTGTAGTCATTGAATATGTCATCCTTTGAATATGTGTGAATGACCTTTTATTGTTTTACACTTAATATCCACTTATATTGGGTGTATATATATTTTTCACACATATTTTTTGAGATTTATTTGCCCTTAATTTAAGGATACCTTCTTTATAAGGCATTTCATCACATTTGACATTTCTATTGAGGGTTCATTGTTGTTATGCACCAATTCACTCTTATATGGTGTATATACTGTTCTTTGGAGTATTATATCATGAATCCTTTTATTCTCATGATATTATAATGTTCTGACTAAATGTTATTCCTCGATTATTTTATTCAAGTGTCTCTAATTTTGGTAAAACACCTTTAACCAAAATATCGTTTTAAATGTTTTAATTATTTGTTCTTATTAATATCCATGTTTTCAAAATGGTTTTAAGGATTTATTTATATGGATATTAATGGTTTAAAATGTTAAAAGCTTCAAGGTGGTATGGGACACTTTGATTCAAAAATCTCTTTATTAAATGTTTTAAATGGTTTTGAAAATGGTTTTTAATGGATTCGTTATTTCAATATCCTAAAATGTTATATTGTGATTGAAATGTGGAAATGTAATGTTTCCTTTATTCATGTTTTATGTGATATGATTATGTTATGGTTCTTGGGCATTGTTATGAATAACGGGTGGTTCCGTGATAAACTAAGGGCGGGTGAGCCCGATATAGCTCTCCAATGCATTGGGTAACGTGAAGGAGTGAAACGTTAAGGTTTCTCCGAAGAGATTTAGGGAATATACTGTGATGGGTATTCCAAACGTAACCATGAGGGGTACTCCCTACGTAAGAATGTTATGAATGCCTCAAGTTACCTTTATGTCTTATGTTTTCTATGATTTATTCATGATTTGATATGCCTATGTTTTATGGGTAAAGTATGATTTCATTCTTATGTATATATGAACTCATGTTTCCTTTCCATATTTTTATAACCCTTACTGAGCTTTTTATGCTCATCCCAAGTTTTTGAAATGCTTTTCACAGGTCAAGGGAAAGGTACATGATGTGACGATAGTGTCAAGGATGTGTCAAGAAAGAATCTGTGTTTTATTTTAAATAGGTTTCCATTGATGGGAAGAATGAATATTGTCTTTTATGTAACCACCTTGTTTAAATGTGGAATGTAATGCAAGTTTCATGATCTAATTCTCTAAAACTCTAAACCTGAAAAGATCCTCAATGTTTAATCTTGTAATAACTCAAGTTTAAGTAAGGTTTAAGGCTGGGGCCTTATAGTTGGTATCAAAGGTCGGTTTAGATAACTTTAGAGGGTAGGGTATTCTTTAAGCATAAGTGACATTACCATAATGGTTAGGATTTCAGAAAGAGTCCTAGTTTTAGATAAAGTGAATGAGTAAGTATATCTTAGTTTTTACCATCCTCATTCATACATGATGATTTGGTTGATATACTCACACTGACATTTCTGTTTTTAGTGAATGGATTGATCTAGCAGGCACCAAAGAGACAACAGGTTTGAAGGAAACTGTGGTGGTTCTCTGATTAAGAGACTAGATAAAATTGAGGATTCAATGAGGAAACTCATGGTTGTTCTAAACCAAATATCAAGGAGTCATGATCAACCACTTGAACCTTGGTATGTTCTATAATGCATCATGTACGAGATGACCAATCGATGTGGAAGTTCAGGTAATAATTAAAAAGGTAACCATTAGGGTTTATATGATCCTTACTTTTGAGGTAATTATGGGTTACCGTATGTTATGATTGAAGTGAAAGGCATGAGGTAAAATTGAGGTTAAATTATGTTATGGTTATTTTTGATGATTTTATCTCTTTTTGGGTATTGATTTTAGAATTATATAGTTTTGGAAAAAGGACAACACGCAGACCGTGTGACAACCCGTCGCGTCGGACAATGCTGCGGGAATCGAAACCACAACCAAAGTGCGACTGGTATTTATCGCCTACCACTGGACTACGTGAAGTCCCTGGTTAGTTTGAATGATTCTTTTTAGTTATATGATTTTATGAATTAAGAGTAAGTTGATTTTTGAGGATATGTGATTAGGATAATTACTTTTCAATGTGAGACTTTAGGAGCAACTGATGTTGTTTGGAGATAAATGTTACGATTTAACTTGGAAGACTATGTGACTAAATCCTTCAAATATTTGGGTTTCAATCTTATATTGGTTTACTTTGAATAATTTTATGGACAAATTGTTTATCGGATGGTCCTCATTGAACTTTGGGTTTTGTTGGACAAATTTTGGAGATTAAGAATAGATTTTCTTTTTATAAGGGATTATCCTTTTCTGGATTATCTAATCGTGTACTAACCTTTTGGTTTTGGTTTTGGTTAAATCCTAAAGAAATGGGAAGTATATAGTTCTCTTTTGTGGATTAGGTGATTCTCTAGAAGTTCATTATAGTACTCTTAATGCGAACAAGACTCCCTAAATACTCGTCTTTTGGAAAAAATATGAGTTTGATTAAGGAATCTAGTAAAAGTTGAAAGTCAACATGATAAGTGATTATGTTTCCTTATGAATAAATTCCTCAATAAAAAGTAATTTAAAACAAAAATGTTGTCTATTAACTTTTCCTACTGGGGAACCCAACACCGTTTAACCCAATACAAGTTTGTGATTTTCTTATTGTTAACTTTCTCCTAAACATGTTTTCTATCACTCTCCATCGGAGCATGACCCGATGTTTTCTCCTCCATGTCCATGTTTTCATACATAGAATCCTAGCATGGGTTAACTCGGGTGACCTCTGTGCTTATCTTTCTTTATTTTAATGTGATTGTTTTACCGACTCTTGTTCCGATGTGGGACGTTCAAGGATGCTTCCAAGCGCAATTTTAAAATTGCGAGGACGCAATTCCCAAAAGGGGGGAAGGATGTAACACCCCAGGTAAATAAGGAATATGACATTTTCATATTTATCCATATTTTTGAATAAAATATTAATATTACTTTAAAGGGGACGCTATGCTCGATGGCGTACCCAACACGCAACAACGAGTTTCTTGGGAATCTTACGTTGCACTCTAATAATAAAATAATATTATTTTAAATGGTAGTTAACATGTAGCCATTGTAATGGCGGGAATGGATAGAAATAACTAAAATATGATTATATATGTTCTTAAATATTTTTACATTTATACAATAAAAGATAAAGGCTTAAAATACGGAAAGAATTCAATTTTAGGTGTATATGCCCTAGTTTTCACTAAAGGTTCACTTATCACCTTTTGATGGAGAACCGTCATTAAATATAGTTTTGTTCACTATTAAACATTATTTGGGACCAAATAAAACTCTTATTAAGAATCGGGACATCAAAATTTACTTTGTGTATATTTTTGGTATCTTTCCGATAAAGTTTTTTTTAATGAATAGTGTAAAATGTTGTATTTTAATTCAAAACCACTTTTTAATCTAATTTATTTATATGATTATATTATATTTTGAATTGGTTTTAAAGTGAAATTAGAAAATATTTTTATCATTAAATCCAATAGTGGTCATTGGAATCAATTTCACTTTGAAATCAGACTTAAACTAGTGTCAATCTTTTGATACTTATTGTTTCATAAAACACGCTATTTGTCATGACAGCGGGAATTAATTATTAAATTAATTAATGTGACTTATATGTTTTGAATTTATTAAAACGGACTTCATTTTTGAATTCAGAATATCAAATAAATCTTAGGGTGAATTTTTGGGATTTTTCTGAAAAACTTCAATTTTTGATGAATAGTGAAACAACTAAGTGGTACTTATAAAAACTGATTTTCCGTTTAAATGAAATTTTGCCATCATTGTGTTTTGATTTTCAAAAATCCGACATACATGGTTTTCATTAAGAAGTAAAATGTTATTCAATGAGATTATAATATTTTTTTGGTGAATAGTAACTTATTATGTTTTTTATCGCGATTAGTGGTAATTAGTGTAGTTTAAGGTAAAAATAATGCTTTAATAAAATGAGATGAGCTTGACACATGTGTTACCCTCATTGGTTGTATCATGGCCGACCAAGACAAGCCATGGGTCAACTTGGGGACCCCATGGATCCACTTTGGTTGGGAAATGACATAAATAACATTTTATTTATTGTAAAAGTAAAATTGACCCAAACATGATATGTTTTACTAAAACAATTTTTAAGTGGGGTTATACAAGTCATATTTTTGATTATAAATATTAATTGGAAATATAAAAAGATTTTCTACATCATAGTAGTTTTTTTATAATTTTTATACATTAAATAAATTAAATTATTTATGACATAATAATGATGCAGCGATGACATCATTATTTGACGATTTAAATAAAATGGAAAGATAATGTATAATCTATAAACTAAACATGTAAAAAACTAATTGGATAAGTTGATTTCGAAGCCTTATCACCTTATCCACGAATTATATCAATGTGGGACCTTTTGAAACCGAAACACATTTTCAAATAAAGTAATATTTCATTACATTCCAAAAGTACCCCTCCTCTCCTCTTATAAAAGGCCCCCACCTCTACCACATTTAACACACTCCTCAAGCCTTTGTCTCGGCCAACCCCTGCCCATTTACTCTCTCCACATCCCTCTCCTCATCCTAGAGGATTCACTTTGGGCAGAATCCTTTCAAAGGAAGCCTTTAGGCTCAAATCAAAAGGAGTTACACTTTTAAAGGTAATTCATTCTCTCATGTTCATTTGTTTTATTTTTCTTCTCCAACCCCCTAAACTATTTTTATTTACTTCTTCTGTAACAACAGCAGTATCTTCAATATACTAGGATGTTTTTATAAGATTTATTCGTGCTACACTCTCACACAACTACATCAAATGGTTAAAGAACATACGGTTTCCGTGGATGGTGAAATTCTGCCCCCCGAAACGATGATTGTTCAATACTCATTTAACACCTTCAAAGGTGGCCATTATGATGTCAGTATTTTTATATATGATATATAATATGTTTATGTTTTATTTATGCTTCTTTATTTTTCATTTTTGTCTTACCTTTATGGCTTCCATTATGGGTATACGCGATATATTCATTTAAGGAAGTGCGGACTACCGCCCCCTCAAAGTGATTTGATTCGTTAAATACCATATGTGGGATGTATAAAGGATGGAAATATGATATTATATATGATATTATACTGGAATTATAATATACCTTTATATCATTATTATTCCATTCTATAAAATACGAAATAGAAATGAAAGTAGCGTTCATGCGTACGTACGGCTTACCGTCTCCATGAACGGTGCATTTCATTTCTTACCTCTAAATGATTATGTAATGTTATAAATTCATGAATATACTGGATATATATGACATATATGATATCTACATAATGAATACAATTCTGGATATAATAAACATTTGGCCACACGAACAACATGTAATTGTAAGAAGTCCACTTTCGACTTAAGAACCAAATATCAGCAAAACAAATATTATTAACTTAAATGATAACATAATGTTTATGACATGGTAATAAGTGTTATAAAAGTAATAATGAACTTGAAAAAGGTTCTTAAGTAATTATAAATTAACTCAAGTTTATTATTCAGGAGATAAAAGAAGGATCGAGTCAAGTCGGACCCGAGGTAAGGGATCCTACAACTCTCTTTCTTTTTAAGTACACTCTTTTATGTCATTTATTTTAAGCTCATCTTTCTTATGATTGGGATGTTATTTTATATTACATTTACTGTAATTTTTATGTTCATGTGATGAGAGACCCTACTCTCTCTCATCAATCCATTTTGGAAGTTTTGAGTGGCGCCGTTAGGCTGCCGAACTTTTGTAAGAGATCTAACCTCTCTCTTTCTTTTTAAGTACTCTCCCTTATGTCACTTCTTTTAAAATCCTCCTTGAAATGTTGGGGGATTTTCTTTTATATTCCACTTGCTATAAATTCTATTGTAATATGATGGGATACTCTATTTTATCTCATCAATCCATATTCGGATGTTTTATGTGGCGCCGTTAGGCTGCCAAGTTTTCGTAAGGGATTTTTCATCTCACTTTTATTCCCGTGAGATTTATGCTACATTTGCCACAAATTCCATTGAGTGGTGTATGTACTGCCCATTATTCTACTCTTTGTGTAATATACTTTCGTTTATGAGTATTTACATCAATGACCTATTGTCTTTCATTCATGGGGTGTATGTTTTGAAAGATACCCAAGTCGGTAAGGGAACTTTTCACCCTCCTCTTTTTTAAAAGACTTCTTTTATTGGGTCTTTTAATTTACATATTTTTATGTTGGGATATGTTTTCATATATCCTTATTGATGTAAAGTTTATGTCCAAGTGATGAGATACACTTTTTATCTCTCATCAACTCATTTTGATGTGATGCCGTTAGGCTGTCAAGGGAACTTTTTAACCCAATTTCGATTTCTTTGGGTTCAACTTGTAGTCATTGAATATGTCATACTTTGAATATGTGTGAATGACCTTTTATTGTTTTACACTTAATATCCACTAACATTGGGTGTATATATATTTTTCACACATATTTTTTGAGATTTATTTGTCCTTAATTTAAGGATACCTTCTTTATAAGGGATTTCATCACATTTGACATTTCTATTGAGGGTTCATTGTTGTTATGCACCAATTCACTCTTATATGGTGTATATACTTTCGTTTGGAGTATTATATCATGAATACTTTTATTCTCATGATATTATAAAGTTCTGACTAAATGTTATTCCTCGATTATTGTATTCAAGTGTCTCTAATTTTGGTAAAACACCTTTAACCAAAATATCGTTTTAAATGTTTTAATTATTTGTTCTTATTAATATCCATGTTTTCAAAATGGTTTTAAGGATTTATTTATATGGATATTAATGGTTTAAAATGTTAAAAGCTTCAAGGTGGTATCGGACACTTTGATTCAAAAATATCTATATTAAATGTTTTAAATGGTTTTGAAAATGGTTTTTAATGGATTCGTTATTTCAATATCCTAAAATGTTATATTGTGATTGAAATGTGGAAATGTTATGTTTCCTTTATTCATGTTTTATGTGATACGATTATGTTATGGTTCTTGGGAATTGTTATGAAGAACGGGTGGTTCCGTGATAAACTAAGGGCGGGTGAGCCCGATATAGCTCTCCAATGCATTGGGTAACGCGAAGGAGTGAAACGTTAAGGTTTCTCCGAAGAGATTAAGGGAATATACTGTGATGGGTATTCCAAACGTAACCAAGAGGGTTACTCCCTACGTAATAATGTTATGAATGCCTCAAGTTACCTTTATGTCTTATTTTTTCTATGATTTATTCATGATTTGATATGCCTATGTTTTATGGGTAAAGTATGATTTCATTCTTATGTATATATGAACTCATGTTTCCTTTCCATATTTTTATAACCCTTACTGAGCTTTTTATGCTCATCCCATGTTTTTGAAATGCTTTTCACAGGTCAAGGGAAAGGTACATGATGTGACGATAGTGTCAAGGATGTGTCAAGAAAGAATTCGTGTTTTATTTTAAATAGGTTTCCATTGATGGGAAGAATGAATATTGTCTTTTATGTAACCACCTTGTTTAAATGTGGAATGTAATGCAAGTTTCATGATCTAATTCTCTAAAAATCTAAACCTGAAAAGATCCTCAATGTGTAATCTTGTAATAAATCAAGTTTAAGTAAGGTTTAAGGTTGGGGCCTTATAACATAAATCCTCGAGTTGCGGAGATTTTAATGTCCCATAAATTCACTATTTTTTTCATAAATACATGGGAGTTTTACGAGTCTGTAGTTTCTAACGGCACCTGATTGTGAGGCCTGGTGTGCCCAAAATCAAATTATGAAGTTTTTTAAGTACGTTCAGTAAACGAACATTCGGTATTTTTTATATTTTCAACCGGTGCTCGGGATTTGAAATCCGAGGAAACCGTTGAACTCACAGCGCTGATATTCGCTTAAGGAGAACTTTACCACAGTTGCATTTTAAAGAGATTGGAAGTTAGTTTTTGGGGTTTCTAAAAAAATTAAATAAAAATATGTCTAGCATATTTTTATTTGAATGGTATTTAAAACCTCCAAGGGGAGGTTGGTGGAGGAGCCACCCGCACATAACCTCCCTTGGGAGGATGTCATAAGGTGGGGCCCACACAAGCATCAAACCCCATAACTCCCCTTGAACCCCCAATTAAGTAGGATGAAATCTTCACTTTCCCTATAAATTTTTGGATCCTCTTCACCTTCCCCATTATGGTGCCATCACACCTAGGAATTAATTAATTCCAATTAATTAATTTGAGGTGACTTGAATTCTTTGGAATTCTTTTTGATTACATGGAAATAATAAAATAATAGTGGAGCTATTATTTTATTTGAATTTTTTGGAAACCTTCATTTGGGGGGTGGTACATTTGGAGGACTTGGGAGATTCTCCAATGAGTAATGAAATCCTCTCCAACGAAGAATGATATACTATCAATGATGAACACCTGTCTCTACTATGGAACGACAACACCGTCTTCTTCCTTTCCAACCGGGGTAAGAAAGGGATGATGCCACACGCGAATAACATCGCCAACGACGACGTCATCTCCTTCCGACATCAACGGAACGATTCCACCTTCCCGCAACTCCTCCGAGCGAACAACGATTACAAGGATGGGGGAATTTATAATTTTAAAGTATGAATTATACCATTGTTCCTCATCATTTATTTTTGTTCGATGATGGCCACTTGTTATCACCTAATGCGGAGGGTGCAGGTTGAACAAACCCATCCCGAAATCCCTCCGATTTGTTCTTGATTGGATGAAGATGGAGGAAGAGCCGAAAGGGCATGGTGCTGACACACCGCACCAGAGAATAACCACAACCAGGAGGGTCGCGGTGGACAGAGGAGGCACGGCGCCATCGCGCCGCGCTGAAGGAAGGGGGTCGTGGCCATTCGGGCCGCGGTGAACAAAGATGGTGCGGCGCCGTCGCGTCGTGCCGAGGGAGCCTTATGGCTGGGCCGCCCATCGGGCCGGGCGGCGACGGTCGTGCCACCCCATGGCCAGGCCGCCCCTCGGCCAGGGTGCCACAGCTGGGAAGCCCCACGGTCGGGCCGCCACTTGGCTGGGCCACAACGACCGGGCAGCCCCACAGCCGGGCCGCCCCTCGGCCGGGATGCCACGGGCCGGGCCACGCCCTCGGGTTGGGCAGTACCCAAGGACCGGGTTAGACCTCGGTTTGGACCATGTCGGGCCGGGTTGGTCCGACTTTGTCGTACCAAACTCAGACCCTCTATGTCTATTTACACCTTTTAGCATGTATCTTAGGCTAGAGGTATCTGATTTTCGAACCTCCTGCGGTGATAGAATTCTTAGAGGGAGGCGATTCTTTTGGCATACCCTGCTTGAGGTTTGGATGTAGTTGGGGGTACATTCGGGTTGGTTTGAACCTAAAAACCAACTGGGCCCCTGGAACAGAAATTCCAATAACTCATAGATCGGGCGTACATTTGACACGTTGTCTGTTACGTTGGGTTCCTTATGATGAGATGGAACTACGGGATACATCAACTCGAGACTTCATGGTTGTTGATGTATCAAAAAATGGCTCGAGGGGTGTACCCTCCTGGAATCGAGCCTGGTGAGTGCGGGAATTCTAGGGCTGGCTGCGACTGAGATGACGGAATCCTCCGTGGGTTCGAGAGTGACGATACTGCTCCAGGATCCTCCGTGGGTTTGACGGTGATGAATTTTGTACCAAAATCCTCCGTGGGTTTGAAAGCTATGATTCTATACCAGGATCCTCCGTGGGTTCGACAATGATGACTTCTGTACCAGAATCCTCCGTGGGTTCGACAGCAACGATACTATACTAGGATCCTCTGTGGGATCGACAGTGATGACTTCTGTACCGGAATCCTCCATGGGTTCAACATCGATGACTACTGTACCGAGATCCTCTGTGGTTCCAACTGTTCTGGCTTCTGTTCCTAGATCCTGTGTGGGTCCGACAGAATAGCTGATCTTGGATCCTGTGTGGGTCTGACAGCTTTGTTGGTCTTGACTCCTATGTGGGTCTGACATCTTAGATGAATCAGTGATTACATCTAATCATCTCTATCACTCTACAAAAGATTTATACATGTGTGATTTGAGTCATGTATTTCAACCACTGTCATCATGGTGATTGAATTTACTTCCCTTTGGAATGGTTTGTGCTTGTTCTGGAGAGCTGGAGTCGTACTGTGATTGGTAACTTAGGTATATGTATGGGAATATACCTAAGTAGGGTTGGTTGATAATTCATGATTGTATCATTCTTCTGTGGTTTATACTTAGTGGATTATAGGAGACCTTCGGGGGTCTCAGGGTCCCCTACAGAGTATTGTTATACTCACCCCTACACGGGCTTCACCCGCCCCTTGTTGGGTTCTTTGAAGATGATGGACAATAGTGATCGAGGCTGAGGGTGACAGACGGGAGGCTGCTCGGATCTGGACTAGACAGAACGTACCGCATGGACGCGTTGTTCATTTACTATACCTACCCTTCAGGTAGGATTCCCCGGTGGATGATCCAGGAGCTTCTTACCTTTTTACTTGTACTTTTACATGTTGTTCAGTTGGGTTTGTATTCTGTCCCACTTACTTTCAACACAGTTTTCTTTTCTATTTTAGTATTTGTTGCTTCTACTGCTTGTGTTCAGACTATGTGAGTTACATGTTAAAAGGAAATGCCTTCCCTTTTTTTTCAGGGATTCACCTTTGGTGCTAGTCGCCTGCCCCTGGCCTATGGAAGGCAGGCTTGGGGTAGTCATGGCACGAGCCCCGAGGACGGGTCGTGGCATCTCACATCAGTCTATTCACTGATTCATATTTCACATTTATCTCCTCTCTTACCTCTTGTTAATCACAACCATCCAAAACCTTTACCGATTACATATTTACTTTATTCGAAACATTTTCCATTCCACTAAGTATCTATAATGAAACCCTATAAAAACTACACAACCATCGTATCCACAACAACACAAAATAATGCGAAAAACCCACAAAAAAAATCTTAACCAATAACCACAACCCACTATCACATCCTTCAACAACAATCACATGAAATTGTCCTCCATGAAATTCATTCATTTCAAATACGAATCCAATTTACCTGCACTATCGCCATAAATCCTAGATTTCAACACAACCAATTTATTACCATATTATTGTGATTTATCAAATTATACAGGTGAAATGAATATTTATAGTACCCTCTAGTTTATTCAAAATAGAGAACTCAATAAAAAATACATGAAGTAGTAAATAGAAATAAAATGTAGAAATCTAGCTATATATCACACCAAGGAAACTTTATTGAATCTTTCTTTTATTACAATAACTTGTGGCCAACATTGAAATCAAAACAAAAAATTCATATCTTGAAAAATACTTTTTCATACCATATTTAAAATATTATTATTTATTGATATGTTATTCTATCTACTCAATCATATTAATTTCATATATATCACAAAAACATGTAACATTATCAACATCATTAACAAATAACCATAAAACTTATACAATATCAAATATTCATATAAAAACATGTGGAAATAAATTCCCTATAAAATTTATTTAATGAGATTAAATATATCCATTAGGATAATCCATAACATCCACACAAAAACAAAAATCAGGGTAACTTTTTAATTTCACATAAATAAAAGGGAGAATCCTTCAATCTCCCACATTAATAGATGATTCAACAATCATTCTACAAGATCAATTGAATGAGAGGATCACAATTCCATGATAACATGAGGGAAACCACAAAAACCAAGAACAAGAAATTATCCATAAAAACATGATCTAATTACAAAAAAACAAAAACAAAAACTCCACTAAAACATCCCCAAGAAGATGTATAGAGAGAAACTTTTTCAAAAAAAGGGAAACTCACTTTATAATACAAATGGTGGATCTCCCAAAGCACATGAGAAAAATCCAAATCCAAGGGAACTTAACGGTATCCAAGTATGAACCATTGGTTACTTAAGGATTGATGAAAATTTATGAAAGAAAATAAATCAAGAAGGATTGCACAATTATAAAAAAGGAAAATTTAGGCATTATAGTGAGATAAGCTTTTATCACATATTAATAGGGATAATCCAAATGAATTTATGAAAATCACAATTTGATATCCTATATCTACCGCATACCTGACCTTGTAAAACTCAATCAGGTATATTTTTAGATATAACTAGCGAGGGTTCACATTGTGACTAATATAGTTTGGATAGGTTTATGATCCTTTATGGACAATCTACAATGAAATAAAAGAACCATTATGTAGTGATTACCAAAATTTTATATGTTTGAAACAAGTCATACAATTCTTCATGCCATGGTGTTTGTGACATAGCCATGTTGACTAATCATGAGAGATTTGAACTACCCAAGACCATATCACACTGTCACAAGAAAATAGAAAAGGCAATATGTAAGACAAAATATTCCACACACAAGGGTTTCTTCATGAAATATAAGGTTTTAAACCTTACCAAACATATAATAAACCAATATATGTATTGAATTAATCCACCAAATTGTGACCAAATATCCTCCCCGTGAAATAGTGAAACACCTAACTCACATGGCCTATTCCACATACCATAACACCGAAACCAAATTGTGACTCAACCTTTCATAGAGTTACACCCATGGTCATGCCATGACACATCCTGCCCAAATAAAATCTCATATATATAATAGTAATTTTATAACTACAACCTTCTAATGACACATGAAACACCAAAAAGATACAAATTAATCATCTAGAAATGATTAATCCATCATATTAGATACATATCAAATCAATTTCATCCTCATGAATCAAAAATGAACACAAACAGAATACAATAACCACTAACCAAACCAGTCTCAAGGATATACCTCTCGAATAAGGATAATTCAGATATTACAAAACTAACATTAATCAAAGGATAAAAACCACAATCCTAAAAAAACAGAGTCATCCATTTCATCATCAACACATTCCCAAGAGGGAACCTCATAAAAATAGCTTCTATAAGGGATACATATACAAAAGTCATATAATACCCAATAAAACTACTCCCTAAATATAAAAATGACTAAAAAAATTAAGGAACCTCCTCCCAATTCTAATGGATTACGACACTCATGGGAAAAAATTTATTATTTTATTCACCATTCTTGACATAATAATTCTAACACAACAATATTCATTCCTTCATAGGTAAAACGTCATAACCTAATAGCCACATGAGATACTTCTCAAAAAACTTCTTTCATAAAAGGTGATTAACAAAGTTGAGTATAGGGAAAGGAATTATTGATGAATCGATCTTAAAATCAAACTCCCTTAACAATACTTAATCCTTCCATCATGAAAAATAATATGAGGGGACTCATGTTTTGAAAAACATTCATTTTTATAAATATAGATCTTTATGTTCTCAAATACTTCATACATTTAAAAAACTATGAAAATTTATATCGTAAAACAAAAAATTTCTTTAGATTTCATTTAAAAAATAAAATTGAATATTACAAACCACATTAATTGAAATAAATTGAGAATATAAATAAAAAATAAAAAATAAAAAAATATAATATCATCAATTTCTATAAAAAGGAAAATAGTCACTATCTCAAAAAACACTATTAAACTATTATAATAAACTGACTTCATATAAACTAAATACCCATTGAATCCTAACCACACTACAAAATACATCAACTACTTTATGTAAAACCAAGAAAAAAATGAATTACATGTCACTTGAACAATAATTTTACCATTTTATAATAATAAAACATATCCACTTACCTGATATAGGATTCCAATAGCAATTAAAACATAATGATTGAGGCCTCTCCCTATCCTTGAGATACCGGATGATCTACTACGTCACATGAGGAAATATATACAACTTGAGAGAACATGTTTAGAATTCTAAGAATCTTTTAGAAAACCCATCTCGATCACATCACCACGATCCCTCACCTATATCCAAGACAAAATCCATAAACATTCCACCTTCATTAAAATATATAGTCTCCAGATACACTGAAAATAGAGTACTCACATGTCTTTGTTAGCTAGGTAGTTTGGAGACCAGACCATAATTATTTTGAAGTTCCTAATGAGTTTAAACACATTAGACTCACATTATTATGACTAAAATAACACATTCATGAATTTGTCGCTTTGTTCCTTGGAATACAACTCCATCATGGGAAAGGTAATAAAATCTTCCTAAAAGACCTACCCTAGTTGACAATGATTCAACTTCCATCACTCTCAACACAAGGCTTGGAGTGATACTACAATAAAAGAAAGAAAAATATAATGTATATTCTTTCTTAATTAATATTAAACCTATATCATTTCTCACTACTCCATAAACTCAATGACTGACATTCCACGAAGTAAATTTATCACTTTTTTCTATTAAAATCGTGACAAAACCCTCTCTCTGGACTCTTTCCACTTCATAGAAGAAACACCCAATTTCTTCACTAATGATATGTCTTAAACCCAAATATCAATACTAAAAATGATAGTTTTAAAAAATAATTAACAAATAAATATCATAGAAAACTTATATAAACAACAATAATCATATCAACTTTTACAACCATTAAATCTACCAATCAATTATTATTTTAGAGAAACATTCATTACCCTTTAAAATCATCACCATTCATTCTTCCAACTACATAACATTATTATCACTCCCACACCAATATCCATAAATCAATCAATCAATCAAAAAACCAGTTTTTTATTCCCAAAAATAATGTATTTTACAAAACAAGGATAATAATATTAGTTAAAAAAAGAAATTTAACAACAACCATTAAGGGAAAAAATTATCTTTTTATAAATTTAATCACTTAATTCATGTACAAATGAACCCTAAAATAAAACATTATTTTAAAACCTAAATATATGAAATGAAACCCCAACAATTGAAACATTTAAATAAAACCAAAATTCCCCCCTTCAAATAAAATTTTTCCAAAACCAATTGAAATGAAAATTTTCAATATGTCTTTAAAACTATGTGTCAACAAACACATTTTATAAAATACTACTAAAAAATTTGGAATGAACCCTTTAATAATAAACACCACTTTTAAAAATAAATGTAAATATAATATTTATTTAAGAACCCTTTCTAAAAATAATCACATCATGGTCAAAAAAAGTCAATTAAACATTAACAAAAATTACTACAAAAATTATTAAAAAAATATAAATATTTATCCAAATCAGCATCCTTAAATTCATAAATTGTCTATAAATTCCTCATTATTAATTAAAGAGATTCAATTACTCAAAAAATCAATCAATTAAACTTATCATAGATGTCATGAAATTTATAGTTTAATCATTTTCCATTTTAATTTGATCATTCTTCCTAATAAAAAGTTAATATATTTAAGATATATAATGAATAATTACTAACACACCATTTTAAAAATTCATCTATAAATAAGGAAAAAATATCAAAAATTGAAAAGATTACATAATTTCATCATATATGTAGTTCAACTCATACAGTCCTAACATTCCCTATCTATAAAATATCAATATGTTTTAACATAAAAAATAAGAAATATAAATCAACACATAGCATGTTCTGCAAACACAGTACGGGAACACTTCATTTACCCCAATTAAAAAATCCATTATATTACAATCAAATTAGAAACTTTCATGATGGAAATAAAATAAGATAAAAATTTTCAAAAGAATATGGATGATCATAGAATTTCAATGGTTTCTATTAGTCATTTAGTTCAAAGAAAAATCATTACTTCTTAGAGTTTCCATTTAATGATACTTCAAACACCCTTCTAAAGTGAAAATGAAATAACAACTATAATAATATAAATAATGTTACCATATATATTAAAACCACTTCCGATAATAATTTTCTCATAAATAATGAAACAAAATGCTCCAAAAAATGTCAAGAGTATAAAATAAATATTAATGAGGAATCCAATAAGCCACCTTCATATCCTTAAAATATTAACATTGGTCAACACCATAAAGAGGATCCATAATCCTTGAGCGTTAAATTTTACATATGATGATTTAATTAGGTTCATTATAACTCTTTCCTTATAATAACCCAATTCAAACATAAGCACAATCAAACTTGATGCATTTATAACCCCTAGGTCTCTACCCTAAAATCAACAATATCTTGACTAGGATGTTTAGTGAGCTTAAGGTGCATATATAGGATCATCAGGGGCCTTAAACTTTTGTTAGCCAGCTAGGCTCCCTTTATACCTCACACACTAACTTTGAATAAAAATACAACCCCTCTAGACCCATGAAATCATCACTAGTTCCAAACAAAAAACCCCAATCATAAATTCTATAAATATCTATGATACAACAGTTTCAGGACCCAGTCCAATGGGAACCCCTCCTAGGCTTGCAATGAAGATGAGAATGGCCCTTAAGGCCCATATATAATAAGAAAAGGGTTGGTAATTATCATAGAGGTAATATAATATAAAAATAGGAGGAACTACCCTCATAAATTTAAATAACCTATAAAAAAACACAAATAAACACCAAAAAATAAAAAAAAATTGAGATATCATAAGGTTGTAATGTAATATATAGACAATTGTTGAAAATAATTACCAAATTTTAACTACTAAGGCAGTAAGTCAAACCAAATCTTCTAGCCATGAGCTAGTAATGTCCTACTTAATCATTGAATTATTCCATGAAAACTATATATATATATATTTCTGTTTCTATGATAATACATGTATACATTGTATGATCCACCACAAAACATCTTCGGAAAATGTGGAAGAAGAATACAAATGCCTCTGTGAATAAAAAATATAACTAAAATATACCTAAGTAGGCCAGATATCACCCAACCTCACACAATCCTTCTTACCCAATATCATAACCATATATAATAACATAGTAATTGAATAAAATATCAAGAAAGAACCTGAAAACCACTTCTCATGATTGTTTTTAACTCGCAATGTCCATGAATATGTCATGTGAATCAATCACTTCATGATAGAAATATTCATATAAACACATATCTTATCATAATCACCTCTCCAAATATTAGGATCCACATACTATATATCAATATCCCAACCACATATCAAATTTCCATCATAATATGGTATTGTGAACATAAAGGACAATAATAATTTTCCCTCCTCCTACCATATAAAACCCCTGACATATATATCATCACAATAACATCATATCACATCATTAAAAACATAAATTATAACCATAATATCATATTAATCCTATCTTTAGTCCATCACATTCAATAATGTGTTTGTTGGGAGTGAGGTGAAGAGGGGCTAATTAGTCATTCATTCCTGCACTGACCTGGTGGAACCCCCCAGAACACAAAACATTTGGGTGTGGGAAAGGTTATCTAAATTTTGATGTTTATGTAATAAATAAGAATAAAAAATACACCATGTATATACCATATCAACACACTCAATTACCAATCAAATGTTTCATACAAAAAAATACTAATAACACCTATTATAATTATTTCTCCCCAACTACAAAAACTTAACAACCACTGTAGAATATATTACACAACCAGCCACACCACCACACATTAAACAACCAAAATAACATTCAAAATATTTCTTTTAAACATATTATTAATCATATCCATATTTTTCATTTTACTAAACATATCATATTCAATATTTTATTCGTTTCCACATTTAATGTTGAACTATCCATTAAACTGCATCCAAATTCAATCCATTCATTTATTCATATTTAACATCTATCATTGCTCTTGCATCTTGTTAATCACAACCATTCCAGTCCATTACCCATTACCAATTTCAATTATTTTAACAATATTTCATTCCTCTTGAATTCTATAATAAAACATCTTAATAAATAAAAATCCATCATATTAACCACCACAAATAAATAATTCCAACAACCACCACACATTTCCAAACATATAACCAAAAAAATACATTCTTCCATTTCAAAATTGGTCAAATGAAACCATCCTACATGCTATTATTTCATTTCAAATTAGCATCCCATGTCCATAAATTTTCACAATAAATCCCAAATTTCTATATAAATAATGTTTTACTATATTTAAATGATTTATCTAATTATGAAGGTGAAAATCATATCAACATTAGATTCCAATGTTATCACAACAACATACCTCAATCAAACACACATG
Organism: Viscum album; assembly: GCA_963277665.1. NCBI lineage: Eukaryota > Viridiplantae > Streptophyta > Magnoliopsida > Santalales > Viscaceae > Viscum > Viscum album. The sequence continues at coordinate 864,456,318 of OY728152.1, read as the reverse complement.
AAATAGTCTAAAATAATAAATCAAAATAATACCATAAAAATCACATCAAGAAACAATTCCTAAATAATTATTTCGTAGGAATTAATTTTTACTACTATAATCATCATTACCATAACATCATATTTTCAACAAAAAATTTATTTTCAATATTGTAATGATTATCCATTAATAAAAGTTTATTCTATTAATTTAATTACATAAATGATATATATATATATATATATAATATTATATAATACAATTAAAAATATAAACCAACTATCAAACACATAAAATATCATAGATTCATATAAAACACATAAAAACCTATATTTATCATTTTATTTTCATTAATCCAATTAATTATTTTCATAAAGAATATTATTATCATCAAAAAAAGAAAGGAATATAACTATACTTCCAAACATACACATAAATGAATGGTATATGTCTTGAATCCCCTACCAAAATTGATACTCAACAATATCCCTTAAAAATAAATTTAAGGAGTGGATCACAAGTATAAGATCACATGAGAGAAACCTCAACATCATATAAAAAACAACCATTATCATGTTCATTAACTAATATAGAAAAAACCAAAACAAAACCAGTACCCCAACCACTCAATGAAGAAGTAAAGACTGTAAACTAAGAAGAAAAGTGTAGAAATTCCCCTTAGATAAAAATATGTGGATATCATGAATACAAAGACCATAGCAAATTGAAAGGTAACACAAAGATATCCAATGATGAACTTTTTATTTCATAAGGATCGTTAAAAACAATAGAATAAGAAACAAACCATAAGGGATTATAAATATAGAATTAAAATAAAATCCTAGGTTGTTAAAACGTGAAATGTAATGGTAATTTCATGATAGTGTTTGAAGGAAAAAATCACTAAAAAATCACTCAATAAAATATTATATATACCATAGCTACCTATATTTAAAAACCAGTCACCTAAATTATTCTATGAAACCATGGAGATCCATTACAAGAAATATATAGTCACATATTGATAATGGTCATAAAAATCCAAGCTATAATGAATCCTGATAACCCTAATGTGATGATTCTATAAAAGATAGAACTGCAAAAAAACAACCATCCAAGGCTTTACACTAGGGTATCTAAAACCACACTGAAATGGTTACTAATGATATACTTAAACTACCCATGACCATATAATTCTGGGACCCACAACCTTCATGTCATTATAAAAAAATTGAATAATTAATACATAATAATAAATATTCACTTAAATAAGGGTTTCTTTACGAAAAGTAATATTTTTTACTCTACCAAAATTCTTTACAACCCTATATGATACGAATGAACCCCCAATGTTGTGAAACAATATCTTCCCCTTGGAAAAACATAATTCATCACTCACATATCCCATTACCCATACCATGACTCGATAAACCACACTATGAATAAACCATTCATGGTGTGACATCCATCTCCATGTTGTGACATCACCTCTTATGTTGAAATCTCAACTCCAATAAAACCCCCTTTTCTATAACATTCTCTTGGCACATCCAACACCCCAAAGATAAAATTTAACAATTCATAAATGTATTTTTCATTACACTTATCTTTTATTTGATATAAAATTCCCATTATTTTTTATTTTAACAATATAATTTTTTATAGAAAATAGCGGAGTTTAGTATTAGTGAATAATATTTTTGTAATGAAGGAACTAGATTGAAAACAATTTAAATTAATTTTATTTGTTGTTTATATAAGTATAGAATTTCATAATTTCTAGCTGAACATTTCATTTGATAGGGAAATTCAAATTGTATTAGTATGAGATATTAAAAAAAAATTTAAAAAATTTTATTTTAATTATTATAATCAAGGATCTTCCCTATTTATTTTGTTGTGTGATTATGTGTTTCATTGGGAAAATATCTCTAAAATTTAGGGTAATTATAAAAAATTGATTTGGGATGATTATTAGAATTTACAATGTATATTTCAATGTTTTGGTACGTGATATGTGGCTTAGTTGATATGATATGTGTTTTACCATTGACATGTCCCATGAATATTAGGTGATGGAAATTAAAGTTACATTTATGTTTTATGATTGTAAAACCCATGTTTCCCATAATATATTGTATGGTTAGTTGGAAGGGAGTGTTCTATAGCTGTTTTTTATGTTTTTTAAAAGAAAATAAATCTTTTACCCCCCAAATTAATATTTTATTCCCATAGAAGGCATATTTTGTTCCAAGATAATTTCATGTTATATTTCTGAAATCATATAATAGGTTTATAGAAATGTTCATTTTGTGTAGTTGAAATAATATGTTAAATGGAGATATTATATTATGCCATTATACATATGATCTATAATGGATATATGAAATTTTCTCTGATAAGATGAAGATATGTTATACGGAACTAAATTTATATTATGTGTTGAATTCTTTTTATCCAACAAATCATATGTTTTTTAGAATAAACAATCGGTGATATAATTGATATGTGTATTTATATCACATTCATATATGAATTACATTCATGGATAATGTTTTTATACATGTTATATACAAGGTGACTATATATTCTGGGAGGTAAATGTTTCAATAATGAATGCATATATTTTATAAAAAAAATTATTTATTCAATGAATAAAATGTTTATAAATGAATTATACTATAAACAATTCTATATAGGAATATTTTATATTTATATCTAATATATTAAATGGTCAAATAGACATATTTGTTTTGTTATGATATGTTTTATCTTGATTAAAATGTATATATATTCTACGAATAGTTTTGTTATGTGTCTTATGTTATATGGTTAATAGAATATATGTAAAAGAAAATTTTACTTTAATTAATAATATTTTAAAATGTATGTGTCTATTTGGTGAAATTTTCAATAGATATATATTATTGTAATTGGATGTATTATTCTTATTCACTTAACATCTGAGAGGTCATTGGTGGGAAAATTTTAAAATGTATTTTTATCTTATTTGATGTTTGATGTTATTTTTTTATGTACTATAATATTACAGGTCCTCTATGTAACATTTAATACATGTTGTTTGGGGGTTTTCATGAAACACACAGATGTTTATAATAAAATGTGATTATTCATGTTTTGGTCTCTGTAGTTAATAAAAGTATACTTCCCCCCCTATGAGTTCTAGTATCCACTATGTGGCCTATTATTGAAAGGATTTACAGGCCACGGTTAATTTCATTACTATCCTTGGATTGTCCTTTATAGAGACAATTTATGATAAAATGGTATCATAGAGATGGAGGTGTATTAATATGGAGTATAGTGTAGGAACTAGTATGTAATTTTGTTGGTTTAGTAATACAATTGTATTATTTGAATCTAGTTAGTAAATTTTGCTATTGAAATTAACTATAGTTATAATGGGATCCAAATAACTTAAGGATGTTTACATGGGGATGGTTTATTTTCTACATAGTGACTACATAGGTATGGGTTTGTGTTTCATATAGTTTCAAGTCATGATGATTTCATGTCACATGTATTGAAATAATTTTTTATAATTGTGATCTATATAGTGATAATAGCAACATAAAAATTTTCCATGGGATTAAATATTGTGTTAATCTATTAATATTCCTTGTATATGAAAAATATTGGGTTTTGGAAGAGATAATTAACAAAGAAATAATTTTTATTTGGTAAAGGGTATACCCAATCGTTACTAATGTATAATAAGTTTCTCGACATTAGTTTCAATGAAAAAACATGGATAATTATGATGTGTATGTTTCTAAAAAATAGACTGAGCAATGGCTAGAGGGGGTTTATATTACTGTCTAACTTATCCAGTTAGTTGAAGAGTATAATATTACCTTAATAGTGATCTTATTTTGAGGTTAATATAAATTGTGGTGGATATTGTCCTTGGGTGATAATGATGTTACCATGATTTGGTGGTTTCATTTTTGTGACCAATATTTAGTGGATTTGTAATATACCATCCAAGATACCTTTTCTAAATACCCTGATCGAAATTCCACAAAACTAATGATTACTACCAATCATAATAATCTAGAACATTTTCTGATAGTATAACATGAATATAATGGCAAATAATTACACATTTAAATTAATTAAGAACAGAACAAGTCTTTTATTTTGAAATCTAGATTGACACATCCGCACACTGGACATCCCATAATTATTGAAAAAATCATCTATAATATATGAAAGAACGAAACACGATATAACTGCTTAAATTAGACATTAAACATACAAATAAAAACATACAAGATCAAAACATATATAAACCAATCTGCAATATAGATACTCCACATTATGTTAAAATAACAAAAAATATATGGCCTATGTATCTAATAAAAATTCCCCAATATGAAAATAAAATTAAAATAAACTACCATCTTCATGTAACAAAAAAATTATATATGATAAAATGCCTCCAAAACAACACCTCGAGCCCATTTTATATTCTCTAAAAGAATGGATAATTTTTTCATATATACAATGAAGAGATATATCAACTTTATACATGCCATTGATGTACATGTATATTTCTATTTAAAAATGTAGTGGGATGACTGCAATGATTATATACGGTTCCATTTAAAAAATAAAACCCACATTCTAGTTTAAAAATAAATAAATAAAATAAATATTATAATCAGGGGATAGATTTATAAATAGAAGATTTAAACTATCCATTTTCATTTCAAAACAATGTTCATGACAAATAAAAACATTTATGTAAAATAAAAAATGATCTTTCTTTTTTAAAACCTCGTTGTTATCAAATATTTATCAAATTTATATAGAAAATATTTGAACACATACCTATACCATTTCATAAAAAAATTCATTTAATGTGTATCATCATCATAGGTTAATCCAATTAGGTTCTATGTGAAAAAAGGTCAGTGTAAAGTTTTGATTGAGTTGTAATATGGTTATTTATTTATATAAACATATTATTGTTCTACCAACTTTCTCAGTCCAAGCCTACTCAGGGGAACCATAATAAAGGGAGATAAATTATAACTAGTGGTTCATGTCTACCATAAATTCTCTAAGAGAATCCTATGTTTCCACATGATGTTTTTCAAAAAAATTCATAATCCCTAAATTTTATAAAAATGATCAACACATATTACCAAACCCCTATCATAGAAACAATAAATAAATATATATATATAATTTATATATATATATATTAAATAATAATATAACAATAATTAAGTTTATCATTAATAATTAAATAAAGGTTATGTTACATTATAAATCCAAACTATCATATTTTATAAAAACTAAACACACCATTATATCCTAAAAAACATTCAAACTACCCATAAATTAACTCTTTAACCTCTGAAATAACATATAATTTCTTTACTTTCAAAAAATGGATTATAACACATGATAAAAATCATATTTTAGTGATTTAAATAATTTAAATAGAACATAGTTGTTTTTAAATGTAATATATATGATTATATATAAATGAATACCCATTTTCCTAAAACATAACTAAAAATTCATTAAGATTTGATTTGGAAACATAAAGTTATTTTAAATTATATAAAAAAGGATTATAAATAATCAAAATAAATTTATCTCACTTTAAAAACCTTATTTAAATCTTGGCGAAAGCATTCAATAACCTAAGACATCCAGACAACATATTTAAGTACCAATCAAAATTTAAATCCCAACCAAATATTTACTAATTTAAGAAATATTATTATTACATTCCATGGAACCTACTAAATAATAATTTATATTAAATAAATGTTATTAAAACCAAATTATGGCCATTCCATGAAAATAATATCTTTTTGGAAAACAAAAATACACTTAGATCTGTAAATAAACATTATTTAACTAAATAAACTCGGTTTATCATTTATATAAAACATTCAAAACATTAGAGTACCCGAACATTACATAATTTTTTTTCAAAAAACACTTATATTTTTGTGTGTGTGTGTGTGTATTAACCAAAACTATCATTATACATGTTTTAATTACTATAAAATTATATATCTATCACATAAACTTTCAAATTTCAATAAAAACCTCAATTTTTAATTTATATAAATTTATTATATAAAAAAATTTAGAATATTTTTTAACAAAATATATATAAAAACCATCAAAAAAGTTATATTTTTACCAAAAAACACAAAGACATTCCTAACATATAATTTTAAAAACACATAATTACATTAAACATCATATAAAAAAGGTTATAAGTATATAGGTTAGTCTCAAAAATAATATATATGGGATAAAATTTCCTACATCATCGATTACTAATGATTTTTATTCATTATTACTAGTTTAATATTCTTCCCTGAAACATTAAAATGAAAAATAAAACACCAATTTAAAATTAAAAAAATCATTTCCACAAATATAACAACATTATAAATGAGTAAATTCTTATTTGAAAGTTTAATGATGATAATGCTACCATTAAAATGATGTGGTGGGCTCACAGATTACTCAACTAAAATCAATTTGAAAAATATCAAAGATAATCGGAGGATAAACTATGATTTAGTGAAACTAAAAAATCCAAATTTTCAAAAACTAGTTCTTACCACCATAGAAGAAGGAAATAATGGAAATGGAAAGTGAAGAAGACGAAATATAAGAATATGGAGGGGGATGTATAAACCTAAACCACATATATAGATCATTAATAGAGGGGTTGGGAGTTAAAATTAGGGGAATTAATCCTTCGTATCCATCGTTTTGGGTGCATGAAATATGGGGGAGTAGATTTTTTTTCTTTTCCCCATTAATTTTTCATTCCAATAACAAATTAGATTGAATAAAATAATGATATTATAATAATAATATAATATAATTAAATTAATAAAACTTTTACAACATACGAATTATAATATTATCAACACTTATATAATAATACCCTATATAATGTAATTTATATAACACACATTTTCCAACTCAATTATTATAGAATATTTAAAAATTAAAAATCATTATTTTAATAAATAATGTTTAGAAACATTTCAAATGAAATTAAACAAAAATATATTCATAATAAAAAACATTTAACATCCTAATATAACTCTATATATTTATTTATATCAACTCTTAGGAATCTTGAAATTAAAAAAAAAGTATGTGGCATTTTTTAAATATTTCATGATTATTATTCTTGATCATTGAACTGTGTACCAAAATCTCCATCCTTTATTATATCAAAATACACATTGAACATTTCAAATTATTGATCCATAGATCATGAACCTAAACATTAAAATACAAAAAAAATATAAATAATAAATTTTATTGATTACAAATTAAAAGCGAGGTGTTAAAATTCTTCCCACCATAAGATGTTTCAAAACATAAAAAACCATTACAATTTTTTTAAACAAATCACTCCTTTATAAAACCATTAAATCACATTAAATTTCAAAAAAAATGAGTTTAGGGAATTCAATACTTTCACATTATGAAACCCAATTAAATCTTATCTCAAATTAAGTAAATCAATATCAAACACTAAAAATATATTTTTAAAACACATACCCACTCAAAAAGAATATATAACAGTAAAATCACTTATTATGTGTTAAAAACATTTTTAAAATATTATTAATTTTCAAAATATTCAAATTAAAATAATGAAATTGAAACATATCATATTAAAATATCATTTTAGAAACCAAGAAAGGCATAAGGAATCATGGATTTTGAAAAACTGCAATACCACTTCAATATATCTAACAATTTCATAAACAAAAACATTTACTAAAATCATTTATAATTAAATCAAATCCATTTTAATTTATAATAATGATAATATATTTAATTACCAAATAAAATAAAATTTTATAAAATCAACACAAGATTCTAATTCCTATGACGACATTAATTGACATTGTAATTTGATATAAAAATTAAACTACAGCTAACCAATATTTTAGTGTTAAAAAATGGTCAATAATTTGACAATAATAATATTCCTACATTTAAAACAACATTTAAAAAAAACTCAATGCATAGAGCCATATAAATCCTTACCCTAGAAACAATTAAATTTTGAATACTAGAAAAATAAACATATAAACACATCATTTTAAAAGTAAAAAATACTCAAAAGGGAAAATTATTTTTATTATTACTAAAACAACCCAATAATCCTACAAGAAAACAATATTCATTAATCCTATTCATGAAAAATTCACAACTCACTCCAATATATCATTAAGAAAAAATATTTTTGTACATTCAAATAATTTTTTTAATCATATCAATATAGGCCTTTAACTTAAAAAAATTGTTTATAACTCTTAATCATTAACATTAAACTAACTACCATTCTTTTTAACATGATGCATACTCATTTTTATTTAAATATATCATATTAGCAAAAAAATATCTTTTTAATATAATAAATAAAAAAATATACACAAAAAACCATTCTTTTCTTATAAAATGGTTTAATTTAATTTATGTCCGGCATTAAAATTTCTCATTAATCAAAATTGACATAACGTATCTGTAAAAATACATGCTATCCACATTTAAAAGTAAACAAATATTAATGTTATCAGATATCACTCACCCTAATAAAAATAATTAAATATTAATGGTGAACATACCCCTAAAACCAAAAAAAATATATACTTAAATATTTAAACCATACAATATTATCAATTTAATAAAAAAAACTACCCATAATGTGAAAAATATTTCCAACCAATTATCTCACCACACGAAAGATCAATTTAACCTCATTTAGAAATCCCTTCATTGAATTTTATATCAGTTGGAGACCAATCCAAATTTATGACATCCAAACACTTATAAAAATATATTTATAATGAAAAACAATCCTTAAAAAATAAAAGTCTACCAAATGAATTATGTTATATTTAAATACTTTTCAATCATCTCAAAAAATTATTAAAAAAACATATTGTTATTAAAAAAGTAAATTGTTAGAATTTCATTTAGACCGTTATGTATACCAATATAGAATTAATGATAGCTTATAATAGATTCCCACATATTTTACCAAAACAACTAACTATAACTGAATTACAAAAAAGAAGGAAACATAAATTCCAATTGATATTTATAAAACAATTATCATATCATCAACTATTCTTGATAAAAATCAATTTTTTCATTCCAAAATATAAATTATTACCAATTTATTTTGATAAAAAGTATTATTTCATATGTTTTTTAAATTTTTTTAATTCTAAAATTATATATATATATATATATATATATTACAATAATCAATCCTAAATATGTTTCCCAAGTAAACGATTAAACAAATATCTTATACATTATGTATGAACCCATAAAAAACAACAATGAAACGCCAAAAGATTAAATTTCATTTTCATAGAAAACACTATTTCAATATCTATATAATATATTTACAATAAAATAACATTCAATCAACCATTGTAACATCCTGGTTCTTGGTGCCACTAAATGGGTACCCCGAACCCGGTTGGTCACATGACCTCATGTGCATTTCCCCAAATGCCAGAGGCTACCGACTACGAGTGAGCGCCTAGGTCGAATATTGGGTAAACTATGCCCTCAGTTGTCAAATTGTAGCACAACATATATATATATATATAAATATATAAAAGTGGAAGTAGTAAACAATACCCAACTGAAATGGATAATAGAATAGAATTAAACTATAACAACAGTCATATATATATATATATATATATATATATATATATGATGCATTATGTCTCTAAGTTTAGGATAGAATCCAAAAAAAATGCACTGCAATCTAGAATATTCCAATACAAAGTACATGTACAACAATGGATAACAAAATAGAGTAGCAGGAACTCAGCTGCATCAGGAGCCTAATCTCGATCCCATTCTCTCCCACTCCTCTGCAATAATCATGTACCTGTATAGGGAATCCTACCCTTATCAACACCTGCAGTAACATAATCTGTTTGGGCCCAAGACATGACCCAAAAAGGATGTGAGAAATAAATCCGAGTAGGCAACCACTAAAGGCCCATGCCCAACTATCATTGAAAATGTGCAACATGAGTGTGCAATAATAAAATTCAGTAAACTAGGTAGTACTCAAAAGTAACTTTCTCTACCAGTTACATTTCCACTTTATTAATCATTTATTAATTCAAAGCTTGTGCATTAGCATGGTGGTACAACATAGTTAATCACCAGAGTGAATATACAAAGTAAATGTTCTCCAAAGACATGAAAATACTTACCCTCAGGTAATCAGAATCAAAACCCAAATGTGACTACCCATAGGCATTAGGAATATTGCCCACAGGTGTATGAGGTGTCGTCCACAGGCACAGAAACTACTGCCCACAGGCATGAGAAAAAATGCCCGCAGGCTAAACGAAACACTTCCGTCAGGTTAAGAAAGTAACCAGGCTGATCCCAACACATAAGCAAGAAATTTATATGAAATTCCTCTCAAGGAAATTCAAAGCATGATACAAATCATGGTATACCCACAAGAACCCTAGCCAAGTGGCTAAACAAGGGAAATGCCCCCATGGGGTGGCCTTGGATCCAATCAATGATCCCAAACATCAGTTGTACATATATGTTAAATTACCTACACAATTCTAGGTATTTAATTAATCATGGCCTCATCCATACGAAACCCCAACATGGGCGCGTAGCAAGATGGTACGGAAAATCCACAAAACAGTTGGAATTAAACATCATACCACCTACCCTGATCTCCTTTGATCGATATATGCGAAAGATGCCTTCTGAAACATCCGAGAACAACGTAGATCTAGGAAAAACGATATCCTATTAAAACCTAAATAACTTCTCCTCGAGAAAGAATTGGTAATATAGGCGCAAGGAGAAGGAAGGTCTTACCTACATGGTTCAAAAAAGATCAACTATGGAAGAAACGGATTACCAGCGTGCGATTGGGAGATCCTCCAAGATCGGGCCTCTCCTCCCGAGATGCAAACGAGTTCACTACCTCCTATGCCGAATGAGGAGGCTACTGCCTGTTTTATTAAAAAAAAACTACATGGTGTGTACTCTCATGTACCCAACATGTACTCTTCATTTTTTTAACTGTTCCTCCTATGACTACTTTTCACTCTCGTACTGTTCATCTGTAGACATGATTATACGACGCTTATTTATGAGAACATGGCGTGTACCGTCGCTCTGCTGGTAGCTACTTCCACTGCATTACTATTCACCTGCTGACTGATTACACGGCGTGTAAATACTATGTTCATGGGGTGTATTTAGTGTTTACACCCTTCATCACTGACCGGCCTACACACCCTGTGTACTCATCCATATGGCTAAAGTACATGACGTGTGGAAAATTACATGGCGTATACCCACAAAATTTTGGATTTTCCCCATTTTCCTTATTTTTCAAAAATAATTAAGGAAAAAGGAAAATAAGAAACCCATACCTCAAGAATAAGAACCGGGATCTTACAGACTTCCCCCCTTAAACCAATTTGTCCCTGAATTTCCCTTCCAAGGCTGGTAAAGATAAAGCTCAGAACAACTCTGGCCACTGAGCACATACGTCGGTCTCTCGCTCCTAGGATTCGTCATGAACATGGCCATTCTTCCATAACACATATACGAGAGGGGCTGACCATCCTCGGAGAACCTTTGGGATCCTATCAACAATACGAATCTGATGCTCCTCAAAGGATGCATCGGCTTGAATCTCAGCCTACTCAGGAAGAAAAATGTGAGATGGGTCTGAGTGATAACGGTGTTGCTAAGATACATGGAAGACATTGTGCATGGACCAGTACCTCTGTGGTAACTGAAGCCGATAGGCAACTGGCCTGAATCTCTCCAGAATCTCAAACGGCCCCACATACCTCTGTGAAAGTTTAAAATTTCTCTTGATCTGCCTATGTCCCAACCCCGGTGAAACACGTAAGAAAACCTTATCCCCGACCACGAACTTCAGTGGTCATCTGCAGTGATCAGCATAAGATTGTTGAAGAGACTGCGTAGTAGCCATCCGCTTCTGAATCAACTGGACATGCTCTGATTTCTCCTATACGAGAAATTCTTCCAGTAAAGCTATCTCGCCTGCCTCCAACCAGCACAAGGGTGATCAGCATGGCCTACCATATAATGCCTCATAAGGTTCCATCTCAATAGTTTCCTAAAAACTGTTATTGTTGGAAAACTCAACCCGGGGTATATGCTTCTCCCAAGATCCCCCAAATTCTAGGATGCATGCACGCAACATGTCCTCTAGCACTAGTATCATACGCTCTGACTGGCCATCTGTCTGAGGGTGGTAAGCTATGCATATAATCATTTTTGTAGCTAGTTCCCTATGAAAACTCTTCTAGAAACGAGATGTAAAACGGGTGTCCCTATCTGAAATGATAGAACGAGGGACCCCATGAATACATACTACCTCTCGGATATAAAACTTCCCTTGCTCGTCAACACTGAAGGTCTCCTTGATCGGAAAAAAGTGAGCTACTTTTGCAAGTCTGTCTACAATAACCCACACAACATCATTTCCTTGAGGTGACTTCAGTAACCTAGTCATGAAATCCATCGTGACATCATCCCATTTTCACACCGGAATGGGTAACTGTTGTAGTAGTCCAGCTGGCCTCTGATGCACCGCCTTCACCTACTAATAGGTGAAAAATCTCATAACAAAACTAGCTACCTCTCTTTTCATACCCAGTCACCAATACTAACATCTCATGTCACTGTACATTTTGGTAACTCTGGGATACACTACCCAAGATGAAGCAAGAAACTCCCGCATCAATTCATCGCGTATAACCCCTACAACCCACACTCGTCCATGGATATGCAGTACCTCATCATCGCCTATCGTCCAACCAGGAGGAGGGTCCTCACTTTCCACCAACACCCGTAGAACTAGCCTTTCATAATCTGATAGTTGTCTCAACCTCACTCTATCCAGGAGGGTAGAAGTCACATCTAAGGAAGAAAGATAGGCTCTCCCCTAACTATCGTGCACCTCCAAACGAATCTCAAAGAACAATGCCATGAGCTTCCACTCACCATTGGCCTCCTACACTTCCTATAACTGAGTCCTCCTACTCAGTGCATTTGTAACTGCGTTACCCTTACCAGGTGTTTAGGCAAGATCAATGTCGAAGGACTAAAGGTATTCAACGCACCTTCGCTGTCTCAAATTCAGGTCACACTGGGTAAAGATATTTTTCAGACTTTTGTGGTCTGTAAACACCACAAAATTTTCTCCCAAGAGATAATGTCACCAACAACATAACACATGAACAACTGCATCCAACTCGAGATCAAGCGTCTGGTAATTCCTCTCATGTGGCCCCACCTGCCGAGACCCGTACGCAACTACTCGATCACCCTTCATTAACACTGCACCTAGTCCACTACTCGATGCATCACAGTAAACTATATAGATCTTCCCTTGCTCTGGAAGTATCAGGACTAGTGCTGATGTCCACCATCTTTTCAGCTCCTGAAAGGCTATCTCGCAAGCTTCTGACCAATCGAACTTCACACCCTTCTTTGTCAAACTCATCAACAGCGCTGCTAAGAAGGGGAAGTCTTGTATAAAATTCCTGTAGTAAACAGTCAGCCCCAAGAAACTCTGTATTTCAAAAAAATTATTAGGTTGCTCCCAGGATACTACTACTATCACATTCTTTGGGTCTACTGAAAATCCTGCCTCTTAGAAAATATGACCCAAGAAGTTTATCTGGTCCATCCAAAAGTGACACTTTGAGAGCTTAGCACATAGATTATGCTCTCTCAGTGTACTCAATACGATCTCATGATGGATGGCATGGTCATGTCGAGCGCGAGATTACACCAAGATATCTTCCATGAATACTAACACAAATTAATCCTAATAAGGGTGGAACACAAGATTCATCAAATCCATGAAAATATTTGGCATGTTCGTGAGTCCGAACAGCATAACCAAGTACTCGAATATACCATATCATCTCCGGAAAGCTATAAGTGGTATGTCTGATGGTCTAACGCGTAATTGATAATATCTGGATCTCAATTCAATCTTCTATAACACTGGTGCTCCTAAAAGTTGATCAAAAAGATCATCAATACTTGGAAAGAAATATCAGTTCTTGACTATTAACTGGTTCAGCTTCTGATAATCCACACAATGTCTGAGGGTACCATCCGCCTTCTTAGTATACAAGACAGGCGAACCCCATGGAGATGTACTGGGTTGGATTAAACCCTTTACCTGCAACTCCTCCAACTGCCTCTTGAGCTTCAGAAACACTGGTGTAGTCATCCTATATGGAGGAATGGACACCGTTTCTACTCCTGGAACTAGCTCAATTGATAAATCCACCTCTTGCTCGAGAGGTAGACCTGAAAATTCATCCGGGAAGACATCCCCGATACAATCAACCACTGGAGGGAAATCCTTATGACATGTTCCCCAGTCATCCAGATATAAAATCTCAATCTGGGTTGTCACTCCACCTCTCCCATGATGCTCAGGTCCAGCTTGTCTTTCTCGGACATCTCGTTCTCCCTTGTATAGAAATTCTCCTCCCTTTAGTGACGTGAAACTCATCCTGTGGCGATATAAATATACAAAGTCTCGAAAGGGTACCAACCAGTCCATCCTGAGAATGACGTCATAACCAATCATCTCTAAGTCATAGAGGTCCCATATAATGTGACACTCACTAACCTCTACAAGAAATCCTTGAACTGACGCACACCAACTGTTCTAGTCCCCAACTGAGTGTCTAGCGTCATAGTATCAGAAGAAGAAGAAAAAAAAGAGACCAAGGCTCTCCACAATGGGCACAGATATAAAGCTATGTGTAGCACCCGTGCCAAAAAGTACAGAAGACAAAACAGAAGCAGCTTGAATAGTACCTCTGATAGTTGAAGGTCTAGGATCCTTCTTATGTTGGATCTGTTGCATGACATATGCCTACCCAGTGCCACGGCCCTGCGACACATCCTAGCCGCCCTGAGCTGACCCGCCCTATTGTCTCAGTGATCCTGGTGTTTCGCTACCACGACCACGAACACCACCACGGCCTGTATTTCCTGACGTATCCCAATTTCCTAACTGGTAAGAAGCCACTGGCCCTGCCCCAACATGCGGATTCTGCACAGAACCCCTCTCACTATCCACTGGTGGAAACCCCTTGCAAAAACGCTGGAGATGACCCATCCTGACGCATGCTCGACACTCCATTGGGTCACGTGGACACTGAGGTCTCTTGTTCCTCTCTCGAACACACTGGTAGCAAATGACCTGGCCATTTGAAGATATCTTCTAGCTAGTACAACCAAAATGAGAGAAATCCATCTATATTTTCCTCTTACATGTAGAAATAGTACTAGAAACTGGTGTCGAACCGCCCTGGCTTACACCACTAGCTTCCCGCAGGTTCTGCTTGGTAATCAGTTCCTCGTTCACAACAACATGCACTATAGGAAACCTGAAAACATTCAGCAGTGCTTGGATGTCATATCGAAGACCGCCATCAAAGCGTTGAGCCTTCAACGCCTCATCACCCACCAGAATAGGTGCAATGTGTTGTAGCTCGGTGAAGCGGGCATAATAATCCATCACTGACATAACGCCCTTCTGCAAATTCATGAACTCTCGAGCTCGATCTGCCCTCAGCGTCTCTGGAAAGAAAAAATCATATAATACTTCCTAAAAATCGTCACATGCCATGTCTCTATGATGCTCAATCTGGGTTGTAACATCCCACCATCTCTTGGCAGAATCACACAGCATGTATGTAGTGAGCTTGACGCTCCTCCCAGGAGGCATCTCCAGATGCTCGAAGATAGTCTTCCTAGAACCCACCCAAGACTCCACAGTCTTTGGTCTGCCATCCCTTGAAAACGTAGGTAGATGCTACTTCTAGAATATATGTGTCTGATCTTCCATAGATGTGGCAGCCGATAGTGCTCCATGGAAGGTCTACATAAACTACATGAAGCCTTCACGGAACTGCGCCTCTATGCCTGTTTCCAGTAAAACGGCTGGCACCACATCAGGCTCTGCTAGAGGATCCCTCGGTAGCCCATGGTCTACCATCTATGGAGTATACTTGTTACCGCTCTCCTAGAAAACAACTCGTGGGCGTCTTTGTGACATGACTCTACATGGTAAAACACATTCCTCCGATATGATTATCAAGGACTTAAAACATAGAGTGTAAGAAGGAAACAAGGAAAAGAAAACATTCATGTTTTACAAATGAGACTATATGGAATTTATAGTAATTACACGGTGTGTTCCCCCATTTCTTTGACATGGGCGTGTACTTCGCTAGCACTGTTCATGTAACACCCCAGTCACACGGCATGTTGTCCACACACATGGCCTGTACCTGGATTTTCTTCCCCTACCCGAGTCCTTCTACAGGGATTACCCACATGGATCTCCTTTAAACAAGACTACACGGTGTGTATAATATCTACACAACATGTACCACTTAGATTCCAACTTCCCATGTTTTTATTGACATGACCGACTACTCGGATGACACTACACGGCGTGTTACACCCACACACGGTGTGTACACCACCTCGTTTCCCCAGCCACATGGCCATGTCTACACGGTCTCTCACCGGTCAAGACTACACAGTGTGTCCCACAGGTACACAGCTTGTACTAGAAAGGATAACACTGATATGTGTTGTTATTTACATGGAATGATTCCCAGGTTACACTACACGACAAGTTCGGAATTGACACGACATGTATAAACGAACATTCCTCCGTCCGTGTTGTTAGTTACACAGGCAGGCACTGGGTTAAGATGCACGAAGTGTAAAACTGTTACATGGAATGTTCCCTCTAGTACTTCCCCGTCCCATGTCTTTTCCCACACTGCCTATGACACAGTTGGAGACTATACGGCGTGTACATACGATACATGGAGTGTACTTAATTGTTTCTCATTTCTTCCCGAATAGAAGTGTAAAGGACGTGTATTCATAATTACATGGTGTTTCTCCTAGGTTTTTCCTTACAGTAAGCCTCAAAAACTACTATGGAGCCCATAAAAACTATTAACCAACACCAAAAAGCCAAATTCCGATCTGTGAGGGCCCATACTCCCTGCGAATCAAATCATGACATCTTATACATGTTATAAACAAGGTAAACTATCAATGATCCACCAAATTTCGGTCAATGAGGGCCCATAATCCTCAAGAACCAAAGTTTGGCGTTCATTCCACAAAACCATACATAACAATACCCTATCAAATAGCAGGTATTTTATTAATGAATCTATCACAACATCAAACTTTTACTAGCACAACATCTATCACAAAAACATGAAATTTCTAATGCACCTATATGGCATGGAAACTCTGCATGGCATGTGATTCTAACATGTGCCTAAATGATACATGTGATGGAATACCCTCATCTCATCGAGTTACAACTAAATAAAACCCAAGTATAAAAATATAACAGAACACCACAAGTGCGTCATCCAACGGTGAAAATCAAATCAATTGTAAAATTGAAAAATCAGAAAAATTGCAACAAGAGGTAAATTGGATTTTACCTATACACGTGTTAGATACTCCCAGGCACAGCTTATAACCATGAACCTATTCTGTCCTATCCCTAGCTATAGTCTCCATATAGTAATTCAAAAGAAAATAAACCCTCTGATACCACATTGTAAGATCCCGAATCTGGGTTCCACTCAATGGGTGCCCCAATCCTAGTTGGTCACATGACCTCAATCACATTTCCCCAAACGCTAGAGGCTGCTGACTAGCAGCGATGGCCTAGGTCGGATAGTAGGGAAACTATGACATAATTTGTCAAAGTGCATCGCAACATAAATAGATATACACATACAAAAGAGGAAGCAGTAAACAATACCCAACTGAAATGGATAATAGTACAGAAGTAAAATATACCAGCAGTTATACATATATATATATTATGCATTAAGTCTCTAAGTCTAGGAATGTAGGGAAAACAGGATACACTGCAATCTAGAATTTTCCAATAAAAAGTACAAGTATAGCAAAGGAAAACAACATAGTGCAGTAGGAACTCAGCCACATCGCGAGCCTAAGCATGGTCCCATGCTCTCCCACTACTTTACACCAATCAAGTACCTGTATAGGGACTCTTTCCCTTATCAACACCTACAGAAATATAATATTTTTGTGCCCAAGACATGACCCAAACATGGTGTGAGAAATAAATCCCATTATGAAACCACCAAAGGCCCATGCCCAACTGTCGGGGAAAATGTGCAGCAACTGTGTGCAATAATAAAATGTAGTAAACTAGGTAGTACCCAAAAGTAACTATCTCTACCTGTTACATTTCGACTTTATTAATCATTTATTAATTCCAAGCATGTGCATTATCTTGGCGGTACAATATAGTAAATCACCACAATGAATACACAAATTAAATGTTGTCCACAGACATGAAAATCCATACCCTAAGGTAATCAGAATCAAAACCCATAGGTGACTGCCCATAGGAATAACGAACATTGCCCGTAGGCGTATGAGGTGTCGCCCACAAGCACATAAACTACTTCCCACATGCATGATAAAAGTTTCCTACAGGCTAAACAAAGCACTGCCCGCAGGCTAAGCAAGTATCGGGCCGGTCCCAACACATAAGAAAGCAATTTATATGCAATTCCGTTCAAGTAAATTCAAAGTATACTAAAAATCATGGTATACCCACAGGTACCCTGGCCAAATCGCTAAACAAGGAAAACGCACCCACTGGGTGGACCTAGATCCAAGTAATGATCCCAAACAACAGTTGTACATATTCATTAAATTTCCTATGCAATTATAGGTATTTAATTAATAATTTCCTCAGCCATACGACACCCCAACATGGGCGTGTAGAACAATGGTACACAACAACCACACGATAGTTGGAATTACACATCAGACCACCTACCTCAATCTCCTCTGATCAATATATGAGAATGACGCCTTCCGAAACATCTAAGAACAACATAGATCTTGGAAAAATGGTAACCCATTCAAATATAAATAAATTCCCCTTGATAAAGAATTGGAAAAAATGACTGAAGGAGAAGGAAGGTCTTACCCGCACAGTTCAAAAAAGATTGACGGTGGAAGAAACGGATTCCTGACGTGTGATCGGGAGATAATAAAAATATCATAACATGAAACTAAAACATGAACTAGAGAAAATATCCATGTAGAAAATAATATGAAGCCTTGATCCACCACCCACATAGCTCCACCCAAAGACCATGACCTATTATCTATAACAAAGGATAACATTTCCAAACATAAAAGGATTATATATAGAAACATTATGCACAAAATAAGTATATATGTATTAAGTGACTATGAAACTCAATACGATGCCTCCAAATATTCTATAAAGGTCTATTCAAAAAATTAACACCATATTCTAGTTTGAAAATAAAAGATATATTTTTTTATCAAAGGGGAAATTTATAGTTGAAGAATTATATTATTTACTTTCATTTCAAAACTATTTTCATTTCATGTATCAAATTTTTAAATAAAGTAAAAACATTTTCCCTCACTTTATTAAAAACCAATTGTATATCAATCATTTCTCAAATTTTTAAATATAGAATTTTAAATAATACAATCACCATTTCATAAAGTAAATTAAAAACCATGAGAATCTTAATCATGTGATAATTCCACAATGTTATTAAAAAAATGTAAGAGAATTTAAATTATTAGACAGGGAACCATTCAACTAGAATTTGATGCTTTTTTATTCTCACATATTTGACATTCTCATTTTAGGAATTCTTAATTGCACAAACAGTTAGAGAGAAATTATAACTTGTGTTACAATTGTCCTGTAAATTATATAATATAATTCTAAGTGGACATATGATGTTTTAGAAACATGTAATATATTTAATTTCATAGAAATACTCATCACATATCCCCTAAAAACAAAATCATATTCATCCCCAAATATATTTATAAAATCACATTATATTACAAATAATCCTATGAAAATTAAATTAATCATTTATAATTTTGGTGGGTGCGGGTTCTGTAAAGACCTGGAATTTCCATATAATTTTTTTTAAATAAATGAGAATTTTACGAGTCTGCGTAAATTCACGAAACCTGATTCTGAGTCCCAGAGTGCCCGAAATGATTTTTTGAACTTTTTTTGGGGTAAGTTCTGTAAGCATGCGAGCAGGATTTTATAACTTTTGAACCGTTGCTCGGACTTGAAATCTGATGGCACCGTTGAACTCATAGCGCCGATATTTTCAAAGAGAGACATTCACCTTGATGGCATTTGGTCGAGGGTAGAATTTAGTTTTTGGGTTTTTGTGAATGAATAAAATAAAAATAATGTTGTATAGCTTTTATTTTTATTTTAGTTTTTAAAACATCCATGTGGAAGTTGAGAAGTGGGGATCACCAGACCTTAACCTCCCATTAGAGGTTATGGTGGTGGGGACCACTCGAGCCTAACCTCCCATGAGAGGTTATGGTGGTGGGGAACACCTGAGGCATAATCCTCTCAACTCCCTCATTAAATGTGGGAGATAGTCTTCAACTCCTCTAATATTAATTGTTCCAACCCTCCTCCACAATAATTAATCCAACACACCACTTTAATTATGCCAACCTATGATATTAATTAACCCAATTTGAAATATATTCCAACAAACATAATAGATCACATAATCTATTATTTTGGGGCTACCATTTCATTTTGGTGGAATTGGGAGAGGAGGATCTTTCAGAGAAAATCTATCCAACAAAGGATGCCTCCCCCTCGATGATTTCTTCTCCAAACTCCATCGAAGGATCTCCAATGATGAAAGAACCGACAATCAAAGAAAACGCCAACGACACTGATGTCTATCTTTTCCCAATGATTTGTTTCCTTCCTTGCGACCTCATCGACGTCATCAATCAAACTATGTAGGGGTTTATTTGCGTGTGAATATTTTTTCCATATTCTTATTTTGGTTTCTTTTGTGGTTAAGAAATGTAATGTTGCGGGAGGTTTTAATGCTTTACATTATTCTTTCATGTTCCAGTTGAGCCATAAGCTACCACCCTAACGTGGAGGAGAAATATGCATGACCCATCTCACGTCATCGACCAAGGAGAGCTGGATGTTGATGATGTGGCAAATTCTACAGATGTTTCAGTAGAGATTGAAGATTGACAGAAGTGGGTCCATCGTGGATGGTCAAAACCTGTGGCGCGCATTCGCTGGAAGCACATGATCCTCTAGGAGATCACATGGGAGCGGGAGGCTTAGATGTGTGCTCATTACCTCCACATTTTACCTAATTTGGGTTGTGTCTTATGGGGACGTAGACCCCTGAGGTGGGGAGAATGTAAAGACCCAGAATTTCCATGCAATTTTTTTAAAATTAATGGTAATTTTACGAGCCCGTGAAAATTAACGGCACATGATTTCGAGGCCCGGAGTTACCAAAATGAATTTCTTAACATTTGTTCAGGTATATTCATTAAATGTGTGAGCAGGTTTTTATATCTTTTGAACCGGTGCTCAGAATTGATATCTGAGGGCATCATTGAACTCACAGCGCCGATATTCAATTAAAGAGACATTAACCTTGACGTCAGTTGGTTGAGGGTGGATGTTAGTTTTCGAGTTATTCGTGAATGAAGAAAATAAAAATAAAGTTGTGTAGGTTTTATTTTTATTTTATTTTTTAAAACTTCTGTGTGGATGTTGAGAAGCGGGGACCATCATACCTTAACCTCCCATGGGAGGTTATCGTGGTGGGGACCACCTGAGCCTAACCTCCCACGAGGGGTTATGGTGGTGGGGACCACCCGAGGCATAAACCGCTCAATTATCTCATTAAATGTGGGAGAGACTCTTCAAATCCTACAATATTAATTATGCCAACCCTCCTCCACAATAATTTATCCAACACACCACTTTAATTGTGCCAACCTATGAGATTAATTAACAAAATTTGAATTATATGCCGACAAAAAAATAGAACACATAATCTATTATTTTGGGGCTACCATTTCATTTTGGTGGAATTGTGAGAGGAGGAGCTTTGGGAGAAAATTTCCCCAATGAAGAACGCCTCTCCTTCGACAATTTTTTCACCAAACTCCATCGAAGGATCGCTAACGACGCATGAACCAACAATCCAGGAAAACACTGATGACACCAACGTCCATATTTTCACAACGATTAATTTTCATCCTTGAGACCTCGTTGACATCATCAAGTGAACAGGGTAGGGGTTTATTTGTGTGTGAATATTGTTCCCATATTCTTACCTTGGTTTCTTCTGCATTTTGGGAATTAATTGTTGTGATAGGTTGTAAATCTTGACATTATTCTTTTATGTTCTTATTGAGCCATATGCTACCACCCTAACACAGATGGTACAGGCCAAACCAACATGGCCCAGGCCTTCCACGAATCTTTTGGTGTTCTTCATGATGGATGATGATGAAATCCATCCATGGTTGGGGCACGAGAACAGGGGGTGGCACCACCACCTATCATGACGAAGGCGATGGCACAACATCGCCGCCCAGCAGCCACCGTCGCCACCCCGTGGCCTCCGCACCACCCCGCGGCCGGTCCTCCACCCCGAGGCCAGACCGCCACCCAGCGGCCGGACCACCACCCCGAATGGTTGGAATTGGAGTGTTCAGACGCCCCCCCCATGTAGCCGGACCGCCGCACTGTGGTCGTACTGTCGCCCCTCGGCCGGACCGTGACCCAGCAGCCAGACTACCGCACTGTGGCCGGACCACAACCTCGTGACTAGACCACTGTCCCACTAATGCACCTCCGCCCCTCAGTCTCACTGTCGCCACACGGCCGAAGCATTATCCCTCGGTGAGCCACCACGCCTACTCGACCCTTGCGGCACACTTTGCGGCCTTGTGGCCACTCGCGTCCCTCCGTGGCCCCTCGCGGCCTGTAGGGCCGGACCCAACGGGCCAGGCAGAACCCAACAGGCTGGGACACGCTGCGAGTCATGCCATACCAAACAGTTTGGGCCCGGATGATATGAACCGAGTCGGGTGGGTCGGACCGGACCCTAGCCCATGACGACCCATTTACTTTCTTTTGGCCATAACTTTGGCATCAGACGTCTGTTTGTCTAACCATTAGTGGTGATGTAAATCTTGGAGTGTGACAATCCCTTTGAGTATACCCAAATATATTTTTGGATTAAGATGGGGTATGGTCAGGTTGAGTCACGCATGAATCCAACCGGTCCCCGTGACTAAAAGGCTAATAACTCACAGACCAGGAATCCTATTGACGCGTTGTCTGTTGTGTTGAGACCCCTATGACATAGCAGACCGTTGAGATACAACTTTTTGGGACTTCTTGGTAGTTGGAGTATCGACCAGTAGCTTGTAGAGTGGATCCTCCCGGAGACGTGCGAGCATAGTGCAGGAACCCAGTGGGTGGGTGAGACTTGATGACTGCTGACCATTTCAACTCAGAGTGACTTGACAGGCCTAGTGGGGATCACCTTGGTGATGCGGCATACCCATGGTGGGGAGCTCCTTGGTTACATGGTAGAACCATGGTACTCGATTGGAGGAGTACCACAATAGGCCAAGAGGGGGAGCACCTTGGTTACATGGAAGACCTACGGTGTGGAGCACCTTGGTGATGAGGGAGACCCATAGTACTCAATAGGACGAGTACCTTAGCAGTCCAAGGTTAGTGGGAAGCGACTCTGTGTGATGTAGTAGGCCCACGGTACTCGTTATATGAGGAGTTATCCAGCAGCCGAGGTGTCGACAATGTGACTGGGAATGTAACTTGATGCTACCACTAGAATAAATCATGGTGTGAGCTGAGTCTGTACCTCTGTGTTTTTTCTCAGGATTGAGATGGATTACTTGATAACATCGGTATATGTACAGGCATCTACCAAAGTTATTTTATATGTTGATTTTATACTTAGTGACTTATCCTTGATGGATTTTGTGAGACCTAGAGGGTCTCGGGGTACCTACTGAGTAACATTATACTCA
Organism: Viscum album; assembly: GCA_963277665.1. Classification (NCBI taxonomy): domain Eukaryota; kingdom Viridiplantae; phylum Streptophyta; class Magnoliopsida; order Santalales; family Viscaceae; genus Viscum; species Viscum album. Next base: position 864,432,264 of record OY728152.1, on the reverse strand, counting down.
CTCTTGCATAGTCTATTCCCACACCTTTTAGTGTTGGATGCAGACAACGAACAATGCTGACTGAAGCTGAGAGTAGTAGGACTGGACGGTGCCTGGAGGTGGACCATAAGGCATGCCGGTACGTAGAGGAGATGGGTGGATGTGGAGTGTGGTGGAGACGATCTGCGCCTAACCTTTAGGTAGGAACCTTGGAGGACGGTCCAGTAGCTGTGTTTTATCTTTCTTCAGTTGATTTTTTATTCAATTTGTACTTGTATCTCTACAGTTTGGCTTGTATTCTGGCCCCCTATTTACTTTCATCTCCCTTTTTTCTATATAGTTTACTTGTGTTCATATCGTACTGTGTGGATGGTTGTCTGTGCTTATAGGTTATAAAGGCAATGCCTTCCCAGATTTTGGGAGTACACCTTTCAGTGCTAGTCGCCTACCCCTGGCCTATGGAAGGCAGGCTTGGGGTAGTCACGGCACGGGCCCTGGGGGGATGGGTCGTGACTAATTGGTATCATAGGAGTCGGTTCTACCAAAGAACTAGGACTCTGATATTTTCTATGAATCAACAGTGTTAAGGGTAATGAGTTTATTTTTCAGTTCAGGGAGTCAAGTGTGGGTGTGGCGACGGACGTGCCCATACACTAGGACCATGACTTCTGATTTCTGGCTCAGTGCATGAATACACTGATTGCGTGTGTGTTTTCAAAATATTTCTTTGTATTATTTTGAGTCAACTCATCAGGTATAACATATTATTCATGGAACACCTATTTCTTTTCAGGATTCCCCCACACAGATAGCTAGCTAGGGTTCCGAGAGTTGTAAGCACTGATATCCCAACAAGAAATGATGCCTGGGTGTCGGTCCCTCTTTCGGTAGAGGCACCTGGGGGGCACCAGCAATACCATCACCTGTTGGGCCACCAATGCAACTATCCCCAGAAGCAAATGATGCACACCTCTTGAGCGTGTTTCATGAGTTCTAGCGCCAGAGGCCACCTAGGTTCCTGGGAGAGATGGACCCATAGGCGGCTGAGGATTGGATGGGGGCTGGGGTGAGAGTCTTCCGACTTGTAGGGACACCAGCTGATCTCATGGTGATCCTTGTCGCCAGCCTTCTACATGCAGTATCAGGCAGATGGTGGTTCTTATTGCTCCAGGTTCATGATGAGGTGATGATTATATGGGAAGACTTCGAGAGTATGTTTCAGGAAATGTTTGTCCCAACAACCCTTCGCGCAGTGCCCATACAGGAGCTCCATCATCTATAGAAGGGTAGAATGATAGTAGATTAGTACTCAGCGAGGGTCACTGACCTCTCACGCTACTCCAAATATATGGTAAAAGACCCATTCTTCAGGGCCCAAACCTTTATTAAGGGACTCAGGTGGGACATCAAGGCTTTTATGATCACACTCAGCATCCCAACATAGGTAGGGGTGTTAGAGAGAGCCCTCTTAGTGTAGAGTTTGTTTTCTGAGTAGTCACCAATAGTGAGACCCACTACAAGTCTTCACGTAGCAATGTTTTCTGCAGTTGGCAGCAGACAGATGACGCAGAGGTCCAAGAGGACCATACATACAGGTGGAAGACTGCATGACTCAGGATTGGTTGTGCAGGGCACCCGAGGCGAAGCCAGTCATGCCAGGGGCGGGTAGTGTTTCTCATGCGGCGGGCAGCGTCAGATGGCTTGTGACTATCCAGCCCTTCATACAGACGGTCAACGGATGGTCGAAGGACCACCCAGGTAGAGATAGAGATTTGATCGAGGAGTACTGTAGGGAAAATTCAAACGTTGTAGAGGATCTGGTCGAGCAGCTGGCTGTGGGTGACGATTCAATATGTTACCGCCACCACCAGCAGGAGGTCCACCGCAACGGAAGGGTGCAGGTGGACTGGGGAGAGCTCAGCTCCAGGCAGTTGAGGCCTACGATCACAGGGCTTCGTAGATGATACGAGGTATGATCTGTGTCTACTCCACAATAGCTGCAATACTTATAGACATAGGTTCCAGTCAGTCATTCATTTCCACTACCTTCTTTTGGAGCTCGAAGATTTTGACAGAGCCGTTGGCTCGATCCTTACATCTTTAGACTACTATGGGATCAGATTCAACGATTACGTACTATTTACGGCAGTGAAAACATACTCTAGGAGGTGAGAAGTTCGGCTGGGATCTCCTAGTAGCAGCATCGAGGCCTTACGACGTCATCTTGTGTATGGACTAGTTATCTAAAGTCCATTCTCAGATAGACAGTATTAGGCACAAGGTGCGGTGTGTTCTCACAGATGGGACCAAGTTTACCTTCACCGGCAATAAGGGAGACTTTGCAGCGCCGTATAGACTTACCTAGAGGAGAGTGATGCCGATCAGACATCAGTTGTCTAGCCATACCCTTAGATATGTTGATGAGGAGAGTCTGAGTTATCCTATATTGGTGGACCAGTATGCTGATGTCTTCCCTAATGATGTTTCAGGTCTACATCCTCATAGAGAGATGGACTTTTACATTCACTTGAACCTCGGAATGCACCAATATCTACACCTGCATATCAGATTTCTCCCATAGATCTTTGTGAGCTTCAGGAACTACTAGAGTACTTACAGGGGAAGGGATTAATTCGACCCAATTTTTCTCCATTGGCAGCCTTGATTCTATTCGCCAACAAGGTGATGGGAGCTTGAGGTTTTGTGTTGACTATCAGCACCTGAACCAGGTGACTTTGAAGAACACGTACCAACTTCTGAGGACTGATGACATCTTTGATCAGCTAAAAAGAGCACATTGGTTCTCAATGATAGACCTCAGATCAGGCTCTCACCTGATCAGAGTACGAGATGAGGATGTTCAGAAGACAGCCTTCAGGTATCGATATGGCCATTATGAGTTCTTGTTTATGCCATTTGTTATGACCAATGCTCCATAAGTGTTCATGGGACTCGTGAACATGATCTTTCATCCATACCTAGATCACTTGGTAGTGGTCTTCATCAAAAAAATTATCTTCTCGACTACTAAGGAGGAGCATGACTATTATTTATAGGTAGTACTAGACACACTATAAGAGCACCAACCTTATGGTATTCTCTCAATGTGATAGTTAACAATCCGAGAGGTTCACTATCTAGCACATGTCATATTGGAGGCTGGAGTTCCAGTGGATCCAGTGAAGATTGAGGCAGTACTTTCTTGGGAGCCACCCAAAAGTGTGACGGAGTCACGAAGTTTCTGAGGATTGGCTGGATATTACCGGAGGTTTGTTCTAGATTTCTATAGAATTATAGCACCACTATCTTCGTTGACGAAGAAGTTTCAACCCATCATTTGGTTGGAGAAATTCCATCGGAGTTTTCATATGTTGAGGGAGAGGCTAAATAGTGCCCCCATCTCGAGGCTTCTAGAGGAGGGAGTATGGTACGTAGTTTACTATGACGCATCAGGGACCGAACTCAGATGTGTCCTGATGTAGGAATGAGTAATGATCTTATATGGTTATCGATAGCTGATACAACATGAGAAGAACAATGATACCCATTACTTGGAGTTAGTAGTAGTGGTCTTCACCTTGAATATATGGCAACACTATCTGTTGGGAGATAATTTTACAGTGTACTTTAATCACAAGATTCTCAGGTATATCTTCTCTCGGAAAGAACTTAACATTAGATAGTGACGTTGTCTTGAGTTCCTCCAGGACTATGACTTCGAGATAGTCTATACTCTTGGGAAGTGAACCGTTGTAGCAGATGCACTCAGCATGAGGTTGGGTATAAAGTTTCTAGGTGAGGCAATGGAGTAGCTTTTCAACAGTCTCTTATAGTCACTCCCCCACTTCTTTAGTGAGTTAGGGAGGAGCAACACCGGGATGCTAACTACGAGGCACGACGTGCTCAGATATCCATAGGACATGCTCCTGATAGATTTTTTGAAGGTGGGGAGCATGTCATCCTCTTCAGAGGACGTACCATGGTACCAGTGTCACTTCAAGAGGAAGTGTTGAGGGTGTTCCACACATCCCCTCTAGCAGTACATCCAAGAGTGGCTAAGATGTACCCGGATCTCCGACGACAGCATTGGTTTCCATGAATGAAGATATAAGTAGCACAGTTTGTCTCTCGGTGCCTCAAATGTAAGCAAGTGATGGTGGATCATCAAGTACCATCATGATTGATTCAACTTTTAGAGGACCCAGAGTGGATGTGGGATGGCATATCCATGGAATTCATGATAGGACTTACATGTATATCTAGGGGACATGACTCTATCTGGGTTATTGTCCACAGACTCACCAAGGAATCCCACTTCCTACCAATCAGAGAGCAGGGTTCTGTAGAGATATTGGGATGCCTCTATGTGCAGGATATATTGGGGCAACATGGAGTACCCTCGATGATTGTCTCCGATTGTAACACACGTTTTTCTTCTCACATATGGAAGGGGTTGCAGGATGCTTTCGGTACGCAACATCATTTGAGCACCGCCTTCCATCCTCATATGGATGGACAGACTGAGTGGACTATTCAGACCCTCAAGGACATGCTTCATGCTTGTGTCCTCGACTTCGGTTGCAGTTGGAAGGATCACATTCCATTGGTAGAGTTATCATACAAAAAAGGTAACACTCCACCACTTGGATGTCACCTTTCTAGGTGTTATACGGGAGAAATTACAGATCACCTTTGTGCTGGAATGACCTAGGGGAGTCAGCACTAGTGGGACCAGAGATGGTACGGGCTACATCATAGAAGGTGCAGATCATCCAGGAGCAGATGAAGACTGCACAGAGCAGGCAGAAGTTTTATGATGATAAGAGATGGAGACATCTGGAGTCTAAGGATGGCGACCACCTCTTATTATGGGTCTCACCTTGATGAGATTTATGTATATTTGGCCAAGGCGGCAAGTTATCTCTGAGGTTCATCGGACCTTTTCAAGTCCTCAGCAGTGTTGGAGAGGTGGCTTACAGCTTAGCTCTTCCACCTTAGTTGCACCGGGTGCACGATGTCTTCCAAATATCCCAACTGAGGAGATACGTGCATGACCCTTCTGACATCATCGACCATGGAGATATGTACATCGATGACAGGGATACTTTTACGGAGGTTCCAGTAGAGATTGAGGATCGGCTGGAGCATGTCCATCGTGGATGGTCGATACCTATGGTCCGTGTTCGCTGGATAAATAGGAACATCCAAGAGAACACAAGGGAGTAGGAGGCACATATGCGTCCTCAGTACCCCCAATTTTTTTTACCTAGTTTGATTTGTGGCTTACGGGGAAGAAGAACCCTGAGGTGGGGAGAATGTAATCACCCAGAATTTCCATGTAATTTTTTTTAAATAAATGGGAATTTTTTGCATCTGCAAAAATTGACAACACGTGATTCTGAGGCCCAGAGTACCTGAATGAATTTATGAACTTCTTTTCAGGTACGTTTAGTGAACGTGAGAGTGGGTTTTTTTATCTTATGAACCAGTGCTCAGAATTATAATCTTAGCGCACCGTTGAAGTCGTTGCATTGGTATTCTCATAAAGAGACATTCACCTCGATGACAGTTGGTCGAGGGTGGATGTAAGTTTTTGGGTATTCCGTGAATGAATAAAATGAAAATAAAGTTATGTAGCTTTTAGTTTTATATTATTTGTTAAAACCTCCATGTGGAAGTCGAAAAGTGGGGACCACCAGACCTTAACCTCCTATGAGCGGTTGTGGTGGTGGGGACCACCCGAGCCTAACCTCCAATGAGAGGTTATGGTGGTGGGGACCACCCGAGGCCTAAACCTCTCAACTCCATCATTAAATGTGGGATAGACTCTTTAAATCCTCCAATATTAATTATGCCAACCCTCCTCTACAACAATTAAGCCAATGCACCACTTTAATTATGCCTACCTAAAAATTTATCCCAATTGGATTTATAAGCCAACAAACAAAATAGATCACATAATCCATTATTTTGAGGCTACCATTTAATTTTGGTGGAATTGGGAGAGTAGAAGCTTTTGGAGAAAATCTCTCCAATGAAGAACGCCTCTCCTTCGACGATTTTTTCTCCAAACTCTGCCGAAGGATCTCCAATGACACACCAGCCGAAAATCGAGGAAAACACCGATGGCACTGACATCCAGCTTCTCCCAATGATTCATCTTCTTCCTTGCGACCTCGTCGATGTCATCAAGCAAACAAGGTAGGGGTTTATTTTCATGTGAATATTTTTCCCATATTCTTACCTTGGTTTCTTTTGCAGTTTGGGAATGAAATGTTGCGGGAGGTTGTAGAGCATTAAGTTATTCTTTCATGTTCTTGTTGAGCCATATGCTACCACCCTAACACGAATGGTATGGGACAAACTAACATGTTCTGACACTTCCACAATTCTTGCGGTGTTCTTTGTGATGGAGGAGGATGGAAACCATCCATGGTTGGGGCAGGAGAATGACGGTCGACACCACCGCCAGCCATAACGATGCAGTCGGCGCAATGGCGCCGCCCCGTGGCCGCCGCCGCCCTGCGGCTGGTCTGCCCCCCTACCCTCGTGGCTGGAGCGCCACCCCACAGCCGGACCGCTGCCCGGTGGCCGCACTGCCGCCACGCGGCCGGACGGCCCCCGCACGACCACACCGCCACCCTGTGGCCGAACCGTCGCCCTGCGCGCCCGGACCACGGCCCCATACCCAGTCCGTCACCCCGCGCCCGGACCGCCGCCCCATGCCCAGACCGCCACCCTACGCTCGGACGGCCGCCCCACGCCTGGACCGCCGCCCAGTGGCCTCGTGCCCTCGCAGAACCCTCCGCGGCCTCGCGGACACCCACGACCCTCTGTGGACACTTGCGGCCTTCCGGTCAGGACCCACGGGCCGAGCCGAATGCAACAAGCCGGGCCTCAATGCGTTCCTGGTCGATTCGACTAGGTCGGACAAGACCCAGGCCCACTACGACCCATTTACTTTCTTTTGGCCATAACTTTGGAATTGGATGTCCGTTTGACGAACTGTCAGTGGCACTTGAAATATTGGAGAAATATGATCCCTTTGTGTATACCTCACTAGAGTTTTAGTTTTAGATGAGGTACAATTGGGTTGAATCAAGCACGAATCCAACCGGGCCCCTGGGACTAAAAGGCTAATAACTCATAGAATGAGCGTGAGATGAACGCACCGTCTATTGCGTTGATACCCATATGACATGGTGGACCATTGACATACTTCGTCATGGGACTTCGTGAAAGTTGCAGTATCAACCAGTAGCTTCTGGAGCGGATCCTCCCAGAGATGAGCGAGCATAGTGTAGGAACCCAATGGCTGGCTGAGACTTGACGACTACTGACCGTTTCGACTTGGAGTGACTTGAAATGCCATGTTGGGAGCGCCTTGCTGATGCGGCAGACCCATGGTGGGGAGTTCCTTGGTGATGCGGCAGACCCATGGTACTGAACAAGAGGAGTACCTCAGCAGGCCATGAGGGGGAGCGCCTTGGTGATGCTGCAGACCCACGGTGGGGAGCGCCTTGGTGACACGGCAGACCCACGACACTCAACAGGAGGAGTGCCTCAGTTGTCCAAGGTTAGTGGGAAACGCCTCTGTGTGATGCGACAGGGCCACTGAACTCATTTGATAAGGAGTTCTCCAGCAGCCGAGGTGTTCGACGTTGTGACTAATAATGTTACTTGATACTACCCCTAGAATAAATCCTACTGTGAGCTGAGTCAGAACCTCTGTGTTTTTCCTCATGATTGAGATAGATTACTAAATAACATAGGTATATGTATGGGCATATATCTAAGTAAGGTTATATGTTGATTTCATACTTTTTGGTTTGTCCTTGATGGATTTTGAGAGATATAGAGAATCTTGGGGTCCCTACTGAGTATCATTATACTCACCCCTTCATGGGATCTGCCCACACATTGTATTGTTGGATGCAGACGACGAACAATGCTGACTGAGGCTAAGAGTACTAGGACTAGACGGTGCCCAACGGTGGACCATAGGGTGTGTTGGTACGCAGAGGAGATGGGTGGACGTGGAGTGTTGTGGAGGACATATGTACCAACCCTTCAGGTAGGAACATTGGAGGAAGGTCCAGTAGCTGTATTTTCTATTTCTTCAGTTGTTTTCTATTCAATTTGTACTTGTATCTTTAGAGTTGGGCTAGTATTCCGACCCCAGTTTTAGTTTCTGCACTCTTTTTTCTATACAGTTTACTTGTTTTCTCATCTTTTTATGTGCTCTGTTGCGTGTGCTTGCAGGTTATAAATGAAATGCCTTCCAAGTTTTGGGGAATACGCCTTTTGGTGATAGTCTCCAGCCCCTAGTCTATGGAAGGCATGCTTGGGTTAATCACGGCACGAGTTTGGGGGACGTGTTGTGACAAGTTGACATGATTATAGAGATCCAAATAATCACATTTTTCATAAACCAAACAAACACTTATATCTAAAAGTTGTCTTTTACACAATAATAAAATCCTCATTTTACAAAAAAAAAATCATTTTCACTATGTAAACATGTATTAATCCACTTGATAAGATATCCATTTATGTTTTTAAATTAATAAACACAATATAATAGTTTTTGAAATTAATATATATGAAACTCTGAAAAATAATAGTCAATTTTCCCAAAAAATAAATATGATTTCATACAAAATGGATTTAGAAAAAAAAAGATATATAAAACTAATTAAATATAGGATTATAAGAAAAATAAATTGATTTATATCACTTTAATATCCATTCATAAATTTGTGTAACAAAATTCATGTTCCTATGACATCCAAAACAATGTATTTCTATAAAAATGTCTTTTTAAATCCCAACCAATCATGCCTTTTTTTGAAAAATGGTTATTACAACCTATGGAAGACTTTTAAAAATAATTTTTATTATATATAATCTATTATAAGTAAAATGATGTCATTCCATAAAAAATATATCATTTATTAATATCCTATCATGGTCCTAATTTATAATTTTCTGAAATATATCATATATAACAATTTATTATTTCTCTAAAAACATTATGACATTGGAGAAAGGGATTTTAAACCTCCATTTACAATTGTTTTTATGAAACACATAATTAAATAAAAATTTGTTGATACATATAATTAGTAATTAATAACCAACTTATCATTTTTTATAAATTTAGAACCAAACAATAATAGTAGAAGTGTTTTCACATTATATAGATATAAAACGACCAAAAAAGTTATATTATTTTCAACTAACAGATATATATATTCGTAATATATAATTTGAGAAACTCAAAAGTTTTTTAGTCTTCATATAAAGGAGGTCATAAATGATTAACGATGAAGATTTATATATGAATAATAAAGAAGGTATTGATTCAACTTCATTGTTTTCACCTAATGATTTTTACTGGGTATTACTGGTATAGTATACTTTTTTAATGCCTATGAAATTCAAATAAAATAAATATTTAAATATAAACAACAATTTCCATAAATTTTACAATGAATAAGAAGTGGAAATGATTAATGAAAATATTTTTGGTGATCTTGAAACCTCCAAAAGTTTAAATGGACTTTTGAATGACTCCACCAATATCTATCCCTGAAATAACCATGGGAATTGAGTGTTTTTCCATTATTTACTGAAACCCCAAATTCAATATCATTAAAACCAAGTTGTTACCACTATAGAATAAGTAATGAAATATTTATTGAGAGAAAAGAATAAGAAATGGACAAATTATGGGGAGGAAGTTAATCCTAAAATCCATTTTCAAATATTTAATGGTGGATAAAGGTGGTAGAAGGGAGGGGGTTCCGTCCTCCCCCTTAGCATGGGTAGAAAACATAAGGGAAAGATGAAGGTTTTAATTTTCCTTTTAAATATCCCATTACATTAATAGATTATGAATAATAAAATGATAATATTACTGATACAATAACATCCAAATAATAATAATGATAACAACAAAATAATTTTAATCGGCTTCCAAATTTATAATAATACACTATATAATAGAATTCACACAACCCAAATATTAAAAATTAATTATAATAGAATATTTAAAAAATAATTATTTTTGTTTCAAAAAAAATATAGAAACACTATTTTATCTTATTGATTACTACATAATTTCAAAGATAAAAAATAATAGTATTAAAAAACCAGGATCCAAATGTTTAGTGTCTTGGGAAAATTCATACCATACATAAAATTTACATAATATTAAAAATAAATATCTTATAAAATATTTTCCTAGTGTCTCTCATTTACTCCTTATTAAATTTAATCATATTAGGATATACATCATAGAAAGGGGTGAGATAAAATCCCACTAGTATGATAGATAATAGAATGAGTCAATATAACATGGGTGAGAATAATAATAATCATCATAATATATGTATGGTATCATCATCATAATCCTGAGAGGGAGCATTAGATAAATTAATGTAATTTTTCAATGCATAAAAAACAAACATCATGTCTTAGTGGCCAAATACCACACATAGATGTGAACAAAGATAACATCATCTTCATGCATAACATATGTGAATAATAAAAACAAATTCATGGTGAACTAATCTAGAATTATGTTCACAAATATTTCACATTATATATTAATATAAATTACATTATATAAGGAATTAGAGTGATGTGTAATTTTGGGTGCACCCATCACATCATATCATTCACATAATCAAGCTTTCCACTTAGAAAGTATATCAATATTGGACATAATACAACACAAGTAAAGGAATGGGTTTCATTTAATACATCATAAATTCATGATTACACTATTTTATTCCTAAATGATAAATGAGAAACATATTTTTTATAATATTCTTCATTCTTAAGCAAAGATGAAACAACTATAGAGGAGTTAAAATGTGTTTTAGAAAGAAGATTTATTTTGGAAAATCATTATATTGGACATCAAACAAGATTATAATCATGTATACCCAGAATAGAAAATGTTAATACAATGAAAATATATTTGAGTGATATTAAAATAACATCCACACTAAAATTTGGCACGAAATATTAATAACCCAAATAATAGAAATTGGGTTTGAGAATCCCCATACCTTAAGTCTGAATGATTTCTTCACAATAATATCATAGATAATTAAATTAAATTAATTAATTACTAAATAAAGAAGTTATTATAAGTGTATTATATTTGAAATAATATCATTACATTCTTTTATGTCTATTTTTATGACTTATAGTGTTCAATTTGATTGTATGGGAGTGTTAATTTTCTTGGTATTCATGATCAGTTCACTTGTATATATGTATGGAAGATCCTATAAAATAAGTATATTTATCCAGAATTGAAATTTTATGTTATTAAGGATAAAATATAAGTTCAAATGGTATTATATATTTTTTCATCTATGAGGTTGATTCATTAGATAATAAGTTATTGAGAATTGTTTCGATTAATATGGCGGGTTTTTGATCATCATGATCCAGTTTTATTTTATTATTTAATATTATGTAAATATGCTAGATCAAGAACATAAAAAAGTTATAATTATTTTTAAAAACAATCATCCCTTATAATGGTTTTATGGACAACCATGAAGTTGGTAAAAGAAAATTATCACTTGTCATCCATAATGGCGATAAATCCACACCTAAGGGATAATGTTTTCATTTTTAGAATAAAATGGAGGGAATGAGAGGGTTGATGATAGATTATTCCTTTAACATAATAAAATTATAGTATATTAAATATAATATAGTTATAATTATACTTTGATAAGGGTAGATGATGAGAAAATAAAAAAAGAAAATAAATTGAAAAGAAATTAAAATAAAATAAAAGAGGATTTTACCTCTTGATGTTTTTTCCTTGAGAACCTTCAAAGGGAAATTGGGGACTGTAATTTTTTGAGGCCAAAGGATCCTAGATGTGGGATAGAGTCTTAGGGATATGATTTGAATAATTTTTTCATGCTTCAAATCTTTGGAGGTGTGAGGAGAAGAGGTTATGAGGGGTGATATTTATAGGGGAGGAGGGGGTATTTTTTTAATTTTATTCATTAGTTTTTTATTTTGGAGAGAGACTGTGAATAGTTTGATCCTTATCAATAATTTTATTAAATAATGAATTATAGTTCAATTGTATGGTCTTACATCACTCATACATCATCTATGTCTCAATAATTCTTGTATTTGATAAATATCGTAAATTACCGTATTTCACTATTCACTATAAATTCAACAATCCTAGATGAATCCCAAAAATTACCCAAAACCTTTTTTGATTTTGGGTATTAAAAAATGAACTCCATTTTATAAAAATAAATTTATAAATATAAGAAATTTAATTTTTAATTTAAATCATCATTTATTTGAAAAACAATAATTTTAAAATTATAAATGATTTTATGACAGATTGAAAAATTAGTTAAGTTATAATAAAATTATATTATAATCGTAAGAAAAAAAATATTAATTCTTGAATCTATTTTATGAAAAATAATATTTGTTTAATTATTTATATTAATTATAAAATTGTACAAAACATTTATCTATAATAAAAATATTAACACTTAATTTATAATTTTAATGAAAAATTATTTACATATGCTATTATATAATTATATCATATAATTATTTATAATATGACTAGATTTTATTTATAATTTCATAGATGAGGTTACTATTCTTTTTTCCAAATTGCTATTCCTAATGGCCGTGATACTATTTCAATGGTCAAGTTAGGATTCCATTGTTATAGTTTCTTTAATCTCTATTAATATCAATTATTTCATTCATTATTTATGTGAATACTGTTTTTATTGGGATTTAATTACTATTTATATGATTTAAACTAAATAATATAATTATAATAAGGAAAAATTATATTGATAAAATTTATGGCCCTTATGAAAAAACAGAAATAATGGAATTCAATCCCAAATTCACAGACCATTCCATCATAATTAATATCATATAAAATCCTAAGATATATTAAAAAATTAATTATACAAAGTCTAGGTATTTTTAAAAGTAAAAAATGATATTTCTAGTTAATTTTATCTAATTAAAGGATGTGCATACTCTGACCATACATCATACATGGAATCATAAACCGTATTAAAATATATAATGTATTATCTATAAACTATGAACATGACCGAGCGACTAGTAGTTTAGAAATGTGTTTTCCTTATTGTCTTTTATTTGTAACATTGGGTAATTAGAGACTATATTGTTGGTGATTTTTTAAAAACATTTTATGATGCTAATTTTAAACAATGTAAAAAACATTTTTAAGTTAATTATTATAAAAAAATTGTTAAAAAAATTAAATAAAATTTAAAATTTGGTTGATTTTTATTATAATTACACAAAACAGATGTAAAAAATAGTAATGAAATAATATTTTCATCAGTTATTTTATAACCAATTTAAAACATTAATAATTTTATTTAAAATCATTTTAAAAATATAATTTATCACAACTTGTAAGAAGAAAAAACCAACAAAAAAAATAAAAACAATGTCCCAAATACAATTCGTTAAAAAATGTTTACATATTAGCCTGCTAAAGTTACAATATCTTTATATTATGATATTTAATCATCAAAATCAATATTAAAAATGGTGGTAAGTAATATATAAATTCTACTTCTAAAATAATTTTCACAGGTCCCTCATATATGATTTGAATCCTTTCCATTTTATAGATAAGAGTCAAAAAAGATAAAAATTAAAAGTATAGTATTGAATATTGAATATCAATATAATGATAAGAGAAATAAAAATAAATATTTCAAAAAATTCTAGTCCTGTAGAATGTTGTATCGAACCGAAATGAAATTATTTCAAACATAAATCTCGTAACATAATATCCACAATCAATTGTTCCTTCTTCAAGATGAAAATTATGCATAAAAATAATCTTTCAATTAAAAATACCATTTTAAGTATATAATAAATTATTTTAATTATAAATGAAGTTACATTTTACCACACATATTTCATTTTTATTTACTCTTTCTGATTGTCTCTTTATAGTAATTTCAAGCCCTGAATGAATATGATAGGTAGGAAATAAAAGATACATTATTATAATGTATAATTATTTAAATAATAAAACTTATACATCCAATAGTTAATTAATTTTTTCTCTTATATCACTATATATGTAAAAATCCTAGTGAGTTGTCTTTCTTTTAGACAAAAACAAAAAAAATCCAATATATGTATCATCCCAGGTTTTATGAAAGAAAAACGATGTTTGATAGCATACATGATACACTATGTCAATATTAAAACAAAAAATAAATGATATTTTTTAAATTTTACCATTATAACACTATTATAGAATTGGGATTTAGCAGTACCAAAATTTAACAACGCTATAAAAATGTGCTGGGAAATTCCATCTTTTTTAGCACAAAAATAAGCACTGATAAGGAGAGAATTTTATCAATGCTAAATGAAAGCGACGATAAAGGATACCCTTTATCAGTTCCTTTTGTTTAGAATTGATAAAATATATAATAATCAGCACTTTATATTACCACTTATAAATATTACCCTTTATTAGCATTTTATTTTATGCATTGATAAGGATGTTTTTTATCAACGATTTTTTATCGTTGATAAAGATTACAGTTATTAGCACATATCAATTTAACACTATTAAAATTAATCTTAATATGATCATTTATAGAAGAGTTGTTATATGTTTCCACTATCTATTTAAAAAACCCTATACCGTACTCAGTAATCATGATTCTGAAACTCCCATAGAGCTCCTCAACTACTGGTCTGAATCCACTATGATTCATTAGATGAATCAAAAATAGAATTCATGGTATGTTATTTTCAACTTTTCCAATATTATTTTGATATTTTTGGATCTGTATTTTTTATTTTTGTGCTACTACGAACCATAAATCTCATCTCCTCACTACTATCAGTGATACTCCTCTAGAGTATTACCAGATACCCCAATATACATTTTAATGTAATATATATTATCATCCCCAAAAGTGTTCTTGATTCCAAAATTACAACGCTATAGGTAATCCTCTCTAAGTTCCACATATCCTCCATGTTTCCATGGATTAAAATCAAGCAATTCTTCCCATTTTCTTACATTACTTGGAATAAGAAGCCCAATTCATTTGATTTCGGCATTACTAGGAACATCTACAATAGGCCTTTTTCAACACAAATAGCTAACCTCATGTTAAGACAAAAATTTATTCTTGTAATAATGATACCAAAAGTTAGTATACGCAATAGAATGTTTCAGATCATTTTTTTTGGACGATAGTTACAATATCTCTATACATGAAGCCTTTATGATTATAAACCCTCACTATGGATGATTGCCAACTCGAGAGTAGTTTATTTTGAGAACCGAAAGAAATTCCCTCTTTTTTTCTTTGGATAAAGATAAATATTTTGATATATACTTGAATTATTGAATCTAATCAACAAGACATGAAATTTTAGATGGGTATTTAGCAACACACCGAATGATTTCACCCTATTCTAGAGTAGCTTCATTTATTGTTAAAAGTGAAACAATAAAATTTATATCTGCATAATTCATCAATGGTATGCTACCCATAATGAAATTATTAAATCTAAAACTCCACCATACCTCATGATAGCAAGAAAATCCAAATAAAAACATTCAGATAGACTATACATAAGGTTTTAATTCTATTGCACTTAGTTTAACGTCCCGACCCGACATACCATTCAACTCGGTAGCCGGACCGGTCGCCACATGGCCTCAAGCGTATCTCCCCAAAAACGAGAGGCTGCTGACTAGAATCGATGGCCTATGTGAGTCTGTGGGGATACAATGCCCTCATTACCAAAGCATCACAACAGAATTACAAACATACAACAACGGAAGAAGGTAACCAATAGACAACACATAGACAACAGAAATAGATAACCAAAATTAAGGATCTGATATACATATGATGGTGCAAGTCAATAAAACATAGTACAAGTACAAAAATAACAGAGAAACCAAAATGTATCCCCAGTCGTATCGCAAGCCTCAGCTTGGTCATGTGCACTCCTACTCCGAACAACATGTCAAGTACCTGTACTAGGGCTTTTCCCCTTATCCATACCTAAAATCATATAATATTCTTGGGTCCCAAAACATGACCCAAATAGGGTGTGAGACTAAATACCAGTAGGCAACCAACAAAGATCTGTGCTAATCTGTCAGTGAATATATAAACAGGCAGTATAGTATGGAAAGCAGTAAACAAGGGAAACAAGAAAGACCAACCCAAGATTGTGCTTTGGCTTGGAATCGCTTCATGTATCCATTCCAATCATCAGTCATTTCATCCATGTGTTCAAAACATTCCTTGAGCCCATTCCATGTATAATCAATCGGAAACCAGGCCTCACTCAGGGAGAAAATCCACCTACACCCTACAAGCCCAGTCCGGTGAACCTCTAGGACCCCGACATCACACTACGAGCCTGTTCCGGTGAACCTCCTAGGTACCCATCCTCGCTCTAGGTGTGGTATAGTTAGTCAACTGAGCCCATCCCCAGAATCCTATAAATAAGATCCGGGTATCGCCCATGACACGTTGTGCCCCGTTGAGTCCACCCATGGCATCTCATACTTGATCCATGATTCTCCCTGCATTACAGTAACAAGTCTCGTATGAGTCCGTCCATGGCAACTCACATTGGTTCCATGGTTCACCCATGACTTTGTTTCACATTTTAAACAGCTCAAAAGCATTTAACTCACGTGGGATAGCAATTCATGAATTTTCATACCATGGTCAAGGAGAAACACTCCATCCCCTACCCAAAACCATTTCAATTACAAGTTCATCATATTGAAATTACATTCATTAAATTCCATGTTTTAACAACCCACTAGGGAACGAAAAGGAATGACTCATAGGAATCCTCGGTCAAATGTTCATAAAAGAGCCTTTCAAGGAAACGCACCCAAGGGGTGGTTCCTGTCCGAGGTATAAAACCTAACTCAAGCATATAAAACCCTATTCAAATTACCTATAACATGCTAGGTAATAACAGGTTTGAAAATTCATGTTCAAGCAACACCCCAAAAGTGGGCGTGCGGCACTCTGGAACAAATAAACACCCTGAAAATCAGAGAAAAGCACGAGACCACCTACCTTAGGCTCATACTAGATAGCTCGTCCAGTATCAGGCTCTGATTCATCCTGGTATTGAATAAATATGAAGAATAGGTGAAGAATGATAAATTAGGGAACATGAGGCTTAATCCATTCTGTGTTTGTTGTAACCAGAAGAATCAAGAAGGATTAAAAAAGAACTTAGGACTTACCATTGCAGATCTAACAAGATGAACGATGTTCGAAATGGGGATCAGACGAAGAAGAAGGATCAAATACCTCTGTAGGCCTCCTTGAGAGATCCCAAGGCTCTCCCATTGTTGTGCGGATGAATAGAATAGGTTTAGGTTAGGTTTTTATAAAATTTAATTAATTTAATTAAAAATTAATTAAATTTCAAAACATATCAGTTCACACGGTTTACCCACACGGCCTAACTAACCATGCGGACCTTCTTGAAGGAAAGGGGGCAGCCGCACGGCCACCCTGCATGGTTTACCCAAACCGTGTGTAGGTCGTGCTCTTGCCTCTTCCAAGCCTGCACAAGGGGCATGGTTTAGCCAGGCCGTGCGCAGGCCGTGTGAAAACTGTGTGCCAGGCCATTTTCAGCCTCCAACTTGGTTCCGGGCTCCGAACAAGCCCCTGAAACCTCCATAATTCCCTTGGTAAAGTTAGAGATCCACAATAGGCCTCAACAGAATAGTTAAACTGAAATTAAATGGATCTGTACCTCGTACAAAAACCCGGGTTCTTACAATCTTCCACCCTTATAGAAATTCGTCCCTGAATTTATCTTTTAAGGGTGGTCAAAATTCGTCTACGAATAGCTCTGGTCACTGATCACGTACGTCAGCCTCCTGCTCCCAAGTCTCATCCTGTAAATGGTCGTGATGCCATAGTACACATACTATAGGAACTGACCAGCCTCAGAGAACCCTCATGCTCCTATAAATGATACGAATCGGATGCTCCTCAAAGGATGCTTCTACATGATGCTCGACCTCTTCATGCTGGAAGGTATGAGACATATCTGAATAGTATCGTTGTAATTGAGAAACATGGAACATGTCATGCATGGCTCGATACCTCTGAGGTAACTGCAACCGCTAGGCTACCGGCCCAACCCTCTCCCAAATCTCAAAAGGCCCAATATATCTCAGCGATAACTTACCCTATCTCCGGATCATCCTGTGCCCCAGCCTTGGTGAAATACACAATAAAACCTGATCCCCGACCTCAAACTCTAGGGGTCGTATGCGACGATCAGCATATGAATTCTGACGAGACTGTGTGGTGGCCATCTACTTCTGTATCAACTGGACCTGCTCAGAAATCTCCTAGGCAGGACGCGGTCCCAGTAAAGCTACCTCACCTACCTCTAACCATCACAGGGGTGATCGGCATGGCCTACCACAAAAATCCTCATACAGTGCCATCTGTATAGTTGCCTGATAACTGTTGTTATAGGAAAACTCAACTAGGGGAATATGCCTCTCCCATAGGCCCCAAAATCCAGGACGCATGCTCGTAGCATGTCCTCAAGCACTTGTATCGTACGCTATGACTGTCTATCAGTCTGAGGGTGGTATGGTGTGCTCAGGATCACTTGTGTACCCAGCGTCCTCTGAAAACTCTGCCAGATGTGTGACATAAAACGAGCATCCTTGTCTGAAACAACGGTGTTCGAGACCCTGTGGAGTCGTACTATCTCACGGATATAAAAACTTCACAGCTTATCCACACTGAAGGTCATCTTGATTGGCAAGAAATGAGAAACCTTTTTGAGACTATCAACCACAACCCACACAACATCTTTACCTCGAGGTGACCTCGGGAAACCAGTCATGAAGTCCATCCCAACGTCATCCCATTTCCACTCCGGGATAGGTAGCTGATGTAAAAGCCCAGCTGGCAGCTGGTGTTCCGCCTTCACCTATTGATAGGTGGAACATCTCGCGATAAAACCAGCCACTTCCCTCTTCATACCTGGCCACCAGTACTGTCTACGCATGTCACGATACATCTTAGTGACTCTGGGATGAACTACCCAAATCAAATCATGAAACTCCCGCCTCATCTCCTCTCTAAAATCCACTGGAACCCATACACATCCATGGATACAAATAAATTCTTCCTCACCTATCGCCAACCAGGAGGAGGGTCCTCACCTGACACACCTTTTCGTAGAACAAGGCCTTACGAATATGATAGTTGTCTCATCCTTACTCTGTCCAATAGGGTAGAAGTCACAACTAAAGATGATAGAAAAGACTGCCCTTGGCTATTATGCACATCAAGATGCATCTTAGAGAACAAGGACATTAGCTTCCATTCTTTGCTATCATGTTGCACTGCCTGCATTTGAGTCCTCCTGCTCAATGCATCAGCCACTACAATTCCCTTACCTAGGGTATAAGCTAGATCGAAATCAAAGGACTATAGGTACTCCACCCACCGTCACTGCCAAATATTCCGATCACGCTGAGTAAATATATATTTGAGGATCTTGTGATCTGTTTTCACCTCAAAATGCTCTCCCAAAAAGTAGTGTCTCCAACAGCGCATCACATGAACAACTGCTGGTAGCTCAAGATCGCGTGTCGGATAATTCCTCTCGTGTGGCCTCAACTGCCAAGATCCATACACCACGACTCTGTCTCCCTACATCAACATTGCACCCAGCCCAATACCTAATGCGTCACAATAGACCGTGTAACTCTTGCCCTATTTTGGAAGTATCAGGACTGGTGATGATGTCAACCTTCCATTCAGCTCCTGAATGGCTGCTTCACAAGCAGCTATCCATAGAAATTTCACACCCTTCTTAGTTGGGCCTGTCAATGACGCTTCTAAGCGTGAGAAATATTGTATGAAACAACGATAATAACCAGAAATCCCCAAGAAACTCTGTATGTCAAATACATTCTTCGGATGTTCCCAAGAAACCACAGCTCTAACATTCTCTGGGTCTACAGACACTCCTGTCTCAGAGATAACATGGCCCAAGAAGTGAATCTGATCCATCCAAAAGTTGCACTTAGTAATCTTTGCATATAGATGATGCTCTCTTAGTGTATTCAGGATGATCTGAAGATGGTTGTCTTGGTCGTTTCAATTTCGAGAATACACCAAAATATCTTCCACGAAAACCACGACGAACGAGTCCAAGTAAGGATAGAACACGTGATTCATTAAGGCCATGAAAACTGCTGGCGTGTTCGTGAGACCGAACAGCATAACCATATACTCATATAAACCATACCTACTACGAAAAGCTGTACGATGTATGTCTGCAGGTTGAACACGAACCTGGTGATTCCCTGACCTCAAACCAATTTTCGAGAACACCCTAGCTCCTCAAAGCTGATCAAACTGGTCATCTATCCATGGCAAAGGATATTGGTTTTTAACCGTTAGTTGGTTCAACTTCTTATAGTCCACACACAACTTAATAGTCTCGTCTTCCTTTTTCACAAAAAGGACCGACGAACCCAACAGAGAAGTATTGGGTTGAATAAACCCCTTTGCCTCCAAATCTTTGAGCTGTTTCTTGACCTCTTGCTACTCTGTCGTAGCCATCTTGTAAGGAGGAATGGATACCGGTGCAGCTCCTCAAACTATCTCAATGGAGAATTCCACCTCTCTATCAGGAGGTAAATGTGAAAAGTCATCAGGAAAAACATCCCTAAAGTGCTCAACTACCGGAGGAAGGTTTGTCTAACTCACTCCCTAATCATCCAGAAACAATCTAGCAATCTGGGATGTCATCCTGAATGGCCCACGATGCTCTGGTCCATCTCGGCTTGCCTGGAGATCCCACTCGCTCTTATGAGTAATCATTGCACCCTCTGGTTATGTGAAAATCACCCTCTGGTGGTAACAATCAACATAGGCTCAGTAATCTACTAGCCAGTCCATACAGAGAATGAAATCAAAACCTGCCATCTCGAGAACATAAAGATCCCTGACGAAGTGACGCCCTCCTACCTCAAGGGGGCACCCTCTACACTTACTTACAACCTCTTCCCTAACTCCTAGTGGTGTGTCTAGCGTCAAGTCGCCCTCAGAAGACAACACAACTAGCCTAGGGATTTTCATTATAGGTGCATATATAAAAATGTGTGATGCACCTATATCAAAGAGGGAAGATGAAATAATAGAAGCTACTATGATCATACCTCTCACCGTAGATGGTCCCGCTCCCTGATCCTTGGAAGTTGGATGTACTGTATAGATATTTCCTGAACCACGACCCTGTGATACAACCTCACTACCCAGAGCTGGCCCACTCTAAGGTCTCGGTGTACCCTGTGTCCGGCTACCACTTCCACGACCACTACCTCAGCCTGATCGGCTAGTCGCACCCCAACTCCCTGTCTAATGGGAAGTTGTCGACCTTGCTCATGCAGATGGGTTCAGTGCAGACCATCAATCATTGGCTACTGGTGGAAACGTTATGCAGAAACGTTGAAGATGACCCATCTTGCCACATTATCAGCACTCGACTGGGTCCCTTAGACACTACGACTTCATGTGTTCCAGCCTACCGCACTAGTAGCACATCAAATTGCTAACCGAATATAGGTTCTGACTGCTAGAATCACCGCATGGAAGCTCCAAACGACGCTTCCTACTAATAGTCGCTACATTACCTAGTCTCGGTGCCGATCTTCTCTGGCTCGCACCTCCAGCCTCTCTCAGGATACGTTCTGTGATTAACGCCTGGTTCACAATTCCCGAAATGGTAGTCAACCTGAAGATATTTACCAGAGATTGGATATTATATCTCAGACCATCCTCAAAACGCCTGGCCCTAGACAGCTCATCGCCCATCAAGATAGGTGCAAAGCGCTGAAGCTCAGTAAAATGGGACGACTATTCCATCACTGATAACGTGCCCTGCTCCAGATTCAAGGATCAACCCTCAATGTCTCAGGATAAAAGAAATAGTAGAAGGTCATATGAAACTCTATCCAATCCATCTCCCGATGACAATCCGACAGGGTGATCACGTCCCACCACCTCTTGGCGGAATCACACAGCATGTACATATCGATCTTGACCCTCCTCTCCGGAGGCAGCTCCAGATGCTCAAAGATAGCTAGTATCGCCTCTAACTAGGACTATGAATCCTGTGGTCCGTCATCCCTTGAAAACGTAGGCGGATGCTGCTGCTGAAACTCACATGTCAACTCTGCCATAGTCGAGGCAAGTCGCGGTGCTCCCGGAATGGTCTGTATAAAATGCAAAAACCCCTCAAAGAACTATTCCTCAGCACATATGTCTGGTATATCTGCTGGTGCCGCAGCTGGAACAACTGGAGTTTCCTCTAGTATCCCATGGCCTACCATGTCCAGAACATGGTCTTCACCAGTCTCCCAACGTACCACTGGAGTTCGCCATGGTGGCATGAATCTGCAATGCCAAACACATGCCTCAGTTCAAGATTTTTAACGAGTTTCGAAACTCACTGGCACAAGAACCAGGACAGGATAGGTCAAGACCTTCCAAAAAAACCACCCCAACCCACAATCTGCTTCTAAAGCCAGGACCTCATATGGAAATGTCACCAAAAACCACTAGAGTCACTACCTCTTTCCGACTCAGAAGCCGGGTCTAGGTCAGGAACTATTTTCAACATTCATTCTTTTAACATCCTTTATTCGAAAACTTTAACCAATGGTCCACCATGTTCCAATCCCTGAGGGCCCATAACACCTCATGAATCAAAATTTGATGCCCATATAACCATGCAATTTAATTTCAGTTCGCATTTAAATCCCATTAGGGAATCATTTCCCAATCCATAAGGGCCCATACACCCCTATGAATTAAAAGATGACGTGACACCTCATTCATTGCACCCAATCTAAGACAACAGTAGGAACAGTTATCAATCAACTATCAACACAACATGCAATAGCTATCACAACACCTATCACAATAACATGCAATATCTAATTCATCCTAGATATCATGGCATAATGCATGATATGTGATTCCTATCAAGGTGACTATATGATGCATGAGATGGGAAACCCTCATCTCATCGGGTTGCAAAGAAATATAACCCACACTAATATCAATAGTATCAGCAAAAACCATGTGCTTCACCCAAAAGTGAAATCAGAACTACTGTAATAATAATAACCATGAACATAATTCCATATCAGGAAACATGGCTTTTCCCTATACATTGGTTTGCAACTCCCGGGCATAGTTTATTACCACAGTCCCTTCCCTTCCTACTCTTGTCTATAGTCTCCAAATAGTAAGTCACAGTAGAAAAGGAAAACCCTCTGATACCACATTGTAACATCCCGACCCGACTTACCATTCATCCCGGTAGCCGGACCGGTCTCCACATGGACTCAAGCGCATCTCCCCAAATTCCAGAGGCTGCTGACTAGCAGCAAGGGCCAAGGTCAGTCCATCGGGAGACTAATCCCTCATTAACAAAGCATCACAGCGGAATTACAAACATACAATAGTGGAAGAAGGATACCCATAGACAACACATAGACAACAGAAATAGATAACTAAAATGAAGGATATGATATAAATATGATGGTGAAAGTCAATAAAACAAAGTACAAGTACACAAATACCAAAGAAAACAAAATTTATCCCCAGTCGCATTACAAGACTCATCTTGGTCCTGTGCACTCCTACTCTGAGCAGCATGTCAAGTACCTGTACTAGGGCTTTTCCCATTATCCATACCAGAAATCATATAATCTTCTTGGGACCAAAATCATGACCCAAACATGGTGTGAGACTATATCCCAGTAGGAAACCACAAAAGATCTATGCTAATCTGTTAGTAAATATATAAACAGGCAGTGTAATATGGAAAGTAGTAAATAAGGGAAAAAAGCAAGACCGACCCAAGCTTATTCTTTGGCTTGGAATCACTTCATGTATCCATTCCACTCATCAGTCATTTCACCCATGTGTTCAAACCATTCCACGAGCCCATTCCTGGTATACTCAATCAGAAACCAGGCATCACTTAGTGAGAAAATCCACCTACACCCTACAAGTCCGATTTGGTGAACCTCTAGGACCCCGACATCGCTCTACGAGCCCATTCCGGTGAGCCTCATAGGTACCCAGCCTCACTCTAGGTGTGTTATAGTCCATCAACTGAGCCTGTCCCCGGAATCATATATATAAGATCTGGGTATCACCCATGACATGTCTTGCCCCATTGAGTCCGTCCATGGAATCTCATACTAGATCCATGATTCACTCGGCATTATAGTAACAAGTATCATATGAGTCTGTCCATGGAAACTCACATTGGTTCCATGGTTCACCCATGACTTTGTTTCACGTTTTAAACATATCAAAAGCATTTAACTCATGTGGATAGTAATTCACGAATTTTTATACAAGGTTCATGGGGCAACACTGTATCCCATGCCCAAAACCATTTCAATTACAATTTCATCATATTGCAGTTCCATTCATTAAATTCCATTTTTTAACAACCCATAAGGGAACGAAAAGGCATTCCTCATAGGCATCCTGGGTCAAAAGTCCATAAAAGAGCCTTTCATGGAAACACACCCACGGGGTGGTTCCTGTCCAAGGTATATAACCTAACTCAAGCGTATCCAACCCTATTCATATTACCTATAACATTCTAGGTAATAACAGGTTTGAAAATTCATGTTCAAGACACACCCCAAAAGTGGGAACGTGACACTCCGACACAAATAAAAAGCCTGAAAATCAGCGAAAATCATGAGACCACCTACCTTAGGCTCGTACTAGATAGCTCATCTAGTATCAGGCTCCGATTCTTCTTGGTTTGGAAGAAATCTTAAGAACAGACCAATAATGAGAAATTAGGGCCTATGATCCCTAATCCAATCTACATTCACTGTAACTAGAAGAATCGAGAAGAATTAAAAAGGAATTGAGGACATACCGTTGCGGATCTAACAATATGAACGCCGTTCGAAACGGAGATCAGACGAAGAAGCAGGATCAAATCCCTCCCTAAGCCTCCTTTAGAGCAACCAAGGCTCTCCCCTTACTGTCTGGTTAAATAGAATAGGTTTAGGTTAGGTTTTTATAAAATTTAATTAATTTATTTAAGAAATAATTAAATTTCAGAACACAGCAGGTCGCACTGTTTACCCGCACGGCCAAACAAACCATTCGGAGACCGTGCAGACCTTCCTGGAAGGCAAGGGGCAGCCGCATGGACACCCCACATGGTTTCCCCAAACCATGCGCAGGTTGTGCTCTTGCCTCTGCCAAGCTTGTACAAGGCGCACAATTTAGCCAGGTCGTGCACAGGCTATGTGAAAACCTTGTGCCAGGCCATATTTAGCCTCCAACTTGGTTCAGGGCTCCGAAAAAGCCCCCGAAAACTCCTTAATTCCCTTGTTCAAGTTATACATGCACAAATAGGCCTCAACAGAACAATTAAACTAAAATGAAAAGGATCCGTACCTTGAACAAAAACTTGGGTTCTTACACTTAGAATACCACTCACCACTAAAAAATCGAATGTCTAAATAATTACGCACACTATCAAAATTATTTTTGTCAAATGAGGATTCAAAAATTTTAATTCTATGAAATGAATGACAAGGAATATATATTCCCTGCCCATGATATTTTCTCAGGATATTCCACAATACATGCATCAGTCTACCTAGTTTAGGAGGCTTATGAAAAAACATTGACCCCTATATGGTTGACACGAAATAACATCCTCTGTCGGAAATATAGCTTTATTCAACCCAGGGAAGAACCAACTATCATATATCCAATTTCAATATTATTTTCTTGTGACAAAGTTGGAATCACTTGAAATATAAATAGAAGTCAAAGTACCATTGGTCCTTGGTTCTTCCTTATACTCATAACTAATAATTGGTTGATCTTTAAGAGAAATTAGAGGTCCTATGAATGAATATATGAAAATTGGTTCTTCGTTGGTTTGAAAATCTCAAGATTCAAAGGTATGACCAATGATGTTGTTGGAAGGGTAGATGAAGATCCATAAACAACATGCATGTTTAATGAAATTGGAGCATCCTCAAGCCATTAAAGAACAATAAACCCAATATTATAGTGACGACATGACTCCTTTGTGAAATGTGTATTATAGCCATTACTTACAATTTAGGAATAGATGTTTGACACCAATTCATAAAGCGGGTAAAATCCTAATATGAATAAAAAAGCGCCTTGAGATAAACATATCTATGATCGAAACTAGAGGCTATATAAATAACAAGTAGACTAAATTTTAAAAATGTTCATTCCTATGTAACAATGTTTTACGTTGTCTTTATTAGTGGAACATCCAATGTTGCAGATTGAATCGATGTTTCCTTTAGATAAAACCCCTACTCGTTGTTGAAAACGTGAAGAGTGGAGTACGTTCATATGAGTGTTATGTCTCACGAAATCATAACAAACACAAGGGATAAGGAATCCCCTTCTGGGTACTCTTTTTATTCCATGTTCTATAAACAAGACACATACCCTATAAATGTGTATGTAAAGATATTTGGGATTAATTTCTATTGAAAAAATATTGACAGGCTAATAAAGATAATTCCTAAATGTATTTAATTTATTTGTCTATATAGAAAACTATTCTTTCATTATCTTATGAATTTAGTCCATCTGTAAGACTACTCTATCAACAGAAGACATTTATGATTCATTTATTTCCAAAAATTCATTCTAGATCAATACTCCACACAACAAGACAAAGGAATGACAACATGAGATAGTCAAGGGAAAAAAGATTCAAAATACACAAATGCAGTGTAGCCTGGGGTGCCTTCTTTTTCATGTTTAATTTCTTTTGATGAGTGTATGTTACTAAAAATATATTCTATTATTTGACGTTGCTGTAGTGGTAATGATGAATTATATTAATATTTATCCTCAAATTTATTAATAATGATTTGGAAAAAAAATTATTAAAATAATTAGTTGATGATTTTTTATAATATTCATGTTAGATAAAATTTTGGTCTTTAATGGGATTTATTCTATTACAAAAATGGGATATGAGTTTTTAATAGGTTTTATTTTATCAATAATATAGTGTTTTTCTTGTAATTTTTTTGTAAATTTAATTTCATTTAAAATATCAGTTGCGAATTGTTTTTATTGATATTGTGTGTGTTTTGGTGTGTATTTTGTCTGTTTATGGTGTTACGGTGTGCTGTAATTGCACATAGAAGTATCACCATTATCAGTGCTCTTAAAAACACTGATAAAAACACATTTATCATCAATTTTTAAAGTGCTAATAAAATAACTTTATAAGCTCTTAAAAAAGATCCTATAAAGGATTACTTTAGTGGTGATATTTTTTTTGGATAAATGGGGCATTTACTAGCATTATTTCAATGATGATAAAAGTGCTTGACTTTTAACATTGCTAAAGTAGTTAATGATTTTCTAGTGCTGATAAAGGCCATTTATTACACTATTAAAGACCAGTTTTGTAGTATTGTATCCTGGTCATTAGAATAAAGGGAATGAATATTATTATATGAATTATGAGAAAATTGATTTCACATGTTTATAATTAATTATATATTTCACAGATAATTATAAATTAATTTAAAACCGTTTTTAAATAAAAGGAAATGTTTTTCTGAAAAATAATTTAAATGAAAATAAATGAATTTATAATGTAATAAATCACTGTTGTTTTGTTTTATTAATGAAATATCATAATATTATATTATATTTAAGGTTTAAATTTCATGTTATATGTTTTCTAGACATGAATATGAATGAATTCAGTTTTTCAGATAAAAGAAGTAATTTTTTTTGAAAAAATGATGATTTGCCTCTTTTTGATGGAGAACCCATTTTGAATTCTGTTTTTGACACGTTTATTATTTACATTTGAATAAATGAACATATTATATGGAATTGAGATGTTATATTATAGTTTCGATAAATGTTTGATTTTTTTGATAATATTTGTTTTTTAATGAATTGTGAAAAATACTAAATTTTAACTCCAAATTACATTTTCATGTAATTTATTTATATAGTTATATTTTACTTTTAATTTTTCTTAAATTTTAATAAGATAATTTAATATAATATAATACAATTCAGTTTATTATAATCAACTTCAAATTGAAATTAGATGTAAAAACCTTTCATACTTTTGAATGTTTCACTTTAAAACCCATCTTTTTAGTCTTGTGTACGAAATTTGTTTTAAATATAAATTTTCTAATTCTATGAATACAATATTGTATAATAGACACCATATTTATAATATAATGATGAAAATTATTTTTTCATGTTAATTTCCCCTTAATTTATTAAAATGTTACGATGGTAAAAGAAATTATTTACCATAATAAAACTAAAATTTTGACAAGGTTTACAATTAAAATTTTAAAACACAACCAACCTAAAAAATACAAACTTTAAAGGGTGTTTGATGTTTTGATCCACCCTAAACAGCCTATAAAACATTAATTAAAATAAAAAAGCCATAGATTTTAATTCCAACTCTATATCATTTTCTTTTAACATAAGAAAATCAATAAAATAATCACTTGAACCACCTCCCCTCAAGTATTAATACCACCACTCCACCAACCATTTTATAACGAAAAAGACTTTTAGAACCTAAAATCTATTCTTAATACTCTAATTCTCACTCTCCCAATGTCCATGTGCATCTGGTCCCATTAAAATAAAAAATCCAAGGTCCTCAGTGGTCATTCAAGGAGGGGATATTCAAGAGGTAATTTTCTCAAACAAACTCTATTAAAAAAATTCTAACTTTCTCCTCACCTCATTCATCAATCGATGCATGATTAATAAATAATCAGGTATACAATTGACTTTTATTTTTCTAATGTAATATTTCATATCCATTTCACAACTCACATGCTATAATTCAAATAAATTAAATTGTTGTCCAAGTTATGTTGGTTAATATCCTTCATAACAAATGATTTTGTTCTTTTTTCATTACCCCCATCATGGTTGGTCTTAAAACCATTATTATGGTAAAATAATATTTTAATATTTATATTAAAATCAATTTAATATTATGGATATGTTATATTAAAAACACCTTCACACTTTCCATATCATTGGTATATGATGATTTTGTTTAGGGATGTATGGACTACTGTATCCTCAAAATGATGTGATTCATTCACACTTCACATAGAACATATTAAGGATTATTTTTTGTAATAATATATGATATAATATAAATATTAATTATACTGTAACTATATTATATTTTTATATGAACTTATAAAAATTTCATATATTTTCACTTTTTCAATGAGATAGGGAAAACAAAAAAGCGTTAATGAGTATGTACGACCCATCATCTCTGGAAACGGAGTTTTTATATTGTATTAAAAGATTAATTTAAATACTTATATAATTAATATATAATATATTTATATCATTTTTCATATTCTATATATTTTTTACTTATGACCACGTCGAAAATTTACATCATAAACAAGTCCATTTTCGACTCAAGTACCGAATATCGATAAAACATTCGGTATGAACATAAAAAGTTATTTAATATTTAAAAAATTATAATAAGTGATGTAAAAAAAAATATTATACATGAAAAGGTTTCTAATGAATGTATAAATTAACCTGATTTTATAATTTGAGAATATAATGGTTGTATAGGTAAGGGAATTTCGGAACTCAATTTCCACTCATGGGATTTTATGTATACTTTGTTCATTATATTATGCCAATATTATGTGTGAAATAAATATTTTATTATTTATGTGGTAATTTAAACTTCCATTTATTTGGATATACTTTTCATACACATAATATCCTCATTGATCAATTCTTACATTATTAATACATTCTTTTTAAGGGAATTTCTTAACCCAATTTCCATTCCATGGGTTCAACATAAACATCTATATTATGTAAATAAATACTTATGTGTGCAATAAATTATTAATATATTATCTCCTATTCAGAATTTTTTTTATTGTTAATTATAGTTAAAATTCATAATCAAACTATTTTTTTAACAAAATGATTTTTGTAAGGGACTTCGCCTAAATCTCATTCCATTGAGGCATATCGTGATGTTGTTAACCTTTAATATACTATTTGGAATGTATATATCCATTTATTAATGTTATATATTTAATTACTATATTTTTTTTATGTTTAATGTTTTATTATTTTAATATATATTGATTTTTGTTCACGTGATTCTTTTGTGTTAATCGACTCTTTAACTAAAACAACATTTTAAATGATTTAATTATTTATTCTTCTATTTCTATTTCATTAATGACCATGTTTTCAAAATTGTTTTAAGAATTTTTCTATATGAAATTTAATGTTTTAAGATTTTAATTCCATTCAATTTTTTCAAATTGGTATGATATTCTTTGATTGAAATACTTTCTTTTTAAATGATTTAATTATGTTTCAAAAAAGTATTTACTAATCCAATAACATAGAATTTTTTTAATATATACATATTGAACAAAATTTCTCAATTTTATAAAGCTTTAACGAATTGATTTTAATTTTACAATTTTATACTTCTATTTCCAAATATATATTTTTTATTTAGTAGTGTTCCTCTTCATAAAAATGAAATGTGATTGTAAAGTAAAAATGCTATTTTTTCCTTCATACTTGTTTTATGTGTTAGTATTTTGTTATGGTTATTGGGAATTGCCTGTGTATATTATTGGGTATATGATAAAGCAAGGACATGTGAGGATATGATAGCTCTACAATATGTTTGGTAATCAGAAAGAGGTAAAAAAATTGTTTATAATAAGAGATTTAAGGAATATACTATGACGGGTATTACAAACGTGTTCATAAAGGTTACTCCCAATTGATCTTTGAAAGATACAATGTAAGTCTGATATGGATGCCACAATTTACCTTTATAATTTCTAAAAAGTATTTTCATGAATCCTATGATTTCTTGAGGTATGTTAAGAGTTTATTTATTTTTGGTGAAAATTATGATTTTTTGGAAAAGTATTCAAAGACTAAAGGTTTCATTACATATTTTATATCCCTTACCGAGCTCTTTTTTCTCATCCCATATTTTTGAAATATTTTCCACAAGGATTAAGGATGGGTAATATAATGGAAGAAGTCAATAATATTTTTATCATGAAAAGAAATCATGTTTTATTTTAGATGGTCTTCCTGTGGAAGAAAATGTGGATACTTAGTGTAACTATCCACATGTAATGTATGGGTCTACTATGTAATAGTTATGGAACAATCATATAAAAATATAAAACTAAAAATATTTTAAATGTGAATTATTTACATAAATCAATATTATGTAATTTTTATGGTTGGGGCCTTATATTTGGTATCATATGCGGGGTTTAGAAAAATATAGGGATAATGAATTTTGGTTAAATATATGGTATGTTTTTATGTCAATTATTTTAGTTAAATATATTTTCTATTACATTTTATTTAGATTGGGAAAATTTGATAACAAATCGAAGGTGGAGGATCAAAAAAATCATTTGTATCTCTTCCTATTGACTTTCTTGCAATAATTATTATGACATTAGGTTTGGATGATTCTGAAATTTTTTTTACATATTACTCTCTTTCAAGTAGTTATATGAGATGTCAAACGCCTCCTCTATACCTTTATACCATCATGGATTGTGGGTTGTTTTTAATCAAATATTATTTTCTCAATATAATCATATTTCCAAAAAAGGTAAATATTATCAAGTCATTTTTAGATATTTTACATTCTCAAAAGTTTTTAAAGCATACAATGATTGCAAAAAATCTATTAGAGAAGGAGACCCTTGCGTTGTCTATTTATACATCATTTTAAAATACAGTCTTTCGGAACCTAATTATGGTATTTTAAAAGGACCATTGATTGAATGTTTCAAGTCATACTTAGTCTGAATGGTTTATGAAAATCATGGTTTATTAGATTCTTTGAAATTATATGACATATACAATTATTTTCCAAAACAGTTTTTTAACACCCATATGACCCAATTTGTACAATTTTTATTCGGACCTTGGAAGAAAATGATTTTGAAGAATATCTAAATAATTGTTTCAATACATTGAACTTCTATCTATGTGAAAAAATACTGATGAAACCATGTGGATAACATGATTGAGGCACGATGTTATTTCTTTTTAGAATAGTTTTACCAAATTATTTGGAGATGAAATGAAAAATTTAACTATATATAAGAGTTCCTTAAATAAGATATTGAGGTAATTATAAGGTTTGATGTAAAATAAAAGGTATGAAATAAAATTTGATGTTAATCATGTTATGGTTATTGTGGAGGATTTAATATCATTTTGGGAATGATATATGAAATATATAGTTTTTGAAAAGGCACAACACACAGACCGTGTGACAACCTATCACATTAGAAAAGGCTGTTGGAATCCAACCTGCAACCAAAGGGCAATAATGATTTATTTCATACCACTAGCCTAAATAAAGTCCCTATTTAGTATGAACTTTTCTTTTTTAGTTAAATGAGTTGATGGAATATGAATAAGTTGATTTTTTTATCTTATGTTTTATCAAATTTATATACTTGGTATTGGAAAATTATTTAGGGATTAAGTGATAAATGTAATTTTGGAAGAAATTGTTAGGATGAAAAAGGGCCTAGATACCCTGAGAGGCGGGGGGAAATCAGGGTATCAATATTCTTCTCAAAATTATCCTTGCCCCATAGGATCATGAACTCTTTATTATAAGGGTCTCATTGTTTGCATTTATGTTTCACTATTGATATTATTCTTTCCTTATTTATCTGATGCTATTTCTTTGAATGCAACGTAGAGAAGAAAGCAGGCATCCACATTGGTTTTTACTTGGTTCACCTTCACTAGGTTACGTCCAAGGAGCATAAAACAACAATGTGCCGATGTAGTAAAACCACTAAATCTCACTTCCAATTTACAATGTTCGGGCTAGATAACATCTATGGCTAGGCTCGCTGCCTTTACAATTTTTAGGTTTATCTTACTACATTACCAAGGGTCACTCCCTATTTCTAAATCTCTGGATCTTTGTCGGTAGAAAGGTTCACCTTCATCCTCTTCTTTTCTCACTTCTCTATAGAGGATCCACTCACTGTTTATAGAAATGTAGGTTTATTAATTATCAAAAAACAATGCATCTTCCTCTATATGTAGATGCTCTGTTGAAGTTCCACATTCATCTATTGATGAATACAACTTTTTCATGGGTGTACTAGTTAATATTCCATCCTTCACACAACCTGAGAATTACTGGCACACTTTTCAATGCTTTGAGTTCTTCTCCAATGGCTGGATCACTTCTATATGACTTGGCGTGCTTCTCCAATTCCTGGCGCACTTCTCTATGAATTGGCGCATTTCAACAAGCCTGGCACACAAGTGTCACCTCCCCACTAGCGTGACACTCCCTTCCCTAATTCAGAACATGGGAGACTCATAAACTTTTACATCCTAACCAATATTGGAGCACAACTATCAACTGGCACACAACATTTGAATAACATTATACATGCGCGCCCAAACCACCAGTTGAAGGACCAAACCACCTGCGTGACTAGATATAGAATATTCTCTAAGTGTTGAGTTTCTCACCAAATGAGGAGTGTTTGCCATCTATTTATAGAAATTTTGGTCACTCTATGTGCCTCATTCATTTATCCCCTCGGCACACATGTCCAACCGCCTTAGGATATGACGGCCTAGTCACCTTGTGCACCCAAACAAAAATTGGGCTCCCCTCATTAGTTTTCCATATTTTAATGTTCTGATCATGAACATATATGACTTGAAACGTTCCAAGACTCCAAGACACTAGTGCATAAGTCCCATTTCCAAAAGACATTTCTAAAATTGTTGATTCTGAGGCCCAAAAATTTAGTAAACACTGGAAAATGGTGCCACCTTGTATATGCTCTTTTTTTACTTCCTCCGTATCGTTGATTGTTTTTCAATTTTCTTCTTCCAATAATGGATTTTCATCAATATATATTGAACTTGAAAACTCGCCATGTAAGCCCCCTTGGTCAACCAATTTTAACATCATGGGATTATTTTCATCAAACACAAAATAGAGGCCCATCTTTTCAATAAACACAATCACCTAAAAAATGCTTTAATGTTACCTTGGGGGATTTTTCCCAAAAAACCCCCCTTGGGTTTGTTGAAAACTCTTATCATAAAATGATAATACATTGAGTATTCAGCCACCATTTTCCTCTTGTGATTCTTAGAGTGATCAATGATTCACTCAGCTCATACTATAAGAACACATGAGCCATGCTCGGAGTAAGAAAAAAAATTAAATGAAAATTTCATCAATGAATCACTTCATTTGTGAAACCAATTGTGGATAACAAATTGATACCAATTATTGATTGTTGGAAGCCTTTTAACACCATTCCAAGACCACTCTTATGCTTTTATCACAATTCTCAGGTTTGATGTTATCTATTTCTTTGAT
Organism: Viscum album; assembly: GCA_963277665.1. Taxonomy (NCBI): domain Eukaryota; kingdom Viridiplantae; phylum Streptophyta; class Magnoliopsida; order Santalales; family Viscaceae; genus Viscum; species Viscum album. The sequence continues at coordinate 864,397,659 of OY728152.1, read as the reverse complement.
CGATCACTTTGATCATCGTCTGATTTAAAACACCACTTCTACAGTTATTGGGTTCTTGTGTTTTCCAAGATTAGCTTAGGTTGATTACTCCAAACACCACATACTCTCAACATTGTGATCTCCCTAGCATATTCTTCACCTATCATGATATAATCTCCCTATCTCAATTCTCTACTTGTTAGTTTCTCCCCATGTCATTGAATAAGGAATTGTCTTCCTTATATATCCATAGTGTTTCCCCCTTTATGAGTCACTCTTTTCTCCCACATTGTCAACAAACCCAAATTTCATTCCGTTGTGGTCTGCAATAGAGTAGAGAGGACATAATAGTACAATAAGGAATACACACACTACCTCAAGGAGGGGGTCCATATCCACAGTTTTTCAAGTTCAGGGAGTTGACTTGACTTCCAGAGCGAGTCAATATCTCTCAAAAACTTCCTTGGGTAAGGCCTTTGTCAGAATTTCAGAAACTTGTAACTATATAGGCACATACTCCAACTACACTATTCCCTGTTGAACCATATTCTTGATAAAATGATTCTTTATCTCAATGTTCTTTGTTCTTGAGCGGTGGATAAGATTGTTTCTGAGATTTATAGCACTTCAGTTATCATACTGAATTCTGATCAGATACTTCACATAAATTCCCATATCATGATGCTGTTGCTTCATCCACAATAACTATGGACATGATTGAGTGGTTGCAATACACTCAGCTTCTATGGTGCTTGATGAAATGAATTATTGCATCTTTATTAGCTAATAAATACACAATCCACAAAGAGAGAAACCTCATCCGGATGTTGATTTCATGTCATCCGCTGAACCAGCCCAATCTGCATCAGTATATTCCAATAACTCTGACTGAGATTTTTCATCATATATCAAGCTGAAATCCACTATTACCCTGATATACCAAAGTATTATTTTCACTACATTCATGTGGATTTACCTGGGATTACATTGACATATCACTGTTTGTCATGTGGCGAATACAATGTCAGGCCTTGTAGTGGTCAAGAACATTATAATTCCAATTATTTTCCTATATTCTGTGATAGTAACCACCTTTCCTTCATCGTCTTTTGACTGTTTCATCTGAGTAGCAATTAGAGTATTCATTTACATGGAATTTTCCATCCCAAATCTCTTCATAACCTCCTTGAAATATTTTTATTGAGAGATAATTGTTCTATTCCATCCATGTGTACCCTATAAACCAAGGGAAAATGCCATCTCACTAATCATAGATATTTTGAACTAATGTTTCATGAATTCAGAAAACTGTTTACATTGTGCTTTATCGGATCCTCCAAAAACTATATCATTAATATATACCAACACCATCATCCATTTATTAAAGTAATTGTTAACATATAAATTATAATAAACTCCACCTCATTTGAAACTGAGATTCTTCAAAAATTTATCTAGTATTTAATACCGATATTTTGGTAATTCATTCAACCCCTGTAAATACTTCTTCTGCTGACACACATTGTTCTAATATATATGATTGAGAAAACCATTTGGATACTCAATATACACTTCTTCCAGAAACCCATTCAAGAATTATGACTTCACATCAATTGGGAACACATTGAACTTTCATTGCACAACAATAGACATGAATAATCTGATTGTTTCCACCCTTGACACCGGTAAAAATGTCTCATAAAAATCTATACCCTTTTCCAGGGAGTATTATTTGCACACTAGTCATGCTTTTTTTCAAATAAATGTTCCATCTTCATTCATCTTGTTGCGAAAAACACATTTAGTCCTAATGAGATTCTTATCTATTATCCTCAAAACAATCTCCCATGTTTGATTCTTCTCAATTTTATCTAGCTCTTAATTCATAGCGTAAAACCAATTTTTTATTTAATTTTATCAGCAAAACATTTCGATTGTACCTGAGATAAGAAGGATGTATGCTGAAGTGAATTCATTCTTTTTATCTGGACTTTTGTTGTCTGGTTACCAATTATATATTCCTATAAATGTCAGCTCGTCTCATTGAATTATATATAGATATAGATTTGACATCATCTATCACATTATTCTTATCTTCTTCTAAATTAGTATACACTATTTCTACTCCCACTGAGTCTATTACCACCTCATTAATTTCATCAAGAAGTTTTTCGCTGTGTTGTTTATGACACTGTTAATTTTCTATGAAAGTGACATCATTTACCTCCTCTACTTCAATCAACTCCTTGTTCAAACTATGTTGATATTCTCTCACAAATTCTTGGTATCCTAAAAACAATCATCTGATACCATAATGTTATAACAAAATAGATGATCATGAAATACATGAATGTTACTCTTTCTCCCATAATATGTCTTCTCTCGATTGACAAAAAAACATGAAATGGGTCATCCAAATATTTCTATGATAGATCTTGCAACTGATTGTGTCATTGAATGCTCTCCCTATGTTAGGGAACACTCTCCGTTGTCTGGCCAATTATTTCAACCCACAATCATTCTTCTTCTCCACCATTATTTATTCACATGTGATTGTAGGTTTGAGAAACTTCACCAGCCCCATTAATCAATGAGATCTTCAATGGGTGAATTCACCTCTTCGAAATGAACCATCAACAAACCCTCAATGACTACAGAGTTGTAACTTAATGTAGGAAACAATAGATAGATTTAATAAAACCATAACTATCCATTATACACAATTACATACTTTCATCTCCAATTTTGACAACTGATTTGAATCACTTTAAATTCTGGAGCACATCACATCACCACTATGCATCTCTTGATGAAAATTACCCTTGGATTGTATATCACTTTAATCCTAAAACACTATACAATCAGTTAATATCATTTAAACACATTTGGTGAGGGGTTCTTATAGAATCCACAATAATAGGATTAAGATTGATCATGATGGGTCAATAGTTTAATTATTTCTTGAAAATCATCACATTATTTCGATGCTTACTCCAACTGCCTAGAAAAAATCAATTGTTCTATCCATATGACTATGGAATCATTACCCACATTCTAAGTCTTGTTTTCATATTTAGATTCCGAATTCTTGGCCTTTTTACCAATTTTGGGTATTAGTCCCATCAGTAGAAATTTCCTTCATTTATGATCCACCAATATGTTGTTTCTAGAATTTTTTCTCCAAGTAGAAATCTCCCCACACATCATCTACTATTTATTCTTCCTCCTTTTAAGAGAACATTTTATTTTATTCACTTCAAGATGTGTGGCATGACATACTAATTTTCCAAGAAATTATTTAGTCGCATTTCTTTTATCTTTTTTTTGTCTCACACCACCATTTCTTATTGGGGTTGAGCCTTCCACTTACATTACATTCATCTTAATTACACTTGGGGACTCTCCCCCATTATCTCCTAGGATTTTCCACATCCATTCTAGTGGATTTTTTTGAGTGTAATATAAGGGATGATTTATATACATTCCATTGGGCACCTTGTGATTCCCATAAAACTATAAAAAGATTTTCATCTTTCCATGTTTTCTTCTAATATTGGATTTTTCATTGTACACTGCATGTGATGGGGATCTTCTGGGTTCAATTTCCTTCCCCAAATTCTCCTTGCTGCACTTTCTTTCCAAATGACCATGATTAGAACATATGAAACTTTTCCATTAATGGAATTCCTCGTTTCATAATTTCTCAGTTGAGATGTTTATTCTTCTTGTGTTCTTCTTGTGACATTGAGGTGATGAGATTACTAACACATACTCTTGGTGTTTCCCATTATTCCAAAATAGAATAACATCATGGATAATTTATTCAGAGATATTTACCATTTACACTTCTCCATATTATTCTCTATATTCTCATATCTAGAAATGTTTTTATCAATTTAGCATGAAATATATTCCAAAGAAATTGAACAAAATAGTGATGTGTGGCCATAAATCCCATAGAAAGAATACATGTTGTCACCACTTCTTGTAAATTTCATCATAAGAATGTGTCTAGCACAAACATGATATTCTCTATTTCTAGAACTATTCACAGCTCTCTTTTTGTCATGCACAGGAATGGATTCATCATATCCAATTCTTGTTTTTCTAAAACCTTATGGACATTGAGCTTAGAAATAATATGTTGATTCTATTCCTAAAATTATTATTTTTATTTTATAATCACATTCCAAAGGATAATCAAATAGTAATTGCAAGGAATCATTTAACTTCATATTTCCATTGGTACTAGATTTCTTTTCTTCTTTCTTTTCTAATTTAAGATCTTCTCGTAGTTATTGAATCTTTCATGTCCCTTTATTCATTTTGAGTGCTCAGTTCATTCTTGAGATACATCCCCCAACATATCAAATCATAAAATTCACATGTTAGCTTATCCAACATGTTAATTTTCTCCATTACTATCAATTTTTCAAGAGTAATAGAATCAGAACAATAGACATTTTCTTATTTTGGACTTTGATTTTTCTGAACTAGTTTAGATAACTGTTTACCATTAACATCATTTTTGGATTTCAAATTCTGAATGAAATCTGTATTCAGATACATACCCTTAATAGATGATGTGACATTTTCTCTCTTTATAGACAAATTGGGTTGTTCTTTAGCTGGAGAATCATTCTTCTCCCTCATATTAGTGGCCACGTCAATAAGCCTTTGATTTAATCCTCCCAGATTGTTAACCTCAATTTTCATTTCTTACATCTAGATAAGTTTAGATTTAATCTCTCCATCCAACATTTGATCCAATTCTTTTGTTTTATGGAAAAATTACACTATTCGCCTTCAATGGGTTTCTTCATCATTAGTAGTTCCAACATCACTTGTAATATCAGGTTCTTCACTCATTCCTTCAACATCATTGAATGAGTAAGTATTTTCAGTTTGTGATTTATCCATATCATTATTTTGTTCACTACTTGATTCCATCAACTGAATCACACTCTTTCTGTTGACACTTCCACACAGGGGAATTTCACAACACTTCTGCTTCTTCTATGAAGTGATTCCATTTTCCATGACACACCAAGATAAGAGCATACTGAATCTTTAACATGAGAAATAGACTGAACCATGTCAGAGAAAACAAATATGATAAAGGAATCATTCACAATGATACAAATTGATAGGACCAAAAGGGTCCTAGATACCCTAAGAGGGGGGTGATTAAGGGTATGTATATTCTTTTCAAAATTATCCTTGAACCACTTGATCTTAACTTCTTCATTATAAGGGTTGAATTTATTTCATTAATGTTTCACTATTGATCTTATTCATTCCTTCTTTACCTGATGCTAATTCTTTGAATTCAATATAGAGTTGAAAGCTGGCAGACACATATATTTTTACTTGGTTCACCCTCTCTAGGCTACATCCATGGATAATAGAACGACGATGTGCCGATGTAGCAAAACCAATAAACCTCACTTCCAATTTAAAATGTTTGGTCTAGATCACATCTATGCCTAGACTCAAATCCATTACAATGTTTAGAGTTAGATCACTGATTTCTCAAGGTTCACTCCATATTTCTCTCTCTGGCTAACTGTTGGAAGAAATTATCACCTTCTTCCTCTTCCTTAACTAACTGCTCTAGAAAGGATCCACTCACAGTTTATAGACTTGCAGGTCTCTTTATTGTCACAAATGAATGAATCTTCATCTATACATACATGCTATATATAATTTCCACAATCATCCACTTATGAATACAACATTACCATGGGTGTAATATGAAATCATCCAACGTTCACGCAACCATAGAATGATTGGAATACTTCTCTATGGTTGGAGTGCTTCCCCAATGGCAGGAATGCTTCTCTATGCTTTGGCCCACTTCTCTAATTCCCAGAACACTTCTCTATTATTTGGCGTGCTTCTCTAAGCCTAACGCACATGTGTCACCTAACCACTTGCACTACACTCCCTTCTCCAATTCAGAACATGGGAGAATCAAACCCTTTTACTTCCAAACCAATATTGGCGCACAACTATCAATCGTCTCCCAACTTCTGAATAACTTTATACTTGAGTGCCCAAACCACCACTTGCACAAACAAACCACAAGAACGACTGGATATAGAATTTTCTATAAGTGTTTACCTTTTCACCAAATAAATAGGGGTAACCCTCTCTTAATAGGAATTTGGGCCACCCTAAGCATCATGCACATATATCCTCCTGGCAAGCAAGTACAGCAGCCTAAGCCTCTATCTCCCTAGTCACCTTGAGCACCTAAACCACAACATGGGAGCCCCTCTTTCCATTTCCATATTTTGATGTTATTATCTTGAATAAAATATGGTGCGTAGTACGTTCATTCCTTTTTTGAGGTTCTTATGCCAATAAAGTATTGTCAACAACTTCTCTTAAACTTGACATGTCCCCATGTAAACCCACTTTTTCCACAAATTTGAACATTTTGGTCTACTTTGTCAATAAATACCACACAGAGACCCACTTTTTCAACCAATACAATCACCTCAAAAATGATTCAATGATACCTTGAGGGATTGTTTCCCATCATACATTCAATTCTCTATGAATCTTATATGACAAAGTAAATATAATATTATGGCATTTTATTTGAGGAGTAATGTTTGTGTTTTTCATTAGAAGAATCTATTTTTTTATTATGGACTTATTGAAATTCAGGTTATTTATGGAAATGATTATCCAATCTCGGAGAATATGTGATTTTGGAAATTAAATTTTTTGTATGAGAACCTAGGAGTGATGAATATTTGGGAAGAAAAATGTTAAAATTTATCTTCGAAGCCTATAATCATATTCTTTAGTGTTTTGGGTTTCAAAATTAGTTTGTATTTTTTTGTCTTATAATGATAGTGAATTATTTAATGGTCTTGGTTGAGATTATGGTATTATAATTGATTTTTGGAGATTAAAAGTGGTTTTGTATTCATCAAATGGTTTATTATTTTGGGATAATTGTTTTATCATAAACTAACTATATTGATTTTGTTTAATGTTTCAGGATCTGAGAATTTTATAGTTAATATTTATTGGGATTTTCGAATCTATAAAATTTTATTCATCTTGAATACTCATAATTTAGAGAAAAAGTTGACTGTGTAGTTGAAATTGATTAAAGGATGAATCTGTAATTTTATAGTGAGTATATTTCATTATGTTCTTAGTCTAAGTATTAAAAAAATTCCTCAACTCTATGAAAATGATATTACGATAAAATTGTTTTTTCATTTACTTTTCCTACTATGAAATCAAATTCCTTTTTAACAATCACAAATTTATGGTATTGGGCATATTATCATTCATTATAAAATGTTTTCTATCCCTCTTCATTAGAATAAGATGGTTTGTCTTCTCTTCTATATCCATGTTTTTTCACATGGAAGTCCAGTATTTGTTATCTCACTTGATCTGTATACTTATCTTTTTTCTTTTATAATTGTAGTATTATTAATCCTTTTTCTAAAGAGGTATTGCAATAAAGTTATTTTGAAAATTCATACCCTAGTTACCATAAAAAAATTCACAATTGCGAGGATGAAATTTGTTAAATGTTGGAGGATGTATCATCCCATGTTTTTAGAAAGAGACACTATGTTCAGTTGCATAAATGATATGGTACATCGAGCTTAAATGAAAAACTAAATATTATTATTTAAATATTACCATTATAACATATCCATTGGAATGTAGGGAATGAATGTTATTAACATACATATTAAAAAGTGGTTTACAAATACATATAATCATTTCTTTTGTGAACAATGAATTTTAAATGAATGTAAAACCTTTTTCAATTAAAGGGAATGTTTTTCTAAAAAATCTATTTAAATGAAAATAAGTGAGTTTATAAAGTAATAAAATAAATCTTTTTTAGATTTATTAATAAAATAAAATTTTAATTTATTCAACTTAATGTTTAATTTTCATCTTATATGTTTTCAAGATATGACATTATAACAAATTCAATTTTTCGGATAAAAGAATTATACTTCAAAAAATTGATGTTTTTCTGCTTTTTTATGGAAGCCCCATTTTAAATATAGTTTTGGACACAATAATAAGTTATATATAAAAAATTTAACTATTTGGAATAGTGAAAAAATATTTTACTTTGAATAAATTTTTGGTATTTTATTAATAGTATTCTTTTTTAAAGACTAGTGAAAAACACAGTATTTCCACTCTAAACTACTTTTTCAACTAATTTATTTATATAATTATACTATAATTTCAATTGAATTTACGTATAATCAGATTAGTTTTCAATAATTTAATCCAATTTCAATTATTGTAGTCAATTTAAAACTGATACTGGATATAAAAACATTTCAAACATTTGAACGTGCCAATTTAAAAACCCACTTTTTAGTCTTATCTGTAATATTAATTTTAAATCAGAATTTCCAAATTATGTGAATTTAATTAGGTAAAATGGACTAACTATTTAGAATAAAAGGTTGCATATTAGGTTTTTAGGGAAATTTCATTTTTAGGTTTTAAAAATTTACCATTGTAAAAAAAATTATTTACCGTAGTAAAAGTAAGGTTTTGACAATTGTTAAGAATAAAAGTTGAATACCGAACCTACATAAAAACTACAACATTTAATGTGTGGTTGAGGTGATTCATTACCATGAAAATCATATAAAACATTTATTACAATCCATATCCATTAAATTTAATGCCACCTCAATATGGTTGTCATTTAATATATGATAATCCATAAACTAATCACTTAAACCCACCTCTCCTCAAGTATAAATATTACCAATACACCTCCCATTTTTGAACCAAAAAGCCCTATAACACTTCAAATATCTTCAAAAAAACACTTGCACACAATACCCATGTCAATGTGATTTTTTTTCTCTCCAAATTCCAAATCCACGTATCTCATGGGTCTTTCCTGGAGGGGATATTCAAGAGTTATGTTTCTCAACGTACTTATCTTAATTTCTTTTCTTTTACCTCTTTCTCCTGAAATACTTCAACCATAAACAAATGATTACTATTGAATCGTCTATAGACTAGAGTTTTATGTTTTTAATGGAATAAATTATATCCATTTTATTTTTCACATCCTCTTATTAAAATAAATTAAATTATTGTCTAAGTTATGCCAATTAATCGCCTTTGTAAATAATTTTTTTTCTTTTTTCATTACTACCATAATGGATTGTCTTAAAAAAATAATTCATGTATTTTAATATTTTAATATTTATATTATATCCTCTATCATATTCTCGATATTTTTTATTAAAAATACCTCCATGATTTTTATATTGTTTTTATACGATAACTTCAGTTTGGGACATGTGGGCTACAACATCCTCAAAATGATATGATTCATTCAAAAATCACATAGAAGGTATTAAGGAATTTTTTATTAAAACTATATGATATAAATTCAATTTTAATTATACATTAATTATATCATATATTTATACGTATTTATATACATTATATTTAATTCATCTCTTTCAATACAATAAGAAAACTGAAAATTGCGTTAATGCGTACGTATGGCCTACTGTCTCCCTGAACAGTGTTTTTAATTTGTCTCAAAATAATATTATAAATAAATATATAATGAATATGTAGGATATTTATATCACATTTTATATTCTTTATCTTTTTTAATTATATCCACATGGACAGTTTACATCATAAATAGGTTCATTTTCATCTTAAGTATCGAATATCTACAAAACATCCAATATGAGCATAAATAATTTTATAAATTTTATAACATTGAAATAAGTGATATAAATGTTATAATAATATTTAAAAAAAAAATCAATTATAAACTAACATAATATTATTATTTAGAAAAAAAAATTGAACGTAACAAGTAAGACTCAAGGTAAGGGAATTTCTGAACATAATTTCCACTCATTGGGTTTTGCGCATACTTTGTTGATTATATTACTCCAAGATTACTTGGGTAATAACTATTTATTTTTTTATTTTTCAATTTTCACTTCCCATTATGTGGATATACTTTTATACACATAATAACCCCATTGATTAATTCTTTTATCATTGAGACGAACTTTGTAAAGGAAATATCTTAAATCAATTTCCATTAAGTTGGTTAAAATTATACGTCTTTATTATATTATTCAACTCATATGTGTGAAATAATATTATGAATATTTTATCTTTTGTTTCTAATTTTTTATGTGGACTTATAGTTAAAACACATAATAAAACTATTTTTTAAGAAAATTATATTTGTATGGGACTTCATCTCAATCTCATTTAATTTAGGCATGTCATGTTATTATGCAGCATTATTATTCTATAAAATTTATATATATCCATTTATTCATATTATATCATGAATTAAAATATTATTATTATTTTTAATGATTTTTTAATATTAATCTATATTTATATTATTTCATTTGTTTCTAAAGTGGTAAGGGACTCTTTAATAAAACAATGTTTAATTTTTTTAAGGATTTATTATTCTAAATATTTCTCATTAATATCCATTTTCCCAAAATGGTTTTAAGAATTTTTCTATATAGACATGAATGTTATAAAATGTCAATTCCATTCAAAAGTTTAAAAGTGGTATGTGACACTTTTATTTATGAATCTTATTTTGTAAATCTTTAATTGTGTTTTTAAAATATATTTATTATTCCAATAACTTGGATTTTTCTAACATATACATCCTAATACGAATATCTTGATTTTATGTCTCTTTTATATCTTGATTTTATTTTTACAAGTTTACAATTTTATTTCAAAATAATTTGTTTTTATTTTTGAATTTTCTTCTTTATAAAATGAAATGTGATTGCAATGTGGAAATGTTTTTCCCTTTATGTTTTATGTGTAATGATTATATTAGGGTTCTTGGGAATTGCTTATGTAAATGGGAGGTCCCATGATAAACCAAGGGAAGGTGAGCTCGGTATTCCTCTACAATACATTGTTTGATGATGTGGAGTTAAACAATAAGTTTTTTCCTAAATGTTTTAGGGAATATACAATGATGGGTATTACAAATGAATCAATGAAGGTTACTCCCAATGTATTTGTGAAATATACAATGTATTAATGATATGGATTCCACAAGTTACCTGTATGATTTATGATTTTTGAGAAGTATTTTCATGAATAATATTATTTCATGAGGTATGTTAACGATTTTATGTTTTATCGGTGAAAAGTATGATTTTGTGGAAATTTTATCATAGATTAATGGTTTTATTCTTTATCTTACATCCCTTACTGAGCTCTTTGTGCTCACCCTATTTTTCATGAAATCTTTTATATAGAGTTTAAGTATTGGTAAGAGAAAGGAATAAGTAAATAATATTTTTATCATGAAATAAAATCTTGCTATATTTTAAATCAGTTTCATTTAGTGGAAAAAGTGGATACAAAGTGTAAATGTCCACATGTAGTGTATGGGTCTATTATGTTATAGTTACGGAATAATTCTCTAAAACACTCAATATAAAATGATCCTAAATTTGAATTATTTTCATAACTCAATATTATGTGTTGTTTAAGGTTGGGGCCTTATAATGGATCCATATATACAAATAATATAATGCATGAGATTATTTAAAAAAGAGAAACAATACATTATGAAATATATTTTTTTATACCTATCAAGATTTTGAATCATCGAACATTGTATTAAATTATATTAAAATCCTTTAGAAAATTATATTTTTTATTTATCATTCTTATTTACCTTCATTACAAGTGAAATGAATTTTATGTCCAAGAATCCATACATTGATTTCATATCATACTAAGTAGAAATTGTGTAAATAAACCTAATTAAAAATTAATATAAGCATTTTTTAATGTCAATCAAATTATTTTAATAAATTAAATATGATAATAAACTTACATGGAAAAGAATTTATCATTGTGAGGTCGAAATTATATAACTTTAAAATTTCTATGTTATCTCTATTACAAATAATCACTACAATATTGTTCCTAGAAATGTTAGAATCCATTATAAGACCATAACCATCCGACAACATAGATTCATATATTGATACATTAGAAATCCCTCCAAAAAATAGTATCCTATGTCGAAGGGGTATCAATATGTTTTTTAGTTCCATAAAACATTTCATTATCATCACTTTAATAATATATATAAAGGAAAATATTAAAACAAATTAAACACTAATATTAAAAATAAAGGTATATAAGGTTAATAAAATATGTAGAAATCAATGTTATGTTTATGGAAAAGTATTAGTGGCCAAAGTAGAAAATTCAAAATAATTTTTCTAATTATTGAGACTTTATATATATATGTAATAGTATTATGCCTAATTCATCAATAATATACAATATCAATTCCCAATGATGATCCTTCTCCATTTGATGATGATTTAAGGTTTCCCCAATATAATATATGGTCCCATATTTCGTAATAAGATAATGGGGATACTAAATATATATGTCATAGTAGATCAGAAGTTGTAGAGTAGGAGGTGTAAGACTGATATATGTTGGCAATTGTATAGGAATAGGATATACAACTTGTGGTTGAAAAGTGTGATCTATACATTGAAACTATCTCTTCATGTCAAAAAACATAGACTGTATTGATGCTCTAATCATTTCATCAATCAGTCACCCATATCTTGAACATAAGAATATATTTCCTTATTATATACATCCTCCCTTGAGGAATTTTTGGTATGACCAAATAATTTTCAATATATACACCCACGTCAAAATATCATAGGCGATCCTAAGGTTCGGGATTTCCCAATGAAACTAAAAAAATATTCGTCCTACCCCATGTATAAAATTCTCCATTGTACTATTGTCCACAAGGTCATCTTATATAGAATATTTTAAAATTTTATTATTGAATTATATAATTAAAGAGATACAAAAACTCAAATAATGTAAATAAATCTTTATAATATTCATAGTTAATAACCTCAATTATTCTTTAAAATATGATCCCTTTTTTGGTCATTTGGGTTCTCATCATTTATTCATGTCTTGGTGGGGGTGGGAGTGGATTTAAATCTATATCCTAACGAAAGACTCAAATATCAATTTTTTAAAATTTCAGCCATAATGTTTTCATCAAATAACAGATGTTCTCCACAAGATAATGTATGAGGTTATTTGTTTTTGGATTGGATCTCCTGATGATATCTCATATGATTCTATTTTTTAATTAAAAAAACATTAATATTTTCATATTTAGTGATTACATAAAAAAATTCAAAAAATTGACATTTTAAGTATATAAAATGTTTTATTATATCTACGTCGAACAGATTTCATCCATGTATCTCCATATATAAAATTAAATATACCGAAAATATTTTCTTTTCATCTTTCCAAAACACAAAACCAGAAGTTAGGGTTATTTTAAAATCCATTTGACTTTTAGAAGAAAATCCTACACATTTATAAATTTAAATTTAATATCATACATAATTTTAATAGTTGGTGTACTATAAAAAACATAACAATATTTTTTGATTCTCATATGATGTATATAGTGAGTTATACAGATGTAAACTTACCATAATAATGTTGATATTTCTATGCCCACTATTTATATGGAAATTTACATTGATTATTTTTCATATCAAATGGTAATAGTAGTTCCATATCTATGATGATATCATTGAGGTATTATGTTATTAATATTAAACAATATTTCAATAGACTGGATACATCATTCCTAATATACATAGATGATTTATAACTATCAGGTGTTGCGGGATCATACGTATTGAGATTTTTTCTCATGAAGTTTGACCTTGGTGATATTGAGTAGGTGATATCATGAGGAGTGACCCTCTAATTAGAATACCACATGTTTCGAGTGTCCCTGTAGTTCCTATTTGCGAACACATGTTATGGCATCCTATCATTTGAATTCTATCAGTGTATACTATTTGATCGCATACTTTGATTCAAAGAAAATAATATTGAAATGAATTCGTAGTTAGGAATCTTGCATTGGGTGTGTCATTAATAGCATGACATTTATTTCTTAATCAAGAAAGAATATGCGACCCTTGATAGGATGATATATCCAGTGCTCTATTGATCATGATGATAGTACCTTTACTAAATCAGTTGCCATGGTAAAACAAGTAATTCCCATCACGTAAGGTAGACAATGAATAAACAATGATTGGATGATGGCACAATGCGGTTGTCATTCTTTATGAGGTGTCGTGAGACAAAGATATTATATTACATGATATGAGTTTGTTGGAAGGTTTTCATTTCTATGAATATTTTATATCTCTTTATGGGTCATGATGAGATTCTATACTATTCTCTTAGTATGCGAATATTATTCACTGTAATTAAGATAATTTCCTAGAGGTTTGTACACTTAGTGTATTCAAAAGTCTAACCTATTTTGATAAATATGAGTTTAGGACTTGGTGGGAGCCACCATGGAGCCTTGGATATGTCTGAGGGTATACAATAACTGATAAATATATAAATTCTTATTATATGAGCTTATAATAATAAGTATTTAATTTACATATTAAATGACTGTAATATTATTAATATAAATTCATTGAAAGTATTTTAAGAAGAAATATTATTTTAAAATTCATTTTAGGTTTAATATTTATAGGAATAAAGATTTGAGTTAATAGTTTTATTTTATCATGTAATTTATTTATTATATTTTAAGAAAGTGATAAAAATGTATTTGATATTGTTGACTGAGTAAAATGGTTATAAAATGTCATTTACAACTTATATAGTGAGTAATAAATATTTGGTGGTTGAAGATACCTTCTAGATAGTTTTATTAACACCCTGTATAAGCGAGGAGAGGATCTCATGAACTGTACTATTTATTGATCAAGATATGTGAGGTCTTATCTCATCTCCTACTTCCTAGAGAGAGAATCTCTCGGTCCAAGAAAGAAGTTTGATCTTTCCTTCATGGATTTAGGGATCATCGATGTGGTTATTGTTTGGATATTGATGTCATTTTCAGATCCAACACTAGCACATGAAATTTAATGATGGAAACTCCCACATAATTTTGAATTAAATGTGGATGATTTGGAAGGGTTAATCTTAATATCCTTATGGAAATTATCTCTGATGATGAGCAGATGTCGAGTGCAGATTCAGATCAAACAAGCTAATTTTTTTTTTAATTTTTTGTGATTAAAATCAACCATATGATATCCCTATACCTCTAAAATGATTATGGATCACCTTTGAGGATGTAGTTTCATTAATCATTTTGGAAAATTTTAAACTCCCATCCCAAAAGCGTCTTCTGCATGCCCTGATACCTTTAATTGGTATTAGAGTGATCAGGTGATTATTTAGTTCATGAAACAATTTAATTGGAAATAAATTTATGTTGATGGATTTTTTATAGTTCTAACTTCATAGATGTCATTTTAATCTGACATTGGATGATCAGGTTTTGACCATCGTTTGTTTTTAATTTAGATTAGAATTGAATTATTGGTAGTTAAAATAATGAACAAATTTATATATGTTTTCACTATTAAGGAATTTGGTGTGTAATATGGATGTTATCCAGTTTCATTTTCAGATGATCTCCATTTTCTATCCAGAAATATGGAAAAAATAATAATAAAACAAAAACACAAATTTAATGGGAGTTAGCGAGAAAATTGAAGGGGGAAAAATAAAAAATCAAGGGGTTATCTCCTCAGATTTTTATATATGTTTTCGGAATTTTTTATAAAATTCTTAGGTAAATGTTTTATAAAAAATGTTTAATAAATGGATTAAAATGGATTAAACATACAAAAGACAGTTTAAAATAAAAACATTTTCATAAAAAAATTATGATGAAAACTAATTTATTAGCTTTCAAAGGCACCTACATGATACATAAATATGTTTTAAGTATGTAACATTGAAAGCCTATAAAATAAAAACTATAAGACTAATAAAAATGAATCAAAAAACATGGATTAAACATATAATAAATTGTCTAAAATAAAAAGAATTTTGTAAAAAAATTTGCTAAAATTTAAATTATACGCTTTCAAATCCACCAAATTGAAATATAAAAATGTTTAATTTATGTGACCTTGAAATCCTATAAAAACTATGAGGAAAATATAAATGAAAATTAAATCATAGAGTATAAATATATTAAATTGTTGATAATAAAAATAATTTCACAAAAATATTGATGAAAAACAATTTATATGCTTTCAAAACAACCTATTTGAACCATAAAAATGATTCAAATATGTGGGTTTAAAATACTAAAAAATTTAAACTATAAGATATAAATGAAACATAAAACATGGATTAAAAAATTAATAAATAGTTGAAAATTAAAAGAATTTCGTAAACTTTTTTGATGAAAAAAAATCATTAGCTTTCAAAACCTCCTACATGAAACATAAAAATGTTTCAAGTAGGTGGCATTGAATGACTATATAGTATAAATTATAAGAAAAATATAAATGAAACATATAATATGGATTAAAAATATAAGAAATAGAAGATAATTAATTAGTTAATAAGTAATTTAATTATTAATTATATAATAATTAATTATATAACAATTAATTAGTTAATTGGTAAAATAATTAGTAATTATTAATTATATAATTAATTAATTAATTAGTAATATGTAGAGACCCAAAGCATGACGTACATGGAAATTACATTACTTTTGTGTAATTCTTAATACATAACAAATACAGACACACAAGGACCGTAATAGTTTAGTGTCTTTGGAAACATGGAACGTAATCTTCTAATCGTGGTGAATGTTCTCCAACATCTCCCATAAAGATCATCCAATTTAGTTTCCTCAACTAAAACCTTTCTTTTAATCCCGGGGGAAAATAAAACATAAAAAGGGTGAGCTCAAATGCGCAGTACGGGTAAGCATGGATAAAATAAAACATACCATATACATTTGAACTTAAAAACATGAACATAATGTTTAAACATCAAAATCTTGAGAAATGACATAAAACATGGAAGTACATAAGGCATAGATCACAATGGAACATAAATAATGATAAAAAATCATGGGAATAAAACCTCTAATTTTGGAAACCATTCAGCACTTGTTATGATTTCCATAGTATCCAAGGCATTGCCGCCAAGACAGTCTTAGTGGACAAAGTCCCTTTCTGAATCGAGTTCACTCCTCGTTTCAGTCCTGTAAAACTGAACCAGATTAAAATACCATTCCAGCCATGTATATCTCATGAGATATAAATCTTTAACCAATTCATTGAAGGGAGATATAGGTCCCACCCATCTCATAATTAAATCATTCTTTCGTGTGCCACAAAATCATAAATCATACATCATAGCATA
Source organism: Viscum album (assembly GCA_963277665.1). Taxonomy (NCBI): domain Eukaryota; kingdom Viridiplantae; phylum Streptophyta; class Magnoliopsida; order Santalales; family Viscaceae; genus Viscum; species Viscum album. The sequence goes on along the minus strand of OY728152.1, from coordinate 864,380,337 downwards.
ACCCATGTAATAAAATGGGATTCTTAAACATAATTCCATCATAACATAATCCATAAAAATTTTATATCATTTCATAATAAGAAAATTGAAACCATTTAAATCATATAGACATATTACTTGAAACATACACATATGAAATAATGTCATCATAGATGGAAAATAGTTTTGAAAAAACACTTGAAATGAATTCCTGAGGAAAATATCCTTTCTTCTTTAAAATCATTTTATTTTTACAAAATTCCAACAATTTTTAAAAGAAATGGGTTTATTTGAAAATAATAATGCAATATTTTAGAGAAATCTTCTTGAAAACGAGGCGTTAAGAAACCGTAAAAATCCGTTCATGCTGTATAAGTTAAAAATAACATTCTCCTCGTACTTTTGTCAATATTGTCAAAAAGTACCTTCTAGGGTAAAAAAAAGAAATATTCCTTCCATACCATGGGGTAAATGTAAAATGGGTAAAAAGGAATTTAAACATACATGAATACCCTTTTATAAATCATGGACATGTATGATAGCAATAACCCTAGTAAATACTTATGAATAAGCAATCTCCGATAAAAATGAGATTTGCACAATTTTCCCTTACCTTAGGTCTGATATGCGTTATACATATCCGAACCTCATGTATAATGATTTAAATAATGTCATTTACTTATTACAGAGTCATATTCATTGTTATGATATCATATATGGTTCACTTATGACTTTATATTACCCGTTCTTTAGTAAATTCCATGTTAAAGAGCGTTTTGGGTAAAATCATTTCATTTGTCGTCTGTGTTTTGACTTCTAATTATTCATATGATTACTTAGATCATGATTAATTAATTACAGAATATAAAACATGATTTATATATAATATATATTCAGAATATAAATATATATAATAGATCGATAAATGGAATGAAATACGCCATTCACGGAGATGGTAGGTCGTACGTACGCATGAACGTTGTTTTTGTTTCCTCATTGAATTGAATGGAATTAATTGAATGAAATAAATATATATATACATAAATCCATTATCATTATTATGTCATATATTTCATGATTACTTATTATAGATACTTTATAATAATTTATGAATGGTGAATCATTGAAAATGAGTCTCATCGCTTCGTGGAGACGGTATTCCGTACGTACGCACGAGTGATGATATCGTTCCCATGATTGTGGAATTGTATTGGAGTGTATGTATACTGTTTAAGAATAAATATAACTTTACAATAATCATATATAGTCATTATTAACACCATTATACCCATCCAAGTAAGTTGGTGGTGGAAAATAGATTACACCACAGCGTGGAGACGGTATTCCGTACGTACGCACGCGCGGGGATTTCATTTTCCGTAGGATCGATAGACGGTGAAATAGGGTTGTTTCATACTTATAATAAGATATCAGTATATGAGTGATACTGATGTTATTACTTCATAATGAAAAAACTAAATAAGAAGTGGAATAAGAAATAAATTTGAAAGAATCGGTAAAGGACATTACCTCTTTTTTGAAGCGCATCTTTGAGAACACATCTTAGGGCACTACAATTGGCCTTTGAAGAAGACCAGGACCACTATAATGTTTATAAGGAAGTGTAGAAGAGAATTTGTCTGGGGTTGGCCGAGATTTAATGCTCAATGTGGTGTGATGAAAAGAGGGAGGAGGTACCCTTTTATAAGGGAGGAGAGGGGCACCTTTGGAATAAATAAAAATATTATTTTATTATAAAGTCAAATTCGGGTTTTAATAGATCCAAATTGATATATTTCGAATATAAGGTGGGGATGGGTCTAAACCCTCTCATCCAATAGAATTTAGACAAGTTTAGGTCATTATATTATCCTTATCTTTTAGTTTTCATTCTTAGTTAATTAGATTGACATTTACCATGTCACTTTGAATTTGTATATTATATAGTTAATAAATATACCATATACATCCAAGAGACCACCAAGAGATCCATTAATGATACACCTATCATGATATATGTATCTTGGACGAACCTTAGATTTTTAGGAATATAATAACAATTAATAATATAATATTTGTTTTAAAAACTATTTTATGTCAATTTTGACACTATTTGGTAATTGATTTTTGTGAAAATTATAACAGAATGATCATTCAGAAAAAAATAATTAAATAAATAATAACATGTATTATTAACATATAAAATTATTTTAATTCATTAAAAGTCTCAAATTACATTTATTTGGGTATTTATAAAATCAATTATGTCAATATTTCTTTAATAAGATAATTACTGCATCATCATTGTATCATAAATAAATTAAATTATTTTAAGTCTAAAAATTAAAAATAAAATACCATTATGTTGGAAATATTTTTATCTTTCTAATTAATATTTATAGTCGAATTTATCTTATGTGTAACCCTATATTAAAAATTATTTAGTTATTAAACACTGATTTTAACTATTTTAACCCTTCTTTAAATAAATTGATAATAAATGTGCCAATCTAATTCAAGTTGGCCTAAATGGTAATATTTTATTCCAAAGGTTGTTTATGGTCTAATTACACTTATCCAATTGAATTAGGACATGTTTTAGGGTAATAATAATTACACTTTTACCCTTAATTACCCTATTTACTTTTAACCGTGGTTAAAAAAAGTAAAAAGTTACTATTCACCAAAAATTATTTTCATCTCATTGAACCACATTTAATCCTTGATATTATCTGTGTCTCTCGAAATTTCAAAATTCCACTCACAGAAGCGGTAAAATTATGTTTTATGAAAAATTCAGTTTTTTAACTATCACTTAGTGGTTTCACTATTCATCAAAAATTGAATGTTTCCAGAAAAAACAAAAATTAGGCCTATGCTATATTTGATATTATGAATTTAAAAATGATGTATATTTTGACAAATTCAAAACATATCAGTTACATTAACTAATTTAAAAATTAATTCCCGTCGTCAAAACAAATAGCGTGTTTTTAAGAGATAATTACTATCAAAAGATTGACACTTGTTTATGTCTGGTTTAAATGTGAAATTACATCCAATGAACAAAATTGTATTAAATTGTAAAAATATATTCTATATATACTTTAAAACCACTCAAATTAATAATTTATCACTACTAATTATTTCGATTAAAAAGTTTTTTTTAATTAAAATTTAGTAATTTTCACTATTCATCAGAATATGAAAGTTATCCGAAATGTACCAAAAATTCACCCTAAGCTAATTTCGATATTCCGAATCCAAAAATGAAGTCCATTTTGAAAATTAAAATTTAAAAAATTTCAAAAAGTGGTTATTACTAGTCATAATGGCTAGTTTTAATATTATTTTAATAACATATCGTTGTTTAGTAAAACTTGGTATTGCGTACAACACACGCTATCAAGGAAGGTCGTGATTGCGTGTAATGCATACAAGTTAGGTTAGCATGTTGTGAAAGACTCCTTTGTTGTAATGCGCAACACAAGACATCAATAAAATTAAATAGAATATTTTTCATAAAATCTCTGGGTGTTACATTCTACCCCCCTTAAAATGAATTTCTCCTTTGAAATTCGTCGGGGTTATAAATGGTTTACTACTCGAAAGTTTCTTTAATATAAACCCACATCATAAAAAAGGAATACCAAAATCAATCTTTAAAAACTAATGTATGAAACATAATGGTTTACCAAATTAACTAATCACTAGGTTTCCTCATAGGAGAACATAGGTGAAAATATGGATAAGGAAGTGAAACCTAGCCATCATGTTCTGATGGAGAGTGGTAGAGAACATGGCTATGAAAAATCCAACAATCAAAAAGCTATAGATTTGTGATGATCTAAGGTACCATCTGATTCATCGGATATAAGGGAACTAGGACAACATTTTTGGTTTTCAAGATAATTTCCCTGAAGTTGATGAATTAAAAGAAATACATACATGATTTTGGTACAATATCACTGTTGATTGTGAATTGAACAATTTCCACTTCATCCCTTAATGAAATGAATATGAATTTGTTATTCGTGATGTGTTAGCAGTTCATGTGATAGAATGATAGGTCATTCTATCTGTTTGAAACAAAAGGTTAGCAAAAGTTATAAGTCCATATTATGGATAGATTAATCGTATATTGTTCCAAAAATGAACTTATACATCATATATCATAATGATTAATAAAATAAAACTAGTTTCTACTAACCAGGGACTTCTTGCAGGCCAGTGGTAGGCGATAAAGGTTAGTCGCACTTCGGTTGTGGGTTCGATTCCTATAGCACTGTCCGACACGATGGGCTGTCACCCGTCCTGCAGGTTGTCCTTTTTCTAAAACTACATTACTATAACATCCCATCAATAATATCGAAATATACATCTATCCTTAAACAATAATAACTTATTTCCAACATAATCCATTCCAATATTTAGGCTTATCCATAATACTGCAGTCCACTCTCATAATATAGTGAAAACAATTACTAGAGATTTCATATAACAAGCATGTTAATACCATCGTTGATCCCAATATATCATAAGATATGTCTTGTTGGTCACATTACAAACATTTGAAGGCCTTAATCATGTATTCTATTGAAAAATGAATACCCATTGAACCTTAGTTAAAACATGAATGCAGTTAAAAGTTAACACTTTCCACATACCAAAATCCTCAAAATTCTATATACTCAAACCAGGATATCACTTAGTCCTTATATCAATCATTAGCTCATGAATACAATCAAACATCTCATTATATTTTTATTCCTTCATTATGTTCATATCATCTACTTTACAAAAATATTTGAATAACATTCAATGGTTACTGGTACCATTCAACATATAATTTCAAATACTTTAGGAAAAATAATAGTGTAACAATCCTTAGATGATTCTTTATTCCATAGTACCATTAACTATACAACATAACTCCCGATAAACACACAATCATTCCACTACCTTCTAAAACAACTGACTGAGCTTCAACACATATTTCAGATCATATATCATTTGTAGTCTCCTCATCATCATCCACATAAATTCTGCCCATATGACCATGCTGATTCTCTTCATGAGATTTTTCCTTAGGGAATTGGTTTGCATAATTCCCATACATTCCACATTTAAAACATGTAATAATTGTTGATGTCGTAGAAATACCATTATCCTTGTCCACGGTGTTAACTGTACCTTTTCCATTGCACTTACTGGCTTTGTGTCCTTCTTTTCCAAAACCAAATCATCTTCCAGTTCCTTTGAAACATTCTCCTTGATGCGTCTTCCCAGATGATTTACATAGGGGAAATTGAACTTTCTTTCCTCTATGATCATCATGAAACTCCATCTTTCTCTTATTATCTGAGTCCGGAAAATTACGAAATTTGAGTTTATTGATCATATTATGAGATCGTTGATTCAGCATAATTATGATTTTTGGTTTTCCAAATCCCATTTCATTTGGTTGCTCATGAATAATATCATTCCATTGTCCATCATATCCTCCATTATCGTGAATCATCTTGTTTCCAGCCATTTTCTAAAACCCAAAATGAATAGTGTGAGAGGAAAAAATCATGCTAGGGAAAACAACATAATAAAGGGTGATTACCTTCAATATCTCACATCATAGATTTAATTCTAAGATCGTTACCGTAATTCTAGGACTATAAAATATACTTATACTTAACCTTAAGTAAATCCCTAGACATACCTTATTAATATCTCTAGGGATCTCACTAAAGTTCTCGCAGCCTAGTTTACAAAGGTTGACTAAACCTTTTCTCTGATACCAACTGTAGAGACCCAAATCTTGACATACATGGACATTACATTACTTTTGCGGAATACTTAATACATAACAAATACAGACACACAAGGACCGTAATAGTTTAGTGTTTTAGGAAACATGGAATGTAATCTTCTAATCGTGGTGAAAGATCTTCAACATATCCAATACAGATCATCCACTTTTGTTTCCTTACCTAAAACATTTCTTTTAATCATGGGGGAAAATTAAACATAAAAAGGGTGATCTCAAATGCTCAGTAAGGGTAATCATGTATAAAATTAAACATCCCATATACATTTGAACATAAGAACATTAACATAATGTTTAAACATCAAAATCTTGAGCAACAACATAAAACATGGAAGTACATAAGGCATAGATCATAATGGAACATAAATCATGATAAAATAGCATGGGAATAAAACATGTAATTGTCGCAACCATTCAGCACTTGTTATGATTTCCATAGTAGCCAAGGTATTGCTGCCAAGACCATCTTAGTGGACAAAGTCCCTTTCTGAATCGAGTTCACTCCTCGTTTCAGTCCTGTTACACTGAACCGGATTAACTTACCGTTCCAGCCATGTCTATCTTAGGAGATATAAATCTTTACCCAATGCATTTGATGGAGATATAGGTCCCACCCATCTCATAATGAAATCATTCTTTCGTGTGCCACAAAATCATAAATCATACATCATAGCATAACCCATGTAATAAAATGGGATTCTTAAACATAATGCCATCGTAACATAATCCATAAAAATTTGATATCATTTCATCATAATAAAATTGAAACCATTTAATTCATAGAGACATATTACTTGAAACATACACATATGAAATAATGTCATCTTTGATGGAAAACAGTTTTGAAAAAACACTTGAAATGAATTCTTGAGGAAAATATCCTTTCTTCTTTAAAATCATTTTATTTTAACAAAATTCCATGAAATTTTAAAAGAAAAGGGTTTTTTTGAAAATAATCATGCAATATTGTAGAGGAAGCTTCTTGAAAATGAGGCGTTATGAAACCATAAAAATCCGTTCACGCCGTATAAGTTAAAAATAACATTCTCCTCGTACTTTTGTCGGAAAAGTCAAAAAGTACCTTGTAGGGTAAATAAAAGAAATATTCCTTCAATACCATGGGGTAAAAGTCAAATGGGTAAAAAGGACATTAAACATAAATGAATACACTTTTATAAAACATGGACATGGATGATAACAATAACCCCAGTAAATACTTACGAATAAGCAATCTTGGATAAAAATGAGATTTGCACAATTTTCCCTTACATTAGGTCTGATATGCTTCGTACGTATCTGAAACTACTGTATAATGATTTAAATAATGTCATTGACTTATTAAAAAACCATATTCATTGTTATGATATCATATATGGTTCACTTATGACTTTATATTAACCGTTCTTTGGTAAATTCCATGTTAAAGAGCGTTTTGGGTAAAATCGTTTCATTTGTCGTACATGTTTTGAATTCTAATTCTTCATATGATTACATAGATAATGATTACTTAATTCCAGAATATAAAAAATGATTTATATATATTATATATTCAGAATATACATATATATATATAGTAGATAGATAAATGGAAATAAATACACCGTTCAAGGAGACGGTAGGCCGTATGTACGCATGAACGTTGTTTTCGTTTCCTCATTGAATTGAATGGAATTAATTGAATGACATAAATATATATATAAATAAATCCAGTATCATTATTATGTTATATATTTCATTATTACTTATTCTATATACTTTATAATCATTTATGAATGGTGAAACACTGAAAATGAATCTCATCGCGTCGTGGAGACGGTATTCTGTACGTACGCACGAGCAATGATATCGTTCCCATGATCGTGGAATTGTATTGGAGTGTATGTATACTATTTCAGAATCAATATCACTTTACAATAATTATATATAGTCATTATTCACACCATTATACCCATCCATGTATGGTGGTGGTGGAAAATAGATTACACCACGGTGTGGAGACGGTATTTCGTACGTACGCACGCGCGGTGATTTCGTTTTCCGTAGGATGGATAGATGGTGAAATAGGGTTGTTTCATACATATAATAACATATCAGTATATGAATGATAATTATGTTATTACTTAATAATGAAACAAATAAAGAAGAATAAGTGGAAGAAGAAATAAAGATGAAATAATCGGTAACGGTCATTACCTCTTCATTGAAGCACCTCTTTGAGACCTCCTCTTAGGGCACTAAAATTGGTCTTTGAAGAAGACCAGTACCTATAGGATGTTTCTAGGGAAGTGGAGAAGAGAATTTGGCAGGGGTTGGCCAATCGTTAAGGCTCAATGTGGTGTGAGGAAAAGAGGGAGGAGGTGCCCTTTTATAAGGGAGGAGAAGGGCACCTTTGGAATAACAAAAAATATTATTTTATTATCAAGTCAAATTCGGTTTTTAATATCTCCAAATTAATATATTTCGAAGATAAGGTGGGTATGGGTCGAAATACTATCATACAATAGAATTTAGACATGTTTAGGTCATTATATTAACCTTATCTTTTAGTTTTAACTCTTTGTTAATTAGATTGACATTTACCATGTCACTTTTTATTTGTATATTATATAGTTCATAAACATACCATATACATCTAAGATACCCCCAAGTGGTCCATTAATGATACACCTATCATGATATAAGTATCTTGGATGATCCTTAGATTTTAAGGAATATAATAACAATTAATAATATAATATTTGTTTTAAAAACTATTTTATGACAATTTTGACACTATTTGGTAATTGATTTTTGTGAAAATTATTACAGAATGATCAGTTCAAAAAGAATTAATTAAATCAACACTAACATGTTATATTAACATATAAAATTATTGGAATTCATAAAAAGTCTTAAATTAAATTTATTTGGGTATTTATAACATCAATTATGTCAATATTTCATTAATAAGATAATTACTGCATCATCATTGTATCATAAATAAATTAAATTATAAGTCTAAAAATTAAAAATAATATAAAATTATGTTGGAAATATTTTTTAGCTTTATAATTAATATTTATAGTAGAATTTATCTTATGTATAACCCTATATTAAAAATGATTTAGTTATTAATCTTTGATTTTAACTATTTTAACCCTTCTTTAAATAAATTGATAATAAATGTCCTAATCTAATCCAAGTGGGCCTAAATGGTCATATTATATTCATAAGGTCGTTTTTGGTCGAATTACACTTATCCAATAGAATTTGGACATGTGTTAGGGTAATAATAATAACACTTTTACCCTTAATTACCCTATTTACTTTTTACTACGTGAAAAAAATTAAAAACTTACTATTCACCAAAAAATATTTTCATCTCATTGAACAAAATTTTAGAACTTGATATGAACCGTGTCTCTCAGATTTTCGAAATTCCACTCACAGAAGCGATAAAATTATGTTTTATGAAAAATTCAGTTTTTTAACTACCACTTAGTGGTTTCACTATTCATCAAAAAATGAACGATTCCAGAAAAATACCAAAAAATAGGCCTAAGCTATATTTGATATTATGAATTAAAAAAATGATGTCTATTTTACCAAATTCAAAACATATCAGTTACATTAACTAATTTGAAAATTAATTTCCGTCGTCAAAATAAATATCATGTTTTTAAGAGATAATAACTATCAAAAGATTGACACTTGTTTATGTCTGGTTTAAATGTGAAATTACATCCAATGAGCAAAATTGTATTAAATTGTAAAAATATATTCTAAATATACTTTAAAACCACTCAAATTAATAATTTATCAATACTAATTATATAGATTAAACAGTTATTTTTAATTAAAATTTTGTAATTTTCACTATTCATCAGAATATGAAAGTTATCCGAAAAGTACCAAAATTTAACCCTAAGCTAAATTCAATATTCCTAATCAAAAATGAAGTCCATTTTGAAAATTAAAATTTACAATATTTCAAAAAGTGGTTATTACTATTCATAACGGCTAGTTTTAATAATATTTTAATAGCATATCCTTGTTTAGTGAAACTCGGTATTGCGTACAACACACGCTATCGAGGAAGGTCGCGATTGCGTGTAATTCAGCCAAGTTAGGGTTGGGTGTTGTACAAGACTCCTTTGTTGTAAGGTACAACACAAGTCATCATTAAAATTAAAAAAAATATTTTTCATAAAATCTCGGGGTGTTACATAATATCATTATAAATTATATAATAATTAATAAACAACATAATTATTAATTATATAATAATTATATAGTTATTTAGTAATAAATATTTTTGTTATATAAATGTTAAATAGTTAATTAGTAATTTAATTAATCATTATAATTATTCATTATACTTTTTATATATTAATTATTAATAACTAATTATATAATAATTAATTAGTTAATTAGTCATATAACCACTAATAATACATTTAATTAATTAATTAGTTATATAATTATTTTTTATAATTAATAATTAGTCATTATATATTCAATAATTATATTAGTAATTAACTAATTAATTATTATGTAATAAATAACTGATTATTTATAATTACTAATTATATTACTAATAAACTAATTAATTATAATATATTTAATAATTATTATTTAATAACTATTAAATATAAATAAGAAAATTATTAATTATTATAATTAATAATTATATTACTAATGTACTAATGAATAATTATATTACAAAATAACGAATTATTATATAATTAATAACTATATTAATAATTAACTAATTAAATATTATATAATTAATAAGTATAATACCTATAAATTATTAATTATTAATTATTAGTTATATTACTAATTAAATAACGAATAATTATCTTACTAAATAAATTAATTATTTATTATATAATTAGTATTTAAATTAATAATGAACTAATTAATTATTATAAATAAACATTATATTACTAGTTAACTAATTAATAATTATATAATAAATAATTAAATTATGAATTAACTAATTAATTATTAACTAATTAATAATTCGTAATTAAAAATTAAAAATTAATAATTAATAATTATAATGAATAGTTATATTAATAATTCACTAATTAAATATTTTATAAATAATAATTATAATACTAATAAACTAATTAATTATGATATGATAAATAGTTATATTACCAATTAACTAATTAATTATTATATAATTAATAATTATATAACTAATTTACTAAATAATTGTAATATAAAAAAATTATATAATTAATAATTATTTTACAAAATTATTATTATATAATTAATAATAATATTACGAATGGACAAATTAATTATATAACTAATAATTAATAATTATATTTCTGATTAACTACTAATTTATTATATAATTAATAAATATATTATTAAAAATTTTATTACTAATGAATTATTACATAATTAATAATAACATTACTAATTAATTATTACATAATGAATAATAATATTACTAATTAAATAATTAATTATATAATTAATAATTAATAATTAGTAATTAATAATTATATTTCTGATTTACTAATTAATTATTATATAATTAATTATTATATAGATGATAATTATATAAATAGTAATTATATTACTAATTATATAATTAATCCTTAACTATTTATTATATTCTTAATCCATGATTTAAGATTCAATTATATTCCCCTTATAGTTCATATTTTATAGTATTTCAAAGAATTATATTTGAAAAAAAATTATTTTTCTATGAGGTGGTTTAGAAAGCTTATAAATTATTTTTCATTAATTTTTTATGAAATTATTTTTATTTTCAACTACTTCTTATATGTTTAATCCATGTTTTAATTTTCATTTATATTCATCTTATAGATTATATTTTATAGGATTTCGAAGTCACATGCTTGAATAATTTTAAAGTTTCATGTCGGTGAATTTGAAAGCATATAAATTATTTTTCATCAACATTTGTTATGAAATTATTTTTATTTTTGACGATTTCTTTTATTTTTAATCCATGTTTTATGTTTTTCTATATTGGTTTTCTAGATTATATTTCTTACGCTGTCAAAATGACATGCTCGAAACATTTTTATGATTCATGTAGGTACCTTTGAAGCTTATAAATTATTTTCCATCAACATTTTTTATGAAATTATTTTCATTTTCAACAATTTAATTTATGTTTAAACCTATTTTTGATTCATTTATATTGGTCTTATAGTATATTTTTTGTAGCCTTTTGAAGCCACATACTTGAAATAGTTATAAATCTCACACTGGAAATGTGGAATGTTTTGCATAGGAAAGGGGGAACCCAAACACCAAATCGGAACTACATAATGATTTCAGAGGAAATCCCTCTTATAAAAGGGATCCTTGGGTGAGAGCTTCTGTCAGAAGAAAGGCTACTATAATGGATACTATTGGAGATTATATATCAAAAAAATTCTATTGAAATTTTGTGATATATATATATATAATCAAAACTAAAAAAGAATAATTTTTTAAAAAAAATGGTGATTTTTTTGCTTTTAGAGCAAAGGTGGCAGTGCCGCTACCACCTTATGTACACATTTCTAAAAATCAAATTAACCTATTACTTTTAATAAGTATTTCTCTCTTCAGAAGACATATATATATATATATATATATAACTCATCATCTCCTCTTTCAACATAATCTGAATTCAGCTGGGTCCCTAAGCACACTACTAAAAATTCACCAGAACCCGACAGCCATCGGGCACTCCCCTCCACCCCAACAAATCCTCCATGTGTTTCTAATACATCCTGTAGTGTTGGACCACATTATTTGTGATGATCCATCATATCATACTGTCCGAGTAAGATAGACCCCAGTCGATGGCGTCCGACCTTCTGTGATGTCTACGCCACCAAATTTCCTCCCTTCTTATCACCTAGCTTTCAGCCGCCCAATCATGGATTTGGAGAGACCCGAAATTTTTCATAATTATATATATATATATATATATATATATATCTATTGATTATATCTGTCATGACAGAACACAATAGAATAATGAATGATGCACTAAATTGTATGCCCGAAGACATGATCCTGTAACATGCTCTTCACCCCTCCAAACACTAATCACCCCACCACCAATGGTGGGGAATATATAAAAATATATCGAAACATAGTCATATTTAAAAATTAAATTATTTTTGAAATAAATTTTTACTGAAATATGAGGATATTTTATATTTGAATTAAAATTAATAATTATTTATTTTAATTTATTTACTAGACCTCAACAAAAATTTTATTGGAATGTTATTTTCACTACAAATTTAAAATTGCATATTGACTGATTCTAAGTAATAACTAACCAATATATATCTAGGTGTATCTTATTTAATTATCCATTTGATATTTTATTTTATTTTTTCAATTAATTAATTTTTTAGATAGTCTCTGCATCATTAATATTTTTCATTATATGTATAACGGTTTGTGTGCCTAGATAAATGTTATTTTTTGAATCACATAGCTACAAGATTCTCTCACATGCCTACACAAGTTTTTTAATATGTTGAATATGAAGTAAGACGTGGACCACACCGAGATGAGGGGGTCTTCCAGATGATACATCAACACATTTGGATAGGGAGTGCCCTATAATATGAATCACGACCCAACCCAGGTATTATACCCCTTAGGTCATGTTTGATCTAATGAGTATAAATCAATTTACCAAAATGAAATTATCATGATCAGTCTCATTATATATTTAATTTATTAATTTTTTATGATTTTTCATGGATATGATTGTTTTTGATATCACATAAAATAACAAACTGAAATCATTATATTAAATCAATTTATGTCATCATGAATATTTTTCTATTTATTGCATAGTTTTTTGGGAGTTTTATCACATATAATGGGAATATGAGATAGAAAATGATTTCATTCATCAATAAATAAATAAAATCCCTTCAATGAAAACATTTAGTCACAAACGCCTTCTATCGTTTGAATTTAAACACAAATAGGTGTATGATGTGCTCATCATCCCATGTAGAGGGTGTCTCCTACTACCACAGAGTTCTTTTACAGGAAATGATTTAACATAACTAAAAATGACAACAAATATGTTTTAATAGAATGAGTGTTTCATATTTATAGGAAAACTGTTGAGTAAATCATATTTATGGGTTTTAGAAGCCGGGAATTGCTTGAATAGATCATGGAACTATGAGTTAATGTGGTTGGTTGAAAGTAGTGTAATATTCATATAATGTAGACTATGAGGAGAGGTTTCAAGCATAATTAACACTAGAACACTAAACCTACAGTGTATGCCAAGTCTTGTAGTGAGGGATACTAGAGTTCAATAAAATAGTGAGATACATTTGATGAATTTATTAATCAATAATGTCTTATCATTAATCCTGAAAAATGTTCTAATCAACCTGTTTTTATTTTTTAAAATGGAATGTAATACAAAAAAACACCATTATTAATTTTGAACAAAGAAAATTTCCTCATTTGAATGTGTTTCCAGAGAGTAGTACTCAAAATTGGGCAATGTACTATGATAACATAAATTCAAGGTGTTGGGATCCCCAATGCCTATTTCTCTACCTTAGGAAGTGACAGTGTCAAAATTCATACAGGTGACTCATTTATGAAATATTTGGTGTCTACATCATAATGTAATCGTCAATTTATATTGTGATTTGTGGATACAATATCATGATATGGATGATGGAACATGTTTCCCATATCAGATTAGCTAGTGATGATAAAGTAAGGAAATATATTAATATGTTGGTGTTTACACTAGACATGTGTAAATATGAAAGATAGATCGTAGCCTTTCAATACATTTCATTCTAATATATTAGTGACTCATTTACTCATGTTTCAATTAATATGACATAAAAAAACTCTATGTAGAGAATACTTCAATACCTTTTGGGTATGATTCCCAAAAAAAAAAGAAACAAAAGATTGTATAATGTTTTGTTATTATGGTGAACTAATTGAACGATAAGGAAAAATGTAAATTTGAACGTGTGATAGAAAATTCACCTATGCAATGTCCTTAAAATATAGAGGTTGTGCATCATACATGAGATTAACCACTTCATGTGCCAAGAGATAAGTCTATAGATGTTTAAATTATATGATCTAAATTATAGAAGCAATTAATATCTTCATCATTAAGTATATTCATCATTGTAAAAATTTTCAATTATAATACTTGTGTATTTAATACAATATTACTATAACATATGTGCATTTAAATATTGTAACCATGTATGAAAAGAAACATTATCATATGTAAGGAGGGTTATCCACGCCGCTGAGAAAGGGTGATTGCTATGTCAGCAGTGAGAATCACACAACTTCAAATTTACATGCATATGATTGTACCTGAACTTTAGTTGAGTATCACCAAAATATTTTTCTCAAGTGCCCATTGGACACTAAGAAAAATTATTATTGTATTGGAATGATGATTGTTTTATACTCAGAAAAAGTTTCAATAATTCTTAAATAATTGGAAATACCTAAAGAATATAAAAATGTAAGACATTAATACCCAGTTGTGGGAAGATGGTTCGTTGTCTTGAAAATTAAATTTAGTTGTTAAGGATATACCCAGTATTGTATTTTTACTCTTTAGAGTTAATGAAATGAGATATTATCAACACATTTAATTATTTATTTTTAGACAATGAAACCATTATAAATAATGGAAATTTATAATGCTTTGTAATTTTTTCAACTAGAGAGTATGAACTATTCCAAGGTTATGCTTGAGGTAAAAATATATACTTCATAACATTCGTTTAGGGAATACAAAGATGGGGCTACACCACTATGGTGTGAAATAACTTTTATTGGAAATTTACATCAATCTCATACTTTTACTTAATACTTATATACTTATCACACATTCACGTTATGTCTCATCATGTATATAAAATTATGAAAACTTATCAAAACACATTTGGTATCTTCCTTTTTTGGAATATTTATCATCTATTATCACCATATGTTATTTCATATATATTAACATGTGAAACTCTATCCATAACATCTATAGGATATCCTCAAAAATATTTTTGATGCACCTCCGACTGATTTTAAATATTTATCCTTATTCATAGAACAAGACAGTGATAACCCACACATTATTGTAGCATTGTAATCAATTATGAATTTCAGTACCAATAATATTAACAAATAGATTCATCTTATATAGTATAAAAACCACTCATTCTATAAAGGTATTTGGAGTGATCTCTATCGAACACATGTATCTTGATACATTTTTTCACAAGGTAAATCATATACATGTATGAATAAATATTTAATCTCATTGTCTAAGTCATAGAGTGAAAATGAGATATAGAGTATTTTCCTCTTGTATTTCCAACTCATACATTCTCAATTTTATACATATAGAGAGCCAAAGTCTATGAATACATCACATGTCATTCATCTAAGTGGATGAAAGTAACACAAAAATCTCATCCAAATAACTAAGTGCATCACATTTATTGTAACGACCCAAAGGTTCATTAATGGAAAATCCCTCTTGATCTTATTAAATGTCTCTTTATATAAATTGTTTTTATAAAATTTCACCTTCTTTGGTTTTATGATAAGAATTGTGACCGTTACTTTTATAACCGTTGAACAGTGATCACACGATTAGTATAAATAGAGGACTTTAACAAATCCCATTTAATCAGACAAAGGAAGAGATGGCCTCATCCAGTAGAATTGCCCCATAGGAAGCCCATTTTTCGGAGCTCAGAAAAGAGGTGGCGTCTTTGGGCTTCACCCTTGACCAAGCCCAAGCTGAGCTTCATCATGTCAGGCTCGAACGTGACCATCCATGAGAAAATTGAATGTTGATTGAAATTACCACTCGAGCGATGTTATCCGAGCCACCCCAAGAGTCCGTCAACATTGTACTCTTTACCCTTAGGTCTGATGCGGTTTTTTAAGGGGTCTTGTAACAAATAAGTAGTACTATATTCATGTACATTATTTTTATATATATAATAAAGAATATAATTTCTAGTCATTTTTGAATCATTGAAAATAGTTTTTAATGTACAAATGGTGTTTTTTGTTATTATTTAATTAATAAATCTATTTTATTAAATTAAGGTATTATTGAATTAAATAATATTTTAATAAAATAATAATATTATTATTAAATTAAATTTTATTAAATATAAATGACCTTATAATTTTATGAATGCAATTAAAATTTTTATTAAGGATTGAAATCCATTTCTGTCAAAACCTGTGAATTTTCGATAAATGTCGGTTTTTATTTTAAAAGTGAAAATTCACATATTTATAAAATTATTTAGATAAAATAATTGTTATTTCTGGAATCAGGATGTCAAAATTATCCAATGGTGAATTTTTCATAATTTTCTGAGACAGTCAAATTTTTGGGTAAAAATTAAATACTGTTTAAATATATAATGTGTTTTATGACATCATAATGAGCCAATAGTGATGTAATAAAATACTATAATCTTTATGTTAGGCCAATATATGGTTTCCCATTAAAATAATGTCATTTTGGGTTTGTTTGACTTACTTTTAAAAGCATTAATGGACCCCTCAAGACTTATTCAACACTTTGCCTTTTTTAATTAATTTTCATGGGAGTGTGACTCACATCCACATAAGAAACCCTAATATTTTAATAATTTAGGACATGGGCCTTATAAAATATTGTATTCCTCTTCCCTTTTCCAAAAACCATGGGCAAAAACCATGGGATGGTTTGTGGTTTGGATTAATTTAATGTAAGGGGACCCAAACCTAAATAATAAAGAATTCCCTCACATTTCCTATATAAACCCACCCAAGCTCCCTCTTCCTCCCCACTCAAAGCCTTTGGATATTGTCCAACCTCTTCCCAACTCTCTCTAGAATCCTCCCAAGGTTCCCCAAGAACCCATGAAGCCTCTCACAAGGCTCTCTCTATCTTTTGGAAGCACACTTCCGAGTAAGGGTTTTTCTTCCTTTCTCATTTTTGTCCAATTATCTTTAAGTTGTTTTTCCCTTTTAATTTAAATTATGAATGTTGGGGTATGGTTTCGCATCTCCCCCATAATTCCCTCTTATTTTTTTAATGATGGGAGACCCCTTTCTCTCTTATTAAATGCCTCCCATGTACACCCGTTACTATGCCGAAATTCCGAAAGGAACGTCTCTCTCTTCTTTTACATTCAAGCAATAATTTTGTATCATGAATCTAAATTCTGTTAAAATTGTTGGAAAATGTATCTATATGACCTCATTACGGTCCATTACATGTAAATATGATTAGTAACCCCTTTATCTCTCATCAACCTTTTTTTATGAATTCTTATGTCACGCCGTTACGCTGCCGAAATCGCACCAATTTTCGAAGCCAATGCCACTGTGTAGTGGATACCAAACCCATTTCTCCATCAAGGGTATCCACCTTTATGCACCATCACTTATTGATTAAAAAGTTTCATGTAGGAATTCCACATTCCTTTATCGTGGAATAAATGATTATGTCTTATGAATCCATGTTTTATGATCCATTTGGCACACTTATGCATTAAATGAAATGTTTAAGAAGGGTGCACCCTTATAGTGATCCAATGCATTGGGTAAAGTGTAGTATCATGCTACATCATGTGAAATGAGTTTTGACTCATTCTAATTCAAGTTCAAATAGGGTTTACTCGTTCTTTATTTGCAATGAGGATTTACTCATTCTCCATGTGCAATGGGCCTTGGCTCAGGCTAATTCCATGTTAAGTTTTGTTGCCACATTTCCATGTTATGATTATCATGCTTTATCATGCCTTTATGTTCATGTTTTTCTTGTGATCTATTGATGTGACTATTTTCTAACATGTATTGTACTCCTCATGTTATTCCAGGTGTACTCACTTACTGGGCTTTATAGCTCACCCTTTTCTTATGCATGTCCTCAAGTTATCCCATGCAATGATAAATACGAAGGAATGTAGTAGTCAAGAAAAGGAAGATTTCGATAAAGATGTTGTATTTATTGTTTTATGTTTTTATGTAATGATCCTATTACCCAATGACACTAAACCTCTCGATCTTCTTTTTTGTATCAAGTGAATTTTTATGTAATAAATCATGTTTATGTTTGTAAAAAAAGAAGGGTTGTCATAGTTTGTATCAGAGGATAGGTTTAGTTATTTTTGGGATTAGGAAACCCTAGTAAAGACTTAGATACAAGACTATGTATGATATAAATGTCCCTAGGTTTTGGTGAGTATTGATTATGTGGGTTATCAATAAAATACATCCCTGTCTGGATACGAGCAGGTAGAGGCGGCTCTGGAACAGATGTATCCTAGGGGTAAAACCCGAAAACAACACTTTAAACTAGACTCGAACGGGAACTGGTGCACGAAAATGGTCTTTGTTTCACTGTTCATTACGACACTCCTGGGGGATATGCATTGGTAAATTCACAAGCTTAGTATGAACCCTTATTAAGGGAATGAAAAAATGATCCTATGAATATATGTTAGAAAGTAGATCATGAAAAGCCTGGATTGAAGCCTATAGACTCATGAGTAAAGAAATAAAAGTTTATTTATAAGTCATCAACTTTTGTCTTTGGATTACCCTTAATGTGTCACCCCTAACATTCATTTTATTCCAGCCAATGTCCGGTAATAGGAGGACTCTGGCTAAAAGGCGTTGTGAAGATTAGTGTGATGACTGTACTAATGAGATGCCAAATCCAATGGGAGTAGGAATCGCGAACATTGTCATGCTTCTCTATCAGCTAACTCATGTTTTGAATAGAAACACGGGTCAAGAGGAAAGTCCAACCCCCCCTAAGAAAGAACAAGTTGCTATCAAGAGCTTCATGAGACAAAGGCCTCATAATTTTAGTGGATCATCCGATCCCACGATTGCAGAACAATGGATCAACTCCATTGAAAATATCTTCTCCATCCTTCAATGTTCTGAACAACAGAAGGTTCTCCTGACTGCTTATCATATGTAGGGTGAAGCTGATCAATGGTGGATATTGATCAAAAATACGAATCTTGAGGAGGAGATAGAGGCATTGGAATGGAAGGATTTCCAGAAGATGGTTTTCGATAAATATTTTCCGCACACCCTCCAGCTTAATATGGAAAGGGACTTCCTTTCCCTCAAGAAAAAAGATGAAGAATCTATTGAAGCGTACGAGGAAAACTTCACAAGTCTTGCACAACACGCTTCCGGCTTTGTCGTTACCCCCTAATGCAAGGTTTACCGCTTCTTTGGTGGGATAAATCGTAGTTTGCAGAAAGCATTAGCGATCCGTGACTTCGACAGCTATGAGGAAATTGTCCGATGTGACCTCAAGGCCAAAATGGAGATCGGGGAATCACAGGGGTATCATGGGGACAAGAAGCATAATGTGGACTTCAGTTTTGGTGGTCCGATGGATAAATCCAATGGTGCTAAGAAGATCCAGCACCCCACTTTCCAAAAGTGCGGAAAGAAGCACCCTGGAAATTTCCTTAAGGGGATGAGAAAATGCTTCAGGTGTGGAAGGGAAGGGAACCTAGCTGTTAACTGTCGGCAAGAAAGACTCGTGGCTACGACAGAGGATAGGAATGCTCCGTTAGAACCTCAACTCATTGTTCAATGCTACAAATGCAAATAACCGGGTCATTTTGAAAACCAGTGCCCTAATACAAGGGTTTTCGGAGACAACCAACAACCTCCAAGGAAGCAAGAAAGAGCTATTTCCATCACTTTTGCCAAAGTGAACCCCGAAAATGAAGTGGTGATAGGTACACTAGTTATTCATTCAAGAATAGCGAATGTACTTTTTGATTCAGGTTATACGCATTCTTTTATATCTCAACAGTTTAGTAGAACAATCCCAGCACCACCACAAATCATGGAAGTGAAGATGTCGGTGAGTACAACAAATGGGGAAATCATTGCATCCCATGAGTATAAGTCCTCCCCTGTTATAATCTATGGATTTAATTTCCCGGAGAACCTCATCATACTCCCTTTGGTGCAATTTGATGCAATTCGTGGCATGGATTGGCTTTCCTTATATAGAGCCAACTTAAATTGTCGGGGGAGGGAAATCACACTCCATATGGAGAATCGACCCCCGATTATTTACAAGTGTCAGGAGGAAGATGAATCTCCTTTAGCTCCATCATCTCAAGCATGGATATTACTGCTTTATGAGCACGCGTATCTGGCTTAGATGATTGAGTCCAAGGATGAAACCATCCTTGAAGAAATGCCTATTGTGAGGGAATTCGTTGAAGTGTTTCCCGAGGAACTACCTGGCCTTCCTCCTAGAAGAGATGTTGAGTTCTCAATTGAACTTATACCTGGGGTGATACCAATATCCAAGACTCCGTATAGAATGGCTGTTGTAGAGCTTGAAGAGTTGAAGAAACAACTACAGGAGAATCTGGATAAAGGGTTTATACGCCCAAGTGCTTCACCATGGGGTGCACCAGTCCTCTTCGTCAAGAAGAATGATGGGTCAATGCGGATTTTCATCGATTATCATGATCTTAACAAAATCACGATAAAGAACAAGTATCCTCTCCCAATAATCGATGACTTGTTTGATCAGCTTCATAGAGAACAATACTTCTCCAAGGTGGATTTGCGGTCAGGATATTATCAAGTAAGGGTGAAGAAGGAAGATGTCCCCAAGACTACTTTTCGTACAAGGTACGGGCACTATGAATTCATAGTAATGCCTTTCGGACTCCGCAATTATCCATAAATATTCATTGACATGATGAATAGAGACTTTATAGATTACCTCGACAAATTTGTGGTAGTCTTTATAGATGTTATTCTAATATACTCCAAAACCAAGGAGGATCATGAGGAGAATTTAAAAACTGTACTAGAGACTTTGCGCAAGGAGAACATCTATGCAAAGTATAGCAAGTGTGAGTTCTAGTCGAAGGATGTATCATTCTTGGGCCATATCATCACAAGCAATGGGATATCTGTGGACCCCTCTAAAACAGATGCAATTGAGGGATGGCCGATGCCAACTTCGGTAACGGATATCCGTAGCTTCTTAGGGTTAGCTGGATATTATCGACGATTTGTGAGAAATTTCTCACCATTGTCCAACCCTCTTACCAAGCTAACTCGAAAGGGAGTAATGTTTTCATGGAGTGATGAATGTGAATAAAGCTTCAAGGAGTTAAAAAGGAGGCTTATCACCGCACTCGTGCTCACTTTACCCACAAGTGGGGATATTTTTTTGCTATTCAGTGATGCTTCAAAGAAGGGATTAGGATGTGTGCTGATGCAGAATGATAATGTGATATCCTATTCCTCAAGGCAGTTGAAAATCCATGAGCGAAACTATCCAACACATGATCTGGAGTTGGTGGATGTGATCTTTGCATTGAAAATCTGGCGGCATTATCTCTATGGAGAGAAATGTCAGATATATACTGACCACATGAGTCTTAAATATATATTCACATAGAAAGAGCTTAATATGCGCCAGAGAAGATGGATAGAGCTCATCCAGAATTATGATTTTCCAATACATTACCACCCTAGGAAAGCCAACAAGGTGGAAGATGCCCTAAGTAGAAAGGACCCAACAATTCTGTCGATGATGAGAATCGAGAAGGATCCAATCTTCTTAGACTTGATGAATATGGACATGGGAATCATAAAGAAGGGAACATCATAAATCATTTCACAAATTATTTCAAAAACACCTCTTTTGGAAAGGATAAAGGATGATCAAAAGGATGATGTGGGAATTTAGGAAAAAGTGGAAGCTATCAAAAAGGGGAAATCCTCAGAGTTTAATGTTAATGAAGAAGGAATTGTGTGGTTTGGGAAACGACTATGTGTTCCATCAAGTCTGGAGCTGAAGAAGGAACTTCTGGATGATGCAAATAGTTCAAATTTTTCTATTCACCTAGGGAGAACAAAGATGTATCGAGACCTCCGAGAAAACATTTGGTGGGATAATATGAAGAATGAGATCGCTGAATATACATCAAAGTGCCTGGTGTGTCAGCAAGTGAAGGAAGAGAGGCAGAAGTCTAAGGGGATGATGCAACCATTGCCCATACCAGAATGGAAATGGGAGAACATCACCGTGGACATTGTCACCGGACTTCTGAGGACATCCAAATGCAACAATGCAATCTGGGTTGTTGTGGATCGTCTTACAAAGACTGCACACTTCATTTCTATTCGAGAGGACTTCTCTTTGGATCGACTGGCATAGATATATATCAGGTAAGTGGTAGGGTTGCATGGATTACCACTATCTATTGTGTCTGGCCGAGATCCATGATTCACTTCTATGATTTGGAAGAGTCTTAATCATTCTCTGAATACTGAACTGAACTTCAGTACGACCTATCATCCTCAAACCGATGGCCAATCCGAGAGGAATATCGAAACACTTGAGGATATGTTGAGAGCATGCTCAATGGACTTTAAAGGAGGATGGGTCAACATCTTCTTCTGGTTGAGTTCTCTTATAACAATAGTTTCCACTCGAGCATCCAAATGGAACCATATGAAGCCCTGTATGAGAAAAGGTGAAGAACACCAGCATGTTGGGATGAGGTCAGTGAACATAAGCTTCTTGGACCAGAAATGGTTGAAGAAATGGTGGAGAAGGTGAAAACCATTCAGCAGCATATCAAGGAAGCCTAGAGTCGACAGAAGAGTTATGCGGATAATCGTCGACGAGACCTTGAGTTTAAAGTTGGATACATGGTTTTTCTACGCATATCTCCATGGAAGAAGGTCATGAGGTTTGGAAAGAAATGGATGTTAAGTCCAAGGTACATAGGCCCCTTCTAGATTCTTGATCGTGTCGGGGATGTGGCCTATCAACTATAACTTCCACCTACTGTGGCCAAAGTACATGATGTCTTTCATGTATCCCTCTTAAGGAAGTACATAATAGACCCTTCACATGTACTCTCTTCCGAGGTGGTACAATTGGAAGACAATCTTTTTTATGAGGAGAAACCAGTGACGATCTTAAATCATAGAGAAAAAGTTCTACGAAATAAGACAATGCCCCTCGTCAAGGTGTTGTGGAGAGACCACAAGTTTGAAGAAGCGACTTGGGAATTGGAGGAAATGATGAAGCTGAGTTACCCCCATCTGTTTTAGTGTGGGAAAAGGAAAATTTTGAGGGAAAAATTTCTTAAGGGGGGAATATTGTAACAAACCAATGTTTCATTAATGGAAAATCCCTCTTGATCTTATTAAATGTATCATTATATAAAATGTTTTTGTAAAATGTCAACTTCTTTGGTTTTATGATAAGAAATGTGACAGTTACTTTTATAGCCGTTTAACAGTGATCACATAATTAGTATAAATATAAGACTTTAACAAATCCAATTTAATCAGACAAAGGAAGCGATGGACTCATCTAGTAGAATTGCCCCATATGAAGCCCATTTGTCGGAGCTCGGAAAAGAGGTGGCGTCTTTGGGCTTCTCCCTTGACCAAGCCCAAGCCGAGCTTCATCATGTCAAGATCGAACATGACCATCTATGGGAAAAGTGTAATTTGATTGAAATTACCACTCAGGCAATGTTATCTGAGCCACCCCAAGAGTCTTTCACCATCACACACCTTACCCTTAGGTCTTATGTGGCTATTTTAATCGTTTATGTAACAAATAAGTAGTACTATGCTCATGTACATTATTTTTTTTGTATATAATAATGAATATAATTTCTAGTCATTTTTGAATCATTGAAAATAGTTTTTAAAGTAAAAATGGTGTTTTTAGTTATTATTTAATTAAGAAATATATTTTATTAAATTAAGGGATTTTTTAATTAAATAATACTTTAATAAAATAATAATATTATTATTAAATTAATTTTTATTAAATATAAATGATCTTATATTTTTAGAAATGCGATTAAATTTTTTATTAAGGTTTGAAAGCCATTTCTGTCAAAACCTGTGAATTTTTGATAAATATCGGCTTTTATTTTAAAAGTGAAAATTAACATATTTAGAAAGTTATATAGATAAAATAAATTTTATTTCTGGAATCAGGATGTTGAAATTATCCAACGGTGAATTTTTCATAATTTTCTCAGACAGTCAAATTTTTGGGTAAAAATTAAATACCATTTAAATATATAATGTGTTTTATGACATCATAATGACCCAATAGTTATGTAATAAAATACTATAATCATTATGTTCGGCCAATAAATGTTTTACCATTAAAATAATGCGATTTTGGGTTTGTTTGACTTACTTTTCAAAGCATTAATGGACCCCTCAAGACTTATTCAACACATTGCCTTTTTAAATTAATTTCCATGGGAGTGTGACTCACCTCGACATAAGCAACCCAAATATTTTAAGAGGTTAGGACTTCGGCCTTATAAAATATTGTTTTCTTATTCCCTTTGCCAAAAACCATGGGCAAAAACCATGGTATGGTTTGTGGTTTGGATTAATTTAATGTAAGGGGACCCAAATCAAAATAATAAATAATTCCCTCACCTTTCCTATATAAACCCACCCAAGGTCCCACTTCCTCCCCAATCAAAGCCTTTGAAGTTCGTCCAAACTCTTCCCTACTCTCTCTAGAATCCTCCCAAGGTTCCCCAAGCTCCCAAGAAGCCTCTCAGAAGCCTCTCTCTAGCCTTTGGAAGCACACTTCCAAGTAAGGGTTTTTCTTCCTTTCTCATTTTTGTCCAATTTTCATTAAGTTGTATTTCCCTTTTAATTTCAATTATGAATGTTGGGTTATGGTTTCTATCCTCCCCATACTTCCCTATTATTTTTTGAATGATGGGAGACCCCTTTATCTCTCATTAAATGCCTCCCATGTACTCCCATTACTATGCTGAAATTCCGAAAGGAACTTCTCTCTCTTCTTTCACATTCATGCAATAATTTTGTATCATAATCTAAATTACATTACAATTGTTGGGACATGTATCTATATTACCTCGTTAAAATCCATTACATGTTAATATGATGAGGAACCCCTTTCTCTCTCATTAACCTTTTTTGATGAATTCTTATGTCACACTGTTACGCTGCTGAAATCGCACCGATTTTCTAAGCCAATACCATTGTGTAGTGGATAACATGCCCATTTCTCCATCAAGGGTATCCACCTTTATCCACCTTTACATATTGATTAAAAAGTTTCATGTATTAATTCCACATTCCTTTATCGTGGAATAAATGATTATGTTTTATGAATCCATGTTTAATGATCCATGCGGAACACTTATGCATGAAATGAAATGTTTAAGAAGGGTGCGCCCTTATAGCGCCTCAATGCATTGGGTAAAGTGTAGTATCATAATACGTCATGTGTAATGAGTTCTGACTCATGATAATTAATGTTCAACGAGGGTTTACTTGTGCTTTATGTGAAATGAGGATTTACTCATGTTCCATGTGAAATGGGCCTTGGCTCATGCTAATTCCATGTTAAGTGTTATTGCCACATTTCCATGTTATGATTATCATGCTTTATCATGCCTTTATGTTCATGTTTTTCTTATGCTCTATTGATATTCCTATTTTATAACATGTATTGTACTCCTCATGTTATTCCATGTGTACTCCCTTACTAGGCTTTATAGCTCACCCTTTTCTTATGCATGTCCTCAGGTTATCCCATGAAATGCTAAGTACGAAGGAATATAGTGGCCATGAAAAGGAAGTTTTCAATAAATATGTTGTATTTCATGTTTTAAGTTTTTATGTAATGATCCTAATCCCCAAATACACTAAACCTCTCCATATTCTTTGTTGTATCAAGTGAATTTTTATGTAATAAATCATGTTTATGTTTGTAATAAAAGCAGGGTAGTCATATTTATCGGATCTAAGAATAGACCCAAATTTACAGACACTATCTCAATCGAGGTACCAAATGTAGTATTTTCATATGAAATTAAAAAATCAATCATAGTTAAGACTCATCTAATAACATCATCAACAACATAACCAACTACCCCTTGATTAGCTAATTATCAAGGTTTATATAAGAAATGTATCGAAGTATGAAGGTCAATAGAATAAGAATATTTCCATCTCTAGGTACAAGGAATCAATATGAATCATGAACCCCTAAGATAACATATGTATAGTGTATGACACTACACATGGTATACTTAGGGGTTCATGTGATGAAAACAACGACATTTTATGGGTTGTGTATATATTTTATTTCTTCTTAATGAATCCTATCGACTATAACCATAATATTTCATGAAAACCTATAATACACCATGATGAACATCAGTTAGATAAAAATAAAAGTAATACATTGAGAGGTCAATTTTTATAAAACATAACACAATATTTGAATGCAACATGAAAAAATTATAAAATCAAAGCTACATTTTCTGTAATATATAAATTTAATATTTTGAACTCTTTTTTGAATACTTAAAAAACATAAAAAATTACTCATCTAATCATATCCCATGTAATTGACTTCTAGAGATTCCTTTTGTTTGCATCACATTTATTGTTTCATTAACCACATTCTATTTCTATGTAATTTATATCATAAATATATATATGAATATATGATAGAACCCTCCCACTAAAATCCTTTAGTGAATAAAATGAATTCAGAAAGTTTATTTTTTTGATGGCGGGTATTAGAAACCATATTCCTATTGTTCAAATCTTGAACATTGTTTTCAAACTCCTTAACATCACAATAATAAAATTTATTATGTTAATAAATATAGTCATCTACTTAGTACTTCTGTTATGTTAATCATCATCTTCATCATTCTTGGAACATTCCCATCAAACATTTATTTAAGATCCTTTGGTAAGAAAATTTAACTTCTTATATTAACATTCTTTACCAACACATCCTAAAATATTGTAGGATATAAAGTGGAATTTAGATCATTAAAATAAAATATTATAAAATCATTACATTTATATTTACCAACATTCCCTAAACTAATTTTGGATATCATGTTTAATTTACATTGAAAATTTTACTACCATTATATATTATTTGTTATAATTTAACTTATCTAAGTATAAATATGCTTCAGTTCCTTGATAGAAACAATATTATCCATTTCATATCATTACAAGATACACAAACTCGTTTTAGTTAAAAAATATCACTTATTTTCGTTCATGGAAATTTTTAACAAATTAACCATTGCATCTATATCATATATAATATCCTTTGTGCTTGGATCATTACTATTAAATGAAGACATTATTATTTAAAATATAACGCAAAGGTGATGATAACAATTTACCTCATATTTTAACAAATATCTCAGATAAACTCTATTATCCTAGATTAATATCTCTTAATACTTATAATTTTCTCAAACATTTTTTATATTTAGGAATTATATACCATGTGTATCATCTCATTTATTCATAAAAAATATTTCTTAATAATTAATTTCTCTTATCACATGATATAAAAGAGATTACTATACAGATATTTTATTTATATCCATATATGATTGATATATTTCTTTTCATTTAATCCATGATTTAACAAACCATTGATTTACCACATGGATGAAAATGAAAAACTTCATCAATTCATACCATGAGTTTGATCTCTTTCATATTTATAACATTTACATAAATAAAGTTGCTATAACATTCCCTTTAAAATCAATGAATTTATTCTATTCCACGAATACCTGATGTGGAATTTCATAAAATTTTATCAAACCAATTAATGTATTTTTTTAATTCCATCTCATATGAAACCACTACTCCTCCTTCTTGAATCCTCATTTTGGTTTTAATAACAATGTTGTTCTAATAAAAAATATAATATTCTATCTTTGGTGTAATACTCCTCCATTTTGTATTTCCACCACAACACAATAGCCTATATATCATATGTCACTATCCCTTTTCCATAACATGTGATGAAACATGGTAATGAATTATTAATTTAATTCTCAATATAGGAACAACTCCGATATCATTATAATATTGATTCAACCACCAGACCAATAATTAGAGAATATATATAATATCCTCATTACATTGGAAAACTTAATAAAATTTAGTATATTAGTGGAGACTAATGTTCCATAGGCCATTTTGTAAATAAATCTTTTGAATACTCACGTTACTTCTTCTGTGATTCTAGGAAAAAACTCTATTAATTTGTTAAATAAATTCTATAATAGGTTCCTCATGAAGTGATTTATCTAAAACATATAATTATTTAATTTTTTATATTACTTGAGAAAAATTATAATGTTACTACAAATTTTTTATATTTTATTACATTAAGATTATATTTCTATATGAATGATCTCAAAATTCATTTTAATAGTGATGATTCCATTTTATATATATATAGAAAAATATTTTATCATATGAGTTTCATGAAATACATTATTTTTATATCCAGTTTTATAAAATTTGATGACCCAAAAATGATGAACCATTTTAAATTTCACATCACATCTATTAGTGAAAATAGATAGTTATTTTACTATGATTTTTGTCACTTTATTATGTCTTCAATCCCTAATCTATATTGATAGACCATCATTATAATTATAGAACATAATAATATTGTATAGTTGAGTGAATATCTATTTAGCCTTATCAAAAATATTAATTCACTAAACATTATCTCTCTTGTATCATTCCTAATGGTTTTCCAAATAAGTGTACCCCAAATTAAATTCAAAAAATGTGAACTAGTCCTATTATGATCACCCATTACTTGATTTCCTTATGCAAGATAATTGTGACACCAACCAATCATTATTATCATATACTTTATATTATTTTTGTGGAATTTTAAATTTTGGTATGTTCTTGACATGAAATCCTATTTTTCAATAATCTTTCCTTTGAGCATAGGAGTAACACATCGTTTGAGGGAAACTATCTGTTGAAACTAAAAATGACACAAAAACAGGGAATTTTAAAGCTCATTTTGTTCTTGCATGTTTAATTAAACACAGGAGGCACATGGGTTTGTTCCAAAGCATGTGAAATGTATTAAAACCATATGAGTCTTTTTAGATTGGATGTTTTGGATAATGTCTTGTACATGTTTAGGGAAGAATTATAGAAGTGAGTATGCACTTGTAATAATGTATTTGATAGTGTGGTTTTTAATATATAGAACATGGTTTATCAAATCATGTGGGGTTCCTTAGTAAACCATGTGGAAAGTTTTATATGTGGTGTTGACCCACATCGTTGGTGAATAGTTCTGGGAAACCATGTATCCAAATAGTGTAAGTACCCAGGTCTCATCCACTATCTCCAACACAGTTGGTGCATGGGATTCCTAATAGTGTGACCCAAATATGTGATTTTCTTAGTCACATAAAAACAGATAATTTTCCAAATTTTGATAATTCAATTTTAATTCCAAATACATCCTATTCCCCTCCTCTCATTAAACCATCATTGGGGGTGTATGGGGATCTCATCCCTCCCATTGTTATTTGATATTGTGGTCATCCACAATAGATTCAAGTGGATTTCTGAAGACATTTTCCACCTTCATCATCATGTCATCCCCCTTTCTACATCCCACATGGATTTAAATTATTACTTGAACCCTAATATCCATGGGGGTCAAATTTCTAGTCTGTTATGGATCTAATATTTGGGGGTTTTAATGTTCATGGGATATGAATTGTGTTTACTTTCATGGTTTAGAATTCTCTATTGAATGAGACACAATGTGAATTGTTTCTCTTGGATTGAAGTGTGTCTTTTTTTTGTTCCATTATTTCACATTCCATGTGATTATTCAAAGTTTAATATTATTTTCATTATAAATTATATTCAAATTAATAATATTTGACGGTTTTCAAATGGGTTCCAAATTGTTTTTAACATTTGGTAGGAAGTTGTCTGTAAAGACCCGTAAAATTCAAGGGAAATTTTTTCTAAATTTTCTTTTGGATTTTACAAGAATGCTGTTTCTGACGGCACTTGATTCCGAGGCCCGGAGTGCCCGGAATCAATTTCCGAATATTTTCTCTGGTACGTTCAGTGAACGAATGAGCGGGTTTTCCTATCTATTGAATAGGTGCTCGTAATTGAAATCTGATGGCACCGATGAAATCGCAACGCCGGTAATCTCTTAAGGGAACCTTTACCGTAGTTGAGTTTGTGTGGGAGAAGATGTTAATTTTTGGGGATTAATTAAAAAAAGTGAATAAAATTGTTAAATCAATTTTATTTCAAGTTATGTGGTTAACTTCTCCCATGGAAAGTTGGTGGTGGGCCCACATCCATCCAACTTCCCATGTGTGGATATTTGAAAGGGTGGGGCCCACACGAACCCCCCACCTTTTCAAATTTCTTAAACTCCCTAACCCTCTTAACCCCTCACTTTCCTAACCCCTCTAAACCCCCCATTTATGTTTTGTTAACTTATCACCTCATTAATTTTATAACATCTTATGTTAATAACTTAAGTGAGTTAAATGTGGGTTTTGAATTTTCAAACTCCTGAAATTCAAATGGTTAGGTTGTGTTAATAAAATAAGACTTGGTCTTATTTTATTATTGTTAGAGTTTTGCAACGTTGAGAGGATTGGGGAAGCGGTCTTCTTCTTCTTCAACCTTGACGAAGAACGCGAAGAACACCGTTCTTCAACGAATAACTTCTCCGCCGAAGAACACGGTTCTTCCGCGACGCCATATCCGCGACACGACGTTCTTCTTCCGCGTCATCTCTTCCACGACGGTTTTCCGTGACGAAATCGCGGTCAACGACTTCGAATCCTCGCTTCGCGATGTCGACGTTCTTTTCCTGCGACGCCCGACCTCCGCGATGCTCATCTTCCGCGGCTCGTTGACGAACACCATTCATGAACCGAGGTAGGGGATTATTTTATTTAATTATTTTCCGTTCATGAATCTAGTTTATCGATTATCGTGGATTTTCGACTAGATGATATCGTTTAATGAAAGGGGGGCCAGACCGCACAAACACAGATGAACCCCCCTCCTATGTTCATTATGATTCTTTGTGAATGGAACGGAATGGCTAGGTGCCGCCGCACCACGCGGGAATCACACGACAAGTATTACGTGACGACGCCGTGCTGCGTCGTGGAAGGAAGTTTAATAACGCGACGCCATCACGCCGCGTCAATGAAAACCAATGAGCCACGGTCGGAGTCGGGTCGTGACAAAGGGGAACGGCGCCATCAGGTCGCGCTGGAAAACTACAAAGACGATGCTTTTCGTTTTGACATGCGGATTGAAGGGAGACGACAAAGCAGGCCGTTTTGGCGTTTGAATCCCTTCACAGTGAAGGTGGGGTCCCGGGGGGACCATAGGCAAAGACGGCAGGAGGAACGGACCACCGGAGCGCGTCCGGGGGATCCGCCGTAGGCCTAAATTAGCGGCGGGTGGGGGAGTCACGCACCCCACTCCGCGAATCGGCTCGGCCACACTGGCCGAGCCGCGGCCGGCCGATCGGGCCAGGTCGGCCCGAGCCCAGACCCCCATTTTCGGACCACTATTGGTCAAATGCCCATATCTTGATCTGTAGACCTCCGATTGATGCTCCGTTAGTGGAAACACGATCCTTGGACCGACATGGTCGTTTCGGTATATTACAATCAAGGTTTCGGAGAACTTTGGGGTCGGCCGAGTTGGTTCGAAGGCGAACCCAACCAGGCCCTCGGAGCGGAAACACTCGTAACTTGAGTTCCGGACATCTGATTGATGTGTCGTCGACTTTGATGGATTCCTCTAAGAGAGAAAGATCTTTTGGCTTACTTTGCTTGAGGTTTGGATGCCGTCGGAGTGCGGTCGGGTTGGTTCGCTCACGAAACCAACCGGGCCCCTGGAACGAAAAATCCAATAACTCACAGACCGGGCATCCGATTGACGAACCGTATGTCTCGTTGTTTTCCTCTTGATGAGACAGAACTTTTGGCATACTTTTCCCGAGATTTGGATACAGTTGGATAGTGACTGGGTTGGATCGCACCCGAAATCCAACTGGGCCCCTGGAATGGAAAAGCTGATATCTTTCAGACAGGACGTTCGTTTGACGAACCGTCAGCGGCATTGTTGATCACGTTGAGAAACAGTCCCAATGAGTATACCCTATGAGAGATCGGGGTACAGTTGAGATATGGCTGGGATTGGTTCTCCCACGAAACCAACCGGGCCCCTGGGATGAAAAGGCTAGAAACTCACAGACCGAGCGTCTGATTGACGCGTCTTCTATTGTATTGAGACCCATATGATGAGGCGGTCCTTGAGATACTTCTTCATGGGACTTTGAGATACTTGGAGTATCGACCAGTAGCTTGTGGAGCGGACCCTCCCAAAGACGAGCATACGGAGTACGGAGACCATGTAGCTGGCTGAGACCGGACGACTGCTTGACCAACTCGACTTGGAGTGAGTCGACAAGCCCAGTGGACGGAGCACTACTTTGTGAGGTGCAGACCCATGGCGGACGGATCACAACCTGTGTGACAGTGCAGACCCGCGGTACCCGTCCGGATAGTACCTCAGCAGGCTACTAGGGGGTGTGCACTACTGTGTTTGGGTGACATACATCGGTGGGAAGCACTACTGTGTCTGGGTGGCTGACCCGTGGTACTCGACAGGAGGAGTACCTTAGCAGTCTTAGGATAGTGAGCAGTACCTCGGAGTCGTGACAGGACCACTGTACACTCCAGAGACGGATCTCTTCATCAGTTATGGTTTCGATAATGAAAATCCTGGTTTGAGATGAGAATTTTGACCTTTGTGTTTACCTCATGATTGAGATGGGTCACTTGATAACTTAGGTATATGTATGGGCATATACCTGGGTAGTGGTTATCCGTTGATTTCATGATCCTTGTGTTTCCTCAGGATTGAGATGGGTTACTTGATAACATAGGTATATGTATGGGCATATACATAAGTAGAGGTTATCTATTGTGATCTTCTTTGTGGTTATCGTTGTTGGTTTTAGAGAGACCTTGAGGGTCTTGGGGTTCCTACTGAGTATCTTTATACTCACCCATGCACGGTCTATGCCCGCACCTCGTTGTGTTGGTTGCAGACGACGGGCAGTGATGACAGAGGCCGAGTGTTCGAGGACTGGACGGTACCCGGAAGTGGACCACACGATGAGTCAGTATCTGGAGGAGGACTTCACAGTGAGACGACACACATAGGCGGTTGACGGGTGAGAGTGTTGAGGAGGCTATCTGTACCTACCCTTCAGGTAGGATCCGAGGTGGAAGACCCAGGAGCTGCTTCCTTCTTCCAGCTATTGCATTTTTCTGTTGTACATTCGTTCAGTTGTAGTTGTACTTTCTTTTGGGTTTGTATTCTGGCCCATTTAATTTTCAGCACTTCTCTTGTACTTAATGTTTACTTTTTCCGCTTGTTTACTCTGTGGTTCTTGTTTTCTTTTATAAAGGCAATGCCTTCCCAATTATCGGGATTTATGCCTTTGGTGCTAGTCGCCAGCCCCTGGCCTATGGAAGGCATGCTTGGGGTAGTCACGGCACGGGCCCCGAGGACAGGTCGTGACAAATTGGTATCAGACGAGTCGGTTCTACCGCAGAACTTATAACTCTGATATTTTCTTTCTGTGAAGAAATAGTGTTAAGGGTGTCGAGTGTGGTCTTCAGTTCAGGGAGTCCAGTATTGGTGAAGGCGGCCGACGTATCCATACATCAGGACCCTGACAACTGATTTCCGACTTTGTGCATGGAAACACTAATTGCGTGTGTGTTTTCAAAGGTTTTCCGTTAAAACAGCTCAAACCAGGTCAGCTCACCTGGTATAATCGTTTGACCATGTTACGTTGATTCTTTCAGGATGGCTTTTCTCAGACGACTAGCTAGATCCCCGAGAGTGGTTCGTACTGACAGCCCACTGAGCGACGTGGCCTCAGTACATGGCCCTTTTCCAGTTGAGGCACCAGCGGTACTACTACCCGTTGGGCCACCGATGCCACCAGCCCCAGCAGCAGAGGGTGCACGTCTCTTGAGCGCACTACACAAGTTCCATCTCCAGAGGCCACCCAGGTTCCAGGGAGGGACGGACCCACAGACGGATGAGGATTGGTTGGAGGCTGTGGTGAGAGTCTTTAGGCTAGTGGGGATGCCGACAGACTTCATGGTGATCTTTGCTGCCAGCCTCCTTCAGGCAGGCAGCAGGCAGGTGGTGGAGCCACTTGTTTCTGTTTTGCTACGGGATGGCCTTCGCATGGGAAGACTTCAAGACCTTATTCAGGGTGGAGTTTGTGCCAGTAGATCTACACCCCGAGCGTGTACAGGATCTTCTGCCTTTGCCGCGTGTTTTTCGATCAGTAGCCGAGTCATCTTTGGGGAGTAGACAGATGATGCAGAGGTCCAGGAGGACCAGACCAGCCGTTGGACGATCTCGGGTTTTAGGACCGGTGGTGCGGGGCACCCGGGGTGGGGTCAGAGCCAGTCATGCCAGAAACAGATAGTGTTACTCATGCGGCGGGAAGGGTCACCTGGCATGTGACTGTCCGACTCCTCGTACAGTTGATCCGCAGGCGTTGGAGAAGCCACCAAGGCAGTAGAGCTCTGGGAGAAGGTGGACAGGATCAGAACTAGTGGATACGTCCCTTGTACTTCTAGTTCCATGTTGCTGTTGTATTCGTGTGTTTGTACTATGAGATGCAATATTAAAAAGACACTTATCTTTGTTTGCTTTCATGTCCTTTTGTTTGGTTGATACTGAGTGGTCCCGGTTAAAACTGTTGACATGACCCTCACTTTCTATATTTCTACTGGAGGAGACCCAGTGACCTCACACTGATGCCGACAGTGTAACTCGACCTTTGGAG
Organism: Viscum album; assembly: GCA_963277665.1. NCBI lineage: Eukaryota > Viridiplantae > Streptophyta > Magnoliopsida > Santalales > Viscaceae > Viscum > Viscum album. The sequence continues at coordinate 864,344,725 of OY728152.1, read as the reverse complement.
GTGAGAGTGACAGTTGGATCTCTTAGTAGTTACGTCGAGGCCTTACGACGTCATCCATGGCATGAATGTGTCATTCATGTCAGGATTGACTGTATTAGGCAATGGGCATGGTTCATCCAGGGGATGAGACTGAGATTCTCTTTTCGGAAAAAGAGAAATTTTAGCAGCTCTTTCAGATCATAGGCAAAGCAGGTGCAGATCATCCAGGAGTGGATGAAGACTGCACAGTGCAGTAAGAAACAGGAAACCAGCTCCAGTCTTAGAGACTCGAGTGTGTTAAATGTTAAAGAAGAGGAAGCTTAAAGGAGAGATGAGTCTACGAAGCAGCAGACGTGGAGGAAGAGCTAGGAGAGTAGCATGAGGTGGTCTACATCCTAACATGGTACAACCACCAGCCTTAGTTATTCTCGCCATGCTCAGGGAGCTGGAGGGCGGAGGAAGAGTGCTGCTGCATGCGGTCAAGGAGTGTGACCCAATGGCTTTAGAAATGATTCAAGGGAAAGTTTGTGACCACTACTAGATGCTGTAGTAACAGACGTCGATGTGAATCATTCCTTTCTTTCACAAATCTTGTTCCAGACCTAGAGTTTCTGATAAGCCGTGGACTTGACCCTCACGTCTGGAGATACCTTGGGAGGAGACTCGCTAATCACACTTATGCCGACGGTGCGGTCAGACCCTCAAAGTGAGAGTTCCGATTGGAAATCCTTTGGTGGCAGCGTCGAGGCCTTATGATGTTAGTTTGAGTATGGAATGGGAAATAACTGTTCATACTCAAATTGATGGTTTTAGGCAAACTTCGGGATGGGTTTTCCTTGTTCGGCGAAAAGGAAACCCTGGGCAGCACAAGTTAAACTCATGCACGGGAGGGTGCGACCGATCACTCTTGAGTCGGCCAACCTTACCCTCGTGGCAGAAGTTGTTTCGAGTTCCAGTTCTAATAGGAATTGGAGACCTCTATAGTTCGAGGATGACGATCACATCCTTATTCGAGTCTCACCTCGATGAAGTTTACGGAGTTTTGGCCAAGGCGGCAAGTAAACTCTGAGGTTCAACGGACCTTTCTAGGTCCACAGCTGGGTAGGCGGGGCGGCTTACCGCTTGACCCATACACCTTAGTTGCACCAGGTGCATGACGACTTCCACGTATCTCAAATGAAGAGATAGGTGCTCGACCCTTCGCATATCATTGACCATGAGGAGCTGGACGATGGCGATGAGGTGTTTTCCACGGAGGTTCTAGTGGGGATAAAGGATCGACAGGAGTGGAGCCTACGAGGACGATCGATTCCTCGGGTGCACTTTCTCTTGCAGTACGATATCCTCCGGGTGAGCACATGGGAGCGGAAGGCTCAGATGCGTGCTCTGTACTGCTTTTGTAACCTTAGTTTGTGTTAAAGCTTTACGAGGACGTAAAGCCCTGAGGTGGGAGTAATGTAAAGACCCGTAAAATTCAAGAGAATTTTTTTCTAAATTTTCTTTGGGATTTTACAAGAACGCGGTTTCTGACGGTACTTGATTCCGAGGCCCGGAGTGCCCGGATTCAATTTCCAAAGTTTGGCTCGGGTACGTTCAGTGAACGAACGAGCGGGTTTTCCTATCTTTTTAACCGGTGCTCGGAATTGAAATCCGATGGCACCGATGAACTCGCAACGCCGGTAATCGCTTAAGGGAACCTTTACCGTAGTTGCGTTTGTGTGGGAGAAGAAGTTGATTTTTGGGTATTAAATAAACAAATTGAATAAAATTGTTGAATCAATTTTATTTCATGTTATGTGGTTAACTTCTCCCATGGGAAGTTGGTGGTGGGCCCACATGCATCCAACTTCCCATGTGTGGATATTTGAAAGGGTGGGGCCCACACGAACCCCCCACCTTTTCAAATTTCTTAAACTCCCTAACCCTCTTAACCCCTAACATTCCTAACCCCTCAAAACCCCCCATTTAAGTTTTGTTAACTTATCACCTCATTAATTTTATACATCTTATGTTAATAACTTAAGTGAGTTAAATGTGGGTTTTGAATTTTCAAACTCTTGAAATTCAAATGGATAGGTTGTGTTAATAAAATAAGGCATGGTCTTATTTTATTATTATTAGAGTTTTGCAACCTTGAGAGGATTGGGGAAGCGGTCTTCTTCTTCTTCAACCTCGACGAAGAACACGATGAAAACCGTTCTTCAACAGAGAACTTATCCGCCGAAGAACACGTTTCTTCCGCGATTCCGTATCCCCGATGCGACGTTTTTCTTCCACGTCGTCTCTTCCGTGACGTTTTTCCGCGACGAAATCGCCGTCAACGACTTCGAATCCTCGCTTCGCGATGTCGACGTTCTTTTCCCGCGACGCCTGACCTCCGTGACGCTCGTCTTCCGCGGCTCGTTGATGAACACCATTCTAGAACCGAGGTAGGGGATTATTTTATTTAATTATTTTCCATTCATGAATCTAGTTTATCGATTATCGTGGATTTTCGAATAGATGATATCGTTTAATGAGAGGGGGGCCGGACCACACAAACACGGTTGAACCCCCCACCTATGTTCATGTTTGATTCATTGTGGATGGAACGGAATGGCGAGGTGCCGTCACACCACGCAAGAATCACACGGAAAGTATTACGCGACGCCGTTGCGCCGCGTCGTGGAAGGAAGTTTAAGAACGCGACGCCGTCGCGCCGCGTCGAAGAAAAACAATGAACCAAGGTCGGAGTCGGTCCGTGGCGAAGGGGCGCGGTGCCATCCGGTCGCGCTGAAAAACTACAAAGACGACGCTTTTCGTTTTGACATGCGGATTGACGGGCGACGACGAAGCATTCCGTTTTGGCATTTGAATCCCTTCGCAGTGAAGGTGGGGTCCCGAGGGGACCATAGGCGAAGACGGCAGGAGGAACGGACCACCGGAGCACGTCCGGTGGTCCGTGGAAGACGGCGGCGGCGCGCTACGCCGGCGCGGTGGCGCCGGCGACCGGAGGGTTGGCGGCCGGCAGATCCGCCGCCGGCCTCAATTAGCGGCGGGCGGGGGAGCCGCGCACCCCGCTCTGCGAATCGGCCCGGCCACGCTGGCTGAGCTGCGGCTGGCCGGTTGGGCCGGACAGAGCCGTGCCAGGCTGGGCCGGGCCCAGCCGGGTCGGACCCGGGTCGGGTCGACCCGGTTCGGCCGACCCAGGGGGGGGGGGGGTCGGCCCGGGTCGGCCCGGGCCCAGACCCCCGTTTTCGGACCACTTTTGGTCAAATGCCCATATCTTGAGTTGTAGACCTCTGATTGATGCACCGCTAGTGGCAACACGATCCATGGACCGAGACAGTGTTTTTGGTATATTACACTCAAGGTTTCAGAGAACTTTGGGTTCGGCCGGGTTGGTTCGTATGTGAAACTGACCGGGCCCTCGGAGCGGAAACGCTCGTAACTTGAGTTACGGACGTCCGATTGACGTGCCGTCGACTTTAATGGATTCCTCTAAGAGAGACGGATCTTTTGCCTTACACCGCTCGAGGTTTGGATGCCGTCAGAGTGCGGTTGGGTTGGTTCTCTTACGAAACCAACCGAGCCCCTGGAACGAAAAAGCCAATAACTCACAGACCGGGCGTCCGATTGACGCACCGTCTGTCTCGTTGTTTTCCTCCTGATGAGCCGGAAATTTTGGCATACTTCGCCCGCGATTTGAATACAGTTGGATAGTGGCCGGGTTGGATCACACCCGAAATCCAACCGGGCCCCTAGAACCGAAAAACTGATATCGTTCAGACAGGACCTCCGTTTGACGAACCGTCAGCGGCGTTGTTGATCATGTTGAGAAACAGTCCCAATGAGTATACCCTATGAGAGTTTGGGGTAAAGTTGAGATACGGCCGGGATTGGTTCGCTCACGAAACCAACCAGGACCCTAGGATGAAAATGTTAGAAACTCACAGACCGGGCGTCCGATTGACGCACCGTCTGTTGCGTTGAGACCCCTATGATGAGGAGGTCTTTGAGATACTTCTTCCTGGGACATTGAGTTACTTTGATTATCGACCAGTAGTTCGTGGAGCGGACCCTCCCAGAGACGAGCGTACGGAGTACGGAGACCGTGTAGCTGGCTGAGACCAGACGACTGCTTGACCGACTCGACTTGGAGTGAGTCGACTAGTCCAGTGGATGGAGCACTACATTGTGAGGTGCAGACCCATGGAGGACGGAGCACTACCTGTGTGACAGTGCAGACCCGCGGTACTCGTCCGGAGAGTACCTCAGCAGGCTACTAGAGGTGTGCACTACTGTGTTTGGGTGACATACCTCGGCGGGAAGCACTATTGTGTCTGGGTGGCTGACCCGCGGTACTCGACAGGAGGAGTACCTCAACAGTCTTAGGTTAGTGAGCAGTATCTCGGAGTCGTGACAGGACCACTGTACACTCTAGATACGGAGCTCTTCAGCAGTTACAGTTTCGATAAGGAAAATCCTGGTTTGAGCTGAGACTTTTGACCTTTGTGTTTACCTCATGATTGAGATGGGTCACTTGATAACTTAGGTATATGTATGGGCATATACATGGGTAGTGGATATCCGTTGATTTCATGATCCTTGTGTTTCCTCATGATTGAGATGGGTTACTTGATAACTTAGGTATATGTATGGGCATATACCTAAGTAGAGGTTATCTGTTGAGATCTTATTTGTGGTTATCCTTGTTGGCTTTAGAGAGACCTTGAAGGTATCGGGGTCCCTACTGAGTATCGTTATACTCACCCCTGCACGGGCTATGCCCGCACCTCGTTGTGTTGGTTTCAGACGACGGGCAGTGCTGACAGAGGCCGAGTGTTCGAGGACTGGACGGTACCCGGAGGTGGACCACACGGCGAGTCAGTATCTGGAGGAGGACTTCACAGCGAGACGACACACTGAGGTGGTTGATGGGAGAGAGTGTTGAGGAGGCTATCTGTACCTACCCTTCAGGTAGGATCCGAGGAGGACGACCTAGGAGCTGCTACCTTCTTCCAACTGTTGCCTTTTTTTGTTGTACATTCGTTCAGTTGTAGTTGTACTTTCTTTTGGGTTTGTATTCTGGCCCATTTACTTTTCAGCACTTCTCATGTACTTAGTGTTTACATTTTCCGCTTGCATACTCTGTGATGCTTGTTTTCTTTTATAAAGGCAATGCCTTCCCAGTTATCGGGATTTATGCCTTTGGTGCTAGTCACCAGCCCCTGGCCTATGGAAGGCGGGCTTGGGGTAGTCACGGCACGGGCCCTGAGGACGGGTCGTGACGTTGTCACCTGCCAAGTTTTTATGAAAAACTGAAGTGGCACATTCAATGAAATTAATGTGTTAAAACAATTTTTAACACATAATTAAATTTCAATGGGTATGCATGGTAATTTATATAAATTTATAATAAAATGTAGGGAATATTCCATTTTTTACAATTTCTTTAATACAATTGTGTCACTATGTAATTTTGAGACGTTTTCAATGGAATTTACCAATTTTTTAGTCATTTTCAAAGGATGATAAATGGTATATTGTTCAATTACATTAGGTGGATTGGCATTCCTTGTGGGTTTTCAAATTCCAATTTGGAAATTGTTAAAAGGATTAGGTTAGAATTTGTGGTTTCACTAATTATCGTTCACCTTTGATTATATTGTTCTTGTCATGGATTGCGGACCCAATGTGAAATCATGTTTTTGTTTTATTAATGCTTATGAATATATGTGAAGGGGTTATTTTAGGTGATGGTGTTAGAGATAAGATAATGTTTATCGATTTTCTTTTAGATATTGAATTTTATGGTGATATTGTGGCTATTTAGATTGATCTCCACCTTTTAAATGATATCATGGGAACCCTAGGTTTCTTAGTAGAATTTATAGAAGAATGTTATGATAGGATATTGTATATAAGATTTCTAGTGCACCTGGAAACTTATTCCATTAAAGGGACTTATTTAAGTACATAGGTACTTGAAAGTGTTCTAGGAGGGTTTTATGATATCACCATGGGGACCTTAGAGATATTTATTCCAAGGAAACAATGTCCAATATCATTTATATTATTTCTTAGTGAGTTTTAATTGATCTATAGATCGATATGAGGATCAATTAGGGGGTCTCAATATATATACTTCATTTATATCCACTTGATTTCAATATAGTTTCACATAACCCTGGCTCTGTTATGATTGTATTTTTTTATTCCAATCATATCAGGGTTCCTATAATGTTTATTTATTGTTTTTTATTAGGATTTTGTATAAAATTCTTGAAAAATAAAAAAATTTGGAATGTGTGTTCTCTTTAAAAAGTTAATTGATGTATGTTTTAAAAAGGAAGTATAGAAATATTTTATTAAATGAGGAAGAAATTATTTTATTTTTTTCATGATCAAAATTAATCTTTTATTGGTTTAAAATATATTTATAGGGAAAAAGTTATTCTATTGGTATATTTTAAAGTGATGTTTTTTGGCCAAATAAGACATTTTTTCTTATAAGTTTTTATAGGTTTTTAAAAAGGAGATAATATGTGATATTTGTTCACTCTATGATTGAATTTTGAAAAACGTTTTCTTTTATTTATTTTTTAAATTTCATTTATATATTTTTATATGAATGTAACTATATAGATTTCTTCATGGAATTCTGTTGGGCTTGCTTGGATCCCACTAGAATTTACACTTGTGTGTGTGTGTGAAACTCTTATGTTTTCCATCAGGTGATCATTTCATACAATTTGTTATTGTTTTCTCATTGGTTATGTAAATGGATTATTTGTGTTACGGTATGTGATTATGGATCATGTGTAATTTATGTTAGTGTTGTCTGGATTCAATTTTGTTTTTTTGGGATGTTGTATCAACTAGTTTGACATGTATATTTTATCACTTATTCAAATTGTTTATTATTTATTTGAACATTTATTTGGATATGTAGTTTTAAATTTTGTTTGATTATTTATTTATTTATTACATATTTTTATTAATATTTATACATTTCTGATTTTAAAATATGAATGGACTTCTCACACTTGGATTGGTCATGAAAAAATATTGATACTTTCAGTTTCTTATTTTAAAAATATAATGGTAAAATCATTTCAATCATATAATATTGATACCATTAGAACCTTTTTCTATACCATTTTGATTATTAATTCAATTTTAACAATGCGGTGATCTAGGTTGGGTATCAGTTCGATGGTAGATCATGAAAGTTTGTTACAAAATGGTTTGTTGCCTTAGTTCACCAAAGGTACTGGGTTCATTAAAATATATATTTTTATATGGGTGTGTCATGGTAGAAAAGATATTAGTATTATCATTACGTCTCAAAAGGTTCCTCATGAGCTTGTTCTGGATCAAAACCATTCAGGACAATGCTTGAGTTCCCACAGGAGGTTGGGATATGGTTTATATTTTTATTACATAGTTGGATTATGAATTGGGAATATGGTGTTTTTATTGTCACCAGTATTGTGTATGTTATGTTGAGGGTTTTATTGTTTATAGGGAGAAAGTAGATGAAGAGTCATTGTAAAATCATTATATCACATGGTCAATTATCATTAAAAGTTTGGGAACATGATTCTTGAACTATTACAGGGGATATTGCACAATTGGAACATGGTCAATCAAACCATGAATCCAAGTCATTAATGGTTTTCAATCCCATTTTGGATTGATATTTAGACTACTTTTGGTGGATAAATAGTGATGGAGATGAATATAATGGGTTTTTTGATGTGTTGATGATGGTAATTATATTCTATTTGGAATTTCGGTATGTTTTTCTTATGTGGTTATTTTAAAAATTATTTATTGTGTAAAACACAAAATTCCGTAGAAAATATTTATAAAATAAAAATGATACCTTGGGGTTTTTTATAAAATATAATTAGTATTTAGGATTTTTTTTGGAAATATGTGATTCTATAATGAAAACTAGAATGTTTGTTGGGTTGAAAACTTTTTTGGCGAGTTGTTTGTAAAATTATTTTACCCTCTTGGGTTGTTGTAACACCCGAGATTTTTATGAGTAATATTTTGTTCAACGGAATCTTTCACTACACACTTGCTTGGCATACTTTACACGCAATAACGACCTTCCTCGATAGCTTGCGTCGTACACAATACCGAGTTTCACTAAACAACGATATGCTATTAAAATATTATTAAAACTAGCCGTTATTAATAGTAATAACCACTTTTTGAAATATTATAAATTTTATTTTTCAAAATGGACTTCATTTTTGGATTCAGAATACCAAAATTAGCCTAGGGTGAAATTTTGGTATTTTTCTGAAAACTTTCAATTTTGGATGAATAGTGAAACCACTAAGTGGTAGGTTAAAAACGGAATTTTGCATAAAACATAATTTTACCGCTTCTGTGAATGGAATTTCAAAAATCCGACAGACACGGTTGATATCAGTAAGTAAAATGTGGTTCAATGAGATACAAATAATTTTTTGGTGAATAGTAACTTTTTACTTTTTTTTACTGCGGTTAATAGTAAATAGGGTAACTAAGGGTAAATATGATATTACTATTACCCTAACACATGTCCTAATTCTATTGGATAAGTGTAATTCGACCAAAAACAACCTTATGAATAAAATATGACCATTTAGGCCCACTTGAGTTAGATTAGGACATTTATTATTAATTTATTTAAAGAAGGGTTAAAATAGTTAAAATCAAAGTTTAATAAGTAAATCATTTTTAATATGGGGTTATACATGCGATAAATTCGACAATAAATATTCATTAGAAAGATAAAACGATTTTATATATAATGGTATTTTATTTATAATTTTTAGACATTAAATAATGTAATTTAATTATGACACAACGATGATGCAGTAATTATCTTATTTATGAAATATTGACATAATTGATGTTATAAACACCAAAATAAATGTAATTTGAGACTTTTTATGAATTACACTTATTTTATAGGTTACTATAAAATATTAGTGTTGATTTAATCAACTTTTTTTGAACATATAATTCTTTTATGACTTTCACAAAAATCATATATCAAATAGTGTCAAAATTGACACAAAATAGTTTTTAAATCAAATATTATATTATTAATTGTTATTTTATTCCTAAAAATCTAAGGTTTGGCCAAATGACTTAGATAAGGATATATATATTAATAATAAACAATTTGGGGTTCGTTTGGCATGTTATAGTAAGTGTATTAACCATATAGTGAAAGAAAACAAAAAGACATGGTAAAAGTTAAATTATTTAACTTAGAGTTAAATCTAATTGATAATGTTAAAATAATACCCTAAACATGTCTAAATTCTATTGGTTGATAGGATTTCGACCCATCCCCACTTTAGCTTCGAAATAAGACCCTTTTGAACCATTATAAACCGATTTTGACTTTAATATAAAATAATATTTTGAGATATTCCTAAGGTGCCCCTCTCCTCCCTTATAAAAGGGCACCTCCTCCCCCTCCTCCTCACACCAATTTGAGAACTCAAGCTCAGCCATACCCTTCCATTTTCTCCTCTCCACTTCCCTAGAATAATCCTAGAGATCCTGGTCTTCTTCAAAGCCCAATTTTAGTTCCCTAAGTGGAGGATTTAAAGAGGCGTTTCAAAGAAGAGGTAATATCCATTACCGATCTTTTCAATTTCATTCTTCTTCAACTTCTTCTTCTTTAGTTGTTTCATGACAAAGTAATAACATCAGTATTACTTAAATACTGATATGTTATTATAAAAATTTAACAACCCTAATTCACCTTCTATCCATCCTACGGAAAAATGAAATCACCGCGCGTGCGTACGAACGGAAAACCGTCTCCACACCGTGATGTAATCTATTTTCCACCACCACCTTACAAGGATGGGTATAATGGTGTAATGAGTAACTATTTATGATTATTATAAAGTAATATTGATACTGAAATAATATATATATACTCCAATACAATTCCACGATCATAGGAACGATATCATCACTCGTGCGTACGTACGGAATACCGTCTCCATGATGTGATGCGACTCGTTCTACATGATCATCATTACATAGTAATTATATAAATGAATTGAATGAATAAATATGATATATGTTACACTAATAAATTCTGGATATAAGGTATCTATAACCTTAAAATAAGAATAAGAATTTATTCGGCAACACACGCATAAGAACAAAAGGCAATAAAGACCCGAGTAACAAGTAACAATGAAATATTACTAACAAGAAGCTAAGAATATGACCATATATGATATCATATCAATATGTATCATTCTGGAATAAGTCAATAACATTATTTAAACCATTATACAGGAGCTTCGGACAGGTACGAAGCAAATCAGACCTAAGGTAAGGGAAATAACACAATCTCATTTTTATCCGAGATTGTTTATTCGTAAGTATTTACTGGGGTGTATTTTATCATCCACATCCATGTTTCATCAATATGTAATATTATTTCCATCCACCAAAATTTTTTTAAATCCATTTTTACCCTTCGGTGAGTTTTTAGTAATAGGTATGAAAGGAATCTTTTGTCGTTTTTCGTACGAGGTACTTTTGGACTTTTCCGACAAAAGTACGAAGAATGTTTTTTTAAATTATACGGCATGAATGGATTTTTAAAACATTATTTCAAAGAAGCTTCCTTTAAAAGTTTTCAAGTTTATTTTTAATCAACTTCATTTATTTTAAAGTCGTATGACATGTTATGAAAGGAAAAATGTTTTTGAAGTAGAAAGGATATTTTCCTCAAGAATGGAGTTCAAGTATTTTATCAAAATTATTTTCCATCTAAGACAATAAAAGGGTTCTATTTTTATCCTTATTATTACAATGGTTTGATTATGTTGTGATGGAAATATTTTTATGAATTCCTTTATCTTATATGAATTGTTTTATGATGTCATGTTGTTTAAGAATCCCATTTTTATTACATGGGTTACGCTATGATGTATGGTTTATGATTATGTGGCACACATAAGAAAGGATTCATTATAAGATGGGTGGGACCTATATCTCCCTCCAATGAATTGGGTAAAGATTTTATATCTCATGAGATAGACATGGCTGGAACGGTAGGTTATACCGGTTCAATGAAACAGGACTGGAACGAGGATGACTCTGTTCAGAAAGGGACTTTGTCCACTAAGATAGTCTTGGCAATGAGTCATGACTAACAAGAAATGATTTTCCATGATTATGTGTGCATGACACAAAGTTTCAAGTTTCATGTTATGATTATGGGGATCTCATTTTCACTTCTATGATTTGTTCCATGTTAAGATATTATGATCTCTTTGCAGGTTATGATTTTCAAAAAAATATGATATGATTTTTATTTCCTTTATTTGCCCTTGCTGAGCATTTGAGCTCACCCTTTTATGTTTTCTTTTCCCCAGGTCAGGAAGATGGATATTAAGTAGAATATGCTAAAAGGGAACCTAGATATGATGAAATAAATGGGAGACACTATAGAAGATTTATGAACCAGTTGATTATGTTTCCCAGTTTCTAAAGACACTATACCTATACGGTCCTTTGTGGTTTATTCATATGTTGTAATAAGTGTGCTTCAATTTTGAAGTATTAACAATGTATGAAAAAGTATGGGTTGTTATAGTTGTACTACCAAGGGTGGTCAGTATTGAAAATTAAAATTAGGCATTTTTTAAATGGAAAGTAATTTTTTATGAAACGATTTTTAAATAATATATAAATTTTTAAAACATGAGTGGGTTCCTTATTTTAAAGAGAAATTAGTGGTTTTAAATGTTAGGTTATGCTTTGAAATCACTTGTGGAATTGATATTTTAAAATTAAGTTGAGTGTTATCAAAATATTTGGTTCATTAAAAAGTATTTTTGTTTTTAGAAATAGTTTTCATTTATTTTATAATATGGTGGATTTTAATGGAATGGGATTTTGCATGTTATTTTCCTTGTTTAATGTGTTTTTTTGAATTTTTTCACATCATGTGTGTTGATATTAGATGATCTTGTTTTGGAAACATGGATGAGTAGGGTTCATGTTTCATGTTTCTTAAAGTGTTCCCCCCCAGAACGGTTTTGATAAAATCTATAAATCTTGTATCTTGGGATGAACCTTTTCTATGAATCACATTGTTTCATGGTTGTAGTTCTGTTAGGGTTTGGAACTTCCCAAGCTCCCAGTGGAGTGGAAAATTTCATTATTCAACCTCTTTATTTTATGCTGTATCCAAGAGTGTTATCTAATGTAGTGTTTGATAATTGGAATTATCATGACACAATATAGGTTGAGAATTTACTATGTGGGTGAGCCTTTTTTGCCTGAGGGAGTGGTGAATTTAATTTGTCCTTGTTTTTAGGTTCCTTAGAGAAGGTACTCTAGTGTATAACACTTGGAATTTCAGGTTATAAATGTTTGGGAGCCCATTGAGATCATTAGAGGTGGTTGTTTATGTCATAATTAGTTAATCCATATGAAGATGATCTGGTATGAGCTTTTGGATGATATTTCAGGTTAGATGATGGTTTTATATTTTGGGAATCTTTCTCAAGAATCTTATAGTGGTTGAGATTTTGAGGTGACCTATGTTTGATATTTACTTTTGGTGCCTTTTTTAGAGTTCACTTTGGAGATTAGTGGTTGTGTTGGGTTCATTATGCCTCATTGTTCGATGATTCATGTTTTTGGTGTATATTTTTTAGACCATTGGTATATTTTTGATTGAAGGATTGAGCATGTGGATTCCATGGATTTCCCCAAAAGGAACGGGATATTTTTTCCTCATATCTTCATTTTCTACCAACTGGTATATTCACATATAAACATCCTTGACATAAATTTGTTATGAAAACATTAAAATTTATTAGTTATTCTTTCTTTTATGTTTTCATCCTTAATTACATGATTCTAATTATTCATTTCATTTCAAAAGATGATTATTTTCAATTTTGGTCTTAGTGATTATGGAATTTTAGGAGTTTCCCCATGAATATTTTGAAATAGTATCCTAAAATTGAAACTTATATCAAGCCACCCATTATTCCAATTTAGTTAGGGTTTATTGGTTTATAGGTTCTACTACTCAAGCGTGTTTCCATTTTTTACATGTCTACTTTTTTAGTGTTTCAATTAAAATTAAATCTTCTAATACTAATATTTTCACCACTTTCTTTATAAGATCTTCATTAATGTATATATATCAATACCAATTCTTATGAGATAGGAATTCAAACTATAAAATATAGTTTTTTTGAAAAATATTATTGAGGAATATATTCCAGAACATTATATGAATTGTTTTAAATTTAATCACCTACCTAAGAATTATGGCATGCTGAGAAATCATGATCTCCCTAAAAGATGAACCCTACTATGAAAAAGGATAATTTGGTGGAAATAGAGAAGAAACAAGATAAATTTTGTCCCTATATATTCTAGGTTTACCATGTGTTAAAATCTAGTTAAATAATTCCATCCACCTCAACCCATGCTATTAGACATGATAATTGTGATTCTTTGTGAGGACTATTTAAATTTCAACTGATGAGTTGAGTAATTCTACATTGACGGTCCTATAGAATACCCCTAGGATATATGAACCTCCATTGGGATATAATCCACCTATACAAGGTGAGGATGATGAATACATTAATGAATATGTTATGTCAATTCAATTTGATGAAGATACTTAGGATGAAAATGGCCAAGTACAACATATTTTTGATGATTTTGTTCATTAAATTTATAAAAAATTGAAGAATAAATTTATAAAATCATAAGGATTTATCACCATACACTTGAGAACGTTTTAGAATCATATTTATTACCCCAAATTAAAAATAGCTATAGTCACTAGAACCTAGGTTATATGGTTGGGGGAAAACCGTCATCCATTTTAGAAGGCATGGGAAAAGGAAAATGAAAATATTAAGGTCAAACAAACAAAAGATTATTATATTATCACCAAATCTATTGTGGTTGAGTTGTAATCATCTACTGATTCCAGCAATGATGAAGATAAAATTTTTGATCCCAAGATGAAGAATCCTAGTAAGATTAGGGATGACTTGGGTGTGTATTCTGACTCCTTGATTGACAAACAAATCAAAGTTGTGTAGAATAAGTATAAAAATTATGAAAAAGTATCATGGATTATCATTAAATCATAGAAAGAATGTCCTCCAAGATATATTTTTAGTTTGAACACAATGGTAATTTTAATTTTAGGGGGTATTCCACAATAATAATTCACTCATTGTAATACCAGTGCCTTGTTTTGTTATTTATCTTTCTTGTGGTTTCCTCAATATTAACAATCTGAAGGCCCGTTGAATATGAATTGTCAGATTTGGAGGCTCTCTTAATGGATTTATTCATTATCACCTTCTTTCTTGAGATGGTTATAGGTGGTTGGGAATTGTTGTTTTTAAGATCAAAGTGGAACAAGTCAATTGTTAATTGTTGATGGGAATGTGTTAGTTCATATCTAAATATAAAAAACCTTAAGGGAATATATTTAGAGGTATTTATGTGTAATTTTTTGTTTTTACTAATTTTAAACATTTTAAATTCTCTCTTGGGTGTGTTTTTCAATGGTTCACTAGACTGTTAGTTATTGAAGATATATTAATTAAAATCACAAATTTATTTCCCCAATAAAGTTATTTGACCTGATGTTTTAATGTTGTTGGTGAATTTTAATACATATCCAATGAATAATAATATTTATAAGATTGAATGGGGTATTAAATATACATAAAATGAATGATTTCAAGTATAATGTTATTTATATCATGCTTGGTCTCCGAATTGTGGTAGGATCCTTTCCAATTTCAATTTGTTTCTTACAAAATGGATTGATATTTGGCCTTCATGTTTGATGACCTGTTATGAAATTTCCATGATTCATATTGTTTTATTGGGTATATATAAATGAAAATCAATCTTAGATTCACGAGTCTTCTTATTGGAAGCAAATTCAATTAATATATATCATTTGAACTGATGGAAGTTCATGTCTTCTCTATTATTGGCATGGTTTCTTTGCTTCATGAATTATTGATAGTCTAACATATGGAATATATTGAATGGAACAATATAGTTATTTAAATACTCTTTGGTGTGTTAAAATAATATATGATTTTTCATTCACTGGAGAAATGAAGGGATTCATGGATAAAATGATAGACTTTATTTCGTTTTAATGTGTTACTTATTTTTATGTATGTTTGTAATCTATATCAATTTCCTAACAGTGAAACTCATTGCACATTATGTATTAATTACAACCATGATATTCAGAAATAATTTTTTTGTGGGACCTTAAGTTGGAAACTATCTCATCTCTAATATCTTTTGATTCATATCCTATAGATAGAACCATGTTAGTTCATGTTAATGCATGTTCATGATTAATTATGTTTCATCCATTTATTTGGGATGTGAGGGGTTGGGGAAATTATTTTATGATATTTTGGATGTCTGTTTATAGGTTCTACACTCTGGGATATAATTAAACTAGTTTTTATTATCATTGTTTGTAGGTTGAGGTACATTATCATTCCCTTTTATGGTTAGTGTAAATGTGGCTATTTGGGTTATATTCATATCATTGGGCATGATTATTGATTATTTCACCATTTTAGAGGTATTATCATGGTTGGGGAGACATATAATACATATAAATGGTTTTAATGGTTAATGATAAGATTGGTTATGATTTGGTTATAAATGGAGGTGTTTGACTATGTTTTAAGATTGGATCCATAGTTTTGAGGTGTTGTGTGTTGTCCGATGTTCTATTCTCGCCAACCTACTTTACACTTCCAGGAAATGTCCACCTCTAATATATATGTCATGGTGTGTGGTCATTACCTAAATCTAATTATTTAAATGACTTTTTTGTGGAATAAATTTTAATGGTTGGGGTAACTATGAAACACACATTTCATCACTGTTTTATATTTTATATTATTTTAGAGGCATTTTAATTTTTTTTTTGACGTTCTTCCCTTGAAACGTCATTTTTTCCTAGAAATATTTAATTGTGCATTGTGAACCTGAATGGTTTGGGGGATACCATGGGATGACATGTACTCATGGACTGTTTGATTTTTTTTCTTACATAGTTTGGGTCACACTAGTGGAAAATGTTTTGGGTTCACTCCATATGAAATATAGTAGAAACTGTGTAAGTCAATTTGTCCTGTGAGTGTTGAAACATGGATTACATATAGTATGGGAAAACCATTTTAGTGAACTAGGTTTAGTGATTTAGTTTTGGAATATGTGGTTTTTACTGGAAGGAACATTATTTATCAAAACTTGTGGTATTGCAGGGTGAATCACGAGTATTAATTTGTTCATATATGTAACCCGCATAGTTTGATCAAGGTTAGGAGTGACGATTATGGCTATAGTGGAAGAACTTATCATGGATGGTACTGACTTAGTTTTTATTTTATTTATTTAATATTCTCGGATTTATATTGAATGTAATCCATGAAAAATTATTTTTCTTTCAATCAAACTTGACAGACAAGCCAAAACATAGCGGATCAATCATGGTAAATATATAAATTATTTAATTAGACAGGAGGAATGTTTATCTTGAGACATTTCATCTATGAATATGTTGAACATATAAAACCCATTCGGTCTAAAATTTTTGTGATTATAATATTCTTGTGTAGAATCCATCTAGATATTATCTACACATGTTCCTTTGATCTTCAAACAATGCTGATGGATTGTTGGGTGCTAGCATAGTGGATTAATATTCTCATTGTATTCACATTGGACATTGATAAAAAATTTACAATAAGATAGAATACCTTACACTATTATTTCTATGAAGATATATGAGGTTATAAAATCATTTTTTATTTAGAGAAGAAAATTTGGAGTATACATCAGTCTTGAGAGAGAGAGATCTAGATTTCATTATGCACAATAGTTCTCAATTTTGATTAACCCTATGGCAATGGGAATAATAGTATAGTTATATAGTTATTAAATGGATTTATGTATTATTGAATTCCCCATAGACCCTTAAAAATATATTAAAACCTTAAATGATCATATTCCTGGTAATCATAATAATAATAATTATTTAATCATGATGTTCACTTCTTGGTGAAATGTAAATATTATTTAACCATCTTGAAACTTAATATTTTTCTGGTAATAATTTTGGTGTACTCATTTTAATATCTATTTATTTAATACTAAAATAAATATTAATGTAAATATTTATTCATTTAATAAATAAATAATATATATATATGTAATTAAAGAATTAAAATGCAGATAAATAATTATATAATATATAAAATTAATAAACCCTAAATAAAATTATTCCTCATATTTTGGATTAATATTTTTCTAATAATTCCATTATATTTCAATTTAATGAAAACAAATGTTTACACTTACTGTATGGAACTATTGGATTATTCATCATCAGCATTAGGAAATATATCCTAAACATCAAGATTTCTATCTAGAAAAAGGCCAATGCACCCAAGTGAAGTATATTATTGTCGTAATGTTGACAACCACATACGAGCACTCATTATGAAATATAATCCATTTATCTTGATATCTCATCAAGAAGGTTTCATGCTTGTGGTATTAAACAGAATGTTTGATATATAATTATTTTATTTTCTATAATGAACATGTCTTCATCATCATATCCATGGAATTTATTTCAATAATTTTATTCCAATCAAATGGATAAGATATTAACTTCTATAAATGTAATGGACAAATCCTTCCTCGAATTATTCATTAATAACATACCGATAATGGAATACCCAATGTATCATACATTTTTTGAACATAGTATACCCTAGGATTCATCTAATATACAAATTATATGAGATATTATATGTGCTAATAGTTTTATCAAAGTATAATGATGATTAATCATTCTAATATAGAGGAATATCAAAAGACGCACAAATATATGAAATTCCTATTGGTGGGTCTATCCTCATAATCTCCCATCATAGAAGGTACCAGGATAAAACATCATGAGATGAATCCTCATCCTATTTTGATAATTCACACTTAATAGTTTATAATATTTGTGACTCTCATTGTTTTCCATTCTAACCATAGGAAAAATATTTAAGTTATATCTTCATAACATATCAATGTTCTCATCATAACTAGGAATTGATATGACCTACTTTGATGTGAAATATACCCAAAGAAATTATCAAATGAATGTTATGGATAATATCTATCAATATGTGATGAAATATATTTAATACTCATTTATTTGGTAATTTAGTGATATAAACTACAAACCAATTGATTCCGGATCACCAAATAAAAAAACCACCAATTGGACTTGATCCAACTACTAATTAATTTTAGTGTGCTAGCTCTCACATATAGATTTTTTATCTAATACATCGATTTTGTTAAGGTAGTTTCTACAATTTTTCCATGTAAATGATTCCCACTACAATTTCACCTCTTTTAGAAATATCCATCAAGATAAGATACTTTAAAAGTATTTTCTTTTTCCAGTAGTGCCACCTTAGTTCTTTGGAAAGATCCACCACTATGGTATTATCACATTAATCCTTGATAGGGTGTTCAATACTTGGTACCATATCTAGATATTGGTAGAAAATATGTATGTATACTAATTCATTACCTGCACTAGATGACTTAATATAATATGAGCCTATTGTAGAATTAGCTACCACTACATTGAGCTTTCCCATCATACATATCCTCCATCAATGGTGACAGAATGTCCTCAATAAGACATTATATCATATTTATTTATATGGAAACTATTATATGAATATATCCTAAATAATATATCCACATTACATACATATAATAGGAACATATCCTTATTTCACTTCAGATAATTGAGTGTAGTTTTGACAGCCATCTACTGGTGGTCTCCTAGATCTGCCTGATATTTTCTTAGTGAACTTATGGTGTAAGAAAATAAAAAATAGTACACAACATGTCATACATAGCTAAAATTTTTTTTTATGTATGTGGAATAATATCCATTCAATATATATCCTTATGTTTTTGAGGACATATTTTCTAAAAAATATGAATACTATGTGATGTGGGAAACAATACCCACAAGGTCTACTCTATATTGAATCTTCTTATTATTTTGTCAATATATATACACTGACATATAGAATGAAATATATTATATCTATCATGATGAATCATAATCCCATGAACATATACTTATATTTATTCAATAGTTTTACAAGTACTATTTCATGAATTTTATCATAAATATCCATTAAATACAAACTAAGGATCAAATAGCCCAGTCTCTTTTGAAGATAATTTATATAATTATTCAACATAAAACTTGAATAAAAAATCGTTTTATTAATTTTTATAATGAGTTCTTAAATCCGTTTTATCTCCTATAACATAATAGGATAACTCGAGGAATACATTGACAAATAGGGAAAGATAAAAGGTATAGTAAGAGAATAAAAATGTGAAGGAAGTAAAACACATGAGATAGAAGGAATAACACAATAACATAAAAGGAATAGATAGTGAATAATA
The DNA here is from genome assembly GCA_963277665.1 of Viscum album. NCBI lineage: Eukaryota > Viridiplantae > Streptophyta > Magnoliopsida > Santalales > Viscaceae > Viscum > Viscum album. The sequence goes on along the minus strand of OY728152.1, from coordinate 864,325,183 downwards.
GATATAGGAATAATATATAGAACTTATAATCAGAAGATCATGGAAATATTGGAATATGGTGGAATCATATATCTTGACATAAACACGAGTCAAGGATAACTATCAATATGATATGACATTGTGGATAGAGACCTTTAATGGATTAGGTTTACTCCCTAATCCCATAAATAGTATATCATGAGAAATTGTTTTCCCAATTCACTGGAAAACTATTTGGGTACCCCCATCAAACTTGTACATGAATATGTTACCACATAATGAAATCAAATATAGTGAAAAAGCACAAGGGTTGCCCATGAAAATACATGGGGTTCATAATCATGCCATAGGGTAGACCCAAAGGGAGTACCATAATGGTACCCAAGAAAGAAGGGATTTTATAATTCATGTATATTCATAAATGAAAAATAATAATAGATCGTGAATAAGGAATTAGAACTGAAGTGAAATCATGAAAAATATTCTTTAGGTAACTTTAAGAATTTTCAACTAAAGCACAATTTTAGGGAAAATAATAAAGATTATTTAAAGAGCTTACATGAATAATTATTTAAAAAATCAGAAATTAACAAAAATGTGTTTTCATGACATAATTAGTTATTTTATAAAATATGGGTTTCTTAATTAATTATAGGAAGAGTTCTTGTAAAGGGTTTTGAAATAGATAATTTCTCTTCAACATTATCTTCTTATCGAGAAGAATAGAGAAGGGAACATTTTAAAAAATGTGTTTACACATTCGAGAAATATGAATTGAGGTATATATATATGTGGAACATATATATAGAACATAGGATAAGTAAATAATAATAATAATTAATTAATGAATTTAGGAAAAGAGAGAGAAATCATAACCTAAGAGAAATATGGTGGTTCAGAGAGATCCATTACCATATATCTAAATGTGTTATGCACATTCCCTTAATAACCGGAATAATAAAATTAGATTCAATAATTACTTAATAAATAAAATTTTTATTAAATTTTTTATTTATTGTAATTTTATTATGTTCATTTATTTCCATTTTGATGAGTTATAAAGATCAATTTCATTATTTTTGGTGAGTTTGTTTCATGGATTCTAGCCGATTTCACATAAGAATACATTTGGAAGTTATTGTGAAATTAGATGGAAATTAAAAAATTGAAATTAAATTATACTCATTCATTTAATATTTTCTAAATGGTCCCATATATAAATTTTTAATTCATATAGATGATACATTTAATAAAATGATAATGATAAATGTTTAGTTTATTTTGGATGTTTTTCTAACAAACTAACGCTTGTTTCATTTTATTTAATTTTGTGGACATATAATCTTTAAAGAATGTGAACAGAAATATAGTAAACATTATTAGTTCATTTTAAAAAATTATGATTTAATTTAAACCTACCATGAATGAATTAGTAGAAAAAAACTCATCATCCATGAGGGATGTTAACCTAGAAAATATAGACGATGGTTTCCTTTTATCTTTGAATAAGAGGAGATAAAATATAGAGAATATAGAATATATTCCAATAGAAATATAAAATTAAATTATAAAAATGACACTGTAGTTATTATTCTATGATGTATAAAGGAGGTGAGGATAATTTAAAAGAAGAAATGAATGTAAAATAATTTTTTTGAGAATGTTACTCTATAATATCACCTCCTTGAAGGATCCCTTAAGGAAAATTGAATTGTAATTTTCATGATAGTAGCCGAACATGACAATGTATATTAGTGGGTAAGATTGGTATTGGTAGATATTATTCAATCTTCGATTTTTATATGGAATGAGGAGAAGGGGTGGTATTTACAAGTGGAGGAGATGGGAGATTTGGAATATTATATTCATTATTTTATTGTTTTTTCTCAAGACTATCAATAGTGTTGATTATTTTGAATATATATTGTAACCAATGCATGTGCGTTTTATATAATTGGTTATTACATCATCCATGACTCAAAAACACTTGTGTATGCCTTATAATGTTAAATACCATATATTACATATTTCTCTATTCATCCAAAATTAAAAAATTCTAGAAAAATAGAAAAACATTAACCTAATAGATATTGGAATTTTATATTTATAAAATATATTCTATTATATGAAAATAATTTCCTAAATATGAGATATTTAATTTTTAATTAAAATCCAGAGTTATTTGAAAAATAATGATATTAATATTATAATCAATTTTACAGTCCTTTGAAAAATTACTGATGTTCTCAAAATGTTATATTATAATTATAATACTATATAATATTATTTTATAAATCTATTTTATCTAAATAAAATTTATTTTAAATAATTATTCTTGTTAAAAAAAGTATGAAAACATTTCGTTTTTACAAAAAATACAAACAATTAATTTAGCATTTTGAAAACATTTATTTACCTGATCTATGGTTTAAATATACCATATCTTAATTTTATAAGATAAATAATTATTATTTTACACATTCCTATTTGAGGATACTATTCTAATGGTCATATTACTATTCCTAATGGCTAAATTTCTATTCCAATTGCTTGGTTACTATTTTAAAGTACATATTTGTTATAGTAATATGGGTTACCTACTTCCTATAAATACCACTTATTCCATTCATTACTCATTCAATTATATTTTATTTGATGGTTATTTATAATTTCACATTCCAAATAAATATTTTATTATTAACATTATGTTTTATATCTATTTCTAGGTTCATGAGTGTGGCCATTCTGGTGGATCAAGAAGATCCAAATTTTCATAAATATCTTTTATTATATTCTATTTTTATCGCATTATAATATTATGAATTAATATCAGTTCATTTGATAACTTATGTATCATTATTAACATTTGATAGTAATGTTATGTTTGTTTATCTATGTGATGTATATACTATATACTACAAGAAATAATTATAAGAAGGGAAATTTCATTTCTAATTTCTAAGTTGTAACATTTTTCCACACTTAAGAAATTTCACCCATGAAATTCCATTTTTCATAATATGGTAAAAACATGCAAGGGAAATTATATTTCATGGATGGATTTGGTTCCCACGATTCTTCTTTGCGTTTATGGTTCCACTATAGTACTTTATCTCGATGAGGGGTCTTTCCATGTAGAAATTTATTTCTATGGTCCAAGATCTTCACCAACCTCTCCACATATGAGACACAATTTTCTAGTTTAACCAACTCTAAATTATATACAATTAATTGATCTATTATGTACTTCCTAAAGAGGTATAAATGAGATATATCATGTATTGGAGATGTTGTTTGTCGATGATCTAGTAAATAGGACCTAAATGTGACGTGGTCAAGAATATAAAAGGGTTCTATGTACTTGGGACTTAGCTTCCCATTATTCCCAAATATCATTACTCTATTCAAAGTAGATATGTGCATAAACACTTTATATCCAACATCAAACTCTAGGCCCCATCAAAGATTATCAGTGTAACTCTTCTAATAAATTTTAGAAACCCTTGTGTACTGCATAATGGTTTTGACATTTTATACCATTTATTCAAACATTTTAATTACTAGTAGATTTCATTCACCAACTTAATCTCACCATATAGGTGTTCTACATGTATTCTCATAAAGGGACTCATATGGATACATTTGGATGCTTGAGTAAAAACTGTTTTTTTAGTAAAACTTGGCCAGAGGAAAGTGTTAGTACCATACTCCTTTGAAGTCCATCCATAATGCTCTAAATATGAAGTCTAGTTTCTAGATATTCCACACATATTTTCCATTATTTTTGGGTTGATAAGCCATAATGAAGTTCAACTTACTTTCAAGAGAATATTGGAGTCTCTTCCAGAACAGGGAGGTAAATCTCAGATCTCAATCTAATACAATTGATAATGGAATTCCTTGTTGTCTCACTAATTATCTGATTTATATCCAAGATAGTTGACTAATTGAGAAGTTATATCAAATTTTGAATAAGAGAGTAGTATTTGAAAAATTATACACAATATCCTATATAGAATTATATACTATGGATTCCTTTACAAGACTAGTGACAATTTCTATACTGATGTTTTCCCGTTTAAATGTAGGCATGGGAAATTATTATATCAACCCCCTAGAATGTTTCTGTTCATCCTCCACTTTCTAACATACCAGTCACATTGATTTATATTCCATGGTATCCTACTTCATTTCCCCCCACCAATAGTGCTCTCAGAGACCTCAATACATTTTTGCGCCCCCTAAGTGGATAGAAAATGGTGAGCTATGTGCATCATTAAGTATATCCTTCTTTATCTCAATATTTTATGGAATACTAAGTCATGACCAAAATAGTATGACCCAATTAATATATATTTTTAAGTAATTGGATTTACCATTTATGAAGTCTTCCACCTTATTCTTAATATCCATGATATCTCTTTGAAAATCCATTATCATCTCTAAAATTGATAGTTGATAAAAAAATTGATAAAATAATGATGATGTTCCTTCATTTATTATTCCATTTTCCTTTCTTTATAAGTCTAATACGATTGGATCTTTTTCAATTATCATCATTGATAATGTTTCAATATCATTTATAGTTAAAGAATATTTCACTTTATTTTCATTACCAAGATGGTAAGGGATTGATAAATCATAATATATGATGATATTTAACCATATTCTCTGGCACATATCAATCTTTTATTTTTGAATATATATTCCATGCTCATGTTATTATTATATATCTCAATATTTTACCCATAGAGATAATGTCACCATATTTTGAACATGAATATCATAGTCACCAACTCCAAATCCTATGTGGGTTAGATTTTCTCATGAAAATTCTACTCTATTGAGGCGTAGTCTATACCTTTATCATTTATACTTAGTACCCAACCTAATCGAATTCTTTGATGAATTTCATTATTCTAGGAAGAGTTCCCCACTCGTGGGTAGATAAATTACTGGTGTAGTGATAAGTCTTGTTTTTCTACTGTTTGTAGTAGTCTTCACATTCAATGGTCTAGAAAAACATTACTCCATACTGAGTGATCTGGGATAGTGGGTTTGATAATTGTGAATGTTTTCACATAAATCTTTTGTAATACGTAGATAGGCCATGAAAACTACAGTTTTCCATTATATATGAAATCTTGGTCCACTCCTCAATCAACATTTTCATAGAAGTTTCAATTTATGTCCCTTTGATATTAATAATATTCTCCACGAATGATACATTTTTATCTATAATAGGAATATACTATACTTATTATATATTTTATCCCTTTACAAATTCATTACAATAGTACTCATCTACTCGAAATAAACCTCTTTACACTTTGAGTACATCGAAATATCATCTATAAATACTGCCACAAATTTGTTGATGTAATATCTATTGAATGTATTTATTAATTCCCTAAAAATTTATAGAGTATTAGGGAGTATGAAGGGCATCACTATGAACTCATCGTGTCCATACCTCATTTGAAAAGTAGTATTGGTAATATCATACTTCTTAACCTTTAATTGGTGGTATCCTGACTGAAGTTCCAGCTTAGAGAAATTATTGGACCTACAGTGTTGATCAAACAAGTCTTATATCCATGGAAGGGGATACTTTTTCTTTACTGTTATTTTATTGATATCATGATAATTAATAAATATATACATTGATCCAATTTAATAATTGATGAAGAGTTCAATCAAAACCCATGGGTAACTCAGGTGTATAATGCCCTTGTCTAGATTCTCTTGTAACTGATTCTTTAGATATTCAAAATAAATGGTGGATATAGATTATGAGTTTTTTTATATGGATAGAGATATAGGTATAATTTCAATTTAAAACTTGACCTCTCATCCATGAGGGTGACAAAAAAAATTTTAGGGAACACATTAGTGTATTCTCTCACAATGGAAATTTTTTTAAGCCATATCCCCTCCATTATCTCAATCAATTCAGCTAGATACTCTTAATTATAAGAAAATAAAATCAATGTTTAAGAATTAGTTTCCAATGAATATTCATCCTCCTCCATACATTTTTATTATTTGGAGGATGCCTCATGATGTGAAGAGTGATATTCCTCTCCTAACAGTTTATATTGTATTTTTCTAAAGATATCCAATCCATACCCAATATAGAATCAAACTCTACTAAAGGAAGAAAGACAATATTTTATAAGAGTTTCAGTCCAAAAACACTAACTGGGGATGAGTTATATAATTATTATGAAATAATTTCCCAATTTTTGGTTCTCATAGATATGTTAACCTCTAAATTTCTAGGTGGAGTTTTAATAATTCAACTAAAATTGAATGATATAAATGAATTTATAGATGCATGATTAAAAATAAAATTTTATAATATTTAATTAATAACCAGCATACCTATCACCACATAATTATTGAGATCCACCTCTATCGTAGTGATATCATATTCCCTTCTTTTCTGCCTTGGAGGTTGTTATCATTGATTTTCTCTGACAACCCTTTCCTTTGGTAGTTGGATGGGATAATTCCCATGTTACTTACAGTTTGAACACTACACTACAAGATGTGGGTTGATCTAAACCATCCCATCTTCATTTTCATTAGTGGGTATCATCATACCCTTTTGGGAATGACAATATAAATGCCCATATTTTCAACAATAAAAACATCTATCATTTCCCTTTAAAAAGTTATTGGGATACTTCTTCCTGCACCTTTGACCATTGGATGTTGGGTTTTATTTACCCCATGGGATTTATCTATTGGACATACCATATTAAACACCATTTTCTTCTTTTTTATCTCTAATCCCACAGGTCCACTATGAGTCACCAATTCCCATCTTAACCTTATGGTAATAATTTATAATATTCTCATAGTTATAAAAGTCTCAAATAACCAAGTATTTTTATAGTGGTAGGTTTAATTCACTAAATATGTGATCCATATTACCTTTAGTGTTCATGAAAAAGGTGATAGCATATCATGCAAGAACTGTTAGGTTTTCCTCATATACACCAATATAATCATATTTCATTTTGTTTAATAAAAGGAAATCCATCCCCAATTTAACCTGGAGAGTAAAGGGAAAAATATATTAAAAAACAATCTTAATTCCTCCCCATTCCATGGAATCATTTTCCTCATTAGACTTTGTGTTCCTGATCAGTGTATGCCACCGATCAGCTACCTTATCAGAATGATATAGTGCCAACATGAATTTTTATCTTCGTAGAATTTTAGGTTTGAAAATATATTCTCAATGATGTTGATAATTTGTTCCATAATGGGTTAAACAATGTATCCACAAGATATTGGAGGAATTTTTTATATAAAGGATTTGACCACTACTTAATCATTCATTGGAGAAAGAGGGTGTTTTAAATTATTCATGTTTTTATTAATAACTGAATCATGTTGATCCATTATTGTCATGACACTATCATCCCCACCCCCATTAGGTTAGGAATATAATTAGGGAAATCAACATATTTTCTATCAGATTTTGTGTTGGTATAATTTATCCTATTTCCATATTCTAACTAAAAAAGAAAAAATATTAGGGTTCTTGAATATTATCTAAAGAGAATATAAAAATACAACTATGAACATATATGTAATTACATATCCATGATAAGTATATCATAAATTATGAGTCCATACGTTTCAATCCATGTTATCTATGGAAATTTATTCTATAAATAGACTTATCCATAGGGTTCTTACTAATTTTTTCAAGATATAATCCCCAAATATAACTTGATCATATTTTTATACCAACTGTAGTGAAAAAATCATTTTACATATATTGTTACATGAGTATTAACATAAATATCCATTAAATAGAAAGAGATAGTAAAAAAACTAGTGTATTTGGAAAATTAGGTACATAATTAGACAACATGATACTAAAATAATACAAGTTTTTATTAATATTCGTAATAAGATCCAAACTAAATTTGAGCTCCTACAAATGTATAAGATAACCTATAAAATACATAGACAATATGGTTGATCTAAAAATCCAAGTAAGGGAATAAATATAGGGAATAAAGCATAATACATGATTTAGAAGGAATAACATGATGACATAAAATGAGTGGATCTTGAATAACATATGGAGGCACAACATATAAATCATATAATCATATGATCATGGAAATATTGTAATGTGGGAGAAACATATATAATAACATAATCATGAGTCAAGGATAATTTCCAAGAAAATTTCACATAGTGGACTGAGTCTCATAATGGATTAGGTTTAATCCCTAATACCATACTTAACATCTCACATGATAAAACATTTCCCAATGCATTGGAGCATTATCTCATCACACCCATCATAAAATTTACATGTGTATGCCTGCCACATAATGAAATCAAACATAAGGAATAAACATAGGGGTTAACCATGGAAATAAATGGGTTTTTAGTCATGTAATAAGGCATAACCAAATGGAGTATCTTGATGATATCCATATATATAATCTAGACCTGGTTTTATACATATATGTTCTCATGGATGGTTGGCCAATAAAAATTTAGCATGACTTCCCAAATACCGAATGCAACCAAATATTGGTGAGGGTCTGATTTGGTGATAATGGGGAGACTATACACATTATTGATGATAATAAAAATGTTACATATGTATATAACACAATAAAAGAAGGTCCATAATAGCATAAAATACAATAAAAATCAGTAGAATAATAATAAATAGTAATAAAACCAACAAGCCCAAAGGCATGATACCATTTTAAGATAAACAAACATATCTTGATAGGTAATAAAAAACATTCAAAATTAAGGGTTCCCATGGATGAATATATAATATTATAAATATAAAAACCCAGAATACATTCTATCATGATGCAGAGGAATGACAAGATCCTCTGCCATCCCTCCCATTCAAAAGAATTTCATCCCTAATCACTAAGGTCTAGCTCATTAGCTCAAATCCTTACCTAATCCCAAAACCATAAATCCGACATGTATCCTAAAGGGCCGATGTTGGGCTTGAGTATGAACTCAGTATTCCACCACAATCTTGTGTCTGTCTTACATCCATAATTATATAGTAGATGAAAAAAATTATTAATATAGAAACACAAAAACATTTAATGAAATACCTTATTTTGTTGGGCTCAACATCCACACTGAAGCAGTTAACAACTTCATCCAACATAATTAAATCTCTAAACATGTTACCAATATATATATATATATAATTGTTATAAATAAAATTTTTTAAAATTTTTTATTTGTAGTGGTGAGGACCCATGGTTTAGTGCATAAGAATCCCATGAAGTATATCTTATCTGGTGAACCTTCAGGTTCCACCTATAACAATGTCACCCAACTCCTCATTCCCTATGTTACCTCTTGTAAGATATATAGAAGAATTACCAACTTCCTTTTGGAATTCACAACCAATATTTCCTAAGTCCCTCAAACTTCTGCATAAGTTCATTCTCAGTTTCAATGACCGACATACTGATGAACGACGATATCCATCCTTCCATAAATTGTAAATAACTATTGGATCAACAGTTGATGTCTCAAGGCATTGTGATATCCACCCACAAATAATCCCAACATATTGGCCTCAAATATAATGGAGATCCTCGTCCCAAACGATTGTTCTCAATACCATTACCTAATGGTCCATCATAATCAATTGTGGCTTTCTATGGTGAGAATATCCTCCAAAACTAATGGTTAACACCATCCCATACGCCAAAATATAAATAGAGGCCTCCACTAAAAATGAGTGGTTAAAACAACCTTAACTAAGTCCTATCCATGTGCACACTACTCCAATATCATGTCGGCCCACAATAATGAGTTGAATTTCACCAAAATTTACAAATCCAAACCATCCAATAACTTCGTTACCACATACAACCACATAACCCAAGTCAAGATGGTCAACACCATCCTGAGTCTAGAGGTCCATGTCCACATTCTAAAAACATAGTCACCACTATATCAAAAAACATGTTTTGCCTCGACCTAGTGATCATCACCACCCCATATATCCTGATCAAATCCCATCTTGAAGAACCACATCACTTCATTCCCAGGGATCAACATCACATTAAAGTGTCCTTCTATGTATTCCAGGATCCCAAGGATCCGATACGATCACGAATCATTTCTATTAAATTAAATTACACAACCATCCTAACCATCCTAATTGGTCAATATCCTATTACCTGGTTATCATATATAAATAGGAAATGTCATTTTCACAGACATCCCATAATATCCATTAATAAATTTAATAAAAAAATTATCCAATTAATGGTATACCACATACGATCAAAAATGTGTATTTAATAATTAACCTAATAACAAACATAAAATTAAGGATAAATATAGGCACCACATACCTTATACACATAGGCACTTTCTTGCTGAATATCATCCTCTAACGCAATCCAAGAAATCGGGCCTTCAAACAAACTCCATGAAAATAGGTAAAATTAGAATTCATGGATTTATCATTACATATGAAGAGATAAATAATGAATGGAATTGAGAGGATTAAATTCATTAATACAATGCTTCAAATGAGAAATAATGATATTGAATCGGAGCTCAGACGGAAGAGTTCCAAATGAACATAGAGAAAGAAAAATGGAAAGCTCCTCTGTTGTGTGCCGAGTAAGGAGGAGAAGGAGGAGAAAAATATATTAAGGTCTAAGGGTAAAAAATCATTTATACCTTTCTAGAATGTTATATGGTTACCGCATGGTTTGGAAAATCGTGTGGTGCCCCTTGTCTAAAGAACATACACCTCACACGGTCTGGCTACACGATTTGAAAAACAATGTGCCAACTATTCAGTTGACTCTAAACACATGCACCCAAGGGAATTGTTGAATATAATGGGATTAAATGTTAAAAAACCATTCCCCATTTAAAATAGGTTTCATAGTTTAGGAGGCATTGTTAGTCAATCATTGTCTGAACCTTTCACCTATATCTACCATTTCTGCAGCTGTTTTTTTAGCCCAACACTTCCAAAACCCATTCAAACTCTCGTGGAACTCACCAAGACTTAAAATACATCTAAAAATAAGTTTATAGTGCTAAAAACATCAGAATTTGGTTTTGAGGACTATAATATAATTTGAACTTCCCACCAAAATCAAAATACTGTAAAGGGATGTGAATTTTTTACCCGCTCAAAAACCTAAGACATTAAAGTATCCCCAAATAATAATAGTACATTTTCAAGCTATCATGAATTACCATGAGATGATACCAAACATAACTATCTCATATAAATCAACCCAGTATACCTCGTTCCTTAACCATTGTCAATTCCCCTTAAGGAGATCCCCACCATAGGAATTACCTACCTGGTCACTTATCGACCATAAAATAAATTATTACAATGGTTCCTCCAACCATCCTCGAACCTAAAAAATCCTCCCATAAAATGTCATCATTCAAGTGCCTCATCAGGTGATCAGTTCATACCTATGTCATACAAGACACCCATCAAGTCCAACATCTCATTATAATCCCCTACATTCTATATCGTAATATATTCTAAAAAATAATCCCACATCATATATATATATATATATTTGTGTGTGTGTGTGTTTATGTGTGTGTGTGTGTTTTTCCATCACTATCAGAATTCTTAAAAACCTCATATAGATCATGTATCATACTGATTCCCACATACTAACTAACACCTGGTCAGTCCAAATTCAAAACACATGCCCATCATGCACCAAAACTGGCCATGAAAAAACAAAAGGGTCATGCCCACAGTCATGGCGCACCTCTAACTGTTATAGGATCCCTATCATGCTTTGAACCTGCTAGTTCACCAACATGAACTCAGCCTGAATCCCAACTACTCGAGGCCGGTCCTCCCTATAAATATTCACTTGTTTTTGTTCTTTGACCCCACTACTTGGTCTATCTCTCTCTTCCATGATTGGGGCATGTAGTAGAATCCCATCTAACAACTCCCATTATTGCTCTCGATCCTACCACATATCCCTAAGTCTTACCCAATACCTAACTCCTAGCTATCTAGATTCCCATTATTCTTATAGAACCTCTCTAGATTCCCAATCTGACCACATTCTTGACAATCCTTTGGTGATCACTCACACAAAGTATGAACATGCCCAAATAACTCACACTAGAATCAAACTGTCGATGGACCACTTCATGGTGGGATACCGGAGTTGATTTACAAACTTCTTTACTAAAACTCCTCATGGTATCACATATGGATATATGCTAAATCACCAGTAACGTCACCTAACATAGTCACCTAGCTCATATAAGAATAGTCTGTCAATGTTCCCTCATCCATCAGCACCCGATTCACCACCTTTTAGAATGAGGTTAGTCTGATGATATTCATTTGGACCACGATGGAATTCTATAATACATCCTCAATCCACTTCATCCTAGTGACTTTTTATCCTACAAATCAAGAAAAAATGATAATTGGTCAATGAAAATGGCCTCACAATCCATAAAAAATCCATCTCCTACTATATATTCATGAAATCACAAGAACTAACCACCCTCAACATCTCAGGGAAGAACTGATAGAAGAACCTAACCTCTAAATACTTCTAAAATAGTTCATCATGCCTACCATACTACACCTATATGTCCCACCAATGATTTACCAGTCTACTAAGTGTGTTATTCTCTAGCTTCACCCTCTGTCCTGGGGATGTCTCAGGATAATCAGAAATAGTATACACCGACTCAATCAAATTCCATACTATTTGTAGTCCACCCTCACCTTGAAATAATAGTGGGTTATGTGATTGGAACTCATGATTAAAATACTCCATGGATGGGTCAACTCGTAGAGTTCCCTGTTATTTCTCTATTTAACTCACACCAAAGTCGCCCTGAATGGCTTGTCTAACCATAACACAAAATCTTCCAATATATGTCGATTCCCCTCCTATACAAAATCATGTTCCTATGAATTATGATCAATTTTACCCCAAGGGGCCTCATTTCAACCTTCATGGGTCGCATCACATGCATGCTCATGTGGCACCATATCTTCCCCCCCTAACGATCCAATGGAATCCATCTACGTGGAATAAAACTAAAGGCCAAATACCATGGTCAAATATCCATAACATTCATATATAAATATATATATATCATAGATTGGGAAAGGTGTAGCATGAAGTGTATATCACCACCATTACACTCCCCTACCACACAAATTTCTCTTGAGATTCGTCCATATGGCCCTTTACCTACCCATAACAGAGTAAGGTATCACATATCATTTGGCCTCATGGACCCTTTCATACCCATAAATTTCACAACCCTTCCCATAGGGTCCCTTATTGTGACTCCTCAAACCAACCTTCAATAGGTCAGGGACGGATGACTTCTGCCGAGAAGGCTTATCACTGACATGGGAGGCACTAAACTAAGTATCTTTACACACACACTAATCATCTCCAAGCCTATACAAACCTGAAATGTAAAAAACTAAAAAACCATGGATTCATATATGTAATCATGTAACCATAGTACAACAAAAGTAAATGAATGTAAATTTTTACAAATACAATCCCACCACACAAAGTATGTAACACAAGTGCTATCAAAAAGTAATTATTGGAAGTACCGTTAGAAATCCATAGGAACACACCTCGGTCTATCCAGTCTCACTAAACACCATACTTTACTAGTCCACCTAGGACTCTATCAAATGGTAATTCATCTTCACAAGACATGACTAATGCAGAAAAATCCCATGTAGTGGTGTGTATAAAAATACCCAGTCAGACACCCAAAAACCACAAATCAAATTACAAAGGAAATTCAGTCATCTCTACACATGAATATTTGTGCAACACATATAATATAAATATCTGAATATAATTAAGAAATACACATAGTCTTGAGGTAAGTTAAAACTATAGTACACCATCCTAGGATTCCATCTTGTAGATTCCAAAAATAACTCATCCGGGCGAACAGACCCCAGAGTCTGATAAAACTAATGACGTCTATCAAATAGGCACTACTCGTCTAGACTCGTTAAGAGAATGAATATGATGATTTTTCTAAGATAATATGTCAAATAGACGAGGTTCACTACCAAGGCCATGTGGTGATACCAAAAATGCAATTTTTATTAACCCAGTAAGTAGTGCATTAATGCATGCATAGTTTTTTTCATGAAAATATATAAAACCCCACCCAGGGAATGAAGATGAATATAGGTTCTCACTCGAGGCCTCTCAGAGGGATTCCAACGACTCTATCAATGAATTCCTATTGAAGGGATAATAGTCTTAAGAGTAGGATATGATTTTATGCTAACCTCATGGGAATGGATAATGGGAAAAACCAAATGAAACTTGTATAGGATATTGAGGATCAGAGATCCATGACATGTATAAAAGAGTAAATGGCATATAGTATGGGTGTCCATTGCGTCCCTGGACCCCGAATCCTTCCTGTGAAAATTGAATGTGTTATTATGTTGTGTCTGTGTAGTAGTACACACCATGTAGGAATAAGATGTACTCAACCCATGTTTCATTTCATTACTGTATCCTGCTTACGTCTTCATGTGTTCCACTGCATGACTTAGCCAATGTACCAGGTCTAGACCATGTCTATTTGTGGAGTACATGATGTGATCCAACCCGTGTAATCTACGACCTGTCGATGTAATTTCCAAAGTACATGATGAGTAACCTGGGAGATACCACAATCCATGTGATAGGGTTCACACTCCATGTGATACATAACTTTCTCCTGGAACCCTATCCACCACATGTGGTCCCCACACGGCATGTAGATCCAACTTAAATGTCGTGTAGCTTGGGATTTTCTAGAATTCCATATCCACATCACATTCATTTCAGCACCTCCAAACTAAAATCTGGAAATCATTTCTCTGTAATATTAAAGATCCATCTCATCCGAATGTAATTGTAAAATAATAGTTATGTTTATCAAATCTGCAAGGAAAATGTATCAAATCACCATTCGTTTTTACTCACTAAAGAACACGAAATTAGGTATCCCCCATCATATGAATCACTCTGTCTCCATTTTTCTCATGGATCATGTCATGTTTATCCATGATAATTTTTATCATATTTCTACACCATGAAATGTATATGTAATAATTGATTCATTGGAATTTGATGAGCCACTGGACAAATGATAAATTCCCGAAATAAATGATGAACATGGTGAGAAAATCCCAAGAACATTTTGGAGAAAAAAACCTTGATCTATGTTCATGTTGATCTCGATCCATTGTTGATATAAAAACAATCGAAATAATCAAATAACATAGATTAAAATCCTTCCAAAACCCTCAAATAATCCCATCCCTCAAGATGATCAAACCAAAGATCAATTTGTTGGTTGATTAATTTTTGTTGATAAATTAATTAATGAATGGGGTATAAAAAAATCATAAAACACACACCACCATGATTTGGATTGATCATTGTTGTAGAAAGAGGTCATGTCATGTTTTTTGGGGAGATCCATCAAATGCGATGCACATCGATAATTGATCCACGATATCCTCATCATTCCCATGAGAGAATTATACAAAATTATTTCAATGGGCTCTCCAACATATCAATGTCTATAGAAATAAATATAGAATTATGAAATAATAACCTATTTAAATATTGTTAAACACTACATAAAAAATGATATAAAATAATTTATTTCATTATTTTATTTTTTTCTTCGTCCATGATGAATTTTCTACAAAAGACCCAAGATGAAAAAGTTTAAGTTGCTCTTAGTGTAAAACTCATGTTATAAACTAAATAGTTCCCTTGTATTAATTATTGGGGAACCCATTCATAATTTATTCCACTTTTTTTCAAGAAATTAATACACACAAGCTATTAAATATAAATAATATAATTAATGTATTTCAAACATTTATTTTGGAAACACCAGGTCTCGAAATCACATGTCGTATTTGCAGTTGGTCTTGAAAATAATATACATAATATCGATAGATAATACATGTAAAATCAGATACTTTACATTCTAACCACCTTGGGGAATTACATCACTATATATCCTAAATAAGGTACACTCACAAATATGATGGTATTGAACACAAATCTAAGCCTCCCACTCCCATGTGATGTCCTGGATATTCTTGTTCTTCCACTAGACACAGACAAGAGGAATCAAACGTCCATGAATGATCATATCCTATCAATAATTAATCTCTACTGGATTCTAAGAAAATGTCTCTCATTCCTCAATATCTAGGTCAGCCCAGTTAATAATGTGAGATGGTTCATGCACATACCTCCTTAGCAGAGACATAAAAAGGACATCATGTACCCAGTCCAACTGCAGTGTTAGAGATAAGTGATACCCCAACTCAATAACTCTATTTAGTATTTGGAAAGGTCCAATGAACCTCATAGTTATCTTGTAATCCCAAAAAAATAACCATAATCCACCTCAAGTTGAAACCCATATGAAAAAAACGGTCTAACATCACATCCTGGTATGCTCTTTATAGACGTTAGTCTGGGGGTGAAATGATATGCTCAAGCAGAATTAGGTCCCAAACACTTCAATCAATATTTTCCACTGCCAGGATATGATGTGAGAGTCGTACAATCTCCTGAATGTATAGATGTCCCATATTTATTAGGTAACTCTCCTCTCGTATAGCTAGGAAGTGGGCTAACTTGGTGAGTCAATCTAGGATCACCCCGATGGAATCATGTCCCCTTTACATACATTGTAATCTCATCATGAATTCTGTTGATATATCATCACACTTCCGCTTGGGAACCTCAAGGGGTTGAGGTAAACCGATCAGAACCTAGTTCTCTTCCTTAACTTGCTAAAAAGTAAGGCATTGAGAGACAAACTATGAAACCCTTTTCTTTATCCCAGGCCACTAAAACTAACATTGGAGGTCCTGATACATCATTTACACTCCAGGATGTACCAAAAAAGAGATGTGTGAAACTGTCTTAGAACCTACTCCCATAATTCCACTAGTACCATCGCGCACCCACTAAAAAAAATATATGCTCCCCATATTTTTAGAATCCATTAGGAGCATTTCTGGTGGATATCTGATGATATAGGGTCTCGCTATCGGTATCCCCAAGATTTTTATCCTTGACTCACTACAATAATGGAGGGATAAAAAACATATACTATAGGTAATCCACTCTATCTCCATCCTAAAAAAGGATAATTTCATCGATTCCAACTTCTTTGAATCCTTGTTTATCAACTACAAAAAAGATCTCCAAATGAGAGATTCTACAACCACATTCCTCTTCACAGGTGGATATAAAATCTCAAAGTCATAGTCATGGAGAAACCCGAGACATCAACACTGTATCAAGATAATATCCTTCAAATATAATATATACTTTAGACTCTAGTGATTATAGTTGATGATAAACCTCTCTCCCATTAGGTTGTTTCACCACATCTTAAAAGAGAATACTACCAAAGCAAGATCAAGATTATGGGTTACACAGTTCTGCTCATTTAGTGTCAACTGGAAATATCGATAGGAAATCACCACATGCCTATGAATTATAACACATCCTATCCTAGTCCCTGCTGCATCACAGAACACTATGTACTCGACAGCCTCCTTGGGAAATCTAAATATGAGAGCACTCTCCAAACTCATCCTCAACAACTGAAAATTCTATTATCACCTCTATATCTACATGAAAGGAATCCACTTCCAATTAAAATCTATCATGGGTGACGATATTATAGAGAAATCATCTATGAATCTCTAGTAATAGCCTACCAACCCATGAAAGTACTCCACCTGCATCAATATTTTGGGTGGATCCTAAGCTAACATCGCTTAAACCTTGGTCGGGTCCACTACAACTCAATCCACTAAGATAACATGTCCTCGTAAGTGGACTGTCTAAATCCAGAACCAGAACATAGAGATATTTCAATAAATTTGGTGATCTCAGAGTACTTCCAGAACCATACTCAAGTGTCCCACATTCTCTTCCTCGAGCATTGAGTGCCCAAGTAATTCTTCGATTGACAATTACACAAACTATTCTATGTAAGGTTGAATGATCTGATTCATGAGTCTGGTGAACAGTATTGGTGTTTCCGTCATGCCAAATGGAATCACCATGTACTCATAATTTAAGGAACTAAACCCCACTTTCCCAGAGTCGGTGCCTTATATTAATACATTAGAATTATTACAAGAAATTCGTATCCCAAACGAACAAATAGTTTAGTAGTTTTTGAAAATATGATAGAAACATAAGTTCAACATTACAAATAGTAATGAATACATAATAGAAATTACCTTGGAAATATATATGAGTTTTAGATAATCGCTAGAAGTAATTAATAATACTTATCCTCACGGCCTAGGGAATATAAAACATAAGAAAGGAGTGAGCTGAGATTCTCATTATGGGTACGTAATACAATAGAATTTATCATGAGAATAAACACTAGGCATGGTGAAAAACATAAAACACATACCATTAAAAGTATACATGAGCATAATAAGGAAGGAATGAATGAATATTAAATAAATACATATAAATGATCATAAGTGAATAAAACATAACCATTGATATTATACTTGTCAAATACTATCATGGTTTATCAATTAAAAATAAAATAATGTGGGAATTTATATCTCAATACATCTGAAACATATTTTCAATGCCTCAACCAAGATGTTTGAAAATACTAGGGTAAGGCCTTTGCCAAAAACCAATCCTATATAGTCTCACGAGACCTACCGATGAATCTAGGGGCTATATCATGCCCCATATTTCAATTTATATGTACTGTTAATTTTTCATATAAATGGGACTAATCATAAACAACATGAACATATGAAATCACTATCCCCAACCTATGCACATAATAAATAACAATTCTAAGTTATATGGTGAATGATATCAAGATAGAACATCCATAATAAAACTAATCCTTAACTACTTAATACTATATGGTAGACGATAAACCCAAGATATTAACCTCAAAATGAAATACTATTCAAAAAAGGTGTTGAAAAAGACAAAAATACTCTAATAAAATCATTGAGAAATACTGGATAGAAATACCCTTTTAATTTGAAGGGTTCTTTTGGAAAAATATTTTAACAAAACTATAAATTAACTATGGTTTTTATTCCATGATAAAATAATCGGTTTTATAAAAATAATGGTTTTTTAAAATAGATTATGTAGTGCACATTAATGTTGGTAGGAATTTGAGAACTTCCATTGAATTGTGTTTGTTTATTGGGAAAAATAGGAAAATATATTTATAAAATATTGTACTCCCAATAAAATAAAGAAGGTTTTTTATTGGTACACATATATAGAAAATTAAAAAATAATTTCGGAGGATTACATATGAATAGTTAATAATTTAATTAGGATCAATAAAGATAATGAGTAACCTGAAAGAAAATGGATGTTCGAATAGGAAAACCTTACCTTATGTCTGAATGAGTTCTGTACTTGACATTAAAAACATGGATAATCAAATTAAATACATTAATTATTTAATTAATAACCTTATATACAATTTTAAAATTAATAATAACTTTATTATGTTCATTTATGGAATTTTAGATGAGATATAAGATAATATTGTATTTCTCAGGGGCATTCGATTCTTGGTTTTCATGATCGGTATACTTGATTATGAGAATGGATGTTCATGTGGGATTGATATGATTCTCCATAGTTGAATTTATATGATACTGATGGACATCCATATGATTAAATGTCTATATATATATAATTTTTTATATCGTATGATAAAGAGTTATTAGATAGAACATTAGTGTTAATCATTTACATTATTTTTACAATATTTAAATTATTATGAACTTGTTTTGTCATACGAATTAGTATTAGGTATATATACTAGTTTAATAACATTAATTAAGTCATAATACATATTTTATAATCTGGTAACACCATAAAAAGGGTTTTATGTCCATCCAAGAAGTAAAAAGTAATGAATGATGGTTCATCATTCACAAAGGTAGTAAAAAAGAACCTCCTGGATGATGATTTCATTTTTAAAATAAAAGAAACAGAGTAAAAGGAATAAATATGGTTCTAAAATTAAAATGATATAGTTATTGTATTTAAACTATAATAGATTTATCATGATAATTTAGAATGATGTGGTTTGGAGATGATAGAAGAGAAAATAAATTGAAAATAAAATAAAAAGAAAAAGGTAGAGGGTTTACCAAGTGAACTATCCTCCTTGATAACCTCATTAAGGGAAGGGGTTTTGGTCTTTCAGAAATACCATGAGCTGTAAGATGTGTGGAGACAATAGAGAAGAGTATTTGGGAATAAAATTGGGATACATCAAGGCTTAAGGGATTTAGGGGAAGAGGGAGTGAGAGGTGGTATTTATAGTGGATGAGAGGGGTGATTTTTGAAAATATTATTAATTATTTTATTATTTTTATCAATACAAGAAATAGTATTGATTATTATGACTAAAAATAGTAATAAGGGAATGTGAATTCGAACCAAATATGATTACATCAATGATTACTCATGTAATAGTTTGTTTAGCTTCCAATGTATTTATATCATAAAATTACCATATTTTACTATTCCCAAAAATTCAAGTATTTTAGAATAATCTTAAAAAATAAATGTAACAATTTTTAGATTTTTAGAATAAAAAATAGTATCCATTTTATCAAAATAATTTCTGAGATATGTAAAATTAAATTTTTAAATAAAATAATTAGTTACATGAGAAATACAGATTTTAAATTTAAAATTGATATAATAACACATTCACAAATTAACAAAGTTATCATAATATTATCCTAAAATCATAGGACATAAGATATTTATTATGGAATATATTTATAAAAATTAGTATTAATATAAATAAACTTATTAATTTAAAATTGTAAATAAATACTTATTACTCACAAAAATACCAACACTTAATTATTAATTTTTAATACATTCACTCAGATTTAAAAATTTCATTAATTTTATATAAACATACATGGGTGAGTTTACTATTCATAAGGGTACATTACTATTCATAAGGTTCACGTTAATATTCACTAAAAGAATTAAAATTGATCATATTAGACTCTAAATATCTTACTAATCGTAACCGTTTTTGTCATTTTTTCAAAATTCAAATATCAGATATGAAAAAAAATATTTTTAATGATTGGTTATAATAAAAGAGGGTTGATTCATAGAGACATAGTGTTATATTAATTACATTCTATATAAAATTTCTTTCAAAAACATTATGATGTTACATTCTTCCCCCCTTATGAAAATTTTATCCTAAAAATTTCCAAAATGTTACCTCATAAAATGATTTGGGTAGGTCTTCATCATAAGTTCATCAGGATCCCACGTTGCCTCTTAAATTATTTGAATTTTCCAATGTAACATTACCAGCTATGTTTTCTGATTTCCGAAAATGTGTTCATTAGTGTCTAGAATCCATATGGGCTCGTCCCATTAAAAAAATTCAGGTTCCAATACTATACGTTCATAAGCGAGAACATGTGTTGGCTCTGACATGTAATTCCTTAACAAAGACACATTGAACACATTATGCACCTTAGAGACACGAAGAGAAATTTCCAAATGATAATCCATTGGTCCAATTATCTCCATAATATCAAAAGGTCCATTGTACATGGGGCTTAGCTTCCCATTATTCCCAAATTTTATTACACCCTTCAATGGAGATCTTTATTAAGGAAACCTAACCTCCCACTTGAAATTAATAATTCTTCATTATATTATTGGCATAGCCCTTTTGTATTATTTGAGCATATTTGATATGGGATTGAATAGTATTTTCCTTTGTTATTGTATCCTCCACATGATCTAGGCCTACCAAATTCCTTTAACCAACTTCATTACAACATGTTGGTGTACAACATCTCTTTCTGTACAATGGTTCCAATGACTCCATTATAATAATTAAATGGAAACTATTACTATAGTTAAACACCAACATATGTAAATATTGGTCCCACATACCTTTAAATCCATGTGAACATGATCTCAACATATCTTTTAATGTTTGGATCGTCCATTCTAATTGCTCTTCAGTTTTAGGGTGATAGGAATTACTCAATCGAAGCTCAATATCCCAAGATTTCTGAACAATTTTCAAGAATTTTAATTTAAATTGTGGGTCATGACTATAATAAATTGAGAGTGGTTCTACATAAAGTATTATAACCTCATTGATATCAAGTTTTTCAAGGAACATTAGTGGATTACCCTCCCTTATTGGGAAGAAATTTGCACATTTGGTAAGTTGATCAATAATTTCTCGTATTTCATCATTCCTTCTTAGAGTTTTTGGTAATCCAGTGACAAAATCCATGGTTTTTTCATCCCATTTACTTGTAGGAATAATTAGAGGCTTCATTACTCCTATAGGATGTTGTATTTAATCTTTCACCTATTTAAAGACTAAAAATTGTGATACATAATCATAAATTTCATGATTCATGTTGTCCCACATAAAATGTTCCCTCAAATCACTATACAGGTTAGGGATACCGGGTTGTATAGATAAAATTAGAACTATGGGAATCATCCAATAACACCATTTTTATCCTGAGTACCGAGGGAACACAAAACCTTCTCCCAAATTTCATAATACCATCCTCACACATGAAATCCATTAACATCCCATCATTCATAGCTTAAATAATCCTTTTCATATAATCATCATAAAATAGAAAATATTTAATTATTTCCAATAAATATGGTTGGGAGAACAATTAAAAATGTAATAATGGTTCACCTTCTTTGATAATTCTCATATCCATCCTCACTATATCAATGTACTTAAGATCCTTATCAATCCACATTTTTGTCATACCTCCATGATTCTTCATGTTCAATGAATCATTCAACATATCTTCCTTCAATGGATGGTAGTGTATGGAACAATCCCAATACTTGAGTATCTCCAGACATCTCCATTTCCTCAAGCTGAGTTCTTTCTGTGAGAAGATATATTTGGGGCTATTATGATCAGTAAATATCTCACATCATTCACCATAGAGATAATGTCTCCATATCTTCAAAGGTAATATTATAGCTTCATACTAAAGATCATGACTTGGATAGTTGTGTTCATTAATTTTTAACTACCTTAATGCATAGTAAATAACACTATTATTTTGTATAAGCACACAACCATGTAATTTCATTGATGCGTATCTATAAATCATTAATCCACCATTTCCTGATGGTAGAGTCGTGATTAGAGCATTCAAAAACCCTGTCATTAATTCTTTAATAATTCTTCACATTCTTTTTTCCATACATTATTAACCCCTATAATTGTATGTTTGGTTAATGCGTTAGCTAAGCAGGCGATGTTCTGAAAAAAAACTGATAATAACCTGCTAAACCAATAAAACTACCTACCTCAGTTATGTTCATTTGAGTAGGCCATTTCTGAACTACCTTTTTATTTTTAGGATCAACTAAGATTCCATCCATAGTGATAATGTGTCCAAGAAATGAAACTATTTGAATCCAGAATTCACACATGAAAAAGTACCCATAATACACTTTTCCTCTAAGAGTCTTCATACTAATGCGGAAGTAATTCACATGATCTTCATAGCTTTAAGAGTATACTGAGATATCATTAATAAATACCAAAAAATAGTCATCATGATATTCCATGAAAACTCTCATCATTGGATTCAGGGAAAAAGTTGGTGCATTAGTTAGTCCAAAAGGCATTACTATAAAATCGTAATTCTCATACCTAGTTCGAACATATTTCTTTGGAATATATTCCTTCCTCACATGGAAGTGATGATTTCCAGATCAATGTTCAATATAAGAAAAATATTAGGCTCTGTGAAGATGACCAAATAAATCATCAATGTGAGGAAGATGATACTTATTCTTTATCATAATAGTATTGATATACATGTAGTCAGTGCAAAAAATAATATATACATCATTCATCTTAATAAAAATAACATTAGCATTCCATGAAAAAACACTAGGGAAGATAAATACATTATCACTAAATTCCTTTAGTTTTTTCATCAAATCTACTAATTCCATTATGTACATTCTATAAGGGGACTTTGATATATGCCTTTCACCCTGAATTAAATCTATAGAAAACTCAATTTTATTCTCTGAAGGATGTCTAGTTAAATCTTCTAGAAATACATCAATGTATTCTATCACAAAAGTTACATCCTCAATTCAAATATTTTTTCCTCAACCATAGATATTTTGTTATCGTCCTCCCAATGAATTGTATTCAGTATTGCTACTGGGGTTGGATGTATATAAGAATTATATGATGATGTTTATGATATAAATATATGGGATTCTATGCCATTCTCAAGAACTGTAACATCATTCTTCTTGTAATTTATTTTATCATCATAACTATAAATACAATTCAAGCGAATAATTATATCAAATTCAATTATATGTATGATTATAAGGTCAAAAAATAAAGCATGTTTATTGGTCATAAGGATGACTGATTGACTCGTCTTTGTAGAAGTGATATTTTCCTTAGGAGTTTTTACTAAAAATTAATTTATTAATTAAATTTGGAAATGTATAATTTTATTGGAATAATAGGAATATATAATAGAATGTGATCATCCATAATCAAATAAATTATTTGCTATGTTTGAAGAAATTATTAATGTACCTTCCACCACACCATTAGGAACTTCAACCTCTACAGTTGTGATCACATAAGAATGGACATTCTCCCTTGACCATCTCTTGGTAATGTTTCCATGAAACTTAGTACAATTATTGGAATAATGTCCAATCTCTTTAAAATTGTAGCATTGATCATTGGTAGATTCTTTCTTCCCCTTGTAATAATGATATTGGTGGCATGCATCTCCAAATTTATAATACACTCCTTTTCCATTTATGTTGGCTTCAGGGTGTTTCTTTCCACGAGTATCACAAGTTAGAAAACTCCCCTTATTATTCTTTCCTTTATCCACTCGTTCCTCTACCACCCCCTTCTTATCATGATTTCCTTTTAATGTCATAAGTTATAGAAAATTATTTCCATTTCTTGATTTCAAAAGAGACTATAAGTTAGTATGTTGTTAATGTTTGGGAAATAAATTCCCTTTAGAGGAATGGTTTTGAATAAAAATTAAATTTTTTATTTCAAACACATTTAGGAAATGTATGAAACCATGTGTCACTTTGAGGGTAAGTGATATACTATAAAAATCACAACTGACACCAACCATAAACCAAGAGAATGAAAAACAAATGACAAGAACATATCAGCACAACTACTACCAATAATAATATCCATACTCAACACCACACCCCACACAAGAGGCCTCCTCCTCCGTGGCTGATTCCCATTAAAAAGTTGGCTTATACTACCTCAAGATATTATCACCTTTGACCCAACTCTTCATTTGATCCAGTGAGAGCTTCCCTGGACCAGATTTCAGGGACAAGCTGTCTATTTGGAAATCAAGAATCACCCCGCGATCTTGCTTAGATGCAGCTCCAATATTCACCGGTCGCGGTATGTAAGAATATTATTTCCTTGTTTTTATTCATGGGGTATTTGAAATCATTCCTTCATCCTCAATCCGCCTCCTTTCTCAACTTGTACAATATCACTATAGGACCAGTTGTCCAAGCCACTAATGTTTTCTTTATCTCCCGAAGAAAAATACCCCATCTTGTCTAAGAAATTTTCTAAAACATGTTCCTTGAGTCCCTTTCCATTCCCCCTCCACATGTCAGGTGTGTTTCATTCAATCACCGATAGACACATGACCATAACTCCATTGTCTTTAGTGGTTTCTTTCCCCGAACACTCCACCGCTATCCTTAGATCAGATTCTTTTCGTTGCAGGTTGTTGGTATCCAGATTAGGAGGCACCTCCACTACCATAAAAGCCTCCTTGTGACCACAACCTTTATCAAAGTGGTTCCCCTAGAATCCGCCATCAACCTCTCAGGATTCTGCATTATCAATTTTCAGTCCTGCTTCTAAGAGACCATCTAACATGTTACTCAGCTAAAGAAAAGACCTGGCCGAATGAGCAGGTTCCCAAAACTTACTAGTTCTGACTAGGATGTCAACATCCAAGGAAAAAATAACCCCCTATCCTTCCACTAGTTCCACCCTAACCTATGCAGCTCAATTCCTATGCGGATCCACCTAATCCTCCATACGATTTGGGTCGACATCCTTCTGAAAACTCATCATGGAAGGGCCCTCCAAATCCTTGTCATGACCCATCCCATGGGACCCGTGTCGTGACTACCCCAAGCCAGCCTTCCATAGGCCAGGGGCTGGCAACTAGCACCAAAGGCGTAATTTCCTAAAACTAGGAAGGCATTGCCTTTACAACCTGTAATCACACTCACAAGAAAGCACACAGCTGGACGAAACACCATGTAAACTGTATAACAAACGAGTGCTGAAAGTAAAAGGGGCCGAAATATAGGCCCAACTAGAAATTACAAGTTCCACTATGATACAATACAACTGATGAAAAGGGAAGGTCAGTTATTGGGTCTTCCTCCGATGTTCCTACCTGAAGGGTAGGTATAGATTGCCTCTGCAACACTCCTCGTTCGTCTATCTCCTCAATGTTCTGACTCATCGTAAGGTCCACCTCTAGGTACCATTTAGTCCTGGTACTCTCAGCCCCAGTCAGCATTGTCTGTCATCTGCATCCAACACAACAAGGTGCGGGCATAGCCCGTGCAGGGGTGAGTGTAACGATACTCAG
Organism: Viscum album; assembly: GCA_963277665.1. Lineage (NCBI taxonomy): Eukaryota > Viridiplantae > Streptophyta > Magnoliopsida > Santalales > Viscaceae > Viscum > Viscum album. The sequence goes on along the minus strand of OY728152.1, from coordinate 864,298,392 downwards.
TAGGGACCCCAAGACCCTCTAGGATTCACAAAATCCATCAAGGATAAATCAAAAAGTATGAAATCAATATATATACTTACGTAGGTATATGACCATAAATATACATAAGTTATCAAGTAATACATCTCAAACAAGAGGAAACATAGAAAAACTTACTCAGATCAAACCAGGATTTATTCTAGGGGTAGTAACATTTAGAACCGTCAGCTACTAGAGAACTCCTCCTCTATCGACTACAATGGGCCTACTGCATCTTACAGAGGCTCTTCCTACTAACCTTGTACTACTAAGGTACACCTCAGGTTGAGTATCGTGGGTCTGCTTCATCACATAGAGGTGCTCCCCACCGTGGGTATGCCACGTCACACAGAGGCGCTCCCCCTCATAGCCTGTTGAGGTACTCCTCCTATCGAGTACCGTGGGTCTGTCGCATCCCCAAGGGGCTCCCAACTGCGGGTGTGCCATGTCACTAAAGCACGCCCCACTGGGCCAGTCGAGTCACTCCAAGTCAAACAGTCAGTAGTTGTCAGGTCTGAACCAAATACTAGGTTCCCACACAAATTCTCACTCGTCTCCAGAAGATCCACCCCACAAGCTACTGGTCCTTTCAAGAACTTCCACGAAGTCCCACAAAGAAGTATCTAAAAGGTCTTCCACATCATCAGGGTCTCAACACAACTGATCGTGCATCAATCGGACACCCGGACTATGAGTTATTATCCTTTAAGTCTTGGGGGACCAGTTGGATTCGTTCTCGATCCAACCTGATCATTCTCCATCTCAAACCATAATATAGTGGGGTATGATCAAAGGGACTATAAAGACCCAAAGCTTGACATACATGGAAATTACATTAATTTTAAAGAATACTTAATACATAACAAAAATAGACACACAAGGACTGTAATAGTTTAGTGTGTTTGGAAACTTGGAACGTAATCTTCTAATCGTGGTGAAAGATCTTCAACATCTCCCATAAAGATCTTCCACCTTTTGTTTCCTTACCTAAAACCATTCTTTTGATCCTGGGGGAAAATAAAACATACAAAGGGTGAGCTCAAATTCTCAGTAAGGGTAAGCATGGATAAAATAAAACATAACATATACATTTGAACATAAAAACATGAACATAATGTTTAAACATCAAAATCTTGAGCAACGACATAAATCATGGAAGTACATAAGGCATAGATCATAATGGAACATAAACCATGATAAAATAGCATGGGAATAAAACATGTAATTGTGGAATCATTTAAACACATGTAATTATTTCCATAGTAGCCAAGGAATTTCTGCCAATACCATCTTAGTGGACAAAGTCCCTTTCTGAATCGAGTTCACTTCTCGTTCCTGTAATACTGTACCATATTAACTTACCGTTCTAGCCATGTGTATCTCATAAAATCTTTACCCAATGCATCGGAGGGAGATATAGGTCCCACCGATCTCATATTGAAATCATTCTTACTTGTGCCACAGAATAAACTTAAAACATTCACCATAACCTAAAGAATAAAATGGGTTTCATAAACATCATCCCATCATTTCATAATCCATATAAAAAAATGGACATTTCAGCACAAGAAAATTGAAACCATGTAAATCATAGAGACATTAAACTTTAATCATACACATATGAAATAATTTCATCTTAGATGGAAAATGGTTTTGATAAAACGTTTGAAATGAATTCTTGAGGAAAATATCCTTTCTTCTTCAAAATAAATTTCATTTCACAAAACGTCATTCAATTTTAAAAGAAAAGGATTTTATTGAAAATAGACATGAAATATTTTGGATGAATCTTTACAAAAATAAGACTTTATAAAAACGTAAAAATCCTTTCATGCAGTATAAGTTAAAAAAACATTCTTCTCATACTTTTGCCGGAAAAGTAAAAAATGTACCTCGTAACATAATCAAAAGAAAGATTCCTTACATACCATATAGTAAAACTCAAAAATGGGTAAAAAGTACTTTAAACCTAAATGAAAACACTTTTATAAAGCATGGACATAGATGATATCAATAACCCCAGTAAATACATACGAATAAGCAATCTCGGATAAAAATGAGATTTGCCAAATTTTCCCTTACCTTAGGTCCGATATTCTTCGTACGTATCCGAACCTACTATATAATGATTTAAATAATGTTATTGACTTATTAAAGAATAATATTAATTGTTATGATATCATATATGGTTCACTTATGACTTTATATTACCTGTTCTTTTGTATATTCCATGTTAAAGAGATTTTTGGGTAAAATCGTTTCATTTGTCGTCCGTGTTTTGACTTGTAATTATTCATATTATTACATAAGTGATGATTACTTAAAACCATAATATGAAACCTGATTTATATATAATATATATTCATAATATACATATATATAATAGATCGTTAAATGGAATGAAATACACCGTTCATGGAGACGGTAGGCTGTACGTACGCATGAACGCTGTTTTCGTTTCTTCGTTGAATTGAATGGAATTAATTGGATGACATACATATATATAAATAAATCCAGTATCATTATTATTTCATATATTTCATGATTACTTATTATATATACTTTATAATCATTTATGAATGGTTAATCATTGAGAATGAATCTCATTGCGTCGTGGAGACGGTATTCTGTACGTAAGCACGTGCGATGATATCGTTCCCATGATCGTGAAATTTTATTGGAGTGTATGTATACTATTACAGAATCAATATCACTTTACAATAATCATATATAGTTATTATTTAAACCATTATACCCATCCAAGTATGGTGGTGATAGAAAATAGATTACACCACGGCGTGGAGACGGTATTCCGTACGTACGCACGCGCGGTGATTTCATTTTCCGTAGGATGGATAGATGGTGAAATAGGGTTGTTTCATACTTATAATAACATATCAGTATATGACTGATACTGATGTTATTATTTCATAATGAAACAACCTATGAAGAAGAAGTGGAAGAAGAAAGAACGTTGAAAGAATCGGTAACAGACATTACCTCTTCTTTGAAGCGCCTCTTTGAGACCTACTCTTAGGGTACTGAAATTGGTCTTTGAAGAAGACCAGAACCTCTAGGATGTTTCTAGGGAAGTTTAAAAGAGAATAAGGCAGGTGATGGCCGATAATTAAGGCTCAAAGTGATGTGAGGAAGAGAGGGAGGAGGTGCCCTTTTATAAGGGAGGAGAGGGGAACCTTTGGAATAACTAAATATATTATTTTATTATAAAGTCATATTCGGTTTTTAATAGCTTAAAATTTATTTATTTCGAATATAAGGTGGGGATAGGTCTAAATCCTCTCATCCAATATAATTTAAACAAGTTTAGGTCATTATATTAACCTTAACTTTTAGTTTTAACTCTTAGTTAATATGATTGACATTTACCATGTCACATTGTATGTTTATGTTATATAGTTAATAAACTTACCATATACATCCAAGAGACCCCAAGTGGTCCATTAATGGAAAACCTATCATGATATAGGTATCTTGGACGAACCTTAGATTTTTAGTAATATAATAACAATTAATAATATAATATTTGTTTTAAAAACTATTTTATGTCAATTTTGACACTATTTGGTAATTGATTTTTTTGAAACTAATAACAAAATGATTAGTTCGAAAAAGTTAATTAAATCAATACTAACATGTCATATTAACATAGAAAATTATTTTAATTCATAAAAAATCCCAAATTGCATTTATTTTTTTATTTATAACATCAATTATGTAAATATTTCATTAATAAGATAATTATTGCATCATCATTGTTTCATAAATATATTAAATTATTTTATGTCTAAAAATTATAAATAAAATACCATTATGTAGGAAATCTTTTTAGCTTTCTAATGAATATTTATAGTCGAATTTATATTATGTATAACCCTATATTAAAAATTATTTATTTATTATACTTTGATTTTAACTATTTTAACCCATCTTTAAATAAATTAATAATAAATGTCCTAATCTAATCCAAGTGGGCCTAAATGGTCATATTTTATTCCTAAGGTTGTTTTTGGAAGAATTACACTTATACAATAGAATTAGGACATGTGTTAGGGTAATGAAAATATCATTTTTACCCTTAATTACCCTATTTACTTTTGACCGTTGTAAAAAGAAGTAAAAAGTTACTATTCACTAAAAATTATTTTCATCTCATTGAACCACATTTTAGTCATTGATATTAACCGTGTCTCTTGGATTTTTTAATTTCCACTCACAGATGCGGTAAAATTATGCTTTATGAAAAATTCAGTTTTTTTAACTACCACTTAGTGGTTTCACTATTCATCAAAAAATGAATGCTTCCAGAAAAATACCAAAAATTAGGCCTAAGGTATTTTTGATTTTATTAATTAAAAAATGATGTCTATTTTACCAAATTCAAAACATATCAGTTTCAATAATTAATTTAAAAATTAGTTCTCGTCGTCAAAACAAATAGCGTGTTCTTAAGAGAGAATAACTTTCAAAAGATTGACACTTGTTTATGTCTGGTTTAAATGTGAAATTACATCCAATAACCAACATTGTATTAAATTGTAAAAATATATTATAAATATACTTTAAAACCACTAAAATTTATAATTTATCACTATTAATTATTTCGATTAAAAAAGTTGTTTTTAATTAAAATTTAGTAATTTTCACAATTCATCAGAATATGAAAGTTATCCGAGAAGTACCAAAATTTCACCCTGAGCTAATTTTGATATTCCGAATCCAAAAATGATGTCCATTTTGAATGTTAAAATTTATAAAATTTCAAAAAGTGGGTATTACTATTCATAAAGTCTAGTTCATAATAATATTATAATAATATCTCGTTTAGTGAAACTCGGTATTGCGTACTACACACGCTATCGAGGAAGGTCGCGATTGCGTGTAATGCATGTAAAGTCATGGATTAATGTTTTGCATGCTCATTGTAGCGTACAACACATTAAATTAATGAAATTAAAAATAATTCTTTTCATAAAATCTCGGGGTGTTACTTTCTACCCCCCCTTAAAATGAATTTCGCCCTCGAAATTCGTCGGGGTTATAAATGGTTTACTACTCGAAAGTTTATTTAATAGAAACCCACATCGTAAAAAGGAATATCCAATCCAATCATGAAAAACTAAAGTATGAAACGTAACGGTTACCCAAATTAACTCATCACTGGGTTTCCACGTAGGAGAACATAGGTGAAAATTTGGATATGGAAGATAAATCTAACCATCAAGTTCTTGATGGAGAGTGGTAGAGAACATGGCTATGAAAAAGCCATTAATCACAAATCCATAGATTTGTGATGATCTATGGTACCATCTGATTCATGGGATATAAGTGCACTAAGACAACATTTTTGGTTTTCAAGATCATTTCCCTAAAGTTGATGAAATTGGAATTAGGAGAAATACTTTCGTGATTTTTGTACAGTCTCACCATTGGTTGTTCTTTGGACAATTTCAACTTAATCTCTTAAATAAATGAAGTTGAATTTTTCATTCGTGATGTGTTAGCAGATCATTTGATAGAATGATGAGTCATTCCATCTGTCTCAAACAAAAGGGTAGAAAAGTTATCAAAAAATACATAAGTCCATCTATAGTGAGATTAATCATATATGGTTCCTAAAATTGACTTATACTTCATATATCTTACTGCTTAATATAATAAAACTAGTTCCTACTAAACATGGACTTCCTGTAGGCCAGTGGTAGGTGATAAGGGCTAGTCGCACTTCGGTTGGGGGTTCGATTCCCATAGCCTTGTCCGATGGGATGGGCTGTCGCCCGTCCTGCAGGTTTTCCTTTTTCTAAAACTACATTACTATAACATCCCATCAATAATATCAAAAAAACATCTATCCTTAAACAATACTAACTTATGTCCAACATAATCCATTGCAATCTTTAGGCTTATCCATAATACTGCAGTCCACTCTCATAATATAGTGAAAATGATTACCAGAGATTTAATACCATCGTTGATCTGCATATATATTAAGATATGTCTTGTTGGTCACATTCCCAACATTCGAAGGCCTTAATCATGTATTCTCTTGAAAAATGAATACCCATTGATCCTTAGTGAAAACATGAATACAGTTAAAAGTTAACACTTTCCACATACCAAAATCCTCAAAATTCTATATACTCAAACCATGATATCACTTAGTCCTTATATCAATCATTAGCTCATGAAAACATCTCATTATTTTCTTATTCCTTCATTATACGCATATCATCTAATTTCCAAAAATATCGGAATAACCTTCCATGGTTACTGGTACCATTCAACATATGATTTCAAATACAATAGTGTAACAATCCTTAGATGATTCTTTATTCCATAGTACCATTAACTATACAACATAACTCTCGATAAACATACAATCATTCCACTACCTTCTAAAACAACTGACAGTGCTTCAACACTTCTTTCAGCTCATATATCATTTGTAGTCTCCTCATCATCATCCACATATATACTACCCATATGACTATGCTGATTCTCTTCATAAGATTTTACATTAGGGAATTGGTTTGCATAATGCCTGTACATTCCACATTTAAAACATCTAATCATTGTTGATGTCGTAGAAATACCATTATCCTTGTCCATGGTGTTAACTGAACCATTTCCTTTGCCCTTACTGGCTTTGTGTCCTTCTTTTCCACACCCAAAGCATCTTCCAGTTCCTTTGAAACATTCTCCTTGATTCCTATTCCCACATGATTTACATAGGGGAAAGTGAACTTTCTTTCCTCTATGATCATCATGAAACTCCATATTTATCTTATTATCTGAGTCGAGAAATTTACCAAAGTTGAGATTATTTATCATATTATGAGATTGCTGATTAGGCATAATAACGATATTTGGACTTCAGATCCCGTTTCATTTGGTTTCTCATGAAGAATATCATTCCATTGTCTGTCATATCCTCCATTATCGTGAATCATCTTGTTTCCAGCCATTTTGTAAAACCCAAAAAGAATAGCGTGAGAGGAAAAAATAATGCTAGGAAAAACAACATAGTAAAGGGGAAGCTCCCTCAATATCTAACATCTTACGTTAAATTCTATGATCGTTACCGTAGTTCTAGTACTATATCCTATACGTATACTTATCCTTAGGGACATCCCTAGACATACCTTAGAAATATCTCTAGGGATCTCACTAACATTTTCGCATCCTAGTTTCCAAAGGTTGACTAAACCTTTCCTCTGATAACAACTATAGAGACCTGAATCTTGACGTACATGGACATTACATTACTTTTGCGGAATACTTAATACATAACAAAAACAAACACACAAGGACCGTAATAGTTTAGTGTCTTTGGAAACTTGGAACGTAATATTCTAATCGTGGTGAAAGATCTTCAACATCTCCCATAAAGATCATCCACTTTTTGTTTCCTTACCTAAAACCTTTCTTTTGATTCTAGGGAAAAATAAAACATAAAAAGGGTGATCTCAAATGCTCAGTAAGGGTAAGCATGGATAAAATAAAACATACCATATACATTTGAACTTAAAAACATGAACATAATGTTTAAACATCAAAATCTTGGGCAACGACATAAAACTTGGAAGTACATAAGGAATATATCATAATGGAATATAAACCATGATAAAATAGAATGGGAATAAAACATGTAATTGTGGAATCCATTAAGCACATGTAATTATTTCCATAGTAGCCAAGACATTTTTTCCAAGACCATCTTAGTGGACAAAATCCCTTTCTAAATCGAGTTCACTCCCCGTTCCAGTCCTATAATACTGAACCGGATTAACTTACCATTCGATCCATGTCTATATCATAAAATATTAACCCAATGCATTGGAGGGAGATATAGGTCCCAACCATCTCATAATGAAATCAATTTTACTTGTGCCACAGAATAAACTTAAAACATTCACTATAACCCAAAGAATAAAATGGGTTTCATAAACATCATCCCATCATTTCATAATCCATATAAAACAAATGGAAATCTCATCATAATAAAAGTGAAACCATGTAAATCATAGAGACATTAAACTTGAATCATACACATATGAAATAATTTCATCTTAGATGGAAAATGGTTTTGATAAAACATTTGAAATGAATTCTTGAAGAAAATATCCTTTCTTGTTCAAAATAAATTCCATTTCACAAAACATCATTAAATTTAAAATTAAATGGATTTTATTGAAAATAGACATGAAATATTTTGGATAAATCTTTTCAAAAATAAGACTTTATAAAACTGTGAAAATCCTTTCATGCCGTATAAGTTAAAAAAACATTCTTCTCGTACTTTTGCCGGAAAAGTCAAAAAAGTACTTCATAACGTAATCAAAAGAAAGATTCCTTACATACCATATAGTAAAAGTAAAAATTGGGTAAAAAGGACTTTAAACATACATGAAAACACTTTTATAAAAAATGGACATGGATGACAGCAATAACCCCAGTAAATACATATGAATAAGAAATCTCGGATAAAAATGAGATTTTCCAAATTTTCCCTTTCCTTAGGTCTGATATTCTTTGTACGTATCCGAACCTCCTGTATAATGATTTAAATAATGTTATTGACTAATTAAAGTATCATATTAATTGTTATGATATCATATATTGTTCACTTATGACTTTATATTACTCGTTCCTTTGTAAATTCCATGTTAAAGAGCTTTTTGGGTAAAATTGTTTCATTTGTCGTCCGTGTTTTGACTTGTAATTATTCATATGATTACATAGATCATGATTACTTAATTCCAGAATATAAAACATGATTTATATATAATATATATTCATAATATACATATATATAATAGATCGATAAATGGAAAGAAATACACCGTTAATGGAGACGGTAGTCCGTATGTACGCATGAACGCTGTTTTCGTTTCTTCGTTGAATTGAATGGAATTAATTGGATGACATACATATGTATATAAATAAATCCAGTATCATTATTATGTCATATATTTCATTATTACTTAACATATATATTTTATAATCATTTATGAATGGTTAATCATTGGGAATGAATCTCATCGCGTCGTGGAGACGGTATTCCGTACGTACACACGAGCAATGATATCATTCCCCTGATCGTGGAATTTTATTGGAGTGCATTTATACTATTACAGAATCAATATCACTTTAAAATAATCATATATAGTTATTATTTACAACATTATACCCATCCAAGTAAGGTGGTGATGGAAAATATATTACACCACGGCGTGGAGATGGTATTCCGTACGTACGCACGCGCGGTGATTTCGTTTTCCGTAGGATGGATAGATTGTGAAATAGGGTTGTTTCAAACTTATAATAACATATCAGTATATTAGTGATACTGATGTTATTATTTCATAATGAAAAAACCTAATAAGAAGAATTGGAAGATGAAATAATGTTAAAAGAATCGGTAACAGACATTACCTCTTCTTTGAAGAACCTCTTTGAGACCTCCTCTTAGGGTACTAAAATTGGTCTTTGAAGAAGACCAGGACCTCTAGGATGTTTCTAGGGATGTGTAGAAGATAATTTTTCTGGGTTTTGACGAGCATGAAGGCTCAAAGTGATGTGAGGATGAGAGGGAGGAGGTTCCCTTTTATAAGGAAGGAGAGGGGTACCTTTGGAAAAAATAAAAATATTATTTTATTATAAAGTCATATTCGGTTATTAATAGCTCAAAATTGATTTATTTAGAATCTTAGGTGGGGATAGGTCTCAATCCTCTCATACAATAGAATTTAGAAACGTTTAGGTCTTTATATTAACCTTAACTTTTAGGTTTAACTCTTAGTTAATTAGATTGACATTTACCATGTCACTTTGTATGTTTATATTATATAGTTAATAAACTTACCATATACATCTATGCGACCCCCAAGTGGTCCATTAATGATACACCTATCATGATATAAGTATCGTGGCCGAACCTTAGATTTTTAGGAATATAATAACAATTAATAATATAATATTTGTTTTAAAAACTATTTTATGTTAATTTTGACACTATTTGGTAATTGATTTTTGTGAAACTCATAACAGAATTATTATTTCTAAAAAATTTAATTAAATCAATACTAACATGTCATATTAACATATAAAATTATTGGAATTCATTAAAAGTCCCAAATTACATTTATTTGGATATTTATAACATCAATTATATAAATATTTCATTAATAAGATAATTACTGCATCATCATTGTTTCATAAATAAATTAAATTATTTTTAAGTCTAAAAATTATAAATAAACTACCAGTATTTAGGAAATCTTTATAGATTTATAATTAATATTTATAGTCTAATTTATATTATGTATAACCCTATATTAAAAATGATTTTGTTATTAAACTTTGATTTTATCTATTTTAACCCTTCTATAAATAAATTCATAATAAATGTCCTAATCTAATCCATGTGGGCCTAAATGGTCATATTTTATTCCTAAGGTTGTTTTGGGCCGAATGACACTTATCAAATAGAATTAGATCATGTGTTAGGGTAATTACAATATCATTTTTACCCTTAATTACCCTATTTACTTTTGATAGTGGTAAAAAAAGTAAAAAGTAACTATTCACCAAAAATTATTTTCATTTTATTGAACCACATTTTAGTCCTTGATATTAACTGTGTCTCTCGGATTTTTGAAATTCCACTCACAGATGCGGTAAAATTATGTTTTATGAAGAATTCAATTTTTTTAACTACCACTTAGTGGTTTCACTATTCATCAAAAAATGAAAGTTTCCAGAAAAATACAAAAAATTAGGCCAAAGCTATATTTGATATTATGAATTCAAAAATGATGTATATTTTACCAAATTCAAAACATATCAGTTGCAATAATTAATTTAAAAATTAGTTCACGTCGTCAACAGAAATTGTGTGTTCTTAAAAGATAATAACTATCAAAAGATTGACACTTGTTTATGTTAGGATAAAAGTGAAATTACATCCAATGACCAACATTTTATTAAATTGTAAAAACATATTATAAATATAATTTAAAACCACTCAAATTTATAATTTATCACTATTAATTATTTCGATTAAAAAAGTTATTTTTAATTAAAATTTAGTAATTTTCACTATTCATCATACTATGAAAGTTATCCGAAATGTACCAAAATTTCACCCTAAGCTAATTCCGATATTCCGAATCCAAAAATGATGTCCATTTTGAAAGATAAAATTTATAAAATTTCAAAAAGTGGTTATTACTATTCCTAAAGGCTAGTTCATAATAATATTATAATAATATATCGTTTAGTGAAATTCGGTATTGCGTACTACACACGCTATCGTGGAAGGTCGTGATTGCCTGTAATGCAAGGCAACTCAGGGATGCATGTTGTGCATGCTCCTTGTAGCGTACAACAGAAGAAATAAATGAAATTAAAAAGAATACTTTTCATAAAATCTCGAGGTGTTACATTCTACCCCCCCTTAAAATGAATTTCGCCCTCAAAATTCATCGGGGTTATAAATTGTTTACTACTCGAAAGTTTCTATAATAGAAACCCACATCGTAAAAAGGAATATCAAAAACATTTTTAAAAACTAAAGTATGAAACACAATGGTTACCCAAATTAACTCATCACTGGGTTTCCACGTAGGAGAACATAGGGGAAAATATGGATATGGAAGAGAAATCTTACCATCATGTAATTGATGGAGAGTGGTAGAGAGCATGGATATGAAAAAGACATTAATCACAAATCCATAGATTTGTGATGATCTAAGGTACCATCTGATTCCTCGGATATAAGAGCACTAGGACAACATTTTTGGTTTTCAAGATCATTTCCCTAAAGATGATGAAATTGGAATTAGGAGAAATACTTTCGTGATTTTTGTATAGTCTCACTGTTGGTCGTTCTTTGGACAATTTCCAATTCATATATTAAATAAATGAAGTTGATTTTTTTCATTCGTGATGTGTTAGCAGATCATTTGATAGAATGATGGGTCATTCCAACTGTCTCAAACAAAAAGATAGAAATGTTATCATAAAATACATAAGTCCATCTATAGTGAGATTAATCATATATGGTTCCTAAAATGGACTTATACTTCATATATCATACTGATTAATATAATAAAACTACTTCCTACTAAACAGGGACTTCCTGTAGGCTAGTGGAAGTCGATAAGGGCCAGTCGCACTTCGGTTGTGGGTTCAATTCCAACAGCCTTGTCTGACGCGATGGGTTGTCGCCCGTCCTGTAGGTTGTCCATTTTCTAAAACTACATTACTATAACATCCCATAAATAATATCGAAAAAACTTCTATCCTTAAACAATACTAACTTATGTCCAACATAATCCATTCCAATCTTTAGGCTTATCCATAATACTGCAGACCACTCTCATAATATAGTGAAAACGATTACCTGAGATTTAATACCATCGTTGATCCCAATATATATTAAGATATGTCTTGTTGGTCACATTCCCAACATTTGAAGGCCTTAATCATGTATTCTCTTGAAAAATGAATAACCATTAAACCATAGTGAAAACATGAATACATTTAAAAGTTAACACATTCCACATACCAAAATCCTAAAAATTCTATATACTCAAACCATGATATCACATAGTCCTTATAACAATCATGAGCTCATGAAAACATCTCATTATTTTCTTATTCCTTCATTATGCACATATCATCTACTTTCCAAAAATATCTGAATAAACTTCCATGGTTACTGGTACCATTCAACATATACTTTTAAATACAATAGTGTACCAATCCTTAGATGATTCTTTATTCCATAGTACCATTAACTATACAACATAACTCTCGATAAACATACAATCATTCCACTACCTTCTAAAACAATCGACTATGCTTCAACACTTCTTTCAGCTCATATATCATTTGTAGTCTCCTCATCATCATCCACATAAATACTACCCATGTGACCATGCTGATTCTCTTCATGTGATTTTCCATTAGGGAATTGGTTTTCATAATGCCCGTACATTCCATATTTAAAACATCTAATCATTGTTGATGTCGTAGCAATACCATTATCCTTGTCCATGGTGTTAACTGAACCTTTTCCTTTGCACTTACTGGCTTTGTGTCCTTATTTTCCACACTCAAAGCATCGTCCATTTCCTTTGAAACATTCTCCTTGATGCCTATTCCCACATTATTTACATAGGGGAAATTGAACATTCATTCCTCTATGATCATCATGAAACTCCATCTTTCCCTTATTATTTGAGTCGGGAAACATCCCAAAGTTGAGATTATTGATCATATTATAAGATTGCTGATTAGGCATAATAACGATGTTTGGACTTCCAGATCCCGTTTCATTTGGTTTCTCATGAATAATATCATTACATTGTATGTCATATCCTCCATTATCGTGAATCCTCTTGTTTCCATCCATTTTCTAAAACCCAAAAAATTAGTGTGAGAGGCAAAAAAAATTCTAGGAAAAACAACATAGTAAAGGGGAAGCACCCTCAATATCTAACATCTTACATTAAATTATAAGATCGTTACCATAGTTCTAGGATTATATCATATACGTATACTTATCCATAGGGATATCCCTAGACATACCTTAGAAATATATCTAGGGATCTCACTAACGTTTTCGCATCTTAGTTTCCAAAGGTTGACTAAACCATTCCCCTGATACCAACTGTAAAGACCCGAAGCTTGATGTACATGGAAATTACATTACTTTTTCAGAATAATTAATACATAACAAAAACATACACACAATGACCGTAATAGTTTAGTGTCTTTGGAAACTTGGATCGTAATCTTCTAATCGTGGTGAAAGATCTTCAACATCTCCCATAAAGATCTTCCACTATTTATTTCCTTACCTAAAACCTTTCTTTTGATCCTGGGGGAAAATAAAACATAAAAAAGGTGAGCTCAAATTCTCAGTAAGGGTAAGCATGGATAAAATAAAACATACCATATACATTTGAACTTAATAACATGAACATAATGTCGAAACATCAAAATCTTGAGCAGCGACATAAAACATGAAAGTACATATGGCATATATCATAGTGGAACATTAACCATGATAAAATAGCATGGGAATAAAACATTTAATTGTGGCATCCATTAAGAACATGTAATGATTTCCATAGTATCCAAGTCATTTCTGTCAATACCATCTTAGTGGAAAAAGTCCCTTTGTAACGCCCCGACCCCAGCTACCCAGAGTCGGTGCATTACTTCGTAACATTGGCATGATCACAAAAGATCAAGTCTCGAAAGACCGATTAGTTTAGTAGCCTTGGAAACACTAGATACATTCATAAGTCTTTCATTACATCAAAAAGTAAACAAACTACAATAACATGGTCTTCATAGTCCACAATCATATCCCTTTCTGACTACCCCTGCAGGTCACTCATAAATTACTTCTTCACATCCTGGAAAAATATTAAAACATTGAAAGGGGTGAGCTCAGATGCTCAGTAAGGTTAACAATATAGCGGAAGCTTTCATAAATAATCATTAACATTTAAGGCAATGTATAACTAAAACAAAAGCCTTTTAAACTTGAACTTCAACACAATATGGCAAAAGTAAAATGAGATAATGCCATTTACTTCTTCACATGGATATTCTACTAGTCGAATAATCACATACAATATCAATAAACACTTTCATAATGAGGGAATGTATAATGCCAGACATTCTGAAACATTTTGTCAAGGCCTTGGCCAAGACGTCTAAAATGATTAAGGCCTCGGCCAAAACCATAAATCAAATTGGGAAAGGGCCTCAGCCAATTCCACGTCTAGTTGTCTCATGAGACCTACTGATGCAATTTTTTTTAGAAGATACTTACGTTTAAAATTGCTCAAATATACTCCAGTGTTTTTCTGAAAACATTATGCAAGCTTCTGAAAACAAAATAACTAATTCTGAGACTGCTCGACTAATTACAGGCCATGATGGTTCCACGCCCAATCCCTTCCTGTCTAACACACTCGAGAGTCGGGTTTTCTGAAAACATTTTTAAGCTTGCGTTAAGTACGTATACATTTGCACTGGATTTTCATATATTGGAGAGAAATATCTCTTTTTTGAAATCATTTAAAAATCACATAGTTATAAAAGAAAACCTTTTGAATAAACGTAAAAGTCAAAGGGGTTTATACACCGTATAAAATAAAGTTGTGTATAAAACCAAATATGCCTCAATGAAAGGGGATTGAGACGAAGTCCTTAAAAAGATCAATTTTTATAAAGTAGGTATATTATGTGTATTCACTATAATTACACTTGAAGAAAGTAAAAAATACAAGATAGGATATAATAATATCATGACATAATTTGAAAGTAGGAGATTAACCCAAAGAATAAAAATTGGGTTAAGAAGTTCCCTTACCTTGTGTCTGACTTGACTCAACCGTTCTTTAACCTCCTGAATAATAAACTAGAGTTAATATCTACCTTATTAAGAACCATTTTCAATTTCATTATCCTTTTTATATCACTTATTACAATGTTATGAACATTATGTAATTATTTAAGTTAATAACGGTCGTTTTGTCGATCTTTGGTACTTGAGTCAACAATAAACTTCTTATAATTATAAGTTGTTCATGTGGTGAAATATCCATTATATCCAGAATTATATTAATGATGTAGATATCATATATATCATATATATATAGTATATACATTTATTTATAATATTACGTAACATTTAGAGGTAAGAAATGAAATGCACTGTTCATGGAGATGGTAAGCCGTACGTACGCATGAACGCTACTTTCATTTCAATTTCATATTTAATGGAATGAAATCATAATGATATAAATGTATAATATAATTCCAGTATAATATAGTGTATAATACCATTTACTCCATCCTTTATACATCCCACATATGGCATTAACGATTCAAATCACTTTGAGAGGGCGGTAGTCCGCACTTCCTAAAATGAAATTATCTCATTTTACCCATAATGGAAATCATAAAGTATGCCATAAATGAGAAATACAGAAGCATAAGTAAAACATAAACATATTATATATCATATATAAAAATAGTGACATCTTAATGGCCACCTTTGAAGGTGTTATATGAGTGTTGAACAATCATCGTTTCGTGAGGCAGAAATTCGCCATCCACAGAAACCGTATGTTCTTTAACCATTAGATGTAGGTGTGTGTAAGTGTAGCTCGAATCCTTCTTATAACAATATCTTAGTATATTGAGGATACTGGTGTTGTTACAAAAGAATTGAATAAAAAGAGTTTAGGGGGTTGGAGAAGAAAAATAATCCAAAACAACATTAGAAAAGACATTACCTCAAAATCGGGTAACTCTTTTTGATTTGAGCCAAAGGCTTCCTTGGGAAGAGTTCTGCCCAAAGTGAGGCTTCTATGAGTAAGAGAGGGATGTTAGGAGAGTATTTGGGCAGAGGTTGGCCAAGCCAAATGGCTTGATGGTGTGAATAAGGTGGGAGTGGTGGGGTCCTTTTATAAGTGGAGAGGAGGGGCACTTTTGGAATGATTGAAATGTTACATTATTTCACAATGCTTTTCGGATTCTAAAGGTCCCACACTTATATAATTCGAGGCTAAGGTGATAAGGTTTCGAAATATCTTCATCCAATAGGCTTTGGACAAGTGTAAGCCTTGTATTTTTCATTATCTTCTCATTTTATTTAAATCGTTAAATAATGAGGTGATCGCCACATCATAGTGATGTCATAAATAATTTAATTTATTTAATGTCTAAAAATTATAAAACAAATACTATGATGTAGGAAATCTTTTTATATTTCTAATGAATATTTATAATCAAAATTTGGACTTGTGTAACCCCATGTAAAAATTGTTTTAGTAAAACCTTTTATGTTTGTGTCATTTTTTACTTTAACATTAAATAAAAGGTATTTATGTCATTTTCTAACTAAAGTGGCTCCATGGGGTCCCCATGTTGACCCATGGGTTGTCTTGGTCGGCCATGACTCATCCAATAGGAGTAGGACAAGTGTCATGCTCATCTCATATTATTATAAATTATTTGTACCTTAAACTACACTAATTACCTCTAATCGCGATTAAGAACTTAAAAGTTACTATTCACCAAAAAATTATTTTAATCTCATTGAACCACATTTTACTTCTTAATGACAACCATGTATGTCGGATTTTTGAAAATCAAATCACAGAAGTGGTAATATTTCATTTAAACGAAAAATCAGTTATTTAACTACCACTTAGTGGTTTCACTATTCATCAAAAATTGACGTTTTTCAAAACAATGCCAAAATTTCCCCCTAAGCTATAATTGATATTCCGAAATCAAAAATGATGTCTATTTTACAAAATTACAAACATATAAGTTTCATTAATTAATTTTATAATTAATTCCCGCTGTTACAACAAATAGCGTGTTTTTAAGAAACAATTTATATCAAAAGATTGTCAATTGTTTATGTCCAATTTCAATGTTAAATTAATTATAATGACCACCATTGGATAAAATGGTAAAAATATATTCTAATTATACCTTAAAACCACTAGATAGTATAACTTATCACTATAAATTATTTTGATTAAAAAAGTTGTTTTAAGTATTTTTCACTATTCATAAAAATTTGGAAGTTCTCGGAAAATTTCAAAAAATTCAACATAGGCTAATTTCAATATTAGGAATACAAAAATGAAGTCCATTTTGAAATATAAAATTTCTATAAATTTAAAAGGTGGTTATTACTATTCATAACGGCTACTTTGATTAGTTGCGGTGTGTTAGAACTCGAACTTGCGTACAATGCAAGCTATTGCATTTTTGAAAGAGAGGCGTATCGTGGAAGCTCGGGGTGTTACATTCTCCCCTCCTTCAATAAATTGCGTCCTCGCAATTTGAAATTTTTCTTTGAATATAAAAGGTTGAAAAGAGAAAATACCTTTGAGGAAAACCCACATCGGAAATAAGATTAATAAAATTTAGCCTTAATAAGAGGGAAAGTGAAATGAACAAGTCACCACCCAATTATGATCTCGATTAGGAGAACATTAGTGGCAATTAGAGACATATAATTAGAGGAAAAACGTAAATATTTGTAGGGAGCGATTGGGGTCATCAATCACAATCAACTGTCAAATTGAGGGCCTCAAAGCCTTCAATCTATGTTGATTTAAAATATCATCAGTTCAACAAGACATAAGGTATTAGGATAACATATTTTTTTGTTTTAATATCCCTTTACTAAAGTTTAAGAATTAATTTATTCATTTAATAAGAGATAGGTATATATATATTTATGCTTGACAATTAGAGTTTCAACCTTCAACTCATATTTCACTCAAAAAGATAATAGAACACAAAAATATTATACTTATCCTAATTTTATAATGTTCCAAATGTTAACACATACCATTTAGATTAGTAAAATTATTTTGTAATAACCAGGGACTTCCTATAGGCTAGTGGTAGGAAATAAAGGCCTGTCGCACTATGACTGTGGGTTCGATTCCTGCAGCTTTGTCCGACGCAACGGGTTATGCCCCACCCTGCAGGTTGTCCTTTTCCTAAAACTATAGTATTATAACATTCAAAAATAATCTTCATAAATTTTTAACCTTAAACAATACTATCCAAAGATCAACTTAATCCACTCCAACCTTTATAGTTATCCAAAATACCTCTGTCCAGACATTCTCTAAAAGGTCTCTTAATTCCAAAATCAATTTATCAGATTCCCCAAACAAAGAAAAGTTTCTCTTATTGTCACATACTAAAAATATGATTACCTTAATCATATTAAAACCTTACTGAAATCAACAAGTACTGCAGTACAATCCTTATATATATATCACATTATTCTAATTACCAGAATATAATACATGAGTCCAAAAGCACCAATACATTAGTTATTCTGCTTCAACTGTAGTAACAGCATAAGATTGTCATTGATCCCTTGGCCTTTTCTGAGCTAAGTTTCCCTGACGCTTAGGACATTCATTTGCATAATGACCCATTTCTCTACAATTGTAGCATTCAACTTTGATAGCCTCTTTCTTTCCCTTGTAATCACGAGCCTGGTGACCCATTTCTCCACATTTATAACAAACTCCCATTCCTTTTAGGCAAGTACCAGTGTGATTCTTCCCACAATTATCACATACTGGAAAATACTTCTTTCCCTTTTTCCCTTTATCTGTCTCTTGTTCCACCGTTCTCTTCTTCTCTTGCTTTACTTTGTTGTCATAAGACTTAGAGAATTCCGTTTCTGTCTTGATAGCACACGAGACAATATCTTCGTATGATGAGAAGGATTGTGATACCAAAGCTCGACGGAGAAATGGTTTTAACCCATCAAAGAAACGATCAATCTTACTCCTTGGGTTACATATATAATCGGCAGCATGCCTCGCTAACCTTGTAAAGTTAGCCTCATACTTTGCGACATTCTCATCCTCCTTCTACCTCAGACTCAGAAATTGCCTTTCCATATCTGCTCGATGGTCACGAGGAAAGTATTTTTCTAAGAAAAGCTCTTTGAACTCCCTCCATTCCATATTCGATACGTCGTCATCTTCCTTTGTGTTTTGAATCAGCGACCACCACTAATCGGCATCTCCAGTGAGGCGGTAAACTGCCATGACAACCTTCTCCCTTTCACTACTCCACAAGGCATGGAATATTTTCTCTAAGGAATTTATCCATTGATCAGCTACTATAGGATTTGTACTCCCATTGAAGGTTGGTAGTTGTTGCCTCATGAAACGGTCTAGCATTGATCCTCCACGTTGCGGATTAGGGTGCTCCATACGAGTAAGGTTATTATTCATAACCTAAGTGAGTTGTCCCAGTATGGTATTAAGTTGATCAGCACCAGTTGTATCTCCAGATCCACAATAATTATCTTGAGCAGGAGGGCAATCCCTACACGGAGTTCGTGCATTGATACGGTTTCCATTCCTTCCACTAGGCGCCATTTCTAAACAATGGCATAAACTAGATTAGTTTATGAATCAAAATACATAATTCCATATTTGTAAAATACTTTACATAAATTGAACTATTTATGGATATAATCCATAATCATAAAAAGAAATGTTTCCTTTGAGGAAGTATATACTCATAACCCTTCATAGTGGTTTGTAAAGAAAATGAGAATTATCCTAAGCATATCCCCCGGGAGTGTCGTAACCAAGAGTGCAGCGAGGCCCGTTGTCGTGCACCAGTTCCTGTTCGAGTCTAGCTCAAAGCGGTGTTTTCGGGTTTTACCCCTAGGTACATCTGTGCCAGATCCGCCTCTACCTGGTCGTATCCAGACAGGGATGTATTGCTCGGCAAACTCACAAAATCTCTACAATAAAAAAATTCTAGGAAGTTCTTCTATACTAATCCTCAAAGTCTATCTTTGGGCTATGTGCTCTAATCAGAGTTTATCTAAATCTAGCTTCCAAGGTTAGTACTAAACTGCCTCTGATACCAACTGTAACGCCCCGACCCCAGCTACCCAGAGTCGGTGCATTACTTCGTAACATTGGCATGATCACAAAAGATCATGTCTCGAAAGACCGATTAGTTTAGTAGCCTTGGAAACACTAGATACATTCATAAGTCTTTCATTACATCAAAAAGTAAACAAACTACAATAACATGGTCTTCATAGTCCACAATCATACCCCTTTCTGACTACCCCTGCAGGTCACTCATAAATTACTTCTTCACATCCTGAAAAAATATTAAAAAATTGAAAGGGGTGAGCTCAGATGCTCAGTAAGGTTAACAATATAGCGGAAGCTTTCATAAATAAACATTAACATTTAAGGCAATGTATAACTAAAACAAAAGCCTTTTAAACTTGAACTTCAACACAATATGGAAAAAGTAAAATGAGATAATTCCATTTACTTCTTCACATGGATATTCTACTAGTCGAATAATCACATACAATATCAATAAACACTTTCATAATGAGGGAATGTATAATGCCAGACATTCTGAAACATTTTGTCAAGGCCTCGGCCAAGACGTCTAAAATGATTAAGGCCTCGGCCAAAACCATAAATCAAATTGGGAAAGGGCCTCGGCCAATTCCACGTCTAGTTGTCTCATGAGACCTACCGATGCAATTTTTTTTAGAAGATACTTACGTTTAAAATTGCTCAAATATACTCCAGTGTTTTTCTGAAAACATTATGCAAGCTTCTGAAAACAAAATAACTAATTCTGAGACTGCTCGACTAATTACAGGCCATGATGGTTCCACGCCCAATCCCTTCCTGTCTAACACACTCGAGAGTCGGGTTTTCTGAAAACATTTTTAAGCTTGCGTTAAGTACGTATACATTTGAACTGGATTTTCATATATTGGAGAGAAATATCTCTTTTTTGAAATCATTTAAAAATAACATAGTTATAAAAGAAAACCTTTTGAATAAACGTAAAAGTCAAAGGGGTTTATACACCGTATAAAATAAAGTTGTGTATAAAACCAAATATGCCTCAATGAAAGGGGATTGAGACGAAGTCCTTAAAAAGATCAATTTTTATAAAGTAGGTATATTATGTTTATTCACTATAAGTGCACTTTAAGAAAGTAAAAATACAAGATAGGACATAATAATATCATGACATAATTTGAAAGTAGGAGATTAACCCAAAGAATAGAAATTGGGTTAAGAAGTTCCCTTACCTTGTGTCCGACTTGACTCAACCGTTCTTTAACCTCCTGAATAATAAAATAGAGTTAATATATACCTTATTAAGAACCATTTTCAATTTCATTATCCTTTTTATATCACTTATTACAATGTTATGAACATTATGTAATTATTTAAGTTAATAACGGTCGTTTTGTCGATCTTTGGTACTTGAGTCAACAATAAACTTCTTATAATTATAAGTTGTTCATGTGGTGAAATATTCATTAGATCCAGAATTATATTAATGATGTAGATATCATATATATAATATATATACAGTATATACATTTATTTATAATATTACGTAACATTTAGAGGTAAGAAATGAAATGCACTGTTCATGGAGACGGTAAGCCGTACGTACGCATGAACGCTACTTTCATTTCAATTTCATATTTAATGGAATGAAATCATAATGATATAAATGTATAATATAATTCCAGTATAATATAGTGTATAATACCATTTACTCCATCCTTTAAACATCCCACATATGGCATTAACGATTGAAATCACTTTGAGGGGGCGGTAGTCCGCACTTCCTAAAATGAAATTATCGCGTTTTACCCATAATGGAAATCATAAAGTATGCCATAAATGAGAAATACAGAAGCATAAGTAAAACATAAACATATTATATATCATATATAAAAATAGTTACATCTTAATGGACACCTTTGAAGGTGTTATATGAGTGTTGAACAATCATCGTTTCATGAGGCAGAAATTCGCCATCCACAGAAACCGTATGTTCTTTGACCATTAGATGTAGGTGTGTGTAAGTGTAGCTCAAATCCATCTTATAACAACATCCTAGTATATTGAGGATACTGGTTTTGTTACAAAAGAATTGAATAAAAATAGTTTAGGGGGTTGGAGAATAAAAATAAACCAAAACAACATTAGAAAAGACATTACCTCAAAATCGGGTAACTCTTTTTGATTTGAGCCAAAGGCTTCCTTGGGAAGAGTTCTGCCCAAAGTGAGGCTTCTATGAGTAAGAGAGGGATGTTGGGAGAGTATTTGGGCAGAGGTTGTCCGATACAAATGGCTTGAAGGTGTGAATAAGGTGGGAGTGGTGGGGGCCTTTTATAAGTGGAGAGGAGGGGCACTTTTGGAAAGATTGAAATGTTACATTATTTCACAATGCTTTTCGGATTCTAAAGGTCCCAAACTTATATAATTCGAGGATAATGTGATAAGGTTTCGAAATATCTTCATACAATAGGCTTTGGACAAGTTTAAGCCTTGTATTTGTCATTATCTTCTCATTTTATTTAAATCGTTAAATAATGAGGTCATCGCCACATCATAATGATGTCATAAATAATTTAATTTATTTAATGTCTAAAAATTATAAAACAAATACTATTATGTAGGAAAGCCTTTTAGATTTCTAATGAATATTTATAATCAAAATTTGGACTTGTGTAACCCCACGTAAAAATTGTTTTAGTAAAACCTTTTATGTTTGTGTCATTTTTTACTTTAACATTAAATAAAAGGTATTTATGTCATTTTCAAACTAAAGTGGCTCCATGGGGTCCCCAAGTTTACCCATGGGTTGTCTTGGTCGGCCATGACTCATCCAATAGGAGTAGGACAAGTGTCATGCTCATCTCATATTATTATAACATTATTTGTACCTTAAACTACACTAATTACCTCTAATCGCGATTAAGAACTTAAAAGTTACTATTCACCAAAAAATTATTTTAATCTCATTGAACAACATTTTACTTCTTAATGACAACCATGTATGTCGTATTTTTGAAAATCAAATCACAGAAGTGGTAATATTTCATTTAAACGAAAAATCAGTTATTTAACTACCACTTAGTGGTTTCACTATTCATCAAAAATTGAAGTTTTTCAGAACAATGCCAAAATTTCACCCTAAGCTATAATTGATATTCCGAATTCAAAAATGATGTCAATTTTACAAAATTCCAAACATATAAGTTGCATTAATTAATTTTATAATTAATTCCCGCTGTTACAACAAATAGCGTGTTTTTAAGAAACAATTTATATCAAAAGATTGGCAATTGTTTATGTCCATTTTAAATGTTAAATTAATTCTAATGACCACCATTGGATAAAATGGTAAAAATATATTCTAATTATTCCTTAAACCCACTAGATAGTATAACTTATCACTATAAATTATTTTGATTAAAAAAGTTGTTTTAAGTATTTTTCACTATTCATAAAAATTTAGAAGTTCTCGGAAAATTACAAAAAATTCAACATAGGCTAATTTCAATATTAGGAATACAAAAATGAAGTCCATTTTGAAATATAAAATTTCTATAAATTTAAAAGGTGGTTATTACTATTCATAACGGCTACTTTGATTAGTTGTGGTGTGTTAGAACTCGAACTTGCGTACAATGCAAGCTATTGCATTTTTGAAAGAGAGGCGTATCGTGGATGCTCGGGGTGTTACACCCTTTCTGAATCGAGTTCACTCCTCGTTCCAGTCCTGTAATACTAAACCGGATTAACTTACCGTTCCAGCCATGTCTATCTCATAAAATATTTACCCAATGAATTGGAGGGAGATATAGGTCCCACCCATCTCATATTGAAATCATTCTTACTTGTGCCACAGAAAGAACATAAAACATTCACCATAACCCAAAGAATACAATGGGTTTCATAAACATCATCCCATCATTTCATAATCCATATAAAACAAATGGAAATTTCATCATAAGAAAAGTGAAACCATGTAAATCATAGTGACATTAAACTTGAATCATACACATATGAAATAATTTCATCTTAGATGGAAAATGGTTTTGATAAAACATTTGAAATGAATTCTTGAGGAAATTATCCTTTCTTCTTCAAAATAAATTTCATTTCACAAAACGTCATTCAATTATAAAAGAAAAAGATTTTATTGGAAATAGACATTAAATATTTTGGATGAATCTATACAAAAATAAGACTTTATAAAACCATAAAAAATCCTTTCATGCCGTATAAGTAAAAAAACATTCTTCTCGTACTTTTGCCAGAAAAGACAAAAAAGTACCTCGTAACGTAATCAAAAGAATGATTCCTTACATACCATATAGTAAAAGTCAAAAATGGGTAAAAAGGACTTTAAACATACATGAAAAAACTTTTATAAAAAATGGACAAGGATGATAGCAATAACCCCAGTAAATACATATGAATAAGCAATCTCGGATAAAAACGAGATTTGCCAAATTTTCCCTTACCTTAGGTCTGATATGCTTCGTACGTATCTGAAACTCCTGTATAATGATTTAAATAATGTTATTTACTTATTACAGAATAATATTCATTGTTATGATATCATATATGGTTCACTTATGACTTTATATTACCCGTTATTTTGAAAATTCCATGTTAAAGAGCTTTTTGTGTAAAATCGTTTCATTTGTCGTCCGTGTTTTTACTTGTAATTATTCATATGATTACATAGATCATGATTACTTAATTCCATAATATAAAACATGATTTATATATAATATATATTCATAATATACATATATATAATAGATCGATAAATGGAAAAAATACACTGTTCATGGAGACGGTAGGCCGTACGTACGCATGAACGCTGTTTTCGTTTCTTCGTCGAATGAATGAAATTAATTGGATGACATAAATATATATATATATATATATATATAAATCCAGTATCATTTTTATTTCATATATTTCATGATTACTTGTTACATATACTTTATAATCATTTATGAATGGTTAATCATTGAGAATAAACCTCATCGCGTCGTGGAGACGGTATTCCGTACGTACGCACGAGTGATGATACCGTTCCCATGATCGTGGAATTTTAATGGAGTGTATGTATACTATTACATAATCAATATCACTTTAAAATAGTCATATATAGTTATTATTTACACCATTATACCCATCCAAGTAAGGTGGTGATGGAAAATAGATTACACCACGGCGTGGAGAAGGTATTCCGTACGTATGCACGCGCGGTGATTTCGTTTTCCGTAGGATGGATAGATGGTGAAATAGGGTTGTTTCATACTTATAATAGCATATAAGTATATGTGTGATACTGATGTTATTATTTCATAATTAAACAACCTATGAAGAAGAAGTGGAAGAAGAAATAAAGTTGAAAGAATCGGTAACGGACATTACCTCTTCTTTGAAGCGCCTCTTTGAGACCACCTCTAAGAGTACTAAAATTGGTCTTTTGAAGAACACCAGGACCTCTAGGATGTTTCTAGTGAAGTGGAGAAGAGAATTTTATAGGGGTTTTCTGAGCATGAATTCTCAAAGTGATGTGAGGAAGAGAGGGAGGAGGTTCCCTTTTATAAGGGAGGAGAGGGGCACCTTTGGAATAACTAAAAATATTATTTTATTATAAAGTCATATTCGGTTTTTAATAGATCCAAATTTATTTATTTCGAATCTAAGGTGGGGATAGGTCTAAATACTCTCATACAATAGAATTTAGACATGTTTAGTTCATTATATTAACCTTAACTTTTAGTTTTAACTCTTAGTTAATTAGATTGACATTTACCATGTCACTTTGTATGTTTATATTATATAGTTAATAAACATACCATATACATCCAAGTGACCCCCAAGTGGTCCATTAATGATACACCTATCATGATATAAGTATCATGGCCGAACCTTAGATTTTTATGTATATAATAAAAATTAATAATATAATATTTGTTTTAAAAACTATTTTATGTCAATTTTGACACAATTTGGTAATTGATTTTTGTGAAACTCATAACAGAATGATATATCAAAAAAGGTAAATTAAATCAACACTAACATGTCATATTAACATATAAAATTATTTTAATTCATAAAATGTCCCAAATTACATTTATTTTGATATTTATAACATAAATTATGTCAATATTTCATTAATAAGATAATTACTATATCATCATTGTTTCATAAATAAATTAAATTATGTTAAGTCTAAAAATTATAAATAAACTTCCATTATTTAGGAAATATTTTTATCTTTCTAATTAATATTTATAGTCGAATTTATCTTACGTATAATACTATATTAAAAATGATTTAGTTATTAAACTTTGATTTTAACTATTTTAACCCTTCTTTAAATAAATTAAAAATAAATGTCCTAATCAAATCCAAGTGGACCTAAATGGTAATATTTTATTCCTAAGGTTTTTTTGGCCGAATTACACATATAAAATAGAATTAGGACATTTTTTAGGTTAATAACAATATCATTTTTACCCTTAATTACCCAATTTACTTCTGACCGTGGTAAAAAAAAGTAAAATATTACTATTCACCAAAAATTATTTTCAACTCATTGAACCACATTTTAGTCCTTGATATTAGCCGTGTCTCTCAGATTTTTGAAATTCCACTCACAGATGCGGTAAAATTATATTTTATGAAAAATTCAATTTTTTTAACTACCACTTAGTGGTTTCACTATTCATCAAAAAATGAAATTTTTGAGAAAAATACAAAAAATTAGGCCTAAGATATATTTTATATAATGAATTCAAAAATGATGTCTATTTTACCAAATTCAAAACATATCAGTTGCATTAATTAATTTAAAAATTAGTTACCTTCGTCAAAACAAATAGCGTGTTTTTAAGAGATAATAACTATCAAAAGATTGACACTTGTTTATGACTGGTTTAAATGTGAAATTACATCCAATGACCAAAATTGTATTAAATTGTAAAAATATATTCTAAATATACTTTAAAACCACTCAAATTTATAATTTATCACTATTAATTATTTCGATTAAAAAAGTTGTTTTTAATTAAAATTTAGTAATTTTCACTATTCATCAGAATATGAATGTTATCCGAAAAGTACCAAAATTTCACCCAAAGCTAATTTCGATATTCCAAATCCAAAAATGATTTCCATTTTGAATGATAAAATTTTAAAAATTTCAAAAAGTGTGTATTACTATTCATAAAGGCTAGTTCATAATACTATTATAATAATATCTCGTTTAGTGAAACTCGGTATTGTGTACTACACACGCTATCGAGGAAGGTCATGATTGCGTGTAATGCAAGGCAAGTTAGGGATGCGTGTTGTGCATGCTCATTGTAGCATACAACACAAGAAATTAATGAAATAAAAAATAATAATTTTCATAAAATCTCGGGGTGTTACATTCTACCCCCCTTAAAATGAATTTCACCCTCGAAATTCATCGGGGTTATAAATGGTTTACTTATCGAATGTTTCTATAATAGAAACCCACATCGTAAAAAGGAATATCAAAACCATTGTTTAAAAACTAAAGTATGAAACGTAACAGTTAACAAAATTAACTCATCACTAGGTTTCCACGTAGGAGAACATAGGTGAAAATATGGATATGGAAGAGAAATCTAACCATCATGTTCATGATGGAGAGTGGTAGAGAACATGGCTATGAAAAAGACATTAATCACAAATCCATAGATTTGTGATGATCTAAGTTACCATCTAATTCCTTGGATATAAGAGCACTAGAACAACATTTTTGGTTTTCAAGATCATTTCCCTAAAGTTGATGAAATTGGAATTATGAGAAATACTTTCGTGATTTTTGTACAGTCTCACCGTTGGTAATTCTTTGGAAAATGTCCAATTCATCTCTTAAATAAATGAAGTTGAATTTGTCATCATGATGTGTTAGCAGATCATTTGATAGAATGATGGGTCATTCCATCTGTTTCAAACAAAAGGTTAGAAAAGTTATCAAAAAATACATAAGTCCATCTATAGTGAGATTAATCATATATGGTTCCTAAAATGGACTTATACTTCATATATCATAATGCTTAATATAATAAAACTAGTTCCTACTAAACAGGGACTTCATGTAGGCCAGTGGTAGGCGATAAGGGCCAGTTGCACTTCGGTTGTGGGTTTGATTCCCCCAGCCTTGTCCAACGCGATGGGTTGTCGCCCGTCTAGCAGGTTATCCTTTTTCTAAAACTACATTACTATAACATCCCATTAATAATATCGAAAAAACTTCTATCCTTAAATAATACTAACTTATGTACAACATAATCCATTTCAATCTTTAGGCTTATCCATAATACTGCAGTCCACTCTCATAATATAGTGAAAAATATTACCAGAGGTTTAATACCATCGTTGATCCCCATATATATTACGATATGTCTTGTTGGTCACATTCCCAACATTCGAAGGCCTTAATCATGTATTCTCTTGAAAAATGAATACCCATTGAAACTTAGTGAAAACATGAATACAGTTACAAGTTAACACTTTCCACGTACCCAAATCCTCAAAATTCTATAAACTCAAACCATGATATCACTTAGTCTTTATATCAATCATGATCTCATGAAAACATCTCATAATTTTCTTATTCCTTCATTATGCGCATATCATCTACTTTCAAAAAATATCTGAATAACCTTCCATGGTTACTGGTACCATTCAACATATACTTTCAAATACAATAGTGTAACAATCCTTAGATGATTATTCATTCCATAGTACCATTAACTATACAACATAACTCTCGGTAAACATACAATCATTCCACTACCTTCTAAAACAACTGAAAGTGCTTCAACACTTCTTTCAACTCATATATCATTTGTAGTCTCCTCATCCTCATCCACATAAATACTACCCATATGACCATGCTGATTCTCTTCATGAGATTTTCCATTAGGGCATTGATTTTCATAATTCCCATACATTCCACATTTAATACATCTAATCATTGTTGATGTCATAGAAATACCATTATCCTTGTCCATGGTGTTAACAGATCCTTTTCCTTTGCACTTACTGGCTTTGTGTCCTTCTTTTCCACACCCAAAGCATCTTCCAGTTCCTTTGAAACATTCTCCATGACTCCTCTTCCCACATGATTTACATATGGGAAATTGAACTTTATTTCCTCTATGATTATCATGAAACTCCATATTTCTCTTATTATCTGAGTCGGGAAACATACCAATGTTGAGATTATTGATCATATTATGAGATTGCTGATTAGGCATAATAACGATGTTTGGACTTCAGAACCCGTTTCATTTGGTTTCTCATGAAGAATATCATTCCATTGTCTGTCATATCCTCCATTATCGTGAATCATCTTGCTTCCAGCCATTTTCTAAAACCCAAAAAGAATAGTGTGAGAGAAAAAAAATAATGCTAGGAAAACAACATAGTAATGGGGAAGCACCCTCAATATCTAACAACTTACGTTAAATTCTAAGATCGTTACCGTAGTTTTAGGACTATATCCTATACGTATACTTATCCTTAGGGACATCCCTAGACATACCTTAGAAATATCTCTAGGGATCTCACTAACATTTTCGCATCCTAGTTTCCAATAGTTGACTAAACCTTTCCTCTAATACCAAATATAGAGACCTGAATCTTGACATACATGGACATTACATTACTTTTGAGGAATACTTAATACATAACAAAAACAGACACACAAGTACCGTAATAGTTTAGTGTCTTTGGAAACATGGAACGTAATCTTCTAATCGTGGTGAAAGATCATCAACATCTCCCATAATGATCTTCCACATTTTGTTTCCTTACCTAAAACCCTTCTTTTGATCCTGGGGGTAAATAAAACATAAAAAGGGTGAGCTCAAATGCTCAGTAAGGGTAAGAAAGGATAAAATAAAACATACCATATACATTTGAACTTAAAAACATGAACATAATGTTTGAACATCAAAATCTTGGGCAACGACATAAAACATGGAAGTACATAAGGCATAGATCATAATGGAACATAAACCATGATAAAATAGCATGGTAATAAAAAATGTAATTTTGGCATCCATTAAGTACATGTAATGATTTCCATAGTAGCCAAGGCATTTCTGCCAAGACCATCTTAGTGGACAAAGTCCCTTTCTGAATCGTGTTCACTCCTCCTTCCAGTCCTATAATACTGACTCAGATTAATTTAATGTTCCAGCCATGTCTATCTCATAAAATCTTTACCCAATGAATTGGAGGGAGATATAGGTCCCACCCATATCATATTGAAATCATTCTTACTTTTGCCATAGAATATACTTAAAACATTCACCATAACCCAATGAATAAAATGGGTTTCATAAACATCATCCCATCATTTCATAATCCATATAAAACAAATGGAAATTTCATCATAAGAAAAGTGAAACCATGTAAATCATAGAGACATTAAACTTGAATCATACACATATGAAATAATTTCATCTTAGATGGAAAATGGTTTTGATAAAACATTTGAAATGAATTCTTGAGGAAAATATCCTTTCTTCTTCAAAATAAATTTCATTTCACAAAATGTCATTCAATTTTAAAAGAAATGGATTTTATTGAAAATAGACATGAAATATTATGGATGAAGCATTACAAAAATATGACTTTATAAAACCGTAAAAATCCTTTCATGCCGTATAAGTTAAAAAAACATTCTTCTCGCACTTTTGCCGGAAAAGTCAAAAAAGTACCTCATAACGTAATCAAATGAAATATTCCTTACATACCATATAGTAAAAGTCAAAATTGCCTAAAAAGTAATATAAAAATACATGAAAACACTTTTATAAAACATGGACATGGATGATAGCAATAACCCCAGTAAATACATTAGAATAAGCAATCTCAGATAAAAATGAGATTTGCCAAATTTTCCCTTACCTTAGGTCTGATATGCATCGTACGTATCCGAACCTCCTGTATAATGATTTAAATAATGTTATTGACTTATTACAGAATCATATTCATTGTTATGATATCATATATGGTTCACTTATGACTTTATATTACCTGTTCTTTTGTAAATTCCATGTTAAAGTGCTTTTTGGGTAAAATCGTTTCATTTGTCGTCAGTGTTTTGACTTGTAATTATTCATATGATTACATAAATCAGGATTACTTAATTTCAGAGTATAAAACATGATTTATATATAATATATATTCATAAAATAAATATATATATTAGATCAAAAAAATGGAGAGGAATACACCGTTCATGGAGATAGTAGGTCGTACGTACGCATGAACGCTGTTTTTGTTTCTTCGTTGAATTGAATGGAATTAATTGGATGACATAAATATATATATATATATATAAATCTAGTATAAATATTATGTCATATATTTCATGATTACTTATTATATATATACTTTATAATCATTTATTAATGGTTAATCATTGAGAATGAATCTCATCGCGTCGTGGAGACGGTATTCCGTACGCACGCACGAGCGATGATATCAGCCCCATGATCATGGAATTTTATTGGAGAGTATGTATACTATTACAGAATCAATATCACTTTACAATAATAATTTATAGTTATTATTTACACCATTATACCCATCCAAGTAAGGTGGTGATGGAAAATAGATTACACCATTGCGTGGAGACGGTATTCCGAACGTACGCACGCGCGGTGATTTCGTTTTCCGTAGGATGGATAGATGGTGAAATAGGGTTGTTTCATACTTATAATAACATATCCGTATATGAGTGATTCTGATGTTATTATTTCATAATGAAACAACCTAAGAAGAAGAAGTGGAAGAAGAAATAAAGTTGAAAGAATCAGTAACGGACATTACCACTTCTTTGAAGCGCCTCTTTGAGAGCTCCTCTTAGGGTACTAAAATTGATTTTTGAAGAAGACCAGGACCTCTAGGATGTTTCTAGGGAAGTGGAGAAGAGAATTTGTCAGGGGTTTGCCGAGCATTAATGCTCAATGTGATGTGAGGAAGAGAGGGATGAGGTGCCCTTTTATAAGGGAGGAGAGGGGCACCTTTGGAATAACTAAAACTATTATTTTATTATAAAGTCATATTCGGTTTTTAATAGCTCCAAATTGATTTATTTCGAATCTAAGGTGGGGATAGGTCGAACTACTCTCATACAATAGAATTTAGACAAGTTTAGGTCATTATATTAACATTAACTTTTAGTTTTAAATCTTACTTAATTAGATTGACATTTACCATGTAACTTTGTATGTTTATATTATATAGTTAATAAACTTACCATATACATTCAATAGACCCCCAAGTGGACCATTAATTATACACCTATCATGATATAAGTTTCTTGGACGAACCTTATATTTTTAGGAATATAATAACAATTAATAATATAATATTTGTTTTAAAAACTATTTTATGTCAATTTTGACACTATTTGGTAATTGATTTTTCTGAAACTCATAAGAGAATGATTAGTTATAAAAAAGTTTATTAAATAAATAATAAAATGTCATATTAACGTATAAAATTATTTTAATTCATAAAAAGTCCCAAATTACATTTATTTCGATATTTATAACATCAATTATGTCAATATTTAATTAATACAATAATTACTGCATCATCATTGTTTCATCAATAAATTAATTTATTTTAAGTCTAAAAATTATAAATAAAATACCATTATGTGGGAAATCGTTTTATTTTTCTAATGAACATTTATAGTCGAATTTATATTATGTATAACCCTATATTAAAAATTATTTCATAATTAAACTTTGATTTTAACTATTTTAACCCTTCTTTAAATAAATTAATAATAAATGTCCTAATCTAATATATGTGGGCCTAAATGGTCATATTTTATTCCTACGGTTGTTTTTGTCCGAATTACACTTATCCAATAGAATTAGTACATGTGTTAGGGTAATAATAATATCATTTTTAACCATAATTACCCTATTTACTTTTGACCGTGGTAAAAAAAACTAAAAAGTTACTACTCAACAAAAATTATTTTCATCTCATTGAACCACATTTTACTCCTTGATATTAACCATGTCTCTCTAATTTTTGAAATTCCACTCACAGATGCGGTAAATTTATGTTTTATGAAAAATTCAGTTTTTTTAACTACCACTTAGTGGTTTCACTATTCATCAAAAAATGAAAGTTTCCCGAAAAATACCAAAAATTAGGCCTAAGATATATTTGATATTATGAATTCAAATGTGATGTATATTTTACCAAATTCAAAACATATCAGTTGAATTAATTAATTTAAAAATTAGTTCCCGTCGTCAAAACAAATAGCGTGTTCTTAAGAGCTAATAAATATCAAAAGATTGACACTTGTTTATGTCTGGTTTAAATGTGAAATTACATCCAATGACCAAGATTGTATTAAATTGTAAAAACATATTCTAAATATACATTAAACCACTCAAATTTATAATTTATCACTATTAATTATTTCAATTAAAAAAAGTTGTTTTTAATTAAAATTTAGTAATTTTTACTATTCATCAGAATATGAAAGTTATCCGAAAAGTAGAAAAATTTTACCCTAAGCTAATTTAGATATTCCAAATCGAAAAACGATGTCCATTTTTAAAGATAAAAATTCTAAAATTTCAAAAAGTGGGAATTACTATTCATAAAGGCTAGTTCATAATAATATTATAATAATATCTCGTTTAGTGAAACTATGTATTGCGTACTACACATGCTATCGAGGAAGGTCGCGATTATGTGTAATGCAAGGAAAGTCAGGGATACGTGTTGTGCATGCTCCTTGTAGCATAAAACACAATAAATTAATGAAATTAAAAAGAATACTTTTAATAAAATCTCGGGGTGTTAAATTCTACCCCCCCCCCCCTTAAAATGAATTTTGCCCTCGAAATTCATCGGGGTTATAAATGGTTTACTACTCGAAAGTTTCTTTAATAGAAACCCACATCGTAAAAAGGAATATCAAAACCAATATTTAAAAACTAAATTATGAAACGTAACGGTTACCCAAATTAACTCATCAATGGGTTTCCACATAGGAGAACATAGGTGACAATATGGATATGGAAGAGAAATCTAACCATCAAGTTCATGATGGAGAGTTGTAGAGAACATGGAAATGAAAAATCCATTAATCACAAATCCACAGATTTGTGATGATCTATGGTACCATCTGATTCCTTGTATATAAGAGCACTAGGACAACATTTTTGGTTTTCAAGATCATTTCCCTAAAGTTGATGAAATTGGAATTAGGAGAAATACTTTCGTGATTTTTGTACAGTCTCACCGTTGGTCGTTCTTTGGAAAATTTACACTTCATCTCTTAAATAAATGAAGTTGAATTTTTCATTCGTGATGTGTTAGCAGATCATTTGATAGAATGATGGGTCATTCCATCTGTCTCAAAAAAAAAGGTTAGAAAAGTTATCAAAAAATACATAAGTCCATCTATAGTGAGATTAATCATATATGGTTCGTAAAATGGACTTATACTTCATATATCATACTGCTTAATATAATAAAACTAGTTCCTACTAAACAGGGACTTCCTATAGGCCAGTGGTAGGCGATAAGGTCCAGTCGCACTTCAGTTGTGGGTTCGATTCCCACAGCCTTGTCCGACACGATGGGATGTCGCCCGTCCTGCAGGTTGTCCTTTTTCTAAAACTACATTACTATAACATTCCATCAATAATATTGAAAAAATGCCTATCGTTAAACAATACAAACTTATGTACAACATAATACATTACAATCTTTAGGCTTATCCATAATACTGCAGTCCACTCTCATAATATAGTGAAAACGATTACTAGAGATTTAACACCATCGTTGATCCCCATATATATTAAGATATGTCTTGTTGGTCACATTCCGAACATTCGAAGGCATTAATCATTTATTCTCTTGAAAAATGAATACCCATTGAACCTCAGTGAAAACATGAATACAATTAAAATTTAACACTTTCCACATACCAAAATCCTCAAAATTCTATATACTCAAACCATGATATCACTTAGTCCTTATATCAATCATGAGCTCATGAAAACATCTCATTTTTTTCTTATTCCTTCATTAGGCGCATATCATCTACTTTCCAAAAATATCTGAATAACCTTCCATGGTTACTGGTACCATTAAACATATACTTTCAAATACAATAGTGTAACAATCCTTAGATGATTATTTATTCTATAGTACCTTTAACTATTCAACATAACTATCGATAAACATACAATCATTCCACTACCTTCTAAAATAACTGACTGTGCTTCAACGCTTCTTTCAACTCATATATCATTTGTAGTCTCCTCATCATCATCCACATAAATACTACCCATATGACCATGCTGATTCTCTTCATGATATTTTCCATTAGGGAATTGGTTTGTATAATGCCCGTACATTCCAAATTTAAAACATCTAATCATTGTTGATGTCGTAGCAATACCATTATACTTGTCCATGGTGTTAACTGAACCTTTTCCTTTGCACTTACTGGCTTTGTGTCTTTCTTTTCGACACCCAAAGCATCTTCCAGTTCCTTTGAAACATTCTCCTTGATGCCTCTTCCCACATGATTTACATAGGGGAAATTGAACTTTCTTTCCTCTATGATCATCATGAAACTCCATCTTTCTCTTATTATCTGAGTCGGGAAACTTACCAAAGTTGAGATTATTGATCATATAACGAGATTACTGATTAGGAATAATAACGATGTCTGGACTTCCTGATCCCATTTCATTTGATTTCTCATGAAAATATCATTCCATTGTCTGTCATATCCTCCATTATCATGAATCATTTTGTTTCCAGCCATTTTCTAAAACCCAAAAAGAATAGTCTGAGAGGCGAAAATAATGCTAGGAAAAACAACATAGTAAAGGGGAAGCACCCTCAATATCTAACATCTTACGTTAAATTCTATGATCGTTACTGTAGTTCTAGGACTATATCCTATAAATATACTTATCCTTAGGGACATCCCTAGACATACCTTAGAAATATCTCGAGGGATCTCACTAACGTTTTTGCATCCTAGTTTCCAAAGGTTGACTAAACCTTTCCTCTGATACCAACTGTAGAGACCCGAAGCTTGACATACATGGACATTACATTAATTTTTCGGAATACTTAATACATAACAAAAACAGACACACAAGGACCGTAATAGTTTAGTTTCATTGGAAACTTGATACATAATCTTCTAATCGTGGTGAAAGATCATTAACATCTCCCATAAAGATCTTCCACATTTTGTTTCCTTACCTAAAACCATTCTTTTGATCATGGGGGAAAATAAAACATAAAAAGGGTGATCTCAAATGCTCAGTAAGGGTAAGCATGGATAAAATAAAACATACCATATACATTTGAACTTAAAAACATGAACATATTGTTTAAACATCAAAATCTTGAGCAACAACATAAAACATGGAAGTACATAAGGCATAGATCATAATGGAACATAAACCATGATAAAATAGCATGGTAATAAAACATGTAATTGTGGCATCCATTAAGCACAATTAATGATTTCCATAGTAGCCAAGGTATTTCTGCCAAGACCATCTTAGTGGACAAAGTCCCTTTCTGAATCGAGTTCACTCCTCGTTCCAGTCCTGTAATACTGAACCGGATTAACTTACCGTTCCAGCCATGTCTGTCTCATTAAATCGTTACCCAATTCATTGGAGGGAGATGTAGGTCCCACCCATCTCAAATTGAAATCATTCTTACTTGTGCCACAGAATAAACTTAAAACATTCACCATAAGCCAAAGAATAATATGGGATTCATAAACATCATCCCATAATTTCATAATCCATATAAAACAAATGGACATTTCATCATACGAAAAGTCAAACCATGTAATTCATGGATACATTAAACTTGAATCATACAGATATTAAATAATTTCATCTTAGAAGGAAAATGGTTTTGATAAAAAATATGAAATGAATTCTTGAGGAAAATATTATGTTTTCTTCAAAATAAATTTCATTTCACAAAACGTCATTCAATTTTAAAAGAAAATGATTTTATTGAAAATATACATGAAATATTTTGGATGAAGATTTACAAAAAATAAGACATTATAAAACCATAAAAATCCTTTCATGCCGTATAAGTTAAAAAAACATTCTTCTCGTACTTTTGCTGCAAAAGTCTAAAAAGTACCTCATAACGTAATCAAAAGAAAGATTCCTTACATACCATATAGTAAAAGTAAAAAAATGGGTAAAAATGACTTTAAACATACATGAAAACACATTTATAAAACATGGACATGGATGAGAGAAATAACCTCAGTAAATACATACGAATAAGTAATCTCTGATAAAAATGAGATTTGCCAAATTTTCCATTACCTTGGGTCCGATATGCTTCGTACATATCCTAACCTCCTGTATAATGATTAAAATAATGTTATTGAATTATTAAAGAATCATATTAATTGTTATGTGATCATATATGGTTCAATTATGACTTTATATTACCCGTTCTTTTGTAAATTTCATGTTAAAGAGATTTTTGGGTAAAATCGTTTAATTTGTTATCCGTGTTTTGACTTGTAATTATTCATATGATTTCATAGATCATGATTAATTAATTCCAGAATATAAAACATGATTTATATATAATATATATTCATAATATATATATATATATAATAGATCTATAAATGGAAATAAATACACCGTTCATGGAGACGGTAGGCCGTACGTACGCATGAACGCTGTTTTCGTTTCTTCGTTGAATTGAATGGAATTAATTGGATGGAATACATATATATATAAATAAATCCAGTATCATTATTATGTCATATATTTCCTAATTACTTATTATATATACTTTATAATCATGTATGAATGGTTAATCATAGAGTATTAATCTCATCACGTCGTGGAGACGGTATTCCGTATGTATGCACGAGCGATGATATCGTTCCCATGATCGTGGAATTTTATTGGAGTGTA
Source organism: Viscum album (assembly GCA_963277665.1). Lineage (NCBI taxonomy): Eukaryota > Viridiplantae > Streptophyta > Magnoliopsida > Santalales > Viscaceae > Viscum > Viscum album. Next base: position 864,259,895 of record OY728152.1, on the reverse strand, counting down.
TGTATACTATTACAGAATAAATATCAGTTTAAAATAATCATATATAGTTATAATTTACACCATTATACCCATCCAAGTAAGGTGGTGATGGAAAATAGATTACACCACGGCGTGGAGACGGTATTCCGTACGTACGCACGCGTGATGATTTCGTTTTCCATACGATGGATAGATGGTGAAATAGGGTTTTTTCATAATTATAATAACATATCCATATATGAGTGATACTGATGTTATTATTTCATAATGAAACAACCTATGAAGAAGAAGTTTAAGAAGAAATAAAATTGAAAGAATTGGTAACAGACATTACCTCTTCTTTGAAGAACCTCTTTGAGACCTCCTCTTAGGGTACTACAATTGGACTTTGAAGAAGACCAGGACCTCTAAGATGTTTATAGGGAAGTGGAGAAGAGAATTTGGCATGGGTTGGCCGAGATTGGAGGCTCAATGTTATGTGAGGAAGAGAGGGAGTAGGTACCCTTTTATAAGGGAGGAGAGGGGCACCTTTGGAATATCTAAAACTATTATTTTATTATAAAGTCATATTCGGTTTTTAATAGCTCCAAATTGATTTATTTAGAATATAAGGTGGGGATAGGTCTAAATCATCTCATAAAATAGAATTTAGACAAGTTTAGGTCATTATATTAACCTTAACCTTTATTTTAAACTCTTAGTTAATTAGATTGACTTTTATCATGTCACTTTGTATATTTATATTATATAGTTAATAAACGTACCATATACATCCAAGAGACCCCAAAGTGGTCCCTTAATGATAACAATATCATGATATATGTATTTTGCCGGATCCTTAGATTTTTAGGAATATAATAACAATTAATAATATAATATCTGTTTTAAAAACTATTTTATGTCAATTTCGACACTATTTGGTAATTGATTTTTTTTGAAAATCATAACAGAATTATTAGTTCGAAGAAAGTTGATTAAATCAATTCTAACATGTCATATTAACATATAAAATTATTGTAATTCATAAAAAGTCCCAAATTACATTTATTTTGATATTTATAACATCAATTATGTCAATATATCATTAATAAGATAATTACTACATCATCATTGTTTCATAATTAAATTAAATTATTTTAAGTCTAAAAATTATAAATAAACTACCGTTATGTATGAAATATTTTTAGCTTTCTAATGGATATTTATAGTCGAATTTATCTTATGTATAAACCTATATTAAAAATGATTTAGTTATTAAACTTTGATTTTAACTATTCTAACCCTTCTTTAAATAAATTAATAATAAATGTCCTAATCTAATACAAGTGGGCCTAAATGGTCATATATTATTACTAAGGTTGTTTTTGGCCTAATTAAACTTATACAATAGAATTAGGACATGTGTTAGGGTAATAACAATATCATTTTTACCCTTAATTACCCTATTTACTTTTGACCGTGGTAAAAAACACTACAAAGTTACTACTCACCAAAAATTATTTTCATCTCATTGAACCACATTTTAGTCCTTGATATTAACCGTGTCTCTCGGAATTTTGAAATTCCACTCACAGATGCGGTAAAATTAAGTTTTATGAAAAATTCAGTTTTTTTAACTACCACTTAGTGGTTTCACTATTCATCAAAAAAATGAAAGTTTCCAGAAAAATACCAAAAATTAGGCCTAAGATATATTTTGTATTATGAATTCAAAAATTATGTCTATTTTACCAAATTAAAAACATATCAGTTGCATTAATTAATTTAAAAATTAGTTCCAGTCGTCAAAACAAATAGCATGTTTTTAAGAGATAATAACTATCAAAAGATTGACACTTGTTTATGTCTGGTTTTAATGTGAAATTACATCCAATGACCAACATTGTATTAAATTGTAAAAATATATCCTAAATATACTTTAAAACCACTCAAATTCTTAATTTATCACTATTAATTATTTTGATTAAATTTTTTTTTAATTAAAATTTAGTAATTTTAACTATTCACCAGAATATGAAAGTTATCTGAAAAGTACCAAAATTTTACCCTATGCTAATTTCGATATTACGAATCCAAAAATGAAGTCCATATTGAAAGATAAAATTTATAAAATTTCAAAAAGTGGGTATTACTATTCATAAAGGCTAGTTCATAATAATATTATAATAATATCTCGTTTAGTGAACCTCGGTATTGTGTACTACACACGCTATCGAGGAAGGTCGCGATTGCGTGTAATGCAAGGCAAGTCAGGGATGCGTGTTGTGTGTGATCATTTTAGCGTACAACACAAGAAATTAATGAAATTAAAAAGAATACTTTTCACAAAATCTCGGGGTTTTATAGGGACCATCTCATTCTATGATTTCCAGTGCCACTGACGGTTCATCAAACGGGCATCCAGTGCCAAATATAGGGTTGGAGGAGCGTAAATGGGTCATAGTGGGCTTGGATCCGGTTTGACCCGAACGAACTGACCTGACATGGGTTGACCTGGTTCAGGTCGACCCGACATGACCTGCTAGGTCGGGCTCGCCTCGTGATTCGGCCCAGTCCGTTGGGAGGTCTGGTAGGCCGCGAGGGCCGCAGAGCCCACAGGTGCCGCGGTGCGGTGCGGCCACGTGGGTGCTATGAGGAAGAGGGGACGGTATGGCCTGGGCACCATGGGGGGTGCGGGGCTAGTTCATTCGGGACGCCGCGAGTGGCGTAGGTCCAGTTCGGTCAGGGCACCGTGGGGGCATGGGGCCGGTTTGACTAGGGTGCCACGAGGGGCACGGGCTGGTTCGACCTGGTTGTCATGTGGGGCACGGGCCGGTTCGGCAGTGGCGCCGCAGGGGGCATGGGCCGGTTTGGTCGGGGCACCGCGGGGGGCGAAGGTTGCTCTTTTGGGGAGGCGACTTGGCTCGACGGCTCAGCACGACGGCTGTTCGACGACAGCATGGAGTGGCAGAGTCCATGGGTGGCGGAGCACCGTTGCCTTTGTTTCCTTCCTCCATTTCGAAGAACACACCAATGAATAAAGGAGGATGGGTCGGGCCATGTTATTTTCACCCACACCCTCCTCATTAGAGTGGTATTAAGCGGTTCTCAAGAATTAAGTAATAAACGTCAAACAATAATCTTCTGCAATGTTTGTTCCTAATCCGCACAAGAAAAGAAGGGAGTACATGGAAGGTGATAAACAAATAGCATTAAATCCCTAACTCTTGTTGTTAATTGTCAGTGTAGGCTCGAGAAATAAAGTTTAGGTCATAGACATTTGTCTCATTTGCCACACACCTCCAATCCCGAGCTCGTGCATCGGTTCCTTGTAGATGAGGACGTTCCACGTTGGAGGAAGCACTAAGGAAGAAGGTTGAAAGAGGTAAGTGTTCTTCGTCGGTGGAGCATTCTTCATTGGTGGAGTGTTCTTCAATGGATAGTTTTATCTCAAATCTCCTCCTCTCACCAATTCCTCCAAAATGAATGGTGTGCCAAAATAATAGATAATTCTATCAATTATTTTTTTGGCAGAATTAAAAAAGCTAAATTAATTATGGTAGGTTGGATAATTAAAGCATGAGGGTTGGCACAGTTAATTGTGGAGGAAGACCAAGAGGCTCCTCCACATTATTGACGGAATTGAGCAGTTTTCCTCTCCCTCCATTAATAGGGGTTGGGTTTTCCCCACCCCCAAATTCAAATTGGAAGGTTTTGAGATCTCGGGTGGTCCCCAGCACAATAAATCTAGAATATGAGGTTTAGTTCCGATAGACCCCACCCCCGAACATCCACAAGGGAGGGTAGTTACAACAAAATAAAATTAAACATGTGTTTATTTTATTTTACTATTTCCACAAAAAACCAAAAAATTAACTTTCACCCTCGACCAACAGACATCGAGGTGAAAGTCTCTTTAAGAGAATATCGGTGCTGCGAGTTCAACGGTGCCCTCGGATTTCAATTCCGAGTACCGGTTCAAAATTTAGAAAAAAACCCACATGCACATTTACTGAATGTACCGAAAAAAAGATCATAAATTCATTCCAGGCACTGCATCCCTTGGAATCACGCGCCGTCAATTTTATTGGATTCTTCAAATTCCTATTTATTTAAAAAACATTACATTGAAATTTCATGCCTTTACATTTTTCATACCACAGGGCTCTATGTCCCCGAATCCACAACTCAAACTAGGTAAACAAGTGGGGGTACTGAGCACTCATTTGAGCCTCCTGCTCCCATGTGCCCTCCTAGAGGTTATGGTGCTTCCAGTGAACGCGCACTAGAGGTATCGACTGTCCATGAAGGACCCACTCATGTCAATCTTCAATCTCTACTAGAACCTCTGTAAAATTCTATCCATCATCGACGTCCAACTCGCCATGGTTGATGATGTGAGAAGAGTCGTTCGCATATCTCCTTAGCTGGGATACGTGGAAGACATCATGAACTTGGTGCAACTGAGGTGGAAGTTCTAAGATGTAAGCAACCTCGCCTAATCTTCTGAGGACCTGGAATGGTCCGATGAATCTCGGAGATAACTTTACGTCTCGGCCAAATCTACGTAGACCTCGTCAGGGTGAGACCAATAGAAATATGTGGTCGCCAACCTCAAACTCCAGAGGCCACCGTCTCTTGTCGGAAAATGACTTCTTCCTACTATGTGGAGTCTTCATCCGCTCCTTGATGATCTGCACCATCTCTATGGTAGCTCGTACCATCTCTAGTCCCACTAGTGCTAACTCCCCAGGGTTAGTCCAGCACAAAGGTGATCTGCAAGGTCGCCCATACAATGCCTCAAAAGGTTCCACCCCAATGGTGGAGTGATATATATTATTGTATGAAAAATATACCAAAGATTAGTGATCCTCCCAACTGCGACTGAAGTCAAGGAAAAAAGCACACAACATGTCCTTGATGGTCAGAATTGTTTGCTCAGTCTGGACATTCGTCTGAGGATTGAAGGTGGCTCTCAAATGAAGCTCTGTCCCAGATTTCTACTGAAACCCCTTCCATAGACATGATGTAAAACATGAATTATGATCGGAGGCAATCGTTGAGGTTACTCCATGTAGCTGCACAATCTTCTGCACCTCGAGGCATCCCATGCTATCAACTAAACTCTGCTCTCTGATCGGTTGTATGTGGGATTACACTATGAGTTATTTGATGATCACCCAAAAAGAGTCATGTCCCCTGGATGTACATGGTAGTATTATCACGAATTCCATGGATATCCCATCCCACTACCACTCTGGGACCTCTAATGGATGATCTGAGCCTGCTGGTACCACATGGCCCGCCTTCACATTCTAAAATATGAGGCATCAAGAGGCAAACTCTGCAACTTCTTTTTTCATTCCCAACCACTAGTGCTATCGTCGAAGGTCCTGGTACATCTTCTCCACTCCTGGATGTTCTGATAGAGGGGATGTGTGGAACTCCCTCAACACTTCCTCCTAAAGTGACACCAGTACCATGGTATGCCCTCTTAAGAAGATGATGTGCTCCAATCCTTTAGAAAATCCACCATGTGCCTATCCTGTTGATATCTGAGCACGTCGTGCCTCACAATCAGCATCCCCACGCTGCACCTCCATGACTCACTCAAGAAGTGGGGGAGTGACTTTAAGAGACTGTAGAAAGGCTGCTCCATCTCTATCCACTAAGGATATCTGCAATGCGGCCAGCTGCTCCGTCACCTCGCCTAGCAACAGTATACCAGACCTCTTGCAGAGTGCATCTGCACCAATGTTCCCCTTCCCAGGAGTATAGACTATCTCGAATTCATAGTCCTGGAGGAACTCAAGCCAGCGTTTTTGTCTCAGGTTCATGTCCTTATGAGAGAAGATATACCTGAGACTCTTGGGATCAGAGTACATGGTAAAATGCTCTCCCATTAGATAGTGTCACCACATCTTCATGTCAAATACCACTACTTCTAACTTCAGGTCATGGGTAGCGTAGTTCTTCTCGTGTTGTCTCAGATGTTGAGAACCATATGAAATCACTTCTCACCCCTCCATCAAGACACATCAAAGCCCTATCCCTGATGCGTCGCAATAGACTACATACCCTACACCTTCTTCTTGAAGCCTCAATATGGGGGCACTAGTTAGCCTCTGCCTATGCTCCAGAAAGATCTGATGGCATCTCTCTAAACACACAATGTGTTGACCCTTCTATGTCAATGATGATTGAGGAGATGCAACTCTAGAAAAGTCTGGCACAAATCTACGGTAGTATCCAGTCAAACCCAGGAATCTTCGTACCTCCGTCACACTCCTGGGTGGCTCCCAAGAAAGTATCACCTCAATCTTCGCTGGATCCACTAAAAATCCAGCCTCCAATATGACATGTACAAGAAAATGAACCTCTTAGATCCAAAACTGACACTTCGAGAGTTTACCATAAAGCTGGTTCTCTCGGAGTGTGTCCAGTACTGTGTGCAAATGATAGGAATGCTCCTCCTCAATAGCCGAGTAGATCAGAATGTTGTCGATGTAGACCACTACAATGAGATAATGGAATGGATGAAATACCCTATTCATGAGTCCCATGAACACTGCTGGGGAGTTTGTTACGCCGAATGGCATAACCAAGAACTCTTAGTGGATGTACCGAAATCTGAAAGTTTTCTTCTATACATCCTCGTCTCAAACACTGAGCTGGTGATAACCTGATCTGAGGTATATCTTTGAGAACCACTGTTATCCCTTCAGCTGATCAAGGCGGCCATAAATCCTTGGGAGTGGGTACTTTTTCTTCACAGTCACCTAGTTCAGGCGCAGGTAGTCGACACATAGCCTCATGATCCCATCCGCCTTCTAGGAGAACATAATCGGGGTTACCCAAGGTGAAACACGGGACCAGATGAATTCATTCCCCTACAAGTCCTCTAGCTGTACCCGCAGCTCACGAAGCTCTAATAGAGCCATCCGATACACTGGTTTATATATCTTTGCCATCCCGGGGTACAAGTCAATGTAAAATTACACCGCTATATGAGGAGGTATACCCAGAACATCATCATGGAAACCATCCACATACTGGTCCACCACTACAGGATAGATCGGACTCACCACATCAACAACTCCAAGGGTATGGCTAACCAATTGATTAGTGGTGGGCTGCACTCTCCTCCAAGTAAGTTCATCCTATGCTGCAATGGCTCCCTTCACATTGGTGATAGTAAACCTAGTCCCATATGTGCTGACACACCACACATTTCGCCTAATACAGTCATTCTGATAATGGACTGTAGATAAACATTCCATACCCAAGATGACAGTTTAAGGCCTCGATGCTTCTACTAGGAGATCCCAGCCGAAGCTCTTGCCTCCTAGAGTTATCTTTCACTACCGACACCAGTGTGTAATCATCGAATCTGCTCCCATAGGAATCACTAGCCGTAAAGATAAAGCCAATGCCTCAATCGGAATCTCTGAGCTCCAAATGAGGGTAGTGGAAATTAATGAATGACTGGAACCTGTGTCTATATGTACTGCGTCGAAGGTGGAGTAGACACAGATAGTACCTCATATCATCACTAGAGTATCGTGATCACAAGCATCTGCTGCCAGGAGCTGAGCTCTCCCCTGTCCATATTCTCCATGCGGCTGGGGTGGACCCCATGGTGGTGGTGGTAGTAACATATTTAATCGTTGCCCACCACCTACTTCACGGCCGGATTCTCTGCCACGTTCGCCTATTCCCTACAGACCTCCTCATCAAACCTTTGTCTCTGCCTGGGTGATCCTTCGACTGTCTAGTGATCATCTGAATGGCTAGTCAGACAGTCACGAGCCATGGGACCCTTCCCACCAGAAGCGTAACACAGCCCGCTCTTGGCATGACTAGCTCCACTTCGGGTGCCCCACACAACGGATCCTGAGTCTTGTGGTCTTCCACCTATATGTATGGTCCCCTTGGACCTCTGAGACATCTGTCTGCTGCTAGTTGTAGAAGAATATGCTAATGATGACTAGTAGTGGGTCTTGCTGCTGGTGACTAATCAGTGAGGAAAATCTCCACCCAGAGGGCTCTCTCTAACAACCCTTAATGCATCAGGATGCTGAGTGAGATCACTGAAGCCCTAACCTCCAACTGGAGTCCCTACTCGAAGGTCTGGGCCCTGAATAATGGGTCCAGAACCTTATATTTTGAGTAGCAAAAGAGGTCAGTGAACCTTGATGAGTACTGAACCACAGTCATACTGCCCTGCTCCAGATGAAGAAGCTTATGTATGCGCACAACACAAAGAGTTTCTAGTACAAACTCTGCCCGAAACAGGCTCTCCAAGACTACATAGAAAGCATCACCTCATGATGGTCCTGGAGCATCAAGCTCCACCATCTTCCCACTATTTCCTATAGAAGGATGGAAGAAAGAATCACCATGAGATCAGATGGTGTCCCTACGAGTCAGAAGACTCTCACCACAGCCTCCAGCCAATCCTCAGCCGCATGCAGGTCTGTCTCTCCTCTAAACCTGGGTGGCCTTTGGCACTGGAACTCGTGCAACACACTCAAGCAATGTGAACCGTCTACTTTTGGGCTGGTGGCATCGGTGGCCCAATGGGGAGTGGTACCATGGGTGCCTCCACTAGTGCCTCTATTGGAAAAGGGCCTTGAACTGAGGCCTCATAGATCGGTGGGATATCTATGCATAAAACTCTCGCAATTATAGCTGGATGTCTACGTGGAGGCATCCTGAAAAGAAACAGGTGTGCCGTAGTTAAAAGGTTATACCTGGTGAGATAACCTGGTGATCTGACTTTAATAAAACTTTTGGAAACACACACGCAATCAGTGTTTTCATGCACTGAGTTAGAAATAATAAGTGAGGGTCTTAGTGTATAGATATGTCGGCTACTACACCAACACTGGACCCCCTGAATTTAAAACCACACTCACTACACAAAACACCACTGCTTCATAGAAAAGACTAGATTTATACTTCTGTAGTAGAACCAACTCATTTGATACCAATTTTTCAGGACCCATCCCCCAGGGCCTGTGCCGTGACTACCCCAAGCCTACCTTCCATAGTCCATGGGCTGGTGACAAGCACTAAAGGCATAATTCCCTAAAACTGGGAAGGTATTTCCTTCACAACTTGTATTCAAACACACAAGCAAGCACATAGATGGACGAAACACCATTTAAACTATAGAAAAAAGAGTGATGAAATTAAAAGAGGCCAGAATACAATCCCAACAGGAATGTACAAGTAAAACTATGACACAATACAACTGATGAAAAGGGAAGGTCAGTTGTTGGGTCGTCCTCCGCGGTTCCTACCTGAAGGGTAGGTACATATTGCATCCTCTACACTCCTCGTACGTTCGTCTCCTCTGTGTACGAAATTTTTGTAAGGTCCACCTCTAGGTACCATATTGTCCTAGTATTCTAGGCCTTAGTTAGCGATGTCTGTCGTCTACATCCAACACAACAAGGTGCGGGCATAGCCCGTGTAGTGGTGAGTATAATGATACACACTAGGGACCCCAAGACCCTCTAGGTCTCAAAAAGTCCATTAAGGTTAAACCAAAAAGTATGAAATCAATATATATCCTTACATAGGTATATTCCCATACATATAAATCTGTTATCATGTAATTCATCTCAAACATGAAGAAAAAATAAAAAAACTGACTCATCTCAAACTATTATTTATTCTAGCGGTATAAACATTTTAAACCATCAACAGATAGAGAACTCCTCCTCTATCGAGTATAGTGGGCCTTCCACATCACACAAAGGTGCTTCCTACTAACCTTGGATTGCTGAGGTACTCCTCCAGTCGAGTACCATGGGTCTACCATGTCGCAGAGAGGCGCTCCCCACCGAGGGTCTACCGCATCACACAAAGGCACTCCCACTCTTAGCCTATTGAGGTACTCCTCCTGTCGAGTACCGTGGGTCTGCCCTATCACCAAGTCACTCCCCACTGTGGGTCTTCCATGACAACAAGGCTCTCCCCATTGGTCCAGTCGAGTCACTCCAAGTCAGACGATCAGCAGTCATCAGGTCTCAGCCAGCTACTAGGTTCCTGCACAAATACTCGCTAGTATCCAGAAGATCTGCACCACATGCTACTGGTCAATGCTCTAACTTCCATGATGTCCCATGAAGAAGTATCTCAGTGGTCTTCCACATCATAGGGGCATCAACGCAACCGAAGGCGTGTCAATCGGACGCCCGGTCTTCGAGTTATTATCCTTTTAGTACCGGGGGCCCGGTTGGATTTGTGCTTGATATAGCATGACTGTTACCCATCTCAAACCAAAACATAGTGGGTATACTCAAGGGGACCATATCTCTCCAATATTTCCAATGCCACTGACGGTTCGTCAAATGGACGTCTGGTGGCAATGATACGGCTGAAGGAGCATAAATGGGTCGTAGTGGGCCTGGGTCCGGTCGGACCCAGTCGAGTGGACCCAGCCCGACCTGGCATGGGTCAAACCGGTTCAGGTCGAAATGGACCAAACCTTTGGATTCGGCCCGACTCGTGATTCGGCTCTGTCCGCTGGGAGGTCCGGTAGGCCGCGAGGGGCCGTGAAGCCTGTGGGTGCTGCGGGGTGGACCGGTCGTAGGGGTGCTGCGAGGGAGTTGGGCCGGTTCGGCCAGGCTGCCATGGGGGGGTGTTGAAGGGGCACCGTGAGGGGCACAGAGCTGGTTCGGCCTGGGCACCGTGAGGGGCATGGGGCGGTTTGGCCGGGGAACTGTGGGGGGCACGAGCCGGTTCGGCCGGGGCACTGCAAGGGGCATGGGCCAATTCAGCAAGGGCGCCATGGGGGACGAAGGCGGCTTGGCTCGGCAGGTCGGCACGGCAGGGACACGGAGCGGCAGAGGCTGCAGGTGGCAGAGCACTATTTCTTTTTTCGCCTTCCTCCATTTTGAATAACACACCAATGAAGAATGGTGGAGGGGTCGGGCCATGTTATTTTGGCCCGTACACTACTCGTTAGAGTAGTGGAAATCAGTTTGCAAGAACGAAGCAATGATAATCAAACCATAATCTTCCACAATTTTTTTTCCCAATCCACACATGAAAATAAGGGAGTACATGGAAACTGATAACCAAATAGCATTAAACTGCTACCTCGGGTGGTTCGTTGTCGTTGTTGGCGCGAAGAAAATAGGTGAAGTCATCGATGTTCGTCTCGTCTACCACACTCCTCCAATCTCGGGCTTAGGCATCAGTTCGTCGGAGATGAGGATGTTCCACGTTGAAATAAGCCCAGATGAAGAATGTTGAAGGAGGTCACCGTTCTTCATTGGTGGAGCGTTCTTCATTGGAAGAGCGTTCTTCATTGGATAGTTCTCTCTCAAGGCTCATCCTCTCCCCAATTCCAAAAAAATGAAAGGTGATCCAAAATAATAGATTATGACATCTATTATTTTGTCGGAAGAATTCAAAAATTTAAATTAATTATGGTGGGTGGCATAATTAAAGAATGAGGGTTGGCGCAATTAATTGTGGAGGAGTCCCACGATGCTCCTCTACATTGATGGGGGAGTTTAGAGGTTTTCTTCTCCCCCCATTAATAGGGGTCATGTGGTCCCCACCGCCAATTTCAAATTGGGAGTGTTTTAGATCTCAGGTGGTCCCCACCACAATATATCTAAAAGAGGAGGTTTAGTTTCGGTGGACCCCGCCCCTGAATATTCACATTGGATTGTGGTTACAACAAAATAAAACAAAGCATGTGTTTATTTTATTTTATTATTTTCACAAAACACCCAAAAACTAACTTTCACTCTCAACCAACTATTGTCGAGGTGAAAGTCTCTTTAAGAGAATACGGGCACTGCGAGTTCAATAGTACCCTCATATTTCAATTCCAAGGACCTCTTCAAAAGATAGAAAAACCCACTCGCACATTTACTGAACGTACCCGAAAAAAAGTCTAGAAATTCATTTTGGGCACTCCGGGTCTCGGAATCATGCACCATCAATTTTTGCGGACTCATAACATTCCCATTTATTTAAAAAAAAAATACATTGATATTCTAGGTCTTTACAATCCTTCCTCAGTGTTCTAAACACTTCTAATACCATTGGGTTTTTTGGTCACTGTAGATTCCATCATAATAAGACCATGAGAACTCCCCTCAGACACCTTGCGAACACCCACCAGGCCTTCCTACTCCAAAAGACACGGTGGCTAAAGACCCCCACCACAGCCATCTAACCCAATATCCACCTGATCCAGACTAGATCCCCCATGAACCTTTGTTGTTTTACCCTTTGAATCTTCATCTGTCCTTTCCTAGACATGATAATCCCGACGAAGAGTCTCCACCTCCTAGGTTGAAGGTCTCCTTAGGCAAGCTTCCAGAGAATGTCCCAGGCGGTTCCATGATGAAAAAAAATCAGTCCAATCTTCATAATTCTCTAGTTCCATGCATTTGTATTACTCAACTACAGTAATACTAACAAAATCTAATGTAACTTAGATGAATCAACTTCTACATAGATCTCGGGATTTACCAGATGTCACACTACCTCAGTGCGGATATTAGCACATAAGAACCTCCCGACTATGTGACCCATCATTTTGACAATAGATGGAATTTGAAATGATAATGGAAGGTTGGGGAAGCTTAAACACTAATCCAAATCTCCCGATTGACGATAAACTGCCATGATAACCTTCTCTCTTTCATTATATCCAAAAGTGAGAAAAATATTCTCCAAGGAACTTATCCCCTACTCCGCTCTAAATGGGTTCTTAGTCCCATTGAATCATGGTGGATGTTGTCGCATAAATTTTTCTAACATTTCTTTTACATTTTTTGGATTATGATGCTCCATACGGGTATGGTTATTATTAATAATCTATGTCAGATGTACCAATATAGTTATAAGTTGTTAATCACCAGTCAGAGCTCCAGAACCAACATCATTATCTTGCATAAGTGGGAAATACCTACATTGGATATGTTCATTCAAGTGGGATCCTTTACATCCACTAGGAATAACTTCTATTTAATGGAATTGAAAGGTGTTATCATGTGTTCTCTCAAATGATGTTCATTTTTCAGTTATTTAGGTGCAATAGAGTGGCTGACCAAAGGCGTCTCTCAAAGGGGGATGTAAATTAATAACATATTAAAGGTATTTGAAAATAAAATAAAAGGGAATAAACAAAATAATTTAAATGTTTGGTTTTTTAATCATTTATAAAGGAATAATAAGTATTCTAGAAAAAGATTGATTTCTTTTTATTTTTATTTTTGAAATGAAAATTGATTAATAAGACACAGTGAGAATTTGTTTTTTTGGAAAATACTATTAGAATACATAATCTATATGACTCTACCACATTATTTTTATTCATCATTATAATTTAGATTAATATCCAATTAAATATGATCCCTAATATTTTAATCCTAAAACCCTATAAGAAATAATATTAAAACAATGATGAAGTGAATTAAACCCTATGATATCTTTGGAACATGAAATTGCAGCACTTTGCTTTGATTGATATTCTATGTCTAGCTTATAGTCAATGGTAAATTGAGAACATATCCAATCTATAAAATGAGGATGATTTGGGTTTTGGGATTTTATATTATATCTTTGAATTTATCTCATTTTCATTTTCTTCTGATTAATATCACACTCTCTCAATTCAAAAATAACTCGACATTGCATGTTTTCCTAATTGTTCAATTTATTTATTTATTTTTAATTTAAAAAAAATTCAAAAATAATAGTGTGTGTATTATAGTATCCCCTTGATTTGTAATAAATGAATTAATATGGTAATATTAATATTTATTACTAAATTGAATTACACTTCCATAAGCGGTGTAGTCATTGTACAAATGATTTTCAATTGCAATGGTTATGGAAAGTGAATAACCCAATCACATTTCTACTACTGATTTCCAGCTCAAACAGTAAGATTAGGAAAATTTGAAAATTAAAATTAACAGAATAAATGGAAGAGAAACTAAGAGTTTTATTTCTAGAACAAAAACATTAACAATCGATGAAGAAGAAGACAACTTCAATGAAGGGATCTTAGTTTCAAGATCTATCCCTCTCTAAATTCCTACAGAAATATAGTAAAACCAATTTATCAATTCCTTCAATCTCCAAAAGCATGTACCAACCCCTCTAAATGATAAAAATAAATATTTTTAGAAAATTAAGTTTGAAACATTGTTAGGAAATTTTATTTTTAAATAATTCAAATAAAAATATTTTTGTTTGAAATACTACAATGAATTTTAAAGGGTAAATTAGAAATTTCATAGAATTTTTAAATGAATGATCTAATCCAAAATATTCAATAAATATAAATATTTCTGACAATTTGGAAAATATTATCATTTATTATCAATAAAATATTAAAATAATTTGTGTTTTATCAAGAATACACTAAATTTGGTAATGAATAATAATTTATAATGTCAAAATAGGTAAACACATAACATAAATTGAAATTTTATCCATGTATAATTTAATAATCATAATATGGTTTCATTGAGGATATATTTACATTTAAATACTTTATATTTTTTTATAAATTTTTTTTTGAATTATCTACGAATATCCCCTGAGAGTGCCAAACTCGGTGTGAGGTAAGGAATTTTGTCATGTACTAGGTTACCCCATATCAAGACCGGAATACCTTGTCAGAGTTGTTACTCCAAAGTACATTTGTGCTTGAATCATGTCCACTTGTAGTATCTAGAAAGAGATGTTTTTTTTAGAAATATCCATTCAATCTATACATTACCAAAATTCTAGGATGTTCTTTTATACTTATCCTCAAATTCTATATTAGGGTTATATTCACTAATTTATGTTTTCTAAATCTCTTTTCCCTGATTTCTACTAAACATCCATTAATAACAATAGTACGGATCCAAATGACAGTTTTCTAGAGCTAGTGCCTTATATTTATGCGATGGACTAATTACTAGAATGCCTTATCCCAATTAAATTATTATTTTAGTTTTTTTGAAAAAAAAGATTAAAACATAAGTTCAACATCACCACTTGAAATGAAACACATAATAGAAATTCCATTGGAAATATCTATGAAATCAAGATTATCCCTAAACCCCATTAATAATATTCATCTTCACAACCTGGGTAAAATAAAACGTAATAAAGGGATGAACTCAGATGCTCAGCTTGGGTATGCAATACAATATAATTTATCATGAGAATAAATACTAGGCATGGTGAACAACTAAAAACACATGTCTTTAAAAGTATACTTGAGAATAATATTGATGGAATGAAAGCTGATAAAATAGGGCCATATAAATGATCATAATAGAATGAAAATTTTCTATTTATGTTATACTAGTTGAATAATAATTTCTTTTTTCAATTAATAATACAATAATGAGGGAATCCATAATGTCAGAATTCTGAAAGATATTGTCAAAGCCTCGGTCAAGATGTCTATATATACTTGCATAAGGCCTCACTCAAAACCCAATTTTGTTTTGTCTCATGATACCTATCAATGCAAAAAGGGGCTATATAGGGCACCACCCGCCACTTTCTAAGTCCAATTCATTCCTCATATGAATGGTAATAATCATAAACAACATGGACATATGAAATAACTTTCCCCAATCTATACATGTAAATACAAACCATTTTGACTAGTATGGTGAATGGTATCAAGATATAAAATCAACAGTCAAAATAATATCAAAAAATATAATAAAATATGGTATATGATAAAAATAATATAATAACCACAATAATACAAATAATTAAACATATTTTTTGAAATAGAAAAAAAATCGTCTAATAAAGTCACCGAGGATTTTTTGAGAGAAATTGACTTTTACATTCAAAAGAAGAGATCCTTTCAAAAAATAATTTCATAAAAAATAAATGAAATAATTTAGTTTTACATTATAAAATAATGGATTTAGAAAAATAATGGTGTATTAAAATTGATTATGGAGTGCACCTGAATGTATGTACGAATTTGAGAAGTTTCCTTGAAATGGGCTTATTTATTAGGAAGAATTGAGAATAATCTTTATAAAAAATTTAAATACCTATAAAAAATAATAATTATAATAGGTACACAAATAGGTAATATTAATACATAATTTATGAGGAGTAAATATCGATAATTTATAATTTTATTTGGATTAAGATATACAGAGAGTAACCCAAAATAAAAAGGAGGTTTTAGTAGAAAACCCTTACCATAGGTCTGAATGAGTTAAGAAATTGTCCATAAAATCCTAGATAATAAAATAAAATCAATTAATTAATTACTTAATAACCTTATATACAGTTATTTAATTCATTATATTTTAATTATGTAATTTTATGGAATTTCGGATGATTTATATGTTACAATTTTATTTCAGAAGAGCATTCGATTCTTGGTTTTCTTGATCGGTATACTTGTGTATGAGTATGGAATTTCATGTGATATTGGAAAATTTTTCAAGAATTGAATTTATATGATAATAATAAACATATATAATAGTAAATGTGGATATAATTTTTTTTGTTATATGGTATTAGGATGGTTTATTTGATAGAACATTAATGAAAATCATTTAGACTATTTTAACTATATTTCGACTTTTTTGAACTTGATTTGTCTTATGAATTAGTAATATGTATATATAATGGTTAAATACATTATATACGTCATAATATATATTTTATAATATATTTTAACCATAAAAATGGTTTAATGACCATCCATTACAGATAAATTGAATAACTAAGGTTCATTGTCCATGAAGGTTGTAAATCAGCACCTCCAAGACGATGATATCATTTTTCATTAAAAGAGAGAGAGTAATGATATTGATGATATTTAATCCATTAACCTGATATAATTATAGTATATAAATGATACTAGAGTTATCATTATCATTTATAGAGATGAGGTGAGTATAATATAAGAAAAGAGAATAAATTGAAAATGAAATTAAATGAAATAGGAAGTGGGTTTACATCTTGAAATATCCCCCTTGAGAACCTCATTAAGGGAAGGATTTTGGACTTTTTTCAATAAGAAGAGCCCCTAGATGTGGGGAGAGACTAGGGAAGAGTATTTGGGTAGAATGTTGAGAATATTCAAGGCATATTTGATAGATGAGAAGAGAGAGTGAGAGGTGATTTTTAAATATCCTATTCATTATTTTATTATTATTCTCAAGACAAGAAATATTGTTGATTATTGTGACCAAAAATAGAAATAAGTGATTGTGAAATCAAAGAAATTGTGCTATAATCAATGATGACCCAAGAAATAGTTTATTTTTCTTCTAATGTATTTATATCATATATTACAGTATTTTACTATTCTCCAACAATTTAAGTATTTTAGAAAAATCCCAAAAATTTAATATATCAATTTATTGATCTGTAGAATTAAAAAATAGACTCTATTTTATCAAAATAAATTTATTAATATGTGAAATTTAATTTTTATAAAAAATATTTATTTAAATGAAAAATACATATTTTATATTTAAAAATGATATTATAACACATTCATAAATTAACTATGGTCTCAAAAATTTATATTAAAATCATAGGACAACACAATATTTATTTAGGAATGTTTTTTCTAAAAATTAATTTTATGTTAAAACAATTTATTCTTTTAAAAATGTAAATAATTATTTATTACCCATAAAATACCAACACTTAATTATAAATTTTTTATATATTCACTATCATTTATAAGATGCATAAAATTAATTCATACTTACATGGGTGATGTTACTATTCATACACTAATATTACTATTCATAAGGGTTATGTTACTATTCAAAAAAATGGTTGTTGATCCTCTCAGTCTTTTAATTTCATATTTATCGTAACCATGTATGACGATTTTTTTAAATTCAAAACACAGAGGCCTAAAACTTATGTTTAGGGGATATGATATAATAACAAATTGTTATTTCACAGAGACCTAATGTTTCTTGAATTATATTATATATTAAATTTATTTGTAAATCCTTGGGATGTTACACATAATGACTAAAGAGATTTTTGAAATCCATATTTGGTATGTCTTCTTATCGTACTCATAATTTGAGATAGCCTGAACTAAGGTCATCCATCAAAAACCATCACGCCCATTCAACTAATCAAAGTTGCATTGATCCTCGGTTGTGGATACTTATTCTTCATGTTCACCTATTTCAAGCACTGATTGTCCACACACAACCTCAAGATCCCATATGTGTACTTGTAAAATGAAATTGGGGATTCCCAGGGTGAAACACCAGGTCCAACAATTCCCTTCCTCTGCAAGTACTCCTTCTGCACCCTCAGCATAGAAATCTCTATGCGAGCCATCTAATATGCTGGCATAGATATCAATGTTTCCTTGGGTTGTTAGATCAATATATAATTATATTTCATGGTGTGGAGGTAAACATGGAACATCCTTAGGGAAGACACCCTCATACTCTGCTACCACAGCAAGAATCTTGGAACACACAACATCCACTACAGAAAGGGTTAGACTAGCCAACTAATGAGTAATTAACTACACCCTCCTAGGCACGAGTCCATCATGCACCACATAGGATCCCTTTCACAGAAAAAGGAGAACTTGGTTCCGTCACTACAAACACACCACACCCTTTTCCTAAATTAATCAATCTGGTCATGGACTCTAGACCAAAAATCGATACCATGAATGATGTTATAATTCCTCAATGATCCAACTAAGAGATTCCAAAAAAAAATTTCACCTCCAACAGCTGGGTCACATTGATAGCACAACTGCAAGATCCCTGAGTATTCATTAGTGGTAGTCACCAAGTGTAAGGGTCAAGCCAAAGGTTCAACGAAAATATCTAAGCCTAATATAAGGTACGTGGTATTAAAGGAATGAATATATCTCATGTCTATCAGTACTAAAACTAAGTTAGAAAATACATAAATCATAACTCATATCATTGTCGGAGCCTCTAGGTCATATGATTATACTTCTTATAGCTATCCATGTCCCTATCCTCCAGCTCCCTGAGCCTGGAATGCATTACCTGGGGGTGGTGGTGCTAACAAGTCAAAATGTTGACTATCTCCTCTAAATATCCCAGATCCTCATCCACATCCTCCATCCAAAAAATCTATATACTCCATCCACTATCTCTACCTCGGTGGCCCATCCATGATCACTATGTCATATGTAGGGTACGACATACAACCTCTAGAAATATGTCCCCAATAGTCACATGAGTAGAACCTTCTATCTATAGAATGATTGGGACCACATTATGATCCAGGAACTATAGATCCTCTATCTAGGGACCTCATCATGAAACATATCACACATCCCAGTCACTGATACAGACATCACCTCCCTACAATTGAGGACTATTCTCTTAATTTCCACCTACCAAATACCACCAGATGTATCTTCTATACCAAGAAACAATCAACCCCCAAAGCTCACTCTATCAACCCTACATAGGTAAGAATGCACATGGAGATAACAATGCATTAGATGAATCTACACAAATATCAATCAAAGGTTTAAACCCTGATGAACTGATCAAGAACCATATCCATTATGTACCTAGAGAGGTTGGTAATCTTTAATGATAATCATCTTTTGTCATGATTCCCTACTGGAGTTATAGATGCTCCTGGATAAATATATCCCTCAGCGTATCTAGTGAGAAATCTTCTATGAAAAGGTGATGAATATCTATCTATGAAAGAGTCATCACATCATAATACTGAGTAATTAACCCCACCACCCCTAATGATCCATGAAAAAGGTTTGACACCATGACCAACATATGTTCTTCTGGTGTTCTCATTAGATGGAAAAATCATGTCACTACCTCATGAGAGTCCTTAGCTATTGGTGGGTCAGGCTTGACTTGGAACCTGAGGGGTATCTACCATTGAAACTCATGAACAACACTCATCCTGTGCACATCATCCTCTGGTACTGTAGGTACCGCATGCTTCTCTATAGGTGGAGGTATGGCTGGTGAACAAGTAAGTGGTAACATCTTGTAAATAGGTCCATGTATCAATGCCTCATCACAAAGGGAATCATCAATGTGATCCTAATGATAAATCCTAGCCAGTATACGCTGTAGAGGCATCCTGAAACAAACACTATATACCACATCCAATGAGTATATCTGGAGATAAGACTCAAGAAGGACCTGAAAAAGAAAACCCATTCCTACAAGATGCATGTAACATTCGTTTCCCTGAAACCAGCGTTCTCATGTACCGTGTCGAAATTAGGTGATCAGAGTCATGGTGTATGGATACATCTACCATCTCACCAACACTAGAGTCCCTGGCATGAAGAGAAACTCTATACAGTTAATCAGGTTTCCATAAAAAAAATATCATAGACTCCCAATCCTTATGTATAACCAAGAACTTTGGTACCACAATGTCATGATGCATCCCAATGGGGCCCATGTCGTGACTCCCCAAGCCCACCTCCAGTAGGTCAGGGGAAGAAGACTAGCACTAAGAAGGAATATCACTATCTTGGGGGGGATTATCCTATATACATGTATACAAACAAATATCTCCAAACCTATTGAAAGCTGAAATGTAAAAACAACTAAACAATAATGCATGTATACATCTAATATCGTTACCAGTGTATGACATAAAGTAAAAGCGTAAACATGTCCAAATAAAATCACATCAGAAAGAGTTTATAACACAAGTCTAACGTAAATGTATGCAATTGGACTACTATCATAAAGTCATCGGAACACACCACACTATGTTCGGTCTCAATAAGAATTGCCTAGTCCTGGTCTTCCTTGGACTCTATCAAATGTGAAATCATCTACATAAGATATGACATGTTCATGTAAACACTATATAAGGGTGAGTATATTATTACTCAGCAGGACACCAAAAAACCAAAATGCATATAAAAAAAAAGAAATACAGTCAGGTCTATGTAGGTATATTTATAATGAACATATAATAATAATATCCAGATATACTCAAGAAATAAAAAATTTCTAGTGGTAAGTCACTACCATAATACACTAGTCCAGGATTCCAGCTCAATGATTCCACAAAGTAATCATTCAAGAGAACACCCTCCACAGTATAATAGCACTAATAACGTTCATATTATAGGAAATTCTATTTATGAATTGTCATGATAATGAGCATGCTAATTGTCTGAAAAGGATACGATTCACAGATGATGATCAGTATGAAGGCTATGGTGTGTTACCAGAAACTCAATCTAGATTAACCCTATATGTAGTGTATAGTTTCCCACATAATGTTTGTCATAATGATACTATTTCTGACGCTTTTCCACTAGGGATTTCCACATCGTAAACATGTGTTTGGATGCTCGGTTGGACGGTTCACATAGTTTCCCCATATTCACTCTTTCCAAGGGAGGATGACATTTATCGCCTCTTAAGGGACATTTTATCCTTCATTGAAATGGAATGATAGGACGATGGTTCCTCCTACCATGGATTTATCCTCAGAACTCATTTCTTAGTATGGGTCACCCATATAGATTAAGTCATTTGTTATAGAAACACCTTCTGGTTTCATCTATTGGTGGATGTCGGCGAATTACATTTCTTCTATCAGGACATTCAAGAGGGTCATGTAAGGATTGAATCCATTGGTCTGGAGAGTAGTAACATTTGGCATCATTGGTATGTATGGACACTAAAACACTGTTACATATGAATTTTCACTTATGATATGGATTCTGAGGGTGTGAAAGCCTGAGGCATCCCACATCGAATGAGGGGAACTGTATGCCGGAGACATGTCTCTGAGGTTTTCCTCGGCTTCCCATGTTTTCAATGGGTTATTCAATGTGTTTCACATTTATAAGAGACATATTAGAATGATTTAAGCTTTAATAAGAGTGGATTAGATAGAAAACTATCTTAAAGGGTTCTCTTTGATGGTTTACCAGATGGATGGATCAGAACTCCCAATGAGGATTGACGTAGGATGGTGTGTCCCAATAAAAGACAGATTTCACACCATGAGGGTTGATCTGGACACTGTAAAGGGCATATCAGAAGGGGTTCACACCTATAAGGGGACAAAAATGTTTTCCATGGGCTGTAATTAAACCATATGGAGGCTTCCTACATACCCCATATAGAATACATGGATACAAACTTGGATATTTTGAATGGGTGGTATGGGACATACACATGGTTAGCAACCCATCTCAAGAGGGGATGTATTAGAAGGAAGAATATAGAAATTATAGGCCATATGAATGGTTAACTTCCTAGGTTATTCTTGGGTTAGTGAGTACATAGGTGGCATAACCTCACAAGGATGTGGCATCCCGAGTAAGAATCAGGATGGATGATGGTGTAAGTGTCTAAGGATAAAGATGATGGTATTGGTGTTGGGAATGAACCTCAGGGAGGTTTCCAACATATCCCCATTGTAGGGAATCAATGTCCACATAGTTCGGTGGTGTGATGGGACACTTGAGTAGGCGGCCCATGAGAATGGAGCGTGTGGATGGGGACCTGATGGAAGTAGAACCTCTGAGTGTGGTATGATCTTCCCAAAACACAAAGTCTATAGGGAGAGACTAGGATAACACTTGAGTGATTGGCTTGAGCATCAGGGAGGACACCTACAAACATTTACATAAAAGTTAAATGATCATAGTACACATAGTTCAATATGGGGAATAGAAATGGGTTGTACACAAAGGAAAATAACTTAGTGACATGGATGGGATTACGCATGGTTAGCATCCCATAACAAGAGGGAAAATCTTGGATGGATGAGTGTGCTGAAGTGTTTGGGGATTTGGAATGATTAGTTTCCCTGATAAATGAGACATGTAGTTGGGGTGTACACCAATTAATACGAACCGAAAGGATAGATTGAAACACCCGAAGGAGGTAGATCAGGATGACGTCTCCCAAAAAGGGAAGATGTCACAACAGGAGGGTACATCCCTTAAAGGGAACACAAAAGCTTACCATTGATTGGTGTTGAACCTCAGAGAGGCATCCTAGATTCCCTTTATAGAGGACATGGATAAAAACCCGTATAGTTTAGTTAGGATATACCATTTAACATCATTTAGGACCAGGGTTATCTAACCTGATATGGTTAGGATAGAGGGATTATGGGCTTGAACCTCAGAGAGGCTTCCTACATACCCTGCATTAGAGATAGGGATCAAAGACCACATAGTAGAGAAAGAATATGGGGCTTATGCATGGTTGCAACCCAAATGGATGTCTTTGTGGTTTCTTTCTCTAATCCCACATGATCGCTGAACAATGTGAGAAACAAGAGGTTGAAACATAAATTATGATCGCCGGCCTGGAAGGTGTGGCCATGAGGGATGGTGTGGGGATTACACATGGATAGTAGTCCAGGGAGAGAGATATTGGGATATACTCAAGGAGGGAAGCATGAGGATGATTTTCAGATACTCATAGAGGGTATGGTATTCATATAGGGATCATCCTATCATGTTAGTTCAGGGCTTACGCAGAGACTACCCAAGGATCACATGGAAATCAAGCACAGACGGAGAGGGGGATCGAAAGGGAGACAGTGCTCATCCTTTTTATTATCATCATGTACATGTCCCTTATTTGCTGGTCAAAGTTAAATGTCATGTGTTGAGGATGTGGGATCTATGAAATTAAACATCCTATAGTTCAGACAAGGAAGACTCCGTCCTCACTCCTTGGACATACATAACAGGTACCCTTTAACACTTGGTGAAGGGGTGGCACCAGAAATGCATGATGTCAACAGGTTAGAGGAGTGGTAAATTGAGTGGTCCATGATTTTTTATTTATGTGATGTAATAATATATGTTAGCGTACCTATGTGAAGAAGCATACGTTAGGGCCACACGACATGGAGCACCACTCTAGGGACTAGGAAATCACTACGTGTAAGCATGGAGGGTGCACAGATGAATTGTGCCCAATATAGGGGTGGTGTGCTTATGATGAGGTCAAACATGGTTCTTTAGGGTTAGGAGAACACATAACTCACGTTGTAAGTTGTGGAAACATGATATAATTCCTATGCGCAAGATGGGGAATAATGGGAAAAATAGGCACTACATCAAAATAATTTTGTGTGGAAGAAGGATCTTTTACACGTAATTTCCTTGGAATAAATGGAAATGGGAAAGGGTCAAGCCCATGTGGGACCACATGAGACATTCCATTAATGGGGTGTGACAAAAACAATTATTTACTAAGATAAAATATACTGTAGTGATTAACCTAGTTTGTCTCCTTTGAGGAGTGCACAACAATAATGTTGTCGCTTAAAATTAGAGAATAAAGTGGTGGTTGTTTTTTAAATAGTTTATTTTAGAAAAAGAAAACAATAAAACTAAAAAACGAAAATATTAAG
Source organism: Viscum album (assembly GCA_963277665.1). Classification (NCBI taxonomy): domain Eukaryota; kingdom Viridiplantae; phylum Streptophyta; class Magnoliopsida; order Santalales; family Viscaceae; genus Viscum; species Viscum album. The sequence goes on along the minus strand of OY728152.1, from coordinate 864,235,547 downwards.
ATAAAATAGTTAAAAAAAGTGATATAAAACTAAAATATGAGATGATGATCTAGTAAGGGTTGGTTTTCCATTTGTAATTCTATCATAGTCCAACATACCTAAATCTCTTTTGTTATATCGATAAAAGTGAGAATCCATAATCCCTTCTTCTCAACCCCTGGGTCAAATAATAATGGTGAGAAAAATCCTTACAAAGATGTAATATTGTTCTACTATCCTTCCATTTTGTGATATAGTTATAGTTAATACCCTCAATTGAATGAGGAAATTCCCTGTCGGGTCTTGTTTATCCCAAACAATCATGAATGTTCACTACTCCTCACACACTTACCAATGATCACTGAGTACTTCACCATTAATAACTGATCTATTCCATAGTATATAGACCATATGCTAGTGGAGGGAGAAATAGAACATTTACCAAAGCAATAAACATAACAGATTCTAAAATCAAATACAATTGTATATGATAACAAAAACCATTAAAAGAAATTGAAACCGATTTTTTCAAAAGATTTAAATGGATCTTAAAACATTTATTGAAAGAGATAAATAATTAAAAATTGTAAAACCACTCGTTCCCCAATCACACATACCTTTAAACCCCCTTTTTAAGGTTAATTTTGAATAATGGGGAAGTTTAACTCATTACAAAACAATGAATAATAAAAGAGATAAAACAAATAACAAAACTTTTACTCCTTTAGAATATGTCCTCTTGAAGTTTTATTATATTATTCAAACCATATGGAGAAAAAACATAGATGTATATGCTCATAAGAAGTTTGGAGTGATGTTTTCTAGCGATACTAAAATTTTAGAGTGGTTGGAGAAGTTCAAATGATGATATGTCCAAATTAATAAACATTAATTTTCATGGCCTCAAGAAACTGTTTCACCCAATCCACATGGACTCACTCAAAATATGCCTTAATGAGATCATTAATTTTTAAAATTTATTTCTATACATTCCATTGAGTTCCACTATCAAAAATATCTATAATCATATCATTTGTACGTTGGTAATATGACATATTCCTGATTTAATTTAGTGGGTTCCATTCTGTCGACCTTAAATATTACTCCATTTGATGGATTTTTTGGGCCATTGTGTGTCAAATTGTGTCTATGTCTAGAAGAAAATAATGAAGCCCACGAGCATGGAAGAAATATAAAAAATGGCTCAATTAAATTGGATATTTATTGTAAATTTTATTCTCGAAAAACATAAATGTTAGAAAACTGTTTAATTTGCAGAATTAAAGAATTTTCACAATTAAGACCAAAATTCACCAAAGACGCTAAAATGATGAAAATATACTCAAATTTAATATTTGGGATGGATTAAATCATTGATATGTTTTTGAAAAATAATGAAAATATAAAATATATCAATTCCCCTATACATAGAACTTGGACTCCTAGACAAGTAAACATCAAAAGAAAACAAAATCATATTTAAAACACATATCCATGAGATCCATCGATTTAACAAAAAAAACAAAAAATATCATGTCTCCTAAAAACATATATTTAATGTTCTTATTTTCATATCTAAAAATATTTTTCCTCTCTATTTCTCCACCCACGAACACAAAACACATGCCTTAAATTCATTTTCACTAATAACATTAATATAATTTTTTTTCAGTAACATCTTTCTCATTCAAACTCATATAAGGGTCACCATAGACATTAAGTAAAGAACATGTTTTTATCTTGAGTAATTTTCAGGTTTGTTCTGTGGGTTTCGGTTTGGAGGATTTAGAATTGAAAAATTATAAGGCTGAATAAGGAGGGATTGGCTCTTTTTTAAGGTTAATTGCATTATTATAATTTCCACTCAATTATGGTCACATCCTCACCCCCTTAGTAGCGCATCTTCTACATCATCCAAAATACTCAAGGAAATTTCACCTTGTTCAACATTTCGTTAAAAAAAATTAAATATTGTCAAAAATAATTTTTTTAAAGCTCCAGTGAAGGTCCAACTTTCACCAAAATGATTTTATTTTTAAACATAAAAAATATTTTCAACATTTTATTTTCACCCAAAGTATATCCAAATATCGTAGAGTAATAAAATATATCTTCCCCATCACATAAGTTCAACTAGATCGTGAAATTTCATTACAACATCAGGTTGGATTGGGAAAATTGGCTTGTAATGTGGCTTACCTAATAAGATGTTCATGGGATCTAAGGGTTACAAGGATTAAATGTACAATGTAGGACCGAATGAAAGGGGTTATTTTGAAAATATGTCTTTAAAACCAAATAAATTCCTCAATCATTTGAAACAATAATACCTCAAACCATTATGGTTTGATAGGAATAAATAATATTCTGGATAAACCAAGAATGATTTGGTTCTCTCAAGAAGTGAGGTGAATGTAAATAATATGAAAAATAATTTCCGAAGGTTATAGGGATGTTATTTCAATGATATACAGTGATAAGTATCATTGGATTTAAAAGAAGTGTTTTTTTTGGAAATTTATAATGATTTAAACTTATAAAAAATTAATTTTAATTATTCATTTAAAAACTGTTTCATGGAATAAATTGTTTCACTCATGGACATGGGTTTTATAAAAGTCAAAGATAATAATTTATAATCAAAAGTTTCAAAAACATATAAAACATGAAAGAGGAACACATAAAATTTAGAAAAACACACAATAATTTTTGAAAAATGGAAAACGAACATCAAAATAAAAATCTTAAACTACCAAGTTTCCCTCCCACAGAGATTAATGAATAAGTGTATGAAATGAATTCAAATAGATTTAATATGTTTTTTATGTTTTTATATGAGATAAAAACAAGAAAGAAAGGGTTTAAGAGAGGTAAAACCCGGGGAATTTTATTGATAAGCAGGTTAGAGGAGTGTGATCTCCCCCAATGGATCTGATAAAATGGTTCCATCGAATTTCATTATCTGATGTCCATTATCATTGAATGGATCTTGTGCACCATCCTTCACAATTTTTACATCACCAAAAGGATATAAATGAGTCACTATAAATAGACCATCCTACCTGGAATGATGTTTACCTAGAATCAACTTATATCTTGAGTTGAAAAACACCACCAATTCTCCATGATGGATGTATGTTGGTTGGATCATCTGTCCATGAGACACTCTTTTTCTTTCCTGGTAAATCCTAGAATTTCAATTTCTTCCCTTCTAATTTTTTACAACTCCTGGAACTGAAATTTTCTCTCTTTTCTAGCACTTTCAAGATACTTGTTCAACTCTCTCATAGACAAATATTCCTTATGCACTAATTCCACTATAAGAAGAAATATTTTCCCATAAATCAACATATATGGGATCATTCCAGTGGGAGTTTTTACGCTTTCTTATAAGCCCATAATTTATATTCAATCCTTTCTCTCCAATATTCCCTATATGGATGAATAAAATTTTCCAAAATTCCATTGATTTCTCTATTTGATACTTCATATTTCCCATTGGTATGTGGATGATACAGAGTTTTTGTTTTAGAATGAACCCCATATTTTTTAATTAAAGACTCCATAATCCTATTAAAGAATTCAGTCCCTTTATCAGTGATGATGGATCTGAGAAATTCAATCCTATAAAAAATGATAGCCTTAACTAAATCACAAATTACTTTAGCATCGTCAATCCTGGTGGCTTTTTCCTCAACCCATTTGGAAACATAATAAAAAAGACACAAGATATACAAATTCCCAAATGACATTGGGAAAGGTCCCATAAAATCTATCCCCCAATTGTTAAAAATTTCACAAAAATTAAGTGGATTTTGGGGAATTTTTTATCTCCATCAAATATTTTCCTAAATCTAACATATTTAACACCTTTTGCAATATTCGTGAGAATCTTTAAAAAGGGTTGGACAACAAATTATATATTCTAAATCCATTTTTACTATCCTTTGAGGTCCAAAATGGCCTCTACATGAAATAGTGTGACAAAACATAATGACAGAATCAATTACACTTTCTTGAAAACATCTTCTTAGAACATGGTCATTACAAATCATCCAATGAAATGGATCATCCCAGACGTAGTATCTACATTCAGATTTCATCATTTGAATTTTGTGGGAATTTAAATGAGATAGTTCCTAAGATGTTACCAGATAATATATCATATCAGTTTTAACACCACAAGCTTCCACGATATTCTTCCTTTTATATAATTCAATAGCATGCATTGTATGCAACACCGAGATGGAGCCCCTAATGACCGAATAAACTAGAAGTTTAAATATTGGTTATGAATTTTATTAACCACATTTTTTAATTATATAAATTTTATTTTCCAAAACAAACTTCAATTTTTCTTCTGTAATATCACTAATAGCTTAGGGTGAATTTTTTGGGATTTTTCTGAAAACATTCAATTTTGGATGAATACTGAAAAACAGTACATTGTGGATAAAAACAGAGTTGTTCATTTTAATAAATATTTTAATTTAAATTTATTTATTAAAGTAAAAATATATAAATAATATCTTCATTAGTCCGATGTAATTCATTAAAATCATTTTTATAATAGAATTATATATAATAATTCATTGATAATTTTAAACGACTTTTTACACCCCTTCTAGCCACATTTGATGAATGGAATTAAATGTAATTTCATGAATTCTATGAATTGAATATCAAAATTCCATAAAAAATGGTTGTAATCAAGATGAAAAATTAGGTCTAATAGGATCAAAATAATTTTTGGTCATTAAAAACTTTTAAATTTTATTACCATAGTTAGTGGTAAATTGCATAATTAAAAGTAATGATAATATTATAATAATATAAAATTATACTAAAACTTTTACTAAAATTATTTTATAAGTAATGGATGACCAAGAAAGCCCTTGGAGCACATATGTGGACATTAGAAACCACATTGGTGTGATTAAGAAATTTTTAACATTTAATTTTATGTAATGGAAAAAATATCATAAACATTAATCTTATTAATAAAAAAATATTAATATAGGGTTATATAACTAATCTATTTGACTATAAATATTCATTATAAATAGATAAATATTTCCTAAATCATGGGATTTTATTTATATTTTTAATCAATAAATAAATATATTTATTTATGACACAATGATGATGCATTGATTACCTTATTATTGAAAGATTCAAATAAATGAATTTATAAATATTAAAATAAATGTAATTTGATCATTTTGATGTCATCCATGAATTTTATAGATGAAATTGAAAAATAAGGGACTATTTAATTCCTTTTTCCAAATGAATCAAGTAAATATATCTTTAAGAAAAATCAGTTTCTAAATAGTGTCAATATAGAGAGAAATGAGTTTTAAAAAAAATACTATATTATTAAATGATATAAAAATCATGAAACATTAATATATTGAAAACTGACATATATAATATTTAAAAATTCATTGATTATTCACCTGAGGTTTTCTGTTCATTTTATAGTAACTAAGATAACCCTATTATATAAAAATAGAAAAATACACTGTAAGAGTTAAACTGTTTAAATAATTGTGGATCCAAAAAGATATGGTGAATTTTATGTCCTAAACATGTCTAAAAACACTATATGAGAGTATTTAGACCCATACTCATCTTATAATCAAAATACATTACATTTTATCTATTATAATCATAATATCTATTTAAAATAAATTAATATTTCAAGATTTTTCAAAAGTCACTCACACCACTCTTATAAAATGAAACTTCTCGTTCTCTTTAATTAACACCTCCAGATTTCTTTTTATGTTCAAAACCCTTCCCAAATCTCCTTCCAACTTCCCTTAAATCATCCTGGGGTCCACCATTTGGGTATAAAACCATCTGAAGAGGTCCTTTTTTTTAAAATAAAAAGGATACGGTCGAAGAAGAGGTAATCATTTTATCCCTTATTTCAAAGTTGTTTCTTCTTATACTTCCTCTTCCTTTGTATTTACCATAATAAAATAATAAATCCATAATCTATTATTTTGATATTATGTTATGATTATGGGATATCCATATTCCTCCTTTTTCCCATCCTATAAAAAACAATATCACAATGTGTTCGTACGTACGACTTACCATCTCCACACCGTTGTGTAAATTATTTTTGATCTATATATTATTTAGAGGGGTATAATGATGAATATAAATTAATTAAATAATAAATATATTATTTTATTATTTATTTAAAATTTATATTCCATCCAAATTCATACCATTAAACCATTAATTAAATGATGTCGTCGCTCGTGCATATGTAAGGCTTACTTTCTCCACGACGTGATGAGAGTCATCTTCTAGTCCACCATCGAAGAATAATTAAGAAAATATACATATTAATAAAAATTATGAAATATATGATATAATAAGTCTACTAGAATTATATATATACATATATATGTATCTACATATATTTCATTCACTTACTTCCATTCAATACAATAAGTAAACAGAAACAACGTTTTTGTGTTTTTACGACCTAACATGGCCATGAAAGGTGTATTCAATTTAATATATCTAACTATTATAGATAATTAAATTATGAATATATATGATATATAAATCATATTATACATTATGGAAGTAATTAAATAATTATATATGTAATGTGATAAAGAATAACAAGTCAAAACATGTATCATAAACAAAGTGATTATTTCCCAAAATGTTGCATTAACTTGGAATTGTTAATAAACTGTTAATATAAAGTCATAAAATAATCATATATGATATCTTAAATAATATTATGATTCTTATATAAGTTAATAATATGTTTAATAACATTATATAGGTGTTCTGGATTTGTACGGAGAGTATGAAACCTAAGGTAAGGGTTAATTCCTTATTCTCATAATTATATGAGATTGATTATGTGTAAGTATTTAATGGAACATATTTACCATCCATGTTCGATTATTCATAAAAATATTTAGAAAATTTATATATTAAGGTTTTATGGAAGTGAATCTTTAACTTCTTCATAATTTTTAATGTTTTAATGATTTATTTTTCTAAATCAATTTAATTAATGTCCATGTTTTCAAAATGATTTTAATGATTTATTAATATAGCCATGATTGTTTCAAAATGTTATTTCCTTTCAAAATATTCAATATTTTATAGAAAAATTATATTAAAAAATAACTATTAAATTAATTACTTTTTAAATTTTGTGACCTTTAAATTATTTAACTAAAAAATGGATAATTCTCTCAAAGAGTTATAGTGATTATTTTCATCTATGTCAACATTCTTTATTAGATAATATTCTTGATTGAGATTGATTTATTATAACACAGTCTTCTATGTTGTGTTGAATGTGTTATGATATGTTTGAAAGTTGATGTTCTATTTTTATACCATTCAAGGATTATGGTTATAATATTGACATTTCATATGCTAGATTTAAGATGAATGATTATGTTATGTTTCACCCTTTTTATATAAGAAATTCATTGGACCTTTTAAGTGATGGTTAGGGCACACTATAGCCCCTCGATGCATCGGTAGGTCTCATTAGACAAACTAGTGTCTTAGAACAAGGCCTTGATAGAATTTTTGTATATGATCTTTGCACAAGTCCTTGACGTAGTGGTTATGATATCCACTTTATGAATTCCCTTATTATGAGAGTAGTTATTGATTATATATGTGATTATTCAACTAGTAAAATTTCCATATGAATGTTTAAATGGAATTATTTTATTTACTATTTCCATATTATACTGAAGATAATGCTTTAAAAGGATTTTGTTTTTATTTTGTACATTGTCTTAATTTTTTTTCCTATTTATGATATCTTATGCTATATTGTTTATCTTTACAAGGCATATGAGCTCACCCATTTATTATGATTTATATTCTTAGGATTCCACGAAGTGTTTTATGATTTACATGTAGGGTTAATATAGTGGATTAATGTTGTTATCAAAATATTATATATGTAGAAGTTTGTTTTTTGAATTGTAATTTATATTTGATGAATGTAATCTATTTTCCTAGACTGTTAAACTGATTGGTCCTTTGGGACTTGATTCCTTGTATCATGCCAATGTACTAAAATAATTCACCGGCTCTGGGCTTCAAGGGTCAGGGCATCAATTTTGGATTCATATAATGTTTAGAAAAAACCATCGAAATTAAATTTAGAAAACATAGATTAGAAAACATAACCCTATGAATGAATTTGATGATATTTTCGAAGTATACGATACCATCCTCTATATTTAGTAATGAATAACCTAGGTTAATCCTATGGTCTTATGAAATGAGAAGAAAAAAGAAATCTTTTAGAGATCCTATAAGTGATTCTTCATGACTATATCATTACGATTATTGTTTCTCACTTTTTTATTTGAGTTTTGATCAATGGTTAGAATCAGTAAGGTTATACTTGTATTGGTTATACTACTGGTCATGAAGAGTTTACAAACGAAGAATGAGAAGAATGAGGTATTAAGGAATAAGATGTTGAAGAATAGTTAATGATTTAAAAGTGAAGTGAAGTGATAATGGTTTTTTGTACTTGGAATCAGGATTTATTAAATCAGTGGTTCTATTGTTATAATATTTATGATATATATATATATGGATTGTAATGCATTACATATTCTTTAAGGATTTGTAGGAATAAAAGTTTAGATTAAGGATTTCAGATTTTATGTTAGAATGTAATGTGACACAGATGAAAGTTAATATTTTTGGCAAATACATGGTTGAGGGAAAGATATCCCTTAATATGTTTATGATATTGAGATAATTATTTTTGAACAAAGAGTTGATTGATTTCGATAAAGTATACTGGATACCTTGGATCTGATTAATAGTTTTTTTATTCCATTATTATTTGAGTTTACACCAATTTTTTATTTAAGGACTATATCCAATATTCTATGTATTTCATAAGGAATAAATAATCATGAGAGTGTTAAAATATGGTTTTATGGTAATTTTGGGTATTTCCATGTTTTAAGAGAATACTTCATAAAGGTATTTACATGTTTGTTATGTGACAACAAAATGATTTTCATTATGTTATACTCCCTTCCTTATATGTTTTGTGTCGTGTGAGTTATGAAAGAAGTATTTTGGATAGGCCTAATGGTTGTAATTGATTATGTTGGGCATTGGATAACATTTTTTAAGGATGAAACATTTCTTACAATTATTTTAGGAATCTTAAATTAATATATATTTAAGAAAAGGATAACGAGTAGGTCGGGTGACAACCTATAACATCAGACAAGGCTATGGGAATTAGACCCACCAGAGAAGTGTGATAAGGAATTATTGCCTACAATAGCCTACAAGAAGTACCTGGTAATTATAACATAGTATTAATTATTTAAAGGGTATGTGTTTATATTTGGAGCCCTATATTAATAAGATAAATAGAATATTTTTGCATTTTATTGTCTTTTGAAAAGAAAGATGAGTTTGTGATCAGAACATCTTAAAGGATGAAACTGTAAATTTTAATTAAGTATTCTTCCTTTTTTTCTTAGTCAACGAGGTAAATAAATTACTCAACACTCAAGAAATGCTCTTGAAACCAAAAAAAAATCTATCCAAATCCTATTATGGATGATTCAAATGGTCCCTTAGATCATCAAATATTTATACCATTGTGATTGTTAACATTCTCCTAATAATGCTTCCTATCACTATCCATTATAAAATAATGGTTAGATTTTTCTTTCATGTCGATTTTTTTCTACGTGCAACCATAGTATGTGTTATTTACGATAACCTTCATACTTATCATTATTTTATTTTAATGTATATGTCTCATTAATCCATTTTTCGATGTGGGAGTTCAACAAAGATATTTTGAAATGTCAAACCCCTACTTTTCAATCTCATCATTAAATTACAAGGATGAAATTTATTGAAGGTGGGGATAGTGTAACACCACACGTTTCAAGGGTACACTCCCTCTAAAATAACTCAATAGTGTGCGTTGTACGCAACAACGAGTTCGACCACACCACGACATATTAAACAAGCCATTTGAAAAGTGGTAATGAATATTATTACCCACATTTTGAAATTTTATAAATTTTATTTTCAAACATAATCATCATTTTTGAATTTTTAATATGAAAATTATCTTAGGGTGAATGTTTTGTATTTTTTTGGAAATATTAAATATTTGATGAATAGTGAAAACACTTCCTTGGGGGAAAAACCAAGTTTCCCAATTTATTAAATATTTTGATATAAATAAATTTTACAGTCAAAATATATACATAATTCATTTATTATTCCAATGTAATTCATTGAAATCGTTATTATAATATAATTAGATATAAAAAATCATTTAACATTTTCAATGTCTTTTTACCCACCCTCTAGCCACATTAGAAGATTAGAATTTAACATGATTTCTCTACATTTATTAAATGAATTTTGAAGATTTAACATATATGTATGGAATAAAAGTGAAAACTTTAGTCTAATAGGATCGAAATATTTTTTGGTGAGTAGTATCTTTTTAATTTTATTTACGAATGTTATAGGTAAATTGAGTAATTAAAAGAAAAAATAATATTATAATAATATAAAGAAAACCTAAAACTTGTCCTAAAATTATTGTATGGGTAATTGGCGACCAATAAAACCCATGTAATACATATTTGGACTTTGTATTCCACTAGGGTGTGACAAAGACATTTATAACATTTAATTTTATGTAATGGCAAAAATATCATAAACATGACTCTTATTAATAAAAAAATTTAAATATAGTGTTATATAACTCATAAATGTGACTAAAAATTGTCATTAAAATATAAAACGATTTCCTAAATCATGGTAGTTTATTTAAAAAAATTAACATTAAATAAATATATTTATTTATAACAAAATGATGATGGAGTGATTATCTTATTAATGAAAGATTCAAATTAGTGAATTTATAAATTTTAAAATAAATGTAATTTGGGCATTTTGATACCATCCCTGAATTTTATGGATTACATTGAATTATTAGAGATCATTTAATCCCTTTTTTCTGGGTAATCTAGTTTATACGACTTTATAAAAATATGTTACTAAATAGTGTTGAAAATAACATAATTGAGTATTTTTTAAAAAAATACTATTTTATTAAATGATATAAAAAACTTAAAAATATAAGATTTGACCAACTAACTAATATAATGTTAAAATTTTCATTATTTATCCAATTATGGTTCTCTTGAAATTTTATAGTAACTAAATTAACCCTATAGTATAAAAATACAATAAGACATGGTAAGAGTAAAACTGTTTAACTAAGGGTTGATTCCAAAAGATAAGGTTACATTCATTTCCTAATCTAGTCTAAAAATAATTTTATGTGTTTATATAGACCCATACTCATCTTATAGAAGATATGAATCACATTGGAGCTATTATAAAATGAAAATTATTTTATAATAAATTAATATTTCCATATATTCCGAAAGTTCCCCTCACCACTCTTATAAAGTGGAATTTCTCCATATCTTTAACTCACACATCCAAATCCATTTGTCTCAGAAAACACCTACCCAAAAATTCGCCCAAACTATTTAATTCATCATATAGGCCACCCTTTGGGAATAAAAAATCTTAAATTTTCCTTTTGTGTAAATAATATATGTTGAGTTTTTTTTAAAATTATGGTACATCCATATTCCCCCTTTTACCCATCCTATGAAAAACAATACCACCATACGTGCATACGTATGACGTACCAGATCCCCATTGTAGGGATTAAATTTTTTTCATCTATACATTAATTTGATGGATATAATGGTTAATATAAATTAATTAAATATTAAATATAATAATTTATTATTGATTTATAATTTATATTCCATCCAAATCCATACCAGTAAACCATTAATTAAACGATATGGTCGCTAGTCCATGCGTACAACTAACTATCTCCACGACGCAATGAGACTCACATTCCATTTCCACCATCCAAGAAAAATTATAAATATATATATATTTTTCATAATTTTAAAATATTTTAAATAAAAAGTCTAATGTAATGATATATATTTATATACTTATATGGAATTCACTTACTTCCATTCAATACGATAAGAAAACGGAAACGATGTTAATGCGTACGTATGACCTACCATATCCATGAACAGTGTATTCCATATCATATATCATTATTATATATATATATATAATGAATATATAAGATATATAAATCATATTATACATTTTGGAAGTCAGTAATTCTTGACCTAAACTATATGATCAAGGGTAAAAAGTGAAAACACGAACGACAAACAAAGAGATTATTACCCGAAATGTTTCATTAATTAGGAATTATTAATAAATGGGAAATATAAAGCCATAAAATTATCCTATTGGAGATCATAAATATTATTATGATTCTGATATAAGTTAATAATTTTCCTAAAAACATTATACAAGGGTTTTGGATATGTACGAAGAGTATTGAACCTAAGGTAAGTTTTAATTCCTCATACTCATTATTATCTGAGATTGTAATTGTGTATGTATTTACGAGGACGTATTTATCAACCATGTTCCATGTTTCATAAAAATGATTTCAAAAGGAATATTTTATGGTTTTATGTTAGTGACTTTTTAACTAGATAATCATTTAAAATGTTTTAACAGTTTATTTTTCTAAATATTTTTAATTAATGTCAACATTTTCAATATGATTTTAACGATTTATTTATATATAAATTATGGTTTTAAAAGGGAAATTCATTTCAAATGATTCAAAATTTTATGGGACACCTTGATTGAAAATTCTCTGCTAAATGATTTTTTTTTAAAATTTTGTGACTTTTTAATGATTTCAAGAAAAATGGATATTTATCTCCATGAGATTTACTAATTATTTTCATTAATGTCAACATCCTTTATTAGATACTATTCATGATTGAGGTCAATTTTTTATAATATATTATTCCACATAGTATTAAATGAGTTATTATATGATTTACTATGGATGTTATATTTTTATACCATTCAAGTTTTATGGTTAAAGTATTTTCATTTCGTATGCTAGTTTTAATTCCAAGGATTATGTTATGCTTCACCATTTTCAAATGAGGAATGTGTTGGATTTTTAAGTGATAGGAGATTCCCACTATGGCCCCTTGAGGCATCTATAGGTATCAGGATTCAAAATACTATCTTGGAACAAGGCCCTAATGGAATATTGGTGTATGGTCTTGGCCCGAGGCCTTGACGCAGTGGTTAATATGTCCCTCACTATGCATTCCCTCATTATGAGATTAGCTATTGATTTTACTTGTGATTATTTGACTAGAAGAATATGCATGTGAATGTTTAAATGGAATTATTTTATTTAATAATTCCATTTTATTCTGAATGTAATTGTTTTAAAGGATTGTCTTTTAGTTTTTTATCTTTCCTTAATAGTTTTTTTCCTTTATAAGATAGCTTCTCCTATATTTATTATCCTTACTGAGCATCTGAGCTCACCCATTCTTATGTTTTATTTTCCTAGAATGCCAAGAAGTGTTTTATGATTGATATGAAGGGTTAAGCTAGGGGAATAATGGTATTCTCAAAGGATTATCTATGTTGTAGTTTATGTTTTGAATTATAATGTAAGGTTGATGAATATAACATATTTTCCAATACCACAGATCATCCTTTCAGGACATGATTCATTATATCATACCAATGTATTAAAATAAATCATCACCTTGGGGACTAGAGGGTCAGGGTTTTACATCAGCATACCAATGCACTTCTCCATCAATAAAGTATAACTGATCTCGTGGAAAGTGGTCATTTAGTGTTTTTCTATCTAGAATTTTGGCTTAAATGGTGTTGGGCAGTACACTTAAGTGATCTTTCACTTGGTTCTCAGATCCCTTATTCTATTTTATTTCAATTTTGACCTCCTATGGTAATATAATATATCTTACTAAACTCGGTTTAGATTATTTTCTTTCATTATCAAATACCTAAGAGCTTCATAATCAGAAAAATAGTGACATTTGTTCAAAATAGATACGATCAAAATCTTTATAATGAAAAGAAAACTAATAAATACTATTTTTCTGTTGTTGTGTAGTTTAATTCTTCTGAATATATGCTTCTTGAGGAATAGGCTATGACTTCTGGTCTTCCCTCAATTCACTGAGAAAGGTCATCTACAACTACTTGGTTTGAAGCATCACAAAGTAGATGATATGGTTCTTCCCAATTAGGTGGATGAATTACTGGTGGTGTAGTTAATCTCATGTTCAACTTATCAAGGGCTTCCATAAATTCATTTTTTAAATCAAGATAAAAATATTTCAAAATCTATATACATAGAGGGAAATAAATCATTCTAAAATCTTTGATAATCCTCCTAGAGAATATTGTATGTCCTAAAAATGATTGTCACGACCCGTCCTCGGGGCCCATGTCGTGACTACCTGAAGCCCGCCTCCCATAGTCCATGGGATAGCGACTAGCGCAAAGGTATAAATCCCAATAAATGGTAAGGCATTGCTTTTATATAAGTAAAGAAACACCATAGAGTACACAAGCTGTAGTAAACACTAAGTAAACAGAGTACAAAAGTAAGTGTGGGAGAGTAATTGGGCCAGAATACAAACCCAACTGAAGCTACAATACAACTGAAAAGAAAGTACAACAACAGTAAAGTAAATCAGCAACCACCAAGTTGTCCCCCGGCTATCCCACCTGAAGGGTGGGTACAGATGCTCTCCTAAGCTCCTTAGGTCTGACCGTCCGCTCCGGGTACGTCCCGCCTGATAGTCCTCCTCTGGGTACCGTCCCGCTCCACAAGCCTCAACCACAATCAGCGATATCCATCGTCTACAACCAACACAACGTAGTGCGGGTATAGCCCATGCAGGGGTGAGTATACGATACTCAATAGGGACCCCGAGACCCCCGAAGGCCTCCCAAAATCCACAAACGATAAACCACAAAGGAAATATACAATCATGAAGTATCAAACAACTATAATTAGTTATATGCCCATACATATACCTAAGTCATAAATTCCTGTTCGGCTCCAACTCACGAGCCCAAGTACAACCCAGTCCCCACAGGAAAGCATAACCCAATCCACACAGGAAAGGAAGTCAATCATATCTATGATAATGATTGGAAGTCAAGAATTAGCTCACCCAGGTATACTACTCACGTAGAGGGCTGGAGATGATTAGATGTAGCCTCTGAATCATCTCCTCTTCAGAACCCACATAGGATCCAAGTACAGAAGTCGTCACTACCGAACCCATGTAGGATCCAAGTACATTAACCATCATTGCCAAACCCACGTAGGATCCCAGTTCAATCGTCATCGCGGCCGAACCCACAGAGGATCCAATTACAGTCGTCCTCACTGCCGAACCCACATAGGATCCAAGTACAGTCACCATCGCTGTCGAAACCACGTAGGATCCAAGTACAGTCGCCATCATCGTCGCAGTCACAGCCAGCTCTAGGGTTCTAGCACATAGCACGCTCGATTCTGGGAGGGTCCGCTCCACGAGCCAAGGGGTCGATACATCAACTGTCAGAAAGTCAAGATTTGATGTATCACAATGTTTTGTCTCATCAATAGGAACTCAACGCGACTATTCGACGCGTCAATCGGACGCCCGGTCTAAGAGTTATTGGCGTTTTCGTCCTAGGGGCCCAGTTGGTTTTTAAGCTAAAACCAACCCGACTATACATCAGCTGCGTCCAAACCACAAGAGGAGTAAGCCAAAAGAACCGTCTCACTATGAGTAATTCAACGTAACTAACGACACGTCATTCGGACGTCCGGTCATTAAGTGATAAGCATTTCCGCTCCAAGGGCCCGATTGGTTTCGAGTTCGAACCAACCCGGCCATACCCAAACTTTTCAATAACCTTGAGTTTAATATACTAAAAGGACATTCTCAATCAAAGGATCCCTATGCAACTAATGGTGCATCGATTGGTGGTCCATAGTGCAAGATATGGGACTTTGAACAAACGTGGTCCGAAAATTGGGGGTTTGGGCCCGGTCCAACCCGGCACAATACCCCCTGGGTCAGCCCGAACCGGTTCGACCGGACCCAGGTCCGAGTCTGGCCCTATTGGGCTCGGCCCCGCTGGGTGTGGCCCGACCCGTGGTTGGAACGGTCCAGCCCGCGGCTGGGTGCAGCCTGCGGCTTGGCTCGGAAGCTGGCAGCGGCTCGGCTCGTGGCCGAGCGGGGTGCGAAGCGGGGCACCCATCCCTTGTCTCCGAAACGGCAGACCCGGGGGGTCCACCCTAGGGTTCTGTCGTGGAGGTTACATCCCCCCTAGTTTTCCGAAATGGCCGGCCATAATGGCCGGCCATGGGTGCAAATGTGGGACCCCCTCGAGTTCCGCCTTCAGGTGGTGATGCCGGCCAGCTCAGCCGGCCGCCCCTTTGAAGACTGACTCGCCCTTTGGCCGCGGTTCCTATCCGACCAGCGCGACGCGACGATGCTGTGGCCCTACGCCGCGGCCCGCCCCGTCCGCGGCCCATTGAGTCTCCGACATGGTGTGACGGCGCCACTCCCCTAGGCCGCAGCCCGCTCCTGGTCGCGGCCTCCTTCGGCCTCAAAGGCGCAGCACGGCGACGCCACGCACCATCATTGTGGCCCGCTTCGGTCGCGGTTCTTTTCGTTCATGCGCGGTGCAACGGAACCGTGCCGCCTTCTCCACAACTATCAACGATGATTAACAAGTTAAGGGTAGGAGGATCAGCCGTGTTTGTGTGGTCCGATCTCCTCCCATTATAACGATATCAAGCAGTCAAAGAAAACAAGATTCTCAATGATAAAACAATCCCAATTTTAATTTATTAAAATTGAACTTAACCCCTGCCTAGATAAACGATGTTGTTTTCAGGAGATGTGGAATATGGTGTCGTGGGGTGAGGTTTCGAAGATGGTGTTGGTGTGCATAAAAGGAGGGGACGACATCTCACACTAGCTACAGAGAGAAGAAGGAATGGCACATCGTCTCTCCTTGTGGTGACGACGTTATTCAACGAAGGAGATGAAGTTCTTCAAGAGAAAAGAGCTCTCTCCTCCAAATTCCCTCACACAACAAAAATAACCATATAAAATAAATCCTCTCCTTATTTTATTATTTTTTCCATGCATTTCAAACTTTAAAACTCAAAAAACATAGCTAAATTAATTGAAGAGGTTTAATCAATTAATTTAGTTTGTGTTGTCATGAATTAAAGTTGGATTGTGGGGAGTTACCCAAGTAAAGGGGGGTTTGGGAGTTAGGGAATGTGAAGAGTTGGGGCTCATGTGGGCCCCACCTCACCTTTATCCTCTCTAGGGTAGTTAGTAACTAGTGGGTCCCACCCCAACTCCCACACCTAGGATATAACCACTTAGAAAAACAAATAAAATGTATACCACAAATTTTATTCACCCTTTTTAACTAATCCACATTTTTAACAACTCCTCTAAAGAAAACGCATCTTCAGCAAAGGTCCTCTTAAGCAATTACCATCGCTGCGGTTCCATAGGTGCCCTCAGATTTCAATTCTGAGCACTTGTTCTAATGATAGATAAACCCGCTCGTTCTTTTGCTGAACGTACACGAGAAAAACTTCGGAAATTGATTCCGGGCACACCGGGCCTCGAAATCAGGTGTCGTTAGAAACTGTGTACCCATAAAATCCCAAAAAATTTATGAAACAATTTTCCTTGAAATTTAAGGGTCTTTACATTACTCCCACCTCCGGGATTTACGTCCCCTTAAAGATACATCATAAACTAGGGAAACAAATGAGGGTATTGTGAACGCATGTGAGCCTCCCCCTCCCATGTGATCTCCTAGAGGTTCCCGTGCTGCCACCTGATGCGCACTAGAGGAATCGACCATCCACATAGGACCCACTCCTGTCAATCCTCGATCTCCACCAAAACCTCCAAAAAATTTGTCCCGTCATCGATGTCCAGCTCCCCGTGATCAATGATATGCGTCGGGTCGTGCACGTATCTCCTCAGCTGAGATATGTGGAAGACGTCGTGCACTCGGTGCAAATGAGGTGGAAGAGCCAGGCGATAAGCCACCTCACCTATCTTGTTGAGAACCTGGAATGGTCTGATGAAGTGAGGAGATAACATGCCACCCCGGCCAAATCTTCGTAGTCCACATAGAGGTGAGACCCATAAGAAAACGTGGTCGCCATCCTTGAACATTAGTGGTCTCCGCCTCCTATCTGCATATGAATTCTGTCAGCATTGTGCAGTCCTCATCCGCTCTTGGATGATCTGTACCTTCTCTATAATAGCCTGGACCATCTCTGGTCCTACAAGTGCTGACTCCCCAGGTTCTGTCCAGCACAGAGGTGATCTTCAAGGTTAGTCGTACAATGCCTCGTATGGTGTCATCCCGATGGTGGAGTGGTAGCTGTTGTTGTGCGCGAACACCACCAAGGATAGGTGATCCTCCTAACAGCGACCAATGTCATGGAAACATTCACAGAGCATGTCCCCAAGAGTCTGAATGGTCATCTCCATCTGGACATCCGTCTGAGGGTGAAATGCAGTGCTCAGGCGTAGTTGCGTCCCAAATGCCTCCAGCAACCCCTTCCAAAGCCGGTAAGTAAAGAAAGCATCTCGATCGGAGATGATAGATGATGGAACACCATGAAGTTGTACGATCTCTTGAATGTAGAGGCATCCCAAGATCTACAATTATCCATACTCACTAATAGGTAGAAAGTGGTCCGACATGGTGAGTCGGTCTACGATCACCCTGATGAATTCGTGTCCTCTTGTAGTACGTGGAATCCCTGTCACGAAATCCATAGATATCTCTTCCCACTTCCACTCCGGGACCACTAAGGGTTGTACCAAGCCTGCTAGTACCTGGTGCTCCACCTTCACCTACTAACAGGTGAGGCATCATGAAACAAACTCTACCACATCATTCTTCATACCCAGCCACCAGTGCTGTCATCTGAGATCCAGTGTACATCTTTGCTACTCCTGGACATACCACCAATGGGGTAGTGTGAAACTCTCTCAGAACCTCCTCCTGTAAAGCAACTGGTACCATGGTACGTCCTATGAAAAGGAAGACGTGGTCTCCTACTACAAGGAATCCATCAGGTGTTTGTCCTGGGGATATCTGTGCATGTATCATCTCACAGTCAACGTCCCCACGTTGTGCCTCTCTGACCCACTGAAGTAGTGGAGGAGTGACTGTGAGCAACTGTGGAAAGGTTTCCCCATCTCTATCCACGAAGGATATCTGTAATGCCGCTAGCTGCTCTGTCGCCTCTCCAAGTAGCTGGATGTCCGACCTCCTGCTGAGAGAGTTATCTACTGTGTTCCCCTTCCCAGGATTATAGACTATCTCAATGTCATAGTCCTGGAGGAATTCGATCCATCAATGTTGTCTCAGGTTCAGGTCCTTCGGGTATAAGATGTACTTGAGACTTTGGTGGTCAGAGTAGACTGTAAAGCGCTCTTCCATCAGATAGTGCTGCCACATCATCAAGGCGAAGACCACTGCAACTAACTCCAAGTCATGGGTAGTGTAGTTCTTCTCGTGCTACCTCAACTGTCATGATCCATAAGCGATCACTACCCTCTCCTACATTAGGACACATCTGTGTTCGGTTCCTGATGCATCGCAGTAAACTATGTACCCTACGCCCTCCTCCGGTAGCCTCAAGATGGGTGCACTATTCAATCTCTGTCTCTGCTCCTGGAAGCTCTGCTGACATCTATCTGACCACTCGAAGGGTTTCCCCTTCTTCATCAAAGCTGAAAGAGGTTTTTCAACTCTGGACAATCCTGGCAAAAATCCCTGATAGTACCCAGCCACACCAAGGAAACTCCGCACCTCCGTCATGCTCCTGGGTGGATCGCAATCTTGTATTGCCTCGATCATCATAGGATCGACAACAACTCTCGCTTCAGAGATGATGTGACCCAAGAAGTGGACCTCTCAGATCTAGAACTGACACTTTGAGAGCTTACCATAAAGCTAGTGCTCTCTAAGTGTGTCCAGTACAACCTGCAAGTGGTTGGCATGCTCCTCCTCAGAGGTCGAGTAAATCAATATGTCATCGATGAAGACTACGACAAATCGATCGAGGTAAGGCAGGAAGATCCTGTTCATGAGAATCATGAACACTGCTGGAGAGTTGGTTTTGCCAAAAGTCATACCCATGATCTCATAGTGGCCATACCGACACCTGAAGGCCGTCTTCTGCACAGCCTCGTCTCGAACTCTGAGCTGAAGATAGCCTGACCTGAGGTCTATCTTCGAGAACTAGTGTTCTCCATTGAGCTGATCGAAGAGGTCGTCAATCCACGGATGTGGATACTTGTTCTTCACAGTCACCTGGTTCAGGCAACGATAGCTGACACACAGTCGCAAGCTCATGTCCGCCTTCTTGGCGAACAAAATCGGGGAAGCCCAGTGTGAAACACTGGGTCGGATGAATCCCTTGCCCTGCAAGTCCTCCAGCTGTACCAGTATCTCTCAAAGATCAGTGGGAGAGATTTGATATGCTGGAGTAGATATCGGGGCTGTCTCGGGGTATAGATCAATATAGAAGTCTACCTCTCTGCGAGGATGTAGTCCTGGAACATCATCAGGGAAAACGTCCACGTACTGATCCACCACAACAGGAAAACTCAGACTCCGCACATCAACTGCTCCTAGGATGAGACTATCAAACTGATGGGTGATCGGTTGTCCTCTCCTCTGTTTGAGTCCATCCTACACTTCAAAGGCTCCCTTCTCGCCAGTGAAGGTGAACCTACTCCCATCGGTGCTGACACACCGCACCATGCGCCTAATACAGTCGATCTGAGCATGGACTGTAGATAACAAATCCGTGACAAAGATGAAATCATAAGGCCTCGACGCCACTACAAGAAGATCCCAGGAGAAGCTATAACCTCCTAGAGTAAGCTCACACTTCCGGAACCAGTGTGTAATCGTCGAGTATGCTCCCGTAGGAGTCTATAGCCCTAAGGATCGAGCCAAAAGCTCCATCGGAATCTCCAAGCTCCGAACAAGGGCAGCAGAAATAAAGGAATGACTCCCTCCTATGTTTATAAGAACTGCAGCAAGGGTTGAGTAGACACAGATAGTACCTCGAATCATCTCCGGTGTGTCGTGGTGGTAAGGCTCCATTGCCTGAAGCTGAGCTTGCCTCTGTCTTCTAGCTCCCTGTGGTCGGGGTGGACCTCCTAGTGGTGGTGGCGGTAGATCCCTGAAGCATCTTCCACCACCTACTGCTCGTCCAGCTCCTCTACCTTGTCCGCCAGCTCCTAGAATACCTCCACGGTCGAACCTCTGCCTTTGCCTGGGTGGTCCCTCAACCGTCTGCTGCTCTTCTTCATGGTGGGTCGGGCAGTCACGAGCCATGTGGCCCTGCCCGCCGAATGCGTAGCACTGTCTGCCTCTCGTATGACTGGCTCTACTGCGTGTGCCCCACACCTCTAAAACAGTATCCTGAGGTCACCCCCCTGATGGTCTGGTCCCATTGGACCTCAGTGACATCTGTCTACTGCCGACTGCAGAAGACTCCAATACGTGTCACCCTAGGGTAGGTCTCGCTGCTGGTGTAGGCTCAGCAGGAAAACTCTCCACAAGAAGGGCTCGCTCTAGTACTCTCGCCTGCATCGGAATGCTGAGGGAGGTCATCGAAGCCCTGATCTCATGCCTCAGACCCTGCTCGAATATCCAGGCCCAGAAGAATGGGTCCCGTACCATGTCCATGGATTAGCACAAGAGATCTGTAAATCTCGCCGAGTACTGGGCTACTGTCATACTGCCTTGCCGGAGTTTTAGTAACTCATAGATGTGCACCGCACAGAGGGTGGCTGGAACGAACTCTGAGTGGAAGAGGCTCTCGAAGTCCGTAAAAATTAGAGATGCCTCTTCGTGCACCTAGAGCATCATGCTTCACCATCTACCTTCTGCTGCGTGCAGGAGACTCACCGCAAGGATCACCATGAGGTCAGATGGTGTCCCTACTAATCTGAAGACTCAGACAAAAGCCTCTAGCCAATCCTCGGCTACCTGAGGGACCATCTCTCCATGGAACATGGGCGGCCTCTGATGCTGAAACTCATGCAGTGCACTCAGGCGACGTGCACTCTCAGCAGCTGGGGCTGGTGGCATCGGTGGCTCGGTGGGTAGAGGTACTGTCGGTAGCTCCGCTGTAATGGGGCCCCGCACCGAGGCCTCGTCGCTCGGTGGGCTGCCATCTCGCACAAAGAACTGAACCCTAGTTGGATACCATCGTGGGGCCATCCTGAAAAGAAACAGGTGCGCCACGGTTAATACAGTTTAACGGGTGAGTTAGCACAAAGTAATCACAAAGAAAACTTTTAAATCACACATGAAATAAATGCTTTTGTGTACTGTGTCGGAAATCAAAATTCAGGGTCCTGGTGTATGGTTACGCTGGTCACCGCACCAAAAATGGACTCCCTGGATTGATAACCACACTCAATACCCTTAAAACTATTACTTCACAGGAAGAAATTATTAGAGTTCTACGTTCTGCGGTAGAACCGACTCCTCTGATAAAAATTTGTCACGACCCGTCCTCGTGGCCTGTGCTATGACTACCCCAAGCCCTCCTCCCATAGGCTAGGGGATAGTGACTTGCACCAAAGGCGTAAATCCCAATAAATTAGAAGGCATTACCTTTATTTAGGTAAAGAAACACAACATAGTACACACGCTGTAGTAAACACTATGTAAACTGAGTACAAAAGTATGTGTTGGAGTGTAATTGGGCCAGAATACAATCCCAACTGAAGGTATAGTACAACTGAAAATAAATTACAGTAGTAGTAATGTAAACCAGCAACCACCGAGTTTTCCTCCAGCTATCCCACCTGAAAGGTGGGTACATATGGTCTCCTCAGCTCCTCAGGTCCGGTCGTCCACTCCGTGTACGTCCCTCCTGATAGTCCACCTCCGGGTACCGTCCCGCTCCACAATCCTCAACCACGATCAGTGTTTTTCATTTTCTGCAACCAACACAATGTAGTGCGGGAATAACCCGTGCATGGGTTAGTATACGATACTCAGTAGGGACCCCGAGACCCCCGAAGGCCTCCAGGAATCCACAATGGATAAACCACAAAGGAAAGATACAATCATGAAGTATCAACCAAATCTACTTAGGTATATGCCGATACATATACCTGAGTCATGAATTCCAGTTCAGCTTCAACTCACGAGACCAAGTACATCCCAGCCCATATAGGAAAGCACAACCCAATCCACACAGGAAAGCAAGTCAATCATATCGATGATAATTATTGGAAGTCCAAACTTAGCTCACATAGGTATACTACTCACGTAGAGGGGCGGAGATGATTAGATGTAGCCTCTGAATCATCTCCTCTACCAAACCCACATAGGATCCAAGTACAGAATTCGTCTCTACCGAACCCATGTAAGATCCAAGTACACTCTCCATCGCTGCCGAACCCATGTAGGATCCAAGTACAGTCGCCATCATCATCGTAGTCGCAGCCAACTCTAGGGTTCTAGCACACATCAGACTCGATTTCAGGAGGGTCCGCTCCATGAGCCAAGGGGTCGATACACAAACAATCATGAAGTCCAGAGTTGATGTATCACAATGTTCCGTCTCATTAATAGGAACTCAACGCGACAGACGGCGCGTCAATCAGACGCCCGGTCTGAGAGTTATTATCTTTTTCGTCCCAGGGGCTCAGTTGGATTTTAATCTAAAAAAAACCCGACCATACTCCATCTACGTCCAAATCTCAAGAGGAGTAAGCCAAAATAATCTTCTCAATAAGAGAAATTCAACGTAATTGACGGGACGTCATTCAGACGTCCGATCATTAAGTTATAAGGGTTTCCGCTCCAAGGGCCCGATTGGTTTCTGGTTCGAACCAACCCGGCCATACCCAAACATTGTCAAAACATTGAGTGTAATATAGTGAAATGACCGTCTCAATCCAAGGATCCCTACACTCCTGACGGTGCATCGATCGGAGTTTTGAATCCCATGATATGAGCGTTTGAATGAACCTAGTCCGAAAATAGGGTGTTTGGGCCCGATCCGACCCGGCCCAATACCCATGGGTCGGCCCGAACCGGGTCGACCCGAACCGGGTCCGGGTCCGGCCCAATTGGGTGCGGCCCATCTCGGAATCCGGCAGAGACTCGGCTCGTGACCGAGTGAAAAGGGGGCGACGCCCCCTTGTCTCCGAAACAGAGGAACCGTGGGGTCCATCCTAGGGTTTTGTCGGGGGGGTTACACCCCCCGGTTTTCTGAAATAGTTGGCCATAATTTCCGACCGTGGGTGGAACCGCGGGACACCCACGGGTCCCGCCATTATGTGGCGATGGCGGCCATCTCAACCGTCCTCTCCTTTGAAGACCGTCGCAGCTTCTATTCGACTGGCGTCGCACGACGGCACCGCACCCCTCCGCCGCGGCCCACTCCTGGCTGCGGCCTCCTTCGGCATCACCGGCGTAGTGCGATGGCGCCACGCCCCATCGTCACGTCCCGCTTCGGTCGTGGTCCTTTTCATTCCCGCGCGGTGCAACGACACCACGCTGCCTTCGCCACAATGATAAAAAAAGATTAACAAGTTAAGGGGAGGAGGATCAGCCGTGTTTGTGTGGTCCGATCTCCTCCCATTATAACGATATCAAGCGGCCAAAACAAATGAGATGATCAATGATAAAACAAGCACAATTTTAATTTATTAAAATTGAACTTAACCCCTACCTCGATAAACGATGTCGTTTGCCGGCGACACGAAAAATGGCGTCACAGGGTGAGGTTTTGAAGAAGGCATTGGCGTGTGTCCAAGGAGGGGACGATGTCTCACCCTAGCTGCAGAGAGAAGAAGGAATGACATGTCGTCTCTCCTTGTGGTGACAACGTTCTCCGTCGAAGTCTTGGCGTTCTTCAACGAAGGAGATGATGTTCTTCAAGAGAAAAGAGCTCTCTCCCCCAAATTTCCTCACACAACAAAACTGACCAAATAAAATAAGTCCTCTCTTTATTTTATTATTTTTTCCATGCATTTCAAACTATACAATTCAAAACAGTTAGCTAAATTAATTGAAGAGGTTTAATCAATTAATTTAGTGTGTGTTGTCATGAATTAATGTTGGATGGTGGGGAGCTACCCAAATAAAGGGGGAGTTTGGGAGTTAGGGAATGTGAAGAGTTGGGGCTCGTGTGGGCCCCAGCTCACCTTTATCCTCTCTAGTGTAGTTAGTAACTAGTGGGTCCCACCAAAACACCCACACCTAGGATATAACCACATAGAAAAAGAAATAATATTTTTACCACAAATTTTATTAACTCTTTTTAATTAATCATCATTTTTAACAACTCCTCTTAAGAAAATGCATCTTCGGTAATGGTCCTCTTAATCAATTACCGGAACTGTGGTTCCATCGGTGCCCTCAGATTTTAATTCTGAGCATCGGTTCTAAAGATAGATAAACCCGCTCATTCGTTCACATAACGTACCCCAGCTAAACTTCGGAAATTGATTCCGGGCACACCGGGCCTTGGAATCATGTGTCGTAAGAAACTGCGTACCCGTAAAATCCCAAAGAATTTAAGAAAAAAATTTCCTTGAAATTTAAGGGTATTTACGATGATCTAATATGTTTCACACAAGTTGGGTAAGGAAAAAATTATCACTTCAATGTTTTATTTATCAACTTATATTCAGTTTTTGGTAATAACTTTTCCAAGGATAAATCCTCCTTCAAACATGAAATGACATTTTCAAAATTCAAAACATGATTCATTTCAATGTAGGTTTTAAAATTATTTAACATATTTTTCGAACAATGGTCAAAAGAATTTCAAAAAATTGTGAAATCATCGTAGAAAACCTCTGAGAATTCTTCAATATGATTAAAAAAATACATTCCATGCACCACTAAAATGTGCATGGGTCATTACAAAATCCAAATGGAAACCAATTGTATAAATTTTTTCCAAAGTTTAATTTAAAGGAAGTCTCTTCTTGATCCTTGGGACAAACAGGTACCTAAAAATTACTTGAAAATCCATACAAAAAGAAATAATGAGTTATCCCTACAAATATTTCGAAATTTTTTATTAATGAAGGGGATGTGGAAATGATCATTCCTGGTGACCAGATTCAACTTCTTATATTCTATGAAAACTCACCAGCTATTCTTAATTCCTATAGGGATTAATTCATTATTCTCAGTCATCATAATGGTCTGGAATATTTTTTCAAACTACATGAATGTGGCTAACCCCTTGTAAATATGGGATGAGGTATATGATCCATGATTACCTGATCATATCAATGTCCTTTTTCAAAAAGTCTATCTGGTTGGGGTTCAACATCCTTTGGGGTTGTTTGATAGGTTTGGAATCTTCCTAAAGAATAATTCAATGTGATCATAATCTTGAGTTGATTCATGGTATACCACCTATTCTCCAACCTAGTTCATTAACAGTCTTATTTAAAATCACAATCAAATATTTTTATAGGGTTTACTAAAAATTATTAGTAATTATCACTAGCAATTTATCTACCTATATAAGGTAATCATATATTAAATTAGAGGGGAGTTGTATTTATTCCAAATCCAGGGGCTGATCAAGGGATGAAATTAAATTGACGTCTACCACATCCAATGGGTGGGCATACTTCAAAAATGGAAATCATATCATCATTTTCATATTTTAAAAAATCTCCATTGAAATTATATTTTTCTTCTTCCACCCACATGAAATCAAAATCTCCAAGAGTTTGGGTATCCTCATGTTCAACGATATTTTCAATAAATAATGTATCTCCTAAGAATAATAATTCGTTCCACATACCTGATTCTTCAGTGGGCACAGTAACAACTTCATGCGAGAGTGAAAAGATTGAGTGATCATCTGATGGGTGCCTCATGGATTAAAAAATATTTAAGTGGGAAGTGCTATCTCCAAAGTCCATAGTGATGGTCCCTTCATGGACATAAATGATGGTTTTGGACGTCTTCAAGAAATGTTTCCCAAAAAAGATGGGGGAGTGTGATGGGATGCTATCATCATCCATATTCATCGCATAAAAATTAAATATTAATAAGAGATCTTTGACTTTCACAAAGATATCATCCGGAACTCCTACTGGGAAAACTGTGGATCTATTTGCAAGCTGGACCACCACTATTGTGGGATTAAATTATCCCATATGCATCGAATTGTATACTAAGTGAGGATATACACAAATTGATGCACCTAGATCACACAAATCTTTAATGAAACATCAATAACCAATAGTGAATGGAATGGGAAACGTCTTTGGATCTAATTATTTGGATGGAAACTATTGTGTGATGATGGATGAGACACTACATTCCAATTTTATCTTCTCATTCCATTGAAGTCTCCTATTCTTGGTGCAATTTCATTTCAAAAAATTATCATAGTTCGGAATTTTTATTGGGCTTCATGTAGAGATATATTGATTTCAACATTATGAAAGATACCCAAAATAACATTTTTGAATTGCATCTTCCTAAAACCTATTTGATTCAATCATCCTTGATGGAAATAACAGGGTTATGTATTTACCCTATCTTTGATTCCTTTTTGATTATGTTTCTTTTCTCTTTTTCATTGGCCTATACATATCCTCCTCATATTTCTTCTCTTCTTCTTGGTGAATTTTCATATAATTTTCAGAATATACAACTTCATTCTACCTAAAATCAAGTGGTATTGTTTCGGGCTAAATGGTGGATGGTGGTGGGACATCGTTCCACTTCTTCTAGTTATTATTCTAGCATTATCTTTTTGGTTTTGGATTGTTTTTGATGGGAGTCTTTCTGGGTTTTTGGTTAGCATTTCCTTGAGACTTTTTAACACGTTGAATAAATATTTGATGATGTATTTCATCCCATAATTCTCATATTTTGGATGTTGGTTTTGAATTAGAGGTTGTGAACTAGTGAATGGATTTTCATAGGGTCTCTGGAATGTGGGAGGTCCTTGGTAAGATGTATGGATATAATATTTCTTTTCCTAAAATGGTTGTGGGTTCAATAATTGATTATGGATTAGGGGTTGATGTTGGAATAGATTTTGGTATGGGGGTCTAGTTTGATTCATTAGATTTTCAAATCCATATTGGACTTGGTTAGGCTCTCTCAATCATTTATTTTATAGAAATTTCTTTGGTAGAAAGGTTGTTTCAGAACATTCCTTTCCATGTATTTCAGAACATTGGTCAGTGAAATGATCAGGTGATAAGCATAAAACACATACAATAGCGGGGTTTTGTTGGACTCCTAATGGTTTCAAGTCCATCTATCTCACCAAAATAGTTATATCTTCAATATTAGTTTCCAATAATGGTTATGGATGATAAATTCTTACATCATGAATACCTCTTGTTCTAGTACCTCTTCTACCGAAATTTTGTGAGTTTTTGAGAAATTTTTCAATCAAGCCATTAGCTTCTTTAGGGGACTTGTTAATTAATGCACCTCCATATGATGCATCTAGAAGGTTTATATCAATTTCTAGTAATCCATTAAAAAATAAGAAAATAATGTGATGCTACTCAATTACCTGTTATGGGAAGCTGGGACATATCTTCTTAAATATCACCCATTACTCTTAAAAAGGTTCGGTAGATGATTGTTTGATGCCATGGATTTCCTTTTTGAGGACTGTGCACCTGGAGGTGGGGAAGAATATGTGTACAAACAATCTTACCAAGTCATTAATTTCATTCACATCTCTATGTTGTAATCCATACAACCATTATTTGCAGCTCCATCTAATGAAAATGGTAACGCCTTCCACATTACCTGTTCCTCACCTACTCATCATGGTATGATAGTAGTGGAGACATATGTAAACTCTTCAATATGTTTTTTTGGGTTTCCACCTTCCAATACATGAAATTTTTGGAGAAATGGAATCATGTATGGCATTAAATCAAAATAATTTCATAACACTTCCATGACATTTTGATTGCTTTGATTAAGGAATTGTGGTTCACATAGGTCTCTAAGTGTTTGATTTTGATTTTCAGCCATGACGACAGGCTCAGAGTAAACACATGATGATTCAAATTATTATATGAGGGATATTTCCACAAATTTAAATTGAAAATTCAGGATTATATGTATATTCAATAGGGTTATTTCAATTTCAGGATCTATGGGAGAAGGGTCGGGGTTTTTACTTCCAGTCCAGCAATATAAGAATAAAAACATTGGCACTACTGCCCCTAAAATGATGCCATGTTATGACATGTTCCTATCATGGCGTGTGAAAAAAACAATTGTCTACTAAGTTCATATATTATATAGTGATTAACCTAGGTTTTCTCCATATATTAGTGCTAAATAATCTAGCTGTCATTTAAAAAAGAGAAATGAGTGGTGGTTGTTTTTCAAATTGATTGATTTAGAGAAGAAAGAATGAAACTAAAAAAAGAAAAATATTAATATCAAATTCGTAAAACAAGTGATTTTAAACTAAAATATGAGATGGTGATCAGGTCAATGTCAGTCTTCCAATTTTAATTCTATCATATTTCATCTTATTCAAATATGTTCTTCTAAGTCGACAAAAGTGAGATTCTACAATTGCTTCTTCTCACTCCATTGGTCAAATAATAATGGTGATAATAATCCATAATAAAATCTCAGATATTTATAATCTCCTTTTTGTGTGTGAGAGAGTTGTATCTAATACCATAAATTGACTTATGAAATTCCTGATCAGGTCTAGTTTATCCCAAACAATCAAGAACATTCACCACTAATCCCACATGTGCTGGTGATCACCAAATAGTTCACCACTAAAAATAGATCTATTCCATCATATATAGAGGAGATCCTAATGGAAGGAGATATTTATTATTGAAAAAATAATGAAATATAACATAATATAAATTCAAATAATATAGTATATGATAACAGAAATGTTAATAAGAAACTGCAACCGATTTTTTAGAAGAGAGAAAACGATTTTAAGACATCAAGTGAAAGAACTCAATAATTACAAAATGGAAAACCTCTCCTTCACCAATCAAACATAATTTTACCTGACCATGGTAAGGGGAATTTTTAATAATGGGGAATAATAACTAATTACAAGACTATGAAGAATAAAAGTGAGAAAACAAAGAACCAATATTTTTATCCTCTATAATCTATCCTCTAGAATATTTTATCTATCATGTGCACCATCCGGTAGAAACTCACAATGTTCTCTTCTTATAAGATATATGGAATGATGTTTTCTATCAAACCACAAAATTTTAGTGTCATTGGATAGGTTTAATGAAAATATATGTCTGAATCAATGAACATTACTTTCTCTTCATGCCAAAAACTCTTTCACCCAATCCACTTGGTCTCACACAAAAGATTACATAATGAGCTCCTTAATTTGAGAAATTTAATTTGAACCATCCCATTGAATTACTATGTCTAAAATAGGTGGAAAACGTAGTTTGAAGTTAGTAATATGAGATATTATAGATTTAATATGGTGGGGTTGATTCTTCCATCTAGAAATATTTCTTCAGTTGTTTAATTTTTAATGGCCATTGTGTGTCGAATTCGGTATAGGTCCTGAAGAAAAAAATGAAGCCCATGAGAAAGTAAAACCTAAAAAAATGAATCACTTAAACTGGATATGATTTTCAAATTTTATGTTTGAAAAACAGAATCTCTTGAAAATTGTATCTTTTTAAGAATTAAGGAATATTCCTAATTAAGCCCATAATTCACCAAAAATACTAAAATGATGAAAATATAATCACATTGACTAATTGGGAGGGATTAAATCATTGTAAAAAATATGAAAAATAATGAAAATATTAACTCTATCACCACACAACGGAGGTCCCCAAGGAGACCATTCTTGTATGATCTAGTACCTTGAAGCCATTTCTTCTGCAAGGCCACAAAAGTGTTGTTTTGTACACATGGGAGTGATGATTCGTCTTCCAGTGCCTCATCCAATGGGAGGTGGTACCCTTCTATTTATTGGTGAAAATTTTAGTGGAGGTACGTAAGGAGGGCTGCACAGAAGTGGGAATTTGACATCGCATTGGGCACACAAGTTCCTTGAACATTTCTTTCTTTCTTGCGTGCAAACCTGGTTTCTTTAGCATAGCTAACATGTCCATATTTCAGGACCTCGACATGAAGTAATCCATTTTACGTCACATTCAGATTGCAAGATTCTTGTGCATGGATTTTGGTCTTGCGCATGGCCCTCAACTCTTGCATGCACCACCCTTTAGATCCTCGAGATCGTCTACTGATCTAAAATATTCCTTTGGTTTGTTCAAATATTCCAATTTATGGCATCAACTAGAATTTAGTGCCAAAAAATAACCCCCTTGGAATCAGAGATGAAAGGGAACTTCAAGGTTAGGTTCTAAGGGTATCATAGATGAGAATAATACATTTTTGGTTTTGCATGAATAAAAGGTGATCAGGTGCACAAACATCTTGTTCACTAATGGAAGACCTAGTTTGTACCTATAAATAGAAGTAAAATGCTCCATACCTTGATAATCCAATGAAATAATTGTTTTTATCTCATTCATGAATGAATCTCTATTCTATATGAAATATATTAAATTTAGTTAGTGCATTATGTGCAACCTCTAGTTCGTTCGTGATGATGTCAGATCTTGTGTGCTTCAATCATAGCTGTAATTCTGGCACACATGTCATTCATCATGAATTAAATTTCCTTTATTTCATGGAAAAACTCAATATTTCATGAAGTACCCTTTTGTGCTTGGGACATAATCATGATGGCCATCGAACAAACAATTGATGAGAGGGAGGTTGTGGACTCTGGTCGAAGGTATGATATGATTGAAAACCCCCAAATTCATCATACGAGAAGGGTTGAATCTGACAACCAGACATCCCTCAGCCTGTAGACCCATGCTTAGAAGGATTATGTTTTGAGTGATTGCATCCTAATATAGAACTTCGGTCTTCTAGAAGAGTTATTGATGCATGGATTTGAGATCGACTCACCACGGTCATGGGTGACACATGATGATATCCTCCCATGGTACAATATTATGAACTATGGTCACCCTACTAGGGAAACCCATTACATTACAACATGAATCCAAAAACCAAGACAGTCGTGGGATGCGAGCTGGTCATTGAGGAATTTATGGCTAATTATGGTAGCACATTTTGAAGAAGCATCACCGATGTGACTATGGTCCAGAAGAAAGGTAGGGACAAGATGTATGGGGAAACTTTTACATGAGACTGGGCATGGGTATACTAGGAATTCCAATAATATGATCAGTTCAGGTCAGAGAAGCGATAAATTAGGATATTCAAGGTTGTGTGGACATCACAATTCCATTTCTACCATCAACAAGACATGGTTCTAGATAACTTTAGTCAGTGGTCCCCTGACAGAAAAACATTCCACCTCCTCCATGGGTAGGTTGTTATTAGACTTTGTGATGTCCACTATATCAGAGGAATCCCTTTTAAAGATACCAATATGACAAGTTCCTCTTGATGGAGTGAATTTGGGGAGAAAGGACACGTACTCCCATTTTGACATAGCTTATATGGTATTTTGAGAAGGAGAATATGGGAATAAAGTAAATAATGAAGGTCATATCATATCCAGAAAGGTACTGTCTGTTTTTGAATAAGGGAAAGGAAGTGAAAATTCCAGGTTGAGGGCAGCAGTTCCCAGATGCAACTCTGAGGTGTAAGAGAAGATCATACTGGATGGTCATTGAAGCAGGAAAAAACCAATAATGGGGATATAGTGTAAATGAAAAATGTGTTCTGAATGTTCAATATGGTGGGTTTATTACTGCATTACTGATTGGTTGTATGCTGCTGGTAAGAGAAAAAGTATGGGAGTCCACCCAAGAACATTTCTGATGGACGGGGTTATGGTATCTAACTATAGTGTCAATTTGGGACGACCTATATTTTATAGTTTGTAAAACATCTTGGGATGCATTTCAAGAGGTAGTATTCCATGGAGAATATATGGACTATTTTAGATCCTTTATGGCATGGTTGTAGCTCACTACGGTGGATATGACTTCCCAAACGCTATTCGTCCCCCAAGAGATAGCCTATGACCATCTCCGCTGAATATTGTTGTAATTAGACCGTTGGAGTTTAATGATGAGGGGATCACACTCATGATTGGAAATGATAAAAACATTATGTTCCACCAATTTCGGACATCTGCTGGCTAGATACAGGATGATGGGTAAGGCCCACTAGAGAAGAGCTAATATTTTCATGTTAGCAGGGGTTGTGTGCTTGTTGATATTGTGGGTGACTTAGAACCAACTATTCATTTCTTTTGATTACCATATTACTTATACAGTTATCTATAAATTATTTAATCTTACCATTATAGCATAGACTTTCCTGCATCCACTATAGAAATGGTAATGTACAGAGATTAATTGTTGTATCAAAATGTTATAGAATTTCCCAGGCAATAATGAGAATCTATAGATACATTAACATTAATCTTAAATATCTGTTAGATGTTCTATATAAATCTAACTGATTGGAATAATAGATGTTTGACTATCAGGTTCTAGGGTCTCATAATCATTGAGACTTCATCTCATGAATTTCACACATGGTGATCTCTAGTATTGAGATCATGAGAACTGACCCACTAATATGAACACCACATGCTTTTGGTGTCATTGGATTTTCCTATCTACGATCATGTGTAATGGTCTCCTAGCATGATATCAATACCAATGAATGTAATTTTATTGTGTAGTTTTATGCAATACAAAAACCACTGAAATGAGGTCATAGCAAGGTAGTTTATGTTAGGCGCGTCATTGGTGGCATGGAATTGGTTGAATGGTCAAGAAAAGATTTGTAACTTCTGGTTTATGGAGGAAATATATCTGAGGCCTTGTTGATATGTATGGAAGTACCATTTTATGACCTTTTCCATGGATGTCAAAATTAAATCCATCCAGTTAAATCGCCAAAATATAAAAAAATAAAAGGGCAATGACAAGAGAGTGCTTCCTGCTTTTTGAGATATTAGAGACAAAGAGATTATATTACACAGTGGTTGTTAATAGGTTGGTTTTCACTACTATTAGAATCCTTATCTCATTAGGGATGATGATGGGTTTCTAGATCCTTCTCTTGGTCTGTGAATACACTTCACTGTTGTCGAGATAAGGGCCTAGAGGGTCACACACAATATCGTATTCAAGAATCTTTCTTATTCAATAGAATAGGTGTATTGGACATGGTGGGCCCCACCACTGGGGTCCAGGATTTCTCAACAGAAAAATTATCACCAATGAAATATGTAAATTCATATTATTTGAGTTTCTAATAATGACTATTGAATTTATTTATTAAATATATTTACACGTTTTAAGTTAATACATAGAAAATATTAATTGAATAATATTAATTTATTCAAGGATCAATTAATATTTATTGGAGTGACAGGTCTTGTTAATTACTCAATTATTATTGTGTAATATATTTTAATACATTATAACTGAGTGATAATAATATTTATTACTCAAATAAGTAGTCATTATTTGTCGTTGATAGTGCATTGATTATTCAGGGGTTGGGTGGGCATTTCCAAGTAATTAAAGAAAACTATAAATATGAGAAGAGAGGAGATTGAAAATGGCTTTTAATTTATCTTCTCTCTCTTATATTCTCTCCCATGATCTAGAGAGAGGCTCTGGATATAAGGAGTAGGGATCAAGAACTCCCTCAGGAATCACTTGTGAAGCGATGCAGCGATTGTTGGAGTGTCGAAGGTGTCATCGCAATTCCATGATTGCACCTGAATTACGATGAATGAAAGTGCCTTGGATTTTTTGAAGCACTTGTGGATGATCTAGAGGAGTTCGATGTTATATTCTTCAAGAAGAAATCACCAACGACGACCAGACATCGTGATCAACTTCAGAATCAATCCAGGTATATTTACGGTTTATTTTAGTGCTTATTATTTTTCTTGTGTGGTCCTCAGCTAAGACCGAGAAGATGCTCATCAATGTTGACAAGTGAACATTGACCGTCAGTGATTTTTTTTTAAAAAAACCTCCTGTTTGGGGCTTCCTCTACATGCATGGTTCCAACAAGTGATATCAAAGAGATGCATGATGATTTTAAGCCAAATAAATTCAACTTTCCTAAATTATAATCAAGGGCATCGAAATGGCCCCAAAGCCACAGACTGTATGTTAATCCGACATCGAAAGGCCATTCTACGGTCATCCAAAGTTTTAGTTAATATTTAACAGTGTTTAATACACATGGGGTTTTATATATATGAACATCAATCCACTAACCCATATACCTTGTTTCCACCAGAATAGTGTTTTCTGGTGAGTTTTCACAATTATTATTATAATAAAATTTTCATTATAATAATAATAATATTATTTTCCAAAGACTAAACATTCTTTAGAAAATAATAAATGAAGTCCTTCAATGTTGGTCTCTGTAATTTTTTTTGTTTAAAAATAAAATAAAAAAAATGGGTTAGGTTAGGTCTTGCACACTCAAAAAAATAAATAAAAATAGTGGGGGTGGCAGACCTTCATGTGCAGGTCTTAAAAAAATTAAATAAATAAAATAAAAATAAGGGAACAAGGGTGGCATTTCTTGGTGAAAACAAAAAAAATTTGGCTTTGGGGGCTGATTGGCCCCCAGTCTCCCTTGATCAGTGGCCCTGAGGTCCACCTCCTCTCATTGTGGCTAGATATGCACTCGGTGTCCCCCATATGGATACCTCAGTGCTCCATCCCAGCCCCCATCATGTTCTCGTAGTAGGCATGTATGTTTCACTATTCTGAAACAGGTCCGGGTAGGTCGGCCCAACCCAGAATGGTCATGGGTGTACCGACTTAAAATGCCCATGCACGGGGTCGGTACATCCTGGATTGGGTATGTGGAGGTTCGCCCCAACCCGCATAGGCCCTGCCCAATGTTTTAAGGGCCTAGGTGTTCTAATTTAATCAAAATTATTAATTTAATTTTAGGTGAGGATTAAATTAATTACACGATATTTTTTGGTAATAAAATTTTAATTCGGCGTGATTAATTTATTTTTGTGATTGTTTAAATTAATTAAATAATTAAATTTTTAGTTTTAAAATTAAATTAACTAATCGCGAACAAATGGTGACATTAATTGAATTAAAATTTGGGTAAAATTTTAATTCAATAAATTATGACCTTAATATTTATTTAATTCATGTTGTTTTTTAATTCTACATTTAGTTTATAAACGTGAGTCTAATGCGTATGCTGATCATGAGATAGAGACCGATCAATTAATGTATTGTGGTTGTTTATTTATTTTTATATAATTATAAATTAATTGAAATTGTATTGTAATAATTATTTTAGTTAAATAAATGAATATGTGTGTATCTTTTTAGTGTCAATATGTGTATAAGGGCATGCACGCCCATTCTCAAAGTTGAATTTTATACCCTGAGACCCCCTCGTCTGTGGGTGAGAACAATAGTTTAACAACGAGACATGGTATGATGCACTTTTCACCATGTGACGACGATGCACCAAACATGATTTGGTTGCATTAGATGGCTAGACGCTGTTGTTGAAGTTACAAGCCATGCAACTAAAGGTACTTAACCCAAGGGTTTGGGTTGATCCATTATTCACTAAATGGATCAACCATTATAAATAGCTCATCGTCAGGTTTTTTATTTTATTTTTGGATGGTTTATTATTTTTTTAATGTGTAGTTAGTATGTGATCACATATTATAATAATAAAAAATCATGCAAGATAAAATGAACATGTGATGTGATATATTTTTCTATTTCATGCATGGTCAGTTGGGAGTGTGATCACATAGTATGTGCTTATAAAATATTAACTGATTTCTTTCATCACATTAAAAATAATAAAACCATCAATGATATATCAAGTCGTAACTGCCTTCTGTTATTCAAGTTTGGACAAAACCAACTATTTGAGGTGTTACTTATGACATAGATGAGAGTGCCTCTTACTACCAGGGAGTTCTTATAAGAATTATTTGTTGAATTATCTACGATTTCCACAAATAAATATCCATATCCCTCTTGTTGTATATTTAGAGGTGAGTGTTGAGTAAATCATGTTCTGATTTCAAGAAGCTCAGACTTCACTCAACAGATCAAGGAACCTCATGTTAAAGTGGTCGGTCAGCCAAAAGACCACCATGAACCCTCCAAGTGGTGGGATAGCTATATATTTTATACTATGAGTGGTGGATCTAGGATCCATTCCACAAGAATACTCAAGCGACAAAAAATTCCAATTCTAGCACAGAGGGTTCCTAGAATCTGATAAAATAGTGGGAGTTATTAAATGATTTAAGTGATTAATAAAAAATTTCTAAACCGGTAATCCAGATAAACGGCACTAATCTGCTAAAATTATTATTTTTTATATAAAATGGTATGATATACCACATGTTTATAAAATGCAATAAATATTGGACAATGTAAATTTCCACAATGAAAAGTGTATCTATGAATAGTACATGTGCATGTGCATAGTATTATGATATAGGAAACTCAAGGTGTCAGTGTCCCCAACACAGTTAAAATACCTCAAGACATGAGGGTGAAGATTTCTTTCAGGACACTTGTTTACAAAGCATATGATAGTTATATGATTATGCTTTCAACAACGTCAAGTGTTATTTGCAGTCTCTACAATAGGGCATTGATGATATAACATGAAGCCTCATCTTCGAGAAGTTTTGAAGGAGAAAGAGAAGCAATGATATGAATAAGACGATGTTTACAATGGGATGTTTAAATTGAAATATTGATCAAGAATTTTAAATGAATCCATTTCTCATATAATTTAACCCCTTCAATAATGTTTTGTTTTATGTTAAAAAATGAACAAGTATTGAGTAACCACTTCATTAGCATTCCAGGAAAGGTTCTCCAAGTGAATAAGAATTCAAAAAAAATTGTATCTTTAATTATTATGGCAAACCAATTTAAAGAAAATGTGAAAGGTAAAATTATTTTAATGCTAATGACACCTTCGTGACATCCTTCATTTAATGATGTATTAACAAAGGTTATTTTCATTAAATATTATAAAATAATACTGTAATGCCCAGACCCTAGTTACCCAGAATCGGTGCATTATTACATAACATTGTCACGATACATGGAATCTTGTCCCGAAAGACCAATAAGTTTAGTAGCATTGGATGTACTAGATACATACACAAATTTTACATTACATCATGAAATAAAAACAACAACATCGTGTCCCCTTTAAACACTCTTATAACCCTAATACTATTCCTGTAGGTTAATTATAATATACATATTTGCATCCTGGGAAAAATAAAACATATGAAACTAGTGTGCTCAAATACTCAGTAAGGATAATAATATATCATAAACTGTAATTAATAAAAATAAACATTATAGATATTGTATATGAATAGAATACAAGCTTTTTAAACTTAAACATCATTATAATATAGAAAAGATAAATCATATAATGATATTTACTAATTCACATGGATATTTTACTAGTCGAGTAATCCTATGTAATATCAATAGCCAATTTTATAATGATGGAATGCATAATGCGAGACTTCTTAACCACATAGTTGAGGCCATGTCCCAAGACTACAAATAAGATTTTGTCAAGGTCTTGTGCCCAGACACATGTTTGTCTAATGAGACCTACTAATGCATCGAGATGCTATACCAGGCTCCACCCATCACTAGTTATGTCTAATGCATTCCTCATATTAATATGTTGAAACATAAAATAAACATTCGTATTAAACTAGCATACGAAATGTCAATACTTTAACCATAAACCATGAATGGTATAAAATATCACATCCACATTGAAGGATAAATCATTTGATGAAATATGGAAGATTATATTATAATTAATTAATCTCACTCAAGAATGATGAAGGATAATGACATAGAAGAAAATAATCCCCAAAACTATTTGAGAGAAATATCCCCCTTGTTCTTGAATGCATTTAAAAGTATCACTATTTATCAAAAAGCTGTTTAAAATAGATTTTTGAATCCAAGTGTCCCATACCCCTGTGAAAATTTTAAAAAAAAGATTAATTTTAAAAAATTTATCTACATATAAATAAATCTTTAAAACCATTTTTAAAACATGGAAATTAATGAGAATTATTTATATGAATAAAATTTTAAAACATTTAAAATGATATTTTTGTTAGAGTTCCTAACCAAATGAGAGATGCTTGAATACAAATAATCAAGGTAATCAATAATTTTTAATACCATGATAATAAATTTATTCATGATATACTAGGTCAATGTACAGTATATACACCAAATAAAAGTGAATTGGCGCATAACAATAATGAAATATCTATGGAATGATAGTTGAGATGAAATCCCTTATAAAGACCGTACCATTATGTTAAGGATAAATCAATGAAATAATTATGTGTGAAAAATATAAATACACTCAATATGATTGGATATTTAGTGTAAATCAATCATAGGACATTCAAACTTATTGTTGAAAAAACAACACAAATGACTTGGATGTTTAACTCAAAGAATAGAAATTGAGTTAAAATTACTCTTTTCAAGTTTATATCGATGACTTGAGAATTTATCAATGGGTTGATTTTGTGTATCAAAAGTATATCCACACAAAGGGGAGTGTAAGTTACTACATAAGTAAATAAATAGTAATTTCTCACATAATATTTGAGTAAAGTAATGAATGACGCTTTCGAAAAATCGAATTAGTGGAAATCGAAATTAGAAATTCCCTAACCAATTTGGTGACTTATGAAAAATACACCCGATGAAAGTAGGATCATAAAATGAAGATTTAAATACAAATATATTAAATTATATTACATAAGGAATACAATCATGGGCAGTACATACACAACAAAAAGTACATAGTGGCAATATTGCATGAATCTCAAGGAAATAAGAATTGAGATGAAAACCCCTTACCATGTAGTAATTATCGAGTCGTATAACCAAAAGTTATTAACCAAAAAATGAATCACATAATACCATGAATATAAAGAGAATCATGATAATATATATCAAGTTGCAGTACATAATACATCACATGTAATAAATAAGTGGAAAAAATGGAAATCTAACGGAATTAAAAGTGAGATAAGAAACCCCTTAGATTGTACTTTTCCATGGTCGAGGGTACGCTAACCTCAATTATAATAGTTAATTAATTGTTATTAAATTATAAAATAACTATATAAATAAATATGATATCATATATGATCCTATAATATTGCATTGTTAATAATATTTCAGCAGTATCATTATTCGATTGTTAAATGATCTGTTTTCCTTTATATGCTCAGCTATGTAATCCATGTTTGTTATGGATGGGATGCATTTTATTCATA
This sequence comes from Viscum album, assembly GCA_963277665.1. NCBI lineage: Eukaryota > Viridiplantae > Streptophyta > Magnoliopsida > Santalales > Viscaceae > Viscum > Viscum album. The sequence goes on along the minus strand of OY728152.1, from coordinate 864,195,094 downwards.
TACAGAATGATATCAAGTTATTAATCATTATTGTTAATCATAAAATGAAAATTATTCTTGAATTATTATGATGGGTAATGAATCTATCACGTTCGTGGTGATGGTAATCCGTACCTACGCACGGGAAACAATATCATTATATTGATGGAGAAATCGTACGTAATTGGATGGTATATCATATATACAGAATCATTAACATGTTATATTTATTATTTATATCATTTATACTCATTATTATTCAAATCCAAATATTGAAGTGTTTGAATAATAAACTACACCACAACGTGGAGACAGTAAGCTGTATGTATGCACATATGGTGACTTTGTCATTCATATGATTGATAGAAATATAAATATGGTGGTACAATTTTTATAATAACATAAAAGTATATATAATATACTAATGATATTATTTTAGAATGGAAACAACAAAGAATGTGGAAGTGGAAGAAGAAAAGAACTTGAATGAGGTGATGAAATATTTACCTCTTCTTCGGGTTATTCCTTTTGATTTGATAAAAAGGGCTCCGTAGGTTGGATTTCTGACCAAATGAAGGCCTCTAGGATTAATGGAGGAATGTTGGGAGGATATTTGGGCAGGGATTGTCCGAACCAAATGTATTTGGGGGTTCGGTTTTGAGATAAGGGCAAGTTCCCTTTTATAAGAGGGGTGAGGGGCACTTTAGGAAAATATTGATATATTATTTTATAATAAAATAATTTTCGGTTTCTAATGGATCCAAAATGATTTATTTCGAGGAAATTGAGGGTATGGGTCAAAAACATCTCAACCAATAGGTTTTATGTAGATTTATGTCACCGTGTTAACCTTATATTTTAGAGTTAACTCTTAGTTAAATAGTTTGACATTTACCATGTCCCTTTGTATTTTTATATTATATGGTTAATAAACATACTATAACAAGCCAAGCGAACTCCATGTGGATAATTATTAAAAAATATAATGATATCTATGTCCTTTGGATGATCCTTATATATTTATGAATATTACATCAATTAATAATATAATATTTGTTTTCAAAACTCAAATATGACAATTTTGACACTATTTAGTATTTGGTTTTTTTGAAAATCATAGCAACATGATTTATTCAAAAAAAATTATTTAATCAACCCTATAATGTCATATTAACCTAAAAAATTACTGTAATTCATAAAAAGTCTCATGTTACTTTTATTTGGATATATATAATATCAATTATTTTAATCATTCATTAATAAGGTAATTAATGCATCATCATTGTGTCATAAATAAATTTAATTATATAATGTAGAAAATTTATAAATAAAATAAAATTATGTAGGAAATATTTTTTATTTATAATGAATTTTTACAGTCGAATTTATCTCATGTATAACCCCATATTATAAATGGTTTAGTTATTAGACTTTCAGTTTAACACTTTTAACTCTTCCTTAAATAAAATAATAATAAATGTCCTAATCTAATACAAGTGGATCCAAAGGATCATATTTTATTTCTAAGGTTGTTTTTGGTAGAATTACACTTATCCAATAGAATTATGAAATGTGTTATGGTAATTATAATATCATTTTTACCCTTAATTACCCTCTATACTTTTAACCGTGGTAAATAAATTCAAAAGTTACTATTCACCAAAAATTATTTTCATCTTATTGAACCACATTTTACTTAATGATGTTAATCGCGTCTCTCAGATTTTTGAAATTCAACACACATAAGTGGATAAATTATGTTTTATTCAAATTTTCAAAAGCTCCTAGAAGGTGGGTAAAAGAGGGTAAAAATTTCAATAAAATTATATATATTTAAACTTATTATAAGATGACTCCAATGAATTACATTGAACATATATAGGTATTATGTATCTATTTTGACATAAAATGAATTAAAATAAAATAAATAATTATTTAAATAAAATGCCAGTTTTAAATAATAACGCGGTGTTTTTCACTATTCATAAAAAATTGAACTTTTTCAGAATATTACCAAAAAATTACCCTAAGCTAATTTCGATATTCTGAATTCAAAAATAAATTCTATTTTACCAAATTCAAAATATATAAGATTCATTTATAAATTTACAATTAATTCCCTTTGTCAAAACCGAAAAGCAGGTTTTCTAAAAAGTAAAAACTATCAAAAGATTGACATGTGTTTATGTAAAATTTAAATGTGAAATTACACATAATGACCTAAATTGTATTAAATGATAAAAATATAATCTAATTATACTTCTAAAGCATTAAAATGAATAATTTTACACTATTAATTATTTCGATTAAAAAAGTTGTTTTCCATTAAAATTTAGTGTTTTTTAGTATTCATCAAAATATGAAATTAATCAGAAAAGTACCAAAAAATTATCCAAAATAAATTTTTATGTTTTGATTCGGAATAAGAATTTAATATCATTAAATTTAATATATAAAAGTGTCAAATATGGGTTTTAAAAATGTTTTTCCATTGAAAGGTTGTAAAATTTCATTTTTTAAAAAATACTTCTTTCATATGAAAAAACGAATTTATTCTTATATTACGTCTAAGAAACACATTATATGGATTATACAATTATATGGGGTATATAAAATTCCAAATTCAGCTAATACTATCCATAACCGCTTCTAAACGGCTAGTTTGGTCAGTTGTGGTGTGCTCGAACTCGATGATGCATGTAGGGAAAGATATTGAATTACATTAAAGAAAATAACTTACTATGAAATCATGGGGTGTTACATTATTCCACCCATTTGGAAATTGAGTCCACACAATTTTAAAATTGGGCTTGGGAACATCATTGAAAGTCTCACATCGGAAAAAGAGTCAATAAAACTACCACTTTAAAAAAAGAGAGAAGTACAAAGGTCACCTGAGATAACCCATACTAGGATTCCACGTAGGAAAACATGGATAATGAAGATAAACTATGTGTCATGTTCTGGTGGGGAGTGATAGGATACATGATTAGGAGAAACATAACAAGAAGAGAACCAAAAACCTGTGATGGGATAAATGGTCATTAGTTTCCTAGTAGAAAAACTAAATGGACAACGTTTTTTTTTGTTTTAAGGTAAATTTCATAAAGTTGGTGAATTTATTTATGAAATTGACAAAGAACATAAAGATATATACATACTATTTATGTAGAGTTTCATCCATTTATAATATTTTACAACTAAGTCATCTTTTTTTTCAAATGATAAGTAATAAAGATGAATTTTTCACACCTGAAGCACTACAATAAACTTCTAGAGAATCACATAATCCACAAAGTAAAAACTATATATTTATACCTTGACATTAGTGATTAGCCAAAATCAAAATGGTTAGTACATGATCAGATGATCCCTAAAATGGATAATCCTTTAGAGAAGGAAATACTAGTCTTAATTTCTAAAATTAAACCAAAAGTAACCAAATTTCAATAAATACCATTCAATAAACAATTATCCTTAAAATACTACAAAATAATCGAAACAAATTTTGAAACCCGATACCTAGAAGAATTTTATTACACTGTCTTCAAAATTAAATTACATCTCCAAATAACATCGACTGCTCTTAATGTCACATACTTAAAAGTAATTAACCAAATCACATATTCTCTATGATAGGTTAAAAATTTCCATAAATAACCCAAATTTATATAAATCCACAATATAAAAATTGATAATAATCCACCATTACTCCTAAAATGAAATACCATAGTATTCTATTTTCTTTAGGCATATAGTGTTCCCAACAGAGTGAACGTCATCCAAAATAACGTTTATCATTTAATCACCAAAACATTTTCCTATACTAACGATATCCATTTTATAAGTCATAATATCCCAAATTAACATATTATTGATCAATAAAATCATTTAACTAAAAATAATTAGTCACACTAACCAGGGACTTCACATAGTCCAGGGGTAGGTGATTAATCTTAATTGCACTCTAGTTGTGGGTTCGATTCCCGCTGCTTTTTCCAATGCGACGGGATGTAACATGGTCTTCATGTTGTCCTTTTTTAAAAACTATATTTAATAACATTCTCAAAATGTGATAAATTATTAAAATTAACCACAACATAATTTCATCACAAATGTTATCACAAACCTCACATTTTCATCCCAAAATTTAATAACTTTTAATTTCTTCAAATTCAAGTATCATATAAATAAAAATGGTTATTTATAACCATATCAACAATAGAAAAGATAATTATTTCTAAAATATCATTTTCACATAAAAAAATTCAGGGTTACACATACAAGAGAAAAGGTTTCCAACGTAATCCCATCAACAAAGAGCAATAATACTTTTAAACATTTCACAATCCATTTTTTTTTTCACAGAGGTTCTTCCTTGATCAGGAAATTATCCTATAGAATAGGCATTCACTCGGGTAATGCCCAAGTCCCCTAAATTTATGGCAAATGACTGTAAATGGATTCATGGGATCATTTTTATTTTCTTCCATAGTACACTGCATTTTTCCTGAGTAATTCTTTACTTTATGCCCTTCTTTCCCACACATAAAGCATTGCTTTAGTCCATTGAAATACTTTTCTAGGTGTCACATTCCACATTTCCTACATGATGGAAATTGAGCTTTTTTTTCTCCATGGTCTCCATTGCTGGAGATCTTATCTTTCACCTCTTTCCTCTTTATCGATGAGTCTGGGAGTAGGTTAATATATATGATGTTGATCATATTTTTTGGAAAACGTATTTGGTAAGAACATGATATCTTTTACGCCTATCAACATTCCATTTCATTGCTCATTTTCAGCACCGTTGTCACGACACATCCCCGGGGCTCGTGTCGTGACTACCCCAAGACCACCTTCCATAGGCCAGGGGCTGGTGACTATAACCAATGGCATGATTACCGAAAAAAGGGAGGGCATTTCCTTTATAAAGAAAAACAAACACCATAGAGTACGCAAATTGAAGTAAACACTAAGTAAACTGTATACACAAGTAAGTGCTGGAAAGTAAATGGGCCAGTATATAAACCCACCTGAAAGTGCAGTACAAATAAAAGGAAAGTATAACAAATAAAAAGTAAGCACCATTCACCACGCCGTCCTCTGGAACTCCCACCTGAAAGGTCAGTACAGACAGTCTAGTCGGCTCCTAGTGTCCGGCTGTCCTCTCTGTGTACGTCCCACCTGATAGACCACCTTTGGGTACCGTCCTTCTCCTCAAACCACAACCGCAATCAGCGATGTCTGTCATCTGCAACCAACACAATGTAGTGCAGGCATAGCCCATGCAGGGGTGAGTATACGATACTCAGTAGGGACCCTGAGACTCCCGAAGGTCTCCCAGAATCCACAAAGGATAAACCACAAAAGAAATATACGAATACAAGTATCAACCAACACTACTTAGGTATATGCCCATACATATACCTAAGTCATAAATTCCAGTTCTGCTCTAACTCATGAGATCAAGTACAACCCAGTCCACACCGGAAAGTATAACTCAATCCACACAGGAAAGTACGTCCCAATCCACACAATAAAGTAAGTCAATCATATCGAAGATAAAGATTCAAAGTCAAGACTCATCTCACACATGTATACTATTCACGAAGAGGGGTGGAGATGATTGATGTAGGCTTTGAATCATCTCCTCCACCGAACACACGTAGGATCCATGTACAGATGTCGTCGCTACCGAACCCACGTTGGATCCCAGAACTGTAACTCTCACTACCAAACCCAAGTAGGATCCAAGTACAATCATCATCGCTGTCAAACCCACCGAGGATCCAAGTACAGTCGTCCTTGCTGCCGAAACCACGTAGGATCCATGCACAGTCGTCTTCGCTACCAAACCCATGTAGGATCTAAGTACAGTCGTCATCGTCATCACAGTCGCAACCAGCTCTAGGGTTCCGGCACACAGCATGCTCGATTCCGGGAGGGTCCACTCCACGAGCCAAGGGGTCATTACATCAAATGTCAAAAAGTCCTATGTTTATGTATCACAAAGTTCCGTCTCGTCAATAGGAACTCAACGCGACAGACGGCGCGTCAAACAGACGCCCGGTCTTAGAGTTATTGGCTTTTTCGTCCGAGGGGCCCGGTTGGTTTTTAAGATAAAACCAACCTCACCATACTAAAGCTGCGTCCAAACCATGAGCGGAGTAAGCCAATAAGACCGTCTCACTAAGAGGAATCCAACAAAGTTGACAACACGTCAATCAGACGTCCGGAGATCAAGTTATAAGTGTTTCCGCTCCGAGGGCCCGGTTGGTTTTGTGTTCAAACCAACCTAGCCATACCCAAGCTCTCCTAAACCTTGAGTGTAATATACCTAAACGACCATCTCGATCCAAATATCTGAACACAACTGTTGGTGCATCGATCAATGGTATGTAGCCCATGTTATGGGCGTTTGAACGGATCTGTCTGAAAACAAGGGGTTTGGGCCCGGTCTAACCCGGCCCAATACCCCCTAGGTCGGCCCGAACCGGGTCGACCCGACCCAGGTCCGGGTCCAGCTCAGTTGGGCGCAGCCCGACCCGTCGAGGGGGTCGGGCCTAGCATGGGCGGCCCGGCCCGGCGCGGCCGGTCCGGCCCAGCGCGAGCGGACATGGAAGGGGGGGGGGGGGGCGCTGCCCCCCTGATTTTCGAAACGGAGGCCCCCTGTGGGGTCTACCCTAACTGACAACCGGGGGTTTCAAACCCCCGGTCTTTTTGGTAAATACTGACCATTTCAGCATGCCAGTGAGATACCATGGGACCCCCGCGGGTCCCGCCTCCTGATGCACTGGCGGCCGGCAGAGTCTGACCGCCCCCTTGCCGAACCACCGCAGCCACGGGTAGTAGCTCCTGCCCGTCCGGCACGGGGCGACGACGCCGCGCCCCTCCGCCGCGGCCCGTCCCGACCGTGGCTTCCTAAAGTTTCACCAGTGTAGCGCGATGGCGCCACGGCCCACTCCGGCCATGGTCCTCTTGTTCCCGCGTGGTGCAACGACACCACATCACCTCCGTTCCAAACCACAATGGTGATCAATAAAAAAATAGGGGAGGAGGTTCGGCCGTGTTCATGCTGTCTAACCTCCTCCCGTTATACTGATAACAGGTGGCCAAAAAAATTAACTAAGAATGTCAAAATAATCTCGAATGTAAAATCAACCCCTACATAAACAACGAGTTGACTAACGATGATCTTCGCGGAAAACGGCGTCGTGGGGTGAGGCTCTGTATACGTCGACAGAGGAAGTCCGAGTAGGAAGCAGTGTCTCCCTTTCATTGACGCGGAGATGAGAAGGAATGGAGTGACGTCATTCTTCACATTCTTCAACGAGGAAGATGACGTTCTCCAATACTTAGAGCTCTCCATCATTCTCAGAGACTCAGGCATGTAAAATGTTTCCAGAAGAAGAAGTGTTAAGGACAGATGAGTCTGTAGAGTAGTAGAAGTGGAGGCAGAGCTAGGAGAGCAGCATGAGGTGGTGTACATTTCAACATGTTACAACCACCCGCCTTTATTATCCCCACCAGGTTTAGGGTGCTCGAGGGAAGGAAAAAAGAGTAGCTGGATGCAGTCAAGGAGTGTGACCCAATGACTCAAAGAATGATTCGAGGGATAGTCTATGTCCACATCTAGCTGCCGTTACAATAGAAATTGATACAAATCATTCCTTTCTTCCACGAATCTTGTACCAGACATAGAGTTTCCAGTAAGCCGTTGACTTGACCCTCACGTCTGGAGATACCTTTGGGAGGAGACTCGATAATCACAGTTACGACGACAGTGTGATCTGACCCTCGAGGTGAGAGTTTCAGTTGGAATGTCTTGGTGGCAGCGTCAAGGCCTTACAACATTAGTCTGGGTATGGATTAGATTCAAAGTTCATACCTAGATTGACTGTATTAGGAAAAAAGGTTGTGGATTATCTACAATGTTGGGATGGGTTTTCCTAGGTCGGCGAAAAGGAAACCCCAGGCAGCACAGGATAAACTCATGCACAAAAGGGTGTGGTCGATCACTCTTGAATCAGTTAACCTTACCCTCGTGGTAGCAGGAGTTGTGATTTCAGTTCTAATTATCAAATGGAGGCCTCTAGACTTCTAAGATGGTGACCATATCCTTATACGGGTGTCACCTCGATGGGGTCTACGGAGATGTGGCCAAGGAGGCAAGTAATCTCCGAGGTTCAACAAACCTTCCAGGTCCATAGTAGAGTAGGCAAGGTGGCTTACCTCCTTTCCTTTCCACCTCATATGCAACGGGTGCACAATGTCTTCCACTTATCTCAGCTCAGGAGATGTGTTCATGACATATCCGTCAACTTTGACAATAGAGAGCCGGACATAAATGACAGGGTGACTTTCACAGGGTTCCAGTTGAGGTTGAGGATCGACAAGAGCGAGTTCTATGGGGATGGTCGATTTCTCTTCTGTGCTTCATTGGCAGCATGAGAACCTCCTAAGATCACATGGGAGCGTGAGGCTTATATGCATTCTCAATATCTCATTTAGTTTCCCTAGTTTTGTGTTGTAGCTTTACGACGACGTAAAGCCCTGAGGAGGGAGTAATGTAAAGACTTGGAATTTTCACGGAAATGTTTTTCTTAATTTATTTTGAATTTTGCGAGTGTGCGGTTTCAAATGGAACCTGATTCCGAGGCCCGGTGTTCCCGGAATCTATTTCCAAAGTTTAGATTGGGTACGTTCAGTGAACGAACGAGAGGGTTTATCTATCTTTTGAACCGGTGCTCGGAATTGAAATCTGATGGCACCGATGAAACAGCAGCGGCGCTATTTGCTCAAGAGGACCATTCCCGGAGGTGCATTTTCTCAGGATGAGTTGCTTAAAATTCTGGATTAAATGTTATGTAAAATAAAATTATGTTACAATTTTATTTCCTTATTATAAGTTGTTTAATCCTATGTGTGGGAGTTGGGGGTGGGACCCACTGGATACTAACAACCCTTGAGAGGATAAAGGTGAGGTGGGGCCCACACAAACCCTACCCCTTCACATTCCATAAAATCTCTAACTCCCCTTTTATGTGAGTAACACCTCCCTCTCACCCTCATTAATCTTGCCTACTTAACACCCCATTTTATTTGACAACTCATGCTCATTTAGTTAAATGGTTTAGTTTTTTAATTTTGAGTTTTTGAAAAGGCAAGGAAAACATAATAAAATAAGGGGGAGGACTTATTTTATTAGGTTAGATAGTTTTGTGTTGATAATGGGTGACGGAGAGCTCTTGTACCTTGGAGGAACTTCATCTTCTTCGGCGAAGAATGTTCCCACTTCAATGAAGAACGCTATTTCTCTGAGGGAGAGCATCGACTCGGCGACTCGGTTTCTTCCGTCATCTTCTTCATCCACGACCAAGGAGGAGGCACTGATGCAGAAACTCGCCATCGACGTCACCATACAATCTTCACTGTGCGACAAAGGAATGGAGACACCGCTTCCTCCTCGGACGTTTTCCGTCGACGTATACGAAGCTTCACCCCACAACGATGATTCCCGCGACGATCATCGTTGGACAACTTGTGTCGAGGTAGGGGTTTTTCTTCGAACAAGTTTTGTTCATTATCTTCGTGAATTAAGATATGGCCACTTGTTATCGTAATAATGGGAGGAGGTCGGACCGCACAAACACGACCGATACCCCTCCCCTTTTTTTCTCTGTCTTTGGGGATCGTTGTGGCGAAGACGGCACGGTGTCGTTGCACCACACGGGAACAAGAGAACTGCGGCCAGAGCGGGCCACAGCGGAGGTGCACGGGGACGGCACGCCACGCCGATGAAGCTGAAGGAACTACGGCCAGAGTGGGCCGCGAAGGTGGTGCGTGGAACCATCGCGCCACGCCGGAGGACCCGAGGTAGGCCGCGGCGGAGGGCGCGGTGCCAGCGCGCCGCACCGATCAGGGAAGAGCCATGGCCTTTGGCTGTGGTGGGACAACAGGAGGTGGCCAGTCAAGCCGGCCTCCGGCACACCCTGGAGGCGGGACCCCTGTGGGTCCTGCATTGATCAACCGGACGACCTTTATGGCCACCCGTTCCAGAAAAGTCGGGGGTTGAAACCCCCGACCATCGCAAGGGGCGGCGCCCCCCTTTGCGCACCGCTCGGCCAGCGCTGAGCCGCCAACGCCGGGCCGGACCGCCCGCGTCGGGTCGGGCCACCAGCGTCGGGCCGGGCCGCGCTGGCTGGGTCGGGTCGTGCTGGCCAGGCCAGGCCGCGCCCAACTAGGCCGGACCCGGACCCGAGTTGGGTCGACCCGGTTCGGGCTGACCCAGGGGGTTTTGGGCCGGGTAGGACCGGGCCCGAACCCCCTACTTCGGGACAGATCCGTTTAAACGCCCATAACATGGGCTACAGACCTCCGATTGACGCACTGTCAGTTGAGTTGGGATCATTGGATCGAGACGGTCGTTTCAGTATATTACACTCGATGTTTTAGTGATGTTTGGGTACAGACGGGTTGGATCGAACTCGTAACCAATCGGGCCCTCAGAGCGGAAATAGTTATAACATGAGTTCCGGACGTCCGATTGATGTTTCGTTGACTATGTTGGATTCCTTTTTGTAAGACAGATCTTTTGGTATACATCACCTGAGGTTTTGACGTAGTTGGAGTATGGCCGGGTTGGATTGTACCCAAAATCCAACAGAGCCCCTGGAACAGAAAAGATGATAACTTTCAGACCGAACGACTGTTTGCCGAACCATCAACAGCGTTGGTAATCACGTTGAGAAAAGGTCCCTATGAGAATAACCTATGAATTTTCGGGGTACAGTTGAGATACATCTAGGTTGGTTCGTACACGAAACCAACCAGGCCCCTGGGACAAAAGGCTAATAACTCACAGACCGGGCGTCCGATTGACGCACCGTCTGTTGGGTTGAGACCCCTATGACGAGGAGGTCCATTGAGATACTTCATCGTGGGAAATTGTGATAATTGTAGTATCTACCAGTATATTGTGGAGCGGACCTTTCTAGAGATGAGCGAATGGAGTACGGAGACCGTGTAGCTGGCTGAGACCTGATGACTGCTTGTCCGATTCGAGTCGGAGTGAATTGTATTGTATAGTGGGGAGCACTACTGTGTTTGGAAGGCAGAATCATGGTGGGGGGCACTACTGTGTTTGGGTGGCAGACCCACAGTACTCGACAGAAGGAGTACCTCTGTGGGATATTAGGGGGGGTGCACTACTGTGTTTGGGTTGCAGACCCCAGCTGGGAGAACTACTGTGTTTGGGTGGATGACCCGTGGTACTCGACATGAGTAGTACCTCAACAGTCTAATGTTAGTTAGAAACGCCTTGGAGTCATGTCAGGATCAGTGTAATCGACAGAGGAGGAGCTCTTTAGCAGTTGCAGTTTTGATAATGAAAATCCTGGTTTGAGCTGAGTCATTTACCTTTGTGATTTCCTCATGATTGACATGGGTTACTTAATAACATTTGTATATGTATGGGCATATACCTAAGTAGTGGTTATATTTTGATTTCATATCTTTGTGATATCTCTTGATTGAGATGGGTTACATGATAATTTAGGTATAAGTATGGTATTATACCTAAGTATGGGTTATCTGTTTAGATCCTGCTTTGTGGTTATCCTTATTGGATTTAGTGAGACCATGAGGGTCTTGGGGTCCCTACTGAGTATCGTTATACTCACCCCTGCACGGGCTATGCCCGAACCTTGTTGTGTTGGATGCAGATGACGGACAATGCAGACGGAGTCCGAGTGTTCGAGGATTAGACGGTACCCAGAGGTGGACCTCATGCCGAGCCAGTATCCGGAGGTGGACCTCATGACCAGTCAGTATCCGGAGGTGGAATTCACAACGAGACGGTACTTAGAGGAGGTTGACGAGCGAGAGAGTTGAGGAGACTATCTGTACCTACCATTCAAGTAGTATTCGAGGTGGACGACCCAGGAGCTACTTCTATTCTTCCAGTTGCTTGTCTTTTCTGTTGTACCTTCCTTCAGTTTAGGTGTACTTTTCAGTTGGGTTTGTATTCTGGCCCTTTTACTTTTCAGTACTTTATTTTGCAATTAGTGTTTTCTTCCGCTTGTATTTTGTTGTGTTGTTCACTTTTATAAAGTCAATGACTTCCATTTTTATTGAGATTTATGCCTTTGGTTCTAGTCGCTATCCCCTGGCCTATGGAAGGCGGGCATGGGGTAGTCACGGCACGGGCCCCGAGGACGGGTCGTGACAAACGTTCCCACCTTTTACATCATTTTCAATGTTATTATGACTTCCATAGAATCCGGTCATTGACTAATGCCAAAAAGAATAGTGTGAGTCATAAAATGATTTAATGAATATCATAAAACCTTCTTTTCAATCTATAACACCTTAGGATTATCGAAGGTTATTTATTCTCATCTTATATTAAAATCCATCAAATCGGTTTGTAAAGAAAATGTGAATTATCCTAAGCATATCCCCCAGGAGTGTCATAACCAAGAGTTCAGCAAGGCCCGTTGTCATGTACCAGGATACCCTAAGTCAAGCCCGAATCTCTTTTTCAGAGTTCTGAACCCTTGTAACATCTGTTCTAGAGCCGCCTCAACCTCCTCATATCCATACATGAATGTATTGACTGGAAAACCCTCATAATATTTACATTAACAAATTTTTTTGATGTTCTTCTATACTAATCCTAAATGTATTTCTGAGTCCATCTTCCATGTTTTTTACTAAAAATCCTCTGATTTCAACTGTAACGTCCTTACCCCAGTTACCTAGAATTGGTGCATAATACATAACAATGACCTAAAACAAGGAATCATGTCCCGAAAGACCAACTAGTTTAGTGGCCTTTAAATTACTAGATACATACAAAAGTTTTAAATTACACAATCAAATAAAAAAACAAAATTGTGTCCCCGTTGAACACACTTATATCCCATATCCTATTCTTGCAGGTTAATCTTAATATACTTCTTCACATCCTGGGAAAAATAAAACAAATGAAATGGGTGATCTCAAATGCTTAGTAAGGTTAACAATATAGCAGAAACTTTCATAAAAAAGAATAAACATTTAAGGTAGTGTATAAAACTAGAACACAATATTTTTAATCATAAACATCACCATAACCTGGAAAAGGAAAATGAAATAATGCTATTTACTTATTCACGTGGATATTATACTAGTTGAATAATCACATGTAATATGAATATCCAATTTCATAATTATGGAATGCATAATGCAAGACTTCATAACCACATAGTCAAGTCCTTCTGCCAAGACAACAAATAAGATTTTTTCAGGGCCTTGTTCCAAGAAACAAGTATGTCTCATGAGACCTACCGATTCATCGAGGAGATATAGAGGTCTCCACCTGTCACTTTCTATGTCCAATTCATTCCTTATATGAAAATGTTGAAACATAACATAACCATTCGTATTAAACTACATACGAAATGTCAATAATTTAACCATACATCATATATGATATAAAATAGCACATCCATAGTCAAACATAACTCATTCAACGCAATATAGAAGATTTTATTATAATAAAATAATCAAAATAGATAATAATGAAGGATATTGACATAGATAAAAATAACCATCCAAACTATTTGAGAGAAATGTCTACATTTTTCTGGAAAACATTTAAATGTATCACTGTTTACCAGGAAGGTGTTTAAAATATATTTTTGAATCAAAGTGTCTCATACCACTTTGAAACATTTAATAAGAATTTTAAATTTAAAAAATTAATGCTCATATAAATAAATCCTTAAAACCATTTTTAAAACATATAAATTAATGAGAAATATTTGTAAGAATAAAATTTTAAACAATTTAATATGATATTTTAGTTAGGGATCTTAACCAAATAAGAGATGCTTGAATACAAATAATTGAGGCAATCGAAACTTTATAATATCATGAGAATAAAGGTATTAATGATATAACATGTCAATGTCCATTATATACACCAAATAAAAGTGAATTAGCACATAACAATAAAGAAGTCTCAATGGAATTTATGTTGAGATGAAATCCCTTATAAAATTGTATCCTTTTGTTAAGGATAAAACAATGAAATAATTATATGTGAAAAATATAGATACAATCAATATGATTGTATATTCACTTTAAATCCATCAGAGGACAATCACACATATTCTTGTAAAAACAACACCAATTACTTGGATGTTTAACTCAATAAATAGAATTTGAGTTAAAATTACTTTTATCAAGTTTATATCGATGACTTGAGAATTTATCAATGGATTGATCATGTGTATCAAAAGTATATCCACAAAAAGGTGAGTGGAAATTACTAAATAAGTAAATAAATAGTGATTTCACAAATAATCTTGGAGTAATGTAATCAAAGAAGTTTGTGTAAAACCGAATGAGTGGAAATCAAAATTAAAAATTCCGTTATCGATTTGGTGACATAAGACATATACATGTCATGAAATAAGGATCATATATTGAATATTTAAATACCCCTATAATAAATTATATTACATAAGTAATACAATCATGGGCAGTACATACCCCACACAAAAGGAAATAGTGGCCTTAAGAATGAATCTAACAGAAATAAGAAGTGAGATGAAAACCACATACCATGTTGTAATCAATCTATTAATGTGACCAAAAGTTAATAAACACAAAATGAATAGAAGAATAAAATGAATATAAAGTTAATCATGATAATATATATCAAATGGCAGTACACAATAAACCACATTCAACAATAAGTGGTGAAAATGGAAATCTCACAGAATTAAAAGTGAGATAAGAAACCCCTTACCTTGTACTTTTCCTTGGCCGAGGGTATGTTAACCACATGTATAATAGTTAAATAATTGATTTAAAATTATTATACAACTATATACCTAAATATAATATCATATATGATCCTCTAATATTTCTTTGTTAATAGTATTTTAGTAGTATCATATTTTCATGTGTTAACTGATCATTTTTCCATTATATGCTTAGTTACATAAGCCCTATTTGTTATGGATAGTATGTATATTATTTATAAATATAATTAATTAAGTTCTTAATCATTATTTTTAATAATAAAATGAGAATTATTCTTGAATTATTATGATGGGTAATGAATCTATCACGTTCGTGGAGACGGTAATCCATACGTACGCACATGAAAAAATATCATTATATTGATGGTAAAATAGTATGTAATTGGATGGTATATCATATATAAATAATCATAAACATGTTATATATATTATTTACATCAGTTATACTCTTTATTAAATTCATCTAAATAAATATGTGTTTGAATGACAAAATAAACCACGATGTGGAGATGGTAGGTTATACGTACGCACATATGGTGACATTGTCATTCATATGATTGATAGAACAGTAAATACGGTTGTACTATTTTTATAATAACATCACAATATATAGAATATATTGGAGTTATTATTTTATAATTGGAACAACAATGAAAGAGGAAGTGGAAGAAGAAAAGAACTTGAAAGAGGTGATGAAATTTTTACCTCTTCTTTGGGTTCTTCCTTTAGATTTGATCAAAAGGGTTCCATCGGTTGGATTTATGGCCAATTGAAGGACACTAGGATGAAGTGAGGAATGTTGGGAGGATATTTTTTCTTGGTTTGGCCGAGCCAAATGTCGTTGGAGGTGTGATTTGGAGAGAAGGTAAAGTGCCCTTTTATAAGAGGGGTGAGGGACACTTTTGGAAAAGTTTGAAATATTAATTTATAATAAAATAATTTTCGGTTTCTAATGGCTCCAAAAGGATTTATATCAAGGATAAGGTTGGGTGGGTCAAAAACCTCTCATACAATAGGTTTTAGACAGGTTTAGGTCACCAAATTAACCTTATCTTTTTGACATAACTCTTAGTTAAATAGGTTGACATTTACCATGTCTCTTTGTAATTTTATATTTTATAGTTAAAAAACATACTATAACAAGACAACAAAAACCCATGTGGTTTATTACTAATAAATATAACATTATATAAGTTATTTTTCAGAACCTTAAATTTTTAGGAATATTATATCAATTAATAATATAGTATTTGTTTTAAAAACACAATTATGTCAATTTTGACATTATTTATTATATGGTTATTGTGAAAATTATAACAGCATGATTACTTCAAAAAAATTATTTAATCAACAGTAACATGTCATATTAACCTATAAATTTAGTGTAATTCATCAAAAGTCTCAAATTATATTTATTTGGATATTTATAATATCAATTTTTTAATCTTTCATTTATAAGATAATTACTGCTTCGTCATTGTGTCATAAATAAATTTTATTATTTAATGCCTAAAAATTATAAATAAAATACCATTATGTAGGAAATCATTTTATATTTCTAATTAACATTTATAGTCGAATTTATTTTATGTATAACCCGATATTAAAAATGTTTTAGTTATTAAACATTGAATTTAACACTTTTAACACTTCTTTAAATAAAATAATATTAAATGTCCTAATCTAATACAAGTGGAACAAAAGGATCATATTTTATTATAAGGTTGTTTTTTGTCTAATTAAACTTATCCAATAGCATTAGGAAATGTGTTAGGGTAATTATAATATCATTTTTAAGCTTAATTACCCTATTTACATTTAATCGTGTTAAATAAAAGTCAAAAGTTACTATTCACAAAAAATATTCATCTTATTGAACCACATTTACATACTAATTTTAACCTTGTCTCTTAGATTTTTTAAATTCAACTCATAGAGGAAGTAAAAATATGTTTTATTCAAATTTTTAAAAGCTCCTTGAAGGTAGTTAAAAGATGGTAAAAAGATCAATTAATGTTTATGTATATAAACATTTTATAAAATGACACTAATGAATTAAATTGAACATATACAGGTATTCATTATCTTTTCGTGCTTAAAATAAAATATATTAATATAAATAATTATTTAAATAAAAAGTCAGTTTCAAACAACAACGCGTTGTTTTTCACTATTAATCAAAAAAAATTTCTGTTTTCTAAAAAAAAAACAAAAACTTTACCCTAAGATATTTTTTATATTCTGAATTCAAAAATGAATTTTATTTTACTAAATTAAAATCATATAAGTTACATTAATTAACTTAAAATTAATTCCTGTTGTCAAAACAACAAATATGGTTTTTAAAAAAGAAAAAACAATCAAAAGATTGACATGAGTTTTTGTCAAATTTAAATGTGAAATTACTTATAATTACCTACATTGTATTATGTGATAAAAATATAATCATGTTATAATTACAAACCATTCAAATGAAAAATTTAACACTATAAATTATTTCAATTAAAAAAGTTGTTTTCAATTAAAATTTTCTATTTTTTAGTATTCATCAAAATATAAAAGCTATCAGAAAAGTATCAAAAATTTATCAAAAATAATTTTTTTTGTCTCTATTCTAAAGAAGAATTTAATTTAATTAAATTTAATATATAAATGATTCAAATATTGGTTTTAAAAAGGGTTTTACATTATAAGGTGTTATAATTTCATTTTATGAAAAATACTTATTTCATCTAAAAAATGAATTTGTCCATATATTATGAACAAGAAACACATAATATGGATTCTAAAATTATATATGGTATATAAAATTCAAAATTCAGTTTATACTTTTCATAACTACTTTTGAACGACTGGTTTAGTAAGTCGTGGTGTGCTCGAACTCGGTGTTGAATGTAGCGCAAGCTATTTAATTAATTAAAAGAAAATAATATACTATGAAATCTTGGGGTGTTACAAATACTATAGACATTTAAAAGAAATAAACAGATTTAAAGAATCAAGTTTCCACATCTACATCAGGCATATTAATCAATGTTATGATTCCTTTTTACTACTTGGGTATTTAATTATATATGAATTTAACATATGTGTATTTAAATATAGTTACCAAGTATGTATAGAAATATTACTAGAGGTCAGGTGTATTCTCCAAGTGGCAGAGAAAGGGGGATACCTAGTCCAATGGTGAGAAATACATGAATTCATTAATTCCCAAGTGAAAGATTCACATTGAATAATTATTGAGTATAACTATAAACATTAATCTCATGTGTCCTTGGATGCAAGGTGTCATTATTTCAGGTTCTGGAATGAATTTTGTTTTTGGTAAACTCAATCACAAGTTCAATGATACATGAAGCAAGGCCAATTAATGATGAATATAAATGTAAGACTTATACCCATTTGTGACAATATAATTCTTTTTCAATTAATACTAAAAGTGGATGTCATGAATAAGCAAAGTGTGGTATTTAGGATCAGCACAACTAAATATTTTTGGTATTTCCATTGTTTTTAATTTGGAAAAAAGAGCAATTAGAAATAAATGTTTTTCACAATCTATTTTGAAATTATTCAATAAGCGTGAACTATTACAAATATAAGCTAGAGGTATATATACTTTATAAGATTCCTTTATGTAATAAAGGTATAATAAAGTGAATTATATGCTTGGACAATATATATGAGTAGATTTGGGTTGTGATTCCGAGGAATATCTCGACCAAGCATTCATCAATCCTGATAATTTAGTGTGGAGTAATTCTTAAACTCACATTACCTTATCGACATCACGATAATGATGTTAATGAGGAGAATTGATGATGAAGTCTTACATATCAACATTGTTAGAAAACATGTACTGTGGTGTAATTCCTCAACACATATGTTATAAATCAAAATTTTTATATAATTAATATCAATGATGCAACTAGTAGAATCTTCCATTATATTTCAAGAAATAATTTGAATATAATGGAATAATCCCATAATAATATGAAATCAATAATGACAAACAGATATCATACAAGTCATTGTTTGATGAAAATTCATTATGTCATATGGACATGTGTTTGAGGGGAAAATAGCTTGTTCACACATAATAAATAATTGCATCATGACAAGCACATTGTGCATCTAAGGTACATATCCTAACAATTTTTTAGGAAATTACATAAATACCTCAAATAGAAAAGTTGTAGTCATGTGATAGATTACACTTCTATATAAGTATGCACATCTCTATTATGGATAGTGGGATATATATTTACTTGTGTTCAGTAAATGCTCAAGATGCAAAAATAGTTATCATATGAATTATTTCCACAAGTGAATGTGGAACAAAGTATGTTCTAGAGACACATAATGCGTAGGAAGGATAAAACCATGGTGATGGTTTTTATGTTCACCGCGGTCAGTGAAATATTATTCAATGTGAATAATATTTCCTACAAATAAGTAGTGTTTGACAATTAGCTAACATTGATAAGTCTGACTAAAATTCAATTAATGGATTCCATGTATCAAAGTCAAAATGGGATTATTGTTTTTAAAACATTAGTGGGTATTCAAGTGATTTGATACATTGATGATAAAAGCACAGTACAAATAAGTTTTTATTGGTTTCACCAAGTCGTTATGCCTAAATCTGTAAGAATATTACTTATTATAGCTAATTTCTACGATCAAAATATTTAGCATGGGAGGTCATCAACACCAATCGTTGATGGTGTCTATACAACACAACTCAAAAGGGATGGTCATATCAAAGAACTCTAATAAAGTTTGTAAGTTACTGAAATCTGGTTTAGGATTTATGTAACATGATCATTGAATATACATTTGCAACAAATGATCGCGATTTGTCTACCAGAGGTTAGTGGTAGCTCTATTGTATTACAAGAATAAGTATGTTCATAAACATATGGAAAACAGACATTGGTCTCAGATTTAGTTATGACCAAGATGAAAATTATTCTCCAGTGATTGACTTAATGTATCAACCTAATTTATATGAAAAAAGATCTTCTGAGGTAGATCTATATGTTGGTTGGACCTAGTCAATCATACATATGATGACATTGAATTGAAAAAAACAAGTTTGAACAATTCAAGGGATGAATTATTACATATGTCCCAGGGAATAATCTCTTCCGGCTGACATATTCGTGACATGGGAAGAGATAAACATTATGAGTTAAATCCATATGTCAGAGCGATGGATTAATAATGTATTCCATGATATGTACAAAAAATGATATTACCAAGGTATATATTAAGACATGAAAATATTAGTTATGTCCAGGAGCACTACAAGGGATGTAGTTAGAACTATCTAATTGTATTTCAGCAAGTAAAAAAGATACGTACCTGGTATGTGGAGAAGGAAGGATACTAGTTTTAGGGGACATAAACTACTCTTCTACAGATCAATGTGATCTAATATCACAGTTAGCCTAAAGAGGATGAGTGATTCAAGCTCCAATATGCCAGTGGTAGCCCTACATGCAATGACGAGGTATGGTGCAACTTCTTTGCTGGATAAGTAGTTTTTAAATGGTATGATTTGTTCCTGTTCTTAGAATCACACATGGTAAGAAAAGTATTATCATAATGTAAATTATGATGGTCTTACTAGCCAAGATGTCATGTTATGATAGTGGATAAAATGGATATAGTCGGGATTCCATCTCTTCAGAAGTTTTACTCAAGGTGATAAGAATCAATAGCAGAATTTCCATGTGGCAGATCCATGGTAGGCCGAATAGAAAAGCCTGTACTCAGCAGAAACATGATGTTAAACATCTGAATAGCTAACTTGTTTGGTTATCAAGTTGGCTCAAGTGGAAGTGGGAGTGTTGAAATAGTGGGTACCCAAGACCTAACTATTCAACTCTATTTATTACCATATCATGTATACAATTAGCAATGCATGATGTCATATTACCATTATATCGTAGACTTTTCTGAATCTACTATTGAAATGGTAATGTCCAAAGATTAATTGTCTTATAAAAAGGTTATATCAGTTCCCAGGTTATAAGGAGATCCTGTAGATATAATACAATTAATAATGAATATATGTTTTATGGCCTAGATACATCTTACTAATTAGACACACCAGTTGTTTGACTATTAGGTACTAGGGGCTCATAATAATTGAGACTTCTTCCCATGAAGTTTTCACTTGGTGATATCTAGTTGTGAGATCTTGAGGACTGGCCCTCCAAAAAGAACACCACATGTTTTGGGTGTCATTGGATGTTCCAATCTATGATCATGTTTACTGGTCTCCTAACATGAGTTCATTACCAATGTATGTAATCTTATTGCATAAATTGATGCAACAAGAAAACCCTGGAAATGATGTTGTGGCGAGGTAGTCAGTGTTGGGTGCATCATTTGTGCAAAGGTATTTGATGAATGGTCAAGAATGGATTTGTTGCTTCCAGGTTGTGGAAGAAATATATATCAGGCCATGTTGATATGGATTACAGTACCTTTATAAGACCATGTCCATAGAAGTCAAAGGTAAATCTATCCAGTTAAATCAACAAACAATAATGAAAGAAAAAGGCAATGACACGAGAGTGTGTCCTTCTTTAGGATATTTTACAGACAAAGAGATTATATTACACAGTGCAAGTTCATAGGTTGGTCTTTCCTGCTGTGACAATCCTTATCTCTTTAGGGGCCATGATGGGTTTCTAGATCTCACTCTTGGTATGTGAATACAAACTACTATCAAGATAAGGGCCCTGGGGGTTACATACAATAGCGTATTTAAGAATCTACATTGTTTAGTTGAATATGTGTTTTAGACATAGTGGGACCCACCACTGGGGTATGAGACTTGTCCAAGGAAAAAAATCACCAATTCAATTAGTAAATTCGTAATATTTTAGTTTATAATAATGAGTAATGAATTTATTTATTTAATTTATTTATGGGTTTTAAGTAAATATATAAAAATATTATTTAATGAGTATTAAATTATTCAGGGTTCAATGAATATTTATGGGAGTGATGAGTCAAGATAATGACTCAATTATGATTGAATAATATATTTTAATTCATTACCAGTGAGTGATAATAATTTTTATGACTCTGTTAAGTAGTCATAATTTGTCATTAATAGTGCATTGATTATTCTTGGGCTGGGTTGGCACTTTCGAGTAATTAGATGACACTATAAATATGAGAAGAGAAGAGATTGACAGTGACTATTCATGGAGCTTCTATATCTTCTAGTATCCCCCTTTATCTAGAGATAGAGGCTTGGGATCCAAGGAGCATAGATCAAGAAGACTCTCATGCATTGCTGCTGAAGCGATGCAGTGATCGTTGGAGTGTCAAAGGTGTCATCCCAATTATGCGCTATCACCTAGATTACGATGAACGAAACTCTCGATGATTTCGTGATGTGCATGTGGATGATCATTAGGTGTTTTATTTCGGATGCTTCGAGCAGTGATCACCAATCACGATCTGACGTCGTGCGTGGATTCATAATTAATCCGGGTATTTTTACAGTTTATTTTAGTGCTTAATATCCTTCACGCGTGTTCCTTGGCTAAGACCAGGATGCTATTCACTAAAGTCGACTAGTTTATGTTGATCATTGGTGGAAATTTTTTAGAAAAAAATTGTTTTAGGTTTCTACAGCATGCCTGGTTACAACATTACTTATAGCTTGAATCGACCTAAGAACCCTTTGTTATATCAAGGATTTCCAGATTGTGGGAGTGGATTTAGTGGATGCTAAAGAATGTTTATAATAAATTCAGGGAGGTGTGTAATCCCTGCATCCTTCGCTAATTTTGGCTCATGTTTACAACTTTCATCTATAGTGATGTAATTACTTTTTCACCTTCTGATGTTGATGTGGGCCAATCAAATGAGTTGCCTACGATTGGGTGGTAGTTTAGATAGAGGCGATTTTGAAGAAACATATTTAGAATAACATTTCCACTATAAATTAATTAGGTGGCAGTCCAAATATGGGATATACCAACACGAAGGAACACAACAAAAATTAATTAGGCCTTGGAATAAAATGAAACATCACTACAAATAAACAGATCTAATAACACGATACAATAACATTTCCACTATAAATTAAATGATGAAACATATATTATTAATAACTTGGAGACTGGTGATCTAACCAAAATGGTTATCCAATTATGATCCAATAACATTTTAATGAATAATGACTCCCAAAATCACTGGATAATCCTTCTATGTCACTAGCCAATATTGTTGTGGATGAATGAAATAAAATTTATAATGATATGATCCCTAAATGTATACCTCTTGACTATTGTACAATGTCTCAGTAATTTACACATCAGTTAATCCATGACAATGAACTAGGATAAAACACTCATCACATTTTTTTAAAACCAACCTTTAATAATTACAAGTTGTGTAACTTGTAAACTCCATGTATTACATTCACGTTGTGAAAAAATTTTATGACATGTGTATGGATACCAAGTACAAGCCATGTTTACCCCGTAAAAATCATGTAATCTCCAATTGTATAGTACAATACCCATATTTTTTTTTAAAAAAATCCCATACATAGTTGAGCCTCCTCCGTACTCCAAGAGAACCTCACAAAACTGTTAGCATACATATATAATGACACCAATACTTCAATCAACATACATCCTTGATAAGGTAAGTTGTATTAATTTGTTTTATATTTTTTTACATATTATTCAATTTTTTTATCTCATAGCATTCAATATTATTGTAAGAATTTAATTATTCACAATTTTATTCTCAATTTGATCTTACCCATAATCAATCTATTATTTTGAAAAATTTGTTATGGTTGATTAGGATTTGAGGTATGAATAATCAAATTTTTATGAATAATATTACATTGGGGTTCAAAAATCTATCTCTTTTGATTTAATAGATGTTTGAATATACTGATTGTAAAATGAAGGCTTCCACAATAACAAACTATGAGCATGTCATAAATTTCAAGTGCATGTATTTTAATTCTACTTTATAATACAAATGTGTGATAATTTTTTGATTAAATAGATTAAAGAAATCATGTTTTAGTTTTTAGTCAATGATAAATACTTTTTGATTGTTTTATATTTTGTTTATATTATAGGGGTTCCGATTATTTTGGATGTGTAATATTTTGAATTTTCTAAATTTTAATTCAAACTCTTGGCATCGATTTTTTTAAAAATGACGATGGAATTTTTTCACCAATGTATTCAGTTCTCAGTATTGGCGTTTAAAGAAAAGGATGAAAGAACATTTTTGAAGTGGGGTTTTAGGGGTGATTATTTAAAAATTGATGCGAAAAAATAATCTTTTTCACATCACTTTTATAAATGTCAGTAAAAAATTGACATCAAAAAAAAAAAATATGACGTTAATTCCTATTTTGGAAATACTATTGTTTCATGGGATCATATTAGCAATAAATAATAAGTAACTTAAATTTTTTTTATCATGTATGGAAAAATATCTTTAAATTTTCAGTAGAATATTTACTATGGGAAAAAAAATTTCATTTAAAAATAATTTTTTAGAACATAAAAAATGAAGAAATAATATGTTAAACATTTACACGAAAAATACCTAGAAATACATAAATGGAGTATTCAATTCTTTTACCTATCATAAAGACTTAAAATTCAATTTATACTGTAATCATTAAAATAAATATTTTCTTCACACCCTTAGTAAAAAGTACATCATTTAGAAAAGGATAAGAATAATTTTTTAATTTTTTTTAAAAAAAATAAAAAATGGCTAAAATATACATGAAAAAAACATTCATGAAAACATTTTTGAAATAAAGTACATAAAATAAAATTATTTCTAACTGAAAGAGGAGTGATTTGTTTGGCATGTATTAAAAGAAATTCCTAATCTATTTTTAGATACTATGTGAGAAAAATAGGTAAAAAATATCCACATTTTATAAATTTATGGAGGTTACCAAAAATGAATTGGTTTTAACCGATAAGGATCATATAATTTTCCTTAATGGAATTTCAAGCATAATTAAAACTTATTAAAATTAGATAGAAACATAAATAATTTCCCTTGAGTTATGTCAAATTTTGTACAAATTAAAACATCTTGTATAATAAATATAGATTTATTTATAATAAATTGTATGAAACAAATCATATATATAATTCCATATATGTTTTACTTTTAACATCTTATCACCCTTTTATAAACAATTCTTTATGAAAATCTCTATTCCAGGTGATAACTACTTCATTTTTCAGGGATAATTTGGTGCAATAGTCTCAGTCCTTATATTTTGATCATGGTTACATTAAATAATTATTGTTAATAATTTTATTATTATATTTTTAATCATTATATTCAATTATATAACTATTAATAAAAATTAGTGATGAAAAAAGAATAACATCACTCAGTGGAGATGGTAATCTGTACGTACACACAAGTGATGTTTTCAATTTTAAATGGACTAAATGAAAAGAAGGTAAAAAATAATTAACATTTAAAAAACTATAATAATTATATAAATATAATATTTATTCATGAAATACATCCTTATAACCTTCAATGGGTAGTAGTGATGAAAAATGAAATGCATCGCTTTATGGAGGTGGTAGTCCACATGTACATAGATGCAATGTTTACTTTTATTGTATGATGAAAATGATGTGGATAATGGTTGTTAAAACAAAATAATAAATAGTCATTATATTTAGGATTCTGATTTAAATATTTTTAAATTATACCATATATTTTTAGTATGTACATGAAGAAATAGATTTGAAAGTACTCAGTTTAGAGTTATACATCTTTGTAGAGAAACCTCCTTCGGATTACAAATTAATCCTTGATGGATTGAATTTTTCACAATAAAAAATTATATATTTTGCGGGGATGGAAATATAAATTTATTAGGTCATTTATTTTATTATTTAGAAGGATAAAACATTTTTAGTAATGAAAAAATGGAGGTTCTCTTTTATTAGCAATAGAAAATACACCCTTGGAATTACCTAAAAGATTAAACAAAAAATATATATCATAATAATGTTTTGTAAAACCAAGGGAAAAAATTTAATATAATATGTGTAAGGTTATGAATAAACTCAAACAATAACACTTAGGAAGTTTATGGATACAATTTATGCCCTCTATCTTGGTTAAACATCTTTAAAACCATTTTTACATTAACTGTGATAACTCAACTTTTTTACCATGACAACATAAATATATAATTAAAAATAAAAATGGGCCTTATGTTTTGTTGAATTTATTATTCTAAATTTATAATCCATTTTTTCATATAATCATCTTATTGTTGATGTGAATTACTATTAATATAAGAAAACAAAACACATGATAGATGTTTTTTAGGAATATACCGGATTTGAGAATAAAAAATAATTTTTCTTGAAATACATTAATAAGTGGGGTTACAAGATTTTTTTGGGTTAAATAATAAAATTATGGTTTTTATATGGATTAAAATAAAATATATAATTTAATCCTCGAACCATGACAATAAATGCAGTGAATAGAAAATAGTATTCTATTTGAATAAAATATAACTTCTTTTAAAAAATGTTAATATTGGGTTCATACTTTCAAAATAATTTTTTAAAATATATTATATAACTCCCTGAAAATATTTTTTTTAAATCATCCAATCATATTAAAAAATGGTTTAGAGATATTTTTAAGCATTACAAAATATTTTTAACCATATTTTACCCATTTTACCTTTACAAGAGTGAACAATATTTATCTGGGGTAGTATTAATATTAACGAAAATTAATTATAACATATTAGATAATTTTAATTATAATTTATCCAAAAATTGAATCTATATTAAAATATTCAATTTAAATATGTGGATGATATTTTTTAAAAAATATGCACACAAAACACAATGAAACCCATTAGAAATGCATTTTTAATAAAAAACATGATTTATTCTTATTCCAAGCTAAGTAAAAACCATTAAAGAATAGGAAAAAATAAATCATTGTATAATATTTTAATTAAATTAAAATCATTGATAAAATAGATTAATTTAATTTATTATTATCAAGACACATTGCATTAATAAAAACAGTTTTTCCAAAAAAACATATTTTTTACATTTAAATTATATTTTTGTATATATAATTATTAAAATTATTTTATAATTTAGTTTAATTAATATTAATAATGAAAAATGAAATGTCTAGGTGAAATATAACACATTAAATAATAACAATCTAAGAGAATATCAGGGTTCCTTTAAAATTGATGTTCTGTATAAAAGAATATATAAATGAAATAATTTTTTAAAGATAAATATATAATAATATCATGGTGTTTTACATTATACTCAAATTATAAGAAATTAACACTCAACGTTCCTTCACACCAATACAAACATCTTATTATACCTTTTCCTCCTTAAATGTTTATGTCCCCACATAGTTTTTTTAAATATATAGTCTCACTAAAAATCATTGCCTAGGTGAGTGATCATGTTTTTCAGTAATTTCTCTCTTTCATCCCGAATCTCCCAATGTTATTACTTATATGTGAGATCATTCCTCAGTTGTATAGAATCAAGCTTTAGTAGATATGATAGATAATGTATGTACTTATTCAAAAGAGAAACATGGAACAAATCGTGAAATTGAGATAGATAATGTCACATGATTCCCCAAATCACTCCATCAATAGAAACCTACCTAGTTCCCCACAGGGACTCAAGAATGACTCTCCACATGCTGATGTCTGCCAATTGGTAGTGAGGGCCTAGGGTGTGTCGATTGGGAGACCAAAAACTCGAATCAGAGTTAGAAGAAAATACAAAAACTAAAAAACATCCCAAACATTAAATAATTAGGGTGTGGAAGAAAAAAAATATAAACAAGGATATAAAAAATATAATTTAGTAGTGTCCCAAACATCAATTTCATACATATATACATAAAACAATATCCCATTGGTCCAATCACCAATATAGTATAATCAATTGAAAATAAAAATAGTATTCCCTACTACTAACTTTGATCCATGTCACATTATCGGTCTCCATGAGTCTCAAGCTACAAGAGTATAGTCATAAGACTCTACATGAGAAGATCTTATTGATCATGAAATATTGGGGATCACCATAACCATCATGCATCCATGATAAATCTAAAATCATATATATCATTTTATACAAATTGAGGTGAATATATAGTGGCGAGAAATAAATCTCAGTATGCCACCTCGAATAGTTAACCTATAACCTAATTTTATATGTGAATTATTATAAAATAATCCCAGCCTAGAAGAGACACAACTGGAGTAAAATAAATAATATAAAACCATTTTTATTCCTTGGGTCTATGATATAGATCAACTCAACATTATTTATCAAGTACGATAAATTTCTCTAAGCTATATATATCACTATATGGGGATATACGTCCTTTCCCCCATCTCATACTTACTCACATTCACTAAAATATAATATATCTTCTTGGAATCAAAAAGAAATTATATAAATACATAATTGTATAGGATCACACTTGTTCCGTTCATAAAAATCAAGTAATAACTAACTGGTGGATCCGAGACGGTGTCTCGTTGTTACCAAATCCACTCCAATGTCAGATTCCAAGGTCTTAGTCCATATGAAATCAAGACCTAGGATTTTAATGAATTACACAGGGGATGAACCTTAGGAAATATTTAAGGAATATTCTAATTATCTATGATGATATATAGGAATACTTCAATAATCCTCTCAATATCCTATTCCTAGAAAACCTTGGTAAATGAAATAACAGTGCATCCACGTGATATTAAAGAGTATCATAGAAATCAAATGATAAGATCATCACCAATATTAGGGGATGTCACAATCATCCAACTCTATGGGAAAATTAAGAAACCTAGAAACCTATGGAATAACATGGATCAAAGTGGTGTAGTCATCTAGGGTGATTTGATAACTAAGAGGGGTTATAAGATGCATAAAAATCTTCTTATTTGCTTCCCATCATAGGAAAGGAATCCCAATAACAATTTGAAGTATAGTAATGATGAAATCAAATATTGGATGATAATATCACTAGATATACAAGATAGACATCATTTATTCATATAAGGCTTAGAATCCGGATCCTTTAATGTACCTCTAAGCATCCCCACCATACCATCATATATAGTCAGGTCTAGATAACAAGATCTATGAATCATTCCTAACATCCATAACTATTTCAATAATAATTGGTAGAGATCATAAATAAAATAGTGGTTTTTGTCAAATGCATGAACCCATCAATACTCTAACTTCCCTATAGAATCATAGGTTTGGTATTCATTTTAAGGAGACACCCACTACCATCTCTACCCAACACAATAACTCACCTACTCAGGGATGGTGAACTAATGAGCCAACCATTGGGTCCCCTATTCCAAAAAACGAGATACATCACATTCAGGATCTAAATGTTCTATATAAAAGAAGAAATATCCCTATTGGGAAGTCTTCACATATGAAAATGTATCTCTCTTGGGATCCCCAAATCAATAAATAAGTGGATGCATACCTCTTGTGACACTCAATAATTGTTTGAAATATGGGGAATCCCACACGGTATCAACTAGGCCAGATCATTAGAGGAGGAATACATATTTGGAATTTCATTCACCAACTAGGTTCTTAGGAGAAACCCATCTACCAGGGAAGCACATACCACAACCCAGTTCTAACATATCATTACCTCATTGGCCTAAAATGAAACACCTCACAATGGATATTTATTCAGTACCCACCGCTTTCCAAAAAACATTATTTTAGACCAAACAGTAAACATATATGTCCCCTCAATTTGTAACCTAGTTTTTCTATCCAAATACTATTGATAGATCCATAAAATGATGAACATAGTGATCAAAAGCCACACACTCTTGATATTCTAATGACCCTTATTATGTTCCTCCCATGTCTCTCTCAAGAGAGACACAATTGCAATTTTTAGATGAAGAAACCCTCCATCATAACTTACTCTCCCATAACCACCTCATAGAGGTCCTCAAATTTCCCAAAGGGATCCATCATCGGGATTTATATAAAAAAATACTCTAAATGGATTTTTATTTTGTCAAATTATATCTTTATGGTACAAAATCACCAAAAAAATGGAATGGGTATCAATGGACTAGTACAAGGAGCACATGACATGTACTCTCAATGATCCACCTAGGGATGTACTCCAACCTGAAAATCCATGTAAAACCAATGTAAAAGACATAGTATCATTATACACAGGGTGTAACATACTTGGGGAACCGTCCCATCCAACACACATGTCAAGGGCATGTGTTCCACCTAGGAGTGTACTCATATAAGACCTGTATCCAACACTAGATCTAGTTGTGTATCTCACATTACCAAGTACATTGACACATGCTGGTTGACAATATTATCGACCACAAATTGAGAGAACTTTCAAGACATGTCCTCTCGAATACACACCATGTAGTTGAAATAATATATTATTCCTGAAACAGTAAGGACAAATGAAACATGATCTTGATACCATATTCTATGTGATTAGGATTTCCAAATTTAAAACTCTTAAAATTTTTCTAAAACCCCCATTTCCTCATTATTAATCATAGAGAGACCCTCATGAGGTCCACATAAAGAATTATCAGTATTTAAAATAATAAATAGGTAAATATATAGGGATACATGACTTATGATATAAAATAATCAAACATTTCAATGGAAACCATCAATGATTCAATCAGATTATCACAATACGACTTCATCATAGTGATGAAACATCTCTCATGCTCTTTTATGACATCACCATCCTTCACTATCCATCACTCTCCCTCTCTATCTACCTCCCCCTCTACCTGTATTGAGAATAATGAAGGATATTCCCCAAATGGGGTGTTTGTCAAAAATAATGGAAAAAAGTAGAATATAATGGAAAATGTGGAGATGGAAATGAAAAAGAAAATAACTATAAAAGGGGACCTATCATGGATTCATTACACATTGTTAGTTTATTCCTATATTAGTTAAAACCACCAATTCCAACCTCAACCATAGAGATTGAATCTCAATTAGATAGTCCTTTAAAAATATATAATTATTCAAATGCTTTTGAATTAAATAATATTAATTAATTACACAATAAATAAAAATTATTCCATGGAAAATTGAATAGCTTATACTTTCACCAAACTCTAGTATTCGGTGAAAACAAAAATTTTGGAATAATAGAGTGGAAAAAAAATATTTATGTTTATATACTAGGGAGAAAATCATTTTACACCACACTAGATTATATAAGAATAAAATTAAAATTTATTCTAATTTCATAGTCTACAAATGCATGGTTCTTTACAACAACCCCACCACAACACATCTCATCCACTAGAATTCCCACTGGTAATATAACTACAAAAACTTGTTCCTCAATGGTCATCATTTTATTCTCACCTTTTTTTGATTTACTCTCAAATGAAGATTGGTTTTATCTACCCAACAACACAGATATATTTTAGATCTATTAAAATTTCAATACAACTTCTTACACCTTCAAAAAACCACCATGATGGTTGCTAAACACACCTGTCTATCCTATGATGTCAAAATGGAAATATCACTAGGACTGATCTAATAATCCCAACCACAAGAGTGTCCTTATCACCAAATCATAATCAAACACCAACATAATGGACCATGCTCTATCTATCACAAAAATTAATGAAATTGTGTGGCCAAAATAGATTATTCAAAAAAAAAACAACATAACATATAACTTATTCATGCTTCCCGAGAATTTTTTCCAAAGAAGACACATAATTTTAACTCATAACAAAGGTCACTAGACTCAAATGGATTATGGTTTAATATCCCCTTAAATGACATTTCTATTACCATTGCTTGAGAATAACTTTATTAGGTTCCATAACCATACATGTGTCACTCCTAACAAGACACAGTCATCACCCTATCAATACATGGCTAGGATATTTCTGTATTTTCCATTCAACAACAATAAATTCATTCTAAATGTCTCTTATACCTTGGGAAAAATGTCTCCTTTTATCAGAACTCTCATGAAACCATCCATGAAATATTACTTTTAATCCATTGGTCCATGTCTCACACACGCCCACTCACTAAATAACGATTTAAATGATACTATGTGTAACCAACATGTACCATACCTATCTCACCAAACACTATGGGTGTACAATCCTATACCCCCTAGTCAAACCACTCAAACCATTCTTCCAAGAGTCACATATAACTGAGGCCATGATGACTATGTTCCATGGAACATTAATCTTAAAATTCTAGGCGCTCCTGTGGAACTCCTCTTCAAAATAGAGCACCTCACAAGTGGCCCAATTTATTTCATGACCTCCAATCACGTGGTGTTATCCTAGAACCACATTTTCTCATTCTCAATATAAAGCATGTCATCCTTATCTACTCACATAGATTCCACCTAGTTCCATTTTAGTAATGACCATCAACCAAGTGCTCTGAACATACTAACCATAACTCACTAACTAGTCATCATGTCCAGACACCCGAAAAATCATACTCATCGAATCTAGTTTCACTGGTAAATTACCAAGGGTTGTTAATTAAAATCCAAATAAATAACCCTTCCAATATAAAAAAAACAATGAACCCCCCATGAATTAGTATCAACAAGAGTTTAAGACCAAGATCACCCCCTATATGTATCCCTAAACCCAGGACAACCAATTTCAGGGGTGTCTATTGATCAAACCAACCACAAACCTAAGAAAAACACTCAAACTAGTTTCCCTATATAAAAAAGAATGCTGAATCACTATGGTCCCTACTAAACTAAGGGTCTCTAGGTATCGCACCTTGCACTACCAATCAGGTCTTATGTCCCGGTAAGTAGGCCAGACCACTTAATCACGAGGTCTATCATACAATAACTGTATCCCACATTATTTATAAATAAATATAAAATTCCTTATTCTATACTAGAATAATAAAATACATCTAAAACTACAAATAAAACTCCCTAAAAGAGATAAAATAAAGGCAGGTAAGGATAAAATTGATCTACAACGATCAAAACATAACTACATGGGTTCAGATATACACATTTTAAATTCATAGTTATAGAGGAAAACACCCTAAAAATTATAATTGGAAACACATTTTGGTGAAACCTATTAATTAAATATTATCTTAATGGGAGGACTCCATGTCCTTAATTATTTAGGGTCCCACATTGTAACATCCCCGGTAAATAAAGAATATGAAATATTCATCTTTATTAATATTTGTGAATAAAATGTTAATATCACTTTAAAGGGAATGATATGTTCGATGGCTTACCCAATATGAAACAATGAGTTTCCTTGAAATCATACGTTGCACACTATAATATAATAATATTGTTTTAAATGGTAGTTAACACCTAGCCATTGTAATGGTGGGAATGAACAGAACTAACTACGAAATGATTATATATGTTTGTTAAATATTTTAACAGTTACCCAATAAATGATAGAGGCTTAAAATGTGAATGATTCCAATTTTAAGTATAAATATTCTAATATTCTTTAAAATGTCGATTAACTGCCTTTTGATGGAAAACCCTTCTTAAAACTACTTTTTTTCAATTTTATATGTTATATTTGACAAAATAAAATCCTTCTTTAGAATCAGGACATCAAAATTTACTTTCTGTAAATTTTGGTTATTTTTCCGTTAAAGTTCATTTTTTAGGAATTGTGAAAATGCTTTATTTTAATTCGAAACATTATTTTAATATAATATATTTATATGTGTATATTAACTTTTTAATTGGATTTAAATTGTATTTAAAATAAATTTATACCATTTAATCTAATGGTAGTCATTGGAATTAATTTCACTTTGATATTGGACATAAACAAGTGTCAATTTTTGAAAGATATTATTTTAAAAAAACACGCTATTTGTTTTGACAGCGGAAATTAATTATAAAATTAATTAATGAAACATCTATGTGTTGAATTTTCTAAAATGGATATTATTTTTGAATTTGGAATATCAAATTTACTTTGGATAAATTTTTTGTATTTTTCTGAAAAATGTTAATTTTTAATGAATAGTGAAAAATACAGCATATTATTTCAAAACTTCTTTTTCATATAATTTAATTATATAGTTAGATTGTCCTATTAATTAGTATTAAAGTGTAATTGAATTATGTTTTTATCACTTAATAAATTTTTCTTCGTTGGAAGTAATTTCACTTTTCAATTGGATGTAAAAACATGTCAATATTTTGATAAAGTTTACATATTAAAAACCCATCTTTGTTTTTGACAACGAGATTTAATTTTAAATTAAATATAGTAATTTCTGTGTTTGGAATTTGGTAAAATGGATTCCATATTTTGAATCAGAAGGTCAATATTTTTTAATTAAGGCTCTTGTTTTTGGACATTATGAATAGTAATGACGATAATTATCTTTAATTTTTATTATTAATTAGTAATCGGGTAGTTAAGGGTAATAAAATAATATCATAATAATATAAGATGACCACAAAATGTGTCCAAATACTATGTTTTGTGTCATGGCAGACCATGGGAATCTTTTTACCCAACTTGAGGGCCCATGAAGTCACATGGTTGTGATAGTGACATTTATGAAATTATTTTTAAAAAGAAGAGAAATTTAACCAAGGTTTGCATATCCTAAGTAAATCAATTTTAATTTTGTTTAAATAAATGATCTCTTAGCCTATAAATAGTCATTGGAAATTTAAAAATATTTCCTACATCATGATATTTTTTATAAATTTTAGACATCAAATAAATAAATTTATTTATGCCACCGTGATGATGTAGTGATTACCTCATTAATGAAAGATTTAAATAAAATGAAAAGATAAGATAAAATATAAAACATACAATTGTTTATAAGAATGGGTAAGAGACAGGAAGTATTCAATAAGATTTATATCAATAATGGAACTCTTTTTTTATTTAAGTTTTTTATTTATTTTTGTGAAAAAATAGGTTATAGTAGAAGAGTCTACATTGTAATATCCAATTTGAAATGTAATAGTTATGGCCTAATTATCTAATACTCTAAACCTGAAGGGATCCATAATGTAAATTATTCATTTAATTCAAGATTATGTAATGTTTTATGGCTGGGTCCTTATATTTAGTATCAAAGGTCGATTTAGATAACATTAGAGGATAGGGTATTCTTTAAGCTTAAGTGACATTACCATAATGGTTAGGATTTCAGAAAGAGTCATTGTTTTATTAGATAATGTGAATGAGTTTGAGATATCACGAATTATTATATCATAGTATTATATGATGATTTTACTGATATAATCACACATACCTTTTTGGTTTTTGTAAATGCCTGGATCTAGCAGGCACCAAAGTAACAGTGGATGTGAAGAAAACTTTGACGGTTTTCGGAACGAGCAACTGAATGATATGGGAGCTGCATTGAGAACTCTTGTGGTTATTCTCAACCAACTATCTGGACTCATGATTGACCACCTGAACCTTATTGTTTTTTATATGGCATCATATATACGAGAAACAAATCCCCACGGAAGTTCAGGTAATAATAATAAAGGTAAGAATGTTCAAAAACCTATGTGTCAAAGATGTGGAAAGAAACACATAGGAAAATGTTTCAAAGGGATAGGAAGATGCTATAGATGTGGAAATGAAGGTCATAAAGCATGAACCTTCCATTGAAAAATAAAGCATCTAGTTTACTCTAGGAAAGGGAAAGAAGTTCTTTTTGAAGGATCAATTGAATTTTTTTAAATGAGGTTTGCATGGTAATTATGCAAATGCATGTCCTACAAAGAAGTTTCGAGAATGAGACCACCAGGATTGTACAAATATTCATTTACCAATATCAAATTCCATTCCGATTGAGGATGAAGAAACTGACAATGACAAATAAAAGGTATGGATTATTTCTTAACATATGTTTTCCTATTATTGAAATCGTAGTATACGATTAATGATTTTTTTGTAGGAAATAAGTATTTTAGAATAAGGTGGAAAGGAATGGTTAATGGATCATGAATAATGTTTAATGATAAAGAAGTCAACATATAATGGATTCAAGAGTTATGGTAGATTTTTGGATGGGGAAATTCATAAAAGTATTAAGGATATTTTGATGAAGGGATTACATTAGAATAATTTTTATAGTATGTGTAACCCTGATGTTTGATATATGAAAATTTTATTCATTGAATAATTATCTTTTCTTTTGTGGATATAGTTATAAAATAAACCATTTTGGTTTATATAATCCTTGAATTTGTGGCAATTACCAGTTACTACATTATGGGAAGAAAAATGAATGTTATTAGATAAACATCGTGGTTAAATTATGTTATGGTTATTTCAGATGAAATTATCTCTTTTTGGGAATGTTATAAAATTATATAGTTTTTCTAAAAGGACAACACGTGGGCCGTGTGAGAACCCATCGCATCGGGCAAAGCTGCGGGAATCCAACCCACAACCAAATTGTGACTGGTATTTATCACCTACCACTAGACTACATGATGTTTCTGGTTAGTATGACTATTTATTTTTAGTTAGACAATCTTGTGAATCAGGAATAAGTTGATTTTGGGTTATCTATGGAAATGATTAACCTATCAAGAATGATATGTGATTAGGTTAATTAATTTTCAGCATGAGACTTTAGGAGTAACTGATGTTATTTGGAGATAAATTTTAAAATTTACCTTAGAAGAATATGTGATTAAATCCTTCAGAGATTTGGGTTTCAATCGTAGTTTGGATCACTTTGAATAATTTTATGGATAGCTGTTTATTTAATGGTCTTTCTTGAACCTTGGGTTCTTTTTGTTGAATTTTGGAGATTAAGAGTAGTATTTCTTTTTATAAAGGATTATCCTTTTTGGGGATTATATGATCTCATACTATCCATTTTGGTTTTAGTTGATTTCTAAATACAAGGGAAATATATAGTTCTCCTTTTTTAGATTACGTGATTCTCTAGAAGATGATTCTTGTGATTTTGATGTGACCAAGTATTTTTGAATGATCATCGTTTGGAAAAAATATGAGTTTGTGTTATAAATATAGTAAAAGATGAAATTCTACATGAAAAGTGAGTATGTTTCCTTATGTTTTAGTTAATCTCATAAATAAATTCCTTACTGAAAAGTAACTTAAAAAAATGTTGTCTGTTAAATTTTCCTACTGGGGAATAAAATACTGTTTAACAGATAATATGTTTGTGATTTTATAGTGGTTAACATTCTCCTAATAATGTTTTCTATCACTCTCTATTAGAACTTGACCCTTTTTTTCTCTTACATATCCATTTTTCCTACATGGAATCCTAGTATGGGTTAAATCGGGTGACCTTTGTACTTCTCTTTCTTTATTTTTAAGTGATAGTTTTACTGACTCTTTTTCTGATGTGGGACTTTCAATGAAGTTTTCAATTCCAATTTTAAAATTGTGAGGACGCAATTCCCAAAAGGGGGGAAGGATGTAACATCCCAGGAAAATAAATAATATGAAAATTTAATATTTATTAATATTTGTGAATAAAATGTTAATATCACTTTAAAGGGAATGATATGTTTGATGGCGTACCCAATATACAACAATGAGTTTCTTTTAAATCTTACGTTGCACACTATAATATAATAACATTATTTTAAATGGTAGTTAATGCCTAGCTGTTGTAATGGTGGGAATGAATAGAACTAACTAAAAAATTATTATATATTTTTGTTAAATATTTTAACAATTAACCAATAAATGATAGCAGCTTAAAATGCAAATAAATCCAATTTTAACCATAAATATTCTAATATTCTTTAAAAGGTGGATTAACCGCCTTTTGATGGAGAACCAATTTTAAAAATACTTTTTTTTAATTTTGTATGTTATATTTGACAAAATAAAATCCTTCTTTAGAATTGGGACATCAAAATTTACTTTTTGTAAATTTTTGTTATTTTTCCGATAAAGTTCATTTTTAATGAATAGTGAAAATGTTGTATTTTAATTCAAAACCTCATTTTAATCTAATTTAATTATATGGGTAGATTATCTTTTTAATTGGTTATAAAGTGTAGTTAAAATATATTTTTATGATTTAATCCAATGGTGGATATTGTAATTAATTTCACTTTTATATAGGACACAAACAAATGTCAATCTTTTGATAGATATTGTTTCTTAAAAACACTCTATTTGTTTTGACAACGGAAATTAATTATAAAATTAATTAATGAAACTTAAATGTTTTGAATTCGGTAAAATGGAAATAATTTTTGAATTTGGAATATCAAATTTAATTTGGATAAATTTTTGGTATTTTTCTGACTAATGTTCATTTTTAATGAATAGTGAAAATACTGCATTTTACTTCAAAGCTTATTTTTCATGTAATTTAATTTTATAGTTTGATTGTCTTTTTAATCGGTTTTAATGTTTAATTGAATTATTTTTTTTTCACTTAAAAAATGTTGTTCATTGGAAGTAATTTCACTTTTCAATTGGACGTAAAAACATGTCAATCTTTTTATAAACTTATCTTCGTAAAAACCCGTCATTGTTTGTGACAATGAGAATTATTTTTAAATTAAATACTAAAATTTATATGATTGGAATTTAGTAAAAGGGTTTCCATATTTGGAATCATAAGGTCCAAATTATGTATTTACGATTCTTTTTTTTGGACATTATGAATAGTAACAACAGTATATATCTTTAATTATCATGATCAATTAGTAATCGGGTAGTTAAGGGTAATAAAATAATATCATAATAAAACAAAATGACCCCAAAATGTGTCCAAATCTTCTTTTTTGAGTCATGGCCTACCATGTGAAGCTTTTTACCCAACTTTAGGGCCCATGTAGTCACATGGGTGTGATATTGACATTTAAGACATTATTTTTAAAAAGAAGATAAATATAACGAAGGTTTGTATATCCTAATTAAAACAATTTAAATTTTGTTTGAATAAATGTTCTCTTAGACTATAAATAGTCATTGGAAAGATAAAATTATTTCCTACATCAGGATATTTTTTTTATAATTTTTATACATTAAATAAATAAATTTATTTATGACACCATGATGATGCAGTGATTGCCTCATTAATGAACGATTTAATTAAAATGAAAAGATAAGGAAATATCTAAAACATGCACTTGTCTGAGACCTATTTAATGGGTGTATTTCAAACCCTTATCACATTATCCTAAAAATATATCATTCTTGGACATTTATAATCTGAAGATCATTTTATAATAATGTAACATTTCAAGAATTTACAAAAGTGACCCTCCTGCTTATTATAGAAGGCCCCCACCTCTACCCCCTTACCCACACCTCTCAAGACCATGTATAATCCAAATTCTGCTCATATTATCTTTCCACATACCATTATCACTCCTAGAAGCCTCACTTTTGGCAGAAGACTTTCCAAGAAAGCCTTTGGCTCAAATAAAAAAGAGTTAACCGATTTAGAGGTATTGTCTTCTCTCAAGTTTCATTATTTTATTTTCCTTCTTCACTCACCAATATCTTCTAATTATTTGATCACATAAAAACACCATTATCATAAATATACTAGGATGTTGTTATGGTAATGATTCTACCTACACTTACACACACCTCTGTCTAATGGTTAAAAAACACACTGTTTCTGTGGATGGCGAATTACTGCCTCACGAAACAATGATTGTTCAATCTTCTCCTACAACCTCTCATGGTGGCCATTATGATGTAACTATATTTATATATGATATATATTATATTAATTTCCTCTCAATTATTCTGTATCTTATATTTAAAACACACCTTTTTGCTTTTCATGTTGTGCAAATGTGATAATTTCATATGAGGAAGAGTGGACAACCACCCCCTCAAGTGACGTGAATCGTTCATGGAAAACATGGAATTTATAAATAATGTAATTAATGAACTTATGTTACATATATAACATATATATTATAATTTATTTATAATATATCTATCTCTCATTTAGTTTTAAAGTCCATTAATATGAAAAAAATGAAAGTAGCGTTCATGCGTACGTATGACCTACTGTCTCCATGAACGGTACATTTCATATCTTATCTCCAAAAATTACGGAATACATATATACTGGACATATATGATATTTTAATCATGAAAACCATCCCGGAGATGATGTACTTATTACTACATGGACAATTCTCTTCAAACAAGTTTGTTTTTGACTCTTGTTCCGAACATTGAAAAAATGTATGATATGAACTCACATAATTAACTAATTATTATAAAATGATAATATGTTATATGAATTGAATAATAAAGTTTAAATTAATTCCTTAAGCAATTATAAGTTGAAAAAGTTTTATTATTCAGTAATATTATGAAACGAACAAGACAAGTCGGACTTGAGTTAAGGGAATTTGTTATCTCACTTTTAATTCCGTGAGATTTTTTTTGTTCGCCAATTATTTGTTACATTTGGTGTATTGTGTAGTGACATTTCATATATATTATCATGACTCTATTTATATTAATGTTATTATGTGATTCATTTGGTGTTTATTATCTTTTTGTCATATGACTCGATTGATTACAACGAGGTAAGGGGTTTTTATCTCACTTTTTATTCCCATGAGATTCATGCTACATTTGACACTATTTCCTTTTGTGTGGTTTATGTACTACCCATAATTGTGTTATTTTTGTAATATAATTTAATTTATGGGTATTTACTATTCATTTTTTGACCCTTATTTCATGGGGTGTACAATTCGAATGTTACCCAAATCGGTAAGGGAACCTTTCACCCTCCTCTTTTTAAAAGGCTTATTTTTGTTAGGTATTTTAATTTACATATTCTTATGTTTGGATATGTTCTTATATATACTTATTTCTGTAAATTTTATGTCCAAGTGATGAGATTTCCTTTTTTATCTCTCATCAACTCATTTTCTGAATTTTAAATTGACGTTGTTAGGCTGTCAAATTTCTGTAAGGGAACTTCTTAATCAAATTTCAATTATTTGGGTTAAACCTATACTTCCTGATTTTGTTGCTCTATGAATATGTTTGGATGACTTATGATTTTTTTACACTTAATATCCACTTATATTGAGTGTATTTTTATTTTTCACACATAATTATGTAATTGATTTATCCTTAATCTAAGGTTACCGTCTTTGTAAGGGACTTCTTCTCAATCTCATTTCGTTGAGGCATAATTCAATTTATATAGGACTTTTTTTATTAGTTTTAGAATAAACCCTTTTGAATTTTAATTTCATTCAAAAGGAATATTTTTACATGAATCATTTTACTAAATGAAAAAAGGAATGATTTTGTCTTACGTATGTGGCGACAACAACTCCTCCACCGCCGTGACAATTATTTGAGTTTTGGATTCCTCTACAAGCCATAACGTTTTCAAATGAAAAATAAATACCATGTTTTACTTTTATTTTATTTTGGTATTGAAAAAGGTTTTGATAATGTTTTGACTATATCAATGTGTTGTATTGATATCTTGTGATTGAAATGTGGAAATGTTATGTTCCTTTATGCATGTTTTATGTGATATGATTATGTTATGGTTCTTGGGCATTGTTTATGAAGTCTGGTGGTTCCGTGATAAACTAAGTGTCTGTGAGCCCAAGAGATCTCTCCAATGCATTGGGTAACTCAAAGGAGTTAAACACTATGGTTTTGTCATAAGGATTTAGGGAATATACTATGATGGGTATTCCAAACAATACCATGAGGGTTACCCCCTACGTAAGAATGTTTTGAATGACTCAAGTTACCTTTATGTATTATGATCTCTAATATTAATTCATAAATCATATGATTTAATGCGGTATGTTAAAGTGCTTATGTTTTATGAGTAAAGTACGATTTCATTGATTCTTATGTATTCAAGGACTAATGTTTTCTTTCAGTATTGTTATAGCCCTTATTGAGCTTTTGATGCTCATCCCATGTTTTTGAAATGTTTTTCACAGGTTATAAGGAAAGGTAAGAGAAATGAAGTACTCAAGAATATTTTTATCATGAAAGGAACTCTTGTTTTATTAAATTATTTTTTTTTATTTTTGTGAAAAATTGGTTATAGTAGAAGTGTCTACTTTGTATTATCCAATTTGACATGTAATAGTTATGGCTTAATTTTCTAAAACTCTAAACCTGAAAAGATCCTCAATGTGAATTATTATTTTAATTCAAGATTATGTAATGTTTTAAGGCCAAGTCCCTATACACATACCAATCATTGGATCATTAGCCCCAATCATTTCTGAGCATCTTCATAAGAGATTTCTCCCTGCATGGGTTCAATATCAAACTAATGGGATAAAGAAATTATTCTCACCAAGTATCTATATACATTGATACACCCTTGATGTTCTAGATCACTAATAAATGTTTAGGTACCTATGAACATCACATTTGAATATCCAATTAAATAAATAAAAAAATGTTAGTAATGTTAAATATCATAATAAGATAGATGGAAACTCTATATAAAGGTTGTTATGATTTTTTTAGTTAGTTGTTATTGATAGATACACCCTTAAAGGGTTTACTTGGAATGAATTTGCAACTAACATGAACATGGTTCTCTTAATAACTACCCTCTAAGATATAACATGCCCCTAGTTATCTACCATTGTATCTAACGAGAGATCATGTTCCTATTATGTCCT
Organism: Viscum album; assembly: GCA_963277665.1. Classification (NCBI taxonomy): domain Eukaryota; kingdom Viridiplantae; phylum Streptophyta; class Magnoliopsida; order Santalales; family Viscaceae; genus Viscum; species Viscum album. The sequence continues at coordinate 864,152,531 of OY728152.1, read as the reverse complement.
ATTAAAGTTCATTACACCAATTATGTAGAAGGAACAACATCAAAATCCCAATCACCATGTCACATCAGGATGAACTGAACATGGAATATCATAAATAAATATATATTATGCCGTCCAACTAAGTAGATTTCCACTAATAACCTCTATGGGAAATCCATTTAGTTTATTGTTTACAATTTTAAGTTGTTTGGCTCATAATTATATATAAAATGACACACTAACATTCCTATAACAAGGGATCCCTATATTCCAAATACGATGCATGAGACTCCTCTTTCCTCTAATTTCCTTGAGTCATAATCAAGCCAGTGGACTCGTTTCGATGAAAAATTATCTGGAAATACAAAATAAATCATCATCATTAAACATCCATGTACAATTCTAATGGTTATAATCATACAGAAATAAAACATCACAAGACAAGAACATCAATCTGATATCCTTTGAAAACAAAACTTCCTACAAGAATATGTGTTCTTGATGTGCGAGTATGATATCCATCACCTGATCAGGCACTATAACACCCTTAGATTAATGTATAAAATTGTTTTATTTATTTTAATTTTATATTTAGTGTTATTGGGACTATTTCTATATTTGTTAATGTAGAGAAGAATCAGAGTATGGAAGTTGGAAAATCTATAGGATCAATTTACCACATAAATTATTATTTTACAATATAAATAGTTTTGGGTATAATTCACAAAATAGTAAAAGTGTAAATGCTCTTACCTTTCATGGTATAACATCTCTTTAATTCATAAGGATAATTTAGACTATAATATGGGGTTTTATTGAAAAATAACCAAGGTGATGGGTATTTAGGTGAATGTGACCCTCGATGGATATACAATGTAAATTATGAATTCACATCATAAATAGATTAGTATTAGAAAATATTACATTGCCTAGCTTTATCTAATTTATTAAGGCACTATTAATTTGTTCCTATTGACATCCATACTTACCCAAGGTGATTTATAGCGTTATCCAACATCCCAAACCATTGTGCAATGAATCAGGGTGAATTCAATTAGGGAATCAACATTTAAGGTTTTACTATTCATTATTATTTTTGAAATCTATGTGTTGGATTGATCACAACCATTTATTACTGTGTGATACTAAAATCTATGAGTTGGATTTGTGGTGATGATATCTTCATGGGATTTGATATAGTACTAGAAGGAAGATTTTAATCTAAGGAATAATTTAAGACCCTTCTCACTAACCAGAATCAAGGTATGTGGCTTATCTCACACTCACTATTCTAGAAATTATTGTTTCAAATTTTAATAAATTGTTCTTTTACATTGATTTCAAAACATTTCATTAATTCATTGGTAAACTATTGTTTTACATTATTTCATAATTGTAGATTTGAATGATTCTATTCATATGTCTTAATGAAATTTTTTCGATGGTTTTGGATTTCAAAATATTTTTTTGTATTGGAAACTACTTGATACTGATGATGTTCATGTAATTCATGGTGTTTTGAGTGCATTTATCATTGTATGAGGCGTTTTGGAAACAAACATGGTGCTTGTTTCCAACTAAAAATTCATAAGGGGATATTACATAGTTATGATTTTTTTAAAGACAAATATCTTCTCATGAGTGTTAGGATTTAAATTATCATGCATGTTTGTATATGAGTATGATATGTTTAATATGTATACCAAGGGGAAAGTTAATGAGAAGCATAAAGGTTGATTTGGTTAAAATTCATTCATAAACTAATTTTCTTCAATACACTATTATGATATTATCATCCTCTATTTTGTATAACATTTCATAACTAATTATTATCCTATTGGCATGTGATGAGATTTTTTTGGGGGGAATGATTAATGAGTGTTATACTCACCCCCATCTTGTGAACTTTGGTTCATTTTTAAATTTCAACTACCCAGATATGGAGAATTTCCATGTTTTATTCATCTATAGTGACGATCAGTGACATAATTTTTTTGTTTTCTGAATTTAGATATTGGAAGTGTTTACATATTAGTTTGGGTATATTCATCATTGGTGCTATTGTTTTTTTGTAGTCTAAGAGTAGTACTCTAATTTTCATTTCTAATATACTCTAGTATTATTCTTGTACTAGTATTCCATCATGTTATGTGGTTTATTCACATGTATCTTTTAGTTTGTCATGTATCTTATATATTTCTGCACACGTTTTATGGGTGGTTAGGGAAACTCATCACCCAATGCTCTCATAATTCATTATAATTTATTTATATCCTATGGTGTGTTGGGGATGGCACCAATAGTTTATATAATTTTTCCACTTACCAAACAAATTATGAGGTTTGGGGTGTTAAAAATGGTATTAGTTTTTTGGGCCCCTATGATGGGTTCCTAGCAAGGAGATCAAACTATTAGAAAATTAATTAAATTTTATAAAAATAATAATCTACCCAATTTATAATGAACATCAAGTTAACATGGTGGTCTGGGTAATAAAGAGTTACAAAACACTTTTAGTAGTGTTTTTATCTCATCACCATGGGTATATCATATGAGTGTTGTATATCATGCAGTAGTATGAAGAATTCACACTATAAATTAATTGTTCATCTATTATTCAAATTTATTTTCAAAACATTTAGAATGGTTTGTTTTTTAGAATGGATGGTTTCATTGGTTTTTCTCATAGTAATGACAATTGGTTACAATGTGTTGTAATTTATTAAATACTTCATTCACTAGAGATAAATGATCTAAATAGTGTATTTTTATTAAAGAAAATCACACACAGAAGATGCTATAGAAATCATTAGGAAGACACTACGAAAAATGTGGTCGTACCTGAGATACATGTGAACCAACAACTTGTGTAGAGTATTGTGAAATCCTTTTAATTTGTTGATAGTGGAAATAAAAATGATGAACTATAAAATGCAGTTCATTCACTAATGTTTTATAAGTAGAATCTAACAGTGTTTTTAGGGGATTATATACCTGAAAAAGTAGAAGTGTGGCTAAATTGAATGAATAGAATCTTTGAATTTCTTGACATAATGGTAAATCTAAATGATTATTTTGGAACCCTATATTTTATAATATATTTCAATCCAATGTTGGGGATTTGTTTTCTAAGATAATAACAGCCATATAATTAAGTGGGAGGATTTTTAGGAAATTTTCAATAAATAATTCTACCAGCACACATTCAAAGTATCATGAATATAGATTTCTTCTTTTTGAAGTAGGAAAAACAATATGTGATAGATTATGTAGCCATGTTCATGAGAAAAATTCATTTTAATTTAAAATTATCTACTAGAGCATCCTTGAAGATTCATATCATTGAGTAGGAATTATAATAACAGATTATTTATATGATAGTGTCCCTCTGTACCACAGATTATATAGAGAAGTTTCAGAAAGAATTATTGGTGCAAATGGATATTTTTGGGAATATAGTAGGATGTAGTCCAGTTGTTCCCATGGGGATTGATTTAACTCTATTTGTGGAAATAAGATAATGATGGATGACTACTCTCATTGACATATCACACCATATACTAAAAAAATAGAATTAGTTAATTTACCAAAAATAACTAATAATAAACCAGCATGTTTTTATTCTTGTTTTAAAAGAAATGAAAGAGATAATGCAATTCACCACTAATTAATTTACACTACTACTAAAAGAGACACCATATCAAGATGTTCTATCTTAAATTTGTGATCTTAATAGTTATAACTTGCTCAAATCTACCTAATATTTCATATGAATAGATGAAAGAGTCACATAAGTCTATTTTAGGTCCATAGACATAGGTGAACCATGATTTTTCTAGGAACACATCCTTTGTTCAATTGATACCTTAATAGGGAAGCATGATCAATACTATGAATTCTAAGTGAAAATTATATAGAGAAAAAACCTCTATTTCTATTAAGAAACTAGGTCCATCTATGGTGTCAGGTGTGATTCTTATAAACTCCACATTTATGAATGTATTGTTTGAAAATGGTGCATCACATTATTTCACCACATCTTATGCCGTAAATAAAATGGTATTAGATATGTAAATGATGCCTCATATCATGAGTATCATGACACCATTTAGAAAATGAGAGTGTTGAGGAGTTAAATTCCCATCATGTTCCTTTACCATTAACGAAGTGCAATTTTTCGAAGAGTATATGGTCCTAGAGATGGATATTTTTTATTTATTCATATGTATGGAATTTCTGATTTGATTTAGTGACTGTATCAATTATTATGATTTGTAGGCAATTTTTATATCCTAGGATTGAGTCTTTCTCCTTTACCAGGGGGATTGGGATACAAATTCATGAAAATCAAGAGATTTAATGATAATTGACAAAACCATCTCTTTTCAGATAGAAATAATTTACTTGAGTTCACATAAAAAAATATGGAATGGGACTCCCCATGAAATTGCAGATCAATACATGAATGTATTTTCAAAGGATAACTATAGTTTATCACTTAAAAGGTATATAAAATTTACCAATAGTCTACTCCTTCAAACTAGACTTATTTCACTACTATCAAATCGAATGGATCAAAATACACTATGATTGTAAAAGGTTATTCTAGAAGAGTAATAAAGTATAATATTTTTCAAACCTTGTATATATACTTGAGTTTCACTAGTTCTATTAGTAAAGAAGGAATATAGTAATCACTACTTTTGGGTAGATTTTCATAATTTGAACAATTTAATAATTGAAAATTAGTAGCCTATTCCTCAAGTTGATAATCTAGTTAATTAATTAATGGTATCAATTTTTTTCTCTAAAAATTTTCTACACTTAGTATGTCATCAACATAGAGTCAGAAGATGGTATATCTAGAACACATCATTTCAGAGTCGCTATGGAAAATTTGAATATGCCATTATAACTTTTGGTCTAACTAAGGGATTAGCAGTTTTCATGGATTTGATGAACCTTATCTTATATAGTTACCTATATGATATGGTTATTGTATTTATTGATTATATTATGGAAGAAAATTGAAATAGGAATGACCATGAGGAGCACTAAGAAATTGAACTAAGAAAATTATAAGACCATCATTTTCATGTTATGTTTTCTAAGTATGAGATTTTGAATCATAAAGATTGTTTCTAGGAACAATTCATTTATAAATAAGGAATATCATTTAAACCTAAGAATATAGAAGTAGTAGTCTCATTGAAGACACCAAATATTGTTTTTAGGTATGTTTATTGGGATTAATAGGATATTTTCATTTCTTTTATTGGGATTTCTCAATAATTACTTCTATTATACAATCTCTAACAAGGAAGGGCATTCCACTCATATGGAATGATGAATAACTAATTATTTTTGGAACATAAAACTCATCCCACCTCAAATCCCCTCCTAATATTTCCAAAACAAGTCAACAACTGTGTGGTATTTTGTGATGTGTCTAGATCTAGTCTTGGTTGGGTTCTCATGTAGAGAGACTATATAATGGCCTATGGTCTGAGGTAGTTGTGAGTAAAAGGGACAGATTATCCTATGCATGACTTTGAATTATTTATGATTTTACATTCCCTAAAAAATTAGAAGAATTACCTCTATGAAGAATATTACACTATTGTCACTAACCAGAAGAGTATGAAATGCATCTATTCCCAGTAACTATTTATCATAATGAAAAAATGATAGATAGAGACCCTCCATATGTTCTTGTTAAACTTTGAATACCAACCCAGTAAAGGAAATAAATTAGTAAATGATTTGAGTCATAAATTCTATACTGAAGTGGTCTGAGAAGATTCTGGGCAAGGGATGTTGAGGATCAAAATCTCCAGCATGCATTTAGATAATGCTACATAGGGTGAGAATGAGATTTTCATTCAATTCATTCTTATTCCTAACATAATGAAATTGGTAAAAGAAGAAAAGATACAAAATATTTATTGTATCACAATTATGTGTAACTTAAATGGTGGGGATACATCTAACAAGTGTAAATAATATGAAAAATATTTGTTACATTTTCATAATATTATTTTAGTTTCATTGACTTTTCAAGGAAAAATCCTTTTAAAATACCAGAATTCAAAAAGGATTCTTCATCCAAGTCATAAAACAATTTAATAGGAGATGTAAATGTATTTCTGTTGAAAAGGTATTAAATGAATGATTCCAGAGAAGTGGATAGGATTAATTGACTTCTAACATTGATTGTATCTGACAGAGACCTAATTTCACTTTTCAATTTTTGTGATCAATACATCAAGTTCCAAGAATTCAACATACTATGGGTACCAAATTTTATCCACAGATAGATAAAAATTTGGGAATAACTAATTAGACACTGTAAGATATGATTAGATTTTACTTCACAGGATTTTGATGGAAATGAGGGGATCATTTGTATTTGGTTAAATTTTCCTATAACAATATTTATTTAGAAACAATACAGATTTATAAATGATTTTTATGAAAATCATTATCATTATCAATTGTGTTGGGTAGAGACAGGGAAGTCATATTTTATTGGAAAAATTCTTCTACACGAGACTATAGATAATGTCCAAATGATTCAGAAATAAATGTATACAACACAAAGTGGACATATGTTTATAGATAATCAACCCTAACCATTAGGTTTGCATTTCAGTGACTATGTTGTTTTGAAAGTTTCATCAAAACATGGTCATCCAAGATTGTGGAAATAAGGATAGTTAGATCAATGATATGTGGGACTACTCGAGTTTATAAAATGTATTTAAACTGTTTGATACTAGTTATCATTACCTCTATGACTCAGTTATTTTAATAATGTATTCCATGTTTCTCAACTAAATAAATTTCATACCAATCCATGAAATTTTATTAGTTGGAATATTTTTACTATTGAGCTGGTTATGAATTTTATCAATGAACTGGTACATGTTGTGGATATATAGGAAAAGACCATTTGAGGGAGATCAATTTCCTTAATGTGAGTATGTTGGAATAATGTTCAGGTTCATGATAAAAAATTGGAATGGGAATGGATTATATGGGAGAAATTTCACAACTTTTTTAAGGGAAATATTGATACGTAGATTTATGACGATGGAAATACCATTTATGGGTAGAATGTAGCACCCCACGGTTTGATGTGTGCCTTTATTTACATTTTTATTTTTTGTTTAGAGTAAATTATATAGTTACGGGAATTGAGAAATAGAAAATGAACAAGACTTTTGAGGCTGTAAAATCATTAGGAATAATTTATTCAATAAATTATGGTATCATGATGTATATTGTTTGGGAAGAATATTGTATGAATATGAAAATCATTAAAGTTTTTCCCTTTCTTGGAATAAAAACTATTTACATCATAAAATAAATTTATGTTATAAGATTGATTTTTATATAAAAATAACTGAGGAGATGGGTAGTTCACCATATGTGATTCTTAATAGATTTATCACATAAATTATGAATATATGGTGTAAATATCTTGGGCCCAATGAATATTTCATTGTCCAGTTTGTGTAATTTTTTCATGCAATACAACATTTTTCATCTTGACTACCAGTCGTATCCTAGGAGAATTAAAAAAATCATCAATTCCCAACCCACTTGTGTAATTAATTGTTTATTATTAATTTGTGTAAATAGAGGTTAGAGTTTCATTCTTCCATATTGTTATATATATATTTTTCGTGGATTGATCAGAACTATATATCAGTGTGTGATACCCAAAACTATGGGGTTGGATTTGTGTTGATGATATCTTCTTGGGTTTTGATAGAGTATTTAATGGAGAGTTTAATTCATAGATAAGTTCAACATTCATTATCCCAATTATAATTGTGGTTGGTGGATTTCATTCCACTCTTCCATTATAGAATTTGAAGAAATTTATCTTGATAAATGTTTCTTATGATTTGATATGAAATCTATTGGTTAGTTTATGTGGAAATAGCTTGTTTGATGTGATTCAAAAAGATTATTTTTGAAATATGATCTTGATATTTTTTAATTAGGTGTTTTCAATGGTTTTTTTCAAAGGAAATATTTTTTATGTAAATCTATTCGATACAAATAATGGTCTTGGAAGGCATGGTTTCATGTGTCAAATTTTCATTATACGAGGTCTTTATGAAAAACGATTGGTTATAAATGTTGACTAGAAAGAAACAAGGGTATATCACCTAGTGAAAGAATTTTGAAATAAAAATTTCCACCTGCGAGTGTTTGGATTTTTATTAGCATGGATGTTTGGGTGAAATTATGAAACATGGAATAACTATGCCAAGTGAAAATTTAAAGAAAAATTGGAAGGATATATTTGGTTAAATTGATTTCAATAGCTTTTTTTCCTAGATTAAATATTTTGATATTCTAACACTCTATTTTATATAAAATGTACTAAACTATTTGTATCCTAGTGGTGTGTGATAAGATGTTTTTGGAGAAACTGCACAGAAAGTGATACTCACCCCCATAGTGGGAACTTTATGCCTTTTTAGATATTGTCTACTAAGATATAATGTAGGGTCATGTAATGTAGCTCTGTAGTGGTGATCCTTGATACCATGTTTTGGTTACTATAGAGGGAGTTGGGAATTGTGTGAATATTATTATGGGATATAGACAAATTGGTGATAATGTGTTTCTATTTAGAGTCTAATAATTTAGATCTTATTTATTTTTCCACTGTACTCTGATATAATCCTTTTACTAGTATTTCATATAGATGACTATTTTATTCTTATGTATCATTTAGTTTAACTTGTATGTTTTATATTTTTCAATGGGTTGTATTGGTTTTTATAAAAAAATTCCCCAATTTTCTATTAAGAATTTGGCATTTATTTCTAGCCTTTGGTGTCTTGGGGATGTCAACTAAAGTTAGTATAATTTTTCCACATAAAAATTCATAAAAGTGGGGTGGATTTATTTCCAACACATTCATAATATTATTTTCAACCATATCCCATAACATTAATAAAATAGATATCTACCACCTTTGAAACCATTTTTTCACATCCCACTGCAACATTCACTTTTAACAACATCTTAACTGGTTCTTCACAAGGACTTAAGCACACATCCCCATATGCTTGTGGATACTGACTAGTAGTAGGGACATAGGATGTGTCTTTGGGGAGACTATTCTCTCATATCAGAGTAATAAAAATAATGGAAACAACTAAACATCATCAAGAGAGGGAGACTTATATTTTTCATCTTGTTTGGATCTACCTTGTCCTGATGGCCTTGGGTAACACCTTCATCCCTTCCCCACAAGTGGGGGAGGGTTCACTTAAGCTTATATAACCCTCTTCCTTTTTCTCTAATTCATGTTCTATCTGATCTTACACCATTCCTTGTTATCAAAATCAACCCAAAGTTCAATCTTTCCATTAGGGATTCCCTAAGATTCCTATTGTTTTATAGGATTTCATAACAGAATAAATCCATTGATATCCTATAGGGTGTCATTAATTTCATATGGGTAAACAAAAATTTATCAATTAATTAAACTCATAAAACCTTACTAAAAATTTATTATTTCAAAATCCCAAGTGTTGAACCAACATATATAGTCTTTATGTTCAACATTAATTAATGAAATTGAAATATATATAGAAATTATTTGATGGTTTGAAAAAGAAGGAAAAGTTCATGTAATTATGAGGTTTGATAATAAAATTTAATGAAATACTGGTTTAGTTATTTTCTTGTTATTGTGCTATGGATACAATTTATTTTCAGTTTATTCATATTTGGGATCATAATTTGGTCATCAAGGATCCTTGTTCTGTTTACACTACTTCAATTCCATGATTTCTCCTTTGGAATGGACATATACTATTTCAAATCACAAAACTAGGAAACCTAAAACCATATTTTATCCTAAATAAATAAAATTACAAAATTTTCATATGAAAATAGAGTAATTAATTGATTTAATAAAATAATACTCCCCGAATCACAAATAGTCGTCATGCAATTGATAAAAAGAAGATTAGAATTGATTAAACGTGTTTTAGCAATACAAAACATGAATAATAAATATAAATAACCTCTAACAAAACATCCCCCAATAATAAAATCACCCGACAAAAAGAAAAATAATCACCCTATCTATTCTTCATGGGAAAAAGTAGCTTAGATACATGAGAAATAATGGAGGTGATGTAGAGCTCCATAGTGATGCATGTCTACTGGTAGTGATTCCTTGGCTCCCCTCAATCCCAGACATCCCAAAAGAAGTATACAAGGACATAATTTTATTAGGTTTTAAGAAAAAACCTCATCCATCAATGCATTTATTTTTATATTTCATGATACATATACTACATGTAAAGGTATAAAGAGTAGAATCCACATCAGCGGTGAATTCTTTATATATTTTCCATTCTCAAACCTTAACATCATGTATAGTGTACATGACATGTAATGGATTTTCTAAAATTTGTATTATTTCATGAATTTTCCTGAATAGTGGTCGATTCTCTAAAATATCACTTGGTGTAGTCAAATACAGGATGTTGAAATGTCATGCTTAAATTTTGCAACTCCACAACCTCCTCAAAAATACAGTGTTGCACTGCTTCAATTTGGTCAAGAAGAGAAGTGTCTTTACGAACATATTATCATCCTTATTTTTCTCATTATCCATATATATACTATATACTTCCATAAATCATAATACAAGTCAAATGGTCCAACATTTGTCCAGAATAGTCAATTAAATACATAAATCAATATATTAAAACACCATAAAATACATGCATGAAATACACTTATCAAATACCCCCACATATGATTTTAGACTAGTCTATAAGGATGAAATATCAACATAATATAAAGGAAACTCAGCTTAGGATTCTTCATATTATATTTCAACAAAATAAATTGATCAAATGGAAAAATAAATATTTTATAATCACATGTAGAAAATTTATCAATGCCTCTTTTCTGAAATAAATAAGGTAATAAGGTTTTTTACTTTTCTCCTTTGAAACAAACATGATTTTTAAATAACCAATTTTCAATTTTCAATTTATTATTAATATGCATGAAAATTTCAATTTTCCTCACATGAATTTTTACACTCATCATTAGGGTAAATTTTTTAAATAGAATTCAACAAATACCTCAAAAACATGTCACCTACCACAAGCTTGAAATGAATCTCATCTCTCTACATAGTAAAGAAATAATCAAAAGTAATCACAAGGGCTTTATAATTATGATAAAATAACTATGTGGATTTTTTAGGACATTAAATTATGTAAAAAACAATGCTCTAAAAGGAGGCCTAACACTATATAATTTTCTATATATTAAAAATATAAGCTCTATAAAGCTCTCCCTTTCAATTTGTGATTTATTACTTCTCCCCAAAAATCTAAAAGTGGGACCTTGATAAATATAAGCACAATAAATGAATTAGATAATATTTATATATTTTTCTTCATTTTTTATTTTTTCATCATCGAAATCTGTAGTTAAGTGAAAATATCACATCAAACACCAAACCACATATGATCAACTGTTCAACGGTCTAGAAAATGATCAAATTTGATCATCGAATGTCACAAAACATTTTTTATTTTCTATATATATTTATTATAAAGTGAGGTGAATAATTAATTAACATGAAATATATATAGCCTATACCAAAATCACAATGGAAAATCCAACAAAATATCCTCAATGTAATATATACTGGTACATCATGTAAAATAACTCCACAAAATGTATTAATTAAATACCATTCAAAATAATTTGAGGAAGGTATGAATGCATAAAAATGACTTTTAATATGTATAATTTCATAAAAAGGATATCCAAGGATTTTATAGGCTTAAAAAGGATTAATTTATGGAGATTTTTAGGATAAGTTCTAACGAAATATTCTTCAATCATATTAAAAGTGATTATATTCAGTCATAGCTTTGATAAGATGAAATGAAATTTCTCGAAGCGAACATGCCATAGATTCAGAAGATATATACTATAGAAGGAATGAGAAATATTAGTATAATTGGATGTATCATGAATGATATTAATCGTATGGGAAATAAATTATTGAAATTTGTATGAATAATTAATCCAATTAATGAAAATATCAAAAATTAAAAACATGGACAAATCATAGAAACATTTCATCTACAATACTCAAAATTCATCCCTAAATCATGATTTATTTCAAATACAAATCCAAATTAATATCTTTACTAATTATTTTCTCCCATTATTCTCATAAAAATTCATTGACAATGATATTTTAAATTCATGTTATATTAATTATTTTAGGCACTTTATGCCTCATAGGTTAATTGAGTAAAGAAATTATCAAGTGAGGGAACAAAATTGGAAATAAAGTTTCTATGGAATTTCAATGTAGGTAATATATTTAATAAATAAATAGTTGAAAATGTTACCCCCTTTCAATTGGTTCTTACAACAATGATGTACATGATCATCTTATTCTAGATTCATGACGTATTGCGGTGTTACATTGTATTTGCATGCCTCAAACTACATAATTCCCACATTATGAGGTCGTGAAGGTCCTTAAAAATTAAAAGAAACTAGTTGAATTACCAATCATATTAGTGAAATTTAAATTACATAGGGATGATTTATTTCTCTAAAAAATATAAAATGAAAAAATAAAAATTTATAAACCCGTGGATTCCATCCAAATGAACTGTTGTCTTCTATAGTTGGATCGACCTTATCACATTCAGCTCAAGTGGTTGATGGAAATAAATTGGTCAACAGATCTAGATCTAGATGATTTTGAATTCATTGTTTACCCTATATATGGCTCCTCTCCTTTTTTATAAAACTAATTTCACTATTCCGTTGGTTAACACCTTCTAAATTTCAATGGGAACAATCCTACAGTTCATAGCCCCTTTTGAAAAATAAAATGGATTCTCACTAACTTCCCAAACTTATTCTATTTATTTGAATTCCTATTGGTAGCAATGTAATCTAGTATCATTCTATTCATTCACCATTATCATACTATATTCTTGAATTTATATAATAACTAATTTGACTATTCTTACATGGAAAATATTGTCTTATGCTTCCATAAGACTATCTTTTGAATAATATTCAAATGTTTCATCTAATTTTCTTATTTCTTGGTGTAAATAGAACTTCACTAATGATTTCCCAACTCTTAAACTCATTTATCTGTTGTGATAACAAATAAATTCCCTTACAGTATCTAGAAATGATCTTCCTAATATTATTTGGAGCTTATTTTCATCCATGTACATGACCAGAAAATCCACTATAAAATAAAACATGTCAACAATGGTGATTAATCATTTATGTAACCCTTGAGTACATCCTACTATTGTACATAAATTATGACTCATAAATCGATTTGGTTTTATACCACTCAATACCAAGATATTGAATTTTTCAAATGACATTATATTTACAATAAAACCTATTTCACAGAAATCACTACAAAACTAATTATAACCAATATAAATTGGAATAGACAAACTACCCGGATCACATCTATTATTTATTCATTATTAACCCCTTCATAAACATTGTGTAGAAAAGAATGTTTTCTATTACCACGAAGAATGGGAATTTGTTTTTTATATTTTTGAAAATATCAAAAAAAAATTTCTTCATACATCTGTACCTTATGGAAATGATCCATATATGGTAGTGTTGGTCGGTAGAGTGGTGGTTCTTCCTCTTCATTATTCACCTCACCTTCCCTATTATTCCCTTTACTCACCCAACAGATATTTTTCATTATTATTTGAAAATTATATTCCACCTACATGTTTCCTCCTCTAAATTCTATGAAATTAAAAATTAATTTTTTTTGGGGATTTAGGTCAATAATTCATATAAGTAATAAATTTGGCCTTCCTATATTTTTCTAGGAAATATGATGAACCTAACCTCCTACGTTCCACATTAGAGCTTGTTATTTTGGTGAGTTATTTATCCATTCATTGATCACAGTTCCTTAATCCTTGGAGTATGCCATCAACTATTTATGTAAAGATTATTTGGTGGTTATAATGGTTTCAAGTGTTTCCTATAGTGAAAGGACATTACTGGTAGGTGTTTTCCCCACGTATTGTGGTTGAAAACCGTGTTGTTTAGCTAAAATCCATAGCCTTGATTTGGATTATTATTTTTTGGTGGTTGTAGTTGTTTCATTATCCATCCCAATGAATAATTGATAGACATAATTTTTTCATAATTTTTTATATGTAATTATATGATTTAATCACTAAAAAGTGAACAAGTTGAGTTATTTACATAAATTTTGGATGTATAGGGTGTTTTGAGCTTAAATGTGATTAATTTGGAAATATTTACATATTTTAATCACATTGGTAATTCAAGAATATAATTTAAAATATAAATCCAATTTATGTGATTAAATTATTATTTTAATCCAATATTTAATTTTTTCATCTTTGTATTTTGGACCAGGATTTAATTCAGCCATCCAAGGGTCTGAAAAAATCAGTCATGTTGGAATATTATTCTGGACCACTACATGGACCCCACCTCAATGAATTAATCATAAATGGGTCAAAACACATACAATTTTGGTGATACAAATTGGAATGGAAAGAAAATTAAATGGGGCTTTCTTCTGGAGAATATCATAAATATTTTCTTTCATTAAGGTAGACTATTGTTGCTCAAATTTGGAGGCAGAAAAAATGAAACATTCATCTAGAACTAAATATCATATTTTATTGGACCTATCTCATACTAAATTAGGAGGATCAATCTGAATGTTTGTGAAGAATAGTAGAAGATATTTGGGAACATATTTAATGAATAAACCATGAAAATCTTCAGCCATTAAATTGGATTAACATGATGAATCATTTAGTGGACAGAATCTGTAAGAAATTTTAAAGAGTGATTTTAATGATCTGATGATGGAAGACCCATGGATGGCACCCCATGACCTATATAAGGAGGGGTTCACCTATTCCAATGTAGGGTTTCAAAACCACAATTATATTGTAGGCCTTGGGACATGTTGCTGACATATGAATTTTATTTTCCTTTCATTTTATTTTAATTTTCTTTTCCCATGTAACACATATGCATCTTTTTAATTCATGTGTTTCTATCTTCTTACATATCTTTTTCTCTTCCAACCCTACTCTAATTCTTCCCTTTTATACTTATTCTATCCACTGTGACCTATTAACCTAGAAAATGTGGGGCTGACCTAATACTTTTCCCTATGGTAGGATTCAAGGTGTTCTTCATTATTTCACTTCAGTTTAAAATGTTTTATTCTATTTTTGGTGAATGAGGGAATATTTCACGGGTGATTCGGTCATCCACCAAGACACCATTCCCAAATACATTTATTTTAATTGATTAATTAATTATCCCTCCCTAATCTTAGGCAAAACCTTAATACAGTGGGGTTGGGATTTCCATAAGAGATGAAGTGGCATCTGGTGGAGTTGAGTCTTTTTGGGATAACATTATTGGTTGAGGTGTTATCCTATATAACTATTGGAGTGATGTGGTTTGGTGTACTGGACCCATAATAAAATCACAAAATAAATAAATACAAAGAAATTAATTCATAAATTAGGTTTCATGAAAATAATTATCAAATAGAATTTTTACAATAAATAAATAATGAATGAACCCTTGTTATCCTACCATAGGACAAAGTTCATTCTTCTTTAATTACATTTTTCACTACATGATAGTTATAACTTTTATTTAATTTAAATTTAATTACCTCTCTATATTAAATATAAGAAACCAATAATTATTTTATTTGATATTGATTGTATAGGTAAACAACTAATAAATCTTCTCATGTGAGACGACCCTAGTCAGTCACTGTTCTGTATTAGGAAAACATAGAAATTACTTTTCCCATGCCCTACGACAGGCATGCGTCAAAACTTGAACCGTTTTTGGGGAGCTAATCATTTGTTTACAATACTTTTTTTTATTTTAACATTGATAAGTTTCATTATTTTTTAAAAGAATCATAAAAAAATTATCTTTCTATGATGAATCAAAACATCAATAATTTTGAATGGAACAATTACTCACAGGTGAAGGAGGAAGAAACTGACTACACTGAGGAGGCCCTCCAATGAATGGTTGATCCTCTAATGATAAGGTTTAAACAAAAAGAAAGAGGACTCGCAACATAGATATTACTTGATGATTTGAGGGTCATGGCTGATGAAATAAAAACAGACATTCAAAGATACAAGGTTAAGAAGAAAGTGCCATAGGTATTCTGGAATTTCACTAAAGAAATCCATGAAGTTGAATCCAAACTAAAGGTGCAGGATCATGAATAACTGCTTCCATCTACAGATAATCAACTCCAAGAGGCACTTTACAATAAAAAGTGATTGAAGCTGAACCAAATTAGGGAGTTGAACCTGTCATTGGCACTATCTCTTCTAGTCTTAATGATTCTGAATTTTATGCCACTCTAACTTGTTTTATAGAATACGATAGTCTTTTCTATTCCTTGGAGGAAGAAGATGAAATTGGAACTATTGAGGAACACCTAGAGCTCCCTAAGGAAATTGATCATTTTCTTGAGGAAGAACATGAAATGATAACAGCGGCTCTGCCTGAAGAACCAAATATATAAGCTAAAAATCATAAAAGGGATTATTTTGAAATTAATATTTCAAATTTAAATTTTTAATCCCCCTTTTATTTTTAATTTCATGCATCAGATCTGGAGAAACCACTATATTTTAAAGAATCCATTGCACAAGTATCAATAAAAAGGGAGGAGGTTCCATACTTCATCCTACCCCCACCAAGCAAGGGGTGCCTAATTGTGAAGGGGGGTGATAGGGTGTACTCTAAAAATGGAATTATCCTCAACAAGAATAAGGAACTATAGGATGGGAAGAACAACATGTGGTGGTTCATGTAAAAGCAGAACCACCCACCATCAGAATATGGATAACGGCTGGTAGAGCCCTCTAGAGGCAGTAAAATAATGCATATCCCACTTGAGGGATCATACCAACACATATATACTTTATTTTAAGGAATTTATATTCCAATTTCTTTTCATAGAAGTATCTTAGTATTCATCCCACTACCTCTTATATGTTTTAGCTTTATTTCCATGATCAGTTCATTTAATTGAGTAATTCTCTATTGCAGGTTCATGATGAAGAAGGAAATCCACAAATAGAAAAAAACCATGCTTCATTTAAAAATGGAGTTCACTTTTAATGATTAAATATGAAACTCCATACATTTTTTGAGCAATAATGATACGAATTGAATTCCCACACTTCAATTATGTTTTACTCAACAAATCATAAAGACGTCAGTTTCTAAGGAATCCAGTGATTCTATGTATTAGATTTCAATGTTAATGATATTGAATGAGTAAAATTGATAATTTTATGATTACAGTGAAGCTTGAATATTGAAATAAGAACCCATTGTTTCTTGTAATTATTTGATTCATGTTAATGAAATTTCCTTAACATTTTTCATGCATTGAATTTCTAAAATTCATGTGAATTAATTTGTTATAATTAATAATTAAATGAGTTATTTTCCAGTATCATATTTTCTTTTCACAAGATTATTTCTAGACAAAATAGTTCTTATTTTATCTTGAGCATATTTCTTGAGTGACCACGAGACATGTCACATCCGAGAACATTTATTTAAACATGTCAAAGATGTGATTGTGAACAGACATATTTAAAATGATTCTGGAACTAATTTGTCTAGCCACATATTTTCCTTAGACCTACCCTTACATTTATCTTTATTTATATATTCCATGAATTTATATATTGGTTTATGCCACATTATAAGCTATATTTTCCTTATATACCCACATTTTTAGTATTTTTTCATGGATATTTTAAATTTGAGTGTGGGGGAAGGGCCTTTCATGTGCATTCATTGGGATGTGTTTCATTTGTGGGTGGTGTGAGGTGTGTGTCATCATTTTTGGAAATGTATTATTAGAAAATTGGGCATGATTCATAAATTCATTATGCTTCCTTTCATTTCTTTGTGTTCTATTTAAAAAAAATAGAAAAAATTGAAAATAATGATGTGCCTGTATGGAGTTAAAAAAAAGAAAAAATCAGTGCAATTCTGGATATTTACAAAAAATATATTAACAAGTTGTGCCTTTATGGAGCATTACAAAATAATATAGATGAAATTTTTAGAACATGAATGATATCATTCTTTGTAATCATTTATTGAATCATTTCCCATTACATAAAAAAGTGGTGGTGTTGTGTATCACATTCGCACGGGGTTTTTAGTGAGGTTCATCCAGTGTTTTCACACGATTAATCATGCAGTGTACTCAAGATTCAAACCCTATACTTCTAGCTCTAATTATTTCTATCATTTAACCACTAGACCTAATCCACTGCATAATTTGAACCTTTATTGCAAGTCCTCATGATTTTATGTACAATGTGGAGAAAGTAGTTCCTTTACATGCCAATGGATAAGGAGCCTGCTATCATGATATGAGCATAACACCACTATTAATTATATCATGAGTGATTAGGTAAAAGAATCAAAAAGATAGGTAGATAATGATTTGTCATGTTTAATAATAATAAGTTGAGAAACTTGAATTAATGAATGGAGATTATAATTTTTTTTTCAAAGGGGAATAGTAAAATTCATGAATTAATTGTTTCTTTAAAAAATTTGAAATTAAATTAAAATTTTCTTCAGAACATGATAATTTGATTAGTAATTGATAATTTTTTGGTTTTATTTCATTTAAATTTTAATATTTGTAGCATTGGTGCCCATTGAATTCCATGTTTGGATTTTATGGTTGAGGAAAAGAATTGTTTATATATGGGTGAATTGATAGAGATAATATTTTCGCCATATTTAAATGTAATTAAATGATTTAATCACAAAAAAATTTAATAAGTTGAGTTATTTACATCAATTTTGGATTTATAGGGTGTTTTGAGCTTAAATGTGAAAACTGCTTAATTTGGAAATGTTGGATGATTTTAATCACTTTGGTAATTTGAGAATATATTTTAAAATATAAATCCAATTGATTTTATTTCTTATTTATTAGGATCCAATATTTATTTTCTTAGTCATTGTATTCTGGACGGGGATTTATTTCCGCCACCCAAGGGTCTGAAAAATTCAATCATGTTGGAAAATTTATCTGGACGACCACGTGGACTCATCCTCAATGAATTGATCTTAAATCTGTCAAATCACATCCTTTTGGGGTGATTCATATTGTAATATAAATATAATTAAATGGGGAGTTATTCTGTTGAAGATAATGAATATTTTCTGTCATTAAGGTGGCCTATGGATGCTCAAATTTGGTGGTCAAAATAAGGAAACATTCATCCAGAATTAAATATCATGTTTAATTGGACCTATCTCAACCTAAACATGGAGGATCAATCTGAATGTTTGTGGGGAATCGTAGAAGATATCTGGGAACATGTTTCAAGAAGACACCATGGAAAATATTATCCATTAAATTGGATTAACATGATGAGTCATTTGGTGGAAATAATCTGCAAGAAATCATGAAGAGTGATTTTCAAGATATGAAGATGGAAGACCCAAGGATGGAAACCCTTATCCTATATTAGAAGGGGTTTACCTATGATTAAAGAGGGGTTAGACACAACCATTATAGAGGAGGCGTAGGGACCCGTGTTGACATATGAATTTTTTTTCTTTTCTTTTTTATTTTAATTTTCTTTTCTCATGTAACACATAGACATCTTTTTAATTAAAGCACTTCCATCTTCTTCCATCTCTCTTTGTCTTCCAAAACTAATCTAATTCTTATAATTTCTTCTTCTTTTATCCACCATGACCTATTATCCTACAAAATTAGTGGATAACCTGAGGCTTGGCCCTGGGGACGGTTTCACGATGTTCATTATCATTGCACATTAATTCAAAATTATTTTATTCTATTCGTGGTCGAGGTGAGAATATTACATCGGTGCAGCAGTCATCCATCACAAAACTAATCCCAATTCCAATTATTTTCCTTGGTTAATTAATTTTACATCCTTTCTATTATTAAAACCCTTCATAAGGTGGATTTTGGGTTTCCATAAGGGATGAAAGAGCTTCTCGTAGAGCCATGTCTTTTTGGGATAACATTCTCGGTTGAGGTGTTATCCTATTTGACTATTGGTGGCGGTGTGGTTTGGTGTGCCAGAAACATACTAAAATCACACACTAAATAAATCAAGGGATGTTAATTCATAAATGAGGATTCAAAAATTTAATTATCAAATGGAATTTAAATTATAAATAAATAATGAATGAACTAGTGTTATCCAACCCTAGGACCATGTTCATTCTTCCATAATTACATTTTTTCACTACATGATAGTTTTAACATTTATTTCATTTAAATTTATTTATATTAATTGATTAAATACAAGAAACCAATAATTAGTTTCTGTGATATAGATTAATTATGTGAACAACTGATAAAGCTTCTCATGTGGGACGACTCGAGTCAGCCACTATGATGCATTAGGAAAACATAATAATTTCTTTTTCCATGCCCTATGACAGATGGGTGTCAATAATTTTGATGATTATAATCCCAATCATTTACATTTTCATTGAACATACCTTATGGTTTTTTATTATCCATCATTGAATCATGATTCTTTATCATGACATCTATTTGAGAATCCATCCATCTATTGTCTACCATGTTTTCACCTTAGGTAGATTATTATTTTTTATTTCAATGAAAAATGTTGTTTTTAATCTCATCAAATAACTCATATCTCTCCTTTGGTCATTTTCTCATAAGAGATCCTCATATAATAGTATCCATGATTGAATGATTTCCATATGAAAATACATTATATAATGGTTGAATTGAAAACCATATTTCAATTTCATGATGAGGTCATCATCTCATTAAACCCTTAAATATCTCACAAGATGTTTATAATTATTCTTTTGTAAATAAGTTAAAATTTTAAACAATTTCTCGATGATCTATATACATTGAGGGTAGAAAAACATTGTTAGAAACATTCTTTCTAGATCTTCCCATGTTATGACTGAATATAGAGAAATGATTTGGATCCACTCCTCTTGGTTTTCCTCCAATGATAATCTGAATAAGTGTAGTCTTATAGAATTATTGGGGAAATTCTTCAATTGGAATGTGTCATATATTTTAATGAAACTCACATGTTGTGAGTTTGGGTTTTCATGAGGTATCCCGATAAATTGGAGTGTGTGTGTGATCATTTGGATGACCACAAAATCAATCTTGAAATTTGGAGCGGTGATGGGGTAATGAGAATACATGGATCTATCCACTTGTTTGGGGGTATTTTTTTGTTTATCAATGCTTTTCCATCATGATTTATTCCAGGGAGTTTTAGTCATTCTCTCTATCCCAACTCATTATCAGCTCCTTGAAGTTGATCCCTTCTAGCTATGATGCCTTGTTATTGGTTAAAATCATCCTTTCCATTCTCTAAAAATTTAATTTCTTTTCCACATAAGGGTCATATGCAAGATATTCCCCATATTCTATCCCATAGGAAGAGTATTACTGTTTCGAATTTTAACTTGTAATAAAAGCACAACATGACCAAGTATAAAATAATGAATTAATATCATTTATGTTTCAATATTCATACATAACATAAAAATATCGTCAACTATCCCAAAAAATAGTGCCAGATATTTGATATACCATACGGCATCATTAATTTCGTATAGGGCTACAAAATATTAACAATTTATAAAACTCAAACAACCTAACTAAAACTGTTGTATTTGGAAATAAAAAGTGTTGAAACCATAGTGATGATTTTTATGTTATAAATTTCCTGAATATATTGAAATTTAAATTGATGGATTGTATGGAAAAAGGGAGAAAATATTAAAAAATACTGGGTTGGATAACCAGAGGGAAGGCATGATAGACTCAATGGATTTATGGTCCAAGCACTATGGATTCCATTAAATATGGGTTTATTCCTATTTGCTGCAAGAATTAGGTCAAGAGGGATCCATAGTCTGGGTACTGTACAATAATACAATGATTTCACCTTTGGAATGATTATATAGTAGGTTAAATCAGAAAACAAGCCTACCCAAAACACTATTTTAACATACTGATACTAGATTGAATAATGTTCATACGAAAAAGAAGTAAATAAATTGATGGAATAAAATATTTCTTCTCAAATCTTAAGTAATGTTTCTTAAATTGAAAAAATATGAATATTAGAACCAATAAACAGAGTTATAGTATTTGAGAACCTAAATAATAAGTCGAAACAATCTATAATATCACTCCCCATACAATCACATCACCCGAAAAAAAAGAATAGTACTATCTCATGCGATTCATTATTAGAAAAAAAAACAATATGGATACACTAGAAAGAATGTATGTGAATAATGTTGAAAAAGTATAGCTCTATGGTGGTTCTCATTGTCTGACAATGTTTTGTATGACCCACTCAGTCCTAGATTCCCCAATATTAGTGTCTGAGGATTTCATTATATAATCATTTCATCAAAACCCTCAGACACAATCACATTTATTTATCGATTTTCCAATATATACACAACACATAAATTTACATGATGTGTAATCCATATCTGTGGTGAATTCTTCATAAATTTTCTTATCTCAAACCTCGATGCCCTGTATAGTGTACATGATGTGTATTTTATTTTAACAATGTTTATTATTACATAACTTATCCTAAGGGGTATATGATTCTCCAGAATCTCTTGTTGGGTAATCAAATACAGGATGTGTAAATGTACTTCTTCGGTTCTTCCACTCTGAAACATCCTCAGATATCTAGTGTCTCCCTACTTCTCTTTACTTAGGGAGAAAAGTTTCATTAAGATTCTATTTTCACCCCTTTTCTCCCCTTTTCCAGATATCTAATTAATCCTACCATAAAACATAAAACAAGTTAAACTATCCCAAATTTGTAAGAATAATCAATTAAACACAAAAATAAATATATTGAAACACCAAAAAACTATTCAATGAAATACACTTATCAAATTTATTAATCTCTCATTGTTGGAATTATTTGGCCACAACATCCAATAATTGATGTCTTTGATAGATTCATCTCAGATTCATGGGAGTTGCATCATCACTCTATAGTAGGGATCCTAGATCCCCACCAGATTCTCATTTGATTCATGACTGAGGATGATCCTATCTTCGCCTGGAAAAATATCCACTAATCCTTCAATGGTGTTGGATTATTGATTTTCTATTAGAAATTTCACTTCCACTTGAAACAAGATCCTCTCAACTCCCCAATCTGGGTTACTTTTCTAGGACTTCCATTACCTATTCAAAACACATCAATTATGTTGATGCTAAGAAACTTTTTTTGAATAGTTTTATGCTTTTACAATAGATCTGGATCACATATCTATGTTATTTATCCTCTTGTATGTGATGAAATAGATTTATCCAAACCTCTTGTAAATATTATGTGGATTCAGATCGAGCATGAATAGCAGATGAAAAATGTGTCCTATTTTGATTATTAGATAGATATCTTCTCCTCATTCCATTATATGGTTCACCTAAAATAGGTATTAAGGAATGGATTATTTAGCCATGTATCTATTCACCCAACCCTCATTAATTAGGTTGAGTATTTGGGTAGTGATATAGTGAGGTCATACAAAGTTGCAAAATCATTACCCTCGAGATTAGGATGGGTTCATTTGAATCTAATAGAGATTGAATCATTTTTATATCCCCGTAATGTTTTATAGGAAATAAAGGGGATTTATTAGGTATCCATAACCCTAGATCTGACCCTCAAGCTCCCTTATCAAGGAAAATACTAGTCTCTTTATCCCCTAATGCACAAATATAAACTTACAACACCAAAAAATATCCCACCAGTCATCCAATAGAACAAATGTTCTAATATTAAAACCAAATTGTATGAAATAGACGATCTATAGGGGTGTATAAAGGTTAGAAATAAGAATCCTAAGAATATGGTTCCATCCCAAGTAGATTGAACATTAGAAAATTAATCATTAATAGCTGAGGCCCCTCAGCCACCTTTTTAGTGTACGGATGATGGGAAACCCACTTTTTTCCTCAATTTGATTATGAAATGATTGAAAAATATCTTTAATATTGGTGAATATATGGTGAATATAGGGAGGGAGACCAAGGCATAGAAATATTATTTATACCTTCCATAATTGATGAATACTCAATCATTGGGAAAAGGTATTAAAATTAGATATCTTTATTAATCACTCTATAAAGCTCATGAGCTTAACATGAACCATGGGGTACCTTCCTCAAAAGATTATTTTTTTGAAAAAAAGATTACTGAGATCCCCATTTAGGATCATAATCTATTAGAACATATTAAAGAAATAGAACTGAAAGAAAATATCAAGGAAAATGAATTTATTTCTTTCAACCCTGAGAGAGGAGAAGTAATCAAAGTAGGTGACAACCAGACCGGTGCCATGTGAAATTGAAAAATCCCCCTTGTACATTATACATAAAAGTTGGTGGATGATAATTTCATGATCAAAGATTCAAATAAATACGCAAAACAAAAGGAATATAGATTTCTGGATGTTGGTACCAAGGAATAACATGACTGGATTAATTAATAGACCCATATTCTACTCTGGGGATTCAATAAAAAAATAATTATGGATGATTTCATTAAAATATAGGACATAGGGATATCTTTATATAAGGAGATGATCCATAATGAACCTATGAAAAATTTCTTCCCTATCTTCCAGATCATTCATTGGATACTAGAAACTAATTCCATAAAATATTATAGGAATGGAAAAAAATTCCCATCATAGTTTAGATCATGTTCTTGTATGGTTCCCCACATTTCCTCAATGTGGTTTATCATGAAAACGAAAAAAATTTAATTTTGAGAAAGTGAATGACGAATTAATAAATATAAACTACACTATAATAAAATGATATGTACTAAAGACTATAATAGACATGTAATACATTCAAAAATCAACCACTCATAGGGATAATCACATAAAAAATATATGCAACTCAAAAATAAACACAAATGGCTATACTTCTAACTCTATGTCACGTCACATGCCCAATCTCTATGACTCTTGAGATTCACCAACATGATCATATGTCTATAGATGAGTATATTTTGATTATCATTAAAAAATAGGACTCTACCTAAAATTCATGAATCCATAATCAACCTGAATTAAGACATAGGGATTGAATGAACACTAAGGTGATCATACAAGGGGTGAGAAATTAATCTTAGAGAAAGTTATATCTCTATAGGGGGACACAAGTCCTAGTCTTGGGCTTAACCAATCTATAATTCACTAAAATATCATATATCATTTCATGTTTCATTTATAAATTATATATGAATTTAATAAAAAATGATCCTAGGCATCATATTAATACCACACAAGCCATATGTAACTAGTGGAACATAGGCGATATCTCAGAATTCTCTATTCAAGTTCGATATAATATTCCTAAGGAGATGGACCATAGTTAATTTATATGGAATAATTTCCCAAATATGAGATGATAACTAAACATTATTTAAACATTGTCCCAATATCATATTTCACGATAGATCTTGGAAAGGAAATCATGGTGTGTCCACCTGATCCAATGTACCATCCTAGGAATCAACTGAGAAGATCATTCACAACCATTGGGAATGTCTCATGAATATTGTTCTTAGGTGAAATATAACACCGTAGATACCTATGAAATAACCAAGATCTCAATATGATATTCATGCTATGTGATAAACTAACTAAGAGGGGTTTCTGAGACACACTTTGAAACATCCTATTTTTTCCCATAATAGGGAAGAAATCCCAAAAACTCTTGGAATTTTATTAATGATAACACGATATATTGGTTACTAAGAACACTAGGATGTCACAGTGGACATCATCAATTCATTAAATTATCTAAATAAATAACCTAATAAGTACCTATGGGTATCCACACAATGTCATCACATTATATCAGGTCCATAGGAAGATATATATGATGAACTTTTGGTTATTACAATTACATTAATAATAACTTGGTTAAAACATAAATAAAATAGTGTGGTTGGATGAACTCCTAATCCCATCACTATTACCAAAATCCATTGGGATGACATGTTCAATATGAGTTATAATAATCCACCCACTACCATATCTACCCATGCACAAAATATATTTTCTTAAGGTCGAGCAACCATTGAAATACCCACTAGGATCCCTTAAACTAAATCATGAAGAGGCATCACATTTGGGATACTCTTGGTCCACATATAAGCTTATGTATGCCCCTTGGGATACTCTTAGTCAACACATAAATAGAGGAAACCATATTAGGATCCTCCAAATTGGTACATAATTAGTCAAATCCCTATTGGGACTCATAGAAACAATATTAAATTATAGGAATCCTATATGGGAACCTATAGATCAGATGACAAGCACGAACATCCCTCTTGGGATCCTTGGTCACAAACTAGTATCTTGTTCGAAGCCCTTATCTTAGGGTAACACATCCAACAAACTCATTCTAACATATCATGAATTCCCTAGACTAATAAGGAACACTTGATTGTGGATATTTTCTCAAGATCAACACCGTACCAAACCACACATTGTTGCACTAAATTCCCATCCAATCAGTCTCCTCGAGTCAAAACCCAGTCCTAATAGCAAAATACATACCAAATCACCATAAATTGATGAAAACAACTTTATAATGCTAAAAATTCATAAAATTATCATTAAAATTGTCATATTATTTTCCCATATATCTATAAAGAGATATGTGGTTCTATTTTCTTTATAAATAACCTCTACATCATAATTTACTCAACCCGAATTGCCACATAGATGTCCTTAAATCATAACAAGTGGTCCAAAAAATGATATACAGTGTAACAATACTAAAAATAGGCTCCAATTTTTTAAAAATTTGTATTTTTTACAAAAATTACCTAAAAGAATAAAATGTTTGACAAGGGAGTGGTACACTGCATGCATACCTGAGTACAATGTTTATACACTCAAATATCTACATGGTCTTGTACTCAATCCAAACGTGGTGTGTAAAACCAAAGTACATGGTATGTTTTTACATTATATGACATGTAACCTGCATAGAGCACCTTACAGTGCACCACACATGGCTTGGATATGTGTTTTCTTGAATGTGTTCTCATATATTCCATGCATCCCACATGGGTTCTGGTTGTGTACCTCACACAACCTTGTTCCCTAATACAGGCTGTATGGCTATGTACTCAGCCACACATTGAAAAAAAATACATGAAATTTTCTAGGGACTACTCACCAAAAAATTGAATTCATATATTTTTTCCCAAAATAGTAAAAACACACAATATGAAATCATGAACCCACATTCTTTGTTATCTAAATTTTCAAAGAGGAAACCCCAACAATCATACAGAAACCCCAGTTTTCCCCTAATTAAGAATTGATCGACCCCCTATAGGGCCCACAAAAACCAAAATAAGGATAAAAAACTATTTGTTAAATATATTGGGATCTATGGAAAAAATGTTAAACAATCCTACGACCCGGAGAAAATACTGGTTCTTTGGTCAAATTCACAAATCGTAGTTGTTGTATGATGATCCCACTCCTCTTGTTTTTTATGGAATCTACATATTCCCCCACAATCAACCACTCCCTCTCCCAGAACCTGTAATTTAAATTATGAAGAGCATTAATAAAATATATGAATACATGAAATACAAAGGGAATATTTGAGAAAAAAAGAGAAAAACAGAAAAGGGAGATAAAGAAAGAAGAAGAAAAAAAGAAAAAGGGGCCCAACCTGTCCCCGGTGCACAATATGAAAATATGATACAACATAAATAACCCATCATTTTAGATGTAGCTATAGAGAAATAATATCATTATTATTTCCTGTTAAAGAGATATCACTTTTCAAACATGCATCAATATTATAATATTCTATTATTTAAATATTACATACTAATTATTATATTAAAATACGAATGACTTGGATTTCTATTAAACTCTTATCATATAGTAAAAACCATATTCTGGGATCGATGAAAGGTAAGATAAATTATTTGACATAATATAAAAGGGAAAATAGAATTCTTACCGCACAAAGGTATCCATATACAAAAATCCAAATTTATTCTCATTTCATAGTCAAGAAAACATATGTCTTTACAGATTTGGTGGGTGTTCCAAGTAGTAGGAAACCATCATGATATAATAGATAATTTTAGGGTATTGGTACATCTATGGATTAAATTTCCCTAGTTTCCAAATCTCAAAACTTTTTTCCATGTAAATATTGAAAGGAAAACCATATCACAATATTTGACCGCTAGATGCCAATGCTAATTGGAAATATAAATTTTCTATCCAATCTACAATTACATTATGTGATGATGAAATAATTTAACCTTATCTTTAATTTACTCATATATATTAGGTCCCAATAGTTTTATTTCACCTAATTTATTTTAGTAAGTTAGAGTTCAGTATTTCATTTCAAATAGGGAATTGTAAGGATCAATTTGAAATCTTTATGGAAAGGAGTTGTTTTAAGAAAAATTATCTAATGAAATGTGTTGATCTCAACCACCTTTAAAATATTTATAGTATTTTCTCAACATTTATTGTATAATTTCTGTAGTCCTATCTGACTAACCATATATCTAAGGATGAAAATAAATATTGAAACTCACCTTTGCATCTAGAGCCTATAAGAATAATTCTCCAGAACATCAAGATAAACCTTGGATACCAATCATATAAAATTGAATATTTGAATCCATTAAATATTTTCCCATAATTAATATATAAACTATTATTATAATAACGAGATAATTCTTCTCTACTAGAAATGAAATGAGTAGATTTTATAATGACATTATGTACAACCCAAGTAACATTTTTCCCTTTAGAAATTTTAGGGATTCTGATGATGAATTTTGTGGTGATGTTTTCCTGTATTAATTATATTATCTATAATGGTCGTAATAACCCCTTATAATTTTTTCTCTCATACATAAGATGATGACATACCAAGAATCCAGAAACATGATCTATAATATCTCCCTAAATTTCATCCCACTAAAAATATTCTGTCATATCGTCATGTATATTCTGACTTCCAATATAAATAGAGAATGAAAAAATAAGGTTAATCTAATATCTCATTTTTTCAAGTCTCATATTTTAAAGACACATAATAAATTCCAAATACATTTCACTACATCACAGTCATGTTGGAAAATGAAATATTTCTCACCTTCTTATATAGTTCCATGTTCTCCTTTTTTACCACTTTAATCCCTATATGGATGGATGGTTGATCTTTTAGATTAAAAATATAGTATATTCCCCCATTCCTAAAGATTTCATGTTTTATATTCTGAGAATCTAAAAATAATGGATCTCTATCAATCCTAGTCATGGTTAAACTAGCATGGTATTTTTGAATTAGAGAATTATCCACCCTATTATCCTTCTTAGGGTGGTAATGTATTGAGTTTTCATAATCATTAATCAAATCAAACCATCTTCTCTTGTGCATATTCAACTCTTTCTATGTGAATATATAATTTATGATTTTATGATCTTTATATATGCCACACCGTTCACTAGGAAGATAATGACATTATATTGTAAATGTAAAAACTATATTAACTAACTCTAAATCATGAGTCATCTATATTTTCTCATGAAATTTCAATTAACATGATAAGTATTCTATCACCATATATATGTACATAATTATGGATCAAATTATCTTATTTGATACATTAGTATAGATCAATTTCCAAAATCTAATACATGGTATTGTGATCATAGATACAATGACTACAAATCTCTTAAAAAGCATGAAATTATCATCACATTAATATTTCCATAGGAACATAACCCCCTTCATAGTCAACTTGTTGATTAGATAAGATTGTCATGCGAAATTTATCAAAAATCATCTGAAGTATCCTTAAAACCCAAGAAAACTATGGATCATTGTTTATATTGTTAATATATGAAATTTCTCAATAACATTCATCTTTTATTAATCTACCAATATTCCCTCATTTGAGATTATATGACCCAATAATGAACCATTCTGAATCCAAAATTCACAATTGGTAAATTTAGCATATAAATTCATTTTCCTCCTGGCCACTAACATAATAATCAAATGATTTTTTATGATCTTAATTAAAAATTAATAATATAAAAATATAATATATAAACACTTCCACAAAATGATCAATTTAATCTATAAATACTCTATCTGGTAAATCCAAGAAGATAATAGGATCATTATTATGTCCAAATAGAATAACTACAAATTAATAATTCTATGTATTGAAGGATTTATTGGTTAGATTATCATTTAAAACCTAAATGGATGTAATCCAAAATTAATTTCTATATTGAAAAAGTATTGATATCTTCATTATTTAAATAAATCAATTATAGGGGGTGGAGGATAATTTTTCTAAACAACGATCTTGTTATGTTTCCAAAAATCAACACAAAAATGCATTGGCCCATCTTTCATATTGAAAAAATAATAGATGAAAAATATGGTGATGGACTAGGGAATATATATGAATTATAAATATTATCATAGAGTTTCCTCTTTAAATCCTATAACTCAAAAGATTCTATCATATATTGATTCCTTGAAAACACATAACACCATTTATGAGTTTTATTAGAAAATAAACTTCATGATTTAATGAAACACTAGGAAACTATTCGTGAAATACATCAAAAGACTCAAATCCAATTAGAAAAACCTCAATGTTGAGTTTATCTTCCACCATATGAGATAGATACCCTTTATGGATAGGAAGTAAGACCTCAAGTTAGAAATAATTTCCATTAGACGTCTGTATTCCTCCTAACAACGATAAAAAGTCACAAGTTCATTCAGTATCTGATATATTACATTCCTTCCACGAATATTAAACATTATCTATATAAATATATCCAATAAATACCGTGAATCACATAAAATTCAACTAGAGGAAGAATTAAACTATTTATTGGAATCAAATTACCATAAACACTAGTCAGAGAGAAACTATCCACAAGATATGTGATCATTATACTGTTTAGATTATTCACTAATAACTCAACATATAATCATTTATGTTGAAATGTGATACCCCTAGAAAATTCCAATGATAGATAAGATTATGTAGATTTATAATCAAATAATGAAATTATCTATTATAGAGTGGATGATTATGATATATTTCTACAAATCATTCTTGTAACCTGCTTTGACCATTTTGATCACCTGAGATTTCCCGTTATCATTAAGAACAATCAGTTATTGATGTCAATCATTATCATAAACTATCAGATTCATGAATTTGTTGGAATAATTCCCACAATCCTTGAATATAAATAATTGTAGGGTGGATGGTTTATTAGATAGTGTCTTCCTTTCCTCTATTTCATTAACTATCTTATTCATCACCATTTGATATTCACAAGCATTATGACTAGACCTTTAACATTTAATGAACCACTTAGTTACATTCAAACATTTCCTTTGATGTTTCTTCCCATGTTTGTGGCATGATGGAAACTATAATTTCATCCAACCATGTGATTTATTTTCTTTTTCCATTAGATAGAAAATTTATTTTCCTAGGAAAACCATTGGAATGATGGGAATATAAAATTTCTCTTTCTAATATGAAATCACATAGAATGATTTCATCATAGGAATTGAAGCCTCTTATAGATAACTCCTTTCATAGAATTTTTTTTAAGACGCCGAATAAATGATAAATTTTTCTTTTTTAGGGAATATGATTAATCATAAAGCCTATATTTGATGTATTTTAAAATTTACCTCATAGGTTTCAATAGATTCATTATCTTTCT
Organism: Viscum album; assembly: GCA_963277665.1. Lineage (NCBI taxonomy): Eukaryota > Viridiplantae > Streptophyta > Magnoliopsida > Santalales > Viscaceae > Viscum > Viscum album. The sequence goes on along the minus strand of OY728152.1, from coordinate 864,120,563 downwards.
TCTTATCCACAATGAATTCCTTTATAATTTTAGGTAAAATAAGTTAATAAATTACTAAAAAATATCATCATAAACTCATCCCATTATATTGATTAAATTTCATACTTTTATATCATATTATTAATAAGATTCCACCAATGATTTACATATCTATCCAAATGATAAATTACTATGAAATTTTACACATATTCTGAGAATTTGAGAACATATAATATTTTCTCAATGGTATCGATCCATCACCCAACAACTAGTGGGTTAGAAGACCCACTAAAATAGGGTAGATATTGCCTCATTAATGAAAAATTATGATGTTTTCCCATCCTTTAATCATTCATAATGTCAAGATAATTCGTGGTTTGAGAATCTTTTGTGAGCATATCAATAGGATTCTACATTCCAGGTCCCATAATACATGGATAATCATGATAGAAATCATTTATTTTTCCATAAAATTCATTTTTAGCAACATTCCATCTAGTTATATTGATAAAATAAAAAATAAAAAAAAATATTAATCATCATGCTACAATAATCTAAGTGAGATATCATATAATCATGAAAAAACATTCATAGGATGATAATACCATGACACCTTGTCATCAATCTAGTGAACCCTTTGTTTAACCTAGTATATCCACATTCATTATCTATTAAAATACTTTATAATGAGTCATAATGAATATTTTAATTAACCAAAGAATATCCACTGATATTGTCAAACTAGATGCACAATAAGGGTCTGATTCACTATACACTAGAAAAATGGTAGAGATATACTCGACCAACTCATTTTTAGGTTATTAACCCTTGATTAATATGCACCAAAACCAAATCCACATATAGTATCCATACATGGATGTATTGATAGAAAAAAAATAATCTATAAGTTACCAATACTTTATGATGTTATAAAAAACATAGGCTTATCACTATGGTTATCAAAAAAGTTCACTAGTCGTAATCACTAAAAATAACTAAACCCTAAACTGATACTTATTAAGGTAACCACAATATTTCATGCACAACTATTACATCCATTTAGATGAATATTAAATACCTATAATATCATAATACAACCTTGAATTATAAGGGTTTAAAATACATATATACCTGACAAATAGACATCTTATTTAGGTAGAATCTTCATCATCTCTCATTAATTTTTTCTCACATAGTACCTTTATTGACATAACCTACTAAAAAACATTCTTCATAACATGGGAGAAGGAAATTTAAGAATGGGTGATATGTGATGCTCATTTTGGGTAAACATGGGAGATATTAATCAATGATCATATGAAATAATAATATAGGCATAATGTTATGAGTCCATGATCATGACATACAAAGTTCATACGCAATATATCAGAGACCATAATCACTAGTCATGGAAGAAAACATTATCATTTCAAATGACATGAATTCTAAGTGTGAGGAATAATCATAAATAAAACATGACCCATGAATTCAAATCATAAGTAAATTTTTTTTCATAAGAGTGTATCACTATTATAGTCATATAAACTATATAATATTTCATGGTTAAATCTAACATCCCAATCATTAATAAATTAAATACCATTTTTAGTGCATAACTTTATTAATTGATGTTTTTATTGAAAAAACATGTATTATTTTTATTATTTTGGACTATTATAAAATATAGATGATCATATTTAAAAGACCATTAACCATATTTTCTTTTGAAAATATACTAAATTTATAGTGACCATTATTATTAATATATATTAAGAGTTATAATAATTTCATGTTGACATAGATGGATGATGAAATGACCTTGAACATTATGAGCATACACTCTAAATTCCATATATCGATCCTTATGTGGGATATGGAATTAATGGAATTTTCCATTGACTAAGACCATGATGAGATTAAACCACTAAAGCTCATGTAAAATTATTTACGAGGGAATTTCAATATTATTGAGATCACAACATAAACCATGTTCTCCAAATAGCCCCAAGAATGTTCCAGCATCACAGACCTTACCCTAAGGGTGTACAAAGCTGTAATAAAGGGTTACGTATCTAGACCGTAGTAATATGAGTTTTTATATTGTATTGTTTTCTGAAATAATTATCACATTTATCCCTTTATATTAATAATTTATTAATAATTATATTATTATATTTATGAAAAATATATTTTTATATGGAGAAAGTAAAATTTTAATTTAGGGAAATATATAGTTTAAATTAAGATAATTTTTTGATAAATCCAATAATTTTTTAAATAAATAAAATTTTATCAATATATAATTATTAGATAATAATTATTCAAATATAATTGATAATATAATTTATTGATGTAGAAAGTAATTTTTATAAGGGTCAAAAAGTTGTTAATATGATAAAAACTAGTTTTTTCTGGTAAATATGGTATTTTAGTTAAGAGAAAAAGGTATCATATTTATAAAATTACATTGATAAAATTAATATTATAATTGAAATTGGAACATCAATAAAAGTAAATTGTTAATTTTTAATGATTTTATGGGAACACTTAGTTTTTGAGTAAAAATAAAATTATGTATAAATATACATTATATAGTATTGAATCATAATATCCATAAAGAGATATAATAAAAAAATAAAAAAAAATGACCAAAGATAGTATAAAATTTTAAAATAATTTTTTTTGAGGTTATTTGTTTTAATTTTTAGTCCTTTAATGGACCCTCCAAAAGCTAAATTAATGTTTCGGGTTATAAAATCAATTTTTTTTACAAACATGACTTACATCCACAAAAAATTGGTTATTAAATAATATAGTTGGATATTTGAATTATATAATAAAAAAAATCCTCTAATTTGGTAAATGAAATGGGAAAAATTTACAGGATTGGTTTTTGATTTGATTATTTAATCATATAGAGACAAAAAACTATGTTTAGAAATAAATAAATTAATTCCTTGTTCTTTACTCTAAATACCCTCCTAACCTACCAATAATACACACTCAAACTCAATTTTTCTTGATTTTCCTCTCCCCATACCTCTATATATCACTACCATGTTTTTCCAAGCTCTAAATTAAATTCTATCTCTATTTTATAGTCTCTCTTTCATGGAAAGAGAATCTCTCCTCCTCCACTTCATTTAAGCACTTCCATGTATTATACAATTCTAATTCAAAATATTATTGCTGAAATCTGTTTTTATACATCAAATTTTCTATATATTTGATTTATATGAATATATAGACCTCAATTCAATGTCATTATACTGTTCCATGTGTCTTTACATATACCTCTTATGTTGATGAAATGATTGCTCAATTGTTCGTGATAGAAATTGGTATTGTGAATACGATCCCCATTTCCTATCAAGGGTATTCCATTCGATTGAACTATACATTGTTGATTGGGTACATAAATTTATTTTACCCACACTCCGTAATTGTTGTATAAAAAATGATGAAATATTCTCTTATATTGTATGATCTATATGGAACAAAAAATCATGTACATAATATGAATGGGATTAGTGTGGCCAAAATTATATATCCCAACAATGAATTGTGTAATGTTTTTATTTGATGATATTCCATGTATGTTGTATGGGATGTCATGTTAAGAACACTATGCTATGATATCTCAGCCGTTAGCATTGACTTATTCTTTATATGACATGTATTATGTTGTTGAACCATTTTTATGTTTCATTGATGTTATCATCTTATATCATGATTTGATGTTCATGATTATGATTATTAACCATTTAAGGTCACTCTCACATGAAATATGAAAAACATGTATTATATTCATCATCTTATTAATTGATTTACTGATCTTTATATCTCACCCCTTTCTTATGTACATCCCCTGGTTATCACAAGTAATTTTGAAGTGATTTGAAATTTCAATTGAATTTTACGGAGTTTTAAATAAGGTTTTTGTATCCTTGTGACAATATATTATGTTACATATCATACAAACCAAATACACTAATCCTTTTATCTTTTGGTATTTTACTATGCATGTCATTATGTAATAAATCATTAACTAATATATATTAAAGATACAAGTATTTATAGTTTGTCTTATAGAAAGGTCTAGTTATTTTTGGTGAATAGTATTTGAAAACATTAGTGAAAGGATTGTGTATTATAATTGACATAGGAAAACATATATAAATTAAGTTAAATTATATAGGAAGTGATTTTAAAGTCACAAAATCTCATTCTTGATACTATATGTGGATGTGGATCAAACATAATTGTACTTTGATGTTATAACCCTAAAAAAGGAATATTGGGAATTGACATGATCCTCACCTAGATTAGGAAAATATGTCTTTATTCATACCTATTTTTACACTGATGAGTGATATTCTTTGGTAAATTCATAAAATCCATAAGAACCATCATGGGAGGAAAAAAAATTCCATAAAATACTATGTTAGTAATTAGATATTGGAAAACATATTTTCAAAACTATATATTCATAGGTTAAGAAATGTATTTAATTTATGAGTTATCCCTTCAATTTTCAAGTTTCATTTTATTTGTTAAATATTTTAATAAATTTCATCCATAATTTTTCCTTTTTAAAATGATTGGAAATAGGGAGAACTAATTCAACAAACAATGTGATAGGAAATACCCTAATGATATGTCTTCCCCAATCATAGTTGGATTAGAGAACATCATAAAAAACTCAATTAAATTAACACATGTTCAAAATAGAAAAATTAATTAGGGGGAAAATATTCAAACCACCTATAAATATATAGTTTAAATTGAAACCCATACGTGACAATGGTTTTGAAATTTTGGAGGACCTTTTTAATACATTAATTTTGAAAAAATGGATAATATCCATTTAAAAGATCATATCCAACCATCAAATGCTCAGAGAATGAAAAGGTAATACTAGATTTTTGTCATCTAGAGAGAGTAATTGATCAATAGAAGATGTGGAAAAAAAATAATAAGAACAAATAGGAGATCAAAGTGATGGATTGGGATTAATTATAGAAAATTTGGTTTCATAAATATTTTCCACTCAATCTCTGACATAAAATATAGAGGTATTTTAATAGAATCAATAAGAAGGATGAAGAATTAATTAGGGTGTATGAATAGAAATTCACAATACAAGAATGATATGACGTTATGTTTTTTCATGACCCAAAAATTAAAATTGACTTATTCTTTCGTGGGATAAGAAAAAATATATGAAAATATTTGGTGATTCAATACATTTAAAACTATGAGAAATGTGTGTGATGTGACTTTAGTATCAATATAGAGATTAGTGAATCTCATGATTTTCATGGGTTAATAGATTGAAATTATAGAATTGATATTAAATATAGTAGTGCGGTGTAAAAATCCCATGGGGGAAAGAATTTTCAAAACCACACTTTTCAAAAGTATGGGAAGAAGCATCCAAGATTTTTTTGAAGGGTATAAGGAATTTATTTATGTGAGGGAAGGAAGGGAAGCTAGATAGTGAATACTGATGGGAGAACTCTACTGATGTGATGAATGAAACAAATTTCTAGTAAAACCTCACATTATTGTCTATTGATTAAACTACAAGGAATGAAAACATTATATGAATCAATTCATTAATTCAAGGGTTATCTATGATAATAGATGCAAACAAACTCTAAGGAATAGAGAGAAAGAGAAATATTATTCCCACACAACTACTGAGGTGGATATCGATAATGATGCAACGATATGTAAACAAGTTATTTATTCAGAAATATTGAATACAATATTTTATTTTGGTTCTACATATTCTTTCATATCATTCTTGTTTAGTAGAACTATCCACACACCACCTCAAAACCAGGAAGTGGAGTTGTATGTGGAAATAGATAATGAGGTAATAATTTCATCTTAATTATATAATTTCAACTCCACCCATATATTAATTATAAACTTCCCAAAAAATCTTACGATGCTCCATTTATAGTAATTTGATGAAATTTTATGTATGAATGGACTATCCATATATTTTTCCAATATAAAAGTTTATGTTATGGAAATCACCCTATGTATCATGAATCACCCTCTAATTATTTACAAGTGAAAGGGAGAGGATGAATCTCTTGTAGTATCATCATCTCAAGAATTTTTTTTTGCATCACACCTAATGTTCTCAAAATAAAAACTATGTTTTATTAAATACACTACACACAACCCTGATCCTAAAGGAACCAAGAAATATTTTTTTTAAAATATGATCATTATAAAGTTTTTTTAAAATTTTTAGGGTTGAATATGATGAAATAATATATATTATAGACATAGAAATTTCCTCCTCAATATAAATGTTTTGATATATGATTAGTAAATAAAACATTATTTTTTTGGTTATTTCATTATATTCTTTAAAAGATGTATATCCATAGAAATAAGCTTTATTTTATTTTATGAAAAAATATTATTTATAATTTATATAATTATAAGATATTTTATTTTATTAAAAGGTTAATTTTTTAAAAGTCATCATATCAAAATTAGATTTTGGTGAACTGTTGTTATATTTTTTTAAAATATTTATTTATTATTGAATACTTAACAAATAATTATTTGTTGAAAATGGAATATTTTTTTAATGTGTTTACAAAGTAATTTTATATTTTGGTATAGTTCTAAAATTTTATTAGTACTTTTTTATTTACAAAATTCAATTATTGTTTGTGGAATGAATTTTATGTTGGATGTTTTTATAAAAACGTTTTTATTCTAAAAGGAATTTTTTTGAAAAACCAATTGTCATCGTGTCTTAAATATTGAATATTAGTTTAAATTAAACAAATTATATGAATTTAATTTGGAAAATGAATAAATTATTAGGAATTTGGAGGTCCCAATATATTAAATATGCCCCTTTTTTAGTCATTTTGAATTGAAACTATAATCAATATTTATCACAATAGTAAACGAACCAAACCCACACACTTTCCTTTATTCAATTGAATGAGTGGAGTTTGGAAATCTATGTCCATGTATCGAATATGTGGCCACTTTGTGCCATATTAAATTAATTTTTAGCTTTATAATATTTAAGTAAAATATAAATAGAAAATTTTCAATTTCTAGCTTTAATAACAAGAATATATTATGAAAGGGAAAAGCATATTTTGTTTTTCTAAATATTTATTTAAATGATAAATTATTTTTATCATTTTAATTTATTTATAATTTTTAGTGATTAAATATTTACATTATATACTTATAAGATTATGAAACAATATTTATTTCTTTAATTGATAAATAAAACAAATGATTTTAAAAATATGAAAATTGTTATAAATTGATTGAAATATCTTGTTAATTTTTTTAAAATAAATTTTTTTTTGTTATATGTTAAAGGATTATATTATTATTTCATTTCACCAATGTAGTTTTCATAGTCAAGTTAAATGAATAGAAACCAAAATTAAATTAGTGATGTTTTATAATAAATAATATTTAATTAAATGATTCAAAATTAATAAAAATAAAATATTCAGCCATTTGATTGAGATATAGTTTATAATATAAAAAATTGTATATTTAATGGTAACATTTATTTTTATACCATATATCATGACCCCTAATGATTAAATACATTATTATCCCTATAGTTGTAAAAAAGGGTTAATTTAGGTTAAAAAAAGGTAGGGTTAAATACCTAAACTAAAAAAATTAAAAAAAAACATTGGATGATAATATTCTAACCCATAGTCATCCTATCTTATAATTATATTATTTTTTATCATGTATGACATGATAATTAATTTATATTAATTAAACAATTTATGATATTTCAAAAGTGACCCTCCCCTCACTTATAAAAGGGAATATGCTATCCTCTTTTCATCGCACTTCAAAATCATGTTGGATTAAGAAATACCTACCCATTTCCCTTATTTATATCCCATAAAATGTCTAATAGGACTTGGAAAGATTAAAAATCCCTGTTAGAAATGAATTTTGTGTAAACCTAAATTGGTTTTCTGAAGAAGTGGTATCATTCTTAAATAATAATTTATTTTTATTCTTACACCTACATAAAATATTATTCAACCATACATAAATAATGGAATTATTATATTTAATATACTATAATTTTATTATGTTAATGTTAAAATGAAAACACTTCTCCTTTTCCCTAAAATGATAAACAAAACCATCATTTGTATGTAAGATGGACTACCTAATAGTGAATTTATTTAATTCATTTTTCATAATCTTCTATGATATATATTTGTGATGATGAATTAATTTTATATATATTATATAAATGAAGTATTTTTCACTTTTAAATGTAATATATCATATATTTTCATACAATTCTATTCATTTAATGATGACTACATCATGTGTGCATGCGTGTAAATAGCCACATCCATGGACCGATGCGATACTATTTTAATTACCAAATCATATGGATGGTATATATAAGTGTATATAAAGAGGTAATATGATATTTATGTTATATTTATAATTATTTATTGATAAAATAATATTTCACTTCATTATTTCATGATTATTGAAAAATGGAAACAGTACTCATGCGTATATATGACATACTATCTCCATGATTATGACATAATTAATTTTTCATAAACATATTTCATGGGTTCATAAAATTATAATTTATGTATAAAAATTATAATCATTTCCTTATTGTTATTATTATTTATATTATGAAATAGTGACAAGTTTAACCATATTCATAATTCTGAAGTCATTTTGCACTTATGAGTGGAATAACGATTAAACAACCTACATGAAATTTGTGGATTAATTATATAAATGAAAAATTATAAGGAATAAAATAAAATTAATAATAAACATGGATTTTTTCATTAAGAAAGAAAATAATTAACATTTTATTATTATTTAGGAGGACAATGAATGTACGTGATGAGTCATACCTAAGGTAAGAGATTTCATCTCAATTTTATTTCCATGAGGCATTTTTTAATGTTATTAAACTGAATATTTTTATGATTTATATTTTTCTATGTAGACTTGATATATCATGAATCCTTCCTACTATTTTTTTATGTTTTTATTCAAATTATTGCATCCAAGGGGATTTGGCTTGAATGTTACCAAGTGGTAAGTGTTCCATTATTCAATTTTCCTTCATTGGGTTACATCACTTCTTCATTGATTATATTATGTTAAAATTATGTGTGAAATGACCTTTCTTTATTTATATTTTATTCCCACTTATTTTTTGTGGATTTAAATTTGGTACACAAAACCACTTCATTGATTAATTCTCACTTTAATGATATGATCATTGTAGTGGTTCTTTTCTAAAAATGTCTTCTTTGACTCATATGTTATGATATACATGTATATTATTTCAAAAGGTTTGTATACATACCATTTGATATGATATATAATGATTTAATTTATATTATTTTAATTTAAAGATTCATTTTAATTTATTTATTTCATTGATATTATCATTCAAAAGTTATAAAAGTAATAAGGGATTATTCACAAATCTCATCATTATTTGAGATTTTTTATAAATAAGTATGAAATAATTGAATTATATGATTATTATACCACAAACACATATATTATATTCTACTATATTATTTTTAATAATAATAATTATTTGTTTCATTATCCCCTTCTAAGAACTCATATGGTCAATCTTTTTATTGAAAAAAATTATTTTCTATTTAGATAAGAATCATTTTAATCTTTTTCCATGTTTTCTAAAAAAATCCTGAATGTTTTTATTATTACACTATTAATGTTTAATGTAATTTTATCACCATATTTAATTTTAAAAAAAATTTATTAAAATGAGTGAGGTATTTGTTTTTCTAATTAGGTAATAATTTAATTGCCACCAAAATAGTTAAAGGAATATTTTTTATAATTTTATCAGCATGAATGTTATTTCCCACATTAATGACTACTCAATTCATTGAATATTACATTACAAATTTACATGGTTATTTTCAAATAAATATTTTTCTTAATATTATTTAAATTTATATTTTTTAAAATTGAATTTCAAACTGAAAATGTTATTTCTCTAAAGAATTATTTTAATGATTTTTATTGTGTTTTTATTACACAATGATAGAAACACTTTTATTATAAACGTATAATATGTTGTTATGATACCAACCTAATTATTTTTATTTATATTTTATGTTTAGTTTTACTTGGGAATTTGTTCTCATCTCATATTATAGTTCTTCTTATATAGATAATTTTTGAATAAGTCATATTTATTATGTTTTACTATTAATTCATATGTGGAATAAATTAAAACTGATGTGATGAGTGGGGAGGTGTTTTAGATATCCCCTTTATTAATCAGTATGTTTCGTTAGACAAATTAGGTGACCAAATTAAATGGAGTTTTGGTGTATACCTAACATATATTACATTATTTGGTCATATGGTCTTGGCGGTATATATATATCTATATCATAATGTATGAGATCAGGACCTCTAATATTTTTCATTTAATTCTTTAATAATTAAATTATTATTATATATGATATTATTACATTGATATTATACTAGGATTCATTTTTTGATAATGATATTTATTAAATGGAATTTTTTTAGTTATTTAACTGTCCATATTGATTATTACTTATTTACTCATGATAGATTTGGAAATATGTAATCATTAATTAGAATACGATCTTACACATATTTTGTTCACTTTTCGTAGAATAGAAATAAGGAATCTATGAATGAGTTCATGCATGTTGAAAATTTACTTTCACTTGTTTTTTTATTTTATTTTTTCAAATGAAATGTTATATATATGTGTTTAACTATTTTAGCCAGACTACCAAACATTTAGGCCATTTGGGATGTGAATCCATGCATATAGTGAGAATATATGAATATTACCACAAAATATGGGATACTAGAGTTATATTCATCACAATTATTACCTTATGAGAAGACATATATAAATAGAATGACTGATAACATGGGAAATGTAATCAATTATTACATGCCTATTTTAAAGGAATATGTCGACGTGATTCCCAATGAATTTTATGGTCTTCCTCCAAGACATGATGTTTAGCTATCAATTATTCTTATACCCAACGATTTTATAATATCAAAGACTCCATATAGAATCGACAATGTTAAACATGAAGAGATGAATAAAAAATTACTTTAGAATCTAGATAAAGGGATTATATTCCAAATTTCATCACCAAAGGGAGTGCCAATTGTATTCTAAAATATTAATGATGGGACAATTAACCTTTTCATTTATTATCCTAAGAATAATAGGATAACGATAATGAAAAAGTATCCTCTACCATAGATGGATGACTTGTTTAGTCAACAATGTGAAGCATGATACTTCTGTAAGATGGATCTTATGACATGATATTATTATGTAAAGGTGAAGAAGGAAGATATACCGAAGACTAAGTTCCATACAAGGTATAAAAATATGGGTTATTATTGATTCCATTTTTACTCAATAATACTACAACAATCATTATGGAAAAAATGATTGAGTCATTTGGGATTTCCAAGATAAATTTGTTGTATTCATTATAGATGATATTCCAATCTACTCCAAAAAGTGGGTAAATGTGGAGAAATTTAATTATATACTAAAATATTTATTAAAGGATAATATATTTGAAAAATATATTCGATGTTAGTTCTTTATTAAGATGGTATCATTCATGGGGAATGTTATCTCCAATCAAGGAATCACTGGGGATTACTCAAAAACATTGGCAATTGAAGGACTTAATAGACCAAAATCTATCATTAAGATCAATAGTTTTCCTAGATTCACTGGGTACTATCATTAATTTGTGAGAAAATTATCATAATTTTATATCCCACTAAACAATAATACATAGAAGGGGGGGGATGTTTTTCATGAATGATTAATTAGAAGAGAAGTTTAAAGAGTTATATAAGAGAATAATCAATACACACATTATCATATAACCTACAATTTAATAATATTTAGTGATCTAAATAATGAATCCGCAAAATTCATAGGTTTTTTGGTCATGAAATATGAAAAAGTGATAGACTATCTATCACAAAAATTATGGATCCATGGGATGAAATACCCAACACAATAACTAGAATTGGGTGTAGTGATCTTCTTGTTAGATATTTGGTGACATTATCTCTATTGGGATAATTTTTACATATACATGGATCATAAAACCCTCAAGTATATATTTACACAGAAGTATCTCCACATTTTCCATTGAATGAGGTTAAATTTGATCAATGATTTTCATTATTCAATCCATTACAATCCTATAATGGAAAACAAAGTGGAAGATTATCTTACCAGAATGGTTCCCACAACCATATCCTTGATGGGGACTAAAAGGGATTCAATATTCATGGACATAAAGTAGATGGATATGAGAATAAGAAAAGAAAACTCATCCAAACATTATAAAATAACTACTCAACCATTATAACTTTGGAGGATCAAATTGATAAAAAAAATTATGACACTACTAAAATATGACATATTTACCACAATTCATTTGCAATGAGATCCTATAGGAAATAAACTGTAGATGAAAAATGTGTCACCAAAGATAATAATTATTATAAGATAATGTAGTTTTTTTACTATGTATAACTCCTCCATAAAAAAATATTTAACCGAAAATATATACTTTAGTTCTTGCAATTAGTAAATAATCCTAGAAAAAATAATTTTAAAAAATAAAAATAAAAAATTGCTAATAAATGAAATTATAAAATAACAAAAATTCTAAAAAAATAACCCAAAATTATAAAAAATATAATATATTAAACTATGTAAATATGAATTAACAATAATATTAAAAATCATATGTTCATTCAAATAATTCTCATAATATATGTGTCAAAATAATTCATCCATCCTTGAGGGGGAGGGTCATCTATAGGATTTTATGGAGGTAAATATATCCATATACCCCACTCAAACCGTTAATTGTACTCCATCATATGTTGGGGCTGAATCTCCTCCTCCTTTTGTTTCTACTTCCGAAAAATTGCTAACTTCTCCATAAATCAGTTATCTATGACCTCATACTGTGAAAAATGATTCTCCCAATACTCTACAGTGAATAATAATGACTCTACACGAGCTTCCCTTGAGCTGGCAGATGACCACTTAGTAGTACCAAAATAAATATCACACATCAATTGAAAACTGATACCATCATCTTATCCTTTCTCAAAATAATATCAAGTCTCTTTCATTTATGATGTTTCATAAAATCCAAATGAACTGTGGTCAAGACCCATCGTCTTGCCTGACTCCTACCATGCGTGTGAGGAGTTTCATCCTTATTTGAATCCTTCAAATTAAATTTGTAATTAAAATAGATAAAATATTATTTTATGATAATTTGAATAACAAAAAAATTGTACTAACCAGAGTTTAACTCTATTGACCGCCAGTAATATCTCCAATCATATGATCAATGTAATTCCTCATTATACATATAAATATAATATTTTGGGATTTTAACTATCTATATGAAAAATAAATTTAAATGTATACATTTATATTTATATAAATTATTAAATAAAATCAATTCTCATATCTCATTGATGCATACTAAACATATGAATACCATCTCAATGCCTGACAACATTCCTCCCTTGGTTCTTCTGACAAAATTATGATCTCCTCATAAAACTATCAACCATCTAGTATGAGAAAAATATATCCCAACCCTAAAAGGATATGTAATTGGATTAATTTATATAGAAAGGTTTATAAATAAATTTGACTCCATCTTTATTCAGAGATATCTTCCTCAGATTGTGTGAAAATTGATGATAATTTTCATGCATACATGCCTTCCAAGTCTGTGAGATAGAGGTCATCATGCTATCATATATGTGATACAATAAACCCCATTAATAATTTATAATATCATGTTAATAATTTAATAAGTTTTAAAAAAATCAATTATTTATTTATTTACCAAATAATGATCAAACATTACGTGTGGAACATCAAGGGAATATGATCCAACATCACAAAATCTGCCAAAAATAATTAAAAAAAATATCACTCCCATTCCCAATTGTTATATACGAAAAATTGTATAAAATTTTAATAAATAATAAAACCATTGGTACATAAATAAATTAATAATAATTAATGATAATTAATAAAAATTAAATAATATTCACAACTAAACATACCTCGGGAAACATGGATTGGTATAAAGATATAGTCATTTCATCGAAATGTGGTTGAGAATCAACAATATCACAAGACCATGACACCTCCGAGTCGATGATGAATAACCTGTATCATAAGGGTTAGATTAAAAAGCATCCGACTCATCACCAAGAATCCTATCCTCACCAAGGCTATAAAACATATCTAAAAAAGACTATTCACCCATCTGATACCTGAAAATAATGTTTTTATAAAATAAATAAAAATTAATATTAAATATTTATTAATTAATGATTAAAATAATGAACAATCAATTGTGTCATTCTTCATCTTTATCCTCGTCTTCATATATGATGGTTTCAGTACCTCCATCTTCCTCCCCAATACCATTAATTTATATAAGAGTTTCAAATTCATCATCACTTGTTATTTAAAATTCATTTATTACATCATCAACATCATAGACACCATCATGCCATATGTATGTTGTTTAATAATGGATATTCAGTTATCTTCATTGAAAAATTAATTTTTACATATCTCTTCAAAAATTTCAATTCCATGCACTTAAGTAGAACCAAATACACCTTTCATAAATTGATTTTCATGGGATTTAATTATTATAATGCTCCCCCAATCAATTAACACTCTTGAAGAAAAATAATTTCATAATAATTTTTATGAGCTTCATAAGATAACAAAAATCGAACATTTTCTACAAGAAAATTATTATGTTGGATGATGAATATTCAATGCCATCTATGACCATGTAAGCCTCTATTAGTGTAAAACAAATGGAATTTCAAAATCATTACATAATTTTTTTAGATAAAAAATGAAACGCCCCAACCCCAGAAGCCCATAGTCGGTGCATTATTATGTATCATTGGCATGATCCTAAAAGATCATGTCTCGAAAGACCGATTAGTTTAGTAGCATTTGAAGTACTAGATCCATTTATAAGGTTTACATTACATCATAAAATGGAAAACTACAACAACATTGTCTCCATAGACAACACTGAGATCCCATAGGCTATCCCTGGAGGTTAGTCATAATATACTTCTTTACATCCTGGGAAAAATAAAACATTGAAAGGCGTGAGCTCAGATGCTCTATAAGGATAACATTATAGCGGAAACTTTCAAAAATAAGCATAATCATTTTAGGTATTGTATAATACTAGAACAAAAAGCTTTTAAACATTAACTAAAACATAATATGGAAAAGATAAAATCAAATAATTCCATTTACTTATTCACACAGATATTCTACTAGTCTAAAAATAACATGTAATATCAATAACCAGTTTTTTAATGATGGAATTCATAATTCCAGACAATCATAACCACATAGCCAAGGCCTTGTGCCAAGACTAAAAATAAGATCTTTTCAAGGCCTTGTTCTAAGACACTAGTTTGCCTCATGAGACCTAACGATGCATCAAGGAGCTATAGCAGGCTCCACCCGTCACTTAATAAGTCCAATGCATTCCACATATGAAAATTTTGAAACATAACATAATCATTCATATTAAAACTAGCATATGAAAATGTCACTACTTTATCCACGAACCTTGAATGATATAAAAATAGCACATCCACTATCAAACATAACTAATTCAATACAATATGGATGATTGTATTGTAATAGATTAACCTCAATCGAGAATAATGAAGGTTATTGACAAAGATGAAAATAATCATTAAAACAATTTGAGAGAAAAATCACCTTTTTCATGAAAACATTTAATAATCAAACTATTTGTCAAGAAACCATTTAAAAGTAGATTTTTTAATCAAAGTATCCCATACCACTTTGAAACTTTTAAATGGAATTTTAATTTTAAAACCTTAATGTCCATATAAATAAATCCGTAAATCCATTTTTAAAACATGCACATTAATGAGAATGATTTAGAATAATAAATATTTAAAACATTTTAAAATGATATTTTAGTTAGAATTCCCAACCAAAAGAGAGAAACATGAATACAAATAATTTAGGTAATCAGAACTTTTTAATAATATGAGAATAAAGGAATTCATGATATACTATGTCAATGTAAATTATATACACCATATAAAAGTGATTTTTTGTATAACTACAAAGATGTCTCAGTGGAATGTAAATTGAGATAAAATCTCTTATGATGACTGTATCCTTAGGATAAGGATAAATAAATGACATAATTATGTGTGACAAATATAAATACATTCAATATGTGTGGATATTCATTGTAAATCATTATGAGGACATTCACAGATATTCTTTTAAAAACAACACCAATGAATTGGATATTTAACTCAAAAAATAGATATTGAGTTAAAATTAGTCATATCAAGTTCATATCGATGACTTGAGAATTTATAATTGGAGTGATTATGTGTATCAAAAGTTTATCCACAGAATGGGTAGTGGAAATTATGACATAATCAAATGAATAGTTATTCCACACATAATCATGGAGTAAAATAATCAATGAAGTATGTGTAAAGCCGAATGGGTGGAAATTGAAATTTCAAATTCCTCTATCGATTTGGTAACTTAAGAAATAGACACTCATGAAAGATATTTCATACAATTATGATGTAAATATCCATAAATTAAATTATATTACACAATTAATACAATCATGGTAAATACACACACCACATGAAATAAATAAGTGGTGAACAATGGAATTCTCATGGAATAAAATGTGAGATAAGAAACCCCTTAATTTGTACGTTTTCCTTGGTTGAGGTTATTTTAACCTCCTATATAATGGGGAAATTATTTTTATTTATTTATACATGAATCATATAAATTAATATGATATCAAATATTATCTTTAAACATTTATTTGTTAATAATATATTAGTATTATCGTCGTTTCGGGTGTTAAGAGATTCATTTTCATTTATATTCTTTATTATGTGATCCATATTAGTTATGGATGGGATGTATCTTATTAATATCCTGAATTATGTCATGTATCTAAATATAATTTTTAATCATAAAATGAAATTTAGTATTGAATGGATACAATGGGGAATTAATCTCATCTCGTTCGTGGAGACGGTAATCTGTACGTACGCATGAGCGATGATGTCATTCTTTAGAAATTTAAATAATATATAATTGGATGGTATATAATAAATACAGAATAATTATCATGTTTTATTTTCTATTTACATGAATTAAAAAATATTATTATACCCATGCAAATAATAATGTTTTGAATAACAATTACACCACGACGTGGAGACGGTAATCTGTATGTACGCACGTATGGTGGCATGTAATTCAATGGATGGATAGAATAATGAATATGGATATACAATATATATAATAACATCACATTATATATAATATAATGTATTTATTAATTTAAAATGGAAATAACAAATAAAGAATAAGTGTAAGAAGAAAAGAACATGAAAGAGGGTGGTGAAATTATTACCACTTCTTCGGGTTCTTCCTTTTGATTTGATCAAAGGTGCTCCATAAGTTGGCATTATGACCAAATGAGGGCCTATAGTATGAAGTGAGGGAAGTTTAGAGGAAAATTGGTCAGGGTTTGGCTGATCCAAAAGACTTTGAAGGTGTGAATTAGAGAGAAGGGGGAGTTCCCTTTTATCATAGGGGTGAGGGACACCTTAGGAAAAGCTAGAAATATTATTTTATAATAAATTAGTTTTCAGTTTCTAATGGATCCAAAGTGGATTATTTAATGTATAAGATGGGGATGGGTCAAATTCCCATGAAAAAAATTTGTTTTAGATAGGTTTGGGTCACTATATTAACCTTAACGTCTAGATTTTACTCATAGTTAAATAGTTTGACATTTACCATGTCTCTTTGTATTTTTATATTATATAGTTAATAAACAAACTATATACTTCCATGATATCCCCAAGTGGTTAATTAATGATACATATATCATTATATAAGTCCTTTTTCTGAACCTTAAATTTTTAGGAATAGAATATCAATTAATAATATAAATTTAGTTTTAAAAAATATTTTATGTCAATTTTGACACTATTTAATAATTGATTTTTGTTAAAGTCCTAATAAATTTATTAATTAGAAATAAATTTATTTAAGAAAAACCATCATGTTGTATTAATCTATGAAATTCTTGTATGTCATCATAACATTAAAAATATATTTATTTTAAAATTTATAATTCCATTTACTTGATTCTTTAATTAGTAAGGAAAATACCGCATCATCATTGTGTCTTAAATAAATTAAATTATTCAATGTCTAAAAATTATTAATAAAATAACATTATGTAGGAAAGATTTTTATCTTTCTAATTAATATCTATAGTTTAAGATATAACTTATATAATCCTATGTAAAGATTGTTTTAATAAATGTTATATGCCTATGTCATTTTTGTATTTACTTTAACTTATTTAATATAAAGTGTCATTACCACTTACAAGTGGCTCCATGGGGTCCCTAAATTGATCCAAATATGGCCATGGTCGGAACATTATCATCCAATAGTGTTAGGACATTTTTTATGGTAATTTAATATTATTATAATATTAATGTTTTACTATTATTTAACGAATTTACCCATTAACCACGGTAAATAAAATATTTATCGAAGTAATTATTCAAAATGTCTAAAAATAAAATTTACATATTTACAAAATTTGGAAATCATGATAAGAAATATGGAATCCATATTTCTAAATTAAAAAAACAGGAGTGCCAAAAATTAATTTAAAATTAATTCCCTTTGTCAAAAGAAAGAGCGTGTTTTTACGAAATAATAACTATCAAAAGATTGACACTTGTTTATGTCTAGTTTAAATGTGAAATTACATCCAATTTCCAACATTGGATTAAATGGTAAAAATATATTCTATTTATATATTAAAACCTATCAATAGTATAATTTATCAATATAAATTATTTGGATTAAAAAAGTTGTTTTTAATTAATGTTTAGTATTTTCACTATTTATCAAAATTTGAATGTTTTCAAAAAAATACCAAAAATTCTCTGTAGGATAATTTCAATATTCGGAATCCAAAAATGATGTCCATTTTGAAAGATAAAATTTATAAAATTTCAAAAAGTGGGTATTGATATTCATAACGACTACTTTGATTGGTTGTGGTGTGTTAGAATCTAGAAGGTGTGTACAATGCAAGCTATTGAATTATTCAAAGGGAAATGTACCGTGGATTCTTGGGGTGTTACATTCTCCAATCCTTCAATAAATTGCGTCCTCACAATTTTTAAAATTTGGCTTGGAAATATAATGGAATGGTCCACATTGGAGAAAGAGTCAATAAAACTATCACTTTAAAATAAAGAAAGAGAAGTAAAATGGTCACCCAAGATAAACCATACTTGGATTCCATATAGGAAAACATGGATATGGAAGATAAACTAAGTGTCAAGTTCTAATGGAGAGGGATAGAAAACATGATCAAGAGAATGTTAACAACACGAAAACCACAAACTTGTGATGGGACAAACAATCATTAGTCTCCCAGTAAGAAAAGTTAACGGACAAATTTTTTTTTGTTTTCAGTTACATTACATAAATAGGAGGAATTCATTTATGATATCGACTAAGAAAATAAAGATATATACTTACTTTTTATGTAGAGTTTCATTCTTTAAAAAATTTCTACCACTAAAATATTTTTTTAATCAATGAGTATTCAAGAAGACTTGGTCACAGTATAAGAGATAGAATAAACTTCTATATAATCACATGATCCACGAAGGATAAACTATATATTTACCTTGTCTTATGAGAATAATCAAAACCATTGCTATTACTATAAGATCTGATGATCCCCCAAAAGTATATTCCACTATATAAAGAAACAATAATATTAATTTCAAAAATTAAACCAAAAATACCCCAAAGTTAAATAAATACCATTCAATAATCATTTGACCTTAAAATCCTTCAATATAATCCAAACTAATATTGAAAGCCAAAACAAAGAAGAATTTGGTTATTTAGTCTTCCATGTTAAATTGTATCTCCAAATGACATCAACTACTCTTAAAGTCACATACCTAAAAGTAATTAACCTAATAAGGTATTATATATTATAGGTTAATCATTTCCATAAATAACCCAAATCAATAGAAATGCACAATAAAAACATAGATAAAAATCCACCATTACTCCTCAAATGAAATCCCATAGTATTCTATTTCCATGGGAATATAGTGTTCCCAACAAAGCGAACATCTTCCAAAATAAAATTTATCACTTAATCACCAAATAATTTTCCTATAGTAAGGGTATTCAATTTTTATGAAATAAGATCCCCAATCAACTTATTATTGATCAATAATATCATTTAACTAAAAATAATTAGTCACACTAACCTGGGACTTCACATAGTCTAGTGGTATATGATAAATACCAATCACACTTTAGTTGTGGGTTCTATTCCCAAAGCTTTGTCTAGTGCGATGGCTTGTCACATGGTCTGCGTGTTGTCGTTTTTCAAAAACAATATTTTATAACATTACCAAAATGGGATAAATTCCTCAAAATAATCATAACATAAATTAACCACAAATTTTATCTCATACCTTTCATTTTCATCACAAAATATAATAACTTGTAATTGAATCAAACCCAATGAACATATAAAACCAAATAATTATTTATAACTATATCCACAAGAGAAAAGATAAGTCATCCTCAAATATCATTCTCACATGGAAAACTGAAGGTTACAAATACAAGAGAAAATTATTCCAAAGTAATCTCATCAACAAGGAGTATGGATACTTTTAAACATATCTCCAACCATTTATTTCCACATAGCTTCTTCTTAGACCAATAAAATATCCTATAAAATAGGGCATTCACTCGGGTAATGGCCAGGTCCCCTACATTTACAGAAAATGACTGTAAATGGATTCTTGGGACCATTTATATTATCTTCCATAGTAATTATCATTTTTCCACGACAATTCTTCACTTTATGTCATTATTTCCTGCACTTAAAGCATTTCTTTGTTCCATTGAGACACATTCATGGGTATCTCCTTCCACATTTCCGGCATGATTGAAATTGATGATTCTTTTCTTCATGGTCTACACTACTGAAGATCTTATCATTCATCATGTTTCTCTTCTTTGTTGAGTCTAGGAGTTGGTAAATATATATGTTGTTGATCATATTTTTGGAAAAATGATTTGGCATGAACATGATATCTTTTATGCCTATCAACATTAGATTTTGTTGCTCATTTCCACCAAAGTTCCAACCTTGTACATCCTTCTCAAAGTTAATATGAATTCCTTGGAATCTATTAATTTACTAAAACAAGAAAGAATTGTGTGAGTAATAGTAGTCATAAAATCATTTATAGAATATCATGACACCATATTCTCAATTTGAATCACCTTAGGATTAAACAAGGTCATTTATTATCATCTTATATTAAAATACCTCAAATCGTTTTGTAAAGAAAATGTAAATTATCCTAAGAATATCCCCTGGTAGTGTTGTAACCAAGAGTGAAGCATTCCCATTATTGTGCACTAGTAGTCGTTCGAGTCTAGCTCAAAGCGGTGTTTTCGGGTTTTTCCCCAAGGTACATCTTTGCTAGAGCATCCTCTACCTGCTCGTATCTAGATAGGGATGTATTTCTTGGAAAACTCACAAAATCTATACAATACCAGAATTCTAGGAAGTTCTTCTATACTAATCCTCAAAGCCTATATTAGGGCTATGTGATCTAATCAGAGTTTATCTAAATATAGTTTCCAAGAGTTGTACTAAACTTCCTCTGATACCAACTGTAACACCCCAACCCCAGAAGCCCAAGGTCAGTGCATTATTACGTATCATTGGCATGATCATAAAAGATCAAGTCTCGAAAGATCGATAAGTTTAGTATCCTTGGAAGTACTAGATCCATTCATAAGGTTAATATTACATCATAAAATGGAAAACTACGACAACAATGTCTCCATAGACAACATTGAGATCCCATATACTATCCCTAAAGGTGAGTCATAATATATTTGTTTGTATCCTGGGAAAAATAAACCATAGAAAGGGGTGAGCTCAAATGCTCCATAAGGATAACATTATAGCAGAATCTTTTATAAATAAGATTAAACATTTAAGGTAGTTTATAAGACTAGAACAAAAGACTTTTAACCTTGAACTTCAGCATAATATGGGAAATATAAAATCAAATAATTCCATTTAATTATTCAAATAGATATTCTACTAGTCGAATAATCACATGAAATATCAATAACCACTTTCTTAATGATGGAATGCATAATTTCATACTATCATAACCACATAGTCAAGGCCTGGTGCCAAGACTACAAATATGTTTTTTTCAAGGCCTTGTGGAAAGACACTAGTTTGTCTCATGAGACCTACCGATTCATTGAGTATCTATAGCGGCCTCCACCCATCAATAACAAAGTCCAATGAATTCCTCATTTGAAAATTTTGAACCATAACGGAAACATTCGTATTAAAACTAGCATATGAAAATCTCAATACATTATCCAGAAACCATGAATGGTATAAAAATATCACAACCAAAATCATCGATAACTCATTGAATACAATATGGAATATTTTATTGTAACAGATTAACCTTAATCGAGAATAACGAAGGATATTGACATAGACGAAAATAATAATATAAACAATCTTAGAGAAAAATTTCCCCTTTTCATGAAAACATTTAAGAGTCACACAATTAGTCAAGAAGCCGTTTAAAAATAGATTTTTGAATCAAAGTGTCCCATAAAACTTTGAAACTTTTAAAAGAAATTTTAATTTTAAAACATTAATGTCCATATAAATAAATCCTTAAAACCATTTTTCAAACATGAACATTAATGAGAATGATTTAGAATAATAAATCTTTAAAACATTTTAAAATAATATTTTAGTTAGAGTTCCTAACCAAAAGAGAGACACTTTAATACAAATAATAGAGTCAATAAAAACATTTTAATATCATGAAAATAAAGGGATTCATGATATTCTATGTAAAAGTACATTATATACAAATATATAAGTGATTTGATGTATAACAACAAAGAAGACCCAATGGAATGTAAATTGAGATGAAATCACTTATAAAGACTGTATCCTTAGATTAAGGATTAATCAACAAAATAATTATGTGTGAAAATTATAAATACACTCAATATGATTGGATATTCAGTGCAAGTCATTCAGAGGACATTCACACATATTATTGTAATAATAACACCAATGAATTGGATATTTAACTCAACAAATGGGGATTGAGTTAAAATTACTCTTATCAAGTTCATATCTATGACTTGAGAATTTATCATTGGAGTGATTATGTTTATCAAAGGTATATATACAGAAAGGAGGGTGGAAATTATGACATAATCCCAAGAATGGTTATTCCTCCCAAAATCATGGAGTAAAATAATCAATGAAGTTTGCGTAAAGTCGAATGAGTGGAAATTGAAATTTGAAATTACGTTATCGATTTGGTAACATAAGAAACATACAACCATGAAAGAAGGATCATAAAATGATGATGTAAATATCCATAAATTAAAGTATATTACCCAATGAATACAATAATGGGAATTACACACACCACATGCAATAAATAAGTAGTGAACAATGGAAATCTCTCGGAATTAAAAGTGAGATATGAAACCCCATTATTTGTACTTTTTACTTGATCGAGGGAAGGTTAACCTCTTTTATAATGGTGAAATAATTTTTATTTAATTATAAAATAATTATATACATTAACATGATATCATATATGATCTTTTAACATTGATTTGTTAATAACATCATAGTATTATCACCGATTCAGGTGTTAACGAATTTGTTTTCCATTATATTATTTGTTATGAGAGCCATATTTTTTATTTATGGGATGTATAATATTAATATCCAGAATTATATCATGTATCTATACATTATTTTTAATCATAAAATGAAATTTAGTCTTGAATGGATACGATGGGGAATGAATCGAATCACGTTCGTGGAGACGGTAATCTGGACGTACGGACGAGGGACAATATCTTTCATTTGATATTAAAATAACATATAATTGGATGTTATTTCATATATAGAGAATAATTATCATGTTACATTTATTATTTAAATGAATTACACATCATTATTATACCCATCCAAATAATAATGTTTTGAATAACAATTACACAACGACGTGGAGACGGTAATCCGCACGCACGCACGTATGGTGACATGTCGTTCAAAGGATGGATAGAATAATGAAGATGGATGTAACATATTAATAATAACATCACAGTATATAGATGATACAGGATTTATTACTTTAGAATGGAAATAACAAATAAAGAATAATTGGATGAATAAAAGAACTTGAAAGAGGGTGGTGGAATTATTACCCCTTCTTCGGCTTCTTCATTTTGATTTGATCAATAGGGCTCCTTAAGTTGGCTTTATGACCAAATTATGGCCTCTAGGATAAAGTTTGGGACATTTAGAGGATATTTGGGCAGGGGTTGGAAGATCCAAAAGGCTTTGAATGTGTGAATTAAAGAGAAGGGGGAGTGCCCTTTTACAAGAGGGGTGAGGGGAACCTTAGGAAAAGTTAGAAATATTATTTTATAATAAAATAATTTTCGGTTTCTAATGGCTCAGAAGTGGATTATTTAAATTCTATGGTGAGGATGGTTCCAAAACCACTCAACCAATTGGTTTTAGACAGGTTTGGGTCACTATATTAACCTTAACGTTTAGATGGAACTCTTAGTTAAATAGTTTGACATTTATCATGTCTCATTGTATTTTTATATTATATTGATAATAAACATACTATATACATTCAAGAGAACCCCAAGTTGTTCATTAATTATGAACCTATCATTATATAAGTCCTTTGGATGATTCTTAGATTTTTAGGAATATAATATCAATTAATAATATAATATTTTTTTAAACTCTTTTATGTCAATTTTGAATCTATTTAATAATTGATTTTTTAATGTCCAAACAACTTTATTAATTCTAAATAAATTCATTTAAGAAATCCTAACATGTCATATTAATCTATAAATTTTTTGGATGTCATCAACACTTTCAAATTATATTTGTTTTAACATTTATAATACCATTTACTTTATTCTTTCATTAATAAGGAAAATATTGCATCATCATTGTGTCATAAATAAATTTAATTATTGAATTTATAAAAATTATAAATAAAAACTATTATGAAATAAATATTTTTATCTTTCTAATTAATATTTATTTTTGAATCTATATAATGTATAACCCTATGTAAAAATTGTTTTACTAAAAGATACGTGCTTTTGTCATTTTTGTATTTACTTTAACATAATTAATATAAAGTGTCATTATCACTTAGAAGTGGCTCCTTGGGGTCCCAAAACTGACCCAATGATGACCATGGTCGGACATGTATCATACATTAGGGTTAGGACATGTTTTAGGTTAATTTATTATTATTATTATATTATTTTTTTACCCTTATTTACACGATTTACCCTTTAACCATGGTAAATAAGATATTTATTGAAGTAATTATTCAAAATGTCTAAAAATAATAATTACCTATTTACACCATTTTTAACATATAATTATAAATATGGAATCAATTTTTATAAATAAAAAACACATAATTGGAAGAAATTAATTTAATATAAATTCCCGTTGTCTAAACAAATAGCGTGTTTTTACGAAATAATAACTATAAAAAGATTGAAAATTATTTATGTCTAGTTTAAATGTGAAATTACATACAATTACCAATATTGGATTAAATGGTAAAAATATATTATAATTATACATTAAAAACTCTCAACAGTATAATTTAACGCTATAAATTATTTGGATTAAAAAAGTTGTTTTTAATTAATGTTTAGTATTTTTCACTATTCATCAAAATTTGAATGTTTTCTAAAAAATAACCAAAATTCACCCTAGGCTAATTTCGAAATTATGAATCCAAAAATTATTTCTATTTTGAAAGTTAAAATCTATAAAATTTCAAAAGGTGGGTATAACTATTCATAATGGCTACATTGATTGGTCGTGGTGTGTTAGAATCTAGAAGTTACGTACAATGCATGCTATTGCATTATTCAAATGGAAACATACCGTGGAAGCTTAGGGTGTTACAAAAAATTTCAATTATTTCATCTAACATGACATAAAATTAAAATTAACTATCTCGATGATGATATGCTCCCAAGAAAAAATAGATATTCATTATTTTATTAATTTACCATATCCTCGTGTATGAAGTCAAAAACCATTAATCACATATTATTTATAATATTTAACCATTTTTGATGGTAGGTTACTTAATAAACTCAATCAATAAACAATTTTATCGACATGTTGTGATACCTAAAAATTTGAAATGCAATAATAAATATAATAAATAGTTAATTTATTTAATATGTTATTCCATAAAAAATTTACTTTACATATCATTGAAACTGACAAGAAAAATTATATTGATGACATTATTCAACGGAATATGGTGTAATTTTTGTAAACTATTTCATTAAATGATCATCATATACTCTTATAATAAAAAAATATTAATTTAATTTTAATTATTTTTAATGAATTTGTGATAATATCAATCATTTTACAAATCGTGAAATTTCTTCATAGTTGACTAGATCATATTAATGAGTCTTATTATGTTTGTTATCTGAAATCCATCATTTATGAACTCCAGTAAATCCATGTTCAGGATAAATAAAAATTAATAATAAATTTTTCTTTTTGTAATCATCATTTACCTAATTATTCCTCTTTTAGTTATTATTTGAGAGATACTCAGGTAGGAAATAATAGGAGCATAAAATGGAAATTTTCTCTTGAAAATAATACTATTTAATTGACCCGTCACCTGATGATATTTTACATAATTCTTTCATCTATTTCTTATTTAATATCTTGTATTTTTATGTCCATCAAATCATTACCAACCCTTCACAATTTTCTACATGTGGAAAATTTAATATCAAATGTTTCATCAAATAAAATAAATATGATGAGAAATTTTTTTCCGGTTTACATAAAATTAAAACAACATCTTTTTGTAGTCAACTAAATGCATCACAGTATATCTTTATACACAAATTTCTATGAAAAATATAATATTACTATTAGTGAATTCAAAATAAAACAATTTAACAAACCACTATATCCATTTTTTAGAATTTTCTCTACAATAACATGAAAATCATGAATTATTAATTTTAAAATAAGACTATTCAAAATCTTCTATACAAATTAGAAATAGAACCATCTATTAGCTTTAAATATGAAATCCACTGAAAAATAATATGTTATTTTCTTTAGAAACTATATAATATTATTTTGGATTTATTTACTTCTATGATATTTAATTTTCAAACAACTCATGTTTTGGTCTCTTATAAATTTGTGCAATATGTAATCATAAAATTACATTATCTTTGGTCTTACCATATGTGTCTAAAAAATAATAAAATATATTATGAAAATATTTCATCTCAAAATACATGACATCCAACATGTGATGAACCAACATATCATACCAATATTCAAGATCCCCAAAAGTACTCCATTTTATAAAATTCTTACATTTCATAAAGAAATATATTTTTGTTAGTTTTTAGTCAGTTCAAAGGTAATGAGAGTTTATGAAGAATAAATAGACATTAAAACAATAACTAAGATCATATATGGTGGTCTATATATTTCAATTGTAGATTTCCTTAAATGATTTCAATTTCTCTAGAAATGGTGATCAATAAGAAGAAATTTGTGATGAGATTCAATGCATGGTTTTCTTCTACTGATGAGTATAAATTATTTTATATCAATCATAAATCAGGGACAAGATTTTCCACCAAGTGTAATCAATCCATATAACATTACACATGTAGGTAAGTCACTAATTTTCCGCATTAATGTATCTTTAATTAAGAATTTATCATTCATAGAAACATCATATGCACTAACACCATTACCCGATAAAAAATTTAACTCCTCAATCAATGACTTAAAATAATCCCCAATATTCGTTTTTGGATGTCTTGAAATTATTATAATCAAAAATATATACGTCTAATTAATCAAAATCCAAGCAGTTATGTTGTATATAGTTATAAATTTAGGATAATAAGAAAATTGACTACTATAAGACCCAAATGGACAAAAACCATCAGTATAAATACAGAATCAAAAGATATCGGATTGTGAAGTAAATAATGGTTATACAGGCTACAAATATGTTGATTAAAAACCATCAATATGAATTTTTAATCTTTTTACAGTTGAAATATTTTATTTCATCAATGAAATCAATGGAGTTGTGTTCTCAAGCATAAATAAACATTACAATCTGGGTGTTAGTTTGAAATACCTAAACTGTTTAAAAAACAAAATCCATACATCCTTTTTTGAGCCTTGTTGTACATCAATTTTCTTAAGTAACACAACCAACTAATAAATCATTTTCACCATAACATATATTGAAATTAATTGAACATGCATGAATCTTCTGATAACCTAGAGCCAAATTACAAACCAACCTCTCGCTATCAAAGAAATATTTTTCGAACACATTTCCTTAAGTTAACAATGATTTAATAAAATATAATATTTGATCAAACCAGGTATTTAAAATCCATTACATTATTTAATAGCCATAAATTTTGTAAACACTTTAATATTTATTATCTAGAATCAAGTATATAAGGTATCCTCAGTAATATTATTCAACTCAAAAAATTGAGGCGGTTCTATCCCAGGAGATAAATCAATATAATTGTGAGTTTTTAAATTTTGAAAAGATATACCAGCATTATAATATACTAATGTTTGATACCATCATTTATCAAGTATCATATTATTAATATCATCTCCAAAAAATTTTTACCATGTTTAAACTAAAATCCTAATCTTTCTAAAAACCAAAATGCAATTGATGGCCATAATGTTTTCAAATGGTTCAAATCAATTGACTTCATATTACATACATGGAAACTTAATTCTAATATTTGAAACAATTTACGGTTTTTATCATGTAAATTATAAAAATATTCCACACTCTCAATATATACAAGATTTATAATACAACCATTTGGAATCCTATGATGAGTTATCCAATTGAGATCGTGTAATAAAAGCTATTTTCTACTTCCTTGTTAAATAATTTTCTAAATTATAGAAAATATAAATATTAATTATGAATAAAGTGACATAAGGATGATAAATCCAAAAAATGGAAAATTAAAAAAATTACAAATTACTTGAAAATATTGTCAGTTTTATCTAATTACCACAATTTTATTTTCATTAACAACATTTTTTCTCATTGATTAAATTACCGCTCTATTTTATATATACCACTAATTTTTTCAAATTTAGATTAATTACCATAAATTTATATTTGAGGTAGACCAATGGGTGGGAGTTATGTATAGAGTGAAGCATATTAATGTGATGAGAAAGTGAAATAATTATATTTCCCCTTTGTTCAAAACATTTGGGGGAGAGGAATAAATGGTTAAACTCACATGTATACGCATGACCAAATATACTCTAAAGGGTTTAAAAACAATGGATTTGAAATTCATTAACCCAATCATAGCCTTCATAACCAACCCTCTCTGCATCCCTCGAGGGATGTAGGGATCAAAGGGGATAGAGGTGAAAACAAAGGGAAATAATTTAGGTTCCTTTTGGTTAAGACCGATTAGAGAAGAGACATTCATGGATAAAACATTGATTCATGGAGAAGGAAAAAATGTGATTGGTAATAATAACACTCTTAGTGAATTTTTCACTTTTTCGATTAAACCTATCATCATGAAAAATAATGTTTTACCAATATTAATGCATTTATATTATGATTATATGTATAGCATTATTTTATCAGGATGATAGATTGATCAAAAAGATGAAAAAACTCAGTAATCATGTAAATATTATCTCTCTCACCTTTTTCCTCTTCTATCAATCTTAGTATTGACCATGTATTACTCTCTAACAAATGGAATGAACAGAGGGGAACCCAAATTATTTATCTATTCCATAACCTCCATCCCCTACATTCCATGTTTCCCTCATAGAGCTTGGTCATACTTTTTTTAATAATTTTTGTTAATAATGGTTATTCATGGATAATCCTGTTTAAATAAATATAGTTTTCATTTTAGAATGAATATCTAAAACAAATAATTCCTTACATTTCAATTATGGAAACATTTATAAACATTGTATTGAATAATCATTTTATATACAATAGTTTATATAAATACAAAAGGCATGTGAAAAATAGTTTGTAAACAACTGAATATATATGAAAACAATCACAAGTGACCAGTATGGTCATCTTCCTAGAGGTATGATAATTCCATGCTATGGTATCCTCACACACTCTATGGAGAATCAAGAAAATATCTTTACACACATTCCCATTATATATTTTTTAATGAAGACTCGTCACCATCCCATTAGGGATGGGACTCGTTGAAGTAGGTTTTTTTAGTTATAAAGATTCAAAAGTATGATATCTCAATAACTCACTAACCAACTAGTTTTTAATGTGGTATAAAAATAGACAATAATGGGAATTTTATTTCCTAACAATTCAAAATAAAATTCAACCCATTTTTATAATACAATATGATATTTTTTCATTTAAAAACAAATACCCACGTTTTTAATCAAATCATGCCATTTTCCAAGATAAAACCATTAGGTTTCTATAAAATCCATTTTATTCAATTTTTCCCAAATATGGTTTCAAATAAATTATTTATAAATAAATTTATAAATTTAAATTCCATAATTTAAATTACACAATTTTCCACTGATTTCATCAAATCTAAATCACACCCGAATTCATGGGAATTGGGTAGTTTTCTCCAATTTTATGTGATGTCAATTTAAAACCCTAATCTACAACAAATTTGGCTTTAACAATTTAATTTAATGTAAATAAAAAAATAATAAATTATAGGTTTGATTAATTATGAAAACATAAATGGAACCACCTATCGAAGATCACATGATTATGAACACCACACCCACAATGGGAAACTCCAGTCAAGAACATCAGTAAAGGAGATACTAGAATAAATCCTAGATTAATGATACAAATACATTGGGGAATGTATTGACTTATAAACATAGAGAACATTCAAATACTATGGGGGAGATAAGGAGAGAGTGGGAGATAGATAATGAGGGAATAATCCTTATTGGGGACAGATCAAACATTGTTCTCCTATCATTGATTCACTTCTAAAGGGGTGGAGTGGGGAAAATTCACCTATTAGGAGATTTGAATGTAGAATAAAACAACATTTTTTTCATATCGGTCTATTAGGAACATAAAATAAGGGTTATGATATTTTGAAATTAATTTTTAGGATAATTATATCCTATACGAACAATCAACTGGGTAAGGCCACACATTTAGAAAAACCATGCACCCTAACAAGTCACCCCTTATAATGGAGTTTCATAGTTTCTCTTATGTGGGAACATAACTTTTCGAAATTTTCACCAACCATGAAAACCATAAATACGTCTATTTTTATGGTTTTCAATTGCGGGGTACACGTTTTTGGAAAACTATGCGCCATCCATGAACTACCCAAAAGCCATTGATAATTTCCAAAAGTTTATCCAAATCCCCCCAAAATGATATCCAGCCCATGAATGATCGAAATAGGGTTTTAGGAGTAATATAAAATTGTAAAATGATGTTACTACCTCCCAATCATTGAAACTATGTATCCCGAAAAATCCTACTATGAATCTTCGTTGTCAAAAAAGGTAACACTCCTCTAATATCAGTTCATCTCTCTGCCACATTTCATGATAATCACAATGATTCTTCCATATCACTCAATCCAATAGAATCATAATCCCATGAAGTGCCTTGGTTTTATAATCAACTACCCGAAATGGATACTCAACCCCAAATAAATAAGGCTCGATTCAAGATCGCTCTAGCTAAGAATATGTGATTGATCAGAAATATACTTCTAGAGTTGCGATACATGGAACACATTATGTATCAACACCATCTGTGGAGGAAGTATAAAATGGTAGTAAATATTCCCCAACTATTCCAAAACCTAAAAAGGTCCCACAAAACAAATATAAAATTTCCCCTACCTCCAAATACGTTGAGGACGCAAACGGGGTTAATCATTCTAGAACACCTTGAAACAAACTAAATATTAAAATGGTATATGATGGTGATAATATTAAGAAGTATAACATATTTTTTCCATCATATCATAAACCATCTTCAGTCCAACCACGTAACATTCATAAATCTATGATCCAAAATAACCATTATCTACAGGGATGGCCATACATGGCCTCAAAAGGAATAATTATGATCATGGAATGGAAACTTTTATTACAAGAAAACTCAACTAGAACTATATGGTCATACCAGGATCAGATAAAGTCGATTAAAAAAGCATGAAACATATCCTAAAGAATCTATATAGCTCTTTCTATCTGGAAATTCGATGTTGGATGGTATGATATGCTCCAATGAACATGTGATCCCAACACCTCCTCTAGTCCTCTCTAAAATCAATAAGTAAACTGGGGATCCTTATAAAAGAATATAGTAGAGAGAACTCTCTAAAAATGAACAATCTATTTAAAATATAGCTTACCAAACTCCTCAACTAGGGATGAATCATGAATGGGTATAAAGTGATAGGACTTAGTCAGCATAACGATTAAAAACCATTTAACATTATACTTTCACTTGTTACATTAAAATCAGATCACAAAGTTCATAAATATAGCATCCAACATCCATGTCAAGATTTAATGTGGCAGAAGAAAACCATAAGGCTTCTTGTTCTTGGAATTGACTTGTTGGAAACTATAATATTGAGAGGGAAAATTATTAATGCCTTATCACATTCCAAGAATCTATTATCTATGCTGCATTCCATAGAACATCTTCATGGGTCGTGGGTGCAGTACGCACAGTTAGTTCAGAAAATCCCTCATCAAGACGTTTTTAAAGGATTATTATAGAAAAAAACATTTTTTATTACATAGAATAGCCTCAATAAAGAACAACCACTCAGCCATGGTCTCCCCACCATAAACAGAGTCTCTAATACCCAAAAAATCATCATCAAGAATTTTTTCCTAATGAATCCTATCAATAAGAGTATAGGTAAATTGAACACTAGCAATGTAAACCATAGTCACTGATTCTTGGACTCCAATATGAAATTTTAAAAATAGAGCCATCGATTTCAACTCTTTTGAGGATTCATTCCCAGCCTAGGTATGAAGATTACTGATCAGATCATCCACGATGACATTCCCTTTCCGTACGGTGTAGGTGATGTAAAAATTAGATAAATTTCAGGAATTCCTTCCAATGCATTTACAATATATTCAAATCTTTTTAAGAGAAGATATTACTCGATTTATTATGGTCTGAATGCATAGAAATATATTCTATAAAAAGGTTATTCTTTCAACTGATAAGAATGTGTATCATAGATGAATGTTCAATGTCATAGGTTAGATAACTATTATTTTGTTTCTTAAACTGATGAGATCCATTAACAATTACATAATCACCTAATATAATAATTTTACCCAAAACTAACTTGATGCATCATAACAGACCACATAGCCCTAGCTGGACTCTTGAAGAGTCAAAAATGGAATATAAATCAAAATAAGTTTCCTCTCAACAAAATAAATCTTAACATTTTGCATCATAAATGAACATTACCCCATTTCAAGTTAGAGAAGTCACTGGAGATGTCAATTTTTATAATTCCTTTATATCCCAGTGATAATATCTAGGTATTCCCTAGAGACTCTAAATGTCAAAAACATTACACAGTTGTTTCCAACTTATAATAGCTTTCTCATTCTCAATATCAACAAAACATAATGTTATAACACCACATGTCCCAAGAACATTACATCATAAATCCCTAAATAACATTTGAATAGAAAGGAAAAATTACATGGCTTCTCAACAAACAAAAAACCGATCTCAGATGACAAATACGATTCATAACAGACATAGGGTAACCAAGGATTTCATCCACAAAGACTACCAAGAATGTATCAAGGTACTCAAGGAAGATAATTTTTATTAAATCCAAGATGAATTCTTGTGAATTGGTTAGGGGAAATGAAATTAAATTGTACACATAATGGATGTACATTATTCAAAAGGTAGCTTTCTTGAGGTCAAATTATTTTATTATCACATAATGATTACTAGATCAATGATTAATCATTGAGAACCATTTCACCACTTTTAACTGGTCAAATCTAGAATCAATCTATATATAATGATAAATGTTATTAATCATAACTTGATTGTGTTTCTGGTAATCAATACAATGGAAAAGCGACCCATATTCATTTTTAGAATGAGAACCAACATAACCAAGGTGAAATAATTGGGGGTATAAATACTTTCCCCATATGGTCGTCCAACCAAGCCTTCAAATATTTCATTTTAGCTGGTTCGAAATATTATTAAGGGATAGAAAATGTTTGAGTACTAGGTAGAAAATAAATAAGAAAAATACACCTCTCTTACTGGTGGAAAACTAGAGAGGTCAGAAGGAAAAACATTGGGAAACTCGATAAAAAATAGATAGAGATCACAACACAAATATTCTTTCTCTAGGTAAAAAGAAAACAATAATATTATTTTCCCCAACTCTAGATAAGAAGGTCCTACTCTACAAAACCTTAGGTCCCATTATCTATGAATGGTACCACACACTCCATCAAGTGCAGTGAAGAATACCCATAAAAGATATCAATCAATTTAGGATATATTAGAAATGATCCAATCATTACCAAATATAATTTAAAGATGGTTCATGATGAGAACCATAAAATCCCAAAAAATATCGATATCTGATAAAGAGAATACACAATGGGGACTATAAATACCCTACTCCCTCTTTGTTCTGAGGGGTGTAGTAATATCCATCACATATAAAAAAAGAATAATAGAATGATTAAGAATATTCTAAATAGAGGTCGAAATAAATATATGATATATATTACTATAAAATAAAGAAGTCAAAAATGATGAGGCTATAGTAATTGTACCTGTCACAATTATTGGACATGTATCTTCTTCCTTTAGAGACTCTTCCTCGGTGTGAAGAAGCTTAATTTTGGATTCTTTTGGCTCAATCCCATTTTTCATGATGTATCTAATTTAGCTATAGTTTAGTAGGTTATGAGGATCCCTTTACACTATGTGGAGTGTAACAGACATGGAGGTACTTCTATAGGAGGCCTAACCTTCAACATGAGCGACAAATCATGGGTGGCTCATTTTTAACCCATTTTGAGTGACTAAGTTTTCCACACTGGTAACAAATCAAATGACCTCTACCAACCCTTGAAGGTGGTCTAGAAAAACCATACTATTGAGAACCACCAAGAGAATCATCATGTTTACTCTTTCCATTATAGGAAATCACATTATTAATGGGAGAAAAACGATCTCCCATCAACCTTGACAAGATAGCAAGGTCTGTTTCGACCATCAACACTCAATCTGTCACATCGTTATTTGAAGGAATATTTGGAAGGAAAACCTGAGAATGAATATTAGGTTAGACACTCTTATAGATCCATCAAGTCATTATATTCTCATTTGATATAATCTCATTTGAAAATTATACATTATCAATAAAACATTTTTCATATTATTCCACAGTCCTATCATCCTGCTTGAGTTTCAAAAATTATATAGCCTCCAACAAAATTATTGAATTTGGATAAAACTATTTGGGGAAATGTTCCTTGATGTTTTCCACTCTAAGGCCTCTTACTTCATTGTCTTCACCATCAGGTACCACTATATCATACTCAATCCATCTGACACGATTGTGGAACACTTCTCCTTGATTTCATTAGGTGTCTACAAGAAATCATTTTTTTAATCTAACCCATCAAATACACAAAATTTGGAGGATAATTAGAGACATTTATTAATGGGGGGTTTTTGTAAAGGAAATCCTGAGCACAATTCTGTAAATCATCCCTTTGAGGATCCATAGTAGGATCCTAAATGAGAACTGGTGTAGGTGCATGTCTCGATCATTGGAAGTACACACAATAACCTCAACAAGACTTGAGTACATGAGAGAATTTTCTCAAAAAGGATTATCAGAACCATCCTCCACGATCCAATTGAAATTTCTTCTTAGAGGCATGATTCTACCCAACCTCATAATTAAACACTGAAGACATTAGACTAACACTCAAATAAAGAAACAAGCTAAATTATTAAAACAAAAGATAATAAATTATTTAGATTACATCCTTTCAAAATCCAAAATAGGGAAAGGACTAGAAATAATACACAATAAATATTTCCCAAAACTACCCATGGTGAATTAATTCTTATTACGGTGAGAGATGGATAAAAACTCAATCACAACTTCCTGCTAAGTCTCGATAAGATTACATAATAGAATACTGACATCATACAGAATAAAAACCCTACAACTCCGATTCCACTTTTTCAGGAACCATCATAGAAACCTTGGTATCTTGATATCCGAGTAGGTATTCAAATATTCCAAAGGGTTTTCTCAGTCCCCATGGGTTAGAAATAATTATATGACATATTACAACATGAAATAGGGAATGAATTTTCCTAAAACACAATGAAGGTAAGAAATAATTGTCAATATATATATATAAGAAAAACTCTACAGGGATAAATATAGTAGAAGTAAAAAAGGTTTAAATAAATAAAATTAAATATCAATGAACTATAAAATAATATAGATAAAATGAGTCCCAATGGAATAAAACGCTCCAAGATAGCAGAATTAACAACCACAACCACCTCCTCGTGGTGTTTTACCATTTCTCGAACCTGGAAGAAGATAATCTTAAAACACTCCAAGGATCATGTAGTTTGGGACCTAATAAAAATGCAAGGAATCACCAATTTTCCCATAATAAGAGGACACAATTATATAACAAAAAGAGTTTTCAATTTCAAAAAAAGGCATGGAATTCAAAAATTCACATATAAAAAAATCATTATATTTAAATAAAATAAACATTTGAAAACAATTATATAAAAAATCATATTATATAAATTTGTTTATATAAATTTATAAAACATTTGTAAAATAGTTTACAAACCAGTGAAATATATATCAAAACATTCATAAGAAATTATCTAGGTAATCATATAAGCGGTATGATAGTTCTAGGCTATGAGGACCTCACACACTCGAATGGGAATAATGAAAATATGTGTATACACATGTCTATTAGTTATTGGTAAAATAGGAATAATCACGATCCCTTTAGGGAGTTGACTTAGTCTACTGGGTTTTATTTTTTTTGTAAAGAATCAAAAGAGTGATATACAAATAACTCAATATATACTTGGTCTAGCATATAATCAATCAACAAAAAATAATGGTTAATTCCATTATAAATTATTCACAATACTATTCAATCCATCTTTCCTTTTCAATATGACTATTTATCTTTTAAACCATTACATGGGGATTTAATCAAATCATGCCATTTTCTTTGATAAAACAACTGGATTTCTTTCAAAACAATTTAAATCCATTTTCCAAAATACCATTTTAAATAAATAGTTTACAAATAAATTTCCCAATTTATATTTCATAATCTTCCATCAATTTCATCAAATCCAAATCCCACCCCACTTTAATGGAATTGGGGGGTTTTCGCCAATTTCATGCCAAATCAATTTAAAACCCCAATCCACAGTGAATTGGGTTTTCATAATCTAATTGATTGAAAAAAAAATTAAGAATGTATATGTTAGATTAACGGTCGAAGCATAAATAGAATCACCTACCAACACTCATGGGATCACAAACACCACCCCCACAATGGGTATCACCAAGGAAGAATGTCGATAATGGATATTTGAGAATCAAACTCAAGGTTCGTGATCTAAAACAATTAGGATTAGGTCATAATTAAAAAATATCAATCATATACTAGAAAGAAGAGAATGAGGGAGAGGTAGATTAATAATAGGGGAATAATCCTTACCAAGAATAAATCAAACATTCTTTTACATGATTTGATTTACATACGGAGCAGTGTTAGGGGGAAAAATAACCTCCATAGATCTTTTAGAGAATAATAAAATGTATAAGGGTCATACATCACCATAGGGAACATAAAATGAGGGTTTTAGGAATTTAAAATTAATTTTCAGATTAATTAAATCATGTACGCTTGGCTAGCTTGGTAGGGACCAACAGTTAGAAAATAGTTCTACCTAATTGTATACCCTTAATAATGGGGTTTCCAGGTTTCTCATTGGTCATCACATGGGGTTTTAAATCATGTGCCCACTGTAAAAACCCTTACTCCCTCAGGGTGCACTATTAGGGCACATAGTTTGGAAAAAACATGAACCAACCCAATACAACTAAAAATCCCTTCAAAATTAACAAAATTTAACCTGAAGCCCCACAAAATCAGACCCTACCGAAGAATGATCAAAAGTTTGTTTTAGGATTACCTAAAAATAGTATCATGAAATTAAAATTTTTGGTTAATTATTAATAATTTTTTATTAATTAAAGAGAATTGTCACTAAGTTTTTACTAATGAAAAATAATTGTAGATTTGTTTTTACTAATTACTAGAAATTACCACTAATTTTACTAATTATAAACAATTTCAACATATTTTTTCAAATTACCAATAATAGAAATTAATTATACCTAAATAAACCTAATTTTAAATATTTTTAAAAATTATTTCTAATTTCCAATAATATTTTCTAATTATTAAAAATTTTACTACTTTCTGTTACATTTTTCTAATAACTATTAATTTATTATAATTGCCACTAATTTTTACAAATTAATTATTATTTATTATAATTGAAACTAATTTTAACTAATTACCGCTAATTAGTACTAATTTAAACTAATTACCTCTAATTTCAACAAATTACAATTATTTTTTACTAATTACTAATAACTTCTACTAATTGAAGTATATTACTGCTAATATCTACTAATTGCTGCTAATTACCCAAAATTTCAACTAATTACAACTAATTACTTATAAATTCTAAAAAATGTACCAAATTACTATTAATATCTACTAATTACCACTAATTAATTCCAATGTCTACAAATTAATTATAATTACCACTAATTAGAAGTAATTTCTCCTAATTAATTCTAATTACTACAAATTTCAACAAGTTGCTAATTGTTATTACTAATTTCATCTAACTAATTCTAATTTCAAGTCATTACTGGTAATTAACTCAAATTTCTACTCATTATCACTAATTACTTCTAATTTGTACTTATTTATGCTAATTAACCAAAAATTTT
The DNA here is from genome assembly GCA_963277665.1 of Viscum album. Lineage (NCBI taxonomy): Eukaryota > Viridiplantae > Streptophyta > Magnoliopsida > Santalales > Viscaceae > Viscum > Viscum album. The sequence continues at coordinate 864,080,995 of OY728152.1, read as the reverse complement.
AATCATTACCACTAATTGCGGCTAATTTTTACTCATTTCCTCTTTATTATTGCTAATATTCACACATTTCCAATAATTTTTAGTCATTACTCTTACTTTTTACTAATTACTACTATAATTCACTAATTATCATTAATGTTTACAAATTATCACTAATTGTTCCTCTTTGTGGATAATTACTTCTAATTTTTCTTCATTATAGTTATTTAGTACATTAGTTTTTCTGATTATGGCTATTTTTTTTAACTACTGTTATTTTTTTAATTACTGTTAATTTGAACTAATTATCATTAATTTCTAATAATTACATATATATTCAACTAAATACAGGTAATTTATTTAAATTACAACCGATTTATACTAATTTACCCTAGTTCTGATTGGTAACACCAAATTGTTACTGATTTCTACTAATATTTACTACTTAAGACTGATATTTCTTGATTACCACTATTTATTATTGATTGTTTTCAAATTATTAATAATTTATGTTCATCAGTAAAAACTAGTGTGGAATACAAATAATTTCTAATTACTATTATTTCTTAATAATTAATGTAAATTATTACACCTTATTTTTGAGATCTGTTAAAAATTAAACTGTTTCATGAGTTATTACTAATTATTTATCTATTATATGTAATTATTTCAAATTAAAACCAGATAAAAATAATTATAACTAATTACTATTACATAAAGCTAATTATAGCTAAATAAAACTAATGAATTCTAATTAAAAAACACTAATTTATAATATAAAATTAAATAAATTAATTAACAATTAAAAGTATTAATCAAATAAATCAAAATTGATGCTTTATCAGAATTAAAACATCGATCCATCCCTATAAAAATAAAATCATTAATGGAAGAATGAAGAAGTGGATAGGAGAGGAGAGGATAACTAAGGATAGGTGAGGAGAAGGATATGGGGGAACATATACTTGGGGGAATATATATGTTATATAAGTAGCGATTAGACTTTTTGCGATGATACTAATGCCACAATAAGTTTTATTTTAGATGACAACCATCAAAAATAGAACCCATCATTAATAAATGTGGAAACATTAAAAAAATTTATTTTCAATGGAACCCATCACAAATAGTATTCTATTGACATATTATTAGTGATGGGTTATAAATGTTTGTCGTAAATATTTCTAATCCCGAATAATTTTTTTTTGCGATGGGAGCACATTTCCATTATAAATAATGGCTCACACCGTGTGACATTCCTGCACGATAGAGGCATTTATGATAAAAAATGTTTCCCATCATAAATAAATGTAAATAAAAATTTTTTTGGTAGAAAACCCATACCATCACAAATAACCCATCGTAATTAATCATTTTTCATGTAGTGTGTGGTTATATTGAAAAAAGAAAGTAAATATTCCATTGCTCAAATTTTCTAAAGGAGGAGTTATAAGACTTGGAACTTGAATATGTGTCCCATCGAAACCTAAGATGAAGAGGGAACATATATGTGATAATAATAGCCTATCCCACTCTATCTATCCAGGAATTACTGTCATATATAAAGATCCAAGGAAAAAAATTGGTGGATAAAATGAATAAGGGGATTTCAAAATTTGTATCTTGATGCTTTTTATTCCATCAAGTTAGTGCTGAATGAAATAATACTAGGGGATTTATGTAAAAAATTACCATACTAGTATAGAAATTGGAGAACATAACCATGGATATATTCATTGATCTTTCAAAGATATCTAAAGAAAATAATTCCATCTAGGTGGTAGTATATTTCCATAAAAAGTCATCACATATCATTATTATGAAGGATTATTTCTCTCTTGAATGACTCATTAGGATATAAATAACTGATGTGGTAAGATTTAATTAAGAACCACTCTCTACTTTATAGGAATGAGATATGTGATTTAACTCAAGATTCTTGATAATCCTTCAGAAAGAACAAGATACAAAGCTGAGTGTTAGAGATAATTATAATTCTTAGACAGATTTCCAGTTTTAGAGAACCATTCATACTCTAGAGGATATGATTTGATAATTTTCAATTGATTTAAAAGGATGTAGGGATCAATACCATACACTAGTGGAGTTCTCATACAACAAAAGATCCCATTATATAATTAATATGAATCTTTATGAGGTACTTTATAGGAAAAGGTGGTAGACATCGACAAGCTAGGATGAAGTTGGAGAGTGGAAGATTATGCGAGTTTTTCTTTTCCATGATATGGAAAAAATTGTTGAAAGCGTTGAACATCATATGAAATCCACAAAACATAAAAAAAAAATACACAAAATCATTTATGAAACCTAGAGTTTGAGGTTGGAGATTATGTGTTCCTTCATATATTAATGCAGAAGAAATTCACGAGACATGGGAAGAATGGAAATATTAATCGATGACACATCCACCCCTTGGATATTCTTGACAGCGTCTGATAAAAGGTCTATCTACTAGAACCCATTTTCAACCTATGTCAAGTATTTTATTTGATCCATGTATCCTTATGAAGGAAGTACATTTAAGACACCTCACATGTACTGAATTAATAGGTGGTACCTTTAGAGAATGATATTTCATACAATAATAACCTGTAAATATCCTTGATCACAAATTCAATGTTCTAAAAAATATGACAACTCATTCAATCTAAGTGTTTTGGTAGGATTACATGTTTGAGTAGGCTACATGGGATCCTGAAGAGGATATTAAACCAAATTACCCTGATATGTTTTAGTGTATTAAATAAAATATCAATGGTGAAATTTATAAAGGAGGGAATATTTTTATGAAATATATTTTTATAAATGAAATTCCATTTTGAGTAAATAAATTACTTATTAAGTAATATATTTTTTTGAAAAAACCTGCACCACTTTGGTTATTTTAGGCCATTATAAAAAATATACAATCAAATTTTAAAAAGGTTTATTCTTATATACTATATGAAAGATAGCCATTTTATTTGGGAATTTTATGATTAATATATATTTATGGTTTATGATAATTTCCAATTTTCATATACAAAATAATTGAGGACCTCAATAAGAATGTTCATACCAAATAAAGGGCATTTAATAGATCATCTAAGGGAGATGGAATCATTGAGATTTTACCTAGACCAAGAACAAGATTAAATTCAAATATTTAATCTCATGAAAGCCCATTTATAGGAGAAGTTAAATCTTTCCAATATCACAATGCAAACCGAGTTCTTTGAACAACTTTAAGAAAGTAAAACCATTTCAAAACATACCATTAGATAGTATACTGGTGTAACAAGGGGGTATGTATCTGGAACATTGTAATATAAATTAGTATATTTTTTATGAAATAAGGAACATATTTATACCTTTTTATAATTAAATTATAAATGATATATATTGAGTGTGATTAAAAATAGAATTTGATATGAAGAAATCAATATTGTATTTTTTTGAAAATATATAGTTTTACTTAAGAATGTCTTTTGATTAATTCAAGATTTTTTTGTAATAAATGATATTTTAATAAAGTAATATATTTATATAATACTTATTTAATTATAAATGATAATATAATTTAATTAAGTTCAATGTTATTTTTTGATTGTTAGAAAGTGGTTAATATCATAAAACATGTATATTCTAGTATGTAGGGAATTTTATTTTATAGTGAAAAATATCAGATATATCAAATTATTTGGAATAAATAAATATTATTTTTGAAATCATAACTTCAAAATTTTCCAATGGTTAATTTTTTATAATTTTCTGAGAGAGTCAAATTGTCATGTAAAAAAATATAGTATAAATATAAGCTCTAAATTATAACATCATAATATCCAAATGTGAGGTAATAAAACCTATATGAGTTATCCATGACCAGATATAGACTTCTCATTAAGAATAATTTTTTTATTTGTAAAATTCTGTAATCCTTTAATGAATCACCCAAAACCTATTTTATATTATTAAAATAAATTATTTAATGGGTCCTTAAATTTATTGGTATTTTGAAATTACATCCACATAACCAAGGGTTTTATATTAACACGTTCATTTTATTTCTACATAATATTTTGAAAAAAACTCCATTTTGGAAAATACTTTTGGAAAAACAATTAGAAGAATTTTTTTGTATTATTTTATCATATAGAGTCCAAAACATATGTTAAGAATTTAACTAATAAATTCCATATCATTCTCTATAAATACCCAAACATCCTCCAACCCTTAATCATGTAAAACCCATTTATAATTATTTTCTTATCCTTATTTATCTCTATATACATACAATGTTATTCCTATGATCTTAATAACACCCCCACACATTTATAAACACCCTCTCATGTTAATGGATTAACTCGTCCTACACTTTATCCAATAAAATAATTGTATTATACAATTTTGTTTCCAGTTTTTCATGATAGAATTTGTTTATTCACATCACTTTTATGTAACTTATGATTTAAAAGTGACGAGAGATCATATTTCATTGTCATTAAAACATTCCATGAATCGTTATCTATACCCACTATGCTGAAAATATTGTCCTATTATTTTCCATTCCATACATTTCTGTAGTGAATAATCATCCCCTTTTCATCTCAGGGGTATTTACCTATAGGTACATTCCCTTCATTTGTTGGGGCCTTTCAGTTTTGTGACATGCACTCCGTAACCATGTGATCAAAATGTATGAAATGTTATCTTCTATTTTATGATCTCTATGGAATGAAAATTCATATACATAATATGAATGTGATGGGTGGGACTATAATTATATATCCCTCTAATTCATTGGTTATTATAATTATCTCCTTAGATAACATGTATATTGTACCCAATATTAACATATGTAAATTATGTTATGATTTATTTGTGGTTAGAAAAGACTTATTCTTATGATGTCATGTTTTATATCTCTTCCACATTACAATGTTACCTTGATGTTATTGTATTATATCATTCTTTGAAATTCATGTTTATTATTTTAACCACTTTTATTTCCAATTCATATTCCTATTGAATAACATGTATAACTTTTCTAATGTTATTATTTTATTATTCCCATAATATTATTTATATCTAAAAACATTCTTATTTAATTACCCAATTTATGTAGTTTATTTTAGATGTGTGATGGAATTTTGAGATCGTGTGAAAGTGATTTAAAAAATTTAATTGTATCCCAATTTTAATGAATTATGTTATATATCTCATTACCCAAAGAGAGTAGGCCTTTCTGTCTTTTTTTATTTTACTATGTCTACCTTAATGTAATAAATCATGATTTAAGGTGTATTAAAGATATGTGTTTTCATATTAACTACCATGACTATCATATCATAGTGTATTTGGTATCAACACACATTTCTCATATCATTATAGGTCAGGAATAACAACCCATTTCTAATATCATAATGGATTACACATCCTTACTTATTTCCCACATGGGATCAAGAACATCAATCTATTTTTCCTATTTATGTCATGAGATATAAGGATTTACCAAATTCAATAGATGTATATTATATACAAACCATCCACATAATAAAAACCATACATTGGTTTCCTATAATACAATAAAACATTCATCATTCTTTCAGAGATTACCCTATGGCAAATAAATAGATTTCACAAATGTCTCATCATAAAATCAAAATCCATCAATAGAAATAATTATGATGGTATCATTACATCATATCTATCATAATGAATAAGTAAAATCAACAGATGTTATCATATATGAATATCTCTAAAATATGATAGTAATATTTATTGAAGAAGATAACCTTTTCATTTTTGTACATTTTTTTAAATTTAAAAATTTTAAAAGTATTACTGAAAACATTTCTTTATAAAGAACCCGATATAATTTAAAAGAATATTCCAATAATCGAGTAACCACAACTAAGGGAAATTCTATTCAATCCATGATAAACAAAACAAATATATTATTCACAACTTTTGTAAAAAGAACCATGTTTTGAAAATAACTAGAATATTGTTTTAAAAATTTAATAACTAAATCAAAAATGGTTAAAAACGAATTATGAAAATGATTGGATATTTGTAAAACAATTTTTGAAAACATTTTTAAAAACATGATCATATAATAAAATGGTTTTATTACTTAATGTGAAGAAATGCGTATGGATCTTCTTAAAAACATTTTACGAAACATTATGAGTACCAAAGAGTGAACCATGGTACTAAAACATCAATATTATAGAAAGTAATAGAATATATGAAAATTTAATGTGTTTTAGCATATAAGGATCACATAATTTCCCAAAATGAAAATTATGTCATAAATAATCCTGATTAAAATGAGATTGAATCCTAAATAGTTTACCATAAGTAATGTCTTGTTTCGTACAATTTACAAACTAGTATTTAAAAATATATATTTTTATAGATATAATATATAATAATAATAATATAAATCATAAATTATATTATTTTTCTTTTATATCTTATCACACATTTATTAATAATTTTTTATTAAAAAAAATTTCTTGGTGATAACTTCATCGCTTTTCATGCATGTTTCAGTTCGGTAGTGCTGACCATTATAAAATCATCATGGTTACATAAAATATTTAATTTTAATAGTGTCATGAGTATAATATGTAATCATTATAAACACTTTCATAACATTTCATATAACATTGAGATGAAAAATTTATTACATAAATTTGAGGAAACAATAATTCAAATATACACACGAGTGATGTTTATATTTTTCAATGTATGTAAAATAGAAAGTTAAATAACAATTAAACCATACATAAATATAAATATATAAAATATATCATATATATTTAGTAAATACATCATTATAACCATCAATGTTAAGAGATTATGAAAAAATGAATACATCGCTTCATGATGACAATAGTCTACACACACAAACAAGCAGTATTTTCTTTTCCCATTGTATGGAAAAGTTGTGGGTAATGGTCATTACATCATCATAATAAAAATTAGGTATATTTAATATACATATTTCATTATTTCATAATGGATATCATATATATATATATATATGAGTTAGAAGAATAAATAAATATGAAATTACTCAGTTAAGAGTTATACCACATCATTGTGAAACCTCTTTTAGATTAAACTTTAATCAGTGAATGCAATGTATTACTTCAAGAAATGAATCCCCTACTCATGGGTAAAAACAATAAAGGTTATGGTTGATATTTTTTTATCTATATTGATCCACAGTTTTTAATAATAAATAATAGTAGTTCATCTTTAATAAGTAATCTAAATAGAACATTTGTAATTAACTAAATATTTGAACAACACACACACACACATATCATAATAATTTCATGTGGAACCATGGAAAACAAAATATTAAGATAAGAAGTGATATTTATAATATAAACTCAAAACATCACATTAACTAATGTTTTGGACATATATTAAACCTTATATTCTAGTTAAACTACCTTAAACCCATTTTATACTTAACTATGATACAATAACAATTTACTAGGATATCATAATTATAATAATAGAAATAAAAGGATACATATAACATAATTTTGAAATCATGATTCAAAAATTGTATTCTATTTTATAATATTTAATTTCTATAGATGAAAGAAATTAATTTTAATAAAATAATGTAAAAAATCAGGAAAAATAGTTTTTAGGAAAATAACAAATTTATGAGTAAAAGAATTCACATTTAAGTCAGGTGATAAGTCGATTTCCATGAGTTTTTAGTTAAATATAACAAATGATGATTTTTAGAATTTGTGAGAAAGATAAAATTTTATGTAATATTACAACCAATCAATTACATGAAAAGACCCACAAATAGTTTTTAAGTTGAATAATATTTTACTTATCTTCAAAAAATTCAATCCTAGGTTCCCAATTTCAAAATAATTGTTTAAAATATATTTTTTGACAAGTAAAAAATATATTTGGCCCAACTATAGTTAGACAATTGGATAAAATCACCTGTTATTGATATTTTAAAGCATTACTGGATAGTTCTAACTCTGTTTTACTTATTTTATCATGACTATGCTGATAAATCTTTTTCATGTTTACAATATATAATGATAATAAAATAAATAAAAAATATTACATTATATTAATTATTATTATAAAATACACGAAATACATTTTTTATGATTCAACTTATAATATTGGATGACATCAATTTCAATATAAGTTATCAAAACATAATGAAACTATTTAAAAAATATTTTTTAAGCATAAAATTTTATTTATTCTAATTAAATGATGAGTATATATAATTATATAAATTTTAAAATATTTAATTTAATATATAATGTAAAAATTTAATTACAATTATTCATCAATATAGATTAATTAAATTTATTATGATAATGATACATTTTGTGAATAATTTTTTTTCAAGAAAAACATATATTTTACCATCAAATATTTTTCTTTTAATTTATAACCGATTTATAATAGATGAATTTATTTTATAGAAGTTTCTACAATATTTTTTCATAATTTATTTATTCTTATTCATATCCACAAATCCAACAACAAAGTGATAACAATCATATTAAATAAAAAAAATTAATAGGGTATTGTGGTTTATTTAAACTCGGCGTGAAAATAAATAAAGCTATCAAAGAAATCATATTTTGTAAAAGGGAAATAAAGAAAAAAATATTGGGGGATACATGAACTCTTATTAAGGAGAAGATGGTTTATAAATGAGATTCTCTTGGGATTGAGGGAATAATCACAATGGCATTCTTCAGTCTCGAGGGAGGGAGGGAGAGAGGGAGAGCGATCAAGATCTCTGAGAGGAACAGTTTGGGATATGCCTAACAATGAGAAGGGGGTGAATCAGTGTTGGAGAATTTTTATCCAATTTATTCCTTTACTCATTCTTCCTCTTGACCTATTAGGATCATGATTATCGTATTCTCTTTCCCCTGTAACATGTAATAATATCAAATTAGTAAAAATAAGCACACAATATTTTTAAAAGGTTCACCATTCAATGAGAGATGCTACGTCTATGCTGTGTATGTTAATAAATGGTGAACAGATTCTCCACTATATTGTATTAAATGTTATAGTGGTTTGGATAGGGAAACAATCCTCTATCTAGTGTGGCTCCCTACACTTGGAGGAGGGAGGGAAATGACCGCATCCCAGTGTTTCACCCGATACTCAGAGGGGGGAAATGAAACAATACTCATCCAATATTAAATGTGTAGGCTATACCCTTACACCAAATGGTTCATTATACTACTAGTGTAAATATTCTCTTACAGCCTCTAGCTGGTTCTTTATACTGCCTATGAAGATAGTCTTCTCTTTGTTCAAAGAGTTTGCAACACAAAATGAATCTTCCACCTATTGAGACCTTTTGGATGCTAAAGTGATACATTTTTCTCCCACATACTTATTTTTATCCTTGTTACATACTAAGAAACATGCATTTAAACAACCTATTATTTATTCTCATAAAACTTGTAAGATGTACACTCTTCTTATTCCGCTTCTTCAATGCAGAACCGGCTGCATGAACACATGCTCTTCTTCACACTTTCTCTTCTAGTGATAAACAAACAATACTGAACTCTTCTTCATCATATTCTTTCTATAATCACATTTTATCTTTGTTATTGTTAAAATAATGATGTCTAGCTCAACATAGCATCATCACATTTTTCTAGAAGCTAGTATGAAATTCTAGCGAAACTCATTCTTGTGAGCCAATCCCTACAAGTGTGCCACACTACTTACGCTCTTCCCTATTTGCGTGCCACCAAAAACCTACACACTACAATTTTTCCCAAACCAAAACATGAGTGCCACTTCGGAATTAGACCCAATACACAGGTTTCACACAACTCCATGCTTGCGCGCCAGATACAACTTGCACAACACTTCTACATGCGTGCCACTCTGCTTGTATGCCTCCCTACTAGCGCTCCTTATGAATAAATCCTAACTTGCGTGACACTTCATCATGCGCGCCACTCCCTACTAAATTTTTAATCAGATCTCAAATTTTATCTTAAGCGTTGATATTTAAAATATGAGGAGCCTTGTCATATATTTATCGGCATTTTGGTTGCTTAGGCACCACATACCCTTGTGCGTCGTTTCTTCCTGCACGCTGCCCCATCACTAGCATGCCGCTCCATCACTTGTGTGCCAATATAATTCCTTTATCATATTTTGATGTGATGATGATGAAATATTACTTGCACACAACATACACTTGCCCACCACTTATATGTTCATGCCACACTTGCGTGCAATTTCATGACTTATGCGCCACATTATTTCCTTTGTCATATTTTTTTTGATGATCTTGAAATATTACATGTGCACAACATACACTTGTGTGGCACTGATACTTGCGCACCCCTTCCTACTTGTGAGACACTCGTGAAATTTCATGACCCTTTCTTTCCATTTTCATATTTTAATGTGATGATCTTGAAATATGACTTGTACACCAGTTATACTTGTGATCCACACTTGCTTGCAACTTATACTTTCACCACTTTCTATTCATTGCCAAAAAAACTTCTAAACTCCCCAACCTTTCATAAGGCTTGCATCACATGTTCTCCAAACATATGATATTTGTGAAATAAAAATCATCAAGGAATTGTCATTGTTTTGACCATTCTCATAGTTCCAAGACCATGAACTACATCTGCTATTCTGTTAATCTTCTATAATAATCTTTATATCTTATTATACTCTTTGGAATATGAATTACAAAGTACATAATCATACTCACATCAAACTAATTACAAATAACTCCAATCATCAATATCAATCCAAAAGTGGAGGTTTGAGGCTTCTCCAAACAACTTCAATGTTGTAGACAATTTATCACCTTTGATATATGCATTTGGATCTTTAAGAAGAGGGATGAAATCTTCTGATTTAAAGGAAATTTTTAATGCATTACCATATTAGAATGACAAGAACTTATACACTCTCTCTTCTTCTTCAACCATCAATCTATACTTCATTAAAATCAAAGGATTCTTTTCATCATGTAACCTCATTCATGGTTCTCATGAAATCATGAAACATTGCATGATCTTCTTCAAATCCTCATTCTTCTTCAATCATCATTAGATTGATGATACAACAAAATTATTCATTTTCCTAAACATGGTGTCACCTTTGACCCAACTTCTTTGAAGTTAAGATCAATTCAACAATGGTCTATATTATATTTTGCATCAACTAAAGAGTTATTCTTCATCTCCTACTTCATTTTGACCTGTATTGACAATTGATGACAACAAATACCATCTTCATACACAATGTTGTCCCAATAATCTCGTGGTGAAACAAATACTCCAAATATGATTAACCCTAACAAAATAGAAAAAGTATAATATTTTTTGACTAATGATTTAGTGTCAAATATTATTCAATTTCTCATAGGCCATTAATATCATATTAAACAATTTAATATACCAATTCCATGAAACTATTATTAATATTATTTTCTCATAGATTGTTCTTATGAAGACAATGAGAAATATTATTTTTCCATCATGAAATTTAATTTTTCTTTCAAAACTCAGGTTGGACCGCTCATCTATCTTGGATTTCCTTGAAAACTCAATTAAATATTATTATTATTAATTTATTCAATAAATAAATACATATTATATATGTGTCTAATTAAAAAATTATCATGCATATAATTGTTTTTTAATTTACCTGATAAATAAATCCTAAAAACAGTATTCCATAGACATAATAATACTACTAATTGAATTAATTAAACTAAATTATAATTTAATTGAGATAAACATAAACACTTAATATGTAATCCAGAAGGAATATTGTTTCTTAGAATTAGGTAGGCTTTCCTAATTTCCAATATTACTACATAAAAATGAGTCAAAAAAACCCAATAGAATGAAGTTAATTACACAAAATTGAAAACCACATACGATAACACAGTATGTAATATAATAACTTTTTTCCTCATACCTCATCAAGCATGTTTCATCAACATTATAGCTGAGATATAATTATTTTATTACATGGAATGAATATGTAATAATTAAAAAGTTAGTGGAATATATTTCAAATGTTCTATTCCAATCCAAGTGATGATATATTAACTTTCCTAAATATAAGGACACATCCTTCCTTGACTTATTTGTTAATAACATAGCTATCGAGTCATACCCAATGAATCATACTTAGTGTGAATATATGGTGGCATTGGTTTCTTCAATAAATTTAATAACATGAGTCATGATATGCATTAATAATAATAGAAATTATATGAACCATTTCACATGCTTGTAGAGAAGAAAATATAATGAAAAACAATCATGCCTAATTTTATTGGCTAGTTAATCCTCATAATCTCCCATCTTGGTGATGACTAAGTGTGAGCTTCATGAGATAAAGCTTCATCCTATTACAATCACTGACACATGATTGTCTATTATCTATTTGTCCCATAAGTTTCCATCAGTATAATTAAAGTACATATATTTAAGAGATCATGTCAAAGAATCTCAAGGATCTAGTCATTGTAGTGAACAATTATGACCTATTTCTTTGTCTCATATTACATAGGATATTATCCCATGAAATTCATGAAAAAACTAAGAAATATGTGATATGATATATTCAATAATCATTTAATTTAATATTTATGAAAATCTAAAATAAAAATAAATTAGTTATTGGAATACATCTCCAAATAGGACAAATCATGTGAGTTTCCAGGTCTCATCCAATGGCTCCCGCATGGTTGGTGCAAAATTTTCATAACAGTGTGGATAAACCATACAATATTCTAAGTCACATAAAAATAAGTAATCTACCAAATTTTCCTTTTCAAATATCATGTCATATGCCTTCCTCTTCCCATCCTACCATTCATCCTACCTAGAGCATGCATGTGGAACTACTCCATATCCTCATCCTTCGAATTTGTGGCCTCTTCAATGAGTTTCAAAAGGATTTCATAAATTATTTCACCACATTCTTACTAAAATGTTATTATTTTATCCTTCCCTCTTGGATTTCATTTCTTACTATAACCTTAAAATCAATGGGGACTAATTTAGGGGTCTGGATAGATCTAATCATGGGGGTTTATATGTTTACGGGTTCTAGAGGGTGTTTCCTAACTTGATTGAGAATTCAACATTGAAGGTGAAATGTTGTTACCTTCTATGATTGGATAGATTCATGTTATTTTTATGTTGTTTCATTATATTAAATTTTATGAAATTATTGAACGTGTAAAATGATTGTATTTCTCAATAATATTTATATGCATTACACAAGATGGGATTGAAATTGGTTTTAAATGGGTTTTCACAATCGGTAATGAGTTTTATCATTCCAAGTGTTTGTTAAAATACGTTAGTATCACTTTATAATAAATTTAAGGGTTATAAAGGGTTTTTTGAAATCATTTTCATTTTCAAAGGATATTTTTGGTGATTTAATGTAATGTTTTATAAAAAAAGTAATTGAACGTTGTTTTTATTATTTTGACACTATTGGGTGTGAGGGTAATTCTAATATATTTTCAATCAGCATTCCATTTCAATAGTAATTTTTAAAAGATGATAAATTGTTTAGTTTTCAATTAATTAAAGTGGGTTGGAATTCCAAAAATGATTATGAAGGTTCATTGGTACTTTTTTAAGAAGTTTTTACTGGAATTAATGGTTCCCACATTATTATAACACTTTATTTATATTATGATTTTTGTAGATTGTGGATCCAAAGGGTATTTTATAATTTTATATTAATTATTATTCGTGGATATGAAAGGGGATGTTTCATGAAAGGTTGTCGTATGTGAGATGTGTTTTATTTGTTTTGTTTTAAATATTGAATATTGTGATGATATTTTTTCTCGTTTAATTACTCCCTTCATTTTGTTGGTATCCTGGTAAAACTAGGTAGATATGTAGAGATTATAGATGTGTGTTAGGGTATCTTAGTGATATTAGGATTCCTAGTGTCTTAGAAATGTTATTCCCTCCTATGGGTTTATTTTTTTGTCTTAGTGACCTTGAAGGGTGATGAGAGGGTTTTCCTGGTATCACCTTGTGGAGAACTAGAGAGATTTTTTATAAGAAATCAAATTATATTATAATTCATATTAGAGCATAGTATATTAACATGGTGAATATATTTATCATGGGATACCTTAATGGGATCCCGATATATATACATCATTTTTATCTCATTAATTTTGTTCTTTTTGCATGACAATATGGTTTGGTTATATTTATTTAATTTTGTTCTTTTTATATCATGGTCAATATAATTTTTATGAATTTTTATTTATTATTCATTTTATACATAAAAAATAAAAAATAAATATTTTGGGTAGTGTGGTTTGATTTAAAATGAATGTAATGGTTATATAAAAAATAAATTTGAGAAATGATTTTTGAAATTATGGGGAAGTTGTTATTTTACATTCATGTATAAATGTACTATTTACATGGTTTTAATCATATTTTGCGGGTAAAATGTGTTTTATTGGTTTTATTTAATTTAATGGTTTTAGGATATTTTATCCATATTTATTCTTAAATGTATTTCCTTGGTAATTGAGACAAATATATAAATTGGTATATTTTTTTTATTATATGCATGTGAAAAACTATTTTATAAATTATATTCCAAAAAATAATTTATGGAATGTGAAATGAAAGGAACTTAATAAACTATTTGGTGAAATCGTATTGGGAATGTTTATCTCAAAACCTACATATACATCAGTATGTGTGTGTGTGTGTGTATAGATCTTATAGTTTCTCTCGGGTTACCAATGTATACATATAATCATTGGTTTTTAATTTTCATTATATATGTACTATTTCTAATATGGTGAGGTACTTTGTGTCACATTTAAGTTATGTTAGAGTTTTTTTAGTTCTATTAATTTTTTTTATGTTTTGTCAGCTAATTCTATCTATGTATATTATATTTTGATCATGTTTTTTCTACTTCCACTACATTTTTATTAATTTTTCTAGTTTGGTTTATTGGATGGATTATTATTTTATATTTATATGTTTGATTGAATCTATATATTTCATATTATTTAACATGTAGGAACATCCAATGATTGGGTAGTTTATTTCAGAATCTCGGTTGTTTCTTCTACTTTTTATTATTATCTTAGAGTGAAATAATTCCCATAGATACATTTTTATACCTTTGTATATTATGTCCTAAATATATTGATTGATAACACCCTTCAATCCTTCTAAAGAGTTGGTATAGGTACACGTTCAGTGGTGTCTCGAGCCATCTTGTTATAATACTCTAGGGGAATCTAGATTTGGAATGAAAATAACCAATTAGATGTTAATGGTCTTAAATAATGTTTGATATTAAAGGAATATAACCATTTTTATTATTAATTGTGAATTAACCTTAGTATCTTATCTCATATATTACTTTTACATATATTAATTTATCAAATTTTTTAGTTGGGAATTGTAATCCTTCCACCGAAACAATATGTTCTAAACTCATTGATGTAGAACAATTTAGAAAACTTTTGTAAAAGATAAATTCATGGAATATTTAAACTAAAACAATTATCAGGCCACACACGAAACTACCTAAATTCATGCATTATACTGCATGAAGTAGTTTAAATTTTTATAAACTAAATAATTCAGCCAAATTCATAATATAACATTTATATATTCTAATAATAACGTATTAAATAAACTAAATAAGTGAATAATTCATAAATTTAATATTGAGAAAAATATTTGTTGAAAATTTATAAATACAATATGAAAACACTATAATTTATATATGGATTGAAATAAAAAATTCACATTTATCTAATATGAAAATATCATATTATCATTTACATGTTTTTAATTTTAACCACTACATATTTCAAAAATATATTATATTTATGAATAATTTCATTATTAGATAATAAAATAATCATATTTTATGAAATCATTTATATAAATAAAAAAATTCTAAATTAGTTCACTAATAATCATTTTATATTAACATTTTAAATATATTAACAAATAATTATAAACAAATTTATTATTCACATTATTTTAAGAATGGAAATTTACATTAATCTCTAAAAACATATAGAAAAATGTTTTTAGTATTTCTTAAAGACCCATCATATTTGGCATGGGCATAGAGGGCTTGCGATGGTGAAGGTTTATGATAATTTTTAGAAAAAATAATTTTATTTAAAATTATACTCAAAATAAAATGCACCATGATAGTGGTGCAATCCATTTTGGTCCTAGGATCACATTATACACTGAGACTATTTTGAATCCATTTAGATCTATCCAAGTGGATTTTTTTAATATAGGTTTTCCAAGTCACTTCACTTGGTCAGGATGCTTTATGAATAAATTCAAAAGTTTCAAAAAATATTCATTTTTTTTTCTATTAAAATATTTTTCATTATTTAAAGGACACCATAAAATTATAAAAGGATAACTACAATGCAGAGAATCATCATATTATTCTCTTTTTTTTTTAATATTTTTATCACCACCCCATAATGAACATTATTTATAGAATATCCTAAAGACTTGTGAAATTAAATTACTAAAATAGGATTTTTAGAGTTTCAAATACAATATTCTACAACTAACAATAATTAAAATGAGTATTACAAATTCAATTATGTTCTCATACCTAGAAATATAATTTTCTACACTTTTTAACATTTGATAATTAAAATAAATTTATATATCTATTATAATAATATTAATGGGTATCATAGGGATGATACTCAGACTCTCATATCTAAATAACAAAATGAAAATAAAAAATATCCATAAGGTTTCAATATGTTTGTATAAAATAGTAAAATGAAGAAATGAATTGGATACCTTACATGTTGATGATTTGGCCTAACAAAAATCACATGAGCTTGTTCAATATCAGTATGGAGAAAATAATAGGTTATACCTCCTAGGGTATCCATGGGATTTAAAAATTATAATAATGATAAAGAAGTTTCTCTTTTAATCAATGATCTATTAGAACATTATTTAATAACTTAACGAAATTAGGGGTCTGATATATATTCTATTTCCACTCATTATTATAGAGTTATGATATAATTAAGATCCCATAATTATCCCCAAACCATGATCCTCCTAATATAGGCCTTAGACAAGAATTTAAATAATTTTACCATTTATATATAAATATTTTATTACTATTTCATGAGTATAAATGGTTATAACTCCTGATTATTAATTTGTTTGTTAATATTTTTACATTTTTAAAAAATAAGATAGTTGTTTCAAATGCCCAAAATTATCCTATTATAATAACCAAATTAATAATTTAATCCTGGTATTGGAATGATTTTACATAACCATGTGTTATCATATAACAAGATAATTCAATGAAGAATAACACATATGGTTGACACTCAACTTATCATGATGTATCTCAAAGAAAACCGTGATGTTTTTTGAATCACCACACCATAGAGGATCCTTTAGTGAAATTTTTTGTCAATACCATTTTTGTGATTCATTAGGATATTACTAGTTTAAATTATAGTGGAGAGATAGTGTTTTTAATGATCAATTGTAATATATTTTTCAAATTTTCATAAATTACTATATAATGGGGCATATGTAATTTTTGGATTTTTGGATTCCTATTGATGATATGATACAAGGGGTTTCATTAAAATAACATACCCCTATAGCTTAAATATATCTTTTCGATGCAATATAATAATATTTTAAGGTTATGTATCAATAAGAATTGATTGAATTAGGTTGTAGTGAAGACAAATTGCCCCATTTGAAGATTTATTGATTTATTTGGGAAACAGAATAATCATAGTTAGTCTCAATGTTATAATTATGATTGGGATGCCATCACATAGGTTTAGAAGATAATGATATTTATATATACATATTTTGGTATTGTTATTATAATTTTATGTTCTTAGCGTTTCCCTTTTGAGTTACTAACTAACTAGTCATTTTCATGGGGTTAATGCATTAAGTGTTCTGAACATATATTTATTAAATAATAGTTGTGTTTATTAATGTTATATTACATTTTTTATAATTCAAGGAGGTGAATGTTTAATATCTAACGATGAGATTAGGACTTCATTTCTCACATCATCTTTATATAAACATTACAAATTTAAATTTTTTCATATAATAATTTAATTTCCCATGGCTTGTTATCTCTTAATATTTGGTAGGTATGGACCCATCTAAGATCAATGTAGTTGTTTCTTCAGAGGTACCAAAAAAATTCAACTTAGGAATTTATTTTTATAAGTTTATTTTATCATTACTATTGATTTGTAACTAAATTATATTATATTTAAATTATTTTACAAAAAATTTATTAGAATGGTCACATATTTTGTTAAACTCCATATAGTGAGGTATCATTCTAATTCCTGAAGGAGTAGTTGAATAGTATTCCCATTCAATATTTAACTAATAATGGGATTATTTTTAAGTAATATTATGATTATTCACAAAAATATGTAGACTATATGTTAATATAGGAGTGGGTAGTCATATCCTATATTTTAGATAGTTACAACCCCACGAACCTTACAATGATACCCAAGATCTCTATCTTGAAGTAGTGGTATTCACCTTGAAGTCAAGGAATCATTTTTTATTGGGTGAATTTTTTTGTTAACACTTACTAAAAGATCATGGGATATATATTTCTATAAAGATATTTGAATTTATATCATTCAAGATATATTATGTTCTAGTAGGTAAAGGAAATATAGTAGTTGATGAATTAATCATGATGTCTTATAGTGATGTTTCTTATGAATTTATTGGGGATAGGATGATTATGGGATAAAATGTAGCATGGAATGTATACATGGATGAGTTTTGTGATAAATCCTACTTATACTACCTAATGGTGAAATATTACTTTTTTTAGTTCATGATTGAATTAAAATTTGGATATCCTAAAGATGAAGCTTGGGGGGATAATATTTTCACTAAATATATTCTTCAATATTGGAAAAAAATATGGATAAAATATATTATTGTTTCATTGATGTTTATATATTCCCCACGGAATTCAAAAATTACTCTTTCCAAGAGTTTTATACTTTAATTATTTCCATGTATCCTAGTATAAAGAAAATTTACCATGATTTATGGTATAAGTGTCACGACCCATCCTCGGGGCCCATGCCATGACTACCCCAAGCCCACCTTCCATAGGCCAGGGGCTGCTGACTAGCACCAAAGTCGTAAATCCTGATAACTGGGAGGGCATTTCCTTTATAAAAGTAAACAAAACACCACATAGTACAAGTAGAAGTAATACACGAAGTACAAAAGAAAGTGATGAAAACTAAATGGGCCAGAAAACAAACCCAAATGAATGTAAATGTACAACTGAACTAAGTAAAAAAGAAAAGACAAGAAGCTGGATGAATAGAAGAAGCTCCTAGGTCACCCACCTCGCATCCTACCTGAAGGGTAGATACAGATAGCGCAGATCCTGGATCATCCACCACAGATCCTACATGAAGGGTAGGTACAGATAGCACAACTCCTGGATCGTCCCCATGGATCCTACTTGAAGGGTAGGTACAGATATCCTCCACAACGCTCTCGGCCGTCAACCTCCTCCGAGTATTTTCTTGTGGTGAAGTCCACCTACGGATACTAACTCATCGTGAGGTCCACCTCCGGGTACCGTCCAGTCCTCGAACACTCGGCCTCTGTCAGCGTTGCCCGTCATCTGCAACCAACACAACAAGGTGTGGGCATAGCTTGTGCAGGGGTGAGTATACGATACTCAGTAGGGACCCCAAGGCCCTCAAGGTCTCACTAAATCAAACAAGGATAACCAGAATGAAGGATCTCAACAAATAAACCTTAATTAGGAATAATCCCATAATTATACCTAAGTTATCATGTAACCCATATCAATCATGAGGAAACACAAAGATTACGATATCAATAGATAACCACTACCTAGGTATATGCGCATACATATACCTAAGTTATCATGTGACCCATCTCAATCTTGAGGTAAAAACAAAGGTCATAGACTCAGCTCAAACCGGGATTTTCATTATCGAAACCGTAACTGCTGAAGAGCCCCGTCTCTAATGAGTACAGTGATCCTATCACGACTCTGAGGTACTGCTCACTAACCATAGACTACTGAGATACTCCTCCTGTCGAGTACCGCGGGTCTGCCACCTCACAATGTAGTGCTCTTCCTCCATGGGTCTGCCACCTCACACAGTAGTGCTCCCCCTTATAGCCTACAGAGGTACTCCTCCTGTCAAGTATCGCGGGTCTGCTGCCTACTACCAGGCACTCCGTTCGCCATGTGTCTGCACCCAAACACAGTAGTACTCCATCCACTGGGCTAGTCGACTCACTCCAAGTCGATTCTGTCAATCTGTCGTCAGGTCTCAGTCAGCTACACGGTCTCCGTACTCCATACGATCGACTCCAGTAGGTCCTCTACACGATCTACTAGTCGGTACTCCAAGTATCACAAAGTCCCACGAAGAAGTATCTCAAAGGACCGTCTCGTCATGGGGGTCTCAAGGCAACAAACGGCGCGTCAATCAGACACCTGGTCTGTGAGTTATTTGCCTTTTCGTCCCAGGGGCCCGGTTGGATTCATGTGCGAACCAACCCGGACATATCTCAACTGTATCCCAAACTCTCATAGGGTATACTCATAGGGACCGTTTCTCACTGTGATCACCAATTCCGCTGACGGTTCGTCAAACGGACGTCCGGTCTGAAAGTTATCAGCTTTTCCGTTCTAGGGGCCCAGTTGGTTTTTAAGTCAAAACCAACCCGACCACACTCCAACTGTGTCCAAACCGTGAGAGGAGTATGCCAAAAGGTCCGTATCACAAAGAGGAATCCAATAAGGTTGACGGCATATCAATCGGACGTCCGGAGCTCAAGTTATAAGCATTTCTGCTCCGAGGGCCTAGCCGGTTTTGGGTTCGAACCCACCCGGACGTACCCCAAGTTCTTCAAGACCTTGAGTGTAAAAAACCGAAACGACCGTCTTGATCCAAGGATCGCATCTCAACTGACAGTGCGTCGATCGGAGGTCCGTAGACCATGCTATGGGCATTTGAACGAAATTGCCCGAGAATGGGGGGTTCGGGCCCGGTCCGACCCGGCCCGTTACCCCCCCTTGGTCGGTCCGAACCGGGGCGACCTGACCCGGGTCCGGGTCCGGCCCAATAGGATGCGGCCCGGCCCGGCCTGGGGGCCAGTTGGCCTAGCGCGCATGCGCGGCCCGCCTGGCCAGCTCAGCCCGCGCCGAGCTTTGAGCGGAAGGGGGGGGGGGGGGCTTCCCCCCTTGATTGGAACTGCGACCCCACGTTGGGGGCCACTCCCGCAAGCGGACGCGGTGCTAGGTGCCACATCTCCCTCGGGTCCCGCGCAGCCGCCGGACCGGTCGGCTACCGCCGCGGCTTCAGCCTCGGCGGTCCCTCCTGGCGGTCGGTCGGTGCCGGTGGCTGGCACTGTTGTTCCAGTGTGGCGCGGCAGAAAGTTCTTCTACGGACCACCAGACACGCTCCGGTGGTCTGTTTTTCCTGGCGCCTTCACCAGCGGTCCTCCCGGGACCTTCTCTTCACTGTGAAGTCTTAAAAATGCCTATGTGGCCCATTCTGTCATCGCCTGACGATCCACACGTCAATATACAAACTACAGAGTCTTCGAATCGCCTCTGCGTCCCTGACTCGTACCACGGTTTCGTTCGGCCTCTACGGCGCCGTGCGACGGCGCCGCGCTTCTTCACCGCATTCTTCTTGTTTCCGCGTAGTGTCGTTGCATCGCGCACCCTTGTTCATTCCGTGACAAACACAACATCGAAGGGGGAGGAGAGTCGGCTGTGTTTGTGCGGTCTGTCCTCCTCCCGTTATAAAGATAACAGGCAGCGCAATAATAATACGATGAATGGCAAGGAAAATTATATGGAACAAAAAATTAACCCCAACATGGATGAGGTTGTCAAACGAAGGTTGTCGCGGGGAAAGGATGTCGCGGAAGAAGGTGTCACGGAAGACGGCATCACGAAAGATGGCATCGCGGATCGAGGCTTCGTAAGTGTCGTCGGCGTTCGCATGATAAAGGATACAACATGTAATCGTTCTTCAATGAAGGCGTCTCTCACCGGCTGCAGAGAGGGAAGAAGAACGACACGTCATTCACTCCTTGCGGTGATGGCGTTCTTCGTCAGGTTCTTGATGTTCATCGCATTCTCCAATGAAGAATATGAGTTCTATCTCCTTCATTTCCCAAAACAACCCATCAACTAAAATAAATTAAGACTTTTTATTAATTTATTCACACATGCCAACACTTTTAAAAATTCAAAATTAATTCAATTAATTAATGTCTTCAATTAAATGAGTAGGGAGTGTATTGGCATTCATTAAAAGAGAAGAGGTAAAGTCACAACATTAAGGAGGAGTTTTAAGGGGTTATGGGGAATGTGAAAAGGTGGGGGCTCGTGTGGGCCCCACCTCTCCTTTATTCTCCCAAGGGAAGTTACCAACCCAACTTCCACACAAATGATAAATCTACTTAGAAGAAAAATAAAATTGGATTACAAATTTTATTTTGTTCTTCACTTACACCTCAAATTTTAAACAACCCCTCCCGAGAAAATGATACTTCAAAAAAGGTCTTCATAAGAAATTATTGGTGTTGTGGTTCCATCGGTGCCCTCAGATATCAATTTCGATCACCGGTTCAAAAGTTAGAAAAACCCGCTCGTTCGTTCACTGTACGCACCCGAGCTAGACTTCAGAACGTGATTCCGGGCACACCGGGTCTCGAAATCAGGTTCCGTCAGAAGCCGCAGTCTCATAAAATTCCAAATAAATTAAGAAATATTTTTTTTGAAATTTCAGGGTCTATACATTACTACCACCTCAGGGATTTACATCTTCGTAAAGCTATAATACAAACTAGGGAAACAAAAGTGTTACTGAGCACGCAACTGAGCCTCCCACTCCCATGTGCTCTCCTAGAGGTTCATGAGCTACCAGTGGAAGTGCACCCAAGGAATCGACCGTCTACATAGGATCCTCTCATGTCGATCCTTGATCCCCATAGGAACCTCCGTGAATGTCGCCCTGCCATCGACGTCCTACTTACTGAGGTCGTTGATGTGTGAAGGATCATGCACGTATCTCCTTAGTTGAGGTACGCGGATGTTATCATGCACCCGGTGCATCTGAGGTGGAAAGGTCAAGTGGTAAACCACCTCTCCTACGCTGCTGAGGACCTAGAAAGCTATGTTGAACCTCGGAGATAACTTTCCGACTCGGCCACATCTCTGTAAACCTCGTCGAGGTGAGACCCATATAAGGATGTGTTCGTCATCTTCAAAATCTATAGGCCTCCGGTCAGCTCTGCTGGATGTGGTGCCACAACTCTGAAGAATTATTGCACAGAGGTATGTTTGGCCATCTCCAGAGTGATCGATTGTGCCCTCTTATGCATGATTCCATCATGTCCTGCCTGGGTTTTCCTTTTTGCTGACCAAGGAAAACCCCATCCCAACGTTGTCGATAAACCACAACCTTTTTGCCTAATACAGTCAATATGTGTATGAACTATGGATCCAATCCATACTCAGACCAACATTGTAAAGCCTCAACGCTGCCACCAAGAGATTCCAACCGAAACTCTCACCTCGTGGGTCAGATCACACTGTCGGCATAAGGGTGATTATCGAGTCTCCTCCCAATGGTACCTCCAGACGTGGGGTTAAAGTCTACAGCTTTCCGAAAACTCCTGTCCTAGGACATGATTCGTGGAAGACATGATTCGTATCAATGTCTTGTTGTTACGGTATATAGTAGAAGACACAGTCCGTACATTGAATCACCCTTAGATATTTTCGGTCGCACTCCTTGACCGCATGCAACTACTCTTTCCCCCGCCCTCCAGCTCTCTGATCATAGTGTGGATTACAAGGGAAGGTGGTTACAATATGTCAAAATGTTCACCACCCCATGCTGCTCTCATAGCTCTGCTTCCAGGTCTGCCGCCTTGCAGATTCATCTTTCCTTTTTTACTTCCTCTTCTTGAAACATTTTACACGCCCATGTCTCCGAGACAGGAACCAGTTTCCAGCTTTCCCACTGCTAACCTTCACTAACTGCATCCATTCAGCAAAAGAATTATCCACCAAAAAGGTTCTTTCTAACACCATAACATAAGTAGGAATGCATAGAGAAAAGGTGCAAGCTCGGATGTCCAAGCCAGAACCACCGATCGCATCGCATTCATTGAGTACCAGGAATAGTTTGGTACACCCTGATGAATTCTCAGCTACCAACATGTCATCCTGCTGATGCAGCATAAGCTCTAGAAAACTCGCATCCACCTCCTCAAGCCATTCCTCAAATGCCTGTGAGTCGGGCTCGCCTCGAAACTTGAGGGTATCTGATGTTGGAACACGTGTAAGGCAGTAAGTCTACATGTGTCACATATCGGTACTGCCAGTTTTAACTACTGACCAACATGTAGTGATGTATAGCTGACACACTACCCAAAGGCACTATCTCAGGCATCAGACCACATATCGAAGCCTTATCACTATGTCGTACATCCTCATGGTCACTCACAGGAAAACACTAGTATCCAAGTCCACCATCCACTCTAATGATGTCTCTGCTAGGCGGAAAACTCTAGTAATCGCCTCCATCCAGTGCTCTGCTGTCTGGGAATCTGCCTCGCCTCGTAACCTCAGAGGCCTCTGCTGCTAGAACTTGTGTAATGTGCTCTTCCAGCATGCACCGTCCACTAGTATGGCTGGTGGAATCTACTGCCTAATGGGTGGTGGTGCTACCGTTACACCACCCAAAGGAGCCAACATAGAAAGAGGGACATGTACCAGAGCCTCATCGCTTGGTGAGACGTCATCGATTACTCTCTCGGAAACTACAACTGACTGACTACGTGGAGACATCCTGAATAGATGTGACATGGTCAAACGATTTAAACCTGGTGATCTGACCTGGTTTGAGCTGACATAATGAAAACTTTTAAAACACCCACACAATCAGTGTTTTCATGAACTATGTTAGAAATCAGTAGTCAGGGTCCTGGTGTACGGATACGTCGGCCGCCGCACCAACAATGGACTCCCTGAACTGAAATCCACACTTAGTACCCTTAACACTATTTCATCACAGAAAGAAAATATCAGACTCCTATGTTATACGGTAGAACTGACTCCTCTGATACCAATTTGTCACGACCCGTCCTCAGGGCCCGTGCCGTGAATACCCCAAGCCTGCCTTCCATAGGCCAGGGGCTGGAGACTAGCACCAAAGGCGTAAATCCCAATAACTAGGAAGGCATTGCCTTTATAAAATTAAACAAAACCCCATAGAGTACAAGCGGAACTAATACACTAAGTACAAAAGAAAGTGCTGAAAAGTAAATGGGAAAGAATACAAACCCAACTGAAAGTACAGCTACAACTGAACGAAGAACAGCAGAAAAGACAATGGCTGGAAGAATAGAAGCAGCTCCTAGGTTGTCCACCTCGGATCCTACATGAAGGGTAGATACAGAAAGCACAGCTCCTTGATCGTCCACCACAGATCCTACTTGATGGGTAGGTACAGATAGCACAAATCATGGATCGTCCACCACAGATCCTATTTGAAGGGTAGGTACAGATAGCCTCCACAACGCTCTCACCCATAATCCTCCTCCGAGTATCGTCTCTTCGTGATGTCCACATACGGATACTGACTCGTCGTGAGGTCCACCTCCAGGTACCGTCCAGTCCTCGAACACTCGGCCTTTTTCAGCGATGCCTGACGTCTGCAACCAACACAATGAGGTGCGGGCATAACCCGTGAAGGGGTGAGTATACGATACTCAGTAGGGACCCCGAGACCCTCACGGTCTCACTAAATCCAAAAAGGATAACCACAAAGAAGGATCTCAATGGATAACCCTTACTAAGGTATAAGCCCATACATATACCTAAGTTATCGAGTAACCCATCTCAATCATGAGGAAACACAAAGGTTATGATATCAACAGATAACAACTACCTAGTTATATGCCCATACATATACCTAAGTTATCAAGTGACCCATCTCAATAATGAGGTAACACAAAGGTTATAGACTAAACTCAAACCAGGATTTTCATTATCGAAACCGTAAATGCTGAAGAGCCCCGTCTTTGACGAGTACAGTGATCCTGTCACAACTCTGAGGTACTACTCACTAACCTTAAACTGCTGAGATACTCCTCCTATCGAGTACTGCGTGTCTTCCACCTCACAAAGTAGTGCTCCTCCGCCATGGGTCTGCCACCTCACATTGTAGTGCTCCCCCTCAAAGCCTACAGAGGTACTCTTCCTGTCGAGTACTACGGGTCTGCTGCATGCTACCAGGTGCTCAGTCTGCCATGGGTCTGCACCCAAACATAGTAGTGCTCCATCCATTGGGCTAGTCAACATAATCCAAGTCGAGTCGGTCAAGCAGTCGTCAGGTCTCATTCGGCTACACGGTCTCCGTACTCCGTACGCTCGTCTCCGGGAGGGTCCACTCCATGAGCTACAGGTCTATAATCCATGTATCACAAAGTCCCACAAAAAAGTATCTCAATATACCGCCTCATCATGGGGGTCTCAACGCAACATACGACGCGTCAATCGGATGCCCGGTTTGTGAGTTGTTAGCCTTTTCATCCTAGGGGCCCTGTTGGTTTCGTGTGCGAACCAACCCAGTCGTATCTCAACTGTACCCCTAACTCTCATTGGGTATACTCATAGGGACCGTTTCTCATCTTGAACACCAATGCCGCTGACGGTTTGTCAAACAGACGTCCAGTCTGAAAGTTATCAGCTTTTCCGTTTCTAGGGGCCCGGTTGGTTTTTAAGTGAAAACCAACCCGACCGGACTTAAAATGCATCCAAACCTCGAGCAGAGTAAGCCAAAAAATCATTCTCACAAAGAGAAAATCCAAAAAGGTTGACGGTACATCAATCGAATGTCTGGAGCTCATGTTATAAGTGTTTTCGCTCTGAGGGCCCGGTTGGTTTCGGGTTCGAACCAACCCGGCCATACCCAACGTTTTCCAAAACCTTGAATGTAATATACTGAAAAGACCGTCTCGATCCTAGGATCGCATCTCAACTGACAGTGTTTCGATCAGAGGTCTGTAGCCCATGTTATGGGAATTTGAATGAAACAGCCCGAGAATGGGGGGTTCGGGCTCGGTCCGACCCGGCCCGATACCCCCCCTAGGTCGGTCCGAACCGGGTCGGCCCGAAACAGGTCCCGGTCCGACCCAATAAGACGCGGCCCGGCCTGGTCAGCGCAGCACGGCCTAGTCGGCGTGGCCCAGCCTGGCCTGGGTGGCCCAGCCCGGCCAGGTGGCCGGTTGGCCTGGCTCGCACGCGCGACCCACATGGCCAGCTCGGCCAACGCCGAACTTTGAGCGAAAGGTGGGGGGGGGGGTGAATTCCCACCCTTGATTGGAACCGTGACCCCATGTGGGGGGATGCTCCTGCCAACAGACGCGGGGATGGGCGCCGCGTCTCCCTCGGGTCCTGCGCAACCGCGAGACCGGTCGCCTGCCGCCACGGCGGTCCCTCCTGGCGGCGCGCCGGGCACTGCTGCCTCCTTGCGCGCCGAGCGCTGCCGCCTCATGGCGCGCTGGCAGTGTCTTTTTCGGACCACCGGACGTGCTCCAGTGGTCCGTTTTTCCTGCAGCCTTCGCCAGCGGTCCCCCCGGGACCAGCTCTTCATTGTGAAGTC
The DNA here is from genome assembly GCA_963277665.1 of Viscum album. NCBI lineage: Eukaryota > Viridiplantae > Streptophyta > Magnoliopsida > Santalales > Viscaceae > Viscum > Viscum album. The sequence continues at coordinate 864,053,190 of OY728152.1, read as the reverse complement.
TTCAAAACGCCTCTGTGTCCCATTCCGTCATCGCCCGATGATCCGCACATCAATATACAAACTGCGGAGTATTCGAATCACCTCTTCGGCCCCGACTCTAAACACGGTTTCGTTCGGCCTCAACGGTGTGGTGCGACGGCGTCGCGCTTCTTCGTTGCATTCTTCTTGTTTCCGCGCGGTGCCGTTGCACCGTGTGCCCTTGTTCATGCCGCGACAAACACAACATCGAAGGGGGAGGAGAGTCGGCCGTGTTTGTGCGGTCTGACATCCTCCTGTTAAAAAGATAACAGGAAGCACAAGAATAATACAATGAATGGCAAGGAAAAAATTCACGAAGAAGAAATTAACCCCTACATCAATGAGGTCGTCAAACGAGGGTCGTCACAGGTAAAGGACGTCATGCAAGACGGCGTCGCGGAAGACGACGTCATGGAAGACGGTGTCATGGATTGAGGCATTGTAAGCATCGTCGGCGTTCTCCTGATAAAGGATGTGGCACGTCTTCGGCATTCGCCTAAGGCATCTCTCACTGGCTGAGAAGAGGGAAGAAGAACGACATATCATTCTCTCCTTGCGGTGATGGCGTTCTTCGTCGGGTTCTTGACGTTCTTCGCGTTCTCCAACGAACAAGACGAGTTCTATCTCCTCCATTTCCCCACACAACCCATCAAACAAATTAAATTAAGACATTGTCTAAATTTATTCACACATTCCAACACTTTTAAAAATTCAAAACTAATTCAATTAATTAATGTGTTCAATTAATTGAGTAGAGACTGAGTTGGCATTCATTAAAAGAGATGAGGTAAATTCACAACATTAAATAGGATATTCAAGGGGTTATGGGGAATGCAAAAAGGTGGGGGCTCATGTGGGCCCCACATCTCCTTTATTCTCCCTAGGGAAGTTACCAACCCAACTTCCACACAAAGGAAAAATATACATAGAAGAAAAATATAATTTGATTACAAATTTTATTTTATTCTTCACTTACACTTCAAATTTTAAACAACTCCTCCCGTGAAAACGCACCATCGAAAAAGGACTTCTTAAGCAATTTCCAGTGTTGCGGTTCCATCAGTGCCCTCTGATTTCGATTCCGAGAACTGTTTCAAATGATTGATAAACCCGCTCATTCGTTCACTGAACATACCCGAGCTAAACTTCAAAACATGATTCCGGGCACACCAGGCCTCGGAATCAGGTTCCGCCAGAAGCCGCAGTCTCGTATAATTCCAAAGAAATTAAGAAAAAAATTTCCTTGAAATTTCCGAGTCTTTACAATATGTTATGTTTTCTATGAATGTAGAAGTTGATGATAGATTTTTTTTTCTTGATTTATTATGTCCAAACGAGTTATGGACATCCCAAGATAATTTTTATTTTCACATTAAACCAATTATAATGTTTATAGTGGGACCCACACAACCTATTTTCACCAACATCCTTAATAATAGATATATAATTATTTTAAATAAAGTACGAAATATAAATTAAAATTTATGATGTACACACAATCCATAAAGTGTGGGAATCAACATCAGGAATCGAACATCTCCATATTGGGACACCATGAGTTGATGTATCTGCTTTATCCATCATGACTAATGATGAACAAAGAAACCATCAACTGATATATCCTACTACATTGCTTTCGATTCTACATTTTGAAAATAGATCACTATAGAAGAAAACACTAATATAATAGAAAATAAAAGAATGAAAATAAATGAATCATGGAGAGAAATAACACTAGATAAATGGAAGACTATGTTGATACCACTTGTAGGTAAGGAGACTCATGATCAATGAAGTGTTTAAGGATTAAATCACCAATAGAACAACCAACAACGAAGACCCCTAAAAAATGACCAGGAATTCCTAATCGAATTATGATCATTACCTATAATTAAACAGCAAATTCCCAAAAACTGACCAATAATAAAGGAAAAAATAGATAACCAATAAATCCATTTTAAAAACCACCTAATGTTGAATCCTAGATGGAGAATCATCATCCAATCACCCCATCTCAAAACAATATGAAAAAATGATTAATCAAGATATGAAATTGGGGGGGGGGGTACCCAAATAAGATTATATTTAATAAAAAAGTCACAAAAAGAAATGAATATAAAAATAGAGAATTATTTGGGAAATGAGGACAAAAAACCATCTAATGATAAAAACAATTGAAAAAAATCTCTCCAAACCTCATCTTTAACACTACCCTAAACCATTATAGACCTATTCATGTTTGACTAAAATTTTCTCAACCATGATGAGTGTGTATTGAAGAGTATAAGGGTATGAAAGAAAATTATATATTAATACACCAGAACAACCCCAAAAACACCAATTGTGAAGAAATATTATGAAAAATTGAAATAATAAACCTTGTTACCCAAACATGCCATGACTCATGAAGGCCACCACAACCAAATATGAATACTGACACAATTCCAAACAATGTAATCAATATTTAGTTTGAATTAAATTGAACTCTCTTGTGATGTGTCTAGGGCAATGAGAAGAAGTAATGGATGAAGGAGAAAAAAATAAAAAAGGACACGGAAAACTTTAAATAAATAAGACAAAGTTGCCAAAATAATGAAAAGGGGTGATAGTTACGGAGAAAAAAAATATATGCATGAAAAAGGGATGAGGATGATTTTATGTATATGATATAGAGATGGAAAACACATAGTAGATAATCAACCTCTTTCATTGAGGTGGAGATGAAGGATAAGATGGAATTGAGAATAATTATGGGGGATAATGAATACATCATCCAATAATCCAATGAGTAAAGGTTAATCATTATGTTTTAATATATATATTATAGACTAAAAAGTTCCATAGTGGAAATTGTAGAATATAATTATTGATTTTATGATATGGTTTCTTTATATAATAAGATAATATGATGTTATCCTGGTTATTAATAATTGGTTGAAAAAGTTATCCCATTTAATATTGATCCTAGAATGAAGAATAATTGATTGTTTAAAAAGGATTTACATGGAGGAAATATTGAAGATTTATGAATAACATATATAAAAAATTTATAATGTAATCATTGGTTCACATCAAGGATGTGGCAGTAATTATAATTTGATTTTGGTAACCATCCAGGAAATAGTATTCAATTCTACCCATTGACCGATGGTAAATATGAGTGAATGAGTTATACATAAAAAGACTTTATAAGGAAATGAATACAATGTTTTGGTACATCTTGATTTGATAAATTTCCCTTGGATAAATTTTCATTAAGAAACAAAATTATCTATATGAATTATACAATCTCAGGAATTTTAGACAACCCTACTAATCACAATTATAATGGGTTGATGTTTATATGTAAATAATTTTTTTATTAAATAGATCAATATATAATGTAAAGAGTGAAAATTAAACAAGATAAAAAATATTGTACAAATTTGATAAAATCGTTTTATAACTATTGGATAATGCCATTATATTTTGATATTCGCAATCATGTATTATTAAAGGATCACACATTCATGGATTGTTCACATTTGGATAAAGTAGAAAATTTTCCCTCTGATTTGTTAGACCCCTATGGGTTTTGATGCTCATCAATAAATTGGTCTATCAATTTTAACTTCCAACCTTCATGGAAGTAATTCATTATATTAAACATGTATATTTTCATTAAAAATTTATTTCTTATATGTCTCATGTGATTTATTTGGATTATATTTTGATTAATGAAGATATAATATTTTTTATTATCCTATAGAGATTCACGATCATAATGTTACGTATTATGTTGAATAATTATACCATTAATATGTGTTCTATAGATCAATTTTGGTGTCAAGAAGTTCACTTGGGAATATTAGTTACATATGAAATTTACCATATTTATTTTGAAATATATGATTAATGTACTCATAGAATAATTTTTTATTTGGTATATGGTTATATTGTGGTATTCAATAAATTTTATGTTAAAGTGACACAATTGAGTTTGAAAGGACAAAAAATAATTTTATATGTATTTTATATGGTGAATTATATTTTTAAGGTAGGTTTATTTCACTTATGCATGCTGGTTTGGATTTTTGAGGATCAAAATATTTTAAGAGGTATGTAATATGAATACACAAAATTTTATTCATATAATTTACATGATTTGAGAGTTTTTATGTGATTAAATATAACTAAAATTGTATTATTTGATTTAAGAAATAAAAAATAAATCATTATTAAAAAAGTGTGTTTAAATAGAGGATTTTTTTTACGATGGTTGATGTTTTGGGGATAATTCATGTTGTTCAGAGAAGTTGATAGAGGTTTTTGTTAGTTACATGATTTATATATATATGGTAAATTAACCATGAAATGGAAAGTCATTTCATGATGTTTGAGGTGGATGATGTTTCAACATTATTCACATAATTAAATAAACATGGATTCTTGGATTTTATGGACATTAAGGTTTTCATGGTTTGATAAATTGTTAAATAATAAAGTACGATAACTACTCATATACATTAAAATACTTATTTTTAATTGTAAACAACTGGAGATTACCATTAAATCATTATAACTCCATTGGACGATATGAATGAACCATATGTGATTTTTTTTTTGTGATTTTAATGTTATTATTCATCTATAGGAAGATTTATATATTGAATTTTGGGGATAAAACACTAGATTTAATGAAATAAAATCCTTATATATATATATATTAATGTATGAATTTTAGATGATATTTTATATATATCACATTATTTTAGAAATTGGACAAAGAAATTTATAAAATAGATAAAGCATGAAATTTTTTATAATAAATTTTTATTTAAAGGACTTAAGTATAGTATCCATGAATGATTTTCCATGTTAGATCAATTATCATGATGTGTAAGGATATTTTAATATAGTTATTTCCATGTTATATGATTTTTTATAATATTATTGATATGATAATGGGTAAATATTTTATTAAAATATAATTTCATAAAAATAAATACGTCTGATAATAGAATATTACATAGGAATTATTTAATATATTAATTAATTGAGGGATAATATGCTAATTAGTTTAATGTGTTTAAAATAATGATTAAGGAAGAATAATTTGATGAAGTATTTTGATTTTTTGGAATTATATAGTGTAATTAAGGGAAAATAAATATTATATTGTAATCAAATAAATATAATTTTTTTAATGTGATTTCATTAAAAGAACATTGAGATGATGTTTGAATATATTGACTATTATTTATTCATTAAGTTTGGATATGTTAAATATAATCACTTTATGCCATTTTTATGATGAAATATTGTGTAATAATTATTGATTAATGGTATCATGAAAGCAAAAAAAATGATGTTATTAATATGATATATATATATAGTTTAACCAAGTTCATGGGGATTTAAGAAAATATAATAGCCATAGATAATGATATTTATAGTATTTAATGAATAATTATTCAACTAAATATATGATTAATAACGCATGTTGTTATTTATTATTAATGATGATGATATAAGGTGTGGTATGATTAGTTGCTTATAATATTTTAAAATTTTATTTCATTATTTGTCATTTATTTGATTATTATTATTTATTATATTGATTCTCATTTAATATATTAATATAATATCAAGGGAAATTTTATTCCTTGAGGAAGATATGATGTGGAAGGATGTATTATTTTTTATGGAAACCACAATTAAATTTATTTATTTCTTTAGTCTTACTTCTATAAAATAATTATGGTTATATATTTATGGATATCATATGTAATTATTGTTTTTGTTTCTATATTTTTTTGCGATTATTATGGTTATAAATATTCTATCGTTAAATGTATGCATAATGTAATGTGGATATTGTGATGCAGGAAGTTATGTACAATTGAAGTGATGTAGATGAATTGGATATGGATAGTTTGAATCATGAACGACATGTGGTGGTCAATTATATTGATTTATTAATTTATTATTGATTTATATTTAATTAATAAAATAATATGTACTGTCTGTATATATATATCATTTAAAAAAAGTTGTATTATGACTAATAACATGACATAAGAATAATTGGATGAATAAATAACATGGTATACTTGTATAATCACAAAACTATTATATATTCTTTTCCAGACAAATAATATCAAATGGAAGGTGGTGATAAAAAAATTATCTTACGGTCTTGGCGATCTAGATGGTGATAAAAAGATTCTATCATGTTTTGCTTTCAATTTTACAGTTTTATATTTGGGTTTGGGGTTTATGATATATAAACACACCGAGATTACGTGTGACATTTCATGTATGTTTTCACTTATATTGTTTGGTGTGATTTTGTGAAAGTATAATTAAGTCTATAATTATACATATTTAGTAAATTTTTTTGTTTTAATAAAATATTGGGTAATGCCTCTATAAGAGTAAATTATTACCCATGATTCTAGTATATGCACCATCGCCTTTTTGAGTTGGGATTCAAGGATTTCACTTAATTTAATTTCACTCCCAAGAGGTTTCCTAGTAAATTTTATTTGTGAATTATTTATATATTTACTGGGATAAATTTATTTGATTGGGGTGAACATGTATCATTTCACATAGGTGTATTGGGTCATAATATTAGAATATAAAATTGAAAAAATATGACACAATTATAGATGTTGTTAGTGATTAAAATAATACCCATTTTAAGAATTATGAATGTTTAACATGATTATGTTTATTTCTTCATTGGTAAGATCCTGAAAAAGAAACATTACATTAGATTAATTATAAATTAAAAGTGATAATGAATTAATTATTTTTTTGGAAAGTATTACTATACTAATAATGAAGTAATTAGAGGGATAGTGATGGGTCTATTTATTACAATTCTATCTGATTATATCTTACTATGCATGGATATGTCATTGAGATGAAAAATTATATGTAAACATTAGTATTTAAGAATTCATATGGGTGAAATAGTTATCATGTTTCTCATTTTAAACTCATTTTTTCTATGTAATACATTTTTTCAATGATAAATAGTACAGAACTGAGGTTTAATATATTAGTTAAAGAGGTAATGAGGCTAAAGAATCATGTAATCCCATCTATTTTCTGTAATATGAAGAGGTTAAATAGAATTTACAATAAACATGGATAGATTAAATCACCACTAAATGTTATTTATTCCTTTAGTAAGATATAAAAAAATGATAGTAAATGTTATTTTATTGGTATGCTAGTTACATAATGAATAACTACATGCAATTTAAAAAATGGTTTGAAAATAATGGAATAAAAAATGGTTATTTATGTTTTGAATAAAACCTACTTATGTACCTTACAATAAAACAATTGAATAATTATTGATGTATAAATCATGGTTCAAAAATAACACATTATTGAATTAGAAAACCCAAAAACCTATTATAGGGGGTAAAACAGGGTGGCCCAAAATTTAAATATTTTCTTTTAGTATCTCCCTAAATAAAAATATAATTATCTTGATATAATAACAATAAATTAAAATTACATCCACCTCATGTAATTATTATGTATATAAAAATTAGATAAAGCTATGAAAACACATTAACAAATATATTGAATTAATTAACCCTCCACCATAAACCAAATTTTCCCTGGTATTTGGATATCTCAACATTTTTATATATAAATCACCTAATTAACTATGTAATAATTAAAATTTTAGTGAAGGGAACTCATTAATATGGTTCATTTCCTTTAATGTTTTTATCATTAGGTCACTCCTTATTCCAATAGTCAAACCCTTTACCTCTCAATGAACAAATTAGTTTGAATTGGATAAAGAAATTTATAGAAATATATGAATTTCTAAAATATGGATCACATCCATTATAATTAATTTATAATTATAAATTTAGAAAAAACATCATCCTAGAAAATGGTTCATTTGTACTATTCATATACATTTTATTCTTCCATATAGATCTCTAAATCTTCTAGATATTACTCAACCTCTAACTTATTTTGATTTTTCTAAATATTTTTCCAGACATCCACTACATCTTATAGGTTCAATATATTTTCTCACTCTTCCTCATAATTTTTTATTCTCATTTTATAGATAATTATATGTTCTTTTCTATTTAATATAATTATATCAATCCTATGATCTTATCCCATGAATATATTTATTTGTACGCATAAAAACGTATAATCATAATATATAATCCTTGGTCTTTCAATAAGAAAATAATTATTTCAATTTAATCAATTTCACAATAAAATCTAATTTTTAACACATTGGGTAATATTTTAAATTCCACTTTACCCAACTAATTTAACTATAGTTTTTCAATTTATAAATTATAACTTTTTGTATGCATGTATTTTTTAATTGTATGGTACACTACATTATTTATTAAATCTATGTATATTAACCCACATAAGTGATTTATGTTGAATAAATCATACATTTATCAGTACAAAACTTTTTACTATATTTAACACATTTTTATTATAGGATTTAAAAAAAATGAAAAATATTTGATATATATTATTTTATATATAATCTCAATTTAAAAGTTTCTAGAAAATACAAAAAAATCAATATTTGATCATTATTATTTGAGTGAAATGTTTTTATTTATATTAAGTCCATATAAATTTCTTTCTCACATCAAAAATTATTTTTTCACCATTACATTTCACTTTAAAAAATTACTAAATATTTTATCTGTCAATACTATTCTTATTATTCACTATATTTATTATATGTGGAATAAGTATTCCATTCCATTATTTTTTTATAATTCAAGAAAAAAATTTGTAAACTGGTTGATAAATAATTAAATCTCAAATAAAAATTGGTTGTGAGGGGTTTTATTAAACTCAATAAATATTAAATGCATTGAAAAATGATATACCAAAATACCACGATTTATCCCTGAGTTTTTTAGAATATATACTATAAATAAATAAATACATATATCTGTTAGATAAAAAAATTCCTTTAATGTATTTGCTATAGATTCATATAAAACATCTATAAGACTCATTACTATGATTTTTGTCCAATAACAATTTATATAATGTATCTTATTATAATGAATTAGTTATGTCTACAATCCCATCCACCACTAAAAAAGATCCACCAATGCCTATAAGATTGTTATGGATCCCCAAAGGCTAGATATTAGTGTCTGAGAATCATAATAATAGAAATTATAATGTGTTTTTCTTTAAATCCGAGTCATCCTATATCAAAATTTATATTTGAAATCCGGAATGACCTATACATAAGTCATACATGCCTGAAAAAATAAAATATGATAAAATAACAAAACAATAGATAGAAAATGTAGAAATAATATCTTTAATCACCCTCTAAATAGCCTCCCCTATAAAATATCCTCCCATAGTGACAATACAAGACTATAGAAATAATAAGACACCTCCAACCATAAAAAATAATTAAAATACTTAAATTAATGTTTGGTAATGGAAATTAATGTAAAATAAGAAGGTGACATACCTATAATGACGATATAGTAGTCACCATCCAATCACAAACAAATAATTCTCTAAGAGAGATCATGAACTAATCCTAAAATTATATATTAATATTTTAATGAGCCTATAAAATATAGTAGGTAAACATATAATAAGAATATGCGAATACCATACAAAAATAGTTTATGAAATTCTATTTTAAACATATGTTATAAAATTGATTTTCACGTGGTATATAAAACATTCTAAACAAAATGTGAGATGTATATTTTAAAATAACCATTCTTTTTATACAATTAAAATCATAGATGATTAATCCTTTCATGTTAATAGTTTTGAACCGTGGAAGGCATTCTTAAAATCATATAATACCAAGAAAATCAATATTTTTCCCTCTTTCAAAGGTATCTCATTAGAGAAACTTTTTTATGGTAAATATCGAGGAAAATAATTACTCAAAAACTATTTTATTAAAACCCAAAAAATATTACTTTTTAATCAAATCGTTCAAACCATATTAAAATAATTTTTTTGGAATATTACATAATACACACTCAATGTGATGAATAATCCAAAAATAAAGGATCCCAAACATCATGAAAGAACTATATAAGGATGTAAATGATCAACCAATTCCAATACGAACAGTATAGCAACTAGAATATAATCAAATCATAAAATAATCACAAAAAGTATCCTAAAAAGGAAATAACAACCTAAAATTATCCATATTCTCTAGTAATAACGGACTTCAATTAGTGATAACGATCCTAGGAAAAAAATACAACACCATTTAATGACCCTAGAGGCCTCATTATATATCATTAAATAACATATCTATAGCACATTTTCTACAATTCCAACAAAATAATGTTACTCTTTCATTACCTGATACCCATAGGATATATTTGATACGGTGTAGACAGGAAATATTCCCCACGTAGCTTACTACTAATCTATTGAGAATTCCATAGTATATCTCACTTATTATGCACCTAGGACTCAAATGGAATGTCAAATAGAGGTGAGTAATCAATAATCATATATATAAGTATAAAAAATTTTAATGTACACACTTGTCACCTCCTTCACACTCAAAAACAAAAGACCAAACACATATCCATGAATAAACATCAGAAAAACCATGGAATCATAAAAAATCTCCCATATGGTCAGAAATTATAATTGGATGGGTGTACATAGAAGGTATTCCCCCATGGATTGTCTTGGATCCCCAATATCCCTTGGAGGAATATGTATAAATAGTTTGGATGGAATTGTGGAAAATGTGTAACATCCCAGGTAAATAAAGAATAATAAATTTTCATATTTATTAATATTTATGAATTAAATATTAATTTTACTATAAATGGGTTGCTATGTTCGATAGCGTATCTGATACGCAACACAGAGTTTCATTGAAATCTTTCGTTGCACACTAGTAATAAAAAAATATTATTTTAAATGGTAGTTAACACATTGCCATTATATTGGCGAGAATGGATAGAAATAACTAAAATATTATTACATATGTGTTTTAAATGTTTTTACATTTATCTAATAAAAGATAATGTCTTAAAATACAGAAAGAATTCAATTTTAGGCATATATACTCTAATTTTCACTAAAGGTTCACTTATCGCCTTTTGATGGAGAACCGTCATTAAATATAGTTTTTTTCACTCTTATACATTCTATTGGACCAAATAAAACTCTTCTTCAGAATTGGGACATCAAAATTTACTTTTTGTAATTTTTGGTATTTTTCCGATAAAGATCATTTTTTAATGAATAGTGTAAAATGTTGTATTTTAATTCAAAAACTATTTTTAATCTAACTTATTTATATGATTACATTATCTTTTTAATTTCTTTTAAAGTGAAATTAGAATATATTTTTACCATTTAATACAATAGTGGTTGTTGGAATTAATTTCACTTTGAAATCGGACTTAAACTAGTGTCAATCTTTTGATACTTAGTGTTTCATAAAAACACGCTATTTGCTCTGAAAGTGGGAATTAATTATTAAATTAATTAATGTAAGTTACATGTTTTGAATTTTGTAAAATATACAACATTTTTGAATTCGGAATATCAAATATAGCTTAGGGAGAATTTTTGGTATTTTTCTGAAAAACATCAATTTTTGATGAATAGTGAAACCACTAAGTGGTACTTATAAAAAACTGATTTTTCATTTAAATGAAATTTTACCACCTCTGTGTTTTGAATTTCAAAAATCTTACATACATGGTTTTAATTAAGATGTAAAATTTGGTTCAATGGGATTAAAATAATTTTTTTGGTGAATAGTAACTTTTAAGTTTTTAATCACGATTAGAGGTAATTAGTGTAGTTTAAGGGAAAAATAATGATTTAATAATATAAAATGACCTAGACACATGTCCTACCATTATTGGATGTTTCATGGACGACCAATAAAATCCATGGGTCAACTTGGGGACCCCATGGAGCCACATTGGTAGGAAAATGACAATAATATTTTTTTATTTAATGTTAATGTAAAAATGTCACAAACATGAGTTGTTTTACTAAAAAAAAATTAAATGGGGTTATACAAGTCAGATTTTTGACTATAAATATTAATTAGAAATCTAAATCGATTTCATACATCATGATATTTTTTTTATAATTTTGAGACATTAAATAAAATAAATTATTTATGACATCATGATGATGCAGTGAAGATCTCATTATTTAACTATTTAAATAAAATGAAAAGATAATGAACAATCTAAGACCTACACATGTCAAAAACCTATTGGATGGGTGTATTTCGAACCCTTATCACCTTATCCTTGAATTAAATCAATGTGGGGCCTTTTAAATCAGAAACACATTTTAAAATAATGTAACATTTCTTTACATTCCATGAGTGCCCCTCCTCTCCTCTTATAAAAGGCCCCCACCTCTACCACCTTACCCACACATCCAAATCCATTTAATCGGCCAAAACCAACTCATTTTGTCTCTCCACATCCCTCTCTAACTCTTATAAGCCTCACTTTGGGCAGAAGTCTTCCCAAAGAAGCCTTTGAGCTCAAATCTAAGAGAGTTACCCGATTTTAAGGTAATGTCTTCACTTGTGTCCTTCTATTTTATTTTTCTTCTCCAACCCCATAAACTCTTTTTATTCATTTCTTTTGTAACAACTCCAGTATCTTCAATATACTAGGATGTTGTTATGAGATTATTTCTAGCTACACAAACACACACCTACATCTAATGGTTAACGAACATACTGTTTCCGTGGATGGCGAATTTCTGCCTCACGAAACGATGTTTGTTCAATATTTTTCCAACACCTTAAAAGTTGGCCATTAAGATGTCACTATATTTATATATGATATATAATATGTTTATTTATTCCTTAATCTTATGTATTTTTCATTTATGGAACACCTTCATGGCTTCAATTATGGGTATACGTGATATCTTCATTTTAGGAAGTGCGGACTACCGCCCCCTCAAAGTGATTTGATTCGTTAATGCCATATGTGGGACGTATAAAAGATGGATTTAAAGTTATTATATATGATTTATGTTACATATAAATGATGAATATAATTATGGAATTAAAATATACATACCTCTCATTTAGTTTTAATTCCATTAATATGACAATGAAATGAAAGTAGCATTCATGCGTATGTACGGCTTACCGTCTCCATGAACGGTGCATTTCATTTCTTACCTCTAAATGATTATGTAATATTATAAATAAATGTATATGCTGGATATATATTATATATATGATATCCAAATCATGAATATCATTCTGGATATAATGAACCTTTGATCACACGAACATCATGTAATTGTAAGAAGTTCACTTTTTACTCAAGTACCAAATATCGAAAAACGACCGTTATCATCATAAATGACTAAATAATGTTCATAAATGTAAATAATTGATATAAAAGGAATAATGAACATGAAAAATGTTCTTAATCACGTATAAATTAACTCAAGTTTATTATTAAGGACTTTAACGAACGATCTAGTCAAGTCGGACCCGAGGTAAGGGACTTCGTCTCAATGTCCTTTTATTGAGGCATATTTTTGTTTTATACACCACTTTCTTCAATACGGTGTATAAACAATTTCAAATTTACGTTTATTCAAAAGGAATCTTTTTATACGAAGCGTTTTACTAAAAAACAAAAGGGAATGTTTTTGTCGTACGTATGCGGCGACAATGACTTCTCCACCGCCGCGAGTATTATTTGGTCTTTGGCTTCCTCAACAAGCCGTAATGGTTTTTTTAAATTAAATAAATACCATATACTCTTTTATGTATTTTGGTATTGAAAATGGTTTTTTTTATAATGGATTTGTTATGTCAAAATATTTAAGTGATATATTGTGATCAAAGTGTGGAAATGTTTTCTTTCCATTATATTTGTTTTCTGTCTTCTGATTTTATATTGGTACTTGGACATTTGACGGGTGGTTACGTGTTAAACCATATGACGGGTGGTGCCGTGAATACGAGGACGAGTGTTTACGTTATAACCTCGAATTCATTGGGTATGGAAGTCGGTCGTATGGCTATTTCATTAAGTGATATGTGTGGAAGTCGACCGTATGGTTATTCCATTTAAGTATGTTTATGTCCCAAGTTACCTTTATATGTTATGTTATATTTATATGGATTTTATGGTAATATTTTGGTTACAAAAGTGTAAGTAATGATCTTTTATTCATTAAAGAGTTTTTACTACTTCATAAAGGTGAAAAGTATTTCTTTGATAAAGTATACATGATTTACTTGTTTTTTAGATAAACTATTAGTTTTTATTCTTTGTGTATACCTTACTGAGCTTTTTATGCTAACCCCATGTTTTTTTGAAATGTTTTTCACAGGACTTAATGTGGAATAGGGTCAGGAATGGGATCAAGGGAAATTCATCCTATATAAACCATGGAACTAGACATGTTTCTTTTTAAGAGTTTTTTATTCTATCGAAACATAATATAAGTGTCTACTTTGTAATATTTTTCGATTTAATAGTTATGTTATAATTCTCTAAAACTCTAAACCTAAAAAGATCTTCAATGTGAATTATTCATTCAATTCAATTTTGAGTAATATTTAAGGTCGGGGACTTATAGTTGGTATCAGAGGTTGGTTTAGAAAACATTAGGAGTTAGATAATTGTTAAATTATAAGTTGATATATGGTATGACTGAAATGATATAGCATTTAAAGATTACCATGTTACTTCGCCTAAGATATTTCTGTGTTCAGAATGGTTTTCCGCAGAGGAAACAAAGGAGCTATGTTGGGACGACACCAGGAGGATGAAAACCTTCCAAATCAGCAACCTGAGATGGTCGGAATTGGAACTGAACAGTTTGTTGTAGTGATGGAACAATTGACTCAGGATATAAATGGTGGTGGTATCCATGCACGAGATAAGTCAGATCAACTGCAGAGGAACATGTCAGTGGTGGAACATTACATGAGGCAACATCCCCCATCATTTAGAGGATAATCTGACCCTGTGCAAGCTTAAGGGTGGATTAAAGCACTAGAGAAGATTTTCAATGTCATGGGGTGTTCAGAATATCAAAAGGTTAGTCTTTCTGTTTATCGTTTTGAATGTAAAGCAGATCAGGGGTGGTCAATGGTGAAAAATATCAGGGATAGTGATGAGATTTATGATCATCACTGGGACGAATTCAAAGGTATGTTTCTTGAGAAATATTTTCCTAAGTTGGTTCGTCTTAGGATGGAAAAATAGTTCCTAGAATTGAGGCAGGAGGATGACTCCGTGGCTGCTTATGAAGCAAAGTTCACTCGATTGGAAAGGTATGCTCCAAACTTCATACGAGATCCTGATAGTAAAACAAACCATTTATACTCAGGTTTAAAGCCAATGTCTCAACGGGCATTAGCTTATCGTGAGTTCAAAAGTTATGAAAAACTTGTTCAATGTGTGGAGAATGTGGAAATGGAATTTGCCGATGATCATGTGTTCTTTGAAAAATGGCAGAATAAGAGGTCTAGTTGGTAGGCAAAGGGGAATAATTCATCAAAGAAGCAAGGAGGTAAGAAAACCAAATATCCATCCTGTGAGAAGTGTGGTAAAATGCATCCTGGAAAATGTTTATCCAAGTCTGGAAAGTGCTTTCAGTGTGGTTAGGCAGGTCATATTGCTCATAACTGTAAGGAAGATGATCAAGCAGGCAATGAAAAGTCAACGGTAAGATGTTATAAGTGTAATGAAATGGGTCATTATGAAAATGAATCTCTAATGAAGAACTCAACTAAGGGAAAGTAGTCAGACTATAAGCAGAAAGGGGTGTTGAAATCCTTTCCAACTACTTCTGCAGATGTTGGGCCATCGAATGAAGTAGTATCAGGTACACTGTTTGTTTGTTCAGATTATGCCAATGTGTTGTTTGATTCACGGTATACACATTCTTTCATTTCTGAGAATCTTTCTAGTAAATTGAACATTCTATCTCATGATATGAATCCTGAACTTATGGTAAAAACACCCGGAGGGAACGTTGAGACAAAATAGAATTATAAGAACCTTCCTATCCTTGTGTGCCGAAAGAATCTACCAGAAAACCTTATTATTTTTCCTATATTAGAGTTTGATGTTATTTTGGGCATGGATTGGCTTTCTGTTTATCATGCTAAGATTGAATTCAGAGCTAAATTGGTTTTTTTCAGAATGATTTTCAGTTTGTGTACATGAATGAACCCTTGATTTTGATAACATATCAGGAAGTTGAGAAACTAGTAAAAGATGGAAATGAATGTTTCCTTGCACATATTGTTGAAAATAAAGGAACTGTTCAGATTAAGGATGTGCCAGTGGTGAATGCATATCTTGATGTTTTTCCTGATGAGTTTCCTGGCATTATTCATGATCGGGAAGTTGAATTTACTGTTGACTTAGTTCCTGATTCTAAGAAATTTTCAAAACCCCCTTATTGAATGGCTCGAGATGAACTTTTAGAGTTAAAGAAGAAATTACAAGACTTATTAGATAAAGGTTTCATTCAACCTAGCACATCACCATGGGGTGCTCATGTCATGTTTGTTAAAAAGAAATATGGCTCAATGAGACTTTTCATTGATTATAGTGCCTTAAATAACATTATTTTTTAGAAAAAGTATCCTTTGACTCGTATCGATGATTTTTTTGATCAGCTCTAGGGAGCATAGTATTTTTTGAAGATTTACTTGAGGTCGGGGTACCATCAGTTGAAAGTAAAAGAAGAAAATGTTCTGAAGACTGCGTTTCGTACTAGATATGGCCATTATGAATTTGTAGTTATCCCTTTAGGGTTATCCAATGCACCTGCTGTATTCATGGAGCTTATGAATATAATTTTCCATGAGTTCTTGGATAAGTTTGTGGTTGTTTTCATTGATGATATTTTGGTGTTTTCTAAAACAAAAGAGGAGCATGAAAGTGATTTAAGGGTTATTTTGCAAACCTCAAAATAAAATGAACTGTATGGAAAATTCAGCAAGTTTGAGTTTTGGTTACAACAAATTTCTTTCCTGGGTCACATTGTTTCAAAAAATGGCATAACTGTTGATCCTTCTAAAACAAAAGTTGTTGAATAATGGCCAAGACCCACAAATGTAACCGAGATCTGTAGTTTCCATGGTTTGGAAGGTTACTACCAAAGGTTTGTGGAAAAATTTTCACGATTATCTTGTCCAATGACTAATCTAACTTGGAAGGGTGTTATGTTTATCTGGAAAAAAAATGTGATGATTGTTTTCAGGAACTGAAAAGAAGATTGGTGAATGCTCCTGTTTTGGCACTACCTTCTAGGAATGGGGAGTTTGTTATCTACTGTGATGCATTATTGAAAGGAATTGGTTGCGTCTTAATGCATAATGATTAGGTAATTGCTTATGCTTCACGACATTTGAAAACTCATGAGGTAAATTAACCAACACATGATTTGGAATTATCTGATGTTGTTTTCTCTTTAAAAATTTGGAGGCATCATTTCTATGGAGTAAAGTGTGAAATATATACCGATCACAAAATTTTAAAGTATATGTTCACTCAGAAAGAATTGAACATGAGACAGAGGAGATGGCTAGAATTAATCAATGATTATGATTGTGCAATTCATTACCATCCGGGAAAAGAAAATAAAGTGTCTGATGCTTTGAGTCGAAAAAGTAATGCTTCATTAACCATGCTACGTTTGAAACGAGATCCTTTGGTTTTTGATTTGATGAACATTGGCATAGAAGTTGTTGGTGCAGGATGTTCTTCTATTTTGTTTTAGGTATCAGTGAGATAATCCCTATCAGATAGAATTAAGCAAGCACAGAGGGAAGACAGTGAGTTGCAAGAAAAGGTAGAGCTAGTTCAGAAGGGTAAGTTTCCTGAATTTAACATTGATAATGATTTTGTTTTGATATTTGGGAAGAGATTGTGTGTGCCTTGTGATTCACATTTTAAGAGAGAGTTGTTATGTGATGATCATAGTTCCCCATTTTCAGTTGATCCAGGCAGTACTATGATGTATAGAGATCTTCGGGAGTATTACTGGTGGGGCAGAATGAATAGGGATATTGCTGATTTCACTGTAAAGTGTTTGACATGTCAACAGGTTAAAGAAGAGTGGCAGTTACCGAAAGGGATGCTTCAGCCTTTACTAGTGCCAGAGTGGAAATGGGAAAATATATCCATCGACTTTGTTGTGGGATTACCGAGGAAATCTCGAGGTAATAATTCAATCTGGGTTATTGTTGATCGATTGACTAAATCTGATCATTTCCTTCCTATTTGAGATACTTTCTCTCTAGATCAACTTTCTCGATTGTATCTTAAAGAGATAGTCAGGTTACATGGAGTTCCCCTCTCCATTGTGTCCGATCGTGATCCTTGGTTCACTTCTAACTTTTGGAAGAGCCTTCAGAAGTCGTTGGGTACTGAATTAAATTTTGAGTACAACATTTCATCCTCAATCAGATGGGCAGTCAGAACGAACGATCCAAACTTTGGAGGACATGCTACGAGCTTTCACTATGGATTATCAGGGAAGTTGGGACCAACATCTTTTTGTGGTTGAGTTTTCTAATAATAACAGTTTTCATTCTAGTATACAAATGGATCCATTTGGGGCATTATATGGTAAACGGTGTTGAACTCCAGCTTTTTGGGATGAAGTGGGTGAAAGGAAGCAGATGGGACCCGAATTGGATGAAGAGATGACAGAAAAAGTTCAGTTGATTAAAAAACACATGATAACAGCTCATAGCATGCATAAGAGTTATGCGGATAACCGGAGGAAGGATCTATCATTCGAGGTAGGTGATCATGTTTTTCTCAAAGTTTCACCATGGAAAAGTGTCATGCGATTTGGTAAGAAAGGAAATCTGAGTCAAAGGTTCATTGGACCTTATGAAATTCTGGAGAAATTTGTATCAGTTGCTTATCAAATGGCTTTACCTCCGATTTTATCTCAGGTACACAATGTTTTTCATGTTTCGATGTTGAGAATGTATATGAAAGATCCATCTCATGTTTTGAGTCCAGAGGTAGTTCAGCTGGATGAGAACCTATCTTATGTAGAACAACATGTCCAGATTCTTGACCACAGGGAGCAAGTGTTACAGAATAACGTGATTCACCAGTTAAATGTTTTGTGGAAAAACCATATGGTTTAAGTGGCAACGTGGGAATCTGAAAATGCTATGAGGGATAAATACCCCGATTTATTTTGATACGTTAATAAAATTGTGAGGACGCAATTCCCAAAATGGGGGAAGGATGTAACATCCCAGGTAAATAAAGAATAATAAATTTTCATATTTATTAATATTTACAAATTAAATATTAAATTTACATTAAAGGGGTTGCTATGTTCGATAGCGTACCCGATACGCAACAAGAGTTTCAGTGAAATCTTACGTTGCACACTAGTAATAAAATAATATTATTTTAAATGGTAGTTAACACATAGCCGTTGTATTGGCAGGAAAGGATAAAAATAACTGAAGTATGATTATATATGTTTTTAAATGTATTTATATTTATCTAATAAAATATAAAGGCTTAAAATATGGAAAAAATTCAATTTTAGGCATATATACCCTAATTTTCACTAAAGGTTCACTTATCGCCTTTTGATGGAAAACCGTCATTAAATATAGTTTTGTTCACTCTTATACATTCTATTGGACCAAATATACTCTTCTTTAGAATCAGGACATCAAAGTTTACTTTGTGTAAATTTTTGGTATTTTTTTGATAAAGTTCATTTTTTAATGAATAGTGTAAAATATTGTATTTTAATTCAAAACCACTTTTTAATCTAATTTATTTATATGATTAGATTATATTTTGAATTGGTTTTAAAGTGAAATTAGAATATAATTTTACAATTTATTCCAATAGTGGTCATTGAAATTAATTTCACTTTGAAATCGGACTTAAACTAGTGTCAATCTTTTGATACTTATTGTTTCATAAAAATATGCTATTTTCCCTAACAGTAGGAATTAATTATTAAATTAATTAATGTAACTTATATGTTTTAAATTTTTTAAAATAGTCATCAGTTTTGAATTCATAATTTCGAATATATCTTAGGGTGAATTTTTGTTATTTTTCTCAAAAACTTCATTTTTTGATGAATAGTGAAACCACTAAGTGGTACTTATAAAAACTGATTTTTCGTTTAAATGAAATTTTACCACCTCGGTGTTTTGAATTTCAAAAATCTGACATACATGGTTGTAATTAAGAAGAAAAATTTGGTTCAATGGGATTAAAATAATTTTTTTGGTGAATAGTAACTTTTAAGTTTTTAATCGCGATTATAGAAAATTAATGTAGTTTAAGATAAAAATAATGTTTTAATAATATGAAATGACCTATAAACATGTCCTATCCTTATTTGATGTGTCATGGCCGACCATGAAAATATATGGGTCAACTTGGGGACCCCATTTAGCCACATTGGTTGGAAAATGACACTAATATCTTCTTATTTAATGTTAATGTAAAAATGTCACACACATGAGTTGTTTTACTAAAACAATTTTTAAATGGGGTTATAAAAGTCATATTTTTGACTATAAATATTAATTAGAAATATAGATATATTTACTACATCATTATATTTTTTTTATCATTTTTAGACATTAAATAAAATAAATTATTTATGACATCATGATGATGCAGCGATGCCCTCATTATTTAACGATTTAAATAAAATGAAAAGATAATGTAAAATCTAAGACCTACACATGTCAAAATCTTATTTGATGGGTGTATTTCGAACCCTTATCACCTTATCCTGGATTTATATCAATTTGGGACCTTTTAAATCCGAAACTCATTTTAATATAAAGTAACATTTCTTTACATTCCATGAGTGCCCCTCCTCTCCTCTTATAAAAGGCCCCCACCTCTACCACCATACCCACACTTCCAAAGCCTTTGGTTCGGCCAAACCCTGACCATTTTGTCTCTAAACATCCCTATCTAACTCTTAGAAGCCTCACTTTGGGCATAATTCTTTCCAAGGAGGCCTTTGAGCTCAAATCTAATAGAGTTACCCGATTTTAATGTAATGTCTTCACTTGTGCCTTTTGTTTTATTTTATTTCTCCAACCCCCTAAACTCTTTTTATTCAATTATTTTGTAACAACTCCAGTATCTTCAATATACTAGGATGTTGTTATAAGAATATTTCGAGCTACACTTACACACACCTACATCTAATTGTTAAAGAACATACTATTTCCGTGGATGGAAAATTTCTACCTCACGAAACGACGATTGTTCAATATTCTTCCAACACCTTCAAAGGTGGCCATTAAGATGTCACTATATTTATATATGATATATAATATGTTTATGTATTCCTTAAGATTCTGTATTTTTCATTTATGGCACACCTTCATGGCTTCCATTATGGCTATACGCGATATCTTCATTTAAGAAGTGAGGACTACCGCCCCCTCAAAGTGATTTGATTCGTTAATGCCATATGTGGGACGTATAAAGGATTTATTTAAACTTATTATATATGATTTTTGTTACATATAAATGATGAATATAATTATCGATTTAAAATATACATACCTCTCATTTAGTTTTAATTCCATTAGTATGACAAAGAAATGAAAGTATCATTCCTGCGTACATACGGCTTACCGTCTCCATGAACGGTGCATTTCATTTCATACCTCTAAATGATTATGTAATATTATAAATACATGTATATGATGGATATATATGATATATATGATATCCAAATCATGAATATCATTCTGGATATAATGAACCTTTCACCACACGAACAACATGTAATTGTAAGAAGTTCACTTTTGACTCAAGTACCAAATAACAACAAATGACCGTTATCAACTTAAATGACTACATAATGTTCATAACATGGTAACAAGTGATATAAAAGTAATAATTAACTTGAAAAATGTTCTTAATCAAGTAGAAATTAACTCATGTTTATTATTCAGGACGTTAACGAATGATCGAGTCAAGTCGGACATGAGGTACGGGACTTCGTCTCAATCTCCTTTCATTGAGACATATTTTTGTTTTATACACCACTTTCGTTAATACGGTGTATAAAACCCTTTGATTTTAACGTTTATTCAAAAGGAATCTTTTTATATGAAGCATTTTACTAAATGAAAAAAGGGAATGTTTTTGTCGTACGTATGCGGCGACAATGACTTCTCTGCCGCCGCAAGTATTATTTGGTCTTTGGCTTCCTCAACAAGCCGTAATGTTTTTTTAAAATTAAATAAATACCATATACTCTTTTTTGTATTTTGGTATTGAAAATGGGTTTTTATATAATGTATTTGTTATGTCAATATATTTAAGTGATATATTGTGATCAAAGTGTGGAAATGTTTTCTTTCCATTATATTTGTTTTATGTCTTATCATTTTATATTGGTACATGGAAATTTGATGGGTGGTTACGTGATAAACCATATGATGGGTGGTTCCATGAATACCAGGATGGGTGGTTACGTTATAACCTCGAATGCATTGGGTGTGGAAGTCGTCCGTATGGCCATTCCATTAAGTGATATCTGTGGAAGTCGACCATATAGTTATTCTATTTAAGTATGTTTATGTCCCAAGTTACCTTTATTTGTTATCTGATCTTTAAATGGGTTTTATGGTAATAATTTGGTTACAAAAGGGTAAGTAATGACATTTTATTCAGTGTAGAGTTTTTACTACATCATAAAGGTGAAAAGTATTACTTTGATAATGTATACATGGTTTAATTATTGTTTAGATAAACTAATAGTTTTCATTCTTTGTGTATCCCTTACAGAGCTTTTTATGATCACCCCAGGTTTTTTTGAAATGTTTTTCATAGGACATAATGTGGAATAGGGTCAGGGATGGGATCAAGGGAAAGTCATGCTATATAAACCATGGAACTAGAAATTTTTCTTTTTAAGAGTTTCTTATTCTATGGAAACTTAGTAGAAGTGTCTACTCTGTAATCTTTAGAAATGTAATAGTTATGTTCTAATTCTCTAAAACTCTAAACCTGAAAAGATCCTCAAAGTGAATTATTCATTTAATTCAATATTAAGTAAGGTTTAAGGCCGAGGCCGTATAAAATGTATCCAACCAAATCCATAACTACAAGAACCAATCATTTTCTTTTTTTGGGATGTATAACACTAGGTAAATGTTTTATTTCCTATATCCCAATAAATTTCTTAACGTACCCCATCCTTCCTAAGGTAGTGTAGTGAAATATAGAGAATCTTCTGACTAACTATATCTGGGATGTACATAGAGAATGAATACCTTATTGGGATTCATGGAATAAAATGTTCTAGGAGGCTGAGGATGGAGGCATTTATTGATATGTATTTCATAAATAATATGATATCATCCTGGACGACTGTATTGGAATTCATGCAAGGAAAATAATTAGGAGAATGTTTTATCAACATGAAATATTGATGTGGTAGGATGAATTTGGGGGTAGACGTACCAGAATTTGTTGAACAATATCATGGAACATGTTGGTATTCTAATAGAAACCATTATGGATCAAGGGAAGTGTCTCACTAAATTTAAGAAAAAAAACTAGGTTGGGAGTTTTATAGGATTCAATGGTTTTTGGTTCTAGATATATCCTTTTCTCAAGATTGTAGACTTCATTACTTCATCCACGCCACTCTCAACCAGAAACAATAGCAGGTGTTTAGATTCATTTTTACTAATTCTGATCACGAATTGCTTGTTTTTATAGTCTTCTGATATATTCAAGTCTTGAAAATTGTGTATCAGATCTCTCTTCATGAAAAATGGATCACAATTACTGGGGAATTTAGATACATTTCAATGATATTCTGAATAAGATAAATTTTATTATTTATTGCATCAACTAACAGGTTCTTCCAGCGAATGGGGGGGGGGAGATTAAAAGTTGTATCCATGGTTTCCAAGTGAATCTATTTCCCCAAACCTACGGAGGAATCACCCTCTCATATTTTTTATAGTGACATGGAATCATCAATTTGGATTTCCATTAGTGGTATCAATGATATTGATGTATAATGGATTTTCAGTGAAAATTTTATTTTCTAATAGTTTCATGGTATAGAGAATAATATCCATGAGTAGAAGATGAGGTCTATTCTAATGACATATTGATGTTGGATTATCATTAATGGATCCAATAAGTCTATATATAAAGGAGATCCCAATTACCGGGTAGTAGTGATGTTTTGGGTTTGTTCCTTTGTGGTTGAGCTTATTCTACTCATTAAATAGTGAGAATGGTATCCTTATCTATTGGATGTCATGATAGGTAGGGGTTCAGATCCTATGGTTCCAAGAAAATCTCTATTAGGTAGATGGGTGTGGTGGAACCCACCAGACAATGGTCTAACATTATTTATTGATGGTTCATTCATTAATAGAAATATATGTGGAGGAGGTGTTATTCATAACCATGGTGATTATTTCATATTTTACATTATTATTTTCCTTGGGAAAGGTGATTCTTTTATGGAAGAATCCTCTAAAATTTCATTACTACAGAACCAGGGATTAACAACACTAGTATTTATTAGTGCTAGAATAAAATGTAGATAAATGGAATATTTATCACTGTTACGGAAAGTGCAGACAAATTTATCTTTTTATCAACTCATTATACAAATATTTTTTTTATCGATTTATTTTTTGTGTTAATAAATATTTCTTCTATTAGTGGTTTTTAATGTTGATAATGGTTCGAATAAAAATATGAAATAATTAAATAAATAAATAATGTGTTTATTAAATAAAATTTTACAAATTTAATTATTTAAATAATTATTTATAAAAATGAATAAATCTGTTACATATTATTAAATATAAAACATTTTATTTATTAGAAAATTATTATAATTAATGTCATTAAATTTAATATTTTAAATATATATACATATAATAATGCATATAAATATTGTTTTTAAATTAAATGATATTTATGTGAATTATATTAAATAGGAATATATTTATTGAATAATGGTTTAAGATTAAAAATTAATATGAATTAAAAATATTCACTAACTTAATAGTACGAGCCATATAATTGAATGTAATTTGATTTTTTAATTTAACAAAGATCAAATATATGTTATATCGATTTCATATTTATGTATTTAAAGAGTTTTTATATAAATTTTACACATATAAAACTTATACAATTATTTTAATATAGTTAAATTGTACTATTTCTTAATCTATTCAATTTCACTCAATTTTAACATATATGGATGCTCATAAAATTAGAATTTCATTAGCATTGTTAATAATATATTTATAAAAAAATATTTTTATAAGTGCATATTTACTATATTTGTTTAACTAAATATTTATAATTATAAATAAGTAAATTTATTTTTAAAAGTACTTATATAATTATAAATAAAAAATTAGATATTTTTAAATAATTTTTAAATTTATAATAATATTACTTAAATAAAGAATATATTTAGTATATTTATATATATTTATTATATATATATCTATGTAAATATATAAATATATATAATGATATAAATATTATTTTTTAAAATACTTCTAAAATTATAATCAATTAATTATAAACTAAAAATTCTGATTTATAAAAAGGAATATAATTACAATATTTATATTTATATATTTTTATTAAGAATATATAAATATTTTAAAAAAATTATTTTTCATTATAATTATAAATCCTTTTTCAATTATTAATTAATAAACAATGACAAAATCATCTATATTACTACTTTTTTCGTATTGATAAAGATTAATTTTATCAGCACTTTTAAGGCAATGATAAAGACCTACCATCATCAGCACTAAAAAGAGTTGATAAGGTGTCCTTTTATCAGAAATTAAGTAATAAGAACTGAGGAAAGGACTCATTATTAGTTATGTTCTAAATGCACTGATAAAAGTTCCCAGATCTAATTAAAAACCAAAACCATTTGTGAACATGTTGAGATATCAAAATCTTTCTTGGGAATCCACTTGCTTCTGGTGCTCCTCCTCGGTGAATCGAACCTCTAATCACACCACTGGACTACCTCTCAAACATCTCTTCCAAAATCATGTGTTTGATTAACGTTATGTTTTCTGATGAGGGTTTTAGATTATCTTCCATCTACAGAGGTAGGCCTTCTGATTTTCATTGTGTATTATGGGTTTCATTTTTTATATCATCTTTGATGATGTCATTATTTATGTTTTTATGAGTGTATAATAGTGAGATATGCTTCCTAATTGTCTTAGTTTCTAATTTTTATTAAACTCTTGATCTCTCTTGAAGAGTTGATTGTTTTTAGACTTGATGGTGGCAGAAAGAGTTTAGTTGGTTTTTATATCATGTTTAAATTTCACAATTGATCACCCATATCTATCATACATATTTTTCATTCTATATATTATTAATAGTATTTTATTCATGTGAAATTTTAAATACTGAATGTTTGGATTTTTTGTGTTAGGGTTTTGAGGATTTTAAGGGTTTTCTTTTATAATATACTAATTCACATCTTTTATTTTCTACTTATCTATTTTGGTGTGGGAATCCAATTTTTGGATTCATCATGGATGTTTTTATTAAAATTTTATGTCTACTATTTTTATCTATTTTTTGGGAAAAATCATTCCAACTATATTGTTTTTCATCCCCTGAAGTACATTTCTAGCTATATCAGGATCGAGAATGTCCCTTATACACTATCATGGGCTAACACTAGTGTTTGATATATGGTTTTCTTGGGTTTGTTTTTAAAATTATATTTATTGTAAAATGCATTGTACCTTTTCTCAAAAACCCAACTTCATATGTCTACACAATTTCATAAAATATATATTTTATTTTTCTACCTCTATAGATTAGTCCATTGTTTTATATAAATCCCTTTAATAATTATATATGAATGTTATATTTTAATGATATGTACTATTTTCAAAATATATTACAATTTATATTTCTCATCCTACCCCCTCCCTTACTAATTTCCCCAAATTTATAATTTTGGGATTACCTATTTCTAGTTTTACAAAAAAAATATTTAGACCTATATACCACTAAGAGAGATTATAATTTCTTACTCAGAAACGTAGATCATCAAGAATATCTCTCCCATTTTGAGTATTTATTTAATTAATAAAAAATGTATTTCCATGGATACACCATGAAACCAATCTATATGACATTATAAAAATAGCATGTCAAGCCATTTTACTGTAAAAAAATCTGGAATAATATAAACCTCTCACACTCTATGATTTAGATTAACATTCCATCCACAACATTTGAAAATTGTATTCAATGACTAATGGGTGTCAACATGGGTTTTCAATCTTACTTTTTAAATCTATAAAATAATTCCCTCACATAGAGGTGTTGAGAAATTAATATCCCTTGAATTCCATGAGTCAACTATAAACTAATAAAAATTTCAACTCACTAATCATCAACATTTAAATTTTTTTCATTTTTAATGTAGAAAATTATTATCATCATTCATCTCATAAACCTTTAATATTACAACATTCACATTGATAAAAACATTCAATCTATCAATAAAATTAATTTTTATGTAATTATTAGGATCATTTTATCTTTTTTTAAATTAATATTTCTTTAACAATTCATCAAACCATCAATACCAATATCTTAGTTATTATATCTATTAAAAATAAATTCTTTAAATTTAAAATCATTATTCCAAAATTAATGAACGAGAAAAATATTTTTTTTGATGTGAACATTCTATTCATTTAATCCATTAGTAAATACTAATTTTATATCCATTGGGAGTACCTTAAATTTCCACGGGATGGTTCTATGTGGTGATATGACATCCCAAGAGACTTCATATGTTTTAGAATATTGATAAACCATTAATTATGAATGTAATAATTTATTAGGATGATGTATAACTTCTTACAATAAATTTTTATATCTTCTAGTTGATTGAATAAGAGTTTATTATTCTTATTTATGTTATTTTATTTTCTTATTACTCCATAATTTCCAATATTATATTTTCATGTGTTTAGGTAATTTGATAATTATTTTTAAGGGTGTAATTATTTTATTAAATTCAATTAAAAATTTTCATCATCCTACTAAAATTTATTGAAAAAACAAATGTTGATATTTCCTTTTTAGAATTGTCGTTACCTTTCACTTTTGATAATGAATATATTATACATATTTATTTATATAATTTTTAAAATTTATCATTAATGAACCCAATAGGATGGATATGAATAAAAAATTTATGGATTCTAATCATTCGACAAAAACAGACGAAGAAGTAGTTAAAGAGTTCATCAATTTTGCGTGAGAGCATGCATAAGACCCCTCTAAAATATTCTGGTCGTGATTATGTTGTTATTATTCAATAAATATTAGTCCATAGGAGTTGGAAGAAAATTTTATTAGTTATGTAATGTATCAAAGCTATAAATATTAGACTAAACACAAGGAAAAACTGAATTTGGGAATCTATTGGGATGACACTATAGTTTTGGAATCATTTGATATGAATACCTTTGTGAAATATAATTGACATATCATGGAATAAATGATAATGTTAATTGAAGATGATTCTCATGATTGTTAAAAGTTGTTTGAGGGTCTATATATTTGTTCTAGGAAAACATTTTCTTATGTTTGTACTAAATACAAACCATTTTCTTGTGAATTGAATATATATAATTTGAATGTTGGTAGCAGATGGAGTGACACAATCCATACAGAACTACATGGTACTCTGAAAGATTTTCTACTAGAAGAAAATGAACTACCATGCTGAACGTATGACACTAAATTAATGTTAAATTCAATGGGAGTGATCAATAAATAAATACAATCATGCCCTTATGATTTCATATTGTTTCTCTTGGACAATGAATCAATAATAAAATTCCCTAAGTGTGGTGCATATCGATAGAAGGAAAAGAGTCAATACCTTTGAAATATCTCTAGTACATTCCCATCATTAAATGTTTTAGAAGACTATATGAATTTCAAAAGGCTATGAGATAATTAAAATGGAATTCAAATATAATAATTAATGATGGGAACTGATATCTTGTGGTAGATTCTCCTCATTGGAAGAAAATTGACTATCTGTTTCCGGAATTTTGAGATGAGTTGATACAATTTTGAATTGCATTATCTAAAGAGGGAAAAAATCCTTTTGGTGTATAGAGTTTTACTATGAGTACATGGACCTTAATTTTGGAAAATTATAACACTCCAACATATTTATGCATGATGAATAAATACCGTATTTTTCATATACTTATATCTAATCCAAAGCAACTATATAATGATAATGATGTTGATTTGGTTCTATTGAATGATGATCTGAAAATGTTGTGGGATGAAAGTGATACAATGGGTTATTCTGATAAAATTGAATAATTCACATTGATTTTCATATTGTAATGAATGATAAATTACTTCACCTATTATGGTAATTTATCAGTATATAGCATTAATGTTATATTGGGGTGTACCATTTTGGAAAAATGAACACACTCAATTTAGTTGAAAAAATCAAAGAATACTATGTTTTTTGGATATCTATTTTTTTTACCTTAATGACATAAATACACATCCTGGATGACATCATTCGATGGGAATATCAAACAAAGTACAACATCATCTCCAGTAATGGGAGATCAACTATAAAATAAGTTAAAAATATTTTCACTATTTTCAGTAAACACATTTCTAAAATCATCCAGAATCAGTTTGGATGAAGAGATCAATTATCTTTGAATTAAAATATTGGAATTGTTTTTATGTAATACAATTTCTTTATGCCATTCATGTATGAAGAAATGGATTTTATACTATTATTGGGACATTACTAAATGTTCATGAAAAAATGAATGATGGAAACAAGGCGAGGTTGGACTTGACTGAAATGGGGATAAGGGAAGAGTTGGAACTGGTAAAGGGTAAAAGCCAGACTTTTCTTCCTCTATTCGATTACACTCTATACAAGTTGGAAAATTGTAATTTTTCTATTTTTATATGATTGTGTAAAATTTCTGTAGGGGTATTGATAAAATATCAAGAATGTTGCGTCGATGACCTATTTGATGTTACAAGTAATATAATCACATGACTGTCATGTTTTTAAACAATATTTAATGTCTGTTTCTTTATGTTACATTCTAACTCAGAATGAATCACAAAAATTTACCAGACACTGCTACTTTTTCAAAGCCATATGAAGTAAATTTGTAGACCTTTCAAATTTTCCAATCATGAATAAGGAGATTGAATTCATATTATGTGAATTATAAATTTTCATCCCACCATGATCATTTGATATAATGGTACACCTAGTGGTTCACTTGGTCATAAAGGTTCACCTATGTGGTCATTTCAATTACAGATGGATATACCCCATTGAATAGTATATGAATAATTTGAACAGGAATGTCATGAATAGATTTTGGCCAGAATTTTGTATTACAAAATGATATATTATTATATAAGATGTTTAATTGTATACCAATTACCTATCATATATTCTATGCATTTGTCTCTCAAAGTCTCATAATATGGAACGCTTTATGGGTGAAGTTATCTCCAGTAGTGATGTTCTTAAATTTACATTGATAGAGTGGGAGAAAGAAAATATTTACATATTACATAATAATGACCATATTGATCCATACACTGAATCCCATATAGAAATTATTAGAGAATTGAATCAATTAAGGGATGAAATATGGATATCAAATACCCATAATCAATAGTTTTTAGGATGATTCAGAGATCAAATTTATAAAGAGTTATCTATAAATTAGAATTAAATTTCCCAAAAACCATTAATGGATAGATAGAGGATCAAATGTAAATGTAATATCTTACACTAGTTTTGTAATTAATGGTTATACATTCTATAAATAATAAAATAATTACATTAGTATGATGAAAACAATGGCGTTATATGTGGCTAAAGCGATTCACATATCTTGTTCCATGGATAAAAATCCAATTTATGAAAATATATTATATTTTGGCATTATCAAACATAAATACAAGATGGATTATACAACATTTATGGTTACTCTTCTCCATTGCAAATGGGTAGACAATTTCAATGGAGTGAAAGTGGATTAATATGTAATTATAAATGTAAATTTCAGTGTTAATGGGGTGAAATATGAGCCATTAATAATGGAATCATAAGAAATGAATGAATATTATATCTATAATATAAAAAACAATTAAGTCAATGGTCTTGCTGGTGAGTAAAACAAATGTTAAGATAGATGAAATGTCAATCAAGGATGACCATTTCATTAGGGAGGAAAAATCTATTAATATCCATACCAATGTATAATAATTCTTATATGTTAGAGGGGACCCAAATGAGTGGATTTGGATTCTCAATAGAGGAACCAAATTTATTCTACATATGATGGATGAACAAACAATAATAACGGAAACCCTTTGGAAATATCTAATGGTAATGTAATGATATAATTTTCTATTTTACTAAAAAATTATTTATTAAAACATTGATTTAATTTTCATTATTCCATGTAGTGTTTGTTTATTTAAAAAAATTTATGTCCATGTTTCATGACTTTAGAGGAGGAGAAACCACTTTTCATATGCTCAATGAAAGAGTAAATCTTGATGTTGGGACAATAAAATCATTATCCATAGAATTAATATATGGTTTCATATTTATGATTTATTTATTTATTTATTTTTTTACTCACATAATAAATGTTTTAAGATACATGTGGATTCTTTAGTTCATGTTGGGGTGCTCTTCCAATCTTTCTTGCTTCTTAACTATTAAAACCTTTTTACCCCTATATTGGTGCATTTATTACTTTATTTAGTGTAACCTTAACTAACTTTTATGAAAGAGAAAAATGATATCTCTGATCAATTATAGAGTAAATATTGTTGTTTTTAAAGTAAATTCATTGTCCCTAGAACTAACTTATTGTTTTATATTTACATTTTATTTAATTATTTTTAATATTACTCAGATAATATACTTTTATTATACAAGTGGATTCTTTTCCTCAAGTTGGGGAGATATGTAAAAAATACATGATTCATCTCCCATAAAACCTTTTCAACCCGATAGTGGTTCATTTATCACTTTCATTAATGTTACCTCCACTAACATTGTAGGAAGAGAACCGAGACTTCCTCTGCTCAGTTATAGAGGTAATGTTGATTTTTTCATAGGAAAATCATTATTGATTGAATTAATGTGTAGTTTTATATTTATGATTAATTTTTTTATTATTATTACTCACATAATAATTATATTCTTATAAAAGTGTATTATTTTGTTTGGGTTGGGCTTCCCAGTAAATCTTTCGTGCTTCTTCTCCCTTAAAACTATTTCACCCCTACAATAGTGTGTTTATCACATTCTTTCATGTTACCTCCACTGACTTTACCATAAGAGAAATGGTGTTTCCACTGCACCATTACAGAGTTAATCTTGTTGTTTTCATATTAATATCATCATCCCTATAATTAATGTATTCTTATATATTTATGTTTTATTTATTTATTTTTTATATTAATAACATAATAATTGGTTTCTTATAGAGGAGGAATATTTTGTTTTGGTTGGGGTGATCTATCCATATTTCTTTCCTTTATACACCAATACATCTAATGACTTATTCTTCCTCAAACCCATTAACCCCTATAGTGTTGAAATTTATCAATTTCATTCAAGTTCCCTCAAATGCTCAATCATAAGGGTAATCTTGATATTTTCACAGTGAAATCATTTTCCATATAATCAATGTATTAATTCATATATATGATTAATTTATTTCATTTTATTATCAATCATAATAATTGTTTTCTTATATAGGTAGATTCATTTATTTAGTTTATGTGGTTTGTTCAATGATTCTTAGTATGTTTATGTAGTTAAACAAAGAATGTCAATGTAAATCATGTTAACATCAATAGTTTGGATTGTTTTGAGACTTTGGGACTGATAGGAATCAGCCACACCTAATTCCAACACATGATGCGACTAGTATGACTCCATGCACTTCTTTATATTTTAAATTGACCATAATTTTATTATAAAATAAAACTAACTCAATCTATTCCTTATGAGTGTAAAATTGGTATTTAACTTTAAAAAGGGTCAATCACTAAAAACCATGCATACATTCTCATATTTTCTTGATAATTTAGGGTATTGATTCATAAATAATTTGTGACATGTAAGAATTAGTTTTAGATCAAAACGTTACATGATGTGACCCGTATGAGTCAAAGTTTGTGTTTCTAGTCTACGATGACATTTTAGTAATAAAGTCTAGTGAGTGACCCAAAACTATGGAAACAAATTCAGACTATTTTGATACTTTTATAAAACAATCCATAAGTGATTTTAATGTGAAGGAATCACCTTTAACTCGATCCAATGCACGATGTGACCGATATGACTCCTTGTGTGTCATTATTTAAAATTTACATCAATTTTAGTATAAAAAAACTGAACTACACAATACCAAAAAAAACACATTGAAATTTATTTAATACTTTATGAAAATGATCCATAAGTCATATTAACATTTAGGAATTACATTCACCTTAATCGGATGGATGGTGTGATAGATATGACTTCATGTTAATAAATTTATTTATAATTGAATCAATTTTAGTTAAATTAATGCTTCATGTTTTTTTTCAATTGCTACAAACAGAATAATAGTTTTCTTATATAGGTGCATTATTTCTGTCAATATTGGGTGGTTTGTTCACAAATAACATGTGTCCGATCATGATTAATGTATGTAATAATTTTTATTTATGTAATTTTATGAACCATGATTTAAATTTAATTATTATAGTATTTTTTTCTTGTGTTTGGGTTCTAAATTATATTTCATTTAAATCACGTATTGGGACATGTATTATTTGATATCATGTGTAATTTTGGTGATGTAGTGTGATGTTACAACAAATTTTAATATGGACCTTTATCAGTATTTTTTAAAAAAACTAATAAAGGACACAATTTTTAGTGCTTTTAAAACGCTGATAAAGGTATGCTTTGTCAATTGTCAATGAAGCCCAGATAAAGGACTATTTTTTCAGATCTCATAAAAGTGTTGATATAATGATTTTTTAGTTCTACATTGAGCACTGATAAAAAATACTTACCATATATTTTATAAGAACTAATTATAGACCAGAGCTTTTAACCTTTCTCATGTAGTCATTGCTTTTCTAGCAACAATAAAGGTCATTTCTAGTGCTGTTAATGGCTGATTTTGTAGTAGTGTTTTCAAATGGATCGAGTAGTGCCTCTCTCTTGAATTGGTTCTTGATAGGATAAAACTAATTCATCTATTATTTAGATGACAATATCCAAGTATATCACTAGTACATCACATATCATCTATTTTTTCTAGAGTTTTATAAATCTATTCAACTGAAGCATGAATATATATCACACATGGTGGGGGAAAATATTGTGGTGGGATTTATAGTTTTCTGGTCCACCACTACCAAACCATACATCATCATTAGTAGCACATGTTCTCCTCCACCAGAGTGTTTTTGTATTGACTGGTTTCATTCCCTGGGGACCCATTATTTCCGACTCCCTTAGATTATTTTGGCATTTTCCCATTCAAGACCATAAAACTTTCATAATAATGAAAGGGATGAATCTAAGATAGGGTCACACATTTATAAAACCATTTCACATAATGAACCAACTGGGATATTTATAGAGTGATAAAATTTATCCATTTTCATCTCACATGAAATCCATATTTCATGAATGATTTGAATGCCAAATTATTACCCCACCAATTGAATGAAAACAAGGAAATCCAAATCTTTTCTGAAAAATCTCTTTTAAAAATAATAAGAATCTATCAAATTACAAATGATTCTAGGAAATACTTTCCCAAAACATGAATTCCATTTTAAATATCAAATTTCAAAACCCATGATGCCCCAATGTCTCAAAATCCATTTTAAGAGACAAATAAGTCCCCTACTATTTCTAACACCCCATTAAAACACTACACACCCAATTCTTTTAAACATTCACTTAGCATGTGACTTTAGTTCATGTCCAGTATTTAAACCAGTATAAATACATTTAAAACCAATAACATTATTCGAGATACTTTTAGATCTATAAGAAATGTTTTAGAAAATATTAGTAATTTTAAAATATCCAACTTAATATATTTCAAGCACTGTTAATGTGGAAAAATACCCTAACAAGCACAAAATACATTAAAATACCTAAAAAATACTTCTACGAGAATAATATATATTTTTTAATTCATAAAATGATGTTAAAACCCATAAAAAGTTTAGAAAATATAATACATGGGTGTTACAAAGAAACAACTAAACCTAATCTACCGTAATCACACTGTAATGTTTCATGATTGATAGTGGAAACCCAAACCGGGAAGAAGAAACATAGAGATCACATGTCATACTCTATAAATCGAATTTCATAGAAAATTAGAACTTGAAATCATCAGAGTGTTTGTAATAGTAAAAAAGTAACATATTGGTGGAATTGAAAGAAAACAGGGGAAAAAGGAGGATAAATTCATACCTAGGATGATCACATGTAAAATCAGGAGGAATAATAAATCTATGAAGGTAGAAGAGGATGATGAGAAATTTCATTGGGGATCTCCCTAAGGGTGGTGTGTCATGCAGAGGAGGGGAATGTGGGAGGGATATTATTTTTAATTTTACATTTAGGGTAAATTTAGAATTATTTTAATAAAAGGTAACATGAGAATCAATTATGTCTTACAATTATTTTTTACCAAATTGTGCAGTACCTATCAAAACCATACTACGCAACACAAATATTTCCCAAATAGATTAACAGGGACCATGAATGATCTAACTACCCATACACAAACCATAATAAATTAAATTGTCCTGTTAATAAATCACACCATATGGCAGTCACACAGTTACTCATTGTTGTGTGAAACCCATGCACATGACAAAATTTTCAAAAAAATATACTCATTCATGGTTAATTAATAATTTTTATTTTCACCCAGAATTAATTAAAATAATACAAAATGAATTGTAACAAGGACATTCATGTGTTACAAATCTCCCCACCTTTCCAACATTCCCCAAAATAAGTCTAGACTGTAGGTAATGGTAATGTAAAATTTGGGATTCACATCACCCCTTCAAAATATGTTATACGAGATGGGGAAAACATAAAAATATCACGACCACAACATCTTAAAAATTACTTGTAAAACACTGAGATTTTATGAGAAATATTACTTTTTAATTTCATTGATATCTTGTGTTATATGATACACCAATATTATCTTGTGTTGTAAGTAGCACATTATTATCTTATAGAATATTCAATCCCTATTCTTGGCTTGTGTTACATGTAAGAGCGACCTTCCTCAATAGCTTGTGTTGTACGCAATACTGAGTTTCACTAAACAATGATATATTGTTATGGTCTAGCCGTTGTTAATAGTATTAACTAAATTTTTAATTTTATTACATAATAATTCATCTTACACATATTTTAGAACATGGAATGAGAAAAAAATAATTTTTTTTTGTGTAAAATAAGTATTTTTCAAAAAATGAATTTCGGTGGCATTTTTATTGAGCACCATATTTCAATATAGTTTTTGACAGGTTTATAAGTTAAATTAAATTAAATAAACTTATTCATTACAATAAAGATATAAAAATTTACTTTGGAATTTTTTTTATATTTTTCTGTTAACTTTCGTATTTTGATGAATAGTAAAAATACTCTAAATTTTTCATAAAAACAACTTTTTTCATCAGGATAATTGATATGTTTAAATTATAAAATTTAATTGTTTTAAAATATAAAAAGAATATATTTTTACCCTTAAATATAATTTATGTCATTATAATTAATTTTATATTGAATTCATAGTTAAAAACATTTCAATCTTTGGCAATGTATTAACTTTTAAAACCTATTTTCTTAACAACAGGATTAATTTTAAATTAATTACTACAACATATGTGTTTTGAATTTTGAAAAATGGATTTAATATTTTAATTAAATGGGTATAAATTATGTTAATAGGTTACTTTTTTTTTTTTTTGATATTATGAATAGTAACTATGATAATTTTGATTTAGTACAGTTAAAGGTAAATCTGGTAATTAAGGGTAAAAATAAGATTATAAAATTACCATAACTCCTGCCAAAATTATATTATACAAATAAAAGACTACCTATATCCCCTATGGGTTGTAATATATTCATTTCATGTACATTTTACCATGAAAATTATTTAGATATTATTAAAACCAAAGAAAGTGACAACATGTCACGATCTTATATCTTATAAGTGTAATAATTATAATTTAGTGATAAACGTTATAAAACTCTGAACATAAATAGTTAGTAGAAAAATAATAAAAAATTATATATCATGTGAATTTATTTATAATTTTTATGAATTAAATAATTATCATTAATGGTGACACAATAGTGATGTAGATATTATTTTATTTATTGACATATCAAATAAATGGTTTTAAATATATTAAAATAAATAATATATAAACTATTCAACATAATCCGTGAATTTTTAAAATGAATATAACATGTTAGGTATCTATTAAATATTTTTTTCGAATATATATTCTATGTGGATTTTATTTAAATTCAAATAATTGAATAGTGTCAAAATTGACACTATTTATATTTTATAAAAATAACATATTATTAAATTTTTTAAAAATCAGGAAAATATTTAAAAATTATAAAATGAAATTTATATGGTCTAAAATGTCATCAAGTATCCAATTTTGGACAATTTACAACACATAATTAATTATTTATAACAATATAAAATTTAGAATATTATTACCACAAATAAGATTAAATAGATTAAATAATGATAAATAAAAATGATATGGTTTAAAATATAATAAAAACAAGTATAAATTTTATTGTATGATTATATTACAACCCTATATCATATCATCTTCGTATTGAGTCATCTTTGGATGTTTTTAAGGGGGTTCTAAATTTATTATAAATTAATATTTTTGAGGTTTCCAAAATTGCCTCTCCCATCTCTTATAAAAGGAAATCTCCTCCCTCTCCTATTTACAACATTTTTGACCTTCATTCTCTGCCAAACCCTGTCCATTTCTTTTCTCCACTTCCCTTTAAACATTCTAGAGGTCCCGATCTTCTTCAAAGACCAACATTAGTGCCCTAAGAGGAGGTTTAGAGGAGGCGCGTTGAAGAAGGGGTAATATCCTTTACTGATTCTTTCATATTTATATCTCCTTCTAATTCCTATTTTTATTTGTTTAATTATAAAGTAATAACATATGTTTCACTAATATAATTATATTATATTATAAATATGATACAACCCTATTTCACCTTCTATCCATCCTACTTAAAAAAAAATCACCGCGTGTGCGTACATACAGGATACCGTCTCCACGTCGTGGTGTAATATTGTTTCCACCACCACCTTACATGGATGGTTATAATGGTTTAAGGAATAATTATATATTATTATTATAACATGATACTAATTCTGATATATTCTATCATCCTCTCCAATACCATTCAATAATTATGGGAATGAAATCCTCGCTTGTGCGTACGTATGGATTATCGTCTCCACGATGCGATGAGATTCATTATCCATGTTAACCATTAAAGAATGATTATAAAGTATATATAATTAATAATAATTAGATATTTGACATAATAATGATATTGGATTTATGTATATGTTATTTACTTACTTCTATTCAAATTAATAAGGAAACGAAAACAACGGTCATGCGTACGTACGACTTACCGTCTCCATTAACGGTGTATTTATTCCATGTATAGATATATTATATATAAATTCTGAATAAATATTATATATAAATCATGTTTTACATTATGGAAGAAATTATTAATATGAATAATTACAAGTTAAAACACATACCACAAATGAAATGATTTTACCCAAAACCCTGCTTTAACATGGAATTGACAAATGAACGAGTAATATAAAGTCATTAGTGAATCTTATATGATATAATAAATTTAATTATGTGTATGTTACATGTTAATAATATGTTTAAACCCACTATACATGAGTCTTGGTCACATACGGAAGAAATTGGACATAAGGTAACATATGATTATTCCAATCTCATTCTTATCTGAGAATGTTTATTCGTAAGTATTTACTGGGGTTATGTTTATCATCCATGACTATGTTTTCTCAAAATTCATTAATGAAATGTTTAATATTCTTAATGTATGTTTAAAGTCATTTTTAACCTTTTATTACCACAAGGAATGGAAGGAATCGTTCTTTTTTTACCATACGTGGTACTTTATGACTTTTTTCGGCAGAAGTACAAGATGAATGTGTTTTTAACTTTTATGACATGAATGGATTTTTACGGTTTTACAACACCATATTTTTATGAAGCTTCCTGTAGAAGATTTCCTGATTATTTTTAACAAAATTATTTTCTTTTAAAATTGCATGTCATTTTGAGAAATGAAAATGATTTTGAAGAAGAAAGGATATTTTCCTCAGGAACTTAGTTCAATTGTTTTATCAAAATTAGTTTTCATATAAGATGACATAGGGTTATGTTTCTATCCAAATTATCAAATTTACATGATTATGTTATGATGGAATTATTTTTATGAAGTGATTTTATCTTATATGGTATATGTAATGATGTCATGATGTTTAAGAACCCATTTTTGTTACATGGGTTACGCTATGACGTATGATTTCTGATTTTGTGGCACACATAAGAATGGTTTCATTATGAGATGGGTGGTACCTATATCTCCATCTAATTCATTGGGTAAATAATTATATCTCATTATATAGACATGGATGGAATGACATATAAAATCATGTTCAGTAATACAGGAATGGAATGACAAGTAAAATTTGGTTCTGTAATTCAGGGCTGGAACGACAAGTAAACCCGGTTTAGTAATGGACATTATCCATTATGATGGTCTTAACAGCAATGACATAGCTACTATGGATATCATAACATGTTATTAATGGATTTACACAATTACAAGTTTTATTCCAATACTATTTTATCCTGATTACTGTTCTTTTATGATCTATGCCTTATATACTGCAATGATTTATGTCATTACTCAAGATTTTGATGTTTTATGTTCATGTTTTTACATTAAAATTTTTATGGGTTGTTTTATGTTATCCATGTTTTACCTTACTGAGAAATTTACATCACCTTTTTTATGTTTTATTTTCCCATTGATTTAAAGAATGGGTTTAGGTAAGAAAACAAAAGAGGAAGATCTTTGTGGGAGACATTGAAGATCATTCACCATGATTGGATGATTTTGTTATGAGTTTCCAAAGACACTAAACTAATACGGTCATTGGGTGTTTGTTTTTGTTATGTATTTAGTATTCCATGAATGTAATGTAATGTCCATGTACGTCAAGCTTGGATCTCTCTTGTTGGTATCAGAGTGAAGGTGTAATTATCCTTTGGAAAAAGGATGTGAAAACATTATTGAGATCCCTATAGATATTTCTATATTATGTCTAGGGATGTATGTAAGTTTATGTATAAGTATAGGTTAAAATCCTATAATTAAGATAACGATCATGAATAACCTAGGATTAATCCTATGATGTTTGATATTGAAGGTACTCGACCATTATTATGTTGTTTTCCTAGCATGATTTTTGCCTATCACACTATTATTTTTGGGCTTTAGATGATGGATGGAACCTGAAGGAACCATGTTGGTCATTGTAATGGAAAATTCAATGATTTTCCTTTTGAACAAACCAATTTTATGGGTGATGGAGTGAAAAATCTTATTTCTATACTTACACAAGATTTGAATCATTCTGGACTTCCAAATGAGCAGAGAAGGTAACAATATTCTATTGAGTCCTTCTTGAGGAAACACCCACATTATTTCAATGGGTCTTCTGATCCAATTATTACTGAACAATAGATCTATACCATTGAAAATATATTTTCCATACATCGTTGTTCTGAACATGAAAAAGTAATATTGGTTGTTTACCGTTTAGAAGGTGAAGCAGACCAGTGGTGGACTCTAATTAAGAATACAAGGCCCTGAGATAAAATTGAATCCATGGAATGGGATGAGTTAATGAACCTATTTTTTTATTATGTACTTCCCTCATATTCATCGAACAATGATGGAAAAGGAGTTCGTTGAGCTTATCCAAAAGGATAATGAATTTGTTGGTATATACGATGAAAATTTTACAAGGCTTGCAAGGTATGCATCTGGATTTATCATCCATCCTGAAAGTAATGTTGATCGATTCTTTAGTGGCTTAAATCCATGTTTTCGAAAGGAATTATCTATAACAGACTTCACTAGCTATGAAGAGATTGTGAATTGTGCTATCAAGGTAGAACTGGAATTTGGTGTTACATATCCATCTCATGGTTTTGATAAGAAACGAAAGATGTAGTTTAAGTAAAAATCTCAAAACAATGGTGAAAAGAAGACGAATGTGTCATTATGATCAAAATTGTGGAAAGAATCACAGTGGAGATTGTCTTAAATGGACTAGAAAATGTTTTAAGTGTGGAATATAAGGTCATTGAGTAGCTGAGTGTTGAATTAATGGGAAAAAGGTAACTAATGATGTGAATAGATAAAAGGCTATAGGGAACGCACCACCAACACATCAATGCTACAAGTGCAAGGAAATGTGGAATTATACTAACCAATTCCTTAATCAAAGGGTTAGTGATGATCAACATCAACTAAAACTTAAAGAAAAAGGAAAAAGGTAAGTCACATGAGATCACAATTGGTGATTTTGAGTATGAAAACAAAATGGTGGAATGATTAAGTGTACATGTAACTGGATTCCAAAATATTTTTGTGGAATCTCATTTATAGTATTATGGAATATTGTAATATCTTGTTATTGGTTTTAAATAATTTTATTGGATCGGTAACCATGAAAAGTGATTGAAATATTTATGGAAAGTATATGATATGAACATAATGAATAGATAAGGAGAAAATGTAACACCCTGACCCCAGTTACCTAGAGTCGGTGCTTTATTACATAACATTGGTATGATCACAAGAAAGATAAAATCTCGAAAGACCGATTGGTTTAGTAGCCTTGGAAAGACAAGATATATTCATAGAGTTTTACATTATGTAATAAAGTGAATAACTACAACAACAACATATTGTCTCCATATTCCACATTCATATCCCCACATAATATCCCTACAGGTCATTCACAATTTACTTCTTCACTTCCTGGGAAAAATAAAACATAGAAAAGGGGTGAGCTCAAATTCCCAGTAAGGATAACAATATAGCGAAAACCTTCATAAATAAGAATAAATATTTAAGGCAATGTATAACTAAAACAAAAGCCTTTTAAACTTGAACTTCAACCTATTATGGAAAAAGTGAAATGAAATAATTCTTTTTACTTATTCACATGGATATTCTACTAATCGGATAATCACATGCAATATCAATAATGACTTTCATAATGATGGAATGCATAATTCCATACTATCATAACCACATATCCAAGTCCTCTTTCCAAGACTACTAATAAGATTTTGTCAAGGCCTTGTGCCAAGACACTAGTTTGTCTCTTGAGACCTACCGATGCATCGAGGAGGTATAGCGGGCTCCACCCGTCACATATTAAGTCTAATGCATTCCCATATGAAAAGGTTTAAACATAACATAAACATTTTTATTAAAACTAGCATACAAAATGTCAATACATTCACTATAAACTATGAATGGTATAAAAATAGCACATCCACAGTCAAACATATCACAAAAACTTCAATACAATATAGAAGTTTTGTATCATGATAAATCAACTTCAAATAGGCGTAAAATCCATCAAAGGATGTTGACATAGATGAAATAAATTTTTTTTAGAGAAATATCTCTTTCTATTTTGAAATCATTTAAGAGTCTTATATTTATGAAATAAAAACTTTTATTTGAAAATATTCTTATAAGATTGTAAGGGAAGCTTCGACGATTTTATAACGGCGGAAAATAACCGCACCCACCGTATAAGTTAAAAAAAATTCTTACCTTAATTATGACGAAAAGGGTAAAAGCACCTTGTTTCGAAAATGACAGAAAGATTCCATTATAAAACTCTTATAAAAAGTTAAACAAGGGTATAAATGACTTCAACCCATATTCTTTTAAATAGTAAAAATGTTTTGAAATGCATTTTTAAAAAACATGGATGTGGATGATAAAGAGATCCTAGTAGATTATTACTTATAAACAAACTCAGATAATGAAGAGATTGTGAAATAACCCTTACCTTGTACTTTTCCTTGGTTTGGGTAGGTTAACCTCCTGTATAATGGTGAAATAATTGTTATTACATTATACAAGAATCATATACATTCATATGATATCATATATGATTTTTTAACATTGCTTTGTTAATAATAACTTAGTATTATCGTCGTTTCGGGTGTTAACTTACTCATTTTATTTTATATGTTTTGTTACATAAGCCATGTTTTTAATGGAGAGGTTGTATATTATTCATATACATAATTATATCAAGTCCTTAAACATCATTTTTAAATCATAAAATGATAATTATACTTGAATGGATACGATGGAGAATGAATCTCATCGCGTTCGTGGAGACGGTAGTCCGTACGTACGCAAGAGCGACAATATCATTGTTTTGATATTAAAATAATATATAAATGGATGGTATATCATATATACAGAATAATTAACATGTTATATTTATTATTTACATGATTTACACATCATTAGTATACCCATCAAAATAATAATATATTGAATAACAATTACACCACGACGTGGAGACGGTAAGCCGTACGTACGCATGTATGGTGACATGTTATTCAAAGGATGGATAGAATACTGAATATGGTTGTACCATATTTATAATAACATCACAGTATATATGTGATACTGGAGTTATTATTTTAGAATGGTAACAACAAAGGAAGAAGAAGTGGAAGAAGAAAGGAACTAGGAAAAGGGTGGTGAAATCATTTCCTCTTCTATGGGTTCTTCCTTTTGATTTGATCTAAAGGGCTCTTTAGGATGGCTTTCTGATCAAACTAAGGCCTCTATGATGTATTGCGGGATGTTGGGAGAGTATTTGGGCAGAGGTTAGCCGAACCAAAAGGCTTTGAAGGTGTGAAGAAATGAGAAGGAGGAGTGCCCTTTTATAAGAGGGGTGAGAGGTACATTTGGAAAAGCTAAAAATATTAATTTATAATAAATTCATATTCGGTTTCTAATGGCTCCAAAGTTTATTATTCAAAGGTTAAGGTGGGGATAGGTCAAAAACCAGTCAACCAATAGAATTTAGACTGGTTTGGGTACTTATATTATCCTTATCTTTAAGTATTAACTCTAAGTTAATTAGTTTCACTTTTACAATGTCTCTTTGTATTTTTATATTATATGGTTAATAAACATACTATATACATCCAAGAGACCCCCAAGTGGTCCATTAATGATACACCTATCATGATATAAGTCTCTTGGACGAACCGTAAATTTTTAGGAATTTAATATCAATTAATAATATAATATTTGTTTTAAAAATTCTTTTATGTCAATTTTGACACAATTCAATAGTTGAATTTTGTGAAACTCATAACAGAATGATTACTTCGAAAACAGTTAATTAAATCAATCCTAATATGACATATTATCCTAGATAATTATTTTAATTCATTAAAAGTCTCAAATTATATTTATTTGGTTATTTATAAAATCAATTATTTTAAATTTTCACTATTATGATAATTACTGCATCATCATTGTGTCATAACTAAATTATCATATGTAATCTCAAAAAAT
Organism: Viscum album; assembly: GCA_963277665.1. Taxonomy (NCBI): domain Eukaryota; kingdom Viridiplantae; phylum Streptophyta; class Magnoliopsida; order Santalales; family Viscaceae; genus Viscum; species Viscum album. The sequence goes on along the minus strand of OY728152.1, from coordinate 864,008,220 downwards.
TATAAACAAAATATCAATATGTAGGAAATATTTTTATCTTTATAATGAATATTTATAGTCTAAAATACAACATATATAACCCTATGTAAAAAAATTGTTTTGCTGAAAGATATATGCTCGTGTCATTTTTGTATTCATTTTTACTTAATTAAAATTAAGTGTCCCTATCAACTACAAGTGGCTCCATGGGGTCCCAAAATCGACCAAAAGATGCCTATGGTCGAACATGTATCAGCCAATAACGATAGGACACGTTTTAGGGTAATTTAGTATTATTATAATATAATTTTATAACCCTTATTTACCGGATTTACCCTTAACCATGGTAAATAAAATATTTACCGAAGTAAATATTCAAAATGTATAAAAATAAAATTTATCTATTTACACAACTTGAACATCTTGATTACAAATATGGAATCCATTTTTCCAAAGTCAAAACACAGAATTGGCATAAATTAATTTAAAATTAATTCCCATTGATAAAAAAAGCGTGTTTTTAAGAGATAATAACTATCAAAAGATTGACACTTGTTTATGCCCGGTTTAATTGTAAAATTATGTCCAATTACCAACATTGTATTAAATGGTAAAAATTTATTCTAAATATACTTTAAAACCACTGAAATTCATAATTTATCACTATTAATTATTTTGAATAAAAAAGTTGTTTTTAATTAAAATTTAGTAATTTTAACTATTCATCAAAATATTAAAGTTATCTGAAATGTACCAAAATCTCACATTAGGCTAAATTCGATATTCCGAATCCAAAAATTAAGTCCATTTTGAAATATAAAATATATATAATTTCAAAAAGTTGGTATTACTATTCATAACGGCTAGTTCGATTGGTTATGGTGTGTTAGAACTCGGTGTTGCATAAAACACACGCTATCACATTATTCAAAGAGAAGCGTACTGTAGAAGCTTGGGGTGTTACAGAAAATAATATGTTTGATAGTATTAAAGAGCTAATGACTGATATAAGGACAAAGTGATATCATGGTTTTAGTATATATAAATTTTGGGATTTTGGTATGTGGAAAATGTTAAATTTTGGCAGCATTCATGTTTTCACTAAGGTTCTATGGTAATTCATATTTCAAGAGAATACATGATTAAGGTATTCACATGTTTGAAATGTGACCAGAAAGATATATTTTATGATATATGGGGGATAAATTATGGTATTGACAGGCTTGTTATATAACCTTTCTTGAAATAGTTTTCTTTATACTATGAGATTGGACAAAAGTATATTTGATAAGACTAAGGATTGGAATGGATTAACTTATACATTAGATAGTATTGTTTAAGGATAGAACGTATTTATTATTTCCGAATTGTTATAATAATATAGTTTTTGAAAAAGGAAAACTCGTAGGACGGGTGACAACCTATCGCGTCGGACACGGTTGCGGGAATCAAACCCGCAACTGAAGTGTGACAAGCCTTTATTGCCTAACACTAGCCTACAGAAAGTCCCTAGTTTGTAGAAATTAGTTTTATTTTATTATTTGGTATGATAGATGAGGTATAAGTCCATTTTTGGAACCATATACGATTATCCTCACCATATATGGACTTATGTATATTTAATTATTTTTGGTAACCTTATGTTTGAGACAAAAGGGACGACCTATCATTCTTTCACATGATATGCTCACACTTCACGAATGACAAATTCAAATTCATTTCACTAAATAAGAGATGAATTGATAATTGTTCATGGAATAACAAACAATGACGTTACACTGAGATCAAGTAAGTATTTATCCTTATGCAAAAATTCATCAACTTTAGGGAAACGATCATGAAAAAAAATGTTGTCCAAGTACCCTCATATCTGATGAATCAGATGGAAGGTTAGATCATAAATAATGTATGGATTTGTGATTTTTGTATTTTTCATATCCATGTTCTCCACCCCTCTCCATTAGAACATTATGGTTAGATTTCTCCTCCATATCCATGTTTTCACCTATGTTCTCCTATGTGGAAACCCAGTGATGAGTTAATTTGGGTATCCATTACGTTTCATACATTAATTTTTAAAATTATGTTTTAGTATTTCTTTTTATGATGTGGGTTTCTATGAACGAAATTTACTAGTAGTAAACGATTTATAACTCCGAAGAATTTCAAGGGCGAAATTTATTTTAAGGGGGGTAGAATGTAACACCCCGAGATTTAATGAGAAATATTCCTTTTAATTTTGTGATGTCTTGTGTTGTATGATACACCATTATTATCTCATGTTGTATAAAACAACGTATTATCTTGTAGTATATGCAAACACTATTATTTGATTGTGTTACACGCAAGAGTGACCTTCCTCAATATCGTGTGTTGTACGCAATACCAAGTTTCACTGAACAACGACATATTGTTATGAACTAGCAATTATGAATATTATTTACTAAATTTTTAATTTTATTTCATAATAGTTCATCTTACTCATATTCTAGAACATGGTATGAGAACAAAATAAATTTTTCTGGTAAAATAATTATTTTAAAAAAAATGCAGTTTGGTGGCCTTTTTATGGCGAAGTCACATTAAATCTAGTTTTAGACATTTTTATAAGTTCAATTTGACGAAATAAACTTATTAATTTCAATAGGGATATAAAAATTTACTTTTGATAAATTTTTTATATTATTTTGTTAACTTTCATATTTTGATGAATTGTAAAAATACACAAAAATTTTCTTAAAAAAACATCTTCCATCAAGATAATTGATATGATTAAATTATAAAATTTTATGGTTTTAAAGTATAAATGGAATATATTTTTACCCTTTAATATAATTTGAGTCTTTATCATTAATTTTAAATTGAATTCATAGGTAAAAGCATTTCCATCTTTGGAAATGTTTTATCTTTCATAATCCATTTTCTAAACCACGAGATTAATTTTAAATTAATTACTGCAACTTATTTATTTTGAATTTTGAAAAATCTATTTCATATTTTATGCTATTGGGTATAAATTATGTTAATAGGTTACTTTTATTTTGATATTATGAATTGTAACTACGTTAATTTTTATTTACGACCGTTAAAGGTAAATCAGGTAATTAAGTGTAAAAATAAGATAATAAAATTACCATAACACCTTCAAAAATTATATTGGATGAATAAAAGTCGAAATATATCACCTAAGGGTCGGAATAGATTCATTTCATGGACATTTGACCATGAAAATTATGTAATTATTATTAAAACCAAAGAAAGTGACAACATGTCACTCTCTTATATCTTATATGTGTAATAATATTAATTTAGTGTTAAACTTCATAAAACAACGAACATAAACAGTCACCAGAAATATAATAAAATTATTTACATCATGTGAAGTTTTTTATAATTTTTAGGGATTAAATATTTATCATTAATGGTGACACAATAGTGATGTAGAAATTATTTTATTGATTGAAATATCAAATAAATGGTTTTAAAAATATTAAAATAAATATTATATAAACTATTTATTGTGCTACACGAATTTTAAAGATGAATATTACATGTTAGGGATATATTAAATATTTTGGTTCGAATATATCATCTGTGTGGATTTTATTTAAATTTAAATAATTTAATAGTGTCAAAATTGACACTATTGATATTTTATAAAAATAACATATTATTAAATTGTTTAAAAATTAGAAAAATATTTATAAATTATAAAATTAAATTTATAGGCTCTAAAATGTAATAAAGTATCCAATTATGGACTATTAACAACACATAAGTATGTATTTATAACAATTTAAAAAATAGAATATTATTACCACAAATAAGATTAAATAGATCAAATAAGGTTCAATCAAAATGATATGGTTTAAAAGAAAAAAACAAGTCTAAATTTTATTGTATGATGAGATTATAACCCTATCTAATCTCATCATCTAATTTAGTCACTATTGGAGGTTTTTATGTGGGGTATTAATTTATTATAAATTAATATTTTTGAGGTTTCCAAAAGTGCCCCTCTCCTCTCTTATAAATGGGATCCTCCTCCCTCTCCACTTCACGATATTTTGAGCCATCAAGTTCGGCCAAAACCTATCCATTTTTTTTATCCACTTCCCTAGAAACATTCTAGAGGTATTTATATTCTTCAAAGGCCATCTTTAGTGCTATAAGTGGAGGTTTAGAAGAGGCGCGTTGAAGAAGAGGTGATATCCTTTACCGATTCTTTCCAATTTTATTCTCCTTCTACTTCCTCTTTTTTATTATTTTTCATTATAAAGTAAAAACATAAATATCACTAATATATTTATATGATATTATAAATACGAAACAACCCTATTTCACTTTCAATAAAGCCTACAGAATACGAAATCACTGCGCGTGCATACGTACGGAATACCATCACTACGCTGTGGTTTAATATGTTTTCCAGCACCACCTTCCATGGATAGGTATAATGTTGTAACAGATAAATATATATGATTATTATAACATGATAATAATTATGAGATATTCTATCATCCTCTCCAATACCATTCAACAATTATGGTAATGATATCATCACTCGTGCGTACGTACAGATTACCTTCTCCACGACGGGATGGGATTCATTCTCCATGTTCACCATTAAAAAATTATTATAAAGTATATATAATGAATATTAGTTAGATATATGACATAATAATGATAATGGATTTTTTTATATGTTATATACATACTTCTATTCAATTTAATAAGGAAACGAAAATAGCGTTCATCTCTACGTACGACCTACCGTCTCAATGAATGATGTATTTAATTCCATTTATCGATATTATATATATATATATTCAGTATATATATTATATTTAAATCTTGCTTTTAATTTTGGTAGTAAGTAATCATGATCTATGTAATCATATGAATAATTACAATTAAAAACACGTATGAAAACTGAAATTATTTTACCCAAATCACTGCTTTAATATGGAATTGAAAAATGAACGGGTAATATGAAGTTGAAAGTGAATAATATATGATATAATAAATATTATTATGGCTCAATTAAAAGTTAATAATATGTTTAAACCCACTATACAGGAATCTTAGACACATATTGAGGAAATTGTACATATGGTAAGGGATAATTATTCCAATCTCGTTCTTATTTGAGATTGTTTTTCGTAAGTATTTACTAGGGTTATGTTTATCATCGATGTCTATGTTTTCTCAAAATGTTTCAATGAAATGATTAAAATTATTACACTTATGTTTAATGTCATTTTTACCCTTTTTTTACCACATGGTATGGAAGGAATTTTTTTTACCATAAATGGTACTTTTTGACTTTTTCGACAAAAGTACCAGAAGAATGTTTTTTAAAATATATGGCATGAATGGAATTTTACGGTTTCATAACACATTATTCTGATGAAGCTTCATGTACATGATTTGACGATTATTTTCAAAAAAATTATATTATTTTAAAATTTCATGTCATTTTATGAAAATAAAATTATTTTGAAGAAGAAAGGATGTTTTCCTCAGGAACATAGTTCAAGTGTTTCATCAAAATTATTTTCCATATAAGATGATATAGGGTTATTTTTCTATCCCTATTATTACATTTATTTTATTATGTTATGATGGAATTATTTTTTTGAAGTGCTTTTATATTATATAGATGATGTTATGATGTCATGATATTTATGAATCCCATTTTTATTAAATGGGTTATGCTATGAAATATGATTTATGATTTTGTGGAACAGATAATAATGGATTCATTATGAGATGGGTGGGGCCTATATCTCTATCCAATGCATTGGGTAAAGATTTATATCTCATGTGATTGACATGGCTGGAACCGCACGTAAAATCTGGTTCAGTAATATAGGGCTGGAAAGGAAAATAAAATCTAGTTCAGTAATACAGGGCTGGAACAGCAAGTAAACCTAGTATACTAATGGACTTTGTCCACTATGATGGTCTTGGTAGCAATTCCTTTGCTACTATGGAAATAATGACATGTGATTAAAGGTCTTCCACAATTACATGTTTTATTCCAATACTATTTTAATCATGATTAATGTTCTTTTTTGATCTATGACTTATATACTGCCATGATTTATGTCATCACTCGTGATTTTTCTGCCTTATGTTCATGTTTTTACGTTCAAATGTTTACGGGTTGTTTTATGTTCTCTATGCTTTCCCTTACAGAGAATTTGAGCTCACCCTTTTTTCATTTTCTCTTCCCCAGTATAGAAAGAAAGGTTATAGGTAAGAAAACAAAAGGGAATGATCTTTGTGGGAGATGTTGAAGATCTTTCACCCTAATTAGAAGATTTTGTTTCGAGTTTCCAAAGACACTAAACTAATACGGTCATTGGGAATCTGTTTTTGTTATGTATTTAGTATTCTGCAAATGTAATGTAATGTCCATGTATGACAAGCTTGGGTCTCTACATTACCCATCAACCAAAGAACCACTAAACTTCCTCTAAAATGATAACAATCATAAAAAAACCAAACATGATCATAAATGAATAAAATATAAATTATGGGAGACCAAAGAAGGTCACACAACCATTTAGAATTCATCGAAATATTGAAGCATCAAATGACCACCTATAAAAGGTTATAATAACGAAAATAAACATAGTTTCCATGAAACCATAAGAGAATCATTATGATTTTTCTTACCACAAACATCCACAATGATCATCATCTCCAAAAAAGAAATGGGATACAAAAAACTCCCAAAGGACCCAAAATGCATTAGATATATATGATCCAATGATCAGTTCCCCAAAATAATCAACACCCAAAAAGCACCCAAAACAACATAATATATTGATATCTTGTCACCAAAACCATCACATCTCATGGTGAATCATACTAGTTTTGTACTAACATTTATTAATGCATAATATGCACTACTACTACACAAGTTATATCCACCCAAATCATTCATCCTAGTCCATATCACATACAAAAAATAAATAAAAATACATGAATTTCCATCTCTATAAGTCCAACATCACAAAAAGATACCTCAAAAGGAATAAAGAGAAAGAGGCTAGAATAAATCAGAACAACCAACACTCAAACAAAATACCATTATAATAAACAGTAATAAGTAATACAAAACCACTCAAAAAAGATAAAACATAAAAAAATACACCTTAAGTTTATGGATATAAACTCAATAAGCATTAATCTGAAATACAAAATCACACAAAGATAAATTATGCACCCAAAAGATGAATAAGATCGGTACTCAACAATTCACCCATCTGACTATCCATGGTTCACCTAGCCTAATTTCTAAAACAAAACCAATTAACAACACACTACCATAAAATGGAAATAACTATTAGAAATCCACTTATAATATCTTCTAGACAATAAAACATGGGGAGAAATAATTCTATACATGATCACTCCACATCACTCAAGACTCTATTCGGAGGAAGAACATATATACAAGGAAATGTGAACTCAAATTAGACATGATAACTAAAACAAATCAACTAATACTATCCCACATGGATGGAAAAAATCCCATTACACTAGAAAAGAAGGAATCTAATAATCCAGAATTGAATCCATTTAACTACCTCCACAACCATAAATGAATTCAAATCCATTTTGAAAAAACAAAGAAGATTTTAGAGGAACCCAAATGTATAGAAACACATTAATTATTTTAATACTCCAATTCCTTAATGGAATTAAAATACAAAATCACCAAGTTTAAAAAATCATTAAATTATTTTTAAAAGAAGGACACCTCCAGATCATATAAATGCATATTCATTAAAAAATATCAAAAACATTTACAACTTTTTTATTAAATGAAAACATTAATTTTCTAAAAATAACCCCATGAGTTCTCAAATACATTCACAAATGATAAAAACTGATTTTAAATTATAAATCATATCCAGATCCCATAACTAAATAACAATATTTAATATAAAATTCCAAAAATAATTTCCATAAACCAAATACCATTTTATACGAAATCCTAAGGGATTTTCTACAAACCAATGTTATTTCTATAAATTTAATACTATTTTATAAAAAATACTAAAGGATTATTTTTAATATGATTATGTTTTCCTTATGTCCTACCTTCTTACAAAATATAATATTATCAATAATCAAACTAAAAAGGAAGCACACTAAAATAAAAAAAATGATCCACATGTTCAACAAATTACACAATGCCCTCATAACATGTCCCTCACCATTATTTACCTCTCAATAGAGGAATAAACAACAAGACAGATTGAATGTGGAAGCATTCCTAACTCCACAACAAAGATTGAAGAGACATGATCTAGTCACACGACAATACCTACAAAATTCATAAGATTATGAATTTGGTTATTGATCTAGTTTATTGGGCCTTACAAAATTACTTCTTTATATAAATTTTATTTATGTCCCCATCCCAAAATCCAATATAATCCAAATTAAACTCAATATATGAAAATTATGGTTAATACATAATCAATTAAAAATCCATCAAATTTAAGAATTCAAAATTCAATCCCATATTCCATGGATGATTAGGAATTTCCAAAAAGGGTTCTTATCAAGAACACACTCATGAACAACCTCGCAAGTGCTGAGGAATCATTAAAACAAATATTACCATAAATCAAAAAAATAACAAGATAGATAAAAAAATATATCATACGTTCCTATAGAAAATGGAAACCCCCTTAATAATATTTGTAATGATCTGGTCTATCCTACAATCTAAATTGACTCCATAACTGGACATCTACTAACTGAAAGGGGGTCTACAATCACCACATGTTGAATACCAATATTTGGGAATCATAAAGACAAAAATGGTAATGGATTTATTATAATATATGAGTCAAAAAATAACCAAACTTCTCTTGAAAATCTGTAATGATCCTCATGTTTGTTTTATATCAACTCAATAAAATCCTAGAGGCTAAAATATACAAACAACAGATAACAGATGCTGAAATAAATTATTGGATCACCTTATAAACACCATCCCATAAAAAATCCTCAAAAAGTGGTAATCTATTTTACCAAAAAAGTATTACAGCTCCAACTATAGAAATTAATAAAGACCTAAATTGATGGTGCTATAATTGAATTTGCAAAAAAATAAACATATAACATAACACCAATGTAACATCACTTGTCATCATCCAATCCCAAAAAAATAACACTCCATGAGAAATCATGAACTAAAATGGATATTGAGATTCCAATTTAAGCAGGAGCACAAAAATTCACAAATGCTCAATTCATTTATAGATTATTTAAATCCCATTGTAAACTAGTTTATATACTAATTTTTAAGCATAATAGATAATATATGTTTTCACAAGCTTCATAAAAATTTTATAACCACAATAAAAATCCATAATTTCAAACAACGATTTTTTTTAAATAAACAATCAAGGATATTTAAACATTTTAAATTAATCATTTTGAATCAAGGATAAGGGGCCATAAAAACATGGAAAACATATCAAATTACCATTTATAACTCTATAAAACATATCTTGAAGACATTATTTTTCATAAAAAATGTCTAAGAAAACTATTTCTCAAAAACTCTTTTAAGAAAACACAAACCATGATCCTTCTAAGATATATATTCAAAACATATAAAAATAACCTATATTAAAATTCACCAATGCACATTCTATGTTATTTATAAACCACATAATTCACCCAAATATCGTCGAAGAACAATCCATGAAATTCAATCAAAAAATGTTTCTAAAATAATAAATTATGCTAGAGTAATACAATTGAATCATAAAATTATGTCTCTTAAATTCCCATGTAAATGAAATAGTGTCCTGGGAATAAACCTTAGGATCTAGTAATAATAGTCCTAAACATGCCAAAATGAACCTTTATCGACACTATTGAACCACTCAAAATCCATGGCAGCATCATTGAACTATTAGTAAATAACAACCACGGAGCTCCTTAAATACCATTATAAAATAAGAATGTTACAATCTCACAACCCACTAACCATTCAATATAACCAATGGGGTGTATCCCAAAATCATTCTCTTCATAGCCTACTACTAATCACTAGTGAATTATCTCATATAGGTTATGTAGTTTTTCCCTCTGACTCCCATTATTTGCAAAAAAAAAATTAGAAATAAATAATAACATATATTAAATATTAATCATTAAAAATTACTCACACCACACCTCTTACAACATCTAAGGAAATAACCCCAATCACATATCCATGCATAAACACCACAAAACAGAATTTAATTTAAATCAACTACAATGTGTCCAATGGAAAGTTAATAAAATTTAACAAATGAAAATAATATTCAGTCTCACAAATTTATAAAACCATTTAACATTATGGACCAATTGATATTTAGCTAGAGTTCTTGGAGTACTAATCCATTTTCAACCAACTAGAAAACCACATTTCAATAATCAGTTATAATGGAAATTACCATAAAACACATTGAAAAAAGTGATGGAAATATAACTACTTCCATAAAATTAAATTTTCAAATAAATGAACCACATTAAAAAGAATCCAATGGTTCCAATTTCCCCTTTTAGAAAAACTCGTGTCCCCATTTTAAATTCCAATTTCAACCTCAACGAGGCCCCAAATTCTATGAACCCATTTTACAAGAGGCTTAACTCCATTTCCCTAAAAAAATATTAAAACCATACAAAAAAAATTAAAAATGTAAACGACATAAACAATATCTTTTCAAATCATAAAATCAATTATGAAAAGCCTAATGAGAATTTACACCAACTTTTGGCATGAGACTGATGTCCATTACAAGTAATTAAAACATTTAATTGAAAATTAAAACTACTAAGGGTTTTCAAAATACATTTAATTTTATAATAAAAATTTTAGAAAACCTATTTTATTTTAAAAGATCAACCTGGTGAGATTTTTAAGCATTTTTCATGTGGTTTTAGCCCATTCTATGTACAATAAAAATTTAAATTCCCAAAGCCTACTAGAAGAATAAAATATAATAAAAATTTATGAAAAATGATCTTCATACCCACAATCAATTTATAAAATGTAATATATGTCATTTGAAAAGAAAAACCTTCCTCAAATTGATGATAATGAAGCCAAAATTTGTGGCCTCTAACAATGGGAACCAACACATGAAAGAGGCAACATGAAACACACATCACATACCCTTACATTAGAAGACTGTATGAAATTAGAACCCAAAACGCTCTTATGGTTTTTTCTAGGGAAAAATAATACAATGGAGTGAAAAAAAGACCATAGGGAAATAAAGGAGGATAAACCCATAACTAGGACGATTTATTGAAAAATGAAGAGGAACCGGGGAGATTAAAGGGGTGGGGAGGAGGTAATGGGGTCACATAATGGTCCTCCATTAGAGTGGAATGTTTCATAGATGAGGGGAGTGAGAGAGGGATTTTATTTAATCAGTGGAAAAATTATAATTTCGAAAAAAATGGAATCATGGAACCACATGGTTTACCAAACCATGAAGAACCTATGAAACCTATGATGTATAACCCAAAAATTATCTAAAAACATTTCTTGAAATAGAAAATATTCTAAATTTCAATGATCCAATTATTCCAAAGGGAATTATCCCATTAATAGGCCCCCATTAATGGTTTCATAATGGATACTCCAAACCAAGGACATCTTGTTTGAAGAAAAAAATCCAGAATATTAAACTCATGAATGGGAGGCTATACAATTTAAATATCCCAAAATCATTTAATATAATAAAAAATAAAATTTAAAAATGATAATATTATGTCACACTTATGCATAATAATTCCCATTCGTCAAAACATGTTAATTTGTAAACCTAAAAATGAGATAGGTAAAATATGATAGTTTTGAATTATATATTTTTTAAGATCAATTCCATCACACATATTATTAGAATCCATTAATAATTTTATATTTTTGATTTGTTGAATAAAATCTTCTCCAAGCATCAAATTTCTCTTTATTAATCACAATACATTTACTTTATATGTAAAAATAACTATATTAATGAATTGAGATATTTTTTAGGCCCTGAACAATGAATAAAACACTCTATAACAATATTTGAATACAAAATCAATTATTTAATAAATAAAACAACAAATGACCACTTAGAATTAATAAAATTAAAGGTACTGGAGGTTCTATATTTTATATCACATGATGTTATATCCTATATTATATTCCTCAAGTATATATCCCTTTGTGATAAGTCTATATCTCATAGAGATATTTGACCCATATCACACCATCAGATGCAAGCCATTATGAGAATAAATATTTCAAACTCCCACTTACACTAAAGCCTCATAGAATTTATTTATAATACATATTATTTTAAATCATATATAAAATCTTGTGAAACTCCCTCAATATCTATTTTAATTAAAATTACAAACTTATTTGGATAATATATCATACAAAATATCATAGTTTTGGAAAAATAATTCATACAAAAATGAAATACTTATTCTTAAATGAATTATGTGTCAACATATGGGACATTATTGTGCTAAAAGTGATTATGAATTACCAATACATAATCATAATAAAATCAACAATTCTAGGGAAGTGTCATTTCAACAGAAGTTATAATGGAATTCAGAATGATCTTTATCAAATACATGTAGAACCATACAAATATCCACTAGATATATCTATATTTAAAATTCATGATCATATAATCATGTTACCCAATACATTATGTGTAGTCAAAATAAATTAACATGCCATTATTATATTGGAATGCTCATTAATTATTAATTATAAATATCTATAATGAGTAAGATCAAATCAATAAAACACATTCGATTCAATGAATAGTTGGATGAATCACTTGAAACATAACTAGTTAAAAAAATATACATAATATTTCTCTATTATGGACCAAAAGTAATAACCATTATATTAAATGAAAAATACCATGCTTATTAATAAAAACATAGTACATGATAAATAACATACCCAACCACCAATCTATTATCTTTTCCTTAAGGTAAGAATAAAAAAGGAATCAAAGTACAAAGGGTTATATATAGGGTACTTTTTTTTAACAGCATATGACAAGGATTACTATGAATGATGCATCATAAATATACCAATGAAAATAAAAAATTTATATGGTATAATCAAGAGATACAATAAATTCATTAATGTAACGACTCAGATTTCCCATGTAATTTTTTAATTATATGGAAATATTTCTAGACCGCAAAATCTGATGGAACGTGATTCTGAGGCACAGAGTTCCCGAAATTATCCACTGATGTTTTGTTAAGCATTAATTATAACTCATAAGCGGATTTCCTAAAAAAAGTTGAATATCTCTTAAACGGTTTCTCGAATCAGAAATCTGAGGACACCGTTGCATTAAAGATGGTAGGTTTATCCTAGGTAGTACTTAATTTAAGTTGGTGCATGCATCCAGAGAGAAAACCTGGAAATTGCTTAACTATAAAAAAATAATTAAATAATGTTACTTTATTTTTCAAATACTTATTACTCATGAACACTAATTTGAATTAAAAATATGAGACCACCACTAGGCTCGTAGGAGTATGTTTTTTAGGAAGATACTAACATTGGCCGGCGCGGGACAACAGTAGAATTTACATTTCATCTATAAATAAAGTATTTAATTAACAATTATTTTATTGTTAAAATCTATAACATCCAAATGGTACTTCATATTGAAAATCTGAGAGTACCATTGAGTTCATTGGGGAATTTTATCTTACGGTAGAGCCTATACTCGACCGACACGGGTTGAGGGTGAATGTTAATAATTTAATAAACTTTTTTAATGTGTGTTTAGTAAACGCGTGGGCGGTGTTTTATATCTTTTGAACTGGTTCCCAAATAAAAATCTGAGGGTACTATTGAATCCACAGATCCATGATTCGCATAACGGAGAATTCAATTTGACAATAGTAGGTCTGGAGAAAATGATAAAATTTGGGACATTTTAAAAGAATAAACAAAACAACTTTGTTATTTTGTTTCCATTCTTTTTCCTCCAACGAACATGCAGTAGCGTTGGACCAGTGACGTGTCAAGCCAATAAATGGATTGATCATTAAATCGTAAATAACATCAACATTGGTGAATTACTAAGGATGAAAATTAATGTGCCCCAATTAATTCCCAATGTGGCTATATACCCTCCGCCTCTCTTATTTATATAGAGCCTGCGGAGAGGTATCAGCACTGCTTCGCCAAGTAAAGAAGTACTGAAAATTTGCCTAGAAGAAAAACGCTTTGGAGTATAGAGCTGGTTTCAGTGAGTGGTGACATGATAAACTAAAACCTCGATCTGAATATCATCAATCAAGAGACATCGTGTGATGATAGTTTCTGGGAAGAAAAACACCGTCTCACTACCTCAATCGCTGGTGTTCTCCATCATTATTAAGGTAGGGTTTTGATTTATGTATATTTCATGTGTTTTTATTGAACACTTTAATCATACCTCACTATTACAAGCTAACATGGTGGGTGCGGGCCTAACAAACCGGACTTGGACACTCCACTATCTAGCTACCGATGCACCTTTTTGGAAGCTGCCAGAAGCGGCCGACCACGGAGTAGGTGCGGCACACCGTCGCATGCCACCGTTGAGGAAGGGGCTGCGATGGTCGGAGAAGGCGCCCGACACATTGGTCGTCCGCAAAAAGGAATTTAAATGCAACCAGAATGCCGCTGATGGACATTATGCCATGGCCGAAGTTACAGCGGAGGCATAACCCACGCCTCCGGTGGGTTCTGTGACATTTTGGCGACGCCCACGTGGCACTTCTGTTTCATGAAGTTGAACGACCTCCATGTCATTCAGTATACAGGGGGAAACACCCCCTGTCTGATTGGGTGGACCGTGGGTCAAGTCTCTCGTGGCTGGGGTGCCTGCCTAGGGGGGCCATAGCTAATGCGGCCGGACCGCTCCTCAGGCGGCCGAGCCGCCTAGAAGCGGGCCGCGCCCCCCTTATGGGTTGGGCTTCCCCCTTGCGGGTTGGGCCGCACAACATCCAATAGGGTCGAGCCCACCGTGGCCCAACTCAACAGGGGTAGACCTGGACTGGGTCAGGTCTACCAAAACTGTGTCGGGTCGGTCCGACCGGGTCGGCCCGGACCCTAGCCCAATTAGACCCAAAAACACTTAAAAGGTCATATCCTAATAACTGAACATCCATTTGATGACACATCTGTTTTGATGATATTATTATATAGAGACAGTCTGTTTTTGTATACTACTCATCAGTTTTGGAGGTAGTTGCAGTATTTCCAGGTTGGACCGAACCTGAATCCTACCGGGCCCTCGAAACTAAAACATTTATAACTCATAGACCTAGTGTCGGATTGAAAAACTATATATTACGTAGTAACCCTTACGACATGGTGGTTATTTGGGTAACTTATTATTGGAGGATAGTGGTAGTCAAGGTATGACCAATATCTCAAGGGGAAGATTACAAAGAACTCGATCACACCATGTGTGAAGAATCCTGTGGCAGGCTATAACCTGAAAAAAGAACATCTATCCTATGTGGGTTAGCATTTATAAATCCCTTGTAGTCATCTTATATCAAATCTTGTGTGGGTCAGTTCTTAGCAATCCTATGTGGGCCAGCATATACTGATCCTATGCGGGTCAAATCCTGTGTGGGTCAGTGGGGGTTATTTATCTATCGATCCTTTATGGGTCAGCAGTAGTGCCTCTTAAAAGAATAAGATGATCTAGCTTACGAATAATCATATGTACTTCTATAATTAAGTTATACCTGATTGTGAACAGTGTCTTTTACCATCATGGTGATATTTTCATGTTGTTACCGATGTGTTACTTCTATATTCATGGTGTTACCTATGTGGTACTTCTACCTTAGTGGAATTTCCTTTGGGGTGTTACCTGTGTGGTACTTCTGTCTTCGTGGTTTTACATGTGTGGTACTTCAACCTTCATGGTTTTACCATTATGGTATTCATCCCACAAGTATGAGATTAGTATGTCTTGATTACCTAGGTATATGTATGGGAATATACCTTAGTAGAGATGATGTATATTTCTTCATGATTTGAGATTGGGTTGTTTCTTTGTGGTTTTTCTTTTACGGAACTTGGGGAGACCTACGGGGGTCTCGGGGTCCCTACTAAGTATTGTTATACTCAACCCAGCATGGGAATTGCCCACACCTTGTTGTGGCTTGTGTAGATGATAGAAAATAGTGATTGAGGCTGAGGGATCCAGGACTGGACGGTCCCCGAAGGGGGAACATTTGGTGTGATGGGATGTGGGGACTACTGTTTGTGAGATGTACCTATCCATCAGGAAGGATCCCCTGTGGACGATCCATGTGCTGTTTTTCACTTTATAGTTGTATTTTTTACTTTTCAATTGTATTTTACTTTACATTTGGGCTTCTATTAAGTCCCCTTTACTTTCAGAACACCTTTTATACAATAGATTACTTTGTGGATGCTTCTTATTGTGTACATGTGCTGTTTATATGTATAGGTTAAAAGGCAATTCCTTCCGGTTTTAGGTATACTCCTTTATGATGCTAGTCGCCAGCCCCTGGCATATGGATGGAGGACATGGGGTAGTCATAGCATGGGCCCCGGGGGATGGTTTGTGACAATGTGGTATGCGAGAAGTTGGTTCTACTGAAGAACTATGACTCTAATATTTTCTATGTGTCATTAGTGTTAAGTGTTACGAGTAAGGATTTTGGTTTGGGGAATCTAGTGTTGCTTCATTGGATAACGTATCCATATGGTAGGATCCCAAATTCTGATTTCCAACTCTTTCAATGAAAACACTGATTAAGTGTGTTTTGGAAGTGTTTTCCCTTGGTTTCTTTGGAGTCACCTCACCAAGTGTAATTTAATGACCATGACACACATGTTTCTTATCCGGATGCTGCCACGTAGACATCCAGTAGGGGTTCCATGAGAGAGTACATGTTGACGGCCAAATAAGTGATGAGGCCTAGGTGTGTGGACCTTTTATGACATTATCACATTTGGGTGGTGTACCATCTATACCATTGCATGTTGGTCAACAATTACAACAAGTAGTACCGGTATAGGAAACATGTTGGCCTAGTGACATACCCTTATTTCATCATTAGATACCCCTCAAGTTCCGAGGCAGTCCTGACTCATAGGCATATATGGACTGTCTTGAGGAGGTGGCCAAGATTCCAACTATCCAGGGCACCATTATATCAAATTACTGTCCTGGTAGAGAGCCATATACGTGGCTCAACAGAATGATGACATGGTTTAGGTAACCCTGATCTTGCGATGAGGTGACTTTTTTTCTTTGGAAAAGATTGAGAAGCTTCCTTAGAGAAGGGGGTCTACTTGCATAATGATCTATGGGATTAGTGTTAAATAGAGCTTCTAAAACATCAGCAGGATGACATGTAGGTAGCAGAGTATTCATTGAGGCGTACTGACTGTCCCAGCTACACAACGAAATAAGTATGGTCAGTGCTTCAGGGCTTGTACCTCCATGAGGATTGTGTTTAGGGACATCCAAGATAGCAATATTCCTCTATGCATTCCTACTTATGTTAGAGTGATAGAGAGAACCTTTGTGGCTGAATGTTCTTTGGCTGAGCAGATGCATCCAGTGAATGTTAAAAGTTGGAAAGTAGTAAACTAACACCAGTCATAGTGAATTGGGCGTGTTAAATTTTTTTTGGGAAGAGGAAGTGTTAAGGACAGATGAATACGTAGGGTATAAGACGTGGAAGTAGATTTTGAAGAGCAACATGAGGTGGAATACATTTTGACATGTTATAACAACCACCTCTATGTGGTCCCAACCAGGCTTAGGAAGTTTGAGGATATTGGAAGAGAGTAGCTGCATGTGGTCAAGGAGTATGACCTAAGGGATTCACGAATGATTATATGTATAGTTCATGTATATTACTTGTTTTCATATTAATAGAAATAGGAACTACTCATTCCTTATTTCCAAGAATCATGTTCAAGATCTAGATTTTCCGGTTAACCCGTTGACTTGAACCTTATGTCTGAAGAGAACTTTGGGAGGAGACTCAATAATCACACATAAGAGGACAGTGTGATATAACCCTTGAGGTGAGTGTTTAGGTTGTAACCTCATGGTGGTTGCGTCGAGGCCTTACGACATTAGTTTGGTTATGGACTAGACATCCACAGTTCTTACTCAGATTGACGGTAATAGTCAATGATTTTGTGGTTTATCTACATCATTAGAATGGAGTTTTCCATGGTCAGTGAGAAATGAAACCATGGAATAATAGGATAACATCATGCATTTTATAGTGTGGCTGCTCACTCATGAGTCAGTTATCCTTACCCTCGTGGCAGTAGTACTTTTGAGTTTCCAGTTCTTAATAGGTGGGGTAGAGTGTGGGAAAAACATTACAAAAGATGTTTCCAGTACAACCTCCCTGAGGGGGGGGGGCTTTTTCTTTTGATGGTTACTTCCAGAGATTAGTACCTAAATTCTCTAGGTTAGTGACATCATTTTAATCGTTGATGATGGAAGGGTAACCTTTCCGTTGTATGGGGAAGTGTCATCAGAGATTTCTGGAGATAGGACATAGATTAATGAGTGCCACCATATGGAGGCTACCAGAAGAGGGCGTCAGGTATGTAGTCTACTGCAACATATCAGGGACCAGACAAGGTTTTTTCCTAATGTAAGAGTGGGAAGTGATCTCTTATGGCTTATGGATATTGAGACAACATGAGAATAACTACGCTACCCATGACACAGCGTTAGAAAAATTGGGCATTGTGCTGAAGATGTGGTGGCACTACTTAATGGGTGAATAGTTTAATATTTAATCTAATCACAAGAGTCTCAAGTATATCATTCCCCATATGGACCTGAACATGAGTCAATGATGATGGATAGAGTCCCTCTAGGACTATGACTTTGAGATAGTCGAAAATCATGGATGTTGGATAGGTGGTAGCAAACGTACTCAGCAGGCGGTCTGGTCTAAAACAGCTATGTGACATGTCAGAGCATATTTTCGCACTATGGATAAATTTCGTGGATAAAGAAGTAGAATCTTACCTCCAGTCTGTGACTGTCACTCCCCCAATTCATCAGTGTGTTTAAGAGGAATATCATGGGGACACTGACTGTCGGGATCATCGTGCTATAATATCATGAGGATGGTCTCCTGAAGGATTTCATGAAGGTTGTGAGAATGTCGTTCCCTTTAAAGGATGCACCATGGGACCCGTGATGCTTCAGGAGGAGGTGTTGAGGGTGTTCCATACATCCCCATTCACGGTACATCCTGGAGTGGCTATGATGTCCCAGAACCTCTGACATCAGTACTGGTGGCCCGCGATGACAGAATCAATGACATAGTTTGTATCTCAATGGCTCAAATGTTTTATGTGAAAACATCAAATAATTGTCATAATACTTATGCCAACTGGAGATGAAGACCCTTGGGGTTCGAACACGGAGACCATGTCTTCATAGTGGTCTCACCCTGATAAGGATTGTGGAGGTCAGGTCAGGGTGTCTAGCTATCTCCGAGATTCAATGATCCTTTTCTAGTTTCTTAGTAGAGTGGGTGAGGTGGCTTACCATCTATCTCTTCCCCAACAAATTCCAATGGGTACATAATGTTTTCCATGTTTCGTAGCTGAGGAGATGCATTCATGACCATCTCATGTCATCAGCCATGGAGAGATAGACTTTGATGATGGGGTTATGTTTACAGACGCTCCAATAGAGATTGAGGATCGATAAGAGTGGGTCCTTCATGGACGATCCATACATCTGCTGCACGTTTTCTGGATGCACGGGAACCTCCAAATGAGCACAAGGGAGAAGGAGGCTCAAATTAATATTTAGTACCCCCATTTGTTTTCTTAGTCTATGTTGTGGCTTCCGTAGACGAAAACACCAAAGGTGGGGAGAATGTAATGAACTGAATTTTACATGTATTTTTTTAATTATATGGAAATATTTTTCGAATGAGAAATATGACGGCACAAGATTTCGAGGCCCAGAGTGCCCATAATGATCCATTGAAGTATTGTTATGATTTAATTAGCGCGGGTAAGTAGTTTTCCTGAAAAAAAGGAATAATTTATACATGATTTCCTAGATC
Source organism: Viscum album (assembly GCA_963277665.1). NCBI lineage: Eukaryota > Viridiplantae > Streptophyta > Magnoliopsida > Santalales > Viscaceae > Viscum > Viscum album. The sequence continues at coordinate 863,988,069 of OY728152.1, read as the reverse complement.
AAAAATCAGAGGACATCATTGCAATAAGGATGGCAGGTTTACCCTAGGCATGAATTATGTTTAGTCGGCACATGCCTCCTATGAGAAAAAATAGATATGGACTAACTGTAAATAAAATAATTTAATAATGTTAAGTAATTTTATATCTATTTATTACTTATGATCAGGTACTTGGATTAAAAATTCTATACCACCATAGTGCTCGTGGGAATATGCTTTCATTAGGTAGAAACTAACATTGGACGGTGGAGTCCAATAGTGGAAGTTAGACATTGGCCATAAATAAAATAGTTATTTTAAAATTATTTTATTTTCAAAAACCATAACATATAAATGGTAACTCAGATTGAAAATCTGAGTGTAACATTGAGTTATTTGGGGTTTGTTCTCCTCATGAGGATCCTAACCTCGACCATTGCAGGTCGAGGGTGAATGTTAATAATTTATTGAAAATTTTCAAGGTACCTTCAGTAAATGTGGGGGTAGTATTTTATGTCTTTTGTACCAGTTCTCGAATTAAAAAACTGAGGGCACCGTTGAATCCACGTTTCTGGGAATCATTTAAGGGTGACTTCACATAGACAGTAGTAGGTCTGGAGAAAAAGTTAAATTTTGGGACTTTTTAAAATAATAATATTTTGATCCCTCTCAATTTCTTCCAATGTTAAAGTGAAAATGTGGGACATGTGATGTGTCAAACCAATAAATAGCTTGAACATTCAATCCAATGTAACAAGAACATTTGGGAATTAAGAAGGTTACTAATTAATGATCCCTCATTAATTCCCAACGTCATTAATTACATTCCCTCACTTTTATTTATATAGATCCTAGGAAGAGGTATCAACAATGCATCGCCAAGAAATAATGTTTTGAAAAAGAGCCATGATGTCAAACCCTTGGTGGATGGAGTTAGTTCCTATAATCAGTGATGCGCGACACCAAAACCCCAAACCGAAGATCGACAATTAAGCGACATTGTTTGAGTCTTGTTGCAGGGACAAAAAACACCAAACCACATACTCAATCATGAGTGTTCTGCATCATTCTTGAGGTAGTAATTTGATTTTTTTATTTTAAATGATTTTCATGAACCCTTTAATCCGTCCTCATGATTTCAAGCTAACGTGGAGGACGTGGGCCTAATGAACCCAGCCTGAACCCTCTGATATCTTGGTACCCTTGCATCTCCATGAATGGTCGTTGGCGCAATGGCACCAAATGGATTCAATGGGGGTGCCACTCTATCGTGCGCTTCCAGAGGATATCATGGTACTAATCCACTACATTCTTCAGAGTGGAAGGCACTGAATAACTATAGAGGAGGTGTTGTCCACCGTCACGCAATGCCGGTGAGCAAGGGGCCACGACCTGTTAGACGATGTGGTATGAGGAGGCGGTCCGCACATCAGCTGACCATAAAATAAAAGGGCGGAACGACCGGCGTTCCATTGTTGGGAATGAAGCCTGACCGAGGCCACAAAAGAGGCAGAACTCCTGCCTCGAGTAGGTTCTTGCGGCGATGGGGCGGTGCCCAGTTGGCGATTCTGTTTCATGAATTCGAACACCCTTCTAGACGTTTAGGATACCAGGGGAAATTCCCCCATTTTCCAGCTCATTCATACCATAGGTTGGGCCTCACGGGGCTGGGCTACCTGATGGGCGGGCTGCACCTCACGCAGTAGGGCCACCTTCCCAGTGGGTTGCACCCCCTTTTGGGCTGGGCAGCCTGCCCATCGGGCTGCACCCCCTCGTGCTGCACCCCCTCAGGATGGGTTATCCCCTTATGGCCTAGGTCTGGCCGTGTCTTAATATGATGAGGCCTCTACAACCCAACTCAGTCGGTTCAGACCCCGACCGGGCCAGGGAGACCCGAACCAGGTCAGGTCGGCCCAGGCCGGGTCAGGTCGGAACGGACCCGAGCCCTACCAGACCCAAAAACACATAATGGTCCATATCATGAGAACCAGACATCCTTTTGATGATCATTCTATGGAGATGGGATATTTGGATCAATGAGGACGTTCTGGTATACTCCATATGAGTTTTGGAGACAATTTTTGTATGGTTGGGTTGGATCGATCAAGAATCCAACCGGGCCCTCAGAACTAAAATGCTTATAACTCACAGACCGTGTGTCCGATTGATGTACTGTCTCTCCCATTGGAACCCTTACGGCATGGTGGTCCTTTGGGTTACTCATTAATGGAGAATAGTGATGGTCTATGTATGACCGATATCTCTAGGGTAATATTCTATGGAACTTGAGTGCACCAGGTGCGAGGAATCCTGTGGAAGGCTACAACGTGAAGAAATAACATTGATCCTAGGAGGGTTAACATCTATCAATAATGTGTGTGTCATCTTCTGTCATATCTTATGTGGGTCAAAAATCCGAGATCTTATGTAGGTTATTGCATATTGATCCTATGTGGGTCATATCCTATGTGGGTAGGCGGGGGTTAATTACATATCTATTATGTGTGGGTTACCAGCAACTCCGCTTCACAGAATATGATGATCTAGCATACGACTAATCATCTGTAGTCCTGTACTCATGTTATATCATATTGTGAGATGATTCTTCTACCATAATGGTGATAACTTCATGGTGTTACCTATGTGGTACTTCTATCTTTATGATGTTACTTATGTGGTTCTTCTACCTTCATGGTGTTGTCTTCGTGGTGTTAACTGTGTGGTAGTTCTATCTTCCTGGTGTTACATGTGTGGTAATTCTACATTCGTGGTGTTACCTTTTTCATATTCTACACTCATGTATGAGATGAGTACGTCTTGTTAACTTATGTATTTTAATGGGCATATACCTAAGTATAGTTCATGTATATTTCATCGTGCATTGACATTGGGGTCTTGCTTTGTGGTTTTTTCTTTGTGGAACTCTAGGTGACCAATGGGGGTCTGAGGGTCCCTACCGAGTTTCGTTATACTCACCCCTGCATGGTCTTCATCATCACCTTATTGTGTCTAGTGAAAACTATGGACATACACAACAGAAAAAATGGGTATTTGGGATGGGTTAGTTGGGATGGTATATAATCCCATCGCAACAAGTCCAACCAAAGACGTATTTTGCGACGAGATTGTATCCCCATCGCAAATGGTCAATTATTTGCGATTGGGATACGAGTCCTGTCTCAATAGGTTTGGTGCGATTTGCGTGCCAAAATGCTGGAAGTGTATTTGCGACGAGGGGCTTTAACCCGTCACAAATAGCCAGCGGCAGTAAAAAGTATTTGCGATGGTAAAGGTAGTCATCGCAAAAATTTTGTCGGTAGGTCGTTATTTGCGACGGGACCCGTCGCAAATACCAATGCGGTTGGGATTAATTGCGATGGGACCCGTCACAATAGGTTTGGCGTGATTTGTGCACCAAAACACAGAAAGTGTATTTGCGACGGGGGGCTTTGACCCGTCGCAAATACTCAGCGGTGGTAACTACTATTTGCGACGGGTCCTGTCGCGAATAAAAATGCAGACATGAGTATTTGCGACGAGCCCCGTCGCAAATAGTCCCTCCGCAATAAATCTAACCTATATATACGCCTACCCGTTTTTTTTCAAATCACTCCAACTTCTCTCTTTTCCTCTCTTCCTCCCTCTTGAATCTTCAGTTAGAGAGTTTTTTTTAATATTATATTTTCATAAATATGTATGTTTATTTTAATAATAATATTATTATATTAATTTTTTATATTATTAATATTTTTATTATTAGATTCATATTATTGTTATTTTTTTATATTAATATTTCATAATTATATTTTATATATTTTTTATTTTTAATATTATAATAATATTTCTTTTTATTAATAATAATAATATTATTATTATTATGATATAGTATTATATGATATTTATGAATTATATTATTTTTTCCTTATTTTTACTCGTATTTGCGATGAGAGTATTTGCGATGGGGTTTCCCGTAGCAAATAACTTTTTTATATATAAACAAAAAACCATTTGCGGCGGGGAAAAAATACCGTCGCAAATATATTTTTATGCGACGGGTCCATCGCAAAAAAAAAAAACTATTTGCGACGCCGTTTTCAGTAACAGGCCATTTCCAACGGGATCCCGTCGCAATTGGCCCGTTGCAAATAAGTCATTTTCCAGTAGTGATAAGTGATCGACGATGAGGAAGCCAGGACTAGATGATGCCAGGTGGTGGTCCATTTGGCATGATGTGACACAGGGACTACAGTTCGTGAGGTGTACCTACCCTTCAGGTAGGATCACCAGTGGACGATCCATGATAATTTTTTCACATATCATTTGTACTTGTACTTCTCAGTTGTATTGTACATTACAGTTGGGCTTGTATTCCGGCCCCTTCACATTCAGCACACTTTTTCTGCAGTAGCTTACTTCCTGGATTCTTCTGGTTGTGTTCTTTGACTGTGTGTCTGTACTGGGTAAAATTATTTGCCTTCCCATTTTAGGGATACTCTTTTTCTATGCTAGTTTCCAGCCCCTAGCCAATAGATGTCGGGCATGGGGTTGTCACGTCATGGTCCCTAGGGGACGGGTCATGAAATATAAGTTAAACATGTATCCCAAAAATATACACTATATCAATATATGGGACAATACCAACACTTATCATATCATAATCTTAAAATTTATGTATTTCGATGACAATCATTGATTATAGATAACTCACATTTTTTTTAGTGTTTAACAAAAATTAAACCCTATTTCAAGGATTGAAACATATATTAATGAATGTTAATATATAATTTTTATATATATATAAAATGATACATTTTTATCTTCCACTACTTCCATCACCAAAATAAGCATTGAATGCATCCGAAAAACAATATATATAAGATTCTATAATACCACATTCTAATATGTAATGAATTTAAATAAATATTTTTTTCATTTAATGCTCGGATCCAAACATGTTTAATCTACATATAATACTTACATCAACATGTGACACCTACTACATCATCCTACAACCACCTAAAAAATCCACCCTACCTCAAAAATCATAAATTTGATAATGTATTTTAATGAATGTTCTAGTGTAATGTTGGGATTATGATTATTTATTTTAATATTAAATATTTTATCAAAAAAATATTCATAAAATCCAATGTACCTTGATTTTTTAACTAAAATTGAAACTACATATAATTTTTATATGATTACTATTTTAGGGTTAACCATTTTATTTATAAACTAAATAATATTAACTAAACAATTAAAGAGTTTTTAGCATTTTTTATATTAAATTTAGGAAAAACATAGAAATATAATTTTCATACAAACAATTATTAATATAATCCGCCAATATTTTATCAAAAAATAATAATAATCTTGATACTAATTTGTTAACATTATAAATAATATTATTGGTATTTGAGTATTCTTAATACATATTTTAAGATGTAATGTAAAAAAAATTACCTTTATTTTGATGATTTTTTATAAAACAATTTTGATAAATTATTCTATAGGATTCCCAAAATAAATTTCACTCAAACTTTCATGATTATATACATAATATTTTATGTAATTTAACATAATTATTACATCATATGGTGAAAAAGTATCTTCCTCCATCGTAAGAACATTTATCACTTTTTAGTTATGAAATTAAAAATGATTATAATTTAATCATACTAATGAATTTATCATTAACTCCATTGGAATAAATAAATCATAGTTAGTTATTATAAATTCATGTTTTTTATATATTTAAAAAATCAAAAATTCATCATTAACATATTATAACTGAAACATTAATAAAATTTTATGATCTTAGATTTACAGTTTTCAAAAAACATGAACACAATATGACCAAATTCATAAAGATTCATTAATGAGAAATTAATAAATTCTTTACCATATAAAATTTGTAATATTACATAAGATAAAACTCTTAACGTCCCCTATTTTAGGTAATTTCTATTTTGTAATGTATTTTTAAGCTATGAATATATTGGGATAGGTTTTGATTGGTTTCACGGGGTTGTTAGTGAGTTTCAATGGATTTTGAGTGGTTCATGGATAGAGGAAAACCATTCATAATCTCCAAGTTACAACATGTGATTAATAGTGGGAGAGGTAGAATTGGGGAAGGTGTACAGTTGGTTCAGGGGTTTGGTAAACCGTAAAAACATGGAATTTTTTTGATAGTAGAATATTTATGTTTTGCACATGTTTTTCCAAACCATATAACCCCATAATATGTTACCTATAAATTCTCAAAAAAATTGTTACTTAAACTGACCCCAAATATTATTTTCATCACTCCATTATAATCTTTTAAACTATAGTAATCACATGGATGATTTTCATGATTCTATTAACATCTGATATCATTTACTTTAAATGATTATTTTCTCACACTAGTGATCAATTGTAAATCCGATGTATATCCTCCTATCCTTTGTCCATATTTTTTCTTCATAGAAAACCTAGTTTAATGATTTCATGTTCTGATCATATGGTTAGGGTATTTTTTGATGTAGATTTTATTTTAATCCATTGAAGGAATGTTACGAGATCTGTAATCTACAACTTTGTGGTATGGTTCTTTAGCATGAGCTTATTTGTGGTTAGTGTATTCTCTCCTACTCTCCATTTTATAAAAATATGAATGCAAAGGGTTTTCAAAAAGAAATTCATTATATTATTACCACAATATCCATGATAATTTTTTTTTGAATAATCATGTAATGGTTTGTTTTTCGGAATAATGGTTATGGACGAAGCTCAATTTTTTTTTGTAAAATGTATAGGTGGTAATTGGTTTGGAAAACAATGGTTATGATGTGTGTTAAATTTTAATTGGATTGGGTTGTTGTGTATTCATAATTCATGTTATTTGTCCTAGTTGGTTTGGATATGGATACAAGTGTTGTTTAGGTTAGAACATATATTGTACTAAAGTGTGATGATTTTTATTAGAGGGGATATTTTTATGCTTTCATGTTTGGTCCATTTAGTTAGGGATAATTTTTTGGGAGATGCATTGGGTAGATTAAATCAATCAAATAATTGATAATTTGGTTCATTTTATATGTGTGTTATTTCATGGTCTTAGTTTGTGTGTGTGTTATGGTCTGAGTTGATTTCAGTAATATATACAGACACAATTTTATTTATCTGGTTCTTCAAATTATTCTTATTTTTTATAAAATTGAGATAAATTGTTCTTATTTCAATACCATGAATAATATGTATTTGGGTTATTAATTATTTGGTTATATACTCACCATTTAATATTCCTCATGGTTCATATAAAAAAAGTTTTCATCATGATATAGATAATAGGAACACCTATTACATATCGAAAAAGCATATTTATACTACAGTCATGGTCGTTAGTGGTTGAATATTTGAGTAGGTTGGAAGTGGATCATGGGGTAGTTCATTATTTGAAACATTAGTTTTTATTTGGAATCTATGGATTTTCATGATTTTTTTATTATTGGCAACCAAAACATTGATTTTTTTTAATTTACATAGAGTCTAGATAGTTTGTTATATTGAATTTTATTTATATTTTGATGTTGTATTTAATATATTTCATGTAATTGAATATGTAGGATAAAATCAACCTTAACAAATTTGGTGGATCATTAGGAATCTGTTACTAATACATGGTGTCTAATGGATGCACATAATTCTTGTGGAATTATTATCCTATCCATAGAAATGGGTTGGGGTCAAACGATACAAATTGTATCAGATGGTATGGTCCATTAGGAATGATTGTAGGTATACATGTAAGATGTGTCAGAATAAGAAATTTTGGTCATAAAAATTTATGACTAATCACTTTATGCCAAACATCATGTTACCAATTTATGTTGAGTATAGTGAGTGTTGTTAAATACTAATTTTATTTTCTCACTCCATCGTAATTTTTTTAGCCAGTGTGGTTTGGGTATCATTCATTTATAAAGATACATCCCATGATAAATTCTTCACTCATATTATTTTTTAACAATAATGGCATTATAAATTTTCCATTATGATATTTCTTAATGATTCTTGGCGATTGACTAGTGCATTTTAATATGGTTATAGAAAAATTCCATAAATTAGAATATCTATGAATAAGAAATATGGATCCATTGAGAATGTGGTTCCACCAAAACCAATGTAAATCAGCTTCTCAATCGAAACATAATGAAATATTTTTAAACTATGTTAAATGGAGTCTTAATAGAGGAACCATGTTAGGTGTACCACTCACAATAATTTAACAAGATAATCCCACTTATATTATAGTGGGAACATTATCCCAAACATGAAAATGTATGGATTGGAAAGATGAATTAGATTTTAAATTTCCTTGGAACACTATCTGAGATTAAATTAATATCGGTACTGTACATGCTCAAAGACCTTGCACCTAAATGTTGGGAATTATATATCCAAGGATATGTCAAAAGAGGAAATACCATGGAGGAATTTCGGGATTTTTTAACAATTTTTTTTATAACCATACCTTTTGAGTATATAAAAAATCCAATATATTTGATTTTATAAAATGAAAAATCACTATAATGTAATATAAATCCCAATTTACATTACATGATCACATTTCAGTAGAAGTGGAAACTAGAGAATCTCTCAATGAATGTATGTTCATGTAGGGTTTTGACTAAACATTCTCTATAAAGTGGTGATTTTAGGAATTGAAAATATCCACTATCTGGTGAAAATGGTGATGATGGTATAAAATGAGAATGTATGAATTTTTAACAGAGATAACACTATTTCCCACCAAAGGGTAGGTTGAAAATCCTGTGGTGGGAGTGATAATAAATGGTTAAATTACTCCCATGGTAACATAGAACCAAAAACCATCCCACAGTGTTATTTTTTTACTTCTTTTTATATTAAAAAGAATGGTTTCTTCTAATGTGGATCTACTGAGAACCTTAAAATGAAATGTATGACAACACATTGGGAATGTAAAAACTATGGATAAACAAGATATTTAAAATGTTTATATCACAATATTACAAATCCTAAAGGCAGTCAAGGTAATGAACAAAATAGAATATCATAATCATTAAAGAAAATATCATCATAAAAGTTCTCATCCTTAGAACACATTCAGTTAGGGTAATTTTAGGAATAACATATCGTATTATCAGACACCATATCACCATGGAGGAAAAATCATTCTAGTGGGGATGATTGACTCTTTTGTGGGGTCTATCAGCCTATGAAAAATGATAAACATTATCCCTCCATACTGTGAGGTTCTAATAATATTATTTTAGAATTTAATGCTTTTATTTTCTTCATACTAAAAGCTCAAAATATTTTATTTCTGATTCTATGAATAATCCAAAGTGGATACAATTGTAATGGGTGCCCCATGTCATGAGAAATGGGACACCTCCTCAGAAATGAGAGTGTAGATGTTTTAAGTGTTATATATTTTCAATTACCATTGATTCAATTGAGTTTTTTAGTTAACTATATTTAATATGGAAAATATAGAGCTAATATTAGGGATGGGTTGGTTGGTGACATTTAAATCTCATATTTATTTCTATTTATAGAGAGTCACTTTCACATATCCTGATGGATTTTTTCATATTTTCACATGGGGAATAAGGCACGAATTCTAGAAGATCATGGAATTAATTATGTTTGGAAGTATATCTAATTGTTATAAAATAGTTTCTCCAGGGGATATTTATGTGATAAAATGTAGGTATCTTATAATAATAGTATATTATTACCGTGATAAAGAACCATATAATTTCATTGGTCTACCATTTAAATGATAAGTGTTATATTCTATCAACAAACTTACTGGAATGAGTCTAATTTCACTTATACCATATAAAATGAAACTAATAGGAATACATGATATAATGTTTTATAATGAAGAGTTAGAAATAAAGGGATTTATTGAAGCAAGTAAATATTATTAGGGTTCATCAGTTTTATTTGTAAATAATAAAGGTGGTACTATTTGAATTTATTTCAATTATTTTTAACTAATGATTCATAAAATAAAAAAATGATATCCAATTATGAGATCTGAAGATATATTTGATTAATTTAAGGGATCCATGTTGTTTCCTAAAATAGATATATGATTTGAATACCAATAACTCTGATTAATAAAATAGTTAATTCCAAAGAAAACATTTAAAATCTATTATTACCACTATAAATATTTTGTTATTCCATTTTTTATTATATAAATACCAATAGTATTTGTGGAATTTATGAAATATATCATTTATATGTACATTGAGTAGTTTTTATAATATTCATTGATAATATCATTGTGTATTTTTAGACTATATACGGAAATTAAAGGAATATGAAATATGTGTTGATCACATTGTGAGAACACCAACACTATGAAAACATTTATATGTTATGATTCTCAATATATGATGTAAGATTTCGATGGAAATTAATTTTCAATAAATTTAACTTCAGTTGATCTTGAAAATAATTAACCTGTAGTATCTTTGGATCCACCTATGTATGTCTTTGAAATATGAAGAATTTATTTATTAGTTGGTTATTATGGATACGTTGTTTTCAATTTCTCACATCCATCATTCACTATGAACATAATAACATGAACATGTATCCCATTATATTGTAGTTTTAATTTCTAGGAATCATTCCGAGAGCATATGTATTAACTATTTATGAAAATGATAATTATCTTTTTAAAACTATCTGAAATACACATTGTTATTTCGATGTGTCTAGATTTTAATAGAATTTTATTATCATATTGGGATAAAATTTAATATATTATGCATTAAAATATTTTCATAATCATGACATAAATTATCTAATTCATGATTTATAATATTCCACGGTGGTGCATGTATTAAAAACATAGCACCAATATCTCTTTGGTGGAATGATTATAGATTTTACTGAATGTGAATGAAAAATGAAAATATTATTACAATGATACATAAACCATATGTAGTAACATTGGTTTAGTAACTCAAAAAACTTGATATTGACTTGGAATATATGTTTGAAATGAGATTCAGTGGTTGATGCTCTAATTCATAATCCATATAATATTATGGATAACAATTACCATGATTTTTGGAAACTAATAGGGTTGATCACTATAAATCATTTTATTGAAATAATTTGAATAATTCCATGGTTTTCTTTTCAGTTCACCCTAATTCCTGACATTATTGAACAAGTCTCGGAAATGAAAATCTTTTACCCCGATTTTCATACTATAAGAGAAAAAACAATGGTGGGTTAACCATTTATAGATGGATGAAGGATGAAAATTATATTTTAAGATTTCAAGAAAAGATTGACAATACTTATTACTATCAAGAGTAGCACATTTATGCAAATAATTAATTAATGTGGGATATAAAAGTAGGTATTATGAAAATGTACCTTGTAATGAATAACCAATTTTTTAATTGGGTATAAAGTGAAAGGATGTAAAATATATAGGGAAACATCTCACCATTCAACAAGAAAAATATAAACACAGAAATTCCACAATTTATTTATTAACCATTACCTATAACCATATGGAAATTAGAGTATATTGATATGGTCATTATCACTATTTTTATGATAATTTTTAAGAAGGACAACTCAATTTTTATTATTCATTTTCTACTCACCATGCCAAAACTATTTCGTCAAATTAGGGAGATGAATTTAGTTGTGGAGTCAGAGAGGATATATATTTAGGAAGTAGGGATGGTCTATGGGGTATCAGTTTCTATTTTATTTGAATGATCCCCTATATGTATGTTATGGGTTTGGTAGACATTGAAATATTCTATGGGATTCATTTTTACCTTGAGTATGATGTACCATCCTAAAAATAATGGGAATATGGATCTCAACATCCTAAAAATGGAATAAATTATAATGTAATGTGTAATAGTCATTGGTTTTTCATGGAAATATCATTTTCCTCCTGTGGAGGATTGATAAAAAATTATTATTAATACCTGATATATGAAGATCTATATGATCCATTGCCCAAATCTTCTAGGTAACTATCCACTTTATTTGGTTGATATTACAAAAACATTACTGATTATCCAAGTCAATTACAAGAGAGTATGATGAAAATTTAGTACACAAAAAATATATAAAAATGGACCAAATAAATCATGAATAATATCAAAATAATAAGGATCATTCTCAATCATTGGAGGTGGGAGATCTAGTAATCTGGTGAATATATTTGATGTTCAGGCATCATGATTTATGTAAGTAATTGAATGTATCACCTTGTTATATAGATCCCTTTAGTATTCATGGGATTATTCGATAAGTTTATTATATATTGTATTTAAATCCATGATTCATCATAGTTAAAAAAATTAATATATACCTCAATTAAAAATTACCAGCATGTCCCAATCCATGTGATTAGTTGGGATCATGTTACTCATGAGATGGATTTTATATTCATTTATATCCTTATTTGAATTATATATTGATGAGAAATGATCTATTGAGGAATAAATATATAATTATAATGAGTATTATAGATGTAATTAAAAATATATTAAGAGTCTTAGGAGTGGCTGAGGATTTTGTAATAGTAATTATCTGAGATTTTTCAAGTCATTACTATCCTCTAGATTTTTAAGGAATGAAATCCCAAAAATATGGAGAATATAGAACCACCTCAGTTGAGGTAGTTATTATTTAATTATCTATTTATTAAATATGATGAGTTTGGGGATGGTTTTAGGGTGTTATTAGGGTATTTGAAACATTTTTGAGGGATTTTAATGGGTGAATAGATGGTGAATGGTTAGAGGAAACAATGAATTATCCCTAGGTAACAATGTGGGATGAGTGGGGGGGGTGTATGAGGATATTTTAATGTATATAACATATTTTATGTAAACTATGAGGTATTGGAATTAATCATAATGTGGATCCTTTGTTGATAGTGAATGAATTTTTAAACCACACAAACCTACAATGCACAATTAAAAATTATTTGAAATTATAATTTTAACTCAAAAACCACAAAAAAATGATGATGTTTCCTTCCCTTCTTGGGAATTCAAACCACAGGGTTTCATTGGGAAATTTTGGAAAATATAGAATCTTTGAAGACACGTCTTATTGAATTGTGAAGTGTTCAACTAAGATATTTAAATTAACTATTTAGTCCCCTTCCCCTCTCTTCTATCCACATTTTCACTTAATAGAAACCCTAGGTATGGGGTTAGAGGCTTGGATAATGTTTGTATGGTATCTTTTGATGATTATTTTATAATAGTCTATCCTAGGAATGTTGTGATGTCCCAAATATAGATGAATATATTATGATTATTTGGGATGGGTTTGTTAAATTTATGTGACTAATCTCTGACTCTCATTATTCTAGGAACATTTAGGCATTTGGTTTTTTAAAATGAAATATTTTTTAATTTTTGAAAACAATTTGTTAAATTAATTGGGCATATTAAACTTATGATGTTTGATTTAGGAATAATGTATATGGGAAACTCTCAAAATGTTTTTGGTAAAATGTAGAATTGCTGTTTGGTATCAAAATATATGGGTTTTGGTGTTTATAAACTTTTAAGTTTCATATACTGGTGTTTATTCAGGATGCATGTGGATTTGGTCTTATTAGGTCAGACATGGATACCTATTTTTCTAGGGTAAAACATGGATTTTCTACAATGTTATAACTTAGTTCAGTGGGGACATGTTTCCACTCATAAGTTTTCTCGAGTATATTTGGACCTATTTTTTAAAAGATCTATTGGGTTAGGACATGGCTCCCAAAATTGAAGGGTTTTTTCATTTTGGAGATGTTTGAGTTCATAGGGTGAGTGTCTACATTGTTGTGTGAATTTGATTCACTACATAATATACATATATTTTTTATCCTATTCTCAAACATCTTCTTGTTTTATATAAATTTATACGATGTTTGTATTGTTTTAGTGGTGTGGGGGGGGGGGGGTTCTGTGATTTCATAAAAGGTCACACACATAACCCCAATATTTGTGTCTTGGTGTATATACAAATGTTTTTCATCACGATATAGGTGAGGGAAATACTTATTACATCTATATTAAAGCATCAAGATCTTGTGGTCAGGGGTTGGATCATATGATAGTGAAATATTTATAAATTTATATTATGTATAGATTTTTGAGCCTTTCAGAATTATTTTCTACTATTTCATATTATTATAACCCTAAATGTTATGGATTAGAGTTTGACAGATTTTAGCCATGAGTCGTATATTTATTATTCCAATGTAGTTTTTCTACAATAGTCCATGTCTTATATAAGGAAAAATCATCCACTGATGATTTCAAAATACCCTATGAATTTATTTGATTCCATTTTGGTTAGGGGATGCACCAACGGTTGATTAATTTTTATATAATCTAATTAAATGGTTTTGTTTTGTGATGTTATATAAATAAAAATTGTAATAATAGAGAATAAGACCTTTAATAATTTCTGTATTAATCTATTTAAATCTTTTAGATAACCTATTCAACATATTGTGTAGAGTATTTTATATATTGATCTTATAAATGTTTCTAAATACTGTAACTATATTTAATTTCACACTTTATTTTAAACAACATCAATGGTTCGATGTTTCAATAAATTGAACCTAAAACATGTATGTGTGCTTATTATACTATATAAAATAATATATAATAATTTTAACAACTCAAAATTTCTTCATCCTTTTCACCAAAAGGTTTTTCACATTAAACTTCTATATAAAACATAAATATATTGAATATTTCAAAATAAAAATAACCCAATAATCCTTCTTAGGGAATCATTGGATTCATTTATTTCTTATATAAATTTTTCTAAAATAATTTAAGTGACCTTAGGATCAACAACCTTGATCGTCTCATTTTTTTATAGTTTAAATAAATTGTTCTAGAATAAATTTTTAACTAATTTTATAATCATTATTTCAGGCATATATAATAACCCCTTCTCGTAATCATGATGAAAACCCTTATTTTCATTCCATAAATATAAAGATAAAATTTCTATTTAGGTTATGATATTAAGATTTAAAATCTCAAAACAATCCAACATGTAACTTTATATCATATTTAGCCACCTCAATGATATAATATTAGATTCATTGAAATCATGAAGATCTACATTTTCCTTAACAGATTATGTCATATTTTAGAGCCACTTTATCCATGAATAGGTGTGATGAAAATAGTATCACATTCCCATGAGTTATAAAAGAAGGTTTTATTTATATTGTATATATCTCTTTATTATTATAATTACACTCTTTATAATTTAGAATAATTTTAACTTATAATAAAAATGTAGGTAACTATTTCCATTTAAAATATCCAACTCAAAGAATAATGTAACTCCAAAATAGAGTTACATATAGATTAATACCTTTATTTCCCAATGTGTATTATATCATTCACGTTTTCAATATGAAATTTTCTTGAATATAATCTTACTAAAATAATAAACCCATTTTATACTATATTTATAAGTTAAACAAGATCTAAATTTCACTATACATTGTGTCCACATTGTTATTTTTCTCATTGGTTAGATATTTTTTATAATCCGTTGAATTTTTTAATATATAACTATTTTATAGTTGTGATGAATACAACATATCCTAATAAATTATATATATATGTATATATATTGAACAACATTTCAATAGGAATCAAATTATGTTTGGGTCACACGTATAAGTTTGTCCAAAAATATATATTCTGATATTTCACTCTAATTTTTGCCTATTCCAGCTTTCCACTCAAATAAAATATAATTATCCCTTTGATAATTAAATATTATAATCTATAAAAACACAAATTTGGCATGAATAACTAATATTCATTGATCGAGGTATTTTTAAGTGCTCTCTTTTTAAGGAATCCATGACCGGGTATTTTGATGGATTCTACGTTATCTCACATCTAATATTCTATACATCACACCTATATTTCATCCAATACTTTCCCATTATGTATAAATGATTAAAAATTATTCAATTTATGAATATTTTGTTAATAAACCCAAAATAACAAGTTTAAATCTTGTTAATGTATACATCTTTATAAAATAAATGATTTGTATTTATAATCCATTATAAAATTTATTTATTATATTTATCACATATCCATATAAATTATATGGAATTGATTCATGAAAAAATATTATTTTAATGATTAAAATAATATAAAAAATCATAATCAAGATAATGTATGGCATAATAAGCAGCTAACCGCAACTTTTTAAGAAGAGTTCCTTATAATCAATAGTTATTGTAAATATGGTATTTTCCCTTATTTATTTAAAAATGTATCTTTAGAGAAAAACCAAAAATTAAAAATTAATCTAATAATGATATGTAAAGAAACTGAATTTATATTTGTATGATTAAATTTCTATTTTTTTATTTTTAAATGGGAAAATATAATAACTACAAATGTTTAGAAGAAAGTGATTTTTTTCACACAATAATTTTTCATATTATTATTTCATTTTAATTAGTTATAATGTTAATTTTATATTTCTATTGGTTTTAAAAATATAATCTACTATAATTTAACAATAATATATTATTTTTTTTGAATATATAAATGTAATGAACATATAAATGAAATTTTTAGAGAAATATATTTTAAGCATAAAAATATATTTTTTTCTTATTAATTCCTTAGAAATAAATATTGTATAGACATTAATTTATTTTAATGTAATTATTTTACATATATTTCATTAAAAAAATTGTTTGTGAATGAGTTATTAAAAATATCCCATGCATTTTAAGAAATAGTTCAATGTTATTTATTACATTGATATTAAATAATATTCACGAAATAATATTAAAATTAATTATTTATGTTCTAAAAAATTATATTTACTAGTCCATTTATATAAAAATAGTTCATTTAATTTTATAAATATATATAATAATACATTTACATAACACATAAATATATATTTTTATTATATTTAAAAATTATTTATTATTTTTGAATTATATTATTTTATTTTACAACAAGAAATACACATATTCATGATACCTACTGAATATATGAATATACAATGACCATATTTCCAATTAAAATATTTATAACGACCTGATTTCATTACTATATATTGACATACTAAAATCATTCAATCATTCTATTATCACATAACAAGACAACATTCCTATTATATGTAAAAGAATTTTTCAAAATTCATTCTCCTCTAATTATTTACATTATTAATTAAAGTGTAGTTTTACTAATAGTTATTATCATGGGTGAAGATAATCCTAGTGTTCTCATAGTTTTAAATATATTATTATTTTTTATTTTTTGTATCCTTTTAATCTATGAACATTTAATAGAGGTATACAATAATGGTATATCTCATATGGTTTCAGGTACTTTTATTATTATGTTATATCCCAATAAAACGAATCATGGTTTGTTTTAGTACAATGTAACCATGATGTAATATATTCCATAAATTATTTATTATGAGGAATATTATTAATAAAATATCAAGGAATTAGACTATTTTCCCCATTCATCCTAGGTCGTCCCTCATTCGAACAGCCTATCCATATACTTGTGTTATAATTTGGTCCATCTGGACCAGGAAAATCCTATGCTATCTCAGACCATGACCATATATAACATATACCACGTACTCCCTCCATTCTCCCAAACCTCAACATGGTCTCCTATCATTCATCCCATAGGAAACCACTCGATCAACTCATACAATGAAGTGGCTCACTATCAGAACTCATATACCATAAATAATCTATTAATGCTCCTAAAAATTCCAAACATGTTCTACCATCAAGTTCCATGAAAAAAATATGTGTAATTGACTCTTCTCATGTTAAATTATATCTCTAGGGTATGAAAACACTTGAATCCTCCTTTAGTAGAAGAGTACATGGAATGTGTGTTAGTAGTCTTTGTGTGTACCCTCATGAACCACATATGGGAATGTATCGAAAATGCACATGTCATGATAAACCCATGTTAATGACATGTCTCTCACAACCATTCCCAGTTACCCATCTAGTTAATCAGGTCATGTGGCTCGCATGGTTTCCTTCCAAGAACCACACATGGTCTCTTGAAGTGTACCATACCTTGGGTCAGGTGATATACACAACACGACCAAGTTACCCCACACATTATTCCTTTATGTGTACTAAACCAAACCCAATCCATCCAATATTTCATGTCATATGGACTAAATGATATCTAGTTTATCCTTCTATCTCTTTACCAAAATAAAGAAAACAAATCATCGATTCTTGAACAAAATTCTATGTGAATATATTTCATTAATAGAAAACACTTTTTGATCCCAAAAAACCCTAATTTCACATTATATCACCCTAAAACAACCATCAAGTGATCCCTAACAACTCATATAATGCTTAAAAATTAAAAAAAACTATTCTGGGGGGTGGGAATAGAGGGAAAAAATTATACAACATACCTCACGGTGAAATTACATAGATTTAATTTTAGAATCAGGTTCAGTATAAACCACACCATGATTATATACTAAAGGAAACATACAATTAATCTCTAGTGCTTTAATATTCCTCCTACCTCTATTTTTATCCAAAAAAGGGGGAGAAACACTCCCTCTCTTGATGAGTGTAGGAACCACATGGTGGTAGAATAGTTAAATGTTATTGTAATATCAATTTCTTATGATTTTATTGGGACCTTGTATCTGAGAATATTTTATACCTCCCTTTGTTAAAACCATCAATTTTAGACTTATCGCAAAATTTAGAATTTTAATACAAGACTCTATTCGTATTAAAAAATAATTTACATTAATTGATTATTTTGTATTTAGTAGATAAATGTTTATTTAATATGAAAAGATTAAATGGCTTAAAATCGCACCAAATTCCATCTATAGGGAAAACACATAATTCAATGATCAGTAGAATTGGAATAATATATTTCAAATATCAATTGCTTATGGAAAGTTACCACTTTACCACTAAATAACATCGAAGACTAAAAATTTAAATTATTTCTAAATTTAACTTCCCGTAAAATACACGAGGTTTTAAAATCTCCCAACAATAGTGCTTCTGATACTTCGGAAGACTCAAATTCCATTATCCACAAATCATTACCAATAATGGTCATCCATCAATTAAAAAATTATTTTTTTATAATATATAATAAAAAATGATCATCTATTTTGTAACTCCAAAAAAAGTAACCCTAATCATGAAAAACCAAGCAACCACCTGCCACCATCACCAAAAAACCTATACAAATCTGAGTGACACATTTTTATCCCAATAACCCATGATATCATGAAAAAATTCATATAGCATATTACAACACAACCTACCATAAGTTTAAATTGAAACGTCCCGAATCAGAAGTTACAAAATTGGTCCTCCAAGCCAGTGGAAAACATAGCCTCAAGAGCACCTCCCTATACTGCAGAGGCTGACGACTAGAAGTGAGGGACTAGGGCATGATACTGGGTAGACTATTGCCTCATATCAGAGTATTAAAATAATAGAAAATATCTAGGTATCATACGCAACAGTAAATAGACTGTGGAAGATGTAGAAAACTAAAAATAGGACATGTTGTAATAACAAATGTAATGCTGTAAAATCCTAATTATCAATGTCATACAATAAGACATTTTTCACCCATTGGGCCAACAATACATACTAATTCAAACTAACGTCCATGATGCCCAATCCTATAGTTAAAACCAATCATGGAAATATTTTCCAATCCCAACCAGTGATAAGCATCACTCATTCCTAATGGCCAGGCCTTTCAGAAGAACCACACGAGCAGCTATGCTTGATCATGATACTATGGCTAATATCCCTATCGACCATAAAACTCATGATCAACCTGAAATGTAAAGATATGGTATACATGTACATTTAGGTTCATGTGCATGGGAGAGAAATAACGTTACTAGGACAGCCAAAAAAAACCTATAACTCTTCTCTTATAAGTGAATGAAAAAGAAACATTTTCAGCCTAGCTCAAACAAAACCAAAAGGAATGTGAATCCAATTTGTGCTTGTAGTCATACCCAGGGTCTGTAATCCTTTTCAACTGGGACAGTGTCACCATTTATGTCAATATCTATATACGTATACATTTATATTCCTATACCTATACATATATACAAAAATATAAATATTCATGACTATGTGACACAATCAACATGAAAACCAATCTACATTCAATATATGGGACCCTAATCCTGTAACGACCCAAAGTTTTTCAATGGAAATTACCTTCTTATATTTATGTTATAAAATAACATGAAACCACAAAAAATGAACTACTAAGTTATATGTGACCCTTAAACATATTTTTGTTACTTCTATGTTTGGAATTTTGAGAATCCAAAATACACGGTTGTGTTCAAGATGATTTTTGGAGTCTAATGAAACAAAACTAATTTTTACTGAATAGTAACACACCCTTAGGAATAGTAACATACCCTTATGAATAGTAATATGACTCTTATGAATATTAATTCATCCAACATAAGAGTATCATTACCTATGATTAATTAAATAAAATTTAGACATCTTAGAAAGTGACAATTTGACCTTAGTAAACGTTTTGGTATTTTTGTAAGTCATAAATAAATAATTGTCATTAATTTATTAATTTAAAAGAATATTTATTTCCATAAAATGTATTCATAAATTATTGAATCAATTTATTATAGATTTTAGATAATTTTATAAGACCCTACGTAATTTTTGAAAGTACTATATATCAGTTTTAATTTAAAAAAAACTGTTTTTTAAGTAAATTATGATTTTAATTAAATATTAAATTAACAATATTTAGAAAATTATTTCTGAAAAATGGACTTAAATTTTGGATTCTACATGTCTAAAAATGGTTGGGGTATTTTTTGGGATTTTTCAGAGAGACTTGAATTTTTTATGAATAGTTGAATCCGATAATTCACAATAAATGCTAAATAACGTATTAATTGAGTCATCAATGATGCTTTGCTGATGTAAGCCCACTTGGTTCGGGATTACATTATAAAATTACTATTCTTGGTCGTTCAAAGACTCACTATTCCTTGTCTTAGGGGAAATTAATAAACTAATGAATTTTATATTAAGGAAACCCATCTCCCCTCCTCTATAAAAGCCACCCTTCACACACTCTTTTCCTCACACCTCTCAAGCTTCAATCCTTATCTAAACACTACCCAAAAACCATCCATATCCCCTCCCCCACGTCCAAAAGCAGCTGGTCTCATCAAAAGACCAATCCTAACTTCCATAAAGTGGATCTCAATAGGAAGATTTAAGAGGTAATTTCCTTCCCTCTTCTCCTTTAATGTTCTTTCAAGTTCAAGTTCATTTCTTGATCTCTACCCACATATCTTCACCCATATTGTATTTTAACTCCATTATTATAAATATAATGTGATCTTATGATTCTAATGGGATATTATATCACCCCACCCTCTTTTTCTCTTCCTTTTATTTTATTAGAGAGAACGTTGTTCATGAGGTGTTAATTTAACACCTTAAAAAACGACATGCTCTCTTCTTCCATTTCTACCTTCATATCTGGTCATGAAACCATTATTATAGTTGAAACAGAATATGTTTTATATATTTTTTTTCCTATTTAATGTTCATATCTGACTTATGAACATATTACTAAGGGATAAATTAAAACAAGTTCATTGTGATCGAAAAACCGCTCAAATTAACCCACACAATCTTCTTTTGATTCTTATCTAATGATTCATCCAAATGGATCTAATATAATTCATTATAATATCATTTAAACTCATGTAATATCATTTATAACATGTAATATAAATTCTGGATGTTTACTCATCTTCAATCCAAACTTCAATTCAAGAATACAAGTGAACCACCCATGAAAACCCACAAAAACGAACATCCCCGAACAAAGTTTTTAAACTCTATAAGTCATCAAAAGGAACATAATATGACATAATGAATCCAGAATGAACCCTATTAATTTAAACATAGTTCTGGATTTCTAATTAATGAATATAATGTCATTATACAGGAAATTAAAGAGAAATAAGCATTCAGATACAAGGTAAGTGGAAATCTCGAACCCAATTTTCTTCTTACGGGTTATCCCTATTTCACTCCATTTTTGATATGGTTACTCCTCAAAGATCATTTTTTCCATCATTGGATTTAATTTTCTGGGATATACATGTTTTTCACTGGTTATTATTTCCATAATTTGTTTTCCAAAATAACTCTTCTTTTAAGAACACCCCTTTTACTTCTCACTCGAAGTGAACAGTTCTTGTAACATGTATGTTATTCCCTCTTTCTTTTGGGAACCCAAAGATTATGAATATGTTATTATGAGATGAAACCCATTCCTTTTCATGGGATCATTATGTTAATTTAGGTTATATGTTTATTGGTGAAAGCAGGATAAATGATAATTTTATGGTGTGACGGGTGCTCCCGGAATTATACAGCTCTCCAACGCATTAGGTTAAGTGATGAATCTCATGAGTAAATGTGAAATGATGTGTGAAAGAGATGCTATCTTGGTTCAAAAATATGTGTGGTAGTTAACCTCTAAGAGATGATGTTTCATTTTTATGCATTGCCATATTTCAAGTCTTTTTTTTATGCTCCTCTCATGTTCATGATATTTTTCTTATGTTACGATTATGCTCACCCCATGATATATTGTTCTCATATATCCTCTTACTGGGTTTCTATCTCACCAATTTTGATGTATATCCTCATGTTTCTACATGTAATATGGAGAGTACAAGTGCCAATAAGAATCTAGAGATGAAGAAAAAAACGTTTATGCATGATGTTGTATTTGTTGTGTGGTCCTAGTTTGCCCAAGACACTAATCCTTTGGATCCTGTATGTTTAATACTATCACATTGTTTATCTTTGAAATGATGTCAATTAATGTATGAAAAGGCCATGATTCTATAGTTGGTATCATTGGAAAGGTTTATTTAATTTGGGAATTAGGATTAGTGAAACCTAGAGTAAACCTATAGCATGAGACTAAATACAAATATGCACACAAGAATATTTACATAGGGATGCCATATGTTATGTTGTTTGTATAAATTTTTTAAATGAATATGTTATTAATGAATTGTTTACTTATGTTTTGTTCTAACTTTTCCTATTTTAGAACATGGTGGGAACCAGGAGAAATTAGGCCAACAACTCATGCGAGGGCCAATGCAATGATTTCCCGAACGACATCCCCAATGATTTGGGAGGTGGAGTTCAAAACATCATGGAGATGCTTACCCAATTATCTCAGGTTATGAATAACAACCATAATAATTGAAAACGTCCTCCTTCACTAAAGTGTGAGAAACTGGCTATTGAATGTTTTATGCGGCATCAACCATCGACGTTTTGTGGATCTTCTGATCCACTATTTGCGGAACAATGGGTCAACTCCATGGAGAAGATATTTTTTGTGCTTCACTATTAAGAGATGGAGAAGGTGAATCTAGCCGTTTATCATCTAGATGGAGAAGCTGAACAATGGTGGGCATTGATTAAGAACACCAAGCCAAGGGAGGAAATTGAAGATATGGAATGGGAAGACTTTAAGGTAATGTTTCTTAACAAGTATTTCCCAAGAACTCTTCGCATGAAGATGGAGAGAGAATTCATAGAGCTCAATCAAAAAGAAGGAGATTTTGTCACAAACTGTGAAGCGAATTTCAAAAGGCTTGCAAGGTACACTTCCAGTTTTGTTATCGACAATGATAGAAAAATTGATAGATTATTTAGTGGATTAAAACCAAACCTTCAAAGGGATCTTGAAATTCGAGACTTTGGGAGTTATGAAGAAGTTGTTCGGTGTGCTCTAAAAGTGGAGATGGAGTTTGGAGAATGGTCCCATGGCTATGGAGATAAGAAAATAAAGATGGAGTTTCAAGATGGTGGATCTAATGATACGGTTTGGAAGAAAAATCAACGACCCACATGAAAAAAATGTGGGATGTTGCACAATGGGAACTGCCTCAAAGGGACAGGGAAATGCTTCAAGTGTGGGAAATAAGGACACCATGCTCAAGAGTGTTGGAAATAAATGAAAATGAAGGAGAATGTAGCTAAAAAAAGAGAGAACCACTCATGGTTCAATGCAGCAACTGTAGGGAGCTAGGGAACTATGAAAACCAGTGCACTAAACCTCGAGTTCTCGAGGGTAATTAGTGCCAGAAGCCACCAAAGCCAAATGAACAAGGGAAGGCTTATTCCATCACTACTGTGGAGGTGGAGCATGATAATGAAGTCGTACAAGGTACAATTCTTATTCACTCAAGAATGTAAAAAGTATTATTTGATTCTGGTTCTACAAATTTCATTATATCTTGCATGTTTGCAAGAACTATTGAATTGAAGCCCCGAAATCTTAATGTAAAGATATCTGTAAAAACACCAATTGGTGAAATCAATGCAACCCAAGTGTTGGACTCTTCTCCTCTTGGCGTATGTGGGAATATTCTTCCAGAAAATCTCGTAATACTTCCCTTGGTGGAATTTGATGCTATAATGGGAATGGATTGACTCTTGTTATATAGATCACATATCAACTATCGAGAAAAGGAAATTTCTTTTCATATTCCAAACCATCCCATGCTCCTCTACAAATGCAAAGAAGATCATGAATCTCCTTTGAAAAATCCTTCAGTGGTGTGGGTGCTGATTCCCTATGAAGAAGCATACCTCAAATAAATGGTTGAGTCGAAGGAAAGTTACAACCTTGAGGAAATGCCCATCGTGAGGGAATACAACGATGTATTTCCTGAAGAGTTACTGGGAATTCCCCCGGATCGTGAGGTAGAGTTCTCAATTGAACTCATACTCGGAGCTACTATTATCTCAAAGTGCCCCTATAGGATGGCTCCTATCGAACTGGAGGAGTTAAAGAAGCAACTTCAAGAGCATCTGGACAAAGGGTTCATACACCCTAGTGCATCGCCTTGGGGTGCGCATGTGCTCATTGTGAAGAAGAAGGATGGAACAATGCAACTATGAATCGATTATCGGGAACTCAATAAGATCACTCGAAAGAACAAGTATCCTCTCCCAAGGATTGATGACTTGTTCGACCAGTTACGAGGAGCTCAATACTTCTCTAAAGTGGATCTTCGTTCTGGATATCATCAAGTAAAGGTGAAGAATGAAGATATTCAGAAGACTTCCTTCCAAACAAGGTATGGGCACTATCAGTTTTTGGTGATGCCCTTTGTAATTACTAATGCCCCTGCAATATTCATGGATTTGATGAATAGAGTCTTTAGACATTACCTTGACAAATTTCTGGTAGTGTTTATCGATGATATTCTCATCTACTCCAAGAGAAAGGAGGAGCATGAAGAACATCTAAGACTTGTGTTGGCGACATTGAGAATGGAGAAGTTGCATGCCATGTTCAGCGAGTGTGACTTTTGGATGAATCAAGTCATGTTCATGGGACATGTGACCAAAAATGAGGGAATTTTTGTGGATCCTTCAAAGACAAAGGCGATTGAGGAATGGCCCAGGCCCTCTAGTGTCATAGAAATCTGTAGTTTTCATGGATTAGCTTGGTACTACCGATGTTTTGTGAGAAACATCTCATGATTGTCAAGCCCTCTAACTAAGTTAACAAGGAAAGGGGTAAAGTATGTCTCAATCAAAGAACGTGAGGGATGCTTCAAGGAGCAAAATAGAAGGCTGATCACTGCACCTATACTCACACTACCAAAAAGTGGAGAATGTTTTGTGATATACAGTGATACTTCAAAGAAAGGTTTGGGTTGTGTACTCCTGAAAAATGATAATGTGATAGCCTAGTCCTCAAGACAGTTGAAGATCCATGTGAAAAACTACCTGACGCATGATTTAGATCTGGAAGACATGATTTTTCCATTGAAAATTTGGAAGCACTACCTTTATGGAGAGAAGTGTGACATATACACCGACCACAAGATCCTAAAGTAATTATTCACACAAATTGATCTCAACATGCGTCAAATGTGATGGTTAGAGCTAATCAAGGGTTACAATTTCTATATTCACTATCATCCTGGAAATGCGAACAAGGTAGCTGATGCTCTAAGAAGTAAAGAACCTGCTACTCTATCCATGATGTGGATTGAGAAAGACCCAATCTTCTTGGATTTGCAAAGGATGGATTTGGAAATCTTAAGGGCAGGGGATACATCCTACCTTTCCCAAATGATTGTACAACCATCCATCTAGGAGAATGTTAAGGAAGCACAAAGGGATGATGTGGAGATACAAAAGAGGGTGAATGTAGTAAAGGAAGGGAAGCTGCAAGAGTTCCATATCGACGATAATGGTGTGATTCGGTTTGGAATGCGACTTTGTGTGCCTTCATCACCTGGGATAAAGAAGGAGCTGTTGGATAATGCACATAGCTCAAATTTCTCTATCCATCCTTGGAGTAGAAAGATGTACCGTGATATCCAAGAACACTTCTGGTGGGATAACATGGAGAAGGATATTGCGGAATATATATCAAGGTTCTTGGTATGTCAGCATGTTAAAGCTGACCGAAAAAAGTCCAAAGGTATGATGCAGCCATTGACTATACCCATGTGGAAATTGGAAAATTTTACTATGGACTTTTTCAGGGGTCTCCCAAGGATGTCAAAGGGAAATAATGCGATATTGGTTTTGGTTGACCGTCTCACCAAGACTGCCCATTTTATCTCTATTCGGGAAGATCTCTCACTTGATCAACTTGCAAAGATATATGTGAAGGAAGTGGTGAGACTGCACGGTGTTCCACTCTCAATTGTCTCTGACCATGATCCAAGGTTCAAATCTAAATTATGGAGGAGCCTTAAACATGCATTGAGTACTAAATTAAATTTTAACACGGCCTATCACCCCCAAACTGATGGACAATCTGAAAGGACTATTCAAACACTTGAAGATATTCTATGATCCTTCTCTCTAGAATTCAAAGGTGTATGGGATCAGAATCTCCCATTGGGTGAGTTCTCATACAACAATAGCTTCCACTCGATTATTTAGATGGCTCCATATGATGCTCTATATGGAAAGCGATGTAGAACTCCAACATGTTGGGTTGAAGTTGGAGAACGAAAGATACTTGGACCCGATCTTGTTCAAGAGATGACAGAGAAGGTCCAAGTCATCCAGAAACACATCAAAGCTGCTCAAAGTCGGCATAATATCTATGCTGACAACCGTCAAAAGGAATTAGAGTTCAACGTTGGAGATAAAGTCTTCCTTCGAATATCTCCATGGAAGAGAGTCATGCGATTTGGGACGAAAGGGAAGCTAAGCCCAAGGTATATTGGCCCCTTGGAGATCCTTGAACGCATAGGAGTCGTGGCCTATCAGCTTTCACTTACACCGAATATGGCTCAAGTTCATGATTTGTTTCATGTATCACTACTGAGGAAGTACATACCAGACCCCTCACATGTACTAAAATCAGAGGTGGTGCAGCTGGAAGATGATCTCTCCTATGAGAAGCAGCCAGTAATGATTCTAGATCATAGAGATAAGGTTCTACGCAACAATACAACCCATCTTGTCAAAGTGTTGTGGAGGAGCCATATGTTTGAGGAAGCAACAAGGGAACCAGAAGAGGAAATGAAAGAGAATTACCCTCACCAATTTGTGTAAAGTGAAATTTCAGGGGAGAAATTTCTTAAGGGGTGAATAATGTAACGACCCAACGTTTTTCAATGGAAATTCCCTTCTTATATTTATGTTATAAAATAGCATGAAAACACAACAAAATGAACTAATAAGTGATATGTGACCCTTAAACATATGTTTGTTACTTCTATGTCTGGAATTTCGAAAATCCGAAATACACGGTTTTGTTCAAGATGATTTTTGGAGTCTAATAAAACAAAATTAATTTTTAATGAATAGTAACGTACCCTTAGGAAAAGAAACATACCCTTATTTATTGTAATATGACCCTTATGAATAGTAAATCATCCAACATAAGAGTAGCATTACCTATGATTAATTAAAGAAAATTTATACATCTTAAAAAGTGACAATTTGACCGTAGTAAACGTTTTGGTATTTTTGTAAGTCATAAATAATTATTTATAATTAATTAATTAATTTAAAAGAAGATTTAATTCCCTAAAATTTATTCATAAATTATTGAATAAATGTCTTATAGTTTTTAGATAATTTTATAAGACGCTATGTAATTTTTGAAAGCACTATAAATCAGTTTTACTTTTTTAAAAAACTGGGTTTTAAGTAAATTAGGATTTTAAATAAATATTAAATTAATAATATTTAGAAAATTATTTTTGAAAAATGGAATTCATTTTTGGATTCTACACATAGAAAAATGGTTGGGTTAATTTTTTGGGATTTTTCTGAGATACTTGAATTTTTGATTAATTGTTAAATCCGATAATTCACAATAAATGCAAAATAATGTATTAATTGAGTCATCGATGATTCTATGATGATGTAAGCCCACTTGGTTCGGGATTATATTATAAAATTACTATTATTGGTCATTCAAAGGCTCGCTATTCCTTGTCATAGGAGAAATTAATAAAATAATGAATTTTATATTAAGGAAACCCCTCTCCCCTCCACTATAAAAGCCACCCTTCACACCCTCTTTTCCTCACACCACTCAAGCTCCAATCCTTCTCTAAAATCTGCCCAAAAACCTTCCCTATCCCCTCCCCCGCATCCAAAATCTTCTAGTTTCATGAGAATACCAATCCTAGATTCCTTTAGAAGGATTTCAAGAGGAAGATTTTAGAGGTAATTTTCTTCCCTCTTCTCCTTTAATTTCCTTTCAAGTTCAAGTTCATTTCTTGATCTCTCCTCACCTATCATCATCAATATTGTATTGTAACTCCATTATTATACATATAATGTAATTTTATGATTCTAATGGGATATTATATCACCCACCCCCTTTCCCTCTTCCTTTTATTTTATTAAAGAGAACGTTGTTCATGAAGTGTTAATTTATCAACTTCAAAGACGACATGCTCTCTTCTTCCGTTTCTACCTTCAGATCTGGTCATGAAACCATTTTTATGGTTGAACCAGAATATTTTATATGTATTTCTTCCTATTTAATGTTCTTGAACTGACTTATGAACATATTACTAAGGGATAAATTGTAACAAGTTCATTGTCAACGAAAAACCGCTCAAATTAACCCACCTAATCTACATTTGATTCTTATCTAATGAATCATCCACATGGATCTAATATAATCCATTATAAGATAATTCAAACTCTAGTAATCACATTAATAACATGTAATATAATTTCTAGATGTTTACTCATGTTCTACCCAATCTTCATTTTAAGAATACAAGTGAACCACCCAAGAAAACCCACAAAAATGAACATCCCCGAACAAAGTTTTTAAACTCTATAAGTCATCCAAAGGAACATAACATGACATAATGAAACCAGAATGAAACCTATTAATTTAAACATGGTTATGGATTTATAATTAATGAATATAATGTCATTATACATGAAATTAAATAGAAGGAAGCATTCAGATACATGGGGAAATCTCGAACCCAATTTTCTTCCTTCGGGTTATCCCTATTTCACTCCAATTTTGATAGGGTTACTCCTCAAAGATCATTTTTACTTCATTGGATTTACTTTTTTGGGATATAAATTTTTGTCACTGGTTTTTATGTCCAAAAAATTGTTTTCCAAAAGAACTCCTCTTTTAAGAACACCCCTTTTACATCCCACTCAAAGTGAACGGTTCTTGTAACATGAATGTTATTCCCTCTTTATTTTGGGAACCCAAATCTTATGAATATGTTTTTATGAGATGAAAACCATTCCTTTTCATGGGTTAATTATGTAAATTTATGTTATATGATCATTTTGGTAAGCATGATAGATGATAATGTTATGATGTGACGGGTGCACCCGGAATTATATAGCGCAATATGAATGTTTAAATGTGACGGGTGTGCCTGGAATTATACAGTGCACCAATGCATTGGGTAAAGTGATGAATCTCATGAGTAAATGTGAAATGATATGTGAACAGGATTATAGCATGTTTCCCATGTATGTGTGGTAGTTAACCACTAAGACCTGATGTTTCATTTTTATGCATTTACACATTTCAAGTCTTTTATTAATGCTCCTCTCATGTTCATGATCTTTTTCCTATGTTATGATTATGATCACTGCATGGTATATTGTTCTCATCTATCCTATTACTGGGCTTCTAGATCACCCCTTTTGATGTATATCCTCAGGTTTCTACATGTACTAAGGAGAGGACAATTGCCAATAAAAATCTAGAGAAGAATAAATAAAAAATTGTTTATATTCGATATTGTATTTGTTGTGTGATCTTAGTTTACCCAAGATAGTAAACCTTTGGATCCTATATGTGTAATACTATTATGTTGTTTATCTTTGAAATTATGTAATAGTAATGTAAGAAAAGGCAAGGATGCTATAAATCCAGATCTAATGGATATCCTATGCAGTGGCATTGAGCAAGATGTTGTTCCCCTGAAGCTATGTATCATTATGTTGATCTTTGGGTTCGTAATCCCATCGATATATACCTTGTTTGGCCAATTATGGAATCTCAGATGTGAATAGGGTCCTTCACTCTTGGTCCAATGTATCCATATAGTCACAAAGACCATGTGAAGCACTAGGATCCACCTCATTCACATAGTTGAACACCACATGCCTCCTAACACCTTGTGTCTCATGTACCGACATCCTAAAGGCACGCCAAACAATAGTATCCTGGTCCCATGGGTCCCAGATCGAAAGCTCACATTGGACCACGACACGAAAACCAGTGGAACAATGATATCATTTCACAAATAAAATTCATGTCCCATGACCTCAATCACAGCGACCCTTAACCCAAACCTAATATTATCATCGCTATTAACTGAAGGCTTCATACCTCCCACATGGTTTCTTATGGAAATCACTCACAAACCTCACATTTCTTAACTATAGCTATCAGGGTCCTATACCCACATGAGTGGTCAAAACCAACTCATCATGGAGAATACCTATGTTCATATGACTCAATTGGTGTTTTGGCCCTGAAGGATGAGCGGTAATCACAAAATAAGGAACCCAAGACACACTATATTTTTTTCCTGATTCCTCTACAACATTATATCTCAAATCCAATGTCCATTACATCAATCTATCTCATGACATGACCAACCTGACAGTCATACTAATTCAAAATGATGACCATGATGCTCATTCCTATAGTCAAAACCACTCATGCAAATATTGTCCAATCGCAAACAGTGATAAGCATCACTCATTCCTAATTGACAGCCTATCCAAAACATGGGCCGAGCCCACATCACAAAGGGTGTAATCATCCTCATCATATATCATCCATCCCATGAGTCAATCCAAGGAATTACTTTAACATGAATCCAAGTATCACTCAAGGCATAAATGTAAATATATAACGCTCAATAACTAGTTACCAGGAAGCACCTCTGGACATCCCCACAAAATATATCACAATATATATATACATCCATACTCAACAGCCAATCCCAAAGTAATACATCTAGGTACTAGTAAAATATCAAAAATATCATGTAAAATAATCCGGATACTAGGTAAGAACATCTGGTCATCACAATATGCTACTCAAATCCTAGGAAAAATGATCGAGAATCCCAAAATATTGAATGTCGCCTCACATCAAGCTTTACAGCCACCGACTAGAAGGAACTTATAGTTATATTCACTACATCAACAATAAACAAGTTACCACAACATGGAGTGAAGGTGTCTCAAACACCCCAAACAACACTTCAACCACCACGTCATGGGATTACCACTTGGCATGGGTTCTATGTGACAACCAAACACCAGCTCAACCAAAAATAATTGTACAACTCATGGTTAGTAAAGCAATGGATGAATCATACAATAGGGATCCTCAAAATGATACATATGTACATAGATCCTATAAGGGACTCCCTAGATCATCACATAATCAAGGGAATCCCCTAAGTGATCCTTGGATGCATATGGTCTCACGGTCTCATAGGCCAGAAGGGACCATCACTCAAGGGGAGTATCCTCAGAAGAAAAGGTCATGGGGGAGATCTCACATCTCATCTCAAATAATGATCTCAACTAGGTTGTTTTGAACACCCAACCTATCATCCACGACATGTCCCACTCTTGGGTGATGACTAAATTCAATAAATATAGGAAAAACATACGCATATAGACAAAAACCAAAAATACCCCATAAAAATCATATAAATTTCTCATAGGATCTACCATCAGGATCTACATCGAAAATGCTCCGAATAGACTACTCAGACACCATATTTTGACTTATAGGGAAGAAAATACCCAAAAACATTGTGATGGAAAATGTAAATGGCATGTACATTGGTGTACGCAGCATGTAATATTAGCACTCTCCCAGGATGTGTAATTATAAATGGATAGAACAACATGGGGTCTGCCTGTGTAAATGTACACAACATATACTTTAATTTACACATCATGAACTATCTAAAAACCAATATCTTGTGTTATTTTTCACATGGCTGGACACATGACCATGTACGACCATGTGGAATGTACCCAGAGTACACCACATGTACTTAATAAAAATTAATCTTCCTTGAACGGGATGAACACATGGTGTAATCCCAAAGAACACATGCCATGTAACCTCAGATTCCCGATGGGAAAACCCTCGGATCGCACGAAGCCCCCGTTATCGACCCCAAAGCAAAGATACGGCCACAAGATTGCACAAAAATGAAATCTATGTCTCTAATAATGTGAAACAATAAATTTAAAGGGGATATATAGAAAAAATTATAACATGCCTACTCATTGTTGGAAACCCCTTGAAGATTCGATTGATTCCATCGTTTACAGTCTCCATATGCTGAATCAGCACATCTAGAGCTCTACAACGCTACCAATATCCCCTTACCTATCTCACACTATATATATCTACCTTTTCTATAATTGGTCATGAAAAAGGATAATCCGCATAACATGCATGTACATGAAGGAGGAGGAAAGTAAATGAAAGAAAATAAAAGTTGAAAAGAAATGAAAATGAAAAAGGGTATCAGGCCATCCCCAGTGGCTGACACGAGTTTATGCCTATCCTAGACCAAACTCCCCAATGTAGACTCAATGGAGGGGAAAATCATAATACTAAAATCCATTCAATGGTTTTCTCTGAACAAACCATCATGATTAAATTAATATTTAATTTAATAAATATTAATTATTAATTGTTCAGCCATAATTGGAATGGCCTAGAGTTCCACAAAACATCAGTTCTAGGATAAAAACCAACTTCTAGGACCAACAATGTTTTTGGAATAATTATCTGAGATAATATACCTATGGAAAATTCAATTTTACCCCTCCGAATCATCTTAAAGAAAAAGGTCATATTTCATATCAAATCTACAGTTCAGAAAAACATAGATTCTTACAAACTACCAACCATAAAGCTTCTCATCTCTATGAATCATGTTTAAAGGACCATTAGAAATTCCCTGAATTGGAGAATCTGCCTAACCAAGCTATCTAGACTATCCAACTACCATCCTTATAGCATCAAAAATATATTCTACAGGGAATAAATTAAACTATCATTGATCTTGAACTACCCACCATAACAATACCCTTATCGTCATGTACAAAGCAACCAATAAGCCCAAAGGAACCAAAAAACACTAATGTTCATAATAAAACAAGGGTAAACATTGAATACATTGCCTTCAATGGCCCTGATCCTCTTCGAGCATCATTATATGTAACTTCTCCTTAGAGGTTATAACCAACGCAAAAGAGGAACTGAACTGACACTTATCAGGTATCTCTATATGGAAATACCCGATGGAGGTCCAGTTTAGAAGAAAATTCTTGGTACACATTGACATCATAATCAATGATCCATCTAGATAACCACATACATGATAAACACCACCAAACAATGGTCACAAAAAAAATCACATGCCATATCATCCAACTAGGTGACTAAACCTGCCTTTCATGATGACTAAGTCATACCCTCAAAAAAAATTAGTCATCATAGATCCACATAACCTACCATTAGAAGGAAATATGAAAGTAAGCAGGCCCAACATATTAGGCCCATGATGTTAGTAAAATCACACACTAGAACGCCTTTATGGTGTGAAGCCTATGTGAAAAATGAATCATGAGACACCTCTTACCTTTTCCAGTAAAGAGTCAAAATACTTATCTGGCCTCCGACCAATGGAAAAGAGACAGAGTTCTAAAATATTTCATAAAATCCACAGAAAATGTGCATCATTCAAGGTGAAAATCATATACAAATGTAACAACAAATATCAACACCAAAATCCCAAACCCTAGAAACCAAGACTTCCTATTAGAACTTGAGTTATTGACGCACCAATCTATTGTCCGTAAAAGGTTGAAACACATTCCTAAGAATCCATTATACCATATCCAAAATAGTATAGACCAGGAAAATTACTCGGCTCTGATACCACTTTGTAACGTCCCGACCCGGATGCCACTAAACCAGAGCTCGATACTGGTGGGTTACATGGCCTCATGCATGGCTTGCCGCATTCTATAGGCTTCCAACTAGTAGCAAAGGCCTCGGGTGTGATAGTGAAGAGACTATTCCCTCATATTGGGGTATGAAAAAAAAAACAGAAAATAGAAATATATCCTATAGAGAAGTAATGACAGTGTGGAAGAAAGAAACAACTGAAATATAACATGCAATAATAATAAATGAAATTTTGTAAAAGTCCAAACAACTATGTCATAAAATACAACACTTCTCCCCCACAAGATTGAACATACAGATACATGATTACAAAAGAAAATGAAAGTAAATTTACTGGGCACTACTACCAAGTCGAAGTCAGAACACGTACCAAGTCACCAGACACTATCAAACTGCACCGGCCAGATTCAAGTAACCACACGAGAATCTCCACTTGATCATGAATCTTTGGACCTCACCCTATCAACCATGAAACTAGTATTCAACCTAAAAATTTGACATAAGGTCTACATATACACTAAGGTGCACATGCATGGGTCAGAATGAATTTTAGTAGGTCACCCCGAGATGCAAACTATGACTATACTACTATAAGTGTATGAAAAAGAAACATTCTCAACCTATATATAACACAACCAAAAAGAACGTAAAACCAACTTGATCCCACAATCATACGCAAGGTCTGTATTCCCTTTCAACTGGGATAGTTCCACCACAGATGACCATATCTATATACATATAAATTTATACTCCCATACTTATACATATATATAAAAATATGACTATTCATGTGTATTTGAAATAATCAACATGAAAACCAAACTACAATTATTCTTTGGGTCCGTAATCTCAATTGATTGGACATCATGTTCACAGGAATTGAATTGGATGTCGTTCAACTCTATACATGTATAATAAATACCATATCATGTCTCATAATCCCATAAAAATATTCTTACTTCATCCAATGATGGAATCTTAGAATATAATAGATTCCTTGTCCCAAGATCCAAGGTAGTCCTATAGTCCAAATGACTCGGTGAACCATCAGGTTCCACATCAATCACCCTGTTCAACACCATGTTCCTCCGGACACCTTG
The DNA here is from genome assembly GCA_963277665.1 of Viscum album. NCBI lineage: Eukaryota > Viridiplantae > Streptophyta > Magnoliopsida > Santalales > Viscaceae > Viscum > Viscum album. The sequence goes on along the minus strand of OY728152.1, from coordinate 863,952,338 downwards.
TTTCTAAAGTACTGACATATTGAAGTAACACCCCAAAACAGTATCCCTAACCCACATACCATTATTTTAAATTTCATGTCACCCCATTTCTAGACAACTAGAGGAACATTGATGTCTATCTGCAATTTAAAGTCATGGTCCATGGAATCAATCACGGCGAGCATCAGACCCCAACCTGATAGCTTCATATATATCAAAATAATGCTCCTCACCCCCATGGGTTTTCCAATAGAAAGAACCCCCAGCCCACAAATACCTAAACCAAATCTATCAGGGGCCTCTACACACATGGGTAGTCAAAACCACCTCATCACAGAGTCAACCCTTGTTCAAAAGAATCAATCATCACATTGGCCATCATGGGTGAATGGTACTCACCAAATATAGAACCAAATACACACCATAAACCATAGCCTCATGGTCATACTAGTTCGGAATGGGTTCTAGTGACACTCTAACAACATCACTACCCAATCCTGACGTACAACTCATGGTTGGTCACGAAATGGAGGATTCCTACCATAGGGATCCTCGAAATGTTAAACGAATACATGGATCCAAAAAGGGACTCCCTAGATAATCACATATGTAAAGACATCACATAGGGGATCCAGGGAAGCATCTGGCCTCATGGGCTCATAGAATCGATGGGAAATTTTCTCAAGGGGAGTGTCCACAAATATAAAAGGTCATAGGAGATAACTAAAATTTCATTTCAGATCAATATATCAACTAGGATGGTTCAAGGACCAAACTTATCATCCACGCCAAGACTCACTCTAATGTGACAACTGAATTTGATAACTAGATGAAGAACATATCCATTTATATAGAAACCCAAAAACACCCTTAGGAGTCATCAAAAAGTTCAGCATGTTTCACCATTGAGATCTACATAGTAGAATTCTCAGAATGGTCTACTCAAACGCCTATTTCTGACATCCTATGCACAAAATACCCCAAACCGCTAAGCTGGAAAACGTATATGACATGTACTTTGGATTACATGCTGTGTAATATTATCCCTATCCCTGGATGTGTACTAATAAATGGATAGAACAAGATGGGGTCTTCCTGTGTAATAGTACACAGAGTGTACTTTAATGAACATGGTGTGGACTATCTAAAAACATTCATTCTGTGTTATTTATTAGACGGATAGACCCAAGGACACGTGACACCACATGGCATGTAATAAAAGTACATGGCATGAACATAGGAAAACATCATCTTCCCTAAATGGGTAGAACACATGACATGCTCCCCTGAAACACATGCTTTCTAACCTGGGTATCCTAGTGTGAAAAGCCTAATATTAGTTGACATCACTATTTTTTCCCTTGAAACGAAAGACGGGGCCTCAAGAGTCCACAATTAAAAAAATTTGGATATAAAATCTTGAAACAATCGATTATATGGGAATCTAAAATGAATATATAAACGTTCCTACCTTTTGGTGGAAACCACTACAGATTCACTTTATTCCATCATCCACAGTCACCATACACCGAATCGGCACATCGAAAATTCCAGAAAGGCACCTCTATTACCATCCCTCTCTCAATATATATCCCTATCCCTTTTCTCTCTGAGGTCATGGACAATGTGGAACCACACTAGAGGTTTGAACATGAATGATGGGGAATGAAGAAGATGAAAAAGAAATGATGAAATGGAAAGAAAAAGAAAAAGGGGTTCGGGCCAGCCCCAATGCCAGACTTGAGTTTATACCTCACCTAGACAGAACTACCCATTTCAGAAAAAAATAGTTGAGAATAAATCCCAATCTGAAACCCCGTTCAAATGTTATATATGAATAAACCTACATGATTAAATTCTCATTTAATTTAATAAATATTAGTTATTAATTATTCTTCTGATGTTCGAATAGCTTTGAGTTATACAAAACTACTATCCTGGAGTAAAAAACCTATTTTGGGACAAACATAGAGGTCAATAAAGTCTCTCTGATCATATTCCCAGGATAAAAGACCATTTAACCCCTCGTAGGTATTTGACAGAAAAATTCAAATTTCATCTCAAAACCACAGTCTGAAAAAACACAGGTTGTTACAGTAGTTCACAATGGCTGATTCTTATTCATTGTGATACTCATTATTAGAATCACCTACCGAAATAGATTTTTATTGGTATACTGGCATAATCAATGAATATTACATCTCATAGAACCCAAAGTCATACTAATTCATGTGTCAGTCCTCCTCTGGACAACCATTAATGAAAACTATCAGATGAAACTTCCAACTCACAAACTCATTTTCCAAATCATGATACATTAATTCCCTAGTGGTGTTCTGAGACTATCCAAACACCCAAAATAATGTCCAGACATTATTCTCAGTGTAATTTCATATTTGTTTCCTTAACCAACCAAAATATTTAATTCTCTCACTTGATCAACAGTGCATCGTTTCTCTGACACACACTCAGACCACATCCAAACCATTCTGACTCCAATTACAATGAATATACTCCATCTAACCCCACATCCAAATCCTAAATTTTGTATTTGTTATAGAACAGTATAAATAAAATTCACCACCATAACAATATCCAAGATCCACCTAGACTAATCCAAAATCAATCCTAAGAATCCATTCCCATTACTACATAGGGTAGTTCCTCAATGGCCTATGAACCATCCATTATTTCTTTTAATGAATGGTCATGAAAATAAATCTAATAAGATATCACCAACACAAATAATAAATTAGCACCCATGCTGGGATCACTAGGAATGTCATCCTTGACAAATGATAAATTTATATATATAATGTGAAGGTTCCAGGAGTAGCAGAAGCGCGCGGGTGGATATGCCCACTTGGATTTTTGTCATTAACAATGATCAATCCGGGATCAATACGACGATAAACGCCAGTCTCCACGGATCGAATCACAGAAATGGACAAAGAAAAGAAAAGTCCCGGAACCACAAAGAAGGATCGTTATAGGTGGATTATAATTAATTTAATCAATTTACAAGAAATACCTTTTGGGTGTTCTTTCTTCGTTGATGTTCTTGATCACGTTCTAGTGTGATTCTTCGTTACGTCGCAAAAGCCATGTGTAGACGTACTCTAGTGGTTATCCACACGTGTACCTCGTATCTCGGGACGTCTCCAAAGGAGTCTCCAGGTGCTAGCGTGGAGAGACCTTTGCTTTCGTGGTCCGCCTTAGATCATATTAATATGATGGAAGAGGATCTCTCTCGGTCTTGAGAGAATTCTTGGAGGAAGAGGTTCTGTCGGCCTTGAAATAATTCTCCAGTGTTGTTGTGCACAATTATTCTCTTGTGTATGTAAAAGGAGTTGGGGTTGTGAGGATATTTATAATCAGGTTTGAGGTTGTAATGTTATGACAATAAACAAACGGGTTACCTGTTTTATTTATTTCATTGACTCTCATTTAAAACCCCCATGTCAAATAATTAATTCCTTGACATGAGCCCAAGCTGATTATAATAAATATCATTTAAAACAATATTATATCCTCAAAATCCCGACTAAAAAAACTATGCAGCGTGTATTAATAATTACAAAGTCTGTACTTGTTTTTCATTAAAAACTACACGGCGTGTACATTCAATGTAAAAGGCGCGTATATCTTGTTTTCATTTATTCATTTCCTTTCCATAAAGAAAACTACACGACGTGTAATTATTAATACACAGCGTGTACTTGTTTTCCATGAAAAACTTCACTACGTGTAATCTTTAATACACGATGTGTATATCTTGTTTTTCATTTCCTTCTTCCTCCATCATTAAAACGATTTAGGATTCCTTGAATAATTATTAAACCACGTATGAAAATATTCTTTATTCTACTTGAGATACTTGAATACACATAGTGTGTGACCCTCTAGGCCTCTTTCTCGTTGGCATTAGGCGATCTTGCTTAATGTCCACGATTACTATCTAGCAACGGGTCAAGGCACCCAAGAGAAAGAAGTTGACGCCGCATTGACGTATCACCTCATAGGAATGCTTACTGTGTAATTTAATCCCTTTGTGTCAATATCTCATCAAGCAGGTTTCAATGAAATTTCATAAACCTATATGCTTGATCTTTTGTTCTTTGACTACCTGAAATAAACTCGTCGTTCACACCATGGCCAGAAAATTTAATGACACAGTTCTGTTTCAACAAAAGGTCTGAGATATCAACTTCCATAAATGGAAGGAAAAAATCCGTCCTCGACTTATCCATTAACAACATGTCACTCGTGACGCACCCATCATACCCTACTTCCCGCCAACTGTCTGCATGACGGTTTTCGTTAGTAAATCGAAGTGCGCGAGTCATGACATGAGTTAATGATAATCTTCCAGTCTAAGGGTCATTACTCATGCTCATAGAGAGAAATGTGTGATGACACCAAGACATGTGGAATTGTTACAGGAGGGTCTTCTCTCATAATCTCCCATCTTAGAGATTACCAAGGGTGAACTCCATGAGAGAGAGTCTCGTCTTCTTACGAGTACTCGCACATGATGATCTGTATACCATGTGTCCTATCATAGTACATCATCCAACCATAGAACTTTATTTTAGAAAATTGTTATAGCATTTGAAGGTTCGCATCATAGTGGGGATCTTCCATGACCTTATCAATGTAACAAATATTCCAGGACATTATTATATTATAGTCCTACAGAACAATGAACAATATAGAATAAGTGAACATTCATGGAATCAAAGTACAAAACAGTAGGTTCTCAGGACACCAACCCTTAAAAACTCCCACTTGGACTAGAGCCAACTGCCTACGACTTTTAGTCTGCTAGACCTCACAAGATGATAATGTTTCTACTTAGTCAGGGCTTTAGTCAATGGGTCCTCCACATTGTCTTCGGTGGAAATACTTCTCACTGCAACTTCACATCTCTGAGAAAAATCCCTTAAGAGATGATGCTTCAGAAGTATGTCCATTGTCCAATGATGTGAACTTGCCTCTTTTTCCAGTGCCACCACTATAGTATTATCACAATATAGTGTGATAGGATATTTATTGCTCGGTACAACATCCAGCTCTTAGATGAAGCTTCGAATCCATACTACTTCTTTAGCTTCCTCAGTAGCTGCGATATACTCTGAATCCATTGTAGAATCCGCCACAAAAATTTTCTTTGATCTCTTCCAGCTCATTGCACCTCCATTCAAACTAACGATGTATCCAGTCTGTGACTTCATGTCATCTTGATCCATCTGGAAACTAGAATCTACATGCCCTCTGATAACTAGTTCCTCATCTCCTCCATAAACCACGAACATATCCTTAGTACGCCTCAGATACTTAAGGATAGTCTTGACCACCATCCATTGGCGGTATCATGGATCATCTTGATATCTGCCTACCGCACTTAATGTGTAAGAAACATCTAGCCTCGTACATAGCATAACATACATGACTGACCCAATCGTGGAAGGGTAAGGGATCCTTTCCATTCTCTATATTTCCTCATGGGTCTGAGTACACATTTTCTTGGAAAGATGAATGACATGTGACACTGGAAATAATCCCCTCTTGGACTGTTCCATACTGAATCTCTTCAGTATCTTGTCAATGTATGTACTTTGACGGAGGCCCGGCATTCTCTTGGATCTATCACGATGGATCGTGATCACAAGAATACATTCTACCTCACCCATGTATTTCATGGAGAATCATTTATGCAACCATGCCTTAACTGACTATAAAACAGGTAATTCGTTTCCAATTAGTAATATGTCATCAACATATACTATTAGGAAAACGACTGCACTTCCACTAAACCTTTTGTAGACACAAGGCTCACATTATTTCTTAACAATGAAAAATTCCATTTCCGCTTCATCAAAATGAATGTTCCATGACCTTGATGCTTTCTTTAATCCATAAATGTATTTCTACAACTTGCATACCTTGTGGGCATCGTTTCGAGTCACAAACCCTTCAGGTTGTGTCATGTAGACATCTTCCTGGAGATTCCCGTTAAGGAATTCTGTTTTGACATCCATTTTCCCAATTTCATAGTCATGGTAAGCAGCAATGTCCCATATGATTCTGATGGATTTCAGCATCACAACTGGTGAAAAGGTTTCATCATAGTAAATTCCTATACACTGTCTAAAACATTTTTCAACCAATTGTGCCTTGTAGGTGCTGACCTGCCCCTCCATGTCCTGTTTCTTCTTGAATAACCATTTATTACTAATAGGCTTTACATCAACTGGAGGATCTACCAAAATCCAGACTTGGTTTTGGTACATGAAATCCATTTCATAATTCATGACTTCTTGCCACTTGGAAATGTCTGTGCCTTCAACATCTTCCTTGTAGGTAAGAGGATCATCATTGTCAACCAATAATGAGTCACCATTCTCAGTGAAAAGAAAAACATAGCATTCTGGTTATCTCACCTATCTCGTGCTCCTACGCAGTTCTTTTGTCTCTAGAACAAATTGTTCATCCATAGGGCTTTGTGGAATCTGTTCTTGTTCCAACTCCTATGTATCTTTAGCCTCGACTTCATCAAAGTCTATCTCGCTCCAACTATCTCTTTTGGAGGGGTGTTCCCTCTCATGGAATATGGCGTGTCTTTCCACTGTATCCTTTTTTCTGAGGGGTTGTATAGGTAATATCCCCTTTTTCCCTGGGATATTTTAGAAAGATACACTTTGTGCCATAGGGTGCAAGTTTTTCACCTAAAGAGGCCTTAACAAATGCTTCACTACATCACACATGTAAATTCTATAACACGGCTTTGCGTCCACTCCATAACTCGTATGGAATACCATTAATAGATTTAGTTGGTACATGGTTTAGTATATGTGCTGCTGTTTGTAATGCATATCACCAAAAGGATAATGGAAGACTCGAATTACTCATCATTGATCTCACCATGTCCAACAGGGTGTGGTTCCTCCTTTCACTTACACCATTCCACTGTGGCGTGTAAGGAGGAGTGAGTTGAGATAGAATAACAAACTCCCATATGAAATTAATGAAGTCCGGATTAAGATATTCTCCTACTCTGTCTGAGCAGAGATTCTTAATCTTCTTACCAAGATGGTTCTCAACTTCATTCTATTATTCTTTGATCCGATCAGAAGAATCTGAATTATATCTCATTAAGTAGATATATCCATATCTACTAAAATCCTCAGTAAAAGTTATGTAGTATGAGAACCCACCCCTTAATTCTACTAGAAATGGTCCACACACATCTGTGTGAACTAATTATAGAATCTATTTAGCCCTTTCACCTTTCCCACTAAATGGGGCTTTGGTCATTTTTCCTTGTAGACACGCATGACATACACCAAGTGGTTTTAGTTCGAAAGAATCTAAATAACCATCTTGATGTCATTTTATCAAACGTTTCTCATTGACATGACCTAGCCAGTGATGCCAAAGTTGGGTGTGGTATGAGTCATGTGAATTTACTTTTTCATCGATTTCCATTACTTGTTTTGTCCAGTCTAACACATAAAGGTCGTTATATAAATGTGCCCTACCAAAACAAATGATATCTTTATAAAAGTAGCAACATTCATTTCCAAACATGAATATAAATCCATCCGTATCTAATATAGATACTTAAATAATGTTTTTTGTAACATAAGACACATAATAAAAACCCTTTAACACCAAGATCATCCCAGAGGGCAATGTGAGGTGGTAGTCTCCGACAGCTAAAGCAGTGAGTTTGGCTCCGTTGGCTACTCGTAGATCCACCTCACCTCGATCAATCTTTCTGAATATACATGGTTCCTGTATTAGGATGGAGATGTGAAAAGCACATGTAGTATCTAATAACCAATTAGTAGAAACAAATATATTTCATTCGATAAAAAATGCACCTGAAGCTTCCCCTTGCTTCCTTGGCTGTGTGCAGTTTTTCATCCAGTGGCCCTTCTTTCCACATGAGAAACAAACATTATCTTGTTCCTTTTCCTCCGCTTTGATCTTCCTTTTCTTGGAAGGCTTTGAAGAAGCTTTGGGGTTAATGATCTTCGCCTTCCCTTTCCATTTATTCACCATAAGGACAACAGGATTTTCACACTTCATGTATTTATCTACTTGGTGAATGAGGATAAGAAGATCAGATAGAGACTTCTCAATGTTGTTCTTGTAGATGTTCACCACAAAGTTTGAGATGATCTGGGGGAGTGATGTAAGAATGAGATCAGTACCCAGTTCTTTGGGGAGTTTAAACCCTAGAACCTCCAAGCGCTCAATGTAGCCAATGTTCTTGACTACATGAGGCCCAACTGGGGAACCCTCTCCCAGCTTGCTCTGAAATAGAGCCTTGGAGATCTCAAACCTTTCCTATAATGCTCTCTCATGGTATAGACCATGGAGGTGCTCGATCATGCTATAGGAATCCATGTCTTCATGAGACTTCATGAGTTCACTTGACATTAATGATAACATCAAACATTGAACGTCGAGTGCATCGCTCAAATGTTGATCATAGACAAGGAAATATTCATCACTTCCCCCTTGGGCATGAGGATTAGGAAGTGAGGACTCCAGCATGTAAAACTTCCGTTCATAGAGTAGGATAACCAGAAGGCGGATATACCATTCCTAAAAGTTACTGCCAGTGAGGATATTGTCTTTATCCAGAATTGATCGCAGAGAAAATGTGGTTGACGAGTTTGTCATTTGGATTCTACAATTTAAAAGAGAGGATTTATTAGTACTTTCTAGATTACATTTTATGAGAAATAAAAAAATTTATTAAGTCTCCCACTATTTTATCAACACTCAATGTCCCTCACCATTGAACTCAGAATGTCCAGTTGCTTTGACATTCTAGTGGAAAAGATCCATATCCCCTTCGCATAACCCCAACAAGGGTTGGTCAAGCTATTTGAAGGTATTTAGGTAGGTAGGTCTTTGCTAACCGTGTGCTTACAATTCCTTGATCTGTTGAGTAGACTCCCCAACCCTCAAATCCGGGCTTGGATTTCCTCAACTCTTGCCTCCAATATTACATAAAGTCTATCAAGGGCTACTTCTTTTGATATAATATGGTTATGTAAATCCAAAACCTTTCATAAAGTCTTCCTTTATAAAAGTAAGTGTCCCAATAAGGGTTGGTCAGACACATAGTTTTATTGAGTATTTCCCTTAATCTAGTAACAGAAGTCTTGGATCTGACATAATATGGTATTTGAGGGATTTTATTATTTATACATAGTTTTACATTATCACATGCTTGTTAATATTAATTGATGTTTTCTTAAGTGATTAACCATGCTCCGATAATGATTATGCATAGTTCGGTTTTTATTTTATCCCATCTTTGCATGCTTGTTCATTAATTATGTGATCACGACAACACATACATAGTAAATAAACTATGCAATTAGACAGAAATAAAATAAGATGGCATGATCATTAGATTATATCTGTTAGCTTATCTAGCTGTTTGATAAGCTATCCCTGACCTAGGGAAAAACACCTTGAACCCTGTGGTTAGTGTTTTGCATCTCCCACCTGTCCACCTTTGTATCTTCTTGCGTCAGTTTCACCTCGGATTCGGGATTTGAACTGTCTCCTCTGGCTTGGGAGATCCTCCATTATACGAGTTTACATTAAAGAAACCATGGGCACACATTTCCTATATTTTATTGGAAGAAGGCTCGCAGGCCAAAAAAATTTAAATTAAATAAATTTAAATACAACCATACACATACAAAAGGTGTTTATCTCATGATCATCCATAGCATGCAATGACATTTACACATATTTAGAATTCAAATTCTTTTAATCGTTCTTTCATTTAAGATAAGTCGCGCTTGAATTAAATTTATTATGATCTTATAATTAATAAATTCTTTATCTTAAATTCATTTCTAAAATTTATTGAGATTCTTTTCATCCATATTCCTTGTACAGGTCTTTGTAATTTTGGAGGAAACCTGGTGAAATTTCGTGAAATTACACGGCGTGTATTTTATATTTACACGACGTGTATTTCTCTTCACCATTTATCCAAAGTACATGCCGGGGGCTTTGGCGTGTTTTCAATACCTTGGAAATTTTGGAGTACAGGGTGTGTAGATGAATCATACACGATGTGTACTTCATTGTTACACGGTAACAATCTTGTCAATCCCGTGTATGCGATACATGGCTCATCCTTGTACATGGTTTCACCTGTGCCGGAACGGACTACATGGAGCGTTGCTCCAACATACACGCCGTGTAATCCAGTTCCATGCGCCATTCAATTTTTTTCAACACAGCCTGATTAACACTTTCGCATATACAATTCACACTGCGTGGTTTGGCGGACCAGTGCCGGTTCATTAAACCTATGTACACGGTGTTTAGTTTTAATTACACACCGTGTAATCCCTTGTTGTATAGAAAGAATGAACCACTCCTCCAGATGAGTTCCTCGTTTTTTTAATCTAAAAATAAAATTTAAAGGTCATTTCTATGATATGAATTGAGAAATTAAGGAGTAATAATAGATCTCGTTTATTCTGATTTATAGAACGAATTATTTCTAATTGAATTAAATATAAATGTGTAAATTATCAACGGAAATTAAATAACTATAATCAACGTTGTAACCTCCCTCTAATACCATTTGAAGGTTCTGGGCACAGTGGAAGTGCGCAGGTGGATGTGACCGCTTTGCTTTTTGTCATTAGAAATGATCGATCTGGGATCAATATGATGATAAACACCAATCTCCACGGATCAAATCAAAGAAATGGAAAAGGAAAAGAAACGACCCGGAACCACAACGTAGGATCGTTATAGGTTGATTATAATTAATTTAATAAATTTAAAATAAATACCTTTTGGGTGTTCTTTCTTTTATGATGTTATTGATCATGTTCTAGTGTGATTCGTCGTTGCATCGCAGAAGCCAAGTGTGGACTTCCTCTACCGGTGATCAACACGTGTAACTCGTATCTCGGGAGGTCGCCAAAGGAGTCTCCAGGTGCTAGCATGGAGAAACCTTTACATGCGTTGTCCGCCTTAGATCTTCTTAATCTGATGGAAGAGGATCTCTCTCAGTCTTGAGAGCATTCTTGGAGGAAGAGGTTCTTTCAGGCTTGAATGAATTCTCCAGAGTTGTTGTCCACAACGATTCTCTTGTGTGTAAAAGGAGTTGGGGTTGTGAGGATATTTATAATCAGGTTTGAGGTTGTAGAGTTATGACAATAAATAAACGCGTTACATGTTTTATTTATTTCATTGACTCTCATTTAAAACCCCATGTTGAATAATAAATTCTTGACATGCACCCACGCTGATTATAATAATTATCATTTAAAACAATATTATATCCTCAAAATCCAGACTGGAAAAACTATACGGCGTGTATTAATAAATACACGGTGTGTACCTGTTTCTGATTAAAAACTAAACGGATTGTACATTAAATATACACAATGTTTATATGTTGTTTTCATTTATTCTTTTCCTTTCCATAAAGAAAACTACATGGCGTGAAATTATTAATACACGACGTGTACTTGTTTTCCCTGAAAAACTAAACGGCGTGTAATCTTTAATACACGGCGTGTATATCTTGTTTTTCATTTCCTTCTTCCTCAATCTTTACAATTATTTAGGCTTCCTTGAATAATTATTAAACCATATACTGGAATAATTTTTATTCTACTTGAGATACTTGAATACACTTAGTGTGTGACCCTCTAGGCCTCTTTCTCATTGGCATTATGCGAGCTTGCCAAAAGTCCGAGATTACTGTCTAGAAATGGGTCAAGGCACCCAAGAGAAAGAAGTTGACACCACATTGATGTATCACCTCATATGAAAATTTACTGTGTAATTTAATCCCTTTGTCTCAATATCTCATCAAGTAGGTTTCATGGCAGTGTCATAAACCTATATGCTTGATCTGTCATTCTTTGACTACCTGAAAAAAACTCGTCGTTCACACCATGGCCATGGCATATAATGCGATAGTTCAATTTCAATCATAGGGCCGATATATCAACTTCCATAAAAGGAAGGGAAAAATAATTCCTCGACGTATCCATTAACAACATGTCACTCGTGACACACCCAACGCACCCTACTTCCCGCCAGCTGTCTGCGTGACAGTTTTCATCAGTAAATCTAAGTGTGCGAGTCACGACATGAGTTAATGATAATCTTCCTGTCTAAGGATCATTACACACGTTCATAGATATAAATTTCTGATGACACCAAGACATGCAGAATTGCTACTGGCGGGTCTGTTCTCATAATCTCCAATCTTGGAGATTACCAAGTGCGAACTCCAGGAGAGAGAATCTCGTCTTCTTATGAGTACTCTCACATGACAGTCTGTATACCATGTGTCCTATCATAGTACATTGTCCAACCGTAGAACTTTATTTAAGAATATTGTTATATCATTTCAAGGTTCTCATCATAGTTGGGATCTGCCATGACCTTATCAATGTAACATGGATTCCAGGACATTATTATATTATAGTCATGCAGAACAATGAACAATATATAATAAGTGAACATTCATGTAATCCAAGTTTAAAACAGTCGGTTCTCAGGACCCCAACCCTTATATAATGGAGGTCACAACCTCTATCAACCAACGATGAACTACCCACCACATTGGTTTACTTATACCACCACTTGAATGAATCCCCAATAGGTTCCAAAATAAGATGCATGTCACTCCTCCTGATCCACTATCATCCATAGTGTCAACTCATGAAACCACTCCATCTATGATGTCATATTCAATATAAATGATACACTCCTCATTATCGTCAAAACAATTGGTTGACATTTCTAGAGGTATTATTTAAATTTGTGGATTCTTATCTCAACTATAGCATCTCACCAATTCCAAAACATAAAAAAACAACATGTAATTAGTGAATACCACCAAGATCACATTTGAATATGATTGGTATACATAGTAGCACAACCTAGTCATATAACTCGACTCATGATCCCATGAGTCCCATATCAACATACTTCGGAGAGAACACCTAAAAATCAGATCATAATCCACCACATGGAAACCATTTGTAGACATAACAACTCATGGTGCTCTCGTACAAAAATCATAACATCGCAAACATTCCAAGGATGGCCACATGATCTACAAAAATACTTGGGCTTCTACTCCAAACCCACTAGAATTCACCAATTCTCTCACCATCTTACCAAAAAACAACTAGAATAAATAGGTTCTGACAACCTATCAATACTACTATAAATAATAAATCATGTTACCAAAATAACCATTAAATATTTTTTCATGAAATAGAAACTCATCTCCAAGCCTATACCATTTAATCAGTATCACTTCCAATGAACTAATCACATAACCAAAAGAATATACCCATGATTCTCATATTAATGGCACCCAAAAACCTATGATTGATCATCTATCAGGTTACCATCATATACCACATATCATTGTTACCATAATACACAAATCAATAATATTTTATTACATATCCATAAAGACCCAAAAAATTGTACCACATAGCTAATTATTACATTATTATATTCGCATAACATACATGGAATCATATCCCTATGATATGAAGTGTTTATTATTCTTGCTTAACTATATACAAAATTTAGACCCACATTACATTTCAAAATATTAAAAAAAAATTATTTTATTGTTCATGGTGGTATAAAATTTTATTCATTTTTTACACTTTAATAAAATGATACCTTTTATATGTTCAGTAAAATCCAATTGAAAATTAATTTGAAAATAACATGAATATTCATTGATATTATTTGAAAATTATAAATGGTAAGGAATTTATTATAGAAATTATTTCTATAAGTTTTAAATCATTTTAAATGTTTTTTACAAATATTGTGTTTGATGAAATAATATTTTTGACTGAAGAAAAATATAGTCAAATTTTATTAAAAACATTTCTCAGCAATTTTAAGATCCAATGTGTAAAAAATGTTACAATTACTAGAAATTAATGAATTAACATATAAGAAGAAAATATAGTTATATTAATATATAAATATTTAATAATTCATCCAAAGGATAGTTATACAGAAAAATCCACAATAATGATGATATTGAGATATGAAATCTTGCAACATTGGTAACTTATAAATATTAAGGTCCATAAAAGTAATAATAATAAAATTAAACATTTAATACCATGAATATAAAAGAATCATTATATTATCTGTGAATGCAAAACTATACAAACAAACAAAACAAATATGTATTGAATAAGGAAAATATCTAACGGAAGTAAAAGTGAGATGAGAAAACCTTACCTCACACTTCCTTTTGGTTTTACATGATTTCATATATAGAGGTTTTAGAGATGTTATTAATTTATAAGAGAAACATATTAATATATATATAACATATTATATGATCCATTTATAACATAATTCCTCCAATTCATTTATAATATCTCTTTATTTTTATTGTTTCAGATGTTAATTGTCTGTTCTCTCATGCCTGTTTTTTCATTATAGTATCACTTATCTTGCATAGGATATTTATCAATAATATAAAGAATTATATTGAGGTTATAAATATAATTTTTATTCATTAAATAATATATATATATATATATATTTTATGATAACCATAGAAAATTAATTGTATTGTGTCAGGGGAACGATAAGTCATATATACGCACGAGCGAAGGCATCATCCCCTTAATGGTGAATGGGAAGGGAAATGGATAATATGTAAATTTTATAGAACCAATTTAATACCATAAGTATCATATATATCATTTATTTCCATAATTATATACATCTTTTTAAATTTTTGAGAAAAACGTATTATACCAATATGTGAAGATATTAATCCAAATGTATGGACACATGGTGATTTCAGTTTTCATAGGATGGATAAAAGGTGTAATATGGATTAACATATTAATAATAACATATAATAATATTTGTGGTAGATAAAATTTTATTTTAGGTTGGGCATGACCCATTAAAAGGAGTATAAGAAGAAATAAACATGAAAGAGTTGGTAAAGAGGATTACCTCTTCTTCAGTCTACATCCTTTTAAATTTATTCATAAAAGACTTAAGGTTTGTATTTTGAGGATACCAGCACCTCCATAACATGGATAAGAAGTTTTAAAAAAGAAATTGTTTGTAATTGTTCAGTATATAAAGATAAATGTTTTGGAAAGAAGTGAAATAAGGGGTTTCATTTTATAATTCGTATAAGGGACACTTTTAGAATTTCTCAAAATATTAAATATAATAAGACTATTTTCGATCCAAATTCATAAAAATGGCCTATAAATGAAAAAGGGATTATTTTTACAACTATATATTTTCTCATTGATGATTATTTATGATCATTTTTTTAAAATAATTTAACAAAATATTATATTCCTGAAATATGATTATTCTAAATTTTGACACAATTCCTTACATTGACTTTAATAAAATCATGAAAAAATGATAACATAAAATAAAATCACTTAATATAGTAATTATATTTAATATTCATCTATAAAATTAAATTATCACTTTAATTAATTGAAATTTTATATCATTTTATATTTTTAACATCATTTACTTTATTTTTTCATTAATTGATTAATTACTGCATCATCATTATGTAATCAGTTAATCCAATTATTCCATCATGAAAAAGAAAAAATAAATTTACCTGATTTATATAAATATTTTAGATTTTATAACCATATTTACTATATAAAACTTCTTCTGGATAACACAATATTAATAATCATACACTAATTGAAGTCAAGAGTGTGCATGTTTGACTTTTCATTAAACTAAATACTATAAAGGTCATGATCTTATCAAAGTGTCCCAAAATGGTTCTGAGATAGACCTTGGAATGATTTTTATTGACATATTCTCAAAAAAATATTTATTCCTGTTTCTAGTCATTTTATAGATCTTATAATTTTCATTAACATCATTTTATTGATTTTTCTTATGCATGATCAAGTATAGATTTAGTGTAACTTGAGCATATTCGTAAATTAATTCATATATAAAAATTAGAAATAAGTTAATATAATAATAATAAATTAATTGGTTTCAATTTTATAATTTATATTCATTAATTAATTATATTTAATCATTATAAATTTAATGACAACATTCTTAATTTCTTATTTTGTCTTTTATAGCTCTCCTTAAGCATTGAAAAAACAATATGAAATATTCTTCTTATATAACTCTAAAATTCAATTTTATTCGTAAAAATAATCATTTATAATCAGAAATTAATATTAATTTCATCATAATTATTTTCAATAAAATTCAATTTCATATTTTTTCTCTTGAAGATATGAAAATGTAAAACTATTTTTAAAAATTGTGTTTTTTTCTACTCACAATAGATTTATCCTTTTTTGAAAATACTCTGAATTTCAACATACACTAATTGTGTTATGATTATTCTCAAAATGAAGATAATTTATCCTAATAAATTTTTTAAATGTGTTTAAAATTAATTTGATTAATTTTCTCAATAAAATAAGTAAAAATATAATTTTGAATATGAAATAGAATTGAAGAATCAACTGAATATTATAAAAAATTGTTTGTTTATTTCGTAAGAATTCATAAATATATTATTATTTCATTGTACCTTAATATTTATTTCAAAATATAGTAAATCTTATTAAAACTAATAAATTAAAGGAAAAGTTGTAATAGTTGTGTTAATGTAATATTATTTAATAGAATATATTAGTTCATTTTAGATATGTGTGGCTTTCACCACAAGAAATCAACTAAATTTTAAATATTCTAAAATATCATGATTTTACATTCTCTACACATTCAACAAATTTAATCATCAAAATTCAAATGTTCACCTCAAAAAAAATGAATGAAATTTTAAAATTCATTTAATTGAATCCCACATTGTAAAAACCTTTAATAAAAAATCCACTTAAAATGCGGGAAAGGGACATGTAAAGGTCACCATTAAATTTGGATTATGAATAGAATAACATTAGTGGGAATAGAAAATATCAATATGAAAGGGAAATATAGCTATCAAGGTCTTATGGAGAGTGATAAAAAATATGATCAAGGGAAATATAACCATTAAAAATCTATAAATATTTGAGGTGTTAGAAAGATTATTGATTTTTTAGTAAAAAAGTAATCAGATAACGTTTTTAAAATTTATGGTCATTATACAGAAGTTGAGGAATTATATTAAAATCTAGATAGCGTACTCATGTTGATAAACATACATTGTTTATGTCCATGTCATAAGAATAATTTCATATTTTGGTTGTGATTTGATCAATTTTCACATTATCTCTTATTTTATGAAATAAATATGAATTTTTTAATCTTGAATAACACAAATTTGATTCTAATAGATCATAAGGTCAATAAAATAATGACATTTCTTTCTTTATACCTATAAATATTTTTTAAAATCAATATGGTTATAACAAATTATCAAATATTTATAAATTTCCATTAGGAGAAGTAATACATTAATCCCAAAAATCACATCCAATGTTCAACATAAACTGTTTAAAAAATAGTTAAGCTCATTACCCTTCCAAAATTTTAAGATGAAAAACATGATAGACAAGGTCACTGGATTACCAAAATGATCTTCCCATTAACCCCACATATAAAATTTTATTTTTAAGCTGGTTCCATGGTCATAAAACCAAGTCACATTTGATGAATAAAATTGAATACAGGTAACCATAGTCTTAAATAATTGACGTTTTCAATCTTTGTCATTAATGTAAATCAAATTTATAGAGGGGTAAAAAGAATTATTAATATAAAAACATAATGAAAATATGCATGATTTATTATTTCTTAAATAAAACATATATTTTTCTGATATATTACTCCAATCCAAAAATGTTTTTGACTCTATAAATGATAAAATAAACTTTTTTTCAAAAAATAATATATCAGTTCCAAGGTAGTATGTAAATCCAATTTAAATTATCTATATTATCAAAATATGTGGAATATATTATCTGTTATCCTCCATCAACCATGTTTGTTACAATAGGTTCAATATATCACTGAATAACTTTTATTGGTCAGAAGTTAAATTCAACATATTCTTTTAAATCCATTAATGAATTTTATTGTAGTACAATCCTTATATATTTAATTATCCATTTAACGAAAATGCCATCAAAAAATTATTTTACAACATATTTCATGGTTCCAAATACACAATCATCATAATCATTAATCTTTGGCTATATTAATAACATATGGTTGACCTCAGTCCCGTTTATAATTAGATTTATATTCCATAGACACTTGAGGCGTGCATTTGGGTAGTTCGCATTATAGTTACAATTAAAAAATTGCATATTGATCTCTATATTTTTTCCCGTGGAATCATGAGATCGGTGGCCCTTCTCTCAACTCTTATATCAAACTTGAATTCCCTCATGAATGTAATGAGGTTTTTCCTTCTACTGTTTTCATATGTGGTAAAATATATCTTTCCCTTTATCCTATTATCCATTTTTTTCTACTTAATTTTTTTTTAAACTTCATTCCTTAAAAACCAATGGAATTAGGGAATTTTTTCTCTATAATAAAATCGCATGAGACTATGTGTTAAAATGATGAAGTGATATTGGAGACTACTTCCCATTAGATGAATTGATTTAACCCATCAAATAAATTATCAATATTACTCTTTGGATTAATTACATAGTCCATGTCATGCCTTTTTAACCTTATAAAATTGGCTTCATACATGGAAAAATTATTATCATCTTTTTATCTTAGACTGAATAACTATCTCTCCATATCCACTCACTCTTAATGGAGAAAATATTTTTACAATATAAGTTCCTTAAAATTATTCCATTCCATGTTTTATATTTACTCATCCTATTTTTTGTTTGGAATCAATGACCATCATCCATCCAAATCTCCTGATAGATGATAAACTTCCATGAAACCATATCCCTTCAATCACACCCCAAATTAACAAATTTATCCTCTATAGAACTTGTCATTTTCTCATCTAGGAATGCATTTTTAGTCCCACTGAATGATGAATGTTGTTAGTTCATAATGGAGTCTAACATTGTTACACCACATTGTGGATCAGTATATTGTTCTACATGGGTATGTTTATTATTCATAACCATTGTTAGATGTCCCAATATAGTTATTAATTGTTGAAATTCATCTCCAACCCCAAGAACATTATCATTACTATGAGGGAAATACCTAAATGGATTACATGAATGGATATAGTTTCCATTACTCTTTCTAGGCACTATTTCTAAAAAATGGTATAAACTAGATTATATTTTCTAAAATATATAATTTCCAAACTAGTGAATCACATAACTAAAAATAAAAATTTATTTATAACTAATCTCAAAATCACTATCTTGGTAACTTTGGGAATATTCTCCATGTCTGTTATAGTGTTGTTTTTTCTAATCATTATTTTTTCAAGATCTAGTTTAAAAATTTTCTACTAATATTTCACTAATACCAACTAGAAAGACCTCAACCCTATTGTCATAGAGCTGATGGTTAATTTATTACATTGAAATATGATACAAGGAATCAAATCCTTAAGTTGAAAATAGATTAGTATTATTGATAAACTAAATAAATAATGGATAATGAAATTACATTTTAAAATATAAATTAAAGTACAAATTTTCTATGTGAATGAAATTATTCACCTTATTATATCCCCACATATCAATCATAATGAACATACTCATATCCTGGGAAAAAATAAAACATATGAAAGGAGTGATATCATATTCTCAATAACTGTAAGCATACAGTGGAAGCCCTTAGTATGTAAAGAATAAATAATATGGAAATGAGAATAACTGAAATACATTCCATTTAATCAATAGATTGAGCATAATATGATATGAATAAATGATGAACAAATATTTCCATATAATTAGTAACATAGAACTGAAACATTGCAATCGATATTCATCTTATCAAACAATCACATGGAATATCAATATCTAATCTCGTAATGATGTGATTCATAATGCGGGACATCTAAATATCACAATCGATGAATTATCCATGACTTCTGAATAAAAATGGGCAAGGCCTTAGCCCAAACCTAGTATGGTTTTCCTATTAGACCTAGCTATGCATCGATGGGATATTGTAGGTCCTCTAAATTAGTTATTAAGTATAATTAATTCCTGATATAAAAGTGTATAATCGAAAAAAACCTAAAAATTCATATTAAAAATACAGAATACTAAATGTAAATACCTTCCACAATCAATAAACACAACCGTAAACTATCCAGCATAATATATAAAATGGTATTATAAAAAAACATATACTCTCAAACACATCATACACCATACAAATAATAATAATGATGATATCATCCCAACATTTCCCTCGTTTATTATAAGTATAATAAAGGGTTTATTTCATTTATGAATAAAAAGAATTTTGAAACACATTTTGAGGAAAATATAATTTTTATTTTTATAAAAACTATTATAAAAATATCGTATAATATTTTTAAAATGAATTCCATTGAAAATAAAAGTAAAAAATATTTCAAAATAATAATTGTTATTGATGGTGGAAAATTCCCTTCATACCATACATTTTAAAACAAATAATCCTTTTATTTTTTTGGTAAAAGCCAAATGTGTACTATTTTTAAAATGAGAGGAATATTCATTACTTATTTTTTGGAAAAGGATAATTTTAAATTTTTTAATGAATTAATAGTTAATAAGAAAATAGTATAACATTAATATATAAATATCAAATTATTACCCCAAGGGACAGTTAAATGAAAACAATCTTGAATAACGATGAGATAGTGAAACAAAATTTTACCACATTGGAAAGTTTTGAGTCGTATGGCCGATGAGAGTAATTATAATCAAATTAAACCTTAAATACCATGAATATAAAGACATTAAAATTATTATGTATCAAAGGGGATGTATAGACACCACAAATAATTAAATTTTGAATAAGGAATATATCTCACAGAAGTAAAATCGAGACAAGAAAACATTACATCACAATTCCTTTTTTTGTACAACATTTAACATCATGTATAGTGGTTTTAAACCTGTTATTAATTTATAAAAGAACCACATTCGTATCTAAAAGATAATATAGTGTCCTTTTAATACATATTTTCACTCTTTCATTAATAAGGTTTCATTTTTTTACTATTTCAGATGTTAATTTCCTTTTTTTCACATGCATGTTTTTTCATAACACACATGGTTCTCTTGCATATGATATAAGTATTTCATATCCAGAATGATATTAATGTTATAAATATGATATTTAATCATTAAATATATTTTTATATCATTTCTTGATTCTTTACCATGGAACATGAATCTCATCACATCGTGGAGATGGTATGTCATGCGTCTGCATGAGCGATGATATCATCTCAGTATTGATGAATGAGAAGAGAAATAGATGGTATATTAATATTTTAGAATAAATATAGTTTCATATTTGTAATATATAACCATTATTCACATAACTATGTCCATACTATAAAATTTTCATTATGAAATGAATTATTCATCTATGTGGGTATGATAATTTTTATGTATGCACGCGTGGTGCTATCATTTTTCATAAGATGGATAAAAGGTGGAATACGGTTTCCAAAAATCATAATAAAATCTCATAAAATTCTTTATATTTGATTTATTTTGTTATTATGTGTGATAAAAATGAGAAGGATGTATATGAAGACACAAACATGAAAGAGTAGGTAAAGAAAAGTATGTCTCCATTAGTACTATTCCTTCTGATTTAATATTAAATGACTTATGGTTGGCCAATTGAGGTGACTATGACCTGAAAAAAATATAATTATTTTTATAATATTAATGATAGAACATGGATGTTATAGAATGCTCAATCTAGTGTAAATAAGTGATGGAAGGGGTGATATTCAATAATTGGGGTGATAGGGACTTTAGGAATTTCTTAAAATATTGAAACATAATAAAAAATATTTCTAGACCCAAATTCATCCAAATGGAATATAAATTCATAGGGGATGATTTTTTATACCATTTTATCACCTTTTTATTATTAGTATATTTATTATTTTTAAATAATTTAATACAATATTATATTCATGAAATATCATTATTGTCAATTCTGAAACTATTGATTACTTTGATTTTAATAAAATCAAGGAGAAATAATAAATTCAAAAAAATATTTTAACACACACATAATTTTTGATATTAATTATTTAAATTCTTTTATCAACTTAATTAATTCAAATTATTTTACTTTTAAATTCTTTAATAACATTTATTTTCTTTTTTCATTAATTGAATCATTATAGCATCATCATTATATAATAATTTAATGTAATTATTACTTCTCTAAAACCCTAAAATAAGTTACTGTGATGTATATAAATCTATTATATTTTCGAATATTAATTATAGTTTAACATAACCTTTAGATAATATCAGATTATAAATTTTAAACTTATAAAAAAAATAGTGTGACTTGTTTGAGTTTTCATTAAATAAAATACTATAAATTTAATTATCTATTAAAAGTTGCTTAAAATGGTCATATATTCTATAATTTAATTATTTGGGTTAATATATACTCATAAAATAATATTTATTCTGGTTTTTGAGTCATTTAATGGGTTTTATGTTTTTAAATAAAATCATTTTCTTGATTTTTCTTCGGATTGCAGAAGCATTGTTTCAATGTTCCATAACCCTATTAGGTAATTATTTCATTTATAAAAATTTAAAATAAATTAATATCTTAAAAATAAATTTAATGGACTCAATTTAATAATTTTTATTAACTAATTATTTATATTTAATCATATAAATGTCATGAAAATGTATTTAACTTATTATTTATACTTTTTCTAGCCTTGTATAATAATTTGAATAAGAATCTTGTTATATAAATCCAAAAATTGAATTTATCAATAAAAATAATAATTAAAAAATATTATTTAATAAAATGTTCAGGAAAAGTCTTGATATCACTCAATAATTAGTTATAATATAGCAAATTTGTCTTTTCCCGTACTGCACAAGAACTTCATCATCAATAAAAATAATTTTCATATTTATCCTGAAATAAACTATGATTTCATTACTATGCATTAATTTATTATATTATTTATATTTCTATGTCATAAATTATTCATATCATAAGTTTAACTATATTTTCAATTATAATTATTTCATGATGATATAACAAATTATACAATATTTTTATAAAAAGTAATTTTTTACTATTCAGTA
This sequence comes from Viscum album, assembly GCA_963277665.1. Lineage (NCBI taxonomy): Eukaryota > Viridiplantae > Streptophyta > Magnoliopsida > Santalales > Viscaceae > Viscum > Viscum album. Next base: position 863,929,071 of record OY728152.1, on the reverse strand, counting down.
GAAAATTAACTTTGTCAAAACATATTCTAAATTTCATCATAAAATAATTTTGATATGACGATATCAAAAATTATTTTCATTTTTTCCCAATTTATTTTTTTATAGAAAGTAGTGAAAATATCTGTTTGATGAAGACACATGATTTTAGAATAATTTGGGTTTACTGAAACTTGTGTATTTATTTTTTTAATAAATAATAAGTAAATTTATAATTTATGAAAACATAATATATGCATCATAATTTAGTGAATCTTATTAATGCCATCTTTTTTAACAACGTGGTTATAACATTTGTGTTAAAATAAAAATATTTAACATTATATCACAGTTCATTTAGGATAGGTGTTTCATTCATTGCATGTTATAAATTAAATGATACATATTCTAAAATCATAGGATGTTACAGCCTCCCTAGATTCAATAAATTTAACAATAAAAAATTTAAATTTCACTCAATAAATCAAGGGTTTTCATTTGAAAATGCATTTTTGGAAATACTACACCCTAAAAAGGGTTAATCAAACATCCTCATATAATCAAAGAACATAAAATATGAAAGTCCCCTCAAAACTAGGATTCAATAAAGGATAATACAAGTGGGAAGTGAATATGTGTTCATGGAAGATAAAAAAACAACCAATATCTGATGGAGAGTAATAAAAAACATGATCCTGAGAATTATAACCATAAAAATAGTAAATCTTTGATGATTAAAAATTATATTGATTTCCAAGAAAGAAAAGTAATCAGATAATATTTTTATTTAGTGGTCCTTTTACAAAAGTTAAGGAATTCTTTTACTATCTATATATATTACATGATAGTGTAAACATACCTGATTTATATCCATTTCATGACAATAATCAGATCCTTTAATTACATTTTGATCTAATTCCACTTCATCTGTAATTCATGGAAATGAATATGAATTTCCTATGACTAAAGCACCAAAATTAAAATTTAACAGCTCTAAAGGTCCATAAAATAGTGAATTTTTCTATACCTATAACTATTTTCCAAAACCAATATGGTTAACAAAACGTCTATAATATAAATTAATATCTATAATATGAAGTAATAATGTAATATCAAAAAACTCATCAAATGTTAAACATAAACCAATTCATAATTTTTTAACCTCACTTTCCTGCCATATATTAGGATAATAAACATTACAAGTAATATCATTGAATTTAAAAAATGAACTTTTCATTAATCTCTCAAATAGCATGATGTAGCTCTTAATAATCACATTCCAAACATGTGAATACATTAATTATTTATTTTATTGAAACATGGTTATAAAAGTAATTACCATAAAACATTAATGAAAACATTCATGATTACTTATTAGATATATAAAATATTTTGTGGATATATTCCTTCAATCCAAAAGAGTTGTTAACTCAATAAATGATATAATAAACCATTTTTCCAACAAATAATTAATCATTTCCATGGAATTTAGTAGTATCTAATATACATTATGTATATTATCTAAATATATGTAAAATATTATGTTTTATCCTCCATTAATAATGATTTTTCCAATAGGTTAATCTATTTTGTAAAATATTTTTCATGGTCATCAACTCCATTCAACAGATTACCTAAAATACTATAAGAAATGATACTACTATACCATCATTATATTTTAATGATTCTTTTAATAACAACGTCATTAATAAAATACATTTACAATAATTTTATTGGATCCAAATAAACAATAAGATTAATCATTCCACTTTGGATGTATTAATATCATAAGATCAACCTGGATCCCATTTCATCTTCTATGTTAATCTCCCTTGATTGTTGATACATTCATATGTGTAGTGTCCTATATCATTACAGTAGAAATATTGAACTATAACAGATTATTTATATCCCTTATAATCATGATCCTAGTATCTTGTCTCTCCACACATGTTGCAATGTAACATTCCCTTCATGAATGTACCATGCTGCCTCCTTCCACAATTATCAAATGTGGGAGAAATCATTCATTCCCTTCATCCATTTATCTATTTTTTGATCGATCATCATTTCCATCAATTTAATTACTTTTAACCACATGACTTGAAAAGTTGGTCTATGTTTCTATCCACTTGATACAGGACTAGGTTATTTTTAATTAGATGTAGTTAACTAGAGGAGCTCAGGATATGTAAGATTTTATTTTTGGGGATCCAGGGCCAGAGGCAGTCTAAATTGGTAATAACCATACTGACTTAGATGGTATTCCATAAGATGCGAAGGGATTAGTCAATTATCAATCATTTTAAGGGGGAAAATGGAAAAACAAAAATCAGAGTCCCAAGCATAATTATGAGAAATCATTTTGAAGGGTTGGTTGGGGAAGGCCCAACCTAGGACTCTGCTAAGGAAGAGCATTCGAATGTTCTATATATTCGGTTACCTTTACTAGTTGATAATATTATAGGGGATTTAAAATTATCATAGCATGATTATTATTTAGAAATTTCTAGTCATCTATTAGTTGATATCATATAAGGAACATGCATGAATTGGATTCACAACCCCATAATTAAAATTATATGAAAGGGAAGTTGTGATAACATATGGTGTATTATGGGGAAAATGAAATTGGTTAATGGTAAGAAAGACTATTATAAACTACCTAATATGATGAAATCCATATATTCTTGTATAAAAAAGGAGAAAAAAGGATCATCAATATAGTACCATGTACACATGAAACTTTAGACCTTCCAAAATGGAAAAAACAATGATTAGATCTGAAATCTAGTTAATATGGAGGGTAATGTGGAAGGGACTGAAGAGGAAGGGGATGAAAAACGTGAAGGATAAAATTGTGATCTTATTTTATATTCCAATGAACAATTTACCTTAAATACAAACCATATCAAGGCTTCAGAGGAAGGGCCTGAAATAATCATTTAAAGGCTTTGACTGGTGAAATTTAATGAGAAATAAGAGGCTTCGACCGATAAACAAGATAAAATCAATGCATGTGGTTTCAATGAGGGAAATATAAACATAGAGGTATTCATTCACCCATGTGAAAATATGGCTATCCACTTTGAAAATATAATATATGATGAACCTAACATGATGTTTTATTCTCTTTTTTGGATTCTTTATAATGTATGTGAATCCAATACCTTAAGCCTTGTATTTTTATGATTTTATCATATCTTACTACATTTAACACACATTGCCAAACTAATATGGTTTCACACATTCCCTTAAAAGTGTTTTTTGAAATAAAAAATTTAAATTTATTGAAGAGGAATTATGTCACTAATTACCTTTAGGGGAAATTATTTAACCCATCAAATAAAAGACTTATCCTACTATTTGGATTACGTATGTAGTCCATGGAATTCCTTAATAATCATCTAAAATCATGTTCACACAAAGAAAAATTAACTTCCCAATTTTTTCATAGAATTAATAATTTTCTACCCATACCCAAATACTATTCACAAGGAAAATATTATTATATTAAAATTTCATAAAATCCTTTATATTCACGTTATCTATTTCCTCCTTTTATTTAGTGTTTTGAAATACCAACAAAAATTGATCTAAATATATTGAGAGATGATAAACTAATATTAATTCCCTCTCCATTTCATTACTTTACAAGAAAAGAAATATATTATTATATAAACATATCCATTACTCATATCTGGATATATTTTCTCATACTGAATAATTGATATTGAAAATTTATAAAAAAAAAATTTAACATGGCTACTCCACATTTTTGACCAGCAGGATGTTTCATACAGGTAAGGTTATTGTTCATAAATTGAGTCACTTATCCCAATATAGATGGAAGTTTATCAGCTCCAATTTCAAATCTATCTCCAACATCATTATCTTTCCAAGGAGGTAAATACCTAAATGGAATAAAAATACTGATATAGTTTTCATTCCTTCGCCTATGGAACATTATAATTAATGGAATATACTAGATTGTATTATGTAAAATTTATAATTTCATAACTAGTTAAACACTTAACATAAATTTTCAATTTCTGTATATATAATCTCAAAATTACAATCTTGAAAACTATTGGAATATTCTCTATGTCTGTTATAGGTTTAAATTTCCCAAAAAAATTTCATTCTAAATCCATTTTCAACAGTTTCTGTTGAACATACTATGATAACAATTGTAAAAACACCAACCCTAGTATCATAGATCTGATGGTTATACTAATATACTAGACTAAAATTCATGAAATAAAATCCCAAAGGGATGAATAGTCTTTGAGTCTTGATAAAATAGAGATATACATGAGATTAATTATACATTTATATATATAAAATATATAATTAATTTTATTAGAATTCCCCATGATTCCCTATATTGTATCCTTGTGTTTAAGACACAAAACACATACATATATATGATTTAAAAACAAAACATATGAAAGGGGTGATATGAGATGAAAAGTAAGGGATAGCGTACAATAGAATCTATGAGTAAATAATACATAAACAATATGGAATGGTAAGTAACATAAACACTATCCATTTAATCAATAAATCTATCATAAAATGGAATGAATAAATGATGATTAATTATTTCCATTTTATTAATCACATGAGAATTAAATTTAAACATGGATATTATACTAATTTAATGATCATTGGGAATATCATTAACTAAATTTATAATGATGGAATTCATAATATGAGACATTTAAAACAAACAATCTAGGCCTCACCCATGATACCCAAAACTAAATAGGTATGGTTTCAGCCAAAACCTAGTATAGATTGTCTCTTGAGAACTACTGGTTCATCAGGGGGATATATTGAGCCCCACTCATCACTTATCAGGACCATTTAATTCTTAATATTTAAGCGGATAAACATAAAATACACAAAAAATGGTATTGAAATCAATCATATGAAATACGAATACTTTACCCAATCAATAAACACAACTATTAACCATCCAATGTAATATAATGAATGACATAAAAATAGGAAATCCACAGTAAAATAGATTATAAAAAATCAAAATAAATAATATGAATTATAACAATACAATGTTACCAAAATTTATTATAAGTACAACAATGGGTTTCTTCCATTTATGAATAAGACTTCTATAAAAGAATCATTAAAAACATTATGAAGAAAACATGCATTCAATTTGGAAAATAACATTTTAAAACAAGTATTTTTACAAAATATTTTGAAAATAAGTTCCTTTGAAAACAAAATTTAAATAATTTTAATATTTTCAGTGTTCATGGGGGTGGAAAATTGTGTTCATGTCATATACTTTAAAAAAATATTCCTTTCATATTTTCAGAAAAATTAAAATGAGAATTATTTTGAAAATGACATGAATATTCAATTAAAAATAAATTTTATAGACTAAATGGGTCATTATTTAATTGATAAATAATATATAAATGGTTTTAATCATATTTTAAAACCTTTTTAAAAAACATAGGTTTCAATGAAAAATGAATTTTCGACCGAAGTTAAATGTGGTCAAATTTTACTAAAAACATTTTCCCTATAATTTTATGTTCCAAATAGTAAAAAATTGGTATTATTAATTTATAATTTCATGAATTAAAAATGAATAAAAATATTTATTGATATTAACATATAAATAGTAAATAGTTCCCAAACAGATAATTAAAACAAACAATCCCAAATAATAATGAGATTGTGAAATAAATTTTTACAACTTTGTTAACATCTGAATCATAAGTCCCATAAAAGAAATATTCATAAAATCAAACATATAATAAAATTATGATAAATATATTTTTTATATAATATATAATATTTGTAGTATATTTACTACGAAAAATAAATAAGTGGTGAATAAGGCATATATATCAGATAAGTAAAAGTGATACATGAAACCCTTACCTTAATATTATTTTGGGGTGTATGTTATTTAAATACATGTATAGTGGTTATAAACATGATAATAATTTATACAAGAACCATATTATTACTTATATTATTTTATATGACACTTTTATAACATATTACCACCCATTGATTAATTATATTTCATTATTTTTACAGTTTCAAATTTTAATTTCACTATTTTCTCAGAAATGATTTTCCATGGAAGTACCATTTATATAGTACAGGATGTAGATATATAATATTTATATTTATATTAATTTTATAAATATCATATTTAATCAATAATAATTTTTTATATCAATTCTTTAATATTTACCATGGAAAATGAATTGCTGCATTTCGTGAAGACGGTAGGTTGTTTGCATGCACGCAAGACGATATCATTACACTAATGGTAAATGGGTAGGAAAATGAATGATATATTAGTTTTTAATATTTAATAAAATTTTCTATGAATCACATATATCCATTGATTCAATCATTAAATCCATCCAAGAAAAGTGGTGATAAAAAATGAATTACACCACTGCGTAGAGATAGTAAGTTGTACGTACACAGACATGGTGATTTCTTTTGTTTCATAAGATAGATAAATGAAGAAATTTCATTTCCCAAAGACATAATATCATATGAGTATGTTTATAATACCAGAATTATTAGTTTAGAATTTTTAAAATCAAAGAAAATAAATTAGAATAAGAGATAATATTGAACATGTTAGTAAATAATGTTACATTTTCATTGGTGAACATTCTCTGTATTTCTTCTTTTGGGACATAAGGTTCATATTTTGAGGATAAAATAACTAAAAACATTTATAATGAAGTTTAGAATATTAATTGTTATGAATTTCTTAATATATTAGTTTCAATGTGTTGTAAATAATTGACGGAATGTGTGCCCTTTTATAATTGTGGGGATGGGAACTTTTTAACTTTCTCAAAATAATAAAATATATTACAACTATACTATAACCAAATTCTTTAAAATGGCATATAAGTTCATCAGGGAAGGTTTTCCCCCTATATTATCCTCATTATGATTATTTAATTTTTTATTAATTTTATAAAATAAAATAAAATATTATATTCATGAAATATATTTATTTCCAATTTGGAAGCTGTTCCTTATTTTAAATTTCATAAAGTCTAGACAATAAGAAAAATTGGGAAAAAATATTTTAATATACCCCATTTATGTAATATTAATAATTAAATTTTGGGTTTTAAATTAATTAAGTACAATTATTTTACCATGAATATTTTAAATATCATCTATTTGATTTACCATTAATTTTATAATTACTGAATAATCGTTGTGTAATCATTTCATGTAATTTTAAATTAATTAAATATAAAAAAAATTACCGTGAAGGAGATAAATATATTATATTTCAAAATATTATTTATATTTGAACATATCTTCAAGATAATACAATATTAAAAATTTTACACTTATTAAAATCAGGTGTGTGAAATGTTAGCCTTTTTATTAAATGAAATACTATAAATTTAACAATATTATCCAAGTGCCACTAAATAGTTATAAAATAGCGATTTGGATTATTTATAAAGATAAATACTCAACTAATAATATTTATTTATGTTTTTTTAGTCATCTAATCGTGGTAATTATTTTAATTGAAATCATATTATTGATTTTTTCTTCTACTTTCAAAGGAATCGCGTTAGTGCTGCATAAGCATATTAGTTAATTAGATAATATATAAAAACTAAAAATAAATTAAAATCCAAAGTACATTTAAATAATCCCAATTTAATTATTTACATTAATTAATTTTTTATATTACACATATATATGTGAAGACAAATTATTTGATTTCGTATTTAGAATTTTCAGGCCCTATGCAAGAATTTCATAATCATTTGGATGGGATTCATTTTATATAACTTAATTACTAGAATTTACCTATACAACTAAACAATTATAGATTATAGTTAATAAAATAGTATTTAAAAGGACTTAAATTTCTATATTTTTAGTTATAAGAAACATTATTTTACATTTCTACACATGTGAAAGCATAAGACACTACTGAAAATGATTTACATATTTATCCTGAAATAAATTATAATTTTTATATTATGAATTATTTTTATATGATTATTATATTATAATATCATATATGAGTCATTAAATATTTTTAATAAATTTTTATACCATAATTATATCTGGACTATATCTCTATGTGAACTATATTTTAAAAAATTAAATATTTCCCTCTCCAAAAAAAATTTACCTTTTTTAAAAAATACTCAAAATTTCATCATATAATAATTTTTATTTTATGATTTGAATAATTAATATCATTTTTTCATATATAATTTATAATATTATAAAATGTTATTTATATTTATTTTCTCATAGAGGGAAATAATAATTACTTTTACAAGAAAACTTATAAATGAAGAATAAAATGAAATTTCTTAAAATTCTGTGTTAATTTTATAAGAATTTTTAAATAAATTTTTATTGAATATGACCTTAATATATATATCATATTAACATAATCATATTCACACCCTGTAATTTAAGGACTAGTTATAATGGTTGTGTAAAAATAATAATAATTAATATTATATCATAGTTCATTTGTTATTGTTATTGCATGTAGTGTAAGATATAAATTAAAATTTACCTATGATAAAATATAGATTTATTAAAATATTTTAATGAATCTAGGTTCTCTATTTTTAACCAAAAAACACGTATAAATAAGTCTATAGTTTGGGGGAAACCCCTCAATATCCAATCTCAAATATCCCATGGGATCTCACATAACAAAAACTAATCTATACAGGCTAATATATATATATATACATAATGGAAATAATATGCCAAATAATCACATAATAATAGGAATTTATTATCATTGGGCATGATCATAAGATACTACCCCCATAGGAATGTTCAATATAATTTTAATCCTCACTGGGCATTCACATATGGGAGCCACCCCATCGATCTTCAAATTAACATCTCTCAGAACTTTTGTATAATAGAATCTACCCACTATTAACAGATTTTTGTATAATATAGAATCAAATTGTATGATTTAGTATATTTACACTAATAAAATATATAGGGTAACACTATAAATTTTTTGTTCACATTAAGAATAACAAAATCCATCTTTTCTCAGAACCCAAACAACTACCCAAAAACCAAGTTCTTATATTTACCCTTTAAGGGCCACTATGCATCCCTTATAATCAGGACTAGATAACATTCAATATCATTGAGAATCATGTAATACATCCACATGATATATCATTATTATGAAATATCATGTGGCAACATTGAGAATAACACCACTATTTATTGAAATGGGAAAGTTCTATAAAAGGTATTATTTACACTTTAAACATTTGAAACCTCTCACTAGTTATATTTTCCATGCACAAGCACACGTATCTCTTGTGAATACTTTGTTTCACACATTATTTATTAACATGGGAGTCATCATAATGAGATGAATCCAATACTTATAAATCATAAATCCAAAAAATAATGGTTGTCACACATAGTGAACTGAAACAATCATAAAATAAAAAAGTCGGAATAGAAGTACCATATTCATGGGTACTTTGAATTATTTCTATAGCGGTTGTTCATAATGCATTAATTTGATATCCATCATAAGATATAACATGTTCTAATATCATATCTCTACCATCTCCTTAAATAGTTTAGAAATACAAAATACAGATACCCTCTATGACATTAGTCAAATAAAATCACTAATAACACTTTGTAACAACCATATCCTAGTTGCCAATGAACTGTAACTAGACCTAGATTCTATATGAACTTAGTCCGGCCACCCCATATGCAAGAGGATTCCAAATACAAGCAATGGTCTAGGGTTTTTTCATGGGTATATTTTACCCTCATATCATAAAAAAAACAGTGGACGAATAACCCGGAATCCAATATTATAAATAATCGATGTACATAGGATCAATAAAAATAACATTATCTATCAAATGGAAATTTTGAAACATAAAATCATACAGACTCATGGCCATTCGAACATAGAAAAAATGATTAACCACTTGTATGATAACATATACAATATTAATAAAGGAAAAACTAGGAACAAAGTTATAATGTAATACTCATTCTATAACTAAATTGAAAGTCGTTGAATCACTTTCATACTAATATAAACCAATCATACCACACTACAACCCTAGGCATATTCCTGATCCACTACACATCTCAAACATAACCAAAATGTATACATAAATTCATTATGCACTGTAATTTTCCCATTTCGGTTGTGAGAAATGAATTCCTAGTAGGTCATCCTCAATGGTGTACCTATAATTTACAATCATAAAAATGTAACGAATGAGAATTTTAGAGCCAAACTATTTAATAACTAAAGTGGAATAATTAAATAAACCATCATTGATCCTCATGTTCTAATAGGATATCTAACTCATCCAAAAAAATATTCATACATTTATAGAGTCTATCTGAGCACATCCCATTACTTTTCCAACCACTATCACAACCATGAAAAATTACAAGGTTAATTTACTAGGAAATCATGTTACATAGATTTAAATGGGTGATTCCTATGTGCATCGCTTAAGAAATCCAAAATATTTCTTAGATTCCACAACGTAGTGTCACATCCCTCACCCCGATTCTAAGGAGAATGTCCAAGGTAACGAAATCTAATTCCTCAAGGATACATGGGAGGGTAACATTCCCAAGAATAAATCTTAAGGATCATGTCCATGGAAATCTTAATTGATTGCACAATGTATACATAGAATGTGTCTAATGAATCACACACTAATGATAGATTAAAAGACACTATCCAAGGATAAAATCCCCATCATCCCATTTTTCACAATAAATCTCAATAAGAATTGATTCCCACCCTCAAAATATCATATAAAATATATTTTTGCAGTCAGAAATCTATCCAAGCCGATCCAAAAATAATAATTTAACCTCTCATGTGAAATATTGATAATCAATACTAAATCTATATAAGAATAAAATAATTGACTTCAATGGTGAAAATTTCAATACTCACAACCCATTTCCCATTCTCACTATTTCTAGGTTCAAAATATATCTACAGAACCCACTAGTGTCACCTAGGTCTTATCGTATCCAACACAAGCCATAGAGGCTCCAATAAAAAATGTACAATCTTAAATGATATATCCATTGAATAATTGGGCATAGAGTCCACCACCATCATTATCACATCGTTCGCTTGCTAGTATCACATGGTGTTCCCAATAGGTATCAGTATTGAGAGATTCCATAATTCCCATCTTATGTCCTCAGTTATTTTTTTTTCAAAAACCACACACCCAACCACTTTATCTCTATAGGTTATAACCATGTCCCCATAATGTTCTAAAATCCCTCACTATCTCAAAACAAGGACCATAGGGTACCTATACCATGTTATCCCATAATTATTAAAACCCTTAACTATGTATCATATCACATTTTCAATGTGATACCTATGGATCAAATCATCAACGGAAGAACCCCTTTTACATAACTCATTGTTCCTGAATAATCTACTAAAATTCATCTGAATATTAAACATGTTCTACCATCATGTTCTATGTATACAAATACTCATAATGGACTCCATTCATGTCCTATAATATTTCATGGGAATGAAAACAAAGAAATTCACATTTAGAGGTATAGTACATGTCACAAACCTCTATATACATTTGTTCTACCATCATCATCCCCTCTAGTTATATATCGTATTACTACATTGATTTTAAAACCCATGTAACCAAAATATCTCCTTCATACATGGTGTGTTTCTTAGATTATATCTCTATTCATGTGCCACAGATGTCTTCTTTTCCAAGTTACACACATAATCATTTGGTATGTACCATACTCAGGGTCTGGTTATGTACCCTATAAAGATATGTTCCCACCACATGGGTTACCTGACCAAGTACACGACCACACCCTAGGTTGTCTGAAATGGTTCTCCTCATACACTACATGTTATGTGGTCCCACATTCCATTTCATTACCAGAATGAGGAACACAGAACGTGTGTTTCTTAGTTACACATTGTGTGATTAGGTCTACCAAATAGAAAACAATATTTATTCCATAGAATCCTCAATTTCTCCTCAAATCATTCCACAAAAACCAAAAAAAGGTCCCCCAAAAACATGTATAATAAATTAAAAATAATAGACACTATTCTATGGGTAAAAAATACATTGCCTCAAGAAGAAACACCATAATTTTTATCTTATATTAGTGATTTCATCCACCATGCAACAATCCAGTACTAATTGATTCTTAAGACGATTATCATGTGCAATACTCTCCCCAAGACCACAAATCCAAGATGTATGTTAATAGGTAGATGCCCCACCACTCTGCGTACATGGGAATCCATAGGTTGGGGTTATAATAATTAAATTAAATTAAATTAAATTTTATATAATCCAAATACCAATTTAAAAATAATGGATCAACATCCAGAATCAGAGTGTAGCCTATTACTCACTTAAGTGAAACACCTTATTTTATACACTACTACAACGTCCTAATTTAAATCTATGACTCTGTTCAAAACATATCACCACTTACATAAATAAAATATTATTATTTATTTAATAATTATTAACATATTCTGGAAAATTCAACCATCTTGTAGTACAACCAAATTCAATCCCAATGGAAACCACCACATTTATATATCAAACAAATCGTCCAAAAATATTTTCGAGATCATATTCATTGGAAAAATGATTTTTTACCCCTTAGGATCATATGAAAATTGAAAATTTAAATTATTATTTAATTTCACTGCCTATAAAAGACATGTTATTTTAAAATTTATAACATGATTAAATAGATTGATAATTAGGGTGATATCAAATTCTTATTTTAGGTAAACAGAAGTGATAATAATCATATTTCATTGGTGATCATAACATTAGTATACGAGTGTGAGAGATTATACATAGTGCATTAGAATAATATATGGTGATCATAACCAATAAAACAAAAAAGATAAATCATAAGTCACAATGTAAGGAATTTTTTAGAACGAATGACAAATCATAATGTAGTATTATGAATCAATAATATATACACATGATTTTGTCATGTTGTATAATAAAATGATATAGTAATTATATGAGAATAAAAAACATTAATATTGAAAACTATAGTGTTAATAACATAATGGACTTGAAAAACCACCTCCCAAAAATAAAATAGAATTATACTATCCACTCTTATATTAAAATGTGTTTAGGATAACCACCATGTACTTCAACATTCAAGGACTGGGGTAGCCACCCATGTAACATAAATTTTTATTCTAGGCCTAACTACCCATATAAAACAAATTTTTTAAGAGGGGATTACCACCCATTTAACACAAAGAATTACACTTGGGGTAACCAAATATGTACCATAATCATTTGGGATTAGGATAACCACAACTATATGATAAAACTTTGAGCATGGGTAAACCATCTGTGTAACACAACCTTTTCCCATGGGATAAAAAAATTATCCAAAGCATTGGTTGAATATATAGGACAACTCCCATCAAATATTGATTAACCATAATTATGTGTTTCACAGGAAATAAATCATACATCATATCATGAAAATCCCATTTAAATAAAAAGGATTTCATATCGATTCCAAATTGACTTACTTAACATGACCTCAATAGTAGATTGATTGATAGATTAATTTAATAAAATATAAAATACTAATGTATCATTTTTTATTATTATTTTCTAATAGTGTTTGTTCCCATATAGTTCAAGATTGTAGTTTTGGAATATTTTTTAAATTTTTTGTTTCCCGAGTTATGGTTATTGTAGTCAATATAATTTTCATTTTATGTTATTGAAGGAAAGAATTTTTTTTTGAAATGTAATGATTATTACATTATAATTCTAGGTATTACAGAATTATTCTTCATCTTAGGAGTTCATTGAGTCTTAAATAAGTCCCTGTCCTTAACTAATTTTTATTATGAGTTATTTGATTCTTTAATCATAATTATCCACCTTATTAAATATTAAATATATGTTCCTTGTTTCCATTAAATCTCCATTACAATTTTATAAACTATTGATTATTCTTTTATCCCTTTACGTAATGGGTACAATAATAAGAATTTATCCTATTAAAAACCATTTAAAATGTATTTTAAAACATAGTTTTAATCCACTTTATCCATTTATTTTTATTTATTGAATTTGGTAAGAATATTTTCCTTTCAAATGAAAATATCATCCAACATACAAAATCATTGAAAATATTTTCACATCCTATATTAATGAACAAACAAAACATTTTGGTACTAAAATATAAATTATAATATATTATAATTATTTAAAATATCATTAAATGATTTCTCTGAAATTTAATGAAAATTTCACATAAATATATAGTCTTTAATAATTGAACATGAAATGATTTTGTTATAGAATAATTGATTTAAAATCATAATTATTTATGATAATCTATATTTATTAGTTATATCTCATGTAAATTAGTTGTATAGAGTAACTATTTTTGATAATCTCGTTAATTTAGATATTTTAAACACCTTTAACATCTTTTTGTTTTCTAAAACATAACAATTTTCACACATCTATTTGACAGCAGTGGAAATAAGGGTTTTAAGGACGTTTTTTTTATTTTTAACATTATTTTAAAAGAAACATTGATTTATCTGACTTCAAAAATTATATTTTTAATATTGATTTTTTAAAACATAAATTGAAACATAAATTCAACATATGTTTCATCTTCGTCATTAATCATCATTAACCTTTTATAAATTACCATTCCATCTTATTAACATTTGTATAATTTGTATAATTGAAAGATTTTATCAACGTAGAAACCACTGAATAGTTATCCAAAATTAAAATTTTAACTAACATCCTACAATTTATATTTTTTACTTGAATTTGGAAAAAAAACAAATCATTTAGATTTAAAACCATATAGAACATTCAAATTCATTAAATATTTTATCACTTCATTTAGCAAGGAACAAAAAAAATATTTTTAAATATATAAATTTTAGTCTATTATATTTATTAAAAAATATAAATAAAATATTTCCCTAGATTTTAAAAAGATTATTTAACATAAATATATAATCCATGCACATAGAAGTAGTAAGATTTATTTCCAGACCCTCATATACATAATCTAAATTATTTTTCAACCACTATTGAACTAAATAAAATTATTAGTTTCATCTCGTGTAAAGAAATTTGTTGTAAGATCCCAGATCCAGGTGCCACTAAATGGGTGCCCCGAACCCATATGGTCACATGACCTCAAGCGCATTTCCCCAAATGCCAGAGGCTGCCGACTAGGAGTGAGGGCCCAAATATGATAGTGGGGAATCTATACCCTCATTTGTCAAAGTGTAGCTCAAAGGAAAAGATAAATAACATACAACGACAGAAGCTGTAAAAAATATGCAACTGAAATGGACAACTGAAGTAAATGAGAACCAGAAGTCATATATATAAAGATGCATCATGTCACTAATGCTATGAAAACAGCCAGAACATGATACAATGCAATACAATACAATACAACTCAAGTACAAGGTAGAACCAAAAAAATAAAACAGAGCAAATAGAACACAGCAACATCGCAAGCTGAAGCTCAGTCCCATGCTCTCCTACTCCTCTGCTAAAATCATGTCCTTGTATAGGGTCCCTTTCCCCTATCCATACCTGTAGAAATGTAATCTGTTTCGGATGAAGACATGACCCAAACAGGGTGTGAGAAATAAATCCCATCAGACAACCACCAAAGGCCTGTGCCTAACTGTCAGAGAGAATGTGCAACAATAGTGTGCAGTAGTAAATTCAATAATATAAGAATGACTCAAAAGTAACTAACTTTTCCATTTATTTTTTCATTTTAATATTCATTTAACAATTCAATTTAATAACATTATATGCTCATCAAAACCATGCCCTCAGGCTAAACAGAACCTTTCCCTCATGCAAATATGATGTAACCACACTCTCAGGCATGCCCTCAAGCTATCAAATACATCCACGATCTCAGGCATTCCTTCAGGATATCGAATATAACCACGCCCTCAGGCATATTAGTACCTTTCATTCAGGCTAAACAAACAATTCCCTGAGGCTATATAGAACAATGCCCTCAGGCTCAAGTAAACGGTACAAGCCCATGGGATAAACATGTAATTTATAGACAATTCATCTCAAGGAAATTCAATACAAATTATAATAATTTCATACCCTCGGGTATCCTGTACAAATGGCTAAATAGTGGAACACACCCTCGGGGTGGTCCTGGATCCATGCAGGGATTCCAAAAAACAGTTATACATATTCATTAAACTACCTATGCAACTCTAGGTATTTAATTACGCAAGGTCTCGGCCATACGACACCCCAAACATGGGAACGTATCCTAGAGGAACACAAAACACACAACAGTTAGAATTTAAGCACCAGACCACCTACCTTGATCGTCTCTGATCGGTATACATGAACGAAGACTCCCGAATAGTCCAAGAAAGAAGAATATCTGAGATGAAATTCATCTCATTCAAACTCATATCACTTTCCCTCAGGAAATATTTGTTAAGAAACACACAATTAAGATGAAGAACATACCCTTGTTGTCCCAAGGAGATCGACAGATACAGAATCTAGTTCTCGTTGTGCTATCAAGAGATCCTCCAAGCTCCGGCCGTCTATCCCATTCTCCTCCGGCGTTAAAAGATTCCTCTATGAACAGAGGAGGCGACTGTAAATTTTTAGTGAAAAAAACAAACTACATGGCATGTACCCTCAATTACATGACATGTAATTTTCTCATTTAACTGTTCCCCTAGCGGCTACTTTTTCCATTGTCGAACTGTTCATCCGTCGACATGAGTTCAGGGCGTGTATTCCTGATTACACAGCGTGTACTGTCGCTCCACTGGCGGCTGCCTCCACTGCCTTACTGTTCACCTGCCGACTGATTACACAGTGTGTAATTACAATATACACAGCGTGTAGTCAGTTTTACACCCTTCATTGTCGACAGGCCGACATAGCCTGTGTACTCATCCCACACAGCCAAAGTACATGGTGTGTGGAAAAGTACATTGTGTGTAGTCAGAAATTTTTGGGATTTTTCCCCTCTTTCCTTATTTTCTAAAAAACAGATAAGGAAAAAGGAAATTAAGAAACTCGTACCTCAAAAATAAGAACAGGGTTCATACAAACATCCCCCCTTAAGGAAATTTGTCCCCGAATTACCCTTCCAAGGGTAGCAAAGATAAAGCTCAGAATAGTTCTGGCCACTGAGAATGTACGTCGGTCTCCCGATCCTAGGTTTGGTTCTGCAATGGGTCATACAGGCATAACACCCATATAAGGGAAACTAACAGGCCTTAGAGAACCTTTGTTCTCCTATCGACGATGTGAATTAGATTCTTCTCAAAGGACCCATCGATATGAAGCTCAACCACCTCGGGCTGAAAGACATGAGATGGGTCTGAATGGTAACGGCATATCTGAGATACATGGAAGATGTCGTGTAGGGCCCGATACCTCTATGGTAACTGCAACTGGTAGAAAACTGACCCGAATCTCTCCAGAATCTCAAACAGCACCACATACCTCAGTGAATGTTTACCCTGTCTCTTGATCCACCTGTGTCCCAACCTCAGCAAAACACGAATGAAAACCTGATCCCCGACCATGATCTCCAACGGACATCTGCAACGATCAATATAAAATTTATTACAAGGCTGTGTGGTTGCCATCTGCTTTTGAATCAACAAGACCTGCTCTGAAGTCTCCTGCATGAGACATGGTCCCAGTAAATCTACCCCACCTGCCTCCATCCATCACAAAGGTGATCGGCATGGCCTACCATATAAAGCCTCGTATGGTGCCATCTGAATAGTTTTTTGAAAAGTGTTATTGTAGGAAAACTCGACTAGAGGTATATGCTTTTCCCAGGAGCCCCCAATGTCTAAGACATATGCACGTAGCATGTCCTCAAGTACCTGAATCATATGCTCTGGCTAGCCATCGGTCTGAGTGTGGTACGTTGTGCTCAGAAGCACCTGTGTAGGCAGTGCCCTCTGAAAACTCTGCCAAAAAACGAGATTTCAAGAGGGTTTCCCTATCAGAAATGATAGAACACGAACCCCATGAAGATGTACTACCTCTCTGATATACAACTTCTCAAGCTCGTCAACAACGAAGGTCTCCTTGATCAGAAAAAAGTGAGATAACTTTTTGAGTCTGTCCACAACAATCCACATGACATCATTGCCTCGAGGTGACCTTGGAAACTCGTTCAGGAAACCATCACGACATCATCCCATTTCCACTCCGAAATGGGTAAATGTTGTAACAGTCTGGATGGCCTCTAATATTCCACCTTCACCTGCTGACAGGTGAAAAATCTCATAACAAAACCAGAAACCTCTCTTTTCATACCCGGCCACCAATACTGACGTCTCCAGTCACAGTACATTTTGGTAGCCTCGGGATGTACAACCAAAGCTGAATCATGAAACTCCTGCATCTTCTCCTCACGTATGTCCCCTGGAACCCATACTCATCCATGGACACACAGTACCTCGTCATCGCCTATCGTCCATCCAGGAGGCGGGTCCTCACTTTCCCCTGACTCCCATAGAACATGGCCTTTTGAATCCGATAGCTATCTCGTCCTCACTCTTTCAAGGAGGGTAGAAGTCACAGCTAAGGATGAATGATAGGTCTTCCTCTAGCTTTCGTGCACCTCCAAATGCATCTCAGAGAACAAATCCATAAGCTGCCACTCACCACTGGACTCCTACACTACCTGTATTTGAGTCCTCCTACTCAGTTCATCAACTACTGCATTACCATTAACAGGTCTATAAGAAAGCTCAAAGTCAAAGTACTGATGGTATTCGACCCACCTTCGCTGTCTTTGGTTCAAGTCACACTGGGTAAAGATATATTTGAGACTTTTTTTATCGGTGAAAACCACCAAATTCTCTCACAATAGATAATGTCTCCAACAACACAACACATGAACAACGATAGCCAACTTGAGATCATGTGTCTGGTAATCCCTCTCGTGTGGCCTCAACTGCTGAGACCCGTTATGCAACAACTCGATCAACCTGCATCCACACTGCTCCTAGCACAATACCTGATGCATCACAGTAAACTGTATATCTCTTCCATTGCCCTAGAAGTATCAGGACTAGTGCAGATGTCAATATTCCCTTCAGCTCTTGAAAGACTTTCTTGCAAGCTTCTGACCAAATGAACTTCACACCCATCTTAGTCAAACCTCTCAATGGCGCTTCCAAGCAGGAGAAGTTCTGTATAAAGCGCATGTAGTAACCAGCTAGCCTCAAGATGCTCCATATCTCAAACACATTCTTATGCTACTCCCAGGAACCTACTACTATCACATTCTCTAGGTCTACTGCAACTCCTACATCTGAGATGATATGACCTAGGAAGTGTATCTGTTCTATCCAAAAGTGGCACATTGAGAGCGTAGAATATATCTGATTCTCTCTTAGTGTACTGTGTATGATCTCTGGATGGGTGGCATTGTCGTGTCGAGTGTGAGAGTACACCAAGATATCGTCCACAAAGACTACTACAAAAGAGTCTAGATATGGGTGGAAAACAAGATTCATGAGAGCCATGACAACTGATGGAATGTTTGGGAGCCCTAACGGCATAACCAAGTACTCGAATAGACCATAACTTCTCTGAAATGTAGTAAGTGGTATATCCCATGGTCTAACGCAGAACAGATGATATTCGGACCTCATGTAAATCTTCGAGAAAACTCGTGCTCCTCAAAGTTGATCAAAAATATCATCGGTCCTCACCAAGGGATATCAGTTCTTAATCTTCAATTAGTTTAGCTTTCGATAATCCACCCAAATTTTGAGGTTACCGTCTGCCTTCTTAGCAAACAGGATTACTGAACCCCAAGGAGAAGTACTGGGTCAGATGAAACCCATTGCCTGCAACTCCTCCAACCGCCTCTTGAGCTCCTACAACTCAGGTGTGGCCATACTATAAGGAGAAATGGACCCCAGTGCAACTCCTTGCACAATATCAATAGAGAAATCCACCTCTTGCTCTGAATGTAGACCGGAAAAGTTGTTCTGGAAGACATCCCTGAAATGATCAACCACTAGATGGAAATCCTTCTAACATGTTCCCTAATTATCTAGATAAAATCTAGCAATTTGGGTTGTCACTCCACCTCGCCCACAATGCTCAGTTCCATCTCGGCTCTCCAGGACATCCCATTCGCCCTTGTATATAAATTCTCCACCTTATGGTGACGTGGAACTCACCCTGTGACGATAGAAATATACAAAGGCTCGAAAGGGAACCAACCAGTCCATCCCTACAATGACGTCATAAGCTGTCATCTCTAAGACATAAAGGTCCCATAGAAAGTGACACCCACCAACCTCAAGGGGGCACTCCTTGCACGGACACAGACTAGCCATTCTATTCCCCATGGGAGTATTTAGCATCATATTATCCAAATAAGAAGAAACACAGAGACCAAGGATTTCCACAATTGCCATAGATATAAAACTATGTGTAGCACCAGTATTGAAAAATGAAGAAGATAAAACAGAAGCTACTAGAATAGTACCTCTGATAGTTGTAGGTCTGGGATCCTGCTCCTGTTGGGTCTGTTGCACTGCATATTCCTACCCAGTGTCATGGCCCTGCGACACAACCTGGATACCCTAAGCTTTCCTGCACTACTGCCTCTGAGATCCTATGGTCTGACTACCATGGCCACGTCCACCATCTCTTCCAACACGCCCTGAAATATACCAGTTCCCTATCTGGTAATAAACTGTTGGTCCTACTCCAGCACGCGGAGTCTGCAAAGAACCCCTCTGACTAGACACTAGTAGAAATGCCCAGAAAAAGTGCTACAGATAACCCATCTTGCCACAAGACCGACACTCCACTGGGTCCTACAGACAGTGAGGTCTCTTGTGCCCCTCTCTACCACATTGGTTGCAAATCACTGGGCCACCTGAAGAATTCTACTAACTAGTATTACCACCATGATAGAAACCCATATGTCTCTTCCTCTTACTCGTATAAATAGTACCAGAAATTGGTGTTGAACCGCCCTGGCCTGCACCACTAGCTTCCATCAGATTCCTCTTAGTAATCAGTGTCTGGTTCACAATAACATGTATAGTAGGCAACCTAAAAACATTCACCAACCCTCAGATGTCATATCTAAGACCATCCTCAATGTGTCTAGCCCTCAACGTCTCATCACCTACCAGAACATGTGAAAAAAGCAGAATCTCGGTGAAGCAAGAAGAATAATGCATCACTTACATGGCGCCCTACTAATGATTCATGATCTCTCGAGCTCGATCTGCCCTCAGCATCTCTGGGAAAAAGAAGTAATAGAAAAATGCCTGAAAAAATTCCCACGCAATGTCTCTATGATGCCCTGACTTGGTGGTTACATCCCACCACCTCTTGGAAGAATCACACAACATATATGCAGCGAGCTTGACCCTCCGCCCTGGAGACATATTAAGATCCTCGAAAATAGTCTACATTGAATATAGCCATGAATCCACAACATGTGGTCTTACATCCTGTGAAAAAGTAGGTAGATACTACTTCTGGAATATATGTGTCAGCTCTGCCATATATGTGGTGGCATGCGGTGCTCCCTGAATGGTCTGCATGAACTACAAGAAGCCTTCACGGAACTACACATTTGTGCCTGTGTCTGGTATAATAGCTGGCGCTGCATCTGGCTCTGCAGGAGGACCCACTATTTGCCCATGGCCTACCATCTTAGGAGTATAATTGTTGCCGCTCTCCTGGCGAACAACCGGTGGTCGTCTCGGTTGCATGACTCTACAAGTTCAAACACACACCTTAGATCAAGATTATCAAATACTGAAAACAAGGGGTGTAAAAAGGGAACACGAGAAGAAATGCATTCAAGTTTCACAAAATTTGACTACACAACGTGTATAAATAATACACGACGTGTTGTCAAAGGTCATCACATGGGCGTGTACTCTAGCTAAAACTAGTCGTGTAACGCCCCAACTACACGACATGTTGCCCCAACACACAGTGTGTACTTGAATCATTCTTCCGTGACCGAGTAATTCTACATAGCTTAGGCCACACAACTCTACCAAAAGAAGACTACATGGAGTGTTTAGATGACGAAATAGTGTATACTCTACAAGCTTTCACCAGCCTATGTTGTTCGTGACACGACCTGTGTACCCAGGTCACACTACACAGCGTGTTTCAAAAATACAGGGCATGTTCAAATAAGCCCCAGACCGACCCATGTTGCTCACTACATGGCTGAGTATATGACTTACACTACACAACATATTACTAGAGGACACGGTGTGTACTAGGAAAGATAAAACCGACCATTGTTGTTCGTGACACAGCCGGGTACCTGGGTCAGAATACACGGCGTGTTCAAGGTAGACCTGGCGTGTATGCCTTAAGATTTTTTCCCATCTGTGTTATTAGTTACACGGGCGGGCACCAGGTCAACACTACACGACATGTACAATCGGTACACGACGTGTATTCCCCAAGTCATTTCCTACCCCGTGTCCCCGCCCACACGGTCTCCGACACAGGAAGAGACTACATGGAATGTACTGAGGGTACACGACATGTATTTAAAATAGTTTTCATTTCTTTCTGTAACAGATGAACACGCGACATGTTTCCATAGAACTACACGGCGTGTATACAGGTTTTTCTGGTCAATATGCCTCAGAAAATACCTCGAAGCCCAGAAAAACAATGGAACAAACATCTATGTTCCAAATTCCGATCCGCGAGGGCCCATACTCCCCGTGAATAAAAGTTTATCATCTTACACAAGATATAAAAAAATAAACACATCGATGATCCACCAAATTCCAGTCATTGAGGGCCTATACACCTCAAAAACAAAATTTTGGAATTCATCCTATCAAAACCTCACACAAAAAATCCCTATCAAATAGAAGGAATTTATCAAAGTATTTATCACAAAAACATGATTTTATAACATGAAAATTATCACAACAACATGCAATTTCTAATGCACATACATGTGATGGAACTATGTAAGGCATGTGATTTTTATCATGTTCCTAAATGTTGCATGAGTTGTCATAAGCTCATCTAATCGGGTTGCAACTAAATAGAACCCAGGTATAAAAATAAACAGAACAACCAAAAGTGCGTCACCCAACGGTGAAGATCAAATCAATTGTAAAATTACAAAACCAGTAATAATTACAACACGAGCTAAATTGTATTTACCCATTGTAGGGGTTAGATACTCCTGGTAACAACCTATTACCAACTACCCTATTAATCCAATTCATGACTAAGGCTCCAAATAGTAAATCAAAGAAAATTATTCCACTGATACCACTTTGTAACGTCCCGAATCCGGGTGCCACTCAACAGATGCCCCGAACCCGGTAGGTCACATGACCTTAAGAGCATTTCCCCAAATGACAGATGCCACCGACTAGCAGCGAGGGCCCAAGTCTGATAGTGGGGAAACTATACCCTCCTTTGTCAAAGTGCAGCACAACAGAAAAGATAAATAACATACAACAGTGGAAGAAGTAAACAATATGAAACTGAAATGGACAACTGAAGTAAAAGAGAACCAACAATCATATATATAAAGATGCATCATGTCAATAATGCTATGAAAATAGCCAGAATAGGATACACTGCAATACAATACAATATAACTCAAGAACAAGGTACAAAAAAACAAACAAAACAAACACAACATCATCGAAAGCTGAAACTTTGTCCCATGCTCTCTTAATCCTATACATCAATCATGTACCTGTATAGTGTCCTTTTCCCTTATCCATACCTGCAGAAATGTAATCTGTTTGGGCCAAAGACATGACCCAAATAGACTGTGAGAAATTAATCATAGTAGGCAACCACCAAAGGCCTGTGAACAACTGTCAGTGAGAATGTGAGACAACCGTGTGAAGTAGTAAATGTAATAAACTCTACATTACTCAAAAGTAACTAACTTTACCAGTTATATTTCCATTTTAATATTCATTTAACCATTCAATTTAATTTTTTTTGTTCTCATCAAAACCAATCCCTCAGGCCAAACAGAAACATTCCCTTAGAAAAATAAGACGTAACCACGCCCTCTGGCTTGCCCTCTGGCTATCATATAAAACCACGCCCTCAGGATTTCCCCCGGGCTATGGAATATAACCACGCCCTCATGCTTAGCAGTACCTTTCCCTCAGGCTAAACAAACAATGCCCTCAGGCTATAAATAACACTACCCTTAGGCTCAAGTAATTGGGCCAAGCCCCAGGCATAAACACGAAATTTATAGACAATTTCATTCAAGGTAGTTCAATACATATTATAATCATGGCATACCCTCAGGTATCCCGGAAAAATGGCTAATTAGAGGAATGCACACCCAGGGTGGTCCTAGATCCAAGCAGTTATCCCAAAAAACATTTATACATATTCATTAAACTACCTATGCAACTATAGGTATTTAATTAAACAAGGCCTCAGACATACGACACCCCAAACATGGGAGCATAGCACAGTGGTACACAAAACACACAACAATTCGAATTTAAACACTAGACCACCTCCCTCGATCGTCTCAGACCGGTATACGTGAATGACGAATCTCGAATCATCTAAGAATGTTGTAGATTTTGGATGAAATTAATCTCATTCAAACTCAAATAACATTCCCTTAGGAAATAATTATTAAGAAACACATAAGGAGGAGGAAGATCTTACCCGTGTAGTCCCAAGGAGATCGACAGATACAGAATCGGGTTCCCGGTGTGTGGTCGGGAGATCCTCCAAGCTCCGACCATCTCTCATATTCTCCTCTAGAATTCTAAGATTCCTTTGTGAATAGAGAAGGCTACTTCCCATTTTCTGTGAATAAAACAAACTACCCTGTGTGTACTCTCATGTACACAACATTTCCTTTTGTCATTTAACTGTTCCTCTGGCAGCTACTTTTTCCACCGCCGAACAGTTCATCCGTCGACATGAGTTCACATTGTGTATTCCTAATTACACGGAATGTACTGTCGCTCTAATGGTGGATACCTCCACCGCCATACTATTCACCTACCGACTGATTACACAGTGTGTAATTACACTATACACGGCGTGTATTTAGTTTTTACACCCTTCATTGTCGACAGGCATACACACCCTGTGCATTCATCCCACATGGCGTGTGGAAAAGTACACGATGTGTAGTGAGGAATTTTTTTATTTTTCCCCACTTTCCTTATTTTCCCAAAAACACTTAAGGAAAATGGAAATCATGAAACCCCTACCTCAAAAATAATAACTAGTTTATTACATTTGTATTGAGAAAATATTATTTTTATATCTCATGAATTTTAATTTATTTAAAAATCTCCACTTATTTTTGTTTTATAACATTAAAAATTGTCTCTTAAATATATATGACATCAGTAGAAATATGGTTTTCAAGATCAATATCTTATTTTTTACATCGGCTAAGAAGAGACATCAATTTATCTAATATTAGAAAGTATAGTTTTAGCATTGGTTATTGAAAACTGATGTGGAAACAGACTTTCAATATGTATTCCTTCTTCCTCTTAAATATTCATTACCCTTTTTAAAAAATTAGTTCATTATATATTCCTTCAAAATATTAGAATAAAAAAATATTTTATCCCCATAAAAACCATTGAAAATATACTTAATCGTTTAATTTAAATAAACTACATCGATTCAATATTATTATTTGAATATCTAAAAAACAATTTCCTTAATAATGAAAATATAATTTAATATAAAACTTTTTCTAAAATAATCTAGCTTACAATATCTAGAACCACAAATCAAATACTCTTATTAAAATATAAATTTTAGTCTCATATATTTATTATTAATATCATTAAAATAGTTATATATATTTTTTGAAGTTCATTTCAATTATATGTATGATACTTTGACATCAAATATGAAATTATTTAATTCAAAAAACTCATTTTCACAATATGAATTTATTTAAAATATCTACATCAATAAATAATAATATTATATTAGTCGCATGTAAATGTGTTTTATTGAGTAACTATTCTTTAATATTCCGTGATTTTTTATGTATTGATACCTTTCTTCTTATTTTTGTACTTTATAATGGAACATTATCTAATGTTATAGTTTTACACTAGTGGAAATTATGGTGATGTCACTGTTATTTTTATTTTTAATATCGGTAAAAAAGGTATGTCCAATTACAAGTCCAGAAAATATAAAATTTTATGAATGGTTATTTAAAAATTACATTGAAATAGTCATTAAACATATGTTTACATACAAACTAGTATTGAAAATATGAAACAAATTAATTTTTTATATAATTTACACATAAATGTTTTAAAAAAACTGATTTAAATAAAATTCAATTTTTTTATTAATTTTTTTTTAAACATTCCTTAAACATTGGTTTTAGGAAAACTGATTTTAAAACATCTAAACAGTTTTTTAAAGAGTTTTAATGACTGTATCTACTGAAAATAAATATGAAATCTTTTACATTTTTTAACCATTATAAAATATTATCCCAAATCTTATAACATGAAATTTAGTGAAGAAATAGTAGAAAATAGTAGACTAAAATAGTTAACAATATGAAAATTAGATGAAAAATACTATTTGTGTAACATTTGTCCATAATATTAATTACGATAAATAGATATTCTAAAAACACATATAAAAATTAATCATTCATACAATATAGTTTGAAAATAATATTAAAATATGGTGTAACTATCCATCCCTAGATGACGTAACAATACAAAAAACCTTAAAATAATTGATATTGTATAATTTAAAATTGAACATATTAGTGTAAACTCGAAGATTTTTAATAGAACTAACCATATGAAAACTTATCATCATTCAAGATACGATAATCTTATAAATGAATTTTTCAACATAATAACCACATTCAAATCCTCTTTGTTAATAATGTAATTTTGTTTATAAAACATCACTTTGAAAATAAGAATCATTATACATGTAAGAAAAAATAATTAATATCAATTATAAAAGTTATCCACCTACACCTTCTCATAATTAATATTATTTATAATCTTTATTAATAACTAGAAATTGTGAAACCATTTCCATGAATGATAATTTTATATATTCATTAAAAATATGTATACAAAAATTTAGGATTAAATAAAAAATATAATTAAGTAAAATATATGAATATATATATTTTTAAAACTTTTATGAACTCAACATAATAAATAGTAGAAATAATATATATTGAATTCTTGGTGTAGAAATATATAAAACATCCGATGACAACAAAAATAATTAAAGTCTATAATTAATGAAATTATAATGATTAGTAATTTGTAATTATATTATTGTCTTTTTAACTATCAATGATCTGACGAAACAAAAACACAATCTCAGTTTTTTTAATGTTTCAGATATATTATTATCTCTAACTATATTACTAAAATATTTCATGCAATTGAACTATACTCTGGATCTATCAAACCGTTAATGTTGGCTATCATTTTTGAATGAAAATTTAATATAGACAGCTTATTAGATATATAATAAATTATGTCACTATAAGATATATTTATTTTAATAAATAGAAATATAAATTGAAATTTTATAAAACGTAAAATAACTATAGCATAGGAACAAAGATCTACTCAACATGAACAAGATATATGATATCATTATGATATATTCACAATGCGTAGTCTTTCCCACATATATCAGTAGTAAAAATACACATCATAAATCTCCAACATAGATGATTTGTACGTTAATTTTGTTAGCACAATAATTACATTAGATGTATCTGAAGGTGTCGATTACTGAGTATTTTTATTTTTGATTGACTCCTTTTATTTCAAATAGTTAAATATAAGTTAAATATTTTAATACATCACCAATATATTGAAATCAAAATTAATAAAATCTATGAAACAATTCAGACATCCAATGTTAGTTGATGAAGGGGGATTTCTACGCGGAATAAAAAATGACATATTATATCCCCATCTCTGGCTGTAAAATCCACAAGAAATGTTATTGGAGAAATATGATCAATCGTCTCATGTATCGTTACACATACCTACCCTGTATGAATATGATAATTATTTACATAATCCGGCAATTTATATATACATTCGTATTCTAAATTATGTACATAGTTAGACATGATATAAAACTCACAAATATATTTTTAATTCTAAATGAGGAAGTGTTCGATCTATGGTAGGTTGTAGATGTTTCATAACTCTTATATTAATTGCAAACATAGATGGTAAATATGATTTAATTCAATCATCTATCGACTGATTATTCACTCATATATTATCTTTCAATGAGGGCACTTATCCCTTTTATTTTCTGTCTATAAATGTCATACTAGTATGACCGAAAAAATTTCTAATTCCACACCCACCTCATATCCTCTTATTTGGTTTTATATTTCCTACAATAAAATCTAGAATATCTATTCTTCCCTCCTGGATAAATATCCTCTTCATCTCTTGAACCTAAATGGTTTATTAAAATTAATATATTTAAATTGTATATTAGTGTAATTATTTTAAAAAAAAAATTATATATTAATGTAAAAATATAATTAATTTACAAAAATTATATAATCTACATATGTTGATGTATCAATATAAAACTTTTCATTTTTTATCCACTCCCTTTTCAAAGTTTCAATGAATGAGAGGATAGATTGAAGGGAAAAATGAATCATTTTTTATCATGAACTATATTTATCTCTTAATGTTTCAAAATTTTTAGTAATCATTTTGTGACAACACAATATTTTATGATAACTTTATTTTTATATAAATTTAATGTCAGTGATAAATTTTGAGACACTCAACCATGAGTCTATGTGAACCATAATATAGTACAACATTATAAATAAGATGTTAAATTTGGGGGTATTAATAGTACAAAATACATTATTTAAATTAATAAAAAATAAATTTATTTTCCATCAGCTTATTTGAAATAAAAATAAAAATAATTTTGAATTAAAATAAATGTGTTTCTTAAAAATATTTTTTAATAATGCAATCAATTTTATCTTAAAAAATTAAATTACTCAAAATTTGTAAATTATTTTAATGAAATTTTTATATTATATTCAATAATATTTTTTTCAACAGTCATTTAATATTTTCCCAATGCTTGGGATACAAATATCTCTAATTTTATGCTTAAAAACTATATTTTTCTAAAAAAACAATTTTTTCATATTTTTCCACACTTATATTAATATTTGTTTTTTAATCATTTAATTTGTTTTTATAAAAATCACTTCATTTTTTAAATAAAAATTTGTAAATAATTTTATATTGATGTCTTGATATTTTTTTTGAAAATATTAATTTTCTGATAAAGAGATAAAAATTTAGTTTTGATTAGAAATTTTCTTTTCATTTATAGAGTTTAGAAAGTACAAATTTTTTTAAAACTATTTAAAAAGTTATATTAATAGTTTATATAATTATTAATCCAATTTATTTATTTTTAATAAAATTAATGCTAATTTTTTATCAAAATAATTTTTACACATAATAATTCTTTTTCATTACAAAGATTCTTTTTGATGTGTTTGAGGGATTAATTTTACATTATATTATTCAAATTATTTGAATTTAATTTGAAAAATATATTAAATATTAGGAATCATATAATTAATATTAATTAATAAGGATCATTATAATTAATATTATTTGAAAAGATAATCTTTATATTTGATTATAATAAATTTTAGAAATAATAAAAATTTTATTTCCATAGCTAATGTACAAACAAGTTTAACAAGGATTAAACTAAGTATATAAGGCATTAAAAGGCATAAAATCTTTTACAAATTATATTTTTTATCCATATTTCAACCCTATATCATTTAATTTTTTTAATGATGCATTTTGAGACAATATTCTTGGATTTATACAATAATAAATTTTATTCTTTTCAAATATTCCAAGTGTGTCCTCTCTGACACATATAAAAAGACATCCCCTCTCATATCATATCCACACATCAAGATATTTTTTTCAAAGACATGAGAAAACCCCTTCTTTACATCCATTAATATGACGATGAATCCCTTGGTAGATTAGAAAACTATTCTTGGAAGGAATTTGGTATAAACCTAATGAGGCTGGGTAATGATGTGGAGGTTTTTACACATATGATATAGGTTAGACCTAATGTATGGGGTTTTGTTACAATATCATTTTTATCATGATTTTATCAAGATTTTATATGATTATTATATTAATTATGAAATTAAATTAACTAACTATAAATAATCTCATGAATTTATTCATTATATAGTTATCTACAACGAATAAAATATTGCAGGTCATTTTCTTTCATTAGGTTCTCAAGAGACATAAAAAATGTTTTGAAGGAAAATTTATGTTGTTCCACGCTTTAATATAACATACATTCTATTCCATGTCCATGAATTCTAAAAAATCAAGAATGTTTTTAATATTATATAATGATTATTTAAATAAATTTTTAAAAATGTTTTAATTTTCAAAAATGGAATAAATGGAATTTACATGTCAATTATAAAATGATGTACTCTTTATTTTTTACTGGAATTGTAGAAGGAATATTATATTTAATGTATTAATCATGAAAAAAATTACCACAGTCAAAACAGCTCAATTATTTGAATCATTATTTAATTTTTTCCATTTTTATTTTAGAAAATATTATTTCCTTTAAATTTATTAAAATTTTACATTTAAAATAAATGATTTCGAAGAGAAAAGGATGTTTTCCTCAGGAAATGGTCGAAAAAATTATCAAAATGAAATTTTGCATCAATGATGTCATCCATTGATATTAAATAAATTTCAATTAGTTAATTGATCCAATGATTCCATACCTTGTCATTAAATATATTGTTTATGATTATGATTCCTTGATTTTAATAAACCCGATTCATTTCCACATGTTAATCGATGATTAAATCCTTATTAAACCCACATCCTTTCATGAGTTATGATATAATAATTATTTTATTATCTTATGAGACAGATTTTCAATATTTTCATTATGTTTTGGTATGTAATGGAATTATATATCCCTCCAATGCATTGAGTTAATATGGATATCACATGAGATAAATATCATTGGAATGGGTAATGAACCTAGTTCAATAAGGAACTCTATCAAGTATGGTAATATTGGAAGTGAACCCAAACTATTATCATGGTTTGAGGAGTAAACGAAATCCACATTGATTTTCATTGGAATGGCCCATTAATACTATGGAAATTATTTTCAATGCTTATGTGTATTCCTAAAAACAATGTTTTTTTAATATTATTCTCTTACGACACATGTTCTTTGATTATAATATTGTTCACGCCTTATAATCTATCCTGGTTTACGCCACAACACATGATTATGTTATATGATATAAAATTTATGTGTTTTTAATTTTACCTTCATATTTTTATACCCTTTTGTGCATGTTATGATTTTGTGATCACTTATTCAGAAATAGGGCTCATTGTTTCTTATTTTTTCATTCCCTAGGTTTAGAAGAAAATTAGTATATATTTCATATATAATAAGGGTTATAGTTATGAAAAAAACAACGGTATATAATTTACCTAACATATGAACCAAAATTTTATGTATCCATGTTTCAAAATATAATAAAATTATAAGATTTTATCTTGTTTCATAATGTTATGTATTTATTATTCAACTAATAAGATACAATTTTTTTGTATGAAAATTATAGTTCACTATAGTAGGTAATATAGAATTGTTTAATAAACCATTGGAAACTTGGATAATAAATTATTAGTGTGAACCCTTTAGATAGTCTTATAGGTGGGAGGACATCCTATTTTATTTTAAATAAAGTAATTCAGTTTTCATATAGAAAAATAATAATATTAATGGATGTGGTATTGTAAAATATGAATCTTAGGATAAAATAATTGAATATATTTGGTGTATTGTATAACACATATCATTCTGCTACTTAGTGAGGGTGACCTTACAAAACACCCAGTTTGAAACTCAAAGGGTATACTCCTAATTTAATTCAAATATTTCATTAGGAAATATTATGAAGGATTTGAATAGAGGATCACCAAGAATGAAAATGTTCCATCATTAGGTTTCATTGATTTAAGATAATCTCTCATGATTTAGATATCTTATAATTTTTTAGGATAATGTGTTTTTCTACTATGAATATTATTTATCGCAATATTTTTTTGGGTCTAGTCAATGATTAGAACCTAAAGTAACCGTGTTAATGTTGAATGTGATGGAAGATGTGAAAATTTTCATCCTAATAAATCAAATGGAATGGGAGTCGGAATTTAAATATCATTGATATGATTAAAAAAAATTATGAATATATAAATCATGTTAATATTCCAAACTAGGAAAAACGGGAACACTATAATGTTGAATACCTCAAGAACCAACACAATTCTTCCTTTAGTGGGTCCTTTGATCCTCTAGTTGGCATAAAATGGATTATAACCACAAAAAATATATTTTCTGTTCTGTATTTTTAAAAACATGAAAATTTTATTTTGGGTTTCTATCTTTAGTGAGGTGAATAATATCAATGGTGGACTCTTATCAAGAATATTAGGAAACAAGATGAAATTGACTCCATGTATCGGGATGACTATAAAATTTTAATTTTCTATATTTAAATTCATATTATTCATCATGTAAAAATATAGAAGTTATTTATTCATATAATGAAAAACGTATGATGAATCCATTTGTTCCAATGAGGAAAATTCTATAGGAATTTTGTGGTATGCACTATATATTATCATATAACATTAAATTATGTTTGATTAATTCATCCATGGCTTTAGAAAGTGTCTTTAAAGGTAATCAACTATAAGGGACTACTATATATATGAAAAAATCATTCTGTATGCTATCAAGGTGAAAATATTGATTAGTGTGACCCATCAAAATCATGTTTTAGATAAGAAAAAAAATTTGAATTAAAATGAAACGCTAAAAATAATGTAGGGAAGAAGATGAGTCTTCTTTTATTCTTGAATTGTGGAAGGAGAAAAGAAAATTATTTTCTTTATGAGAATGTTAAATATTTATTGTGTGTAAGGGATGGGAACCATGGAATCAATTTCTGATGTTATGGGAAGAAGTTCCATAATGATTTGAATAGAGAGAAATCCCCAAAGAAATCACCACCCACACTATAATGTTTCAAATTGAAGGTGTACGTGCATTTCAGTAACTATTTCTCGAATTTGATAGTTAGTAATGATGATCGATATATGAAAACTATTATGTCAAGATACAAAGGGAAATTTTATATTGTTACTGTTTCAAATGAGTGTTATGATAATGATGTGGTGAAATTTATAGATACCATACACTCTATAACTACTAATTTTATGGAATCCCATAATTTTATTACCTAAAATTTTCATTACATGGGATAATAAAAAGGATTTTTTAATGATTAGTTTTTTTTAAATTAGTTACATAATTCATGAAAACATACAATAATTATTCCAAAAAACATAAAATTCATCTTAATGAGTCCACCTATGGTTATTTTTAATGCATCTCAAATCATAGGGACATACATAAAAGGAAATGAGTGAGCATGATGCCTAGTAATGGAACAAGAAACTGGGATATATAGCTAGTGATTATGAGACATATCCACAATTAATGAGGCATAAAAATAATTCATGAAATATTTAAAAATAAAAAATAATAATAACATGAATCATTACATGGAAATGTGGATATAATATAAAAATGAAGCATTCAAAATATGATTTATCACCATGGTGTTATACATTAAGATTTCTAAGGTTATTCACCAATGTAAAATAGAACATGTCATCTATAGATATTAAATTATTTATCAAATTAATTGGAGATCTATAATGGTGCACCCTTCTTATTTATTATTTTTATTTTATCCATAAATATCATAATAAAAAATTTCATGAATAACTAGTGGAAAATAAAGAAAGGGTTCTTTATCAAGATCATTGGGTAGAATGGTTCTTAAAGGCATGATAATTACATCATTAATAACCCAAAAAAGGAAATGTTGGTTATCTGTATGTAAATACTGGAATCAGTAAATCATTTTTCATCTAGGTGAATACCTCTGGAAAATTAAGAGGATTAGGTATTCACAGAAGGAATTTCTTTTGAAAAAGGGAGAAATTTTAGAAGTTAATTTGGCATCATGAAAAGTATAAAATATTTATTTAAAAAAATGTAAAATTAGTGATAATTAGGGGAAACCATTTAATAAAAAGAATTTTTCATTAAGGGTATTGTTGAAATTGTAATAAAAGGTACTAATATAACATTTGAAAGACAAATACAATAGTGTTTTCTTGGGTGGAAGAGAAAGGAATGATAAATCCCTTACCCTAAAGAGTTACTACTAATTCATGTTGATTGGAACCTTAAGAGGATTGGGGAAACCTTGAGGGGAATAATTTGGAGGAAAAATCACTATAACATTTTGATGTATGGATTTGGAGTGAATGGGAACAGTGAAATGTGTGGGTATTAATAGAAAAGTGGAGGAATGGTATAATAATTTCCAAATATATTTATTGATAATTTAGGTTGTCGAATATGAAAAGACACTGGAATACTGATGGGTTTTAGAATGGTTTTGACCAATTGAGTCACATTTTATTATATTTTATTCCACCAGAACCGAACTCCATTTTTAATACCCATTTGGACATTGAATGTTAAATTTTCCACAAAATAATCCTTTTAAAATTCAGTCCATCATTTTAGCCTTTATGAAGTCACTTATAGGTTTGGAAATTGATTAAAATCCATTTAAATATTTATATTAATAAAACAAATGTTTTTATTTTATATATTTAGTCTATTTAATTATTAAATAATTATAACATAAATATGAAGTCATAAAATATAAAGAAACTCAAAACTATATTTTTACTATTCATGGTAAACACTAATGTATTCTTGAAAAATCACATAAATTTAAACTAACCAAAATTAAACATGATTATTTCAAAATATTTTTTAATTTTACCATATTAACTTTCCAAATAATAGAATTTTATCTTTTATATTTATAAATACTTATTTTTTTTAAAAAATAGCAATTTTTAACATATTCCACAATTTTTACAGATTTAAAACTATATTATCATTTATATTTAATTATGAATTTTTTAAATTCCACATCATTTAAACAATATATTATTCAAAATAACATATTTTATTATAAAAATGAATAACTTTTCTAAAAAACCTTTATACATCATTTATGTCAATAAATGAATTCATGAAATTTTCCTAAATTAAACATAAATTTTCATTAGGTATACTATTATTAAAATTCAATTGATGGAATATAAATTTTATATGTACATGGAAAATTACACATTAAGTAACTATTTCATGAATACATCACCCATTATAACACCCATTTATGCCCTAACGGTAAGGTGTGGATGTGGTAGTTTCATGTAGTGGCTCAGATAACATCGACCAACTGGTAATCAATACTAACATAAAAATCTACTGTATGAGATTTAATTCATTTATCACTTGTGGATGCTCATTTATTTATTTTTCAATAGAGAACCGTAGTGGTTCTATATCCCTAAAATTTTGATACAAATGGGATTCGAACTAAATGATTCTATTGTTTGAGACCATCATTTCTCCTTTATTAATAAATTTCCCCTTATCATTACAACTTATATTAAATAATTATAATGTTAAAATTATAACTAAATAATATAATTCTTGAGGGTAAAATTGAATAACAATTATATTGTACAATGATCATGATTGACCAATGGTCATATTTGACCAACTATCATATAACATTCAAATCTGAACAGTTGCATTTACCTTTACACCCTGTAAATACCATGTCATTATTTATCTTTGTATTCACTATAATTACTTCATAAGATATATTTTAATTTTATATGATTCTTATTGGTTTAAAAAAATTATTCATTTATATAGTGTTAGTTATAGGAGAGATGATTCTATTAGATTTCGGTTGTCCCTTTTTTCCCATTTTATGTTTTATATTTGATATTTTATTCCAGTGTAATTTTTGGCATTTAAATTGGTTTAAATGATGGATAATGTAATGAACATTACTAATGAGATATGTTTTTTTTATTCTATATTTTTTGAACATGTATAATATTATATATTACATGTCAAACATTTTCAATGGAAAAAATCATCATCTAAAGAAATCATGGGTCATTACATTATTCCACTATTTAGAAATATCCTAATCAAAATTTAAACTCATATTATCAATTGAGAATAGGAGAGGGTATTTTTATTTTATTATCTCTTATAGTTCCCACATAGATTACTCATATTTATGGTTCAGTGACAAAAATTTTACCAGATAGATTTCCTTTTTGTATAACATTGTCATTTTGGTCCAAAATATCCACCAGATTCTCCTCAAAAGAGAGATCATGTTCCAATTGTTCCACTTATTGGTTCAGTACCTGTGAAGGATTTGGTTTTTCCTTACTTCATAGATATATTTGGAATACATCATAAACATGATCTATATTTAGTGTAAGGTAAATAAGAAAATCCACCACTACTAAGATATTTATAATTTCAGAGGGGCCAATATACGTAGGGATGAGCTTCCCTTTGATTCCAAATTGCATGAATATTTTCTGTGCTAATATCAAAAGGAATGTTTTTTCTCCAATGTCAAAATATATTTCCCTTCTATGGAAGTCTCCAAATATGTTATATTGACTCTAAAAATCATTTATATTAGGTTAGATGACAGAAACCTTTTCTTTCATATGTTGTATAAGATCAGGTCCAAGTGTCTTTGTCTTTCAAAATTCATCCAAAAATTTGGATTTCTTCATATTTAGAGATTTATAGTGTTCCATTGGAATACTTTAGTGTATGATGTTTTTGTTTGAGAACTCAACTAATGGGTGGTGTTATTCACATAAAACATTAAATTCTATTGAGATTGTACTCAATATGTTCTCATGTGTTTGAATAGTCTATTCAGATTGACCATTAGTTTTGGGATGATAAACCATACTGTGATTAAACTAGGTATTCCGATCATATTGAATAATTTTCATGAATTTATATTTGATCGATCGATCATAATCATAAATGATTGAAAGTGGGAACCCATGTGGTCACAACCCTCACTTTACATAAATCATGGCATGTTGGTCTAGAGATAAATACTCCCAAATAGCGATTAAATGGGATGTCTTTGTATGTTAATCCACTATAACGCATATTAGTTTTTTCCATTGGATGTTCTTAGAGAACTAGTGATGATATATATAGTGAAATTATCCCCCTTCAATGATGGTATGTGTAGTGGTTGAAATAAAACTTTTGGATGTTTTCACTCCTCCTTCACTCATTTACATACCATTCACCTTGAAGTGATATCAGAAATATCCCTATTCATATAATTCCACCACTAATGATTAAAAAGGACCCTATACATTTTAGTGCTTCTAGGATGTATAGAGAATACAGATATATGATTGTTCTCCATCTTCTCCTTCATTATCATTGGTTTAGGATAGTGACATAGACTTTTATGAAAATATTTTACATATTCAAGATAAACATTCAATATAGAAAACATCCCATTATCCACAACATATTTATTCTTTTTTAACAATGGGCATTCTCTTTTTCATATCTGGAAATTTAATAGTAATGATGAATGAGATATTATTTGGGATAGAATTTTTATAGTCCCCTCCTTCCGGATTCACATGTAAAACCTTAATAGTTCATTAATAAATGGATATTGTTGAATCCTCATTATTCTTAGAACAATATTCCCTTTCCAGCATATTGAATCAGTGACATTGTTCTCTTATGGGGTTATAAGTAATTGAACATTGATTGTCTTTATGAAGATCCAACAATATCATTAGTCTCATGTTCAATTAATTTTGTGTGAATATATACTTAAAAGATAAATGGTTTGGGTATATATCACATTTCTATTTATAATAGATGTTCTTCCATATATTGATAGAAAACATGATGCAGCTAAATATGGGTTCTACATAGGATAATAGTACTCATGAGTCTTTAACTATCAATATGTATAAGGGTTCACATTTTCATTTTTCATGTAGATGCACTTAATGTCTTGAAAATATGAATCAATATAAATAAAGAATCCATCTACTAAAGAGGGTATAGTTAACACATGTGTAGTAACAATTTTTTTTACTACATCGAATAAAATTTATCCACACTCCTTTTCCGAGATGAACTTATCTCCTTTTCAAGTTATCATGGATTGTAGATTTGAATGTCCTATAATGTTTTTCACGAACATCCTATAATATCCAAATAAACCACTGAATCTATGACTCTCAGCAACTTCTATAGGATGAGGGAAATCCTCTACATCCATTTTCATGGAAGGTTCAATAGATATAAATTCATTGGATACAATGTTCCCCAATAATTCAATATTGTTAAACCTTAATTCAGATTTGATGAATTTTCGAAATAGACTCACCATTCTATATTTTTTCAATATAACCTTAAAATGATCGTCAAAATCATAATGATTTTTAGTATATTAGAATATCATAAATAAAAACTTCGACAAATTTATCATGACAGTCCTTAATGACTCTATTCATGAAATCCAGAAATATATTAGGCTCATTAGTTTTGCCGAAGGGAATAACAAAAAAACTCATAATTCCCATATCTTGTTCTTAATGATGTCTCTGGAATGTTATCGTTCATCACCCCCAATTAATGATACCCACATGTAAGGTTAATATTGGAGAAGAATTAACCTCGATGAAGTTGGTCAAATAAATCATCAATCCTTATGAGAGTGTACATTATCATCATTATGATCCCATTGTGTTCTCAATATGCATATCTTCATTGATCCATCCTTTTTCTTACTAATGTGAATAAGTGCTCCCTGAGGATAAAAACATGGTCTAATGAATACATTATCTCGAATGACTTGATGTCCTTTATTTAATTCTTGTAAATCCACATTTTTCATTCTATACGAGTTCTTCGATATTGGATTGGATCCAGGTATGTGTTCAATGGAGATCTCTACCTATCTTTCTAGGGGAGTACCATGTTACTATTCAAGAAATTTTTTAATGTATTCCTAATCTATGGGGACGTTTTATATCCATATACATCAATTTAATTCTCCCTCTTCTCTAATCATCTTCAGAATGAAGGCTATGGGTTGGGATTCTAGATAAAGATCATATTGGGATATATCCCTTTTGAAAATAATAGTAGGTTTTCCATTCAAGAATACTATAATTTATTTTACCCTATAGTTGATTATAGAATTATACTTTGTGATATATTAGATTTATATTACAGTTTCAGATTATAGAATGGGAATGAATACCTTATTTTTTAGGAGAATATACTCGATAAATAAAATACTAGAGTTTATATACATTATTAATTCTAGGATAATACCTCAAGGAGTATTTACTGATAACTATACATATTTAAACATATTTATTGATTCAGTATTCTATAAAAAGCTATATGATATAAAGAAATTCATAGAACCTGATTCAAACAAAGTACTTTGTAACTTTGAGAGTACAACAAGTGTGCCATCCAAAACATCATTTTGACATCCACATCAGAATTCACAATTGAAAATTACGAAACAGTACCTCATATCCCATGATGATCATTATGGTGGGTTCCAACCATTATCTTATAATTTGGACATTAATTGGAAATGTTATGAATATTCCCAAACATGAATAATTGAACTTCAGGCATGGCCTGTACTATCTCCTCTTTTTCATTAGTGATTAGTAGTTGAGGATTAATCTCACTATGATAGTTATTACTTGACTAGGGCTGAATAAATAACTAAAAATGGGGGTAAATTGAGTTCCAAAAAATTATTGAATATTCGAACACCCTCTTAGATATGTGATTGTACAATAATTTCTTTAAGAATATATGCACAAAATTATGATAACATGTGAAAAGGAAATTAAACAAAGATATTAATAATGGTTCTAGGAATATAAATCCCCTAGTCCACTACACTAATTATCTAATATATGAGATTGGTGATTTTCACAACAATTACCTTTTTAACGGGGGATCCTAGTTGAGTACATGAAGCTGTTAGTTAGTACTACAGTGAAAGAGATTTTAACTAGGCTCTCCATTTAAAGACATATCAATATTCCTATTCAAACTCTTTTAAATAATGAAAATATGATGAAATATAGAAAAAAATTTAGACGAATGTTTTCAGAAACACATTAAACAAGAAACAGATTGTAGATAAAAATTCATCCTGAGAAAATGATATACTTCAATATATAGATCTGGATGATCGTTAGTGTAACTGATAGATCTAATTAGCACAACATGAATTATTTTCATTCTTAACTATTTATAGGTTTTTATATCTTTTAATTATGATGTTTTAATGGTAATTATATTTTCTTCTTCTTCATCTCTTCTTATTTTGTATCAAAAAAATATTTTTATATTATTTTTTAATCTTAAACAGATGATAACTATAATGGATCAATTGGACATAAATAAAGATTTTGATGTGACATGATATTAAGGAAATATAGCATTATTTTCAAAATATATGAATTTATTTTGTAGTAGCACTATTATCATTCTTTGGATTTTCCTATTTAGGAAAGACTTGTGCATAAAAATAATTCATTATATGGATAATCTCCTTCTGATTTTATCTAAAGGCATGGAGTGGGTTATCATGAAATCAGAAATGTAATCATGATGTTTGGCAGTAGTGGATCTTAGTATGATATCAACTTAATGAAGTTTCCATTGTATGATAAAATTTTTAGGATAAATAATCTCATCCTTATAAGATAAAAACATCAATATAGTATATGATAATTAACCAGTGTAAGATTATGTTTTATACTAATACTTTTCCTATTATAATTCTTTTATATCCTGAAATTATTCTCAGAATATAGAGTCCTTTTATTATTTTATTATTACTAGATTCGATATATTGAGAAACATAGACAAACGTTGTAAGATAAATTCTTACATGATACATTTTTATTCTGAGAAACTGAATTCTTAAATTCTCATAATTTAGTGTACTGTCATATCAAGAAATAAATACTTAAACACATAGCTTAAAAAATCTTTATTTTAAACAATTTAGAATAAATATATTAGAGTAAAAGTAGGGTTTTTGTGAATCATGAAAACACATAACATGAACATATGTTGGGGAAAAATATTCCTTCCAATAATCCCCACTTTTTATGATAACAAACACCATTAAATTGAAATGAAAAATGTGCATACACAAAAAATTAAACATTAAAAAATAAGAAACATTTCTTTGACTTCTCCAAAAATTATTCTCTTATTCTCCCATTTGTGAAATTGAAAAAGATTTTTTTTTATTTATCTTTTATTCTACCCTTTTTTTGATATAAAAAATAAATAAAATAAGGAATATATTTCATATTTCACAAAAATAGTAGTAATAAATTAATTATTTTTCATGAGAAACAAGATTTTGAAACAAATAAGAGTCAATAGGAAATATTAAAACAACATAGTATAAATAAATTACAGTGTAATATAAAATAATTATAACACATGATTCCAATTAAAACAATTTTGATTATCTTAAAAAATTGATTAAATGATGCATAAGGAACATTCAAAAAAAGGTTAATGAAAACATAATTAAAATACATAATTCTATAGAATAGGGAATAATGGAAATGTTTTGAGAGTTCCCAATCATGGGTAACTAATTAATCATTGTTAAAATATTTAATTCCATAAAAAGTTTCATATTTAAAATGTTTGGAGAATTCCCAACCACTTAGTAGTCATTCCATATTGTTAAAAAGTGATGAGTGTGTCATCTTCTTGACCAAAAATGATTTTTTTGTGGTGGGTTATTGAAAGATGGGGTTTGATAAAAATGTAATGAAAATGATTGAATAGGACTATCATGTTTTATAAAACTAAATTCTCCTAACATCATTTGGGATTATCCAAGACCAACATGATATCCCCATGAAAACATAACTACTGTCGATTGATTGTTGTCAGTAACATGTTGTACCCATTCTAGATCAATGTTATTTTCCTGATTAATGTTTAATTTTATTGAATTTTCTCTTGTGGATAAAGATTATATTTTATAAAACCATAAAATTTACCTTGGATAATCCTTGATAGGTCAATGAATTTTTAATGCATTGATAGGCAGACGCCTGATGGTCAACAATATGCGGTCTTTGTAGCCTTCTTCCATGAAATTTAAAAAGTTAATTAGGACAAGCATAAATAATTATTATTTTACAATTATTGAAATAATCCTAAAGTCCTGTGAAGACATTCCCTAATCATTGAAAAATATTTGCAATGGTTTTATATAAGTCTAATTTCATTTCCAAACTTGATATTAAATTCATTAACAATTTAAACTAATTTTATTTTATACCAATGATACAAATATTTTCCTATTATATTGAAGGTGAAATATTGTCTAATGATTCCCCAAAGGCATCATCTTCTATTTAGTCATCAACTAAGATGTATGTCCTTCCACTATTCACTACAACTTCATAAATGTATTCAACATTCTTTTCGAGTTATCCATTTTTATTCGACAAAGATGCATACTAATTTCCTAAAAGAGTGATGATGTAAATTATGTCATTACTTAATTTAATTTAATTCTACTAGTCTTATGAAAATATCTGAATAATTATAGAAATGATTTCTTTTAATATATGAATCAATAGATTCAACAACTTCCATTAGTGAAACTTGGTGCATAATAACATCATGTTCTACAGTTCTCTAAGGAATTTGACACATATCTCTTATGAATAATTTTCAAAAACGAAATTCAATAGTTGAATTTATTTTATCCACATATTTATATGACTCTATTATTTTAAACTGAACATCTAACCATGCATAGAACCACCATTGTGTTATTATGAACACTTCTTTAAAATAGACTATACTGATAGTCTCATTTCCTAAATATCATCTTTCTAGGCCATATAATCACACATAATTATTAATTGATGTATTTATTATGTGATATGTGCTTATAGAGTTTTAATAATTGATACCAAATTATAATTGATTAGTTGATATCATTCTAATATATTTAATCATCATTCGGTTCTTTTCCTTTTTTGGCTATTAAAGGAGTAGGGAAAACCCTTTATTGATGGACTTATGCACATTCTTCTTAAACAAATATTTTAATATCAATGTCACTAACATTGTCCATGTGACATGATTCTTCTAATACCATCCTTGTTATTATTCAACTATCAATTATCTCAATATAGTGATATTGAGACTCTTTTAAGGTAGGATACACCCTCGATATTTCAGATAAATGATTTGTCTTTACGAAAATAATATTTTCATGGGATTGAAGTGGATATCATTTATTTTTGAACATGATGAGGCATAGAGGAAGAAACAGGATGGGTCCTCTCCTCGAATCTAGTTTTTGGATCTGTTGGATTACTAATCTAAACAGTTTACCTTAGTGTAAAAAGATTTTTTGTC
Source organism: Viscum album (assembly GCA_963277665.1). NCBI lineage: Eukaryota > Viridiplantae > Streptophyta > Magnoliopsida > Santalales > Viscaceae > Viscum > Viscum album. The sequence continues at coordinate 863,885,359 of OY728152.1, read as the reverse complement.
CACATGAAGTTCATCAATTTTATTATTATCATATTATTATTCTATTATCACAAGTAGATCATGAAATCTAGAACCCCCCCCCCACGAAGTCAAAGCAAGGTATGATTCACGAATCGAGGAAAAAGAATTAAATTTGTTTCATAAATAATCCCAATGAAAACCACTTTTCCTTAATGCGCTCACATTTTAGTTTTTTAACCCCTTAGAAGGAGTTGTGTTTTTAGGATCTAGAACAGCTTCATCACTTTGAAAAATGATGTTTAATATTCTTCTATAAGCGTATAAGTTTAAATAATTAATTTTGAAAATCTAAATATACCGAATAATATATCATTCCAAATTTATAGGATTTTCCAAAATAAATTATAAATCATTTAGACATATTGAAAAATAATCATTTCGAACTCAACATTTTGTTGAGAGATTCTTATCTAGTTACATGTGGTTAGAATTTTTCATTCGGGCTCTAGATTATTCATTTTCTTTTTCTCAAATTAGGATGTCCTGAATTACAACATCATGACCTATGAAGTGGTAATGCCATCCATTGCAAATATAGTGGTTCTAAAGAATGAGTATCATTAATGAGGATCATTTAGTGATTCAGCTAACCTGACTGATGTTAGTGAAAGATTATTCTAGTTAAGAGAGGTAGCGACTAGGTATTCATCACCACAAAAAAATATTGACTCATAATACTCATAAATTTATTTCTTGAAAACTACAATAGTCCATGAATCATAAAAAACAATCTCTCATCCCTCATAGTCTAATGATTTCTTCAACAAAATATCTATTCTACTCAAACATCAAAAATAAATAGCTCATCCACTTAGTACACTTCTTGTAATTCGTTTATGATTCATTATACTAGTCGAAGCATCATGAGTTCCTTTTTTTGACCATTATATAGGGTTCATAAGGGATTAAAGATCAATGTAACAAGGGTCTGAATAAGAATAAATGAAGAGATAAATGATTTTAACGATGATTCACACACATATTTGATACAAAATATTTTTCATTCATTGTAATGAAGAGGTTACACAACAATTATTAGGGTAATTATTACAATGATTAGGTGAATTAGTATATTAGAGGTTACCATTACACAAAATGACGACACAATAAAAAATTTAATTAAAAAAAACAATGTGTTTACATTATATAATAGAGATATATTATAACATATAATTTTTAATAATAATCATATCTAATTATAACATAAAAAATTAAAATGATTCTATAGATAAGTGATTAGTAAATATATCTATGAATTATTTTTTTTGTGAAAATTACTTCTACAGAAATATTATTTTTCATTCCATGATCCCTCAAGAAATGATGTCTTTAATCAGATGGCTTTCTTCTGGAATGGTTTATTGGAATCTTTAAGATGTTCATAAATCTAATGTTATCACATCTAATTAGAACACGATTAATGTAAAATACAAAATTCATTAAGGTTCATTTCATTCACAACACCTATGCACAACAACTTCACGTGGAAATATATTATTCTTCAATAGTTAATAATAATATACATTTTTTCTTCTTACTTGACCAAGACACAAGGGATTTACAATGAAAATGGCATGTTCTTAAGATACATTTCTACTATAAAATATATCATGAAAAATTAGTATCTAAATATGAAATTAAATTAAAATCATATTTTTTGAAAAAGATGAGAATGAGTTACGATTAATTTTAGATATCATAAAATTATTTTTGAAGCATTAAAATATTAATATTTTAGATTATATTGAAATATATTGAAAATGAAATATAAAAATATAATTTCTTGTCTACATTCAATATGATACATCAAACTGTGAATGATTCTTCTATTAAAATTGTTGTCAACTCGTTTTAAAGCTTCATTTAAGTCATGTTTGATAATTGTACTCAACGGAGTTGAGTAGGTCTTAGTATTTTCATGTATACAGATCATAATTATGTCTATTATGTATTTTAATTTATTTAAAAAGTTTACAAAATATTTTTCACAAAATTCTAATCCCAAAAATTAGTTTATTTCACCCATTATACTCATTCAAATTATTTTTTAATGTGTTTTTAAAATTTATTACAAATTCATGGATTTATTGATATGAAAATAAAATAATCTACATATATTTTAACTAGGATAGTATCTAAGAAATATCTTTTCCTAAATAATGTAGGATATACTATTCCTACTATAAAACCATTTTATAAAATAAAATAATATAATATTTCATACAATTCCCTTGGAAATTGTTTAAGTCCAAATAGAGATTTGGTATATTTAAACACATAATTTTGAAAATGTGGATATTTAAAACAAGGAATATGTTCTACCTAAATATAAACCATTAATAAAAAATCCAAAATAGAAATTTTTACATCTATATAATACAACTAATAATTTTTATTGGATTGATATGCAAGAAAGATTCTAATATAATCTAGTAGAACTATTGGAGATTTTTTTTCCCCATTATATATTCCATCTTCTTAATTAGATTCATAGGAAACCAATATAACATTATTTCTAGTTATCATATAGTGGAAATCAATTTTATTTCAAATAAACCATTTTCTCCAATTCCAAGACAGTTCTAGGGTCTTTCCACTCCTTCCAATTCATTATTTGTTTTCAATTAATTTATATCTTCTTTCATAGACAGGTGCCAAAATTCATATGATAAGGATTATTCTATATAATTAGGTTATAATTAGTGTTGAAAAGAATATAATTATACTAAATTTCCAAAATATAATCTAGTTCAGACTCATTTATATAGGTTATCTAGGAAATTTTTTATATGATGGTATTTTAGATTTCTAGGTGTTCTAGACAACACAATTTGTGGTTCACTATTGTCTACCATTATTGGATTTTATTAAAAGATATCATGTTTTAAGTCATCATTATATTTATAATTATGTATATTTTCAGATCTCACATGTTTTACTTAATCATTTTTATTGAAAATTTAAGTTATTTGTGACCAAAACGATCACATTCTTCAAATTTCACTCGATCTGATTCTTCAACAATCCTTGATTTTTTATTAAAAACTATATAATATTGGTATGTTGTAGAGTATATAAGTAAGATTGATTCATTAGTCTCTTGATAAAACATTCCAATATTATAAATTGACTTTAAAATGTAAACCATACATCCAAATACATTGAAGTATCCTACCATGGGTTTTCAATTATTCTATATCTCAAATGGTATTTTCATTAAGATAGGCTTTATTAGTTCTCTATTAATGATATAACATGTTTTTTTAACATCTTCGATATAGAAATGATTGGGCATGTTTTATTTACATAACATAGTCCTAGATGATTCTTGAAGAAGTCCAATTACACTTTTCACAATATTATTATGTAGATTTTTCATGGTGGAAAAGAATGTTTGTCTACTTCCTATACTAGTGAAATCATAATTTTATTATTGATTATAAAACACACATCCATGATAAAATTTTAAAGAAATTATTTTGATATCATTTTTCACTATTTGATAAAATTAATAAAGATAGAACAAGATACACTTTTACAACTTAAAAGGAAACCACATATAAATATTGTTCCTCATTTGTGGAACCATAGATCATCTTTTATTGATTTAAACTGGTTTATCTATGGATCATGGGGGTTTTAAGTGTCTGATATTATCATTATTCCCGATAAACACATTGTGATTATTCATTTTGTATCAGAGGAGGATCTTGTCTTTGATTGGTCATGTTCATCACATAAGTTCCCTAACTATAGGTTGTTTCTCTTTCATTGGTCTCATTATTTTCATATGACGAAAGATTATTACTCGGTTTCGATCTGCATTATTTTCCCAAAACTCCTCAATTCATTGATTTTTAGGAAATATAAATTAAGTTCGACGTATCTAACACACCAGTGGAGTGGGTGTGGATCATTATCGGTGAATAATTTATGTACAATCAACCGGTATTCTTCAAATCAAGGGTGGACTATTACAATAAGTGTAAGCTCCTGAGGGAATTTCAAATCATATTTATGATGGGGTTTCAAGGGTGGTATGGATAAAAAATGGATAAAGATATGGGAACAAATCCATTGGAGGACTATGTTCAGTCAATATTCGTGTAGGGGCCTGTTATTGAAGTGGGGTCCCAACATGACTCTCAGCCTCCAAACGCTAGTTAGTCTGCAAGTCTAAATAGTTGGGGTAAATAATGTTTTTATAAATTTGGGGGGAGGTTCATCTAAATGGGTTTAATCCTAATGTTTTATTATGTGTTTAGAAGATTTAACCTTGATATAGTGGTATAATTCAACATTATTTGTCCAAGCGAATGGTTCAGAGAAATTTTACACCTCTTTTCTTCCTACCTCATCCAATGATTCTTATTTTCTATTGGTATTTTGGTATTAATGTTGTGCTTGATCAAGGAGGGATTCTAGGATACTAACCAAGATGTGGTTAATCAAAAAAATTGGAAATGGTGCAGGATTTAAGGATTCAAGGTGGTCAAATTATAGTGATAAATGGCCAGATGGAATGATAAGAACATCAATTCAATGGGACAAAATATTTGAAGGACTAGTTGAGGAAGCATTGAATATAGATCAACATGAATCCTTCCACCCTGAGGATTTTGGTCAAGGTAGTGACGAGGTCTGAGGGAACGTGTCCAGTGAAGATGATTCTAGTCTTCCTGGAGACAATAGTCTGATCCCAATGAGAGAAAGCATCCAGAAGTGGATCTGTGAATAAAAAAAGGTTTACTCCATCTTTCCACCTCAAATGGAGACAATATCCAAATGAATTTGGATTCCACGTAGATATACAATGATTCTTCCTATCATTGGATGGCAGATGGTGTGTTCGAACAATAATTAGAATTGATTTTGATCTTGGAAGAGGAAGTGGTTGACCAGGTTCTGTCACTCAATTCTACTAAAGAGGTAGCATCTAAATTGATATAGATTCCATTTAGGGTGACTTTCAATGACGATTAAAATACCTAGATCTATTTGTAAGACATTATTATTTTTTATGGGATTAAACAATTGTAAGACCATCCTTTAGGAGTGCATCTATTCCCATGACAAGTTTTCCTTTCTGTTTGATGATTTAAATATGGGTGAATCAGACTCTTAGGTATCCAATATTTATTGGAAATTATTTAGGGAGAATAAAACTACTAGTCTTAAAATGTCTTTGAAGGGATATGTAATTTTTTTGTGTTCTAAAATCATGGTTTCATACTTTTTCATTAAAACATTTTGATATAAAAAACATTATTTTCGGTCAAAATTGTAATGTACAAGACATCTATTCTAAATCCATAATTTATCAATTAAATCAATTAAATTGTTTAAATTCTATATATACAATGAATTTAGATCTAGTTTGTAAAATTTGTTTTAGGTGCTTTATATTTGAAACATTTATCAGAAAAGACCAATATGGAATTATTAGAAAGAGAAATAGAATAACCATCATAAAAAAGATGATAGGAAATTATCATTTTGAACTTAATTCCTTTAACATAATGTACCTTTTTATTGATAATAAACTACATATTTTGAACTGATCTAATGAAAATTATCTTTCATTTTAAACATTATATCCTAATGTTACATGTACTATATATAATTTTGGAGAAAGAATGAAAATTGGAGTAATCACCACTCATATTCCTTGAAAAACCACATTCCATAATCAATTTTGTATTATTATTCATACAACCTGTTCCCGACAATGACAAACCAAAAAATATAATTATTTGGGACAAAAATTAATTAGGGTATAGAAATGTCAGATAAAAAAGACCTAAGCATCCAAACTTGCTTCTGTTTTCAAGAAAACGTTGCAGTTTTTTATGAGAATTATTTTGAAATAAAGACACTTGATTCCACAAACATGAGGAATTTTTAAGTCAAAAATATTTGAAAATGTCATATTTCACCAAAATTAAAACTTGTAACTTTTTGAAGATATTTGTTTTTATAGAATGGGGAAAATGTTTTTCTACAATGTTTATAACTTTCACATTGGCTTCCAATTCCACAATTTTCTTTTGTATGTTGTTTTTCACCAATAATTTTACAAAAATAATTATTCCATTTTATAAATATATTTGATTTTTTTAATTTTTAATGTAGTTTTATAGGTTTTCATTTTTATGACAGTCTCATTTTTGAAGATAACATATTTTTCCAATATGATTTTTATGTCTAAAAGTTGAATGTCCATATTTTCTTCATCACTGAAAAATTTAATGTAATATTTTTTTATCGGATTTATTTTTCTTTTTATAACATCCATACATGATTTTAAAAATGTTTAGGTACACATTTAATTATTTATATAACAAATTTTCATTTTTTGATTCATGTTCATACTCAAGGGAATAATAAGAATATACCAAATCTAATTATTCCACTATGCATATATTGGATTTTTCATTTGCAGCTTCATCTTATAATTCTAATGATGTAAATTTTTTGGAATCCTTAAAAGAGATAATGGAAGAATTCATAGATTTCATTAAATTAATATTTCTATTATTTTTAAAGAATTTATTTTTTATCATATTGTCATCTTTAATTTTGAAAATCATGTTTTATATGTCCCATTTTTTTACAGTCAATAAATCTAAGATCTTTAGAGATGTAGCCATCATTTCGTTGATTGTTTTAATATCTTTCAAAAAAATGACTTGTTATTATAATATTTTTAAACTTCTGATAAAATTGAGTGATCTCATTATTTTTTTCATATTTTCTTAAAAGTCATTATTCTTTAGATGTATTAGAAATATGTATGCTTTTTCTATTTTTTATCATTAGAAGTAATGATTTTCAAGGAAGTATTTTACTTCTTGATAATTTTAAGAACATCTATTATAGTTTCCATTTTAGATTCATATATCATAAAATTTCTCATAAGAACATTTATATTAATGTTCATGAATTTTGTAGATTTTTTTATGGAGGATGAGGTTCCACTCCAAATGGATGGTAATACATTGAGAACATTCAATACCTATTTAGGTTGAGTGATGGGATTTCCTAGAAATCAAATGTATTCTAAAATATCCATAATTCTTCCATTAGGTTTAGTAATGATCCCTCCTCCAGTCTTTTTGAATATGTCAAACACGAGCTTTTCAATTTCATATGTATGGTCTTTCAAATTTTAATTTCCCTTACTAGATAATTTTATAGTGGTTAACATTTCTTATACTGTCTAAAATTGATAGATCAGGTTGAACTCATCTATTACAATCCAATAGATGGTAGCATTCATAGATGTGGAGTTTAATTTATAATTCACTTCAGATACAACATCCCATGTTCTAGGTTCTGATCTAGGAATTTTATTGTTGTTAGGAACATTGAGATATAATTTCAGACATGATTTTTCATATAGAAGATCATACAAGATTTCTAGAAACCATAATTATCACCAATGAAGTATGAAGCTCTAACATTTGACATAAAATCTTAGTAATCGTCCATAACGTCTATTTGATGATTGATCATTGCGCTTCATCATTTGAAAATTGTGAACTCGAGATTCACCTTCTCGAATACTAATTTTTGTCCCTGATAATGAATGAATAAATAAATCAAAATGGGGTGAATTTATTTCGTAAAAATTTCTTGAATATTAAACCACCCTCTTTGAAGTTTTCCACTTCAGTAGTTTACATAATAGTATATAAACTATTAATATGAAAACATAAGGAAATGTCATTGAAAACAATGTTTTATAGTCATTTTGGGAATTGAAATCCCCTAGTCCACTCCAAAACACTATTTTCTTTGATCTTGGTGATTTTCACTATGGTTGTCCTTTTACTAGGGGATCCCAACTAATTTCAACCAGCTTTCACGTAGTACAACGATCAAGGATCTTTCAACCTGGGTATGTAATTACAATTCCTATCAATGGTATTAACCACACTATTTCACCGAGTGAAAAGTAAAAAAAATTAAAAAAACAATATGAAGAACATTTGAAGGACACAGTTGAAAGTAACAACTGACAGTAGATAAAGATTCATCTTGAGAAAATGACTGACATCAAATTTTAGATTGGGATTATCATTATTGAAAATATTATATTTAATAAGTACAACCTGGATAATTTTATTTCTTAACTATGTATTGGTTATTATTTTTTTCATTTCTGTGTTCTATAGGTAATTAAATTTCATTCTTCTTCATCTCCAGTTCTGTTGTAGCTAACATATCATTTTATATAATATTTTCAAATTTAATACAGGAGAGATCTAATTGTCATGAATGATATAAATAATGATATTAATGCGACAGACTATTAAGGACATGTATCCAATCATTCAAAATATAGGAATATCTTTTGTATCATAATTCATGTCTTTCATTGGATTTTTCTAATCATGAATTTATTGTGGGGACCAGAAATTCATTAAATTGATGATCTCCATTTTATTTTTTCTATAGGAATGAAGTAGCTAATAATGAATCATCAAAATAATCACAACGTTCTATAATACTATATTATTGTACGATGTCAACTAAGAACACTATTCATTCTAAATTATCTATCGTAAGATAAATTAGCAAGTACTCAGAAAGATAAACTATATTCAATGTAGCATAAGATAATTATCCAGAATATGATAAGGTTTTATAGTAACATTATTCATCATGTACTTCTGTTCTCTCCGGAAATTATTTTCAGAATATAGAGTCTTTTAGTAATCATATTCTTATCAGACTATCTCACTTGAGCAACATAGTTTTATGTTGTATGATAAATTATTATGTGATAAATTCTAATTCTAAAGTAATTTAATTCTTCAATTCTAATATGATAAATTAATTTTATATCTCAAAATAAATTCATGAATTCATAACATAAGACATTCTGGATCTTGAAAAATTTAGAATAAACTTATTAGAGTAAAGGTAGGGTTATTGTGAACCATCAAAACACATAAAACGATTTTATGTTGTAGCATCATATTTTTTCAACAAATAGTCCAAAGATATATGATCATCTCTTTGTCACATGTATCAATTTCCACAACCTAGAAATCAGTTCCCTAAATTCTTCTTCCAACATCGGTTGAATGTGGGACGTTTCACTATCTTTTCTCCACTTCGATGATCAATGATAATCATTGAGAATGGATTTATTTATAACTTATTTTCATTAAACCTATTTGACCACAGTGTCCCCCAAACTCTACTTCAAACTTAATATCACTATTCACTATCACCTAATATCTTTCAAAGTCATATTTTTCTAAATTTCTCTACAGGTGGGCTCTCAGTCCACCAAAGAATCTATCAAAAAATCCACTAGGATCCATAATCTTCTAGGTCAACTCTTGAAAACAGTGATGAAAAATTTTCATCCACATGAGAGGCTTATCATTTCAGGTGAACAATATTATGTGTGATGAAACTCTAGATAAATATAGTAAAACCCACTAATTGTTCCAATCCAACCCATTGAAACATTTCACCTTAGTAAAACTCATGGGTGGCTACCAATAATTACCAATCATACCTCTTAGATGACATGTCCCAGGTAGTGGACATCTAGAATCCAAAAGCAAAACATTGATGGCATCACATAATGATGATTCTCTTATAGAGTATCCAAGAACATCCTTAAGTTTCTTTTATTATCCTCTTTGGAAGCCATGTACATTAAGATAATGCAGATGAAGGCCAACAAAAACATGTCTAATAATGGCTAAAAAATATAGTTCATGAATACCATGAACTATACTGGGGAATTAATCGTGATGAATGGAATATCTGAGTAATAATTGTTTCTACAACAACATCTTTATTCCATATTCAATATATCCTCATCCCGTACTCAGGGATAGTGATATCCTAATATGTTTTCAATCATTGAGAACTATTTTCCCCCTATCAACTGATCGATGAGGCCATTGATCCTTGGAAGTGGATACATATTCTTTATGTAGACCTTGTACAATCATTGGTAATCTATAAATAACATCATGATCCTGTCAACCTTCATGGAAAACAATACTAGTGGTACATAGGGGAAAACACTAGGTCTCACAAATCCCTACCATTGAAGATCCCCTAAAACTTTTTTAGCTCATGAATCTATACAGAATCCATATTATATATCAGTATAGATAGAAGGATTATCTTGGTGTATAATTCAATGTAAAATTCCATCTCTCAGTTAGGAGAAAATATGGGCTTGTCCTCACAAATGACATCCTCATACTCCATCAGCATCATTGGGAATTGGTACCCTATAGCAACAACTATACCCAGAATCATGTTATCAAAATGAGGAGTAAACTACTTCAATATCCTATACCTAATCCCATAATACTCTTCCAAGGATTCCTTTTTCTGAAAAAATGAAAAAATCATTCAATCATTGTAGAAACACCACATCCTCCACCTAAAACAGTCAATATTGGCATGATCTCTAAATATCCTGACCATACCTAAGATGATGCCATAAGGAATTATTAGTTCTATAATGAGATCCATCAGGAAACACTCACCTCCAAGAATCCGATCAAGTGTATGGAATATGTTTGGAATCTCTGAGATACCTCCTATCATAGTCTACAAACTATGGTTTTGGATAAATTCTCAACCGAAATATCCAACACTCAAACCAGAGATGGGAAAAGAATTGAATTACTCAAACCTGTGTCTATTAGTGAAAAAATAATATAGAAAAAAATATTTCACCTTGTATCATGCATTGAGCCTGAGGGTCATAGGCCATTAAAGCATGAAACTTTTATCTTTCATAATTACCTCCTCCTAGATTATGGCACGACCACATGGTGGTGGTGGTGAAAATAGGTAAAACTTTTGACCACGTACTAATGATCTACAAGCCACTCTTCCCTGACCTCCATTGGGAATAACTCCTTGATCACAACTCATTCAGGTCCTGGGAAGTCCCATGACCATCTCCCAATCAACTATACTATGGGTAATAAAATCACATGCAATATCTCCCCATCCATTATAGGAAAAACTCAAGCTAACCCCTTGATTATTTGATCCATCATGAGTTTCTTGCACCATAGATCCTCTATCCTTGGATCATCTAAAAAATTATATTACATACCTAGATCCCTATGAATGTCATATACTACATGATTCCATGGTCTTAGCATTGGGAGGACCACTACCAAAACACATTGTTGGTGTCTTATCTTATAGGAATCTCTCCACTACATCAACCCTCTTAAGAACACCATCTTATGCGAAAATGCATTGAGATATCACTAAAGGCCTAATATCATGTTGTAGGTCATTCTCAATGGTTTTAAAAATGATGAAATAATATTCTTCTATATCCAGGGATTACTGAGAGGGATCTAAAAACCTCTCTAAATACTTAGCCATGGTTATACTGCCCCTTTAAAATTGTACAAGCTCCTATCAATGCACTGATCACAACATTTCAAGATAAAAATAGTCCTTGAATAGATTCTTGAATTATAGTAAGAAGATAGATTTCAATTCATTTGACCAAGTCACTAGATTCCGCCATCACCTAGAAGTTTCCAAAATAAGACTCACCATGTGGAATTACATCTATTTTATAGGCATTCTTAGAAGGAAGAAAAATTTTATCACTACCCTTAGCCAATCCTCAACCACATGTGGGTTTGGGCCACCTAGAAACCTAGGATATCACTACATCTAGAACTCATGAATCACAATAATCCATTTTTCATCTTCAAATGGTACTTATAGTGGTAACCACTTCTCAATGGATGGCGTTATAGTTGGAAAACCACCCAGATATACTATATCTCTTACATTCCCCTATAGTGAACTATCGTCACTCAGTGGAGAATCATTGTGATCATATTGTGGAATCATAGGTAGCTATCATCAAGGAAGAATCCAAAAATAAACCAGATGTACCATAGTCAAAGAGTATATCTGGGGAGATAACTCAGGAAGGAGAAGGAAAACACAACCCAAACTATATGATACATTTACCAATGTATTCCCTACAAACAATGTCCACATGTACAAAGTTTAAAGGCATGTAATCAGAGTCTTGGTGTTTGTGTACATCGACCATTACCCCAAAACTAGAATTTCAGGCATGAAATCCAAACTCAAAAAATAATAGTGTTTTATAAAACCCAAAAAAATCTTATAGACACTAGTCCCTAGGTATAACAAACAACTTTTATACCACTCCATTATGACTTTACCAGATGGACATGAACCACGACAACCGCAAACCTACCTTAAATCGTCCAGGGGATGGAAGCCAACATCGAGTATGCATATAACACCCATGGGAGGAACTATAAACATGTAAATACAAAGACACACATCCCCAAGCATATAAAATTATGAAATATATAAAAGTTAAAACTAATGCATGCATACATCTATAATTCCACAATAATATTATGAAAATAAAGTATTAAAAAAGATAAATGGTCCAAATACAAGACCACACATAAACTATTGAGAGTGAAAACTACTCAGATGGTTTGGGGATACTATAAAATATAACCACTTAGAAAAAACATAATCCTATCTAGCTCAAGAAATGTTCCACCAGCAATGTTACACCCAACACACATTCAAATGGGTTGTTTTCTATATAATAAACACAATTTTATAGGATGAGTATAACAATACATGATATAGAATCACAAAAACACTAAACAAATATAACAACAAATATAATACTCATAAAATATATAATAATAATAGAAAAGAATCGATATACATAGGAAGTATACCACACATCTTGGTGGTCTCAACCAAACTAGAAGCCATAGGATTCTGATCAATGCGTCTAGGAAATTCACATTCTATTAGAACTCACTGAATGCGCCAACATATCATTAGAGACACTGATCAAAGAGGTCATGATTTTTGGGCCCCACCTATGAAATCTCATTGGCCTTTGAAAAACTCTATACTAAGCTAGGGAAACACTCCCAAGACTGTTGGGGGATTCCACAAAACCACTGTAGATCAACCTTATACGTAGGGGATCATTGGTCAATGAAATCACAAACCCTGAAAAATAGTTTTCTATATGGAGGATCAAAAACCCAACCATGGAGTTCAGTATTATTGTATGAACCCCATTGATGGTGTTTTATTGAATGAAATATTATCACAATATTATCTCATTGAGGGATAGCACAAATAATATCCTAGACTCATCGTCCAAATGGGATCAAAATCTAAATATGTGTATGTAATTAAAAATTATACACTTCAGGGGATGGAAAAAGGGAACAAAATCAATAAATAATGGTCCAATAAAAGGAATGAAAGGCTACAAGAACCCTCAAATGTGGTATATGAGATGTACTAAGGCACACATGGTGTTTCAACCCAACCCCATGTATTCACATCTTTCAATACCTCACATGGAATGTAAACCTAAAATAAACATCATGTAAGTAAGTATAAATGGTGTTTAGTGGTATGTCGACACCTTGATCGTGTTGTCTATCTTATCTCATGTACGTTTTGTTATTCCCTTGTAACATCTCATGTACACCTAGTAATCTCCATATACATATGGGCATGTCCATGTACAAATATCTACCCATGTACTCTTTCAATGATTTTATATCTCATCCAACCCATTCCCACATACCCTTTGAGGTATGAACTAAGCTTGCAACATAGTTCACATGTCATGTGACTAGTGTGACACAATGTGTGATAATTTTTTATCCATTGAAACCCAAGATCTACACAGAGTGTCCTGCTAGGTGTGTATCTATAGATTACATTCCTTGTAACACGTGATTTTCCAGAGATATCTGGTTCCATTTTGAAGCACTCTCCACTCCAATTATACTGAAAAAAAATAAATGGAAAACAAGGATTCCAGGCATATCTGACCCCTTTTGTCGCCAATCGGTGGGATTCATACCTAAAAACTCCTCGACAATCGTCTGCATGCGCCATCTTTAGCAACACCATCATACCATGATGAAAGAAACATTTTATACTTTAATATGAACCTATAATCATACCTCTTCATCATCATAACATGATCTCACCCTCATTCGCAATCCATACCTATGGTTTTAATCAGTTTCATCGGATAATGGTCACACAATGATTGAATTTTGGGTATTTAATTGATATGTGGGCCAAAGAAATTTCCCACATTGATCATGTGATGAAAAAGTGGGGAAATCCAAAAGCCATAAAATTAAAGGAACAAACATCATCCACTGTTAATTTTTAACCTCCATCCTTTATTGTGGAATTAGAGGAATGATATGGGAAAAAATAACCTGATCAAATTAATAAATTGTAAATATAATCAATTTCTGCTGCATGATTTTTTTTTAAATTTATATCTGGTAAAATTGGATAAATAATTAGGATTAAGTCACACAAAAATATATTTCCTTGATTTGAATCAATCAAGAATGAAGAACGGTCCCACATTTCTATTATTGGGAGATCCACAATCTCTAACGGCACAACTACTCCCGATATCAATTTGGACTAATGTATTTCACTATGAATTCTCTCATCGAACGGTCCTCTAGATCTTGAAGGTTCATAATACACACCTAATATCTCATAATAACCAAATATTTATTGAGGAAAACAAGAGTCTATGTCAACATAATAAAATAAATAAATTTAGTTTGTTTATTTTATTATTCATTCCAATGAAGATTTTTTACCAAATGCCAAATACTAACAAATATTATGTCTCAACTATGGTAAATACCATGCATTAAACAATATAGATTCTTGAGATTTCAGATCTGAGCCACAGTTTAAGAGTTTTTCTAATCTTTCTTATAAACTAAACCTACATGGTATTAATATTTTTAATATTTTTGAAATATTAATTCCATACTCACGAGGCCTTAGAAATTCAATTCCACTTTGTGTCTAGAGCCAAAAGTAATCCATATAATATTCTTATTTATTACATTTTGAATTAACATTCGTCATAGTATACATTGATATTTTTCTATCCCTCTTTAAATATCATTCCTTTGACATCACAAATCTCTTTTTAATATCCTCTAACGTTTTCATTCAAATAAAATGTTTATTATTCTTTATCTTAAATACACATATAACAATCATCCAATCCAATTGATAATTTTTAATTGTTCAACATTGATTAGAAATAGATATATCCTTTATGAAAGCATTGGTAGTAACATGTGTGGATTAATTATGACATGAATCATATGAAAAAATAAATGTATATTTATAATGAAAATGTATTGATGTATCTAATCAATATTATAAATATTTATTTTTTAACCCTTAACACTAGATATCATAAAAAATTATATAATTATTCTATTTACCAAAATTATATTTGAAATTACATTTTTTATTTAAACATTAAAATATGTGTGATAATATTTGTTTTATCATCTAATTCATTATATGAACTAAAAGATTATTATTTCGATTCCAAAACACATAACCCCTTGCATTATAATTTTGAAATATATTTAATTTAGTGAATAAATGGCCAACTTGATAATTGAATAATTGTTTTTGGTAACATTATAATGAAATATAGGAAATGTTAATAATGAATTAACACATTAAATAACTAAATATCACAGAACTAAATATTTGGGTGGATTGAATTAAAATAAAATAAGATTAAATAACACAAATAAATGATTCATTATAATAACCTAGATAAATTAAATCATATATAACAATAGATGAATACCTTTTATAAGTAGTTATTTTAGTATTTAACATTATTTTATCATCGTTCTGAATGATTATTCATATTATGGTTATGAATATTTATTTTATTTGAAATACTCAGACATAAATTCATTGGGAAATTATATTAATTCAATTTACTATAAAAATGATAAAATAATTATGTTTAATATATGTGGTGGTTATTAAATAAAATGTAATGAACCTAGAAAAAATCATAATATATTTTAAATTTTCTGAAAAACTTATAGTAAATTTCCGAAACATTAAATTCATAGTACACCATAATAAAATTGTGTAACAAAAATAAAAAAATGGATATGGTTATAATCATGAAATTCCATTAATGTTTTATATTATCAATGTGGATGTATACTCTTACATCTATAATAGTTTTTTTGAAAAAAGGGTTCTTAAAAAGATAGTTTTCAATAAATATTTGTATATTTGGAATGATATGAAACATAGTTTTGTACACTTATATGAATATAGTTGTGTTAAAAATATATGATAATATAATACCAAATAAATAAAATTAGAGGATATTTCATTATTTATTAATAAAATTTTAAATATATAATATTTTTCTTTCTTATATATAGAATAAGAACATTTGTAGTTATAAATGTTAATTTTATCATGAATTGTGAAATTATTTAATGAAAATCATTATTTGACAGGAAAATTAAGTAAGTAAGAGTATTTATTCCATGAAAATATTCTCAAATTATAAGAGTTAATAATCCCTGAGTTTTTTATTCTTAATATAATCATAAAAAATGAAATAAAGGTTTATATAACTCATAATGAGAGAAAACTAGAAATGGTATACAAATAATATTAAAAAGGTCTCAAAATATGTCGAAACATTCGAATTAAGAGGACTATGTGATATATTAGTGTGATAAATATGATGAAATATACATTAAAAAACCAATTTTATTCTCACATAATATTCAAGATGATAAAATTGATAATGTGTTGGATATCATATATGACGATTTGAATTCCATTGAACAATATTAGGGTTATAACCGGATAAAATTTTCTAAGAAAAAGATATAGATGTAAATAAAATTTTAAAATAAAATATGACTCTCATAGTTATCCTTGTTGTTATATAATAATTTTTTTACCAGAACATATATAATAATATTATGGAAAATACTATAACAACTTAATGTAAATAAAAATAATGAGGGAGTGACATTATTTTCTAGAAGGTGAGTCACATGGTGTAGTTTTTATTAAGAATTTAGGAAATATTTGGGAGTCTCAACATGATTGAATGTGATTAAATGTGAAATAAAACGAGTTTATAGGTATTTTTGAATCAAATTCTGTTTATTTGGAAAAGATGTAAAAATAAAAAGTTCCATGATTCATTTTAGTGGTGATGGTTTAAACGTGAAATTATTTGGTGCTATGGGATGATATTTTATGAAATGGGATGATAAAAAAATTTATATTAAATTATATTATACCATGGTGAATGAAATCTAGTCATGGTCTGAACAATTTCAAATAATTTTTTACTAAGACGATGTCCAAAATTACATCAACAAGAAACCACAACCATAAAACTAGTTACAGAAGAATATAAATAATTTCATGATCTATAAATTAACTATGGTTTTCATTCATTATGTAATTTAAGATGTTTTTATAAAAATTTTAATTAAGATGTTATATGGATAGTGGAGTCGGGTAAGATGATAAATATACAACTATACAAAATCAATTTTGGGACGACCATTGGTTTTATGAAACGATTTTTCACAATGGGATGTGATTTAGTAATTTTACAAAGAATGTTTATTTTTAAAAAGATTCTAGGTGTCATTGTAATATTTTTATTTATTTAATAATATAGTACATTTTAAATAAGTTGTTTAATTAAATAAGTAGTGTGGTGTTATGATTTTCTTGTTTTGATGATAAGGATATATTTGAGTTTAATTTGAAGAAATGTATTTTAATATGGTTGTTATGGAATGTTGGTTGAATCGTAGGGGAAAATTTAACGAGGAGTTAAGTGGGTAATTTAGTGGTGGAATTAAAAAAACTATGAAACAGATTTTTAAGTAGGAAAATTGAACGAATAATAATTTAGGGACTACTAGAAGAAAATTTATTAATAATCTCCCAATACTCTTACAATGTCTCTCTTTGAGTGTGTTTAATCCCATATTTTTTATGGAGGATATAATTAATGAATCAATATCGAATTTTAGTAATTAAATATTTTCCAAATAACAAAAAATATCTAGAGTGGTGGTTGGTGTATGATAAAATAATAACAATATGCACGCCATCTAATGAAAATATAAATACACTTATTTATTTTATTTAATGGTTCCTTGTGGTTTCATAGTAGCACATACTATATAGAAATTTTGTAAATGATTGTGAGGTTACTATTTGAGAAAACCAAAAATTTGGATGAAATAAAGTTAATCATAATGAAATTTCAAATCCTACTAACCACTTTCAGTACTATGAATGTGGTGGTTATTTTCATGGTAAGATATAACTAACTATTTTATTGTTTTTAATCAATTATAATTTATATTGATTATTCATACTATATATTAAGTGAATTAAATTTTTGAATATTTATTATATATTTTAGTAGATTATTATAATATTTTATGGTTAAAAAATTCAATAACTTCTTCACCATCGT
This sequence comes from Viscum album, assembly GCA_963277665.1. NCBI lineage: Eukaryota > Viridiplantae > Streptophyta > Magnoliopsida > Santalales > Viscaceae > Viscum > Viscum album. Next base: position 863,866,938 of record OY728152.1, on the reverse strand, counting down.
TCACAATAATCATTGAACATTAATGAGATGCTTATTCAATTTTACAATATAATTCTAAAATATTTATGAGAATATATTTGAAAAAAATTATTATAAATAAACTAAAATGAACTAAAAATATTATAATGATGAATTAATTTAATTATACATGGAATATAAACTCTTTATAAATATTTCAAATTTTTAGAAAAATCTTGTAATGAGGTGTCTTGAATATAGAGTTTTATTCATGGAATATTGAACATTTGAAACCATGATTATCACTCAAGGATGTTATCATACATTTAAATATATCCATTTTTTCTATTAAATAATTTAATTAGGCAATTTCGGGTATGTAAAAATTAATAAAGAATGAAAATAGTTGAGGACTAAATAGTAATATATAACACATTTAATGAAATTAAATGTGAGAAGACACTATTAATTTTAGGATGATCCTTTAGTTTCATTCATCCATCATTTTCTGTATTTGGTATAACATTACTATTCATTTACACAATTAAAGATATATACACATGCTTAATTGTTAGATTTTGTTGTGAAATGGTTGAGAAATATTACACTCTAATCACAATACATGGTTTCTTTCCTATATAAGCGTATTCATTCACATATTAATAAAACATAGTCCAAGAATAACCTAAAATATCAATATTATTTATAAACATTTGTTAAAGAGAAAATGTTATTTGAGCTATAATAGTTAAGATAAAGTTCACTCAAATGACAGTGATTACAAACCACATCAATGAATAATCATTTATTTCTATCATATATAAAATTTTCAAAGGATCTGGATAAAAATAGTTTTGAATCAAAAGAAGAAATAAAATGTTTTGAGAACTAGAAAAAAATACAACTCTTCGGACAAAACATTTGGAATCTACTTGTATAGTAAAAGTAAGAAATAAAATTTAAATTTAAATGATTTAGGAGAAAAAACTAGTTTCACTTCCTAAAATAATGTACAATTCATTTATCCTTATATCTCTATGTATGAGAGACTAATTATATGATTCTTTATCAATAAGTCACTTAAATTAACCCTTTTTTTCCTAAACCCACCATTTTTATATGAAATAAACAAATGTTCAATACAACATCTTTGTTTTTTTCAATACAATGATTTAAATGTAATCATTAATTATTGACAATTATAAATTTATTAAACTCAACATCAATAACACAATCATTAATAGATCATCAAAATTAATATGACTCAAATCAGAATTATTATTCAATGTATAAATTTAATATTACATGATTATACCAACATATATGATTTGGTTAGATTTCATTGGTTCAATGATTTTCTCATTGCTAATCAGGACATGTTTTATATAGACCATATCTATTTATTTGAATTAACCAAATCTTATCCACATCTAATATTCTATATTCTTCATGATTAATTATGAAAATATATATTGGGTATTAATTTCATAATCATTACATATTTATTTCGTTGTTCATGATTATATTTTGGTGATTTATAATATAGATATATCATACTGACAACATAATGGTCATTAGTTTATCAGACCACACCAGATTTGATTGTATAAATAATAATAAATTAAGATACTATATTCTTCCTTATTGTTTGTATTGATATAAAACATTCATAAATGATACAATTGATCCGTATTCTGATATTTGTTATCATAGAGTACATAATAATTATAATCTACATATAAATCCAACAAAACTATCACGATATATCACTAATTCAATAATCATAAATTATTACATCAATTGTAATACCTAGAATTTATAATAAAAATCCCATTTAAAACAACATATAACATTTAATTGAATAAATTAGATTTCAATTGAAGAACCCATTTAATAAAAAAATCATTATTATATTTTTAATTTTTATAAAATTCCAAAATATTATGAAAATTATTCAGATTAATACAATAAAATACTATTATAAAATTTATGAAAATTGTAACACCCCAGATTGGAAGCCGCAAAACCAGTGCTCGAGGTAAGTGTGTCACATGGCCTTAATCAGACCTCACCATATTCCAGAGGAATATTATTAGTTTCAAGGGACTTCAAGGATACCACTGGAAGACTATGCTCTCATGTCAGAGTACCTATAATAGTGGAAATAAGGAAAAACATAATGAAAAAATGTTAGATATACATCACCAATATAAAAATTGTTCCAAAAATAACTATATTCTAAAATTTCATAATAATGGGAATTATATACATAACAAGGATTTCCCTTGATAAATTCATATAGAGGAAGAGAAATATATAAATGAAACAGTAACTATGAACTCCTCTTAAACTAGTCTCGAGTCCAACCCAGTCCCATCACCCACACACACACAAGAATTTTGGGAAAACGATCATGAATGTCAACCCTTGACCTATAACTATATGCTTTGACTGAATAGTGAAATCTTCTCAGGTTTCCAAGTTGCATGTTGTCCTATGAAAGGTGTAAGTAAAACAATGTACGCTACCAAAAACATTTTACCAAAAATAATCAGTCAGAACTAATGGTGAATCCGTAATTTCTCATGGAATAAAATTTAACAATTATAAATCAATTTATTTAAAAGATATAAATAACTAATAGTTACTTATTCTCATGATGACATTGTAGTTTAGATAATTTGTTATCGATCCTTACGTCTATGGCCTTGATCAGCCTACCAACATTTTATTGTATTGGCTAATCTCTGAGTATGTAACAAGAATTATACTAACCACAATAAACCACATGGAATGTAGTTTTCAAATTTTAATTCCATGTATAATAATGTATAATAGGTCAATATCTCACTTGAGTATTACTATGGAATTTGAGACCATATCTAGAAATTCCCATGTCATCACTCATCACAAAAAATCTTACTGCTTGTCTTAGTATTCCCATAGAATCCGAGTGCTCATCCTTACATTATTGATCCTAAAAATCCATATGAGTATTGGAATCCATCATAGACTTCAAATGTTATTAAAAATAACATTGATTCTATGCACTCATCATGGAATTCCACAACACCATATGTCATTTGTAATCAAAGGAAGTCATCATAATTTTTTTTTGAGAATCATACATTTGAATCTTAATTAATCACATTCTATACATATTGGGAATTATATATTTAATTATAAAGGTATCAACCTTATTCATACATTACAAACCACTAATTTAGTTTACCGAATCATTTTTGATCTATAATCAATAGTTACATCATAAATACTATACAATTTACAAAACATAATTAACCCTTTTATAGAACTAAAAATTTAATATACATGAGTTCCATCCATAAATCCGATAGGATTTATTAAATATAGAAAAAAATTATTTATGTGGTTTATCAAATTCACTATTCATATTATAATTAAATAAAAAATCCCACCATGGAATTTAACCGAAATCAAATGAAATTCAGAATTCATTAAATTTAGAAATATTCCAATATTTGAGATTATTTTTCAAAATAATAAAGCATTATGATATTCCATTTCACAATAATTGAATTATATTATAGTTAACCAATTGAGATTATAAAACCAAGATACTCTCTATATATCATCCATCCAATCTTCTAAATTGATAAAATTTTGTTTATCATTTTTAAAGTGAAACCACACCCATAGAATTAAACCTGGAATAATATTTTTCATGGGACTAATAGTTTTAGACTTATGATTTCTATTAAGATAAAAAATAATTAATTTATACAATTTAATATTGGTAACCACATCACCAATCTAGCTTGACTATGTGATGCACCACACGAACAACTAAACAATATTATGGGATAATTCTAGTTTTCGCAAACAATTATGATTATGAGAGACTACCCCTTGATTATTAGCTATCAGTTTCGCTGGAATTGAAAGAAAAATGAAAACTAGGAAGAAGCTATAATAATATAGAATATTAGAAAAGCCATGTGGAACACAACATAATAGTAAAATAAAACCTATAAAGATGGATGCGAATAGGTATAACCACACTACTCTCTCCAACATAAGTGATCAAAAGAATACGCATTCTCAAAATCAATTTTCAGTGCTAGGAGATGATGAGTATTATACAGTGAAGGAAAGAGAGTAAGGGGAGGAATCCCATGGAGAGATCACCCCAAGATTGGTTATTTCATAGGTGGATAGGGATTTTATATGAATTAAACTATTGAGTGTAAGGAAAATGAAATTTCAGAGGACTAAATTACTTCCCCTTATTATAAGGGAAAGAACACCATCATTGTTTCATATGGGTTTATTAATCTTTCTTGGAATGCGTAAAAAAGGAAATTCTATTGTTTAATATAAATCCCTCTATGAATAGATCATCAGGAAAAGGAAAGACTCCTCTTAAGGTTCCCAATTAGGTGGACTCTATCTCTTCTATGGAGCCTACTAAACTTGTATGGGCCTCATCCAGCATCATCCTGGTGAATGTTGAGATAATGACTACTTAAGATAATATTCCATAGTGAGCAAAAAAATTGATGATGTGTGATGAGTGGGAAACTAATATGGATTAAAATGAATAATTATATTAAAGGGGTTTAAAGTACATCAATAGGAAAAGATTAGTATGAAAGGATTGTTGGGAGGATCATTCAGGATGACCATAACAAAGAGCTAGGTGACTGGACCCAAAACATCAGGGAATTATGGCTCCTAGCTTCAACAAGTAGAATATTACATAGCAATATATCATTAAAATATAGGAAAACATGGCCTACATTTTTGAGCACCTCCTCAAAGATGATCCATATGGGATAACTACTGCACTTTAATGTAGGCTCCTCATATGTAAGATATCTAAAAGGCATAAATTAGAACACGTAGATTCTATTATCACAGACCAAGTTGATTGACTGAATATTTTGTTCTTGTCTTATTTCCTAGTTTTTCATTAAAATAGATTTCTTAGTAAAACCCCACTAGGGGGGAATATGCTTGCCGATACTAGGAAACAAGATAGTCATTGCAACTTGTATGGGCTGTCTGACTTCGTTCAAGGCCAATTGATATTTATTGGCTCCTGTAGTAGACCTGAATGCCACAAAATCCTAATGGGATCTCCCAAACCATTTATATTCCACCCAAACCATAAATCAACACAGAAAGAATGTTTTTCTGAGGGGTTCTAACCCTCAAAAGTTGAATCTGAATACAATGTTAAGAATAGACCACCATATTAATCTAAAATATAACCTCTCTATGAGACATAGAGACAATCCATACACATTGGAATTAACGAATATATTTTGAAAAATATTATTTATTTAACTAAAATTTCAAATAAAGAGTGAAAATGAAAAAAATAATAATTGTCAAAAATAGATCACACCACTGTTTAATTAAAAGTATAATATAGATGGATAAAATTCAAAATGGAATTAGGTGTGTCATGGGTATAATTCATTATGGATGTGTGATTGTCATCAATGACCAATGTTCATTCTATTGAGACAGAAGATTATAGTGGAAACTATGGTGCAACATAACAACCTAACCATATTCATAAATAGAGACATACCACTTTTTTTTGTCAAATCAGATACATTTTTGGTTATTAATTTCAAATGTATTCTATTATATCTTTACTAGAAAATTATTTACATTAGTCATGAATGAAATATTTTTATTAATTTAGAGTCCCGGATCTTGATCATTTTTGGGTGAATAAAATTTGGTGGAATATATTTTGATGTAGGATGGTGAAAACTCTATAACACCCAATATTCCCCCCCCCCCTAATATATTTTTTTAGAATGGAATCTCTCTACATCCACTACCATAGACCTCTAGAACAGGTTTCTTGACATAGTGTCAAACCATATAATAAGAGAGAATTTATTTTTTAGTGAACGAGGCACACGTAATCCCACATTGTATATTGGTTATATTTTTTTTATTCCTTGTAGTGACTTATAATCTCATCCTTCAGTAAATATGTATTTAATAAGTGAATTTATAGTTAAAATGTTGTGGGGAATCATGAAATAAAAAGTGTACATTTACTAATGAACTGTAAGAAAATATTTTTGATTGAATATTGGTATACCAACACCATGGTATGTGTTTGATATCTAGACATATCCAATTAAGGTGAACCAATTAAAATATTAATTCCATAAAGCATCAATTTTAATTATATTGAAACATGTAATTGTGTGGTTTTCATAAAATAATCTTGATTACAAAATAACATGTGAACATGTTCCTTTTATAAAATAAAATGTTCACCTTTATATTCCACCTCATAGGGTATTTAGGACATTACTTGTTAAAAATTATTTTTCAACTGGATTGATTCTTATATTTTACATTGACAGTGAAAAAATATTTTTAGTATATTTAACGAAATATTTACTCCAAATTATTGTAAACCTTGTTTTTTATTATGATTTATTATTACTCTAAATAAATGTGAAAATCATATTTTTGAAATGAAATATATATGGGGATGTATAAAAGGACTAATCAAGGTAATTTCTCATGGAAGGAAATAAAATATAAGATATATATATAATAAAAAGGTAAATACAAATGCATGAAAAATATGTCTATTACTGTTTCCTTCAGTTCAATAATTTAGATGAATTCAAAAAATTTAAATAAAATATCATTTATGGATGTATATTTTAAATGGTTAATTGGTGTAAGATTATATTTCTTATTTTTCTTGTTGAGTGTCTTGAACCGAATATTGTCCCCACCAATGTGGGCACATGACATGGTCTGAGACAAGACCCAAAGGGCATTCTTTATCCCCATAGGCTGGAACAAGTTCCCTGGTATCATAAAAATAAATTTGGGATCGATTTAACCAAATTTATAAACATAAAACAACAAAAAAACCTTGAAACCAAATATGGATATCCAAGAAAAATACCTTTTGAAAAATTCATAAATGAATTACAAAATTTAAATCAATGTTTAAATACCATAACAAAGGTAAAAAACCAAACAAAAATATTTCCCAGGAACCTCCACATGGAAAGAGGCACATCCCTCATGCCATCTCCATAACAACACATTACAATGGACCTATAAATCCTAAACCATTGGCACAGAAGTTGTACCCAAACCTATGAAAAAAATAACCATGTATACTTACACCAAATGGTGTAAAATGGGTGTGAGACAAATCCAAGAATAATGCCACAAATAATGGATTCCATGAGATAAACATTCAATGGAGAAAAGAAATAAAATTTTCAAAATAAGGTGATGATAGGTACAATATCTAAAAGATGGAAATTTAATTAAAATAATTTTTCAAGTGGGTTATTTTAAATAATAAAAAGATTAAAAAATAATTCAAATGATACTTAATTTTACAACCAACAATTCTGTATGATGATGGTAGGCCCGATGTAACAAATGAGCCCAAGTAACAGGAAAATAACCCCTAGGCACTAGCTAGATGTGGGTCCCAGGTACCTCGTATCTCATTGAAAGTAAGTATCACAATATCCATTCTCGTGCATGAGACACTAGTAGGGAACATACCCATATCCTAGGGGTCCTTAATCATCATCATCATTATCATCATCATCATCATAGTTTAGATAGTGTTTTCATCGTCAATCTTGATACGTGAAACAAAGGGCAAACACCATAGGATCTCTACCATACTATTATACATCTAGCCAACAAGATACATAGGTTTCCCTATTGTGTTAAAAAATGTTCAACATGACATGAAATATATTTTTCACATGAAAATAAGACTTCCACATCACATATTCAACAGACATCCAACATGTATATCCCAAATGTCAAAAATCCCTCTTTTCTGTCAAATTTATTTTGAAATCACACTCACACCAAAATATTCCACAACACATTTCAAATCACTCCAACAATTAAATAAATACATTAAATGTTTTTAAAAAACATTTCCAAGATGACACACATCACATAACATCCCACACACACATTCCACATAATACCCTTTTTACCTTCAAAATCATTTTACCATCAAACTCACACGAAATAACCCACAAACATGTTTCACACCAACAACACAATTTAATAAAACATTTAATGAATTTATAAATCATTCTTAAAATTATTTACATCTTAAATCACATATTTTCCTTTAAAAACCCCATATTAGGTGAATTCCTTCACCAAAACAGTACATGGACATCATTTTCCAACATTTTTTAACTCAATAAATCATTTTCAATTTTCATAAAAAACCCAAGGGGTGTAACATTGTTTTTCACACAAAACCCATTACAAAACCATCATTCATGGCCAATATTATACTAATACTAATCCAAAACAGAGTTTTCATCATTAGAAGTATTAATTAAACAAATCTAAAGTGTTAATAAATTACATTAAAAAATACCACCAAAGATACAAATGAAAATCACACATTTCCATAAAATACTTTCAAGAAGTATAACAATATTTTACACATAAAACCCATTAAAACCCCCATTTTAGGCCCACGTGAAACAAAATCATCACCCAACCAGAATTGGAATCCCCATTCAACAACCAATAAATCAAATTCACATTTTATAAAACTACAACAAAAGATATCAAATGAGTTACATTGAAAAAATACACAATTTCAATGAAAAATTATACTCTAATATTAAATACTTTACTAATGCTACCAAAAAATAGTTTCCCCACCATACAAAACAGATGAGGAATATGATAAAATTAATAAATTCACAAATATAACTCATCATGTAATTATTACACAGGGAATCACATACCTTTTGAGTCTAAATCCTCAAATCATTGTGAAAAACATCAACCACACCTCTGTTACACCATAGGAGAGTGAAAATCAACCTAAAATCTAAATATTTCACCCATAAGACAATATTTAGACCATAGGTACGAACCCTACCTTCGTGAAATTTCAAAACTCTAGATGGGTGAAATAAACCCTATGGAATGGAAGAAATCAATGAGAGAAAGATTTACATGCATGATTTTCAGGTTTCCACAATCAAATCTCACATAAAATATGAGTTCCAAGGGAGGTTGAGAGACCATGGAGGCTGTACATGGAGGTAGGGCACAAAATGGGGAAGAAATGAGAGGATTTGGGTTTATTTTGAAATGGAAATGTTGGAACTAAAAAAGTATTTTTAATGACCTCAACACCTAGCATGGTATGGCCGCTGGGTTTAGTAAAATGTGCAGTGAAACCGTGCATCCGGTTCTGGGAACCCAAAAATAATTTATTATCCTTCAATTCTAGGGGGTCCAAGAGGGAAACCAAGGGGTATGATAGGACAATGATGGAGGAGAAAAATCCCGAAAAAAGAAATATTTTCAACCCAATAATCATCCAAATCTTGGTTAAAACCCCACTCAACAACATACTCAACTTGTGGTGCCATTATGAGTGTCACTAACCCAACTCTTAAACACCACAACCTCAAACCAATCCAATAGAAAAAGTGGAGACCATGGACCATACAATACCCCTAAGAACAATTTCATAGATCAATGACACAAGAGGTACTAAAACATTAATCCCGAAACACCCAGAGACTAATAGAAACCTGTGAACCAAAATAAGATTTGAATCAAAGGATAGAAATGAAAATATTGATGGGACTATTCTCTCTAACCATAAATCATTCAACCACTAGAAAGGAAAAAAAGGAAAAAAAGAAAAACTAAAACCTAATAGACAGACCATCATGTACTCCTTTTCCATGCTTCACCCCAAAGGCCAAAACACCATAAGTGATCAATTAAAGAAGGAATACTGTGATAAACCAAAACCTACACCAGTTTCGTAAAATGGTCAAGCACATTCAGAATTTATCTCAAAAGAAAAATCTTCAAGCACTGTCCAAACAAGACTCCAGAAAATTACACAAATAAACAACAACATCGAACAAGGATGAACTTACCTTGCTTCAACTAAACCATTGGGCGCTCTCCGACCACAACATTTACCCAAATATGATGTTTGTAGTTGGATAGCTCTGAATGAGGCTACCTACCACAGATCCATGACCATAGAAAAATCTAAGATACTAGTATGGGGAGACACAAATGGGCTCCCCACCAAAAGATACAACTTATTGTTATCCCATGATAGAATCAGGACACTAACAAGGGGAGGCCCGAACTGACAACTCGGTACAAGGGGTATAATTCAATTAGAATTTTCCAAAAACACCCCACATGAGACTCATAGCGGGTCTCCCAACCATATGAAACACCCATCTTAACTGGCCAGCATGTGCTGGCACATAAAGACCCTAATATATAAAATTTTGGGATGGCCAAATGGTTAGTCCGCACAGTTTGGGAAACTGTGCGCTAACCATGGGGATCATTTTGTCTGCATGGCATCCACACACATTGTAAATACTAATAATGCACTAACTATGTGCTCAACCTATCTATCCAAATTTCAATCCATACTTTAAATCCCTGATGGAAACTAACACGGGAAGGAATGTCATTGGGTGATACCATGGTCATGTGGTCATGCACCACATTCCCCCAAACTGGAACAACAAAAGAAAGATGATGATGTCATAGGTTTAAAATATTTTCCTCATGAATACAATGGATAAGATATTGTACAAGTGTTTGAAGGAACCTGTGATTTCCCCTGAATATGCGATGGCTTCTCTCAGGGACCTATGGCTGGAGATAAAATGATAGAATCATCTTCAGCCTCACAGTTAGGCTTTGGAAACCCATTAAATGGAACATTTCCTTTCAGTTCCATGAAAACTATACCATGGTCCATGATGTGTTATCCAAGACATAATACATTCAAAACACACTTTACCCTAACATTAAATTTCACTAAAACAATGTCATAGAATATACACACTCATCACACCTTGTTTCTTCCATTGAGAAACTACCGGAGGAATTTACATATATAAACACCTTCCCCGAAAACATGGGACTTTGATGTCTTTACAAGGGAGACATACTCCCTAAAAATATAGACTCTCAGAAGATTTGATGACATTCACCTATATTGTCAAATGATTACATGAAATCATAACGCATCACCAAACATTAACATTACTACTAATATAAATAGTACATTTAGGTGGACCTTATGAAACATCCCCAAACGTCACACAATTAGAGAAAGTGGAAATAATAGCCTCTCATGACCTGATTTCCTAAACTGGTGGTTTAATGTGATCTTATACATCAATGTGACTACGAAGGACCCAGAGGCCCTCTTATTCACCATCTAGACACGCATCCACACTAACAACCCCAGACCACATTCACCTTCGATGAATTAGTTAACTTAAGAAAATAAGTTCTCTTTCGACCTTCCAAGATTAATCTCCCAGTACAATATAGTCCACAAAAAAAAAACAAATGAAATGTTGTAAGCTCAATATCTAAATATCTAGATAATTATTCCTTATGGATCAACTTGAGTTACTTCCCATAGAAAAACTAATCCAGATGCAGTTCAGCTGTGAACTAAGCCAAAATGGGGGTGTACCTTATCCAATATGAGAACTCAAGAACCCAACCAAGTTGGTCCATCTGTAAAAATGGGCCACATAACAAAACCAAACCAATGGGGAAGGGGGTCCACCATAAATTATACCCAAGCATTTCTCAGAAGAGACCACTAACCAGACATTCAAATAAGCTTACCGACCAAACAAAAACCCAAAACATCGTTCAAAAAATTGGTGTTCTTAGACTCAAAACATCCTACGACAACAAAATTTACAAAATCACATAAGTCACACCATACCTAACCAGTCATCAAGACATCATGATTTCCTTTTAAATCATATCTATTAAAACAATTGGTTTAATAGTAATATATCCAACAATAGTACCCCATGGGCCTCACACATGCATGTTTCTGTGCTACACTAGGCACCCTCATTATATCCATCCCAGCACTCATCCAGTCATTCCACTAACCTTCAATCATATCATATAATCCCATGCATGTGGCCACTCCCAGAAATACCAAATATTAAAATAGAAATTCATTACACTTTTCAAAACCAAAATAGTAAACAAATAATTCTTTTTTAGACCCATTAACAACAAAATCAAACTCACTTTACAGCTTAATTTTTTTTCAAAACTGTATAATAATTAAAAAAACCCATATTCAATCTATTCACATCAATTTAAAAACATGTCATACCATTAAAAATCTTCCCAATAGTATATAGAACTCTATTGGAAAAAAATTTCAAAATCAACTTTAACATAATTTCTTTCATTCAAAAGATTTACAAACACACCATTTTCTATTTCAAATCAATTTTTAAAATTCAGTTCCACAATTTCAAAAATCAATCCATTACCTCTTTGTTAGAAATAAAATTTTACTAAAATAATATTCATCTCAAAAACATGTCATTTTGGCTTTAAAACCAAACATCCAAGATTTCAAAACTACCGAACACAAGACTATGCGAGTGTAAACTAGTTTTGGATGGTGACATGGACATATGGTTGGAAGCCATATGCCAAAAACCTCACCACCACAGAGAGTGTTATTGGGAAATATCACCTTCTCTACATGGATTTCTAGGCTTTGTGAGATCACTAAGAATATTAACCCAAATCTCTTTTCATTTCCCCTAATCATCATCAAACTAGGAAAACCCAAGGACACAGATAAATCCCGACTTCCCATCGTGACTCGAATCTCGTCATGAGGTTTTCTAGCCATTCCCACTACCCATAACTGGAATGTCAAGACCTGATAGTCCAAGCTCTAGGAAATCGTAACTCCTCCCCAAATATCATTACCTCGAGAGAGTGAACCACCTTTGATACCATTTTGTTAGGAACCGAATCTGGTCACCACCAATACTAACACCCGACACGATCTCTGGCATGGAACGAAGAGAATTCCTAATACTGACATGCTAGAAAAAGTTCTCAGGTATAAAAAATAAAATTTGGTAATTATTTACCTGAATTTATAAACATATTACAATAAACGAAACCAAGAAACCAAATATGGATTTTTCAAACCAAAACATATGTTAATAAAATTTCAGAACTAAATTACACAATTTTAAACAATTCTAAAAGACCATAAAAATGGTAGAAAAACAATAAAATACATCCCAAGAACCTTCACATGGATAGTGGCTCCCCCCTTATTCCATCTCCACCACGACACATCACGATGGACTTCTAAAACCGAAACCATTGGAACAAATGATGTACCCAAACCTATGAAAAAATTACCATGTCTACTTACACCCAAAGCTGTAAGTAGGGTGTCATCCAAATCCCAAAAGGTATCCAGTACTAAATTATTCCATGTGATAAACATTAATAGACTAAATGTATGCGTGTTTTCATAAAAATGTGATGCCAGTTACAATTTATAAAAGATGAAACTTTAAATAAAAACATTCATCAAGTGGGCTATTTGAAAGGATCAAAACTTTTAAATATATTTCCAACACTACTGAGTTTTCAATACAACAATAATATATGTCGATGGTATGCATAAGGTAACTAATGAGCATAAGCAATGGAAAAATAACCCCTCAGAACTAGCTCGCTGTATGTCCCACGTACCTCGTATCTCGGTGAAAGTAACCATCACAGTATCTATTATCATGCACGATCCACTTGTAGGAAACATATCAATATCCTAATGTTCCCCAATCATCATCATTATCATAGTTTAGTTAGTGTTTTCATTTTCAATCTGGCAACATGAAATATAGGTCAAACACCATGGGATCACTAGCATACTAGTACGCGTACACACAACAAGATACCTAGGTTCCCTCTTATGCTCAAACAAGTTCAACATGCCATGAAATATAATTTTCACATGAAAATACCACTTCTACATAACACATTCAAAAAACAGACCACATGTATATCAAAAAAGTCACATAATACCCCTTTTCCTTCAAATTTATTTTGAAATCATTCTCACACCAAAATATCCCACAACACTTTCCACTTATCTTCAAAATATCAACAAATACATTAAAAAATATAACACATTTCCAAGATGATTCACATCACATAACAACCCACACAGACATTCCACATAATACCTATTTTACCTTCGTAATCATTTTAACATCAAACTCACATGAAATAGCCCAAAAACATGTTTCACACCAACATTACAATTTAATAAAACATTTCATCAATTTATAAAACATTCAAAAATATTTTGACATCCAAAATCACCTCTTTACCATTATAAACCCATATTAGGTGAATCCAATCACAAAAATAGTACATGTAAATTATTTTCACTCTTTTTTAAACTCAATAAATCATTTTCAATTTTCAGAAAACAAACCCAAGAGGTACAACCCTGTTTTTTTCCACAAAACCCAATTCAGAACCCTCATTCAATGCCAAAATCATATCAATACCAATAAAAAATATAAATACAAGCCCTAGAAACATTTATTAAACCACTAAAAAGTTTAATTAATTTATCTCAAATAATTCCGCAAAATATACACATGAAAATAATTCATTTCCATGAAACACATTCAAGAAGTATAACAAGGTTTTAAACATAAAAACCATTCAAATAAACCTTTTTGAGGCCCACATGACACTAAAGTATTACCCTACCATAATTGGAAGCCCATTTCAACAACAAATAAATCACTTTCACATTTTATAAAACTACCACAAATTATATCACATGAGTTACATTTAAAAAATACAAAACATCAAGGAAACATGCATCTTTAATACTAAAGGATTTACTAATTCTTCCAGAAAATGTTTTCACACCACAAAAACTTAAGAGGAATATGAAAAATGAATAAACCCATAAATATATTTCATTATTAAAATCTTACCTAAGGGATCTCCTTCCTTTAGAGTCAAAACCCTCAAATCATTGTGTGAAACATCAACTGCACCACTGCCACACCTCTTGGAAGTGAAAAGAAACCTAAAACCTCAATATTTCACCCAAAAATGAAGAATTTAGACCCTGAGTACGAACCTTATATTATGTAAATTTTTTGACATCATGAAATTGTGAAATAATACCTATGGAAAGGGAATAAATTAATGTGAAAAAGACATACTTCCATGATTTGGATGTTTCCCCCATCAAATCTCCGACGAAAAATGAGATCTATAGGAGGTTGAGAAACCATGGAGGGTGTCCAAAGAGGTAGGGAAAAAATTTTAGAGTAAATTGGAAGATTTTGGTTTATTCAGGAAGGGAAATTATTGAATAAAAATGGATTTTTAATGACCTTAACACCATGAAAGTTTTGGTTTCACTATAAAGTAAACGGTGCCGCCAAATCGTACGCCAGGTTCTGGGCTCCCAAAAACCATCCATTATCCTCCAATTTCTAGGAGGGTTTCAAGGGAAAAATCAATGGGGAATAATAGGCCACATATAGGGGAGAAAAATTCACAAAACAAAGAACTCATTTCCACCTAAAACTCATCCATATCTTAGGTACAAACCACCTCAATAAGTTACTCATTATGTGGTTCCCCTAGGAGTGTTGCGAACCCTACTAAAAATCACCACATCCTAACACCAAAACATTGACAAAATAGGATTCCATGTACCATATAATTACCCAAAGAATAAGTTCATTGATCAAAAACACAGGAGGAACCAAAATTTCATTCCTGGAGCACAGAGAGACTGTGAGAAAGCTAAGAAACAATAGTGGATTTGAATCATATCATGGAATTGAAAATCTGGGTGTGAAATTTTTCCCCACCATAAATATTTCATCCTCCAGAAAGCCACTAGAAGTGAAAAATCAAAAACCATACACAACAGATTGACCAAAATGTACTCCTTTGTCATGATTCTCCTCCAAAGGCCGAAACTCCTTCAATGATCAATTAATGAACGAATACTCTCACTAACCAAAACCAACACAACATTACTGAAATTGTCAATAACATTTAGAAATTTTCGCAAAAAATATCTTCAAACACTATATGAAGAAGACTCATGAAAATCACCCAAATGAACAACAACAACGAACAAGGTTACACTTACCTAACTTCATCTAATTAGTCGGGCGCTCTCCAACCCCAACGTTTACCCATGAATAATGATGGTATTTTGATTTATTTGAATAATGATACCTACTACAAAGAAAATAAAAAGTAAAAAATATGAGTTACTCACATAGGGAGACATAAATGGGAACCCCACTATATGATACCACTTAAACGTTTCCTGAGATAGAATTAGGACAGTAACATGGGGAGGCTCGAACTGACACCCCGGTACAAGTGGTATACTTACATTAGACATTTCCAAAAAATCTTACAAGAGGCTCCTAGTGGGTTTCTCCAATATATGAACCAACCATATTATCAATTAACATGGGATGACAAAAGAAGAACCAAAAGATTTAAAAGATGGGATGACCGCATCGTTAGTCTACATAGTATGGAAAACCATGCGCTAACCACGAGGATCATTATGTATGGATGGATTCCTAGCACACGGTCACAACTAATCTTTCAAAAACCATGTGGTCAACCAATCAAGAAAAATTTTAAACCATTATCCAAAAAACCCAATGGAATCCAACAGGGTATGGAATGACATTGGGCGATAACATGGGAATTAGGTCCACCCCCTCTTTCCACTAAACATGAATAACAGAAGAAAGATGATGACACAATAGTTTTAAAATATTCCCATTATTCTTTCTGAGGATATGAATTCATAAAAATGTTTGAATGACTCTAGTATTTCCTTTGACTATGCACCTGCATCACTCCAGGTCCTATGGTTGGAGCTCAAATGATTATTAAATCATTGGACATGAAATTAGGTTTTGGAAACCCCTTAAATGGAACTTTTCCTTTTGGTGCCATGAAAACTATACCATGATCCCAAATGGGTTCACAAAGACATAACACATTCCAAAATCACTTTACCCCAACCCATAATTTCACCGAACCTGGTTTTCTGATTATGCACACACATCACACGGTATTTCTTTGAGTGAGAAACAATATAAGGAAAGGAAACATATAAACACCTTCCTCTAAAATAGAGGATTTTGATGTTTTTTCAAGAGAGATAAACTCCTATCATAATAGAGACTCATGGAGGATTGCTTGACCATCACTATTATAGTCAAATTGGGTCACGACATCAAATGAAATCCCTAAACATTCCCATTACAACTAATATAAATAGAACATTCAGGGGGACCTTATGAAACATCCTCAAACATATACCACTTTCATCATAAATGAATCTAGTAACATAAGAAACAATGGTCACTTTCAATCTTTCACGAGAGATATCCTACTATAAGAGGGTACACTAAAAAAATAATGGAAATTGTGTAAACTCAATCTCCAAATATAAATAAAATGATTCTTTATTGATCAAATATAGGGTCTTCTAATGGAGAAACAATCCGTGTTGCACTTTAGGTATGCAATATCCCTTGTTTTTTTATCTATTTTATCTCTATATACATTTTCTCATATTTCTCCTCCTTTAGGGATGGATACCCATCTATTTCCACTATTTTCGGTGCTTTAGTGTCTCCCTCATTTTTCATCATTAATATCACTCACATCTCCTTCACCCACTTTAGGGTTTCATCTCCTTCTGTGTTGGTACCCACCCATTTTCTTCTTTTTTCTAGTGCCCTTTTTCTCCTTCTCCCTCTTCCATCATTTATCCTCATTTGGAGATGGTTCCACCTTTCATCCCCTTATTTTAGGCACATTTTCATCCTACTCATCTCGGGTTTCTCCACATTTGGTGTGATCCAGTTCATTTCTTCACGATGAAATCTTCTCAGCATGGAGGCCCTGGTGTTCCGACACTAGTTTTCTGCTACAGATACCTTTAGATTCCATTTCCATAGCTCTGACCTCCTATTACCTTGCACCTCTCTAGGTTTGTTTTGGAGAAGTTGTTCTAGGTTGTTTTAGATTGCGTGTCTTGCAAATTGACATATATCAAAGTGTTTTCAGGTAACTTTCTCAAGTTTTTTCTATTCATGGTTTTCTCCTCATTGTCGTTGTGGCAGTTTGGAGATCTTAGCTGCTCAACCACTGATCTGACTAAATGTAATCCTTATCCTCCCCTGTTCAGAGCCAAAGCAATGGTCACAACCTTGTTTTGGGAGGTGTGGTTCGACGACCACCATCATTCCATACATGGCTCTTCGATGCTATTTTGTGTTTTTCAATTTATTTCCACATGTTTTGAGCGATGGTTTGTTTGTTTTGTTATTAATGGTGGGATTTAGATGGATTTAGATTTTCCATGAGGATGACTTGGTTGATTTAGGTTTTGGTGATTTGGTAATAACATTATTGATTGGGTATGATGACACAACATGAATATAGTGGCTCAAGCGATATCTATTGGTTTTAAGTGTCTAGTGCAGTGGTCAGATGGTGATAATGTCATGACAATGGAATGATCTATCCACAGTGGTACTAGTTATAATGAATACATTCAATGAATAGTGGTACTCATGATAATGACAGGGGAATTTGAGATCTATATCTCATCTGGTCTTTTGGATGGTTTTGAAAATTGTAATGTGTAACGGGGATGCTACATTTGTTTCGGATTTTGGCTGTCTATTAAAGCAGCCTTCAAAAATCCAATAAAAACTAAATTTTCAGTCAGAACACTAACCAGCCCTTCAACCCAGATTAATGTCCACAAAAAACCAAAAACCCATTCAAACAAGAGGGGTTCTTAGTGTCAAAACATCCCACAACAACAACATTTTGAAAAAAACATAAGAGACACCAACCCTAACCAGTCATCAAGAAATCATCCTATCCATTAAAATCATTTATTTGAAAATAATAGGTTCATCGGTTTGCATCTCAACCAATGGGGCCCCATAAGCCTCAGACATGCATGTTTCTGTGCCACACTGGACACCCTCCTCATATCCATCCTACCACTCATCCAGTTATGTCATTAACCATCCATCATACCATATAACCCCATGCATATAGACACTCATGGAAACAACAATGGATAAAATAATAATTCTTCACGCTTTTCAAAACCAAAACAGTCAACAAATACATCCTTTTTCTCAGACACACTAACCGACAAATCAACCTCAATTTAAAGCTTAAAAAACTACTCTAAAGGGAACAATCATTCAAATTAAAACCCAATTTCAATCTATTCACATAAATTTGAAAATATATCATCCCATTAAAAGACCTTTCAATAGTTATGATAACTCTATTGGAAACACTTTTTCATAACCAACATTAACATAATTTTTTTCTTTCAAAAGATGTGTAATCACACTATTTTCCATTTCAAAAAAAAATTATATAATACAATTTTACCATTTCCCAAATCAAAAAATTCCCTTTTTATTAGAAAAACATTTCATACAAACATTATACTTGTTTAAACCGGGCCATTTTTTCTATAAAACCACACTTCCTATATTTAAAAACTATAGGACACAAGGTAATGATAGATGAAACTATTTTCGGTGGGTGGCTGGGAAATATGGTTGGCGGCAAAACCCCAATCAATTCACTATCACAAAGAGTGATCTTGGGAAATATCCCCAGCTCCACATGGCTTTCCCAGGCCTGAGAGCTCACTATGACTATTAAAACACATCTTTTTTCATTTCATCTAATCATCAACAAACCAAGAAAACCAGAGGACTCAGATAAGACCCAACATCCCCTGCTGGCTCGAATCCCATCATGAGGTGTGATGGGAAAGCAGACTATCCATAAAAATATTGTCCAGTACTAATATTCCTAGCTCCAAAAAATCCACACTCTTCCCCAAATATCATAACCTAAGGAACTAAAACCTCATTAGATACCATTTTATCACTAATTGAATCTATTCCCCACCAAAACCAGCACCCGACATGGTCTGCGATAATGCATGAAGATCGTTCCCTATCCCCATGGTCTAGAAAAATGGCATGGGTATCTTAAAAAGAAATTTGGGAATGATTTACATGAATTTATAAACATAAAACCACAATTAAAACCAAGAAACAAAATCATGAATTTTCAAACCAAATAATCTATTAAAAAAACTGGGAACTAAATTACTCAATTTAAAACAATTTTAAAAGACCATTAAAAAGGTAATAAACTATAAAAGGACAGACCAAGAACATCCACATGGAATGAGGCACCACCCCCAGCGATCCCCACAACACCACATCACGATGGACCGCTAAAACAAGAACCGTTGGCACAAAAGTTGTACCCAAACCTGCAATAGAAAATAACCATGTCTACTAAAACCCAAAGGTGTAAGTAGGGTGTAATCGAAATTAAAAAATGATTACACCACTAAATTATTCCTTGTGATAAACATTAAATGAGGAATAAAATTATTGTTTTCATAAACAAGTTATGAATGTTACACATTCTAAAAGATAAATAATTAAATAAAAACAGTTTTCATGTTTACTGTTTTAAAGAATCATCAATTTTAACAAGAATTTCAATGCTATTGAATTTTACATACAACCATTCTATATGTTGATGGTATACACAATGTAACTAATGAGCACATTATATGTAAAAATAACTCCAAAGCACTAGCTCACTATTTTTCCCAGGTACCTTGTATCTCGGTGAAGGTAACCATCACAATATCTCTTCTCATGCATGAGCCACTAGTAGGGAACCTACCAATATCCTAGTGGTCCCTAGTCATCATCATCATCAATTTTTAGTTGGTTTTTTTATTTTAAATCTTTCTCTGTGATACTAAGGTGAAACCATATTGGATCTCTAGCATAATAGTACACATCCACCCACCTAGATACCCGAGTTTCCATCTTGTACTCAAAAAAGATCAACATTCCATGAACTATAATTTTCACCTGAAAATAACACTTCCAAATTAGAAATTCAACAAAAAAACCACATGTATATCAAACAAGTCACATAACCACCCTATTATTTCAAATTTATTTTCAAATAACACTCACACCGAAATTTCCCACAACACTTTTCACATCTCTTCAAGATTTCAACAATTCCTTTAAAAAGTTTACAAATAATTTCCTAGACGATACAAATCACATAATTACCCACACAAGCATGCCACATAATACCTTTTTTACATTCAAAATCATTTAACCATAAAACTCACAAGAAACAGACCCCAATCATGTTTCGAAACAACAATACAGTTTAATAAAACATTTCATCAATTTATAAAACATTCTAAAAATGTTTTACATCTTAAATCGCCTATTTACCATTCCAAAACCCATAATAGGTGAATAAAATCCCCTAAAAGTACATGTACATCATTTTCCATCTTTTTCTAACTCACATAATCATTTTTAATTTTCATAAATCAATCTGAAGTGGTTAACCATGTTTTCCACACAAAATCCATTTAAAAATCATCATTCAAGGCCAAAATAATATGAATACCATTCTGAAAAAACTATTTGATTCCCTAGAATTTTTTTAAACCCCTCCAATGTGATATAATATTACCTAGAACAATATCGTAACAAATACGCATGAAAAGCACACATTTCCATAAAAATTTTAATAAGTATAACAAGGTTTTACACATAAAACCCATTCAAAAACCCCCTTTTGAGTCCCCATTACATTAATGAATTACCCAACCAGAATTATAAGCCCCTTTAGACAAATTATAAATCTTGTTATCATTTTATAAAACTACCAAAAATTTTATCGCATGTATTACATTCAAAAAATACACAACTTCATGATAAAATGTAACTTTAATACTAAATTCTTTAATAAATGTACCAAAAACGGGTTTCGAACCACAAAAAAAATGCGGAATATGAAGAATTAATAAATTAAAAAATATAACTCATCAAGAAATGATTACACATTGAATCACCTACCTTTTGAGTCAAAACCCACAAATATTGGTGTGAAACATCAACTGCATCACCGTCGCACCTCAATTAAGTGAAAAAGCAACCTAAAACCTCAATAGTTCACCCCAAAGGCATGAAGTTGTTCCCTATGTACGAAACCTAAATACTGGACATTTTAGAACTCATGAATGTGTGAATGAAACCATAAGGAATGGGATAAAACCAAATAGGGATAAAATATACTTGCATGATTTTGATGTTTCCCCCCATCAAATCTCCATTCCAAAAAGAGTTCCATTGGAGGATGAGTGACATTGGTGGTTGTACATGTCAGTACGACACAATATTGGGAATAACCTTCCAGATTTGGGTTTATTCTGGAAGGGAATAGTTGTAATTAAAAAATAATTCTTAATGATTTAGACATTGTTCATGCTTTTTATGCATGGTTTTGTAAATCGTCCAGCAAAACCGTGCGGCCTATTTTAGGCACCCAAAAATCTACCATTATCCGCTAATTTACAAGGGGTACAAGGGGAAAATTAAGTGTGAATGTCAAGACATGTATATCAGAGGAAAATCTCAAAAAAAATCTCACTTTTCAACCCAATACTCATCCAACTCTTTGGTTCAAACCACATCAACAACTTACCCCGCAAGCAGTGCCACTAGGAGTGTCACTATCCCAACTCCAAAACACCACCACCTCAAACCATCCGTTGGACAATAGATAAAGCTATGTACCATAAAATACCCCAATACCATTTTTAAAGATAAAAAACCCAAGTGGCACAAAAATTTCAAACCCAGAATACCCGGAGGCTTAGTGAAAGCTGAGAAGCAAAATAGGATTTGAATGAAAGCATGGAATTGAACATCTGGGTGTGACATTGAGGATATTTTTCTTCATTGAAATCATCTATGTATATTAATGTTGACTAAGAAGTATATATTTAAAAAATTTCAAATAAACGGTATAAGTTATTTCTAATATATATATATATGAGATATAATTATTTTTCAATAGATAAAATGGATTATATATTATATACCAAAATCATATATCATGAAAATATTTAATAGTTTTTGGATGAAAAAAATGTGTATTAAAATTTATTCCATTTTATAAAAAATAAGTATAATATCAATAAAGATTTTAAAAATGATTTGGATTTAAAATAAATGATACAAACATCATATGTATATTTTTATTAGGATCTTGATGTCTGATCAAACATGTAAAAATAAAAAATAATATTTTTATTGAGGTATTACTTTGAAGTTACTAAATAAATTGAAAATTGTGTCACTAATGTGATGAAATGAATATGTAAAGGTATTTGTAGGGAATAAAGTATCACATTATTATTATATAATATGTAGTAATATTGAGCTTGATTAATATTTTAATTCATATTTTTATTTATTAAACATGTAATTATAATTTTATTGGGTATATATTATTATTAGTGGAGAATTATCATGAATGAGTGTAAAAAGTCAATCATTTATTATTCAACCACGGTAACAAAAATTTTAAAATTATTTGAGAGTATAATTTATCGTATATGATAGTGAAATTATATTATGGGGATTGTGAATTTCAGTATTATTACTATATATTTGATAATTAATTATGAAAAAATTATAAATATAAATATTTTGAAAAATGAGATACATTTTAACATCATTATACACATAGAGTTAATATATTTCACTACTTTTTAGGATGTTACAAGGCATATAGTATCAATTAAAATTTTATGAATATTATTATAATATTTGAACCTCTAATATATGAGTTACCACTGAGGATGTTTAATGACTACAACAATAGCATGATAATTTCAATTATATATCCCAACGTACCCCAAACCGAAATTTGATTACCACTGTACTCATTTCCATTCCACGTAATCCTTAGAGGCTACCAAAAAATATTGAGTAATTATAAAATCACGAGAGGAATTATTACCCATAATGCTCATAAATAAATATAAGAAATATCCTACTATAAATATAAAAGTACTGAAATTTTTACAATAATATTAGAATCTACAAATGAATGCACACATTACATTATACAACAAAACAAACTGTCTATGTTGTTCACGTAGTCCAATAATAATAAATCAATTATATGTAACTCAATCAACAATTATTTATAAATAATAATATACAGTGAATGGACTAAATGGATGAAACTATTAATATGGGAGTATTCATAACTATTTCTCTAAATTAATAGTGATGTGTAGCATTCAGATATTGACTAAAGACAAATAATGATGTCCAATTTTTAATGTGTTACTCAAAACAAAGAGATTAATCTGTAATAAATATCACATTTAGAGGGTCATCAAAACACTTAATGTATTTCCACAAAATAATAACAATAAATTTAAAATACATCTAATCCATGTAAGCTCAAATATGTGTATTAAAGGTAAAAATCCGGATACCCTATTAATTATTAAAGAGAATATTATAATTAATATTGGATTTGTGTTTATTAGAAATTTATAATGTGTTATTTAATTATTATGTTCATCA
This sequence comes from Viscum album, assembly GCA_963277665.1. Taxonomy (NCBI): domain Eukaryota; kingdom Viridiplantae; phylum Streptophyta; class Magnoliopsida; order Santalales; family Viscaceae; genus Viscum; species Viscum album. The sequence continues at coordinate 863,842,561 of OY728152.1, read as the reverse complement.
AGTAAATTAAATGATAAAGGAACGTTTTTGTAATGGAAATTTCATTGAAATTAGATGTATTTTTTAAAAATATAAGTTAAAATATGTTGTGGTGTTGCATATTTTTATATCCATGGTTAAATTATGGTGACATAGAGAATTTTTTCAAAATATATTGAAAAATAATGTTATAACAAATGTAGCCATGTCATGGGAAAGGGAATAACAATGTATTCGTGATCTTTATAGAATAAGAAAATGGTAAATGTCATTGGACTTTATGAATATAAAATAACCCTAACAATGCTTCCATGTTGTGGTTGAAGGAAGTAATTGAAGCATAATTATCTAAAAGAGAGAGACTGGAAGACTATACATTGCTTGAAGATGCTTACTAATTATTTGTGAAAATATTATGATAGATAAAATGACCTAAAAAAGAGTTATTCCATGATGTTTTCCCATTTAATGGATGATATTTATAAACACATTAAATTTCATATGAAGCTATAATGAATCATGTCATGGTGATTGGGTGTAATGATTAAACATGACTTGAAAAGTAATAATTATATGATTTTCATCAGTAGTGATAATTGAATGTAGAAAACCAATACACATTTAACAAAAAAATTTCATATTATAGATAATGTGATAATTTTCAAGATATCGAAGTTAATAAAAATAGTTGGGAAGAAAATAAAAATCCACAGATCGTTGGTCTAACTCATTGACAGAGTACACTACACCCATGGTGTGAAGCAACTACATTATGGTTTGGATGACTACAATGAAAATTTAAATTATATATAACATCTCATGTTTGAAATATTTGATAATATTTTATGATATATATTTTTACTATTTTTATAATTTTTCACTATTTATTAAATATGTGTGGAACATGAAGAAAATCATAGACACACATAGCTAATATTTTCTTTAATAGGGGTGAAATAGGAAAAAAGAAAATATTTCAAAAAATAATTAAATTTAAGAGGTAAAATAAATATAAAAATATAGTGATAAAGAAGGATATATCATTCTGAAAAAGAAAGATTAACTAAAGAGGAGGAGACTAAAGAACAATATCCTACTGAATTAAAAATATATAATATAAAAATATAAAAAAACACTATTGATGGTGAAATGGAGTTGAAGAGGAAAAATATAATAGTTAATTATATCAGTTAAAATAGACCATTGATTACAATGGAATGTGTGTAAATATTTATTATGATCCATTTCTCAAAATAATGAGAAGATAGAGAAGAATATAATGGGATCCTTGGTGTTGTTAGTTGACCAAACCAATGTATATTATCACATGATAATGGATTCAATATTGTTTGGTGCAATGAAAAATTGTTATGTCTATGGTCCTTGGATTTGTCCCAGTATATGACCCATGTAAAATACTCATGACCTTGTGTATTTATTTTCATTATATGTTTAATATACTTTTATGGAAAATATGTAAAATTACATGTTCATTATAACATGGAACAATATCTAATTGAATATATTATGTAGAATGAAGTCACACCTTGATTCATGTACCATTTTTGGGTCTCTTTGAACATGGACCATATAAGAGGTATCAAATCGTTAAGATTAGTTCGTAATTTTCCAAATAAAATCCGTAAAAAACACTCAAGATTGGGGCTCCACGTGACCTTTTTCATGACCCCTTATATGTTAGAGGCTATTGATAAATGGAGAAAGTGTATGCTCAATGTTGGGAAAACTATACTATGTATATCAAAACCATTACAAATAACAACAAAATGTTATTCACCATAAAATATCCGAGTAGAAAAAGGAAATTACAACTTAATAAAACCATAATAGAATAAATATACAATCATTCCATAATAAATGAATAAATAAATAAAATACTCATTCATCCCAACATATCTAAAACTATCCTAATCACATATATAATATAAAATATTGTAATAAAGTATAATGAGGATCCACTATAACCCCAACCAATTCACAACAAAATATTTAAATCCCATTAATCTAGACCAACATTATCCACTATATAACCTATGATAATACCAATGTAAAAGACATGGGGGATGTATATGAACCAAGGTGATTGTGAAGTGTATGATAAATATATTTTAATATCCTATCACTAATTTCCCTAATATAATCCTTTATAATCATGTGAATGAACGTATAAAATAAATAATAAAAAATGGAACATACTAGTATGTGCATCAGGTCATTTGGTGGTAATTGAGACACCAAAAAACATGACCATACATGTTATAATATCCTCTAGTGAACTATATCCACTAAAGCCTCATGAATATTAGTAATTTATAATAAATTATATACTATTTTTTTGTTTGAACAAAGACCCTGACATGTTTGCCGTGGAATCCAGCTCGTGGTTTGTCCAACCATGGGCATCAATTGTCATATATAATCCCAGACTCTCGGTCATTCTAACCATAGATGTTAAATCTCCTATTTAATCCTATTATCGTGACTTATTTGACCATAGGTGGATAATTTCATATAAAACATCAGAATCTATAATATTCTAAAAATTTATATGAAAAAAGTGTTAGATGGTGTCCCAACTCCTGACGAATATAACAGGGGGTTTCAAATTTCATATTTCATCATAGACTCCCTACTAGTCAGACCATAGAAAATATGTGATATATGTAATTTAAGGATCATTTATATTTTATCCATATGAGGAATGTTTAACATAGAATCCCAAACTCTCCACTAGATTAAACATATATGTTAAAACTGTATATGCTGATACATGTATGTACGTTGTGCTAGTCAATACCTGACATTCTAGGGCCCCATGTCATCATAACCTCATTATGTACATCAATTAAACTCATAAAAAGAGGAAAAAAATTATGTCCTAAGAAATATCTCAATAATTTAATCAAACATGATATAATTATCTATAAAAATAGATCACAACCTTGGCTCTTCTCATATGGGGTATAACGCCACCACCCATTCCGTAACAGAATCCTATCTTCATCGGCTACCCACTCCAGGTAATGAATCATATTTTTATAATGGTATAGATCAATTTTTTGTTGTTTATATTTGTTTTTATGACCTATTATATATTCCTTATGTGCTGAGAAATTCCTCGGGAGTGTTTGGGTCTTGTTCAGAGCTTGCATAATTGACTTATGAAGGAAAAGGCTAGACAAACTATTTGTGCAAACCATTCCCCTAAACCAAAACTGCTTGGAAAATCCATGTGGGGAGATTGAATGGGATGAATGTGGGTGAAAAATTAGTATAACCCTTGCTACCTAGGCCATGTGGCCCTGAAACATATCACAAATAAGTGATTGAGTGGAATTATAAAATAAATAATTCAAGATATCCAAGATAAAAAGATCCATTAAAATGATATATAAATGAATTTATGAAAATTAAACTAAATAATTCGATATTATAAACTATTTATACAACATAACGTAATCCTTTTTTAGAAAAAAAGACATTGACTTCATTAAGATAATTAATTTATTGAAATTTCATCTTATAAGGACTATTATCTTATAATTACACATTTTAATCCCATTTTAAGCATTCAAAATCCATTTAATTCACCAATCGGAAACTAATAAATACAACTGAATACAACCATATCAAATCACCACCCTCTTATTGGTTACACCATACTCAATACCATTATAAACCATGAGTTCATTCATCAATGTCCAATTGTATTTTCACATCCATTGGAGTATCCCAATAATTTTTCAGATTGACCAACATTCCTGATCTTTGAGGACCACCCTCTATCAGTTACAAAAAAATGATTTTGTGTGACTAAAACACATATACATGAGTGCCGATGAGAAACACCAATCTCTACCAATATTAGACATAATATAAACAACATCCTCAATGTTATTCCATGTTTTTTAAAAATAACAGTCCAACACTCAATAATTCATTTGTGAAGTCTACCTCATATATTTTTCCTTACACTACTATCCATGAATCATCCTAGAATGCTCCACATATTATTATCATGTAACACTTCCCAGACCCTGATCAACCCATTCCAAATAACCACTAACAATACTTACACCAATATTTTCATCATCATGGTTCTCTATCATAAAACATTATAAATGCACTAAAAATCCTTCAATCATCTCTAAAACATCAGAAGACATTCCCTTGGTCAACATATTCCAACACCAAAAATAATAATATCTCACACAGAGATAGATAGATATATATATATATAACCTTTCTATGATTCTAATATATCCCAAACATTCACTAATTTCCAATATTACCGCAAATGGAATGCCTCTAACATCTGATTAAAACCCAATTCCACCATACCTATAGGTATCTCACCAATATTTCCACCCATTTAACCCCAATGTTATCAAATACCAAAAATAAATTATATACCAACAATTCTCCTCTATCATGGGGTCTAAGGGGTATAACAAATATCTTATGATCATTAATGCACCAATCATGTTTTCCTGGGACCTAAAAAATTCTCAATGGACACATACATGACCATTTCAAACACAAAAAATACAGGAGATCTATAAAATATGACCAATATATATCGAACCTCATATACAAGAACATTCCCTAAAATATACACCAATACTCACTCTCCATGTTCAATGGTATTATTAACTCTTTCAAGTACCATCTCACAAATTATTATCCAGTTAAAAAAATAGTGATCATCCAAATAATAATGGGAATACATTCTAGTATCCCCTAATCGTAAAAAAAAAATCAAGATCCAGGGTCTCCTACAAAATATTTTTAACCGATGGTGGTTAAAAAAACATTTTTAAAATAGCGTATTTGACACAGAATTTAATCAAAATATTTATTCAATTAACATAAAACTATAAAAATTAATTATAAAAATTAAAAAATTATAATAATTTGAATGAATTATTTGGTTCCAAAAAATTTATTTTATAAATATATCATGATAGGTAAGTGATAATTAATTACATTACAGTTACTTTCTAGACATGATGTTATCAAATTAATATAAAAAATAGATCTAAAATGACATTCATTAATATTTATAAAATGTAATATTTTAATAAATGATTAAAAATTCCTAAAACTAATATTTTTATTCATGTGATGGGGATATGGTACCAAATATCAACTTGTTCTATTTATGATGTTATTTTCAATTTATAGTAACTATATTGACCCATAATGAATAAACACATTGTTATTGCTGTAATTTTTATAAAGGGATACCACCTATTAAAACAAAAGGATAAGGGTGAAAATATCACCTAAACATATAAATTTTTTATCGGATGAGAGAATATAAAATAATACTCATCTTATATTTCAATCATATCAATATGGATCCATATAAATGTTAATATTAATTTATATTAATTTAATACATTATGAAATTCCACGAATAAACCTCTCAACTCTAATAAAGTATAATGTCCATTCCTATTTTCATGACATTTAAAAACCCAATTTTTAAGCCTATAGATAACCAAAAACATTTTTAACATCTCATACCACAATATTTAGTCATATAATCTTTCAAAGAATACTATACATAGAAGTATTAAGGTTAAAAGAAAAGGATGTTATCTGATGAAGATGAATAGCTTTTAACAAAATGTATTAGTTTTATTACTTCTTATAACACATTAAAATGTTCATAAAAATGATTAAATTATAACGAATTCATCAGAAATATATTGATACTTTTTATATTAATATTTATATCCCATATACATATACAATTCCATCAAATTAGAATCAAAATAGGTGATCATTTTTATAGAAGACTACCACCATGTGAACGGATGTAATTCTTTTTCCATCACCAACTATAATGAATTGTTATAATGATGAATTTAATTTTTTATATGATATTAATTAAATATTTATCATTTCTAAAATATAATATTTATATAATTTCTTATATTTATATCGAATAAAAATGATAAAGTTATTCGTGCGAATGTGTGGACTACTACATCCACGAAGCAGAGTGATTTATTTTCCATCACTAAATCACATTGCTTATATATATAAATTTATTTATTGATTTATGGTGGTATTTATTATATTGTTATAATTATTTAATTATAAAACAATAGTTAACTTCATTCCATTATAATCATTAAAAGAGGTAAACATTACTCATGCGTACGTACAAATTACCATCTACATTACTGTAACACAGTTATTTGTTATATGAAACCATCCTGGTTGGTTTTAAAATTATAATTTATTTATTAAAATTATAATTATTTCATTATTTTTTCCTTGTTATTTATATATAGTGTACCATTTGACCATAGTTAATATATTAATTTTAATTTAAAATTATGAACCGAACATCCTCAAAATACCCAATATGGAATTAAAAGATAAATCAATTAAATATATCATTAAAAATGACATATAATGTATATTAATAAAATAACCTATAACAGGTTCATCAAAATCAATTAATTTATATAATTTTATTTTGCATGAGTTAAAGTACATTCATGTAAATTATGTAATTAAGGTAAAAAATTTCATCTCAATTTCGGTTCATTGAGGAATATATTAATTTAATCTCCATATTTCAATTATATACGGTATATAATTCACCAATTAAATTTTTATAATTAATTATTAATTATTAATTGTATTTTCAGATTCAATTGAAATTATTCGATCAAATGGGATTTGAATTGAATGTTATCTTGTGGTAAGAGGTATCTAAGCTCAATTTACATTCATTGAGTTATACTAAAACATCAATGAATTTGACATGTAATGATTATATAAAAATTTATTTCGATTTTTTTATTTATTTAAAATAAATTATTTGGATTGACATATGCCCACAAAATCACTTCATATATTAATTATAAATTCAAAATTTATGATATTTGAAAGGGTTTTCTATGTCTGTATATAATTTTCATGAGACATGTTTCATATAGTGAACCATGATTCCCTTGCATAATTTACATAATTTCTCATGAGTTCATTTTAAATTAATAAATCATTTAATTCATCTTTTTATAGATCCATATCATATAAATACATTCAATGACTTTTTATTCAAAACATAACATAATGGTAACATATTTAGGTTACAATCTACTTTCATTCTGAGATTTTTTATATTTAAAGTTACATTGGGAGAAATAGTATTCTATTATTTTCTTAAACCACACATCATTTATTATCATATTGTAATGAAACTGGATTAATTGTTTATTTTAAATTTTCCCCCATACATCTTAAATAAAAGTATTGAAATTTTTTTATATGTGATATTGATCTTGTATCTTATTTTTGATAAAGAATATTTCTCTTTTATATCCATGTGTTTAAAAATGTTTTAAAAAATCATCTTTAATAAATTTAAAATGATTGAAAATTTTATTTTATATGAACTTCAACCTTTTTTAATTGTACTTAAAAGGGTATTTCTTAATTTTTTTTGACATGGGTCACTTTGGAATCCCATTACAAAATGTTTGAATAGAATGTTGATTTTTGAAAATAACAATAAAAATATTTTTTCTAAGAATGATGTCAATTATTTGATTTGAATATTCTGTTAAATGTTTCCATGTTTTTTGGAAGAAAATTATTTTCATAATAATTTGATATTTTTCAGTTTTTAAAAGATAATTTATATGTGGAAAGGGTAATTTTCGGAAAAATTTCTCTTTAAAATATTAATGTAATTTATATTTAACACTGAAAAAAATTGATGCTACTTACAATATAATTGGGATATGGTTTAATGATACAATAGATATTATTTATATGGATGAAATATGGTTTTTAAAAATTTATTTTTTTGAATGTTGATTCTCTTCCACGTGATAATTATGTTTTGACATTAATATTGGTTATTTATATGAGTTTTATGCTGAAATACAAGATATATGTTATTTATTCATGTTATTTTCTTACTATGTTTTTAGAATGATATATAATTCAATTATAAACTATGTACATGTGGATTTGTCATAAACTATGGGAAGATGGTCACATTATAAACTAAGGAATGGTGGATCAATTATAGCCCCCCATGGGATTGGGCAATGAGATAGAGTTTACTAGATGTTAGTTACACATAATAGATAGTGGATTTTTATTTATCCTATGAGAAAATCATTTCAACCAATTATAGGTTACACCTAAGTGATATTGGAGTTTTCTAGTTAGGTAATTTCTTAATGAATGACATATTTTCAAAGACACTAGAGCATTTTCTTCATTCATACAATGAGTTTAAAATGGTTCCTTTGATCACAATTAATGTCACAAGGCTTATGATTATTAATTCATATAATATTATAATTTTATGATAAATATTTATATCATGTATCATGTTTTATGATCCACGTATTGATGGGTATATATCATCTTATGCAATTCTCATGAATCTCGATTATATCATCATACTATCATGAACATCATGTGCTCACTGATAACAATGAATTGTTAATGCTTATATTTACCGTAATTGTGATTTTTTGTTCACCCTTATAATTTTTAATTCTACCTAGGTTATGATGAATGATATTAAATTATTTTTTTCTAGAAAGGATTCATGTTACAGAATTTAATGGGAGATATTGAATAATTATTATGAAGTAAGAAAATATTGTTAAAGTGTGAAAATTATTTCTTTAAAAACAAGTGTATTATCATATAAGAGTTTTTATTATTTCTATAACTTTATAAACTGTAATGTTCCTTTGTTATGTTTATTATCTATTTTTTGGTTTTATAATTCATGGATGCCAAAATTTTCATCATGTTTAGAGATATCGATCCAAAAAATTTAATGATTATGTGTTGTTAAAACTGATCTAGTATTGTGGGTCCAATATACTTATATTTGGTATGAAATAAGATTTTAGATATATTTTGATATTAGGATTTTTTATTTTGATTTTAATATAGTAGTCAAGCATACCATCATGGATCTAGAAGTATAATGATGATCAATAGTTCAAAATAATAGAAGCCCCTTATAATTTTAATCTATTGGGATTTTTATGTGATTAATGATATTGTTAGAGATATTTTATTATGATGAGGTATGTATAACCATTATGATTATCATGAAGTATTATTTAATTGATAATTCCTTTACATTTCATGTGCATGTGTTTAAAGGTATTGATTACTTTTAGAGTTTATAAGATATTTTAAATATAGGTAATTATGGGTTATTACAATTTGGGAACATATGATTTATAATATTGATACCCATATATTTAAATGTGATTTGATGAATAATTTATTAATTTTATTTTAGAAGAAGATCACTAATTTTTTTTGAATATTTATGTTTTTAAGGTAAAGAGAAAATTATGGAATTTTAATTTAGGAATGACTGTTGAATTATATTTATGAAGAATATAATGTTTCTTTATGGTGGTTCAGTTTCATTATAGAATATATTATTAAATATTATGATTATATTATAGGGGAATATACATTTTTGGGTATAATACTTTATGATTTACTCATTTTAATGGGGGATATATGCTAACATAATCGTCGAAGAATTTTTTATCAAATCCTTTTGATATTTGGGTTCAAATCCTAGTCAGGAATATTTTTAATAATTCTAAGGTTCATTATTTATCTAATAATCTATGTATATGTTTTGGATGTATTGTTCAAGATTTGGAGATTATTATTCAATTATATGTATACAGATTTATTCACTTTGTGAATTTTCTCCACTTACAATAAACATGATTGTTTTTATAAATATATAATGATAGGATGAATATATTTTTATCCTTTTTGGGTTATTTGATATGTGAGAAGTTGATTTTTGGGCTTCATGAATGAAAAAATAAACTTTAATACCCATTATTTGGAGTGACGATATTATTGTTGTGTAAATTGGTCAATGGATGAAATTATACATATCATCTATAGATATTTCATTACATTATTACTATAGATGATAAATTAATTCTTCAACCATAGGAAATGGATATTTAAAATAATGTTACCATATTACATTCATTCTTCATTAATAGATGGCCATTTCATGCGACATTTTTTTGGGTTTTTTTTTTAAATTTTTCATTATGATTAAAATTATTATGACTAATGATATATATCACTCTGCATCAATATTTTGAAAATAAAATTTTAATCAAATTATATATTTTTCACGGCCCACTAATTTTATACAATTTGGAAACTTAGTATGTGTTATTTCATATGACCTTTAGATTTACCATGATATCTTTTCATGTGGATGTTTTATTAACTATTTTTATGAGGTTGAATTTCAAAAATAATATTTTCAAATGTGAAAAATTGTATAACGAATTTAAATTTAATATTGAAATAAAATAATTTATTAAGGTTTGGGTGATAAAAAACAATGATATTTTAAAAATTAGATTATGTTTAATTGTGTATACTACTTTCAATGTAGAAACAATATATATTAAATATATAGAAAAATAATAAATGGCCATAAAATATTAAAAGTAATTTAATATGATTGATGTATTGTTTTCTTATCTTTTAGATAAATATAATAATTTGGGAAGCATGGTTTTATTATATTAAAATTATTTTTTCTTGTTTATGTAATTATATTTAATGTAAATGAGTAGTTATAAAAATGACATTAATTAAATTTTATATGAAATAATATTTTATTAAATGAATTAAAATTCATAAAATTATTATATTCAAAAAATTAATTTTTATATGGTCGAAAATATCAACTAGGATCCATTTAGGGGTCCATATACTTTTTATAGTTACTATATTTTACCCTAAATAGTAATAACTTTTTTATCTCAGTAATTATCAAAATCTGTTAAAATAAAATGATACAGGTTAAAAAAGATCCTAAAATTTTCCAATTATTTCTAGATAATAGGATTATGACTCATAATCAAATTATCATTGAATGATATATATATGGATCCATTTTATGATGAAACAAATTTTATATTACTGTAATAATTTAATAAATTCCAATATTGACCCTCCCCTCTCTTATAAAAGAGCACATGGTGTCATATTTTATTAACAATAACAGTTTTTTTGTTGCCAATACCAAACCAAATACATTATAAAATCCATTCCCATATTATATAGGTATTATTTATGGAGGTATATAATACATATAGATATTATGTTTTAAAGAAAATGAGGTTGTTCTTTGAAGAGTTATGGAATTTAACAGAATATTTTTTTAAGTTATTCCCCTAAATCCTTAATGTATTGTTAAAAAATTATGAAATAATAACATGTGAATATTATATATACTGAGATGCTGATATATTAATGAGAAAACCTATACCCATCGTATATTCTAAAAAATGGAAAACTAAACCACTCTCTTTTTGTAATGGAGATTTCTGCCTCATGAACAGATTGAAATCATTTTACACAACCACCTCTCAAGGATGGTAATAATGATTGATTTATTATTAATATAATTTAATAATGACCTATTTTTCATTTTATAAAGATATAATATCAACTAACATATTATCTTTTTATCCTTTTAAAAATGAAAATTTTGTTTCCATAATGTTATAATTTCCTATACCAACGAGTTAGAACTATTGGTATAGGTCCCCAAACTGTTGGTATAGCCTATACCGATGGTTTGGGAATTTGTTGGGGGATTTGGTGTGCTTTTGGGGAAAAATATTGGGAAAAATTGATATAGTTAATATTTTTCATTATTATTAACATGTTTTCAATGATTTAATCCCTCCAAATTATTCAATTTGAGTATATTTTCATAATTTCTGTTTTTTGGTGTGTTTTGGGCTTAAATATCTAAACGGGGTAATTTTGTAAAATTGAATGTTTTATATAGCTTTTTTTTCTAGAATAAAATTTACAATATTTCACCAATTTAAGTGAATAATGTTTTTTGGGTTTGAATACATATGGGATTCAATTGTGTCTGTTGGACAGAGTTGTAATACGAAACCCAATGGTAGAGAAAAATAAATCAAGTGGAGAACTCGGTCTGGATGGAAGAATGGACCCCACCACAATAAATTAGAAATATCTCCTTCTACAAGCTTCAAATAAAGTTATTACAACTGTTTTTGACTGAATACTTTTAAGGGACGATTCAAATTAAATTTAATAAATTAAGGTGATCATTAAGGCATATTTGGAGTGGGTACAAGTGGAGTGTGTCAAACAGTTTTTGGCAGCCAGAAAATGTAATGATCAATGATTTCAACATATTTGTATTTAAAGCTATCCAAAGACACTAAAATTTTGAGGGTGGATAACAAACATAATTATAAACATTTTATAAAAAAGGGACTCATTGTGTTTCGACTAGAGGTGGGAATGAACTAGGAAAGATTCTGGAGGATCGAAATATTTGTTCTTTCTTTTCATTATATTATTCTGCATAGTCTTGTAATGTGTTCTTACTCCCCCTTATTCAAAACAACCCTTACAAATAAGGGGTAAATTTTGAATAATTTGGGAATGGGAGGTTTTATTTTTTTTCATTCATGAGTTCTTTCTATTAATGTTCTAATATCATTATCTATCTTCTGTGAAATTAGTTTCAATTACTTATAATTGTTTTTAGTAGCATGTATGATTGTATATAATTTTAAAATCTATTGTTTTATGGCTGTGTTAAATTATCAATTTCTCCCTCTACTAGGGTTTGGTCTATATACGATGGAATAAACCATTTCATAGTGTTGATGTACTTAGTGATCAACGATACATGTGTGAGAAGAAGTGAATGTTCTTGATTGTTTGGGATAAACATGACCCAATTGGGAATTGATTAAGATAATTGGGGGTATTTTCTAAAACTCTATAACCCAATGGAAGGAGTGTAGACTAATCTGAGATTTTAGTAAGGTTTATTATCTACATTACTATTTGACCAAGGGAGTGAGAAGAAGCGATTGTGCATTCCCACTTTCATCGACATTTCATATGTGAATTGTATGATTTGAACACCGATAGAATTACAATTGGAAAACCAACCCTGACCAAATCACCATCTTATATAATAGTAATGAATCACATGTTTTTTCTATTTTTAGATTCCCTTAATTTATTTTTATTTTTTAGTTTCTTTATTGTCTTTTTAAAATCAAACAATTTAAAAAACAATCCCCACTTCTTTCTCTTATTTCATTTGAAAAACAAACTTTTTCTAAACTACTCTTTGGAGAATACCATGTTTTAACATTATACTAAATTTTATCATAGGTAATATTTTCTTTTGTCACATCCTATGATAGAAAAAGTCAAAAAAAAAATGTTATCATTTCTGGGGAGGTAGTGCCAACATTCATTTTCATGCTTATATTGCATGACTAGAAGTACAAACCATGACCCATTCCCCATAGATCCTGAAATTGAAATAACCTAGTTGAATAGACATAGAAACCTGATTTTTCAATCTTAAATTGAGGAAAACTCTCTTTTATACTCAATTGAAACATCAATTGTTTAATCCGAGCCTATCATCATAGATGGATATCAAAACCAAACACATAGAGACATTTGTGCACCACAATTCCTTAATAAAAAACAATATACATATCATTCCAGTTTGACAAAATTATTTTGAGATGAAACATAACATGGTTACATTACATCCAAAATATTATACCTTGGAAGATTAAGACCCAAACAAACATATTTAATAGTTCACGCATGTATTCTCAACTTTCAGTCCCAGTGGAGTAATTGTGGAAAATTTAATGTGGAACCAGTTCCCAGTTTCATTGGAAGGAGATACCCAGGAATAGTTGAATGGAATTGAACCAGGATATGTGAATGATTGAAATGACTTGGTAATATTCTTCAAGAAAATATTCATCCCCGCCTCTAGAAGTATGATCATTTGAAAGGAAATCTATGCCATCAGACAGTAATTAGGAAAACCTCTTTACGGGTTCTTGGAGAGATTTTAGAAGCTATGTTCTAGTTGCCCATATCCAGAAATTGAGAATAATTAATTTCCTATCTTCTATTATCAAGGATTACTATACAATGATAGAAACCTTTTGGATGCATCATATAGAGGCACATTAATAGACATGTCACCCAACGAAGCCAAGGGAGTTATTGAGAAAATTTCTCAAAACTCACAAAAATTTGGTACAAGAGGTTCTGGAACAAGAAATATTCATAAGGTAAGAACATGTCATCCATCATCATTATTAGAAACTAGGATTTAAGAGATAACTATTTTGGTGCAATAGATGGCCTTGAAGCTAGTGAGTGGAAAATAAGTGCCAGCTATGGTAAGTGGTTTATGCTCATCAGCTGATCATTTCACTGACCAATGTTTGGAAATACAGGTAATGGAAACATGTGAGGTAGCGTTCCAGCCAAATTAGTTTAAAAAAATCAAGTAAGGAGAGATCTTAATAATTTCCAATATTGAATTGGAAATTAGTAGAATTAAGGTAGACCCCCATACCATAATATGTTTCAAAATAAACCGTCATTTGAGAATGAATTCCAGAACCCACCACCATTTCAACAGAAATAATATTATAACCAGACATCTTCCCAACAGCAACCCACATTCCAAAGACCCTATGATCTGCCATCAATTATTACAGAACCTTCAATTCAAAACCCATAGAAAAATCTGAGTTTGAGGGGTTGAAAGACACAATAAAATATTTTTCCAACATATCCGAATGTCTCATAGACATTATGACCAATCATCCATGTAAAATACCTTCCCAAATAGTCCCAAAACCAAAGGAAAATTTCATATTGATAATAACAAGAAGTGTAAAAGAACTCCCACCACCAGCCCCCATTGATCTTTAAACAAGGCATCTAATATATCCTAGTTATTGTCAGTTACAAAATGCACGTAGTTCATTTGAATCATTAGGACTGAAACCAAGGTATATACTCTTATATGTAATGGATGTTCATACTATGCCACCCATTGGGTCTCTTATATGGGTTTCCACAATTGATGGATATTTACAATGTCTTATGAGGTGTTCCTTGCATCCCCTAGGCCCACATGAGTAATGCTCGGTGTTAGGGACAAGGAAAATAGATAAAAACCCAAATGGAGTATGGATATGGGGATTGGGTTTTTTGGAATAATACATGGGGTCCTCATTTCAGATCTCGGGCCTTGATATGATTCCCTACGTATCCTGGATATAACATGAATCAGGGTCATCATAGTTCAGTTTACATTAGGGATCACACATTAAGGCCATCATATACTATTATAGAAGTATATTCCATAGATTATATAATCATTTCCTCCCCCTAATACTATGTGAGACATGCTCGTTGTCAGAAATAAGGGATAAAAAATATTCAATTTCATTTACCTGAATAAGTGTTTTGGATGTCTGGATTTCCCTTTATGATTGATATGGGACTCAGAACTTGGCGAGAGGTTGCCTCTATATCTTGAATGTATTGAGAATCAGATTCATCATAGTTCCCTTTATTTTTTGTATTGAAAACTATGATTTTCATTGTAATATTATGGTTGTTCATAATGTAGATGTCACAATCATTTCAATTCGCAAATCCTACTTGAGCAATGACCATTGTGAGACGGAAGGTATGACAGGAAATAGATTCGATTGATTTGAATAAGGGAACTGGACCTTGGGATTTAGCTGGATGAGTAATGTGGGACCCATAACATGAGGATGGGTGATCAACATATCCTGAGTATTGAAATAATCAGGGTAATCATAGTTCCCTTTATGTTAGGGCCTACACACAGATGTTTCCCTTATATTTAAGGATTACACACCATGGATAGTAATTGACATCATGTTTGATGATTCCCTTTTGATATGGACTTCTTTTATGAATGGTGTTGCGAGACCTGATTTCCATGCCCTAGGTGTGATCGCATGATCCAGTTGGTATCTACTAGTAGGATCCATGTTTCTTAGCTAATACATGTAAATGGTGTCGCGAGAGTCATCGTTTTTCCTGGATGACAACTCTGGGAGAGACCGTATGTCCTTGCCGGCATGTTTGTAGGCTGTTGCGAGTCCTTGGGTGATATTCATAGACACATTTATATGAGCTAGGAGATGTTTTAGGGTGTTGTATTATGTATTTTGATAACATATGCATGAACCATTATATGAATCAGGAAGAGTGTATTAGAGATGTTATTAGTCTTGGTGATGGACATAGAGGACCTGTGAGACTGTAGTGGTGTACACATGAGATCCATGTGACTCATTCTATCTTGTATTGAATGATCTTTGAGTCCTAGGTGATGTTCCTAAACAAGGTTTCAAGGTCTGGGTGATGCATCCTGGAGTTTCCATGTGTCTTTGGATCACACACAAGAGTCAAATAGGAGTTGTCAAGAGAAGATTTTTTTGCATAAGCCTTCCTCCTTGGATCATGGTTCTCACCATTAAATTGAGAGTACCCTCTCATTATTTGGTCTTATTTTTTGGTGTTTTGGGTGATCTAGTGGGTCTATGGAATATGCTTCACATAATCAACCATATTCCCTTCGTGTGATTTACGAGTGATCAAGGGAAGTCCTTATAACAAATGCATGACTAGTTTGCTTATCCATCGATGTAGTACCAAATGTAATGTTACATGTCGAATGATTAGTCATTCAATAAATTATGTAGGAATTTCTGAGCATTTGATATGAATTATAGAGGTTATATTCGAACCCATTATTCTTTTTGGAGAATGTGATTTATTGGCATCACCACCTGGAGTTCATGCAATTTTGTGTGGCATATATGGTACATTTTCAGGCAGTAGTCGATAAAGGGGTCTAGGACCATGGGGTTTCACAATTCTCTGATGTGGAAATATACAATCATGTCACTTATTTTTTAGCGAGTACATATCTCCTTTGTGAATGCGTCTTTAAGTTATTATTTATGATTATTGAAGACTTGTTTCATCATACAATTGTGTTAAGGGGACTCCATGTAGTTGTTATAACATGACCGAGGGCCTTTCCATGATTCAAATTCTTGTGGGAAGATACTCATGAGAGATTGGGTGACATTTCTTGGGGTCTTGTGGGATAGCACTATAGGTACACTGGGTACGTCCCATTCCATTAAGTGAACACGAGAACCTCTTACCACCTCTATTTTAATCACATTTTTTTATGTAACAACTGTTTGGAGTCATGTGAGATTGAATGTGTGTTTTCAAGGATATTAATTCTATTATTTGGAGATGTTTCATGTGACCATTATGGGTCACATGGGGTAGTGTGAGAATCCCACGGATGATTCTCTCTATTCGTCCTTATGAGAAAAGGATTTTTATGGGGTGCTTCTCATAGCGATTATGGAATGCCAATGGGTTCTCTGGAGGTGGGTTGGACATGTCACCAAGGAAACATGGATCCCTACAGGTTGTTAGGGGTGTGCATCACATGAATTTAAGTGAAAAAACGTGTATCTCCTCCTATTATTTATCTCCTTCATTTTATGTGTATAAGGCTCTAAGGCCATGAGATTTTACTCAAGTAATGGCAATTATTTTTACTTTATTTTTAAACGGATTCTAGCCTAAATAATATCTGTCATGTGGAGATTATTTAAGAATGTTTTTGAGAGGTTTATCTATATATCATTAGAGCACAATGGATTTCTCTGTTCATTCCTAATGACTTCCATGATGTGAGGTATACAAGACATAGGGGTTTCATGAGATGTGTTGGATAGGTCGCTAGGGACCCGTGGTGCTTCGCTGGTTCCAAAGCGCATGTGTCTCATGTCAATTTAAGACCACGAACCCCTATCACCTCTCATACATTATCTATATTGATTTAAGAAATTAATTTTCATACGTTATACATGATAGATTTGAAATTATATATGGACTTTATTATTCCGAACGACTACTTGGTGCATGAGATGTACGACCACTTGGGGTCCTTGCATTGGAATGTCATCCCCTCTTTTTTTGAGGGATTTCATAAATTTGATTTGGAGATCCCCCATGTGCATAAAGGATTTTTGATGGGGAAGCTATTTGTTATTCAGTGGGGTATTCATTATTCTAGAAGATTTATTATGGCCTTGAACTGGTCATGCGTACATGAGTCTTTTTGGGTTTTCATGAGTCTTTGATCATCACATTCTTATTTTCATTCAGGGGAAGAAAAATACTCATATTTACATATGTAATTAATATGTATTTCACTGATGCTTATTTGGCAAGCATCAATAATATTGAAGCTAATTGTTTTCAATCATGTAAAAATTATATTAATTTGTATTTTTGTTATTTTTAATGAAATAAATCATTTTTATTTGAATAGTAAAAAAATATTTCAATAAAATAGTAGTAATTTTGAAAATAAGAAGAACGTTGTTAAAAATAAAAAATTATAAAAAATATGTTAAAAAGATTAATTTTGGAATGATGTTATTCTTTATAAAAATTTAATTTTCATTTAGAAAACAAATGTATAAATGTTTTTAAAAAAATCAATATTAATCTAAAAAAATATTTTTAATCATTATTTATTAATTGGTTTTTCACTTAGTGGAAGTACATTTTATATTTACCTGAAAAGTTAAATAAATATCATTTTATAAATAATAAATCAATGAATTTCATTAAAATCAAAAACTTTTATATTTTCATAAAAATAACATTAATGCTTCAAAATATTCACTAAAAACACATTTTTACACATTCCATGAGAGAATGATAAAATAAATTTTCCTTAGACATTGGTATTTTCATTAATTAAATTGATTTAATATTTGTAATATGTAGTTATAAATTATTTAATAAGACCAATTTTATAATTAGGCATTACATGTAAATTACATTGGAAAAAATTAATTACTATCGTAAAAACCAAAAATGCTAAAATTTAGAATTCTATGAGTAAATGACTTAAAAACATGTTTAAAACTTTTCTGAAAATGAAATTTTGAGACACTATTGATAATACCTAATCTCTCTGTCTAATAATTTCTATATTTTCTTAACATTCCACGTCAAACATTATTCCCTCTTTACATTAAGAAGTTGTATTCTCAAAAAACTATATGATTCACATATAAAAGGAGTTCACCACCACCCAATTTCACCACTCACTATATAAACATATATTTAACTAATTACACCCCTATTCTTCAAAAAAAAATTCTTCCATTTCATATGGACCCTTTTCTTTCAAAAATACCGAAATAATGAGAATTAAAATGGTAGCCAATAGAGAACATCAAAAGGGAAAGGTATTTTTCACAACAAAGTTCACATAATTATTTTCATATTAGTCCCCCCAAAGAAATATTATATAGAAATAATTATGAAAAAAATATTTATTAATAATATGTTTAATTGTAGTTATAATTGAATATCTATTTTCTAGGTTACTGCAAAACCAATTGAAATATAAAGACGTTGTCATGCGTGTGTGTAAACTACCACTTACATGAAAGAATTTATTAATGTTTCATCATATCCATAAAAAATGGTTCTAAATTTATATTTAATAGATTAATATGATATTTATAAAATTATTATGTTTCAAATATTATAATAAATAATTTATCTTCCTCCAAATATATGGAAAACGAACCCATCTATTTTTCATAGGTGTAGAATATAACATCCAAAAAAGTAACGTAGTTTAATTTTCACTCTATTCTATTCTTATTAATCTAAATCGACTCTAAAATGATTCACCACTTTATCAAAAACAAAAAAAATGAAATTTTAATTATTAATAGTGATATTATCACAAAATCTCTACATAATCCCACTTACACAGTTTTTATATCATGTTCATTTTTAGTTTGGTTCCAGCAACTTCATGAAATATTAAATAAATATATTTAAAATATGACTAAGTGAACTAAATTTATGATGGAATTAGATAATAATAACTAAATAATAACATTTCATTTTTTAAATGGTCATATTAATATCTACCTGATTATTTTGATACCCCCATTCATTTAATAAAATTACCAAAACAACTTGTCACCAATTTCATTATCACAAATCATAATAAAACACATATTAAATGAAATTAAAACTTTATGAATAGTTATAAAAAAACTATTACAAAATCATTAATGATAAAAAAAAATACGAAATTAAAATATTTAAATAATAATTGACAATTCATTTATGAATCTTTTGAAGAAAAATAATTAAACTAATATATATTAAACGATGAAAATAACATATAAATAATTAATATATATGTAATTAATTATTATATTTGTATTATAAAAAATTTATTGAAATAAAAATTAATATTAAAACGTTATTAGGATAATTATTTTTTTATACAGGAGGTCAAATCACTGTCCCTGAATTCTAGAATTTAGTTAAGGGGTTTTGTATCCCAAATTGTAATCATTGAGATATGAAGTCTATTCAACACATGTTTTCAATTTTTTGGTGTACATATTTTTAATAAATTTATTTTATAATAATTCTTGATAAAATATATTGTATTTAAAAATACATATAATGTTATAAATTTAATGGGTTAAAAATTTGAAAAATTTCAGCAATGAAATGATTTATTTGTCTAAATATTCCAATATATGATAATTTTTTTGACATTGTGAATAATTTTTTTTATGTGGTGTATACACTGCCAATTTCATAGTTTATATCCGTAATTATCTTTCATTCATTTATTTTTATGATAAATTTCAATATCTCTCTTTAAAATGTTTTCGATTAAAATGTACTCAAGAAGTAAATGTTTTTTAAAAAATATCATTTAAATATAGAGATTTTTTTTGAATGATAACAAATTTTAATAATATGTACAATTTTATCTAGAAAACCCATAATTTTATTCTCTAAAAGTCAGTCCTTAGGTTTTACAACTCCTATTACTATTCTTGTTTACCCTAGACTCATATTATACCATTTTTTATGTTAAACAAACCCCACATATTTTTTAGGGTTGGTTGTTATCTCTTCCATCTCTTTATTCATTATATTCTTTTATAGAGGATACTATGTTTTCCTTAATAATATATTATTTTCATTTCCATAATTTTTGTTTGTTTCATTATAAATTACATTACTGATTTTTAAGTCTTTTTATTTGTCAAATTTTAATAATATTTCCCAACAGTAACTTTTAAATGTTCTATGAGAAAATATCATTCCACCATTTTTCCATTTTTTGTGAAACATATTCTATTCATTTTCATTTGTTTATAAAAGATAGTCTTATTCTCTATAATTAATAATAATAATATATATATTAATAAATGTGTTCAAATGTTCAATGTTATTTCTTATTTTCAAATCATTTTTCATATGGCTCCCAACAAGTGTTTTTCACCTATATATATAAATATTTTTAAATATGTTGTTATTGATCAACTATATTATTAAAATGACACCATCTATAATATTTCTTATGATGTCTTATTAAATGTATGTTTCTATCAAGATAATGATCTATTATTTATTTTTTATTGATTATAATCAATCATTTATAAACATGTTTTTCTTCTTATTCATTTTGTTTACAATTAACCAATATTACATTTCCTTATTTTTAGTACATTCACATAAATACTGATATAAAAATTGATTGGGGAAATTATTAACAAAGATGAATAAATTTATCTATGTGGTTTAAATTAAATATTACCCATCAAATTAATTGATGGTTAAAAACTATAAAGTTACTGATATCTTCAGATTCCCATATATTTTCCATGGTTTTATCAATATTGATTATTAGCGTTAGTATGAATGGTTTATTTATGTTATACCAAATTAAAAGGATATAAAACCTATTATCATTCCATGGTCGCATATTTTATGATGAATGACTGATTTCAAGTGGCACACATATGGATGGTTAATGGAACATTGGCATCTTATATCCTTATATAATGAATTTGTTATGTATTTATATCTAATGTGATAAGGATATTATGCATTGAAATTTTTTTTACTCACAGTAGGAACAATGAAAATTTTGATTGTTCATAATGATTAAATTTACCTATACTTATTTTTTTCCCATGTTCTTAGATATAATGTGTTTGAAGGTAATTTTACATTTCAATGCCATATAGATATGATTATTATGCATTTTACCTTGTGTGTCATCTCATAATAATTTTTCAGGGTATTCGATTGTTCATTTATGAAATTATGTCCTTCTATCAGGAATTATTGACATATAATATTTTTCATGTTCTACTTAATATGATATTTATAATTTTATCATGGATTCTCACATTCTTATGATCTAACCCTTGACGGCATATTGATATGTTTTCCATTACTATGTTTTTTAGCTCACCCTTTTCTTATGTTTCCATTACCATGGCTATAAAGGTGATCATAACATATGAGAAGTCAATAAGGGAGTCTATTATTGCTCAATAATGCAGAAATGTTCATGAGTATCATAAATTAATATTCAAATACATCCAATTCTAATGAAACTAGACCTTCCATTCAGGGGATTATCTATCGTGTGTGATATATAATGTTTATATTATGTAATTGATATAAAATTAAGATATTTTTTTCTCAGTTAATCACACTTATTAGTAAATGTAATCTGTAATGAATCTATGTTTAGAACTAGGTCTGGGAGTGTGGGTCTGGGGAACATCGGTTGGTATCTGAGCAAGGATTATTTACTTTTAAATATTAGTTTAGTTTTATTATTGATTTATGATAAGAAAACATCATTGAACACTGCAGGGATAAGAATAAAGTCTATGTTTAAGTATAAGATAAAAAAATTGAATTTTGGTAATATTTTGGTTATGTGATTTTCATTGAAATTAAATCCTTTTTGGGATACTAGAATGTGGATGTGGTTCTATTATGGATTTACATCATGGTAATCACCATGAAATTAATTAAACGAGTATAAACTCAATATTATCATTGTTTATGATGAGTGGGTCAAATATTGAACACATGGATAGAAAATCATAGGTGATATACATTGTCTAATTAGCATTGTCTTTAATACCCATTATGAAGGATTTAAATGTAATTTAATGGTGTATATAGATATACTAAGGTTATAGGACATAATATGATAATTATTATTGAACACTAAGAATAAAATGAAGGAGGTAGAGGTTGATTCAATTAATTTATAGTTGAAATAAAAATATCATAGATTGAATTGATGTTTTTATTATATAATATATATTATGATTGATTTTTCATATGATCATTAATTTTGATTTATTTAGTTATATTCAAAACAATTTTCAATTTATTATTTGGTTGAAAAAAATGTCCTGAAAATGAAGTTGTGAATGTACTATCTTCATATAATTCTATTGATGCATATTTTAGAAAATCAAATTTATAGTATTTTATATTATATTTGGGTAGATATCTCATAATAAATAAAACCATATGTCATGTCTTTATTATAGACACCCATAACTATTTCAATAGTGAATAGTAATTGAAATTGAATGTGTGGAATTTTTTTTTGGTGGACACTGTAATGGAATGTTTATGACCTCAGTAGGCAAGGAAAACTATATAATTTGGACTTTTAAAATCACTTCTGTTGTTTAAGTGGGATCTGTCACAATAACTAAACAAATGTAGACAAAAAAGTGAGGAAAAATAAGAAATGTATACCACCATACACACATCCTGATTATTATTCATATGGGCCATTTTACAATTTCTAATAAATAATCTTTAAATATAGGTTGGTTTATATTATATGGTTTCATTGAATAATGAATGTTATGAATTATAGAACCATATGGAAATCATGAATTGTGGGACATTGTCTTCCAATTCAAACACTATAAAATATATTATCATGTAAAAACATATCAATATTTCTTGTCTGATACGACATGGAGAGCTCTCGCTCATAAATTTAAGCCCCCCCTCTAATGATAGATTTATAATACTGAAATAAACTCTAATATGTACTTTTACATAGGCCGTAATAAACATGACATATAATTCTTTCATATTTTTAGATAAGTTACCATAATAAATGAAGTACCAAACATTTTGTTTATCTATTTCATTTCCCATGTATTTAGTTTAATGATTATTAGTCTCATTGACTTGCAATGTTCCCTCATTTGGTGTGAGGAATCCCTAATTTCCCTAATGCTTAGGTACATTGATATTTTAACTAGAACCCTTTAGTACTAATCCCATTGATGGTAATCTAGTTATAATTGGTTTTGGAATATTGGGGTAATCCTTTTTTTGTGTTTAACATTATTCCATAAAGGTAGTGGGAAATCACCTGATCCAATAATTCCATATTCCCCTTTTCCTGAGCCCAATCTAAATTAATAATTTGGTGTTATTCCATTTCATATATATATATGAATCCTGGAAATATTTCCCCTCCACTATAGTAGTTTTATACATCCCGTTTAAACCCTCTCCCAAAGAGGTGAGAAGCACTAACTTTTATCGTGGGGTTTCTAAGATTGATGGGTTATTTTCATCTCTTCCATATAATTTTTTTAATTATTTCTTCTTCCTAACCTTATTTTTATCTAACCACCTTACTCAACACTTTTATCAATGATATATCACATAAAATAAAACTACTTCCATAATATAATACATAAAAGAAATTTCAAAATAGCCATATAACTACCTTGGTTGGGCCTTATTATACTAGGATACAAGTTCAACTATCTACCCTACTGTTGTATCTCCTCCTACTGTTGTCGATTTAACCTGCGTGGGAGCCTCCTCATCAAAACATATATTCATCATTGAAGACAAAAATCTTGTGTAGATCTAGCCACCACTATCAATGACACAAATTACAACCATTTTCCCCGAATGCCAATATGAAATAACCTCTTCTTCCACAACACTTAGTGGACAACCAATCAAAATAATTTGAATGGAGTTTCATTCAGTAATCTGCATACTTATCTTGTGGTAATATTTTCCAATATCGAATGATTTTCCAATATTCCTCCCCCGGCTATCCTCATTTTCATTCTCTACATACATTTGAATCAAAGTCTATGAAAACACTATAATATATTCTAAAAATTCCACTATATGATCACTCGAGAGACATATTTCATAAGGTACCATGATACAACACTCTTCCATGTGGCATAAATAGGGTTGATATGTATCCTCAACTACACCAATCAATGTTTCAAAGGATTTTGATAGGTAACATAGGTGTGATATGTATTTTTTGGATAATATAACCCCATGTATACAGTGCTATATATTATAATAAATCCTATTATAATAAATAATATATCAATTTGAAGAAGAGGATCCAATATGTCACAAATGTGGGAAATAAAGGAGAAACAAATAATCAATAATTATGAATTATGTAATAAACAGATTTGATTTCTGTAAATGTAAAACAAAAAAAATACCAAGATAAGAATTAATTGACACAAAATAATCCTAAATGTCCTAAATAATTATCCCCTTGTTGACACCCATCTCCAAAAACCAGCCCATCTAGCTTGAAAAATGAATCTAATAAAATGACCCACACCTTTTTCAAATTTTGTATCCATGTAATCTTCTTGTGTTCTAAACTGTGGTCTGAATAGTATATGAGTGACACCCAGTAGGCCAACACACTATTTCTAAACAAAATCATTCTGATAATAAGTTTTTAAAATAAAGTGACATATAGGTATATTTATTATTCAATTAATATAATACACCCATCAACCCACTTCAGCACCATACCAAAATATCACTTAGTTTGTAGCACAACCATCCAAAAAACCATATATCCAGAGAAAAATCCCACAAAGAAGGCTTGATCCCTTTATATATGAATTTTATCATTGTACTGGGCATAGGCCACTCAAAATAAGCATTACAACATGGTTCTGGGATGATCCTGCTCAATATAAGCATTACATCATGCGCATTGAAAATAGATCACTCAATATACATGTTTAAACATGTGATAGGGTAGTTCCCTCTCGATAGATGCATTATATTAGGGGAACTAGAATATTACCCTCAATATAAGCATTAAATTGGGGACTAGGTGGTACCTTCTCAATATAAGCATTATAGCATGGAAACAAAACATGTCACAATAGCTTGTAAATCATAATATCACATCATACATCTCAATGGTTAATTATGAAAATTACAATTTACCTTTTAGTCACACATTATTTATGCCTAAAATGATCAAAAACTATATAAATAATTAATAATCCATTACTTATAGAATCTAAATCAGATAATCACCTAAGATACCATGTCCTGATAACCACATGTTAATCCATTATCCAGTTCATATATATATGTATATATATATATATTCAGGGGTTCTCTCCAGCAAGGGTAGTCATAATCATGGTCTCTATCCATTTAATCAAAAGTGATCCAACCCATCTTCCAATCCTTGATTTAGAATTTATCAATAAATTGTTTATTTGTGTTCAAATTACTTAGATTCATTAAAAAAATTGCATATATTTCACAATTAAATTGACCATAGGGTTAGGATTAGTCTCCCAACCTTAAAATAGTGATTAACCTAGTTCTTGCAATTGGAAACACCAACAAGGGTGATGGAATAATATAAATCAACAAAACCTTGATCAAACCAAAAAAAATTAAAAACCCCAAAATGAACCCATGGTTCAATATTCCCACCTCAATAGTTAATAATGATTGAAGATAAGAAGGAAACCTAAGGAAACCTACTCAAAAGGGAATATATACATAAATGGGAAGTCTAGAATGGAGGTAAGGGAACCTAAATCACATAGAGAACCCAATGTATAAATAGTACGAAGGGATAAAAAAATAATGAGATGAATTATATGCATGAAACACCTAAAATAGTTGGGTTGATTATTACATCATGTGTAGCCCCTTCACATCATGTATTTCCTCACTTTCATGATATGTTGAAAAACCTATGACATCTTGTTAATTTTATCCATATTGATATTAATGAAACATGAATTTAGTTCAAGACATGTCACCACTTCAAATAATGAACGACATCATGAAATGTGACATAAAGTAGTAATATTAAATGTAATATGTACATGGGGTGTAATTTTCCAGCGAAAATATTTCTAAACTGTTTCTACAAAAGGATATGAATCACCTACAAAACCTGCCAAACTCCCGAAAAAACCATTATAATCAAATTTAGAACAATTATAAATATTTTTTATTATATAAAATAAATATACAACCCTAAAAACTAGTTAAAATTCATGAATAAATATATACATCTACAAAAAAGACTCATCAACCATGGACTATAGAGAAACTCCAAGTGGACATATGTAGAAAAAGAAGGGATCTTATAACCTCCAAGTGGGACTTACCTTGAAAAGGATCTGAGAGCCTCAGAGAGGCTTCTCTTTCTCTCCCGCGATGGCTAGGGTTTCTCCCCTGTACGCCCGCTCCTCCCCTCTCTGGCCATCTCTCCCTGGTTCGACTCTCGTTGAATCGTCTCCTCCCCACTGATTGGTTGGCTCGGCGTGACGATTTCGTCGTGTGTGGGCTCGGATTATGCGTAGGTGGTCATTTCATTGAGTTTGACGACGGATCTGGAGTGGCCTAGGGTGGGTGGATTTTTGTTCTCGTTTCTTGTTTTCCTTGCTTGTTTTTTAGTGTTGATGATTTTCTCTTAGCGGTTCCATTTGAAGATGGCAGTGCTTGGATTTTCCTGACGTCGCCTCATCCATGTGGTGGAACTTCTTCAGATTCCTCGGGAGTTCTCCATGACAGTCTTGGGATTCATCCTCCTTACTATGGTTGAACGCTTCGGGCTTCAACTCTGCCGGTCTGACCTACGGGCGTAAGACCGGTTTGTTCAACAACATACTCAACGGAGCATTCAGGGGTTTTCTCCTGGTTTTGGGTTGTTGTCCTGCAGCGGTCTCTCAGCATGTGGAGGTTGTCTCCTGATTTGCGACGGCTGAGTACTATGAGGATCTGTGAGGGTTTCTTTGGTGGCTGGGGTGGCTGCAGTGGGGTTTTCTCGGTTTATTTTCAATGCTTTGTTTGATTCTTGTTTTGAAAATGGTTTTTCTGACCGGTTTCTGTGCTGGTGGTGGTTGATGGAGGCAAAGACGAGGAACACCAGTGAAGGTGGTGTGCGATCAACGATTCGACGCTGATTGACGATGGCCGGTCCAGAGTCTCACCAGTGGCATAAGGTTGGATTTCGCATTGAAGGTGGCGCGTGCGCGGACAGATGAGCGGTGGCTGCTTTGGATGGGGTCGATAGTGATTTCTGGATATCATCTTGACTGATGTTCTTCCTCTATGATTGTGATGAGGAACACCAGTGAAGCTCGTCGGTGGTTCGTTGCGGATTCTCCAGTCGTCTCGGTGGTTTCGAGGCTGACTGTGGTTCGAGGTGTTGCAGGTTTCGAGGGGTCCCATTCTTCGAGGCCGCAGCGTGGGTTCATAGATCGAGGTGGCAAGCGGTGATTTTTTGAATGTTGAATTTTTAATTTAAAAGTGGGATGTTGTGCCTGTTTGACTGTGCGGGTTGGATGGATGTTTGAGGTACCGGAAACCCTTACACCGGGTATTAGAAAATTTAAAAAAAATGGTTTGGCCTAACCATATAACAAACAATCCCTATGCTACTCCATGAATTACCATGGGATTTAGTTAGGCAATTTTTTCCACTATTATTCCAAAGTAGACTCTATCTCCTAGTTCTCCTCAATAACAAACCCATTCTTCCACTGCACTCGAAACACAGGTATAGTTTTACGAAGAAGATACATATCACTATGGTCTAAAGTTAGTTTCATCTGGTCATCAATGTACAAACTAGAATAAATATTTATGTCCTTGATTTCTAAAACCAAATTGCTGTTAGGATAATATCTATGATTCTAGGACACCCAAAACACTTTTTTACGTAACTATATAAATATGGGAGGGATAATTATTACACCTCTGGACTGACAATTTCAGCTATCTCAAACATTCTAAGAAACATGGGTGTTAGATTTCACTATTTTCGAACACAGTATTGTCGCAACATAAGAAATATCCAATGGAGGACATGATGACTCGCCTAAAACTCCATAGGGAATATTCAATGGCCATTGTAAAATTTCATCCTTCTCTTCTTGGTCCCCAAATGCATTCCGATCAGCTGAATCTGCTATGAAGTGTCATACAAGATACTAGGGCCAACAAGAAATGTATCGCATTCCTCTAACAATAAAATTTGGTAGTCACATAACAAATTATAAAAAGAAAAAAAATATTTCATATGATTCAATTTATGGAAGGTGTTTTTATATAAAACCTCCATGACTGTCATTTGATGCACCCATGAACCACAAAAAACCAAAACAAAGGTTCATAAAATATCCTAAAAACCCATAATAGTTAGCTCAGACTGACCGTTAGTCAGAGGATTCTAGGATATGCTCAAAATAAAAAACAATCCCAGAGCCTTCTAAATACCCTTCCTAAACCATGTCGTGAAATAAAGATCTGTACCTAAAATGATTCTCCTTTTGACATCATGCATCCTAACTATCTCATTCATGTAAAAACTACCCAAATAATCAATGATGAAGGTCTCCTGGATAAGTTATCAGTTTCCTACCATCATCAATCGATCCATGATAAACCACACTACATCATTCTTACTGGGTGTCTGATTTAATCATATCACAGAATCCACAGTGATATCTTCTCATTTCCATTCAGGAATCGACATAGGTTATAATAGCCATGCTATCCTCCAATGATCGGCATTCATCTAATGATAGATGAAAAATATCACACCAAATCATAATTCCACTTTCATCATTACTAACCACCAATACTGTCTAAAAATATCACGATACATATTTTTCAAATCAATATGTAACACCCATCTTGAATCTTGAAACTCTAACTTCATCTCCTTACGTAATCCCATATCAACCCATACATAACCATGAAAAAGAAGAGAATTTTAACTAACAAGATACCATTATGATGTTTTCCCCCACCATATATGATGTCTCTCATATATAAAGAATCATTATTAGATAAATTCACTAACACAATCATGTATAAAGGAACATGTATAAAGATGTGGAAGTCGGAGCTACACATCCCTATGACTCCTGAACTTCAAGATGCATGTCCATAAAGTGTGACGTCATCCTCCACTCATCACAAGACTCATGAAATACCTCAATAAACATATTTTGTCTCAAATCATTAATAATTACATTCCCATATCCTAGGGTAGAATCCAAATCAATGTTTTAATAATATAGAAACATGACCCACGACATCTTTTAAAGGACCAGATCTAGACATGAAAAGTTGTACTTGATGCTCATATGGTATGTGTACACACAAAAAAACTCTAACCAAAAATATTATGTCCCTAATATCTCAGATAATTTACCACAATATCTATGTTTAGATCATGTGTAGTGTAATTACACTTGTTTTGTTTTATTTATCTGGATCCATAAGCAACCTCTTGATCCTCTTACATCAGAACTACTCCAAGTCTAACCCTTGATGCATCATAGTACACAACATATTCCTTACCCAGATCAAGTAATGCAATGATATGTGATGATTTTATCATACCTTTTATGTCCTTAAATTCTCATATGAATGTTGTTGGCCAATCAAACCTCCCCACCTTATTGTTCAACCTAGACATCAGTGCTTCCAGACATGAGAAGTCATCGATTAAATGTTTATAATGAACTATTAAACGTATAAATATATAAATATCAAATAAATTCATTAGATTCTATGATTATACCATGGATGAATCATTCTAAGTATCCACCACCACTCATTCCTTTGATATGATACGACACAATAATTCCACATTTTCAATCAAAAATCCCCTTTGGTTAGCATGGTGTTATGCTGATTCTCTCTCAGTGCACCCATTATTTATTAATCATTTGTGGAATGATTTTCTATTGACTGGTGATACAATAATATTTCTTGAATAACACAAAAAAAGTATTCCATAAATGGATGAATAAACATACTCATCAAGTCCATGAATAGCACCGGAACATTGGTCAAGCCATGGGATATCACTACAGATTCATACAAGACATACAAGATCCTAAATGTAGTATGAGGTATTTCCAATGGTCTCACCCTCAAATAGTGATATCCATATATCAAATAGATCACAGATAAGATTTTATATCCTCTCAAGTTATCTAATATATCTTCAATACATAAAAGAGGTTATCAGTTCTTGACTGTCAACCAGATCAATCTATAATAATCCATAGAAAAGAACATTATCCCATCATCATTCTATAAGAAATGAATTGGAGAATCCCATTTTGATGTACTAGTTCATATGAAACATTCAGATTCTATATCATCCAAATAATCTTTGAACTCTTCATGATCCACTAGGTCCACTCTATATGGTGAGATAGAAACTGGATATGCATTGAGCACCAACTCAATTATGTACATGATCTGCAACTTTGGAGGTATGACATAGAACATGTTATGAAATTCATATTTAAAATTACCTAGAGCTAGAGGAAAACAACCCTGCTTTATTCTACAAACATCTAGAGAATTAAAATCTATCATAACTACGATACAATAATTCTAAAAAGAATTGGTCCGGCATAACCTGCCTAAAAATCCCACTCACCCTGGGGAGAATAGCAACCACATTATGTAGGTCAAAATTTTAATTTCCTCCATTAATAGATAATATGATCCTTGTATAGGACTAACCAATCCATTAAAATAATTAAAAGTATACATATCATTTATAGTATAAAATGTTCCAATAATAAATGTTTACTAATGATATATATAACACATGACATGAAACATTTTCTATTCTATAAAAATTTCCCCAATGGTGTATCGTTGGTCAAATCACTATCCAGTATTTCCACAACCATGCGATTATGATTTTCTAATAGAGTATACAGAAATGAATTTGATGCTTCTATATATGAAACCATGCAACGGTAGATGTTTCAAGAATCGTACCACTGGCAGTAGATAGTTCATTATCCATAATAGCCGGAGTAGACTACATAACGTGTAGTTGATTAGACATTCTTCCATGGGCCCATTCCGGATACCCTTATGTTATTACATTTTCATGGTACTAGAATTCATTGTATAGGGTTCCATGTCCACTACCTCAACCTGAACATAATAGGTTACTGTAGCTACCTAGCTGGTAATGATTAGTTGAGTCCTTCCCAATCTCGGGTACCTATCCATATCCCCTTACAATATTCTACTACTATATTCTCTGTCACGAACAAGCCCGGGTCGACCCTGAACCGGTCACCCGAGCCGCTCCGCAGCAAGTCCCGAGGGGCGTTCCCGATCCCCCCCGGGATGGCAACAAGTGTCGGGCATTAAAATTTTAATCGTTGGGAACGATTTCAGCCTAAACACAAAGCAGGATCGGAAGAAAGAATATATATTAAGCAAACTGACAACCAAAAAAGACATAAACAAACTATACCATGACATACCTCCATGTGACCTCGCGGGTCACCACCCAACTACAACCAACGTCTCTCTCACACTGAGCGACTCAAGCAGGAGAACCAGAACACAAGGAACCTGCAACTGAAAAGGTAAAAGATAGGCGTGAGCACAAAAGTACTCGGTAGGTGAGCCCCACAACAAAACCCAAAGCACTGCCAGTAAATAAAAAATCTACCTATTCCATGTTTGAACTACAATGTATAAAAGTATGCCTTTATAATGTCTCACTTGAAAAACTAAACACGAGCCATTACCCTTATTCCTTTTCAAAATTTGAATTTCTTTTCATTGATTCTAAACTCATTCTCGAAAGGAAAGTGTTACATTTCCAAATTTTACCCAAAGAGAATAAAGCATTTTCATTTGAAAAAAACCATTTTCCCAAAGTCTAACAGTATAGGCTGTGAAGGATGACTGAAAGTAAACAAGCAGGAAAACAAGTGCAAGCAAAGGTAAACAAGCAAGGAAAGCCAAGTGCAAGTAAAAAAATAAACCAGAAGCTGTCAGCAATAACCATGGGTGATCCTTAACATCCCTAGAAAACCCCTGGACGTACTCGGGTTCAGACTACCTGCCGGCGTGGTACTCCATAGTCAATAACCAACTGGCCGCCCTAATAGCCAACCAGTGGCACATCCCTCCTGGCCTGTCTACAACTCCAGGGGGTACCAACCCGTCTAAACAGGGTTAGCAAGCAACCGTCACTCGATAATCTACAAGATGCCCAGGAACCCATGGTGGTTTTAGTAACACTGTGTAAGTGGGAGACCCTCGCACGCGTGACTCAGCTCACCACACTTGCCAACCCCTTACACGGACATCGCTACACGACAACCCTCGAAGGGGAGTCCCCCTGTAGAGATGCCCTCACAAGTACGTATATATATATATATATATATATATGTATAATCACTTCACATTTATTAAAGTGCCAACCGGGCCGCCATATCATTTACATTTTGACCACTTCATATTAAAGCATTTCTAAAGGGATATTACACACGCCATTGCATTGAAAACCAAAAACACACTTAGAACTTTGTTTAAGAAACCCAAATCAGCATATCACCCTGGAACACAATTGTTTCACAAGTAGAGCTATTTTCCAATATCAAAACGCACCCCACTTTTATCAAGAGCCAAACGGGCCTTTAATCACCTTTTTAAGGAATACTATTTCTCAAATGAAATCCAAACTTTTGTTCACACTACAAAGGAAAACATCTTTCATCAACCAAGAACCACACATGAAGTTTCCAAAAACAATTTCAAAGGGTCACACGACGTTTTCTCTAATCAAGGTTCTCAGAAAACACCATTTTCCATAAACAATACATCTACTAATTTACACACGCCAAAAACATTTCAAAACCCAATTCAATATGTCTTTCATTATTCAGGAAGAACCATCTAGCAACACTACCATGGAAGCACACAACTAAATCCAAGAAGAACACTTTCAATGAAACTCTAGAATTAAAAACAACTTTTATCATCAGCAGATCACCACACTATAAAAACTACTTATTATCACTTTTAAATTTACTGAAATTAAAAAAAAAGGCAAGGAATAAATAAATTCTTAATTTAAAGGCAAGTGCAATGGGAGACCTACCTCATGATCCAATCGCGACGGTAAAACGACCTTGGAACCAAGGCGCGATGACACGACGTGTGTCCGATGCCACGTGATAAAGTCCAACACTCTCGAAACTGGGGCGCGGAGACGGCAGAACCTCAGAAACAAGGCGCAGTGATGGCGCTTTCTCGGAAACGCCCTGCGCGGGTCCTAAAATCCTAAACCTACCAAAAACAAATATAAGTTGATGAAGAAAACCCCTAACAAAGCATAAGTGAAAGACAGAGTAATAATAATGATAATAATTGTAATAATTGTAATTATAATAATAATAATAATAACAATAGTGATAAAATAATAATAATAATAATAATAACAAGATTAATAATGACAATAATAACAATATTAATAATAGTAATAATAATAATAATAATAAAATAATAATAATAATCATAACGATAATAATTTAGCATAATTATAATAACATAATAGTAATAACAATATTAATATAATAATAAAAATAATGTTAGTATACCCAATAAAATAATGATAACAATAATAATATTAATAACAATAATAGTATAATAATAATAATATGATAATTAAATAATAATAATAATAATTATAACAATAATGATAATAATAATAATAATATTAAAATAATAATAATAATAATAATAATAATATAAGCATAATAATAATATAATTATGATAATAATAAAAATAGTATTAATAACATAATATAATAATAAAAATAACAATATAATATAATAATAATTAAAACAATAATAAATATTTTCATAATAATAATAATAATAATAATAATAATATAGTATTAATAATAATAAAATAATAATAATTATAATAATGATGTAATAAGATTAATAATATTATTAAAATAATAAGAACAATAATAAATATAATAATAATAATAATAATAATAATATAATAATTATAATTATAATAAAACAAAAGATAAATAAATATTTTTAAAAAAAAAAAAGAAACTCACAAGGGCGAGGGAGGACAGCGGGTCGAGCTGGGGGTCCGGGCTGGCCGAGGGCGAGCAGGGGGTCGGGATCACGCGGACATGCGGGGAGCAGCGAGGAGCGAGGCGCCGGACAGAGGTCGGGCGTGGGCGGCGGGCGCCGAAGGGAGCAGGGCAGGAGGAGTGTGCGGGCTCGGGATGGAGAGAGGTGCGGGATGCTGGGCTGTTCGCCGGCGGAGGCCGGAATAGGGAGGCGGAGGCGGCGGACGGCGTACCGGGGTGGAGCAGGGGCGGAGCAGGGCGGCGTTCGGGCCGCCGGATGCTGGAGTGAGTGGAAGGCGGGGTCGCCGGACGGCGACGGCTGGAGGCGGGCGCGCAGAGGAGGCCGGGACAGGGGGGTACCAGACGGCGGTGTGGCCGGGACGCCGGCGGAAAGCGCCGGAGATGGAGGTGCTGCGGCGGTTCGGTTGGGTTGGAGGTGTCGGTTGCAGGCCGTGGCGAGGTCGGGGGAGAGGAGGCCGGCGGAGGAGCTGCAGAGCGGGAGGCCGCGGTTGCCGGAGGCAGGAGGCAGGGTCGGGACGGGTGAGGTCGGGCGCGGGCAGGCGGCCGGACGGCGTGGCCGGGGTGAGGCGGGAAGGTTGGACGAAGGAGGCAGGAGGGGGAGCGCACCGGAGCGGGGTGAGCCGGGAGGTGCGCAGGACGGGAAGCAGGGGGGTTCGCGGGTGTAGCAGGGAGAGTCGGTTGGAGGCCGCGGTGAGGGAGAGGGGATGGAGAGAGAGAGAGAGGTGAGGGGGGGTGGCGGCTACGGGGAGAAGGATTAGGGTAGGTTTAGGGTTAAACTGATATATATATATATATATATATATATATAATAATAACAACTATAACAATAATAATAACATTATTATAACAATGTTAATAAGTATAATAATAATAATAATAGTAAAACATTATAATAATAATAATAAAATGTATAATAATAATAAAACCTTTCAATATTAATAATAATTATTTTGATCAAATATTTAAAAATAGTACAATAATTTAAAGATACTACACATATATATATTTTTATACATATATAGATCTATATATATATATACGTACATTATTATACATATATATATATAACATATATAAACATATATACAATAATAATAACACAAATAAAAAGGGTATTAACAATAGAATACCAACATAAAAATTATAATATTTAAAACACCGGGTGAACACACTGTCACCCGGGCTGAACGCACGGTCACCGCTAACGATGCGGTGACCGCGCACCGACGCGAAACCGCCAATGCAATTAATCTCCAAAAAATTTAAATCGGGACCAAGAAAGGAGAACAATTACGGACATCTGCGGTCGGGGTGTGACAATTCTCCCCACCACAGACACTTTCTGCCCCCAGAAAGTCACCGGGCCAAAAGTCGATCAAGATTTAAGTCCATCCCCAACGGAACTAAAGGAACCAGAGAGAACTGAGAATCTCGGGGATGACCTTACTCAGCACAGGTCACACCCGACCGATTCAAGAGAAAACTGGGGTCTGAGATTGAGGGGAGAACACGAAGGGGTTCTCCCCACCACAAGAACTTAACTAGTGCAGAAAAGTTGACCACTTAAATAGAAAACCTTGGAAAAAAGGGGGGTCGACGCCGGAACTCCCAACAAATTCAAACCAACTCTTATAGCATGATTAAAACAACACCTCCGTCAAGACATTGAATCCTCGACTAGAGTCAACAACCTTCAATACTAGGGGAAACCCACGAAAACCCTAAACCAAAACATCGAGTCAGGAACATGGCCCACTGAAATCCATGAAACACAACCACATCTGACGAGCATTGCTAAACAAAGGTCAACCCACACGAGGGTCAAACACACTTTTAAGAAGGACACACGATTTAGAATATTACATTCACACGACAAGTCCACCTAGATTTATCATAGAACAAGTCCATTGTCACTTTTTAGAAAAACAACACATTTACATAATCCAGACTACTTGGATTATAATAGAACAAGTCCATGATAACCCCATGGTAAAACAATGAACGTACAACAACGTCAAAACATAACAGCAGAAAAACAAGTACTAAAAGATCTTGATTGTTCCACTACTATCACGGAACACAAAACCTGGACCAAGGCTTCACACCCCTGGGGACTCCTGACTGTGCGCGAGCTTCACCCCAAGACCTGTGGTTGGGGCTCTGATGGCTGAAGAATCTTCTGCCTCACAGTCAGGTACTGAAATTCTCCCATCACAGCGTCCTCTTCAAGTGACGCTTCCTACAAAACTTCTCCAGATGACCTAGACAACTGCATCGATGACACGTCTTCGGAGGGTTGTGACACGACGGCTTTAAATGCCCGAAACGACCACACTGATAGCACGCCATCGAACGATCTGATGAACTGGAGACTGGGACCAAAGGGGATAACTCCTTAAGAACAGGTGTCTCTGGCACCTCTTTCTCACCAGAGGGGGAACTCTTACGAACGACAGGGGACGCTGAAGGATTAACAACCTACACACCGAAAACCA
Source organism: Viscum album (assembly GCA_963277665.1). NCBI lineage: Eukaryota > Viridiplantae > Streptophyta > Magnoliopsida > Santalales > Viscaceae > Viscum > Viscum album. The sequence continues at coordinate 863,804,955 of OY728152.1, read as the reverse complement.
ACTCAGCCAAGAATGCTTCCTCTACGAGCGTCTCGAAACAAGGGTCTTTAGAAGGGAGGGCCCGCTCCTTGATCTCTGGATGAAGACCCCCGGTGAAAAGAGAGACCTTCATGAGTTCATGAGATGCCACCTCTGGAGAAAAGGATATTAGTTCCTTGAAATGGTCAACATACGCCTTCACTGTCTGTTGGCATTGTTGAATATGCACAAGCTCTCTCTTTTTCTCCAGCTTCACTTCCTCAGGTACAAACCATTGGATGAAAACGGTTTTAAAGACATCCCACGTCATTTCAACTTGCGTTGATGATGGGGTAACCCACTTCCACTGGTCCAGGGCTGGACCCTCAAACAACTCCATAATTGCACGAACCTTAACATTTTCGGGAGTTCCCAACATTCTAAAGACACGCTCCACTTCCTCGAGCCATTTCACTGCCTCTAACGGACCCTGATCATCATGGAGAATAGACAAAGTTTAAGAAGGAACAAAACTGGGCATGACTCATCTGAATCCTTAGAGACCTTTCTGGGCGGCATTTCCTGAGCGATATATAAAACACAAAGCCAAAACCAACATCAAATCGAAGCAACATCAATAAAAGCGCCTTCATCAAAAACAGTCAGCACAAGGACCAAACAAATACAACACAACCCAAAATAAAATCTCTTTCTTTAAAATCCCCTTTCATTTTTAATTTCAAAACCACCCTTTCTCAAGATCACTTTCCAAAAACCAATCCACTTTCAAACCAAAACTTTCCAAAACTGTTTCCCATTTAAAACCAATTTAGAAAACAAAGTCAAGCCTTTAATTTCAAATACACACCCAGGTAATCTCATGAACCGTTGCACATGTCTTTATCCACTTTCCATTCATACTCACACGAACATGTACTTTTTCATGCATTCTCACACATGTGCAAACGTTCACAAGGAGGACCTGAAGTTTCTCCCCAAATCATTCATAACCAATTCCAAGCAAACAACAGATTTCCAAATCCAGAGATTTCAGTTTTAAAACCCATTTTATACATTTAAAGTCCTTTAAAAGACACCAGTCCAATTTTCAAAAACCCTTTTTCATTTCAAACAACGTACTTACACAGACCAAAACAAAAGTAGCATCCAAGTTTGCATCAATCACTAAAATGAGGGACTAGTAGTCACACTCAACCTGGCGACATGGTAGTGGGCCATGTCCCATGTCAGCGTCGACCACTAGGAGGAATTCAAACCATGTACTCGGACTCCACATCGGTCACTACTCCATGTGAAATCGCGATGTAGCGTCGGCTTGCCTCCATTATCATCTCTCAATCCAAGACAAACCAGAAAAGACAAGGACACAATTCCCGAACTACCCCTGGTAACTCGAGGATCAGTGCGAGCAAGAGTTCGCGACGCTCTTCCCGTACCTACCCCTCGAGTTCCGACAGTCCTAATCTCCTTCTACCGGACAACCCAAATAACAAGAACCTGGCTCTGATACCATTTTGTCACGAACCAGCCCGGGTCGACCCTGAACCAGTCACCTGAGCCGCTCCGTGGCAAGTCCCGAGGGGCGTTCCCGATCCCCCCGGGATGGAAACAAGTGCCGGGCATTAAAATTTTAATCGTTGGGAACGATTTCATCCCAAACTCAAAGCAGGATCGGAAGAAAGAATATAAATTAAGCAAACTGACAACCAAAAAAGACATAAACAAACTATACCACGACATACCTCCATGTGACCTCGCGGGTCACCACCCAACTACAACCAACGTCTCTCTCACACTGAGTGACTCAAGCAGGAGAACCAGAACACTAGGAACCTGCAACTGAAAAGGTAAAAGATAGGCGTGAGCACAAAAGTACTCGGTAGGTGAGCCCCACAACAAAACCCAAAGCACTGCCAGTAAATAAAGAATCAACCTATTCCATGTTTGAACTACAATGTATAAAAGTATGCCTTTATAATGTCTCACTTGAAAAACTAAACACGAGCCATTACCCTTATTCCTTTTCAAAAGTTGAATTTATTTTCATTGATTCTAAACTCATTCTCGAAAGCAAAGTGTTACATTTCCAAATTTTACCCAAATAGAATAAAGCATTTTCATTTGAAAAAAACCATTTTCCCAAAGTCTAACAGTATAGGCTGTGAAGGATGACTGAAAGTAAACAAGCAGGAAAACAAGGGAAAGCAAACGTAAACAAGCAAGTAAAGCCAAGTGCAAGTAAAAAAATAAACCAGAAGCTGTCAGCAATAACCATGGGTGATCCTGAACATCCCTAGAAAACCCCTGGACGTACTCGGGTTCAGACTACCTACCGGCGTGGTACTCCATAGTCAATAACCAACTGGCCGCCCTAATAGCCAACCAGTGGCACATCCCTCCTGGCCTGTCTACAACTCCAGGGGTACCAACCCGTCTAATCAGGGTTAGCAAGCAACCGTCACTCGATAATCTACAAGACGCCCAGGAACCCATGGTGGATTTAGTAACACTGTGTAAGTGGGAGACCCTCGCACGCGTGACTCAGCTCACCGCACTTGCCAACCCCTTACACGGACATCGCTACACGACAACCCTCGAAGTGGAGTCCCCCTGTAGAGATGCCCTCACAAGTACGTGTATATATATATATATATGTATAATCACTTCACATTTATTAAAGTGCCAACCGGGCAGCCATATCATTTACATTTTGACCACTTCATATTAAAGCATTTCTAAAGGGATATTACACACGCCATTGCATTGAAAACCAAAAACACACTTAGAACTTTGTTTAAGAAACCCAAATCAGCATATCACCCTGGAACACAATTGTTTCACAAGTAGAGCTATTTTCCAATATCAAAACGCACCCCACTTTTATCAAGAGCCAAACGGGCCTTTAATCACCTTTTTAAGGAATACTATTTCTCAAATGAAATCCAAAATTTTGTTCACACTACAAAGGAAAACATCTTTCATCAACCAAGAACCACACATGAAGTTTCCAAAAACAATTTCAAAGGGTCACACGACATTTTCTCTAATCAAGGTTCTCAGAAAACACCATTTTCCATAAACAATACATCTACTAATTTACACACGCCAAAAACATTTCAAAACCCAATTCAATATGTCTTTCATTATTCAGGAAGAACCATCTAGCAACACTACCATGGAAGCACACAACTAAATCCAAGAAGAACACTTTCAGTGAAACGCTAGAATTAAAAACACCTATTATCATCAGCAGATCACCACACTATAAAAACTACTTATTATCACTTTTAAATTTACTGAAATTCAAAAAAAAGGCAAGGAATAAATAAATTCTTAATTTAAAGGAAAGTGCAATGGGAGACCTACCTCAAGATCCAAGCGCGACGGTAAAACGACCTTGGAACCAAGGCGCGATGACACGACGTGTGTCCGAAGCCACGTGATAAAGTCCAACACTCTCGAAACTGGGGCGCGGAGATGGCAGAACCTCAGAAACAAGGCGCAGTGATGGCGCTTTCTCGGAAACGCCCTGCGCGGGTCCTAAAATCCTAAACCTACCAAAAACAAATATAATTTGATGATGAAAACCCCTAACAAAGCATAAGTGAAAGCCAGAGTAATAATAATGATAATAATTGTAATAATTGTAATTATAATAATAATAATAATAACAATAGTGATAAAATAATAATAATAATAATAAGAATATTAATAATGACAATAATAACAATATTAATAATAGTAATAATAATAATAATAAAATATTAAGAATAATAATCATAACAATAATAATTTAGCATAATTATAATAACATAATAGAATAACAATATTAATATAATAATAAAAATAATGTTAGCATACCCAATAAAATAATGATAACAATAATAATATTAATAACAATAATAATATAATAATAATAATATGATAATTAAATAATAATAATAATAATTATAACAATAATGATAATAATAATAATATTATTAAAATAATAATAATAATAATAATAATATAAGCATAATAATAATATAATTATGATAATAATAAAAATAGTATTAATAACATAATATAATAATAAAAATAACAACATAATATAATAATAATTAAAACAATAATAAATATTTTCATAATAATAATAATAATAATAATAATAATATAGTATTAATAATAATAACATAATAATAATTATAATAATGATGTAATAAGATTAATAATATTATTAAAATAATAATAAAAATAATAAATATAATAATAATAATAATAATAATAATAATATAATAATTATAATTATAATAAAACAAAAGATAAATAAATATTTTTTTTTAAAAAAAGAAACTCACAAGGGCGAGGGAGGACAGCGAGTCGAGCTGGGGGTCCGGGCTGGCCGAGGGCGAGCAGGGGGTCGGGATCACGCGGACATGCGGGGAGCAGCGAGGAGCGGGGCGCCGGACAGAGGTCGGGCGTGGGCGGCGGGCGCCGAAGGGAGCAGGGTAGGAGGAGTGTGCGGGCTCGGGACGGAGAGGGGTGCGGGATGCTGGGCTGTTCACCGGCGGAGGCCGGAATAGGGAGGCGGAGGCGGCGGCCGGCGTACCGGGGTGGAGCAGGGGCGGAGCAGGGCGGCGTTCAGGCCGCCGGATGCTGGAGTGAGTGGCAGGTGGGGTCGCCGGACGGCGATGGCTGGAGGCGGGCGCGCAGAGGAGGTCGGGACAGGGGGTACCAGACGACGGTGTGGCCGGGACGCCGGCAGAAAGCGCCGGAGATGGAGGTGTTGCGGCGGTTCGGTTGGGTTGGAGGTGTCGGTTGCAGGCCGCGGCGAGGTCGGGGGAGAGGAGGCCGGCGGAGGAGCTGCAGAGCGTGAGGCCGCGGTTGCCGGAGGCAGGAGGCAGGGTCGGGATGGGTGAGGTCGGGCGCGGGCAGGCTGCCGGACGGCGTGGCCGGGGTGAGGCGGGAAGGTTGGACGAAGGAGGCAGGAGGGGGAGCGCGCCAGAGCGGGGTGAGCCGGGAGGTGCGCAGGACGGGAAGCAGGGGGGTTCGCGGGTGTAGCGGGGCGAGTCGGTTGGAGGCCGCGGTGGGGGAGAGGGGATGGAGAGAGAGAAAGGTGAGGGGGGGGGGGGGTGGCGGCTACGGGGAGAAGGATTAGGGTAGGTTTAGGGTTAAACTGATATATATATATATATATATAATAATAATAACAACTATAACAATAATAATAACATTATTATAACAATGTTAATAAGTATAATAATAATAATAGTAAAACATTATAATAATAATAATAAAATGTATAATAATAATAAAACCTTTCAATATTAATAATAATTATTTTGATCAAATATTTAAAAATAGTACAATAATTTAAAGATACTACACATATATATATTTTTATACATATATAGATCTATATATATATACGTACATTATTATACATATATATATAACATATATAAACATATATACAATAATAATAACACAAATAAAAAGGGTATTAACAATAGAATACCAACATAAAAATTATAATATTTAAAACACCGGGTGAACACACTGTCACCCGGGCTGAACGCACGGTCACCGCTAACGATGCGGTGACCGCGCACCGACGCGAAACCGCCAATGCAATTAATCTCCGAAAAATTTAAATCGGGACCAAGAAAGGAGAACAATTACGGACATCCGCGGTCGGGGTGTGACATTCCCCCTAAAAACTGATACAAGTGTCCCATCATGTCTTAATAATGAATATCCAAAGTGGGGTATAGATATTAAAGGAACCTCTAGCTCAACATTACAATCTAAAGACACTATATTGGAGAAAAATCAAGAGTTGGATTCCTACTCCCCTAACTAATTTTTCCACTACGACCTTCGTGTAAATTTTTAGAGTGGTGCTTCTTTACATCAAAATTTATTCTCTAATTTCACCTTGCATAAATAGATGAGCCAAACCTTCATGGCTCTCTCAAAATCTCTTTAAGAAGGAGTGCCTGATACAACACATTCTCAAAACATCTCAGAAATTTTTTTCATTTATTACCGAATATCATAGAAAATACTATCCAAAAAATGTATCACATTGGATATATCAACAATATCTAAATATGGTGAAAATAACTATAGTTTAGTGAAATATTCATCATATTCTATCAATGATGTTACCTTCTGTGTTATATGAATTAATTCATGAGCCTTGTAATACCTAAAATAATGTTAATTAAAATGTACCAAGAATGTATATCCTTCAAAGAAATCTACTCCTACAACCTAGGTTTATTTAAAATAATGCACAAATCCTTTCTAGGTACATGTATAATATAAAAAACAGTCATCAACCTCCAATCAGTTGGTGTCCAAAGATGATTAATCATCGTCTTGACTAACTTGATCTAGAACTCAACTACCTAGAGGGATCCCTCTTGAGTTAATATAGGATGATGCTTTAGCATAAACACTCTCATTATACAAGAAAAAAAAGGAATGATAAATTTTTTTATCTTTCCATGGATCACATGATAGTCATGAAGATTTTATGATGCTAAACACCAATTTGATCCATAAGAGCTACTAGAAGCTCCAACTCAGTGTTTGTTAGGTGTGTGTTCATTTCCACTCTCATGATGCTCAACATGAATATGATAATGTAACATTTTATTTACAAGATTATCACAAAACAATGAAATATGTTAATAATGATAAGGTTATCCTCAACATGTGACAAAAACATTAAACCGCTAGTCTAGGTCTCTCTAAATATGAATTACATGTTTTTAGTAGAAAATAAGGGTTCGTTTCATTTTATATATCAAATTTATATCAGGTATTTCATCCCATTGTTTAAATAGGCATGTATATAATAAATGCAATAAATTTTTACCTATAATGAAAAATAAATTTCAAAATATATCACTATGTGCCTATAATGATTCATGAATACAAATATCAATCCTTACCGAGGCATGAGTAGAAACTACTTGATCAATTACATCATGAATTGATAATCATCACACAATATGGGAATCACACAAGGCGGTCAAAATTATCTATATCAAGCGAACAACATAAAAAAAATCACATGCCTGGGAAGCCATATTGTCCCTCACACATGGGTTACCTACTCCCAAGCACAAGATCATCACCAATTCTCCACACATCCTTGTATCCATCATATCCTTCTAAAATAGTAGACAAATAGAAATAAAATACTACACTTTTGATATTACTTGTAACGTCCCTCAATCTAGAACTCTCTCATGTGTACGAATATGGTTGGTTACATGAACTCAAGCATGCCACCCCATTTTCTAATGGCTACCGAAATGCAGTGGGGTGTGATATGATAATGTGTATGATATACCCCATAAAAAAGGCACATTAAAATAGAATAAATATATGATAAAAAATATCAGAGTAATGGGAAATAACGGAAATATTATATCATACAATTGGGAAATAATTTTGAATCAAATAATCATTAATGTTGAATCATGTAATGAAAATATGAGATATAACTAAATGTAATATTGAAATCAATAAAAATAATATAATTATCTGAAACAAAATAATCCTAAAATACCCTATTCCAGGACACTACGTCAGACACATCTCCAAACTCCAATCCATCCTTCTATTAAAAAACGAATAAAAAATAAGTTCCATTTCCCTTGTCTAATTCTGAATCCATGCAATTTGTTCAGGTACCAAATGGTGGCTCGGGAAGGGTGTTATTATATCTTAGTAGGACAACACCTCCATGCATAAAAACGACTAGTATAATAATAAATGTATGCAATAAAGTGATAAATAGGTGTGTTAATCAATAAGTCAATATAAAAAATAAATCAAACATCTTCAACAATATGTTAAAATATTAAAAGGAATATTTCACATCCATTCCAACCTGTAACAATATATCCATAAAAAAAATAAAACACTTATAGGCCAACCACACTACGAATTACAGAATGGGACTGGTCAGATCTCACTGAATAAAAGCATTACAACATGTAGAAAAATCCAATACTTTAACATATATGAATACAATATTTTATGTATAATTATACATCTGTATTCAAAATATGGATCGTTAAGTCTAGTGTCTTTGAAGACAAGGTACATAAAACTAAAAACATGGACCTAAATAATTTATTTCATTACATAATTTTAAAATTGATCTCCTCACTTCCAATGTTCTTAATAATCTGCATAGGGTGACTTGGGAAACAAATGAACAATGGGATGGGTTAAGTAGAAAATTAATGGAATAACTATAATAATAAATCATTGTCACCTGTGTTAGAAGGCATGGTATAATGGTAAATAAGGCTTCTAAATGTGGATTCATAACATATAATAATGGAATAATATAACCATGGAGTCATAAATGTGGCAGCAACCTAAAACATAAATTTAGCATGATTCAAGGAAAACTGACATAACTGTTGCACATGGTAGCACTAGTAATTCCCAACTGCCAAGACTATATCACATGGTAGAAAAATCCATGACTAACCACCAAGACCATCTTAGATAACATCTCATGAGAGTCAACATTAACCAATTCACTAGACCCTTATATGGATGCACCCATTTTAGGTTTTCATGAATATGTTTTCCACATAAATATTAACACATAATAAATCTTTCAAAAACATAAGGGTTACCCATGAAGAGAATTGGGTTCCACAGTAATGCCATAAAGCATAAAAATTGGCATATTATAAAAGTTCCCATTAAGGAAATGAAATAATATATACATGGAAATTCATAAGTTAAAATATGCATGTATCATGGTAATTTATGTCATGTTTAAGTGACAACATGGAATAAAAGTATTTAAGATATTTTATCATGAAAACATTTTAGTGAGGTTTTAAGGAAAATACTAGAGAGCAATTAAGGTTAGAAAATGAAATAATATTTTATATAGTATCAGAATTTATGCAAGAAGGATTTCATAATAAAAAAGACAAATTTGAAAATGAAAATGGTGTATTAACCTAGAGGATATAGTGAGCTTGAAATTGAGTAATATTTCAAGATGTTCCTTTAAAACAAGTTGGCTTATAGGGAAGTATTGAGGGTGGAATAACATAAAAACATGAATATACGAGAAGTAGAATGATTAATTAGTTTTGATAAATTAATCAGGTACATGTACACAACAATTAGAATAGTTAAATAAATAGGAAAGATAACCCCATATTCTTAATTGGAATATTAGTAATCCCAAAGGAATAAAGGCGGTTTTGGTAGAATCCCTTACGGAATATCGGCATGGTATCAGGTGTACTTAGGAGGTCTTAAAGAGAGATAAAGGGATTTAAAATCTATTATAAATCATGATGGAATTACAAGGAAGGTGTGAAATCGTACCCCATAATTAGGAATTATTCATAAAAGTTCATATAATAGAGGAGCTACTTGAATGAATATGAAAAATGAGGATTCCTTACCTTACGTATGATGGTGTTCTCCACATGATATTAATGCCCTGAATAATAAAATTAGTTTCATTAATTAATAACTATAGAACCTCTTTTACATGAAAAAAATTAAGAATAACCTTATTTAGTTTTTTGAAGATTTTTTTTATTGATTATGAGGTTCAATTTCATCATTTTGGCTCATTTTATCCTTGGTTTTAATGACCTGTTCACTTGTATTCATGTTCATACACACATGTATGTTGATGGAGGTTGTCCAGAATTGGGTTTATATAAAATTAGTGATCATCTAGAAGATTAAATTTTTATAAAATTCATTTGGTCATTTCAAGTGAAGGGGAATCATTATATAAAACATTAATGTTAAACACTTGGATTATCACGATGATTTAGTTCCTAATTAACGTGTACTATAATATTTATTTACATCAAGTGTGATAAAGGAATCCATAAAAACATAATAAAAAATACATATTTAAAATTCTATTTCAGCCATTAAAATGGTTTCATGACCATAATCGAATATGGTAATATAAATTTATAAACCATCATCCTTGAATGGTATCAATTAACACCTCTTGGATGGTGTTTTCATTTCATTCATATTAATGATGGGGATAGGAAAGATGATAATTGTCGCACACAGTTTTTATCTTTTCATGTCATGGGTTTGATCTGGTTCATTAAAAATCCTGATCTATTTCATAGGTGTTTAGTGAGATTAGTTTTGAGTTTTTAACAACCATATATGTCTAATAACCCTAATTTGTGTTCCTCATTTCATGTTTAGGAGTTTTTGGTGAGAGGGTGGTTACTTTATAATTTGGGCCAACTGTGATCTCATTTCATGTTTTTAAAACCAAATTTGTTTTATTATAACTCCTTTTTTTCAACATCCTTCGCCAATTACACTTCAATCATTTCCTCCACTAACATATTCAAACCTATATATATATATTTGGACCCCTAAATAATTAATAATAATGGTGAATTAGGGTTACATATTTAGGTATTGGGTGGGCCCATGGGGAAATTTCTAAATTCAAAACAATAATTTGTTTCATTTATAACATTTTCATTTTTTAATATTTTTCAGTGATACTATCTTCCAATCGATTCCATCATTACTAGCCTCAACCCCATTGTCCAGGATAGCTCTTTGGAGGTCATTTGTACCAAATATTAGGGAGAATGTTCTCATGTTCCGTCAAATCATATAGAATTGAGAAGGTAAATTGTTTCCTACAAAATTAATTTAATTCATGACATTTTCCCACAAATTTTCTTTCCCTGGTACTTCTAGACCTATGTAGACATTCCAATATGGTCCAACCTATTCAAATTTTCCTAAAGGTGCAGATCTATTGGAAGACGAATGGTTTTATAGATGAAAAGGTGATATTACATCTCCTTTATCACCCCTCTTCTTCCTCATTTCAACATTTCCAAGTTTTATATACTATCCTAGACATTATACACCAAGGGTTCTGTTATCCTATGATTTTTTTTGGGTTTTGTTTGTTTAGGGTGGGGTTTCATAGGTTTACGGTTTGTAAACCCTCGAATGGTGATATTGGGTGTGTGTTTCCATTATGCCAATGATTTGAGGTAGGATATCCATTGAACATGCCTTAATAATTTATGTTTCATCATTTAATTATTTTTCACATTCGATATATATGCTTATTATTGTTTATCAGCATTTGGATAATTTTGTGTGTGTGAAAAATGGTTTTCTAATCCCAATTTGGTGAACGGTACTATTTTTTTGAAATAAAATGTCACACCATGTGTTGGTTGAAATGTACCACAATCATTAACAACTATTTAGTTAGGTTTAGAACCTATTTAATGGTATTTTTAATATTTTATATTAGATTTTATAAAATATGGCAAGAATTTGGTGTTTTATTCTTTGTCAAGTGCATAAAAAATTTGTTTTGTTTAAAAGGCCATGTGATGTGTTCGGTAAATTCCTTGGATGGCTTTAATGTGTTATGTATGATTTAAAAATTATTTATTTGGATTTTTAAATTCATTTGAAGAATGTAAAAATTGTATTTTTGGCTCCTGCTATGGATTTCCAATTTCGATTTGGTTTTACAAACAAATTGGTTTTGGTATAAAACATGTTTTGGCCCAAGTTGCTGGAAAATGGCCCGATTCACATCATTATGAAAATGTATGTGTTTTGAATATGTAACCTGAGTGTTTTAATGGATTTATTAATGGAGTTTGTTACTGTAAATGGAGTATATACACCTCTTTAATAATAGTTAAATGCATACCTTGGTCAAATGTTATTTTTGGGAAAGGCTTAATGGCTTGTTGGGTAATTTTATTATAAAAATGGATTACATTTATATTTCATGTTATATCTTTTGGGGTTATTTTATGGTCTATGAAATTGATTTAATATTTTTTTTGGTGCTTCCAAATTCTGGTTGTTATGTTATAAATGTGGTTTTGGCCTTAAAAGTGCATTTTTAAGGGATTTTATGTTCAAGGCCTTATTATACTCCTTGAAATTTTTATACCATACATTTTGTGTTTTATTGATTCGTGAATGAAATGTGAATCCTGTTTTTAGGATGTCAGTGTGTTAATGGTTTGTTAATGGATTTTTTATATGAAATGTGCATTTTATAACATGTGTAACCTGAATGAGCACTAGGGGGAATCCTAGGTATCTAGGTGGGAGGCTGTGTACTAGTATTCTAGTGATCCCATAGTGTTTGGACCCTATTTTACATAGCAATATTGACAATGAAAACACTAACTAATCAATGATGATGTTTTTCTTGGGGGACCACTAGGTTATGTGTATTATCTCTACTTGAGGTTCATGTGTTTGAGAATAGATATTTATTATGGTTACTTTCACCAAGATATGAGGTACCAAGTGCTCACAACTACTGAGTGGCTAGGGGTGTTCCTGCGTGTGGTTCTCATTGGATATTTTGTACTCACTGTCATAATAAGGGGTGTTTGGTTGATGAATTATATAGTGTGTGTGATTTATTTAAAATTGTAAATTCCGTAAATAATCCCTCTTGAAAATTATTTTCATTTTGAAGTTTCACCACTTTGAAAATTATTACAAGCATTCTTGTTTATGAAACAAGCATTTTTTATGGTAATTGTTTATAGAATGGGACATCATTTGGAAAACATACCTTTATATTTGTATTTTAAACTTGAAATTGATGTTTCTTTTATTTTAAATTATTTTCATTGGGAATAGAATATCGGCCAAACCTACTGAATTTTAATACTCATTCCTATAGTCTTCTTTTGTCTTTAGACCTTGTATAGGTTTCAACATGAGTTTTATAATCTTAGGAAACATGTGAACATTGTGTTGGAGAGTGACTAGAAGTATCACATTGAGTTATTTGGTTATCTGGTATGGTAGACAGATTTGTTATTATAGTGGTATTTCCATTTTCTCATTCAAATAATGATCAGTTCATTTTTTATATAAAGGTATTATGGGCTATACATTTCTTTCCACTATGTTTTTCACTTTTTATATATGGTTGAAATTGATCCCTTGGGTACTCTACTGATTCCATGTGTGCTTGTCACCATCCTGGGAGGATCGGGAATGCCTCTTGGGATTTGATACAGGCTATCCTGGGTGATCTGTTCACGGTCGACTCTGGCTGGTTAATGAAAAAATTGTAACAAAGGAAGTCATCTCCTAGAAGACCATTATTTTTGGGGAACCCTTATTATTTTGGGGATTTCAATGTATATGGTTTAAGATTTTTGCGACATGTGGGTTTTTTGTGGGAAGTGCATTGTGAACTCTTGCTCATTTTGTACCTCATGAATCTACAGGATGTCTGGTTTTATTCGTGTCTTGGGTTCTTGTTGATTATTTGGTGTTAGGATATGACTCAGGGAGTCTGACTAATGGCCTCTGTGAGCTCATAGTGATCGAAAATCCATGTGGATATGGGGAATGGACCTAATAATTCTCCTTGTGTTGTTTTTGTGTTTGATATATGGCTGCTAACCATATGGTCAAGTCACCCACCAATAATTGTTCATGTTTTTGGGACTCTTGGACCTTTCTTTAATTAGGAATTGTTGTTTTGAAAATCCCTGTGTGAGAATTATTGAAAAAGGTTTTAATGGAAGGATTGGATTTTGATAACTCTAAAAGGGGGTTTTCAAAAGTTAAATATTATAATTGTTTTGGAATGATGTGCTTTTGTGGAAAAAAATTAGGAGGATGTGGAATATATTTAACCAGATTGGAATATCCATAATCTAAACTTGTGGTTTGTTGGAATAAAATATTATGAATGTGTAAATAACTTTATGGTGATTCTGAATATTTGTTTTAAATAGGGTGTATTGGGATGTTGATAAGTGTTTGAATATGATTAAATAGTTTTAGAAATTGGTTTTGAGTTTTTTGTGTTTTCCTAGTAAGGTTATTGGTCTCAACAGACATTGTGTTATGAAAATAAAATTTGATGAATTTCAGAAAATGGGAAGTGGTTGTTTGGAGTAGGTTGGTTGTTTTAAATGTTGTTAATAATTAAAATGTGTACATTTTATTTTTAAAAAAATTCTTATTGAAGTGTGGCTTGTTCTGTGAAATATGAAAAGCGTTTTTTGGCTTGTTGGTTAGTGTTCCTTTAAAATGTACATGTTTTTTTGGAATGAGGTTGTTTTTTTTAGTCTTTGATGTTTTCATGGGTGCTCACTTGCATGTTTTTATTGGTATTTATATGGATACCCTATATGGAATTGTGGTTGGGTTCCTAGGGGGCATAGATTTGTGTATGTGGGTGAGACATGATGAAACCAATTTGGTAAATATGGGAACCCACCAAATTATTTAGTTTTTAAAAAGTGTTTTTTGCTGAAAAATGGTGGCCTTTATTTATAAACCAATGGTTATGTGGATAGTTTTTTATATGTCCTATTTTATTTATTTATTCAGAAAGCTTCCCTATGATCTAGATGAAATAATCTTGATGTATCTTGATTTGAGATCATGTTGGTGGCTTTATTTTGGAGTAATGTTCATTGGGTTTCTAAATATGTTTTGGATGTTGTGTTGGGGACATGGATTGTTCTCCATTGGTAATCATTCCTATTTATCAACCTAAGGATTTTTTTTTTAAATTTTAAATCCACCACTTAGGATGATGACTCTACCCATTTTTTTGTAATATAGAGCTGTTTGGGATCGATTTAAAGTGCTTCCATGTTCTGATAATTCTTTTGGACATAGCAGTTGTGTTCGGTGATGTTGTTTTGTATCGCCTTATTCGTTTTCCATTCTGTGCCTCATTTGGAGTGAGATATAATGTTGATATATATCTATGAGTTCCAATTTAAATGAATGTGTTTTTTTAGCTAGTGAGTTTTTATGAGTGGTGTGATTCTTAGAACCTCAATGTGGTGCAGCAGATGCTTCAAGAATCAGGGCTCCAGCCATAGGCCCCAGAGTGAAGGTTTTAACGAAGTCAGTAAATCTACCAACATGTGGGGAGCATTACTAGGCTCATTTCTACACCATTTTTGTATGGTATTTTCTATGTATCGATTTTTGTTCCTCATTATTATAAATTTCCCTTTGTCACAACAAGCATGGTGGACTTACCCCTCACACAATGTCTATGGTTATGACTTCATGGACGTGGGTTTTCAATCAATGTCCCTATGTGGACCTCCTGTGAAAATCAGTTTTGATCCTTTTTTTACCTTTTCATATGTGGAGAGTGTTTATTAGAACATTTTTTTCATTTGTTGTTTCATTGGCCTAATTATTTGGTCCCCTTCCATCCCCTCCCTGAGTGGTGGGGGTCTGGATCCGTGCTGAAAATGTTGGCCCAGTTCTTGTCCCCTATATTTAAGAGTGAGTGGTTTAGATGTTCTTGTTGTAACCCAATTAACATGGGGTTGTAGGTTGTTGTGGGAGAGTTTTTGTGGTAATTTTTAGTCGAGGCCCAATTCTAGTTCATTTTTAATTCTTTTTTTCATTCCTAGTTGGTATCTAATGGTGGGGAGACCAACTGCGGGTCTCGGAGATACATCCATTATGATTTGTCAGATGTAGTTGTGATTTAATGGTGGGTATCCCATTCCAGATGTGACCCCATGTAATTTTATTTTTTGTGTAAACTATGGTTTGGTTGATTGTTTTTTTCGTTGGGAGAAGGCCCTACAATCTAGTTCTTGGCAAGGTTGTGGAGGTTGTAGCTTGATCATTCGATAGATTCTCCAGATGTGGTTGTGAGTTTCTGTTTTTTTGGGCAAGAGTATTAAGTAAAAGTGTTGGTAAATGATATTTACTTAGAATTAGAGGCTGGATTATGTTGATAAGAAATCTCCAGGTATTGTTCTATCAGTTGAAAAGCATTATGGCTTTCTGGGGGCAGAAATCATTAATGGTGGGATGAATTATCACACCCGTTTTTTTCATTTCATGTACTGGGTTTGATCCTATTCATTTAAAAGCCTGATCATTTTCTTAGGTGTTTGGTAAGATTAATTTTGTGTTTATAACTACCATATATATCTAATAACATTAATTTGGGTTCCTCGATTCTTTTTTAGGAGTTTTTTGAGAGAGGGTGGTTACATCATGATATGGGACAACCTTGAGCCTATTTCAAGTTTAAAAAACCAAATTTGATTTCATATAACTCTATTTTTTTAAATACTTCACCCATTCCACTTCATAAATTTTATAAACTGACATATGAAATCATCCATATCATTTTGTAACCATTAAGAATTCATAATCATGGTGAATTTGGGTTAAATATTTAAATATTGGGCAATCCTTTGGGCCCATTACCCGTTTAAAAAAATAAATTGTTTATTTTATATATTATTTATTGTTTAATATATTTCAGTGATTTTACCTCCCACTAGAATCCAACATAAAAATCCCCACCCCCATTATCGAGGTTATCTCTTTGGACCTCACTGGTATCGAATATTACGGTGATAATTCTCAGGTTCCCACAAATCGTCTTGAATTGAGAAGGTAAATTGTTTAATAAATAAATCATTAAAATCATGCTACTTTCTCCAAAAATATTCTTCCCCAAGTTATTCTAGATATTAGGAGCCTTTCCAATAAGTTCAAACCAATACCCTCTTCTTTATGGGTGCAGATCTAATGGAAGATGAGCTGTTTTCTAGCTGAAATGTGAGATTCTTTCACCTTTATCCTCCCTCTTATTCCAGATTTCATTATTTCATGGTTTTATAAGATCACATAGTCATGATCAACCTAGGGCTCTGTCATCCAATGATTTTTATGGGTATTTTGTTTGTTTTTGTCTTGTTTTCATTGTTTCAAGGTTTTTAAACCCTCGGATGGTGATATTGTGTGTGTGTTTCCATTACACCAATGATTTGAGGTAGGATATCCCTTTCACATGACATAATCATTTGAGAATCATAATTTTATTATTGTTAAAATATGTTATAATTTTTTATTGTTGTTCATAATTTGGATAATTTTCATAGAGCCAAAAACGGTTTTTTAAGCCTTGTTTTGTGAAAGGTAATGTAGTTTTGTTATAAAAGTGCACTACATGTGTTTGTTTAAATGTTCTGCAATATATAATTTTTTTGGATGTTTGAACATGGTTTATGGTATTCTGAATATTTTCCTGTAACATTAATAAAATATGTCATGAAATTGGTATTTTATTTCTTGTCAACTACTTAATATAAATTGTTTTGTTCAAAAGGGCATGCCATGTGTTTGGTAAATAGATAAGTTGAATTTTATGGGTTATGTTTGATTTAAAAATTAAATTATTGGATTTATAAATGATTTGGATAAATGAAAAATGTTATTTTTGGTTCCTCTAATAGCTTTCAATTTGGATTTGGTTTTACAAACAAATTGGTTTTGGTTTACAATATGTTTTGCCCCAATTAACTCGAAAATGGTCCATTTCACATACTTATAAAAATTGTTGTGTTTTGAATATATACCCTGATTTATTTAAGGGATATATGAATGTTTGTTCTTCTGTGAATGGTTTTTATACACCTCCATAATATATTTTATATGCACACCTTGGTCAAATGTCCTTTTTGAGAAAGGAATAAAGGCTCATTTGGAATTTTTTTTGTAAAAATGGTTTCTATTTGTATTTCAACTTCAATCCTTTGGGACCATATTATGGTCCACGAAATGGATTTATAAATTGTTTTGGGGATTCCAAATCTGGGATTTTATATTATTTAGGGGTTTCTGTACTTAAAAGAGCATTTTGGGATGAATTTAATGTTAAAGGCATTGTTTTACTCTTTGAAATTGTTTTATGAAAGTTTTTGTTGTTTATTGATTCATGTATGAAATGTGTAGCATGTTTGTGGGATGTATGTGTGTTTATGGATAGGTAATGTAATTCCGATGTGAAATGTGTATTTGATAATATGTGTAACTTGATTAAGCACTAAAGGGAATCTTAGGTATCTAGGTTGGGGGACGTGTACTAGTATACTAGTGATCCTGTGGGATTTGGTCCCAGTTTCACGTAGAAAGATTGATGATACCAACACTAACTAAACTATGTAGATGATGATGTTGGGGGAAAACTAGGTTATGGTTATTCCCTCTACTAGTGTCTTGTGTGCTCGAGAATAGATAATTATTATGGTTACTTTCAACGAGATACGAGGTTCCTGGGGCTCACAACTAACTAGTGCCTAGGGGTGTTCCTGTGAGTTGTTTTCATTTGCTATTTTATATTAACTGTCGGCATATAGTGTGTCTGGTTGATTAATTTAGTAGTGTATGTTATTTATTCAAAATTATATATTATAAAATGATTCCATCTTGAAAATTATTTTCATTTAAAAGTTTCACATTTTTTAAAATTTTTACAAGTATTATTTTTTATAAAACGTTCATGTTTTTCTATGGTATGTTTTTATGTAGGATGGGACATCATTATAAAAAGGTAAATTTATATTTGAATTTTAAAAATGAAATTTATGTTTCCTTTATTTTAAATGATGTGTATTGGGAATAGAATATCAGGCTAACCAACTGAGTTTTAATACTCACACCTATAGTATTCTTATATCTTTTTACTTTGTGCAGGTTTCAACATGAGTTATATTGCCTTAATAGACGTGTGATCATTGTGTTGGAGAGTTAACAACAGGGTCACATGGATTTTGTTGGTTATCAGGTTTGCCTAATTGAGTTTTGGGTTTAGATGTACTTTTAATTTCCTGTTCAAATAATGTTCAGTTAAATTTTTGTATTAATGTATTTTGGGATGTCCATTTCATTCCGTTATTTGTTTGAATTTTTATATATGGGTGAAATAATTCCCTTCTGTACTCTATTGACTCCCTTGGTACTTTTCACCATCCCGGGAGGATCGAGAAGGCCTCTCGGGAATGGTCGTGGGTTGGCATTGGTGACCATTTCAGGGTCGACCCGGGCTGGTTTGGGACAATAATGAATTATACGATTATCAAAAAAAACATTCTAGTGCATGTATTTTATTGGAGTTATCATTCCATTTAGGTGAATGGAGGGTAGTTACGTAAAAAATAAAATAATAGAACTTGAAAGAAAATAAAAGGATCCGAAAGTGTAATTTACCTCATGGATTTATCTCCGTTGAGATCCTAATAAGGGGAAAGGATTTGATCTTATAAGGAGGCCAAGGGATTATGGACACGAGGGAGTATATTGGGGGGATATTTTGGCAGAATTTGGGGATAGAATAGGGATTTTGTGGAGTTATGGGAAGCAGGGAGTGTGGGTTTTTTTAATAGTGGTAGGGAGGAGGGTTTTTATAATAATTTATCATTTGATTCTTAATTTTCCATAAGACAAGAAATATTTATGAGTCCATGAACCAAAATATTAATAATTGTATGTTAATTATAAAAATGGTTGCTTATGTCATCCATGATTCTATAAATAGTTCATTTGTCTTATAATGTATATAAATGAGAAATTACCAAATTTCGCTATTCATCAAGGATTCATGTATTTCTGGAAAATCCAAAAAAATCACTGTAACCATATATCAACTTGTAGAATACAAAAATGAAATCCATTTTTCAAAAAATAATTTCCCTAATATGGTCAATTTAACTTTTATTTAAAATGAAAATTTACATGAAAAATATGGATCTTAAAAATATAACTCATTTTATAATGCATCAGCAAATTACATAAGGACTTATAAAATTATATTAAAACCATACGACATAAAATTTATAATTTATGAACACCATTCAAGAAAATTCATTTTTTAAAATTTATTAATTAATTGAAATTAATTACTTGTTACTTATAAAAATACAAATACTTTTACTATGGTCATATTATCACTTATAAGATGCCAACATTTTATTTATAAATTCATGGATGGAGTTTTATTAATTTGGTTGATTTAATAATCATAATTTTCATATTAATATTCATAATGTTATGTAACTATTCTTAATGATATGATACTATTCACCAAACATTATGATTGTTCAATTAGACTCCAAACATATTACTGATCAAAACCCTGTTTGTCATATTTTCGAAATTCTAAACATACAAGTGTCAAAATTATGTTTATAGGTCACATAGTACATAGTAGTGATTGTGTAGTAAATTAATGTCATTATATGACATATTTATTGAAAATTAATTTCCATTGATAAAACATTGTGTCATTACATTATTCCCCCTTATGAAATTTCTCCCTCAATTTTTTTTACATTCTATGCCATAGAGAGGTGAGGGTTTTCCACCATTTCCACATCCAGTTTCCATGTTTCCTCTTCATACTTATTGTTTCATAACTGTAAATTGACGAGGTGAGTAGTCTTATTATGTAGACCTTCATATCTATGATCCAATATCTTCACTGGCTACTCCTCGTTATAAATATCAATTTCCAATTGTACCACCAATAATGAGAGTACATGTGAAGGGTCTGGTATGTACTTATTTAAGAGGGATTAATGGAAGACATCTTTACTTTTCCCAAGGTTTGTTGAAATGCAAGTCGATATGCCACAACTCCAACTCGATCAAGGATCTCAAAGTGGACGATGAACCGGGGACATAATAATCCCATCTCCCCAAACATCATGACCTTCTTCCAGGGAGATATGTGTAGAAATACATTGTCTCCATCTTTGAACAGAATGTCTCATTGACAATTTTCTACATAACTGTTATGATGACTTAGGGTCTCCTTGATGTGATGATGACCTTTTTTAACCTTCTCCACCATTTATTCAACCATTTCAGGTCCAATAATCTTACTCTCGATAACATCATCCCCACACCCTAGTGTTCTACACCTTTCTCATAAAGGGATTTGTTTGGTGCCATTCGGATGCTCGAATGTAAACTGTTGTTGTAGAAGAATTAAATAGTGGACGATGTCGGTCCCATCCTCCTATGAATTCCAAATAACATTATCTCAACATATCTTATAGTTTCTAAATCATACACTTATATTGGCCATCATTTTTAGGATGAAAGGTCATCCAGAAGTTTAGTTCAGTGATTAGAGCATGTCAGAGACTTTTCCAGAACATCGAAGTGAATCTTAGATCCCTATCAGATACAATAGATAGTTTTACTCTATTCATCCATACTACATCTTCAATATATATATTTTCATGTTGATCTATTGTTAAGTCCTCTTGAATTGTGATAAACTATGATTTATTTGTAAGATGATCCATAATGAGCCATATAACCTTGATTCCTCTATTTGTATTTATAAGTTCAATGATTAAGACAATTATGACGTTATCCCCCTTCAATGTTGGTATATGGAGTGGTTTCATCATCCCATTATAACTATATCTTTCAGCCATCATTTGTAGATATACTAGGCACTTTTATATATACTCATCAATATTCTTATTTATATTATCCCACAAAATGTTCACTTGGAGATTTCAAAATATATTCATGCTCCATGGGTCTTTTGAGATGGTTGAGCTATGTGCGTCATTCAGAATATCCTTCTTTATCCCTGTATTGGATGGTATAGATAATCGCTTCCCAAATCATTGAACTCCTTCCTCGCCAATCATGAACATAAAAAAATACCATTTGAAATAGCTTCCCCTCTTTTCAGAATTTCAACATATTTTCTTTAAACATCCTTTATTCTCTTCATATGGGAAGGGTGAGAAATCATTTGAGAAAGGATTGATGATGTTTTTCTATTTATGATTTTCATTTCTATCCTCTCCAAATCTATGATTATTGGATCCTTTCCAATTATCATCATTGAAAATGATACTTGATCCTTTCTACTCAGATCATCTGTCAGCATATTTTCCATAATGGGATGGTTGTTGATTGGGTTGTCAAAATCCATGATGTTCCCTATCCATCTTTGCTAGGGAACACGAAGCTAATTTTCTGAATATTTAATTGAGACTCTTGTGATAATTTTATGTCTAACACTTATCCAAATAGTGAAAATTACACCATTTTTTTAAAGCATTGATTAGAGGTGTCAACTCTAGATAATGCGCGGGATAATTTTGCTTAGTGATTTTAAGCTTCCTTCAGATGCATAATACCACTTTATCATTTTTAATCATCACACAACCTATGCCCTATAATTAAGCATCATTGTACACCACAAAAAGTAATCTACTTGTTTGGAGTGTGAGTACTGGTGTAGTGATAAACCTCTTATTCAAATCCTTAAAATAGTCTTTACATTATTGAGTCTTGAAAAACATTACACCCATTCATGTCAGCATGGTCATTGGATTTTACGATCACAAAATGTTCTTCCTAAATCGTTCATAATAAACAGATAGACCCAATATGTTAAGGATCACCATTACTGATGTTGGATTGGGCCACACATTAATTGCATATATCATGGACTGGTCCACATATATCCCTTTGTTGGTGATAACATTCCCCATGAATGATACATCCTCCGTCCAGAACTCACATTTATATTACATTGCATATAGATTATCCCTTCAAAATGTCATTAACAGAGTATTCAAATGATCCTATTGTTCCTCCATGATTTGGGATTTATCAAAATATTGTTGATACACAATACCAAAAATTAGTCGATGTAATCTCTAATGAATCTATTTGATATGTCCATGAAAATTTCTGGAGCATTCGTGAGTCTGAAGGGCATCATTATGTACTCATAGTGTACCTCCACGTTGGAATGGAATTATTGGGAATATCTTACATCCCCACTATTAAATGATGAAATCTTGACTGAAGGTCCACTTTAGAGAAATGAATAACCCTAAAAATCTGATCTAACAATTCTTATATCTGTTGTAGGGGATACATGATCATTATTGTTATTTTATTGATATGACTATAATCAATGAAATGGGGCATTGATCTGTCTTTCTTCATGAGGAAAGGGACTAGAACACCCCATGGTGAATCATAGAGGAATATAAACCCTTTCTCCATAATCAAATGTAACTGTTTCTTCAGATCTTCCCGATCTATGGTTGACATTCTATAAGGATCCTTTGATATAATCTATGATCCAGGAATAAGTTCAATTGAGACTCAACCTCTCACCTAGGAGGAAAACCAAGAAACTCTTTGAGAAATACACCAGTGTAATCCCTCACGATTGGCTTGTCTTCAAATATGATTCTATCCTCTGTTTCAATAATTTATGCTATATATGATTTTTCATAAGGAAGAAATATCCTCACATGATATGATAATTCTAATGTATATTAAACATCCACCTTACAGTTGTATTGAATTGGAGGATTCTTTAGGATGCGAAGAGTGACCTACCTTTCCTGACTATTGATGTTGGAATTGTATAAAGATAGCCAATCGACGACCGAGATCTAGTATAACTCCACTAAATGAAGAACAATGAGACTTTTTGGGAGGTTAAGTCCACAAATGTTAACTAGGGGGAGTTATAACCACATATTCAATGATTTCCCTTTTCTTTATTCTCACAGATAACTTATCTTCCAAATTTTGTGGTGTTTCCTGAGTTGTCTACTCAACATGAATGATATGAAATAATTTATATAAAATGAATCAAATAGAATGTTCTCTATTCTTGAATGAATAACTAGTGTACCCATCACCACATGATTGTCTGACTCCACCTTAGTAGTAGTGATAGAATAAGTCGTTCCATATTGCCTTCGAGGTTGTTGTTGATTTCATCCAACATCCCTCAACTTAGGAAAATTGTCCGCATAATTCCCATTATCATTGTAGTTTTAACACTAAAAAACCGGCTATTTGTTGATCTGATCCTTCCTTTTTTCTTCCACATTAGCGTGATTCTTCATATATCATAGGCTATTTATAGCTAGATGTTCCAATTTTCCATATTTGATGAAATTCCAAGTTCCACTTAGAATGTTACCAGGATGCCTCTTCCCAAAAAATTTACATGTGGGAAGATCTATCTTACTTCCATCATAGAATTTATTTGTCGAACCACCCACATTAGATTCTATTTTCCCCGTGTTGTCATCAGGTCCACGATAACACTAAGAGTCTCAGATATCTATTTCAATCATGAGGGCACAAAATAAAATCTACTCATAAATGTTAATGTCTCGAATCACCAATTCTTATGATGGACATGACATTAGTATAATAAATAACTGATTCACCTTGCTTTTAGTGTTCAAGACAAATCCAGAGGCATACCATTCATGCTTTCAAATATTTTCTTTATATTCCCCCATGGACTCATCTATTTTCTGCTTAAGTCCGAGGAACACTTATTAAATCTTGAGTCAGAGCGTTCAAGAAAATATTTATTTAAAAAAAATAACTTCATTTACTTGCAAACCATGGAATCAATTTTACCATGGGATTATTTTTCATGATCAGTGTCTACTACTGATCATCTTCCACATAAAAATTATAGACTGCCAACACAAAAATCACTTCATCTGAGCACTAGAGGAGAGAGAATATCTTTTCAATGGATTTAATCCACTATTCCATGATGTGGGTATCAAAATATCCTAAAATAATGGGAGGCCTTTTATGCATGAATATTTCAACATTAACAAAATATTGCCTTGAAGGAGGATAGCATTTCACCTCATTCATTTTATTATTCAAAACTTGAGGCAACTAAAAAATTATTGTCTTGATGTTTTTAGCACCTGTTCCAATCACATAACCCATATAATTAGGTATATATTAACATTACATATCATATTTATCATAGGAATGTGTTATTCTATTTCCCCCCATTAAATAAGAAAAAAATGTACAATTAGATGGCTTGAATACTAATCTGTTAAGCATAAAAATGAAACATTCAACATAAGAGGATAAACATATATAAGAGATATATATCCTATCATGTGATTACCTATGTTTAATTCTAGTTTATCCTTGATCTTTTTCTTATAATATATTATTATGGGTTATTTTATTCCCTTAATAATTTTTCTTAATCATCTTATGAACATACCAATGAATATCCCCCCAGCTGTGTCAAACCAAGAGTATAGAATGGCCCATTCTCATGCACCATTTCCTGTTTGATTAATGTTCAAAGTAGTGTTTTTGGGTTTTACCCCAAGAAACGTCTTGGACATATCCACCTCTACCTATTTTTCCTGATAAAGATTTATTTCTTGATAATCCACATTCTCTATACATAAAAAATATAGGAAATTTTTCTTATACTTAGTCTCGTCTTTAAGGTTATTACATAAGATTTCTATTTATAATCTCCAGAAATAATGATACCATAAATAGTGATCCTATCATTTGACATATAACATTACATGTTATTAAGCAGAATTATACATCAGAGTAAAAGCTATGGAACATAATGTCTAGTGTCATGGAAGGAAAGTAACCTAAATCAGAAATGGAAATAAAAAAGACATTTCATAATTTAATCTTCCAATTGAGATCATATATTCCATTGTGCTCAAATTTCTAAAAAGGGTACCCTAGGGAACACATGAACAAAGGGATGAGAAACATTACCCAGTAAGGGAATAACCATAAGAACAAAGCATTGTAACATGGGACAGAAGGCATGTCTTGATGATATAAAAAGAAATGTACATAAGGATTCCTAACATATAATTATGGATTAATATAAAAATGGAATCATAATAATGTTTAATAAAAATAAAACATTAATTTAGAATGATCCATGGATAACCACATTGACCATTTCACTTGGTAGCACAAGCCAAGGCTAACCGCCCATAACGTTGCATAGGGTAGCACAAGCCAAGGCTAACCACAAATACCTTCGCACATAACCTATCATGAGACTCAACATTACCCATGGAATTGGTGCACTATATGGGTACACCAATCACAACATTTCATGAATATGTTTTCAACATAATGAATCATATATAATCAATCTTATATTAATATAGTGGTTACCCATTAAAAATATTGGGAACCACAATCATGTCATAAAGTATAAAAAATGGGATTATAATAAAAGTGTCCTTGAATGAAAGGATATAATATATATATGAACATTCAAAAGGGAAAATATTCATGTATCATGGTATGTTATGTCATGTATAATTGACAACATGTAGGAAAATTATTTATGAAATTATAGAATTAAAACATTTTTTGTGGTTTTATGGAAAATACCATAATACCATTTTAATAGAAAATGGAACAATATTTTATATAAAACCTAAAGTGTTCCTAGATGTATTTCACAACAATAAGGATGATATTATAAATACAATGGTGGCTTAAAATATAGGATTGATTTTACTAGAAATCAGGTAAGAAATCAGGGAGTTCCCTTAAAAGAATTTTGCTTATCGGGACATATTGAAGAGGGAATCACTCAAAAACATGTATATCACCGGAAAATAATAATAAAATGTTATTGGTAAAAGAATTTTTTAAATGAAAAAAGAAATTAAAATATTCACCTAAAAAGATAATATAATCCAATTTTGGAAAAATGACTATAAGGCAACCTGAAGGAATGCTGATTGATTAGGTAGAATCCCTTACTGAATATCTGCACTGTATCAGGTGTACATAAGAGGACATAATGAGAGATAAAGGGATTTATCATCTCTTAAAAATCATTAGGTAAGTATGGGGAAGGTGAAAAATAATACCTGGCCATTATGAATTATATGTTAAATGGCATAACATAGATGATATTCTTGAGTAAATGTGAGAAAGAGAGGATCCCATACCATATGTCTTACGGTGTTCTCCACATGATATTAATGACCTGAATAATCACATAAGGATAATTAATTTATAAATAATGAACATATTTTACATGTAAATGAATTATTATAACATTTTGGAGTTCATTCATAATGTTTTTGATTGGTTATGAGGTTTAGTTACATTATTTGAATTTGTTTATTTCCTTTGTTTTAATGATTGGGTAACTTATATTCATGTTCATACACACATTTATTATCACAACCCCCTCCTAAAAAGGATTACACCTCTGGGGTAGGAAATGTGATAAGGGAGATAATGACCCATTGTCATGCCTCCAGTAGGCCTTGGGTTGGCGACTAGCACCGAGGGTATAATAACCGCACAAATGGGAGGCATTACCCTATAAGAGAGCCCATGCGAAAGAGAGAGATAAGACAGACACCAACCAACTTCAGCTCATACTCCAATATAAATGAAATCCCACATACACATATGTAATGTACTAAAAAACAACTTCAACAGAAAGGGGAAAAACACCAAATACCCAGAAGAATGTAAAACAACAGCGACCATGAAGCCCAAATAGTTCCATCAACCACAAGACACTGGAAACCAGCCTGATCAACAACCTGATCCAAGTGACATGAAAAGAAATTTATATATACAAAGGGTGAGTATAATAGTATACTCATTAGGATCCACCCCAAATCCTCTCGTTCAAAAGTATTGAAAGCATGCTAAAGTATATTGAACAACAAGTGAAACTAACATGTCACCTAATCATGTATACTAAGTTCCCAGCCACACCATGGCTACTCAAACCATGTATCGCATAAAAGATTATATAATACAATAATGAATATCAGGGTCACTCCACTACTACTTCCCCAATGGTTTTCTGCATTTCCCCAATGTCTCACAACCTAAGCATCTCTCTCCAAAAAGGCATTCCGACAGACACCTGGGAGACACAGCACTGCATGCACCTCGTGCAACCAAGCCCCCACATCCACATAATCAATGTAACTGTGTAGTTTTTGGGTGCCTTCATAGCTTGCATATGGTGTGTCATACTTTAGGTATTAATCCTCAAGCCATTATATCCCATACACCGATTTAGGATCCTCAAGACATCATATCATTTACATGTTACTCCTATAGTATTCCATAGGAAACTATATCTAGAATATGTGTGTGTGAATAACCAAAATCCATCACAGCTCTCTACTCACATATAAGGGGAAAACTAACCACTACGCCTTCCAGCACAAGTAACTACCAAGAGAAGATAACAGGTCCAAAGGGGGTAGTCCGCAATCCATCCTTCCACTAGAATGTTGGGGAAAACACCCACAGGGGTTAAAATCCCCGGGATGTCAGTTTCCCTAACTGAAGGGGTAGTTTAGATTATAGACATTTAAAAATAAAATAATATACAATATATCACAACC
The DNA here is from genome assembly GCA_963277665.1 of Viscum album. Classification (NCBI taxonomy): domain Eukaryota; kingdom Viridiplantae; phylum Streptophyta; class Magnoliopsida; order Santalales; family Viscaceae; genus Viscum; species Viscum album. Next base: position 863,776,921 of record OY728152.1, on the reverse strand, counting down.
ACACTATGGGCAATGACGAAGCGTTGTCATGCATGCACTCAAAAATATTTATAGCTAAGTGTAAGGTAGTGGCTGACCTAGGTCTTTCTCTTGAGGAGATTTTGTGGTTAATAAATCACAAATTCTAATTCAATTTTATTATATTTTAATTATTTATAATACAAAACCATATGAAAATGTGATTTAAGAGATTATAATTCAAGATAAATAAAATTAAACATGCAATGCATAATGCAGACAGAATGAATGCAGACAAAATGATGTCAGAATGAAAGGAGATATTTCCGAGAGAATCACCCAGATTAAATATTCATAGTCTCATTATTAGTCTCAAATTTAATTAACAAACAAACTCTATCATATGTGTGAATATCCACTTTTTATGTTGTTGTGAATATACAGTGCTCTCAACGATCGCTGAGAGACCACACGTCCACATCCTCGATCGAGGGAAAATATTATAAAAAAGAAAGTTAAGTCTCAGGTGGTAAGTGGAAGCACAAAGGTTCCTTACCCAATATGATCCCCATTTAACTAACTCTAATTAAATAAGAAAAAATTAATATTAATGTTCAAATACTAGGGTTTAACCCCGGATTGATCACCGGGGAAGTTTCTCGGGTTAGTTACTTATGATCACGAGTATAAGAGATCGCAATGGGGAAGGACGAGGTGGAAGAAAAAAAGAAAAAAATTTAGAATGAGATGAAGAAGAGAAGAGAAAATATATTAAAAATTCATAATACTATTACAATTGAAGAAACTACAAAACAATGAAAAATGGCCACACAGAAGTTCCAATGTTTTGAGAAGGGGTGAGGATACATATTTATAGAGAGATGAGATGAAATAATTCTCTCTAAAATAATCCTCCAAATGATTCCATGTGTATGTCCCATTTAATGGCCGAATTTTAAAATGTTTATTCATAAAAGATGTTCCATAATATCTTCTTCATTCACCCTACAAATATGATATTTAATGGTCGTCGTATGTAGGTGTTATGACCGATTCTATCCGAGACATTTAATCTTTCCATTTGACTCTCCGAATTTTCAATTCTTCAACTTCGTGTGACATTATTTCTCTCCAAACCGTCGATTTACACATTTATTACTTAACAAAAGTTGTTCCAAATTTAATTTTTCATCTCTTGTCCAAATATGATACATTTTTTATGACTTGTCATGATGATATGAATTTATTACACAGTTGAACTGTTTCTGCCATGCGAGACATTTCATCTTCCAAATGTTGTGAGCATTCCCATAATGCATTAATGATGGTATTTTGACTTTCAATTCATTATGAACGCGAAATATTGAATCCTATTTCCTTTACAGCTGGAATGAATGCATTTGGAGGTGTTGTTTCTGATTTCTTCGTCCGTTATGTCGATGGGGCCGATTCTGTCCGCCCGGAAAACTTTTCAACTTCATTGAATTTTTACAGCAACTAGATGATCGATTCAGCCCCTGGTCTAGAAGACAAAAATGGAGGAAATTTAATAATAATTCTACCAAAATTTTAATCATAAAATTTGGACATATATTTAATTGTAAATGACCAAAATAACCCTGTAAAAACAATCTGTTAAAATTGCAGAATTAGGCCATATTTGAATTTATGCTCAAAATAACACTAAAACAAGAAAATGTGACAATTACCCATACAATAACACTATTGTGGGATTATAAAAAATTAATTACAGTATAAAATATATGAAAATTTTAGCTTTATCACTCCCCCAAACTAAAAACATTGCACTCCCGGGCAAGCATATTACATCCAAATCAAATTCCACACAACAATCAAAAATGAAAAAATATCAATGATCTTATACAAAATAGAAGTACATCATGTAATATATATTAAAAACATTACTCTCTCATTTTCCTTATAGTAATTATAATTTTTTCAAACTCATAAATCAATCCATGTACCAATCACAACCTACCACATATTGAATATTATGTCATTCTTCACTAAAGAGAAATTGAATCTAGAGTTATACTCATACTTGAAAATCGCATGTATCACCATAGTTTGTGAAAATTCTCATTTCTCCATAGTGTGAAACATGAAAATGAATTTAATAATTAGGGATATAATTAAAGGTTCAAATGATTATGTGTGTTAGGGTTGGTGGGAAAATGATTGAAAAATGTTCGAAGCTAGAAAGAGGAGGTTGGACTTTTACGTACAATGCCTGATTAAATCAATGGAAAACACAGAAACATCCTCTCTCAATCCCTCTTAAAAATGTGAAAAACAACACCACCCCCTTTTTATGGAATGGTACATGAGCCAATAAGTTATTATAATGAATGATATCATCTATGTTCTCCTTTTTTTCAAATCTTCAGTAAGGCACAACATTATTTTCATTTTCTTTTTTCATGGAGGATGAGCTGAAAATTGAACACAATTAATGAATGACAATTCATGCCTTTGATTTTTGAAAGGGACATGTGTCATAAAATAATTTACAATGAGGTATTCAAGCTCTTATCTATTTTTTTATTTTTTTTGATGGATAAATGGAAGAAACAAATAAAGCACAATGAAATGATGACACATGCCCAATTCTCTTATTGTCCACTTCCCAAAGTATTGACACACACCTCGAATCACCAATAAATGATACTCATCCCAATGAACGCACATGAAAGGCCCTTACCCCACACTCAAACATGAAATAACCATATAAAATACTAAAATTGCAGGTAGGTAAGGAAAAATTGACTTGTAATGTGGCTTAAACCTATAAGGAAATTCATGGCATCTAAGGGCTTACGAAGGATAAATGATAAGGTGGGTCTCAAGATAAAATTTGGCTAGCCAAAGAGATTCCTCAGTCATTTTAAATACATTCCATGAAATCCAAATCATCGAAAGAGAATTATTCACAATTTCTGGTTCTCACACAAAATTCATATTTCCCTCAAGATAGTGTTGGTTTTATGAATAATTTGAAAAAGTGGTTCAGAATACCTCACATGATTGGAAAAATATTTTGAGCCAGTGTTTCATGTTCATGGATTTCAAAAATCAGTCAAACTCATAAAATTGATTGATAATCCAATTCAAGAAAAAAAATTTCACATCAACAATCATTTAAAATCCATTATTTCAAAAATCATTTCAACTCTTTCAAAATAAATTTATGTGTGAAAAATGATAAAAATATTTATTAAAGCTCAAAAATACTAAAAATATAATAAAACAAATGAAAAGAACACAAGAAGAACTAAGAAGGTTGACACTCCCCCAATCTTAAATTTAACTACCCCATATTTCAGCTCAATAAAATATAAATATAAAGGTAGAAAATCAACGTGAAGAAAATATACAACCTGACATTATTTTAGAAGTGGATGCCTTGAGTTAAGCTCCTAGAAGGATCCACTTTAAGACTACTAGAAAGTAATTAAAATACCTAGGAAAACTAAATAAAAATAATTAGAAAGGGAAAAGAAAAGAGATAATTCTTGATTTAGACCCCCAAGAGGGAGCTAGGTTTTTACTTCTTCTAGTCATGAAGACTCAGTAGATTATCCCCAATAAGAAGGTGGGTGTGGTTTCATTGAGATAAACCACCACATGTGTGCTTTCCCGATATCCATGAGTAAAACCTGAATGTAGAGAACCCCAAACAAGATAAGATAATTCCCATCCCCCGAGAAAGAATAATGATGAAATTTGTGGGTCAATGTGGGAGGGAATAAATTATAAGGGTGCTCCCTGTTATCTTTGGTTGTGTCATCCTCCATATGGTATAAAAATTTTTGATGAGGAAGTAGTCGCACCACCACCACATTCTCCAGATCTTCTTCCATGATCACCACTACTTCGATGGTCTCTTTCATATCATCCATGGTCCACTCCATTTGTATTGTATTAGAAATTTCAAAGGAAGAGATGTCAGAAAACAATTTAGCTTGAATAAGGTTGAAACATGAAGATTTAATAAAGAAATATTCCCTTTCAAGTAATTCATCATGGTAATTGATCTCTTCAGGCATGACCATTAAAAAAACAATATTAGAAGGTGCGTCTTCTTCCTTGCAAGGATTGGGGAGATCAAGCAGCTCCTCACATTTATTCGAGAATTTATCCAATTCTTGTTGATCTCCCACATTTGGTTTAGTAGGAAATTCATCCTTTTTTTCATCTATCTCTGGTAGAATTGGTTGAGTTAGGATGAATGAGTCTTCAAGTACCCTGACATTTACCTCCTCTGTTTCTTCAATAATGAGTGGTGAATTTTCTTCCAACACTATCTCAGATTCTTACCCCGACTCAGGTTCGGGTTGCTCCATCCTTGCATGAACATAGTCGAATGACCATTCTATTTTCCTCCCCAAATCATTCAAATTATTATTAATCCTTTCAACCTGGTCATTTAGATCACGATAATAAATTTCTAGTTCTTGATATTGCACTTGCGAGTAATCTTCCCATGCAAAAAAAATTTGAATTTGAATACATCATGGTAAAAAAAATTAATGATTTTTCTTAATAAAAAAAATTAAAATAAAATATTTACAAAAATGTAAATTTTGAAAAAGTGATCGAAATAAGTATTAAGATCCCCAGAAACGACCCCAATATGATGAAGCATTGTCATGCACACTCTCAAATATATTTATAGCTAAGTGCAGCACAGGGGCTGACCTAGGTCATTCACATGAGGAGATTTTGTGGTTAATAAATCACAACTTCTAATTCAATTTTTTATATTTTAATTATTTATAATACAGAACAAAATGAAACTATGAGTTAAGAGTTGATATTGCTAGATAAAGAAAATTAAACATTCAATGCATAATTCCAACAGAATGAATGCAGACAAAATGATGTCAGAAATAAAGGAGATTTTCCCGAGAGAATCACCAAGATTAGACCTTCATCGTCACATTATTAGTTTCCAATTTAATTATTAAACACACTCCATAATATGTGTGAATATCATCTTTTATATGTGTTTGTGAATATACAATCCTCTCAACGATCACCAAGAGACCGCACATCCACCACCTCGATCAAGGGAAAATATTATAAAAGAGAAAGTTAAGCCTCAGGTGGCAAGTGGAGACACAAAGGTTCCTTAACCACTAAGATCCCCCTATAATTAACTATAATTAAATAAGAAAAAATTAATCTTAATGTGAAAATACTTGGTTTCAACCCATGATTGATCCCCAGGGATGTTCCTCGGGTTAGTTACTCATGATCACGAGTATAATAAATCGTAGTAGGGAAGGAGGGGGTGGAAGAAAAAAAGATAAAAAAATGAGAATGAGATGTATAAGAGAAGAGAAAATATATTAAAAATGAATAATACAATTAAAATTTAATGAAACTACAAAACAATGAAAAATGGCCACACAGAAGTGCCAATGCATTGTGAAGGGGTGAGGATACATATTTATAGGGAGATGAGGTGAAAGAATTTACTCCAAAATAATCCTTAAAATTATTCTGCGTGTATGTCCCATTGAATGAAATAATTTGGAAAAGGTTTATTTATAAAATATTTTCCATAATGTTTCCTCCATTCAACCTCTATATATGAGATTTATTGGCCATCATATGTAGGATTTTTTATCGATTCCATCCGAAACATTTAATATATCCATTTGACTCGGTGAATTTTCAATTTTTCAATTTCCCACGAAATTATTTCACTCAAAACTGTCGATTTAAATGTTGCTTCCTTAAAAAATTTTGTTCCACATGTAATTTAGAGTCTCTCAACAAAATATGAGCCATTTTTGATGACGTGTCGTGATGCTATAAATTTATTACCCAATTGAACCGTTTATGCCAGGTGAGACGTTTCGTCTTCCACATGTTGTGAGCATTCCCATAATGACTTAATGAGGGTATTCGGACTTTAAATTCATCATGAACATGAATATTGAATCCTATTTCCATTTTAGCTAAAATGAATGAATTTGGAGCTGTTTTCGCTGATCTACTAATCCGTTTTGTTAGTGGGGCCCATTCTGTCTGCCCGGAAAACTCTTCAAATTCATTTAATTTTTACAGCCACTAGATGATCGATTCAGCCCCTGGTCTAGAAGAAATAAGTAAAGAAATTAAATAAGGATTCTAAAAAAATTTAATCATAAACATTGGACATATATTTAATGGGAAATGACCAAAATACCCCTGTGAAAACAATCTGTTAAAATTGCAAGAATTAGGCCATTTTTTCATTTCCGCTCAAAATAACATTAAAACATAAAATGTGACAATTAACCATACAATAAAACTATGTTGGGTTTATAGGAAATTAATTACATTTTAAAATATATGAAAATTTGAGCTTCATCAGGCATAAACAAGTATTATACTCATCTACAGCTAGCGTCTCTCGGAATCCTCGCTTCCACATCTAAGACTAGTTATCCTATAATAATACAACCATTTAAAGAGATTTAATTCATTAATTCATTACCTTTTTATCATTTTAATTTAATGTTAATTAATTCTTTAAAAAATTAATTAAAAATCAACAATTCCATGTTATAATTCATCACCAACACTCCAAAATTCCACTGTCCTCTGTAATTCCTCCTAGCATACTCCATCCCCATGGGTTTACAACATTTATTAAATTAATTATTTATAGCATTACATTCCCATATTTCCAGGAATTCTAGAGAGAACAATCTATTCTACAAAACACATGGGGGCTCAACACCGGGAGTAGATGAACTACCCATCGAGTCATTGCCGACAATAGAAATAAGGTAGACCCATCCTCCCTTGAGATATTAAACACAGAAAGCACGTGGTATACCTCGTGCATCCTCACCTCTCTCAGAAGAGGGGTAAGAAGGAAAATCACCTTAGAGCTGAGGGGAAAGTAAAGTAGATTAACAACCCATAAGAATCAGCGAGCATCCAAACATTCACATCCAGCCCATTCCATTATCCACGATGTCCTCCCCAACACCCACATGCAGAAACTGATGCATCTCGCCACTCTAGGCGTCATCTCCTGGCACAACCAATAGACTTACTTGCCCCGACATATCCCAACATCGTTCTAAGATCATATCACAACACTGGAAGCAGAAAAAAACCATCATATCAATTGGGCTCTTGGCCCTCAAACAAGCAAGAGGGTAACTCAGAACCCTACAAGGGACTATCTTTTATTAGAAAACATGTTCATTAATACATCGTGGATTAACTGATTTATTATTTGTATGTTCCAAATATGGGAAAACTAAACAGTAATCTATATAAAATAATTATTCAATGATTACTACCCTAATTTTATTAACATCAATTTACAACAAGAAGAACCAGATTCATTTACATGCCTCTATATATTTAGCCAAAAACATTATCAATTATTTCAATCTTCACGTTATTTAGAAATTTTCATCGATAACAAAAATATAAACAAAGAATGAATAGAAGTCACACTATCATGAAAAACATTAGGCAATAACATATGATTGACATCAATTTATTTATCTAGTTTAAATATTTATAATATCAATTTCATTTTGATCTAGAGGGATAAAACATGCTAAATATACAGTTGCGCATAAAATAATAGAGAGGAAACAAATCCCCTACCCCAAACAGTTCGTGGCATTCTTTATATAAAAATGATCCACACAATGGGTTACAATATCCTCCCTTGCAACAACTGTGTCCACCTGAGGATGAAGTGACACAACCGCCTCATCCAACACCTGAGAAAATCCCATTAGGAATAAGGGGGTAATATTTCATAAAAGGGAAAAGTGAAACATATGGAGAAGAACCCAAAATAATGATGATAGATAATATGTTAAATCGATGAATGGTCGATAATACTTGGTTGCTTCAAAAAAGAGGGGAACCAATCCTATAGGGAATGTTTGATTGCACAACTCGTACTGGATGGAATGAATGTTTCGAGCACCTCACAGCTGAGAACAAGGAGGAAGAACTAGGGAGGATTATATATCATCCCTTTTTTAGATTTAACGGACAAGAGATTTATGAAACGCTGGATTTTTCATTAAAATAAAATCGCATTAAACCATGTAGTTTGACCAAGTAAAAATATCCCCAGCCTTAGGAAAATTAATATCGAAGTTATGCCCATTTAATAGGCCTTAGAGTCGTTAAAACAAGATGTTAAATGCATTTTACTTCAATGGAAATGTAAAAGGGGTGAAACGGTAGGAAGTTTAAAACATTATACATGATCATGAAGTTTGGAAATGGAAAAAACATTGTTCATGAAACTCACCGTAGAAACCTCATTGTTCAAACCTCTCAGTTTTGGAAACACTATTCACAAACCTCACCATTGGAACCACACTGTTCTGGGAACATTGTTCATGAATGTTACCATTGAAACCACACCGTTTGAGAAACACTCTTCATGAACTTCACCATTGAAACCTCACTGTTGGAACCACACTATTTTGGAAACACTTATCATGAAGCTCACTATTGAAACCTCACCATGGGAACCTCACCGTTCAGTAAACAGTATTCATGAATCTCACCATTGAAACCTCACCGTCCAGGAACACATTTCATGAACATCACCATTGGAACCTCACTGTTATGGAAACACTGTTCATGAACCATAGCATTGAAACCTCACCATTCAGGAAACACTGTTCATGAACATGAAAATTGGAAAAGGAAATAGTCTAACATTAGACCTCAGCGTTCTAATAAGGTTATTGTTGCGTTGTTCACATAAGGCTACCGATGACACTATTCACATAAGGTTACCATTTCACCGTTCACCTAAGGCTACCGATGACACTATTCACATAAGGTTACCATTGTATAGTTCACCAATGGCTACCAGTGACATTGTTCACATAATTGGAAATTTGTAAAAGTGTTCTGGATACGTCACCATGATCTCCTAGAACACCTCAGACACTAGATTTTCAAAATGGAATGGACCAGAGAGGTTCACGAAATTACATCAGATACCTCTGAAAACATTCTTGTTCTCGATAATTAAAAAACAACCTAATAGGGCACATAAAATATATCTGCACAACCACCCATCGTGATACCTCTCAAAAAAGAGCATACCACAATAAGTAACAAAAGGAAAGGCATATTATAAACTCTAATGGTCTATATCCACAAAAGGGACATTGAAACATGAATATAGTTAAGCATCAAAAAAATTTGGGTTTTGAGCACGTATCTGAGACTCATATTGCAAGTTATTTTCCACCATGCCACCATGTCATGACAAGACATGAACCAAAGGGATATAATTCTCATGAAACACATTCTTTTTGAAATTTTGGATCTCCATAGGTCACTCCCCAAGGGTCACATCATCATCAACATTTATCTCTCCCCAATCGATGATTTGGGATTCATCAATAAGATAAAGGCAGAGTTGTGATACATTGAAAACTTCATGTATCCATATCATCTATGGTGGAAGTGCTACTCGATACACCACAGCTCCAACACGAGCCAAATCCATAATGGGCCTAACAAATCAGGGAGAATGCTAACTCTCACAAGAAAACCATCGCTACCCCAGACGGGGAGTAACCTTCAGAAACATGTGATCCCCAACATCACATTCCAAAGGACTCCTCCTTTGATTAACATATGATTTATGAGGATCTTGCACTGTCATCAACCTCTCACGAATCTCCCGAACCCTCTCTGTGGTATTTTGAAGTAGTTCAAGTCCATGAATTGCTGACTCTCCAACCCTAGTCCAGCACAATGGAGAATGGAATGGCCGGCCATACAAGGCTTCAAACGGCCACATACCTATGGGGGAGTGAAAACTAATTTAGTAAGAGAACACCACCTAGGGTATGTTCCTCCTCAACGAACCACTAAAATCCAAGACACAATAGTGTAACATGTCATTATGATTTTGGATTGTCCAGTCTATCTGACTGTTTGAATGGGGATGAGAAGCAGTGCTAATATAAAGCTGAGAACCAAAGTCATGCTGGAGTCTTCTCCACACCATAGAGATAAAACACAGATCTCAATCGGAAATTATCATCCATGGGACTCCATGAAGTCTCACCACCTCCTCCTGATACTGTATCGACAATACTTCCACTGAGCTTGACTCCACAAATGCTATGAAGTGGGATGATTTTGTTAAATGATTTACTATGATCCAAATAACATCATGTCCTCCATGAGCATCAGGAAAACCGAAAATAATATCCATTGAGATGTCCTCCTACTTCTACTGAGGAATATCTAATAGCCCAAGAAGACCACTAGGAACACGATGTTCAACCTTCAACTTCTGGATGACCAATCCTCGAGACACAAACTCTACAATGGCATCCTTCAGCCTAGGTCATCAAAACTGGCACCTCACTGATCAGTACATCTTTTTCACGCCAGGATACACCACAAAAGGATAACTATGAAACTCTCTGAGAACCATCTTGTGCATAGTTAAGGGAATAAATATCCTTCCATGATACAATTCTTAGTGTTGTTCATCCTCAGACCAACCAACAGGGGCCTCACAAAAAAATGACCTCTCCAGACCACCACCACCATATCCCCAAAATTGGACTCTTCCTCCTTCTATACTAGAGATTACTACACCATCATCTAGAAAAGGAAATCGCTTCCCCCCAAATTCTCCCATAACAATATGTAATGCTGAAAGTTAAACCATTACTCTCTAGGAGTTATCAGATTCACGCACTGTATCACTACGTGACTTTTGACTCAGTGCATGAACTATAACATTCCAAATTCCAAGTGTATATGATATTTCGAAGACATATTCCTATAGTAATTCCATCCAACAATGTTGTCATATGTTCAAGTCATGCTGGTAGAAAACATAACTTAAACTCTTATGATCGGTGAAAGGAACAATGAGATCTCCAATGAGGAAATGTCTCTTTAACATCAGATCAATCATCAGAGCTACCAAATCAAGATAATGGGTAGAATAGTTACATTCCTAGGTATTCAACTACCAATACCCATAAGAAACAACTGATCTTTACTGCAACATAAAATAGACTAACCCCAGATCTGAAGCATCATAAAAAATATAAAACTGAACTCCATCTAATGGAAGACAGTGAATTGGAGCACTTAAAATCTTCCTAACAATAATCAGTCCATATCAATTCCTAATCATTCTAGGTCAAAGATTTTTGAGGAGTCCCAAACGAGTGAAATCAGATTTGAACCTCATGTACTAGCCTATGAGACCAAGGAAACATCACACCTCTGACAATATCTTGGGGTCTGCCCATGACACAACTACTTCTATCTTCTATGGATCCACAACTACTACCCACTGGGACACAACATGCCCCATGAAACCGACATCTTGGGCCCAATAATCACACTTTGAAAACTTCCCAAATAGAAGATTCTGAAAAAGAACTCCAAAAATGGTGTGTTGATGCTCTACATGCTCATCCTCAAATGTAGGGTACCGAAGGATGTCATCGATGAAAACCACCATGAACATGTCTAGGAACACATGGAACACAACGTTCATCAATCCCATGAACACAACTGGGTAATTATTCATGCCAAACGACATTACAATGAACTCATATTTCCCATGACTACAACAGAAATCAATCTTCGTGATATCCACATCCTTCACACCCATATGATGATAACCTCACTACAAGTCAATCTTTCAGAACCAACATACACCCCATAGTTGATCTAATAAATCATAAATATGAGGAAAATAATAGAGATTCATTACTATCACTTTCTATTAGTGATGATAATCAACACAAAACCATAAACTACCATATGCCTTCGTCACAGAAAAAACTACGGCACCCCACTGTGAAACACTCGGCTGAACAAAACTGCACCATAACAGACCATAAATATGTACACATAGCTCTCGTAACTCAGATGGGGCCATCCTATTATGAGACAAAGAGATAGGAGATGCTTCTGGCCATATCTCCATTCACTACTCGATCTCTCGTCGAGGGGGTAATGGTACGACCTATTGTGGAAGGACATCAGGGAACACTTCTAACAACCTAGGAAACACCAACTGTTGAGCCTCTGAATTACACAGAATCAGCTCATCCATCATGGATGATAAGGACGAAATAGGCCTCTAACCCATCAGAGGGTCTTGCTCACCAATGAACACCATTGTCTCTCTCTCCGCATCGAGGAACACTACATGACTCTTGAATAAATCAAGGATAGCCTACACTGAATACAACCAATCCATTCTGATGATGAAACATAAGGTTTTATCTATAATCATAGGAAATATCCCAAAGATTAGTGCTACCCCAAAACTAGCTCACAATATCTACAAACTTAAAACAAGTCTTTTTCGCCTCCAACTAGCGTAGTCAATACCAAAGCAACTGGAAGCCTCTCTTCCTCACGTCCCAATGTAATGACATGGGTAGGTGATATAAAGGAGTGCGTCACTCCTGCATTAAATAAGACATACACCAAGGTAGAAAACAATAAAATTGTACCTCGAATGATGTATGGATCTCCTGGAGGTGGCATTGCTAAAGCATGAAGCTGACCGCGACCACTTCTATGGCCTCTCTAACCCTGATGAAGACCACCACCACAACCATGATCTGCTTACTATTGACGGGGAGTGTTATAGGCTTGTCCCCTTCCTGCCCCCATTACCTTATATTGATCCAAATATGGTGCAACCTACTGGAGCTGCATCAGCTGGAACTGCCTCAATGGAGGAAACTGGTGTGGGGCACCTGGTGAATAATGAATGCTCAGAATGGTCGAACACTCTCACCGCTGATGACCTCAACCACCAAAAGAAAAAGAAGTGCCTCATCCATTTGATTAGTCTTGAGAGATGATGCCTCAGGAGAAACAAGATACGGAGGGATGGGACCTAACCCCGACTAAACAGAAACTCTTCTACCATGAAAATTGGGAACCCCATAGCCCAGCTCTTCTTCGTGAGGAATCATGATGACTCCCTTACCGTGATGATATGTTTCTAGATGAAGTCATCTTTATAATCTATTCCCTTTGTCTCACATCATAATATGTCTTCAACATTAATGGGGTGACCTGGTGTTGAATCATTGGACATAAAGGCTCATCAAAATTCCTTTCCCTAGCCTCCTCATCTGGAAACAAGTCCGAAGAATATCATAAAAGGTTCATAAAATGGATTCCAAACTCTCGCACATTGGAGCTCCCAGGACTATGAGTAAGAAGCTCCTTGATATTGGTTGCCTTCATAGTCCATGAATGAAACTCGAATCTAAACATTTATCAGAACTCCTCCGATGAGATCATCATTTCCTTGAGATCCCCGAGAAACAAGAACCACCACTGCCTCACTGCTCCATGTATCATCATCAAAACCAACGACACCCAGTGCTCCTTCCAATCATGGATAAAACTGAATCCTATCATTACCACCTCCAACCAATCTTCTATGACTGCATATAAAACTAATCTCTCATAGTTCTAATGACTCTATCTCTCACACTCTCAAATTTTCCTCCTCTAAGTGTCATCATCGTCAATATCTACCCTACAACGATCTGCTGGCACAAATTGCTAGATACATTTTATGCGATCCTGATGAGGACATCGACCTGGAGCCATACCAATAAAATAACCAACAGTTAAAGCACCAAAACCTGAAATAAGGAAGACTCCGCATTAATTAATTAAATAATTTTATTCATTTTAGGTTACCCTATCCCAAGGTCTACCCATTCAAACATTGGATCAAAGATGAATGATGCATGATCCTTTCCTAGGTATCTACCATAAAACTAATATCACCACTTTTAGTATCCATCATAAACAAAAAGCTCCATACATCAGATCACAGGGGGCCTTAAACACCTATATCCCTACCATCCTCCCGTGTTTAATTTACGTGCCAAACTTGACTGACACTGTTTCCATACCAACCCATGAAAACTAAACTATGATTAAGACTAAACACTATCCAATCTCTCATCCAGAGCTCTAATACCCCTCAGTCATGACCCCCTCATCACTAGGTGTACCCCTCATGGGCAAATAATGTGAGAAGGGAGACAATGACCCCCCGATTCCTACCTCTAGTAGGACCTTGGTTGGAAACTAGCACCGAGGGTATATTAAAGACACATCTTGGTGGATAAAATAAAAGAGAAGCAATGAATCCCATAACTAAAATAGTTCTTGAAATTATTATTACGATAACGATCCACACAACATGTTACGATCTCCTCCCCTATGACAACTGTTTCCACCCAAGGATGAAGAGACACCACCACATCAGCCAACACCCAAGAAAATCCCATTAGTAACATTGGCATAAAATTACAGAAAATTCCAAGGAGAAACAGATGGAGTTGAACACAAAATAATGATGACAGATCATACTTAATATCGAAGATTGACTAATACTGCTTGGTTACATCAAAATAAAGGAGAACCAGTCCTAGGATGAAATTTTGATATCGCAGCTCTTACGAGATGAAATTAAAGGATCAAGTATCTCACTATTGTGAACAAAGAGGATGAACTAGGGAGGATGATATCTTTCCAATTAGATGATTTAACAGAGCATCAGTTTAAGATACGTTGTTTTTCCATCAAAAGTGGATCACATTAAACTATGAGGTTTGACCATGTAAAAACATCCTGAGCCTTAGGAAAATTAATATAGGGGTTACGGACTTTGATTCAATGTTAGAGTTTTTAATACAAGGCCTTAGATTCATTTTATGTCAAATGTGGCGCCAACGGGAAAAAATGCAGGAAGATAGAAACACTATTCATGAACTCAATAATTAGTATTGGAAAATAACATTGTTCATGAACCTCACCAATAAAACCACACCATTGGAATCTCACCTTTGTAGAAACACTGTTCATGAAATTCACCATTGAAACCTCACCTTTGGAACCTTAACTTTTGGGAAACACTGTTCATGAAACTCACCATTGTATCCACACTGTTGGAACCTCACTATTTTGGAAATATTGTTTATGAATCTCATCATTGAAACCTCACTGTTGGAACCTCACTGTTCACGATCCTCACCATCGAAACCTCACTGTTGAAATCTCACCATTCCAGAAACACTATTCATTAACCTCAGAGTTGAAACATCATTGTTGGAACCTCACAGTTCTGGAAACACTATTCATGAACCTCACTATTGAAACCTCACCGTTGGAACCTCACAGTTTTGGAATCAATATCCATGAATCTCACCGTTGGAAGGTCACTGTTATGGAAACTCTATTTGTGAACCTCACCATTGCAACCTTAGTGTTGGAACTTCACCGTTCTGGAAACCCTATTCACGATCCTCACTATTAGAACATCCCCATTTTGGATACACTATTCATGAAATTGAAAATTTGAACAGGATAGAGGCTACCGTTGGACCTCACGGTTATCATAAGCTTACCGTTGCACTTTTCACATAAGGCTACCGATGACACTGTTCACATAAGGATACCGTAGCACTATTCACCTAAGGCTATCGATGAGACTGTTCACAAAAGGCTACCGTTTCACTATTCTACTAAGGCTACCGATGACACTATTCACATAATTCGAAATTTTGAAATGTGTTGGGGATATGTCACCTTGACCTCTCAGAACCCCTCAGACACCAGATTTTCACAATGGAATGGACCAGAGTGGTTCGAGACATTACATCTATAATGGAGGAGTTTTTCCATAATTGAATTTATATAACATTAGTGATTATCAATAAGATTACAGGGTTATATAATTTATTGGGTTATTTGGCATCATGGAAAATAAATATATAAAACATTAATGATAGACACTTGCATTAACATGGACATTTTTTTTCATAAATATCTTCTTTTGTATTATTATTTTACATCAAGTGAGAAAATGGATTCTAAAAAAACACATAAGATAAAATATATATTTAGTAACCTGTCCTAATGATAGATACGGTATTAGGACCTGAAAAGAATATGGTAATATAAATTTATAAACCGTCATTCTTGAATGAGATAAATTAACACATCTCGTGTGAGGTTTTCATTTATTTTGTATAAAAGAATTAGAAAGGGGGGATGATAATAAATTATCTCTTTATCATAAAAAAATTCCAGAACATTTATTTTAATGGATTAATCATACAATTTAGGTGAAGGGGGTATAGTAATTGAAAAATGAATAGAAAATAACATGAAAGAAAATATATGAATCAGAGGAGGAATTTACCTCTTGAGTTTATATCCTTTGAAAACCTCTTAAAGGATGAGGATTTGGTCTTTTGAGGAGACCAAGGGTAGCATGACCTGGGGGGAGGGGAATGGGGGGAGATTTGGGTAGAATATTGGGAAGGCACAAATCTTGAGAGGGGTGAAGTGAAGAGGGGAGTGTGGGTAGTATTTATAGAGGAGGGGAGGTGGGTGTTCTTAATATTTTACTCAATAGTTTATTACTTTTCTATACTATAAGAAATATTAATTATAACATGAAAAAATAGTAATATGTTCATGTGAATTCTAACTAATGTTTCTTACATCATCCATGATTCTATTCATAGTCAATTTTTTATAATGTATATATATGTTAAATTACTGTATTTCCCAATTCATAAAAAATTCATGTATTTTAGTGAAATCTGTAAAATTCACCCTAACCATTTTTCAATATGTTGAATCCTCGAATGTACACCCTTTTCAAAATTATTTTCTATATAATATTTATTTAACTTCTAAATACAATAATAATTTATATGAAAAATGCGGATTTTAAAGCTATAACTGTTTATATAATGATTTCAAAAATAACATAAGTTCTTATATAATTATCTTAAAAACAGATGACATTAGATTTTTAATTTATGATCCCCTTTTAGGAAAATACATTTTATTTTGATTTATTTAATTGGGACTTACCAACATACCAATACTTTTACTAAGGTAATATATTCACTTATAAGATGCCTAAATTTTATTTATACATTCATGGGTGAGGTTACTACTCTTTTTGGATTATTTACTATTCATAAATGTCATATAACTATTCATAAGGGTTTGTTACTATTCATAGATGTATGTTACTATTCACCAAATATTATGTTTTTTCCAATAGTTACTAATCACAACTGTTTATGTCTGAGTTTTGAAATTCGAAACACATAACTCTAAATTTTATTTTTAGAGGTCAAATAGCACATGGTATAATATATTTTTGTAATTTTTTGTTACTATATGAAGTATTTATAAGAATCTAAATTTCACTGATAAATCATCAGGTCCTTACAACATGGGATAAGGTATATCCATATTAATATAAGCATTACAACATGTGAATTGTTGGTTCCCACTCAATATAAGAATTACCCCATTTGAATGGGAATAACATGATCAATATATGTATTAAACCATGGGACTAGGTGGTGTACTCTCATAATAATCCTTATTCCTTGAAAACATAAAATATCACAATAGCATGAATATACCAATATTCAATCCTTCCTCCGAAGGGTTAAATATTAAAGTTAACCTATATCTTTCAATAGAACATTAATTTATCCCCAAAATGATAAACATTAATATCAATAATCAATAATCCATTTCATAGAGATACAATATCAAGAAATTAGTAATGGTCTTATATCATATAAAAACCCATTATCCCATCAGCCAATTCATATTAATATTTTCATGGGTTCTCTCCGCCATGGGTATGCACAATACATGTAACTATCAATTAAATAAAAAAGGATCCAAACCATATTCTAATCCATGAGTTAACATTTATCAATGAATAAATTAATTATCATAGACATTAAATTTCCTCATTCATAATATTTCATATACATCACAATTAAATAGACCGTAGGGTTAGGTTTAGACTCACATCTGTTAAATGACAATTATATAATCACTTATAATGGAAAATTCAAATACTTATGATTGCATACAAGATAAAAACAGAAACCTAGATCATACATGATCAAGGGAGAACCCCCAAAACAAATCTGTAGTAATATTACAACAATAAACAGATGAGGAACAATGGGAGAGAAGAGGGAAACCTATAAAAATCATATCATTAGGGATCAGATGTGGAAAACAATTTGTGTATAGAGGGAAGGGACTTGAAATTTTTTAGAGCACCATATGTATCAAGAGGAGGAAGGGATGCATTACACATTTAGAATAAAATTCATGACACACATAAAATGAATGGGTTGGGGATTTCATAGAATACAACCCCTTCACATCCTGTATTTCCTCACAATTAATATACATTGAAAAAACCATCGCCTCATGTTAATATTTATCTGGTTGCACATTTACACAGATTGAATAAATATCATGACATATAACAAATTCATGTCATGCACTAGTTCATAACTTATTTCTGGTGATAGTTTCACTTCGTATAACATGTACATTTGTGTAATTGTCCAGTGAAAATATGTTTTACCCATTTTCTTTGTAAAGATCCAAATCACTTCCAAAGCCTTCCAAACTCATAGAAAACCCTCGTAATACTATTTAGCACATTTATACCATGACTCCATTAATATAAATAAACATACCTCCATAAACATTATGACATTTGTTTTAAGAAAAGACACTCTATATCTGAAAATGTATTATCCACTAATGATTAATGAAAAAAGTCAAAGAGGGACATACCTGGATAAAGAAAGGATATTACACTTTTTAATAAAATTTCAATTTTTTTCCTTGACAAATTCACTTATTATAGTAGCCAATATTTTATAAAAACTCTATAATTTTTCATTTAACGCTTTTTCTATGAAATGATAGTCCAATTATATCTAGGGAGTGTCTTAGACAAGTTAACCTAAATATAGATCCATGATATGATAAGGTGATTCAATGTGTGTGATCAGGAATCAGAAAAATGATAATTCCCAAAAAATTTCTGATTTAGATTCACTAAAATTGGATTATGGAATGGTAAAGGCATCGAAGAAAACCTAACATAGACCACATATGTTGAGGGGAATTTTTCTGGTCAAAATTATGGCACCACTTCAACTAGAAGAATCTAATCAAATGGGATACATGAGAGGCTTGATACTAGGAGCCTACGAAATCTTCATCATAGGAAATATGAATGGGTAGGTGTGTATCATCTAGAAGAAAAACTACAGATCAGATTCAAAAAATTGAAAATGAGTTAAGAAGATTTTAATAATTAAGTGAAGTTGGATGATAGAAGAAAAAAATATCCATAAGGGAATGAAAATATTCTGAAAATTTAGATGGAGATAGATCCATGGATGGGTTGTCATAAATTAGAGGGAAATCTCGAGGGATGATCTCGATAATATGGAAATCAATAAGAGGCGAATCTATTTCACCTACCACAAACTATTTTCTTCTTTGGTGTTGAATGTATTTTCTGGTGTGATAAAATTTATAAGAATTATCACTAATAAACCTAAATATATTACTAGGGTAGAATGTAGCACCATGAGATTTTGTTATATATTTTTTTTCTAAAATAATTCAATGTTTGATTGCATTCTCAATATAAAAAAATAAACAAAAATGAGTCATAACATATTAGATTAATATTATTATGAAAATATTATGAATTATAGATCCTCTAGTAAATAAAAAATATATTAATAAATTATGATTCCTTACATTTATTTCATAAATAATCATACAGATTTTATATTAAAAAAAGAATGTTTATTCTTAATTAATTACCTTTTGAAAATGTTTTATATTTTTTACAAATAAATTTACATTAACACTACTAAAATATTATTATATATGAAATAATATATCAAAAATAAATTAGTAAAATGTTTCTATATTATAATAATAAAAAATTTAGAAGATTTAATGTTTATTTTCTTATAAAAACATTTCAACATTATATTTTATTATTCAGTTAAAATATAAGATTAAAATGTTATAATTCTAATTTCACAAAATGCACATCATTTTTGAATACATAACATCAAAATTATCTTAGGGTTATTTTTTATGATATAATTGTTTACGTTTAATTGAGAAATTTATTGTTTTTTTACTAAAATCATATTGTTTATAACTATATTAATAAGTAAAAATAAAGTAATGAATATAAAAAAATTGCAAGACAAGAAAAAATAAATTTATTATGTGAAATAGATAATTCAAATATATTATTAATAATTTAAAATTCCTTAGTAAAACATTTTCTAATTAAAAAATATAGTTCTAAAAAATCATTTTTAATCATTCGCATTCAATTATGTTTTAACTGGTTTATTTATGGGATTTGATTTATTTTAATGTTGGATAAATATAATACGGATAATAATAAACCAATTAATTTAATTAAAATCAAGAACAATGATAAATTATTCAATAAATATAACATTTATCCTAAAAATTAGAACTTTTTTGGATAAAAAAGTTTTACACATTACATTAGTGAATGCAAAAATTAATTTTTATTAAACATAAAAAATATATTATAAAAAATATATTTCTTATTTTGAATCAGTAGGTAAAAAATAATTAAATATATACATTTTATATTTATTCATTAAAATTATATTACTTCGATTAAAATTATTTACTACTATAGACATAAAAAATAATACAATTGAAAATTCTATGAGTAAACGAATAAAATATGTTTAATTTTTTTAAATTAATTTTTGATTATATTTCAAAACTACCACACCCCTACAAAATTGGTGTTCATTGTTTTCACATTTCATGTGAAACATGTGATATGTTTATATGAAAAAGTTATATTTACAAAATTTTCTTCCCCATCACCTATAAACGGACCCCATAAACCCATTTATCAACTCATTATAAGGACTTAAATTTAATAAAAATCATCCATTTTCTCACCTAAAAAATCTCAATACATAAAATAATGGTTTAATTATAAAGGACCATTGTAAGGATCCTTAATGTGTCTCCAAATAAAGAACATCTAATGGGAGAGGTAATGTTTTCGGTCGAGGTCTATTAATTATTTTATTCCTCCCCCTAAAAACTATTTTACCCTATAAATTTGATAATTTTTTTAATAATATTTTTCAATGTTATTAAACTGATTTAATATCTATTTTTAACCTTCCCCTAAAACCATTTGAAAAATAGAGACATTGTTATGCATACATGCAGACTACCGCCTCCAGGAATAGTGTGCTTGATTTTTCATCCCTTCTTTAACGAAAAAGTTATAAAATTATAGTCAATGTATTATTATGATATATAACTTTTTATTAAAATTATTAAAATATAAATAATTCCCATCATCCTACAGGTCTATGTAAAATGAACATGTCACCAATGCGTACATGATTTTTCTCGCCTCCACGAATGTGATGTATTTCATTTTTCTCACTCTAGTATTAATTCTATTTTCCAAATATATAATAATAAAATTCATGAAATTAAAAAAATATTAATATAATTGTAATTCTATAATGATACCTTTATAACTAAATCACATAATAATCATAATTATCCAATACTTATATCATGTATGTGTTTAGTATTGTTTAACCACCTTCACTAATGTTGGTATAAATTTTCATCATGGTTGAATATGAATAAAATTGATGATTATATTAAATAATAATAATTATATAATTTTTTGGTTATATAATAGAAATACTAATATCTAACCCATCATTAAGATACCACCATTCATTCTAGAAAATTACAAAAATAAGATCACTATCGACATCGCCTTCACAAATCATAAATAAGATACATATGAAATGAAATTATAACATTATGAATCATTATAAAAAATACATTATTATAAATCTAATGATATCATAAATTTTAAATTTTAATATATAAATAATAATGAACACCACCTTTATGAAACTATTACTAAACAAAATAATCAAAACTCTCAAACATTTAATGATAAAATCAAAATATAAATAATCAATATAACTGTAATAAATGACTATGAATGATGTATTTAATTATTTATTGGAATGAATAATGGGAATAAAATAATATATTTATATAGTTATTTTTTTGGGGGTTAACTATGATTTATGAAATGAAGGAATTAAGGTAAGGGTTTATTTGAATAAAAATTCTAATTAATTTCGATATGATATATATTCACATCCTATTTATTTTTTGTTCTTTATATATTTCAGATGTATTAATTTGATCAAATTTATTCTATAATACTAATTTATTTGTAAATACACTTTATGTTATACCTTTCATGGATTATCATTTGGAAATATAAGGATTATGTAATTGTTTCTTTTGTCAATATCTAAATGGTTTCTCAACAATCTCATTTACAAATCAAGATCACTTTTAAAAATAATATATCTGGTAATTTTTGAAATTTCCACCCTAAAAATATTAATTTTATTCCCCTCTCACCACTAATGTGGTTTTAATTATCTTTTCAGAATTTCATTTTCCCCTTGGGTCATAGTTTTCAAACTGTAAGAGCAACTGCCCTGACATCTTCTTTTTGGTTTAGTATCATTATATCCTATGTTCACATTCATTGGATGTTATTTAATATGACATTATTTCTTATTCAATAAATAATTATGGTTATTATAAAAAAATTTGTATTTATTTAAAAATATTATATATGGAATTCCTAACTATTTCCATATGAGTCGTTTTTTTGACAAATTGTGAAATGAAACACATTTTATATTTTCCATGTGAACACATATTTACACCATTTTATACTTTTTATGGTAATTAATCTCTAGGTTTTCATTGTATTAAAATATAAAATTATTCTCCTCTAATTAAATTTTATTTATTTATTATTATTTTTTAGAAAAGATCAATGGGTTTTCTTATTTAAAAACCAAATTTCCATTTGATGTTAAAAAGTGTGTTTGATCCATGTGTAGATATTTTGAAATATTTTATTCTTGATCAAGGATTTTATTGAAATGATGTCATAATACTTATTTATCAAGATAGATTGTTAAATATTATTTTATATTATAATAATTTTTCATCACGTCTTTTGACATTCCTAATCTTCTACCATTAATAAAAATATTTTTCATAAAATGCATTCCCTCTATGAATAGAATTTATTAAATTTCTATTTTTGATTTTTAACAAACTAGGTAATCATAGATTAAATAATTTTTTAAATTTAGTAATACGAATTACATAGTTATAATACTTATAAAACCAAAAATTAATTGATAATTAAAACAGAAATTGTTTCAATTAAATAATTCTATTATAAAGATTTATTTAAATTATTAATATATGAATATTGGAATTTTAATTTTGTAAATTTAATATCATGTTTTTATTCATAAAATCAAAATTTAATCTGGATAAATGTTTTGGATTATTTACAGAATATTGATTATTTAGTGAATAGAGAAAAATATGAATTTTTATAGAAATTGTTTTCTTTTCAATAAAATAACTAATTTAAGAGTCCAATTATGTTAAAAAATATTTTAAGTATACTAAGTGTTATTTATGTTATATTTAACCCATATAATTACTTCTAAATCAACTTTATATTGGGTTTTAATACATGTTTGTTTTTAGGTTTAATTATTAGTATTTCTAATAAATTTTTTAAAATAAATTTTTTACATTTAAGATTAATTAAAATAAATCATAATAGTGAATTTTTTAAGAAAAATTTATTTACTACATATTAGTGAATAATTATTTTCATAAAATGATTATATATAAGAATTAATTTATAATCAGATTTTTTTAAAAAAAACTACTTTTCTTAATAACATGTTGTCTCACTGTGACTAAAAGATTAATATTAAAATAAACATTTCTACTTTTGTGAATTGAATTTGGAAAAATGGATTCTCTATTTTCAATAATAATAATTTTTAATTTTTATTATTGAAATTTAAATTTTAACCAGGGTAATTATTGAAAACAATTAAAATTATTCATTGTTATTATGGAAAAATGTGTGTTAACATGTGACTATAATATAAAATTATGGAGCCAAATGACCTTGATACTTATAAATCACAAATTTATTTATGATATATAGACCCTATAACTTCTATTATTAAGATTTTCTCATTATTGGATCCACATGAGGTGAAAAAAACATGGGTAGAATTCACTGTTCATTAAATTACTAGAGTTCCACTCATCTCCCTTATAAATGGCCACCCACATCCTCTTGTATTCACACCACTCAACCACAGTTTATTTCAAAATACCATCCCAAATAACCAATAACGTTCCAAAATATCATTTTATAATTCTTAATTTTGGAATAATTCCCTCCAAGTAAGGCCTTGGGTGTAAACCAAGAGGAGTTTTCTGAAGAATAGGCAACATTCATCAACATTTGTTTTTTGGATTAATTTACTTACCCACCCAATAAATTTATTATTATACAATGATATATAATAAAAAATTATACTCAATATAAATATATGTTTATATATTAAATATATTTACTAAAACCACACAGAAATCCATCAAATGGGTTATAAAATCATCATTCAGGCTTAAAGTGGAAAACTACTTGGAAAAATGATGTCGTTCATTTTTTCCATTACCACATCTCATGGATTGAAATAATGATAGATATAATGTCTATATATGATATTTATAAAATAAATAAATATATTGATTAATTATATCACATATATTAACTTTTTATTTTATAATATATAAGGGATTTGATAATTTCGCTCTTGTATATAGTGGATTACAACTATATGTGGAGACGTGATTCCTTTTTAGTAATGCCATATGCCGAATGTTAAAAGGGTAAATATAATTAAATTATGTCATATAAATGAAATATTTATGATATTAATGATGTTTTCGTAATTATTTAGGTATAATATAACTTTTTTCTTCTTAGATTTTGACTCACTTAAAATGTGATAGCGTCGTGCGTGGATGTGTGGACTGTGGCATTTTCAAAGCGATGTGATTCCCCTTTTTTCATCACCACATCATGATATTAATATATAAAAGTTTATATAATTAAATATTTTATTATTATGATATAATTTTCAAACTAAACTGTTAAATTTTATATCCCTTCATTCTATAATGATCATTGAATAAATGTAAGTTCTATTCATGAGACTGTTCAACTTATTTTCTCCATGATAATAACATCAATTCATTTTTTATAAGAATAACTACTATTGGTATAAAATGTATAATATAAGGATTAATAATTTAATTATTAAATTATTGTTACTTTGTATATATATTTAAATAATGAATCCTTTGATAATAGTCAACCCACCAAAGTTGTTTTTAACCCAAAAACTAAATATGGTCTAAGCATCCAACTTAATCATAGTTGATTATTTTATTTTATTTAACATCTATATAAGTGAAAGAAATTTAATAATATAAATGATTAAGGTTTTAAATAAATTAATTTATTACAATTAGTTTATTATACATGATGATAATGAAACAAATGACAAATCAGACTCAAGGTAGGGGACTTCATCTCAATCCTTTTTCATTACAGCATGTCATGATTTTATACACCAATAATACATAAAAAGGTGTATTTAAAGACCCTTGGAAATTATATATCACTAATATATTTTATCTAATATAATATATATTTTGGTATACTGTTATTCTTTCATGGGGCATAAAATTCTAATATTTACAAGGTCATATTTGAATTTTCTTTTATGGAAAAAAATAATCTTTAATGTTTCCTTCCAAATATTCATTTTCATTTTAAATATCTAAAAAATTATATCTAATAATGTTTTTAAGAATATAATGTATATACATTGTAATTTTTTTTCGATTTTAATTTAATTAATTGGCTTTAAAATGGAATTGTTTTACATGTTTTATATTGAATGTTTTGACAAATGACAAAAGGAATGTTAAATTATGACCGTACATGGAAACATTGATTATTATGCCACCATGAAAATTATTTTATTCCTCATCTAATTTTAAATATTACATTTTTATACAAATAAAAACAATTTTTTATATTTTTTGGGTATTTTTCTAATAAAAATTGGGTTTCAAGGAAAATGGTGCTATTTTATTGAAAAATGATTTTTAAAAGAAAATGGTATTTTGATATCCAAAATTAATTTTTATAAAATTTTAAATTGGGTTTAAAAACTATTTATAATTAAAAATTCAAATAAAAAAAAAATATCTTCATTATATGGTACATGATAATTATATTATTCGGCTACCCATATTGTTCTAGTTTTTCATGTTTTTTCTTATATTATGGGGAGACCAAAAATTGTCGAGTCAGATAATTATATATTATTTAATGGGGTGATCTAGATAGGGTTAAGTGAGCCCATTATCATTTAATTGATGGGTGAACACATATAGTGTTATAATTAATTGGGTATTGTTCCTTTTATCAAAAGGAACGAACATGTGAGTTACCAATGGGGTTCTCCTATGGAATTAACTAGGATCCAGTGACTTATGAAATGGGTTTAAAACATGTTATGAATTTAATTATTTAGGTTACTGATAATGGGTTTCCAATTGAATTATATGAGTTTTAATGACATATATGATACATATTTTATGTGTATTCTTTTGAAAATGATTAATTTCATATGATTGAAGAACAAAAATGTGAATAGTTAACATTACATGAGTATTCATGTTTTCATAGGGCTAATAGTTTACTTTACATACATATCCACTACTAAGAATATTGTTCTCATCCAACAGTTTAAAATGTTTTCTTTAGGATAGGAAAGGGAAAATATTAAATAAAGTTGAAATTCATTATGAATTTTCACGATGGAAATACTGTTTTTAAAAAATATTATACTGTGGTAAAAATAGATATGGATCGAATGTCTCCAATTTATATAATATGAATTTTTAAATATGAGTTATGGAATAATTATTTAAAACTATAAACCATAAAATATCAATATAGTTAAATAAATTATGTTCTTGACAAAAACACCACATTATGTAATATTTAAGTTCTATTCCTTACAATTGGTTATAGAGTTCAGTTTAGATAACCTTAGATTGTTGAGATAAAGATAATAAATTTCCCTTGAAATATTTTACCATATAGTAAAGTTAAAATGAAACATAATATGGAGATTACCATGTGGTATAATCTTAAATAATTCTATTCCTTTTGGGTTTCCATAGATGAAATAGTGAATCTATTTAAGAATGGTATATTGAGGAAAATATACATCCAAATCATCATACAGAGATGGTTGTAATTGGAATCGAATAGTTTTTTAAGTGATGGATTAGATGAAACATGGTATAAATAGTTGGGATATCAATGCTAAATAGTATCCTTATCCACTAAAAATGAATATGTATTTTATGGATCATTTAATGAGAAATAATACCCCATCATACATTGGGTTATCTAACATTTTGGTTGTTGAATGATGGATGAATACACTTGAGAAGATATTTGATGCCATGGGATAATGAAAACCTAAAAATTTAACTCTTTTATTTTTTTAGGTGAAGCTGATTAATGGGTGTAATTGGTTAGGAATACCAAAGAACAGAATGATCTTTATACCATGGAATGTGAAAATCACTAAAATATTGTCATTGAAAAATTTTTCCCTACAATATTTTAGCTCTAGATGGAAAATAAATTCATGGAATTGAGGGAGGATGATCAAGATTATATTACTTCATATGAAGTGAAATTCACAATACTGACCATGTTTGTGCCAAATCTTATTCAAGACCATGATTTTAAAATCATTACATTTCTCTCAAGTTTGAATACATGTTTATGAAGAGCATTGGAATCACATTGATTTAAAAGTTACAGGAAATTGTTTTATTGGGATTAGATGGTTAAGGTGGATTTTGCAAACAACTACTTTCCATGAGATGGAAATATTATGAAAAGGTAAATGTGGTTGGGAATATATAATAAACTGTCTATGATCTCTAGATGTAAGACCCAAAAATGTTCCATGTGTTGTATATTTTATTTCAAGGAATTTTTGATAGGATCTGGGATGTGTTTTTGGTGTGGTCAGTTTGGTCACGAGCCTCATGACTCTAAATAATGGAGTCATAAACCAAAAAATAATGGGTTAACTAATATCTATCAACTATTGAAGGTTTTGAGTTAAAATTATTAGTTAAATATACTAATTAATGTATGATGTTAGTTTCACATGATGCAAGTCATCATGACCTTAAATTGAAATGTGTAGAAAAGTCGATTAATGCTACTATATTTTATCTTGTCCATAATTCAATGTTGTGAAACATATGTTATTTGATTAATAAAAATATGAAAATAAAATTTTTGACTCTAAATCTTCACATATATTCATTTATGATGGTTTTTCCAGAAAATAGATAATATAACCCAACGAATGTAGTATAGATATTTTAGTTAATGAGATGGGTTGATGTATTAAAGAAACCTATATTTATAAGAATATTATTATTATTATCAGTGGGATAGAATTTCCAATAAATACTGTCACACTAACCACAATAGTGTTTTATATCATTCTTGTATTGGTATAACATTATTTTTGTCATGATAAAATATATCTTAGTGTGAATAACGTTTTTCTGAATGATTCATGACATGGATAACCTACCCTGAATCAAAAAAATTATTAAAGATGTTATTTA
The DNA here is from genome assembly GCA_963277665.1 of Viscum album. Lineage (NCBI taxonomy): Eukaryota > Viridiplantae > Streptophyta > Magnoliopsida > Santalales > Viscaceae > Viscum > Viscum album. Next base: position 863,748,331 of record OY728152.1, on the reverse strand, counting down.
ATGTTACCTAGATAATATAATTGAAAATAAAGAAACTATTTAATTTTTTTATGTTCCATTAGAAAATTTATACCAATATGTATTTCCAGATTATTTTCATAGAGTTATTCCGGATAAGGTGGTTGAGTTTACTATTGAATTCGTTCATGATCCTTGGCATATTTCTAAAACACCTAATAGAATGCCTCAAGTCGAACATTTATAATTGAAAGAGAATTTTCCCAATTAATTAGATAAAAGATTCATCTGAGCTATAATATCACCATGGGATAATACTATTTTATTAATGAATGGTGGTTTAATGAGACTATTCATTGATTATATAGCCTCAAATAACATCACTGTTATAAAAAAGATCATTTTCCTTATATCGATGATTTATTTGATCAGCTCCAGTGCACATATTATTTTTCTATGGTTGAACTAATTTTAGGAAATCATCAGTTGAATGAGACGGAACCATACATTCTGAAGATTACATTCTGGAATTGATATGGAAGCTATGAGTTTGTAGTTTTTTTCTTAGGGTTATCTAATTCACCTTTTTTATTTATGGATCCTATGAATATAATTTTTCATTAGTTATTGGAAAAGATTTTGATTGTGTTTATTAGTGATATTTTGATATATTCTAAAATTAAATTGGATCATGAAAAAATATTTTGAGTAGATTTATGAACCATAAAATAAGAGAAAATATGTGAGAAATTTTTCAAGTGTGAATTTTGGTTGCAATAAACTTCATCCAATGAATTTATTATTTCTATAGATTGGGTAACAATTGACCCTTCTAAAAAAATGTTTCGATGATGGGAAAGGTCCCAAAATTTTTATATAAATTCATTTTTTTCTTCGATTTTTAGGTAAAAATCAATGGTTAAAAAACAGTTTTGATGCCCATTATCTATGTTAACTCGAGAAGGAGGAAACACATCTTGGACAAAATAATGAGATGATTGATTTCAGGAACTAAAAAAATATCTGTGAATGATTTTTTTTGTACATTCCTTTTTGAAATGTATAATTAATTATCTATAGTGATACTTCATTGATTGGGCATTGTTATATCCTAACTCAAAACTATAGGGAAATTTATTATGCTTCACCTCACTTGAAACCTCATGTGTAAAATTACCCTACACGTGATTTAGAATCAGATGATGTAGTTTTTTGATTTAAAAATATAGAGGACCCATTTTTATGTACTAATGTGTAAAAAATATATTTATCAAATGTTTTTTAAGTCTATATTTACTCAAAAATAATTCCATATGACACAGAGAAGATGGATGGAACTAATCACCAATTATGATTTCATGATTCATTACCATCCAAGAAAATAAAACAAACTAGTTGATGCATTGATTTTAAAAATTAATGATACATTAACCGGGTTATATTTGGAATGTGACCCTATGATTAATTATTTGATGAATTTGTAACTAAAATTTTATGACGTGGGAAAAACAACCATTTTATGTCATGATTTAGTATTGTAGACTCTATTAGAAATAATTAAGGGATCTTGGATGGAATACCAATATGTTTAGGAAAAGATATAATCCATCAATAAGGGTAAGTTTAATGATTTTAATATCGATGAAGATGGTGTTTTATGATCTGGAGAAATATTATGTGTGCCTTGTGATTCCCATTTGAGGAAAGAGTCGTTGATAGAAGAACATTGTTCTATGCCTTTCATTCATCCATGAATCACTATGAGGCACAAATAAATTCGAGAGTATTACTATTGGGATGTAATGAAAAATAATATTTATGAAATTAACATGATTATATTGAATTTTTTGTAGGTTAAATAAGAAAAATAGTTGCTAATGTGGATGATTCGACAATTTCCAGTGTCATTGTAGAAATGGGATAATATATCAATGAATTTAATTCTAGGATTTACAATGAATTATCAAGGTAATAAAACAATTTAGGTTTTTATTTAACGACTAAATGATCTATACATTTCCATTCCATTATTTATTTAATATCATTAATCCATCTTTATTGACTATATCTAATGTAGATAGTTACGTTACATAGAGTTCTTCAATTAATTGAATCATATAGTTATCCCAAGAGAATCTAATTTTTTGTAAATGTCTTTAGAAGTCATTGGGTTCTGAATTAAATTTTATTTACAAATTTTCACCCACAATAAGATGGAATTTCTGAGTAGTTGTTATAAAACATGTAATATATGCTTCATTAATTCTAAATTTATTACCATGAAGTTGGTATCAACATCTTACTTTTGATGAGTTTTCATATAATAATTTTTCTCATTATATTATACATTCAGAATCATTTGAGGCATTATATGGAATGCAATGTCGGACGCCAACATTTTGGGATGATGTTGGATAAAAGCAGTTGATGAGACTAGTGTTGATAAAGGAAATGACTGAATGTCCACATGATTTAGCAACACATGAGGATAGTAAAGAAAGGGAAGAAAAGTAAAGAGGATAATCAGAGGAAAGGACGTTCATTCAATGTAGGTCATGATGTATTAATCAAAGTTTTTCCCTGGGAATGTGTTGTAAATTTGTGTAATAATGGTAAGATTAGTCCATGGTTTATCAGAACATATAAAATCCTAGAGAAATATGGAGAGTTTATATACCAAGCATCCTTAACATTTTGTTTATCTTAGGTGCACATCATATTCAACTAATCAATGTTAATGAAATATGTGCAAGATTAATCCCATGTTTTAAACACTAAACTAGTTCAGTTGGAAAAGAATAATTCTTATTAGGAAAATATTGTTTAGGTTGATTAACATTGAAATCAAGTATTTGAAAATATGGTCATTCACTATTTTAATATTTTGGTAAAAACCATTTGGTAGAAGAGGCAACATGGGAATCTGAAAATTATATGATGGATATATTTCCTCACTCAATTAAAAGGTGAATAAAATTGCAAGGTTACAGTTTAAAAATAGGGGAAGGATATAAAAACCTAGGTAATGATATATTAAATCATTTTTACTATTTACTCTTAAATTTCGTAGATATATTAGTTTTGGAAATATCATGTAATATTTAATCACAAAATTAATTATTTAATTAAACACTTTTATTATAAGGATTTATTTAAATGAATAATTTTTTAATTTTATAATTTTAATTTTATAAAATGATTATAAAATTTTTAATCTGAATATTAAACTTAAATTTGGGTTAAAATTTGGTATTTTCAGTAAATGTTGATTTTTAGTGAATAGTAAAAATGATAATTTTTATAAAAGTCCATTATTTTTAATTAATTAATTAATTTCAGAGTAACAATATGCTTTGAATACATTTTATATTATCCAAATTATTAATTATTTTATATGTAATTTACATAATGATATTTTAATCAATTTATATTGGTTTTTAATATAATTATTTTTTTGGATTATTGATAGGATTTTCTAAAATCTATATTAAAATGATTAATATTTTAAATTTTTAGTTACATAAAATAATCCCTGATGGGAAAGGATTTAATTTTTATATATATATAATATATTATTAAAAAATATTTTATTTTAAAAAATTGATAATTATTAGTCACATATTTAATATATAATAATCTTTTTCTAAAAAACACCCTTTTTAAAAACTCGTTTCCTAACCACGATTGTAGGATTAATATTAAATTAAAAATTTAATCATATATTAATTTAATTCTGAAAAATGGATTTCATATTTTGAATCAGAAAAAATTATTATTTTTAAATTTCAATATTAATATTTCACCAAGGGTATTAGTTTAAATAATTAAAATTAATCACATTGATTAAGGTAAAAATGAATCTATCAGATTTATAAATAAAAAAATTAGTTATCCAAAAGAAGGAAAAACATGTAAAGAACCCATTTTAAGGATATATTTATAATATTTAATTTATATTCATTATAATTGTTCATTATTGGATACCAATATCTTGTAAAAAACATGGTTGGAATTAACAATTTCAAAAAACTACAAGAGTGCCACTAACATCTCAATTAAAATGGAATCCCATCTCCTCCTCTCTTCAAACCACTCAAGACATTTTCTCAGCCTATATCCTACCAAATTACTTCTAAAATTAGATATAATATTCATATAATCCTTACATTTACAAAAATTCCAACCATGGAAGGCCTTTGATTCAAATAAAATAGAGATACATAATGTTGAAGTCAGGTTCATCAATATGCATTTTCATTTAATTTATGTCTCCATTCCCTTTATTATTTATTATAACAATATTATATGACAGAAAATGTATCTTAAATATAATTATATGTTGTTATGTTATATTTATTCTGTAAAATGACACAAACATAAGTAAAATGGTTTAATAAATCATTATTCATGTGTACGACATGCATCATCCTCGTAAAATAACGTTGATCGTTTTCCCATTAATATCTCTCAAGGTTGTTAATAATAACATTATTCAACTTATCATAAAGAACTTTTTTATATCACAATGTGTAAGTGATGCGATAACATTCCTCATGTGTACAACGGACTACCACCTCGCAAAGTGACGTGATTCATTTTCACAACTAATTATGTGAAATGTAATAGGGGTAAAGATTCTAAAAATATGTGATATAAATGAAATATTTTATATATATATGACATATTAATCATTTTTAATTATAATATATAATTTATTTCCTAATTTTTAAAACAACCAAAAGTGATGACGATGTTTGTGGATTTGTGGACTGCCACCTCCTTAAAGAAACCTGATTCCATTTTTTCATCACTACAAAAAATATTGATACATAAAAGTATATATAATTAAATTTTATAGTATTTATTATATATTTATAATTATGGAAATATAAAATTTACATTCATTCATTCTATAATTAACATTGGAAAAATGGAAGCATTACTTAGGCATATATATGGCCTACCATCTTCGTGATAACAACATTAGATCATTATTTATTACCATAATCGATAATTGGTATTAAATGTATAATTGAAGAAAAAATATGATAAATATTTCCTGATTATTAATCATTATATGTTTAAAAAATGAATCAATTCACCATTTTGACCTTCCAAATTATTTTTTGACATAGAAAATGAGTATGATCAAAATATCCGACATAGCGTTAATTTATTAAGTAACTATATATGAAATATTTTAAAGTTAAATAAAAATAATAATAAAATATAAATTGGTTCCAATGTAATTAAATAATTAACATCATTTTATTATTCAGGTAGATAAATACAAATGTGAAAAATGAGAATCATGGTAGGGGTCTTTGTCTTAATCTCTTTTTATTAAGGCACATCAGGATTTTATACACTTATATGCTTTCAAAAGGTGTGTAAAAAACCCATATTACATTATATATCATTAATATAAATACTATAATGGTATTTAATGTTTGTAATAATTTTATTCTTGCATGGGTCTTATGGTTCTGATATTTCAACGATGATAAGGGACTTTTCATTAAAAATCCAATATTTAATGTTTCCTATCCAACTATTCTGTTTCCATTAACAGATATTTAAAATGATATTTATGAATGATTTTATATGAACTTAATGGTTTTATAAATAAATTTTTGTGTCTATTTTAATTTACATAAAATGGTTTCAAAAGGAATCATTTTACATGTTTTATACAAAATATTTTTATTAATGATAAAATGAATGTTCTATTCATTATGTACATAATAAAAAAAATTCTCCCTCCATGTGACATTATTATATATCATGATAACTTTTTAAATATTCATGTTATTTACAAATAAAACCCTTTTTATTTTTTTATTCTTATCAGTTTTCATTTTTTTTCAAAGAAAAGGGTATAATGGTTTTTAAAACAAAAGTGTATTTTCATATCCAAAACATATTTGCGTTGGATTTTAGTAGTGCTTTACCAAATTTTTTTGGATGAAAAATTAAAAGATTAAATTTTTCTTATTCATGATACGGTATGTTAAAATAACATAATTGGGAAGCCCAGACAGCATCGAGTGGGCTCATTAGAACTAATATGATTGGTTTCCCCCGATATTGGCTAGTGAGACCACTACAACGTATAAATTTGGGGAACATAGATAATGTTTAGTTGTCCCATTATAGAATAATCAATGGTTGAACCACAACAGTTCTCCAATGAATTGATTAATGTTCCATCTCTTTAAATTTATGTGGGAGGGTGTTTCCAATGGGGTACTCTTATGGATTTAATGGGGATCAAGTTACTTCTTACATGGAATTAAACCAAGTTATGAATGTTATTGTCTTTTTTACATAGAAGTGTATTCAATTTTCTTCGTATGGGTTTTAATGATTTTATTTGAGAAAAATGTGTATGTTATTTTCTTGTGAAATTTTTTCATTTAATATTATCAAAGAACATTAAATTCAACGGTAAAAATTACATGAGTTTACATGTTTCCTTAGGGTGGTCAACATTCCATCTTTAAGATTCTCTTACAGATTATTTTTAATAATCCCATGTTTGTTAATTTTTTATAAGATGGGTAAGGGATATGATGATTTCAATTTTAAAATAATGATGAGTTCTAAAAAATGAAGTAATATTTTTTAAAAACATTTTTATATGGTTGAAAAAGTGGATACAGATCCGAAGTTTCCTCAATGTATTATATGGTATTTTAACGCATGATTTATGTAATAATTCCCTATACTATAAACATGATAATATCTTATAAGTGAAATAATATAATTTTTTAACAATGTTCAAAATCACTTAATGATTATGGTCTGGTCCTTATAATTAGAGTGTACAATTAAATACAATTACATTGATTCAATCATGAAATTATTGACTAAAGTTCATGCCTTTTATTTATTTAGATTAAATACCTCATACCTCAAAAACATAATTAATGGATATTAACCTAGATTATTAAAAAATATCATCGTATATCCATTTATTTTATATCTGTTTATCATTTCAGAATTATTGATGGAATTATGAATGATTTATTTATGTGGTTCGATTTAAAAAATATATGAAACTCATTTTATTTGCCAATTTTTTTTATGTTTTGATGAATGATTGTATTCAAGTGGAACAAATATTTATTTATTATTTAGGGTTGGGGTCCTATATCTCCATAAAATTCATTGGTTATGTATTTTTTTCCTCATGAGATAATATTTTTAGGCATGGATATTTTTTCTCAAAAAATGATGCATGTATTGTGTTTTGTTCACAACAAGAGGCATGGAATTTTATTTGTATAAAATTTTATAATTATTATATGCTTGTGTTTGTGATATACTTATTTTATATTTTATATTTCAGGGTAATGGCACATTTCCTTTTCGTACGCACATGATTATGCTCTATTGGGTCATGTATACAATCTCACAATCTTTTGACAAGATATATGTTTGTTTATTTGATATTACATGTCCTTCAATTAGGAATTGTGGATAACTATTATTGGTCCATGTTATTTTCAATAAGATATTTCTCCATTGATCAGGATTTCTCACATACATAATATTTAACACTAAATGGAAGGTTGATATGTATTCCCTTAATGTGGGCTTGATCTCATTCCATTTTATTTCAATTTCTCAGGTTATGAAGACAATTATAACAATTGATAAGTCTATAAGGGATCCCATTGTGAATAAATTATCATGAAATGTTCACAGAAATAATAAAATGTGATTATTATATAGCTGGTCCTCTAAGGAACAAAACCCTACATTCAAGGGGTTGTGTGTTTTTTATTGGATTTAACGAATAACATATTGAATTAATGTAATGTAAAGATATTTTCATAATGGTCCATCTTAGTTTATATATTTTATATAGGTAAAGTATCTATTTTGGAATACAAAACAAAGAGTGTGGGTTTGGGGATCCTAACTGAACCTGCTCTGTCCCATGTTATTACAATATAAACATATGACCTTTCATAACAAGGGTAACATAGTTTCCAAACATATATTTATGATCATGTAAAAAAGGATTCAGATAAGCAATAAAAATAATCAAATAATTGCAACATGATCAAGGAAAAATTGGAATGTCATCACACAACACTTACATTATATTGGAAATGGGGGATTTGCATTTCATATCCAACAAAATGTTAATGAAGAGTGGGAGTATAATCACAATAATTTATAAATATCAACGCCAAGTGGTAAGTCCATATTGTTTCCTTCAATAATATTGGGTTCATGTAGACATTCCACCACATACCGTTCAAAATTTCATTGGTAAGTGCATATGACATCCTGTGACTTTAATAATATGAAGGATATGTGGTTCTATAATATCACGCGTTTAATGAAATTAAGGAAAAGTGGAAATATTATCCCATGCCATCAGGTAAAAAAATAAAAGGGCATATCACCTAATAATGAGGAAATATAATAATATAGTGGGAATATCATTACATACTATATTAATATCAAGGATAATTGGTATATCCTCCGTTCCACATTCAATTTCGAATATCAATGTTATTAGATTTTACCCACATTACAATCTATATTCTATCATATATCAAATTACCTATAAAATTAAATCATGTAATATATAAATATTTGGTTTGGTCTCAAATGCACTACATTTTCTAAAAAACCAATACATATAATCCAAATCTTACTGCTAAACAATCATAATACAACACTATCATTTTATATAATGATTCCACTCTCATCATGGCGTCCTTGAGGACACCTATCAGGGTCCACAACATAATTATTTATCAATGAATGCAAGTATTAGGTTCTAGTTTCATGGTTTCATAACATTGAATTAGGAGAATTTTCATTAGTGATATAGGATCTACAATGTTTATGAACCACTAATGTCCAGATAATTATTGATGTATACTCAACATGGAAAATGATACATTCTAGAATAATTTTTGTTTAAAAACACATTACCACTACATCCCACATGTAACACATTACTTAAAACATATATATACTGATGTGAATGTGTAGGGACCACCAACATCCACACTATACAGTCAAAATATACAATTATTTTAAATGATCTCAATGAAATGAAATTCAAAATTAGATAATAAACATTAAATATAGATTTGATTAAAAAAACTACAAAAAAATGAATGTGATGATAGATTTTGATTTCCAAGGAATATTACTAATCTATAGAAATATAATTAAAGATATAAAAATATAATAGGGTAAGATATGAGGGAGATAAAAAAAATTAAGGAGGTATAATAAGGCTGAAAAATTAGTTTTCCCTATTGGTTGGATAAATGGAATTTTTTGTATAGTTTATAGTACCATATTTACCAAATTGTCCAATTTAAATGGATTTTTTGGTTCAAACAAAACCCTCACTGTAACGCCACGTAATAATGGGAAAATTTAATTTTAGTGAATTACATAAGGATTCTATATTTATGGATAATATCTCATTCGCTGAACATCATAATTCCTACAAACACTATACCATATTTTAGTAGGACGCATGCTTTTGAGCAGAATTTTTCCACTTGGTCTACTCCTTAGGGTATGATCCCAAGATTCCCCTAAACACTTCCATATCCAAAAATAATTCAACTTAGACATAGTTCTACCAATATTAATTAAAATTAATACATATTTATATGTTTATCATGAAAAAAATTAAATAATATATAATTTTTCCCATAAGATGTGTCTCTAATCCTTAATGATGAATTACACCATCTACTACACTAACATATCATTGTTCGTCTCCAATAATGTCCTCGAGATACACCTATCCTACCACTGAATACTTTTTATGGATATTATATCAATTCAAATAATCTCATTATTTTGATAAAATATATAAATTGATCATTCCTAAAATAATGAATCATCCTCGAGTGTAACATCATCGATGTTGATCAAGCCATATGGTTTGAGTTGATATCTATAAGGCTCCGATATGTGGAGTATGTCATGAATACCACTATATATTTTAGGAAACACGAATTTATATGCCTCTATAGTGATTCTATAGAAAAATATTAATGTTCCCATGAAATAGGTAACAAACTTCCCTTAAGCTTTGTAAATGTATATTTCCAATTTTAGGTGATAATCTCCTGAATACTTGGTCAGAAGCCTTAAATTATAAATTATGGAAATGTTAGTATGCTTAAAATAACATTATTCCTTGAGAAGTTAGGAATTTGTTTATTAAATGGATATCATTTTATTTCTCACATATAAGACACATCTAGATAATAAAACACTCCACTTTCTCTCTCCAACATATAGGTAAATAATATGGCATATCATACAAGTCTTACAAAGGTTAGATATGAATTGATTCATGATAATAATTGTTATAGGTAAAATCATACAATATAATATGTCTCTATTCTGATCCAATAATATAAAGGAGACATTCCATAACATATTTTTTCCTAATATTAATAATACACTATTAACAACCATTAGTTTGAGGATGGTACATTATACTCAGATTCACACGATTAGGAAAGACCCATAATAAAACTTAATATAAGTGATAAGAAAATTATGAATATCAATCTGATAAGACTCTCTTTTTCCCAAAATGAAGACATGAATTCTTCTATATATATATATCATTCCCTTCACAACAACAAGTTGGGTGTTCCAAGTCGGTAGTAGATGTGATGTTTTAATTAACCAGTCTATAGTCTATAAAACAACATCACTCCCTAATGGTGAATTCAATATCACAATCTATAATTAATAATGGGTTGAGGTTAAATATGTAACACCCGAGATTTTTATGAGTAATATTTTGTTCAAAGAAATCTTTCACTACACACTTGCTTGGCTTACTTTACACGCAATCGCGACCTTCCTCGATAGCTTGCGTCGTACGCAATACCGAGTTTCACTAAACAACGATATGCTATTAAAATATTATTAAAACTAGCCGTTATGAATAGTAATAACCACTTTTTGAAATTTTATAAATTTTATTTTTCAAAATGGACTTCATTTTTGGATTCGGAATACCAAAATTAGCCTAGGGTGAAATTTTGGTATTTTTCCGAAAACTTTCAATTTTTGATGAATAGTGAAACCACTAAGTGGTAGGTTAAAAACTGAATTTTTCATAAAACATAATTTTACCGCTTCTGTGAATGGAATTTCAAAAATCCGATAGACACGGTTGATATCAGTAAGTAAAATGTGGTTCAATGAGATAAAAATAATTTTTTGGTGAAGAGTAACTTTTTACTTTTTTTTTTCGCGGTTAATAGTAAATAGGGTAACTAAGGGTAAATATGATATTACTATTACCCTAACACATGTCCTAATTCTATTGGATAAGTGTAATTCGACCAAAAATAACCTTATGAATAAAATATGACCATTTAGTCCCACTTGAGTTAGATTAGGACATTTATTATTAATTTATTTAAAGAAGGGTTAAAATAGTAAAAATCAAAGTTTAAAAAGTAAATCATTTTTAATATGGGGTTATACATGAGATAAATTAGACAATAAATATTAATTAGAAAGCTAAAATGATTTCCTACATAATGGTATTTTATTTATAATTTTTAGACATTAAATAATTGAATTTAATTATGACACAACGATGATACAGTAATTATCTTATTTATGAAATATTGACATAATTGATGTTATAAACACAAAAATAAATGCAATTTGAGACTTTTTATGAATTAAACTAATTTTCTAGGTTACTATGATATATTAGTGTTTATTTAATCAACTTGGTTCGAACATATAATTCTTTTATGACTTTCACAAAAATCATATATCAAATAGTGTCAAAATTGACACAAAATAGTTTTTAAATAAAATATTATATTATTAATTGTTATGTTATTCCTAAAAATCTATGTTTCTGCCAAATGACTTAGAGAAGGATATATATATTAATAGTAAACAATTTGGGGTTCGTTTGGCATGTTATAGTAAGTGTATTAACCATATAGTGAAAGAAAACAAAAAGACATGGTAAAAGTTAAATTATTTAACTTAGAGTTAAATCTAATTGATAAGGTTAACATAATACCTTAACATGTCTAAATCCTATTGGTTGATAGGATTTAGACCCATCCCCACTTTAGCTTTGAAATAAGACCCTTTGGAACCATTATAAACCGATTTTGACTTTAATATAAAATAATATTTTGAGATATTCTTAAGGTGCCCCTCTCCTCCCTTATAAAAGGGAACCTCCTCCCCCTCCTCCTCACACCAATTTGAGCACTCAATCTCGGCCAACCCCAGCCATTTTCTCCTCTCCACTTCCCTAGAATAATCCTAGAGGTCCTGGTCTTCTTCAAAGACCAATCTCAGTTCCCTAAGTGGAGGATTCAAAGAGGCGTTCCAAAGAAGAGGTAATATCCATTACCGATCTTTTCAATTTCTTTCTTCTTCAACTTCTTCTTCTTTAGTTGTTTCATGATAAAGTAATAACATCAGTATTACTTACATACTGATATGTTATTATAAATATTAAACAACCCTAATTCACCTTCTATCCATCCTACGGAAAAATGAAATCACTGCACGTGCGTACGTACGGAATACCGTCTCCACGCCGTGGTGTAATCTATTTTCCACCCCCACCTTACAAGGATGGGTATAATGGAGTAATGAGTAACTATTTATGATTATTATAAATTAATATTGATACTGAAATAATATATATATACTCCAATACAATTCCACGATCATAGGAACGATATCATCACTCGTGCGTACGTATGGAATACCGTCTCCACGATGTGATGCGACTCATTCTACATGATCATAATTACATAGTAATTATATAAATGAATTGAATGAATAAATATGATATATGTTACAATAATACCATTCTGGATAAAAGGTATCTATAACCTTAAAAGAAGAATAAGAATTTATTCGGCAACACACGCATAAGAACAAAAGGCAATAAAGACCCGAGTAACAAGTAACAATGAAATATTACTAACAAGAAGATAAGAATATGACTATATATGATATCATATCAATATGTATGATTCTGGAATAAGTCAATAACATTATTTAAACCATTATACAGGAGTTTCGAACACGTACAAAGCAAATCGGACCTAAGGTAAGGGAAATATCACAATCTCATTTTTATCCGAGATTGTTTATTCGTAAGTATTTACTGGGGTGTATTTTATCATCCACATCCATGTTTCATAAATATGTAATATTATTTCCATCCACCTACAATTTTTTAAATCCATTTTTACCCTTCGGTGAGTTTTTAGTAATAGGCTTGAAAGGAATATTTTGTCGTTTTTCGTACGAGGTACTTTTTGACTTTTCCGACAAAAGTACGAAGAATGTTTTTTTAACTTATACGGCATGAATGGATTTTTAAAACATTATTTCCAAGAAACTTCCTTTACAAGTTTTCAAGTTTATTTTTAATCAACATCTTTTATTTTGAAGTCGTATAACATGTTATGAATGGAAAACTGTTTTTGAAGTAGAAAGGATATTTTCCTCAAAAATAGAGTTCAAGTATTTTATAAAAATTATTTTCCATCTAAGATAATAAAAGGGTTATGTTTTTATCCCTATTATTACATTGGTTTGATTATGTTGTGATGGAAATATTTTTATGAATTCCATTATCTTATATGAGTTGTTTTATGATGTAATGTTGTTTAAGAATCCCATTTTTATTACATGGGTCACGCTATGATGTATGGTTTATGATTATGTGGCACAGATAAGAAAGGATTCATTATAAGATGGGAGGGAACTATATCTCCCTCCAATGCATTGGGTAATGATTTTATATCTCATGAGATAGACATGGCTGGAACGGTAGGTTATACCGGTTCAGTGAAACAAGACTGGAATGAGGGTGACTCGGTTCAGAAAGGGACTTTGTCCACTAAGATAGTCTTGGCAATGAGTCATGACTAACAAGAAATGATTGTCCATGATTATGTGTGCATGCCACAAAGTTTCAAGTTTCATGTTATGATTATGTGGATCTAATTTTCACTTCTATGATTTGTTCCATGTTAAGATATTACGATCTCTTTGCAGGTTATGATTTTCAAAAAGATATGATATGATTTTTATTTCCTTTATTTTCCCTTGATGAGAATTTGAGCTCACCCTTTTATGTTTTCTTTTCCCCAGGTCAGGAAGATGGATATTAAGTAGAATATTCTAAAAGGGACCCTAGATATGATGAAATAAATGGGAGACACTGTAGAATATTTATGAACTAGTTGTTTATGTTTCCCAGTTTCTAAAGACACTATACCTATACGGTCCTTTGTGGTTTTGTCATATGTTGTAATAAGTGTGCTTCAATTTTGAAGTATTTACAATGTATGTAAAGTATGGGTTGTTATAGTTGGTATCAGAGGAAAGGTATAGTCAACCTTTGGAAACTAGGATGTGAAAGCCTTAGTAAGAACCCTAAGGATAAGTCTAAGAATAGAACACAATCTTAGTGTTTTAGAAATGGCCATGAATACCCTAGGATAAGACCTTAAGTGTGAAATTTTATCCTTGATTATGTGGTTTTCCTATTATAATTAGTGTTGCTCACACTATTATTCTTGGTTTTAGTCAATGGCTGGAACCCGAAGGAACCGTGTTAATGCGGAATGCGATGGGAAATGCAATGATTGTCCCCCTGAGCAACCAAACGATATGGGAGCTGGAATGCAAAATCTTGTAGCCATGCTCACACAACTTTCTCAAGCTATGAATCATGCAGGACTTCCAAACGAGAAAAGGAAGGAGAAACATTCTGTTGAATCCTTCATGAGGTAGCGTCCACCTTCTTTAAGTGGGTCTACTGATCCATTAGTTGCTGAAAAATTGATTAGTACTACTGAAAAGATATTTTCAGTTCATCATTGTTCTGAACATGATAAAGTCATCCTAGCAGTGTATCATTTGGAAGGAGATGCTGATCAATGGTGGAATCTTATTAATAATTAGAGGCAAATGGATGAAATTGAGTCTATGGAATGGGACGAGTTCAAAAACTTATTTTTTAATAAGTACTTACCTCGTATTCTCCGAACAAAGATGCAGAAAGAGTTTCTTGTACTGAAGCAAAGGGATGATGAATCTGTTGGTACCTATGAAGCAAATTTTACAAGACTTTCAAGGTACGCTTCTGGTATTATTATCCAACCCGAGAGTAAGATCGATTGATTCTTTAGTGGCTTAAAACCAAGTCTTCGAAGGGCGTTAGCCATAAGGGACTTCAATAGCTATGAGAAAATCGTTCGATGTGCTCTCAAAGTCGAGATGGAGATTGGAGTAACCCATCAGTCACATGGGTTTGATAAGAAGAGGAAGATGGAATTCAAAGGAAAATCTAAAGAGAACACTAAAAAGACGATGAGATTTCCCTTATGCTCAGAGTGTGGAAAGAAACATGGAGGGAGTTGTCTTAAAGGGACAAGTAAATGTTTCAAATGTGGAAAGGAAGGTCATTGGGAATTTGAATGCCACGATAATGGGAAGAAGATGTCTAATGATGCAAACAAAGGAAGGGATACATAGAATGAACCTACTACACTTCAATGTATCAAGTGCAAGGAGATGGGGCATTATGCCAATCAATGCCCAAATCCAATGGTTGATGATGATGGTCGACGTCAACAAAATCTTAAGGCTAAAGACAATGGAAAGTCACATGCAATTTCTATCAGCAATGTGGAGTACGATAACGAAGTGGTGAAAGGTACACATACCATCCACTCTAAAGCAGCAAATGTTTTATTTGATTCTGGATCCACCCACTCTTTTATTTCTGAAAAATTTTCTAAGGGTATCACCGTATTACCTCAACAATTAGATGTTGTGTTAGCTGTGACAACACCTAATGGCACAACAGATGCATCAAAAGTTTATAATTCTTATCCGATCGAAGTTTGTGGGAAAGTGCTTCCTGCAAATCTTGTGATCCTTCCTTTAGTGTAATTTTATGTGATTCTTGGCATGGATTGGCTTTTTCTACATGGATGTCATATCAATTTACAAAGAAGGGAAGTCACATTTCATATTCCAGATCAATATACGATCATCTATCGATGCAAGGATGAATATAACCTTCCAATGGAAATTCCTTCCATCTTATGGGTCTTGATTCCACTAAATGAAGATTATTTATCTCAAATGGTTGGTGAGAAACATACGATTAAGAATATGGCCATCGTATGGGAGTTTGATGATGTCTTTTAGGAGGAATTACCGGGTCTTCCACCAAATCGTGAAGTTGAGTTTTCAATAGAACTCGTACTGGGTGCTTTGACTATGTCAAAGACACCTTATAGAATGGCCCCAATTGAGTTGTAGGAATTGAAGAAGCAACTCCAAGAGAATATTGATAAGGGATTCATACACCCTAGTGCGTCACCTTGGGGAGCACCTGTTCTATTTGTTAAGAAGAAAGATGGATCAACGAGACTCTGCATTGATTATCGAGAACTTAACAAGATCACTATCAAGAACAAATATCCTCTCCCACGCATTGATGACTTATTTGACCAACTACGCGGAGCTCAATACTTTTCCAAGATTGAACTTCGTTTAGGGTATCATCAATTAAGGGTCAAAAGGGATGATATACCAAAGACGGCTTTCCGTACAAGGTATGGACACTATGAATTTATAGTGATGCCATTTGGTCTTACTAATGCCCCTTCTATCTTCACGGATCTAATGAATAGAGTCTTTAGAGACTATCTTGATCAATTTGTGGTCGTCTTTATAGACGATATTCTTGTCTATTCAAAGAGAAAGGAAGAGCATGAAGATCACTTGAGAATTATATTAAAGATCCTGAGAAAGGAGAAGCATTATGCCAAATTTACCAAGTGTGAATTTTGGCTTCAAAAAGTTGCATTTTTCGGTCACATAATCTCAAAAGAGGGGATATCTGTGGATCCAGCAAAAACAGAGGTTATTGAAAGATGGTCAACACCAACAACAGTAACTGAGATCCAAAGTTTTCTTGGTTTGGCTGGATATTATCGACGTTTTGTAAAAGATATTTCACGATTATCTAATCCACTCACCAAGTTGACTCGGAAAGGAGTTAAGTTTGTTTGGACAGAGGAATGTGAAGAGAATTTCAAAGAGATGAAAAGAAGGTTATCCAGTGCACCTGTGCTCACACTGCCTTGTAGTGGAGAAAGGATTGTGATCTACAGTGATGCATCCAAGAAGGGATTTGGGTGTTTTCTTATGAAAAATGATATGGTGGTAGCATATGCCTCACGACAGTTGAAAATCCAAGAGCAAAATTACCCAACACATGATTTAGAGTTGGCTACGGTAATATTTGCATTAAAGATTTGGAGGCATTACCTTTATGGTGAAAGGTGTGATATTTATACTGATCATAAAAGTTTAAAGTATATTTTCACACAAAAGGAGTTGAATATGCGTCAAAGAAGATGGTTGGAGCTGATTAAGGATTACGACTGCTCAATCCATTACCACCCTGGGAAAGCAAACAAAGTGGCAGATGCATTAAGTCGACAAGACCATGCTAGTTTATCCATGATGAGGATCACAAAAGATCCAATATTTATGGATTTACAAAGGATGGATCTTGGAATTATAATGGAAGAGGAAAAATCTTATCTTTCTCAAATGAATGTTGAATCATCTATACATGTGAAGATTAAAGAGGCATAGAAAGAAGATGTCGAGTTACAAAAGAAGGTGAGAAATGTTCCTGAATTTAACCTTGATTGTGATGGGATAATAAAGTTCAGGAATCAGGTATGTGTTCCTCCCATCCCCGAATTAAAGAAGGAGCTGCTGGATGAGGCTCATAGTTCATCATTCTCTATTCATCCTGGAAGAACGAAGATGTATGGGGACCTGAAAGAGTACTTCTAGTGGGATGGCATGAAAAGAGACGTTGCTGAATATGTCTCTTGATGCTTGGTTTGTCAACAAGTTAAAGCTGAGAGACAGAAGTCTAAGGGGATGTTACAACCATTACCCATACCCGAATGGAAATGGGAAAACATCATTATGGACTTTGTCACAGGACTTCCTAAAACATCCAAAGGCAATAATGCTATTTGGGTCATAGTTGATCGTCTTACAAAGTCTGCACACTTCATTGCTATTAGAGAGGATTTCTCTCTAGATCAGCTTGCCAGAATATATGTAAAGGAAGTGGTAAGATTGCATGGAGTACCACTTTCTATTATATCTGATCGGGAACCGATATTTACCTCGAAGTTCTGGCGAAGTCTTCAGCATACTCTGGATACAGAGTTGAGTTTCAGCACTCCTTATCATCCCCAGATAGACAGTCAGTCTGAGAGAACAATTTAAACCCTAGAAGATATGTTGAGAGCTTGCTCTATGGATTTCAAAGGAGGTTGGGATCAACACCTACCTTTGGTGGAATTTTCTTATAATAATAGCTTTCACTCCAGTATTCAGATGGCTCCTTATGAAGCTCACTATGGAACGAAATGCAGAACTCCAACTTGCTGGGATGAAGTTGGGGAAAGAAAGCTATTAGGACCTGATCTCGTTGATGAAATGGCAGAAAAGGTCAGATCTATTCAACAACACATAAGAGCAGCTCAGAGTCGACAGAAAAGTTATGCCGACAACCAAAGAAATGATCTAGAGTTTGAAGTGGGTGATAAATTGTTCTAACAAATATCTCCCTGGAAGAGGGTTATGAGATTTGGAAAGAAGGGGAATTTGAGCCCTAGATATATCGGTCCTTTCGAAATACTGGATCATGTTGGAAAGGTAGTTTACTGATTGGCGTTTCCACAGAATCTCTCTCAAGTTCACGATGTGTTCCATGTATCTCTCCTGAGAAAGTACATACCTGATCCTTCACATGTACTCAGCTCAGAAGTTGTACCGCTGGAGCAAGATCTTTCTTATGAAGAACAGCCGATAGAGATTCTGGATCGTAGAGAAAAAGTCCTACGAAACAAGACCAATCGATTGGTGAAAGTTTTATGGAGGAACCACCAATTAGAAGAAGCTACATAGGAGCTTGATGATATGATGAGGGAGAAGTATCCTCATCTGTTTGTTACAAAGTGACGAATTTCGAGGGCGAAATTCTTTTTAAGGGGGGTAGAATGTAACACCCGAGATTTTTATGAGTAATATTTTTTTCAAAGGAATCTTTCACTACACACTTTCTTGGCGTACTTTACACGCAATTGCGACCTTCCTCGATAGCTTGTGTCGTACACAATACCGAGTTTCACTAAACAATGATATGCTATTAAAATATTATTAAAACTAGCCGTTATGAATAGTAATAACCACTTTTTGAAATTTTATAAATTTTATTTTTCAAAATGGACTTCATTTTTGGATTAGAAATACCGAAATTAGCTTAGGGTGAAATTTTGGTATTTTTCGGAAAACTTTCAATTTTTGATGAATAGTGAAACCACTAAGTGGTAGGTTAAAAACTGAATTTTGCATAAAACATAATTTTACCGCTTTTGTGAATGGAATTTCCAAAATCCGACAGACACGGTTGATATTAGTAAGTAAAATATGGTTCAATGAGAGAAAAATATTTTTTTTGGTGAATAGTAACTTTTTACTTTTTTTTACCGCGGTTAATAGTAAATAGGGTAACTAAGGGTAAATATGATATTACTATTACCCTAACACATGTCCTAATTCTATTGGATAAGTGTAATTCGACCATAAAAAACCTTATGAATAAAATATGACCATTTAGGCCCACTTGAATTAGATTAGGACATTTATTATTAATTTATTTAAAGAAGGGTTAAAATAGTTAAAATCAATGTTTAATAAGTAAATCATTTTTAATATGGGGTTATACATGAGATAAATTCGACAATAAATATTAATTAGAAATCTAAAAAGATTTTCTACATAATGGTATTTTATTTATAATTTTTAGACATTATATAATTTAATTTAATTATGACACAACGATGATGCAGTAATTATATTATTTATGAAATATTGACATAATTGATGTTATAAACACCAAAATATATGTAATTTGAGACTTTTAATGAATTAAAATAATTTTATAGGTTACTATGATATATTTTTGTTGATTTAATCAACTTGGTTCGAATATATAATTCTGTTATGACTTTCACAAAAATCATATATCAAATAGTGTCAAAATTGACACAAAATAGTTTTTAAATCAAATATTATATTATTAATTGTTATTTTATTCCTAAATATCTAAAGTTCGGACAAATGACTTAGATAAGGATATATATATTAATAATAAACAATTTGGGGTTCTTTTGGCATGTTATAGTTAGTGTATTAACCATATAGTGAAAGAAAACAAAAAGGCATGGTAAAAGTTAAATTATTTAACATAGAGTTAAATCTAATTGATAAGGTTAAAATAATACCCTAAACATGTCTAAATCCTATTGGTTGATAGGAATTCGACCCATCCCCACTTTAGCTTCGAAATAAGACCCTTTGGAACCATTATAAACTGATTTTGACTTTAATATAAAATAATATTTTGAGATATTCCTAAGGGGCCCCTCTCCTCCCTTATAAAAGGGCACCTCCTCCCCCTCCTCCTCACACCAATTTGAGAACTCAAGCTCGGCAAACCCCTGCCATTTTCTACTCTCCACTTCCCTAGAATAATCCTAGAGGTCCTGGTCTTCTTCAAAGACCAATCTTAGTTCCCTAAGTGGAGGATTCAAAGAGGCGTTCCAAAGAAGAGGTAATATCCATTACCGATCTTTTCAATTTCTTTCTTTTTCAACTTCTTATTCTTTAGTTGTTTCATGATAAAGTAATAACATCAGTATTACTCACATACTGATATGTTATTATAAATATTAAACAACCCTAATTCACCTTCTATCCATCCTACCGAAAAATGAAATCACCGCGCGTGCGTACATACGGAATACCATCCCCACGCTGTGGTGTAATCTAGTTTCCACCACCACCTTATTAGGATGGTTATAATGGTGTAATGAGTAACTATTTAAGATTATTATAAAGTAATATTGATACTGAAAAAATATATATATACTCCAATACAATTCCACGATCATAGGAATGATATCATCACTCGTGCGTACGTACGGAATACCGTCTCCACGATGTGATGCGACTCGTTCTACATGATCATCATTACATAGTAATTATATAAATGAATTGAATCAATAAATATGATATATGTTACACTAATACCATTCTGGATAAAAGGTATCTATAACCTTAAAAGAAGAATAAGAATTTATTCGGCAACACACGCATAAGAACAAAAGGCAATAAAGACCCGAGTAACAAGTAACAATGAAATATTACTAACAAGAAGCTAAGAATATGACCATATATTATATCATATCAATATGTATGATTCTGGAATAAGCCAATAACATTATTTAAACCATTATACAGTAGCTTCAGACACGTACAAAGCAAATCGGACCTAAGGTAAGGGAAATATCACAATCTCATTTTTATCCGAGATTGTTTATTTGTAAGTATTTACTGGGGTGTATTTTATCATCCACATCCATGTTTCATCAATATGTAATATTATTTCCATCCACCTACAATTGTTTAAATCCATTTTTAACCTTCGGTGAGTTTTTAGTAATAGGTATGAATGGAATTTTTTGTCGTTTTTCATACGAGGTACTTTATGACTTTTTCGAAAAAAGTACGAAGAATGTTTTCTTATCATATACGGCATGAATGGATTTTTAAAACATTATTTCCAAGAAACTTCCTTTATAAGTTTTCAAGTTTATTTTTAAACAACTTCTTTTATTTTAAAGTCGTATGACATGTTATGAAAGGAAACATGTTTTTGAAGTAGAAAGGATATTTTCCTCAAGAATGGAGTTCAAGTATATTATCAAAATTATTTTCCATCTAAGATAATAAAAGGGTTCTGTTTTTATCTCTATTATTACATTGGTTTGATTATGTTGTGATGGAAATATTTTTATGAATTCCTTTATCTTATATGAATTGTTTTATGATGTCATGTTGTTTATGAATCCCATTTTT
This sequence comes from Viscum album, assembly GCA_963277665.1. Lineage (NCBI taxonomy): Eukaryota > Viridiplantae > Streptophyta > Magnoliopsida > Santalales > Viscaceae > Viscum > Viscum album. The sequence continues at coordinate 863,726,320 of OY728152.1, read as the reverse complement.
ATTAAATGGGTTACGCTATGATGTATGGTTTATGATTATGTGGCACACATAAGAAAGGATTCATTATAAGATGCGTGGGACCTATATCTCCCTCCAATGCATTGGGTAATGATTTTATATCTCATGAGATAGACATGGCTGGAATGGTAGGTTATACCGGTTCAGTGAAACAGGACTGGAACGAGGGTGACTCGGTTCAGAAAGGGACTTTGTCCACTAAGATAATCTTGGCAATGAGTCATGACTAACAAGAAATGATTTTCCATGATTATGTGTGCATGCCACAAAGTTTCAAGTTTCATGTTATGATTATGGGGATCTCATTTTCACTTCTAGTATTTGTTCCATGTTAAGATATTATGATCTCTTTGCAGGTTATGATTTTCAAAAAGATATGATATGATTTTTATTTCTTTTATTTGCCCTTGCAGAGCATTTGAGCCCACCCTTTTAGGTTTTCTTTTCCCCAGGTCAGGAAGATGGATATTAAGTAGAATATGCTAAAAGGGACCCTAGATATGATGAAATAAATGGGAGACACTGTAGAAGATTTATGAACCAGTTGTTTATGTTTCCCAGTTTCTAAAGACACTATACCTATACGGTCCTTTGTGGTTTTGTTATATGTTGTAATAAGTGTGCTTCAATTTTAAAGTATTAACAATGTATGTAAAGTATGGATCGTTATAAAATAAGTCTTATGATTACTTTGATATCAACCTTCACCTATTGATACGTGAAGCATCTAGAAATGGAACCCATAATTTCCATCTCTATCCCTATCCATAATCACAACATGTGGATACTATAGTGTTTGTTAATTAACCATCGGTGAATAACACATATTTTGGGATATGAGCCCACATCAATCATTTGGATAGTTTTTAGTCAATATAATACTATTATATAAACTAATTTAAAAATAAAAACACACTTTGTTTTGTGATTAATTGAAAAAAAGTTATTTTTTATGGTTTGTCTATATTGATTATGGATTTTTGTTATTTGATCATTCTTGTTATGGTGAAATGAATAGAATCCCAAAAATATTGGAACTCGAAATATATACTGGCATAGAATGTTGAAAATATCATCCATGGTTAGAGCTACATTTATTAATATATTATGAATAATATATTATTTCTACAACCAAACATGAAGAATCTATAATTTACTCAATATATTTTTTCAAAATAGGGTCTATAAATAGGATTGAGGCTTCTTGGAATGAAGTATACTATAATATATTTAAATAATGTTAAATATGTGAATCATCCCATTATTATGGGTTTTTTAGATAGTATTTTACATCCATTGTTCATAGTGAATATTTTTTTAGGGATTTCATTGTAAAATTTTATGTTCCATTATAGTATTTTATCCTATGAACTTATTTATTGAGGAGATTAAAAATAGGAATGTAATTCTTTTGATTATTTTTATTTACAAGACATTGAGGGTAGAAATATTTATACTATAAACCATATAGTTCAATAATGGATCCTAGAATCATTATCACTCAATGTTTATTGAATAGAAACTAAAAGTTAGAGAGGCCTATTTTCACTACTACCTATGGAAGACATTCCTAGTGTGTAACTTTTTACATTTGACTATATTTATTGAAGATGTTTTGGTTTTTTCAATTTTCTAATACCTCAAATTTGGTCTTCCAACCATCCTATTTATTGGGATTAGACATTATGAATTATTGTGACTAAATAATTTTGTAATAATATCCATTTATGAGATTAATGATTATTATGAATCATATCATGCATTGTTTTAATTATCATGTTGTTATTTTCAAATATAATGGTTATTGTATTTAATTAATCTTTAGTAATTCTAAAATATTATTCTAAATGGAATGTTTACTTTGTACCCTTTTATATTATCAAAACATGTATTTTTTATTCTGTAGAAAAATTTAGTTATAGAAATTTTTTTTTAGTTTCGGGAATACAATTAAACCACCCTATTATAGCTACTATATCATCCAAATATATTAAAATATTGAATATCATATCCAAATATTTACATTTAATTTATAACATTCTGAATATAAATTTTGCAAAAAATAACCATGTAAATGAAAGTAAATCTTTTTTCATATACAATGGTATGTGTAATTATAGTTAGAAGATAGAAAAAATTGAATACAAATAGACAACTAATTATTGATGGATGAAATAATGAATATTGTAGATACATCATAGAGTCATTTATTATTATTATAAATAAACAGAATTAACTTATACTAGCATGAAATTATAAAATACTAGAGAAAGAATTTTCAACTTTCACTCATTATGTGTGAGGTGTGTTTTGGTTGATCATTCATGTGTCTAATACAATATCATAAGTTTTTCAAATGAATATATATATATATATTAGTTTTAGAATATTGAATATATAATGGAATTTGGAAACATTAGTGGTTATGAATTTCAAAATAGTAAAAATTATAGAAATGAATAGAGAAATATTGAGAGAAGATTATTAGATATTTGAATTTTTTTCTAGGGAAATCATTTCTCATATGATTTAATTAATATGAAGATGTGAATAATGTAAAATATCACGAACAAAGGGAAAAATAAAATGAGGAGATGGTTTAAATGATTATTAATATTTAAATGAAATAATTAGGATCTAAAAGAAGGGAAATGGATGGTACTATGAACATTATGAAGTATAGTCTAGATGAATTCCACAATATGGAAATAATATATGAAAAACAACATAAAAATTATTATAAGAATTAAAATAATTATAATGGAGTGGAATTTACATCAACATATAAGGTATTAACCATAAGAACTCATATCATAATGTTGATAATATCTATTTGGAATTCTAGATGGAATTATAGTAAAATTGTAAGGGATCATAGTAAAATTGGGATCACACATTTTACTTGGAGAATAAAAAAATATATATGGGAAATAAGGGCCTAAATAATTTTTATCAAAAGGATAAGAAATAAAAATATGATAAGATATAATATATTGATAAAATATTTTATTGTTTGTAAATAATTATAACACATTATACAAAATGATACTATGTTGATGAAAAAATTTACAAATATGAAATATTTAATGATATATTAATTAATATATTTCAATGCTACAAATGATACATGGATTGTTGTGAGGGTTTTTTCATCCAAAAGTAGTATTTATTTTCAAAATGATGAATGTCTTGATATAATATTTTTTTTATTAATTTTCCTCATAATGATATGTAATTAATGGGAAAATACACTATTTATTAACTCAACAGTTAACCTTCGATTCCATATTATCTTTTACTTTTGACAAGGATAAAAATATATCATTTTTAAATGATGTTGATGATAAAACATAACTTGAGTAGATATTAAAATATATGAAATGTATAATAATATGAATTAAAAGGTTGTAGATATATTTTGATATAGCTAAGGAAGATATTACTATTGTTAATTAAATTTATCAAATAATTTCTATGAAATATTCATATCTGATGTAGGTGATGACAATCAATATTTTGATATCGAGTCTTAAAAATAAATTACATGATTAAATTTTGAACGAAAAGTAAATGATGATTGCGTGTCAAAATATGATTATAATAAAAAAAATTTGATGTTATAGTCAACGATAAAAATTTTATAGTTTTTTATCCAAATTTACATTTAAACAAAACTATATTTTATTTTAAGAACTATTGACTCCTAGAACAAAATTTCCTTTTCAGTGCCTGCATACATTTTCATTTTCAATCATGTGGTGATCTAAAAACATGCCTTCTCATTTATGGTGTATCATTGGCCTTAATATTTAATTAAAATCTCAACACTATGATGGAAATTTTCATTTTCAGTGGATTTAATGGGGAAAAACAATCATTACTTCCCAATGGAAAATATTTTTCCTAATAAATAAACAAAGAGGATGTGGTATCAAGAACATAGTATTTTATAATCAATCATTACATGATATATTCATGTAAAAACTAATAAATTTAAAATATGTTTCCCTATATTTAATTAGAAGTATATTCATGGAAAGACTCATACCTCGAAAAAGATGCAATCTCTAATCCTCTACATGGTCTAGAGTGATGTTCATCTGTTAGATAATTATCTCACATTCTCACTCAATTGTTAATAATATTTTTCCATATCCTTTTGGTATTATAAATAGAAAGGTACCATTCTCGCTAATTAGATCAATATAGAAATTTCGGATATTGATCACAATGTCACAATTAGAGAACATCTAGAAAATATGGAAATGGTCCCGACTGACAATGTTTATATTGTTATGGATGTTGTATCTCAAATTGATCCTAGTGGATGAAAATACTCAATGATTTATAATCTCCTTGTGTTCTAAATGTGTTTTATTATATCAACAAATTGATTACATGGATCACTTTTTTTTAGCCGTATAACTGCCTCACCAGGAGAAAAGTATATTCTGAATATTTTTAAATTTCACATCCCCCAAACAGATTTTTTTTTTTATTTCCTTGGTACCATTTTTTATGTTCATCTCTCAACAAAACAAATATCCCTATTTAAGGTGGATGTGCTAAAATGGTTCACTCTATTTTCATAGGTAAGAAAACAGCCATCAACATCCTAATCTGTTTTAATACTGGACTTAGGATGGAGAATATACTTGTTGTAGCACAATATGCTAACAACATGCATAAAGGTAAATACAAAAACAAAGTTGGTGAAATCATGGAACATTAATGGATAAATATTTCTATTAATTTGACTACTCCTCATGGAACCTTGGAAGTGTATTGTACACCAGATTTGCTGGATAGATTATTTTCTACACAGATGGGGAGTCTATGGGTAACCGAGGTACCTCATGTTATGGCTCTCTATTCAAATACCAAAATGGGGATGTGGTGGAGAGTGTGTATTGTTGTTTTGTACATACCAATACCATATAATCTGAGATGATGGGTCGTATCATGTTAGTTGATCTTGCTCATCAAAAAGAGTGGATTAGTATTTGGTTGGAATGTGATTCCACAACTCTTGTGTAGGCCATAATAGTGGGTCAAATTCACTTAGCATGGTGAGGATAACAGCTAAATGGAAAAAATTTGTAGAAAAACTCAGTTTATTGAACTACTTCACCACTCAATCATTTCGAGAAGAAAACTATATTACTGATGGGATTTCAAGTAAAGGGGTCAATGCTGATCGATGTCAATATTCACCCACTTTTCTGGATAACACGGTGTCACATTTCCTTATGGATAAAGGTATAATAACTTGATTTCACCTCTTATAATTAATCATGGATTTAATCCAGGTGCCTTAGTGCTCACTATTCTAAAAAAGGAAGTATTTTTTTACAAGTTATATAGACAATTTAGGAAAAATAGTACATCATTGTGATTATTTTATAAATTTACTAGAAGAAGATATTTTCATTCAAGCTAATTTTTATTGATAAGATAAATATTTTAAAATAAATTCTAGATGGGAGGGAAATGGAAGAATATTTTATCTAAGAAAAAATTTTATTCCTTCAAAAATCACATGTACTTTATTATTGGACTCAGGAGCCTATATAGAAAATAAGTGATTTCAATATTTCAGTGGAATGTTTTTTCTGTATATAATCACCTCTAGAAATAAGCGGGTTTGGAATACATGATATAAATTTATGGTTAAGGAAAGCTTTTTGTGAACCAGTAGAATAAATAAAATACAATGTATGATGTAACACATTTAGTTTCACACTTTTATATTGTATTCTTATGATTTTTTGAAGTTAATAATATTATTTTATAAGTTATTTCTATGTTAGAAAATTATATTATAACATATAACTTTTAGGTATGGGTTTTATTTATGTAACATTTATTTTTATAATATATTTTTTCTAATGTTTATATTTTCTAATATTTTATATTTTTTTATAATTTGAATGATTTATGTGATATTATAACTTTTTTATGGCTGTATTTCTATTTTTTGGATAATTTTTTCTAAATGTGATTATAATTTCCATTATGCTCAATATTAGATTAGATAATTGCTTTTTAAATGACTTCATAAACAATATTTATTTATAGAAAGATCATCAATCCACCAGATGTGAACATCAATAAGGATGATATTTTTTATTATATTGTGTGTTTTCCATAATTAATAGAAAATATTTATTCTATTTTGTCTGTATTATATATAAAATATACTATTGTTAATTTTGAAAATTCTATTTGGGATTTAAAATTTAATAAATGTTTTATATTTGACATCGATTTCATTTGGTGTAAAATAATGTATAAATTGTAATCATATAAAATCAATGTTTGAGTGGATTTCTTACAAAAAAGAATGTGGAGCCATAGTGTGTTTTTTCATTAAGTTTGAAGCCCTATATCTCTCAAATCATATCATTAACACTAGTTTTTATCACTTTTTGAATAATAATGGAATCGTATATTCAGGAATCATCCATTGATTTTATTCAGTAATTGTAAATTGAAGCCTATCAGTTTTATGGAAAAAATTTATATTTTATTAGAGTTATCAAATTTTTTTGTTGGTAAACTGTCACTCTACCCACATATGAAAATTAGTTATATTATCCAAAAAAAATTCATTAATTTCACTCTACCATTAATTTTGTCTAAATGGGATGGTGTATATATGATTATGTTATTCCTTTTAGATTATTATTTATTCCTTATAAGAATTGATTTTACTAAATAGGTTTTTGTATCACATGAAGGAGTAGATAAATTTATTTCACATAGTAATCTAGTTGTTTTCAAATGGGCCATATAAGAATGGGATAATGAAACCTTATTCCACATGAAGAAAAAAAAGGTAGTTCTCCTTGATCGAGAAAATATGAATTAATTTTGGTGGATACATTGATTTTTTCTACAATGAAGGGTAAAAAGGAAACTCTCAAAACATAGGGTGTATTACCTAATAGATATGGTTATATTTTATTATCTCTTTGAATATTTAAATGTATATATTGGATTTATACTAAGTTTTAGTGCGGTGTTTGGGTATATCAAGACCCCTGAAATAATATATTAAAAATAAATATATATTTCAATAATTAAGAACTCATTATTTTTATATAATTGTATTAACCATTTTTTCAGATCTCATGTGGAAAATATGAGACCATGGTTTATTTCATAACCATGGTTTTACCATAGCTGTGATCTAAGGTTTTTCATCATCAGTAATTATGTGGGAGGTGATCGTTGGTAGGTGTGTTTAATAAAATTAAAAATTTCCTTATTTATTTTTATTAAAAAAATAAAAAAATAATACTACCATATAGTTCAGATGTTTTGGAATATCATCAGGGTTAGACACAAAACCCTAGGTTGATTTCTGGGTGGAGGAACAATCATTATTGTCATTAGAAAACTTGAGGATGGGGATCGATGAACATATTTAGGTTGATTGTGGTACAAAAGAATAAATCATCAAATATTCTTATCAATCACTAGAGTCTGAATTATTCCTCAAATATAAATCCTTAATTGAGGTATGAATCAATGATTTATGGTTTCTACAATTGATTATTATTGATCATGAATTTTTTATCATCTTCTTAATTTTTTTACACCCAATGAGATGCAAAAACAAAAATAAATATTATTGAATCTTGAATATAAATTTTATTACCATGATTGACCAACAAACTTCCCACTATATGACCATTGTAAATGATTTCATTGGAAATAATTGTATTTACCCCGATCTTATAATTCTCCCCACACCACTCATCATGTTATTTCCAGTTATCACATGGGGTTGGATTTTAAAATATCCAATGATGGTTTAAGCATGGTGGAACCCAATAATACAAGGATATTGATTGATTGATGTGTAAATATAAATTTCATTAATGGATCATGGTTAGATATAGGATGAGGATGTTTTATTTTGGTAATCAGGATCAATATAATCTTTGGACACATGATAGACTCCCCCGGAGTAAATCAGACATTTGATTTTTGGACAATGGAGTTTAGGAATCAACAAAGGGAATTGTTTTTTTTTTTTTTGTGGATTCCTGAGGAAAAAATGAGTCAGTACTGGTTAAAAAATGGGATCTATAATTCATATGATGATACTATATTTCTATTAAAAAATATGAAGACAAATCATGTATCTTGGAAGAATACATGTCATTTTGTCCCCAAATTTTGGAAGATAGGGTTTCAAAAATATATATAGATCACACAAAATGTATGGACCTTACACACTCTTTAATCCTATTATGTTGGATCAAAATATATTTTGGGATTACATGTAAATGGAAATTGCCGAACACACTTTAACACTCAGTGATTTTAAAAAAATAACATAATGTTCTGTAGTGTAAATGACACACAATACCCAACCTTAACAATATAGGAAATATTTTACCATTATAGTAGAGACATTATATTGGATGGTGTGAATAGTATTAAATAACTTATGAGTTAAATATTTTATCCGTATAAAATATAAATTTACTATTAATATATTATCATACAACCACTCATCTTTTAATAAATGTATTTTATTCTACCAAATATTATGTTTCCTTTGATAATTATTATCAATTCATTTTTGATAAAATATAATAATTCATTTATATATATTTTTTAAATTTTATATTATAAAATGATCTTAATTTTTGAAATTGACATACCAAACTAACATTGGGTGAAATTTTGAAAATTATCTAAAATGTTTGATTTTTCACTAAATTGTCAAAATTACAAATTATACTAATAATAACATTTATTTTCATTAAATAAAGTAATTTAAAAGATATATTATTTTTATCTGATAATATAGTTAAATAATATCCTTTTTATATCTAACAATTTAATTAATTTAATTTTAATAATAAGTCTTCTTGATTTTGGTGTGTGTTAAATTTTATGCATAAAAATACAATTCTCTTCAAATTATTTTTCAATTAATAATGAATATTCATTTTCATTAATTAAAATAACCATTTATATTGTAATATTTATATTATATTCATATGATATTAATATATTTATATTAATTTTATTTCAAATACTTATGATTTATATTCATAGAGTTAGAATAAGATCACTTATTTATTCAAAAATGTATTTCTAAATTAATTATTCTTCAACATGTTTTTTGAGATTAATTTTACATGATAGTTGGATAATATTTTTAATTTTATTAGATAAAATGTATTTTAAATCTTTAATCAGAGTAATTAATATTATATAGATATTTCAACATAATTTATTAAAAATTTATATTAAAAAAAGTAAAAATTTTTTCCACGGTTAATGTCCAAACTGGTTTATCGAGGTGTTAAACTAATGTTGAATGGAGTAACATGTTTAAAATAAGAATTTTTTTAATGTTTTAGGTATATATCTACCATATAATACATATATTCTTTTATTTATCAATTTTGGAGTTGGTTTTCCTGATATTGACTTCCCATTATATATTAGTTTTGGGTATTGTCAAAAATGACATTCTTCCTCAATTATAAATGAGAACCCCATTTCCTCACTTAATCAATCCTCTAATAAGATTTGTATACAAAAATCCTAAGAAAATATATCTTAAAAATAAATATCCAAACTCTAGTGATTTTTTCTTCCTAGATGGAAAAATATAGGGTCCTTAATAATAGTTCTTATGGAGGTATATCGATTCGAAGTTAATCGTATTTACTGAGATCATTATTTTTTTAATTGATATGTTTTACACCTAAAATTATTAATTAATATTTTAATTTGATAAATAAATTACATCCTATATAATTACCTTTTACTATATTTATGGAAAAATATTTATCCATATGCTCTTCCAACAAATGGGAAATGAAATCCTCATTCATGTGTACGACAGACTACCACCTCACAAACCAGTGAAATTCATTTTCCATCATCAACTATCACATATATTAATTATAATGAGATTCATATAGATATATTATATTAAATAAATATTAATAATTTTTTAAATTTAAAATGTTATATGACTTCCTACCTAACTAATAAATGAAAATTGATAAAATCATTCATGTGTACAGTAGAATACCGCCTCACAAGGTGATGTGATTAATTTATAATATAATATCATATGGATGATATATGTAAGTTTATTTAAATATAAAATATGATATTAATATTATAATTATAATTATTTAAATATTAAATAACTCTTAACATCTTTCCATCATGAACATTTAAAAATTAGAATGTTACTCATGGGTATGTATGGTAGACCCTCTCCATGATTTTAAGGCCCTTAATTTTTCAGAACCATATTTCATGGTTTATTTTATATGTTATATTTTTTTGTAAAAAAATATAATTATGTAATTATTCTAGATATTATTTAACAATGAACCACTTCCAAAAGGTCAATACCCTGATTCCATTTAAAATTATGAACAAGGCATCCTTAAAAACCCTATGTGGACATAACTGAACAAGTAATTAAATATATCCATAAAATAAATTACATAAATTGTTTATGTAAAGGTGATTACAAAAATAAAATTTATATCATATATAAAATAATATATATAATACTAGTATAAATTATATATAGTATATAGTTGACAAGTCTGGACTCAGGGTAGATGTTTCATTTCAAAACAAACTTCATTGAGAGACTTGTTCTATTATGAACCTAATTTATTTTTAATGGTATATGTATTAAAAATTTCCATACTATATCATTAATACATCATAATTAATGATATTTTAGGTAATGAAATTTTTAATTCTTTAATGAGTGTTTTGATTCAAGAAGAACCAAAAAGGTAATAGTTTATGTCTCAATCTCATTTTAATAAGGATTATTTGTGCTTAGATTTCCATTGTTGGAAATGAAATTAAAATTTTATAATAAAAAAATTTAATTTTATTATCTTATTGATATTTATTAAATTTTCATGTAATATTATTATTTTTAACTCTTTGGTAATTAAATTTATTGTTTAATTTCTATAGGAAAATTTGACTTTATTTCACACTTTGATCAAAAATCCTTTTTCTTTCATGTCAATGTTTTATATAAAAAATCCAGAATCATTGTTAGAATTATCCAAATGACTTATTAAATTAATTTTTAAACATTTATTACTATGAAAAAATTATTTTAAGGTAACATTCATATCATTTTCCAAATGTGGTACTTTTTAAACTTTTTACAATAGTGAGAGAGGTATGTAAATATTTTATCTTAAATAGCATGTATTAAATTACCCTTAATCATGAAATCAATTAATTAAAAAATAATTTATATTTTACAATGATTACTTTAAAAAAAATTTCTATAAATTAAGGATATTTATTATTTGTAGATGAATCATTTAAAATAAAAGAGGATATTTTTCCCTATAAATATTGCATATGAAATTTTATATAAATATTTCTCAACATCGACAAACTACAATTTTATAGGTTTATTATATTGTACATGTATATGTCTCTCACATTTATACCTATATTTCAATACCGTACTTTAATGAGAAAATACAGGCCTTATGTCCATTCTCTAATTACCTCATTATTATATTTTCTTATATTATGTTGTGAGAAATGATTATGCAACAAATTTATTTACATGTTTAATTATTATGTTTATTCTCCATGATTGATTTTATTTTCTTAGACATATAATCAAGAAAATTTTAATAATTGATTTTCCCAAGTATAAGTCCAATAATTTTGTAAATATTTAGTCTCAGGAGGTGTTATGTAATCTGTAATGGAGTAAACCTAATATAGTATGGTTGATATTCCACAATGTGATATTATCTAAGAAGTTGTACTTGAATAATTTTTATCTCATGTTATATGTAACTTCCATATTTCATATGTTGACATGAAATTATGATAGAATTTGTTTTGTGTTATGTTCCCATGATATTACTCTTTATCCTTATCTTTTATGATATCATTTCATACTTTTTACTCAATAATTATTCTTCCTCATCATGTTTACTCCCTTATTAGTTTTTTAGATCACCCCTTTTGTGTATGTATTCCCCTAGTTCTCCCATGAAATTTCAGTATAATGAAAGGATCCAGGTGATCAAAATGAATAATACTGTAACTATGTTTTATACTACTCTTACATTTTAATATTATGATCCTAATATTTTAAATAAACAATGCCTCATGATATTTGGGATGTAATTATTGGATGTTTATCTTGGAAATCATTTAATAATTTCTATAAAAGTCATTGGTTGTTTTTGTTGGTTTCAATTTTTTTATATCCATTGGAAACTAAAAAGATAAAATCGTATTTATAAACCATGAGTAAAGTAAAAAAAATAATTCTCCATATATGAAAATATGTTGGAATATTGTTGAAGGATAAAAGGTGTGACATTATATTAATTACATCCCTTTATAGATACCACATGTGAATGTGGATCTAGCATATTTTTACATATGTGTAATAACACTAAAAATGATACATTGATATGGAATTGATCATCACCTGGTGAATGAAAATGGGCCCTGTTACACACCTGGTTTGACACTCCTAAGGGACATTCTTTTAAAAATCATAACCTCTTTACGAAGAATTTCGATGGTCTTGAAAAAATGTATAGGATGGAAAAACTAAAAAGAAAAATTACCATTGTAAAACCCTAAGATTTTTCCAAACATTTTTTTTCTAAATGAATTTAATCATTTCAATATTTTCGGATTATTGTAATAATGAGTTTATATAAAGAATAAATCCCAAAAAATTACATGATAGTGCAGCACCCCCTGGTCATCTTACTCCCCCTCTACCTGACATCTTCTAGGAGTCACTCTAGAAGATGGTGATTTTCTCTCCCCCTTATTTCCTTTTCTCCCCCTCACCCCCATCGGATTGCGAGTGCTTCTTGATGCTTCCACTCCACCCCATTTCCTTCACCATTTATGTTGGAGATTTTATTTTACTGGTGTTTCAATGATTTCAAACTCTATTTTTTTGCATTTATCACTAGATCCATCATGGTTTAATCCCATTTTAGTTCTATAAGATGGAACTCTGGAGGTTTAGTATTGTGTTTTTTCTATGTTTGGTGGTATATTACATCTTTTTCTTGTTTTTTTATGGTTTTCGAACACTTTCTCCAATAATATAATCACCTAACCCATTGTTTCGAAATCCCATTTTGGTTATTCAAAATTATGATTCTGTGGTTTTGGTTAGGATGGAGCTGGAATTTTGTGGATACTTCCTCATCGTTGTGGTCTGCTTTTCCACCACTCTTTTTGTGGGTTCTCCTTCCAGATCTCCCATTCTTGCACCGTGTTTGTGAGTCCTCAATGATGACACTGGGGTTCAGTTTAATTTGAATTTGAAATAGGGTTGGAATGGTTACTAGTGTCTTTGGTGATGTTGTTTGCATTAATAAGATATTATTGATGTTAGGTTATTTATATAAATTGTAGATTCTGAAGGTGTAGATGGTTAGGTGTGTGGCACAAGGATGGTCTCCCTGTGATTTTGTGAATCAAGGCTGCTCGGTAGAGATTGATTCGTGGTGTGGGTTATGGCCCGATACCGAGGCCCCGGATGTTTCGACCTTCCATGGCTTCAGAATTCCATATCTCCTCTCCCATTTGGTATTGAGTTGTGGTTTTTTGGATGTTCTAAGAGGTGATCTTTGAGCAGTCAATAAGGTTCTTGGGGGATCTTCTTCGTTTAATGCGTCCCTTTAGTAAGTTCATGTTCTATTTTGATGGATATTCTTTCTTTGTTTTTTATCATTGAAAATGAGCTTCTGGGAGCACTGTTTTGGCTTGAGATGACAATGGTTGCAGTTTGAGGATGAAAAGGTGACATTATTTCATTTCCACTAGTGTTTCAGGTTAGGACCGTCTATTGACGTTGGTATGTGATGTTGAAGATAGAAATCACAATTTGAAAATTTAATATTGAAAATAGATTTATGGCTATCAGACATATTGTGTATTGCAGTGGGCTCGAGGGGTCTACAATGATTTATCTTCCCTTGTGATTTTTTCTCCAAATCTGGTGTGACATAGCATGGTATGGACATTGAATTTTGAATATTTATTGGTTTTTCGTAGTGAAGTCATCTGGTCATCTGGTCATTTGGTTTCATTGGCATGGATTATATCATTTGGAGGAATTTGGGATGTTAGGTTTTGACTAATCCAAAAAGAGATTTATTTAGAAAATGATGAAATGGATTTGGTGGTAATAATGAGTTTATGTTACATTAAAAGAAACACTATGTTTGAAAGAAACATGTTATATAATTTAAATATTATTATAGGATTGTTATCACCTAGACATTTTATTAATATGAATGAATAATATTAAATAGATTAAAAAAATATATGGTTTACACTTGAATATAAAATTAATTATTTTTTGACTAATAAATTCATAATGAAATTAAATATATTTGAAATGAAAATAAAATATTTTTCAAAATATTTTTTGAATTCAACCAAACATGTTTTCCTAAATAAATTAAACAACACATTTTGGTGAATTATCTTAATATAATTTTCATATTATATATTAAAAAAACTATTTAACATTTATTTTATTTGATTTTTAGAAAACAAAAATGAATATATTCAATTTTAAAAACTGTATTGTTCTAAAAATCCATTTTTTAGCGTTGTTGCAAATTTATATTAAAAATAATTTTTGTTAATTATAGAAAATAAATTTGAAAAAATAAATTTCATTTCTAAATCATCATGATAAAATTATAATAGGGTGAACTTTTGAGAAATTCCTCAGATGATAAATCATTTGAACAATAGTGAAAATACAAAATTTTAATTCAAAACTATCTATTAATATAAATTATATATATATTTAATATATATATTTAATTGTTTTTAACTTAAAAATTGATTGATTATATATCTAATAATATATTTAATGTCATTAGAATAAATTTACTGTTTAATTTTGATATAAAAACCTTATAAACATTTGATTTAGTTCTCATTGTAAACCAATATTATCATCACATCTATGTGATTAATTTTAAATTAACAATTAACCATTATGTGAATGGAATTTGGAAAAATTGATTAAATATTTAGAATCATCATTATTTATACAATATATTATTCCCAAATTTCTTTTTGTCCAAAATGAATTTCGAATACTGTTAAAATTTATTTTCGCAATTAAGGTAATGATGGGCTTACGAGGGGTTAAACTAAAAAAAGAATGGTTAAAATGAATCCAAACATGTCAACATCCAATTGGTTGGACATATATAAATCATATAATTTCAAAGGTAAATATATTTTCATTTTTAACATTATTTCATGGGAATGTCTTTATCATTTTCTTTTATTTTTAGAAATTTCCATGTAGATTACTAGTGGGTTCCATTCTAACACGTATAAAATTAAAGCAGCAAACATCACTTATTCACACCTCCAAATCGATGAAGCTTAGAAGAAACTTGAAATAATCCATTCCAAGCATCATTATAAATATTCTATAGCTTCTTTTCCACCCATTAGACTAACTCTAAGGTCCATAATAAGGTATCCAATGAATTGGATTTGATGAGAAGGTAATTGTCTTCACCAAGATTCTTCATTTCAAAAAAAGCCGCAACATCTGAGTCTACACAATTCTAAAAATATATTATTGAAAATAATGATAAAAAACAATACCAAAAGAATATGTGAAAAATGAGCCACCAAAGAAAAAGTGGAAAATCATTTCCACCCAAAAAAACAACCAGAGAGATCCCCAACCACAATGAAGAATAATCCTGATCACATTCAAGATGCATTCCGTAAAAAACAATTTCCCTAGGACCAAATGATAGCTACCCAATGATAATCCAACAAATGGGCCTCTAAAAAAATGTATCATCGATGTGGACAAAAAGGCTGAATTGATAAATGCTTCAAACAGTCTCGTGACTCTCCCTACCGCAAGGCCATCCCAGGATTGAAGATGTATATCTCAAGGTAAGATAGTTGAATTAATCATCTCCAACTTTCAAATACGGACATCATGCCTCTTGTATCCTGAGACCCACCAATCTCTATCATCTAGCGCACATGTCGTTTACACATTAATGGTAACATGACCTCATTGTATGAAATGCAAGTGTTGGAAGTGAAAACAAAATTTATGAGATTACTAGATGCCTCCAAGATATAAAAATGAATCTATTAATAATGTCAGAGCACATATCGACCATGAATAAGTTGTGCCATCAAAATGGAATTCATATACTAAATTTATAATGAATCCAGTAACTCCCACCGTAGGGATCCTAGACCACTCAGCACCTTTACACATCAAAATTCCTTATTTTCTATTATCCTATACACATCACCTCTATATAAAAACACACCATTATGTTGTCTCCATCCCCCGATCTTCCTAGATCTAAATTTTACCTATGTTCCTCACACATGACAACATTACTGGAGTTCTCTTTATTCACGCCAATATCTTCTCGAGAACCCACCATAATCAACAACTGGACCCAAGTTCACTACTAGTCATTCATTGTAACCCCAAATCATCATTACCCAAAATCTATTGACTAATTATAGGATAACTATAGCATCTATCAGTGATAAACCCCCCCCCCCCATTTATTCACCAGAAAGAGTACCACCCATGTCATCACAAGAACAATCATTTATCGATTTCCACAGGATTTAAACATAACAATGTGACAGACAATACCATAATTTTTAATATTATATTGTTCTAATAATCCATCCCATTTAATATTAAGAGATAGAGTGTCTCTCTTTTTTTGGGAGAGAGGGTCTCCATCCTCCACTAAGATTCTTCTTTATGTTTCATCTATTTCCACCAAAAATTATGTCTTAAAACATACAATATAATAACACTATTATATATTATATATATATATTCTTTTTTTAGGATAATGTAAGAACCTATATCCATCTCCACTTCCATTAAATAGAAATAGAAACCACCAATCATGTGTATGGGGGATTACCACATGGCAAACTGATGACATTTGTTTTCCCAAGACCCCCTCCCACGATTGGGTATGGAAATGAATATAAAGTAAATATATGATATTTATAACATTATTATACCTATTTATTAATTATATAATATATACAAATTTAATTTCTATTATATTGAAGATACACTGACATCATTCGTGTGGAAGGAGGAGGACTGTATGACAAAGTGATGTGATTCTTTTTTTTGTAACACTTTACATGTAAGATAATAAGTATAAATTAGATGAATATATGTGATATAAATGATAAAATTATGATATTAATTTTATAATAATTATTATTAAAATACAATTTAGAGTTTTCTTTCTAACATATCACTAACTATAATATGATAATGTCGTTGTTGTTTGTGAGGAATGTTGCCTTCCCAAAGTGACATGACTCTCTATTTTCAAAACCAAAAACACAAATGATTTATATAAGTATATTTAAATAAATAATATTTTAACAAATATATTATTAAAATTATTTAACAATAAATTATTACATACCTCCATATAACAATAATCATTTAAAAATTTAAAATTTACTCATCCCAATATACAGCCTACTATCTACATAATCGTAAGATACTAAATATATTAAAATCATCATTCATTATTGGTATTAAATTTATATTTCATGTATAAATATGAAATTTATTTCATTATTATTATTATGCATATAATGGAACCCTGATCAATGTAAAAGGGACAAAAAAGAAAAACCAAAATACACGTACAACCTAAAGAAGTTATTACATGAAAAGTTAATTTAATAAGGAACTCTTAGTAAATGGTTAAAATGGGTATATGAATATCATATATGGTGTGAGGTATATTAATATGGTTTTTAATATATGTTTATTAATATTATATCTATTATAATGTGTTTTTGAACATATATTAAGGAAGTAAAAACATAAGGTAAGGGATTTCTGTCTAACTTATTACTTCTGTGAAAAAAGTCTATATTCAGCCTAAATTTCTTTCATATGGTGTAATAACTACCCATTAGTGAATTTTATTATGATTAACCTAACAATTACTAGTATTTACATATCCTTGTTAGTATATATCATTCATGTGGGTTATAGTATAAAAATTTATCAAAGGTGTAAGGGATTTTTGTCTCAATTTTCCTTCATTGTGACATAAGTTAGGTTATACAACTACATTATTTTATGAGGTGTGTGTACCAAAAAATATGCATGTAATTTCTTGAATTTATTTATTCTATCGAAATCTTAGGTTTCAATTTATTTTAGAGTCTCAGTATTTACTACAATTCAATTTTTTCAATTTGGTAATGATTTTATGTTACAATATCATCATTGACCGTGATTTCTCGTGATTACGCTTCCTATGTAGAAATATTATGATCTATCTATCAAGAGATTTGTAAGTATTATTATTTTATGGTTATTTAATTTGAAAAAACATTTTCCTTTAATTATTCTTTTTTATGTAATCAACAACTCAAAATAACGTTTTTAAGAAAAATAATCTTTATTTCCATATTTGGCAGAAAACACATTTTCTTCCAAAATCTTTTTTTATAAAAATGATTTCAAAAATTATTCTAGTATTATTCATATGATTTATTAAATACCTTTGTACCCATTTTGAAATTTTTATATTTTTTTAATGGATTCTTCATGTTGTTTTCTAAACAATTATTGTTGTAATTTTACTAATTATTTGAATGTAATAAATGTTTTAACATGCATGACGTGAACATAATTTCCAAATTTCCATAAATTTTTTTACGAATACTTTCTAATTTGTTGAATTTATTTTTAAATGAAATTGATTTTGAAAATGTTTTATGTTTTAAAGAGTATTTTTCAAATCATAAAGAATTTTTTCCAAAATTAATGTTTTAAATTAATTTTATTGCATCATTTATATTTTTTAAAGTTTATTTTAAATGAAAATGATTTAAAAAATGTTCAATGTTTTATAAATAAAATTTTTAAAAGTGGAAGGTATATTTTTCCATAGAAATTTGTTAATTTATTTTTAGTGGATCATTTTTTGTTTTCAAGGTTATTTAAAATTAAATGGAATTTCAAAATATTTTAATAATTTTTGACTCAAAAATAAATTCTCGAAGAAAATTTTATTTTCTCCATGAAATGTTCCATGTGATTTTTCATTAAAAATCATTTTCTGTTTAAGATGACTTATTTTTATGTTACTTATGGTTTATTGGGGATATAATCTCTGCATATAAATCTTATTGTTTCTCTAAATAGTTTTTTATTTTGATGAAATGATGTTATTAAAACATGTTTCTCTTCCACGAGTCATACCATAAATAAATTATTTTGAAACCCACTTCTTTTAACTGGTTAATAAATGATGAAATGTTGAAATTATTTTTAAACCTGTATACTTTAACTGGTTTTGATGTGATGAAATGTCTATCAAACCCATTTCATTGCTCTAATAATGATATGATAAATGTTTTAGGATCTTCTAGGACATAAATATGATTTTAATTATGTGATGTGTGGGACCTATATCTCCGTCAAATGCATTGGGTAAATATAGACAACTCATGAGTAAATATGTTATGCATGAACATGATTACATGCCCACAATTTTAGGTATGAACATAATTATATGTTCACAATGTAATTCAACAACCTGATTACATGTTCATAGGGTTATGGAATGAATTATATTTCTTGCCCATAATTTTATGCGTTGACCTATCATTCATGAACATATTGATACATATGAACCTAGTTGCATGCACATATTTTTAGGTGAGGGCCTTATTTTATTTAGTTAATATAATGAGTGAAACTGTCTCTATTTATATATATTAAAAATTTTATAATCATATGTGTATGTTGAGATTTTATGTATTATTATAATTCTATGTTCTCATGGATCATATCATCTGATTTTCTTATGATTCATTTTTTTATGAATTGTAATGTACTGAACCTAATTCTACTGAAATGTTTCTCCAAACTAGTTCTCCATCAATATTAAAACACACCTCTACATATGCTGGAGGGTTATGATAAATAGTGAGGTTTCATGGTGTTTTTGTAGAGAGAACATTCCCAAAAAAAAGATCAAACAAAGTTTAAATAGCATAAAATCCTCAAGAGAAGTAAAAAAACTATGCTCGAAAGTAGTAAAAATATTGATATAGAACATATTGTAAAAATAAATGAATTTCTATAAAATCACAAACAATAATGACATACATACAACAATAGTCACCCCCTAGTCCAACAATACACGTTGCTTTATATATAATAATTTAAAATAAAAATATTGGGACCTACTAGTAACTACAAGATAGACCACATGCCCAGTATACAAGACACTGTTGAACTACTCTAGCCTAATCAATGGAATCCACATGAGAAGCTCCAATTTATTTTTCAACTCTAGGACTCAACCTTATCTACACTATATTTATCCTCAACATAAATAGCATATATTAGGTCTGCACACACACTGAGGTTCATGTATTGGGGTGATAAATAATATAATTAGGCCACCCCCAATGACAAACCTAAAAATTATTTTTCAAAAGTGGATGCTTCTGGAATTTTCTTTTCATAGCCATGGAAAAAATGAAATGTTAAATCAATTTAATAACATGAAACCATAGTCGATCCTGGGGTTGAAAATCTGGTTAAACTGGGAAATTTTCATTCATGTATATATACATTTATTAGTGTATATATATATATTCCCATGTATATATATAAGTATCTATATACACGAGTATTGTGGAAGAAATATCATAAATCACTAGTAGTAGATCCTTATGTCCATAATATTAGTGATTTGGACATCCTATGGAATGGGAATTGGTCTGGATGGCATACCACTGATGACGTGTATCATTAAATTGATCCTCATGTCCAAAATCTAAAGTAGAAATACCTTCTTTTCCCTTGATAAAAATGTATCAGGGTGAGCTATTTCACCATAGGGGAATACATTTCCAAACCCTGGGTTCACAAGTACATAAGTACAACAACTATAATAATGTATACATTTAATGACAGACAATGTTATAAATGTGACATTGTAGTAGATGTCATAATACTCAATCTAGGTTCGGTATAGTCAAGTGTTTAATTCTTAGGCCCCAGTCCATAGACAATCAAGACACTCTAACATAGATAATCCCTATGGGGCACACCCTAGGTGATCTATAAGGAATACCATCTAGATCCATGTACATACTCAGCATACATTCAAATAAATCTCTCAACAACCCCATCCCTATGAATTAAGTTTGGTTGATGTTGTTATTGTTTTTACACGAGATCATAGGAAGTACCCTACGAATATCATGAGGTGGGAATAATCTGTGGTTGAGTATATCTGAATATGGGGTGGAGGGTCATGTCCATACATCTTAATGAATTATGTAGATTACCATGTAAAAAATTATATCAGGTAAAAATCCAAAGTTTATTCCTAATATGTTCAATGGGTAATCACAATAATGTTTTTTTAAAACATATAGATAGATCCCAGGAAGTAAATCTAAGAATCTCATATAATATCAACCAGAAGGGTAAAAACCCAGATCCAAGGTATCCCATTTGGGATTCCTAAGAAAAAATAATATGGATCACATGAATTATATTTAGGAATAACAATCATAAATGTGGAATTTTCTTTGGATCCTCATCCTCGAAATAGGTTTCACCACTAGCTATTATCACTGCATTAGCATTTAATAAGTAAATTCATAAAAAAAGTCAGTTTTTTCGAATGTCTAAAAACACAACTACTATGAAATCCCCATGGGATTATAAGTTAAGTATGATTTATATGGTGATAATAACTACCATATATATGCAAAACCCCATTATAAAAACTCAGGGTCATTTATTCATCGATGCACCTAGTGGGTCCCTTATGTTCACACATAAAAGTGGAATTGTACTTAGGATCCTCATGTTCTACACCAAAACAATATCATCATACTAAATATCCAGGGACGAGAACGTAAAGAGAGGAATCATACATGGTATCCTTGAAAAATAAGTAAACAAAGGAATATAACACGAGATATTGGGAACTATATATTGGAAGAGGATTCCTACATGGTAATCTAAATACCAATGTATATAGGAATAAGAATGCTACTGGGGATCCTAACAAACAACTAGTCTCCGGATCTCTTAGGCCTGAATGGAACATATTATATCTGATATGTCCTCAAGTGGAAATATAGAAAATCATTGGTCTGTATTGATAGATCATGGTTTATTTTAGATCAAAGGAATCAAACTCAAAAATCAAATGGATTTGATTACCAGATAAAGAACTTCATCATTCAGTAAAACTCTTAAAGCACATCATAGGATTCCTCAAACCACATCTAGGGTTTCACCATTGCAATATATGTAGAAATATGATAAATATGGACTAATCATGGGTCAAATTATTATTCTTGAATGATATGATATAAAAAACCCTTAAAAATTAAGCAAGGGAAAGAATGTGTCATGCATAACTAGTACACAACATATTCTCCCAAATCCCCACATGGGAACATACTCTGGCTAGAATTTTCATAAAAATCTTATGTAAATGGTGTGTATGTAATATAAATGTAATGTATCTTACACAGAGTACCATCCCATGTGTAACGCCCCGACCCCAGCTACCTAGAGTCGGTGCATTATTACATAACATTGGCATGATCACAAGAAAGATCAAATCTCGAAAGACCGATTGGTTTAGTAGCCTTGGAAACACTAGATATATTCATAAGTTTTACATTACATCATAAAATGAAAAACTACTACAACAACATAATGTTTCCACAGTCCACACTATAATCCCCTCATAATATCCCTGCAGGTCATTCATAACTTACATCTTCACTTCCTGGGAAAAATAAAACATAGAAAAGGGGTGAGCTCAAATGCCCAGTAAGGATAACAATATAGCGGAAACTTTCATAAATAAGAATAAACATTTAAGGCAATGTATAACTAAAACAAAAGCCTTTTAAATATGAACTTTCAACATGGTATGGCATAAATAAAATGAAATAATGACATTTACTTATTCACATGGATATTCTACTAATCGAATAATCACATGCAAAAATCAATAACCACTTTCATAATGTTGGAATGCATAATGCCAGACTATCATAACCACATAGCCAAGGCCTCGTGCCAAGACTAAAAATAAGATTTTGTCAAGGCCTTGTGCCAAGACACTAGTTTGTCTCATGAGACCTACCGATGCATCGAGGAGCTATAGCGGGCTCCACCCGTCACTTATTAAGTCCAATGCATTCCCATATGAAAAGGTTTAAACATAACATAAACATTCGTATTAAACCTAGCATACGAAATGTCAATACTTTCACCATAAACTATGAATGGTATAAAATAGCACATCCACAGTCAAATACATCACAAAACCTTCAATACAATATAGAAGTTTTGTATCATAATAAATCAACTTCAAATAATCTTAAAATCCATCAAAGGATGTTGACATAGATGAAATCAAAATTCTTTTAAAAGAAATATCTCCTTTTATTTTGAAATCATTTAAGATCCATATAAAATAAAACATTTTCTTTGAAAATATTCATATAAGCTTGTAAGGGAAGCTTTGAAGATTTTATAACGGCGTAAAATAACCGCACCCGCCGTATAAGTTAAAAAAACATTCTTACCTCAATTCTGTCGAAAAGGTTAAAAAGGACCTTGTTTCGAAAACGACGGAAAGATTCCTTTATAAACCTCTTATAAAAAGTAAAACAAGGGTATAAATGACTTTAACCCATATTCTTGTAAATAGTAAAAATGTTTTGAAATACATTTTTAAGAAACATGGATGTGGATGATAAAGATATCCCAGTAGATTATTACGTATAAACAACCTCGGATAATGGAGAGATAGTGAAATAACCCTTACCTTGTACTTTTCCTTGGTTGGGGTAGGTTAACCTCCTGTATAATAGTGAAATAATTGTTACTAAATTATACAAGAATCATATACATTAATATTATATCATATATGATCTTTTAATATTGATTTGATAATAATATCTTAGTATTATCGTCGTTTCGGGTGTTAACTTACTGATTTTCTTTATATGTTTTGTTACATAAGTCATGTTTGTTGTATCTTATTCATATCCAGAATGATATCAAGTCCTTAAACATCATTTTTAAATCATTAAATGATAATTATACTTGAATGGATACGATGGAGAATGAATCTCATCGCGTTCGTGGAGACGGTAGTCCGTACGTACGCACGAACGCTATTTCCATTTAATTTTTATTTTAAAAGAATCGAATCCAAATGATACATAGGTATATTACTATTCCAGTATAATATAATATTTTATATATGTTACTTAAGTTCATTAACACCATCCTTTATACGTTCCATGTGTGGTATGAACGAGTCATATCATTTTAAGGGGGCGGTAGTCCGCACTTCCTCAAATGAAATTATCGTATGTATATACAACATGAAACGAATAATGGTATGAAATAAAATGGAATTACAGAAGCTTATATATAAAATATATATCATTAATATCATATTTAATTACAGTGCCATCATAATGGCCACCATGAGAGGCGGTAAGATGTATTTGAACAATCATCATTTCGTGAGGCGTTAATTTGCCATCCACAGAAACATTATGTTCATCATCCATTAGATGGAGTTGTGTGTATGTGTAGTTTGAATACTTCTTATAACAACATCCTAGTATATTGAGGATACTGGTGTTGTTACAAAAGAAGGGAAATAAAAAGAGTTTGGGGGTTGGAGAAGCAAAATAAATGAAAATAATTTAAGAGAAATCGTTACCTTTAATTTAGGTAACTCACTTTGGTTGGAACCAAAGGACTTGTTGAAATGCTTTCTACCTAAGGGGAAGCTTCAAGGAGGAGTAGAGGGATGTGGGGAGCTTAGTTGGGCAGAGTTTGGACGAGCCAAGTGGCTTGAGAGGTGTGAGGAATGAGTAGAAGTGGTCTCCTTTTATAAGGAAGAGGAGGGGCTCTTTAGGAAAGAGTGAAAGTATTATTTTATAATATAATTATATTCGGTTTCTAATGGTCCAAAAATCATTGAGGTCGACGATAAGATGACTCATATTCTAAATAACATCAACCAATAAGAATTGGACAGGTTTTAGATAATATTTTAATCATTATAATATTATTTATTTCAATGATTTATTAATGAGGTAAACATTGCATCATTATTGTGTCATTAATAATTTAACTTATTTGATGTCTAAAAATTATAAATAAAATATAATCATGTAGGAAATCTTTTTAGCTTTCTAATGAATATTTATAATCGAAAATACAACATGTATAACCCTATGTAAAAATTGTTCTTCTAAAAGATGTAAGCTTATGCCATTTTTATTTTTATTTTAACTTTATTAATATAATGTGTCCCTACCACATACAAGTGGCTCCAAGGGGTCCCCAAATTGACCCAAGGATGCCCATGGTCGGGTATGGGTCCACCAAGAAGGTTAGGACACGTTTTAGGGTAATTTTGTATTATTATAATATTATTTTTTAACCCTTATTTACCGGATTTACCCTTTAACCATGGTAAATAAAATATTTACCACAGTAACTATTCAAAATGTCTAAAAATAAAAGTTACCTATTTACACAATTTGAACATCCTGATTCCAAATATGGAATCCATTTTCCTAAATTCAAAACACAGAAGTGGCAGAAATTAATTTAAAATTAATTCCCGCTGTCAAAACAAAAAGCGTGTTTTTAAGAGATAATAACTATAAAAAGATTGACACTTGTTTATGTTCGGTTTAATTGTAAAATTATGTCCAATGACCAACATTATATTAAATGGTAAAAATATATTCTAAATATACTTTAAAACCACTCAAATTCACAATTTATCACTATTAATTATTTTGATTAAAAAAGTTGTTTTTAATTAAAATTTAGTAATTTTCACTATTCATCAAAATATAAAAGTTATCCGAAAAGTACCAAAATTTCACCCTAGGCTAATTTCAATATTCAGAATCCAAAAATGAAGTCCATTTTGAAGTATAAAATATATATGATTTCAAAAAGTAGGTATTACTATTCACAACGGCTAGTTTAATTAGTTGTGGTGTGTGTTAGAACTCGAGGTTGCGTACAACACACGCTATCGCATTATTCGAAGGGAAACGTACCGTGGAAGCTTGGGGTGTTACATTCTCCCCTCCTTCAAATAATTGCGTCCTCGCAATTTCTAGGGTATTAATGCATAAAAAGACTCGGGTGGTTCTTCATCATAAGTTCCTCGGGTTCCCACGTTGCCTCTTCCATCTTATGATTTCTCCACAAAACTTTTACCAGACGCGTCGTCCGGTTTCTCAGTACTTGTTCTCTTGTATCAAGAATCCTGACGGGCTCTTCGCAATAAGACAGATCAGGTTCCAGTTCTAATTCCTCATAGGTGAGTACATGTGTTGGGTCAGGCATGTATTTTCTCAACAGATATACGTGGAACACATCGTGATCTTTGGAGAGACTTGGCGGCATTGCCAATCGGTAAGCTACAGCCCCAATTCGTTCTAGAATTTCGAAAGGTCCGATGTACCTGGGACTCAATTTACCTTTCTTACCAAAACGTATAACTCCCTTCCACGGAGATACCTTCAGGAAAACATGATCACCGACTTGAAATTCCAAATCCTTCCTTCGATTATCGGCATAGCTCTTCTGCCTACTTTGAGCTGCTTGGATGTGATTTTGGATTACTTTCACCTTTTCCACCGTTTCCTCCACCAGTTCTGGGCCTACAAGTTTTCTTTCACCAACGTCATCCCAACAGGTTGGTGTACGAAATCTCTTTCCATATAACGCTTCATATGGTGCCATCTGAATACTTGAATGGAAGCTATTGTTATAGGAAAATTCTACCAGTGGTAAATATTGATCCCACATACCCTGAAAATCAAGTGAGAAAGATCTCAACATGTCTTCTATGGTTTGAATAGTCCGTTCTGATTGTCCGTCTGTCTGAGGGTGGTAAGCAGTGCTCAAATGAAGTTCAGTATCCAGGGATTTCTGAAGACTTTTCCAGAATCTTGAAGTAAAACGGGGATCACGATCAGAAACAATCGATAGGGGTACTCCATGAAGTCTCACAACTTCATTAATGTATAGTCTTGCTAGACGTTCCAGGGGTAGATCTTCTCTTATAGCAAGAAAATGTGCTGACTTGGTAAGACGATCAACAATAAACCATATTGCATCGTTCCTTCTTGGAGTCTTTGGTAGCCCCATGACAAAGTCCATCGTAATATTGTCCCATTTCCACTCCGGTATGGGAAGAGGTTGCATGACTCCTCCAGGCTGTTGCCTTCCAGCTTTCACTTGTTGACAAACCATACATCTTGACACAAAATCAGCAATCTCCCTCTTCATGTTGTCCCACCAAAAATGTTCCTTCAAATCTCTATACATTTTGGTGCTCCCAGGGTGTATAGAGAAATTGGAACTATGAGCGTCATCCAGCAATTCCCTTTTTAGATCAGGTATATTGGGAACACAAAGTCTCTTCCCGAATTTCAAAATTCCATCTTCATACACAAAGCCTCTCAATCTCCCATCATTCAAAGCTTTAATCTTCTTCTGAAATTCTTCATCATCGGTCTGGGAACTCTTAATCCTTTCTAGTAAAGATGGTTTGGCAACCATTTGAAAAAGAATTGATGTTTCACCTTCCCTAGTTATTCCCATGTCCATCTTCTCTAGATCCATGAAAATTGGATCCCTTTCAATTCTCATCATGTTCAGAACTCCATGGTCTTTTCTGGTCAAAGCATCTGCTACTTTGTTTTCTTTCCCCGGGTTGTAGTGTATCGTGCAATCATAATCCTTGAGTAATTCAAGCCATCTCCTTTGCCTCATGTTGAGTTCTTTTTGTGAGAAAATATACTTCAAACTCTTGTGATCAGTATAAATCTCACATTTTTCACCATAGAGGTAGTGCCTCCATATCTTCAAAGCAAAGATCACAGCTGCTAACTCAAGATCATGAGTAGGATAGTTTTGTTCATGAATTTTCAACTGTCGTGATGCATAGGCAATAACTCTATCATTCTGCATAAGGACACAACCAAGTCCTTTCTTTGATGCATCACTATAAATAACGAACCCATCATTCCCCGATGGTAGAGTAAATATAGGAGCATTGACTAATCTTTTCTTCAATTCTTCGAAACATTCTTCACACTCTTTTGTCCAAACAAATTTAACCCCTTTACGTGTGAGCTTCGTTAATGGGTTAGCCAATCGGGCAAAATTCTGGACGAAACGTCGATAATAACCTGCCAAGCCAATAAAACTACGTACCTCATTTATACTCGTAGGTGCTGGCCATTCATGGATTGCCTTGGTCTTAGAAGGATCAACAGAGATTCCATCTTTAGAGACAATATGGCCAAGAAAAGAAATCTCCTGAAGCCAGAATTCACACTTGCTAAACATCCCATATAATTCATGCCTCCTCAGAGTCTTCAAGATAATGCGCAAGTGATTTTCATGATCTTCGTAGGTTTTGGAGTATACCAAGATATCATCAATAAATACCACCACAAATTCATCAAGATACTCCTTGAAAACTCTATTCATTAGATCCATGAATACAGAGGGTGCATTAGTCAATCCAAACGGCATTACAGTAAACTCGTAATGCCCGTACCTGGTTCGAAATGCTGTTTTCGGAATGTCTTCCTTCTTCACACACAACTGATGGTATCCGGATCGAAGGTCAATCTTTGAAAAGTATTGAGCTCCATGCAGTTGGTCAAATAAATCATCAATACGAGGTAGGGGATACTTGTTCTTTATCGTTATAGCATTGATCTCCCTGTAGTCGATACATAACCTCATAGATCCATCTTTCTTTTTAACAAAAAGAACAGGGGCTCCCCATGGAGAAACACTAGGGCGAATAAATCCCTTATTACCCAATTCCTCTAGTTGTTTCTTTAGTTCGACTAACTCTACAGTGGCCATTCTATAAGGGGTCTTCGATATAGGCCTTGATCCAGGAATCAAATCAATGGAAAACTCAACATCTCGTTCTGGAGGATGTCCAGGTAAATCTTCTGGAAATACATCTACAAATTATTTCACAATAGGTACATCCTCTATTTGAACATTCCTTTCCTCACCCGCAGTTATTTCATTCTCTTCCTCCCCAATAATTGAATTTAGTTGAGCTATTGAGGGTGGATCTAAATAAGAATTAGGTGGTTATGGTTCTGCTCTAAAAATAAGGTGTTCCTTATCATTATCATCAAGAATCGTAACCTCTTTCTTCTTACAATAAATCATCGCATCATAGTCCGAAAGCCAGTCCATACCGAGGATTATATCAAACTCAATCATAGGTATGACGATGAGATCAGCAGATAAAGAAAATTTATGTGCTCTAATGGGGACTGATTCACAAAACTTTGTTGCAACGATACTTCCCTTAGGAGTTTTGACTGACAACTCCCTTATTAAATCAAATTGGAAATATCTAATTTTCTTAGAAAACTGGGAAGATATGAAACAATGCGATGATCCAGAATCAAATAATGCATTTGCTAAACTTGTGGAAACCATTAAATTACCTGCCACCACGTCTTTCGGAGCTTCTACCTCAGCAGTAGTGATAGCATAAGCCTTGCCTTGATCCCTTGGCCTTTTCTGAGGTAGGTCCTCCTGACGCTTAGGACATGCATTTGCATAATTCCCCATCTCCCTGCAATTGTAGCACTGAACGTTGGTAGCTTCCTTCTTTCCCTTGCAATCATGAGCTTGGTGGCCTTTTTCACCACACTTGTAACAGACTCCCATTCCCTTCAGGCAAGAACCGGGGTGTTTCTTCCCGCACTTACCACAAGATGGATATTCAACCTTTCCCTTCTTCCCCTTATTTCCATTCCCAGATTGAACAGCAGGTCTCTTCTTCTCTTGCTTTGCTTTAAAGTCATAAGACTTAGAGAATTCCTTTTCGGTCTTGATAGCACATGAGACAATGTCTTCGTACGATGAAAAGGATTGTGAGACTAATGCTCGACGGAGAAATGGTTTTAACCCATCAAAGAAACGATCAATCTTACTTCTTGGGTTGCGAATATAATGACCAGTGTACCTCGCTAACCTTGTAAAGTTAGCCTCATACTTTGTGACATTCTCATCCTCCTTTTGTCTCAGACTCAGAAATTATCTTTCCATATCTGCTCGATGGTTGCGAGGAAAGTATTTTTCTAAAAACAGATCTTTGAACTCCCTCCATTCCATATTTGATACTTCATCATCTTCCTTCGTATTTTGAATCAATGACCACCATTGATCCGCATCTCCAGTGAGGCGGTAAACTGCCATGATAACTTTTTCCCTTTCACTGCTCCCCAAAGCCTGAAATATTTTCTCTAGGGAAAATATCCATTGCTCAGCTACTAAGGGATTTGTATTCCCATTGAACTTTGGTGGTTGTTGTCTCATGAATCGATCTAAAATTGTTCCTCCACGCTGCGGATCAGGGTGCTCCATACGGGTAAGGTTATTATTCATAACCTGAGTACGTTGTCCCAGTATGGTGATTAGCTGATCAGCACTAGTTGCATCACCAGCCCCACTATAATTATCTTGAGCAGGAGGGCAATCCCTACATGGAGTGCGTGCATTGATACGGTTTCCATTTCTTCCACTAGGCGCCATTTCTAAACAATGGCATAAACTAGATCAGTTTATGAATCAAAATACATAATCCCATACTTATAAAACACTTAACATAAATTGAAATATTTATGGATATAATCCATAATCATAAGAATTTTTTTTTTCTTTGAGGATGTATATACTCATAATCCCTTGAAAATGATTTGTAAAGAAAATGAGAGTTATCCTAAGCATATCCCCCGGGAGTGTCGTAACCAAGAGTGCAGCAAGGTCCGTTGTCATGCACCAGTTCCCGTTCGAGTCTAGCTCAAAGCGGTGTTTTCGGATTTTACCCCTAGGTACATCTGTGCCAGAGCCGCCTCTATCTGCTCGTATCCAGACAGGGATGTATTGCTCGGAAAACTCACAAAATCTCTACAATACCAAAATTCTAGGAAGTTCTTCTATACTAATCCTCAAAGTTCATCTTAGGTCTACGTGCTCTAATCAGAGTTTATCTAAATCTAGCTTCCAAGGTTTGTACTAAACTTCCTCTGATACCAACTGTAACGCCCCGACCCCAGCTACCCAGAGTCGGTGCATTATTACATAACATTGGAATGATCACAAGAAAGATCAAATCTCGAAAGACCGATTGGTTTAGTAGCCTTGGAAACACTATATATATTCATAAGTTTTACATTACATCATAAAATGAAAAACTACTACAACAACATAATGTTTCCACAGTCCACACTATAATCCCCTCATAATATCCCTGCAGGTCATTCATAACTTACATCTTCACTTCCTGGGAAAAATAAAACATAGAAAAGTGGTGAGCTCAAATGCCCAGTAAGGATAACAATATAGCGGAAACTTTCATAAATAAGAATAAACATTTAAGGCAATGTATAACTAAAACAAAAGCCTTTTAAATATGAACTTTCAACATGGTATGGCATAAATAAAATGAAATAATGCCATTTACTTATTCACATGGATATTCTACAAATCGAATAATCACATGCAAAAATCAATAACCACTTTCATAATGTTGGAATGCATAATGCCAGACTATCATAACCACATAGCCAAGTTCTCGTGCCAAGACTACATATAAGATTTTGTCAAGGCCTTGTGCCAAGACACTAGTTTGTCTCATGAGACCTACCGATGCATCGAGGAGCTATAGCGGGCTCCACCTGTCACTTATTAAGTCCAATGCATTCCCATATGAAAAGGTTTAAACATAACATAAACATTCATATTAAAACTAGCATACGAAATGTCAATACTTTCACCATAAACTATGAATGGTATAAAATAGCACATCCACAGTCAAATATATCACAAAACCTTCAATACAATATAGAAGGTTTGTATCCTAATAAATCAACTTCAAATAATCTTAAAATCCATCAAAGGATGTTGACATAGATGAAATCAAAATTCTTTTAAAAGAAATATCTACTTTTATTTTGAAATCATTTAAGATCCATATAAAATAAAACATTTTCTTTGAAAATATTCTTATAAGATTGTAAGGGAAGATTTGAAGATTTTATAACGGCGTAAAATAACCGCACCCGCTGTATAAGTTAAAAAAAACATTCTTACCTCAATTCTGTCGAAAAGGTTAAAAAGGACCTTGTTTCGAAAACGACGGAAAGATTCCTTTATAAACCTCTTATAAAAAGTCAAACAAGGGTATAAATGACTTTAACCCATATTCTTGTAAATAGTAAAAATGTTTTGAAATACATTTCTAAGAAACATGGATGTGGATTATAAAGATATCCCAGTAGATTATTACGTATAAACAACCTCGGATAATGAAGAGATTGTGAAATAACCCTTACCTTGTACTTTTCCTTGGTTGGGGTAGGTTAACCTCCTGTATAATAGTGAAATATTTGTTACTAAATTATACAAGAATCATATACATTAATATTATATCATATATGATCTTTTAATATTGATTTGATAATAATATCTTAGTATTATCGTCGTTTTGGGTGTTAACTTACTCATTTTCTTTATATGTTTTGTTACATAAGTCATGTTTGTTGTATCTTATTTGTAACACCCCAAGATTTTATGAAAAATATTCTTTTTAATTTCATTAATGTCTTGTGTTGTACGCTACACCAAAAGAAGCTTTCACAACACGCATCCTTGACTTTCCTTCCATTACACGCAATCACGACCTTCCTCGATAGCTTGCGTCGTACGCAATACCGAGTTTCACTAAACAACAATATGCTATTAAAACTAGCCATTATGAATAGTAATAACCACTTTTTGAAATTTTATAAATTTTATTTTTCAAAATGGACTTCATTTTTGGATTCGGAATATCGAAATTAGCCTAGGGTGAAATTTTGGTATTTTTCTGAAAACTTTCAATTTTTGATGAATAGTGAAATCACTAAGTGGTAGGTTAAAAAACTGAATTTTGCATAAAACTTAATTTTACCGCTTCTGTGAATGGAATTTCGAAAATCCGAGAGACACGGTTAATATCAAGGACTAAAATGTGGTTCAATGAGATGAAAATAATTTTTTGGTGAATAGTAACTTTTTACTTTTTTTTACCGCAGTTAATAGTAAATAGGGTAACTAAAGGTAAATATGATATTAATATTACCCTAACACATGTCCTAATTCTATTGGACAAGTGTAATTCGACCAAAAACAAACTTAGGAATAAAATATGACCATTTAGGCCCACTTGGATTAGATTAGGACATTTATTATTAATTTATTTAAAGAAGGGTTAAAATAGTTAAAATCAAAGTTTAATAAGTAAATCATTTTTAATATGGGGTTATACATAAGATAAATTCGATTGTAAATATTCATTAGAAAGATAAAAGGATTTCCTACATAATGGTATTTTATTTGTAATTTTTAAAAATCAAATAATTTAATTTATTTATGACACAAAGATGATGCAGTAATTATCTTATTAATGAAATATTGACATAATTGATAATATAAATACCAAAATAAATGTAATTCAAGACTTTTTATGAATTCCACTAATTTTATAGGTTACTATGATATATTAGTGTTGATTTAACCAACTTGGTTAGAACATATAATTCTGTTATGACTTTCACAAAAATCATATATCAAATAGTGTCAAAATTGACACAAAATAGTTTTTAAATCAAATATTATATTATTAATTGTTATTTTATTCCTAAAAATCTACGGTTCGTCCAAATGACTTAGATAAGGATATATGTATTAGTAATATACAATTTGGGGTTCGTTTGGCATGTTATAGTAAGTTTATTAACCATATAGTGAAAGAAAACAAAAAGACACGGTAAAAGTTAAATTATTTAACTTAGAGTTAAATCTAATTGATAAGGTTAAAATAATACCCTAAACTTGTCTAAATCCTATTGGTTGATAGGATTTCGACCCATCCACACTTTAGCTTCGAAATAAGACCCTTTGGAACCATTATAAACCGATTTTGACTTTATTATAAAATAATATTTTGAGATATTCCTAAGGTGCCCCTCTCCTCCCTTATAAAAGGGCACCTCCTCCCCCTCCTCCTCACACCAATTTGAGCACTCAAGCTCGGCCAAACCCTGCCAAAATCCCTTCTCCACTTCCCTAGAATAATCCTAGAGGACCTGGTCTTCTTTAATGACCAATCTTAGTTCCCTAAGTGGAGGATTCAAAGAGGCGTTTCAAAGAAGAGGTAATATCAATTACCGATCTTTTCAATTTCTTTCTTATTCAACTTCTCCTTATTTAGTTGTTTCATGATAAAGTAATAACATCAGTGTTACTTACATACTGATATGTTATTATAAATATGAAACAACCCTATTTCACCATCTATCCATCCTACGGAAAAAGAAATCACCGCACGTGCGTACGTACGGAATACCGTCTCCACGCCGTGGTGTAATCTATTTTCCACCACCACCTTACATGGATGGGTATAATGGTGTAAAGAATAACTATACATAGTTATTACAACATCATATTGATTCTGATATATTGTATAATCCACTCCAATTCAATTCAATATTTATATAAATGATATCAACGCTCGTGCGTACGTACGGACTACCGTCTCCATGAACGGTGTTTTTCATTTTATTTATCTACCTATTATATATATATATATACTGAATATATATGATATATAAATCATATTTTATATTCTGGAAGTAAGTAAATCATGATATAAGTAATAGTGATGTCAAGAACAACAAGTCAAAACACCTAAGATAAATGAAACGATTTTACCCAAAACGCTTCTTTAACATGGAATTTACAAAAGAACGGGTAATATAATGTCATAAGTGAACCATATATGATATCATAACAATGAATATGATTCTGGAATAAGTCAATAACATGATTTAAATCATTATACAGGAGGTTTGGACACTTACAAAGCAAGTCGGACATAAGGTAAGGGAAATATCACAATCTCATTTTTATCCGAGATTGTTTATTCGTAAGTATTTACTGGGGTGTATTTTATCATCCACATCCATGTTCCCTCAATATGTAATATTATTTCCATCCACCTAAAATTGTTTAAATCCAATTTTACCCTTCTATGAGTTTTTTGTAAAGGATATGAAAGGAATCTTTTTTCGTTTTTCGTACGAGGTACTTTTTGACTTTTCCGAAAAAAGTACGAAGAATGTTTTTTTTTTAACTTATACGGCACGAACGGATTTATACTGTTTTATAAAGCCTTATTTTAATGAAGCTTCCTCTAAAAGATTTCATGACTATTTTCAATAAAATCTCTTCCTTTTAAAATTGCATGATGTTTTGTGAAAAGAAATTGATTTTGAAGAAGAAAGGATATTTTCCTCAAGAATTCAATTCAAGTGTTTTATCAAAATTATTTTCCATATAAGATAATAAAGGGTTCTGTTTCTATCCATATTTTTACATTGATTTGACTATGTTGTGATGAAATTATGTTTATGAATTCCTTTATCTTATATGAATGGTTTTATGATGTCATGTTGTTTAAGAATCCCATTTTTATTACATGTGTTATGCAATGATGTATGATTTATGATTTTGTGGCACACATAAGAAAGGATTCATTAAGAGATGGGTGGGACCTATATCTCCCTCCAATGCATTGGGTAAAGATTTTATATCTCATGAGACAGACATGGATGGAATGGTAGGTTATACCGGTTCAGTGAAACAGGACTGAAACGAGGATTACTCGATTCAGAAAGGGACTTTGTCCACTAAGATAGTCTTGGCAATGAGTCTTGACTAACAAGAAATGATTCTCTATGATTATGTGTGTATGCCACAATGAGTAATGTTTTAAGTTATGATTTCATTTCACTACTATGATTTATCCCATGTTATGATATTATGAGCTCTTTTGCAGGTTAAGATTTCCAAAAGCTATGTTCTTATGTATAAGATGTGATTGATATTTCTTTTGTTTACCCTTACTGAGCATTTGAGCTCACCCTTTTATGTTTTCTTTTCCCCAGGATATAAAGAAAGGTTTTAGGTAAAAAAGGGATGACCTTTATGGGAGATATTGAAGAACTTTCACCACGA
This sequence comes from Viscum album, assembly GCA_963277665.1. Taxonomy (NCBI): domain Eukaryota; kingdom Viridiplantae; phylum Streptophyta; class Magnoliopsida; order Santalales; family Viscaceae; genus Viscum; species Viscum album. Next base: position 863,690,028 of record OY728152.1, on the reverse strand, counting down.
TTAGAAGATTGCGTTCCGAGTTTCCAAAGACACTAAACTATTACGATCCTTTAGTGTGTGTTTTTGTTATGTACTAAGTATTCCGCAAATGTAATGTAATGTCCATGTACGTCAAGCTTCGGGTCTCTACAGTTGGTATCAGAGGAAATGTTTAGTCAACCTTTGGAAACTAGGATGCGAAAACGTTAGTGAGATCCCTAGAGATATTTCTAAGGTATGTCTAGGGATGTCCCTAGGGATAAGTATACGTATAGGTTATAGTAATAGAATTACGCTAACGATCATAGAATTAAACCTAAGATGTTGGATATTGAAGGTACTCCCCCTTTATTATGTTGTTTTCCCTAGCATGATTTTTGCCTCTCACACAATTCTTTTTGGGTTTTAGACGATGGCTGGAACCCGAAGGAACTGTGTTGATCAATGCAATGGACAATGCAATGATTGCCCTCCTGAACAAAGAAATGTTATGGGAGATGGAGTGCGAAATCTTATTGCTATACTTACACAAGCTATGAATCATTCTGGACTTCTAAATGAGCAGAGAAGGGAACAATATTCTATTGAGTCCTTCATGAGGCAACGTCCACCTTCTTTCAGTGGGACTTCCGATCCACTTGTTGCTGAACAATGGATCAGTACCACTGAAAAGATATTTTCAGTTCTTCAATGTTCTGAACATGATAAAGTCATCTTAGCAGTATATCGTTTGGAAGGTGAAGCTGATCAATGGTGGAATCTTATCAAGAATACGAGGCCAAGGGATGAAATTGAGTCCATGGAATGGGACGAGTTCAAGAACTTGTTTTTCAGTAAGTACTTCCCTCGTATTCTTCGAACAAAGACGGAGAAAGAGTTTCTTGAACTGAAGCAAAGGGACGATGAATCTGTTGGTACCTATGAAGCAAATTTTACAAGACTTGCAAGGTATGCTTCTGGTATTATCATCCAACCTGAAAGTAAAGTTGATCGATTTTTCAGTGGCTTAAAACCAAGTCTTCGAAGGGCATTAGCTATAAGAGACTTCAGTAGCTATGAAGAAATTGTGCGTTGTGCTATCAAGGTAGAAATGGAAGTTGGTGTTACATATCCATCTCATGGTTTTGACAAGAAACGAAAGATGGAGTTCAAGGAGAAATATCAGAATAATGGTGAAAAGAAGATGAATGTTTCCTTATGCACAAAGTGTGGAAAGAAGCATGGTGGAGATTGTCTAAAAGGGACTAGAAAATGTTTTAAGTGTGAAAAAGAAGGTCATCGAGCAGCTGAGTGTCGAAGTAATGGAAAAGGGTTTCTAATGATGTGAATAAAGCAAACACTGCAGAGAACGCACCGCCAACACTTCAATGCTTCAAGTGCAAGGAAATGGGGCATTATGCTAATAATTGCCCTAATCCAAGGGTTAGTGATGATCAACATGAGCAACCACTGAAGGCAAAGGACAAAGGGAAATCACATGCGATCACTATTGGCAATGTTGAATATGAAAACGATGTGGTGGAATGATTAAGTGTTTATGTAATGGGATTCCAAAATAATGTTGTATCATTGAGTATTGCAATATTTATTGATGTGGTATTCAAAGTGATTGAGATATTTTTTGGAAATAACATGATATGCGCATAATGAAGATGAGAAAATGAAATGTTTAATAGTATTCATGAGCTCATGATTGATATAAGGACTAAGTGATATCATGGTTTGAGTATATAGAATTTTGAGGATTTTGGTATGTGGAAAGTGTTAACTTTTAACTGCACTCATGTTTTCACTAAGGTATTCAAGAGACTACACGATTAAGGACTTTGAATGTTTGGAATGGGACCAACAAGACATATCTTATGATATGTGGGGATCAACGACAGTATTAAATCTCTGGTAATCATTGTCACTATATTATGAGAGTGGACTGCAGTATTATGTATAAGCCTAAAGATTAGACTGGATTATGTTGGACATAAGTTAGTATTGTTTAAGGATAGAAGATTTTCGATATTATTGATTGGATTTTATAGTAACGTAGTTTTAGAAAAAAAGGACAACCTGCAGGACGGGCGACAGCCCATCGCTTCGGACAAGGCTGTGGGAATCGAACCCACAACCGAAGTGCGACTGGCCTTTATCGCCTACCACTGACCTACAGGAAGTCCCTGTTTAGTAGAAACTAGTTTTATTATATTAAGCAGTATGATATATGAAGTATAAGTCCATTTAGGAACTATATATGATTAATCTTACTATAGAATGACTTATGTATATTTAATAACTTTTGATTACCTTTTGTTTGAGACAGATGGAATGACCCGTCATTCTATCACATGATCTGCTAACACTTCACGAATAATAAATTCAACTTCATTTATTTAAGAGATGAAGTGGAAATTGTTCAAGGCACGAACAACAATGATATTGTATCAAAATAAAGTAAGTATTTATTCTAATTCAAATTTTCAACTTTAGGGAAATGATCTTGAAAACCAAAAATGTTGTCCTAGTGATCTTATACCTGATGAATCAGATGGTACCTTAGATCGTCACAAATTTATGGATTTGTGATTACTGGCTTTTCCATAGCCATGTTCTCTACCACTCTCCATCAGAACATGATGGTTAGATTTTTCTTCCATATCCATATTTTCACCTATGTGGAAACCCAGTGATTAGTTTATTTGGGTAATTGTTACATTTCATACTTTAGTTTTTAAATCCATGTTTTGGTATTCCTTTTTACTATGTGGGTTTCTATTAAAGAAACTTTCGAATAGTAAACCATTTATAACCCCGACGAATTTCGAGGGCAAAATTCATTTTAAGGGGGGTAGAATGTAACACCTCAAGATTTTATGAAAAATATTCTTTTTAATTTCATTAATGTCTTGTGTTGTACGCTACACCAAAAGAAGCTTTCACAACACACATCCTTGACTTTCCTTCCATTACACGCAATCACGACCTTCCTCGATAGCTTGCGTCGTACGCAATACCGAGTTTCACTAAACAACAATATGCTATTAAAACTAGCCATTATGAATAGTAATAACCACTTTTTGAAATTTTATAAATTTTATTTTTCAAAATGGACTTCATTTTTGGATTCGGAATATCGAAATTAGCCTAGGGTGAAATTTTGGTATTTTTCTGAAAACTTTCAATTTTTGATGAATAGTGAAATCACTAAGTGGTAGGTTAAAAAACTGAATTTTGCATAAAACTTAATTTTACCGCTTCTGTGAATGGAATTTCGAAAATCCGAGAGACACGGTTAATATCAAGGACTAAAATGTGGTTCAATGAGATGAAAATAATTTTTTGGTGAATAGTAACTTTTTACTTTTTTTTACCGCCGTTAATAGTAAATAGGGTAACTAAAGGTAAATATGATATTAATATTACCCTAACACATGTCCTAATTCTATTGGACAAGTGTAATTCGACCAAAAACAAACTTAGGAATAAAATATGACCATTTAGGCCCACTTGGATTAGATTAGGACATTTATTATTAATTTATTTAAAGAAGGGTTAAAATAGTTAAAATCAAAGTTTAATAAGTAAATAATTTTTAATATGGGGTTATACATAAGATAAATTCGATTGTAAATATTCATTAGAAAGCTAAAAGGATTTCCTACATAATGGTATTTTATTTGTAATTTTTAAAAATCAAATAATTTAATTTATTTATGACACAAAGATGATGCAGTAATTATCTTATTAATGAAATATTGACATAATTGATAATATAAATACCAAAATAAATGTAATTCAAGACTTTTTATGAATTCCACTAATTTTCTAGGTTACTATGATATATTAGTGTTGATTTAACCAACTTGGTTAGAACATATAATTCTGTTATGACTTTCACAAAAATCATATATCAAATAGTGTCAAAATTGACACAAAATAGTTTTTAAATCAAATATTATATTATTAATTGTTATTTTATTCCTAAAAATTTAAGGTTCGTCCAAATGACTTAGATAAGGATATATGTATTAATAATATACAATTTGGGGTTCTTTTGGCATGTTATAGTAAGTTTATTAACCATATAGTGAAAGAAAACAAAAAGACACGGTAAAAGTTAAATTATTTAACTTAGAGTTAAATCTAATTGATAAGGTTAAAATAATACCCTAAACTTGTCTAAATCCTATTGGTTGATAGGATTTCGACCCATCCCCACTTTAGCTTCGAAATAAGACCCTTTGGAACCATTATAAACCGATTTTGACTTTATTATAAAATAATATTTTGAGATATTCCTAAGGTGCCCCTCTCCTCCCTTATAAAAGGGCACCTCCTCCCCCTCCTCCTCACACCAATTTGAGCACTCAAGCTCGGCCAAACCCTGCCAAAATACCTTCTCCACTTCCCTAGAATAATCCTAGAGGACCTGGTCTTCTTCAATGACCAATCTTAGTTCCCTAAGTGGAGGATTCAAAGAGGCGTTTCAAAGAAGAGGTAATATCAATTACCGATCTTTTCAATTTCTTTCTTATTCAACTTCTCCTTATTTAGTTGTTTCATGATAAAGTAATAACATCAGTGTTACTTACATACTGATATGTTATTATAAATATGAAACAACCCTATTTCACCATCTATCCATCCTACGGAAAAAGAAATCACCGCGCGTGCGTACGTACGGAATACCGTCTCCACGCCGTGGTGTAATCTATTTTCCACCACCACCTTACATGGATGGGTATAATGGTGTAAATAATAACTATACATAGTTATTACAACATCATATTGATTCTGATATATTGTATAATCCACTCCAATTCAATTCAATATTTATAGAAATGATATCATCGCTCGTGCGTACGTACGGACTACCATCTCCATGAACGGTGTTTTTCATTTTATTTATCTACCTATTATATATATATATATATACTGAATATATATGATATATAAATCATATTTTATATTCTGGAAGTAAGTAAATCATGATATAAGTAATAGTGATGTCAAGAACAACAAGTCAAAACACCTAAGATAAATGAAACGATTTTACCCAAAAAGCTTCTTTAACATGGAATTTACAAAAGAACGAGTAATATAATGTCATAAGTGAACCATATATGATATCATAACAATGAATATGATTCTGGAATAAGTCAATAACATGATTTAAATCATTATACAGGAGGTTTGGACACATACAAATCAAGTCGGACATAAGGTAAGGGAAATATCACAATCTCATTTTTATCCGAGATTGTTTATTCGTAAGTATTTACTGGGGTGTATTTTATCATCCACATCAATGTTCCCTCAATATGTAATATTATTTCCATCCACCTAAAATTGTTTAAATCCAATTTTACCCTTCTATGAGTTTTTAGTAAAGGATATGAAAGGAATCTTTTTTCGTTTTTCGTACGAGGTACTTTTTGACTTTTCCGAAAAAAGTACGAAGAATGTTTTTTTTTAACTTATACGGCACGAACGGATTTATACTGTTTTATAAAGCCTTATTTTCATGAAGCTTCCTCTAAAAGATTTCATGACTATTTTCAATAAAATCTCTTCCTTTTAAAATTGCATGATGTTTTGTGAAAAGAAATTGATTTTGAAGAAGAAAGGATATTTTCCTCAGGAATTCAATTCAAGTGTTTTATCAAAATTATTTTCCATATAAGATAATAAAGGGTTCTGTTTCTATCCATATTTTTACATTGATTTGACTATGTTGTGATGAAATTATGTTTATGAATTCCTTTATCTTATATGAATGGTTTTATGATGTCATGTTGTTTAAGAATCCCATTTTTATTACATGGGTTATGCAATGATGTATGATTTATGATTTTGTGGCACACATAAGAAAGGATTCATTAAGAGATGGGTGAGACCTATATCTCCCTCCAATGCATTGGGTAAAGATTTTATATCTCATGAGATAGACATGGCTGGAATGGTAGGTTATACCGGTTCAGTGAAACAGGACTGAAACGAGGATTACTCGATTCAGAAAGGGACTTTGTCCACTAAGATAGTCTTGGCAATGAGTCTTGACTAACAAGAAATGATTCTCTATGATTATGTGTGTATTCCACAATGAGTAATGTTTTAAGTTATGATTTCATTTCACTACTATGATTTATCCCATGTTATGATATTATGAGCTCTTTTGCAGGTTAAGATTTCCAAAAGCTATGTTCTTATGTATATGATGTGATTGATATTTCTTTTGTTTACCCTTACTGAGCATTTGAGCTCACCCTTTTATGTTTTCTTTTCCCCAGGATATAAAGAAAGGTTTTAGGTAAAAAAAAGGGATGACCTTTATGGGAGATATTGAAGAACTTTCACCACGATTAGAAGATTACGTTCCGAGTTTCCAAAGACACTAAACTATTACGATCCTTTAGTGTGTGTTTTTGTTATGTACTAAGTATTCCGCAAATGTAATGTAATGTCCATGTACGTCAAGCTTCGGGTCTCTACAGTTGGTATCAGAGGAAATGTTTAGTCAACCTTTGGAAACTAGGATGCGAAAACGTTAGTGAGATCCCTAGAGATATTTCTATGGTATGTCTAGGGATGTCCCTAGGGATAAGTATACGTATAGGTTATAGTAATAGAATTACGCTAACGATCATAGAATTAAACCTAAGATGTTGGATATTGAAGGTACTCCCCCTTTATTATGTTGTTTTCCCTAGCATGATTTTTTCCTCTCACACAATTCTTTTTGGGTTTTAGACGATGGTTGGAACCCGAAGGAACCGTGTTGATCAATGCAATGGACAATGCAATGATTGCCCTCCTGAACAAAGAAATGTTATGGGAGATGGAGTGCAAAATTTTATTGCTATACTTACACAAGCTATGAATCATTCTGGACTTCTAAATGAGCAGAGAAGGGAACAATATTCTATTGAGTCCTTCATGAGGCAACGTCCACCTTCTTTCAGTGGGACTTCCGATCCACTTGTTGCTGAACAATGGATCAGTACCACTGAAAAGATAATTTCAGTTCTTCAATGTTCTGAACATGATAAAGTCATCTTAGCAGTATATAGTTTGGAAGGTGAAGCTGATCAATGGTGGAATCTTATCAAGAATATGAGGCCAAGGGATGAAATTGATTCCATGGAATGGGACGAGTTCAAGAACTTGTTTTTCAGTAAGTACTTCCCTCGTATTCTTCGAACAAAGATGGAGAAAGAGTTTCTTGAACTGAAGCAAAGGGACGATGAATCTGTTGGTACCTATGAAGAAAATTTTACAAGACTTGCAAGGTATGCTTCTGGTATTATCATCCAACCTGAAAGTAAAGTTGATCGATTTTTCAGTGGCTTAAAACCAAGTCTTCGAAGGGCATTAGCTATAAGAGACTTCAGTAGCTATGAAGAAATTGTGCGTTGTGCTATCAAGGTAGAAATGGAAGTTGGTGTTACATATCCATCTCATGGTTTTGACAAGAAACGAAAGATGGAGTTAAAGGAGAAATCTCAGAATAATGGTGAAAAGAAGATGAATGTTTCCTTATGAACAAAGTGTGGAAAGAAGCATGGTGGAGATTGTCTAAAAGGGACTAGAAAATGTTTTAAGTGTGGAAAAGAAGGTCATCGAGCAGCTGAGTGTCGAAGTAATGGAAAAAGGGTTTCTAATGATGTGAATAAAGCAAACACTGTAGAGAACGCACCGCCAACACTTCAATGCATCAAGTGCAAGGAAATGGGGCATTATGCTAATAATTTCCCTAATCCAAGGGTTAGTGATGATCAACATGAGCAACCACTGAAGGCAAAGGACAAAGGGAAATCACATGCGATCACTATTGGCAATGATGAATATGACAACGATGTGGTGGAATGATTAAGTGTTTATGTAATGGGATTCCAAAATAATGTTGTATCATTGAGTATTGCAATATTTATTGATGTGGTATTCAAAGTGATTGAGATATTTTTTGGAAATAACATGATATGCGCATAATGAAGATGAGAAAATGAAATGTTTAATAGTATTCATGAGCTCATGATTGATATAAGGACTAAGTGATATCATGGTTTGAGTATATAGAATTTTGAGGATTTTGGTATGTGGAAAGTGTTAACTTTTAACTGCACTCATGTTTTCACTAAGGTATTCAAGAGAATACACGATTAAGGACTTTGAATGTTTGGAATGTGACCAACAAGACATATCTTATGATATGTGGGAATCAACGACAGTATTAAATCTCTGGTAATCATTGTCACTATATTATGAGAGTGGACTACAGTATTATGTATAAGCCTAAAGATTAGACTGGATTATGTTGGACATAAGTTAGTATTGTTTAAGGATAGAAGATTTTCGATATTATTGATGGGATGTTATAGTAACGTAGTTTTAGAAAAAAAGGACAACCTGCAGGACGGGCGACAGCCCATCGCTTCGGACAAGGCTGTGGGAATCGAACCCACAACCGAAGTGCGACTGGCCTTTATCGCCTACCACTGACCTACAGGAAGTCCCTGTTTAGTAGAAACTAGTTTTATTATATTAAGCAGTATGATATATGAAGTATAAGTCCATTTAGGAACTATATATGATTAATCTTACTATAGAATGACTTATGTATATTTAATAACTTTTGATTACCTTTTGTTTGAGACAGATGGAATGACCCGTCATTCTATCACATGATCTGCTAACACTTCACGAATAATAAATTCAACTTCATTTATTTAAGAGATGAAGTGGAAATTGTTCAAGGCACGAACAACAGTGATATTGTATCAAAATAAAGTAAGTATTTATTCTAATTCAAATTTTCAACTTTAGGGAAATGATCTTGAAAACCAAAAATGTTGTCCTAGTGATCTTATACCTGATGAATCAGATGGTACCTTAGATCGTCACAAATTTATGGATTTTTGATTACTGGCTTTTCCATAGCCATGTTCTCTACCACTCTCCATCAGAACATGATGGTTATATTTTTCTTCCATATCCATATTTTCACCTATGTGGAAACCCAGTGATTAGTTTATTTGGGTAATTGTTACATTTCATACTTTAGTTTTTAAAGCCATGTTTTGGTATTCCTTTTTACTATGTGGGTTTCTATTAAAGAAACTTTCAAATAGTAAACCATTTATAACCCCGACGAATTTCGAGGGCGAAATTCATTTTAAGGGGGGTAGAATGTAACACCCCGAGATTTTATGAAAAATATTCTTTTTAATTTCATTAATGTCTTGTGTTGTACGCTACACCAAAAGAAGCTTTCACAACACGCATCCTTGACTTTCCTTCCATTACACGCAATCACGACCTTCCTCGATAGCTTGCGTCGTACGCAATACCGAGTTTCACTAAACAACAATATGCTATTAAAACTAGCCATTATGAATAGTAATAACCACTTTTTGAAATTTTATAAATTTTATTTTTCAAAATGGACTTCATTTTTGGATTCGGAATATCGAAATTAGCCTAGGGTGAAATTTTGGTATTTTTCTGAAAACTTTCAATTTTTGATGAATAGTGAAATCACTAAGTGGTAGGTTAAAAAACTGAATTTTGCATAAAACTTAATTTTACCGCTTCTGTGAATGGAATTTCGAAAATCCGAGAGACACGGTTAATATCAAGGACTAAAATGTGGTTCAATGAGATGAAAATAATTTTTTGGTGAATAGTAACTTTTTACTTTTTTTTACCGCCGTTAATAGTAAATAGGGTAACTAAAGGTAAATATGATATTAATATTACCCTAACACATGTCCTAATTCTATTGGACAAGTGTAATTCGACCAAAAACAAACTTAGGAATAAAATATGACCATTTAGGCCCACTTGGATTAGATTAGGACATTTATTATTAATTTATTTAAAGAAGGGTTAAAATAGTTAAAATCAAAGTTTAATAAGTAAATCATTTTTAATATGGGGTTATACATAAGATAAATTCGATTGTAAATATTCATTAGAAAGCTAAAAAGATTTCCTACATAATGGTATTTTATTTGTAATTTTTAAAAATCAAATAATTTAATTTATTTATGACACAAAGATGATGCAGTAATTATCTTATTAATGAAATATTGACATAATTGATAATATAAATACCAAAATAAATGTAATTCAAGACTTTTTATGAATTCCACTAATTTTCTAGGTTACTATGATATATTAGTGTTTATTTAACCAACTTGGTTCGAACATATAATTCTGTTATGACTTTCACAAAAATCATATATCAAATAGTGTCAAAATTGACACAAAATAGTTTTTAAATCAAATATTATATTATTAATTGTTATTTTATTCCTAAAAATCTAAGGTTCGTCCAAATGACTTAGATAAGGATATATGTATTAATATTATACAATTTGGGGTACGTTTGGAATGTTATAGTAAGTTTATTAACCATATAGTGAAAGAAAACAAAAAGACACGGTAAAAGTTAAATTATTTAACTTAGAGTTAAATCTAATTGATAAGGTTAAAATAATACCCTAAACTTGTCTAAATCCTATTGGTTGATAGGATTTCGACCCATCCCCACTTTAGCTTCGAAATAAGACCCTTTGGAACCATTATAAACCGATTTTGACTTTATTATAAAATAATATTTTGAGATATTCCTAAGGTGCCCCTCTCCTCCCTTATAAAAGGGCACCTCCTCCCCCTCCTCCTCACACCAATTTGAGCACTCAAGCTCGGCCAAACCCTGCCAAAATCCCTTCTCCACTTCCCTAGAATAATCCTAGAGGACCTGGTCTTCTTCAAAGACCAATCTTAGTTCCCTAAGTGGACGATTCAAAGAGGCGTTTCAAAGAAGAGGTAATATCAATTACCGATCTTTTCAATTTCTTTCTTATTCAACTTCTCCTTATTTAGTTGTTTCATGATAAAGTAATAACATCAGTGTTACTTACATACTGATATGTTATTATAAATATGAAACAACCCTATTTCACCATCTATCCATCCAACGGAAAAAGAAATCACCGCGCGTGCGTACGTACGGAATACCGTCTCCACGCCGTGGTGTAATCTATTTTCCACCACCACCTTACATGGATGGGTATAATGGTGTAAAGAATAACTATACATAGTTATTAGAACATCATATTGATTCTGATATATTGTATAATCCACTCCAATTCAATTCAATATTTATAGAAATGATATCATCGCTCGTGCATACGTACGGACTACCGTCTCCATGAACAGTGTTTTTCATTTTATTTATCAACCTATTATATATATATATATACTGAATATATATGATATATAAATCATATTTTATATTCTGGAAGTAAGTAAATCATGATATAAGTAATAGTGATGTCAAGAACAACAAGTCTAAATACCTAAGATAAATGAAACGATTTTACCCAAAACGCTTCTTTAACATGGAATTTACAAAAGAACGGGTAATATAATGTCATAAGTGAACCATATATGATATCATAACAATGAATATGATTCTGGAATAAGTCAATAACATGATTTAAATCATTATACAGGAGGTTTGGACACTTACAAAGCAAGTCGGACATAAGGTAAGGGAAATATCACAATCTCATTTTTATCCGAGATTGTTTATTCGTAAGTATTTACTGGGGTGTATTTTATCATCCACATCCATGTTCCCTCAATATGTAATATTATTTCCATCCACCTAAAATTGTTTAAATCCAATTTTACCCTTCTATGAGTTTTTAGTAATGGATATGAAAGGAATATTTTTTCGTTTTTCGTACGAGGTACTTTTTGACTTTTCCGAAAAAAGTACGAAGAATGTTTTTTTTAACTTATACGGCACGAATGGATTTATACTGTTTTATAAAGCCTTATTTTCATGAATCTTCCTCTAAAAGATTTCATGACTATTTTCAATAAAATCTCTTCCTTTTAAAATTGCATGATGTTTTGTGAAAAGAAATTGATTTTGAAGAAGAAAGGATATTTTCCTCAAGAATTCAATTCAAGTGTTTTATCAAAATTATTTTCCATATAAGATAATAAAGGGTTCTGTTTCTATCCATATTTTTACATTGATTTGACTATTTTGTGATGAAATTATGTTTATGAATTCCTTTATCTTATATGAATGGTTTTATGATGTCATGTTGTTTAAGAATCCCATTTTTATTACATGGGTTATGCAATGATGTATGATTTATGATTTTGTGGCACACATAAGAAAGGATTCATTAAGAGATGGGTGGGACCTATATCTCCCTCCAATGCATTGGGTAAAGATTTTATATCTCATGAGATAGACATGGCTGGAATGGTAGGTTATACCGGTTCAGTGAAACAGGACTGAAACGAGGATTACTCGATTCAGAAAGGGACTTTGTCCACTAAGATAGTCTTGGCAATGAGTCTTGACTAACAAGAAATGATTCTCTATGATTATGTGTGTATGCCACAATGAGTAATGTTTTAAGTTATGATTTCATTTCACTACTATGATTTATCCCATGTTATGATATTATGAGCTCTTTTGCAGGTTAAGATTTCCAAAAGCTATGTTCTTATGTATATGATGTGATTGATATTTCTTTTGTTTACCCTTACTGAGCATTTGAGCTCACCCTTTTATGTTTTCTTTTCCCCAGGATATAAAGAAAGGTTTTAGGTAAAAAAAGGGATGACCTTTATGGGAGATATTGAAGAACTTTCACCACGATTAGAAGATTACGTTCTGAGTTTCCAAAGACACTAAACTATTACGATCCTTTAGTGTGTGTTTTTGTTATGTACTAAGTATTCCGCAAATGTAATGTAATGTCCATGTACGTCAAGCTTCGGGTCTCTACATTATTAATATCCAGAATGATAGCAATTCCTTAAACATCATTTTTAAATCATTAAATGATAATTATACTTGAATGGATACGATGGAGAATGAATCTCATCGCGTTCGTGGAGACGGTAGTCCGTACGTACGCACGAACGCTATTTCCATTTAATTTTTATTTTAAAAGAATCGAATCCAAATGATACATAGGTATATTACTATTCCAGTATAATATAATATTTTATATATGTTACTTAAGTTCATTAACACCATCCTTTATACGTTCCATGTGTGGTATGAACGAGTCATATCATTTTAAGGGGGCGGTAGTCCGCACTTCCTCAAATGAAATTATCGTATGTATATACAACATGAAACGAATAATAGTATGAAATAAAATGGAATTACAGAAGCTTATATATAAAATATATATCATTAATATCATATTTAATTACAGTGCCATCATAATGGCCACCATGAGAGGCGGTAAGATGTACTTGAACAATCATCATTTCGTGAGGCGTTAATTTGCCATCCACAGAAACATTATGTTCATCATCCATTAGATGGAGTTGTGTGTATGTGTAGTTTGAATACTTCTTATAAAAACATCCTAGTATATTGAGGATACTGGTGTTGTTACAAAAGAAGGGAAATAAAAAGAGTTTGGGGGTTGGAGAAGCAAAATAAATGAAAATAATTTAAGAGAAATCGTTACCTTTAATTTAGTTAACTCACTTTGGTTGGGACCAAAGGACTTGTTGAAATGCTTTCTGCCTAAGGGGAAGCTTCAAGGAGGAGGATAGGGATGTGGGGAGATTAGTTGGGCAGAGTTTGGACGATCCAAGTGGCTTGAGAGGTGTGAGGAATGAGTAGAAGTGGTCTCCTTTTATAAGGAAGAGGAGGGGCTCTTTAGGAAAGAGTGAAAGTATTATTTTATAATATAATTATATTCGGTTTCTAATGGTCCAAAAATCATTGAGGTCGAAGATAAGATGACTCATATTCTAAATAACATCAACCAATAAGAATTGGACAGGTTTTAGATAATATTTTAATCATTATAATATTATTTATTTCAATGATTTATTAATGAGGTAAACATTGCATCATTATTGTGTCATTAATAATTTAACTTATTTGATGTCTAAAAATTATAAATAAAATCTCATCATGTAGGAAATATTTTTAGCTTTCTAATGAATATTTATAATCGAAAATCCAACATGTATAACCCTATGTAAAAATTGTTCTTCTAAAATATGTAAGCTTATGCCATTTTTATTTTTATTTTAACTTTATTAATATAATGTGTCCCTACCACATACAAGTGGCTCCAAGGGGTCCCCAAATTGACCCAAGGATGCCCATGGTCGGGTATGTATCCACCAATAAGGTTAGGACACGTTTTAGGGTAATTTTGTATTATTATAATATTATTGTTTAACCCTTATTTACCGGATTTACCCTTTAACCATGGTAAATAAAATATTTACCACAGTAACTATTCAAAATGTCTAAAAATAAAAGTTACCTATTTACACAATTTGAACATCCTGATTCCAAATATGGAATCCATTTTCCTAAATTCAAAACACAGAAGTGGCAGAAATTAATTTAAAATTAATTCCCGCTGTCAAAACAAAAAGCGTGTTTTTAAGAGATAATAACTATAAAAAGATTGACACTTGTTTATGTTCGGTTTAATTGTAAAATTATGTCCAATGACCAACATTATATTAAATGGTAAAAATATATTCTAAATATACTTTAAAACCACTCAAATTCACAATTTATCACTATTAATTATTTTGATTAAAAAAGTTGTTTTTAATTAAAATTTAGTAATTTTCACTATTCATCAAAATATAAAAGTTATCCGAAAAGTACCAAAATTTCACCCTAGGCTAATTTCAATATTCCGAATCCAAAAATGAAGTCCATTTTGAAGTATAAAATATATATGATTTCAAAAAGTAGGTATTACTATTCACAACGACTAGTTTAATTAGTTGTGGTGTGTGTTAGAACTCGAGGTTGCGTACAACACACGCTATCGCATTATTCGAAGGGAAACGTACCGTGGAAGCTTGGGGTGTTACACCATGTACCTCACATTGTCTGGATATGTATAGATCCTAGTCATCAACCTATACACGACCTGCCACGCACATGGGGTCTGGTCATGTTCCCTAAAAGGCCATGTGCTCCAACTTGGATTTTCTATCCAGGTACTTTACTATGTGACTGAGTCCTAATGCATAGAGTTCATAACCAATAAATAGTGCGTACATCAAAAATATAATCTTCCCTAACTTTTAATGACACATGACATGTGTTCCAGAACTATATGTCGTTTGATCGGGATTCCCGAATGGGAAACCACTCAAATCATCTCGAAACATCATTTCCCCATAAACATCCATACATAACACCACTATTGGTCCTTGTAATCAATAAAATGTTTTTTAAAAATTAAATAAATTAATATATGGGGGTTTAAATAAGAAAAAAACATCATACCTATTGGATGAATCGATCGATTATTTACCTATTTATACAATCCACAAATACTACCTGACAATCTGGATCCTCCCGAGCACCCAAATGGTACCTATCATCTCCAATCACACTTTATATTTATATTTATACCAATAATATATATATTTCATGATGATGTAATCCCATATGGTCTTACATGAGAACGTTAGAAATGAATATATGAAAAATAAAATACAAGAAATAAATGAAAGGAATGAATTTAAAATGAAAGGGGGCATATGCTGGCCTTGGTGCCCGACAATAGTTTATGCCACATAAAATTAATATTCCCCATTATATACTCAAATTGACAGATAAAATATAATTTCTATTCCCCAATCAATGTAAATATCTTAATGAACTTATTTGATTAAATTAATATTTATCTAATTAAATATTAATAATTCCTCTAAAATTTGAACGTCTTGAGATTCCAAGATACTATTATCCTAGTGTAAAAAATATATTTAGGGAACCAAATACTAGTAATTATTTTGTTATATACTAGATTAAAATTACAATTTTAACCATTGCAATCCTAAATAAGAAAAAACTCAATTTTTTCACAAATTTCCATTCTGGAAAAAATGTGTCTATACAAACTCAACATTATAAATATGTTTGTCCATGATAAGAATTAGTTGAAAAAATAGAAGTCGTGTCCTCATAATAAGAATATTCACAACTAAACCATCTTGTGTTTCCAAAAAAATGTCTCTCTACACCAACATTTGTCTCCAATATTAGAAATGATCAACTTCTAACAATCTTGTACTCCCCATCATAGAAATACCATTATCATCATCTTAACAATAGGAATCAATCCTATTGTAAAATGAAGAACATTAATGTCCAACTAAAAATGAGCGTCACCAACTTCAAATTGCCAATGGTGTAATTTCCACAATATGGATTAGCTTATAATTCTCCTTGAGTACAACCTAAACCAGTTTCATAATCAAAACAAGAATGAAATTTAATTGAAAATAAGCAAGAAATAATGTTGATGATTCTCAGCATGATCAACATGATTTTAAGATAGTTATTTATCATATCTAACAATGAGTACACAAACATTTTATCAAAAGGAAATTATAGCACTCCCTAATCCACACTGACATAAAATAGTTGAAACATTCCATTACCCAACACCAAAAACCATGTATCCAGACATCATGTGTCCAGGTCCAGCTGTGGGTCAAATAACTCATGGAACCCTATTACTCTCCATTGTTTCTTAATCAATAGTGGTGCATATTTAAATTTAACCATGACTCCCACGAAACCCTTCAATGGAATGTCTTGGAAACACTAGTCCTCAAATCCCACATATCAACTCAGAGGATTATAATTTAAATGGTACCATGCATAACCAATGCAAACAATAATTACCCAACTCACACTCATATGGGTCGTCTATTATAAGTCTAAGGTGGTCATGCTACATGAAACCTAAATATCATTAATTTAAAAGTCACCTTATAACTCCTCCTTGAATGATTTCTCCTTAAATGTTATATGATTTTATTTCATGATCACCCATCACCTGATATTGTTCCAGTTATGAGAATCTACCCACACAATTACTACATTTTCATAAATGGAAGCACTGATAAATAGGTCCATTCAACCATAATTTCATTCCTAAAAATTTTAGTCTTGATAAATAATGAAAAATAGGTTATTCCTTCAAAATATAATTCTCTGCCTTTTATATATCGCAAAACCCATGAAAGAACCACGTTTTGGTCTCTAACAAGTGTATATCTAAGTTCACTTCATAAAAAGGCCTCCATAAAACCTATCCAACCTCCCGTGAAGGTTTCCATTGATCAAAATGAAATTTTTACCTATAATGCACATATTTCTAATAATGGTTCTTGGTCTCCAACCTATCCTTGACAATCATGTTTCATAATTGGGTCACATGGTCTAATTACTTAGCCCAAAAGAAAAAATGGATTTATGGAACATATCACCCAGAATGGCCTACAAGGATCACAATTAAAAAAATATGCCAACTTGTGACCTATCCCTCTATGGTCATCCTCATAAATAAGATCTCCCTCGAGGTCATGATTCCAATGTAGAAAAAAATACCGAATTAATACTCATCGGGAATCTACATACAATAATACCCCCTTGATGTCTAGTACACCAGAAACATATCGGTACATAACAATATCATATACAATAATATAACTAAAAAAAAGTTCTTGTTAATTATATTTTCATTCCAGGTTATACAAGAAAACATGGTATAGATTTTCACCGACACTTTAAATAACCAAATCTAAAAAATCCTACAAGTGTTTAACATTTGGAAGTCAGGTTCCATATTGACCGAAAAGGGTCACTAATCCTCCAATGTATGAGGACTTGGTCATCGGCCTCACCACTAAGCTCCACACCATAGATCAACATAGCCAACCCTAATAAAGAAATAACTAATCCTTTTAGTCTACTTGATTATAATATTTCCAATAACATATATGGTAAAACAACATTTAGTTTTTTGTTGAATCTTTAAACAATTTGCATCTATCATCATTAAAATGAAATGATACAAGGATTATAAAAAGTGAATCCAACATTCCAAATATGATTCCTGACACTCCTATGTTCATTATTATCCAGGATTAAATATAAATCTATGGCCTCTTTCATATGAGAAATATCCAAATATCCATACTAAATATATCACATCCACAAAACATGAGCTGAGTTCAAATAGAAAGTCATATACAACTATAAAATCTATGATCAGAGTAGTAATCTCACACCCCTTGAAATAATGAGTTCATTTGAGAATATTTTTTCTCAATGAACTATTCTGATATCATTAACAGTTTCCAATAGATTCCTAATACTCCTATCTACCATATCCCAAATTAAAAAATAAATATTAAAGGAACACCTTTGATACCAATGTGTAACATCCGGATCGTAAATTTAACTAAACCAGGGTTCTGATCTAGTTGAACTTAAGGCCTCAAGAATGCCTCTCCATATTAGAGAGGCACCAGATTAGAAGAGAGTTCCATGATTGTTTCCATAGAGAGACTAATCCGTAATATTATACAATAAAGTTGAAATAAAAATATATCATATAGTGAAGTATATAAATATAATTTTGTAGGAGTAAACAAACTGAAATAGAACATGCTTTAATAATAAGAGAAATGTTGTAAAATCCTGAATAACCATGTCATTGATACAACACTGGTCACCCAATGGGATGACAAAACATATAAGATTGCATAAAGGAAACTGAAATAATAGTATAGAAATCTACTACTAACTCCAAAACGGACCACATACTGGTTCATTAAGAAACTATTTATCTATACCAATCCAATCAATTGAATCAATACAATGACTTTAATCAATTATGAAACTATTGGCCACAACCATATATACCATGCATCTGTGCTCAAACTAATAATCAGATATAAGTTCTACATGCACATCATGGTGAAAGTATAGGGGTGAGAAATAATCTTACTAGGAAACCCCAATTATGAACATATAAATCTTATATCATAAGTGCATGACCCTAAAATATTCTAGGCATAACTAAGACACAACTAAAATGATAAATCCAACTAATAGTGTGAGACATCAGTTACTCCCAAGGATTGTAATCCAGATAAAAATGGGAAACATTCCATCATGTGTATATACATTTATTCTTATATATATATTTATATACAAATTTTTAAACATAAACATATATATATATAAATGAGTAAGGTGGAAGAAATTACATAAATCGCTAATAATAGATTGTTGGGTCCTTAATCTTGATAATTTAGAAATCATGTGAAAAGGTAATGGATCTAGATGTATTACCACTCATGTCGTGTTTCATTAACTCAATCATTGGTTCTTTAATCGTGATTGAAAATACATTCTTCATCAAGAACTAGAGGCACCTCAGATAAATCCACAACACCATAAGGTGATACATTGTCAAACCCTATTTTAACCCATAGTCACCTCTAATAACTATAATAAATGATATCATATACTAGCCGACCGTCCAATAAATGTGGAATTGATATATATTTCATAATAATCAATCTATTTATAAACCAATATGATTTCTAATTCGTATATCCTGATCCCTTGGAGAAAATGACATTACTACTCGGATAATCCCAAAGTGTCTCCCCGATAGGTGATCTATAAGGAATGCTATTCTGATCCCAATACATTCATGAAATCAATTCATATAAATGGATCAAGAACCCCATACCATGGAAGTTCATCTAGTATAATTAGTAATGGTGTATCCCCCTAATCCCATAAAGAATCCATGGAATTTTTTAAGAAGAGAAAAATAATTCGTCTTGTGTATCTAAAAAATAGTGTGGTGTGTCATGTCCAAACATCCCATTGAATGGGGAGGAGTGCCATGTCCAATATTAAAACATGTAATTTGTCAAAATATGTACCCCAGAATGTTTCTATGGGCTTCCAAATAATGTTATAGTCAAACATGTAGGATCAATTGTTTGTTCCTATGATGTACATATGAGAATCCCAATAAAATATATAATATGCATTTAAAGCCAGATCCCAGGTAACAAATATAGGAATCCCAATATGAAAATAATATAGATCCCAACAATTTATTCCAAGAATCCTAATGATAAATTTAATTTCTTTTTAAGATCCTTATTTATAAATTGGGATGAACCTCTGTATATCATTACTAAATTGGAATTTTAAATGTGAATTCATAAATAAAATTGCAGGGTCATTGATTTCTTAATCCCACCACAAGTACAAAAAAATCATGGGGTTAGAGGTTTCGTATGGTTTATAAGGTGAAACCAACTACTATATATATGAAAACCCCCAATTCACATATTCAGGGTCAGCCCATCATCAGGGAAACCACTAGGCCCCTTATGTGAATACATTTAAGTGGAATCTTATTCAAGATCAAAGATGTATACACATAAAAGAAGGAACCCTACTAGTGATCCTTAGTTTATAATGTAAATGGAGGAATACTACATGGGATTATTTTATAGTAAGTAGACATGGGTATCATATATAGTATTATCATAATACTATGTTGGAAGATGTTTCCAACATGGGTCCCTTAATTACAGAGTACGTATGTTGAAGAATATTACAAGGGATCCATAGAAACAACTTATCTCGCATCCTCCTTGTATTGAAGGTCACAAATCACAAGGGATATGTCACCAATGGGAAATCATGAAATTAATTATTCGTTAGAGATAGGACTTGGATCATATCGGATCAAATGTATCACACTCAAGAGACAACTGAATTCGACCACTATATGAAGAACCACCCGGTTAATGAAAATGCATGAAATTCTTCCTAGGGGTAATCAAAACATCTCAAGGGTTACACCATCCCAATATAAGTGGAAATATACTCGAAATTGGATACTCATGTATGAAATTTGAAATCACAGGATTAAACAAATGAAAAAACCTCAAAAGGGTAGAAAGGGGTAGTAGAATATGTGTATACCAAGTATGCAACATGTTCTCCAAACTCCTCCCTTCTTCATGTACTCCATCCCATCATAGTTTATAAAAACCTATTTAAATGGTGCATATGTGAAACCCCCCAAGATTTCTTGGTACATTTCCCTTTGAATAATTCAAAGCTTGCATTATATGCAACTACGTGATTCTAACACACCATTTCCAATCAAACTAGACGTTATGAATTGTAATACCCACTTTTTGAAATTTTATATATATTTTTTTAAATTGACTCAAATTTGAATTCGGAATATTGAAATTAGTATAGGATGATTTTTTTGGTATTTTGTTTAAACATTCAATTTTTTATGAATAGTAAAACACACTACATTATTGGTTAAAAGAGACTTTTTATTTAAATAATTATTTATTTCATTTAAATTTACATTAGTTAAAAATAAATAAATAATTACAATATAATATAAATATAATTAATTGCATTCATTTTATATCAAGTTTAGATATATAAATATTTTATTGAAATTTTGTTATCTTTTACCCACCTCATAGGTTCATTTGAAAATTTTCATAAAACATAATTTTACCGCTTCTATGATTTGAATTTCAAAAATCCAAGAGACACTCTTAATATAAGTATGTAAAATGTGGTTCAATAAGATGAATTTTTTTTGGTGAATAGTAACTGTTGACTTTTTTTACCGCAGTTAAAATTAAATAGGGTAATTATGGGTATAAATGATATCATAATTACACTAACACATGACCTCATTCCATATGATAAGTATAATTCGACCAAAAACAACCTTAGGAATAAACTATTATCCTCTTGGTCTACTTGGAATTGATTAAGATGTTTGTTATTATTTTATTTAAAGAAAAGTTAAAAGTGTTAAATTCAATGTTTAATAACTAAAAAAATTTTAATATAGGGTTATACAGAAGATAAATTCGACTATAAATAAAAAATATAAATATAAAAATATTTCCTAAAAATGGTATTTTATTAATAAATTTTAGAAATTAAACAAATTAATTTATTTATCGAAAAATTATGATGAATTAATTAACATATTACTGAAATATTAAAATAATTGATAATATAAATATCCAAATAAATATAAATTGAGACTTCTATAGAATTAAATTAATTTTATAGGTTAATATGACATGGTAGGGTGTTTAAATAAATCTTATTCGAAGTGATAATGTTTTTATGGATTTTAAAATAATCAAATACTAAATAGTGTAAAAATTGATATAATTGATTTTTTAAAACAAATATTATATTATTAAATGATACATTATTCCTAAAAATCAAAGGTTTGGAAAAAATACATATATTAGGTTATATGTATTAATAATTAACTACTTGGGGTTCGCTTGGCTTGTACTATTATGTTTAGTAACCATATAATATAGAAACACAAAGAGACATGGGAAATGTCAAACATTTTATGTAAGCGTTTAATCTAAAATATGAGGTTGATATGTTGACCAAAACCAATCTAAAACCTATTTATTGAGAGGGTTTCAACATAGACACACCATCTCCTTTAAATAATTCATTTTTAGGCACTATAAACCGTAAATGATCTTATTATAAAACAATATTTCAAGCTTTTCCTAAAGTGACCCTCACTCTCTTATAAAAGGGAACTTCCCATTCACTTAATTTCACAAATCCAAAACATTTATCTTGGCCAAACCCTGCCCACATATCCTCAAAATATTCCTACCTTTATCCAAGTGGCCTTCCATTGGTCATAATTCCATATTAAGGAGACCTATTGATCAAATCAAATGGAAGAACTAGGAGAAGAGGTAAACATTTCATTTCTTCTTTCATGTTCTTTTTTTCTTCTACTACCACTTTTTTTGTTTTTTCCATTGTAAAATAATAAATTAAGTGACTTAAATATAATATGATGTTATTAAAAAATTTTAAAACCATATTTATTACTCAATCCATCCTATAAAAGACAAAGTCACCATACGTGCGTACCTACAGATTTCTGTCTCCCCGTTGTGGTGTAGTTTGTTTTTCAAACTCTTCATAATTTGGATGGGAATAATAATGAGTATACCTAATTTTAATTATAAATATAACATGTTATTGATTTTTATATATGATATAAGATCCAATTACATAGGATTTCTCCATCAATATAAAGATATTGTCTCCCGTGTGTACGTATGGATTACCGTATCCACAAACGCAATGAGATTAGTTTCCCATCATTCAAGAATAAATATCATTTGATGATTAAAAATAATTTTTATGAACATAATATCATTATAGATATAAATAAAATACATCATATTGATAAAAAACATGGCTTACGAAACCATGCATATAAAGGAAAATGAATCAGTTAACACCCAAAATGATGATCATACAAAAATATTTTTAACAAAGAAAAATTATAAGATCATATATTCCATAATATTTATGTATATAGTTTTTTTAAAATTTAATAAAAAATATTTTACTATTTTACATGAGGTTAAAATATCATCGACTAAGGAAAAGTACAAGATAAGGGCTAATTTCACAATCTATTTATTATCCAAGGTTTTTTTATGTAAGAATCTATTATGACCTCTTTATCATCAACATAAATGTTTTATTAAAAATTTATTTCAAAACATTTTTACTATTTAATACACAATGCATTAAATTTATTTATACCCTTATTTGACCATATATGTTTTGAAAATAATCATTTATCCATTTTCCAAACAAGGTACTTTATGAAAAATTTGAAAAAATTGAGGTAAGAATGTTTTTTTAAATTTTACGGCAGGTGTGGCTATTTTCCACTGTTATTTCATCATCGAAGATTCCATTGCATGGTCATAATAATATTTTCAAAATAAATATTTTCTTGTATAATTATGTGACTCAGAAATGGTTTCAGAATAGATGGATGTATTTCTTTCAAATAGTTTTCTTTTCAGCTTTGTTGACTTCTTTTGATGGATTTCAAACTTGTTTGAAGTTGATTTATTGTGATAGAAATATTTGATATTTTATTCAATGTTTTTTGATATGTTTGACTATGGATGTGTTATTTCAATACCATTCATGGTTTATTGTTAATGTATTGATATTTAGTATCCTATTTTTTATACGAATGTTTATGTTATATTTCAACCATTTAAAATGAGGAATGTATTGGACTTAGTAGGTGATCGGGGGAGCCCGCTATAGCTCCACAGTGCATTGGTAGGTCTCATGAAACAATTATACATGTAATTGGATGAGGATTTTCCCAATTTTCTATATGGTTTTGGTCAAGGCCTTAGTCATTTCAGACGTCTTGGCTGATGCCTTTAAAAATGTTTCAGAATGTCCGGCAATATACATTCCCTCATTATGAAATTAATAAGGATGGTTCATGTGGTTATTCGACTTGTAGAATACCCATGACTATGTTCTATTATTGAATTATTTAATTAGCTCATATTCCTACAATAAAGTGTTCGGGTTTATTATTTGTAAAGGAATTTATTCTGAATTATTCATCCCGCCTAATGATTATGTTATCTTCTACTGTATTTCTTACCCTTATTGTGCATTTGAGCGGACCCCATTCTTATGGTTAATTTTCATAGGATATGAATAAGTTTGTTATGAGTGACTTGTAGTCATAATCATGGAGTCTTGGATGTTTCTAATGGATTAAATTATTGTTTTATTTCATTTCGAGTTGTAATATTGAACTTTTGTTTGTATCTTGTTTCCAATAATACTGAACTGATCGTTCTTTCAGGACATGATTCCTTGTATCTTGCCAATTCTATGTAATAAAGAACCGACGCTGTGTAACTGGGGTCAGGGCATTACAATTGGTATCAGAGGATGTTTAGTATAAACCATGAAAAAATATTTATAAAATCTCTAATTAGACAACATTACCCTAAGATATACTTATAGGATTAGTATAGACAATCTTCCTATAATTTTGGTACTGTAGAGATTTTTTGACTTTTCCAAGAAAGACATACCTATCTAGATACAAGAAGTTAGAGGTCACTCTGGCACTGATGTACCTAAGGTAATAACTAGAAAACACCGATTTGAGCTAGAATCGAATGGGAATTGGTGCTCGACAATGGGCCATAATTCACTCTTTGTTACGACAATCCCACTGGATATTCTTAGGAAAATGCTCATTTTAATTAAAACCATTATGAAGGATTTATGAGTATATACATCCTATAATATCAAATTTTTATTATTATTGATCATATCCATATGTTGTTCAATTTGTGTTAAGTGTTTTACAAGTTCGGAATTCTGTATTGCGGTTCATAAACTAATCTATTGTATGCCATTGTTTAGAAATGGCACATAGTGGAAGGAATGGAAATCATATCAATGCACGCAATCCATGTAGGTATTTCCCTCCTGCTCAATATAAATATAGTGGATCGGATGATGCAACTGGTGTTGATTAGTTTATCTACACACTGGGACAACTCACACAGGTTATAAATAATAACTTTACCTATATGGAGCACCTTGATCTACAACATGGAGGATCAATGTAAGATCGCTTCATGAGGCAACAACCACCAAAATTAAATGGGTCTAAAAATCCATCAGACTGCCAGAATTAATATCCAATTATCATTTCTTATCCGCATGATACCACAATTATTAATCAATATATATATTGACTTTGAGGGAACATCTAGCAATCTCCTCATAGGTTCCAAAGTCTTGGATCACCAAAGCATTCTGCAGTGTATGTTTTAGAACAACAAATAAGTGATAAACCATGAAATCTGGAGTAATAAAAATATCTGAGGCATATCTTGCATCTATAATGAAGTTTTCCTCATACCCCAATAGATTTATCGTCCTTTTTCATCAGTGAAATATAACATCTTTCCATATTATGATAGAGGGTTCTAGGAAAATATTTATCATTTTTTCCCCAAAATCCTTCAATATAAGCACCTCGATCTCTTCCTTAGTCATCATATTTTTTTTCAATGACCCCCACTGATCAACTTCACCCATAATATAATAAATATCCCTAAGAACTATCTCTTGTACATATAAATGTTGGATATAGAAGATTATATCAGTGGAGTTGATCCATTGTTCGGTTATTAAGGGATCTGATGAACCATTGAATGTAAGAGGCCTCTGTCTCATGATTGTCTCGATTATTAATTCATTCATAATGGGGTTTGACTATTCCTCTTTATCCCTGTTTATAATTAAAAATTGAGTGAATAGGGAGAGTATTGTGACAAAATTTGTGATTCCCACTCACATCATATTGGGCATCTCGTTAGAGCATTCATCACATAGATCCTCGTATCTGTTGTCAGCTTAATAACTCATATTAATTATCATTGGTTCGAATAAAAGGAAAATTTGTGGTAAATATTTAAAACTATTAAAATTAAATGGGTAATCTAATGACAACATAGACAACATATACATTATATTTATCTCCTTAACTTATGAACTTATAAGCTTCTATCTACGTTTTCCATGATATAATTCTTTTCATATATTCTTAAGGGAATTTTATTATTTCCATTATAATGGTTAATACTATGATTATCAATTTACCAAATCATATCCCCCAAGAGTGGAGGAGGCCCGTTGGTTTGTATTAGTTCTTGTTAGAGTCTAGCTCAATGTGGGGTTTTTGGGTTTTACCCCAAGATACATCTATGCAAGAGCCACATCAACATATTTGTATAATGACATGGATGTGTTTTATGGATAAACCACTTAATCAAAACTCCCCAAATTTATGGATATTTTTCTCATACATTTTCTTATCCATAATTCTTTAACTATAGTTTTATAATCCTAATCGAGAAATAACTAAACATGTCCTTCGATACAAACTAAAAAACTCTGATCTTTATTTCATATTTAAGCATTATTTATTATATAATCATGTATATAAAAAACCTATCATATCAAGAGGTCTAGTGTCTTTGGATATTGGTAACATTAAATAAAAACATAAAACTTGAAATTCATATCTTTATTTTATACATATTGTACATGACCACAAAATTGGTTTGTACTCACCATCACATGGGATAACCTAAGGAGAAACATAATAAAATGGTGATATATAAATCCCAAGAAAGAGAATAAACATGGAATAACATGAGGATGAAAAAATATTCTAATCAGTATGAATATTAATGGAGTTTAAAAAACACATGAACATAAAGGCATGATATATCCTGATATTCAAAAAATGTAAATGTCCAAGGAACATAAAACATTACATCAAAAACATAAAGGTATCATTTAAAACACTGTCCCAATATGGTGGAAACAATTCCTGTAAAGGAATCATGTAATCCAATTTCCCAAAATTATTTATCATGATACTATAGATTAGTTAATTAATTTGAGAGCTATAAGGGGGAACCCTTCATAATCATTTCAATCTCACACTTAAGTGTTCCACATAGATCCTATAACATGGATTCATTCAACATTATCATTTATTTCAAGATATAATAATGTGGAATACATAAATTTACTTTCCCAATCTATATGTATATGTGCATAAAGGTCAATACCCTTTATATTGGATTGGATATGGTATTCACTACAAGATGATTTAGACATGGAAAATCATGGTTCAATTTCAGTAGTATAACAGTGTCATATGAAAATTATCAAAATTGGTTGATGATAGAGAAATGATTCTATCAAAATTTATACAATAAACAGATAGTGATGGTATTATGTAATATAATATCTCAACAAATGAAATTTAATTTAGGACACATAATACAAATGAAGTAATGGAAATGCAAATGACATGAGAGAAATCCCTTATGGAATTTTGACATAGTAATATTGTATGTAAGGTTCTAAATAGTGGAAGATAAGTCATCCCCTATTGAAATAAAATCATATGGGCCATTTCGAATTGATTATAAAATGATTAAAATATAACCAATTCAATTTTATAAAGGGAAATTTAAAACAAGGTTATTGAATTTAAAGGAAGAGTGGAAGATGAGGGTCACTAAAAAGGATATGTGATCAGAAAGGCCTAGGAGAGGCTTCATGGGAGAATGGGGTTCCATAGGAGGAATATAGGGAGTAGGGGTAAGTGGGATATGGAGATTAAATGAAATTGTGTGATGATAAATGGGTTCATGGGTGTTTTTATATAGGAATGGTAGGGGAATTATTTATTATTTTCCTTTTGGAAACTACACACTAAAATATTCGAAACCCCAAGCCATCCCATTGTTTTTCACATGGTTTATGTAGAAGAGAAGTGGTATAAATTATTTTTAAAGGATAAGGTCTGATGAAATTAAAATATTTCCCATGCTTATGGGGAGCTGAGTAACAATTTCAAGGAAATGACTTTAAAATCATAAAATAAATTATATTTTTTACGGATTCACTAGGGAAACATATAATAAACCAAAATTAATATATATTGAAGGGAAAAATATATTTTGATGAATATATCATTGTATTATTCTATTTAATCTAATTTGGTTCATTTTTTTTATAATTAATCACATTTTATATTTATACGGTATCTATTTTTTTACCAAAAAATAAAACTCTCAGAAAATTATGAAAAAGATGTAATTTGATTATTTCGATATCCTGATTCCAAAAATAATATTCATATTATGTAAATATTTTTATAAATAATTCAATTTTCACTTCTAATATAACAAAAAAATTTAATAAAAATTGTTGGGTTTTGACGAAAAGAGTTTTCAAACCATAAAAAATTACAGTTTACTTCATAAAAATTATACGATAATTAATAATTTGTAAAATTAATTTAATAAAAATATTTCATTAAATTATTATTTAATTCATATATATTTTAATTCATTATTATAAAATTTTAAATTAAATTTTAATATTATCCATAAATAATATTTATGCTTTTAAAATCATTTACAAAGTAACAATAATAAAAAGAATGTATATTCATTATTTTATACTAAAATAATGAATATAATCACAATACTGGGGTCTTTTTATTTATCCATTTAGTAAACCAACATACACCCTAAGAGTAATTTGTTCGATGGTGGGGATTTCAATTGGTTGTTCGGTGAACATGGTATGGGTTGTGATCTCGATGAACCTGAAATTCTCCAGTAAATAGTTTCTTTCATGCTTAATTTTTTTGTTATCGACATGGAATTAGTCTGGGGAAAATCCTAGAAATTCCATCTCCTACAGAGGATCCTATAAATGGGCCACATTAGGTACAATCCTATAGGTTGTGGCCATCAAATCCTTTATCTGTATCCAAAGGATTTGTTAAAATCATTTTATTATAATTATAATTTGATCAATTTTCAATAGATTTATTATCAATAGAAATGATGCCTAATCGTAATTTAAATCCAATTAGATAAAAAACTTATATGAGATCATGTGTTTTCTATATAAATAAATCAATTTAAAATAAAGTAAATTTTATTCATAAATGTTTGGGTCGTTACAATTATTGTCCCCATGCGTGTGTTTTTGGAAGGTAATGATTATACATCATAAAATATGTAATATATATGTATGAAAATTTGAGGAGTTTATAACCATGGATAACATAGATTTAATCCAAGAGACTAATAATTCATGTAATTCTTAACTTTTATAAGTTATTCATTGTTGGTTTATATGTTCTACCATTTTCATATTAATTAATTGTCGTCTCATTTATTTTATAATTTTTAGTCAATTGTAGAAAAATGGGACAAATAATGCCAAGAACCATTGTAAATGAAAATTTAAGGATTTTCCTAATGAAATTCCTAACCAAATGGTATTGATAGTTATATATATTTTTATTATTACAAATTAACTATAACAAAATATGATTTACAACAAGAGTATTTTTTATTTTCCAAACACGTTAAAGAAAATAATTATTTAATATCATGGAAGGATGTGTGTCAAAAATAAAAAAGAAATGATTATTAAATTTCCTTCATGTCAAAAATAACGGATGAGAATCCATCTAAAAGGTCGTAATGGAATTGGAAGATGCATTATTTGTTGGAATGGAGTGCACGAGGAAGATAATTGATTATGAAAAATGAAGAGTCTTCTTAACAAGTTGTGTGGAAATAAAGATCAACATAAATAACAACAAATAGTTCAATATGGTAGATGTGAGGAATGTGTAAAGTATCCATGTAAATGGATCACTCTATGTGTTAATTACTAAGGTAATATTTTATGAAAATCATTAAAGTGGAATGATTGAAGTGTTTAGGTTTTGGGATTCAGGAATCATGTTTGGATTTTTTTATTAGTGTTATTTTGGGTATAATAATCATGAAAATTATATGGATCATTCCAGAGAAGTTTTCTGTAATTATTTTCAAGAATATTTTTAATGACAATAATAAAATATAAAATTAATAAATTTTTGGGAAATATTTAAAAAAACGATTGAGGAAATGATAATCTTCGTGATGTGCTTGATGTTGGGGTAATTATAGTTATTGTTTTTATAAAAACTAAAATGATTTGGATATAAAACCATATAGGGATGAAAATTGATTTTATGACTAATTTTTTTAGATAATTATAATATTATTGAGAAATTTACTAGATCAAGGTGGATAACGAATATGATAATAACTATTTTTTGCATAGTTATATAAAAAGAAAAACATCTGTGTTGGGTGACACATCATCAAATTCGGTAACGCCACATGTCATGAACTAAAAACTAATGGGTGAAAAGGTTGTAGTGCCTACCACCAACCTACATGAAGTAATTGTTTATATGAAATTTTTTAACATAAATGATTCAATGGATAAATATTATGTTGAATTTAGGAGACATTTTAGGAATGAAGCATTTTGAATTTTTATGATTTTGTGGCCATAAATGATATTTTTGGAAATATATAAATAGGGAGATATATATGAAACTGTTAGGAAGCATTTTGGATTAAAATTAATCATTTTTAGGATGATCATAATTATATCCATGAATAATCATGTAATTTGGGATGTAGAGTTATATAGCAATGGAATGATTTCTATTCAACATTGGATTTGGAGATTATTATGAAGTTGTATACATTTTTAGAATTATATTACCTTATTCTAATCATTTATGATTATTTTTAATTTCTAAATATAAGATGAATATATGTATTTCAGTTTTTGGATTTATGTGATCTGTTAGAAGATAATTTTAACACACGTATCATAAATATTTTTTCCTGAACACTCATTATTTAGAGAAAGAGATGTGATTATGGTGAAAATTGATTAAATGGAGAAATTATACATTTTAAGTAAGTATATTCCATTATTATAATAATAATTATGGTAAAAGGAACCATCTTATTTAAGAAAATGTTCTAAAAATAAGAATTTAATTCATTCTCGACAAATTAACCGCT
The DNA here is from genome assembly GCA_963277665.1 of Viscum album. NCBI lineage: Eukaryota > Viridiplantae > Streptophyta > Magnoliopsida > Santalales > Viscaceae > Viscum > Viscum album. The sequence goes on along the minus strand of OY728152.1, from coordinate 863,658,810 downwards.
TAATCACTATAAAAAAGGCTATAAAATTATCACCTAAAAGGAACTTCTTTTTAAAATAAATATTTTCAATTCCTTCCAATGTTCTCTTTATGTGGAGGAATTCATTTTTTTTTCTTCTGAAACCATTATATTTCCCATTCTAAATTTTTAAGATAAAATTTTATTATCATTTATATATGTTGTGGATTTTACAAAAATGGAGTTTTTGAATGCACTACAAAAAATCTATTAAAGGGAAGGGCTTTATTTAGTCAAAGATAAACCTAAATTGCTGATAAAGTCCACACCTTTATCTGTAGTAGATAAAAATTCAAATAAAGGTTATTTTTATTACTGTTAAAAAAGGTGTACCATTTACCATCACTAGTTTTAGTAGTTGTAATGTTTGATCTTTATCATTGATATTCCTAGCATTGATAAAAGTTTTTATTAAAATATATTACTAATATATATATATATATATCTTATAAATTTACATAAACATAATATTTATTTATGTTTGTTAATTAAAAAACCCATGCTTATAATTAATATAAATATGATATTTTACTATCTATTTTAATAATTAAAATATATATAATGTTTTTAAAAAGTATAAATATGATTATAAATAAATAGTAAAATAATTATAAAATTTTACAATTTAAAATAAATTATTTAAAAGAATAAATATATTAATTATTTTTTAATTATATATTTATAAGTATATATAATTTAATTTTAAATATAATTATTAGTAATTATAACTATAAATATATATATATATATAAGATATGCCTCAAGTGAATTGGGTCAATAAATAAATATAAATATATATATCTCTCATGAGATGCATTTGGGGTATCCGTCAAGGGTAATGATTCCCCAGACTTCTACATTTGAACTGGGTTAAAATTCGGGTGGGAGTGATTTTCCACTTCCAAATAGTGACGCATGCATGACGCAGACAGGAGGTGAGGCAGAAAGACATTGATACATGCATGATGCAGGCATGTCACTGCATTGGGCCTTCGAGCCATGTACTAAATATATAATGTTGGAGGGTTGGGTTATCCTTTGGGAGGCAATGACCTGCCATTTCGGCCATTCAATGGTCTCTGTGTGTGTTTAATGTAATTATACCCACAAACACATTATATATATATATATATATCCTGAGATAATGATGATATTCATCGAAATTATGGTATTTATTTATGTTAATATATGAATTCATAAGTATAATTGACTCTACATGATCAAATGTTTGTTTGTGGACATGATGGGTTGATATGATTCAAATGTTATGATTATGTATATTATGATGACTTATGCATATGTTTTGTATTCATGACTCATGAATGTTCATTGATTCAATCACTTCATTAATATTCTTCCATCCACATATGTGATGACTCATTTATTTTGATGAATACATTACTAAGTATGATTCACTCATGTTATAACCATGAACATATTATGTTCTGATAAATTATTATAAAATAACAATAAATATATTCAAATAATAAATATGGTTATAATTATAAAATCTTAATTATAGATATGAACTTTTAAAATATATATATTTATAATTATATATATTAATTAATAAATAATAATATTAAACTAATTGTCAAATTTTAATAAATATATATTAAAAAATAAATATTGTTATCATATTTAAAAGTATAAATTTATATATATATAGATAAATAATATAATTATATAAATATGAAAAAGGAAATGTGGACCACTATTTATATACACCTAAATATATTAATAATTTTATATGAATATTTTTATATTCAAGAACAGTCCATAATCCTGGTGAAACTTCTCCTACAAAACTTTATTTAAAAGTAAATGACAATACATCCAAAGCATAATGGGTGGGTTCAAACAAAGGAAATTTCTTGTCTATAAAATAATCTGTAAATATTTATTAATATAGTAATTTAAAAGTGTATTTATAAATAAATAAACAAATATTTATTTAAAATTAAAATTATAACTAAATTTTTATATTTTTCTTAAATAACAAAAAAATTAAAATAAAAACATTTAATATAAATTCATAAATAGTTATATAAATATATATATATATAATTATATAAAAAAATTAAATTTATTTATTTATTATTATAAATATAAAAAAATAAAAAAGTATTTATTTATATTTATAATTATAAGTAAATATATATTTCCTGAAATAAATATAAAATTCATATAAATATACATACTAAATATATTATATTTATAATTTCATAAATATATAAAATTATATAAATATATTTATAAATATATAAAGATATTTATATATATTGAAATATCTATAAATATATTTATTATATATAAAATTATAAACTAATATACATATATTTATAATTATAATAATAATTATATATATATTTATCAATAATTATAATTAATATATATATATACATGTATATATATATACACATATATATATATATATATTTTCAATAAATATAATAATAAAAATAAATTATTAATAGTAGATCATTATTAGTGGTTTTAGCACTACTAAAGATACACCTTTATCAACGCAATAAAGGGCTGATAAAACTAGCCCTTATCAGCATTAATATTTTAGCACTAATAAAAAAATTATTAGAGATTGGTAGCACTGTTTAAGGGGTATCATTATCAATACAAAAAAAGAACTGAAAAAAATTCAAATTTATCAACTCTTCCTATTTTATCGTTGATAAAACTAACCTTTATCAGTGTTTTTTGGAATGTGCTGATAAATTTCTTTTATGTTCAAATAAATTACACCATTAAAAACTTATATTCACTAGTGTCTCAATATTTCATAGAACCAGAGCTCTACCGCCACTGTTGACAGACCCAACTGATGTGGCCACTCCAGATTCTCTAAAATCAAACTCTCCAAATCCATTGTATGGGTCTATTAATCTTACATGCACCTCCAAATACACAATATTTTCAATCACACCTCTCATGTATGAATCGTCAATTTTTCTTGATGAATATAATGAATAGATCCCTTCCGTATTGTTTCTATACACATCTTCCTACCCATTCTCTTTTACTCTATATCTCAATTCCACAGATTTAGATCCATTCGAAATAATTTTTTCGGCAGATATTAATTCATTTAGATTCTCTTCCATCATCCTGTTTTTGGTAGAACCCTGGTAATATTGGGAGTGATTTCATCCCTTTTCTTCCTACTTTGATCAGTTGATCTAATGTATACATGTTGGCGATCAAAGGTAAGTACATTTATTCTACACAGTTGGTTTCATCCATTCTTCTCCAAATGAACAAGTATAGTCGTTAATTTTTTTATGTGGTTGGATTTTTTCTTCATTTTGATGATACCTTGGTGAAGCGTGTGTTTTCAATTTATCTAAGGTCACGATGTGGGGAGACTATGTGGATTTGTGATGTGGGGGCTCATATGGATTGTATATATCCATGTTTTGGGTGGCACTATGTGGTAGGTCAGTGGATGTGTTGTGGGTAAGAGTTGATATGATGAGTTTGTTATATAGGAAGGAAATGTTACGGTTGTTCTATGATCAGAATATGGTGTATTGATATGATGTCATGTAATTGGGTTGATGACATGGGAGGGTTTGTGTTTTTCTAGATGAGCATGTAGTGTTGGAAAACAAGAAAATAATGTTTAAATGGCTTGAGATGACCTAATGAAACAAATAATGAATTTTAATTAATTAAAATCATTTAACATATTACATATATATATACTGTCATTTATAATGATCTAGTATATTTTATATAGGTCATTACAAATATCATTCCCTATAGAGAAGAGTATTTCATAGAAATTTTGAAGGATGGAAATTCAATATATATAATATTCTTAGTTTATAAATTGATATTAATGATATGGTATTTTATGAAAATCAATAAATTTCAATTTTCTATAATTCATAGAAATCAAATTTTATATTAAATGATGAAATTTTTCAATAAAATCTATTTTATTTTAATTTATTTTTATAAATTTAAGAACCAAAACATTAATAATTAGTCTATCGATCCTCTATCAATTTTTTAGAAATTAAAGAAAGAACTAATAATTCATGGTATAAATATTTATTTTGAAAAATTCAAATCATTTCATGTTTAAAATTGTATATCATTATATGTTTATAAATTTATATAAATTTAGAAATTTAATTATACAAAAAATTATACTAATATAATTTAATAATAATTCCTTTTCAAAATATTTATACTATTATTATTTTATTAATTTATAAAATTATATAATTTTATAAATAATATTGTATATAATATTTAAATATCTAGTTAAAATATAAAATTTTATAAATAATTTATACTTCTAATGTTTTTAGAGGTATACATTAATATATTATTAATTGTTTTATTCCCTATAAATTATTATACTTTTATTATTTCAAAAATATTCATGTATATATTATAATTTTATTCTTTTATAAAAATTTAAATAATTATTCATCTATAATTTATGAATAATTTTATAACATATATATAATTATATAATATTTTTTTTAAACCGAGAGGTCGATGAACGAAGGAGAATTTTGATTTCTTAACATCAATATCATTTGGATTTATTTCAATATATACTGGGATAAAATCATTGAATAATGATGGGATACCATTAAAATTTAGTTATATTAAATTTAAATGAGCACAATAATGTTCTTGGTTAATAAATTGGGGTTTATGGATGAGAGAGGGGGTTTAGAATTGATAACCCATAACAAAAACATATCAGTATAGTTTTTATGTATTGAATAAAAATATGCTAGTTTAGTTAACACCCCTGGATAACTATTCATGGGATAGATTTTGTAATGCTACATTACCCTTTCTCATCCCACACAATTTTTGAAAATCGTGCTCATAATTTATTTCGAGCCAGATACTATTCAATATTTTTATTCCATTGTAACCACCGTTTTTCATGTTTAGGGTAATGATTAAAATTTTATTATAATATTATTTAAATTTCCATCCTGAAAATTTAAATTGTAAATGACTGATAGTTTATTGGACTAAAAAATTATTGATTTATTATCCTACACCACACTATTATCATGATAGAGTAGGGTTGAATGTAAGGGAATGTGAGAAATGAGTTGTTTTTAGTGGGTCACATCCATATTTTAGAGTAGAATCCCTCTACTATAATAGACTACATCAAATATTATAAAATTCCATAAATTCCACTTGGGCCAGGGGCACTGGCATCAACTATAAGAAAAAAAGATAGTGAACAGATATGTAATATAAATTTATAATTTTAGTGGATTTCCACCTGTATCGAACTGGGCATTGTTTTATTTCTGAGAATATTTTTTAATTTATTTAAACCATAAAATAATAAAACCATTATGCCATTCTACTATCTTCCTTCGACTCAATCATGTTTCAACCATTAGTTAAATTCTCGACATCATCGTTCACCAAAAAAATTTATTCCCATGAATTGTTCCAATTTTATTAGCATAATTATAGGTTTACATGATAATCTATCACCCATGAACTCATAAACCATTCAAAAATCACATGGAACTGTTTTCATTACCCATGATTCATCATAATCATTAAAAAAATATATTTAAATGATACTGCTTGGGAGACCTCAACACAAAACAAGAAAACTTATCATTCACATATCACTATATTCAACATAATTATTGTAAAATTGATTGATAATTACAACATGGAAAGGGAATGTCACTAAATCTATCCAAACCAAAGTATATCCATTAGGACCTCAATCCCATAATTGGTGATTTATGGTTTAACCACATTATAACACCTAAACCTACTTTTCATCCAACATCATTGGAATGGATTAAATTATGGGAGTCCTCCAAAAATACATCTCCTCATTGATTTTTTGTTAGCATCTTTGGGGATGAGTCATTGTAATAAAAATTCAATAATAACTACCATCTCCATTAGTATCATCTCAAAAATAGTTATTTTTTAATTTTGATTCCAAAGACCCATCCCAACCTCATCTAGATTAATTCAGAGGATAACACTGTAACATCCTGAATCTGGGTGCCACTCAACGGGTGCCCCGAACCCGGTTGGTCACATGACCTCAAGCGCTTATCCCCAAACTCCAGAGGCTACCGACTAGCAGAGAGGGCCCAGGTCTGATAGTGGGGAAACTATGCCCTCATTTGTCAATGTGTAGCACAGAAAAAAAGATAAATAACATATAACAGTGGGAGAAACAAATCATATACAACTAAAAGGAAAACTGAAGTAAAAGAGAACCAGTAGTCAAATATATAAAGATGCTGCATGTCACTAATTTTATAAAAATAGCCCTAATAGGATATACTTCAATACAATACAATAAAACTCAAGTACAAGGCATAACCAACAAAACATAGCAGAGTTAACAAAACACATCAGCATTGCTAGCCAGAGCTCGGTCCAATGCTCGCCCACTCCTCTGCTTCAATCATGTAACATTATAGGGACCCCCGCGCCTATGGAAACCTGTAGCAATATAGTCTGTTTGGGATGTAGACGTGATCCAAACAAGGTGTGAGAAATAAATCCCAGTAGGCTCCCACCAAAGGCATGTGCACAACTGTCAGTGAAAATGTGCAACAGTAGTGTGTAGTAGTAAATGCATTAAACTAAGTATTAGTCAAAAGTAACTATCTTTACCAGTTACATTTCCATTTTAATATTCATTTAACCATGACAAGACATTTCTTTATCTTGGTATGTACAACATATGTAAATCCCCATGGTGAATATTCAGGATAACACTGTCCTTAGACAAACAATCCTTACCCTCAGGTAATCCGAATCAAAACATGCCGGTGATTTCCCATAGGGAAAATGAATATTTTCCTCAGGCATATGAAGTTTCACCCATAGGGACCGAATCTACTGCCCACAGGCATAACAAATATTTACCTCAGGCTACAAGAACCACTACCCTCAGGATAAAAGAAACAATGCCCTTAGGATAAATGAAACACTGCTCGCAAGCGAAGCAAGTAACCGGGCCAATCCCAACACATAATCTATCCATTTATATACAATTCATCTGAAGGGAAATCTAATTCATAATATAATCAGGGAATAACCTTAGGTATCTTGGAAAAATAGTTAAACAGAGAAACGCACCCCCGAGGTGGTTCTAGATCCAAGACGTGATCCCAAACCACAGTTTTTATTTATCAAAATATTACCTATGCAATTCTAGATAACATTCAATTAATTCCAAAACCATATGACACCCCAAACATGGGCTTGTAGCACAACGGTACACAGAAACACACAACAATTAGAATTTAAACACCAGACCACCTACATCGATCGTCTCTGCTCGGTATACATGAACGACGCCTCCAGAAAAAAAAACAAGAACTGAGCAGATCTGAGATGAACACAATCTTGTTAAAACTAAAATAACATTCCCTTGGGAAATAATTGGTATGAAAGGCTCTATGAGAAGGAAGATATTACCTATGTGGTTCAAAGGAGATCAACGACGTTGGAATCGGGTTCCAGTTGTGAGGTTTGGAGATCCTCCAAGCTCCGACCGTCTCTCTTGGTCTCCACCGGCGGTCTAAGCTTCCTTTGTGAATAGAGGAGGCTATTTCCCGTTTTAAGCCAAAAAAACAACCTACACGGCATGTACTCTCAAGTACACGACATGTAATTTTCATTTTTTTAATTGTTCCTCTAGCAGCTTCATTCCACCGCGGCACAGTTCATCTGTCGACATGAGTAGACGTCGTGTATTTCGGATTACACGGCATGTACTGTTGCTCCGCTGGCGGCTGCCTCCATCGCCTCACTATTCATCTGCCGACTGAATACATGGCGTGTAAATACCCTATACACGGTGTGTAGTCAGTTTTGACACTATTCATTGTCGAAAGGCCTACACGCCCTGTGTACTCATCCAACATGGCCAAAGTACACTGCGTGTGGAAAAGTACACGGCGTGTAGTCACAAAATTTGGTATTTTCCCCCATTTTCCATATTTTCTCAAAAACAATTAAGAAAAAATGAAAAGAAGAAACCCATACCTCCAGAATAAGAACAAGGTTCTTTCAAACTTCCTCCTTAAAGCAATTAATCCCCGAGTTTCCCTTTCAAGGGTGGTGAAGATAATGATCAGAACAACTCTGGCCACTGAGCACGTATGTCGGTCTACCACTCCCAAGTTTCGTCCTGAAGACGGCCATGCTGCCATAACACATAAACAAGATGAACTGACTGGCCGTGGAGAACCTTCGTGCCCCTATCAACAATAAAAATCAGATACTCCTCAAAGGATGCATCGATCTATAGCTCAAAATCCTCGGGATGAAAGACGTGAGATGCGTCTGAATGATAACGGTGAAGCTGAGACACATGGAAGATGTCGTGCATGGCCCGATACCTTTGTAGTAACTGCAACCAGTAGGCCACTATCCCGAATCTATCATGAATCTCAAATGTCCCCACATACCTCATTGAAGGATTACCCTGTCTCCTAATCCTCCAGTGTCCTAACCTCAGTGAAACACACAAGAAAACCTGATCCCCAACCATGAACTCCTAGTGTTGTCTACGACGATCAACATAAGATTTATGACAAGACTATGCAGTAACCATCTGCTTCAAAATCAACTGGACCTTCTTTGAAGTCTTATATATGAGACGTGGTCCTAGTAAAGCTACCTCACATGCCTCCAAATAGCACAAAGTTGATCGTCATGGCCTACCATATAAATCCTCGTAAGGTTCCATGTAAATAGTTTCCTGAAAATTGTTATTATAGGAAATCACGACCAGGGGTATGTGATTATCCCAGGAGCCACCAATGTCTAGGATGCATGCATGCAACATGTCCTCTAGAACCTATATCGTACCCTCGTTCTGGCCATCGATTGGAGGGTGGTAAGCTATGCTTAGAAGCACCAGTGTACCCAGTGCCCTTTGAAAACTCTTCCAGAAACGAGATGTAAAGAGGGTGACCCTATCTAAAACAATAGAACATGGATCCCCATGAAGTCATAATACCTCTTGGATATACAACATTTCGAGCTCATCAACACCACATGTCTCCATGATCGGGAAAAAGTGAGCCACCTTCATGAGTCTATCCAGAAAAACCCACACAATGTCATTTCCTCGAGGTGACCTCAGAAACAAAGTCACGAAGTCCATCGCGACATCATCTCATTTCCACTCTGGGATGGGTAACTTATATAATAGTCCGACTGGCCTCTGATGCTCCACCTTCACCTGCTGATAATTGGAACATCTAATAACAAAACCAGCTACCCCTCTCTTCATACATGGCGACCAATACTGACGTCTCAAGTCGTGGTACAACTTGGGACTCCAGGAGGAACTGTCTAAGCTAAATCATGAAACTCCCACATCAGCCCCTCGCGTATATCCCCGGGAACCCACACTCGTCCATGGAAACTTAGTACCTCGTCATCGCCTATCGTCCATCCAGGAGGAGGGTACTCAATTTCAATTTACTCCCACTGAACTAGCCCTTCTGAATCCGAATGTTGTCTCATCCTTACTCTATCCAGGTGGGTAGAAGTCACAACTAAGGAAGAAAGATAGGTTTTCCTCTCACTATAGTGCACCTCCAAATGCATCTCAGAGAACAAATCTATAATCTTTTAATTACCAATGGCCTCATGAATAGCCTATGTTTGAGTCTTCCTGCTCAGTGCATCTACAACCCCATTACCCATACCAGGTGTATAGGCAAGCTCGACGTCGAAGGACTCAAGGTATTCAACCCACCTTCGATGTCTCAAATTTAGGTCACGCTGGTTAAAGATATACTTGAGACTTTTGTGTTCTGTGAACACCACAAAATTTTCTCCCAATAGATAATGTATCCAACAGTGTAACACATGAACAATTGCATCTAACTCAAGATCATGTATTAGGTAATTCCTCTCATGTGGGCTCAACTACCGAGACCCGTACGCAACTACTTGATCACCATACATCAACACGGCTCCCAGCCCAATAACTGATGCATCAAAGTAAACTATATAACCCTTCCCTTGATCTAGAAGTATCAGGACTGGTTCTAATGTCAAACTTCCCATCAGCATTTGAAAGGTAGTCTAAAAAAAATAGGGTCAAACGAACTTCACACCCTTATTAGTCAGACCTCTTAACGATGCTGCTAAGTAGGAGAAGTCTCGTATAAAGCGCATATAGTAACCTTCTATCCCCAACAAACTTCGTATCTCAAATAGGTTCATAGGATGCTCCCAAGAAACTACTTCTCTCACATTCTCGTGGTATACAACAACTCATACCTCTGAAATGATATGACCTAGGAAGTGAATCTAGTCCATCCAAAAGTGGAACTTTGAGAGCTTAGCATATAGATGATGCTCTGTCAATGTACTCAATACAATCTCAAGATGGGTGGCATGGTCGTGTCAAGTGTGAGAATACAACATTATATAATCAACGAAAACTACCACAAAAGAATCCAAATATGGATGGAACACATGATTCATCAGAGCCATGAAAATTTATGGCGCTTTTGTGAGTCCGAATGGCATAACCAAGTATTTGTATAGACCATATATCCTCCGAAAAGCTGTAAGCGGTATATCCCATGGTGTAACGCACAACTGATGATATCCTGATATCAGTTCAATCTTTGGGAACACTCTTTCTCCACGAAGTTGATCTAAATTATATTCAATCCTTGGTAAGGGATATCAGTTCATGACCGTCAGCTGGTTCAGCTTCAGAGAATCCGCATAGAGTCTGAGGGTACCGTCTGCCTTTTTCGAAAAGAAGACCTACGAACCCCATGGAGATGTACTGGGTCAGTTGAAACCCTTTTCCTGTAACCCCTCTAACTGCCTCTTGAGCTCATGAAACTCAGGTGTAGCCAACCTATAAGGGGGAATGGACACTGGTGCCACTCCTGGCACAAGCTCAGTGGAGAAATCCATCTCACGCTTGGGTGGTTCTCCTGAAAATTCATCTTATAATACATCCCTTAAATGATAAACCACAGGAGGGAAATCCTTCGGATAGGTTCCTCAATCATCCAGGTATAAGCTCGCAATCTTGGCTATCACACAACCTCACCCACGATTCTTGCATCTAGATCTGCATGCCTGAACATCCCATTCGCCATTGTATAGAAAATCTCCACCCTCTGGTGATGTGAAACTCAACCTACAACGATAGAAATTCACAATGGCTTGGAAGGGTATGAACTAGTCCATCCCAATAATGACAACATAGCTCGTCATCTCTAAGACATAGTGGTCCCATAGAAAGTGACACCCACCAACCTCTGGGGGCACACCTTGCACTGACGCACACAAGCCATTATAGTCCCCAATAGAGTGTCTAGAGTCATAATATCCGAAGAAAAGGAAACACAGATCCCAATGATCTGCACAATGGGAAAAAATATAAAGCTATGTGTAACAACCATATCGAAAAGTACAGAAGTCAAAATAGAAGCAACTATAATAGTAATCTGACAGTAGAAGGTACGGGATCCTGCGCCTGTTGGGTCTGTTGCACATCATATGCATGCCTAGTGCCACGGCCCTATGACACAGCCTGGATAACCTTAGCTATCCTGCCCTGCTACATCCGAGATCGTGGTGTCTGGATACCACAACCATGACCACCATCTCGACCTACACGCCCTGACATATTCTAGTTCCTTGACTGTTAAGAAAATGCTGGTCCTACTCCCACACACAGAGTATACTCAAAACTCCTCTCACTAGATGATGGTAGAAACGCCCAACAAAAGTGCTTTAGATGACCCATCTTGCCACAAGCATGACACTCCACTTGGTCTCGTGGACACTGAGGCCACTTGTGACCTTCTCTAACACACTGGTAGAAAATAAACTACCCACCTAAAGAATTCTGTTGAATAGCACTGCCACCGTGAGAGAAACTAATCTGCCTCATCCTTTTTCTAGTAGAAATAGCACCCATAACTGGTGTCAAACTTCCCTTTCCCACACCACCAGCTTCCCGTAGGGTTTTCTCTGTGATCAGTGCCTGGTTCACAATAGTGTACACCATAGGAAACCTGAAAACGTTCACTAGTGCTCAGATGTCACTCAGAAAACCATCCTCAAATCATCTAGCCCTCAACGTCTGATCACCCAACAGAACGGGTGAAAAACACTGATGCTCGGTGAAGAGAGAAGAATAATACATCATAATCATGGTGCCCTGCTACAGATTCCTGAACTCTAGATCTCGATCTGCTCGCAGCGTCTCTGGGGATAAGAAGTCGTAGAAGGCTACCTAGAAATATTCGCACGTAATGTCTCAGTGATGCTCAGACTGGGTGGTAACATCCCACCACCTCTTGGCGGAATCACACAGCATGTATGTAGAGAGATTGACCCTCCTTCCAGGAGGAGTCTCCAGATGCTCAAATATCGTCTGCATCGAATCAGGCCAACACTCTGAATCCTGTGGTCTACCATCCCCAGAAAATATATGTGGATGTTGCTGCTGGAAGATATGCATCATCTCTGCCATAGATGTGGCGGCCAGCGGTGCTCCCTAGAAGGTCTACATGAACCACATGAAGCCTTCACAGAACTACTCCTCCGTGCCTATGTCATTTATAGTGGATGGCACCAAATCTGGCATTGTTGGAGGATCCATAGGTAGCCCATGGCTTACCATCTCTAGAGTATAGTCATCGCCACTCTCCTGGTGAACAAAAGGTTGTCGTCTCGGCAGCATGACCCTACAAGTTCAACACACACCTTTTATTAAGGTAATCATGGATTGAGAACAAGGAGTATAAGAAGGGAACAAGAGAAGGATAACATTCACATTTTACAATACATGACTACACGGCGTGTATAAATACTACATGGCGTGTTGTCACAGGTCATCCACATCGGAGTGTACTCTAGCTAAAACTGGTCGTGTAACACCCCAAATACACATCATTTTGTCCCAACACACGGTGTGAACTTGAATCCTTCCTCCCTACCTGAGTCCTTCTACATGTCTTAAGACACACGACTCAACTAAAACAAGACTCCACAGCATGTTCAGAGGTCGACACGGCATTTACTATACAAGATTTCACCAGCCCTTGTTTATATTCACATGGCCTAGGTACCCAGGTCATACTACATGGCATGTTCAAAGTAGATACGACATGTATGACTTATGGTTTCCTCCATCTGTGTTGTTAGTTACATGGGCGGACACCGAGTCAACTCTACACCGCGTGTAAAATCGGTACATGGCATGTTTCCCCAAACTATTCTATACCCAGTGTCCTCACCCACAAGATCTATGAAATTAAAATATACTACACGGTGTGTACTGGGTGTACACTGTGTGTAATTAAAAAGTTTTCATTTCTTCCTGATGAGAAGAACAAACAGTGTGTGCCCAATTAACTACACGGTGTGTATACTGAGTTTTCCAGATAGTAAGAACCAGAAACTACTCCGGAACCTAGAAAGTACTATAACAAACACCGAAGTTCTAAATTCGGATCTTTGAGGGCCCATACTCTATTCAAATAAAATCTTGGTATTTTATACATGTTATAACATGGAAAACACGTTAATGATCCACCAACTTCCGGTCATTGAGGGCCCATAATCCTCAAGAACCAATGATTGTAATTCATTATATCAAAACCTCACACCAAATACCATAAAAAAAGTAGGTATTTATCAAAGAATCTATCACAACAGCATGCTCCTCTAGCAGATCAACTATCACAACAACATTCAATTTATAATGCACCTACATGTCATGAAATGAATGCATGAAATATGATTTCTAGCATGTGCCTAACTGATACATGAGATGGAATACCCACATCTCATCGGTTTTCAATAAAATAGACCTCAAGTATAACATATAAAAAGAGCAATCACAAGTGTGTCACCCAACGGTCAAAATAAAATTAACTGTAAAATTTTAAAACTAATAATAATTACAATAACGAGGTAGACTGGCTTTTCCTTATACACAGGTAAGATACTCTTGGTCACAACATTTACCAACTACCATGTCCATCATATCCCTGACTAGGGTTCCAAATAGATTGTCAAAGGAAAGAAATCCTCTGATACCACTTTGTAATATCCCAGATCTGGGTGCCAATCAACCGGTGCCCCGATCCCGGTTGGTCACATGACATCAAACGCATTAAACCGGATGCCAGAGTCTGCCGACTACCAATGAGGGCCCTAGTCTAATAGTGGGGAAACTATGCCCTTATTTTTCAAAGTGTAGCGCAACAATAAAGATAAATAACATACAACAGCGAAAGAAGTAAATCATATACAACTGATAAGGGAAAGTGAAGTAAAAGAGAACCAACAGTCATATATATAATGATGAAGCATGTCACTAATTCTATGAAAACATCCAGAACATGATACACTGCAATACAATTCAATACAACTCATGTACAAGCCATAGCCATCAAAACAAAGTAGAGTAAACAAAATACAGTAGCATTACTAGCCAGATCTTCGTCCCATGATCTCCTACTTCTCTACAACAATCATGTACCTATATTGGGACCCATGCCCCTGTCGACACCTGCATAAATATAGTCTTTTTGGTCCGAAGATGTGACCCAAACAGGGTGTGAGAAATAAATCCCAGTAGGAACCCATCAAAGGCACGTGCCCAAATGTCAGTGAAAATCTGCAATAGCAGTGTGCAATAGTAATTTTAATAAACAAATCGGTACTCAAAAGTAACTAATATTACCAGTTACATTGTGTAACGACCCAAAGTTTCATTAATGGAAATCCCTCTTAATCTAATTAAATGTATCGTTATGTAAAATGTTTATATGACAAGTCAACTTCTTTGGTTTGATGTTAAGAATTGTGACCTTTTATTTTATATCTGTTAAACAGTGATCACGTGATTAGTATAAATATAGGGCTCTAACAAACCCAATTTACCCAGACAAAAGAAGCGATGGCCTCATCCAGTAGAATTTCTCTGTACGAAGCCCATTTTTCGGAGCTCAGAAAAGTGGTGGCGTCCTTGGGCTTCGCTCTTGACCAAGACCAAGCTGAGTTTCGTCATTCCAAGCTCGAACGGGACCAGCTATGGGAAAAGTGGAAGTTGATAGAGATTATCACTTGAGAGATGTTATCTGAGCCACCCCAAGAGTCTTTCACCATCGCACACCTTACCCTTAGGTCTTATGCGGCTGTTT
Organism: Viscum album; assembly: GCA_963277665.1. Taxonomy (NCBI): domain Eukaryota; kingdom Viridiplantae; phylum Streptophyta; class Magnoliopsida; order Santalales; family Viscaceae; genus Viscum; species Viscum album. The sequence goes on along the minus strand of OY728152.1, from coordinate 863,643,586 downwards.
TAAGAGGTTATGTAACAAATCGCTAGTATATGTTCATGTAAATTATTATTGTTTTGTATATAATAATGAATATACTTTCTTGTCATTATTGATACATTTTAAATAGTTTTTAAAGTAAAAATAATGTTTTTAGTTATTATTTAATTAAGAAATATATTTTATTAAATTAATGGATTTTTGAGTTAAATAATATTTTAATAAAATATTATTATTATTATTAAATTAATATTATTATATATAAATGATCATATAATTTTATTAATGCAATTATAATTTTTATTAAGGTTTGAACGCCATTTCTGTCAAAAACATTGTATTTTAGATAAATGTCGGTTTTTATTTTAAAAGTGAAAATTATCATATTATGAAAATTATTTAGATAAAATATATTAAATTTCTGGAATCAAGAAGTCGAAATTATCCAATAGTGAATTTTTCATAATTTTCTGAGACTGTCAAATTTTTGTGTAAAAATTAAATACTGTTTTAATATATAATGTGTTTAATGACACCATAATGAACAAATTGTGATGTAATAAAATACTATAAGATTTATGTTAGGCCAATAAATGTTCTACCATTACAATAATGTGATTTTGGGTTTGTTTGACTTACTTTTCAGAGCATTAATGGACCCTTCAAGTCTTATTAAACACCGTGTCTTTTTAAATTGTTTTCCATGGGAGTGTGACTCACCTCCACATAAGCAACCCTATTATTTTGAGAAGATTGGACTTTTCCCTTATAAAATATTTTTTTACACTTCCCTTTGCCAAAAACCATGGGAAAAAACCATGGGATTGTTTGTGGTTTGGATTAGTTTAATATAATGGGTCCCAAACCTAAATAATAAAGAATTTTCTCACCTTTCCTATATAAACCCACTCAAGCTCCCACTTCCTCCCCACTCAATGCCTTTGGAGTTCATCCATATTCTTCCCTACACTCTCTAGAATCCTCCCATGGTTCCCCAAGCTCCCAGTAATCCTCTCTCACTCCTCTCTCAAGCCTTTGGAAGCACACTTCCAAGTAAAGGGTTTTTTCTTCCTTTCTCATTTTTTTCCAATTTTCTTTAAGTTGTTTTTCCCTTTTAATTTCAATTATGAATGATGGTGTATGGTTTCTATCCTCCATCATACTTCCCTATTTATGTTTTAATTATGGGATACCCCATTCTCTCTCATTAAATGCCTCCCATGTACACCCGTTACTATACCGAAATTCTGAATTGAACTTCTCTGTCCTCATTTACATTCCAGAAATACTTTTGTATCATGAATCTAAATTCCATTAATTTTTTTGGGACATGTATATATATGATCTCATTATTGTCCATTAGATTTATATATGATGACGATCCCCTTTCTCTATCATAAACCATTTTTATGAATGTTTATGTCACATCGTTACGCTGCCGAAATCACACTGATTTTCTAAGCCAATGCCATTGTGTAGTGAATACCATGGAAATTTCTCAATCAAGGGTATTTAACTTTATGATCATTAACAAATTGATTATAATGTTTCATATATTAATTCCACATTCCATAATCGTGTAATAAATTATTATGTTTTATGAATCGCTGTTTTATGATCCATGTGTCACACTTATGCATGAAATGAAATGTTTAAGAAGGGTGTGACCTTATAGCACTTCAATGCATTGGGTAAAGTATAGTATCATGATACATTATGTGAAATGAGTGTTGGCCCATGCTAATTCAAGTTCAAAGAAGGTTTACTCGTGCTTCATGTGCGGTGAGTATTTACACATGCTCTATGTGCAATGAGCCTTTGCTCATGCTAATTCAATGTTAAGTGTTGTTTCCACATTTCCATGTTATGATTATCATTATTTATCATGAATTTATGTTCATGTTTCTCTTGTGATATATTGATATTCCTAATGTCTAACATGAATTGTACTCCTCATGTTATTCCATGTGTATTCCCTTACTGGTCTTTATAGCTCACCCCTTTTCTTATGCATGTCCTCAGGTTATCCCATGCAATGCTAATTACGAAGGAATATAGTGGCCATGTAAAGGATGTTTTCAATAAAGATGTTGTTTTTCATGTTTTAAGTTGTTATGTAATGATCCTAAGCCCCAAAGACACTATACCTATCAATCATCCATGTTGTATCAAGTTAATGGTTTATGTAATAAATCATGTTTGTGGATGCAATAAAAGTAGGGTTGTCATAGTTGGTATCAAAGTATAGGATTAGTTATTTTTGGGATTAGGATTATAAAACCCTAGTAAAGCCTTATAGAAAAGACAAAGTATAGTAAAAACATACATAAGTTTTGTTTAGTACTGAGTAAGTGGTTTATCAAACAAATTCATCATTGTCTGGATACGAGCAGGTAGAGGCGGCTCTGGCACATACGTATCCTAGGGGTAAAACCCAAAAACACCGCTTTGAGCTAGACTCAAATGGGAACTCATGCACGAAAATGGGCCTTACTTCACTATTGGTTACGAAACTCCTAGGGGAAATGTTTTGATAAATTCACCAGATTAGTATTAAAACTTATTAAGGGAGTTGCAAAATGCCCCTAAGATTTTATGATTGAAATTAGATCATGAAAAGCCTAGTTTGAAGCCTATAGACTCATGAGTTAAGGAAATAAATGTTTATTTTTAAGTCATCAACTTTTTTCATTGGATTACCCTTTATGTGTTACCCCCTAACATTCATTTTATTCCATAAAATGGATGGTAATAGGAGGACTCGGGCTAACAACTGGTGTGAATATCATTGTGATGACTGTACTAATGAGATGCCCAATCCAATGGGAGCAGGAATCATGAACATTGTCACGCTTCTCTCTCAGGTAACTCAAGCTTTGAATTGAAACACAGGTCAATAGGAATGTCCAACCCCCAAAAGAAGGAACAAGTCACTATAGAGAGGTTCATGAGACAAAGGCCTCCTACTTTTATTAGATAATCAAATCCCACGATCGCTGAACAATGTATCAACTCCATTGAAATGATCTTCTCCATCCTTCAATGTTATGAACAAGTGAAGGTTCTCCTGGAGCCTTATCGTATGGAGGGTGAAGCTCATCAATGGTGGACGTTGATCAAAAATACGAATCCTGAGGAGGACATCAAGGCATTGGAATGGAAGGATTTCCGGAATATGTTTTTCGATAAATATTTTCTACACACCCTCCGGCTTAAGATGGAAAGGGATATTCGTTCCCTAAAGAAAAAAGACGATGATTCTGTTGGAGCATATGAGGAAAACTTCACAAGGCTTGCACGATACACTTAAAACTTTGTTGTTACCCCCGAATGCAAGGTTGACCGCTTCTTTGGTGGGCTGAAGCCTAGCCTGTGGAAAGAATTAGCGATCCGTGACTTCGACAGCCATTATGAAATTTTCCGATGTGCCCTCAAGGTATAAATGGAGATTGGGGAATCATAATGGTATCATGGGGACAAGAAGCATGAGGTGGACTTCAATGTCGGCGGTCTGATGGATAAATCCAATGGTGCTAAGATGATCCAGCACCCCACTTGCCAAAACTGCGGAATGAAGCACCCTGAAATAGCTGCAAGGGGATGAGGAAATTCATTAGGTGTGGAAGAGAAGGGAACCTAGTTGTTAACTATCAGCAAGAAAGACCCGCAGTTGCTACATAGGAGGGGAACACTCCGTTTGAACCTAAATGTATTGTTAATTACTACAAATTTAAAGAACCTGGGCATTTTGCAAATCAGTGCCCTAATCCAATGGTTTTCGGAGGCAACCAACAACTTCCAAGGCAACAAGGAAGAGCCTTTTCCATCACTTCTTTCAATGTGAACCCCAAAAATGAATTGGTGAAAGGTACGCTAGTTATTCAATCATTAATAGAGAACTTACTTTTTGATTCAGGTTCTATGGATTCTTTTATATCTCTAAAGCTTAGTAGAATAATCCCAGCACCACCACAAACCATGGAAGTGAAGATGTCGGTGAGTATGGAAAATGGGGCAATCATTGCATCCCAGGAATATAAGTCCTCCCATGTTATAATCTATGGATTGAATTTCCCGGAAAACCTCGTCATACTCCCTTTGGTGGAATTTTATGCAATTCTTGGCATGGATTGGCTTTCCTTATATAGAGCCAACATAAATTACCAGGAGAGGGAAATCGCACTCCATATGGAGAATCGACCCCTGATTCTTTACAAGTGTATGGAGGAAGATGAATCTAATTTAGCTCCATCATCTCAAGCATGGATATTACTACCCTATGAGCTTGCGTATCGGAATCATATGATTTAGTCCAGGGAAGAAACAATCCTTGAAGAAATACCTATTGTGAGGGAATTCACTGAAGTGTTTCTCGAGGAACTGCTTGGTCTTCCTCCTAAAAGAGATGTTGAATTCGGAATTGATCTCATACTAGGGACGCTACCAATATCCATGACTCCATATAGAATGGTTGTCGTGGAACTTGAAGAGATGAAAAAAACAACTACAGGAGAATCTGGAAAATGGGTTTATACACCCAAGTTCTTCACCATGGGGTTCACCAGAATTCTTCGACAATAATAAGGATGAGACAATGCGGATTTTCATCGATTTGCTTGAACTCAACAAAATAATTATATAGAACAAGTATCCCCTACCACAGATCGATGACTTGTTCGATCAACTGCGTGGAGCACAATATTTCTCCAAGGTAGATTTACAGTCGGGATATTATCAAGTAAGGGTGAAGAAGGATGATATCCCCAATACTGCATTTCGTATAAGATACGGGCACTATGAATTCATAGTAATTCCATTCGGACTCACCAATTCTCCAGAAATCTTCATGGACTTGATGAATAGTGTCTTTAGATATTACCTAGAAACTTTTTTGTAGTCTTTATAGATTATATTCTAATATACTCCAAAACTAAGGAGGATCATGAGGATCATTTAAGAACTGTACTAGAGACTCTGTGAAAGGAGAGGCTCTATGCAAAGTACAAAAGGTGTGAGTTCTGGTTGAAGGATGTCTCATTCTTGGTCCATATCATCACAAGCAATGGGATATCTGTGGAACCCTCCAAAACATATGCAATTGAGCGATAGCCGAGGCCAACATCGGTAACGAATATCTATATCTTTTTGGTGTTAGCTGTAGATTATCGACGATTTGTGAGAAATTCCTTACAATTCTCCAACCCTCTCACCAAGCTAACTCGAAAGGGAGTAATGTTTTCATGGAGTGATGAATGCGAAGAGAGCTTCAAGGAGTGGAAAAGGAGGCTTATCACTGCACCCGTGATCACTTTACCCACAAGTGGGGAAATTTTTGTCGTATTCAGTGATGCATCAAAAACGTTCTTAGGTTATGTGATGATGCATAATGATAAAGTGATATCCTATGCCTCAAGGCAGTTGAAAATCCATGAGCGAAACTATCCAACACATGATCTGGAGTTGGCAGCGGTGATCTTTGACTTGAAAATCTGGCGGCGTTATCATTATGGGGAGAAATGTGAGATATATACTAACCACAAGTGTCTTAAATATATATTCACATAGAAGGTGCTTAATATGCACCAGAGAATATGGATAGAGCTCATCAAGGATTATGACTGTTCAATAAATTACCACCCTGGGAAAGCGAACAAGGTGGAAGATGCCATAAGTATAAAGAACCCATCGATTCTATCAATGATGATAATTTAGAGGGATACAATCATCTTAGACTTGATGAAGATTGACATGGGAATTATAAATAAGGGAAAAAAATCAATCCTTTCACAAACTATTTCTCAACAATCTCTTTTGTAAAGGTTAAAGTATGCTCAACAAGATGATGTGGGAATTCAGGAAAAGGTGTAAGCTATCAAAAAATGGAAATACTCAGAGTTTAATGTTAATGAAGAAGTAATAGTTCGATTTGGGAGAAAGCTATATGTTCCATCATGTCCGGATCTGAAAAAGTAACTTTTGGATGATGCACATAGTTTAAATTTATCTATTCACCCAGGGAGCACCAAGATGTATCGAGATATCCGAGAAACCATTTAGTGGGATAATATGAAAAATGAGATTGCTGAATAAACATCAAAGTGCCTCATGTGCCAGTATGTGAAGGAAGAGAGGAATAAGTCTAAGGGGATGATGCAACCGTTGCCCATACCACAATGGAAATGGGAGAACATCACCATGGACTTTGTCACCGGACTTCCGAGGACATCCAAAGGCAACAATGCAATCTGGGTTTTATTGGATCGTCTTACAATGACTGAACACTTCATTTTTATTTGGGAGGATTTATATTTGGATCAACTGGCATTGATATATATCAGGGAATTGGTAAGGATGCATGGAGTTCCACTATCAATTGTGTCTGACCGGGATCCAAGATTCATCTCTAAGTTTTTGAAGAGTCTTCAAAAAGATCTGAATGCTGAACTGAACTTCAGTACGGCCCAAAATCCTCAAACTGATGGAAAATCCGAGCGGACTTTCCAAAAACTTAAGGATATGTTGAGAGCGTGCTTAATGGACTTTAAAAGAGGATGGGATCAACATCTTCCATTGGTTGAGTTCTCTTATAATAACTATTTCCACTCGAGCATTCAAATGGCACCGTATGAAGCCCTGTATGGTAAAAGGTTCATAACACAAGAATGTTGGGATGAGGTTGGTGAACGTAAGTTTCATAGACCAGAAATGGTCGAGGAAATGGTGGAGAAGGTGAAAACCATTCAGCAACATATCAAGGCAGACCAGAATCGACAGAAGATTTATAAAGATAACCATCAATGAGACCATAAGTTTAAAGTTGGAGACATGGTTTTTCTATGCATATCTCTGTGGAAGAAGGTCATGAGTTTTAGAAATAATGGTAAGTTAAGTCCAAGGTACATCATCCCATTTGAGATTATTGATTGTGTTGGGGCTGTGGACTATCAACTAGAACTTCCACCTACCATGACCAATGTACATGATGTCTTTCATGTATCCCTCTTAAGGAAGTACATACCGAACCATTCACATGTACTCTCTTCTGAGGGGGTACAGTTGGTGGATGAACTTTCATATGAGGAGCAACCAGTGAAGATCTTAGACCGTAGAGAAAAAGTTCTACGAAAAAAGACAATGCCCCTCATCAAGGTGTTGTGGCGAAACCAAAAGTTTGAAGAAGCGACTTGGGAATCAAAGGAAATTATGAAGATGAGTTACCCACATCTGTATTAGTGTGGGAAAAGGAAAATTTTATGGAGAAATTTCTTAAGGGGGGAATATTGTAAGGACCCAGAGTTTCATTAATGGAAATCCCTCTTAATCTAATTAAATGTCTCTTTATGTAAAATGTTTATATAAAATTTCAACTTCTTTGGTTTAGTGTTATGAATTATGACAATTGGTTTTATAGCTGTTGAACAGTGATCACCTAATTAGTATAAATATAGGGATTTATCAAACATAATTTACTTAGACAAAAGAAGTGATGGACTCATCCAGTAGAATTTCTCTGTACGAAGAACATTTGTCGGATCTCGGAAATGAGGTGGAATCCTTGGGCATCTCTCTTGACCAAGCCTAAGGTGAGCTTCATCATGTCAAGCTCAAAGAGGACTATCTATGGGAAATGTGGATGTTGATAGAGATTACCACTAGAGCGATGTTATTTGAGCCACCCCAAGAGTCTGTCACCATCGCACACCTATCCTAAGGTCTTTTGCGGTTGTTTTAAGGGGTTACGTAACAAATCTCTAGTACTATGTTCATGTACATTATTTTTTTGTATATAATAATGAATATTCTTTCTTTTCATTATTTATACATTGTAAATTGTTTTTAAAGTACAAATAGTATTTTTATTTAATATTTAATTAAGAAATCTATTTTATTAAATTAAGGTATTCTTTAATTAAATAATATAGTAATAAAATATTATTATTACTATTAAATTAATTTTATTATATATAAATAATCATATAATTTTATGAATGCAATTATAAATATTATTATGGTTTGAAAGCCATTTCTGTAAAAAACCGTGAATTTTCGATAAATGTCGGTTTTTATTTGAAAAGAGGAAATTAACATATTTATAAAATTATTTAGATAAAATAAATGATATTTCTGGAATCAGGACATCGAAATTATCCAACGGTGAATTTATCGTAATTTTATGAGACAGTCAAATTTTTGGGTAATAATTAAATATTGTTTTAATATATAATGTGTTTTATGACATCATAATGACCCAATAGTGATGTAATAAAATACTACAAGATTTATGTTCGGACAATATATTTTCTACCATTAAATTAATTTGATTTTCAGGTTTGTTTGACTTATTTTTCAAAGCATTAATGGACCCTTCAATACTTATTAAACACCTTTCCTTTTTAAATGTTTTTCCATGGGAGTGTGACTCACCTCCACATAATAAACCCTATTATTTTAAGAAGTTAGAAATTTGGCCTCATAAAATAATTTTTTCCTCTTCCCTTTTCCAAAAACCCTGGAAAAAAACCATGGGATGGTTTGTGGTTTGGATTAATTTAATATAAGGTGTCCCAAACCTAAATAATAAAGAATTCCCTCACCTTTACTATATAAACCCACCCAAGATACCACTTCCTCCTTACTCAATGCCTTTGGAGTTTGTCCATCCTCTACCCTACTCTCTCTATAGTCCTCCCAAGGTGCCCCAAGCTCCCAAGAAGCCTCTCTCAAGCCTATCTCAAGCCTTTGGAAGCACACATCCATGTAAGGGTTTTTTCTTTCTTTCTCATTTGGTCCAATTTTCTTTAAGTTGTTTTGCCCTTTTAATTTCAATTGTGAATGTTATGGTATGGTTTTTCACCTCCCTCATAATTCCCTATTTATGTTTGAATGATGGGAAACCCCTTTCTCTCTCATTAAATTCCTCCCATGTACACCCATTACTATGCCGAAATTCTGAAAGGAACTTCTCTCTCCTCGTTTACATTAATGAAATACTTTTGTATCATGAATATATATTCCATTACAATTCTTGGGACATGTATCTATATGACAAAATTACTTTCCATTACATGTAAATATGATTAGGAACCCATTTCTCTCTCATCAACCATTTTTATGAATTCTTATGTCATGCCGTTATGATGTCGAAATCACACCGATTTTTTATGCCAATGCCATTGTGAAATGAATACCATGCCCATTTCTCCATCAAGGGTATTAACCTTTATTCACATTTACTTATTGAATATATAATTTAATGTATGAATTCTAAATTACATCATCGTGGAATAAATGATTATGTTTTATGAATCCATTTTTTATGATCCATGTGGCACACTTATACATGAAATGAAATTTTTAAGAATGTTGCACCCTTATAGCACTCCAATGCATTGGGTAAGTATAGTATCCTGATACATCATGTGCAATTAGTGTTGACTCATGCTAACTCAAGTGCAACAAGGGTTTACTCGTGCTTCATGTGAAATGAGGATTTACTCATGCACTATGTGCAATGAGCCTTGGCTCATGCTAATTCCATGTTAAGTGTTCTTGCCACATTTACATGTTATGAATATCATGCTTTATCATGCCTTTATGTTCATGTTTATCTTACGATCTATTGATATGCCTAATTTCTAACATGAATTGTACTACTCATGTTATTCCATGAGTATTCCCTTACTGGGATTTATAGCTCACCCCTTTTCTTATGCATGTTCTCATGTTATCCCATGCAATGCTAAGTACGAGGGAATGTAGTGGTCATGTAGTGGAAGTTTTCAATAAAGATGTTGTATTAAATTTTTTAAGTAGTTATGTAATTATCCTAAGCCCCAAATACACTAGACCTATTGATAATCCATGTTTTATCAATTTAATGGTTTATGTAATAAATCATGTTCATGTTTGTAATAAAAGCAGGGTTTTCATACAATGCCATTTAAATATTCATTTAACCATGCCAATCCTGTGCTATAATATGGAAAGTACAACATATGAAAATTACCATGGTGAATATTCATGAAAACATTGTCCTCAGACAGACTACCCTTGCCCACATGAAATCAGAATCGAAACCCGCTGGTGATTGCCCACAGACAAAACGAATATTGATCTCAGGCATACAAAGTGCCACCCACTTTCACATAATCTACTGCCCACAAGCATAACAGATATTTCCCTCAGGATAATAGAACCAATGCCCTCAGGCTAAAATAAACACTTCCCTCAGGCTAAAGGAAACACTTCCCACATGCTAAGTAAGTAACCTGGATAATATTAACACATAAGCAATCCATTTATATACAATTCCTATCATGAAAAATTCAATCAACAATATAATCATGGAATACCCTCAAGTATCCTAGAAAAATGGCTAAACAGAAGAACGCACCCCCATGGTGGTCCTGGATCCATGTAATGATCCCAAACAGTAATTTTTATTTATCAAAAGATTACGTATGAAATTCTATATAACAATCAGAAAATGCCACATCCATATGAAACCCCAAACACAGTCTCGTAGCACAAAGGTACATGAAAACACACAATGGTTGGAATTTAAACACTAGACCACAACCCTTGATCATCATTGATCAGTATAAGTTAACGACACCTCCTGAAACAAACTAGAATGCATCATATCTGAGATGAACATAATCTGGTTCAAACTCAAATATCATTAACTCGAGAAAGAATAGGTAATAAAGGATCTAGGAGAAGGAAGATACTACCCGCACAGTTCAAAGGAGATTGACGATATAGGAATCGGGTTCCCAGTGTGTGGTCGGGAAATCATTAAAGCTCTGGCCGTCTCTCCCGCTATCCTCTGGTTCAAACTCAAATATCATTACTAGTTTTTTATTATTTTCACTAATTTAGTTTATAATTTCCTAGATTCTTGAGTATTTTTTACTTGTTATTTATATTCTTATCATGTAGACAATGATTTCTTCATATACATAATGTAAAACAAGACTTAATTATTATATATATTTATACTATATTCTTTTATATTAATGTAAATATTGTAGATAAATGAAATGAAATAAATCGTTCATGAAGATGGTATGTTGTACGTAGACCTGAATGTTGTTTGTATTTTCTTGTTATATTAAAAGAACTGTTGGTAATGAAATATATATGTAAAATATAAATCAAATATAATATTTATGTCATATATGTCCCATGAATTTATTAAAACTATCTTTTATGGATTCCATGTAAATTTGAATGACTAACATCACATTGTGGAGTCAGTAGTCTACATGTCCACAAATGATGTTATTGTGTTCCCAAAAAATGGAAATAATGATATTATATTTTATATATAAATTAAATTAGAATAAATAAATTATAAATATAATATAATCCATACAAAAAGTATAAATATCTCATTATTACTTATCTTTAATGGATGTAATGTAAGAATAAATGACATGGTTCTTGAGGCGGTAGTCCACCATACAGACGAACGATGATGCGTATCACTTTTGGTGGATGTGTGTGCGAGTGTATGTCATAATCATAGAATGAAAACATCTAATTATATGAAATATTCATCGGTATTTATATAATAATGTAATAAAATTAATTTATGCTATGGATAAATAAATGAATCAAAAGTGACCGTTAAAGTACATTACCTCTTATTCTAGTAAGTCACATTGGATTATATCAAAATAATTACATTTATTGATTTAATTCAAAAATTATGAAATTTGTATTTGGGTATTAATGTTGGGAGATTATTTTTTCAGATTTCCTACGATACAAATGGATTTAATGGTTTGAATAAATGAGAGTGGTGTGGTCCTCTAAATTGTGGAGGAGTGATTTTATTTTAATTTTTTAAAGAGGGAATTCTAGCCACATTTTTTCATCTCATTGGAATAGAATAATGACAAAATTATATAAAAGGTAGTATATGTTCAAAATATGTCCATAAAATGGATTTTTGAAAATCTTCTTTGTCATTCTAGCCCATAAGTTTAAGGTTCAGTCACTTGTTATGTTAGTTTTTCTCTTAATCATATTAATTAATTTTAATTACTTTCACTAATATTTTATTTGAAGAAATATGTTTACATTACATAAAATTATAAATTAAATTTATTCCAAATATGGAATACATTTGTCCCTATAATAATCCCATTAGTGAAATAAAAATAAATTAAAATTAATCTAGTGGAGAGGAAGACGGTGTAGTATTTTAAGGAAAAAAAGTTCATAAGATTGAAATATTTTTATCCAATTTAAATGATAAATTGTTTCCACTTACGTAAATATTATCAACATGTATATCTGTTTAGTAATTTGACTAGAAAATAAATTAAAAATATAATTTATCCTTATAAATTATTTAAATGAAAATGCATTTTTCAATTTAAAATCTGAATATTCAATATTCAGGAAAACATGAAACATCCCGGAAAAATTCCTAAAAAGTTCCCTAATTTAATTATTAGGCTAATATTTCAAAAACAAATTTTATTTTTGCATATTAAATATTTATATTTTAATAAATGTTGTATTAAAACTACTATTCCAATAAAAGGAAGCATAATTGCCTTTAGAAAAACATTGGCTTTTATTCGTAAAAGAGGGATTGTTCCAATATCATAAATAACACATATATTAGAGGAATGTAAAAACTATTTTATTTTATAAATAATATTTTTTATATATATCATTCAGTAATCGTAATTAATATAATCTATCAAGAAAAAATGCTTTTTGGATCATAAAAATAGTTTTTTATAAAACCATTTCCTTTATATTCAATTGGTTTTTATTTTCATTTAAAAAATATTAACAATGATTTAATATTTTATTTTTTGTAATCCAAAAAATTTAATATGTTATTTAATAAATTTCATAACTACCAATTTCAAAAATATTTTATATGTTAATATATTAAATAAAAATATTAATAGTATTTGATAAAACTTGGTATTACAGTCAATACAATCTAGTGAAGAATGTATTTCTTGTGTGTAACATAGGATAACTATGTATTAATTTTATTTCAATCTATAAAATGTATTTAATTTATTTTAAAATAGTGTATATATTATAATGTCTCAATATGTTATATTCCCTTCTATAGTTGGTGTTGTTTGTCATATATCTTATTAAATTTAATGTTTTTACATTATGGAATTACCGTTTAGGATAGGGTACCCAGTGTTGGTGTGGTTGCCGATGTATCCAGACACAAGACTCTAACTAACATCACTTCTAGTCAGTCCATGGAGACATCATTTTTTGGGAACCATTAACACATGAATCAAAGAGGATTTTGATCATGGTATATATTTATTGAGTTATCTCACCCCACACACACACAAATATATAGAATCATCTAATAGTGGTTTGACATGAAAACTTTTAGGATGAAATTTTGAATATATCCATCTAGGTTACCGATTCAATGTCATGAATATTATCACTTGAGTGAGGAGATAACATCCTAGTGGAATTCTCAAGGGGTTTTTCCACTAGGATGAAATGGAAAAATCCCACCTCCTATAAATTTTCACACATTATCAGCCTGAAATGATGATGATGAGTATGGGATTAACACAATATGTGATCTCCATCATCATATATTGTTGATAATCCATGATGATCCTATCATTAGGTCATAGAATATTGTCTTATGTTAGTGATCAGAGTTTTCAGCCGCGTTCATCCACTAGCCAGTTTGAGGGTTTTCTTTTGGTTAGGATACATTAGGGGGTAGTATGGTGGTGGTGGAGTCGGATGATGCAGACCCATGATGAGAGAATGGTCTCATGGTTAGAAATTCAGTAATTCTTTTGTGAGGAGTGTTCATCATTGTTCTTATACTCCCTAAAGATGAAATATATTATTGAGATAAAATAGGGTGATGTGTTAGTTGCGAATTCTGAAATATGGTTTATTGAACTCATTTATAACTCCATTTATATGGTATGAGATGGATTATTCTGGGCATTGAAATTTGATATGTTACCTCATAGATACATTTATTCCAACACAGTTTATTTATTTATTTCTACCAATGCTATAGTGATAGAGCATACTATGGTGATAGAGATATTATTTGTATAGGGACACTAGTCAGGTTGATCTATATGTTTTCCTGAAGAGGATGAGTCATCCAGTGAAATGAGGAAGCTATAAACATTAGGGTCTTGGCACAGGAGGCATACTCAAGCCAGGACTCAGAAACATGGATATACGGCTTAGGTATCTCGTAGAAGGTCTATTAATCTAGGAGGGGGTTGATGCAATTTTTGTTAATATAGATGTATCATGGATCATGATTTACCATAATGACATACCATGTAGGGTAGGAAGACTGTTGATGGACAACTATTGTATAGACATTTTCATGATCAATGAGTTCCAAAGTGTAGCTCTGTTATCCCCCATGGAGGCAGCATTGAAAACGGTGATGAAGGAGCTCTATAGGGAGGATATTCTACTGAATGGGGATATTTTGATCTACTTCTTCAACAAAAAATTGGTGGCCTTATTTAGGATATGAGTACTAGCATTCGATATAGTTGAAAATTATAGGCAATTGAGGGATATGACCAGGCATATCACGAGATTATTCATGCCAAGATTTGTGCCTTTTCTAATATTTCCCTAAAAAATATAAATAAAAGAATGAGTCAATTATTTACCTCCATATCCTTCATGTTGGAGCTATAAATCACCTTTTAGACCCCAACATAGTATCTTTTTCATGGATGTTCATTAGTTACTTCCAGAGTCTATCATCCATCATTAGTGTATGATTATATGTACTTATTCCCCGAGGATTTTTTGATACTACCTATAAATTTGGATATATAATTTTATTCATTTTTGTATACCCCATGACCAAATCAATATATTCAGTTTCCTATCGAATTCCCGGTACGATGGTTTTTCAGATAAGGGTGGAGTTTGAGGACCATCAAGAAAATAGTTTCATTATAACCATTATTTCCCCAATGGGAATCTATAGTCTTGTTCATGAAAAATGAAGACAAGAGATGGGGTATTTTTTATGATTATCATCCCATATAATATGTCATTATAATGAAAAATTACCCCATTATGAGGACTGATAACCTCTTAGACCATTTTAGGGGTGTGGTTTAGTTCTAAGAGGACAATCTAAGGTAACAATACAATACGTTTATAGTTCGTGTGGATACAATCTAAAAGATATCATTCTAATGTCACTGCATAAACTATCATTTAAAAATGGTTACTTTTAGTGTGATTAATCCACATTTTGTGTTCATATCTCTTATGAAATAGATATTACATCCAAATAAGGAATAATTAATTGTTTTTTATTGATGACATACTCAGTTACATTTTGTTAGGGGATGAGCAAGAAAAAAATTGAGGATGGTATTTTATTTTCTATGGGATCACTATATTTTTGGTAATATATAAATTTTTTTTCTTGGAACAACGAGGTTCACATTATTTGGACATTTCATCATTAGGAATTGGTTTATATATGGTCCTAGGAAAAATTGATGTGTCTCTTTCTTGGGTTCCACCCTTGTGAACATTGGTGTTATGTATTTTTCTTTTTTTAATGGGGTTCTAAAATAGGTATCTTAAGTAATTTTCTAGCATTGAGTACATTATAACTACCCAAAAGCATAAATGAGATCAATTTATGTAGACCACATAGGGGAAACAATATTTTAAGGATATAAGGCTAAGGTTGACAAGTGAGTTTATGTTGATACTACAATAAGAAGAAGATTAGAACGTAGTGTGTCACAATGTCTCTATATATGGGATTTGGTTTCATGATTTTGTAGCTGAAATAAGTAATAATATGTGGGTTGAGGAAATTTGGACCCCAAGAGCAGAACAATGTGACAAACGTCAAATATTTGGTTGTGATGGTCTCTGCTCCGAAAATGTTGAGGCACTATCTTCTGCGATACCATTTTTTTATTTACTCACTCCTAGAGTCTCATATACATCATCAACCAATGATATCGTTACCAAAGAAATAATAATTTTTTATATTTCCTATGATACTAAGACTTTAAGATAGTAAATAATTATATGAAGGGAAATGTGGTGGAATATTCCATGGGTATAAAGTTTCATTTTCTCTTAGTCTAGGATACATATGAGAAACTTTGTTTGTAGATGTTGACCATAGTGGAGGAGATGTGTGATTGTTTTCTTAATAGATGGTTGAGACTCCTCCCCTTATTCATCCTATGAGAGAGGGAGGTGAAATTTATTTACATTTAATATGAGGTTTTTTGTGACCAAATATCCTTAAGAGATGCAATAGTTTCATTTTTTGATTGTGGATACAACATCATCATTTATTAGGGATAACCTATGGCTCTAGTTTAGTAATGTTCAATGTTGATGAGGGATTTTTTGATTTCCCCTTTGTTTTTAAATCCTATGGTGGAAAATATTTACCAAGAAATTAAGAATCTCTTTAGATATGATGACATGTGAAAAAGTGGAATCATGTTCACATATCATTATCTCACATATTATTAGGTAAATGAAAAGAACTAGGTAAACGTTACTTTGAAAAAAGGCATTTAGATCCTGATGTGGAAATAAGGGTATATATCCATGGAATTTAAATTGGACTTCTGTAGATTGTGAGATTCCACTAGGCTACCTTTGTGATTGTGGACCAACCTACCAATTTGATGCACTTTATATCCTTCTGTGAGTAGTTTTTGATTTAGAGTATTTACCAGTTTTATGTATGAGAGATGATCTAGATATATGTGGTATACACAATGATTGTATCTGACCATGATGATAAGTTACCATCATGATTATGGAGAGTCATGCTTGATTATTTTGTGTCCCAGTTACAAATGAGAATAAATTATAACACCCATATTGATGGATATACTAAGAGGACTATCAAAGTGTTGGTGGATAGGAAAAAAGTAAATGTGATAGTCATTAGTCAAACCATACAAGATCACATTCCCTTGGTAGATCTCACTTATAATTATAGATATTACTCTACTATTAACATAGAACCTTTTGCGACCATATACAATTGACCATAAAGGTCACTCGAGTGACAAAATGATATTTCAAAGTCATTTATTTTTTGCATGAATATGGTATAGGTGATAAAGTTTGTATTGTTGATCCTATAGAATAAGAGGATATCATATATTAGATTGAAATGTTATTTAGATTGATGTTGTATGAATTTTTAGATTGAGAAGGGTTACAATATTTTATTGTGAATCTCCTTATGATGAGGATTGTATATGTTTTTTAGGGTGGTAAGATATCATGAAGGTTCATAAGGCAATTCAAGATCCCTGGAAGGGCTAGTGAGGATACAAACCACATAGCCCTGCACTCACTACTGCATTGGGTTCATGATGCTTTCTATTTGTTGAATCCAAAGAGATACATGAATGATCCTTCAAACATTATTAATTTGAGTGATATGGATATCTATTATGGAGTCACCTTCATTGAGTACCATAGTTGATTTCAAAATGCAGGTTTACTCTAGGAATGACCTAAAATTGGTCGGCATTAAACATTTTGGGGGAGGTGACCATCAGAAGCCATATTTAATATAAAATAAATAATTTATTTTTATTGAAGAACCATTAAACATAATAATTCCTTATAAATAAAGAGTTGTGAATATTCTATAGAGTTAGATACATAACCCTTTGTGGATTTGAGAGGAGAAGGATCATTCGTCATTGGAAATGGAAACCGTGAGTATTTAAATTGACCAACCGACCTAGGTGGACCTTGGTTCACATAATAAATGTATTGAAAATTATTATCCATCACTATGAAAAATTATTTTCCAATTATTTATCATTAATAATGGTAGGAACATATATATTAAGACACCTCTCTTTTTAAATATTGATCATGAATTTTTGTTTATCTGCATAATTAATTTTTTATATCCTGAATCACATGAACTAGAATAATCATTTTGCAAGACCAATTATAATTTTTTCATATTTCATTCTTAAACGCTATTTTCTAAATGATGTTATCTATGGCCATGATCTCATTGTATAATTTTATATTTTCCTCATTACTGTTCTTTTCCACCACTGTTCATTGCATTCCTCATCGTGGGTCTATGGGGTCACTGTATGAAATTATCAGGGTAGTTTTTAGCATGATAGAACCCACAAATATATGATTATTGTGTTAAAAGTTTTCACACTACAAAATAATCAGTTTTTTCCAACAGGGGTATATCTATTGGTAAATGTACATTTTCTATTGGTAAAGTGTTTTACCAATAAAAAATTACATGTCACTAAATTGTTGGTAAGAACTCTGTCGCTAAATGTTAATGTGACAGATAAAATATTTCTGTTTCAATTATAATAATACCAACAGATAATATATACGTTGGTCAAAATTCTTAGCTACAGAGTTATAAGATAGATTTATATGTTAGTAATATTATTAACATTTATCATTTCATCAATAATGTTAATAATAATATTTTTTAATCTATTGTTGTAAACAATATCATCAATTAATATATTCTTGTATGTTATGTTTTAAATAACATATTATATATGGGACTTCTTATATTTATTGAAAAAAAATTATATTATATTTATTAATCAAATTATATATAATATATTTATTATAATATAATTTTAAAATTCAATTATATGAAAATTCAATGAAATGAATCATTATTTGATAAAATATGATAAAATATAATTAAAAAAATGACAACAAAATAACACAAGGAGCCCACACATGTTCATGTGAAAAAACAACCTGAATACAAAATCACACCAATAAGACCCACATGAAGGCATGATCAATAGACCAACACAACAAATTCCACCCCGCAAGCCTCAATCCCAACAGACCCAAGATCGGTGCGCGCATCATCCACATCAATAGACCAAATCCACAACACCATCATCACAATCAATCCATCAACAGGAAAGCTTGAAAGGCCAAACTGAAGCACCAACAATATTTCAATCAGCGGAAACTCTAGAGGAAAAATCCAAGCTCCTGACAGTATCACAAGTAAAAGCAACTCTAGAGGCCAAACCCATGGGCCAGACAGTATCCCAAGCGCCTGATAGTTTCGCAAGGAGCGGTATTATTGTATGCAGCAGCAACTCCAGAGGCTAAATCCAAGCGCTCAATAGTATCATAAACAGTAGCAACTCTAGAGGCCAAATCTAAGCGCCCAACAGTAACATAATTAGTATTAACTCTAGAGACACTGCAGACCAAGTCCGGGGCATCCAACAGTAGCATAAGGCATATCTGATGAAGACTGATGTCGAATATCCCTACCTAGTACAAATAAACAACCTTCCACCACGAATAAACAAGAAAATCGCCCATACACGCATTCACTAGCAGCAACTCCAGAAAATCGAACAGAGCAGGAATCCAATAGAAAAACATGAGCTAACAAAACAAAACACCATCATAAGGGGAATAGTTCTTACCTGAGCCAGGCGTAGGTCATATCAACCCCATAAATGGGTAGCAACCACCAATAAATATAACTACCATGGTAGTAAGAGTATAAAATTATAATGTCAACCATATAAATAGAATGTCAGCCACAGATCGATGTTTCAAAATATGCCATGCAGATCATTGTAGTAGGACATGAGATGAGGGGAATACAAACTGCAAGAAAACATAACCTCTGAACCAAGAACACAAATAGCCAAAAACCACCAACTGTTAGGAAAAGAGTCCTACAAGGAGGGACCAACTCATAGCCGACCTCCAATTTAATTCATAATTAGTGTAATTATAGGACAACATCCTCATACAGATATTTGATTCCATATGAATCAAAATTGAGTTGACGCAAGAGGAGGGTCATGAGGTCCAACGTTCCTAAAATCAGTGCTCTATAAATGCCGCAATATATCATTAATCAACTGAACAAAAATCAATCAATCATAGAATAAAAAATACCTGCTCAAACAGAGAATAAAAAATACTAGCACCAGGATCAATGTACTCGGAACCCATTCAAAAGTAGAAGGGAAAGACAAACAACCATATCCTCTCTCTTCGTAGGTGTTAAAAAGGGTAATACAGAGTAAGAAAATTTATTAAAATAAGTGAACCCAAATATTAGATCACATACAACATAACAGAGCTTGAGAATAAATGATTTAGGTGAATAAAATAGTATGTAATACCAGAAAAAGGTAACTACTTTCAATACATTCTATATACAATCATATTAATAAATGACCAATTTAAAGTCATATTACGCATCAATACCCAAGTCATCAAGAGGACTGATATCCTTGTGAAATAATTTTGTTGATAATCCAATACTCTTCACCCTCCCCCACTATCTTATACTAATTTGATCATTTTAAATGTCAGTTTGTTTTTTCTATTAATAACATGAAGAATCATGTAAAGGTTTAATTATTTTTTCTATCAATATTTTCAGCATACATGTGATAAGAATATAAAAACCCATTATCCACATTCAATATGAGTTGGACATCATAAATAATTATAATAAATAATGAGTGTTATATATATATAAACATCATAAATACATTTCATAAATGATAAGTGTTATACATGATTTTCAATTGCTCAAGATTACAGAACATGTGCTCAAGTAAATTCTAGAATTAAACTAGAAGATAATACTATAATTACCTTAAATGATCAATTAATAATCAAAAGACAACACCAGCATCAATTTCTTCTAAATGAATCTCAGTATTAATAACAAAACAAAGACCACAAATGGGAACACGTAATGACATAAGTATTTTTTGTGGTTAAGGAATTTATTATATAAAATTCATGATAATATAATTCCACAAACATTTCTCGCACTTGGATGTAAGGTTTTTAAAAAATTTATACATTTAAAATCATAAAATGAATTTTGAATCTGCACTTATAACAACATACAATTTATCACAATACATTTTATAATAATATTTTTCATATAATTTCACAATTTTATATCCTTTTATAACATGCATCATAAAAAATAATAACATTTACGAAAAAGAGTAGGTTAGGGAATTAAATAAGATAAAAGATAAGAAAATGTTAATTAACTGCATAATTTATGGATGAATCTAATTAAAAAAACATATATTTATATATTTTACAAAACAATGAAAAAAAAGTTTACACCTTCATTAGCTAAACCAAAGTACTCTTCAATAATTTTTAAATCCTCTACATTAAAATTTGGAAAATATGTTCGCACAATAGACTATTATTTCTAGATTTACATTTTCAAATGACCACTCAATTACAATTTTGTCCACTTTTTATATTGATAAGTCAAACCATCATTAAATTTTCTATGAATCGAAACTTTTATTGTCAATCTATTTCCAATATGATACAATCTCAAAATCAATTGGTGATGTTATAGAAGCAATCTTGTTATCATAACTTACCTTTAAGATAATCTTTGTGGATCCTTTGAGATGATCTTCATGTATTACAGCTGGACCACATGGGATCTAATGTCGGCTTAGTACTAGATGCACATGGCCAGGGTGGAAGTGAATTTTTTACATGAGTTCATGGAGAACCTTCATGAAATATGGAAGTATAAAAATGAAAATAAGTAGAATCTAGATTTGTTTGAAATGAAACATTAATTGTGTGTAAATGATTGAAAATCATTGTTTTTTCAATTGTATACATATTCTCTAATTGAAGATGGGGTCATGACATTTTTATACAAACTGAGAAATTTTTTGTGAAAAAACACTTCCTTTTTAGAGTATCATATTGTATTTTCCAACCCACTAGACAGACCACCAGCCGGTTATCCAAACGAACTCAAGGCACAATCAATACACTATTCCAAACACCATAAGAAAATTAAAAATAACACATCAACGTCAATTAAAAAGACTCAACTGTATAACATATTGCATAAAAATATTAAGAGTAATTGATAGTGGGTTAGATCACTCCACACAATATGTATGTAATCAAGACCAGCATAAGAACCATAATGAGAATATTTTTCCATATATAATTGATTGCCTATAACAAAATTGATGTGGATGTTAAAAGCATCAAATTTTCACATATTATCAAAGTAATTCTAGGTTATAAAAGTAAAAGGTGTTTCTTATTATTCATGATTTTGAGTTGACATTATAAATATGGAACTCTTGAGAATGGTTTTCTAGATATAGTTGAATGACTATAAAAGAATCCAAACATATCATGAAATATTTGACATGCCCATAGTATGATGATTTTTTAATGTATTATATTGTAATTATTCACCTATTTGTGTATTCCAATGGTGTAATGCATCAAATATTATATCCTTATAATAATTATATTTCTTATTATTCTATTACAACTTCTCATCTTTGTTTCTCTCTTCTGAAATTTGAAAAATTGATCCCATCACACTGTGAAGAACAACAATACAATTATAATGGATTGAATGTAAAAATGTTGTTTCATTGGTGTGCAATTGTTTAGGGATGTTGTAATTCTATTAGCAGGAAAGGATCCCCTTTGATGTAAATGTTATTGAAAAGTGAATCATAAAGCCAACAACTCAATATAACAGTATGAGTGTATGATAGTTGTAAAAGTTGATGGTCAAAGGGAAGAATGAATAACTTTAATTCATATTTCAACTCATATTAGAATAATAACAAATAGGTCATGATAGATCATGATATAATTTATTATTTGATGGTTTCCATTTCCAGAATACTGGAATTGATAAGTAATAACTATTTCAACTCAGGTTAGAATGATAATAGTTTAAGGATTTATGGATCTACATCATGGTTGGTTGTGATGATTCCCAAGAAAATAAAGAAATAGTGTAGGGGTAGAATCTAATAAAAATGTGCATGTGTGTTTCATAATTTCTATGGTTTATAGTTTCAATGAATTTTCTAGCATAAGGATGCTCATAGACTGAGCATTGTAGAGACTGGTAGTGTTTGATCAATATAATAAGAAGGGTCCTGTACATTAGAGGTTGTAGTTGAAATCTAATACAAATAGGTATTATTAATATAGGATTATAAATATTATGAACTACATGTGTAGTGTGATTGAGTTTCATCACAAGAGTATGAGGGTTTTTTTATGACCAGAGACTGATGACAAAAAATTCTGAAGTCATAACAGCACCTAGAAAGAAAGGAGACACCTTTCATTTGTTGGATGAGTGTCTAAACACAACAGTTAGTAATAAAACCACATATTTTGAGGATGGATGATTTTTTGGTTAAGGTATGAAAATAATAATAAAATACTGTAGTTTCTTGTTCTCATGAAAAATACTACAGTTACTCATGCTTAGGAAAAATATAGAAGTTTCTTTTGTTCATAATAACAATATAGTTACTTGTCCACATGTAAATTTCAGAATTAAACAACAATAAAATAAAAGAATTATCAAAAATGGAATAATAATAATCAATCCACAGAACCAGCTTAATATATTTTGTATTTTTAGATTGACAAGAAGAACAAAAAAATAACAGAAAACAAAATGAAAACATGAAATGAACATAGGTATTTTTTGTTTGACCAAATCGAAAATATGGTTCCATGTTTCAAAAAATAAGAATGTAAAGCAGTGGGTAAGACGCTTGGTTTGCTTGAAAAAAACATTAAACAAGGTATTATAGCAATGGGTATCAGAATTAAAATAATAAACTGAATCAAATCAACAAGAAATTGATACAGCTGATAATTGATTCCATAACCTGCAAGTGCCAAATGGGGTAGCGACAAGGAACCAGTGGTAGTGATGATGACGAGGCTCAGAAAATGATAAAAATGAGAGGAGATGATGAGGATAGAAGGGTGGTGAGCTTGGAAGGTGGAGGAGTGGGAGATAGTGTTTCCAAAAAATCATGATGGGGAGTTAGGGAGGCACGACGATGAGTGAGATCGGGGTGGAGTACTTGAGAGATGGGGGGACATTGTCAGTGGGGAGGGTGGAACAGGAGAGGGGAAGGTGTTGTTGGATGGGATTCTCAGAGAGGAGGTGGCGTTAGTGCAGAGGGAAGGGGGAGCGATGGGGATTGAGAAGGGGTGGAGTGGAAGAGAGATGGGGGAGATAGTGTCGACGGGGAGGGGGAGAGGGAGAGGGAGGCAGGTGGTTTTGGTGGTGATGCTCGGAGAGGAGGCAGCATCGGTGCAAGAGGGGGATGGGGAAGAGAGAAATGGATGATTATTCCTAGGTTCCTCCGTAAAAATATATTAACTCTAAACTAAATAATATAGTTTTATTGATATATAATGTTTCTGCAGTAAATAATTATAAATTTATATTAAATTATTAACAAATATTTATTATTTTTGGATAATTTATTACATCATTTTTATGGTAAATTATATATTGTTGATAATAGATGATAATAACAATGTCATGTGCAGGTAAAAAATATGATATTGTTAATATAAATTGGTAACATATTTAAGTGCTGGTCAATTATTTGTTTGTATAGGATGATTGTTAACAATAGATATATTTGATAGTAAAAACAATTTTTTCTACATAAAAATAATATCAACAAAACATAATATCTGTTGGAATTTATCATTTTTACCAATAGTTATATAATCTGTTACAAAATTTCTGTTGGTACAAGTAAATTATTTTGTAGTGTCATAACAATGGTTTGTAGATTTATTAATGTCAGATGAAATATGTGTGTGTTTTTATCATGTATTTTTGATACATAGCGGTGACTAATACACAATGGACTCTAAAGTGGTTAATGTAACATCAAATTTCCAACCAACAGATGTTGATATTCCTAAAAAATAATGATTTCTTTCTTTTAAGAGGATTAAATTGGTCAAATATGTGCAAAAAAATTGTAAACAATTAATTTAGGTTCAACATTAAGGAGATGGGTTTCTATGAAACACATGACTACCCACCATTTATTCCAAAGGAACACATGTCCTATAATCTTACAACTACAGTGGCTGGGTTTCAAGAACAGAAAAGGATCCCACACCTTTTATTTACCTTTCAATATGTGTTACTATATTCTATTATCATTATATGTACTATGGGAGTACCAAGCAATCAAAATAGGACAAATTATAATGATATAATATTTATTTTGAAGATGAAAATATATAGCAACGATATAAAGTATAATTGAATAACGAATGAATGAAATAAGTGGTATTTATAGAAATTATAGATCCTATATGAATGTTATAAATCTGACTAATGGAATAGTAATCTGACCATAATGAATATTGATATAGATATTATAATTGTAACGAAACTATGAATGTATAAAATTAAATATACATATATTATAAATTAAAAAATTATATATTTTTATCAATTTATAAGTGATTTTTTTTAAAAAAAATGATATATTTAGTGATGGTACCTTCTGTAAAATGTAAATGTTTATGGAAAATATTATAATTAATATAATTATTTAAAAGAAAATTGTATTCATAAAACAAATTAATAAAGTAATCTTATTTCATATTATTATAATAAGATAATTGTATTTTAACTTAATTAATATTAAAAAGGGTATGGAAATCTATTATAATATTAAAATCATTATTTTTCGAATAAATGCTAATTTTATTGGAAAAATAAAATTTTCAACTATAGAAAATTATTTTCATAAAATTGTTTCCATTTTTAAAACATTCATGTAGAAAAATGACTAAGGTATTTTTTTATTTTTGTAATTTTTTTTATTTTTTCTTGAATAGTGATGTATGATTATTTATGGTAATTAATATTATAAGCCAAATAATTGAATATTTTAGTCATGTATGATGTAAGAATCCATTTTATTGAACTGTCATGATCCAATTACTATATTTATTCTTATTAATAAACACTATTTGTTGTCTTAAGACAAAATAATAAACTATTGATAATAATAATTAAAAACACCCCTCTCCCCCACAATAAATACCACCCCATCACTTCACAACTCCTAAGACTTGTATATTATAAATACTCCACCTAATCCCCTTAATAATATTATTTCACACGTCCAAGAGATTTTTTTCTAATCAAAAGTCCAATATGGCGTTCAATGAGTGGTCCATCAAAGATGTTCTATTCAAGAGGTAACTTTGTCAAACCATCTCTATTAATTTTATTTCTTCTTCTACCATCTCCTCACATAAAAAATTTAGAAAACAATTCCAAATCCAATGTCATTTATATATCATAATGTTATATTTTTATTTTAATATCTTTTATCAACAACTTTTCTAATTTCCACTTATTCAATGAAATGACATCGATCATCAAATTATGTTGCTTTGTCGTCGCCATTGATAGTGAGATTCCATTTTTCAATTATGACATCAAAGCAGGTCATACAATAATCATTAATGTTAAAAAAATTAATATATATAATTTAACTTATTTCTTGTTTTGGAAATAATATATAGGCATAATATTAAATAAATGCAAACTAGTTCTTGATGATTGAATAACCGCCAAAATAAACTAAACATTTACAAATAACGTTTTATCAATTGAATCACCCAGATAATAGAGAAAAGTTAATATAATACTATTTAAAAATATATATGTTCATTAATACCGTATAATTTCACTTATATATAATTATTTAAATTTTAAAATTACTTCTACAATTATACAAAAATAAAAAGACCGTGCAATCATGAAAAAGAACACCCCCAGAATTATGAATTTGAACATTATAATTCATAAAAATGGCTATAATTGAATATAATAAAATTATAATAACTCATATTCATATATTATAGGTTATTAATTAGGTAATTTAAAAATAAAATTTTATTATCCTATATATTATGTTCAATTTCATAAAACATTCATACATTATGTAAGGATCTCTTCGATCCTCCTTTTTTCCATTGATTACATTTCCTTCCTCTATACCCCACTTTATTTCATCACTATTCTCATATAATTCACATACATTCTATTTATATGTTCCAAATTTTTTTATATATATAAATTAATCTTTCCTTGATGGGTAAATAGTTGTTTTAAAAGGTCCAATTCTAAATTATTCTTGATTAGAAAGCCGGATTAATGGAAACTTTTTTGTTTCTTACTTATTTTTATAGAAAAATATTAATATGTTTTGTGGTACAAGTATTTTTTTATAAAACATATCAATTTATCATAAAAAACCATTTTAGTTGTTTTTTGGTTTTATATAAACAATTACTCATTTATTTTCATTGATCACCCTTGTAATGTCCCGGTTCCGGAAGCCACCAAGAGGCGCCCCGTGCCCAGTTGGACACATGACCACAAGTGCATTTCCCCAAATTCCAGAGGCTTCCGACTTGAAGCAAGGGCCTTGGGTGAGATAATGGGGAAATTATGCCCTCATTGGCAGAGTACACAGTGAAATTAAATAAAACATGTATTTGCTGAAGCAGTAAATATCCAACAACAATAAACAGCAGAAGACTAAAACAATAAAAAAAATGGAGCACATATGTTTATATGAAATGTTGAATCATACATATCTAGGAACGAATCTAAACAATTCACAATGTTGGAGATACAAACAGTACCAAAACATTTAAAAAAGAAAAAATAAACCTCTCTACATCATCGCAAGACTATGCTTGGTCTCATTCTCTCCCGCTCCAAAGTAATCAAGTACCCGAAGTTGAAGGGCTCTTGCCATTATCTATACCTACAACAACATATTCTGCCTGGGCCCAATAGAATGGCCCAAACAAGATGTGAGACAAAATCCCACTATGCTACCACCTGATGATTTGTGCCTAATAGTCAGGGAGTATATGGCAGGTAATAGAATACTAAGTTGTACAATGTAACATTAAACAGCAGTCAGTAATCAGTAATAAGTTACATGATGATATGAAATAGTAATAAATCCACAGAACAACAATCAGTAGTGAAGAAAATAGCTAACCACAATAAGATCCCCTCTGGGAAGTAATCGCAACCAACTCCTCTAGTCCTATCCTAGATGCACCAACAACCCTCTGGGCAGTGTACTCAGACTAAAACCTCTGTTTTGGTCATACGAAATTATATGACTCTCTGGGGAAGCTCACTCAGTCAATTCCCCTTATAGTATTGGGTAGTCAGAGTCTCTCTAAAGACGATCACGTGGTCTAACCCTCTTATATCCCCATGGTCTAGAAACACTCTATGGAAGCTCACTCATTCAATTCTCCTATAGTCTCATTTCTATCACAGACTCTCTGAGGAAGCTCGCTCGGTCAATTCCTCCTCTAGACGGGAATTGTTTACGAAAATTCAAACATGTAAAGGCTCTCTGAGGAATCTCAATCGGTCTACACTCCTGTAGTCAATAATGTCCAAGACTCTCTGGGAAGCTCACTCGGTCTATCCCCTGTAGTCTATAATGTACAAGACTCTCTAAAAAGCTCACTCTCTCTATCCCCTATAGTCTACAGAACCAATTTCTCAGGGTACTCTGCCAGTTAGTTCACACTAAAGCTATAAGGCCAATGTATACCTATAGAGATACTTGGCTAACCAGTGTACAGAAAAACTAGCTTGTCAAGAATATCATTAAATCCTACGGTCATAAGGCATGGAAAACAGGTATAAAAGTGAAATGAAAACAAGATCCAATGATCATAAATAGAACAAGGCATGGAAAAACATCCAAGAACAACAATTATCCTCATCCATGATAAAAATACCTCTACACGAGCATACAAGAAATGCAAGGAAAACCATTGGGGGAAAAGGTAAACACATAATACCCCGTTCATGAGTATTGGTGAAATTTGAACATAACACACAAAGGATTCAAATGGTAAGTAAAAAACCACCTACCATGATTCTAGGAGATAAATATACTTGAACCATGAGGCTTGATTCTCCATAGAACGTTGTAGATCTATGATAATTCATGAAATTTTCTGCCCACGATATCTTGAGAAAGATGGAAAATCGTGGAATGAGACTCAAGAAGAAGGAAGAAATCACCGCTGTGATTCCAACGCAATCGACAGTTGTCGATTCGGATAACAGACAGGTGCTCGGGGACTCTGAGGATGTTTGCGGTTGTAAGGGATGCTCTTGGTTGAAGAACCTTCAAAAGAAGACGATTCTGTCGATTAGGCATGAACCAGTTCCATTTATTGAAAAAAGAAAGTACACAGGGTGTACTTCTGGATTACACATCTTTTACTAATATTTTCTGTACTCCCCTTTAAGTAGCCTCCTCATCGCCCCTACACACCATGTTTATGGCCCGGACACAGCCAGCACACGGCCTTGCGTGGCGTCGATGTACACGTCGTGTACTTTTAAAATTTATAGATTTTACTCTTTTTCTCAAAAACGAAAACATACCTAAAACGAAGATCTGGGTTCTTAAAAACATCCCCCATTAAATAAATTCATCCCCAAATTTTCATAGTGAGGCGTAGATGAAGAATCCTCGGACAGCTCAGTCCACTGCGATCGTACATCGACCTCCCTCTCTCAGGTCTCATCCTGTAATCACCGATGCTGCCATAAAACTTGTACTAGAGGAACAGACCGGCCACAAAGAACCTTAGTACTGCGAATGACAATATGGATAGGATTCTACTCAAATAATTCAACCACTTTGAGCTCAACCTCCTTGGGTTGAAAGACATGAGAAATGTCTGCAAAGTAATATCGGAGTTGAGAGATGTGGAAGACGTCGTGCATAGCACGATACCTCTGAGGTAACTGAAACCAATAGGAAACCATCCCAAATCTATCCAACACCGAAAATGGCCCAACTTAACATGGTGAAAGCATACCCTATCTCCAAATCCTCTTGTGTCCCAACCTTTGTGCGACACGTAGGAAAACCGGATCCCCGACCTCGAACTCCAGAGGTCGTCTCTGCTGATTAGCTGAAAGTGAGAAACCTTCATAAGCATGTCGACGAGAACCCAAACATCATCATTCCCTCAAGGTGACCTCGGAAACCCAGTCACAAAGTCTATCACGACATCATTCCCCTTCCACTCGGGAATGGGTAACTGCTATAAATGCCTTACGGGTAGCTGATTCTCCGCATTCACCTAATCACAAGTAGAACATCTCATAACGAAACAAGAAACATCTCTCTTCATACCTGGACACCAGTACTGGTAGTGTATATCATGATACATCTTAGTGATTCCAGGATGAACTTCCCAAACTGAAGAATGAAAATCCCACATTATATTCTTGTGTATGTCTACTGGCACCCATACGCATCCCTGGAAACACAATATCTCATCCTCGCCCACTGTCCATCCTGGAAGAGGGTCCTCTCCTGACACACTCTACCATAGGAATAGGCCTTCTGAGTCTGATAGCGACCTCATCCGCACCTAATCAAGAAGGGTAGAAGTAACAAATATAGATGATAGAAATGTCTACCCTGTTTTTCATGCACCTCCAAATGCATCTCAAAGAACAGAGCCATAAGCTGCCACTCACTACTTTCCTCCTTAACTACCTGAATCACAGTTCTCCTGCTCAACGCATCAGCCACTACGTTTCCCTTTTTCTGCAAATAGGAAAGCTCAATGTCAAAGGACTAAAGACACTTGACCCACCTGCACTATATCAGATTCAAATCATGCTTAGTGAAGAAATACTTGACACTCTTGTGGTCGATGAAAACCACAATGTGATCTCCCAGAAGGTAATGTCTCCAACAACGTAAGGCATGAACAACAACGTCCAACTCCAATTCATGCGTCGGGTAGTTTCTCTCATGTGGCCTCATCTTATGAGACCTGTACGCAAGGACTCCATATCCCTGCATAAGCACAACTCTCAGTCCGACACTTAAAGCATCACATTAGACTGTATAGCTCTTTCCCAGCTCTGTAAAGAATAGTATCAGTGCTAACGTCAACCTATATTTCAGCTCCTGAAAGGATGACTCACATTAGTCGGACAATAAAAACATTGCACATTTCTTGGTCAGACCTATCAGCAGTGCTGCAAGGTGTGAAAATTCTTGTATGAAGCGTCTGTACTATCCAGCCATCCCTAGAAAACTCTGCACCTCAAAGATGTTCTCCAGCTTCTCCCAGGAAACGACTACTCCCACATTATATGGGTCTACTAATACTCTTATCTCTGAGATAATGTGATACAAGAAGTGAATGTGATCCATCCAAAAGTGGAATTTAGGGATTTTGGCATATAAATGATTCTCTCTCAGTGTTCTCAGAATGATCTCATGGTGGGTAGCATGGTCGTGTCGAGTGTGAGAGTACACCGAGATGTCATCCAAGAAAACCACCACGAAGGAATCCAAATATGGATGGAACACTCGGTTCATCAGTGACATAAAAACTGATGGCGCATTTGTTAGACGGAATGGCCTGACCGTATACTCATATAGACCATACCTGCTCCTGAAGGTTGTAAGAGGTATATCTGATGGTCTAACGCGCTGCTGATGATAACCATACCACAAATCGATCTTCGAGAACACTCGATCTCCTCGAAGCTGATCAAAGAGGTCATCAATCCTCGGCAAAGGATATCAGTTCTTGACTATCAACTGTTTCAGCTTCCGATAATCCACGCAATGTCTAAGGGTGCCATTTTACTTCTTTTCAAATAGGATAGGCGAACCCCAAGGAGAAGTACTGGGTCGGATGAAACCATTTTCCTGCAACTCCTCCAATGGCTTCTTGAGCTCCTGCAACTCATGTGTAGCCATTCTATAAGGAGGAATGGACACCGGTGTCGCTCCTGGCACGAGCTCAATCGAGAAGTCTACCTCATGCTATGAAGGAAATCCTGAAAATTACTCTGGAATGACATCCCTAAAACGATCCACCATTGGAGGAAACCCTATATGCGAAGTCCCCTGGTCATCCAGATAAAGACTGGAAATTTGGGGTGCAACCCCTCCTAGCCCATGACACTCTGGTCCATCTCTATCCTCCCGGACATCCCACTCACCTCTATGAAGAATAGAACCTCCCTCTTGTGATACGAAACTCACCCTGCAATGATAGCAATCAACAACTACCTGAAAGAGAACTAAACAGTCCATACTGAGAATGACACCATAGCCTGTCAACTCAAGTACATAAAGGTCCCATAAAAAGTGACACCCTACAACCTCAAGAGGGTACTCTATTCACTGACGAATTCTAGACGTCCTCATTCCCAACGGTGTATCCAGAGTCGACATGTCGGCAGACAAAAAGATATAGAGCCAAAGGATCTCCACAATAGCAATAGAGATAAATCTATGAGAAGCACCAGTATCGAAAAGGGATAAAGATAAAACTGAGGATACTAAGATCGTACCTCAAAATGTGGAAGGGTTGGGATACTGAACCTAATAGGTCTGCTCCACAGCAAATGTCTGGCCTGTACCATGACCCTCTGCCCCTTGCTGACCACTCTAAGCTGATCCACTCTGCTATCGCTGGTAACCTGGTGACAGACCACCATGGCCGCAACCTCCACCTCGGCCCGAACAGCCGGAAGTACTCCAGTTCCCAGACATGTGAGAAACTGGAGATACATCACCTGTACGAGGGGACATAGAAGAAACCCTACCACCAGTTGTAGGTGAGAAGATCTGACAAAAACAATGAATATGGTCCAACTTTCCAAATGTTCAGCACTACGTCCGGTATCTCTGGCACTAAGGCCTAGTATGCTCGCTCCTCCGACATTGGTAGCATTCTACCTGGATACCCGATGATACATTCCGCCTACCCTGATCTCCTCAAGGAGACTCTCTGCGGTGTTTCCTGCTATTTGTAGGAAGAACACTGACTCTGGATGTCGAACCGCCTTGGCCAACTACTCCAGAATCTCTCAAATTTCGCTCAGTGATCAGAGCATGGTAACAATAGAGGATATCGAAGTCAAACTAATGTTTTTCACCTGCGAACAGATCTCCTTCCTGAGACCATCCTCAAACTTACTAGAAAGGAACAAATCATCACCTACTAGAATTGGCATGATGCACTACAGCTCGGTGAAACGAGATGAGTACTCCATAACAGAAAGAGTACCCTACTCAAGACTCATAAACTCAGGGGCTCGGTCGGCCCTCATGGTCTCCAAATAAATTTAATAGTATAAGATTCGCTGAAACTCATCCCAGGTCATACTCTATTGGTGCCCTGACTGTGAGATCACCTCCCACCACTTCTTAACGGTGTCTCATAGCATATAAGTATAATGATTTACCCTTTTTTCTGGACGTATATCCAGATGCTCAAAGATCGTCAGTGTGGTCTCTAGCAACAACTCTGCAGCCAGGGGTCCTCCATCCCCTATGAATGTAGGAGAATGCTGGTGGTGGAAAACTCGTTTCAACTCAACCATCGATGGGGCAGGAGGCGGTGCTCCCTGAAAGGTCTGCATCATCCTCAGGAATCTCTCCCTGAACTACACATCGGTGCCTGCAACTGGTATAACTGCTGGTGCCAAGGCTGCCACAACCGGAGGATCTGCAGGAGGTCCCTGATCGGCCATATCCAGTGTCTGATAACCGTATGACAGCTGACATAAAACCAGAGGATGTCTCAGTGGCATAACTCTGAAAGATCAAAAGCACACCTTAGATCAAGATTATCAATGATTGAGAACACATGAATACAAGACGAGAACAGGAGAAAGAAACACTCATGTTATACCAAACACGACTACACAACGAGTATAAAAACTACACGGCGTGTACATGAACTTCATTCCCTTCCCCGAGTCTCCTTACACGGCTAACTCACACGGTCCTCTTAAACCTAGACAAAACTGTGTGTTCACTAAGGACACGTCGTGCACTAGACAAGGTTTCAGCGACCCATGTTGTTAGTGACACGACTAGGTACACAGCTCCCTACTACACGGTGTGTACCTATCATACACGGAATGCTCCTGAAGGCATTGGAAAACCTCTAGTTTATACCCACACAGTCAGTGATAGGGTTTAAGAACTACACGAAGAGTAGTCATAATGTACATGCCATGTATTCTAGGTTTTTCTAGGCAGTAGCTCAGAAACTACACCGAAGCCTAGAAAACACTGAAAAAAATCATGGAGGTTCCAAAATCTGATCCGTGAGGGACCATACTCCCTGCGAATCAATGCTAGGAATCTTATACAAGTAATATACATGAGAAACATGTAAATGATCCACCATGTCCCGTTTCATGAGGTCCCATAACCCCTCAAGAACCAAAATTTTGTGTTCATTTTAGCAAGGTACAATACAAACAATTTCTCTATCAAACTGTAGAGATTCCATTAAATCATCTATCACAACAGCATGCATAATCCACACAACATCTATCACAACAACATGCAATCGCTAATGCACCCTAGATGGAATGGAAATAATGCATGGCATGTGTAAGCACTCGAGTTTTTATAATGGGTCAAATCCCGAGCCTGTTTGAACTTTTTTGACTGGATTCTGAGAAGACTGTAAAATATGGGCATTTTCTGGAAATTACCGGACTACATGCCATGTACATTATGGACACGCCGTGTATGTGGTGGGAGAGTACCGACCGTGTGCTGATCGTGTTGAAATTTCAAACTACACAACGTGTAGTTTTAGACACGTCGTGTAACTTTAACAATGTGAGGCCCTGTTTTTCACGGCCCGAACCTACCTGGCCTTGATCCGCAACTACACCAAGACTGCCCCCATAGGCTAGGGGATGGCAACCAGCACTAAAGGATAAACAACTCGGGGAGGACTTTTCCTAAGTACCTATACACACACAAGCAGCAAAAACAATGAAAAAGTGCAGAGTAAAAGAAAAATTAAAGTACCAACTGCTATATATAAACCACAAAAGTGCATCGACATCTAATCAGTATAAATAAATTATTGAAGGTAAACTAAAAAGTAATGGGGAAAACACACGCCCAACCAAAAAAGTACCACATCCCAGAAACAGGTAAACAAAAGCAAACACCTGGGAGAGTCCCACACCTCGAACCCGACTACTACCACCGCATGTGGTTCATGCTCCTGAACTCCTAAGATCTACTGAAGCCACGACCAACCTGTCCGTCGTTTTCAAGGGCATACCAAGTGCTGGAAAATCCCATGTCGGGGTGAGTATTAAAATACTCATTAGGATACCCCGGAGGCTCGAGGGAGAAACAAATGAGGTACCAAAGGGTGAGTAGTAGATCGAACATGGAAAAGTAAAGGAGTACAACCGAGAGTGTATTAAATAGTAACAGTAGAGAGTCCAGCTCAACCCAATAAGATAAATGATGTAGACTCGTCCAGACACAAGGAGCTGGAAACAATGAGAAGATAAACTTCTCATCGAGTCTTCGCTACCTATAATAGGAGAGTAGACTCGTCCAACCACGAGAATCTAGTCACGGAAATCATGTGGCATACCCCATGCGTCTTCACCTTTCCTTGAGGGAGAGTAACCAAGCCCAATAAGTGGGTACTGGAACAAGTTATATACATATATATATGCTCTGTCATGAAACCCGAACAAGAACGTAAGGGGATCTTTTTCCCGTAGCTCAACCCATGAAAGTGAGTAGCCAACTATCCCAGAAGTAAACACCATCGATGCTCAGTATCCACACATCTACCCCGAACTGCAAGTCAAGGGGATCAAATCACCGCACCTTGACACTATCCACTTTGAGCTACACTGACTTGCCCACACGGTCTTAGGTCGCGTCACAAGGACGTGTCTCGATGGGGAAAGCGCCCCTCATATGTGATAGTTCGGGGGGAGCATCAAGCCACACCTCATTACTATCACACAGTCGAGAGGTCTTCTAGAAGTCATAGCTGTCACATCACTGACCCGTACAACCAAGGGTCCCGCTCTGGTAGTCACGGAATCAAACCACAGACTAGCCTAATAGAAAGGAATAAGTCTGAGAGAAGTTGAGGGGTAACCCACTGCTCAACCCCACTGGCGGGTAAACCCTAAGAGGTCATCGGGTAACCCAATTCCCAGTCTCTACTGGAGGGTAGACCCTAAGATATCGACAGGCGACCCACTGCCCAGCCACGCTGGAGGGTAGACCTGGAAAGAAGTCGACAAGTGACCCACTACCCAGCCCCGCTGGAGGGTAGACCTGGAAGAAGTCGACAGGCGACCCACTGCCCAGCCCTGCTGGAGGGTAGACCTGGAAGAAGTCAACATGCGACCCACTGCCCAGCCCTGCTGGAGGGTAAACCTGGAAGAAGTCGATGAGAAACCCACTGCCCAGTCTCGGCTGGAGGGTAAACCCGAAGATGTTGATGAGAAAACCACTGCCCAACCCCACTAGAGGGTAAACCCAGAACTGCTCTATCCATCCCTACTGGATGGTACAACACTATCCAATAGAACACGGAGTGGATATTGCAGAACTACCCATCTCTAGAATAATTAATCTAGCAGAGGTTCAGCGCCCATGTAGTGTGGGTCATGCTGATACCTAGAGCTCTGCCTAGGGAAATACGAATAGATGTGATACTAAAATCCCACACTGCTAAAGGAGGAAGGGGAACTCAAAAAATTCTGCCGCTCAAACCTTCGAGAACAGATCCAGGGGAAACCACCCAACCCTACTGGTCTAAACCTCCATGAACAGAAGGACCCTCTTCGTCGCAAGAGGTCAAAGGTATGTAATGTAGAACACGACACGCACATCGGACCCACACAACGTGTGGCCCTATCTCCAAACCAAGCACGCAAACGTTCTCAGGTACTACAACATGTACCTCCAATCATTCCCGAATACTCCCAGAGTATACCACATTTCCAGACCAAAGGCTATCGTGCTCACGACACCCAACATCAATGTGAAGGGCGAAAATGTAATTTTTCCATCCTTCTTCCTCCATGGCCCTAGCATGACCAACAACTTTTCATTAGACATTAACTTCACTCACACGGGAGTGAACACGATATCAGGCCAAGGGTTAGATTTCGAACACAGTAAGAAGTACTACCATCGAAGCACCTTTAATGCTTCCACATTTAATGAGATCTTGAAAGAGACTCTGCACATCTAATAAAATCATACAGTTGTAATCCTCATGGAAAAACATGCAAGGGAGACTATTTATTCTCCTCCAATGGATATCCAGAGGAAAATATTCATTTTGTTGTACCGCGCATGGGCGGTGCTTCGTGGGACCCGCATCTTGGTCCCGAATTCCAACAAACAGATGCACTATTGCGATCCTCTCGGAAAAGTACACAAGATTGACTAATCACATGTCAAAACGGACACCCAGTGAAGAAGCTGATATTCACCGTCAATGCCGAAAACGGGCCATGTGGGTTCCACACCTCGATCTCGATTTAAGTGCTCGAAATCAATCATGAAATGTCTGCCTCAACATTAGGGTCGTGATACCGCTGATAGCGCGCCAATCAGAAGTCAGAAACAGACGTACGGTCCAATACAAAATTCCCTCAAATAATATTAATTATATTATTATTATTATACATGGGTGTTCCATGCAACCATGCCACGGGCTAGAAATAAGCATCCAAGATTGGAATCAAAATGACTGTCACAAAAACATGATCACGTCGCTGGTGGCAGCACATCAATCAGACGTCACATGGGGGAGTATCAACCGAAAACAATATTTTATAACAAAAGAATAATAATAATATTTTATATTATTATTATTATTATTTATTGTTTTTATTATTAATTCACTCAATCAAACACACTATTTGTTTCTTCCACATGAGTGGAACCCCCCCTCATGCCATATTTCCCTTTTTTTATTCTTTATTCTTCTTGTTTTTCTTCTTCTCTCTCCAATCAAAAATAAGCTCTCCTTTCTCCCTCCAAACAACAGACACACACCATGCGGGTCTTGTTTCCCCCGCCGGTTGCCCAAGTCCCTGCCTCGAGCACCTCGCCGCTGGATACCCACCATCCTGGCTCACCGGTGCACCACTATCCAGCCATGCCGGCAACTCCCTCGGCCTCCAGCCTGACGTCACACCAGCCGCACCCCACTGTGCGTTGGCCCTGCTCCGCTGGACTGTGTTGCTGCCTATTGTCTCGAACCACCGCCACGACCCGCTTCACGCCACCACATTGGCCAGTCTTGGCCTCTGTGACCCACTGCACACCATGTAATGAAACCCTCAATCTGGTCTTGGATAAGTTTCCTACCTCTCGTACCTCAATCGCATTCTCCAACCCAAAACTATGTCCGCATAAAAGATCCATTTCGTCAAGTATTGATCCCATGACAATTTATTATCAGGTATTTTATCAATATGCCGATCAATTAAAAAGTCAGCGATGAGAAAGAGAATAATGAAGAACAATAGAACAATTAACAAATCGAGGAACGAACATTAGTTCATCGTCGTTAAAATGATGAACTAAGATTAATGTTTATACCAATAATTAATAAACTGTGGGATCACGAGAAGGATGATAATCATGGATCAAATGAAAATAGAAATCAATTATCAATCGTTTAAATCAAAGGGAAAAAAACCACAAATTGACGAATCCTACCTCGAATTGGATCTTTCATCAAAGAAGAACACGCGTGCAAAGATTCGCTGCGTTCGTTGCGCTTCAGAACAACTCGATCCAAAGCTTCATCGTCATCCGCTAAAAGGAGGAGGAGGAGGTGAAGGAGGAAGAGAGCATGGGAGGAAGGGAGTTGCTTGGGAGAGGAGATGGGTTTCGTCAGGGAGAGGGTAGGGGAAGAAGAGAGTAAATAAAGAAAATTAATTAAACCTTTAATTATTTAAAAACTCAAACCAATTTAAATCCGCACCCGAATCCCCAAATGCAGTGAATGTTAGGTCTCGCCTAGGGTAAACATCACCTCCCAAGAACAACGATGGTCTCATAATTTAAATATGAGGCTCCATTAAAAAGATATAAAATCAATCGTCTGAGACAACTTAATTACAAAAATGCCCCTGGTGGCGTTTTCCACCAAGGGCATGCGCCCATGAAAGTGACACCCCTCCTAGGGTAAATGGCAGGATCCGGACTCAACGTTGCCCTCAGGTTTCCAATCCAAGTTACCATTTAAGAGTTACTTGAGTTTAACCATTAAACGAGTAAATTAATTATTTTATTTATCCATTTAATGTTCCGTTAACGGGAGAGGGGTCCAAACGTCCCGCGCCGATAAGATTTATGTCGTTCCTAGGGTAAACACCCAATTTAGGACCCATCCGTAGACTCATATTTATGATCTGAAGCACCATTTTGGAGTTATACCATTTATTGTGCATGCCCAGTGTGATTGAACTAAAAATTTAATTCTGTCCACACCAGGGCTCGGAATCACCCACCTTCTGAAGGTGCTGCTATGGAATAACATCGAAAATATTCCAAAGTCGTTTATAAAAAAAAACCGGGTTCATAAATCATTCCATCCTTCAAGATTTTCATCCCCGAAAAGAAAAACCAGGGAACAACTCAGTGTACTATGCCCACACCTGGCTCATCCGTACCTAGAAGAACACTTGCACAGTCCAACGTCACCGCACACGGACAAAAGGATTTGATCTGTTCACGCGAGGTCTTCCCACGACGATGAAATTAATAGGGGAATGCACACATCTTCTCGGGTAAGTCACGTGGGATACGTCGTGCACCAACTCCAGACTTTGGGGTTAGGGAAAAGAGGTAGGGAACCTCGCCATCCCTTCGCACAATCTCAAATGGCCTGAAGGCTCTCGAGGGTATCTCACCTCACCGACCGAACCCCTACGTCGCACGCCGCGACGGGAATCACCGCTTGGACCTGGGACAAAGCCCGGTGATTCCCTCCTTTAGAATATCCATATCGTGAAACACCGTAGGATATCTGGTCACACATGATTTCATAGTCAATGTCTCGTAACCAAGAATCTCTTACACGCTCGGATAGCGGAGGAGTCAACACCATCTACTACAGAAAAGGTCTTATGCCTTTTTACCTTACTAACACAGGGCCACGCCGTCGCCCTGTGTCACCCTGGTAACAAGCCAAGAAAGGAGCATGGAGAAAAACCATTCCACACACAGAGTCTAACAATTCTACTACAAAAAAGTGGAAGAGTTGCATAGCATACCTCTTATCACCTTATGCTCTGCAGGATCGTAGACATCCAAAGCTCGCGGCTGTCCGTAGTCCCAACTGTTAGCTCACAGAGCCTAACGTGGACCGCCTTGTAGTGATGTGAAGACCTAGTAAGGTCTTTCCCCACTACCAGCTCCTCCCTCTCCATTGATAGCACCACCTCTCTTGGCTCTACCCCGATCACAATGCTGCCTCTACCGCGGTGGTGCACCTATTACCCGCTCGACATTCTCAGCGTGCCTGGTCGGGTAGTCTCACGCCAGGTGACCTCGCCCACCGAAAGGATAGCACTGGCGCACTCCGGGCTGCACTGGTTCCCTCCGGTGCCACTGTGGTGTACGACCATGCCCCTGAGACCAGTAATCAGAAATCCACCTGCGTCGAGGTTCTTCTTGCTTACACCCGCTACCTGCATCAGATGTCTCTGCCACAACGTGCTTGCTGCCACCACCAACTGTAGAAAGCGACAGGAAGCTCTCTACCACCAGCACCTTCTATAGAACCCCGACATATGTGGGAATGCCCAAGGGTACTATGATAGCATGAATCTCTCGGCGAAGACCCTGCTCAAAATTCTGTGCTCAGATGTTTTCATCATGGACCATGTCCGGGTAAAAGCGTGCACGGTCTGCGAAACTGGCCGCGTACTCAGCCACCATCATCCCTCCATGTTGAAACTACAGGAGTTCTTGAATCCAAATGGAGCGTAAGAAGGAGGGGAAAAAGTCATCATGAAACAACAACTGAAAGTCACCCCACAAAAGCAACAACTCGTTATGAAACCGAGTCATCAGACTCCACCAACGCCATGCTGCTCCGCGAAAAAGGTTGGCGGCCAAAGCCACCATAAGATCAACCAGCGTCTGCACAAGCTAGAAAAGGCAATCCACTGTCTCTATCCAAACCTCTGCTACATGAGGGTCTGGCTCACCAACGAACCTCATCGGTCTCAACCACTGGAACTCACAGTGTGAGCTCAACCTGCCCTCAAGCTCATTCTACCCTGCTGAAGCTTCCTGCTACTCACCAGGTGGGGGTGCTGTTACCTACCCACCCGGAGAAAGGGACTCGATTGATGGGTCCTGGACTGTGGCCTCGTAGCTCACAAGGTCATCATCATGAACAAAATCTGGTATCCTGGCAGGCTGTCTTCATGGAGACATCCTGAATGTTACAAAGGAGTGCCGCCATCATATCAGCATATATGTATATAACAATAACAACAATGGGGAGTTGAATCAAGAAGGACAGTCATGACTCAATCCTATGTGATGCACAAACCAATTTTCCCTACAACAAGTGTCTCAGCATGCCGAGTCGACAAGCGGGTTATCAGGGTCCTGGTGAATGAATACGTCGGCCGCCGCACCATCACTGGACTCCCTAGCCTGAGAGCCTCTCTCGAGACAGATTAACACTGTTTCCCTAAATACCAACCAATTATTTTTTAGGGACATCCTCACAATGTCCCAAGGAATGAACCAGCTCTGATACCACTTTGTCACGGCCCGAACCTACCTGGGCTCGAGCCACAAATACCCCAAGCCTGCCTCCATAGGCCAGGGGCTGGCAACTAGCAGCGAAGGATAATCAACTCGGGGAGGAATTTTCTTAAGTACCTGTACACACACACGCAGCACACACAATGCAAATGTGAAGAGTAAAAGGAAAAGTAATGTACCAACTGCTATATATAATCCCCAAAAGTGCATCGATCTCTAATCAGAACAAAGAAAGTGCTGAAGGTAAACTAAAAAGTAAAGGGGAAAAACACGCGCCCAACCAGAAAAGTGCCACAACCTGGAAACAGGTAATCAAAAGCAAACACCTTGGGGAGTCCCACACCTGGAACCCAACTATGACCACCGCACACATTCCAAGCTCCAGAACTCCTATGCTCTGCTGAAGTCACGACCAACCTTTCTGCCATCTTCAAGGGCACACCAAGTGCGTGAAAAGCCCAAGTAGGGGTGAGTATAAAAATACTCAGCAGGATAACCTGAAGGCTCGAGGGAGCAACAAAGGAGGTGCTGAAGGGTGAGCAGTAGATCAAACAGGGAAAAGTAAAGGAGTACAATCGAGAGTGCAGTAAAGAGTAACAGTAGAGAGTCCAGCTCAACCTAATAAGAGAGAGGAGGTAGACTCTTCTAGACACAAGGAGCCGGAAATAGTGGGAAGATGAACTTCTCATCAAGTATTCACTACCTATAGTAGGAGAGTAAACTCATCCAACCACAAGAATCTAGACACGGAAATCACGTGGCATATCCCGCGCATCTTCGCCTCTCCTGTACGGATAGTAACCAAGCCCAAGAAGCGGGTACTGGAACAAGGTATATACATATATATATTCTCTGTCAAGATACCTGAACAAGATCATAAGGGGATCTCCATAGTGTAGCTCAACCCAAGAATGTGAGTAGCCAATAGTACCAGAAGTAAACACCATCGATGCCCAGTATCCGCAGGTATTCCACGAACTGCAAGTCAAGAGGCTCAGATTACTACACCTTGAACTATCCTCTTTGGGCGGCACTAACTCGCCCGCACAGTTTTAGGTCGCGTCGCAAGGACGTGTTTCGGTGGGGAAATCTCCGATCGTACTTGATAGTTCTGGGGGTGTGTCAAGCCACACCTCGTCACTATCACACAGTCGAGAGGTCTTCTAAAAGTCAATGTTCTCACATCATTGACCCATACAACCAAGGGTCACGCTCCTATAGTCACCGAAAATAACCATAGACTAGACTAGTAGAAAGGACTGAATCTAAGAGAAGTCTTCGGGTAACCCACTGCCCAGCCCCACTTTAGGGTAAACCCCAAGAGGTCGTTGGGTAACCCACTACCCATTCTCTGCTGGAGGGTAGACCCTAAGAGGGCGTCAGGAGACCCAGTGCCCTGCCCCGCTGGAGGGTAGATCTGGAAGAAGTCGACAGGAGACCCAGTGCCCAGCCCCGCTGCAGGGTAGACCTGGAAGAAGTCGAAATAAAACCCACTGCCGAGCCCTGTTGGAGGGTAGACCTGGATGAAGTCAAAATGCGACCCACTGCCCAGCCCTATTGGAGGGTAGACCTAGAAGAAGTCGATGAGAAACCCACTTATCAGTCTCTTCTGGAGGGTAAACCTGAAGAAGTCGATGGGAAACCCCCTTCCTTGCCCCACTGGAGGGTAAACCTGGAACTGCTCTGGCCATCCCTACTGGATGGTACAACACTGGCCATCAAAACACGGAGTGGGTATCGCACAACCACCCAACTCCAGAACAATAAACCTAATAGAGGTTCATCGCCCGTGTAGTGTGAGTCACGCCGATACCTGGCGCTCTGCCTAGGGAAATATGAATGGAAGTGATACTGAAATCCCACACGGCTAAAGGAGGAAGAGGAACTCAAACAACTCCGCCGATCGAACCATCGAGAACAGACCTAGGGGAAACCACTCAACCATACTATTCTAAACCATCGTGTATAGAAGGACCCTCGTCGTCGTGAGAGGCCAAAGGTATGTAAATTAGAACACGACACAGACATGGGGCCCAAACAACGTGTGTCCCTATCTCCAAACCAAGAACTCAAACGTTCTCAGGTACTACAACATGTACCTCCAATCATTCCTGAATACTCCCAGACTATTCCACATTTCTAGCCCAAAGGCTATCGTGCTCACAGAACCCAACATCAACGCAAAGGGCGAAAATGTAATTTCGCCAACCTGCTTCCTCCATGGCCCTAGCACGGCCAACCAAATTTCATTAAACATCAACTTCACTCACATGGGAGTGAACACGATCTCATGCCAAGGGTTCGCTTCCGAACACAGTAAGAAGAACTACCACCAAAGCACCCTTCATGCTTCCACATTTAATGAGATCTCGAAAGAGACTCTGCAAATCCAAACAGAACGTACCATTGTAATCCTCGCGGAAAAACATGCAAGATAG
Source organism: Viscum album (assembly GCA_963277665.1). NCBI lineage: Eukaryota > Viridiplantae > Streptophyta > Magnoliopsida > Santalales > Viscaceae > Viscum > Viscum album. The sequence goes on along the minus strand of OY728152.1, from coordinate 863,599,608 downwards.
ACAATTTACATGCCTCCAACGGATATCCAGAGGAAAAAATGTATTTCGTTGTACCACGCATGGGCGGTACTTCGTGGGACCCGCATCTCGGTCCCGAAGTTCAACGAACGGATGGCACCGTTGTGATCCCCTCATAAAAGTACACAAGATTGACTAATCGCTTGTCCAAACCGGACACGAGGTGAAGTAGCTGAAATTCAACATCAACGCCCAAAATGGGCCCCGTGGGGTCTGCACCTCGATCTCATTTTAAGTGCTCAAAATTAGTCATGAAATGTCCACCTCAACTTCATGGTCGTGATGCCGCTGACAGTGCATCAATCGGAAGTCGTATGCAGACGTACGGTCCGATACAAAATTCCCTCAAATAATAGTAATTAAATTATTATTATTATTATTATACTTGGGTGTTCCATGAAACCATGCCATGAGCTTGAATTAAGCATCCAAGATTGGACTCAAAATGACCGTCACAAAAACAGGACCACATTGCCGATGGAAGTGCATCAATCGGACGTCGCACGGTGGAGTTATGATCGAAAACAATATTTGATAACAAAAGAATAATAATAATATTTTCTATTATTATTATTATTATTATTATTTACTGTTTTTATTATTAATTCACTCAATCAAACACACTCTATTTTTGTTCCTCACGGGTGGTTCCCCCTCATACCATATTTCCCTTTTTTTATATTCTTTATTTTTCTTGTTTTTTTTCTTCTCTCTCCAAAAAATACAAAGCTCTACTTTCTCTCATCAAACAATAGACCCGCACGACGTGGGTCTTGTTTCCCCCGACGGTCGCCCAGGTCGCTGCCTCGAGAACCTCTCCGCTAGATTCCCACTATCCCGGCTCGCTGGTGCACCACCATCCAGGCACGCCGACAACTCCCTCGGCCTCCAGCCTGACGCCACACCAGCCGCACCCCACCATGCGTTGACACTGGTCCGCTGGACTACCTTGCTACCTATTTTCCCGGACCATCTCCATGACCCGATGCACACCACCACGCCGGCTAGCCTTTGACTCTACGACCCACTACACACCACGTACTGAAACCCTCAATCTTGTCTTGGATAGGTTTCCTACCTCTCGTACCTCAATCGTGGTCCCCAAACCAAAACAATGTCCGCATAAAAGATCCATTTTGTCAAGGATTGATCTCGTGACAATTTATTATCCGGTATTTTATCGATCCGCCAATCAAAAGAAAATTCGGCGATGAGGAAGAGAATAATGAAGAAAAATATCACAATTAACAAATCGAGGAACGAACATTAGTTCATCGCCGTTAAAATGATAAACTATGATTAATGGTTATAACAATAATTAATAAATTGTGGGATCATCAGAAGGATGATAATCACGAATAAAATGAGAATAGAAATCAATTATATATCATTTAAATCAACGGGATGAAAACCACAAATTGATGAATCCTACCTCAAATTGGATCTTTCATCGAAGAAGATCATGCTAGGAAAGATTCGATGTGTTTGTTGCGCTTCGGAACACCTCGATCCAATGCTTCAACGTCATCCTCCAAAAGGAGGAGGAGGAGGTGAAGGGGGGGAGAGCATGGGAGGAAGGGAGTTTCTTGGGAGAGGAGAAGGGTTTCGCCAGGGAGAGGGTGGGGGAAGAAGAGAGTAAATAAATAAAATTAATTAAACCATTAATTAATTAAAAACTCAACCCAATTTAAATCCATGCCCGAAACCCCAAACGCATTGAAAGTTAGGTCACGCCTCGGGTAAAAATCACCTCCCAAGCACAACGGTGGTCTCAAAATTTAAATCTGAGGCTCCGTTCGAATGATATAAAATCAAACGTCCGAGACCACTTAATTATGAAAACACCCCTAGTGGCGTTTTCCACAGAGGGCCCGCACCCACAAAAGTTACAACCCACCTAGGGTAAACGGAATCCTCCGGACTCAACAGTGCCCTCAGTTTTCCATTCCGAGCTACCGTTTAAGAGAAACATGACTTTAACAATTTAATGAATATATTAATTATTTTATTTATCCGTTTAATGTTCCGTTAATGGGAGAGGGGTCCAAACGTCCCGTGCTAACATGATTTATGTCGTTCCTAGGGTAAACAACCCATTTAGAACCCATATGTACACTCAGATTTCTGATCTGACGCACCATTTAGGAGTTATCCCATTTATTTGGCGTGCCCAGTGTGAATGCACTGAAAATGTAATTCCGGCCACACGAGGGCTCAAAATCACACGCGGTCTGAAGGTGTTTCTCTAGAATAACATAAAGAATATTCCAAATCCTTTTATATAAGGAAATCCATATTCTTAAAAAGTTCATGTCATGTGGTTCCCAGGTATAAATTTCTAACTACACGACATGTTGTCTTCCTTGACGCACCTTGTATCATTGTTCCGTGTAGTGGCCGAGTCGCTGATTATGTGTTGACCGTGTACACGGTCCAAGATGTGAAAAAGACCCCGATTATGTCAGAGTACCAAAATAAAACTACATGGCGTGTAGCCATAAAATACACATCGTGTACTTTTATTTTTATTTGATCATCTGAGATTCCATCGCGTCTTATTTCTGGGACACCCTTCTTCTCCCCCGTTGGATGAACAGTGCATCTGAAAACATCCGAAGAACAACAAACCTCCTAGATTCGTCATACATTGTTCGTTCTTCGATCTGTCGAAGGCAGCGGGATTGCATTGGAAAGGCTAACCCCACACGCCCTCTTCTTCTTAGAATCCTTGCCTATTCCACCGTAGTTTCCATTCGAGAAATTTTTCCGAAACATGACGGAAACACAAATCTACCACGAGTTAGACCGATTCAGAGGATGATATCAATGGAGTGTCATCGTATGTGTACGAGGTGGGTGGTGCATAACTACTTTCGTGTTTTCATAGACAATTGCGGGTAGCGACCTTCGGCCCGACATTGCGTATTGAGCGAAACCCTTGTTCATTTATATTTAACTGTTTATCTTCATTGCGGGATACCTCTAGGTATTCCCTGACCCTTGATGTGCTTGATCGAGGCCACCTTCGGGGCCATTGCCCGTTTGGGGGCATTTAGGCCGAGGGTGCCGAAATGGGTATAAAGTGAATTGTTTGTGAAACTTCTAGGTTTAGACTTATTTTGATGTTATTGGATTAAACATCTGAGTTTGATTTGTTAAAGCATGTTATTAAATTTTTTAAGGAATTCATGACCATAGGTGCTGGTATGGGATATCACAAGTTAGTATAATTTGACTGTTTAGCAATTTCCTGTTTAAAATGATGCTTTCAAGTATGAATTTTCAATTTGTGATTTTGTAGTTTTGAACTACTTGTTGTGTTGGCCATGGCCTAGATATATTGTTGAGTGATGGGAATCACATGATGGGGATTTTTCTCGGGTTACTTTGGGTGGTTGCTACCATGGGATTGGGCATCATGGACGTCGGTTGAGGCAGTTGGACTGTCGGGTTGGGCTTGGCCCTGGTTACTTGGATGGTGATGCCATCAGAATTGAGCGACAGGTTCGCAGGGACATGTGGCGTCAGAGGTGTTGTGGCTTGGGGACATAATGATGGGATTACCGTTCACCGGGTACCTTTGAGTAGTGTGCACACAGATAGACTCTGAGATGAGGTGGTATGTCCACTTACTGTGTAGAGGCCCCCGTTGGATGCGGTTAGGTATTTTTGGTTTGGGGGTGCTTTCCATAGGAAGCCACATGGAAGGTGAGGAGACTTCAGGATAGATCATTGTGGCGGTCAGGTTGGGGGCAGAGGCTCACTATGATTTGAGGGTAGATATCACTTTCCCTCAAGTTGTCTTTTGAGGAAAGGAATCGTTGTTCCTCCAGATGTTGTGCCATGGGACGGTTGAGCTTCCGAGATGGGTTACGATTTTTGGGAGTGCCTTTGGGGTGTGGGTACATGAGACACATGGTGTCAGGTAGCACGTGGTGTCGGGTTACATTCAGAGATTCTGGCACTAGATGAAGTAGGTGACACTTCCTTGTGGCTTCTGTGCACCAGTGAAGTTTGTATTTTCTTTTGGGCATTGTAATATTTACTATTTTTCTTATATAAGCATTTATACCTAAACAATTATATTAGGTACACACACTTTTGTGGTATCCTAATGAGACTTGTCTCACACCCTACACGGGCTCTTCGGGACACGTGTATACTTTATGAAATTGTGTGCAGGTAGAGGGTTAGCCTCAGGAGATGGACATTAGTGCTGTTGGCATGGAGACTGGTATGGACCATGAGGTCATGCCTTGCTGGAGTTAATTGTTTAGTTTCCCTTTTTGTATCAGCATTATTACATTATTACGTAGAAACTATTAGTTATCCATTGGAGCCTTTTATATATTGATATATATGACTTGCTTTGGATGAATGCCTTGTTTGTTTATAGTAGTAGTTGCTTGTATTTTTTAGCATGTTGTTCTGTTTACTTTCCACTGTTGTTGATTCAATATTTCTTCCACTTGATTATTGATGTTGGATATTCTTCCACTCTGTGAGTCTGGTTTGACTCTACTAAGTAATTTTCTCTGCTGCACAGTTAAGTATTATGTTCAGACCAGTAACATTTTATTCCTCCGAGAGGGTATAGCCTCCCCACTATACCTATTCAGACCCTCGATGCTAATCAGCAGCCTTTAGCGTTCAGAGGAGGTGCACCTAAGGTAGTGACACCCGACCCGCTTGGCACTGTTCGGGTGGCTGGCTTGGTCTAGGTCGTTACAACATGTGATTTCTAACAAGTGCCTATATGATGCATTAGATGGCATATCATCATCTGATCGGGTTGTGATTGAAATTGAACATCAATAACACAACAATAACAACACAAGTAATGTGAATCACTCTAGGTGAAATCATATGAATCGTAAAATCTAAAAAGAAGAAAACGGCAATAAACGAGGTAGATTGGCTTTTACCTGTACACGGGATAGCTACTCATGGGCACAACTTATTACCAAGTACCGAATCCGTCCTATCCCTGGATAAAGGCTCCAAACAATAAATCAAGAGAAAATAATATCCTTTTATACAACTTTGTAACGTCCCGGTTCCGGAAGCCACCCAGAGGTGCCCCGTACCAGGTTGGTCACATGGCCTCAAGCACATTTCCCCCAATTCCAGAGGCTTCTGACCTGCAACAAGGTCCATGGGTGTGATGGTGGGGAAACTATTCCCTCATTGGAAGAGTACACAGTAAAAGTAAACAAAACATGCAATAACCGAAGCAGTAAATATCAAACAACAATAAACAATGGAAGAATAAAACAATAAACAACTAGATCACATATGTATATATGAAATGATTCATGATACATATCTAGGAAAGAATGAAAACAATTCACAATGCTGTAAATTAAACTAGTACCAAAACAAGTACAAATGAAAACATAAATAGCTCTACAACATCACAAGCCTAAGCGTGGTCCGATGATCTCATGCTGCAAAACAATCAAGTACCAGAAGTCGAAGGGTGCTTTCCCTTGTCTACACCTGCAACAACACAATCTTCATGGGCCCAAAAGCATGGCCCTAACATGGTGTGAGATTAAATCCCAGCAGGAAACCACCCGAAGATATGTTCCTAACAGTCAATGAGTATATGACTGGTAATAGTACAGTAAGCAGTAAACAATTATAGTAAACAGTGTGCAGTAATCAGTAACTAGTAACAAGATGATATGCAATAGTAATCAATCCACAGAACTACAAGCAGTAGTGAAGTAAAAAGCTATCCACAATAGGAACCCCTCTGGGAAGTACTCGGAGCCAACCCCTATGGTCATATCCAAGAAGTACCAACAACCCTCTAGGAAGTGTACTCAACATAACCCCTATGGTTTTGTCATACAAAATTATAAGACTCTATGGGGAATCCCGCTTGGGAAATTCCCCTTATAGTCTAGGGTAGTTATGGACTCTCTAAGGAAGTTCACGTGGTCTAACCCTCTTGTTGAACAAAGGTCTAGAAACTCTCTATGAAACCTCACCCGGTCAATCCTCCAATAGTCTCAGGTCTATCACAGACTCTCTGAGGAATCTCGCTCAGTCAATTTCTCCTCTTGATTTTAATGGTTTTAGGAAATTAATACTAGTAAAGACTCTTTGAGGAAGCTCACTCAGTCTATCATCCTATAGTCTATATTGTCCAAGACTATCTGGGATGCGCACTCGGTCAATCCCCTGTAGTCTATAATTTCCAAGACTCTCTGAGAAGCTCTCTCAGTCTATCCCTTATAGTCTACAACACCTGGATCTCACAGTCCCATTCCGGTCAGTTCATAATAATGCTATAAGGACAAAGTACACCTATAGAGCTACTTGGCTAACCAGACTACAAAAAAACAATCATGTCAAGAATATCATTCCATCATATAGTCATTAGGAATAGAAAATAGGTATAACGACAAAAGGCCGACAAGACACAAAGGTCGTAAATAGAATAAGGCATGACAAAACATCCAAGAATAACAATTATCCTCATCCATGATAAAAATACCTCTACACAAGCATACAAAAAAGGAAGAAAAAACCACATGGGTAAAAAGGTAAACACATAATACCCCGTTCACGGGTATTGGTGAAATTTGCACATAAATCTCAAATACTTTGAACGGTAAGGCACAAACCAAATACATTGATGCAATGAGATCAATATACTTGAAACACGAGGCTTGATTCTACTTAGAAGGACGCAGATCTACAAAAACACACAAAACGTTCAACCCACGATATCTTGAGAAAGAGGGAAACTCATTGAATGAGACTCAATAAGATGGTAGATATCACCGCTATGGTTCCAATGCAATCGACGGTGGTTGAATCGGAAAATAGATGGGGGCTCACGGGCTCATAGGATGTTCATGGCCGTATGGGATGCTCTCGGTCGAAGAACCTTGAGATGAAGATGATTCTGTCGATTAGGCATGACCCTGGTCCATTTAATAAAAAAATTAAAGTGCACGACATGTACTTATAGAGTACACGACATGTACTAGGATTTTTCGTACTCCGTTTTAAGCAGCCTCCACATATCCCCAACACACCGTGTGTGTGTCCCGGACATGGCCAACACACGGTGTTGCGCGAAATCGAAGTACAAAGTGTGTACTTTTAAAGTACATGGCGTGTACTTTGAAAATTTCCATATTTTCCTCTTTTTCTCTAAAACAACCAGAAACTAAAAACATACCTGAAACAAAGATCTGGGTTCTTACAACTCTTTAATATATTCCATTATGTTTCAAAAAAGTGGATCATTTCTAAAGATTCCAAAATTCTATTTTTAATGTATTAACTTTAGTTTGAAATCATTTATCATGATATATTAATATTTTCACATTATTATTTCCCATAAATGATGTATTCCATTCTTTCATGGATACCATTTTGATACACCACTTGGTTATGCCTTATGACATGATTAAGAAACCCATCCCCTTCCTTTGGTATGCCATATGCGTTTTCCTTCTATTTGGTTAATTTATATAGAACACATATTTATTTAACTATTATGATGTGTACAACAAGATATATCTCCAATGAATTGGGTAATATTTTTGTCTAAAGAGACATCATGTATGGGATTGGGGACCAAACATAATCCATTATCGGACTTTGTCCCCCATGTGATATAGTCTTCCCAATTATCATTGACTCGTGTTTATATCTTGGTATATGTTTCCACAAGATTATAATATTTCCATGATCATATAATTCCGTGTCCTATTTATTATTCTACTATATGTTTATCTATGATTCATGACCCTTATGTTATCATTTTATTCCTTCAAACTCATGTGCTATGTTTTTTCCCATGTTGGTTCCCTTACTGGGTTTTTTTAGATAATCCATTTTGTCTATGTATTATTCATGTTATCCTATGCGGTTATATGATCTCAAAGGCAGTTATTAGGTCACTTTTTTATTAAATAGTAGAAGTTATTTTTTTTCATTTTTTAATAGTTTCCCTAATCATATAAATACAATAAAATTTAAAATTCATGGTCTGTTTCCATGGAATATTATGATTAAAATTGTGTATAATAAGTTTAAAATGATTGGGTCACTATTATTCATCTTATAGGATAGTGTAGTAATTTTTGTAAATTAGGACTAGAAAAAATTATTAATAATGATATGTAAAATTATATCATTATGGATAACCAATATGGAAAATCAGGGAATAATAAGTTAGGATATAATTTTCATTTATATGTTATTCCATCTAAGTTTATAGTATCATTTTTATATTCTCATTATCTAATTATTCATGGATCATTAAGTTTTAATTTTTTAGAAAATTTTCTGAGGTAGGAGAACACATTCTAATAACCAATGTGATAGAAAAATTGATTATTTCTCAAATGAGATACCAACATTGATGGGATCATAATATCAGAACCCCATGATAGTACTTGATCAAATAGTCCATGTTTGGAATATTAACATGAATAATGTAGAACTACATCTATATACAAAGAATGATAATGTTGTGGTTGGATCCTTTATATGAAAAATAAATCCCATCTTTAGCTAATCTTATGATCCCAACATTGTAGAAAAATGAAATATTCTCATTGAGAATATATTCTCTATTCCCAATTGATTAGATGAATATAAATTCATACATGAAGTCTGTCAATTGACATGGAAGTTGGTTAGTGAGGGACACTTATAAAAAAGAAAAAGTCAAAATAGGAAATTGACTTCATAGATTGGGAATGATTTTTAAAAAAAATTCAATTAATATTTTCCATGAACTCTCCCTAGAAATACGGAGAGGGATTTCCACAGAGAAAATAAAACCTACAATAAATCAATTAGGGCATATGAGGAAAAAACTCCATGTCTTTCATGAGATATCATCAGCATTTTAATGAACTCTGAAATTACGTATGATCCCATCTTGATAGGATTAAATTGGATTCAATGAAAATCCTTAGAGATTTGAGAAATCAAAAATAATTATGATATTTTCCAATGAACCCTAAAGGATGAAAAGAAATTTGGTGACTCTCAGTATCCTCATGGGCTCAAATATAATAAGAGAAAATGGAATTTAATATGTGAGGATCAATAGATAAATCCTATTAGGGAAATAAAATCCAATATCCTGCATGTTAGAAGTGTGGGAAGAATCATCCCGGGAACTCTCTAAATGGAACCAAGAGATGATTATAATCTAGAAGAGACATACATCATAGGAATTATTTTAAAATGGATTGAAAGACACCACTAATGTGGTAGAATATAGGATGTTTTATATTAAACCTCTTCCTTAAGGGCATTGTTTAAACTACCAGAATCATGGGCATTACGTGATCCAATTCTCTAAGAATAGGGTTATCAGAGACAATCAACAACATTAACCCCCAAGGAGTCATGGAAGAGAATATTATATCACTACTAATGAGGTGGATTCCAAAAATGTTGTGGTGATAGGTATGTTTATTATTCATTCCATAATAGGGAACATTTTATTTGATTCTAGTTCTACACGTTCTTTCATATCTTGCAAGATTAGTATAATAATTATAACAACACCTAAAAATATGATGGTTAAGTTATCTGTGGGAACATAAAATGGATACAATATTGCGTCTTATGTATAAAAATACTCCAATTTTAATTTATTTGGACTGATCCTCCCAAATAATACATTATTACATCCTTTGGTGGAGTTTGATGTTATATTGGTCATGGATTAGCTATCCTTATACACAGTAATCATAATATTTCACGAAAATGAGACACACATCACATCCTGAGGCATCACCCAATTTTATATAAGTATATAGAGGTGGAATAATAATCTTCATAATCATCATATAAATAATGTAAATTATTCCTTGTGATCAAGAAAATCTAGCTCAAATGAACTACATAATGGATAAGATCACACTCAAATAAATTACCATTATGGGGAAGAACACTATTGTGTTCCCTGATGAATTTCCTAGTTATCCTCTTGAAATAGAGGATGATTTCTAAATTGATATTAAACATATACCTCTATCCATATCATAGACTCCATATAAGATTTCCACCACTGAGTTAGAGTAATTGAAGAAGTCGTTAGAAGGTATTATTGAAAATATATTTATATGGATGTGTACTTTTCCCAAGGGTGAATTAGTACTATTATTCTTGAAAATAGAATAATAAATGAAACTCTACAGTTATTGTTGTATTATAAAAAAAATAGAGATAAATAACAGGTATCCCCTACCATGGATGGATGAATTGTTCAATCTACTACGTGGGGAAAGGTATTTCTCTACAGTGGACCTTCAGTCAAGATATCATCAATTAGAAGTGAGGAAGGAAGATATTACGAGTACTTTATTTCAAACAATTTATGGACACTATGAGTTTAGAAAAAAAACATTAAATCTACGTAATTATCTATCAATGATTTTGGGCATAATGAATAGAGTTTTTATAGATTACCTCAAAAAAAAATTAGGTAGTCTTTATAGATGATATTATGATATACTCCAAGAGTAAGGCATATCATGAGTAGAATTTTAATACTATGTTAAATACAAATAAAAGGGAGAATATATGTTCTATCTATAGTAAATATTAGTCCTATATGGTGGTTGTTTCACTCTTGTTGAATGTTATTAACATAATTGGATATATGTGGACTGTTTTAAAACAAAGTCAATGTGGAGTGGCCCAGACCAAAATCTATAAAGAAGGTCCATAGATTCCATGATCTATCATGGTATTATTGAATAATTGGGAGGAACTTCTCATTATTGGGAAATAAAATAACCAATATTACTTGAAAGGGATTATTTTTTAATCTAGTACAATAAATGTGAATAATTATTCAAAGAGTTGAATAAGATTATTACCACTGCACTAGTACTTATACTACCAACAAATGGGGAACTCTTTGTGGAGTAAAATGAATGTTAAATTAATTTATTAGTATATTTAATGATAAAAAATGATAAATAGACAGCATATTCTTCAAAGAGGATGAATGTTTGTGAGAAAAAATACCACATGAAGGATCTTGAGTTAGTGTCAATGATCTTCACATTGAAAATTTAGCAACATTATATCTATGGGGAGAAGTGTCAGATATATATTGACCATATGAGCCTAAAATATATATTCATATACAATTATATTGTTATTTTATATTAATGACATTATAACTCATCAAGGATTATGAATGCTCAATTCACTACCATCCATGTAAAGTAAATATTGTGACACATTCTCTATGTAGAATCTATCATATAACATTATCAACAATTTGAACTAAGAAGGATCCAATATTTTAATAAATTGAATTGATGACCATGGGAATAATAATTGAAGGTACCTAATCATTACATTTAAAAGTGATTGTTCAATTATCCCTTTGTGGGAAGATAAGGAATTCTGAAAGAAATGATGTCGAAATTAAGAAAAAGGTGTAAGCTATAAGAAAGGGAAAATACCTATAGTTCAAAATTTATGAGGAAGAAGTTAATATATTTGGGAAATCAATATGTATACCATTTAATCCCAAGATATATAAATATATTATAAATGATTAATAAGGCACAACCTTGTCAATTTACCCATGAAGAACACAGATGTATCGAGATGACTGAGATGACTACTATTAGGGTAATATGAAGTCGGTGATTGCTGAAATTACATCAAAGTGTCACATATGTACCCAAGTGAATGATGAGAAAATGATGTCTAGATTAATATTAAAACCCATTACTTATAAAAACATGGAAATGGGAAAAAATCACTATATACTTTTTCACTGAACTTCAAAAGTTTTTCTGATGATATAATTATATATGTGTAATTATGGATTATTTTAAAAATACTTCTCACATTATACTGATTCTAAAGGATGAAAAACATGATAAAATTGCAGGACTATACATCAGAGAAGTGGTGAGGTTGTATGGATTTTCATTAACGATTATATCTAATCTGAATCTGTGATTTACCCCCTTGTTATAGAAAAATATCCAACATGATCTAAAAAATATGTTGAGATTTTTTATGTTTTATCACCACCAAAATGATGACCAATATGATCAGACTGTTTAGACACTATAAGGCATCCAGTGAGATAGTTCAATGGAAATTAATAGAGGATGGGACCATCATTTAACACTAGTTTAAATCTCATACAATTATAGTTCCCACTCAGGAATTCAAATGGATCAATATGAATCCCATTATATGAATATTCATATAGCACCTTCATGATCTGATGAAGTAGGTGAACATAAGTTGTCAGGGCCAAAAATGGTTAAGGAAATTGAAATAATTGTGAGGATCATCCCATGTAATATCTGGGATTCCCAATATTGATTTAACATATATATAGTTAATTTTAGATGGTACATATTGTCTATGTTTGGTGTAAGGTATACCTCAAAATATCTCTCGGGAATAGTGTAATGTGATTTGTTAATAAGGGAATGCTAAAGCCCAGGTACATCGGCCCATCCATATTCATGAACATACCTGAGATGTGGTCTATAAACTGTCCCATACTCCATCCATATCTCAAATTAAATATGTATTAAATTTATTAATCTATAGGTAATACCCTCTATATCCCTTAGATGTACTGAATTCAGAGGTGGTACTGATGGAAAACAATATATCTTTTGAGGAGTAGCAGGTAACGATTTGGGATGGTAGAGACAAGGTTATATGATAAAATACCACTCACCTAGAAAAGTTATTATGAGGAAGCCATATATATTACAAGTTTTTATGGTAAATGGGGGAAGAGTTGATGGAGAAATACCCTAACCAATTTTTACATTCGTATGTAATAAAAATTTGAGTGAAATTTCAAAAGGTGGGAAGAATGTAACGACCCAAAATTGTATCAATTGAATTTAACTTAGTGTTTTATAAAATACAAAAATCACATAGAGGATCCAATAAAAATTATTATAATAAATGAATAATTATAAATTATTTATTAAAAAACAATAAGAATTCAAAAAAATTTCTATTGGAAAATATGTATAAAATAAGATAATAAGAATGGTAAAATTTGGATTTACACTGCCCACATGAATGACCACACTCAATATTCAATGTACACAAATAAATCATTTTCTTAATAATTAATATTAATTTGGAAGATGAATATATATAACCTTTAGAGAATATATAATTGAAATATTAATTAATTTAAAAAGTGTTCTATATAGAAATTATAGAACCTCTATGACTGCTATAAATTAGGATATTAGAATAGTAATTTGACCGTTATGAGTAGTGATATAGTGATTAGACATTAACCACACATATTAAAGAATAAAATAATATGTAGATATCTAATTAATAAAAAGTTTATATTTAGAATTGCATATAAGTAAATAAATGTTTTAAAATGATAAATTAGGTGTTATATTTTTTATAAAATTAAATGTTTATTTACTGTTTTAAAATTTATATAATGTTTCAAAATAAAAAATATTTTTATAATTTTTTTTTAAATTAATATAATCTAGTATTATAATTATAATATAATTATATGTTACCTTAATGATATTTTAAATGGATCAATAAAAAATAATTATTATATTATAATTATTATATTTTGAATAAATGTGGATTTTAGATAAAAATTAAATTTATTATACATTGGAAATTATTCTAATAAAATGGAATGCATTTTATAAATCTAAAAATTGAGAAATTTATAAGGATATATTTTTTGTAATTTTTCCCAAATAGTTTGATTTTTTGAATAGTGATATACTTTAATTTATAGTATCAAACATTATAATCCAAATACCTGAATTTTTGAGTCATGGAAGATGTATGAAACCATTGTTTAGAACTCACCTGAACCATTTATTTTTATTAGTCATAGGAATCAACAATAATTATAGTCTTGTGCTAAAATAATAAATATATGAATATAAAAAAAAAATATCCATCTCCCCTTATAAATATCACCCCTCACCACACCTCTCCTTCCACTAAATAAGAATATAACATCCTAAAACTATCCCAAATTCCCTTCCCAATCATCTTTCATAGGTACATGATCAATGGGTCTCAACAGAATAGATATTCCATGTTATTTAGTGGGTCCTTCAAAGTGGTGATATTCATGAGGTAACATTCTCAAATTGCCTCTTTTAATTTTATTTCTTCTTCTACCTTCTCCTCACCCCCATTATCTGTAAGATCATAATAACTGAAATATGGTGTATATAATATAATGTCATATTTTTAATGGAATATCTTCTGGCTGGAACTTTTCTCATTTCATCTTTCTCAAATAAATTCAATTATTGTCAATATTATGGATGATTACCATCATTATGGATTATGAGTTTTGGTTTTACATTACTAACATCAAGGGCGTTCAAAAAATTATTAAACTGAATAGAACAGAATATAATATCTATATTTTAACATTTATGAATTTATAGAACTATTGTATAGGAATAATATAAACTAAAATAAAATTAGTTCATACAGATTGAAAATAGCCAAAATAAACTAAACATTATCATTAATGTTTTATGAAACTAATCATTATCATACCAGAGAAAATTGATATATGGGTACAATTATAAAATATTTTGTGAGTTAATACCATATAATTTAACTTATAGATTAATATTCTTATAATAAAAGAACTACCAAAATTATGCACAAGTAAACAGACCATGAAACAAAGAAAACAATCACTCCTAGAATGAAGAAATTTAACATTATAACACATTGAAATGGCCTTAAATGATCATAATTAAGTGATAATAAAGATAAAACAAGTAGAAGTTGTTTTTTATTATGTAATTAATTAATATATTGTGATATCTAGGATGATCTGTTCATGTATTGAAAATATTCAGACATAAGGCAAGGGATCCCTAAAAACCACCTTTTTTTCTTTGGGTTTCCCATTATCTCTCTTTACCCCAATTTATGACTTTATTATTTATATATATTTATAAAAAATAATTTCATTTATCCTACACATTTTTATATATTTCAATTAATCATTCTTATATGGGGGAATACATGTTTGATAAGGTTCTATTGTCATGTCCTCTCAGAAAGAAAACCCAATAAAAGTGAACATCCATTTTATAATAATTTCGAGTATATGACACAAATAATTTTACACAAATTTTTTTTATAAATTATCTCATTTTATCAGAAAACATATTTTAGATCATTTCTTCTTTTACATGAATTATTGAGCCTTTTTTATTTCTAAAGACCCATTAATAGTTTCCCTTAATCCGCAGTAACGTGGCTAATTTATATAGCTTTTTAATCACTTTTTATTCATGTATTGAATATATTTTAGAATAATTATTCATAATCGGTTGCTTTTTTAATTTTTTTTCTTTCCAAAAATAATTAATCTTTTTATTCATGTATACCATTTTGATACACCCACTGGTTATGTCTTATAACATCATTACAAAATCCATTTCATTACATGGGTAACCATTATGATTCTTCATTATATCATATTTCATTATGTGGAACACGTATTCATATATATGTAATGATGGGTGCACCAAAAAAGTGCTCGATTTCATTGGGTATACTTTTATTCTCTTTATATGTTATGCTAGGGAATAAAATGTACACCTAATAAATTATGGGACTTTATCCCCCATGTGAGATAGTCTTGGTCGTCAACATTGAATCATGTTTATTTCATGTTATATGTTGGTTCCACATTATTATATTTCTATGATTATATATTTAAATGTTCTATATGCACTACTTCGATATTTTTATTCATGATCCATTCATTTTATGTTATCATGATCTTCTTTCTAACTCATTTCGTATGACTTATTACCTTGTTTACTCCCTAAGTATATTTTTGAAGCAGAATGAGATATGGGGTGGTCTCCCAGACCATACCCCCAAAATATTTATTAAACAAAATGAATTTACAGTTAACACATGAGGTGTAATGAACTTACACCATCAACAACTATAGGTGAAGATACACATTCAAGGAAACAGTAGCAAGACAATGAAATGTGAACACCAAAATTATGATCCCAACCTTCTATCAAGAATTATATTCACCAGATCAGTAAATAATTTTCAAGAAAATAATCACTTCATTTCAAATCTCATAGTGTCCTTCAACGCATTTCTCATATTGAGAAAAACCAAGCATCACCAAACTTTTCAAACATCACACAATGCCCCCAATAAGAGATGTTATCCAGAAAGGGAAGAATACCATAATGCTCTTTAACCCAAGAAAAATATCAATTCTTATGTGCAGAGAGAAAAATCACTCCCAAGGAATAGCTTTGAAGTCAAAATCTGGGATTTTTATGCTCATCCAACATCTTGATGAATATATGATTTCTAATTTCAAGGTATTTCTCAGGAAGAATGATACAATCTTGATATTTCATGAAAATGATTTAATATTATTCATCCATACAATCAAATGTTTCATCTCCCACATTCTATTCATTGAAATAGGCATCTAAATATACATGATTTGGTTTAACTTCATTGTTTTCATCATATGAATCAGAGATTGAAATATATTTACAACCCACAGTTGGGAGTAGGGATTCACCTTCATAGTGGTTTTCGTTGGTCTTGTGACAATTGTTATTTCATGTTGAGAGTAGTCCTTTCACTTCCTAGTTTTTCTTGTATTTAGGGTAAGGAAGATATCATCATTTACCATTGGTTATTTACCTTTCCTAGAACTCGATTTTAAGAAGTCTTCCTCAATTTAATTGGGTTGATCATCAACCGTTGGAATGGATTAACAATAATCAAGTATATCACCATTCTCCTTGCACCTTGATTCATGTGATTCATGGTTATTCTCCTGATCCTCCACCAAGGTAGGAGGATCATTGCCTCTTATATCTTGAGGCCAATAATCCATATAATATAACACTTCTATAGAATGGATTGCAGTTTGTCAATGCTGAGGATTTGATACCAAAATATCCTTGTTCACATAATATTTCTATTATCCAATAGCAGAAGGGTGATAAGATACATGACTAACATTCCCTTAATTAGTTCTTAGATATAGATTACCTTTTTCAAGCCAAGTTTCTTTCATGGGCTCATTAAGTGTGATCATGAAGTCACATTCCTTTTGTTCATGCCCATGATTAAGGCATGAATGAAATTAATCAAGTACTCTTTCATAGACAACATCCTAGAGGAAACCAAACTCACCATTCTGAATCCATATTTGGTTGAGAGAATTTTAGGGACTTCTATTTCAACACAAATTCTAGAAACTGATTGTCTTTCAAGATTCCTTGTTGCCAAAACCTACTTCAAAGGGTTTCCAATAAGCGTGGAAGTCAGAAAAAATACTTCCAATTTAAACAAGTGGAATGGAAACTCATGAAAGCCGATTAATATTTGAACAATGGGAGGTTCAGAATATGAATCTAAATCTGGGGTCCATTTGAGTACTTGCATAGAACAAAACCCAAAAGAACAAGATCTCCCAGGCCAATATATTTAATAGTAACTATCAGAGGAAAATCAAAAAACAACATTTTAGAATTTAGAACTTCTGGGATAAAATCATGAAAATCCAATGATTGCATGATCATTTCTTCAGAATTTCAAAGACAGACTATGGTATGAAAATATTCCATCATGTACAAACCGTAAATACGATGCACGAAGGGATTCCTTGTATGAGGAGAATGAAATCGCCAACAGACCACGGTGATGAAAGTGTTTAGGGTAAATGAAAATATCAGGCTCTAAAACATCATTAGCTCAAGAATCGATGTTATCTGGCCTTCCAGCAACCACATATGTGATGGTTCTTGGCACTAAAGCAGGGTTTGTCACAGGATAGGGGTTTCACTCTGGGGTAGGGTTTCGTGCCTAAGCGGTCATCCCCTAACTGGGTATATAAGATCCCTATTTAATCCCTAAGTCAGTTTTTTAGATAATATATTTTTTATCTATTCCCATTTTTATCTTTAGCCGTTATTGGATTAAAATGTTAGTTAGTAATTCACTATAGATATTATGTAAAATATTTTTTTATTTTTAGTTTTATTTTTTTATTAATATACATAGTATTCCAAAGACATAAGTGTTTTTTATCAATGGTTTTTTATGGATTGTTATGATTAAAATCATTTCATAATACAAATAAAATACTTAGGTCACTATAAATTATCCTAGGAACTTTGTCAATCTATATATCCATCATTGGGACTAATATTGTTTCCATAGAGTAGCCTATCCTGAGTGTTTTTTATAGAACATGATGTCAATATTCATTATGGAATTTTTTAAAATGAATATAGGTGTCTCAATCAGGAATATTAATTAGTCAATGATATAATTAATTAAGCGATAATACATGATCATTAGAGATATATCTAGGTTTGTACTCCCCTTTCGCACTACAATGAAGGTCCCCCATAACGTTTAGATAATTTGAGTGGATACTCACATATACTATATAAGTGCATGAGTCCTTAATATATTGATTGTTAGTCCCACATCATTGATATTTGGTGGGGTGTGTTTCCTCAAGGGGAATGAGAGATCCCTCTGCTATGGGGAACAATATTGATGAGTGGGCCCCTACACTAACATTTCTTGTGAGGTTGTTTATAATTCTTGGTATTAGATATTGACCTTTGGAGTTACAGGTACACTCATCATCCATTACTAGTTTCTAGATATGGAGATCCACTTTTTATACTATTTGTGTTTCTTTATGAGAATATATATATATATTTGGTTTTATTTCAAACCATCAATGGTTTGAATTTACTTATGATTCATATTTCTATTTATCCATTTTTTGTTTTTAGTGGGTCCAATTGTGTATGTATATCCTAACCCATTAATGGTCTTTGTCTCCACATTTCATGTCTTATGGCGAATTAGGCATATCAATGGTGACATCGGTTGAGCAGTGTGATTATTTGGTTAATTGACATTGTTTGTGGCTGGACATGTAGACCAAGAGTAGGGTTCACTACAAATTTCATTTAATTAATTATTTTTGGGATTGGACATCATTTCTATATAGGCTTGTTTTTAACCCCATTATCATTTTTCCATTTGTTTTTGTACACTATGGAATTTCCCTAGAGGATATTTCATGCATCATAATACTCTTCATGTCACTATCCATTATTATTCCTCTAATAATTTTCATGGTTGTGGTTGGGTGTATGTGTACATGTTCATTGTTTGATTAATGTGTACTAGTACATAAGATATGGTATACCATTTAATATATTCCACCGTGGTGTTTGTCGCTACCCACTAGTGCATTAGAGGTGGGCTTGGGGTGCTATGCTTGGCTGTTTATCATCCAGGTGGGCCTCAGTGGCATAGGTCATGACATCTATGTTATAGACTTCCATTAAAGAAATATGATCTATAATATCAATAATTTCATTTCAAACAAAGTTGATTCTATATTTTCAATACTAGAATAGTGGTTGATACATCCTTTTTGAAGGACTCTGATCTCAATATTAGTAAAAATCAAAGTGCAATATAGTGTAATGTAGCTTTCTACTACTGAAATGGTAGAGGAAAAATCATTAAACTTCTTAATAATAAAAATAAGATATTGTTAGAAATATATGAGAAGAATATAGGTGAAAATGGAATGTATGTTACACATCTTATAGGCGAGGAAAAGAAGAATATATTTTAAAATATGGGGAAATCACTAGAACATGATTGGATTGATAAATAATCATCATAAAAATAGAATAAAATAATTTTTTATTATTTGTAAATTTAATTTAAAAAATATAGAGATGATTGGTAATGAAATTTTTAGGATTTGGAAATAAATTTGATGAAATGAAATAAAAAAACCCGACTTTTAGTTGATGTAAATCCATAGATAAAGTGATTATTGATTGAAAATTCCACTAGAATGCGTCTAAGATGAAAGTTAAGTATCATTTGATAATTAATAATAATAGGAGTATAATTACACCTATTAATATTAAACATCCTTATAAATATGTTCATTTAACCCTAAGAAAGAATCTAAAATTCATAGAATAAAAATTTGGAAAATCAAAATGTAAACTAATTAAAAATAGTCTATCATATTTTGAATCCCTTACACCACGAATTTTTGAAATAGATTATAATGATAGAAAATCAAAGAAGGTAGGGGAAATGGTTAAGACCACTAGTTTACTCTCAACTACTCATGACGAATTTGTTTCATCCAAAAAAATGTTCTCTTTTATCATATTGAATTTCATCAATGATGGTTAGTTTGTTGAAAGATGAATATGGGAATATATAAAAAACGTTTTCATTTGAAAATAAAAATATAAAAAAATATTCTATGGAATATTCTATTTACTATGTATGTTCAATAGGTGCATTTAATGTTTATAAATAGAAATATTTTGATATTAGGGAATGTAATATAGTTCATGATGAAAAATTTGATGAATGATGATCCTCTTAACATGTTAAAAAACATCACCGAATGAGAAATAACAAATAGGGTAAACTCATACAACTAATGAAGAATCATGTTTTGAGAGAATAATATTTACATATAATATCAATCATTATATTAATCCTTCCAAAAACTTATTTGAGTCTAATTTATTTACAATATAGTATAGTGGATGATAAATCATTTAAGAAATTACATTAGATTCTTATTTAATAGGTTGATATTAAAAACTTAGTTTTAATTTCATGGAATATTGTGTGTAGAACATATACATTATATATAGGATTGAGATATATGAA
This sequence comes from Viscum album, assembly GCA_963277665.1. NCBI lineage: Eukaryota > Viridiplantae > Streptophyta > Magnoliopsida > Santalales > Viscaceae > Viscum > Viscum album. The sequence goes on along the minus strand of OY728152.1, from coordinate 863,578,827 downwards.
AATCATAAAGATCATGTGATTAAATATTTTCATGATTTTAATGCCATTATAAAGAAATATTTTGATGAATAAAAAATTCATTTTGATCATTAGGACTAAAATTTAGAAGATTAAGATAATAAATAAGTGTTATAGAGAGAAACATGGTTGAAAAAATATGTCAATTATTGGAATTTATAAAATCATTAGAAGATTAGAAAATGAGGATGGAGAAACTGATGGCCAAATCTCGAAAGAAAGAATACATATCAAAATTTAATTCATATTTATCAATGGTATTTTATTAAATTATGAATTTGGTAAAAAAAATTATGTTTTGAATATTTTCTTCATTATTGGATGATGTATGATATGATTTTTAAAATTAATTAATTGGATAATGTGGAATTGTTTATCTGAATATTTCACTAATGTACAATTTTATTACCCCAAATAAGGATATATATTTTGTTTGTATTTGGTTGTGTTAGAGAGGGAGAGGTTATATGAAATTTTTTATTAGAAAATGGAGTTATATCTACCCTAGGGAAAAAAATTGGAATATTATTGGGTGATATTTTTAAAAATTAATATCATTTACTTAATGTTAAATACATTTTACCCCTTAGTTATCTTTGTTTTTATTTATTTTTAAAAATCCCAGTGATTGTGAAATTTATGAGAATTACTCATATTTTACTAATTTTATGTAAATTTATTAAACTAGTGGATATATAAAAATTGGAATGATTTAATATTATTAAAATTTAACTCAATGGTATTTTCAATGGAAGTTAATTGATTTTTAATTTTTAAATTATATTTAATTATATATTAATTTTCATTTATGTTGATTATATAAAATGGGTTGACTATTTGGGATATATTTGGGTCCACCTATTAAATTCATGTCCCCAATTTTTTAAATCATTGAAAAGATTATATTTAGATTAAATTAAAATTATGATTTTTTTTTTATTTTTATTATATATTTTATAGCTTGAAGTTTTCTAAACATTCAATTTTTGTATAATTGTATTGAACCATCTGAATTTATAAACTCTAAAAAATCAATTTAAATTCAATCTAAACACATCATTTGATGTAATAAATTTTTTCATTGGTAGATGATGAAGGTTATGATTATATTTCAACTATCCTCAATGAACTCAAAAGTTTTCTTTTATATGTTTTTTACAATATAGATTATACATATGAATAGATAATTAAGCAATTAAATATACTATAATTAATTTTATTCATGTTGATATTGTGAATCATTTGATTATCATGATATCTTATAATTTTATTATTCCTATAGTGATCAAGTAATGGTACTAATGTGACATTTTAATTATAATGAACTAATTTTCATTATAATGGTTAACACATAAATTTTTTTAATCAATGATCTTCTATTGAGGAACCTTCAACTATTAGTATTTTTGATCGATTAGAATTAGAGGCTATGAGTCTTTATATTTTGAAATATGGAAATTGAAAAATTCAAGGTTACATTGAATTATAGTTGTTCATTTCATAATGAATTGGATCTTGAGGATAGAGCTAGCTGTTTTTATCTACTTATCAATGATTTTTCTAGTTAATATTTTTTATTTAGGATTTCCAGCTTAGCTTAACTATTTCAATAATTTAGAGATTAATGATACCATGGATCTAGTTTAATGACCCACTAACCTCTTCGATTTAAAATTGAAGAGTTACTTTAACTAAAACTATTCTGTAATAATCAAAATATAGATGTTTGAGGATTATTATACATCGCCACATTAATTGTTTTATTTACTATTCAATTATTTTTAATGTATATTTTTGTATTTAATTTATGAATTATTAGATTTAAAATTTAATTTTAATCACCATGATTAAACTATATATTTCAATTTATAATGAACTTTTCATTTTTTATCAACAAAATACACAAGAGAGGTAATATTTTGTGTTAGTTTTGTGAAAACAGTTTACCCCTCCCTTATAGATTATATATTATTCACCCCTGATAAAAATCAAATCATCATGCTGGATCAATGAATCCACAACTCAATAAATAATATAGTCGAAGCTTCCATATTTATTATTATAGTATAATAGTGGAATCAAATCATACATGTTGTCCCATATAACATAATAATCTGAGTATGAAAGATGAATCTCTTTCACACAATCATGTAGTGAGGAGGTAATACATAGATATTTATGTGAAACACTACATTGGTGATATATTTATCAAGATTCATCTATATAAATATGATCATAATTTTGCATTCACTATCATCCTATCAAACCACTAGGAGTATATTTTTTATTCACCGAATAATTTCCATGGAATAACCCTTATGAAGGTTATAAATTATCAAAAAATGGAGTGATTTGATGTTTTCAACCTATCTTATGTACTCAGGGATCAGATTATAATGTGATGATATGTAATTTTGAATCCAACAGCTAGTATAAACCAACTATTTCTCACTTGAATTGTATTGAAACCAATATATCAAAAAATGAACAACTTCCTCCGATGCTAGGGCATGCATTTGATTGTTATACTCATGCGAAATTAGCATCCTAGACCCATAAGTGGGTAATCTCCCTTCCTACATCAGCCCCACTCCCAACCCTATTCATGATGAATCACAACAAAAGGTATACACATTACCTGAATTAGGAATGGACAAGATCGACAAATTCATTAATATCCCCTTAATCTCCTAGAACTATCTTTCGATGGTATCATTCCACTTAAACCTAAACCATTTATGTTTCACTCTTGATGTCACATTTCATTAACATTTTTTAAATTATTTATTTTCATGGAATTGGAGATTTATAGATATGTACTTTTCAAAATATTATAGAATTTATAGATTAAATGGTTAACCCATGATCGAGTAATTGTTAGAATAAACCATGAAATCCAATCTTAACCGTGTACACTATTGTTTTTAATGGATCTTGGTTGGTGTATAATTATATCTAACCATACAAATTAAAAAAATAGTGTTTTATGATAGAGTCTATAGTATATTATACAAATTTTTTATGTGTAACTATGTGATATAACTCTGTGGGCTGAAAACATCAAATCCAATAGTATTTGTATGGCATCATAAACCATGTGTTCAAACTATGCGGGATATCCAAGAGTAATTTTTTTAAATTACCTTTTTCACATCCTCATTTTATGATATTTATCTTCTTTTTTTATCTATTTTAATTTTTCAGGTACTTTAGTAATATTCTCCTTCATATATCCTACCCCTTAGTATTTTAAATTTATTAATTTTGTCCATCTATGAAACATCTATTGTGATTACAAAGTTTTTAATATTTAATGATAAAACATATCATTAATGTGTTGAACATTTTATTTAAAGTGTTATACATTTATTTTGGATGAAATCATGGTATTTTCCTCAATAACTGTAAAATATCTTTTAATATTTAATATTATAAGTATTGAGTCATTTTAATGATGGTATAAATAATTTATAATTTCATTCATTGAATTGGTGGAACAACGGGTTGATCCTCTATGGAATATAGGAAAATTCCTTGTTTTAGGGATTGGTGGACCTACACTTGTCTATGGTAGACCTATTACAGAGCATGGTAGACCTAAGGCATGATGGATAGGTAGGATGGAAGGCCAAAACGCCCAATATTAGTGAAAAATGAGTAGTGAAAGTCTTATTGATGGTTATACATCAATAAATTAATGTTAAACAACATCCAATTCATTATAAAATTCTTCATTACACCGATAGGAATAAATGTAATTTTACAATTGTTTTGAAGGAAATAAATATTGGCATTGGGTGGTTGGATCTCAATAATGAACATTTGATTGAATTCTCTCAATGAATCCATCATCTTATCTATCTCAAAGTTCACTAAATTCCAAATTCACATTTATTCATTTTGGATTGTTTGATTATTTAATATATTTATCACTCTCATAATTTTCTTTTTCAATAATAATGTTTCATTTTATTATATTATTGAATCAATTTAATCTAAAACACCACTTCTTGTATGTAATATTATCTATTTATCTTATTTCTTATAATATTCTCTCACTACCATTAATTTGATTTATTGAACATATATCTCCATATATAATTTAAGGAAAGTGAATATTTTCTTTGAGTTTTTAGAAAAACTAATTAATAAACTAGTTTCTATTATAATTACTATATCATTATGTAACATTAAAAGCAAGAGAGTTTTTTTATATGGTATATAGTTAAATTCAATGAACTAATATATTAAATCCCAATGAAATTAAATAGGAAGACATAGGTTCTCTTTTATACATATGTATGAGCATCCTTACATAATACTGTGAATTATTTATTTTTTTATGATTTTCATTTTTATCACTTTCTTTCATTCAATTGATTAATCATTCAATAAAACATAATAATATTTTTTTCAAACTAATATTTTTTTCATCTTCAACATTTATGACTTTATACATTATTATTTTAGAACTTTCAAATGTGGAAATTTTTTACCTCTTCAGGGTTTTATAAATAACAAAAATATTTTCTAATAAGATTTTAGCCAATAGGACATCAGTTATTTCCATTAATATTTGAATTGTAGTTCATTACCTCTTTCCATTTTACCCTAATCTGACATATATTTGTTATAAAATAATTATTTAACATATTAATTTATTTGTTGAAAACAATTTTAATGAATATTTTTAATTTCAAAATATTTAATTAATTTTTTCATGATTTTTTTGTATATGTATTTTTTAGAAACCCATGGTTATCCTGAAGGATACTGTATAATGTATTCTCCATTTTTCATGGGAAATATTATTCAAATTTGAAAACAAAAGTGTTGAATTTTCAAAAACCAATTGGTTATACCATATAGAAAGTATTTATGCCTTGTAATATTCATATAAGTGAATAGTTGATATAAACACTCATAATGATAGTTTTACATTTGAATTAGATGGTAATGCAATGAGTACCTTGAATTGAAGTTTGGATAAAAATGATTTAATTAAATTTATAAAATCATATAAGTAACTCATTAAGGAACTGAAAAATATAAAGATACCCAGTTTGATATGATTTGAAAATAACATTTAATGTTTCTCTATGAATCATAGTCAATATATCACTTATTTTTATAATGAAATTATTGAAATTTTAAATAAGATAAAGTCTCACGGTGATTCTCATTAAAAAATGTATTATTCATAAAATAATTAGTTTTTAACCAAGTAATTGGGAACCAAAATTCACAACAATCCATGAATCTAATTTCATAATGTATATAATGGATGAGGTTCTAATTGGTTCTATACTGAAATATGAGAAAAACATGAAATCAGAATCTATAACGGAAGAAAAAGGATGTAAATTAATCCATATAGAACATCAATTTAAATGAAATAATTTTTGAATCATCCAAAAAATAGAATCTTAGAATGAAAAAATACACAAAATAATGATCTCGTACATGATCTAGAAAAAATATACTCAATACATCAAAAAAAGAAAATAAATATATTTTTGTTACATTATTCTATTGAAAAAATTATTCCCACATAAAACAATTTTTTCACATTTACAAAGAGAATAATCAAGGTTAAAAACAAAAAATTATCTACATTGAGATCATTAAATGATTCAATTTGAACTTAAAAATAATGAGATAAAAGATCTAAATCCCTTATGGAAAATTTTGAGGTTAGTTCATTGTAAATTATACATGTTATTACAATTACAATTATTCAATTTTATATTTAAATCATAAAATATTATTTATCCTATAGATCTTCATCAACATGGGTTTTGTGAAATTCAATCAAAATAAAAAATATACTAAATAAATTATAGTTATTTTCTATGTGAAAAAGATCAAATATTCAATAAAAATATGATTTTCATTTAAATCTAAATGTAAATCCAAATATAGAAAATTTGAAAATTTAAATTAACAAACTTATAAATTGTATTTCTCATTTTACTAATATTTAAGAAACATTGAATATGATTTTGGGATGTTAATGTAGAGTTAAAATTAATAATTGTATTAGTTTTACAAAATAAAATAGCTTCCAAAAAAATTATAAAAATCAAACTTTGGTTAAATAAATTTCACATAATAACTTTTTCATTATTTTGTAAAAAATTTCATCTTTTTATGAATTTATTTTTATAAATTCTAGATATGGTATTCAAATGTGAATTTTTATTTGTTCTCATTTTAATGATGTAATAACTAGTACATGACATTTTTGGATTAGAAATTATTTATTGGATAAGTATTTCTTACCCAAGATATGGGTAACTATAGTAATATACTTATAATAGTATGTTGGGTTAGTTTTTCATAATCAAAACACGATAATATACATGGTATTTGGATAGAAGTTTAAAAATAAATTTTTGTGGTGATCTGTTTGAATCCAATAATCATGAAGAATTTGGTGGAGAACATTCCATATTTAGAGATAATTCCAAATGTAAAATTACATATTTAGAAATGATTAGTTTTTATAAATATATATTAAATAATAATGTTTTATTTATAAATGTACTATGAATAATTTATTATCTATTATTTAATTTTGAGAGAGTATCTAATAATAATAATTTTAAAAGTAAATCTTTTATTTTTTTAATTGAATATAACAAAATTTTATTTTCTATATATCCTTTTAATTTTTTTATTATTTATTTAAAATATTAATGATAAAAAAATTTATTTGATTAGGTGAGAAAAATGATAAAACAACGATTTCTTATTGGTTCCATGTTCATTATTAAATTCATTATCTTGAAAATGTCAATAATAATCAACTAGTAGAAGATTTATCAAAATTTTCTTTTAAAGGTAACATAGATTGTAATCCATTACAACATTAAATTAAACAAAGATCCTATTTTATATTTTTATATATTTTTTCTTATTCTAAATCCTCAAAACTATCCCCCATCGTCATTTTGGACAATGTATAGTTTCTAGTTTCAGTGGTATAAACTACACCATTGTAATAATCAATGATTAAACAGGATTTATGTCGGTTTCCTTACAATCCCATAAGATTGGTGATGGTAAATTTTTAATATTTTTTAATGAAATTAAATTATGAAAAAGATTAATTATATTTTTCATTCATAACTGAAAATGGTCTATAATTTCATAAAAAATACTTTGATGGGTTTTGTAAATATTAATTCTATTATCACTCCTCTTCTACAGCTATAAAAAATCAAAAAACAGGGTTGTAAAAATACAAAATATGACCATATAAGAAATTCATAGGAATCTCTGAATTATTTTAAAATTATTTAATTATTTTGTGTTGTGTTGTTTAATTCTTCTAGATATATCGATAATCAAGTCCTCGTAAGACCCGTTTTTGGAAAAAATCTCTAATGATCTTTGGAAAGGAAAAAATAAAAAAAAAATTTGTTTCATTATTGTTATAGATTGAAAATTCATTATAAATAATAATAATAATAATAATAATAATAATAATAATTATATACACTATATCCTATGAGGATATAATTCATGGTTACAAAAAACAAAGGTAAATCCTTCCATGTCTTCAATAGTCGGACAATGTGTATTGAATAGTAAATTCATCTAAAATTTAATGATAAAAATCATAAATCAGATTCTCAATGTGATTATGATATTTGAAAACCAATTTGGACCGTAACTAAACATAAATATTATAAATTAATTGATTATGTTCATTAATCCCCTTAAACTCATTTGCATAAGGCATGGGTTCATTTAAAATTCCATTCCCATGATAATGTTATTGATTAATTGTAATCTAGAACTCATTATAGAAGATTTGTCTTAAATGAGGTTGAACTAAATAATTCCAATCTCACTATGAATCACATTAAGTTAATGAATCTATTAATTAATAGATATTTATACTCTTTATACAAAATGATTAGATAAATATTAGGGAAAAAATCTTTGGACTCTCGTGGAACGTTCTTATAATCATCTTATTATTGGTAATAAGTTGAATTTTTGAAACCTAAATTAATGATTTTTAAATAATCATCTATAAAAATCTTAAAAATGTTTCTGAAATACATAATCAAGAATAATTTATTGATTTTGGTGATACCTTATCTCCCGTTTCTTGGCTGAAATCTATTAAAATATTTTTATAAATTTCAACTTGTTTTAATTTTAAATTTTTTCAATTGGATGTTAAAATTGGTTTGATAAATTATTATATTTCTAAAACTGATTTTTTTGATCAAAAATATTTTTATTAAAATAATAAATTTTAAAATCATATTATCAAGTTATCTAATGATTTTTAGGGTATAAAGAAGTCTCCCAATCTTGGTATAACACGTGAACTAAATTTTTTTATGAAATGATTTCAAAATAAGAAAATATGATCCACACATTATTGGTGTTTTTTAAGAAATTATTTATTAATTGATCAAATTTATATTCATTATGTTATTTTTTTAATCAATGAATCTTTATGTAATTAAACATTTAGATTTAATGAATAAATGTTTTGAAATGTGTTTTACGGGACAACTCAAATTCTTCCTTGGTTTTATAATTTTCTAATAATCCGATGGGAATTTTTTAATCCAATATAAAGAAAACAATGAAATTATAAATAAGTTTTTGATATATTATGATAATAAAAGTAGAAGACCCATGAATAAAACTTGTAGGAAATATTCGTTGAAGCTATAATGTTTACCAGAAAAAAAATTTATATATGTATAATTGAAGTTTTGCATTACATTAATGTGAATCAGACACAAATCATGTGTAGTTTATTCCTTTGTAATAATTTTCAATCAAATACAATGTTATATAATTGTAAATACCTATAAAATATTTTCCCCTTATTTTAAAGGATCATAAAATATTTTTTTCTCAAGGAAATTAATTTTGAACTTCATTATTTTTCAAATAATTAAATTTTTGTATTCAAAATATATAGGAAATAATTTTTTAAAACTTTTAATATACTTGTAAAATTGCATTTATCATCATGTATTATAGGGATAGACTATATTTCTCTTTCAACATCTATTGTGGAATACAATGTCACCAAGATCTATTGTGCTCAAGTCATATGAATGCAACTCTATCTTTTAGAAATTTGAATAATATATTCTCATATACCAAACATGTGTAACAATACTAGTGTTATTTGTATCTCAGAAAATTATATTCAAAACTATTGCACGAACAATAATGATCTGAGTTTCCATTTTCTGTGATATAATTTTCAAAAATATGATATAATTGATTGCTTTTCTTCAAAATCATTCAAGTAATCGATATGTTTACTAAAATCCTTCCTATTTATTTCATTGACGTTATTAGGGATGATTTTGGTATGATTATATTATAATACTTATCTATTTATATTTTAATGATTTTAATATATATAAAAATAAATTATTTTTTAAATTTAAATGTTTTTTTTAAATAATTTTTTTTTGAAAATGATATAATTTTGTTTAAAATTTTATAAATTAATGTGACTTTGATACACTATACAAAACCTTTTTTTAGATAAAACAAATTGAAATTTTTATAGTATAGATACACCTAGGTATATACCCCAAAAATATTATTGTTCATAACACTTTCTTTATCCTTGGAATAGTGTGTGGGATTTTATTGCATGCTTGGTTCGACGCTCCAAGATAATTTTTTATTTTGTATCAACATATTAATTTTTATCCCTCATATATGGAATTATTTTTAATATATTTATTAATATTATTTATTTATTTATTTTTTAAAATTCAATGATCAAATTATCTCATGTTTTGTGCCATTTTAGGTTGATATAATCCGATTAGTACCGAAATGAAGTAATAAAATATAATTTTTTATCCAAATTTATTTGAGGAATTCGTTTTATAATTTTTTTACAAAATTGTACCTTATATAATGAATTTATATTATTTTTTTCAAAGATGTATTTCATTCTTAAATAGTATTTGAATATTAAAATTGAGTTTTTTTCATTAATCTTTTTGAAATCACTATTTATCAATTTATATTTTGAAAATTTCATTTTATATTTTATTTTATCTAAAATAATTGTAATTTTCACTCCCAAAGGATCATTAATGATGGAAAATAAATTTTTTAGATATGATCCTCAAATTTTACAGTAAACCCATATTTTAATCCTACTTGATAATATTAAATTGTGAGAAAGGATTTGGGATATTTTTCTAATTAGGGGGAGAAGTTTTTTATTGTACCAAAAGGGGATTAATCATTGGAATTTTGGAATTTCTATTTTCATTATCTCTATTTAATAAAATGATAAAAATATTGCTAATATAATTATGGGGGTGGGGGAACATATCTTTAATATCATTTTAACTTTTTATTTACGTTCATATAATATTCCTATTTTTTGGTCATCAAAGGGAGTGATGGTGAGATTCTATCTATATATTGTTTCAATGATCACAAAGACACTTTATGGTGTTCTTATTTTTCATTTATGTGATATAAATTTAGTTTTAATTAAGTCATGTTAAATTCACATAAAAATATAAAATATCCTTAAATAGTAATTAATTAATTTATTGAATTCTCATATGATGGCTATAAGAACCAAATAATGTCATTCCATAAATTGAATGGGGAACATGTTCAATATCAATGAAAATTTAGAAAAAAAAAGATGTCCAAGAACATATTAGACCCATATTATTAAATAGTAGACCTATTATAGGGAATTTTGGACCAATGTAATGGATGGAATGTAGGATGAAATTACTAAATTTCTAATCATAGATAAAAGGGCATGGTATAATATATACCAATAATCGAGAGGCTTTTGAAGAAGGTAATAGGTTTTTAAATTTATTTTTAAAATCACTAATTAATCCTCAATGAATTTTAGATTTTTTAATGAAGTCTTTTATGGTGATAAATAAAGGCCATGGGTACATGGGTCTGAACAATGAATTTTGTAGTGACACGAAGCTTAACATACATGGAAATTATATTATTTTTTCGGAATACATAGTACATAACAAAAAACACACACATGGACCATAATAGTTTAGTGTCTTTGGAAACTCGGAATATAATCTTCTAATAATGGTGAAAGATCTTCAATATCTCCCATAAAGATCTTATTTTTTTTACCTAAAACCTTTCTTTATATCTTGGGGAAATTAAAACCTAAAAGGGTGATATCAAATGCTCAGTAAGGGTAAACAAAAGAAATATCAATCACATCATATTCAAAAGAACATAACATTTTGGAAATCATAAACTGCAAAAGAGATTATACTATCATAACATGGGATAAATCATAGTAGTGAAATGTAATCACAATAATAATATCATAAAACATGAAACATTTTGGAATAAACAAATAATCATAGAGAATCATTTATTATTAGTCAAGACTCATAGCCAATACTATCTTAGTGGACAAAGTCAATTTCTGAATCGAGTTCACTCCTCGTTTCAATCCTGTTTCACTGAACCGGTTTAACCTACCGTTCCAGCCATGTCTATCTCATGAGATATAAAATCATTACCCAATTCATTTGAGGGAGATATAGGTCCCACCCATCTCATAATGATACCATTCTTATTGTGCCACAAAATCATAAACCATACATTATAGCATAACCTATGTAATAAAAATGGAATTCTTAAACATCTTGACATCATAAAACAATTCATATAAGATAAAGGAATTCATAAAAATAATTCCATCATAACATAATCAAATCAATGTAATAATAGTGATAATAATAAAACCCTTTATTATCTTAGATGGAAAATAATTTTGATAAAACACTTGAACTCCATTCTTGAGAAAAATATCCTTTCTACTTCAAAAACACTTTTCCGTTCTTAACATGTCATAAAATTATAAACTAAAAGAAAAATTATTCGTACTTTTGTAAAGGAAGCTTCTTGGAAACAATGTTTTAAAAAACAATTCATGTCTTATAAGTTAAAAAAATTATTCTTACTTTTGTTGGAAAAGTCAAAAAGTACCTCGTATGAAAAACGACAAAAGATTGATTTCATATATTTTACTAAAAACACACCGAAGGGTAAAATTGGATTTAAAAAATTGTAGGTGGATGGAAATAATATTAAATATTGAGGAACCATGGATGTGGATGATAAAATACATCCCAGTAAATTTCAAAGTACAAACAATCTCTAATAAAAATGAGATTGTGATATTTCCCTTACCTTAGGTCCGATTTTCTTCGTAAGTGTCCGAACCTCCTCTTCTTTGAAGCGCCTCTTCAAGACCTCCTTTTATGGCACTAAAATTGATCATTGAAGAAGACCAGGACCTCTAGGATGTTTCTCGGGAAGTGGAGAAGTGAATTTGGAAGGGGTTGGCCGAGCTTGAAGGCTCAAATTAGAGTGAGGAAGAGAGGTAGGAGGTTCCCTGTTATAAGGGAGGAGAGAGGCACCTTTGGAATAACTAAAAATATTATTTTATTATAAAGCCAATTTCGGTTTTAAATAGCTCCAAATTGATTTATTTAGAAGCTATGGTGGGGATGGGTCGAAATCCTCTAATCCAATATAATTTTGACAAGTTTAGGTTCCTATTTTAACCTTATCATTTATATTTATATTTATGTTAGATAATTTTACTTTTACCGTGTCTTTTTGTGTTCTTACACTATAAGGTTAATAAACTTACTATAAGAGGCCAAACGAACCCATAGTTGTTTATTATTAATATATATAACCTTATCTATGTCATTTGGCCGAACCTTAGATTTTTAGGAATAAAATAACAATTAATAATATAATATTTGTTTTAAAAACTATTTTATGTCAATTTTGATACTATTTAGTAATTGATTTTTTAAAAAATCATAGCAGAATGATTAGTTCTACCAAAGTTAATTAAATCAATACTAACATATCATATTAACCTATAAAATTAGTGGAATTCATAAAAAGTCTCAAATTACATTTATTTGGGTATTTATAACATCAATTATGTCAATATTTCATTAATAAGATAATTATTGCATCATCTTTGTGTCGTAAATAAATTAACTTATTTAAAGTCTAAAAATTAAAAATAAACTATCATTATATAGGAAATATTTTTTTATTTCTAATGAATATTTATATTCGAATTTATCTTATGTATAACCCTATATTAAAAATGATATACTTATTAAACATTGATTTTAACTATTTTAACCCTTCTTTAAATAAATTAATGATAAATGTCCTAATCTAATCCAAGTGGGCCTAAATGGTCATATTTCATTCCTAAGGTTGTTTTTGATCGAATTACACTTATCCAATAGAATTAGGACATGTGTTAGGGTAATAATAATATCATTTTTACCCTTAATTACCCTATTTACTTTTAACCGTGGTAAAAAAGAAAAAAGTTACTATTCAACAAAAATTATTTTCATCTCATTGAACCACCTTTTAATTACTGACATCAACCGTGTCTCTCAGATTTTTGAAATTTCACTCACAGAAGCGGTAAAACTATGTTTTCTGAAAAATGTATTTTTTTAACTACCACTTAGTGGTTTCACTATTCATCAAAAAATGAAAGTTTCCAGAAAAATACAAAAAATTAGGCCTAAGCTGTATTTGATATTATGAACTCAAAAATGATGTCTATTTTATAAAATTAAAAACATATCAGTTGCCTTAATTAATTTAAAAGTTAATTCCCGTCGTCAAAACATATAGCATGTTCTTAAGAGATAATAACTATCAAAAGATTGACACTTGTTTATATCAGGTTTAAATGTGAAATTAAATCGAATGACCAACATTGTATTAAATTGTAAAAATATACTCTAAATATACTTTAAAACCACTCAAATTAATTATTTATCACTATTAATTATTTCGATTAAAAATGTTTTTTTTAATTAAAATTTAGTAATTTTCACTATTCATCAGAAAATGAAAGTTATCAGAAAAGTACCAAAATTTCACCCTAAGCTAACTTCGATATTATGAATCCAAAAATGAAGTCCATTTTGAAAAATAAAATTTACAAAATTTCAAAAAGTAGTTATTACTCTTCATAACTGCTAATTTTAATAATATTTTAATAGCATATCGTTGTTTAGTGAAACACGGTATTGCGTACTACACACGCTATCGAGGAAGTTAGTGATTGCGTGTAATGCAAGGAAAGTCAATGATGCGTGTTGTGCAAGCTCCTTTTGGTGTAGCATACATCAGAAGACATTAATGAAATTAAATAGAATATTTTTCATAAAATCTCGGGGTGTTACATTCTACCCCCCTTAAAATGAATTTTGCTTTCAAAATTCGTCAAGGTTATAAATGGTTTACTACTTGAAAGTTTATTTAATAGAAACCCACATCGTAAAAAGGAATACCCAAACCAATATTTAAAAACAAAAGTATGAAACATAATGGTTACCCAAATAAACTAATCACTGCGTTTCCACATAGGTGAAAATATGGATATTGAAGAGAAATCTAACCATCATATTCTGATAGAGAGTGGTAAAGAACATGGATATGAAAAAGCCAACAATCACAAAGCCATAGATTTCTGATATCTAAGGTACCATCTAATTCATCGGTTATAAGTTCACTAAGACAACATTTTTTGTTTTCAAGATCATTTCCCTAAAGTTGATGAATTAAAAGAAATACTTACATAATTTTAATACAATCTCACTATTGTTCGTGAATTGAAATTTTTTGTCTTCATCCCTTAATGAAATAAAGTTGAATTTTTCATTCGTGATGTGTTAGAAGATCATGTGATAGAATGATGGGTCATTCCATCTGTCTGAAACAAAAGGTTAGAAAAGATATCAAAAAATACATAAGTCCATCTATAGTGAGATTAATCATATATGGTTCATAAAATGGACTTATACTTAATATATCATACTGATTAATATAATAAAACTAGTTTCTACTAAACAGGGACTTCCTTTAGGCCAGTGGTAGGTGATAAAGGCCAGTCGCACTTTAGTTGTCGGTTCGATTCCCACAGCATTGTCTGACGCGATGGGCTTTCGCCCATCCTGCAGGTTGTCCTTTTTCTAAAGCTGTATTACTATAGCATCCCATCAATAATATCTAAAAAAGTTTTATCCTTAAACAATACTAACTTATGTCTAACATTATCCATTCCAATCTTTAGGCTTATCTAAAATACTTCGGTCCAAGATCACAGTATAAAAAAATGACTACTTGAAATGACACATAACAATCACGTGAATGCCATCATTTATCCCCAATATATCATAAGATATATCTTGTTGTTCAAATTACAAACATGTGAATACCTTAATCATGTATTCTCTTGATGAATGAAAACCCATTAATTGAACCATAGTGAAAACATGAATGCAGTTAAATGTTAACACTTTCCACATACCAAAATCCTCAATATTATATATACTCAAACCATGATATCACTTAGTCCTTATATCAATCATGAGCTCCTGAATACTGTCAAACATTTCATTTTCACCTTATCCCTTCAATATGCGCATATCATCTGCTTTCGAAAATATTTTAATCACTTTTCATGGTTATCGGTACCATAAGATTATTGAAAACCACAATAGAATAATACAAAAATATTCTAATACACAATAAAAGTACCTCAAAAACATTATTCTTCAATACCAATACATAAACACTTCAATCCATCCTCTTCAATTATTGTCCTGGAATAAGTCCTTCCTTGATTTAGAAGTAACTTTTTCGGTCAGGGCATTGAGTTGGGGAATGCCCATGTTCTCCACAAATAATACATTGAACTCCATAACAGTATGTCACTCTATGACCCTTTTCTCCACACATATAACATCGGTCCCTCCATTTGAGGTATTCCTCAAGTATCTTCTTACCTTCTTTAGAAATCTCAATCTTCCTTTCATTATGCTCCTCAACATGCGAACATGCATAATAGTCTATCTTCCACTTCATTGATGAATTAGGAATACCACTAAATTTCACCTTGTTAATCATATATCGCGATGACTAATTGGGCATAATCACAATACCTTTCTCTATATGCATTACACAATTTTTTTTCTCATAGTCACCAATTTTTCCATTGGATTCAATGTTAACGGAATTCCTTCTGGTTCCCTCCATTAACTAAATCACAAAAATAATTCTGTGAGACGCAAAAATCATGCTAGAGAAAACAACATAGTAAAGTGGGGAGTACCCCCAATATCTAACATCTTAGGTTAAATTCTAAGATCGTTTTCGGAATTCTTGGTCTATAACATATACTTATACTTATCATTAGGGACATCCCTAGACATACCTTAGAAATATCTATAGGGATCTCACTAAAGTTCTCGCATCCTAGTTTCCAAAGGTTGACTAAACCTTTCCTCTGATACCAACTGTAGAGACCCAAAGCTTAACATACATGGACAATACATTACTTTTTCAGAATAATTAGTATATAACAAAAAAACACACACAAGGACCGTACTAGTTTAGTGTCTTTGGAAACTCGGAATATAATCTTCTAATCGTGGTGAAATATCATCAATATCTCCCATAAAGATCTTCTTTTTTTTACCTAAAACATTTCATTATATCCTGAGGAAAAGAAAACATAAAAGGGTGAGCTCAAATGCTCAGTAAGGGTAAACAAAAGAAATATCAATCACATCATATTCATAAGAACATAACATTTTGGAAATCTTATCCTGCAATAGAGATTATAATATCATAACATGGGATAAATCATAGTAGTGAAATGTAATCCCAATAATCATATCATAAAACATGAAACTTCGTGGCATTCACACATGATCATAGAGAATCATTTCTTATTAGTCAAGACTCATAGCCAAGACTATCTTAGTGGACAAATTCCATTACTGAACCAAGTTCACTCGTCGTTTCAGTCCTATTTCACTGAACTAGTTTAACCTGCCGTTCTAGCCATGTCTATCGAATGAGATATAAAATCTTTATCCAATGCATTGGTGGGAGATATACGTCCCACCCATCTCACAATGATACCATTCTTATGAGTGCGACAAAATCATAAACCATACATCATAGCATATCCTATGTAATAAAAGTGGGATTCTTAAACATCGTGACATCATAAAACAATTAATATAAGATAAAGGAATTCATAAAAATGATTCCATCACAACATAATAAAATCAATGTAATAATAGGGATAAAAACAGAACCCTTTATCATCTTAGATGGAAAATAATTTTGATAAAACACATGAACTCCATTCTTGAGGAAAATATTCTTTCTACTTCGAAAACACTTTTCCTTTCTTAACATGTCATACAATTATAAAATAAAAGAAGTTGATTAAAAATAAATGTGAAAGCTTGTAAAGGAAGCTTATTGGAAATAATGTTTTAAAAATCCATTCATGCCGTATAAGTTAAAAATATCATTATTCGTACTTTTTTTGGAAATGTCAAAAAGTACCTCGTACGAAAAACGACAAAAGATTCTGTTCATATATTTTACTAAAAACTCACTGAAGGGTGAAATGGGATTTAAAAAATTGTAGGTGGATGAAAATAATATTACATATTGAGGAAACATGGATGTGGATGATAAAATACATCCCAGTGAATTCCAAATACGAACAATCTCGG
This sequence comes from Viscum album, assembly GCA_963277665.1. Taxonomy (NCBI): domain Eukaryota; kingdom Viridiplantae; phylum Streptophyta; class Magnoliopsida; order Santalales; family Viscaceae; genus Viscum; species Viscum album. The sequence goes on along the minus strand of OY728152.1, from coordinate 863,561,188 downwards.
ATAAAAATGAGATTGTGATATTTACCTTACCGTAGGTCCGATTTGATTCGTAAGTGTCTGAACCTCCACTTCGTTGAAGCGCCTCTTTGAGACCTCCTTTTAGGGCACTAAAAATGGTCTTTGAAGAATACCTGGACCTCTAGGATGTTTCTAGGGAAGTGGAGAAGAGAACTTGGCAGGGTTTGGCCGAGCTTGAAGGCTCAAATTAGTGTGAGGAAGAGAGGGAGGAGGTGCCCTTTTATAAGGGAGGAGAGGGGCACCTTTGGAATAACTAAAAATATTATTTTATAATAAAGCCAAATTCGGTTTTAAATACCTCCAAATTGATTTATTTCGAAGCTAAGGTAGTATTGGGTCTAAATACACTCATCCAATAGAATTTAGACAAGTTTAGTTTCCTATTTTCACCTTATCATTTATATTTAACTTTAAGTTAGATAATTTTACTTTTACCGTGTCTTTTTGTGTTCTTACACTATAAGGTTAATAAAATTACTATAAGAATCCAAAGGAACCCAGAGTTGTTTATTATTAATATATATAACCTTATCTATGTCCTTTGGCCAATCCTTAGATTTTTAGGAATAAAATAACAATTAATAATATAATATTTGTTTTAAAAACTATTTTATGTCAATTTTGACACTATTTAGTAATTGATTTTTGTGAAAATTATAACAGAATGATTAGTTCGAAAAAATTTAATTAAATAAATACTAACATATCATATTAACCTATAAAATTGGTTTAATTCATAAAAAGTCTCAAATTACATTTATTTGTGTATTTATGACATCAATTATGTCAATATTTCATTAATAAGATAATTACTGCATCATCATTGTGTCATAAATAAATTAACTTATTTAAAGTCAAAAAATTAAATATAAAATATAATTATGTAGGAAATATTATTAGCTTTCTAATGAATATTTATAGACTAATTTATCTTATGTATAACCCTATATTAAAAATGATATACTTATTAAACATTGATTTTAACTATTTTAACCCTTCTTTAAATAAATTAATAATAAATGTCCTAATCTAATCCAAGTGGGCCTAAATGGTCATATTTTCTTCTTATGTTTGTTTTTGGTCTAATTACACTTATCCAATATAATTAGGACATGTTTTAGGGTAATAATAATTTCATTTTTACCCTTAATTACCCTATTTACTTTTAACCGTGGTAAAAAAAGTAAAAAGATACTATTCACCAAAAATTATTTTCATCTCATTGAACCGCATTTTACTTACTGAAATCATCCTTGTCTCTCAGATTTTTGAAATTCCACTCATAGGAGCGGTAAAATTAAGTTTTATGAAAAATTCATTTTTTTAACTACCACTTAGTGGTTTCACTATTCATCAAAAAATGAAAAGTTTCCATACAAATACCAAAAATTAGGCCTAAGCTATATTTGATATTATGAACTAAAAAATGATGTCTATTTTAAAAAATTAAAAACATATCAGTTGCATTGATTAATTTAAAAATTAATTCCCGTCGTCAAAACATATAGCGTGTTCTTAATAGATAATTACTATCAAAAGATTGACACTTGTTTATGTCTGGTTTAAATGTGAAATTACATCCAATGACCCACATTGTATTAAATTGTAACAATATAATCTAAATATACTTCAAAACCACTCAAATTAATAATTTATCACTATTAATTTTTTCGATTAAAAAGGTTGTTTTTAATTAAAATTTAGTAATTTTCACTATTCATCAGAAAATGAAAGTTATCCGAAAAGTACAAAAATTTCACTCTAAGATAATTTTGATATTCCGTATCCAAAAATGAAGTCCATTTTGAAAACTAAAATTTAAAAAAATTTAAAAAGTAGTTATTACTATTCATAACGGTTGGTTTTAATAATATTTTTATAGTATATCGTTGTTTAGTGAAACTCGGTATTCTGAACTACACACGCTATCGAGGAAGGTCGCGATTGCGTGTAATTCAAGGAAAGTTAATGATGTGTGTTGTGCAACCTTCTTTTGGTGTTGCGTACAACACAAGACATTAATGAAATTAAAAAAAATACTTTTCATAAAATCTCAGGGTGTTACAAATTTTATATTCCACACTCTCATCGAATCAAGCACCAAATTTCTCTCAAATAGATCCCATTTCTAAATAAACTCTCTTTATTTATAGAATGGTTGTACTTTGTAATATATTTTTCACTACCATTATTTTCTCATTATATCGTTGTATTAATTTATATTATTATAGTGAATTGAGATAAATATAAATTTATTTTCATTTACGCAATCCTCTCTCTTCCTCCACTTTCTTCAAATTGGTGATCACTATTGTTAATGTGAGGGACCATTGGTTTCTGGACATAACTGATTAAATAAAATTGTATATTCACTTTTATATTTCTATATATACTCTTTAAAAATATAGTGTCTATACTAATTTATGTTTCTTATTATAACATTAATGGTTTTGGAATTTGGTATACTGACTATTGTTAAATCCAATGGAACAATATATTAAATCCTTGAGAAATTTAGGTGGTAGACCTATGTGATCTTTTAATGTTATTTCCAAGAATCAGTACCAAATAATTAGTATATTTAATTTTTTCATGTTTTGTTTTTTATTATTTTATTTTCTAAATTTTACAATCCATCATGAATATTTTACTATTTATTTCATGAATCTCAACTTCCATTATTCTTCCTCTTTAAAAATATTATATATTATTATTATATTACATTTAACATTTAGTCTTTTGTTATTCTATTTAAAATGTTTTAGTTATCAATAATATTTCTAATTTTTTTTATTGTTGATGAAATTAGTTATTTTCTATTATTTCTGAATGTTCTCTTACCGACTCCCTTGGATTTTACAGCGATTTCATTTATCCTATAGTGATATTACTAAACCGTAATTTGAACTAAATGCATATTTTCTCCCTCAGTACTCTTTTATTCCATTTTTTCTATTTTTCTCTACCTAAGATTGTCTTAGGGACATAATGTTCATTATTACTGTAACTTTTTGGGTGTATTTCTAGATTCCTTGTTCATAATGACCTTATAAATGTTTCTAAAGGATATTCGTGCTAGAATAACACTATTTGTAGTAAAATTATTGATTTATGTTATTCAGATTCATGAATTTACATTAAACATTAATTCAATATTGTATTATATTTTCAATTATTATTTTTAATGTTTTAAATACAATGAAATTTATTCAAATTATTTGTTTATAAAAGGAATTTATTTCCTCTCTAGATCTGAAAATTTAAAAATAGATATTACTGATGATTTAATTTCTAAAATTAGTTGTGATGAAATATATGACCATACTTTGTTACTAAATTTTTATCCCTCCAATTTCATTGTATTGTTTAAAATAATATTCATGAATTTATTTCTCATAAATTGTAATGATTTAATAAATGGTTTTAATATGGATATAAAATGTTTTAATTCATGTTCTCCACATAAAAATGTTTGTTTCTTATAGTGAGTTACAAATTAGTTGTTTTTTGTTTTGAAAATAGATTTTGGGTATTTTGATGGGTTTTAAGAATGTTTTATTTGAATAATTTTTTAATTTTTCCCGAACATTAGGTCTCTTGGTTATAATTTGGTGTGATTTTGTCTCTGTATACCGTAAAAGTTCACCACATTTGTATTTTGTGTAAATGAATAATTTGATGTGTATATTTTGTGAAATTAGTTGATTTACCCTTGTTAAAGGATATGGTTACTAGATAATTCATCTTCATATAGGGGTTGTTTCGATAATTTGTGATTATATGTGGGAAAGATTTTTTATTATTGTTTGATATATATATATATAACTACATGTCACACATCAATTTCTCACCTATAAAATATATCCATGGATGACATGGATAACATGGTTCTATATATAAGACCGAATACTAAAATTGTTTATGGTTCTTATAGAGTAAAAATTATTGTGTTTTATTCATTATCATTTGGTTATAATGAATTTCAATGAATTCAAAATGTTTAATTGATGCCAATATGTTGAAATTTTTGTATCGAATATTCTTCTTCGAAATTTTTCCGATGTTTCATTTTCAGTTAACAGAGAAGTTGTAAAATTTATTGTAGGAAGAATATGATAAATTCATGATATTGAATAAGAGATGAAGTTAGTATCCATGCATGATTGTGATTAAAAAACAAGGAGAAAATTTTCGCATGTCATAGTATCTTAAAAGAATATAAATGTTGTTGATACTATTGTAATATTTGGAATATACATTTTATCTGAAGGAAGAGGATAATTTGAAACATTGTGTTACTTATTATTATTAGTGAATTGGTATTCAAGTATCTTAAATGTGAATTTATATTTAAACAATTATATTTATTAAAAATATAATAATGTTTCCTAAAACAATGTTCCAAACCGAGATGTATGAATAAAATGGAATGTATTGATCATACATGATAAGATAAAAAATTGATGTAAACATGTGGGATATTGAATAAATTCATAGTTCCATTAGAAAAATAACTTCATCACAACATTATCAATCAATTCTGGGTGATGTATTTCTTATTGATTAAACATCATAATTCTATGTGGCTACGATTCAAGATGAACATTGGATGAAAAAAATACTTTATAAAAATGAGGAAATTCATGTGATTATTTGATGATATAAAATTTTCAAAACATCATGAATATTAGTTTTAATTCATGATTCTATATACCATTAGTCAACCTTGTAGTTGGTGAAATGTAATTGGAACTACATTTTTCAATCATAGATTTCCTGATAATGTTTTCCCAATCGAGAGATGTTTATATGTCAACTAAAATAAGAATTCTTATAAGTTCATCAGAAATGAAAGTATTATCAATGTTTCAAATGTGAAAAATCTTGATGAATTACCAATATACGAAATTCAGATGTTCCAAATCAATTGTTTTCAGATGGATAGAATTATAATGTTTATTGAAGATAAACTCATTACTTCTTCAGACATATGATTCACTATTAGATATCCAGATAGTGAAATGGTTTTCAGTCCCGCAAATGAATATTTTATATATTATGAAAAATTGTAACCATGTGAATGCATTAAGAAAATTTTTCTAAATGAAGTGACTATATATATATATATATATATTTCTCGATAGATTCATTAGATACAAGATCATGAATAAGGATATAATACATAGGACTGATGATCTTTATAAAAAATAGAATATTTCCAGAAAAATAAATCCCAAAAGTTTGAACCAGATAGTGGATGTAGATCAGAACATCGAGAGTGTATCAGATAGAGAACACTAGATGAATTGTTTTGAGTCCATTATAAATACAAACAATATAAATATTACTAAACCATTAGATGGTGGAAAATCATATATAAATTGTATTTAGTTAATAATGAGAGGATTTATAATGAATTTACAATGTTATAAAATGTTATGCTACCAAGATTTTTATTCAATGTTCCAATAATCATGTTGGAAGGATCATGATTCTAGTCATATTTATTGGAGTATTGGAGAGATCATTAATGATTAGATATTAGAAATCATTGATGAATAAGGATTAATTTCAATTTACTCATTTTTTTAATGGTTTTAATATGATTTTTTGGAGTGTGAATTTAAATTTTAGAAGTTTAAAATGGAAATTTGAGCTCATACTATTCATTGGATTTTTCTGGGAATACATCCTATATAAAAGTGATCAGGTGCTGAAGGAATGTATTTTTTAATGACATAAAATAGCAGGTGTTATAATATTTTAATCATAGAGGCTACAAATAATAACATGAATAGATTTAGCTTAAGGATATGTAACAAATAGAGAAGTAAGTTATTATATTGGGTGGGAAGGCCATAGGTATAATAGAGAAGTACTTTATTAAGAAGGTGTCTAGAAAACTAATATAACAATAACAATTTTAGATGGATCTGAGAAGAATCTTATGAACATGTCTAGGGTAAATTATTTTCCATATGAATAGGATCTGAATTATTGTGAATAATATGTTTTATAGAAGTATTTCAATCATTTTAATAGAAAAAGATAAAGAGAGGAATATTTATTAAACCAATATAGGAAATAAAACATTCTAGTTTTTTTGTAATGTGATAGAAGTGTTTTGAATTAATTTACACAAAATAAAAGATGAATATTATTTTCTATCATGATTTTTTTAATGTAAGTGAATATAAATAACAACAATGTATCCATATAAAATTAAAAAAAATCATAATTGGGGTGGTACATTCTAGGGTTTTCAAATAATATGATGATGTTGAATACTATATTTATAGGATGTATAATGATCCATCACGGAGCTACAATTGGATGATGAAACCAGTCCCGGTATATAATTATGTATTTATATTACCCATCCTAATGTGTACAGAACAAAGCTTTTTTGAGGTTTATTTATTATCTAAAACACTATAATTGGATTCTCATTGTGGGAAGGAATCATACAAGTCCCCACCATACAAATAAATAACTAGATACTATTACTAAGTAGAAAAGAAATAAAATCAAAATATATTATCGGTTAATTTCATTAATTAACTTTTATATGATAATTATGATATGACAATAGAACCAATGTCCTAATAGGTTTAAGTTGATCCATAGCATTGGTATCATATCCATGATTCACTTCAATTTGATTGTTTATATTTAAATTTTTTCTATTTTATTGTTTTTTTTTTATTTCTAATATTTACAATGAAGTATTGTTTTGGTAATCATTCATTTTTTCAGAAAGAAGAAATCTATTTATAAAAACAGCTAGATCAGTTGTAGAAAGAAAGAGAACATAAATTTGTTGAATATTACCCTCTTAATAAATAAGGAAGAATGATATTCAATATCTCCATTACATGATAATAAGGGAAATAATCTCTACTATATTGTGAATAATAAGTGGTTAAACCTACCACAAATTTGATGGAAAACATTTCTAGCTCAATGGGATTAATTATAAGAGATCATTAGGTATCTAAAAATTATTTTAGAGACTATCCAAAGGAATAAGGACTTAAAATTATTTCCAATGAATATCTATCTACAACATATCAAAATATTTAATTTATTAGATTAAAATATATTCTACATTTCATTCGTAGAGATAAATTCACTCATGTTTTTGGAGTCTTTGGAAATATTCAGAAAGAGACCACCTATCTATAATTTGAAACAAATAATATGAATAGGAACATACAAGAAAATTTTCTATAAAGTATAAATATCTCTAATAAAGATTGATACATTGAGACAAGAAATGTGTATATTGATATCCTTTAGTCAAAATTTAATAAAAGTGGAACCAAAGGATGAAGAAAAAGATTTAGTCAAGAAGACTATTAAATGGAAGATCTATGCACTTGAAGACAAGTTAAAAATTATCATTGATTTCAAAGATTTACAGTCGGATGTAAAAACCAACATGATTATGTAACATGAATCATTTTTTAAAAATAATATTATGATGAATTGTGATGTGGTTGATAAAATAAATAAGGATTGTGATGAAAATATCGTTTTCCTTGAAGATCAGAAAAAACACTAAATATGAGGTGTATAGAACTCAAACTCAAACCATTCAGTCGAAAAAACATATTGATTCTTCCCAAAAAAATAATTTTATTTCTTGTACAAAATTATAATTATATGTATTTGATTTTAAAATATATTCAATATGAAATAATGATATCATATAATTATTTACTGATCATTATCAATTAGCATTGATGGAAAATGTATAATTAATATATACTAATAATAATAAATCAAAATCATATTTCTTTAATTGTTTGGGTTAAAAAATAAAATTGATATAGGAATTTATGAATAAAAATTTGAAGGAGCCTACCACCATGTATTAGGTTGATATAAGAATAATTTCGGAATATTTTTCCAGAAAAATACCCCAACATGTTTTGATGAAAAAAACAATCTTTTCCATCACATTAAGTAGATATATAATGATCAAGGTAGGTGGGTAAATTTTGGTGACACTATAGACTGATGAATTATGAATTATATTATATGTAAAATCCTCTAAATCTAAATGTGATAACGATGCCAATGTGAATGGGGATCAATATATAGATGGAGAAGAAACATCCCCATACTAAGATAAATCCATACACATCAAAATGATTTTCATTTCATGAATATATATATATGAGGAATAAATAATGGTGGCCATAAGATTGTTTCATGCTCATAATAAAATATATCAAAATAATATAATAAAATAAGACCACAAAATTATGTAATGAAAGTAGAATCAACCATTATAACTAAGAATAATAATTTTGAAAAAAATATTATTCTCTGAAGAAGATACAAAATAAATGTACTGAATGGTCTGTCAATATCATATCTATGAAACTAATGAATAGTTTTATGTCCAAAAGAGATATTGTAAATAATTATAGTTAGAATAAACCATTTGGAGACTCAAAAAATAATAAAAATGATTTTAAATATATATTATTAATTTGTATATTTTATCTAGACAATGAATAAAATATGGTTGAAGAACAGGTAGAAGAATTTATGAATGTAAAATATAATATTCTACATAATGATCTTGAACTCCCTGAGACGTTTTAAGTAAAATAAAAACCATGTGTTGAATATTTTGTGTGTGGAATATCCAATAAATATGGGATGAATGAAAAATATATTTTACTATTCATCAAAAATATCAATTGGCCTTAAGAAGAATCATAAATGAACTCAACATGATGGCTGATTAGAAGAAATTATCTATAAAAAATGAGTTAAAAAAATGAGATCCATGGTGGAAATAAATAAATCAGAATTTATCATTAGATTTACATGAACATATAATTGAGGAAATGTTGAAATGTAGTAAAATAAGGAATCTCATAAATTTTTTTTACATCAAGCTCAAGGTACACACACTTTATTCCCTTACAATATATGAAATTATTCTATACATATTCATCAAGAAAGTGGAGGTGAATCATGATATTAGGGGAATGATGATGTAGTGGATTTTTATCAATAGGGGACCACATTATTTAAAGATTACACCCTCCTGGAAGGATTCCTAAATTTATATAATGAAAATATTAATTTTAGGTCATCGGAGATGAAGTTGAGTTAGTTGTTGTCAACACATGATACAAAAGTGAATAAAGATTCATTTTTATTTGATTTTACATTTAAATTTACAAAGGAATATATTGAATAAGGTCATATATAGATTTTTTTTTGAAAAATATCATATATATACAACCACAAGAAAAAGATCCATTTTGGTATTCTCTAAACATAAATATTCAGAAGCATATCTATAGAAAAGATCAATAATTATTAATTTCAAGAGGAATGTCTCAATAAAATGGATACAAGAATAAAAAATTGAAAAATATTCTAGAATTATCATCTATTTGAAATCTAATTATTCATAAATTTTTTTGAAGAACATTCCTTGAGAAAGTTACGTGGTTCATAATCTCCTATCCTTGGTTACAAAAAATAATAATATTACAACCAAGGGGAGAAAATATATTTTCCAAGACATATGAAAAGTAAAATAATGAAAATATAACATGGTTATTAATCCTTTTATTTGTAGTACAATTATTTTAATCTATTTATTAAACCGAAGATAAGAGTTTTAGGTTAATTAATTATACAACTATTTTTTATCACTACAAGTATCCTAAAAATAAAATGAAAGTGGACAACCCATAATGATAAGACTGTGTATTCTCATCTAATTTTGAATCAGGTATAATTAATAATGGATATATTTTTTATCTAAATAAAATCATATTATTTTCTAAAATTATCATGGATCATGTAGGTTTTGAGTTACATGATTTATGGAACACTACATAAGGATAAATTAATTCAATTTTAGAACATACTTATTAGTTATTGAAAAAAATTGGGTGATATAGTGAAATGGTTGTTTTAAATGAAATGGGGAGATAAAGAATAAATTATTCTCATATTGAAATATTTTTAAGGTATTACCAACAAATAATATGGGTTGATTGAGGACCCAATTTTTATGTATTATAATTTTTTATAGGGATTTTAATTATTTTCAATGAAGTAAAATTATTTCATTAATGTAAATATGTTGAAAATGATGTAGTGAATCAGTTTCATTGGTATTTTGTTGAATATTAAATGATTTATAATAAATAATATAAACATGGATTAATAGATGAATATGATAATGTCACTAATTATAAAAGGATAATAATGTTGAATCCAAGACTCTTAAAAAAGAGGTGACGGAAGAGACAATGTAGTTCCCAAGTCATGTTATGTTGGTAGAAGAAAAATGAGGTTTTATTAATCTGTAAAATTTTAATATATTTATTACTGTAGGTGATAGATTATTTGATTACATTGGGTTACTTATAATGACTTGAGAGAAGGTATTGATGTCTCAAAAATGATCCATGATGTTTAAAAAAGAACATTTTTTAATTACATTATGATGTTTTGATATAATATTTTTGGATATATATATGTAATAATCTTAAGGAAAAAGTTCTTTATATTGAGGCGATGAGATGGAATATGGAACCAACCATTTGAATGAATAAATTCAAAATTACATAGAAAAAAGGTATTTCAGGAAAAAAATTATTATTTGTTGATTAGTGATGTATCTCTCATTTATTAAACATCAAAAAGCCTTATATTAGTGACTAAATTGGAATATAGGAAAAATAAATTCATATGTGACCTAGGGAAAATCATGAAATGACTTACCGATCTCCAATGTACCAAACATAATGAAATTTATAAGGAATTCATGAATCAAGATAGTGTTTCTCTATGGAAGGAGTTGGTTAAATAGCTTTGAAATTATATTTTATAGAAATAGAATTCATTACTAGGTTTATCAAACAATGAATTATTAATATATTTTAAAAAAGGGGGAATGGATATAATATTGAAAGAAATATAATTTTTTATGGTAAAAATGTAATAAATGTTGAAAAAGATTCAAATTGATGAACAAGTATATTCCAATGGAGTTATATCAGATTGAGAGAATATATAATTTCAATAGAGAAACATTATATTGTACAAAATATTGAGAGTTTTTAGTGTGTTTACAAGAATGGGGAAGGTTACATGTCCAATGGATAAACATATTCAATATCATCAAATATGTATTTTTCCTAGAAGGGAATATAAATATATTTCTCAGTGATGTGATTGGATATATTTTTATGATATTAGTTAGAAAATAGAGGATTCTAGGCATAGCAATCCAACATAAGGATGAGGATATTTGCAATATGTAAAATATTTCGTGAAAATTTAATAATATTATTAATAATAGGATGGATGAATTATTTAAGACCACTACGAGTGTGTTAGATAAAGGGAAGTACTTGAAAAATTGTGAGTTCATTAGACATGGAAACCCATATGGAAATTTTGGGATGTGATGTTCGAGTGGTCGGCAGTTTCCAGGAGGTGCATCTGGCGTATGATTATCCTACATTGGTCCATGTTGGTGTTTCTTCATAAAGATTAATTATTGATGAAGGATTTTTAAGTGATTTTTGTTGTGGATTGTTCTATTTTATGTTTGACTGATTTAGTTTCTTCAATTTCTGGTTCAGTTTGATATTTAAGAGTTTGGTTCTTCGGTGTCGTCAGTGTTTTTCCGGTGGTGGTGCAACAACCTCACTAGTGCAGTGGTTGTTTCGAGGTTTAATGTGATGATGGTGATGGATTTATTCAGAATCAACGGTTCTTGGATATTCTTGCCTCTTTTTTGACAAACATTTTTCCATTTCATTCTCTGCTCTGGATCCAGGTTTCCCACTCTCTCTGAGGGGGAGATTCGTGATGGACTTCAAGGCTCTTTGGGATGTGAGTTCGAGCAGACAGATTCGGGGGGAAGACGGTGATTATGGTTTGATCCTAGATGGCGATGATGTGTATGTGTGCATCTCCAATGAGGTTGATAGTTATGGTTTGTAGTGATGTGATAGCTGGTGTAAGGGTGATATGGGATGGCTAGTGGTCCGAGTATAATGGTGTTGATCCATTGAAAGTTTTAATTTTGGATGTCATAAAATCCGTTATTTGAAATTTGAATCTGAAATTTGAATTTGGTGTGGTGGGATCTTGCGTTGGTTGAACTTGTAACTGTTTTTGGAGTTGTTTTGGTTCACACATACCCTTTAAAAGTATCACAAAAAAATAAAAATATGGATTGTGGTGTTTGAATCCAATTTAATAATATGTTTGATGGTGGTAAAATAAGCAATGTTTCGAGTGATAAATTCATATTTGGAAGTGGTAATTTTAAATTTTAGTTCACACTACTCCATTGTTATTTGGAGAATTGAATCCTATATTATGAGGAACAGTTTTTCTATGAAATTACTTATGATTTATTTAATAGAGAATGTATTATCATATGTTTATCATGGAGGTGCTGATTGGGAATATTCTGAATTTTATTATGTCAATGTACGAAATAGGGAAATAATGTACTAGATTGTAAAATAAGGCAATGAACGAAGAAGAAATTTATTTTGCAAAGAATGTATTAGAAAGAATAATACAAAATGAAAAATACCATATTATTTATGAATCATATGAATTGTTGTATGATGAAAAAGTTACCAGACAAAAATATATTAGAAAATAGAAAAGAATATTTTATAAGGATGTTATACAACTAGCACAAGAGAATAAGTGCAGGAGAAAAATTAATTCACAAACTAGTGAATGATAATAAACGTTCCAGTTTGGTTCAATGAATGAAATAATGTGTTAAAAATTATAGTAAATAAAATATAATAAGAATATAATATTGAATTCTACTTTGAAAGTAATATAAGAACATGCAGAACAATGTTTCACAAATACGTTCAATAGTTGACTCAATATATGGATTACTTTCTTGGTGTTACAGAAAACATGAAGATGTTGATAATCCATTTAATAATCTATTATGGAGATGTAATTAGAATAGAAAAACAGTCTAGATTATTAATATTGTTTTGAAATCCCATAAATTTTTTTTCTAACAACACAATGGTTCCATATTTTTTGGAGCCAAACCACAACAATTGGTGTGTAATTAATTTTCAGAATCTTTTTACTAATATCCACCATACATTGAAAGGACTAGCTACTCGTAATGAGTAGTGGACCTTTTAAAACCCTCATATTACATATTATACATACACGAATATACATGAATATGAATATTAAGAAATAATATGATATCCAAGATCCTTATATGACTGGGAGGTAAAGAGATAAAAAGAATTTTTTCATAAAAAAGACACTAACACTAATTCACCCCACTATCTATATTGAGAATATCACAATGTTTTCTTAAAAATTCATCTCTAAATAGTGGTACCATGTTATAAATATGTTTTTAATAGGGGATTCCACCATGTTATTTGTTCGGTTTGGGTATAAATGAGTGTTTATGTAGAGGAATCACACTTGGATACAATTACATTTGATGTACCTACGAACCAGTAGGATCACTGATAGGGGGAGGGGTGAATGAGTGATCTATTTTCCTTTTTAAATTGTAGTTACTTTCAACCCAAAACAAGAAACTAGTTATGGTCTAGATCCATGATAAAATAATTATCTCACATTTACTAACATACATGTGGATAAAATAATAGAATATTGAACAAAAATATTTATAAGTTTGACGTTGTAACCAGAAACTAGAAATATCTCCGACATTTTCTAATACCATTATATTTAAATGATTAAATGGAATTAAATTCCAATGGAAAAAAGAGTTTATTAGTCTTGGTAAACTGGATAAATAAATGAGTCTTGTATTATAAACGAATACTCAAACTAAAACATATTATTTTGGGGATACCATTACTTCCACATAACATATCCATGAATATCATTCTTAGTATACATCTAGGATTCCAATGGAAGGGAATAAATAACAGAATTCTTAGATTCTCCATAAGGGTTAGGCATATTAGATGAAATAACTAATCAATGATAATAATTTAATTAGAAAGGTAATAATTTACCACACACTTTCCATCTAATCAATAAACTGAAATTGAAAATGAATCCATAGACAATTTAGAAGTAAATATTCCATGGATAATAATAATAATTGAATTACGAATAAATTAAATAATTAATTATTTTAAATCATGTTTCCCAGACACATGATATATTTATATCATGATCTATCATCAAGATAGTTTATAACTAATTGTGCAAAATCACATTAGATTATGGAATCCAAATAATTTCTTCTCATGAGACTACGAATGCATCATATGGATTATGTTTGCAAGTCCAGAACCCAAATAGTTCATCTCCAAAGAATTCCTGATATATCAAATAATGTATTTAGTTAATGAAATACAATCCTTATTGTTAAATATCCATATTCAGTAAAAGATAAGAATTTATCAATATTTCAAATAATTTTCAAAGAGAACATTGTATGTTAAAATGGGTTTTAGTTTAAGAAAATATGATATCTATTACATGATAATATCAATTTTTATGATAAATTTAATTTACAATAAATAATAACATAATGATGTAATTATTTTAATATAACATAAAAAATAGTAAAATAAAGTGATGTTGCAGAGATATCATTACCTCTTATAAATTTTCAAGTTAAAACGCCTCAGGTGAAATAAATCGATGTGAAACCAATAATTCAATGAAGAATGAGGGATCACAGATCCTATATTAAAAATTCATATTATATACAAAAAATTAATTAAAGTAGTGTATAATTACAAATAAGTCACAGGAGACATAAATTTAAATGAAATATTTTTCCAAGCATTTCAATTTTGGAGAACATCATTTAAACTACTTTATAATGGTTTTATGCATTTTAAAAAATTATAAATGAAGTATAATTATATTTATAATATAATGTATGATCTTCTTATATTGTCATAGTACCCATTTGTTAAAAATGAGTCATTATTTTCACTTTTTAGGGTGATAACTTCCATGTTTTTTGAATATATTTTGGATTATTATTTTTCTACATCCTTCATAGATAAATATTTCATCATCTCCAGGATGTAAAAAATGATTGAATGATCATAAGTTTTCAGTATATATGTGTTTTTATTAGCATATATGGTTTTATTATTGGAAATTAAATTCATAGTTAATTGAAATGATTGGTCGTACGTATCAATGAGCGTTGCTTCCATTTCCTTATCATTTTTAACATTACGAGAAGTAAAGGATATATATGTGTGTGGGTTTGGTTATTATAATGGAATTATAATATTTATGTCATATATGGTGCATAGGTTTATTAAAAAAATCATTTATTAATTCCATGTATAGTGTGGATGAAATACATAGCTTTGAGGAGGCATTAGGCCACATGTCCACAAATGATGTAGTCGTATTCCCAAAAAATTGAAGGAATCAAGGTATGTGTTATATAAAAAAAATACAATCATAAATAAATATTAAATAAACAATATATAATATAGAAAATATAAATCCATAATTATTTCCATCGTATAATGGTTTTAATAGAGGCACAAACGATATCAATTTGTGAGGCAGTAGTCTACCATACACACGAACAGTGATTGTGTATCCCATTTGATGGATGTGTGTCAATGTGTTTGTATGAATATTAAAATAAAAAATCTCAGTAGGTTTAAGATACTAATTTTTTTATCTAATTATTATTTAACATTAATTTATGGGTGGAGAAGTAAATGAATCAAAAGTTATAATTGAGAAATGTTACATCTTATTTGGGTAACTCCTTTTGGATTATATTGAAATACCTATTTGGTTTCATTGCTAACGAAAGTGTGGCCTCTACAATAAAGACAGGGAATAATGGTGAATA
This sequence comes from Viscum album, assembly GCA_963277665.1. Taxonomy (NCBI): domain Eukaryota; kingdom Viridiplantae; phylum Streptophyta; class Magnoliopsida; order Santalales; family Viscaceae; genus Viscum; species Viscum album. The sequence goes on along the minus strand of OY728152.1, from coordinate 863,545,290 downwards.
TTTTTGACGTGGTTAGGCTTCCCAAATTTCATAAGAGGTTTGAATAAGTGGGAGGGGTCAGTACCTTTCTATAGTGTTGGAGGAGTGGTATTCTTGTAAATTTTGGAAAAGGGAATTCCAATCACATTTTTTCACATGAAGTGGCACCAATAATGAACCCAATAAGATATAAGGGATTATATGGTCTAAATATTACTATAATAAGGATTATATACTTGTTTATAGTACTTTTTCTCCATTATATTATGTGTTAGTTTCTTTTTAAGATATATTTTCTTTTAATTGGAGTAATTTATTTTAATTACGTTCACTAATATTTTTGGTAATAAACTATGGTGAAAATATTATAAATTTTAAATAATAATTTTTCAAAATATTGAATCTATTTTTCCAAATTCATATCACATAAGTGGCCAAAATTAATTTAAAACAAATCATGCTCTTGAGTTGACGAAGAAGGTTTTTAAAATTAAAAATGAACAAATGTTTAAAATACATTATTACATAATTTAATTGTGATGTTGATTAATGTTAATAAAATTGTATAAAATGGTGTATATTTGATCATATTTTACTTTAAAACTCAGGAAAAAAATAATTTCACTATAAAATAAAATTATACAAAAATGAAGTTTTCAATTGAAATTCAATATTTTTAACTAATCATTAAAAAATAAAACAATAATGAAAAATACCAAAAAATAACCCTAAGATAATTTTGATGACATAATTTGAAATATTAATTAAAATTTTATATATAATGTTTATAAATGTGTAAAAATTCATTTTTTAATTAAGTGCACCAATAAAATATAGAAAAATTTTCTTTTTAGACAAAAATATATTTTAAGAAAAAAACATGATTTATTTTTATGTTATGATCACAAAATATATTTGATGAATATAAAAAATATTTTGATGAATATATAAAATATATATTTCATCAATTTCATTCACTAATAGTAATTATTTTCATTCATTTGGTTAAAACACCTTTGTGAGAATAGAAAACATTTCCCTTATATTCAATTGGTTTTTATATTTTTCCCTAATTAATTCATAAAATATGAATTCATTTTATATCATTATAAACTATGTATTTTAATATTATGGTTAATAAAATTAAAAACCACTAGTTTAATAAATTATAATATTAATTAATCTTTTTATTATAATTTATTATTGTTCTGTAAAACCTGACCTTCCATGTAATGAATGTCAATGAAGAAATTCATTGTTTCTTCCGATGCAAGTTAACATAGTATTGTGTTCATTGCAAGTGATATAATATATTAAATTATTTTAAATATAATATATACCATATATTCTTTATAGTTTTTATTTCATTATACATTTTGTGTGGCAATTTCACACATACTATCAAATATAAAATCACTCTTTTATATTTTTGGTGGTGTTGCATTCTCCTCAAGTTAAATAAATTACACCATCGTAATTGAAACACGATCATGGAATTCAATGGTTATATATTTCGAAAATAATTTGTTTAAACACACATATTAATTTATTTTATTATATAACCATTTAATAAGATATAATAAGATGTATAAATGTCACATGGAATAATATATATATAGGATTCAACATAGGATAACGATAGTAGAATGTGAAAATGTAAACATGTATTTAACATGTATATATTTATTGGGAGTGGTTGAGGTAATCAATCACAAATAAGTGAGTGATCAATTAAATTTTATGGATCTCAAATCTATAAATTGGTGATGATTTAAAAGACAATCAGTTTAATAAAAATCAAGGTATTAGGATGAATTTTTTTTAGATACATCTCTTAATGTAGTTGAATTATTTTATTGACCATGAATATAACAAAATATATGTACATTATACATTTAAATTCCATATGATCATTTCCATATCTTGGTTATGCTTCAAGAAAAGTATAATTTCTTATTTAATCCATGAAAAACATGTCCTATAATGAACCCCCTTCTTAAAGCACTAGAATATTCTTATACCATATCATAATACCCGAAATGATAATTATTATATTTGAATCTAAATATTTTCCAAAACTGATATTCGAAAAAAAATAATATTTAAAAGGGATACAACTATTTCATCATTAACATTTATTCTTAAAAATCATTGACTAAAAATAGTTACACAATAACAAGGACATCCTTTAGGCCAATGGTAGGAACAAAACCCATATCTTTTTTTGGTCATGGGTTCATGCCCCACCGCCTTGCAGGATTTTATGATTTGTCACCATGTTTGATGGTTTTTTGATTTTCTAAACTATAAAAATATATTTTCCAAAAAAATATGATTGAATTATTTTATATTTAATCATTAAATATATTTTTAACTATAGATTACAATATGTGATGTCCCATCCTAACTTACCAATAAATTGGTAGATGGACAGGTGGGTAAGATGGCATCAAGAACGGATCCCCGTGTCCCTGAGGCTACTGACTAGCTGTATGAGTGAAATGGTGGTTCATTTGGGATACTATACCCTCATATTCTGGGTTTTATTGGGACATAACAGATAAAAGGTGGCAAAAATAGTAGCAGAATGAGTATTAAATTAATAACAAAGAAGAAAAATATATATCATAATATAAGTGATTTAAAATAAAAAATTAATGACAAAAATGTATGAAATTATCTGATACAAATATAATAATTATAAATCATAAAAAACCATACATTTTAATGTACTAATCACCACCCAAAGCCGAACTCCATGAGCATCTTGGGCTCCATCTCGCTCCAGTTCTCCAAACACCACACTATTAGAGTTAGTGCCCTAGAATTCAACTTCTTTGTAAATTATTATTAACCTATATTCATTAGATGAATATTTTTAATCTACTTAGCCCATCAATATTCATCTATAATGGGAAATATTATGTGATTATTTCATAAGAATAATTGTCACACTATAATGTAATAGTGGATCCCTGTTATTATGAGAACACAGAAGTGCCATGACACTATTTTTGAATAAATGTTATATGGACGGATGATATCATTTGAAGTGAAACAAATGATACAAGCTATTCGGGGTGTCGAATCATTAATACATTGAGGCACCTTCTCAAGGTGTTTTCCCATAGTAATATCTAGGATGATATTTTGAGAACAAGACCCGCTAGTAGGAAATCCAAATTCATAAGTGTCATTAGAATTTCCTTTTTGCGGACATGTGTATTGGTCCATAGACATTAAAATTATTATTAATGGGTATTATGAATCATGCACATAGATGTGTTGATGAAAACAACGATGAATGATAATTGAAGTGGGGTAGGATATGATGGGTGTGTCATGAGTAATACTACAGTAATAAATAATGAGAGGAAGGATTTATAACTTATACGGAAGTAGATATATCATGCCCTTTGATGGAAAGGTTATAGCATAACTAAATCCTTTTTCATGGTGTTCTTTTCATAATTTCAATTCTGGGATGTCAAAGAGTGATAAATAATTAACATTGGTTGAGGGTACTTGTTGGAAACCTTATTGATTAACGATATCAGAACAAAAATATTATGTTACATGGTATGTGTTCGTATGAGGTGACATGTCATTGCGACGCCAACTTCTTTATCTTAGGTGATCAGAACTGTTGATAAAAAGTAATCTTTATCCTTTGGATATCCCACTTAATGTCAATGATAATGAGGTCTAGAGGCTCATAAACTCATTTTAATCATTATCCCATTTAATTAATTAAATTATTTTACAATTTGAATAAATATGTTTCCCAGTTGTGGTTTAATAATTATTCAAGTATGCATAATCGCATTTATGATATAGCTAGTTATTTGAGATAATGTATTGGGGATGAAATATTTATTTATTAGTGAACTAGAAATTTGTACTTATTTAATAAATAAATAGTCATTATTTAAGTCCTAGTAAATATTGAGTTGGATTGATGGACTAAGTTATGGTTCTAGTGAGAAATAATATTAAATAATATTTGGATAAATAAATTTAAATATAAAATCCATTTTAAGAACATGTCATGGAAATAAAACCATTTATATTATTATTTGACATGGGGTTTTACATGAAATATGAAATTATGTAATGGAACCTCTGCTAAATATATATTATTACATGTTGAATTAAAATCCACATTATGTTATTATTTTCTATTTATACCATGGGGTTATTCAACCTGCTTACCAATCATTGTGTTGACAGCATACTTAGAGAAAATATCTCAATCCTAGAGAACTCCTCCCTCACCATGAATGATATAATTATTGAGATAAATACTCATCCAGTTGATCAATTAGAATGCTTTGGAAGCGATTCTCATAAAGATTGACAGCAGACATCACACGCGCAAGGATCATCCGCACTATCACTCAGTGACTTTTTCAATGACATTCAGAGATATATGGAGCACGTGTTGATCAACTCTAGAGGATTCATATTCTTGAATTTTATATTGAAATGAAGTCACATGTTGGACCTATGGATAGACACATCAATCAAGAATGAATCACATCAGAGGTAATTCATTAATTTAATTAAATTAATTATAAATGAAATATATTGATCTTTTTTTCTTGGTTCCGAATTCTCAAAAAAAATTTATATTGGATTAAATTTTATGGATACTATAATTCATCTTCATATTGATCCTATATTAGTCATCAGTTAAATCGATTTTCAATGTTTGGTATATGACCATCATGCGATTCTGCTACACCGAGATCATACAAGCGATATCAGATGGGTCATATTTTTTTTATAATTATTTAAATAATTAATTGATGATTTACGCTTTAATAATTCACCCTTTCAATTCATGATTATTTATTCTTGTAATATGAATTTTGAGATATGTACTTCCCTTATCATGCTCGCTGATCTGACAAAAACTAAAAATTTTATGAATAAAATTAGATCATGGATCACACCAAGTGGTGATGATGGTTCGGTCCAAATAACACTAGAATAAACTCCATGTAGTTAGATCTACACGCCATATATTTTTGTTCAATAAATCTAGATTAATTAGTAAATTACTCATGTATTGTGAATTGATGACACACAATGTTGTTAATTCTTACTCCGCATGTTGATCAAGAATGACTGGGAGACGGTCAGTCAGACACTGTGCCTTGTGGCCCACTGAACATGGTGTGTAGTCCAATTGGGTCAGGGTCATGTTGTGTATCCCATACAAGGCTCTCTTGGGTAGTGACTGTGTAATAGGTAGTCAACATTGCCTATATCCCACAATAAATGTCGTGTAATCTAATGATTTTCAAAGTACACCACACACGACATTTCACCTGGTCTATATTTCGAGTGGACCATGAGGAGATTACACGCCGTGTAGTCGGATCAATGCACCATGTTCAATTTCCAATTTATGTTGATTTAAAAGTTTATTATTTTATTATGTAACACCTGAGTCATGTACCTTTGTGTGGGCATAATGCTGGGACACAACAATTGATATATTATTGATATATATATATATAAGTCCATGTGTGTGTGATTAATGAACATTTAAGTAATGTTCAAATATCATTACATCAAGTAAGAGCTATATTAAAATAATAATTCCACGTGCATGTAAAATGTCACAAAAAATAATGTGTATATATGTATAATACATTCTGGATATTTTTGTACATGGATTCATTGTGTTTCTTCTAGGATACATGTTATGTAAAATTTAATGGATGTAAATATCAAATAAATTCATAAAATGATTAAGATTTATTAGATTGATTAGTTAAAGATAATGATTAATCAATTCAAGTGTAATTTATCTAAATGTGAATGATTAATGAATTGAATTCTAGTTTTAATAAATGAGTAATCTATTGCATGTATACGGATAGTTATGAGCATGACTAGAACATTATATGTTATTGGTTCCAATTTAAATTAATTATTAAATTAAAATTGTTGGATTGCATTCCTTATCTTCACTAATATATAGGGTCATCATGCACATGGTTTCTTTTATGAAAACCCAATTTACCCCTCACCTATGGGTGAGTTAAAAGTTTATGTGATGGATGAAACTACAATTCTAGTTGTGGAATTTCAAGTTAAGAGCTAAGGCGTAACCAAACTAACGAGATACAATGGTGGACATGTGGAAATCTATAAACACAGACGTTAAACAGTTCAAGGTGTTTCTCCCCCAGGATAGGGTTAGTTTATAAACCACTAATTAATCTAACAAATTGTAAATATCTGGATCGTACCCTTTTATTTTAATTATATGAGTTTTTTGGTTATTCATTTTGGATGTGTGACACGGTCACATAATTAATGAATTAACAAACATAAAATATAGAACTAGAATAAAAAATGGATTATCTGTGAATATTACCTACACATGGTTAATCAGTTAAGTATATCCCTCAAAACTTTAACAAGAATGTGAAAAGATAATAAGGGTAAATTTACACATAAATGATAAATTTTACCAATTAAATATTATGTCGGTATATACTTCCATTACTTCGGTTAGAATTGAACCATAGTTCAATGTTCTGGAAAAACCCCAGTTGGGGTTCATTCAATTATCATGGTATTATAATTTCATGTTTAGGGTTGAAATAATATAATTTACATAAACTGTTGACTACACTAGTATGACATAGTGTAACTAATAGGAAAAAGATGATGATATCCAAAATTTTGAATTCCAGGATTCGGGAGTCCACTCAACAGATCATGGAGTTGGGAGTTAATGCAGTTGGAATCTGGATTGCATATCTAAAACCTTTCATGTTTCATTACCAACCCCAGTTGGGTCAATGAGAAGGTAAATATGGATCCTTAAAACTACAAGGTCCAAGAAACATTATATGATAAAGATAATGTAGAGGGCTAGTGGGTTTGAACAAAATATGGAGAAACTTATAGGTAATAATTTATTTATTTGTCAATATTAATCACAAAAATTACTAGAACTCTATTCATCTTAATTTGTATAAATTTCAATCAAAATGAAATCAATCAAATCCTTGTGATCCATAATCGAGAAGGAAAACCGTCTCATTGGAACTAATTTCAATTTGTGCCAAAGGAAATTTTAGGTTATCCTTCACCATGAGAGGAAACAATATGTGCTGGAAGAGACTTTACCAGTTGCACCAGGAAATGAATCAATTGATGAGGAACTGTCTTTGAACGAGAAACAAATGAATGATGCTACGGATGTTTAGTTCCTCTTGGAATCATTGATGACCAATGATCTCTTGAAGTAGAATAAGTAAATGGATACTTATAGCATGATATTTCTCTTTCATGATCTCTATCAAGGGAAGGAGATACATGAGATGTAAGAGATATCCAATGCTTCATTAACCACTAATATTGGAGAGTCCTCACCAGTTGGAGCTCATTTATTCATGATTATTGGATATATTGAGCATCCAAACATCTTAAGAATTAAATACCTAGATGAGTATCATATATATATCATAATCTCATCACTGTCTAATAACATCTATAGTTTTATTTGGAATTATAAATAATGAAATAATGAGATGATTTTATCATAGATTCTTACCGTAATTTTCCTAGAGGATAACGACATAGTGCATGAAAACCCCATATTCCTTATGGATAATATGAATAGGAAGGATAAGGAAAATGGGTATAATATTTATAAACAATAGAAAGTCTCTATGAACCATATGAACAAGAATTATAATACCCATAGGTATCGTAATGGAAATGTGGTATTATTATTTCCATGTGGAAATTCAAGCCACAAGAAGTGGAACTACACTAAGTGGCTAGGGGAAGCCAAACATGCATTCTTTATTGAGTGAAATTATTTTATTTATACACATTGGGTTTCAGATATATCTACTGTTGATCAAAAATGTATTCAGATGTAGAAACCAAGTAGATTCCAACATGTATTTAAATGATATGTGGATTCGTAAGCTACCAAAGTTGTGTAGTTGGATACCCTCTCCATCGGTGACTACCACCTCACATTTCCTATGGGAATGATATTGATTTACATGGCTATTATAATATACCTTTTTTTTACAAAGAACACAAATTCCTTTTTGATTTTGGATAAAAATGGATTTTTTTCCATGTTCATAAATTGATACTTTTTTTATAAGGACAATATATGTTATGGTATGGAGAATTTAAATAATGGTTCATAGGCATTAAATTATGAGAAAAATGTCTTGGAAAATTGATAATGAACCAAGTTCAGTTGACTCATACAACACCTAGTGGTGGAATCACTACCTTGGTATTGTAAACATGAAGTGTGTGACAAGGCTCTATAAAGATGGTTATTTAAAAACATAAAATCTAAAACCACATGATGAATATCATGACCATTTATAATGGAAAAAGACCAAAACAACATTTGATTGACAGGTTGAAAGGGCCACATAACTTCTGGGATTGGTACACACTGACGGGTGTGGACCATTTCCAGTAGAGTCTTGATGAATATACTATTACCTCTTTAATTTTACTGATTATGTGAGTATATATGGCTATGACTAGAGAATTATGTATTAGACTGAGACTTTTTCAAAATTCATGGAGTACAATAATGATGTAGATAATCAGATTGGTAAGAACAGAAAGAATCATTGGTCAGATCGAGGTGGAGAATATATTTACTAAGTGTTCATCGACCTTTTCCAGTGTCTAAGATTCCATATCAACTCACTCAAAATTATACACCATAATGGAATGGTGTTAGGGAAAATAAGAACCATATCCTGTTGGAAATGGTAAGGATGATGATGAGTCATGTAGATCATCCATTATCCTTTCAAGGATATGCATTGAAAAATGTGGCATACACATATAACCATGTACTAACTAAGATGGAAAATGATATTCCCGTCAATATAGAGAGTTTGATGAATCCAAAATTTTTGAATCCACGTGTATTGGGATGTGAGGTTTTTGTTAAGGATTCCCATGAAATAAGCTAGCAACCTGGGGCTCGAAGGGTATCTTTATAGGGTATCTCATGGAAACAAAGTTATCCAACCAATACAACCCCTCAGACAAGAATGTGATTGTTTCTATAGAGGTCATATATCATTATAGGGAGAAAATACTAAAAAAGAATAGTTGGAGAAAGAAAGACATTGATGATGTTAAAGCTCAAGATACGTAAGAGTTGGTACCAGAACAAGTTCCATAGGTCCTCATGGAAGTGGTAGTTTCTAAAAGAGAAGAACTGTGTATGAATGAAAGATAGGTCCGGGAACCATAGTGATATGGTTTCCCTATCATCGAGGATGGTGAATCATTATTGTTCAAAAATTATGAACCTCTTTCTTAAAAAGAAGCAGTAGAAATATCAGAAGCAGAATGATATCAAGATTCTATGAATCACGAGATGTATTCCTGAAATAAGATCCAATCCTAGGTTCTAGTTGATGTGCTAATTGATGTAAAACCTATTGGTTTTAAATGGATATAATGATGAAACTGGACATAGAATTTAAATTTAGTTCCTATAAACCAAGGCTAGTGGCTATGGCTTTTAGATAGTGTTACATAATTCACTAAGATGAATCATTTTCACCAGCTTCCATGACATAAAAAATAAGAATCATACATTCCATAACAGTTTTCCATTATTATAAGATTTGGAAGATGGATGTAAAAACATCATTCCATAATATGAACCATCAAGAAGATGTCTTTATGACACAAGAGGAAGGGTTAGAGACACCATGTTATGGTAAAATGGTATTCATGTTGCAAAGATCCATTTATGGATTAAGGAAAGCATCTATGTCATGGATCATTTGATTTGATGAAGCCAAAAGAGAATTTGGTTTCATTAAGAATGAATCTGAGCCATGTGTTTTCAAGTGGTTTAAAGGGAATTCAATCATTATCCTTGTAGTGTATGTTGATGACATATTTCTTATTAGAAATGACATACCAGTCTTGTAGTCAGCAATGGTATGGTTGAACAAGTAATTCTCTATTATGAACATAGGTGAAGCAACCAACATTGTAGGGATAAATATTATTCGTGATAGATCCAAAAGGATTCATGGACTATGTCAATGTCAACACATTATATGATACTAAAGGGATTTAGTATATAAGAATTCAAGAGGGGGTTGGTTATTTTGTTACAATGTATACATCATTCCATGAATATATGACAACAGAAACAAAATGAGAATGATAGGATGAGTAAGATTTCATATGCTTTAGCAATAAAATCTACCTTGTATTCCATGTTATGTACTAGACTTGAGGTTTCTTATGAACTGAGCATGGTAAGAAGATAACAAGAAGATCCAGGAGAACAACATTGGACTACTGTCCAATCTACCCTTAGGTATCTATGAAGAACTAAAGATATGCTTCTTGTGTATAGAGGAGATGATGAGATTATCATCATTGGGTTTGTTGATGCTGGTTTTTAGACAGATCATAATCATTTGATGCCACAATTGGATATGTTTTCTACCTCAATGGAGGAGCTATAATCAAGAAGTGTTTAAAGAATCTAGTTTTCGTTAACTCTATAGTAGAGTATGAATGTATAGTGGCTTCTGATTTATCCAAAGAAGCTGTCTAGATTTATAACATTATGTAAGAGCTTGATGTTGTGGCCAGTAGTAATGATCCCCTTACATTGTATTATGATAATACTATAGTGATGGATCTTGAAAAAAGAGACAAGGTCACATCAACATACATGCTCAAAATCCAAAAGTATCACCTATTGAAAAATTTCAACAAATGGGTGATGATGTAGAGAATTTTTTTCATATAATAGAACATGACATACCCTTTAACTAAATGCCTATCCTAGTAGAAGCATAAATATCAGATGAGAGATAAAAAAATTGAATGTTGTTAGCAGTTGGATCTAGTGAATGTGGGAGTCTGTTGGAGTTGGTTACCTGGAAATAAATTTATATTTACATTATGATAAACCATTATTCATTGGATGAATATTTATAAAATACTTATAATTCCATGATTGTTTTTCATGACATAGTTTATGATAATGTCCTAAGAATACATTTGACAGTAAAAGGTCATTGCAGATTCATGTTATCATGGGAACCCAAAAGTTCCATGACATTATTATTGAATATATGTTCTATGGATAGATGATAATATTCGAAGGGAAAAAATGATACATTCTATCAACATTGGGAACTCATGAATTCTGGAGGAACCTTATCATAGTGTGTGCTGTAGGAAATAATAATTCATTAGTGTCATTGGATGTTCCTATCTACAGATGTGATTATGGGTCCTTATATATTTAGAATAATATTAATGGGTATTATGACTGACGTACATAGATGTATTGACAAATACCATGATGATAGATTTTCACATAAAGGTAGGATATGTTGGGTGCATCAAGAGTTATTCTGAATTAATGAAAAATGAAAAAAAATAATTTTTTTCTTCTATAGAAGTAGATATCTTAGGCACTTTGATTCAAATGGTATAACCTAACGAAATCTATATCTATCGAATTATCTATGAATGGTCATTTTGGGGAAGTAAATGAATGAGAAATCAAGCACATGGGTTGATGGAACTTGCATACCTCCCTCTTTATTAGAGATACCATGATAAAGGGATTATATTACATGGAAATAATTTGAATGAGGTAACACGTCATTGTGACATCAACTTATTTATCTTGGGTGCCTTGACCCATTCATAGACATTAATCATTATCATTAGACAATCATAACTAATTCTAACGAGAAATAGGCCTTGAGGGTCATACACTATATGTAGTAAATATCATGGTTTAATAATTTATTTTTTAATTTGTTGAATAAATATTATTCCCAATTGTTGTTTTTTAATTTTTATAGTACGCTTGATCGCATTTATTTCATCACTATATATTTAAGATAATACATTACAGAAATAATATTTATTTATCCAAGAATAATCTAGTTAAATTTAATTAATAAATAAATTGTCATCATTCACATTTGGTAATTATTGACGAGGAATCACATAACATTTAATGGGTTCGGTGAGAAATAATATTAAATATTATTTGGTTAAATAAAATTTAAATATTTCATTAAATTTAAGCACATTTCATGGAAATAATAGAATTTTTATTATTATATTTCATGGTGTTTCACAAGAAATATTAAATTATGTAATGGAACATGTTCTAATTAATTATAATTTCATGGTGTATTAAATGCCATGTAATTTTATTAATATTTATTTAAACCAAGGGGTCATTCGGCCGGCTAACCAATCGTTGTGTGAACACCATCCTTGCGGAAAATCCTTAAATCCTAGAGAAATCTTTCCTCTCTATGAACGCTCTCAATAAAGAGAGAGATCCTCCTCCATCGGATCAAGGAGAATGATTTCAAAGGGATTTTCAAGGCGATTGAAGGTGGATATTGCAAGCAGAAGATTCTTATGCGCCATCACATGGAGACTCCTTCTGTGGTGTCTGGAGATAAGAGGAGCATGCGTGGATCACCACAAGAGGATTATTATCCTTGGATTCAACATGACAATGACACCACACCCCAAACCCATGGTCAAAAAATCAACAAATAAATAATCACCTTTGAAGTAATTCTATAATATAATAAAATTAATTATAAACAATATATGACGATCATCTCTTCTCAGTTCCAGGATTTATCCATTATCCTTTATCATCAATTCAATAAAATGGATACTGGTGTTTATAATTTCATTGATCACATATTAATCATTGATTACGAAAATTTTCAATGTGGGGTACACTCCTATCTAGTGGTTCTGCTGCGCTCGGAACCTACACACCCTAGTAGTGTAAATCTATCATTAGAATTTGGATGCATCCCTTTATCAACACCTATAGAAAATAAGTCTGATTATTCCCCAAGGGTACCTATTTTGTATGTGAGATTTAATACCAGTAGGTCAGCACACATAGTGTTTATACCAAGAACTTTTAATGGAATATAATTTATTGTAGTGTGCATGTAAATTGAAAAGGCATAATTGAATGTAAAGATGCCCTTGGCATGTAAACTGCTAAACTAGTGACACTAAAATAACGTGTCATGGATCCCTATACAATATGTTCAAGATCTTATAATATTGATGCTAAATATAAAACCTAAATAAACCACATCATTGTTCCATTCATCCAAATATATAATAGAAACATGACCTTTCTACATGTTTGAATTTCAATATCAATAATAACCAATCCATATCTTCATGTATAAAAAATACATGAAAATTTCGTATAAATAAAATGTAAGAGCATGAATGATCTGATTTGTGTCATAAAACTACAAGGCATCCTCGTCGATTCCAAGGGGAACCATGATGGAAGCTCATTTTGGCACTTGTTATTGTCCTAGGAGCATGTCATACTGGACATGTCCTATGTGAGTCAAATGGAGCTATATTCAAGGGATATCATGGAAGAAGGCATCCCATACATATAATACCCAAGGATAATATCTATCGAAGGTGTTTTTTATATTGTTCCGGATCCCTGGAACATGTCTATTGATTCTATACAATCACCATCCCAGATCATTTTCCTTTTCATACAGTGTTTTCCTACCCACTCATATGAACTTTTCACATTCATATCCATATCATGAGTATACCCACACATGTATCACAATTAAAATTTAAATACAACCAATGAGAATACAATCTCAATTTTAACTGTTCATATTTAAATATAGAAAGAAATCATTCCCTCTGACTATTCACAAATAATACAATGTCCTAACTGAAGTGCATTGTGTTGCATTTGTTGTCAATGAGGCATGATGTTGTCATGGAATGAATGGATGTCAAGGAATGTCAAGATGTGAATGACAAAGGTTGTGATGGTGATGAATGGAGAATGGACATGGTACTAAGATGCATGTCACTTAGGAGATTCACTAAGTGGTATTGGAAATTGTGGTTGAAACATTCTCCATGAATATCTGACGATTGTTGAGCTGCTCTTTAAGTTCAAAGAACTTGTATCCTGATGATACAAAGTCACAACAATAATTGAAGACCATGCATTGTTAAGATAATGCATGAGGAGATGAAGATGATCCATCCACACCTCCTAAGTGGATGAAGTGAGCTGAAGAAGTCCATGCACTATCACATAGTGCATGTGAATCTGAAGAAGTCCCAACTTGATCTCTGATTGGATCATTGAAGAATGTTGATGAATTATTTGATTCAGGAGCAAGCTCGGTTGATGAAGAACCTTCGGGAATTACATTCCTAAGTAATAATTAAATGTTGAGGACATTTGTGGAATTCTTAAGAAGAAGAGAAGAGAAGAAATGAAGAGGAAGATGGCTTGAATGGCACTTGGTTTGGCAATTTGTATATGGAGTACTTTGTTTTTATACAAAGGATTCATTCTTTCCTTTGTCAAAAATATAGCCACCAAGGAGACCAGCCGAGGGTCATCACCCAAGGCACATGTGGGACTCAAGGTCACCACGCCCATGGGGAACCCTCAGGCCAAGGCAGCATCCCTTGAGGCAGGGGCGCACCCGTAGGACACCGCATGGGCGCCTGGGGCACGCTCGGAGGAGCGCAGCAGGGGCCGTGTGTAAGCCCCGAGGGCACGCGGTGGTGAAGCCCGCGCACCCGTGTGTGCATAGTGGGCGCTAGGAGCGCGCCCGCAGGGAGCAGAGTGGGCGCAGAGCGCGCCCGCAGAGAGAACCCGGTGCGGGGCGGCACCGGGAGGGGAGAAGTTCAATTGCCGAGCTGATGGGAGCGGCTGGGTAATAAACCGCGGAAAATACGCGGAAGGTTTCGATGTGGGACGCGGAAAAATTCCCGGGAGAAAATCTCGGCCGCATGATTGATCGCGCGCCAGATCTCCGCCGCTCATCGCATCCCGCGTGAGATCTCCAGATCGCGGCCGTCCGATGTATTTCAAATGCCGCATCCAACGGCCCATCGTTCGTCCTCAACCTCCAGCCATGCCGAAGCCTCCCCGTGAGCCGCCGATGAACCAGAGGCTACCCGAGGCCGGTTTTCGAGTTCCCGACCACCTCTGAAGGATCTAAGACGTCCATCCGACTCGTCTGGACCTACTGAACCGATCCATGCTTAAAAATACACATGCATGCAACTAGTGGGAGAATTCGAGTGAGGCCGAAGGCAAACGAAGTGCCGAGGCCTTGAGCGTCTATGTTCTGCATGGTTTGGACCGAAAGAAGCCATGCATGCGTTTGAAAGTCGCATGCACGTAGAGGAAAAAATAAAGGAAGAAACCCGCGGAGAACAGAAAAGAAAAACGTGATTTTCGGCTTGCGTTCAAAGATTTTTAAAGAACCGAAAATCTCGGTGATTTGAGATTTATCTCACGCGGAAGATATGAGGCATCTCTGCCTGTAAAAAGAGAGTCTGAGACCTCGTTTTTGGCTTGCTGGAGTTCTGTTGAAAACCCGAAGTCCCGCGGAGTGCTCTTCCTCGCGAAGTTTTGAAGCCCCGCACAAGTATCTTGTGCGGCTGAAGTTCCTTGCGCGCAACTCCTTTGCGCGACAAGAAGTAGAAGTTCGGACAGTGCGACCTTGCGTGCCCCTTCTGAGCACGGTGTCCCCTGCGCGCTAATCCTTTGCGCGACAGGAAGGAGAGGAGCTTGCGCGACCTTGCGCGCTCCCTCTGTGCACCGCGCCCCCTGCGCGGTAGGCACTTGCGCGCCCAAGGTGTCCTTGCACCCTTGTGGCTTGTGCGCCTCACGGTGTTGCATCCTGCACACCCGAGTGATTGCGCGTCGCTTACCCATTGCACTACCGAGGACCTTGCGCGCCTTCATTTGGGTTGGTATTCGGGTGTGTGTGCAAGAGGAGGCCGAGGCATAGCCTTGTGTGTGCACCAAGTGAAGGCCACACCTTTTGTGTGTGCAAAACGAGAAGAAGACCCAAGGACATTGTGCCTTGTGTGCTAGGTGAACAAGAGAAGGCCGTAGCCTTTGGGTGTATGTGCAAACAAGAACAAAGAAGGCCGAGAGTTTTGGGTGTGTGCAAGGAGGAGAATTGGCCAAGTCTCAAGTGTGTGCAAAGTGAGACAAGTGTGTGCAAAAAGACAACAAGGTCGAACCTTAGTGTGTGTGCAAACTAAAGTGTACACACTAAGAAGAAAGAGAAGAGGACTCTCACACTATTGTAGAACACACAATCTAAGTGTGTAGACAAATTGAATAAAGTGTGTGAAGTTTGAGAAGTTGGTGTGTGCTTGAAGTGTTACACCCTTTGTGGGTCTACTGCACCAAGAAGAGGAAAGGGGAAGTGCATGCATGCATGCATGCACATGCACACGTGAACAAAGCCAAATCTGGTTGTGTGCATCTGAGTTGACCAAGACCAGAGGATCTTGAAGAATTTGAGAAGGCCATGCAGTCAGTGCATGAGGAAGAAGTGTTTCCATGCATTCAGTGCATGAAGATGATTTGAAGTGAGACTGGACCAGACTGAAGTTAAAGATATCAGTTGTCTGAGTATTCAGTAGTGGGAGTGAAGCCAGGTCATCCTGAGAAGAAGGAGATAAATCCTGAGCAAGACGAGAAGACCTAATCAACTCAAGTGATCAGAGGTACAGAGCAAGGCCAGCAGTCTTTATCCCAAACTTCTGAGGATACTTGAAGAACTTAAAGTGAAGAAGAGCTACTCGTGTGACTCGAGGAGCCAGGAGAAGACCCTGTGGGACTCAGGGAGAAGAAGTCTTCAGTGGGATTCTGGAGCAGGCCAGTGGGACTCTGGTAACACTGTGGGACGCAGTATAAAGACCCTCATGTGGGTCTCAGGAGAGATACAGTGGGACTCTGTATCGACCATTGTAATACTAACCGATTATAATGGGAGAATCCATGCTGGGAGAGCATGGCAAGGATGTAGGCCATTGGTGTCGAACCTTGTAAATCCTTGTGTCCTGTGCCTATTCATTACTGCATTATCCGGGAAAGGTTGAGAGATACAAGAAGAATGGATCGAGGCTTTAACCAGCCATAGAGGTTTAATTGATAAGGAATCAATTAGTAAAAAGTTTTAAAGGATCACTGATTCACCCCCTCCCCCTCTCAGTGATCACACTGATCTGGGAACATCAATTGGTATCAGAGGGAGGTTACCTCTAAAAGATCCAAGGGAGTCTTTATGAAGTGCAGATTTGAGGAAACGAGCGACCAGCCTCAAATGGAGATATCTGCCAAGACTCAGAAAAATAGAAAGAAGAAACAAGCCAAGAAGATGAAGAAAGCCTGTCCTAGCTATGATGAAGTTGAAACAATGAATGATCTTCAGAGTGCACCCAAATATCTTCAGAAGACAGTCCCCAAGGAAGTGGCAATGTGTATAGCTACAGACATCCTTGATCTTCAAGAAGAAAAATCACAGGTTGATGAAGAAACCAATGCAATGGAAGATCAATTGGCTAAAAGGGTTGGCATAACCAACACGCTCAGAAAGCTGGTGAAGGCTAAAGATGAAACCGTTTCTCTTTGCAATGAAAGATATGAAGACACTACTGAACAATTGCAGAGAATCCTTTCTGAGAAAGAATTATTTAAAGTAATAATCAAAGATGTGTTTCATGCACTGGAGAAGTTTCACAAAGTGACAATGATTGTCAGAGATGCTCATCTTGAAGACAAAGTAAACAGGGTGAAGGAGCTTGACAATTCATTACAAGAAATGAAGAAAGTGCATGAAGACCAGATGAAACAGCTGGAAGAGAAATGGGAAGGTAGGCTAAGATTCGTTGAGGATGAGAAGAACTCCCTCAACATGAAGTTCTTAGAACTGGAGGTGATATTGAAAAATCAGCAATCACCCAAAGCCAAAACCTCCCAGTCAGCTGGTAGAAGAAATGTTGCCACTCAAGTGAGCATTGAGAAGGATGATTCTAAAAGAAGGGCATCCTCTAGTGAAAGTGCAACATCTTCTAATAAGAAGGTTCCATCCATCTGGATGAGGAAGGTGAAGAAGCAGGGCTCTCCTGAAACAACACAACTTGTCAAGAAAAGTACCCAGCAATCAGAAGTACACAAGAGGTCAAGATTTGTGGGTCAATGTTGGTGTTGTAACAAGTATGGGCATTGTGCAAAGGATTTTTGGTACAATCCACTGAATGCCAAAGCACAGAGGAAGCCCATGCCTAGGGGGAGCAAGCTAGAAGAAAATAAGCAGCATCCACAGGTCCAGAGACATCTGTTTACTGCTAACAGATTTGGATTGCTTGACAACATCTGGGATGTTTGCAAAAGTGGTCAAAATGATACATGTCAATCTCCAACTGTATCCAAAGATGAAAAGAAGAGAAGATCACTGAACCTGGCTAAAAAGGAATCCTTGGGAAGCAAGAAGAAGAAAGCTGAAAAAGCTCCCAAGAAGATGTTGAAAAAGGAAGGGAAGTCCTTGGAGTTTAAATCCAAGAAGGGTGAGTCATCTAGAAGGACCACCAAGAAAATATGCTTCTACTGTGGAAAGAAAGGTCATACCATGGATCTTTGCAAACAAGCCATGGAAATAAATAGAAGCCAACTGAACTCAAACAGACAATCAATCCAAAAGAAGCAGAAGGGATTGATTGAAAACAAGTTGCCTAAGAGAGGTAGCTTGACAGCATCAAAGGAACCATGTGGAACTTCCAGAACTGGGGCCACTCTTCCAAATGATTTACTTGTCATATGGCCACATCAGTTGCAACTTGCCAGAGAACTACAAAGGATTGAAGATGAAGCTCTGGCAATTGCTAAAGCAAAAGGGAAGAAGAAGGTTTCACATGAAGATGTTTTGAGAACCACACCAGCACAAACATCAGTGATGATCAAATGTGCAAGTGTGAAGAATGGTGAAAATGGGACATCTCGGTTGAGAGAATCTTCTCAACCTTGTTGTTCACATTGATGAACCAAGGAGGTTCCATCTTATTCCCTTATACTATTGGTATTTACATGTGCTGACATTGCAGGGAATTGAAGATGATGATCATTCTCATCTTGAGAGTGGTTTGGAAAGAATGGAGTGCACCCCTTGAGGGGGAGCCAATCTGAAGATGATGGGATTCTTAGATTAATACCATCTTGAGAAAAGTGAAGGTATTCCAATCATACTTTCATCCCTTGTTTCTTAATTGAGTTTATCTTGTCAATTAAGGGGGAGTATGGATTGAATACAAATGGATGAAAGGGTGAGCTTTATCTTTGCACTGAACTTTCTAATGAGTTTTGTGAAGTTGTGCAGGATTTAGCAATTCATTGTTATATCTAAAAAATTTAAAACCCCTAAGCATGATCTCACATGTATAGTGAATGTTGGACATCATTGAGTTCCTTGGTTACATCACTCTTGTTTTCTACACCGGGTTAGCCCAAGTAGACTTAGAGATGATTTACTAAAGGTTCTTTGCTAAAGAGAACATGTGGAATCATCCCTCTCTTAGTGATTTTCAAGAAGATGCTATTCAAAGGGAGGAAGATATTTTTGAAAGTGAACCACACCACACCTTTGCATTTGATTGCCAATAAGGGGGAGAAAATATTGGCACACATATTGACCCATTCATATGTGCTGAAGGAGTGTATTGACAACAAATAAAAAGGGGGAGATTGAAGTGCATTGTGTTGCATTTGTTGTCAATGAGGCATGATGTTGTCATGGAATGAATGGATGTCAAGGAATGTCAAGATGTGAATGACAAAGGTTGTGATGGTGATGAATGGAGAATGGCCATGGTACTAAGATGCATGTCACTTAGGAGATTCCCTAAGTGGTATTGGAAATTGTGGTTGAAACATTCTCCATGAATATCTGACGATTGTTGAGCTGCTCTTTAAGTTCAAAGAACTTGTATCCTGATGATACAAAGTCACAACAATAATTGAAGACCATGCATTGTTAAGATAATGCATGAGGAGATGAAGATGATCCATCCACACCTCCTAAGTGGATGAAGTGAGCTGAAGAAGTCCATGCACTATCACTTAGTGCATGTGAATCTGAAGAAGTCCCAACTTGATCTCTGATTGGTTCATTGAAGAATGTTGATGAATTATTTGATTCAGGAGCAAGCTCGGTTGATGAAGAACCTTTGGGAATTCCATTCCTAAGTAATAATTAAATGTTGAGGACATTTGTGGAATTCTTAAGAAGAAGAGAAGAGAAGAAATGAAGAGGAAGATGGCTTGAATGGAACTTGGTTTGGCAATTTGTATATGGAGTACTTTGTTTTTATACAAAGGATTCATTCTTTCCTTTGTCAAAAATATAGCCACCAAGGAGGCCAGCCGAGGGTCATCACCCAAGGCACATGTGGGACTCAAGGTCACCACGCCCATGGGGAACCCTCAGGCCAAGGTAGCATCCCTTGAGGCAGGGGCGCACCCGTAGGACACCGCATGGGCGCCTGGGGCACGCCCGGAGGAGCGCAGTAGGGGCCGTGTGTAAGCCCCGAGGGCACGCGGTGGTGAAGCCCGCTCACCCGTTTGTGCATAGTGGGCGCTAGGAGCGCGCCCGCAGGGAGCAGAGTGGGCGCAGAGCGCGCCCGCAGAGAGAACCCGGTGCGGGGCGGCACCGGGAGGGGAGAAGTTCAATTGCCGAGCTGATGGGAGCGGCTGGGTAATAAACCGCGGAAAATCCACGGAAGGTTTCGATGTGGGACGCAGAAAAATTCCCCGGAGCAAATCTCGGCCGCACGATTGATCGCGCGCCAGATCTCCGCCGCTCATCGCATCCCGCGCGAGATCTCCAGATCGCGGCCGTCCGATGTATTTCAAATGCCTCATCCAACGGCCTAGCGTTCGTCCTCAACCTCCAGCCATGCCGAAGCCTCCCCGTGAGCCGCCGATGAACCAGAGGCTACCCGAGGCCGGTTTTCGAGTTCCCGGCCACCTCTGAAGGATCTAAGACGTCCATCCGACTCGTCTGGACCTACTGAACCGATCCATGCTTAAAAAAACACATGCATGCAACTAGTGGGAGAATTCGAGTGAGGCCGAAGGCAAACGAAGTGCCGAGGCCTTGAGCGTCTATGTTCTGCATGGTTTTGACCGAAAGAAGCCATGCATGCGTTTGGAAGTCGCATGCACGTAGAGGAAAAAATAAAGGAAGAAACCCGCGGAGAACAGAAAAGAAAAACGTGATTTGCGGCTTGCGTTCAAAGATTTTTGAAGAACTGAAAATCTCGGTGATTTGAGATTTATCTCACGCGGAAGATATGAGGCATCTCTGCCTATAAAAAGAGAGTCCAAGACCTCGTTTTTGGCTTGATGGAGTTCTGTTGAAAACCTGAAGTCCCGCGGAGTGCTCTGCCTCGCGAAGTTTTGAAGCCCCGCACAAGTATCTTGTGCGGCTGAAGTTCCTTGCGCGCAACTCCTTTGCGCGAAAAGAAGTAGAAGTTTGGGCAGCGCGACCTTGCGTGCCCCTTCTGAGCACGGTGTCCCCTGCGCGCTAATCCTTTGCGCGAAAGGAAGGAAAGGAGCTTGCGTGACCTTGCGCGCTCCCTCTGTGCACCGCGCCCCCTGCGCGGTAGGCACTTACGCGCCCAAGGTGTCCTTGCACCCTTGTGGCTTGTGCGCCTCACGGTGTTGCATCCTGCACACCCGAGTGATTGCGCGTCGCTTACCCATTGCACTACCGAGGACCTTGCGCGCCTTCATTTGTGTTGGTATTCGGGTGTGTGTGCAAGAGGAGGCCGAGGCATAGCCTTGTGTGTGCACCAAGTGAAGGCCACACCTTTTGTGTGTGAAAAACGAGAAGAAGACCCGAGGACATTGTGCCTTGTGTGCTAGGTGAACAAGAGAATGCCGTAGCCTTTGGGTGTATGTGCAAACAAGAAAAAAGAAGGACGAGAGTTTTGGGTGTGTTCAAGGAGGAGAATTGGCCAAGTCTCAAGTGTGTGCAAAGTGAGAAAAGTGTGTGCAAAAAGACAACAAGGACGAACCTTAGTGTGTGTGCAAACTAAAGTGTACACACTAAGAAGAAAGAGAAGAGGACCCTCACACTATTGTAGAACACACAATCTAAGTGTGTAGACAAATTGAATAAAGTGTGTGAAGTTTGAGAAGTTGGTGTGTGCTTGAAGTGTTACACCCTTTGTGGGTCTACTGCACCAAGAAGAGGAAAGGGGAAGTGCATGCATGCATGCATGCACAT
This sequence comes from Viscum album, assembly GCA_963277665.1. Classification (NCBI taxonomy): domain Eukaryota; kingdom Viridiplantae; phylum Streptophyta; class Magnoliopsida; order Santalales; family Viscaceae; genus Viscum; species Viscum album. The sequence goes on along the minus strand of OY728152.1, from coordinate 863,523,148 downwards.
GCACACGTGAACAAAGCCAAATCTGGTTGTGTGCATCTGAGTTGACCAAGACCAGAGGATCTTGAAGAATTTGAGAAGGCCATGCAGTCAGTGCATGAGGAAGAAGTGTTGCCATGCATTCAGTGCATGAAGATGATTTGAAGTGAGACTGGACCAGACTGAAGTTAAAGATATCAGTTTTCTGAGTATTCAGTAGTTGGAGTGAAGCCAGGTCATCCTGAGAAGAAGGAGATAAATCCTGAGCAAGACGAGAAGACCTGATCAACTCAAGTGATCAGAGGTACAGAGCAAGGCCAGCAGTCTTTATCCCAGACTGCTGAGGATACTTGAAAAACTTAAAGTGAAGAAGAGCTACTCGTGTGACTCGAGGAGCCAGGAGAAGACCCTGTGGGACTCAGGGAGAAGAAGTCTTCAGTGGGATTCTGGAGCAGGCCAGTGGGACTCTGGTAACATTGTGGGACGCAGTATAAAGACCCTCCTGTGGGACTCAGGAGAGATACAGTGGGACTCTGTATCGACCTTTGTAATACTAACCGATTATAATGGGTGAATCCATGCTGGGAGACCATGGCAAGGATGTAGGCCTTTGGTGCCGAACCTTGTAAATCCTTGTGTCCTGTGCCTTTTCATTACTGCATTATCCGGGAAAGGTTGAGAGATACAAGAAGAATGGATCGAGGCTTTAACCAGCCATAGAGGTTTAATTGATAAGGAATCAATTAGTAAAAAGTTTTAAAGGATCACTGATTCACACCCTCCCCCTCTCAGTGATCACACTGATCTGGGCACTTCACTAACAAATAATTTTATAAACTCATTTACACATCTTACAAATAAACCATTACATAATTGAAGTTCAACTTAACCATTTAACCATAGATAATTAATATGAAATTCAGTAAATACATCTATTAATAATGTGAAATAGTTTTTTTAGTTATAAATAGTCATCCTCTATCTGGGAAAAAATAGAAACTCACCCCTTGGGTGGCTCGAGAAAGTGAAATCCAAATGAAAATGGGTAAGATGTAACTTTGAAGGTGTAATGGTTCCATAAACAAATGTAAAATAATAATATATTTTATAATTCAATATGTGGCCTTTTTCAATGAATTATTTACAGCAAACTATTTCATCTATTAATAGGGAAAACTAAAAATCATCAAGTAACTTAGGTATTTAACAACTAATAATATTTTTTAGTTCAGTACATAGTTCGCCTCATCTGAGGATTTTGATTATAAAATCATTACCAAGATTCTCGAAATATTAATTATACTTTTAAAAATTTCATTCTGGAATTTATAATTAAATTTTACATAGATGAACTTAACACATTCTTAAATTTAATGGTAAAAAATGAAAGGGATTCTACCTCAGATGGAAGAGAACCAAGCCAATCACTTCATATCTTTCCACACTTATTAGTGACCTCCCAAATTTTCTTCTATGTGACTCTGAGATTATGAAACATATCAAATACAAAAGGACACAAATCACCTATTTAAATTTTCACATGGCACAGAATATGTAGAAGGTTATACTTACATTTATCTTATATGCATATACTAATTTCAACTAACACCCATATGCATTTTCAATATTATACATCAGAACACCTAGAACCATATATATATATATATATATTAACTACCATGGGAGAATATACACATAAAGGGGGAAATTACATATAAATATGCATATTTATTCATGTGTGGTAAGTCACCTTTTGACTTGGGCAACTCAAACCCAGCTAAAGGATGATCAAAACTCAATACCAATAATTATAAGAGATCAAACTCACAAAAAGGCCCCAAATAATACTGTGATAGATCAATAAGATGGAGAATAAATTACTTCAATTGGAAATGAAAAATCAAAATGTGATAGAAGTTCATTTCCTTCAGTGAAAAATAGAGAAACATATCCATGCCGACCTAAGAGGCAATAACATGTCCAATAATTATAATAAAAATAAGTGATCTGGTTATCGAAAACACTACTGTTCATTCAAACATCAATGAGTGACAAAGAGAGGTAAAATTTTATAATCTATGGAAAAAATAAGGAGGAGGTAGGTTAACAAAAAAAATTGATGAGAAGTTTTGATGATATGTAATGTAAACAGCGTGTGAAGAGGACCCTCTAGGGTGTATCCCATGAAACATCATAAGATAAGCATGAGGGTTTTCATGAAATTCAAGGTTGAGATAGGGGGTTTATGTTTTATTTTATTTTTTATTTTAAATTTAATTTATTTAATTCATTAAAAACAACACATTGCAATATTTTGGTCGCATGATCATCCAAACTGTGTGCCAATTGCTTGACACCCCTACTTAAGAAACCACATCACAATTTTTTCCAGCATGGTTATCTAAACCATGAACAAATCACCGAGTGAATAGTGTCTACGTACTTCATATTTGGAACTACTCATGTGTAATAACTGCATTTTTTGTTAATCCTTGTACACCTCCTTTGTACACATGTTTCTGGTAGCATGGTTTTCTTCTAAGGGCCACACAGTTTCATATAAACCATGTGCCATATTCAGAGCACTGAAACCATTATTTATCAGAGCCCAATGCCCTTAAAACTCAAAAACTCCTCTAAAGTACCTATCTGCACTGCACATAAGTTCATAAACAACCCATTGAAGTTTTCAAACTCTTGATATTTTTTCAAAATATCAGTTTTTAAAACAAATAGCCCAATAAACTTGAAAAATCAGATTCCCATGGAAATAAATCATCTAAAAAAAACATGACTCTATAATCTAAAAAATTTACAAATTATCATCCCCAAGATTTATTGGGAAAAAATGAAAACATCACCCAACCTACAAGGATAGTGAATTCTTATTCAAATGGTTGCATTGCGTTTTCCAATTCCAATAGCACCTCAACCCATTTATTCTGTAAAAAACATATATGCTATCAAATCCTGAGGCAATTGTCAAATTCCAACTAAAACCTACAAATGGTTTTTATATAATATGTCTAATATAGAGAAATGATCACAACATTGTCTAAATAAACATTTGGCTGATGGTGCTCCCCACCTTAGGCAATAACATTAGAAAGGGACCATTTCTATAATAATGGTTTCCCCCACAATAATAGTTTCCTAACTAAACATACCCCAGTGTTATTATGATACTCCCATCAGGTTTTACAAAATTATGAAACTCAATTGCTTCTAAGGCCCTATCAGGGAACTCACATTAGGAGAAAAGTTGAATTGAAATTCATCAAACTGAAACCAATCATGAAAGCGTTCCAAGAATACGTTATTGACCTTAAAACTACACCCACCCTAACTCAATTACAAGATATAAAAAATTTTATGCATGACTACATACAATGAACAAGACATAAATAAATATATCCACTCCGACCAACTATTCTAAAATAGAGGCAATAGATAGATGACTTATTTCAACAAAACTACAATGAATCCTTCCAAGTTAGTAAGAATTTACATTGACCACTTCAACTGAAGTCCATACCGGATTTTTGGTGTTGTACACCTAACAATACATATAACAACTATTTAGTCCTTCGTGAATCATCATGAGAAATGTTGAATCCATGATCCAACCCACTATAATTTATTACCCTCTAAACATCACATTCTAGAGAGAAAACTACTCCCGTAAAACCACAGATTCTTCAATACTTTGTCAATGGATGTGTCAATGGGTAGAAAATACTTCATATTTATAAGTAAGGAATTCGTATGAGGCCAATAAATAGACATAAGATCATCGAATGAGCCCAATGTGGTATACACATGGAGGTCACGTTAGCATGAAAAAACCAGTGCCCAAGTGCATGTCAAATGAATTTCTAATTTTCACCCCGAGAATCCCTATGAACATACTAAGACTCAAAAAAAAACATGCATCTAGAATTTAACATAGATATAGATCAGAAAATATCCCCTCGTCTTTTAAAACATTAGTGCAGTGTACGATTAATGTTCTATTAGTGCATCAATGATGATAAAAATATAGGGGGAATGCTCGTCTCTTATGAAAGAGTAAACTAAGATGATACCAACGATCACAAAGAAGATTAGCCAATATACAACTAGTCAACTTCATTAGAAGAATATTGGCTTCACCAGTCAAAATATCATCAACCGAACCAGCTTTCCTATACCGCATGTGGAATTTATGATCTTTAAATATTTACCACTAAAACCAATCCATGACAAATGTCATTTCAAATGTTTTGGGAAAAAAAACAACCTTGTAAATGTCATGATTCTACGAAGAATACCCGTTTAAAACTCCCATTCATCAAGGGAATTTTAAATTAAAGCTAAAATTTTTAGTGGTATTACTTATTTATGTTACTTATATCAGAAATGACATATTTAATAGAAAAGACATGAAGATCCACACATTATGAGTGTCCCACTCATCGAAAATAATGAGAGAACAAATGATCATTAGATATATGGTTAATGAACACCTTAAATGAACATTTGACACCCCTCTGAATCATGATCACAATGTAGAATCACTAGTCTAGAAATGGAAAAAACTGACCATCATGTCAAAACACCAGAGATATTAGAATTACTTCCACACACTTGGATGATATTAATTTATATAAATTCAATGACAATTTTCGTTAGTGATGACCATAGAATGCTCTCAATAGTGCAAGGATCAATTATTCAACCAAACACAACAAATCCATTTTTGCCATTAGAAAATTGATAGGTACCATGTTTATCGACACATAATACCCTGAGATTTTGATGTGAGGTGACACACCCTTGATACTATATATAATCTTTATTACTTATGAAAAAATGTATTAGGTTGATCTCATAAGAATCTGTCTCATGTAGCATCATCATATGATCGTAAAATAACTAACGACCTCATGAGTCTCTAATGGAATGAAATGGGGATCATGGGGCCTAACAACTAGATGACCATGATCGAGACATGACTAACCTACTAAAACAGAGCCTCACTTGAGACTTAAGCACATACAGAGGTGTAAAAAACAACAACAACCCATCCAAAAAAGGGTGTCGTTCAAGATGTAAGAGTCTTATAGTGGATAATGATTGTCGACCATTTCCACAAAACAACAAGATCACAACAGATGAAATTCATTTAAGCTCTATGGGTGTTACGAATTATATTTTCAAAGTTTTAATTTGCCTATTTTATGGTTTGATATTGAGAGTAGTTTCTGAGACAATGTGTGATTCTAAATCCAAGTGTGCCTAAAAAAATAATTTTAAATATTAAAATATTTAATAACATGTGCGTGGAGTTTTCATAAACAAATGAAATAAATTGTAAATAGTTTCCCCGATCTATAATTTAAAGAAATCATTGGATTATGAATAGTTTAATTCTATAGGTGTGAAACAACATTGGTCAGTGCAAGTTGATTATGGAAAATAATCTTGAAATAGTGGGTTCCCAAGACCCAACTATAACATACTTTTGATTACCATATCATGTGTATAGTTAGGTATTCATGATTTCATCGTACCATTATTGTGTATACTTTTCTGCATGCACTATTTTAATGGAAATGACTAGATATTAATGTCATTTTATCTCAAGGGTCTCATTATAGCCCAATATCTTCTTTAACCTTTAATATCTATATGTATTAAAATAATTAAGCAAAAAATAATTTGAATTATTTAATTCATTTAATTTAATTAAATTACCCTTGTACTTATTCAAGGTATTTATTTTTTATGACTCATTTTACCCATATATTGATCTTGAGAACTGACCATTGTATGTCTATATTTATTTATTTATTGATTTATTTATTTATTTAGTTAACAACGAGTGATGATTGTAATTAATTAAATAGATGTTCTATGCATCGACTTTCTTTTTTGGTTAAAATGTATAACGACATGAACACCCAATTTACTGGATGTTCATTTATACCTGAGTCTTCCTCGCCTTTACACAAGTAATTTTGTACCTATTACAAAGAAGATGTGGTATGAGGTGGTTCTCCAAGATGTGACATGGACTCCATCGAGATGAGGTGATTATTCAGATTACAAGCGGGCATACAAGACTGGGAAAAAATGCATCAAGAGTCAATCTTCTACTCAGGTACGATTCCCTTAGGTTGTTTAGATCCTCAAGAAATTTCGGGTAGTAGTTTACCTTTATACATTTATATATTATATTATGAATTTTTGTACAGTATAAGAAATACATAATAAAAATATATTATAAAAATTAATAAATAAGTTGCGTATTATTTTCAATTAATGTTCATTTGTGAGAAATAAAACAGAGATGGAAAATTCTAATGTAAATGGATTACATTTTTTGAGATAAAAAATAAAACCCTCAAAGAAATATTCAGTCATAACATCCTTCCATTATTCCATATTGAACAATAATTGGTGTTCGGGGTGCTGATCATGAAATAGATGGGCGTGCCTCTTACTACCTTGGAGTTCTTATTACGATGGTGGGTGGAATTAACAAAAATTGTAGTAAATAAATTGCCATATCAAGCTTCTTTAAATTTTAGATTCATGCATTGAGTAAATCAAATTATGATCTTTGATGTAGGGACATCCATCAATATATAACGGAACCGCGAGTTAATATGGTTGGCCAACCGAAAGCCTACCTTGGACCCTCCGAGTAGTGGCATATCTATACCGTGTAGACTCTGATGGAGGCTTAAGGATCCATGAAACTAGAATACTCAAGAGCATTACAATTCAATTCCACAGGGTTCCTAAAATTGAAAAAATTATTGGGGGAATTTAATTATTATAATAATCATTAATGTCACATTCAGAAATTAGCATTAAAATTATTAATCTGATAAATTTTAGTAGTCATGAATGGCATTCAATACCTCAAGTAAAACTATGATAAATAATGGGCAACATTAATGTCCAAAAAATTGAAAAAAATCCTTGAATATTATAGGCGCTTACGGAAATTAATACTATATCGAAATTCATGGTGCTTGGGTACTAACATGTAAAACCACCTAAAGAATAGAGAGTGTAAAACATTTTATATGAGACTCATATATTAACCATATCATGTATCTTTTATACTGATATCATCAATGTCTGATGTCAATTGTGGTCTCTACATCATGAATTGGATGATTTCATATGTAGTCTCATCTCCAAGAAGTTTCAATGAGAAATCTATACAAGATATGAATGTGATTGTAATGACCCGCTTATCCTCATTGGCTTGAGAATACGACAAGTTAGTACTTGGCCTTAAGCGACATCCCCAAGGTGCCAAAGGCTGGAAATAAATGCAGAAGGGTTTTGAATACAAGTGGGGGAGGATTTACCCTTTTAGAGATAACCCATAAACCAACCAACCAAAACTCAACATAACTACATGATTCTTGAATAAATGAGAGACAACAACAACAACACCATTTATAACAACCACATCAAAGTACACCACAATGGAAGACTGAACAAAGAATCAAATGCACAGTGGATAAACAACCCAACACTCTCAATAGACTCCACGACTCTACGCTCCACAACACCAAGCTCCACAACATCTCCCAAGAATAACCACCAACCACTAGTAATGAGATTCTTTGCCTCAACCTGTGTCCTGGAAAACAGCATCTGCAAAACAACAAAAGTGCCAAGGCAGGGGTGAGTATAAAACTCAGTAGGTTTGCCTAATGACATACCTACTCACGCTAATAGGATAGAAGATTTAGAAACATTTATATAAAAATAGTTAATATAAAACATTTTCACAAAATCAGTTTATAACTAAATATAAACAAGTTCAAACCATTCCCCACCAAAGGCATTCCAAGAGAAATCAAATCCAATTTTTCCAACAAGTTATTTTTCCCGAAAAAATTACCAAATAATAATTCAAACCATTTCACAAATATCCCTTTTTGGCATATCCATCCATTTCAAAAACCCGTGAAATCAAACATGCATGCTTCGTTATGACAGTTCCATAGTCATGAGTGGTCACTCGTCGATCTACGATGTTTTCACAAGGTAATTATTCCCATGTTCCATTACACCTTTGACACCGAACACAAGGTCCTATTTCAACCAAAACCTGTACATATAGTTACCATATACCATTACACCTTTGGCACTGAGCACAAGGTCCTATTTCAACCTACCCTCATACAATGCAATATGAACACACACTTCACATTTCCCACAATCATGCCAAAAACCACCATTTCAATAAAGCACCCTTTTATTGAAAACCATTTCTGTCAAAACCAAGATTGTTCCACCAATTCAAACCATTTCAATATAAATATATTTTTATTGAAAACCAAATCCATAAAAGTCATTTCAAACTCAAACCATATCAATAAAATCACCCCTTTTTATTAAAAACCCATTTCTCATCAAACCATTTACAATTTCAGCAAATTAATAATTTAAAATAAACATTTAAATTCAAGTAGCCAAATCACTTTGCACAAAAATTCACCAAGATTTGACAATCAATTCCATTAAAATAACTAATTTGAAACTAGGCCAATCAATTCTATCCAGAGGAGTCAAGAGTGAATCCACCTACCTCAACAAGTTAGGTGAGAACCACAATGCCTGAGGAACACAAATGAGCACCGAGTCAATTCTCTAAAAACCCTCCTTTGATCTCTTCTCATAAAACAATCAATACAAAATCGTTCCATATTTGGCATACAAACACATAGATCTACCCATAGCGGGCAAAGATATAAGAAAAATAGAGAAGAGGAGAAGTAGATATAATTAGATATAAGAAAACATAAAGAACGATCACATACCTTATGAATCCGGCTTCAATTCGCCAAGAGAAGCCTTCAGATCACCTCTGAAATGCATGGGAGAAGTCTTCCAACCTTCAAGGGAGAGTAATCCCGATTTTGGGACTCTTAAGAGGTTTAAACAAGGAAATTAATGGAAAAACGAGTTATATCCAACATTTTAGTATCTAACTTTATGTGACCGCACGGTTAGTCCACACAGTTTGACAAACCATGCATTAACTGTGTGTTAGATTCTGCCTGAGCCATCCTTCAGGCACGGTTTGGCCGCACGATTAGACAAACCATGCGCCGACAGTCCAGAATCCACTGCCTCCCCAGTCATCCACGCATTGTTTGGCCGCATGGTTTAGACTAACCATGCACTAACCTTGTGTCATCCCATTTACTTCAAACCTTAATCCAGGATCTCCCGAATCTCCCAAATGTCACCTTTAACTTTTACCACAAGAAAAGAATCAAGTAAGGGTTACATACCAGAAACCGGTGGTACTAAATTCTCCCCACCATTCTCCTTTCCTTCCTCAGAAAGTAGAAGACCATTGCTTGATTGAAAGAATTCTGTCCACAACTTATTCATTTCATTCTCGAGTTCCCATGTCTCTTCCTGAATCTGACCATGTTTCCACAAAACCCGCAATAGGCTGATGCTTTTTCCATGCAACAGTTTATCCTGTCTTTCCAAAATCCACATCGGGATGTGTACCAACGAAGCATCTGGCTCTAGGTCAACGTGATCCCATCTAATCACATGGTTAGGATTGGGCTGATACCTCTTCAACTGAGATACATGGAACACATTATGCACTGCACTGAACCGTGGTGGTAATGCCAACCGATATGCCACCTCACTAAATCGTTCTAGTATCTCAAAAGGGTATATATATTGAGGAGATAACTTTTCCTTCATCCCAAAATGACGATGTCCAAGTCTTGGAGAGATTCGTAAAAAGACATGATCACCCACCGGAAATGACAACAATCATTGGCGATGATCTCCATATGATTTCTGATGACTCTGCGCCGTCTCCATCCTCTTCATAATCAACTGAATATTCTATGTTGTTTCATGGATGAGGCTAGGCCTGAATAGTGATGTATCACCTGTTTCCACCCAGTATAGTGGGGAACGACAAGGACGCCTATACAATGATTCAAACAGAACCATGTGTATCGAATCTTGATAGCTATTATTGTATGAGAACTCCACTAAGGGTATATGATCCTCCCATGAGCCTCTAAAATTCATTACACAAGCCCGCAACATGTCTTCCAACATTTGTATCATCCACTCGGATTGACCATCCATATGAGGATGATACGTCGTGCTCATAGTCAATTGAGTTCCCAGGGCTTGTTGTAAGGATTTTCAGAAACGAGATGTGAACCTCAGATCTCTATCTGAGATGATAGAAACTGGTACACCATGTCTCTTTACCACTTCCTGGATATATATTTTTGAAAAATCTTCCACCGTATGAGTTTCATGAATAGGGATTAAATGGGATGACTTGGTCAGACGATCCACTATCACCCAGATGGCATCGTGTTTTCAGGCCATTCTTGGAAGACCTGTAACAGAATCCATTACTATCTGCTACCATTTCCACACTTGGATAGGTAAAGAGTGTAACATACCAGTTGGTTTCTGATACTCTTATTTATCTTTCTGACATGTTATGCATCGTGAGACGAACTCAGACACCTTCCTTTTCATGTCGCTCTACCAAAACTGTGCCTTTAGCACCTTATACATTTTCTGTGTACCCGGATGTACAACCCATCTCGAATGGTGGTAAGCATGAAGGAGTTATTCCTGACAACCAATAGGTACAACCATCTGATTTCAGAAACACAAAACTGAACTCTCATCCTGCTTACATCCCTCAATGGTCTCCCCACCATTGAGTTCTAAATTCATTGCAACACAGTCTAGATCGGATGCATGTGCCATCTTTACTCTCTCCACCAAATCCGGAACAAGCATAGCTTAAAAGAAAACCACGACATCACCTCGGTTTTCACATTCCACATGCATGTCGGCTATGACTGACATCAACTGCCATTCATCTAAATCTTCCATTGAAAACTGAGCATACGACTTCCTGTTTAATGCATCGGCCTCCGAATTTCCCTTACTCGGTGTATACATCTAGTCATAGTAGAACATTTGAAGATATTCCATCCATCTTCTCTACTTCAGATTCAAATCTCGTTGTGAGAAAATTTGTTTCAAGATTTTTTGATCCATAAACACAGTGAATTTCTCACCAAATAGATAATGTCTCCATGTCTTCAAAGCATGGATGATTGCAGACAATTCCATGTCATGTGTTTGGTAATTCTTCTCATGCACCCTCATCTACCTTGACCCATAAGCAAAGACATGGTCTCCATGCTTGAGAACACATCCCAACCATAATCCTAAAGAATCACAATACACCACATACCACTGTCCTGATTCAAGAAATATCAAGATGGGTGCTGACGTAAGGCGAACATTCAACTCCTAAAAAGATTTTTGACATTCCTCAGTCCATTGAAACGCACTGTTCTTATTTGTCAAAGCTGTCATAGGTGAAGCTAGTCATGAGAAGTAAGGAACAAAGCATCGATAATAACCAGGTAGACTAAGAAAACTTCATATATCAAAGACATTATTCGGCAGTTGCCAAGAAAGAACAACTTCTATTTATTCTGGGTCCACTAAAACACAATTCTCAAAAACAACATGGCCCAAAAAGAATACCTCTTGTATCCAAAAGTTTCACTTTGATAATTTGGCATTAAAATTATTTTCTCTCATGATTTCCAACACTAACACCAAGTGTTGCTCATACTCTTCCCTTTTTCTTGAATACACCAATATGTCGTCCACAAACACCACAATAAAAGCATCTAGATATTGTTCAAATATCCGATTCATCAAGGCCATGAAAACTGCGGGTCATTTGTATGACCAAAAGGCATGACTACATATTCATAGTTGACATATCTGCTTCTGAAGGCTGTCTTTGGAATATAGTCCTTTTGAACTTCCAACTGGTGATATCCTGACCAAAATTCAATCATAGAGAACCACTGAGCTCCCCTAAATTGATCAAACTGGTCATCAATGTGTGGAAGTGGATATCTATTATTTATCGTAACTTGGTTAAGTTTACGATAATCCACACATAGCCTCAAGTTTCCATCTATTTTCTTTACAAACAAAACTGGTACTGCCCACAGAGACAGGCTTGGCTGAAAGAAACCCTTGCTTTCCAGCTCCCCTAGTTTCACTTTCAATTCCCGTAACTATGTTGGTGCCATCCTATAAGATGGGAGGGAAATAGGACTGGTCCCCGTAGGGAGATCAATCGTAAACTCCACATCTCTTACAGGTGGTAACCCTGAGATGTTTTTGGGAAAAATTTCTAGAAATTGATCCACCACTGCTAGAAAACTATCTCCCTCAATTTCTTCAATTGATGAGAAGGTCAACACTATCAACTATTGAGTGATCATTCCCACCATTGGTTCTAAGAATCTCTTTGCACGTTTCATTACCATCCTATCACCTCTAAAGAGATGGTCAATGCTGTCCTCAGTCATGAAACTAACTGTTCTCCTATAAAAGTCAATTTCAGCCTTATACCTTGTCAACCAATCCATACCCAGGATTATATCAAATACATCCATCTCCAGCATAGATAAATCCCATTTCATCTCATATCCATCTACGGTAATAGCACATGCTCTACACACGAATGTCTGACATTCTCTTTCACCCAGAGGAGTTTATAGTTTCAAGAAAGAAGGCATCATTTCCATTTTTAAACATAGAAAGTCAACAGCATGAGAAAAATGAATGAATGAGATGCACCAGTATCAAAAAACACTTTCACAAGGGTAGAATTCATAAGAATAGTACCTCTCACCGTAGATGGTCCAGACTGATCATCTACCCTTATCTGTTCATCTCCATACAATTGCTTCATTATTAAACTATTATCCTTTTCTCCTTACTGCAATTTCCTAGTTTGAGGAGTCATGGTATTCCTGGAATCACCATGGATATCTTTGTTATGATGATGAGACTGATTCTGTTGTCCTCATCCTATCGAAGCATAAGATTCTTGTGACACCTAAGAATTTTCCCAAGCACCCGACCTTGGAGCACTGCGCCAGTATCGCTGAAGATGCCCCATTATTTTGCAGTTGTGTCATGCTCTCATTGGTGCTATACATTCTCGTTTCATGTGATCAAAAGAGCCACATTGAAAACAACCATCTTTTCTCTGGGGTCGTGGAGGAAGGTTTAATGATCCCGCTGTCTGGTTCTGATTGACACTCCCACCATGGAAGTAGGTGTCCCTCTTTCGCTTCATCCCAGCATTAGAGTTCCCACCCATTCTCGTGGGTATCATCATGCTTCTTACTATCGAACCGGATATATCATGTTCCGCAACCATATCTATGTTCACTATTTTTCTATAATCCACGATAAATAGCACCGCAATCTTCGATCTAATCTCCTTCCATAGCCCTAATTCGAAGATGTGTGCCTTTAACGATGCACTCGCCACAACTTCTGGTGCAAAAAAGACAAAAAAGATGAATTTAGCTGCATACTCTATGACAGAGAGGTTCTCCTATTTCAAGATGAAAAAGTCCATTGTTTTCTGGATCTTGAACGTGTGAGGATAGAATTGTTTGTTGAAAAATTCCTAAAAATCATCCCATGTATGTCCTTCATCCAATTTAGCTTGCACTGCTAAATCCCACCACTGATGTGCAAGATCCTCGAGCATATAGGTCACGAGTTTTACATTCAGCTCCACTGGTGTGCCGATGGAATCGAAGATTTGATTCATCCTGCTTAGCCACACCTACGCCTTTTCGGGTTCAGCATCACCCAGAAAGTTAGGTGGATTCTGCCTCATGAACTGGATGGTGTGTTCCATGTGCCTTGGTTCATTCATCTAGTTCCCTATGTCTACAGCTTGAAAAGCATGGACAATACTGTGAACTTTCTCTTGGTTCAAACATGGTTCTAGTACAACCACATTCTCCGCCGCTTCTTCAGGTTGGATTCAACAACGCCTACCATGTGCCATTTTCTAAACCAACCACAAACTCCGTCAATCTCACTCCCTAGCAATTGTTGGATTATGATTTAAAATTATATCACATCAACTATCACAACATTGTTCTCAAAACAACTTTTCTCCATGTTTAACCATTTTTGAAATCATTTCCCATGCTTTTGAAAATAAACCCATTTTTCATAATACACCAAATATCCACATTTCAAAATATTTCATTCGAAAATCAATTCTGTATTTTTCAAAAAATTACATCTTTGCAGAAAATCATAACTCATTTCTCACCAGGAAATATGAAATCTTAGTGGGAAGTCATTCCTCTACAATGCTTGTTATTTTCATCTCATTGGCTAAACCCATGCCAATTAGATTTTAAAATTTCTAGAAGTGTATCCAAAACACTTATGTACCCACATCCTGAAAACTTGAAGTTTAGCATAAAGGGTTTAGCTACGTCCTTTTATGTTATACCATTCAAGTTCCGACAATCCTACTCCTATCTAACATTCCAACCCAAGCAATAGATGATAATGAATTTTAACTCCAATACCATTTATATTTCATTGGAAGGACCAGACTGATACCATTTGTAATGACCTTCTTATCCTCATTGGTTTGAGAATACGATAAGTCATTACTTGGCCTTAAGCGACATCCCCAAGGCACTAAAGGCTGGAAATAAATGCATAAGGGTTTGAATACAAGTGGGGGATGATTTAACCTTTTATATATAACAAATAAACCAACCAACCAAAACTTAACATAGCTACATGATGCATGAAAAAAATGAGAGACAACAGCAACAACTTCATTTATAACAACCACAAAAAGTACACCAAAACGGAAGACTGACCAAAGTAACAAATGCACAACGAATAAACAACCCAAGACTCTCAAGAGACTCCATGACTCCGTGCTCTACAACTCCAACCTCCACAACATCTCCCAAGCATCACCACCATACACTAGTAATGAGATGCATTGCCTTTACCTGTGTCCCAGAAAACAGCATCTGCAAAATCTCCAAAGTGCCAAGGCAGGGGTGAGTATAAAACACAGTAGGTTTCCCCAATGACTTCACTACTCACACCACTAGGATAGATGAGTTAGCAACATTAATATAAAAACATTTTATATAAATCCTTTTCACAAAAGTAGTTTATAACTAAATATATACAAGTTCCAACCATTCTCCACCAAAGGAATTCCAAGAGAAATCAAAACCAATTTTTCCAAAAAGTTATTTTTCTAGAAAAAATAACCAAATAAGCATTCTAACCATTTCACAAACATCCCTTTTTGGAATTTCCAACCATTTCACAAACCCATGAAATCAACCTTGCATGCTTCATTATGACAGTTCCATACTCTTGAGCGGTCTCTCATCGATCTACAAAGTCTTCACACGGTATTTATTCTCATGTACCATTACACCTTTGAAACCGAGCACAAGGTCCTATTTCAACCAATACTCGTACATATAGTTACCATGTGCCATTAATCCATTGGCACCGAGCACAAGGCCCTATTTCAACCAAGCCTCATACAATACAATTTGAACACACACTTCACATTTCCCACAATCATGCCAAAAACCACCCTTTCAATAAAGCACCATTTTATTGAAAACCATTTCTGTCAAAAACATGACTGTTCAACCAATTCAAACCATTTCAATAAAACTCCCTTTTTATAGAAAACAAAATCCATCCAAGTCATTTCTAACTCAAACCATTTCAATAAAAACACCCATTTTTATTGAAAATCCATTTCTCATCAAACCATTTACAATTTCGGCAAATTCGTAATTTAAAATCAACATTTAAATTCAAGTAGCCAAATCACTTTGCACAAAAATTCACAAAGATTACACAATAAATTACATTCAAATATGAAATTTAAAACTAAGACAATCAATTCTATCCAGAGGAGTCAAGAGTGAATCCACATACCTCAACAAGTTAGGCGAGAACCACAACGCACGAAAAACACCAAAGAGCACTGAGTCAATTCTCTAAAAACCATCCTTAGATATCTTATCCTAACAAAAACAAGACCAAATGTTGTCATATTTGGCATCAAAACTCATAGATCTACCCATAACGGGCATAGATATAAGAAAACAAGAGAAGAGGAGAAGTAGCTCTAAGTATATCTATGAAATCATCATGAACGATCACAAACCTTAAGAATCTGGAATCGATTTGGAAAGAGAAGCCTCCGTATCAACTCCAAAAAGCTTTGGAAAAGACTTCCAACCTTCAAGGGAGAGTAATCCCAAGTTAGGGCCACTTAGGAGGTTTAAACAAGGCAATTAAAGGCAAAAGAAGTTAGATCCATAATTTTAGGATCTAACATTAAGTGACCACACTGTTAGTCCGCACGGTTTGACAAACCGTGTGCTAACCATGTGATAGCTTTTGCCTCATCCATCCTTCACACACGGATTGGCCGTACGGTTAGAAAAACTGTGAACTGACCGTGCGGAATCCACTGCCTCCCCAGTCATCCACGCACGGTTTTGCTGCACGGTTTAGACTAATTGTGCGCTAACCATGCGCCTTACCATTTACATCAAACCTCAATCCAGGATATCCTGACTCTACCAAATGCAACCTTTAACTTTTACCATAAGAAAATCATCAAGTAAGGGTTACATACCAGAAACCATGGGTACTTCAGAGATGATTTCACTTTGTATTTGTAAACTAAAAGACAACTGACAATATTTTATACCATTCCATTCTTATAACTTTTACACCCAATTCCAATAGTTAAGTTTATCGATACAAATGAACCGTATTGAGTATGATCTTCATTAACTTTATGGTATCATTCTCCAAGTAAAAAATAATATTAAATATAGCACCATCTTTTTCTTATGGGGAAGATATTGAATGATATAGAGAAATAGACAATGGGAAGTTACGAAAAAGTCAACATCGTGATGTCCATCAATGAAAAGAGGATGGTTATTTAATAGGATTTTATTTTCTTCATATGTAATGAAATTATTTTGTTGATGTTTAAAAAATACAATGAACTGAAATACAATAAGCAAGTAACCGCTTTTTATTCATTTTCTATTCATCAAATAAAATTATTGTTCCAAACATACTTATTGGTTATGAAATACAATATTCCAACAACATATGTGTATCTAAATATAGTAACCATGTATGTTGAGAAGCATTACTCAGTGTATAGTTCCTTCTCCATGTAGCTGAGAAATGGTGATTACTAAGTAGGTAGTGAGAAACAAATAACTTCTACTTGCTATGATTTGGATTCAAATTGAACAATTTGTTGACTATAACCAAAACATTTATCTCACATTACCATTTGACATAATGAGATACTAGTCCATTCTTTTTGAAGGAATGTTTTTTTTGGTTACATACTCAATAAAATAGTTCCGAAATATTTGAATCAAAGGAAATACATGAGGAATGTACAATGTAATACCTATCTAGTTGTGGGAAGATAATAATTTTTCCTATAATACTAAAAGAGGTCATCAATGAAATACCCATTTTGGTATTTAGTCTCAGCACAACATAACACCTTTGGTATTTCTGACATCATTATTTTAGACAAAGAAACCATTAGAAATAATGATATTCCACAAAGCATTCGGGGTTAGTTCAACAAGAGAGTGTGAAATATTCGAATGGAAAGGTATAGGTAAATATACATCATACGATTTCATTATGTAATTTAATAATGATGTATATACATGGTAAAAATATATGAGTTTCTTCAGACGGAATAAAGAATAATATAAAGAACAAGAGTTCATCAATCATGATAGTGTAGCGTTGAGTAATTCATAAACGTTTGATACCTTATCTACATAATGATATTTATGTTCATAAGGAGGATCAATGAAAATTATTATATGTTATCATTGATCAACATAATGTAGTGTGGAGCAATTCCTAAATGCATATTTCATATATCAATGATATGATGTATGGAGTATCAATGATGCAAGTTGTAGAAACATAAATTATATTTAATGAAGTGTTTTTAAAATAACAGTGAAATCCCATAACAAATATTCCCAAAAAATGGAAAATGGATATCATATGAGTCATAGTATGATTGAAATCCATTTTGTCATTGGATGCGTGTTAAATATGAAAAGTGTTTTTTAGGATATATACAAACATGCGTCAAGAAATACACATGGTGTATCTAAATAATTACACTAAAATATTCTTAGGATATTACATAATTCCATAATACAAGAAATATATGGTCAAGTGATATACTACATTTCTATATATGGGTGAACATATCTATTAGACACAGTGGGAGAAGAAATAACATGGATTTAGTAAAAGATTGAGTTTCACGAACAGTTTTCATAGGAAAAAGTTCCACATGATAATGAGGGATAGAAACCTTATAGAGACACATAAAGCATAAGAAGGATTAAACAATGGTGATGGTTTTTATTCCCCATGATCGGTGATAAATTATTCATTAAGAATAATAAATCATACATGAAAGAATTATATAAAAATAATCTATGATTGACAAGACCAATTAATATTCAATAATGAATTCAATGTATCAAATTGCAATGTGGAATATAAATTGAATATTGCATTGGGTATTAAAAGGAGATGATACATGGGTGGCACAAGTCTAGAACCAATAATTTTAGATTCGATATACCAATTATGTATGCCTAAATCCATTAGAATTTTATCTGTCATAGCTATTTTCTAAGATCATTTTATTGGTCATTGGATGTCAAGATCATATTTCATGGAACGAGTCTATATGAAGCTACCAGAAAGAGATAATGACACCATCAAATTCCAATGTTGGTTGAAAGTTACAAAAATTCAGTTCTGGAGTAATGTAAGCCACATGATCATAGAGAATTCATTTCAATAGTATTATTTTGGTCTAGAAAAGTTTAGTGGGAGCTCCAATGTATTCCAAGAGAAATATGTTTAGAAATAAATGAAAAAAATGATCTTGATCTTACAGTCTGGATGAAATTTATACTCTAGTGATTGACATAAAGTTTCAACCTATGTTCTAGGTAATATGATCAACTGAAGTAGATATAATGGTTTCTTGGACCTATTTGATCGTACATAAAGTAAAATTGTATAGAAAAATACATGTTTGAACAATTCAATTTAATAATTTATTTCAATGTAACATTTATTAATCTATTCTGTTTGACATGTTTAGAATATGGGAAGAGATTAAGGTTGTGATTTGAGTTCCATACACTCCAGCGATGGATCAACCATGTATTCCATAATATGTACAATAATTGATATTTCCAGAATATACATTTTGAAGGAAGATATCAATTATATTTATAAGCACTATAAGTGATTCTGTTAGAACTATCATCTTGTACTTTACCAAGTAAAAAATGATATATTATTGGTATGTGGATTAGAAGGTATAATAGTCTTAATGGAAAAAAACAAGTAATCCTATGATAAATTTGATCTAGTATCATAGTTAGGCCACATATATGAGTGATTCAACCTCATAAAAGCCAGTTGTAGCTATATCTAAAAATAACAAGTATGTTACAGCTTCTAGGGAAGATAATAAGTAGTTTTCAATTGCAACTATTTGTTCCAATTCTTAGATTCACACCTAGTGAAGAAAGTATTATCATTATGTAAATTATGATATTATAACTTGATAACTTTTCATGTTATGACAATGGAAAAAATTGATATACTCGGGGATACCTTATCTTGAGAATTTTTACTCAAGGAGATGATGCCGCATATAGCGGATATGCCATACAGTGAAAAAATGGCATGCCCAGAAGTTACAACCATTAATTAGTAGAGAAAAATATTTATCTTGTGAGTTGGTAACAAGTACGGTTTTCAAGTTGGATGTAGAGATAATGGTAGTGTTGAAATAGTGGGTTCCCTAAAACAAACTATGTCTTACATTTTATAATCATATCATGTGTTCAGTTAGGGATACATGATGTCCTCATACCATTATAGTGTTGAATTTTCTGTGTCCACTATTATAATGGTAATATCCAAAGACTAATTGACTTATCGAGAGGTTATAGAAGATCCCAGAATATTATGAGGACCTTGAGAAAATATGAAATTAATTTAAAATATATGTTCTTTTTTCTTAATACATATTATTCACTGGATACAGTATATTTCTGACCATCAGGTTTAGGGGGATTATAACCATTCATACATCTTCTCATGATGTTCACGCTTGGTGATCTATAGTTGTGAGATCATGTGAAAATATCCTCCAAAAGGAACACCACATGTTTTGGATTTAATTGGTTGTTCCTATCTACAAACTTGTGAATCATTCTCCTAACATAAGACCATTACCAATGATTATCATTTGATTACGTACATTTATGCAAGAAAAAAAACATCGTATAAAAATCAATGTTTGGTAGCTTGTGTTGGGTGCATCTTTGGTGGTATGACACTGGTTGAATGGTCAAGAATGGATTTGTCACTTCCATGTTTAGGAATATGTATATCTCTGGGCTAGCTGATCGAGACAATTTTGCCTTCATAATTTATTTTACAATGCATTATAAAGATAAATCCATATAGATAAATCCTGAAATAATAAATCAATATAATGGTGATGAAACTAGTGTGCCTCATAGTATATGAGATATTTAATGGAAAAGTGATTATAGTACAGAATTAGTGTTTGTATGTTGGTTTTTGTTTCTATTATAATACTTATCTCATAAGGGGACATGATGGGTTTCTTTGATACATTCTTGGACCATGGATTAATTCACTTCTATTAGGATAAGGTCCTAGAGGGTCACACAGAATAGAGTTTTCAAGAATCGGCCCTATATAGTTGAATATTCATATGGACATTACAGGCCCCACCACGTGGTCTGAGTGCTGTCCATGTTATTGATCACAAGAAGAATTAAATAAATAACTTTTTTTCAATTAATGAATATATGGGTTTGAATTTATTTAATGTTTTTACATGTTTAGTAAATATAATTTATAATTAATCGAACGAATGGTATTTTTAATATTCAATGTTCATTTAATATTATCCTAGAGATAGTGTAGAGTTAAATGGATCAAGATTTAATCCCTTAATATATTATATATATATCACCATTATGTGATAAAATAATAAATAATATTTATTTATTTGGGTTCCTTAAAATTATTTATTTTTATGGAAATTGAAATAAATGGGGTCTTGGGAACCCTACCCGGTATTTATCAACTTTAAAATAAATAAAGGAGGAGTTTCTCTCTCATGAGTGTTCAATCATACTTTTCACTAATTTTTATGGAATGGAAATGTGTTCCTATATCTCTTCCAACTCTCTAGAGAGTGAAGCTCTCGATCCAAGAAGTTTGGATCAAGATCTCCCTTCAACATTGAAGGCATCTCAATGTGGTGATCATGGGGACATCAAAAGCATTGTTAGATTTCCAAGCTAGAACCCAAAACTCATAAATTGATGCCCCTGAGGGTTTTTGAAGCACGTGTAGATGATCAAGCAGGTTCCTGCATTGGATACTTCAGGCGACGATCACCATCGAATTATTTTAGTTGACTGCAACATCAGATTTGAAATGGGTACATTTTTGTTTTAAATTTAGGCTTTTTACAATTTATGTGAGATCCTCAAACCTCAAAGTGGCATGGATCGCTGGCGTAGACAAGTCTTGTCGATCCACCAACAAAATTTTTAAAATCCCTGGACAACATGCTTCCACTGCGGGACATATAACCTTTAAAATAATCTCTAAAATTTTATAAGAAAAAAATAAATTGAAATAAATTTATTTTTTTTATTTTTCAATTCATTAACGAAGTGTTAGTTCTGACATTAATAAAAAATCATTAGAAATTAAGGGTTTATATAATAATATTGGAATCATCTGGAGGACTGAGAGAGAGTGATTTCGAAAAATCACTTGACCAGACAATGAAAAAACATCAAATCACCGGTTCATGAACACCGACCTTGACAAATCTCGCCAATGATGACAACATGATGACCGTTATTCACCAAAAATCAATCCAAATAATTTTTAGGATTTTTATGTGGATTCTTCTCCATTCTTAATTATTTATTGGATCACAAATAGATTGATGAATTGATTGGTTAGTGGATTGATCAACTTACGAGATGGGATTTATTTTTTGGGGTTTGTATGGGAGAATTTAAAATGAATATCTCTATTATTTATAATATAGAAACAAATTGAGATCAACATGAACATCGATTGAGGTTCATTTCTCTAATTTTCAATTGGATTTTTTCTTCCCCAATTAACCGTTATTCTTGTATTTATCATTCTCCACAACTATTTGAAACCCTTTGTGATCAATTGATCATTGCAACATTCATTACTAGTGCAATGATTAGAATACATAGATCTGGGATCAGCATGTTTTGAAGGATATGTGATAAAAAAGGAGGAAGTGGGATTTGGTCAGGAAAAGGCTCTAGCTCGGTAAAAAGGTGGTAGTCGGGGGGTGGTTGTGGCTAGTCTGGCCATGTAGGGCGGTGTCGGTCTAGGTGTAGATACATGTCCAAGGGTATATTAGTAGGGTCAGCAGAGGGGCACCTTGGATGGTAGACATGTGGGACCATGGTAGAAGATGTGGGGTGTCAGTAGGAATGGTAGAGGTAAAGGCGGCGTCTGTGCCACATTATGAGTGGTGGAAAGTGGAGTTAGTTGGGCTAGAAATCCAGGTTAGGCAGATGGACCGAGTCAGGACACTGGGCCATGTATGTTGAAGTCGGGCCTAACCCGGTTTGGATTATTTGTGGAGCTAGTTTTGGTTGATTGCGGTAGAGGACCATGAACAACAGTAGATCAAGCTTCCATGTGTGTGGTGATTATGTATCCTGACAGTGGTGATCAATCTACTGGCATAATGACCACTCCAATTTCAAATACTCATAAATCTTATATGAAGCATCCAATCGAATATCCTTCTATAGTTTTGATACCCTAACGTTGAGATTATTATTTTGAGACCAATGGGGGGATTTTAGATTGGACCAGAATATATTTCATGTAGTTACTGGTTTCTATCCCCTGGGTATAGTGAGACATTACATCCATATCACTAGATCGTAATCCCCTCTATTCCCTAGTCTCAGATAGGGTTGTTGTGTCCCTCCACAAGTTTGGAGTGCGATCCTCTATCATCCCTTGATGTGTTTATGGAATCGGCATGAACGCCTTGAGAAGGAAATTGATCCACCATCTATTAAGCCACATTAGTTGGGTTTCTAGAGTCTTGGGAATATGATACCCTATATATAGGTTTGATCCGAATTGGGTTCATGGTGTCCCCCCGGGGTTTTGGGCGTGACCCCCTCAATGTGTATCAAAGTATTATTTGACCAATTGATTCTACTCGGATGGGTCCCAAATTTTCTATACATCTTCCTCGAGTTTCTATGAAGATATCATTGCTAAATTAATGTTTTCTCAAAAAACATGCATTGCATTAAGAATAATCATGTCGATGGAATTTGGTTTGGACAATCGGATGGTGTGGAGTCTCCCATAAGTATATCTGGATCAATATTGTACTCTTGGATATGTTTTACAATTTAGATATTGTATTTAACTGACTAAACATATTTCTTCATGATTATTATTTTCGGGGTGTCCTAAAAATTATTGTTATTCTCACACCTGCATGAGATTTTCCCCCATGTGTCATTTATTATATAGACACTTTCCCTTTTTGTCTGTGTCCTTAGAGGACATGGAGTGGGTGGAGAATATATTGAGCTGGGATGATAGAGGTGTTTACCATGAGAATACCTTATATGTAGTCCTCTCCAATATATAAGGTTGGAATTCTATAGATTCATATTAAATTGTGTTACAATCGCATTGTGGGGGTATGGTATTTGGCACTTCATACATTCCCTTTATTTCTTATTATACTCTATTTGTGTATATTTCTTTTATTCATTCATTCTTTCACTTGTTTTGAATTTCCGAATTTTGTGGCTTGGATATGTGTGTGTTTACAGGTAATTTATGCTAATTCCTACCATTTTTGTGAAATTCCTACTCAGTTCAAGTCACGTGCCACTAGCCTATTGGTGGTGGGACTGGGGTAGTCATGGAATAGTAACAACTAGGACGGGTCATGTCATAGTCTTATAATATGTTTTCAATTCTACTTTAGGACAAGGATTTTGTGATATTGGTTCATGGTAACAGTGTTATGTGTTTCATGTAGGGATTTAATGCTAGGGACTTTAGTTTTAGTGAGGTACCCAACATATCAATAAATTAGGACTTTGAATACCTTCTTTTTTACTAGGAACAATATAACACTAGTTGTAGGGAAATTATGGTTCATGCATCATATAGGAGTGGTTGTGGATTCAATTTTCTTCTTGAGTCAGCTCCAACGATATACTCTATTATCCATAGTTCATCTTGTTTTACTTTTAGATTCTTCCATATATACAAAAATCAAGGAATCTCTCTTGTGATCATGAGTTTGGTCATCCCATTGTGGTGGCAACAAAGTAGGGGAACGTAATAGTGATAGAACCTCTAGGTGATTTACCAGTAATTCCATGTCCAATCGAGTATTATATACTACTATAACCACTAGCTCATGATGCATGCATCCGGACTGAATTTCTTGAGTTTCAGATGTAGTGATCTTACAGGTTTTGGGTTGATCCACACACCAATTCGGATGAGTATATTTTTGAGGTAGACAATCATGGTTTTCAACTTATGAGGATGGTTGTATATTAGATGGAAATCCATGACATGTGATTTATTCATGGATCAACAGGGTTAAGGTGGAGCATGGTGACTCTGTCACATGACAATAAAAATATCTCCAAGACGAACATCGAGTAACTCTTCATAGAAGAGTTATATCCATCCACGATGTAATCGGTACGCATTCATGATGTTCTTCCTCTTCAGAAGGGAAATATTTCCATGGTGGAGTATTCATCAATGTTTACAAAAAATTCACGCTACTCCTTGGATATTGTATGAGACTAGTTATTTAGGTCTATGACATACGACCATAGATTATGCTGGGACATCAGGGAATTAGTAGACCCCATTACATTTCTACCTATGTGGGGGTACTTGAGAGAGCCTTATTAGTGTAAAATATTATGAAAGAGTAGAAACCAGTAGTTGAATCTAACGGTGGACACCCGATAGCTAAGAAATTTTAAACATTCCACCGATGATATTTAAAAGAATATAATAAGTTTAGGAGCTGTAGGAGGTAATCCTAGGACTCAGGTTCATCAGTGTAGGGATCCTAGGGTGGCTCATACTTTTCCAAGGAATATGTAGTGTTTCTCATGTGATGGTCCTGGACAACTGACATGATATTTCGCTATATGTCATTCAATTGATCTGGGGATAGTCAAAAGTTATTCTAGACAAAAAAAAGTCATGAAAATGGTGTTCAATAGGGAGGAAGATGTGGTATATGTGTTGGAAGGGTAGTAGGAGGTGGTCAGATCTTAGAACTATTACAACAATGACCCACAGGTGGTGTGAGCTAGGCTTATAGTGTTGGGGGATATGGGTGATGCCAACAGGAGTCTATAGAGGTAAATCACCCTAAGGCTCCAGGGATGATATGATGTTTGATCATTTTTTCAACCATGGACAATTAATTGATAGACATGGGTTATATTAAAACACTTCTTAACAAAAAACTTATTCGATACAAAAAGATTCTAGTTGATCCTTTGACACGACCCTTACATTTTGAGACTCCTCCCGGAGGAGACTAGATGATCACACAATGGTGCTGATATTATGAAAAGACTCATATAGGAACGTGTCTTGTTTGATATACCTTTGAAGCAACATCAAGGCCACATGACTTCATTCTTATTATGGATAGGTTATCCATAGTGTATGGTCATATTTAATGTTTTAGGTGAAGTGAACATTTTTTCACATTAATGGAACCATGTATTCCTATTTTGGTGAATGGGAAATACACGATGTGCGTGATGGACTCACACATAGGAGGGTCAAACCGATTACTCTTTTGTTGTCTAAGAAGAACCTCGGTGCAGTAGAAGAAATGAGTCATCCGTTTCAGTCAGTGGATGCAGAGTATAAGGACAGCGTTCCTGAAGTGGTTCTAGGTTTACCTTTCCAAAACGATACGGACATCCGAATAGATCTACACTCTGAGATGAAACCAACATCTACACATGAAAATCCAATGGATCTTGAATAGATTCTTGAGATGAGGAAATATTTTGATGACTTTTAGAGGAGGGGATTCCTGATACCCATTATTTCACCCTGGATGGCCCCGATATTGTTTTCTAAGAAGCATATAGGATCATGAGGTTATGTGTGGATTTAAGGAACTTAATCACAGTATCCATAATGAAAAAGTATCCACTACCAAGGATCGATAAACTATTTGATCTATTTAAGGGTACACAATGGTTATTGAAGACTGACCTCAGATCAGGTTATCACATGCTATGAGTACTAAATGGTGATATAACGTAGATAGCATTTAGGTGTCTTTAAAATCAATAAGATTACATTCGGATTATTTTAGGCTTGAAAAACACCATACTTTTTACACGAATCTCATGTAAGGATTATTTCAGCCATAGATAAACCTTTTCCTGGTGGTATTTTTCAATGACATCATATTGTATTCTGTGTCCAAGGAGGAGAATATGAGATAATTAAGGATAGTTTTGGACCATCTATGAGGGAACCAGGTTAACATAAATCTCTTGAAATTTTGGTTATGGATTTAAGAGGTCTTTTTTCTTGGACCTGACATCTTATAGACTAGATTTGTAGTGGATCCAATGATGGTTCACATAGTGCTTTCTTGGGATACACACAAGAGTGTTCCAGAGATGAAAAGTTTATTTTGATTGGTAGTGAAATATTTGTGGATTGTACCTAACTTTTACTAAGTGGAGTCACTATTAACTTCATTGAAATTGAAGGAGAAACCATTCATTTTGATAGAAATGTGTCTGGAGTGCTTTCTAGATATTTGTAAAAGGATGACGAGCACTCCCATAATGATGTTAATGAAGGGATATTTTGATTACGTGGGTTTCTATGATGAATCAGGGATCAGTCTTGGTTGTATCCATATCCATAGGAAATTAGTGATTTATTATTTTTCACACTAGTTATGACCGCTTGAGAATAATTACATAACCCCAGATCTTGAGTTAGCAATATTAGTGTTTTCCTTAAAGATGTGCCGACACTACCTAATGGGGGAAGGGATTATCATCTACGACGATCAAAAGTGTCTCATATATGTCACCTCATATTATAATTTTAACTTGAGGTACTGAAAAATGGAAGAGTTCTCCTAGGACTATGACTTAGAAAATGTCGATACTCCTAAGAAGGGGAGTGTGGTGGTAAACTCTCTCATCTAGAGATATAGTTTATAATTTTTTAAGGATGCATCAAAGTAGTTTACTTAATTGTTGATATCATTTAATGATAGATATGGAGTAGTTAATCTCTAGTCGATGGTTGTCACACAACCACTCTTATAGAAAGTTATGGAGGAAAAATTGGGGTTTCAGACTAAGAGACCTTACATGCTCAGATGCCTGCCAGGCATGCTACTGATTGATATTTAAAACGGGAGGAGCATGCTGATCTTTTAAGAGGGTGCACAATAGTAACTGTGATGTTGTTGGAGGGGGTTATATGGTAGTTTCATATATCCCTTTTGGAGGCTCATCTTGGTTTAGAGAATACGTAACTGGAACAAAAACATTGGGTTTGGTGGCTAGGGATGATGCATGAGTTATGGAGATTTTTTCTCGATTCGTTACATGTCAGTAAGTAAAGGATTAGAACTAGGTTCCTATGGGTTTAGATAAAAACCATGAGGATCCATAATGGATGTGGGATTGGATATTGATGGAATTTGTGATGGTTTACCATGTACATCCACGGGACATAATTCTATCTGGGTGATCATGGAATGACTAACCAAGTATACCCACTTCCAAGCTATATAGTAGGAGATTTCAAAAGGGTGCTTGTGATTCCACTATGAGTGTGAGATATTTCGTGTCAATTAAGTTACATTAATGTTAGTTTAGTATCATGGTCCTCTAATTACATACTGATTGTGGAGGGGATTATAGGTGGTTTTTGGTAACCAGATACACTTGATCAAATCGTTTCACCCAAAAATTGATGACTAATCAATGTAGACCATTCAGGTTTGGGAGGACATGTTTTGAGCTTTCTTTTAGTGTTTGGCCTTAGATGGGAAGATACCCTATGACTAGTTGGGTTTGTGTAAAACTACAACTATCATTCCACCATTAGTATAAATCCATTTGAAGCTTTGTACAGGTGACCCTATAGGTCACCAATTTTCAGGACGTACCTAGGTGAATTAGTACTTATAGGCCTATTGTAGGTAAAATATATTAAAATGAAAGCGCAAATAATCATGGATTGGATGTAGACTAGAAAGAGCCATCAAAAGTCTTTTGTTAATAGGCATCAGAGGCCTATGGTGTTTGAGTAATGAGACCACCCATTCATTCATGTATCACCTCAATAAGGATTGCATTGATTTATTAATCACTATTTTTTTCATTTTTTTAATATTATATTGTAGTATTATAGGAACAGTCTTTAAGACGACATGCGATTTCGAGGCCTGGAATACCCATAATACATTTTTGAAATAATTTAAAATTTTAAATATCATACACAAGAATTATTCCTAAAAAATTAGAATTACATTTAAATAGGTTCCCAGATCAGAAATATGAGGGCACTGTTGTGTTCAATGCAACGAATTTAACTAAGGAAATACCTAACATCATCTGGTGTGGGTCAGCAGTAGAAGTTCTTTTTTGGATGTTTTAATGGAAATAAAATAAATTAAATGGTTTATTTTATTTCAAATTTTCCATAATGCAGTGACACTTTCTGTGGTTTTAAAAAACATGATGTCCTCGGAATGGATCATTACCCAAGAATAATTCCCTGAAATCTAATGGATCTTAGAGTGGAGGCACACAAGAGAAATTACCGACAAACGATGAAAAATTATGAGGCATGGTGAGACTGAATCCTAACTAATTAAGTCTCTCTTTCTTCATTGACGATTGAGGTATGGGTTTTTATTTCAATTTCACCCCTTTTTGGATTCAAATGTATAGTGCATATCAAACAACATACACGTTGACCCACAACTCATTTGTTATAGTGGGATGGACTTTTATCAGGTTTATTTTTTTGAATTGATCCATTTTTAATTTTAATTTATTTTATTTTCTCCATTTAATCATTTTAATGGGAGGGGATCAATGTCCCGATGAATGGTGGAGGAGGTTCATTACTCAAACACATAGTTTGGAATTCTCCTCCCTTTTTGAAAATACGTTCTTCATGTTCATCATAAGGTTATGAACAATAGATCATTTCATGCCCATTTCACAATGAAACGATCCCAAATCGTATATCCATCATCGTGACGACCTAGAGAAATTGACTCAGTTTGAGAGAAATCAGACATGACCTTTTCTTTGTGTGGGTGGATTGAGACATGTTTTCAATGCTGATCGGAGTCTTAAGACATATGGAATAGAATTTATGGTGATGAATTGACACTGAATCATTATTTTGGAGGGAAACAATGAATGTATCACGAAACAAAATATCTACTGATGTGACGGATGAAGAATCTGCGATTCTAGAAAATCATGATGATCACGACATATAGATCAATATACATTGTGTTTAGGCAACATTAAATGAAATCTAGTTTTCTGGGAGACATATGGAGATGGGAAAATGTGCGACAGATGTCAGGAAACATTTGGGTCCCTACACAGGAATCTTCATGTATCTCAAATCATACATAGATAATTGGTGGAGTAATTGACATGTACTCCACCACAAGACTAGACCAAACCAGTTACATGGGCTACACTGTGTACTAGTACATGGGATAGAAGATATGGGTTGAAGACATTTATGGGAACAAATCCAGCATACAAGGAGTGGACACAAGATATTAGGACACAACATGTTATTCTCATACACACCATGTAAATATCTTTCAATAAAACATGATCTTCGACACGGGTCGTTTTACATGGGTAGTACCCCAGTTCATAGGACACAGTATGTGACCTTTCAACATGTCGTGTAACTTTCCCTACATGGATTTATCATCTTATCCACTATTCCATAGACATGTTTAGATTGGGTTAGTTCCCAAATTTCTCATTCCCCTTTCGGTTAGCTATCATTTCTATCCATAGTAGAACGATCCCTCAGTAGGAATTTCATGGTAGAGTTAGAATCCCTTGGACAGGCTCAAAGCGAGATCATCTATCCATTTTGAACACTAGTTATTTTTATGTATCAATGGGACCAATCATATAGGATTTTGATCCTCTACATAGCAGTTGAATCCATATGAGTTGTGTTATACACCAAGGCCTTAGAAGTGATCCTTATCCATGTATCATGATTATTCCATACTCATGAGTGAGTTCTCCCTGAATGAGTTTATCTATTCTATCGTTACATCAATCAGTGCATCTAAAATTATATTTTGACACATCCAAACTAACATAAATATTAGACGGCTCTTATCAAAGCTATTATATTATTGGAGTGAGTTCTCCTAGACAATTTCATTGTGGAATCATAGAACGTAATTCTTAATGTGGGTATAAAGTCATTGTGACTTTCCTCCAGTCAAAGGGTCCGAGATTCAAGTATATTTAGATATGTATATTTTGATATATGTTATGTATAAATAAAAAAATAGATATAAAAATAACATTAATACATGTATTTATTTTTGTGTTTTTGGGGTCCTTTAATGATCTTGGTAATACTCAATTCTATATGGTCTTTTCCCCCACGTGTCATGTCTTGTACAGACGAGCGGTATTTTGTCAGAATCTAGGGTAGAACAAGACTGTGCTGATCCTCTTTCACTTCCTTGAAGGAAGAGGTTTTCCTATGGAAATGAGAAGTAGTCCATGTAAATATTTTCTCACTTACAGGGTGGAATTTGTAGACTATTGACATTTCTCTTAGTGGGATAGTATTTTGGGCTAGCCAACTTTTTGAACATTACACTCCATTATACTATTTTGGTTCGGATTTGTGGTATGAATTCTTTTTTTTTTCAGTAGTGATTTTTTTACATTTTTGAAATTTTGGGCTAGGATATGTCTGCATGTGAATAGATACATATGAAATTCTTCCCATGTATGTGATATCCCTACTCAATTCTAGTTACTAGCCACTTTTCTATTGGAGGTGGTCTTGGGAAGTCGGTTCATGGGCCCCACTGGGAAGGGTGGTGATAGAGTGGTATCAAATGAGGTCAGTTATACCTTATGAAAAATTTTCTATGAGATTGGTTTGGGGAAACAATGCTAAGTGTTTCAAGATTGGATTTTGGGACAAGGACTGCAGTGATGGTTTCGACATCCAATGTATCTTTAAAAAATGTTTCTGATAACATTCTATTAGACTCGGTATATGAAAACACTAGTTGCATGGAATAAAAAAATGGTACATGCTTTATATAGGAATGGGTAGTGTTTTCTATGTCCATTTTATCAGCTATATGAATATCACATTTGATTATGGTATATCATGTTTACTTACAGGACGCCTCCATGACAATTAATCTCTATGATTCGGTGACTCGTTCGTGGGAATGACCCCATAAGTGTTGAGGTTTCAATTCAGGGACAGGTTCCCCAGGTGTTACCTCTAGGTGATGCACCTTCTATTCCACCACCAATGGAGAATGATTTGGTACCTATAGTAATGATAGATGAGGACCACATGCTGATCACCTTCTAGGAGTTTTAGAGATAGAGACTCCTTAGGATTTTAACAGAGCCCTGCCCATAGGCAGGTGAGGACCGACTTGAGGTGGGGACCAGGGTTTTCTATCTAGTGAGGACAGAAGCAGACAAGATGGGGATACATGGAGAGAGCATTGTTTAGGGATCAACCAGAAGATTATATATTAGTACTATACAGACTAATGATGGGGACACATGTCCATGGATAGAGTTCGAGAAAGTCATTAGGTTGGACTTATCTCCAGTTATTCTGTGAGAAGTGCATATCTAGGAGATTCTTATACTCTAGAAGGGAAGTTTAATAGTGTCATACTATTCATCAAGATACTTCAACATCCCTAGATACTCAATCAATATGGTAATGGATTAGTAATTTAGATCACAGCCCATTAAGTGAGTTCTGTGGGGGGAAATCAAATCCAGTTCCGTGCCTCTATGCTTTTCGACGTATGCTGGAGTGCTCGAGTGAGCTTTGGTGGTAGAGAGATTGATGGACGAGCATAGACTTCCCATTGCAGTCAGTAGATGTAAGACATGTTCAAAGACCTCAGCAATAAGCAGTGAACATTAGATATAGGTATTGGTATGTGTGAGATTTCACATGAGGGGCTATTACAGTGTATTTTTGTCCTAGGTCTCTCAAACTATATCGAGTCCGCATATGTATTTTTGAGGATAGTCATGTGATGATAGAGGAATGTTTTCTAAATACACTCTAACCCATCCAGCTGCTAAAAGGGAGCTGGTTGATTGATAGCTGAGGATGATCTAGACAGTCTATCAAGAAGATCTTCCAGTTAGTGGACCTTATAGAGGGGTAATGAGAGAAATAAGAGGTTGTATATGTTTTGACCAAATTCCAGCAACACTCATAGGAGGTTCACACTATAAATTGGTAGATAGGGTACTGGGGTAGGGACTACTACATGTGTTCAAGGAAGACGATCCTGGGACAATAGGGATGACCTAAGGAACTATATGTGTATTTTCTACCATAGATTCCATACTTAGAGATTCATGATACAATCATTATTTCCATGCCACATGTATTTAGAGAATCCTTGATATTATAGTAGAGTAGTTGACCTGAACCTTATACTTAGAGACACCTATGGGAGGATACTCGATAATCACACATATTTTTCGATAGTGTAATATTACCCTTGGAGGTGAGTGTTTTTTCTTGGAACATCATGGAAGATATGTCAATGCCTTAAGACATCATTCTTTGTAAGGATTGGTTTTCATTAGTCCATGATCACATTTACTACATTAGGAGAAGTGGGAAATGTATCCATAGTGATGGAAGACTGTTTTTTGATTTTGGTGTAAAGGAACCCTAGGTTGAACTGAATGGGCTCATTCAGAGGAGGGTGTAGTAGATCACACATGAGTTGGATAGAATTTCCCTTGGAGAAGCAGATGTTGTGAGATTTCTGTTTACAGTTTTAGTGGCAGAGTACGAGGACGTCTTTAAAGAATATGTTCTTGTTATACCTCCCAATTTGTAGATCTAGTTATTCATTTACTTACACTATGTGAGGACCCTAACATATTCACTAGAAAAACATATGGTTCCAAGATAAATTCGTGAGCTGTGTATGAAGCGAGAGGATTTGAAGAGTATGAGATTTGTAAGACCCAGGGTTTCACCCTGTTCGGCCTATGTTTTTTTCAAATAGTGTAGACAAGAGTTTGAGTCTATTTCTAGATTTCCAATGCTTGGATTAGTTAATATTGAATAAATATTATCCACTAGAGATGATCGACAAGCCCATTGATCAGATGTGTGGGTAATGATGGTTATCAAAGGTTGGCCTTCGTATGGGATACCACTAGGTTTGAATATGAGATGAGGATTTAACAAATATGATCTTGAGATTCGTCTATAGTAACTATGAGAACATGGTGATAACTTTTGGAATGAAGAACACCCTGGTAGTGTTCTTGGGAATTAGGAAACAAATCATATAGCCATACATGGGCTTGTTCATAGTAGTCTACATAGATGACATCCTTGTCTTCTCAGCGTCCTTATAGGAGCAAACCAGACTCATATGGATCATTATAGATGTACAATGATAGCACCATCGTTATAGGAATCTCTCAAATATCTTAATATGGATACATGAGGTAAACATTATGGTGCTTGTTCTCTCTAAATATGGATTAGTAATGGACCCAGGAATGGATGAGGTGGTGTTATCTTGGTAGCCACCCGAGTGTGTTATAGAGGTGCAAATCCTCATAGGGTAGGAAGGATCCAACCAATGATTTATCAATGATTTCTCCAAGATATCATCACCAATGATGGTCTTGACTTGGAATGGTTTTCCTTTTAATGGATGGAGTAGTGCTAGTAGGTTTTCCAATAGTTGAGGCAGCGTTTGAAGAGCGCACTGATCTTGATAATTCTAGAAGAGTGTGTCAAGTATATAGTTATCTATGATACATCAGGGACCGGGCTTGGATGTCCTGATTCAGAGGTTCACAGTGATTTTTTATAGTTCACCCCAGCTAAGTTGACATGAGAAGAACTATTAAAACAATGATCTTGATCTGGATGTGGTATTCTTCGCATTGAAGACGTGGCGACACTACCTGATGGGAGAATCATTTATCGCATACTCATACCAAAAGAGACTCATGTACATATTCTCGCAAAAGGATTTAATTTTGAGGAATCGATGATCGAAATATTTCATTCAGGATTATGACTTCATGATTTTCTATACTCCTTGGAAGGGTAATGTTGTAGAAGATTCTCTTATAAAGAGATCAAGTTCACAGCTACTGAGTGAGTCGTCAGAGCATTTGGCATCACTATTGTAATCCTTCATTGATGGATATGATGTAGTTTATCGCCATTCGATGGTTTTCACCCATCCACATTTATTGAGAGTTAGGGAGGCACATCTAGCTAATTTATATTGCACCACATTACATGCTCAGTTATCCACGTGATAATCTCCTAGTGGATATTTGAAAGGTGGGAGAACGTCGTCCTTTTTAGAGGATGCACAGTTGAGCATGTGGCGTTGTGGGAGGATGTTATGAGGGTGTTTAATACATCCACCAATGTAGTACATTTTGATGTGTAAAAAATGTACCGGGACCTCTGACATTAGTTCTGGTGGAATGGAATGAATAAAATGTTGTCGAGTTCTCCTTTCCATGCATTACGTTCCAATAGGTAAAGGCTGAGAACCAGGTGCTAGTGGGTTTATCGCACCCCATAGAGGAGATGGTGTGTAAGTGAGTTGGAATATTGATGGAATTCATGATGGGATTACCAAAAGCATCAAGTGGACTTGATTCCACCTAGGTGATCATTGAATGACTCACCAAGTGGGCCCACATGCTATCTATTAGAGAGAAGAGTTCCATAGATATCACTGGATGCCTCTACATGAAAGAGAATGTTGGAATTCATTTTGATCCTTCGAAAATCTTCTCAAATCATGTAGTCATTTCTCATCCCTATTGTGGAGGGGATTGGTTGAGAAATTTCTGACTCAGTAATGCTTGAGCACAATGTTCCATCCGCAAAAATTAGATGATCTCCTAAAGAACTATTGAAGAATGATTGGATAGTGTGTTTGGAGGAAATCAAAGGTAGGATCGAGAATTGGAGGATCTCCCAAAGCCCCATATGGATAACTAGTGATTCTGAAAAATTATGAGGATCATGGATTGTAGTTCGGAGTACTGGGTGAGTGGGCCACATTGAGGGATGACTTGATTCTAGGGTGAGATAATGTGATGAAACTATGTGTAAAATAGTTCCCATGCTATCTGGGTCCTTACAGAGGACAAAACATGTATCTTGGATGAAACATAATCATGGGGAGGAGTACACGACATGTATTCCACCACACGACCAGACTAGAACATTTACACGGGTCACCCCATGTACTAGTACACACGTTAGCAGACACTGGTTGAATCCATGTACGTGCACATGGACATCGTACATAGATTAACCCCATATGGTAGGACACATCATGTTATTCTATTACACACCATGTACATCTCATTCTATACGACATGCTCTTCAACACAGTCTTTTGTACACTGGATGTACCCAAGCCATAGGACACGATGTGTGACCTTTCTACACGTTGTTTACCATTCTGTAGAAGGTGTTATCTTCTTGTAGATTGTACCTTGGATAGGTTTAATTTGGGATAGTTCCCCTTTTTAACATTACCTTGTAGGTTATGTATTGTTTATATACAGAAGAGTATGTTCCATTCAACTGGCCTTTCTTGATAGAGTCAGAATCCCTCAAAGAGACTCGGAGTGACATCCTCTACCAATTCATGACCGTAGGTAGAGTCTGGTATCAGTGTGACCAATCCTAAAGTATGATAATCTTATAATTATCATTTGAATCTAGATAAGTTATGTTATATTCCATGCCTCCATAAATGGTCCCTACTCAGGTATTGTGATCTTTCACACTCATGAGTGAGTTCTCCAAAAATGATTGTTTCTGTAGTCTTTTTAAATCTTTCTTGGCATCAATCTCTATGTCTTGACACATCCCAATGAATGTACCCTAAGACAGATTCCATAAACACTATCATACTCGTAGAGTGTGTTCTCTGGGATAAGTTCTTCATGGAATCTTCAAACTCAATCCCATGAGTTTTTATACTTCCATTGTTACTTACCTCTAGAATATGGGTCTAGGTTTCATGTATATCTGGATATGCTTCTCTTGTAAAATATTCTGTTGACATGTACTGTATAGATATATTCGAACCTTTAATTTTTGTATTTCTTTTTGGTATTTGGGGTCATTTAATTAGTATTGTTATACACACCCATGCATGGACTTTTCACTTATGTGTCATGTCATGCATAAACAAGAGTCCTTTTGATAGAATCCTGGATGGACAATGTTCAGACCGAGCGTTGTGAGATTCCATATAGGTTGTGGTGTTCCTAGGGATATGAATAGTATTCCGAGTACCAATATTATATGTTACACGTTGTACATTATAGTCTATAGAATATTTCTTTTGGGTTGCATTTATTTTGGCCTGGTTTACATTCCCCACATTACCTTCCATTATACTATGTAGGTGGGGTTTAGTGGACTGCAATAATTTTTCCCTTAGTAGATTTTTTATTTCAGTATTTGTGGGATTAGAGATTTTTTATTTTGTATAGGTACATTGGAAATCCCACCCTTGTTAGATATATTCCAACATGGTGCTAGTCACTAGCCCCTGGCCTATTGGATGTGGGATTGGGAAGTTTGTTCTTGGGCCCCAATGGGACGAGTCCTAATAGATTTAGTTAGTATGGTATGCTATATCCGAGGATCATAGAACCTTTCTAGATAATATATAGAGTTTCATGTGTGGATTACCACTTATATCTACCTCCATAGATAGAATGGGTACACGATTTCATCAATGTGTTTTAGCTGAGGAGGTTTGTGCATGACACATCTCACATTATCGATTGGGGAAAGCTGGAAATCGATGATGGAATGTAATGTGATGATTACATAGTGGAGATTGAGGATTGGTATGAGAGGACCCTTTAGGGGTGACTGATTCATTTGGTGTGCGTTTAGTGGATACATGGGAATATTTAGAAGGGCACATGGGAGTGGGAGGCTTAGAATAATGTTTAGTACCCACATATGATGGTGTAGCCTTGTTTTTGATTTTTAGGTATGTAAAGCCCCATGATGGGGATAATGTTACATCTCTAATTTTCCATTTATTAGTTTTTTAAATTATATTGTTTTATTTTGAGTCTTGGTGCTGAGACGGAGTGATATTTTGAGTAGTGGAGTGCTCGAAAAAAATGATTGAAAAATAATAAATATTTAATACCACATGCACATATTTTTCCTAAAATAGTGGAATAACTCATATATTGGGGCCCAGATAAAAAATCTGATTTCACCATTGAATCCCAAATATATTCATTTTCCTAGGTATGACCAATAATTAGTTGTCACTAGTTGATTGTTTAATGTCGTCTCAGGCATTTTAAAATAGA
The DNA here is from genome assembly GCA_963277665.1 of Viscum album. Classification (NCBI taxonomy): domain Eukaryota; kingdom Viridiplantae; phylum Streptophyta; class Magnoliopsida; order Santalales; family Viscaceae; genus Viscum; species Viscum album. The sequence goes on along the minus strand of OY728152.1, from coordinate 863,485,340 downwards.
AAAATATATTATGAAAAATTTCATTTATTTTATTCATCGATGTATTGAAAATTGTATAATTATTAAACAATTTTTCTGAAATATATGGTTAATCTAATAATCATGGAATCATCTTGAAGACCTACAAATAAAGATATATAGACTATTTTCTTGAGCAAGGGAAGATGGAACATCAAATCCACGATTGATGACCACCGATCAAGATGGATCTCACCAATGACTATGACATAATGATAGTTCATTGCCAAAAATAAATCCAAATTCTTGGAATGATGTTTTTTTATTTAAATTATTCCCCATTATTAGTTCCTTAAATGATCAAAAATCAATTTATGAAGGGATAAGTTTTCATATCAACCACCTTATAGGATGAGATTTATTTTCAGGGTTTAATTGGGATTATTTAAGTTGAGTCTCTTCAAAGTTTCAATAATAGAAACAAATAATTATCGACCTGAACAATGGTTTAGGTCAATTATTATCATTTTATTTTGGTGTTTTCTTCCCATATTCACCATTCTTCATACATTCTTCATTCTTCCCCAGACATTGAAACCATTTGTGAACAATTGATCACTTCTCCTTAGATATTTGGCGTAATGATTTGAAACAATAGATCCTGGATAAGAACAACATGAAAGAGGTGAGATGATAAAGAAAGTGGAATGATTTTTCTTCGATGACTGTATAGTGTGGATCTGTCGATGTAGAAGAAAGATTCCAAGGTGGCGAATTTGGCTGGTTGGAGTGAGAGGGGCAGTATGGGTCTAGGAAGCCGATCGTTGGGCCATGGGAGGTAGACTACGTTTGCGCCCACATGGGACCTCAGAGGCAGACGCATGATGTGTGACAATTTGTGGAGTGGGATGGGCCATCAGGCTATGTAGGGTGGGATCGTTCATGTAAAGGGACCGTCATAGGTCAGCGGGCCAGGTCGGGTCAGTGGGTCAGATTCGGGTGGTGGGTTAGGCCGGACCCGTGTCAAACCCTATATAAAGACCAAAAACTATAAGAATGATATTTCCCTTATTGTGTTTATTTCATAGAGTTTAGATAAAATAAAATCTACTATAGAATCCAATAACGACAAATATATGATTAATGAATTGAATAAGAGTTATTAATGTTAATTAATCTATACCAATTAAATAGCAACTTGACCATAGGAATACTAATATTCCCTCACGATTTGAAAATAAGACTAATGAATAGTATAATCACCCAGGAATGTATAAATAAAATTTATGAACCTTATTAATTAATGTATCATGTAATTATATCATAGTATAAGTAATTGAATATTTCAAAAATTGATAAAATAACTATTGGTATTTTTATAAGTCATAAATATTTTATTATAATTTTATAATTAATAAGATAATTTCAATGAAAATCTATAAATAATAAATATTAATAAATTAATATTTTTTCCCTGTGATTTTAGGATAATTTTACCAGATCATAGTTAATTTTTGAAAGTGTTATAAAAACACCAATAGATTAAAAATCTATATATTTTGAGTAAAGGAATATGTTTATTAAATATTGAATTTCAAACATTTATAAAATAATTATTATAAAATGGACCTCATTTATTAATTCTACATTTCAAAAAATGTTTAGGGTTTAGTTTTTGGAGTTTTCTAAAATAATTGATTTTTTCGTGAATAGTAAAATATGATAATTTATAATAAATGATAAATACATGATTAATTGAGTAATAGGTTATGATTGGACTATGAAAGAACAAATGGTTTGAAAAAAAATTCATGTATTAATTTATATGGTAACAAGAATCAACAACCACAGTTTTCTTGACAAAAATATTAAACTAAAAAATAACATAATAGAAAATCACTCATCTCCTCCATTATGAATACCACCCTCACTACCAATTCTCCACACACCCTCACGCTTTGATCATTTACATATTTCTCCCCAATACACTATACAAGCCTACCCCCCATTTCCATGATAACTTTTTCTCATCAAAATACCAAAACCAATCCCCCTATGGAGGTTCTCAAGGAGGTATATTCAAGAAGAAAAATCATCTTTCTTTTCATTTTAGACACTATTGAAGTTCTATTAATTAATTATTCTCTATGAATATCATTTGAAATAATGTTCATGATAACTATATTATCAACTAATTATTTTAATTATATACTTACTAATGTAATATTGTTACTCAACCTTTTTATCATTATCTTTTATTTCAAAAACGAAATCTTCATCTGAGAGTTGCGGATTTACAACTTTCATGGATGGCCGATTTTTTTCTCCAATTCTTCCTTCATGTCTTGTAATGAAACATTTTTTATTTTTAAAAATACTATAATATATTTATTTCAAACTTTTCTATGATTTGGATGTATCATTTTTACAAAATATTTAACGATAAAAAAATTAGTTTGTGTTGATAAATATCCACTATAAATATGTCAATGATTAGCAATAATTTCTTATCTAATATTTCATCTTCATACCATATAATAAAATGAAATATATTTATCTATTCACACATATGTGTGTTCATTAATATCTTATAAATTCAATTATTTAGTGTTATACTCATTCCCCATGAACTTCCATACTCATATACAATTATACCGATTGTGAAACCATGAAAACAAACACTATAGAGAAGTAAATTTTTACCTTATAACACATCAAAAAAATATTAATAAACTTTATAAACATATAATAAATCAAATACATATAGATAATTTTTTGAATTCATTAATTAGTGGATTTAATGTCGTTATCAAAGATGTTATGGTCAAGTACAAAACACATTCAGACATAAGTTAAGGGTTTTCTTCCGGGACATCTGTTTTCATTTGGGTTACAAAGTATACATCTATACACCAATTTAATTCTAAATTACATTCAATATATATATATATATATATATATATACATTATATTCTATGTATGTAACAACCCGAAATATTCAAAAAAATTGTTTCCTAACATTTTGGGTTATTTCATTTTATACTCAACAAAATTATTTCATTTAATAATAAGTGTATAATAAATTAATACCATTGGGTTTCGACTATTATATGATCATTGGTCAATATGACCATTGTTCAATATGACCGTTGGTAAATATGACTATTGGAAACTAAATGTTATGATTATTGTCTATAAATACAAGTGATCTTGATTAACTAATATAGAATGAAGATTCAATGGCCCCATCCAGTAGTCTCGGGCTGATCGAAGCCCATCTGATAGAACTCTGGAAGGAGGTTGCACCTTTGGGATTTGCTCTGGAGCAAACCCTAGCCGAACTTCATTATGTGAAGCTGGAACGGAATCGCCTTCGTGAGAAGTTTAAGTTGATATAAATCACTACTCGGGCAATGTTGGTTGAGCATCCCCATGACTCTATCACCCTAGCACACCTTACACTTAGGTTATATGCTGGTGTTATAAGGGGTTATGTAACGAGACCATAACTGCCTTGTGAAATCCATTTATTTAAATAAAAATTGTGATGTCTTCTTAATGTGAATTTAGTGAATTATCAAATGTTGGGATAAATATAGTATGCATATTATTGATGAATTTTTGAAAAATGATATTTTAATAATATTTTTGTGAACCCTAAATATTTAATAATGTTTAATGATTTTCAAAAAATGTTCTTCTACAATTATGTTCAGTAAAAAATTTAGAGTCTAATAAGATCAACATAATTTTTAATGAATAGTAAATTAAGAATATAGATTTTACACTAAGGATTAGTAATGTAACCAAATGGATTATTAATCTCACTTAAGAAAAGTATTAATACAATTTAGGCACCTTGATTAATTAATGTGATTCAGTAAAATAGGTAAATAACTGTTTAAAAATTTAGTAGTCAAGTATTATTTTTTTAGGTTAATAGTGTTTTTTATTTAAAAATTAAATTAAAAATATTTAGAAAATTATTTTCATAAAATGGAGTTCATTTTTGAAATAAAAAAATAGATATTTGGTTAACTTATATTTTTGGGATTTTTCTTAAATGGTTGGATTTTACGTGAATAGTGTTTTCATTTAAAAATTAAATTACAAATATTTAGAATATTATTTTCATAAAAAGGAGTTCATTTTTGAAATCAGAGCATTAATATTTGGTTAAGGTGAATTTTTGGGATTTTTCTGAGACTGTTGAATTTTCAGTGAATAGTGAAAATACAGTGTTTAGTTTCGAGTGTTTAATGACTTCATTAGGGATGTAATAATTATGTAATCATTCTGGTAGACTTATTACTAGTAGGATAATGTATGAGGTGTCCCAAGTGTCCAATTCCATGGGAAAATACAATGGTAAAGCCCATGGTTTTTCCAAAACGACCGATGAGGTGTCCCTTGGCAATTAATGGTTTGTCCCCTCACTTCTCCTATAAATACCAAGACTTTCCATCAGTAATTTCATTTCCAAATCCTCCCAAACGATTTTATGGTCTCTTTACCTCCATATGAGTCCTCCTAATGTTCCCTCAAGCCCCCAAGGTCCCAAACATTGAGATTTAGGAGTTGTTTTTTAAGGTAAGGGATCATACCTCTCTCTTTTGTTTGAAGTACTCTTTTTTATGTAATTTCATTTAATCCCCATCTTATTATGTTAGGGGATGTTCTTTTATATTACTATTAATTAAATTTTCATGTTCCTATGATCATAGATCCCCTATAAATCTCATCATTTCATTTTATGAATGTTTATGTGGCGTCGTTAGGCTGCCGAATTTTTGTAAGGGATTCTGCCACCCTTTTCATTTTTCAAGTTCTATTTTCATGTCATTTCTTTGAAGTTCCATTTTTTATGTTGGGGTATGATCTTATATATCTATAATAATATCTTTTTTATTTTCATATTATGAGAGACCCTATTTGATCTCATCAATTCATTTTTTTATGTTTTAAGTAACGTGGTTAGGCTGCCGAAATTTCATAGTAGAAATATTATTTTTGTTTCCCTTTAAAGTTATTCATTTCATATGTTATATCATTCAAATTTCATTACCATGTCATTAAATCCTTTATATTATGTACCCCTACTGTTTTATATATCATTTATGAGTTGGTGACCCATGTCCCCTCTCTTTTCAATGTTTTCTAAAACCCTGTAACATAGCTGTTATGATTTAGAATTTTCGTCTCAAAATGTCTTTCTCTGTTTCTAAAATTATTTTATTTTATTAAGAAAATACTCAAAGATAATTATTCTATAGGGGAATTAAAATATATATCAAAATTTTCTATTTTAATTATGGTATTTACATACATGAAACCATCTTCCATTTTTCCATGGGATTAAAGTGACATAAAGATCATCTCTTTAAAGAAGTTTTTAAAACGTTATGATTATGAAATGAAACACATTTCTTTTATGCAATATGGGTTATTGATGAAATTTTTATTATTATATATGTGTATCATATTATTATAAATAGAAATTTAGGGTTCTCCTTGATAGAAATCCAATGCATTGGGTAAAAATTTAATCTCTAGAGATGACCATTTTAACAATACCTTGGTGAATAACCTTGGTAATTTTTTTAATGACACCCTGGGGATGGACCTTGGTGATACGAAAATGATTGTTTACGTTAAATGTTGTAGCCACATATTCAAGTTATGAAACATGTTATTTTTATAAATATAGGCCTCATGCTCTCTTTCTCATGCCTTAAGGTTATTTATCATGACTTTATTGATGTATCTCAAGTTCACATGTAAAATTATTCCCTTGTTTCCCTTAATGGGACTTCTTCTCACCCTTTCCTTTGATGTATGTCCCAAGGTTATGAGATGAAGTAATGAACTTAGGACGAACAAGTATGAAGAAGCCTTTCAAGTGTTTAAGAAGAATGTATTATGTTGTCATGTTTTATGTTCCTGGATTCCAAGACACTAAATCTTAATGATCCTCAGTTTTGTATAATGTAATAAATTTTTATGTGAAAAATGGCTAGATTTCATAGTTGGTATCAAATAATGGTTTAGTTATCTGTGGAAATTAGGATTTTTAAACATTACAAGGTTTATTAATGATAAGATTAAATATAGGAAAACATCCTGGTATTTTGTTCAAGTATTGAGTAAGTTGTTTCCAAACAAATAAATCACTGTCTAGATACAAACAAGTAGTGTTTGTTCTAGCAAAGATGTACATAGGGGTAAAACCCGGAAACACAACTTTGATCTAGACTCGAACGAGAACTGATACATGACAACGGGCCTTGCTGTAATCTTGGTTACAGCACTCCTGGGGAATGTGTTTTGTTATTAACAAGCTTTTTATGAATCATTGTGAAGGAATTATAGAAATATGTAATTGTCTACGAATGACGTTTTAAGACATAAAAGCCTTTTAGTTTAATGACTCGTAAATGAAATAAGATTCTCACAAAGTATTTATTCTTTTATAAAATGTCCCTATCATGTAGGAATACATTCAAGTATTTCTTGAGGAGTTACCCAGACCTTCCCCAGAAAGAGATACAGAGTTCTCCATTGAACTCTTACCTGGATATCATATGATGTCAAATACCCCCAATAGTATGGAAAATGTGGAGCTAGAGAAACTAAAGAATCAACTCCAAGATATTTTTGAGAATGGGTTTATTCGACCATGTGTTCTCCTTGGGGAGCACCAGTCTATTTTGTGAAGAAGAAGGATGGATCAATGAAGTTATGAAATGAATATAAAGAACTGAATGGGATCACAGTGAAGAAAAAATACACTCTTACAAGATTTGATTACTTATTTTTCCAACTACATGGGACTCAATTATTCTCTATGATTTATCTTCAATCTGTTTATCATCAATTGAGGGTGAAAATGATGGTATTCCAAAAAAACTACCTTCCAATTAAGATATGGGAATTATGAGCTTGTTGTTATGCCTTTCAGACTAACTAATGCACCTGTTATTTTTGTGGATCAAGAATATGTTGATTTTGGAAACTTATGTTTTATCAAATGGATATCCTTTGTATAGGAAAATGATTTGTTGATTAAATGATAAAGGATATTTTGGATGACATTTTGTCATTTGGTGTACTATATTACTAAGGGAAATGAAATACTACAGGATTTAAATTAAGGAGGAATGGTTGATTTTTTTTAGAATTTATGTATTTATTGTGGACCTATGGTGATTTGGGTTATTTATGGAAAATGATGGACCTAACATAGATAATATGTGAATAGTTTAATTACACATTAGTATGAGACTTTTTATTAGTCAATGTTATTTGGAGATAAATGTTAAGATTTATTGAGGAAGACTATGTGATTAAATCCTTCTGAGTTTTGGGTTCCAATCCTAGTTTGGATTATTCTAAATAATTTTAAGGATGATTGTGTATTGAATTGTCTTCCTAGAATGTTGGGTACTTTTGTTGAATTTTGGAGATTAGAAGTCATATATCTTTTTATAATGGATTATCCTTCTTGGGGATTATATGATCTCATACAAACCTTTTTAGTCTTAGTTGATGACTAAAGACAATGGAAATATATAGTTATTATTTTGTGAATTATGTGATTCTCTAGAAGATGATTAGTTTGCTTTTGATGAGACCAAGCCTTTTAAAATTCTCATTGTTTAGAGAAAATATTAGTCTTGGTAGAAACTTATTAAAGGATGAAACACTAAATAAAGGTAAGTATATTTCTTTATTTTTTATTCTATGTAGTGAATGAATTCCTCAAAATTATGAAAAGTAATGTAAAACAAATACGTTGTGGGTTTATGTTTCCTTCTGGGTAATCAAAGACCGTTCAACACATCTTAAGTTTTTGATCCTCTTGTTGTTAAGTTTCTCCAAATCATATTTTATATCACTATTTGTCATAACATGACCCTTTTTTTCCTCTTCAATATCCATGTTTTCCTACATAGAATCCTAGTATGGGTTAACTCGGGTGACCTTTATACTTCCCCTTCTTTCTTTTAAAGTAATAGTTTTAATGAATTCTTTTTCAGATGTCGGACTTTCAATGAAATTTCAAAGCCAAATTTTCAAATTGTGAGGATGCAATTTCATAAGGGGGGAAGAATGTAACGACCTGAAATTTTGAAAAAAACATTTTGTGTTATTTCATTTTATACTCAACAAAACTATTTCATTTAATAAAATGAGTATAATTAAAATAAGTCTGTTGGGTTTCAACTATTATATGACCATTGGTCAATATGACCATTGAAAACTAAATGTTACGATTATTGTCTATACATACAAGTGATATTGATTAATTAATATATAATGAAGATTTGATGGCCCCAACCAGTAGTTTCGGGCCGATCGAAGCCCATCTGACAGAACTTGGGAAGGAGATAGCCCCATTGGGCTTTACTCTGGACCAAACCCAAGCCGAACTTCATCGTGGGAAGCTGGAATGGAATCGCCTTCGTGAGAAGTTCAAGATGATAGAAATCACTAATCGGGAAATATTGGCTGAGCCTCCCCAAGATTCTATCACCCTAGCACACCTTACTCTTAGGACCTATTCTGGTGTTTTAAGGGGTTATGTAACGAGACCGTAACTGACTTTTGTAAACGTTTTATTTAAATAAAAACTGTGATGTCTTCTTATGGTAAAGTTTTTGGATTTTCAAATGTGTAGATAAATATAGTTTGCATATTAATGATTAATTTTTATAAAATGATATCATAATAATATTTATGTAAACCCTAGAAAATTAAAAATGTGTAATGATTTTCAAAAAATGGTCTTCTAAAATTATGTTCAGTAAGAAATTTAGAGTCAAATATGTTCAACATAATTTTTAATGAATAGTAAATTATGAATAGTGATTTTATGCTTAGGATTAGTAATGTGACCAAATGGATTAGTAAACTCACTTAAAAAATGTATTAACATAATTTAGGCACCTTGATTAAGTAATGTGATTCAATAAAATAGGTAAATAATTGTTTATGAAATTATTAGTCAAGTATTATTATTTTTGGGTGAATATTGTTTTTTATTTAAAAATTAAACTAAAAATATTTAGAAAATTATTTTCATAAAATGGAGTTTATTTTTGAAATCCAATCATCAATATTTGGTTAAGGTTAATTTTTCCGATTTTTCTGAGAAAGTTGAATTTTCGATGAATAGTGAAAATACAGTTTTTAGTTTCTCTTGTTTAATTTAATCATTAAGGATGTAATAATTATGTAATATTTCTGGTAGACTTATGAATAGTAACATAATGTATGAGGTGTCCCAAGTGGCCAATACCATGGGAAAATACTATGGGAAAGACCATGGTTTTTCCAAAACCACCGATGAGGTGTCCCTTGGAAATTAATGCTATGTCCCCTCACTTCCCCTATAAATACCAAGACTCTTCCTCATTAATTTCATTTAAAAAATTCTCCCCAACGATGTTATGGTCTCTTTACCTCTCATGGAGTCCTCCCAAGGTTCCCTCAATCCCCCAAGGTCCCAACCTTCGTGTTTTAGGAGTTTCATTTTAAGGTAAGGGATCCTACCTCTCTCATTCTTTTCATGTACTCTTTTGAATGTAATTTATTATAAGCCCCATGTTCATATGTTGGGGGATTTTATTTTATATTACTATTAATTCCCTTTTCATGTTCATATAATGAGATATCCCCTCTTAATCTCATCATTTTATTTTATGAATGTTTAATTAGCGCTGTTATGCTGCGGAATTTTTGTAAGGGATTCTTCCACCCTTCTCATTTTTCAAGTTCTATTTTCATTTAATTTCATTAAAGTTACTTTTATTATTTTAGGGTATAATCTATTATATCTTTAATACTTTACTTTTTATTTTACTATGATTAGAGACCTTATTTTTTCTCATCAATTAATTTTTTTTATGTTTTAAATAACGTCGTTAGCCTGCCGAATTTTCATAATAGAAATCTTATTTTTTTTTTATTTTCATGTTTATCATTTCATATGGTATATATTTCAGATTTCCATACCATGTTATTAAATAATTTATATTATTTCCCCCTACTGATTTATGAATCATTTATGAGTGGGTGACCCATTTCCCCTCTCTTTTCAGTGTTTTCTAAAACCCTAGTACATAGCCGATATGCTGTAAAATTTCGTCTCAAAAATGAATTTCTATTTTTCTCAAATTATTTAATTTTATTATGTGAATACTCAAATAAATTTATTCTACAGGGTTATTCACATATATATCAAAATTTTCTATTTTAATTTTGGGATTTATATACATGAAACCCGCTTTCCTTTTTCTGTGGGTTTAAACTGACATAAAGATTATCTCTTTAAAGCAGTTTTTAAAAATTTATGATTATGAAATGAAACCAATTTAATTTATTCAATATGGGTTATTTATGAAATTTTGATTATTATATATGTGTCTCACATGATATTACAGACAAATTAATGGTGCACCTTGATAGCGCTCCAATGCATTGGGTAAAGATTTAATCTCTAGAGATAACAATTTTAAGGATACCTTGGTGAATAAATTTGGTAATTTTTTGAATGAAACCATGGGGATAGACCATGGTGATATAGAAATGATTGTCTATGTTAAATATTTAGCCACATCTTCATTTTATGAAACACGTTATTTTTATTAATATATACCTCATGATCTATTTCTGTTGCCTTAATGTTATTTATCATGAATTTATTGATGTATCTCAAGTTCAAATGTAAAATGTTTCCCTTTTTTCCCTTACTGGGACTTCTGCTCAACCTTTCCATTGATTTATGTCCCCAGGTTATGAGATTCAATAATGAACTTATGATGAAAAAGTATGAAGAAGTTGTTCATGTGTTTAAGAAGAATATTTTTTGTTGTCATGTTTTATGTTCCTGGTTTCCAAGACAATAAAACATAATGATCCTTGGTTTTGTATAATGTAATTAATTTTTATGTGATTAAAAGGTGGGATTTCATAATGTAGAAATTCCAAACTCATGATTTCAAATCATTTTGACTTTTTTTATAATAATTTCATAATTTCTTTTAATGATTCCCTTTACATTTATTCATGTTGCACAAGCTCGATTAAATAAAATGTATTGATTTCATACACATTATCATGTAATTGTTGAGTCAAAAGTCCTCTTTTGCCATCTATATCATGTTTTGGAAATCAAAAATGTATTCTATAATGTTTTGTAAATTAGAAATGTCTTCTATTCTGTTTATTGTATTGTACAATGTTGATCGTACTGACCATATCGTATCCTACAATATTGATCGTACTGACTCTGTCAATCGTACCATACTGACTCTGTCAATCGTATCATACTGACTCTGTCAATCGTATCGTACTGACTCTACTATTCAGATGTTCATTACTAGATTTGGTACTTTGTCAAAAGCACTTGTTTCATATGAATCGTACCATTGATTATCAATATATATATCCTGTTTTAACCAATATGATGTCGTTGAGTTAGTTACAAACTAATCAAAACGATGTCGTGATTTCTGTTTCAATATGACCGTTATGATGACAGGTGTCCAAGTCCCTCCGAGTTTTTCGAAGAAATATGACCGTTGTAGGCAACATGACCGTTGGAACCCGATGCCTATAAATAGGAGGTCATTTGAAGCTGAGAGGAAGATGATGAATGGTGAAATGAATGAAGAGACTTCGTGAACTACCAAAATCCTAGAGAGAGAGACACTGTGACTTCTCTCTTATGCTTTGTGCGTCTGATCATCGTATTGAGGGCTTTCAAGTGACTGAAATACAGAGGTGCCGATTACCTACAAAATCGAGGGCTGTCAGGGATAGGCAGACAGATGTGCCGATCATCGTATCGAGGGTTGCCGGGGATAGGCAGACAGACGTGCCGATCATCGTATCGAGGGCATTCAAGTGACTGAAAGACAGAGGTGCCGATTACCTACAAAATCGAGGGCTGCCGGAGATAGGTAGACAGACGTGCCGATCATCGTATCGAGGGCTGCCAGGGAAAGGCAGACAGACGTGCCGATCATCGTATTGAGGGCTACCGGGGATAGGTAGACAGACGTGATGATCATCGTATCGAGGGCTCACCAAGGTGTTGGTGAGACAGACCTTTTATCCTAGGTGAAAGGATAACCCTTATCTTTGGGTTAAAAGAATTGAAATACTTTTACATTTCCATTGTTACTTGTATTAGAAAGGAATTTGTATTGTTTCCTTTCTTCTTTACATTTTCAATTGTAATTGTTTCAATTACAATCATTCTATTACATATTGTATTGATTGATTCTATACGCTTTATGGTAGAATAATTCATCTTTGTATTACTCTGATTATTGTGTTTCCCTTGAATACAATTGTTTTACATTACATTAGTATTACAATACATAATATCTTTTTATATTCAATACAATTGTGGGTGATTGTGTTCGTATTAGTTTAAGATCATTTAAACTAATCTCTTAGTTGCTAAAACTCAAAAGTTCTTAAACCTACAATTCACCCCCCCTCTTGTTTTGTTCCATCTAATATACATACATATCTATATATTCGATCCACCAATTGGTATCAAAGGTTGTTTTCCACTAATTTTTATTACTACATTTATTTATTTCTTATTTCTTAAATACTTTCTACACTAACGTGTGGAGTGGAAAAGTTTTTGTTGTATTAGATGGCAGGAATGAATATTGGGTCAATAGAAAATCTGAATCCTTATAGACCACCAATCTTTGATGGGAATGATTATGAGTATTGGAGAGATCGAATGAAGACTTTTGTTGTCAATACTGGTGTAGACAATTTTATTATGCTTACTGGAGGTTACAAAATTCCTAACAAAGAAGTCAGTACTTTCACCAACCAAGAGAAGCAAGAATATCAACTGAATTACAAGGTACGCAATACATTATTATTCTCTATGACCAGGAATATATACAGTCAGATATCTTCATGTGAAGTAGCCAATTGTATTTTGAAGAAATTAGAAGTCACTCATTTTGGTACATCCATGGTTATAGAAACCAGGAGAGCAATGCTTCGAGCAGAGTATCATGGATTTGTTTTTCCTTATGGAGAGCCAATATGTAAAGTGCAAAAAAGGTTTATGACAATTGTCAACAGCTTATAATCTATGGGAGAAAAAGGTATTGATGATGAAGCTCTTGTTGACAAGATTATAGATATAATTCCAAATGAATGGGAGTCAAAAAGAACAGCTATTGATTAAAATAGAAAAGTTTCTCAGATTACTCTTGATGAACTCTTTGGAACTCTTCTACAGCACGAGACAACAATGAAGAGAGATGATGATTTCAACAAGAAGAAGAATGGGAATGGAAGTGTAGCCTTTGCATCTAAAGCTAAAACACCTGAAAGTCTTACAAGGTCTAAATCCAAGAATGTTGTTATATCTGATTCAAGTGATTGTAATCTTTCGGATAATGAGTCAGCCAATCTTTCTAGAAGGATGAACAAGATCGTGGGAAAGAAAGACTTTCAAAATAGATTCAAAAATAAAGATAGGAAGGATAGGAATGATTCAAAGGTAACTTGTTATGAATGCAAGAAAGCAAGACGTATAAGGCCTGATTGTCCTTTACTGAAGAGGAATGATAGAAAGGAGAAACACTCTGAAAGAAACAAGAAAAGGTTTTATAAGACAAAGAATGTCTTGAAATCAAATGATATTTGGAGTGCAGGTGGTAGTGATTGCTCAGATGATTCTTCAGAATATGAGACATCAGGACAAATGAATATTGGACTTCTATCCAGACTACCAATAAAAGATCATTGTCTCATGGCTAAGGTACATAATGCTGAAGCTATTACAAATGTATCTTTTAATGAAAATTGTACTGATAATAGATATTATGAATCTTCAAATGATGAATCCTCGTCATCAGAGGATGATACATTACCTTCTTTTGAAGATGTCTCTAGATTTTCTAAATTACTTGAAAATGAAAATTCTAAACTCAAGAAGAGACTTGAAAAAGAAAATTCTAGAATTTCAATCTTGACTAAATAAGTATCAAATCTTTCTAAAGATCTTTATGTGAAAACCTGTGATTTTGAAAGTATTTTAAAAACCCTTGAGAAAGTTAAATATGATAAGGATAAACTTTCTATGGATCTTGAAACTGTAATTTCAAAGAATAATATTTTAGAGCCTAACTCTAGTTCAAATTCAAATGTTTTGGAAAATAATAATTTGGTTTTAAAACTAAAGTCAGAGATTTTATCATTGAAAAAATGTTTGACAAACTTTACTCATGGAAAAGAAAACTTTGACAGGATGTATTCTCAAATTAGACCTTTGAGAAATCGTTCTGGTCTAGGTTATACTTGTTCCAAACCGGTTTTTAGTAACAACTATTTTGTTCCTCAAAAAACCTCTTTTTGTTCTAAGTGTCAATGTGGTGCACACTGGAGAAGAGATTTTTCTCTTAACAAAACTCAATCTTTATGATTTCATAAAGCTCATTTTGAAAAACCAATGTGCATTCCTAAAATTCTTTTATTTAACCTTTCTGGATCCAAACAAGTTTGGATTCCGAAAAACTAATTGTTTCTTTTTTAGGAAAATGATAAGTGTACCAATAAGAATATTTGGTACATGGATAGTGGTTGTTCTCGACACATGACTGGAAACAACGATCTCTTTGAAAAGGTTATCAAAACAAAAGGTGGAAAAGTTACCTTCGGAGATAATGCTCAAGGAAATATTGTTGGTATAGGTAATATTGTTTTTCTTGGAAATGCTCTTATATCAAATGTTTTATTTGTTAAAGGTCTTAGGAACAATATCATCAGCATAAGTCAATTATGTGATGAAGGTTACCTTGTGAATTTTAGAAATGATAAGTGTCTTGTTCACAATTCCAAGGATTAGTTCATTCTATCGGCCCATAGGCAAGAGAATGTTTACACTATTAACTTAGAAGTCCTTAGGAACCAAAAATTACATTGCTTAAGTGTAATAGAAGACCAATCGTGGCTATGGAATAGAAGACTAGGACACTGTAATATGAGAAACCTAAGTAAACTCTCAAAGAAAGTAATTGTAAAGGGGCTACCAGACCTTAGGTATGATTCTTCAAAAGTCTGTGATCCTTGTCAATTTGGCAAGAAACATAAAACTAGCTTTAAATCAATTAATGAAGTTTCAAATTCTAATGCATTACAGCTAGTGCATATGGATATTTTTGGTCCTTCACAATCTGGAAGCATTGGTGGAAAATAATATGTATTTGTTTTAGTTGACGACTTTACTAGTTTTACAGGGGTCTACTTTCTCACAAAGTAATTTGAAGCCTTTACCTATTTCAAAACTTTTAGGGCCCAAGTTAAAAATGAGAAAAACCTACCATTGATAACTATTCATAGTGATCATGGTGGTGAATTTCAAAATTCAGATTTTGAAACTTTTTGTAGTAAGAAAGGTATTACTCACAATTTCTCAGCTCCAAGAACTCCTCAGAAAAAAAGTGTTGTTGAAAGAAGAAATCATATTCTTCTGGAAATGACTCGAACCATGTTGAGTGAATACTCAATTGCTATGCACTTTTGGGCTGAAGCTGTTAGTACTGCATGTTATACTATAAATCATGTTTTAACTAGACCATTTCTTAATAAAACCCCTTATGAGTTTTGGACTGGCCGAAAACCTAAAGTTTCGTACTTCAATGTTTTTGGATGCAAAGTATTCACTCTGAATACAAAAGATAATCTACACAAATTTGCACCAAAATCTGATGAAGAAATATTTCTAGGCTATTCAACAACCTCTAAGGCTTATAGAGTTTTCAATAAAAACACTTGTACGGTTGAGGAAACAGTACATGTAAAATTCGATGAAACATATCCTTTTGTTTTCAACCAACCCAATCCTACATCCTCGGATGTGATTTCTAAAAATTTTTATCAACCTTTATTAGAAGATCATTCTGATAAGGAAAATGTTCAAGAAAGTATTCTTGAAACATTTACCACAGAATATTTTCTACCATATGTTGATGAACAGGCTTTACAAAACCCAAATCAATTGTTTCTTAGAAATCAACCCAGTGATAACATCATTGGTGATGTAAATCAACCTGTAAGGACCAGAAATTCCTTAAGAAATGAAATAGAACATCTTGATTTTCTTTCCCAATTTGAACATAAATGTCTAAGTGAGGCTTTAGGTGATGATGATTGGATGAAAGCAATGCAAGACGATCTAAATGAATTTGAAAGGAATCAAGTCTGTACATTAGTTGATAGACCTAAAGAAACAACTGTGATTGGTGTAAAATGGGTTTTCAGAAACAAATGTGATGAAAATGGAATCATTGTAATAAATAAAGCAGGACTTTTTGCTAAATGCTATAATCAACAAGAGGGAATAGACTATGAAGAGACATATGCTTCTATAGATAGACTTGAATCTATTTGTATTCTATTAGCCTTTGCAGCATTTTTCAATTTCAAATTATTTCAAATGGATGTCAAATGTTCTTTTCAAAATGGTTTTGTTCAAGAAGAAGTTTTTTTCGAACAACCTCCTGGTTTTCAAGACCCAAAACATCCTAATCATGTTTTTAAACTTACCAAATCTCTATATGGTCTAAAACAAGCCCCTAGAGCATGGTATGATAGACTTACATGATTTCTTTTACAAAACAATTATACAAAATGTACAGCAGATCCAACCCTTTTTATCAAAATGGAAAACAAAATTGTTTGGATTGTCAAAATCTATGTTGATGACATCATATTTGGATCAACTAGGAAATCTTTAACTGATTCTTTTGCAAACATACTGAAATATGAGTTTGAAATGAGTATGATGGGTGAGTTAACATTCTTTTTAGGTTTTCAAATTTCTCAAAAACCAGAAGGAACTTATATATCTCTACATAAGTATATTAAAGACTTACTAAAAAAGTATGGATTTGACAAAACTAAAAGTATTAGTACTCCAATTGGTACCTCAAATACTCTTGATCTTGATGAAACTGGGAAACCAGTAGATCAAACAATATTTAGAGGTATGATTGGAAGTTTTCTATACTTAACATCTAGTCGACCAGACATGATGTTTTCTGTATGCTTATGTGCAAGATACCAATCTAATCTAAAAGAGTCTCATTTAAAAGCCGTAAAGAGAATATTTCGTTATTTAAAAGACACTATGGATTTCGGTCTTTTTTACTCTTCTGGGAATGATTTTGTTTTAAAACGTTTTTCAGATGCTGACTTTGGTGGTTGTAGAATGGATAGAAAAAGTACATCCGGAACATGTCATTTCTTAGGAGATTCCTTGGTTTCTTGGTCCTGCATGAAACAACACTCAATAGCACTATCCATTGCTGAAGCTGAATATGTAGCAGCTGGAAGTTGTTGTGCTCAAGTATTGTGGATGCAACACACACTCACTGACTATAGATTGTGTTTTTCCAAAACTCAAATTCATTGTGATAATACAAGTTCCATAGCTCTTAGTAAGAACCTAGAACATCACTCTTGTGAAAAACACATAGATGTTAGGCATCACTTTCTCAGAGATCACACACAAAAAGGAGATATTATTTTACAATTTATCGGAAAGAAAGAACCACATGCTGACATTTTTACAATACCATTACCTTCCGATAGATTTGAGTTTATAAAACAGAAGCTAGGAATGATTACATTAAAATAATCATTCATATCTACTTAATGTTTTAAAAATCTTCTTACAGTAAATAAATCCTCTTGAAAGGGGGAGGACATTTCATTCTATGTTTTTATGTTTCTTTTTATCTTATGTTCTTTAACTATTTACTCTCTGGATATGTGTGTTTTTTTTTCTGTTTATCGTATTGACAGTTTTATCGTATCATTTTAATTTCTTTTCCATCGTATCGACCTATGATTGTAATGAATTTCTTTTCCATTGTATCGACCTATGCTGGTAATGAATTTCTTTTCCATCGTATCGACCAATGATGGTAATGAATTTCTTTTCCATCGTATCGACCTATGATGGTAATGAATTTCTTTTCCATCGTATCGACCTATTATGGTGATGAATTTATTTTCCATCGTATCGACCTATGATGGTAATGAATTTCTTTTCCATCGTATCTACCTATGATGGTAATGAATTTATTTTCTATTGTATCGACCTATGATGGTAATGAATTTCTTTTCCATCATATCGACCGATGATGGTAATGATTTTCTTTTCCATCATATTGTCATTTCATGGTAACAATATTGTTTTCCATCGTATCGTCAGTTCATGGTAACAAGATTGTTTTCCATCGTATTGTCAGTTCATGGTAACAAGATTGTTTCCCATCATATTGTCAGTTCATGGTAAGAAGATTGTTTTCCATCGTATTGTCAGTTCATGATAATAATATTGTTTTCCATCATATCGTCAGTTCATGGTAACAAGATTGTTTTCCATCGTATTGTCAGTTCATGGTAAGAATATTGTTTTCCACCGTATTGTTAGTTCATGGTAATGATATTTTTTTTCCATCGGCATGTCATTTTATACTTCTATTTTATTTTATTATGTACGGTTGTGTGTTCTTTAATCCTAAAACCAATAACTATCTTACGTTATCCGACAGGTAATTTCCAATTTTTTATTTTTTTCTTTCTTTTTCGTTTTTAATCCTAACCATTGATCTTTTTTTTTCTAATCCTGATCGTAGAAGATCAATGGTCACCACTTTTTCGCTTATAAATAGAACCCCCCCTCCCCAAACCCACATTGGTTTTTTCAGGATTTGAGGCGAAGCACTGCTCCACCATTTTTAAATCATCGTACGATCTATCATCATCATCATCTCTATGTCTCAATCCTCTGCTAATACTCCCGCCGAAATGTCTTCAAATACTTTTACAGAGAAAGTCTTTAATAGAGAAAGGTTAGTTTCTCGAGAATTTTTTGATTCGTATGATTCCACAATCAAAAGTTTCATTCTCTTTAAAGGATAATAACATTTGTGTGTTTAAAGACATGTTTCTCATGATCCTGTTCTCTTTGATGATGTTTGTCAGTTTTATAAAACCGTATCGTTCGACAAAGATATGACTATAAATTTTGATATATACGATAGAAAATTGTCTATGTCTGTGAAACAAGTGGCACATTTTCTAAATGTTTCTGTAGAAGGGGATTCTTTCTGTCCATCTCACAAACTACCAGAGGAAGTTGGTACATTTAATAGAGAAAATTCTGAAAAGAATTTGTTTGTTATTAATGAAGAAAAGAGAAAAGTGTCTCATCTTTCACCGGACAATCGTTTTGTGACTTTATGGATGCAAGGTTTTCCCATCCCAAGGAAAAAGGATATAGAAACTCTGAATGTTTCTGATATCCTTATGCTTGACTATCTTGTGAATATGAGAAAAGTAAATCTCATGGGGTATGTTTTGGAAACCATTAAGAATGTCAAGACAGGAGGGATGAAGTCCGAAATGATTATGTATCTAGCCATCCTTATGATGTTTATTCTCGAAAGTATGAAGTTTTGTAACATTCCTTTGAAAGGAAACCCCATAGATTTGAAGCCATCATGGATTAGTAAGAGTGCGATGAAAAAACTGAATGTTTGTTTTGATCTGAATTCACAACTTTTTGTCAGAGATGTAGAAGCTGAATTGGCTCAGAATCAATCGGCACCTATGCCAGCCAAAGACATTCAATCTACTGGTGTTACTCAAAAGTCTGATCTGCAATCCAGTTCAAAAACTAAGAAGAATCCAAGTTACAGTAAGGAGGTTGTAGCAAAATGGAGAAAGGATAAGGAACATAGAAAGGAAGGTGATCCAATGTTCGTACTTGACCCGGCTGAGGCTTTTGCAGAAAGAATAAGGGTAGAAGAAACCCTTAAGGATGAATAGAAAAAGAATATTGTTTTGAAAAGAAAGGCTCAAAACTTTGATATCTCTAAAGTCTTGAAAGCAGTTGAGGAAGTCAGTGCTCAACTTACCACAGAAGGGCATCAAGAGACCATCGTACAGAGTCTCCATGAGAAAGAAAAACAAAATCATGTGATGGAAGAGATAGAAGAAGTGGACGAAGAAGAAGGAGATTTTCTTTTAGAATTTCTTCAAAGTTCAAAGAAGAGTAGAGAGGAATCGGTTCAAAAGCTGAGTGAAGGTGTTCAACAAACTCCTCATGCCGATCAAACACGATCTCCGGACAGAATGTCATCTCAAGAAAAGCAAGGTGCTCAATCCTCTCACACAGATAAAGTTGTTGTCATTAGTGACAAAGTGGAAGAAGAAAGAAAGCAGAAAGAAAAAGCAAAAGGAAAACAGCCAGTTTTTGACTCAAGAAGATCGTATGAACTAGCATCGTACGATGAAGATACTGATTCAGAACATACAATCTCTCTCAAGAAGAGTGATTACATTGTTCACATTTTAAGAAGGGTTGAGAAGACCATTCCTTATTTCCTGAGGCTAGAAGGGAAGATTGATTTTATTAATGACAATCAAAAGAAGAAGTTTGGCTCTGTAAAAGAGTTGAGAAAGAATGTTTTGTCAGTAGAAGCCGATTTGAAAGTTCTTTCAGAAAGTTCGGTTGCTCACAAGAAGGCCTACAATAAGATGACCAAGTGGTCGTACAAAATAGAGAGCTCAATCAATGATCATGAAATAGCTATTGAAGATATAAGAAGGTTGTCAAATGAGCTTGCAGTTGCTTTCAATAAGCTTGACAGAGAAACGGTTGAAAGGTTGAATCTTTTGTCTTCTCAAAGAGCCGATGTTACTTCAGTGAAAGATTTGCAAGAGAGAATGAATGTTTTCCAATCTGAATTCTTGAAGGTTTCATCTTTCAATGATGAAATGATTTTTTTGAAGAATCAAAATTCTGTGTTATCCAAAGATATCAAGAATTTGCAAAACAGAATTGATATCCTTGAAGATGTAATCAGAGTCCAGGAGGAGACTATCAAGAATCAAGATCAGATTTTTGAAGATCAACAAGAACTTCTCAGAACTCAGGGTGAATCTATTTCTGAAGACAAGAAAGAAATCAAAAAGGTGAAAGATGTTCTTCATGAGCTCATAATGAAGGAGAAGGAAAGGGAAAACAAATGACTTGTATTCATTTTCCTTTGAAAGCTGTCTTTGTTTTGTAATAACTTTTATGATCCTTTTCTTCTATCCGTTGTCTTGTTTTTTTTTCTAACTCCTTCAGACAATTCAAGATTACCTCTTTCTTTTTGTAAATCACAAAGGGGGAGAATGTTTAAAAAGGGGAAAATGTTTTATAAAGAGGGAGATTTATTTACAACACTCTTAAGGAAAATCTACGAATACAATCCTTAAGAAAGTCCATAACTAAGGGGGAGTTAGTTGTATTCAATTTCTTATTCAGAAGAGTTTCAAATAACATAGGAGGGGATAAGTATTTCTTGTTATATTTTCTTTATGTGTTGTGCTTTCCAAATAGGGGGATATTTTTCAGTAAAAATTCCTCTATTGACTTCTATATCATGTTTTGGAAATCACAAATGTATTCTATCATATTTTGGAAATTAAAAATTTATTCTATTATTTTTATCGTATCGTACAATGTTGATCGTACTGACCATATCGTATCGTAAAATATGGATCTTACTGACTCTGTCAATCATACCTTACTGACTCTGTCAATTTTATCGTACTGGCTCTGTCAATCGTATCATACTGACTCTATCAATCGTATCGTACTGACTCTGCTATTCAGATGTTCATTACTAGTTTTGGTACTTTGTCAAAAGTACTTGTTTCATATGAATCGTACCATTTCATATCAATATATATATCCTGTTTTAACCAATACTATGTCATTGAGTTAGTTACGAACTAATCAAAACGTCTTCGTGCTTTCTGTTTCAATATGACCGTTATGATGACAGGTGTCCAAGTCCCTCCGAGTTTTTCGAAGAAATATGACCGTTGGAGGCAACATGACCGTTGGAACCTGAGGCCTATAAATAGGAGGTCATTTGAAGCTGAGAGGAAGATGATGAATGATGAAATGAATGATGAGACTTCGTGAACTACCAAGATCCTAGAGAGAGAGACACTGTGCCTTCTCTCTTCTGCTTTGTGCGTCCGATCATCGTATTGAGGGCTTTCAAGTGACTGAAAGACAGAGGTGTCGATTACCTACAAAATCGAGGGCTGTCGGGGATAGACAGACAGACGTGCCGATCATCATATCGAGGGCTCCCGAGGATAGGCAGACAGACGTGCAGATCATCGTATCGAGGGCTTTCATGTGACTGAATGACAGAGGTGCCGATTACCTACAAAATCGAGGGCTGCCGTGGATAGGCAGACAGACGTGCCGATCATCATATCGAGGGCTGTCGGGGATAGGCAGACAGACGTGCCGATCATCGTATCAAGGGCCCACCAAGGTGTTGGTGAGACAGACCTTTTATCCTAGGTGAAAGGATAACCCTTCTCTTTGGGTTAAAAGAATTGTAATACTTTTACATTTCCACTGTTACATGTATTAGAAATGAATTTGTATTGTTTCCTTTCTTCTTTACATTTTCAATTGTAATTGTTTCAATTAAAATCATTCTATTACATATTGTATTGATTGATTCTATACGCTTTATGGTAGAATCATTCATCTTTGTATTACTCTGATTATTGTGTTTCCCTTGAATACAATTGTTTTACATTACATTAGTATTACAACACATCATATCTTTTTATATTCAATACAATTGTGGGTGATTGTATTTGTATTAGTTTAAGATCATTTAAACTATTCTCTTAGTTGCTAAAACTCAAAAGTTTTTAAACATACAATTCACCCCCCTCTTGTATTGTTCCATCTAATAGACATACATATCTATATATTCGATCCAACAGTAATATCAGTAATATTTTATACGACATTATTATGTTTCTAAATTAAATTATATTTTTAGGAAAACATATATTTTTTCATTACTAGTTTTATACCAAAAAAATTTAAATCTAAAAATGAATTTTCCAAATGAACTCATCTTTGAAAAGTAAAAGAGGTATTTCTCTCAACAATTTATCCCTAATTTCAATTGAGTAATTTAATCTAAGTCAAATCATATTCTGAATTTTGTGCATTATTTAGATTCATATATTTTTATTATCATCTAACATTTTTATTAAATTTTTCATGTACATTTGTAATGCAAATGTGTTATCTAGGGAACATTAACCATGCTACTCAGATTAGTTAGTGGTTATGATTTCATATTGGGGAATGGGATTTATGTTTGATATGTTCATGTTTTTTATGATTTAAACCACCAATATAAGGAATGAAATGGACTTAAAAAGAGATGGGTGGGGCCCTCTATAGCACCTCGATGCATTAGTAGTTCTCATGAGTAAAAATAGAATTTGTTTCTGGTCGAAGCCTTACACAAGTATTTTTAGGCGGTTTGGTCAAAGACTTAACGATACATTCTAGATGTCCCAAATTATGAATTCCCACATTATGATATTATAGATTTATAATAAATTTGATATTTTAGTAATAAAATATCCATGTCTATGGTTCACTGTCTTATGATCAATTATATGGAATTATTTTATCCACTCTAATTCATGCCATATTTTGCTCAAGTATATTGGTAATGGCATGTGTTAAATATTATTCACTATGCCTAATATATTTGATTATGAAAACTTCCACTATATTCCTTACCCTTATTTAAAATATGATATCACCCATTTCATTTGTTTTATTTTCCACTATGATGTGATGATTAATATTATGAATAGCATGCTGGGATAATCGTGGATTTAGGGATGTTCAAACAATAATATCTAATTTTTTTTCATTTCATGTTTTAATATAACAATTATTTACACATCTATATGTCCAGTTTTACAAAAATATTTCTTCATTTGTGATGATTACTTGTAATATTACAAATTTAATAAAGTAAGCCACCGACTATGTGCTATAGGGGTTGGGGTCTTTACAGTTTGTATGAGATATTGTTTAGTAGAAAACATGGAAAACAATATTTAAAGAACATATATTAGTGAAGATAACCCATGATATTCATTGAATATATAAATAGAATAAAATTTAATAATTTTGGAATAGTATTGATTTTGTGGATATTCTTAGAATTACATCATAGTCTATATAATAGAAGTGGAAGATGTTCGGACGAAAAAATACCAATGGGTAACAAATTCGACAAGGATTCTCATGCCTGACGTAGTGTACCGAGGTACAAAACACTGGGAATTATTGTGCACCTGGTTTGAGACTCTTAGGGGATATGCTTTGGATAATTAAAATTTTCTTGAAAAACCATTATGAAGGATTTAAAATTAAATATGTACCCAATGAAAACATGCCTTGGATTATAAGATTTTCTATGCATAAAACATAATTTATATAAATATTTTTTTTTATAATTTTTAGACTATATAATACAAGTCATAACCTAGTATAGTGTATCCTATTATTAATAAATGGATACGAGTGAAACGAATGGAAACTATATCAATAGATGTATCCCAAGTAGGGAATTACCTCCTTTTCAAAATAAGGATGCCTATATCAATGATCTTACTATTGATGAGAAACTTATAACTAATATAGTATAGTTTACTCATGTTATGAACAATAATATTACCCATATGGGTAATCATAATCCACAATGTTCATCACCATGGTTAGACCTATATATGCAACAACATCCTCCAAAATTCAATTTGAAGTCAAATCCATTTTTAGCTGAGTAGTGGATAATTTCATTAGAGAAGGTTTTTTATTACTTTGTTATGTAACGAAACAGAGAAGATTGTTAGGGTAGTTTATTTTTTATTGGGATATTCATATCAATAGTGGTCACTAATTCAAAACATAAATTATGGGGAAAAAATTAAAAATATGGAATTGAGAGATTTTAAGGAAATTTTATCATAAAAATATTTTCCTCATAAAAAATGAGTAGATATGGAGAGGAAAATTTTGAATATGAGGTAATAAGATAATGAATATACATCCATGTATGAATCCAACCTAATAAGGATATAAATTCATGCCATGAACTATATACTTAATCCATGGAGCAATATTGATCGATTCAATGATGGTTCAAAACCATTTCCCTAAAGGGAACTAGATTATAAAAAATGTCTCATCGTACAATGATATGGTCTCTTGTGATATAATGAAAGAAAAGTAATTCTCTATCTCTAATTAAATTATGAGAATTAAATAGTAGAATATGGTTTAAATGGAATAAATAGATAAATGGAAGAATAAAAAAACAATTTTCCAACATTTGATACTTGTATAAGGAAACAACCAAGTGCCCCCTAGAAAAGTAATGGATTCAACTTCAAGTTTGGAGAAAAATGGTAACAAGACCATGGATTCATAGGAAATCATGATGTTAAAAATGTTCAATGCTATAGTTTTAGGGAGATGGGTCACTATGAAAATTATTTTCTAAAGTGTTAAAGAAACATTCTTCAGAAAAGGCCATGGGATCATGGAAAATATTATTTGATCACAATTGTCTAGGATGAAGTTCATAATGATGTGGTGGTGGGTACATTAATTGTTTAATAAAACTATGACAAAATTTATTTGATTTTGGATTGTCTCATTTATTTTTTTCTTCCATGTTTTCATAAAAAATTAGATATTTTTAATTATATTTTACAAGGTATTTTTCGGTTAAATCCCTTACGGGATGTCTCATAACATCAATGATATGTCAGGTAGTTTAAATTATGGAATATAATTATTGTTTATCAATTGATTTTATCATCATAACAATGGTCTACATTGACATAATCCTTAGTCTGGATATGATTTGTAAATATGAATCGATTATATATAGCAAGAAGAAGTAAATTACGATTTGTGATGAAGGTGTATAATACCATATATTTATAATGGAACATCACTATATGATTCATATCTAGATCCACCCACAACTGCCCTACTGAATGCATTTATTATCGTTCTATAGAATATAATATATATAGGTTATCAAAGATCTCATCAAATTGAGGATTTTCCTACTGTGAAAGAATGTGTTGACTTATTTCTATAGGATTTACATAGACATCCTCCAGAGCAAGAAGATTAGTTGTCTATTGATTTAATTATTTGTTCCAAACCTATATCAAAGTTTCCATCTAGATTGAACATGGTGGAATTTATATAATTTAATAGAAATGTATAGGAATTGGGTGATAAAGGATTTATCCACAATTGGGTTTATTAATGGAGAGCCCATGATCTCTTTTTCACAATGAATGATAGATTGATGAGGCTATGCATTTTCTATAGAGAAATAAATGCTATCATGATAGCGAAAAAATATCCCTTTCCATGTATTGATGATTTATATTATCCACAAAATGGAAGAAAATATTTTTTGAATATTGATCATCGATCTAGATAACATCATTTTCATGTGAGGTAGGATTATATTCCAAAGACAACATTTCGAATCAGGTATGCACATTATGAGTTTACAGTATTTCCATTTGGACCATCTAATGCGCCCTCTGTTTTCATTGATTGAATGAACAATGATTTTAAAGAATATATTCATGATTTTTTGTAGTTTATTTATTTATGATTTCATGGAATATTCAATAATCTATGATGTCCATGAGATTAACATGATGATTATTCTGAAAACACATTGATGAAATAACTTATATGGGAATTTTAGAATGTGTGAATTTTGGATTTGATCAATTTCATTTATAGTCCATATAGTCTCAAAGAATGGAATCTCAATTGATCAATTGAAGACAAGGATAATTTATGAATGGCCTAAATCAATGAATAGACCCATGGTATATAGTTTTATTGGATTAGTAGTTTATTATCAACATTTAATTTAGAAATTCACCTAATTAGCAAACCCATTAACCAAGATTACTCGTAAAGGGGTTATGTTCATATTGAAAAAATAATGTGAAGAATTTTTTGTAGAATTTAAGAAGAGAATAGAAAATGCTCCACTAAAAACTCAACCATCCGAAATAAGGGGTTTTTGATTTATAATTATGAATCAAAAAAGGAAATTGTTGTGTCCTTATGCTGAAAGATAGAGATATTTCTTATGCATCAAGGAAGTGAAACTCAAGAACAAAAATATACAACTACTAATATTGACTTATCAGATGTAACATTTTCTCTGAATATATTGAGGGACTATCTATATGGTAAAATATGTGAGAGATATACGGATAATAAGAGTTTGAAATATGTGTTCTCATATAAAGAACATAACATGTGTCAAAGTTGATGTCCTATGTTACTCAAGTATTATGATTGTTGAATACGCTACCAACCTAAGAGGGAAAGTTAGGAAGATGAATCATTGAGGAGGAATAATCATAGATTTATGAACAAATTTCTGAATGATAAGGACCCTATGTATACAGATCAAGAAAATATGGATTTGGGAATTATCAGAGAAGGTGAAACATCAATAAATTTTAAATAGGTTTCCCAACCATCTTTATTGTAAATATGAAAATGTTATCAGTGTGATGATGAGAGTCATCAAAAGAAATTAATGCATTTGATGATGGAATGTTCCAAAACATTGTGTGTGAGGATGGAATTCTAAAATTTTGGAGGAGGAAATGCATACCCTTTATACACAAGGTAAAAGGGAGTTATTGGATGATTAATATAGCTAAAATTTCTCTATATACCATAATATCAATAAAATGTATATATATATGACGGAACATTTATGGTGGGATAATATGAAGTAGAAATGTTTATATTATGTATCAAGATGTTTAGTTTGTCAATATGTGATGTCAAAAATAGAACAACCTTGAGGTTTCATGAAACCCATTCCTATTCCTACATGGAAATGGGATGACATCGCATTGTATTTTTTAAATTATTACCAAAAAAACCTCAATGAATAATGATGAAATATGTGTTATTGTTTATTTACATACCAAATTGTCATATTTACTCATTATAAGGGAGGATTCTCCACTAGATAACCTTGCATGACTTTATATTAATAAAGTTGTAAGACATAATGGAGAACCTATTTCATTATGTCAGATCTTGATACAAAATTTCCATAAAAATTATGTAAATGTATTCATACATACATTGATACTAAGCTTCATTTGTGTACTTCTTATCACCATCAAAGTAATTGGATGTTTGAAATGACCATTCAAAAATTATAAAAAAAATTAGTTCTTGATCCCTTGACATTCAAGGAATGTCGTACTAGTGTTTTCATCTGTTATATTTTTCAAAAAAAATTGTTTCCCATCTAATATTAAAATAGCATCATGTGAATCATTGTATGGGAAGAGATTTCATACACTAACATGTTTTGACAAAGTTGGTGGAAGAATTTTGTAGGCCAATACCTTGTGGATGAAACAAAATAAAATGTAAATACTATTCAAGTCCATATCAAAGCATCTCAACATAGGAAAAATATCAATTTAGATAGTCTATAGATGGATTTGGAATTTAATATGGGTGATTATGTTTTCATAAAAGTATCTCCATTGACGTTTGTTATATGATTTGGTAGGAAATGAAAACTATGACCCATGATCATTGGTCATTTTGAGAGTATGGAGATAATTAGAGATGTGGATTATTATATGGAAATGACACCAAGACATTCAGAATTACACAATGTTTTCCACATCTCCTTATTAATAATGTACATGCGATACCAAACACATGTACTCACTTGGGATGGAATAAAATTAGAACCTAACTTATCATACTGTGAAGAGAGTATTCAGATTATGGACACTAATAAATAAGTGTCGAGGAATTAAATGACTCATATGGTAATGTTACTTTGGAAAAATCCTAAAATTTAAGATGTGATGTGTGAAACTAAAGAGTTATTTTGGAGATCTAGGAAAATATTTTTGTGGGCTGAAAATCTAGAAATTTCGAGGACACAATTTTTTGTAAGAGGGGATAATGTAATAACAGAGAAGACTACATATAAAATTTGCATTATTGTGCTTATTTCATACCGTATATATAACATAAAATCACATTTAGAGTAAAATAAAAACATCATAAATCATGAATGAAAAAATAAGAGGTATTTCAAGATGTTAATAAACATAAGTCGAAAAAATTGTAACCTGACCTTATGAATATTAATATGAAACTTATGAATAGTAAATTGAACTAATGAATAATGATATCACCCAATGAGATTATATATCAAATTTAAGAACCTTAAAAATTCATGAAAAATTTAATTCTATCATAAAAAAAGTTAATGAATAGTTTAAAAATTGTAAAATTAAGTATTTTTATTTTTGTAAGACATAAATATTTATTATAAATTATTATATAATAAAAGGATTAAAAATTTATATTAATATAAAATGTATTCATCAATTGAAATTAATTTGTATTATTATTTTATGTTTATTTTATGAGACCTTAGTTAATTTTTAAACGTGTTATAAAATTAGTTCTAGTTTTAAAATCAATATTTTTTGAGTAAATGAACATTTTAATTAGAAATTAAATTTATCATTTACAGAAAATTATTTATATAAAAAGGATTTGATATTTTAATTTTACATGCGAATAAATGTATTGGGTGATTTTTGGTGATTTTTCAAAAATTCACAAACATTTTTTGAATAGTAAAATACAATTATTTGTGATGAATGATAAATAAATGATTTATTGAGTCATATGTGAATTTAGGTGATGTAAGGACCAATAGTTCATAACCACATGATCCTATTACTATACCTTGTAAGAATAATCAACACTATTGGTTACCTTTATAAAAATAATGAACTGATTAATAAAATAAGGAGGATTCACCCCTCTCCTCCAATATAAATACCACCTCTCTCCACCAATTCTCCTCACCCCATCAATGATTTGAAACATGTGTATTTTCTTCCCAATTATATTACCAATCCTCTCCCCATGGACTAAGATATATTGGTCTAATAAAAATACAAAAACCAATCTCCTAAAGGAGGTTCTCAAGAGTTGTATTTAGGTGGTAAAATCCTCTTACATTTCATTTTAGTTTCTTTTTAGGTTATTTTATTTTATTATCTTCTCATCACATCTTATATCCAAATGATAATGATAAATTCAGTACCATATATATTTTCTAATTATATCATGATTAATCTAATGACCTTATTTAAACTCTTTTCTCTGTTTTATTTATTTTGAAAACAAAATCATCATCAGAGAGGGGTCAATTTATATCTTTCATTGATTAAGTATGTCCATTCATCAATCTATCCATCAAGGATAACAATGAAACAATTTTTTATTGTTAATATATACTATAATATATTTATTAAAATGTTTCTTATATTCAGGATTTGAAATATTCATGTAATAATAAATGAAAAAACAAATTGATTTCATTTAGATCAATTACCTCCATAGTAATGTAAAAGATTAACCCAAAATGTATTATATAGCGATTCATACTCATAAAATATAATAAAATAATATATATAACCATTTACACTTCTATATTTTAATTAATATCATATATATTTAACTTTTTAGAATTAATCCCATTTCACATTAACATCCATACTCATATACATGTATATCGATCGTGAAAACCAAGGAAACAAATGCTCACAAGTAATATAATTTTATTTTATAAATAATAAAAAATGTCATAAATTAAATAATACATTTATAATAACGAGAATTTATGTTTATAAGTTTCTTAATTAATTAATTAATAGATTTAATTTTATTATCCCGGATGTTACAGTCATGTACAGAACACATTCGAACATAAGGTAAGGGTTTTCTTCTGGAACATTGATTTTCATTTTGATTATGCTTTCCACCAATATACACCAATTTAATTACTCATTAATTTTATATTAATATCATAAATTCCATATATACTTATTCCAACTCATGTTTCTAGATCATTTCAACTTTTTTTGTCAGAAATACTTGTTTTTTTCGAGGTCCCCTTTTTAATTATCCCAGATGTGCAAGTGCGATTAAAGGTAACCTCTCGATTTCGTACCCTTTTTCATGTACCATACATAATCTATTTTAAGAAACAATAATTCTCATAAAATCACTAATTTATCTATGAACAATTATATATTTTTTATTACTGGTTATATAAAACCAATTTAAACAAATAAAAATGATTTTTTTAAATGGACTATTCATTTTAATGAAAAAGAGGTATTTCCCTCCAGATTTACTCAAGGATTAGTTCAGAGTATACGCATCTATTTCAACACCATTATAAAATTGTATGATTTATAGATATTGATACCATATTATTTTCACCAATCATATGTTATTAAATGAATTTTGACTAGATTGATTGTGGATGGGCCATCATGATGTCGTTGACAATGCTACTCATATTGGTTAGTGATTATGATTACATATTTGGGAATGATATTTAAACATCAAATGTTCACACTGTTTATGATTAGCCCCATTTATATGAGGTTTAAATTGGATGTCGAAAGTTACAGGTGAGGACCCTTATTTTCCCTCGATGCATCAGTAGTATCATTATAAAAAATAGAACTGGTTTTTCTTTGAGGCCTTACCCAAGTAATTTAAGAGGTCTTGGTCGAGGCCTTGATGATATGTTTTAAATGTATAAAATTATACATCCCCACATTACCATATTATTAATTAGTAAGACACATGATATTTGACTATTATATTACCCATGACCATGGTTCATTCTCTTACGATCAAGTATATGTCTTTATTTAATAATCTTTCATTCCATCCATTTAATTCCATTTTTTTTGGTCAACAGATATTTTTTTTATTCACCAAACATAATTCTTAAGACTTTTATATCTTTTGATGTATTAAATATCCTTAGTATAAATAAGATATGTCCCCTTTCTTAGGTTTTATTTTTCTTCTATATGTGATGATAAATACTATGAATGAATTACAGGTATAATCAATGAGTTATGGATGTTCCAAATGTAATCTCTATATTGATATTCATTTAATGTTGTAATGTATAAATTATATATGTTTTTGGTCATCCCATGATTCTAATATATACATTCCATTGGGATATGACTCCTTGTAATATCACCAATGTAATAATTTAAGACCCTGGATCCGGACCACTATGGATGAGGTCCTTACAGCTAGTTCGGATCTGGGGAAAACTAGGTAGATCTAGTTACTGTCGACTATTGAGGTCGACCGTGAGCGGTGACAACCGTTGTTGCTGTAGTTGTAGTGATGTCTTGGATAGACCACAATGGTTGGACTGTGGGGATGATTTCATCTCATATTTCAAATGGTCGTAAATCCTAAATGGATCATCCACTTGACGAGCCATCTATGACATTGAGACTATAACTTTTAGACAGTAATTTTGAGATCAATGGTGTTTTTTTACTTTCGAGAAGTTTGTATAATTTTTGTAATGATTTTCCAGTCTTCTAGGGTATAGGCCAAATTTAGATAAACATCACTGGGTCTTAATCAAATCTAGATACCAAGTACCAAATAGTTTTTTGGTCTTACTACATGTGAATGTAGTGTGATCCTCTCCCATCCATATTGGAGTATTTTGAATCAACATCACCTCCTTGTGTAGGGAGTAGATCCTCAATCTAGTGGGTCGCATTAGTAGGGTTTCTGTAATCACTGGCATATGATCCCTTACATCATTGGTTTTTCCAGATTGGGTTTTTGGAGTCATCTATGGGTTTTTGGTGTGACACACTTTATGTATATCATTGTCTCCTTTGACCATTTTGTTCTCTTTATGTGGGGCCAAAATGAGATATACCACTTCATGATCTATAAAATCCTAGGTGAATAATGAAATATGACATTTTCATATTTATTAAAAAAAATTAATTAAATATAAACTTTTCCTTAATGTGGATTCTTTTTTCGTTGGTGTACCTGATACTCCACAAGAGGTTTCTTTGAAATATTTAATTTCAAACTAACAATAAAATATTATTGTTTTAATTTGTAGTTAGTACCTACCCGTTGAATTGGCGGGAATGAATAGAACTAACTGAAATATGATTATAAATGTTTGTTAAATGGTTCTACATTTATCTAATAAAAGATAAGGGATTAAAATATGAATGAATCTAATTTTTAGCACAGGTTTCTTTAAATAGTGGATTTACTGCCTTTTATTGGTGAACCCTCATTTAATCTAGTTTTTGTAATTTTTATATCATCTATTTGATCAATTAAAATTCTTTTTTTGAATCAGGATATTAAAATTTACTTTGGGTATATTTTTGGTATTTTGCTGTTAAAATTCATTTTTTAATGAATAGTTGAAAATACTGTATTTTAATTCAAAACAACCTTTTAATATAATTAATTTATATGGATAGATTATCTTTATATTTGTTTTAATGTGTAATTATATTATATTTTTACCATTAAATTTGATTTTGGTCATTGGAATTAATTTCACATTGAAATTAGGCATAAACAAGTGTCAATATTTTGATTGTTAATATTTAATAAAAACACACCTTTTGTCTTCACAATTGGAATTAATTTTAATTTAAATATATCGAATTATATGTTTTGAATTTGGTAAAAAATACATCATTTTTTAATTATGAATATAAAATATATCTTAAGTTGAATTTTTGGTAATTTTCTGAAAAACATCAATTTTTTTATGAATGTGAAAACACTAAGTTGTAGTTAAAAAGATGAATTTTTCATTTTAATGAAATTTTACTACTTGTGTAAATTTGATTTTGAAAATATGGCATACATGGTTGTTAATAGTAATAAAAATTTGTTTTTATAAGATGAAATTATTTTTTGGGGGAATTGTAACGTTTGACTTTTATTTACCACAGTTAAATAATATAGGGTATTTCAATGTAAAATGATTTTTATAATAATAAAACAATAACGTAAAATTATTTCTAACCATATCGAATGTGTTATGGATGAACATGAGAATCATTGAGAACGATTTTGGTACCTCATGGAGCCACTTAAGAGTGATAATGAAACCTTATTTTAATTACCATAATGTAAAGACAAAAATGACTTAAACCAATATTTTTTAGTAAATTAATTATTACATAGGGTTATTTAAGTTATCATTTAGACTATAAATATTCATTGAAAATTAAAAAATATTTCCTACATCAGAATATATTTTTCATATTTTTTATACATTAAATAAAGAAATTTATTTATGACACAATAATGTTGTAGTGTTTACATCATTAATAAATGATTTAAAGAAATAAAATTATAAATATTAAAATAATACTCAATACCTACAAGCTCTTATTGTATGATTTCATTTCAACCATTAGTCATCTTATCTTCTACTTTAATATGTTTTCAACCTATAGAAACTGAAAATCATTATATAATAATATAATATTTTCATACTATGTTGAAGTGCCCCTTCCCCCCTTAAAAAAATCTCTCACCTCTAACCCATTCCTCACACTTCAATAGACACTTGGATCATCCAAACCCGGATCAAATAAGCTCTAAAGATCCATCTATTCCACTTAAAAGCCTTCACTTAGGTATAAGACACTTCGATAAGTCATTTCAGTTCAAACCAACATGATTTACCCCAATTAATGGAGATTAAAGAACGAACGCGACCAGTCGGACATTAGGTAAGGGACATCATCTCAATATCTTTTCATTGAGGAATATTTTGTTTTAATACATTACATTATTTTATACATTTTATAAACTCCTTTTAATTTTAATTTCATTCAAATGGAATCCTTTTCTTCGAAGAGTTTTACAAATAAAAAAGAATGTTTTTTTAATGTAAGTAGTGACAACGACCTTCAGCCACTGCGAGTATTATTTGATCATTGGCTTCCATAACAATCCATAATGTTTTAAAATAGAAAATAAATACCATATACTATTTTAGGTATTTTAGTATTCAAAATGGTTTTGATAATGTATTTTTTATGTCAATATATTTTACTGATATATTATGATGGAAATGTGGAAATTTTTTCATTTAATTATATTTATTTTAGGTGTTATGATTTTATAATGGTACCTGGTCATTTTAGGAGGGGTTACATGATACACCAAATGACTGGTGGTGTTTTGGAAAACCAAGATGGGTGTATATGTTATAACCACCAATTCATTTAGTATGGAAGTCAGTAGTATGGCTATTCCATTTTGTGATATGTGTGGAAGTCGATCGTATGGTTATTCCATTTAAGTTTGTTTATATCCCAAGTTACCTTTATATGATATGTGTTCTTTATATGGTTTTATTGTAATCTTTTTGTTACAAAAGATTAAGCAATGATCGTTTTCCAATGAAACATATTTACTACTTCAAAATGGTGAAAAGTATTACTTATGATAAAGTATTCATGGTTTACTTGTTGTTTCAAAAAAACTAAACATTTTTCATCTTTGTGTATCCCATAATATGCTTTTAATGCCCATCCCTTGTTTTTGAATTGTTTTTCATAGGATAGAAAGTGGAATAGGGTCAAGTATGGGATCAATGAAAAGTCATGCTGTCTAAAACATGTAACTAGACATTACTGTTATTTTCATGATTTTTTATTTTGTGAAAAATATTGAAATTGTGTAAAAGTGTCTACATTGTAACTTTTGTGGTGAAATTTAATATTTATGAACTAAATCATGAAAAATATATACCTAAAAAATATCCTCAATGGGAATTATTTATTTAATATAAGTGGGGACAACGAACTTCAGCAGCCGCGAGTATTATTTGATC
Organism: Viscum album; assembly: GCA_963277665.1. Classification (NCBI taxonomy): domain Eukaryota; kingdom Viridiplantae; phylum Streptophyta; class Magnoliopsida; order Santalales; family Viscaceae; genus Viscum; species Viscum album. The sequence continues at coordinate 863,449,626 of OY728152.1, read as the reverse complement.
TTTAGCTTCCATAAAAAGAAATAATTTTTTTAAAGGAAAATAAATACCATAGACTCATTTTGTTAATTTGGTATTGAAAATGTTATTGATAATTGATTTTTTATGTCAATATATTTATGTGATATTTTTTTATGGAAATATGGAAATGTTTTCAGTCCATTATATTTGTTGTATGGATTATAATTTTATAATGGTACTTAGACATTTGACGGGTGGTTATGTGATAAACCAAATGATGGTTTGTGCCGTGATAAACCAGGATGGGTGGTTACATTATAACCTCCAATGCATTGGCTATGGATGTTTGATGTATAGATATTCCATTCTGTGATATGTGTGGAAGTCAGCCGTATCGTTATTCAATTTAAGTATGTTTATGTCCCAAGCTACCTTTAAATATTATGTGTTCATTATATTGGATTTATGGTAATCATTTGGTTAAAAAGGGAAATCGAGGATCATTATTAGTAAAGAGTATTTAATACATCATAATGGTGAAAATTATTACTTATGATAAAGTATTTGTGGTTTACAAGTTGTTTTAAAAAACTAACAATTTCCATTTTTTGTGTATCTATTACAGATATTTTTAGGCTCATCCCAAATTTTTGAAATGTTTTCACATGAAAAAAGTGGAATAGGGTAAAGGATGGAATCATCCAAAATTCATGTTGTCAAAAACATGGAAGTAGACATGAATCATTTTTTTTCTAGAGTTTTTGTTTTGTAAAAAGTATGGGAACTGAGTCGGTGTATCCACTTTGTATCGTTTAGGATATATGAAACAGTTAAGACCTAATTATATAAATCTATAAACCTGAAATTATCCTCAATGTTAATGACTCATTTAATTCAATATTATGTTATGTTTTATGTTTGGGACCTTGTAGTTTGTATTAGAGTTCGGTTTAGATAAATTTTGGGGTTAGAGTATTGTTATATTAATTTCCATAAATTAATTTATTATATGATTGAAGTGATAAAGCCTTTAAAGATTACCATTTTTCTTTGCCTAAGATATTTATATGCTCATAATGGTTTTCCATAGAGGAAACAACGCAACAATGTTGGGATGACATCAGGAGGAAGATAACCATCCAAATGAGCAACCTCTGATGGTCAGAATCAGAAGTGAATAGTTTTTATTTGTGATGGAACAATTGAATCAGGAAATAAATGGTGGTGGTATGCATGAACGAGATCACCCATATCAACCATAGATAAACATGTCAGTAGTGGATCATTTTATTAGGCAACATCACCTATTATTCAGAGGATCATCTGACCTTATTCTAGGTGAAGGGTGGATTAATGCCGCAGAGAATATTTTCTATGTTACGGGGGTGTTCATAACATCAAAATTTTAGTCTAATTGTTTACCATTTTTTAGGTGATGCTGATCAGTGGTGGTCAATGGTGAAAAATATCAGGGATAGTGAGGAGATTGATGCTCTTTATTGGGATGAATTAAAAGGTATGATCCTTGAGAAATATTTCCCTAAGGTGGTTCTACTTAGGATGGAAAAAAAATTCATGGAATTGATGCAGGAGGATGAATTAGTGGCTTCTTATGAAGGAATGTTCACTCAACTGGAAAGGAATGCTCCAAATTTCATCTGAGAACTTGATAGTAAGATAAATAAATTTTACATAGGACTGACCCCATGATATCAAAGTGAATAAGCCTTTCATAAGTTCAAATGTTATGAAAAACTTCTTTAATTGGCAGAGAAGGTGGAAATGGAGTTTCCCGATGATCAAGTGTTCTTTTTAATACAATATAATAAGAGGTCCAGTTGGAAGGAAAAGGGAAAGATTTCATCAAAGAAGCCTGGAGGCATGAAAACTAAATATCCATCTTATGAGTAGTGTTGTAAAAAGCATCCTGGAGAATTTTTATCAAAGTTTGTAATGTTCGTCTGGTTGGGTAAGCCTGGTAATATTGATCATAAATGTAAGGAATATTATCATGTTGGTAATAATAAGCCAATGGTATGATTTTTTAAGTGCAATGAAATGGGTCATCATGCAAATTAGTTTCAAAAAAAGAACTCAACTAAGGGAAATAAGCCAGACTACAACCGAAAGGGGTGGTGAAATATTTTGTAACTACTTCAACATATGTTGGTCCATCAAATGAAGTAATATCACGTACATTGTTTGTTTGTTCAGATTATGCCAATGTGTTTTTGGATTCAAGGTCTACACATTCGTTCATTTCTGAGAAGTTTTCTAGTAAATTGGTAATTCAATATCAAGATATAAGGCCTAAACTAATAGTAAAAACACCTAGAGGAAATGTTGAGATAAAAGAAATTATGAGAAACATCATGTGTTTGTGTCTATAAATAATATACCTACAAACCTTATTTTTTACCTCTAGTAGTGTTTGCTGTTATTTTGGGAAAGTATTGATTGTTTTTTTATCTTTCTATGATTGATTGCAGAGCTAAAGTGGTTTATTTTTAAAAGGATTTTTTTGTTTTTGTACAAGAAAGAATCCTCAATATTTATAACATATTAGGAAGCTATGAAACTAGTAAAATATGGAAATGAATGTTACCTTGCACATATTGTTCAAAACAATGGAACTACTTAGATTAATGATGCTCCACTGGTAAATGAGTATCTTGATGTTTTTTCTTTATGAGTTAAATTATATAATACTAGATCAAGAAGTTGAATTTACTGTTGACTTACTTCCTGATGCTATTCTAATTTCAAAACCCCCTTATCAAATATTCCAAATTGAACATTTAGAGTTAAAGAAGGAGTTACACGAGTTATTAGATAATGGTTTGATTCGACCTATAATATCACCATGGGGTGCTCTTATCATGTTTGTTAAAAAGAAATATGGTTCAATGAAAATATGAATTGATTATAGAGCATTTAATAACATCACTATTTAGAAAAGGTATCATTTTCCTCATATTGATGATTTGTTTGATCATCTCTAGGATGCTCAGTATTTTTCAAAGGTTGACTTGAGGTTGGGGTACCATCAGTTGAAAGTAAATAATGCATACATTCTGAAGACCACGTTTTATACTAGAAATGGCCATTATGAATTTGTATTTATGCCTTTTAGTTTAACCAATGCACCAGAGGTATTCATGGATCTTATGAATAGAATTTTATGTGTGTTCTTGGATATGATTTTAGTTGTGTTGATTGAATATATATTGGTTTATTCTAAAATAAAATAGGAACATGGATTTCAATTAAGAGTTGTCTTGAAAACCTTAAATGAAAATAATCTATATGAGAAATTCAGTAAGTGTTAGTTTTGGTTACAACAAATTTCTTTCCTTGGTCACATTGTTTCAAAAAATGGCATAACTATTGATCTTACTAAAACAAAAGTTTTTGATGAATGTTCAAGACCAAAAAATATAACTGATATTCGTAGTTTTATGGGTTGAAAAGGTTATTACTAGATATTTTTTGAGAATTTTGCATGGTTATATATTTCAATGAATAAGTTAACTCTATAAGGTGTTATGTTCATTTGGACAAAAGAATGTGATTATTGTTTCATGTAATTTAAAATAAGAATGGTGAATGCAAAACATTTGGAACTGCCTTTCGGAAATGGTGAGTTTGTTATTTATAGTGATTAATTATTGAAAGGGCTTGGCTGTGTCCTTATGTAGAATGATTAGGTTATTTCTTATGCTTCATGCTAGTTTAAACCTCAGGAGATAAATTACCCTACACATGATATGGAATTAGTTGTTATTTTTTTTTGCTTCAAAAATTTGGAGGCATCATTTGTATGGTGTTAAATTTGAGATATATACTGACCAAAAATGATTAATTTATATATTCATTTATAAAGAATAGAACATGAGAAAGAGGATATGGTAGGAATTAATCAAGGATTATGATTTAATGATTCTTTTCCATCCGAAAAAGCCAATAAAGTGACTGATGATTTGAGTAAAAAATGTAATTATTCATTAACCATGATAATTTTGGATCTATATCCTTTTGGTTTTGATTTGATGAAATATGGAATAGAATTTATTGGTACATAAAATTATTCTGTTTTGTTTCAGGTGCTAGTGAGATCATCTCTATCAGACAGAATTAAGCAAGCACATAAGGAAGGAAAGAATTGCAGAAAAATGTAGACTTGGTTCAAAATGGTATGTTTCCTGATACTAACCTTGATAATGATTGTGTTTTGAGGTTTATGAAGATATAATGTGTGCCTTATAATTCAATGATGATGAATGAGTTGTTATGTGAAGCTTATAATTCATCGTTTTCAGTTTATCATTGCCTTACTATGGTGTAAAAATATCTTTGAGAGTATTATAGGTGGGGTGGAAGGAAAATGGATATGGCTGATTTTACTATGAACTATTTGACCTATCAGTAGGTTAAAGAAGAGTGGTAGTTATAGAAAGTGATGCTTCAGTCTTTAACAGTGGCATAGTGGAAATGAGAAAATATATCCATGGACTTCGTTGTGGGATTACCAAAGACATCTCGATGGAACAATGTAATCTGGGTTATTGTTGATTGATTAACTAAATCTGCTAATTTTATTCCTATTCGAGATACATTGTATCTAGATCAACTTTCTATGTTGTATGCTAAAGAGATAGTCAGGTTACATGGTGTTCCCCTCTTATTGTATCTAATCTTGATCACAGGATTACTTCTAAATTTTGAAAAGGCCATCAGAAGTGGTTGGGTAATGAATTAAATTTTGGTATATCTTTTCATCTGCAATCAGATGGGAAATCAGAACAAACCATTCTGACCATGGAGGATATTCTACGTGCTTTCACAATCGACTACCAGCGATGTTCGGTCCAACATTTTTTTTTGAATTTTCTTATAGTAATTGTTTTCATTCGATTGTACAGATGGCTCTGTTTGACGCCTTATATGGAAAGCGTTGTCGAACACCTACATTTTAGGATTAAGTATGTGAATTGAAGCTAATAGGGCCATAATTGGTAGAAGAGATGGTAGAAAAATATTATTTTACTCATAAGCACATTAGAATAAATCAGAGTAGGCATAAAAGTTATGCGGAAAATCGAAGGATGGAACTTTTTTTGAGGTAGGTGACCATGTCAATCTCAATGTTTCTCCATGGAAGAGTGTGATGCATTTTGGTAAGAAGAGAAAGTTGATTCTGAGGTTCATTGGGCCTTATAAAATTCTAGAGAGAGTTGGATCAATTGAATACAAGGTGGCTACACCTCCATGGTTGTCCTATGTACAGAATTCTTTTCATGTATCAATGGTGAAAAAGTATATCCCAGATCCATCTCATGTTTTGAGCCCAAATGTAGTTTGTTTGGAAGAGAATCACTATTATGAGGAACAACCAGTCCAGATTCATGACCGTAGAGAGCAAGTGTTGTGGAATAGTGTAATTCACTAGGTAATGGTTTTATGTAAAAACCATATTGTTGAAGATGCAATGTGGGAATCCGAAAATGTTATGAGGCATAAATACCCACATTTATTTGAAAAGTAATAAAATTGGGAGGACGAAATTTTAAATGGGGGGAAGGATGTGACATCTAGGTAAATAAATAATAATAAAATTTCATAATTATTAATTTTTGTGAATTAAATATTTATTTTACCAAAAATGGTTTCAATGTTTGATGGAGTACCCGATACACAACAACGAGTTTCCTTGAAATTTTTTGTTTTACGCTAACAATATAATAATATTTTTTTAATGGTAGTTAAATCCTAAAATTTTTATTTGTGGGAATGATTAAACCAATCTAAAATATGATTACACGTGTTTGTTAAATGTTTTTAAATTTATCTAATAAAAGAAAGAGGCTTCAAATATGAAAGAATTTAATTTTAAGCATAATTTACATTAAAAGTTTGATTTATTGCATTTTGATGGAGAACCCTATTTAAGTATAGTTTTGGTCACTTTTATAATTTATATTTGACCAAATTAAATTTTTATTTATAATCGGGACATCAAAAATTACATTGGTTAAAATTTTGGTATTTTTCAGATAAAAATCATTTTTAATGCATAGTGGAAAATACTGTATTTTAATTCAAAACAACCTTTTAATATAATTTATTTATATGATTATATTATATTTTTAATTGGTTTTTAAGATTAATTAGATTATATTTTTACCATTAAATTCAATATTCGTCATTTTAATTATTGTCCCATTGAAATTTGAAATAAACAAGGGTCAATATTTTGATAGTTAATATTTTCTAAAATCAATCCTTTTGATTTTACAATAGAAATAAATATTAAATTAATTAATCCAACTTCTATGTTTTTAATTTGGTAAAATAGAAATCATTTTTGAATTTAGAATTTCAAATATATCTTAGGCTAATTTTTTGTTTTTTTTCGAAAAAAGATCAATTTTTTGTGAATAGTTAAAACACTGAGTAGTTATTAAAATGCTGACTTTTTCATTTAAATGAAAATTTTCAACCTCTATGAATTTAATTTATAAAATACAACATAAATGGTTATAATTATTATGTAAAAATTTGTTCAATAAGATAAGAATAATTTTTTGGTGAATAACAACTTTTGACTTTTATTTACTGCGGTTAAAGGTAAATATGGTAAATCAAGGTAAAAAGAACATCATAATAAAAAAAAAATTACCTTAACACTTGTCATATCCTTATTTTATGATTCGTTGCTGACCATGGACATACTTAGGTAAATTTTGTGTCCCCATGGATCCACTTAAGAGTGATAGTGACACTTTTTTTAATTAACATAATGTAAAGACAAATATGTCATAAAAAATATGTTTTTGTAAATTAATTTTTACATTGGTTTATATAAGTAATTTTTTCGATTATAAATATTATTTATAAATTTAAAAATGTTTCCTACATCATCGTAATTTTTTATAATTTTTAGACAACAAATACGTAAAATTTAATTATGAAAAATTAATGATGCATTGCATACCTCATTAATAAAGGATTTAAATAAATAAGATTATAAAGATTAAAATAATATCTAATACCTGTCCAATTCTTATTGGATGATTTTATTTCGACCATTATTCATATTATATTAGACATTAATAAGTTTTGGACCTTTAGAAACTGAATATCATTAAATAATAAAATAATGTTTTCACACTTTCATAAAGATCCCCACCTCCCCCTTATAAAAATCCCTCACCTCAAACCCATTCCTGAAACATCAAAAGCCCCTTTTCTTGTCTAACCCCATCCGAAATAAGCTATCAAGATCCCTCTCTTCCTCCTAGATGCCTTGGCTAAGGTATAGGGCACTTCAAGAAGTCTTTTTGGTTCAATCCAAAGGGAGTTGCTTAAATTAAAGAAGATTAAAGAACAAACGGGTCAAGTCAGACATGAGGTATGAGACATCATATGAGTCTCCTTTTATTGAGGAATATCATTTTAATACACAAATTTATATTATTCACTGAATAAACACCTTTTAATTTTCATTTCATCAAAGGGAATCATTTTCTACGAAGAGTTTTACTAAACGACATTTAAGAATGTTTCTTTGAATGTAAATGGTGATAACCACCTTCTTCCGCCACAAGTATTTATTTATCTTTGGCTTCCTTAATAAGACATAATTTTCTTAAATGGAATATAAATATCATATAATAGATAATGTATTTTGGTATTGAAAATGGTTTTGATAATGGATTTTCATAGGTCAATATATTTAAGTGATATATTGTGATTGAAATGTGGAAATTTTTTCATTCCATTATATTTATTGTATGTATTATGATTTTATAATGGTACTTGGACATTTGTCAAGTGGTTACGTGATTAACAAAATGACGGGTGGTGTGGTGATAAACCAGGATGGGTGGATACCGTATAACCTCCAATGTGTTTGGTATGGAAGTTGGCCGTATGGCTATTCCATTTAGTGATATGTGTAGAAATCTACCGTAAGGTTATTCCATTTAAGTATGTTTATTCCCCAAGTTACATTTATATGTAATTTGTTATTTATATGGGATTTATGGTAATATTTTGGTTCCAAAAGGGTATTCAATGATATTTTTTCAGTGAATAGTATTTACCACTTCATAAAGGTGAAAAGTATTACAGATGATAAAGTATTCATTGTTTACTTGTTTTTTTTAAACAAAACGTTTTCCATCATTCTGTATCCCATAGTGAGCATTTTATGCACATCCAATGTTTTTGAAATGTTTTTCCCAGGACATAAATTAAAATTGGGTCATGGATGGGATCATGGAAAATTCATGCTTTCTAAAAATAGAACAATACATGACTCATTTTTCAAGAATTTGTATTTTGCAAAAAATATGGGAACTGAGTAGAAGTGTCAAAATTGCAACATTTGGAATGTAAAGTAATAGTTATAACCTAATACTATAAAACTATAAACCTAAAAACATCCTCAATGTGAATTATACATTTAATTCCTGATAATGTAATGTTATAATGTCGATTGCTTATATCATGTGTCTCTAATGATATTTGGGATCGATGGGTGTGTTCTTTGGGAATGAGGATTGCCTCAAGAAGAATCTAGTGGCTAGGAGTTGGTTATTACCACTTGATGGCATGGAGTATCTCATGAGTATATTTGGGTTCATTCTTATTCTATAGTATCTTTTTTACAATGCTATATCTTTTAATGGTTAAACTATACATGGTAATTTGTTTTTACTATTTTTATGGTGTCCTGCTGAGTATTATTACACTCACTCCTACACGGTCATGGCCCAAACATGTCTTGTCTTTTGTAGATATCCTCCATTTCTACAGTTTCGTAGGAAGACCAAGAGAAGTAGAAGCATACCCAAAGATAGTATAACCAAGGTGTTTACTAGGAGCATTCAATTGATGATTTCCTCACCCATTGAGAATTTCAGATTTCTACAGTTTCAGTTAGACTTGTGTGAGAGAATCTTAATGGTCTGCTAGTATTTTCCCATGTTTACATTTCCTTTACATCATTTTGTACTCTGTTTGTGGGATCACCATCGTATGCATTTATTATATCAGTTTTTTACATTTCATAATTTTGAGGTTATGTGATGTGTTCATGTGTACAAGTAATTTAGGATTATGCCTCACAGATGAGGGAAAATTCTTACATGGTTCTAGTCACTGACCCCTGGACTATCAGACACTGTCCTGGGGTAGTCATGATATGGGACCCTTTGGGATGGGTCAAGAAAAAGGTTTATACTGACCATGGGCTAGCCCAAAATGAAGATTAAGTGTTGACAGTTTCACTAGGTCAAACAAAACTGATTTCACTAGGCTCAAGAACCTTTTATTTATTCCATAGCATAACATTATCCACCTCCAAAAACATTTTCACATCTCCATTAGATGGATTACTATATGGAAATTTAATGCAACCCTTACACAATGGTTTAAAAAAATAAACAACTAAAGGTTCCACTTTAATTTCATAACATTTACGCAAGATTATATCATTATAAATCATCATGATTAAATTAAAAACATCAAGTACGATTAAAAAAACACTAGGAATTTGATTATAAAAACCCCCTAATGGAAAAATAGGGAAGTTGTATCAAAACATACGTATGAAAAATTAAACAATTTTTGAAACCCTTCCATAATAATAGAAATTATGCTATAAATAATTTTTAAAATATATGGAAACCCACGAGGTTCCCACTAAATGAACCTAGGTTCTTTAAAAAAACCCAATATGAGTTGTTTAAATTTTCAAATTATACACACCCCTAATAGTTTATCTCATAATATCAATCACTAAAAACCTTCTTAGTTCTAGTAGAGCATTTTGAAAATTAACCAATCCATTTGAGTTAAAAACCTAACATTATTCATATTTAAAACCATCTCAAAATACTCCATGGTTATATAATTTCTCAGTGATATGTGTGGCCATATACCAATCTATAAAGCACCCATACAAACTATAGGTTATCATTTTTTCCCATTTTAATCAAATCATTCCACATTAAAATTTAAATGTTTTTAGACATTACAATTCACCATGGTTATAAAAATTTAATATAAATCCCAATGGATGGTTTGAGTATATGAGATACCATTTCATGTGATAGGTCACCCATACACCTTAAAACTTAAAATTATATGTTTTTTGAATCGAGATCCATTAAATTCATCCCAGGAAACCATTTTACATTTATATAAAATGCCACTATGTCATCAAAAGTAGTATACACCTAATCATGGAAGAAAATAAAATGACAAACAAATAAGAAAACTAATGAAAATCAAAATCATGTCATCACACTCAATGAACACAAAAACATCATTAGGAATCCTTCAATTCCAACTACATGGCATGAATTACATATGGAATATGAATTTATATGTTCAGAATATGGTACATTTAATTACCAATCCATTCTATACACGACTAATGGTAAAATAGTAAAATTTCATAAATCATTATGAAATGAAAATATACAATTCACTCAATGTGAAATCATATCAACTATAATAGAAAAAAAAACATGATCATAAATCCTTGCCCTATTTAATTATTCATTTCCCCATGTGTGGGGGGATATGACCCAGAAATAGCTATTTACCATGAATAAACTCATTCCTAATCTCTTATATAACAGCTCGATGCAACAATAAAATGAAAAAAAAGATCTAATACGACATTGTATCATCACAACACATCTTACCACTAACCTGATAGTCAGAACAATGGGTCACATGGCTTGGAGAATACAACACCATAAGCTAGAGGAAGCTGACTAGCAGCGCGGTTGTAACTGTGGTCTAGGGGGTCAACTATACCATCATAGTTAGGGATTAAAATGGGAATTCCACAAATATAAAAACATCATACATTATGGAGATATATAATAAATTATTAAAAGATCAGAAAAAGAATATATTTAAATAAAATTGAAGGAAAACAAAAAATTATAGAAAAGAATGAATAATAGATGGTGCTAAAAATATTAGCAGTAAGACCTACAATAATATGTACAATGTATTTAATGCAAAACTTCCCAATGGATACTTCCATGATTATCTATATCACAATCTCCATCTTGTGATCATAAATCCACCATTATATTGTAAATCAAACATTGTAAGATGGCTTCATCCCTTTATAAACACCTTTAGAAAATAATTATACTCGGGTTCCAAAGGTACCCATGTAGGGTGTGAGATAAAAGATCAATATTCTATCTCTCACAATGTCTAGCCCCAAACCCATTCGGGCAATATAATTGATGTAATTGTGTAGGTAAATAGATAAACCTTAAAATAATGTAAATTGGCCCATGAAATGTGAACTACTATAATATTAACACTAAAATAGACCCTTAATTGACCCATCAAAATTTTATCAAGCTGATATAATAAGGAAACTACAAATAATACATAAATAAACAACATAACAATTTAAGTCATCCAAAAATTTCATACCACCATGGCTGAGAAATATTTAACATGTTCTATATCAATCACGACCAAATCACTGTTCTAAGACTACAAAAATTCCACCGTTATGACGTATAAACAAAATTTCAAAACACATAGGGGAAAATCCAAGGCATAAAAGACCAATGCATCCCCATAGAGTCCTATTATCATATAGATGGAATCTCAGTTAGGAATTGGTTGTATTCATAGTATCAGGTCATACCAAAAATGTCCAACGTGAGTCCATGAAAGATGGATCCATTGGATAGCATGGCCGAAGGCATCCCATAGAAAAAAACCCAAGGGGAATCTCTCTCAACGGTGTCCACAACAACATTCTAGAACCATGTAGCATGTTTAAAATTTATATACAAAGAAAATATCATTCTATTTACCTTTCCATACAATATGAGTCTACCCACTCATATAACCATTTCAAATTCAATTCAATCTCATGAGTACACCCACTCATGTATCAAAATTAAAAATGTAAAGAAAACCAATGAGAATCTCCAATAATTGTTAAAAATTACTATATAAAGACAACCAATCATCCTACTATCCCAAAATTTATAGTCCTCACTTAAACATAATATGTGATTTTACCCACCAATTTCAATATTTTACAAATAAACCATTATTCAATTCATATTCAACATAAAAATTTAACCCAAGCTCCTCAACATGAAAGGGAGGAAATACATCTCATTACCAAGTAAAAAAATTTCATTTAGTTGTAAATAACCTAACTCTAACTATGAAATAATAGGAACACACCCCTTGGGTGGTTCAAAAAATAAAAAATTAAATGAAAATGGAAAAGATGAACAATAAAAGGTACATTGGTAGTATAAATTATTATGAACGAAAACTATGTTTTCTAATTTTGTTATAGGACATTTCTTAAAAATTTCTTATATCACAATATGTTATCAAAACATAGGGAAATCTACAATGTAGTAAGCTGATCGTGTAATAAATAGCTGGTCAATTCATTTTTTATCAGAAGGTAGTACACCTCATCAAGGGGGTTTTATTACAAAATCATGACATTATTTCTCAAACACTTCATTAAAATTTTATATATTTCATTCCAGAAATCATAATTCAATTTATCAAATAATTAATTAACACATTATTAAATTAAAATGAAAAAAGGAAAGGGATCCTACCTAAAAATGAACAGAACAAATTTGAGCACTTCAGTACTTGTCACATTCTGTAGTGGCCATTCAATGTTACTACTACACAACTTGGATCACATTCATATTTTCATATAAGTAAGGAGACATATCTCTTTTAGTCGTTTTACCATGGCCATGGACATGTAAAAGTAAATCAATAAATATATATTATATACTTATATATATTTACATTTATACCAGTTTTAATTTTACATATTATAGAGTAGAACCCCTATTCCCATATATATATATTTACTTCCTTGTATGGAGATACATATAACATTGAATCATAGACATAATTATTCATACCTATGTATATATTGTTAGAAACCGTTGACTAAAATGACTCAAACCCACCTCAAGGGTGATTAAAACACGTTACAGAAAGATCTAGGAACTAAATAAAACTAAAAATCGCAAAATAATATTATGATAGACCAATATGTAGGAGAGTAAATTACCTTAATTGGAAAGGAAAATCCAGAATTGGACTAAATAGAATCACCTTTAGTGGAGAACACTGAGACATACACAAGACGACCTGAGATGCCTTTCAAATGACTTAACATCAAAATAAAAATTGATGATCCAGTTATCTCAAAAATTTGTATTTGTACAAACATCACTCGGTTACAAAGAGAGAAAAAATATGGCAACAAATTTAATAATCAAATGAGAGGGATATTTCCTTGAATAATCAATGGGAAATCCTAATGAAATACTATAGAACCGGTGTGGAAAGAGGAGCAGTGAGGGGGGAGTCACCTGTTGAAATTCATTCATAGAAAGGTGGGGTGTTTCACTATTCGGGAGGGGGAAAATATTTTTAGGGTTTTATTTATTTTCTTTTCTTTTTAATATAATTATTTAATTCTTTAAAAATTAAATACTTAACAGTTTGGGTAGCTTGGGTAGACAAACTGTAAACTGACCATGAAACACCCCTACCTAAGAAACCAACAAACATAATTGTTCTCTGTTGTTAGTAAAATCATGGTAAATAAACATGAATAATAGTGTCTTGGTGCTGTATTTTTGGAACTACATATGTAGTATATGTTCATGGTTTGGAAAACCATGAAAAGACAAAGAGAAATAACTCCATCCACCTGTTGTAGGTATCACAGTTTTAAAAAAGATAGTCTCCATATTTAGAGCACGAAAACCCTAAATCATGGGAGTCTAGTTCTCCCAAAACTCAATTATACATCAAAGTGACCTATCTGGCCTTTACCCATGTTCAGAAAAAACACATTAGTGTGCTCCAAATCTCAAAATTTCCATCTGATGCTCGATTTCTAAAATGATATATCCAATGAAAATAAAAAATTAAAATTCCCGTGGGATTCCATCTTGTCTAAAAACATGGTACTCTTCAAAATAAAACCTCCATTTATAAATACTTCATTCATTAATTTCCACATCAGTCCCTCCATGTTATAGAGTTTACCCTTTAAAAGAGAGAGTCGACTCAAGTAATGCACAGGTTTCCCTTATTCTAGTAAAGTAACTATAACTGGTTCTATATGATGTGATTTATTTCCACCCATATTACCCTTTTGTTTTTCACTGAAATTGTTCTCTTTAGGTGCATCTTTCTCACAAATAAATCTTTTCCCCATTCCATTGATAAACCATACAGGTTGCCTCTTTCCACATTGCATGCATGACATAAATCATGCCCTTTTTCCTCGATGGTTTCCAACACTCGAGCTCTTAAAAAACTCCATCCATCATTACTATAGTGAGTCTAAGTGTTTGATAAAGAATATGTACATAATCATATTATAGGAAAACTGATTAGGCATGATCATGATAAATTTCACTCCTATCAACATCCCATTTGGTTTATCATTTCCACCATCATCTCTATCATGTTTAATGTTAACATGATTCCTTTATGTCCAAACCATTGAGTAGAACCGAAAAGCATAGAGTGAGAAACAATTATCATTGTTGGAAAACCTTATAATCATTTTAGGGTGTCTATATATTGACATATATTTTTTTAAATAATACCCCTTAGGTGTAACCTAGATCATTATTTATCATTCTCTTTTCAAATAATTTACATTGGTTTGGAAAACAAATATGAATTATCCTGAGAATACCCCCAGGTGTTTTGATCCATGTATTTATTAGGGATCATTGTCAGGTTCTAGGTTATTTTTGTGTCAGGCCCCACACACCTATTTAGAGTTGTTACACCTTGGTACATTTCTGCTAGAACCATGCCACATGAAGTATCAATATAGATATCTACTTCCAGGTGAAACAAAAAATCTCTATTTAACCAAAACATTAGGATGTTATTATATAATTTTTATAAATTCCCATCCTTAAACATTACATAATCTTGAATTAAGTTAATAATACACATTGAGGATATTTTAAGGCTTAGAGATTTAGAGAATTAGGTCATTACATATATATAACTACTTTTATATTACTAGTAGAAACTTCTACTCAGTATCCATTTTTTACATAAAATAAAAACTCTTTGAAAAAAAGAGTCATGACTAGTTCCATGTTTTAGACTTCATGGTGTTTCCTCGATCCCATCCTTGAACATATTCCAGTTTATGTCCTTTGATTTTTTTTTAAAAAACTGGGAATGAACATAAAAATGACACTAATGGATACACATAGAAGGAAAACTATTAGTTTTTCAAAACAATAAGTAAACCATAAATACCTTATGACAAGTAATAAAATTCACATTTATGATGTAGTAAATACTATTCACTGAATAAAAGATTAGTGCATACCATTTTGTAACCAAAACATTACCATAAATCCCATAGAAATAATACAAAACATATAATGGTAACTTGGGACATAATCATAGTTAAATGGAATAACTGTATGGTCAACTTCTAAACATATCACTAAATGGAATATCCATAAGACTGACTTCCATAAAAAATTCAGTGATTTTTATTACATAACCACTCTTCATGGTTTATCGCAACACCACTCATCATTTGTTTTATCATGTAACCACCCATAAACGTTCTTTGAACCGAAAATCAAAACACATAAAATATAGCAAATATAAACAATTACATAAAAAAATTCATTTAAAATCACACAAAATAATTTCAAGATATTGAAATAATCCATACATTTCAAAGATCATTTTCAAAACCAAAACAGCCAAAAACAGAATATGGGGTTTCCTTTTTCATTAAAAACATTTAGAGTTTTAGAGGAAGTCAAATAATGATTACGAAGACGGAGAGATCATTGTCACCACAAACATTAAATACATTTTTTTTGTTGTTTAGTAAAATGATTTGTAGAAAAAAAAAAGATTCCCTTTGAATGAAATGAAAATTCATTGGAGTTTATACACCTTACTAAAGAAAGTCTTGTATATATCAAAATATGACTCAGTGAACAATGATTGAGATGAACTCCCTTATTTCATATCTGACATTACCCGTTCATTCATTATTTTTTTGAATAATAGCCATAGGTAAATTTATAAATTAATATGAACCATTTTCATGTTTATTATTTCATATATATAACCTATTACAATTCTATAACATTTAGTTAATTATTTTAGTTTATATCAGATAATTTTTTTTGATGTTCGGAACATGGGATAAAAATGAATTAATTATAATTACAAGTTGTTCATCTGGTCAAAACTCCATTATCTCCAGATTGATATTCATTAATTAGATATAATATATATCAAATATATATATATAATAGTTTATAACATTTGGATATGAGAAATGAAATGCACCGTTCATGAAGACGGCAAGCCATACGTACGCCTGAACACTAATTTAATTTCTATTTCTTATTTTAATGGAATTAAAAAATAATTATATATAGTTATATTATAATTCTAGTATATTATAATATATAATTTAATTAACACCATCCTTTATAAATCCCCTGTATGGTATTAATGAGTCATAACACTTTGAAGGTGCAGTAGTCCCCACTTCCTCAAATGAAATTATCGTGATTACCAATGATGGAAACCATAAATGTATGATATAAATAAAAAATATCAAATAATAGAGACAGTATAAATATAATATATATCACATGTACATATAGTTCCATCATAATGGATACTATGAGTGTAAGTAAGAGAAAATTGAACAATTATCGTTCTGTGAGGCGTTAGTTTTCCATCCACAGAAACAGTATGTTTATTAACCATTAGGCAGAGGTGTCTATATATTTAGTTCTAATAATTCTAATAAAAACAAACATTAATGTTGAGGATACTGGTTAAGGTATAAAATAAAGAAATAAATGGCGTTTATCGGGTTTTAGAATGAAAAAAATAAACAAGAACTTAAGAGAAGCTGTTACTTTTGAATCGGGTAACTCACATTGGCTTGAACCAAAAGGATTTCCTGAAGTGCCTTCATCCTAAGGTAAGGATTCTAGGGGTAGTAGAGAGATTTAGGGATCTTATTGGTCATATTTTAAACAACCCAAGGGGCTTTAGTGGTGTCATAAATGGGTTAGAGGTGATGGCTTTTTAAAAGGGGGAGGGGGGATCTTTAGGAATGTTTAAAAATATTATTTTATTATATAAGGATATTTTGTTTATAAAGGTCCAAAAATTATTAATGCCGAGGATAAGACTACTTGTGTTAGAAATATAATTATCCAATAATAATTTGATAGGTTTTGGATGTTATTTTAATTATTATAATTATATTTATTTAAATCATTCATTAATGGGGTAAACACTACTTCCTTGTTGTGTCATAAATAATTTTATTTATGTGATTTCTAAGAAATATAAAAAAAATACAATGATTTATGAAATATTTATACCTTAAAAATGAATATTGATAGTCGAAGAGATTGATTATATTACACAATGAAAAATTTTATTTACTTAAAGTTATGTGTTTATGTCATTTTTCGTATTTACATTAAATTAATTAATATAATGTATCATTATCACTCATTAGTGGATTCCTCAGGTCCAAAAAGTGACCCAAGGATGCCCGAAGAAAATGCATCAACCAATAGAATTAGGAAAAATGTTATGATAAATTAATATTATTATAATATTATTTTTACCTTGAATTACTCTATTTACATTTAATAGTGATAAATAAAAGTCAAATGTTAGTAAAAAAAATTATTTTCATCTTATTGAACCAAATTTTACTCAAAAATGACAACCATGTATGTCGAATTTTTTTAATTCAATTCAAAAATGTGGTAAACATTTATTTAAATGAAAATGTCAATTTTTCTAACTTCTACTAAATGTTTTTACTATTCATAAAAAATTGTTGTTTTTCTGAAATATAACAAATTTTCAGCTTATGATATATTTGAAATTCAGAATTCAAAAATAATTTCTATTTTACCTAATTAAAATCACATAATATGGATTAATTAATTTAAAAATAATTCCCGATGTCAAAACAAAAGCGTGTTCTTATGAAACAATAACTATCAAAAGATTGACACCTGTTTATATTCAATTTCAATGTGAAATTACATCAAATGACCAAAATTGGATTAAATGGTAAGAATATAATCTAATTACACATTAAAACATATTTAAAATATAATCTATCCATATAAATAAATTAGATTCAAAGGATGTTTTGAATTAAAATACTGCATTTTTCATTATTCATTAAAAAATAAATTTTATCAAAATATACCAAATCTTTACCCCAAGTAATTTTTGATGTCCCTATTCTAATGAAATATTTCATTTTGTCAAATAAAAAATATAAAATTGTCAAAAAATAGATTTAAAAATTGTTCCCCATTAAAAGGCGGTAAATCGACCATTTAATGAATATTAGAGTATTTACGCTCAATAATAGACTCATTCGCATTTTAGGCTAGTAACATTTATTGGATTAATATAAAACCATTTAACAAACATGTATAATTATATTGTAATTTATTTTATTCATTTCCTCTTTTACAACAGCTAGGCGTTATCTATTGTAATGTCTCGACCCGACTTACCATTCAACCCGGTAGCTGGACCGGTCGCCACATGGCCTCCAGTACATCTCCATAAATGCTAGAGGCTGCCGACAAGAAGCGAGGGCCTAGGTGAGACTATGGGAAGACTATTCCCCTATTCCCAATGTATCACAACATAATTACAAACATACAATAGCGGAAAAAGGTAACCAGTAGACAAAACATGGACAGCAGAAATAGAAAACAAATAGAAGGATCTACTATACATAGGATGGTTCAAGTAAATACAACACAGTACAGGTACAAAAAATACCAAAAAGAAAACAAAATGTCACCCTAGTCCCATCGCATGCCCCACCTTGGTCCTGTGCACTCATACTCCGAGCATTAAGTCAAGTACCTTTACTAGGGCTATTACCCTTCTAATTACCTAAAATCTTATAATCTTCTTGGGTTAAAAAACATGACCCAAATAGGGTGTGAGACTAAATCCTAGTAGGCAACCACTAAAGATCCAGGCTAATCTGTCAGTGAATATATAAAATAGAATGTAAAATATGGAAAGCAGTAAACAAGTAAACTATCAAGACTGAACCAAGCTTGTTCTTTGGCTTGGCATCACTCCATGTGTCCATTCCATTCATTAATCACTTCATTTAAGTGTTCAATCCATTCCATGAACCCATTCCTAGAGTACTCAAATCAGGGCCCAGACATCGCTTAGGGAGAAAATCCACCAACACCCTACAAGCCCGTTCTGGGGAACCTCCTAGGTACCGAGACTCGCTCTATGTGTGGTATAGTCCGTCATCTGAGCCCTTCCCTGAGATCCTATAAATAAGATCTGAGAATCTCCCATGACATATCATGCCCTGTTGAGTCCTTCCATGGCATCTCACACTGGACCCATGATTCCCTCTTTATTTCAATAAAAATTCTCGTGTGAGTCTGTCCATGGAAACTCACATTGGTTCCATGGTTCACCCATGATTTTGTTTCACATTTTAAGTAGATCAAAATAATTTAACTCACATGGGATAACAATTGAAGAATTAGCATACAAGGGTCAAGGGGGAAAACTCCATCCCAAACCCGATACCATTTCAATTACAGTTTCATCTTTTTGCAATTCCAATCTTATTAAATTTCAATTTTTAACAACCCACCGGGGAAATAAAAGGCATGCCTCATAGGAAACCTGGGTAAAAATCCTTAAAAGATACATTCAAGGAAACGCACCCAAGGGGTGAAACCTTTCCAAGGTGTACAACCTAACTCAAGAACATGCCATCCTATTCAGATTACCTAGAACATGCTAGGTAATAACAGGGTTAAATTCCGGGTTCAAGTGACAGCTCAAAAGTGGTCCCGCGACACTCTGGCATATATAAACATCTTGAAAATCAGAAAAAAGCACAAGACCAACTACCTTAGGCTCTTACTAGATAGCTCGACCAGTATCATGCTCTGATTCATCCTAATTTGGAAGAAATCTGAAGAACAGATGAAGAACGAGAAATTAGGCCATATGTGCCTTAATCTAATATGCATTCATCATAACTAGAATAATCGTGAATGATTAAAGAGGAATTGAGGACTTACCATTGCGGATCTAACAAGATGAACAGTGTTTGAAATAGAGATAGAATGAAGAAGCAGGATCGAAATCCTCCGTAGCCTCCGTGAGAGCTCTCCAAGGAGCGTCCCCCTTGCTGTCCAGTTGAAGAAGATGGTTAGATTACATTTATATAACATTAAATTAATTTAATTAAAAATTAATTAAATATCCAAATACAGCAGGTCGCACGGTTTACCTACACGGCCTGGACAAACCGTGCGGAGACCGTGAGGACATTATTGGAAGGAAAGGGGCAACCGCATGGCCACACCACATGGTTTCAACAAACAGTTCATAGGCCGTGCTCCTGCCTCTGCAAAGCCTGCACCAAGTTGCACTGTTTTACCAGGTCATGCACCGGCCATGTGCAAACCATGTTCTAGGCCATTTCAAGACTAAAACACTGTTCTGTGATCCGAACAAGCCCTGGAAACCTCCGTAACTCCCTCAGTCAAATTACGCATCCACATTAGGCCTCAACAGAATAGTTAAACAGAAATTAAAAAGGATCTATACCTCGTATGAAAACTCAGGTTCTTACAATCTTCCCCCCTTATAGAAAATCATCCCCAAATTGCTCTCAGAAGGGTGGCCAATATTCTTCTACGAATAGCTCTGACCACTGTGCACGTACGTCAACCTCCCGCTCCCAAGTCTCATCCTGTAAATGGCCATGATGCCATAGCACCCATACTAGAGTAACTGACTGGCCTCATAGAACCTTTGTTCTCCTATCAACGATACGAATCAGATGCTCCTCAAAGGATTCATCTTCCTGAAGCTTGACCTCCACTAGATGGAATGTATGTGATAGGTCTGAATAGTGTATTCGTAACTGAGAATCATGGACAAATTCATACATGGCTCAATACCTCTGATGTAACTGCAAACGATAGGCTACATACCCCACCCTCTCTAGAATCTCAAAAGGCCCAACATATCTCAGCGATAACTTACCCTGTCTTCTGAACCACCTGTGTTCCAAACTCGGTGAAATATGCAAGAAGACCGAATCCCTAACCTCAAATTCTAAGGGTCATCTGCGGTGATCAGCATATGACTTCTGAAGAGAATGTGTGGTAGCCATCCAATTCTGTATCAACTGGACCTACTCAGAAGTCTCCTGAACAAGACACAATCCGACTAAAGTTGCCTCACCTACCTCTAACCAGCACAGGGGTGATCGGCATGGCTTACCATATAATTCCTCATATGGTTCCATCTGTATTGTCGCCTGATAACTATTGTTATAGTCAAACTCAACTAAGGGAATATGCCTCTCCTAGGAGCCCCCAAAATCCAGGACGCATGCTTTTAGTATGTCCTCAAGAACTTGTATCATATGCTCTAACTGGCCATCAGTCTGAGGGTGGTTTACTGTGCTCAAAAGAAACTATGTACCCAGAACCCTCTGAAAACTCTACCAGAAGCGTGATGTAAAATGAACATCCCTGTCTGAGAAAATGGTGCGCGAGACCCCATGGAGTCGTACTATCTCCCGGATATACAACCTTCCCATCTCATCCACCCTGAAGGTCTCCTTGATCGTCACAGCTAAGGAAGATAGGAAAGACTACCCTTTTCTATTCTTCTCATCAAGATGCATCTCAGTGAACAAGGACATAAGCTTCCATTCATTGCTAGCATGTTACCCTGCCTGTATCTGAGTCCTCCTGCTCAATGCATCGGCCACTGCATTTCCCTTACCAGTCGTATAAGCTAGCTCGAAATCAATGGATAGTAGGTACTCCACCCACTGTCGCTTCCTAGGATTCCGATCACGCTGAGTAAAGAAGATTCTGAGGCTCTTGTGGTCTGTGTACACCACAAAATTCTCTCCCAATAAATAATGTCTCCAATAGTGCATCGCATGAACAACTGCTGATAGCTCAAGATCATTCGTCGGATAATTCCTATTGTGTGGCCTTAGCTGCCAAGATCTGTACGCCAAGACTTTTTCTCCCTGCATCAACACTGCACCCAACCCAATACCTGATGCATCACAATAGACCATGTAACTCTTCCCCTGTTCTGGAAGAATCAAGACTGGTGCTGATGACTACCTTCCTTTAAGCTGCTGAAAGGCTACTTCACAAGCATCTGTCCATACAAATTTCAAGCCCTTCTTAGTCAGGCCTGTAAACGGCGGTGCTAAGCATGAGAAATCTGATATGAAACGACAATAATAACTAGCAATCCCCATGAAACATTGTATGTCCAATACATTCTTGGGATCTTACCAAGAAACCACAGCTCTAACCTTCTTTGGGTCTACATACTCTCCTGTCTCAGAGATAAAATGGACCATGAAGTGAATATGGTCCATCCAAAAGTGGAACTTAGTAAGCTCTGCATATATCTGATGCTCTCTTACTCTATTCAAGATTATCTCAAGATGGTTGGCATGGCCATTTTGATTTCGAGAATCCACCAAAATATCATCCCCAAAAACCATGATGAACGAGTCCAAGTAAGGATGAAACACACGATTCACCAAAGACATGAAAACCGTTGGCACGTTCGTGAGACCGAAAGACATAACCAGATACACATATAAACCATACCTGCTACGAAAAGTTGTACGAGGTATGTCTGTAGGTCGAATATGCACCTGGTGATACCATGAACTCAAATCAATTTTTGGGAACACCCTAGGTCCTTGAAGCTGATCAAATAGGTCATCTATCCACAGAAAGGGATATCGGTATTAAACTGTCAGTTGTTTCAACTTCTGATAGTCCACACACAACCTAATAGTCTCATCCTCCTTTTTCACAAAAGGGCCGGTGAACCCCACAGAGAAGTACTGGGTCAAATAAGCCCCTTTGCCTCCAAATATTCGAGCTGTTTCTTGAACTATTGTAACTCTGTCATAGCCATCCTGTAAGAAGGCATGGATACTGGTGCAACTCCTGGCACTAGATCAATGGAGAATTCCACATCTCTCTCAGGAGTTAAACCTGAAAATTCGTCAGAAAAAACATCCCTGAAGCGCTCAACCACTGGAGGAAGGTTCGTCTGACTCACTCCCTGATCATCCAGAAAAAAATAGCAATCTGGGATACCATCCCGTCCATCCCATGACGCTCTGGTCCATCTCGGCTTGCATGGAGATCCCACTGTCCCTTAATAGTATACACTGCACCCTCTGGTGATGTGAAAATCACCCTCTGGTGGTAATAATAAACACAGGATCGGTATGATGATAGCCAGTCCATACTGAGAATGACATCAAAACCTGTCATTTCGAGAACATAAAGATCCCAGACGAAGTGACACCCTCCAACCTCATGGAGGCACCCTCTACACTAGCATACAGCCTCTTCCCTAACTTCCAGTGGTTTGTATAGCTTCAAGAGGCCATCAGAGGACAACATGACCAGCCCATGGATTTTCACTATAGGAGCGTATATAAAACTGTGTGATGCACCTATATCAAAGAGGGAAGATGAAATAAAAGATGCTACTAAGATCATACCTCTCACCGTAGATGGTCCCGCATCCTGATCCTTATAAGTAGGATGCACTGAATACATCTGTCATGAACCACGACCTTGTTATACAACCTCAATACCTAAGAACTGGCCCACTCTGACGTCTCTATGTTCCATGTACCTAGCTACCTCTATCATGAGCACTACCACGGCCTGATCAGTCAGTAACACCCCAACTCTCTGTCTAATGAGAAGCTGCTGACCCTACTCCTGCATATGGAGTCGGTGAGGACCCTCTATCACGGGCTGTTGGTGAAAACGTTCTGCAGAAATGTTGAAGATGAACCATCTTTCCACATGATCGGCACTCGACTGGGTTCCTCAGACACTATGGCTTCATGTGCCCCAACAAACCGCACTAGTAGCACCTCATGTTTCTAACTGAAGATAGGTTATGACATCTAGAATCACCGTGTGGAAGCTCTAGATGATGCTTCCTACTAATAGTCGATGCAGTACCTGGTCTCTTTGTCGAACCGCTCTAGCTCGCACCTCCATCCTCTCTAAGGTTACGTTCTAGGATTAGTGTCTGGTTAAAAATTCTCAGAAACAGTAGTCAACTTGATGATATTTACCTGATATCAAATGTCATATCTCAGACCATCCTCAAAATGCCTATCCCTCGACAGCTCATCGCCCATCAGGATAGGTGCGAAGCGCTGAAGCTCAGTAAAATGGGCCGAGTATTCCATCCCTGGTAACGCGCCCTATTCCAGACGCAAGAACTCTCAGGCTCAATCTGCCATCAATGTCTCAGGATAAAAGAAATCATAGATGTTTGTATGAAAGTCTATCCAATCCATCTTCCGATGACAATCCGACTGGGTGATCACGTCCCACCACCTCTTGGTGGAATCATGTAGCATGTAGGTAGTGATCTATACCCACATCTCCGGAGGTATCTATAAATACTCAAACATAGCTAGTATCACCTACAACCAGGACTCTACAGCTTATGGTCCGCCATCCCTTGAAAACGTAGGTGGATGCTGCTGTTGAAACTCACGTGTCAACACTGCCATTATCAGGACAGGGGACGGTGCTCCCTGAATGGTCTGCATAAAACACAAAAACCTCTCATGGAACCATGCCCCAGTACCAGTGTCCAGTATACCCAATGGTGCCACAGTTGGCACAACTGGTGTTTCCACTAGCAGCCCGTGGCCTACTATCTTCGGAACATGGTCTTCTCCTCTCTCCCGCCATACGACTGTAGGTCGCCGTGGTGGCATGATTCTAAAATTCCAAACACATGCCTCAGTTCAAAATCATTACCGATATTCGAAACTCACGATCACAAGAACCAGGACAAGATAGTTCATGGACTTCCTAAAAACCATGTCAACCCACAACCTACATCTAAATCCAGGAATGTATAAGGAGCAATCAACAAAAACCACTAGAGTCACTACCTCTTTCCCACTCCGATGTCGGGTCTAGTTCAGGCTCTTATTTCAACATTCATTCTTTTAACACACATTCATTCAAAAGCTTTATCCAATGGTCCACCATGTTCCAATACCTGAGGGCCCATAACACCTCATGAATCAAAATTTGATGCCCATATAACCATGAAATTCAATTTCATTTAGAATTTACATCCCATTAGTGCATCATTTCCCAATCGAAAAGTGCCCATACTCTTTATGAATTGAAAGATGACGTCACTCTTCATTCATTGCAACCAGTCTAACACAACAGTGAGCACACCTATCAATCAACTATCAAAATAGTATGCAATAGCTATCACAACACTTATCACAACAACATGCAATATCTAATGCATCCTACATAGCATGGCATAATGCATGACATGTGATTCCTAACAAGGATCCAATATGATGCATGAGATGGAAAACCCTTATCTCATCAGGTTGCAACGAAATAGAACCCAAAATAATATCAATAGTATCCCCAAAAACCATGTGTGTCACCAAACGGTGAAATCAAAACAACTGCAATAATTATAATAGGAAACACAATTCCATAACTGGCAACTTAGCTTTTCCCCATACGGGGGTTTGCAACTGCCAGGAATAATTTATTAAGAAAGTCCATTCCCTTCCTACTCTTGTCTATAGTCTCCAAATAGAAAGTCAAATGAGAAAAGAAAATCCCTTTTATACCACTTTGTAACGTCCCAACATGACTTACCATTCATTTCGGTAGCCAGAGCGGTTGCCACATGGTCTCAAGAGAATCTCCCCAAACGACAGAGGCTGGTGACTAGAAGCGAGGGCCTAGGTGAGTCCGTGGGGAGAATATTCCATCATTACCAAAGTATCACAACGGAATTAGAAACATACAGTAGCGGAAGAAGGTAACTAGTAGAAAACACATAGACAGCAGAAATAGATAACAAATAGAAGGATCTGATATATATAGGATAGAGCAAGTCAATAAAACATAGTACAAGTACAAAAAATACTAAAAAGAAACCAAAATATATCACCAGTCGCATCGCAAGACCTAGCTTGGTCGAGTGCACTCCTACTCCGAGCAGCTAGTCAAGTACCTGTACTAGGGATTTTCCCCTTCTCATTACCTGAAATCATATAATCTTATTGGGTCCAAAAACATGACCCAAACAGTGTGTGAGACTAAATCCCAGTAGGCAACCACCAACGTTCCATGCTAATCTATCAATGAATATATAAAATAGACAGTGAAATATTGAAAGATGTAAACAAAGAATCTAGCAAGACCGACCCAAGCTTTTTCATTGGCTTGGCATCACTTAGTGTATCCATTCCATTCATTAATCACTTCATTCATGTGTTAAAAAACATTCCCTAAACCCATTCCTAGCATACTCAAATCGGAGACCTGGCATCGTTGAGGGAGAAAATCCACCAACACCCTACAAGCATATTCCGGGGAACCTCCTAGGTACCATGCCTCGCTGTAGGTGCAGTATAGTCTATCATATGAGCTCATCCCCGGGATCCTATAAATAAGATCCGAGTATCTCCCATGAAATATCATGCCCTATTGAGTTCGTTTATGGAATCTCACACTGGACCCATTATTCACTTGGCATTTCAGTAACAAGTCTCTTATGAGTCCGTTCATGGAAACTCACATTGGTTCTGTGGTTCACCCATGACTTTGTTTAACATTTTAAGCAGTTCAAAAGCATTTAACTCATGTGGGCTAGAAATTAAAGAATTAGAATACAAGGCTCAAGGGTCCAAACCCCATACCATACATGAAACCATTTCAATTACAGTTTCATCTTATTGCAATTCAAATAATATGAAATTACCTTTTTTAACAACCCATAAGGGAATGAAAAGGCATGCCTCATTGGAATCCTGGGTCAAAATCCTTAAATGATCCATTCAAGGCAACGCACCCATGGGGTGGTTCATGTCCAAGGCATAAAACCTAAATCAACCACATACCATCCTATATACATTACCTGAAACATGCTAGGTAATAACATGGTTAAATTCCTGGTTCAAGAGACACCCCAAAAGTGGGCGCGTGACACTCTGACATATATATACAGCTTGACAATCAGTGAAAAGTATGATACCACCTACCTTAGGCTCGTACTAGATAGCTCATCCAGTATCAGGCTCTAATTCATCCTAATTTGGAATAAATCTGAAGAATAGAAAAAGAATGAGAAATTAGTCCATATGATCCTTAATCCAATCTGCGTTCGCCATTACCAGAAGAATCGAGAATGATTAATAAGGACTTGAGGACATACCCTTGCAGATCTAACAAGACGAACGACTTTGAAACGGAGATCAGACGATGATGCAAGATCAAAATCCTATGTAGCCTCCTTGAGAGCTCTCCAAGGCGCCTACCCCTTACTGTCTGGTTGAAGAATAGGGTTAGATTAGGTTTTTATAACATTTATTGAATTTAATAAAAAATTAATTTAATATCAAAATATAGCAGGTAGCACGGTTTTCCCGCACGACATGGACAAACCGTGCGGAGACTGTGCAGACCTTACTGGAAGGCAAGGGGTATCCACATGGCTACCCTGTATGGTTTCCTCAAACCGTGCACAGGTCGTGCCCCTACCTATTCCTATCATGCAGCAAGGTTCACGATTTAACCAGGTCGTGTGCAAGCCGTGTGCAAACCGTGTGCCAGACCATTTCCAGCCTAAAACTCTATTTCCGGCACCGAACAAGCCCCAGACACCTCCATAACTCCCTCGGTCAAGTTAAGCATAAACATTAGGCCTCAATAGAATAGTTCAACAGAAAATAAAAAGGATATGTACCTCGTATGAAAGCCCGGGTTCTTATAGCTACCATTTTAAATAATATTATATTATTATTTTCCAGTATAACCCAATTTTCTGTGCAACGTAAAATTTCAATGAAACCTGTTCTTGTGTATTGGGTACCCTATGGAAAAAAGCATCCATTTTAATTTAAAATTAATATTTAAATCACGAATATTAATAAAAATAAAAATGAATTATTCTTTATTTACTTGAGATGTTATATCCTTCCCCCCTTTGGGAAATTGTGTCCACACAATTTCTATTCAGTTATCAAGTAAGTGTGGGTATTTATCCCTCGTAGAATTTTCAAATTCCCACGTTTCATATTCAACCATATGGTTATTCACAAAACCATTACCATGTGAATTACCTTATTCTGCAATACTTTCTCTCTTCGGTCAAGAATCTATACTTTTTGTTCCTCATAAGAGATATTCTCTTCCAACTGAAGTACCTCTAGGATCAAAACTTGAGATGAATCCGGAATATTCTTTCTGGAAATTGATGCATGAAATTTGTTTTGTACATATGATAAACATGGAGGTAAAGCCACTCTGAAGGCAATCGATCCAACTTTCTCCAATATTTTATACTTTCCAGTAAACCTCGTACTCAATTTTCCCTTTTTACCCAAAAAATCAGACTTTTCCATTGAGAATCATTCTGAAATACATGATCAACAACCTCAAAATAATAATCATTCCTTCAGCTATCCGCATAAATTTTCTATCTAATTGGAGATGTTTTTATTTTCTTCTGAATCATATGATCCTTTTTTATAATTTCATCTTCCAATTTTGGACCCATCAACTTCCTTTCATCTTTATCATCCCAAAAAGCTAGAGTTCGACATCGTATCATATATAATTCCTCAAATAGAGCCATCTAAACACTAGAATGAAAACTATTATTACAAGAAATCTCAACCAATGAAAGATGATAGTCCCAACTTCCATGGTAATCTATTTAACAGGAAAATAACATATCATCCAAGGTATGAGTTGTTCATTCTAACTGCCCATCATATTGAGAATGAAAATTTGTACTAAAATTTAATTTAGTACCCCATTACTTATGATGTCCTTTCTAAAAGATAGAAGTGAACCTCAGATCACGATCAGATACAACGGAGAGGGGTACTTCATTCAACCTGACTATCAATTTATCATACAACCGAGAAAGTTGATCTAGATTCAAAGTATCTCGAATATGAAGGAAATGAGTAGATTTAGTCAATCAATCAATAATAACCAAGATTTCTTTAGTACCCCGTGATGTCTTTGGCAATCCCTCAATAATTCCCAGGGATATATATTCCCATTTCCACTCTGGCACCAGTAAAGATGGAAAAATCACTTTTGGTAACTGCTTCACTTCTTTAAACTATTGAAAATTCAAACACTTCATAGTAAATCCAATAGCCATAAGACCAAATTCCATACCCAATTCATTGGAGGTTATAACTTAACCACTTGTCTTGGTTTATCATAGCCCCACCCATCATTTATTTTATCATGTAGCCACCCATCAAATGTCCATGTACAAAAAAACATAACACATAAAATATTGTAAATATAAACATTTCACTAAAAACAATTCATTGGCAATCAAAAGATATCATTTCATGATATTGAAATAAAAAATCCATTTCAAAGATAATTTTCAATACCAAAATACCAAAATACAGAAAAAGGGGTATCCTTTTTCATTAAAAAAATATTGGGGATTATAGAGGAAACCAAAAAATGATTATGGTCGCAGAGAGGTCATTGACGCCGCAGCCTTTAAATTTTTTTCTTATTTTGTTTAGTAAAACACTTCATAGAAAAAAAATATTAAAAATCAATGAAATGAAATTTAAAAGGAGTTTATACACCATATAAAATAGAGTTGTGTATAAATCAATATATGCCTCAATAAAGAGAGATTTAGACGAAGTCCCTTAACTAATGTTTGACATGACTTGTTCGTTCATTATTTTTTTCAATAAAATACATAAGTTAATTTATAATTACTTATGAACTATTTTCATGTTTATTATTCCTTTTATATCACTTATTACCTTTTGATAATAATTAGTTAATTATTTGAGTTCATATCCAACATTTTGACGATGTTCAGAACTTGTGTTAAAAATGAACATATTATAATTAAAAAATGTTCATGTGGTAAAAATTCCATTATCTATAGAAGTATATTAATGATTTAGATATCATATATATCATATATATCATATATATGTGTATTTATAATAGTACATAACATTTGGAGGTAAGAAATGAAATGCACCGTTCTTGGAGATGGTAAGTCATACATACACATTACCGCCACATTGATTTCTATTATATATTTTAATAGAATGAAAAATTAATTATAAATAGGTATATTATAATTATAGTATTATATCATATATAATTTCATTAACTACATCATTTCAACGTCTCACGTTTGGCATGAATGATTCATATCACATTGAGAGGGCGGTAGTCCGCACTTCCTCAAATGAAATTATCACGTTTTCCCATAATTGAAACCATAATGGTATGATATAAATATAAATTACAGAATAATAGAGACAAATAAATATAATATATATCAAATATAAATATATTTCTATTATAATGGCAGCCATGGGATGTGATAGGATATTATTAAACAATCAAATTTTCATGAGGTGTTTGTTTGTCGTTCGTAGAAACAATATGTTCTGTACCCATTAGAAGAAGGTGTGTGAATGTTTAGTTTGAATATTTACCTTAACAACAACATAATATATTGAGGATACTATTTTTTATATTAAATAAAGGAATAAAAATATTTTAGGGTGAGGAGGTGCTTTTTAGGAATGTTTAAAAATATTGTATTATTATTAAATGATATTTGAAATCTAAATGTCCAAAAATCATAAAATTATAATATAATTTTACTAATATTTGAAATAAAATCATTCAATAAAAATTTAAATGGTTTTGTATATTGTTTTAATAATTATAATCATATTTATTTAAACTATTTATTAATTTGACAAACACTACATCATTATTGTATCAAAAATAATTTTATTTATTTGATGCCTAAAAATTATAAAAAAAATCATGATGTAGGAAATATTTTTATATTTCACAGTAATAATTTTAGTTGAATAAATAACTTATATATCCCATAGTACGAATTGATTTACGATAAGTTATTTGATTTTTTCATTTTTTTGTCTTTTATTTAGATTTATTAATATGAAGTGTCATTATCACTTTTAAGTGGCTACATGGGGTCCCAAAATCGACCCAAGGATTCATATGGTTTTAAATGTATCAAACAATAAATTGGGAATAATGATATGTTAAACTAAAATTATTATAATATTATTTTTACCTATAATTACCCTATTTATCTTTAACCACGGTAAATTAAAAACAAAAGTTGATATTCTCCTAAAATTATTGTCATTTTATTTAAATTAATTTAACATACTAATAACAACCATATATCTCAGATTTTCAAAATTCAATTCATAGAAGTTTTAGAATTTCATTTAATTGAAAATGTCAGTTTTTTAATTTCTTCTCAGTGTTTTCACTATTTATCAAAAATTGAGCTTTTTCAGAAAAATAACAAAATTTCAGCCTAAGCTATATTTGATATTACAAATTAAAAATTGATATCTATTTTAACTAATTAAAAACCTAGAATTTTTATTAGTTAAATTAAAATTATTTCCCATTGTCAAAACAAACGTGTGTTTTTAATAAATTATAACTATCAATAGATAGACACCTGTTTATGTAAAATTTCAATGTGAAATTACATCCAATGACCAAAATTGGATTAAATGGTAAAAATATAATCTAATTACACTATAAATCCAATTAAAAATATAATATAATGATATAAATACTTTTGATAAAAAATTATTCAGAAATTAAAAAAAAGTATATATCACTATTCATTAAAAATGAATTTTATTAGAAAAATTCAAAAAATTTACCCACTGTAAATTTTTATGTCCAAATTCTAGAAAAATAATTTATACTTTCAAATAGAAAATATAAAAGTGTAAAAAATTATATTGAAAAATGGGTTTCCATTAAAATGTAATAAATCGACCATTTGAAAAATATTAGAGTATTTATGCTTAAAATTAGATTCAATCACATTTTAATCCTCTAGCATTTATTGGATAGATGTAAAAAAATTATTCAAACATGTAAAATCATATTTTTGTCAGTTATATTCATTTCCACTATTACAATGGCTAGGCGTTAACTACCATTTAAAATAATATTATATTATTATTTTTTAGTATGACCCAACATTGTTTGCAACGTATGATTTCAATGAAACCCATTGTTTCATATCATGTATTCTTTTTAACATAATCCATCATAAATGAAAATTATTATTTAAATCAAAAATATTAAAAAATATAAAAATATATTGTCCTTTATATACAAGGGATGTAACAATTATCCACAAATTATACATTATGGTTACGTTCCATAATATTTGTTTTACTAAATCTAGATTTGATGTTTTCTACTAAAATTACATTTATATGAACCATATTGACCTCAACCTAGAATTCCAGGAACTAGGCTACTATACCATTTAATTTTAATTATTAAATGGAATAAATTATATAAGGACCAAAGCGATTTAGTAGTCTTGGTAAACCAGATACATAAATGAGTCTTTTACCAAAAATTAAACAATAATTACAACAAAATTATTTTTCGATGTATAACATTATTCCCACATAGAATATCCTTGTATATATTACATAGTATATTTACTGGATTCTTGTGTAATGAAAAAGGAATAAGGGTTTGCTCTGATGCCTAGTAAGGGTTATGTATTGGAGAACAAATAATGAATATATATATATAGTTAATATGAAAAAATAATAACTGAGCACACACAAAAACACAATATATAATCAATAAATCGAGAGTGAAAACTAATCCATAGAAAATGACTAAGAAAAAATTTCACAGATAATATTAATAACTAAATTACAAATAATTAGAATGAATAATTATAGTAAATAATGTTTCTCAGGCACATGATACATTTTCCATCATGATATATCATCAAGAAAGTTTAAAACCTACAGGGTAAAAACCTATTAGCTTAGGATAGTGAACTTATTTTGACTTAGGAGACTACTGATGCATCTAGGGTCTTGAAATAACCGGCCATCAACCCATAAAACTCTTGTCAAAATTATCCCTCATATATCAAATAATATATTTAATTAATGAATAACATTCCTTATCATAAATATATGTATTGAGAATATGATAAAATTTTATCAACATTTCAATAAATTATCAATGTTAAAACTATTTTGAAAAATTGAATATGGTTTAGGATATAATGATATCGATTACATTATAATATGTATATACTATATATATTCAATATACAATACAAATGTCCATAATGAAGATATTTTTTCATGCGAAAATTAATGATCACAACACAAAGATTGGTTGAAAACATAACTGTTACAACTTGATAATTTTAAATTCAAAACCTCCTGGATGAGAAATATAAATTTGAAACTATAATTATCCATAATTATGAGTGAATAATGATACTAAATAAAAAAGGGGATATATATAAACCTCATTACTGTAAATTGGTGTACAATAAAAAATAATTTTCAATGGAACCTAAATTGATATTAAATCCCTTACCTTATGATTCCATTCAAGTGAAAACCCTCTAAACTAATGTATAATATTATTAAGAATGTAAAAAACATATGAAATCTCCAAAATAATATTTAAAATATCAAATATTATATTCATATAATATATTATTAAATGTATTTTATAATATTTTATTATATACACTATTTTATCTATCAACTACTAGTATTTAGTATGTTTTGACTTGTTCTTTTTGTTCATATTATGTTGATAATTATTTTATCATATACAGGATGTGAAACATTATATATATAATATACATTCCATATATAATAATTTATAATAATTCATAATTTTAGGAGATTGGAAATGAAATTTACCATTCACTAAAAGGATCGGTCGAACGTACACATGAACACTACTTCCATTTCCTATTCATATTTAAATGATTGAAAATTAAATGACACGTATATATGAATAATAAAAATACAGAACCATATTTATCTCATATATGTCACATATGTTAATTTAAACTATCCATTTTACATTCTAGGTATAACATGAATACATCACATTGCTTTGAATTGGTAGTGGTCCACACATCCACAAATGATGTTATCGTATTCCCAAAAAAATGGACTGAGTAGAGGTAGATATTATATGAAAAAATAAGAATCATAAATAAATAATAAATAATAAATATATTAAATAAAATATAAATACATCATTATTTCCATCCTTTATGGTTGGTAATGGAAGAATGAACGACATTAGTTCGTGAGGCTATAGACCGCCATACACATGAATGAAGATTATATATCCCATTTCATTGATGTATATGATAGTTTGGTAGGAAATATATAATAAAAAATATAATTATATTTAATATAGTATGGTTATTATATAATTTTTATTTAAAAATAATTTAAGGTGAGTTGAAGTAAATGAAACAAAAGTTATTGTTGAAGAATGATACATCTTATTTATGTAAGATCTTTTGGTTTATACCAAAATAAATCAATGGTTTCCATTCAACATAAATTAATGATTATAATGTTAGGGGAGGTATGTTGAATGATCATTTGGGTAGGATGTGGGAGATCCAATGGGCTTGAGAGATGTGAATAAGTGGGAGGGGTGAGTGCCTTTTTATAGTGGAGGAGGAGGGACATTTCTATATGTTTTTGAAAGAGATAATTCCACCAAAAAATTTCCCTAAAAATTTGAAAAAAATAATGATATATATTATATTAAATGGAGGATATGGTATAAATATTGGAACATAATGTTTTTTTGACAACTGTATAGGTCTTTTGGGCTATTTATTTTCTTGTTTAGTCCCTTGAAAATCTAATTATTCTCTACATACCTATAACTGATTTTAATATTATTAACTAATATTATTGATATAAACTATCTATACTAATTTATAAATTTAAAATTATGATAAATACTAATTTGGAATAAATTACTCTAAACTATAATCACAAAATTTACATAATATAATTTAAATTTAGTCACACTGACAACATGACAAAGTGTGTTTTTAAAGAAACAATCATCAAATGATTGACATGTTTTTATATCTATTTTCAATGTGAAATTGATTCCAATTAACTAAATTGGAAAATTTTATTTTATAAGCGATCTATTTTTACTATTAAAATAATTTAAAATGGAATTTAACTATATAAATTAATTATACAAAAATGCAGTTTTGAAATAAAATTAGGTACCTTTCATATTCATAAAGAAACAAATCTTCATCGAAAATTAAAAAAAATCACCCAAATATAATTTTTAAATTATTATATAATAAATATTTTTTATTTATAAATATATAATTCATAATATTTTTAAAATTCAATTTCAAAATAGGTGAACCATTAAAAGGCTGAAAAATTTCCTTTTTAGAAAAATAAAATTCTTAAGAACACGACTTGAATTTTTATTTTCATATTCTTATCAAATATATTGGATGAATATAAAAAATATTAAACTGAATAATATATATATATATATATATATATCATTATGATCATTCAATAATAGTAATTAAATTATTTTCTTTGGATAAAACACAATTTTGAACATGAAAAACATTTCCTCTCTATTCAGTTGGTTTTTATATTCATTTCTAATTAATTGGATACCTGTGAATTCATTTTATATTTTTTACGAAATTTAATTTAACTAACTAGTAAATAATATTAACAAATTCCAATTTAATGTATTTTTATGTTAAATAATAATGTTCTAATAATATATTGTTACTCAATAAAACACATCATTGTGTGTAATGTAATTCATTGAAGAAATATGTTGTTGCACCAAACATAGGATAATTCCATATTTCATAAAGCGTATGTTTTATAATATATATATATATATATATTTAAATATTGAATTTTCCAAAATCTTTTGAGATTTTTATTGATTTATATATTTTTAGTTCTGTTTGATACACGCTAACGAAAAAACATTGATGTTTTAGAAATTTTGGGGTGTTACAGTCAACCATAATGAACTACATCTTATTATTGTTGATTAGACTAACCAGTCCTAGATCAATGACTATTGAAAATAAATATTAAAATAGTATTTTCTTAGACACCCCCTGAAAAAATAATATATGAAATAGTTTTACACCCCAATTACAAATTCAACTATAGCGTCTAGTTAGACAACCCAATCACGAGTTATTTTATAATAATGGTCTAATGAAAAAAATATCTTGATGTGGCCTGGTTTCATTTTCCCCAATTTTAAATTCATCACCCTCTATTAATTGGATGGATCAACATATTTTCTCATGTATATATTAAATAACATTGATACCTACTTAAACATTCCTATTATTCTAAAATCTCACTTCAGAATATTTGCATTATATTTATTTGCCAGATTTCTAAATACTATTGGATCCAGATCTTCTTATCCTATGTTTCAGACCCTGACGTCATATTATTCTCACGTATTATTATTGATACAGTTTTTTATCTAGTTTCTCAACAGTCAAAAAAATAATAACAACCATTTTTCTTCCTTACTCATTCATATTGTATATTTACTGAATATTATGGGAATATTCTTCTAAATATTTCATCATTGTAAATTCTATGAATCATGGAATTATAATATTCCCCATTTGAATAAACTATATTTTATTTTATTTTATTCCATATCATGTATCCCTTGATAGGTTCATCATTATGGTAATATTTAATTTTCTAATAAATATTAAATAATCTTATATTTAATCAAAATTCATCTCCTCGATTCTATAACTACTTTTAATAAAAATAATTAAATATGTCATCTATTATCATCTAAAATATTGGGATTGTCCATCAATATATCTCTATGATTTTATCAATTTGAATGATAAAATTGAATCGTAATTTAATTATATAATAAATCCAAATCTATTATTTCCAAGAGAAAATATTAACGCATTGATTAATTCTAAATTATAACATGGGTATCCTATTTCTGACACGAAAGACAACTCAACAACAATAAATTCTTCTATGGATGATCCATTATTTATTTCATCCTGAATCATTGATTATGTAAGATCATGATTCATTGAATCCATACAGATCATCCTGGAAGCATCATCAAATTTTGTTTCTTTTTATTTAGAATATTTCATAATAATATTCCTCACATTCTATTATAAAATCAATACTTATGAAGTCTTATATAGTTTTCATATTCCTTGAATTTATCTATGTGTGAATATAATACATGTGGAGAAATATGAAACTGATAGTAGAAATGTATTTAACTATTTCAAAATGTCCTACCACATTTTAAAATTTCACACACCATATGAAATTTTCCATATGAAAAACATTAGCTAACTCAAATTATTTAAACAATGAACAATATTAATTTGTGATGATAAAATGTGTTATACCTGACTCAAATAAAATACGGTCTAATCAAATTACTTCTACATAGAGGAAATTTCCAATATTCTAGAAACTTCTCTTATCCATTGATGGATATTATTGGTTATTTTATCCAAAATTTAGTATGCATATAAAAAATGTATGCATCGGAAAAAATCTCTTACATGTAAAATAATTAAAATTTTAAATTCTCTAAAAATTATATCAATTAATGATTATATAATTTCTTTCAAATAATTATATATCCTCTTTATCAATTCTCAAGGAATTCACAATGATCATAACTAAACAAAAATAATACAATCAACTTATAACTGATTATCGTAAGTGAATCGTATTGAATTCAAAAATCAGTATCATTGAGGCAATTGAATTAATCGTCATGCTAATCATTTCATTCTAGAATAATCCCATAAATATTCAAATTAGTTAATCACTTCAAAAAACATAATTTTTTTCTGAAAACTACACTATCACCACTGTAACTTGTGTTTGAATTGAATTTCAGTATAACAATCATTAAAATTTATAGATGGTTTGTCTTGATTCATTCCAAGCAACTTCAAATTTATAAAATTTTGATTACTATAAAGTTTCCTAAAAAATGAAAAAAAATTACATGGAGGTACCTGTAAATCATTTTATTTACTCAACAATGCATATGAAATATTCTCAGAACCAAGGTAGTCTTGCTTTTTCTCACCATTATATACATGCAATACCAATGCAATGTTAGGGTATTCTCATTAACTCTTGCATATTTAAAAAATGTAAAAATTTACATTATCTTACCTAAATTTTATTTAACATCTCAACATGACACATTTTTTAGATAATGGTGTCACCAGAAGGATTTATTTGCATATAGTCATTAGTTAATCCACTCTAAGCCTATATCAGCAATCATTATATAACAAATAGGGAGTATATAACCAATAAAACAATGTGATAAATAAAAATATCACAATGTTATAATATTCAAAATCATCTTTATTTTTCAAATTTGGGATTATATATAAACAAATTTTTTATGAATCATTTAATTTTGAGCATCTTAACATTCACATGGAAATTTGTTAGTAAAATACATCTAACTCTCCCTTTTCTCATATTTTCAACATAAAACACTCCCCATTTTTAATAATTATTCATATATTGATAAATAATAATTTTTAGTGTGATTAAGCACCACATTATCAAACTTTAATGGGCTCCCCATGAATTATAGATTCTCAAACACATCACTTCAGATGTTTTAAAATAACCATATAATGTTTTCATCCCCCAAGGAAGGAAACCCCTCACATTACCAAATAAAAACTAAAATAAACTATAAATAACATATTTATTTCCATTAATAAGTGAAAAATAATTCCTCTTCTTCAATTATATGAATGATAACCCAAATTAGAATACAATTAAATGGAATAAGGTGGTGCTTCAGAGCTTTTTATAAGTAAGAATAAGAGTAATAGTTTTCTTGTAACATATCATGATATTTTCTCCAAAATTTATTACTACTTCTCCTGTAAAAATGTAATTTGGATTATTGATCATAATATTCCAATGAAATACTTCTTTGTGTGAATTATTTTTCTTAACCATATAAGTCATGGAAACTTGATTTACTTTTTCATATGTTGTTCATTTCATTATATCTTCTTTGGATAATAGTATAATCATATAGATTTTAATACAATGTCCAAACATCAAAAATATATTTCTTCTTTTCCCTGGAATTTTTATGTTTCATATAAAAGATTTATAATATTATTAATCCTCTTATTTTGAAATTAGATATTTTTATTTATTAGGTAAAATTGTATTTTATTTCACCATCATTCAGGAAAATGAATACTTATTATACCAAACAATTAATCCATCCTTCATAGTATTATAATATTTTATAGAAATATCACATGAATTATTTATTTTAAAAAAATATTTAAACATTTCATCATTTCCATGAAGAACGCCCTATATTTTATCAGTGTAGGGAACTTCTCCAAAAATATTGTAATGTATATCCAATCCTTATGTTGTTGTCTCCCACATCTTCCATACAGTTTTTCTAAATATAAAAACATATTATTAGAGGATAAATTTGATTCATTATTGTAATTATTTTTGTTCCCATGCTTAAATTAACTATTTTATCTGCTATAAGTCCCCCTTAGTTCTTGTATCTTCCCTGGTAATGAAATCATATGCTAGAAAGAGTAGGATTTGTGTCCACACAGTCCACAACACTAATATAATCAATATTATACTTTTATCGCATAAATATATCTAGATTTTTTTGGGGGTTTTATTACATACAAATTATCAGTAGTTTTACTAGTGGTAGTTACCTTCTTGAATTACAAAATTCCATTTTTCTGGATGAAAATTTCTCATAATTCTTCTTAGTCCAAAAAGTACATATTCATTTTTATACCCTACACTCTTAAAAATAACACAGATGTTTTGAAATTAGTTATTTGTTGAATATTATTGAATCTAAATATATTTTTTATAAACAAATTGATAAGTATAACATGTATCCTTAGAATACATAGTTAGGTATTATCTACCCCTTGTTATATTATTTTAGTCTATTATTCTATTAGTTAATGTCCCAAATATCTATTTCTCATTTTCGGTTAGTTTAAACACAATATAACTTTCCATATTATCAGGTATATCCAATTTGAATATATAAATTTTTACTCTATGAATAAACAATTTTTTCTATCATCATCTTCCATTTTAGAAACTATCATTTTTTTAAACAGTTATCTATTTTATTTTTTGATTTTTGTATTTTTCCCAAGAGATTCATTCACATTATCTTTTAGTTTCCATTCTAGATATATCATTATTCTACATTAACACCCTCCATGAATAATGAAATCCTTTTCCAATATGTGAAATGAAATTTAGTTCATCTAATGAAGAGATTCGTAATGATACGTTTTTGAGCTTGTATTTTTTTATCAAATTACTCTTCCTTCAATTTTAATCATTTTTTGTAATTATATTCTCTTTCGGTTTTATGGTAATATTTTATTCCTTATTTAATAATAATTATTGATCATTTTATTTAGGATATCATATTCCATGTTTCTAATTCAATCTTAATTTGAACACTTTGGTAGTTCTTCCCCATTACACTGGTCTTTTCATAATCCAATAAATCGATGCATAGAAATATTACTATAGTCTCCATGAAACACCGTTTATGAATAACATGAATCTAAATCCTATTTATTAATGAATTTTCATTTTAGAGTAGAAACAAAATTCATTTATCATTTTTATACATTCTTTATAGTTATGGACTTTTTTCATTGTGTCTACTATGATAATATTATTAAGATCATCTAGGTAAAAATATTCCTTATCCTCTAATTTGGAGTCCTTATAATTATATACATAATGGAATTGTTTCATAAGGTTTATTACAATGGTAGAGTCATATACACTCTCACCAAAACCATATATTTTTCACTATCTCAGTCACATTACTATGGAATTAATCAATTTTTTCATTACCAATTAATTTTATATATTAATTCCTACTCTTAAAAAAATTCATATTTTCTTATACAAGTCCCATGAATTTATCATATAAATTTTCATAAAGTGACAAAAAAATTGTGGTTTGAGCCTTACCATCAATGTTATTGTTTCATTATCAGAACGATTCAGAGAAGCTTCCACATTTATGGGTGGAAAACCAATTATTGTAGTCTATCCCACTAATAAGATATGTGATATATGGTAGGTTAAAATATTATTCCCCTAGTTTTTATAGTTACAATAAGAAAAAGTAATGAAAAAAACTATTCATAGTGTTTATATTATCTTTCCCCAAAAAATGGGTATCACCTCAGGTGAAAATATTCTATAATACAAGATATTATACCTAAGGAATTATTGGATCACTGTGAAGGTTAATGGGGAATTTGTGATATATTTTTGTTTTTATGGTTTATTCCATTTCAACCCAAACTTAGTAACTGGATAAGGCCTTAATCAACACTCAAATAATTATCTCACCCTTACTCGCATGTGTGAAGACCAAATTATAGAATATATATCATGGGGATTTAAATGGTTTGACCATAGTTGAATAGACAAATCCATTATTTTCTAGACACCCAAATCATAGATTAACCATTACAAATATAATATCTTAAAAAATTTGGTAACAAAACCCCATTATAATATTCTGAAATTAATAATCCCCCTCAACTGAAAATTATATATAAATCGTTGGTTAGAAATAAAAATAAAATCAAATTTATAATTTTGATCACGTTAAAGAATTATATAAATAAGCTCAAGGGTTCATTTTACACCCACTTTTAAATTTCTCTCTGTCTATGAAAAATGTTGATTAGAATGTTTACTCATGTATAACATAATAAAATTTGAAAACTACTCAAACTGGTCTATCAGTCTCGAATCCAATCGCAAGATCTATGTAAATAAATCATTCTTCATCCTTTTAAATATTTGAGGGTAAATTTCATCTTCTAATATACCTTAATTCCGGGATTTAGTATTGTATTACAAAAGTTTCCTACATATATATTACATATTTTAAGAAGAATGTTAAATTCATAACCTTATGATTCATGAAATAACTAAAGGTATAGAGTCATTCGATACTTGAAATACTATATTTTTATTCCATGAAATATCTTTATCATCTCCCATAAATTTATACACATATTGTACTCCTCACAGTGTGGTAATGTCTTGAGATTTTGTAATCCGCAATCCACTCCAACCATATTATATAGAACTTATTGCAATATGTCTAGTTGAATATATAAATTAAGGTTTTATATTAGTATATATATCACACCAATCATAGTATATATGACTCTTCCATATCTTTAAGGAAAAAATTCTATATCTAACTCCAAGTCAAGAGTTGGTTAGTTTTTAACATGAGACATCAATTTTTATGAGGCATATAAAGACCCGGAAATTTCAATGAAATTTTTTTCTTAATTTTCATTGGTATTTTACAAGAACGCAGTTTCTGACGGTACCTGATTTCGAGGCCCGGTGTGCCCGGAATTAATTTCCGAAGTTTGGCTCGGGTACATTCAGTGAACGAGCGAGCGGGAATTTCTATCTTTTGAACCGGTGCTTGGAATTGAAATCTGATTGCACCGATGAACTCGCAACACCGGTAATCGCTTAAGAGAACCTTTACCGTAGTAGCGTTTGTGCGAGAGGAGAAGTTAATTTTTGGGGTTTAATTAAAAAAGTGAATAAAATTGTTAAATCAAATTTTAACAATGTTAAGTGGTTAACTTCTCCCATGGGATGTTGGTGGTGTACCCACATCCATCCAACTTCCCATGTGTGGATATTTGAAAGGGTGGGGCCCACACGAACCCCCCCCCCCACCTTTTCAAATTCCTTAAACTCCCTAACCCTCTTAACCCCTCACATTCCAACTCCCCATTAACTCATATTCTTTAATATTTGACAACATGATTATTTAATGAGGTGAGTTAAGTATGGTTTATTTGAATTTCAATCTTTTGAAATTCTTGCCAACACTTTGCAATTAATTATTTATACCAACTTAATTAATTATTTTGAGTGTTTGAATTCTTTTGAATTCATTTTGACAACATTAAAAAGATTGATTATATTCTTCTTTTTGGGTTGGCATAAACCTTGTGGGAAGAACTAAGGAGAGGAGAAGAACTATTGGAAGATCACCAACCTCTCGAGGAAGAACGTTCCACGTTTCTCAAGAACGTGAAGCAACACCACCGACCATCTTCAACCGGAGTAAGGAAGGGAAGCACCGCCGCCTACAAAGTATTCAGAGGGTGGCGTCTCTGCTCGACTTCACCGAGCTCTTCTCCCACCAACCTAGACGGAACGACGCCCGACCTCCGCGACGCTTGTCTTCTGCGGGTCGTTGAAGAACTCCGTTCTTGAAGCCGAGGTAGGGGAATTTATTTTGGAATTCTCTTATCTTTTGAGAAAAAACGACAAGTGCGGACCAACCAATACCGGGTTGATCCGCGGATCGTCCGATCAAGCAGTTGATGATTGAGGGTTTTTATTTATTTAATTGTTCGTGAATACAAACTTGGTGATAATCGTGGATTAAAACGCATTTTGTTATCGAATAACGCGAGGGGGTCGGACCGCACAAACACAGCCGACCCTCCTCCTTTTTTTTCGTGATGGTTTCTTGAGGATGATACGAGAAAACGTGGTGTCGTCGCACCATGCGATTTATTGCGGAATATACGCGTGGCACCGTCATGCCGTGCAGTGGAAAGAAATCCAAGAACGCGACGTCGTCGCGTCGCATCGAAGAAAGTCAAAGGCACCGCGGCCGGAGCGGGGCCACGGCGGAGGGAAGTGATGCCCTCGCATCGCGTCGAATGGCATAGACCGCAACCGTTTTCGGGCCGCAGCGGAGTAAGATGACCGGCGGCCGGCACCAGGCCTCCGGTG
Organism: Viscum album; assembly: GCA_963277665.1. Classification (NCBI taxonomy): domain Eukaryota; kingdom Viridiplantae; phylum Streptophyta; class Magnoliopsida; order Santalales; family Viscaceae; genus Viscum; species Viscum album. The sequence continues at coordinate 863,405,651 of OY728152.1, read as the reverse complement.
TCGGCGAAGGAAGGACCGGCCGTCGCCGGTCCTTGTTGGCGAAACCAGCCGGCCAGTGCTGGCCGGCCAGGCAGTGGAGACCGGGGGAATTAATTTCCTCCGGCCGGGTCTCAAAAGCGGCCCCAATTAGGGGATCGCGGTTCTCAAAGGGGGGGGGGGGGATTTTCCCCCCGCGCGCGGCACCCGAACGACGCCCAGGCCGCACCGCCGTGCCGGTCCGCGCCGTCGCGCCGGACCGCGCCGCCGCGCCGTCGGCAGGGCCGGGATTTTCCGAGCCGGGCCGGGTCATCGGGCCGGGTCGCCGCCCGGGTCGGGTCGACCCGGTTCGGCCGACCCTGGGGGGGGGGGGGGGGGTCAGGCCGGGTCGGCCCGGGCCTAGACCCCCAGTTTCGGACCACTTTTGGTCAAATGCCTGTATCTTGGGCTACGGGCCTCCAAACGACTCGCCGTCAGCGGCAACACGATCCTTGGATCGAGACGGTCGTTTCGGAATACTATACTCAATGTACATATTCCTTTTCGGGAGCCTACATGATTAAAACTCCATAGTTAAGCGTGCTTGGCCTAAGTAGTGATCAGGATGGGTGACCTCCTGGGATGTTTCTCAGGGTGGGTGTGAGACGGAAAAGCCAATAACTCTCAGACCGGGCGTCCGATTGATGCGTCGTCTATTGCGTTGAGTTCCTATTGAAGATACGGAACCTTTGGCATACTCCGCCTGAGAATTGGATGCAGATGGATAATGGTCGGGTTGGATCGCACTGAAATCCAACCGGTCCCCAGGAACGGAAATGCTGATATCTTTCCGACAGAACGTCCGTTTGATGAACCGTCAACGGCGTTGGTGATATCGTTGAGAAACGGTCCCTATGAGTATACCCTATGAGAGTTCGGGGTACAGTTGAGATACGGCCAGGTTTGGTTCGCTCCCGAAACCAACCGGGCCCCTGGGATGAAAAGGCTAATAACTCACAGGCCGGGCATCCGATTGACGCGCCGTCTCTTGCGTTGAGACCCCTATGATGTGGCGGTCCTTTGAGATACTTCTTCAAGGGAATTTGATATACTTGGAGTATCGACCTGCAGCTTGGGGAGCGGACCCTCCCAGTGACGAGCGTGCGGAGTACGAAGACCGTGTAACTGGCTGAGACCAGACGGCTGCTTGACCGACTCGACTTGGAGTGAGTAGGCTAGCCCAGTGGACGGAGCACTACTTTATGAGGTGCAGACCCATGGCGGACGGAGCACTACCTGTGTGACAGTGCAGGCCCACGGTACTCAACCGGAGAGTACCTCAGCAGGCTACTAGGGGGTGTGCACTACTGTGTTTGGGTGACATACCTCGGCGGGATGCACTACTGTGTCTGGGTGGCTGACCCGCGGTACTCGACAGGAGGAGTACTTCAACAGTCTTATCTTAGTGAGCAGTACCTCGGAGTTGTGACAGGACCACTGTACACTCCAGAGACGGAGCTCGTCAGCAGTTACGGTTTCGATAATGAAAATCCTTGTTTGAGCTGAGACTTTTGACCTTTGTGTTTACTGCATGATTGAGATGGGTCACTTGATAACTTAGGTATATGTATGGGCATATACCTAGGTAGTGGTTATTCGTTGATTTCATGATCCTTGTGTTTCCTCATGATTGAGATGGGTTACTTGCTAACTTAGGTATATGTATGGGCATATACCTAAGTAGAGGTTATCTATTGAGATCTCCTTGTGGTTATCCTTGTTAGTTTTAGTGAGAGCGTGAGGGTCTTGGGGTCCCTACTGAGTATCGTTATACTCACCTCTGCACGGGCTATGCCCACACCTCGTTGTGTTGGTTGCAGACGACAGGCAGTGCTGACGGAGGCCGAGTGTTCGAGGACTGGATGGTACCCGGAGTTGGACTACACGACGAGTCAGTATCCGGAGATGGACTTCACGGCGAGACGACACTCAGAGGTGGTTGGCGGGCGAGAGCGTTGTGAAGGCTATCTATACCTACTCTTCAGGTAGGATCTGTGGTGGATGATCCAGGAGATGCACCAACTGTACCTACCATTCAGGTAGGATCCGAGGAGGACAACCCATGAGCCACTTCCGTCCCACCAGCTGTTGTCTTTTCCGGTTGAACTTTGTTCAGTTGTAGTTGTACTTTCTTTTGGTTTGTATTCTGGCCCATTTTTCCTTTTAGCACTTCTCTTTGTACTTAGTGTTTACTTCCGCTTATACTCTGTCGTGTTTGTTTACTTTTATAAAGACAATTCCTTCCCAGTTATCGGGATTTACGCCTTTGGTGCTAATCGCCATCCCCTGGCCTATGGAAGGCGGGCTTGGGGTAGTCACGGCACGGGCCCCGAGGACGGGTCGTGACAAATTGGTATCAAAGGAGTTCGGTTCTACCGCAGAACTTATAACTCTGATGTTTCTTTCTGTGAAGCAATAGTGTTGAGAGTACCGAGTGTGGTTTTCAGTTCAGGGAGTCCAGTGTTGGTGCGTGCGGCTGACGTATCCATACACCAGGACCCTGACAACTGATTTCCGACTTTGTGCACGAAACACTAATTGCGTGTGTATTTTCAAAGGTTTTCCCTTAAAACAGCTCAAACCAGGTCAGCTCACCAGGTATAAACGTTTGACTGATGCCACCAGCCCCAGCAGTAGGCGATGCACGTCGCTTGAGAGCGCTGCACGAGTTCCAGCGCCAGAGGCCACCCAGGTTCCGGGGAGAGACGGACCCGCAGGCGGCTGAGGTTTGGCTGGAGGCTGTGGTGAGAGTCTTCAGGCTAGTGGGGACGCTGGCAGACCTCATGGTGATCTTTTCTACCATCCTCCTTCTGGCAGCAGCAGGCAGGTGGTGTAGACACTTGTTTCAGTTTTGCGACGGGATGAACTTCGCATGGGAAGACTTCAAGACCTTCTTTAGGGTGCAGTTTGTGCCAGTAGCTCTACACCCCGAGTGTGTACAGGAGCTTCTGCCTTTTCCGCGTGTTTTTTGATCAGTAGCCGAGTCATCTGTGGGCAGTAGACAGATGATGCAGAGGTCCAGGAGGACCAGACTAGCAGTTGGACGATCTTGGGTTTTAGGACCGGTGGTACGGGGCACCCGGGGTGGGAACAGAGCTAGGCGTTCCAGAAGCAGGTTGTGTTACTCATGCGGCGGAAAGGGTCACCTGGCACATGACTGTCCGACTCCTCGTACAGTTGATCCACAGGCGTTGGAGGAGCCACCGAGCCAGAAGCAGCGACGAGTGCTTGAGCAACAGCCGAGCAGTGGACAATGTAGTAGAGCTCCGAGAGCAGGTGGGCAGGAGAGGAACTAGTGGATACGTCCTTTGTACTTCTAGTTCCATGTTGGTTTTGTATTCGCGTCTTTGTACTATGAGCTTCAATAATAAAAAGACACTTATCATTGTTTTCTTTCCTGTCCTTTTGTTTGGTTGATACTGAGTGGTCCCGGTTAAACTGTTGACTTGACCACCACTTTCGAGATTTCTACTGGAGGGGACCCAGTGACCTCACACTGATGCCGACAGTGTGACTCGACCCGTGGAGGCGAGAGTGACAGTTGGATCTCATAGTAGTTACGTCGAGGCCTTACGACGTCATCCATGGAATGAATGCATCATTCATGTCAGGATTGACTGTATTAGGCAACGAATGTGGTTCATCTAGGGGATGAGACCAGATTTCTCTCATCGGCAAAGAAAAAATCATAGCAGCTCTTGTGAGACTAAAGGAGGTCCAGGACATCCAAGAGAGGATGAAGACTGCACAGTGCAGTATGAAATAGGAAACCGGTGCTAGTCTTAGAGACTCGGGCATGTTAAAGAAGAGGAAGCTTAAAGGATAGATGAGTCTACGAAGTAGCAGACATGGAGGCAGACCTAGGAGAGCAGCATGAGGTGGTGTACATCCAAACATTGTACAACCACCCACCTTAGTTATTCCTGCCAGGCTCAGGGATCTGGAGGGCGGAGGAAGTGTGCAGCTGTATGCGGTCAAGGAGTGTGACCCAATGGCTCTAGAAATGATTCAAGGGACATTCTATGTCCACTACTAGCTGTTGTAGTAACGAACGTCTATGTGAATCATTTCTTGCTTTCACAAATCTTGTTCCCGACCTAGAGTTTCCGGTAAGCCGTGGACTTGACCCTCACGTCTGGAGATACCTTTGGAGGAGACTCGATAATCACTCTTACGCTGACGGTGTGGTCAGACCCTCGAGGCAAGTGTTTCGGTTGGAATCTCTTGGTGACAGCGTCGAGGCCTTGCGACGTTAGTTTGAGTATGGAATGGGCAACAACTGTTCGTACTAAAATTGACGGTTTTAGGAAAACATCAGGATGGGTTTTCCTTGGTCGGCGAAAAGGAAACCCCAGGCAGCACTGGATAAACTCTTTCACGAGAGGGTGCGACCGATCACTCTTGAATCGGCCAACCTTACCCTCGTGGCAGCAGTCGTTTGAGTTCCAGTTCTAACAGGAATTGGAAACCTCTGGAGTTTGAGGATGGCGACCACGTTCTTATACGGGTCTCACCTCGACTAGGTTTACGGAGATGTGGCCAAGGCGGCAAGTTATCTCCAAGGTTCAGCGGTCCTTCTTAGGTCCCCAGGTGGGTAGGCAGGGTGGTTTACCGCTTGACCCATTCACCGTAGTTGCACCAGGTGCACACCGACTTCCACGTGTCTCAACTGAGGAGATGCGTGCTCGACCCTTCGCATACCATCGACCATGAGGAGATGGAGGATGGCGATGGTGTTTCTTTCACGGAGATTCCATTGGGGATCGAGGATCGACAGGAGCAGATCCTACGAGGACGATCGATTCCTTGGGTGCACTTTCTTTGGAAGTACGGAACCTCCAGGTAAGCACATGGGAGCGGAAGGCTCAGATGCGTGCTCTGTACCGCTTTTGTGACCGTAGTTTGTGTTGAAGCTTTACGGGGACGTAAATCCCAGAGGTGGGAGTAATATAAAGACCTAGAAATTTGAAGGAAATTTTTTTCTTAATTTTCTTTGAAATTTTACAAGAACGCAGTTTCTGACGGTGCCTGATTCCGAGGCCCGGTGTGCCGGGAATTAATTTCTGAAGTTTGGCTCGGGTACGTTCAGTGAACGAGCGAGCGGGAATTTCTATCTTTTGAATCGGTGCTCAGAATTGAAATCTGATTGCACCGATGAACTCGCAACGCCGGTAATCGCTTAAGAGAACCTTTACTGTAGTTGCGTTTGTGTGGGAGGAGAAGTTAATTTTTGGGGTTTAATTAAAAAAGTGAATAAAATTGTTAAATCAAATTTTAACAATGTTAAGTGGTTAACCTCTCCCATGGGAAGTTGGTGGTGAGCTCACATCCATCCAACTTCCCATGTGTGGATATTTGAAAGGGTGGGGCCCACACGAACCCCCCCCCACCTTTTCAAATTCATTAAACTCCCTAACCCTCTTAACCCCTCACATTCCAACTCCCCGTTAACTCATATTATTTAATATTTGACAACTTGATTATTTAATGAGGTGAGTTAAGTATGGTTTATTTGAATTTCAATCTTTTGAAATTCTTGCCAACACTTTGTAATTAATTAATTAAACCAACTTAATTAATTATTTTGAGTGTTTGAATTCTTTTGAATTCATTTTGCCAACATTAAAAAGAGAGATTATATTCTTCTTTTTTGGGTTGGCATAATCCTTGTGGGGAGAACTAAGGAGAGGAGAAGAACTATTGGAAGATCACCAACCTCTCGAGGAAGAACATTCCACATTTCCGAAGAACGTGAAGCAACACCTCCGACCATCTTCATCCGGAGTAATGAAGGGAAGCACCGCCGCCTACAAAGTATTCAGAGGGTGACGTCTAGGCTCGACTTCACCGAGCTCTTCTCCCACCCACCTAGACGGAACGACGCCCAACCTCCGCGACGCTTGTCTTCCGCGGGTCGTTGAAGAACTCCGTTCTTGAAGCCAAGGTAGGGGAATTTATTTTGGAATTCTCTTAACTTTTGAGAAAAAACGACCAGCGCAGACCAACCAATACCGGGTTGATCCGCGGATCGTCCGATCAAGCGGTTGATGATTGAGGGTTTTTAATTATTTAATTGATCGTGAATACAAACTTGGTGATGATCGTGGATTAAAACCCTTTTTGTTATCGAATAACGCGAGGGGGTCGGACCGCACAAACACGACCGACCCTCCTCCTTTGTTTTTCGTGATGGTTTCTTGAGGATGATACGAGAAAACGCGGTGCCGTCGCACCATGCGATTTATTGCGGAATATACACGCGACGCCATCACGCCGCGCCGTGGAAAGAAATCCAAGAACGCGACGCCGTCGCGTCGTGTCGAAGAATCTCAAAGGCGCCGCAGCCGGAGCGGGGCCGCGGCGGAGGGAATCAATGTCGTCGCATCGCGCCGAACATCATAGACCACAGCCGGTTCCGGGCCGCGGCGGAGCAAGATGACCGGCGACCGACACCGGGCCGCCGGTTTCAGCGAAGGAAGGACCAGCCATCGCCGGTCCTTGCTGGAGAAACCGACAGGCCAGTGCGGGCCGGCCGGGCAGTGGAGACCGGGGGAATTAATTTCCCCCGGCCGGGTCTCAAAAGCGGCCCCAATTAGGGGGCCGCGGTTCTCAAAGGGGGGGGGGGATTTGCCCCCTGCGCGCGGCACCCGAATGGTGCCCAGGCCGCGCCGCCGTGCCAGTCCGCGCCGCCGTGCCGGTCCACGCCGCCGCGCCGCCGGCTGGGCCGGGATTTTCCGAGCCGGGCCAGGTCGTCGGGCCGGGTCGGCTCGGGCCCAGACCCCCAGTTTCAGACCACTTTTGGTCAAATGCCTGTATCTTGGGCTACGGGCCTCCAAACGACTCGCCGTCAGCGGCAACACGATCCTTGGATCGAGACGATCGTTTCAGTATACTATACTCAATGTACATCTTCCTTTTAGGGAGCCTACGTGATTAAAACTACATAGATAAGCGTGCTTGGCCTAGGGTAGTGATCAGGATGGGTGACCTCCAGGGAAGTTTCTCAGGGTGGGTGTCAGACGGAAAAACCAATAACTCTCAGACCGGGCGTCCGATTGACACGCCGTCTATTGCGTTGAGTTCCTGTTGACGATACGGAACTTTTGGCACACTCCGCTTGAGAATTGGATGCAGATGGATAGTGGCCGGGTTTGATCGCACCGAAATCCAATCAGGCCCCGGGAACGGGAAAGCTGATATCTTTCTGACAGAACGTCCGTTTGATGAACCGTCATCGGCGTTGGTGATATCGTTGAGAAACGGTCCCTATGAGTATTCCCTATGAGATTTCGGGGTACAGTTGAGATACGGCCGGGTTTGGTTCGCTCACAAAACCAACCGGGCCCCTGGGATGAAAAGGCTAATAACTCACAGGACGGGAATCCGATTGACGCACCGTATGTTGCGTTGAGACCCCAATGACGTGGCAGTCCTTTGAGATACTTCTTCGTGGGACATTTATATACTTGGAGTATCAACCTGCAGCTCGGGGAACGGACCCTCCCAGTGACGAGCGTGCGGAGTACGGAGACCGTGTAACTGGCTGAGACCAGACGACTGCTTGACCGACTCGACTTGGAGTGAGTCGACTAGCCCAGTGGACGGAGCACTACTTTCTGATGTGCAGACCCATGGAGGACGGAGCACTACCTGTGTGACAGTGCAGACCCGCGGTACTCGACCGGAGAGTACCTCAGCAGGCTACTAGGGGGTGTGCACTACTGTGTTTGGGTGACATACCTCAGCGGGAAGCAATACTGTGTCTGGGTGGCTGACCTGCGGTACTCGACAGGAGGAGTATTTCAGCAGTCTTTGGTTAGTGAGCAGTACCTCGGAGTCGTGACATGACCATTGTACACTCCAGAGACTGTGCTCTTCAGCAGTTACGGTTTCGATAATGAAAATCATGGTTTGAGCTGAGACTTTTGACCTTTGTGTTTACTGCATGATTGAGATGGGTCATTTGATAACTTAGGTATATGTATGGGCATATACCTGGGTAGTGTTTATCCGTTGATTTCATGATCCTTGTGTTTCCTCATGATTGATATGGGTTACTTGATAACATAGGTATATGTATGGGCATATACCTAAGTAGAGGTTATCTTTTGAGATCTCCTTGTGGTTATCCTTGTTGGTTTTAGTGAGACCGTGAGGGTCTCGGTGTCCCTAATGAGTATCATTATACTCACCCCTGCACGAGCTATGCCCGCACCTCATTGTGTTGGTTGCAGACGACGGGCAGTGCTGACGGAGGCCGAGTGTTCGAGGACTGGATGGTACCCAGAGGTGGACTACACGACGAGTCAGTATCCGGAGAAGGACTTCACGGCGAGATGACACTCAGAGGTGGTTGGTGGGCGATAGCGTTGTGGAGGCTATCTCTACCTACCCTTCAGGTAGGATCCGTGGTGGACGATCCAGGAGCTACACCAACTGTACCTACCATTCAGGTAGGATCCGAGGAGGACGAACCAGGAGCCACTTCCGTCCCACCAGCTGTTGTCTTTTCCTGTTGTACTTTGTTCAGTTGTAGTTGTACTGTCTTTTGGGTTTGTATTCTGGCCCATTTTTCATTTCAGCACTTCTCTTTGTACTTAGTGTTTACTTCCTCTTATACTCTGTCGTTTTTGTTTACTTTTATAAAGAAAATGCCTTCCCAGTTATCGGGATTTACGCCTTTGGTGCTAATCGCCAGCCCCTGGCCTATGGAAGGCGGGCTTGGGGTAGTCACGACACGGGCCCCGAGGACGGGTTGTGATAAGGCATGAAATATCACTATATACTTTTCAGGATAACTCATTCTAGTATCTTCATCAATGAAATAATTTAGATCAAATAACATTAATTATTATAGTGTAGTATTAGCATAATTTCAATAAGAAATATTCTTTCTATCTCCTTGAAGTTATTATCACATTTCTCTGTCTATAAGAACATATCCCCTTCCCAAGTCAACAAGGTGAGTGGATTATATAATAATATATACAATCTCATAAATAATCAATAATATAATGGAAATCAAATAACACTATGGATTTTGAGTTTTCATGGTAGTTCTACAAAATTTCTCAACAAGACATATCATTGAAGGATCTATTAATATAACCTCACTTGAAATTATATAACCCAAGAATGAAAACTTATAAATCCAAAATTAACACTTTCTAAATTTAATATTATGATTGTCCTTCTTTGGGGACTATAATATAATCCTCATGAGATATTAATGAACATATTTTCTAATTGAATGTATAAAAATATAAAATATAAATAATATCAGAAAATAATAATGGAAATATCTATATACTCTAATTATTATTTCCATGAAGATAGTCGGGGTATTAATAAGACTAAAAAGAATCACTCTAAATCCGTAGTGTTTGTACCCTGTATAGAAGGGTATCTGGGGTATATCTGATTTATTGGACTTTAATGGATTATAGCTAGAATGAAGGTCAATATTTTAAAATTATTTCAATCTACCTAGTTGATAAGTCATTAATGATATTAGAGGATTTTTTTTCTTAATAGTGATATTGGTGTGTTCTTGATAATAAATGTGATGTTGCATTTAATTATCTTTCATCTTATAAATTTGAAAATGTGAACCCATGGTCATGCATTAGGGCTTCTGAATCCTTTATCATGATTCTCATGGATATTTTTCTTTAATTTGTGAAATTAAATTTAGAAAATTCTATAAGTTGTATTTGATATAAAAATTACACCATGAATTAGTAATATTTACAACTCAACATAATGATTTGATGGACGAACAATTAATTATTTAAAAACGACATCAAAAATTTACCATAAAATAGGTTTATCTATATTTTTGAGTTTCTTTCCAACCATCTAAGATTGATAACCTTCATGGATAGTAATTAATACCCAAAATATATAATCCATTTTTAATTTATGCTCATATTCATCCCTACATTGATAAACAATAATAAGATTATTTAGAAAACGAAATGTGACTTCTTGTCCATAGAAATTGATATAGCCACCACATAATGAATACCAGTCCATGCTTATAATCATATAAAATCAAACTAAAGTTAAAATAAAAATATTTTTTAGATTCATTTTCCCAGAGACATAAATTGGATAATATCTATAGGCTTTATATGTGTTATGGTTTCATTTTGAATTTTAATAGCAATCTCAACATATAATTGTTGATGTGATACTATGATAACTGTAGAAAATTCCATATATATAATATAGTGGTTTGATCTTGAATCAAATAAGACATTAGTTGTCCATGATTGGATGTTATGTGATGCTTTCACCGCAGCATTCTAATAACCCACTTTGGCCATTGTGATCTCACGATATTTCTGTTGACTTTGTGATTAAGAGGTTATTGAATTCAATAATAAAAAAAACATTTTTATTCTTGAAATGGTTTTATTAATTCTAATATTCATTATATTTGATGCAATGGAGTGTAGGTGGTTATTTAGTTGGATTCTTCTTTCTTTAAATGCATTAACTAGTATATACAACCACATTCAATATTCATGGCCATTATGACATATGATTCTACATTTAAATAATATCATAGTTCCACTAAATTAATTACAATTAGATTTTCTGCAACATTTTTACGACATATGTGGATGTAATTTCTTTCCACCATGTGATTTATTTTAGATTTAACGGGTAATTATTTTCTTTTTTTATCAAAACCATGTGATTTGTGGGTATTAATTCCCATTTCTACATTATGTGAACATTTCACAATTTTTTCATAGATAATGAGGTCTATTATATCTAATGACTTTATGAGACATAGTTTTAAGCCTCTATAGAATCATTAAATTTGATGTTTAGGGATGATAATTAAATAAGTGGAATAAATTGAATGTCTTGTAAAATATTCCTCCTAGGAATCAATGGATTCATCAACCTTTTTCTTCCACTAAATGAATTTTTTCTCTAAATTTGTAATTATAATACAAGTGAATTAATTTTTAAATGACAACCCCATAAACTCACCCCATTTAATTGTTTCAATTTCATCCTATTTTCTAATATTATTAATAATTTTCAACTATTGAAATAATTATCTTTATAGAAAATAAACTGCTAGAAACACTTTTTCATATCTGGAGCTTTGAGTTAGAGAAACCATTTTCTCAGTGGTGCTGATCCATTGCTCAACCAATAGTTTATCATAGTATCCACTAAAAAATGTTCAATTTTTCTCATGAAATATTATATATTATGGAGTTACCTCTACTGATAATTGTGAAACATATTGTGATTTGTATCCTGAGAAGGATTCATAAGCATAATATAAATATTCTATATTCTAGCTCCCATAACATTTGGTGGCGTAGAAGGATAATCATTACATATGATGTCACATTCCATGTCACATAAATGAAATATTTTAAATGTTTTTTTAATTTAACTTCAATTATTCATTTTTTGGGGGTTTCCCATCCATTATTGGAGGAATGGGTGAGTTTTGATGATTTGGGCCACACATTGAGCCCAATTCCAAATTTCAAAATCTATTTTATTTCCATATAAATCCTTAATTTACTATCATTTTTCATCTATTACATTTCCTACATGGACTAATCTAGCCTATTACCACCACTAGTTTAATTTGGACTATTTAGGAATCTATAATGAGGGTGGATATGGGTTTTTATTTAAGGCATTGGGCATGACCGAATTCCCATATCTAGTTTTAAAAATGAATTGTTTTTATTTAATAACATTTTTAATTATTACACCCTTTTTGTGATTCCACCTCCCACTCAATTCTAACATTCATAGGAACATCCCCATTACCTTTCCTCCCTCTTTGGATCTCGTGTGCATCGCGAATTCAGGAAGATCTTAATAAGGGATCTCAAATCGTCCATATTTTAAGAGGTAACCTAATTTCATCCTAATTTCTTCATTTCTCTCTATTTTCCACCATTATAGTTCCTACATTATCCCCATTTCATTTTTTTATAAATCCATTAAATATATGGAAATTTTAATATAGTGTTACTGGTGTATTTGTGGAGATTTCTTCAAGATCCCTCATGTAAGTGGGTCTCCTACATTCTTCTTTCATTTTTCATTGTTTTTCATTAACTTTCATTAAAGTATTATTCCTTATCCATAATATTCCTAATTACCATAAACTAGGATTTCAATCCAAGGGTTTAACTTTTGGTTTTGTTGGTCCAATATTTTGATTTTTGGTTCAATCTTCCTTCCTTGAGGTGCAGCGGTGGTGCGATTGTATTTTTACAAAAAGGATTAATGGGATTTACATAATTTTGTAGGTGATTACTTGTTTATGCAATTTCATTGAATTTTAATGATGTGTTTCTGTTATTTTCATGTTCATTTCATTTTATTATTTCTGCAAATATTGGTTTTAGTAGATTTTTTAAAGAAATATTTTTTTATTTCCAATTTTATGTGACAATGGGGTGTTTTCCAAGAAATATTTTAATGGCTCAATTAGGCTGCCCTATAAATATGTAGTTGATTTTATTGAAATGTAATAGAGTTTCACATCATTTTTTTGAATGTTTATCCCATTTGGTTGTTGTGAGAAAGTGGTTTTCAATGGTATTTGTTGAACTTGTGAACTTTAAGTGCCATGTATGTTTAAAAATTGAGGTTTTACAAAGATAATATTTCATGGGTCACATGGGGCTGCCCAAAATTTATTTTTTGGATTCTACGAAATTTATTTGGAATGAAGTTTCTATTTTTATGAGTTTTGAGTCTACACATGTTATGCAATGGGGGGATTTCAATGTGTTTTGGGTGAAAAACAATGCAGTATTTTTTTAGGAATCGTTATATTAAAAATAAATGTGTTTTATTGTGTGATTTAAATGTTTTAAAATGTGTATAGATACTATACTTATAGTCTGTGATATATAGTGGTGTTTTATATGAAATCTTATTTGTGTTGTATGTTGAAATTTTTTAGGCACAAAGGGGGAAGCCCAGGTACCTTGGTGGGGAGAATATGTACTAGTACAGCTAGTGGACCAGATGGGTTTTGTCCATATATCACATAGCATTTGGGTAATGACAACTCTAAATAAATTTTCTAGATGATGATTAGTGACCAATACATTATGGTTATGTTCCTTACATGTGTCTCGTGCATGATAATGGATCTTACTATGGTCATATTACACTGAGGTACAGGGTACATGGGGCCCGAGACTATCTAGTGCCTCGGGGTGTTCCCGATTTTGTTGCCAATTTGATTTGTGGTATATACCACTGAATTGTGGTGTGTCAAGATTTATATTACAGTAGATATCATAAATATATAAATTTGTTAACATTTTTAATGTTTTATCTTGAAAAATGTTTCCAATTGAATGTTTCATTTCCTGGAATTTTTCAACACTTTTCATTGCATATTTAAACTGATTTCTTTTTCACAGTTTATAGCATTCTCTTTGGAATCATTAGATGGTATCCTATTGGTCATAGTATCACACCCAACTAATGTCATTGGGTGTAAGTAGAAATTATTATTCTTGACTTAGGTAAAGGGAATGCTTTGAGTGATGGATGTTCGGGGTGTTAGTTCCCCTCCTTGGGGCGGAGTTCCAGAGATGATTTGTGGGTGATGACCCATTGTCCTGTGGAGACCGTGTGGATGTATTGATGCATTGTAGATTTGTATTTGGACTTCTAGTACGTTATTCAATGACATGTATTCAATTCTGGTTATTGAGTATGACTTGTTTTGGTGATGATTTCTGATTTATTTTATGGATTCTTTTCATGGATTTATGCTTCCATACATGGGGAAATAATTACCAAAACTATTTGTTTGATACAAGGGAACTTTTTCCATCCCTTCGGTATATGGAACACCATTCGATCATTTCCAATGGATTGTATTGGTGTTGGTATTGTTGGAGACCAGATTCGGTTCTTCACTAAATGGTATCAACAGATGTTAATGTTTTTGGGTTATATCACTATTTTGGGATGATTTAGGATTTACAATAGCTAGAACATTTGGTGCTTGTTGTTTGAGTTTCTAGTAGGGTTCATGGCTATGACCAGTTTTGGCCGACCTCACGTCACCTGGGGATGTTGGAATTATCTGATTAACTTCACTTTTAGGTGGTTCGTGTGGGTGGAAGACCACACATGGACACTAAGTGGGGTGGAGCAGTTGTTTATTTTATTAATTATATGTGTTATGTTTATATATAATTGATATATTTGATTAATATATTCAGAATTGTGGTATAGATTATTGTTTTATAACTATTTCATTTTGTTGTCACATGCCTCCCTAAAAAACTCCCACGTGACCATTGGTGGAAGTAGGAGAGAGTTCTCCCACAATGATTGATCAGATGATAGTCAAGGTTGCGGTCCAGGTAGTCCATGTTTTGGGATTGGGAATGGCTTCTTCACATATTTTTATTAGGGAAGATGAAACTGGTCCTAGAAAATAAAATGCAGTGGAGTTTCTGAAAAAAAACCTCATACATTTTGAGGTAGCACAGAACCCCAGGAAACATAGGAATGGATCGAGAAGATTTAGCATATAATTTCATTCGTGGAAACACATAAGGAACTCAGGGTGATGTGTGCCTTTATTCGGTTGGTGTGTCCCAAGCAAAAGTGGTGGGAGTCTGTGCTTCAGACTGGGAAGAAGGACCAGATCCATTATAGTGATTTCAAGGCCGTCATTAATGAATAGTACTTCCATGTGGCCTTGGAAAATTCAAGGACCAGAGAGTTCATGGAACATGTTCAGGGGAATTTTTTTGTGGAGGAGTATGCCAAATGTTTCGTTGAGTTGGTTCTGCATACACATGATGTCATATTGAATGAACAAATGATGTCCTAGATGTTCGAGAAATGCATGGGAGAATAAATATACTCCCAGATTTTCAAATTCATGCCGAGGACCAATGCTGAGGTCATTGATCGGTAATGTATGGTAGATATTGACAATAAATGCATGGATGGTTTATTTGGTTCAATATGATTAGTGGGAAGTGTCAAATCCTCATCGAAGAAAAGGAAGGGGAGGGAACATGTGAAGAATGGAGGTGGTAGTTCAGGCCACTCTTCCAAGAATTTGTCATTTGGGCATTTGATGCAAGATCGGTCATGTTCCATCAGTGTGGGAGGCGCTGGAACATCCAACATACATTCCCACCTCCTCAGAGTCCTTGTTACTAGTTTGGAGGCATGGGGAATTTTCAATGCTTCGGCTGGGTGGCATGTCCACTTCTATGTGGGGAAGGATTGCTGGCTCCAAGAGGAGTGCTAGCATAGTTCAAACCATCGAGGAGTGGGGGACATTGATTTGGAGGTCATGGTTATAGAGATGAATCATATTCTAGGAAAAATCTGTTCAGGGAAAAACCACAGACTAGTGGTCGTCCTCAAGCAGACACCATACATATCGATGTATTGGATTAGGCACCAGCCGGATCAGAGGCGGGATCGTCAAATGTTTGAGGTATCATTTTGATCACATCATCTGTATTTTCATAAATTTTTTATATTGGTTCCTATGTTTCATTAATTTCTTCCATTTTTTGGACACATTATATTTACCAAACTAGTTTTTGTGTTTTTCAATGGATTTGGTGATGCCGCTAGAAAGAAGGATCACGGTCTTAGGTTCCCCTCATGTGTGCTTTTTGTGTTAGCGTTTGGGATGGAGTGGTACCTCTTCATCCTAGATATAACCTATTTGACAAAATACTTGTCCTGAATTTTCTAGTACACTTATAGGAGGATATTGATTACAAAAGGCAGAGAGTGAGTTACATGACACCACATAGGAGTCATCAGGTGTTTCAGGGAGGATTGGATCCTCAGTCAGGTCGTGCAGGACCTCCACCCCTTGAGTTGGGAGGTCTTATCTTCCAGTTATCGTCGCTCGCCCTCGTGTATGATGGTATTTCCCTTGGTGGTGCACTACCTCAGGTAGATAATGAGTTTGTGTAGGTATTCATAGATGATTTTTTAGGTTTTCAACTAGAGTAGTATTTGGAGTTTTCGAACGATTTGGCACCAGGAACACCGTCGACATCCCTTCCCTCTTATCACCTGGCACCCATTAAGCTGATGGAATTGATGATACCACTAGATGACATAGAAATCAAAAGATTCATTCTTCTAAGCATCTCTACTTAGGTATCCTGTGTTTTTAACAAAATAGGATGATGGATCCCTCTGGTTGTGTATTTTCTATCATAATCTGAATAATGTAATAAAAAGAACAAATACCCTTTGACCAACATAGATTATTTTTTCTATCAGTTGAAGGGGAAATTGGTTATCAAAAAATAAGACTTCTGTTTGAGATACCATCAAATCAGTGTGAAGGAGTCCGATATTCTGTAGGTCTCCTTCTAATGTAGGTATAACCACATTAAGTATTTGTTCATGCCCTTTGAATTTTCCACGACCAATCCTCAGGGCCCATATTGTGACTACCCCAAGCCCGTCGTCCATAGGCCAAGGGCCGGAGACTAGAACCAAAGGCGTAAATCCTGATAAGAAGGAAAGGAATTGTCTCTATATAGTAAACAAACACAACAGAGTACACAAAAGAAGTAATCACTATGTAAAACTGAAATAAAAAATTACATACTGAAAGAAAAGGGGCTGGAAATACAAGACCAACAGTGAGTATAGTATAACTAAAAGACTAGTTCAACAACGGTAAATTAAAGAAGCAAACCATTGTGTCATCCTCGGAAAATCAAACCTGAAGGGTAGGTACAGATGGTCTCCTCAGCACCACAAGTCTATCTGTCCTCTCCGTTTATGTCCCGCCATGTTGTCCCCCTCTTGGAACCATCAACTCTATAAGTATATTCCACGATCAGTGTTTTCCGTCATCTGCATCCAACACAATGTATTGCGGGCATTGCCCATGTAGGGGTGAGTATAACAATACTCAGTAGGGACCCTGAGACCCCCAAAGGTCTCCCAGAATCCACAAATGATAAACTAAAAAGAAAAGATATAATCAATAAGTATCAACCAACTCTACTTAGGTATATTCCCATTCATATACCTAAGTAATCAATTCCAGTTCAACTCCAACTCTTGAGCCCAATCACAACTCAGTCCACACATGAAATATTTAAATCCCATCGATGTAAATGATTGAATGTCAAGACTCAGCTCACTCAAGTATACAAATCAGGAAGAGGGGTGGAGATGATTAGATATATCCTCAGAATCAACTCTTCTACCGAACCCACGTAGGATCCAAGTTCAGAAGTCGTCGCTGTCGAACCCACAGAGGATCCAAGTACAGTAATCATCATTGCCGAACCCACGGAGAATCAAAGTACAGTAGTTATCGATACCGAACCTAGAGAGGATCCAAGTATAGTAGTCATCGTCGTCGAACCCATAGTGGATCCCAATACGGTAGTTATCGCATTCGCTGCCAGCTCTAGGGTTCCCGCACCCAGCACGCTCGATTACGGGAGGGTCTGCTCCTCTATCCAAAGTTTAGATACATCAACTATCATGAAGTCCAGAGTTTTTGTATCCAAATGTTCCATCTCGTCAAAAGGAACCCAACGCGAAAGACGGCGCATCAATCAGATGCCAGGTCTGAGATTTATTGGATTTTCTGTTCTAGGGGCCCAGTTGGAAATATGCTCGTTCCAACCCCGACCATTTTACAATGATGTCCGAAACATACATATAGTATCTCAAATGGCCCACATAGTCATGAGGGTCCCAATTTCATAGATGGTGCATCTATCAGATTCACGATCTTTATGTTATTCGCATTTAAGCGTAACAGGCCAGGCCCGTCAAGGCGAGTGGGCTGGTGGGTCGGCCTGACCTGGTTCGGTGGGTTCGACCCGGAAGAGGGTCGGAATGGCCTGGAGAATTTCGCGGCCCGACCTGGCTTGAGGGGGCGCGACGTGGCCCAGTTGGCCGAGCGCTGCAGGGGGGGGGGCCTACCGAACCGGCGACACCAAGCGGCACCGCCCTAATGCCCGGCCTACCAAAGCCGACCTATCTTCCTAGAGAGAGCGGCCCACATGAGTGGACAGCAGTTCCTCCAGTACCATACCCTCCTGGCACCACATGTCTTCCCAGCCTGACCAACCGGTTTGTTCACCAAGCGGCCCACGAAATGCGTGACGTGGTCCTCCGTAGCGCGGTGCCCTCGTGGTGTCGCTGTCTCTTTAGTCTGTCCGGATATGGCCGTCCGGTTCCTTCTTGGCCGAGAGGCCCGCAGTTGTGGACTGTTTTTCTTCCACACGCGGCTGGTGTGGGCCACCTCCTTCTCCCGTCGCTGCCTCTTCCATCACGCATCATTTGCGAACCAAAACAGAAAACATCATAGGGTCGTCAGACAGTGTTCGTTCAAACTGTGACCTCTGCGTTAGGTGGTATCATAAAGTCAAAGATAAACTATGATTCTCAATGAAGAACGAGGTACAAATAAATTCACTTCAAATTGTACCAACCCGTACCTCAAAATAATGTTCCTGGTAGTCGGGCGTCGTAGAAGACGGTGTTGCGGGGAGATGGCATCAACTCGTTGACATCGGGAAAGAAGGAGCTGAGGATGGCATGTCGTCATAGTTCCTTGTAGGTGTCTCTTTATCCTTTTTCTTGGCCTAATATCGAAAGAGATGATCGTCATTCTTCATTGGTTCTTCATTGGAAGGACAATGTTCCTCATTAAAGAACGAAGCTCTTCTAATTCTATAGATATTCCCCCACCAAAAATATTTTCTATGAAAATATTAAAATAGACATCTCCAGCGTTAAAAGAAATGCCAACTAATTCCAAATAATTCAAAAAAAAAATAAGTGTGTCAATTAATTAATAAGGATAATAATTAATTGAGTAGTAAAACATAATGAGAGGGAGGTGGAGTGTTTAAATTTAAAATAGAGGAGTTAACAACTTTATTAAAGTGGGTGTTAATGGGGTTAAGGGGATTTAATAGGAGGTGAAAGGTTTAGGGAACATGTGGGACCCACCTCACAAATTTCCACTCATGGGATGTTATGTGGGTCTGGCCCCCCTCTAACTCCCATTAGGAGTAAATAACTAACATCCATAAATAAAATTGTGTACTACAAATTTTATTTATTTTATTCTAAATCCCCAAAAATTAACTCTCAACCCGCATAAAATGCAACTGTGGGAAATGTCCCATTAAGTGAATATCGGTGCTGCGATTTCATCAGTATCCTTGGATTTTAATTTCGAGCACTGGTTCAAAAGATAGAAAAACCTGCACGTACGTTTACTAAACGTACCTGAAAAAAACATCAAAAATTTATTCCGGGCACACCAGGCCTTGGAATCAAGTGCCGTCAGAAACTGTAGACTCATAAAATTATAAAGTATTTATGAAAAAACATTCCTTGAATTTTCTGGGTCTTTTCATTACTCCCACCTCAGGGATTTACGTCACCGTAAAGCTACAACACACACTAGGGAAACAAATGGGGGTACTATACACACATCTGAGCCTCCTGCTCCCAAGTGCTCTCCTGGAGGTTCTCATGCTGCCAGCGAATGCGCACCA
Source organism: Viscum album (assembly GCA_963277665.1). Taxonomy (NCBI): domain Eukaryota; kingdom Viridiplantae; phylum Streptophyta; class Magnoliopsida; order Santalales; family Viscaceae; genus Viscum; species Viscum album. Next base: position 863,386,077 of record OY728152.1, on the reverse strand, counting down.
GAGGAATCGACCACACATGTAGTACCCGCTCCTGTTGATCCTCGATCTCCATCGGAAACTCGGAAAATGTCAACCCATCATCAATGTCCATATCCCCATGGTCGATGATGTGGGATGGGTCATGCACGTATCTCCTCAGCTGAGATACATGGAAGACGTCATGCACCCAGTGCAACTGAGGTGGAACGGCCAGGAGGTAAGCCACCTCACCTACTCTACTAAGGACATAGAAAGGTCTCATGAAGCACGAAGATAACTTTCTGCCCCATCCAAATCTCCGTTGACCTCATTGTGATGAGACCGGTAGGAAAACATTGTCGTCATCCTCAAACTTCATTGGTCTCCATCTCCTATCTGCATAGGACTTCTGTGTGCTCTGTGCTTTATCCATCTGCTCTTGGATGATCTACACCTTCTCCGTTGTAGCCTGCACCATCTCAGGTCCTACATGTGCTGACTCCACTAGGTCAGTCCAGCATAGATGTGATTTGCAGGGTCGGACGTACAATGCCTCTTATGGTGCCACCCCGATGGTGGAGTGGAAGCTGTTATTGTACGCAAACTCTACCAAGGGTATGTGATCCTCCCAGATGCGACCAAAGTCAAGGACACATCCACATAGCATGTCCTCGAGAGTCAGAATGGTCCTCTCAGTCTGGCCATCTGTCTTAGGATGGAAGGCCGTTCTCAAGCGAAGCTGTGTCCTGAAATCCTACTATAACCCCTTCCATAACAGGGAAGTGGAACGAGCATCGCGATTGGGAATGATAGATGTTGGAACACCATGAAGTCGTGCGAGCTCTTGAATGTAGAGGAATCCCAAGCTCCCTACAGAGCCCTGATCTCTGATCGGTATGAAGTGGGCTGACTGGGTGACTGAGTCCATCATCACCCAGATAGAGTCGTGTCCTTTGGATGTACATGGAATCCCCATCATGAAATCCATAGATATCCCCCCCCCCACTTCCACTCTGGGACCTCTAAGGGCTATACCAAGCCTTCTGGTACCTGATCCCTCTGGTCCCTGATGTGTCGTAGTAAACTACGTACCATACGCCCTCCTCTAGTAGCCTCAAGATGGGCGCACTAGTCAATCTCTGCCTCAACTCCTGAAAGGTCTGCTGACATCTATCTGACAACACGATGGGTTTCCCCTTCTTCATCAATTCGAAAGAGGTGCTAAAACTCTGGAGAAATCTGGCACAAATATTTGATAGTACCCAGCCATACCCAGGAAACTCAGCACCATTTTCACGTTGTTGGGTGGCTCCCAAGAAAGTACTGCCTCAATCCTTGCTTGATACACTGCTACTCCTGCCTCCGAGATGACATGTCCTAGAAATCAAACCTCTTGAATCCAGAACTGGCACTTCGAGAGCTTACCACAAATCTGATTCTCTCAGAGTGTGTCCAGTACAACCCATAAGTGGTAGGCGTGATCTACCTCAGTAGTTGAGTAAATCAGTATTTCTTTGATGAAAACTACAAAAAATCGATCGAGGTAAGGCTGAAAGATCCTGTTCATGAGACTCATAAACACTGCTGGAACGTTGGTTATGCCGAAGGGTATAATCACGAACTCATAGTGGCCATACCGACACCTAAAGGCCATCTTCTGCGCATCCTCATATTTAACTCTGAGATGGTGATAACCTGAACTGAGGTCTATCTTCGAGAACCATCGTGCTCCCTTGAGCTGATCAAAGAGGTCATCAATTCTCATAAGTGGGTACTTGTTCTTTACAGTCACCTGATTCAGGCGACGATAGTCAACACACAGTCGCAAGCTCCCATCTATCTTCATGGAGAACAAAATTGGAGAATCCTAGGGTGATACACTGGGTCAGATGAATCCCTTTCCCTACAAGTCCTCTAGATGTACCCGCAGCTCACAACGCTCGGCGGGAGCCATCCGATATGTTGCAGTAGATATTGGTGTTGTCCCAGGGTACATGTCAATGTAGAATCCTACCTCTATGCGAGGAGGTAGTCTTGGAATATCATTAGGAAAAACAACCACATACTGATCATCCACAACTGGAAAACTCGGACTCCGCACATCAACTTCTCTAAGGATGAGACTAGCCAACTGATGTGTGATCGGCTGCCCTCTCATCTGATTTAGTTCATCTTGTGCTGCGAAGGCTCCCTTCTCGCCGGTGAAGGTGAACTTTCTCCCATCCATGCAGACACACCACACTTTGTGCCTAATACAGTTGATCTGAGCATGGACTGTAGATAACTATTCCATCCCCAAGATGACTTTGTAAGGCCTCGATGTCAATACAAGAAGATCCCAGCTGAAGTTATTTCCTCCTAGAGTAATCTCACACTGCCGGAACGAGTGTGTACTCATCGATTCTGCTCCCGTAGGAGTCTCTAGCCGTATGGATCGAGCCAACGGCTTCGTCAGAATCTACAAGATCTGAAAAAGGGCAACATAAGTAAAAGAATGTCTCACTCCTGTGTCTATAAGTATAGAAAAAAAGGGTGGAGTAGACATAGATATTACCTAAAATCATCTCAGGTGCACCGTGGTCGTATGACTCGACTGCCTCGAGCTGAGCCAACATCTGCCCTCCAGCTCACTGTGGTCTGGGTGGACCTCCTGTTGGTGGTGGTGGTAGAGCCTGGAAACGTCATCCACCACCCGCTGCTCGGCCAACTCCTCTACCTCGTCAGCCTACTCCCTATGGACCGCCTTGGTCGAACTATACCTCTGCCTGGGAGGTCCCTCCACTGTCTACTTCTCATCTGCACAGCAGGTCAGGTAATCGCGAGCCATGTGGCCCTGCCCACCGCATGAATAGCACTTCTGGCCCCTCGCACAGCTTGCTCTGCTTCATGTGCCCCACACACCAGAAATAGTATCCTGAGGTCGCCCACCTGATGGCTGAGTCCACTTGGACCTCTGTGACATCTATCTACTGCCGGCTGCAGAAGACTCCGCTATGTGTCTCTCTATGGTGGGTCTCGCCGCTGGTGTCCGCTCAGTGAGAAAAATATCCACTAGAAGAGCTCCATCCAGCACCCCCACCTATGTCGGGATGCTGAGGGGAAACATCGAAACTCTGATCTCGTGCCTGAGTCCCTGATCGAAGGTCTGAGCCCTGACGAATGGGTCTAGTACCATATCTGTGTAGTAGCGTGAGAGGTTAGTAAACCTTGCTGAGTACTGAGCTACGTTCATGCTTCCCTACAGCAGATGATGTAAATCATGGATCCTCACTGCATGAATGGTGGCTGGAAGAAACTCCGAGCAGAAGAGACTCTCAATTTCTGTCCAATGTAAAGATGCCTCGTCGTGCACCTAGATCATCAAATACCACCAACTACCTACTGCTACATGCAGGAGACTCGCAGCAAGGATCACCATAAGATCAGTTTGTGTCCCTAATAATCTGAAAACGCTGACGACATACTCCAGCCAATCCTCGGCAGCCTGTGGGTCCATCTCTCTCCAGAACGTGGGCGGCCTCTGTCGCTGAAACTCATGCAACACACTCTAGTGGTGTTCACTCTCTCCTACTGGGTATGGTAGTATCAGTGTCTTAGCGGGTAGTGGTACTGTTGGTGTCTCCATTGTGATGGAGCCCTACACTGAAGCCTCGTCGCTTAGTGGGCTACCATCCCGCACGTAACTCGAAACCCTAGTTGGCTACCTTAATGAGGTCATCCTGAAAAGAGATTGTTGCGCCACAGTCAAAACAGTATACCTGGTGAGCTGACACAAAGTAATCACAATGAAAACTTTTGAAACACACATGCAATCAGTGTTTTTGTGCACTGAGTCGGAAATCAGAATTCAGGGTCCTGCTGTATGGATAGGTCGGCCGCCACACCAACACTGGACTCCCTGGACTGATAACCACACTCAATATTTTTAACAATTTTTCTTCACAGAGAATAAATATTTAGAGTCATGAGTTTTTCGGTATAACTGACTACTCTGATACCAATTTTTCACAACCCGTCCTCGGGGCCCATACCTTGACTACCCCAAGCCTGCCTTTCATAGGCCAGGGGTTAGCGACTAAACCAAAGGCGTAAATCCCAATAAAAATAAAATTTATTTCCTTTATATAGGAAAAAACACAATAGAGTACACAATATAAGTATTCACTATGTAAAACTGAAATAAAAATGTATGTGGTGATAGAAAATGGGGGGAAAATACAACCCCAACAGTGAGTATTATACAACTGAAATACTAGTACAACAGTAGTAAAGTAATGTAGAAACCACTGAGTCACCCTCCAGAAATCCGACCTAATGGGTGGGTACATATGGTCTCCTCATCACCTCAGGTCTTTCCGTCCGCTCTGTGTACGTCCCACTAAGTGGTCCTCCTTGGTGTATCGTCTAGCTCTACAAGTCTCTACCAATATCAACACTGCCCGTCATCTGCATCCAACACAACATAGTGTGGGCATTTCCCATGCACGGTTGAGTATAAAGATATTCATTAGGGAACCCGAGACCCCTGAAGGTCTCCCAGAATCTACGAAGGATGAACTGCAAAGAAAAGATACAATCACAATGTATCAACAAACTAAACTTAGGTATATGCCCATACATATACCTAAGTCATCAATTCCAGTTCGGCTCCAACTCTCGAGCCCATGAACAACCCAATACACACAGAAAGGAAGTCAACAATATCGATGATAATGATTTAATGTCAAGAATCATCTCACTCAGGTATACACCTAACGAAGATGGGCGGAGATGACTAGATGTTGCCTCTGATTCCTCTGTTCTACAGAACCCACGTAGGATCCTAGTACAGAAGTCTTCACTTCCAATCCAACAGAGGATCCAAGTACAGTAATCATCACTGCTGAACCCACAGAGTATCCATTTACAGTAGTCATTGATGCAGAAACCATGGAGGATCCATGCACAGTAGTCATCGTCGTCGAACTCACGAAAGATCTCAGTATGGTAGTCATCATAGTCGCACCCAGCTCTAGGGTTCCCACACACAGGACGCCTGATTTCGGGAGGGTCTGCTCCTCGAGCAAAGGGGTCGATAGATCAACTATCACGAAGACCGGATTTTATGTATCCCAAAGTTCCGTATCATCAAAAGGAACACAACGCGACAGACGGTGCATCAATCAGACGCCCGATCTGAGAGATATTGGCTTTTCCGTTCATGGGGCCCAGTTGGTAATACACTCATTCCAACCCCATAAATTTTCCAATGTTGTACAAAACTCAATTAGAGTAACGTAAAAGGAATGCTTCATCGCGAGGGTCCCAATGTCGCAGATGACACGTCGATCAGACAAGCGGTCTACAAGTTATTCGCATTTAAGCATATCGGGCCTGACCATCAAGCCCAATGGGCTGGCGGGTCTGCCCGACCTGGTTCGGTGGGTCTAACCTAGTAGAGGATTGGACCAGCCTGGTGAAGCACGCATCCTGGATCAGTTGAGTGCGGCTCGGCCCGAGGTGGCGTGATGCGGCACGGCCCAGCTGGCCGAGCACTGCGGGGGGGGGGGGGGGGGGGGGTCTTCGAAACCGTCGGTACCGCAGTACTTTCCAGTCAGACGAAGCCGGCTAGTATTCCTGGAATGAGCGACCTGCACAGGAGGGTCGCGGTTCATCCAGCGTGGCACCCTCCTGGCGTCTCAGGTCTTCCCAGCCCGGCCGTCCGGCTGCCGGCCTGTTTGTCCGTCAAGCGTCCCACGGATCACGGACCACGGTCCTCTGCACCGGGGTGCCCTCATGGCACCGCAGTCTGTTTGGTCCACCCGTCTATGTCCAGCTAGTTCTTTCATGGACGAGTGGCCCACGGTTGTGGGCACAGTTCTTCTACATGTGGCCGGCGTGGGACCACCCCTTCTCCCGTCGCCGCCTCTTCCAACACGCCTTATTTGCGAACCAAAATAGAAAACATCGGAGGGTCTTCGGGCCGTGTTCGTTCGACCCACGCCCTCCACGTTAGGTTGTATCATAATGCTAAAGATAATCTATGATTCTAAATGAAGAATGGGGTAAAAAAATATTCACTTCAAATTGTTCCAACCCCTACCTCGAAATAACGTTCGCGGTAGTCATGCGTTGCGGAAGATGGCGTCACGAGGATATGGAGTCAACTCGTTGATGTCGGGAACGAATGAGTTGAGGATGGCATGTTGCCGGTGTTCCTTAAGGGTGGATCCTTCTCCTTTGGAATGGTTAAAGATCGAACGAGACGATGGTCGTTCTTTGGTGATTCTTCGTTGGAAGGACGATGTTTCTTGTTGAAGAACGAAGCTATTCTAATTCTCTAGAGTTTCCCCTACCAAAAATATTTTCTATGAAAATATTTAAATACGCTTCTCAAACAATAAAATAAATGCCAACAAATTCATAATAATTCAAAAATAAGAGGTGTGTCAATTAATTATTAAGGAAATTAATTAATTGAGTCGGTAAACTTAATGAGAGGGAGGTTGAGAGTTTAAATTTAAAAGAGAGGTGTTAACAAATTTATTAAAGGGGGTGTTAATGTGGTTATGGGGTATTATGAGGAGGTAAAAGGTTTAGGGAACATGTGGTACCCACCTCAAAAATATCCACTCATGGGAAGTTATGTGGGTGTGGGCCTATCTCAAACTCCCCTTGGGAGGAAATAACTAACATCCATAAATAAAATTGTGTACAAATTTTCATTATTTTATTCTTAATCCCCAAAAATAAACTCTCAAACCGCATAAAACTCAATTGCGGAAAAGGTCCCCTTAAGCGAATACCGCTGCTTCGAGTTCATTGGTGTCCTCAGATTTCAATTTCGAGCAACAGTTCAAAAGATATAAAAACCCACACGTACGATTACTGAACATACCCGAACAAAACATCAGAAAATGATTTCGGGTACACCAGGCCTTGGAATCAATTGCTGTTAGAAACTGAAGACTCGTGAAATTACCATGTATTTAAGAAAAAAATTCCTTGACATTTCCGTGTCTTTACATAATTGACAAATGCTCCAATGGTCTTTATTGAAATCATGAACATGGTGTTTCAACTGTATGTTGATTCCTTTATTGTAGTTTTAATGGATGACATTCTAGTATACTCTGTCTATAAGAAGTAACACGAACATCACATACAAATAATTTTGGGCACCTTGAGGGATCACCGCTTTTATGGAACTTTTTCAAAGTGCACTTTCGGTATCAGGGATGTGAAATTTTTCAGGCATGTGATCTCGTAGCATGGGGTTTTATTGGACCCTGATAAGATTTCTGTGGTCATGTCATGGGAGAAACTGAATAATGTGATTGAGATCCGGTGATTCCTTGGCCTGACTGGTTATTATAGGCGATTCATTATAGATTTCTCATGGAAAGCATCACCGTTGACCACACTCAACTAGAAAGGGATGAAGATTTTATGGGGCCCAGAATGTCTGGCATAATTTGGGGAGATGAAGCGGTGTTTGACTACCAACCCTATGTTGATTTTTCCTAAGTATAGAAAATAGTTATGTGGTCTATTGTGAAACTTCATGTATGGGTATTTGGTGTGTGATTATGGAGGATTATAATGTGGTTGCATATGGCTCTCACCAACTTCGATGATAGAGAAAGTATTACCCAACCCATGACATGGAATTGGTAGTTGTGATGCATGGCTTGAAGACCTATCATATCTACCTTTTTGGCAAGAATTTTTTGGTCTACTCTGATCACAAATGCTTTGCCTATATCTTCTCATCAAAGGACCTCAACATATGGAAGTGTTGTTGGATCAATTACATGAAGGGGTTCATCATTGACAATGTATATACCCCAGGAATGGGTAATGTGGTGGCTGACACCTTGAGTAAGATAGTTCTAGTGCTGGCTATGAGCATGTCCAGTGATGAGTGGAATTTTATGGGACTCTCTGATAAAATGCATGTTGAGAGTAGGGATAATAGTGGAGGTGTGTTCTTGGTGAGCATCCAGTTGAACAATTCCTTGTCGGAGATGATTCAGTATGACAAAAATTATGATGAAATTTTTTAGTGGTTGAGGCAGTTTCATCATTGTAGAGAGACGTCATCTGAATGGTCGCCTTCCCTAGAGGGCATCTTATGCATCAAGGGATGCTTAGTAGTTCCATCATCTATATGGAAGGTGGTGATGTCGGATAGCCACCAATCATAGTGAGTTGTTAATATGGGGTCCATGAATGTGTATTATTATGTGATATGACATTTCTCATGTCCTAGTATGGGACAAGATGTAGTGGAAATTGTGTCGAGATGCTACATGTCACAACAGGTGAATGTAGAGAATTAAACACCCTAATGTTTTCTCCACCCATTACCAATTTGTAACTATAATTGGGATGAAGTCTCCATGGAATTATTTATTGGAAAAACATTCACCCCTCAAAGGTAGGAATTTCATTTTGGTGGTGATTGATCATCTATCCAAATAAGACCACTTCATTCCAATAAATGATACAACTAAAGTGGATGAGTTGGGAAGTTTGTATCTTTAGGAGGGGGTGAGACTCCTGGGCATTCCATCCAAAGTTGTCTCGGAGAGAGACCCCCATTTCAATTATATGTTTTGGGAAGAACATTATAAGGCCTTCGGGTCTCAGATTAAGATTATAACATCATACCATCCTCAAACGGATGGTCAGACAAAACAGGAGAACCAGATTCTGGAGGACATGCTCTGTGAATGTGTTTTGGACAATGGAGGTTCTTGGGATAACTATTCGAGGTTGGTTGAGTTTTCTTATAATAATATTTACCCATCCTCAATTTTAATGGCTCTATTTGAGGTTAATTATGGTCGAGTTTGTTGGTCACCTTTTTAATGGGTTGAGGAATGTGAGACCTCACATCGTGGGTTGAGTAGGGTTCAAGAGACTTCTGAGAAGGTCAATTTGATTAGGAATCATTTATTGATAGCTTAGAGACTCCATATATCATATGTTTTTTGGATGCATCTAGACATTGTGTTTTCTATAGGTGACATGGTATTCTTATGAGTGGCCCCTCGTTTGAGCCATCATTGACTGGGGAAGGCAGGGAAGATGACATTTTAATATGTCCGCCATTTTTAAATCAACGAGTGTATTGGAATGGTGGATTATAGGTTGTCTATATCCTCTCAGTTGGCATCCATGGATGATTTCTTCCATGTCTCCTAGTTGAAGCAATACAACCTGAATCTGTCCTATGTGTTGAGTTGGGAAGAACCGATGATAGAACCTGACATGCCAGTTTTTTAATGGATAGTTCAAATATTTTACACCCAAAGGAAGGTTCTTTGAGGGAAGTCTATTCTGAAAGTCGTGGTTTGTTGTAAGAATTATTGTAATACACATGAGACATGGGAGTTAATTTCATGGGTAGAGGAAGGGTACCCGTTCATGTTTTCTGAAAAAAAACATTAAGTTGATTTTATGGGGAGCAATGTATTTCATGGTGCGGAGAATTGTAATATACAAGACATATTTTAAATTTTTTATTAATTTAATTTTTTATTGGATTTTTTGGGGGCTAAACCGGCATTTTTTGAGGAATGGGTGAGTCTTCATGATTTGGAAAAAACCATGATCCAAATTCCTGATTTAAAAAATTGTGTGTTTTGTAAATCATTCATTTTTCAACATTTTTCATCCATTAAAATTGTTAAATGGCCTTCCCTAACCTATTAATGCCACAATATTAATTTGGACCATTTAGTAATCCATAATCATGCTATATTTGGGTTTTTTTATGGTAATGGGATTGTTCATTATCCCATTACCATTTTTAAAAATGTATATTTTATTATTTAATAACATATTAATTATTTACTCTTCTATGGTGATTCCACCTACCACTAGAATGTAACTTCATTATCCATATACACATTACCATTCCCCCCTTTTTTGAGCTTTTTTGAATCTCTAATTAGGGAAGAACCTCAAAAGGGTTCTCAAAATCGACCTCATTTTAAGAGGTAACTTGTTTCCCCCATAAATCCTTAATTTCTCACTAGTTTTATCCCATTATAGTTTCTAAATGATATCTTCATCAATATAAATACTTTAATTGGATTTCTGAGTATAAAAATTCATCTACTAGTGTATGGGATGAGATTTCCTCATGATCCCCCAAGTAAGTGTGTTTCCTTCATTCTTCATTAATTTTGCTTAGGGTTTCATTCAATTTTCTTATAGTTTCTTATCTTATCCTTGAGGTTCCTAATTTCGAAAAAATAATGGTTTCAAACCTATGGTTTATCATTGTGTTTTCTTGGCCTTGTATTCTGATTTTATGTTCAATATAACTTCCATGAGATGCGGCGATGGTGAGATTGTATTTTTTCACAAATGATTCAAGGGTTTTTCGTTAATTGGGTAGGTGATTCAATGTGTTTGAAAATTATTTGAATTGGAATGCTGTGTTTATGATATTTTCATGTTCATTTCATATTATTATTTAATAGAATACTGGTTTTAGTTGAGTTTCAAATTAAAATGAATTTTTAGTGCCAAATGTATGTGATATTGGGGGGGGGGGCTAGAAATATTTTAATGTTTCAACTGGGAAAGCCATATAAATACTCAGTTTATTGTATTAAAATGTAATATGTATTCAAATAATGTTTTGAATATTTAACCCCTTTGGTTGTTTCTGTGTAAGTAGGTTTTAATGGTGTTTGTTGAACATGTGAACTTTAAGATCCATGTTTGTTTAAAAATTGATGTTTTAAAAAGATAAAATTTCTTGGATCACATGGGGCTACCCTAAAATTAATATTTTGGTTTCATAGAAATGTATTTGGGGTATAATTTTTTTTTGTCTTTTGAGTGTGCACATGGTAGGAAATATGGTGATTTTAATGAGTTTTTGGTGCAAAACAATGAGGGATTTTTAGGGAATCATTTTATAAAAAATCAATCTGTTTTATTGTGTGTTTTATGTGCTTTAAAATGTGTATAGATAATATACTGAATTTATGTGACCATTATTGGTGTTTTATATGAAAATGTATCTGTGCATCATGCTGAAATTGTTTGATCATAATGGGGGATGCCCGGGAACCTAGGTGGGGAAGATATATACTAGCACGACTAGTGGATTGCATATGTTTTGTCCTTGTTTAACATATAATTTGGATAAAAAAACTCCAAAAAACTATATGGATGAATATTGTGAAAAAATTGGTATTGTGTATGTTCCCTACTAGTGTCTCACTCACAATAATATATTTTACTATGGTAACATTATATCGAGGTATGAGGTACATGGGTTAGCAGGCCCTCTAATGACTAGGAGTGTCCCCATTTTAATTTCTCATCGGATTTGTGGTATTTAACCTTTTATTAGGAGTTTTTTGGAATTATATTAAATTATCTAACATTAAAATTTAAATGTGTTAACATTCTGAATATTTTATCTTAAAAACTATTTTGAATTGAACATTGTATTTCATTGAATTTGTCACCATTTTTCATTCCATATTAAAACTGCTTGATTTTTCACTATGTATTGCTTGAACATTGGAATCATTGGGTAGTTTCTTATTGGTATTATTGTCACACCATAATTACACCCCTTTGGTGTAGGTATAGATTATTATTATTGTCTCAGGTAAATGGAAGGCTTTAGGTGATTTCTGTTCAGAGTGTTAGTTCCCATCCTTGGGGCGGAGTTATGGAGACGATTTGTCAGTGATGACCACTTGTAGTATGGATTCATTTTGGATGTTTTAATGTTTTTTTATTGTACATGGACCACTAGTACTATATTAAATCACATGTATTCAATTTTGGTATTTCCTTAAGACATATTTGTATGAAAATTTACGATTTATATTATGGATTATTTTTATGTTTTTATACTTTAATACTCGGATAAATCATTGTCAAAAATAATTTTTTGATTCCTGGGAACTTTTCCATCACATGGGGATAAGTAACTCCCTTCAGACCATTATACGTGCCAGGTTTGGTGCCATTATTGTTGGAAACCAGATTCGGTTTGTGACATTCCACATTAAATTGATTCATTTGGATTCTAATCATTTTCAAAAACCAAAATTCAAAGAGTGAGAAATAATAATTCTAATGGAAAACCATATAATCAAAAAAATAATTTACTAGATGTCTAAACAGTTTCACCTTATTCTATGTAACCTTTGGATTAATATAAGTTAGTTATTATCGTTATATAAACCATAGGATTTTATACTACATTAAGTCATATAGAAATGGTTATCATAACATTTTTTAAAACATAATTTCCAAATATCGATTAGCCTCTACCATGATTCCTACTTCAATAGAACAATATTCTCCAATATAAATATTATATCTTTTTATATGAATATTAAATTTACAATATTTTGATCGATGATTAAATAGTAATTTTTTAATGTCTTAGATAATAGTTATGTAATATTCTTATTTTTTTAAAGACATTCACTATCTCCCACAGTGATAATCCCACCTAGTACACATTATTGTAACCCCCTGCTTCAAACTATCTACACAACCACTAAGATGAAAACATAGAAAGGATGATATTAGATTTTAAATAATGTAAATCATAGAGATATCAATTAAGGTTCATGTGAAAGAATAAGATAAAAATATGCATATAATACGATGAGAAAAAATTAAAATTATTTATAAAAATTATGAGAAATATCATAAATATATTTTATAGCATGAAACATTTTCACATAAAAAGCAATGAATCATAAAAATGTGTAATCCCCATAACTCAATCATTATGCATATGTTTATTTCATAATTGTTTTTGGAACAATCATCAGTATAAAAACCATTTCATATGTCCTAATATACAACCAATACCATTGGATATATCTTCAACACATGTTTTTCATAGTGGATTAGTCACATTTACTAGTTTCCCATTATGGATCAAGCACTTCAACATGTTTCCCAAAATTGATCAAGCAATTCGACTTGTCTCCCACAAAATATCAGGTGATATAATACATTAAACAAATCATTTTAGGTTAATAAATGTACCAAAAATCACATAATGAATATCTTTTAGATGTGAGCCACAATATCAAAAAATAGTCATCATATTATCTAATCATAATATCATCATATTATAACCTATATAAAGAAAAAATGTCTCTTATGAAATTTATTAAATAACTATATTATAAAAAATAAAAAATAAATATTCTTTTAAGTATCAGCATCTTCAAAATTAAAAATATATAGAAATACTATGAATTATATCACCCAATCACATCCCTAGTATATCATAAGTATAAATGTAGGATGCTTTAAATGATGACTGTAAATATTATTAAAATACCATAAATACAATAATGAGAAAAAAACTCTTTTCATTTGAAAATAATGATTCAAAATCACTAAATTTATAAAATATAATGGAAAAAAATTATTCAAAAATAATATTTTAAACCTACATATGATGCTTCAAATTATAGGGTTATCATGATAGTAAGATGTTCATTTCATGCTATATAAGTTAAAATTATACATTTGTTTCGTCTTTTTGTCAATAATTACATCATTCATAAAATGATTAGTTGATTCCTTGAATTATTTTTTATAAAAAGTAAAAAAGGTAAAATTATTTTAAAAAATCAAACGATAATATTAAAAAAATCTTGGATTTTCTAATAAAATATTGATATTAAAGAAAAAATATTTTAGAATATAGGATAAAATAATGTCAATTTTCATTAAAAATATTCTTCTGATCTCTTAAGTGATTAAGGTGATGAAAATAGAGGGAAAACATATTATTATGAAAATATAATAATGTTATAAAATGAAACAGATTCATCAGATAAAGATCATATAATTTCCGCAACATAATTTCTTGTATGAAGAGTCCTGGTTAAAATAGGATTGAATGATAAATCCCATTCCTCAAGTCTGACATTTAATTGTTTAAATTAGACAGTAATTTATAATAAATTTTGACATATTATACATGCATTAGAAAACCATATTATTATCTATCATACTAGGTATTATTTATTTATGGAATCTTATCATCATTTTATTAATAATTTGTTAATAAAATTATTGTTCTGGCTGATAAATGCTTTGTTTTAAAAATATGTTTTAGTTTTGAAGTCCCTATCATTAAAATTTTATCATGGTTCAAAAATATTCATAATATTAACAATGTGACAATAATCATATATGTTCGTTATATAGATAATTATAATCATTCACATAATACAGAGGAATAAAAATGAATTACACTACTTAAGGAGATGAGAGGTCGTATAGACACATGAAATGAACATTAATTATTTCAATGGATGTAATAAAATAAAATTATAAATAATTCAATATTATAAGATAATTATTGTATAATATATATCATATATAGTAATTAAATACTTCTTTTTTATCATCCAATTATAATAGAGTGGAGAACAAATCCCATCAATTCGTGGAGGTGGTAGTCCACACGTACGCATGCACGATGTTATTATTTACCATAATTTTGAAGGTAAGATGGTAGATGTTAAATTATTAATCAACAATTGTAATAATTTAACAAATTTTATTTAAAACATTTGAACCCGTCATAATACAGGTTAATAAAATTTGGGATGAAAAATATAATGCCCCAATTATAGAAGCCCATAATCGGTGTGTTATTTTACTACATTAGCATGAATTTAAGGAATAATATCCTAAAGGACAAATCATTTCTGTATTCTTGGAGAATCTAGATACATATATGGAACCCATTTGATGTTGTAAAAAATTGAATACTTAATTATAGCTAATAAATAGCATCCTCGAAATATAAATAAATAATCTCATCTTCATAAATTGGGGAAGGAGAGAAAATGAATACAAGAGTTAAAATGATCAGAAATAGTTTCATATAGTTTAATATTTAAATATTAATAATTTACAAATAATCAATTAGACATAATCAGTATCCCTGGGTGAATAATTAAAAAATAGATGCCATCAATAAACCGAAAATGAAAATTAAGGCATAGATTTTGTTATAGTGAAAACCTCATGGAATGTAATAATCAAATACTGAATAAATATAATGATAATTATTTATATTCTAGGTATCATTCACATGAAATATCATTCCATCGAGACAGTTTAGTTATGTGGTTAGAAACCCTTATGATTATTTTTTCGAAACACACTCTAATGTTTTGTCACCAAAATATTTGACTAATAAGACATGATAATGTATCGAGGCACTATAGAGGTTCCCTACCATCAATACAAGTCCAAATAATTATTTATAAAATAAAAAAAATTCCATTTCATTATATATCTTCAGTTGAATATATGGATTCATCAATATTTCCCAAGTTAAAATAATAATCAAATGATCCATTTTTTGTAAAATGATATACATATATTATTATAATCATATATCAGAAACAAAAATATTGATATTTAATCGAATTTAAATTTCAAATTAAAAATGATCTTAAAGGGTCATTAGATAAATTAAATACAAATTATTTGGTTCACAATACCAAGTCTCAATGAAATGGAAATGGAGAAAAAAATCCTATACAAAATTATAATCATTCGATTTTTATGACCAAATAATAATAATCATTAAAAAGAATAATTTATTACAATGAATAGAAATAGAATTATTATATTATATATGAAATTTAAGTACACATACACCACATATAAGAAATAAGTTCCAAACAATTGAAACATAATGGGAATAAAATTTATATGAGAAACCTTATACCTTATGTCGGAATGTGTTCTCAGTTGATCTTAATGTCATGAATAATCAAATTAAATACATTAATTAATAAAATCATAAGATTTTATACATTTATATGATTTATTATAATTTTATTAAGTCAATTTATGTCCTTTTGGATGAGTTATTTGATTCAAATTTATCATCTAAGAGCGTTGGCTTCCTTGTTTTTCATGATCAACATACTTGTCTATGAATATAAATGTTCATGTGTAATGGATATAATTATAAAAAAATGAATTAATATATTAGTAGTTAACATAAATATTTTTAATTTTTTTGAATATAATTATGATTCATGGTATGGGAATGAATCATTAGACAATTCATTTTGTTATTTTCTATTTATATTATTACATTAGACATTGATCCTAACAAACTTATTCTTGTTTATTGTTTAATATTATGCAAATATGTTTACTCTAGAACATAAAAAGGGTTATATTATTCATTTTAAATTATTTCTACACCACTAAAATGGTTTCACGGACCACTTTTAGGATTAATTTAAATAATGAAAAGTCATAGTACATGAAGGTTGTAAATTTGAAACCTCTAAGATGATTATTTCGTTTATAAAATAAAAGAGGGAGAGTAAGATGACTGATAATGGTGATTAAATTAACAACATATAATAATATTATATATATATTAATGGATCGATCATAATCAATTAGATGGATGAGGAAAGGAGTGAATAATAAAATAATATAAATTGAAATGAAATTAAATATAAAAGGAAGAGGAATTACCTCTTCAAATAACCTCATTGTGAACCTCTGTAAGGGAAAGGGTTTTGGTATTTTTGAATGGCCAGGAACTCATAGATTTGGGTAGGTACTAGGTAAGAGTATTTCAATAGAACATTAGAAATATTCAATGCATAATGGTGTGAATAGATCAAGGAGTGAGGTGTGAATTTTTATAGTGAAGGAGAGTAGGGTTTTTTCTAATATTTTGTTCATTATTTTATTATTTTTTTCAAGAGATGAAAAAGTAAGATTCCTCTGACCAAAAATAGTAATAATTTCATGTGAGTTAAAAAATGGATTTTTACATTATCCATCACTCAATAATGATGCATAAATTAAATTATTTACAATATTTCATAAAATATCAAATTTAATTATTCACCAAAAATTCATGTATATCCAAAAAATCCCAAAAATATATTCCAATCATTTTTTAATATGTAGAATTAATAAAATTGATCACATTATATTAAAATAATATTATAAATATATAAAAAAATATTCTCATATTAAAATAATTATTTACATGACAAATACAAAATATTAAATTATATCTAATTTTATGACACCCTGAAAAATTATCAAAGGTCTGATTATATTATTCTCAAATAATAGGACATGAAAATATTTATTTTGTAATACATTATATGAAAAAGAATTTTCTTTTAAATAAATATATTTATTGTAAAATTATAAATATATTTTTATTTCTCAAAAAAATAACTATAAATAAGTATTAGTTTTTAATATATTCACATTCATTTTTAAGGTGCCTAATTTTTTTTATACATTATTGGGTGAGGTTAATATTCATTAGGATTGTATTGAAATTAATTGGGGGTACATTACAATTTATATGGGTAACATTACGATTCACAAGGGTAATATAATATTCACCCAAAAATATGTTGATCCTATCAATCCTTAAATATCTTATGGAACAGAACCATGTATGTCCATTTTTAGAAATTAAAATCATATAAATGAACAAAAACATTATGTTTAATATCTATGATATGACTATCACCTATAATCTCATGAACCTCATCCCAGTTGGTGAGGTCTCGTTATGTGCATCCATAAGACCAGGTTTTAAATCCAGGAAGATGCATAATTCCGTTTTACTATAGCAGTATTGTTGCGACTACTTTAATAGCTACTGTTCGGTATTGTAGCAGTCAGAACTATTCTCCTTGGGCCACTGGTTTGAGTTTGGAGTCCTTAATTCCTTCACGACACCCTATAATTCAGGCCTATTATGCTTTACGGCTACATCAAGGCCTTCGATCCACCACAAGGCCTTCAAGGCCACCTGATATGCGGATGCATAGGCAGATTCTACATGAAACCTGCTCAAGTTGACGATTCAAGATGAGGGAACATTCATCAGAGTATGGAAAAAAGATTTGTAAGAAAAAGAGTGTATGAAATTGCCATTGGTACCAGTCCTATTTATCTCTGTATAAGATAACATGTCGAAAAACCATACAGAGGTAGAGGGCTGATCACGATGTAGATGTTGGGGAGGGGTGGTTTCAAGTAGTCATAGTTCTAATGATTTCCTAAAGACCTACGGGTCCTGTAATGTTTCCATGTCCATGGGATATGTAATATATAATCCTACATGCCTTATAAGGGTTCCCCTCATCCCTTCAATGGGGGTTATAAATAATCAATAAAAAAAGAGGGCCTTCGGGCCATTCTGAAAAAACTATCAATTATAACAATGTTTTGTTTCATAGAGATGTAGTGTTGCATTCATAATAAGATATCTAATGAATTCAAATTAATCATACCATAAAATCATGAGGTTTCATATTAGAAGTGAATATATTCAAAACATAATTTATTATATATCAAAATAATTATAATATTTAATATATATATATATATTGTTCATAAAATGAATAATTAAATAATATGTTGATAAAATTTTAATTTTTAATAACAATAAAAAGAGATATATACCCATATTAAACTATTCATTAAAAACCATATATTGTAAAATAGAATATGTTTTTATACAATTAATTTAAAATTAATTTGAAAGCTATAAATTGAAAATATAATTATTTATAAGTATTTTTATTAATTAGGACACTTAATTTTAAATTATTATTACACAAAACATAATATATTGAAAATTATAAAATAAATTTATAGTGTTTTAAATCATTTTCTTTCCAAAATTATTGCATCCTCAAAATTCATTTTTCAGAAAAAAAATTATTCTGAATTACCATCATTAGAATTAATAAATTCTAGGATCTCAGAACATATATACGCTATAGTTTAGATGACAACATCTAATATCCAAAGATGTATAGACCAGTTATCCATCATCACAAACAAGGTTTATATTTACCTATAAGTCCTTCATAATGGTTTGTAAATAAATATGTATTATTCTATGAATATCCCATGTGGAGTTTCAAACTAGGGGTGCAGTTAGGCCTATTATAATGTACCATGTTACCTCGAGATAGGCCTGAAAGATCTTTTCAGAGTTGATAATCATTGGTACGTTTGTTCAAGGACAACATACACTTGTATTATCCGAAAAAAGATTTATTTCTTGGAATACCCACATAATTTCTACCTTATCATAATTATTTGATTATATTGTATACATAAACCCAATGTTTGTCTTAGGGTTGTTCTCTCTAAATTATGTTCCCTAAATCTAGTTCCCTATGAATCTACTAAACATCCACTAATACCAACTTTTATTCCACCACCCCAGAAGCCCAAATACTGTGAATTATTTTACTACATGTACATGATTTCAATGAATTATATCCCATTGGAATGATATGTTTAGTAGTATTTGTGAATTTAGATACATACAGGGAATCTATTTTACATTTTGAATAGAAAACAAAACATAATAAATAATAACATCGAATAAAATACATCCATGAAAATTAAAATAATCATCACTTCTTTATTACAAACAGAAAGAGAAAAAATGTAATGGGTGTGATCAAATCCTCAGTATGTGATTCATATAGTTGAAGGATGTAACAATATTAATTGAATCATAATTAATTACAAATAGTCATTTTGGCAGGGTGAATAATTGAAAAACACACGCCATCAACAAACATAGAATGAAAAATCATCCTTATATTTTCTCACAGTTAAATACTCATGGAATGAAATAATTTATTAATAAATAAAGAGAATCATTATTAATTTAATGTCGTGTATTTGGCACATGAACCATCATATCGTCAAGATGGTTTTTGTTTGTGGGTAGAAACTCATCTGATTATGTTTTGGAAGCAAACTCGAGGGGTTTGACTCTTTTATTGTATCATGAGACCAACTGATGAATCAAGGGGTTATAGTGGGACCCACACATCATTATAAGCCCAAATAATTGTTTATATATGAAAAATATTATTTTTCAATATCCTTATTGAAGAGAGTATATGGATTCATCAATATTTAAACAGTTAAATTTGAATTAAAAAAACATCGTATGTAAAATGGTATAAGGATAAGACAAAAATCCAAACCATCAGACAAGAATATAGATATTATATGGAATTTTAATTTAGAATGATATATTTTATCAAATGGGATGTAGACAAACCACATAATTCACTAGTCCAGATAACGTTATTTATGTCGGCTATTTTTCATTTTTACGTCAGTTTTCCGTCGACGTTAATATGGACGATGTTATAGATAACGTTTTTTACGTCGGTTATTTAAAAACCGACGTAACAAACATAACATCGTGGTGTTTATGACGTCAGTTAATTAATAACCGACATGAAAAACTAGGGGGGCTTATAATTTTGGTTATTATATAACCGCCGTGATTAACCAGGGGGTGGGGGTTATCACTTCGGTTATATAATAACCGACATTATAAACACGTGCGGGGGAGTTTATCACATTAGTTATTAAATAACTGACATGATAAAATCCCGAGCAATGGTTTATCACGTCAGTTATTATATAACTGATGTGCTAAACAAGTCCTGGGGGGGTTATCACTTCTGTTAATAAATAACTGACGGGATAAAAGGCATGGGAAATGGTTTATCACAGAGGTTATTAAATAACCGGAGTGATAATCCATTTCTGAGGCATTTTATCACTTCGGTTATTTATTAACCGACATGATAAATCATTTCCAAGGTCCTTTATGACGTCAGTTATTAAATAAATAATGTGATAAACCATGCCACATGTGTTTATCACATCATTTATTTAAAAAACCAACGTGATAAACCCTTCCCGATTTCTTTATCAAGTCGGTTATAAAATAACCGACATGGAAGAAATTTTAAAAAAAAAATCAACTGCAGTCCTCTTCTCTCCCCCAGAATCATCCAGAAACCAAATCAATAATTCATACCACAAAAATAGAAGGAGATCAAAACATGAACTAAATAAAATTGAAGCATTTACATTGATAACATATAAAACTCACCCCAATTGACAGCCCCCACCATCATGTATACCCCATAGACATCCCTCCCCCGCCCCATTAGATCCCCCACCACACCCCTGGACTACCCCCGACCCCTTGGACATCCCCAAACACTCATCAACATCCCCCCCACCCTGCTGAACAACGCCCCCACAACCCCTCACCCCACTTGACAGCCCCCACCCCATTGGAGCCCCCACCACACCCCTGGACTGCCCCCCGACCACCTGGACAACCCCAAACAACCCTCGACAACCACCCCACCCTCCTGAACATCTCCCCCTCACCCCTCACCCCACATGACAGCCCCCACCACACACCTGCATAGCTCCCTGACCCCTGGATAGCTCCAAACACCCCGGGAAAACCCCCCCACCCTCCTGTATAACCCCCCCCCCCCACCCTAGACAGCCCTCCCCCACCCCATTGGAGCCCCCACCACACCCCTTGACTACCCCCACCCTCCTGAACAACACCCCTCACCCCCACACCCCAAATGACAACCCCCCCATTTGATCCCCCATGACACACATGTACTTCCCCCGACCCCCTTGACATCCCCAAACACCCCTCGACAACCCCCCACCATCTTGAACAGCACCCCCTCACCCCCTCACTCCACTTTACATCCCACACCACACCCCTGGACATCCCCGACCCCCTGTACAGCTCCAAACACCTCGGGACAACCCCCCTCCCCCACCCTCATGTATACTCCCCACACCCTGGACAACACCCCCCCACCCCATTGGATCCCCCACCACACCCATGGACTGCCCCCACCCTCCTGAACAACACCCCCTCACCCCTCACCCCACTTGACAGACCACACCCCATTGGAGCCCCCACCACACCCTTGGACTGCCCCCCGACCCCCTGGAAAACTCCAAACACCCCGGGACAACCCCACACCCTCACGTATACCCCACACACCCTGTACATCCCTCCCCCACCCCATTGGATCCCCCAACACACCCCTGGACGGCCCCCCGACCCCCTGGACTGCCCCAAACACCCCTGGACAACCCCCCACCCCCACCCTCATGTATAACGCCCACCCCCTGGATATCACTTCCACACCCCTTGACATCCCTCCCACACCCCTGGATAGCCCTCCCACCCATGGACTTCCCCCCTCCCCACCGGACATCCCTCCCAGACCCCTGCACACCCCCAACCCCACTGAACACCCCCCCACGCCCTTGCAACCCCTCCCCCCAGAATAAAATCCATACGAGAAAACCCATCATAAGTAGAC
Source organism: Viscum album (assembly GCA_963277665.1). Classification (NCBI taxonomy): domain Eukaryota; kingdom Viridiplantae; phylum Streptophyta; class Magnoliopsida; order Santalales; family Viscaceae; genus Viscum; species Viscum album. Next base: position 863,363,896 of record OY728152.1, on the reverse strand, counting down.
CAAAACAAGAAGTAGAGATAAATTAAACATTCACATATATAACATTAAAAACATACACTGTCAACTACAAAAAAACTAAATCCAACCTAAATGACTACCAAATATACAATTACAACGGCAATATTCAAAATAAAATTTTACAATACAAACAACTAAAATTCAATCAAACATTTAAAATAATTTGACCACTCCACTTGTAAGTGTTTTATGTCTTTAGCAGTACAAGGTTGAGGGTCATCAAAAATCTAAAAATGAAAATGATAGTTGTTAACGTGTATAATGAATAAATCAAATTGAAATATTATTACAATGTTTAAGAGGAAATCTTACCAGGTCAAAATTCACAACTGTCCCAATTATTATTATTTCATACACAAATATTAAAATATAATATCGGCATTCGATTACTCCTTGTTGTTAATGAAAACTCTGTTTTAATGAGTGTAAATTCAATATATTATTTTTATGTAATAAATCAAAATGTTCAAATTATAATTGGATATACCTTCGCATTTACATATTTGATCTTTTCACTCCTTTTCTTTGTGTTTTTTCGAAAGTAGGCCCATGCCCTATAATAAAATAATATGAATTGGGTAAATTTAAAATTCATTATAATATATAAAACTATTCAAAAATTGAAACTTACTTTTCCAATATATTCTTAAAACATTCCCACACACTATCATGGATAGAGCATATCCAATAATGTGCTTTCTCCCTTGGGAAAAAACCCCCTAACATCTAATGATCACTGATAAAATGAAATTTAACATTAGTGGTTTTTTATGTTAAAACATAATTAACACTTTCAGATAGATGTTTTTCATACCTCTCACAAAAAGGCATCATCCAACATTGTGTGACTATATTCTTTTCAAGTCTATCAGCAAAATAAAGCATTCTTTGTTCCTCATCCAATGCACATGCTATAGGGGAAATCAATTGCGGGTCCATGAATCCATATACATCTGTCAGCACATTCCTCTCACAAATTTTATAAAGATAACTAACACAAAAAAGACATAAGATTACATTTTTAATAAAAATACCGCAGGGAAAAGGTGTTAAGACTAACATGGAAAAAAATTTCACCACGTTGATGCCCAACTTATCTCTAGTAACAAGCTCTATGATATCAGTTTTCATAATCCCCACAGTTATTTCACGTCCAAAAACATGAGATTCCATTGGAAACTCATAATGAACCGACAAAAAATTTGAATATCTTGAAAATATATCAAGACTACTAGAATCTGTATCTGATGTCATAGCAATTTGTCTTTGTTGTTGTCTATAGATTATTTCTTTACCTTTGATGTATTTCTATAAAAATAAATTGACAAATGTATTAGTTTTCAAATGATAAAACAACATTAATAAAAAAATAAAATAAATGATATAAAATTCATACCTCTATGTTAATGAGTCAAATAAATCTGGATGGAAAAATTAAAAAATAGTCTATACTATGTCCAACTGTCGCCACCTCATCTGTAGGTAATGGTACTCGAGCTGGACTATCTATAATATCATGTATATTAACCCTCTGATTCTCTAACTTTAATTATTGAGGATGAACTGTATCTCCTATATAATATACCATCCCATATGCTACTATATTAGGTTGAGAATCATCAACATAAAACTCGCAATAAGTAGGAAAATGCGGCAGAAGTGTAGGATAAAAAATGTGGTCCGCAGGCTGAGGTGGGGGAGTGGGAGCTACTGGCGGAGGTGGGGGATAAATAATGGGGTCTGCAAGGGGAGGTGGAGGAGTGGGAGCTGCAGTCTGAAATTGTCTTTGCATGTCTAAAAACATTGACTGAACCGATGCTCTAATCTTGTCCTCCATCGTCGCATTAATATTATGAACTTCAGCCTCCAAGGATTCTATTTTTTTTAGAAACCCCATAAACTTTATAAGTTCAATAACATGGAAAAACTTTTCATACTGATACACTTTCCGGATATCCTCTTACACGACATGGATATTTGGGCCTTCCCAATTCTATAGATAAAATATCATCCCTCCCAGTAGATGTAAATGTCCCATGTGAACTATGCTCCTCAAGAGAGTCATGTATTAATTAATTGAACATTTCTATAATTATTGAAATTATAGGATGAATATAGTTAACTTAAATAAATAAAATAGATATCTTACAATACTCTCAGCTACGATTCTCGAATCATCCGACAGTTATTTCCCTTTTTTCCCTTCCGAGATCTCTTCCATTGTTCATGTCTAGGTGGAGGGGATGAAGGGGACACCTCTCCAAATCTTGAAGACTCAGCTCTTAGTTGTTGAAATTTTTCCACCATCATTTACTCTTCCAAAAATGCATACCCTCCCTGAGATAAACTATGAGTGTATACATTTTTCAATTGGATCTACTTACGAGATTTCCTTGTTTGCTCTAAATTAAGAATAAGAAATCATTAACAAATCATTAATAAGGTCATTTATATAATAAATCTTATAAAAGATTACATTGCCCTTACCAAAAATGACTCTTTTCTTCTACTTTAAAAAAATTGTATCCATGTGTCTTCATCTATAAAAGGATATATTCGACATGGATTGTTATGACTCCTATGACCATAAATGAAATTAGATGAGAGGGTTGATTTAAAATCCCTCCATCTCCTGGCAGCCAACGATAAGCATTTATTCCCGACTCCTCCAGTGTCAGGAATATCCAATGTCATCTGATAAAGAAGAGGTTAAAAATATTATATATACTAGAAACATTTAACTAATATTCAAATAATAGAAAAAGATCATACCAAAATCATCTCACACAATTGAGAGATTATCTCTTTATCCACACTTCTCTGATCATCATACATAATTCTTACTTTTCTCTTAGTCTGAGTTGCTACAAAACTCTTAAAATCTATTTCATTTGGACCTTTAGGAATATCATCATCATCAAACTCAAAGACTATTTTCTAATCCAGCATACAGGTAGGTGATAATTTTGGTAAACGTGTGCGCCCACGTTTACCAACCTTTGAACACTTTGTCGTAATAAGATCATGTGAATGTTCCTCCCCAGAGGTATGACCAATATGCTCATCTCCAGAATCATGTGGTAGATCAACTGAATGATCTGTCATTATCCTTCAGATAAAAAAACAAATTTTAGTTCAAAAATATAAAAATTCAAATATTTTAATACTACTTTAATCAGAAAATAGAAAAGTTTACTAATTTACGTAATAGAAAACATTGGTAATATGGTAAGCATGATAAAAAATTGTAAAGATGGTCAAGATAGTGAAGATGGTAAACATAGTAATCATGGTAATCCTGGTAAACATGGTAAAGTAATTGTCACTGAAGAAAAATAATAGATATATAATTCATGTAATGGTAAACATGATAATGTAAACTAAACAAACATAAAACAATCAAAAAAATATACATATTTTGTTTTAATTTTTTTTTTAATAAATAAAAAACATACAATATATAACATTTATGAAATAAATAAATGTAAACAAGAAATAAACATATGTTACCTGTAATTTTAGGAATGTACAAATTGATTGTTTTCTAAAATTCCTTCGTTGTGATCATTCCTTATGGCACAAAGCATGTCTTCAAAATGCTCATCAGTATGTTCTGATAATATTTCCATGGAAGTAGGGATATCACATAAATCATCATCTTCATCAAGTTCATCCTCACCAACATATTTTTTTCCCTTATAAAACAACGACCCACTGAATATCTAATTGATCTACTACATAGAAAATTGGTTTTTCATGTGTTTCCATTATAATAGAATCATGTGTTTCTTCCAATCTTTTCAGATTAACAACTGTCATTCCAAATTCATCGTGTCTGACACTGTTGTTACCGATAAACCATTTACAGTTAAAAAACAGAACTCTAATTTTAATCTAATTAACCTCCCATATGCCTTCAATCACTCCATAATATGCACTTGATGCAGAAATTGGGTTTTTTTCCTTAGCACTCGAAAAATGCATTGCTTCTGCAAACACCAATACACAACTATTCTAAAATACACTTCTGTTGTCATGATATTTTGTATGAAACGTATATCCATTAATGTCATAACCGGACCATGTCATCACATTTAAACATGGACCACCCACTATCTATTTTAATGTCTTTGATTCATCTGATCTACCAAGCAAATAATTCTTAATCCATGACAAAAATGGTTTGTTGTGCTCATTCCAAATCCAAATTTCTTTCTTCTTTGGATGACATTGTTTCAACTCATTAATATGTAATGTGATATACGGTTGACCATGAGCTATGTTATTCAAGATTTATGATTCTAACTTCTTCATATATTCAGCTGACAATGATTTGACTTTTATGCCACAAATCCCTTTTCCCTCATTATTAACTCGTTCATGGAGAGATGGAGGAAAACCTATGTGTTTTACCTCTGCCATGTAGCTTATACAAAACTCAGCTAAATCCTCAGAAATATACTTTTCAATAATGGAGGCTTTAGGTCGATATGGATTTTTAACACAACCCTTTAATATTATCATATAATATTCAAATGGATACATCCAACGAAGATATACAGGTCCACGAAGCATTATTTGTCGAACCAGATGAATCATTAAATGCACCATTATATCAAAAAACGTTGGAGGAAAACACATTTCTAATTGAAAAAGTATAAAAATTGCATCCTTTTCCAAAATGCTCAAAGAATTCACATCAACCACCATGTTAGAAATTTAATTGAAAAAATAACACAACTTCATTATAGTCTTTCTGACACAAATGGGCAATATTTCAGGAAATGCGACTAGTAGAATTTTTTGCATCATGACTTGACAATCATGTGATTTCATACCTATCAACTTTATGTCCTTTAATGAGACAAAATTTTTTACATTTGAAGAATAAACATGAGGCACTTTTATATCATCAAGGTACTGAAAAAAGCTAATTTTCTCCCTCTTCGATAATGTATGAAAAGATGGGGGAAGAAATGTTCCTCTTCCTTTAGGTGTGGGAGCTAAATCCAAATACATATTCCCATTGATAGTAAGTCTAATCTTGAATTCAACCCATATTTTTTCTTTCCTTTAATATCTAACAATGTTCCAATCAAACAATCACAGATATTGTTCTCCACGTGGATGACATGAAAATTTTGTTTAACTTCATGATACCTCCAATATGGTAGGTAAAAAAACAATGACCTTTTCTTCCAAATATGTCTATAATTACCAGATTTCTGTGTCTTTCCCAATGTCACATCAAGGCTTTTCACCCTCCTAAAATATAGATTAGGGTATAAAGGTTTTGGAGAAGTATCAAATTCTTGTGAGCCATTGAATACCTTTTTTAGTCTTCTATAACAATGATCCAAAGGAAAAAAACTTCGGTGACCCATGTAAACCATTTTCCTCCCATGATGCAATTGGCAAGATGACGTCTGTTGTTCCCAATTGGACATGCTTTATGCCCTTTAACACTATATGCAGACAAATTTCCATATGCTGGGAAGTCATTTATAGTAAACAGAAGCACTTAATGAAGATGAAAATATTCTATTTTATAAGAATCATACACCCTAATACCATCATCCCATAAAAATTTCCAATCATCAATCAACGGTGACAAGTAAACATCAATATCATTGTCGGGTTGCTTTGGACCAGAGATCATTATACTCAACATGAAATATTTGCGCTTCCTACAAACTTCAAGAGAGAGGTTGTAAATTACCAATAAAACATGCCATGAAATATGTGTGCTACTGAGTGTTTGGTATGGATTCATTTCATCTCTGCACAACCCTAGTCTGAGATTTCTAATTTCATTTCGAAATGTAGAATACTGCGCATCAATTTTCTTCCATTGTGGTCAATCAGTTGGATGATGTATTTTTCCATCACATACCCGCTCATCAGCATTCCATATTAACCTTTTTGAATCATGATAATTATCAAATAAATGTTTGAATTGATGAATTATATGAAGATACGAAAATACCATTGAAGGGAGCTTTGTAATCTCTATATCAGCCAGTGATTTTTCTTTCACCTTATACAGTGATGTCCCACATTTAGGACACTATGAAAAAAATTCATATTCCTTCCTATATATAATGCATTCATTCGGACATGCATGTATTTTCTTGTATCCCAATCCCATCAGGCATAATATTTTCTTGTCCTTGTAATGTGAATCTGGAAGATCGTTATATTTTGGAAGAATGTCTTTCATAAATTGTAGCAGCTCTGTAAAACATATGTTACTCCATCCATGTTTTGCCTTCAGGTTAATCAATCTTAACCGCCGAAAAAACCGTAAAATCTATACTACCTGGATATAATGGGTTTTTATCATCACTATATAGACACACAACTGTCGGTTCTATCTCAATTTGATCTGCTACAATATCGCGAATCATTTCTTCAATTCCATCGGAGTTACCATCTTGGGAATCATCATCATGAGTGACATTCCATCTAGTTTCACCATGCCAAATCCAAAGGCTATAACTTATATTAAAAACATGAAAAAATAGATGATCTTTTATCTCTCTACTTTTAAAATTCTTCATATTCAAACATTTCAGGCATGGATAGAAAAAAATGTCACTACTTGGATCATTTCGTATAGCAAATTCCAAAAAGACATCAACACCTTCCTCATATTCATTGTTCATTCGATGTGCTATAATCCAACATTGAATCATTATTACCTATAACAAATATCAATAATATATATATTTTTAAGATACGAAAAATATATGATTATATGAAAAAATCATAATTTGAATGTAAAACAATTTTGAAATATATAAAAAATATATGCGTATTTAAAAAAATATTCTTGAATATTATTTTTTTTAAATTTTTTTTTAGATATAACAGTTTTAAATTCCATTTAATAAATGATAACCATGGCGCCTAAAACCCACTGAACATGACCCCACCCCCATGGACAGCCACCCACACCCACTACCTCTGGACAGCCCCCCACCACCCCCCGGACAACCCCCAAAACCCACTGGACAGGCCCCCAACCCCATGGACAGCCACCCACACTGACCCACCCACTTGGACACCCCCCCAGACACCCCCCAACCCCTTGGACAGCCCCACAACCCCCCTAGACAACCCCCACCTCTCTAGACAGCACCCCCACCCCTCATAGACACCACCGCCACCCCCCTAACTCCTGGACACCCCCTGGACACCCCCCCATCCTCTAGACAGCCCCCACTCCCCAAAAAACCCCCCAAAACCTCTGGACAAGCCCCCACCCCTTGGAAAACCCCCACACCAACCCACCCCCGTGGACACCCCCTAGACACCCCAACCCTCTGGACAACCCCCACCCCCGACCAACCCCCAAAAACCTCTGGACAGGCCCCCACCCCCTTGGACAGCCCCCCACACCCACCCACCCCCTTGGACACCCCCTGGACACCTCAAACCCTCTAGACAGCCCCCACCCCCTGGGCAGCCCCACACCCCTCTAGACAGCACCCCCACCCCTCCTTGACACCACCCCCACCGCATAACCCCTTGGACACCCCTCTGGACACCCCCAACACTTTGGACAACCCACCTACCCCCTGGACATCACCCCACCCCTCCAGATAGCACCCCCACCCATCCTGGAAAACACCCCCACCCCGACCCCCTTGGACACCCCCTAGACACCGCAACCCTCTGGACATCCCCCACCCCCTGGACAACCCCCAAAACCCTCTGGACAAGCCTCCACCCCCTTGGACATCCCCCCACGCCCACCCACCCCCTTGCACACCCCCCTGGACACCCCCACCCTCTAGACAGCCCCCACCCCCCCAGAAAACCGCCCAAACAATGGTTTACATATAAAAACTAGGGATGGTGATCAAATAAAAACACATGCATTTAATATATACGTCAGCATGAAATAGAGGGAATTAAATATTATTAAATATGTCTACTTAAATGATCGTATGTTAATTAAAAATAACCATTGATATTCAAATACTCAAATGATCACATGTTTTCTCGATAACTAATATCATAATGAGGTAATGGATAATTCTAGAAGTCTTAAACATATTGACAAGGCATTGGCCAAGGCCTCAACAAATACTGGGGTAATCCCTCAGTAGAACCCATTTTTATTTGGAATCATGAGACATAACGAATCATCGAAGGGCCATAGAGGTCAACGACCATTACATTATATGTCTAATATAATCTCATATAAAAGAGGATAAACAAAAGCAACAACAACGAATGAAATATCATTTCTAAATTCGTACATTTAATCAATAACCATTCTATGCAGTAATATAGGTGAATGAGATCATTAGTTATCAATGACAACAAAAATTACCATCAATGCCGGGCATTCGCGAACTAAAAACATACTAAATAGAAGTAGTCGAGGATTACATGAATACTGCAAGTCGATCTATTAGATATGGGGATGATAAATAAGATTATGATGGAAAAAAGACGTAAGAGGTTTCGAAATAGAAGAATCTTACCTAGTTTAAACAGAAAAATCGCAAATCATGAATATAGACTATCCGAAAAAAAACGAACGAAATAAATTCGTTGAAGGCTTACATGAGTTTTGTGAGTTGAGATGAGAGATCCGAGGAGAGTAGAGATGATAAATGATGAACGAAAAATGAGTTTAACGTAGTGAGATTGATGAGCCGATTAGGGTTTACCGCGCGAGAGAGACGAGCCGCCAGATTGTCGATCAAAAAATCGTAAATGAAAATCTACAGGACTTGTTAATTTTTTAATTGTTTTATAACATCGTTTATTTAATAACCGATGTTATTAAATATTTTTTACATTTATAACATCAGTTATTATAACAACCGAAATTGTAATTGTATCTGATATGGCTTTTTTATGTCTGTTATTTTATAACCGACGTAAAAAACCAGCGTGTTGATTTTTTTACGTCGGTTATAGAATAACCGACTTATAAAATACATCAAAAATCACAATTTCTTACGTCGGTTATTGTATAACCGACATAAAAAACATCTTCGGGTTGTTTTGTTACGTCAGTTATGAAATAACTGACATCAAAAAGGGCTCAAAAGACTCTTTTTTTACGTCGGTTATTTTATAACAGACGTAAAAAACCCCGCGCCTTGGTTTTTTATGACGGTTAATTTATAACCGACGTCCAAAATGAACTCGCACGATTTGTAACATCGGTTATTAAAATAACCAACTTTAAAAATTTACTCACCGCATTTTTTACGTCCGTTATTTTCTAACCGACATAAAAAACCATATTTCACATATTATCACGTCGGTTATATATAACCAACTAAAAAAATGGTGACATAAATAACGTTTTCTGCCCATTTGGAATAATGATTAGTTGTAGAATTCCAAGAAAGTCTCAATGAAATTGAAATCAAGAAAAATTACCTTACCACATTGTAATCGATGGAATGGATTGACCAAAAATTATAAATCATCAATTGAATTACATAATATATTTAATATTAATATAATATTGATATTTAATATTATATGGATTTATCAACACACCAATTTGATGATAAATGTTGTGAATAATGGAAATACCAGTGAAATGAATGTTATATGAGAAACCCCTTACCTTATGCCTGCATGTGTTCTTCACCTTATATTAATGTCCATAACAATCAGATTAAGTACATTAATTAATTAATTAATTAACATATATATACTTGTATTTGATTAATTATAATTGTTTTGACATCATTTATGTACTTTTGGATGAGTTATATGATACAATTTTTTGCACGAGAGCATTTATTTCCTTGCTTTTTACGATCGACATACATTGTGTATGAGTATAGAAGAAAATGCTGAATAGAAATATTTCAAAAAATTTGAATTTATATATTATTTAAAAATATTAATAATGGTAGATTGTTATTTATATAATATAGTTACATTTACTGAGGATGAATCATTAGATAATTCATCTAGTGATAATCGTTTTGATTATTGAAGTAGTTATTGATCATAAAAAACATATTTTGTTTTTTGGATTTGTATTTTGTAAATATGCTACCTATAGAACATAAAAAAGGTTATATTTAACCTTTTAAAATATTTCTCAACCATTAAAATAATTTTGTGAACATAATTGAGTAATATTACGTAGTATGAAACATTGTGACCTACAAAGGTTCTAAATTGACACCTCATGGGAAATGATTTGTTTAATAAAATTAAAGAGGGATAAAACATTGACTGATATAGATGATTATATTAAATCTTTAATTCCATTATATAGATGATATTGTAGTTATAATGGTCTATTATACTATGTATGTTAGGATATAATAAGAATTTATGACAAATTGAAATGACATTAAATGGAAATGTAAGAGTATTTACCTCTTGAAATAACCTCCTTGAGAACCTCCATAAGAGAATGGTTTTTGGAATTTTTGAAATTAAAATGGAAAATAGTTGTGGGGATGAAATAGTTAAGATTATTTTTGAATAAATTTTAGAAGCTTCATGTATAAGAATATTTAAGAGAACATGGAGTTATGGGTGTTTTTTTATTGTGGAGGAGAGGAGGGGTTTTCTAAAATTTTATTCATTATTTTTTTATTTTCCTAAAGTAAGTTAATATTATATATTTTTTGACAAAAAATATAAATAATTTAATTTAATCTTGAAAAAATTTCAATTTTAATCAACCATGAATCATTATTGATGTATAAATTAATATATTTATCATTCTCCCTTAATTATCGAATTTCACGATTCAACAAAAATTCATTTATTTCATAACAAAATCGAAAAAAACATACCCCAAACATTTATAAACATATAGAATGAAAAAATAGTTTCCATTCGAAAATTAATTTTTTAAATATATGAAATTTAATTTTTAATTTAAATCATTATTTACTCGAAAAATTTAAAATTTAAAATTATAACAGATTTTATAACACCATAAAAAATTCTCAAAGGACTCATTAATTTACCATAAAATAATAGAAAAAAATATTGTTATTTAAATGAAAATTAGGGAAATTAATTTTCTTTCAAATAAATTTATTATCTATAAAATCGTAGTTAAATATTAATTGCTCAAAAAAATACCAACACAAAATTTATAATTTTTGAAATATTCACTTTCATTTATATTGAGCCTAAATATTATTTATACTTTCATGGGTGAGTTATTATTCATAAATTTAAAATTATTATTAATGAGTGTGCATTACTATTCATAAGGGTTGCATTACTATTCATAATGGTCAGTTACTATTCACCAGAAATTATTTCAATCCGATCAGATTCCATATTTCTAACTAAATGCTACCATGTATGTCCATTTTTCAAAATTCAAACCACCTTAGTGGGAAAATTATTTAAAATTGATAGGTTATAATCTATATCCTATAACAATGATTTCATTCACAAAGACTTAATGTTACATACATAATAAGCATTCTTTTGAATTGATATTATTTAAGAAGAAACATACCATAAAATCTTGGGGAATCATATTAATGGTGAATATATTCAAAAAAATAATTTAGTAATGACCAAAATAATAATAATAGTCAATAAATATATTAATATTATTCTATTAAAAAAATTAATTTAATAACAATTTGAAAAAAATTAATTCTGTAATAAGAATAATTAAAAACATATATTTATATTAACATAATTTTTAATGAAAATTATAACGTAATATTGTATATTTTATTATATTAATTTAAATTTATTTTGATAGTACTAAATTAAAAATATAATTATTGTATATGTTTTATTATTAATTAGAAAAATTAAATTTTAATTATTATTTCTCATGATGTGATGTATTTAAAATAATAAAAAATTTTACTGGGGTGTTATAAAAAAAGAATTGTATTGCTTCATGGGGATGGTATGTCATAAGTATGCACAAGCAATACTTTCACAACCCACTGTATAGAAATGTGATTATAAAGGTGAATTAATATCAATATTAAAATTTGTTGAATATGGAAGATATTTAATTTATTATTTCTTTATTAATACATTCGTTTTATTTTAGGTAAATAAGAATTAAAGAAATAAAGTGATCTATTATGGTAATTTTCTCTCCTTTGATTGAACCCATTTATATATCCTCTTAAGGTCTGATGGATTACTCCTTATAGAAGACAAGAACATATATAATGTTGATATGGATGATTTGAAGGAATTTTTATTGTATAGTCGAGATATAAGCATCAATGTTTTGTAAATAAGTGATGGAGGAATTCCATCTTTATAAAAGTTGGGAGCTAAACATTGAGAATTTTTTTTGATTGATTAAATTTAAATAAAGTCATTATCAAGAAAAAATGACAAAAAATTTCGTGTATTATAATATAGGTTATGACAGGGTTTTAATAAAATCACCAAATTACAATCAGAAAAGTTTTTCTGTCATTTTAAATCATATCATTCGATTAACAGTTTTGATAACAAATTTAAAACTTAACTGATGATAAACGTTTTTCAACCTTAATATGTTATATTTTTTTATATAAGTTGAAAATTATTACCTAAAAAGATAATTTATAACATTTTAGATCATATATTATCCCCCCTTTCCACTTTATATATTTCTATGATTTTTAAATATTTTAATAAATTTTTATCTTAAAAAAATATTCTTAATTTATATTTTGACACTATTAATTTAATTTAGGTTTAAATAAATAATGTAAATTATGTAATTATAGTATAATAAATCAAAAATAAAAAATATATTTCATTTCCATCTGTAAAATTAATCTTAAAAATTATAGCACCAAATTATATCAGATTAAATAATTTTTACATCATTTGTTTTATTTTTCCATTAATTTTATGAATACATGTTAAACATTATGTATGAAAATAATGAAATTTTTTAACAACTAATATTTTTAAAAAGTACTATAATTAGAATAAAATTAATATTATAAAAATATAAACTTTCATAAATTAATAATATAACTTCCATATGTAGAACCTAAAGTAGATATTTAAAACTAAGAGCATGGAATTTTATTACATTCTTTGATTTTAATATTCAAATTTTTATTTTCCAAAAAAATATTTCATTAATAAAATTTAATTAGACCATAAGATGTTAAATTTCTAATGTAATTTATCCATTAAAAATTAGGATGGATAATTATATATATATATATATTATTTTTATCCTAGAATGTCAATATTTACCATTTTCTGAAGTGATAAATTTCACTATAGTTACAATTGATATTGAAAAAAATTAAAAGGTCATATTTTCAAATATTGATCCTCCATATAATATATTTGGAATAAATTTTATCCAATTCAATAACTATATGTGGTAGAAACTAATTTTAAATAGATTTTCACAAAATTCAATAAAAACTACTATTTTGAATTAGAAGGTTCTATGAATAAAACATCATTTATCTATATTTCATTCTAAGAAAAATATTAAAGGATTTAAAATTTTTAATTAAAGTCATAATATATAAATTTCAATAAAAATAATTCATCAATAGTGAATAATTAAATTTGTTAATTTAATTGAAATAGAGAAAATAAATTTTTATTAATAACCCACACTTTTATTTTCATATAACTATTTTTCAATTCTAATAATTTGGTAAACAATGAATTAATTTTAAAATTTGTCGCAATTTTAATTTTCCTTATTTAGTTTATATTATTTTTACCCAAAAATTCAATGGATAGGTGATGACATTCAACTTAAAATATTTTCATTGTATATAGTGGTTCCATAAAACTCGGAGTCACATGTAACACAAGCCATCAATGAAAATAAATTATTTAAAGTGGAGTATTTTTAAAAAACCTCTTGTTTTTACATTTATAAAATTATAATTTATAATTATTATAAATACTATCATATATCAGGTTTCTCAAACCTCAAAAAAGTTATGAAACCAAACATTTTCTACATCATAATTATATCTTATATATTTTTCGAAAATCATGTTAATATTATGTTAAATATTTATTTTGAAGAAACTCTATAAATCACTACAATATTTGATTCATAATTTGAGGAAATATATTAATTTTTAATTTACTCCAAATCATGACTTAATTAATAAGTGAATCATAAAGGGTGTATTTAGTTTTAATTAAAATACCACACATTGTTTGACTCAAGGATAATTCATCTTTCTGATTCTTTAACTATATTCAAAATTGACACAAAAAATATCTCATCTTCTCAGGATAAAACTCTTCTAAAGAATGAAAATTATATATATTATTATTCCATTTTAAAAAATTACAAAACATCCTTATTTTAAAATCCATAAAATCTACTACTTTTAATTCAATTAGAAACTCTATAATAATGATAAAATTCACATTTTCATGGAGGGTCTAATTTTTGTGGCCTGGAACACTTCTAAATGAGAAAAAAATATTAAATAATATGTTTTTCTATTATATTAGATTTATTCTTTCTCCTTGTGTTATCATGTTAAAGTAATTCCAAAATATAAACATGGTAGAATCATTTGATTTAGTTTCTTTTTATTTTGAATATTTATTTTTACTATTCCTCATATAATCCATATAAATTCAACCACATTAATCATTATATTTTATTTAGTTTCCCAAAATTTATCTAACTTAGAATATGATGTGTGTAATGAAATATTGTTTTGGAATTCAAATTTTCAATCACTCTTATTAAATTTATTAGAATATGTTGTAATGTTATCTGTCATATATAATTTTCATTTTGAAATTTATTGGCTCTCTGAAACTTAATACATAAATAATAATTCTCATACATAAAAATAAATTGTATTATGACTAACTCAAGTCATTTATATCTTATTCAAATTTTATTAATATATATGAAATATCTAATATACTGTATATTTCTCTTCTATATTCTTGAATCCTATTTTACATTTTAAATATTTTTATTCATGTGAAATATTATATGTGTTGGTAATAGTCTATTTGGTAAAATATATTTTTCTTTTTGATTTTCTTAACTTATAAACTCGAACAATGATTATATAATTTCATCAAATTGATCTGGTATCTCAATTTCAATGATCTCAAGGAATTCCTAATAACGATATCTCGTCTCAAAAAAATCTAAATTTTACCTATTCATAGAAATTGAAAACACAAAATAATTTAATAAATTATTTCAATTATTTGGATCAAAGATATCTTCTAGATTATGTCCCCGAATCTCCACATTTTTAAAGTTGGTAAAACATGTGAAAACTTGTATAGGATAATAGTCTCTCCACCAAAATTTTTCTTTGACTTGAATATGAATATAAAATTCATCACATTTTTGTTTTTTATATTGTATGTTATTTTTATCATTAAATATTTTCAATATTTATATCCAAGATACAAATTCAAAATCCTATTTTTGAACAAAGAAGTCTGTAAAAAACATCCTCGATACTCAGTAAAACATATTTACATTATCTAATTTCAAAGAGAATATTAAATATTGATAAAAAATATTAAAAATATAATAGGTGAGTGAATGTGGAATCTATTTTGGATTATTCATATATATCTAATGGTACATATGTGTATTCCCATGATGGTCTTATTTTTTACATTATATATTATATATTAATATTATAATATATTTGGTTGTCATTATTTTTATATTAATGATTATTTTTTATTAATTTTCCTCATTTTTTTAATTATTATAGAATTGTTTTTCCATAGAATAATTGTGTTATTTATTCTATTTATAAATATTAATATGGTTTTATATAAAATGGTAGTGAAGATTTTGTAATATACCTTTTACTTCTTTTTTAACTTATATTCAAGAAAGGATTCTATTGTATCCCATGAATGAGAGATTACCTAAGGGAGGATATATAGTATATAAAAAATTAAAATAATTCCCCTTTGATATTGTTTTTTAGGACTAAAAATATATCCTTCTCACTTCATCTCACAAAAATATGTTGCGAATTTAATGAAATGATAGGGATGTAAAAAATTTACATGGTTAATAAAAACATTGATAATATATGTAGCATAAAATGAAAATGTTAAAATTTACCAAAATAATTGAAAAACATTATTGTTAATATGTATGGGGTTAACTTAATTTCCGCCTTTAAAAACAATTACAATTATAAGAACTCACTCCTATACTGATTGAAGGATACTCACATTTCCTCTAGAAGAATTACCATGGGATCTATATAAGATATGAGTTAATTAACAATAACATAGATGTTAAATGAATATATTTTTTCAAAAATGATAAAAAATATTCATTACTATATAAAATCATCTTTTTGGGAAATTCATTCATGAAATACCTCATTTGAAAATATTCCTAATAACTACCTCTTTAATGAACTTCAATTCATGTATGTCCTTTGTAGCATAACCATCGAAAAAACTATGTATTTAAAAATTAATGATGTTTTTTCTCTGTCATGAAAAACATTATTGAAAAATATTCAATGAATTATTTTCAAATTGATTCTTGAACTAGTGTACCCTAAATTTTCCCTTGTTCAACACATTCTTTCAATATGATTTATAAAAAATTCCTTTCTCATAGATGAAGAAACATAGTATTCCTTTCAATATCCTCAAATATCATATTAATGTTTTGAAAATTTATGAAATTTATAGAAGAATTTATAATAGCATAATGCCCTAAAAACACTCTATAAAATATTTAATTTAATTACCTCACACATCTCACATCATATAAAATTAATTATTTGAAAGAATAGAAAACACATCCACCTATTCATAAAAATATTCCATCTATAAGTTTTAGTTTTTTAAAATCTTTAAAATAAACCACTCCACATAACATAATTTTTTCTTCATGAACATCCAATGTGAAATTTTTCCATTTAAGAAACATATTAATCAAAAATAAATCTTAACCATATAAAAAAAACTAATTAGGTTCAGAATATTCATCAAAAACATGTCCTCAAAAGGAATTTAACAAGTTATTTGTTCAAAGTATCTTAATTACAATTTTAATCGGCCAATTTGTAACACATATTTGAATATGCATAAAACTATTATATGTTACTTCATTTATTAAAAACCATTTTACAATACAATATATCACAAAATATTCTTTTCATAAACACTTATTGTTTATTAAAAACGATAATCTCTAAACAGTTATTTTCTTCATGAACATCATTTCATTGAATTATTTGTATAAAATGACCTAAATCCTGCATGTTTACTAGGAACAATATTTCAATAATTAGAGAAGAATTTACGTAATAATTTTTTTTGACAAACATATCCCAAAAACTCTAAAACACCATATTGAATGATTTTTTTCAACGATATCCTTATTTTAGTTTCTAAAATCACTTTAACCTTCTTAGACAGACAATTTGAATATCAGGGATGTTTTTTAGTGTAAAATTTATTTTCACTCTATATATCTTGATATTTTTCAAATAATTACTAAACATGTATTATAAGCACACATGATTCAATATTTATGTTACAAACATGAGTAACTTTCAATGATCATGAATGAGTCACTTCAATCATCACTTGGTCTTTACCTGGTCCTCATCTAAAACTAGAATTCATTACAATTTTTCTTTCTGATATTTATCCCATACAAGAAGGTATTCAACATATTTATAATAATCTAGTCTCCCACATTATCCTTTCTCCCCTTAATTTAACATCAAATATATATAACGGTTCTTATCATCTATACTATATTCATCATAAGGTTTGGTTAATAATCATCCCCATATTTCATAAATAATATTTCTCTACATTTTTCAATGAACTTAATGGTCACACAATTGTGTAATTCTATTGGAAAAATATAGCTATTTTCAGACTGCTATTTAACATCATATGTTTCTACATGGAGGTCCCATGGAGACATTATCAAATTTTGTTGGATTGTTCAAATATAGAGTTAGATGATTCTTCCCAAATTATTCCATATGTATGACCTTCAGGACCTCTATGAATAAAAGTTTGGTAAGAACATAATACAAAATCATTAAAAAACAATCAATTTTCTCATTATCAGGTGATTATTTATATCAATGTAATTTAACTTGGAGAGATGGAATTGATATATAATATTGATTAAATAAATTTTATTAAAATCATTAATTCATATACGATACTTCACTTTGACATTCATATCATAAAACTATTTCTCCATTAATAAAAATTGTATATGATTTTGAGTGGAAACAATATATTTAACTTCCATAGTGCTCAATGAAATGTTCTCTTAGTTTTTGGAGTAATTATAAATTTACAAAACTATTTTATAGATTGAAATACATGATATTGAAATTTATTCATATATTGAAATAACCCAATCAAAATGATTATATCAAAAACTCATTCTCTAATGATTTTTTATAAATATAACCCTTATCCAATATGATATTGATATACAATAGTAATATCTTCATCATTGTTAAGGTTATTTATTATAGGTTACTCCGATTTCATGAAACATGATACTAGGAAAACACAATTTTGATTCATGAATATATTAGGTATAAAGGTTTCATGATGATAAAACACTATTTTATAACATTTTCCTATTTTATATAATAATCCCTTGATATCCTCATCTAGTAAGATAAATGTGTTTTCATTAACATGGAATTACACATTCCAAAGCATTTTATAACCTCCTTGTAATATTTATATTGAGAGGCGAATGATTGATGCAATATTAATATACCACAATGCTTATAAAAATGTTAACTTCCAAATAATTGATATTCCAAACTCCCAACTCATAAATTATATAAATTTCATACACCATGTATCATTAGATATATGAAATATTATGTCAACAACACATAAAATAACTATTATATTTTTATTCCTATGATTATTATCAAAGTTAATATGATTAACTCCACCATGATGGAAACTAAACTTATTAATGTTTTTTTCTTTTATGGAACACCATGCTCATGGTTTATGATTCATCCCATAGAGCACCACCCTAAATCAGTATACATTTTCATCATCTTTGTGGACCATAAATAAATTCAACTTCTTTACATACACCTATACATCATGAAATCAATTTATAAATTCATTTTTAACATCAATATCGAACACCATGAATCCCCATTTCACTACTATAGAAAAAAATTGTTGTGTTTTATCCAACATTACCATGGGATTAAATGTATCATCTATTTTGATATCCATAATTAGTGAGTATCTATTCCACACATGTTTTTCCTTTTTTAAAATAAAATTCCCATATTCATTGATTTTATCTATAGATACCCCATTTGGCCATAATGAAGTTCTTGTATGTTTACATCAAAATAATCCCACATGTATACATACTTTAAATTTAATTATTCTCTTAATGTGACACAAGTACCCAATTATAATAAATAGCATCCTTTCAATAAAAAAATCGTTTAACTGATATATGGATCATGTTTTTTGAGAGAATTAATTCTCATTATGTACACTTAAATTTTTTCCTCTGATGATATTCATCGAATAAATATCAAAAATTCTGTTTGAATTTTTTTTATATTGGTTTTAATATATTATTCTCACCATTAACTCATTATTCATAATTATAATTCGCCTATTATATTAAAAAATATATACTCATCTCATTTCAACTAGCTTCTTGAATTTACTCCCTCCTCTATGGAGGATTATGTTCATTTGTCACTATTATTACATCATATATTTAAATAATCTTCCCAATAAATTAATTAAACAAATTATATACCATTATAAAAGGTGATCATATAAGGAATGTAACTTCATCTCCTTGGGACTGAAACTTATTGTATTTCTATTTTTTAGTAGTGAATTTATTACTTCCAAATATTCAGAATCATTTAAAAAGTTACTTCTTTACTTACCACAATTCGTATGGTGTATTATATTGTCTCACACACAATAGTTCTCTTTTTGAAATTTATTTTATTTACATGAATGATGTATTCTAAAAATTATATGGTAAAATTCTCTCAATATGAATTGTTCATACCACATTGAGTGTGATTTAGATTCTGTTAAAAAACCCTATTTTTAGATGAGTTCTCTATATTTATACGTGGTTACCTATCCCCTTATTATAAATATAATCCTCTACCTATCTATTGGAAAACATAGTGTGATAATGATTTCATAATTTATGAATTTTCAACCCAAGCATATTTTAGTCATTTCTATAATACTGAGTAATAAAACTGAAAATAAAAAACTTGTGGATGATAACCATCATCCCTGAAATTCGATAGTAGATATAAATGAAATGTAAATCCTATCAAATAATATCAATTAATATTGGTGATATCTTTCCACACACATAAAAAACTAATTCAATCTCCCTTTTTATCTTCTGGTATTTTGAATTATACATTTTCTGAATAATCTTCCATTTTTAAAAAATGGCAGATGAGTGTGTAGAATCATATTATAGTTTTGTGAGATCACGAGCTATATCATCCATCACTATATAATCAAAGGATTCGTTGATTATGTGACCAATCCATTTATTCAAAAATATTTTTTCCTCTATGGTGGATAGAAAACAAATATCTTATTCTCAAGTGACTTGTTAGAAATTACCTTCCATGCGATTTATTTACATTATAATTTCACCACCAATCCCTTTGAAGATATATTTATTCTTTGAAAAAATTTAGCAACACCTAATTCACATAGTTAACTATAACTTTGTAATTTGTAACTAAGGCCTTTTATAACTAAATATCAAGCCCCACTTATTAATTTACCCCCAAAAATTTCATTTCCTAATACAAAAATATTTAATCCTTCATCTTTTCCAAATATGATGGTTTATTCCATATCATAATTTAATATTATGAAAATAAAATTATTTTTCATCATATGGGTAGCGTATCCACTATCATGGATCCATATATCGTATGATTTGAATATTTAAAAAAACATCTAATGCAATTCATTCCTATATCATTAACTATTTATCAATGTTTTTGGATTCATATCCTATGATGATTGGATCATTTGACCCTCCTCTGAATATAATGGAGAAAAATTAACTTATAGAGAGGGGAAATGATTTTTAATTTTTATCCCTATTGATTATTCAAAGGATTTATTTTGTATGAACACATTGGTTAATCAATGGAATGTTCGTCTACATCATTGTTGATAATTACCTAGATATATATCTACTTCCACATTAACAGAAATTGGGACCATAAACATCATACATCAAATACCGATCTATTCTTTAATTACATTTTTAATCTTATTACATAAAGTACCACTCTAATATAGAATACACATTTTTTAGTGCCCCATAAGCCCATAGTTCTAATAACTTATTTTGGTGTACACGTTTATGTCCATGATTCAAAATTAGTTGTGTTCTTCGGTTCAATGAGTTATCTGATTTGGAGTTACTCTAAATTAAAAAATTTACTTTTGAGTGGGTTCTCATGTCCTGACATTAAATAATTCTTCCTCATTCTTAAAATAAACCCCTTATTAAAATTTCACTATAATATTTCATTATCCATTATAAAAACAAAACTCAAATTAATATTTTTTAACATTATGATTATAATACAATTTTTCGATATCCCCTTTTCTCATATTTATTATTTTCATAATAGGATTCAAGATCATATATTGATAATCTATTTTTCATCATAAACCTATGAATTCAAATTCAAGACCTTACATATATATGAATCATTTTTTCACTATATTATTCGAGAAATAAATGATCAAGGTCTTCTCTTTATCCATGATCTTGTACTCAGATACCATATCGATGAATTATGGTAATTCATATATTAGAATTTCCATTTATTTCATCAACTAAAAATTTTATTCTTAATGATGATGCATATATAGCATGAAATTTTGTACAACTAAATTATTTTTAATTGTTTTGACTATATATACAATTATTTATTCAAGAACAGGTTCAATATCTACATGGATATCAACTCTACCATCAACATCCATCCAATCATCATAATTTTTTTCCTTTATTTATAACTTATTGAAAAACCCATTAGAACATGTTCATTGAGTTATTTTTTCCATTAAACTCTTATAAATCTGTTTCCTATACTATATTATAAGCATGTTATACATATTGTAGATTTTTTCCTTAGTACCTCCCATACCATTCACCACAAATAGATATTTTTTTATTGGAGATTCATCATCATCATAACCATCTTGTAATTTCATTTTGAACATTACTATAATGTTCTAAAATTGTATAAATTGAAATCTTGTGAGTGGATGTTTCCATATGAACATTCATTTTCCCATATTAAATTTGATTAAACTAATTATTTGAATTATTTAACCACTCATTATTTTTCACCACCCACAATGGTGAGATTATCCATTACCTTGACTTCCATCCTCTTTAGACATTCAATTTTTCACATCCACGTAATCAACATTTTTCGATTCAATTGCAATAAGTATTCATTAAAGAGTATCTAATATCAACTGCATTGTATATTTATACTCATGGAAAAAACTATTAGATTCAAATTATGTAGAAATCATTTCAATGTATGCATGATGATCATGGATTCATTCAGGGTTTCTATAGTTCCTTGCATATTCCCAATAATAAAATTTACCTAATCAAACATTGTGTCAATATATATATCCAGGGGTATAATCAATTCTACATAGTTGTTCAATGAATAAATTTAATTTTGATTCTTATAAATTTGTGTCACCTTTAAAAATAGTAATTAATTTTTCCCAAGGAATGTGTGAGTATTTAAAATACTTCCCCTTCATTTTTATTTTGATGGATAAATATCCCCTTAATGTAGTGAATCATATTGCATTAACCTCTATTTCATTAATATATATTTTTAGTAAATACCAACTATACATCCTGACTTAAATTTTATGTATAGTAGCTCTGTATACATCTATTATAAACTACCATAACATAGTGTTTCATTTAATTATTATATAGTTTATATTTATTTCCCATAAATATTATAATCCATTTGTGATTAAATACTTTCATTTCTTCCCCATCTATATAGTTGAAACAACTTTAGTAATTAGAATGGAAAAATAATGTTATCCCCAATTGAAGAAATACACTATAAGGGGTTGATTAAGTGTATTCACGATTAAAATAATACCCCATTCTGATACATATTCATCCTTAAAAAACCCAATATCTCATTATCATGTGGTATCATATGTTGAAATGAATTTCATGTAATATAAGAAACCATTCTTCTTGGTTAACTGAATCCTATTTAATCCAAAGAGTATACAATGAAATTTTATCTCTGTACTAGAATTACTAAATAGAAATACAATTATAATGTTAAAATTTGACTCATTGTCCTCTATTTTACAACACTTATTATTTTTTATAACCTTCTCCTATATCAATTAAAATGAAATAATTACACATTAAATAGAATATTAAAAGAATATGTATCATTTTTTAGTAAATTTAAACTTACATTTTTGTGGAATGAAATTCCGTTTTCATTACTGAGAAGATAATATATTTTATATGAAAAATATACTTCATGGTTAATTTCTTCATGAACATCATCCGTCAAAAAAATCACAGTACATACAACCTTTTCCATGAGCTCTCTATTTCATATGTCCTTTTAGACTGGCCACCTTTATGAATTTTCCCTATATAATCACTTTTCAATTTTATTCCTTTATGAATTACCAAAAACCAGTTCATTGACATTAATTAAAAATTAATCATGATGTCATGAACAGAAAATAAATTCTTCATATGTTACTTCTTTATGAGTGATTTCATCTCGAAATTACCTTATTGCAAATAAACATAG
This sequence comes from Viscum album, assembly GCA_963277665.1. NCBI lineage: Eukaryota > Viridiplantae > Streptophyta > Magnoliopsida > Santalales > Viscaceae > Viscum > Viscum album. Next base: position 863,340,050 of record OY728152.1, on the reverse strand, counting down.
ATAAAATCCCTTTAAAATTTATATATCATTAAATTCAATATTATTTCTTAACGTAAATTATTTTCACCAACTAAATATGTTCCTCTAGGACATTATAAAAGAATCTAAAAGTTTAAAAATTAATACATAAAACCATATATTTATTTCCTTCACGCATTCCACTTCGTATAAGAATACCATTGCAGAGGATTAGAAAACATTGAAACTCTTTCATAATGAAACTAGATTAGACACATGTTTCTTTTGTAGTGTTCATTAATACTAACCCATATGCCAAATTTATAGTTTTAAAACCCCCTATGAAAAATTTCTTCATTTTCAAAATTTCTGTTTTCCAAATCCGTCACAAAATCACATAATTCCCTCTTATAAGGTTGGAATACTAATTGCACCATATCATAAAATATTTCATACACAATATGATTAATTAATTTTAATTTAATTCATATGTGATTAAGACACTTCTTAGAACCATTTTTTATATTAATAAATTCTTAATGCATGAATTCCTTCATGAAAATTCTTTTTGAAAAACAATAGTTCCTGAAAATTCAATTTTTAAAATAGTAATCCTTCATGAAAAACAATCCTTCATGAAATTTTACTTCCATTATGGACTTAAATTATTTATTGATATTGCATATAGTTTCCTAGTACATCCATGTGTTTCTAATGTAGTATTAACCCATATTTTTCATAAAATACATTGGATATTTGGAAATCCACATTATATATAAACACAACAAAAAAACTTGGAAAATCATAATAAGATATTTTTTTAAACAATTTTCCTCTTATAAATTTAGATATATATATATCACATTTTTTTCTACTAGTAATATCTAATGGTATATGTATGTTTGGATATTTTAATTACATCATATTAATTGATATTTCTAAGGTAATGTTTTTAAAACAAATTACAGCAATTTTCTTACATTCTAGAAAATATATTATGTTTTCATTAATTGTGCATGGGTAATAATAGATTAAACATATTATCTCTTGTCATATATTTTATTAAAATAAAAATCGAAATTTCATTGTTGTATTTTGAACTTTCATGAAATGTATGTGATTTTTAAAGACAATTCATCGTGCATAGAAATATTTCCTTTTAGGTATTATTTTATTTATATATACCAAATTAGTTTACATATATTATGATATTATTAATAACATGATCACCCATTAAATAAAACCCAAAGATCATGAGGAAATTATATTTTAGAAGACTTTGTTCATAATAAATCAATGGGAGAATAAAATTAATAGTCCTTATTTTATTCTCCACAATGAGATCAGTAATCCATTAATGTTTTTAAAAATACAATTGATAACATATGGAATACAAATAAAAAGTGATTATTTAAATTTCTATTAATATAATAAACAATATAAGGAAACATAACATGTTATATTAAGTTATAAAATGATATTATACAAGAGAAATCACATGAGTAATCCCATGGGAGAACAACATAATTATCATTGATTCATTAGATCCTAGAAAAAAGATTTATAGTATTATCATATAATATTTAATTACCACTAGTCACGACTAACTTGCTAGACAATACAACATGGTAGACAAAGTCCCTTATTGGATTAGGTTTACTGCCTATTCCAATAAATTATGTATCATGAGACTAATGATTTATGCAATGAATTAGAGTACTATTGTAGTTCAAAAATTATAATATATTTATGATTATTCGTTTCACACAGTAGAAAAAAATTAGAAGGCATAAACACATGAATTACCAATGGAACGAAAATGGGTTTCATAATATTTTCATGTATCATAATCCGAGTAAATTTCATACTGAATTAACTTGAGAGATGAAAAAAAATATTTATTTACACATAGAATTAATAGAGAATAATCTAGTTATATTTTTTGGAGACATATATACATTATATAAAATAAATACAATAACAGAGAGGTATTCATTTTTCATGAAAACATCATTAAAATATTATATTGTACATTTCTGGGGAAATACTAATTTATTTTTAAATAACATAATAAAAATATATATTCTAAAAATACTATAGATAAAATTTTCATTAAAAATATATATTTATAATTAATAATGAATATTTAAATAATTGGTAATTTATTTTTATGGGAAATTCTAAATATTTCATATAAGATAAATGAAAACAATCCTTTCACACATCTGTAAAAAATGTAGAAAATTACCTTATTTAGAAAATTATTGAAATATTACTTTTAATAAATTATTTATATAGTTATACATTAGTAAAAATGTATGTTACCAATCATAGTATGATAATAAAAACATTTATGAAATTTTTTTAATCAAACATTGACATGGATGAAAATGCTATTTTGACTGAAAAGAGGAATAAAATCGGGTTTTCTTAAATAATTTTGTAAAATGTTTTAAGTACTGAAGACAGAAAAATTGTACTATTTGATGACAACGTCATAAATTACTACTCAATAAGAAAATTCAATGTGTTTATTACATAATTATCAGACAATTTTATCCAAGAAAATTCAATCATAATCAATCCTGAATAATAATGAGCTTGTGGAATAAACCATTATAGCTATGGTAACATTTGAATCATAACCCCCAAGAAATATATAATTTTAAAATGAAACATTAAATACCATGAATATAAATAGGCTAATGATATAATATATCAAATAGGTAGTATATACACAACAAAAAATATATAAGGTTAGAATATGGATTATGTCTCTTGGAGGTAAATGTGAGATGAAAATCCATTAAAAAGATGATGTTATTGTGGTGATAATTAATCAATGATGTCATTATGTGTGATAAATTTAATACCAAATAAAAATATTGGAAAACAATATAAATTATTCAATGTAAGTCACACACATAATATTATTTTATCAAATATAATTTAGAAGTAATTTATCACAATGAATGAAATTAAGTTAAAATAGCTCGTACATTGAGTTTGAATAATCACATATGCATTATAAATTATTAAATAATAAATTAATTTTAATTATATAATTTGTTAATATTTTTATATGATTATTTTTACTTTTATTTCATTTATTACCATGTTACATATATATACATAAACAATTAGTTTCTTGGTTGGTGCTCTAATAGTATTTGGTTCATGTGTGTAAAATAACATTAATAGGTTGACTAGTGTAAAACACTTAGTTGTTTGATCAAATTAATAATAATAAAAATGAAATAAATATAATTTTTATAAAACAATTATATTTTTAAATAAAATAATTTAATATGGTTATGAGAAATTGTAATCTTTACATTTATGGAGATGGTAGGTCATACAAATCCATGAGTAACATTTCCATTTTTCAATGATCATGATAGAAAGATGGTAAGAATTATTTTATGTTTCCATAATTATAGTTATGTAATAAATATTATATTATATTGTTAAATTAACATACATATACCATTCATATGATATAGTTATAATAAAAAAATCACATTACTTATTGAGTCGGTAGTTCACCATACACACAGACGATATTATCGTTTATTAACTGATGGTATGTATAGAAGGTATATGATATATTAATTTTATATATTTAATTATTTATAAATGATATGTTTATTAAAAATTAAATACATTATCATGAACATTCATGATAAGGGATAATGTAATATTAATTTCATCCGTACGAGGGTTGATAATCTTTCATACACACGAATGTTGGATTTGTTTCCCATTTAATGGAGAGGAGATAAATGAAGGTTATGTTATAAAAAAATGGCATATAATTATATATTAGATATGTATATTATTATTTCAATATGATTGAGTAATATTTTAAAAATGTTTATCATGAAATAAAATAAATATTCTTAGAAAATAATGATACCTATTCTTGAGACTACATCCACAAAACTACACCTAGATCCCCCTAGATTGTATTTTTGATAAAATAAAGGAACGTAATACATTTTTTTGTGAATTAATTATTATATTTGGATTGGTATTGGTAGAAACAGATTGCTTTTTATGTGTTGAGTGGAGAAGGGCATATTCTCCCTTTTATAGTTGAGAGTGGATACTATTTTTGTAATTACCACAACTATTGAATAATGATAAGTCACTCTAATTCCAAGTGCCTCCAAAATTAATAAATAATGGAATTTATGATTTACATGGTTGATAAAAACCTAAAAAATTCAAAATTAATCATTTTTTAAATTTTTTATTCTACTTATCTGTACGGTTACTCATAATTACCATTTCATTTTTCAAAATAGTAACAGCGTTTTTTCTAATTTTACCATACATTAAAACATCAATTAAGTATAAATTAATAGATAAAACTAATTATTATGACTAAATACATTTAAAAAATTTTATAAAATTAAAATAATATAACTTTCATATTTTAATTTAAAAATAATCCGGAAAAAAATTTCAAAAATAGAGTTTCTAAAAAGGATTTTCAAGTAATTGATGATATTATACGAACCATATGGATGGAAGTAATCATTATACCAAAATAAATTAAAAACAATATGTATAATATAGTATTTGATTTAATTATTTCATAAAAATTGGTTATTTTATATAAATAAAATCGATAAGCATTATGCAGTAAGAAATAGTGAGTAAAAAATGTGTTTTAAGTATTAAAATAATATTATACCAAAATCATCAAAATTTAGGATTAAAATAAAATTATTTATATTATTTATATATAATGGCCCATATTCTAATTTATGACCAAATATAATATATAATGTAAATTTTAAATAACAATATTATATGAAAATAAATTACACTATTTAAAAAATCATTAATTATCACTATTCTGTAAAGTAATATAGCATTTAAAAATATCGCAAAATTTCCCCACATGTTAATAATGTTAAATTGATGTCACAAATTTTTTTTATAAAATACTATTTTTAAATATTAAACAAAATAATTATAATATTGTTACAAAAAAATCATTGAAAATCACATTTTAATGTAATATATTTTTTATAGAATAAATTATCTTTTCTAAATGTTGAATTATTATTTATTTTGAATTTATCAATAAATTTATATTTATTATGACCTTTATATATATTTCATAATGTAATTTATACTATTCATACACATTCATTTAACATTTATTTAATAATTGTGTTATTGGAAAATTAATATTTCATGGTCTATTTAAGATCAGTGTGTCTTGTTATATACGATATAGAAAATAATTTGGTTTTAATATATCGTGCAGCTTAATTATCCCAATTTTAATAAATTGCTTCCTCACAGTTTTAAAATGAACTCGATGGAATCCTATTTGACATTTGGAAATACATTTTTTGAAAAATCCACATCCTAAAATGGTCGATAAAATATCCTCTTAACAAGGGACAAAATGAAATTTGAAGGTCATATCATAATTAGGTTTAAAAATAGATTAACATTAGTGTGGTGTGAACCAATGGATTTGAAGATAATTTTATTTTAGTAAATATTGTTCTACTTTTTTATGAGAGATGATTCCATAAATTTGTTGAAAATGAATGAATTTTTCATTTCAATATCCTTTCCAAATATTAAGGGATCATTTTACCATATATAATAAGAATAAAAGGAAATATACATACATTAATAGTACAATTTTATCCTCTAATAATTTTTCTCCAAAATATCATATTCTACTCCAAATGATGGGTATTCAAAATGTAGTTTTCGTACCTGAAGCACTAAAATAACTATCTAGAAGATCATATAATCTAAAAAATTATAACAATTGTTTTCCTTTTCTATTAAAATATTATCCCAATTTGAAATGTTTACCATATGGTTTGATTATAAAAAAACATCATATGAATCTCAAAGGAAATTTTAAATATAAATGATTTTATAAATAAATAACCTTATTTCCTAAACAACCTCAACATTCAAATAATACATTTTTTCTTCCTAAAAATTATGTCATGTTAAATAATTTTTTTGACTTATAGGATACATATAACTCAACCCAATGATTCATTTTCCAAATCCACATTAATTACCTCAAAATAATTAACATTCAAAAATATCTAATCATATAATATGATTCCTAATATTATCTTAATATTTCTCCATCATGTAGTTTAAGTAAAAAATTCACACAATCATGTACATCACATAGGCTAGTCATAGATGTTGTACCATTATCATCCTTTATTTGTGGGTTCAAGCCTCTTGGGCTTTCCGAATGTAATGGGGTTTTCCATGGATTCCATGTTTTACTTTTCATAAAATAACTGAATATAAAATGTGATATTCATATTCATAATTCACTATTATCCAATAATATTCCCAATAATATTATTAACATTTTCACAAAATAAATCATGTCATTAATACACTTTTTTGACTCTAAGGATTTCTATCGAGCTCATTCATTTGCAAAGAATAAAATAATTCTAATTAATTATAATTAACTCAACATCAATCCAAAGTCAGTGATTATATTTCCCTAAGTAATATTTATTACATAAAATATCATTATACCATTGATTCAATATTCTTTTCCATTAGTAACATACAAAAAATTTATTCAAATCCTTAAAGAAAAAAACTACAGAAAAACACATAGAAGATTCATGATTCTTATATGGTGAATATTATTAATAAAATTTATTAATAACATGATTCTGATGTTTGAACTCCAAAACACGTCAAGAATTAAATTTCATTGGTTTTCATAATATTTTACCTTATGAATTAATCACTGTACAAGTGAGTTGACACAGATAATGAAAATTCTCCCCATATAAGCATCAATGAACAATTAGTTTTGTAATAGGATGAATTTTTCATACCAGTGTCTTGTTATATGATTCTTATTATTTATATAGAAATTTTCTACCCTAGGCCCTACTTTTCCACTCATAAATAAAATTTTAGTTCCATTATTTCATTTTAAATGGTTCTACTTCCCTTATTTGGGAAATTTAGAAAATTGAGACTTCTTTTCAATATAATATTTATCAGTTGAACTTCCATGAGATAAAATAATTTTATTATTTTTTGTGTTTAGAAATTAAAATATGTATTCATTTTTTATAAAAATTAGATATAGATTTTTTATCCAGATCACATGATGGGTATCTTCAATTCCCATTAGGTTAATAACTTCATTCGGGAAATCATTGTATTTACCCTTACATAGGCCATTGGAATTCTTTTTGCTATTTTGAAAAAACTAACTAAAATTAATAAATTAAAAAATATTATAATTTATTAACATATAAAATGGAAACATATGAAACTATATGGTTTAAATTATAAATGATATGTTTTTCATATCATATGTGTGAGTAAATTTAAATCAACATTATCTCTGGTAATGTTCACAATTTGGTTTTTAACCTAATAATTTATTCAGGTCCTTTATAATGGTTTGTAAAGAGTTTTTGAATTCTGAAATACCATTCCCAAGGAGTGTCAGTCCAGGTGTGTGGAAAATACCTTTTTCATGAACTATGTGATGAAGGTGTCCATCCAAATTCCCCCGTTTAATGTTAATACCCATATGTACAACCGTTCTAGAGACACATCCAATTGTATTATCTGGATAGGTATGTAATTTATTAGAACCTAATTTCTATATATATAAAACAATTAAAGGGTATTTTTCAATACTTATTCTTATAATTATACATGAACCTGGGTTTATAACTAAATTATTCTAGTCCACATAAATAATATAATACTAGATCTGATACCCACAATTGTGACCCAATCCCAGTAAACATTTTATTACAGTATTTCTAAGATGAACATCAATTAATTACAAAGCAAATATTATAGGGTATATTTTATTTTGAATACCACATTCATAGTAGAAAAAAGTGAGTATTAAATATATATTATTTATTTTATTCACTATAATGAGCTCTAAAATCCATTTTAATTCCTATATTTGTTTGGGATAATCTGGGGAATACATATACAACCTGGATTTTCAAAAAATCCCTTCATGGGAATAAAAATTAAAAGGAAACCAGACATTGGGTTCCAAGATATAACATAATTTAATAAAAAAAAGGAACATGGGTAATTCAAATGGGTGATTAACTTTCTATACAATATCACATTGTTTACAATGTCACATAATAGAATAGATTTACTCTCGAATTACACACATGGCGCCTCATGAGACTAAAGCATTACCCAATCCATTGGAGTGTAATTTTGGAGGACCCAATATAATTATTTTATGAATATGTTTTCCACAAAATAGAAATAAATCATAAGGCATAAAAATAAAATTTTCCTATGAAAAAAATGGGTTTCATAAGCTCGTCTAAAATCATAAGCAAAGAAAATTTCATAATGAAGGCATTTGAGAGATGATTCTAAAAAATTTATTACCTGATCAATGGAATGGATAATAAGAAATGTATAGATTATTGAGAAATATAAAAATAATTTATAATCAATCCATAACATTAAATGTATTTGTTTTTGATGAAAAGTTTGTTTAAAATTACATAGAATATCAATTATGGAAAGTTGAATTTTTAGTTTTTAATTTCATATTCAAAATAAAAAAAATATTAAATTATTATAGAAAATAATTTCATTTAAATGAAACATGAAAAAATATAAATGAAGATTCATATAATTTAGTGGTCTTCATTGGAGGAAATTCTAGACACACAATATATCAATAAAGAAAATTTCTTCCCATTATTTTTTTAAAATAAGTATAAAACTACATTGTTAAAAAATGAAATAAAAATTCCTTCTAAATTTTTTATGGAAAATAGTCATGTATGGGTAAAAATTAATATTAAAAATTAAATTAAAACACGAAAAACAATTTCGAAATCATTATTTAAAAGACATGTAAATTTTAAAAATAATTTTTTACATAAACGAGGAATGAATTGGAATGTTCTTAAAAAAGATTCTAAACCATTTTAGGTAATATTGAGAGAAAAGGGTAATATTACATGTAAACATAATTATGAACTATGGTAGAATTAAATAAAAAAAATGATTAGAAAATGAATAAATAATTTTCATTAATTGATATTTGATCATAAACAATCATGAATAACGATGACACTATGAAATAAACCTAAATCAAGATATTAAACTTTGAATGATTAACCCCATGTAATAAATAAATTTAAATGAAACATTAAATAAAATCAAGATAAATATATTAATTATATAAAATTTCATATGGTCTGAATATTCCAAGCATAATAATTATGTGGTTAATAGGACATATGTCTTACTGAAATAAAGTTAGCTGAAAATTATAGACAAAGATCATGTCATTGATGTGATACATAATTGATAAATTTATTATTTTTTTCAAATTGTATTCCACGTATAAAAAGATTAAATAAAACATAAAATAATCAAAGTTAATTAAAAACATAATATTATTATATCAATGTTAATGAAGATGTATCTTATCCAATTAAAATAAATCGAGTAACAAAATACCTTACCTCAAGTTTCAAACAACACATATGTACTTTATCTTCAAGAATAATAAAATTATCTTAATTATTTAATTTCAAAAATATCATTACCATGATTTTTATTCCTTTAATTTTTTTTAATTATCTTTTACATATATTTTCAAAATAAATTATGTTCATGTTAGATGTTTGATGGTATTCGTTTAATTTTTCTAAACTGAAATTGAGAGGGTGAATATGGTAAAATAAGTCATTATTTCGCAGTATCAGGAATATTAATAACGAAACAATAAATATTTTTATTGAAAAATTTTATTTTTTGATTTTAAAATTCAATAGGAATAGAAAACATGAACTATGATACAATTATGTAGGTAGTAGACCATACCTACGCATGTGTACGTTTTAAATTTTTCAGTCATATTGATTTAAATAAGCTAAGTGTTTTTTTTATTCTTATATAATGATAATTATATGAAAAATTTAAGATTATTTCTTAAAATATGATTATATTTATCTTCCATGTGATGTAGTAACTAAAAATGAATCACATCACATCGTGAGGTATAGCCCACCGTACACACGAGTGACATTTTTATTTTTCAATGGATGGAAAAGGAAGAAGTTATATGAAATAATAATAACAAAGAATGATTAATATTTCATTAAAGTTATACATAATCATTAAATCATTCATTATTGATATTCATGATAGGCGATGATGGAAAACGAATTACTTCGTTTCGTGAGATGGTATTCTATTATACACATGAATTAAGATTTTACCCTGTAATAGAAGAGGATATGTATATAGGTTATTAAAATTAGATAATAAATTCTATATATATATTAGATAATTTTTTATGGAATCATTATTGATTACGATTTAATTTATATAGAATGAGAAATAATATAGTTAAGAATGATACCTATTTGTTGAACTCTTTTTTAGAATTGTAGATAAATCTACCGTAAATTGGATTATTAATCAACTAAAGGACTATAGGAAATGGTTATTTATGTAATTAATAGATTTGGTAGTTATTCTCTAGTCCAAAATGAATTGTAATTTTGATAATGTGGGGAGAGGAGGTTCCTTTTTATAAGTGAGATAAATGAACATTTTTATAAATACCCAAAACAATTCAATAATTGGAATTACCTCCCTATAAAAGTAAGTAAAAAATTGACAAAAAGTATAGTGGTTGGTTAATATGGTTGATAAAAACAACCAAAATTAAAATATAAAACATTATTTAATCTTTTTTTTTTCAATTTATATAGAAGGTTACTCACATTTATCATTTTAGTTTTTGACCATGGTGACAAGTTTTTTTAATATTTATGTTGTTTATTATGAAAATCATAAGTTTATATTATTTCTTAATATTAATTATTTTCTTTAATCATTTCATATAAATTTTATAAAATATAAATCTCATTAGTGGAAGACTTAAATTTCAAATTAAATATGAAAAACATGCAGAAATGAGAAGTTTTCTAATATGATTTTTCAAGCATTGGATTTTAAAATTTTTAATCTATGGATAATAATAATGACTCTATAAAATTATAATAAAAAAATATATCAATAATAAATTATTTTAATTTTAATATTTAATTAATATCACATATTTTATGTAATTAAAATATAAATACTTCTTGGCCTTACAAAAATTACGTAGAAAACACAATTTTTAATCATAAATATATATATATACCAAAATCATTAAAATTTATGATTCAAATAAAATTAATTATGTTATATTAAATAAAATGGATAATATATAACTTTTATACCAAATTAAAAATATAATATAAAATTAAAAATAATTTTTTTATTGAAATGGAGGGATAATATTTTAAAATTTGGGAAATTACCACATTCATAGAAAAATATTACATTTCAAAAAAATCGAAAAATATCTCCCTTTATTAATATTTATATAATTATATATAAAACTACTTTCAATTTATGAAATAATATCTCTCAATTCTACCCAAATTAATTATTATATTTTCAAGAATGAACCAATTTTTTTTAATGAAATATTTTTTTGTAATATATAATATATTGATTAAAAGTTGAATGCTTATTTTTTATGAAATTATCAATAAAATTATATTTATTTTGAACATTATTTGTGTTAAATGAATCTATTGATAATATTCATACCTTAAATTTATTATATTTCTTATAATGGTTATATATAAGTAATAATATTTTATTATTTTGTTAATATTAGTGTTTCATGTTGTATATGATATTGAACATTGCATTCTTTTAAAATATCTAGGTGTATCATTATTTTAAATTACAAACATTAAATGTTCAATATAATATATTTTGGGATGTAATGGATGATCTTGGGATTCTGTATGGGATATATTGAAAATGGAAATTGATAATCATTGACTTGACACATGAATATTATTATTTTGGATTTTTTAGTTCCCACTAACTTATGCTTTTGTTTTTTCTTTTGTATCATTACACTTGGGATACATTTTTCTAGATTCAATTCGATATAATATTAGTTTTTATACAAAATTATAACCTTTTTATATTGGTATGTGTGTGTATATATATATATTATTTATTATTTAATAATTTATATATTAATATTTTTCATTTTTTGTTATCATTATATCTTAAAAATATTCGTTTCCACATGCCATATTCCTCATCATATAGAGGGGGAATACTAGAATTCAATGTGGAAATTATGTTTGGGTTTTTGTTTTATTTGGTGTATCTGTTCCCAATGATGTATGCTTGGATTACACTAAATGTGTTGATATCACATTGTGATCAAAAAATCGAATCAGGGTCTGTCATAAGACAACACATATGATGATTAAATTGAATTGAATTTAATTATGAAAAAATTATTTTAAATACATGTTTTTATTTTTTTATATTTCATGGTATAGAGGATATATGATTATTATATATCAAGGAGTAGCTATGGATATGTTTATTGTTAACACATTTTGGAAAAAACCATGGGAAACAAGGTGATTTAGAGAAGAGTGTTTTCCAAATTTTATCATTTTTTCATAATTATTTCTGAGGGTTTCAATATTTATTTGAGTATTTGTATTCAATATTGATGATTTATGATTTATTTGGATGATGATCCATTATCATGAGGGAAAATATGAAGGAACCCATAGGGGTAGTATAACTCTTCATAGTATGGAAAACCTTGTAGAAACCATGTATCCCATTCAAGGAAACATGTTGTATGGTGGTCATGGTGTTTCAAACCAAATTTAGTTGGGGATTATTTTTAAAATTATTTATTTTATATTCCTATTATTTTTCAATTATTCATCATTTAAAATGTTTCTAATTGGGGAAAAATTAAGTTGGATTCTTTTCATTATTAATTTTTTTTTGAATTAAGGTTAATTAATGAAGTTCAACATTTTTATCATTTTGTGTTTTAAGTTAACAATAATTTCAATATTTATTGATAAATTATTTAAATAGTAAATTAAATGTGGTATTATAAAGTTTATAAATAAATCTAAAAAAGATGTTGTATAATATATTTAGAGGATTTGAAAGATTAAATAAATATGTTCCATTAATGGTTTTTATTTATAAATTGTTTCAAAAGATTATTGATAGTGTTTGGAATCATTATATATAATTTTTATGTATTTATTAGCATTTTAATGTGATTTTTTCATAAAAAATTATTATAAAATATTTTTTATATTGAAATATTATTTTTATATTATTTATAAAGATTATCCGAGGTTACGTAAGATAATTCATTAAAATAATTTATCTGTTTTATTACGTTTTACAGTATTTGTAAATAATTTTTTTTTGTATTATTGTCCTATAAATGGATTTAAATTTTTATTTTGATACTTAATCATTTAAAAAATCTATGTTTTATGTATTTTTAAACATTGAGAGATGTTATTGTTGTGTATTTCAATTTTTAATGTTTTATGGGATTTGTCCAACATGTCCTTATGTAATTTCATGTGGGATGTATAATAGAATATCGATCCGTCAACCATATAGTTGATGAAACATTTTATTAATTGGTTGTACCATATCCATTATTTATTGAGCATTAGGTTCTTCCACACCTAGTTCATCAAATAAACTATGTACAATAGTTTCAAAATTTGATTCATCATAATTTTCATGGGAATTATGGTTCCCATGAAGAGTAAGAGAGTCATGATAATATTGAGAATATTTTCAACCCTATTGGAAAACGAGTGTCTCTAATCAATTTTTCCACCATTATATTGAATCGTCTAAGCTATAAGTGCAGGAAGTCAATATATCAAATAAATTAACAACATGACCCTATACGGTATGTCTTATATGGAATAATTATTCCAAAGTATTAATATATGAAAATGACAGTGGTAATAGAAATGTAATTGTTTTCCATTATATAGAGAGAAAAATTATTATTAGAGCACACTCCTTGATTCATTATTATAGAAAACATCATATCTAATATAGACCTTGATGATTCAATAATATATCAGTTTTTTATTGAGGTCTTCATCCAAGTATATAGATAAATAATCCATTTGTTGGTTTAACCACTCAAATAGTGAAAGTGGAGAATGAATTTAGTGTTTATTCCATCATCGATGGAGTTCTTGAGTTGGTTTATATTTCATCTATAGATAGATATGGTGAATATAATTGTATTAGTGGAATAATGAAATATATAGAGTCTTATTAGGCAGGTTTTTGTATCAGGTGGCTATCCAATTTCAACTCATTATTTTAGTAATATATTATTCCATTGGTAGGCCTTATGTGTTTCAATGTAGGTCATAAGAAGCCTCAAGTATGGATAATCCAAAGAAATTATATATTTTTTTTTCATTGGATGATCTTTGAAGATTATATGTTGGATCATCCTGAAATAAAGAAATATCTTGATATACATTCACAAAAATATTCCTATATCCAATTTCCTAAACATGATACTAACACTAAATGTAGTTTCTAGACATTATGTTATATTTTGGATAATTTTGTATGGTATTAAAAATTTACCATCATATTAGTTGATTTTTCATATTAGTAATAATGTTAAAATGAATATAATTTTTGTATAATGTGTTAAAAATGATGTTGGTAGTGCTCTTATTCAATGTCTCTAAATCACTAGTGAATGATTTTTGGGAATATATAATCTATCAGTGTCATTAATGTATTATTGATTTTTTCTCACTAATTTGATAAATAAAACTGGTTAGTGAATCAATCATTGTGTCTATATTTCCTGTGTTTATTCTTTTGAGTATTTAACTAAATATAAGTGCTATTTTGTTAATGGAATACATAATATGGTGGATATAAATCAAAAAATGGTATCATTTTTATGTTAATAGATTATATTTGTTTTTATACTTCATAATTAAGAAGGTAATGATATAAGAATACTAGGTGAATGTATTTGATCCCAAACCTAACTTTTCCTAATGAATACACAGTTTCCATATCGTAAACCCATCCTTTATATTGATAATGAGGTATCTAATAATTGGTTTCAGCCCAAAAACCTTCATATGTATTAAAATGAGTCCATTTATCATATTATTTCTTAGATAATATCATGGTGTTCATTTATTTTCACGATTGTATGTTATATATGGAGTTATATCTCATAAATGTTTTTATAAATATTTCAACGAAGACTCTATGGAGGAATAATGTTATATTATGGGGAGAATTTTATACCAAAAAAATCACTATTACATGTTATTTTATTTTATTAATGATTTTTTTGGGAATTAGGGAAGTGTATGTATTCAAAAAATCATGGAAATTTTATGGGTCTTATTTCTAATGTGATATACTAAACGTTTACCAACTATTAAATTGTGTGTTTTAGATGATAGATGTTGTAGGAGAAGAATTATTTTAGAGTTATTGAGTTAGAGATGATATTTTATATTATTGGAGTATGTTGGGATCTGACTTTGAATAACGTGATTTAAATTTTTTTGAGGAAGGGGTGTGGTGTAGTCCAGTATGTTACTATGTGAATGAGGAGTCAAAATTTGGTGATGTATGTAGTGAAAGGTGGGAATCATGTTTTTTTGAAGAAATTATGTCCCAAAATGGATGATAAGTTTCATGGCATGAATTTTTTTTTGGGGATTGAGGTTAATAAAAACAAAATTTATCATGAGGAAAAATTTTTTTATAAATTAAAAATTACAAATATTTTCTTATTATATTTTTATTTTCATGATGTGAGGGTGTGTTTCATATAATGATATGAATTGTAGAGTTTTTAATTTTCAATGTAGTGGACTTCAAAATATGATCATAAGTGTTAGTCTATGGGGGCCAAAAAAATGTATTTATATGAATTTTCCTTTTGTTTTTCATTGTGAAATGATATACGTTTTTCATCATGGTATTGTTTTGAGGCCTTTATAGATATATATATAGATTTTTAGACAACATCATCAATGTATTCATTACACTATAGCCCTTTTTCAGTCTGAGTGGAACAAAATATTGGCGTGGATTTATGTAATACAGGATTTATGAGATTTCACTTTTGATATATGGATTTCACTTGATATATACCCATCAAACCTATAAAAATAATTTTCACACAATGAAATTATAAATTCTATCAGCTTTATAAATTCTTAGAACCAAAAAAGATTATCTAATTCCATGTGACATACCATAAACCTTGGGCAACTAGAGGTGAATCCCCAGAGGCCCTAGAACCCCCAATGAATAGAATTTGGCCTCTCATAATGGGATAATATGATTGTATTCTAAGGTGATTTTCATTTTTCCCATTCTATGTTTCCTGTATATTCTCTATATGAGTAGATTTATGGTACTGGAAATAGTTTTTAGTGATTTTGTGATGATTATATAAGGGGGATTGTTGGGTTATAGGGTTTCTAGGATCCCCTTTCACGATATTAGTCATGTGACCATATAATTCATTGTTCTAGAATAAGTGATACTTGAATCATGTGTTTAGGTGGTATATTTGATAAATCTCTTACATTTTGTGTATTATTTTGAAGTAATAAGAGTTTTATTTATATGGGAATATGGTAAGAATTGAAATTTTTTATATAATAGATATTGAAATAAAATATAATTGAATAAGTTGAATCATAGGTTGTTTTATGATTCTGTGAATTTGTTTTTATTTCTATTATTTTATATAATTATTTTTAATAATTTTATAATTTTGATTTTCATGTAATCTGTTTTAATGAATAATTTGTATTACACATCATAAAATCATATATATTTAAATATGTAAATGTATCGATTGTGTGAAATTATTAATTTTGGAGTTTTCTCCCTATAAGATATTCCAAAATAACATAATGTAAATCTATAAAAAGGTAATTGTGTAAGATATTAGTTTTTGAAAATTGATTTTATATATAGTGGATACACACTAAGTTGATTCCATGTCTAATTGAGTTATTTTGGTGGATTTCTGTGGCTGGTTTGGGATCAATGGTGTAGATTGTTCTCTGTGAGTTTCAGATTCATTGTCTTATTTTATAAGAGGATATGTTTCTGTTATAGTTGAATGATGATTTGGATGGATATATTGAATATTATTATTTTGGGGGTAATTTGGATGGTTTTTTCAGGTTATGGTGATGTTATACAACGAATGATTAATTTTATTGGGTTTATATTAATGTTTAAATGCTGATTTGTAATAAAAAATGGTTAATAATAAAAATATTAAAGGGATAGGATTAAATTTAGAAGATTTAAAACTGTAAATGGAAAATAAATTATTGAAATAAATATTAAATAGTTTGGGTTAGTTTGGGAGATGTTTAAAGGACGAGTAACCATGAAACATGTAATTGACTGAATTACTGAATATAATATGGAAGTTAAATGGTAAATCGATAAATGGATAAATGATGTGATTAAGTTGGAAATTGTTAATAATCCATGTTGATAGTTGATATGGATTGTTGGATTGTATGTGCTATAGTAAAATATAGTAATTTTATCATGTTTTGGTGATAGTATATTTGTTTTAATGGGTGTGGTATTGATTTTTTGGATTAAAATATTTTTAATGGAATTTTATGTGGTTATATTATACATAAATTTACTTTTTATTTTAGAAATTTGTCACTATTGATAAATTTTCTTACAGATTACCATATTTTTTTGGGTTCCGGGTGTTTTCCCAAAACATCCATGTTAACAAGGGATTGGATGATTGACTATTCTAATACACTCGATCCCTCCACTCGGTATGAGGTATGATATGTTGTGGATCATAGTTGGTAAAATGATATAATTGATTAATGTTGTGGTATATGATATACTAGTAGTATTGGTTATAAATATTTGATGATTATACATGTTGGGGTTCAAGCATGCAAGGAGGATTATAGAAGGTTTATGTCCTTCATTTTTACAATAACCTAGTTTAGTGGATATATAAAATGAATTTTTGAAAAGTGGTTGTTATATGGTATACATTGTAACACCTGAGTTTTTTATGAGTAATATTTTGTTTTTATATGTCATCAAAGTAATCTTTCACTACATATTAGCTTGGCTTACTTTACATGCAATCGCGACCTTCCTCGATAGCTTGCGTCATACGCAATACCGAGTTTAACTAAACAACGATATGCTATTAAAATATTATTAAAACTAGCCGTTATGAATAGTAATAACCACTTTTTGAAAATTTATAAATTTTATTTTTCAAAATGGACTTAATTTTTGGATTCGGAATACCGAAATTAGCCTAGGGTGAAATTTTGGTATTTTTCTGAAAACTTTAAATTTTTTATGAATAGTGAAACCACTAAGTGGTAGGTTACAAACTGAATTTTGCATAAAACTTAATTTTACCGCTTCTGTGAATGGAATTTCGAAAATCCGACAGACACGGTTGATATCAGTAAGTAAAATGTGGTTCAATGAGATAAAAATAATTTTTTTGGTGAATAGTAACTTTTTATTTTTTTTACTACGGTTAATAGTAAATAAGGGTAAATATGATATTACTATTACCCTAACACATGTCCTAATTCTATTAGATAAGTTTAATTCGACCATAAACAACCATATGAATAAAATATGACCAATTAGGCCCACTTGGGTTAGATTAGGACATTTATTATTAATTTATTAAAAGAAGGGTTAAAATAGTTAAAATCAAATTTTAATAAGTAAATAATTTTTAATATGGGGGTATACATAAGATAAATTCGACTATAAATATTCATTAGAAAGCTAAAAAGATTTCCTACCTAATGGTATTTAATTTGTAATTTTTATACATTAAATAAGTTAATTTATTTATGACACAATTATGATGCAGTAATTATCTTAATTATGAAATATTGACGTAATTGATGTTATAAACACCAAAATAAATTTAATTTGAGACTTTTTATGAATTCCACTAATTTTCTAGGTTACTAGGATATATTAATGTTGATTTAATTAACTTGGATCGAACATATAATTCTGTTATGACTTTCACAAAAATCATATATCAAATAGTGTCAAAATTGACACAAAATAGTTTTTAAATCAAATATTATATTATTAATTGTTATTTTATTCCTAAAAATATATGGTTCTGCCAAATGACTTTAATAAGGATATACATATTAATAATAAATAATTTGGGGTTCGTTTGGCATGTTATAGTAAGTGTATTAACCATATAGTGAAAGAAAACAAAAAGACACGGTAAAAGTTAAATTATTTAACTTAGAGTTAAATCTAATTGATAAGGTTAAAATAATACCCTAAACTTGCCTAAATCCTATTTGTTGATAGTATTTAGACCCTTACCCACTTTAGCTTCGAAATAAGACCCTTTGGAACCATTATAAACCGATGTTGACTTTAATATAAAATAATATTTTGAGATATTCATAAGGTGCCCCTCTCTTCCCTTATAAAAGGGCACCTCCTCCCCCTCCTCCTCACACCAATTTGAGCACTCAATCTCGGCCAACCCCTGCCATTATCTCCTCTCCACTTCCCTAGAATAATCCTAGAGGTCCTGGTCTTCTTCAAAGACCAATCTTAGTTCCCTAAGTGGAGGATTCAAAGAAGCGTTCCAAAGAAGAGGTAATATCCATTACCGATCTTTTCAATTTCATTCTTCTTCATTAGTAGTTTCATGATAATGTAATAACATCTGTATTAATTACATACTGATATGTTATTATAAATTTGAAACAACCCTAATTCCCCTTCTATCCACCCTACGGAAAAATGAAATCACCGCGCGTGCGTACGTACGGAATACCGTCTCCACGCCGTGGTGTAATCTATTTCCCACCATCACCTTACAAGGATGGGTATAATGGTGTAATGAGTAACTATTTATGATTATTGATACTGTAATAATATATATATACTACAATACAATTCCACGATCATAGGAACTATATCATCACTCATGCATACGTACGGAATACCGTCTCCACGATGTGATGCGACTCGTTCTACATGATCATCATTACATAGTAATTATATAAATGAATTGAATGAATAAATATGATATATGTTACACTAATACCATTCTGGATATAAGTTATCTATAACCTTAAAAGAAGAATAATAATTTATTCTGCAAAACACGCATAAGAACAAAAGGAAATAAAGACCCGAGTAACAAGTAACAATGAAATATTACTAAAAAGAAGCTAATAATATGACTATATATGATATCATATCAATATGTATGATTCTGGAATAAGTCAATAACATTATTTAAACCATTATACAGGAGCTTCGGACACGTACAAAGCAAATCGGACCTAAGGTAAGGGAAATATCACAATCTCATTTTTATCCGAGATTGTTTATTCGTAAGTATTTACTGGGGTGTATTTTATCATCCACATCCATGTTTCATCAATATGTAATATTATTTCCATCCACCTAAAATTGTTTAAATCCATTTTTACCCTTCGGTGATTTTTTAGTAATATGTATGAAAGGAATCTTTTGTCGTTTTTCGTACGAGGTACTTTTTGACTTTTCTGACAAAAGTACGAAGAATGTTTTTTTTAACTTATACGGCATGAATGGATTTTTAAAAAATAATTTCCAAGAAACTTCCTTTACAAGTTTTCAAGTTTATTTTTAATCAACTTCTTTTATTTTAATTTTGTATGACATGTTATGAAAGGAAAAATGTTTTTGAAGTAGAAAGGATATTTTCCTCAAGAATGGAGTTCAAGTATTTTATCAAAATTATTTTCCATCTAAGATAATAAAATGGTTCTGTTTTTATCCCTATTATTACATTGGTTTGATTATGTTGTGAGGGAAATATTTTTATGAATTCCTTTATCTTATATGAATTGTTTTATGATTTCATGTTCTTTAAGAATCCCATTTTTATTACATGGGTTACGCTATGATGTATGGTTTATGATTATGTGGCACACATAAGAAAGGATTCATTATAAGATGGGTGGGACCTATATCCCCCTCAAATGCATTGGGTAAAGATTTTATATCTCATGAGATAGACATGGCTGGAACGGTAGGTTATACCGGTTCAGTGAAACAGGACTGGAATTAGGGTGACTCGGTTCAGAAAGGGAATTTATCAACTAAGATAGTCTTGGAAATGAGTCATGACTAACAAGAAATGATTTTACATGATTATGTGTGCATGACACAATGTTTCATGTTTCATGTTATGATTATGGGGATCTCATTTTCACTTCTATGATTTGTTCCATGTTAAGATATTATGATCACTTTTGTAGGTTATGATTTTCAAAAAGATATGATATGATTTTTATTTCCTTTATTTGTCCTTGCTGAGCATTTGAGCTCACCCTTTTATGTTTTCTTTTCCCCAGGTCAGGAATATGGATATTAAGTAGAATTTGCTAAAAGGGACCCTAGATATGAGGAAATAAATGGGAGACATTGTAGAAGATTTATGAACCAGTTGTTTATGTTTCCCAGTTTCTAAAGACACTATACCTATACAGTCCTTTGTGGTTTTGTCATATGTTGTAATAAGTGTGCTTCAATTTTGAAGTATTAACAATGTATGTAAAGTATGGGTCGTTATATGCATAGGATGATATGTGATGATTATAAAGTGGTAATAATATATGTCATGATGATGAGATAGAATACAGAATGCTGCAACATTTCTATAGAAGGTATTATGAGAATGGGTACATTTGTAAATGGATTGTGAGAGTTCAAATAAAATATATAAGTGGTTATAAGTTATTTATTTTATTATGATATTATGTTATTTAAAATTAATTTTATATTAAGTGGGTGATCCTTAGTGATGTTTGGTGATATTTGACTCGATAAGTTCATGTTGATTATGTGATTTATTGATTAAAAAATTATTATTCTTGTTCCACATTACCAATATGGGTATTTAAAAGTATCAAATTGTGTATAAATTCATTCTCCCACCTATATAGACATATGTGGTTTTTTGGTTTTTAGAGAATATTGGGAGATCGAGATATAAATTACTATATGAGAGCTGTGATTATAGTTGATTCTATATGATATTATTTTGGTATTTATTTTTAGGGAATATTTTATATATATGATATTCATGGTTTTTGGGATATTATTTTCATTTTATAGTATGTATTTGCCTCACTTAAATATTTTATTTTTGTGATTTATGTGGGCAATTTTTCCCTTTTACACGTTTTAATCCCTTAGTCTTAGTCAATAACATAATTCCAATTAAAATTTGGTCATTGGGGTCAAACTCATATTCAGTATAGGCCTAAAAATTTCTCATTGTGGTGAAGGTCCATCAAAAAGATAAATCAAATCTATAGATGGGATTTCAGATGGAGTTTAGACTTATTGTAACATCCCATGTAAGTAATGAATAATAGATATTTTTATCTATGTCTATTAATGATTAAGATAGTTTTATAGAGGCTTAAAATGAAAATAAATACAATCTTATGCATGTAATACACTAATATTCTTAAAAGATTGTTTTACTGCCTTTTGATGGAAAACCATTTTTGAATCTATATTTTGACAATTTTATAAACTATGTTTGTCAAAATAAACTTATTCTTTATTATTGGGACATCAAAATTTACCTTGTGTGAATTTTTGGTATTTTTCTGACAATGTTCATTTTTTAATGAATACTGAAAAATACTGCATTTTACATCAAAACTGCTTTTTAATCTAATTTATTTATATGATTAGATTATGTTTTGAATTGGGTTTGAAGTGAAATTATAATATATTTTTACCATTTTATCCAATGGTGGTCATTGGAATCAATTTCACTTTGAAATTAGACTTAAACTGGTGTCAATCTTTTGATACTTATTGTTTTGTAAAAACACGCTATTTGCTGTGGCAGCGGGAATTAATTATTGAATTAATTAATGTGAATTATATGATTTGAATTTTTTAAAATGGACTTCATTTTTTGAATTCGGAATATCAAATATATCTTAGGGAGAATTTTTGGTAATTTTCTGAAAAACTTCAATTTTTGATGAATAGTGAAACCACTAAGTGGTAATCAAGCAAACTAATTTTTTAGTTAAATGAAAGTTTACCACTAATGTGTACTGATTTTTGAAAATCCGACATACATGGTTTTCATTAAGAAGTAAAATGTGGTTCAATGAGATTAAAATAATTTTTTGGTGAATAGCAACTTATTAAGTTCTTAATCGCGATTAGTGGTAATTAGTGTAGTTTAAGGTATAAATAATGCTTTAATAATATGAAATGACCTAGAAACATGTCCCAACCTTATTGGTTGTGTCATGGCCGACCAAGAAAAGCCATGGGTAAACTTGGGGACCCCATGGAGACACTTTGGTTTGGAAATGACATAAATAACTTTTTATTAAATGTTAAAGTAAAAATGACACAAACAAGAGATGTTTTACGAAAACAATTTTTACATGGGGTTATAAAGATCAGATTTTTGATTATAAATATTCATTGGAAAGCTAAAAAGATTTCCTACATCATAGTATTTGTTTTATTATTTTTAGACATTAAATAAATTCAATTATTTATGACATAATAATGATGCAGCGATGACATCATTATTTGACGATTTAAATAAAATGGAAAGATAATGTAAAATCTCTGAACTACACATGTCCAAAACCAATTGGATGAGTGGATTTAGAACCCTTATCACCATATCCACGAATTATATCAATGTGGGACCTTTTGAAACCGAAACACATTTTCAAATAAAGTAATATTTCTTTACTTTCCAAAAGTGCCCCTCCTCTCCTCTTATAAAAGGCCCCCACCTCTACCTCATTTCACACACTCTTCAAGCCTTTGTCTCGGCAAACCCCTACCCATTTGATCTCTCCACATACCTCTCCTCATCCTAGAGGATTCCCTTTGGGCAGAATCCTTTCAAAGGAAGCCTTTAGGCTCAAATCAAAAGGATTTACACCTTTAAAGGTAATTCATTCTCTCATGTTCATTTGTTTTATTTTGCTTCTCCAACCCCCTAAACTCTTTTTATTTACTTATTTTGTAACAACACCAGTATCTTAAATATACTAGGATGTTGTTATAACATTTATTTGAGCTACACTCTCACACAACTACATCAAATGGTTAAAGAACATACGGTTTCCGTGGATGGAAAAATTCTGCCTCCCGAAACGATGATTGTTCAATACTCATTTAACACCTTCAAAGGTGGCCATTATGATGTCACTATTTTTACATAAGATATATAATATTTTTATGTTTTCCTTAAGCTTCTGTTTTTTTTCATTTTGGGCATACCTTTATGGTTTCCATTATTGGTAAACACGATATCTTCATTTTAGGAAGTGCGGACTACCGCCCCCTGAAAGTGATTTGATTCGTTAATACCATATTTGGGATGTGTAAAGGATAAA
This sequence comes from Viscum album, assembly GCA_963277665.1. NCBI lineage: Eukaryota > Viridiplantae > Streptophyta > Magnoliopsida > Santalales > Viscaceae > Viscum > Viscum album. The sequence continues at coordinate 863,315,688 of OY728152.1, read as the reverse complement.
ATTAATGATATTATATATGTTATTATACTGTAATTATAATATACTCTTATATCATTATGATTCCATTCCAGAAAATATGAAATAGAAATGGAAGTAGCGTTCATGCGTACGTACGGCTTACCGTCTCCATGAACGGTGCATTTCATTTCTTACCTCTAAATGATTATGTAATATTATAAATGCATGTATGTACTGGATATATATGAAATATATGATATATACATCATGTATACCATTCTGGATATAATTAACCTTTGACCAAATTAACAACATGTAAGTGTAAGAAGTCTATTTTTGACTTAAGAACCAAATACCAACAAAATGAACATTATTAACTTAACTGATTACATGATGTTCATAACATGGTATAAAAGGAATAATGAACTTGAAAAAGATTCATAAGCAAGTAGAGATTAACTCAAGTTTATTATTCAGAAGATTAAATAACGGTCGGGTAAAGTCAGATACGAGGTATGGGATTTCGTCTCAATCTCCTTTCGTTGAGGCATATTTTATTTTATACACAACTTTCTTTAATACGGTGTATAAACCCCTTTGACTTTTACGTTTATTCAAAAGGAATATTTTTTATATGAAGCGTTTACTAAATGACAAAAGGGAATGTTTTTGTCGTACGTATGCGGCGACAATGACTTCTCCGCTGTCGTGACTGTTATTTGAGTTTCGGCTTCCTCTACAAGCCATACCTTCTTTTTAAAAGAAAAATAAATACCATGTTTTACTTTTCTTTTATTTTATTATTGAAAATGGTTTTCATAATGTTTTTATATCAATGTGTTGTATTGATATCTCGTGATTGAAATGTGGAAATTTTATGTTTCCTTTATGCATGTTTTATGTGATATGATTATGTTATGATTCATGGGAATTATTATGAAGACGGGTGGTTCCGTGATAAAATAAGGGAGGTTGAGCCGGTTATAGCTCTCCAATGCATTGGGTAACGCGAAGGAGTGAAACGTTAAGGTTTCTCCGAAGAGATTTTAGTGAATATACTGTGATGGGTATTCCAAACGTAACCAAGAGGGTTACTACCTACGTAAGAATGTTATGAATGCCTCAAGTTACCTTTATTGTCTTATGGTTTCTATGATTTATTCATGATTTTCTGAGGTATGTTAAAGTGCCTATGTTTTATGGGTAAAGTATGATTTCATTCTTATGTATATATGAACTCATGTTTCCTTTCCATGTTGTTTTTATAACCCATAATAAGTTTTTATGCTCATCCCAAGTTTTTGAAATGTTTTTCACAGGTCAAGGGAAAGGTACATGATAAGATGATAGAGTCAAGGATGTGTCAAGAAAAAATCCATGTTTTATTTTAAATGTGTTTCCATTGATGGGAATGAAGAATACTATCTTTATGTAACCACTTTGTTTATATGTGGAATGTAATGCAAGTTTTATGATCTAATTCTCTAAAACTCTAAACCCGAAAAGATCCTCAATGTGTAATCTTGTAATAACTCAAGATTAGGTAAGGTTTAAGGCTGGGGCCTTATAGTTGGTATCAGAGGTCGGTTTAGATAACTTTAGGAGTTAGAATTCTATTAAATGATTATCCAAAAATATTTTTTTTGAAATGATATAGCATTTAAAGATTACCATGTTGCTTCATCTAAGACATGTTTGTTCAGAATGGTTTTCCGTAGAGGAAACAGGGAAGCAGTGCTAGGAAGGCATACAGAAGGAAATAACCTTCCGAATCAGCATCCAGAAATGGTCGGAATTGGAACTGAACAGTTTTTTGCAGTAATGGCGCAGTTGACTCAAGCGATAAATGGCGGTGGTATCCATACACGAGATCAGCCAGACCAACCGCAGAGGAACATGTTAGTGGTGGAACATTTCATGAGGCAACATCCACCATCATTCAGAGGATCATCTGACCCTGTGCTAGCTGAAGGGTGGATTAAAGCACTGGAGAAGATTTTTGATGTCATGGGGTGTTCAGACAATCAAAAGGTTAGTCTTGCTATTTACCATTTGGAGGGAGAAGCATATCAGTGGTGGTCTATGGTTAAAAATATCAGGGACGCCGATGAGATTGATGCTCTTGACTGGGATGAATTCAAAGGTATGTTTCTTGAGAAGTATTTTCCTAAGGCTGTTTGACTTAGGATGGAAAATCAATTCTTGGAATTGAGGCAAGTGGAAGACTCAGTTGCTGCCTATGAAGAAAGGTTCACTCGATTGGCAAGGTATGCTCCAAATTTTATCCGGGACCTTGATAGTAAAATCAATCGTTTTTACTCAGGATTAAAGCCAAAGTATCGAAGGAAATTAGCTTCTCGTGAGTTTAAAAGTTATGAAAAGCTTGTTCGATGTGCTGAGAAGGTGGAAATGGAGTTTTTCGATGACCAAGTTTTCTATAACAACCAGCAGAAGAAGAGACCGAGGTGGCAGGAGAAAGGTAAGAATTCTTCAAAAAAGTCTGATGGTATGAGAACTAAGTTTCCAGTTTGTGATAGATGTGGAAAAAGGCATGCTGGGGAATGTCTTCTGAATTCTGGAAAGTGCTACCGATGTGGTAAGATGGGACATAAGGCTCGTGATTGCACTGAAAAGGATCAAGGTGAAGGTAAGAACAAATTTGATTTACAGTTAGTGAAATGTTATAAGTGCAATGAGATGGGTCACTATGCAAAAGAGTGTCCGACAAAGAGCTTGAGTGATGGGAAGCAGTTAGACTACAAGCAGAAAGGGGTGGTGAAATCCTTTGCAACTACTTCAGCAGATGTCAGGCCATCAAATGAAGTTTTATCAGGTACTTTGTTTGTTTTTTCAGATTATGCCAGTGTGTTTTTTGATTCGGGGTCTACACATTCATTCATCTCTGAAACCTTTTCTAGTAAAATGGGAATACCATCTCAAGAAATGACTCCTGAACTTTTGGTAAAAACACTTGGGGGAAATGTTGAGGCAAAAAGAATTTATAAGAATCATCCTATCCTTATCTGTGGAAAGAACCTACATGCAAACCTTATTGTTCTACCTCTAGTAGAGTTTGATGTTATCCTGGGTATGGATTGGCTCTCTATTTACCATGCTAAGATTGACTGTAGAGCTAAAGAAGTTTCTTTTCAAAAAGACTTTTAGTTTGTTTACAGGAATGAACCCTTACTTTTGATAACATATCAAGAGGCCGAGAAACTTGTAAAAGATGGAAATGAATGTTACCTTGCACACGTCGTTGAAAATAAAGGAACTGTTCAGATTAATGATGTGCCAGTGGTAAATGAGTATCCTGATGTTTTTCCTGATGAGTTGCCTAGAATAATACCAGATCGGGAAGTTGAGTTTACTGTTGACTTAGTTCCTAATGCAAAGATAATTTCAAAACCGCCTTATCGAATGGCACAAATTGAACTTTTAGAGTTGAAGGAGAAATTGCAAGATTTATTAGAGAAAGGTTTCATTAGACCTAGCACATCACCATGGGGTGCTCCTGTTTTATTTGTTAAAAAGAAATATGGTTCTATGAGACTTTTCATTGATTATAGAGCCTTGAATAATATCACTATTAAGAACAAATATCCTTTGCCTCATATCGATGATTTGTTTGATCAGCTCCAGGGAGCTCAGTTTTTTTGAAAGATTGACCTGAGATCGGGGTACCATCAGCTGAAGGTAAAGGAGGCAGATATTCCGAAGACCGCGTTCCGTACGAGATATGGCCATTATGAATTTGTAGTAATGCCTTTTGGGCTAACCAATGCACCTGCTGTATTCATGGACTTAATGAATAGAATTTTCCATGAGTTCTTGGATAAGTTTTTAGTGGTTTTCATTGATGATATTTTGGTGTTTTCTAAAAGTAAAGAGGAGCATGAAAAACATTTAAGGGTTATCTTGCAAACCTTAAAAGAAAAAAAACTGTATGGGAAATTCAGCAAGTGTGAGTTTTGGTTGCAACAAATTTCTTTACTTGGTCACATAGTTTCTAAAGATGGAATAACTTTTGATCCTGCAAAAACAAAAGTTGTCGAAGAATGTCCAAGACCCACAAATGTAACCGAGATTCGTAGCTTCCTTGGTTTGGCGGGCTATTACTGAAGGTTTGTTAGAAATTTTTCACGGTTATCTAGTCCAATGACTAAGCTAACTCGGAAGGGTGTTAAGTTTATCTGGACAAAAGAATGTGATGATTGTTTTCAGGAATTGAAAAGAAGATTGGTGAATGCTCCAGTTTTGGCACTACCTTCCAGGAATGGTGAGTTTGTTATATACAGTGATGCTTCATTGAAAGGACTTGGTTGCATCCTAATGCAGAATGATCAGGTAATTGCTTATGCTTCACGACAGTTGAAAACTCATGAGGTAAATTACCCTACACATGATTTGGAACTAGCTGCTGTTGTTTTTGCTTTAAAAATTTGGAGGCATCATTTGTATGGAGTAAAGTGTGAAATATATACCGATCACAAAAGTTTAAAGTATATATTCACTCAGAAAGAGTTAAACATGAGACAAAGGAGATGGCTGGAATTAATCAAGGATTATGATTGTACAATTCATTACCATCCGGGAAAAGCAAATAAAGTGGATGATGCTTTGAGTCGAAAAAGTAATGCTTCATTAACAATGTTGCGTTTGGAATGTGATCCTTTGGTTAAGGATTTGATGAACTTTGGCATAAGAGTTGTTGGTGCAGGAAGTCCTTCTATTTTGTTTCAGGTATCAGTGAGATCATCTCTATCAGATAGAATCAAGCAGGCATAGAAGCAAGATAGTGAGTTGCAGAAAAAGGTAGAGCTGGTTCAGAAAGGTAAGTTGCCTGAATTCAACATTGATAATGATTGCGTTTTGAGATTTGGGAAGAGATTGTGTGTGCCTTGTGATTCACAGTTGAAGAGAGAGCTGTTATGTGAAGCTCATAGTTCACCGTTTTCAGTTCATCCGGGCAGTACTAAGATGTATAGAGATCTGCGGGAGTATTACTGGTGGGATGGAATGAAAAGAGATATTGCTGATTTTACTGTGAAGTGTTTGACATGTCAACAGGTTAAAGCAGAGTGGCAGTTACCGAAAGGGATGCTTCAGCCTTTACCAGTGCCAGAGTGGAAATGGGAGAATATATCCATGGACTTTGTTGTTGGATTACCGAAGACATCTTGAGGTAATAATGCAATCTGGGTTATTGTTGATCGCTTGACCAAATCTGCTCATTTCCTTTCTATACGAGATACTTTCTCTCTTGATCAACTTTCCCGTTTGTATCTTAAAGAGATAGTCAGGTTACATGGAGTTCCTCTCTCCATTGTATCGGATCATGATACAAGGTTTACTTCTAACATTTGGAAAGGCCTTCAGAAGTCGTTGGGTACTGAATTAAATTTTAGTACAGCTTTTCATCCTCAATCAGATGGGCAGTCAGAACGAACAATTCAGACATTGGAGGATATGATACGAGCTTGTTCTATGGATTATCAGGGAAGTTGGGACCAACATCTTTCTTTGGTTGAGTTTTCATATAATAACAGTTTTCATTCCAGTATACAGATGGCACCATTTCAGGCATTATATGGGAAGCGGTGTCGAACTCCAGCTTTCTGGGATGAAGTGGGTGAAAGAAAGTTGATGGGACCAGAATTGGTAGAAGAGATGGCAGAAAAAGTTCAGCTGATTCAGAAACACATGAGAACAGCTCAGAGCAGGCAGAAGAGTTATGCGGATAACCGGAGGAAGGATCTATCTTTCGAGGTAGGTGATTATGTTTTTCTCAAGGTTTCTCCTTGGAAAAGTGTGATGAGATTTGGTAAGAAAGGAAAGTTGAGTCCAAGGTTCATTGGACCATACGAAATTCTGGAAAGAGTTGGATTAGTTGCATACCGAGTGGCTTTACCTCCGAGTTTATCTCAGGTACACAATGTTTTTCACGTTTCGATGTTGAGAAAGTATATGCCAGATCCATCTCATGTTTTGAGTCCAGTGGTAGTTCAGTTAGAAGAGAACCTATCTTTTGAGGAACAACCGGTCCAGATTCTTGACCACAGGGAGCAAGTGTTACGGAATAAGGTGATTCATCAGGTAAATATTTTGTGGAAAAACAACATTATTGAAGAGGCAACATGGGAATCTGAAAATGCAATGAGGGATAAGTACCCCCATTTATTCGATAAGTAAATAAATTGCAGGGACGCAATTTTCTAAAGGGGGAAGGATGTAACATCCCAAGTAAGTAATGAATAATAGATATTTTTATCTATGTCTATTAATGATTAAGATAGTGTTATAGAGGCTTAAAATGAAAATAAATACAATCTTATGCATGTAATACACTAATATTCTTAAAAGATTGTTTTACTGCCTTTTGATGACAAACCATTTTTGAATCTATATTTTTACAATTTTATAAACTATGCTTTTCAAAATAAACTTATTCTTTATGATTGGGACATCAAAATTTACCTTGTGTGAATTTTTGGTATTTTTCTGACAATGTTCATTTTTTAATTAATAGTGAAAAATACTGCATTTTACATCAAAACTGCTTTTTAATCTAATTTATTTATATGATTAGATTATGTTTTGAATTGGGTTTGAAGTGAAATTATAATATATTTTTACCATTTTATCCAATGGTGGTCATTGGAATCAATTTCACTTTGAAATTAGACTTAAACTGGTGTCAATCTTTTGATACTTATTGTTTTGTAAAAACACGCTATTTGCTCTGGCAGCGGGAATTAATTATTGAATTAATTAATGTGACTTATATGATTTGAATTTTGTAAAATGGACTTCATTTTTGAATTCGGAATATCAAATATAGCTTAGGGAAAATTTTTGGTAATTTTCTGAAAAACTTCAATTTTTGATGAATAGTGAAACCACTAAGTGGTAATCAAGCAAACTGATTTTTCAGTTAAATGAAATTTTACCACTAATGTGTACTGAATTTTGAAAATCCAACATAAATGGTTGTCATTAAGAAGTAAAATGTGGTTCAATGAGATTAAATTAATTTTTTGGTGAATAGTAACTTATTAAGTTCTTAATCGCGATTAGTGGTAATTAGTGTAGTTTAAGGTATAAATAATGCTTTAATAATATGAAATGACCTAGAAACATGTCCCAACCTTATCGGTTGTGTCATGGTCGACCAATACAAGCCATGGGTCAACTTGAGGACCCCATGGAGACACTTTGGTTTTGAAATGACATAAATAACGTTTTATTAAATGTTAAAGTAAAAATGACACAAACAAGATATGTTTTACGAAAACAATTTTTACATGGGGTTATAAAGATCAGAGTTTTGATTATAAATAGTAATTGGAAAGCCAAAAAGATTTCCTACATCATAGTATTTGTTTGATTATTTTTAGACATTATATAAATTAAATTATTTATGACATAATAATGATGCAGCGATGACCTCATTATTTGACGATTTTAATAAATTGGAAAGATAATGTAAAATATATGAACTACACTTGTCCAAAACCAATTGGATTAGTGGATTTCGAACCATTATCACCTTATCCACGAATTATATCAATTTGGGACATTTTGAAACCGAAACACATTTTCAAATAAAGTAATATTTCTTTACTTTCCAAAAGTGCCCCTCCTCTCCTCTTATAAAAGGCCCCCACCTCTACCTCATTTCACACACTCTTCAAGCCTTTGGCTCGGCCAACCCATACCCATTTGCTCTCTCCACATACCTCTCCTCATCCTAGAGGATTCCCTTTGGGAATAATCTTTTCAAAGGAAGCCTTTAGGCTCAAATCAAAAGGAGTTACACCTTTAAAGGTAATTCATTCTCTCATGTTCATTTATTTTATTTTGCTTCTCCAACCCCCTAAACTCTTTTTATTTACTTATTTTGTAAGAAAACCAGTATCTTAAATTTACTAGGATGTTGTTATAATATTTATTTGAGCTAAACTCTCACACAACTACAACAAATGGTTAAAGAACATACGGTTTCCGTGGATGGCAAAATTCTGCCTCCCGAAACGATGATTGTTCAATACACATTTAACACCTTCAAAGGTGGACATTATGATGTCACTATTTTTATATAAGATATATAATATGTTTATGTTTTCCTTAAGCTTCTGTTTTTTTCATTTTGGGCATACCTTTATGGTTTCCATTATGGGTAAACACGATATCTTCATTTTAGGAAGTGCGGACTACCGCCCCATGAAAGTGATTTGATTCGTTAATACCATATGTGGGATGTGTAAAGGTTAAAATTAATGATATTATATATGTTATTATACTGGAATTATAATATACTCTTATATCATTATGATTCCATTCCAGAAAATATGAAATAGAAATGGAAGTAGCGTTCATGCGTACGTACGGCTTACCGTCTCCATGAACGGTGCATTTCATTTCTTACCTCTAAATGATTATGTAATATTATAAATGAATGTATGTACTGGATATATATGACATATATGATATCTACATCATGAATACCATTCTGGATATAATGAACCTTTGACCAAATTAACAACATGTAAGTGTAAGAAGTCTATTTTTGACTTAAGAACCAAATACCGACAAAATGAACATTATTAACTTAACTGATTACATGATGTTCATAACATGGTATAAAAGGAATAATGAACTTGAAAAAGATTAATAAGCAAGTAGAGATTAACTCAAGTGTATTATTCAGGAGATTAAAGAACGGTCGGGTAAAGTCGGATAAGAGGTATGGGACTTCGTCTCAATCTCCTTTCGTTGAGGCATATTTTATTTTATACACAACTTTCTTTTATATGGTGTATAAATCCCTTTGAATTTTACATTTATTCAAAAGGAATCTTTTTTATATGAAGCATTTACTAAACGACAAAAGGGAATTTTTTTTTCGTACGTATGCGGCGACAACGACTTCTCCGCCGTCGTGACCGTTATTTGAGTTTCGGCTTCCTCTACAAGCCATACCTTCTTTTTAAAAGAAAAATAAATACCATGTTTTACTTTTCTTTTATTTTAGTATTGAAAATGGTTTTCATAATGTTTTTATATCAATGTGTTGTATTGATATCTCGTGATTGAAATGTGGAAATTTTATGTTTCCTTTATGCATGTTTTATGTGATATGATTATGTTATGGTTTTTGGGCATTATTATGAAGACGGGTGGTTCCGTGATAAAATAAGGGAGGGTGAGCCCGTTATAGCTCTCCAATGAATTGGGTAACGCGAAAGAGTGAAACATTAAGGTTTCTCCGAAGATATTTTAGGGAATATACTGTGATGGGTATTCCAAACGTAACCAAGAGGGTTACTCCCTACGTAAGAATGTTATGAATGCCTCAAGTTACCTTTATGTCTTATGGTTTCTATGATTTATTCATGATTTTATGAGGTATGTTAAAGTGCCTATGTTTTATGGGTAAAGTATGATTTCATTCTTATGTATATATGAACTCATGTTTCCTTTCCATGTTTTTTTATAACCCATACTGAGTTTTTATGCTCATCCCATGTTTTTGAAATGTTTTTCACAGGTCAAGGGAAAGGTACATGATAAGATGATAGAGTCAAGGATGTGTCAAGAAAAAATCCATGTTTTATTTTAAATGTGTTTCCATTGATGGGAATGAAGAATACTATCTTTATGTAACAACTTTGTTTATATGTGGAATGTAATGCAAGTTTTATGATCTAATTCTATAAAACTCTAAACCCGAAAAGATCCTCAATGTGTAATCTTGTAATAACTCAAGATTAAGTAAGGTTTAAGGCTGGGGGCTTATACTTATGCACCAGTGTGACTTACTTGAAAATGATAATAAAATATAGATAGTTGATATTAGTGAATGATGTAACCAGAAAACTAGCTTGGACACATGAAATTGTGACCCTTATAATTCAAAAATGTGAATGTAAGATAATAAAAAACATTAAGATAGATTATCTTTATTTTAGGGTAGAGGAATATGAGTGTTTTAGGAATAGTACATATATTCACTAGAGTTTTAATTGTGGCGATCATGATGAAATTAAAATAATCTAATTTAATAATCTTATAAAAATTTAGTATATAAAGATTAAGTGTTTACTTTATTAGTTCTTTATATACCTTCTAGTCAATATCCACATGTGTGTATATAATGATAAAAAAATTGGAATCTAAAGTTAACCCAAGGGGAGTCGACCCAACAATGGAGGATTATTTTTAGAGGAATATTTTTTGAAAGATACAATTAAAGGGATTGGAAAATAATGAGGGGTTAATATATAATTCAAATAAAAATAACTCTTTAAAGAATATCATGATATTATTCTCTATTATCCATTCTAGGATAGAGTATTAGGTTCTACTATATATCAGTTAAATGATAGGACTTATGTGCCGGTGGTGTATTCAATTTCATTAGGAGTTAATGGAGTTAGGGATTTAATGGAAAAAATTTCATAGGATATTTTATTGTAGATTTACAATTATTAACAATAAGTGTAGTAAATATATCATTGTAAATATTCCTTCCATAGGGGATAATAATCCTGTAAAATCCCACGATCAAATTTTAGGCAATTTTTTAATTTCGTATAGACATTTTCCCTCATAATTTGACTAAATAATGATGTTTAGAAGAGTTATTGTGCCCTATTATTAATGATATAGTTTTTTAATCGACATTACCTATTTATAAAATGGTGTGGAAGAGGGATAAAGTGATTGAGAGGAAGCCCATGTAGACAATATTTTATAAGGATGGTGTATATCAGGGATTAATAAAGAACTGGTCTATATATGAAGGGTATTTAATTTCATGACTATTATGGTTTTTATAAGAAAGGAGTCATCATTTAATTTTCTCTTCATGCTTTTGTAGAACAAAGGGTTTCCATTAAAACACTGATAGCATTATTCCTTTTTTATTTTCATATGGATGAAATTGTCATAATTAATTCTTTTGTCTGACCATATTTAGGGAAAAGAGTAGTGAAAGATATAATTTTATGATTCAACCTCAAAAGAAATAGGCTTAAAGGTCTTATCAATTAGGAATCAGACATCTTGGAGGAGGATCATGAAGCGGCCAGAACATTGATTTTTTCACCCATAGGAACATTGGGACATGATAAACTATATAGGTTGTTTTCATATGGTATGTGATGTAGAGAAGATGAGCATGGTCGATTGAACAACATAGATATTCGGACACTAGTTGGTCCAGTGTTTATAGTATGTACAATCTATTTATTATCAACTTCGAATTATTATTATTTGATTATAAAATATAGTAATATTCTATTTCACCTTTTTTCAATACCCTAGGACTCAAGGTATTGATTATTATAGTTCCCCTACTATTTAATTCACTGGTTAGTGGTTATTTGATCATACATTATGTCGACTAGGGATTTGAGATGATGATAGGAAAACATCAATCATTGTGGGTTTATTTGTTATAACTATATGATTTCATATTTAGAAAGTAGTTTATATAATCTATGGATTCTTGTTTCAATTATTTATAGAGTAAAATTTCATTTTATGATGTAGGAGACGACTATGTGGTCTTCATTCCCATGGTATAACATCAGATAAGTCCAATGAATCTAGAGTCATTATTGTCTCAATTAGTTGTGTGATAATTAAATTTATTAAAGATGTATTTTTTATAGATTACTGGGGTTTTTATTAGTTTTTTTATGTTTCCCCCAGAGTGGATTTATACCTAACCCATCAACATGATATGAATTTTGGGATATAATTTCAACCAATTGAATATCCAATCTCAAGGGACCTCTTGGACATTAATCATTTAGAGTGGTTGGATTTGATAATAAAGATTGATGATTTTATTTATTATGATTTCATCTATCCTAACAAGTCACTACATTGTATTCTAGTATTATTCCACAACATTAATATGGTGGTATAATGTTTATCAAAGTGTACTAGATTTCGAATCAAATGAAGAGAAGGTAACATTATCCATTTCAAGGGATAAATGATTTATTTGTCCCATTTGAGGGATCAATGAGGGTTTTTAATATTGATCTATTGTTTGGGAACCATTAGTTGAGGGTAAAGGAGGAATATATCCATGACAACCCATTGAAATTTTTTTATGGGAACATTGATTTCATAGTAATATCATATAGTATCAAATATTCCTCACAAATACTTATAATACTCATGTACAATGTGTTTCATGTGTTATTTTATTACTCCATTATAGAGTTAATAAATGATATTATCACATATGTAAAGTCATAGGAAGAGCATTATGGGAATATTATTTACATATTTCTTGTTTTTTATGGTGATCATATCTAAATAATCCAATCCATGTTTATTTTTTGGACCCAGAGGTGTATTTCATCATGAATATGATGCCTTAGTATGGAGTAGATGATGATATTTTTAAGATCAAGGTAATTGATTCTTAGGAAGAACAAAAAATAATAAACAAACATTATAATGGTTCTAATGAAAATATATGTTAAGTTGGTAATAATATATATAAAATGAATATAGAATCATTATTATGGTTATAAATAAATTATATGATAACTTATGTTTATTATTTAGGATGATAAATAATGAATGAGACAAGTCAGACTCAAAGTAAGGCACATTGTTTCAATCACATTTCATTTGGGAATATATTGATGTTATGCATCGTTATTTTCCTAAAATTTGTATATAAAACCCTTTAACATGTTATATAATTATTTATTATATAATAATTATATGTAATATTTTGTATAATCTAAATATTTAATGATATGTATTCAAGTGTTTCTAATGTGGTAGTGGTATTCTAAAATGTCTCTTTTCCATTCAATATCTTTTTTATGTGTTATGTCATTACAATTTCAATAAAATTTTCTTATATTCATTTTATTCTATCTCTATACAGTATTTTGAGTCATTTCTGGATGAGATTCCTGTGTACCCACTCTTTTTAATGTTTTATTAAACCATGTTTCTTACTAGTTAGGCTACATAATTATCATCTCAAAGTCTCTCTATTTTTTTCACATGAAACTCCCACATTTAATTTTTGTGAATAACCCATCCTACTGCATATCTATAAGAATTCATAAATACATAAAAATGATATATTTTATTATGTAATTGATGAAAATAAAACCCGTATTCCCTCTCCATGGGTTATAAATTACAAAATGATTTTGTTTTTATGAAATATTTTAAATGTAAAATTTTATATATGAAGAACATTTATATTATTATCATTGGGATATTAATGGAATGATTTACTTTAATATATGTGTCATACAGTAAAATAAATAAAATAATATGGTTGTGACTTTATAGCACTCTATTACATTAGGAAATAAAATTAATCTCTAGAGATGACAAGTTTTATAATACCTTCTTGAACACCCATTGTAAATATTATGACACCGTAAAGATGGATATTGGGGACATGACACCATGGGTATGAAACTTCATTATATTTTTTTTATTGTCAAAATTAAATTATTGGCCACATTTTCATGATATATTCCATGTTCTTATCATTATGATATTCTTATTTCTCGTGGATTTATGGAAGTCCTCTTATTATTATTAATATCATTCAAGATCACATGTAAATTGTTTCCCTTATATTCCCTTGCTGATATTTTTGTTCTCGACCAATGTTTTTAAATGCATTTCAAAGGACTAATGATTTTTCAGGAATAGAAGATTCAATGATTGATCTATTTGATGATTGGTCTTGAAACAAAACATATTTTTAATTTTATTTTGTTTATGAAAAAATGGACAATTATTAGAAGATAATACATTGTAATAAACATGTTTTTATATACTATATATGGACTAATTCTATAATGATTTAAACCTTTAATGTCCCTACATATGATTTAAATTTATATTATTGACTCCACTCAAGAATTAATCTTGTGTCCTTATAGTTGGAATCAATGTGAGGGCTAGACAACTTTATGGATTATGTGTTTTGGATAACAACATGGTATGTATATATGTCTATGATTTATGTTAAATCCATATTTTGATACTTTTTTTGATGAAGGAAATTCAGCTAAAATAGGAGGAGTAACTCAAACAACATTATTATCTCATACTGATGGCGTGCTTGAAATAATTATTGCAATGTCATGTCTGGATGATTGTGAATCATTTTCAAATATACAAATCAATTGCAAGTAAATGCTTGAGTTATCAAACACATCCAATATACATCAATACCATCATGGATCAAGTGTTGTATTTAATCTAATAATATTTTATAGTTATTCTGCTATTTTCAAGAAAGGTATATTTAATCAAGTAATATTTAAATATTTTACATCATCACGTGATTAAGAAGAATATTCAGATCGTGAAAAAGGTGATGAAGATGGAGACCCTTGAACAACATTTTTTTATTTTCTTTTAAATTATAGTTTTTCAGTACATACATATCATATTTTAAAATAACCAATAATCAAATGTTTCATCTCAAACTCAGTCTGATTTGTTTTCAAAAATCAGGTTTTATTAGTTGTTTTGAAATTATATATCATTGAAGATTTTTTTATGAAACTATTTTTCTATAAAAACCCATTTGTATCAAGTTATAAAATGTGTGTTTAGATAACGTAATTAAATTATTTTGAAATATCCCTAAATCATTGTCCAAATTCATGGACAATCAATTTACGTAAAAAAATATGACGATGAAACCAGGTGGACACCATGATAAGGGAATGATGTTCTTTCTTGGGAATAGTTTTAATTGATTATATGGCAGTGAAATATAAAAATTTTAATATATATAAGACTTCAAGGACTAAGATGTTTATGTCATTATGAATTGGGATGAAAATGAGTGTTATAAGAAAACCACTATGCTTAAAACATCTTACAATTATTTTTTAGTTTTATATAAACAGATAACCCACATGATAGGTGATAACCCATCGTGTTCTGTAAGGCTATGAGAATCAAACCCACCATAGTAGAGATAAAAGGGTGCATCACCTATCATTGACATACATGAATTAAATGGTTAGAATGTCTTATTTTTTTATTTAATGGATTTTATAGATCAAGAATACATTGATTTTGGGTACTTATGTTTTATCAAATAAATATCCTTATTATTGGATAATGATTTGGTGATTATGTGTTTAATGTTATTTTGGAAGAATTTCATACTTTTGGGTACAATATAGAACTAAAGAACATAGATTACTATGTGATTTTATTTGAGGAGTAATTGTTGAAATTTTATTTTGGATGATTATATGTTTTTTATTATCGAAATATGATGATTTGGGTTATTTATGGAAATTATTATCCTATCATAGAGACAATGTGATTAGGTTAATTTATATTCAGTATGAGACATTAATGTTAGTAGATATTATTTGGAGATAAAGGTAAAGATTTAATGTGGAAGACTATGTTATCAAAGTATTCTTAATATTATGTTTCAATAATATTTTGGATTATTTTGTTTAATTTTGAAGACATATTTTTGTTTAATGAACTATGTAGAATGTGGGTATTAATATGAAATTTTAGCAACTAAAAGTAGTCATTATCCTTAAAAAAGATTATTATTCTTAGGGGATTATCTAATCTTGTACTGATAATTTATGTTTTGTATAATGTCTAAAGATAGAGGGAATTATATAGTTCTACTTTTTTGGGTAATGAAATTCTCTAGAAGGTGATTCTAGAAATTCAGTTTTGATCATGTCATCTTTAATACTCATTGTTGGGATAAAATATGAGTTTTGGGTTGATAATTATTAAAGGGTCACACTCTACATGATAAGTAAGTATGTTATTTTTTTATTATTCATGATCAAAATTAATTACAGAAAATTAAGAAAAATATATTAAAAAAATGTTATTTTACTTTTCCTACTAGGAAATTGGTAACTATTTAACCCCTCAAAAGTTTGTGGTTTTTGATTGATAACATTATCCTGATCATGTTTTATATCACTCTCCATCAGAAGAAGATGGTGCATTTTTTTTCTATATCCATGTTTTCTAACATGGAATCATAGTATATGTTATCTAGAGTGACCTTTTATAATTCTACTTAGTTATTTTATTGTGGTAGTTTCATTTCCTTTTTTTCAAATATGGGATTTTCAATGATGTTGTCATGCCAAATTTTAAAACTGCGAGGACACAATTTCCCAAAGGCGGGAACAATGTAACATCCTAGGTATTTATAGAATAATACATTTTAATATATATTAATATTTTTAAATGCAATATTAATTTCAATTTAAAGGGGATCCTATATACTATTGATTACTCAACACACAACCATCCGTTTATTCAAAATATTACATTGTGTACAACACACAATTTTTCCCAAAAATTGATCAATAATATTTTTATTATTTTAATTGGTCATTAATAGTTTGACATTTTATTGGTGAGAATGAATATAACTAACTAAAATATTATTAATCTTTTTTGTTAACTGTTTTTACATTTATCCAATAAATTTTAGACAATTAAAATGAGAATGAACCCACTTTTAGGAATAAAATATTCTAATATTTTTTAAATGTCATGTTACCACCTTTTGATATAGAACCATTTCTAAATCACGTTTTTTTACTTTATTAATTTCTATTTTACAAAATAATATTCTTCAATATAATCTAGATATATAATATTTAATTAGCTTAAATTTTGGAATTTTCAAGACAAAATTCAAATTTTAATGAATAGTGAAAAGTACTGCATTTTAATTCAAAAATATCTTTCGGATGTAATTTATCAATATAGTTAGGTAATTTTTTAATTTTATATTAATGTTTAGTTGGATTAAATTTTTATAATTTAATCCCATGATGTGCATGGGATGTAATTTAACATTTAAATCCTACACATACACATGACAATATATTGATTGTTTTTACTTCTTAAAAACCCTCTTTTGGGTTTTGACGATGGTAATTAATTCTAAATTAATTAGTACAACTTATGTGATTTGAATTTAGAAAAAAATATTCCTTATTCGTAATCAGAAGTTCATATTTGTGTAAATAGTTTTCTTTTTATTTTTTACATTATGAATTTTAACTTTAGTAATTATTTTTATTTACCATGGATAAATAGTAAATTAGGTAAATAATGGTAAAAAATAATATTTTAATAATATAAAACTAAACTAAAACTTGTATGAAAACTATTGAATGATATGTGGACAACCATGGCCATTCATGGGTCGATTTTAGGTCCCCATAGAGCCACATGGATGTGATAATGAACTTTTATATTATTTATATTAAAGGAAAAGAAAATATAACATAAAAATATATCTCTTAAGAATTTTTTTTAATTTGAATTATATAGATGAACTCCTACACAATAAATTATCTTTGTAAATGTATGTATATTTCCTACTACTTCATATTATAATTATTATTTTAAGACCTAAAATAAATAAATTTATTTATGACATAATGACGATGAAGTGATAACCTTATTAATGAATGATTTTAGTAAATGATATTATAAATATTAAAATAAATGGAATTATAAAATTGTATTCCATAAAAAAAATTTTGGATTATATTGAAATTTTCATGATGATTTATTTCCTTTGTTTTGAGGGAATAATGATGTTTTTAGTTAAAAAATCAATTACTTAATAGAGTCATAAAAGACATAAATGATTTTAATAAAAAATAGTATTTTATTAAATGAAATTACAGTCCAAAAAATATATTACAAGGGAAATTGACTTATATAATGTTGAAGATGTTATTAATTAAACAATTTTGGTTAAAAATACATTTTATTATAACTATAGTAACCAAATATTATGAAAATACAATAAGACATGGTAATGGTCAATGTTTTTACTAAGGGTTATAGCTAAAATAGAAGGTTAATTTTGAGAACAAAACATGTTTCAAATATATTGGTTGAGTATATATTGACCCATAATAATCCTATAATCAATATATATCACATTGGATAAATTATTATTTGAAAATAAAATTATATTTCAAGACATTACTAATGTTCTCATCCTCCCTTTTATAAAAGGCCACCACTTCTACCCACATAATCACACATGTAAAGAATCTTGGATAATCAAAACTCTACTCAAATAATATACATGATTCCATAACATTATCTTATAATCATTAATTTCAGAATAAAAAATTTTAATATATCTATTTGCCTCAAATCGAGCAGAGTTACCCGACTTTGATTTAACATCTCTTCTCAAGTCATATCCTCTATATTCCATCTCCAACCCCCATGCCTATAATTTTAACATTATTTTATCGGTATCATAAATTTATTAGGATCTTTTTATACTATCGGTTATACCTACCCGTATACACACCTCCATTAAATGGATATACAATATATTGATTCTATGTATGACGAATTACTACCTCACAAAACAATGATTGTTGAATTTTCTCCTACCATATGTAATGGTGGAAATCATAATGGAAATATATTTATATATTATATAAATTATATTTATATTTTATATATGTTCTGTTAATTATTAATTTCAACATATCTTTATGATTTTCATAATGTGTAAATACGATAATTTCCTTTGTGGCTGTGTGGACTACTTACATATCAAAGAGATATGACTCTTTAATGCCATAAAATGAATTTATAACAAATGGATTTAATTAAAATATGTAAAATATATAACATATATATTATACTATTATTTTATTGTACCTACATATCATTTATTTTCCAATAATGTAATATGATAATGAAATGAAAGTTGCCATCATGCATACATACGGCCTACCGTCTCCATGAACGTTACAATTCATTTATAATAACCAAATTTTATGGAATATTATTATTATATATATATATATGAAATTTAAATCCTTAATATCATTATGTAGAAGATGTACCTAAGACAATATTGTCAATTTGTAATTATAACAAGTTCATTTTTCACTCTAGTACCAAATATCGACTAAATGTATAATATGAACATAAATCATCAAGTAATTGTTTTAAAATTTTATTAATTGAAATAAAAGGAATAAAAAATTATATAGTTTCCTAAACATGTATTAATTAACTTATGTTTATTATTCATGAGGATAAAAAATGAATGTGGTAAGTCAGACTCAAGGTTAGGGACTTCGTCTCAATTTCCTTTCAATGGGGAATATCTGGATGTTATGCACCTTTATTTTTTTATAAGGTGTATGTAAATACCTTCAACACATTATATAATTAATTATTATATTCTCATGATATTTAATGTTTCTTATAATTTCATTCTTTAATGATATGCATTCATGTGCTTCTTATGTGGTAAGGGAATTATCGAACATCTCATTTCTTTTTATGTTCTCTTTTATGTTATATGCCTTTAAAATTTCAATACTATGTTCGTATTTTCAATTTATTATATCCATTTTCTGTATAATGATTCATTTATGGATTGTATACCATTTTCCACTATATATTTTTTTGTTTCATTAAATCATGTTTCATACCTATTATGCTGTAGAATTTTGGTCTCAAAATCTCTCTCTTTTTCTCAAGAAATTATCATAGTTTATTTTTCTGAATACCCCAAAAATTTTCATTTCTATAGTTATTCATAAAGACATGAATTTGATAAATTTAAATCTATAATTTAAATACATAAAACCCTCAATACCTTTCCTTGTGCTATAAATGACATAATGATCATGTTTTTTAAACACTTTTTAAAACATTATGATTTTGAAATGAAACCGATTTATTTTATAATCATTGGCTTTTTAATGAAATGTGTGATTATGATCTATGTGTCTCACAAGAAAATAAATACTTATTAAGGGTTCCCATTTATATCACTCCAATGAATTCTGTAAAATAATTAATCTCTTTAGATGATATGTTTAATGATACCTTGGTGAATAACCTTGGAATTTTTTATGATACATTAGGTATGGATATTGGTGATATGATACAGTGGGGATATCCCTTAGTGAAATTATTATGAATTTGTAAGTTAATTTTTTCCCACATTTTCATTATGTGTTCCATGTTCTTTTTTTTATGATATTCCTTTTTTCTCATGCCCTTATAAAATTCCTCATGATCTTATTTATATTTCTCATGGTCAAATGTAAATTATTTCCCCGGTTTTTATATACAGATATTTTTTTCTTATTCAATGTTTTTAAATACTATTCAAATTTGTTTTTATTTTTACGTAGAAATAATATGTGATGATGATTTTATTTGAAGATTAATCTTGAAATAAAACCATATTTTTTTAAATTTTTTTTTTCAAAAACATTGATAATGAGTAGAAGTGTCTACTTTATAATAATAAATTTGTTATATATATGTTATGGACTAATTCATTAAATCACTAAACCTGAAAATTTCTTCAATGGGATTGTATGAAAATTTATTGACTTAACTCGAGAATTAAGGCGGAATCATTATACCAGTTGTCCTAAATAAAATATAAAACATAGATCAAATGAAAGAGTATTAATCATCTTTCCCAACTTCTTTCATATTATTTCATCATATAAATCCTATAAATATATTTTATTCAGATGGAAATAATAAATTCATTATCCCATATATACAAAAATATTATTATGATCATGAAATCACATTTATCCACCATATATTCCATCAAATAGGAAATGAATGTATTTCTTATGTGTACGTGTAGACTACCACCTCCACATATCGATAAAATTAATTTTACATAACCATATTTTAGGTATGTGTGTTATGTAATGTGTAAATTTATATACTATATTATCACATATACCTTATTTCTCACCAATCCATTGGAAAATGAAAACATCCCTCGCGTGTTTGTGTAAACTAACACCTAAACCAAGTGATGTAATTTATTTTACATTTTTTATATGTTTGGTCCTAAGGATAGATTAAATGAATATATATAATTTGTTAATATCATTTACACAATGATTTAAATTTTAAATAATTATTTAATGAGAATAAATATTTGTTTCCCGAATGAAGTACTTTTTAACAAATTTACAAAAGTGTTAAGGGAACGTTTAATTTTTACTTAGATTCATAAATTAAATTTATTGTTATAATAAATAATCAATTAATTTAAGATTAAATTAAAAGTTTTAATGTTTTATTTAAAAAAATGTTTTATTTAATATTTGAAAAAAATAGATTTTTATTAAGTGATTTCAATATAAAAATGGTATTTTCCTTATGAAAAAAATCCATCTAATCATTGAATTGATTTTATCATCAAATATGACAATCATTGATATTATATAATCTTTTATAGGGATATATTACAATTATCCCATCTAAATTAATTATTTGTAAGTTTTTTAGGATGAAAAGATCTGTATGAGAACCAATAATTTTTTATAAGAGATGCTATATTGAAATTTTTATGAACCACATTATCTTTTCCATGTATTGTACAATGAATATATTTGTATGAAACCCGTTTACATTTCATGGTTTATGATATGATTAATGTTATTATAATCATATGTAACACATATGAATTAATTTAATTATATGAAGGGTGGGAATTGAATTATATACCCATATAATGTGATGTTTAAAGATGGATATATCATGAGATAAACATGTATGAATGTGGGAATGAACTCAATTAAGTAACAGAATTCATCAACTATGACAGTCATGTGAGTTAACCTTGACTAATATTATGAAAGATAGAATAGAACCTATCCACTATGATAGAATTTATAGTAATCCTTGGCAACTAGAAATAGGATTTTATATGTTTATATAAATTCCAAAAATCAATATCTTATGATAATGATGTTCTCTCATGCATCATGTTCCATTATTTAATTTTTATTCATCTCTTATGAATTTCCATGATTTATACCATGAATAATTATTATGAAATTTGATATACTAGGCATTGTATTAAATTGTAAATATCTCGTTGTCAAATCGTAATGATAATGTTATGTTTAAGTATAAAGGTATACCTACTATTATTCATTAATGATCATTTAATTTAACCTTTATTATGATTCCTTTAAAAATATTTGGAAAAATATTTTAATTTTTGATATGTATTAGGAGGGTGAATGTAAAGACTAACACAGTGGGAGGTGATGAAGATATCTTATGGACAAGTTTTTCTGTATCTATATTTCTAAAGAAACATAAACTATATTATTCTATCATGGATCATAATATTATTTAACTAATAATCATAAAATAACTTTTAATATCTTTGGGTGAAAAGTAAGGGTATATTCATTTGCTATGAGAGATGGTTTTAGTTAATATTTGGAAAATATTAAGAAAAACTTTTGGAGAGAAACATTGGGATTAGTTTATGTATATGATTTTATCCAAATATTTTGGAAACAATAATATTATGTGGATTTACTAGAAATGGATCACATTATGTATAATACAAATTGACATGTTTTCGGAATAGATGATTTTAGGTGTAACAACCCTGAAAAAAGTTGGTTGAGAATAGATCATCCGTAATTATTTTACATTGTGAGTGTGACCTTTATATAAACTATATTTTTCACTACTAGATGAAATTATTGGGTTTTTTTAGATTTTCATTATAAAAAATCATAATGGATTTGAATAGATGATGATCACTGATGACTTAGGTTAAAATAAAAACATTATATATTTAAAAGAATGTGTCTTGAGTTTGATATCTTATAACTGATATTTGAATATTATGTTGTTTATCTATAAAATTGTTTTTGAATACACTATTTTTTTGGTCCTATAATATGTATGGATCTAGTAGGAATTCTTGTATGGTTGGATGTGATAGAAAAATTAATGATTCTCTTCATGAGAAATGATGTGAAGAATGAGTTGAAATGTGAAATATTTTGAATATGTCTAATCATCTATCACATTATATGAAGAAAAATAACAACATGGTAGATTATACTTAAATAGTTAATAATATAAAAATGGGGTTTCATGAATACTATTTATATAAGAATATTCATTTTATTATTATTCAATTATATAGGAATTAGTACTCTTAAAAATGCCTCAGAGGAAGGAGATGATGTTATATGTGTGGAACCAAAATTAATAGATCACTTAATTTCCATTGAAAAATATTGATTTTGATGGTGGGATATGATGTTTATCATATGGTACCATTTATTGATCAATGAAATATATGTGGGGATATAAAAAATTATCTAATAAATAACCAAATACTTGAGCAAACTCATAAAATTAAGAACATAATATGTTATAATGATGGTTAATTTAAAATGATTCATCTTTTTGGAATTGGAATATTAGAATCATGTTTTAGAATTATCATTATAAAATGTATTATGGTAAAAAGAATCATGAAATATATAAGGATTTTCCCTCAATAGTTTTTCTTTTTTATTTGAAAACATATATTTAATGGTATTGATAACAAAGAAATGTGATTTAGTGGTATGAAAATCTTATTAGATATCACTAGATTTATGGAAAGAAAAAAATTAATAAATTCCCAATGTAGTGATAATAACTTTTAATATAGATAAATAGTTGTTCTATTTTTGATTATTAAATAAGAAAATATAGATGACCTTCTAAATGATTAGTGATTTGATTAAAAACTAGATTATATTATTATTTATGGACATTATAGAAAATTTTGATTTAGGGAATATATTCGAAAATATATGATTTTAATTATGTAAGGAGGAGGGAGTTATTTTTTTGAAAAATGCATGTTTTCATTATGGTTTTATGGTAATTAAGTATAATATCTTGTTTTAGGTGAATATATGATCAATGTATATAAATAATTAGTATAAGACATAAAGTTCAATTTTATATTATTTTGCAGATTACTGATAAATTGATTTTGAAATATTTTGGACCTTATTAAAAAAATTAATTTTATTTTGGTTAGATGTAATTTGGAAGGGTTTTATTGTAAAATTTTTATCTAATGATTTATATTGAATTTTGTGAATTATTGATGGGGATTTATATGTTGACATATAATTAATCAATATTATATAACTTGTTCTAATCAATATAGTTTTTATAAAAATAAAGATATATGAGGAATGAATTGGAGGTATATTATAGATAATATAATCCAGGAAAAGTTAATTTGAAGTCTTCAGGAATAAAAAAATAATCATCAGAATTCTTTCCATTGAGTTAGAGATAAAGTGGAAATTAATCGAATCACATCTAGAAGAATAAATTTTCCATAGGAAATGGTAAAAAATAATGTCAATTTTGTCGTGATATATATCATGGGAGAAACAAAATACCTAAAATTTAGGAAAATTATCCGGCAATAAAAAATTTATACTTTCTCATTCATTTTTAATGAATTTATAATACATTCACCCTAAAAAGATATATAGTTTTGCAGTCGCATTGTTTATCCTGAACATATTATATATCACTATCTATTAATATTTTTGAATACTTTATCTCCACCATGTATATATTTTACCTCCACATAAACATTCTATATATCTCGGGACCCATTTAGGTTTCATTTTGGGTTGCATAGTTTTGTTTCTCACATTCCCTTTTTTAATAATGGCTTATTAACACATTGAAAGATGTGGGTGTCAAAAAATTTATTATCAATTATTGGAACCTTGATGGGAAAGGTAATTTTTCTAGGATGGTTTTATAAATTTTCATGATAATGTGACTACTTTATATATTTAAATATCTTTTTTTGATAACATATACAACACACAATGTCGAGAATAAATGAACAATGAAAAACATTAATTATTTTGAAGGTATAAATATGATAAAAAATATAATGATATATATATATATATAATGGTGCTACATAATAAAAAATTATTCCATTATACTGATAAAATAAGAAGTCAATTTTTTATTTTTTCATTTTATTCATTTAATATATTTTTTCTTCAAATAAAATTATTATTATTCTTATAAAATTATATAATTAATATATATAATATTTAGAAAATGGAATTTGAAAAATTAAATTTATTTTTATTTATATTATATCAATAATAACATTGTTTTAAATGTTTAGATGCTTATGAAATGAATGTGTTTTTAGTGAATAGTGAAAATTGAATTTTTAATGTTTCTATAAAACTATAATTTCATTTCATTTAAATGTACCATTATAATTTGTTTGTTATAAAAAATTAAAATAGTAAAAATTTATTTATTAAAATATTATTTGATAAATTGTAATATATATTCTAGTTTATTTTTATATAAGTTTGTTTATTGGATTCAAATATTATTTTTATAAACCATTTTAGTTGTGACTTTTTACATATTCATTTTTAAAATAATTTATGTAACTTATATAAATTAAATTTCTTTAAATGGTATTTATTTTTTAATTATAAAATCTAAATTTATCCTACGATAATGTTTTTGTATTTTTCTAAAGATGTCAAAGGTTTTTCTGAATACTGAAAATTCATTTTTAATAAAATACATTATATTTTATGATGTCGCTATGAAGTAAAAATGAAATAAATATTTGTTATAAATAAATAAATAATTAATTATGTTAAAATAATAAAAATATAGTACATTAATAGTACATGGATAAATAAATTATAATTTACACCATGATAAATATGAAAGTTGTTTTTGAACATACTCAGTGATTCCACCAGACTGGAAAAGTAAAATTTGATGTTAAAAAGACAATATTTGAGAATTAATAATTCTTTTATCAAAAATTTTAGTAAATAAGATGTTTTATTTATGATTTTCATGGATAGATATTAATTTCATAATTATATAACATGTTAAATATCCAAATGCATTTTCCCAGATTATGAAATGATGGAGAAGTCAAAATTGCATATTAAATATGTTTCCCTGAAATATTGAATAAATAAAAATATTGATTTAATAAATTTTTTTATATTTAACTACATTAATTTAATTTTATTAGGGTAATTTATTGATATAATTAACCTAAATTCTTAGAGAACACTGATATTGTATTGATTCCAATTATAATAAAATAAAATAATTGATTTTAAAAATATTATAATTAATACAATATTGAAGAATTATTATTTTCCTTGAATTTTTTTATTAAAAAAAATTATTTATTATTTATTTTTTAAAGTACTATATTGGAATTTTTTTTCTTTCTATATTTTTATATTAAGTCACTATTATCAAATATTAAAGTGATGATATTTTATGGAAACATATTATTTAAATTATTAAAAATAACTAAAAGGATGAACTATTTCAAGGTGGATAATATATGGTATAAAATTTTATCCATTGTCCAATTTTTTTTTACAATTTTTACTTTATTATTTAAACTATAACATTTTAATATTGAATTAGTCAGTTCCACACTTAAGGATAAAATTGTTAAAGGGGTTCATAAAAAATGGTTTAAAATGACACCAAAACACTATAAATTCTATTAAATGATTATATTTTAACCATAAACACTTTTTATAAAAATTAATTTCCATTTTGATTCGTATTCAATTATAATGAATTTTATTCATTTTAATGTTTTATGAATTTACAGGAGTTCCCTTCCTCTCACTTATAATAGGGAACACCTTCTCTCATTTCATTACTTCACATTGAGTCTTATAAATTCCATAAACCCTACCAATTTCTCTTATAAACTTTTTTATAGTTGATTTAGAGTATTTTTATTCTTATATGTACATTCCAAGGGTCATTATGAAAGGTTATAAATGAGGTTAACTGAATGAGAGTTAACCATCTTACCCAACCAATTTAAGTTTGTTTCATATTATAATTACTCTAAATATTTTATATTATTTATAATATAAATAAAAAATTATAATAAATGTATTTAAAAATTATTATGATCTTAAAACAACCATTATACACACTCTGTTACATTAAATGGGAAGTGAATGTGTTTCTTAAGCTATCGTGTGGACTACAACCTCCACATAGAGATACAATTAGTTTTACATCACCATCATTCATGGAATGTAATTATGATGGATTGAAGTATTAAATATGAAATTTATGACATATTTAATCTTATGTCTATAAAATATAAAATAATACTTCTTATCTTCCTATCCTTTTGAAAATTAATGCTTAAATCTTGTGTATGTGTGGACTATAACACGCAAAAAATGATGTGATTCTTTTTCATATCTCATATACATTGATGTTGATAAGTATGAATTTAATGAATATATACGAGATATATAAAAAAATTTATTTTTAAAGGTTTATTAGTTTTTTCATTTCTTTAATTCCATATGTCGAAAAGGTAAAACATCTTTCATGCCAACATACAACATATTGTCTCCAGAAATAGTGTGATTCATTTATATATCAATAAATTTTATAGATTATTATAAATATTTATATAATTAATATATATAATGTCCCTATAATTAATAAAATTCTTCATATAATGTGGACTACATAACATTACAAGGGTCGAGAACATCAAGATGAATCATATATGTAAAATGGTTCGATTTTCCCACAAAAATTCAATTTATGGAATAATTGGTAATAAAAGGATAATTTTATTTCGTTATATAGATGTTAAATAGTAATTTTTACATTATTATGATTTATAATATATTAATATATATATATATATTAATATAATTTTTAACACATATGAAACATGACATGACTTGAGGTAGGGGATTCTCATCTCACTTTTTTGATATGAGGCTTAGGGAATAATTACCACTTGTCTACATTTTGTGGTTCATATAATACAAATAAATTAATTTATTGTATATTTTAATGAAAATTATGTAGATTTAATAATACACAAAATATCTTAAAATAATGAATATTTTCTTATGATATTACCAATGCAATAATGGTTCTTTGTCTCAATAATGTTTCAATGTGCCATAATAAATATTTTATATATATTTACGTTTATGAGTTGTATATACATCACCTTGGACATGTTATATCATCATTATCAAAATTTTCATGATATTTAATGATTCATTTTATTTCATTAATTCATAGGTATTATGAATAAAAAGATAGATTAGTGGTTGGGGTTTTATGTAAAAATCTAATTTATTATCAAGGTTGTTTATGATTATGTTTTCAAAATGGGATATTGTGGATTAATTTTTATGAAAAAATTTATTTTTTTATACTTTGATTATTTATACAGATTACATATTTTTATTTCATTGTCATTTCATTGAGGGCTCAATATATTGAAATAATTTTTATAATGAAATATGCCTTTATTACACTTTTCAACAACTTTTTTTTACAATTTATATATATTAAAAAAATGTTTCCGTGATTATTTTTAATATTCTCATATTATATTTTAAATTATTTTTTAACATTGATTTATCTTTCACCAAATTTATTAATTGAAATATTCTTATCATCTTTTAATTTTTTGCAATTTAAATCTTTTTAATAATGTTTGAAAAAAATAACTTATTTGACATGAATGGAATTTCCAACTATTATGAACACTTATGTATTGGATGATTCATTTAAAAATATAAAAGGTGAATTTAAAATAAATTTCTTCATAAAATATTTTGGGATTATTATATTTTAATGAAGTGAATTAAATGGGTTATGATAAAATATATATTATTATTATCTAAATGTTTTATGTTTAGGATTGAAATCTATTTCCTAATCTCATTTGTTTTTTATGGGATATTATATGTGGAAATATTTATGAAACACATTTCCTCTTAAATGGGTTATGCTATGATGAAAATTTTATGAAACCCAATTCCTTTTCAGGGGTAATGATTTAAGGAATTTTTTATAAACTTGTGAAACCCAAATTCATGATTTTCATATGTTGGAAAAGTGGACTTATAAATGTATATCCCTATAAATAATTTGGTAAATATCGATATCTCATGTGTTAAATTGGATTGAAATAGGGAGTGAAACCAATTCAATATGCTAATTTCTCCATTACGATCCCCTTGAGGTGAAACATGACAAGTATAATGGAATGGGGAATAAACCTAATCCACATATATATTTTTAGGAATGATTCTTTCCTACTAACAACATTATTTTACATTATTTAGTATATTCCATGAATCTATTTCTTTTCCCAATATTATGCTCTCCTAGATCATTTTCATTGATTCAATTATGAATCTTGTATTTTAAATTTCTTTGATTAATTCCATCAATAATTATTTTGATCTATGTTAGGATGGGTACAATTTTTAAATGTTTATGTCATGATTTCATACACTTATTATCATGTTATGTTTATGTGATGATTGATATCTCCCAATTTTACACTTATTGATCATCTCAGATCCCCGTTTCTTATATTTCTTTCCCCCTATTTATAAAAAATTGTTTGATATATCATATATTTGAGATGTATTGTGTTTATGAATAAATTATTGGGATATGATATATATCTCATATAAAAATTTTTTTTTACCAGATTTCCAATAAAATATACCTACGTGATTCTAGAATGGATCCTGACTTATGAAATGATTATTCATCTAATACGATATAATATCTATAAATAAAATATATGTGTTGTTTTAGTTAAAATCACTGAATGGGTTTGTTCATATTTAGAATCTAGTAAAACAAAACTATGATAAATCCTTATTAATAATATTTGTTGTAGGATAATATCCAAAGTTTTTTTAATGTAAAATATTATGTGTGTTCTGATGAATACATTCTATTATAAATACTACATGAATATTTGGTTTTGGTAACAATGAATCTAATAGTAATAACCTATAAAATAGTTGGTTTAGTATATCTCATCCTTCTTTATAGTTCTTGGGGAGTTTACCCTTTCAGAATACCTAGTTTTACACTCATAGGTGATATTATTGGGTCTGTTTCAATTTTCATTACATACTATAAATACGGATTTAAATAGAGGATTATCATGGGGGACCAAGTCAAAACATGGGGATTAATAGATTGGAATGAATATTTCATGATTTAGACCACCTATAAAATATTTTTTTTATAATTATGTGTCATCCCAATATGATTATTTTTTCTTCTTGAAATACATTTTGGTTTTACATAGTAGTTGAACATTTGGGAAATTTTTATTTGTTCAATGTGTCTGAAAATTTAATAATTTCCATCCTTAGAAAACATGTGAATCTTGAGAATGAATTTGAAAACATCTTATTATACCTAACATGATATATCATTATATAACTAAAAATTAAGACATGGGCTAGTCTCATGGCACACCTAATATGGTAAAAATGGATTTTCTTACAGACAATTGAGGGAAGAAGATTCATTTCAATTATTTAATGTATTTTGGAAGATGCACTCAGTGAAATTTATCTGAGGAAGTGGATGTTGTTTTATTTGTGAAAAATACATGAATATAGAAAGTACTTTTCCAGGGAAATAGTTATTTAAATGTCAGGACATAATGATTAACCTATGTAACTCTTTACATTTTGATGTATTATGTGTGGAGAACATGATAATTATTTGAGACAATTACCAAATTTGATAGATTAATCAGGGACCAAATATTGTACAATGTTATGTTGAATATTTAATTTGAATGGTTAACATGTTTATGTATTAAAAATAAATAATTTCATTTTAAAAGTATATTTATCAATTTTATTTTTGTTATATGAATCATGAAAAAACTACGGATTATTTCATAGTGGGGTTTCAATATATATATTATAGCATATAATATATGGTAATAATAACCCAGAAATATGATGTACTTGAAAGGAGATATTTTTAGAGATATGATGATTAATGGAAACATAACCCTTAATAAATGGATGATGTTGATATAATAACATCTAATTAAGATAAATATATTTTCTGTTTTGATAATGTGAATTAGATAGTATATATAACCTTTGGATTAATTAGTGATTTGATGAAAGACGTGGTTTATGATATATTGGATAGAGTTCACATAATTTTTGGGAGTATAATATATATTTAGCAATCTATTATTTTATTTTTGTAAAGAAGAGTGAGTTAATTTATGTATATATGAATATTTTCATTATGTTTTTATGATAATTTATGTTATTACACTATTTTGGGATAATATATGATCAAGGTATTCAATTATTTGTTATGTTACATGAATATATATTATATATTTTTTAGGGAGTTAATGTTATTATTAATTTTGATAATTAGTGTTTTTATATAATATTTTTTGGATTTCTTTTTGATTAGAAATATTTTGGAATGGTTTTGAAGGTAATAAATATTTTAAAAATTTTAAATTTAATTTTTGGTAATATTTTTGAGGATATATATATTAACATACGTTTTATGTATTTTATAAAAGATGTTCTATTCAATATTGTTTTGATAAATAGAACTACATATGAGGATTATATCTCAATAATTTATTAATCATATGATGCAATAAATGTTAAATTTACTTCTTCAAGCTGGAAATTTTATTCAGGAATATTTATTACTTGGAGTGAGAGATGATGTTAAAACTAATAAAATCATTACA
This sequence comes from Viscum album, assembly GCA_963277665.1. NCBI lineage: Eukaryota > Viridiplantae > Streptophyta > Magnoliopsida > Santalales > Viscaceae > Viscum > Viscum album. The sequence goes on along the minus strand of OY728152.1, from coordinate 863,284,244 downwards.
AAAAATGAAATTGTGCATATGAAATAAAAAACATACACATTTATATTTTCTCATCGTAAATATTATTATATAAAAGTAATTTCTCAACATTATTGATAGGATATTAAAATCAAAATGTTGTACTTTTACATTTGTTTCAGTTGATTTGTGGGTCTCTTCACCACTCACGAATTCTTGGTTTTTTGGTCATTAACAATTTCAATACCATGTTCTATATCACAATATAATAATCCTTGGATTTCATATTTCTCCATTATATCAATACTTTATCTTCCCACCAATTTTATCTTTATATACAAACCCGAGTTCGTGTTATTAAGTGTATCATTTTTGTTTCACACTCACCATTTTTTGAAGGAAGTTTTATTTACCCTTTGTACGTTGTGGATTTTAATAAAGTTATTATCAAATATAAAACCATTGATGAAGTAGATAAAATTGAAGAGTTAAATGGGGGTTATAACATCCTTATTTTTTAAAATGACATGCTGCTTGATAGCCTTAACAACACGAAATATCCAGTTTAAGCGAATTATGAAATATTTGCATTTACATATGTCATTTATAACCATGCCCCTAAATATGTGGGTATGAATATGATTAAAATAATTATCATATATATATATATATATTTATACTACTCAATAAAAATTTATTTATTTATTCTTATGAATTAAGATCTCAATTTTAATAAAGTCATTTTATTAATAAATAAAACAATTTCAACAAAATTTTTGTAATGGGAACATATTATCCTTAAAATCTAGAAATTTTATAAAATATACTTGAAAAATTTCTAATTTTTGAAATTATCATATAGAAATTATCTTATTGAAAATTTTTGGGATTTATCCTAAATGATTGAATTTTCAGTGAATAATGAAAATACAAATTATTATTGTTTTGTAAAAAAGTCGTTAATTTACTTTTAAATGCAATATTATAATTTTAATTAGATATTAAATATATATATATATATTATTTATTAATAAATTATCTAATTAGTAACATAATAATTTGTAATATACATCATTTTGGTAAATGTTCATTTTTGGGATGAAAATGTTTTTTTTCTAATAAGAGACTTTTATTGGGTTCTACCCTTTTATATTAAATGATATTTCTATCACATAATGAAATTAACTTTTGGAAACCAAAATATATATATTCATTAATAAATTAAAATTTAACTTGGGATATATTATTTATATTTCTCTAAAGAAGTAAATGTTTTCAGTGAATAGTAAAAAAATATACATTTCAAAATATGACGCCTTTTTATGATATCACCAAGACATAAAAAGGATATAACCATTTATTACAGAAATGATATGATTCATGATTGATTATATATTACAAATTTGAAACAAAAATAATCCCAAAATATATAATTTAAAATATAATTGTTGTTATATATATATATATATGAAAATCATTCCCACTATAGATGCATTTCTTCTTAAATGCTAGAAAATTATGATTTGGTTCCCTAAAGATAATATTTGGGAAAGAAAAAACCCGTAATATATTATTTTAATAAATATATATTATTAATGATGATTTTTATTTATTGATACAAATTTTAGAGTAATATAACATGTGACTTATCCAAATTCTTGTGAAAAACTTGTGTAAGGTCGGAGAAGTCGAAATGACATATTAAACAATATTCAATGAAATATATGATAGTAAATTTAAATATTGAATAATAATATATGTTTATTTTAAAATTCATTACTTTTTTATTTATAGATATTGATTTTTAATTTTTTTTAATGATGATATAATTACCTTAAATGCTTATGAAACACTTACATAGTATGTTTTCAAATAAAAAAATGATTAGAGAATATTAATAGTAATCAATTTTCCATGAATAATTTTACATCATGATTTTTATGATAAATATAAAAAATTAAGGATGTCTAAAAGGATTATATTATAATTCCAAATTTTAAAGGTTTTATATAATGTAATATTAAATGAATAGTGTAAAAATGACATTAATGATATCTAAAGAAAACAATATCTTTTATATTTATAAAAAATCATAAAATTCATGAAATATTATATTGAGTATAATATTTGACCTAAATTTCTGTTCAATTTTCATTTATGAGTCAATTTGTTCCGTATATGAAAAATTATAACTATTTAATATTGAATTATTTGTTACCACATTTAAGTTAAAAAATGTTTATGAAGTTGTTAATCGTAATGATATGGTCTAAAATGAAACCAAAAACACTCCAAATTTCATTGTATTATGATATTTGGACCATATAATCTTTTAAAATAAGTTTTTTTACCATTTTGAATAATTTTTATTATAAATTAAATTATTATATATTAATATTTTAATAATTTTCAAAAGTACCCCTCCATTCATTTATTAAATGGAACTTATTATATAATATATCTACACCACAATAATACTTATATCTCAGCCAAACCATAAAATTTCTCTTATCAAAATTAATATCAATTTATTAGGGGTTATGGGTTTCTTAAGAGAATATTCTGAGGGTCTTTAAGAATGGATTTGAAAGAGATAAACCCAAAGGGAGGTAATTGTCTTACCTACCTATTTTATTTGTCTATTCATATAATTTTGATAAATATATTCTATTCATTATAAAATAATAACTTGAGTATAATAATTAATGTAAAATTTTATTTCTATGTCTATTAATTTCCATGTGTTATTTTTTTTATATTACATGGATTATTTCTGAGACTAGGTATTGAAAATGTGTGTGAGTACGAGGCCCAGTTTTTTATTAATAAATGATTAGAATATATTAAATACTGAAAACACCCTTATATTTTTTTTGAAAATGTGTAATAAATTCTAAATGGGTGCTCGTATCAAAAATATGAGGGTATCGTTGTGGAGATGTTGATCATTTTACCATTTATGTTACTTAAAATATGTTGAGGTGGGTCATTAATATAAAATTCATTTATGGTGTATAAATGAATAAAATTATTAGAATACAGAAATTTAATTCACATTATTGAAACACGAGTAGACACATTGTTTAACTACATCCTTATGTCATAGTCTGATGTTCAGTCACATAACCCTTGTTCCCTTTGAGGATCATTGAAGAGAGTATTGAAGAATCCTCTCAGACGAATGATGAGAAAATCATTGTTTGATGATTAACACACCTCATATTTGATGGATTATCCCAACAATGATTTTATGACACCATTCTTCATCATTGATCAAACTAAATTGAGCTTAGATGTTTGTTTTATTTGTATTTCATCAATATTCAAAGTTTCCATGAAGAATGATAATAAATCTATGAATGAATTGATATAAAAATCAATTAGATTATTGGATATGTATAATTATGTTGTGATTCAAGAGAATTACATTGAATCTATTCATTGTTTATCTTATGGAAATGAATTGAGATTTCCCCAAACATCAATCAATGTTTGTTCTTCTTATTTTTTCTTCTGATAATCTCCTCTGATTATGAAAATCAATGTGGGAATTCTTTCATTGGACTCGGGATCAACAATTTCTGATAGATTTATCATTGGACACTGATTTCTAAGATCAATGATCATATATTTTATATATAGTTTTGGAATTACCGAAAAATGGTGTGACAGTGGAGATAGAATGAGTAGTATGATGAATTATACTTGAATTCACGTTCATCCATGCACAATAAAGAATAAAGACACCATCTGTTTCATGAGAATATTTGAAAATGGGATTTCATGTTCGACGATGAAACAACAAGGAAAATCTTGATTTATCAATTTTATGAAAACTGATCACCAGATAGAAGGATGGTGGATCCAAATCAAATATGGATGAAGAATATGGGTTTAAAAAAAGCCTACAAAACGCGGAATGTAATTCTCTATTACATGGAATGTTGGTCCCCCTTAGAATATTTTAGGTTCTTCAGTATAAAGAAGTTATCTCACTATTTTTGGATAGAACTAATTAGCAGGTTATCCAACCTGGGAAACCATATTACGTACTTGGTAATTACATGAATATGAGGTGGGGTACACAAGTTTCCTAAACAGTTTGTACTTTCCCATATGGACATAAGTTTAAACAATTACATGAGCTAAGCTATGTACACTTAAACATACAAGGGTACAAGAGCTATGGATTTGTACATGGACATTGGTAGAGTACACTGGTTTCCTACATGATTATTTCTACTACCAATTTTTTTTTTGAGGGCATGGGTCATTTACACATGTAGGACTTCCACTCAAGGGGCACAGTGTGTAACCATTCTACATGGAATGTAATCCATACAAGAGTTAGTGAGGATCTTTATTTTATTTTTATGGACTTGTGTAGAATGTTATCATTCCCTTGTTCCTTTATCTCAAGGGTACAATGTCAGAATACATATGAAACACTGGATTATGATTCCCTCTAGAGGAAACATCCCAATTGGAGTAAATGGGTCCCTCCATGAGACTATAGTGTGATACTCTATCATCCACAGTTACCTAGTTGGAATTTTTGAATCATCATGACCTAAATTAGAAGATCACTGATCCTCTGTCTATATGGACACATCAGTAGTGTTTGTTGAATCATTGACGTATGGTCAACTATATTGAAGGTTGATTCAGAATGGGTTTGTGTTGTCGCCCAATGGTTCTAGGAACAACCCCCAATATATGTATCTAATTATTCATTGAAAATTTTTATTTCTATAGGTAGGAAAAAAGTGCTAGACCTATTCTATGTGTGTCTCTGATGATACCATGGCTCGTGGCATGTGTTTACCTAGAACGAGAATAGATTCGTGAAGAATCATGTGGATGAATGTTGGTTATGACTGCCTGATAATGGGGTGTCGTTATTGAATATATCTGAGTATTTAGATAATAAACTTTTTATTATATCTTTTATTTTTATTTCTATACATGGTGATTATTTATTACTATTTTTTGGGATTTCTAACTGTTTATTCATATACTGACCTCTGCCCATGAATTTACTACCCGTGTCATTTATTGTGCTGACATAGACCATTTTTATGGTTTCCTCGGAGGATAGAGAGAAGTTAGATCATATCTATATCTTGATAGATTAATGTTTTTTCTACGAGTAAACATTTAATGTATTCAATTCAATGGATTAGGTTGGAATCATAATTGTTTTGGTTGGTCTCCATTTTATTCCTTTTTTTCATTACGTTATTCCCATACACAGTTGTTGGGTCTTTAATATATGAATGAGTTGTATTAGTTGTTTTACATTATATAAATTTGTGATCTTGGATATGTGCGCATGTGTAAATGTAATTTATGATAATTCCTCCCATATGTTCGATATGTCTATTATGTGTTGCACAGTAGCCCATGGACTATTGTATGTTTTCATGGGGTTGTCATGAGTTGTACCTCAGTAGTTATGTGTGTGAAATACTATTATCATTGGAAGTTAGTTTTACATTAGGAATTCATTTGGTGAGATTGTATTGTGGAAAATGTGTTTAGAATATTGAGTTCAGCTTTTGGGCTATGGATTCTAGTGTTTGTGTGACATACGATGTATCCATACATTAGGACTCTAATCACATGTGTTTCGACTCGGTACATTTTATCATTTGGTTCTGGGGAAAATTTTTGGTGCCTGAATTATATTGGCATGGTTATGTTTTCCATGTACATCTTCTATTAGATGAACACATAAACTCTTTTGACTCTGAAACATCTTGTTTAATTTCTCGATACCTCAACATAGAAAATAATCTAGGATTCCACCATAGGATGAAGAGGATGATCCTCCTAGTGATGAGGCATCGGTATAATGGATTGTACTATAGATATCTCATCCGAGTGGTTTTCCAGTAGTACCAAAACCCATTTAGTAGTAGATATAACTAGAACTATTAGTTGAGGATACACACTAGGTATGTGCAGCAAACAATTTTAGAGGTAGATAAATCCCATGATTCATGGTGAGATAGACCACTAGGTGGCTAAGGAATGGATAGATGTAGAAACAAGTGTTTTCGATTTTGTGAAGAAATTTTCTAATCAGATGGCAGTAATTTTATAGAGTCGTATTTAGGTATTTTTCGGGAAATAGTTGATATTGGTGACTCAGTCACATGATGAGATAGATCTCTCCTAGGAAGATTCCAAGCAACTTATTAGATATTAGTTATATTTAGCCATGTTGTGATCAATATATATATAAGTGTTTCTATATCTGTAGTGGGATTGAAGGATTATGGTAGAGTATCCATCATGGTTTACTGATATCTCTCATTACTCATTGTATATGGTACAAAACCAGTTCTTCATATCTTAGACCATTCAGTACAGATTGCACCAGCACATTAGGTATTAAATGTTATGTTTTATAGTTTCAACCTATAATGGAGTTATTGAGTGAGAAATGATTGAAGAATGCTTTCTATAAGGGAAGACACCAGTAGTTGGAGAATGTAGTGGAAACCCAATAGGGGATGCCTTGATAGTAGTTATCATATTACTGCCATGAGGATCCAAGAGGTTCAGACTATTTAGGAGGAGATACAATGACAATGGTTCAGTGGTTCAGGGATCTAGGGGTTGCTCGAATCATTCAAGCGATAGAGTGTGTTTCTATTGTGATGGACGAGGACATCTTTCCTGATATTTTCCGATCTGTCTAATAGATATTCAGGAAATGATTGAGGGACTACAGAGAAAGAGGATGATGATGGATATGTGGGGTTTTCCAGTGAAAATTGTGGAAGAGGGTTCATAACTTTATCATGAGGTTGTTAGAGGTTTGACCAATAACTACGAAGCCCCATATAGTCCACACCTGGCATTGAGAGATGGTGGGATGTGACGAGTATAACTCTATTCTATAGGAGCCTATGACCATGAGGATTTAGGGATGAAAATATGTATGATCTTTGTATTTTTTAATTTAGATGCAACAATGATAGGCAGAAATTCTATCAATTCCTTTAATTTCACTACTATGGTTTAAGACATAGAGATTCCGGTTGAGTTTTTACTCGATCATGGATGTTAGAGACTCCAAATAACTGTGACTCAATGATTCCACGCTTGTGACTATTTTGAATCATAATTTTTTGAGCCAATATATTTTTATGGGATATCATTTTTGCAATAATTATAAATTACAGTGTCATCATTGGTATGGAATGACTATATACACTTCATTCCAAGATTGACTGTTTTGGGAGAAGGATATTGTGTGTCTGCAAAAATGGATTGAGGTTTTCCTTTGTGGTTGAAAAAGAATCCATGGAAATGTTGGAATAGCTCAGGAATAGATGAGTATAGAAAATTACTCACAATTATGACAACATGATTCTCAGGGAAGTGGATGAATTGCGATATCAATTTTCTACAATGACGATTGTGTAGGAGGAATTCCTTCCTCCTAGAATGCCGAAAGTACATTCCCACCAATACGAGTATTTATGCATTGAGTTTCATCTCTGGAAGACACCAATATATGTATATCAGAATATCATATGAATCTAATATATCTTTAATATATTAGGATGTAGTTTTAATATTTTCATGAAATCTGATTTGTGAGACCCATTATTTCTGCTTGGGATGCCCCAAAATTGTTTTCCAAGAAGGTGGATGAGTTATTTAGTATATGTGGGGATTACTGACACATAAACTAGATGATCGATAAATACGTATCTACTACTTATAATCGACGGCCTCTTCAATCAACTGATAGGGGTGTGTTTGTTCTCAAAGATTGGTATCAGATCATCCTATGAGAATATATGAGTACGAGTACGAGTGGAGGATATACTGAAGATGACCATCCGATGTCATTATAGTCTCTTTGAGTACTTTGTGATACAGTTGGGTATAATAAATTGCTCTATAGTGTTTAGGTGACTCATGAAAATAATAATTCAACATTTCATAGTCCAGTTCATGGTATTCGTCATCAATTATATCCTCGTATATTTAGTGTCTGAGGATGACCATGTGGGATAGACGAGGATTGACCTGGACACACTCTGAGAGAACAGTCTTAACAAGAAGCACTCAATGATTCAGTTCTGAATTCGAGAGGTCCACATTTTGGGACACATCATATCCTAGGTTGGAATTGTAGTGGATGCAATGAACGTTGAGGTAGTGGTTTCTTTGTATCCACCACAGTGTGTTACTGAAGTGTGGTGTTTACTTGGATTTACTGGGTAATATCATATATTTTATCCCAACATATCCATAGTTTCATCACCCATAACATCCTTTAAAATTATATGTTCAAATTTCATGTGGATGAAAATGTGACATAAATACTTCCATTAGTTGAGGTAGGGGCTGATGATTTCTCGAATAACGTTGTTTGAAGTGGAGGATGATGAATATGTAGTGTTCTTTTATGCATCTTGTATTTGGATTTGTTGTGCCTTGATGCAGAGGAATGTAGTTATTGCAATTAGTTCATGCTATTTGAGGCGACATGTTAAATACAACATTACTCATGACTCTGAGTTGTGAGTAGTATTTTATATATTGATTATATTTCAACACTATGTAATGTGCATGAGTTTTAAAATAATTAATGTGAAAAAAAATGAAAGAAAATAGTAATAATAAAAATTTTATGTCCTTAATAGAAATTATCTAAATATCCATGTGTGGGATAATTGTATTTTACAAATAATTGAATTAATATTATCATTGTTTTAATGTTAATGGTTCTAAAATACAAAAAAAATTATAATCATGACATTTTTATGATAGTTCATATCAAATTTATCATATTATACTCTTCAACAATATAAAACTTGTGGTGGGAATAATCACTCTAACTATGTAATCTGACACCGACTTTTTCACTCATAATGTAACAACCCAATTATAAATGGAATTTCCCCAGATAATTAACCCCAACAGAGACATCCATTTTCTACCAAAAGGCTTAACCTGAATTATCCCACATTTTCCCCTTTATACACAACCAATGAATTTCAACCATCTTCCCCTAGAGGCACAACCAAAAAATTCATTCCATTTCCCCCAAGTGGTACAAAACAAACTATATTTTTGGGGGAGTTAAAACATACACACAAATACCTCATATTGTAATTGTATAATCCAAACACACATAAGCACAAATGAATTGAATGAATAATACTACCATAGAAACATATAGATAAAAATAACATTTACAATGGAAAGGTAGTATGGACCACTATAACAAATTAGTTTTGAATGATGATGTACATCAAACTGATCATATATAAAATGTATTACTGTAGTGAAAGAAAGTTGTAGTGCCTCATAATTCTTTTATCCTACACAATTCATTAACATTCCTTAATTATCCCAACTCTATAAATTGAGTTTCACATTGAGAAACATATTTTAAATTTAATGATCATTATATATTTATTTTTTCAGAATCAAGAGTTACACATGGGAAACTAATTAGTGACACTAGATCTTTCCATTCATACATACCTTATAATGTTTCATATGTAAATAATTAATAAATAAAATGTAATATTCATATGCGTTTTCACAACACTCTGGAAACAATTAAAAATATTATAGTGTAATTCATTATAATATTTAATAAATTTGGAAAAAATAGTATTAATATCCTGGGAGAAAAACATGATAATACACAAGATTAAAACTTCATATTTAAACTAGTTATAATTTTAGCGTATCATGATCCAAAAGTAAAAAATTAATATCCAAACACACTAAATATACTTTGGATATCATATATTTCATCATAAAACAATATAAAACATCATATTATGGATTTTTGATACATAATGAGTAATTTATAATAAATAAAACACTATATATCTTCATAAAAAAAATAAAGAGAAGGGATAATTAAACAGTATAAAAAAGAGATCCTAATTCTTGGTTAAGGTATGTATATAACACCATGACCACAAATGAGTTTTTAATGCATTATAAAATGTATTATTATCCAAAATAAATTCACGAGATATATTAAAAAGATAAAAAATAATATAGATAATTTAATAAAATTGATTTATAGTTATTAAAATATCATATTGTAGATTATAAATTTTATGTAATATAATAATACTAGGAGAAATTTAGCCTTTTATTTTATTTTAACTTAATTGGAGTAAAATATCCAATATATTTGACATATAAAAATTAATTTATAGAAAAATTTAAAAATAAAAAATCATGTATCCAATCTATTCATGTTGTCTAATTCATGTAGGTAAAACATACACACAAAATAATCACATATTCAAATCACTAAAATCTATAAACTGCATGACATATCAAAATTTTTACCTTAATCAGAGCTTCAAGATGAAAGGTTCATCTTTTGGTCCAGTTTTATAATATTTTTAAAAAATTATAATATATTCATAAAATAATGAATCAACAAAATATAAAATATATTTATTATTTTATACTTAAAATATAATAAAAAAAGTGCCCTAATAAAAATTAAATTCAAACTCAAAACATGTAGTAAATTTTTACATAATTTCAAACCTGATAAATATAATTTAATAATTTAATTTAAAAATCTAAAATATTGATAATTTTAATATCGTTACAACATAATAAGAATTAATCATTTTGGTGTTCAATATCCCATGTTATAGTAAAAATATAAAAATGAAACAAATTCTTGAAATTCGGCAATGTGGGTTATAAATTTGTTATGTGGTTTCAGATTTGGCTATATGGTAAGATATTTGTCTACATGGTTTGGAATTTGGATACATGGTAAATGATAAATTGGCTATATTTGAAAATAAAAATATTATTTAAATTAAATATAATGATTTCAAATGACTTATTTATTTTAGAAAATCTTAATTATACATGTGGAACATGTTATTATCAATGAAAAAAATTAAATCAGAAGATATTTTATGAAAATAAATATATGACATAAAAAATTATAATAATAATTTAAAAAATACTTTTGAAAACAACAAAAATTTCATATTTCAAAATACATGGATATTTAAAAACTTCTTTTATAGGTAATAAAATATATAATCTATTGTAATCATCAAAACATAAAGTGGTTCAAAGATCCACTCAATAGTCTCCCCCATTTTGATAATAAAAAACAATTTATAATTTCTATAATACTCCACATTTTTGAAATTTTATAAATATTATGCTTAAATAGATATATTCTCTCTTGTAAATAACAATATTTCTCCCCCATTTTTTTAACAGAACATTAACTCCCTTTGGTTGATAGTAAAAAAAAATTAACTCCCCCCTAAATTTCAAAGTTCTTGAAAAATTGGAACATTATTTGAGGTATATTTTTCAACATAAAATGTCAAAAAATGATTATAAATATCATATAACATTTTATTAAAAATTCATATTTTAGAAAATATATCATGGAGCCAATATAAATATATATATTGATAGAACATTTTGTTGTATAAAGGTAAAATTATTTGATATTTTTTTGTTAAAAAACACAACAAACCCATCATAATGAATCCTTTTCCAGATTTTTGATGGTTAAAAAATAATTATATAAAAACTAGCATGAATAAGTTGACATAAACAAATTACATAAATTTTAAATGTGAATAAAAATTAATAATAAGGCAATGAATAAACATATTCTATATTAATATATATTTCTTGTAAAAATGGGAATTTCATCATTTTAGTACATTCAAACACCACTAAAAATCATGTTGAAAATTTTAAATTTCCTTTATTGCAATTTTATTCATGATTTTATCATACATAAAAAAGTTCATGGGTTTAGAAAACATATCTGAATGTTGATTTTCTATATAAATAAATTCCAAATTTATGTTTCCTTTTTCAAAATGAAACCAAAAAATTTGTGATTTAACGAAACATATTATAGTCCCAGTGTGTTTTAACAAATTTTTTGAATTGAAAATTTGAAAATTATTCTCATAAAATAAAATAATCTGGTCATATAAAAAAAATAATGTTTTTTTAATCTATAATGATTGATCAGAATGTGATGAAACTATTTTGAATTTACATTTGGATGTTGAAAGTTGAGAATATTTTTTCTTTTAATGATAACAAAATAATGATTTACCCTATAGATGATGCACACATAATTTGTTTTTCTATCAATATTTCATTAACAAAAATCATAATATGAATAATTTTTAAAATCAAAATAATTTTTAGGTGGATTTAACCATTTAATATTTTAATAACATCTAAAATATTTTATAATCCTTTTAAAAATCAATAAATTTATTTACATAGTGTCATTTTCAAATAAATAACACAATAAAATTGAAATCATTACATGAATCCTTGTTTTATATTATTTTAAAAAAACATCCCATTGGGTCTCAATAAGATTCCACATCAATATAATTTCATAATTTATCTAAATCCAGTTTTCACGAAGCACTCATTAGATTAGTTTCACATTTAAAACAGCCTAAACAAAATTACATTGTTATCTCTTCCCAATATAAGGATTGATTTAAAAAATACAACATTTTAAAAATTGTTTCAATCAAAATTTCAAACAATTAATAATATAATCAAAGTCAGTTTGTAGTGAATTTATAAGAGTCTAGAATGTTGAATTAATTACTACAGTGATTGATTCAATCTCAGTTATGCTACCCAAATGATAGATATAACTCTTGAAAGTAACATAGTAGTAAAAATCTGTTATAAACACTTCATAAACAAACTACAATATTTTTAATTTGGTTGAATAAAATGTTTTATAATACATCGTAAAAGAAATAATAATAATAGGAACATAATAATTTAAAACACGATGTTCAGTCTCAAGCTGATAGATAGTCCTCTCCACATGGTGAAAACCTTACACCATGAAGATTAAATTAATAAAAATATTTTATCTATAACCTAGATCTGGGTCAAAATATCACACAATACGGTCCACATCACCCTTGAACTCAAACACAGTTCTTCGTGGAAAAAAACAAGCAGGTTACACTTAAACTTTTCTAAAGGTCTATATGGGACAGAAATGGATAAATAGAGTTTGATATTGAGGATAACACCTATCATTTAGTTATTAATAGGAGTTAGTGTGTGTGTAGTAGACAGATACACACACTACTCATAAATTTAAATAAATGAACGTGACATTTATAAATAAGTATAGTTGTGTTTAAAAGGCTCTATTTATTATGCACTGCATCTATGGACTCGTTTGATGTATTGGAATTAATGTTAAAGTAATCTTTTGAAATTTTTCTCAAAATCAAAGTGTCTTGGACTTTGTGTTCTGGGTTCCAGAATTAGTAGATGTTCATCTTATTTTTTATATATGTTTAGGTTAGCATAGAAAGTTTTTCTTGAATTCATTATCATGTTCTATGTTATTCTTTTTGAGATCATTGGGTTTGGGTGTATGCTCGTGAGTTTCCATAGTTCTTTTCTTTTATGTGATTTCTCTTCTCACTAATATTATTTGTGTCTCTACACATATATGAAGGATCCATCTTGGAATCCTTTTATAGTATGACGTTCAGTAGAACTAATGATCTCCCCATGTGCATGTAAATTGTATTTTCATTGAATATACAATAAAAAACATTAAACAATGTCTGAAACATTAATTTTCCTAAATATGACTGTTAGATATAAATTTTAATTAACAAAATAAAAACTTTTTTTATTACTATAAGTGATTCATAGGCATTGGTGAGTAGTTATGATCTATCTATCAGCATTAGTGACTCTCATTATCGGTGCGTCCTTTCCAATGGTATTGGTGACTCTGGACGTCGGTGAGTCATTTGTACTATCAGTATGTCTGAGTATTTGTCAGTCATCATCAATGACTCATGTTGAACTAATAGTGTATCATCCATTGATGAGTAATCTAGTAGTAATTCCATTGAACTATCAGTGTGTCTCCCATCAAAAATTCTTCCATCAGTATGTTCTTTGGACTATTGATTTGTTGCACATCAGTGAGTTGCCTATCGGTTAGTCACATAAACTATTGGTGTGAACAATCATTAGTGACTTGTCTATTAGTGTGTATTTGGTTCTATTGTGGTGTCCCAGATTAGCATATTCTTCGATCAGTTAGTCCTCATTAGTGAATCGACCATCAGTAACTCCTTTGAACATTCAGCGTTAGAGACCCTAAAAATTGTACAAAGTGTTTATCTTCTATCGAACATTACATGATTATGTGGAATAAATAATTTCATGTAAACATACACATTTATATATATTGGAACCAAAATATCTAATAATTTATTGAATTATTGAAATTTTTTATACCTCATAACATAATTTATTAAATTATAAATATTTATTGACATGATAATCATTATTTTTCACATAATATATTAAGAGTAATTATTATTAAATTGGAATGATTTGTGATTGTTAAAAATCTATCTCACATAGGGTCCAACAATTTACCCCCTTTTGACAATCAAAAATCATTGTCTTTATGTGTTATACATGATGTTATGGAATAAGAATGACTTTACATAGAATACCAACATTGAGTGTGAATTTTAAATATAACTATAATGTCTATCTTTTTTTTTCTCGCACTTAATAATTTTATCATAACATATATAACATTCTTAAAAGAGAGTTATATCATAGCACAATCATGCACCCACCTATTAATATTTATGGGAGCTATCATAGACATTTATTTAGGAACTGTGATACATATATATTCAACCTATTGATTACATTCCATCTTTCAAATTCCATATTTCACCTCCTTATATTAAGAGTTGATTCCATCCATATTTTCCCCCTTTTGGGATTAGATAAAAGTTGAAAAGAAAAATATTGGATAAATAAAAACACAACGAAACATAAAACACATGGCTGTGAAAATTGATATTCATTAAAGTATGTAGAGTACTAAAAATAAATGAAAAGTAAAAATACATGTCAAACAATGAACCCTAGGTAAGTCTTGGGAGTTGGAGGAGATTTCCCATTGTCTATATGGTCAATAGTGGATTCAGTAGGTGGTGATGTGTATCTACAAAGGACTGGACGAATGACGACACCAGGGTGGGAAACAGTTGTAGAAATATTAGATACAAGGATTGGCATCTTCAATGATATAATATGACTTTGTGGATGATCTTAGATCACTAGGCTTATTTGAGATAAATCTTGGGAGACTTTCATTTGGGCTGGAGGCAGTGAAGTAGGTATGATGGAAGAATCTGCTGGTATGAATATAGATTCAACCTGTAAATTTTGGAAAGGCTTCAAAAGATTAATAATATCATTGATGATTTCACACACATATGGCATGGATTTATTGGAAATACTTTTACCAGGAAATATCCAACATAGGTGTAAACCCCTTACGCTGGCTCAATTTCCGGTCGAATGCCTCGATCACTAGTGGTATCATGAGGTTCTCATCCAAGTATTTAAAGTTGTTATTAAAATCATTCACGGTGTAGTGTTTACTGAAATATTGTTCCACTTTGTCTTTGACATCCATTTGAGTAGTAGTTTCATTGTTGGCACATTGTCTCAGCATGTTATGAACAATGTCACTATTCTATTTCAGTTTGTCTAGGGACTCTCTATTAGACTAATTCAAATTGGACCAGTGCTATTCTCTTATCACAGTCTAGAGGGACTCCGTGTCAGTAGTAGGCCTGATAAATCTTGTTTTGGATTCACCATAAATCATATTTCAAAGATCAACTATTAAATTTTTCAAATCATTATTTTTAATATTTGTAATAAGGATTATATAAACCACCATAAGTCCACCAATTTTTTTTTATGAACAAATTGGATAGGGATACCATTTCATGACCCATTTTCTTCACTTCTTCTCTCATCCTTGAATTATATAACACAATGATTTCAACTTTAGTGATAATATTGGGTTGTAACTCCTAAATTACCGATCTATCAATCCAAGTATCATGTGACTTTTAACTAATCCTAGATGTTTCGTATTCATTTATAATTTCAATTGAGGAGCTCACATATTCATATATATAATATTTGGATTCTTCAAGAACATAATTGGTGACATAGTGACTAGGAACTGAAGGTAAAACATGCTCATCAACATTAGGTAAGACATGTTATGTAGGAGAAGATAGTTCATCCTCAGCTTGTAGAGCAGAAGAAGCTACCATCTCCTCGTAGGAGTCATAATCCTACCCAAATAGGATATATCATATACTTATATTACACTAACTTGAACAAGTATAATATATAGGATCCATAGTGTCAATTATTACTCTTATACATTGAGGAACCCCGTCAACTTGTGCTTCACCTTCTTTTTCTTCATATCAAGACAAAATAAAATTTGGAGGCACTGCTGTATTTTTTACTTCTTCTTCTTCTTCTTGAAATCCATCCACTCCATCCATTAAAAGCTCTCCCACATTCTGAGTAATAGGTGGAATCTGAGATTCACCTTCTTCCACATGAACTCTTTGCATAATATCATTATGTTCTTGAATGATACATTGACCATAATCTGGGTGGTCATGTCCATTATCATGTCCAACAACTCCATTATCTTGTCCAACATGATCAATAAAATCTGATCCAAAAACCTCAACCCCATCCTATCTACCATCCTCATCATCATATTTATGCACAAACTCTTCCCTAGAACCTACTACTTCTTTTCTTTCATTAGTGAGTCACCCACATGCTCACTTTCATCATAATCTTCATTATCATCATCAGTATTACTCACATAACCTTAAAATCTAGAGACTTTGGTCTCTTGATTATATTTTAAATCCAAAATTGTTTCATGATGTGATAATTCTAATGGTGGACATGGTACTCCAAATGACATTTATTTTGGGTGTTCAGCTAACACTAGGTCACTCATGCTATCTATAGTAGACCCCTATACTCCTTGAAGCTCAGTCTCAGCTTGTTCCACATCTGAATAAACAAACTTCTCACCAGGTTTGATTCCATGATAAGCCTAATCCATTGGGATGTTATGATGATCAGTTTGATTAAAATACTCATACAATTTTTTCTCATATGCTACCCACATTCTCCCCAATGGGATCTAAATGATTTTCATTATTTTAAAGATATCATTGTGTAGGAAGAATCCACTACAGGTAATACTCATATCATCTTCATCGTTAACATGTTCCAACTTCTTCAACATTGCCGAGATCATTCTTGGATAATATTATCAATTTTCATTCTTTAAATAATTGATCATTTCACAAGTATATACAATAAGGTTCCTACAAAGATTCACTTTCACTTCACTCTTCAACATATAAATCAGGAGTGAATCATGATAATTTATGTTATAAAAATCTCCCTTCATTGGGAAGATCTGGTGTTGGATACACATGAAAAGCATTCTGGCCTCACCATATAATTCTAAATATGTAAATCTCCATGACTCCTCATTTGACGTCAATTCTTTCAATCCCTTTTCATAAGAAAATAAATCTGATGTTGGTGGATTGTTACCCTGGTAGTCACAAAATATGCCCTCATGTGTAATCCTAAATGAACTTAGCCCAATCTCATGAAGAAAATGATATCTCAATTCCATTTATAACTGATTTCCTCAAAGCGTACTCAGATACATCCAAAAAAACTCCTTTTTGAGATGAAATATTTATAGTATATTGGGATAGAAAGGTATATTGTTGTCTGAAAACTAGTTGATCGAGCCCTGTGATTCGCAAACCCTTAGTAAAAGATACTTGTTCATCAGTAGCCATTTGACAGAAATTTATTTCTCAAGAGTTACAATGTAGCTTCCTAAATCCTAATTAACATAACATGATGCTCTACCCGATTCTTCTTTTTGGAGATAGACCGACAGTGATTCCATTGGTCCTTCCATAGTGTGATTTTTTATTTCCATTCTAAAGGTTTGGGTTCTATAAATGAATTAAATAGGTTATGTGGTTCAATGGTAGAGTGGGTATTGAAAGGTTGAAGGGTAGATGTAGTGTGGATCGATTAAATTTTATCAATTAGGGATTTACTTCATAATAAATACAATATAGAATAATTATAATCTAAAAAGAATGAAACATATTCATTTTATTCAAAATATATAGACAAATATATTAACTAGAAAGTACATAATTTTATTAGTTTCACTCTAACAGTATCGGTCTAACCTGATTGGTATTACATGATAGTCTTCATCTAATCGGTTTATCCTGGTCGGTTTCATCTGATCGATTTCTCTAGAACGATTTCACCTGATCAGTTTCACCTGATCAGTTTCACCTAATTTGTTTCACTGAAAAATATATTTTTATAAGGGGATATGGGTGGATAGTCATTATAAATTTATCATTCCTTGTTAATGAATGACGTAGATCATTCTTTTAGAGTATAAGAGTTTTGAATAAATGTCAGGTTATTGATGTTTAGTCCCAATAAACTCAATAGTTATATCATAGTTTTTATAATGGTCTCTCCAAAAGTGTTTTCTGAAATATATTTTTCTTATAAAATGATAAATTGGAGAATTAGATATGTTAATATCACTTGTATTTCAACAATTTATTAGGATTTTTTTAAATTTAAAAACATAATCTAATAATGTTTTTTCCTCCCCAAAATTTTGGACATCAACTACATGTAGAAATGTACTCTACCTCAACTGTTGATATTGCAAACATATTTTTCCTTTAAACATTTCATGAAATAAGATATTTTACAAAACATTAACATGTTACAATGATTCTATTTCTATCTAATTAACACCAACCAATGTAATCATTAAAATAGATAACCATATCAACAGTTTTTCATGTTGTGTAGAAGATTCCAAAATTAGTTGTATATTTGAGGTATTTCAGAACTCTTTTAACATCATTTAAATGCAATCCTTTTTGTTTTTCTAGAAATCATTCACAGATACACACAATCAACATGATGGCTGGCCAACTAGAAGTTAGGTAAAAAACTCCCAATCATTCCTAAATACGTATTTTGATCAAGTAATTCCCCATTTTCATTAAGATCCAACATACCTGTAGAACACATCAGTGATTCACTACATTAGTGTAGTCAAATACATGTCTTTTCAAATGATCATTAGTATATTTTATTTTATTTCAAATAATACCTTATTTGTTTTGAAATATTTGAAATCCAATGAAATAGTTATGTTCAACCAAAAAAAATTCATTTCAAAACAACTCTACATAAGTTTTAAAAATCATTACATAATTAATTTTTTGATGTTTAACAAATAATATAATCTACATATATTTTAGCAAATAAAAAATCATTATATTTTTTTTATAAATAATGAATGATATGTGACCCCTTTTGTAAAACCTTCTAAAATAAAACAGTTACTCAACCTATCATACTGAACTCTTAGAGTTTGTTTCAAACCATACAATGCTTTAGATAATTTGAAAACCTGATTTGGAACATGATGACATATAAAACATGGGGGGTTTTCAACAAAAACATCATCAATTATGTAAATATTTCAGAATACTCTATTGATATCCAATTGATAATGTTTAAAATCCATATGTGCTTCATAGGTATGTAAGATTCAAATGGCTTCAAGACATGATACTAGTGCAAAGGATTCCTCATAATCAATTCCTTCTTCTTGATTATAGCCTTGAATAACCAACCTAGAATTGTTTCTAACAATATTTCAATCTTCAACTACTTTTTTCCAAAACACCCATTTATTTCCTAAGGTCAAGGTATCTTTTTGTCTATCAACAAGCTTCTAGACATTATTTCTCCCAAACTGATTAAGCTCTTCTTGTATAGACATCATCCAAAATTCATCATTTTTTACAACATTGATATGTTTAGGATAATGTTTTGACAATAATGCTTTATGTTCAAAATGATTTCTCAAATTATCTCTAGTTTTTTTCCATTGTCTAAATCTCCAACTCCAGCATCTAAGGGGGGGATTTTAAGGGTTATAGTTGGTCTAGTAAAATTAGAGCTATTTATTTCAGATTCATCACTTGGATCTAGTTTATTATGACTAGATTCTGAAGAATTTCTAGTACTTGATGTTTTTACCTATTCCTTTATATGACAGTTATAGGGTTTAGAAATAATGTCCAAATTCAACATATCCTTTTCTAGATTATATAGAGAGGTCTTAGGTTCATGGGGATATGTTACATAAATCATTACATGTACAGATTCATCCACACTTTTGGTTATTTTTTTAGAGAATCAATATTCTTTTCTTGATGTTGAATATCCAACGAATATTCCTTTAACACATTAAGAGGTAAATATACCTTGATTATCTTTTGTGTTAAGAATATAAACGTTTCATCCATACACTTTAAAATAATTTACATTGGAATTACTATTATTCAAAAATTCGTAAGGAGTTTTCCTAAGTGTAGGTCTAATTAAGACACCATTTAATATATAACCTGGTGTGTTAACAGCATCATCCCAAAAATAAATTGGTAGGTCATATTCATTGATAATTGATTGGGAAATTTACTATTGGGTTCTATTACATCTTTCTACTAACCCATTCTGTTGACGATTCCTAGGGGAGAAAAATTTATGCCTATTGCCATTTTGTGTGAAAAAAGAGTTAAAGTCCTGATTTTCAAAATCATGGCCATTTCCACTTCATATGGTTTTAATATTCTGTCCACTTTTATTTTATACAGTCTGATCATACTTGGTAAAATGAGAGAAAGCTTCAATTTCGTGAGCTAAGAAAAAGGTCCAGGTATACCTAGAGAAGTCATCTACACGAACCTAAACACCGTGGTTCAATTGAGGCTTGAATATGAAAATTTTCCAAACACGTTCATGAGAACCAACTTGAGATGTTGAGAAATTGTACCTTCCTTCTTCAGTTTGGAAGATATATAGATTTTCTTTCCCTTTTTTCATGGGTTTCACAGTCTATTTTCTAGAATCTCTAGTTGGGTAGGTCCTTAAATAATCATTTTTTGGTTAATTTATTAATGGAGTGTACATTTCATTGTCTTAGTATTTTTTTCAAAATCCAATACTCTTGATTTATTGAACTTAGACAAGAAACCTCATGTTATACTAGTGTCTAAAAATTTAAAACATATAAATTATCATTTTATGAAGATTCACTACTATGTAATTTTTGGCATAAAAACATTACATGAATAATTTTTAATCATGAAATTAAATCCATCATCACACAGTAGATATATTCATAGTATGTTATATTTTAATCTATCATCATAAATTACATTGGAATTTGAAATATTTTTGGGGTTTCAATCTGGAAAAAGTGGATGATTTATTACTTTACCATTTTCACCAAATTTGTCATGTAATGCATCAATATTGAAGAGAATCTACAAGAACGAGTAATCTCTTATCATTTGTCCTGAAAAACCACTATCCAAGTACAAAAAATATCTATAGGAACGTTTTAGGTAGTTTACATGAAATATAATTTATCCAAGAATTGATTTTGGTATCCATATTTTTCTATGGTCCAAAAACATTAGTAATAAAATATTTGGGATCCAGCAATAATGTTATAGGTTTTCTATTTGTTTAATGTAAAGAATATGAATAATAAAAATTATTTGGTCAAGAAAAACATAATGTAGTAAAATATTTTTCAGAACTGGAACATGACATAAAATCTTAATTTTTTTATAAAGAAGCCGATTTTCTAGATTTAGTTATAAAATAAGTTTTAGATAAATTTATTTGTCCTGATTGATAACATAATCCAGTAGTATAATTAAGAACTATTTGTTTACAAAGTAAATGAGTACGTGTGTTTTCCCCATTGGTAAACATTTCTAGACCCTTACTTAATTGATCATTAGATAACATTAGGTCATTATTTTCCTTTAGCAATGCACATTTTTCCCTTTCTAAACAGTATGTTCTGATTTAATATTTTCATAGGGTTTATGTTGTTTCATTAATAATTTATACCTATCCTTTAGTTCAATACAAGTTCCTTATAGAACATTACAATACTCTTAAATTTTATCATTTTCCATATTTTCAGAGTCTGATTCTTCTCTTGATTAATAATCATAGGTGCAAAAGAGTTTAACTGTTCCACTAAGGAACTTTTCATGAATCACATGTATCCAATATCCTCTATCTCAATATTAGAAGAATAATATTCACTGGAGCTATGATCATATGTACTCCATGTGGCCTTCATTGATTTCTTATATTTTCTATCTTTATTCTCATACATTTATTTTGTTAACTAATTTTGGATAGTAAGCTTTGACATGCCCCTCATTTTTCATTCAATGAAAACAATATATTCTAATTTATTATCTTTTTCAAAACCATTATCCAATATAATTTTTTTTTCATGATTCCTTTAATGTTTTGTTTGATGAATAAAACATTCTTTCTGTTTAATTGTCTAATTCTCACGGCTAGTTGGACCATTTCCTCATCACTGATTGACGCTGATTCTTAACTACTTTTTATAAAAATAGTAGCATTAACTTTATCATTTTCTTTTCTCTTAGAAGTGGTTGTCCTGAAGGCTACTAATTTTTCCTTTGGATCTTCCTCCTCTTTATCCACCATTAGCACCTCTTAATTAATCATTAATTTTCCACTTAGTACATTCAATGGATCTTTATAAATATCACATCATTATCTTATGGATAATTATTTCCCTCTCCATCACCATGGTAAGAATCAATGAATCCTCATGATATGATCCTTTGTTGTGAAAACTCTTCCTAATGAAATCATGGTGTTCAAAATTTCAATGAAATTGAGATACACATCCGAAATAGATTCATTCGGCTTTTTTTGAAAAGTGTAATATTTAAAAATATTGGTATTTAATCTCATCTCTTTCAAATAGGTTGTTCCATCATGGTAAATGGATTATGTGTCCCAAATCACAGGAGTTGTTTTACCAGACGAAATGTGATAAAATTATTCATCTCACAGTGAAATATATAATGAATTCATTGCATTACAATTCTTGTTAATGGCTGTCTTGGTAGGATCAGCCCGAGTGTTCCTATCAGTTTCTATGAGTACATATTTTCATTCTATAGATGTACATATTTGAAATCCCATTATTTCTCAATATATATTAATTTTAAACATTCATTAAGCTCAATTTGTTCGTTATAATAAATTTGGCATATTTATTGAAACTCTTTCAAATTATTTGTCCATAATAAAATTTTTGGATAAACTTTCATTGAGATAAATTTTTTGAATTAATAGAAATTTTAGGATCATTGAAATAAAACTACAATCACAGTTAATAATGATTGAAAAATCTTTTAAAACTGATTTTTTAAATCTCTAGATACCAAATGTTGGCTAGAGTAGAGTACTCAAGAGGGGGGGATTGAGTATCTATAATAATTACTATTTATTTATTTTTTCATTGAAAATATCCATAAATTAAAAAAATAAATCAATTCATATTTAAGTGATTTTAAAAGAGTCGTAAATGATCAATTAATTTCTCAGGAGATTGTTCAGATCTTAGCTATACAAACCTAATGATTGATAAAACATTTCAAAATAACATACCGGATCAAGACTGTTATAAACAATTGCTATACTATGTATTAGATTTTTAATTTGGATTAATTAAATTTTTTACAAAACACGGTTAAAGTAAAATTAAATATAGGCTTATTGGAAATTAATCCAAGTTGTTCAATCTCTAGATGATTACTAGTTCTCTCTACTTGGTGATCACCTGCCACCCAAACATTTAAAATAAAAAACATGTTTTAGCCACACCCTATACTAGGGTCACAACAATACACAAGGCTTTCTAGGTCACCCTTGATCATTACCAAATTATTTCATTGTAAAAAATTCATACAAGTAACACTTTAACACTTCCATAGTAATATGATGGATACATAAGTGTAAATAGAGTGTGAGATTAGGGATAAAAGTTATTCTCTAGTTAATAACAAGATTCAGTGTGGGTAGAATAAATTTACAAACACAACTCATAAATGTAAATAAATTAAAACAATAGAGCTAAATATGTATAGTTAGGTTTATAAGGCTCTATGTGTAATGTAGTGTAGATTCTGACTCGTTTGATGTAATTGAATTGATGTTCATGACCTCTTATGAAAGTTTACTCCAAAACAGTGTGTTGTAGACTCTATCTTCTGGCTTCCATATGTATGAGATTTTTAGCATCTTATTGAAATATGTTCTGGGTTTCATATAAGGTATATCCTAAATTCATAATCTCCATGTATGTTCTTATTTTATATTCCCTGTGGTTTTGTAGTATTCTCAAGGGTTCGAGGAGTTATTAAATTTTCCACGATTTCATTTCTTACAATTAATCTCTCTATCTCAACATGTATATTAATGATGCATCATGGTATCCTATTACACATCAATGACCAAAAGAAATAATGATCCTCCCACATGCTTCTATCTCATAATTTCCTTTGAATACCCAATAGATAACATTAAATAACATTATAAACATTAATTTTTCAAATTGAAAAGTTAGGTATAAATATGAATTATTAAAATAAAAATAGTTTTTATTACTATTGTTGGGTCATATGTATCAGTGATTCATTAGCATCGATCCATCATCATTAGTGACACTCTATATTGGTTAATCCTTTCCAATGGTATAAGTGTCTATGGGAGTCAGAGAGTCATTTGTACTGTCGATATGTCCAGACATTGTTCAGTCATCATCAGTGACTTATTTTGAACTAATGGTGGGTCGCCCATCGATGAGTCATCCATCAGTATTTCCATTGAATTATCATTTCATATCACATCTGTGAGTCTTCCATCAGTATGTACATAGAACAATCATTGTGTTGCTAATCAGTATGTTGCCTATCAGAGAGTATCCATAACTATTTTTCTGAACGATCAACATTGAATTTTCCATCGGTGTGTTTTTTGTTTTATCGGAGAGTCTAACATCACTGTATTCATTGATCGGGTAGTCCACTTTGGAGAGTCATCCATTGATAACTCCTTTGAACTATCATTGATAGAGTCTTTTGACAAACATAAAAAGTGTTTGCCTTATACAAAACAAAACCAGATTTAGTGGAATTTATATTTCAATGTAAATATATGCAATGTCCCAGTTCCGGAAGCCACCAAGAGGCGCCCCATACCCGGTTGGTCTTATGGCCTCAAGTGCATTTCCCCGAATGATATAGGATACCAACTAGAAGCGAGAGCCTTCGGTGTGATTGTGGGGAAAGGCTACCATCATTTCCAGAGTACACAAAGGAAGAGAAAAACAATTAACAATTGTAGAAGAAGTAAATAATCCATACACAAGTGGACAACAGAAGTCTAAATATGATAAGCAGCAGGAAAACATATAGATATGATGCATGGTAAATTTGTATAGGAAATCATCCAAACAAATCACAATGCTTGATTCTATGCTTTTGAGCACCATAGCAAGTCATGTACCTAATGTCGAAGGGCACTTTCCCCTGTCAATTCCTACAACAATATACTCTATTTTGGCCCAAAAGCGTGGCCCAAAAAAGATGTGAGACTAAATCCCAGTAGGTAACCAGCCAATGATCATTTCCTAACAGTCAGTGAATATATGGTAGGTAAAAGTACAGAAAAAAGTAAACAAGAACTTGCTGAAAGTTGAACAATCCACAGTTCCAATGTCAATCCATAGCTAACAAGCAGTTTAGCACAACTGGTAACCCTCTCGGAATAACTCACATCCATCCCCTCTGGTCCTACCTAACAAATACCAGCAAACCTGTAGGTAGTGCACTGATCCTAACACCTCTAGCTTGGTCATACGGAACTATAAAGAATCTCTGAGGAAGCACAAACAGTCAAATCCCCATATAGTCTAGGGTAGTCAGGAACCCTCTGAGGAAGCTCCCACAATCAAATCCCCTTATATCACCAAGGTCAAGGATTATCTAAGGAAGCATGCTTGGTCAATTACCTTTATAGACCTGATCATTCATAGACTCTCAAAGGAAGCTCATACAGTCAACCCCTCTTATAGCCTATGGTAATCAGGTGATTCAAACAAACAAAACAGAGACTCTTTGAGGAAGCTCACACGGTCTATCCCCGTATAGTCTAAAACTGTAAAGGAATCTCTGAGGAAGCACTCACATTATATCCCCTTATATCCCAATGTAATCCTAGGCTCATTGAAGATGCTCAATCGGTCAATCCCCATATAGACTAAAGCTCGAAGACTCTCTGGGAAGCTCACTCAGTCTATCACCTTATAGTATACAACACCCAGTTCTAACAACCCTGTGTAGGATAACGAAAAAAAATAAAACATGGACAAATTAGACATACATAAATACCAGGCTGAACAATACTAAATCATATCAGGCATGTCATAAAACATTTATCCATCCTACTACAACAGGCATGGAAACAGATAAAGCAGCGAAGGAAAAACATGAGGAAACAGTCATAAAAAGAACATTCGTGGGCAGAACCTCCAAAGAATAGCAGTTCAACCATATTCATATTCAAAAATACCTTACAAAAACATACTATCATGGCATGCATACACCAGGGGTAAAACGGTAAACACACAAAACCCCATTCATGGGTATTGGTGGAATTTTCACATAATAATCAAGGACTTTCAATGAAAAGGCACAAAACACCTACCTCGGGGTTAGGAGATCAATATAAATGAACTAGGGGCTTGAATATCCTTATAACGTCCTAGATCTATGAAAATGTTCAAAACATTCATCCCACGATAACTTTGAAATTATGAGGAATTGAAAAATGATGCTCTAGGAGATAGATGAAATCCCCGATGTGATTCCAATGCAACCATCAGTGTTAGAATCATAAGATGAATGGAGGCTCAGTGTCTTGTCAAAGATCAATGGTCCTACCCTCACTCTCGGATGTACCAAAGCTAAAAGATGGGTGTTCTGTCCATCAGACGTGACACCAATGCATTTAATAAAAAAGCACAAAATACATGGTGTGTACATTTGAAGTACAAGGAATATACATTCCATTACCGTAATCCGCTTTAGGCGGCCTCCATGTCACCCACACATGGCCGTGTGTGTGTCCATGACATGGCCATCACATGGACTCCAACGGCATCGCAATACATGGTGTGTACTTCGAAAATTACCAGATTTTCCACTTTATCCCAAAAGTGACCAGAAAAGGACAACCTACCTGAAATGAAGATCTAGTTTCTTACAAACATCTCCCCTTGATGAAATTCGTCCATAAATTTCCTTTGCACAGTATAAAATAAGAAACACCGAACAGCTCCAGCCACTGTGATCATACATCGGCCTTCCTCTACCATGTCTCATCTTGTACCCGCCCGTGAAGCCAAAGCACATGTACTAGAGGAACATATCGGCCACAGATAACCTTTGTAATGCAATCGAAAATATGGATTGGATGCTCCTCAAAGGATGAATCCACCTTGAGCTCGACCTCATCGTGTTGTAAGACATGAGATGGGTCTGAAAAGTAACATCAGAGCTGAGAAACGTGGAATACATCATGCATATCACGATACCTGTGAGGTAACTGCAACTGATAGGAAACCAACCCAACTCTCTCTAACACCTCAAACGACCTGACATATCTGGGTGAAAGCTTACACTATCTCCAAATCCTCATGTGCCCCCAAATCGGTGTGACACATAGGAAAACCTGATCCCTGACCTCGAACTCCAGAGGTTGTATGTACTAATGAACATAAGACTTCTGCAGAGAATGTTCAGTATCCATCCACTTCTGAATCAATTCTATATTCTATGTGGTCTCATGGTCAAGATGAGGACCCAACAAAGCTACTTCTCCTTCCTCCAGCCAATATAAGGGTGATCGAAAAGGCATACCGTACAAATCCTCATAAGGTTCCATCAGAATAGTTTCATTAAAACTATTATTGTAGGAAAAATACAATTGATTTATATGCTTCTCCCATAGAACCTAAAATGTCTAGAATGCAAGCACGGATCATATCTTTAAGCACCTGAATCGTACAGTCAGACTAGCCATCTGTCTGGGGATGGTATGATGTACTAAAAAGTACTTGTGTACCCAAAGTCCTTTGAAACCCCTACCAGACCCGAGAAGTAAAACGCACATTCCCGTCTGAAACAATAGAGCGTGTAACTCCATGTAGATGTATAATCTCTAAAATGTAAAACCTTCCCAACTCATCAAAAATAATGGCCTCCTTGATCAACACGAAATGAGAAACCTTCGTGAGTTTATAAATTACAACCCACACGGCGTCGTTACATCAAGGAACCCTCGGAAAACAGGTCACGAAGTCTATCATGGCATCATTCCACTTCCACTCGAGAATGGGTAACGACTATAGAGGCCCTTCTAGTCACTGATTCTTTGCCTTCACATGTTGATTGGTGGAACACCACATGTCAAAACCCGCAACGTCCATCTTCATACCTGGCCACTAATACTAACGGTGTAGATCGTGGTACATCATGGCGACGCCAGGATGAACTGCCCAAACTGAGGAATGAATGTCAGGAATATGCTCCATGCATATATCTTCTGGCACCCATACACATCCCAAGAATCACAGGATCTCATCCTCGCCAATGGTCTACCCATGAATAGGGTATTCTCCTAACATGATTTCATGTAGGACCAGGCCTTAAGAATATTATAGCTGCCTCATTCGGACTCGATCAAGATAGGTAGAGGTAACAGCTACATAAGATATAAATTTCTTCCCCTGTCTGACGTGCACCTCCAAATGCATGTCATAGAACAAAGCGATAAGAATCCAATCACTACTGGCCTACTGAACTGCATGTATCTGAGTTCTCATGCTCAACGCGTCAACAAATGCATTGCCTTTCCCAGGTGTATAGGTAAGCTCAATGTCAAAGGATAGAAGTTACTCAAACCACCTGAACATTCTCAGATTCATATCACGCTGAGTGAAGATGTACATGAGAATTTTTTGGTCAGTGAAAAACATAAATTTCTCTCCCTGAATATAATTTCTTCAATAGCGTAAGGAATGAACAATATCTTCCAAATATAGGTCGTGCGTCGGGTAATTCCTCTCATGTGGCCTCAACTACCGAGACCCATACACAATGAGTCCATCTCTCTGTATCAGCGCAGCTCCATGCCCGATACCTGAAGCATCACAGTAAATATTATAGCTCATGCCCGGCTCTGTCAAGACTAGTATCTGTGCTGACACCAACCTCCCCTTCATCTCTTGAAAGGATGACTCACAAGAATCAGACCATAATAACTTCTCACCCTTCTTAGTCAGACCTATCAGCAGTTCTTCTAAGCGTGAAAAGTGTTGAATGAAGTGTCGTTAGTATCCAAGCAGCCCTAGAAAACTTTGTACCTCAAAAACGTACTTCGAATAATCCCAGGAAACTACTGCCCTCACTTTCTCTGGGTTTATTGATACTCCTGTCTCTGAAATAACATGACCCATGAAGTGAATCTGATTCATCCAAAAGTGGAATTTCGAGAGCTTAGCATGTAACTGATGCTATTTTAGAGTACTCAGAATGATCTCAAGATGGGTAACATGGTCGTGTCGATTGTGAGAGTACACCAATATGTCATCCATTAAAACCACCATGAAGGAATCCAAGTATGGATGGAACACTCAGTTCATCAGTGCCATTAAAACTGCATTCTCGTTCATGAGATCGAACAACATAACTGTTTACTCGTATAGACCATACCTACTCCTATAAGATTTGAGATGTACATCAGATGGTCTAATGTGTAACTGATGGTAACCAGAACTCATGTAAATTTTCAAGAACACCTGGTCTCTTCGATGCAGTTCAAAGATATCATCATTCCTTAAAAAGGGATATCCGTTCTTGACCATCAACTGATTTAGCTTCCGATTATCCACATAATGCATGAGGGTGTATTCTTCCTTTTTCGCAAATAGGAAAAGTGAACCCCAAGGGGATGTACTAGTTTGGATGAAACCCTTGGCCTGCAACTCCTCCAACTACTTCTTGATCTCCATCAACCTAGGTGTATCCATCCTATAAGGAGGAATTGACACTAGTGCTACTCCTAGCACATGCTTAATAGAAAAGTATACCTCACGCTCTAGAGGCCAACCTGAAAAGTCCATGGGAAAGAAATCCCTAAAAAATTCCAACACTCAAGGAAAGTCTAACTATGAAGACCCATGGTCATTCAGATATAGACGGGAAATCAGGGCTGTAACTCTAGCTAGCCCATGATGCCCGGGTCCTTCTCAAGTCACCTAGACATCTCACTCACTTAGATGACGAAAAGATCCACCCTCTGGTGATATTAAACTCACCCTACGACGATAGCAATCGACCTATACCTGAAAGGGAACTAACCAGTCCATTCTGAGAATGACATCATAGCTCTTCATCTTTAGGACATAGAGGTCCCATAAGAAGTGACACCCCGCAACCTAAAGAGGCCATTCTCTTTCCTGACGCACACTAACCACTCTAGTCCCCAACAGTGTTTCTAGTGTCAGGATATCAGCCGAAGAAAAGATGCAGAGACCAAGGCTTTCTAAAACATCAATAGTGATAATGTAATGGGAATCCCCTGTGATGAAAAGAGAAGATGATAAAACTGAGGCTACTAAGGTCGTACTTCGAACGGTGGAAGGTCAGGGATTCTGATCCTATTGGGACTGCTCCATTGCAAGAGTCTAGCCTTCTCCACGACCCTGTGACCCTACCTGACTGCTTTAAGAAAATCCACCCTACATTCGCTGATAGACTGGTGACTAACTACCCCAGCCACGACCACCACCTCGGCTTGATTGGATGGATGAACTCCAGTTCCCATACTGGTGAGAAACTAGTGGTGATGCTCCTAAATTCGGTGTCATAGAATAACCCATGTATTCAGCTGCTAGAGGGGAAAACTGACAGAATCACTTGAGATGGATCATCCTGCCACATGATCGGCACTCCATTGGGTCTCTCCAGCAATGTGGCCTCGTATGCCCTGTCCTCCCGCACTAGTAGCACAACACGTGGTTACCAGAAGGTGCATCCCACTTACTATGATTTCCTCAAGAAACCTCCTTACGACGCTTCCTGCTATCAATAGGAGGATTACTAACTCTGGATGTCGTACCGCACTGGCTCACTGCTCCAGAATCCCTCAGATTGCGCTCTGTGATCAGTGTCTGGTTGACGATATAGGATATAAAAGTCAACCTGAAGAGGTTCACCTGGGAACAGATCTCCTTCTTGAGACCATACTCAAACTTCATATCCCGGAAAAACTCATCACCTACTATGATAGGTGTGAAACACTACAGCTCTATGAAACAAGAGGAATACTCCATCACAGAAAGAGTACCCTGCTCTATGCTCATGAACTCCCAGGATCGGTCGTCCATCAAGGTCTCCAGGTAGAATTAATCATATTACATATGCTGAAACACCTCCCAAGACATATTATGGGGGCATCCCACATGAGATATGGCATCCCACCACCTCTTGTCGGAGTCTCGGAGCATGTAGGTCACGAGCTTCACCATCCCCTCTGGTGGTACCTCGAGATGCTCGAAGATCGTCAGGGTGGCTTCGAGCCACGACTCTGAAGCATGTGTTCATCCTTCTACTAAGAAGGTTGGAGGATGATGATACTGGAAAAACCACATCAAATTAGCCATCGACAGGGCAGGAGGATGCACTCCCTAGAAGGTCTGCATCATCCTCAGAAACCCCTCCCTAAACTGCGCATAGGTTCCTATAACTGGTATAACTACTGGTGCCAATGGTGGCACAAGAGGAGGATATACAGGATATCCCTAACCATCCAAATCATTATTCTGATCACTACCCTGCAATTGGTGGTAAACCGAAGGACGTCATAGTGGCATGACTCTCCAAGGTCAAATGCACACCATAGATTGAATATTATCAAAAATTGAAAACATGAAGGAAAAGAAGGGAACAATAGAAGGAAAGCACTCATGATTCTCAAAACATAACTCCATGTCATGTAATTTTTCTACACAGCTTGTTCCCTTAAGTCATTCACATAGACCTATACTCCTACCTAAACTTGTCATGTAACACCCCAAATACACGACATGTTGTCGAAACACATAGCGTGTGATTGAATCATCTTCCCTATCTGATTCCTTCAACATGGACTAGCCACATGACTCTCCTATGAAAAAACTACACTGTGTGTTCATGGATGACATGACATGTACATCGACATGCTTCACCGGCCTGTGTTGTTAGCTATAGGGCCGGCAACACAGCAGACACTACACAGTCTGTTCCAGGAGGACACGATGTGTATGAGAATAAGTAACACTGACCCGTGTTGTTCATGACAAAGCAGTGTACCTAGGTCATACTACACAGCATGTAAAATTCAGACACAACATGTATGGAAAGTATAAGATGACCCTTATTGTTCGTGACACTGCAGGGTTACCTATATCTGACTACACAACATGCTAAACTAGTACATTGTGTGTTCCTATAAGATTTCCAACATCCCATGCCTCTTCCGACATGGTCTATGACACATTTTAGAGACTACACGATGTGTAAATAAGTACACGTCATGTACTTATGAAAAATCGTTTCTTCCCTAACAGAAGAACACATGGCGTGTAGTCAAAACTACATGGTTTGTATCCTGGTTCTTTCTGGAAAATAAGCATTAGAAACTACTCCAGAGCCTAGAAAAACACTGAAATGAATGCAGAAGGTGGAAAATTCCGATCTGTGGGGGTCCATACTCCCCACGAATCAATGTTTCCCTTCTTATACAAGTTATAACAATGAAATCGGGCAATAATCCACCAAATTACGGTCCTTGAGGGCCCCGAACACCTTAAGAACCAATGTTTGGCGTCCAAATAATCAAATAACTACACAAAAAAATTCCCTAACAAACAGTAGGGATTCAATCAAATCATCTATCACAACAGCTTGTATAATCTACATAACGTCTATCAAAACAAAATTAAATCAATAATGCATCCTAGATGGAAAGGCAAGAATGAATGTCATGTGATTTATAACACGTGCCTACATGATTCATGAGATGGAATACCCTCATCTCATAAGGTTGCGATAGAAATAGAACCACAATAACACCAATGGTAATGACACAAAGCATGTGAATCACCCAACTGTGAAATCAAATCAACAGTAAAATTGAAAACTAGTAAAATTGAAATAAAAGAGGTAGTATGTCCTATCCATGTACTTGGGTTAGCTACTCCCAAGAACAACTTATTACCAAGTATATATTGTGTCATATCCCTGGATATATGCTCCAAACAGAAATTCAAGAGAAAAGAAACGCCTCGGAACCCACATTGTAACGTCCATGTTCCGGAAGAAACCTAGAGGTTCCCCATACCCAGTTGGTCACATTGCCTCAAGAGGATTTCCCCGAACTCCAGAGGCTACTGACAAGCAGCGAGGGCCTTGGGTATGATAGTGGGGAAACTATACCCTCATTGGCAAAGTACACTGTGAAAGTGAAAAACAATAAACAATAGTGGAAGCAGTAAACAATCCATACACAAGAGAACAACGGAAGACTAAATATGATATACAGCCATAGCACATATTTATATGATGCTTGATACATATGTCTAGGAATGTATCTATACAATTCACAATGATGGAAATACAAACAGTAATAAAAACAAGTACAAAATAAAGATAAAGATCTCCTTAGCATCACAAGCCCTAGGATGGTTCTATGCTCTCTAGCTCCACAACATGTCAAGTACCTGATGTTGAAGGGTTCTTAACCTTGTCTATACCTGAAATAATATAGTTTTTTTGGGACCAAACATGTGACCCAAATAGGTTGTGAGACAAAATCTCCATAAGAAACCACCCAAAGATCTGGGCCTAATAGTCAGTGAATATATGGAAGGTAAAATTATTGAAAACTGTAAACATGAACATGCTAAACAATGAAGAATCAACAGTTCCAAAGTCAAGAAACAACTAACAAGCAACATAACACAACACATAACCCTATAGGAAGTACTTACAGCCATCCCCTCGGGTCCTACCTAACAAGTACCAGTAACCCTCTGGGTAGTGCACTCATCATATCCCCTCTGGTTTGGTCATACAGAACTATATAGACTCTCTAAAGAAGCACATGAAGTCAACTCCCCTTATAGTCTACGATAGTCAGGAACTCTCTAAGGAAGCTCACACAGTCAATTCCCCTTATATCCCCAAGGTCAAGGACTCTCTAAGGATGCATGTTCGGTCAATTCCCCTTATGGAGAAGGTCGTTCATAGACTCTATGAGAAAGCTCACACAGTCAATCCCTCATATATCCAATGGTAATCAGGTGATTCAATCAAAAAAAATATACTCTCTGAGGAAGCTCACAAGGTCAATTCCCGGATAGACTAGAACAGTCAAGGAATCATTGAAGAAAAACTCACAATCTATCCCCATAGATCCCAATGTAATCCTATGATCTTTGAGGACGCTCACTCAGTCAATCCTCTTATAGACTGATGCTCAAAGACTCTCTAAGTAATCTAACTCGGTCTATCCACTTATAGTATAATACACACCGTTCTCACGACCCTGTGTAAGATAACGACAATTCATTATAATATGGACAAAGAAGACTTATAGAAAAACTTGGATAAACAGTTCTACAACATATTAGAAATGTTAGAAACCATTTCTCCATCCTACTATAATAGACATTGAAATAGACAAAGCAACCAAGGAAAAACCGGACCAAACGGTCATAAACAGAACATGCCTGGGCCGAACCCCCAAAGCATTGAGGGTCAACCATATTCATATCAAACATCATCTAAACATGCATAATAGCATTGAATGCATAAAAAAGGGTAAAACTATAATCACACAATACCTCGTTCAAGGGTATTTTTTGAATTAGCAGATAATATTCAAGGATTTCAACAGAAAGGCACAAACCACCCACCTCTGGTTTAGGAGATCAATATACTAGACCCCAGAGGCTTGAAACTCCATAGAACATCGTAGATCTACAAAAATGTAAAAAATATTCCACCCAAAATAACTTGTAAAAGAGGATAAATTGGAAAATTATGCTCTAGGAGAAGGAAGAACTCACCGATGCAATTCCAATGTACCTGACGATGTTAGAATCTGAGGAAGAAACAGAGGCTCGATGGCTCGTCAAA
This sequence comes from Viscum album, assembly GCA_963277665.1. Taxonomy (NCBI): domain Eukaryota; kingdom Viridiplantae; phylum Streptophyta; class Magnoliopsida; order Santalales; family Viscaceae; genus Viscum; species Viscum album. The sequence goes on along the minus strand of OY728152.1, from coordinate 863,249,100 downwards.
AATCTGTGTAAATACCCTCGCTCTCGAATGAACCAAATCTAAAAGAAGGGTGTTATGTCTGTCAGATGCGACCGCAGTGCATTTAATTAATAAAACAAAGTACACGACATGTACTTTTGAAGTACATGGTGTGTACTTTCCCTTTCCGAATCCACATTAGGCGGCATCCACGTCTCCCACACATGGCCATGTGTGTAGCAATGACACGGCCAGCACACTACCTCCAGCAGCATCACAGTACATGGAATATACTTATAAAGTACACAACATGTACGTCAAAAATTTCCATATTTTCCTGTTTTTTCAAAAAACGTCCAGAAAAAGAAAAAAATCCTTAAAATATGTTCTGGGTTCTTACAATATACACTCGTAAATATGTGGAGACATTAATATCCAATTATTTATTGAATTATTGAAATGTATTATATCATGTAAAATAATTTATTCATTTATAAATATTTATTAACATGATGATCATTATTTATAGAATAATATGTGATGTATCATGATTTTCAAATTGGAATTATTTGTGATTATTAAATCAACAATCACACCACGAGTCCAACAATAGAAAAATAAATTCATCAACATAATTTTTTATAATAATAATATAAAAACATATTTTATTGACTAATAAATTAGATCAATAATTCGTTTATAAAAAAATCAATAGAAAACTATTTTAACATCCATACCATGATCAATAAAATTTTTCCTAACCATATAAATCCTTAGATACATTCAAAACATGTTTTTGGTTGTTATAATATTAATAATCAAGGGGTATTGGAAAAAATTCTTCTTTAGAAATATAACCATTAATAAAATAAAATTTCACATCCATTTGAAATAATTTATATCCTTGAAAAAAATGACATAATAATAATATTATAATTCCTTATAATATAGATATATGTCTAAAATATTTTTCAAAATCAATTACATATTCAAAAAAATATCCTTGTATAACTCAAAATTATTTTCTATCTATCTTTTCAATTAATCATTTTTGTTTCTGAAGATCAATTTGGTTCCAATAAAATCAAATTATTATAGGGGAACAACTAAAGTGCACAAAATATTTATAGTAAACTTATTTAACTCATCATTCATTTTAATGATCTAATTGGATTCATTTATATCATCACCAATATCCTTAGGTTTAAAAAAATAAATTCAGGATAATCCAAAAAATTAATAACATATTTATTCATTTGAGCATTGGACATTATATTTCCAATTTCCTTATATATATTTTTTGATGCATGAGTCTATCAAAATCATAAATAAATATGTTTATATTGAGATAAAATACTCCACCATAATTTTTATTATTAGGATATATTTTCACTTAAAAATATAAATATCAAAATTCATATCCATGTTGATCGATATCAACAACACCTTTTTTAAAATTTTTTCATCAAATCGAATAAGAATTTATTAAATATAAACACTATATTACATATTATTATTTGAATATCCGAATAAAATACCCTCATTATATTTTTAATGAAATTTATCTTTAGCATACGTGGTATTGGGAATAAAAAAATTACACCCATGGACTCTAAAATAGTTAATTTTAAATTTTTATCACTTCCAAAGTTCATATGGTTTCTTTATCATCAATTTTCATAAGATAATTCAATTGGTTAAATAACATGATATATTCACATATTCTTTCCATAAATATTTATGTTCATTAAACTCATATAACATGATCCTAAAAAAAATTTTAATAGCATTGTTCTTCCATTTTAATACACTATTTTTTGTGGTGTTCTATGATATAAAACATTGTTCACAATGATAGATAAATTATAGATTCTAAAAATCACCACCATGATATCTTATAACATTTTTAATTAGTATTCCATTATACTTTTGAATATATTTACAATATGTGATAAAATTAGATAAATTTTCAGATTTAAGGGTATGAAAATAAACCCATTTGTGTGTAGTGAAATATGAAATAATGTGAAAATAATATATATTAATACCAAAACTAGATGGTTTGATACGTTCAAATAAATCTCAGTGAATGACATCCTCTAGCCTTAGTGTTTTTACTTCATTAATAAAAATTAATCTTCTTATGGTTTTTTCTACATTCATAAATTATAAAAAACAAAGTTGTTGTTCTCTTTTTGTATGAGTAACAATGGAATTATTTGGGTCATAAAAATAATGTTCATTAAACTGAAATTATCTCCCACCTTGTTAATGTCACATATGTAGATATTGGATATCATTCAGTTTAATCATTTTTCAATCTGACCTGTTAATCCATACAAATTAATAAAATTAATTTTTTCTTTTCTTTTGTCAATAAAAATAGAAAATTTATGTAAAATTATATCTTATCAAATAACATCCATCTCGTGTTTTTTTAGAACCCATTTTAATTGGTATATCATTTATTCTTTAAATCTTTGTGGTTGAATTTATATTTTGGAATTATATCTTTTTCTGGGGAAAATAACATAAACATTGGGGGGAGTATGATTGTTCAAATTAATGGAGTGTGGGGTTAAATGTTTAAAAAGATTACATGGGTAATCCCTGGGTTAATAAATTTTTTGATGTGTTTTTATGTTTTTTCAACATAATATAGTTTATGATATATCTATAGGAAAATTTCACATCATGAACTGGTTATACAATGTTACCATGTTTCTCAAAAAAAGTCAGGAACTGATACAAATCGTGAAATATATATACACTGTGAAAATTGATCACATCAATAAATAGACTATCAGTGTTATTTTATAAAATAATGATATGTTTTGGTGTAGCTTATAAATTAGGAAATTGGAATCATAGAAGGGGTTCATGTCATTAATATCTCTATTCTGCAGTTAAAACCATCTTTTATGTATGAATTATTTTCATTTCACTATGTAGCCACTCCTCTGAAACCATATGGTGACTCTACATGATATTTTGGTGATTATTTCATTCATTTATGTCTAATTATATATTTTTATAACAAATTATATGCATCAATATGGATTTCACCATCCTTCTATTATTCATTGTTATCATGGTGTGATCACATGACCACTATTGAAAAAGGATTCAATATTGAATATTGTGTGATAAATATTTTCCTTATGATCACCATCAAATTATTTAATTATTTTTGTTACATATTCAGACTGTTTCTTTGATGAAATAATTAATTTGGGTGGTCAAAAAAATTTCTCATTAGTCTAATTTAATTATCCAGGTTACGTGAAATCTGTGTGATCCCAGTATCATGTAGCACATGAAACCCAATTAATTGGATAAACATTTTAAAATTAAAATACATTATTTCTAACCATCCATGGGATCACTTTGGGACCATAGGTGTATATAAATAGACAAATGACCACCTGATTGGTGTACCATAGTTTGACATTGTTGACACATGGTCAAAATTAAATTAGAGCATTGAGATATAATGGAAAAATTGCTTGATTATTTAACTAATATTATGAATTGGAAAAAATATAAATTTTAATATATTATATGGTAGAATCACATTGGATAAATTTTGTTAATTGTTATGTTATTGAATATAGGGTAAATTATAATAAAAATGGTTTGATATATCTAAAAGGATAATTGGAATCCTAGTTTTATGGAACTAAACTAGTAAGAAAAATGGTAATTTGGTGAATTTATAATTATGTTTTATGGGAGTATATATTTTTTGATTTTTTCTAAAAAATGTTTCTTATAATTTCAAATATTTTGACATCAGTTCAGATTGATTCTAGAGGGTGGGTTACATGGTGGTATGTTGAGTTCATCTGGGTATGAATCATGATTTATTTTGATACATCTGGTATTGGTGTATGATTATATTAATAATTCGCGAGGGCTAGGTTATGTCCTAAAAGATGAATAAGAAAGGATTATATGGTCATGTAATATTTCTAAGGACTAGATTCACAGTATCAACATTCTTGATGGTGAGATTATAGATATCCAATAGGCATATTAATTTTTTATTTGATTTTTTGTGAATGATAATTGGTAAGATAATCATATACTAGTTGATTGAATCATTGTAATATAGGAGGATCCACTATTAGAATGAGATACCCAATATGGTACTAAAACATGTTTGGTTAACATTGAGTGATAAACTGGTGCTTGAAGAATTATTGGGTTTACATTATGAATAGTATGTATTTATTAAATTAATACTCTATTTATTTTTATATTCTATAAAGTATAGTCCTCATATAATATTTTTTAGATGATTTGGTTTTGAATTCTGATTTGTAATCACCATAGATGAGATGTTGTTCAGTTCACCAATAGATTTCAATGATGTATGTTTGAACAAAGGTCAGGGACCTCGTTGTTGATTTGTGGCTGGCTGGTTGGGTTGGAGTGTGGATATAGAACTCACATGGGGTTTTGGATCATGGTATTTTGATTGTTAATATTAATCTACTTATATTGTAATCTATCATACTTTTAGCACATCATTGAGTTACATTCAACATGACATTACAAGGTACATTATTATATTGGTTAACTTGGTTCATTCTTTATCTTTTAACAGTATGATGTATTTTTTCCACTATTTCTATGACATTAATATTTGTTTACATCCACAATATTAAAACTATGTACCATGTGGTATAGTCTCCACATATGTTCTCTAAACCCCTGGTAATGGTCAATATCCTATGGAATTAAAGGAGACATGCTTAAGGTTTAATAACAAATCTAGTTTTGGAAACATGAGAGAGTGTTGGATTGGGAGACGTTGTAATGTGGTATTAGATGAGGATTATTTTCAACTTCATTAGTATTTAGTAATGGTATAATGGAGACTAGGATGTTTCATGACTTGGTGATGAGTTCGTTCATTAGAGTGTGAGACCCTTTTAAGGGGGGATATCATGGTTCATATGGATGGGATTTTGGTTCCTCATTTTTTATTTATATGGTTGATATTATTTCAGGTTGTGTTACTCACATGTTGTGGGATGTTATTATTTCTTGAGACTTTTACTCATGGGATTATATGTAACAATATGAGTATTCATGCATCATGATAATAAAATATAGATATATATTAACATGAACCATTCTTGATAGGGAAACATTTATTGTGTGTGATATATTTTCTTGAATGAATTGTGAAATGAGATACCTATTATATCTAATAAAAAATAATATATAGGAAATGTTATATTATTCTAATTCGCAGGATTATCCATTTTTTGAGAGACCATGATAAGGTGTTTCTCTATTGGTTTCACTTATTTAGGTTGACCTTGATGTAATCCGATATTCTAAAGAGTAACTATCTCTTGGTGAGAAATTTTTTCCTCCTCATCATCAAATTGAACATCGGGAGAGTCTCAATTTATAATCTACTATCAAAATATTATTGAATCATCATATATTCCTTTAAGATCATATAGATGTTACTCTCCACTAAAAATTCATATGTGTCATGCGATGTAATTAAATGGATATGGTTCACATAATTCAATATTTTTATTATTTTATGAGATAGTTTTTTCTACGATGTCATCTTATATTCACTAGGGAGGGAGGCCATTCATATTTTGAGTTCATGAACGAGTGAGTCAATAAAATCATTAATCACCTCAAATTAACCCTATATAGATGGGTGAATCATGTTGAATACATGATTCATGGACTATACATGAATTGGTGGGAAATTCGGGAGATTTTTGGGAAACACGAGGAGTTATCCTACAAGGTCTTTGAAGAATATTTTTCGATCTAATTCTATCATGAGACATTGAGGGATGATAATGGTGATGAATTCATACATTTGACATAAGTTGTAATTTCAGGGATGATATACACAAGAGGCGTCAATGATATTTTGTATGGTGACACTACTTTTAATACATTACAATTACATCATTTTAAAGATTAAAAAATATTAAAATGCTACAATATCAATATGAAATGGTTTTGTTTCTTGGGAAAATTTAGAAAAACCCTAAAATATACATATTAAAAAATGATCATTAATTAATTCCTTCTTATCAAGCTTATTAGCGGAACTTCTGTACTTCATAGTATAAATATTTACTTGAGGATATACATAAATTCTAGGGGTTAGATAAATCCCATTTAAAAGGAAAGATGATAACATGAATCAATATAAGATGGATGAGCACAATCTTCATAATTATATCATTAAAATGGGATCATATTCATAATTATGAGAGGAAGCAGTAGATGATGGAATGGAAAGTTGAAATGCATAAAAATAATACATCATGTATTAGTGGTCATAGGCCTTACATTGTTTTGAAAAACCCATGATTCATGTCCACACATTGCATATGTGCATAAATATTACATCATCATTGTATTGAAAAATATATAGCCTCATGTTTATGAATATTTCACATTATCTAATGAGATGAATTACATTCCCAATGCATTGGAGCTCTATATAATTTTGAGTTCACCAACTACATCCAAAAATTTACATAATCTTGCATGCCAGATATGCCATCTAATATTAAATTACATAATATACCACATATAAAGGAAAGAAGAATTATTATAATGTAATATTTAATTCATTAATGAATTAACTTATGTGTTCCCATAATAAAATAGGAGTACCATACTTCGTATAATAATCATCAATCATGACTGAAAAAAAAAACAATATCAAGAGAATTAAAACATGGGTTTTTGAAAACAATATTTCTTATTGGAAAAACCCATTTTATATTTCATAAAACCAAACTTGAGAAATATAAATCCTAGAAAAGACATGGAAAATGAAGTTTTAAGATCATTAAATTAATATTTATATTGTGGAAGAGAGAAATACCTGGAGAATGAAAGTTGGGTTTGTGAATACCCTTAACATATATATGAATGATTTCATCACAATAATAACTTTTAAAATAAAATTCAATTCATTAATTAAAAAATAATTTCCTTTTTTAAATTTTTTAAATTTATTATATTTTATATAAAATCATTTATGCAAATTATTATGTGTTTTATTGTTCTATTCCCTCATTCTAAGAGTTTTTAGTTTCATGGTTTTCAGGATCGATTCACTTGTAATCAAGTATGAAAGATCCTTTAAAATGATGATAATTAAAGAGAATTAATATTATTTTCCATTAATGAAAAAATATTTTAAAAATATATTATATATAATTGGGTTATATGATATGTTTACGATTCATTAGATAAATAGTAAAGGGTAATCTTTTAGAGTAATTTTGGCAGCTTTCGATCACAGTTAAACTCGTTTTGTTTTATTAATTATTATTAATTATAAATGATAGTTCTAGAACTAAAAATGGTTTTAAAATATATTTTTAAATCTATTTCGTCCATTATAATCATTTCATGACCATCCATGAAGGCATTAAAGGAAAATAACATGTCATCTAAGAAGGTGATAAATCAATAAAACAGGAATGCAATTTAATTTTTTTGAATACATGGAATAGTATAAGAGTTTTTATGATGGATTTTTTCCATTAACATAAAAAAATTCTTTATTATATAAGAAAATATATTATCATGCCAGTTGTTTGAGGGGAGGTGAGGAGTGAATTAGAAGAGAACAGAACATGAAATAAATTAAAAGAAAATAAAGAAGATTTTACCTCTTGAATGATTTTCCAAAAGAACCTATTTATGTAGATTGGTTTTGGTTTATTGTTAATACCAAAGGATTATGTTGTGAGGGAAGTGATTGAGAATAGGATTGGGTCAAATTTGGATAATCTATAAGGATTTGGATGTATGAAAAGAAAGGGTGGGGTGTGGTATTTATAGTCGGGGATTGTAGAAACATCGAAATTACTAAATATTCCAAAGAATTGAAGATGTTATGTGGTTGTATCTAATGGATCATGAATATTTTTTAAATATCCTGATGCAATGGGTATTATTGTTGAATACCAACTTTTGCATTTGAGACCCCATGAGAGAAATATCCAAATGAAAAATCTCGAGTTAGTTTTAGTATTTCATGCCTTGAATTACAGGAGGAACTATATTCTGGGAGAGCATTTTCTAGTGTAAACTATCCAAAAAACTCAGTTATATACTTACATAGCATGACATGATCATTTGGTATAAAATTTTTGTTGATTTTCTCTAGTCAATCAATTTTGATCTAACATGTTTTTCTAATAAAGGAGATATAATACCTGATGCCCTGAGATGGAAGAATCAGACACAATAAGTACAATAGTCTAGTAATGAATATAAATTTATGTACTTGTTCTCTGAGATTCAATAATAGTTGAAGGATAATCACGATCATAATTTTCTCTCATCATTGGAAGTTACTTCCACTCTTCTGGATAGGCTAAGGATGATACCACTGTCAAATTACAACTTCATAGACCAGATGGAATGTGTGGAAGGTGAGGACCCAACACATTAATGGACTGTTGAAGATGATAAATTTATACATATTAATTGTACTATTTTGTTTCGATATGACATATGAGAGTTTTTTATGTGAGAATTTTATGCCTCAACTTTGGTAGTATATCCTAACGTCACCAGGATGAATCAATATTTACATCACCATGTATTGATGGACATGTATGAAATGGGAATTAGTATTCATTAAAGAAAAAAAACCATGAAAATATGGGATCATACAGTAGATACCTATTCCTATGTTTAAATAATATGATGTCTCAATAGTTTTGGTGACCATGTTTCTGAGATCACCCTGAGGTAGTGATGTTATATATGATGTTGTGAACATACTAATAAGGTACATCCATTTCCTACAAATCATGGATACATTCTATGTAGATGATCATGTGGGACATTTTATTCATGGGATTTTACACCTTTACGGGGCTCCATATACTTTTGTATTTGATAGTGATGCCCAATTTATATCTCAATTTATGAAATGATTAAAGATGCTGCTGCGTATGCTTGTAATTGTGAGCATGAAAAACGACCCTCATACTGATCTGTTGTTGGAGTGCACAATAGAGGTTCTAGAGGACAATATTATAGAAGAATCAAAAATGATAGGGTCTCTTGGTAGAGTCATATACCATTGGTTGAGTTCTCCTACAACAATAGATATCAAGACAATATACATATGGAACCATATTAGGATTCAGATGTAAGGACATGTCCATCAAATCTATAATGGTTATAGGTAAAGGAGACAACACATCATAGACCATGCCTTATTGAATATAATTTTTTGTAAGTTCATCTGATTCTGAAATGGATATCTAAAATAGATTATAGTATAAGTCATACATTAATCATGGTAGAAAAACTCTTGAGTTCGAGGATGGGGATCATATATTTTTATGTGTCTCTCAATGGATGTGGCATAAATGTATTTTGATATTGAGTAATATCTCATCATGTTATGATGGGCCATTTGAGATTCTGGAGAGGATCAGGTTGGTATCCTATCGATTGTAGTTACCTTATGTTGTCGAGTCATGTATGATGTCTTCCATGTATCCCAACTATGTAATTAACACTAAGACATGTCTCATAAAAATTATCTGAATGTGGTCGAGTTGTATGTATATGTTCAAATTGAAGAGAGACCTATTTGAAATTGTTATAATTGGAAAAAAAATATCTATGAGTTAAGTCGTTTACTTTAGATAGGGTGGTATAGATGTATGACCATGTATGTTATGAGACTTGTAAGAGAGAGGAAGATGTACATGATTAGTGGCTGAAACTATTTTAATATGTTTTAACACCATTATAAGAGAAACTTGTGGAAGAGATTTCGTAAGAGATAGATACTGTATGATCCCTAGTTTATTATTGAGGTACATATCATTAATTTCCATTTCAATTCATTTTATACTTAATGTTATATTTTAGTGAGGTCACAAAACATTTGGGGGGTGTTAGGGGCTTGGGCATATCATCGGGGCTTTGTTTTTGGAAGAATAAGTTCGACCACTTTTTTAGTATAAACCATGAAACCTAGTCCACATGGATTCAATTATTGACGTGGGGGTGGTATAGGGCTCTATCTACTACCATACTATATTATATAAAAATTAAAATAGTTCTATATTGAAATTTCAACCATAATAAATTTTTAGTAGAGGAAAATGTGATAGATTACACATAGTTTCACAAACTAAGTGAATGAATCATGAATTAGTGTTCCTGACGTACATGGGTGATTATAGCTAGCGTATTATTTATAAAACATAGTTTAAAAACTGTGAGACCCATTATTTAGAGGAGAAACGACTACCTTCCCCAATTCTAATTTTAAATCACCTCCATATTTTCTATTTATCTATATTGGACCAGATCATCTCTCTCTATGTCATTTTAATCTCTAAAAATACTTCAACCTAGGAGTTGATGTGGTTTCATCATCCAATATTTGATTAAAATTTACATAATCTCATTGAATATCCAGTACTTTGTGTTCAATTAATCTTTCAAAATTATGTAATTTCAATGTTTTTTGTGATGATATTTTTGTGTAAGATAGTATTCCCTTCATACATGGTATTCATATGTCCATCCATTTTTTCCAATCCATTTTGGATTTTAAATCCAATATGAGATGATTATTTTACCATGGGCATAATGATTGTGGTTTATAACATTTCCCTTAATTTGATGTTGTATATATCTCGTTTTCATTGTATTTACAAAAATACATTTGAGTTGTTTCTCCCAATTTTAGTGAATTCCATGATTAAATTATTGGAACTTGGATAGGATTCACAAATAAAACCATTATATGGTAAGGGGTTCTAAACCTAATCCTAGACCACAAGTGGGTGGTATTTATTATCTCCCCCCATGATATTACACCCCATTGGGTGAGTGTGAGATCACCATCATATTGGGAAACATAATAAATTAAATGAGATATTAGGAGTGGTATTATGCCACATTTTATAAGTGATTACATGTTTTTAAAATTGCTAAACATATTAAAAGTAAAATCTGGAGTGATTTGGATAAACTCATGGATTTTATATTATTATGAAATAGGTTAATGAAATTGTTATGATTAAACTATATTACACGGACATTTACATTCCATGGTTCTTGAATATTATAGATGTTGCAGAATATTCTACACCATAGATCAAGCAGGAAGGGATGCTATGGACATTTATTCTTCATGGATCTTGCGGGAAGGGATTCAATGAACATTTATATTCCATGGGTATGTATTACATTGGATTGATGGGATATTTGGACACATAGGATCCATCTTTCATAGACAATATTGGACATCTTTGGTGGACATGCTCCATTAGATCAATCTATTTTATTATCATGTTTTCTATGGAGAAGTTCCATAAACAATAGTGGTGGAATTTATATTTTATACCATGGATCCAGAACATTTTGGCTTAAGACTAGATTATTTTTTATATACCATAATGGAGGTTTTATATGGATTATAGATGGCCCTTATTATGGTAACTTATATATAGTAATCATCATTTATCTACAAAAAAACACATTTACATGCATCAACTTATTACTATTATTTGTTGAAATATTTTAATCAAATATACACATATGGTACTTTTTATACACATCATTGTTGTTTTCCTAGTCATTGTTATATCTCACCCTATATAGGAAATCATTGGGAACCCGAACATACTTCATGGATGTCAGTAGAGATCATGGAAAGCATATCTTTATGACCCAGGATGATTATGAAATGATGTAGGGTAGGATAGAAAAAAAATATCATCATGATGGTACTTAGAGATAATTATTTTTGGTATTTTTTCTCTTTTGATACATGTACTATTATGTATTATTGTTCACATCAATTTCTAGCCATTTTTTATAGAGAAATGATGTACTCATCTTGCATATGGTACTGTTTCATTGTTTTCATTTTCATACATATTCTGGATGTTGATCTTTATTCTCCAATTTATATTATGACTCCACTTATTCAATAACTTGTGATACTTCATAATTATGTTAATGATGACGTTATAGTTTCTTCACTATACCATTGCAGACCCTCACTGTTATATAGTACTCTCTAGTGTATGGGAAGCTAGTTCTATTGTCTTGTGTCCCACTAACTCAAGGAATATTTTAGTGGATCCCCTATTAGGATTTTAAAAATAATCTTATAGATAATAAAATCTAAATTCATAGTGAATAAAATGCATAATATTGGACATCAGGATCTCATACATCAAGATATCTATATCTTGATGATATTATGTCAAGATAGATTAATCAATGGTTTTTTATACACCAAAAACACATTTAATTTGGCTAATTAATTTGTCTCAAGAGACAAATCGATGAATCATGGGCTATCTATAATAGTACCACATATATCACAACATTTCCAATAGTAACCTATTATATTGAATGGTCAACTAAATTTATAAATGATATTTATTATAAATAAATATCTATATTGAATGAATAATATAGATTTCTCATGATTTACCCGACCCAATCAAATAATCTTAATAGTAAAACACAACATGTAAAAATGGTAAATATATTAGGAAATAATAATATCAGTGATATAATGAATATGGATATTTAATATAAATTTAATGTCTAATTATCCGAAGAATGTCATTGTTTCATGAAAAAGTTATCAACAAAATAATAAATAAGAGATTAGAGATTACCATCAGTTCATTATAAATATATGGTTTATAATAAATTCAAGTTCTAAATAAAGCAGAAGTGAAATATAAAAACAATATTTCCTTAAATATTTTTCATTGAAAAAGAATTAAAATGTGTAGAAGAAGCTATGTATCATAAAACAATTATGGTTGAAAGGAAGTCTGTTAATACCGTATATGTTAAAAACCATTCCTTCTAACATTTTATACGGAAAAAATTCAATCATTTAGAAGACATTATAATTATTCAATTAAAACCATATAACAATTCACATATGAAATAAAATTTCTATAATTAATCCTTTGTAAAACATAAATACTTTTGTGAATTATTTTTGAAAAATTCATTACATGGAAGGGAAATATATCTTACTAAAAGATAAATAGAATCAGTTTTATAAAACAGTGTACTAATTGATTTAATACCTAAAGAGATGAATATTTGGAAGAAAAATTTGAAATAACTTTAACATATAGAGCATTAAATTTTTTTAAGGATGGATTATAATATTCCATCACAAAATTAGCGCAACCTAGAAAATTGAAATTATAAAATAAATACATAACTATATGGTAAATTCTATACTGAAAAATATAAAAAATATAATGAATAATTGAAACATTGATCATAATTATTAAATATTTATTAATTTCATATATCAATAAGTGGAAGTATATTCACTACATAAGTGTATGTGGGGTCATAATATTTAATATGTTATAGTGGAGTGAAAATTGAGTTGAAATCCATTACCGCATGTTTCCCATTAGATTGACAAGATTTAACCGCTTATAAAATGGTTTCGAAATGGTTATTATAAATTCATATTTACCAAATCATATATGGTTCTTTTATAAAAACATATCAATATTTCTCAAATAATAATTTATTATTTCCATTTTTTGAGTTTTAATTGATTCATTATATCATGAATTTATTATCATAATTTTTTTGGTTATTATATTTATAATGTTGTTTGATAATATAAAATATGGTATTAATTTTATAAATATCATATGTTTTCATTATATAAAATTTTATTCGTTCTTAAAATTTGGACAAAGAAAATGAATCACATAGTTTCTGGGATATGGTTGGCTATGCATGTGCACAAGTGATGTTATCATTTCATTAAAGGGTAAATGGTTGAGGAATTTGATGAAGTTTTAATTGTATATAATTAATATAATGTCATAATTATAATTTTTCACTATTTCAATTATTTATTACAATCCATGTGATTTTGTGATGGAACACAATTTATATCGGTTTGTGAAGGTGTACCCTCCATAAACACAGGTCATGGTTTTGGATTCATATTGTGGGTAGATATGGATATAGATAAGTATTATGAAATCAAAAACATAATATATGTATATGTGACATAATTTTTTTTTAATATATTTAATTTTTAATACATTTTTTAGGTTGGTAAAAGAAGAAATAAAAAATAATGGTCTCACCGAAGACAATTACCTTCACTAAGAAAAACATAATTTTCATATCATATTAGGGACACTGGGGTTTTTATTTTGTGAAAGACAAAAGTATATATGTGGGTATGGATTTTTGAAGAGGTTTTTTATAGTTTTTGTCATGTTAAATGGATCACGTTGCGTGAATATGTGAGGGTAGAATGTTCACTTTTTTAATTGATGCGATTTGAACACTTATAATGTTTAAAATTTATAAAGTAATATTCCTCCACAATAGTTAAAAAAATGTATCCTAAATGGATCATATTATATTTTGATAAGTTTTGGGTGTGAATAATAAAAAATAATGGAGTTCAACTAGGGTCTTATTTTATTTTAACTATGATCATTTTTGGTTATTCCCCTCATAAACCCATCATAACATTAAAAATGATAATTAATTTTTTTAATATTCATACAATTAATTATGACAAAAAATTAACATGATATTATTTATATGATTTATTTATGGTTTTTAATAATATATATTACATTTTATCAAATTCAACTAATATAAATGTTAAATTTTATTTTAAAAATAATCCTGTAATGTTTTCAAAAAAATAGTTTTTCAATAAATACCAATTTAAGTATAAGATAATAATACATTTATAATATGACTGGTAACCATCATTAATCAGATTTTAATTCACATATCTTTATAAATAATCAATAAATTTTATTTATATCATTCATAAATAAATATTATTATAATAAATTAGTATCAGAAGATATTATTCATTAAAAAAATTTCTGAAAAATATATATTTTTACATACAAATGATTTTATATTTATTTCTATAATAATTGTAGACAATAAATTAGTAATAATATAGTAATGGCCCGGACCTCTCCGGCCCAATCCTTTGTCAAAAGAAGGTCAATAAGTGTTCTGGAGGTTAAATGGACTTTTCCCACACTTTCCCGAATTTTGAAACTGCACGCCATGTAGTTTGAGTACACGCCATGTACCCCCTTTCCGGGTATACCCCGTGTTGGAGCCGTATCCTTGCCATGTGCAATAAATGGGTGCACTCCATGTGACCGGTTCTACACGCCATGTAGTCCTTCACCGTGTACACATTACTAGTCAACAGCCGTGTACCGTTTTGGAGTCGTGTCCTTATCGTGTGCAATAAATGAGTACACACTGTGTGTCTACACTACATGCCGTGTAGTCCCTACCAGCGTATACATTACCCTCAAACCGTGTGTTGACCAGTCAACGGCCACAGAGCCATGTTGGAAGCCGCGTGGAGACCGTGTGAAAGAACCGAGTACACCTCGTGTACCATAATGTACACGCCGTGTACTTTTGATTTTCACACCTATAAAAGGAGGTTCCCCTCCTCCTTTAAACTCACACCTCTCTTCCCCGCTCCTCTGAGCAGAGCTCTCTTAAGAGACTCGAAGGCTCTTCGTTAAATAACATCTTCTTCTGAGCTCCGATTTATGATCCGTCAGTGGCCATAGGATCATAACGACAAGGCGGAACTTCCGATCTTGGATTTTTTGTCTTTCCATCGGCCTTTCCTTACCGACTTCCACCCGAGGAGGTTTTTCCGGGACCCGATAGACGTGATAGATGCCGACAAACCTCTTCTAAAGCTGATCCGGGGTATCACTGTGATCAGAACCTGTTAAGGTAGGGATCTTACCTTTGTCTCTCTAATTTGTGCATCATTCGGGGTGGGTATCCTCTTGTTTTCATGAGAAATAGTTGAACCTTTAAATGAAGATAATAACTGGTTAAAGAAATGTGATGGGAAGTTGTGATTTCTGTTACTTTATATCCTATGATATTATGTAGTGAATTGGATGAGATTTTACCTACTAAAAATCACAGTCAATGGGGGCCTTTACTTACACAATTAAATGTTTCCCTCTCCTTCTGGATTTTCTTATGGGTGGAATCCTTGTGGATTATCGAAATTGGATAATCACGTAAAGTTGGCTGTTTAAAATCTGGAACCCTTGTGTGATCACCCCGGTTGAACAAAAATGAAATAATGAACATGTAGATGTTGGCTTGGTTACATGGCATGTGATGGGGGTGTTCTGTGGGTTATTGTATATCGGGTGAGTAGCGGGGCTACGGTTGACTTGGTTGTGTGTTGGTGTGAATGTTATGATGGTGATGGGAAGAGGTGCTGCAATAAATGGTATGAAAGGGATAATAATGATAAACGGGCTTCGGTGTGGTTCTGGTTTTGGTGGTTGGAAGCGGGGCTATAGGGATGGGCTTGTATGTGAATGAATAGTGGGTTGTGAATAATAAATTAAAATGGACGAATTAATAAATGGTGGGGCATGGTAATGAAACAAAAATAATATTCAATGGGGTTGGTTGCTTGATAAGAAGGGCTTGGATGTGTGGCTTCTGTTTTCCTAACTTGATTTGTTGATGACAGGGATATGTTTTAAGAATGATCGATGTGTTTGGTTTTGGATAGTTTCCCAGTAGTTAAGGAACTAAATAATCTATTTCTGTTGAAACATGAAAAACTAAATGGGGTTGCGGTTTTTTGTTGTATGCATGCTTCGTAGTAACAATGTCGAGGCACATGCTCAGTTTTCTGTTTAGAAGCCATAGTTGGGTTGTGTGTTTTGTATATATATATATATATATATATATATATATATGTATCTTTTGTGTTTTATAGCACCCCACCCATGTTGAGCACTTAGTTCTGAAAACTCCCATCTCATGGGAGAGGGTGTTTTTCACTTAGTTACTAGCGCTTTCCTTCTCCTTCTCCCCTAGGGTGTGATGGCTTGAGGCTACATTACACGTAAGACTCTTTAGGTATGTTTCAGTTGGGGTGGTTTCAGCCCAAGACTCTTCAAGAAGGTTCTACTGTTTCCCAAGAATCTTCGGGATGAGGCCCAGGTGTGTGTGGGCGGGATACGTGGTTGTGAGACCCAGTAGTGTGTGGGCAGGATACGTGGTTGTGAGGCCCAGGTGTGTACGTGCGGGATATGTGGTTGTGAGGCCCAGGTGTGTGTGGGTGGGGAGAGTGTGGCAGTGTCAGGACGTTCATCGTTAGGAAGAGAAGCTAATTAAAGTGAAATGGTGCGGGGTACCCAAATACTATTATTCTTATACTACTATTATCTGTTGTGATTTTGTTTTGGTGAGTGTGGCTGGTGAGGTTGGGTGGATATAATTCCTTTCTAGGATTCTTCTGGTTTTCTCACGGGACATTAGGGTGCCTCCCCACTTGTGCACGAGAGCTATAGGTTTCCCTTCTGAGTATACTTGTATGCTCACCCTATGTTTATTTTCAGGTTCCAGGAGGAATGCCTGGGCCGTGCAGGACCCTACTAGTCGGAAAGTTGGAGTTGTTGGAGTTTCTGTTCTCTTGTTTTCTTTTGGTATTGTACTTTGAGCTTTCTTGTACTTGTACCTTGTTATAAAATTGTTTGAATATGAATGTTGGCTTGGTTTGGGTTTATTTCTATACACTTGTTCTTTTTTCTTTTTAGTGGTTGACTTGTCCTATTTCCCGATCCCAAAAAAATAAAAAAGGGTAATGCCTCCCATACTTGTGATAACTCATAACCTTGGTGATAGTCGCCACCCCGGGGCCTACAGGAGGGTGGACTCGGGGTTCATTATCTCCCGTTCACCATTTCCATCTCAGGAGGGGCATCTTAGGTGGGAGGGTTCGTGACAGAATGGTATCAGAGGTAGTGGTTGAGAGATAGGATGGAGTCTGGATCTCGGCATAGTGAGTATTGCATGCGATGGTAGGGTGAAAATGTTAGTCAATCATGCTGCGTGACATAGGCCAGAGAAAACCAGCTTGGACATGGGATTTTAGGGCCCCCTTTGATCCGATACAAGGACTCTGAGCCTACCAAATGACCAAGTGAGGCTACATTGATTGTAGGGTAGAGACCCTAGGGAAGGTACATGCATCATCATGATTGTGTTTTACTTCATTTGGGAATTATGGGAAATAAATTTAAATAAAATGATAAAATAAAACCTTGAGTTTTCCTTACTACTGGGGCTTAGGTGATCCTTGTTTGTCGTACAGCTATGGAACCTAGACGTCATCCCAGGTTGGCTCAGATGGACGAGGCCCAACAGATTCAGGCGGTCGATCAGTTGAGGATTGACCGAGAGGAGGAAGATAGCTAGTGGCAGAAGGCTCTCCGTTATTTCTAGCGGTAGACCCTCAAGAAGTAAGAGGGTAGTTCCTCAGATATGGAGACAGAGGGGTGGCTTGGGGAGCTAGGGATCGCTTTTACCTTGATCTGTGCCCCGAGGGAGTACTGGGTTCCCCTAGCAGTCAGTCAGCTGAGAGGTGTGGCGCGACAGTGGTGGACGCTCTACCTCAGAGAGAGGATAGAGGAAGAGGTTCCATGGGCTGACTTTGAGAAAGAATTCCGAGAGGAATTCCTTTCTTCCATGATCAAGGAAGAGAAGTGGCAGAAGTTACTATCCCTTCAGCAGGGGAGTATGACGGTATGAGAGATGGGGATCAAGTTCAATGATCTCATGCACTTTGCTCCGGATCACTTTCCGGATGAGGAGTCTCGGGAGAGACGTTTGGAGGAGGCGCTCTGTCGTTCACTCCAGTATGCTATCACCCCCTTCACCCTTCCAACGTACTTGGTAGTACAGAAGACGGCAGAGGTTGTAGAGATGATGCACTCAATGGTAGGTGCACCCCGAGAGGGGATCCGTCCAGGTTTGTCGAAGGGGAAGGCGGTCAGCAGAAAGTCTCCTGCGACGGGACCTTCCTGGTTCAGGCCATTATGGAGCAGGCCCCAGCAGTTCCAATTCAGAATTTCAGGTCCTCATCCCTTTTTCACAAGCCCAGGACCGAGGTGTTTTTCTTGTGGAGGATTCAGGCACATTCAGATTCGGTGCCCGACCCGAGCTCAGTAAGGTGGAGGTGGGCAGGTTCAGCGCCCACCTCAGCAGAACCAGTTGCCGGCGAGGCCCTTACAGCAGCAGCAGGACAATGCTCCTCCGAGGGAAGACATTGTGGGGGGGAGCTGACCTCCGGGTGCTCCTTAGGGACCTTGACCAGGGCGTGGTCGAAGAGGTGGACGTAATTAGAGAGGCAGAGGAGCTGGGACTGGATAGTTGCACGCATCAGAGTTGGCAGCTCCAATAGGACCAGAGGTCGTACGAGGTACAATTTTTTTATTCAGCACTCTTGTTACTGATTTGTTCGATTCAGGAGCCTCAAGCTCCTTTGTTGCACCTAGTCTAGCCCATTCATTGGGACTATATGTAGATAGACATTTCGTACCACTGGTAGTGAGTACACAAGTTGTGGGCCAGACCAGCGTATCTTGTATTTGTCGAGGATGTGGGCTGATGTTGGGACAACATCGATATAGTGGGGACCTTCTTCTTTTACCGATGCAGCCAAACGATGTCATCCTAGGCATCGACTGGTTGTTTTCTGTTAGTGCTGTTATCGACTGCTTCCGGAGAAGAGTCGTGTTCTCCGATGTGGATGGGAAGCGTGTAGCTTTTGTTGGTGAGAGGATCCATCAGGTGGGAAGCCGGCGTTTGGAGCCTCTGCTTTCCTTGTTAGGTGGGATATCAGTGAATCCAGCTGATACAGAGATGATGGATGTCTTGGAGGTTGTTGGGTGGTTCCTAGATGTTTTTCCTGAGGAGGTTGTGACTCTACCCCCCCCCCCCCCGACGTGACGTTGAGTTCGGGATAGACTTGCAGCCTGGTGCCCGTCCGATTTTTATGGTCCCTTATCAGATGGCACATTCTATGTTGCGGGAGTTGCAGATTCATATTGATGATCTGATGGAGACTGGTTTTGTTCGACCCATTGTATCATCATAGGGTTCTCCAGTTTTGTTCGTGAAGAAGGCAAATTGTGGTCTTAGGCTATTCATAGACTACCCAAGGTTGAACCAGTTAACGGTCAAGAACCGTTATCCCCTCCCAAGGATAGATGATCTCTTCAACCAACTAAGGGGAGAAGGTTGGTTTTCCAAGATTTATCTATGATTGGGATATCATCAGCTGAGGGTGAAGGACAATGAAATCTCGAAGATGGCTTTTAGGTGCAGGTATGGGCATTTTGAGATTGTAGTGATGCCGTATGGAGTTACGAATGAACCGGTTTGGTTCATGGGACTTATGACATTGTCTTCCGGGAGTTTCTGGACCAGTTTATCGTTTTGTTTATCGATGACATCCTGATCTACTCAAGGTTAGAGGAGGAGCACGTTGAGCATCTCAAGAAGTCTTGGAAGTCCTTCGACACCACCAGCATTATGGGAAATTGTCGAAGTGTAAGTTCTTGATGCAATAAGTACACTTCCTTGGGCACGTGGTGTCTCAGCATGGAGTGTCAGTGGACCCATCAAAGGTGGAGGCAGTTGTTTATTGGGTAGCACCCAAGAGCATGGCAGAAGTTCGTAGTTTCCTGGGGATAGCAGGTTACTATCAGAGGTTCATTTCGGACTCCTCTCGAGTTGAAGCTCCTTTGACAGCATTGACGAGGAAGAACCAGGTCTTCCAATGGAGCGAGCAGTGCCGGAAGGCTTTTGACTACCCGAAGGAGATGTTGGTCAGTGCACCCATACTCAGGTTTCCAGAGGAAGGGTTGTTGTATGAGGTGTTTTGTGATTCTTCTGGCCTTGGTCTGGGGTGCGTGCAGATGTAGAAGAAGGGTGTGATCTGTTATGGGTCTAGGCAGTTACGCCCTCATGAGCGTAACTATGGAACCCATGACCTAGAGCTTGCATCAGTAGTGTTTGCACTGATGTAGTGGCGACATTACCTTGTTGGGGAGATCTTTGTGGTCTTCTCAGATCACAAGAGCCAACGTTATATCTTCTCCCAGTGTGACCTAATTTTACGACAGCGGAGATGGGTCGAGTTTCTCCAAGACTGTGACTTTTAGATCTCTTACACTGAAGGTAAGGGAAAATTTTTGGCTGATGCCCTCAGCAGGAAGTCGCATCAGGAAGTGGTTCGGGAGTCCACTGATTCTTGGAAAGAAATGGGAGAGTTGGTTGCCTTGCACTTGGATGCTAGGGTAGAAGGTGTTATAGGCTGTTTGTTTCAGATGACGGTGCAGTCCTCCTTGCTACAGCAGGTGGAAGAGTCTCAGTGGGGTGACTCTGAGGCAGAAGTGATGCGGTATCATGTCGATCAGGGGAACGCTCCCGAAGGATGGTCAGAGGATAACCAACATTGGATTCTTTTCAATAGAAGGTTGTTTGTTCCGGAGGCAATGCATGGGGGAGTTCTCCGTGAGTTTTATAGCTCATACCTAGTGTTACATCCAGGAGTTTCAAAAATGTACCGAGGCCTAAGGGAATAGTTTTGGTGGCCCGGGGTGAAACGGGCAGTGGCAGAGTTTGTGGGTAAATGCCTATTGTGCCGGTAAGTGAAGGCTGAACACGGTGTTCCTAGTGGTTTGTTGCATCGTTTAGATGTCCCCGAGTGGAAGTGGGATAACATCTCGATGGACTTAGTCACAGGACTATGCAGAGCTCAGGGAGCTTATGATGCTATCTGGGTAGTGGTGGATCGACTGACGAAATCAGCTCACTTCATAGCAATCAGGGAGTCGGGTCTGGCGAGTACCTTAGCACAAAGGTACGTAGACGAGGTGGTGGGTTTTCATGGAGTTCCGAGGACTATCTTCTTAGATCGGGATACTCGATTTACCTCACGAGTCTGGATGGGGTTACAACATGGTTTTGGAACCCAGATACGCCTTATCACTGCTTTCCACCCCCATACCGATGGGCAGACGGAGCAGACTATCCGGACATTGGAGGACATGCGGCGAGCATGTGTTCTGGATTTCGGAGGATCATGGGTACGACACTTGCCTTTAGTGGAGTTTTCCTACAACAACACCTTCCACTCTACTATTGGAATGGATCCGTTTGAGGATTTATATGGAAGGCCATTTCGTTCACCCATTTTCTGGGTAGAGGTTGGTGAGACAGTTGCTCTTGGGCCGGAGGTAGTGCATAGCACCATAGAGATAGTCCAGCTTGTACATGGGAGGATGAAGGTGGCTCCTGACCGACATAAGTCATATGCTGAAAGTCAGAGGAGGCCCTTAGAGTCTGAGGTGGGAGATCATGTGTTCCTGAAGGTTTCCCCTCGACGAGGGAAGCATAGGTTTGGGAAAGGGAGCAAGCTCTCACCTAGGTTCATCAGACCATTTAAGGTGCTGAGGCGAGTCAGCGAGGGGGCATATCATCTAGCCCTGCCACCTCAGTTGGAGAAAGTTCATGATGTCTTCCACGTCTCCCAGCTTCGTCAGTACTTACACGATGACTCCCAAGTTATTGACTAGGGAGAGTTAGATATGGGGGACGAAACGACCTTCGAGGAACAACCAGTCAAAATTGAATATCGTAAAGGGAAGGTGCTCCGTGGATGAACCATTCACTTGGTTCGTGTGTTTTGGAGGCATGGCGGCCTCGAGGAGAGAACTTGGCAGCGGGAGACCCAGATGCACACTCAGTACCCGGAGTTGTTTTGACTTGTGTTTTTCCGTTTTTCTTCTGTGCTTGTGTAGATGTTTTAATTTGTACCCTTGTTATATGGAATGCTTTTCTTGTCAGTTGTGAGGCCTTTTTTCCCTTGTTCCCTGGTAATGTGTAACATGTTCGGATGTGTGGGAAAGGGAAAAACCTAACCCTTAATCGAGACTCATTAATGCAGATGCGATTGAACCCATGAGGGTGAGTCAGTGCCGCCTAAAGTGGATAATATCTTGACATAGGAGATGAATTTTCCTAAACCCACGTGTTCTGGTAGTGTGTAGGTTGTGCGGTGTTGGGGGCAGCGTGAGTTGAAAAATCCTAATGTATGGAAGTGGGAAGACCCGATTCTTAATCGACACACATTAATGAGGATGTGATTAAACTCGTGCAGGCGAGTCAGTGCCGCCTGAAGCGGATAATATATCGACATGGGAGAAGGAATTCCTAACACCTATGATTAGGGTTGGTGGTTGGGATCCTGTTATAATGAGAACCCTATGAGGTATCCTGTTGGGTTCCTCTGGGTTGGTTTTTGAATTCTCGGGTACGAGAATGTTTTAAGAGGTATCTGATGTAATGGCCCAGACCTCTCCGGCACATAACTTTGTCAAAAGAAGGTCGAGAAGTGTTCTGGAGGGTAAAATGGACTTTCCCACACTTTCCAGAATATTGAAACTACGTGCCGTGTAGTTTGAGTACACGCCGTGTACCCCCTTTCTGGGTATACCCCGTGTTGGAGCCATATCCTTGTAGTGTGCAATAAATGGGTGCACGTCGTGTGACCAGTTCTACACGCGGTGTAGTCCTTCCCCGCGTACACATTACCAGTCAACGACCGTGTACCTTGTTGGAGTCGTGTCCATGCCGTGTGCAATAAATGAGTACACGCCGTGTGTCTAAACTACATGCCGTGTAGTCCCTCCCCGCGTATACGTTACCCTCAAACCATGTGTTGACCAGTCAACGGCTGCTGAGCTGTGTTGGAAGTCGCGTGGAGACCGTGTGAAAGAACCGAATACACGCCGTGTACCATAAAGTACACGTTGTGTACTTTTTCTTTTCAAGCCTATAAAAGCAGGGGTCCCCTCCTCCTTTGAACTCACACCTCTCCTCCCCTCTCCTCTGAGCAGATATCTCTTCAGAGACTCGAAGGATCTTCCATCCATAACTTCTTCGTCCGAGCTCTGATATATGATCCTTCAGCGGCCACGGGATCATAACTACGAGGCGGAACTTCCGAGCATAGATCCATTGTCTGTACTTCAGCCTTTACATTCCGAATTCCACCTGATGAGGTTTTTCTAGGACCCGACAGAGGTGGAAGACGCCGACACACTTCTTCTAAAGTTGATCCGGGGGAGCACAGTGATCCGAACCTATTAAGGTATAGATCTTACCTTCGTCTCTCTAATTTTTGCATCATGCGGGGTTGTCATCCTCTTGTTTTCATGAGAAATAGTTGAACCATTAAATAAAGATAATAACTGGTCAAAGAACGGGGATGGGAAGTTTTGATTTCTGTTACTTAATATCCTGTGATATTATGTTGTGAATTGAATGATCTTCTACCTACTGAAAATCTTGGTCTTTGGGGGCCTTTGCTTACACAATTAAATGTTTCCCTCTACTTCTGGATTTTCTTATGGGTGGAAGCCTTGTGGAATGTGGATATTGCTTAATCACATAAAGTTAACTGTTTAAAATCGGAAACCCTTGTGTGATCACCCTGGTTGAAAAAAATGAAATAATGAACATGTAGATGTTGGCTTGGTTACGTGGCATGTGATGGGGGTGTTTTTTGGGTTGTTGTGGATAAGGTGAGCAGTGGGGCTACGGTTAACTTGGTTGTGGGTTAGTGTGAATGCTATGATGGTGATGGGTAGCAGGGATGTAATAAATGGCATTAAAGTGATAATAATGATGAACGGTCGTCGGTGTGGTTGTGGTTTTGGTGGCTGGCAGTGGGGCTGCAGGTATGGGCTTGTATGTGAATGAATAGTGGGCTGTGAATAATAAATTAAAGTGGAAGAGTTAATAAATGGTGCGGAATGGTAATGAAACAGAACTAATAATCAATGGGGTTGGTTGGTTGATAAGAAGGGCTTGGTTTTGTTGCTTGTGTTTTCCTAACGTGATTTGTGGATGGCAGGGATATGTTTTATGAACGATCGATGTGGTTGGTTGTGGATAGTTCCCTAGTTGTTATGGAACTAAATAATCTAATTCTGCGGAATCATGAAAACCTAAATGGGGTTTGGGTTGTTTGTTGTATGCATGCTTCATAGTAGCAGTGGCGAGGCACGTGCTCAGTTTTATGTTTAGAAGCCATAGGTTGGGCTGTGTGTTTGGTATCAATATATATATATCTTTATCTTTGGTGTTTTATCAGACCCCACCCATGTTGAGAACCTAGTGCCGAACCCTCCCATCTCATGGGAGAGGTTGTTTTTCCCTTAGTTACTAGCTCATTCCTTCTCTTTCTCCCCTAGGTTGTGATGGCTTGAGGCGACCTTACACATTAGAATCTTCTCATAGGTTTCTATTGGGGTGGTTTTATCCCAAGACTCTTCGGGTAGGTTCTACTGTTTACAATGAATCTTCGGGGTGAGGCCCAGGTGTGTGTGGGCGGGATACGTGGTTGTGAGGCCCAGGTGTGTCCGGGAGGGATACATGGTTGTGAGGGCCAGGTGTGTACGGGCGGGATATGTGGTTGTGAGGCCCATGTGTGTGTGCGCGGGGAGAGTATGGCAGTGTCAGGATGTTCGTCATTAGGAATAGCTGCTAATTAAAGGGAAATGGTACGGGGTACCCAAATACTCTTTTTCTTATACTACTACTACCTGTTGTGATTGTGTTTTGGTGAGTGTGGCTGGTGAGGTTGGGTGGATAGAATTCCTTGGTAGGTTTCTTCTATTGTTCTCACAGGACATTAGGGTGTCTCCCCACTTGTGCACGAGAGCTTTAGGTTTCCCTACTGAGTATACTTGTATGCTCACCCTACGTCTACTTTCAAGTTTCCAGGAGGACTACCAGGGCCGTGCGAGACAC
Organism: Viscum album; assembly: GCA_963277665.1. NCBI lineage: Eukaryota > Viridiplantae > Streptophyta > Magnoliopsida > Santalales > Viscaceae > Viscum > Viscum album. The sequence continues at coordinate 863,223,420 of OY728152.1, read as the reverse complement.
TACTAGTCGGATAGTTGGAGTTGTTGTAGTTGTTGTTATGTTTTTTTCTTTTGGTATTTTACTTTGATCATTCTTGTACTTGTACCTTGTTATAAAATTGTTTAAACATACATGTGGTCTTGTTTTGGGTTTATTTATATACACGTGTTCTTTTTTCCTTTTTGGTGGTTGACTTGTCCTATTTCTCGATCTTAAATAAATAAAAAAAGGGTAGTGCCTCTCATACTTGTGAAAACTCATACCCTTGGTGCTAGTCGCCACCAAGGGGCCTACTGGAGGCGGGAATCAGGGGTCATTATCTCCCTTTCACCATTTCCAGCTCAGGAGGGGCATCTTTGGTGGGAGGGGTTGTGAAAAATATATATTATTAAAAATTATTGTAAATAAACAGGGAAATATTTATAATCTACAATTTTAAATATTCATAAAATAATATTTTTAATGTAAAATTTCAAAGACTCATTCTAGTATTTTTTTTACCAAGTAAGTTAAAAATTTATATTTTTCCTTTCAAATTATATATTTTATTCAATGAAACATAAAATTTTTAATTTTATTTTAGTTTAATAAAATATATAATGTTTACTTTCAATAATTTAAACTCATTCATCACATTCTTCACTATTTTAAAATAAAATCCTCAAAATTTTGATGGATATTACATTATAAAAAATAATGAAATTTATAATTCATAAAATTCAATAGTTCCCATATTTCATCATAAATTTTATAATTTCTCCAATGATCCATTATCAATCAGATCATCTAATTTCATAATAATTTATCAATAGTGTCAACAATTTGGATGATCTCTTTATGTTAAGATATATTAGGGTAAAATTCTATTTCTTCATAGGTGAGTATATGAATTTGGTTTAGAATTTACATCAATATTAATATTATATGAAAAAAATGTAATTGAGGAATGCATGCGATAACCTTAAATCATTATTCAAAAGATAAAATTATTGTAATCTTTTTTAATGGTTTGATGTATGTGGGGTTCGGTTTACATTGCATTATGAACCTTATGAGAACCGTCCACATGAATAATTTCACGAAAACATGATCTTCCACCAAAAATTTCATTAATTTCATTGATTATCAACATAAATCATTTTCCTTGTTTGAGTATATTTTATTCAGGTTTGATAGGTCTTTACCATAATCAATCTCTCCTCAACAGTTTCTAGTCCTATAAGACTCCTCCAACCAAATTCATTTGAACAAGTTGGAGCATCAAATCTCCTAACATTAAATAATCTATACTATTCAATTTGAATATGTTAATATAAAATAATAACATTTATAAACATAAACAAATGTACATACTGATCCTGCATACAATCAATTTCATGTGATCTTGTTATCAACTTGTTTTTCATGATTGAATAGTTCTTTATTATTTTATTTATATTTCTGGATAGAAGGTTGTGGTCAAATGATTATCCATATCAAGATCCATTAGAATAATTTTCCAAAATAATAATGGAGTTTATGGATTATGATTAGATGAAATTTAATGATATTTCATGTATTTATAATAAATTCACTACTATATATCTATGTAAGGCAATAAAAAGTACAAATTAACTTTTATAAAAATGACAATTTTAAATTTTGTAATGTGATCATCAATAAAACATATTTCATCCTTATTTCTAGGAGTTCTTAGATATCTCAGGACAATGTGGTAAGTACTGTATTCCAATTTCTACATAGAAATATGTATAGATTTTATGAATCTTGTATAATTTATTCTCACAAGATTCCCTCTATTGAGAAACAATGTTAATTGACACATGAGGATCAATTCCCCTCTAAATATCATATCACTAAAAATGTTACATCAAATCACTATATATCATGGCCCAACCAGGGTTATAGAGAAATTAGAGCTATGTTAATCCCCCAAAAATTATCTATTTAGATTAGTTATATATGAAACATATAGTTTCTTTTGAAATTTTAGATTGATATCATCTAACACAAATTCCTCAAATTATCCATCATTCACATCAATAATTTTGTTTAGAAAATTATCATCATTAGGATGAGAAATTTTTTTCTTTTCCAAAAAATATTGATTGGAAATCATTTCAGAAAGTATTAATGTCGCCACATAAATAATAATTCCCACATAAATCATTACTAGAGCCTATTACATAATATCCTTGTCCATCCACGTTTTGGTAAAAAAATATTGAACATATATTATAAATGAATCTTCTACCTTAATTCCTTCCAGGGGTTGTATTGTTTTTCAAAATCATAATCTTTATTAGGTTGAGCCACTATATTTTCATCATGTTGAGCAATTTTTATGAAAATATGTATTTAAATGTAATATTTTCGGTATATATGTCATATATTATTTGTGTGGATATTATGTATCTAAATCATCAAAGAAAATATTATTTTCCCTAACTCAATATCCTGATCTGGATAGTTTTGATCCTGATTTTTTATGTTTGTTGATTTATATGCAATAATTTTATCATTTTTCACAAGGGCACTACAATGGAATTTTTTTTCTGGAGATCAATATATATCAATAATAGATCATTTACTAGTGTAAGAGAAATAATTTTGGCAATGGACAATCAACATGTCAATTATTTGAAACATTCTTCACAATACTTTATACATGTCCTCGTTACCCCTTTGTGTGTAATATGGATGAGCCCATTATAGAATCAGATTTTTTTCAATATATATCTAAAGCTAATGAAATATACATAGAATATAAACACCATAGATATCTTCAATGGTGTAGTATATTTTTTGACTTCCATTGTATTCACAAGATCAAAAGGTATCCCATTCATGAAGATAATTTAGATAAGAAATGATCATTTTTGAATCCATAGTTTACACATTCTAAACATCCAATATAAAACATTTCGTATATGTGCCTTAGGAACGAAATACTGGTGATTTTAATTATAATACTATATTTTATTATACACCTATATATAATTAATAAATTCCCTAAAACAATTATCAGTATATTCCATGGAAAATTGTTCCATTAAATCAATAAAAATAAGGGTTCATTAGTCAATTAAAATGAAATTAAAATAAACTATTATTTTATATTCATCATATGAATTTTTTTATAAAAGAAAACTTACTTCATTAATAACATTTATTATACCCATAATTATGTTGAATATATTAAAAATATTGAGCTGCGTAATGATTATTGAATAAATCATCAATATTTCGAAAATGATACTTATTCTTTATCATAAATGGATTGATTTCTCTATAATTATTTCATATCCTAATAGATCAATATTTAATATTAATTAATAGAGTAGGGCATTTTCATAGTGAAATATATGGTTGTATATGTTCATTATCATATTACTCCATTGGTTGTTCCCGCCATTCCACTAATTCCATATTATCAATTCTATTGGGAGTCTTTGATATAGGTATTATAGAAATTAAATCAAGGGAAATGTATACCATATGGTCTTGTGGATTACATGTTAAGACCTCATGAAATACATAAATGTATTCATATACAAAAGATATTTACTTAATTTAATGATCATCTTTTCTATCTATATATTGTGTCACCTCTCCTTACCAAATAATATATTCCTTAAAGGGTACAAGTAGTGGAAACAGACACTACCCAAATGAAGATTCACCAATATAATTATATGTAATTCTACATCTTCATCATGAATAAAAATTTCCTTTTATTTTAAAAATAAAAATTTAGAATAGTATTAATGAAATCCCATAGATATAATTATATTGAATTCAACCATATGTATAGTAATAATATTAGAAAATAGAGAGTTGTTTAGTGTCATAATGTGAACTCCCTAACACATCATTGTTACAGTTATATTTACAATTATTTTTTAGTAAAAATGACCTTCATAAGTTGTCTGGGAAATGTGTAATTTTCATTGAAAACATGGATGATATACAAGTTCTTGGGGATCTAGAATCAAATAATGTTTTAGATATATTTTATTTTATGATTAATTTACCTTCCACCACATCTTTAGGATTTTCATTCTTATAAATATTTATTAAAAAACTAGGCCTTCTCTACTTATCTACTTTTTTGGTAGATTCCCAAGACACTTTAAATATTATTTTTAATAATTACACATTTAATTAAATTTTAAGAATTGGATAGTAGTGTTATCTTGCAATACTTATATTAATTTTAAATATGATTATTATCTCTGCACTTATTAACTAACTCCCAGTACCTTCATGAATGTTCATATATATATCGTTCCATAAATTTTAAATTATGTGAATTGATTCATTTTCATAATCATAAATCATAGATTCTATTTTTTTTTGAATTATCCTATCACTTATTCTATAGGAGTCATTTAATATAAATGACATAGAAAAATAATTCTCTATTTTGATGGTGTATAAAACAATTTCTCCATTAGATGATGAAGATATTGAAAATTGTTCCCTTTGAAGAACTTGCTTAAGACCTTCATTTGAAGAGTCATTATTTAGTTATGTATTATTTATTTATTCCAATTAACATTTTAAAGACATTTAAATGTATCCTCATATAGAAAAATACTTTATTCTTCCTTCATCTTTAAGATGAGTTATATTCTCTTTATTTCGGTTTGTTTCTCACAATGGAAATATTTGTCGATGAATGTTAACATAAATGATCTACATTCCACATGATCTATATAATATTCATACCTACAATTAAAAAATAAAAATCTATCATGGATAAGTATAAACATTTATAAAATATACTCCAATTATAGAATTTTCATTTGAACTCATTCAATGTCATGAGTTATCTTTTTTAGGGACTGATACCATTTCCCATCGACCACTGTATTATTTGTCCAACAAAATGATGGGGGATTTTGTTTCATAAAAATATCCAATATAGTTTTATCATTACATTGAAAATCAGTTTAATCCAAATGTTCCAGGTTAATAGTTTTTTGTAGGTCTCTAAAACCTAATACAGTCATGGTCTGCTACGCATTGGAACTCATTTTATTCGATTTCACAATAGGGACAATTTAACATTGAACACATGTATTGATTCCATTCTATCCAGAATGCATATTTTCAAGACAACATCACATATTGAATTAGTATATAAAACAAATAATTTAAATCATTATATGTAAATATAAATTGTTTTTAACACTTTATATAATTTTAATGTTGAGGAATTATTAATTCAAGAATTATGAACTTGGATCCATTGTGGATATATTTAAAAAAGATAAATATTTTCAAATAATTCATAATGGTTTTATAGAATATCCGAATTAATCGATGAATATACCCTTGGAGTGTAAAAACATGTGGATACTAAGGGAAACCTCCCTTGGAACTTGAATTATTTTGGATATATACTCGAAAAACTCTTTATGGAGTTACTAACCCTAGATACATATTTTCCAAAACCTCATCCACATGTAGTATCTGGAAATGGATAAATTTATAATAAAATCACAAATTCACTATCGTAGAAGAACAATATGAATCTATAATATATATACAATTATATTCAAATTCAGTCATAGGGTTATGTTATCTAACGTATGTTTTCATAAATCATGTTGTCATGGTTTCTAGAAAACATTCCACGATACCTACTATAACAACACTAAATCTAGTAAACCAATGTTAGTTTCTAATTTATTACAATATAATTTAATAAGGGGATCTAATAATAAATGATTGATCAATTTATATGTATTAATTTTCTATATACATACAATATATCCTTTTTATATTAGGAATAACATGTCAAACATAACAAAAGTGAACATTTTATATCACTAATACTCATTAAATTATTATATATTAATAAACTGAGGATATGAATAAAAATAAAGGTGATATAAATTTATTATAATGGGTAATATTAAATAGAATATATGATGAGTAAATAAATCATCCTCAATATGGTATGGTATTAAATGAAAAAACATTCCATTTTATCCAAAATTTGTGTACCTAATGCATACATGGATAATATCATTGTAATAATCACATGGATTACAATTAGAAAATTCCCATTCAAGGAAAAGAATAATAATTGATATAATAATATCAAAAATAATTATATATACATATACCATTCAGACATTTTGTAATGAAAGTTGAATTGATGGGCAGATAAACACCAAAAACATGGTTATTTTAGACAAATTATTTGTCCCACAATACATGTTAATGCATCAAGGAGATATTTCAAACCAGTAACTACCCATAACCAGATTTAAAAATCCTTACTCATATTTTTTATAATATTATTAATTTTTAAACTTGATCTATAATCAATAAATATCAATACATAGTAAGGATTTAATGTTTTTAAAAAATTTCTCTAGTCATTCAAATAAAATTCCTAGTAAATCACCATATGAAAAAATGGTACTTGATTTAGGAAACAATCATATCTATGATTAAAATAATATGTTTTTTATATTAAACTAATTGATAATGATCATAATAAATTTAAATTTTAAATTGAATGTTAATGACTACAAAATTAAAATTATATTAGATATGACATTTGGTTCCATAGAAATATATGTTTTGTAATAAAATCATGTCGTAATTATAGTAGACTTGAATTATAAATATAATATTTCGTTAAATATTTCATATTAAAAAAAATTAAACATGTACATGAAGATTAATATCATATAACGATTAAGGTTGTGGGGATATCTTTTAATGACACATACTTTAGAAAAATATTCCATTTCAATTTTTTGTTAGGAACAATGAAAACTAATAGTTTGGAAGACATTATAAATATTTATTTCAAAAAAAATTATAAATTTAATTTTCATTAATAAATAAATTGTGTAATAAAAATAATTTTGACAAAAAATTGAAAATGTATTTAGACGAATGAAAAATATATACATTTAAAATTAAAAAAAATCATTTTTTATTTGAAAATATTCTTTTCCTAATATATGATCCAAAGAGATGAAAAATTATAACATAATATGGTAAATCCTTAAATATCAAATGTACAATTAGATAGATGGATTTTTTGAATCATATATTATATGATTCCTTCACAAAAATACTGGCAATCCCAAAAAATCTTTTTATAAAATATATCATCAAAAATTTTGTAATATTAAAACTATAACCCATAGCATGAACCATATTGAATTGAAATATTAATCATCGTGAATGGATAGTTTTAAATATTAAATATACAAATGGGGAATTATATACACCATATAAAATTAAATAGGTGAATAATATCAAATTTTTCTACATGGAATGGAAATTTAGATGGACTACTTTGATTCATGATTTCCATTAGTTGAACATCATTTAAAATAATGAATAATTTAATTATACATGTAATTAAATAATAAAATACCCAAGTACATATTTATCATATAATATATGATCCCATAATGAAATTTTATCACCCATTCCCGAATAATATTTCATTATTATCATTGATTTTGGGTGGAAATTTCATTGTTTTCCCATGTTAATTTTTTTCACGTTTTATTATGTTCTCATGTATATGATATAGTTACCTAATAACCATAATAATATTAATGAAAAAAATATTATATATTTTCATTATATAATTTTTTAATTTCATTCTTAATATTTGGAAATGGAAAATGAATAGCAAAGCTTTGTTGAGATGGTATGTCGCACATTCACATGAGAATCATTATAATTTACATTATAGTCGAATAGGAAAGAAAGTGAATTATATATTATTTTTCATAATAAATAATAATTTATTACTTTCATAAATATTCATTATTTATATCATTATTACTATATATATGATTTGAGGAAGGAAGAAAATTGCATCGGTTCACAAGGCAGTACTTCACCGTACATACAAGTGATGCTTTTATTTAACATTTGATGGAGAGGGAGATGGGTGAATATTATGAAATAAATATAAAAAAATAGTATATGATAGATACTTTTTTTATAATGGATTTTTTAATAAATAAGTGATGGTGGTATAATTAGAAGAAATAAAATAAATATATTTGTAATGATTATAACCATCATTTTGAAAATCCTAATTTGGATAAATTATTAAGGACCCTAGGATTGAAATTTTTGGAAGAAAAAAAGATCTAGAATATAGATAATGATTTTTGGGACATATATTTTTTAGAGAATTGTTTTCAAGGCTTGAACCACTGAGGTCCTCAAACACGGTTTCATGATAAATTGGATAGCCTAATGCCTAACTCCAATAGGCCAAGGGATGATGAGAAACACCATGTTGACATATCAAACACATGGGAAATATTATACAATGTTATAAATACATATTCAGACATATCCATGCCCATAAGATGAATAATGTTACGTATAATTGATTCCAATGAAGGAATTTATCTGAATCCCTTGATTAGAGTATGACAAAAGTTTCTTAAATCATAAAGGGAGAATAAAATGCACCGAAACAAAAAAATGAGTCCCACATACTCATAATTTGGGGAATTCAATAAAATGAAATACATTTATGAAGCCCAGTCAATCTAACCCAATAAGATGATCCTCACAATCAGAGAACTCCCATGACGCAATTAAATGGCATATCATCAGCATAAGACAAGACATGTGTGGGATGATCGAATGGTAGTGTGAATATAACAATATGCATTTGGAATCAACAAATTCCACAAGATTAAACGTTCAAGATTAGTCATCTAATAAATAAACATTTATAGAAATTAAGATATGAGACATACAAATAATCAAAACCAAACAAGATATACTCCAAAAAAGACTCCATGTATCAAATAAGTATTATACACTTACAATTATATGATTCGGGTTTAGGATTCATGGATACAATCATCTGAGAGGAATATCTGTAGAATCAATGTTTTCACTAAAAAAACTCACATGGAAGGATGTGTTCATATAGACTCACAATTAATTACAATCTAGATATCCTAATAGCACACTTCCTTGTTGGGGGATCACAAATAAATACCATTGGGAGATGACACAGACCATACCAAATCAATCTACTAGATATTGGATTGTCACCATATTCATGGTGATTACACAGATATAATGAACCCCCCCTCGACAAGGAATGAATATATGATATAGTTTCCTATAAGAGGCCCCCCTGAGTGATACCAAAAACACTATCTCAAAGAGAAGTTATTGAGGGGTATCAAAATAATATACAATGGATTTGATACCATATTTTACCATAATTGGGGTGGACCAAAAGATCACAATAAACTGAACCTTGTAAATAAAAAATAAATAGATTTATCTGAACAAACACGTTGTAGGAGAATTTATTGTATAGAGGGATCATTTCATGTAACCTGATTATTATACCTTCCTATGTTCATGTCTGTGTTCCGCTTCCTATTCTGGTGTACACCTTGTCATTCCCTTGTACTACGGTTGTCCACATTAACTTGACCATATCAGAGTTCGGGGTTATGAAGGCATAATATAAATGTTACAATGTGTTTGGTTGTGTCTATGATTTTTTACCCTATAGGGAACAAACAAATCTTCCATCATAGAGTCACATGGAGTGTTACACATGCCACATAATGTGTGGTACTTTTCAACATGGATAAAATCTATCATTACATCTAGGTACCCAAAATACATGTGTTCTTTGGGGTACATGTTGTGTAATTCATGATTTTCTAGAATCACATTGTTACCACATTTTTATTATAATTTTCCACCACTTACAAAGTTTGTATCGTCGATCACAACCATGAAACATAGATCGGGAATTGATCTTGCATGTACGCCTACGATAGCCAGATTCTAACAACCAAATTTTTCTGGGAAAATACCTCCATCACACAACATCGTCATTTTAGGCCATACAATGAACTGAGAATCTCTAATCTGTCACATCAACACATCCATCATCATTAACTACTATTGGGTCATTCTTCTTGGATCCAAACCCACAATAGTGGTCTGTTGCGCTGAAAAGGTATTGTGCCACAATCATATACAAAGTAATCATCAAATATACAGTCAAATAAACACTACTGGGGAATGGGATATGAAAAGGGAATAAAAAATAATAATAAAATTTTGGAAATAACCATATCCATAATTTGGGTTTACCTCGAATCGTTGTAGTTATAATGACGAATGTAATGGAATCAAACAAAATAATAATTCTCTAAAAGTTGGTAAAATTAAACCTTCACATGAAAAAATGACGAACCAATGAATAAAAATTTAAAAGTATTTATTGACATTAAACATGTGATAATAAATATGGAGAAATCCAAAAAAACTCTACCTTAGGTTTGGATAATATTCTATCAAATAAGGAACCTGCACTGTTATCATAGGTGACATCCTCGAAATCCAATGTCGTTGGATTTCATTGTGATATATAGATCATCGATCCATAGTCAGGACATCAAAAAACTATATCCTATAGGATCCAATAATCAAATTTTTTTATTCTTCTAACACTTGGTATTTGAAAAAACATTATATTTAGAGAAAGGATAATTAGGTTATGATTTAATTAAGATAATAAAATAAATATATAAATTATTTATTTATTTTACAGACAATATCGCCAATGATAAAAAACTAATTCAATCTCATATTATGGTATTCCTATGTTATAATCAATATTATGGATTCAATGGAGTTATATATTTCGTGTTCAAGAATCCCATATAGATCTACTCCATTATTTCATAAAAAATATGTATGGATGATATTAATATATTTAATATTTATGAAATATCAATACCATGAATATATGGGCCATGAATTCTCATGGAACCATAGTGCATATCCTCCAAAATATTATTATAAATTCTTCACATAATTACATAGAAATTATAGAGGGTTAATATTTCGTCATACTAATTTATTTCCATCTTGAAAAATGGAAAAGAGTACTCTAAAAGATGTGGGAATAGAGAACGTCTCTCGGCCTCTCGGTCTCTTGTGGTCTCATAATGTTTATCATAAAACCAACAGACATGTACTAAGGGAATAATTCTCCCATGGAGGATATTCAAATTCCAATTTTAACACCCTAAGCATCCATGATACACTTCTATTTGAATAATAAAATAGCGTGTGTTGTGCATAACTTTGAGTTCCAACACACCACAACCAATCAAACTAGCCGTTATGAATAGTAATACCCACTTTTTGAAATTTGATAATTTTAAAAATTCAAAATTGAAATCATTTTGTGATTCCAAATATTGAAATTAGCTTAGGGTAAATTTTTGGTATTTTTTTGAAAACATTCAATTTTTGATGAATAGTGAAAAACACTGAGTTATAGTTTAAAACCGAACATTTATTTATATAATTATTTATTAAATTTTTGGTCAAAATAGATGCATGATACCTATATAAGTTCAACCTAATTCAATGGAGTCAATTTATAATAATTTTAGATATATAAAAATTTTAATGATCTTTTTACCGTCTTATAACCACCTCCTAGAAGCATTTTCAAATTTACATAGAACATAATTTTACCACTTCTGTGAGTTGAATTTCAAAAATCCAAGAGACACAGTTGAGATTATTAAGTTAAATTTTCTTCAATAAGATGAAAATAATTGTTTATGAATAGTAAATTTTTTATTTTATTTACCACAGTTAAAAGTAAATAGGGTAATTATTTGTAAAAATGTTATTATTATTACCCTAACACATGTCAAAATTCTATTTGATAATTATAATTATACAAATAACATCCTTAGGAATAAAATATGAACCTCTTTGGTCCACATGGATTAGATTAGGACATTTATTATTATTTAATTCAATGAAGAGTTAAAAGAGTAAAAATTAAAGATTAATAAATAAAACATTTTTAATATAAGGTTACACATAAGATAAATTAGACTATAAATATTAATTATAAATATAAAATAATTTCCTACATAATGGTATTTTATTTATATTTTTTATACATTAAATAATTTTATTTATTTATGACACAATGATGATGTAGTAATTACCTAATTAATAAAATATTAACATAATTGATATTATAAATTTCCAAATAAATATAATTTGATTCTTTTTATGAATTATACGAATTTTATAGGTTAATATGACATAATATGGTTGTATAGAAGAATTTATTTCGATGTAATAATGTTGTTATAAATTTTGAAAAAACAAAATATCAAATAGTGTCAAAATTGATATAAAAGTGTTTTTGAAATAAATATTGTATTATTAATTGATATTATATTTATAAAAAACTAAGGATCATCAAAAAGACATATATAATGATATATGTATCATTAATGAACCACTTGGAGTTAACATGGAAGTATATAGTAAGTTTATTAACCATATAATATAAAAATACAAAGAGACATGGTAAATGTCAAACTATTTAACTAAGAGTTAAATCTAAAATATAAAGATTATATAGTGACCCAAACCAATCTAAAACCAACTGGTTGAGTGGTTTTCGACCCATCCCCACCTTTTATTTTATATAATTCATTTTTGAGCCTTTTGAAACCAAAAATGATGATATTATAAAATAATATTTCAAGCTTTTCCTAAGGTGCCCCTCTCCCCTTTTATAAAACATAACCCCCCCTTCTCTCTAATTCACACCTTCGAAGCAATTTTTCTCGGCCAAAACCTACCAAAATACCCTCTAAACAGTCTTCCATTCATCCTAGAGGCCTTTATTTAGTCAGAAAGCCAACCTATGGAGCCATTTTAATCAAATCAAAAGGAAGAACCTGAAGAAGAGGTAAATATTTAATCCCATCTTTCATGTTCCTTTCTTCTTCTACTTCCTATTTCTTTGTTTTTTCCATTATAAAATAATAATTGTATTTTATTTTATATATTTTAATGTAATTATAAATATGGTACATCAATATTCATTATTCTATCCATCCTTTGAATGACATGCCACCATACGTGCGTACGTACGGCTTATCATCTCCACGTCGTGATGTAATTGTTATTAAATAAATTATTATTTGGATGGGAATAATAATGATGTGTAATTGATGTAAATAATAAATATAACATGATAAAGATCTGTATATATGTTATACCATCCAATTATATAATATTTTACTATCAAAATAATGATATTGTCACTTATACATATGTATGGAATACCGTCTCCACGAACGCGATGAGATTCATTCCCCATCATATCCATTGAAGACTAATTTCATTAAATGATTAAAAATAATTTTTAATGACTTGATATCATTATAGATATGAATAAGATACATCCCATCCATAAAAAATATGACTCACATAGAAATTAATATAAAGTAAAACGAACCCGTTAACACCCGAAACAACAATAATACTAAGATATTATTAACAAATCCATGTTAAAAGATCATATATGATATCATAAAAATGTTTATGATTCTTTTATAATTAATAACAATTATTTCACCATTATACAAGAGGTTAACCTACCCCTGACCATGTTATCGTACGAGGTAAGGATTAATTTCACAATCTCATTATTATCCGATATTGTTTTTACGTAAGTATCTAATGGGACATCTTTATCACCCACATCCATGTTTGTTAAAAATACATTTCAAAACATTATTACTATTTTTTATACTATGGTTTAAAGTAATTTATACCCTTTTTAACTTTTATAAGAGGTTTATAAAGGAATATTTCTGTCATTTTCCGAACAAGGTACTTTTTGACATTTTCGTCAAATTTAAGGTAAGAATGTTTTTTTAACTTATACAGAGGGTGTGTCTATTATCCGCCATTATAACATCATCGAATCTTCCCATACAATCTTATAAAAATATTTTCAAATATTGATTTTATTTTTATAATTACATGAATTTTTAATGATTTCAAAATAGAAACAGATATTTCTCTAAAAGGTTTTTATTTCATCTATGTCAACATACTTTTATGGATTTTAAGATTATTTGAAGTCTATTTATTAAGATAAAATACTTCCATATTGTATTTAAGGTTTTGTGATATTTTTGGATATAGATGTGTTATTTTTATACCATTCATGGTTTATGGATAAAGTATTGACATTTCGTATACTAGTTTTAACACAAATGTTTATGTTATGTTTAATCCTTTTTATTTGAGGAATGCATTGCACTTAGTATGTGATGGGTGGATCCCGCTATAGCTCCTTGATGTATCGGTAGATCTCACGAGACAAACTTGTGTCTTGGAACAAGTCCATGACAATATCTTATCTGTAGTCTTCGCACAAGGCAATGACTATGTGGTTATGAATGTGTGTCATAAGGAATTCCATCATTATGAAAGTGAGTATTGATATTGCATGTAATTATTTGACAAGTAGAATATCCATGTGAGTAAGTAAATGACATTATTTTTTTTCACTTTTCCATATTATTATGATGTTCAAGTTTAAAAGGATTTTGTTTTAGCCTTATACATTTCCCTAAATGTTTATGCTTATTTATGAAAGTTTCCACTATATTGTTATCCTTACTGAGAATTGGAGCTCACCCCTTTCTATGTTTTATTTTTCCCAGGATGAGAAAAAGTATTTTTTAACTGACCTGCAAGGATAGTCAGAGGGGATATGATTGTGGCCTATGGAAACAATGTTGTTGTAGTTTTTCATTTTTTTGATTTAATTTAAACCTTATGAATGTATCTAGTACTTCCAAGGCTATTAAACTAATCGGTTTTTTGAGACATGATCTTTTATGATCATGCCAATGTTATGTAATAATGCACCAGCTCGGGATAACTAGGGTCGAGGCATTACAGTTTGTATCAGAGGAAGCTTAGTACAAACCTTTGAATCTAGATTTAGATAAACTCTGATTAGAGCACATTACACTAAGATAGAATTTTAGGATTAGTATAGAAAATCATCATAGAATTTTAGTACTATAGATATATTGCGAGATTTCCAAGCAATACATCCCTTTCTGGATATGAATATTTAGATCCGGCTCTGGCACATATGTACATAGGGGTAAAACCCAAAAACACCACTTTTAGCTAGAATCGAACGAGAACTAGTGCATGACAATGGGCCTTACTGTACTATCTGTTACATCACTCCCTGGGGATATTCTTAGGATAATTATTATTTTCATTACAAACCATTCTGAAGGGTTAATGAGTACATACATCATCAATGAAAACATTTTTTTTATTATGGATTTTATCCATAAACTTTTCAATTTATGTTAAATGTTTTACAAGTTTGGAATTATCTATTTTGATTCATAAACTAATCTAGTTTGTGCCATTGTCTAGAAATGGCACCTAGTGGAAGGTGTCATGACCCAACCCATACAGGGGCTTGAGCCACCACTACCCCAATCTCACTTCCATAGGACAAGGGCTAGCGACTAGCGATGAAGGCACAATAATCTAGGGGAGGCCATTGCCTATGAAACTGTACACACACACACACAACTAACTCAATGAAAAAGTGCAGAGTAAAGAAAGAAAGATACAAAAATGATACAAAAGGAAGACCAACATACATGCATCAACCTCTAACCAGTAAACGTAATGTTTAGAAAAGTATACTGACAAGTAAACTGAACAGTAAAAGGGAAAAAACACATGCCCAACAAGAAAGGTTCCACTACTCGATAACAGGTAAAACTAAAGTAAACCGTTGGTGAATCTCGCACCTGAAATTCATACTAAGACCACTAAATGCAGCCCAATATCCTTTGTACTCTACGCTCCGACATAGTCTCAACTAACATTTCTGCCCTCTACATGGTCACACCAAGTGTGGGAAAAGCCCAAGCAGAGGTGAGTATAATTATACTCAGTATGATGCCCTGAAAGCTCGAGGGAGAATCAAATGAGGAACTAAAATGGTGAGCATTGGACAGAACTAAGAACATTGTATGAGTAAAATAGTGATATTACTACTCAACGAAAAAAAAATAAACGAAGTTGACTCATCCAATCCAAGACGAGATAGACACAGAAAGCACACGACATACCCCGCGTGTCTTCGACCATCTATGAATAGGAGTAACTGAACCGAAGGAGTGAGAAAAAACGTAGGGTTTATATATATATGCTCAACAAGAAACCCGAACAACTGTGTAAAGGGATCTCCATATCCATGTTCATCCCAGGAAAAGTAGCATACAGTTCTACGAAAAGACATCCGAAAATCCCAACACCTCGTCATGCCTACCTAGGAATCCCAGGTCGAAGGTTCCCAAATCAACGCACATCGATACTATCCACTTTGGGATTCACTGACTTGCTCACGTGATTTTAGGTCACGTCACAAGGATGTGTCTCAGTGGGGAAGGTTCCACACTTCCTTGTGGGTCCTTAGGTAACGCCAATCTATCAGACTGCTGATCCACCCAACAAGATTCTTGATCTGGTAATCATAGAGAAAAGTCACTGACTAGCAACATAGAAAGGGCCGAGTCTATAATACCAATGGTTATCCCACTGCCTAGACCTACTAAAGGCTAATCCCACTATGTCGACGGTGACCCACTGCCTAGCACCGCTGGAGGGTAAACCAAAATAAATCATCTGGTGTCCCACTGCCCAGCCCTGTAGGAGGGTACAACCCAAGAAGTCGATGGTGACCCACTACCCATCCCTACTGTAGGGTAAACCTTAATAAATCATCAGGTGACCCACTTCCCAGCCCTGCAGGAGGGTAAACCTTAATTAATCATCAGGTGACCCACTATCAAGCCCTGCTGGAGGGTAAACCTCAATAAGTCGACAGTGACCCACTACCCAGGCCCGCGGGAGGGTAAACTTTAATAATTCATCGGGTGACCCACTAACCAGCCCTGTTGGAGGATAAACTCCAAGAAGTCGATGGTGACCCACTGCCAAGCCCCGCTGGAGTGTATACATTAACAAATCATCGAGTGACCCACTGCCCAACCCTGTTGGAGGGTAAACCCCAAGAAGTCTATGGTGACCCACTGACCAGCCCCACTAGAGGGTAAACCTTAATAAATCATCAGGTGACCCACTACATAGTTCTGCTGGAGGGTAAACCCCACTATGTAAGTTAACTCTGCACAACAACTGACATCACAGTGTGTCACCAAGAGTTCTACCGTGTGTTTGTTCAGAGTGCGTCAAAGGAACCACCAACCAATACCCTATCATTTTTCTGCTTTTGATGAGATCTCGAATGAGTCTCCGCACGCTGAGAAAGATTACACCATAGCAATCCTCACAGAAAAACCCGCAGGATAGGCAATTCACTCTCCCGAAATGGACAACCGGTGAACATAGTACTATTCACCGTAGCCAACCCGTGTGGGGCCCATACCACGATCCCGAAACTCGTCAAGAGGACCACACCATTGTGATACCCTTGGAAAAAAACATGGGAATGAATACTAAAATGCCCTGAAATGACGTCTGGTGAAAAAGCGACATTTCCTTGTTAGATGTTCAAACTGGGCCCTATGGGGCCTGCACCTAGACTTTTGCCCGAGCACTCAAAGGAGAATATCAAAAATATGCACGAGCACTAGGATCACGCTACCACTGATGGAGCGTCGATCAGACTTCCGAAACAGGAGTTATGTCCAACGCAAGAATAATTCATTGATTATTAAATTATTCACATTAATGGTTTTAGGCCACTAAGCTACGAAACCAAACCGTAAAGCTTCCGAACCAACTTTGGACGGACAATTTCAACTCCAGGGTCACATTTCCTCTAACGAAACTTCAAAAGGACATCCGGATCGTGAAGTACGTCTGTCGCGAGCTTTAATAATAATTTCATATTATTAAATAAATGTGTTCCTGGTTACTCACCTTCTGGAGAAAAACACAAAATCCTCAAACAACACTTCAAATAGTCTGCATCACCGACACGAACCTGTATACACAAATAGAATGTCAAAAGGATGTGCCGTTTAGAAGTTATGACCCCATGAACGCATGGGGCCCAACCGGGCCGGTTCAACCCTGCTGGCCCATTCAAAACCACCGGCCCGCAGCCCAGCCGTGGGTCCCGCAACACCGGACCCATTCGGGTCTAGTTCGTCAAGCCGACCGGCCCTTTGGCTGGTCTCCATCGCCCAGCAGGACCCACAAAGTTCGGGTCCTTGTATTATCCACACACCAGAGGTCGGCACATCGGTTTCCCCTCCTACGGAGCTTGACCAGCTTCTGCCATCCGCCGGCGCCTCCACCTCATGCAGTGCACTACCGCGCTGCCCCAGCTACACACTACAACACTCCTCCAGCTGTGCACTGCCCGCTTGATGCCACCTACGCCACCAGCACCTCCGCACTCTACCATCCCAGGCTTCACCACCCACAGAAACCCACCCCGGTGCTCCCCGTTGCACGGCCAAAGTCATCGGTGATCCGATGCTCGACCACGCCCCGACCTACCACTTCCGGCCGACGTCGTCGGCTAACACCCAACGTCTGCACCGATGATACCTAACATCGCCACCTCTTCTGAACTACTGGCCGAACCTCACCTGAGCAATGCACTCCTAGACGCACATGCTGCAAGACGCCCAAACCCCGTTGTGCCAACCTGACCTCCGGCCACCTCCCTTGCCAGAGCCGAGGCTTCCGATGGCTGTCGCCATCGCTCCGATGTCCCGATTTTAAAAACCAATGCGGGTTCTAGATCCTCGGGATGGGACTTCACAGTGCCTTCCCCCAATCGTCGATCCGACAATATTTGTGCATTCGGAAATTCAGACGAAGAACGCCCAAGAATGGGATTTTGAATTGGCCTCAGACGATGGTCGTGTTTGTTCGACCATCGTCCCAATTCCAAAATTATATAATTATAAAAACAAAAACTAACAAAAACTATAGAAATTGACTAGGGGGTAGATAACGAAAAAAAATTCTACCTCGAATTGGTCGTGCGTCGTTGGTGTCATGTCCACAAAGCTCATTTTTCGATCCGCCAAGGTTCTAGTGGAGGTCGCTCCTCGATTCGGTGAAGAACGATGAAGAATGCCTATGAACAAGATAGTGAGAGAGAGAGGGAGAGAGAGGGAGAGAGAAGAATAAGAATGAGTTCTCTCACTTATCTCAAGAGAATTTATAAAAACTATTTGAAATGACACCGACGGTGGCAGATTCCAAAACCACTGTGCTTGCTTATTTTATATCGCGCCTAAGCAAAAAACCCCATCTCAAACTCAGTGGAGGTCTCGGATTTCCATTTTTAGACATCGTTTGACTGTTCTTTGAAAATAAAGTCAGTGTTAAAATTCCCTAAGTCATTATTTCAAAATGACTATTTTTTCCCCTGGATGATGTCTCTCATATTAGGCCCACACCCACAACTTTTACACCCCACCAATGGAAAATGGCATGATCCAGACGCAATAGTTCCCTCAGATTTCTAATATGATCTATTGTTTATGAGGAAACAAAACCCCTCCAGGTGTATAGTATAAAACCACTTTATATTTTTATAAAATTTAATCCTGGAACACTGTGCCTCCGAATCGCACGCCTCCTCAGCTCCTAACTCTGTAAATATATGTAGAAATATTCCAATGTCTTACATGGAAAAAAAATCGGGTCTCTACATCATTCCCTCCATCAATATTTTCATCCATGAATAGAAAAACTAGGAAAAAATAACTCGGGATAAGGAGCTCACACCTAGTTCTCCCACTCCCAAGAAAACATGCACAACACCATTCTGGCATAACACGTGATCCACAGGGATTATTCGTACTCATAAGGTCTTATACATTTAATGAAATGCATAGGAACATGCATGCACATCATCAACTATGACACATGGAAGAAATTGTGCACCCTCTCAAACTATTAGGAGGGTATGAAAAAAAGGTAGGAAACCTCTCAATAAATTTCACGATTCTTGAACATCCCAATGAAACATAGGGGACTTCTCCGGCCGAGCCCCTACATTCCACGTCGCGACCGAAATCATGATTTGTTCCTTGAACATGGTCTCGTGATTCCAACCTTCAGAATACCCTTCTGGTGAAACACCCATGGATATCCGGTAACATAAGTTTTCCCATTTGTTGCATCACAACTGAGGATCTTTGCTAAGGGAACATGATACAACACTGCCATTTTCCCGAAACATAGACTACCTCAGCATCATTGTCCTGCAGAAATTTCAACCAACACCGTCGTATCATGTTCAAGTCTCTCTGGGGGAGGACGCACTTGATAAACTGGGGGTCTGAGAAAAACACAAAGAAATCTCCCAGAAGATAGCATCTACACATTGTTAGGGTAAAGACTACATCTACAATAACAACATAGTGAAGCACATATTTTTGATTATGGGGTTTCTATCACCTTTACCTGTACTTGATAATGGTATCAAGATTGAAGTTGGGCACACTAGGTACTAACAAAAAGGCCATGGGAGAAAACTCATTCAACCTCCAGAGGCAAGACATGGAAAGCACGTGGAATACCTCACGTGTCTTTGCCCCTCATGGAAGGAGAGTAATCCCCAAAATAGGCACTCTGCCAATCCCACTAGTGGCTCCTCATGTGAAGGGAGGTCAAGCAGAAAGGCCCCACAAGAAAATCTAGAACCTGCTCTGACACCCCACCGCACAACCCCACCGTGAATGCACGTGTAAGAGGGACACATCCTCCACACCTCAATACTATAGGCTTTGGGAGGAACTGACTCTCCCTCACAGTTTTGATCTCGTCACAAAAACACATCTCAGTGGGGGTAGAACCCCTCTTTCTCATGCATTCAAAGCTACATCGGACAGCACAAACACAGGGTTACACCAACACCCTGCATCACCCTCAGTAAACCCTCAAAAAAAGAGTTAGGCGAAAATAGTATATCACACAATTTATAACATCTTCTACTGATAAAAGAAGAAAAATACAAAGAGTGTACCTCTTATCATCTCATCCATTGAAGGATTGTAGAAATCCATAGCACACAGGTCCTTGAGGTCCCATCCTTCAGCTCCCTAAGCATGACATGGGCCGCCTTGTCAGGGTGGAAGAACCTCGAAACGCCTTCTTCAAACCACAATACTTAATTATTTTCTACCAGCACCGCCTCCTTGTGGAACACCCTATCCTCACCTGAGTGTTGTCTGATCATGGAACTGCCTTTTTCATGGCGGTGAATCTACCAACTATCTATAAAACTCATCACATTTGGTTGAGTAGTGTTACACCATGTGACCTCGAACATCACAAACATAGCACTTGTCCTCCCTGTTATGTCTTGGTGCTCTATTCTATCTCCGACCATGTGCCTGAGTCTATTAAAGTGGAGACCTCCTGCACCGAGTCCCTGCCGATCGACATCCCTCTACCAAAAATCTCTCTGTCACCAGTGCCAGCTCCAGCACCCCGAGATGTGTGAGGATGCACAAGGTCACTACACTGACATAAATCTCCTCTACATAGACCACACTCAAACTTCTGTTCTTAGAATATTCTGTCATGGACCATGTCCGAAGTGTACCGAGTAACATCTATGAACCTAGTCACGTACTCATCCACTAGAATCACTACCCATTGAAACTCATGAATCTCCAAAAACCGTATAATGTGTATGTAGGAGGGGTAGTACTCCTTATTAAACAGATTCTAGAAGTCTTCCCATGAGAGTACTGACTCACCGTGCATCTGACAAACCCTAGATCTACTAACGTCAAACTTCTTGGTGGAAAATGACTGGCTGTCAAAGCCACCATCACCCTATCAGTGTTCGAACAAGCCTGAAGAGGCAAACCACCGACTCTAGCAAACCCTTCATTGTCTAAGGGGATGAATAACCGTGGAACCTCAACAGTCTCTGACACTGGAACTCACGTAGCGCACCAAGTCTGCACTCGTCATCAGCCTTCGCTATCAGTACTATCTGCTACTCCACAGGTGGAGGTGCTACGGCATGTCCTCATGGAGGAAGGGTAATCGTATGATGGATCTTGAACTAAGGCCTCATCTCTCATGAAGTTGTCTTCACGAACGAGAGCTAGTATCCTGGATGGCTACCATCGCGGAGACATCCTGAATCCGATCAAAGTATACCATGCTCAAATGAGCATATATATATGAACAACGATATGGAGCTGTCTCAATAAGAACAGTCAAAGAGTCAATCCTATATGATGCACGATCCAAATTCCCTACAACAAGTGTCTCAGTGTGCTGAGTCAACAAGAGAGTTATCAATGTCCTAGTGAATGGATACGTTGGCTGCCGCACCATCACTGGACTCCCTGGCCTGAGAGCCTCTCTTGATACACGTTGACACTATTTACTCAAAACTCAACCAATTCATTTTTAGGGACGTCCGAACAACATCCCAAGGAATGAACCAACTTTGATACCACTTTTTCACGACCCAACCCATACCGTGGTTCAAGCCACAACTACCCCAAGCCCACCTCCATTGGCCTGGGGATAGCGACTAGCGCTGAGGACAAAAAAAACTAGGGGAGGCCTTAGCCAAAAAACTATACAAAGACACACACAACTAACTCATTGCAAATGTGCATAGAAAAGAAAGAAAGATACAACACTGCTACAAAAGGGAAACCAACATACATTCATCGACCTCTAACAGGTACATGTAAAGTGATTAAAAGTATATTGAAAAGTAAACTGAACAGTAAAAGGGAAAAAACACGCACCAAACTAAAAAGATCCACAACCCGGCAATAGGTAAAACAAAAGTAAACCACTGGTGAGTCTCTACCTGAAATTCCTTCTACGGCCACTGAACGCAGACCATGGTCCTGTGTCCTCTACGCTCCTCTGTAGTCTCGACCGACCGATCTGTCATCTGCAAGGGCAAAACATGTTTGCGGAAAACCCATGTAGGGGTGATTATAAAGATACTCTGTAGGATGACATGAAAGATATAGGGAGAAACAATGGAGGTAAAAAAATGGTGAGAGGTGGAAAGAACAATGGACAATGTAAGAATACAATAGTGAGAGTAAATCTTAACCCACGAAAGAAAGTAAGTGGACTCATCCAAACTAAGATGAGCTAGACAAGGAAAGCACACTGCATACCCCATGCGTCATCACCCCTTCTAGAAGGAGAGTAACAGAACTCATGGAGTGGGAACAAAAGTAGGTTGTATATATATATATACTCATAAACAAACCCGAACAAGTCTGTAAGGGGGTATCCATCTCCTAGCGCAGCCTAGGAAATGTCTCCAACAGCTATAAGTAAATCCATACACAAAACCCAACACCACGTCACGTCTACCTAGGATTACCTAGTCCAAGGGGACTAAATAACCTCACTTCGATACTATCCGCTTTGGGTGGAACTGACTTGCCTGCATGGTTTTAGGTCGCGTCACAAGGAAGCAACTTAGTGGGGAAGGTGCCCCTCTTTTTTGTGTGTCCTTAGGTAACCTCAAGAGATCACACTATTGATCCACACAACAAGAGTCCTACTCCAATAATCACGGATAAAAGTCACTGACTAGCCTCCTAGAATGGGCTGAGTCTGTAATGAGAATGGGTGGCCCACTGCCCAGCCCTGCTAGAGGGTAAACCCCACTATGTGGACAGTGACCCACTCCCCAACCTCTCTGGATGGTAAACCATAATAAATCATCGGTTGACACACTGTCCAGCCCTGCAGGAGGGTAAAACCCAATTAGTCAATGGTGACCCACAACCTAGCCCCGCTGGAGGGAAAACCCCACTATATATGATAACACTGCACTGCAACTGACATCATGGGGGTGTCACCAACATTGCTACCGTGTGTTAGACCAGAGTTCATCAATGGAACCTCCGTCCAATGCCCTTTTATGATTCCACATTTAATGAGATCTCAAATGATGCTCTGCATTCCTAAACATATTACACCATTGAAATTCTTGTGAAAAAACATGCAGGAGAAGCAATTCTCTCATCCGAAATGGACAACCGGTGGGCATGGTGCTATTCACCATAGCCATTCCATGTGGGTCCCACACCATGATCCTGAAACTCATCAAGTGGATCACACCATTGCAATCCCAGGATAAAAACACATGGGAATGACAACTCAAATGACCCGAACAAACTTCTAATGAAAAAGCGGAATTTCCTCTTAAGACGTGAAAACATAGCCCTATGGCGCCCGCACCTTGACATTATCTTTAGCACTCAAAAAATAATCTCAAAAAGTCCACAGGAGAACTAGGGTCAAGTAGACACAGATGGTGCATCGATTGGACATCCCAAACAGGAGTTAGGTCCAATGCAAGATTAATTAATTAAATAATTAAATAATTAATTACTCACATTAAGTGTTTTGTGCCACCGAACAACTAAACCAAACTAAAAAGGTTCATAACCAACATTGGCTGGACTTTCTGAAATTTAGGGTCACAACTCCTCTGACGGCACATCAAACGGACGTTCAGCTCGCGAAGTACCTTCGTCGCGATCTTTAATAACAATTTGATATTATTAAACTAAAGCATTCCGGGTTACCCTCCTTCATGATATGAACCCAAAATTACTTGAACGCACATAAAATAGTTCACCTCCCCGACATAAACCTGCTTCCATAGAGCGCACGTCAAACGGATGTTCCGTTTAGAAGTTATGGCTCCCCGAACGCGAGGGGCTCAAACTGTCCGGTTCACCCCAGTCGGCATGGTCCGGACCGCTGACCCACAACCTAGCTACGGGTCTGGACTGACTCACTGCAGCCTACCAGTCGTGGCTTCCTCTAGAAAAACCAAACCCACTCATGTCTGAGTCTTCAAGAAGACCAGCCCTTTGGACGGTATTCTTCACCCAGCAGGACCCGCAATGTGCGGGTCCTTTTCTTCTCCGCACAGCCCAGGTCAGCGCCTCGGCCCCCCTACCAAGTGCGACAAGACACCGCCATATGATGACGCCTCTCACTCTCACAGTGCACCGCAGTGCTACCTTGGATACACACCGCGCCGCTCCTCCGGTCATGCACCGCCCTCCCGACACCGCCTGTGTCGCCTGGTCCTCCGTGCTCCGCCGTCCCAGGCTTCACCACCCACACGAACCCGCCTCAGTGCTCCCTGCTACACTGACTGATGTCATCGACACTCCACCACTCAAATGTGCCCCATACTGCCCTTTCCATATGAAGTCATCGGCTGACACCCACCGTCTGCACCGGTTACACCCAACACGACCACCTCATCTGAACCCCCTGTCTGAACCCCACCTTAGAACTGCACTCTCGGCCGCACATGTTGCGTGACGCCCGAAGCCCGCCGCGCCACCCCGTCCACTGGTCACCGCCCTTGATGGAGGCGGGGCTTCCGATGGCCACTACCACCACGCCGGTGGCATGATTTCAAAACCAAATACGTTTTCAGGATACATGGGATGGGGCATTCATAGAGCCTTCCCCCGATCTTCGATCAGACAAGATTTGTGCTTCCAAAAATTGGGACGAAGAACACCCAAGAATAGGATTTAGAACGGTGCTCATATGATGGTCGTGTTCATTCGTCCATCGTCCCAATTCCAAAATTATAGAATGAAAAAGAAAAAACAGACAAAAACTCAATAAATTAATGATGGGGTGGATAACTAGCAAAAATCCATCCTCGAATCGGTCATGTGTCATTAGTGGCATGTCCACGATGCTCCTGCATTGATCCGCAAAGGTTCTAGTGGAGGTCGCTCCTCTATTTGGTGAATAATGGCAAAGAATTCCAAAGAAAAAGAGAGATAGATAGAGCAAGAGAGAGAGATATAGAGAATAAGAATGGGTTCTCCCCCTTATCTCAAGCGAATTTATAAAAACTCGCTGAAACACCACCCATAGTAGCGGATTCCAAAACCTCCATGCCCTCTTATTTTATATCGCACCCAGGCAGAACGCCCCATCTCGAACTCAATGGAAGTCTCATAATTCCATTATGAGACTTCATTTGAATGTTATTTGAAAATAACTTTAGTTTTAAAAGTCATTAAGTAATTATCTCAAAATGATTAATTTTCTCCTGGGTGACATCCCTCACAGAAGGCTCGCGCCCGTAACTTTTACACCCCGCCTAGGGTAAAGGGAACACACAGAACAAAACCGTGCCCTCAGATTTCTGATCTGAGCTACCATTTCAGAGGAAACACAACCCTATAACATGAATATTATAAAAACAGTTAATATTTTTATAAAAATAATTCCAGGCACACCGGGACTTGGAATCGCACGTCCTCACAGCTCTTAACTCAGGAAATATATCTAGAAATATTTCAATGTCTTACAAGGAAAACCGAGTCTCTACCAAATTAATGGGAACCGTATCAACACACGTACTCCATATGTGGATTTTACTCATTCTCAAGATAATTATAGTGAAGCTGGTGATGTAACTGGTGTTGATCTTCTAATCAGCATAATTGGACAACAATCTCAGGTTATGAATAATAACCTTACCCATATGGAGCACCCTGATCCGCAACGTGGATGATCAATTTTAGATCACATCCTGAGGAAACAACCTCCAATGTTAAATGTTTGTAAAAATCCATTAGTATCTGAGAAATGGATAAATTAAATAGATAAAATATTCCATGCCTTGGGGAGAAGTGAAATGGGTAAAGTTTTCATGGCTCTTTAACACCACACTATTTATGCTGATCAATGGTTATCATTGATTCAAAACACAAATAAAGTTGATGAAGTATAAAATATGTAATGTAGGGAGTTTAAATAGCTTTTATTATAAACATACTTTCCTAGTGACCATCGATAAGATATGGAAAGGCATTTTATGAGTCTTAGGAAAAATGAGGGTGAGAATGTCGCATAGTTTGTGGATAACTTTACAAGGTTAGTGAGGCATCCTGCAGATTATATACATAACCCAAGAAGTAAGATTGATCATTTATTTTATGGTTGAAAACCATTTCCCCATCGATAATTAGTCTCACAATCCTTCTCATGGTATGAGGATATTGTTTATTGTTCTATCAAGACAGAAAAATAATTGTCAAAGTCTTAAGACTTTAAAAAATAGCAAGAGATGAAGAGATATTTTGAACACTATGGAAATGGAAATAAGGGGAAGAAGGAGAAGTTGAATATCCATCCTAGAGTAAATGTTGGAATAAACACCCTAGTACATGCCTGAAGGGAATGAGAGTCTGTTACAAGTGTGGGGGAAAAGGCCACCAAGCTCAAGATTACAATGGGAAGAAAGAGGCTGTTGATGTTTAATGATACAATTTTAGAGAAAGGGGGAATTATGAAAAATAATGTCCTATGCATGAGGGGAACATACCTCAGAAAATTCCAAAGGATCAAGGCTAGGCTTATGATATCCCTACTGCGGAGGTTGAGGAATCAAAATATTTAGAGGAAGGTAATTTAATGGTTTTTCCAAGTTTAGAAAATGCTTTATTTTATTCTAGATCATCACACTGTTTCATATCTTCCCAATTTTCTAAGAAAATTCGATATTTCCAATTTGATTTAACAAGGGAGTTGTCATTAAAAACTACTCAGGGAAGTATCATCGCAACAATGTTTTGTGAATCAGTTCACATTAGGCCATATAAATTCTCTTTATCTGCTGATCTCATCGTCATACCCATTATTGAATTTGATAGAATCTTCAGTATGGATTGTCTTTAGGACCAGTATTTGAAACTTTTCATTATGAAGAAGGAGGATACTATTTTTTATGATTATGAAAAAGATCACCTTATCATTAGAGCAGAATCGTCACCACCTGATTCTTATCAAGATCCACCCCCAGTAGCTCAATTAAATTCAATTATTGGAGAGTAAGATAATGAAATAACTATGGGTGAGTAAAGGAATGTTCAAATAGAGGATTTACCTATTGTGAATGAATATGTTGATGTGTTTACAGAAGATTTACCTGGACATCCTCAAGAATGAGAAATCATGTTTTCCATTTATTTTATTCCTTGTTCAAAGCCCATATCAAAGACCCCTTATAGAATGGCCACTATGTAATTAGTGGAATTAAAGAAATAACTAGAGGAGTTGATTAATAAGGGACTTTTCCCCCTAGTGGTTATCCACGGGGAGCCCCTGTCCTTTTTTAAGAAGAATGATGGATCTATGAAGTTGTGCACTGACTACAGTGAGATCAATTCTATAACAATAAAGAACAAGTATCCCCAACATTGCATTGATGATTTATTTGACCAAATTCATTGAGCCCAATACTTTTCAATGATTGATCATCCGTATGGATATCATCAGTTGTGTATGAAGTAGTAAGACATTCCGAAGACTTCATTTTGAACCAGGTATGGGAATTACATGTTTACAACAATGCCTTTTGGGATGACTAATGTACCCTCTATCTTCATGGTTCTAATGAATAGAGTTTTCAACGAATATCTTGTTGAATTTGTAGAGGTATTTATTGATGATATATTGGTATACTTCAAAAGATAAAAATATCATGAATATAACTTGAGAATTATCTTGATGACTCATAGATGACCTGAATGATATCGGATGTTTAGAATGTGTGAATTCTAGATTCTGGAGATTTTTATTCTTGTCCATATTGTCTCTAGGATGGAATATCTATTCATCCTTCAAAGACAAAGGAAAACCAAGAATGTGCAGAACCGAAAACTATAATTGGGGTACACAGTTTTATTGGTTTAGCAGGTTATTATCAGCATTTCATCGATAACATTGCCCGATTGGCTAACCCATAAACCTAGATCACACGTAAAGGGGTTAAATTTGATTGGATAAAAGAGTGTAAATAAGGATTTGAAGAAATAAATAATATATTAGTCAATTATCCTATATTGACTCTACCATTGGGGAATGATGGGTTTTTTATTTATAGTGATGCATCAATGAAAGGACATGGATGTGTCCTTATGAAGAATGATAGAGTTATTTCATATTCATCACGACAGCTAAAAATTCATGAGAAAAACTATTCTACTTGTGACCATGAGTTTGCAGCAGTAATATTTTTTTTGATGATTTGGAGACACTATCACTATGTTGAAAAATGTGACATATATACCAATCAAAATAGATAGATCTATATTTTCTCACAAAAATAACTCTACATGAGGTAATGGAAATGGATTGAACTACTCAATGAATATGATTTCACTATACACTACCACCCGAGGAAGGCAAATAATGTGGAATATGCTTTGAGTAGAAAGGATCATGGAGTTTTGAACATGATTAGAGTTGAAAAGGATCCAATATATATGGATCTAGTAATGATGGATATGGGAATCACCATGGAAGGTGAAATATCATTACTTTTTCTAATGCTTTCAAAACCATCATTAATCGAATGGATAAAGAGTTCTCAGACCGGTGATGATGATTTTCAAAAGAGGATTAAATCTTTGAATGATGGGAGATTGAGTTAATTTTTGTATGAAGATGGAATTTTGAAATTTTGGAAGAGGTTTCGTGTTCTCGATATACCTGATCTAAAAATAGAATTGTTGGATGATGCCAATAGCCAAATTTCACTATACACCATGGGAGAACCAAAATGTAGAGATATTAGAAGGAACATTTTTGGTGGGACAACGTGAAGAAAGATATTGGTGATTTTGTGTCAAGATGTATGGTCTTTCAACAAGTGGAAGCTGGAAGGCAACAACCAGGAGGAGTCATTAACCCTATTCCCATACCATAGTTGAAATGGGATTATATTATGATGGAAATTTTCATGGGACATCCAGAGACTCCTATAAAGAACGATGCAATATGGGTCATTGTTGATCGTATTACCAAGTCAGAACATTTTCTTTCTATAAGTGAAGATTTACCACTTGAACATCTAGAAAGGAAATATATTAATGATGTTGTGAGACATCGTTGAGTACCACTATCGATTGTTTCTGATCGTGATCCATGTTTTACATCATCATTTTTGAAAAGTCTTCATAAATGCCTGGATACTGAACATCGTTTGAGCACTGCCTACCACCCTCAAACTGATGGACAATCAGAATGGACTATTCAAACCATAGAAGACATGTTGATATCATGATCACATGACTTTCAAGGTTTGTGGGATCAATATTTACCTTTGGTAGAATTTTTATATAATAATATCTCCCATTAATGAATTCATATGTCACCATATGAAGCGTTATACGGAAAGAGATGTTGCAGACCAACTTGTTGGGATGATGTTGGTGAACGAAAACTCTTAGAACCAGAACTTGTGGAGGAAACGATTGAAAAGGTGATGGTAATCCAAACCCACATCAAATAATCTCAAAGTAGGCAGAAGAGCTATGTCGATAACCTTAGGAAGGATTTGTAATTTCATGCAGGATATCATGTTTTGTTGAAGGCATCTCCTTAGAAGGGTGTTATAAATTTCGGTAAGAAGGAAAAATTGAGTCCTAGGTACATCAGGCCTTTTGAAATTATAGAATAAATTGGGGCTGTAGCTTACCATTTGGCAATGCCGCCAATTCTCTCCAAAGTCCATGATGTGTTCCACGTATAGCTGTTGATAAAATACATGCCTGAACCAACACATCTACTCAAATATGTGGAATTAGAACTTGAACCTGATCAGTCATATTGCGAAGAGCATGTCAAGGTTCTTGATATAAGACAATAAGTGTTGAGAAACGAGACGACTCATCTGGTAAAAGCTCTATGTAGGAACAATAAGATGGAAGATGAAATGTGGAAACCTGTGGAACTTATGATGAAGAAAAACATGAGTCTTTTTATGCGGTAATATTCTAGAAATTTTGAGGACAAAATTTTTTGATGGAGGGGATAATGGAACACCCCATGCTTCCGTGGTATGCTTCTCATTAAATAATACAATAGCGTCTGTTGTACGCAACCTCATGTTCTAGCACACCACAACCAATCAAACTAGCCGTTATGAATAGTAATACCTACTTTTTGAAATTTTATAAAATTTATCTTTCAAAATGGACATCATTTTTTTATTCGGAATATTGAAATTATATTTGGGTGATTTTTTGATATTTTTCTGAAAACTTTCAATTTTTGATTAATGGTTAAAAACATTGAGTTTTAATTTAAAAAATAATTTTTATTTACATATTTATTTATTTTATTTTTGGTCAAAATAGATACATAATACCTATATAAGTTTAATGTAACTCATTGGAGTGATTTTATAATAATTTTAGTGATATAAAATTTTTTATGTATTTTTATCGTCTTTTACCCACCTCTTAGTAGCACTTGCAAATTTACATAAAAAATAATTTTACCGCTTCTGTGAGTTGAATTTCAGAAATCCGAGATACATGGAAGGTATTATGATGTAATATGTGGTTCAATAAGATGAAAATAATTTTTGGTGAATAGTAACTTTTTACTTATATTTACCACGGTTAAAAGTAAATATGGTAATTAATGGTAAATATGATATTATTATTACACTAACACATGTCCTAATTCTATTGGATAAGTATTATTCAACAAAAAACTAACTTAGAAATAAAATATGAGCCTCTTTGGTCCACTTGGATTATTTTAGGACATTAAATTTTATTTAATTCAAAGAACATTTAAAAGAGTTAAAATCAATGTTAAATAATTAAACAGTTTTAATATAGGGATACACATAAGATAAATTCGACTATAAATATTCATTAGAAATATAAAAATATTTCCTACATAATTGTATTTTATTTATATTTTTTAGACATTAAATAATTTAATTTATTTATAACACAATGATTATGTAGTATTTACATAATTAATTAAATATTAAAATAATTGAAATTATAAATATCAAAATAAATGTAATTTGTGACTTTTTATGAATTAAAATAATATTCTAGGTTAATATGACATATTAGGGTTGGTTAGATGAATTTTTTTTCAAGTAATAATGCTTTTATGAATTCAGCAAAAACAAAATACCAAATAGTGTCAAAATTGACATAAAAGAGTTTTTAAAACAAATATTATATTATTAATTGATATTCTATTCATAAAATTCTAAAGTTCGGAAAATAGACTTATATAATTATAGGTGTATCATTATTTAACCACTTGGGGTTCCCTTGGATGTATATAGTATGTTTATTAACCATATAATATAAAAATACAAAGAGACAGTGTAAATGACAAACTATTTAACTAAGAGTTAAATCTAAGAGATAATGAAAATATAGTGACCCAAACCAGTCTAAAACCTATTGTTTGAGTGGTTTCAGACCCATCCCATCTTATAATTTAAATAAATAACTTTTGAGCCATTAGAAGCCGAAAATTATTTTATTTTAAAATAATATTTTTAGTTTTTTCTAATGTGCCCCTCACTCCACTTATAAAAGGGCACTCCCCATTCTCTCTAATTAAAAAAACCCAATCCATTTTGCGTGGACAAAATCTTCCAAAATACCCTCTAAACTGTCCTCCCATCATGTTAGAGGCCTTCCTTTAGTCAAAAACCCATTCTATAGATCCCTTTGATCAAATAAAAAAGGAAGAACCCGAAGAAGAGGTAAATATTTCATCACCTCATTCAAGTTCATTTCTTCTTCAACTTCCCCTTTATTTGTTGTTTCCATTGTCAAATAAAAACTCCAGTATCTTCTACATACTATGATGTTATTATAAATATGGTATATCAATATTCATTATTCTATCCATCCTTTTAATGACATGTCACTATACGTGCGTATGTATGGCTTACCGTCTCCACATCGTGGTGTAATTGTTATTCAATACATTATTAATTGGATGGTATAATAATGATGTGCAATTGATGTAAATAATAGATATAACATGATAATTATTCTTTATATATGATATACCAGAAAATTATATATTATTTTAATATCAAAAGAATGATATTGTCGCTCGTGCTTACGTACGGATTACCGTCTCCCTGAACGCAATGATATTCATTCCCCATCGTATACAATCAAGACTTATTTTTATTAGATTAATAAAAATAATATTCAAATACTTGTTATCATTTACGATATGAATAATATACATCCCATTTATTAATAATATTACCCACATAACATAGTATATAAAGGGAAAAAAATCCGTTAACACCTGAAACAATGATAATACTAAGATATTTTTAACAAAACAATGTTAAAAGATCATATATGATATCATAATAATGTTTATGATTCTTGTATAAATTAACAACAATTATTTCACCATTATACAAGTGGTTATCCTACCCTAGGATAAGGAAATGTACAAGGTAATGATTAATTTCACAATCACTTTGTTATCCAATGTTATTTGTATATATGTATCTAATAGGACCTCTTTATCATCCACATCCATGTTTCTTAAAAATATATTTCAAAACATTTTCAATATTTTATAGACTATGGGTTAAAGTAACTTATACCCTTATTTTACTTTTATAAGATGTTTATAATAGAATCTTTCCATCATTTTCCAAAAAAGTTACTTTTTGACCATTTTTAAAAGATGAAGGTAAGAATGTTTTTTTAACTTATACGACGGGTGCGGCTATTCTCCACCAATATAACATCGTCAAGGTTTCCCATACAATATTATAAGAATATATACCAATATAATTGTTATATTTTATAATTACATGATTTTAAATGATTTCAAAATAAAAAGAGATATTTCTCTAAAAAGGTTTTGATTTCATCTATGTCAACATCCTTTGATTGAATTTAAGACTATTTGAATTTGATTTTTTATGATACAAAAAATTCTTATTGTATTGAAGAGTTTTTGATATGTATGACTATGGTTGTGTTATTTTTTTAACATTTATGTTTTATGGATAATGTATTGACATTTCGTATGCTAGTTTTAATATAAATGTTTATGTTATGTTTAATCCCTTTCATAGGACTAATGCATTGGACATTGTATGTAATTAGTGGAGCCTGCTATAGATCCTCTATGCATTGGTAGGTCTCAGGAGACAAACTAGTGTCTTGTCACAAGGCCTTGACAAATTTTTTTTTTGTATTCTTGGAACAAGGCCTTGACTATGTGGTTATGAATGAATGGCATTATGCATTCCATGATTATGAATGTGGATATTCATATTACATGTGATTATTTGACTTGTAGAATATCCATGTGAGTAAGTAAATGGAATTATTTGATTTTATCTTTTCCATATTATGTTAATGTTCAAGTTTAAAAGGATTTAGTTTTAGTGTTATACATTTCGATAAATTTTAATGCTAATTTTGAATGTTTCCGCAATATTGTTATCATTTATGATCATCTGATCTCACCCCTTTCTATGTTTTATTTTTTCCAGGATGTGATGAAATATTTTATTACTAACCTCCAGGGATAGTCTAACGAGATATGAGGGTGGTCTATGGAAATAATGTGGTCGTATATTTTCATTTTATGATGTAAAATAAACCTAATTAATGTATCTAGTACATCCAAGGATACTAAACTAATCAGTATTTCAAGACATGATCTTTTGTGATCATGCCAATGTTATGTAATAATGCACCGACTATTGGTAAATAGGCTCGTGGAGTTACACCAATCCTCAATATCTACAAGGTATATTACAAAAAAATCTATATTCATGATGTAAAACTCACCCTAGTTGGTAACATGTGACATGCCATGAAAATATATCCTTAGTAGAAACACATAAATGAAATCATGTAACATGTCTAATTGTGGTTCTAGGGTTAAGCAGTAGTCCCCCTCGCTGACTATACATAATATATATAAAGGGATAATGAATATTAGAGACACTTTTACACCCTTGAACAAATTTCTACAATCAACATCAAGGTGATACCCATAGGAAAACATTTCCTGCCTCCTCAAATTCCAAATGCCTCTGTTGGTTACCTGTGTAATACTTATGATGTCCCAATGTTGTCTTCATCCTCTATTTTTTTATATGAACCTTATTTTTCATAAGTTTTACCAACTCAGGTCCCATGGGTGTATACTCACTGGAATCACTTCAACATATTGGGGACCTATAGGCTTACCCATACATGGCCTTGAATGGTGCCATACCGATGATGGAATAATAATTGTTATGGTATGAAAATTAACAAAATGGTAGATTAACATCCCATATATAGAAAATATTAAGCTAAAATCCCAAATAATGTTCTCCATTACCTAAATGGAAAACTAAGTCTTGCTGACAGTATGTGTGTAAAACGTAAATCTAAAATGAAACTAATCCCCAATGTCATATCTTAACCATCTCCATAATCCTAAAAAAAGTGAAAATCTCAATAAAAAACAATCATTGATCGACCATCTTGTTTCTAAACTATATTCTTATTGTTATGGAATCACATTCCCAATACATATCGCTTCTCTTAGATATCTAGGTAGTGGACATATTGGATAGTCATTCTACAATCACCGAGATGGAATTGTGCCCTTTAGACATTTTTGGTAACCCCATATTGAATTAAATGGATATAACATTAGAATTCCACTCCAAGACCTCAAGGGGTTGAGATAAATCCACAAAAACCCATTGATTAGTCTTCACATTATAACATATGGGGAATTGATAGATAAACTCTATTACACGCATATTCATCCCTGGCACCCAAAACTGATGCTAATGATTCTGGTGCATCTTTACCAGAATTGAATGTAATCTAAAAATTGATATATAAAACTACATAATATCCTCTCCACATAACATCAATGTCACCATATTCCATCCCTTGAAAGGATTATATGCTACCCACTACAAGAAAATCCACCAAGAGAATACCTAGAGGATACATGTGCACGTAATATCTCACAGTTGGTATCTCCATGTTGAGCCTCCCTAAAAAATGGTTGAAGTAGTTGGGTAAAAACCATCCACTAGAGGTAATATAATCCATTATTATCCACTATATATAACATCATTAAGGACAAATACTCAAAATTATTAGTGAACAACTATGATCAATATATTCTTATGAGGTTTTCACCACTATGTTTCCAATCATCACTACAAAAAAATTTTCTTATACCCATGGTTTCGAACAGCGGGTATAGCCCATGAAACTGGGGTTAAAGGATATACCAACGGTTTCATGAACTATGGGAACCTGAGGCATTAGGATTACCCAATATCTACTATATTTTAGAAACCATGGGTATAGTCCAATGAAATTTTATAATTATCTATGGTTATAGTAAACCGTAGGTATACATCTATACCAATGGTTTAGAGAACCATGGGTATGCATTTTTACAGAAAAAATTATATACCCCAATTTATGTTAAACATGGGTATAAATAGTTTTCTTCCCAACACACCTACCCATGGTTTGTCAAATAGTTGGTATAGTTTGTTTTGCAGTAGCATATATACCCATGGTTTAATGAAACATGGGTATAGATGGTATTACTTGAAACCACAACTACCCACATTAGATTCACATTTCTCCTCCAAACCAAATTGAGAACCATTGTGAAACACTAGAAATGTTCTCATCAGAAACAATGGAACCACTGTGAAACCACACCCCTGGCCCTTTCACACCCCCACTCTCCCCGAATACAGATTCTTATTTCACCCCCTAGAAACCCCTCCCGCAAGACACCCCTTGGACACCCCCAAGATGATACCACTACACAACCCCCTGGACACCCCCACAGGACACCCCCACTAGCCACCCCCTGGACACCCCCTTGGACACCCCCTTTGGAAACCCCCTTAGAAACCCCCATTGGTCCCACTTGACACCCCCACAAGACCCCTGGACACCCCCGTGGACACCATAGACCCAACCCCCTAGACACCGTCACCCCCTAGAAACCCCCTCCTCCGGAACAGACCCCTTGGACACCCCCGACGACCCTCCCTGGACACCCCCCTTAACCCCCCCCCCCCCCCAAACACCCCATATAAACCCCCACTATACCCCCAAGGCACCCCACTCTACCCCCTAGACCCCCCATACACCCACTGGACCACCCTAGTCACCACTCCCCCTATACACCCCTACCATTGGACACCCACTCCCCCTAGACAAACCCCCTTAAACCCCCACTATACCCCCCTGTACACCCCCATGACACCCCATGTACACCCCTTGGACACCCCCTAGACACCCACTACCTCCTAGAAAACCCCATAACTTGGACACCCCCCCCCCCCCCGCGAATGCCCCCCCACACTAGACCCACCGAGAACCCTCTGGACACCTACTACACACCCCCTCCTCCTCACATACCCCCGGGAGACACCCTGGATACCACCATGCATGAAAATTGTTTAAAACATGCATATTAAGACAACACATGAAAAAAAAGGAAAAAAGGAAAACTGTTAAATGGGCGATTGTATAAATTTTTTTTTACTAAAAATATATAATGGTACAGGATTCAAAAGGGAATATGTGGGGATCAACTATCCAACCATGATACAAAGCAATGTCCATAAGTTAGAATATTTCACCCTTAAGAGTAAACTAGAAATAATCACTTCATTATGCATGGTGTATTCCAAGTCAATTTGATTAATAACACATAAAATGGTTACTAATGCCTTATAAAAAATGGTATAAAATAACTGTTGCCTCCTGAATTTTATATTCAGGTCAATTCTAGATGCATATTTTGGATGAAAATCCGTTTAACCGGATATGTTTTGTGGTTGGATCTTTGTATATCATTCATCCCTATCCTACACACCAATATATGTAATCCAAATCGACAAATGATCGGAAATTAAAATACATTAGCAATCCAAAAAAATGATTCCAATCACCTTTTTGAACTCTTTCACCTGCATATATTCAAATCCCCACTGAAACCCCTCCTAGACAACCCCACCAACCATGCACCACACACCCCCTACCCCCTCCCAGCCCCCATCCCCCTTCACCCCCATGTACCCCACTAGAAAAACCTCTCACCCCCACCCCACAACCCCATTCCCCCTTGTTTCCCTCCTAATCACACCATACACCCCCCTCCCATCCCTCTCGTGGACAACCCCATCCCCCCCCACATCCCCTAACCTATTCACATCCCCCTACACAAAACCCCCCCAGCCCCGCACACCTACTCGGACACCCCACCCTCCGGGAAATCCCCCTCCTCTAGCACCCCGAGACCCCATTCCCCCCTCCCTTCCCTATTGGGAACCCCCTGCATACCCCCCCCACCGACCCCCTCCTGCATAGCCCCCTTCCCCTATACCCCATGCCCCCTCTCTACCCCCTACAAACTCCCCCTACACCCTTGACCCCTCTCCTAGACAACCCCCACCCCTTCACCCCCACACTCCCTTCCCCCCTCCATGCCCTCCTGGACTCCCCATTGGACACCCCCTGATCCACCACTCTTGGACAACCCCTCCACTTGCACCCCTTTCAACCCTCCCATTCCACAAATCCCCCTTGACCCCCTCTATGACACCCCTTAGACACCCCCACCCCCCTCATGGAAAACACCCTCCCCCTTCACCCCCACACCCCCCCACTTCACACTACCCCCAGCTCCCGGGACCCCCCTGGACATCCCACACTGGAAACCCCCCGGACACACCCATGCATGCATATACACGCAAACATGAATATTATGGAAAATGAACAATAAAAAGTAAAAAGGAAAACTATAAGCTGAGAGAATATAAAATATTTTTTATAAACAATTTTACAGTTTCATGATTCTAATGTGAATAACTAGGGATCTAATATCCAACAATTAAATATGAAATGTCCAGATGATCGAATATTTCACAATCCAGAGTGAACTCAAAATCAACAATTCTGTAAGAATTTTGTATGCCAATTCAACTAAATAAAAAACATAACAAATCCTTAATGATGTCTTGAAGAAAATTGTGTAAAATAACCAATTCCTCCTGAATTTTATATTCAGTTTAATCCGTGTTGGAAGTCATGGACGCAAATCAATTGCATCAACAATGATATTTGGAAAGTTCTATTTCTAGAAAGCACCTCTTGGACACCCCCACCCCCCATAGACAGCCCCTAGACACCCTCCCTCCCCTGCAACCCCTTCCCCCATCTCCCCTACCACTTTCACCCTACACCCCAACTACCCCCTCCACCCCTATTGCCCACATCCTTCACTCCCACTACCCCCACCAACCTACACCCACACTCACCCCCACCTAGACACCCAACCTGCACCCCCATTAACCCCTACACCCATCCCCCTCACCATATACCCAGTCCCACCCCTGCTACTATCCCCCCCCCCACGCACCCCCACTCCCATGAACCCTGACCCCCACCCCCAACTCATTCCCCACCTCATACTCCCCTCTCTACATGTAGCCCCACACCTCCCCCACCCAACACCTAGCCCTACCCACTACCCCCAGCCCCACCCACTCCACTCACCCATTCAATTTACCATGCTAGAAAAACCAAAAATATAATCGAATCACTATCAAAGAATAACCTTGCCATAAAAATATTAACCATGCAAGAAAAAGAAATATAATGGTATGTTAGAAAAATATTAGAGACGCACAGTCAAAATAAACTATGATTCAATTAACCTTGTAGAAATAACCATAAAAGTATATCAATAACATGTTTATGGAGATGCTCGACCTGAACAACAAATCAGTAATATAAATATATTAATAAATTAACCATGCCAGAAAACTCAAACTAAACAATGATTAAAACTAAAAAATGAATCAACAAAACTCAAACCATGAAATAAAAGCTGTCGTGTGGGGGAAATCCAAAACTAAACAATGAATAGAGGCTCAAACTAAAAAATGAATAACCAATTCAATAAAACAAATCAGAAACTTATTAACACAAACAAAAAAATGAATCAATTTACAATGATAGAAAAATATTAGAGACTAAAATTCAAAGAATAAATGAAAAATAAAAACATTGAAGTGTATACTCTATGTATAGTTATTTTCATCGGGTGAGGGAAAGCTCGACCTTGGGGGGATGCGTGACATAAGATCGGATGATTGACTAAAGGATGATGGGTGATGCACATCAAATTTTCTCATATCTAAAGTATAAATGTTTAAAATCTGTCTAAACAATCATACAAAAATAGTAATTGTGTGACACTTTTTTACATTATT
The DNA here is from genome assembly GCA_963277665.1 of Viscum album. NCBI lineage: Eukaryota > Viridiplantae > Streptophyta > Magnoliopsida > Santalales > Viscaceae > Viscum > Viscum album. Next base: position 863,183,435 of record OY728152.1, on the reverse strand, counting down.
ACCCTTTACCAAAAGGAGAATATATACTCATGATACTCTAAGTTAATTCCACTTTTAATCACAAGAAAGACACTAGTTTCTAGGAAATAAAAAATGGGAAGTTACTATATCAAAAAAACATACATGAGGATATAATATATTAGAAATACACATATCTCCATATAAGGATCATATTCATCATCATCCATCAACTAATCAAGAATAAAAAACAAGCTAGATTTATCATAATGACAGTATGCCTTAGATTCCAACCTTGGTGATGGTTCTGCTGATTATTGTATTCTATCTTATTAAATGTTTACCCAAATAGATATATCTAGGGGTGGATATGATCATGATCTATCATTCCTAGTATCATGATCCAATGATGAATGACTGTATTGAAATTCCACACCCTTCTTACAAAGCTACCTATAAACCTAAAAAGATACTCTAGCTTGTAAAGTATCATTCAAGGACTTTGTATCACACAAAAACTCAACCAGTTAATTCAATAAAACATCATGATATTTCCCAAAATATAAATATTTGAAATAACAACTAAAGAATATATTAATTTTTTCCTTCATTAATTGAGACTTGTCGATTCAGTAATTAATTTAAAATAAAGAGATAATAAAAGGAATCTAAAGACCCTATTTGGGATACCCATTTGATATAATTATTATATTTTAGTAATTGAATAACATACCAATATGCAAGACTAAGGGTTCTATTGAATGATTTATGTAAATGCACGTGTAAATTTATTCAAAAATTGTCTGATGAAAATAAATTAACCATTCTCACCAATACAAAAAATTAACTAATGTTCTTAATGTACATACTTAAGTGTCAATTATAAATCAAAAATATAATGTGTTAATATCCCCCCATCACCAATATCCCCATACACATGTCCATTCCCCTAATCATCAGCAACATCATCATCATCATCATAAGTAACATTGTCAGCAACCTCATCTCCAACTGCAACATCAACAAAATCCTCACCACCAACAACTCTATCTACACCACCATTATCGCCACATAGACCCTCATTGGAATCACCCAACAAATCATTTAGAGACATAATTGATGCTATATATGATTAAAAATTTGCAATATCCACTGATGGAAATTATAGAATCAAAACATCCATAGCTTTCATGACAAGTTTGGTCATCATCTTACTTCGTTCATGCGATTCTAATGATATTTTCAATGCCACAGCTACTTCATCATTAGCAGTTTCAAGCTCAGTGGTCTGGGATGATTGAGAGTAGGTCGATGACAACCAATACCTAGAGGGGATTATTTTTCCCCTAGACGACCTCGTACTCTCCTCGTGTGTGCTCACCATATACATGACTTAAATGATCATCTGGCCCGAAGTAGTCATCTTCATTACCATCAAGGGCCTCCAAGGTAGACTGTTGAAATTATAAACATATTAAATATTGAATTGAATATAAATATTTATATTATATATAGAAAATATTACGATTTAATCATCTGTATGTGCATTTACTACACTTCCATACTTTTATTTTTTTTGGAGCAATATAATTTGGCAATAGGTACAGGACTTTCGAATCACAATGAAGCTTACTGCAAATAAAAAATAAAATAAATCTAAAGTAGAAACATATATGAGAAATTCACAAATATGGACTATGTTTATTCAATAATATTTTCATTAGAATGTCCTGTACAATGCCATAATACCCATTTAATGTACTAGGTGATTTTTATGATCAGGCATTGTAGTGTGCCTCAATGTGTGAAAATATGTCACTGAATCCATATTCATTATGTTTTTTTTCTAACACTTCGAAAAAAATTCCAATTCAAATAATGAGAATTATATTTAATATGACAACCGTTAAGGATTGATATTACTTAAAACATTGTATTCTTCCAATGGAAAATAATTTTGTCATTTTGACATTTTGGACTGTCTAGTAAAATGGGTACCCCCTCTAAGTCAGTAAAAAACATGCTCTTCCAATTGACATAGAACTCATGATTGATTGAGAAAAATATGTCACCAACAAGAATCAACCATGCAGTCTTTCAAGATTCATCATTGGGAAAGTTAAACTGAATCGTCAATGAACACCTTATTTCATTTCAATACACCTATAATATAGATATGACTTTATAAAATTTTCTTACCCATTTTTTCCCCATTCTTTGTCCTTGATCTCTTTACTGATTTGTCTCAATGACACAAGTTCCACCAGAATGATATCATGATATGTGGCCAAAGTGTACATGAAACTTCTACACATTGTTTAATTTGGACATACAAACTCATTTTTTCGATTTTAATCCATAATTAGATGTGTATGGAAAATCCAAACTTCCTTCATCCGAGTGTACCCAAGTCGCCTAGCATAAGATCCCACTGAATAAGAAAAAATTGGTGGGTGGGGGGAGAGATGAATTAATTAATATTACAACATGAGAAAAATAATGTGATGTAATTTGAAGCAGTTATAATCAATGAACCCTCTGCAGGTTTGACAATAGTCAATGATGGATCTGTGGGATGTGCTAACTCAACAATATATGCAGGATGTGTCCGTCCCAGAGCATGCTCTGGGTGACCTTCATGCACTGGAGTGGAGGCTAATGATATAGACTCAACAGTTGCTGGCTGGACAGTAGAATTGGAGGTAGTGTAGACATAGAAGCATATGGGTAGTATGATGGGGGATACGTCATCTAATATTTATATGGTAAATGTGGAAACATATGTGGAGGTTGTGTATACATCATATGGGAAGAAGAAAAAAAATGAGATGATGGAGGCAAGTGTGGGATCCTCCCTGAAGGCGGTAAAGAAATGTTATGTGAATTAGATGTTAACTGAGGTGATGATTGCGGAATGGATAAAAACCTCCTTGGAGACTAAAGAGTAGAATTAATAGGTCTGGTGTATGGGGTGTTTGATGGTGGGTCAATGTGGAAATAGGTATGATAGGTGCTCAATCAAGGCCATAGAGCATCCCCAATAATAACCATGTTAACCAGATTTTGAGTCAAATATAGTGGAATTGTATATCTATAAAGAAATTGATTTTGAATATTAACAGGAAATCATATGTAATGCAGAAGAAAAACATTAAAAATATAATAATCATTGACTGAATTGATGGAAACAAATGATTATGCCCCAGTCGATCAGGATCCAATAATCACTTCCATCGACCAACTGTAGAATTTGGCAAAATCTACATAGGAATGGATTGTAATTTGTTTTAGAAATAGTTTATAAAAATCATCCTTACAACTTATATCTATCATCTATTCGTGAGAGGAACTAATTTTACTTCTTTTAATTACTGATTATATACATGATTACCAGTAAATGAATAACACTATTTTTAAAATTACATTAGCAAGATATAAATTGTTTAAAATACATATTTAATCCTTGTTTTTTAAATTCAAATAAATAATATTTAAGTAAACAACACAAGAAAATACAGAAAACCCATTATATCATTCAAAGGATAAACATAATTAATGTTATTATAGAAATTATAACCTAAGAAAAACTTGTCAATGTAAACTGAATGAACAATGGACATAAATAGTTCCATCTATATATTATCGAACATGACATCATGTTCAACATCAACTCTCAGAATGGGAAAATTTGATTCATCAGGTGCAATATTTTGGCCAAAACCAACTAGGACGTCAATGGTGGAAATTTCATCACCAGAATCATAAAACATATGTTTGGGGATTACATCACTAAATACACCATAATTGGGATTTAGACGATCATTCAAATAAAAAACATGTTTATACATTGATTCCAAAATATATGGTTTATTGGTATGGAGGTATCAACTCATATCAAAAACACTGAATCCATAGTTATCAACCAATGTACCATGTCATCTCATTGAAACAAACCATTTACATTCCATCATAGTGACTCTACCAAGAGATATGTATTCCAATAACAGTATTTTATTCACAATTCCATAATAATACACATCTTCATATTGAGGTCGACTATCTGATACACATGCATAAAAATACATTGTAGCAGTTAACAAAACCCTATATTATTGTGTTCCTATTTTAACTACATGATACATTGTAACAAATTAATACCCATTAATTATTAATTATTTTCATTCATGAACAAAATAATTATGTCCCTAATCCAAATATGTCAATTCCTGAAAAGTAGAGTTAGCATGTAAACTCATCTCTAGAAATATATGTGAATAATACAATTAAATGGGTATATATTTCATAAACTAATTAATGTAATGGTAATACCATTTAATGTCAACCGACTAGGAAAATCTAGGCTATTAAAAGCCTCTCTCCTTCTCAAAGAGAAATATATATGAACTCTAATTATAATTTTTTATGTTCCCTAAATAAAACAATATTAAAAGTGTTATGTATACGTAAAATTTCCTAATTATAGATAACATATAATTATCAAAATTACATAGTTGATATAGTTATCAAACAAAATATAGTTAAACAAGACATTGTGAGGTGCCATATCCAGCTTTTCAAGGCTCAATGTAGCCAATGTATAAGAACAAACAATTCCTCGTTTTTGGGGAAGAAATATAATAGTGGGATCTGTTTACCCATAATTGTTAGCTTCATTTCTCATTGAACTGTTATATATTGTGGTGAAATCAGAGAAATAAATTGATCAAAAATATAAAAATTAATGGGCTAGATAACCCCTCACAATTAAACATTCTAGGTCATTCTTATTTTGGACAGGTGATTTCATTGTGTATATAATTATTTCAGTAGGATACATCCACCAAAAATCAACTGGTCCCCCATGAAGTGTTTCAGTTAGAAGATGAACCGTTAAATGCCACATGCAAGCGAAAAATGATGGAGGAGAAATCTTATCCATCTCATATAAAATTAATTGTGCCTCCTGCTACATTTTTATCAAGAATGACATTGATAACCTTTTAGAACAATGGTCTTTAAAAATGGAACATGTGAATCAATGTCACCATGATATTATTAGATATAAAATGACTAATTTCTATTGGAATTAATGCATGATGAAGGATGTGATAGTCATGAAATTTTTAGGGATTTTCATTTAAAATATCTTCTTTTGAATCATTTAGATATGTTCCTAGAATATCCATTGGGAACCTTGATATTCTACAATACTGCCAAAAATTGATCTTTATCTAAATGTTTCATCACATAAGACGCTCAAGGAACATTCCATTTGTTTTCAATGATGCACATATGATGCATTTTTGGTCGAATAACCCAATCTAACAAGTCCAGACGAGATAGGAATTTATCTTTGGTATTCCCCTTGATATTTAGAAAAAATTCCAGAAACATTTCACATATATTTTTTTCAATATTAATTACATCTAAAAATTGTTGTATCAAATTGGTAGACTAATATGAAAATTACAAAAAAATACTTATCTTTTACCATTTTTTAGTGTTTTTATTGTCATCATTATTCATATTTTTATATTTTAATAGACCATTACCTAATGAAAAACTGAATTCTTTCAATTCATTAAGCACATCAGTTATTAACATACATTGTGGTGGTTGTTTCTTCTTAATGGTATTATCAAACCTGCAATGATTCATCCTGTATTGATGATCCATTTGCAAGAATTGTCAGGGCCCCATTAAAGTGAAACTATGATGATATTTAATCCATCTCGACTATGTAATATTCATTCAAACGAGAATTGATAGTTTTCCCTTTGTTATCCATATAGACATCATTTCATATGACATGAAATAATTTATGGTCCATAAAAGGGTAGAAAACATTTTATACATATTATTTGAAGAAGAATTGAGTGTCCTCAAACCCAAATAACAGTGTTTAATCAACACTTTTATTAAAGGTTATAGGAAGACTAATATGTCATTACTGGGATCAGAAGGTCCAAATATCTGTATAGTCAGGAAAGTGGAAGTGTTTTTCATACACATCCACAAAGGATGTTATAAACATGAATAAAAACCATTCGAGCATTTTGAGATGTATGCATCTCACCAAACCAATTAAAACCATCTTAGGATAGACTGAACCTCACATTACACACCACAATAGCCAAATCAAAAAAATTTCCATCTAATGCTTTCCATGGTAATCCATTTGTATAATGAACCAACTCATTGTGACCATTAATTCTCTCCACAGCATTTCATCACACATTGGATGATATTTTTGAAAACATGAATAGATTTTGATGTCTGGGAATCAATGGAATGTGCCACATTACATTTTGTGCCACACGATATGGTGCTCCATCTACATTTTTCATCCATCTAGATGTACCACATTCATTAAAGTCATTATGGTGAACTGTTTCCTCCCAAAATAAACTGCAATATTTTAGATAATTATGGACTTTATTACTATCAAATCCAATATTCTTAATTGAATTCCATGCCTTGTAATGATTTGAAGCAATATCTAAACCATCTGTAAGAATGACCTTTAAAAATGTATGAATATAATTCATAGAGGTATCAGAAATTTGATACATGGTTTTCCCATGATCTATCCACATTAAAAATTCAAACATTGTAATTTTTTTTAAATTCCTGATATATTGGTGTTCTGGTATCATGCTATAAATTTTAACTCTCTCATCATCATCTCTATAATTTTCATCATGTGTATTGATATCATCATCTCTTTCATTATAATAATCTCTCTCTCGAGATGATGGAAAAAATAGAAACTGATAAAATATCAAACTTCTCATGCCACTTCATTCATTTTTTTCATGACCAGTAGAAAATTTACTTGCCTTTCCAAGAAGATAAATAACATAATTGTTTGTTTGAAATAAAAATATATTTTTATGGTAGCTAACATCTTCCCAACATAACCTTGTCTTCCTACACATTTATGGAAAGGTAATTTTATACATCCCCCATTTAAATCATTGTCAAATTAAAAATCATAAAAATTATCTAAATTATTTTTAAACTCATTTGATATCCTATGTGTACGATGCATCCATCTTCTATCAATTCTATATGAAGAAAAAAAATATTCATCCCCTCATCAATGTAATCCATAGTTAAAAAAGGGATATATATTATAGAAAATGAAACTATTAGAACTAATTCACATTTGTATTTCAAGTGCCTTTATATTTATAACAAATTTAAACCCTTTTAGTACTAGAGATAAAATTATTACCTCTATCCTATAAATGGATGATCAGAAAGGTAAGCCATAATGGTAAAAGAAAGATTTCATGTCCAAGAATGAAAGTAATTTAGATAATTTATATAAAAAATCATGGGTATCAATTATTGGGATAAATATTCTTGAATATTAATTTACTAATCTAAATCACTTCATTATTTTTTTAATATAATAATTACATACAATCTGGTACTACATACAATGTGGATCACGTCACTACAAGAATCTTAAAAATAAAATATCCATTTTGGTAAAATAAATGAATATAAAATCAGTTGAAAAATAAATTACATGTAATTATATTAATATCGAAGAATAAATTTTAAAAACACCCAGAATAGGGTTCTCATATGAAATGAAAACGAGGGAAATTGATGTGAAATGACAAGGGGTATCTCCCATGGGATTTTGGTAATGTCTTATTTATCAAATTTCGTCAATTATTATTTTGGATTCTTATGGTGTACCATCATTTAATTTTGAATGATGAGTTACCAAGATTATAGTTGTTCTACTTTTTTAAAATAACTCCGTCATATGATATGTTTTATAACACTAACATTCTACTAAATTTCAAGGATAATTCATTAAGATTATATTTGAAGAATGGATTTGGAAGAATTTAAAGGCACACCACTTTCTCATTTTTATGAGTTTTATTAATTGAGAATGCAATATTTTGTCGTCTGGGTTTTCTTGGATTACCAATCCATTGGTTTCCTGGGTTTTTTACATTGTTATCTTATAAAATTTGACAAGTACCATGACTATAGACTCACCAGTGAGGGAAAAAGTTGATACAAAATGATGTTGAGTTCCATTGTAGAGATCAAGCATCAGTAGTATTTTTATTCCACTGTATAAAAAATTATATATTTGTAAAATATTAATACTATAATAAATATTTTATTATTAAATCTCATATTAATGAAAAAATTTAATTTTAATTTTATGGAAACCATCTTTTGAATCTCATAGAGTTATAATAAAACCCAACACTTTCTTCCATGGATGTTGGGAAACAAAGCGGTTATAAATATTTTATTGAATATTTAGACTTGGGAAAGCACATGGTGATTTTGATATCATGGATTCCATGTATAGCTGGGTGTTGGTTCAAGGTCATTTCTCAATACCATTTGTCGTAGTTTTCATTGTTTTATATTATTATATTCCATTTATATTAGGAATACCCGAATTATTGCGTAAATTTATTTTTTTATTGAATAAATTATTTTGATTATTATTGAAGCATTTCATTATGTTAGTAAATTTATTATTTACATATGATTATATTAATATGTTTATTTCAACTATTTTTAATCAAATATGAAGGTATATTCTCCCACCATACTACTTGACACCCTCACTATTAGTCAGCATCCTCCATCATATGGGGTGGCATTAAGGGGGTATTAAATCTACCGAGGGTGCATGCACAGATTGGTGTAGGACCTAGTAAAATGTTATTAGACATTTTTTTAGTCTTATAATTTTGGAAATGTACAAAATAGAATAAGAAAAAAATAATACATTGTATGGAGATTTTCCCTATGAATATCCGACCCATATATGAGGAACGTCCATGTTATCTAGGACTAAATTTATATTTATACTATATGATTATAGAATTGATATTATTTAACTGAAATATCATTTATATAGGCCCTTATTGTCATATTTTTAGGTTAATATAAAATTTTAATGTGTAATGAAAATTATTGTGAATTTTATATATATATATATTGGTGACATGGTGGGTAGTAAATGTGGAACCCATGTCTGGATGGTTGGTTATATTGAGTGTTCCATAGTTACATTGTATCCCTATGATGAGGAGGGTCTAAAATGAAGTCAAAATGACACATCACTACTACAAAGACTACACTTAAGAACCACTCTCATTCAATAGTTAGATCACAGTACATCTAGTAGTGTCTTATCACTACGTCACTGCTAGTAGGATTCTCAAAGAGAAAAAATGGTGATAAGGGATCAAATAGAATCATTATGTCTCATATAGAGAAGATGAATGAAAATAATATCTCACACCCTTGTCAATTAAAACAACAAATAGATTATAGAATTCATAAATCATACCTATAATCATTCCATGATGCTTTGGGTCATATGTTGGCACATCCTGGAGCTTTCTACACCCCTTTCTATATTCTATCTATGATTCGTGGGATCTAAGTTGGGGTGGTGGGTGAAATAGGTCAAACGACCTTCTTTATATTACCAATATTTCCATGAGCCATTGATTATTAATACATATCACATCTATTAATCTGTTCTTAGTGAAAAATAATTATTGTAGTCCAATGATATCCCTAGGAATTTGTAGTAGGCGGAGGTAGATGATGGTTGGCCGAGGAAGGGTGGCTGAAATAGGGAAGCTGAGGTGGATGCGGACGTAGAGGCTGGGAGGCAGAGGGAGGGAGGCAGGGGTGAGAGGTTGAGATAGAGGCGGAGGCCTGGAGGTCGACATGGTGGCGGAAGTTAGGAGGTCAGGATGGAGGATGGGAGGTCGAGTCTGAGGTCGGGAGTTCGAGGTCAAGGCTCTGGTGGGGAGGGGCTGGGAGTCTAAAGCTCTTGGGGGTGATTAGGGTTCGTCGAAGTGGGAGCGGGGAGGAGGAGCCCGAGGGATTCTAGATATTCCAGGGGAAATACGGAGTGTTTTTTAAAAAACTATTGGCATAACATTATTCAAATTCCCTATCCCAATAGTTTTCTTAAAACATGGGTATTGTTCTGTTGGCATAGGACCCATTTCCAATTGTGTATGTCATATCTTCTGTTATAGGAGGGGTTCATGGTATTTATTTGACCACCATGCCTAGGGTGTTGATCCCATATCTACCATAATGATCTATTAGGGGTTTTCGAATCCCAAAATAGTCATGTGTGTTGTCACATATCTAGGAAACATGATCTTTAGAGACCTTCTGTGTACATCATGGTGAGTCCAGATGAACAAAACCTCAATGGTGAGTGTCTCTGGTCACATTATGGATCATGGAGGGAGTCTACCCGGACATGAGTTACCATAAAACCATGAGTATTATCATATGGGTGGATTTTTATATGTACATTATGAAACATAGAGTATATAATTAGATTTTTTTTTCATATCTCAATTTATATGCATTTTTATTGAGGATATAAAAACACTTGGTGATTTATTCATTGTGATTTTTCTGTGTACTAATGGATATTGTTCTACTCACCACTGAATGGGTTTCTTCCACACATTACTTATCATATACAGATGAAAAACCATATCAATTTGTCTTTGATGGAGTAGGAGCAGGTAGAGTGTAGTTTTTTATTAGGGAATTTGAGGATTATATTTGTGTAGAATTTGAATGTTTTCACCTTCTTCTGAGAAGCTCAGACAATTTTATATATTTTTGTAGGCTTGTATCACCCCTTATGCTTTATATCTCTAATATCAAACTGAAATTGTGGTATTTAGTTGTATTTTTTAATTTGTATGAGTTGTAATTTCCATTCAATATTTAATGGGATACGAGATTTGTGCTCGAATATAGGTATCATAGGATATTGTCTACCTTATCTATGATACTCCTACAAGGTAATGGCCACTATCCCCTAGCATGATGGTGATGGGATTAGGATTTTGACACATATCTTATCACCATCCATGCGGGCCCTTATGTGTCAATTTGTGATGGAGTTTAATTTGAGAAGCCATTTCAACCATAGAACTAGATATTTGATATCATTAAGACATAAGGTTTTGTTTGTGAATTATTTCAATAGTGTAAATGTGTTTCTAGTTCAACATTTAGTCCATGAAGAAAAATATTGGAGTAGTGGATGATGTATCCATTCACCATAATTATAATTATAATCTTGTTGACAGGATTCATATAGGCACTAGTTTGGTAGAGAAAATCAGTACATGCATTATATATGAATATGTTGTGCTTTCCATGCCCATCATAAGTCATGTTCATGGATGTAATACTTTTTATTGGTACATCTTGTTAATGATTTATGATAACTCCATGATGATTTATCGCATGGATTACATAGCAGGATCATGTGGATGATCCAGTAATTGATGAGGCATTAGTATCGTTAAATTTATAGGAGGTGGTAGATATGGAGTTTTTATTCCCTTCACTACACTTTTAGTATAATAATTTAGTGGTATTATTGGTTGTGGATACTCTATGGCTGATCAAAATCCAAGTGTTTTATAGGCAGTGACCCCCCCCCCCCCAAATTTGGGCCAGCAAGACCCTCTAGTAGTATAGAACCGACAAGAGATAGTCAGCAGAATTTCCCACCGAGGGGAGAGACATACAAATTAGATGGTGTTCCTCATATTGATTCTTGTTCATGGTTTATTTGGGCTATGGTGGAGTTAGGTCACTCAATCACATGATGAGATGGATCTCTCATGGTAATACTATGAGAACCTCTACATTGGGTATTTAAATCTGGCCATGTTTGGATTGGTGAAAATTCACGAGCATCAGCTATTGCACTAGGGAAACATGAATATGGTGGAGTATTCATCAAGGTTAACTAACCATTCATGAAACTCTTTATATATGGTTCAAGATACATTCTTTAGATGTATAATATTTAGTTGGGATTAAAATGAGTTAACATGTATAAAGTGATATCTATTTTAATTCCCACCAATTATATAGTGAAAGTATAGGATATAGTAGTGAATAGAATTGTAGAAGTGAAGATATCTTCCATGGGTGATGGTAGTGGGAACACAGATGGCGATACCATTGTAGTTATTACACGAAAGAAGGCACATAGATTAGGGAATGAGATATGATTTAAGAGATGATTCAAGGATAGATGGAATATAGTTAGGGTTCATAATATGGGTCCAGTAATCCTAGAGAGTGGCAGCAATTCAACTACGATGGTTGGGGAAATCTCTCTTCGGATTTTAACCTATCCCAAATCTAATATAGTGATTGTTAATGGACCAACAATTATGAGACTATGCTAAGAGTAATGAGGTATTTTCGGTAGAAAACATGGTAGTTGAGTAAGAATATTATTAATATGAGGAAGGTGGATTGACCTATTTTTACCACCACCCCCAGGTAGATTACACCATACATAGGTAGCATATTGACAGGGGTGAGGAAAGATACAAGAAGTACTAAATAATGACCCAAATTATCATGGATTGATTAGAGGTATATTTTATGTCTTCTCTAATATATATTTTTTGTTTTAATTGACATGGGTGTGAGATTTTCTATTATTTCCACTTCACTACTTAAGGCATAACAATTCTACATGTTCCCTTCGCACCACTATTTATCTTGGAGTATCCTACTAGAGGTGACGTAGTGATAGCACACTACTATAAATAGTGTGATCCAACTCGTGAATAAGAGAGGTTCTCATGTGATCTCATTGTAGTTGTGATGTGTCCTTATGAAATAATTTTAGAGGCTCCTCATCATCGGTATACCAAATTACTCTAGAACTCTAAATAAACCCAATCACCCAAACCTAGGGTACACATCTACTTCCGACCATGTCACTGATATATAGGTATATATATAATTCACAATTATTCTCATTACACATTAAAATTTTATATTAACCCAAAAATTAAACAATATGGTCTTATAGAAATGAAATTTTAATTAAATTAGATCAATTATATTATAAAATAATTGAAATAAAAATTTCATCATAGATAACATGGACATTCATCATACATGGGTCAATTATTCCCTAGGAAAATCTCCAAATAATGTCTCGACACATTATTATTCTATTTTATACCTTTAAAAAATAGTAAGAGAAAAATATATCTGATAACATTTTTTAGGTCCTACCTATAATCGATTATTGCAACCTTGGATGATATTATACCCCAAGAACGCTTCACCATATGATCGAGGATGATGACTAATAGTGTGGTTGTAAAGTAGTATGGTGGGATACTGTACACGTATATTAGATTAAATATAGTATAAATAAATATTCCAATATAAAAATATGTAAATAATATATTTAATGAAATAATTAAACATTTCAATAAAAATCAATATAATCCATGAAATAAAAAATTAATTTTATGCAATACATTTAGGTAGTCATAATCTAACCAGAATATCATAAGATAAAACTATGAAAATTATGACAAATGGTCATGAGTATTAACCTAGACCCAACACCCATTCATGTTCTTAGAAACAATGAAATCACAAATATCAATGGATTTCCCAATTATAAATATACAATATAATATTTATAACAACTAAGGTGCCCAAATTTCATTGCAGATAGTGAAGGGTTTTAATATAACTCGTTATGACTCAAATGACTATGTCACTAAAATTAAAATTCAATTTGTTTTCATTGATATGTGATTTAATAATCAAATATTTATTATTGTATTAATATTTGACATATGTATAATTTATGATTATATGTAATAAAAATAGTACTGATGCTTGATCTCCACAATGGATCTTAACATCATTTTGTTTCTACTTACTTCCATCACTGGAGAGTCAATAGTAATAGAACATGTGAAATCGTAAATGGTAAAAATATAGAAAACCAAGGTAACCAATGAAATAATATTCTGAGAGAACCGATATTGCTCAATATTACATTCCCTCTCAGTAAAAATCATACAAAATACAATGTTTCGAGACTTTCCATTTATCCTAATACTTTTTTCCAGTATAAACTATAGAAACCATCCTTTGCATTTAGAATAATGGTAGTATTATAACCCATATCTTATGATAAATATATTCCAACCAAATAAATCAACTATAATCTTTTTAACTAATCATTAATAATCAACTATGGTTACACAATAAGAATCATATATAGTAATCAATGTCATTTTATACATAATACATTACCTAAATCCCCGGGAATATTCCCCAAGTCATTTCATTTCAATTTCCAACATTTTCATTTCTTATGAGAACCCTAATCCAAGTGATTTTAAAATTTAGTGATCAATATTAATCTAAGAATGTGTATTTGATTTTAAAATATATTATAAATTAACCTATTATACCAAAATGAAATTTTATTTTTAATCGTCTTGTTGTGACATGTTGCACATTGTATGCAGAAAATGTTTCTAGGTAATTATTTTATTAAAAAAATCATATAGTGATTCAGTATATTAAAATCATATTTTAGAATTTTAATACCATTATATTATACCCATTATTGATTTATATAAATTATCAAAATTATTTTCATTTTTGGACATCAAACCATTTTTGTCCCATTATGTATTTCCATGTTCACCTTCCCTTTATAGGTTAGATGTAATAATTTTATCTCTGATACTAAAGGGGTGGAAATTGTTTTAAAAAATAACGGGTCACGCAATAAAAATGTGAACTAGTTCTAATAGTATAATTTTATATTATATATGTCATGTTTTTAATTATGGTTTACATTTTTTGTTGGATTAAAAATATTTTTTATTGTTATATAATTGATAGAATAATGATGTATCATACTGATTGGATATCAACCATGTTTCAAAAAAACGTGAATATTGGTTTTTGGATTTTTCATTTGACAATACTTTATATGGAGTATCTATACAGTGTACCAGCTATAAATGTGTTGGATGACAATGGATAAGTTGTCATGAAGTTAGATACCATATAACAAAATATGGATTTTGAACAAACTATTGTGTTTGGTATCACCATGGATATACGCGTCAATGTTCTACTGGTCATGAACAAAATGAAAGAAGTGGCATGGTGAATTTGATATCTGATTGGTTTCCATATTTCCATCATACCGAGAGGGATAATATTCCAGTGCATGAAGTCAATGATATCAATACACATGAGGAAAATATAGAGGATTATGATGAGAGAGAGAAAAAATTATTGGAAGATGCCAGAACGCCAGTATATCCAGAATGTACTAAAATGGACTTGTTGGAATTTTTAATGCAGTCATATCATGGAAAAATAATGTATGGAATTTCTAATACTACTATTGATTATATTCAAACATTTTTTATGTAATTTCTTTTTTTATGGTGCAAATATTCACTCAAATCAATCCATGGCATAGAAATTAATTTTTCAATTTGGATTTGATATTAATAAATTCCATGTTTGTTCAGAAGACTGTAGTATATTTTGGGAGGAAACAGCTAACCGTAATAACTATAAATAATGATGTACATTTTGATGGAAGACAAATGACTAAGGACCACCATTTTTTGTGGCACAAAATGTCATGTGACACCTTCCATTTATTCCCAGACATCAAAATCTAATCATGTCTAATGAAATCTCCACGAATATGTGATGGAATGATGTTAAGATAATTAAAGGTAATGAAGAGTTGGTTAATCCATCAGATACATTAGCATGGTTGAAATTTTTTTCCCAACATCTAAATTTTTAATCTGAGGTGCGTAATGTCAGGTTGGGTCCATCCTGTAATGGTTGTAATATGTTTAGTCAGATGCTTACTTCTAACAGCATGTGACCAGTTTTTATTCATATTTGTAATCATCCTTTGTGGATGTGTATGAGAAAACTGTTCACGTTCAGGAGTATACTGATATTTAGACCTTATGAGCCTTGTAATGATAAAGATGTATAATTTCATCCTTTATTAAGGGTGTTGAAAAAACATTCGTATTTGGGTGTGAAAAAATTCGATGCTTCTCAAAAGAATGCGTTTCAGATGCGTGCTACCCTTCTATGGGACATAAATTATATCCTTGATTATGCATTGATGTTAGGGTGGAGTGAAAAGGGAAACCTATCATGCCCCATTTATATGAATAATATACAATAGGGAAGTCTTAAATATCATCATTGTTCCAGTTTCATGGGGCATCTACGATTCTTGCCAATGGATCATCAATACAGGATGAATCGTCGGAGGATTGATTATACCATAGAAACTGAAAAACCACCTCAATATATGTCAATAATAAATGTGCATAATAAATTGAAAGAAATCAGTATTTCTTTAGGTAAATATAAGTAGAAATCTAAAAATAAGAAGACTGTTGACACTGAAACAACTTACAATTGGAAAACTTGAAGTAATTTTTTTTGAATTTCCATGTTTTCCTAAAATTATTTTACATAATTGTTTTGAAATAATTCCAATTGAGTCAAAATATTTGTGAAATGTTTCTTGTAATTCTACTAAATATCAAGGTGAAGACCTAAGATGACTTCTGATCTTTTCTTGACTTGTTGGATTGGAGTACTCGACCAGAACTATATCCTTTGTGTATCGGTGAAAGCAAATGGAAAGTTCCTTGTTTTTATTATGTGATGAAACTTATTGAGAAAGATAAATATCTGGTAGTATTTGAGAATATCAATGGTCCTTATGTCTAGTCCTATAACATATCTAAATGAGTCAACATAACAGAGGTGAAACTAAAATATCTAAATACTCATGAGTATAACATCCTTTATAATGAATTTATTCTTATATAAATTCATTATTTTCAATCCAATAATATAAGGGTTAAAGTGATTCACATTTACCATTTTTTAGAGACCATTGATCTGAAAGGTTATCCATGTCATTTATTATAAAATTTCATCACTAGGTTCCATTAATTTCATGTGACATGGTAAATATTATTCCTCTATCTATTTTCAATTTCATGTTGAATTTAATGCTTCATATTCCAACAAAAACACTTCATGGGGAACCCATTTTTTTCAGTGGATGCATCCAAATAAATTAAATATGTTCATTATGAAACCGTATGTTTGAAATAATAATTAACTTGATGGTTCGATTATGAGGCATTATCTACCTCACGAATGTATGTATTTTTGTTCAATGAATTTTTATGATGTCAGCAAAAGACATAACTGGCCAATATGAAATGAAGATTACCATTATGGGAAAATTGAGCCTTTATTTTCATTTCTTTCCCCAACAAGAAGATTTTTTGGATCTTATAGATTGACTACATTGAGGCTTGGAGAGATAGAGACATCACATAGCACAATATTTTTTAACTGTGGTTTGTTTGATTACTATATCATGTAAATAATTTGGGTAATTTAATGTTATCTCATATTATGAAATTTTACATATACCATACACATTTATTATCATTTTTGGTATGGAGCATAATAAAATTTTAAGTAGATTTCATCAATCGTTGACTTTGACATGGACATAGGCCTTTCATAGTATAGAGTTTCCTACTAGGTTGAAATAAAATGCATTACCATTACTTTAATTAGCTTTAAAAATAGTTATCAATTTTATTGTAATATTTATATATATTACATAAGATGAGTTTACCTATTGAGACCTTTTCTAAATAATTGAGAACATTGTATTTTTTTTCTAATTCATTGGTTCGTGAATGAAAAATTTAATAATAAATGGGTAAAAGTTTCTTACAACAGATTGAGTGGTGAAAATGAGAACACGACCTGATGGAGTTATGTTAACGACAAAAACATATTGTTTTTCCAGTTTATCATATATTCGTCCTCGATATGATGATGTGTATTGTTATGGAATTGTTTATAAAATACTGTTATTTAATTACTACTCTCAAGGTAGAGTCACACAGATGAAATGTAAATGGTTGGATTCAATGAGAAGGCATGGTACATTTATTGATAATTGTGGATTCATATTTAATAAAATGATTCGATTCCTACGTATCGAGGAACCATACATTTTGGGAATCAATGGATAAACAAGTGTTTTATGTGAAAGATCATCTGAGACCTGATTATGGTTTCATTAATGAAGTAATCAAAAGAATTATTTTTCATGATGCTAGTTATTAAATTCCCCCCATTGATGTCTCCATTTTTGTGGCAAAAAATATTACATTTGATGAGTCAAATTGTCCCAGTGTGAGTGTTGATATTGAACCTAATGTAGGGATTAGTAATATATATAATAAATTATATATGTTCATTGTTATTTTATTTTATATTGTAATGAGTTTTTTAGTTTATCATTACTATAATTACTTTAATTATGTTTCAGTTTTGAATGATATGATTGTATTTATTGTATTTTCCAGTTTCATATCATTAAATCATATTTATTTCAATGTAATAAACACTGTTTAAATCGTTTTTTTAAAATATTAATTAGTAGATAATTCAATTTAAAAAACTATATTATTAATTTCCTTTTAATCATTGGTTCAATTAGTAATTAATAGAAATAAAATTTGTTCCTCTCATGAATGATTTATAGATGTAAATTGTATTCATGATTTGTAAAACATATTTCAAACAAAATATTACATTTTATTTTTATGTAGATTATGCCAAATACTATAGAGGGATGTATAAAGTGATTGTTTGAACAAGATCGACCAGGGCATGAGTGTGAATTTCCATTTCTTCCATCAGTGAGTATTATAATTGTAATTTTTTCTCTTGCATTACATATAATTTAATGTTAATATTCTATATCAATTTTGTAGGGACATTTAGTTCTACTAGATTTGAATCATAATCTAGTTTGCATGGGTATGAGTGGGGATACTCTATGACCAAGACGGAGCACCCATCAAACAGATTTTTACACTGACCCACCATCAGACACCCCTTAGACCACAACATTCCTTCCTCCTCTTGAGTATTTGGGGATTTTTTATCCATCACTCCCTCATCATCTTAGCTACCCTCTTATTCACAAGCCATGTATTTTCCACCATCAGGGATGAACCCACTAATGACTCCATCATATCATATTTACACTTCAACCAATATGATACCTACTATGCCACCATGTATGTTTCTACCATTACTATATGAATAAATGATGTTTTATCCCCCATCTTACTACCCATATGCTGCCATGTCTACACCAACTCTGATTCCTACAGTCAAACGATCATTTGATGAGTCTGTTCCATTTGATTTCACTAATGTGCATGACAGTCACCCTATGTATGAACAAGAATATAGAATTCCTGTAGAGTCTCTTGAGTCAGGAAAACCCATAGGTCCATCACTGTCTATTGAGAACCAGCAGATGGATTTTTGATTACTACTCTATCAAATTATATCACTTTATTTATTTTGCGTTGTACTGTGACATAATTGTTCTTCCCCCTTATTATTTTTATTAAGTGTGATATTATTTTTGGAGATGTGGGTGTACTCAAATGAAGTATGTTTATAATCTCCCGACATAGAAAACAATGTATTACGATCGAAAAAATCAGATGGTAGGTCCAAATGCAACGTAGTGTAGAATTTTCATGGCCACATTTTCCAAGTATCATGATATCTTTCTGGTGGAACCAGTGTATTGGAGACATATCAGTAAAGAGATCATGGAAAAATTATGGATGAAAATATTGGTAATAAAATTTCATAAAGTCATATCTATATTTTTGGTGTATCTAAATGAATTAACATGTTCATTTCAGATTCAATAAAATTTTCACGATGGATAAGATGATAAGAATTCAAGGTTGATTGATATTTTGGAGTTCTAGAGCTCATAAAAGCATGATTTGTCTGTTGGTTGGAAGATCATGTTTGGTACTGACATAGAGGGAGTACCCATATTCCCTAATTGTCCAAAATGTCAATAAGAAACAATGAGTGCACATTGGCAGACCGCTATGCTTATTGTAATCTAAATCATTAATGGATGGAAAGTAAAATTTAATACATATGTCATTATTTTGATGTTTTAAATCAAAAAATAATGAATGAGGATTCAATGACATTTTTTCACACAATGGGGCTCACAACAATGCTCGATCATGAAAATCACCATGTACTTTAACCACTTATTGTGATGTTATACATGATGGTCTACTAAAAATATTGTTGAATTGAGATCGTATAGATTCATTAATTTCTCATATATAGTACTAATCTAGATCTGTGTATTTTGAATTTCCAGCAATATTCATTGGGCATCAAAGGTCCTGTTCCTCGTGCAAAATTATTTTATTGTAGTAGAATGTAAAATGATGGAAGTGCATTAAATGCCAAAACACAAGGGAAAATTGTAATGTTTTGTATTTATATTTTATATGTTTATATGAAATTCATAATTTAATATGTTTATAAATTCAATAGTCCTCATTGGAGGCCCTCGATGTTTATGAAGATGACATCTTCAAGCAATATGATCTTTTGGGTCAGGTATTAGGTGAGGAGCACCTGAGAAGAGTATGATTTAGACTAAGGAAAAACCTCATACCCACTAGGTAGTGTTCATCATCGAGCTCCTCTCTTATTCCCCAGACTCTGATCTAGAAACTGCTCATGCTAAAGTAGCTGAGGCAAAGAAAAATAGCTTTAGAAGAGCAGGAAAGAAGTAAACTGTTGATCAATCATTTCATAGAAGATTGTGATGTTTTGCGTTAGCCACTTCCATCAATGGATGTTGCTACATATGAATCATATATGTAATCAATGATCTCTTTAAATGATGTATCTGGTGATGCTAATGTGGTTCAGTGTGGCGAAAAAGGTGGTGAAGATAGAGTTGTTGGTGGTTATGATGTTTCTGATGTCGTTGTTGATGATGAGGTTGCAAAAAATGTTTTTGATGATGTGAATTGAAATGGGGATGTGGATTTTTGTGATGAGGGGATATTAATCCCCTCCAATTTTGACTTAGTAGGGAGACCCACGTATGTACTTTAATTATTTGATTTAAAGTTTTTGTATGGATTATAATGGATAATTTATTTTCTTCAAAAAATTTCTCTATACATATTCACATGAATTTACATAGAACTAACATTAGAATCATTAGTCATTCATATGATTATGTGATTCCCATTGTACCATATAATACAAAACTCTAAATTATTTCCCATATAGTGACATGTGATTCCATTTATTATCTATTTATTTTTCATAAATTATTTAATTGCAAAGTACAAATTATTGAAGGTAAAAAAAGTATATCCCTTAGTTGTTATTTCTAAAATTTTCATTTTGTGAAGTTTGACATTGTAATATTGATTAGACTAGTGTGGTTTTTGGAGATCCCAAGTCCCTAAATGATATGGTACAATATATATATATTTTTATAGGTAGCTTTGTATGAAGGGTGAGGCATTTCAATAGTCATACATCCTTTGTTCAGGATAATGGAAATGTTACTACATGAACATATCCACCCCATGATATTTTTATGTGGGGATACATGTAATAAGTGAAAATCCAATAGTTATTCATACAATCACTAAAATAGGTTTCTAAGGAATAATGTCATAATGATTGATCTAGCATATTTCTCTTCATTAGTTGTTTATGGATGTTGATGAATATTATACATAGTTGGTGAGAGGTGTTTTTCAAATATCTTATACCCTCATCTATATTTTATTTGATATTATAGCTTCCATTTTTTTATTTTTTATGCATCTAGTGTCTCAATTTTGACAATAAAAAGAATTATATCATTGTATCAGGATTATATATTCACCTTTTGTTAAGTGGTTATTATGTAAAAATGATTCAGTAAATTACAATTTTTATAAGATTGTTTTGACCACATTTTGAATTTTATACTTTAGGTATGATCATATTTGATGTCAATCCCCCCTCTTCCTTTGGTCAAGCATCCACTCCTCAGTCACAAATCCCCCCTACATCAATCTTTCCCTCAACCAACGCGAACCCACCTTAGGTCAAGAATCCACATCAACAATTTTTAGATTCAACTATTCATTGATATTCAGTCGGTAATATTTTTCTGGCATGGTTAATTGATTCATTGTATAGTTTGGGTTAAAATTTTTCCGATTAGTACTATTGATTTGGTTTTCTATTTTGTTTAGTTTGAACCAATATTCTTGTTTTAGTTTGAGCTTTCCTTCAACTGAAGGTTTTTTTGGCATGGTTTGAGTTGTGAGGATTAATTGATTAGTTTAATTCATTGTTTAGTTAGAGTTTTTTTCCATGGTTAATTGATTTGTATAATCATTTTATGGATTCATTATTTAGTCCGAGCATCACATTCTACATTTTGTTGATATATTTATTGGCTATAGATTCATGGTTAATTGATTCATTGTTTTTTTAACTGTGAGTCACTAATATTTTTATGGCATCCACTTATATTCATTTTTATAGAATGGTTTATATTGTTTTGGCATTGTAATTCTTGGACTTTGAGTCACTTAAATTTTTAATTTTTATAGCATTATTAATTGAATGGGTAGGTTTAGTTGTGGGGGTGGGTGCATGGGGTGGGGTTGGGTGCTGGGGGGGAGGGGGGCTAGGTGCAGGGAGGTAGTTGAAGGGAGTGGGGGTAGGTGCAGAGTGGAGGGGCTATGTGAAGGGGGGCGGGAGGGTTGGGTGGAGGTGTAGTAGGGTTGTCCAGGAGGGGGGGGGTGTGGGTGTAGGTGGTGGGGGGAAGTGGGGGTACTAGGGGGGGCAGTGTGGGTGCAGTTGGGGGAAGTGGTGGTGTTGTGGTTGGGGGGCAGTGGCCAGTGAAGGATGGGGGGGGGGGTAGTTGGGGTGAAGTGGGATGGGGGTGTGGTGTGTGGGGGAGTCTACGGGGGGGGGGGGGGGGGGGAGTATCTATGGGGTGTCTAAGGGGTTATTTCTATGTAGAGAACCGAAAAAAACATAGCCAATGCAAATTTTTTTCAACCACAACATGCAGTTAGGATTGACCTGAATATAAAGAATTGGAGGTAGTTGTTATTTTATACCTTATTAGAAGACATTACTAACCATTTTCATGTTTTTTATAAAATTGATTTCCATAAAACCTGCATGATGAATCGATGATTTTGAGTTGCCTCTTGATTTTGAAATATTCGATCTTTGATTCATTGTTCTGTATGTAGGATTTATAGTTGATACCCATGTATACACTTTTGACTCATATACCATTATATTTTTTTAGCAAAAAAAATAGACACTCTCTCTATTTATAGTTTTCCTTTTTTCCTTTTACTTCATGTATTTTTTCAAATGCATTTTGGCACATATATCCTTTCAAGGGGGAGTCTAGGGGGTTTCTAGGGGATGTATAGGGGTAGGGGCATCTAGGGGGGTCTATTGGGGTGTTTTGAGGGGGGGGGTGTCTCCAGGGGGTGTCTAGGGGGGAGGGGTGTCTAGGGGGTGTCAAGGGGGTCCAGTGCGGGGTGTCTTGGGTGGTCTAGTGGGATAGGGGAAATGTGCATGGGGGAGTGGTTGTTCATAGAGGGTCTTTCCAAGAGCGGGGGTGAATGGTGATGGGGGATGGAGCGGGCGGTGGGTGCAGGGGGAGGGGTCTATTCATGAGGGGGGGGGGGCTAGGGGAAGGCCTATCTAGGGGGTGTCCTGGAGGGTAGGGAGGGGTGAAGTGTGTGTGGCGGAGTAAAGGGAGAGGTGATGTATGGGAGGGGCGTGAAGGGGGCTGGGTGGGATAGTGTGTAGGGGGAAGGGAGGTGTGCATGGGGTGCTGGAAAAAGGGGGATGTGCAGGGGGGCTATGCAGGGGGGGAGTCCAAGAGGGCAGAGAAGGGGTCATGGGGTGTGGGGGTGCATAGGGAGAGTGCTGTTCAGTAGTGGGGTGCCCGAGGGGTGAAGGGGGATGTGGGATTTCTGCAGGGGGCAGGTAGGGGGTAGGGGTTGTAGGGGTGCATGGGAAGGGGGATGTACATGAGGCGGGGGGGAGGGGGGTTGTGAATATATTCATTTTAAAGATCTCAAAAGAGTGATTTGATTCATGTTTTTGGCTTCCTTATGAATTTAAATTTTCAATAATTTTTCTATTTTGATGAATTGTATAGGTATGCCTGATTGGGATTCATGCTATATAGAGAACTAGCAAAAAAACATAGCTGATGAAATTGATTTGATTCCATAACATGCAACCATGATTTAATGAATATAAAATTTAGTAGTGAATGGTTATTTTATATCATTTTTTCAATCATTTGTTACCCTTGGTTTTGTTTTTAATTAAATTTAATTGGAATACACCGAGCTTGCAGAATTGATGAATTCATGTTTATTCTTGTGTGTGAATTATTTGATCTTTTGGACATTTATATGTATCATGGCTGGTTAGTTGATCCCAGGTATGCAATTTTCAGTATTGTACCTTTGTATTTCATTAGAAAAAGTCTTTTATACATTCTCCTAGTTTATTGTTTTACTTTTTCCATTTTTTCTATCCTTTTCTTAATATGCCTATTTTCATGTATTTGAGTTCCTAGGGTTGTTCGGGGGGGGGGGGGGGGTTCTAGGGGGGTGTCCAGCAGGTGGTGGTGTCTTGGGGGGACGGATGTCCTAGGAGTCTCTCTAGGGAGTCCAGGGGGTGTCCATTGGGTTCTAGTGGGGATGTCAGGGGGTGGCTATGGGGGAGGGGGTGTCCCGGTTTGGGGGTGTACGGGGGGGGGGGGGGTTCTAGGGGGTGTCAAAGGGAGTCTAGGGTGTCCCAGGGGGGGGAGGGGTCAATGGGGATGTCTACGGGGTCCAGTTGGGGGTGTCCAGGAGTGTGTTAGTGTGGTGGGGGTGGGGTGTCTTAGGGGGTGGGTGTCTAGGGGGGAGGGGTGTCCTAGGGGGTGTGTTAGGGGGTACAAGGGAGTGTTAGGGGAGGTGTAAAGTGGGTGTCTTGGGGGTGCCCCGTGGGGGTGTCTAGGTGGAGTCCAAGCGGGGTGTCCAATGGGGGGTGTCTATGGGGGGTGTCCAGTATGGGTGTCTTTTGGGGGTGTGTAGGGGATTTGTCTCGGGGGGTGTCCAGGGGTGTCTAGGGGTAGGGGTGTCCAAGGGGGTGAAACGAGGTACTATACAAAGGGGATTGGGGTGTTCAAAGGTGGAGGGAGTGAGGTTCCATAGTGGTTCCATTGTTTCTGATAATATATCAACCATTGCATCATAGTTATTTGCATTTTGTTTTGCAGGAGCAAGGTGAATCCCAGATGGGTAGCTTCTATTTCTGGGAAAACCATCTATACCCATGGTTCATTAAATGTGGGTATATATGCTATTGAAAAACTATCTATATAAATAGTTTAACAAACTGTGGGTATTTGTGATGTGAAGAAAACTATCTATACCGATGGTTTACATAACATTTGATATATAATTTGTATTGTAAAAATGTATTACCACAATTCTGTAAACCATTGATATAGATGTATTCCTTTGGTTTACTATAACCATAGTTCATTTGAAATTGCAGTGGGCTATTCTCATAATTTTCTACAAAACCATTGGTATAGGACAACCCCAACCCCTTGGGAGGACATGGTTCATGAAAATCTGGGTATAGCCTATACCCAAGGTTTCATGGGCTCTACCCACGGTTTGATGTCTTGGTTTTAGGGTAATATTCCAATAGTGAAAATATCATAACCCATGACCCATGGAGGGATATCATGAACACTATAAAAATAGAACCCATAGTGGTAATCAAAATCCTATGTTGAGGGAGTAATTTTACACTTTACCCTCTTATGAATAAACCATGGGCTCAGGCTCAACAAAACCCGGAACATACTAAAGAAACGAAGAGCTCCAAACAACCAATGTGGAAGTACAAATCTTTTATATAGGGAAAACGGCATGTACCTCTAATATTGGA
Source organism: Viscum album (assembly GCA_963277665.1). Taxonomy (NCBI): domain Eukaryota; kingdom Viridiplantae; phylum Streptophyta; class Magnoliopsida; order Santalales; family Viscaceae; genus Viscum; species Viscum album. Next base: position 863,157,680 of record OY728152.1, on the reverse strand, counting down.
TTGGCCCATGTCTACGACCATGATTCTTTGTGTCTTCTCATATACATCTGGTTGTTCTAGTGTACTATATTCATTTCCATGTGCTTGTCTGTGCCTACATACCATATCATGAACAATTACTCAACCCATGAATGTGTTTCTATTTGTGTCAATTCTCATGTACCATATATGGTACATGTCAAGCTGCCAACACCAGGTCACATAGTATTTGCCATGTGTCAAAACAGTGTTATATTATCATCATTTCTAATCCAATGAACCACATATAGGGCCCCAAATGGAGTGTGTTATTGTAGGTACCTCTTATGTAATGTGATATTATTCTTTTGTTTGATGGTTCATTCATGAATCTTATAATTTCATTCTGGCTTCTACTACTCCCTCAATGTATCACAAAAATGAATGTTTGATCATTTCATAACTGATCATTTCCTTCATCAATGACTAGATTCCAGTAAAAAACATGACTAGGAAAACTCCTTTTTTTACCTCATAAACATTACATACCAAACGAAATATCAAGATACTCCAATCCGATCACACAACGATTTTTATCATCTGGAATAACTTCAGTTTTATTGATCAATGATATGATCCAATAGTATAGTTCCACTCAAGAAAAAAATAAATAGTTTAATGACTCCTATAAGGTAATCATCGATTCACCAATCAATGAAACACTAAAGTTGAATGCATAAAGATTTGATGGTAAAAGAAAAATACACATAAAAATTTATGCTTGGTCATTTCCCGAGTTGGACTTAATTAATTTACATAATAATGATTAATGGAAATGATAAATAAAATCTCTAATACCCATGAAAAAAACCCACTCCCTCACAACATGATTGACCCACAAATAAAACAACTATAAAAATTGATTCATGTTCAACATGTTAAAAAAATATTATAAATAAACATATTACAATATCATAACATAGATTATGATTGATATTTAATGATTTGTTTTTGTTTTCATCATTGGTGAGATTGTTGAACTTCGATGTGACTGGAGGCCCTTTCAATATCTGGATCGTTGATCGTCGATAATGATGTCTTTCAATTCTCACCTACATTATCCTATGAATGACCAGGTTTTTTAGTAAAACTAGGAATTTGGGGTTACCACATATTTATGGAGGATATAAATTTATTATCCATTAATAAAAATAAGAAAATAAATATTTTAATTAATTTTATTATTTTTCCCATGATGGAGCCCAAGACAAACACCATACGCCATCCAAGATTACATATTAGCTAGGGTAAAACCCACATTATAGATTTAATGATGGTATAATATTTCCATTATAATAACGCATTCATGGTGTATTCAAAAATTTCCATAAAACACGAATGTGTGATATAAATATATTTAATATTTATATAATATCTATACTAAGCCTCTTCAGGCCTCATATTCTGTATACATCTTAGCTCATGACTCTAAAAATATTAATAGATATATTACATTGATTTAAATTTAATAGATAAATTAAATTGGAAATGAAAAATTCCTCAATATTTATGAATACGTGAAGGGAGGATGTGCCTTTTATAATTTATGTGAGTGGATCTCTTGTAAATTTTCCATGTTTAAAAATAATGTTATGTCACTTTCATAGAAGAATGGATCCAAAAATTTCATATAGATGATGTTGAAAAGGTTAGGGATGAAATTCAATCAACCAATGTTTATTCATCAAATTTTAATGTCACTCTATCACTTAAATTTTTGCTTAACTACTAGTAAACCTGTTTTAACCTCAAACACAACAAATTAAATTTTGAATTTTGTTGCATTAAGTATGGATAAAATTATGTTGATGTTGATTGGAAATATTAATTATTATGATTTCAAATATTTTTTTCATTTTAACAAATTCCATATAGATAATCGGAAACCATTAATTTATAAATAAACCCAATAAATATATCAAAAATAGCTATTTTGGAAATGAATTTATCATGAATATAATGATATTATATTAATTGTATGACAAGTAATCATAAATATATTTATATTAAAATATATATATATAAATTTAATCTATAAAATTAATTTAAATAATTCATTTGTAAATATTAATTTAATTAATTTAATCGGAAATAGCTTATGGCTTGTTTTATAAATAAATTTTTTTAAAATAAAATTTTTTACCTCCAAATGATATCATCTTTATAACAATAAAATTTAAAGTCAATAATTTTTTATTTACATATGTTATAGAACATTATAATAAATAAAATTTGGATTAGTCAAATACTAAATTTTAAATTATTCATAAAGTTTTATTTGGAAAATAAAATATCAATGGAAATTTTTAGGTTTATTTTTGAACAAGTACATTCATAATTGATATTCATACAATAAAATTAAATTTTTTTAGAAAAAGAATATTAATATGTAAATTTTATTATTGTTTTATTAAAAAGTATTTTTCACTTGATATAATTGATGTTAATTTTTACATGATATCTGTATGTTGTGAGGATTCCAAGTCGAGTGAAGCATCAACTATTTCATAAAGTTGTTAAATATTTTTCTTTACATGAATTATTGGATGTTATCCAACATAGATTATGGCCTGATGAGAAATTCCATAGATTTACAAAAACAAATAATAAGATCAAAGATATCATCAAGATGAATTTAACAAAAGGAAAACACTAAGATATTGGAACGATCAATTTTTTCTATGATGTATTTGATTGAAATTTTTCATCAACGATAGTAGTTGGAATTATTGGATCATTTATAAAAAATAAAATCTCTAATTGAAGTAAAATTAATTATTGATAATCATGTGAAAAATGAAAAAACATTAAATAATTATTATTAAATGAAAATGCTTGTTCAAGGTGGGAAGTTACAACAATATTTTATAGTTTTTCCATTTAATATTTTTCAATTAGGATGGATGAGTTGTCACACTTTCTAGGTGGAACAAACTCACAAACATGGATCAATTTTAGTTATAGGATATTTTATGCAATCCTTGGGGATTCAGTCAATAATGAGAAAGAGTGCCTATAAGTGTGATGTGTGGAAGAACGGTGCCCTTGAGTTAGGATAACACTACTTTTTTCATTACATTCTGAATAAGTTCAAGGATTCAATATTTTTATCTATATTACCGATTCATGGATTTTATATGGAATTAACTAATTATTCCCCTTATCGAAAAATGTAATTTCTTTTTTCAAACTATAAATTCATGGTTTCCATATATTATTCTTCATCATATTTTTGTGATAAAAACCCTATAGAAATCGAGAGCTAATTCTTGATGCATGATCCATGAAGTGAGAATTGATATAGCCTAGGGATCTGGCCCTTATAAAAATTATCACCTATTATACACCATTATAAAATAATGATAGTGATTTGGGATTTTGTGAGAGAAAACTCGGTCACAAGACAGGGATGATACCCTCTTTCCTAATTTATTTTCCATATTCTACTCTAATTCATCTTTTTTGAGTGAGTTAGGTTTGGTTTTGTGATTTATTGATATCCGGGGGATTATTCTAGTTTATTATATTTTTATTCCAAAATGAATATTCTTGGGGATTACTCATTAATTTTAAAGGTAAATAATATTACTAAATAAATTATGTAGTATAGTGTTCAAAATTTATGAGAGAGAGATGTTTGATCTAATAAATCATTTATATAGTGAGTGAGGATGATAGTTAATGGTATTCATATTTAGAATATCAATAAATGTTTATTGAGAGTTGATATACCTAGAACTATCCATTTTCATATAACTTCTATCACCACATTTTTTAATTTATTTTCATATCTCAATAATTTCTTCTTTATTCCAATTGTTTCACTATCCTCCTACCATTCACTATCACCATCACATAATGAATCTCTATTCTAAGTTCATCACTATGATTTCATTCAATTTTTATTTCTTTAAAATTGTTTTAAAAAAATAGATATATTTTCTAGGGAATCACTTGGACATTCAACGCATTTACCTTGACACAGACCCCTTTTTTATCCACTCCATTATATCTTGGGTATTATTATTATTTTTACAAAAAAACCTCCTGATAAGGTCACTATCACCAAAATTAATGAAACCTTCCATAGCATTTTAGTGTAGGGTAATCTGTAAATGTTCAACTCATGATATTTTCAAGAAAGGTAGATCCTTATTTAATCATTTTAAATGTTTTTTGGTTCAACATGAAGAACTAAAGTTTAATTTCTCTACTATATAATTTAATTCATGTTATGTTTTCAATTTTCCATTGTAAGTTAATATCGAGTTACAATTATATAAGGTAATGTTTTATAATCATAATATCATTTTCAGTCTTTTAGTTTTGGTAATGCATTTGAATCAATATATTGGTAGTGATCTCCTGATTTTCCAATAAATCATTAGTAAATTTGTCTCAAAAAATTTCATTAATCATTTTTTTATTTAATATGTTTATAATAGTTTCTCACTAAAATTGTGATATTAAGTAGTTATTAAAAAAAATCTCCTCCCTTTTGGATGATTATTTTTAGTGGTGTTTTATTACTTGATGTTGGCTTAATAGAGGAATAATTAAAATGGTTGACTGACCACCCAATATAATATAATTTTTAGGTAATGGAATATCATGGTTTTTTTCCATGCATATATGAGAATGAAATTATGTAATAGTTTATGGGGGAGGTATTTAATCACCGAACCCACCCTTCTGTGTGGATGTATAAGTATTCATATTGTTCAATCGACCTTTGTATCCAAGAATGGTATTCAGTTATTGGTTATTGTGCCAAATATTAATTATAGAAAATAATAGGGTAGTATTCTATATCATGCATTAGGATGTATCATATTGTTTCTCAGTATTCATGATTTTTTAGAGATTTGGTTTAACCATATCTTTTATTTGATCAAATTTTTCTTCTAATTTTTTTTGTAGATGAGAGATTTATGGTGGGTATAATTTCCACATGCCAATGTCACTTTATATTATTATTTTATTTAATAAATTATATTCATTGAAAAAAATAAGTATGGGTTGTAAATTTATAAAATTTTATAAAACTATTATCCTTTATATTAACTACATTGCAATAAGAAACTATGAAGATTAATGTTATGTGTTTACCATTGAGTTTTGTGTTAGTTTATCTTTGACACATCTATTAATGAAATATAGAATATTATTGTTCTATAGGGTTCCATTCAAGTAGTTTAAACATGGGTTATGCTTGGTTTTTGGTAACCATGTTTTATAAGTGTCAGTGGTGCATATATTTAATTAAATAGTTATATAATGGTTATACAATTTTTTTCCAAACTATATATCCAATCCTTGACAGATGAAAATACCAAAAAATTATGAAATTCCCATTTTTTACCTTATTTATTTCTTACATCAGTTTTCCTCACTCTTTATCTTTTTATGTTTCTATGACATCGTTGTTTAGATATCCCATTTCATTTTCAAACAATTTATTTCAGTCATCCACTCATGATGAATATTTACGGGAATGTGATCTAAATCTCATCATTTCTCCTCTTATCCCCATTCTTGGACATTTTATCTACATTTAATCGATAAAATGGTTAGAGTGAGTGACCTTTTACTATTTGATGAATTTATTTTTGGTTTTTATTGATTTTGGTTTTGTAATAGTGTTCTAAAGGTTTCAAATTTCCCATTATAGTGGAATAATAATATTTCTTTGTGAAGAAATTATTTGAGATTAGTTTCCACATGTAATTCATTTGTACATAAATCCATGAGTGATTTATTATTTTCAACAAATGTTTTCAATGTTTCAATGATTATAATTTTTTGTTATTGATTTCTTATAAATTTATGTCGGTCGAACTATTGATTTACTTTTTCCATAAAAAATAATTTCTAAGGTATTAATTCATAAAACTAATTTTAATGGAAAAAACTCTCATTAGGTGTTTTATTAAAATACACCCATGGTTATTATTGAATTAATTCAAAAATTTAACATGGTTTTAAAGATCAAAAATAATAATCATTGAATAACATGTTTTAATTTGGTTTTAAATAAAATTTTGACCATGTTTTTTCACTTTAAAATATATTTTCCACTAGTTGATTATAGATGATTTTTTTCATTGAGAGGGATTAAAAGGTCATGGATGGGTTTAAAAAATGTGATATTTCATGAATTTAGTTACATATATGAATTCTTCACTGAATATATTATACATCGACATAATTTTTTATTTATATTCCATGTATGATATTCAATTAGGTAGTTTATTTAAAAGTTAAAAAGGTTGGTTATATTATGTGAAATTTATGGATTTATCCTATTTAACGGTTATAGTAACTATTTTTAAATTTGTGTAATGGGGGTGTTTCTGTGTTTGGTAATTGGAAGTGAAAGTTGTTTATTATTATTTTTATATATATTACCGTATATTACATGTTATGTTTTCAATAGTACTAAATGTCAATTGAAACCATGGATATGAAGGTGGAAAATATGGTATGAGTACTATACTAGATTCAGATTCAACTTCGGATGTTGTCCATTTGTTGGGATCATTCTATGAATATGATATTTTTTTCTCAGTCTAGTCAGGCAGGGTACGACCAAGTGTATATCCATTTTAATCACATTATGCACCGACTATAAGGGTTTTTATTTGCTATTATCCTAGATTATCATTAGTGGTTACGAGTTTTCCAATGATGGTTTTGATTTATTAACTCTAGGATAGTTTTTATGCATTATTTCATGACTCGTATCTTATCAATATTATTATGTTAATTATTATTCTTTTTTATAAATTTTCTTCCCTTTTTATATTATAATTATGATAGAAATATTTTTAGAAAATATAATAAATTTCTATCTTCACTATATTTAAATAAAAAATATTCCTAGTAATGTGTGAGTAATTTTATGATAAAAAACTGTATGTCCATTATTTATCTTATATTTAATAAATTTCATTTCCTCTTAAATTTTTAGAGATATATTAAAAAAATCTTGTTCAAAAAATTTATATTTATATTTATGCTGGGATAGTTTTCATACATATTAACCATTTATATTTCTAATGTAATGTTTTAGAAATGTTTTATTTATATCAAATGTTATCTTTTCATAATAGGATATGTAGTTTATGTTATGTTTAAATGAAAAACCAATGTTACAATGAAATAATGGTTTTCGGTTATAACATATCAATAATTGTTATGTTGGTGTACCATTTATAATTTCATAGGTGTATTTCAATCCATCAATAAATGGATTTTCTTTTTAATGATATGCACATTGTCTTTGGATAATACCTAACAAGAATTTTTTTCATACTCATAATAGGTTATTGAGTATATGTTCATCTTGGATGATGTGAATGACTTTTGGATTTCCAATTGGTTATGGTGGAGGTGGAATGTGTTGACCATTAAATTTAGGAATGGAGAAGTGTGTTTATGATTTTTTAGTTCACTCTCAATTATAATCATTTTTTATCATTTTTATCCAACCACATGACATTTTTTACTCTTGTTTTTTTCTTCTGGTTAGTCTAGTATAAAAGTTTATATTTTTTTAATTTAGGGATGTTTAGATATATTTATGTCTCAACGTGAGGTTTTATAATATAAGTATTTTACATTATTCCGTTATTGGTTTTATTATATATCAAAACTATTTTTTTTAATGTATGATTCCATGAAATATTAATTTTTCATGATTCAATTTTTTGTGGATATATCCTTTTGTTTATTCAATTATTAAAATAGATAATAACCATTATTTTATGTATTTATTCACTAATATTAATTCCCAACCTATGAAAATCATAACCATACATCTAAAATCTTATTGTGCCATTTATGGTTATGTGGTAGGTTTACCTAGGTTGATTTTTTATATCCTGTGTAGGTATGTCATCAATAATTTTTATATAATAATTTTATGAATAAATATAATACAGTATACTTCCTATATTAGGAATTTATATATTGCAAAAATGATCTAGGTCATATCCTAATAAACAACACCCTTGACCATCTCTGGATCCACTAACATGTTATCCTAAGATGTCATCTTCCCTATTATGAAAACATCCCTGATCTAAATATGACATTTTAAAAGATTGGAATATAATAATGATTTCTAAATTTTCTTCAAATTATACATAGATATATAACATGGTATAATCTCATATATAATTATATAAAAATTTCATGAATGAAAATAAATATTAGGGGATCATGATAGAGATGGATGCCCATACTCATCAAGTCCATGAACACTGCTGACGTGCTCATCAAACAAAATTATATCACACTACACACCAGGTAATATTAGATTCTAAAATATTTTTACTTATATTCTCCACACTCATTTGTAACATGTGATATTATGACCACATATGGAAAATTGATAACACATGGATCCCCTCAGATGGTCAAAAAATAACATCAATATAAAGAAAATTATACATGTTATATAACAACAATTTTTTTTTATTTTGAAAATCAAAATATTAGTATAAAAACTCATCTCCCATCCTATTTAATATAATTTTAGTGAAAAAAATGATGAGCATGGGAGACATAATAACTTTTCCCCTATATCTTCTAATTGTATTTCATTTCCATCAACTCTAGGGAATTAAATCAATTTAATGGAATAGATATAGCATTTTTACACCACACCAAATCAATCCTTAACTTATCCTCCGTATCATGTTTAATTACTGTTAGTTCCTTGGGAAACATGTCCTAAAACAAGTAAAAATGGGAGGGAATACTAAATATTTATTATCCTTATATCATAAAAACTATTAAATAGAGTTGCAATCCTTCCCTACTTCTGATGGTCATGTTCTAGATGACCTACCTAAATATCCCACTCATGGATGAATATTTGTAAATATACCATAGTGGTGGTGAAACACACTCAACTCCAATAATAGTAGAGGTGTTCCTAATATCGAGTCAACAAATCCATTCAGAGGATCATATTTGTAACGGCTACCCAGAGTCGGTGCATTATTACATAACATTGGAATGATCACAAGAAAGATCAAATCTCGAAAGACCGATTGGTTTAGTAGCCTTGGAAACACTAGATATATTCATAAGTTTTACATTACATCATAAAAAGAAGAACTACTAAAACAACATAATGTTTCCACAGTCCACACTATAATCCCCTCATAATATCCCTGCAGGTCATTCATAACTTACATCTTCACATCCTGGGAAAAATAAAACATAGAAAAGGGGTGAGCTGAAATGCCCAGTAAGGATAACAATATAGCGGAAACTTTTATAAATAAGAATAAACTTTTAAGGCAATGTATAACTAAAACAAAATCCTTTCAAACATGAACTTTCAACATGGTATGGCATAAATAAAATGAAATAATGCCATTTACTTATTCACATGGATATTCAACTAATCGAATAATCACATGCAAAAATCAATAACCACTTTCATAATGTTGGAATGCATAATGCCAGACTATCATAACCACATAGCCAAGGCCTCGTGCCAAGACTACAAATAAGATTTTGTCAAGGCCTTGTGCCAAGACACTAGTTTGTCTAATGAGACCTACCGATGCATCGAGGAGCTATAGCGGGCTCCACCCGTCACTTATTAAGTCCAATGCATTCCCATATGAAAAGGTTTAAACATAACATAAACATTCGTATTAAAACTAGCATACGAAATGTCAATACTTTCACCATAAACTATGAATGGTATAAAATAGCACATCCACAGTCAAATATATCACAAAACCATCAATACAATATAGAAGTTTTGTATCATAATAAATCAACTTCAAATAATCATAAAATCCATCAAAGGATGTTGACATAGATGAAATCAAAATTCTATTAAAAGAAATATCTCCTTTTATTTTGAAATCATTTAAGAACCATATAAAATAAAACATTTTCTTTGAAAATATTCTTATAAGCTTGTAAGGGAAGCTTTGAAGATTTTATAACGGCGTAAAATAACCGCACCCGCCGTATAAGTTAAAAAAAACATTCTTACCTCAATTCTGTCGAAAAGGTTAAAAAGGACCTTGTTTCGAAAACGACGGAATGATTCCTTTATAAACCTCTTATAAAAAGTCAAACAAGGGTATAAATTACTTTAACCCATATTCTTGTAAATAGTAAAAATGTTTTGAAATACATTTTTAAGAAACATGGATGTGGATGATTAAGATATCCCAGTAGATTATTACGTATAAACAACCTCAGATAATGAAGAGATTGTGAAATAACCCTTACCTTGTACTTTTCCTTGGTTGGGGTAGGTTAACCTCCTGTATAATAGTGAAATAATTGTTACTAAATTATACAATAATCATATACATTAATATTATATCATATATGATCTTTTAATATTGATTTGATAATAATATCTTAGTATTATCGTCGTTTCGGGTGTTAACTTACTCATTTTCTTTATATGTTTTGTTACATAAGTCATGTTTTTTGTATCTTATTCATATCCAGAATGATATCAAGTCCTTAAACATCAATTTTAAATCATTAAATGATAATTATACTTGAATGGATACGATGGAGAATGAATCTCATCGCGTTCGTGGAGACGGTAGTCCGTACGTACGCACGAACGCTATTTCCATTTAATTTTTATTTTAAAAGAATCGAATCCAAATGATACATAGGTATATTACTATTCCAGTATAATATAATATTTTATATATGTTACTTATGTTCATTAACACCATCCTTTATACGTTCCATGTGTGGTATGAACGAGTCATATCATTTTAAGGGGGCGGTAGTCCGCACTTCCTCAAATGAAATTATCGTATGTATATACAACATGAAACGAATAATGGTATGAAATAAAATGGAATTACAGAAGCTTATATATAAAATATATATCATTAATATCATATTTAATTACAGTGCCATCATAATGGCCACCATGAGAGGCGGTAAGATGTATTTGAACAATCATCGTTTCGTGAGGCGTTAATTTGTCATCCACAGAAACATTATGTTCATCATACATTAGATGGAGTTGTGTGTATGTGTAGTTTGATTACTTCTTATAACAACATCCTAGTATATTGAGGATACTGGTGTTGTTACAAAAGAAGGGAAATAAAAAGAGTTTGGGGGTTGGAGAAGCAAAATAAATGAAAATAATTTAAGAGAAATCGTTACCTTTAATTTAGGTAACTCACTTTGGTTGGAACCAAAGTACTTGTTGAAATTCTTTCTGCCTAAGGGGAGGATTCAAGGAGTAGGAGAGGGATGTGGGGAGATTAGTTGGGCAGATTTTGGACGAGCCAAGTGGCTTGAGAGGTGTGAGGAATGAGTAGAAGTGGTCTCCTTTTATAAGGAAGAGGAGGGGCTCTTTAGGAAAGAGTGAAAGTATTATTTTATAATATAATTATATTCGGTTTCTAATGGTCCAAAAATCATTGAGGTCGAATATAAGATGACTCATATTCTAAATAACATCAACCAATAATAATTGGACAGGTTTTAGATAATATTTTAATCATTATAATATTATTTATTTCAATGATTTATTAATGAGGTAAACATTGCATCATTATTGTGTCATTAATAATTTAACTTATTTGATGTCTAAAAATTATAAATAAAATATCATCTTGTAGTAAATATTTTTAGCTTTCTACTGAATATTTATAATCGCAAATCCAACATGTATAACCCTATGTAAAAAGTGTTCTTCGAAAAGATGTAAGCTTATGCCATTTTTATTTTTATTTTAACTTTATTAATATAATGTGTCCCTACCACATACAAGTGGCTCCAAGGGGTCCCCAAATTGACCCAAGGATGCCCATGGTCGGGTATGTGTCCACCAATAAGGTTAGGACACGTTTTAGGGTAATTTTGTATTATTATAATATTATTTTTTAACCCTTATTTACCGGATTTACCCTTTAACCATGGTAAATAAAATATTTACCACAGTAACTATTCAAAATGTCTAAAAATAAAAGTTATCTATTTACACAATTTGAACATCCTGATTCCAAATATGGAATCCATTTTCCTAAATTCAAAACACAGAAGTGGAAGAAATTAATTTAAAATTAATTCCCGCTGTCAAAACAAAAAGCGTGTTTTTAAGAGATAATAACTATAAAAAGATTGACACTTGTTTATGTTCGGTTTAATTGTAAAATTATTTCCAATGACCAACATTATATTAAATGGTAAAAATATATTCTAAATATACTTTAAAACCACTCAAATTCACAATTTATCACTATTAATTATTTTGATTAAAAAAGTTTTTTTTAATTAAAATTTAGTAATTTTCACTATTCATCAAAATATAAAAGTTATCCGAAAAGTACCAAAATTTCACCCTAGGCTAATTTCAATATTCCGAATCCAAAAATGAAGTCCATTTTGAAGTATAAAATATATATGATTTCAAAAAGTAGGTATTACTATTCAAAACGGCTAGTTTAATTAGTTGTGGTGTGTGTTAGAACTCGAGGTTGCGTACAACACACGCTATCGCATTATTCGAAGGGAAACGTACCGTGGAAGCTTGGGGTGTTACATTCTCCCCTCCTTCAAATAATTGCGTCCTCGCAATTTCTAGGGTATTACTGCATAAAAAGACTCGGGTGGTTCTTCATCATAAGTTCCTCGGGTTCCCACGTTGCCTCTTCCATCTTATGGTTTCTCCACAAAACTTTTACCAGACGCGTCGTCCGGTTTCTCAGTACTTGTTCTCTTGTATCAAGAATCCTGACGGGCTCTTCGCAATAAGACAGATCAGGTTCCAGTTCTAATTCCTCATAGGTGAGTACATGTGTTGGGTCAGGCATGTATTTTCTCAACAGAGATACGTGGAACACATCGTGAACTTTGGAGAGACTTGGCGGCATTGCCAATCGGTAAGCTACAGCCCCAATTCGTTCTAGAATTTCGAAAGGTCCGATGTACCTGGGACTCAATTTACCTTTCTTACCAAAACGTATGACTCCCTTCCACGGAGATACCTTCAGGAAAACATGATCACCGACTTGAAATTCCAAATCCTTCCTTCGATTATCGGCATAGCTCTTCTGCCTACTTTGAGCTGCTTTGATGTGATTTTGGATTACTTTAACCTTTTCCACCGTTTCCTCCACCAGTTCTGGGCCTACAAGTTTTCTATCACCAACTTCATCCCAACAGGTTGGTGTACGACATCTCTTTCCGTATAACGCTTCATATGGTGCCATCTGAATACTTGAATGGAAGCTATTGTTATAGGAAAATTCTACCAAAGGTAAATATTGATCCCACATACCCTGAAAGTCAAGTGAGCAAGATCTCAACATGTCTTATAAGGTTTGAATAGTCCGTTCTGATTGTCCGTCTGTCTGAGGGTGGTAAGCAGTGCTCAAATGAAGTTCAGTATCCAGGGATTTCTGAAGACTTTTCCAGAATCTTGAAGTAAAACGGGGATCACGATCAGAAATAATCGATAGGGGTACTCCATGAAGTCTCACAACTTCATTAATGTATAGTCTTGCTAGATGTTCTAGGGGTAGATCTTCTCTTATAGCAAGAAAATGTGCTGACTTGGTAAGACGATCAACAATAACCCATATTGCATCGTTCCTTCTAGGAGTCTTTGGTAGCCCCATGACAAAGTCCATCGTAATATTGTCCCATTTCCACTCCGGTATGGGAAGAGGTTGCATGACTCATCCAGGCTGTTGCCTTCCAGCTTTCACTTGTTGACAAACCATACATCTTGACACAAAATCAGCAATCTCCCTCTTCATGTTGTCCCACCAAAAATGTTCCTTCAAATCTCTATACATTTTGGTGCTCCCAGGGTGTATAGAGAAATTGGAACTATGAGCGTCATCCAGCAATTCTCTTTTTAGATCAGGTATATTGGGAACACAAAGTCTCTTCCCGAATTTCAAAATTCCATCTTCATACACAAAGTCTCTCAATCTCCCATCATTCAAAGCTTTAATCTTCTTCTGAAATTCTTCATCATCGGTCTGGGAACTCTTAATCCTTTCTAGAAAAGATGGTTTGGCAACCATTTGAAAAAGCATTGATGTTTCACCTTCCCTGGTTATTCCCATGTCCATCTTCTCTAGATCCATGAAAATTGGATCCCTTTCAATTATCATCATGTTCAGAACTCCATGGTCTTTTCTGCTCAAAGCATCTGCTACTTTGTTTGCTTTCCCCGGGTGGTAGTGTATCGTGCAATCATAATCCTTGAGTAATTCAAGCCATCTCCTTTGCCTCATGTTGAGTTCATTTTGTGAGAAAATATACTTCAAACTCTTGTGATCAGTATAAATCTCACATTTTTCACCATAGAGGTAGTGCCTCCATATCTTCAAAGCAAAGATCACAGCTGCTAACTCAAGATCATGAGTAGGATAGTTTTGTTCATGAATTTTCAACTGTCGTGATGCATAGGCAATAACTCTATCATTCTGCATAAGGACACAACCAAGTCCTTTCTTTGATGCATCACTATAAATAACGAACCCATCATTCCCCGATGGTAGAGTCAATATAGGAGCATTGACTAATCTTTTATTCAATTCTTCGAAACATTCTTCACACTCTTTTGTCCAAACAAATTTAACCCCTTTACGTGCGAGCTTCGTTAATGGGTTAGGCAATCGGGCAAAATTCTGGACGAAACGTCGATAATAACCTGCCAAACCAATAAAACTACGTACCTCAGTTATACTCGTAGGTGCTGGCCATTCTTGGATTGCCTTGGTATTAGAAGGATCAACAGAGATTCCATCTTTAGAGACAATATGGCCAAGAAAAGAAATCTCCTGAAGCCAGAATTCACACTTGCTAAACTTTCGATATAATTCATGCCTCCTCAGAGTCTTCAAGATAATACGCAAGTGATTTTCATGATCTTCATAGGTTTTGGAGTATACCAAGATATCATCAATAAATACCACCACAAATTCATCGAGATACTCCTTGAAAACTCTATTCATTAGATCCATGAATACAGAGGGTGCATTAGTCAATCCAAACGGCATTACAGTAAACTCGTAATGCCCGTACCTAGTTCGAAATGCTGTTTTCGGAATGTCTTCCTTCTTCCCACACAACTCATGGTATCTAGATCGAAGGTCAATCTTTGAAAAGTATTGAGCTCCATGCAGTTGGTCAAATAAATCATCAATACGAGGTAGGGGATACTTGTTCTTTATCGTTATAGCATTGATCTCCCTGTAGTCGATACATAACCTCACAGATCCATCTTTCTTTTTAACAAAAAGAACAGGGGCTCCCCATGGAGAAACACTAGGGCGAATAAATCCCTTATTACTCAATTCCTCTAGTTGTTTCTTTAGTTCGACTAACTCTACAGTGGCCATTCTATAAGGCGTCTTCGATATAGGCCTTGATCCAGGAATCAAATCAATGGAAAACTCAACTTCTCGTTCTGGAGGATGTCCAGGTAAATCTTCTGGAAATACATCTACAAATTCTTTCACAATAGGTACATCCTCTATTTGAACATTCCTTTCCTCACCCACAGTTATTTCATTCTCTTCCTCCCCAATAATTGAATTTAGTTGAGCTATTGAGGGTGGATCTAAATAAGAATTATGTGGTGATGGTTCTGCTCTAAAAATAAGGTGTTCCTTATCATTATCATCAAGAATCGTAACCTCTTTCTTCTTACAATAAATATTCGCATCATAGTCCGAAATCCAGTCCATACCGAGGATTATATCAAACTCAATCATAGGTATGACGATGAGATCAGCAGATAAAGAAAATTTATGTGCTCTAATGGGGACTGATTCACAAAACTTTGTTGCAACGATACTTCCCTTAGGAGTTTTGACTGACAACTCCCTTATTAAATCAAATTGGAAATATCTAATTTTCTTAGAAAACTGGGAAGATATGAAACAATGCGATGATCCAGAATCAAATAATGCATTTTCTAAACTTGAGGAAACCATTAAATTACCTGCCACCACATCTTTCGGAGCTTCTACCTCAGCAGTAGTGATAGCATAAGCCTTGCCTTGATCCCTTGGCCTTTTCTGAGGTAGGTCCTCCTGACGCTTAGGACATGCATTTGCATAATGCCCCATCTCCCTGCAATTATAGCACTGAACGTTGGTAGCTTCCTTCTTTCCCTTGCAATCATGAGCTTGGTGGCTTTTTTCACCACACTTGTAACAGACTCCCATTCCCTTCAGGCAAGCACCGGGGTGTTTCTTCCCGCACTTACCACAAGATGGATATTCAACCTTTTCCTTCTTCCCCTTATTTCCATTCCCAGATTGATCAGCAGGTCTCTTCTTCTCTTGCTTTGCTTTAAAGTCATAAGACTTAGAGAATTCCTTTTCGGTCTTGATAGCACATGAGACAATGTCTTCGTACGATGAAAAGGATTGTGAGACTAATGCTCGACGGAGAAATGGTTTTAACCCATCAAAGAAACGATCAATCTTACTTCTTGGGTTGCGAATATAATCACCAGCGTACCTCGCTAACCTTGTAAAGTTAGCCTCATACTTTGTGACATTCTCATCCTCCTTTTGTCTCAGACTCAGAAATTCGCTTCCCATATCTGCTCGATGGTCGCGAGGAAAGTATTTTTCTAAAAACAGATCTTTGAACTCCCTCCATTCCATATTTGATACTTCATCATCTTCCTTCGTATTTTGAATCAATGACCACCATTGATCAGCATCTCCAGTGAGGCGGTAAACTGCCATGATAACTTTTTCCCTTTCACTGCTCCCCAAATCCTGAAATATTTTCTCTAGGGAAAATATCCATTACTCAGCTACTAAGGGATTTTTATTCCCATTGAACGTTGGTGGTTGTTGTCTCATGAATAGATCTAACATTGATCCTCCACGCTGCGGATCAAGGTGCTCCATACGGGTAAGGTTATTATTCATAACCTGAGTAAGTTGTCCCAGTATGGTGATTAGCTGATCAGCACCAGTTGCATCACCAGCCCCACTATAATTATCTTGAGCAGGAGGGAAATCCCTACATGGAGTGCGTGCATTGATACGGTTTCCATTTCTTCCACTAGGCGCCATTTCTAAACAATGGCATAAACTAGATCAGTTTATGAATCAAAATACATAATCCCATACTTATAAAATACTTAACATAAATTGAACTATTTATGGATATAATCCATAATCATAATAATTTTTTTTTCTTTGAGGATGTATATACTCATAATCCCTTCAAAATGATTTGTAAAGAAAATGAGAGTTATCCTAAGCATATCCCCCGGGAGTGTCGTAACCAAGAGTGCAGCAAGTCCCGTTGTCGTGCACCAGTTCCCGTTCGAGTCTAGCTCAAAGCGGTGTTTTCGGATTTTACCCATAGGTACATCTGTGCCAGAGCCGCCTCTACCTGCTCGTATCCAGACAGGGATGTATTGCTCGGAAAACTCACAAAATCTCTACAATACCAAAATTCTAGGAATTTCTTCTATACTAATCCTCAAAGTTCATCTTAGGTCTACGTGCTCTAATCAGAGTTTATCTAAATCTAGCTTCCAAGGTTTTTACTAAACTTCCTCTGATACCAACTGTAACGCCTCGACCCCAGCAACCCAGAGTCGGTGCATTATTACATAACATTGGCATGATCACAAGAAAGATCAAATCTCGAAAGACCGATTGGTTTAGTAGCCTTGGAAACACTAGATATATTCATAAGTTTTACATTACATCATAAAATGAAGAACTACTAAAACAACATAATGTTTCCACAGTCCACACTATAATCCCCTCATAATATCCCTGCAGGTCATTCATAACTTACATCTTCACATCCTGGGAAAAATAAAACATAGAAAAGGGGTGAGCTCAAATGCCCAGTAAGGATAACAATATAGCGGAAACTTTTATAAATAAGAATAAACTTTTAAGGCAATGTATAACTAAAACAAAATCCTTTCAAACATGAACTTTCAACATGGTATGGCATAAATAAAATGAAATAATGCCATTTACTTATTCACATGGATATTCTACTAATCAAATAATCACATGCAAAAATCAATAACCACTTTCATAATGTTGGAATGCATAATGCCAGACTATCATAACCACATAGCCATGGTCTCGTGCAAAGACTACAAATAAGATTTTGTCAAGGCCTTGTGCCAAGACACTAGTTTGTCTCGTGAGACCTACCGATGCATCGAGGAGCTATAGCGGGCTCCACCCGTCACTTATTAAGTCCAATGCATTCCCATATGAAAAGGTTTAAACATAACATAAACATTCGTATTAAAACTAGCATACGAAATGTCAATACTTTCACAATAAACTATGAATGGTATAAAATAGCACATCCACAGTCAAATATATCACAAAACCTTCAATACAATATAGAAGTTTTGTATCATAATAAATCAACTTCAAATAATCTTAAAATCCACCAAAGGATGTTGACATAGATAAAATCAAAATTCTTTTAAAAGAAATATCTCCTTTTATTTTGAAATCATTTAAGATCCATATAAAATAAAACATTTTCTGTGAAAATATTCTTATATGCTTGTAAGGGAAGCTTTGAAGATTTTATAACGGCGTAAAATAACCGCACCCGCCGTATAAGTTAAAAAAAACATTCTTACCTCAATTCTGTCGAAAAGGTTAAAATGGACCTTGTTTCGAAAACGACGGAAAGATTTCTTTATAAACCTCTTATAAAAAGTCAAACAAGGGTATAAATGACTTTATCCCATATTCTTGTAAATAGTAAAAATGTTTTGAAATACATTTTTAAGAAACATGGATGTGGATGATAAAGATATCCCAGTAGATTATTACGTATAAACAACCTCAGATAATGAAGAGATTGTGAAATAACCCTTACCTTGTACTTTTCCTTGGTTGGGGTAGGTTAACCTCCTGTATAATAGTGAAATAATTGTTACTAAATTATACAATAATCATATACATTAATATTATATCATATATGATCTTTTAATATTGATTTTATAATAATATCTTAGTATTATCGTCGTTTCGGGTGTTAACTTACTCATTTTCTTTATATGTTTTGTTACATAAGTCATGTTTGTTGTATCTTATTCATATCCAGAATGATATCAAGTCCTTAAACATCATTTTTAAATCATTAAATGATAATTATACTTGAATGTATATGATGGAGAATGAATCTCATCGCGTTCGTGGAGACGGTAGTCCGTACGTACGCACGAACGCTATTTCCATTTAATTTTTATTTTAAAAGAATCGAATCCAAATGATACATAGGTATATTACTATTCCAGTATAATATAATATTTTATATATGTTACTTATGTTTATTAACACCATCCTTTATACGTTCCATGTGTGGTATGAACGAGTCATATCATTTTAAGGGGGCGGTAGTCCGCACTTCCTCAAATGAAATTATCGTATGTATATACAACATGAAACGAATAATGGTATGAAATAAAATGGAATTACAGAAGCTTATATATAAAATATATATCATTAATATCATATTTAATTACAGTGCCATCATAATGGCCACCATGAGAGGCGGTAAGATGTATTTAAACAATCATCGTTTCGTGAGGCGTTAATTTGCCATCCACAGAAACATTATGTTCATCATCCATTAGATGGAGTTGTGTGTATGTGTAGTTTGAATACTTCTTATAACAACATCCTAGTATATTGAGGATACTGGTGTTGTTACAAAAGAAGGGAAATAAAAAGAGTTTGGGGGTTGGAGAAGAAAAATAAATGAAAATAATTTAAGAGAAATCGTTACCTTTAATTTAGGTAACTCACTTTGGTTGGAACCAAAGGACTTGTTGAAATGCTTTCTGCCTAAGGGGAAGCTTCAAGGAGGAGGAGAGGGATGTGGGGAGATTAGTTGGGCAGAGTTTGGACGAGCCAAGTGGCTTGAGAGGTGTGAGGAATGAGTAGAAGTGGTCTCCTTTTATAAGGAAGAGGAGGGGCTCTTTAGGAAAGAGTGAAAGTATAATTTTATAATATAATTATATTCGGTTTCTAATGGTCCAAAAATCATTGAGGTCGAAGATAAGATGACTCATATTCTAAATAACATCAAACAATAAGAATTGGACAGGTTTTAGATAATATTTTAATCATTATAATATTATTTATTTCAATGATTTATTAATGAGGAAAACATTGCATCATTATTGTGTCATTAATAATTTAACTTATTTGATGTCTAAAAATTATAAATAAAATATCATCATGTAGGAAATCTTTTTAGCTTTCCAATGAATATTTATAATAGAAAATCCAACATGTATAACACTATGTAAAAATTGTTCTTCTAAAAGATGTAAGCTTATGCCATTTTTATTTTTATTTTAACTTTATTAATATAATGTGTCCCTACCACATACAAGTGGCTCCAATGGGTCCCCAAATTGACCCAAGGATGCCCATGGTCGGGTATGTGTCCAACAATAAGGTTAGGACACATTTTAGGGTAATTTTGTATTATTATAATATTATTTGTTAACCCTTATTTACCGGATTTACCCTTTAACCATGGTAAATAAAATATTTACCACAGTAACTATTCAAAATGTCTAAAAATAAAAGTTACCTATTTACACAATTTTAACATCATGATTCCAAATATGGAATCCATTTTCCTAAATTCAAAACACAGAAGTGGCAGAAATTAATTCAAAATTAATTCTCGCTGACAAAACAAAAAGCGTGTTTTTAAGAGATAATAACTATAAAAAGATTGACACTTGTTTATGTTCGGTTTAATTGTAAAATTATGTCCAATGACCAACATTATATTAAATGGTAAAAATATATTCTAAATATACTTTAAAACCACTCAAATTCACAATTTATCACTATTAATTATTTTGATTAAAAAAGTTTTTTTAATTAAAATTTAGTAATTTTCACTATTCATCAAAATATAAAAGTTATCCGAAAAGTACCAAAATTTCACCCTAGGCTAATTTCAATATTCCGAATCCAAAAATGAAGTCCATTTTGAAGTATAAAATATATATGATTTCAAAAAGTAGGTATTACTATTCACAACGGCTAGTTTAATTAGTTGTGGTGTGTGTTAGAACTCGAGGTTGCGTACAACACACGCTATCGCATTATTCGAAGGGAAACGTACCGTGGAAGCTTGGGGTGTTACAATATTGAAGTTTTTAATATGTAATACAATGAAATCCTAGATATTATATGTACAACAAATAATGACAGCATATTTATTACAAGATAGAATACATTTGAATTCCAACCCTTTGTTTGTATTATGAATTATAAAACCATCGATATTCTCTTTGAACAAATTTATAAATTTATACAATATATAAGATATAAATTATATTTAATTACATATATCAAATAAAATATATGATATGGTGGATGGAACTACAATCATACATCAAATAGTGGATTGTCTCTCTCTATGATCAAAAGGATCATTCTCAATGGAATAAATATAACCTGAGCCTAGTCCTCTATCATGATGTCCATTAATATTAATACATGAATGAGAACCTACAATATTCATATTCTATATTTAGGATCGATTTCCTCATACATTTCCAAAAAAAATGGAAATATCTACAATGACCATCTTACTGTGATATTGATGATCAAAATCCAGACCGGTGAGCCTTTCCATCATGGCACCAAATACCAGGATAAGAAAAAATAAAAAAAGAATACAATATAGATTTCATAACTTCCCATGTGAATGAAACTTTGTATGTGGTTGGTGGAACTATGATTAAATATTCCTCACTCAACAACACATGTAATATACTAGAGGAGTTCTCCCAAGTGCAGAAAGAGATGTAAAATGTCCATAGTAAGATTTTCTATTACACCACAAAGAGAATCCAAAAATTATACTTTTTACTACATTATTATCCAAATTAACATATGCCAAAGAACATAAAAATTCATTATTTGACACTCCCTATAAAGTTCCTCTTAGAGATGAAAACCTAGTTCTGTACCTAATTGAACTAGAAAACATTTAAAAAAATATATTTTATAACTATGTCCATCATAAATAATATTAAACATAGATATCACATCACCCAAAAATTAAGGATAGAATAAATATTGTATATTATGTGTGTAGAATAATCCATAATAGACGTATACCCCAAGAAACAATGTATAAAACTACAAGTAATATTCACTCACAACATCTTATAAATGAATAAATCAAATATGTTCCCTATAAAATCATTCCAGATCTACCCCTTATATTGGTATACAATTTGTAGAACATCCCACTAGACATTCATTAGTCATTGAAACATATATTGATCTAACATCACAATATTATCAGGTGGCATCTTACTATGATTGTATATGAATTATAAGGACTATATTTCGAGCTCATAAGCCTGTGGTCCACCCAAAAATATGAAAATAAGTAGACTATATATCTTTAATTTTTTATAAAAATATTAATATAATGGATCCACTCATAAGCTCCATATTACACATATAATATAAAATTAACTGTAATCTCTCAGATCTACTTATTAATTAATGGTCATAAAGAAACTAAAGGCTCTAACTCTTGTACTATAAGAGAATTTCCATTCTCATCCACCAGACACCAAACTATAGTTCTCTATGGTAACTTATATCTATAATGATAATCACAGGTATTCTAATTATTCTATCATTGTTCTAAGTGAAAAATATTTTGATTAATATAAACAAGAATCACATCAAACACATCTATGAACACTTTATCTACTCTTGGTTCTCAAACATGGTGGGAATACTCTATCCTAACTAATAAACTATCGTTTTTCTGTTATTGTATATATGGATTCACATAATCAATCATTAGATAATAAAAATGGATTAATATATATACATGGGATCAATTAAGTAGAGTTCCATTAATAACTTGTATAAAAAAAATTGTATTACAAATTTATAACACATTAAATAACTAAATCCTACATCACAATCATGTTCTCTATTACACACTAGAATGTGAATGTCCAATAAATAATATATATACCACATGAAATAGAAAAATTAACACCCTCTTCTCACAAATATATATGTATAATTGCATAAAAAATAAATGAAACAACAAATTATTTAAAATGACATACTTTTAAACTCAAATAATATATAAAAACAATCTTCTCCTGAGTAACAATGTATTTTCATATATAGTGTTTATCTTTTCCCAGACATCATGTCCTTCAATTTTTTTTTAAAACATTTCTGTAGCTAAAATGATAGAAATGGAAAAAATCAAAATAATGACTTATTACCACTTTGTAATGTCACTCAGTCCAATTAGGATGAACCAAACATAATATGATGTATGACCTTAATAACTCCTCCCCAAACAATAAAGTCTATCAAATATAGTAATGTGTATATAAAAAATGTGGAATTTCTATACCCTATATATAATTTATGTTTAAATAACTTCTAAATTAACAATAATCATCAACCAAAATTAATTATAAAATATTGTCATTATAGCTACAAGCTAGAAATAACCAAATATAAAGCATGATATAATAAAAACAAAAAAAATATTAAATAGAAATTGTTATACAAACTTAAAAAAGATCACCTCTTGATCTGATCACGCACCATTCCATCCAAAAAAAACTATTTAACATTTGTGTCTATATTAACTAGCTCGCGTCTCCACTAGATCTCATATACCACTCAATTTATCTTTATATCTCACTCATCAATCAAATACTTATTAACCTTAACTATATTTATGATCATAAAATATTCATTCCAACTAAAATGTATTGGATGGGTGTGATTACAACACAGTTGTCCACCTCCATTAGTGTCTATACAAAACATGAGAATATATTAGTGCATATAAAATGTTATATGTTAAAAACAAAATATGTAATTAAAAAATTATTCCCATAAAATCATTGTTATTAAAAAAAATTGTTATTATCATGAATTATTTTAACCATTCTTACATCTATATAACCATATCCTCTAAGGAATTGGGATTTAATTACCTAATCAATACTAGGACAATTCATTACAACACATAGTGTGAACCTAAAAATATCTAGAGGATGGTGTAAACATAAGGGGTTAAACAATGTATTAGTGGGAGATAGTTTTCTACATTGTAAAAAAATAATAATATAAGGGAATTCAAATTGAAAAAATTTCATGACAATTGGGTTCTTTAATCATACATGCCGAAAATGAATTGGGATCTTCATCAGGCACCAATTTAATATTCCACATGGATAAAAGTTGTCACAACATCGATATGAATATGAATACATATATATTACAGGTCCAAATATATTATATTGTCCAAAAATATAAAATAATAAAATAAATTATATACACATAATATACATTATAATCGCCAACATAAGGTATAACTAGAATAATATTATAACGTCTTGTCCAAGATTCTTGGATAAGGAGCTCCAATTCAGGTGGCCACATGGTCTGATGCAGAAATCTCAATACATTAGAGGCTACTGATTTATAGATAGGGTCCATAGTGTTAAAACAAGGAAAAGATACCATCATAATCCTAGTATCTCATTGTTGTAATATATTAATAAATGTAGGAATAATAATATCAACTAAAAGAAGACTGTAAAATATCCAGATAAAATTAATAGTAGTCAATAGAACAATCAAATACCATATAAAAAATTATGTAATTCCATGTCTCCAAATTAAAACATACATGGAATATGGAATAAATACAGAATTTTATGTCATAAGAATACAAAAGACCAAAATTCCATCTCCAGATTGTATCATGAGCTATAGCTCCATCATGTGCTCCCCCAGTCCCATGTTTAAATCATTCAAGTATCGATGACAGAGTGCAGACCCATGTCCATACCTGCATCCAAGAAGAATATTTTGTACCAATCATAATCTCAAAAAAGGTGTGAGATATCATCAATAGGATACCACTAATAATGTATATAACAAATATAGCATGGGCATATGAACTAAAAATATTTGATGGTATGACATGTAAACTCTAATATATGAAAAATATATATGATTCATTAGAAAAATATATAACAAATGAAGACTATAAAATTTTATCCTCAATATATAAGAAGTGTTAACATCAAAAATAAACGGTCTTGGTATACCCCTCATATGAATAATGCATTAGTCCTATATTGACCAATTCCCCTGGTGATAACTAAGGAGACCACATCATGACCAAGGATCTAATCCAATGGAATCTTGGAATAATATTATTGATGCATGGGTTTGGTCCCATGTAAATAACCAGTGAAACCTATATCAAATAAATTATTTTATACGGAAGTCATATGTGTCATACCTCAATCTCCCTCATTGATACCAACGAAAAAAATTGATCATGCCTAGGGGACGTACACACCATAACATAATCTCCATGCTTATTTAATTGCATTAGGAAACATGCGTCATTACATTATAATAATTTAGTTCCATACCGAAATATAATAGATTCCATATCTTCAAAAGAATTCATTTGTGTACCATGATTTCCAACATCAATCATGTAATGTAAAATGACATGTGTATTTTACTATCCATTCCCAATTACAATTATCGGTATAAATTGAAACAATTTTAGAAAATATATATCTCATTAAATATTTTAATTATTCCATCCATTCAACCATTTAAATATCTTTTAATAACATGGAGGAAGAGTCATATTCATCTTCAATTTTTCTCTTTAAATTCATAACGTTTTCACACTATTATATTACTAGATCACAAAACCAAATTTTTGTATTTAACATAAGGAATATAAAATAACACACCTCATATGTGGAACTAGTTGAGGTTTAAAACCACTAACCATGTCAATAAGAAAAAATAGAATATAATTAATGTTCGAAAAATATAATTAAGACATTAAATTATTTTAGGATCAATGCCCGAAAGCTCCAACATGAACCATAATGGTAATATATAAATAGACCACAAAATATTATGGAAAATGAATAGGCTACATACCATATTGCTGTGGTAGAACACTCAACTATTAACTCCATTTATTTGGTCATAAATAGAAATAAAATGAATGAATATATGAATAACTAGAAAATAGGCCATATTACATTGTACCAAAATAGATTCAAATGTCTTGATAAGAACAAGAAATGAAGGAAGTGGTTTAAAGATCATACCAATGGTGATCCAACATGATGGGCTATGTCACAAATGTAGTTTGGACGGAGGGAAAACACCACAAATGATGTTTAGGTTATTAAAGAAACTTTAATGGGAGGATCAGGGTAATATTCTACAGAAAAATAGAATATAGAAAGCGTTAAAACCTTTAAAATTAATGGGGGGAAAAGATTTTTCATGCAATTTTTAATGGTCACCTAAATTAGACTAATAATTTGCCAAACCATTTGACAACCATGAACAACCAACTCTCCAGGTGACACAACCCACAAGGATTATATTATATACATTGAAAATACATGAAAATCCATTGCACATCCTTTACAATGAGTCTAACATAATATACATCACCATATGGCATTGGTTTCATGGATTCATCAAATTGTGAAACCCCTATCAGTACTCTGGATAACCCTGTATGGTTTTCTGTAACAATAGAAATCGGACATAAAGTTTTCTACTTCTTTTAAGCCTAGTTATTTCCTCCCAATGTTTTGTATACATGTCATCAACTAGCCCCCAAAACCCGCATTTCCATGATGACCTAATTGGGCATTTATATTAAATTAATACTATGTAATTTTTAAAAATATATAAGGGTTCGAACCCCATGTAAAATACGGGTTATTATAGTCTTCCCAACTTTATTTAACTAATCCTAATGTTGTCCTTCAAAGGGTGGTATACTGAATTTGAAAATTAATATGGCCACTGAGCACATATATCAACCTCCCACTCCTTGGTGTTATCATATACCCAGTTTTTTTTCCATAGAAATGATACTAGAGGTATAGACCGGACATAGATAATATTTTTTCCCGATCTAAAATATATATCATATGTTCCAAAAAGGATGAATCTACCACTATACCTCATTAGGAGGAAATATATGCGACAGATCTGAATAGTCCTGATGATGTTGTGAAACATAGATGATGTCGTGCATATCTTGTTTAATATGAGGTAACTAAAATTGATAGGAAGCCATCCAATATCATTAAATAACATCATAAGATCCCAATACCCAATTTTAAATCTTCTCCTTCCATATAAAGCATCAATTCCCTAGTCTAGGTGAAACACAAAGGAAAACCTTACTCTCTACCTCTAACTCTATTATTTTTCGATAAATATGGACAAATGAATTCTTCTTATAATGAATTAGAACCATTTACATCTGAATCCAATAATCCTACATCGATGTATTCTAAAAAAGATGATATCCAAGTATAACTAACTCACATACTTCTAATAATCACATTGGTGAATTATGTGGAATACAATATAGGGACTAATGGGGATTCATCATAATCATTTCATGAAAATTTTTACTCTAGGAGAACTTGACATGAGATATATATTTCTCCAATGAACCTCTAAAATCATGGACATAAGATTTAAATAATCTCATCTAGTACTTTTATCTTCAATTCAGAATAACTATCAGTCTAAGGGTGAAATTTTATCCTTAAAATCACCTACATACCCAATTTGTTCTTTAACCCATACAAGAATATAAACATAAAATGATAATCCTAATCTGAAATGATGCAATGGGAGATCCCATGTAGGCATATAATCTCATTGACATAGTCTTCTATGCTCATACACTAATAAGTTCCATATGAAAAAGTAATAATTAAGAGTCCTTCATGAGCTTTTGGATAATCACCCAAATAACATCACTATCTCAGGGGAGTCTTAGTGATTCAGACCCAAAATCCATAGTGACATCATCCCATTTCCTCTCAATAATGGGTACCAACTATAGAATCTTCAATGTTTACTAGTGTTAGTATATATCTTGTTGATAGGTGGAATAATGAGTAATAAACCTAACTATATTTATTTTCATCACCAGTCACTAATATTGGATGTGTAGGTCATGATACATCATGGTATTATAAGGATTAACTACATATTCATCAAAGTTATGGTATATCTGATTCTTCAAGACCTCAAAGTTATTAGATGAAATATGGATATAAGATACATGTCACTATAATCCTCCCAAACTACCACTATATGATTCCATCTCGTTAGAGAATCTACTAGTGAATTATATTTCCCAAGTGTATAGGTCAGATCAGAATTGAAGTATTATAGGTATTGAACCAAACATCCCAACTAGAGGTTCATGTTATGTTATTTTGAGATTTATTTTACAATTTTATGACCATAAATCACTAAAAAATAACATCCAAATAAGTAATTCCTACAATGACACTAGACATGAACAATGACCACCAACTCAAGATCATATGTCAGGTAAATCTATATGTGAGGTCTCACCTACCGAGAAATATATGCAATGATGTGATCATCATTCATAAAAGATCACCCAATCCATATTCCTGTGAAATCTCAATCGACTATATATCTCCATCTTCGCTCAGGAAGAATCAGGATCCATGCTAATTTCAGTAAATAATTCTTCTAATGAAATTTTATCTCATAGTATCATGAAAATATAAACTTGAAACCCTTTTTAGGGAATCATATGAGAGGTTATCCATGTCATATGATGACTAGGATAATGTGAATATAATAACCAGATATTCCCATGAAATTACATTTGTCAAAAAACATTCTTGGGATGTCCCTTGGTATCTACTACTATCAAATTACCTATGTAAACTTATACTCCATCCTATAAGATGTTGTGACCATGGAGGTTAACTTTATAGATCACAATGTAAAATTTATTTAGATTAGAATATAGATGGTTCTATATTAGTTTATCTAAATGATAATATGACATTTTAATGTCCCATTCTATTATTAAAATACAAAAAGATTTCATCCACATAGAATACCACGAATGAATCCAAATATGGGTGGAATACAAAATACATCATATCCATTAAAATATCTAGCATTCCTGAGACTGAAAAACATAACTACATACTCAAAAGTACTATTACATATACATAATGTTCATTGAAGTATTTTTGATTTTATTACATGTACCTAGTAATGGTATGACCTCAAATAAATATATTGAAATCATTATTTCCTCAAAACTAATCAATATGGTAATCAGTATGATGAATTGGAAATCAGTTACTCATTGTAATGTTTCTCAACATGCATGAATCAACACAAAACAATTCTTTTATATACATTTTTAGTGTTAATGACCAATGAATAGTATGGAGATGTATTAGGCCAGATAAATCCCTCATCTTATATATCCTTCAGCAGTCTATTGAGCTCATGAAACACATTTGTGGCCACACGGTAAAAATTAATATACAATGGTGTAGCTCTGGGAACCAGATATATAGATAAATCAAACACTCGCCCAGAATGAGACCTAGAATATTTATTTTGGAAAATATCCCTAAATTAATCTACTATAGGAGGAAAATCATCCTGATGTATTCTCTGATCATCCATACAAAGCCTAGAAATTTTGTATGTCAATCCACCAAGAAAATGATGATCTTGTACAATGCTATCACCATGGAAATAAAATTTATCATTGTGAATATAAGTACAACCCAGTAGAATTGTTGAAAGTCACTCTTGGGTGATATAAATCAATATTTTCATCATAAGGAATCATCAATTCCATCCCATAGATGACATAATATCCTATCATCCCAATTATAAATAAGTTCAATTAAAAATCATACCAGCCAATCTCAAGGGGGAATACCTCACAAATTCATACCCTCTTAGAACAAACTAACAATGTGGTTTCAAAGGTCATCATGCACATAAATAAAGAATTTTGAGCAAGAGGATTTCCATTATATCCATGGAGATAAGATATTATAAATACATATGGTAAAAAAAATTGATATCATGGAAGATGCTAATAAAATTATACCTCACACTATAGAAGGTTTGTGACTCTTCTCCACCAATAAATGTTGCAGTACATAAACATGGAATGTTTCATTGGCCTAATTTACAACATGTTTAACTTAATAAGGACTTATTTACAAACTCTATGAATCTGGTGTCTGTATCCCCTCTCTGTGACTCCCGCCTCATCCTATAGCACTAAAGATCCCTATATACATGAAAATCCATATCCCGCTCTTGAACCCAAATCCTGGGCTAATACAGTATCAGAATTCACATGATGGAATATTACATTCAACAATAATAAATCTAAAATCCATTGTAGGACCCCGGGACACCCTGAGAGGGGAGAGGTGAATCAGGGTGTCAACTATTTCTTCTTAAAGTTGTGGATCTTGTTCCCACATTGGTAGAACTACTTAAACCTGAATGATAGATATGATCAACAATGAAACATTCACATGCAAAGAGATAATGCAGAAATTGTACTTGGTTCACCACTAAGGGCTACGTCAAAGGATCATACGCCGTCAAGTTTCTGGTCGTATCAACTTCCAATAATCTTCACTAGTTGTGGATTACAATGGTTCGAGAACAGTCACTCAATACCAGGATCACTGCCTTTAAAAAAGGTTCAGGGATAGCTCACCGCATCCCTCAGGTCACTCCCGTTGACTCCCCCTGGCTCACTTCCATTGGAGAAGTCACACGCAGTTTATAGACGTGAAGGTCTCTTCAATAGATTTGCATTGAAGACTTTGTCTCCTGTTTAGCATGAGACTTTTCTTGCATCAATGTCCTGAGTTTATGCTCTTTTTTATTCATCCTTTTACTTTAGTGCAATATCTGAATGCACTATATCTTCTTCTTCTCTTCCTTTTATTATAAATAATAACACGTGAGTGTTTTGATATATTCCCCTATTTTTGAGTATATATGAGTTTAGTTGCATGAAATCTACTTCTCATCGCAAAGCACAATGAGGATGTTAAACACCAGTCATGTGTGTGCGGTACCACTTCTCTTCAAAGAACCAAATAGTTTACTATTCTTCCGTCTTCACAAAGAATATTTGAGAGTGCTAAGCGCCTGTCAAAGGCCTGTGTGACCCCCAAATTTTAGTGAACCCTTCCCAGTGCCTTGCGCATAAAATTTTAACCCTTTGCGTAAAAATAAATTTTGGCGCGTAAAAGTCTTTTCACAGAACTCTTATTTTTCGCGCAAATCTTCCCTTTTTCGTGCAACACCTTCTTTTTCATGCAACCCTTCTTCTTTTCGTGCAACACTCTATACCTTAATTTTTTCACCCATCAAATCTCGAGATTTTTCTAAGTGTCGGGCCTTACCGAATGAGTGAGGTTCACCTCATATTTATAGGCATTTTTTATCCTGCGCCGAAAACACCTTCCTGTGCGTAAAACTGTCTCTCAGTTCTTTGAATTACGCGAACCTTCATTTTATTCTAACGCACTGCCTTGGTTTTTTGCACATATCATTACTTCTCCATTTTTCATCATTCTGAACAAGAATCCTCTCTTGCGCATAAAACATCAAACCCACATTTTGCGCACAACCAACATTACCCGAACCAGTTTGATTTTCCACACACATGGTGCAAACATCTCCAATTTTTCGCGCGCCTCTTTCCTTTGCTGATTATCTGTATTTCTGATTCGATACACTGCTTGCGTGAAAAATTCACACAGCTATTCTGCACACAACATTTTTCCACGCACGTTCCCATTTTTCCGCACACAGCTCTTGTTTTTCACGCAGCCCATGGCTTTACAATTTTTCAACATTCTGATTCTGAAACACTATTTACGCGAAAAACATCTCTCCACTATTTCGTGCACCACGCTATTTTTTGCGCCCAACTCATTTATTTCGCGCACAACCCTTATTTTCCACGCACCACATCCTTTTTCGATGTTCTCTGGCCAATCATGGATCATTAACCATGGCCCTTGAACTCGACATGCCACCATGAAATCTCTTTTGTCAACAAATTTTAATGCCATTTGATTGTTTTGTCAACAAGCACGATCACCTTAAAAACACATCTTCTCAGTGATTTGTATCCTTCAACAACTCTTCTGTTTTAATCACAAACTCCACTATCGTGATATATATCCTTTGATAGAACAACCTTTGCATCATCATATGTTGAGACAATGTGATGTTCATGGCCATCTCATAATATTAATCCCTGGAACATTGTATTCTTCTTCAACCGTCATTCTCTACTTCATGCAAAACATATAATTCAATTCTTCAAGAGTCCTCTTTCCTGGTTCTCATGCAATCATGAGGAATTGTAAGGCCTTCATCAAAACCCCATTATTCGTTGTTGTAAACAATGTGTCACCTTTGACACATGTTCTTTGAACATATGATCACTAAAAAAATCATTCGAATTTCCATTCCTCCATTTCATTAGAGTACTTCTAGATTACTTATTGATCTCCTTCATTATGATCTTCATTGACAACTATTCACAAAAAATACAACCTTATACACAATGTGGTTCCAACATCCATCAATATGTTCGATATTCAAATGGGGCCTCGTCATACAATGGATTCATGTAAAACTACTTCATGCTATGATGAAATTCTAGAAAACAGGTAAAACTTCCACTATAATGGGTACAAACCTTACATGAGGTATCAAATCAATGCTCTTAGCCACTATTTACTATAGTACTCATTTAAGAAACCATTTCAATCTAAATCGAGCCTCTATCATCCCTCATGTAACATTGAGTAATAAGATCTAGGTTGACAATATCAAACATTATAACCAACCCAAAAACATTCGCATGGGATCATGTAGGATGTCTTTTCTCATCCTTATAAAAAATATCCTTCATTTTTTATTTAATGATATAGATAGGAACAAGGAATTTATGCATTGTAAAATGAGTTGAGAAATAAATAATAGTAATAGAAACCTTATGTAGGTTCATGAATGTCAAAGCATAATTATCCCTTAGGGTATCATGGAAAATGATTTCATAGTATGTAGATTAAAGAAATCAGCAGACCTAATATCGATACAATTTTTTGTAATGTAATAACACCCCAATAAATCATGGATAAACACCAGAGCACATACATCAACACCTTCAATCTCCCCTTAGGAAGAATAACTAGATACTTGAAATTATATAAGATTTTCTCCATCCGCAACTAAGTATCATAGGGGCCACCACCCCCTAAAACTGTTGGTGGATGTGTTTTCAGAAACTCTCATTGGACATCACCTTAAAAAATTAGCATCATAATCCATATTAAGAATATAAAGAGGTTTCAAATTTGTGGTTAATAGAATTAACACTAGTGGAACATGGCCAACCACCTCTAGAGCATCTGTTTCAGCACCCTCATGGAACATGGGTCTTTAGAATCATGGTCGAATAACTCTAAAAATTTTATGAACATGCCTCAGAATGTGTTTGATAAAACTAAATATTACAGTCACAAGAATATGAAAAGTACATGATTTCATTCACAAGAATCACACCACTCTTCCTGCTCTTAAAGCCAGTTCCAGGTGATAACTCCAGTCATAACCAATCATGAGAGGACTATCATACTAACCACTACTATGTTCAGGTTGGATTCATGTTATCCATTTTACTATAAGGGTACTAATATATGGATAGTAAATTGTACTTTATAGGGGAAAACACCCTTTATGTTTCAATTGGCATCCCCATTTAATCGGTAATTTTTTTAAATTAAATATCATAAAAACATTGAATATGCATAATAGACTAATTAACAAAATTACCATTACCAATTTAAGAAAGAAAATTCATTATAAATTAATATTTCTAGTTCAATTAACTCTATAAACACTTTTAAATTCCATGGAATAATGTAATAGGCTGTATAATATGATTTGACTCATCAAATCAAAATTCCCAATTCCTAGATTTACATGAACTCTATTGATTATAAATGACATTCATGTATTCAAAATCAAATAATGTTTCATTATATGTAACCTTAATTATATTACATGAACATATGATAATTATTTAGTTAAGGTGTTGTCTTCCATCTAAATGAGAATTCACTATTGATTTTGATGAAAACAAATTTAATAACCAACAATTCCATCCTATATTTCATGTGTGAACATTAGTTTTATAATATATATATCACCCAATGAACATATGAAAAGCATAATGAAGTCCAGAAATGAATCCTACATCGAATAGAATAATTCAGAACATATGAATCCTAAAATGTACATTAAATAATGCATGATCAATAAATCCTTGTCATACTAGGAAAATGATAAAATGTAATCACTCATAACAATAAAAATCAAACGAAATATCATTTTCATCACCAATTGGTGGGGAAAAATAACTGTAACAAGAATAAACAAGAAAATCATGGCTTATCCCTATAAAATTTTCCCTTTCCCTATATATAGGTATGACAGTCCCAATCACAGGCCCATTACCAAATTATGATACATCTTAACTTCCATTATACTATCCCAATAGATTACATCTAAGAAAAGAGATCATTCAATTCTAATTTTTAATGTTCGAACATGGCATATTATAATTAGTGACTCATGATGGTTGGTCACATGTCCTCACACAATCGTCCTCATATTGTAGAGGCTACCAAGTATAATCAATGGTCTATAATGGAACAATTGGGATACTATACCCACATTATCAGAGTAGTAAAATGGTTTAACATATGAACAAATTATTCGATAATAATATAAAAAACAGGAAAAGATAAAAATTATAGGTAAAATAAATTTTCATTAATATCAATATCCAGTACCATATACAAAATTATTTAATTCCATGGTTCTAATGAAAAATAATAGGAAGAAATGGATGCAGGGACACATACATAGTTATATATCAATAGAAACAAAAAGGCAAAAATACTATATCCAGATAAAATCACGATCCATAGATCATTCAGTTTATTCCTTGTTACTATGCTATAATCAATTAAGAATTAACGAATGAGTTTGTTCTCCTATCCCTAACTTCATCCAGGATATTTTAGGGTACCAATTAGTGGATTGATTATAGTGTGAGTTGTAGTAAATACACCACAAACATTAAAATCTATATTAAATGAAGCCTATTCCTATAAACTATAACCATGTGCTGGTATAACATTTAATATGGAATATATGATAATTATAAAAAAGTTTGTTTCACAAGCTTTAATAAATTCATACAATAAATAATGAGCATCAATATATAATATGTTTCAATAGTAGGTAGTGACTAGATCGACATACGTCTCATATTAAAAAGGTATCATACAATGATATATCAGGTACAAAAGAGATAATTAGGTTGACCTCGTCTATACTGAATGACTCCTCAAATAGATGCTTGAAATAATATCATACCTATATTGAATCTTTTCCTAGGAATTAACATGTGAAACCAATATTAGAGACATAAATGTATATAAATGTCATAGGTTCCGTATTTAAATATCATTCACCTGTATGATTACACAAGAGATAATACCTATAGGTCATAAGAGCCATAATTCTATCCCCTAGTTGATGCAATAAAATTATTCAACATTATTCATATATCCATAAGATGATTTTCCATTCTGATATGTAACATGTACAATACCTTTATAATAATTTAGTTCCATGCCAATATTTAAAACATCTAGAAAGTAATATTGAGTTACATGGGCTATGTTAGTGTCTATAACCAAATTATAATTATCGATATTAAATGGAACAATCAAATAAAATATCCATATCATTCTATTTTTTCATTTATTTCAACCATTCAACTTCTTACATAGAATTTAATAACATGAAAAATAAACCATTTCAATTATCATTTTTCTCAATAAATTCGAATTCGACTGTAATTAATAGATGGTGAGATCCCAAATCCAAGGGGGTGGTTTCTATAAATGGTAGATAGAATAACACACCTCATTGGTCACTTGGGTTGACGTTGACATCCTCCAACCAAGTAAAGGAGAAAAAAGGGAATCCTAGTAATGTTCCAAAAATTTAATTAATATATTTAATGATTTTAGGAGAAATTTCAAAAAGGGAATGCATAAAACACGATGAAAAATTTTAAATAGGCCAAAAAGACTTATGTAAAAGGTAAAGACCACTTAATTTTTTCATATGATATAATACATTTATTGTGTAAGCCTTTCTAAAGCCCAAAACATATGAAAATGGAAAAATATATGAATGACCTAAAAATAGTATATATTATATTATACCAACATACTTCCAAATATGGAGATATATACAAATAATTGAATGAATTGTATATAATCTATCATTGATGGAGATCCAACGTGACATACGATGTCTTAAATAGGGTCTGTGTATAAGAGAAACACAAAATCCCAGCATTAGGCCATGGGAAAAGAATCAATGGATGGATAATGGTCAACTGCAAAAGAAAAAAATAAATAATAATTGTTTATATCACCAAATATGATGGAGGGAAAATAAAATTTTCATAAAAAATTAATGGTCACATGGTTTGGCTAAATAGTGGGCCAATCCAAGTACCAACTGTCTGCACCCCACTATACACGTTACACACACCCACATGGATTTTGACACATAGTTAGACAAACTATTTGAATCCTATGTGATACCTATGTAATCAGTATGAAATATGTTTAATGGTTGTGTAGCTTGGGTAAGATGTGTTTCATTGAATTGGGGGACCTCTGGAAGTACTCTGGATTACCCTACAAAACTTTATCTAACCATGTTCGCTGGAATGTAAAGTTTTATCTTAATATGTGACCTAGTTGATTCCATGAAAATTTAATGTTGTGGAATTTAAAAACCCAGGACACACTTGTTTCTTCTGTAACTTCATTATGTATTTCATTAACATAAAAATAATAAATTCATCATTAAAAATGATTCAAACTGCATGTAAAATCCAGGATCATGCAAATCATGAAGTTAAAACTCCCATGATGGATGTCCAAAATAACCAAGAAGTAAAAAATGAATCTAATTCCCCATATTATAATTTATTATATCCAATGGGATATGATACTTTTCTTTTATTGGACAACAAATAGTGATGTCTACACATATCCCATTGGGACACACTGTGGTAACAAATCACACAATTATTGCTCCACCGCTACATCAATTTCATTAAATCATGTCTATATACGAAATAATATATAACATAAATATATAAAGAACCATGAAATCAAAAAAAATTCAATTCTACAATAATATAAATTATTAACTAAAATTAGTATGTCCCACTATTGGTTGGGTCCTTTCCATGACTTACCGGCCACTTGAATATCCCAATATCGATGTATGGATACTACTAAGAAACAATTATAGTTCATCCTATGTATTTCTATTCATATTATAATAATGTGTATAGTTCATCCTTCTATGATTGGTGGTTGGGTATAATAATTAATGGGATAGGCCTATACCATTGAATTGGGGGAAGGGTTTTAAAATGTCATGACACTACAGGCCCATCCCATCACCATGATCCATGAATATCCCCAAAACCATTTTTCAAGATATGATTCTAAAACAAATTATTTATAAATTTATTATTATAAAATGTGGGAAAAAAATAATTATTTTACAACATATTACAATTTAAATATTACAATTAAAAAAATCACAAAATCTTCAGAACAAAAGGTTTAGTTTCTTCAAGAATTATATCTGATGTGTTTCTAACCCCAAAATGATTTTTTTACCAATATACTAATATTAATTTTTTATGTCTTTCACAACCCCCTAAAATTATCTC
Organism: Viscum album; assembly: GCA_963277665.1. Taxonomy (NCBI): domain Eukaryota; kingdom Viridiplantae; phylum Streptophyta; class Magnoliopsida; order Santalales; family Viscaceae; genus Viscum; species Viscum album. The sequence continues at coordinate 863,119,853 of OY728152.1, read as the reverse complement.
CAAATTTAACTTTCTTTCATATATATACATGTAAATAATATACTATATAAAATGATACAATGGTTGTGATGAGCACATACAATTATTATAGTGAATTGATCATTGAAATTTCTTTATGGAATAGATCATAAGAATATCAAAAAAGATTAGAAGGATTGAAATATCATATAATTTAATGTCTTGGACAATATAATTATATTACTTTTTAAAAATCAAGTGTTTGGGGTGTCATGGACCCCATTGGTGAGTAAAGAGGTCATCTGTGTCGGTGGCATGGTGTCAACTATCGGGTCCACCTAACGGTGTGTCACCGATCATAGTTTCACTGATTAGTCCCACCGATTGATGTGTCGCCAATCAATGTTGCTCCCGAACGGTGCCACCGTGGGGTGTCGGGGTACCTTCCCTAGTCTTTACAAAACACCTCTTTTAAGTCTTCCTACACTATTATGTGATTTAATTCCATTTTTATGGACATAAAGGATGTTTTAAACCCTCTAATAATGCGGTGGATTTTAACCTACCAAAACATGTTGATTGTCGCACCCATTTCTGTGTTTTTTAGCTTCATATTATTACAGTTTTCCCATGTTATGAGTTTTCCTCCATTTGATGTAAATCTATAAACTCAAACATGTCTATGGTTATATCTTCAATGTCTCAAAGGATAATTATTAAATAAAATTTAATATCATCCTGTGTAGCATCCAAACTGTGTTGTTAAACCACAATCATCTTTTTACGCACATAAATATTACATACACTATAACTCTAGGATCATTATTTTTATCACACATATATATTATTCGTTATTTTTCTATTTCTTTTCCCACAGTGTGCTTGGAGTCCCCCTTCGAGAGGCAAATCATACACCCTAGCTCGCTCACTTCTTGTACATCCACATATTCCTTGTAGTTCTTCCTCTCCAAGACTTGCATCCCCAGTTATTTAGGTGAGGATAAAACATCAATCCATGATCATCCATGTAGAATTTTTTCCTTCATCTCTATTTTTAATGTTAATCATGCGGGGAGGGTATGATGATGAAATTTCTGGACAAAATGAATACAAAATCAATGAAGATAATGAAATATACCTTTTTAAATAATAAAGGTTTCAGAATAATGATGTTGACTTTTTTATGTCACCTTCGATTTTATGTTTTGAATTGTATGGTCTTATATCAATTGAAAATCATGGTTTTTGGTGGTCCTTTCTTGAGCACTAATGAAGCTCTATTTTCTGGATGATCTCGGGTATAAATGGATGTAATAGATAAATTGATTTATCAGGTAAACAGAGTGGATTAAATTGATTTTTGATGGAAAAGAGACCATGTGTGATCTCCCCAGTTAACAAACCCGAAAAATATATTTTATTAATGTATTTGGTTATTTGTGGAAACATATTTCTTCATTCTGGGTTTATTTGTAGTTACTCTATTTGATGCTTTGTGGGGTGACATGAATAGGGATGGGAACTCTGGTTGTCTAATTGGTGGTTTTTGAATTAGAGGACATTTTTTAAGGTATGTTGTGTCTTGGATGAGGTCTCATTCTCTAAGGGACCTCACAGATCCCTTTTGTTGTTATGACTATATGAGAGAACTATGTGTGAATGGTTAAAATTGTTATTGGTTTTTTTCCTTGAACTATTGTTTTGTCTTGTGGTTAGGGTTATGAATGGTATTATCCCAGTAGTGGAGGAATGATTTAAAAGTGATCTAATTATTTTGATAATGATAATGAGTAAAATGTGGGATTTGTTTTCCAAAAATTGGTGGTGTTCTGGTTTTGGTGACTGTGTATTATTGCATGAAGGGATAGCAGTGAGAGTGGTGGTGTACGGGCTAGTAGCCTATTTCATATCCCCTAGGATGGGATTAGTTCTTGATAACCTATATTTATAATATTTAGTTCTTCTGTTTCTTATACACACACCACACATGTTGAGCACTTCTTGTCGGACAACCCATTTCATAGGGGACGGTGTTTTTCCCAACATTTTTATGAGTCGATGGTTATTATCTCCTCAATGCTCCCTCCCCCATGTAGCCCAAGTATCATCGGGTATGCTATGATGACTTACAGATTATTATGGATAGAGGCTCTTCATGAAGGGTTGTTTTGTGTTGGTTTCCTAAGGTTTGTACGTGTAGGTTGTTTTCCTATGTGTCGTCTAAAAGAGGCCCATGTGTCTTTGGGCATGGAAGTGGTCATTCTATCACAGGCGTCTTTAGGCATTGTGATAGTTTTTGAGGCCCTAGTTTCTACCAATGCATTTCTATGTGGTTTTGGTGGCCCAAGTTTTTGTTGGTGTGATGAATATACCGTAGGTATTTCCCATATGGTTGTTGTTCGGGGAGGCAGTGGGACTATAGTAGGATTTTTAGGGGAGGTATGACACATAGGATGTCCTAAATATACAGTGGTAATGTGGTGCAGGGTACCCAAATATCAATGTTCTATTTATTTTATATTACCTAGTTTTCCTTATTTTGGGAGCTTACATTGGTGTGGCTAGAATTGTAATTTTTTTTTGTTTGTTGTTTTGGATACATTTACTTTTTCATGGGTCAATAGAATGCCTCCCCACTTAGGCATAAGATATTTTGGATTTCCCCAATGATTATATCTGTATTGTCACCCTACATATATAAATCTTCTTTTAGGTTTTGAGGAGGACTTTGGGGATACTGTTGAACCTTACTAACGCGAACATCAGGACAATTTTCGTTGTTGGTTTTCATTTATTCTAGTACATTATTTGAGATTTTTCTTTTACTTTGTATCACATTATTTTGAACATGAAAATGTGAATGGTTTCATGACATGATTTGTTTTGTATTACCATCTTATCTATATATCTTGTTCTACAAATGGGAAATAATTTTAATACTATGTGAGATTTTATACCCTTGGCCCTAGTTTCCACTTTGGGCCTATTGAAGGCAGAACACATTGGGTCATTGTCTCTACTACAATGTGAATATGGAAGGATCTTTCCGTTTTTTGTTCCATACCTCATGATGATGATGGATGGTCTTGACAGAATTATATCAACGATTGATGGTTGAGATAATGGATAGTGTTAGGGGTTAGTAACATTGAGGATTGCATGGGATGGGAGGGGAACATTATTATGAGATCTTTGTGAGTGAAATAGGCCCAAGAAGACTTGCAAGGACATGAGATTTTTGGTCCCCTATGATTTGATGCATGGACCCTTGGCCAACCAAACGACTAGGTGTAGATACACTGATTGTAGGGTAGTGACCCAAGGAAAATTAATTTCTTCATAATGAATTGGGTTCTTGTATTTTTTGGTTGTTTTGGGAATTTATAATAAATAAAATGTTTAAGAAAAATTTCAAATGAAATATTATAAATAACTTGGGATTTAAAATTCCTTATTTACCTTATTTTTATGGGACCTAGATGACGTACATGAGTATTGCTGATGATCGAGGCCCATGAGGATTATCTGGACGATCATATGAGGATTGAATGAGATGAATTGGAAGACATGTAGAAGAAGACTCAATATTCATTATGGTGGCAGACCATCATGATGTAAGAGGGTAGTGTTTTCGACATACATATTGAGTAATGGAATAAGAAGCTACCGATCACCTTTTCATTGTTTCGTGATCCGATAGAGTAATGGGTTCCATTGGAAATTAGTAAGATGAGGGGAGCAGTGCGTCTGTGGTGGATGATGTACCTCGTAGAGAGGATAGAGACTATGGTTTTTTGGGATGAAAAAATAATGAGATCCAGGTGGAATTCCATTCTTCTGCTATGAAGGATGAGAAGAGGAATGATATGATCTCTCTTCAACTATAGATAATTTCAGTAACAGAGTCGATGATCAAGTTCATGGATATCCTTATCCTCTCTCCTGACCTATTTTCAGATGAGGAGTCTTGGGAGAGATGTTTAGAGGAGGAACTCTAAGCTTCTCTATAGTCTGTTATTACTCCCTTCAATATATCGACGTACATAGAGGTTCAGAAGAATCATTGCGTAGTATAGAGGTTGCACACAGAGGGAGGTGTTCCACGGGTGGGGAACTAACTGGGTTCATCAGAGGGGAAGATTTTTCGTAGCATGCCTCCATAATTAGGGACTTCCATGTTTTGCCCAGTGGGGAGTAGACCCCAATAGATCCAGTTCTGATTACCAATTCTTCACCATTTCTCCATGTGCCTCGGACTAATGTGCATGTCCTAGGAGGTTTTGGGAAAATCTAGAGTGGGATCCCAGTTCGAGTGCAGTACGGTGGGGGGGGGGGGATGTTCTGCGCCCACCTTAGGAACAAAAATTTCTAGGAAAACCGTTTCATCAGAAACAATAAAAGAAAAAATCTCCCACTCCGCTAGGAGTAGATGTTGTAGCATGCGTCCAATCTTAGGGCACTCCTTGGGGGCCTCAAACGAGGCATGGATGGGTATGCAGCCAATAGCTAAGGGGAAGAGTATCTGGGAATGGGCAGTTTCACACTGTAGAGGTAGCCATAGTAGTAGGGACAATGGTCATTCAAATTATGATCAGCAGGTTTAGTACTCTTGATTCTGCCTTGACTGATTTAGGATCTTCACACACCCATGATTCACCCGGTATAGCACATGGATTGGTATTAGAATTAGATATAATATCCATGACCCTAGTATTAAGTATGCCACTTTTGATTCAAACCATCCAGTTTGATTTTTGATGGGGATGTAGACTGATGTTGGGGCCAGATCAGTCCAATGGGGCCCTTTTTGGCTCTAAAAACAGCCAGGTGATGTCATTTTTGGTATCGAGTGGTTATTCTTTCTAGGTGGATTTATTGAATACATTCGTAGATGACTCATGTTCTCCACCTAGGATTTATAGTGTGTACATTTATCAGTGAATGGAGTTGTCTGGCGGGGAGTTGACGCGTGGAACCTCATCTTTCTAAATTTGATGAGATATCAGTGGAGTCATGGGACATAATGACGATTGATGTTCTGGGATATTTTAGAGTGTTCTTGGTTGTTTTTACCAATTAGGATGTGACTCAACACCCTCGACATGATGTTGAGTTCAAGATAGACTCCCACCCCGATGCACGTCCCATTTTGATGGATCCTTATTGGATGGTGCATTCTGAGTTGAAGGAGTTGTGGATTCATATTGAGGTTTTGATGAAGAAGGGTTTTGGCCAACCCAGTGCGTCGTCATGGGTTGCTCCAGTCCTATTTGTGAAGAAGGAAAATGGTGGTCTTAGGGAGTTCATAGACTATCAGAGACTAAATCTATTTATAGCCATGAACTACTACCCTATCGTGATGATAAAAGATGTCATTTACCAGTTGAGGGGAGTAGGTTGGTTCTTTAAGTTTGATCTTCATTCTAGGTATCACATGTTATCGGTAAAATATAGTGATATCATAAAGACTACTTTACATTCCGTAAATTTTCCCATTGAGTTCTTAGTCTTGTTGTTCAGTGTTATGAATGCACTTTAGGTGTTCATGTGGCTAATGAACTATGTATTCGGTGAGTTTCTAGATTAGTTCATAATTGTGTTCATTGAAAACCTGATCATCTAATCATCATTAAATGATATGCATATTAGGACCTATGGATGGTCTTTGAGATCCTTTAATACCACTCGAATTGTGTGATGATGTCCACATGACAGTTCATGATATGATATGTTCAGATTCATGGACACATGGTGTCTCATCAAGTTGTAGTTGTGGATCCATCAGAGGTTGAATCTTTTGTTAATTGGGCACCAACCAATAAAATGATAGAGGATCATAGTTTCCTAGTTCATGAAGGCTAATATTAAGGTTCTTACCTGGCTTCTCTTGATTTTCAGCACTATTTATCTCTTTGACTAGAAAGGATCATGCCTTTATGTCGCGTGAGTTGTGTTGGGTAGCATTTATCTATCTGAAGGAAAGGATGTTCAGTTCTCCCGTGCTCATGATTCCTAAGGAAGGGGTGATCTTTGAGTTGTTTTGTGATTCTTCTATTCTGGGATTTGGGTGTGTGATGTTACTCTAGCGCTGAGTGATCACTTATGGGTCTAGGAATTTACATTATGATGAGAATAACTATGAAACCCATGAATTAGATCTTGCAACAATTGTGTTCGCTTTGATGTTGAGGCAACATTACCTCACCGAGGAGCCCTTTAATATCTTCACGTATCACAAGATTTTGATGCATATATTTACATAGAAGGACCAGAAGATGTGACAACAAAAGTTGTTGGAGTTTCATCAGGATTACAACTTCATGATCTCTTCAACTAAAGGTTCGGGGAACATTATGGCTGATATGTTGAGCATGAATACTCAAAATTATGATATTGGGGAATCTAGGGAATCTTAGAAGGTCACAAAGGAGTTGGATTCCTTACACCATGATTTATGGGTGTATGGTGGTAGAGGGTGTCTGTTTCAGATGATTGTGCATCCCTCTCAGTTTCAGAAGGTGGATTAGTCACTATGGGGAGAATCATAGAGTGAATTGATGCATGATCGAGTAAAATAGTGAAAATATATAAAAGGTTGGATGGAGGATATTCAGAATCAGATTCTTTTCTTTTGGATGAAGTTTATTCCAAGGATGATGCACAAGAGTTTTCTAGGAGAGTTCCATATCTCACCCATTGATGTACATGAAGGGGAATCTATGATGTGTAAGGGTTTGAGATGTTTTTATTAGGGACTATAGTGAATCCTAAAGTGGTGGATTTCATGGTAATGTGCCTCAAGTGTCAGAAACTAAAGGCTAAAAACCATGATCCATATGGTTTGTTGCATCGTTTAGATGTCCCCAGGTGGAAGTGGGATAAAATCCCAATGTATTTTTTCATAGGAATAACCATGGATCAAGGAGGCAGCAATTCTCTATGGATAGTGGTATACCTACTGATGAAATCAGCTCACATCCTAACAATCAAGGAGTCGAGTTTGGTGGATGCTTTAGCACAGAGAAACATGGATGAGGTGGTGTAGTTGAATTGAGTTCTGAGGTCCATAGTATCATATCAAGATACCCTCATTAATTAATGGATCTGGAAGTTATTGAAGCGTGCTTTTGGCACACAACTTTTCTATAGAACTGCTTCCCACCCTCAGACAGATAGGCAGATAGAGGGTACATTCTAGATGATGAATGATATGTAGTTATCTAGTGTTCTGGACTTCAGAGGGTCGTGGGTATGACACTTTCATAAAGTAGAGTTTTCCTACAATAATAGATGTCACTCTAGAATTGTCAAGGAACAATTATAATCCTTGTATGGGAGACTGTTTCATCAAACCCTATACTGGACAGATGTTTGGGAGGCAGGTCATATTGGTCGGGAGGTGGTGAAGAGAACAATGGAGAAGGTCCATCATGTGCATCAAAATATGAAGGACACTCCAGATAGGAATAAGTCATATTTCGACTGTAGGAGGAGGCCCTTGGTGTTTGAGAAAAATGGCCTTGTGTTTTTTATGGTTTCCCCAAAACATGGGTAGAGATGGTTTGGAAATGGGAGGAAGCTCTCCCCTTGGTTCATCGGGCCTTTCGATGTGTATGGGAGAGTCGGTGAGGTGGAAAATTATCTTGAGTTTCCACCTCAGTTGGAAAGGATCTTGTATATTTTCCATTTCTCCCAGATTCATCGATATCAATATGAGGACTCCCATGTCATTGACGGGGGTGTTGGATATAGGAGACAATTCTACATTTGTGGAGGGAACAATAAAGATCTAGGAACAAAATGAGAAGCTTTTTGATGGAAGGAACACCACATTGGTTAATTTTTTTTGAGGTATGGTTGCCCTGAGGAGATTACATTGGAGTGAGAAGATCAGATGTGTGTCTACTACCAAGAGAACTTTTGAGTTGTTTTTTTGATACTTCCTTTAGGTTCCTGTTTTTTTTTTGACTTTCTATCATGTAATGAAGACCTTGTTTGGTCATGAGATGAGTTTTTTCATTATATAGTGAATGTGTATGAAAAATCTCGATTTGTGGGGATGGGAGAACGTGATTCTTAGTCAAGACACATTGGTGAAAATGCGATTAAACCCATGGGGGCATGTCAGTGCCACCCAAAGAAGACAATATTTTGACAAGCAGAAAATACCTCCCTGATCCATGTGTCCAGACAATATGATCCTTAGGGTTCATATGGATGTTTGGGGTGTAGCTATGTGGAGGTGTTCTGGGATGTCGTGGTTTTCTTCTAGCCTAAAAAAAGCAGTGTGGTTTGTCCTTAAGACGAATCTTACAAGGTGGTTGTTTTTAACCCTCTCTTTCCTTCATGTTTACTCTAGAATTCTCAAGGGAGAGAATTGTTTGAGAGGTATTTGATGTCATGGACTAGAACATCCTAGTCCATTACTTTTCCATGTTCTATTATGTGGTGTGTCTAGGACCCCATCATTTTGTCAGGAGGGCACATGTGTTGGTGGAAGTTTGACGTCTATCGATGTGTCACCAATTGGTGACACACCCAAATAGTGCCATCGTGTGGTGTCGGGGTTCTTTCCCATGTTTTCAAGTAACAACTCTTTTATGACTTCATACCACTTTTAAAATATTTTAATACCTTTTTTATGCATATAAATGTTGTTTTAAATCCCTTGTTACTTGGGTGACCCTTGACTTAACAAAATGTGTTCCATGTCACACCCCATGCCGCAATTTTCAGCATCATGCATCTACAATTTTTCCCATATAACACATTTTTCTTCTTTTAAAGGAATTATATCTACTCAATGCCAGGTACTGGTCTTTTTCCCCATATCTGAGGATAATTATTACTTCTAAATTAATTACATTGAGTAAAACTACCTAAAATCATGGTTAAATAATGATATTATTTTTATTCACATTATGATTGATCATATAATAAGACTATGATCAGTCCTTATATCACACTGGGATCATCATATTCATTGAACTCTTTCGTTTAACATAGTTCACATGTAGTCCCCCATCCATATATGAATTGAAATCATGTGATGGAGCCCTTCTTGATCATACTTTGAGTCCTTGGAGTTCTTCCTCTACAAGTCGTACATCCCTAGTTCTTGTGATGAAGAGAAAATTCCATTCCATGATCATCCAAGTAAGGGTTTTCCTTTTTGTCTCTATAATTGTCCATCGTTCAGGGTGTGTATGATAATGATCCATCAGGAAGTAGATGAAACCATCTTTATTTAATCTAATCAATGTATATTTGTAATGAATAAATGGTTGGTAATGATGATGTTGATGTTGCTATGTTACCTTTATTATTATGTAGTGAATTGTATGGGCACAAGTCCACTAAAAATCATAGTCATTGGTGGTATTTTCTTATGCACTATGGAAGCTCTGTATTCTGGATGAACTCATATACAAAGAGTCGAAACATGGATACTGGTTAATCCAGTAAACATATTTTATTTTATTGATTCTCGATGTAAAATATCCCTTGCATGATCACCCTAGTTATCCAAATGGAATGAAGGTACTTAATAGATGTAGTTGGATACATTATGAAAGTTATTTCTTTGATCTGGTGATATGTATGGCTTCTCGGTCTGATTCTTTGTGGGGTGATGTAAATGTGGATTGGTCCTTTGGTTGCCTAGTTGTTGTTTTTTCAATCATAGAATGTGTGGAGATATTATTTTGGGTCTTCGTTTGGTTCATGTACTTCAAGGGATCTCACATATCCCTTTTGATTGTGTGAATTCCTAAAATCATGCTCGGTCATTTTTCCATCAATTGTTGTTTTGGATTGTGGTTATCCATTATATTGGTCTGATAGTGGACGAAATTTCTAAAATATTCCACATGAAAATGATAATGAAAATGGGTACAATGGGGGATTCATTTTACAGAAATGGGTTGTGTTCTAGTTTTGGATGCAGAGTATTTGGGCATTTAGGGATAATATAGAGAGTGGGTGTTTATGGGATGGTTTTATATTTCAAAACACATAGGAAGGGATAAGTGCTTGTTTACCTATATGTTTAATATTGAGTTCTTATGTATCATATACGCACCCCATCCATGTTGATCACATTGTTCCGAACAACCCAATTTCAAGGGGAGGGTGTTTTTTTCCATCATTCATATGATTGAATCGTTATTAGATCCTCTTGGCTCCATATCCCAGGTAGCTGAAGATTATTTACGCATGAAACAATGGCCAAATAATTATTATTTTTGAAGACTCATCAGAGAGGGTGTTGTAGTGGTGGTTGGCCCAAATGTGAGCAGGCAGGTTATTTTCCTAAGTGTCCTCGAGATAATTCCATTATGTCTTCAGGCCAGGAAGTGGTTGTTCTATCAAAGGATTCAACAAGCGTGGTGTTGGTGGTTTTTAAACATGTGTCTTTGTGTGTGGTTTTGTGTGGTTGTGGTGTCCCAGGTGTTTGAGGGCGAGATGAATATTCGGTTGGTATAGACTATATGGTTTTTGTTGGGGGAGGTAGTGGGAATATAGTGGGATTTGTGGGGGTGTTCTGATGTATAGTATTTCCTAAATAACCTGTGGGAATTTGATGTGGGGTACCCAAGTATTGATGTTCTTTATCTATTATTTTACCTGGTTTGTGTTATTTGGGGATCATTAAATAGTAAGGATGGGCAGGTAGTTTTATTTATTATGTGTATTGGTTACCTTTACTTTATCATGTTTCATTAGAATTCATCCCCACATGTGCATGGGAGTTCTACTTTTTCCCTATCTAGTATTCATGTATACTCACCCTATGTATATAAATCATCGATCAGGTTTCCATGATGAATTTGAGGACCATGCCTGACCTTACTAGCTCGGACGTCGGGACAATTTTCGTTGCTACATTTCATTTCATTTGGTACTTCCTTTTATAGATTTCTTGTTCTTTGTATCACTTTAATTAAAATATTCATATGGGAATGGTTTTTTTGGAATTACTATTACTTTCAGTTTTTGGAGTTGTTATGTGACTACCATATAATCTCCTAATCATGTTCTATAAAAAGGGTAATTCCTTCCCTAATTATTGAGATTCTGTTTCCTTAGATCTAGTCACATCCCTGGTGTATATTAATGGAACAACACCTGGGGTCATTTTCTCTCCTTCAACATGGAGAAGGAATGGTTTGGTTGTTTTTTTGTCACTTCCTTCTTCTTGGTGAAGGCAGTCGTGACATATAAAATGAACATGGAACACTATTATTTTTCTATATGTCATTATAGATGTATAGTATTGAAAATATTTCATATATAAATATTACATATTATTATACTAATAATCAATACTTGACAATAAATTCTATACTAGAATCGCCTATATCTAATATCATTGGAAACATAGATATATTAGATAAAAATTTGTAATTCAACTATAATATCTCCCATTATGTTCTTAATAATTATACCATTTATAGAAATATCATACTTATTACCTTAATTCATAACATGAGGAAAGAAAACATAATAAATGACGTGCTCTTATTACGAGTAAGGGTTCACAAAAAATAACATGACAATATGGGTTTTAGAATATGAGGTACTCATTTAAAAACCATTACCTACATATCACTGATCTTAATCATGAGTCATGACATAAATATTGATAGACCATAATACTTGAATCATAATGTAACCAAAGTACGTGATCTATTAAAGTATAAAATTTTCATAAAACATAGAATTTTGGTATTCATATATTAGCGTAGAAAATATATTCCATATAACTGAAGGATCATTTTCAATACTATCAAAGTTGATTGTGTTCACTCCCTAAGCAATTTTTGGAATCACGGATCACTAGTAAGACTATATTAGTTGATATAGTCCCTTACTGAATGGTGTTCACTCCCCATTCCAGTGCATTTTATTTCATGAGATATCCATATTAGCATAATTTATTAGAGGGATATGTCATTCCAGACCCACACATCGCCTAATGAAAATCATGAAAATGTATGACACAAGGTTGTAAAATAGGAATCATATCTTAACCTGTTAAATTAAATAAGATTCATAAGTATTTCATTATGGAATAACCCATGGAAAAGAAATTTTTTTCAGAAATATCTTTTTATCATAATAATAAATGATCAATATAAATAATAATGATTATATCATTGGATAACATCACTAGTATACAATTAATTGACATCCATGAACATCATCATATATTAAAAATGTATTTAAATGATCAGCATGAATAGTTTTTGTGAAAAGTTACATTTTATCATTGAAATTACTTATACAAAATATGAATAATGACAAAATATTAAGAAAAACTTTCCCTGAAAATAACCTTGGAAGCATAAAAAGGAAGTTGAATAATATTTATCAGCCATGATGTTGTTATATTTCAATCGTGTTTTATATGTTAAATCAAAATTCAATTCACAAATTCGATAAATAATCAAAAGAACCTCCTTGGGAAAATGATAATCAAATTTCATTTAATAATATTTATAAACATAAAAACATGGTAATTGAAGAATTTTAATAATAATTGGATAATAATTAAATCATTATTTAAAATATTTTTAGAAATCAAAGACATGAAAGTGATATGATGCTCAATAGAATAGAGATATAAATTCAATTTTCATTAAAAACATTATTTTATTATATTGAGTAATTAAATAGGGGAAAATGAAATGAAATAAAGTATTCATTCTATATAAAAATTTACAATAATAATTAATATATTATAGAAAGTTAACACAATAATTGTCATCATTGGAAGCATAGTCGTAAACAATCCTAATAAAAAATTGATGTCGTAACATAAAATTCCTACCTCAGGTTCGTATTTCTTCATTTGTTTTTAAAACTATTTTCTAATAAATATGGATTTGTGAAAAATATTTTTTATAATTTTACTCATATAGAGAATACCATATATGATTTACTTATGACATTTTACCAACTACTTGTCAACAAATCGTTACAAAAATAAATTATTTTTTATGATAATCGCTTCATTTTTCAAGTATGTTTATGTTTAGTATTTTTTTCTCCTTTTAGATTTATCATGCTTCCATCACCATCAAAATTATAATTATAATATAAATGTCATATATATTAATTATATAATTATTTAGATTCTACCAAAATTTTATGAGATAGAAAAATGAATTTCATCATTCATGTAGACAATAGGCCATACATTTGTAGGAACACTATTTTGATTTGTTGAATAATGAAAAAACTAAATTTATGTTGTAATAAACGTTTAAATAATCGCTATTATGTCATATATATCATATATTTTAATTAATCAAGAACATAACAAGGTATATTCGAAATTTTTATCATTAAATTATAATTGTATCCTAAATATCATGTCTATAAATTAAATTCATCATTTTATCTAATAGTGGGATACAATGATTAATAATTAATTACATCGGTTCACGTGGTGGTAGTCAACCATACACAGTGTCGATGGGTTAACATCCCATTTTCTGTAATATGAGATGGTTATAGGTTATACCAGGAACATTATTACATATATTTATATTTAGGATACCCATATTATTATTTCATCCTTGTTTAATAAGATTATAATGGGTTAGATGAAGAAACAATACAAAAATGAATGGTTATGAAGTATACCTCATTAGGATTATATATAGAGCCTTCCAAAGAGAGTTTTATAATCCAAATAGGGACTAAATATAATGTATGGTTATTTAAGAGTGGTTTTTAGGTTATTATTTGGTAAACCAAAAGGGTATATAATTTAAGAGAGGGGAGTAAATGGAATTTTATTTTATAGGTGGGGTACATGACACCCTATGAATTGTTTAAAAGAATAAAATATATTTATGATTTATACACTCACAATTAAAAAAACATTGACACTTAAAATATATTATATAATATAGTGTATAAATATGGTCATACAATATAATTATTATATACATTTGGGTCATTTTATCTCTTATCTATTTTGTTTAACCCCCGATAAATAAGTTTTAACCTTAACTGGGATAACAAATATTTAATTATTTTATTAATAATTTTGAAAAAACAATATGTTCAAATAAAAAAATAATATTGAATAAAATTATTATTTATATTTAATACATTTTCCCAAATTTAATTCACACATTTTGAATAAATTAAATTATAATTAAACAAAAAAATGATGAAAATCAATCTTCAAAAAAAAATATTTTTTATGTATAAAGGTTTACATATCCAAATTCGACATAATTTTTTTTACAATGAAATAAATTGAATTAAGAATTGTAAAATTTAATTATTTTTCACATTTAATAAAATTTTGAAACAAAATCGAACCGTGGAAATTCATTTAATTAAAATATATTATTTAACAAAATTTTGTATTTTTACTATTCATCATAAATAAAATATTTATTGACCTTATCAATAATTAAATAAAATATAATTTTTATATTTTTATATAAAAAAAAATTTATTTTTCTTGTTAAATATTCTATAATTATAAGTCATTATTTTTTAAATAAGTGCACAAAATGAGGTGAAATAAATTTATATAAAAACACAGTTTTAAGCATAACAATAGATGTATTGTCATAGAAATATTATAAAGAATATTTGATCAATGATGAATCATTTTGTTTAATATAATATATATATATATATATATATATTATTAGAATAATTCAATAATAGGTATTTATTTAATATATTAATATAGAAACTTGTTGTGCACATACAACCAGTTTTCAAAATGAAAATAACTTTTACATTAAAATGTATTTTATTTAATTATTAAATAAATTAATAACTGATGAATTACTTTTATACATAGTGAACCATTTAATTTTCATTATTTATCCTCTTTTATTCATACACCCAATTATAATTGATTGGTTTTAAAAGTATACAATATTATATTTTATTTAATCATGGGGTTTCATATATCAGAAGCTATCAAGGAAAATAATTTTATTTATAATGAAATATATCGTAAAATAATTGGGTGTTTCATTATAACAACTTTAAATGAATTTATACCTTTAAATTACATTACTATATTGTAAGAAAGGATGATATATCTTCCTCATACAATACCTAGTTTTAGACCTATATTGTAAAAAAATTATTCCTCTAAGGAAATTTAACTTGGAGTAGTATTGTTAAATATCCCATTATAATTATGATCCATGATCTCAATTACAGTTTATTTATAGGAAAAAATATTTTTTAATTGTATAATATCTTAATTCAGTACATATGACTTCTCAGGTAGGCACTTTCTTATGGGAGTTTCTTGGAACAAATCATGAACATTATATATGTTCATATTATGTGCCAAGAGATAAGATATTGTCACTAATCAATCCAGAATCTAAAAGGGGCCAATATTCCGAGTTTTAATATATCAATTCATCTAAAATATCACAACCTTATTCCATTTATCAATTCATAGAAACACCTTCCCACCATCTTAAAACATCAAATATCTCCTATTTTTATCATCATAACTTTTTATATAACATTATGTTACCTTTATGTTTTGATGATTTGATATATGTTTATCATTAATTTACCCATATCTATCAATTAACAATTGATTTATTTATCAATATTCATACTAGGATTTTATATTTCTAATGTTATTTCAATAAAAATCCTGATAAAGAGTTATCTTAATTCTCAAGTGAATTATATTATTTTAATAAAACGTGACTAGAGGAATGTATTCATCCCAACCACCTTTTAAAACCATAAAACAAGATCTCAACCCTTGATATTTGGTTTGAATTGTCATATTAGACTGAACATATTTCTATGTATGGTGAATAGTACTAAAACTCAACTATAAATCTAGATCCTACTCTATACCTTCCTGAAACCTTGATTTAAACATTGGATCTCGATTAGAAACAATAGAATGGGGTACTCCATGAAACATTACAAATTTATTAATTAATATCACTGAAGGATGATCTATAGGGAAATCATATCCAATATCAATGATGTGTGATATCCTTGTAAGGTAGTGAAATACAACCCAAATATCATTAGGGTCTATATAATTTTTTTTGGAGTCTTATGGAATAGTCAATGGTGAGGTTTTATCATTTCTATTATTTTTTGGGTAATGGTTGTAAAATCACCTTATACTTCTGTCTCTTAAACAAAAATTTATATCATAACAAACATGAAGATAAATATGTTGAATTATTATCCTTCCGGTTGTCCAACTAGAAATACCCTTTTAGATCTTTATACATATTGGTAATTCTAGATGAATAGATAATGGTGATGAACAAGAAACCTCATCCAATAGATCCTTATTCAAATATGGTATTCATTGAACACAAAATGGTTCCTGAGGCATGAATTCAATCATAATTATGGTAGAACTTAGGATAGTTTATAAACTTCTTCTATTTTCCACATCATTCTCTTTCTCCTCCGTAATTCTCATGTGGATAGATTGTTGACACTAAATTGAGATATTTAATATTTTACTACTTCATTTAGGATCTCTATATACAATCATTGAAAAGCCGATAATATTAGATTTTTTGTGATCCTCATCCCAGATATTCTACATTGACCCATTCAACTAAAACCATTGCCCACCTTGTTCCCAATCCTAGGGTGGTTATGTATTGACCAATCATAATATTTAATCAGATCCAATAATATTCTGTTGAACATATTACACACTTTTTGAGTGAATATATATAGTTTTACTTTTTTATCAATATGAATATCACATATTTATCTATAAATATAAATCATCTATATATTAATGAAAATAATTACATTATGAAACTACATTTCGTGATTTTGGTAATTTTTATCATGAACTTTAAATTGAAAACATGCATAAGCTATAACAACATCATTATTCATTAGAACACATCCCAATAACTTAATTAATGCATCAATATATATAAAAATCGTGTATCCACTATAAGATAATGTAAATACTAGTTCTGTAACTAACATTATCTTTGATTATTTAAAATATCAATCACATTCATCTATTTTGAGGATATTGGTTCCAAAATTAATTTAGATGGTCAGTGTATTATATTGTTAGGAAATATATTCCAAAATTCATCAAAATTAAATTTCTAGACCAGGAATACGTTACATCACCTTCATAGTGGTTGGTTGGTGCTAACATTCAATAACTTCTATTTTTAATGGATCTACCTACTCTCTTGAGATTTTATAACCGAGAAATTAATCGTTTTTAATCCAAAACTCACAATTTTCAAATGGATTATATAGAGTCTCCTTCGTAATTGTATTTCATAAAATCATATGGTGATCTTCATGTTATTCCTTTATCTATACATACATAATATAATTTTCTACAAATTTTACTTGAAAATGATGATAATAATATATATAAACTCTTCAGTAAATTCATAAAGATAACAGGGTCATTAGTTTCCCATAATGTAATCCCTGTAAATTTATAGTGGTTATTCCTTGTACGAAACGATGTCTTAGTTATATCCCCCTTCATGACTCACAATTGAGGAAATCAGGAATTAACACCAATCTTGGAAATGTAATGTGTTCTACACATCAGATCAAACATGTAATCAATATGGGGATACGATACATGATCATTATAATAATCATGTATTGTTCATGATAATGAATGATCAGTTTCATTCATTCATCGTTATTCTTATGAGAAAAACTGGTGAACACTAAGGTTACCCACATGGATGTGTAAATTTATTTTCTAATTACCACATAGTATATTCATCAATTTATACAACTCTATTGGGGCTATTATGCATGGATTCATTGAAATATGTGTCGAACTAGGCATGCGTTATTTTGGAACTCAATTTCACTATTTTTTATGAGAATATGAATATATTTTGGAAACTATAGAAAATATCTAATAAAATATGAAAATCCTTAGTTTTGAGATTTCCCACAACCATCAATTTTAATTACCATTTTTTAATAGCAATCGAGACACCGAAAATGTATTTATTTTCCATATAATGGTTATATTTATCATCACACTAATATGAAATTTGAGTTTTTTGAGAATATCAAACGTGACTTTCCGTCCTCGCTAATTGATGAGGGGTTTTTATAAGGAGATCTAATCTATGCGAAAGATAAAATAAAATTAAACTAGAGTGATCATAATAATATTCTCAAGAATCACAATTCAACCAAAATAATCTTGAGAAAACTATTGATATGTGATCACTGGATGATTGGATTTTTACAATGATAATATACATATAATTACAAGGGTGGAATTTTTATACCCATACAGAATTAATGATTTGTAATAGTGTGAGTGGAAAAATATGAAATTTGGAAATTATCAGTTCTAGAGTGTACAATATGTGTACCTTTTATCACATTGTTAACATACCCATCATCGAAAATAGTGACCATACGTGATTTAACTTTATCACTTAGCTGATGTGGTTACTTATATTTATCATTGTCATTTCAAATATGATCATTGGTTAACATAATTCAAATACTCCTAATATTTGAAACAATAGTGTGGGTGGTTCTTTCTATATTCATTTCTCATCATCCACATGATTAGATAATTTCATCAAATCACATTGACATTCGATTTCATGATTACCATTTTTTTCACACATTAAATATTTACCATCCAACTTAATAATATTATCTTAATAATTCCTTCCATAGTTATAGCATAAAGGAAGACCCATATTCTTCTCTAAATGAATTTTAGATATTCCTTTGAATTAAATATTTTTTTTTTCATCAAAACCATTTTAATGGTGTATAACTCTAATATCCTTTTCAACATTAATAGTACATTAACTTATTTAATTATAGATAATAAATTCTATTATGTATAAAACACTTTATAGACTACATTTAAGAAACTAAAAATGTGATCAACCTTAATTTCAGGTTGGATGATGACATTATAAGCTTATATAAAAATTCCTGTAAAATATTCCACATATATAGCAAGTGATTTATTATCATTTTTCATTAACTCAAGGAAATAATTATCCATTTTCATATGAAGAATATTATGAACGTGTTTTTGAAAAAAATAGTTTGTTATCATTGAAATCCATAGAGTGAATTTCATCATGATTTCTAGTATTCTTGATAAATTTCCTCTATATATAGATTTTACTAAAAATTGATAAACATCCAAAATAAAATTTTAATATTTAAAACATTAGAGAAAGGGAAATATATTTTAAAGGGTGTTTATAATTTTATTTGTTAATATTGGATCAATTTACCCACAAAAAAATATATACATTACCATATGAAGTAATGAACCTAATTTTGTTCCCTCCTTTTCTCCTTCGGAATATCAACATGATTCATGTCCTTAGAATGTATTGTTAGAATAATAATGAGTTATTTCATTGTCACTCACATAATATTTTTTTTCTCAAGAATACAATAATTTAATATTCTATAACATTTATAATTAAAATGGTTAATTAGGGTACCATCCATTTACTAAAATAAAAAATCATAGTCTGAGAAATAATAAACCTATCATGAACCTTATAATTTGGAAAAATAATTTATAATAAATATAAATCAAGAAATATTATTTTCAATATATGGATCCATAGTTATTAAATTATTCAGTCATGGTCTTCTTATATTAAAAACTTCAATAATAGTTCATAAAAAAATTTGAATTAACCTAATAAGATCACCTTGGAGGATAAAATTAGGTGCTAGTAAGGGAACAATAGCTATGCACTAGATTTATGGTTGAGATATACTCAAACAACTATTTATGGCGTTATTAACCCTTGATGAATATATTACAATACCACCTCCACATGTAGTATATAAATAGGTATATTTTCTTAGGAATACATCACTCCTATATTTGTCCACAACAATTGATATTCTCCTATACATGGATTATCCTAGGAAATATAACTAAAATTTTCTCATTCAAGTTTTAATGGATTTTTTAAAACATGATAAAATTATGAATATATTGTCTCATACATTTCAAGCATAAATATTACATATTATGATATGAATATTTAATATATAATACTATGATTTATGACAGAATCATACGCTACAAGTATCTTTGAAAACATGGATACAAAAACATCTAGTTCTTGAGTGAACTAAATTATATCAAACCATGTTCTTCAAAACTCGAAACCCTCTTACAATTATCATATATTATTAAATTCATAATAACATTATTAAATGAATCATATGGAGATGGTGACTCGGAAAAAGAAACCTAAGCTTCCTTCGCATCAATGGCGATTCGGGGAACCTTGATCTTATTACCTCAATCTCTCAATGGATTCTTTCAATCCAGAGTGGGAAATGTCCTTCAGGGACAATCGTCAAGAAGCGGCGAAGGAAATTTATGAACCTTTGGGCTTCAAAGATTCATCGATTCTTCGAAAGAAGAATCTTTCCTTCGCAGAGGTTCTTTCTGGAGCAGAAAATCCTACAAAGGTGGATTCATCTAAATCGAATATCACCAGGTTAGAAAATGGTGGATTTTCAGTGGTTGCGGATTCAAATGCATTGCAGCAACGGCTGGACCTTTGTAAGTATTCATTATTGGGTCGGGTTATTTACTCGAAGGGAGACAAACCCTGGTCTTTTGTTGATCTCAAAAACAGAATTTCTCATTGCTGGAGTTTAAGAGATTGGAAATTTATTTCAATCGGAAAAGGGTATTTTCACATTATCTTTTCCTCCTATGGTTCCTTGAATTCAGTTTGGAGAATAGGTAGCCTTCAACTCAAACCTGGAATTCTAAGGTTATCAGCAGGGAATTTTAATTTTAATTCTTTTAATCTCAAGCAATCTAATGCTCAAATTTGGGTTAAATTTCATGGTCTAAATTGGGTGTATTGGCATCCTAGAATCCTCAATGACATTGCTTCATGTATTGGTACTCCTATGAGGATAGATCAGCACACCTTGGATGGTGAAAATGGTTATTTTGCCAGAATACTTGTGGACATTAACCTGGAATTCAAAAGACCTGCTTCGATTCTGTTTAATGCTAATGGCATTAAATCTGATATTCGATTGGAATATGAAAATGTGCCCTATTTTTGTGATGTTTGTAAAATTGTGGGTCATAATATCTCTAACTGTAGATTGATTCAGAGGAATTCCAAGGTGTCGTCTAAGGTTTCTGAATGGAATGATGTCAAAAGATATAAACAGAACAAGGCTGTTTTTATTGAAAAAAAAGGAATTCTAAAGTCAGATGTCCCCCCTGTTAAAACTCATATTCCTTTGGAAAATGCATCTTTATCAAAGTATCCTGTTTCTTCTTCATCACAAAGAGTTTCATGGGCTGATATAGCTGAGGAGGAAGAGCAGATTTTAAATCTTGTGCCTATTCAGCCGGTTTTTGAATGGGTTTCAAAGGAGGATCTTCACCTGTTCTCTGAGATTAGCAATGATGTTTGTATTCTGGTTTATGACTTACAGAATGATGAGGATGAGTATCAGTTTTTTCTGAATTTTCAGACTGAAATCAATGATTTTTTAATCTCTTTACAGGATGTTAAAGAAGATGTTTTTGTTGATTCAAACCTGGATACTTCCACAGAGGTTGAAGCTGGGCAGAAATGTGATCATAATTCAGTTACAGAAATGGATTTCAGCATCAATACTCAGAAGAACCTGCAGATTCATCTACCAGCTTCAATGGAGAGCATGTCTGATACTTCGTCTATGTTATCTACTGTTAACAGTAATGTTGCTTCTGAAAAAAATGCTCAAAATGATGCCCATCATTCTGGTTCCCATGGATGCTCACAAAGATTTTCAAAGGATAGTGAATTACCTGAAGTTGCTAACATTGAGGACCTTCTTCAAGGCTGCAAAGGTCCCCAACGTTTGAAAAGGAAAGTAGGGAGACCCCCTAAAGCCAGGAAAATCATGGATTTTTCTTTAAAGGTTAGGAGTTCAAAGAATATTACCATGAACAAAGCATGTCTTGATGAGCTGACTGAATCTGGAAATAATTTACCATGAGTTTTCTCTCAGATGGTTCATGTCACTTTATGGCTTTGGTTTCAATACCTTATTTACTTAGTTGGTTTTTGAATAGGTTTCATAGGTGGTTTTCACCTATTCTTTGAGTTTAGCAATGTTTCTGGTTTATGACTCACAGATTGAGG
This sequence comes from Viscum album, assembly GCA_963277665.1. Classification (NCBI taxonomy): domain Eukaryota; kingdom Viridiplantae; phylum Streptophyta; class Magnoliopsida; order Santalales; family Viscaceae; genus Viscum; species Viscum album. The sequence continues at coordinate 863,097,720 of OY728152.1, read as the reverse complement.
AGGTTGAGTTTTCAGTTTTTTCTGAATTTTTAGTCTTGTGTAATAGGAGCCCAGCATTCTGCCTTTTTGCAACAGGCTTCTTACATAACAGGGGGTCTGGTTCTTCATTTTACAGGAGATGTTTTTTCACGTTGTTGTTGGTTTGAGGCATGATTGGTTTGAAGTATGGTTTCAGAGGATGTTAAATAAGTTGTTATTATTGCTTCATACCTGGATACTTCCACAGGGCTTGAAGCTGGGCAGTTCTGTGATCATAATTCAGTTACAGAGCTGGATTTCTGCGGTTACTGCTTTAAAGCCGGACAGCTGGAGTTTTTCTTGGCTGGAGGTTTAGTTTCTGGATTCATTTGGTAGAAGGAAGGTTTTTTGGTTGCTGTTTTTTGGATAATAAAGACCAGGGCTGTTGTCTGCTTTGGTTTCTTTCCTTTTCACATTAACCATTTTTTATGGTTTTGGTGTTTTTTGTTTGTATTTTTCTTGTTCTGTTTTTCTTTTCTCTTTAATAAATTTCCATTCATTAAAGGAATCATAAGAAAGGGTGTGCTCTAATTCTTATTAAGTGATCACATGAACATAATGTTTTGAATAATGGTGTGAGAATGTAATCATACAGTTAAAATTCATACCCTATATATAAACAATCATAATCAAGAGTCATGGTATAAATAATGGAATATCATATTTCATGACTCATAAAGTAATCCAAACACATGATCCATGGATGATTAATGATATCTAAAACATATATTTATGTTAGGAAATTATTTATAGAAAATAATTTCCTTATTATTCAAGACTGATTACCAAAACAATCGTAGTGGATTGGGTTCACTCCCCAATGAATCAGAGATGTCATGGTTAACTCCCAAGACTATCATAACATACATAGCACCTTACTAAACTCTTTTCACCTCATATTATAGTCCAATTTTTCACATTAGATATCCACATTTACAGAATGCATTTGAAGGATATATTATTATACACACCCCCAATAACATAATTAATATAAACAAATTCTTCAATAAAATTATAAGGCATTAATGATATCAAAATCCACAAAATGAAATTTATTTCATAATCATTTCATCATGGAATAACCAATAGAAAAGAAATAGGTTTCATAAACATATTTTCATTATAATCAAAAACCATAAAGAGAAATAATAAGTATGGTAATATTGGATTATATCCCTTTTATAAATTTATATATCAACAAAGGATTGTATCATATCAAAATAATGTATTTAAATGATTAGTTTGAACATTTCATGTAGAAAATAACGTTTTTTCATTGAAATAAATTATTGAAAATATTCATTTTTTATAAATTGTGCATGAAACTTTTTACTTGTAAATAACCTTTCATTAATTTAAATTAATCATCTATGCATCGATTAGTCAATACATCATGAAATTTAGTTCATTATGTTAAAATTTAAACAACAATTGTTTTCATAATTTCGTTAAAAAGTTAAAGTGCATCATTCAAGAAATAAAATGATGGTAAATTTTAAATTTTTTTTTAAGTTCATTCATTGGAAACAATTGCATTAAAAATCCTTTAATAATAGTATAAAATTCAGGTAATCATTTTTAGGAATAATGGACATGTAAGAGAATGTTTTTCCGACCAAAGAGATATGTAATGTCGTGTTTTCGTAACATCATATCAGTCTTCAGAGTAATTATGTAGATGAAATTAAAATGGTTTAATGTATTATCTATAAAAACCATAATATAGTAAAATTGATATGATTATTGAGAGTTACGAAATTAAATTTCATTATCAAAATCATAATCACAAACAAACCCGATAAACATTGTCATTGCATCATAAAACCCTTAAATCATGTCTAAATTTTTTCTTATATATTCGAAAATTATATATAATAAATATATATTTAATATAAATCTATTACATAACTATAGCAATATATATAATGAAAAATTATTTTCTCTAATAACTTATTATTAAAAGATGGTAAATAATTCTTTATTAAAATCAATATTTCAGGTGATAATGGGTTTGTTTTTCATCTATGTTTTTTTTCTAGTTTTGGTACCTTTACATTGATAATGGATACATTACCTTCGAAAATGTTTTAATAATATAAATATAATATGTATTTATTATCTACATATTAATATTCATATATAAAATTAATAGATAGAAAAATGATTTTGACTATTTAGGTATATGGTAGGTCATACAATCAAATAAATGATATTTTTATGTTTTAAATGATGGAGAATGGAAACAAAAATATTAATTCACCATTAGAAAATTATTGTTATATCTTATATATCAAATATATTCATTAAATATATCCTTATTAAAAATTTTTTCAAAACAAAATCAAAAAAATAACATCACATTATAGAGGTGGTAGTCCCCACATATATAAATGAAATGTTATCATCTTTGAAAAGTAAAAAGTAATGAAAGTGTGTGTTATATATAAAATTTAAAAGTTAAATTATGTCATAAAAATAAAATATATAAACATTAAATACATCATTGAATCCATCAATGAGGGGTGGTGATTGAAAAAAAAAATATTTCAGTCAACAAGGTGGTGGTTTGTCAAACAAAAGTTATATGGTATTGTATTCAATTTAATTGAACATGAGATATATAGAAGTTATTAATTTTACATAATAACATCTATATACATGGAATATATTTGCGTTATTTATTAATTTTTTTAAATATTTTTTTGGAGGTAGATGTTGAAATAAAATGAAAACACGTCGTTAAGAACTATAGCTCTTCTTCAAACTACCACTTTAGGTTTACTCCTATAGAATTCTTATGATGGTTTAACGATCATTAATGAGACTATAGTTCATGGGTAATGATATTGTACAGGTTTTTGTTTTGATCATGGACTATTTATTTGGGTATAAGAGTGGATATGGTCTCCTATTATAAGTGGGTGAGTGGACCCACTGGAAATTTCTAAATAGAATAATATATATTATGGTTATATTATAAAAAAATGGTTCAAAATGGACCATTAATAAATTTGAAATTTTCTAAAATATTAAGGAAAAAAATTCCTTGATAATAACCATCGAATCAAATTAATGAAGATTAAAATAATTTATCATCCCTGATTGTGTGATATTTTATTCATGATTTACATGTTAAATAAATATTCACTTCTCATTTTCAATAGATAGTTAAAATAACTTCATTGGGAAAATGATAATGAAATTTCATTTAGTAATTTTTTTATAAAATAAAAACATGGGTAATGATAAATTTAAATAATAATTGGATAATAATAAAATCATTAATGAAAATATTTTTAGAAAACATAGATCTGAAACTAATATGATTCTTAATAGAGTATTGAGAAAAAATCAATTTTCATTATAAACGTTATTTAATTTTATTGATTAATTAATTAGAAAAAAATGAAATGAAATGATTTATTAATTATACATGAACAAATTATAATAATATTCAAGATATTATAGAGTGTTATTTAAAAAAATTAATCATTATAAGCATAATCATGAACAATCCTAATAAAAAAAATGAGATTGTAACATAAAACTCGTACATCAGATTCGTATTTTATCTTATGTGTTCAAACTTATTGTTTTAAAAATATAGATTTGTGAAAAATATATTTTTATAATTTTAATCATATATAAAGTACCATATATTATTTACTTATGACATTTTATAATAAACTTATTTATAATTCTTTAATAAAATCACTATTTTATGTTATAATTGCTTCATTATTCATATATGTTTTTGTTTAGTATTTTTTACCTTTTAATTTAATCATGGTTCCATAACCTTCAAAATTATAATTCTGATATAAATATCATATATATTAAATATATACATATTTAGACTCACCCAAAAATGTCTAATATAGAAAAATGAATTTCATCATTCATGTAGACAGTAGGACGTATGTATGCATGAACACTATTTTAATTTGATGAATGATGGAAACACGAAATTCATGTTTTAATTAACCTTTAAAAAATAATTATAATTTCATATATATATATCATATATATTAATTAAATAATAATGTGATAAGGTAGATGTGATATTGTGATAATAGAATTATAATTATTTCATAAATTTCATATGTATAAATTAAATCCATCATTATATCCAATAGTAGGAAATGATGATAGAAAATGAATTGCATTGCTTCACATGGTAGTATTCAATCATACACGTTATATATTGGTTAATTTCCCATTTTCTTTAATAAGAGATGGATATAGGTTATACCATGAACATAATAACATATATTTATATTTATGATAACCATATTATTATTTTATCATGGTTTAATAAGATTAGAAAGATGTAGAATAAGAAGCAATACAAGATCGAATGGTTAAGAAGTATACCTCAGTAGGATTATATATATTGCCCTCATGCGATGGTATTATAATCAAAATTGGGACTAAATATAATGTATAGTTATTTATGAATCGTTTTGAAGTTATTATTTGGTAAACCAAATGACTATCTAATGATGAAGAGGAGAGAAGATGGTTTTTTTATAGGTGGGGTACTGGACACACTAGGAATTTTTTAAAAGAATTAAATATAGTAATGATTTATTCTCTCAAAATTATGAGAAAATAACACTTAGATTATATTACATAATTTATGTAATAAATATGGTAATACAATATAATTAATATGCACTTTTTGTTCATTTTTTCTCTTATCTATTTAGTTTAACCCCTGATAAATATGTTTTAACCACAATTGTGATAACATATTTTTAATGAATTTATTACGAATTATGGTAAAATATCATGTTGAAACAAATAAATAATATTGAATAAAACTATTAAATATATTTAATATATTTTACCAAATATAATTCACACATTTGGAATAATTTATTTTATAATCAAACACAAAAAATGATGTAAATTAGTTTACAAAAGAAAATATTTCCATATATATAAAGATTTACATATCCAAATTCAACATAAAATTTATTAAAATGAAATAAATTGAAATAATAGTTGTTAAATTTAATTATTTTTCACTTTTAAAATTACATTGAAGGAAAATTGAATCATGTAAATTCTTTCAATGAAAATACATTATTTTATAAAAATTGGTATTTTTATTATTTATCAAAAATTAAATCATTTTCGGATCATATAAATAATTAAAGAAACTAAAATTATTACATTTTAATTTGAAAAAGAAATTAAGATTTTTATGTAAAATTATCTATAATTATAAGAAATCATTTTTAAAATAATTGCTCATAATTAGGTGAAACAAATATCTAGAAAAACACAGTTTTTTGCACTACAATAGAAGTATTTTTATAAAAATCATAGAATGAATATTTGATCAATGATAAATTATTTTCTTTAATATATAATATATATATTTTATTACAATAATTCAATAATAGTTATTTATTTTATATATTAATATAGAAACCGGTTGAGCACATACAACCAATTTTCAGAAAATAAAAATCTTTTACATTAAAATTATTTTTACTTAAATATCGAATCAATTAATAAAAGATGAATTAATATTATACATATGAAAACAATTTAAATTTCATATTATAGTCAGTTCTATTTATACACACAAAGATAATGGATTGGTTATAAATGTACACAATATTATTGTTTATTTAAACATAGGGTTGCGTATATCGGAAGCTATGAAAGAAATTAATTATATTTATAATTAATTATATCATAAAATAATTTTTTGTTTCATTATATGACCATTAAATTAATTTATATAATGAAATGAAATTACTCTACTATAACAAATGATTATATCACATCCTCATCACATCCCTGGTTTTAGACGTATATTGTAAAAAAAATTTATTCTTCTAAATAACATTAACTAGATTAGTATTTTTATTCGATATCACATTATAATTGTGATCACATATATGAATTGGGGTTTATTCATAGGAAAAGTTAATATGTAATGGTATAATATCTTATTTCAGTACATGTGATTTCTCAGGTATTCACTTTCTGAGGGGAGTTACATGGAACAAATCATGATCAATATAGATGTTCATTATAAGTGTGAATAAATACGATATTTTCACTAATAAATGAAGAATATCAAATGGTACAATATTCCTAGGTATTTGATATCAATTCATCTAGAATATCATAACCTTATTCAATTGATAAATTCATAGAAACACCTTCTCACCAAATTCAATCATCAAATCTCCCAAATGATTTTCATCATAACTTTTCAGATAATATTATGTTACCTTGATGTTTTGTTGATTGGATATAAATTTATTTTTCATTTCCACATATATATCAATTAAAAATCGATATATTTATTGAACATAATACAAGAACATTTGAGTGTTAAAATTATTTCCATAAAAGGCATGGTAAAGTGTTATCTTAATTCTCATGTAAATTCTATTATTGTAAGAAAACTTGACTAGAGGAAGTTAGTCATCCCAACCACCTTTTAAATCCCCAAATCAAGATCTCAACCCATGCTATATGGTTTGAATTGTTCTCACAGAATGAAAATATTTCTATGGATGGTAAATATTACTAAAACTCAACTCTATTGCAAGATCATACTGTATAACTTCCAGAAACATCAATTTAATTATTGGATGCTAATCAGATACAATAGAATGTTGTACTCAATTAAACATTAAAAATTCTTTAATTAGTATCATTGAATGATGATCTATAGGGAAATAATATCAAATATCAATTAATTTTGATGTACTTGTATGGTAGTGACATACAACCCAAATATCAATATAGCATATAGACATTTTTTTTGAGTCCGATAAAATAGTCTATGGTGAGGTTTTATCATTTCCAATCTAGTATGAGTAATGGTTGTAAAATCCAATTTAACTTATATCACATTGACATAAATTCATATCATAACAAGCATGATAATAAATAAATTGAAATATTACCCTTCATGTTCTCCCACCAGAATGACACTTTTACATCTCTATACATATTAGTACTTCTAGTTGAATAGATAATGGTGACGAACTATAAGACACATCCAAAAGATCCTTATTCAAATATGGTATTCATTGAACCAAAAATTGGTTCCTGAGCCTTTGATTCTATCATAATCAAGGATAAACATAGGTACATTTAAAAAAATATTATATTGTTCCATATAATTATTTTTTTCCTCCATAATTATCATGTGGATAGATAGTTAAAACTGAATTGAGAATTTTAATATATTACCCATTTATTTAGGATCTTTATATATGTTAATTATAAATCCATAAATATTATATCTTTTCGGATCCTCATCATAGATATTCTACATTGATCCTTTCAACTCAAGTCATTTTCCAACTTGTTCACATTACCAAGGTGGTTATGTATTGAACTATCAAAATTTTTAATCAGATCAAATAATCATCTCTAGAACATATTACACTCTTCTTGAGTGAATATATATACTATGATTTCTTTATCAATATGTATATCACATCTTTCCTTGTCAATATAATTCCTCCATATATTTAATGATAATAATTACTTCAAGGAACACTATATCAGGATTTGGGTAATTTTTCTCATAATCATTCTATTGTAAATAAGCATAAGCAAGAACAACATAATTATTCATTAGACCATATTCCAATAACTTCTTTGATGCATCAATATATATAACAATCCCTTATCACCTATAGGTTAATGTAAATATAGGTTCTCTAACAGACCTTATCATCACTTACTTAAAAGTTTAATCACTTTCATCTATACATAGGTAATTGGTTGCCATCTATACTTAAAAGTTTAATCACATTCATCTATACATAGGTAATTGGTTGCCATCTATATTTACATGATCAGTGTATAAGATTGTCATAAAATATATTCCAAAAATCATAAAAATTATATTTCTAAGACAATATTACTTCACATATACTTCATAGTGGATGGTCTAGGATAACATTCAATAAATTCTATATTTAATGAATCCATATACTCTCTGGATATTTTATAACCCAGGAACGGATATTTTTAAATAAGAAAATCACACATTTAAAATTGTTTATTTATATTATCCTTTATAATAGTATTTCATAAAATCCTATGGTTATATTCATGCTCTTCGTTTCTCTCTAAATATATAATATTATTTTCTATAAATTTTAATATAAAATGATGATAGTATGATATAAAGACTATTCGGTAAATCTTTAAAGTTAACAGGGTCATTATTTTGTCATAATGAAATCATTGTATGTTTATAGTTGGTATACCTTGTACGAAATGATTTCTTAGTTATATCCCCTTTCATGACCCTCAATTGATGAAATCATGATTTAACACTAGTCTTGGAGATGTATTGATCACTAAAAATATGATCAAACAAGTAATCAACATGGGGAATATGATACATGTTCTTGATAATGATATTGTTTTGTTCTTGATAATTTATTATGAGCTTCATTCATCCATTATTATTCTTATGAAAAACAACTAGTCAAATCTATAGTTATGCAGATGGATGTATAAATTTTTTTTCCTGATTACCACATAGTATATTCATCTATTAATACCACTCAATTGGGGACATTATAAATGGAATCATTCAAAAATGTGTATAACTATGTATGAGTTATTTTGATAACAAAATTTCATGATTTTTTAGGAGACTAGGAATATATTGTGGAAACTAATTAAAAAATCCAATACAATAGTCACATCATTGTTGTGGAGAAATTCTACCACCATCTATGGTAAATACACCATTTTAATTGGAATCAAGACCCATAAAATGGATGTAATTTCCATAAAGAGTTTATATGTATCATCTCACAGATAGACAATTAATGTTTGTTCTATAATATAAATGTCACTTCCCTTCCTAGATAATTGATGTGGGGTTTTTATAAGGACATCTAATCCATGACAAAGATAACATCAAATTAAACTAGAGTGATAATAAGAATATTCTCAAGAATCACATTTCCAAATTGATAATCTAGAGATCACAATTGATATGTGATAATTGTTTGATTGGAGTTTTTAAATGATAATAAAAATATAATTATTGGGGCTGAATTTTGACTCCCATAGAGAATTATTGACATATAAAAGTGTTGGTAAATAAATAGGAAGATAGGGAATTATAAGTTCTTGAGTATATGGTATGTGTACCTTTTACGACATTGTTATCAAACCCCTCATCGAAAATAGTGATCATATTAGATTAACGTTTATCAATGAGCTTATGTGGTTTCTTATATTTATCATTTCCATTTCAAATTTATTCATTGGATATAATAATTCTAATACTCCTTTTATTTTAATCATTTGTGTGTTTATGGTGAATTTTATATTGATTACACAATATTCAAACGATTAGCTAAGTTCATCAAATCACATCGACATTCGATTTCCTGATTACCTTCCAATCAATAGAAAAAAAAATTTACCAACCACCTTATGAAAGTTATTATAATGTTTCCTTCCATATTTATAGCATAAATAAAGTCAAATATTCTTCTCTACATGCATTTTAATTTTTTCCTTTTAATAAAATATTTATTTTTTTCATCAAAACCCTGATATTTATGGGTAACTCCAATATCCATTTCCACATAGATAGTACATTAACTGATTAAATAACATAAAATAAATTCTATTATATATAAAACCTTTATTAATTGGTATAAGAAAATAAATAAATGATCAACCATAATGTTATGTTTGATTATGATAATAGAATATTTTATCATTCTTCTTCTAAAATATTCCACATTTATAGCAAGTGATTTATTATCCTCTTTCATATTCACTAGGAATTCATTCTACATTTTCATATGAAGAATATGATGAATGTGTTTTTGAAAACAAATCTTTTGATATCATCACAATCCTTTATGTCGAATTCATCATGTTTTCTTGTAATTTTGATAAGAGTCTACTATAGATATATTTCACTTACATAATGATAAATAACCAAAATAAATTTTTAATAATTCAATCATTGGAGAATGGAAAATATATTTTCAATGGTTTTTATCCATTTACAAGTTAATAGTGGATAAATTTAGCCACTATAAAAATATATACATTACAATATGATTTAATGAACATAATTTTATTCCCTCATTTTCTAATTCATAATATCAACATGATTCATGCCCTGTAAATGTTTTGTTATTATAGTAATGAGATATTTCATTCTAGCTCCCATTATAGTTTTTTCACAAGAGTACAATCATTTAGTTTAATATGACATTCATCATTAACATGGTTCATCCACATTCCATCCATTTACTAAAACCAAAAATAATTGTGTGAGAAATAAAAATCCTATTAGGAACCATAAAGTAATAAAAAAATTATTTCATTTAAATCAAGAAATATTAATCTCAATATTTGGATCCATATGTTTCAAATTAGTCAGTATTGGACTTCATCTATTCAAATCCTTCATAATATTTCAATAATAAAATTTTATTTTCCCTATGAATATCTTCATGGAGGATGTAACCATGTACGTAGTAATGGAACTATCACTATGTACTAGATTGATGGATAAGATATAATTGACCAACTATTTTTGGTGTTATTAACCCTTGATAAATATGTTTCAATACCACCTCTACTTGATGTATATAAGTGGGTATATTTTCCTAGGAATGATACACACCTTTCATTTGCACAACAATTGATATTCTCTTATACATGGATTATCCTAAGGGTTCTAAATAAAATTTACTCATTCTAGTTTCAATGGGTTATGTAAAACATGATCTACTATAGAATATAGTGGCCGATACATTTCAAAAAAAATATTACATATTATTAGACGAATAGTTAATATATAACACGATGATCCATGATAGAATAATACTCTTCCAGTATCTTTGGAAACATGGACACATAAACATCATATTCTTGATTGAACTAAATTATCTGAAACTATGTTCTTAAAAACTAGAAATTATGTTATACATGTCATACATAATTACATTCATAACAACATGATTAAAAGAAACAAATGAAGGGGTGATCTCCAATGCTTATTAAGGTATAACATAAATATAAAAATTTAATAAAGGTATGAGAATATGATCATAGCATTTAAAAATCATTCCCTACATATCAATAGACATAATAATGAGTCATGGTGTAATTCATAGACTATCGTAAGTCATGACTCATAATTTAGAAAAAACATGATCCATGGGAGAATAATGTTAGCTAAAACATAGATTTTTGTTATGAAATTAAGTATATAAAATAAATTACTTATTTTGAAAGGCTCATTTCAAAAAATATCATAGTGGTTTTGGTTCACTCCCCAATGAATCAGAGTTGTCATGAATCACTCCCAAGACTATCATCCTGGACATATACCCTTACTACGATGTATTCACATCCCATTATAGTGCAATTCATCCCATTATATGTCCACATTTAGACAATGAATTTGACTGATATATTATTATACACACCCAAATAACATTATGAAAATAAAAAATTTCTTCCATAAAATCATTTTACATTCATCAGTTCATAATCCACGAACCAAATTGTATTTCAAAAAAATTTCATCATGGAATATCAAAAAGAAAAGAGATAGGTTTCATAAATATATTTTCATCATAATAAAAAACCATCCGTAGAAATAATATGTACGGTATTAATGGATTATATCCCCATTATAAATTTAGGTAACATGAAAAGAATTATTCAAATCAAAAAATATGTATTAAAATGTCCAATTTGAACATTTCATGATGAAAATAACATTTTTTTCGATGAAATCAATTATTTAATGTGATGAATATTAAAAAAATTTGAATGAAATATTTTGGTTGTAAATAAACATTACATAATTTAAAGTAATCATCAATGAAACTATTCATCATTACATTAGGATATTTTGTTCCTTATTTAAAAATTAAAACAAATATTTTTTTCACATTTTCGTTACAATGTTAAAAGTGCCTCATTCTGGATAATAAAACCAAAATTAAATTTTAATTTTTTTCTAAAATTCCATTCATGGGAAACAATGACATTAACAATAATTTAACAATAGTATAAAATTATGGTAAACATTAATATGAATCATAAACATGTAAGAGAAATGATTTCCGACAGAGGAGATAAATAAACTCGACTTTTCATAATATCATTTCAATATCTGGAGTAATTAAAGAGATGAAATTAAAATAAAACAATCCATTATCTATAAAAACCCATAATATAATAATATTCATATGATTATTGAGAGTTAGGTCATGATATTTCACCATCATAATCATAATCACAAACAAACTGGATATACTTTGTCATTGCAACCAAAAACCCTTAAATCAGTTTTGAATTCCTTCATACATTTTTGGAAATTATATTTAATAAATATATATACAGTATAAATATATTCCATAACCAAAGTAATATATATAATAAAAAATATTATTTACTTTTAACTTATTATTACTTGTTTGTAAATAATTCTTTATTAAAATTACTTTTTCGAGTGATAATTGCTTTGTTTTTCATCTCTGTTTTTGTTTTGTAGTTTTGGTACCTTAACATTCAAAATGGTTCCCTTACATCCATAAATTATTTAAGTATCTAAATATAATATGTAATTATTATGTACATATTAATATTCATTCCTAAAATTTAGAGATAAAAAATTTATTTCATTATTAAGGTATATTGTAGGTCATACAAACAAATGAATGTTATTTTTACTTCATAAAAGATGGTGAAAAGAAATTAAAATATCAATTCGCCATTAGAAATTATTATTATAACATATATATCATATATATCATATATATTCATTAAATATGTCCTTAATACAATTGTTTCCAAAACAAAATGAAAGAAATAATATCACATTATTGAGTGGGTAGTCCCCACATATGTACAAGAAATGTTATCAAATTTGAAATTTAATAATGTAAGAAGAAGTTGGTTATATAATAATTTAATAATTAAAATTATTTCATAAAAATAAAATACATACCCATTAAATCCATCATCAATTTCATCCTCGAGAGGTGGTGAAAGAAAAAAAATTACATCAATTCAAGAGACGGTAGTTCGTTGTACACAAGCTTGATGGTTTTGTATTAAATTTAATGTAATATGAGAGAGATATAAGTTATTCATTTAAGATAATAACATCTATGGATGTGGAAGATATTTTTGTTATTACTTAATCTGGATTTAATAATTTTTTATGAGGTAGAAGATCAAATAAAATGAAAGCACATGATTAAGAACTATATCTCTTATTCAAACAACCTATTTAGGTTTACACATATAGCCTCCATATGATGCCTTAATGATCTGTAAAGTGACTATAGATCATGTGTAATGATATTATTTAGGGTTTCAGTTTGATCTTGAACTATCTATTTATGCATAATAGGGGATAGGGTCTCCTATTATATGTTGGTGAGATGACCCACTTGAAATTTCAAAATAGAATAAAATATATTAAGGTATAATTAAAAACAAATGGATCAAAATTCAGAATTCAAATATATTTGATTATATTGGTTCTAAATAAACATTATCACTTTATTCTATTCGAATATAAATTTAATTTATCCTTAATTGTGGAAAAATAATTTACAAATATTTACAAATAATTTGGAAAAACTTATGTTTATCTTATTAAAAATATTAATTATTGTGATTCCAAAAAAAGTAATGCAGTTCAAAAAAGCTAATTAACATAATATACAGATTTCTATATAATATTATACTCATAAATTTTATGAAATGAAGTTTTCCAAAGAAATGTTTTTATTATGTTTATGATTTTTGATACCAAAATAAAAAATAAGACTTATTTCAATGAATTGAATTGGATTAATAATTAAATCGATCAATATTTTTTACATATAAAATAAATTTTATATGAAATTTTTCTTTAAAAAATCATTTACGAAAAAGATAATTTTTAATAAATATATATATTTTCACTATTAATTTAAAAAAGTATTCTACTCATAAAATTTTAATAAATTCACAACATGATAATTTTTAAATTTTTATTTTAGTAAAAAAAATTCAAATACATTTTATAAATTAAAAAAAAAATAAATTAAATAAATTGTGCTCAATGTGAAAAAACTGCTAATTAGAAATACTTGTTTTAATAATAAAAATGAATTTATATTTTTCCTATGCATAGAAAAAAAATATTTGATTAATTATAATTTTTTTTCAATGTATTATATATAAATTCAATTAAAACCATTCTCTAGTATTTATTAAAATAATTTATGAATATAAAAAAATATTACATGCATAAAAATAGTTTTTTATAAAAACATTTTCATACATTCAAATGATTTTTTAATTAAATTTCTATTCAATTGGTAATTGATGAATTTATATCATACAATGGTAATCCATATGTATTTAAGAATAATTATTTTACAGTTCATAACGATAAAATTTAATATCATGGTTATAATGATATTATATATTATAGTTTATTTTGACTGAGGGTTTCAAGTATTTGAAACTATATGTGAGATTAAATTTATTTACAATGAAATATATATTAGAATCTATTCCTGTTAAAATAATGACATTTAATCTCAAATTAACAACTTATACTATAGAAAAAAATACATAAATTTGATATAATATACATATTCTACGAATCAAAATATAAGACCATAACATTAAATTATGGTACTTTCATCAGCATAAAAAATCATAACATTGAGGATTTGGATAAAAACATAGATTTTAGGCGTAATATTGGGAATTCATCATGTTAGAATATTTTTCATTTTCAATCATGTTAATGTAGTTAATTTTTTTGGTTTAATCTCAATCTTGTGAACATTGATAATATATATAGAGTTTACACTACATCATAGGAATGTAGAAATTTTGAATCCTATAAATTCCAAACAAACATTATATAATGAGGTATAAAAAAGGCAATTTTGGGTTATTTAGGACCCCAAACTTAAATGATAAATTGAAATAAAATAACAATTCATAACTTGTCATGATGGTATCACCATAATTAACATAAAAATAAAAAATGGTTGATAGCCAAAATCCAATAAATATATTATTTTATTTTAATGTAAATTTAAAAATTGATTCATTAAAAATACACTACATGTAAATAAATTCAGTGTATATAAATTTGAAAATTCTATTAAAATCAGTCAAAATTATAATTTTTTTAAAAAAATTCATAAAATAAGAAGACAAAGATCACATTCAAAATTAGTTTTCTAAAAATTCATAGTAAATTATTTTGATATAATTTACATTAAAAATGAATCATCAATAATATATAATTAATATATATATATAAAGGTTTTCAAAATAAATAGTAATTGAATGATTAAACATTTTATTTTTAAAGCATGGTAGACCATTTTTAAATATTATGAAATACATTCATTAAAAACCCACATCATAAAAATTGTAAAAAATAGTCACAATGTTATGAGGGGAAGGGAAATATAAAGGAAAATGTAATAAAAATAATTATTATTCCAATTATATTGTATAATATAGTTTGGTTGGGGAAAACATGGGAAATTAAGTGAATCTTTCCTCAAAGAGGATGTGAATTATTCTCAACAATGATATTAATTTTCAAAAATAAATTCATCAAAATAAATATTTGAAATAAAATATCATTCTCCCCAAATAATAATAGAATTTAACATTAAATAAAATCATTGGGTGGAAGAAAAAAATGGATGGAATAAGTTCAAAATGATGTTTTATAACTAAACAAAAGATGTTGAGTTAACACTGGCCCTTGCAACTATAGTATCCATTAAATCAAAATCCATTAAATTAAATATAACTAAATGGATGCTAAAACCACATTAATTACATTAATTTCGTTAAATTATTTAATTATACAGTAATTATATTGTATTAATGATATAATGGTGCACAATAAGAAATATGTCTCATGAAATGAAATTTGAGGCAAAAAACCCAATTGATAATGGTGACATAAAAATAAAAATGGAATTATAGGGATAAAGTGAAATAAAAATTAAAATATCCTGAAATTATATATATTAATCAGTATTAAATAAAATTTATTAGTTAATACACCATGCAATAATAATTATATAGTACAATATATAACATCACCTTGGGATTTGAAAGTGAGACAATGAAATTTTAACATTAATTACCAAATTCAACTGATGTTACTAAGTATCCTATATATGAAAAATAAAAATATTAATAACCTATTTATTATCCTTTTTCATATGTTTAATCTTTCATATAATTCATTTATAAAAATAATCCACATGTATACTATTTTTTATTGTATCATTTCATTATCGGGTACGAGAAATTTTAATCATTCTTATCTAGTTTCACAATAGAGATGATTTTCATTATTCTTCTCAATGATTTAATTATGGAAATATCACACATTGTAATTTAATGGAATATTAATATATATTTATAATTTTATAATTTCATTCTATGTGATTATTTGTTTGGTTCTGTAAATAAAAAATTTGTGATGAGAATGTTTTTTTATTTTTAATGAATAGATGTTGGTATATTAATTAATGATTTTAATAATATTACTACCATTATAAAATAAATATTTTAATATTAAATTAATTATTTATATAATATATTACTTTTTAAATATTTTAATATTCATGGATGATAATATTCTATTGCATTGTTCAAATAGGTGGCTAAACATACACAAATATAAACATATCATAATTACTAGAAGAGTGTGTTTAGAAATGTGCTATCATTTTAAATAATAAAATTATTACTAAATAATATAATTATTTAGATTATTTATGTTATTGAATCGTATTATATGTTATTTTTAAAAATAATAATGTAACAATTTGAAAAATGGGATATGTTACTTCATTGAGGTGGTACTCCTCAGAATGCATGAATATGGATTTTAAATTCCTTAATAGAAAATGAGAAATATGGTTGATTGTTATTTAAAAACATAAAATAAACATTAATTATAATATTAATAAATAAATATTCATATTGGATTTTGTAAAATAATCATTTAATTTATATAATGAAAATAAACAATGTTAGATATAATTTAGTATTTATGTTGATAACTTTGAGAATCCCTAGAGGATTCCATCAAATGGTATGACATACAAGGAAAATATTTATATAATGACAATTCAGTGAAATAATAATATATAGAAATTAAATAGGTCATAATTTTAAGATAATACTAAAATTATAATGTGTTTATTAAGGGGATGAGAGATGTAGCGTCTATAACTGGTGAGAATGAAATTTTTGTAATTATTTCATCTTTATATATTGTGGGAACACATTAATCATTTCACTAAGAATATAAAATGTAAAACAACGGAGTAAAATTATGTTCTGGTAGGTTTAAAACTCACTCAAAAAATTATAAAAACTTTTTTTATGTTTTTTCCCTTTCCCCTTTTGGTTAACTAGTTTTACCCATTTAGATTTTACCATGTTAACTAGTTATTACCTATATAATTAATTTTTATGACAAAAAATGTGATATGTTAATTATTTTTAATGAATAATTATAAATATTAAAATAAATTTATAAATGTATAATTTTTTTATAAGAAATAATAAATTTAATATTATATCATGTAAAACTTAAACAATAATTAAAAAGTTTATTTTTAATAATATTAATTACGTGTTAGATATAAATATAAATTTTATTAATTTTTATCAAATAAATTTATTTTTATATAAAAAATTAAATTTTATGTTTCTTCAATTCGATCCAAAACCGAATTTATAAAAAATAACATTTAATTTAAATAGAATATCTAATACAATTTTAATTAGGAAATATTACATTAGTCTTTGCAAACTAATTCATATTTCTTATTAACAGAAAATATTATTTTCAAATAACAAATATGACTAATTATATATATTTTGATTAATTAATTTTTTTAATGTGGTTTTATTTTATACATGATTCTTGATATAGTTTTAAATGCTAATGTTTTAGTAAAAAATGTATTTTTCACTAATTTTCGTAATAAAATTTATTTTAGTAATATTTGAAAAATTAAACAAAATATAATATTATCATAATATATTCAGTAATTAATTTCATTCTAATAAATTCCAAATTCTATTAATTATGAATTTAGTTTTTAAATAAATAATAAATAAAATATTATTAATTTTTAGAAAAATGAAAAATTTTATCTTTAAGTACTCATAATTCTATTTTGTAACCATTTTTAATTGATTTAAATATTTTTTATAAGTTCTATTATTCATGAATATTATTAAAATTATTTATAGAATAAATTTTTTATATTTTTCTTCTGGAGCTGTCTTTGGAGCAAGCTGTCAATCAATGACATAATTTGGAAAAAATGTATTCTAAAATAATGGGGTATTAAATTCTGCAACCCACACCTTAAATAAATTAAATCCACCCAATTTTAAATATATTTCAATATTGAAGATTCTAAGGGTTCCATAATAATCCCAAAATATATCTTATACTATGATATCCATAGTAGTTTCATTGTCATGAATATGACACCATTTCTCCCAAATATTATTCATTATAAGTTCAAATGATCAAATAATTCACGACATTATTTTAATGATATTGTCTCCAAATAAATACTAAAAAATGTTTTTAAAATGTCTATTAAAATTATATTTATTTTTTATTTTTAAATGAAATATCTATCATAATATGTATCTTCCAATGGATATTTCATTTCAAACTATGATACAATTATTTCAACTGTGATATAATTTGACAAACAAACATCCCTTAACTTTCACATATGTTTTATACGTCAATTTTACTATTAGACAGTCCAAACTAAATCATTCTAAAATTACTATATATTTAAATAATTTATAATTATTTTTCATGAAAATGAGATTAATAAATATATATCCCCTACGAGGGTCTAAAAAGGTAGGAAGGATAAGACCAACTCATTGTTAAATACTGTAAATATTGAGTTAATAATCAACCATCCTTTTTCAATAAGATTACCACTTAGTGAATCAATGTCACATATGTTTCCACTACAAATTTCCA
This sequence comes from Viscum album, assembly GCA_963277665.1. Classification (NCBI taxonomy): domain Eukaryota; kingdom Viridiplantae; phylum Streptophyta; class Magnoliopsida; order Santalales; family Viscaceae; genus Viscum; species Viscum album. The sequence continues at coordinate 863,078,630 of OY728152.1, read as the reverse complement.
AATAGGGATGCAATTTTATGGAGAAACACACGATTTATACTTTAACAAATCAATAGAATGTTAACCATTACATATACTTATCCCTTGATGTTATCACTAATATTATATCATCTTAATCCACAAAATAACATAACTAATACTAAAAAAAATAACTAAACCCTTCCCTAATTTTAATTTTAAATACATAAACCCAAAGTCCCATATATGGTGCTAAAAACACTTTCTTTAAACAATATCGTTTAAAAAATTGAGATAAACCAATATTCATTTAAAAACATTATCATAAGTATAATATTCCATTTAAAATTAATCACAAAACCCCAATTTTATATTTTTTAGTTTATTTTTTAATTTTTTCTCGTGTGTTTATCATCTAAAATTTTATTTGTTCTAATATTATAATATTTCATTTTTATTTCACAAATATAGACCAAATATTATCTTAATATAAAACATCTATCCAAATACATTCCAACAAACAATTTCAAAGTGAAAATGATATAAATAATCATGGGTGATAATCAACACCACATTCAAATTGAATCCATTTTAAATACATAATCATCACTGTGATCAACATGATCTTATTTATCTAATAAATTTCTTATAGAAATAAAAATGATGTTTATAAATTTTCAGGATGGTATCACATAAATTTACCTAAAAAATGTAAAGGAATGACAAAAATTTTTTAATAACCCTTAAATAATAATTCAAAAAAATATATTTTCTAGGTGAATCATTTAAAATTATTGAAATGGAAATGTATCATTTATCGATAAATTTGAAAATATTAGTGAGACCATAAAATATTTTTTATAAAATGACTTCAATATTGTGGTAAAAATATGATCACAATCAAAAATAATTTTAAAAAATTCAAAAGTTATTATTTTTAAAATATTAAAATATAAAAATAATATTATTTAATAGGTACATTAGAGGATATAATCCTTATCAACATAAATGTTTAGTGGAAGATAAAAATTTTTATTTTTAAGGATGAAAACCATTTTGTAAATACTTTGAAATGTATTTGTTGATAACCTGCTTTGTAAAGAGTGTATACCAATTTCATTTTAATAAGAGGATATGGGTAATATAAATTTCCCATGAGATCACACATAATTATGTTTCTAATTTTAAAGTATCTAATTTTAATGAGAGGGAAATATGTACAGTTAAGGTAAATCATCATTAACTATGTAAGGAAATATTATCAACAAAGATAAACATTTTGATGAATAAATTCATCCAAGTAAAATAATTGAATTTAAATTTATTTCATCAAAAATATTATTTGAATGTAATATGAAAAAATATTAGTGTGTAATTATGAAAACAGATATAAAGAAATTTCAATAGTAAGAATTATAACTCAACGATGGGAGTATAGTTAAAAAAGACACCGGAAACCATGGTATCATTTGAATCAAAATCCATTAAAATAAAAATATATTAAATGATATGATATGATATATATATTCAAACAACATGAAATGTATGTATATGGTAATAATAAGTCATTATTAATTAATCCCAAAATAATAAAAATATCAAGGTTCATAATTATAAATATATATCATGGAATTAAATTTGAGACAGAGAACCCCTTACAGTAATGGTGAAATAAGGATTCAATTATCATAGGAGTTTTAAAATAAAATTTTAGTTAATTTATAATGAAATTATAGATAATTATTATATAGTATGTTATTAGGGTATTGGATGAACCATATACATGAAATTATTGTTTTTAATATCAAACATGTCTGATGCATTTGAAAATGTGGTAAATAAACCATTACCACAATTATTGATATCCACTATAATTATTGATTCTAATATTAAAAAAACTAATATTTTAATAACATACATAATAATATTATTTATATCTATAATATTTTATAATAACTAATTATACCTATTCTATATTTTGTATATTAGTTAGTTTTTTTCTATTTTTTATATCGGCTATGTGTAATATTTATCATTTTGAAGTATAATTTTAATATGGATGTTCTTCTACATTATTCCACTATAGTTTATCATTTCCAGATCATACTATTTAATAAAAACAATTATTAATGATTATTTATATTGTTATAATTACATTCTATAGGAGTTTTTGTTAGGATCATTAAATATTTAATCGATGATGATCATGTTTTGATTATTTCTAACGAACATACATTAGCATCTTAATTAGTTGGTGTAATATTAACGTTATCATTTTAGATAAAATAATATATTTATTTACAAATTTATATCAAATATTATCAATATTTTTTTTTACTATGGATGATGATATATTAATCATGAAGGTCAGCAGTTACACATTCATGCAACCAAGAAGGAAAGTGATCAATCTGGAGATGATTCATGCCAGACGTACTAAATGAAGCCATGAGATGGGCTGCTTCGTTTCCATCCCTTTTAATGAAGGAGAAGGATAAGGTTGTGATGTTTTTACTGAGATACTGGATGTTCCTGACAATATATCCGAAAGAATGGAGGCTGCCATCATTAAGCACGATAGCGTTGATGATGGTGAGGCAATCAGATTCGATGTGAATAGCTTCCCATCCTCGATCTTTTGTGAACATTAGCCCGAAAAGGACATTGAAGGCTTCAACAACAACAGGCTCCCAGAGAGCGTGGTATGATTCATGTGTTGGCAGGAATGATTTGACCATGAAAATCCCGTTCCATAAGTCTAATACCGAAAATTCCATCAATCGTGAGAGATGCATCAATGTTAATATTGAGGATCCCTTTTGGGGGAGGGTACCATCTTGAAGCAGCTGTGTTAGTACCAGAGATCCCATTATGGTCAGAGTCCCGGTTCAACCCCTCAATCGAGGATGTAGCTCATCAAATCCAGAACCTGGGGGGATTTTCTATGTGATTAAAGATGAAATCATTGCATCGCACCCAGACAATCCATGCCACGATGCATAATGAAGAAACATTGTCCGCAGTGAAAGAAGGCGACCATAACATCAGTAGTGTCAGATGGTCCGGTGCAGAATCCAGCATAAGCTCCAGATCAGAACCCCAAAAATTCCGGATCTCTTCTACCCCAACACTTAGTGATCGCATGTAGAGGAGATTCGTGTACACCCGAGCAGATAGGAAATTGCATGTCATTCGTGACATGTCGGAATAAAAGGAAGTCCATAGTAGGAAGAATTCCTGTACAAACCTGCCACCAGAAAAAATGGATTTCTGGGGGGACCTTAAGATGTGAAAGGGTTTTCCAGACCCTCCCCTTTCCTCGATTTGGATATCTTGAGCCAGTATGTACCCTGAATTTATGGTATAAGATCCAAAGAAATAATTTCTCCAAAAGGGACAGTCTATCCCTCCTTCTCTCACACATGGGATGCTAAGTATGATCCTTCTATCCCTTCATTGAACCATTAGATGATTTCATCCATACACCACCCATAACAATGATCGTCGAACAAGCTAAAATTAGTTGCGTTCTCATAGCCAGGTATGGAAGGTGAGGTAGCATGCAAGAAATCTTTATCAATCAGCAAGGGATCGGTCCAAATATTAATTTTTGTACCATCTCCGACCCTCTATCCTAGTACTATATTATGTAAGTTTCATGATCCCTAGAGGCTTTTCCATAGATTCCTAGGGTGGGGACTAATAGAGGAGTTCTGGAAATCCAATTGGGGAATGTATTTTGCACGAAGAATCCGCGCAAAATGAGAAGATGGTTGAATCATGAGGCACTATCCCTGTTTAGCCAAGATAGCATCATGAAAGAGTCTGAGGTCTCGAAATCCCATTCCACCGCATGTTTTGGGTGTGCAAAGTGACTACCAAGAAATCCAGTGAATTTTCATTCTTCCATTATTATACCCCCACCAGAAGTTTGCGATATGGGAGTGGATATGGTCAAAAAGAGTGTCGGGAATCTTGAACAGAGACATAATATAGCTAGGGATGGACTGAAGAGATGCTTTGATGAGTGTTTCCTTACCTGCTTTAGAGACACTTTTCAGAGTCCATCATTGGATTTTTTTTCTCGATTATATCCATCGTAGATGAGAAGATTTCATTAATTGAGTTACCAGCAATAGTGGGAAGCCCAAGGTATTTTTTTGTCTTTGTCAACCATTTGAATGCCTGAAGTACGACAAAGCTCGACTCTCTCAGTCGGTGGGATGCCAGAACTAAAAGATATTTCTGACTTGGCTGGATTGGTCACTTGTCCAGATGCCCTCTCATAATGGCGGATCACCTAACATATAGTGTGGCATTAATTATGAGTAGATCTAGAGAATAGAAGGCAGTCGTCAGCATATAGTAGGTGCAAGACCAGTGGGCTATCCCGAAAAACCATTTCCCCATGTATCCCTTTTCTGGAAGCATCCAAGGAAATGAGGATAGAGAAGACATCAGCCACCAGGATGAAGAGAATGGGGGAAAGGGGATCTCCCCCGTGGAGGCCACGGGTGGGTGAGAATCCTTGGGTGAGTCCACCATTGATGTTAATTCGAAAAGAGACGGACGAAACACATTGGATGATCATATCTATCTATTTAGGGTAGAATCCCATTTTTGTTATGATGGCCTGGAGAAATTTTCATTCCACTCAATCATAGGCCTTATTCATATCCATTTTCCAGGACATAAAAACACTTTTTGCAATAGATATCATTTTCATTGAATGAAACACTTCACGGGACACGATGGAATTATTCGTAATAAGCCTCTTTTCTACGAAAGCACATTGATTTTCATAGGTAATATTAGGTCACCACGTGCACAGACGATTATCCAGGACCATTGAAAAAATCTTATAGGATACATTAGATAGACTGATAGGCCTGAAGTACGAGACCTCAAGGGGTTTCTTGATCATTGGGATAGGGTAAGAATTGTCTCATTAATAGAGAAGAGGATAATTTACCCAGCCCAAATTCCTCTCATTAGCATGTATATGTCAGAGCCGAGAATGTGCCGGTATTTCTTAAAAAATAGATCATGGAATCCATCAGGACCAGGGGCTTTTGTGGAGTCGATTTCTTTGAGAGCATGAAGAATCTCATCATCTGTGAAGTCTTTTGTGAGATGGCAGTTCATATCATCGGTAATCACATGTTTGATGCAGGACTCAACCTCGAGCGAAATGTTGGACTCTCCTACAGTGAATAGTTTTTGGAAATAACATGAAATAATATTGTAGATACCTTCAATGTTGGACACAGTTCCGCCATCCGGGTGGGTGATGACCGAAATTTTGTTTTTGCGGTGCCTGGAAGAAGCCTTATGGTGAATGTTTCTTGTTTTTGCATCCCCTTCATTAATGTTGTTTCTCATGCGCACATAGCCCAGAAGCTTTCGTTAATGCGAAGTGCCACATCCAGATCACTCTTAATAATGGAAATTTTGGAGAGAATGTCAACCATTGGGGGTCTAGTAAGTTGGGCGATGAGTTATTCCTCTAAGGACTTACAGAGCTTGTTGGGTTGACGAAATTTTTTGTTCCTCCATGATCTCAAAGTAGAGGCCACCTGCTGGATGTTAAACTTGATTTCTTGATTTCCAACCTTCGAACACGATGGAATAACTTCTTCACACTCTCAGTCTATGTCCTAGAATCCTTTTAACCAGAAAGGTTTCCCACCTCTTGAGATAAAAACCTAATGAGAAAAGTCGATAGCAATAGGGCAATGATCCGAACAGTTCGGGGCCATGTGGGAAATATGATACAATTTAAAGATTTTATTCCTTTCGAGCAAACATTGAAAACTGTCCAGACGCTCAGCTATGCGTGTGATTTCTGTGTTCCCCCAGAACTTGAAAAAGGGGCTACCTGCATGGCCCAAATCAGCCAAGTCCACCCTAGAAATCGCATCCCTAAAGACCAACATCATGGAAAAGGGCCAAAGTGCACCTATTCATTTTTCATTCTAAGATAGAATCTCATTGAAGTCACTACCAATGAGGATTGGGCCCGTAATTCCATGACGTAATGAACAAAGAAGTTCCTAGGATTTCAATTTATCATTTAGTGATGGCCATTCATAGAAACCCACCAAAGTCGAAGGTGGAAAGGGGTCATCATGGATGGATGTAGCCACATGATGTGATGAGTACGAGACGATTCTGATGTTGACATTGTCCTTCCAAAGAAGACCCAGTCCCCCTTAGTGGATTTGGCAGGGAACTGAGTGGCATCCTTGAAAACCGCAATTGAGAGCGATACAATTGTTGTCCTTGTTATCCAATATGGTTTCGAATAGAAAAACACTATCAGGGAGACATTGTGCGCAATGGATCTAGAGTATCTGAACCGTTTGTGGGTTTCCAAGCCCCCGTCAACTGCAACATAGGATTTTCATTGCTCTAGATGGGGCTAGGACATACCAGCAACCGCCTCTGAAACTTCATAGAGCTATCCATCTCCTGCCGCTTTCATACTTTTTGTAATACTTTTAGTTAATTGAAAATCCTCTTGTCATATTTTTTATTCCATGGGTTTCGCATCAATAGGATCACCACACTTATCAACATTATTAACCCTTTTACACGTCTGTTGAGTGAGGGTACTTTATTCCTTTATCCTAGTCATATTTGTTTTGTCCATGAGGATGAAACCTGGAGCAACAGACACTGGCCCTAGAGCTGGAACTGTTGATTCAATGCAATGTTCCCTGGGTTCAGAAACCGGGTCGAGTGGATCCTTACTTTTAGACATTGGTCTGAATGGTGGTGAGTAGTTGTCTCTTAATGATGCAGGGCCCCGACATGAGAAGTGGGTAGGGTCAGAACTCTGACTCACTTTCAATTCCCCAGTTCTGGCCCCATCCATTGCGTTGTATGAAGGACCTCCTTTCGCCCGCTTTTCGTCTTGATTGTCTCCAGAAAAATCCAGTGGTCCTAGCATAATGAAAGTGTTGAGTTTGATTCAGTTCACTTTGAGAAGGACTTCTCTAGTCGGTCAGGATCCTTTTGTTTTTCAACCTCAGAAATGACCACAGGTCCTACTATTTTTACACGGAGCCTAGGGCCATATTGCAAGATGATGGATCCTTTTTCATTCTCTTTCCTAGATTCACAAAATTTCTCGAGATGTCCAATGCTATAATATAAAAAACAAAATATTGGGAGCTTTTCGAATTCAAAAGAGATCCAGGAATTAGAATCTTCAATTTATAGGAACATACCCCTCATTAGTGGTTGTGTCACATCAACTATGGCTTTAATCCTCACCACGGGTCCCCAGTGGATTGGATCAGATTGATCCCAATCCATAAATTTTCCAATGCATTCTCCAATTTCACACATAACACATTCAATTCTACCATGAAACGGGATTCCTTTGATTCATATCCAGAATGGTGAGGAAGTTAGTTCCTTTTTATGAATGTCATCCTCACCTGTAAAGTCCTCCATGAGGATGATTTGATTATCGAAGGACCATGGTCTTCCATTGATCACCTTTTCTTTATCATTGTTATTGAAAAATTAGAATATAAGAAAATATTACTTAATCCCTTAAACAATTAATCATAGGTTTTAAAAATTTGACAACTTATTTTTAAAATAGTCATATTACTCATTAAATAATTTTGTTACAGTGAATTTTTTTAAAATGTTATAAATTTATACATAATTCATGATATAGTAATAATGGTTAATGTTTTAATAAAACTTTATTTTCCACTCTCCACCCAATAATAAATTATTTTATTATAATAAAAAAACTCACACTAATATAATTTAAAATTGATGGATCAATTATATATTTAGTTTTTAAATAAAATTAATTAATATAAAGATAGTCTAATTTTATTGAAAAGGATCTATTTAATCCTAATTTGTTATTAAGGATATTTTTTCAATTTATAATTCATTATAATATTTTTATTTACTATATATTTTTATATTATGAAATTATATTAATAATATTTATCAAATATATTGTGGCTCATTTTTTTCATTTTATGTGGATGAAGCTTCCAATAATTTTTTAAATTTAGAAAAATTTTATTCCAAAATCTCAAGGAATTGAAATCCATGAAAATTTGTAATTGATTACAAGATATATGAAGTTTAAAATTTTCCCTTCCTATACTAATAAAGGATAAAATGTATAATATAAAATATAAATAAATATGAAATGATGCAATACTTAAAATATTACTTTTTATGATTTATTTGGAAAACATTGAAATGATGGTGACCATACACTATTAACAATTAATGACCAAAATTAGGAACTTCTATATTTTCACAATAAAAATAGTACAAACTTATAAAATTTAAACATGAATATTATTCATGGAATTGGTAAACCATTTATTAATACAATGAGTGAAAAAATTGAATTTATATATTTATAATGATAAATTAAATACTTAGTTACTATTAATATTGTCATTGAAATTAAATTCTGCCAATCCGGTATTGAATCCAACCATGCATATAAGGATTATAAATGAAATTAACATTAAAATAAATCTACTTAAATGATATTATTTACTTCCTTTCGGATCACGTGGATTGATTATGCCACAAAAACAATTTTTACCTTCATAATGATCAAATATATAGGTATTTATAAGTATTTGATTTAAGAAAAGAATTATTGGGAAGATAAACTAATATATTACTATTGTTTTACACATGAATAGTACCTGCAATATCAATAATATATGAAGTCGTAATGATTATATGTATCTGAGAAACCCTATATATCAATGGAGATTAGATATACTCCCATCCACAAAAAGAATAAAAAAGAATAATGTTTATGTGAAAACAAGAGAACACCATATCAATGTGGAGACACAATGGTCAAATCAAGGTAACTAGATAGTGCATTTAAAGTAGTATTCCATGGGATTATGATAAGAGGAGTGAGATTTTATTAATAAGATAAATAGATTTTAAAATCATCCAAAAAACAATACCACCTATGCTTAGGTTTAATTAATGGATTAAATTATCAAAACATAACCTTTAAAATGGGTATTTTTACTAAAACTAATTAGGTATTGTTTTGAATGAACAATGTACCTAGTGGTAAATTAAAAGACTATCTTATCAAACTTTACCCATCTTGGTACCCCGTCTAAGAACAACAAGTACATAATAGTTTCTTGTCCCAAGAGGATCTTCCACCACTTCATTTACCAATCCTCGAAAACATTCCACCTTTCACTAGATTACCCAACCCAAAATAAACATAAAAATTAAATGAAAATCTAAATTTAAATAAAAATTCACTAGAAATGGGACATGATCATTTCAATATACACATTATATAGTTTATGTTCAATAGTACTCTTTTACTAGCTTCATGATAGAATTGATCATAACAATGGGTCTTTATTTGGTCTTCCAAAATCCATGACTCTTCTAAAGCTTTCCATGTTATCACCGACAAGAAAAAATGGATTATATTAAACTGTTACACTCTATGGCTTCAAGTAATGATATTGATAGGATATTACATGTAATAAACATCATGTTCCATCATGTAGAAGATCATATGAGATAGGTAGGGTACATATTTCATCAATAGAGAACCTTGAAAAGTATTTTGGCTGGAAATAAATTTTAAACTCTAGGATTATTGATAAGAAAATTCATTAATCCTATATAGGATTTAAAAGGGACTAGAATACCTCAATGTTAACTTCCCATTCATAAATACCAATCGGTGACCCAAATTCAGTGAAACATAAAGGAATACTTTATCATCCCACTTGAATTCCAATGGAAACCAATATTTGTAATTATTTTGCATTTTCTAGATTTGATCCAACTGGATACAATTCCTGTTTAGATTCAATTTCATTATATAATCCTGGATTATACTGGGGTAAATTATATAATATGTGGCTATAGTTGTACAATATATAGTATAATGACATGACCTCCTATAAAAATACAAAAATTAATGCCTTTTAATAGTTTACTGGTATTTATTATTATATGATTATTAAAATAAGTAATAGTGATCCTCCCACAAACAACTAAAATCCATAAAATATTCTCAAATAAAATCATCTAATATTTATATTGTCCACCCAAACTGACCACCAGTCTAAGCATAAATGGTGGTACACAATTTCATATGAGACCCTAATGATAACTAAATTATTTTTTAGAACAAAATAGTCTAGAGATACCTATCAAAATAGAATACTAGATTGTACAACAAAAAGATTCACTATATCTCAGAACTAAATATGTATGAATTTATTGATTAGGGAATATTCATTGATAAATAAGAAAAAACATGTCTTCAATTTATAACCAACTATCACAAAAACCATATCTATTTCATTAAACAAGCTTAGAAAACCTACGATGATGTGCATTATGTTTTTTTATTAATCCCACATTGAAATTAATGTGGAATGAAGCATACACATAACCTTTTGAAGATATAAAATTACATACTTATGGTCATCCCTCTTTACAAATGATAAATTAACTTCATTCATGAATACTTTCCACTAAAACTAGTGATAGATATAATGATTCACCTTCTTGTTAATATCCCATCATGATGAATGTTACAACACAGTCACCTCCATTTTAAACATGTGGGTCCCATGATCCACTCATGGTTGTTTATGTTGGAATGATAATTTTTTAAATATCCATTATTAATCTCATGACATTTGAGTCTCCCCCAAATAATGGTAAAATCAATGTTCTGAAATCATGGTGTCCAAAAAAAACATTTTGGTTGATGATGGAAGATCAATGTGGTGTGTGTTTAACCCCTCCAATCCTTTACAACATCAAAATTATTTTCATATATTAACAATATCAGTTTCTATTCATCCTTAGGCTTTGATGAATCATGAATTTGGAAATTCAGGATAAGAGGATTCCATAATATATATCCTTTACAATGTTTATACCATATATAAAAATTGATATACTAATGTTATTATATTTAGCTGTATTTATAGATATTCAGATAACATTATGAGAATATTTATATCATCATCGTAAGGTCTATAAACACCATGAATTGATTTCCATATAGATAATTACTTAAATAATATAAACCATGTGTAGTAAAGGCTAATTCAAATTCATGGGTGAGATATGTTCATTCATGAGGATGAGGTATCCTATAACCATATGCTATTACGTGATTATACTACATAATAATATAATCTATTGTAATTATAGAGTAATCAAATTACACCTTAATCCCCTCACATGGTTGTCGTAAGAGTTGAATATGATCAGAAGTCAACTACATCTTTGATTTTTCAATATATACATCAAATTGTTTTTTTCCACTTTAATTATGTCACATTCATTATTATAGAAAAATTGGAGCTGGTATTTTTATAACATATGTGATGAGGTATAATTAATACCTCATGATTCTACTAAATATCTTTATTTCAAATACATTAGAACTAAATTTACAAACCAGATGGAATCGATCGTTTTATGTTTTAATGAAATATCAAATTCAAGGAAACAATTAATAAGTAACCTTAATTATTTTATCTAGAATGATTATTTAGATATAATAACATAAAAACAATGTTTTCATAGAGTATCCAAGACAATGAAAAGATATTATGTTTCTTCATCCTAGGATTTAGTGAAAAATAGTGTGTCATACATAAAACCACAACAAACTAGTCCACAAAAGTATGAATGATATCATTAATTAAGGCCTTATATATGGATAAACCAGTTGTTAAGACAAAATAATGAACTAATTATTCAAAACACCCTTTAAGTCATTTATAATTGGTCTTTTTAATGCCTTATTATTTTAACTATAGATGATGGTATCTAGGATTATGAATATTTTTTAGAACTATATTTTCCTTTTAATATGATAAAATAGATCTTATATTCTATGAATAAGATATAATTTTTTGAGATACAACTCGTTTATCCTCTAATAGTTCACACAAAATAATATTATTTATTATATTTCAAAGAGAAAAATAACAAAAGCACCCCAAAGAGAAGTTCTAATCTTGTAAAATACATTATCATGTACCCCCTGAGATATATCGTCAATTAACCTAATTTTCATTGAGACATAGTAGTCTTGGAACTTTGTATAATATCAGTAGGGAAATACACCACATCATTCGGATTTTGGACCATAATTTATTCAAAGACACATTTGTGTAATGGATCAATACAATAAGTACTAATTTATTCCCTTTATCTTCAACTGAAACAAACACCAAATGATCTATCTCAAAAGATATTTGTCTAACCTATATATACTTAGGTCTTAAATGTTTTTATTTATATCTATCATTCTCCTTGAAATTTATTCTATATACCTAACGATTATGATAATGACAGCCTCTTATAATTGTAACCAATTCATGCCAAGAACAGTGTCAAAAAATTCATTCATATAGTTATGCCAAATTTTTTCTTATTGAGGTCCATAAGATCCATAATATTCTTCTATAAATACACCAAAATATGAAGGGATAATATTTTCCATTATAACAATATTATCTTCTTTGGAGTGTATCAAGTCTCATATGTGCATTTTATACATCTACACTTTATCCATGAAGAAATGAATGAATCTAAAGCACATATATCAGACTAAGCGCCAACTAAAGTAGAAGATGCAATAATTGAATCTCAAATAGTATAAGGATTAAATTATTTAAAACAGTTTACATCATCACAATTAAAATTACATAGGAACTCTATAGTGGACCTTAAGGCACATGTCCCTATATAAAAGACTATTTTCCTAATAACAAACTCAGATATCCCTAGTGAAGTGCTTGGCTTGTTCTCCCTAATAGAGGTTGAATACTACGAGTACTATAAGAATCCTATTAGGAATGAGAAATGTGAGATAGTTGAGTAGTGATGTTTGAAAATTTCATATATACATTTTTTATAAATTCATTGATGATAAAAAGCAACTAACTAGTCTAGGCCTTCTTTACTTTACAAGTGTACTTTTTTATGTTGCTCATAATGCACCAAAATTGGTGAAAAAGTATAAGAGATATCCATGAAATAGATAATTTAGGATCTCTACATATTTAACCCCCCAATTTTAAATCACTATTTCTCACCTATTCTATACAACACCGCAATATTTTAAGCTATATTCCACATTATATAAATTTGAGAGCATTGATAGATTTATTTACATTATGAAATGTGGATAAATGAATCATGATATACTAATGAATTATATTAATTTAATGTTAAATATATTATATAAACATTATATTGGTGGATAATAATAATACAATGTAAATTATAAAAAAAAATTTCCATAAAGTAAATATTTATAAATTGATAAATTCATTTTAATGTAAAAATTAGTTCTCGTTAAAAAATGACTTTTTTGCACACAATTTGTTTTTTTATCCTAATGATTAAATTAACATAAATGAATTTATTTTTTATTTATATATAATAATAAAAAACTAAATAAATATTTTTACCTTTCATCTAATAGTTTCTTTTCCTGGAATAGGATAAAAAAATATTTTTTTCTGATTAAAAAACATTTCTCTAAAAATGGAATTCATCACGTTTTTAGGAATATTTTAAAATGAATGAAATATATCTAAAGGAATATTATATTTATAAATTGATTCCATATTATTAATAATTATGTTAAAATTCTAAATATTGAATATTTTTATTTTTTTCCATTATTAATTTTATCTATTGTAAAAATTTACCAGTTTACATATGGGTAAGCATGGATAAAAAAGGTTGAAATTATATAATAATGCTTTAAATTAATCCATAAACATTTATCAATTCATTATATGTGTTTAATTCAACCATAACCTCAATATAATATATAATGTGTCATTTGGTAGATATTTTTATTTAATAGAATGATTTATATTATTTTATGTAATTGAAAATTCCAAAATGACAATCTCTTGATTATAATTCCACTTATACGATCACATTGGGATATATTAATGATTAAAATGACTATAAACGTTGATTTATAACATAATAAATTCATTTTTATAATAATATTTTGTTTTAATTTTTAGTGATTGTATTATTACCCTAAAAGCATAGGCAATGTTGACGTACTGATTGTGCAAGTAGTAGAAAAATAAATGTAAATGACATAAAAAAATAAAAACTAATATCTTAAAAAATAATTATGGTTTAAACTTAATTTTAGGATTAATAATAAAATATAATTTATGTGTAAAAATTTTAAATTCGAATTATATACCTATATTTGTATTGTTGAAGTTAAAATATGTTAATAGTTCATAAAATGTATTAAATGGATTTTCTATGTAACAAAATATTATTATTAAATTTAAAAAAAATAATAGAATTCTTGTTACAGGATATATTTAATGAAATATGGTCTAAAATTTTATCACATTACCCTTTTTGGGAATTGTTTTTACCATATACGTAAATATATAACCATTTAGTATCAAAAACAGTATTACTATGATTAAAATTAAAATTTGGTTAACAAAGGAGTTAAAACAAAAGACAAGGTTTAAAATATTACATAAATCATTTTAATTTTCATTTTATTAGGATATTTCATCTTTAACCTATCTTTTAATTTAAATTATTAACTCTCTATTTAATTTTCAGATGAAAATTATTTTATTGTTTTTATAACTTTTACGTAATTTCAAGTGTATCATTTACATTACTATAAAATGGAAACACCTCTCCTATATTATTAACACAACCATAAGCCAAAAATATCCAAACCCTATTATATAATCTTATCAAAATAGTTAAACTAATTTTTTATTGTTTTTTTTGTAACGCCCCGAACCCAGTTACCCAGAGTCAATGAATAATTACATAATATTGGCACGATCAGAAATGATAAAGTCTTAAAGATAGATTAGTTTAGTAGCCTTGAAATGACTAGATACATTAATAAACATTACATTACATGATAATGTGAAAAATAAAACAATGACATCTTTTCTTCATCTCCACTCACACTATCCCTGCAGGTCATTCATAAATTACTTTTTCACATCCTAGGAAAATAAAATATTGAAAGGGGTGAGCTCAGATGCCTAGTAAGGATAACAATATAGAGGAAACATTCATAAATAAGCATAAACATTTATGGCATTGTATAACTAAAAAAAATCCTTTTCAACATGATCTTCAACATAATATGGAATGATAAAATTAAATAATTCAATTTACATATTCACATGGATATTATAGTAGTCAAATAATCACATCCAATATCAATATCCTCTTTCATAATGATGGAATGCATAATACCAGACTATCATAACCACAAAGTCAAGGCCTTCTACCAAGACTACAAATAATATTTTTTGAAGGCCTTGTGACAAGACACTTGTTTGTCTCATGACACCTACCGATGCATCAATGAGCTATAGCTAGCTCCACCTGTCACTTATTAAGTCCAATGCATTCCTCATATGAACAAGTTTAAACATAACATAAACATTCATATTAAAACTACCATACGAAATGTAAATACTTTATCCATAAACCATGAATGGTATAAAAATAAAACAACCACAGTCAAACATATCACAAAACCTTAAATACAATGTGGAAGTTTTGTATTATAATAAATCAACTTTATTTAAGTTTAAAACCCATGAAAATATGTTGACATTGATGAAATTAAAAACTATTTGAGTGAAATATCTCCTTTTTTGTAATCATTTAAAAGTCACATATTTTTAAAATAAAATATTTACTTTCAAAATATTCTTATAAGCATGTATGGGAAGATTAGATGATTTTATAATGGCGGAAAATAGCCTAACCCGCCGTATAAGTTAAAAAAGACATTCTTGCCTTAATTTTGTCGAAAAGGATAAAAAGGGTTTTGTTTTGAAAATAACATAAATATTCCTTTATAAATTTCTTATAAAAAGTAAAACAAGGGTATAAATGACTTTAACCCATATTATGTAAAATAGTAACAATGATTTGAAATACATTTCCAAGAAACATGGATGTGGATGATAAAGCTGTCCAAGTAGAAAATTACGTATAAACAACCTAGGATAATTAAGAGATTTATGAAATAAACCCTTACCATGTAATTTTACTTAGTCTATTGTATGATAAAATCCTATATAATAGTTAAAACATTGTTATTAAATTATACAAGAACCATATAGATAATTATGATATCAATTATTATCTTCTAATAATGCTTTGTTAATAATATTTTAGTATTATCATCGTTCCGAGTGTTAACCACCTCGTTTTATTTTATATGTATTGTTACATAAGCCATGTTTGTCATGGATAGGTTATATCTTATTCATATACATGATGATATAAAGTTCTTAAACCTTACTTTAATTCGTCAAATTAGAATTAGTCTTGAATGGATACGATGGGGAATGAATCTCATCGCGTTCGTTGAGACGGTAGAACGTATGTACGCATGAGCTACAATATCATTATTTTGATATTAAAATAATATATAATTTGTTGTTATATCATATATACCGAATCATTATTTTGTTATATTTATTATTAAATAAATTCCACATCATTATTATACCCATCCAAATAATAATATTTTGAATAACAATTACACCACGACATTGAGACAGTAAGTCGTACGTACGCACGTATGGTGACATGTCATTCAAAGGATGGATAGAATAATGAATTTTGTTTTACCATATTTATAATAACATCACAGTAAATAGAAGATATTGGAGTTATTATTTTATAATGGGAATAAAAATGAAAGAAGATGTTGAAGAAGAAAGGAACTTGAAAGAGGGTGGTGAAAACATTACCTCTTCTTCGGGTTCTTCCTTTTGATTTGATCAAAAGGGTTTCTTAGGTTGGCTTTATGATCAAAATAATGCCTCTAGGTAGAAGTGAGAAAGTTGAGATTTGGGTAGGGGTTGGCCAAGCCAAAAGGCTTTGAATGTGTGAAATTGAGAGAACAGGGAATGCCCTTTTATAAGAGGGGTGAGGGGCACCTTAGAAAAAGCTAGAAATATTATTTTATAATAAAATAATATTCTGTTTATAATGGATAAGTAGTGAATTATTTAAATAATAAAATGGGTACAGGTCGAAAACCACTCAACAAATAGGTTTTAGACAGGTTTGGGTAACATTAATAACCTTATCTGTTAGTTTTAACTGTTAGTTAATTAGTTTGACACTTACCATGTGTCTTTGTATTTTTATATTATATAGTCAATAAACATACTATAAACATCCAAGATACCCAAAACTGGTCCATTAATGACAAACCTATCATTATATAATTATCTTGGTTGATCCTTATATTTTTTGGAATAGAATATAAATTAATAATATAATATTTGTTTTAAAAACTCTTTTATGTCAATTTTACACTACTGGGTATTTTGTTTTTGATAATATCATAACAGCATTATTACTTCAAAAAAAATTTATATAATCTTTCCTAATATGTCATATTAACCACTAAAATTAGTGGAATTTATAAAAATTCTCAAATTACATTTATTTTCATATTTATAATAAAAATTAATTTAATATTTCATTAATTATGTAATTACGACATCACCATTGTTTCATAATAAAATTAAATTATATAGTCTCTAAAAATTATAAATAAAATACCATTATGTTCAAAATATTTTTATCTTTCTAATGAATAATTATAATCCAATTTATCTTATGTGTGACACTATATTAAAAATGTATTAGTTATTAAACATTGATTTTAACTCTTTTACCTCTTCTTTGATTTAAATAATAATAAATGTCCTAATCTATTCCATGTGGACCTAAATGATAATATTTTATTCCAAAGGTTGTTTTTGGTCGAGGTACACTTTCCCAATAGAATTAGGACATGTGTTAGTGTAATATTAATATCATTTTTACCCTTAATTATCAAAATTACTTTTAACCGTGGTAAATAAAAGTTAAAAGTTACTATTCACCAAAAATTATTTTAATCTCATTGGACCACATTTTACTCCTTGATATTAACCTTGTCTCTAAGATTTTTGAAATTCCACTCACAGAAGCGATAAAATTATGTTTTATGTGAATCTCCGAATTCTCCTAGGAGGTGGGTAAAAGAAAGTGAAAAGTTCAATAAAATTTTTATATATCTAAGATTAATCTAAATTAACTCCAATTAATTACATTGAACTTATATAGGTATTATGTATCTATTTTTACCTTAATATAATTTAAATAAAATAAATAAATAATTATATAAAAAGTCGGTTTTAACAAATAACTCTGTGTTTTTCACTATTCATCAAAAAATGAATGTTTTCAGAAAAATACCAAAAATTCACCATAGGCTAAGTTTGATATTTAGAATCCAAAAATGATTTCCATTTTAAAACGTAAAATTTATAATATTTCAAAATGTGGGTATTACTATTCATAATGGCTAGTTTGATTTGTTGTGATGTTTGTTAGAACTCGAGGGTGCGTACAACACATGCTACTATATTATTCAAAGAGAAGCATACCGTGGAAGCATGGGGGTTAAAATCTCCCCTCCTTCAAATAATTTCATCCTCGAAATTTCTAGAATAGTTTCGCATGAAAAGACTTGTGTTGTTATTCATCAATATTTCCTCAGGTTCCCACGTTTCTTCTTACATCTTATGGTTTCTCCATAGATCATTTACCAGAAGAGTCCTCCAGTTTCTCAGCACTTGTTCTATGGTATCATGAATCATGATGGGATATTCGCAATAAGACATATCAGGTTCCAGTTCTAATTCCTCGTAAGTGAGTAAATGCATTGGGTCATGCATGTTTTTTCTCAACAGTGATATGTGGAAGACATCGTGAACTTTGGAAAGACTTGGCATCACTACCAAACAGTAAGCTACAGCCCAAATTCGTTCTAGAATTTGAAATGGTCTGATGTACCTAGGACTCAATTTACCATTCTTAACGAAACACATAACTCCCTTACATAGAGATACATTCACGAAGACATGATATCATACCTAAAATTCCAAATTCGTCCTTCGATTATCGGGATAGCTCTTTTTCCTACTTTGAGATGCTTTGATGTGGTTTTGGATTACCTTAAGCTTTTCCATCGTTTCCTCCACCACTTCGGGGCCTACAGGTTTTCTTTCACAAACATCATCCCAACAGGTTGGTGTGAGACATCTCTTTCCGTATAACGCTTCATATGGTGCCATTCGAATACTTGAATGGAAGCTATTTTTATAGGAAAATTCTACCAGTGGTAAATATTGATCCCACATACACTAAATGTCACATGAGCATGATCTCAACATGTCTTTTAAGGTTTGAATGGTTCATTCTGATTGTCCATCAGTTTGGGGCTGGTAGGCAGTGCTCAAATGAAGATCAGTATCCAAGGCCTTCTAAAGACTCTTCCAGAATCTTGTAGTAAAATGAGGATCATGACTAGAAACAATCAATAGGGGTACTCCATGAAATCTCACAACATAATTAATATATAGTCTTTTTAGATGTTCTAGTGGCAGATCTTCTCTTATAAGATGAATCTTTGCTGACATGGTAAGATGATCAACAATAACCCATATTGCGATGTTCCTTCTAGGAGACTTTCGTTTCCCCTTGACAATGTCCATCGTGATATTTTCCCATTTCCACTTAGGTATGGGAAGAGGTTCCCTGACTCCTCTAGTATGTTGCCTTCCAGATTTATCGTGTTGAAAAACCATAAATCTTGACACAAAATCAGCAATCTCTCACTTCATTTTGACCCACCAAAAATATTCCTTCAAATATCTATACATTTTTATTCTCCTAGGGTGTATAGAGAAATTAGATCTATGAGCATCATCTAACAATTCCCTTTTTAGATCAGGTATATTGGGAACACAAAATCTCTTCCCAATTTCAAAATTTCATCTAGATACACAGATTCACTCAATCTCCCATCATTCACAGCTTTAATATTCTTTTGAAATTCATTATCATTGGTCTGGGAAATCGTTATCCTTTCTATTATAGATGGTTTAACAACCATTTGAAAAAGTATTGTTGTTTCACCTTTCATGGTAACTCCCATATCCATTTTCACTAGATCCTTGAAAATAGGAACCCTTTCAATTTTAATCATGTTCAAATATCCATGGTCCTTTCTGATCAAAGAATATGCTATCTTATTTTCCATCCCCGAGTGGTAGTGTATCATGCAATCATAATCCTTGAGTAGTTCAAGCCATCTCCTTTTCCTCATGTTGAGTTCATTTTGTGAAAAATGTGCATTAAACTCTTGTGATCGGTATATATCTCACATTTTTACCATAGAGATAATGCCTCCATATCTCCAAATGAAATATTACAGTTGATAACTCAAGATCATGAGTAGGATAGTTTTTCTAATGAATTTTTAGCTGTTGTGATGAATAGGCAATAACTCGATCATTCTGCATAAGGACACAACCAAGTCCTTTCTTCGACACATAATTATAAATAATGAACCCTTCATTCCCCGATGGTATATTCAATACAAGAGCATTGAATAATATTCTCTTCAGTTCATCATAACATTCTTCAAACTCGTTTGTCCAAACAAATTTAACTCATTTATGTGCGAGCTTCGTTAATGTGTTAGCCAATCAGGCAAAATTCTGGACGAAACGCCAATAATAACCTGATAAACCAATAAAACTTCATACCTCAGTTATACTAATCGGGGCTGGCCATTCTTGGATTTCTTTGGTCTTAGAAGGATCAACAGAGATTCCATATTTAGAGATATTATGGCCAAGAAAAGAAATCTCCTGAAGCCAAAATTCACTCATTCTAAACATCCCATATAATTCATGTATTCTAAGAGTCTTCAGGATAATGCGTAAGTGATTTTCATGATCATCATAAATTTTGGAGTATACCAAGATATCGTCAATAAATACCACCACAAATTCATCGAGCTATTCGTTGAAAAGTCTATTCATTAGATCCATGAATACATAGGGTGCATTAGTCAGCCCAAAAGGCATTACTCTAAACTCGTAATGCCCATACCTGGTTCCAAATGCTATCTTCGGAATGTCTTCCTTCTTCAAACACAACTAATGGTATCCAGATCGAAGTTCAATAATTGAAAAGTATTGATCTCCATGTAGTTGATCAAAGAAATCATCAACGCGAGGTAGGGGATACTTGTTCTTGATTTTTATAGTGTTGATTTCACTATAGTCGATACATAACCTCATAGATCCATCTTTCTTCTTAACAAAAAGAACATGGGCTCCACATGGAGAAACACTAGGGAGAATAAATCCCTTATTACTCAATTATTCTAGTTGTTTCTTTAGTTACACTAATTCTATAGTGTCCATTATATAAGGGGTCTTTGATATATGCCTTGATCTATGAATTAAATCAATTGAAAACTCAACATCTCGTTCTGGAGGATGTCTAGGAAAATCTTCCGGAAACACATCTATATATTCATTCACAATAGGTACAACCTCTATTTGAACATTCCTTTCCTTACCCATAGTCATTTCATTCTCTTCATCCATAATAATTGAATTTTTTTTGTGCTACTGGGGTTGTATCTATATAAGAATTAGGTGGTGATGATTCTACTCTAAAGATAAGGTGTTCATTATCATCCTCAAAAATTGTAACCTCATTCTTCTTACAATAAATCATCTAATCATGGTCTGAAATCCAATCTATGCCGAGGATTATATCAAACTCAATCATAGGTATGACAATGAGATCAGTGGATAAAGAACATTTATGTGCCCTAATGGGGATTGATTCACAAAAATTTGTTGCAATTATACTTCCCTTAGGAGTTTTAACTGACAACTCCCTTGTTAAATCAAATTGTAAATATCTAATTTTCTTATCAAACTGGGAAGATATGAAACAATGCGATGATCCAGAACCAAATAATTCATTTTATGAACTTGAGGATACCATTAAATTATCGGCCACCACGTCTTTCGGAGCTTCTAACTCAGTAGTAGTGATAGCATAATCTTGGCCTTGATCCCTTGCCCTTTTCTGAGGTAAATCCCTTGACGCTTAGGAAATTCATTTGTATAATGTCCAATCTCCCTACAATTGTATCACTGGACATCGATAGCTTCCTTCTTCCCCTTCTAATCACGAGCTTGGTGGCCTTTTTCACCACACTTGTAATAGACTCCCATTCACTTCATGAAAGTACCAGGGTGTTTCTTCCCACATTTACTACAAGATGGATATTCAAATTTTCCCTTATTTCCATTATTTCTATTCCCAGATTGATCAAAAGATCACTTCTTCTCTTGCTTTTCCATAAATTCATATGACTTAGAGAATTCCTTTTCTTTCTTGATAGCACATGAGACAATGTCTCTATATGACGAGAAGGATTGTGAGACTAATGCTCGACGGAGAAATGGTTTTAACCCATAAAAGAAACAATCAATTATACTTATTGGGTATCATATATAATCTCCATCATACCATGCTAACCTCGTAAAGTTAGCCTCATACTTTGCGACATTCTTAGCCTCTATTTGTCTCAGACACAGAAATTGCCTTTCTATATCTGCTCGATGGTCATGAGGAAAATATTTTTCTAAAAACAAATCATTGACCTCTCTCCATTCCATATTTGATATATCATCATCTTCTTTCGTGTTATGAATCAATGACCACCATTGATAAGTATCTCCAGTGAGGTGGTAAATTTCCATGATAATTTTTTCCCTTTCACTAATCCCCAAAGCCTGAAATTTTTTCTCTAGGGAACTTATCCATTTCTCAGCTAACAATTGATTTGTACTCCCATTGAATGGTGGTGGTTGTTTCCTCATGAAGCAATCTAACATTGATCATCCACGATGCAGATCATGGTGCTCCATACAGGTAAGGTTATTATTCATAACCTGAGTGAGTTTTCCAAGTATGGTGATTATCTAATCAACACCAGTTTTATCACCAGCTCTAATATAATTATATTGAGTATGAGGTAAATCCTTACATGGTGTGTGTGAATTGATACAATTTCCATTTCATCCACTAGGCTCCATTTCTAAAAAATGGCATAAACTTGATCAGTTTATGAATCAAAATACATAATTCCATACTAGTAAAAAACATAGCATAAATTGAACAGTTGATGGATATAATCCATATTCATAAAAATGTTTTCTTTATGGAAGTATACACTCATAAACCGATCATAATGGTTTGTAATGAAAATGAGAATTATCCTAAGCATTTCCCTGGGTGTGTCGTAACCAAGAGTGCAGCAAAGCCCGTTGTCGTGCACTAGTTCCCGTTCGAGTCTAACTCAAAGCGGTATTTTCGGGTTTTACCGCTAGGTACATCTGTACTAGAGCCGCCTCTACCTTCTCGTATCCAGACATAGATTTATTCCTCATAAAACTCATAAAATCTCTACATTTCCAAAATTCTAGGATGTTCTTCTATACTAATCCTCAAAGTCCATCTTAGGTCTATGTGCTCTAATCAGAATTTATCTAAATATAGATTCCAAGATTTGTACTAAACTTCCGCAGATACCAACTGTAATGCCCCGAACCCAGTTACCCAGAGTCGGTGCATTATTAAAAAATATTGACATGATCACAAAAGATCATGTCTCAAAAGGCCGATTAGTTTAGTAGCCTTGGAATAACTAGATACATTCATAAAGTTTACATTACATCATCAAGTGAAAACTAAAAAAACAACATCTTGTCTTCACATCCCCTCATACTATCCCTACAGGACATTCATAAATTACATCTTCACATCCTGGGAAAATAAAACATTGAAAGGGGTGCGCTCAGATGCTCAGTAAGGACAAAAATATAGCAGAACTTTTCATAAATAAGAATAAACATTTAAGGAAATGTATAACTAAAACTAAAACCTTTTAAACTTGAACTTAAACATAAGATGGAAAAGATAAAATGAAATAATTCCATTTAATTATTCACATGGATATTCTACAAGCCGAATAATCACATGCAATATTAATAACCACTTTCATAATGATGGAATACATAATGCTAGACTATCATAACCACATAGTCAAGGCCTCATGTGAAGACTACAAATATGATTTTTTCAAGTACTTGTGCCAAGACACTAGTTTGTCTCATGAGACCTAACGATGCATTGAGGAGCTATAGAGGGCTCCAACCGTCACTGATTAAGTCCAATGCATTCCTCATATGAACAGGTTTAAACATAACCTAAACATTCGTATTATAACCAGCATACAAAATGTCAATACTTTATCCATAAACCATGAATGGTATAAAAATTACATATCCACAGTCAAACATATGACAAAACCATCAATACAATGTGGAAGTTTTGTATCATAATAAATCAACTTCAAATAAGCTTAAAATCCATAAAATGATGTTGACATAGATGAAATAAAAAACTATTTGAGAGAAATATTTCCTTTTTTGAAATCATTTAAAAGTAACATAATTATAAAATAAATATTTACTTACAAAATATTCATATAAGCTTTTCATGTATGCTTTGATGATTATATAATGGCCAAAAATAGCAGCACCCACCATATAAGTTAAAAAAGTCATTATTACCTTAATTTTGTCAAAATGGTTAAAAAGGTCATTGTTTTAAAAATGACGTAATGATTCCTTTATAAACTTCTTATAAAAAGTCAAACAAGGGTATAAATTACTTTAACCCACATTATGTAAAATAGTACGAATGATTTGAAATACATTTTTAAGAAACATGGATGTGGATGATAAAGAGGTCCCAGTAGATAATTACGTATAAACAACCTCAGAGAATAAAGAGATTGTGAAATAATCCTTTACCATGTACTTTTCCTTAGTCGATGGTATGTTAACCTCCTATAAAATAGTTAAAAAAATGTTATTAAATTATACAGGAACTATATACATAATTATGATATCATATATGATCTTCTAATAATGCTTTGTTAATAATATTTTTGTATTATCGTCATTTCAGGTGTTATCTTAATAGTTTTTTTATATGTTTTGTTACACAAGTCGTGTTTTTTATGGATAGGTTGTATCTTATTAATATCAAAAATGATATAATGTTCTTAAACATTAATTTTAATCATAAAATGAGAATTATTCTTCAATGGATATGATGGAGAATTAATCACATCGCGTTCATGGAGACGGTAGTCTGTACGTTCTCACGAGCGATAATATCATTATTTTGAAATTAAAATAATTTATAATTGGATGGTATATCATATATACAGAATTATTATCATGTTATATTTAATATTTACATGAATTACAGAACATTATTATACACATACAAATAATAATATATTGAATAACAATTACACCACGACATTGAGACTGTAAGCCTTACTTACACACGTATGGTGACATGTCATCCCATTGATGGATAGAATACTGAATATGGTTGTACAATATTTATAATAACATCACAGTATATTGAAGACAGTGGATTTATTATTATAGAATGGGAATAACAATGAAAGAATACGTTTAAGAAGAAAGTAAATTGAAAGAGGGTGGTGAAAACATTACCTCTTCTTCGGGTTCTTCCTTTTGGGTAGGAGATGGCCGAGCCAAAAGGCTTTGAAGGTGTGAAATTGAGAGAATCGGGAGTGCCCTTTTATAAGAGGGGTGAGGGGAATCTTAGGAAAAGCTAGAAATATTATTTTATAATAAATTTATATTCGGTTTATAATGGATCCAAAGTAGATTATTTAAATGTTAAGGTGGGGATAGGTCGAAAACCACTCAACCAATTGGTTTTAGATAGGTTTGGGTCTCTTTATTAAGCTTATCTTTTAGTTTTAACTCTTAGTTAATTAGTTTGACACGTACCATGTGTCTTTGTATTTTTATATTATATAGTCAATAAACATACTATAAACTTCCTAGCGACCCCCATGTGGTCCATTAATGATACAAATATCATTATATAAGTATCTTGTCTGAACCTTATATTTTTTTGAATAGAATATAAATTAATATTATAATATTAGTTTTAAAAACTCATTTACGTCAATTTTGACACTTTTGGGTATTTTGTTTTTGATAATTTTTTAACAGCATTTTTACTTTGAAAAATATTTATATAATCCATCCTAATATGTCATATTAATCTATAAATATATTGCAATTTATAAAAAGTCTCAAATTACATTTATTTTGATATTTATAATATCAATTATTTTAATATTTCATTAATTAAGTAATTACTGCATCACTAATGTGTCATAAATAAATTAAATTATTTGTGTCTAAAATTTATAAGCAAAATACCATTATGTAAGAAATATTTTTATCTTTCTAATGAATATTAATAATAGAATTTATCTAATATATAACCCTATATTAAAATTGTTTTAGTTATTAAACATTGATTTTAACTCTTTTAACTCTTCTTTGAATTAAATAATAATAAATGTCCTAATCAAATCCAAGTGGACCTAAATGATAATATTATATTCCTAAGGTTGTTTATGGTCGAGATACACTTGTACAATAGAATTAGTACATGTGTTAGGAGAATATTAATATCATTTGTACACTTAATTACCCTATTTACTTTTAACCGTGGTAAGTAAAAGAAAAAAGCTACTATTCAATAGAAATTATTTTCAGCTCATTAGACCACATTTTACTCCTTGATATTATCTGAATCTCTTCGATTTTCGAAATTCCACTAACAGAAGCGGTAAAATTATGTTTTATATGAATTTCGAAATTCTCCTAGGAGGTGGGTAAAAGACGGTGAAAAGTTCAATAAAATTTTTATATCTCTAAAATTATTATAAACTAACTCTAATGAATTAAATTGAACATATATAGGTATTTTGTATATATTTTTACTATAATTAAATTTAAATAAAATAAAAAATTATTTAAATAAATAGTCCGGTTTAACCAATAACTTAGTGTTTTTCACTATTCATCAAAAATTGATATTTTTCAAAAAAAATTACGTAAAATTCACCCTTGGGTAATTTTGATATTCCAAATCCAAATATGAAGTCAATTTTGAAAGATAAAATTTATAAAATTTCAAAAAGTGGGTATTACTATTCATAACGGCTTGTTTGATTGGTTGTGGTTTGTGTTAGAACTCGAGGTTGCATACAACACACTCTACTGTATTATTCAAAGATAAGTGTACCATGGAAGCTTGGGTTGTTACATTATATCTTCAAAATAAAATCCTTATAATCCTTATGAAAAAATCAAAAGGAGGTATCTCCAAGAGGATGTAATCATTTTAACGGATCAATTTATTTTTAAAATTTATTTTAAATCATTCAATTACATGATAAAAATTCCAAAATAATAATATTAATATACCTCATATATATAAAATTAATTATTTTAATTTAATAATAATTATCTATATCAGTTTCCATTCTTTTTAAAATGATAATGTTGGATGTGCATAAGTGTAGACTACTACCTCCATGGAGGGACACAATTTTTTTGTATAATAATTTATATGATCTGTAATGAGAATATATTTAATGAATATAAATTATATATTTTAAAATGTAATGATTCTATAATACATAAATATGATTAACCATTATTCATTCCAAAAATCGAATAATATTAACATGACACTTATTTTCAAACAGACTCCGGTCTCCATGATGTGATGTAATTAATTTATCATCACAACATTATGTGAATGGTTATATAATTTAATATAATAAATATATATTATACTTATTTCATTAAGATGAATTTTCATATTACTAAACCTTGAATAAGGTGGAAGTACATAATCCTCCAATCCAAAAAATGCATGTAAAACAGAGTGGTTTTCAACCGAATGACCATTTTAAGAAATAATTATTACTTAAAAAATAATTAGAAACATTAACGGAATTATAAATTGTATGATATTTATGTCACATTATCATTTCTTTTTTGGATTCTCTATGATAAATTTACATTTTTGATATTATATTTATATTAAACCAAAAAAATAATATAAATTAGTATACTCTAGTTATTAATGAAATCTTCATTTAATTAAACAATTTTTAAGTATTTGATATTCAATATTAGCAAATAATGTTTTTGAAAACAATCATTATTTTGTCATAGGTCTGGATTACTTTTCTTCTCTATCCATATTCTCCATTAAAATTTTCACAAATATTTTTACTATTATAAAAAAAAATTAAAATATTTGACCCATATGTTATATTTTGTAAATTTAATACATTTTTCTTATCGTTTCCGAAATGATTTATTTATAGAAATGTTGTGAACAAATTTTTTTTAATGTATACTTCTTAAAGAGCCTTTCTCACTGTCATTGACCATTTTTTTTAATGAGGATTCATTTACATGATTCCATGTTTTATTCAATGGAATTTTTTCCTTGTATTTAAAAAAAATTAATTTCAAATTTGTTATATAACATTTAAGTGGTAATTTTCATGAAAAAATGTTGTAGTGATATTTTAAAAGTATTTTCATATATAAAAACATCCTTTAATGTTTCATATGATTCACTGGGCATGAGAAATGATATATATAATACACATTAATTAATGATTTATTACATAATGATACAATAAATAAAATCCCAAACCGACATGAGGAATTATTTCTTTCGTTAATTAGTAACATAGAATAATAACATGAAACAATGGTACACAGAAAGTATTTAAAAACTATAATACATTACCTTAACATTGATATATCTTTTAATAATATAATGGATAAATTGGGTAGGAATATAAAATTGGGTGATTTATAAAGACAAGTAATCAAATAATCAAATTTTAATATTAAAAAAGCAATACATGTGATTTAATAGTCATATCGTGGTGATATAAATTAGATTATAATCATAAAATTTAACATTTAAGCATTATATAAAATGATAATATAAAGGTATCATAGTAATATTGAACCATCATAAATCCTGACATAAAAAAATAAATTATAAAAACAATGAAAACAAAACATTGTGTTTTAAAGATAACCAACTATGCACCATAAATGGTATCTCATGAGATGAAAACATTATAAAATTATTTGTAGGCCTATATAATTCACATTATTCCTATATCAATCAAATCAAGCATGAGAATTAGTGTTCCATATAGATCATATGACATAAGAACCCAATTAAAAACCATTTATCCCAAGAATAAGTAAAATGTATTAAATAGATGTAAATGAGTGATAAATGAATTATAATTACATATAGTTTAAAACCATTCAGTATAAATGGGGATGGGTATTCACTAAACAAATGATTGGCATGGAAAATTTTAGGATAATTTTAGGAGAATAAATGGTGCAAAAATGATTTTCAGAAGGGTTTAAAGGGAGGGAAAGTAATTATATAATTATTTGGTAATCATATATATAGTAAAGTTAATGTTTAAAAATAATTAAAACTTGAGAAATTGAAAAAAAAAAATCATAACTCAAACATATTTCTTGAATATTGTGGATGTGATAACCCCCTTACCAGGAGAGGGTGATTATATACCAATAGGGGGGACTACTAAGAGATTGTGAAATCCTTAAGAGTGGCTTAAAGAGCTATAAAGAGTGTAAATTAATTATTACTGGGGGTTTTATTGATGATTAGTTGTATGTTGGGTGAATATTTATTGAAAAAGTGAGTAAAATTATTGATTAAATTATAAATATAGGTTTTAGACTCTATATTATAAAACCATTAAGCAAAAGAATAATTACATAATTTTTACCATGGTTTCCTCAAAATAAGATATGTTTTAATATTTTTTAAGTACATGAATGAGAAATATTATTATAACAAAATTCATGATGTGTAAGTGAGACATGTTCATAATGAAATTATTTTAGAACCTTAAAACATAATATAGGTTTTGAAGGAATCCTTAATAGTTGATAAAACTAATACAATCACACAAAAACTCTTTATTTTAATCATTAAATTTACATTTGGTCATCGATGTCTTTTATAGATTTTAATAAATTGTTTTTGGGCCATTATGATGTCATATAAAAAATCATATATTTATACAGAGTTTAATATTTACCCAAAAATTCTTCTATCTAAGAACGATATGAAATCTTCAGCATTGGATAATTTCAACTTCCATATTTAAGAAATAATATATATTTTATAAAAATAATTATATAAATATTAGAATTTATAATTTGTAAAAAATCCATATTTTTTAGAATATACTTGTTTTTATCTCAGTAATAATTATTTCCCCCTATAAAGATCAAATTTTACATCATAAAATTATATTTCTAATGGTATGTAAATAAATTTAATTTAATAGTAATATTATAATAATTAATATTTATTTATCAATTATTGAATTCAGAAAAAAGTTTGTTAAAACTATATATATTGCAAACATATAAATTCTTTCTCTTCATATAAAATTAAATTTTTTCATCCACTTGTATATGATTTTATAAATAAATTAATTATAAAAATGGATAAACATATTCCTTATATAATTAAATATAAAACATAAAATTTCAAACTAATAGGGACTGGATAAAAACACCCTTATTAAACATGTGTACTCTCTAAGAGTATGGTGTGTATGGGTGGCACATTCTTATGGATGTTTGGAAAACATGGTTTGGGATGTGATCATTGATAAGCCTGATCATCTCCATTAAATGGTTTTACAGTGTTTTATTAGTGAAATCTCAGATTCCAATTGGCCAAGGTAAAATCTTATTGATTATATATCCCTTAGATGCATTGATAAATGTGATTCATAAGTCATGGCCCTATTGTTTAAGGCATCTTTTCTTCTATTTTTTCAATTATCAATTATCTTAACTCTTAATCTACAGTAATATTAACGTTCACTATACAATGGATATATTATCATTGGTTAATATTCATAATGATATTTTTTGTCTGATCATATTTATTTTAAAATGGTTCACACTAACCTAGGAAATTCATGTGTTTTAAATTTATAAAATACATAATAATGAATTTTCTGATTCAAAAGTAATATTATATTCCAAGAGATCTACTCATTTCATTCTTCCCCCATTATAAAACTTTTCAGTCAAAATATTCCTTCAATAACTCCAAAATTCTATGGTATTTATGTTTCATCACCTATTCCAATTCCAATTTTGTATCCTCAAACATGTGGCTTAATCACAACAATTTGAAAATGTGAGTTATTTTTTTTATAAAACAGTGTCTCTACAAATAAATAAAATCACATATTCTCCTCGGGTTGACAATCATTATCTGACGGTTCCACCTCTAGATTCAATACTTGTTTGGGGTCCAGTATGTATTTCTTCAAGAGTGATACATGGATCATGTCATGTACCTAGGATAGGTTATTATGGCGTTGTATTTCACAGTCCAAATCTAAAATGCGATTAAGGATCTAAAATACGAAAATGTTTCTTCCAATATTCATTCACATATTCCCAAAACCCATGAATTTATTCAATTGAATTAATAAACTGAAAATATTATCTATGAACTCAAACTCCAGGCCTCATATATTATTATCTTCAATGATTTTATATAAACTTTATGTGTATTTATATATATTTTTAATGGTTTGATACTTATCTATTATCTCCCAGAGAACACCTAGTCCCTTAAGCTTCAAATCTATAACATCATCCAAACATGTTGGATCCTGAATCCACTTCCTATATAAATTTTTATAAGGAGAAATTTAAATACTATAATGAAAAATATTGTTATATGAGAACTATAATAGGGGAATGTGAAGATCCCAACATTAAATTAAATTCATTGAATGTCATCTCAATATATCCTCTATAGATTGAATGTATATTTTAGATTATCACACCTTCCCTAACTAATAAGATGTACTAAAACTCAACTCTATATCCAATGATTTAAGATGGATTATCCAAAGCACCAATGAAAAACTAGAAACTAAATCATATATAATAGATAATTTTACTACATTAATTATTAAAACATAGCTTATGTCTATCAATTGGATTTTTTAGAGAGAGAAATTTTCAATAATTAAAATAAAATTCATTCAATTTTAAAGGATATATGCTATTAACTTATTGGATATATTTCCATTAGCGGTTCTGGAGAGTACTAATATGAAATACATGGTTATAATATTTGATTTCCATACCATAATATGAAATTGATACCTCATAGCCTTATATTTATATAAATTTTCCAAGCCTTATTGAAATACAATAAATTTAGATAAACATTATACAATATACCTATTCACGTTATCCAACCAGAAGTCATTCTTCAGAGATCAATACATTATAGTGCTTCTATGATGAATACGGAAGGATGAGAAATGTGCATCATCTAGAATTTCCATTTTCAGTTACATTTCAAATATGACAAATATCTTTGATCCAAACCATATAACTACATTTTTATCAAAGAAGAACACCGAAATATTTGATAATTTTGTTATAGATCCTCATCTTATTTTTCTGCCTTATTGATACTCTAATAATTTGATGGTTGAGAAGATATTTGTCTAATATATGAGGAATATAAATATACAATTCTAATGTATATCCATGTTATGTACAAGAATATTCGATTCCTTTAAGTCCTCATCATGGATAGGGTTATGAGATATTTTCTACCTAAAAAATATAGAACTCTTCTCTTATCCTAATATGGTAATGGATTTGACAATCATAAAAATTCATTATTTTTAACAACATTCATTAGAAAATATTAGTATCTTTTTTTGGGAATATATAATTGAGGATTTTATGATTCATATATATGTCACACATTCCACTGTAGATATAATTCCACCAAATATTAAATGTGAATATGACTGCAACAAAATCTATATCATGGGTTTGGGGGTTCTTCTCATGGATTGTTAATTAGAAGGAGGAATATGTTTTCAGTTTTTCATCAATAATGATTAAACAGCCAAATTATTTTTTGGATGCATCACTTTAAATCAAAAATTCCATCCCAAATAGCATGTAATGTGAGAACATGTGAAATGATTAGTCTCTATTCTAACTATCTCATGACCCCTTTTCATTCATAAATCTATAAAACCGTCACATTCATTCATGTTAGCCTACTTAGTGGTCATGATAATCATGATAATTTTATCTCAAATCAATGATAGTACCCATCTATTCGAATGAAACTACGGATATCTATCATAAATGTTGTTCTTGTTTATCCGTCGATTGGCTCCCTTTTTTAAAAAAATCTACAATAATTCCATTATTTGTTTTAACTAACAGAAAGAATGATACTTAATCTATGCAAAACTCATATTTATTGTAAATAACATATTAATTATCCTTATATGACATATTAGGTATGAAATTAAAATTATTCTCATGTTCCTCCTTACTTTTAATGTTTATATGTACATAATCTATAAACACTACCAAAAAAATTAATGTTATTCCCTAAATAAATTATTCATTATATCAATTTATATATATAGGAAATTAGTGATTCAAAATGGTTTGATTTTAAAGTCATCATTCTTATACCCTATACAGAATGTGTTTTGGAGATATCATCCTTATTCTCCTTTAATAGATAACATCTTTAACAATGATCCACAATAGAGAAGTACTAAGATCCATGTCACAGATCAAACAAGTCATAAATCCATGGTGAGGATATAAGTTCTTTATCATGACCATTTTACACTCACAATTACCAATGCATGTGTTCATTTACACATCCTTGAAATTCATAAGAATGTTTGATGCAGCCTATGGGAAAATAGTTTTGAATATAATCCATTTTCCCAGATTCACATATAGATCATTATTATTCTCATTATAATCCAGAAATTTCATTCAATATGAAGTCTTTTATATTATCAATGATATGATGATCTTCTTGATTTATAATTACACTTCATTGATTGGATGGAATTCTGGAAATCCTCAAGGAAATGCACCATCATATTCATTACAACTACAATGTATTCAAGGTTAATGTCTTTACTAGTCTCAATCATGTGAGAAATAAAAAGGTACTTATATAGTAATAATTTCCCTTATTTAGATGATAATTCTATATAATATGCACCATTATTTATCATTCATATAATCTAATGGTAATTTTCAACACAGGGATTGATTTTTATCATATGTTAATTTATGCTATCTCTATAAAATAAAATCCAATCCATACATAGAATTGCATTGCACTATTCTAGTGGGAGTATGACAAGGTTTCCTAGAATATTTATCCTTAAAATATTGATAGAGGATATTTTATATATTTTTGATGTGATAAATTATCCATTTTTATTTCTAACATAATGTTCTATGTCGATTTTTCATGTGGTGTTTGAATAGTTCTACAAAACACATGTGATATAAAATAATTCAGAGAAGCAAAATAAAATAGTGATTTTACTATACTTGAATGAATAACTAGTATACCTATCAAAAATTTGTTGTATGGATCCACCTTAGTTTTTTTGATGACATAAACTCATAATTTCCCTCTTGGACATAGACGTTGTTTTCATCGGTCATCATCAGTAACTCTAATATTAGTGTATAAATTCACATAGATTCATTGTACCACAATTGAAAAGTTGTAAAATATATTGAGGGGTGACTATATAATTCCATTATTCAATCACATTGTTTGGTATCGGCCTTATAAATTCATATGATAAGTTCCCTTCCACCCCCCACATAAACCATTTCCCATTCCCCTACAGAAAATTTCTATGTTGCATATTCCTACACATTTGAAAAATTGAATGTTATAATTTTTTTCATCGTGAATATTTCTCATCGCTCCTGAAGAATTAAACCCTATTATCCTCTTCATTTATCCAATCTCATGATACCCTTAATATTTTATGATCCCAATTACAATATTGAGGGAACCGTAAATTTTTTTTCCAATGTTCTAAAATTCTCGAATCACTAACACTTTTTTAATCATCTTTATCCAACTAAAGAAGTGAAAAAAAAAATTTTGGGGATAATGTCAATGTTTGAGGCATATCATGTAATTGTTAGGAATTTTTCTTGTATAGAATGATGAATGAATCATTATTTTTCTTGATTCAACGGTTATATACCTTAATTTTAACTCAAATGGTGTGATGAAAATAATAATCAATTTTTCTCTAGAAATGTATCCACTCCATGTCATTGATATCATCCTTATAAATCAAAATTTTTATCAATATTCATCATTGATGAAGTTATACCTCCATTTGATAAAAATCAATGAAAAATTTTCATGATTAAAAAATTTATTGATTGATAATATAATTAAAATTTAGTAAATCTATTATCATTCAATTAACGGATTAGATGATCCATAGAATGTAGTATACTTCTATTAAATAATGGTCTCATGTGTAACTTTCTCATTAATTTTGGGGTGTGGGTTTTTTTGGCATGATTCAATTTTTTAATTCATCGTTGAAATGAGAAATTATTATCCGGAATTCTATGAGCCCTATTACTACATAGCTAAGATTATAATTTGATTAGAAATTATGTTTCTCATCACATTGGTTATTGACTCCGTTCCTCATATTTCTACCCATTGACTAAAATAATGGAAAAATAGGGAAGATAAAATTTAAAATATTTAACATATAAATAGGAAACTATGAGTTTTGATTCATTAAATTATAATTAACATACATTAAATAACCAATGAATTTATTCTTTTAAATATATCTTATCCATGGTATATTTCTATATACAATGTTTTATAAGAATTTTTATCCCTACATTATGGTTTGTACAATGCTTATAAATTTACCAATGAATATACCTATGGGGTATAATCAAATTTGTTCTAAAAGGAATATTTTGTGTACACATGTTAATGGTTGATTTAAAACCCAATGTTTTCTTTTCAGGGTTATAACCCCTAGGTCCAATTGTGGTAGAGCAACATCCACATGTATTATTTAGTCGTGGATTTTATTTCCTGGAAACAACATACAATATACATTTCCATAATTTAGGGATATTTTCCTAGTTTTATTATTATCCTTAATTTGTTTACAAAATTTTTCTAATCCAAATATTCAAAAATAACTAGGCCATCCACTGATACAATCTATGAATACCCATATCCTTCATAAAACATCATTTTTGATTTATTAAATAACCATAAATTCAATGTTTTCAAAATATATCATGCAGAAAATTATATGTGGGTTATTAGATTCATATAAAAATAACAATAAATATGGGTAAAATAATATTATATAAAAATTTAAGAACATTACGTTATTTTCAATTGAAATTATTTTACTCCACAGAATAACCTATTGACGTACATAACAAACAGGTGTGATATAAATCATATTAAGGGAATAATAAATGAATAAAACTATGAAAAAAATACTTCTGTATCATTATATATATATAAATGTGACATTAATTTTTATATAATCATAATCATGAACATTGATATTGGATATTAGATGATTACATAAAAGAAACATAGGAATTTGGCCCCAATATCAAAAAAGACATTTTAATAATAATCCATTGCTAGCCACCAAGACATCATAACATAGTGTTCATTGAATAACATCCAATACACCATATATGGCATCTTAATAGATAATTTCATTATCCAATTAATTGTATCTCAATATTACTATTGTTACACCCATAACATTCATATAAAGTACAACCATTAGTTTTTTATGTTGATCTTACAAGATACAAATCCTATTAATCAATTCTAATATATTTATTAATGATTGTGGGTCACATAGAAAGAATACAATTGATTATAAAGGGTGATTGGTATTTACTACACAAATATTTTACATTGAAAAGTGAAAAATAATTTTCACAGTATAATGGGTGTACATAAAGATTAAATGAATTATTTAATGAAGGGGAAATACAGTCTATTATTACATTGAAATTATAAGGACAATAAAAGGTATTTTAAAATATATATTCCAATAAAAAATATTAGAAAAATTGGAAAAATACAATGAATTTTCTTGAATAAAGAGGGGGAGGAGAGAATCCCCTTACCTTGAGAGGGAACTTCTAAAATATTTGGAGGAGATTCTAAAAATTCTGTGACCAAATTTGGATTGTTTTAGAGATGGGTAGGGAGGATAAATTCATTCTCCATGACTTTTTAGTGAATAGTAATGGGACGTTGGGTGGGTATTTATAGTAAAAAAGGGAAATTCTTTACTAATTTCCAAACATAGTTTTTTGAGTCTATATGATTAAATAATAAAAACCAAAAACATTCCAATAGATTTTCCTAGGGTTCTAAAAATGGTATTGTTTTTACATAATTTATAATTCTAGGAACCATACATATTAAAATAACTCAATTAGTGATGTGTATGTGAGTAATGTTCATAATGAATTGATTTTAATGCCACAAAATATTATATATTTATTTTTGGATTCATTAAATTTTAATAATATGAATTAAATAAATTAAAAAAAATATTATTATAAAGGTTAAATATATATTTTATAATTTATTGATTTTATTGGATTTATTTTAACTCTTATTGACTGTTGCGATGTCATAATTCAGACCATTTGTTTATATTGTACTTCTATTTTACCCAAAAATTTGACTATTGTTGAAATTTAAAAAAATAATACCACTGGAAAACATTCACTTGATAATTTCCGAAATAATATTTATTCTATCAAAATAGTATTCTAAATATGATAAATTACACTTTTAATTTAAAAAAATATCTATATGAAAATATATGTTTTTATAATAATATGAATTTTCATTACTCTTATTATTATTTTATTTGAATTTATTAAATTATTTGATAATTTGAATACAAATATATATTAGTTAATAATAATATTTTATTAATTTAATATTATTTTAAAAAAAATTAATTTATCAAAAATAGTGTCAAAATCATATATTTTTCAAAAATATGTTGGATTCATTATATCTAAATAAAATTTTAATCTAATCTCAAAAAATTATATATATAAAGTAAAAATATAGACTAATAAAAATTATCATTATTAAGTTATAATTAAAACAAAAACATTCATACTACATGGATCTAGATACATAACCCCTTGTTACACTAGCGTATTCTCTAAGAGTAAAGTGTGTGATTGTGGAACATATTATTGGCGGTTCGATGAACATGGTTTGTTATATGATATATTTAAGAATTCAATTATTCTATAAATGATTATTTGTTTTATTTTTTAAATATTGGATGGGGAATGGTTATGGGAATTGTATAGTGATTCCATATTCCACAAAATCACTTATAAATGTGCTTCATATTGCATCATCCTAATGCATGGTCCATTATTTTTCTTTCGGTGTATATTAAACCTTATCATATACCATAATATATAATAATATTAAGTTTCACTATACAATACATATGTTATAAATTTTTATCGTTCATATTTTTCTCATAATGTTGATAAGCGATTACATTATAATGGTTTAGAATACTGCATGTCTTTTCATAGGTATATTATTTAAGAATGTATTTATTAATTTAAAATGTGATTTAAATTTAGATTTTTTTTTGTTTTAGTGGAAAAGGATCTAATGACTTCATCCTTATTTTTTATCTATATGGTTATCGGTTATCAGGGTGACATATTTATGAACCACATTTTTTACCATGGGATTGGCTATATATAAATGATAATTTTTTTCATGACCATGTAGATTACTTTAGAATGAATTATGTTTAATGAATGTGGCTGTCTTTTATAGACCGATAATTCATTCGGTAATGAGATATAGGTTTCTCATTAGATGATAATGAGGTTTTATATGTGATTGGGTGTATATATTTTCACATTTGGATGCATGAGTATGATTTATCTGGTTATGCTCATATGACTGTGTATGGAGATGATTTCAAAAGGTCATGTTCACATTTTCATGTGTGTGTATGATTTATTATAATTGTGTTCTCATGGATTTGAGTTGAAAGGATTTTAGATATCTTGGATCACACGATAATGAATTTATATTCTTATAATTCCATTTTTATAAGTTACAAATCATTAATGATCATTAATTCTTTGAGACACTTATTAATCCGGAATTTGGATATTCCCTGATTTTGAGTATCGGAAATATGATTTTCTGGCTATGGATAGATTGTGTTGAGAATATGAAATTTATTTTTTTATAATATCTATATGATCATATTATACTCTAATGATTGATATATCTCATGTTTAACCCTATTGAGATTATATGATAACTCTATCGAATACATTACATCCGCAGGATATGATGGATGGTTCTATGTATGATATATCCTGATGGATTATAATCTAAAGATAATTATGATAGATGATGAATATATTATAAAAATAAGTTTATTTTTTATCAAATATCAAAAGACACTATTATATTATAGTTCTTATTCTTCTATAATTGTGATATGTGTTGAATATTAATAATAATAGGTTTAATAGTCATGTATGTTATGGTTGGGTGACCTCATTATCTTCATATCTCCCATCCACTGAAGGAAAAGTAACATATAGATTAGTCTCTTAGAGAGATATTTACTCTCATCCATCATTTAGAACATTCCTCTGTGAGCATAACATTCATTCTAATCTAAATTAATATAGGAATGTATAAAAGAATCACTTGGGTCTGTAGTTGGTAAGTCAAGAAAAACATGAAGCACATTTCATTATACATCTAATATTCACACATATATATGTCATATAAGAGGACATTATTGGACATGTAAATATAATAAATAATAATCCTTTATCCTTATTATGGATTCATAAATTCTTTCAACTTGTCTTGATGCAACGTGTTCGAGGATAATTTTTCAAAAAAATAAATATGGATATTCTTCCATTTAATGTCATCGAATATCATAACCTAGAATATTAAATCCCAACAATGATGATTTCACTATTATTTTATGATGTTTTCTATCTTCACCTGGTTATTCTCCGAGGTCTCTATGATTTCAAAAATGTATTGGATGGTAAAGACCCAATCCATAAAATCTTCTATAGGGGCCTCACCCTAGAAGATTAGCGGATGACGAAAATAGAAATTTTTGTGTTATAATAATTCATTGGTTCATTTTGAGGCTCACATTAATAAGAAACAAGATGTAATAAGGAATGATAATCCATGAACTAAGGATAAAATTCATGTTGAACTAGTGAATCATGCTCGTCCTCCCCTTCTTAATTGTAAAGATGTAGAAGTGTGGACATTATTTATTAATAGAAATTAGAGAACAACGTCCATTTCCGCTATATATTAAAATCCCAAATATTTAGAAATAAAATAAAAAAATTTGGTCAAAGGTCCATTTCCCTCTCTCTCACTTCCATTCCTTACTTATTAAATTAAGTTTGTTTTACATACACGTTTGACCAAATTTTTTTATCTAATAATCTATTATTTCTATCTTAACATCATGAAATATGAAATGATATTTCTAAAAAATAGAGAATGGAAAAAATAACAACAATAAATCAATTATCAATGTGAATGATAACTGTTTCAATTTTGGGAATCACTAATCTATTCATATTAACCTAGTCATTAAAAAATAAATATATTAGAAACCACTCTTTATTTATTGTTAATTATTTGATTTATAGGAATTTTTTATTCAAAACATTAATATAATCTTTCGTGTGTAACTATTTGAGATTCTATGCACTCTTACCCACACATATTAATTAATTCTTAATATAGTGCATATGTAAGGAGTTTATAGAAAATACTCATATAAAGGAATGTAATATTAATTCTCAGACATCACCTATAAACCATGGAAGTGATTATAATAATACTATAAAAACATATTTTTTAGTTACTTTTCAATCCGTGATAGTCTTAACTCCAATATTGTCACATAAAACATTCCCCAAATCCCTCTATGTGGGATGTAATATCATTATATAATAATTCAAACCTGATAACATGAATTTTACTACATAGGGATGCTAAAATACCTTAGGCATGCCACTTGATATCCATATGTTAGCATAAATGATGTGGTAAAATATACAATTATCCAGATATGGGTTCCCCATCACCTGCTAATTAGAACATTGTGGGCTTCATTATAAAAATTATGCCTAAATCATCATGTTACTATACATCCCTACATAAAATACAATTTGATCTTCCATAGTTACATATTTAAAAATCCACAATAATAAAAGGGGTAAAATCATATATATGAAGATTCTTACATAAATAATCTCAGTCTAACATGAATAATAAATATATACAATAAAAAATATAAAAAATATTTTATATTCAATTTGGAGAATTAATATTTGGTGTTATGGACCAAAGAGGATAACCTAATAATATAAACACCCGGGATAGATATTTCAAAATACCATGATGTATTCACATCAAAATCCCACTAAAAAGTCCATAAAGTTTCCCAATTCCTTGACCTATATATCTTTCTAGACCATATATTTGGGAACATTACCTTTACCTGGATCACATATAGCGAGGCATGAACACATCCTATAGGGGAACTAGCTAGGTTTGAGTATAATAATGATGTATGGGATCCCCACCCATCCCATACATTTCTATTAGAAAATTAACTCAAGGATTGAAATATTATATTTAAATTATTAATGTGGGAAATCAACACGATTGTTATACCATATTCATAGCCTTTATTAAATGAAATACACAACGCTCAATGCTATGATGGTATATAATATGAATTAATTACGTTTCTAATATTTTAATATCATTATTAGGATAGGTTTAGTGTAATTTTATATCTATTACAATATAATAATATTCATATACAAATTTAGTGCATAAAGGATGCGAAAGTCTATTGTGAGCCTCACATGAAAAATTTGGAAAACTTATAATGTAATATTGATGGATATACTATGTACATTATCATTGAGTAATGGGTTAGTACTTATCCTACCACAAAAACATATATATATTTTATATTGATTTATTTGTAATTCTTTGTGTGCCTCTTTCTTTTTATTTTAATCATTACGAACCAAAAAATACATTTACTACCAACATTAATTACATATTAATCAATATAATATATATATGTTTTTGTGTTAGGATAAGAACTAACCCATTACTCAAAGATAATGTACATTGTATATCCAACAATACTATATTATAATGTTGGTAGTAAATGTATTTTTTGCTTCATAATGATTAAAATAAAATGTAAGTGGAACACAAATAATTACTTATAGTTGTGAATTGTTTATAGTTTA
The DNA here is from genome assembly GCA_963277665.1 of Viscum album. Classification (NCBI taxonomy): domain Eukaryota; kingdom Viridiplantae; phylum Streptophyta; class Magnoliopsida; order Santalales; family Viscaceae; genus Viscum; species Viscum album. The sequence goes on along the minus strand of OY728152.1, from coordinate 863,036,436 downwards.
TTTTTAATGAATTCCATCATCATTATCCATTTTTATATATTTACTAAAACAATAACATGAATCAATATATATCATAAAATCACATGGTAATATATATATATATATATGTTTCAAGTGACATGTATACCTATGGATCCCCGAGTGAACTAGTAACTCACATATATATCATGGTGAATTAAGGAATTACACTATCCAATTGAGAGATTGGACCTTTTGAACCCACCTAGCATCAATAAAATTCCATTAAATCTCTCAAATAACACAAATCCTCTTTTATAATGAGGGAGTAAATATATGAGAAGAATTTATTTTCAATATATTTAAATAATTTGGAAATTTAAATAGAATAATAGTGTAATTATCACTACTACACTGTCAACCCTCATTATCCTACTAAATCATTAAAGTATAATTGAAATAAATCATTGAGTCTAAATATCATCACTATTAATCTCCTAGAACAACAAAAAGTTGCTTAGTACTTCCACAACTTAGAGTTTGGGACCCTGAACACATAATAGTGATGAATAAATATAATGAAAATAGGAAAGAAATTGAGATAATATAAATCATAAACTATAATTAGACTGATAAAGATGAGAATTATGTTGAAAAGACTAATCCCATGAAGGGTAGATTCATTTGCCTCATATACACCCAATTTAATTTTATAAGGTATCCCTAACAACACACATAATAGAATTATAAATTTAAGAAAGTATCGTGAAGAAATAATCAACCGTCAATTGAGATAGATAATTGATTGAGAAGAATCAGAGATGATGTAATTTTTTATTCATTGTTGGATTGATGATATGGAATTTTATTCATGATTTGAAAACTAAATAGAGATAATTACTGCATGTAATGAATTAGTATAGGATTTGAGAAAGGAATGTTCTAGGATTGATAAGTTAGCATCATAATGTTGGGATTGATCTTGTTGTTCATTAATGATACAATTTATTTTTATGGGATTCATTCTGGTTAGTTCGGGAATCTTAATTGCTGATAATAAAATTAGTTTTCCTTTCGTCTCGCATATGATTATGCATTTCAAATTTTTATCCTTCCACCCTTGAATTAAAATGTTGTTTTATTTCATGATCTTTTAATGGGCTTGTGTTATTTGGTGTTTCACTATTTAACAGGTATAGTCCTTAACATGTGGGAATATAATGGTCCATATAACAAGGCTCATGAATTGATATTTAACATATATGTTTATTATCATCCTGAATGAAACATTTGTATGGTTCATGACTATCTAGTGTTAATGCTATTAGGTGTAATGGTTATGAGTGATTGGTGATGCCTTAGGAGAACCAAATTTTATATAGTTATAACTATACAGAAGATTGTGCTAAATTTATTTGACATTGTTGTTGTTGTACTTATTCCATTTCCTACTCATATAGATGTGGGTTTATATGATTCACGATAATGATGAAATATGGTCATGGCATAATAGAGCTTGATCTGATTGGTTGTATCATGAATGGGTTGTAGATTAATGTCGGGGAGAAAATAGTGTCATTGATGTAGGAATTGGTTCATGGTCATAGATCTTGATATGTGTATGATCGAGTAAAATAGGGATACTAGGATCACAATTTCGTAATTTAGAGTATGGATAAAAGCCTTAATGAGACTAGTTTGTGGAGTTGTTGGAAAGGTGTTGGCATATATAGTTCATGTAATAAAAATATATTATGTAATTTGGAGAAGAAACTATTATTTAGTAATATTCATGTTAAATTTCTTTGACTAGGTAAGATCAAGGAACCCACTACATAGAACATGTAAAAAGTGGAAAATTATAATAATACATTAATGATATCATCCTTGGGTTTTAATCAATTAAAACTATAGATTATCAATTTTCGCATGCATGTATTAGAAACTATTCATTTATTAAAAATATTATTTGGGTGTGGTATTTTGTGTATTGGATGTTTGATTATCCCTATATTCTTATAGTAGAGAGCTAGGGCTTGTGTGTGTGGTTAGAGTGGAGCTAAACCCACTCATGGAAGAGTACATGTGTTAATGGAGATATTCATGAATGATGATACTGATCTAAAATGTGTATTATCCATGAGTGAAGGGGTCTATATAATAATGTGAAACTGTGGTTGAGTTAGGGGGATCTTGAAGTGTTTTTGACCTCATGGGAGGGATTTTTGTATATGGAATAGTTTCATTCAGTTAGTTAAACTAATAATATCAGTAGGATAATGAAATGAATGTGGTAGTTAGAGATGTTGGATGGTTGGTTCATTAGAAGGGAACAAAACAGTGAATTGTAAATTTCATATATTGAAGAATGAGGTAACATTATGTGGTAGCTTGAGCTACTACTTGTTTTAGAGGGAATTAATGTGGTAACTGTATTTCTAATTCCACAAGCCCTCGACAATGAATGAATAGAAACCTCTGTCTCCCAATCCTGGAACCCCACGATCAGCATGATCGGAGTCTGCACTAAGCATGTATGAACAAGTTATTCACTTCTGCACACGTTGTTCATAACATCCACACGAATTACTAAGAGTTTTAAGAGCCTCTCTCGCTATAAATAACTTCACAATATTGTTCATTGTCAAGTACATTTCTCATTCAAATGAGCTTGTATTTATAGGAAAAAAATTCCAATAGTAGGATCCTCTCCGACGGTCATATTTTCCATAAATTATGGAGGGACCTGAAAACGTGGAAAACATAGAAAAAATAGGTTTTAACAAATTGTATGAAACCATTTCATGTAACAGAAATGATGTTAAGTTAAATATGTATACTATGTATAAGAAAACATGGAATCCAATATCATTGAAATGATAAATTAGACAATTCTAACATTATAAGGAAAAACACAATCTTATGAAATCAAGAAAATGGATTCATAGAAATAAAATTCTCAAGAAAACAGAATCATAAAATATGTGTGAAAAATACACCAGATTCGGTATCATGAATATCGTCATTATATATACACCAGATTCTATATTGAAAATTGGCATCATATATACACCAGAATCAGGATTGAAAATAGGTATCGTATAAACCGCATAATCAGAATTGTAAATCGACATCATATATACACTGAAATCATAATTGACAATCAATATCATAAATACCCCGAATTCAGATTCATAAAAACTAAAACACATATACATCAGATTCTGAATCATAAAAACTGAATGGAAAAAATGGATTGACAGATCTGTTTGTCTAACAGAATGGAAAAATGTTATGATATATCTGTATGTATAACGGAATGAAAATTTCAGATCATAAAAAAAACACAGAACTTAAAAAAAATCCAGATCATAAGAAAAAGTGTTTGTGATTTTCAAAACGTAAAACCATAAGAAATAGAGAAGTCATGAGATATCTTTATTGACTCAACATACATCAATGAAATTTCTTGGAATTTTATTTCAAATAATAATAATAATAATGATTAAATAATTATTATTCAAACACGTCATTTAAAGGTATATTAAAAAGAATAAAAATAAAATGACAAATGTAAATTTTTTTCTATAATGTACTAATATGGTTAATCCCCCCAAATCCAATCCCAGTCATAAATTCCTATGTTCCAATGAGAAATATAGATATAATGAATCAAACACATTCAATTACGTTTAATCATTAGGATTTCTAACAGGATCTCCATTTTTACTATCTTGATCTAGTTACATCATTTCATGGGTATTATTAGTCAACATGAATAGTCATTATGAGCCTGGTATCTCAGGAAAGTAACATAATTCCTATGCTGGAGTTTTCATCTTTTGATTCATCATGGTGATGAAATGATTTGTACTGTCATTTTTTATCATTTAATTACACCTAATTATATAAAATATTGTGCATTATTATTTATCGAACTTTATTACCCATTAAATCATTTAATCGTTATGGAATGCATGTATCATTGTATAATACAAAAAAAAGATTGATGTTGAATTTTATAATATAATGAATTATGTAGCTATCCTAGATTAACTAAATTAATAATTATGTAACACTAAAATCATGGATATTGTATTTTCATTAATTCCATATAGATGGTTTATATGATATAACTTATGTAGAGAAGAGAACATTGAATACATGGAACACCCTTCATGAATTTCTTATTGTTCCTCATTATCAAATTCTAATAACTCATTTTTTTATAAATAATGTTCATTGAATGAATAACCTGATCCGGATCAACTAATGGTTCTGTTGATTAGTCATAATTTTATACATTATATCCCATATTTAAAAATGTATCATTTTCCATGTTTTTATCACAATTATTGACATCTCAACCCAAATAACACTTTAATAGGTGTTCCAATATCGTTTGATAAGACCCCTTAAGCATGTTGTCTCATACACCTGAGGTTTCCAACTACAAGAAAGTTCCTTGTGTTAGATAATATGGAAAGTGTTCCCTCATGTTATAGTATAAAAACAATATAATTATCTATGTATTATCAAATTACTAAATTAAAAAATCAAGGAAGGAGTAAATAAACTCAAACAAAACATTCTATAAAAAAAATGCAATTATATAAAAGTCTAATGATCAATATCATACATATAACATTGGAAACCCACTAAGATGACCATACAAATATGGGGAAAAAAGAAGCTTAAAAAAAGTACAGGGATCAACTACTAACACAGAGATATACATTATACAAGGTCTATTTGTCACGACCCGCCCTCGGGGTCCGTGCCGTGACAACCCCAAGCCCGCCTTCCATAGGCCAGGGGCTGGCGACTAGCACCAAGGCGTAAATCCCAGTAAAAAGGGACTTGGTGAGTCGGTCAACAATCACCCAGATGGAGTCGTGACCTCTGGAAGTGCCTGGAAGTCCAGTCACGAAGTCCATAGATATGACGTCCCACTTCCACTCCGGAACCTCCAAGGGCTATACCAAACCTGCTGGTACCTGATGCTCTGCCTTCACCTACTGACAGGTGAGGCATCGAGAAACGAACTCTGCTACAGCCTTCTTCATACCCGGCCACCAATGCTGTCGTCTGAGGTCCTGGTACATCTTCGCCACTCCAGGATGTACCGCTAAAGGAGAAGTGTGAAACTCTCTCAGTACTTCCTCTCACAAAGCGACAGGTACCATGGTACATCCTCTAAAAAGGATGTCGTGCTCTGCTCCAAGGGAGAAACCATCAGGTGCCTGTCCCAAGGATATCTGTGCACGCCGTGTCTCACAGTCAGCGTCCCCACGCTGTGCCTCCCTGACTCGCTGCAGTAGTGGAGGAGTGACTGTGAGAGACTGAAGAAAGGCTGCTCCATCTCTATCCACGAAGGATATCTGCAAAGAGGCTAGCTGCTCCGTCGCCTCCTCAAGTAGCTGAATGCCTGTCCTCCTGCTGAGGGCATCGGCTACTACGTTCCCCTTCCCAGGAGTATAGACTATCTCAAATTCATAGTCCTGGAAAACTTGAGCCATCATCGCTGTCTCAGGTTCAGGTCCTTCTGCGAGAACATATACCTGAGACTCTGATGATCGGAAAAGACTGTAAAGCGCTCGCCCATCAGATAGTGTCGCCATGTCTTCAGAGCGAAGACCACTGCTGCTAACTCCAGGTCATGGGTAGCATAGTTCTGTTCATGCGGCCTCAACTGACGTGATCCATAGGCGATCATGGCCCGCCCCTGCATCAGAACACATCCGAGTCCGGTCCCTGATGCATCGCAGTAGACTACGTACCCTACTCCCTCCTCAGGAAACCTCAAGATAGGTGCGCTAGTCAATCTCTGTCTCAGCTCCTGGAAGCTCTGCTGACAACTGTCTGACCACACGAAGGGTTTCCCCTTCTTCGTCAAAGCTGTGAGTGATGCCGAAACTCTGGAGAAGTTCGGCACAAATCTCCGATAGTATCCAGCTAGTCCCAAGAAACTCCGAACCTCAATCACGCTCCTGGGTGGCTCCCATGCTAACACAGCCTCAATCTTTGTGGGATCCACTGCAACTCCCGCCTCAGAGATAACGTGTCCCAAAAAGTGGACCTCACGTATCCAGAACTGGCACTTCGAGAGCTTACCATAAAGCTGGTGCTCTCGGAGTGTGTCAAGGACAACTCGCAAGTGATAGGCGTGCTCCTCCTCTTTCGTAGAGTAAATCAGAATGTCGTCGATGAAAACCACAACAAACCGATCGAGGTATGGCTGAAAGATCCTGTTCATGAGAGCCATGAACACTGCTGGAGCATTGGTTACACCGAAAGGCATAACCAAGAACTCATAGTGGCTATACCGACATCTGAGGGCTGTCTTCTGCACATCCTCGTCTCTGACTCTGAGCTGATGATAGCCTAACCTGAGGTCTATCTTCGAGAACCACCGTGCTCCCTTGAGCTGATCAAAGAGGTCATCAATCCTCGGTAGCGGATACTTGTTCCTCACTGTCACCTGGTTCAGGCGACGATAGTCAACACAAAGTCGCAAGCTCCCGTCCGCCTTCTTGGCGAACAATATCGGGGAAGCCCAGGGTGAAACACTGGGTCGGATGAAACCCTTGCCCTGCAAGTCCTCCAACTGTACCCGTAGCTCTTGAAGCTCGGCGGGGGCCATCCGATATGCTGGAGTGGATATCGGGGCTGTCCCGGGGTACAAGTCAATATAAAAGTCTACCTCTCTGCGAGGAGGTAGCCCTGGAACGTCGTCGGGAAAAACGTCCGCAAACTGATCCACCACTGCAGGAAAACCAGGACTCCGCACGTCAACTGCTCCAAGGATAAGGCTAGCCAACTGATGAGTGATGGGCTGTCGTCTCCTCCCCGGAAGTCCATCCTGTGCTGCTAACGAAGGGGACGCCACTTCTTCCTCGGACAACCTTCGTCGGCGTACAAGTTTCGCCAACGACGTGTCTCTTCGAACGCATCCCTTCGTCATCGGATTTGACGAACGGCTACCGCGACGCCCGACCTCCGCGACGTCGTCTTCCGCGGAACGTTCACAATCTTCGAACCTTATACCCGAGGTAGGGGTTGTTGATTTATTTTTGGTTTCCTTATTTTATTCTTGATCGTGAATAGCAAGTCTAACGTGTGGCTTGAATTATTTAAGTTGTGTTATTATTTTAACGTGAGGGGGCCGGACCGCACGAACACGGCCGAACCCCCTCCATCGTTCTTGTTTATTCATGCGGGTGGAAGCAAGTGGCGTGGTGCCGTCGCACCACGCGGATGATCGTGAAAATATTTTACGCGGCGCCGTCGTGCTACGCCGAGGAAGAATCTTCAAGAACGCGACGCCGTCGCGCCGCGTTGAATGGAATCAAGGCACGGAGAAAGGGGCGCGGTGTCGTCGCACCGCGCCGGACGACGAACACCGCGGCCGGTTCCGGGCCGCGGCGGGACGAGGAGACCGCGGCCGGTTCCGGGCCACGGCGGAAGAGAAGACCGGCGGCCGGGCCGCCGGCGTCGGAAGCCGAAGGGGGGACCGGAATTTCCGGTCCCGTTGGAGAAAACCGGCCGGCCAGCTGGCCTGCCGGAAGGCATTAAACCGGGGGAATTAATTCCCCCGGCCATCACACAAAACCCCCCTCATTATGAGTGGGGCGGTTCATTGAAGAGAGGGGGGGGGGGCAGCCGGCCCCCCGGTTTGTTTCCAGCCGGCCCCCACGTGCGAGGGCCGTTTTGTTGCAAAGGCGCGGCACAAAGGCCGCGCCGCTTCCCAAATCAGCGGGGGCTTGCCCCCCGCGTGCCGACCACGTGCGGCGCCAGCCGCCAAGCCGCCGCGGCTCGCCGCGCCGCCGCGCCGCCCCAGGGGTGGGGGGGGGGGGGTCGGCCCGGACCCGGACCCCCCCGTTTCGAACCAGAATCGGTTTTTGGGTCATATCATGAGCCTCGGACCTCCGAATGACGAACCGTCTGCGGCAACGCGATCCTTGGATCGAGAAGGTCGTTTTGGTATATCGCACTCAAGGTTTCGGTTTACTTTGAGTTCGGCCGGGTTGGTTCGTTCACGAAACCAACCGGGCCTTCGGAGCGGAAACACTCATATCTTGAGCTACGAACGTCCGATTGACGCGCTGTCAGTCGCGTTGTGTTCCTCTTAGTGAGACGGATCTTTTGGAATACTCCGCCCGAGGTTTGGACGCAGGTGGAGTACGGTCGGGTTGGTTTAGCCTTAAAAACGAACCGGGCCCCGGAGACGAAAATGCCAATAACTCTCAGACCGGGCGTCCGATCGACGCACCGTCTGTTGCGTTGAGTTCCTATTGACGATACTGAACTTTTGGATACATCAACTCTGGTCTTTGTGACAGTTGATGTATCAGCCTCTCGGCTCGTGGAGCGGACCCTCCGAACGAGCTTGCTATGTGCGGGAACCCTAGTGCTGGCTGCGACTGTTACTGCTACTACTACTGCTACGACTGCTACTGTGACTGCGACGACGACAGTACAGAGATCCTGTGTGGATTCGACGACGACGACTACAGCACTCAGCGATCCTACGTGGATCAGTGCTACAGGTCCTGTGTGGGCCCGATCCTGTGTGGGTCCTTGCGCTCAGCGGTTCTGTGTGAGCCAGCGCCTACAGGTCCTGTGTGGGCCCGATCCTGTGTGGGTCTTTGCGGGGGTTAGTTACCTATCGATCCTTTGTGGGTCCGACGACTTAGATGGATCAGTGATCATCTTTATCGTCCTTGAAGAAGTATACCTGTGTGAGCTGAATCCTATTGCTTTTCTGTGTGGATTGTGTTGTGCAATCCTGTGTGGATTACGTTTTGCTTTCCTGTGTGGAATACGTTTACTTTCCTGTGTGGACTGAGTTGTACTTGGGCTCGGAGGTTAGAGCGTATTTGAATTGATGACTTAGGTATATGTATGGGCATATACCTAAGCAGTGTCGGTTATTACTTCGTGATTGTTACTTTTCTTCGTGGTTTATCCTTTGTGGATTTGAGAGACCTTCAGGGGTCTCGGGGTCCCTACTGAGTAGCTTATACTCACCCCTGCACGGGCTTTGCCCGCACTACGTTGTGTTGGTTGCAGACGACGAACAGCGTTGACCTTAGCTGAGGCTTGCAGAGCGGGACGGTACCCGGAGGTGGATCACTGTGCGGGACGTGCACGGAGCGGACGGCGGGACCCGTGGAGCAGAGGAGCTATCTGTACCCACCCTTCAGGTGGGATTTCCAGTGGACAGCTCGGTGTAGCGGCTTTTACTTTTCAGTTGCTGTTTTCTCTTTCGAGTTGTACTTTACTTTTAGTTTGGGTTTGTATTCTGGCCCATTTACATTTCCGCACTTTCAGTTGTACTCTGCTTTGTTTAGTGTTTACTTTCAGCTTTCTTACTCTGTGGTGTTTGTATTACTTTTTAAAGGCAATGCCTTCCCTTTTTACTAGGATTTACGCCTTGGTGCTAGTCGCCAGCCCCTGGCCTATGGAAGGCGGGCTTGGGGTAGTCACGGCACGGACCCCGAGGGCGGGTCGTGACACTATTGGCATTATCAAACTAAATATTTATGATCTGATGAACACACATGAGTAGCTCCACTAGAACATTGAACTTTTGATCACACCACTATCCACCATGAAACTATGATAATCATGAGAAGAAGACATAAGGACTATATATATACTGATGTGAAAATATAGGGTGAATAATAATCATAGTAGGATGCAAAGATGATGAACCAATTAATTATTCAATTATAACTGTATGAAAAATTAACCCACTTAGCCAAGATGAGACACAACTGAAGAAATTATTAAATCCAAAACATGAAACCACAATTGATTGAAGGTTCTAAAATACCTGTCTACAAGGAAAGTTCCACCATGTTTTTAAATAACTGTATACATTTAATTATATAGTCCCTTACATATCCATATATAAATAGATATTTATATTCATGAGTTAGTGAATGAAATGACAAAAAACCAATAGCAGTAAGTCCTTGGGTATATAATACATATTTCCTAAACATCCTATGAAATGGAAGAGACTTGGATGTTTTACCACTCATGTTGTTTTTCATTTTGTCAATCTCTACTTCTATAATCACAATAGACATATAACATCTTCAGCAAGTGAAAAAACGTCTCTATGAAAGCTAGGTCGCCAAATGTGGATACTCATCCTACCACTGTCTTCACCTATATGATACACTAATCATTATAAAATGGGATTCTTGAAGAAGTTTGTATGTATCTCCATTGTACAGTCACTGATCTAGACATCATTCTACTTAGGGTGTGTAAATCCATTATAATGTTTGACCACAATGTCCCATTTAGTAGGTAGTCATGACATTCATAACTCATATATTCTCTAAGGGTGTGACCCTTATGTGATATGTTAGGAGAACAACGGCGGAGATGTCATTCTGATCCACACTGTTTGAAATATGGTAGAGTATATTCATCCACATCGTCTATAATAGTGTAATTATTCAGGGTATCCAATTTTGAGTGAAACCATGTTCAACACCATGGTCATGATACAAATTTGGGATTGAATTATAATACATATCACTTAGGAGAGTGAAATCATACATGAGAATAATCATATTGAGGATAGTGTAATCAACCGCACCAAATATCAAATCGAGGAGGGAGAAATAATCCTCTACACCCAGCAGAGTGTAATCATCCATGAGTATCATTATTAGTGATTCCATGCATGTATATCATAGTATTAGGCTTAAAACCATATTATTGGAAACACCACTAGACAACCCTAATAAATATAATAATAAAAGATACGGCTCAATAGGACAATTCCATGTGGTGCATCTACACATACCAGTAAATATCATTAATAATATGTCTTAGAATCCAGATCCTTATAAATCATTTCTCGTCATTAAAAAACAAGATAGATTACTAGAATATAATACATGAATCCTAATGATAAATAATTATGTCTCCTATTAGGCTCAACACCACAAACCAGGGATCACCTATGGTAAACTTTTCTACATCAGTGAAAAACATGTGAAGTATAAAAAAAGAGAAAGGAGGGAAAAACAGCCAATCCCAACACTACAAAAACATTCACATGAGATTACAAGTTCATAATATGTTCTATGTGGACACCTGCTACCATCTCTACCCAAACCTAACATATATTTATAGATTCAGTCAAACAATAGGCCCTCACAAGGTCCCTAAATTCAAAATGAAAAATATGAATCATATAAGGGATCCTGGAGGTGAAGAAAAATTATAAATCATCATACTATGGATTATTAGCTGTAAAGTAAGAGAGGAATCCTACAATGGATCTTCTAATAGAAAGAAAACTAAGGAATACTTATTGGGATCCCAATAATGGCACATTAGAACATCGATATTACATAGGTACCTCAAGATAACATTATATTTATAGGTATCCAACTTGGGATTCTTAAAACATTAATCATGTAATGTTATCATACAAGGGACTCCATAATCATTATATAAGAAATGGAATCTCATAGGGGATACATAGTACAAAATAATGATATATGCATCATATTATATATCCTTTATGTCGAAATGAAAACAGAGGAATCCCCTAGTGGATCATCAGAATGAATTGGTCTAATGGATTGATATTCTAGAAGGAAACATATACCTTTTTAGAAGTAATCATTGGAAAAAATTATAAAGGCATCAGTCAATAATGATAGATCATGGATCATTTTAGAATAGGTCTCACTATAAATGGACACAAGATTCAATTTCAAATGGAAGAACCCCTCTATTCATTAAATTAATGAAACACCACCTAGATGTCCTCAAAACAACCCCTGATTCATATAGTAATTATTTTGGTAAAAATATACATTGAATGGACTATTCTTGGGAGTAATTTTGACTCATGGATAAGAAGATAAAAAACCCCCAAAAGGGTTTCAAAAGTTTCTATATATGGTGTTTCTCCCAATGAACATGGTGTGTAATCTCGAAGAACCACCTGATAATGTATTCTGCCAGTTCTAGGCATAAAAATTCCCCACTACACGGTGTACATGGTGGGTACATGGAAGGTAAAACACACTTAACCTACATTGGGTAACTACCGATTTCCCTCAAATGTTGTGTCTAAGTACATTCCCATGACATGTACGTTAACATCATGTCTTACCCACAAGGGTTATTACCAATTACTCTACAATCCCATTTTACCATACACGAGTTTCCTGGCCAGGTTCATTGTTACACACCTGATACTCTATACATGAAGAGTACACCCTACTACAAGACATTTATATCAATAACATAATCATTACATAATGGTAAGAACGCCCAATAAGTCCCTCTAAGACAGACATAGTATATCCTAGTTATCGCAAACATAAAACGATTAAAATGCTCAAAACCCCCATTTTACACCACCTGAATCAATATATCAGACCACAAGGTGACATAAGAAAGGATAATGGGGGATTAAAATTTGAAAATGTAAAATCCACGGGGATCTATGGAGAAGTCATGGAAGGCATACCTTTTGCAGGTTTCCACTAAATCATTACTTATTTAAATGGTCCATGGATTCTATACAACATTCCAACATATCGAGAGATCGATGATGGTAACTATATTCCTCTTTGTATCCATTTATCTCCCCACCCCATTTATCTATGAGGCCAAAAAAATGGTAGAGTCATAGGGAATTCATGAAAAGATAGAGGAGTAAAAGTAAAATAATAAAATAAAAAATTCGGAAAAAAAGAAATAGAAAAATGGGGATTGGACCTTTTGAAAAACTCGATTTTATGACATAGTTAGGAAATATTCCCCATTTTGGACTCAATTTCAGAGAAAAAATCTCTATCTGAGGATTTTTTTAAAAGATATACCTGATGAAACTTGTGAAAATAATTTAATATTTATTTAATACAATATTATGTATTAATTATCCCAAAATATTTGAACAAAAATTATTTGATGAAAACTACCATAGTAGTGTAAACACGCTATTCTAGGAAAAAGGGAGTAAATATAAAAATTATCAGGGAAAATATTATATCGTAAAATTACAATTTTACCAAAAAAACATCTTAATGAAAAAATTAAATTTTTGGTCAAATGTTAAGTTAGGAAAAACTTGGTCCATAATAATATCCCCATTTTTAAGATTATCAACCATGAGAAGTTTGGTGGAATGATTACATACGATGATCTCAACATGATATTCTACCGAACAAGAATTTTTGACTGTCCAATGACCAGTCACATAGCAATAAAACAATATCTTACACGAATGATATTTTACAATGACCAATCAGTTACGCCTCACCATATGAATACCTTTATCGTAATATAAAAACATTTAGGGCCTAATGGCCCAAAAAAACATAGATATTTATCATAAAATGTGGGTTATAACCCTAAAATGGCCAATGGATCACTCACCATCGTATAGCTTTACTTACAATACTCCCCAAGCGTAACCCCCACTGGACCCTTTTCCAAAATAGAAAATACCATTAAAAATAAAAGACTCAGAATAGTGTCTACACACATTCATAATACCCAAGACGTTGTCATGTTAGATTAGGATCATCTCTAAAAATAGTACAGTATCATATATAAAATGTTCATGTACGACTACCTCCAAGACACACTCACTTCCAGTCAAAACCTGATCAAGATTCAGTCACTAGTCAACCATCTACTAGTACCCTATTTATTTTTGTTTTCACCTCTACTATAGAGGTAAATTATCCATTTAACAACAAATCTCATGAATAAAAGATCTCAACATTCCTTGAAATCTTTGGTCCTTGGTTTGTAGTCAAAAACACGATGATTTATTATTTAATAGCACAACGTGCGACTAGTGTATACTTTATCACCCGACACATGCTCCATTGAGTAATTCATTACAAGGATTAGTTGTCCAAGATGCAATGGTCATCAATTAATTAGGCTATAATATCCCATAAATCTCCTCTACAAATAATTTCATCGCACATGTACCATTCGTCTTTCCATGAAAACTCATCACTTTAGCCATGTAATTTTACCCTTGATTTGTCTTCATTAACTGTATTGGAATCACTATTTGATCAGGATGGGAACCCAAATAGTTTTTTACATTAAAGACAATATAAATAAACACATGAATACAAACATTTTATCACAAGATGAGGTTATAATCATGCAAATATTATAAAAATTGATCATCCACCAAGCCTCGATCTAAAAACAAACATACAACAATGATCACAATCATAAATAATCTGAAAACATGAACAAAAATTTCACCTGAATGTTTCCCATGAATAATATTTACATATACCTATAAGGGTCTAATTCAAATATGGGCCTATAGGTCTCCCAAATATCCCTACTGACCATGTATCATAATAGGATCACAATGTCACACCACATTGAAAAAATATCAAACCTCTCCAGTCAAAGTAAATATTATAGTGAACTGCATGGTTCGAAATGAAAAACAAATCCGAAAAGGGAATGATACACACCGATCATTGTCAGAAATAAGTACCCCAAGGAGGTCATGATACTATCTAAGAATATAACTGATCTAGCACTAATCAGTCATCCATATACATTAATAAAAACAATAGGACTATATGATGAAAGATGTATAACTACCCATTACCATAATCCACTATTATTCAACTATATATCCACACCATCATAAAAAACACCATATAAGGGGTAAAACATAAGGTAATTACATCCAATATAGACCTAGAAGGGTCACAAAACCTCTCATACATGAAGACTATATCATTTACCTCACAAAAAATTCCAAAATATATATCCACATAACCTTCCCTTAAAATGGGATATATATATATGTATGTAGGTAGAAATTAATATGTCACAATCGTCAGAAAAAATAATACAATATAAGACCTTTATTATGTGCATCATATGTTCCTAATATGATGCATGATAATATTCTTGAATTTGTTGGAAATGATTTAAATTCTATCTCTAGCATCATTCTAATGGATATGAGGTAAATATCCATATTAAATGACCACAACCACAAAACATGTGACTAAATCAAATATTTGTTCTTTTGAAACTATAAAATCAACAATCTGAACAAAAATCCAATAACCTAGCCACCAGGATATCCTACTCGGACTAGTGTTCTCAGCCCAAAAATATGATATCTATGACTGCTTCCAAAACATTCATAATCCTCTGGTATTTATTATTCAATATTTTTGAGACCAAGAAAATAAAACCTATGGTAGCACTTTTTAATGTCCTGGTCTAAATTCCGATGAAATTGACGTTCTAATCCTTTTGTATATGAGACCTCAAGAGATCCTCCACATATGCTAGAGGCTATTAACAAGCTGTGAGGTGATACTGTGTTATAGTGGGGATAATATGACATCATATCAGAGTAAAGAAACAAAATAGCCATGTATCTACCTAAAATTAAATATATAGATTGTAGAAGTAGTAATTAAACATAAATATAACATGTTGTAATAGTATATCAATTTTTTAGAATATCTAATAGTTATGTAATACATACATCATTGGTCACCCACTAGGACAAATATTTAGATAGATGAATGCCAAATAAACTAAAATAAAAGTAAAGGGCCCTGGTACTAACACCAATCCAAAACAAATTATAGGAATCTACACAATGTTGAACTCCACCAGCCCGATTAGAAGGAACCACATGGTCATCTCCCCAAGATCATGAAACTCTTGGCCTCATCCATATAAACCATTATACTATGATAAATCTAAAATAATGACATAAGGTCTACACATACATTGAGGTTATCATGAATGGGTGATGAATAATTTCTGTAGGACACCCCCGTGATGAATCTATAATGTATGCTTCTATAATTGTGTTCAAAAGAAAACTGATCAACCAATATGATACACAACTGAAATGATTGGAAAAGACCAAATGTGAAACCACAGTCATTCTGATGGTCTATAATCCCTTTCAACTAGGAAGGTTCCAACATGGATATACATATATATATTCAAATACATGTATAATAAGATACCTATAAATATATAAATAAATATGAATATCATGTGTAACATAATGAAATAACACAAAATGAACAAAAATAAATCATTACATCTATTATCATGATCCCATGGACATCCTATATAAGATAATTGATCTAGATGTCATATAACTCAAACCATATATCATTAAAAAATTCTATGGGATCATAAACCCATTCGATATATATATGGTTTATATAACACCGGGAATATCCTGGAGATGGCTATGTCACAATAGTGGGATACTCCTCCTAAACCTAGTTTCACACATACTCCCCACCAATCACAATAATCAAGGATTCATGGAAAGTAAACCTAGAAATAATAGAAATGATCAATAATATTAACATTATTCTACCTAGTCTGGGTAAATCTTGTCCAATTTCTGATCCCAATGTACACATTTTTAGGTCACGACATTCAAAAATGAGATAATCACTTATGGTTTGACACTTTTGAGATATTATATGAGACATCATGAACAAGATTCAATTCCCACCATCTAGTCTATAATAAGGGAGGGTGTATCCATCCTCATAATTAGGGTGATCATAATTATTTTGTGTAACCAATGATGTGATATGACAAGAAAAACCCCGTGGTTATGTAATTGATTAGTTGGAGTGGAATCATCCGTACCTATTAGGAGAGCATAATCATCTTCCTCACATATTAAATAGACGATACCAGAATCATCCCCATCCATCCAAATAGAAGCATCATCCCTGAGAATAATTACTAGGGACATGATTCATATAAATTATAGATGTAGGATAAATAGCAGGATTCTATGAAACACCATTGGACATCAAAAAGTATTTAATAAGAAAAAATAAATCTCACTGTCCCAATCCCATATTGTACAACACGGTATACTATTATGTTTCTGAAATAACATGGCCCAAAAACTTAAATCCCAGGAATGCATGTCTCATAATTACAATTAACAAGATAGATCCTGATATGAATGTTCAAGAATCCATAAGATAATTAATTATGCATCATGTCAATCTCAATAGGCACCAACCAAAAATCACCTATGGTAAACATTGTTGGATCAATGAGAAACATGTAAAAACAAAAGGGCTGGGGTGTTTGAATGCACAAACCAAAAATTGAAGCCATAGGAACATGGAATTACAATATCGGCACATGTTATATGAACACAACCACATCCATCAGCACCCAAACACCATAAAATATATTTGGGACAGTCAAAAAATGAGCACACACATGGTCCCTCATGTCAAAAAACTTAATAGGCCTCTTATATTAGAAGGGTGAGTTGTAAATTATAAATGAATACCTCCTACTCATGATTAATAGTAACGTAGTATGAGAGGAATCCAACATGGGATTCATTTTTGGAAAAAATATGGTGGCATCTAACTCTAGTTCCTCGGAGTTGTACTTAGGAAAAGGATTCCATATGGGATACTCAAGACAACCTAAGAGGTAGAGGTACCCTATACAGGATCCGGATAATGGTACATAAGTAAATGGATATTACAAGGGACTCTATATGTTATCATATAATCAAAGACATCAATCAGACATCATTTTTATTGAAATAATATAGAGGAATCCTACTTGGGATCATCTAAGTCAGAATAAAAATTGATTAATCCCCAATGAGATCATTGGAAACAACTAGTATCGTGTACTCAGAGGGTAGTGGGGAACACCTCACAAGGGAGATGTTATTTGTGGAAAATAATAAAGGACTTATTCAAGAGATATATCTCTTGGATCATAGCATTATAGGTCTCACCCTCAGGGGACAATTGATTCAATTTTAATATTAAGAACTTATCTGCTCAAAACATGAACCAAACACCATCGAAGAGTCCTAAAAACAAATAAACGTTCATACCATCATGATCTATACGAAATGGTACTCAAAAAAGAATACTCATTAGTCTTATTTTGACTATTGGGTGAAAATATATAAAATTCCCAAAAAGGGTTAAAAAGGGGTTTTACACAACATGTGTCCCTTAACACTTGGAGTGTACTCCCAAAGCCTCACATTCGAATGTACTATTCCTATACATGTTGTGTAAATGACCATGTACATTTTTTCAAGGTGGTATATGGTTTGTAAACTAATGGGGTACCATAATGTGTCCCTCAAATGATCTATCAATGAAAATGTCATGGATGTTTATTTTTACATACCGCGTGGCCCACACTGGGTCTGACCATGTATTCTTCCAGGACATGTACATATACATTGTTATCAATGATAGGTACTCAAATACATGTATAAGAACCAATTAATTTTCTATACACTATTGAACATGGAGTGTACATTTAAAACATCATCTTCCCAAAATAAAATGAATAAACGATGTGCCCCACTGAATCATAAATAGTGTAGCCTATATTTCCCAAATGAAAAACCACATAAATGCCAGAAACCCCAATTTTCACACCCTAATTAAACTAATCATGCTATATGGGGACATAAGAAATCATAGTATGTGATTATAATTTGAAAAACGAAAATGTTAAGGAGATGTACAGTGAATCTTTAAAAATCATACCCTTTGGTGGATTCTATCGATGCGTCACTAATTTGCATGGTCCCTGGTGGTCGCACTTCGATCCTGCACATCGAGAGAGTAGCGACAATGCCTCTCTTTCTCTCTACATATATTTCTCTATCCCTCTTCCATTTATCACATAGATTATTTTAAGGTGGGAGCCACATGTCATGAATGATAATCCAGAGGATGAAAATTAAAACAATGAAATGAAAGAAGAGAAAATAAATAAAAGGAAATGTGGCCCCAACCAACCCTAGTGCCCAATAAGATTTTATTCCCAATATAAGATGAACTCATTCATTCAGAATCAATAGAGGAGAGAAAATATCAATCCCTAGCTTCATTCAAAATTTATATCTTATTGAATCTACCTGAATAATAAAATATTTATTTTTATAAATATTAAATTTTAAATATTCTATGAAAATTCAAATGGCATATATTTCAACCAAACATCTAACATTGGTTAAAAACCACATTCCAGGACTAATTGAGTGGTTTGAAAAATAACCCATGACCATCTTCAAGGGGAAAATTACAATTTAGCACCAAATAATCAACCCAAAGAAAAAATTCATATTTTTTTCTCAAAATGGCTGTTCAAAAAAACATAGATCCTTAAAGAAGTCTTTGTTAATGGGTCACATTGTGTTTTGTTGATTGGATAGTCCTTGTTTTGAATTTCCATAAAATTATAATCAACATTCAAAACCTAGAATATATATTGACGAGGACACTTTTTATATATGATGTGTTATTATAATTTATATATGATCCACCATCGCATGAATTTACAATAAGGTATCTGACATTTTAATCTACCATCCACTGATTAGTTTTCAATTTCAAAATCAAGAAATTATTCCAAACCCTTAGCATCTCGAGGTGTGTTTTGAGATAAATTAATTAATCATTTATACAATTATATTTTATTTTCCCTCATTTCCATATACATTTAGATATAAATATATAATTGTTTAATGAAACCATTAATATAAATTTAAAACATTATTCAAGTATTATCATTGACTAGGATTTGGTAATGATTTGAAAGAAAAAATAATTAAAATGAGATTGTTTTTATTCAACATGAATAATATAAACATAGGTGGATAAATATTATCCCTTACAATAACAAGATTCGATATCATAATAGAATGTCAGAAATATAATGTGAGGGTAACAAACAACGATGAGGTCTGAGAAATGATCCCAACATCATTTAAATCATTCATAATTAGGGGAAATCAAGGGCACTGACAGAAGTACAATGTTTTGGAGAAGGGGGGTATTTTGTGTTGAAACTGTATACTACATTAGAATTCACAATGGATGGTGGCTCACATATAATCTTGGAGGTTAAATTCTTCTATCACCCAAGAGTTTTTGGATGGTACATTAGTAGGGACTATTTTCTTGTAATGAGATACCTAAGGGTGGATGATATTGGGCACAACAATTTGTGTCAATGGAATGAAACATCCTAGGCATGATGTTGGGTGATGTATTAACAAAAATGATTTGAGAATGATAATAATGGAACTGGTTGGAGCCTGGGGATCCATGATGGATCCTTTTGCTGAAAGGATTCTTGAATGTTGTGGTCAAGCAGTGAGTCTCAGTGTTGAGAAAACAATGGAGCTAGATGGTTGGATCTGATTGATATTCAATGAAGATGAGTACTGATTGTATAGTATTTTGTTTGTGGGGATGTTTGTTGGGTGAAAAATCTTCCCCACATCATATTTCTTAATTGATGGGTTTTCTAAAACAATATTGGATGGGAAATCCATCTTATAGCCCATGGGTTTTAGGATGGAACCTCATAAGTTCCTATGTGTTAATCGTAAAAGACACAGGGTTGGTGGAAATCCATCGTCAATGGGGGTAAACACCCATTTAGGGTGATAGTGTTCTAGAAATATGGATTAGGGGATACCATATATGGTGAAGGATCACCGAGAGATGTCACCAGAGTCGGTTTCGATAGAGGGAGGATGGGAGGTCGGTTTGGTACTTCGGTCATTGACAATGGAGGGGGGTTAGGGGTCACAATTTGACATCATGGGATGTGGGGTCAATAGCCGATGGTTTGTGTTGTCGTAAAGGGTTAGCGTCGAAGTAGTTGGAGTCGATGAATAGCGGTCAAGGGAGGGGGTGTTGTCGTCGATGAAGGGGTAGTCATCAAAGATCTTTTGTGTGGGGTGGGGCGACATTATTAATTTTAACGTATTTAATGGAGTTTTTAATAAAATAGGTTGTTCCAATTTTTTCCATTCATTTTTCTAAAACATTAACTATATTTTAAATAATATATAAAATTATAATTAGTGGTAGATTTTATAATTTCAACTAGTAAACCTCTTCAATGATCGATATATTTTATAGTGAGTCAATGATGATATAAAATCAGTATTTGTTAAAAAGTTAATGTTAATTAATCATCTTCATATAAAATTTGGACAAATTATTAGAACAAGATGTTATATCTTCCTTAAATGTGGTCTGGATGTCTTTTATTAGAGATATTATTTTATTTATTCATATTATGAGTAATATAAAAAATAAAATGAAAGTGGAATATTTTAGAAATAAATTTAATGAATCCATATATAAGATGAATGGATGAACAATGATATCCCTATGAGAATACATTGTGTCACTCGAGGAGTATGTAGTATTTCTCTCATGCAACAATTAAACAATCCAATAACTAGTTGGATTTCTATGAAGATCAACATGAATAAACCACATTTCCTATTAGACTACATTATTCCTCCCTAAATGTTTTTTCATTTGGATGCCTAATCCAATGGATAAATAAGTCATACTATTTAACATGATCAATTTCAAAAAAAATTAAAAATTTAGGAATACTTCAAAAAATTTAAAGGCAAAAAATTTTATTTTGTAGTGACTCTAATATAATTTAGAAAATTTATTTTATATTGAATTTTAAATTATATATTTTTAATGAAATTTTGGGATTCAATACATTTATTTATGATATGGAAAATTATTAGTACAGAGATTTACCTCATCATTAATTATGGATTTTCACCAAACATAAATGAAGAGTTATTATAAATATTAATTGATTGAATAATGAATGTTTACTGAATTAATTAGATATATGGACTTGGGGACATTATAGGTGTATGTTGGAGAATATTTTAATGGTATTCCAGCACAATGTAGCTAAAAAGAGATAACTGAGAAGTGGTTTCCATGTTTATGGTGGCCCTTGTGACATGAAGACGATGAAACAATTATCATGTACAAGTCGAGTGGTTCTTGGAAAGATGATCAATATTTCATCCACCAAGAGAATGGATGGAGTTCTATGTATGTAGTATCATTTGATGTGTATCATTATTTAACATGCCTAGAGAAAAAATAATAAGATCATTGATCAAGCCTATGTATTCAAAGTCTTCATGATTCCATTTCTAGGTGGAATGTATCAATTGATTATTGGTATTGAATTAGGATGGAGTGATAATGAGGGTGAAATCATTGGGGTGTCAAAATATAATGTGAGGGTAACTCTTGTTTGGATGATTTTATCCAAGCTATGGACCTTTTCAATGATAAAATGTTGAAATTGTTACACTTACATAACTTTTAGAACATGGAGTTTGTGAAATGTTTATCTGATAGAATGAATAGGTAAATAAGGGTGTGGTTTTCACAAAGGTTTCACGTGCTATCTCATTTGTAATTGTAGTTTGGGTATATCATAGATTATTTTTACTCTCTGATTCAGATTTGATATTTATAAATTTCCATCTGGTTTTATTAATTCTCCAAATGGGGTGGGTTTTCCACGTAAAAAAATCATGAATGATTATTTCATCCTTCTTCTTTATATCTGTTCCATATTTAATAGGGTTTCACCTAAATATTTTGAAATAAATTTTTTCCTATAATCTAGATTCTCCAAAAAAGCGGTTTCAAATGTGATGGTTTGTTATTTAAATTTTTCATGATTATAATGGATGATTTTGAGGGGATCCTAAATGAGTGAAAAAGTATAATTCTATTTTGAAATAAAATAAGGTCTAGAGTGGTGACAGACAAGCTTCTTGAGGGATTATGAGCAGCTTAAGGAATTTTTTATATGGAATCCCTAGATTAGATGATGTTCACAATTATGGGAGAGAAATATGTTTATTGTTCTCTACATTTTCATTAGGATGGTAAAGATGAATATGTGATGAATACATTGATGTTTGTATTTATTTTTGTCAGGGGAGAAGATTTTTTTTAGAAGATCAAAAGGGCGTCATTTTATTTTTTTCCGGTGCTGATGGATGGGGTGATACTATCGTCATTTCAATTAAACTAGGTTTTTGGATGATTCTATTCATTAATTTGATGAATATGTAAATTGGAAGGATTCATAACATTTATTGCAGAGAAATAAAAATTTAAATTAAGGGACTTATCTCAACATTAATTGAATGTTTTATCCCAATATCACTGGATTGTTATTCTCAATGTTAATTTCTAGAATTATGAATATTGAAACATTAATTGAATATTTTTAATTGGTGTCTATATAAGATGATGTGGTAATAGATTTTGGAGGTTTTCCAGCATGATTTTATAGTAAGATAGATCTTTGTAGGGGATACTGATTTTGTGGTGACCTGTGTGACATTTCGATAATGACATAATTATCTTGTACATATGGAGAGGTTATTTGAGTTATTATCAAGTTTTCATCCACAGATAGAAAAAAGGGGCTACAATGATACTAGTATCATGTGGTGCAATTCATCTTGTGACAAGTGTAGAGAAGAAGAAATTAGATCAATGATTGGGGTCATGTATAGAAAATATTCATGATATTAGTGACCACTTGTAATGTACTGATTGATGACCAAATGTACGCCTTGATGGAAAGATCCACAGAGACAAATCATTTAATTTTCTGAAGATGGTGTGTATTTGAAACTAGTTCTGATAAAGATATCTGAGGTATGGATGTTTCGTTGATAGAATGTTGATGTTTTAACAATGATTGATCTTTCGATACATTGATTTAGAGACATGTTTATTAGTGGGAAGACAGTGGCATATCAGGTTGAGGTTTTCAAATAGGTTTCCTATGCCCTCTATTTTTTAATTCTTAATTGGGTATTAGTTGGATCAATTATTCAATCTGATTCACAGTTGTTATTTCAATATTTCTGTATGGTGGATTATTCTTCCATTTTTGTGTGTTTTTTCATATTAAAGAAATCACATGTGATGGTTTTTCTGCTTTATATCGCATCAATATTTCATCGAGTATTTCATAAATATATTTATTGAATTTAATTCTCAATGTCATGATTCACAAAAATATTTAATAATCCCAAAAAAACACACATTAATAATATATATATATATATATTAATACATAAATAATTTTAATACATTAAAACATATTTCTAAATGTATCTATTTAAATAAGGAATCAAAAATCTCAGTTTTATCAATGATTATGTCAAGGATGTTTTAAAACATTATCAATGTCGGATTTTAATTAAATGATATTTAATTATATTTGGATGAATCTTATAATTATTTTATTTTCAATTTGGGAAGTCAAATATTTTAATAATAACAATATCAAATATTATGATGATTAAAATTATGTAAAATTAAATTAGAATACATAATTATAAAATTTAAAATAAAACATATATAATATGGTGTAAAAGATAATTTTTTTAATATTATAAAATAAAGGTGTGGAATAAAAAATTACTACTTTTAATAAAAATATATAAATGATAAATAATGACATAGTATTAAAAAACCTATTTTACCACCCATATTAACCAATCTATCTTATTAAATATTTTTATCATCCCTCGTGTACTATATGATGTTTTTTTAAATATATTTAATAAAAATAGTATGAAATTAAATAATATATTAAAAAATAATTTAAAAAATAAGTTATAACATGGTATGAGTCGCTCCTAGTTAGGGGATGGATTAACCATATTGAGTTGATAAAATTAATTTGATATGAAGATCCTATCAAAATATTTTTATGTTTAATTCATTAAATAATTTTATTTTTTGTCCTAAAAAATAATGAATTAGATGTAAAATTTCATAATAATGATTATATATACCTCAAATAATTGGTTATGTCAATAAATTATGAAATTTATTATTTAATAAATGGTTAGAATTTTTTTTGGTTGGTTAAAAATATTATTTAATGGTGTGAGTTCAAAAGTTACTTAAAATATGAAATAATAAATTATTATGAAATTTAAATGTGAATAATTTATGTGGGATATCATTACGTAATGGATACAATTCTTACATATTCCTTTCTATATGTGGCCAACACACGACACAAAATAAGGTATTCTTTCCATTTCTATACTCTTGTGATTTTTTTCTGTCCCAAATTTTTCATCCATATAAAATCATTCTACCTAAAATTATTATTTTTTTCTCCATATTAAGGTAGTTAATTAATTTCATTCTTGCAACAATAAATTTATAAAAAAATTGAGGATGATTTTTTTATATTTCATTGTTTGATTTGACGTATGAAAATTTTAATTTTTATTTCTAATAGATACATTGTAATAAAACACAAGTTAACCGGTCATGTCCCTAAAGTTATCTCACTACAAAGCCCGAAGCATGTTCATAATTATCATGTGTGTGAAAAAAAACCAAAATATTATCGAACCTAAATGTTATAAATGATCTCACCCAAAAAATTCAATTTAATTTAAAAAGTATTATTATTGAAAATACTTTATGATGTGTCCATAAATTAGACACTCATCAAAGAAAAATTAAAATTTATCAAATATTAAATGAAACCATTTTTGATGAACTGGAATGAACAAAATATTTCATTTGTAACACCCCAGGTAAATAAACAATATGAAATTTTTATATTTATCCCTATTTGTGAAAAAAATCTTAATATTACATTAAAGGGAATGATATGCTCGATGGCGTACCCAATACGCGACAACGAGTTCCTTTGAAATCTTACATAGCACACTAATAATAAAATAATATTATTTTAAATGGTAGTTAATGCCTAGCAATTGTAATGGCGGGAAAGAATGGAACTAACTAAAAAATTATTATGTATGTTTGTCCAATATGTTTACTCTTTAAAATCAATGTTATAGGATTGAAAATGCGAATGAATCGAATTTTTAAGCATAAACATTCTAATATTGTTTAAAAGGTCGATTAACGGCCTTTTGATGGCGAACCTCTTTTAAATCCACTTTTTGAAAATTTTATGTGTTATATTTGACAAAGTATAATTCTTATTTAGAATCGGGACATCTGAATTTACATTGTGTTAATTTTTGGTATTTTTCCGATAAACTTCATTTTTTAATGAACAGTGAATAATGTTGTATTTTAATTCAAAACCACTTTTTAATCTAATTTATTTATATAATTAGATTATCTTTTGAATTGGTTTTAAAGTTCAATTAGAATATATATTTACCATTTAATACAATAGTGGTCTTTGGAATTAATTTCATCTTGAAATTGGACTTAAACTAGAGTCAATCTTTTGATACTTACTGTTTCTTAAAAACACGCTATTTGTTTTGACAGCAGGAATTAATTATTAAATTAATTAATGCAACTTATATATTTTGAATTTTGTAAAATAGAATTAATTTTTGAATTTGTAATATCAAATATAGCTTAGGGTGAATTTTTGGTATTTTTCTGAAAAACTTCAATTTTTGATGAATAGTGAAACCACTAAGTGGTAGTTAAATAAACGGATTTTTCGTTTAAATGAAACTTTTCCACATCTGTGTTTTGAATTTAAAAATTCCGACATACATGGTTGTCATTAGGAAGTAAAATGAGGTTCATTGGGATTAAAATAATTTTTTTTGAATAGTAACTTTTATGTTCTTAATCGCGATTAGAGGTAATTAGTGTAGTTTAAATTAAAAATAATGTTATAATAATATGCGATGAGCTTGGAACATGTCCTAAACTTATTGGATGTGTCATGGCCGAACAAGAAAATCCATTGGTCAACTTGGGGACCCCTTGGAGCCACATTGGTTGGGAAATGACCTAAATAACTTTTTATTTAATGTAAAATTAAAAATGACACAAACATGAGTTGTTTTTCTAAAACAATTTTTACATGGGGTTATAAAATTCATATTTTTTACTATAAATATGCATTGGAAAGATAAAAATATTTTCTACATAATGATAGTTTTTTATAATTTTTATACATTAAATAAATAAAATTATTTATGACATCATAATGATGCAGTGATTATCTCATTAATAAAGGATTTAAATAAAATGAAACGATAATGTCAAATATTTGACCTACACATGTCCAAAACCTATTGGATGAGTATATTTAGAACCCATACCACCTTATCCTCTAAATAAATCAATGTGGGACCTTTAAAATCCGAAACTCATTCTAAAAAAAAGTAACATTTTCTTACATTCCAAGATTGCCCCTCCTCTCCTCTTATAAAATGCCCCCAACTCTACCTTCTTACCCACACCTCTCAAGCCTTTGGCTCGGACAAACCCTGCCCATTTTTTCTCTACACATCTCTCTCGTACTCCTAGAAGCCTCACTTTTGTCAGAAGTCTTCCCAAGGAAGTATTTGAGCTCAAATAAAAAAGAGTTACCCGATTTAAAAGATAGTGTCTTCTCTTGTGTTCTTTTGTTTTATTTTGCTTCTCCAACCCCCTAAACTATTTTTATTTTTTCCTTTTGTAACAAATACAGTATCTTCAATATACTAGGATTTTGTTATAAGAATAATTAGAGCTACACTTACACACACCTACATCTAATGGTTAAAGAACATACTGTTTCTGTGGATGGTGAATTTCTGCCTCACGAAACGATGATTGTTCAACACTCATATAACAACATCAAAGGTGGCCATTAAGATGTAACTATATTTATATATGATATATAATATGTTTATGTTTTACTTATGCTTTGGTATTTTTCTTTTTTGTCATACCTTTATGGTTTCCATTATGGGTAAACACGATAATTTCATTTTCGGAAGTGCGGACTACCGCCGCCTCAAAGTGATTTGATTCGTTAATGCCATATGTGGGATGTATAAAGGATGGATTTAAAGTTATTATATATGATTTATGTTACATATAAATGATGAATATAATTATGGAATTAAAATATACATACCTCTAAGTTGGTTTTAATTTCATTAATACGACATAGAAATGAATGTAGCGTTCATGCGTACGTACGACTTACCGTCTCCATGAACGGTGCATTTCATTTCTTACCTCTAAATGATTACTTAATTATATAAATACTTTTATATTATGGATATATATGATATATATGATATCCAAATCATGAATATCATTCTGGATATAATGATCCATTGACCACACGAACAACATGTAATTGTAAGAAGTCCACTTTCGACTTAAGAACCAAATATCAACAAAACAAACATTATTAACGTAAATGATTGCATAATGTTTATAACATGGAAATAAGTGTTATTAAAGGAATAATGAACTTGAATAAATTTTCTTAAGCAATTAGATATTAACTCAAGTTTATTATTCAGGACGTTAACGAACGATCAAGTCAAGTCGGACCCGAGGTAAGGGATCCTACCCCTCTTTTTTTTAAGTACACTCTTTTATGTTATTCCTTATAAGCGAATATTTATTATGATTGGGATGTACTTTTATATTACTCCTACTATAATTTTTATGTTCATATGATGAGAGACCCTATTTTTTCTCACCAATCCATTTTGGATGTTTTGAGTGGCGCCGTTAGGCTGCTGAACTTTCGTAAGAGATCTAACCTCTCTCTTTCTTTTTAAGTACTCTTTGTTATGTAACTTCTTTTAAGATCCTCTTTGTTATGATGGGGGATGTTCTTTTACATTCCTCATACTTTAATTTTTATTTTCATATTATGATAGACCCTATTTGATCCCATAAATCCATTTTTGGAAGCTTTAAGTGGCACCGCTAGGCTGCCGAGTTTTCGTAAGTGATTTTTCATCTCACTTTTATTCCCGTGACATTTATGCTACATTTTCCACTATTTAATTTGAGTGGTGTATGTAATTCCAATTATTATACACTTTGAGTAGTATAATTTCATTTATGGGTATTTACAACTTCATTGTATGACCCTTCTTCCATGCGGTGTACTTTTCGAAAGTTACCCAACTTAGTAAGGGGACCTTTCACCCTCCTATTTTTAAAAGACTTATTTTTTTATATCTTTTAATTCAAATACTATTATGTTTGGATATGTTCTTCTATATCCATATTTATGTATATTTTATGTCCATGTGATTAGATACCATTTTCTCTCTCATCAACTCATTTTCTTAATTTTAATGTGATGTTGTTAGGCTGTCAGATTTTTGTAAGGGAACTTCTTAACCAACTTTCAATTCCTTGGGTTAAACCTCTAATTCTTGATTTTATTATGCCAAGATTATGTGTAGAATATCTGTTTTTAAATTTCCACAAACCTTTTTTTGGATATGGTATTTCTACACATAATCATCTCATTGATAAATTCTTACGAACTTTTATGGGAAATCATAACTCAATCACATTTCATTGAGTTAAATATCTATGTCATTGGTTTTGTTTTTCCAAGATTATGTGTGAATGACCTATGATTGTTTAAAAATTAATATCCTCTTATATTGGGTGTATTTATATTTTTCACGCATAGTTATGTGATAGATTTATCCTTTATTTAAGGATACCATCATTATAATGGATTCCATCTCAATTTACATTTCCATTGAGACTTCATTGTTGTTATGCACCAATTTACTCTTATATGGGGTGTATACTGTCCTTTTACATATTATATCATGAATACCTTTATTCTCATGATATTATGAATATCAGATTACATGTTATTCAGCAATTATTTGTATTCAAGAGTCTCTCATTTTGTTAAAAAAAAATTAACAAAAATATTGATTTAAATGTTTTAAAGATTCATTATTCTAAATCATTATCTTTAATTTCCATGTTTTCAAAATGGTTTTCAGTATTTATTTATAGGGAAATTAATGTTTTAAAATTATAATTCCATTAAAATCATCAATGTGGTATGGGACACTTTGATTCAATAATCTCTTTAAAATGGTTTTTGAAAATGGATTTCTTAATTCAATATCTTGGAATTACTTATTGTGACTGATAATGAAATGTTGTTATTGAAATGTTTATATTTTCAATATTTTATTTGTAATGATGGTACTTGGTCATTTTACAGGTGGTTACGTGATAAACCATATGACGGGTGATGCCGTGAATAATAGGATGGGTTGTTACATTATAACCTCCAATGCATTGGGTATGGAAGTCGGCCGTATGACAATTCCATTAAGTCTGTGTGGAAGTCGACCGTATGGTTATTCCATTTAAGTACGTTTATGTCCCAAGTTACCTTTATATGTTACGTGTTCTTTATATGTGTTTTATGGTAATATTTTGGTTACAAAAGGGTATGTAATGATATGTTATTCAGTGAAGAGTTTTTACTACTTCCTAAAGGTGATAGGTATTACTTTGATAAAGTATACATGGTTTACTTGTTTCATTGAAAAACTAACAGTTTTCATTCTTTGCGTATCCCTTGCTGAGCTTTTTATGCTCACCCCAAGTTTTTTTTTTGAAATGTTTTTCACAGGACTTAATGTGGAAGAGGGTCAAGGATGGGATCAAGGGAAAATCATTCTATCTAAAACAAGGAGCTAGACATGTTTCTTTTAAATAGTTATTATTTTATGGAAACTTAGTAGAAGTGTCTACTTTGTAATATTTTGAGATGTAAGAGTTATGACATAATTATCTAAAACTCTAAACCTGAAAAGATCGTCAATGTGAATTTTTCATTTAATTCAATATTGAGTAAGGTTTAAGGGTGGGCCTTATATTCATCCTATAGATAAAATTTATAAGTTATTATCTAACAAAAAAACAACCAGAAGACTATAAAAGATATTGAATTTATGATACGACCAATACACTACATAACCCAAAGGAACTGATCACCAATGGTTCCATTAAATTTAGACATGAATATCCTTATGGCCCATGGTAACATCCACATCCCCAAAATTCAATAATATTTCAATGGAAATATATTGGAATCCATCATTAAGGAAAAGACCCAAATGCCTATAATTATGATAAAAAAACTATATAGACACTTTGAAGTGTATGTAGGGTGTCAGCTACACATTATAAGTATAATTTTTTTCCATTTCATTTAAAGGGAATTTCAACAATGGATGTTTCAAAAATTAAATTAATTTAGGATTGTTCCATGAAAATAAATGCATTCCAAATACAAGTCACATAGTATATTTACTAATATATTTGAATTTTCATTTCAAATGGAAAGAAAAGTGTCATTTACGAAACATGAAATCAATTTTATTTACTTTTTGATAGTAATGGAACCTTTACTAGTTCATGTTATAAATTAATACATTTGAGGAATCCATTTATAATGGTTAGAAATATTCATGGGATGATGAATATATAATGTTTATAAGGAATAAAAAAATGTCAATTAAAAATAAAAAATAAAATTATATATTTGTAAAATAGAATATAATGTATTAATACATGGAAATATTGATAGGCATACCAGAATATAAAATGAAAATTGGGTTACAGTATTACTCCTAGAAAAAAATAATTTGAATAGTTAATGATAAGAAATAATATATCATATAATGTTTCATGGGTAACACAACAATTTCTAATGTTATGATCACATACATACCAAAGTGGAACCCTCTTCTAGACTATGATGCATTCCATGGAAAAAGTAATGACCCACTCTAACATGAATATTTTTTATCACTCCCCATGGTATGATCCAATCATTAAATTGTTGATACTAGATAGACACTAATCATTATTTTCATAAATTCCCAATATTAATCTATCACATTGACATACCTAGCACCAATAAAATTATCTAATGGTGGTGAGAAAAAAAGCAAATAAAAATTAAAACATAAATAATCTACCTCAACATAATCATGAATCTTATACCTCACCTTTAACAATGTGAAATTTTAGAAAATAAAAACATGTTCGAGAGGGTATTTGAAAAACAAATTGAGCTTAGAAAACCCAAAAATATATATCCATTAAAATTACCTATTACATTGGTGGGTATGAATAGTATTAACTACATTAGGATTTATAAATATATTTATTTAATACTGATTAAAAATTATATTCAAATTATTTGTAAATAAGTAATTAATTTGTAGTAATGTTTTTTTATTCTTAAAAAACATTTTTTATTAAATAATTCTATTTATTTCATTTATTGAAAACAATATTATAATTATTTTTAGGATCTTTTATATAATTTATTTGTTATATATACATCATTTTTTAAATCAAAATATCAATCTTAACATAGGGTGATAATTTGGGATTTTAAAAAAGTATTGATTTGTTTGTGAATAGTGAATATGATTTCACGTACAATAATTATAATTTAGTTATATTTAATCCATTTAACTTATTTTTAATCAACATCATATTTTATATTAGTATATATTTTAAAGTGGGATTAAAACTAATATTTTTTTTGAAAACCATTTTAATGTGCATAATGATTCCCTATTTAAATTATTAAAAACACCTATTGATGAAGAACAATTTAAATAATTTTTTTGATTACTTAATAATAAATATTAATTTATATTCACAAAATATTTATTATTACTCATATATAATAAATAACAATATATTCCTTAAAAATACACTTCTTGAAGAATCATTTTTTCAAAGTGTCTGTTGGTTTAATTTTATATTAAAATATTCCAAATAAGTGAATTGAATTTGATAAAATATATTCCAAATTTATAATAGGAATAATTTATATTGTTTAATATGGTAAACATAAATTTTTACATTATTTTTGTTAAAAAAATACAAATAAATTATCGATGTTAAGGTAAAATCGTATTTAATATGGGTAAGCTAAAAATATATGTTTAAAATGAGTTAAAACATCACCAAAACGAAATTATTCTCCATATTTATATCTCATAAAGTCTAAGGATCAGTATTTATTTATTTTTAATACTTTATGAATATAAAAAACATGTATACACTTTCTTTTTCAAAAATTACAAGCGTATCACTCACCTCACTTACAAAATGAAGTCTCTATCATCTCCTCCCCTCACCTTCAAACCATTATAATTTTACAATACCATATAGAATAACATAAAAAAATCCATTTAATTATCCTTAAGTCATTTTTGAAATAAAGTTTATGAATATTCATTGTATAATCCTAAATAGGTGGTCCGAGAAGTGGTAAAATTCCAAACTATGCATTTTTTATTTATTCACCCACATCATTAAATTATTATTAAATTAAAATCATATGGTAAAACCAGTATAAAATATATACTGAGATGTAATAAAATTAATTAAATAAACTAAAAATAATTTCCCTTCCATCAAGTTATATATGAAGTCATAATTCACTTCTACGAAACACTACCACCTCATTAACTGATGTCATTCATTTTTGTTCACCACCTCCATGAAATGTTTTTGTGATGTTTTTAATGAATATATATGATATTTGAAACATATTTATAATAATTTATTTATTATATCACATATAATGTATTATACCTCCCATTCAAATGGGGATATGAAAACATCAATCATGTGTACGACAAACTATCACCTCATGAAGCGATGTGAATATGTTTTCACTAATTTTTTATATGTACGGGAATAAGGATAAATTTAATGAACATGTGTCATATACAATAATTACTAATTATAATAACTAAATATTTATCAGTCTAAAAATATAATATATCATTTTATTTTTTACACTGAATAATGATAACGTAGATCGTGTATGTGGAGACTACCTCCTCCATGATGTGATGCAGTTCTTTTTTATCCCCAAATAAATTGAATTATGTACATAAATAAATTTAGTGAGATAATATAATAATATTTATATTATGATAATTATTTAAACTTAAAATAATACATACATTCATTACATAATGATAATTGAAAAATAAAGATGTTACACATGTGTATGTATGACATACCATCTCAATGATCGCAACATACTTCATTTTTAATTGAAATATAAGGAATAGTTTTAATTTTAAAATTGATGAATAAATATGATAATTATTTCATTATTATTATTTGGAGAATTTTAAAAAATTATATCTTTGACAATAGTCATCACACCGAAAATGTTTTGAAATACTGAACCAAATGTCCTCCAAACACATGATGTGGACATAAGTGATTATGTATTTAAATATGTCATTAAAAAAATGTTTTACCAATATAGTTTTACACCAGGAAATAATTGTTATGAAATAAAATAAATGATATAATATTATTATACAGAAGGATAAGGACATACCTGGATGGTCTGTACTAGTGGAAAGGCTTTTGTTGTCTCATTTTTACTTTTGTGAATATTGTGCCACTTTAACCACCTCTTTTTACTATAATCTATATATACCACCTATTTTACATTTAATAACATGAATCATTCAGAAAAAATGTTATTTTTTATTCTAATTTAAATTATTTTAATAGATTTTATTTTAATTTCATGTTACCAAGTGGTAAACAATTTCAAAAATGATTTCTTTTCATTGGGTTATATTGCTTCTTCATTATCATTGTTATTCAAAAATATATGTGTAATTAATTTTTTAAAAAAAATTGTATTTTAATTTATTTTAGGTATATTTACCATTGATAAACATATTTTATTCAATTATTAGTCATCACAACAATGTAAAGTCAATTTTAAGGGTTTCTCATCTCAAATTTTCTTCTTCGGACACATGTTTTGCTATAAAATAACCATTTTAAATTAGGTATATATTATTCTAGTTTACAAATTATATCAAAAAGTATATTATTTTAATGATATTTAAATTATAATATTATGTTATTATTAAATGAACCATACGGCGATGAAATTACTAAATTGGTAATGGATTTATGTTACAGACTCCTTCATTTAGAGATTTTTTATATTCATGATTTTATTTGAAAAATTCACATTCTTTTATTTTATTGAACCAAAAAACATTCTTCTAAAATACATATGAATGTGGATAACATGTTTTATTTCAATTTCCTCCCTTATTTAATGATTAAATATCATAAAACTCAGCTATAAGTGAGATCGATCTTGTAATTTCATCAAGAACGGGTATGCTTGACTTAAATATCCATGTTTTCAAAAAAAAAATTAAAAATGTATTTTATAAAAATAAATTATATCCTAAATCCATTGTACATGATATTTTAACTTCTATTCATAGATTTTAAAAATAAATTTCTTTGATTTTTCCAAATGGGTATCTTTTGACAACCTTTTTCAAAATGTTTTGAAAGCAATATTTATTTTTTACATTTATACGTGAACATATTTTACGGCATCAAGTCCATTTTATTCCTTGAAGTTTTCACTATATGATTCCAAGGTTAATTTCATATTAAACTATTTTTATTTATTTATTTGTTGAATAATTTTATAAATTTAGTTTGTAAATAAATGATTATTTTCCCAAACAATTGTTTTATTGATATTTTAATTTTATTTTCATTAATCACTGTTAATAATCCTTAATGATACGTATTGTTAAATAGTAGAATTTTCTAATGATACCATACTCATTATTTCATTGGATGATTATTATTTATTCAATGATTTTTTTAATGAATTCATTTCATTTCCAAATGATAATGATGTTTGAAAGACATTATTATGGATCTCATTTATTGTCCATAGGGTAGTCACGTTTAAATGAGATTATTATGGAACAGATTTATATTATGTTGGTTAATTTTTTTTCAAATGTATTATTTTGAAAAAAAAATCATTTCATTGGGTTAATAATGTTTCAATAATATATTTAGGTATTTGTTTTCATTTCCATGGTTAAGTCAATTTCTAAAAATAGTGTAGTTTATTTAAAAGAGTTTAAGATCTTATTAATGATCTATATAATTCATTGGATTTTTTATATCGGTGTATGATTACATTATAAAACAATGATGTGTAATTTAGTTATATTCCATATATGAGTGGTTATTTTATAATCCAATGATTGGTGGTTATATGATAAAACAAGGAGGGGTTTTGAAATTATTCACCAATGATGGGTAGTCTCATTATTATCCAAGGGGTAGTGAGTCCATTATATACCTATAATTCCTTTGGTAATCTGGAGATTGATGATTTTCATATTGGACATTAAATTTATAAGAGTGATATTATGGTAATTATCACATGATACCATAATAACTTATCTATGCATGATGTGTGTTTATGGTGTTTTTATCATCAAAATTGACATCAAATTCTCATGATTATTGATTTAGATGACTCCTTACTTTTTAATAGTCAAATGACCTATTTTCCTGTTTTATGATCCATGTATTAATTTCTAGGATTGTTATTTTTTATGATCATACATTTTAATAAGGTAATTATACTGTCGGGGTATTTTTATGATCACATATGACACTAAATTGCTAATGCTTTTGTTCACCCATACTGATAATTTGAGCTCACCCTTATTATTAATAATTTTTATCCAGTTATCTGGAATTATTTTTAATGAGTTATATATACTATGGTTTCATATTAATGAATTTTATGACCTAAAATAGAATATTTAATTGTGGATATATTTGGAGAAATACTCTCTTGAATTCAAAGGTATTATTTATGTATGTCTTTTTTATAATTCACTAAAACTATGAACAAATATTGTCTAATATAATATTAGGGATAAAATATTATCCATTCTATGTTATATGTTTTGGATTTTGAATATTGGGTCACTATTATCATTACAAAATCTAGAAATTTAGATTTTATATTTTCAGCACCAGATCTAATTGTGAAGGTATATTAATGATATAGTTGGTATCAATGGAAAGGATTAGAAAACTTTTTATATTATGAAGTTTTCATGTTATTTTATCCTAAGAGTTATGGATACCATATTATGTTGATAAGATTAATTATTACTATATGTTCAACCTATGGTACATGCCCTTAATGATTAAGTGATCAGATCATATTGTGATTAATAACACAATAGGAGACATTTTAATGAGTTGAAGTATATTTCATAATCCAGATTTATGTGAATTAATCTAATAAATATGCATATTTTTATCAATTATTGATATCCATTACTATATTTATGATTTTACATATTATTGTAATTTTCGATACATTAGTTTTATCATATATAAAATATTGTGATTGAAAAGTGATGTGGTGATTATATTATGAATGTTATTTCAAATAGAGTGGTAAATAGTCATCTTTAATTATAATTGTTTGGAGAAAAAACATTAGATTTTTTAGGAAGATATTTATTCGTTGTATTATAACCATATGGTTTGAATACATCATTTTGATCTTAGTCTAGATAGAAATAATTATTCAAAACTATGAAATGGACATTGAAAAAAATCTTAATCTTATTACCATCATTTCTCATGATATCGATGATCTTTTTTGTACTTTATTTGGTCAATTGATTTAATGTTATTAACATTTACTTGCTAATTAACTTTCTTGGGATTATTGATCTCTATAACTCAATATCATTATTTTGGAAATAATATTTTCTTGCATGTCCAATTATTCAATTTCCACTAATGTTCTCATATTTAAAACCTAGTATAATGTATTGGAAATGAACATCATATTTCATATTCACTTTTATAAAGTGGAATATTTATGAACCCTTTTAATGATGTGGGTATAAAACAACATATTATAAAATATCCACAAATTGATAAGTGATATAATTTTCCAATTATGATGAAGAAATTTTTTAATAGGGATATGAAGGGTGTGACTCCCCCAGATATTAGAAAGGAGTAACCTTTTCAATAGTGTATTCAACGTGCAACACCCAGATTAAATAACCTTTGAAATGTACAAAAAATATAAACTATACATTAAATTAGAGGGTTTTAATTAAATTAACAAATTGAGGATATATATATACTATAATATATATACATGATTTATATTTTTTTTGTAAATAAACATTCAATTTTAGTAATGTAATTTTATCCTTAAAAAATGTGTCATATTTAATAATGGTTTCTATTTTTTATGAAAAAATATTATAATTCATTTATAGAAATTTTATAAAATGTTCTTGAAAAGGAGAAATTAAAATTTTAACTCTGAATATCAAAATTTACGTTGGGAGTTTTTTGGATATTTCAGAAAATGATTAATTTTTTATGAATATTGAAAAATACATATTTTCATAAAATTGGAAATTCAATTCCCACAATTATAAAATTTAGAATTAGAATCTTGTTTATAATATTATTTAGTGTAACATTATTATTTTTTAGTTATATTCAATCAACATAATTGATTTTTAATCAATATTATATTGGAGTATATTATAATTTTCGCATTGGGTTTTGAAATAGGATTTTTATGGAAATAATTATAAAGTGAAAAATGATTATCATTTTTAATTAAATAAAAATTCATTAATTTGGATGGATTGAAATAACAATTTTAGAATTAATTTAGGAAATTGATATTTTATATTAATATAATCACTATTATTATTTATTGAGTAATTATAAAATCATATTTTCCTTAAAAATACACTTTTTGAAAACCGACTTTTCTCATTGCCTCTATGAATTTAATTTCAAATTTAAATATTACACTTATGTTAATTTAATATGGTAAAATATTTTCTGTATTTGTAATTAAAACCATATTTATTATATAATAAGTTAAAAATTATTTTTTACCATAATAAAATGTGAAGATAGTTATAATAAATTTAATTAGTTAAGGTGGAAATGGATTTAATGAGGTTTAAGATAAAATAATAAGGGTTAAAATTACATTAACCATATATATAATATATTTTATGGATATTTTTATACCTTATAATGTCTAATTATTCACTATGTTCGATTTGAATTTTTTTCCATATGAATATAATGGTCATATATTTTTATTTTCCAACATTATAATTGTTCCACTCACCTCACTTGTAAAAGGAAACCCAGCATTAAATATTTTTCCACACCACAAAAACATTTTGGATTAGAAAAAATCTTCACAAATAATATCCAAACTTATGTAAAAAAACAATAGATTCCATTTTTTTATTAATTCCAATCAAGAAATATTATATTTATAATTCTAAATAGGTTTTCAAAGGGGAGGTTCAATTCTTAACTATGTGTTTTTATATTATTTCTTCTTTCACCCCTTAAAATTCTTCATATATAATTAAAATATGATTAAAATATGACTAATATATATTTATATATTATTATATTAATTTTAAAACATAATTCCATCTCCAATTACAACAAAATTTTTACAAAATCAACATTCTTATATGTACTATAATACTGCATCAGGAACAAATGTCATTCATTTTCCTTCATCGCCTATCAGAGCTTATTGTAACGACAGATTGAATATATATATAATATAAATCATGTATTTACACATATGGTGTTTTGATATCATATATACCTTTATTTACATTCTATTTCATGACAGATATGATAATGTCTCTCATGTGTTCGATGAATTACATCCCCACAAATATATGTGATTAATTATTCACAAAATATATAAATAGATATTAATAAAGATATATTAAATGAATATATATATCAGAAATTAAATCCTACTTATACTAAGGAAGTTTTTATCATTCTTAAAATATTTATTATAATTATCATTCTTATACTAAATCAATAGAGTGTCATCCATGTATGTGAGGACTACCACATCGATGAAGCGATGTGATTCTTTTTTAATCACCGCATAATAAAGTGTGGTATAAATATGTATATATAATGAAATAAGATGGTATTTATGAAATTATAATCATTTTCTATAATAAAATATAATATATACCTTCTTTCCATAATCATCATTGAAAAATGAAAATGTTACACATGCATACGTATGAATAGTTATCTCCATGATCATAATGATTTTTGTTTCTCGAGATATTTTTTAAAAGTATAATTTATTAAAAAATATTATGAATGTTTTTGGATTTTTATGATCATTAGTTTTTTCCACAACTTACACACCAAAGCGGTTTTGATCGAATGAACTGAACATCCTCAAAACACCTGATGTGGACTTAACTAGTTACATATTTGAATATGTAATTATAATGGAATAAAATAAATTATTTAAGTAATATTTGTTAAACATGGAAAAAATTATTAATAAGTAATATAATCAATACGAGTGTGTTATATAATTTTGAAATTACATGTTTGAAATTTATGGAATCTAGGTAATGTTTTTCACATCTCTCTTTTATATTGTTAGAAAAATGTCATATTCAAAAGTTGTTTTTGGTATTTTCTGTATATAATTCCCATTTAACATATAATATCATGAATAATTTTTATATCATTCTATTTTACGTTTCAATTTTAATTAATTTATCCACGGGGAATTTAATTGAATGTCACCAAGTCATAACGATTTTCATAACTCAATTCCATTTCATTTCATTATATTACATATTTATTGTCATTTATATTCAAATATTATATGTCTAATTAATTTTTATAATATTATTTTGGATTTAAAAATAATTTATATGTATTTTCATTTCATAAAAATATTTTATTCATTTATTACATCTATCCTTAATGGTATGATAATTGGAAGAATTGCTCGTCTACAATGGTCTTGTTTAGGACAATATGTTATGCTATACACATATATTCTTTTATAAGGTTTATGTAGTGGTATTTATCATTTTATAACATGAAACTTATTATTTTAATGATATTTAATGTATTATTTGCATAGATTCTTTTACAGGTCTTACAATTGAAGAGTAATGAATGTATTTAATGATTCATGTTACAATGTAATTCCTTTTGAGAATGTTTATACTCAGCATTCCATTAACGTATATTATATGTTACAATTTTATTTAACCACAAAAATTTCTTATCAAATTATTATTAATGTCGATAACATGTTTTATTATTATTTACTCTAATATTTATTGAATAAATAATAAAAAGTTCTTTTCTATCTAATACTAATATCGAATTTTTTTAAGATTAGGTATATTTATAATAAATATCCTAGTTTTCTATAATGCATTCAAAAAATTTTAATCGAAAAATTAATGATTTCAGCAAGCTTTTAACATGAAATATTACAGAATTTTGAATATATTTAAAAGGAAATTTCATAATTAATTTAAATTGGGTCACGTTTTACTCAATTGTTCATAATCATTTGAAAGGAATTTTTATTTCTAAAATTAATAACATAAATAGATTCCCCCCCATAATTTTTGTTACATTCTTTGAAGATTCGTTTTTAATTTTCCATGGATGTTTTCAATGAAATGTGTTTTATCACTATGTTTTATATTTTAAAATTTTCAATGTTTTATTAAAATATATTCGTTATTTTCTTCAAAAATTTATTTTTATGATCTTGTATTAGGATTTCTATTGATAAATTTCATGATCCTATTTTGTTACATAAGCTCTACTGGAGAAATTTTGGAATGATAAAATCATCACTATTATTTAATATTGATTAATTTGTCTTCAATTATATTTTTCTATAACACATTTATTTTCCACAGATTAATTACCCTTTAATGTGTTTATTTTGGAACCATTTTTTTCATAGGATAAAAATGATTCAAATAGATTTTATAGTACCTATTTTTCTCAAGGGGTTAATCATGTATAAAAATATTATTTTGGAAGAAGTTTCATTTCTATATGTTAATCATGTAACAAAATTATTATTTATGAAACAATTTATTTACCCTGGTTTAATAATGTTATTAAAATATTAATTTTTTTCTCAATGATTTTATGATG
This sequence comes from Viscum album, assembly GCA_963277665.1. Lineage (NCBI taxonomy): Eukaryota > Viridiplantae > Streptophyta > Magnoliopsida > Santalales > Viscaceae > Viscum > Viscum album. The sequence goes on along the minus strand of OY728152.1, from coordinate 862,994,902 downwards.
AAATAAGATCCCTATGAAATTTTGTAATTATATGATTGATGGAAATATTATATAATGCTAGGTGGTCACATTAAAAAACATTGATAGAGGGGACCATTATAAACAAATAACATGTGGTTACGTTATTAACCAAGGATATGTGGTTCTACGATAATCCAATGATGGGTGGTTAAGTTATTTACCAAGGAAAGGTGGGTCTGTTAAAGACATATAATTCATCGGGTACCCAATAGAATGATATCAGCCATATTTGTTATTACATTATTTTTATTGATATTATAATAATATTCATAGGATAAAATATTTTTTTATATATGATTTTATTTGGTTTATGATGTTTTTAGGATAATATTCATGTCGCATAGATCATAATAAGTTATTATCATTAATTAGAATTTTCTTAAAACCTTATTACACATTTTTATGTTTAAGGATCATGTTATTTACTGGTATGAATATTCTTATGTTATTCTCATGAACGTGGATAATGTCATCATACCCCTATTTTATCCTTACGATCACTGATGACATTTAATTTTGAATGATTATGTTTATGAATACTTAAAATATGAGCTCATACATCTTATGATTCACTTTAACATGATTATAATTATTTATGTTTCATGAAAAATATATATGTAAGGGTGTGATATCTTATAATATTCCTCATGCATCCCTCTTCGATTTTTTCATTAAACGTCCAACATTGGGTTTTCCATTCCCATTAATCAATAGTGGACAAGTCTTATTCAGATAGAGATAATATTTATTGGTGTAAATGACAAAATTTTAGGGATATATGTTTTTTTAATAATTATTTTTCAGTAATAAATTTGTAATATTGTTTTCAGATAGTTTTACATGGTTTGAAATTCTTTAGATATGGTTTATTTCCCTATACTGATAATTTTTCTGAATATTTTCTTCAAAACAATTACACATCATATAAATGATTTACAAGATGTTTAAATTCTTCCCAACACTTGTCATGAATAGTTGGAGACTGTGATGTAGATCATCATGATTAAATAATATACTAAATGAAACTAAATTATAGCCATATATTGTTATTGAATGATAAATATTAAGATAAGGTTATAAAATTTCATTATATCACATTAATTGTGAATTAAAAAAATTGGAAGTGTTACATGTCATGTAATTCTCTTCACAGATAGTTTTAATCCTTTTATACATTTGAATCATTCACATTTTTGTTAATCACCACCTCCTAAACACCATTTGATGATTTCTAAGAATTTTTGGATTCTTCCATTACATTACAGATGTCCCATTCATGCAAATGATCCCTGTTGAGTCATTCTAAATTGGGTTTTCCCTTCCCTTCCTTGATCCCTTTTTGTGGTGGTATTTATTTTAATATAGTTTATAGGGGTTTTAATATCATTATTTATGGGTATATGTTTATTCTTTTGACATTATTTTCCTTTTTAATTGTATGTGACTATTTATTTAAGTGTTTAATTGATAAAAAATAACAGTTGAGGGGTCTAAACTCAAACCTCTGATCAAATTGATTGTGATGTATGTGAAATTATATGATTTCACCAAAATTACATGTGAAATATTTAATTTATTCATTTATTAATTATAAATAATGGATTGGAACATTGATTGGATACAAGTGAATTAAATTTTTATGGGGATTATCTTATTGATGCCTTTTTAGGTGAGTAGACATCTAAATTATAAGAACATAGAAAATTTTTAATAGCTTGATTTTAAAGAAATGAGATTGCAGGTACTTAATTTATACATATTAATTTTTTTTAATATTGTATGGTTATAAATATTTATGATTATATATTGATATATGCATTAAATTAAAATTTAAAAGAAAATGGTAATTGTAATAATTAACCATTGTAACATATGAAGTGATATTTTTATATCCATATAGTTTTATATTTATTGTGTTATTGTTTAAATAATTATATATAGATATTTTTAGTGGATAAATTTCTTATATAAAAGTATTGGACATGTGACATATGATACAACAAATATATAAGGGGTTATTCTCAATGAAGTATACAAAATTTCTTATATAGAGGGCTTGGCTTAGATGATGATGAAATGGATATATACATGGACATTCGTTAATGTAGTAACTCAAATAAAGATGGATTTTTCTCATTGGATTATTATTTAATTGTTTATGGATATGGTTTTAATGATTGTTTTAAATTTATAGAGACATTCCATCACGGAACTGATTCATGTTGATAAATTTATTGTATTAATTAATGAATTAATTCATATATTATGGATTTACCACCTGGACGTATTATCAGAATATTTTTTTAGAAATAGTAATTTGGGACCCCTATGTTTTAACGCCACCATATTTGGACCATATTTTGGTTCCTAAGGAGATTAAATGGATATATGTTCAGAAAATGGAAATGGGATTCGATTATTATTTATTTCTTGAGGGATGGGATGGAGTTTAGAGATGGGTATGACAGGTGGTTTGAGAGTGTGATCTTTTGGGATTATTTTGGGTAACCTGATTCTTTTATTATTATTTATTTTAGTATTTCATTATATACATATCATAATTTAATTACATAATTCATAATTATTAGTTTATAGGCATCCCTAGAAACATAATGTTGCAGGATATTTGATTTTCACTATTCTCTGTTACTCTATTATTATCATTACATGATTATTCTCTTATGTTGTATCTCTACAGCATGGGGTGTAGTATCAAAACTGTATTCAGGAAACCCTCACTTCTCTTTGTATGCTACTAGGATAAGAACTGTTTTGTTTGTGGTTTGGTATCCAACCTATTTTGGCCATATGTCTGAGTTCCAAATAAATAGATGTTACAATGTGGAATAAGAGGATCATGATTTTCTATACGTTTCATTACTATTTGGGAAAGGTAGATAAAAGACATGTATATGCAAGGGATTCATAATGAGATTTCTCATGGAAGTATCTACCCCTATTTATAGTGTATTCCGAGTGCCTGTGGATGAGATTATTGTTCATGATGTTCTATTGTTATGGTTGCGGTCATTTCACCATGTGTGATTCACATGTTGTGTGATGTTATTGTTTGTTGAGATTTATAGTCATTACCAATTTTATATTTAGATATGTATGTAACGCTATGATAAGAACATCGGGATATATATTATCATGGGTTGTTCAGGATAGAGACATATTATTTATTGCTTGAGATATATAATATCCTATATTAAATGTGAATTTGAGGTATCTATAAAATATTATAAATGAAATGAAATGATATGAAAGGTCATTCTAAAATACTTGTATGATATTTTTTGAGAGAGATAACGTTTGTGGGTCTCTATTTTTTAACTTTTTGAGGTTAACCATATTATTCTTGTAATTTTTCTATGGAGTTATATTTTATAATATAGAAAATTCCTCCCTTTCATCGCTGTGTTGATCAATAGGGGAGAGGAAACTAACTCAATCGTAACACAATTAATCCATACCATCCCATTGATCATTTGGATCAGATAGATGTTCCTATTTGTGACATGTATCTTAGGGTTATGTGATATGTGAAAATGGATATTATTCATGTTGTACCTTTAATTATTGAGATAATGAGATATTTTTAGATGTAGCATCCACTTATGTCCACTATTGAGGGTTGACCCCAAGAAGATGATTTCTAGATTGAGTTGGTGAATATAAATTTCAATCACCTTGAGACACCTGTATATAGAATGTTGAATCTAATTATGCTTATTATTTAGGAACCATTTAATCATTTGTGGGACATTATAGATCTTGAATTTAATTGTGAGGAGTTATTTTTTATGGAATTAGTGGTTAAATTATTGAGCCACTTCTATCTTGATATGTTGTGGGATGATAAGGATCTATAGTTCTTGTATCTAACACAAGATTAATTTTTATTGATGGACTCTGCCAAATGTTTCACTAACATAAACCACATTGTACCATATTTAAATACCAATGAGATATCCTCAGAGTTTTATTTTCAGGATGAGCTTCACTTTGAGATCAATGAAATGGTTAATGAGATTCACTTGATTCTTTTTATTTTATGAATCAGGAACACATTAAATAAGGTAATCAATGAGTTATACCATGTATTGTCCAGGATGATTTAGAATGTAAAATCGGGATCTACAATACTAGTGGAAAGAATAATCACAGTGAATGTTATTGTAAAGGAAATAGATCAATGAGAAGTGTGCATAGTGGGAATCCTTCTAAATACCATGTTGTGTTTCAGTGCACGAAGTCCTTAATGTTGGTCCACAAGAGGACTCAATGTCTGCACCCCACTGCGGAGTGAAATGCTTGCTTTGGTATGAGCCATATTTATATTTTATATAACTTCTCATAGAAGAGATGTGGAAATGGAACATGAAATGTACAATAGTCTAGGAAGAACTCTAATATTCCTCAGAAAATAGGTAGCTGGAGTTATACAAGATCCTCAGGTCAAGGAATGGGTTATTGTACCCTAGTGCATTAACAGTTGTACTAGGTGGGGAAAATATCATTGGGTATTCGGGATTGAGACCAGGGAAGAGGAGATATTCTGGTACACAATATGAAGACTACACCAGCTATTGTGCATGTAGACCATCTGTTGTTAGAGGTATGTTTTTTGTATTATGTACCCTTTATGGTATTTTTTTAATATTGGAAAATCACATTCATTTTTATTTTCTATTTCTGAAAATGGTTTGGTCTTGGATGAGGAAATTTTGGATGATGTTTTGAACATTAACACCCCATTGGGAGTGCCTTCACATAATATAAAACATTTCGTGGTGTGCTTTTTATATATTCGTGGTAATTATATAATTTTAGATCCATTAGTGTGGTAAATGATTGGTTTAAATTTCATTATTATTTTATATTTGAATGTTATATACCATGATCATATTTACTATTAATATATGTGAGTAACCATTCAATATCAATGAGGGGAAATATATTCTCACTAGTGTGATTGGGGCATTTTGGATGGTCATTTAGGAATTTTTTTTAAATATTTTATTGTCCCATGGATTAAAAAGAAATTAATTTTCTAGGATGAATGATGAATGAAATATAGTAACATTACTCTAGTTATAGAAATTTTTTTAAAATAATTTCTTTATGAGTTCTATAGTTTATCACAAGTGTTATAGATTGATTTTTTGATAGTGTTGGTGATTGGAGCGGGGCCGGTTTTTATGCCACCATATAGGATGATAGCATCAGAGCATCAGGAGTTGATAGTTTAGTAGTAATATCAAGAATATAATGTTTTCATATATGCTAGTATGTATCCTTAGTGTTCTCAATTTATTTATTCAATCAATAATTATGATACATTCTAATTAAGTGTAGATTATTAGAGATTTAACTAGATGATAGTCTGTAATGTGAACCAATTTCATGCATTGATGATATTTTTGATCATCAATGAGGTGAGAAGATATTATCCATGATTTATTTGATATCTTGATAAGACCAATTGGGGGTGAGACCATGAATCATATCATTCACTTCATTTAGGAGTACATATGTCCTCTATGAGTTCCTAGTAATGCTTATTTGTAGGAAAAATTGAACCATTTAAATTCATGTCCTTAATAGATATGAGAATTCATCAATTTTTGTATTTTTTGTCATGGTTTCTATTGATGGAATCAATGTGTTCTCCAATACATCATATGATCATTCCAAACAACATGACATCATTTGGAGAACATTTATATATCCCAGAAAATATTCCAATGTAACCAAATTATGTTTTTAGATTCATAAATTGATCATATTATTCCATTTTATCATAGATTAATATGTGTCAATGGAACCAGATAATTTTTCATCCATGGAAACATTATAGAACAGACGAATGTAATTTATATTCCCAGATTAATGGGTTTCAAGGTTTTTATCAGTGTTTTATCATGTACATCTCCCTTATTGAATCTCGGATGTCTTGGATTACCATGAACGGGGGGATTTCCAATGGTTGGATTCTTGTGAAAGTCAATTTCAGGAGCTCAAGTGAAGGATAACCTGAAAATATTTCATGATATTACCTATTTTAGGAAAATATAATTCCATGTATTTTGATACATAAGGTGATTTACTCATAGTAATTAAATACTATAAGGATAAATTTGTTTATTAATTCTCCAAACAGCTGAGACTATAAGAGAGGAATTTACCCAATCAAGATATTGATTTTTCTATAGTGGTACATGCCAGGTGATATTGTAGAAACTAACTTTTGGGTGATTTTTTTGTGGTGTCCATGGACCATAAGGGAATCAATTATGTCTTTATCAGCATGACCTAAATTATCAGTAGATTTTGTGGGTTTTGTATATGAATTAATTCAACATTGGGTTTGATTATAAACCTCTAAAGGGTAACATTGTTATGAACTCAGTGATATATAAGAAAATGTAAAAGGTAGTTTGTGAGTACTGCGATGAGTGGTGGAGGATAAATAAAATTTCATAAATGAATCTAGATGTTGTGTAGTCCATGGGATTATTAGCTGTGACTTCGACATCTTTGAAACCCATGATTTTGGATTGGATCAAGATAGAGTAGTTATCTGATCTAGATGTATTAGTTCTAAGAAAATGATTATATAATGGGGAAACACAATTTGGATGATTTGAAAACAATAAAAATGGTCTTCATTTCAAGCGTTGAGTATGGTTTAATATAGGCTTCCTCGAGGAGCTAATGAGAGAGTCTCATGCTTCAATATGGGTGGTTCAAAAATAGTAATTATGATCATCATAGATAGTATTGGTTGTGAGTATTGAAGACGGATGAAGCGAGCTTTGGGTAGAGATGTTTAACCTGTTAATATGTAAAATGAGAGCATTTGAGGATAGATGGGTTGGTTCATCCACATCCCAATTTTTGAGGGGAAATGGAATGATTTCGTTATGGATTTTATGACTTGATTATCAGTGAGAAGCAATATAAAATTTCATGTATGAGTTATCATGGATAAATTGATGAAGGTATCCTACATATTTCCGATTAGATATACCTTCACTATTGATGATCTATGTAGTCTTTATTTGTGAGAGATTTTTTAGTGTATTGTGTTCTGATGAGTATCGTTTAAAATAGTGAAATTGATTGAAATCATGTTTCTATAAGTGTCCTCATAAGCCTCTCGATGGGTCTGTTATTTTATGAACAACTTATCATCCTCAAAATAATGGTCTATTGGAAAATATTATTCTCATTTTGGATGATATGTTTTGAGATGTTTTTATTTATTTGGATAATGGGGGGAAAATATTGAAATTTTTGTATTTTTAGGGAATAAAATGTTACAGGAATCAATCCAGATGGAAACCTTCATTGATTTGAATGGAAAAGTCATTCCATTGGTTTTTTTATTTGCTGGAGGCAGGTGAGTCTATTATTGTTAGTCCTAATATAATTAAATATTTGTATAAGAATGTACATCCGACTAGAATGTACATGGTGAACACTAATATTAAAAACATTAGTACAATTACAATCATAGAAACCCAATTTAGTTATTGGTTGTTCAGTTTTTCCCTTTGGGTGTAACCTTGGATGGGGAAATGTCATACGAGGAAACAAGGAATGCTAGTGCTATAAGGCCCTAGCCTTAAACCTTACTTAATATTGAATTAAATGAATAATTCACATTGAGGATCTTTTCAGGTTTAGAGTTTTAGATAATTAGAACATAATTATTACATCTTAAAATATTACAAAGTAGACACTTCTACTAAGTTTCCATAAAATAAAAACTCCTAAAAAGAAAGATGTCTAGATTCCATGATTTAGATAGCATGACATTCCCTTGATCCCATCCTTGACCTTATTCCACTTTAAGTCCTGTGAAAAACATTTCGAAAAACTTGGGGTGAGCATAAAAAGCTCAGTAAGGGATACCGAAAGAATGAAAACGGTTAGTTTTTCAAACATCAAGTAAACCATATATACTCTATCAAAGTAATACCTTCACCTTCATGAAGTAGTAAAGACTCTTCACAGAATAAAGTATCATTACTTACCTTTTTGTAAACAAAGGATAACCATAAAACCCATATAAAGAACACATAACATATATAAAGGTAACTTGGGACATAAACATACTTAAGTGGAATAACCATACGGTCGACTTCCACACTTATCACTTAATGGAATAGCCATACGGCCAATTTCCATACATACTTAATGGAATAGCCATACGGCCGACTTCCATACCCAATGCATTGGAGGTTATAACATAACCACCCGTCCTGGTATTCACGGCACCACCCGTCATATGGTTTATAATGTAACCACCCATTAAAATGTCCATGTACCAATATAAAATCATAAAAAATAAAACCAATATAAAGGAATGATAACATTTCCACATTTCAATCATAATATAACATAAATATATTCACATAATAGAATCCTTTATCAAAACCATTTTCAATACCAAAATACATAAAAGAGTATATGGTATTTATTTTATTCTAAAAACAATACGGCTTGTTGAGGAAGCCAAAGACCAAATAATACTCGCGGCGGCGGAAAAAGTCGTTGTCACTGCGTACGTTAAAAAAAACATTCCTTTTTGTCGTTTAGTAAAACGCTTCGTAGGAAAATATTCCTTTTGTATAAAAGTAAAAGTAAAAGGAGTTTATACACCGTATAAAAGAAAGTTGTGTATAAAACAAAATATGCCTCAATGAAAGGAGATTGAGACGAAGTCCCTTACCTTGGGTCCGACTTGACTCGATCGTTCTTTAACGTCCTGAATAATAAACTTGAGTTAATTTATACTTGATTAAGAACCTTTTTAAATTTCATTATTCCTTTTATGTCACTTACTTCCATGTTATAAACATTATGTAACCATTTAAGTTAATAATGTTTGTTTTGTCAATATTTGGTTCTTATGTCGAAAGTTGACTTCTTACAATTACATGTTGTTCATGTGGTCAAAAGTTCTTTATATCCAGAATGAAATTCCCGATTTGGATATAATATGTATCATATATATCCAGCATATACATGTATTTATAATATTACATAATCATTTAGAGGTAAGAAATGAAATGCACCGTTCATGGAGACGGTAAGCCGTACGTACGCATGAACGCTACTTTCATTTCTTTGTCATATTAATGGAATTAAAACTAAACGGGAGGTAAGTATATTTTAATTCCAGAATTATATTCATCATTTAGATATATTATTAATTATATGTATCCATTATATACATGTACTTTTAAAAGTACATTACATTTGGGGATAAGAAATGAAATGCACCGTTCATGGAGACGGTAAGCCGTACGTACGCATGAACGCTACTTTCATTTCTATCTCATATTTTAATGGAAATAAATAATAATGATATAGATGTATATTATAATTCCAGTATAACATCATATATAATAACTTTAATTCCATCCTTTACACGTCCCACATATGGCATTAACGAATCACATCACTTTGAGGGGGCGGTAGTCCGCACTTCCTTAAATGAAGATATCGTGTTTACCCATAATGGAAACCTTAAAGGTATGAAAAAAAATAAATAAATACAGAAGCTTAAAGAAAACATAAACATATTATATATCATATATAAAAATAGTGACATCATAATGGCCACCTTTGAAGGTGTTAAATGAGTATTAAACAATCATCGTTTCGGGAGGTAGAATTTCGCCATCCACGGAAACCGTATGTTCTTTAACCATTTGATGTAGTTGTGTGAGAGTGTAGCTCAAATAAATATTATAACAACATCCTAGTATATTGAAGATACTGGTGTTGTTACAAAAGAAGTAAATAAAAAGAGTTTAGAGGGTTGGAGAAGCAAAATAAAACAAATGAACAAGAGAGAATGAATTACCTTTAAAAGTGTAACTCCCTTTTGATTTGAGCCTAAAGGATTCCTTTGAAAAGATTCTGCCCAACGTTAATCCTATAAGATGAGGAGAGGGATGTGGAGAGAGTAATTGGGCAGGGGTTGGCCGAGCCAAAGGCTTGATGAGTGTGTGAAAAGAGGTAGAGGTGGGGGCCTTTTATAAGAGGAGAGGAGGGGCACTTTTGGAAAGTAAGGAAATATTACTTTATTTGAAAATGTGTTTCGGTTTTAAAAGGTCCCACATTGATATAATTAGTGGATAAGGTGATAAGGGTTCGAAATAAACTCATAAAAGAAGTTTTGGACATGTGTAGTTCATAGATTTTACATTATCTTTCCATTTTATTTAAATTGTCAAATAATGATGTCATCGCTGCATCATTATTATGTCATAAATAATTAAATTTATATAATGTCTAAAAATTATAAACAAAATACTATGATGTAGGAAATCGTTTTAGCTTTCCAATGACTATTTATAATCAAAATTTTGACTTGTATAACAACACTAAAAAATTATTTTAGTAAAAAAAATTTTGTTAGTGTCATTTTCACTTTAACATTAAATAAAAATATATTAATGTCATTTTCCAACTAAAGTGGCTCCATGGGGTCCCCAAGTTGTCCCATGGCTTGTCTTGGTCGGCCATGACTCACCCAATAGGTGTAGGACAAGTTTCATGGTGTTTTCACATTCTTATAATACCATTTTTACCTTAAACTACACTAATTACCTCTAATCGCGTTTAATGAAAAAAATTTACTATTCACCAAAAAATTATTTTAATCTCATTGAACCACATTTTACTTTTTAATGACAACCATGTATGTCGGATTTTCAAAATTCAATACACATTAGTGGTAAACTTTCATTTAACTGAAAAATCAGTTTGCTTGATTACCACTTAGTGGTTTCACTATTCATCAAAAATTTAAGTTTTTCAGAAAATTACCAAAAATTCACCCTAAGCTATATTTGATATTCTGAATTCAAAAATGAAGACCATTTTACAAAATTCAAAACATATAAGTCAAATTAATTAATTTAATAATTAATTAACGCTGTCATGACAAATAGCGTGTTTTTATGAAACAATAAGTATCAAAAGTTTGACACTAGTTTAAGTCCGATTTCAAAGTGAAATTAATTCCAACGACCACTATTGGATTTAATGGTAAAAATATTTTCTAATTTCACTTTAAAACCAATTAAAAAAATAATCTAATCATATAAATAAATTAGATTAAAAAGTGGTTTTGAATTAAAATACAACATTTTACACTATTCATTAAAAAAATGAACTTTATCAGAAAGGTGCCAAAAATTTACACAAAGTAAAATTTGATGTCCCGATTCTTAATAAGAGTTTTATTTGGTCCAAAATAAAGTATAAGAGTGATCAAAACTCTATTTAATGACGGTTCACCATTAAAAGGTGATAAGTGAACCTTTAGTGAAAATTAGAGTATATATGCCCTAAAATTGAACTCTTTCCGTATTTTAAGCCTTTATCTTTTATTGGGTAAATGTATAGACATTTAAAAACATATATAATCATATTTTAGTTATTTCTATCCATTCCCGCCAGTACAACGGCTACTCGTTAACTAACATTTAAAATAATATTATTTTATTACTAGTGTGCTACGTAAGTTTCAAAGAAACTCATCGTTGCGTATCGGGTACGCTATCAAACATAGCAACCCCTTTAAAATAAAATTAATATTTAATTTGTAAATATTAATAAATATGAAAATTCTTTATTCTTTATTTACCTGGGATGTTACATCCTTCCCCCCTTTTTGGAATTGTGTCCTCGCAATTTTATTCACTTATCAAAATAAGTGGGGGTATTTATCCCTCATAGCATTTTCAGATTCCCACGTTGCCTCTTCAATCACATGGTTTTTCCACAAAACCTTTACCTGATGAATCACATTATTCCGTAACACTTGCTCCCTGTGGTCAAGAATCTGGCCCGGTTGTTCCTCATAAGATAGGTTCTCTTCCAGCTAAACTACCTCTGGACTCAAAACATGAGATGGATCTGGCATATACTTTCTCAACATCGAAACGTGAAAAACATTGTGTACCTGAGATAAACTCGAAGGTAAAGCCACTCGGTATGCAACTGATCCAACTCTTTCAAGAATTTCGTATGGTCCAACGAACCTTGGACTCAACTTTCCTTTCTTACCAAATCTCACCACACTTTTCCAAGGAGAAACCTTGAGAAAAACATGATCACCTACCTCGAAAGATAGATCCTTCCTCCGGTTATCCGCATAACTCTTCTGCCTGCTCTGAGCTGTTCTCATGTGCTTCTGAATCAGCTGAACTTTTTCTGCCAACTCTTCTACCAATTCTCGTCCCATCAACTTCCTTTCACCAACTTCATCCCAGAAAGCTGGAGTTCGACACCGCTTCCCATATAATGCCTAAAATGGTGCCATCTGTATACTGGAATGAAAGCTGTTATTATAAGAAAACTCAACCAACGAATGTTGTTGGTCCCAACTTCCCTGATAATCCATAGAACAAGCTCGTAGCATATCCTCCAATGTCTGGATTGTTCGTTCTGACTGCCCATCTGATTGAGAATGAAAAGCTGTACTAAAATTTAATTCAGTACCCAACGACTTCTGAAGGCCTTTCCAAAATTTAAAAGTAAACATGGGATCATGATCCGATACAATGGAGAGAGGAACTCCATGTAACCGGACTATCTCTTTAAGATATAGACGGGAAAGTTGATCAAGAGAGAAAGTATCTCGTATAGAAAGTAAATGAGCATATTTGGTCAAGCGGTCAACAATAACCCAGATTGCAATATTACCTCGATATGTCCTCAGTAATCCCACAACAAAGTCCATGGATATGTTTTCCCATTTCCACTCTGGCACTGGTAATGGCTGAAACATCCCTTTCGGTAACTGCAGCTCTGCTTTAACCTGTTGACATGTTAAACACTTCACAGTAAAATCAGAAATGTCTCTTTTCATTCCATCCCACCAGTAATACTCCCGCAGATCTCTGTATATCTTAGTACTGCCAGGATGAACTGAAAACAGAGAACTATGAGCCTCACATAACAACTCATTCTTCAACTGTGAATCACAAGGCACACATAATCTCTTCCCAAACCTCAAAACACAAACACAAACTTATCCAAGAACTCGTGGAAAATTTTATTCATAAGGTCCATGAATACAGCAGGTGCATTGGTTAACCCAAAAGGCATAACTACAAATTCATAATGGCCATATCTAGTACGGAACGCAGTCTTCGGAACGTCTGCTTCTTTTACTTTCAACTGATGGTACCCCGACCTCAAGTCAATCTTCGAAAAATACTGGGCTCCCTGGAGCTGATACCACTTCATTCGATGGCCTAACATCTGCTGAAGTTGTTGAAAAGGATTTCACCACCCCTTTATGCTTTTAGTCTGGCTGCATTCCCCTAGTTGATTTCTTCATTGGACACTCGTTTGCATAATGACCCAATTCATTACACTTAAAACATCTTACCGTTGGCTTTTCATTTCCTTCTTGATCATCTTCCTTACAGTTACGAGCAATATGACCAGACTTACCACACCGAAAGCACTTACCAGACTTGGATAAACATTCTCCAGGATGCATTTTACCACACTTCTCACAGGATGGATATTTGGTTTTCTTACCTCCTTGCTTCTTTGATGAATTCTTCCCCTTTTCCTGCCAACTAGACCTTTTATTCTGTTGTTTGTCATAGAACACCTGATCATCGGCAAACTCCATTTCTACCTTCTCCGCACATCGAACAAGTTTTTCATAACTTTTGAATTCACGAGAAGCTAAATCCCTTCGATACTTTGGCTTTAACCCTGAGTAAAAAATGGTTTATTTTACTATCAAGATCTCGTATGAAGTTTGGAGCATACCTTGCCAATCGAGTGAACATTTCTTCATAAGCAGCCACTGAATCATCCTCCTACCTCAATTCTAGGAACTATTTTTTCATCCTAAGACGAACCACCTTAGGAAAATATTTCTCAAGAAACATACCTTTGAATTCGTCCTAGTGAAGATCCTCAATCTCATCACTATCCCGTATATTTTTCAACATCGACCACCACTGATCAGCTTCTCCTTCAAAACGGTAAACAGCAAGACTAACATTTTGATGTTCTAAACACCCCATGACATCAAAAATCTTCTCCAGTGCTTTAATCCACCCTTCAGCTTGCACAGGGTCAGATGATCCTCTGAATGATGGGGGATGTTGCCTCATGAAATGTTCCACCACTGACATGTTCCTCTGCGGTTGATCTGGCTGATCTCGTGCATGGATACCACCACCATTTATAGCCTGAGTCAACTGTGCCATCACTGCTACAAACTGTTCAGTTCCGATTCCGACCATCTCAGGTTGCTGATTTGGAAGGTTATCTTCCTCTTGATGTCGTCCCAACATAGCTGCTTTGTTTCCTCTCCGGAAAACCATTCTTAACACAGAAATATCTTAAGCGAAGCAACATGGTAATCCGTAAATGCTATATCATTCCAATCATATTATAATTTAACACTTTTCTAATTCATAAAGTTGTCTAAACCGTCCTCTGATACCAACTATAAGGCCCCAGCCTTAAACCTTACTTAATATTGAATTAAATGAATAATTCACATTGAGGATCTTTTCAGGTTTATAGTTTTAGAGAATTAGAACATAACTATTACATCTTAAAAGATTACAAAGTAGACACTTCTACTAAGTTTCCATAAAATAAAAACTCTTAAAAAGAAAGATGTCTAGATTCCATGTTTTAGATAGCATGAAATTCCCTTGATCCCATCCTTTACCTTATTCCACTTTAAGTCCTATGAAAAACATTTTGAAAAACTTGGGGTGAGCATAAAAAGCTCAGTAAGGGATACCGAAAGAGTGAAAACTGTTAGTTTTTCAAACATCAAGTAAACCATATATACTCTATCAAAGTAATACCTTCACCATCATGAAGTAGTAAAGACTCTTCACAGAATAATGTATCATTACTTACCTTTTTGTAACCAAAGGATAACCATAAAACCCATATAAAGAACACATAACATATATAAAGGTAACTTGGGACATAAACATACTTAAGTGAAATAACCATACGGTCAACTTCCACACTTATCACTTAATGGAATAGCTATACGGCCAATTTCCATACATACTTAATGGAATAGCCATACGGCCGACTTCCATACCCAATGCATTGGAGGTTATAACGTAACCACCCGTCCTGGTATTCACGGCACCACCCGTCATATGGTTTATAACGTAACCACCCATTAAAATGTCCAAGTACCAATATAAAAGAATGATAACATTTCCACATTTCAATCATAATATTACATAAATATATTGACTTAATAGAATCCTCTATCAAAACCATTTTCAATACCAAAATACATAAAAGAGTATATGGTATTTATTTTATTCTAAAAACAATACGGCTTGTTGAGGAAGCCAAAGACCAAATAATACTCGCGGCGGCGGAAAAAGTCGTTGTCACCGCGTACGTTAAAAAAAACATTCCTTTTTGTCATTTAGTAAAACGCTTCGTAGAAAATGATTCCTTTTGTACAAAAGTAAAAGTCAAAGGAGTTTATACACCGTATAAAAGAAAGTTGTGTATAAAACGAAATATGCCTCAATGAAAGGAGATTGAGACGAAGTCCCTTACCTTGGGTCCGACTTGACTCGATCGTTCTTTAACGTCCTGAATAATAAACTTGAGTTAATTTATACTTGATTAAGAACCTTTTTAAAGTTCGTTATTCCTTTTATATCACTTATTTCCATGTTATAAACATTATGTAACCATTTAAGTTAATAATGTTTGTTTTTTCAATATTTGGTTCTTAAGTCGAAAGTTGACTTCTTACAATTACATGTTGTTCATGTGGTCAAAAGTTCTTTATATCCAGAATGAAATTCCCGATTTGGATATAATATGTATCATATATATCCAGCATATACATGCATTTATAATATTACATAATCATTTAGAGGTAAGAAATGAAATGCACCGTTCATGGAGACGGTAAGCCGTACGTACGCATTAACGCTACTTTCATTTCTTTGTCATATTAATGGAATTAAAACTAAATGGGAGGTATGTATATTTTAATTCCAGAATTATATTCATCATTTAGATATATCCTTAATTATATATATCCATTATATACATGTACTTTTAATAGTACATTACATTTGGGGATAAGAAATGAAATGCACCGTTCATGGAGACGGTAAGTCGTACGTACGCATGAACGCTACTTTCATTTCTATCTCATATTTTGATGGAAATAAATAATAATGATATAGATGTATATTATAATTACAGTATAACATCATATATAATAACTTTAAATCCATCCTTTACAGGTCCCACATATGGAATTAACGAATCACATCACTTTGAGGGGGCGGTAGTCCGCACTTCCTTAAATGAAGATATCGTGATTACCCATAATGGAAACCATAAAGGTATGCCAAAAATGAAAAATACAGAAGCTTAAAGAAAACATAAACATATTATATATCATATATAAAAATAGTGTCATCATAATGGCCACCTTTGAAGGTGTTAAATGAGTATTGAACAATCATCGTTTCGGGAGGCAGAATTTCGCTATCCACGGAAACCGTATGTTCTTTAACAATTTGATGTAGTTGTGTGAGAGTGTATCTCAAATAAATATTATAACAACATCCTAGTATATTAAAGATACTGGTGTTGTTACAAAAGAAGTAAATAAAAAGAGTTTAGAGGGTTGGAGAAGCAAAATAAAACAAATGAACAAGAGAGAATGAATTACCTTTAAAAGTGTAACTCCCTTTTGATTTGAGCCTAAAGGATTCCTTTGAAAGGATTCTGCCCAAAGGGAATACTCTAGGATTAGGAGAGGGATGTGGAGAGAGTAATTGGGCAGGGGTTGGCCGAGCCAAAGGCTTGATGAGTGTGTAAAAAGAGGTAGAGGTGGGGGCCTTTTATAAGAGGAGAGGAGGGGTACTTTTGGAAAGTAAGGAAATATTACATTATTTGAAAATGTGTTTCGGTTTTAAAAGGTCCCACATTGAAATAATTAGTAGATAAGGTGATAAGGGTTCTAAATACACTCATCAAATAAGTTTTGGACATGTGTAGTGCATAGATTTTACATTATCTTTCCATTTTATTTAAATTGTCAAATAATGATGTCATCACTGCATCATTATTATGTCATAAATAATTTAATTTATTTAATGTCTAAAAATTATAAACAAAATACTATAATGTAGGAAATCATTTTAGCTTTCCAATGACTATTTATAATCAAAATTTGGACTTGTATAACCCCACTCAAAAATTATTTTAGTAAACAAATTTATGTTAGTGTCATTTTCACTTTAACATTAAATAAAAATATATTAATGTAATTTTCCAACTAAAGTGGCTCCATGGGGTCCGAAAGTTGGCCCATGGATTTTCTTGGTCGGCCATGACTCACCCAATAGGTGTAGGACAAGTTTCATGGTGTTTTCACATTCTTATAATACAATTTTTACCTTAAACTACACTAATTACCTCTAATCGCGATTAATGAAAAAAAATTACTATTCACCAAAAAATTATTTTAATCTCATTGAACCACATTTTACTTCTTAATGACAACCATGTATGTCAGATTTTCAAAATTCAATACACATTAGTGGTAAACCTTCATTTAACTGAAAAATCAGTTTGCATGATTACCACTTAGTGGTTTCACTATTCATCAAAAATTGAAGTTTTTCAGAAAATTACCAAAAATTCACCCTAAGCTATATTTGATATTCCGAATTCAAAAATGAAGACCATTTTACAAAATTTAAAACATATAAGTCAAATTACTTAATTTAATAATTAATTCCCGCTGTCATGACAAATAGCGTGTTTTTATGAAGCAATAAGTATCAAAAGATTGACACTAGTTTAAGTCCGATTTCAAAGTGAAATTAATTCCAACGACCACTATTGGATTTAATGGTAAAAATATTTTCTAATTTCACTTTAAAACCAATTCAAAAGATAATCTAATCCTATAAATAAATTATATTAAAAAGTGGTTTTGAATTAAAATACAACATTTTACACTATTCATTAAAAAAATGACCTTTATCAGAAAGGTACCAAAAATTTACACAAAGTAAAATTTGATGTCCCGATTCTTAATAAGAGTTTTATTTGGTCCAAAATAAAGTATAAGAGTGATCAAAACTATATTTAATGACGGTTCACCATTAAAAGGTGATAAGTGAACCTTTAGTGAAAATTTGAGTATATATGCCCTAAAATTGAACTCTTTCCGTATTTTAAGCCTTTATCTTTTATTGGGTAAATGTATAAACATTTAAAAACATATATAATCATATTTTAGTTATTTCAATCCATTCCTGGGAGTACAACGGCTACTCGTTAACTAAAATTTAAAATAATATTATTTTATTACTAGTGTGCTACGTAAGTTTCAATGAAACTCATCGTTGTGTATCGGGTACGCTATCGAACATAGCAACCCCTTTAAAATAAAATTAATATTTAATTCGTAAATATTAATAAATATGAAAATTATTTATTCTTTATTTACCTGGGATGTTACAAGTGCCCCATATTTTCATGTTGTTTGAGATAGTGGATTTGGTCCGTCCAGTGGCATACCGATTATCATGTACAGAATGCTTCTATTCCTTGCATGAACGATTTCACATGTCGTGACATCAAATATATTATCCCAAACCTTTTCATGTGGATGTGATCATGAATGTCAAGATTTATGTGGATGTGTTCCCTGAGGATCATCTGATACACACTTTGTTCAATGGTGAGAAATATCTCTAGGGTGGGACTACACCTCCAGTTTGAGATTTGTGGAATTGTGGTTGTGTTTCTATGGAGAACTAGTAGAAGTAGTCTAATATGGGATCATAGTGGCCAAAAATGTTCACTGAGACCCCACAGTGATTCTTTGAGTATCTCAAGGATGAGCTGTTATATATTATGTATATGTTAAGATCCCATACTTTTTAAAGTACTTACCTTTTTAGTTTTTACTAAAATATATATTTTATTAGTTTTACATTGTCAATAAAATTATTGTTCAAGTCTTATTAAAATATGGATAGACTTTTTTGTTCACTATGACCACAATTTATTGGATGTATGCTAGTTTGAATTAATGGAATCAATGTATAATCACATTAAATGGCTTTAAGATGGTTTTCTAGGATTTTTAAGGATGCAGAGTTACTTTGGATCATTATATTGAAATGTTACAGAAATGTGTCTACAAAACATTTACATAATTTGTACCTATATTAAAAGTTATGTAATCTTCACCTGAAAAATGACAGGAATAGTTGCATTTTGAGATGTCGCTCAGGACGCGAAAATAATAAACCTCATAAATCTGTATTACATGAGGTGGAATTATGGGGAGTGTAAAATATTAAAATAAGGTTACATATTTTTCGGGGTATCTCTTTAATTGATAAATACATTACGTGAATGGGGTATAAAAAATATTCTTTTAGGCTTAGGCTGTTTTAAGGCTACCATGCATGTGATTGTTTTATTTTATTGGTGTGTCACATCATCATCTTGAAAATAATATTATTTACAATAATTTTTCAGTCATTCCTTTCTTTTTATATATTTCATTCAAATAAAAATCCTTGGTGAGTCGTTCTGGCTTGGTTTTCCATTTTATACTGTCATTCCTCATTATCATGGTTGTTTTATTTTGAAAGAATTTTGTTTTGGGTTTTATTATTATTTTTTTGCGTTATTTAAATTCTTTTATGTGATCTTACTCACCTATATTATTTATTTAATTTTCAATTTGAAGCATTTTGTGGATATCCAATTATAGGAAGGGCTTCTAAAACCAACCTTATTTCGTGTTTAATTGAAAAGTATGTGAATTAATGGGATTAAATAGATGTAAAATTCTCTCAAATTAATTTAATCCTGGAGTAATTGTATGTCATGGATTTGAATATTGGTTTGACCACTATGGATTAAATTGTTGATGTGACCCAGCTTATGGATACTCGCTGGGAGAGTGAACCATTGAATAATAAAAAATTGCCTATTGGTTTTTAGTTTTTTATAATGACATGAAATTGATAGTGATTTCATGATACATAATCACTTCTTAAAAGATTATGAATATCGATATGGATGCAGATAAATTTATAAATGAATAAATGTGACATTAAATGAAAATGGTAATTTTGAAAAAATAACAACTCCGGTTTATGATGTGATATTGTGATATCCTTTCTATTTTTGGTTTTTCTGTTAATACACAATGGTATATATATAGGTATTTTTATAGAGGATGAAATTATTATATATTGTGATTGGAATAGTGATATATCTATTAATTATTATATAGGTTTTATCCCCATTGAAACATGATAAAATTATTATATAAAGTCATTGACCTAGCTAATGATGAAATAATAATAAATATATATAAGTCTAGTTGTTGAAAGTTTTATACGGAGGTGTTTTACCAGCTATTTTATTTTTCCATAGATTATGGTTATGGTTTTCATGGTGGTTCAACACACTTACAGACATTCTCGTACTACTCTGAAGAAGGTAGATTTATGAATTTTATTAATTAAATAATTAATACACATGTTATCACATTATTTCATGAAATCACTATTAGACAGCGTTTTTAAACATAATGGTGTCAACATCCTTTATTTTACTCACTCCCTATTAGAGATTCCATTTGGTACCTAAGAAGATTTCATGGATTCACATTGGTAAATGGTAATGAATATGTGTTGCTGGTTTGTTGCATTCTACATGGGGTGGAGACTGGAGATGTTACTAAAATGGGGATTAGAGATGTTGTATTTCTTGATTATTTTTTTGTCAGTTGGTTCATTTATTTGTATTGATTTCATGTTTTAATTTGATACATTGCATCCCATCATTATGATATTCATCATTATTGTTTTATTGGTTTATACATTATTTTCTAGTTGTATGATATATGATTTCTTTCATTCTTCATTACTATTTTTTATTATTATTATAAAATTCAACAATGTTGTATCTCTAAACCTGAGGTTATAGTCTCCAGAATATATTAAGCACACCCCATTGGTTGTTGTTACTCTAAGGAATATTGGGATGTGCACTTGTGGTCTAATAACCATCCCATTCTAGAAATGTGACAGTATTCCATATTAGGGGATTTTACAAAGGGTATCTTATGGATGATATTAATAGACTAATATGCAATATGAAATGATAGGTATATTGGGAATGATTATCTCTTCAATTCTAGGGTATATTTTATTTAATTGATTATATTTATTCTCAAAAACTCTAATCCCAAATGATCATTGAGAATGAAAGTGAACCAATATTTAACTTTTTATGTTGTTTTCCTTTGATTGGGAAATTTGGGTCACCATCATTATTACCAATCACAGAAACAGAAAGTAAATGTTTTCAGCATCAGATATTGGAGTGTGGTTCTAGGGATATTTTATCACCTCCTAACACTATTTAAATACACATATAATATTATCAACAGTAATAATTAAAAAATTTTGAATTATACCATTTCCAGAGTCACAATAAACATCGCATAAATCATCTCATATAAAACAGGTTTTCAAGTAAACTGAAAAACCCTCTTTATATATATTTTAAAAATAGACCTATATATACCATTACAATGAATGGGTTTGAAAACATTCATTGAATGATTTTTTCAAAAACAAAACACAATTTTTAAAAACATATAAGTTACATTGAAATAATACAAACTCATATATTTTACTTAATTAATAAAAATAAATAAAAACACAATAACAACTAAATACTTAATGATAAAAATTTCAATTTCAATGAAAAAATATGATAATTCAAAATAACCAATTTATTAATTTTTGTCATACTCAAATATCAATTTATTTGGAAACTAGTAAATTGATTATATTGTTGACCAAAAAAGATCCATTAATCTAGTTATATATGATATGAAATTGTGAAATTGTTGAAATAACTTTCTTCTACAACCATTTCATAAATAATAACAAATAAAACATATATTATTCTATTGTACATATCACATATGTGTGTTTTATGTGTGAAAAGTGGTATTAAGATATCAAGAACCACATCTGATTCAAAAAACAATTCATAAATTCACATAACATGGTGGAAAACAATAGATAGAAATTTTCAATATACATATTGATAATGGTTAAACAATATATTATCACACCACCATGATCAATATAACTAGATTTTGTAAATATTAGTACATGAACTCATCCCTTTTTGAGGACTATATTGAATAGAATATGTGAATAATATAAATAAGGATAAGAAAGATAGTAGAGGAGGGTAAATTATACATTAAATGTTTATATAGAATAGGAGCAAAAAAATATTAATAAGTAATAGATCATAGAAGGATTTTATTTGATTATATGAATCCTTAACAGAATATTTGTTCTTTCTCTCGGATCCCAAGATGAAATAGGAGGGGTATCCTCAAATGGAAGCATGAAAATTTCCAGAAAAATTAATTTTCATGATAATTATATGACCTATGAGCATGAACACCGATCATTTTTACCATTCTGATTAAATTAAAACCACCAAATTAAAAATACCACTACTATATTTAATCTTTTAGACTTCAGGAATTGTTATTCACACATAACATGCATAATAGATAAATAGTAAAAAACATAAATGGTTTACCCAAAACTATTAGTAAATTCCATGAAAAATGAATATAAAATTAAATTATTGTAAATAAAATTTTTTGTGTCTCATGTATGTTTTTAATTACTCATCCTCTTGGTATGGTGGTTTCATGATAAGCATTTCTAAAACATAGGTTTTTTAATTCCATGAATGGTGTGTCACATGAATAATTTTTTTAGATTTTTTCATTATTAAAAAAATCAAATGTGTCACTGTGTGAAATATTTATTATTATGTATATGATATATATATTGATAATATAATTATAAATTAACATTATTATATCAAAAAAATTCCATTCAATTGTTTCATGAAAGGATTAAAAATTAGTTATTATTTTAATTTTAAAATATTTAAATTATTCTGATATGATTACCTGAATTGATAATTTTAGGATTACATTATCTTGAAAGAGATCATCTTGATGAGTAAATTCCACATTTTTTTATTATTTGTATCATTTAATTATTAATTATGGGTTGTTAATTTTTTTAAAATGTGTTATTTATAATGATAAATGCTGGTTGAGAATGAATTATACAGTGAAATAAAAAATGAATGAGTGGTATGGAATTAAATGACAATGAAAACATTTCAAAAAATTGTAATGATGACATATTATTGATACGTATATAAAATTTTTTATAGGTAATAAATGACCATTATATATAACCTTGATTTTAATAATTATTATGTTAAATTTAAATGATAATGAATGATATTTATAGATTCTAATCAATATTTATTGAGTCAATTATGTGTGGTATTATGTAATTAATAGACATTGTAATTAAAAAAATTACTATTTTTAATCCATGATAAATTTTTTAGAATTTTAGTAATGGAATTAATAGCCTAAATTGAGAATTGAATTATTTAGAAGATTTTATTGTCTTTTTTAAATATATTAATACATGTTAATTTGTATATAATTTAATAATATATGTGGAAATTCATTAACTTGATTAAATGTTTTGGAATTTCATTTCAATATAAATAAAAAAATAATAAAAAATTATTGTAGATGGATTATAGTTTTTGTCTAGATAGAGTTATGTGATGTTATTTCAGTGAATAAATGTGGTTATTCTCAATTTGGGAAATTATTTTGGAAGATTGTAATATTGTCTATAATGTGATAGTAGTTGTTTTAGAAACTGTATTGATTTTCATTATCAATATTAAAACCCACTATGACTCCTCCTGAGTTGGCAGGGATATGGTGAATAACCTCCAAAACGTTCATCAAATGGTCCATATCTAGGAGATAGGAAACTAGGGGTTTTAGGTACAATATAAGAGGAATTACGCTTTTAAATCTAAGGAATGAAAAGAATCCACTTGCTAATTCTGAATCAATACATGTAATCAAGCTGATATAATCCCAGTAATACCATATATGAAATGAATTCTTATCTAAATAGCTAGAGAAACAAAAACATCTATAAAATAATTCAACCCCAAAAGAATATATCAACCACTATAATATATACCAAATTTTATAATTATTTTCATGTACAGTCCAACATGATATTTTAACCATTCCAAAAAAATTATAAAAATAATTTATATCTGCACTGGTTATTAAATGAAATAATAAATGGGAACATTGTATAGAAAACTCATGTAATTATGGAATAAATAAAATAAAATATTTAATGGTATAAATTAAATGGATACAATATTCTATACTTGGTAAAATTAATAACCCATATCACTATAAGAACGCCCTCCAATCCATGAATAATATAAAGAAATGGTGGCATTAAAATAAAGTACCAGAGGTTCCCTATTACAAAATTACAAACCAATATAGTTACCCTCACATATTATAAAAATATGTATCATCACACCCATCATAATTCATATCCATATAACACATAATACAATAAATTCTATAACTTTATAATACATCTATATACAATCCATATTATATAAAACCCAAATAAACATGATCACATCATGATCTCGAAAATGTATAGTAGGTTAAGGGGCATGGTAGAATATATGTGTATAATGAATTGATTTTAGGGGTTCACATGATACTGTTGTCTATATGGGAATATATTATCTTCTTATAATCTATTTGTATGAGTAGCAATAGTGAATTCCACATCATCCTCTATGAATGTAAAAAAATATATACTGGTATATATAGACTCACATGTTCCAATAATGGTTCAAAAATCTATTATATGTATCAACACTAATCCCATCATATTCATTTCGTCATTATATTTTTTTGACGTACTCTATTTATAATTTGAATTTAGATGTCAATAAAATGATTAATCTTAACAAAATTCCAAATTTTCTAATATATTGTATAATCAAATTAGATTTTACAACATTACTTATTTAATACATTAGTAAATTTATTCCAACATATAATAATTTATTGCATACCATATATTGCATCCCATTCTTTATCCTATACAATATTCAATCATTCCATATCCATGAAATAAGATATTTAAGCTATCAAATAAATGAAAAAAACCCCACACTTTTATGTCACTATATCTGTGCCACGTATTCACTATTATAGAATATATACAATTATTTCATATTCAATCAAAAATGGAACAAATAAAAAAAATTACACATATTTTAAAACCCTCCCAACTATTATCGATCCAATTAAATTTATATGATTAAAAAAATTATAATTCTAAAAAATTAATATAAGGATTTGTAATTACACATAAATAGAATTAAAATAACAATGATCTGATATCACCAACCCCAAATTAATTATTTTTTCAAAACATATTTTAATATAGTAACACTATACACAAATATATGTGTCCACATAGAGGACCCTCACCTACAATATGTGTATCCTTCTTCAGTCGAATCCTATACTCCCAAGGAAATTGAAGGAAGGTAATATAATAACAAATTAAAATTTCCCATTATTTGTAAACATCCAACCACCTAAAGGTATTAAATTGATTTCCCTGAATAAAATTCACGTAGTTTTCTAAAAGATCCTCTTTGTTTTCACTAAAATCAAAATAGAAGATGAAGATCAATAAGAGAGAAACCTTCTTAACATATAATTGATAGATTGATTAAAAACCTCTGTGTATCTCATTTCATTATGATGAACATTTTTTCCATCAAACAATTATATAGAAGCAATTATATTAAGGTTAGTATCCATCCTAAATCCTCACTATCTTCATCATGTCAAACTCCACTTATCCAAAACATTACTCTTGAAAATATATCATCGCATAATAATATCCCCTTTAAAAATTTATATATTCAATTCATAGAAATATAAATTTTATCATATAATTCCATAAATATATTTTATTAATATACACATCAAAAAAATTCTTCATGGTGAAATGAATAAAATTGTGAATTATTTACAAATACCTTGAAAAAAAAAACAATTTTTATTACCTAACCACCATCCATATAAAGTCAATTTTTTACTCCAATATCTCCTCCAAATCCCCCTATAAATTAATATAATCAACATTTTAGTTTTGATTTAAATTCAATCTAAAATCAACTTATTATCATACTCAATCATTCTCAAACTCCTAAACCTAAAAAGTAAGGGATAACTACAATAAAAATCCATAATATTTTATATGTAAGAAACTTTCTCCTCCCCAAGAATATACTAAAAACAATAATAAAAAAATAGTCCCAACATTCAATAAAAATATGATCTATATAAATAAATCATCTTTTCCACTAAAATACTCATCAATGTGCTCACAAAAAAGGGAGTGATAAAAATAATCACATGAAACGTAAGATTAAACTAATATTTTGTTCAGAAATTTATGTTCAAAATAAAATTGGTTATTGAACATGTATTTGAGACACTCACTCATAAGAAAATCCCTCAAAACACCCAGCCAAATTCATAATATACTCAAATGTAATGAAATCTCATTACAAAATCATATCTAAATAGACCAAGATCTCTAAAAGTTTTTCAATGAATAGTTCATCCTTATGGATTTTAAATTCACCCAAATTAATGTAATATGTTTTTTCATCCTCATATATTTGATTCTACATCGCATTGATGAAATTATGAACCTGATCAATTTGGGGTGAAAAAATACACCCATGAACCAATTAAAAAATTCTCTTCTATAATTTTAATTGACTAACAATTAAAAGTAAATGATTTCTTCCACTAATAAATAGCTAAAACTCATGGAAAATATGGAATTTCAAGAACACATTATCTCAAATAATAAATATAAATGGAGCCCTCATAATATCAATATAATATATTAAATTAACATAAACTTCTTCCATCCATTCTCAAATATCAAGTACCTTCTCTATCATACTAATTAAAAAACCATACTGAATGTTTTTCAGTTATCCAATCACAATATAGCATGAGGGTGATCTATATTTCTTCTATAAAACATCACAAAATATAGAATACCAATGGATGATTTATAATTATTATTATATGAATACTCAACCAATGTTAAATTCATCATCTATGAACGCATAAATCTTTGGAAACAATTTATATACATATGCTATTTTTTATATATAAAAATATATATCCAACTATTTTTACAAGGATTGGATTTTTTTCTATATCATAAAAAATATCCAAAATCAGCCTACAATCTACTAATAACTCATACAAAGAAAAGGATATATACTAATGATTATCTTTTTCAGGACTATGTTCAATATCAATATTTATTAAATTTAAATTCTCTCCAATTAATCTATATCTGAAAAATCATTAATCACCATCAAATATATTAATTTTTTAGGGGATCCACCAAAACCCATTTATTATTATGAAATATATACAATCAAGCTCGAAAAATCACAAAATCCATTGTGATGTCATCCCACATCCACTATAGAATTTTAATAATTATTAATAATCTAGATAAAACACAATGGATGACCTTAACCCACTGATAAGAAAGGTATAATGGAAGAATAAAATGAACTATTAATGATGGGGGGAACAATATTTCTATTTAAATTCATGATATGTATTATAAAATCATGTATTATGTAATAGAGTTGAAATATGAAACATCATAGAATATTACACTCGTATATCCCATATAATTAACATCTTTTTTAATTTAATATTAAATATTTACCATCCTCCATTTATATATCTATATAATTTCCATTTATGAAAATCTCTATCAATAACTATATCATAGGATATAACAGTTGATACTCCTAAACATTCAAATATAAAGGTGTGTGAACCATCAATTTATACATGTAAAGCCCCCCACTAGCATACTTCATGTCTTGATATAGGGTTGAATGTTCTTCCATCATTGTCCATTTTTTCCAACCTCATGATAGAAATCTCATTATGAATTTTTACTAATCATATAAACTACAATATAAAGTTTCTTTATAATAAATTAGACATTAAAATATAAATATTTCAATAACTCTATTTTTATTCCATAGTTTTAGTGAAAACACATGTGAGGGAATAGTGAATTGGGTGTGGCTGACATTCAACAAAATACTAAACATTCTTTTGGACATATTAAAACCGCATTGGATTATGAACCCTTATTAATAATTATGATATAAAAGGATATATTTTGGTTACCAAAGTAAAAATACTTTATGAAATGATGGAAAATATTAAATATGGTGAAATATGTTTTTTACATTGTTTACAACTCAAAATAAGTATGTACTCATTTTTGTGTTTGGGTCCCTTTTACTCACATGTTTCCCTCAACAATATCCATCAATGAATAACAACTCGTACTATTTTGGATTATCATGGAACCCAAATGGATGTTACCTAGTATAATTATGGTTTTGTGAAACACTCGAAACCTTGGATAAAATTATAGTGAAAAAAACAAAAATAGCATATGATATTCACACATCCTCTTGATAGTATTCTATTTATTTCTATTTTTTAAGTACATTCCCCTAGTAAAGACATAATATGGGTATTTAAAGTGCTTATTCCTTATCCATCAACCATTAATCATTCATGTACCTTATTCATTACTCTTATTATAATAATTTATTAGTATGGAAAAAACCTTTCCCACCCTCCTTTTTTATACATACAAATTGGAATGATTGTTTTTCTCTTTGTATAATTATATCCACATACACTTTCACCCCCTTTCGTCTCTTCATATGGTTCTTGAATAAAACATTGGATCTATCAGTCTATATTTTTCTCTTCTTTAGAAATACAGGATTTATAGATCCATGGATTAATTAAACCTATTTTATTTCAATGAATATCATGAATCTGTTAGTTTTGAGTCTATTAACCCCATTTCATCTATAAATTCACTCCAAAATTTTTCATGTCATATAATGTATTAGTTCAAACATTAATTTTATTCAAAATTAAAAATATATATTTATATTGATTTTAGTAATGACACTTATCACTACCTTTTTGACTTATATAATTTTTCTCTAGAGAATAATCTTAAAACAACTTGAATCTACATAAATATCAACATTTAAGACAACTTATTATTCGACATTCAATTCATTGGTATTAACTTTTTAATTTTCTAATCGATTAAATTAAAATAATGTTACAAAATTTTATATTATTATTTTTTTCATAAAAAAATTGACATAATAATTATAATCCACATATACATGAAAAAAATTCAAAAACGCATTATTAGTTTATACGTCCATTAGGGAATACTATCTCGATGATCATATTCTTTTTCCATGTCCTCTATATTGAAAAAATGTTTTTTCTATGGAAATTACCTACTAATAAATTTTTAATATGATATAAACAGATTCCAAAACACAATTCATGCTTTATGAATGACTAATGAATGAAATAATAAGTCATTATAAATGTTAACGAACATATACCGATTGAATTGTAACATGAAAATTTGAATAGTATTGTGACCCTTATGAATAGAAAAAATTAAAATGGAATTATAAACTCACCAATTACACTATAAATAAAATTTATCAATATTATAAGGGACAATATTATAAAATTATATCATTTATTAATTAAATAAATATTTTAAAAATTATTGGTTTTGTGTTGTAATTTTATAGGTGTGAAATAGAAAATAAAAAATTTGGGATTAATTCAATAAGTAAAAAATAAAATTTATTTTCATAATAATATTTCATAAATTATTATTTTTTTGTATTATTTTTTTATGATAAATTATTAGACCTTAATAATTTTTTCTATGTTTTATAATAGCTTCCATAATTATAAAATCAATATTTTCCTAATCCATAATGATTTTAATTTTAATTATAATTTATCATAATTATAAACATATTTTCATAAAATGGATTATTTTTTTTAATTTTAAACATCTAAATATGTATATGGTATATTTTTTTGTATTTTTAAAATATACCATACTTTTGGGTTAATATTAAAATACGATAATTTACAATAAATACTATATACCTGAATTATGGATTCATAGATGATGTATTGATGATATAAGACCCAAATATATTACCATTAATAATAATTTATTATATTTTATGATAATATTCAAACTATTCATATTCAAGAATGATAATTATAAAATAATGAATTAATTAATAAGAAAACACACCTCCTCCAATATAAATACCTCCCTTCACAACTTATTTTCTTCACAACTCACAAGCCTTGTACCTTGTCAAAATGATACCTAATAAACCTCCCAGATGTATCCCATACATCAAAATGATATTATTCTTTACAAAAATCCCAAATCAGACCCTTAAGGGGGTACTCAAGAAGAGTAAATCTAACGGAAAAACAATATACCTTTTATTTTAATTTCATTTAATGTTCCTTTATTTTATTTTTCTATCCTCACCATCCCTTATCCAAATGGTATAATAACTCAACTACATTAAATATAATTGAATTTTGTTTTTATAATGGAATAATTCATCATCATATCTCTTTCAACATCCTTTTATACTAGAAATTGAAATGTTGTCTGTGATATGTTAATTTAACACATTAAAGGGCGTTGAAGTATTCAATTTCCACTACCATCATCTATGATGGTAATGAAAATATTCTATGGTTTAAAATATTATAATATTTTTATTATATATTATTTAATGTTATGATATCAGTTTTTATAATAGATATTAATTTACTAAATAATTTGTGTTCATTGTGATAAAAAAAGCAAAATTAATCTACAAGATTGTGCTTAATGATTTATCAAATGAATCATCATCAATTATGGATCCCAAATGGAATTTATTTATTATTTTATTTAATAATTATCATATATTTTCAATTCTATACTAATATTGTAACGACCCAAAATTTTGAATTTTTTCGTTTCCTAATTTTGTGTGTTATTTTATTTTATACTCAATGAAACTATTTCATTTAGTGTAATGGGTATAATTAAAATGATATCATTGGTTTTTGACTAATATATGACCATTTTTAATATGAACATTGGAAATTGAACTCTTAGTGTTGTGATTATTGTTTATAAATACAAGTTATCTTGGTTAATTAATATAGAGAGAAGATTTGATGGCATCCTCTAGTAGACACAGGCTATTCGAAGCCCATCTAACGGAAGATGGTAAGGAGGTATCAGCACTTGGATTTTCATTGGACCAAACCCAAGCCAAACATCATTGTGGGAAGCTAGAACGGAATCACCTTCACGAGAAGTTCAAGCTGATTGAGATCACCACTCTGGAAATGTTGGTTGAGCGGCCCTAAGATTCTATCACCATATCACACCTTACAATTAGGTTCTACTCTGGTGTTATATTGGTATATATAACGAGATGTTAACTACTTTTTGTAATCCTTTGATATAAATAAAAACTGTGATTTCTTCTTATGGTGAATTTTTTGATTTTTCAAATGTCTGGATAAGTATAGTATATATATTATTAATTAATTTCGAAAAAATGGGATATTTTAAAATATATAAATAAACCTAAAATAATTAATAATGTGTAGTTATTTTCAAAAAACGGTCTGCTACAATTGTGTTCAGTATGAAATTTAGAGTCTCATAAGATCAACCTAATTTTTGGTGAATAGTATATTATCCATAGTTATTTGTGCATATGATTATTAATGTGACCAAATGGATTAAATAACCTCGCTTAATAAAGTATTAATATAATTTACGGTCCTTTACTAAGTAATGTGATTCAATAAAATAAGTAAATAACAGTTTCATGAATTATTGGTTAAGTATTATTAATGTTTAAATTATAGATATTTAGAAAATTATTTTTATAAAATAGTGTTCATTTTTAATTCAGAGAATTGATATATGGATAAGTGATTTTTGGGGATTTTTCTAAAAAAGTTGAATTTTTAGTGAATAGTTAAAATACTATTTTTATTTTAATGTGTTCAATTAAATCATTAAGGATGTAATAATTATGTAATCATTCTGGTCCACTTATGAATAATAATATAAGTAATGAGGTTTCTAATGTGTCCAATACCATGGGAAAATACCTTGGGAAAACACATGGATTTTCCAATACCAAGGGTGAGGTGTCCCTTGGAAATTAATTATTTGTTCCCTCTCACCCCATATAAATACGAAGACATTCCCTCATCCTTTTCATTCCAAAAACCCCCTCAATGATTTCATGGCCTCCTTACCTCCGAGGAAGTCCTCTCAATGTTCCCTAAATCCTCCCAAGGTCCCGACCATCATGCTTCTGATGTTACTCTTCAAGGTAAGGGATCCTTTCACCCTCCTCCTTTAAGTCATGACACCATTTATGTTATGGAATATAGTTCCATTTTATTATGTGGTTTATCATTATTATATATCTTTACTACTATCCATTTCCTGTCCAAATGATAAGATCCACTTTCCACACTCATCAATTAATTTTCTATACATTTTAGTGACGTGTTATCCTGCCGAATTTTATGAAAAAGAAATTGCATCTTCCCGTTCCTTTCATGTTTCCTTTTCTTATGGTATGTCCTTAAAATATCCATACCATGTTCTTATCTCCATGTCATTATGTATGGATAATTTAATATGAGTCATTTATGAGTGGGTTAGCCTTGTACCCTCTCCTTTAATTACTTTCTAAAACATTATTATGTAGTCGTTATGCTGCAGAATTTTTCTCTCAAAATCTCTCTCTTTTTCTCAAGAAATTCTCTTGTATTATTTATGTGGATACCAAAATCTATTTTCATTTACTATGTTATTAATCAATAAATGAAATTATATATATTATTTTGTAGTCCACATACATATATCACTCACTCCTTTTCCATGGGTTATAACTGACATAATGATCTTATTTTTGGGTACTTTTTAAATGTCATGATTTGACAAGAAACCCATTTAATTTCATCTATTTGGGTTATTTATGAGATATTTTATTTTTATATATGTGTCTCACATGAATTTAAATACATATTATGGGTGCGACCTGTTATTTATTCATTGCATTAGGTAATGAATTAATCACTGGAGATGAAAAGTTTCAGGATATGTTGATTAATAACCTTGGTAATTTTTATAACACCTTGGGTATGGACCTTCGTGATATGATAATGATTGTATAAATTAATATTTGAATCCACATATTCAAGTTATGTTTCTATTTCATTTCATTATGATATTACAATTCTTACATTTCACATGTCTTTATGTTTTTATTCATGTTCTTATTGATATCACAAGTTCATTGATTCCCTTGTTCACCCTTACTAGGCCTTCTGCAAACCCTTTACATTGATGTATATCTCTTGGATACGAGACATAGTAATTATACATATGATGAAAATATGATGAAGCGTTACAAGTGGAATGGAATAATTTTTTATGTTGTTTTCATGTTTTATGTCCCTGATTTCCAAGACAGTAAACGTTAAAGATCATTGGTTTGTAAAATGAAATGAGAAGTTATGTAATAAAATGGAGGGATTCCATATTTGGAATCAAAGGGATAGTTTAGTTATTTATGGAATTAGTCAATTAAGTATTTATAAATAAACGTATAGAAAATTTTCAATTTAATAAAAAATCCATGTATTTTTTGGGTATCGAGTAAGTGGTTTATCAAGAAAAGACATCCTTGTATGGATACCAGTATGTTGAGGTGGATCTGGCACAAATGTACATTGGGGTAAAATTATAAAACACCACATTGAGCATGACTCTAATAGGAATTGATATACAATAATGGGCCTTGATGCACTCTAATTTATCAAACTCATGGGGGATATGTTTGGTTAATCACAAGCTTTGTTATGAATCATTATGAAGGAATTATATTGAAATGTAATTGTCGTAGCATGATGTTTTATGAAATAAAATCATTTATAGTTAAAAGATAATGAAGTCAAATAACTTTCTCAAAAATGTTTAATTATTTTTGGAAATGGATGGTAATTGGAGGAACTGTGCAAATGGTGACCACAATGGACAATGCACTGACGACCCTCCAATTGAAGCCGGAATGGAAACATTGTTGCAAATGATGAATCAACTGACTCAAATTAGGGGAAATAACTTCAATCAATCTGAGAGACTGATCACACTGCAATGGGAAAAAACATTCTACTGATTCCTTTATGCTCCAACAACCACCAACCATCAGTGGATCGACTAACCCATTGATTGCTGAGATGTGGATCTTCTCTATCGAGAAGATCTTTTCTGTGATCCACTGTTCAGAGTAATAGAAAGTCACCCAGACTGTCTATTTCTTAGAAGGAGAAGCTAATTTGTGGAGGGAACTGATTAAAAACACTAGGAAAATAGTAGAAGTTGAAACTATGGTGTGGGAAATGTTCAGAAGGCCATTTTTCAGTAAATATATTTCTCGTTCCATGATAACATGAATAGAGAAGAAGATTCTCGAGCTGAAGCAGAAGGAGAAAGAATCTATCGGATGATATGATATGAACAACACACGACTTTCATGATATACCTCTTGATTTTTGATGGATCCAAATGGTAAGTTTTATAGAATCTTCAGTGGAATGAGACCTCATCAGCTGAAGAATCTAGCCAATCTAGAATATGATAGCTATGAGAAGATCACATGGAGTGTGAGAAAGTCGAGATATAGTTTGGTGAGAAGATCTAGTCTCATAAATCCAATGACTAGAATAGATCGATGCATCACATCATATTGAGGACTTTTGATCATGGAACATGAGGAAAGGAAGTGCAACATCCCACGTGTAATAAATGTGTTATGAAGCATTCATGGAACTACCTGCCCGATGGTGGGAAATGCTACATGTATGGATGTGATGGACATATTGCGAGGAATTATTGTAGTGTGGTGAATCATCATCTTCAAAACACAAACGAAAAGGCGAATATGGTGTTTCCCTACCTGATGTCCAGTGCTTCATGTGTGGACAATGTGGGCACTTATGCTAATCACTCCCCAAATCCGAGGGCTATGGAGGGGAACCACCATCAGCCTCAGCAAAGAGAGAGAAATAAAGGCTGGGCATTCTTATCATGAATACTGAAATTGAAGTGCCAAATGATTTGGTGGAAGGTACTCTTGTTGTTCTCTCAATTCTACCAAGTAAAAAAAATTATTCTAGTTCTACGCATGCCATTATTTCCTCTAAGTTTGCAATGAATTTAGAATCCAAACCTGTTTATTTTATGTACTGTTATTGGTAAATAATCCTGGTGGGATTATCCTTGCATTGTCAGTGTTTATAAACTTATGTATTTAGTTTGGTGAGCAGAATATGATTGCAAATCTAGTAGTCATTCCGATGTTGGAATTTGATGTTATACTAAGGATATACAGGATCTCAAAGTATAATGCTATGTTCAAATGCAGAAGCAAGGAAATATCAGTGGTCTTGATGGGAAATCCTACATTTATATTCCATGGAGAGATATATCAACCTGATATTTTTCTATAAGAACACCCTCTATCCTTCTTTATGTAGTTGATAGGTGAAGAAGAAGATGGAGATGAGTGTTTTAGGATATAATGTTTCCCCATCATCCGGGAATAAATTGATGTATTTTTTTAGTAGTTTCCTGGACCTCCCCCAGAAAGAGAGGTAGATTTATCCATTGAACTCTTACCTGGATATCATCCAATATCAATGACCCCCTAAAGATGAAAAATACAGAGCTAGAGGAATTAAAGAAACAAATCCAAGATCTTTTGGAGAAGGGGTTTATCCGATAAGTGTGTCTCCTTAGGGAGCACCCATTCTCTTTGTGAAGAAGATAGATGGATTAATGCGGCTATGAATTGATTATAGAGGACTGAATGCGATCAAAGTAAAAAACAAATACCCTCTTCCATGAATTGATGACTTATTTGACCAACTTCCTAGGGCTCAATTATTCTATAAGATTGATCTTCATTCTGGTTATCATCAATTGGGGGTGAAGAAAGAATAATTTTCCAAAAAAATTTCTTCTGATCAATATTTGGGAATTATGAGTTTGTTGTTATGACCCTCGATCAAACTAATGCACAATCTATTTTATGGATTTGATTAATAGATACTTTACTGACTACCATGATAACTTTGTTGTAGTTTTTTTGATGATATTCTGATATATTCCAAAATTCACAAGGAGCATGGGGCTCATCTAAGGGCTATTTACAAATACTACGAAAGGAGAAGATTTTTGATATATTCAGTAAATGTTAATTCTTGTAACAATAAGTTGCTTTCATGAGGCACATTTTTACTAATGAAGGAATCACAATTTACCCAACATAGACAAATGTTGTAGTGGAGTGGCCTCAACCTACAACAATAACCGAGATTCATAGTTTTCTCTGATTAAAGGGATATTATATGACATTTGTGAAGAATTTTTAACGACATTATATTCTATTTACTAAGATATCATGAAAAGGGGTTAAGTTCATCTTGAAAAAGGATTGTGAGGAATGTATCCAAATTCTGAAGAAAATATTGGTTACTACACTGATGTTAACTCTGCCCTCAGGTGGAGATGGATTCCTTATGTTTAGCAATTCATATCTGAAAGTTCTTGGGTGCGTCCTCATGAAAAATGAAAAATTCATTGCTTATGCATCACAACAGTTGAAGACACGTGATCAGAACTATCATATGCATGATCTACAGCTAGCTGCAGTCATTTCTACTCTGAATATATAGAGGTACTATTTTTATGGGGATAAATTTTCTATATACACAGACCATCAATGTATGATGTATATTTTCACACAAAATGAATTGAACCTAAGACAAATGTGATAGTTGGAGCTTCTTAAAGACTATGATTGTTCAATTCATTATCATCCCGAAAGAGAAAAAATGTTGTTGATGCATTAAGTAAGAAAGAACCAGTCGTTATTTCCATGATGAGGATTCAAAAATATACTTTGATCAATGGACAAGTAATTCTATACATGTGATTTATAATGAAAGGGACATCATCAATCCTAACCCAAATGATTTCTCAACGGTCATTACAAGAGAAGATCAAGAATTTTCATAAAGAAGATCCTTTGTTATAGAATAATTTTGAAGCTGTATAGGATGGGAAGTTTCTTAAGTTCAATATTGATCATGAAGGTGTTCTGAAATTTCGTACAAGACTATGTGTTCCATCTATTCTGGAAATAAAGAACGAGATGATGGATAAAGCTCATGGATCTACATTCTCTATACATCTTAGAATGACAAAAATTTATAGGGATCATCGTGATCATTATTGGTGGGATAATATGAAAAGAGAGATTGATGACTACACAACAAGGTGCCTGATATGTCATCAAGTGAAGTCAAAATGACAACTTCCTAAAGAGGTATTGCAACCACTTCCCATACCTGCATGGAAGTGGGATAATATAACTATAGACATCATCACTGGACTCCCAAAAACATTAAAAGGAAACAATTCGATATAGGTTATTGTGGAGCATCTCACCGTGACTTCCCATGTTATCTCTATCTAGGAAGATTCCTCTTTTGATCAACTAGGTATGATTTATGTGAAGGAAGTGGTCAGGCTGCATTGAGTTCCAATTTCTATCATATCTGATAATTATGCAAGGTTCACATCAAAATTCTAGATATGTCTTCAACATGAGCTGAGCACTGAACTAAATTTCATTACGACCTATCACCCCCAAACTGATTCCCAATCATAATGGACTATTCAGACACTTGAGGAAATGATGAGAACATGCTCAATGGAATTTAAATG
This sequence comes from Viscum album, assembly GCA_963277665.1. Lineage (NCBI taxonomy): Eukaryota > Viridiplantae > Streptophyta > Magnoliopsida > Santalales > Viscaceae > Viscum > Viscum album. Next base: position 862,957,013 of record OY728152.1, on the reverse strand, counting down.
TGGATGTGATCTACATCTCCCTTTAGTTGAGTTCTCTTACAAAAACAGCTTATACTCAAGCATTCAAATGGCACCCTATGAAGCTCTCTATGGGAACCTATGTAGAACTCCTACATTTTGGGATGAAGTTGGTGAGAGAAATATTCTTGGGAATGATCTTGTGCAAGAGAAGATGGAAAACGTCTATACCATCCAATAACTCATTAATGCTACTTAGTGTCAGAAAACGAGCTATGCCAACAATCGTCGATGGGACTTGGAGTTTGATGTCAGTGACAAGGTCGTTATATGAATATCACAATGGATGAGATTCATGAGGTTTTGTAAGTAAGGGGAGCTCATCCCGAGGTACATTGGCCCCAATGAAATTATTGATCACGTTGGAGAAGTGGCTTATCCGCTTGCACATCCTCCAAATCTAGCACAATTTCATGATGTCTTCCACGTATCCCTTTTGAGGTACTACGTAACTGACCATTCTCTTGTACTAAACCCATAAGTGGTACAACATGATCATAACCTCTCTTATGGGGAGAAAATGATGGAGATCTTGGATCATAGAGACAAGGTTATACATACCAATACTACCAACCTCGTTAAGGTGTTGTGGGGGAACCACAAATATGAAGAAGATACATGGGAACCAGAGGAATCTATGAGTTATAAGTACCCATAACTTTTCTTTTCTGAGGGTATGATTTAAAATTTTGGGGATGAAATTCAATATGTGGGGAAGAATGTAACGACCTGAAATTTTGAATTTTTTTTGTTTCCTAATTTTGTGTGTTATTTTATTTCATACTCAAAGTAAATATTTCATTTAATGAAATGAGTATTATTAAAATGAGACCATTGGGATTCGATTGTTTTTTGAACGTTGGTCAATATAACAGTTGGAAACTAAACTCTTAGTTTTGTGATTATTGTTTATAAATGTAATTGATCTTGGTTAATTAATATAGAGGGGCGATTTGATGGCATCCTCTAGTAGACTCGGGCCATTTGAATCCCATCTGATGGAACATGGGAAGGATGTAGAACCACTGGTCTTTGCTCTAGACCAAACCCAAGCAGAACATCATCATGTAAAGCTGGAAAAGAATTGCCTTCGGGAGAAATTCAAGCTGATATAAATCCCCACTCAGGCAATGTTGGACGAGCCTCCCCAAGATTATATCACCATAGCGCACCCAACACTTTGGTCATATGTTGGTGTTATAAGGGTTTATGTAACGATACCATAGCTTATTTATGTAATCCTTTGATTTAAATTAAAACTTTGATTTCTTCTTATGCTGAAGTTTGTGAATTTTCAAATGGCTGGATAAATATAATATGTATATTATTGATGAATTTTGAAAAAATTGGATATTTTAAAATATTTATGTAAACCTTAAATAAATAATAATATGTAATGATTTTAAAAATTTAGTCTTCTACAGTTTTTTTCATTAAAAAATATAGAGTCTAATAAGATCAACATAATTTTTAGTGAATAGTAAATTTTGAATAGAGATTTTATGCTTATGATTAGTAATGTGACCAAATGTATTCAGTAACCTCACTTAAGGATGTATTAATATAATTTGGGTACATTGATTAATTAATGTGATTCAATAAAATAAGTAAATAACCATTTTTAGATATTATTGGTAAAGTATTAGTATTTTCGGGTGACGATTGTATTTTATTTAAAAATTAAATTAAAAATACTTTGAAAATTAATTTTATAATATTTATTTGATTTTTTAATTCATATAATTGATATTATGTCAAGTTCTTTTTGTTGATATTTCTGAAAAACTTAAATTTTCATTGAATAGTGAAAATACCGTTTTTTTCGATTGTTTAATGATATAATTAAGGATTTAATAATTATTTTATTATTATGGTCGACTTATTAATACTACGATACGGTATTAGGTGTTCCAAGTGGCCAATAAAATGGGAAATACCATGGGAATTCCCATTTTTTGCTAATACCACTGATGAGGTGTCCCTTGGAAATTACTGATTTGGTCCCTCACTTACCTCTATAAATACCAAGCCATTCCCTCATCCTTTTCATTCTGAAATCCTCTTCAACGAAGATCTGGGCTCTACTTACCTCCTAAATATTCCCCCCATGTTTCACTTAAGCTACCCATGGTCCCAACTTTCATGATTTTGAAGATACTCTTCAAGGTAAGGGATCCTTTCACCCTCCTAATTTAAGTCATGACTTCATTTCTGTTATGTATTATAGTTCCATTTTATTACAGGCGGTATTTTCCTTGTATGTATTTACTACCATCCATTTATTTTCCAAATTATTAGATACCCTTTCCTCTCTCATCAATTTATTCTCTAATTATTTAATTGATGTCGTTATGTTATCGAATTTCTTTTAAAAGAAATCGCATATTCCCTTTCCTTAAATTTTTCCTTTTCCTATGGTATGCCATTAAAATATTCATACCGTGTTATTATATCCATTTAATTCTGTATTTATATTTTAATATGAGTTATTTATGACTCGTTTACCCTTTTACCCTCTATTTTTATTATTTTATAAAACATTGTTATATACCCGTTATGGTGCAGAATTTTCGTCTAAAAATTTCACTCTTTTTTTCACGAAATTCTCTTATATTATGTATGTGGATACCCAAATATATTTTCATTAGTATTGGTCTTAATGAATACATAATATGATATATTTTATTTCAGAATTGTCATACATATATCCCTCACTCCATTTCCATGGGTTATAAATGAAATTATGATCTTATTTTTATGTACTTTTTAATCGTCACGATTTTAACACGAAACCCAAATCATTGATTCTATTTGGGTTATATATAATTTTTTTATGATCTATGATTCTCACATGAATGTAAAGACATATTAATGATGCACCCTGATATCGGTCCATTGCATTAGGTAATGAATTAATATCTAAAGATGACACGTTTCATGATACCTTGGTGAATAACCCTAGTAATTTTTATGACAACTTAGGGATAGACCTTTGTGATATGTTCATGAATGTCTAAATGAAATGTTGAAGCCACATATTCATGTTATTTTTCATGTTATTTTCATTATGATATGCCTATTCATCCATTTCTCATGTCTTTGTGTTTTTATTCATGATCTTATTGATATCACTAGTACATTGATTCTGTTGTTCACCCTTACTGGGCCTTCTACTCACCCTTTACATTGATTTATGTCTCCAGGATATGATATTTTTTAATTGTACAGAGGATGAACATATGATGAAGCCATACATGTGTATTAGAAGAATGTCATATGTTTTTTTCTTGTTTTTTGTCCCTGATTTGAAAAAAACTTGACGTTAAAGATCCTCGGTTGGTAAAATTTAATTTGAAGTTATATAATTAAAAGGCGGGATGATATAAATATCATCATTGAAAATGATTTTCCATAACCATATATAACTAAATTGATCGTGAAATCCAATGAAATCAACCCTTCCAAATGATGAAATTGAATTTCTTAACCCATGAAAAATTTCATAAATGAACATAGTTGTGTTATAATAAATAATATATATATATATAAATGGTCCCGGTGGAATTAATTAATTAATCTAATTGTATTATTCATGAAATTTATATCATGTTAAAAATAATTTTGGACAAAAGGTAACAGATTCGACCTGAACCTCCACAATTCCCCGAGGAAACTCTTTCCCGCTTTTAACCCAAATGAAATTATATTATATTTTTATTTAAATATTCTAAATTATGTATATATGTTCCAAATTCATGTATTTATATCATTTAAAAATTATATTATAGGCATACAAATGTTTTTAAAAGATTCTCTATTAGATAATTCTAGATAAGAAAGAACGATTTATGGGAACATCCTAAATTCTTACCCATTTTGAAATATGCTCTGTATTCTATTTTAATCCAGCATTATCATTCTGTAAATAATCGTTTTATAATGAAATATTTCCTAGTTCACTTATTATTTTATATAATATATTATTCCCTTTTACATAAAATGATCATTAATATTTTTCATAAACCACATTAAAGTGATTTATTTCTAATGTTTCATAAATTCCATTATTACATTTATTCACTTCTGTTTGAACTAAATTTTCATGATCTATTATTATCATACCTTGTTAATATCAATATATTTTTTGAATCCATTATTTCATAGACACATTTAGGATACTATCATTGTTTATGCCATGTGACAATATTCTAATACACATTCCATTCAATGGGTAATGCTTAATTTTTGTTTGATTCATTATGTATGGTTATTCATGAGGAACAAATATTCATGAACATGTTTGGATTGGTGTGTCGGGATAGATATCCAATGGATTAGGTAATGTTTTGTCTCAATACACATTTTGTGAAATGATCTTGGTGGTAAGCCTTTACGCATTCTCCTCTATCTGAAATTATCCTTGACATGTTCCCCTCTATGTTCAACGATCCTTGATTCATCCTAAAGAAATGTTTTATGTTTTATCAAAATTAATATAAATCTATGATTATATGAATTCTTGCTCTACTTACATATGTTTTATCATATTCAATGCCTTTATATATAATAATTTTCTTCCTTCAAACCTGTTTCCTAAGATTTATTTTTATATATATTGTTTTATTGGGACTCATATCTCTTCCATTTGATGATGATATCCCTATTTTATCCTAGGTATATGTAAGGGCTCAAAGTATTTTGAGATACCATAATGAATGATATATAAATAAATTTTTGTAGTACCATGTTTTTAGATTTAAGTACCTATTCTTCCAAGACAATAGGATTTATGATCCTGGTCTTGTAATTCAATTTTCAGATATTATTTAAATCATTAAATGATTAGTGTAAAGGTCCACTGATTCTATAGAAGGAATTAGAGGAAGGTGTAGTTAATTTTGGATATTAGGAATAGAGAAATATAGTAATAACCCAAATGTATATAATATGTTTGAGAAAAATTCCTAATATTGGTTAGTATATAATATCTAGTTAATAATGAAGATTAATCTATTTATAGATATTACATGTGGATTTCATTCTAGAAAAGATGTACCTAATAGGATCAACTCTGACATGGTGTTCTTGCCTAGACATGGGGTAACATGGTAGATGATAATGGCCCTTGATGTGAACATAGATTTACCATCCTGGGTGATATTTCATTGTAAATTAATAAGATTTTTAAAAATAATTATTAAGGGAACAATGAAAAGTTGCATGAGAATATTTTTTCTGAAATAGATCATTGATAACATTTATTAAATCCTAGCAAATCACAAGGTATAAAAAACATTTCTGTTAATAGTTTATCATTATATTTTTTTGGGTATTGGTTTTTTAGAATATTAGCTATGTATCGAACCACCATAAGTGCACCTTCTATTTCGTTTTAAATGTGGATAAATAGAAGAACACATTCAATTAATCAGTGTGATAGGCAATGTGATGATTCCTATAATGATACTCTAAACAAGGTTGAAATGGGTGCTGAAAACATTATGAAAATACTTCCTCAACTAGATCATGTTGTGAATAATAAATTTATTATTAGGGTACACCCTCCTTCTCCATGTAAATAACATAATTTCATCAAATCCTTCATGAAAAAAGTCCGAACATGTTTTGTGAATCTTTTATTTACTCCCTCACAGAAAAAATGATTAACTATATTTAAAAGATATTCTATATCTTCCTGTTCTAAAAAGAAGAAATTTTTGTTTTGAGTGTCTATATTTTTTATGGGAAATCTGATTAGTGGGGAAAACTAATAAAAATTTGAAGTCTATGGATAAAACATATTCCATGGATTTGGTGTAATTCAATAAATTGTTTTCAATATATCTATTTCCCAAACCATCTATATAAAGTTGTAAATATAGTTCCTTGAACCAAATAATATAGAATATGATCCTATCAGTGAATATAACGAAAATTTTACTAGGATTTAGGATATGCATCTAGATTTTCCATGAATGTGAAATAATTGTGGATCACTTCTATAGCAGACTAATGTAGTTTCTATGTATTTAATTTGCGATTTGGGAGTTGTAAATTTAATAAGATACTATCAATTACAACCCCAAGGTTGAAATATAGGTTTGTAGACTCTCAATGGTCTTGTGGGAAAAGTGACAAGAAGAGGAAAATGGAGTCTAATATGGGTGTATCATCATATAAATTCCTTGTTGGAAAAGACTAAATTTCTTACATGTAATTTTTTTTGAATAAATATCAATGGAACTATCAAATCTGAAAAAATAAATGCTTATGCTGTGGAAGATTGGTACATTTGAAAATAACAATCATATGGATATGAAGATTTCCACTAATTAGGAAGTTAAATGGAAGGATAAATCAACATTCAACATTTATTACAATGTTACAACTATAAGTAACATGAGAATTCTGTAAAAAATATCCGTAATCCAAGTGTTTTCTGAGTAAATCAATATCAACCTTCAAGGAAATAAGGAAGAACTTATTCTATCACTACTACTAAGGTGGAGCATGAAAACGATGTGGTGATTAGTACTCTAGTTATTAATTCATGAGTATAGAATGTTCCATTAGATTATGGTTTTAATAATTCTTCTATACTATTCATGTTTAGTATAACTATTCAAAAACCACCTCAAAATTTGGAGGATTCATTTTCTGTGAGAATAGATAATGGGTATGTTATTTCGTCCAATGTACAGAACTTCTCATTATATAAATTTGGGTGGACAAATCCTCCCAAAATTTCTTATCATTCTACCTTTGGTAGAGTTTAATTATATTTTGCGCTTGGATTGACTCAATTAATATAAAGACAATTTCAACTGTTGGGAAATGGAGAAGACTCTTCAAATATCTTAGAATCCTACAATTAATTTTCATGTGTGAGAAAGATGAACGATTCTTATTCCTAATCATCCTATCTAGTGGGTATATTAATTCCATATGAGAATGTATATCTTTTTAAAATAATTGAGCCAAAATAGATGGTCATTCTCAATTATATGAATATTGTTTGTGATTACAGTAATGTATTCCCTAAAGAATTTTTTGTTCTTACTCCGGACCAAGAGGTTGATATATCAGTTGAACTAGGTAATAGATCTATGACTATATCAAATAATCATTATATAATGAACATAATTTTAGTATAATAACTGAAGAAGTTGATACATGACATTCTGGACCATGGTTTTATACACCTGAGTGCTTCACCATGGGGTGCACCCATATTCTACATCGAGAATAAGGATGGATCAAAAAGCATCTACTTTGATTATCATGATTTCAACAAATTCATTATATAAAACATGTATCCCCTTCCTCAGATAGATGACTTCTTTTATCAGCTGGGTGAGGTCAATTATTTCTCTAAGTGTAACATCGGTTGGGATATCAACAATGAATGGTGAAGAATGATGATATTCTCAATACTACGTTTTGAAATATGTATCAACACTAGGATTTAAATGTAATTCCCTTGGGAATCAGTAAATCTCCATAAATTTTAATGTAATTAATGAATTGAATCATTATATATATCCTCATAAAATATTTGTTATACTCTATCGATTATATTCTGATATACTCCATGGGAAAGGAGTAATATGAGGAGCATTTGAAAATAGCGATGAAGACACTATGAATGTTGAAACAATATGAAACGCAAGTTAAATGTATTTTATGGAAATATGATGTATCATTATATGAAAATTTAATCAATAAAAAATAAATTTCTATGGACCCTTCTATAACAAAGGACATCAAAGAGTGGCTGAGGGGAACATCTGTAACGATGATCCGTAGCATTCATTGTCCAGAAAGGTATTATAGATGTCTTTTTGGGGAACTTTTAATAATTGCAATCCTCAATAACCACATTGATAGTGAAGGAAGAAAAGTTTCGATAGACTCAATAATGTGAACAAATCATTAAGGGGCTCAAAAATTGGGTTATCCCTATGCCAGTACTCACACTCCTAGCAATTGTATAACATTTGGTGGTATAAAATGATGTTTCAATGAACGTATTTGGTTTTATACTGATAAAATGACATGGATATAGCATATTATTTAGTTAAGTTGAATGTTCTTGATTAAAACTATCTTACTCATGATATGTAGTTGGAAGTTCTGAACACTGTGTTGAAAATCTAGAGACTTAATCTATATATAGAGAAGTGTGAGATATATATGTATCACAAGAGTGTCTTGTATATATTCAAACAGAAGGTTATTAATAGGTGTTTATGAATATGGTTATATCTCATCAATGTTGATGACTCCTCAATTTTGTAAGGAATATAAGGTTTCAAATGCCCTAGGTAGAAAGGATTGTGCTAATTTATCAATGATAAGAATTGAGAAGGATCTAATATTAGTAGACATAAAAACCATGTACATGGGAATCATTAAGAGATGAAAAACATCAAACATTTCTCAAATTATATATTAACAATCACATATGGGGAAAAGAATGGATTTTCAATGCAATGATTTTGAAATTCATAAATGGGAAGAAGCTATCTTTTATGATAAATACTAGGAGTTCATGATCAATGAGGTTGGATTATTATGATTTTGCTCATGAATATGTGTAACATCTAATCTAGAGAAAAATAATGTTCTTTTAAATTTCACACATAGATAAACATTATGTATTCACCCCATGATATAAAACAAGTATTGTGATATCCATTATATCCGTTGGTGGGACAATTTGAAAAGGTGGACCATTGAATATATATCACAGTGCTTGGTATGTCAGAATGTGATGGTTGAAAGGAAAAATTCTAAAATGATGACAAAACCAATACATAGGCATACATGGAAATGGGAAAATATAACCCTTGAAATTTTCATTGGACTTCTACTATCATCCATAAAATAAATTCTATATGGTTTATTGTGTATTGTCATACCAAGACAGCTCACATAAACGCAATTTGAGAGGAGTTCTCATTAGATCAACATTCATGGATATGCATCAAAGATGTTGAAAGGATACACGGAGTACCACTATATATTATGTCGAACAAATATATGAGATTCAACTCCATGATTTGGATAAGTCTCTATCATGCTCTTAGAAATGATCTAGACTTCAGTACAACCTATCATCCACAATGGATGTCAAATCTATGTAGAATATTAATAAATTTGATGAGATGTTGGGAGCATGTTCTAAGGACTTCAGAGGGGGTTGGGACAACCATTTTCATCACGGAAAATTCTCTTTAAAAAATATTTTCCACTCAAGCATTCAAATAGCTTTATATGAATCCCATTATATGAAAAGGTGTATAAAAATGACATGCTCTGATAAAGATGGTGAAGTAAACTTTTTAGGACCTGAGATGGTCAATGAAATGGGGGAGAAAATGAAAACCATTAAATAGTATATCACGGTACCTTGAAGTAAAAAATAAGATCTATGAAGACAATAATCGATGAGACCTACAGATTATGGTTGGATACATGTTATTTATCCATATATATCCATGGAATATAATCATAAAATTTGGTACCGAAGGGAAGTTATTCCCTAAGAATATTTCCCCTTCAAGATCCTTGATTGTTTTAGAGCTCTATTATATCGACTAGAACTTCCCCCAACCATGAATCATGTACATGATATATTCCACGTATCCTTTTTAAGGAAGTACGCACTAAATACGTCACATGTACTAACAACATAGGTGCTATATTTGGGGAATGATCTTTCATGCAAGGAGTATATAGTGACGTTCTTTTATCTGAGAAACCATTATCTACACAATAAGACCACTCACCTAGTCAAATTACATTGGTAGAACAATAATAATGAAGAAGAAAAAAGGGAAACACAGTACGTAATAAAGGAAAAGTACACCAACATGTTTTCACCCTAGAGTGTAAAACAAAATATTTGAGGGTGAAATATCATAGGGGGGATGAATTTAACAACCAAAAGTTTTATCAATTGAAATGACATTATTATAATTATTTCATATGGTTTAAACACATAATAAAGCACAATCAAATCATTATAATTGAATAATGAATGAAATTAGAATAATTTCATTAATTAAATGAAACTATTATTATGAAATAGTAAGTTATCCTTCATAATAGTAATGTGACCCATATTAATAGTGAACAAGAAAATAGAGTAGTAAACTCAACAATAAATGTAAAAAAAATTATCCATCCGATAAGTAACAATATGATATAATTATATCAAAATATAACTTAATAAATATTTTAAAAATTATTTGTTTAGTGTGGGTATTTAAATAGGACACAAATATACATTAATTTTTTTGTTTATTAAATATTTATCAATGAAAAATATTTTCATAAAATGAATTGATAAATTAATATATTTTTTATAGTGAATTTTAGTAAATTTTATGATACCATAGTTATTTTTTAATGTGTTATAAAAGTAGTTTTAAATTTTAAATAATTATTTTCCATGTAAATGATGATTTAAATAAAAATTAACAATTCCCATATTTGTAAAATTATTTTGATAAATTGGACTTCATTTATTTAATTCATTAACCTAAAAAATAGTTAGCCTAAATTTTGGGTATTTTTCTAAAATACATGAATATGTGGTGAATAATTAAATTTGGTAATTTACAATAAATGCTAAAAATTTAAATTATGGTGACATAGAGGACGTATAGATGGTGCAAAAAAAAATACCCACAATCCTACATTAATTATTTTATTTTATTTGATTATAATTTGCAAAGTATTAATATTTTGGAGTCAAAATAGAAATCTAATGAATTAAATAATCAGAAATCACCCCTCTATAATTACCACCGTCACCACATCTTCTCCTCAAACCTCTCAAGACTTATGCCTGTTGAAATTCATCCAATTACTATTTCTAAAAAACATTCTCATTCAAGGAACATTTTACCTTAATAAAAGATCATAACCAATCTCCTAAGGAGGTTCTCAATAATAGGGAATCAAGTGGTAAACACCTCTTCCTTTTCATTGAATTTATTTTCGTGTTCCATTATTCTATTTTTCTATCCTCACCTCGCCTATTAAAATCAGTATGATACCCCTAGTAAAAAAAATATACATTAATTTTTTTATTCTAAAGGAACAATTCCTCATCATCTCTATTTCCCCCGCCTTTTATATTTGAAATGAAAACATTATTTGTTTTGTGTTAATTTATCACATTCATGGTTGATGAAGATTTAAATTTCCATTTATATATTCTAGTCTAGTCGTGTAAAAAATTCTATTGTTGAAATGAATTATTATATATGTATTATATCTTATTTAATTTACTAGAGTCTATTTTACATATGATGTTAATTTAAACAACATAATGAGTAAATTGTGTTCAAAATATGCTAAAACAATCTAAATTGTTATCAGTAACAATTTATGTAATTAATCATCATATATTATTGAAAAAATGATTCCTAATTTTTATAAGCTCATTAATAACATATGTGTTATGTTCCAGAGAACTATCAACATCCTACATTATCTTCCTTACACATATACATGAAAAATTATTATGAAAACCAAGGAAAACAATGCTCCCAAATGAAGAAATTGTTTCTATTATCCCATATAAACAATATATAAACATAAAAAAATTTATGACAAATCAAATTGATTTATAAATACTTAAATATATATTAATTAATTAGTGTAATTTTATTATTCATGACAATAAGATCAGATGTATAATCATTTAAGAAATAAGCTAAATAATTCTACACAAACCACCATTATTCTTTCTGGTTACTCTCTCTCAATTTTTACCTAATTGAAATTATCTTTTAATTATATGTATATATTTAAAATCATTTTTATTTGTTCTATATTCATGTATAAATATCCTTTAATCCATCAATTTTTCAATATATATGTTTTGAAAAGGTTCTCTACATGACTCTTCAAATTAAGTATGCCCAATTTAAGTGATGTTTTTGAATTTTGATACATTTTCATGTGGTCTCTATAATATGTTTTAATACAAAAGTTATTTTATTCAACCAGTAATTTTCATATGAAACAGCCCATGTTTACTTATATTTTTTTGTATGTTATTATGCACTTTTCTTATAAAAATTTTTATTATTATTTTTCTTAATCCGAACTAAAAATGGTTGTTTATAATGATTATCAAACACACTTTTTATATGTATTCACTTTACTTTGACATCACATATCATGGTATATGTTTATTTTAGCTGATGAATATTCTTTTATTTTTTGATTACAATATTTCATGGCCATATTTATTATATGCACATTTTTTATGTCTTGTTACATGATTATGTTACCCATTCCATTCTATCAGAAACCCTTAATTTATGAATGTTTACTTATGTTAGATTATTCATGTAAATCACGTAGTTTAGAAAATGTTATTATGTGTGTTCCCTAATATTTCTATAATTCATTAGGAAATTTTTGGTCTTAGGAGACTTTTTTTGAAACAATCTTGGTGGTTAGGCTTGAATCATGTTTATGAATGTGCAATGAGCATTGGCGCATGCACTATTATGTGAAACTATCCATCAATTTTTCTTCTCTATATTCCAAGAGCATCGAATAAAGATAACGTATTGTTTTATGTGGCTTCCAAATTAATATGAATCCAGGATTATATGATTCCACATTATTATTACTATTGTTTAATCATGTTTCATGGCATTATATATCATTATGTTATTCCTTCTAAATTGACTGCTAAGGGATAATTTAAAATTTATTACCGTACGAGGATTTTTAGCTCAAACAATTTCCCATTATTCCCTCTAGGTTAACATATGATGATGTATGGTCTAATTAGAATGTTATGTTCTAATAATATATGATAACTAAAAATATTTTTTTTATTATTTCTATGTTTTTAGTTTTATTTACATAGACTTCAATGAAACTGGACTATACAATCCGTGGGTTTGGATTTTATGTTTAATAATTAAAAAACTATTGAAATGATATTTATAAAAGACTAAAGTTTTTATATTCTCAAAATTAAAAATAATAATTTCTAAAATGAATTCATTATGATATATAATATTTTTTAAACTGTATAGTATCATATGATCATATTCTCTAGTTTTTAAGTAACATTGTCATAGTGAATGAAACAAATGATCTATAGAAATTAATCTTATGACATCTTGAATATATTGTATTAAATAGTTAGATAAGTGATTAAAACATAGACTTTTATTAATTATGTCGTGTAACATCTATAAGATTTTATGAACAGTATGATCAGTACATTTTTGAATCCCTAATAGGTTGGACATGATTTATTAAAAATAAAATATGTTTGATTTTTATGTTGTTATTGAAAATATTAAATGATTGGATTTTAAAGGTAATCTTGGATTGTTATTATGAATTCATTTAATATATATATTTTAATAATATGTAATGTAATTACGAAGATAAATATTTTTGGAATGCATACTCTCTACGAAAAAACATTTGGTTTCTTTGTAGAAGTAGCCTGAGATATTGGAATTTTCTTCGTTGTAGTAGGACACCACACCAAAACACCTTAGTTTATAACCTAAATAATCAAATGATTTTATGTTACAAACAACAAATAATAGTGGCATATTCCAAAGGTTTCTTTGGGTAATGGAAGATTAAAATTTTTTTTAGAAAATTCTAGGATGAAAAGTTTCATATGTCATAGTAAAATGCACTATTTTGTAAGGGTCATCAAGTATATGTGAGGGTATTTATGTAAGTGTAGATATCAGTTTTTGTAATGGTCGTTAACTAGGAAAACAAAATTACCATAATGTGAATATTTTCATATTATGTGGAAAGAATATTAATTCATTGGTTAATTTGCTACATTAGGGTTAGTTAAAAACCACATAAGTTAATACAAATGTTGTAGAGTTTTTGTAAGGTAGACATAATGTTGGAGTTCGATTATGGATTTTATGAGGCCCCCACATAAAGCCATATTGTTTGGATGAATTGCATGCTCCAAAATAACTATTTTATGTAGGAGGTGGTTATGTAGTATAAATGAGTTATGGATTTACAAATCAAGAGGTGTACATAATGTTGAAAAAAGTATTATTCCAAATATTTTTTTTTGTTTTAATAAATTTTATGTGGTGATTTCATGATCATGGGAGAGTAATGGGGATGATAAATGGTGGGACATTTGTGGATTTGGTCAGTTATAGGATACATAGTAGGAAACATTATATGTTATTTTTTTATTGATCTTTAATTCTATTATGTATCTTAAAAATCCCCTATATAGTGAATTAATGGAGGTGTATGGATATTACCTAAATGTGGGGATCATACCATATTTATGAAAATATATTTAATTTGAAATTTTGACTAGGTAAGTTATTCATGATATTTAATGGCCTTATATAAGATTTGATCGAAGTAAATGGATATACTAAATGTTTAGATTAACTGGTGGAATATCTTATGGGATTTATGTGATTAACTTATTATTATTTTTAGTCAATGACAAGACAAAACTAATGAATATTTATCATCAATAATTATTGAGTAAATATAACAATAAAATATATCACATTTTATTTGAAAGAAATAATAAGCATTTATTCTTTCTGGAAGATAATTCATGATTATGTTCCTAAAAAATAGTGAACAAAAGAACATTACCACTAAGGGATTACTCAGTATAATGGATTCAATAGCTCTTCATTATGATACAGATATTACAAATGTGTTCTTGTGGCTGATCAAAAGAGAAAAATAATGTATTGGGAGAATGATAGGGTTTTGGGAAAGGCTCATTCACATCACACCACAACCCCCGATAGGTATATCACATACTCATATATATAAGATCCCTAAGGGTCCTCTAATGCATCACAATACATTCTACATGTTGGTATATAATTCAATACATGTTTTCAAAGAATATAATAAAAACCATTTTACCATTTATAATTTATTTATAAATGATTAAAAAATAATTTTGGGTAAATAAATAACATTTATATATATATATATTATTCATGAATAACATGAATAAATTAAAAAAATATCCTATATATGGTATATACATATATCAAGATTCATACACATGTGTTCATGAATCTTATGAATGTACATTTTTGTTCATATCTAAATTCACTCATTTTCACTAAAATACCATAATGATTTTATGGAATACATGAAAAGAAAATATCAATCCATCCAAACACCTATTAATATTGTTTTTCAGAAAACTCTATTAATTTTGAACAAATTATTTTTAAAAAACATTATCCTTATCTGAGGGCCTATTTATTTGACATCACCATCCATAATAATGATGAAAAAACTATGAAATACAAATTTCATTGATATTATCCAATAGCGGTCTTTAAAAAAACATTTGGGAAACTCAAACTACAAAAGGGTCTTCTATGATCCCCATCAAACACAATTATATCTTCTTACAAACATATCTACTAGAATGTGAATTGTATACATCATATTTACCATATATAATTGTGTACATGGTATTGAGTAACCAAGAGACATAGAATATATAAGTCTAGAATTTCCGACCCATCATTTATTGAATCTCTAAAAATGCGGACCACCTGGATGAGTATGTCACATTTCATTTACCTAAATGATAATAACATTACCTGTCAATTATCCAAGTAGTTGATCACCACTAATGTGTAGAATCTAATAAGGGCCATGAATTTATTCAGCATAATTCAGTCATGAGTCATATTCCTTTTACATTTCATGCATGTGTTAAAATATAATATTTGTTTCTTTCTATTCGATGATATGATCACAACATACCCACCAACCTCATAATTAGAGAGGATTATACATAATCAAGGGTTTGTAGGTTATAAAATTAGGTTTTTTCTCATGAATGGTATCACACAAATCTATTTTATAAAATATTGATAATAAATATACATCAATATGTAAATAGATGATTGTATGAGTTTCCATGAGATATACATTAGACTATTTGTCCATATAATACGTATTTACTTATTACAACATCAATATAATATTCATATCACATATAAAAATCATTAAAATTAATGTAGTATTCTAATCATGGTAACCATATCAACTTATTACATTCCAAAATACTCTATAATGATCATCAGTTTTGGAAAAATTAAAATAGAATATTAAGGGGTAATTTATTATTTATCTTTTCATGTAATGTAAATAACATCCTACATAAATCAATGATAAATTGATATTTTATTTATTATAATACCATGATTCATTTAAAATTATTAAATAAAATCTATCTTGTGTAAAATAACTAGAGATTCGATATGAACACCATGTTCTTATACAATAATGCTTCCATCAAATGATCTACTACATTCTCCAATTCACCCACACAATTGACCATTACATCACCCCTATCAATGATCTCCATTATGAGATGGTATTTTTGAAGGATGTTTATGGAAAATTTATGTGACCGTGGTTCTTTGGTGTAACACCCCACTACCTTATTTTAGGTCTTTATCATCTCTATTTTTTTGTTTCTTTATTTTGTTGGAAGAGTTTTGTTACTATTGAGGATGGAGAGCATTTTTTGGAAAAAATAACCAAATATTGGGGGATGAATGACTGTTTTAATTAATGGAGTCTATGTATTAATAAATCATAGGAATTATAGGATTCTACCCAAGTTTGAATAATATTAGAGAAGGCATGGGTTCTTTCATCAGTGTTTGGAATGCAAAGTACGTGCAATGAATTTTCACATAGTGAATAACTAGACATTGTTTAATGGTTATTTGGAATATATTGTAAGTTTGTTTAGGGAATTAAATTTTTACACACTTTTAATATTGTTTAAATTTTGAAACGGTGTATTTGATACTTTTTAATCTATAATGACATGTTTTAAGACATATCATTAAAATAAATGAAATATCATTATTAAAGGGTTTCATTAAGTGAATGTTTCAAGATCTTTGGTTTCAACCATTCTTCTTATCAAACATATTTTTTATTCCTTTTAATCATTCTCTCTCGATTCCTAGGGGCCATCACCATTGATTATTAGGATATCCAATCCTTTTAGACTATTTTTTGGGTGATTGATCATCATGGTTGTTATAGTGCATCTCTATGGGTAAAGGATCCTTCTACTTCATTTTTTACATTGATTTAGGTAACACTATTCAGCATGATTTAAGAATATTTTCATATTTTATGAAATAATTATTTATTCTATCTAAACTACTTGTGTGATCATATTCCAATGTTTTACCAACATGATGGTTGTGTTTTTTCATACTAGTTTCTAGAGGTAAATGTTGTGTTAACATTTCATCTAAAATATTCTCTTGTTAAACTATTTTTGAGATTTGAGGATTGATTCTAGAATATAAATTAATGCCCATGTATTATTCCTTGTTGGTAGATCCAATGGTGGGAATGTACGACCAAATTATTTGGTAGGTGGTTCCATTAATAGTTTATATTGGACGAACGATTTTTCTTTAGTTTTTAAAATAGTTTTACAAATGAATTGGAAGGATTGACTGGATTTATGAAAATTCATTTTTGAGAAGATATGATATTGTCATTATTTTGGTAAATTAAATGGAATATTAAAGAAATTCTAAATGTACATGTATAATGGTTTTCAAATCATGAATTTTATGAAATTTTTTAGAAAGAGTCAGACATTGGAAGCCATGGGTACTTAGGTTGATGGAGTTAAAACAGTCCTCATCTATTCATACAATTAGTAGGACCACTCATGAATAATTAATCTACTATAAAGGACGTTTTCAATAAGGACAGATTATATATATTTGGAGTTTAATTTATTGGGGTGTTCCTATTTTCATTATATTTTATGAATATATATAGATATTTTATGTGTGATAATATCTAGGATTTAGTATGAGTGTCCATGATTTATATTCACGTATTGATCCTTGCTGTGATGTTACCTATAATTTATTTTGTATTTAATTTTATATGATATGATATACATTACATTATTTTATTTCATTTATATATGAGATATGATTTCAAATATTTTTATCATGATTATTTTGAAATTTTAAAAAATGTGAAATGTATTCAAATTATTTTGATAATAAAACTATATAAATATTTCTACTGACTTGTTTTTTAAATTTGAAAATATATTAATTGTTGTATAGATAATTATTATGGAACACACTATGGGGATACTACCGAGCCTATTTGGATCACACAATGTGGACCCCTTTAGCGATTCGTAGAACATGTTACGTATTTTGATATAGGGAACACCAAAGTGTTGTAGTATGGTGGGGAGGATCCTATTAGATGTGTCTAGTTAGTTAGTGGTTTTATGGTGTTATTTTCTCAATGATATCACATAGAGTAATTTGTTCTGTTTTATTTAATATTTGATGTTGGTATTTTACTTTTTTGTTTGTTTATCAACTTTTGACTTGTATCTAATTATCTATTTCATTTATTCATGGAAATATTTTTTTACCCATCCCACTATTTAATCTTATAATGTATATATATATATAATAATTTACGTCTGGATGAATAATTATCTAGAGTTGTTTTTGATTCACGAGTTCTTGTCTCCAGTCCGTGGGGATCAGGAATTCCCATTGGGTATGTTAATGACTAGTTTGGGTATAAGTTTGACAGGGTATCCCAAGTTGGATCATGATTTTTAGGATTTAGATATATAGTTTTCTATTTGTTTTGGATATATGGAAGACTGAAGTTATTATTTTTAAGACCTACGAGGTATGTTGCAGAGAGTTCTTGTCATGCTCTTATTGTGACGAGATTCATATTACAATGGGAGGTTGGGATATGTGTCGTCTCTTTAGAGTTCATGATCATATTCTAGTACATTTTTTATAGTTTTTTAGCATCTACCAATATTCGCTTCTTGTGTGACTAATTTCATTCCATTTTCTTGTGTATTAGTATGACTCCAAGATTTCGTCCACGTGTTCATCGAGAGGTTTTAGCAGATTATCCTAAAGTTAATCCTTCTATAGATAAAAATATTATCATGCCTATCATGTGGGACATAAATTATATTGAACAAAATTTATCATTTGTCCATAAATCAATTTTTGAGGTATATCTCTGAGATAGAGGATTAAGGTATTTACAATCACTGTTACTATGAAAGAAGCCACAATCTATTAAGTTTAAAAATAAACCTAATGAGGTAAAGGAATAGTTTTACATGATCAATAAGATCATAAAAATCCTAGATAATGATAATTATATCTTGGTGAGGTGAACATAATTAATATATATGAGTCCCCATAGTCGATTGTACAATTCCATGGTTCAGGAGGATAGAAATATGATATTGGAAAAGAATTGATTCAAAACCCACTTCATTTAGTAGATTTTCCAGAGGCTCTAATTATGGTACTATCTCTGGATTTCCTCTACATTAATTAGGATGAGTGTATTAGTTCAATGTAACAAATGAATTTTTAGAGATGGATCATTATTCACTATAGGAAGTAACGAATGTCTAGGTGAAGGCTCAGAATTACGAGTATGGTTTTTTCTAGATATTATAGTATAGGTTTTTATGTTTATGATTTTTAGTTACACAATCATTATTGAAATAGAAATGATGGAGTATATGGATATTGTAGGAAATGATTTTTATTTTTCCCCTTATCTTCTACCTAGTTTCATTGTCAGTGGCTTGATCATCACTTGATTGGTGTGGGTGTTTCTTAGTATTGAGCCTCCAATGAACATTTTTATGTAGTAATTACTGTTCCCACAACATTCCGTTAGGGTGTAATGGTTGGAAAAACATATCATTCTTGTTATGTTCCTCTGAATATGATAAATAATTGTGGACATTATGGTAATAAAAAACATTTACATAAAACTATTTCTACTTGTCATTGTGGTAAAGAATAATTAGAACAAAATGAATATATGTCAAAGTCCTAAGATTCAATGTAAAAAGGGATATATGAAAAAGACTCGGGAGTTAATAAACCTCATGAATTGATTTAGTTTATAGAGTAGGTAGATGCAGGTCTAGTGATAGTGGGAGTAACAACCATTATTTCATCATCAATATTGACTCTTTTTTTATAAAGGTTCCATACAGTAGTATATATTTGGATGTTTTTAAAGGATTAAAATTATAATTGAGTTCATATCCTTTTTAGATACAGATAGAAACCTCTTGGGATAAAGAGGGTGCATGGTTTATAGTGTCCCTATATACTATCAGTAGCTAATGTGTAGTCATTTTGGGATTTTTCATTATTTATCTATGTCCATTTGACATCATCATTATGATTGATTAGCTTGTCAGTAATCCAGTTTAGGTTTTTTTTATCATCATTGAGTATCATTTCATATGGATGATGGTATATCTCATGTGTTCTTGGGATAGTGGAATCTGAGGATTGGTCATTCATGACATTTCCTCCCAGAGCACCTATGTCATTTTTCTACAGTTTTGGTTGATCCAGATGATGTTTTTTTAATTTTCAATCTTCATGGTGTTTCTTGAGATTTTATCAATGTCTTCCCATATAAATTATCATTATATTATTTAATGATAGAGGTAGATATTATGTTTTATTTTCTTCTTCATTCAAACCCAGTTTTTATACCCTCTTTTCATATTGACCAGTGGAGCTAAAAGAGATCATGTTTCTTTCAGATGATTTGATAGATAATTGTTTTCACTATTTTTACTCTAGGGAAAACCCCAATGCTCATTTCTAAGAAGGAATATAGTTCTTTATGACTATGTTTAATCTATTTAATATGAAATTGGTAATATATAATAATGAATATACTTTTCTATGTATTAGTACACCAATATATAATCAAAATACAATAATCATAGATGGAATGAGTTTGATTGATATAGGGAACCAAACAAATACAACATCTATCTCTATTAATTTGTGAACCATCTATTGAGAGATGAAATAAGTAAAAAATATTATCACTAAGGGTTGTTTAACTAAATATGTGACTGTCAAAATCATCTCCAATGTGAATTCTTATTGAAAATAACACATCAATGTTAAGATTCTGATATATTGATTAGAACAATATG
Source organism: Viscum album (assembly GCA_963277665.1). Lineage (NCBI taxonomy): Eukaryota > Viridiplantae > Streptophyta > Magnoliopsida > Santalales > Viscaceae > Viscum > Viscum album. The sequence goes on along the minus strand of OY728152.1, from coordinate 862,935,919 downwards.
ACACATTCATCCATTCAAGGATCCTCCAAACCGTTCCGTAATCAATATATCATTTATAAAAATTCATACAAGTACATCACATAATAATACTCTATAAAAACACTATGATTTACATGGATTTCATAACTACATGCCATAATAATAATCCTTATCCCAATATAGGGAATATCTATAGTTTTCAATCCAAACCCATGCACCAATGTTTCCCCTAAATCCTATAACATAATGAGACTATATCCCATAAAATGTATAAATTGATCATTTAGTTAAAAAATAAAATATCAAAAACTTATGTGAACACAACACCAAATCCAACATCAAATAATAATTGATATAAAATCAAATTCAACTTACTATAATGTATAAATCTATAAGAAGAAAAAAAACATAAACCTCAAAATTACTGTAATAAACAACCATTTTCCTCCAAAAAATAATTGGACCGACTAACACTCTCACATCCAATAGAATTATAATCATCTAATTATAAAAACCATATACATTCCAAAACAATAGTTAACTCTGTAAATATTGTGTCATATATAATAATCCAATGACAATACCACAAGCCATCTCAACCCACCTGAGTGACATGTTATAACTCATTCTTCTCTAATTTAAACCATCCTTATCCCCAAATTTATCTCATAATCATAAAAAAAGGTGCCCACAATAGGGTTTTCATATACCTTGATCATATCAATATATGTCATAATATAATATGAAATCCCAAATTTAAATCACTAAAGTAATTATAATTAATATGGATTCCACTAATTTTTTATCCAATAATGAATCGAATTCCATAGGGAGAAAATTTTAATTTATATAAACCTGAATTCAAAATAACATTTATATAAAACTTTCTTAATATAATTCTATTTTTATACCCATATTCCATTTTAATACCATTTCATACTTGTAATATATCATGACCATTACATATTCATTTATTATCTTATTAATATGTACAAAATCATAATATTTAAACATGTTAGGCTAAGATAAATTTTATAAAAATTAACCCTCTTATCTATATATCGTAATTTTATAAATTTATGAACTATCATATAGAATAGATTGAACAAGAATCAAATTTTATGGCTCAATTGGTTTTCCACCATATTAGTGATCAAAATGAATAAGTTCCATTACATACCAAAATTGACTAGTTCAAACTCCATCTACCAAGTTCAAAAAATATAAAAAAGCTGAAAAATGTTCTATAGATATTTTATAACAACATATATACGTGTATACTAATCAATGGTTGATATAATAACACTAAAATAACATACTTTCACCATCACATACACAATATGATTCCAACTAGTGATGTGAATCAACAATAACTATGGGGATACTATACTCATATTATTATATTAAAAAATATAAATAAATAAAATAATAAAACATTAGAAAACATTATATTAACACCAATTAATTATAACTAATTTCCAAAAGATGTTTCTAATGTATGGTGTTGGTTTTATTTTTTTCAATGAGTACATCAATATATATCTTTTCTATAATATTTGAAATTGAGTAAGAATCCACCCAACGATGAAAAATAATTAAGATTCCTCCCATTTTCTAATGAGAAATGGAGAATGAAGCTATCATTGAACATTCCAAGGAAGATCAATAATTATATTGGAAAAATAATATGAAATAGATATCTACTACATTATATGAATTCCCATTAGATTGAAATATTGTTGGGATAATCCTCATCTTAAATAATATTGATGAGGTTTATTAAAGAATGTTATATACAATAGTTTAATAAAGAATTAATAACCTGATGGATGTTGATATTGAAGAGTTTTGTGTTAAATAGTATAAAGTTAAATAATGTTATGTTAATGCATCCATTAATTATTAATCATAGACTATAATTAAAGTAGTATTGAATATCCTTTTTTTGGTTTTAAAGAGAAGAGTTGAAGTATAGATTTCAAGAGGTATTGGTGATTTTTTATAATACTCTAAAATGAATATATATGTTGTGAAGCGTCATGAATTGTGTTAATGTTGAATAATAATAGAATATAAATTATCCAATGAGTTTTTTGTTGTTATCAATTTGATTTTTATGGTCTCGAGTTCAATTGATGTGGTTTTGAGCATAATTGATAAAATTCAGTAATATTTTATTTTAGGCTGAAAATAGAAAAGGGAATACAATGAATGGGTCATTCTGTATCATTTTTAGTGAACTTGACAAAGACCATTCCTGCAAAATGATGATCGGGAACATCATACAGACTCCCATACATTGCATATGATTAACAATTCTACATTATAAATAGGATTATATTTTTTATATGGATAATTCATTCTATACGGATAAATGATAATATGTGGGGATAATTTATATAAACATAAGGATGAATATTGAGTAATGTAAGTTTCATCACTATAATGTGTATGGATTTTTCCCCAATATGAAGATAAATATTGAGTTTTGTATGGATGATTAAAATAATTGTAGGATGAACCTGAGATGCATAATGATAAGTATAATTTTAATAGTTCATTTATATATTTGAAAATAATTATGGAATTATAATTTCATTGGGAATGAAATCTCATAGACCGTCATAAGGATATTTTTGTCATTATGAAAACCCACTTTTTGGATAAAAAATTAAAATTGGTTGGATTATGCATTAATACCAACGGGATGAAAATTGAACTCAGTAATTATTATCTAAGTATAAAACTTATAATACAATTATGAGACGTCTAATTATTGTAAAATCAAAAACATTCATAAAATTAAATATTATAAAGAAGTAATAATGAAACGACTCTTATGATTCACATTATAGTTCAAAAATCATGTTTCTATTTAGTTCCATAATTCATGATGTGGATTGAATACAAATTACTAATATTAATATTAAGGAGACCAGTGTTCCATTAATCAAGTATTTTACTATGAGAATACCTGAAAATAAATATTATTGATAAATAATTGAAAATAAATCTATTTATTCTATAACAATTATTTCTGTATTACTGTATTAAAAAATTTATTATGATATAAATATGATAAATTTGGATGATAGTATTCAATAATAATAAAAACAAGTATAATATAAATGTAAATTATGAGAGATTATGTTATTTAAAAATGATGTACATTTTTGATAAATTAATATATAAATAAATTTAAATAATCTAAGGATTTGTATATGATAACCTAATGTCACTTGTTTTTATAGGTATTCATTATATATCCTCATCCCTTAATTTTGAGGTGATACGAGATTAAGTCTATTATTTATTTTATTTTTATAGGGTGCATGATTTTCTACCTATTTTGGAAAACACACATTCTATGTTTCTGTGTTGTAGTAGATTTTAACAATTTCATTCTATATAGTTTCCACACAATTTATAAAAACATGCATGAAAAACATGCACTGAAACATGGATAAGGTACTGTGGTCATTTTGGGAATTTTTTTTTCCTGTATTCAACCCCACTCTTCCCCCACATGAACCAGCTTATTAAGGAAACTACTAAACTCTATTCTCATCCTCTAATGTTCTTTCAATGGATATTCTTAGTGTTATCATGACAGATTTATATTGGAGTTTTTATCCTAGGAACAATTGATATTATATTGACTACAATTATATTTTGTTAATTGAAAACTAATAAAACACCTTATTACATATTGTTCATTATTGTATATCACATTAATGTTAAAACATCATGGGTATACATTGCAATGATAAGGACATATACATCCCCACTATAATAAGAATAATGATGTTATGTAGTGATATTCATAAATATTGAGATATAGTTGGATAATGAACAATGATGAGACACATATTATGTTGACTATTATGTATTTGTGATCAATAATAAAAGATAAATCTTCTCCAAAATATATCATTTACTAATATTAAACATGGGAGATTAAAGGAACATACCTAGATGTTCGAAATCAATATGTTTTTGTGTCACTGAAAATGATTATTTGTTAGCTTTTATAGTGGTTCATAGACATTAATATTATAATTTTTTCATATCATGAATCAAAAAATTATTTTTAATGAGAAAAAATATAATGACATATGTTGGAAAGAAGTAGTATACATTGGGATAATAGTGAATAAAATACTATTAATGTATTTTTCAATGATGTATTTTTCTGTTCCATCATTATTATTTTTTATATCTCTTCCATTTTATTGGAATAGAACAATTATATTAATTTAAATGTCCTCGGTGTGTAGTCATATTTATTTTAGATAGTAAATGAATAAAACATAATGTATATATATTGATGATAGGGATGTGAAACCTGATTGATGAGATATTTAGTCAAATTGATTATATTATAGAGTGATTGTTCATATATGGTTATCGAATTTTTGGCATTAAATTCATTCTCTCTGTTTACATAAACCATCACTTGATAGAAATCATAGAATTTATGAATGCATGACTAATTCCAATGATAATTATTCCTACAGGGGCACACTCTATGTGATTATATTGATCATTATTATGTTCTATTTTAATTTAATTAATGGATAAATATTATTCCCATGGATGAGGCGTAATTATTTTATCAATTATAAATATTTATTCAAGAATGAAATATTTATAATACTATTAAATAAAAATGAGGAGTTTTAATGGAAAAATACATTTTTATGTTTACTATTAATTTAAATTCTAGTAAAATAATAATTACTAATGTTCAAGCTAGCTCACAATCCGTAATTTAATAATATTAATTAAAATATTTTTCTAAAGGGTTTGATAATTATAATAATTTTATTTAAGGAAATGTATGAAATTAAATATTATTTCTATCGAGATCCCATGATATATAAATATATGGTTGTATATATTATATAGTGTAAATAAAAAATTTACAATATAGAATCATTGTGCATAACACACTTCACACAGACACACACACTTTCCCTCTCTCTCAGTCTATCTCACAGTGACTCTTTCACTAGAATAACTCCTCTCTTCCTCTAAAAAATGATATGATCTTTTTCAAGCCAATATCATATTTTATTGAAATGGAATATCAATTCAAGATATTTTATTCATAGATATATCACCCATAAAAAGTTTCTAGTTTCTCAGAGATTAAAGGATCATGATTCAATCACTACTAGATGGACACTAAACATTAATAATTAGAGCACAAGGAAGGTATGAATAAAGGGGTTTAGAAGATAAAAAATATCATTGAATAATGGATCCTAAGGTTTTGTAATCATTTATTCATACATAAATTAATTTATTATAAATCAATGTGAAGGATACTTTCTTGGGGTTTCAGGAAGCTCTATCTGAAAAGAAATTTTAATATTACACCTATCAATAGAGCATCCTCTATACCAAAAAACTTTATGTGGATTTGAATGGGTCACATTTAAAATATATAATTTTTATCTTATTTTGGATCTATATTCACTATAGTAGTTATATTTTAATTCCAATAATTATTTTTTCATTAATTTCAATTTCTAAATTATGATGCTTTCAAATATTTAATTAATTAAATATTTTTTCACAATTTCATAAGTCTATGAATATATTATGAATGAAATGATATTACATTATGATGTGTTGTGTAAAAAATGAAACATTCAGTACTAAATATAAAAAGTTCATATATTTAAAACTATAAAAAAATTTGGAAATCCTTTCACAAAACATTTTTTATTACATGACGTGTTGATGGTGTACATGCTATGTAGTGTACATAGTTTTTTTGGGAACAATCCATGTACATGTTATGTTCAAATACCTAGTGATAACAATATGTGACATAAATCCTAGAAAAATAATTATTAGAATGACATGTTTCTATTTTAATGGTGTGTGTTTCATTAATTCTCAGGTAATAAATGCATGAAAAGTTTCGCGACGAGTTTTACTGACACATTGTATAGGAAACACTGATTGTATAGATGGGTAGTATGACTCATGTAGTACCAAATATATTGAAAATGCTATGTAATTTAGTGTTATTCACTAGAACATGAAAATTAGATCAAATGGATTTTTGAAAGTTATAACATAGTAAATCTGCTGGCATGTAACCCGAGTACACAAAATCGACATACATGTAATATAGCTCGTATGTATAAATTGTGTTGCCTACAAATAATGAAAGAATATTAATTTATATTAAATTACTTTTTAAATCATTGAAAATATAATTATAGTTATTTTCACCTTTTGTTTTTGAAATTATAATATCTATTTTAAATAATCATTAAATGATAAATTAATTTATTATTATAATCTCACATTATTGGTTCCACCATTTATTATACAGGAATAGTTTTAATTATAGTTGTCTCTACGATAATTTTTATGGTCCTTAAGTTGAAATATAATTAACTATGTAATTAATTATTCAATAAATCATATTTATCATAATAATAACAGACAAATAGAATTGAATATTAACTAGTTATACTTTTGTGTAACCATCACATTTGTATGACCGATCACCAAAATGAATAAGACCTATGTATGAAATTGAATTATTTAATGTAATTTATTTAATTGTTTATCAATTATTAATTTCTAAATTAAATTTTATGTGATGTTTTTCATACCTCCCATCCTTAGAATGTTGGTTCTTTGCCTGTATGGATACTTATGAAATTCACTTTTATAAATCATTTTGGTCCCCTCCCATGTTTTTTATTTATAAATAAATGTAATTAACAGAGTATCCTAAGATTTATGAATGAGTTTATAGATGGAAAAAATTTGATTCCAACTTAGGTGATACATAGGTGGATAGGTGTAATAATTACAATAATTCCAATACCAACACTAGGTGTTATTTCCATAGGTCAATTTTTTATTTATTTTATGATAAATAAATAAACCATGATATTTGAGAATGATATTTTCATTGGTTATTTCATTTATTTATGTAGGATGAATTATTTATTTTATGTATTGGAAAAATAAATAAAAATAAAATATGATTTAATGTGAATAGATGAATTTATGGAAAAAGATTCTATGTAAATGTTTAATAAATCATAGATAATAAATTATTTTCAATCCACTGAATATTTACAAGGCCTATAAAATATAATCCAATAGAAAATCTATGCATAAAAAATCCAGAAAATCCATATTATTTATTATTTGAGATTTTGATAATTTATTATGAATAAATCCAATTTAAATAACTATTTGACCAACACTTGTTGGAACACTTAACATTTTAAGGGGAGTTGTTACAAAGGATTAGGGTTGAGGTAACCATTTTAAATCAAACTGAGTAACTGTTACTATATTTTTTGTAATTTTTCAGCTATTGTTGAAAAAATACAATTTAGGATTTCTATAATGGAGAATCCATTTAATTGATCATAGAGTTACAAAACAAAATATTGGAAAATACATTCATCCATAAATAGCTTTAATAAGATTCAAAAACCATTATGTGAATGTTCATATAGATCCTTACCACTATAATTCCCATATAACTACATATTCTGAGTATAATAATATTGGGTGTTATGAAATTATAATGTTTTATAATATTTAATTTAATAAATTATTCAAAAATTATTTTGTAATAAAAAAAGTGTTGATAATATTCTCTTTAAAAATGTAGAAAAATTGAAATGTTCTTCACATGTATTATCCACATTATTGATATTGATGAAAGTAAATATCCTCATGAGAAGTAACATTAGTGAGTGGTTTAAAAAACTAATGGTTGTCATGTTCAATGAATATAAAAATTTCCCTAATATAATCCTCAATATGTGATCCTCCAACCACGATGTTGAGAAATAAAAATTAATTTTTATATTAATACATATGCACAACGTGGTCATAATACAATGTTTGATTCTATTATTTATATCTATTGATGTAATGAAGTCTCATGAAAATCTGGATTCCTATAATATTCCAAGAATGTCTATAGTAAATAATATGATAGGGAAAAAAATGGGTTCAGATATTCGAACCCGAATTGTATTTTATGCTTGCAGAGGGTGCACTGTTTGGCCCCACATAGTCATGATCATTATTTAAATTAGGCCCCTGTATATTATAGGGTTTTAATTCTATGAATAAATATATATAAATATCATTATTTCATAAATCCCGATGATATTCTAGACTTTTTATAATTATTTGACAATAAACAACATTTATTGGTCAATTCCATTTATTCTCAGTATTGTATGCAAATTATATAAGGAGAAAAATAGATAAAACCTTAATTCCTTATGGATTACTAATTTAATGGAAATGTGATGTTATTTATGTGAAAAACATATATAAATCATTCCACGATGATAATAATAATTTTGAACAAAAAGTAGAAGTTTGTTGTTTGTTTTTAATATAGGAAAAAGGGAAAATAGAATAAAAAAGAACACCCATCATATGAAATTATTGGATGATTCAGGTTCATTTTTTATTATGTTCAATTTGTCTATTTCTGAATATTATTAATTAGATACTGCTTGTGACACTCATATATTTATTCAAATATACGAACCCTGTATATTTAAGAATATTGGTTGTGGAGAGGTATATCTCTATGATTCTAATAGAGACAAACAATATACTATGTCTACCGATATCTCTCACCTCAGGTTGACATGTAAGTGATCTTGATATTAATGTATTGTATTTTTGTGCTATATATTACCAAAAAAAAAATTCTTTTAATCCCAACCTTATAATTAGAAATATATTAATAGGTTTGTGAATTAATGTTGAGTCTTTTATTAATATATCATTTTTTATGTTATGTCTCATTTAAATAATGGTCTTTATGTGTATGACTACAAAAACCATGAAATGGAAATTGATAATGACCCATCATTACAAGACTCATAGAACACACATTATTTTAATAACATGATAGGCCATTAAACCTAAATCTATTTAATAAATTGTACTAATATAGATATGTATATTCTTTTAAACTAATTCCAAAACGTGTATTTCATGCATGTTTACTTGGTAAAAGGGCCAAATCCAAATTTAATTGGAAAAATGATATCACCAAATTGCTTCTTCAAATAGTTCATATTGATGTCTGTGGATCATTTCTTATTGAATCAATGGTTTGGTACTGATACTTCATAACATTTACTGATGGTTATTGTAGATATGAATATTTCTATCAATTAGTTATAAGTCATATTCCATTTAAAAAACACAGTATATAAGAATGATGTTAAGAACCATCTAGGTTATAATATTAATGAACTTTGATTAGGATATATTGGTCAATATATTAATCATGTATTAATTGATTATTTAAAATAATTTGGTATCCTATCTCAAATTTATCCACTTGGTACTCCTCAATGGAACTATGTATGTAAAAGGGGGTATATCACCCTATTAGAAATGGTAATATCAATAATCCGTAATCTAATTATTCCATTATAATTTTGGGGATATGTGTTATAAAGAGTATCACAAATACTAAATAAATAACAAATTAATTGATAAATGGTATACCAAAAATTAATATGTTGTTGAAAAAATCCATTTGGTAAAATTTACATTTAGGGGGTACTGATACATTTTTAGGCATTTTATTTTGAAAAACATGAACCGCATGGCATTATGTGTACCTTTAAAGGATACCCTATGGAATTAATGGGGTATTACCTATAAAAACCTCATACAAAATAGAAATAGTATAATTTCATAACATATTGCTTGATATGGATAAAATATCTACAATATATAGTCGGAGAGAGACATACATCGATGAAGTATAGGATCATGGTACATAAGAGCTGGTAACATAAGTAGTTCCCCAAAATCATAGGGAAAAAATAAGATAGAGGTATGAAAGTACTACATATGTGGACAATAGTGGATAGAAAAATAGAATGTTATGGATTTATATTCATTGAGTATGGTGACTCATTATTAGTTGATAATAATGTAACACTTACCTATAAGTATGTAGTAAATGTAATAGATGATTATAATTAGAATGAATCCATGAATTCTGAAATTGATTCAATGAATCAATCCCATTTTCATATTCCATTTGAATCTCTAGTGGAAGTAAACCCCATTGGTTATAAATGGGTATTCAAGACGAAAATAGATATGGATGGAAAACTACGTACCTATAAACAAACCCTGGTAACAAAAGGGTTTAAATATTATCAATGTATTGACTATAAAAAAACATGCATCCCAGTTAAAATGTTGAAAACTATTTCAAATATATTTTCTTATGTTTTATTCAATTACAAATAGATGTGGAAAATTTATTTCATAAAATAATTTATTAACTGGAACATTCATGAAGAAGTCTTTATGACAGAACCTAAATGGTTATTATCTCCATAGGATGCTGGAAATGTTGGTAAATTACAAAGATCCATTTACATATTAAATAATGTATATAGTAATAGGAATATACTTTTTTATTATTCCATCGTATATTTTTTCATTATTAATGAATGTGAACATTGTTTATTTTAATTTTTTAGTGGGAGTGAAGTAATTTTCATTATATAATATGTCAATGAAATATAAAATATTGGAAAACCATTTCCAAACACATAATTTATTAAATCCAGGTTGAATAAATAAATATCCATAAAGGATTTTGTTGAGGTATCATGCATTCATTAGAGAAATATCAATGATGGTAGTCCCAATAGAATTCTTGGCCTAATTCAAGGATCATATATTGATAAGACACTGTTGATATTATGAATAGAATAATCAAAGAGGGGATCTTTTCAATGTCACGTGGAATTCATTATACAATGAAAACATGTCTGGAAACACGAGTAATGAAAAAAAAATTGATGCATTCTATATGTATCCTTTATTGTATTAGTCATGTATTCTACGAAAAGTAGTAGTCTAGATGTCACATATGCATCATGTGTGGTATCCAGATATCAATCTAACCGAGGTGACCACCATTGTAATGTTTCAAACCTAATCCTTAACAGTGTAAGTTGTATTAATAATATATTACAGCTTAATGGAGGAGATTATGAACTATTCATCATGGTATATAATGATTCTTAATTCAAAATAGATCACATTTATATGAAATCACAAATGAGATACATCTTCACATTAAATAGAGGTTCTATGTGCTAGAAGAGATCAAAATAGTCTTTTTTCATAAATTCAACCATAGGGTCTCTGTATAATATTGATTTTGAAGTGTATAAATAGCCCATTTAGATACATGACTATATTTATGATATTGGTATTAATCGAGGAAATAATGATCATGTCACACTATATTGTTGTAATACTATAACAGTTTCGCTTTCCAAGGTGATAAGGTCACATCAACAGATGAATCATATACATTTGGTAATGACCTAAGTATTTTAAAAATAATAAATTTTCATTCCTATTTATATTTATGAATAAGATATTAATTTTTTATTTGAGAGCACTATTTTTCTATTATTTTTCTTGACACGAAACCATGTGTTCCTCCAAAATCATACATTAAAGACAACATTTAGTTATACTAAAAAATAATACAATATGATTATTGTTATTTTAAATTATAGTTTACACGTAGTCATTGTATTGGCAGGAATAAACAGAACTATCTACAATATGATGATAAGTTTTTTAATTTTTCATAGATTTATCTAATAAATTTTAGAGGCATAAAATGAGAATAAATCCATTTTTAAGCCTAAAATACTCTTATATTATTAAAAGACTATTTTAGTGCCTTTTGATGGTGAAAACAATTCAAATATTGTTTTTTTACTTATATATTAATTATTTTACAATATAAAATTCTTCTTTAGAAGTGTAAGTTCAACATTTTATTTGATTATATTTTTGGAAATTTTCGGTTAATGAACATTTTTAAATGAATTATTAAAATAAATTGTTTTAATTCAAAACTACATTTTCATCTAATTTATTTATATTGATATAAATTAATTTTAATTCGTTTTTAGTTGTTATTGGATTATGTTTTTATCAATTAATCCTATTATTCCAATTGGAATTATTTTCCCATTAAAATTGGTTAAAGCACATGTCAATATTTTTATAGTTATTAATTTTTGAAAACCCACTTTCCTGGATTGAAAACAAGAATTATGCTAGATCTCATCCTTGATGGCCTCTTTGATTGATGTGTTTGATGGGAGATTTTTGTTTGATTTTGAAGGTGGAAAGTATGTGCAGCTAGACTCAATCACTTGGAACAGGAAAAAACAACGATTCAGAGCTGGCATTTCATTATTGTTGTGATTTTCAGATTTGGTTGTTGGAGAGGGTATGGTGTCTGCCATCGGATTGGTCCTGTGCTTTGACACATGACACTTGCTTGCCGATTTTTATCGCAATTACAGAGTGCTTCAACATCTTATTTTACTTGTAATGGGATACTCTACTTTTCCTGTTTGGTTTTCACTTTTTTTTCCTTCAGGAGTTATTGTCCTAAGCCTATGGAGTCCTTCGGGTTCTCCCCCCTTCATCTCTTAAAAGGGGGCTTTATCAATAAATAAAAATATTTCAATTACTTTGGGTTGTTGGATGGACAACATGAATTAATTTAAATGTAATTTCTACTATTTTTTTGTTATGAATTTTAAAAATGGATTCCATAATTGTAATTATATGGTATAAAATATGTAAATAGGTACCTTTTATTTTTGGACATTATGAATGGTAACATTAGTATTTATTTTATTTACCATGGTTAAATTGTAAATATAGTAAATATGGGTACAAATTATGATTATAATAATATTAAACAACCATAACGTATGTCTTAATTGTATTGGATGATATATTTCAAACCATATGAATCCTTGGGTGGATATTGTGACCCCATGGATCAACATGGGTTTCATAATGACATGTTATAAGAAATAATTTAATGTAATGAGAAATATGACCTAAACATGTATGTTTTTCTAATATCATATTAAAATAATGTTATATTAAAGATCTCATTGACAATAAATAGTAATTAGAAGTATAATACTATTTATAATATCATGTTATTTTATTTATAAGATTTATACATGAAAAATATAATTTTATCCTAGACATAATGGTTATCCATTGACATTATATTGTAATTACATTAACCCACAACGTTTAAATTAAATGATTCCATTGTTAAATTAAAAATGGTGAAATAAGGCGTAAACCCAAAAGACAAGGATAAAAAATATTCCAAACATGTCCAATATCTTTTGGATTATGGGTATTATTACCAAAATCATCATATATTCTAATAAAATTAGTTTTATAACTTTTTAATATATATTTAATATATAATAAATTAATACATCCTGACATTACGAATGTTTTCTATCCTCCCTCCTAAAACAAGTAAATCACCTCTACCAACGTTCTAACAACCCTAAAGCCCCTTGCATCATCTATATTCATCTCAAATAACTTACCAACATCCCTTAATTCCTGCTAGAATCTTCACAATGGGAATAAGTAAACTCAAGAATGACTTTTGCCTAAAATCAAAAGAAGTTACCTGATTTTGAGGTTACATATTCTCTCAAGTTCCATTCCATTATATTAATTCTCCACTAAATATGGTCGAATTTATTATATAATTACATAAAATTATCCAAATCCTAAATATTAGAGGATTTTGTTTTGATTTGGATTCTATATAAACTAACCCACATCCATCTAATGGATAGGAATAGATTGTTTCTCTGTACGGGGAACTACTGTCTCACGAATGGATGATTGTTCTATTTTCTCCTACCACCTCTCATGGGGAAAATTAAGATGGAACATTATTTATATATGATATAAATTATATATCAATTTTAAATATTCTTCTGTAATTTTTATTTACAACATACCTTTATTCTTTCCATAATATGTAAATACGATAATTTTATTTGAGGAAGTGATGACTCCCTCCCCCTCCATGTGATATGGATCATTCATTCCATACCTGAAAATCATAAATAATTTTTTTAATAAACCCATGTGACATAAATGAAATAAATATATTATGGGTTTAATTATATACATTTATATTATTTATATTTATTTTGTTAACATGATAATGAAATGAAAGAATCATTAATGAATACGCATGGAATACCACCTCAATGAATGGCGCATTTAATTTTATGTATCAACAAAATTTGGACTATTATAAATACATATTTAATGTATATATAAGATATTTAAATCTAGAATATCTTTTTGGAAATTATAGAATTCTGACCATATTTCCATTTTAAATTTAATGAAGTTCATTTTCATCTCGAGTACCGAGTATCGACAAAACGACCAATATGAACATAAATAATTGTGTAATATTTAAAACATTATAATAAGTAATATAAAATGAATAATATAAAATAAAAATGATCTAATGAAATTATAAGTTAACATATTTTTATTATTTATTAATATATAGAATGAACGAGTTAAGATGGACTCAATGTAAGCGACTTCATCTCATTCTCATTTCATTGAGGCATATTTTGATTTATATATGACCTTGTTTAATACAAAATATAATAAACCCCATTTAATTTTAATTTCATTAAAAGTGTATCTTTTATCTTATATGTGTTTTACCAAATGACAAAATCAATGTTTTTAACATATACAGTGACAATGACTTCTCTTCCGTCATAACCATTATTAAATATTCGGATTCCCCAATGAGCCTTATTATAATTTAAAATGAATATAAATCCATCATTTATTTAGATGGGTATCTGTTATTGAAAATCCGTTCCTTAATGAAAATGGTATTTTTATATAGAAAATTTTATAATATCGGATTAGAATAATATTTCAAATAGGGTTTTTTGATGAATGTGTTTTATTCATAATGTAGAATAGGGGAATTATGTGGGACGTGTGAGTGGGATATTGTTTATAAAATGGTATAAGCCCCATTATAGCTCACGGGTTACACCGAATGAGAATATATGATGGTTTAAACCCTATTATAGCACACAGGTTATCACGACATAGCTTATACCATTGGTTGATCCCCATTATATCTCAAGGGTGAACCCGATATCGCTTATACAATTGGTGATCCCCATAATTGATATCCAATTTGGATATTCAAAATACGGTTATGTCAATTGTAATATGGTAGAAACTATTTTATTTATTTTATTCTCAATTCCACTTAAACGAGTTTTAATTTCATTCTAATATTTTAGTGTTTTTCATTGAGAAAAAAGTATGAGTTTTATTCAAGTGAATTTTTTTTAACCGATCAATGAAAATAGAATTGGTAATCTGTATTTAAAAGGAATAATGCCTTTTCATTATTTTATGTTATTTACTGAGATTGTTGGTATCATAACATGTTTTAAATGTTTCCATATGATTAAGGTGATAATTGTGTCATGGATGAAATCAATTAAATATTATGATGATTAAACATGAAAATAAAAGATATTTTTTAAAATTATTATTGTTATGGATGAAACTAATAATGTTATATGTGTCCTATTTGTATTTCAATGTTTTTTATTGGTAATATTTATGACCTAATTCTCTTATTATCCAAACCCGAAAAGACCCTCAATGTAAATTCATTATCTAACTCATGATTATGTAACATTTAAGGTCGGGGAATTATACATTATAAGTATCATCTCTCGATGGATTTTCCTAGAGAGGTGTGGATGTAGTGAGATTTACTTGTATCAATGAAAACATGGATTGACCGTTGAATATTTAATTGACATAGAATAAACATGATTATCATTTGATTTCATAAAAGTAAAATATCAGAGGATGTTGGCCTACGTTCTACTAGGTTTTTATTAGAGTTTCTATTATTTTACCAACTAATTGGACATTGATTTTTTTTTATATTTTATGAATTGAATATAAAAAAACATATTATTATATATATTTTATGTTTATTCTTGAAATTAATTTAATAATGTCTTAGGGTGTCCTTAACATTAATAATGTTAGATATGTTTCCCATTCTGATGATAACCATTAAGTGCAATGATGATAATCATAGATATTGTTCTACGGTTTGATTACATACACTTATAGGACACCTTATATATAAATTGATTGGTGTGATTACTCAAAATATGATTATGATTCTTCATATTTTTTTTGAAATTGGTTATCAATAAAATATAAGATTATCAGAATTGACCTGCCTGTAGGAATTCTGCATGTTTTGGTGTAATTGAATATTCATATATTTTCAAATGTGTAATAGTCCTTATATATTATTAAAATCATTAATGACTGACATTACCTGATCAGTTAGTTATATTGAATTTTTTTTGATGAAATTAGTTAGAGGGATGTATGGTATACATGGTTCATTAGTAATGTCACGTTATTAATGGATAATAAGAGGAAGGTTTTTTCCATTCCACTTTCATGTGAATTCACATATCATCATTTATTAATACAAACATCACATTAAATTCAAAATACATCGAAAATTTTATTTTTTTAGATAGTCAACGAAATTCATATCGAGTATATAATATGTTGAAACTTATTTGAAGCCAACATGACGAGATATTGAGATAAAGGGGTTATATTACAAAATGAGATTTCATATGTGGTTGCCATATATTAATTTTATGTTAATTCTCCTGGATTCCATGACCCATTTCTTGATAGTAATATTGGAATTTAGGAATCCTACCAAACTATAATGAGAAATAATCAAATATTTTCCCATAGTACTAGTTTCTGTTGATATTGATTAAATTCAATTTCAATTTATTTAATGGAATTAATATTACTCTCATGAGGAGGAATAATTTTATTCATGTTTTATTAATAAAATATATTTCATGTTTAATGGAATATATTATTAAATAGTAATTCGGGTATTCAGTATATATTGAGGATTTCAAATGGATAAATACTATTTTTAGTGGAATATATTAATATATATGGAATAAAAATAGTATTTATAACTGAACAAGCTATCACACACACCATAAAATAATAATAATAATAATAATAATTTTAATTGGTTTTTTCATGTAGTTTAATCTTATTGGAGGTTCTATTAATAGTTAAATAATATTTTTACCCTTATCCATAACTCTATAAATATAAAATTTTGTTATTATGTAGGGTTAATTGAAAATTGATAATAGAGAGTCGGTTCACCCAATGGAATTATATCTTTCCCCCTTATCTCTTCGTCTAAATGTCATCCAATCTTCCTCTCAAGAATATGGAAAGCTTCATCTAGATTTAAATAACATAGAGAAATCTAGACAATCAATTAAAAACAATTGATTCAATATGATGGAACCAAAAATTGAATAGGCATTTTATTGAGAACAATGGATCATGTGTCGATATAAATTATTGAGATTCATTGAAGGAATCATTGTTACATTGATTGAGTCATTACTTTTCATTTTTAATCCCTTTTTAATGATCCCTTATAATGATTACCACATTAAATGTGTATATGAACTAATTTAAATATTTCTATGACGACGATTTAGGTTTATTCAAATTATTGTATTCTTATATGGGGCTTCTCCTTTGGATTTTTTTGAATGGATCATTTTAATAGAACATAGTTTCAAAATTGTATTTTATGCATTCTAAATGTTTTTTAAAACTCATTTTGTGTGTTTCATCAAGGAAAATCATTACCCTAGATGATTTTTTGGCTATATGTTATTCATACATCTGTGTGGCCAATTGTTTAAAAGTTATTCTTATTTTTAAATTTAAATATGCATATTTTTAAGGTGTATATTTTTTAAGAAGGTTTGTTATTTCATTAAGGGGTTTATTAGTTATTGTGATCATTTTGTGATTTATTTTACTTGATTGAGTTTATTCTTTAGTAACATTGTGCCATCCCATGGATATATTTTTTAAATAGGTTTTTAAAAAGTAACTTCAAAGTGTGTAGTTCTTCGATTCTATGATATCACAGACATATATTCCCCATAATAGGTGCATAATGCTTGGTTGGACAGATTCCTTTAAGTATATCTCTATGAGCCATAGTGGATGCTAACATGTAGCACGCACCTATAGTGTATCCATGGGGATACAATTCCCTCAGTACAAGAATGTAACACAATTTATTATTATAATCAACATTAAATAGTGGAAGCAATAAGTAAACATAATTTACAATAGAAAATGAAAAATAAAATATAACTGAAATAACTGTAATTAAAAATTAATGTTGATAATGACATATGTCATTTCACTAGAACGATGGAAAACAAGGATACAAAGTATCATGCATACATGAAAACCCAATGTAAAATTATGGAAATAAATGAACTATCCCACAAATCCCATTATACAACGTGGTCATCTGTAACCACCAACACCCAAAAAATATAAGAAAACAAGTTATTGAAGAATTGTGATTCCCTTTATCACCATCTTCATACATGAAATCTACACAAGGAAACAAATGACACCTAGAGATGGTGTGAGATAAATCTAAGTGGACACCCATAATTCATGTATATAAGATCCAAACTGTGTAATGAAAATGTAATAGAGTGTAACCATGCATACATAATGTAAACAATTAAAATGTGATTAAATAGCCATGTACATGCTTCATCCCTCTACTATTGTCTAATAACGTGACCTGTTCATTAATTAATTGAATACCATTTTAAATTAAAAAAAATCCATGTGAGGCATTGCTAGAAGTGGCATACCCTCAGGCTAGAATAAATAATGGTGATTCCCAGATGTAATAAGGAAAAAATAATTGATAATTAATATGAAGATGATATATTGAATTCACCAAGGAAATATAGACCTAAGGGTACATTGACTTAGTCGTAACTATGTATATCTAAGGGGTAAGAGTGAAATCCAAGTAGAATCATCGAATTCATTCCCAATATAATATTTCTAACCAAGTAAAAGGAATTCATATAATGTAAAATGGGAGATAAGAAGTGATCATGCCCAAGTATGTAATAAAATGACATCATTTCAAGTTGGATACAAGGTTGATATCTATGGAATCTGATATTAACAGGGAAGCAATCATGGGGTATTGTACTGTTCAGTCAAAGGTATAGAATGATCTATTTCTAGGGTGGATCTCACCTATGTAAATAAACATCTATGAGTTAGAGTTACATCCTCTAGTACCAAGGAATTAGCTCTATAATCCATTAGATAATATAATTAAATCCTTCTTATAATGATGTGAATGTCCATGTTTAAAAAGGGTAACCTTACATTTAAATAACTATGATTATTTTGTTCATATGATAACAATGTGGTTTACAAATTCACTCAGGTCAAGCCTTTCATTTCAATAGTTTGAACACTCCACGTATCATTAATATTTTTAATTAAAACAATGTATGTAAAGTACATACAATATTTTTCACTCTACTACCATTCATGAATATGGAATGGTGTTCTATAGATGGGAAACCAAAAATTCAATTAAATTTAATATAGATAAGTCTTATAGTTATGTATATTTTCCAAAATAATATTTGAATGAATTATATATGATTAGTTAGTTAACTTAGGAAAGTCAAGTGTATGTGATACGGTACAAGATATTAGAAATTTCTTGATTCAGAAATAAATAAATATATGGAGTCTTACCATTAGTGTGGTAGAGCCCCAAAACACTAGAACACTGTCTCAGAAAAGTCAAAACACTACAAACCCAATTGTGTCATATTACCATACATAAGGTGTTTTTCATTATTAATATAAGAATAAATTACTAGTATCATTTATGGAATGAGAATGACCATATGGTCATAATGAATATAATTGTGGAACATAAATTCAATAAATGGAACCAGATTAAATCGGCGACCATAAACATCAAACCCTAAATCAAAATTTTAATGGATGAGTTATAGAACACCCAAATTGTAATAAAATGGCTCTCATCCTCCAATAAAATCCTCATGATTTTCTAGGATTGGATTATATCTGAAACTATTCATGAATTACTAAACCTCGATAACTAGGTTGAGAGATAGTGAAACAATGAACGAATTTAGTAGATCCAATTACATACCATACAACATATAATGAGACATATAAAATATCAATAGGATCAAAAATGATAGAGATATATCAATCCCATTGTTAGTCATTCAATGAACTCCAAAATGGTAGAAATGGATGTTCATCAGACTATAATTCAGATTGTGGAAGAATGATTTTATTAAATAGATCATTAAGTGTAAGATATTAAATCACTGAAAACATTAAATTGTGCATTGTTTGGCAACATGGTTTTCCAAATAATGTTCCAACCATGCACAGTTTCTTTGATATGGGCTTCGACTAGTACAGTTAGTCTGCATGGTTACAAAATCCATGAATATTCTGTGTGAGATAGATCTACCCAAAAATGTATATGATCTATAAGGATTGATCCAAATATGTGGCATAACTGCAAAATTTACTCCAACTAGGTGAATAGACCATTCATCCAAATAATCTAGGTACCATTCTCTAATCAAGCTTCAAACACCCTTTAAACGATCATGATCTCAATTAGAATAAAAAATAGATCCATAAGAAAGTGTTTGATCAAATTTAAAGTATCTACATTGGATTTATTGAGAAGGATCTTACAGTGTTCCACACATAAAAGAAATAATCTTCGATTTCACCTTCTATGTGTGGTGAAACACTATCAGAGAATAACATTTCTATAGAGAACATGCAATGGCCTCCCGTAACCATGTATCATCTATAAATTTTGGTGCTTATATAGAGCCCATAATAGAGTGAAAAACTGGATTTTGAGATCCTTATGGCTCTTGAAAATGATGATTATAGGATACTTCGTAAAAGGATCAAGATCATTTTCTTGGATATGAAAGGTATTCGAAGGGTTCGAATGATAATGGTGAAGGTGTGAAATTTGAAAGACATAATACATATAATGTAACCTCTATGCTTGTAACAATCAATAAACTACAAGAATGACCTTTAGGATCTCAAATGGCCCTACATAATGAGGTGACAACATCCCTTGCTTCAGTAATCATATATTACTTATCTTTGGTGACACATTTAGGAAAACATGATCCCTGACCTTGAACCCCAGAGTTTGTTGATGAAGATTGGCATACAATTTCTATATTAACTGAGAAGTATTCATAAACTTCTAGATCCGCTAAACCATCTATGAAGTCTCATGTACTTGAAGAGGATTTATTAGGTCATCCTAACCTACCTCTATCTTTGACCTGTTAGAATGACCTGAGCTACCCTACATGGCCTCAACAGGAGTCACCTTAATTTCATTTAAAATATAATATGATAAGTAATATTAATGATATGGACATGATTCTCAAATGAACCACTGAAATAAAGGTCAAATTCTTGGATCATTTCCTCTAGAACTGATATTTTATATTTAGACTACATATCAGTTAGAGGATGAACGACAATGAATAGAAGCACCTATTCACAGATAGGTTTCTACATGCCCTTCCAGAACCGGGATATGTAATGAGTTCCCTTATCTAAAATGATAGAATGGGGGACCCAATGTAGTTTTATGATCTCAAAGAAATATAGTCATCATAAATCATCCACAATAAAAGTCTCACAAAATGGAATGAATTCGGAATAATTTGTTAGTCAGTAAATAACAACCCATTAAATGTCACTACCTATCAACATCCAGGGTAATCGAACTATAAAATCCATAAAAATGTATTCAAATTTTCATTCTAGTACTGGAAGTGGTTGTAACAAGCCATCGGGAAATTGGTGCTCCACCTTCAACAGTATACAGGAAGAACACCTACTGATATGGCATGTTATATAACATTTTATCATAGGCCCCCAATAGTGGTGTAGCATATGTTGATATATTTTTGATATGTCTGGATGATCTACCCCTTGAGAATCATGGGAATCTTTCACTAACACCTCTCTCATATCTATAGGAACCTAGAAATTCTTATGAATACAAAGGTTGTTATCTCTATACATAGACCAATACATTGGCGGGTCTACTCCTGATATACATTCATGGAGAAAAAATCCCTTAGGATGTGAAAATATTCTTCCCTTCACCCTGTTATGGATAAAAGAAGAAACTGTCTAGGATAAGAGGTAAGAATAATGTCTCAATCATTGAAATATAGACGCATCGTAGAAAATAGGTCCATTACCTTCCATTCATTGATGGCTTCCAAAACATCCTATAACTGAGTCTTCAGAAACAACACAATTGACACAACATTTCCCCTTTATTGAGTATATGAATTCTCTTAATTAATAAACTATATATATTTGGCCAGTTTTCACTATTTTATGTTATAATCACACTATGGAACGATATTTTTTAGGATATTGTGATCTAGGTACACCCCAAATTGCACACCCATAGATATTGTCTCTAATAACAAAATTCAAGAACATCTGATACTAGCTCAAGGCCATGTATTATGTAATTTCTCTCATGGGGGCTCAACAATCGAGATATGTAGGAAATAGATCTATTTTCTTACATCAGAAATCCTCCTACTCTTATTCCTAATGAATCTAATAAGACGATATAAACCCTACTGAGATATGGATGATTTAGAAAAGGTACTGAGTCCATCATCCCTTTTATCTACTGATAGGATTTATAACACTCTTATAACCATGGGAACATGAAAATTATTTTTGTGAGGCTAATGAGTGGCGATAAATTCGGTATATGTCTTATATGAAATTATTTTAATATAAAACCTTCCCCAATAAAGTCCTAATATCAAAAACATTATGGGGATTATCCTAGGAAACCACCATAGTCACCTTCTATGGGTCAATAAAAACTTCTGATCATGAGAAAATATGACACAGGAAGTGAAAATTGTAAATCAAAACGTTTCACATAGTGAGATTGGAATAAATATTATTTCTCTCATTGTATGTGGAATGATCTCAAGGTCAATGGAATTATCACTATGAGTGTGAGAATACAAAAATATGTCATCCACATAGATTACAAAAATGAATCCCAATCGAGGGGGGGGGGACACAGAATTCTGCATAGACATGAAAACATTGGGATTGTTCATAAGAATGAACTACATAATTAGGTACTCATATAGACCATAAATACTTTGAATAGTATTATTAAGTATTTCAAATGCCATGACTCGTAGGTGATGATTGCCAGATCTTTGGAAGATCATAGGGGAGACCCTAGCTCCTCAAAATTGATCAAATAGATCATCTATAAGTGGTAGTGGATACAAACCATTGATATCTAGATTGTTTAATTGACTATAATTCAGGGAATATATGAAGAGTCACATTATCCATCATTCCAAAAAATTATGGTTGAAACCCATGGGAAAGTGTAGGGATGTGTGAAACCATTGTCCTCCTTGTCCTCTAACTATCACTAGATCTCTGAGAGGTCAAAAGATGCCACACTATACATAGGAAAGGACGCCTGAGATGCTCCTGGGACAATCATGATCATAAAATATGCCTTACACTCTAGAGGTAAGGTTGAATGGTCTTCAGGGAATACATTAATATCATGAGAGGAAAGCACATATATTCATAAGGGTGAGTGGGATTTCCAAGTTAGTAGATGTAGACCAGAGCATGATGGGATAGGTTGGGTGACCACCCATACTGAAATTATCTTTATTGAGAATCAAGGATTAGACTAGTAATAATTCCTTCCATTGGGAGATCATTTCAGGGATGTATTCCCTGAAGACCATTCAATCTTAATGGTGTTTCATGGGTTATTACACCACAGTAACATTGTATTTCTTTTCGAATACATTTCATGACAGATAAAAAGATAAAATAGTGTAAATAAGCTGTATCAAATAAAGAAGATATTATATCGTAGGACACACTAATTGTTCCTAATACTGTTGATGGTCCCATAGCCTGATCGTTGGGTCATAGCTGTGAAGAATGCATCAGACCTAATCCAAAACCATCAACAATAGTTATACTACCATGACCAAGATTTCATTGCTAGAACTGATGGTGAATAACGGTATGTCTACCATGGACACGACTTCATACTCTGTAACACCCCAAGATTTCATAGTACATTATTTCTTCAATTTAATTCAATAACTTTCACTATACGCAACCCTGAGTTCAAGCGCACCATGACTTACCGAACTAGTCATTCAAAAGCTGCTATGAATAATATTAACTAGATTTTGAACTTTATATAATCATTATAATTTCATAATCCATATTATGAGTTTCATAGACATAATATAAAAATACAATCATTTTTTATATATAAAAGAATTATTATTCAACAAATGAAATTCTACCACCATTTAATGGCAAACCAAATTTAAATACAATATTTGAAACTTTTTTATATTAAATTTAACAAAATATTCTTATTCATTAGAATTTGGACATTGGAATTTAGTTTCAATAAATTTTTTGTGTTTTTCTAATAACTTTCTTATTTGGATGAATAGTGGAAAATACTTTATTTTAATGGAAAACAACTTTTTTAATCAAAATAATTTATTGTGATGACCTAAAAATTTTAATGGTTTGAAGTATAATTAGATTATATTTTTATCATTTAATCCAATGATGGTAATTTTAAGTAATTTAACTTTAAAATAGGACATAAACATGTATCAATATTTTGATAGTTATTAATTCGTAAAAATACGCTATTTGGTTTTGAAAACAGGAGTTAATTTTAAATTAATTAATGAAACTAAAATGATTTGAAATTGGTAGAATAGAATTCATTTTTGAATTTGGAATATCAAAATTTTCATAGGGTGATTTTTTGATATTTTTCTGAAAATTTTCAATTTTTGATGAATTGTGAAAAACACTGAGTTATAGTTTAAAATAAAATTTTTATATAAATAAATATTTTTTTATATAAATTTATTTTAAGTAAAAGTATATTCATAGTACCAATATTTGTTCAATTTAATTCATTGGAGTCAGTTTATAATAACATTACATATATAATAATTTTATTGAACTTTTTATTGTCTTTACCCACCTCATAAGAGCATTTGCAAATTTAAATAATACTTAATTTTACAACTTCTTTGAGTTGAATTTAAAATATATTAGAGAAACGGTTGATATAAGTATGTGAAATTTGGTTCAATAAGTTGAAAATAATTTGGGGTGAATAGTACCTCTGTACATTTATTTACCACAGTAATAAGTAAATAAGGTAATTTATGGTACAAATGTTATTATTATTACCGTAACACATGTCATAATTATACTGGATATGTGTAATTTGACCAAAAACAACCTTTGTAATAAAATATCATCTTTTAGGTCCACATGTATTAGATTAGGACATTTATTATAATTTAATTAAAGGAAGAGTTAAAAGAGTTATTATCAAAGTTTAATAAGTAAATAATTTTTAGTATATAGTTACAAATAAGATAAATTCGACAATAAATATTCATTATAAGTATAAAACGATTTCCTACATAATGGAATTTTATTTATATTTTTTATACATTAAAAAAATTAATTTATTTAAGACACAATGATGATGCAGTAAATACCTAATTAATGAAAGATTAAAATAATTGACATTATAAATATCCAAATAAATGTAATTTGAGACAGTATGAATTAAAAAATATTATGGATTAACATAATATAATAGGTTTGGTTAGATAATTTTTTTTTAATAAATAATTCTGTTATGAATTTAGCGAAAACAAAATACCAAATAGTGTCAAAATTGATATAAAAGCGTTTTAAAAAAATATATTATATTAGTAAAAAAATATTATATAACTAAAATCTATGTTTCAGCCAAAAGTTTAATATAATGATCGTTGTATCATTAATAAACCAATTGGGGTTCTCATGGATTTATATAATATGTTTATTAACCATATAATAAAAAAATACAAATAGACATGGTAAATGTCAAACTATTTAATAATGAGTTAAATCTAAAAGATAAAGTTTATATAGTGACCCAAACCTGTCAAAAACATATTGGATGAGTGGTTTTCGACCCAACCCCACCTTAGCTGTTAAATAATATATTTTTGAGCTATTATAAATAGGAAACTAATTTATTATAAAAAAATATATCAATCTTTTCCTAAGGTGCCCCTCTCCCCTCTTATAAAAGGGAACTCCCCATTCTATCCAATTCACACCTTAAAATACATTTTTCTCGGCCATCCCCAGCTAAAATACCCTTTCAACTGACCTCCTTTCATCCTAGAGGCCTCCCATTAGTCATCAAGCCATCCTATGGTGCCCTTTTTATCAAATCAAAAGGATGAACCCGAAGAAGTGGTAAATATTTCATCAACTCTTTCGAGTTCCTTTATTCATCCACTACCTATTTTGTTGTTGTTTCTATTCTAAAATTATAACTCCAGTTTATGATATATATTGTGATTTTGTTATAAATATTTTACAATGATATTCATTAATCTATCCAACCTTTGAATGACATGTCAACATACGTGCATATGTACGGGTAACTATCTCCACGTCGCGGTGTAATTGTTATTCAATACATTATTATTTGGATGAGTATAATAATGAAGTATAATTGATGTAAATAATAAAAATAACATGATAATTATTCTTTATATATTATATAACATCCAATTATATATTATTTTAATTTCAAAATAATGATATTGTCGCTCGTGTGTACGTACGGATTACTGTCTCCACGAACGCGATGAGAGACGTTCCCCATCGAATCCATTCAAGACTAATTTTCATTAGATGATTAAAAATAATTTTTAAAGAATTAATATCATTCTAAATATTAATAAGATACATTCCATCCATAACAAACACTGCCTACTTAACAAATAATATAAAGTAAAATGTATCAGTTAACACCTAAAATGATGATATTACTAAGATATTATTAACAAAGAAATGTTAAAAGATCATGTATGATATCATATTAATGTATATGATTCTGGTAAAATTTAATAAAAATTATTTCACCATTATACAAGAGGTTAAACAACCCTCAACTGAGGAAAAGTACAAGGTAAGGGTTAATTTCACGATCTCTTTATTATCCGAGGTTGTTTTTACAGAAGTATATACTGGGACCTCTTTATCATACACATCCATGTTTCTTAAAAATATATTCCAATTTTTTTTAATATTTACTTGACTATTGGATAATGTCATTTATACCATTTTTTTACTTTTTATTAAATGGTTTGAAATGAATCTAACTGTCGTTTTCCAATCATGTTACCTTATGACCTTTTCGACAACACTTATGTAACAATTGTTTTTAACTTATACGGCTGGTGCATCTATTTTACACCATTATAACATCGTCGAAGCTTCCATTAAAATATTATATGAATATTTAAAAAATAAATGTTTTATTTTATAATAATACGACTTTTAAATTACTTCAAAATAGA
This sequence comes from Viscum album, assembly GCA_963277665.1. Taxonomy (NCBI): domain Eukaryota; kingdom Viridiplantae; phylum Streptophyta; class Magnoliopsida; order Santalales; family Viscaceae; genus Viscum; species Viscum album. Next base: position 862,908,530 of record OY728152.1, on the reverse strand, counting down.
AAGATATATTTCACTAATTTTTTTTTGATTTCATGTATGTCAACATCCTTTGATGAATTTTAAGCTTAATTGCAGTTGATTTATTATGATACAAAACATCCATATTGTAATAAAAGTATTGTGATATCTTTGACTATGTATGTGTTATTTTCACACCATTAATGGTTTATGGATAATGTATTGACATTTCATAAGTTATTTTAATACACATGTTTATGTTATGTTTGAACATTTTCATATGAGGAGTGCATTCATCTTAGTAAGTGATGGGTGGAGCTTGTCATAGCTCCTTGACTAATCAGTACTTCTCATGAGAAAAACTAGTTTCTTGGCATAAGGCCTTCAAAAAATCTATTTTGTAGTCTTGGCACAAGTCCGTGACTATGTGTTTATGAAGTCAGGATTATGCATTTCATTATTATGAAAGTGGATACTGATATTGCATGTGATTATTCGACTTGTATAATATCTATGTGAGTAAGTAAATGATATTATTTTGATTTATATTTTCCATGTTATGCTGAAGTTAATGTTTAAAAGACTTTTTTTATAGTATTATATATTGCAATAAATTTTTGTGCTTATTTATGAAAGATTCCGCTATAGTGTTATCCTTACTAATCAACTGAGCTCACCGATTTCTATTTTTTATTTTCCTAGGATGGGAAGAAGTATATTATGACTGACCTCCAGGGATATTATATGGGATATAAGTATTGTCTATGGAAAAACTTTTGTTGTTGTTTTCCATTTTATGATGTAATGTAAATCTTATGAAGGTATCTAGTACATCCAAGGAAACGAAACTAATCGGTCTTTTCAGACTTTATATTTTGATATCTTGAAAATGATACATAATAATGCATAGACTCTAGGCTTATGGGGTCAGGGCATTACAGTTGGTATCAGATGAGTTTTAGTATAAACCATGGAAAATATATTTAGATAATATCTGATTAGAGAACATAGCCCTAAGATAGACAATGATGATTAGTATATAATGACATCCTATAATATTGGTATTGTAGAGATTGTGTGAATTTTCCATGAAATACATCCCTATCTGGATACAAGCTGGTAGAGGCATCTCTGGAACAGATGTACCTAAGGGTAAAACCCAAAAACACCTCATTGAGCTAAACTCGAATGGGAAATGGTGCACGACAATTGGTCCTTGCTACACTCTTGGTTACGACACTCCCGGAAGATATGCATAGGATAATTATTATTTTCATTACAAATAATTATTAATGATTTACGAGTACATACCTCCTCAAATAAAATATTTTTATGATTATATATTATATCCAAAAATTGTTCAATTTATGTTAGTTATTTTACAAGTTTGGAATTATTCATTGAAATTCCTAAACTGACCTAGTGAATGCCATTATATAGAAATGGAATCCAATATAATGAGTGAGAACTATAGTAATATGTATGATCCAAAGAGTAAGAATGATCATATCATTCACAGTATTAAGCCAACATTTAGAAGGGAAATAGTCTCCAATGTATTCTCAATATATGAAGAAATAATACCTGTGATAATATGATAAGTAAAAAATTATCTGAATCCTATGGCTTCGAAGGAAAGAAATAGAAGAAAAGGATGGAAGAGAGAAATATGGATAATGGGAAGAGGGAAAAGAAGGATTATCCCATATGTGATAATTGTGAAAAAAAATCACCTGGGTAAATGCATTAAAGGAATGAGTGTATTTTATATGTGTGGAGAAAAAGGGCAACAAGTACATGATTGAAAGGGTAAGAAAATGGGTTTGATTGTAAAATAAATCATCTACAAGGCATTGGGAAACTAATAAATCAATGTCACGGTCATTCGATTATACCGCAAATGAATATATTGAATAATAATCATGTTATGATACTACCTTAGATGAAGAGGAATGACTAGTGTTCTTATGTTGTTATTATAGAATTATTTCATTTGAGTGTTGTATCAGCAATACACTGGTTATATGAATTATAGAGATATATAAGGATTGTACTGAAACATAATTTTATTTATGATTTGAGATTATATGGTTCTAATAAAATTGACTTAATAGTTAGTTACACCTTGTGAAAAAATAACTCGTTGAAGGAAATGTAATCCCTAATATTGTCCTGATAATGAGGTAGTGATTTTGGAATAAGAGATGAATGATTTGGATAAAATATATTATATATTCTTTATGTCCTTGGAATTGATTAATAGTTTGTTTATTTCATCATTGTTGGAATATTCAATATTTTTAGATATAAGAAATATATCCAATATTATATAATGGATAATGGAGAAAGAATGTAATCAATAAGGATTTATGGTAATTCAGGGTGTAACAATGTTTTAAAATAATACAACATGAGGCTCTTTAAATGTTATTACATCGAAGAACGGTTCTTCATTGTGTTTAAAATCCTTATAAAATTAGGATTGAGATTTTGGATAGACGTATTTTAGTTATGTCTAATGATTGTATTGAATTATGTTTGAAATTGGACACTCTTGTTAAGGTTATTTTTATATTTTTATAAAAAGAACAACACACCGACTGTGTGACACCCCGTCACGTCAGACAATGTTACAGGAATCGAACTCACAACCATAGTTTGATTTGGATTTATCACCTACCACTGGACTACGTGAAGTCCATAGATTGTATAATGTAGTTTATTCATTAAAGCATCTGATAGTTGAATTATAAATTCATTTTTTCAGAACCCTACACGAATTAGATAAATAGAATATATTTTTTATATTCTACAATAATTTAGAGTTTAATATAAGTCTGTTGTAGAAATTAGTTAAAAGATGTAACTCTACTTTTCAAGTATATTTTTTTCTTCTCTTATTCTATGAAGAAATTATTTATTAAAATTTAGGTAAGGGATCATAAAAATAAAAATGTGTTTTCCTAATACCTTATGTTTTGTTGTAAATATGATATTTTAAATCATCATAGACTGATTGCTTTGAGGTCCTCAATTCTAAAATTGTTTGTGACTGATGACCTCAATCAATCTATATAAATATTTACGTTTTCCTCCAATTATGTGTCTCTTATTTCTTCCAATGTTCTCCTAATCGAGATCATAATTTGGTGGAGACTTTTTCTTTCTCCTTTTCCTCTTATTAAGACAAAATTTTATTAATCGAATTTCTGATGTGGGTTTTCCAACAAAGGTATATTCTATTTTCAACCTTTTATTTTACAAGAAAAATTTAAAATTATGAGGATTCAATTTATTTACGGAGGGAAGAATATAACACCCCTTCATTCATAGTACCTTATTTATTGAATGTAATAGAATAACTTGCACTACATGCAACACTGAGTTCAAGCGCACCACGACGTACCAAACTAGTCGTTCAAAAGAGGTTATCAAAAGTATTACCTGAATTTTGAACTTTATATAGTCCTTATTAATTTTGAGACTATATTATGAGTTTATTATACATAATGTAAGAAAATTTTAATTTTTTTAGATAAAATAATTATTTTTCAAAAAATGAAATTTTACCGCCTTTTAATAGAGAACTCTTTTTAAATAAAACATTTGAAACTTGTATATATTAAATTTGACAAAATAAGCTTCTTCTTTATAATAGGGACATTGGAATTTAGTTTCAATAAATTTTTGGTGTTTTTCTAATAACTTTCATATTTGGGTGAATAGTGAAAAATGCTATATTTTACCTGAAAACAACTTTTTTAATCAATATAATTTATAGTGTTGAATTATAAATTTTAATGGTTTGGATGTATAATTAGATTTTATTTTTACCATTTAATCCAAGTTTGGTCATTGTTTGAAATTTCTAATTACAATTGGACATAAACAAGTGTCAATCATTTGATAGTTATTATTTTATAAAAATATACTTTTTGGTTTTGACAATGAGAATTAATTTTAAATTAAATAATGAAACATATATATTTTATTAAATTGGTAAAATATAATTCATTTTTGATTCGAAATATCAAATTTTTCTAGGAGTGGATTGTTTTTATTTTTCTTAAAACTTTTAATTTTTGATAACGAGATAAAAACACTGAGTTATAGATTAAAACCAATTTTTTATTTAAATAATTATATATTTAATTTAATTTTTAAGGTCAAAATTGATACATAATACCTATATAATTTCATTTTAATTCATTGGAAACATTTAATAATATCATTATATATATATAAATTTTATTGAACTTTTTACCGACTTTACCCACCTTCTTGGAGCATTTGAAAATTTACATGAAACATAATTTTACCACATCAGTTAGATGAATTTCAAAAATCATTGAGACACGGTTGATATTAGTAAGTAAAATTTGGTTTAATAAGATTAAAATATTTTCTTTTTAATAATAACATTTTACTTTTATTTACCACGGTTAAAAGTAAATAGGTTAATTTAGTGTAAAAATAATAATATTATTACCCTAACACATGTCCTAATTCTATTGGATAAGTGTAATTCGACCATAAAAAACTTAGGAATAAAATATGATCTTTTAGTCCACTTGGATTATATTAGTAGATTTATTATTATTGAATGCATAGAAGAGTGAAAAGTGTTAAAATAAATGATTAATAAATAAAACACTTTTAATATAGGGTTACACATAATATAAATTAGACTATATATATTCATTAGAAATATAAAATGATTTACTACATAATAGTATTTTATTTATATTTTTTAAACAATAAATAATTTAAATTATTTATGACACAATGATGATACAGTAATTACCTAATTAATGAATGATTAAAATAATAGAAATTATAAATATCCAAATAAATGTAATTTGAGTCTTTTTATGAATTCCACTAATTTTATTGTTTAATATGATATATTAGAGTTGGATAGATAAATTTTTTTTGATGTAATAATGCTATTATGAATTTAGCAGATAAAAAATACCTAATAGTTTCAAAATTGACATAAAAGATTTTTTAAAACATATATTATATTATTCATTAATATTCAATTCCTAAAAATCTAGGAATCGTCCAAAAGACTTATATAATAATTGGTTTATCATTAATGAACAACTTGGGGTTATCTTGGATGTATATAGTATGTTTACTAACCATATAATATAAAAATACAAAGACACATGGAAAATGACAAACTATTTAACTAAGAGTGAAATCTAAAAGATAATGTTAATATATTTACCCAATCCTGTCTAAAACTTATTGGATGAGTGGTGTTCGACCCATCCCCACATTATAATTTAAATAATCCATTTTGGATCCATTAGAAACTGAAAACAATTTTTTTATAAAATAATATTTATAGCTTTTCCAAAGATGCACCTCACCCCTCTTATAAAAGGGAACTCCCCCTTCCCTATAATTCACAACTCCAAAGCCCTTTAGCTCTGCAAAACCATTCCCAAATACACACTCAACTATACTCCCTTCATCCCAGAGACCATCCTTTAGTCAGAAATCCCACCTAAAGAGCCCTTTTTATCAAATCAAAAGGAAGAACCTGAAGAAGAGGTAAATATTTCATCATCTATTTCAAGATCCTTTATTCTTCCACTTCATTCTTCTTTGTTGTTTACATTTTAAAATAATAAATCATGTGTTTTATATATACAATGAAGTTGTTATAAATTTGGTAAAACCATATTCATCATTCTATCCATCCTTTGAATGACATGACACCATACGTGCGTACGTACGGTTTACCGTCTCCATGTCGTGGTGTTATTTTTATTCATTACATTATTATTTGGATTGGTATAATAATGATATCTAATTTATTTAAATAATAAATATAACAAGATAATGATTCATTATATATGATATACCATCGGCTTATATATTAATTTAATATCAAACGAATGATATTGTTGCTCGTGCGTACGTACAGATTACCGTCTCCACGAACGCGATGAGATTTGTTCCCCATCGTATCCAATCAAGAATAATTTTCATTAGATAATTACAAATAATTTTTAAAGACATAATATTATTCTAAATATGAATAATATACATCCTATCCATAACAATCATTACTATATAACAAATAAAATAAAGGAAACCGCATTAGTTAACACCTGAAACGAAGATAATAATATGATATTATTAACAAAGAAATGTTAAAATATCATATATGATATAATATTAATGTATATTATTCTCGTATAATTTGATAAAAATTATTTAACCATTATAATGGAGGTTAACCTATTCCAAAACATTTATACTATTTAGTTGATTTTAGGTTAACGTCATTTATACCGTTTTTTCACTTCTTATAAAATGGTTTGAAATGAATCTTTCTGTCATTTTACAATCAAGGAACCTTATTACCTTTTCGACAAAATTCAGGTAAGAATGTTTTTTAACTTATATGGCAGGTGTGGCAATTTTACAGAATTATAACATTGTCGAAGCTTCCTTCACAAGATTTTAATAATATTTTCAATATAAATGCATTATTTTATAATTCTACTACTTTTAAATGATTACAAAATAGAATGATATATTTTTTAAATTTTTTTTTGATATAATCTATGTCAACATCCTTTGATTGATTTTAAGCGTAATTGACGTTGATTTATTATATTACAAAACATCCATATTGTAATGATTTTTTTCTGATATTTTTGACTATTGATATTTTATTTTCTCACCATTCATGGTTTATAGTGAAAGTATTGACATTTATAATGCTTGTTTTAATATGAACGTTTATGTAATCCTTGAACCTTTTCATATGAGGAATGCATTGGACTTAGTAAGTGACAAGTGGAGCCTACTATAGCTCCTCAATGCATTGGTAGGTCTAATGAAACAAACTAGTGTCTTAGAACATGGCCTTGAAAAAAAAATATTTGTATTCTTTGCACACAATGTCGACTATGTTGTTATGATGTTTGGCATTATGCATTCCATCCTTATGAAAGTGGCTATTGATATTTCATGAGATTATTCGACTAGTAGAATATCCATGTGAGTAAGTAAATGTAATTATTTTGATTTATATTTTCCATATTATTCTGAATTTCAATTTTAAAAGGATTTTTTATTAGTATTATACGTTGCCTTAAATGTTTATGCTTATTTATGAGTGTCTACTCTATATTGTTATCTTTACTATGCATCTGAGATCACCCCATTCTATATTTATTTTACCAGGATGTGGAGAAGTATATTATGACTGACCTACAGGGATATTCTATGGGATCTCAGTGTGGTCTATGGAAAAAATGTTGGTTTAGTTTTCCATTTTATGATGTAATGTAAACCTTATGAATGTATATTGTACTTCTAATGATAATAAACTAATCGATCTTTTGAAACACGATCTTTTGTGATCTTGACAATGACACATAATAATGCACTGACTCTAGGCTTCTAGGGTCAGTGCATTACATACTTTTACATTCCTACTAGTGATACTCAAAATCCACTACAGGCACAAATGTAAAAAACCTACCCCTGATTGTGAAACTGGGGTTGATCCCCTTCTAGTAGAAGATGATTGAAATTCTCAATTGAAATTCTAAATATTCCACATACGGCCACAATACTATCACTCCAATTGGTAACTATCATAATGGGGCATCGAATACCCCAAATGAATACATTTATGACACACTACAAAGATACCTATATGGGTACCTTGGATTCCACTACCCTAATGAGAAACATTCAGAAAATACTTCCTTCCCCCAGACGAACAACATTCTTGAAGTGACACTTGTCCCATATTCCTAGTACAATTGTGGTCACTTAGATTTCAATAAGTGGTTAAATACTAGTTTATGATCTATGATTAATTAAGTAGGAAAAGTAAATTAACTGATTAAGGATGGAATACTAGATCCCATCCACAAAGAGTCTTGTATGAGAATGATCACAATTGGCTAAAAGAGTGAAAATCCCTGTAAATCTATGAAACATGTTCAATAAATCATAACCAACATAGATCATTGCTCGAGATACATGAATTCTCGAGATCATGTATCTCTCTATGTCTGAGAAGAGAACTGGTCATAAAAGGAATCGTGGAAGGAAAACCATAACAAGCCCAGATGGAAACCAAGCTTGCTAATCACATCCCACTACTGCTTAAGAAAATCTTATAGCATGATTAGACATCCACTGTGGAGGCATCATTCGATGAACAAGGACAGATAGTGTATCCTCCAGTGAAGACTCAACATCTTTTAGACCACCATTACTTGAGAAGACTAGAGGATGTTGTTGAGGGAACTCATTAGTCAGATCATCCATCATAAGTGCATGCCATTGTGCACCGTGCACATAAACTACTTCACAAGTAGGAAAATATAATAGAAATGGGAATGAGTTACAAAATATGGTACATTAAGTGTTCCCCCAAGTGTAACTCCTTGTGATATGATTGGGGTCTTAACACCCAACATGTTTATATCATGGTTGTCTCTACCTTCATGTAAAATGACATGAGGAATTTAGGGAATCATTATTCTAATGATGCCAATCACATTGCTCAAAACAATCATAAAAGTATATAGATATCATCACAATTATATGGAAAACATAATAAGACTCACTATACGTGGAATTCTACACCATCAACCTACTTTTAAGGAATGTTATATTTTAGTTCTTAGATATATGATTCAAGTGTTACAACAGATGAAGGGTCAATAGTACCTTCCATCATAATTAATTAAAAAATGTTCCATTTCATTTTAATTTTAATTACTAGGTTCACCCCTCAACAATTCATAATTATGATAAATTTGGGATAAGGACGTGCCATTATTCCAGTTTTTTATTTATGTTCTCTTATAACTAACACCAATTTTTTTGTAAGAATATTTTTTCCCCCAGTGAATTAGGACCCATACTGATGATAACTGAAATTAACACTCATTTGAAATTGTAATTAGATAAATGATTCATTAAATTACTCATTTTAACCCATAATAGACCATAATAACTCATGAATTTAAAAATTCAGTCACCCAATAAAAACCCAAATGAGGCATAATCATGACTAAAAGAAATGATAAATCAACAATCAAATGCTTAACAATATATTCAATGTAGTGAAATGAACCTACAAGGCATGGAAATTAGCATGATATGTTAATTCTAGGTGCCAAATATGATGCATTTAATAATGATCCATACCCTTATATCATCATGAAAAGATGAAATATTATCTCATTCATATTTATATTCAAAGACAACACATAACATGTGAGTCACCCAATAGTGAAACGATATGAATTTTTAATACTAAAAAAAGAAAAATTATTATAAATTTGGACACGCATCCTTTACCGTAAACATGGGTTACCAATTCTCGGGAACGACTTATGATCATGATTCATGAATTAATAAACTCAAAATTATTTTATGCAAATAGTAAATCAAGAAATGAACCTCTTCTGATACAAAATTGTGACATTCCGGAAGTGGTTTCCACATAATAGGTTCCTTGAATCCAGACGGACATATGGCCTCAGGCACATCTACAAGAAAGCTAGAGGCTTACAACTAGTAGCGAGTGCATATGGTGTGTCTGTGGGGAGAAGATCCCCACATTAATATAGTGTAGCATAGTGGATAATTATATACAGAGGTATGTAGAGGATGTAATATGTAAAAAATGACCAATGGAAATTGATAATTCCAAAATAACTGAAATAAATGGAATAACATACAATAGCTAATGATATTTTATTTCATGTCACTTGAACGATGGAATACATAGATACCAAAAATCCATGATACATGAAAAAATCTTTTTATCAAAAAGGAATTACAAAAATTATCCCAAGAATCTCATGATATATGTCTGTCATCTTCTACTAGATCCATCCTATTACAAAAATCAATCATGTTTCCAAATAATTACAATTACATTTTCAACACCTTCATACATTTAATCTACCAGGGGTACCAAACAAGGACTAGATAAGGTGTGATATAAATCTCAGTGGAACCCACTAATAATTTTTGTAAAATGAACCCATGTAATTTAAATATAAGAGTTTGTAGGAATGCATATATAAAGCCAAAAAGGAAAAATTATCTTAATACCCAAGTACCTGTTTCGTCACTCTCCTAGTGATTGAGCGTGTTACAATTTCATTAATTAATTGATTACAAATTTATATAAACAATACATGTGGAGAATATACATACCTATAATAAAACTCATGATATAATGAATATTTAAATATTTAATATTTAAAAAGGTGACCAAAACTAACAATTAATATGGTGTGGTTCCATGGTATTCACCAAAGAATGTTATACCTAATGGATTGCTAAATTAGTAGTAACTGAGTATAGCAATGGTGTAATAGAGTAATACAAGGGGAATTGTATAAGGGATTTAGAAAATAATATTTATAACCATGTCAATGTAATTCAACCATGTTAAAATGGGATATAAGAAGTGGTCAAGTCCAAGGATGCATCCATGGAACCTCATGTCACGCAAGATCCAAGGAGTGTACCCATGGAATCATGTATTTGTAATGAAGGGATCATATGGTTCCATAATATTCATCCAATATTAGACAAATAATAAGATCAATGGTAGTTCTCAACCATGGTGACTAAATTCCATGAATCGAAGTGGTGTCCTCGAGTGCACATGTCATTCCATTTGGAAGCCATCCCCTATCATAGGTCAAGAATTACTATATATTTTTAAAGGTCCATGTGCATAAATAGTATACTTATATTTAATTCACTATAATTAATTTGGTCATATGATAACAATTCCATTAAAAAATCACCAATTTGATGCCTTTCATTTCAAATAGTTTGAAAATTCCAAGTAGCATGGAACCTTTTAATACAAACAAACTAAATCGTGTTCAATTTATAAGGATAACAATACCACCTTCCCTAAAAATTCAATGGTTCTCTATGAATGTGAATCCAAACATTCAATTACATTTAATAAGTCCACATCATATATATATAGGCGTATGCTTGATAAATATCATTTGAATGAATTGCATACATTTAGGTTCTTACCATAGGTTGGTATAGTAATAGTGGAAAGATTCAAGGTATTGAAAATTTCATGATCCAATATTAAATTAATGTAAGAGGGTTACCATTAGTGTGTTCATTATCAAACACTCCCAAATAACAGATCAAAAATTTCAAAATACTAAAACACAATTTTAGGCATGTTACCCTAAAATGGTTGTTGTTTGTTATTAATATAAAAAACAATAACTAATAACATGTATAGAAAACGAATAACCATATAGTTATAATTAATATATGAATGGTGTGTATATTTATAAAATTGAACCTGACGATATCAATTGGAACTACTCACCTAACCCAGAATCAATGAACACAAGGGATGTGTTAGAGACCACCCACATAGTACTCATAAACCTGTAATAAAGTATTAGCCTCTTATTTTACATGGATCAGAGATGATCTATAAAAAGGGTATAAAATCCTAAACCACAAGAACTAGGTCTATATAAAGATAAATGAAAAATAGATTTTGAAGCCTTGATTACACACTATTGTGTATCGAATTTGACACAAAGATGCTTGATCAGCCACTGAATGAATGAGATATATAATTCCATATATTAGGTGTTCAAAGTTTTTTTAAATGGGAGGAATTTAGTTTCATATCACTATTACTCATATTGGGGACGAAGTGTTATGTTATTTATATAATTAAGGGTAACATAATAAAATCCCAAAAAAGTTTCCTATGTATAGTTTAGAAGCTTGGTTTTCTGATAAATGTTCCAACCATGTATGTGTTACCAGAGAATGGAGGGAACCCAGATGGTTAGTCTTCATGGTTACAAAAACTATGTTCAAACAATGAAGAATGAATTTTCATGTAAATTTATACCATCCCCACAACTAGAACTAAGTGTATTCCCTATCCACAAGGATTAGTCTAATCATGTGACATGGCCATTTCTTAGTTATCCACAATCATTCCAGAAGAATTAATTGTTGAAAAAATTAAAGGAACCATGCGTGAGTAAAAACGGGGTTCTTAGATATTCCCGTAAGAAGACACAATTTCTATATTATCTAAATTTTGGGTTTTATTCCATGATTCATACACCATTGATGTATCTTAATATCATCCCATATTTATGATTGTTTATAATAATTTAGGAAAAAATTTGTTTAGTTTCATGTTATGTGGATTGGTGTTGGGGATCTTTATTGAAGTGGTTGTGATGGAGGTGGAATGTATTTTTATTTTTATTTTTTAGTTCCGTTGGGGTATCTTATTATCATTCGATTAACTTCGGATAGATGTCATTCAACCCATATTACATAGGACATGAGGAATCATGGGATACAATTTTTTGATTTAAGTGACATTTATTATACATATTTATATTTATTCATTAGCTATTAGTTCTTAGTTGATAGTTTTGATCCTTATACGGAGTTGACATCGATGGGAATAGATGGGTCATTATTTCGATGTGATATGGGATCGTTAAGATAAAAATAGTTGGATTCACCATTCCATAGAAAATTCTTTTCCCAGTACTCTAATTTTTTCCAATTTTATGTATCTTATGCTATTACTCTTATTTTCTTATTGGAATGAGAGTTTCACCCCTATTGTTTTGATCCTATAATGAAGAATTGATTACATTGGATTGATCATTTATTATAAAATTATTGGATTGTGTTATAAGTTTCAATTTATTATGGATATCCATGAATTATATTCTTTTATGGTTCTCTTTTTTATATTCCTGTTGAGGTATGCATGTGTTTTGAGTTTTAAAGGGGAAAATAGAATGAGGATTTAATTGATATCATTGTGAATTATACATTATGAAATTATTTTAAACCCATGAGAATGGATTGATTAAAAAATAAATATTAAATTAGAATGTGAAGGTTTAACATGTTTCCTAATGAAAATAATGGTGTTTTTAAAATTTAATGGTTGGATTGTTATATTAAATGACCTTGAAAAGACATTATTGATGTGTGTTTTATAAATGGAACGTTTTAAAAATTGATATAAGTTATTTTTGTTCTTATTTAATTTTTATTTTGATAATTGAAAATGTATTTTTATAATTATTCAAATTAATTTACATGGTTTATTTATAAAAGGAGTGTAACAGACTCAATGTGGTTTCTTATTAACCATTGGATCTAAATATACATACTAACATATTTTGGAATGTTACCTTCGTGTGTTTTATTGGTCACACGGTTATGTCTTGGAGGATTTTTTTCTTCTTCTCTCTGTTGAGAAGTGGTTGATTTTTGTTTGAGTGGAACAAGTGAGTTATGTATTGATTTTTTGTATTTTCTTTCAATTTTTGAGGAATGGTTGGTTCATGTGGCATATTAACCTCTCAAGTGTATGGTTTTTTTTCATTTTTTTCATTTTTTTCTGTAAAATTTTTATTTAAAAATATATTTATTTATAAAAAATATTTTATTCATAAATCATATTGTATCTTTAATTTTTTCTATTATATATTTGGATGTTCGTATTTTAAAATTTAGAATTTACAATTTCATGGATTTACAATGTGTGGAGTCAATATATCATGTACTTGTTTGGAACTTTGTATTGAGGATAGTGTTTTTGTGGCTAAATCATTCCCTTTCATTGTATTTTTATACCCATGTATTGGTAATTAACCCAGTTTGGTTAGTAATGTATCTTTTTCCATCTAACATGTTGACCCAGGAATCATGTATGATTGAGCCAGACCAATTCATTACCATATGATATCATATTCAACTTTTTATTTGTGTTCTGATGGTGTACATGAGTTATGATGTTCAGTGCTTGATTGATGAGTGAATGAGACTGATTGACCAGATCTTCTTCATGTTATACTATGAGTGTCCATTTTATTACGAATTTCTCTCAAATTTAGAAATTACAGTTTTTTTGTTAATGATAAATTTAGATATGTAATTTTATATGATGATTTATTAGAAATACAAATGAGATATTCAAGTATATTCTTAGTTTTATGTGTAACCAGATGAAATCAAGAGGGAAAATATTTATGGTGCATTAACTATTAAACCGTGTACAAGAAATTTGGAACAATCCTGGAAAGCATCTATTAAAACTCATATGGTCAGAACAAGGACTTATATCTTTATGAAAAAAATTTCTGAATTTGTGAATGTTTGGTATTTTTTCTCCTTTGTTTCTTATAGATGTTACACCGTTATCCCAGAAGCCTAGAGGTGGTTCATTCTTTTATTACATTAGCACTGTTATAATGAATCGCATCCCAAATTAACACTCCATTTAAAATTATTGGAATTCTAGATTACATATATTATAACCACAACATATTGGGAAATATGATAACAATACATGATACAAAAAAAACAAAAAAAATCTTTGAATGGTTATTCATTGAGTTATTATTCATACACTAATAATGAAAAATAATAAGGGTGAGATCAAATAATTAGTAAGGTTATGTAATAAAGATGAAATAATGAATCCATATGAATAAATTAACAAGGAAAGGTAAATATCTAATAACACATTTCATTAAAATAACTAGATAAGGAAAAATAAACTTCGTATAGTAAGGAACTATAACTCATTCAATGTAAATAAATAATATGAGAATAAAATTTATCCATAGATATGTTGACACCAAATATTTGTGATGAATAATAATGGAATATAAATGAAATAAATTCATCAGTATTTTATTCCATGTTTCTTAGGTAATGGTACATATACTGTCAAGAAATTTCAAAAGATGATTTACAACATGTAGGGTAAAACCCATCTAACTTTCCAAATAATTCATCTTATGAGACAACTAATGCATAATGGCTATATATATAATTAGACAACACCCATGTCTCAATAGTACAAATTATTTAAAAAATTCATAAACAATTTTCCATTATAAAATATATCTGAATTGAATAAATGATAAATATATATATATAAATCCCTAGATTATCAAATAACATTCAATGTGAACACCATATGTAAAATGATATATAGTTTAATAAGTAATAAAATCCATTTTGGGAGAATATTTATATTCTGTTTATTTTCCAATGAAAATTGATTCAAACAATTTAATTATTTCCTCGAGTAATTTATCAATAAAAAAGTGAGATTTCAAAAAAAATCATTAAGAACGTGTTTAAGGAAATTTATCCTTAAACATCCCAAAATGTCTCATACCACATGAAAAATTTAATTCATAATACCCTTGAATGATTTTTTTACTATTATTGAAAATGATTAATGTCATAATTTATCAAAGGGGCATTATATACAATAAACAAAAGAAGTGTGTGGTGTGTGACTTATGATAAGATATATAAAACAAAAATCAGTTACATTGTGTTTTATTTTTTGTGAGCATGATTTATCTTCTAATGTAATATAATAATGATATTTTTATAATTTTTTGTGATCATTTTTCATTTTAATAAATACATTTATTTTAGTTATTACAATGCCGTATACAACAACATAAAAAAAAATTTATGTCGACTGTTTTTACTAAATTATATTTATTTGTTAAAAACATTTGTTGGTCCAATATGTTCAAATGAATCAATATATAACATCTACAGAATAAAAATATTTCCAGGATTATAATAATTATAATTCATTTATTCTTTTCAAATCATTGATTAAGTATATTTATAAAAAATGAACCATTGTTACAATCCTGGAGAAAATTTATTGTGCATAAAAAAGTAACATTCTCATTTTTCAATGACCATTATGGAAGAAAGATAAAGAGAATTATATATTTTCCAAAATCATAATAATATATTCAATACCCTATTATTTATTAATATATACTTATATATAAAATAACCATTATATAGATGTAATCGCATAATATCAAAATGGTGGTAGCCCAAATGACCATGACTGACATTATCTATTTTTAGTGTCTGAAAGGATAATAATAAAAATTAAATAAATATATATTTATCCATAAGGATTAATACATAATGAATATTTGATACATGTTTCTATGTCTCACATTTTCAATTTTAATCCACTTTTATATATTTCATAGATCATGTGAATGAAAAAAAAAGAATTTTAGTCGGAGGTAGTCCACGTACTCTCAAATGACATTATCATATTTACACTAGTTGGAACGAATAATGGTATGTTATAAATAAAAATTAAAAACCAATACATAAATTAAAAATAAAATATATAATATATATAAATACATTATCCATAATAATGGTCATCTTTATTGGTTGTGAGGAATAAATGATCATTAATTGTTTTGTGAGGCAGTACTTCACCGTATAAAAAAACATTATGTTTGATACCCATTTTTTGGATGTGTGTGTATGTGTAAGTGAAACTATTAACATATAAACATCATATTATATTTATAATAATTGTGTTTTATCTAATAATAGAATAATTAGTTTATATATAGTGGATAATGGAATTGAAACTGAAAATATGGAGAGAATATGTTACCTCTTAATTTGGTAAAATATTTTGGTTTATATAAGAAGATTCCTTTAGAATGATTTAGGTATAAGGAAGGATTATAGGTCTAGGAGATGTATGTTGGGAAGCTATTTATATATATTATTACTGAACATAATATGATTGAGAGAGGTGAAGAAGTGGTAGAGTTGGTCGACTTTTATAGGGAAGTAAAAGGAGAGACTTTGAATTTTTGAATACTAGTTAGTTTTACACATGTTCTCACTTAATAAAAAGTTATAACAAAACATCAAAAAAATAATGGAAGGATTAGGGCAGATATATGGCCATCCAATGGATTTTGTATAGGTTAATAGGCCATCTGGTAAAAAATGATAAAGGATTAATCCTTTATTTAGCATAATATTTCCTTAGTCACAATAAATTATATAAATCACACTCACTAAAAATTTTGGTTAAAACATTATGTTTTTATTATTATAATTTTAATATAATATTCATTACATTGTTATAATTTTTTTTTGTAAATTCAATTCATAGAAGCTGGAAAATAAAAATTACATTTAATCTCTCAGAAGAATGAATTAACTTGTTTTAGTAGATAAATGTTCAACAGATTACTAAGTGTCTATAATAAAATACAAAGTGAAATTAATTATATTTAATTAAATTATATTTTTAGATATTTATTTTATCTAATGTCACCTTAAAATTTCAATGTGAAATTTATTATAAATATTTATTTAAATGAAAATGTTGTTTTTAACTAAAATGCAGCACTTTCACTACTAATCAAAAAATAAATTTTCTCAAAAAAATAAATTAAAAAAACCCTAAGCTAATTTTGAGATTATGAGATCAAATATAATTTTTATTTTATAATATTAAATTTATAAATGTTTCAAAAAATACAATTTTAAATCAGTGTACCATTAAAAGGTGGTAAGACTGCAATTAATAATTTTTAGTACTTTATGTTTCATATTGGATTTTTTCCTATATTATACCAAAAAAAATATGATAAATGAGTCTAAATTTTTTTTAAAATATAAGTTATATATATTTTCAATATTAACAATATTAAATATTATGATAGTAACTGACTGTGAAAAACCAGACTAAATAGTGGTTTGTGTAAATCAGGTGTTCTGTGTATTGTAAAGTTGTTGAAAAAATATAAAGGAAAGTATTGTGAAGTTTATGGGTGAAAAAAACTTACCTCCTATCAAAATAACATCACCATATTTTATGGTTATTACCTTCATAAACATATAGTGTGGTCTCGTTAATTGAATCATTTGGATCCCATGTATCTTCTTCCATATTGTGATTCCTCCACAGAATATTTATCAGATGATCATCTTTTTCCTTAGTAATTTCTCTCTTGTATGAAGAATTCAGAATGGTTCCTCACAATATGAATGGTCTGGTTTCAACTCTATCTCATCAGAGACTATCAGGTTCATTAGATCTGGTATGTACTTCCTTAGTTTAGATATATAGACCACATTTTGTACCTTTGATATATTTTATAGAAATTTTAAATGGTATACAATGATTACAACACATTATATAATTTTTATGGGTATTATGTACCTTGGTATCATTTTATCCTTTATTTAAATCCTAATAAAATCCTTCCTTGGAGATAAATTTTGGGATAAATGATCTCCCACTTAGAATTTGAAATATTTTCTCGGATTAGTAGTGTAACTCTTTTTTCCTTACTTGAGAATATTTGTTATGAGAATGAATAGTCATCACCATTATTGTTGTTCTCTTAACAGGTTATGGTCCTATGAGATTCCTTTCCCCTTCTTCATTGCAACACCATGATGTTTTTATGAAATATTGTCATTAAATAAATTTTTATTCTTTTTTTCATTTCTTCAGATTGAATAATGAGTTTAAAGGAACCATGAGATTCCCTTATTATAATGGTATCATTATAACCTAGCAATTTGGTTAGTACAAAAAATTAATTTTTACTTAAGAAAATGCACTAGGAATTAATTATCTATCAATTATTAATGAAAAGTAAAAAACAATTAAATATTTATATTTTTGATTGAATTACATTTATTAATGATTTAAATGAGATATAATTGAGTTATATACTTAATAATTTTTTTATTCATATAATGGATATCTTAGTCATGTGGTATGAATAAAACACTATTTTATGTATGAAAACATTTAAAAAAAGTTATTTTTACATCGTTGAATGATGAATCATGTTTAAATTAATATTTTGACACATTAATACTTTTTAAATGACAACCTAAACATGTTATTTTTAAAGAAGGTATTACAATCTACTTTTGATGATTTTTTGATATTTTTCAAAAACCATTCATTTTATGGTTAGTATTAAAATTATAGTAAATTTTAATTGAATTTTTATTTTTTCATTAATATAATTTATATAGTAAAATTAAATTATTAAATGGTTTCAATTTATAAATATAATAAATGTGTTACCATTTTATATAATTTAGGTAGTTGTAATAAATTTGAAGTTATATTTAGATAAAAACTATTAAAACTCTTTCAATGTTTTACCATTTTAAACCATTTTTCTCATTTCAACAGAGGTATTAATTATAATTTAATTTATAAACATCACTATATTTTATTATAAAAAATTTATTCCATACTTTCAATCCTTATGTCCAAAATAATTAAATATATTTATTTCATTTATGGGAAATATGAATAGTTACATGGGTAAATTTTATTATAATGGTAAAAGGGAAAATCAGGTAATTAAGTTTAAAAATAATATTATAAAATTACTCTAACACTTTTATGAATATAATATGATGATTATAATTGTCCCTAAAACATAATTTGGTCGATATGGTATCTCATGGATCCTACATGGATGAAATTGGGACATTTATTTTATTTGATTTTATTAATTCAAAATATGTCCCACTCAAACATTAAAAATTAATATATTTTAAATATAATTTTATAAAGAAGATAAATTGGATTATAAATACTAATTTTAAATCTTTTATGTTTTTATTCATCAATAAAATTTATTTTTAATATTTAATTTATTCATAATTAACATAAATACATATACTTGCATGCTTACAAAATTAATTAAATGATGAGAAATCAATAAAATAATTTTTGTTATAATATTACTAACCAGAAAAGGCCCAAACAGTTGACCAAACCATATTGTTCTAGTATGTATCGTCCATAATCTTCAAAATGTCTACTTATTTACCATTTTGAATCATATAGATGATATTATGACACTTATATTATTTTATTTAGAGTGTAGATAAATATATCACATTCAAGTTTTAAAATAGTATATAAATTTTAATGTTTTGATTGTAAAGAAGATACAATTGACTACAAGTATTCTTCTACAATATAATGGATTTATCTTATTTATCTTATTTTATTTTTAATTTTTATTCTACAAGTAATTATATTATTTAATGAAACAATATTTATCTATTATTTGTTTTATTATTAAGTATAATAAATATATGTTTAGAAAAATATTTTAATAAATCAAAATTTGGATAATTATTATGTTTAATTAATATTCAATAATACTTTTTCCCCTTGGGGATATAGAAAAATATTTGGATCTTGGATTAGTTCTTATTTGGATATTTATTAAAATCCAAGAATTAAATAGTTTAGAAATTGCCACTATTGATATTTTGTTAAAATAATTTTTTCATAAATATTATGAAATCATAAAACACTTTTATAAAATAATTAATTATTAATATATCGACTAAAATATTTTAAATTTTCCATTTATTGTCTAATTAGATTTATATATGTAAATATTTCACCCTTTTAATATTGATATATTTATTACCACAGTTATAATTAAATAGAATAACTATGTGTTATTTAAAATTATAATGCTTAAATTGACAAATAAACTAGTATAAAATTTATTGTATGATGATATTTCAACTGTATAAGATATAATATTATTTATTGGTTCATTTAGGTTGTTTATGTGGGTTCTGATTTTATTATGAATTAATATTTTTGATTTTTCTAAAAGTAACCCTCACCTCAATTATAAAACAACACTTCCACCCTCTTCACAACACATCATTTTGAGCCTTCATAATCTACCATCCACTTCGTATGTTCATTATAATATTTCCTAGAAACATTATAGAGGTCCTGGTATTAATCAAAGACCAACAATAGTTCTATAAAAGAAGATTTATTGGAGGCACATTAATGAAGAGGTAATATCATTTACCAATTATTAAAAACTTATTTCTTCTTCTACATCCTCCTCATGAGTTTTTTCATTATAATTTAATTAATATAGTATTAAATATATATGAATTGGTTATTATTACTTTTAAACAACCATATTACTCTTTCAACCTATCCTATGAAAAATTTATCCACCACGCTTGGGTATGTGCGACTTACTGTCTCTACATCCTTTTGTAATCCATTTTTCACCACCGCCTTACATGGATGGGTATAATGATGGAATTAATAAATATATATGTGATTGATATAAAATGTTATTGGTTTTGATAAAATACACTCCATAGACCTCAATACCATTAAACAATAATGTGAACAATACCATTCCTCGTGAGTACATACGGCTTACCGTCCCAACATTCTGATGTGATTAGTTATACATAATATTCACTAAAGAATCATTATATAAATTAAATGATTGAATAAATAGGATATATATTAAAATAATACAATGATTTAAATTATTGAACTATAACCTTATATTTTTAAAAATAACATATCTGATAAAACAATCATAAACACATAAACCTGTAAATACCCAAAGAATGAGTAATGATTAAATGTTAGTAATTAACAGTTGAAAATATCATCATAAATTTCAACAAAAAACAGATTATGCGTCTTGTATAAATTAGTAACATTATATAAATCATTAAATAGGATGTTTTGTTACATATAAATAATAGCATACCATTATTAAGGGATAGTTTTACAATCATATTATTAACCGAGATTGTTTATTCATTAGTATTTACTAGGGTATATTTATCATCCACATCCATGTTTCCAAAATAAGTAATATTTTTAATATTTTTCTACTATTTTTTTATAGTAAATAGTTACCATTGGTTAATTTTTATTAAAAATTATGAATGAATTTTTTTTTCAATATGAGATAGTTTTTGAATTTTCTTGAAAAAGTATAAGGATAATGGTTTTGTAACATACACAGAATAAATAGATTTTCACGTTTTCATATTTCCTTATTTACATGAATTATTATTTAAAAAATTTCAAAATACATTTCAACTAAATTTTTTTCTTTTAAATTTTGCAATATTTTTAGAAATGGGAATGTTTTCGAAGTTGAAAGGATATTTTACTCCAGAATTATGATTTTTGTGTTTTTATAAAATTTATTTTCCATCTAAGATGATTCTATATAAATAGGGTTATGTTTATATTCATATTATTTTTATTATTTTATTGAGTTAATGAAGTAATGTTATTTTATAATTATTTTGTGATGATAGAATGTTGTTAACGAAATCCATTTTATATCATAGGTTATGTTTTGATGAATGATTTATGTTTTATTGGTAAATTTATGAATAATTACATTATGATATGCTTGGGAATCATATATTTTCCAAATGCATTGGGTAATGATATATATCACCTGAGATAGACATGACGTGAATGCCCAATAAATCCACTTCAGCAATACGTGGCTTGAACGAGGAGAACTCAATTATGTAATGAACTTTTTCTGATACGATGGTCTCACCAATGAGCCTTGAATAATATGAAATGATTTTCAATGCTTATGTGTGTATGATATGAATTTTCATGTCTTATTAAATGACTATTGGCACTGCACTGCAGTTTTAGGATTATCCCATGAAATGAAATTATGATCTTTTATACGCATGATAGGATTTTCTAATGTTATGTTCTTTTGATTATGATATGATTTATATTTCATTGATAACCGATACTAATAATTTCAGATCACTCATTCATATGTTTCTTTTCCATAGGTAATGATGGAATATATTATGTAAGATATGTCAAAAAGAAGTCTAGAAATGAAAAAATAAGAAGGAGATAGAGTAAATATTTTGTGAACCAGTTGTTTATATTTCCTAGTTTCTAAATATTATAAACCTATATGGTCCATGTGTGGTTTCTATTATTTTATGTAATAAACAATCATAAATATAGATATAAAATATATATGTAATTAGTAGGCCTTTATAGTTTTTATCTGAGCATAGGTATTGTTATCATTAGTAAAATATGATGAGAGAGCCTTAGTAAGATACTCAAGGATTTGAATTTTTATATGGTATAATCCTATCATAGTGTTTTATATATGTTCCTATATAACCTATGATAGTACAAAATATTTACAAAATTTAAAATTTATTCTAGAATTATGTGTTTTTTCAATTTTGATTATTGTTCCACACACAATGCTTCTTGGTTGTAGTCAATGGGTTGAACTTGAAGGAACCACATTAATACTTAATGTGAAGGGAAAATGAAATTATTTTCCCTATGAGCAACCATATTTTATTGTTTTGGATTAAATAATCTACTATCCATACTGACACAACAATCTCAAGATATGAATCAGGATGGACTTCCAAATAACTAATGTAAGGAGAAACATTATGTTAAATCCATCATGAGTAATTGTCAACCTTAATTTAATTTGTCTTCTGATCCATTAGTGGTAAAATATTAGATCAGTTCCACTAAAAATATATTTTCATATCTACGATTTTCTAAACATAATAATTTCATCTTAGCATTATATCATTTTTAAGGTGAATCATAGAAATGGTGGAATATTATCAAGAATACGGGGCAAAGAGATGAAAATGAGTCCATGGAATTTGATGAGTTAAAGAATATATTTTTGAATAAGTACATTCCTCATATTCTTCCAACTAATATGTAGAATGAGTTCTATTCATATAGAAAAAACGTTGATGAAACCGTTGGTACAAAGGAAGAAAATTTTACAAGACTTCCATGCAATTCATATATAAATATTCTCTAACCTGAGAGTAAAATTTATCGATTTTTAGTTGAATAAAACAAATTATCTGAAGGGAATTGGCCAAAATTAACATCAATATTTATTAATAAAATTTTCAATGTACTCTCTAGGATGTGTTGGATATTGGAATGAGCAATCAGCCATATGGGTTTGATAAGAAGAGAAAAATGGAATTCAGTGGAAAATCTAAATACCACACTCAAAAAAAGATAAATAATCCCTTATGATCAATGTATAGAAAAAAACAAAGCTGTATTTTATTAAATGGACTCGTAACTATTTTAAGTGTGGAAAAAAAGGTCATCAGGCAGCTGAATTCTGAATTTAGGTGAAAGTGATTTATAATTATTTAAATAATGAAAAGGATACATAGAATGAACCTCCAACACATCAATGCTAGAAGTTCATGGAAATGGTAAATTATGACAATCAATGACCTAATATAACATCTATTGATGATGATCATTGTCAAAAAACTCATATGGACAAAGATAATGTAATGCTGCATGCAATCACTATCAGCAACATGGAGTACGATAATGATGTGGTGAAAGGTACACTTACGATCCACTCAAAATTAGATAATGATTTATTTAATTCTGGATCCACCAACACATTCATTTATGAAGAATTTTCTATAGGTTTCATTATATTACCAAAACTTATAGATGTTGTGTTCTTTGGGACAACTCCGAATGGAACAACAATTGAATCAAATGTTTATAATTACTCTATGGTGGATGTTAGTGGGAATGTGTTTGTAGAGAATCTTGTGATCCTTTCTATAGTATAATATTATGTGAGTCATCGCATGGATTGGATATCTCTATATGGAGCCCATATAAATTATTAGGGAAAGTATTTCACATTTCATATTACATATAAATCTATGTTCATTTATTGATGCATGGATAAATATAACCTTACAAGACAAATTTCATCCATCATATGGGTCATTATTCCTAATAAATGATGGTTATTTATCAAAAAGGGTTGTATAGGAACCCATGATTAAGAATAAACCAATTGTATGATTGTTTGATGATGTTTTTCAAGAGGATCTTCCATGTCTTCCACCGAATCATGTTTTTGAGTTTTCAGTAGCATTTTTACCAGGTTATATCCCTTTTTAAATGACACCTTACATAATGGACTCAATTGAGCTGCAAGAATGGAAGAAGCTACACCAAGATAATCAGGATAAGTTATTTATATTCCCTAGTGTTTCTCCGTGGGGAGAATCTATCCTATTTTATAAAAGATAATGATGGATCAATGAGACACATCATTGATTATTGTGAAAATAATAAAATCACTACCGTGATCAAATATCCACTTCCCCATACATATAAATTATTTGACCAACAACATGGAGCTCAATACATTTCAAAGTTTGATCTTGGTTTCAGATATCATCAATTAAGGTTCAAAATGGTGTATATACCAATGACGATATTCTCTATATGGCATGGACACTATGAATTTATATTGATAACTTTTGGTCATATTAATGAACTGTCTATCTTCATGGATCCAATGAATATAGTATTTAGAGACTATTATGATCAATTTGTGGTAGTCATTGTATATTATATTCTATTCCTTTAGTAGTGAATGGAATAACATGATGACCACTTGAGAATTGTACTAATGACCCTGAGATATGAGTATATTTATACGAAATTTACCATGTGGGAGTTTTGTCTCTAGAATGTTCTATTTTTTGGATCACATAATCTCAATATAAGGGATATATGTGGATCCATCAAAAAAAGATGTTTTGGAATGTTGTTCAAGACCAAAAACAGTAACTGATATTAGATGTTTTCTTGGTTTTTATAGATATTATTGAAATTTTGAGATGTATTTTTCATGATTATACAATCAACTCATAATGTTGACTTTCAATGGAGTCATGTTCATTTGGATAGAGTGGTGTTAAGAGATTTTGAATGATAAAAGAAGAAGGTTCACTAGTGCACTTGTGCTCACACTACCAAGTACTGTAAAAAGGTTTTAGAACACAATTGATGGATTCAAGATGTGGATGGGATTTGTTATCATGAAAAATGATATAGTTTTTGATTATGCCTCATGATACTTGAAAATACATTACAAAAAATACCAAACTCATGATTTGGAGTTAACTGTGGTAGTTATTTCTTTAATGATATGGAGGCATTAGATTTATGGAGGATTGTGTGGTATATATAAATTTCAAAAAAAATTAAATAATATTTCTAGACAAAAGGAGGAGAATATGTTCCAAATAATATGGTTATAGTTGATTAATGATAAAGAATTATAAATTCACTACAACCCTAGGAAATTTAACATGGTGGAAGATATGTATAGTAGACAAGATCATTCTAGGCAATCCATGATGATGATTTGAAAATATCCAATATTTTTGGATTTGCAAAGTACGGATCATGAATCTTCAATAGAAGGGGAGAAATATTATCATTATTAAGGAATTACCAACCATATATATAATAAAAGATTATGGGGGCATAGAAGAATGATCTATATCATCAAATTAAGGTGATAAATGTTCTTAAATTTATCAATGATTTCAATAAAATAATATTAGTAAAGAATAGGGATTGTATTGTTCCTATAAATGAGTTAACGATGGAACTATTGGATGAGGCTTATATTTCAACATTATCTATTTACCCTATATGCACAATGATGTATATCATCCAAATACAGTATTTCTAGTGGGATGGCTTGAAATGAGATCTCACAGATTATGTATCTGGATGCATGGTTTTTCAGTAGGTTAAGGCTGAAAGGAATAAGACTATTGGGCTATTAAAACAACTACCCATACCATAATGAAAATGGGAAAACATCACCACAGACATTTTTTTCTGAAATCCCAAAAAAATATAAAGTCCATAATGATATATGGGTTATATTTTATCGCTTTACAAATTCGACACACTTCATTAGATTTAGAGATGGAATCTCTCTTGCTCACCTTTCTAAGATATTTGTAAAGGAAGTGGAATGATTTCATGAAGTACCATATTCAATTATATCTAATTTGGATATGATGTTTACGTTGATGAGTTGGAAATGTCATTAGCATGCATTGGATACATGGTTTTTCTTCACCACTTCATACTATCCTCTAGAAAATGGTTAGTCTGAGAGGTCAATTCAAACACTAAAAGGCATGTTGAGAGATTCCTCTTATGATTTAAAAGGTTGGAGGGATAAAAACTACATTTGGGGGAATTAGCATAAAATAATTGATTTTAATCAAGTATTATGATGGATACTTATGATTTAATCTATGGATACATGTAGAGAACTCAATATTTCATTGATTAGGCTGGAGGAAATAATGATATATGTTCCTGACAATGATGGTGAAATGGAAGAAAAGGTCAGATCTATTCAACAACACATTAACTCTGATCAGAGTCGTCAAAAATGATATGCTGGAAACCGATCAAAATACTAATAG
Source organism: Viscum album (assembly GCA_963277665.1). Taxonomy (NCBI): domain Eukaryota; kingdom Viridiplantae; phylum Streptophyta; class Magnoliopsida; order Santalales; family Viscaceae; genus Viscum; species Viscum album. Next base: position 862,881,533 of record OY728152.1, on the reverse strand, counting down.
TTCGAAGTCTGAATAAGGAATTACTACAAATATCTCCTGGGAAGAGAGTAATGAGATATGGATAGAAGGGCATGTTGAGGCCTAAGTATGTCCATCATTTTGAAATAATGGATCTTGTTGGGAAGGTGGATTATAGATTGACACTTCGATTGAATCTCTGTCATGTTTATGATGTTTTAACTCTATATCTCTTGAGAATGTATATACCCAATAATTAACATGTAATAATTTTAAAAGGCGTAATTCTGTAAAAAATCTATCTTATGAATAACAATAAACAGTTATTCTGGATTTTAGAAAAAAAGTTCTACAAAACTAGACCACTCTCTTGGATAAGGTTTTATGGAGGAACCAACAATTTATGAAGCTAAAAGGGATCTTGAGGATATGATGATGGAGAGGTATACTCATATGTTTGTTTCCAAGTGGTGAATATTGTGGTTGAAATTCAGTTTAAGGTGGGTAGTATGTAACATAAAGATGTTTTTTTGAAATATTTTCTATAATAATATTTTATTCATTAGTATCTTTATTTGAACACAATCTTGAGTTCAAAAGAACCATCAGAAAACCTTATTATAAAATTTCTATTATATCCAGCATCTTAGGTTAGCTGTAATAATTATAACTAACCTATGAAAATTTATTGTGAATTCATTGGCTATCAATTATTTATTACAAATATAATTCAATTACATATTTTTATTTTTGATTGAATTAACATTGTTAATGAAAATAGTTATATATATATGTGGTATATACTTAATAAAAAAATTTCTTGATGTTTATTTAATGGATATTTTAGTCATAGGGCATGAATAAAACCATATTTGATGAATAAAAACATTTATTTTTTTTTAAAAACTGTTAATTTTACTCCTATGAAATGTGAACCCGATTTGAATTATGATATTCACACATTATAAATTTTTATATGAGGACATAATAATATAATTTTTATGTTGTATATAATTATTTACATTGAAAGAATTTCTATTATTTTTTTGATAACTTTCAATTTTTTATGAATAGTTAAAATATGATAAATTTTCAATGAAAATAAATTTTTCAATTCAAATAATTTATTTGGTTAAATAATATTATATAATGGTTTCAAATAATAAATATAATATATTTTTTCAATTTAATATAACTGTTATCATTGGAATTAATTTTACATTAAATTCAGATGTAAAAACATTTTAATGTTTTGGAATATTTTAACATGTAAACCCCATTTTCACATTTCAATATTAGAATTAATTTTAAATTATGTAATACAACATCTATATTTAGAATTTTGAAAAATGGATTCTATATTTTGAATAATTTGGTCCCAATTATTTAAAAATTATTATTTTATTTTTGGCCAATATGAATAATATTTTCAGTAAATTTTATTTACATGTTAAAAGGGTAAATTAGGTAATTAAGGGTAAAAATAATATTATAATATTACCATAAAACTTGTTTAAATATAATTAGATGATTATAATTTTCTATAAATCATACTTGGCTCATTATGGTATCCATTGGGTCCCACTTGGATTATATTAGGACATTAATTTTATTTTATTTTTAGAGAAGTGAAATATGTCACACTCAAACATTAACAATTAAATTTTTTACTGTAAGGTTATATAGAAGATAAATTATATTATAAATACTCATTTGAAAGAATTTTTTTTCCATTTTTCATGAATTTTTTTCCATTTTGAGGAAATAAATAATTACATTAAATAAGTGTAAACAGATGTAGAAAATATTAATTAATAGATGAGAAATAAATTAAAATTTAATTATTGAAATATTAATAACCATAAACATTCATAAAAAAGTCCTTGACCAAAAATTTTTGGATGAACATATATTGACCGGAGGAATCCAATGGTCTACCTACTAACCATTTGGTTTATTATATAAGAGATTATGATAATTATATTATTTTACTTAAAGTGAAGATAAATTTTTCACATTCATGTTTTAAAAGACTATAGACTTTTTAATGTTATTGTTTTCAAAAGATAAATTATACTAAAGGGATTATTATTAAATATAATATATTTATATTCATCATATTATTTTATTTTTTATTTTTTATTCCAAAAATATATATATTAAATAATTTCTAAATATTGTCTTAATAATTATTTTATTAATGAAGAGATAAAATAAATGATATTAAAAAAATTTCAATAAATTTAATTTGGGTTAAATATTATTTCAAATGAATTTTCAAGATTAACTTTACCCCTTATAAAAATAATAAAAACATTATATCAATTATTACTTCTTCTTTAGATATTTTTTACAATCCCTGATGTAAAAAGTTTTAAAATTGACACTATTGATATTTTTTATCAAAATAATGAATTATTATATTATTTAAAAATAATTAAATTTTTTTAAATAAATATAATAATTATAATATTGTCTAAAATATTCTAATTTATTAATTTATGGTTAAATTTATTAGTAATAAGTAAATATTTCGCGATTTTAATATTGAAATATTTGTTACCCTAATTAAAAATTAAATAGAATAACTATGTGTAAAAATACATTAATATTAATAAATTGACATAAAAATATTTCAAAAACTTATTGGTTGATGAAAAAAAATCATATTGCATCCCATATTTTAAATTGGGACATTTGGGTGGTTTTTATGTGGGGATTCATTTTATTGTAAATTAATATTCTTTAGGTTTCCAAAAGTGCCCCTCACCTAAATTTTAATAGGTTACTTCCTCCATCAACTATTCACTTCATCTTGAGCCTTAAATATCAATCATACCCTACCTATTTCAATTTTAAACATCCCAGAAAATAGTCTAGAGTTTTTGGTATTCTTGATATACAAACTCCAGATTTCAAGGAGAAGATTTAGAGGATTCACGTCGAAGAATAGTTAATATCATTTTCTGATTCTTCCAAACATCTATCTTCTTCCAATTCCACCTAATGAGTTATTTCATAAAAAATTAATAAATAAATTTGTACTTATACTCATAGAAAATATTATGATCTAGAAAAATGAATGATCCACTATCTACCCATCCTAATAAAAATGAAATCACCACGCCTGTGTACGTACGACTTACAGTCTCAACGTCGTGGTGTAATAGGTTTTTCACCACCACCTTACATGGATGAGTATATTTATGGAATTAATATATATATATATATATATATGTTTAATTAAAAATTATTGTTATTCTAATATACTATTCATTATCCACATCAATACCATTATACAATTAGGGGAACGATATCAATGCTCGTGCATACGTACGACTTACCATCTCCACCGTGAAATGTGATTCGATCTACATAATAATAATTTAAAATTGATTATATAAATGAAATGAATTAATAAATGTGATATAAATTATACTAATAGTGTGATTTAAATTATACAACTATACCCTTAAAATTGGAATAAGAATGTGTAAAAAACATGCATAAAAACATAATGTTGATAGTACCTGAATAACGAGTAACAGTGAAATGTCACTAAAAATTATACGGTAATATGTTCATTACATTTATCATAAAAATGATAATTATTCTAGAATAAATCAGTGTCACTATTTAAATATTTATATAGGAGTTTAGATACATACAATTCATATCTGACCTAAGATAATTGATAATTTTTCAATCTCGATTTTATCCAAGATTGTTTATACATAAGAATTTACTAGGGTATACTTATCTCCCCCATCCATGTTTCATAAATTTGTAATAAATATTTATTTTTCACCAATTTTTTATGTTAATTTTACCAATTTTTTTGTTAATATTAAGTGATACAAAGTGAATATTTTGGTGTTTTTCGATAAGAGGTACATTTTGAGTTATCTGTTAAAAGTAATGTGAGAATGATTATTAACTTACATGGAATGAATGAATTTTATGTCCTCATAACACCTTATTTTCATGAATCATACGTTACAAATTAAATTTTTATTTTCACCTAAATTATATCCTTTTAATATTTCATGGCATTTTGAGATAAGAAAATAATTTTGAAGAATAAAGGATAATTTCCCCAAGAATCATGTTCGAGTGTTTTTTTCAAATTTAATTTAAATATACTTTTATGCTCTTTAAATAGGGTTCGTTTGATATCCAATTTATTAAATTGATTTTATTCTGTTAATTATTGAATTATTTTTTAAATATATTATGTTATGTTAGAATGATGTTATTGAAACAAATTTTATTTTTCGGGTTATTCTATTATTGATGATTTATGATTTTTTAGAACATGTACAAATGATTACATCATGAGATGGGTGGGACCTAAATATCACTTAAATTAATGGGGCTAATATTTATATCATAGGTGATAGACATGAAAATAACAACAAGTTAATCAGGTTCCATAATATGGGACTCAAACGAGGAGTTAACTCGGTTTAGTAATGGATATTGTTCGCTATAATGTTCCGGGAAATGATATTTAACTAATATGAAACGATTTTTTATGATTTTGTGTGTTTGACCTGAAATTTAATTTATTATGTTATGGAATTTAGGATTATATTACACTTTTATGATTTATCTCATGACCTAATATTATGATCTTTTATATGCATCAAAAGATATTCAAATGTAAAGTCATTATAATTATGATATGACTGATATTTCCTTTATTTGACCTTAATGATCATTTGAACTCACCCTATAATATGTTTCTTTTCCCTAGGACATGAATAGTGTTATTATGTAAGATATGTCAAAAAAGAGTCCGGTTATGATGAAATAAGCCCTAGATAATATAGATGATTTATGAACCATTTGATTATGAATCCTTGTTTCTAAATACACTAAATATATATAGTCCTTGAACGGATTTAGTTATGTAATATAATAAATATACATAAATATTAAAGTAAAATCTATATGTAAATAAGGGTCCTTATATTAATCCCAAAAATTTGTGTTCTGACATCTCTTTCACTATAATGTTTTATATAACCCAATTTGAATAGTTGAATGGAAAATATTTTTATAGGAAAAATCTACAAAAGCTAAGTACTAATCCCATATTCTATCTATATAGAGTGAGAATGATCTAAACAGGTCCTACATGGTTTTAATAGTCATTATGTACATTCCATTAGTTTGTGTATAGTATGAAATACTCAAATGAATCAATGTTTTAGGATCCTTTTGAAGACCTTTACAAAATTTTGATGTAAATAGGGGGTCCCGATCAGAGACAAATGAAATAGTTTCACCCAAAAGAATTTAAACTCCATTAATCTAGATACACATGGGGTACTTATAACGAATGTATTCTATTATATCCCAGAAGTGAGCTTTATTGTTTATTCTAACAGTGATATCCCATAATTCATCATTCCAAATTTTTTTCTTTTGTAGCATAAGGAAAAATTCCATAGTTAATTTATCCCATTTCCAAACAAGAATAGGTTTCGTTTGTAGGACCCATTTGGGATGATTCCATATAAATTTTACATGTTGAAAACCCAAAAATATGGAAACAAAATATGAAATTTACCACTTCTATTATCCCACTAAAGACTCCATACCAATTTTAGAATACCATCTTCATAAAAAAATCAGTTATATTTCTAACATTCGGTCCTTTTATTTTCTTCAAAATGACATCATCATCATATTGAGAGTTCTTTATCTTCTATAATAAATATTGTTGTGTGATAATTTGAAAAATAATTGATGCACCCCCATATTTGGAAATTCCCATTTAAATATTTAATAGTTACCTTTTAAAATTATCCTTCACTTTCCTCATTTGAGTAGAACACCATGATCCTTCATACTCAAAGAACCTGCCACCTTTCAATCTCCATAGGTGGAAGTTTATTGAGTAGTCCTAATAATTTTGTTGCTTAAGACACCGTGTGTGTATCATGTTGGTAACTTTTTATGAGAAGATGTATTTCATCCTATTATAATACATGTATATCTCACATAATTCACCATAAATATAATTTCTCCATACATTCATGGGGAAGATTAAAACTCATATGCCAGGTTCATGGGATGGATAGTTCTGTTCATGAGTCTTAATCTTCCTTGATACATATAAAATAACATTTTCATTTTTAAATATGATACTGCCAAGTCCCTCATTTGATGAATCACTATATATGAAAAACCCATCACAACAAGATGATATATTAGATAATGGATAATTTAATAATCAACCCTTTTATTCATTATATTTTTCTTCACAATCCATTATCCAATCAAACATAACACATTTATGTGTATGGTTGGACAATGGATTATTCAATTGGCCAAAATTTTGATGGAATAATCAATAGTAACATGAAAAAGAAATGAAACTACATACCTCATTTATGTTTGTTGTTGTAGGCCATTCCATGTATACCATTTTCATTAAAAGATCAACATATATTCCATTTGTAGAAAAAAATTGATATGAATAGAAACATCTATATTATATAAATTGAATTTAATAATTTTTCCTTATAAAAATTCCTTTCTATGAGTCTTAATAAAGAACCATATGTGATTTTCAAGGACTTCATAGTATTTAGAGTAAATAAGAATACCATCAATGAATACCATAACAAAAAAAAATTAATATATTCATTTAATAATTTTTTCATTATGTTCATAAAAATTTAAGGATTATTAGTCTGTCAAAATGGAATTACAATAAAATCGTAATGTCCATACCTCATCTAAAAATATATCTTCCAAATTACTTCCTTAATCTCATGAAATTTCTGGTATACATAACAATGAACAATCATTTAAAAATAAATTTACATTTTATTTTGATCCAAGAAACAACAATGTTATGCAGATGATACTTTTTATTTATTGTAATGGTATTTATTTCACTTTAGTCAACTCCCATACTCATGGATCCATAATTATTTTTAATATAACAAACATGGGATATCCATGGGGAAAATTTTAGGTGAATAAATAACTAATTACCAAAATACTCTTCTGGTTTCACAAATTCACTTCATTCCATAGTGGATATTTTATATGGAGTCATTGATATTGGCCATTCTCTAGTGATTATGAAACACAAAAATGAAACATCCCATTCTGGGGGACGTCCAAGTAAATCTACAGGAAACACATCAATGTATTAATTCACAATATTTATATCCTAAATTTAATGATTTATTAATTTATAAATATGGTTCATAAATTGTTCTTATCAATAATTTCATTCAATTGAGCTATTGGCTTTGGATCTAGATGATAATCATTAGTGGATACTTCTTCTTTAAAGATGAGGGATTATCAATTACCCCAAAAATCATAAAATAATTTCTTTTGTAATATCATTGAACATCATATTTTGAGAGCCAGACCATACCTAGTATTATGTAAAAGTTATCCATTAGTATGATGATTATTTCAGTAAATAAATCATGTGTATGTGTAATAATTGGGACTTTCCGACACATATTTTTTGTAATGATACATCCCTTCAGTATTTTGATTGACCACTACAATAATAAATCGAAAGGGAAATGTATAATTTTCTAAGAAAACTGGGTAGAAATAAAAGAGTGTTATGATCAAGAATAAAATACATGATTGGGAAAATTTGAAGATAGTATTAATGTGACCTTCCACCATGTCTTTTGGTATAGCTCCCTCTACTATAGTGATTACATAATACTAGACATTTTTCATTGGAATATCATTTGTATGATTCCACTATTGTATTTGGAATTCATTTGGTAATTTCCCACTCACCTAGCCATTATAACAATGAATATTAACGTTTTCATTCTTTCCATTATGGTCATAAACATTATGTCATACTTCTCCATATTTTTATCAAACATTCATTTCCTTCAATCATTTCGTAGGGAGATTCTTCCCACATTAATAACATGATTGGAATTTTTTTATCTTCACCTTCTGATTTTATAAATTCAATATTTCACGATTCTAAGAGTACCAATTATTATCTATGTTCCTTTTAATTCATAGTATATTTATAATAATTTCTCTGTATTGATAACACAGAAAATAATTTCATTGTATGATGGAGAATGATGAGAAACCAGTTCCCTTAAGAGATTTGTCCCTCAGGAATTCCAACAAGCGGTCATTCCTTCATTCATGGTTCTATATATATTCTGTGTCATAACTAGATATCCTCTTAGAGGTAGCTTCATAATCAGCAACAATCACTTCTTTATTTTCTATTATGCTTATAAACTTCATGTTCATCTATAATTGTTGATCACGAGAGAATAATTTATTGAATAATTCCTCCTTAAAATTCCTCCATTTGATAAGATCAATTTATTCTTCCTCCCATGTATTCTCGATCTGAGTCCACCATTGATAAGCATTACATTGGATTCAATAGACTACAAGTGTATATTTTTTCTCTTGACATCATTCCAAGGTTGAAAATATTTTTGAAGATACTTAGTCCATTTCTCAACAATAATTGTATTAGTAGGCCCACTAAACATTGTGGGTTTCTCTTACCAAATTCATTCTAACATAGTTTTTCCTCTCTATTGAATATTTTCCTCTATTCTGGCATGGTTTTTTTAATAACATGACTATGCTTCTCTAGAATTTCTTTAATTTTATCGGTTCCAATAACAGCTATATATATTTCCTCATTAGGGAAATATATATATATATATATATATATTCCATGAGTATTAATATCATTCATCCTTCAATACTCAACATTATAAAAAATGGAAAATATGGGATTTTCCTCTCAAATAATGAATTTCAAATACTATAAAACGATCAATATAAATTTATCATCAATCCTAACAATTTTTATTGTGATGGAATGTGCACATTAAATCCTTCATACTGACAGTTAACGAAAATGTGAAATATCCTAAGCATATCCCTTGAGAGTGTCACACCAGGTGCAGAGTAAGGCTAATTATCATGTTCCAAGTTATTTAAAGTGTGTTATAGAATACCTTGTCTGAGTTTTTAATCCTAGGCACGTATGTGCTAGAACCAAAAATAAATGATGTATCCCTGAAGAGATTTATTTCTAATAATTTCCACATAATCACAAAAATATAAAAAATTATTATATTTCCATTAATACTTATCAAATTTGTTTATCTTAGTTTTGTTCTCAATAATATATGTTTTCAATATCTAGTTTACAAGGTTTTTTCTAAACATATTTTGATACCAACTATATTTCCATGACCCTAGAAACCAATATCCTGTACAGTAATTTAATAAATTTGAATTGTTATATGGAATCAAATCTCAATGGACCATTCAGTTTAGATGTCTTTTAAATCCATATTATATAAATGATACCCATAATATATTGGGAAATACTAAATACAAGCATGATACATAATAAAAATTAATAAATAACAACAATGAATGCTTAAATAATTACTTATTCTATATAACATGGGGAAATAAAGATAATAATGGTTATCTGAAATGATCAATAATGGTTTGTAATGCATATTATATAATGAATCAACAGCAATAAATTAACATGGTGTTTTTCATAACTAATAAGACATGCCAAAAAAATTAATATACAAAAAATTTTATTTTGATATTGTAAGAATATGTTACTCATTCTATCAAAATCAATAAACTAAAAATTAAATTTACACCTAGATATATTGATGCAAACTCTCATGGATAAATAATAACGGAATCCCAAAAATCAAATGCATCCATAGATATATCAATTTTAAATATTAGGGATGTATAAAAACCTAATATAAATAAGGGAACAAATTTATTACTGGATTCTATGTTTCTTAGGTACATGGTCCCTAAATCGTGAGGAAATTTCACTAGACTATTTACAACATTTAGGGTAAAAATCCACTTGATTGGAAAAATGATTCATCACATGAGACTACTGATGCATCGAGACACTATCTATATCCAGGTTCAAATTTTTTGACTAGTGCACATGATTTATCATATACATAGATAATTTTTCTTATCAAACTGTATAAATATTTAATTAGTGATACAAATTTATCAATAATTCCCATATTTATTCAATTCACTAGTAAAGTGAACACCATATGTAAAATTATATGCAGGTTTGTAAATAATAATATCCATTGTGTTAAAATATGTATATTCAAGTAAATATCTAATGAAAAATTATTTAATATAATTTTTTTGTTTCCAAATAATGTCTATAATCACAAAAGGATGTGAAATTTCAATGAAAATCATTAAGAATATGTTTTAGAAAATTTATCATTAAACATCCCAAAGTGTCTCATTCGCCTAGAAACATTTAATTTATAATACCCATGATGTAAATTTTATAATACCGTGATGAAAAATGATTCATGATATAATGTATATAAGGGTAATTTGATACAATTTACAAATTAAGCTTGTGGTTTATATGGTGTATTCCTAATAAAAATAAATGTAAGATAGGAATCTCGTACAGTGTGTATATTTTTGTATTAACATCCTTTAATATATTGTATAATAAACATATGATAATGTTAAACGTAATTGAGTACGTTTATAATTTTTATCATTAATTTTATTTCACTTATTACAATTTTATGTAGAACTACTTGAACAATTACGTTAACATTTGGTGTTCTAAACCAATTTATTTTATGTGTAAAAATCAAAATTGGTAGCTCAGATATGGTCAAATGGGTCTATATATAACATCTAAATAATAATAATAATTACATATTTATCATATTTCTATTTTAGTTAAACATTTAAAAATCATTAATTCTATATGTTTATGAAAAATGTACCAATGTAAAAATCGTTTAGACGACATGTATAACATATGAAGGAATAACATTATAATTATTTAGAGTTCATTATGGAAAGAAGGTAAGTATAATTATATATTTATATAATGATCATAATGTTGTTTAAAAAATATTATTTTTCCTTATGTAATTATATATAAAAATTTGTTGTTGTAAAATAAATCACATCATTCCATATAGGAGGTAGTCAACACATCCTCAGCCAACATGATCACATTTTAGTGTGGAAATGTATAATAAATACAATGATATATATAAATATCTATATCATGAATGATTTTTTTTTAATATCATATATATGTTTTTTCTTTCTCAGATGATAAATTATAGTTCTCTTTTATACTATTCAGAGACAGAGTGAATGAATCACATCGCTTGGAGTGGGTGATAATGAATATTTCCATAAATAAAAATATCATATTTACTCAATATTGAAAGCATAAATGAATGTTTTAAATAAAAATTATATAAGAATAAATATATTATAAATATCATATATGAAATATATAAATATTTTTTCATTCATAATTCCCCCCTGATATGTGGTACGGAAAAAATGAACAATCATCAATTGGTATGGTAGTAGTTCATCATACATAGAATCAATATGATTTTTACACATTTTATGGAGGTGTGTGTATGTGCATGTGAATATAATAAACTAAAAAATCCTTGAATATTTTGGATTATTGTGTTTTTATTGATGTCTATAATCATTATATTATAGTAATTGGAGAATGGTAATGAATCTAAAAACATTACAAAAGATGTCACCTCTTAAATAGTTATCATTATTTGCATTATACAAAAGCATTAAATGTGATAATTTATTCCAGAATGGATGCTTCTAGTTCTAGGTGTCTGATTTTAGGAATCTATTTGTTCCGATATTTTACTATCTTTTTAATGGATTGATATTGTGATGTTGTGGGATATTTTGTGGCCTTTTATAGGGAACAAAAATGACTCACTATGTATTTTTGAAAGAAACATAGGAATACTCATATTCATAACTAATAAAAATTAATTCAAAACATTAAAAATTCAATAATGGAAGATTTATGTAGGTGATATGTCCATAAAATTGTTTATGTAAAAGTTGTTAGGTCATTTGTGCCCTTATGTTAAATGATCAGTCGTTTATTAAGATTAATTTTTCCTTAATCTCTTTAATTAATATTAATCACATTCACAAGTAATTTTGGTCAATCATTAAGTTTAAAATGCAATAATGTAAAAATAATATATATTATAATGGGTTTTCTCCATTTTTCTATATTTAATTCATAGAATCGAGAAACTTAATATTAATTTTAATCTCATAGATGAAAGAATTTTCTAGTTCTAGTAGCATAACATTAAAAGGAATTTTATGTATTTATATTAAATATCAATTTTTAATTTATTATAATGAAATATATTATATTATTATATGTATAATTTATATTGTGTGGCCCATAAACAAATTTAAACCATAATTTAACATTAATAATTATTTTAATGTAAATTCATTTTTAACAAAAATGTAGAATTATCACAATTTATAAAAAATGTTTAATATATGAAAAATATGAAACATTCACTCTATGATAATTTTGACCTATAAATTTAAAAAATGAGGTTTATTTTATCCAATAAATTTTATACATTTTCCAAAAAAATCAAATTTCAAATATGTTTTACAATAAAATGTGGAAAATCTACTTCTATAAAAAATACAGTATTTTATGTGTAATAAATGTTTTATTACTATATTATACCAATAAAATTTAGTATATATGTGTAAAAATATTTATATGTATAATATATATATATACACATTATAAACACTAAAAAGTGTTATAATGTAATTGATTGTGTAAAATATGACTAAAGGGAAATGTAGTAAGGTCTCATTGTGCAACATTATACCCTCTTACGATTGATGAGGATTTTATCTGAGTAATCATGTGGATAATATATGATTTTAATGATTTTTTCATAATAATTTTAAAAAACTTAATATGCATGGGAATTTATGTTTGTTTTGAAATCCTTGTTTTGGTTGCATTAGTTTCATTTGCCAATTTTTGGAATAAAAGGATAAATAATATAATATGATCAAATGATTTTGGGTGATGATGGTTTTTATGAAACTTATTTCAGGTATGACATTCGTGGTTGAATTATTGAGATGATTTGTGGGATCTATTTGTTTCCAAATAGTAAATTACTTCTCTAGTGTCTGATTTGATGGGAAATTATATTTTATGATGTTAGTTCATTTTTTAGTGGTGAAGTGATTAGTTGTTTTGAAATGAAACCTTGAATGGTATATTTATGACCCATTAATGTGTTTTTATATTGAATTAAGGAATTATTATTCAAATTATATTGAAATCAATGAGTATAATATCATGCGGTTTAACTTGGATTTTGTATCCCACATTTTAGGACTAGGACAATTATATATAGTATGGTGATTTGATTTTGATTTAGAATATGACACCAAGAATGGAATAAAAAATTATTTACTGGAATGTCTTGTTTGTTTCATTCAAATGAATCAAATGTTCACTTCATTGTTTTTCACTCCTCCTGGAATTTCATTGGAGTCACGATTTCATTATGTTATCTGCTCATAGATCATCTTTGAGAGTTTCTAAATTATAATAAACCATATTTTAGTTGTTATAAAAAAATTATTAAGTTTTATAAGATGATGTTTAACGATTAATATATCTTGAATATACTATGATGTACACAATACTGTAGGGTGAGGTGCACCAATACATTGTTCAATGGTTTGGGTTTGGATTTTTGGAAGTGTAGTATCCATGTCCAACCAATAAAGGTTTTATCACATGATTATTTTAACGATGAATTTATTATTTTATTTATACTATAGAGGATATAATTTAAAAGGTAATGGGTTTCTTTATTTTTCCATTGGTTGACCAACTAGTGAAATAATATGATAATCATTTTTTTGTAATTTCTTATTTCCATCCGTAATTGGCTGATGATGATTAGATGAAGGACTGGGTTTTCACTAGATGTATTTGAATAGATCACAATTAATATGTTTTTTTGTTCTAGATGGTCTTCCTATGAGAATGCGACTTATAATTCCATCACCACTATGGATTTTTATATATGGAAACCTATAGTGGAATATTCCTTGACATTGACTCATATTTTAAATATTGACAATCATAAATGGAAGCATATGCTAGATTAGTTCTCCCAATGTGGGATTCCAAGGTATGCTAATCCATATTTTTTAATAACTCAAATGAGCTTCCCATAGTGTATTCATATCAGTCATCCTCATATGGTTTTCAAGAATAATATAAATCTAAAGAATTATCATACCCATATTTGATCCAGGGATCGATTTTTGGACATTTCATCTGCTAGAGTGACAGAATCATTATTCCAGTTATGGGAGTATCCAATTTTATATAACTTTATATTTTGGAACATTTAAAATCGTTTATGTAACTCTTATATATATTTTTATAAAAATAATTAATTTATTTTTCTTTATGGTCATGAAATTCTCGTTGTTTATGCATCTTAGATTTTGATGATTTCTGTATTTTTAAATGATATAGTCCATTGTTTGAATTTATAAGATCGATTTCATATTTATGTTTAGTTAGTAGTTGGGGAGATAGGTTTCTAATGATTGTAATTGATTATAGATAGTGATCTATCAAGTCAGAATATTGTATCATGAAAATTAGAAGTGGGGGTTCCATGATTTCGACATTGTTTTTCCCTTTGTATTATTTCCTAACAAGAAGATTGAATCATATAATTCAATGTTGTGTAATGATTATTTTTTCTATGTATATACAACTTTTTATTTTGATTTGAATTAGTAATATAATTATATTTCTTTTTAGAAATTTATTTGGCATGTTATTGCATTTATCGATTTGTGGTAGTTTTTAATGATTTTCTTGGATTATGGTAGTGTGCTTCTTTAGAGACATCCATTATTTTGGGAATTTATATCTCATTTAATATAGTTTGATAAATTTTAATGTTAAGATAAAACATAGGATTTTCTCAATGTGTTTCACTCATGTGTGGAATTATCTTTTGATTTGTTTTTGTAGGGTTGTGTCATTATTTGTAACCTGTGTGACCTCAAATATTATACAGGTGTTCATTATCATTATTCTGCGGTCTAGATCAGGGATCAAAAAGAAAATTTGATTTGTTAAATGTGCATGTATTTTAGTTCTTACATATTAATATAGACATGTGTATTGACCATCTCAACATATATTTTTTTTAGGAATCTATTTTTGCGTTTTGTAGTTCATTAGATCTTGGTGAATCTAGAACATGTTCATAATTAATCTCATAGGGAGAAGGCCTTCACTACACTATTTTATTTTTATTTTATTTTTGGATGTTGGCCCCATGGTTGTGTCTATTATTATATTGGTAAATTCCAATAATTTTTATTTTAAATATGTAGTCGATTAATTTTTAGGTGTATTAATAAGCATGATGGAGAGAATTAGGACACAAAATATCAATTTTCTATTTAGTTATTATTTAAATATATTGATCTCTTTATTTAATTTTTTTCATGTTGAATAGTATGAAATTTTTTAAATTATTTCATAAAAACATAGTTTTTTTAATTTTTATTAAATCATAGACAATGTGTATATATTTGTATAATATTTTAAAGATGTAATTTTCATAGTTTCATCATGTTTTAGTAAACATGCATCATATACTATGAACCCCACATAGAAGGGTAATTTTTTTTCATTTTTGGAATATTATAAATTATCCTTCATCTTATATTATCCTGCTATGAATTCATGTAACATGGGATCCTCCAATGATAACATTCACTCCCTAAGGCCTAAATTGAAAGATTCGATGTGGCTTCTCAGTGACTTCACAATCGAAAAAAATAAGGAGATCCTAAATGTATTTTATATTTTTTATACCATGTTTCTCATCACCAGTAATCATAATAAGCATTGTTAGATGATATATATGGATTGGGTTGTTATAGATTTTTCGATTTTGTTTTATAATTTTTTGAGATCCATTTTGTGTGTCCTATTTTGTTTTCATTCGTTAAAGGTGATGTGGAAATGCCAATTATCGCATGTGCTTCCATTTTGATCCATTTTGTTTAAAATTTTCATTAATTATTTATTCTATAAAAGTTATTTCATAATAATTTAAATAAGTGCATTCTATATAGTTGGGTTTTCCAAAAAAATCATTATTTTGTGGGTTTTATATTTGGATTAAAAGTGTGATTTTATTAGTTCATTGGATCATGTTTTTTAAATAGCATAATAATCAATATAATAGGTTGTTAAAATTTAATTACGTGATTTATGTATTAAAAATGTATGGTCTTGTTTTTTTGGGCCACATGTGAATCATAACGTTGTGCACTAAATTTTTATAAATGGCTTCCTTTTTTTGAAAATGGGTGTCTATTTAAATTCATGAAGATTTTATATATGAATGTGGTTTTCCTAATTCCATTATGGCGGCGTATTTATTAATGTGATCATTTAATTACATCACTATTATGATTGAGATTATGAAGTGTTGTTTTTTTTGGTTCCCTTGGATTTACACATTCATTTTTTATTTTTTTTACAATTGAATTTCAAAATGTGTTGTTTTAGTATTCAAGGAAAATTCCCAACTGGAATATAATGTGACATAATGACTTTATTTATTAATGTAAAAACCATAGTTGTGACATAATTTTATCCATTTTTTATTATTTCGGGAATTTCATTTTAGTTATATGAATTTTGTTTCATGTATTTTATTTTGAGTTTGGATATCATTATTGATGGGGGTTTGTTGGAGTTAAAAAGTATTAGATTATTTTCTATTATTATATTTTTTATATGTGAGTTATGGGAAATTGTTTGTGTTTATTATGGTTCACCTATATTATCTATGAAATGTGGACCTATGGGCTTCTATGTGGAGACTTAAGGGACATTATCAATGATTTTTGAGATAACACCTTTTGTAGTATCATCTAGTGAAATTTTATGACATATCATATGGTTAACACTGATGAGACTTGTTGAGAGTGCATTAGGTTCTATGATTTCTGATTATTAATCTACCAAGATTTAGTTTCACTTTCATGTGTATGGTACTTGTGAAATTAGTCCTTGTGGTGTTTCATCATGAAATTAATCCTTTATTAGGTCTCATATTTTTTCTATATGGTGAATTCCTTCCAAGGTGTTCACATATGGTACCTAAGTTATCATTTCAAACTAGGGGAGAGAGAACCCACCATAGAGCTTATATCAATCTAAACATAGAAATGCGTCAAATTTAATCATTCCTTTCTGTTACATTAATCCTAGGCAATAATATAAAAAACCTATTTATGATTCATGATATATGATCATAATTAATAATTGATATATTTGAAATGCATATAATAATTAATGAGTAAAGATAAAATTTCACTACAATTATTGATTTATTAATGCTATAGTGACCATACCACTGTATAAAATGAAATTACATTGTGATTTTCACAAATGTTTTGATGACACATTCATTTTTTCATGAGGAGGAAATTGAATCTTTAAAAATGAATAAATCCATTTTAAAAATAAATTGATGAAAATATTTTACCATAATAGAATTACAATGAAATATGATATAGTATTTCATGAAATTAGATAAAGATAACTTCTGAGGAAAATATTTTATTGCTAATTATGGGGACATAACCATGTAGTTCCAATAAGAAAATGAAATCGATGATCGTGGATCAATTAATGAAAATAAATTTTTTTTCCATCATTAAAATCTCGGAGATACTTCATTATTCATAATATTATTAAATAACAAAAAAAAATATGTAAAGATTTTGTTATAGAAAAGAGAAGTTGTAGCTAAAATTTAAAGATAGAAGTTAAGAACATTCCATGAAAATAATTAAAAGGATTAGAGGTAAGAAAAAGGATATACTCATATAGTATTTATGTTGAATATCACTTGGGTATCAAGAATGATAATAATGATAACCTAGCTCTACTGATCTGATCCAATTTAGGGAGATGAGAAGATGAATAGAAATATAGAGTCAGACTTTGAGGTTTCTTTTCTTATTTTGGTGATGATACTTCATATTTAATGACATTTAAAATACTTATATATCACCTAATAAAAAGAGTAATGGAACTAGTGAACTGATTCTGAGTATGATTATGGAACATGGATGTAGGTAGAAGTTGAGTTGTATGATATTTTCCATGAATATAAGAATGATTTAAAATAAAATGTGTTTTGGTGAATGAAATATGGTTATGTTTATGGAGTGACAACTAGTAGAAAGATAATATGTACATTAATAGGTTTCAAGAATTCGGAAAATCATGTTGGGAGACTGATGTCAGATGGGATGATGGAAATGGAAGGAAACTGTGATGTTTTTAACGCAAATTCCTAAAATATAAGTAAAAAACTATTAAGTGTAAGTTAGACTCTTGGGGGTAGAATTTGTTTCTAATATCCAAACATAACATTTCACATGAATATTTTCAAAACTGTGTCACTCAAAAATCCCAATCACATTATAGTCTAATTATCATTACAGGGGTAGAAACATTTAAAAATCGCATATGCATTATATGTGGTGTGTTAGGTTGAGAAACATATCCATTTATATCATAAAATGAGTCATTTGTATGTATAGAAATGGGGTTAAACATTTCAAAAAATTAATTTATAATTTTTTAAAGGTTTTTCCACTCTTGATTCACCATATAGATGTAATCAAACTGATCTTATAGTCATTTCATGTAGTAATAGAGTGGATAATCCCATTGATTGGATCTCAAAATTTCCATTCCCTTGTATTTTTAATTATATTATATATAGTGATGTTTGAAATTATTTTAGGAGTGCCTCTTATGTATAATTGTATTTTCACCCATATTACTGAAAAAATGGAGGTTTAAACAAAGAATTTCAAAAATATTGAAATTTTAGTGGAAAATATGTAGAATATAAATTAAATGTCATAATAGGATCATCTAAAAACTAAATTTAGTTATATTGGGAGTTTAGTTTCACTATCTTTTGAAAATTATCCTTTTAAATAATCAAGAGCATGATGTGATGAAAATAATGAAAATGACCATTTAATATATGTTTAAGGAAACAATATTATTAGTAGATATACTTGAAAAAAATCCATGGGGATTTTGTTAATAAGATATTTGAGTCACAAAATAATTATATAATGATAAATCACATCATTATTATCATTCTTATATAATAAAAACATCTATAGGTGGTCATTTGTAAAAATGTAACACTCTCATCTAAGATTTGAAATCTAAGGAGGAGTCCTAAAAATTATTAGAGCAATTTTCAATTGTTAAAAGTAAAATTGATCTATATTTTTGAACATAAAACAATTTATATTAAAATATGTGATTAAAAGTTTCATACACTAGGGTAATCAATCCAAATTATTCATAATGTTTCGGAATCCCATCTAAAATTTAATACCAAAGGAAACAAGGACCTCAATATTTATAAAAAATAAATTATAAAAATAAATGATGATATAATATAGAAATGAAAAATGAACGATAATATATATCTATGATTTTATGAATGAGAAGAATGCACTTAGTTTAAATTTTGTTAAACTAAAATTACTTATTAGGAGTTTTGAATCAAATTAATAAAAATCATCCCAAATAGCTAAGAAGATGAGTGATAACACACAAGTATTTGAACCACTAATGAGTTTATGAAAATTCAAAATACATGAAATAAGTATTTATATTCATTGTTTCTAATGATATTATTTTAATGTAAAACATTATAATCTCTCTATTAGATCAAAAATCAATTTAATGCATAATAAATGTCTTCAAAATTGTTTTCAAAAATGCTTCCCAAAGATCCATGGAGATAATCTTCTAAGAAAAATTATTTAGGTTCATTTTATTATTTTCAACGTATCCTGTATAATTTTTAAATGCATTTTTTTTAAATAATGTCTTTTCAAAATGATTTATTTTATAAAACTAATTCTCTCAATGAACAAAGTATATTTACCAATGAAATGTTCGTAAATGATCATTATTAATTATTTACCATCTAAGATAATATAAATTAATGTTACTTGTTATTTTATGTGGTATTTGTTCAATTATTCCAGTATTATTCATTCTCTGAATGGATTATGTTTGGATGGAATGATTTTTATGGAACACATTTCGCATTCACTAGTTATATGTAACGACCCGAAATTTTGAATAAATCTTGTTTCCAAATTTTGTGTCTTATTTTATTTTATTTTTATAGTAAAAAAAAATTGTTTCATTTGATAACATGAGTAAAATTAAAATGAGACCATTGGGTTTTGAATGTTATATGACCACTGGTCAATATGACCGATGTAAACTAAACGTTTCGATTATTGTATCTATATTCAAGTAATCTTGGTTAATTGATATAGAAATAATATTCATTGGCCTCACCCAGTAGTCTTGGGCTGATCGAAACCCATCTAACAGAACTTGGGAAGGAGGTAGTACCACTGGGCTTCGCTCTGGACCAACCCGAAGCCGAACTTCATCATGTGATGCTAGAACGTAATCACTTTTGTGAGAAGTTCAAACTGATAGAAATTACTACTCGTGCGATGTTGGCCGAGCCTCCCTCGGATTCTCTCACCTTAGCACACCTTACACTTAGGTCATATGCTGGTTTGATAAGGGGCTATGTAAGGAGACCTTAACTACCATGTGTAATCCTTTGTTTTAAATAAAAAATTGGGATTTCTTATTATGATGAAGTTTATTAATTTTTAAATGTCCGGATAAATATATTATGCATATTTTTGGAAAATTTTAGAGAAATGATATTTTAAAAAAATGTTTATGTAAACCTTAAATAATTAAAAATGTGTAATTACTTTAAAAAAATGGTCTTCTATAATTATATCCAGTACGAAATTTAGAGTCTAATATGATTAAATTGATTTTTGATGAATAGTAAATTATGAATAGTGATTTTATGATTAGGATTAGTAATGTGTCCAAATTGATTAGTAATATCACTTAAAGAAAGTATTAAAATAATCTAGGCACCTTGATAAGTAGTGTGATTCAATAAAATGGTTAAATAACGGTTTCACAAATTATTATTCAAGTATTAGTTTTTTTGGTTGAATATTGTTTTTTAATTAAACATTTAATAAAAATTATTTAAAAAACTATTTTTATAAAATGGAGTTAATTTTTGATATCAGAGCATTGGTATTTGGTTAATGTTAAATTTTGGGAATTTTCTGAGAAAGTTGAATTTTTGATGAATAGTGAAAATACAGTTTTAAAGTTACGGGTGTTTAATGACTTCATTAAATGATGTATTAAGTATGTAATAAATATGGTCGAATTTTGAATAGTATGATAAGGTATAATGTGTCCCAAGTGGCCAATACCATTGGAAAATACCATGGGCAAGCCCATGGTTTTTCCAATACCACCAATGAGGTGTCCCTTGGCCATTAATGCCTTGTCCCCTCACATTCCCTATAAATACCAAGACATCCTCTCATACAATCGACTCCCCACACCTCCCCAATGATGTTCTAGTCTCATTTCATCCCAAGTAATTCTCCCAAGGTTCCCCCAAGCCCTCATGATCCAAACCATTGAGTTTTATGATTTATGTTTTATGGTAAGGGATCTAACCCCTCTCTTTCTTTTCAAGTGATCTATTTTATGTCATTTTGTTTATGCTCCATTTTATTAGGTTGGAGGATGTTTTTTTATATTAATTATACTTTAAATTTTATTTTCATATGGTTAGATACCCCCTCTTACTCTCATCATTTAATTTTATGAATGTTTAAGTGGCGCCGTTTGGCTACCGAAATTATTGTAACAGACTCTTTCACCCTTCTCATTTTCAGGTTCTATTTTCTTGACAAGTATTTCAAGTTCCTTTTTATTATGCTGGGGTATGATCTCTATATCTATAATACTGATCTTTGATGATCATATTATGAGATACCCCATTTGATCTCTTTAATTCTGTATTTTGATGTTTTAAGTGGCGCCGTTAGGCTGCCGAATTTTTAAGTAGTTCTTTCACCCTTCTCGTTTTGAAGATCTACTTTCATGTAAAGTCTTTAAAAATACATTTTATTATATTGGGGTATGATCTCTATATCTATAATACTGAAATCTTATGTTCATATAATGAAAGACCCTATTTTATCTTGTCAATTAATTTTTGGTTGAAGTTTAAGTGACGCCGTTAGGCTGTGGGATTTTCATAAGAGAAATCTAATTTTTGTCTACCTTCCATATTTTTCATTTCAAATGGTATGTCCATAAAATTTCATTACCATGTTCATATATACTTCATATTCTGTCCCGCTAATGTTTTATGGGCCATTTATGATTTTTTGACCTATGTCCCCTCTCTTTTCAATGTTTTCTAAAACACCGAAACATAGCCGTTATGCTGCAGAATTTCAGTATCAAAATGTCTCTCTCTTTTTCTAGAGTTCTATTATTTTATTAAGTAAATACTCAAAGCTCCCTATTCTATAGGTGTATTCACATAAATACCAAGTTGTTATATTTTAAATTCTGGGAATTACATACATGAGACCTGCTCTCCCTTTCCGTGGGTTTAAAGTGACACAAAGATCATGTCTTTAAAGCAGTTTTTAAAACGTTATGATTTTGAAATGAAACCCATTTCTTTTATTATATATGGGTTGTTTATGAAATTATTGATGATGATATATGTGTCTCAAATTATAATAACAGCAAATTAAGGGTGCACCCTGATAAAGCTCCAATGCATTGGGTAATGATGTAACCACTAGAGATTACAATTTTCACGATATCTTGGTGAATAACCTTAATAATTTTCAAATGACACCTTGGGGATGGACCTTGGTGATATGTTCATGATTTTCTATGTTAAATGACGTATCCACATCTTAATGTTATGAAAAAATTTATTTTTATTATGATATTCCACATGATTTCTTTCTCATGAATTAATGTTCTTTTTCTTGACGTTGTTGATGTATCTCAAGTTTACATGTTAAATGTTTCCCCTTGTTTCCCTTACTGGGCCTTCTGCTCACCCTTTATTTTGATGTATGTCCCTAGTTTATGAGATGCAGTAATGAACCTCGGATGAACATAATGAGAATCCTTTCATGTGTTTAAGAACAATTTTTTTGTTTCATGTATTAAGTTCCTGGTTTCCAAGACACTAAACCTTAATGATCCTCAGTTTTGTATAATGTAATGAAAGTTTATGTGACAAAAAAGGTGGGATGCTATAGTTGGTATGAAAGGATGGATTAGTAATTTTTGGAAATTAGGATATGAAAACATTAGGAAGATGCCTATAGAAAAGTTTATATATAGGGAATCTTCCTAGTATTTGGTGAGTATTGAGTAATGTGTTTCCAAGCAAATACATCCCTGTCTGGATACGAGCTGGTAGAGGTGGCTCTGGCACAAATGTACATAGGGGTAAAACCCGAAAACACCGCTTTGAGATACACTCAAAGGGGAACCGGTACACGACAATGGGCCTTGCTGCACTCTTGGTTACGACACTCCTGGGGTATATGCTTTGGTAAATTCATAAGCATAGTATGAACCATTTTTAAAGGGACAAAGATAAAATAAAATAATGTTTCACATAAGAATATATGATCATGGATAACCTAGATTGGAACCTAGTGGATCACATGTTAGGGTATACTTTTGATCTACATGTTATCCTTATATACTTTAAGTTACTATTCATGATTATTGGCATATATTTTATCCCCTAATTGTACTTTCTTTTCTTTGTTATTGGAGGAAAATCGAAGAACATGTGCCAACAACCAATGTGATAGGAAATGTGACAATTGGAGTATTAATATGACAGAGATGATTAGGGGATTAAAAGATGATTATTATTTTGGAAGACGTTCACTATTTTGGTGACCCTATATGATCGAGGTAAATAGATTACTACGGTATTTTCATTGAGGAGTATGGTTGACATATATTTTGAAGAATCAATGAATTTAAGGTGGACATATAGTAATTTAGGTTACTAATGGGAATGATTAACCTATCTTGGGAAAAATATTTTTAGGTAAGATACTTTTTTTATAAGATGTTAGGAGTGGTTGATGTTGTTTGGAGATGAACAACGATGTTTATTTTGGAAGACTATGTTATCAAATCCTTCTTGTATTTGTGTTTCAATCTTAGTTTGGTTTATTTTGAGTAATTTTAAGGACCGTTATTTATGGAATGGTCTATAATGAACATTGGGTAGTACCATGGAACATTGAAGATTTAAAAGAAGTTTCCATTCCTATGGGATTATTTCTTTTTGAAGAGTTTCTTTACCTTAACCTTTCTATTTTTTGGGATAATGTTTAAATATAGAAGAAATAGATAGTTAATATTTTGTGGATTATGTGATCCTCTAGAAGATGATTCTTCTGCTTTGATAAGACCATGTAGTTTTGAATGCTCATCATTTGGAGAAAAGATTAGTTTTGGTAGAAACTTATTAAAAGATGAAACTATACTTGAAGGTAGGTATATTTTCTTATGTCTTTGTTCTATGTAGTAAATGAATTCATAAAAATTATGAAAAGGAACATATACAAAAACGTTGTTGGTTTACGTTTCCTACTGGGTAATCAAAGACCGTTTACAAAGATCATAAGTTTGTGATTTTCATATGGTTAACTTTCTCCAAATCATGTTTTCTATCACTCTCCCTCAGAACTTGACCCTTTGTTTTTTCTTCCATAACTATATTTTCCTACATGGAATCCTAGTATGTGTGAACTCGGGTGACCTTTGTACTTCCCTTTAATTCTTTTAAAGTAATAGTTTTACTGACCCTTTTTCCGATGAGGGACTTTCAATATTATTTCAAAACCCAATTTTAAAAATTGCGAGGACGCAATTTCTTAAGGGGGGAAGATTGTAACGATCCGAAATTTTGAATAAATCTTGTTTCCTAATATTGTGTGTTATTTTATTTTATTTTTATACTCAAAAAAATATCTCATTTGATAACTTGAGTATAATTAAAATGAGACTGTTGGGTTTTGACTGTTATATGACCATTGGTCAATATGACCACTGTAAACTAAACGTTTCTATTATTGTCTCTAAATACAAGTAATATTGGAAAATTAATATAGAAAGAATATTCTATGGCCTCACCCAGTAGTCTTGGACCGATCGAAGCCCATCTAACAGAACATGGGAAGGAGGTAGCACCACTGGGCTTTGCTCTTGACCAAACCCAAGTCGAAATTCATCGTGTGAAGCTAGAATGGAATCGCCTTTGTGAGAAGTTCAAACTGATAGAAATTACTACTCGTGAGATGTTGGCCGATCCTCCCTCAGATTCTCTCACCTTATCACATCTTACACATAGGTCCTATGCTGGTGTGATAAGGGGCTATGTTATGAGACCGTAATTTCCTTGTGTAATCCTTTGTTTTAAATAAAAAATATGGATTTCTTCTTATGATGAAGTTTATGAGTTTTCAAATGTCCAAATAAATATAGTATGCATATTTTTGGTGAATTTTAGAGAATGTATATTTTAAAAAAATGTTTATGTAAACCTTAAATAATTAAAAATGTGTAATGATTTTCAAAAAATGTTCTTCTACAATTATGTCAAGTACGAAATTTAGAGTATAAAAAGATCAACGTGGTTTTTGATGAATAGTAAATTATGAATAGTGATTTTATGATTAGGATTAGTAATGCGTCCAAATAGATTTTTAATCTCACTTAATGAAAGTATTAAAATAATCTAGGAACCTTAATGAAGTAATGTAATTCAATAAAATGGTTAAATAACGGTTTCATAAATTATTATTCAAGTATTATTTTTTCGGGTGAATAGTGTTTTTTAATTTAAAATTAAATTAAAAATATTAATAAATTATTTTTATAGAATGGAGTTCATTTTTGAAATCAGAGCATTGATATTTGTTTAATATAAAATTATTGAAATTTTCCGAGAAAGTTGAATTTTTTATGAATAGTGAAAATACAGTTTTTAAGTTACGAGTGTTTAGTGACATCATTAAATTATGTATTATGTATGTAATCAATATGGTAGACATGTGAATAGTATGATAAGGTATCAGGTGTCCCAAGTGGTCAATACCATGGGAAAATACCTTGGGAAAGCCCATGGTTTTTCCAAAACCACCAATGAGGTGTCCCTTGGCAATTAATTCCTTGTCCCCTCACTTTCCCTATAAATTCCAAGAAATCATCTCATCCGTTCAACTCACCACTCCTACCCAACGAAGTTATAGTCTCATTACCACCCATGGAGTCATCCCAAGGTGCCCCAAGACCTCAAGGACCCAAACATTGAGTTTTAAGAGTTACGTTTTAAGGTAAGGGATCTGACCCCTCTCTTTCTTTTCAAGTGATCTCTTTTATGTCATTTCTTTTATGCTACATGTTCGTAGGTTGAAGGATGTTGTTTTATATTAATTATACTGTCCTTTTTATGTTATAATGTTGATAGACCCCCTCTTACTGTCATCATTTAATTTTATGAATGTTTAAGTGGCGCCGTTAGGCTGCCGAAATTTTTGTAACAGATTCTTTCAGCCTTCTCATTTTCAAGTTCTATTTTCTTGTCACGCCTTTCATGTTACATTTTATTATGTAGGGGTATGATATATATATATCATACTCATGTTTTATGATCATATGATTAGAGTCCCCATTTTATCTCTTCAATTTAGTATTTTTATGTTTTAATTAGCGTCGTTTGGCTATCGAATTTTTAAGTGGTTCTTTCACCCTTCTCATTTTGAAGTTCTATATTCATGCCATGTATTTAAAGTTACTTTTTAATATGTTTGGGTATTATATAAATATCTATTATACTGAAATCTTATGTTCATATGGTGTGAGACCCTATTTGATCTTGTCAATTCACTTTTTGTTGAAGTTTATGTGACGTCGTTAGGCTGCGGGATTTTCATAAGAGAAATCAAAGTTTTGTCTTCCTTCCATAATTTTAATTTCAAATGGTATGTCCTTAAAATATCATTACCATGATCATATATCCTTCATATTATGTCCCTCTACTGTTTTATGGGTCATTTATGATTGTTTTACCCATGTCCCATCTCTTTTCATTGTTTTCTAAAACCACAAAACAAAGCTGTTATGCTGCATAATTTCCGTATCGAAATGTCTCTATATTTTTCTTATTTTATTTTATTTTATTAAGTGAATACTCAAATATCTCTCTTATATAGGTGTATTCACATATTTACCATGTTTTTCTATTTTAAATTCTGGGATTTACCTACATGAGACCAAATCTCCATTTCCATGGGTTTAAAGTGACACAAAGATCATGTCTGTAAAGCGGTTTTTAAAACGTTATGATTTTGAAATGAAACCCATTTCTTTTATGATATATGGGTTGTTTATGAAATTATTTATTATGATATTTGTGGCTAACATGATAATAAAAACAAATTAATGGTGCCCCCTGATAGCGCTCCAATGCATTGGCTAATGATGTAACCACTGGAGATTACAATTAGCATGATATATTGGTGAATAACCTTGGTAATTTTCAATGGACACCTTGGGGATGGTCCTTGGTGATATGTTCAAGATTGTCTAAGTTAAATGATGTAGCCACATCATAAATTTATGAAAAATGTTATTTTTATTATGATATTCCACATGATTTCTTTTCATACCTTAATTTTATTTTTCATGATATTGTTGATGTATCTCAAGTTCACATGATAAGTGTTTCCCCTTGTTTCCCTTACTAGGCCTTCTTCTCACCCTTTATTTTGATGTATGTCCCCAGTTTATGAGATTTAGTAATGAACCTAGGATGAACATAAGGAGAAACCTTTCAATTTTTTAAGAAGAATGTTTTTTTGTTTCATGTATTAAGTTCCTAGTTTCCAAGACACTAAACCTTAAAGATCCTCAGTTTTGTATAATGTAATGAAGGTTTATGTCACAAAAAGGTGGGATGTCATTTATATGATTTATAACCCTACTTCATTATATGGGTTTTGATAATGATAACACTATTTTCAATATTGTTTCTTTCCCCAGGTTATGATATGATTATGTTTTTATATTACTCATTTCATTTTATGGGTTATTATACAAAAAAAATTGATCATTTGGAAATTGTATACATGATTTCATTATGAGATGGTTAGGATTTATATTTCTCTACAATGTAATACTAAAAGATTTATATTTCATGATATAGATAATAATTTTATTGGTATTGACCATTGAAATATATGATAGACATGGGAGTGAACCATTACTACTAGGAATGTATTAATACTGAGCTAAAAAATGGCAATTTGAGTGAACCATGACCACCCAGATGGAATTGGAAGTGAACCTGTACTTCCTAGATGATATAGGAATAACTATCTTGGCCGCTATGTGAATCATATTATGAGCATATTTGTCTACTACAATTCCATGTTTCATTCCAAAGTTATTCATTTTTGTCTAATGTTATTTATGTTTTTAATATTCATTTCATATGAACAGACATGATTAAGTCCATGATTCCTATATATGTTCATTGATATGTAGTGTATGATCTTTTGTTTTCATTATCATGTTCTCATACTATTATACTCATGATTATGTTTACATGTGTCCATTGTTTACCCTTACTGAATATTTGATATCACCCCTTTTTGGTTTCATTTCCTAGGATATGAATATATATATATTATGGTTGATGTGTCTAGGAAGGGAGATGTCCACGAAGAACATATATAGAGAAAATTTAGCTCTATTATGTACCTATGTTTATGT
This sequence comes from Viscum album, assembly GCA_963277665.1. NCBI lineage: Eukaryota > Viridiplantae > Streptophyta > Magnoliopsida > Santalales > Viscaceae > Viscum > Viscum album. The sequence continues at coordinate 862,852,840 of OY728152.1, read as the reverse complement.
TACCATGATTCTTAAGGAACTAAACTAATATGGTCTTCAAGACTATGTTTATATAAGATTTTATGTATACAAAAAAAAGTTTTGTAATGTTAATGAATGTTTATATTTGGCCATTATATCCTATGATTTCATATTATCATTGATTTGTATCTACCAATTTTACCCATACTAATAAATTTAAATCAACCTTTTCATATGTTTCTTTTTTATAGGATAAGAAGAAATTTTTTAATAAGGTATTCTAAATTAGGGTAATATGTGGGAATATTTATTTGAATGATATTGACGATATTTCATAAAATAAGAATATAATATATATTTATAGTCACATATAGTTCTAAATCATTATGAATTTTTTTCATAGAATATGATTCCATGTTTGAATATATAGCTTTCTATATGTAATTTAGGCGTTTGAAATTTATGGTTCTCTATAGTTAGAATTAGGGAAATCATAGTTTACCTTTAGAAACTATGATGATAAAACATTTGTGGTATACCATGGTATATGTTTTTGAATATTTTGATGTGCATGATAAATAACAAATTTTTTGGAAATGATCATGACTGTACTATGTTAATACTAAGGTTTTATAGAATGATGTGCCATGATGTAGAGATCCTATAAATTATTTTTCTGGATTATGTGGTTTCCCAACATGATTAGTGATTCTCACAGTATTATTTCTAGATTTAGTCAATAGTTGTAACTCAAATGTATTTTGTTAATGATGAATGTGATGGTCATTGCAATTCTTTTCTATCTAAGAAAAAAAAAATTAAGGGGAGTTAGAATTTATACTATTAAAACCCTATTCATGATAATGTTTTATTCTATACTTAATTTAATGATTTCATATTTTTAATGGATGGTGAAAAATATTTTTTATTCATTCATGAGGCAAAATCAAACTTTATTTTGTGGATAATTTGACAGAATAATGTCTATGAAATGGATCAACTCCATTGAGAAATTGTTTTTGTTATTCTATTCTTCGAACATGAAAAAATTAACCAAGTTATTTGTCATCATAAAGGTGAATCAGAACAATTTTTTAATCTTATCAGGAATATAAAGAAAGAGTAACAAATTGAATCCATTTCAGTGGTATGAGTTTAAGGGGAAACTATTCAATATATACATTATTAATATTCTACATACAAAGAATGCTAATGAATATATTAATCTAAATTAAAGTATAATTATTACATAGGTACCTATGAAGCATTTTTTTCAAGGATTTTATGTTATTCCTTTTGGTTAGTTATCAAAAAAAATTAAAACTGATTAATTATTTGGTGACAGAAAACTGAGTCTCTGAATGAAATAATATATAAGGGAATTTAATATCTATAAATAAATCATTCAATATGCACTCAATGTCGACATGGAAATGGAATATTCCAACAATTCCCATAGTTTAGATAAGAAATAATATAACAATGTGTCATGAGAACTCAAATAAATCACCATGTTGAATGGAATTATTTTTTCATCACCATATTTTACGGATGGGTATTATGAATTGTTTAATATATATATATATATATATATATTATTTTTTTAAACATTATTCTTATGTAATGAAATTATAATATCTATGTAACAACATGAATTTATGAATAAATTTTGTTTCTTAATTTTTTGTGTTATTTAATTTTATACTCAACATCAATATTTCATTTAATACGATAAGTATAATTAAAATGAGACTGTTTGGTCTCGACTGTTATATGACTGTTGGTTAGTATAACCATTGGTCAGTATGATCGATGGAAACTAAATGTTTCGATTTTTGTCTATAAATACCATTGATCATGGTTAATATATATAAATATAAGATTTGATGGCCTTATCTAGTATTCTTGGGCTGATCGAAGCCCATCTGACAGATCTTGGGAAAGAGGTTTCACCACTAGACTTTGATCTGGGCCAAACCTAAGTCGAACATCATCGTGTGAAACTGTAACAGAATCGCCTTTGTGAGATGTTCATGATGATAGAAATAACTACTTGGGAAATGATTTCCGAACCGCCCCAAGATTATATCACCTTACCTTACATTACATTTAGGTTCTATGTGGGGGTTATATGGGGATTTTTAACAAGACCGTATCTACCTTGTGTAATCCCTTGATTTAAAAAAAATTGGGATTTCTTCTTATGGTGAAGTTTGTGAATTTTCAATTGTCCGGATAAATATAGTAATCCTTTTATTGTTGAATTTTAGAAAAAGGATATTTTAAACATATTTATATAAACAATAAATAATTAATAATGTGTAATTATTTTAAAAAAATGGTCTTCTACAGTTATGTTCAGTAACAAATTTGTAGTCTAATAAGATCAACTTAATTTTTAATGAATAATACAGTATGAATAGTTATTTTAAACTTATGATTAGTAATGTTATCAAATGAATTACATAACCTCAATTAAAAAAGTATTAATATAATCTTGGTTTCTTGATTAAGTAATGTGATTCAATAAAATAGACAAATAACTGTTTTAGAAATTATTTGTTAAGTATTTGTTTTTTGGGGTGAATATTTTCTTTTATTTAAAATTTAAAATAAAAATATTTACAAAATTATTTTCATAAAATTCAGTTCATTTTAGAAATTAGAGCATCGATATATGGATACATTGAACTTGTGGGATTTTTCTGAGAAAGTTGAATTTTTTGTGAATAGTGAAAATACAGTTTTTGAGTTTCGGGTGTTTAATGACATCATTAACGATTTAATAATTATGAAAAAATTCTAGTAGACCAATTAATAGTATGATAATGTATTAGGTGTCTGAAGTGGCCAAAATCATGTGAAAATACCATGGAAAAGCCCATGTTTTTCCAATACCACGAATGATGATTCCCTTGGCAATTAATACATTGTCCCATCACTCCTCTTTTAAATACCAATCCTTTTTCTCATTCTTTTCATTTAAAATCCTCCTAAATTACTTTCTGGTCTCATTACTTCCCATTTAGTCCCCCCAAGGTTCCCCAAGACCACAGGGTCCCGACCTTCATGTTTTAAGAGTGACGTTTTAATGTAAGGGATCCTACCTCTCTCTTTCTTTTCATGTATTCTCCTTTATGTAATTTATTTTTAAGAACCATGTTCTTATGTTGGTGATTTTATGTAATTTTCATCCTAATATCATTTTCATGTTCATATGATGAGATAACCCCTCTTTCTCTCATCCATTTGTTTTAATAATGATTATGTGGCATCGCCAGGCTGCCGAACTTTTGTAATGGATTCTTTAACCCTTCTCATTTTCATGTTCTACTTTCATGTCAAGTCATTGAAGTTCCTTTTTATCATGTTGGGGTATTATCTCTATATCCATCATACTGTTCGTTTATTTTCATATGATGAGAGACTTTATTTTATCTCATCAATTCAATTTTTTATGTTTCAAGTGACGTCGTTTGGCTATCGAATTTTCATAATAGAAATCATATTTTTTTCTTCATTCTATGTTTTTCATTTCATATGGAATGTCTTTAAAATTTCATTAACATGTTCTTATATCCTTTATATTCTGTACCTATACTGTTTCATGGATCATTTATGAGTGGGTGACCCATGTCACCTATCTTTTCAATATTTTCTAATACCCTGTAACATAGCTGTTATGCTGCAGAATTTTCATCTCAAAATGCCTCTCTATTTTTATAAAATTCTTTTATTTTATTTAGTTAATACTCAATGCTCTTTCTTCTATATTGGTATTCACATATATATCAAAAATAATTATTTTAATTTTGGGATTTACATATATGAATACCACTTTCATTTTCTGTGGGTTTAAAGTGACATAAAGATCATGTCTTTAATGATTTTTTTAAAATGATATGATTATGAAATGAAACACATTTCTTTTATTATATATTTATTAATTATGAAATGTTTGTTGATGATATATGTGGATCACATTATAATAATTACAAATTAAGGGTGTTCCCTGATAGCACTCCAATGCATTGGGTAAATACATAATCTCTAGAAATGACCATTTTAACGATACCTTGGTGAATAACCTTGGTAATTATTTATGACACCTTGGGGATGGACCTTGGTGATATAGAAATTATTTTCAATGTAAAATGTTTTAGACACATATTCAAGTTATGAAACACATGATTTTTATTATGATATGCCTCATGATCTCATTATTATGCCTTACAGTTTTTTATAATGACTTTATTGATGTATCTCAAGTTCACATGTAAAAATTTTCCCTTGTTTTCCTTACTGGGCCTTCTACTCAACCATTCATTTGATGTAGGCCCCCAGGATATGAGATTCTGTAATGAAATTAGGATGAAAAAATGAAGAATCCCTTCATGTTTTTAAGAAGAATGTTTTATATCGTCATGTATTCAGTTGCTGGTTTCCAAGACACTAAACCATAAAGATCCTCGGTATGGTAGAATGTAATGAATGTTTATGTGATTAAAATATGGGATTAAATCATTGGTATCAAAGGATGGTTTATTTGTTTAGGGAAATTAGGTTATTAAAACTTTAGGATGAATTCTATAGTAAAGTATAAATATTGAAAATCATCCTGGTATTCTGACTAGTATTGAGTAAGTGGTTTGTCATGAAAGTACATTCCTATATAGATATGAGTAGGTAGAGGTGGATATAACCCAGATGTACATAGGGGTAAAACTCGAAAACACTTATTTGAGCTATACTAGAATGGGATCTCGTATACAACAACGGGCCTTCTTGCACTTTTGCTTACGAAACTCCTAGGGGATATGTTTGGTTAATCATAACCTTTTTATGAATCATTATGAAGGAATTATAGAAAAATATAATTTTCAATGCATGAAGTTTTAAGACATAAAATCTTTTTCAGTTAAAATATTCCTTAATGAAATATTTTTCTCACAAAGGATTTATTATTTTAGAAAATTTCCACATCATCTATGAATACATTGACATATTTCCTGAGGAGTTACCCAGATCTTCCCTAGAAAGAGAGGAAGAGTTCTCTGCTGAACTCCTACCTAGATCTCATCCGATTTCAAGGTCCCGCTAGAGGATGGAAAATGTGTATCTAGAGGAATTATAGAATCAACTATGAGATCTTTTGGTGAATGGGTTTATCCGACCAAGTGTGTCTCCATGGGGAGCACCAATTCTTTTTGTGAAGAAGAAACATGGATCGATGTAGCTATTCATTGATTATAGGGAATTGAATGAGATCACAGTGAAGAACAAACACTTTATTCCAAGATTTGATGACTTATTTGACAAACTTTGTGGGGCTCAATTCTTCTCTATGATTGATATTCATTATGGTTAACATCAATTGGTGGTGAATAATATTGATATTCCAAAAAACTTCCTTCCAATCAAGTTATGGGCATTATGAGTTTGTTGTTATGCCCTTTGGACTGACTAATGCAAATTTTTTAGGGATCAACAATAAGTTGATTTTGGAAACTTTTTTTATCAAATGGATATTGTTTTTATAGGAAAATGGTTTAGTGATTAAATGATAAAGGTTATTTTGGACGATGTTTTCTTTTTTTGGAGTACTATATGCCTATGGGAAATATAATACTACATGATTTAAATTGAGGAGGAATGGTTGATTTTTTATGTATTTATTGTGGACATATGTTGATTTTGGTTATTTCTGAATAATGATGAACCTAGAATAAGAAATATGGGAATAAGTTAATTAAACTTCATTATGAAACTTTAATAGTAGTCAATGTAATTTGGTGATAAATGTTAATATTTATTGTGGAAGACTATGTGATTAAATCGTTATGAGCATTGGTTTCAATCATAGTTTGATATTTTCTAAATAATTTTAACGATGGTTGTGTATTAAATGGTCTTTCTAGATCTTTGTGCACTTTTTTGAGTTTTGTAGATTAATAGTCATATTTCTTTTTATAAAGGATTATACATTTTGAGGATTATAGGATCATGTACTAACCTTTTAGTTTTAGTTGATGACTAAAGACAAGGGAAAAATATAGTTATTCATTTGTGGATTATGTGATTCTCTAGAAGATGAATTTTGTTCTTTTGATAAGACCTAGTCTTTTGGAATGCTCATTGGTTGGATAAAATAATAGTCTTGGTGGAAACATATTATGGGATGCAAATTCACTTGAAGGTAAGTATATTTCCTTTTGTTTCTATTCTATTTATTAAATGAGTTCCTCTAAATTATGAAAAGGAATGTAAAACAAAAACATTGTTGGTTTACGTTTCCTACTGGGTAATCAAAGACTGTTTAACATATCTTATGATTGTGAACATATTGTGGTTATTTTTCTCTTAATATTGTTTTCTATAACTCTCCAGCTGAACATGGCCCTTTTTTTGTCTTACATATCCCTGTTTTCCTACATGGAATCCTATTATGGGATAACTCGGTGACCATTGTACTTCCCTTCCATTCTATTAAAGTAATAGTTTTACTGGCTCTTTTTTTGATGTTGGACTTTCCATGAAATTTTAAGTCCAAATTTTATAAATGGAAATGTATCCTGTGAGGTGTTGTTTAATCGTCATCAAGGATAACATTTTGTAATTTCCCATCACCATCTTCATGGTTGTTCATGAATCAATTTGAATGGTTAAAAAAGTTTCAAAATTTATATAACAACCATTTTTAGGTATTATATGTAAAATATTTTCATATTATTAAATTATTGAACAAACATGTTCATTATTGTCCTCAACTGCTTAAATTATTCAAAATGATTTTCAGTAACATGTTATATAATGATTCATCCTAATATATGGGAAAAAATATAACTAATAACATTTAAAAATAATCATTCTCGTTAATGACATACAATTCCAACTCTAGGGAACTATTCCCATTTTACATTAATTTAATTACATATAAACTAGTGAACTAATCATGAAAGTTGGGAAAATTAATTCCCCCAAAAGAAAATATCAAACACTATAACTCATAAAAAAGGACATAAATGAAAAAAAAACAACTAAATTTAATCAAATAAATATATAAATTGTAATGAATTATAAAATTAGTGGATTAATTTTATTATCCAGGAAATTAAGTTCTTGTGTATAACACATTCAGACACAAGGTAAAGACTGACTGAAAATTAAATTTTTTTTTAAAATAAAACACAAGTCAAAATGTCACAAAAAACAGACCAAATTATGCTGGCCTAATGTAATGCAGGCCCAGCGCATCATTGACTACGAAGCTCATCCCCATGCTAGGGATGGAATCCAAGTCTGAAAAAAAGGAGCATACTACGATCCGAAGTTGTGATGGATGAAAAAAAATCAGCCACCATATTACAATCCTTGCACGTGTGAGAGACCACCGTATGAGCCTCCAATAGCATATGACATCGCCTCACCGTGTAGGAAATTTCCAATGGAATTTTTCCCTTACATTGTACCACATTACACAACACCAGGGAGTCAATATCTTCCCGCTCCAAATGAAGACGCCCGAGAACACACATATGAAAACCCGTAATGAGAGCTAGGGCTTCGGCCTGTAGAGTGTCACCTCTCCTGAGCCACCCAGCAAAAGTAGCAAGGACAGATCATGACTGGTCGCAAACAACACCCCACTTCGCATCTCCCTATGATGCACTGACCCATCCTTATTGAGCTTTAACCCCAAGCATGGAGGATTACAACTAACCCATCGACCCTACCTTGGAGAGCCAATCCGAAACGGTACAGTGAGATGGGAATTGAAGGTGTGCACCGACGGCGCATCACAGCACTCCAGGCACACCCTGATCAAGTCTAGAAAAGTGTTCTTCATCTTGAACAAAATAGTGACCAATGATCCTGATGTATTTTTGTGGTGGAGATCGTTCCTAGGTTTCCAATGTGTCCAGCACCAGCAAGTAGAAAGATGGCCCGAGCATTCCTTTCCGCTCCATAACTCCCAGCTCCCCTAAACCAATCACTGAGAAAGTCCCCAGTCCTCCCATAAAACCCACCCCATCCGAAGGAAGACCCAAAGGACTTCCAGATTCCCCTATCCCTTTCACTATCATAAATGATATGCCTCACTTACTCCTGATTGGGAGCCCTGCAGCACCACCATCTAGAGGCTAAAAAAATTCCCATGCGCTGCAAGTTCTCATACGTAGGTAAGTCCGTGTACCTCATGCGCCATAAAAGAAAATAAAATTTGGAGTGTAATTCCTTGGACCCCAATACCTCCCCCCAGAGATCATTCCCTAAGGAGACCGTTGAAACCTGGACATAATCCTTGATGGAAAAAAGCAATCGTCGCAGAACCGATGAACATAAGAGTGTCATCCTCATCATTAGGATCAATGTTATTGAAAACCCCATGTTTTCCCACATCCAAAACAGCCTGCACAAACCTGGGATGCCTACTTTCCTCCCTAAAGGTTATTTCTGGGGGTAGGGTGAAGTGCCCAGATCAGTGTGAATCACTGAGAGGGGGAGGGGGTGAATCAGTGATCCCTTAAAACTTTTTACTAATTGATTCTTACCAATTAAACCTCTATGGCTGGTTAAAGCCTCGATCCACTCTTCTTGTATCTCTCAACCTTTCCCGGATAATGCAGTAATGAAAAGGCACAGGACACAAGGATTTACAAGGTTCGGCACCAAAGGCCTACATCCTTGCCATGCTCTCTCAACATGGATTCTCCCATTATAATCTGTTAGTATTACAATGGTCGATACAGCTTCCCACCATATCTCTCCTGAGTCCCACAGGAGGGTCTTTATACTGCGTCCCACAGTGTTACCAGAGTCCCACTGGCCTGCTCCAGAATCCCACTGAAGACTTCTTCTCCCTGAGTCCCACAGGGTCTTCTCCTGGCTCCTCGAGTCACACGAGTAGCTCTTCTTCTCTTTAAGCTTCTTCAAGTATCCTCAGCAGTCTGGGATAGACTGCTAGCCTTGCTCTGTACCTCTGATCACTTGTGATGATCAGGTCTTCTCGTCTACTGCAAACTCAGACAAACAATATCTTTCACTTCAGTCTGGCTCAGTCTCACTTCACTTCAACAACATGCACTTAGTGCATGGAAACTCTTCAAGATCTTCAAGTCTTGGACTCCTCAGATGCACACCACTGATTTAGCACTGTTCACGTGTGCACGTGCATGCATGCATGCATGCACTTTCCCTTTCCTCTTCTTGGTGCAGAAGACCCACAAAGGGTTTAGTATCTTTAAGCACACACCAGCTCACTTGAACTTCACACTTTGTTCAATGTGTTTACACACTTAAAGTGTGTTCTACTTTAGTGTGGGTCACTCCTTATTTCTTCTAAGTGTATACACACTTCTTAGTGCACACACCTAGGTTCGGCCACTTCTTTAATTTGCACACAATTGTTTCACTTTAGCACACACATGAAACTTGGCCTTCACTTCTTCTTGCACATAAATGGCTACGGCCTCTTCACTTGTTGCACACACACAAGAGATGTGTCCTTCCCCACTTACACACACACTGCCTGGTGTGGTCTTCTTGTTTGCACAGGGCTACGGCCTTTCTCTCCTTTTTGCACACACACTGCCCACGGTGGTTCTTCAATTTTGCACACACACACAAGGGCTACGGCCACTTGTTGTCTTTTTGCACACAAAGGAACAAAGGCCTCGGCCTTCCTTCTTCACCTCTCACACACAAAAAGTGTGGTATACTTGGCCTCAACTCTTTTGCACACACTCAACCCGTAGGTTCTTCACTTGGCACTTGTGCACACACTTCGGTTCACCTTTATTTGCACACCTACTGCCCGTAGGGCCTTCACTTACTTGGCACACACACACTAGGGATGTGGTGGCCTTCCTCCTTATGCACACACACGGCCACGGGTCCTCTTCTGTTTTTGCACACACAGGCCGTAGAGTCTTCACTTTGCACACACAAGGCTATGCCTCGGCTTCTCCTCTCCACTTGGCACACACACGAGGCAAGGCCTCGGGTTCTTATTCTCCTCTTAGCACACACACGAGGCAAGGCCTCAGTCTTCACCTAGCCTTCGGGCGCGCAAGGTGCACGGCACAGGGGCGCGCAAGACCACCTACCCGTGGGGCGCGCAAGTGCAACACCCGCGTGGTCTTCCTCTTGCCGCGCAAGGGTGCGGGCAGAGAGGGAACAAGAGTCTCGAGCGCACAAATATGCGGCTCGGCTCCTTCCTGTCACGCAAAAGGTGCGCACATGGATCTCTTTCGGGCCTCGGGTGGCACCGAGATCTTCAGCCGCGCAAGTACTTTGCGCGGCGGCTTCTTCTTCGCGAGGCAGAGGGATGCGCTCACGGGACTTCAAAAATCAGCGCATCAGCAAGCTTCATCGAGGTCACGACCTCTCTTTATATAGGCGAGGAGAGCCTCGGTTCATCCGCGTGGGAAATCTTGAATCACCGAGATCTTCGGATCTTTAAAATCTTTCCAAGTTTTTTGCGTTTTTCTCTTCGGTGCACGCGGGTTCTTTTATTATTTTCTTCCTCCTCGTGCATGCGATTTATAACGCATGCACGGCCTCTGTTTAAACCCAATTCATGCAAAACATGAACACCCGAGTGGCCTCGCACCTTCGGTTTGCTTCGGCCTTCATCGAATTCATCATCTGGTAGCATGCATGCTCATTTTAAGGCATGGTTGTGTTCAGTATGCTCAGACGATTCCAATGGACACTTCGGTTTGATCGGAGGTGGCCGAATACTCAAATTCTGTCGTCGGGAGGCACTGGTTTTGCGGCGGCTTCGCGGGAGGCTTCGGCTCGAGCTCGAGGTGGAAGACGAGCCGGGAGCCGTTGGATCGTGATGCGCGACGGCCAGGATTTGATCATTGCCGCGGAGATGAATCGTGCGGCGTGGATCGAGCGCGCGATGAGACGGACGGCCAGGATTCGCTCCGGGTGAAAAATGCGCGTCCCACATCGAATTCTCTCGCGGAATTTCCGCGGTTTATTACCCTGCCGCTGCCGCCATATGCTCAGTTGAACTTCCTCCCTCACGGTGCCGCCCCGCACCGTGTTCACCCTGCGGGCGCGCTCTGCGCCCACTCTTGCCTCCTGCGGGCGCGCTCTAGCGCCCACTATGCACACTGCGCTCCTCCGGGCGTGCCCCAGCGCCTCTGTGGTGTCTGCGGGTGCCCCCCTGCCGCCCTGAGCTCGCCCCATGGGTTCCCCCTTGGGCGTGGCGCCTTAGGCCCACATGAGCCTTGGGGTTGAACCCACAAGGTGCTCACGGGCAGGCCAATTTTTTGGCTAAGTCTTGAATAAGACTTTGTAAAAACAAAGTCCTCCATGTAAAATATGCCAAGTGCCACTTTCCCTTCAAGGCATTATTTTCCTTCATCTTCTTCTTGAGAATTAAAACATTAATCTTCTTGATTAAAAACAACTCCTCAATTTAGAATTCTTCTTCACCATCTCATTTTCAACTTAGGAGAGAATTCTCAAGGATCTTCAACAACCGAGCTACTTGATCAATTATTTCTTCTTCATTATAATTCCTCCATTCTTCTTCAACATTTATTCATCACTTTGTAATGGAATTCACGAAGGGTCTTCATCTTCAACTGAGCTCCTAAATCACTTCAATTCTTCAATGTGCTTCATTGATCTAATCAGAGATCAATTGGATCAACTTCAAATTCACATGCACTAAGAGTTAGTACATGGACTTCATTAAACCACTTCATCCACTTAGAAGTAGTGAATGGATCATCTTGCTTCTTCAACTCCTCATGCATTGTCACTACAATTCATGGTCTTATAATCATGTTGTGACATTGTATCATCTTGATAAAAGTTCTTGGAACTCTAAGAACAGCTCAACAATCGTCTGATTTCACTAGAGAATGTTTCAACCACATCTCCTATGCCACATAGTGAATCTCCCAAGTGACATGCATCTTGGTACCATGGCCATTCTCCTTTACCACCAACACCATCACATCCTTTGACATTCACATCTTGACTCCTTGACATCCATTCATTCCATGACAACTTCATGTCTCATTGACAACAAATGCAACACAATGCACTTCAATCTGCCCCTTTGTATTTGTTGTCAATACACTCCATCAGCACATATGAATGGGTCAATATGTGTGCCCAATCTTTCTCCCCCTTATTTGCAATCAAATGCAAAGGTGTGGTGTGGTTCTCTGTCAAAAATCACTTCCTCCCTTTGAATAGCATCTTCTTGAAAATCACTAAGAGAGGGATGATGCCACATGTTCTCTTGAGCAAGGAACCTTTAGTAGATCAACTCTAAGTATACTTGGGCTAACCCGGTGTAGAAAACAAGAGTGATGTAACCAAGGTACTCAATGCTTGTCCAACATTCACAATACATGTGAGATCATGCTTAGGGGTTGAATTTTTTCAGATATTCAATGAATTGATGAATCCTGCACATACTTCACAAAACTCATTAGAAAGTTCAGTGCAATGATAAAGCTCCCCCTTTCATCCATTTGTCTTCAATCCATACTCCCCCTTAATTGACAAGATAAACTCAATTAAGAAACAAGGGATGAAAGTATGATTGGAATACCTTCAGCTTTTCTCAAGATAGTATTAAATCTTAGAATACCATCTTCTCCAGATTGGCTCCCCCTCAAGGGGTGCTCTCCATTCTGTCCAAACCACTCTCCAGATGAGAATGATCATCATCTTCAATTCCCTGCATTGTTAGCACATGTAAATACAAATGTATAAGGGAATAAGATGGAACCTCCTTGGTTCATCAATGTGAACAACAAGGTTGAGAAGATTCTCTCAACCGAGATGTCCCATTTTCACCAGTCTTCACACTTGCACATTTGATCTTCATTGATGATTGTGCTGGTGTGGATCTCAACCCATCTTCATGTGAAATCTTTTTCTTCCCTTTTGCTTTAGCAAATTCCAGAGCTTCATCTTCAGCTCTTTGTAGTTCTCTGGCAAGTTGCAACTGATGTGGCCATATGACAAGTAAATCATTTGGAAGACTGGCCTCAGTTTTGGAAGTTCCACATGGTTCTTTGGATGCTGCTAAGCTACCTCTCTTAGGAAACTTATTTTCAACCAATCCCTTCTGCTTCTTCTGGATTGATTGTCTGTTTAAGTGCAGTTGGCTTCTATTTAGTTTCATGGCTTCTTTACAAAGGTCCATGATGTGTCCTTTCTTTCCACAGTAGAAGCATTTCTTGGTGGTCCTTCTGGATGCATCACCCTTCTTGGACTCAGACTCCAAGGACATCTCTTTATTTCTCAAACACTTCTTGGGAGCATTTTCCACTTTCTTCTTCTTGCTTCCCAAGGAATCTTTTTGAGCCAGGTTCGGTGATCTTTTCTTCTTTTGAGCTCTGGATACAGTTGGAGACTGACATGTATCTTTTTGACCACTTTTGCAATCATCCCAGATGTTGTCAAGTAATCCAAATCTATTTGCAGTAAACAGATGTCTCTGGACCTGTGGATGTTGCTTCTTTCCTTCTGGCTTGCTCCCCCTAGGCATGGGCTTCCTCTGTGCTTTGGCATTCAGTGGATTGTACCAACAATCCTTTGCACAATGCCCATACTTGTTACAACACCAACATTGACCCACAAATCTTGACCTCTTGATTCCTTCTAATTGTAGGGTACCTGTCTTGAATTGTTGTGCTGCTTCAGGAGAGCTTTCTTTCTTCATTGTCTTCATCCATACTTGTTTGGAATTATTTTTCCATCCTGCACTTTTTGTGGAAACACAATTAGAAGCATCAGTACAAGATGGTATGGATGGTACCTTCTTTCTAGAAGTTGTTGCACTTTCACTAGAGGATGTCTTGATTTTAGAATCATCCTTCTCAAAGCTCACTTGAGTAGCAACTTTTCTTCTTTCAGCTGACTGGGAGGCTTTAGCTTTGGGTGATTGCTGATTTTTCAATATCACCTCCAGTTCTAAGCATTTCATATTGAGGGAGTTCTTCTCATCCTCAATAGTTCTTAGCTTTCCTTCCCAACTTTCTTTCAGCTGATTCATCTGGTCTTCATACACCTTCTTTAATTCTTGCAATGAAATGTCCATCTCCTTCACCAATTTGACTTTTTCTTCAAGTTGAGCATCTCTGACAACCATTGATACTTTATGCCTCTTTTCCAGTGCATGGAAAACATCTTTGACCACAGTCTTAAAGAATTCTTTCTCAGAAAGGCTTCTTTGCAATTCTTCACAAGTATCTTCATATCTTTTATTGCAAAGAGATACTGTTTCATCTTTAGCATTTACCAGCTTTCTGAGAGTGTTGGTTATGCCAACCCTTTTAGCCAATTGGACTTCCAGAGAATTGGCTTCATCTTCTAGCTGTAATTTTTCTTCTTGAAGATCAAGGAGGCCTATAGCTATACACATTGCAACTTCCTTGGGGACTCTCTTCTGAAGATATTTGATTGCATTTAGAAGATCATTGTTTCTTCCATCTTCATCACAGCTAGAGCAGGCTTCATCAGAAGAGTGATAAAAGGAATTGTCATCTGATGTGACTTTCACATTTCTTTCCATAGAAGGAGTTTCTCTGATTGCATCAACCTTCTTCTTCATCTTCTTGGCCTGTTTCTTCTTTCCATTTTTCTGAGTCTTGGCAGATATCTCCATTTGAGGCTGGTCGCTCGTTTCCTCAAATCTGCATTTCATGTAGACTCCCTTGGATCTTTTAGAGGCAACCTCCCTCTGATACCAATTGAATTGCCCAGATCAGTGTGAATCACTGAGAGGGGGAGGGGGTGAATCAGTGATCCCTTAAAACTTTTTACTAATTGATTCTTATCAATTAAACCTCTATGGCTGGTTAAAGCCTCGATCCAATCTTCTTGTATCTCTCAACCTTTCCCGGATAATGTAGTAATGAAAAGGCACAGGACAAAAGGATTTACAAGGTTCGGCACCAAAGGCCTACATCCTTGCCATGCTCTCTCAGCATGGATTCTCCCATTATAATCTGTTAGTATTACAATGGTCGATACAGCTTCCCACCGTATCTCTCCTGAGTCCCACAGGAGGGTCTTTATACTGCGTCCCACAGTGTTACCAGAGTCCCACTGGCCTGCTCCAGAATCCCACTGAAGACTTCTTCTCCCTGAGTCCCACAGGGTCTTCTCCTGGCTCCTCGAGTCACACGAGTAGCTCTTCTTCTCTTTAAGCTTCTTCAAGTATCCTCAGAAGTCTGGGATAGACTGCTGGCCTTGCTCTGTACCTCTGATCACTTGTGATGATCAGGTCTTCTCGTCTACTGCAAACTCAGACAAACAATATCTTTCACTTCAGTCTGGCTCAGTCTCACTTCACTTCAACAACATGCACTGAGTGCATGGAAACTCTTCAAGATCTTCAAGTCTTGGACTCCTCAGATGCATACCACTGATTTAGCACTGTTCATGTGTGCACGTGCATGCATGCATGCATGCACTTTCCCTTTCCTCTTCTTGGTGCAGTAGACCCACAAAGGGTTTAGTATCTTTAAGCACACACCAGCTCACTTGAACTTCACACTTTGTTCAATGTGTTTACACACTTAAAGTGTGTTCTACTTTAGTGTGGGTCACTCCTTATTTCTTCTAAGTGTATACACACTTCTTAGTGCACACACCTAGGTTCGGCCACTTCTTTAATTTGCACACAATTGTTTCACTTTAGCACACACATGAAACATGGCCTTCACTTCTTCTTGCACATAAATGGCTACGGCCTCTTCACTTGTTGCACACACACAAGAGATGTGTCCTTCCCCACTTACACACACACTGCCTGGTGTGGTCTTCTTGTTTGCACAGGGCTACGGCCTTTCTCTCCTTTTTGCACACACACTCCCCACGGTGGTTCTTCAATTTTGCACACACACACAAGGGCTACGGCCACTTGTTGTCTTTTTGCACACAAAGGCACAAAGGCCTCGTCCCTCCTTCTTCACCTCTCACACACAAAAAGTGTGGTATACTTGGCCTCAACTCTTTTGCACACACTCAACCCGTAGGTTCTTCACTTGGCACTTGTGCACACACTTCGGTTCTCCTTTATTTGCACACCTACTGCCCGTAGGGCCTTCACTTACTTGGCACACACACACTAGGGATGTGGTGGCCTTCCTCCTTATGCACACACACGGCCACGGGTCCTCTTCTGTTTTTGCACACACAGGCCGTAGAGTCTTCACTTTGCACACACAAGGCTATGCCTCGGCTTCTCCTCTCCACTTGGCACACACACGAGGCAAGGCCTCGGGTTCTTCTTCTCCTCTTAGCACACACACGAGGCAAGGCCTCGGTCTTCACCTAGCCTTCGGGCGCGCAAGGTGCACGGCACAGGGGCGCGCAAGACCACCAACCCGTGGGGCGCGCAAGTGCAACACCCGCGTGGTCTTCCCCTTGCCGTGCAAGGGTGCGGGAAGAGAGGGAACAAGAGTCTCGAGCGCACAAATATGCGGCTCGGCTCCTTCCTGTCACGCAAGAGGTGCGCACAGGGATCTCTTTCGGGCCTCGGGTGGCACCGAGATCTTCAGCCGCGCAAGTACTTTGCGCGGCGGCTTCTTCTTCGCGAGGCAGAGGGATGCGCTCACGGGACTTCAAAAATCAGCGCATCAGCAAGCTTCATCGAGGTCACGACCTCTCTTTATATAGGCGAGGAGAGCCTCGGTTCATCCGCGTGGGAAATCTTGAATCACCGAGATCTTCGGATCTTTAAAATATTTCCATGTTTTTTTGCGTTTTTCTCTTCGGTGCACGCGGGTTCTTTTATTATTTTCTTCCTCCTCGTGCATGCGATTTATAACGCATGCACGGCCTCTGTTTAAACCCAATTCATGCAAAACATGAACACCTGAGTGGCCTCGCACCTTCGGTTTGCTTCGGCCTTCATCGAATTCATCATATGGTAGCATGCATGCTCATTTTAAGGCATGGTTGTGTTCAGTATGCTCAGACGATTCCAATGGACACTTCGGTTTGATCGGAGGTGGCCGGATACTCAAATTCTGTCATCGGGAGGCACTGGTTCAGCGGCGGCTTCGCGGGAGGCTTCGGCTCGAGCTCGAGGTGGAAGACGAGCCGGGAGCCGTTGGAACGTGATGCGCGACGGCCAGGATTTGATCATTGCCGCGGAGATGAATCGTGCGGCGTGGATCGAGCGCGCGATGAGACGGACGGCCAGGATTCGCTCCGGGTGAAAAATGCGCGTCCCACATCGAATTCTCTCGCGGAATTTCCGCGGTTTATTACCCTGCCACTGCCGCCATATGCTCAGTTGAACTTCCTCCCTCACGGTGCCGCCCCGCACCGTGTTCACCCTGCGGGCGCGCTCTGCGCCCACTCTTGCCTCCTGCGGGCGCGCTCTAGCGCCCACTATGCACACTGCGCTCCTCCGGGCGTGCCCCAGCGCCTCTGTGGTGTCTGCGGGTGCGCCCCTGCCGCCCTGAGCTCGCCCCATGGGTTCCCCCTTGGGCGTGGCGCCTTAGGCCCACATGAGCCTTGGGGTTGAACCCACAAGGTGCTCACGGGCAGGCCAATTTTTTGGTTAAGTCTTGAATAAGACTTTGTAAAAACAAAGTCCTCCATGTAAAATATGCCAACTGCCACTTGCCCTTCAAGGCATTCTTTTCCTTCATCTTCTTCATGAGAATTCAAACATTAATCTTCTTGATTAAAAACAACTCCTCAATTTATAATTCTTCTTCACCATCTCATTTTCAACTTAGGAGAGAATTCTCAAGGATCTTCAACAATCGAGCTACTTGATCAATTATTTCTTCTTCATTAGAATTCCTCCATTCTTCTTCAACATTTATTCATCACTTTGTAATGGAATTCACGAAGGGTCTTCATCTTCAACTGAGCTCCTAAATCACTTAAATTCTTCAATGTGCTTCATTGATCTAATCAGAGATCAATTGGATCAACTTCAAATTCACATGCACTAAGAGTTAGTACATGGACTTCATTAAACCACTTCATCCACTTAGAAGTAGTGAATGGATCATCTTGCTTCTTCAACTCCTCATGCATTGTCACTACAATTCATGGTCTTCTAATCATGTTGTGACATTGTATCATCTTGATACAAGTTCTTGGAACTCTAAGAACAGCTCAACAATCGTCTGATTTCACTAGAGAATGTTTCAACCACATCTCCTATGCCACTTAGTGAATCTCCCAAGTGACATGCATCTTGGTACCATGGCCATTCTCCTTTACCACCAACACCATCACATCCTTTGACATTCACATCTTGACTCCTTGACATCCATTCATTCCATGACAACTTCATGTCTCATTGACAACAAATGCAACACAATGCACTTCATAGGGAATCCCGGAAACTATAGCTTACCCACCCCCCACTCTTGATGCCAAAATCCAATGTTTCCCTTTCCCACTATCCAACAAGAGTGCTATTGTACATCCTCTAGGAATGGGTGGATCATCTTTCAAATTCTAGATGGCAGACTCCTTTGAGTATTCACATTCAACCTGTAGATCCCCTGCATTATTCTTCCCCAATGAGACCTTCCCTCCATAGCTTCCCAAGCCAGCTTCACATGTAACCCTTGAATAGTCAAGGATACACTTCTCATATTGATACCCCCTTCCAATAAATCCTTGGCTAGCCGATTTCCAGAGGCCCAGTGATGCATACCTTTCATTTTCCCGTCCCATATGAATGAGACCATAATCCTCTCCAAGCTAACAACCACGCCCTTGGGAACATTGATATTTGAGAGGATATGTATAGTGATGGAAACCAGAACATTGTTCACTAAACATATGAGACCTCTGATGGATATGAACCCATTTTTTCGGTTATAGATGTGGCCTGTGATTTTGCCTACGAGTTTATCAAAATGGTAAACTCGAAGGGCAAAGGGACTGACTAGTTCCCCTAGATACTCTATAGGGAATGCCCCCTTCTCATTCCCATAATGTAATGATTCTTTTTTGGTAATTATTATATATTACTTTATATTTCTCCAAACTCATTTTTTTTGATCAGTTCATATTTATTTTATTGGAGAATTTCTTGTTCTAAAAGGTTTGCTTTTCTATTATTCCCAATTAAAAATCCAGATTAAAGAGAACATCCGTATTTGATAATGATTGTATTGTAACATCCATAATATATTTTAAGAATATAAAATTTCTATAATGTAACTATTTTTTTAATAAAACTATATAATTTTTTTCCTAGTTTTATAGAAACAATTATGACAAATACAAGTGATTTTTCTAAAAGAAATATTCTTTGCAATGTAAAAGGTATATTTATAAAAAAAATCAGGATTATTTTATTTAAATATTTTCATTTCATTAAAATAATATTTTGAATTTTATTAATTGTTGATATTAAAATCTTATTTTTATTATATTCCTTATTTTATTAATAGTTTTTTGATCATTTTGATTATGGATGTGTTGTCATGAGCAAATTAACAAAAATAATCATAATGTTTAGTGACTGTTTTTACTGATTGTGGAATATAATTTACATTTCATATGGTCATGGTCATTATGTCTAACCATGTTCATATGATGAATTCCCTATACATAGTAAGTAATGGGCGGGGCCTTCATTATCCCCTCAATGGATCGATAGGTATCATGAGACAAACTTACTATGTTTTTTACAGTATATATGTTGTCTTGGATGAGTGCTTAAAATAATGCATATGATGTCCAAAATTATGCATTACATCGTTATAAAACAAGTAATTTATACTATACGTGATTATTTGACTATTAAAATATCAATTTTTGTTTTTAATAACATAACTATTTATTCTACTAGTATTCCATCCATTTTATGTTTAATACTATGATATAATTACATGTGTTTTTAGTTATTTACGTTGCCTTATTATTTTTTTATTATACTATATTTCATACCCTTTCTGAGAATTTGAGATCACCCCATTGTCATGTTTTAATTTTCCACAGGATGTGATGATATAAATTATGAATGAATTTTTGATGTAATCATGGTGTTATAAGAGGTTCTAGTGAATTTTATAATTTTTCCATTTCGTGTTGCTATGAGAAATATATGTATGTAATTTATATTAAAAAACTATTTAACATATCAATTATTGGGGATTTGGGCCTTTTATCTATGCAAATTTAACAATGTAATGGGTTTTAGGCAACTGGGGTTGTGGCCTTTATTGTTTGTATTAGAGGTAGGATTTGTAGAAACCATTGAAATTAGATTTAGAAAACCTAGATTTGGGAGACTAACCCTAAGATACAAATAGAGGATACTAAATAATTAACACCCTATAATTATGATAAATTAGAGACTATGTAAATATTCTTATATATACAACCATGTAAGGATACTAGAAGTGTACATGGTTCATGCACAAATATTCCAAGGTGTATGAATGTTGAAATGGTAGCCTGTGAGAGACTCTAGGTAACCAGGTACACAACAACATTCCTTACTTCACACCTGATATGACACACCTAGGGGATATTCATATGATAATTCACATTTTATACATACCATTATGAATTATTTAAAATTAATATGTCCCCAAATAAACCTTCATTATGATAAGGAGATTAGATATGCATTAAACATCAGTTTATGTTATGTGATTTTCTATTTTGAGAATTTACATTATGATTTGTCAACTAATGAACATTATGTCATTATTTATATATGGAACCTAGTCGAGGGAATGTAAAATGTAACAATTAATGTATTCCATGTATGAATTCCCCTATGTTACATGATAATGATTCTAGTTCTAGAGAAACAAATTGCACAGTTAAACTTAAAACTATAAATGGAATGATGACTCATGTTATGAACAATTACCTTACCTGCACAGAGCATCTTGATTCCCAACATGGAGGAGATATGTCATACCTCTTTATGTGAAAATAACATCCATTATTAAATGGGACTACAAACAAATTTTAAGCTCAGTAGTGGATAAGTTCCTTAGATAAGATATTTATCACTTTAGGGAGTATTTAAAGGGATACAATTTTCGTGGATGGTTTTCATCTCCATGTAGATGTTGTTCAATGATGGATATTGAATAATAATTGAAAAGTGTAAGATGTAATTGAAAATATTGAATTGAAATACTTCAAGGAAATAATCCATAAAAAATACTTCCCTCATGAACAATGAGAGGATATTGACATCCAATTCATTAATATAAGGAAAATGGAGGATAAAAATGTTTCCATGTATGAAGAATACAATACATGGTTAGAATGGAATGATGTATAATACATATGTAATACAAGGATTATGATTTATTGGTTGTTTCTTGGGTTGAAATCATTCCTCTGATGAAAATTATTCTCCCAAATATTCTCATCATCGAAAGATATAGTATATTGTGAAATCAAGACATTAAAGTAATTTTATACGATTTATGACATCAATGAAAATCAATACAATAAGAGAGATTTTGAAAATTATATAAAAATAAATAAATAAATGTTTAATAAAGAAAATGTTTATCTTCAATTTTTTATAATTTTTGAAAATCACCCTGGTACATGTTCCATGGGAATGGCGGTTTGTTATAAGTATGGTGGAAAAGGGCACCATGCCCATGATTGTAAGGGAATGAAATAATCTAACAATTTTCATTTCTATAATTTTAATGATATGAGACATTATGAAAATAATTTTCCTATGAATCCATGAATATTTAATAAACTAGGGACACAAGAGAATTTCCAAACATATGTGGTCATAATGGT
Source organism: Viscum album (assembly GCA_963277665.1). Taxonomy (NCBI): domain Eukaryota; kingdom Viridiplantae; phylum Streptophyta; class Magnoliopsida; order Santalales; family Viscaceae; genus Viscum; species Viscum album. The sequence continues at coordinate 862,831,117 of OY728152.1, read as the reverse complement.
GAAGATTAAAGTTCAAAATGATGTTGTGGTAGGTACATTAATTATTTCTTCAAATGTAGAAAATGATTTATTTGATTCTATATCATTGAATTATTTTATATCTTAATATATTACTTTGAAAATTTTAAATTTTCTTTTTATTTAATAATTATTTTGTCAATAAAAAAACATAAGGGATATATTAATGCTGTGAAGTTTTGTTTGTAGTTCCTCTTTATGGCACATAAACTATCTATAGTTCTTGACCAATTCATCATACCAATGAATGACATTGACAAAGTCAACATAATTAATTTGATTTCAAATTAATACGTGGAAAGATATTTTAGGAAAAAAGAATATTGAATTCTCGAGGAAAATGTATAATCCCATACCTTTAGAGAAGAAAACTCATCAACTAACTACTATCCAGACACACCACAAGTTTCACCACCAAATGAGATCAATAGGAAGGAAGAGAAAACCTTATCTATAGGTGAAGACAAATTCACCAATTTAAATATTTACTAATTGTGATGAAAGTTATAGATTTATTTGTAGAGTATTTATTTATCATCCTAAATAGTGTAATTTTGAGTTCTCTATTGATTTACTTCTTTGTATAGGACCTATATCATAAACTTCTTATAAAATGTCAATTATAGAATTAGTAGTATTGGAGAATGAACTAAGGTAATTGAGTGAAAAATTATATATTATCCCTACTATTACTCTATATGGATCCCATTTTTTCTTTGGTATGATGAAAGATGGATACTTGAGGATATGTATAGAGTATAACGAACTAAATGATATTATATTAAAGAACAAATATGTGTTTCCTCACTTTATTGATTTATTTTATCAACATCATGAGGGTCCATACTTTTCAATGATTGACCATCGATCTGGATATAATTATTCGTGTGTGATAAAGGAAAACATTCCAAAGACATAATTTCAATCTTCATATGTATCTTATGAATTTATAATAATTACATTGGGAAAATCTAATGCACCCTCTACCATTCTAGATGTAATGAACAGAGTGTCGATGGAATATAGTGATAAATTAATTGTTATATTTATTGATGATATCTTGAAATATTCCAAAAGATATGAGTTCAATGAGAAAGAAATTTAGGATGTTCTAAAGACTCTTAGATTAAAATAGTTACATGATAATTTTAGAAAGTGTGAATTATAGCATCCAACAATTACATTTCTTTACCATATTGTCACTATGGATGGAATCTAAGCTCATCATATAAAGGAAATTATGATTCAGGAATGGAATACACAAATGAACATAACTGGGGGACATAGTCTTTTAGTTTAGTCCGTTATTATTGGAATCTAGTTCAGACGATCACATTATTAGCTATCCTGTAATACATGATTACTAATAAAGGGGTTGAGTTTTCATAGAAAAAAGAATGTGAAGAATGTTTTCAAGAATTTAATAGGTTATTAGTGAGTGATCTTATTTTGACTTTATCAATAGTAAATTGTTTATTTGTGAATTATAGTGATGCGTTAAATAAATGACTCAAGTGTTTACTTATATAGAATTATATTGTCATTTCCAATCAATCATGGAAATTAATAATTCTCGAATATAATTATCGGACTCATTGTTTTAAGTTAGCAGCTATAATGTTTTCTATGATGATATGGAGACACTAAATATATTGTAAAATTTTGTGACATATATAGATAACATATCTTGAAATATATCATCTCAGAGAAAGAACTCAAAATGAGGAAAATGTGATGGTTCGAGCTACACAAAAAATTTTATTTTTCTGTAAACTACCACCATGTGATTGATAACAATATAGAAGATTCATTTATCATGATGGATCATTGATTTCTAAAAAAAATGACTATAGATAATGATTATGAGAAAATGTATCCATTAATGATGTATATGGGAGTTAGTAACGAAGGTGAAAAATCATTTATATTTCAACTGCTTGAAAAACAATCTTTCTTTGAATGAATTAAACGTCCTCAGTGTGATGATGAGAAATTTTAAATGAAAATTGGAATTTTAAATGATGATATGTTCAGATAAATCTAGTGTAAGGATGTTATTTTATAATTTGGGATGAAATTACGTCTTCCCTCTATAACTGGGCTAACAAGGGAGTTAATGGATAATTAATATTGTCTGAATTTATCTATAAACCCTCGTAGAACTACGATCTATAGATATTAGAATGAACTTTTATAGTGTGATAATATGTAGTGGGAAATTATTTATTATGTATCAGGATGTTTAATCTATCAATAGATGAAGGATGAAAGACAATACCCTATAAGTGTTATGCAACCCCATCCTATTCCGAAAATGATATTATATGAAATCACAATGGATATTATCCCTGAATTACCATGAACCCCAAGAAAGAATGACGCTATATGGATCATTTTTGATCGAAATTATTAATCTTCACAGTTTCTCACTATATACTTGGATATTCAACTAGAGAACCTTACATGATCCATTATTAATGAAGATTTAATATTTTATGGAGCATAACTTTCTATTTTTCCTGAACAAAATCCCTTATTTACATATCATTTCATGATGATTCTTCATTAATATCTGGATATTTATTTTTATTTTTATGTTTCTTATCACCATCCACTAAATGGGTAGTCATTACAGTCCAATAAAACATTTGAAAACATGTTGAGATCATGCCTACTTGACTTTCACAGTATTTGGGATATGTATTCCTCTTTGATAAATTTTTTCTAGAACAATAGTTACAATTATACAATTAACATCGAACCATTTAAAGCACTTCATTGAAAGATGTACCGTAAACCAAAAGGATTGGATCATGTTTATGAAAGGAATTATATTGGTCTAGAGAATGTGGAGGAAAAAAGGTTAAAGGTAATGACTATTCCAACCCATATTAATGTTTCTCAATGATGTAAAAATAACTATGTTGATAAAAAAATGAAGGATTAGGAATTTGAAGTGGGAGATCATGATTTCTGGAAAATATATTCATGGAATAGTGTTAAAACAAATGGAAATAATGTGAAACTAATCCCAAGTACAATGGTAATTTTGAAATTATGGAGTAAATTGGATATGTGGACTATCATTTGGAATTTACACCCAACCTTTCCAATGTTCACAATGTGTTCCTCATCAATTTGTTAACAATATAGATTGCTGAACTGACAGATGTACTCAGTTCTAATGAATTAGAATTGGAATCTGATTTATCATTTTTTATAGATCCTTTAGACATTTGGGAAACTAAAGTGAATGTATTGAAGAATCAGGGGACTCGACTAGTAAATTTATATTGTAAAAGTTCATAAAATTAAAGCGGATATGTAAAAACATGTGGGGGTGATTATGAATAAGTGCACAAATAATTGTAATTGGTGAAAATCAAGAAATGTTGAAGATATAATTTTTGTAGGGAGAACGTAATCACCTAGAATTTGGTTAATGAAATTTCCCTTATGTTTATTTCAATATAATAGATCACATAAAATAACTTATAGAACTAAATATAAACATTATAAAGGATGAATTAATGAAATAATATTTATTTCTCGATTTTGAGGAACATATGATGAGGAAATAGTTACATGACAATATACATATATATATGACCCTTATGAATAGTAAACTGACCAAATGAATAGTTACCTCATCCATGAAGATATAAATAAAATTTATCAATCTTATAAATGAAATTATTATTTAATTATATTATAGTATAAGTAATTAAATTTTCAAAAATTTATTAATTTTTTAGTGGTACTTGTTTAGTCACAATTAATTAATTACAGTATTTTAATTATTAAAATGAATTAAATTGACATCCATTTTTATAAAATATACTCATAGATTTATATATTTTATTTCTTATAAATATATTTAAATTTTATTAGACCAATGATAGTTTTTAGGGCGTTATAAAATCATTTAAAAAATCAAAATTCATATTTTTCGAGTAAATGATGATTTTAAATAAAATTTATATTTATATTAATTAAAAACTAATTTTAAACCATATTATCCATTTCTGAATTATAAAATTTTAAAAAAAAGACCTTTTAAAATTTTAAATTTTTTTATAATACATGATCTTTTGATAAATAATAAAATTGTATAATTTACATTATCTGATAAAAACATTAATTATTGAGACATATGAGATTTATATATGATTTAATCACATAATCTCAAACCATCCATAATTGTATTGTTAAAAATTGTTATAGCAGGAATGGCCCGAAGGCCTTCATTTTTATTGATTTTTGTTAACCCCCCTTTGACGGGATGGTGGGGATCCATTACAAGGCCCGTAGGTTCGGAGATTACATGGATTGTAGTCTTAGGAGATTTCATGACCCAAAGGTCTTAGAGAATTCAACCAGACTATCTACAAGGAATTGCCCCTCCCAAACATCTACTTCATGGTAGTATCCCACCACCTTCACATGGTTGTCTGGCTAGGCTTCACGTGCAAGCACAGGCTGGTCCCGATGGCATAGACATACCCTCTCATTCTGAAAAATCCATTTGGTTCTGCTCTTGTGAGTGCACCAAATCTGATTCCCCATCTAGGGATGCTCTTTTTTTGTAGTGTGTCTGGGGAAACTTCATGTTTCCCATAGGCCTTTATGTAGCTAGAAGGCCTTAATAGTTCCCTACTAATCCGAAGGCCTGGGTGGTCTGAATGCCTTAAGGACTCCAAGCCCAAACCGATGCCACATACTGAATAGTCCATGTTTCTACAGTACCAAACCGTCCTTGCTACAATACCACCGCAGTGTACATATTTATATAATATTAAATTATAAAAATATGTGTTCGTTGTGATCGAGAACAGATTAAATTAATCTACATAAATATCAATAACAGATTTTATAATGAATTATCCACATAATTGGTTAAAAATAATATACAATTGAAATTATATATATTTATGTTCAAAAAGTAAATATTAATCAAATTTTTTGGAATTTTACCAATTTTACACGAACATCAGCACAAAAATAAGAGAACATATCCGGAAAATCGAGAAAATAAACGCTCTTGATTGATGAAATTAAATTCTATAACTCATAAATAGGTCATAAATTAACATAATAAAACTATAATGAATCAAATAAATGTATAAAATTTTCTTAATAATTTATTTAATTTATCTAATATGATTATCTAGGACATTATGTTCATCTACCAAACACATTTATAAATAAGGTAAGAGATTCTCCCCAAACACCCATTTTCTATTTGGGTTACTCTTTTTCAATCATTACCCAAATATAATTATTATTTATTTTTTTGGTTAGGTATTATATATATTTTTTATATGTTGAATCTCATATATTCCTGTAATTTCTTCTTTCTTTTATGGGAAAATACATTTTATACAAGGTTCCCTACTTAATTTTAATCTGTATGCAAATCCGAATAAATGGAACCTCCCGATTTCCTAACATTTTTCATGTAACAAAAATAATATTATTAAAGTATCATTTATTTATTTAAAATTAATAATTTATACATAAAAATTATATTTTTTCATTTATTTTTTTATAATAACATTATGATAAATACTAGTGATTATTACCAAAAGATAACTTCTTTGTAAAGTAAAAGTATAATTTAATCATAAGAATGTCTAGATGAGTTTATTAAATTATTCTAAATTATTTCTACAACACTGTTTATTTTTATATTTTATTTACATCTATGTTTTATTTTTTATTATATACCATATATTATTAAATGGATTATGATAAGTTTGATTATTGATGAACTATCTAAATACCATTAACCATACATATCATAATGGTATGTAATTTTTCATACAGACTACGAAAAGTTATATACATTTTAAATGTTTATTATACCTATGTTTGAACCTATTTATAATAGTAATTAATTGGACATAGTGAGTGATAGGTGGAGCCCGCTGTTTTCCCTCGATGCATCAGTATCTCTCATGAGATAAACAAGACTCGGGTTTTACCCATGATGTGTGTTGTCGTGGATGAGGCATTAATGATATGTTTATGAGGTATGAAATTCATGAATTCCCATACTACGAAACTAAAAAACAGTTTTCCATGTTATTATTTAAAAATTATAGGACCCACGGTTGTGGTTTATTATATCATTATCTAATTAACTTTTATTCATGCCATTTTATGCTCAAGAATTTTTTTTAATGACATGTGTTTTTATTTTTTCATCATTCCTTATAATTATAGTTTTTGTTGTGTATATTAACCTTAAAGGGCTTCTAAGATCAACCATTTTTTATGATTAAATTTCCCAAAGCTTGTGATGATATTTATTATGAATGAATTTCAAGTATAATCGATGAGTTACGGGTGTTTCTAATGTAGTTTCTATGTTATTTTTTCTTTATAGTTGTAATGAAAAATTCATGTATATATTTTGTATTTCAAAACTATTAATTTAGTATTTCTATTGAGATTTGAGCCATGAATATATTACCATGTTATAAATGATGGATCTAGCCCTGGGAAATTGGTGTTGTGGTCTTTAAACTTCATATTGTAAAAATGCGGTAGAAATTCTTTTTACAATGAATTAAAAGTGTTCCACTTCTCATCCACTATTAAAAGGATTCCACTCCTCCAATCCACTAAACCTATAAAATAAATTAGGCTCAATAATGATATGATAAAATACCCCAAAAAATCCCCCCTTCCTCCTTGAATCATATTTTTGGAAATAGGGTATTCTAAGGAATCAATTTTGTGGAACCCAAAAGGATTTACCTTATTAAGAGGTTACACCCAACCACCTGATGATTACATTTTTTTTGTCAAACACTGAAATTAATCAAATTACATTTTCATAAAAAAATTGTCTTAATTATATTTATATGTTGGTTTGATTAGGATCTGACATAGTTTTAAATACACATCTATCTAATGTAAAATGAACATATTATTTATGTGTACGATGAACTAACATCACAAAAAATGATGATTGTTCTTCCTTCATTTACCATCCCCATAGTGGCCACTATGATAGAATCTACGATTCAATATATCATATATGATATTTATTATGTATTTATTCTAACATAATCATTTTACCACTCATATAATTATACATTCAATTTTATGTAAATACAATAATTTCGTGTGATAAAAGGATGGACTACCACCACCTCAATGTGATGTAATTCATTCAAAATATACATGAAATTTAATAAGGAATATATTAATTCACAATATGTAAAATTTCATATATTTATATAATATTCATGAAATAATTGCAATTCTAGAAATGTAATATATAACATTTTCTTTATTACCAATTCACACACATAAGAACTGAAAACATCATTCGTGTGCATTTTGACTACCGTCTCCCTAACCAAATGTGATTCCTTTTATATCACATAAGTTCTATATATAAATATTTTCCATTAAATAATAAATAATTTTTTATATAATTATCATTTTGAAAATACTAATGTTATATACTCTCATTATTTAATGATCATTGAGAAATGAGAAATCAACTCATTCATATGAATGGCCAACCATCTCCACGATTATAACGTTGATTATTTTTTCAAAACTATATTTAATGATTTTTTAAACATGCAATTAATTTATAAATATTATTATTATTTAGTTATTATTAATCTACATATGATTACATAATGCCCCCTTTGACAATAGTCAACCAAACAAATTTGTTTTTAAAACTCAAACTAAATTTTGACAAAACACACGACCTAAAAAATTATTTAAGTAATGAAATAGAACATTGTAATAAGTGATGTTAAAATAAATAAATATGAAAATGATTATGCAGAAATTATTTAATTAATGTTAGTTTATTATTTAGGAATATAAGGAGTGTTGAGCCATGTTGGACTCAAGGAATGGAATTTCATCACACTTTTTATATTTGTGAGATATATTCCATGTTCACCACTGTATTATTTTTTGTAATATATATAAAACCTAGGAATATATTATATAAATCATAAAATTAAATTTATTTTTATTTTCATATCCATTATTCGATCTTTATTTCATGTGGGATATGTATCAAATGATGCCAAATTAAAAAGATAGATTTGTCTTAATTTCCCTTCATAGAGACACATGTTTTTTATTCACATGCATTATATTCTAATGTGTTTTTTATAGTTTATATCAAGAATATCCATAAATTCATGATATTTTAAGGTTATTATAATTTAATTTTCATACATGGAATTTATGATCTCATGGTACCAAATGGTAAGATATTATTGAATGAATGTCATTGTTTATCGAGATTATTTATGATTATATTTCCTTTAATGATATATTATGATCCATATCTCAAGAACTCAAATGATGGTTCTTATCATTGGATTATTTATGATATATCCTTATATTAGTACAAGTTTCCGCTCTTTAGAGCTTCATATAAATAATTAAATGTTTTTTAGAAAAATATGATTGTATTCTTTTATTCTGTCGATAATCTATTTTATTACAAAAATCATGTTTTCATAAAAATTAAAAATGTTTTAAATCTTATATTAAATATTTTTTTCATTTGGAAATGGTTTTCTAAATTAATTTATATATTTTTTATTTTTTATATTTATTTTAATTTTAATCTATTTGAAATCATTTTCAGGATTTGTATATAATTTTTCATTGTGATCAGGAAAGAAATGGTTTTCAATATTTAATTAATATTTATTTATAAATTTTCAAAATATTTCTAATGAAATGTATTTGTAAATAGTTAAATTATTTATTTTCAGGATTACAATGTGTTTTAAAATAAAAAATATTTCTAAAATATGTTTAATCTTGTTCTATGAATTTTCAAGGAAAACTTTTTCGAAATGTTTTCATGTCATCTATATAATTTATCATTGTTTTTTCTATGAAATTTAATCTCAAATCATAATATGCATTAAAATTACTCTTTAAAAGAATTTTTTTTTATAATGAGATTTTTTTTAATATATTTAGGTATTATTTTTTTATAATATGACATCAGTTGATATTACACATACCTTTTTAAGAAATCATCTAATGGTTTCAATCAAAATATTTCTCTAACTGGTCTAGGAATAGTTTCATGGTCATTATGAAACGAGTTTATGGTTTATGGTTTATATGTTTATAAATTACATTTATATATCATAGGATATATATTTTTTAATATATTTCCCTTTCATGGGTTATTATTATTATGAAATTATTATAAAACATGTTTATTTTTCCATATTATAGGATATGATTAAATGTTTATGATACCCATTTCATTTCATATGTAATTATATTAATGTTTATTTTTATATTGGAGAATTTATATATAATTTCATTATGATGTGTATGGGTCCTAAATCTCCCAACCAGGCATTGAGTAATGATTTATATGTCATGTGAATGACATGACAGGAGGGAAGAGTTAACATGGTTCAGTAATATAGGACTCGAATGAGTAGTGAACATTGTTTTATAATACAAGGATAATATAGGGATTGAAACCATTTTAGTAATGTACATTTCTAATAATATGTAAATGGAATCTATTCCATGACTAATATGAAAATCATATTATATGATCATGTGTTTTCCACAAATCCATGTTTCATTCTTATATTATACATTCAGTTCATTGTTCTTTATTTCCATATGATTCATTTCAAACGAACTACTATGTTATATTACATTATTGAATTGTGTGATCTTTTATATGAATGGTATGATCATAAATTTTTTATCATGTTCTAATACCCCTATGCCCATGATTATTCTTACATGTGTCCCTTTTTACCCATACTATGCATCAATGGTCACCCCTTCATGTGTTTCATCTCCATTTTTATGAAGATATTAAATTCGTTTAACATATATAATAATGGTTCAAGTCATGAAGATCTTGTATAGATAAAATTTATATAATTTATATACAAAGGTTTATGTTTCAATGATTCCAAATGTACAAGACTAGTTTATTCTTTTTGATCATTTTTTATTATTTTTAATGTATTCTGAAAAGGTTATGTAATTTCTATATATGTAAATACTGGGCCACTATAGTTGATATCAGATAAATTTTTTAGTTATACGTTAGAACATAGTAATAGAAAACCGTATTGATCACCCTAATGGCATGACTAAGGATATTTAACATGATAAGGGAATGTATAGGTAGATGTCATAGAATTTTGTTAATGGGTGGAGTTAGAGGTTTCAAATAAATACATCAATGTCTGGATAATAAATGTTGATGTGGATCTAGAATATTTTTACCTAGGTGTATCAACTCTTAAAATATGTTCCCGTCCTAACAGGGTGTAATAGGGTACATGACTGCATGCCTTTCTGCACACCAAGATTAAAACTCCTAAGTATATTCTTTGGGAATTCACAAAACAATTCACTAACCATCATGAAGTATTTAAATATATGTCAGCTATGAAAAACCATGAAAAAACTAATGGTATAACGTTTTAATTAATATTTAACAATTTATACATCCTATAAGTAATTATTTTAATGACTATATGGTTTTCTTCAATGGAAATTACATCCTACACTATGCTTTTGGTATTAATTAATGGGAGGAACTATGAGGAATATGATTAACATTGAATGTGATGAACCATTTGTTGATGTTAATTTAGGATTGATGATAACTGGTATAATTGATGGTGTTATAATGCCTAATATTATTTCACAGGACATGATTAACAATGTGTCCCTTAACCAACTCGCATACTCCCTGGGGATGAAAAGGAGGGAGATCAATTAGTGTTAAGGTAATGATGACCAAAGAGGAATTCATAACCAGTTTCATATTTTTCACGAATATGTAATGAATCACCCATGTTAATTTCTAATTGGAATAAGAATATTTTTTGACTATTTAACTTAAGGACACTGAAGAATGTGACTCCAATAAAAAAATTAAGTGTTTAGTAAATGAAATAGAGGATAATTTTATTCTCCCTGTGAATCCATAAAGGGTGAAGTGTTTTGTGTGTCAAATAAATGGTCAATATGAAACTAAATGTCCCAAGAGGAATGATCCTCAAGATAATCAACAAGGTAGTGTGGGTAGTGGTTACATTGAAAATGACGACGATAGTATAAATTAAATGTGGATGGAAATAATAATTGTTTAATTTGATTAGGAAGCCTTGTTAAATTCCTAAGGAAGAAGTGGAATAATAAAAGTATTTATTTGTTTCAATTCAAAAATATTGTAACTTCAATTGTGAATTATATAAGGATTGTTTAGTTTATGTTTTCACTTTGGATTTACAAGAACACATTGAATGTTTCCTTTGGAATAAAATAGTGAGATAATGGAAAAGAGAATTCAGTAGAAAAAATGATTCAGTGGAATATCACACTTAATATGTTCCTTATATACTGATAATTGTTTTTGGATAATGATATGTGGGATATAAATAATAAAATTGGTATTGGTTGCCTTGGAATTAATAAAGGACTTTTTAAAAGCTGGTTTCTTCTATCATAAAAAAGTTTAAAACATTTTTGGGGTAATGGAATAAATATAATATAAATTGAATAAAGAAAAAATTCATTTTTTTAAAATGTATATTTTTAAATTCATTTAATTACCATGAATCCTGAGAATATATAATTTGTGTGTTATCATGTTTGTTATTTGACAACCATGAGATGCTTTTTAATATACAAGGTAATCAAAGTTGAGATTGTTTTCTGAATTTCTTACAAATTTTTTGGATTTTTATCTTTTAAAAGGGTTATATGGTTATTTATTAATGACTTTTTTATGTTATACATAAAAGGACATATTTATTTACTGAGTTTTTACTAAAAAAGTTAGTTAAAAGGCTACTTATTGGTTAATCTTATTTCAATGATGTCCAACCTATTTATATTTTAAATTATAATATCATTAAGTGGAGATTAGTTATTTATGGTGAAAATAAATCCTTTTTGGTAAGGAAATGGGTCCTTAAACAATGACTAGACGATGATAAGGGATTAATGCCTACTATAAGACAATAAAATTTCCAAATTAATGTGTAATTGTTATTTTTAAATAAATATTAATTACGATTAAATAGAGTTACTTTTTATGATTTCATGTTAACTTATAGACCATATTAATTTTTAGTAAAATATTGATAAAAATAGTTATTATTTTAATTATTTTATGGGCCTTAAGATATTCTAGAAGTTTATTTTTATAATTCAATATTTAATGTTAATTTCTAGACAACCATTTCTTAATGAAATGGATGAATTTGATAAAGATAAAAGAACATATAAAGAATTATTTTCTTATATAAATATGTCAAGTAACTCTATATCCATATATTATTGTTCAATACATGAATTACACGAAATTAGGAAAATGATAAAAAAAATTAGTTTTCTGAATACCTAAATTTTGTTTAGCAAATTTCCTATTAAATAATCATTTTTATGACATTAGATCCATCAAAATTTCATTGATCAATCACTTGTTACTGATTGATGTCATCAATAACTATATATATGTTTTTATTATTTTATTCTATGTCCATTAATCACTCCCAAACTTGTTTTTTTCTATGTGGAACCCTTTCTGTATGTTACTTTGGATCATTATTGTTGTTCAATCATTCCTTTTTTTAAGGAAGTTTTAGTATAAATTTTTAAAATGTGGTTTTCTAGGAATGAATCTTTAATTTATAAAACCATTCATAACCCCGATGAATTTCATAGGAGAAATTCATTTTAGGCAGGGTTGAATGTAACACCCATAGTTTTTGTAAATTGTTATTTTTTGAATTAATTTAATCTTTATGATATTTTTCATTTCACACAACACTGAAGATGGTTTATTGTATATTAAAAAACAATATTTTGTATTGATTATATGAAACACCATGTAAAAAGTGAAACAAACACAACATAAAATATAACTTTATTTACATGGAACATTGAGGTTAGCATGCATTACATGGAATAATGAAAATCTATGGTTTCATTCATAACAAAATTTTTTGACTTTTACCTAACAATAGTAGATCATTAAAATGTTATTACATAATATAATAAGATATACCCTAGCTCTTAAATTGTAGTTTATTAATATTATTATTTAATTAATGAAAATACATGGTTTAGAAAAATATAATTTGAATTCATAGGTTAGATTTCAATTAGAAATGAATACAAAAACCGATTGAATTTAATTGAAAATATTATTATATTAATGGTCACAATAATATTTTAACCTAACAAATAAAATTAATTACAAATAATGAATGATATTAGAATAATATATATTTTATTTATTCAGTAAATTAATCGTCATATTGATCCAATATATTTTATAGACCTTTTATATGAACAAACCCAAATTGTGCTTAAAACCCATTGTTTTTATTAAGGAATTTTTACCACCATTTAATATAGACACCATTATAATTACAATTTTTTTATTTTCATATTTTTAATATGATAAAATATATATTTTTTTAATTTTAATAATATAATAATGTTTGGGTAAATTGTTTTTATTTTTCTATTATGTATTCTTCATATTTATGATTGTCAATAAATAATAACATTTTGCTCAACAATTATTTTTCATATAATTTAATTATATGGATAAATTATAATTAAAATTTTATTCCAAATTTAGAATTGGTGTATTTTTATCAATTAATACAATTTACTTCATAAAATTAATAAAAAATCGAAATTGGAAATAAAATCATAAAAAACTTTTGAATGTTTTTCCTTTTAATACGTGCATTGTTGACCTAACTGTGGGATTAATTATAAATTAATTTCATTCCCCTAAAAAGATTAGAATTTGTAAAATCACATTCTATATTTTGAATCTGTAGAATTTATAATTTAGAATTTAGTAAAAAAAAATTTGACCAAAAATATTATTGAAAGAAATTATAATTACTTACATTGATTAATTTAAAATTAAGATCAACTATATAGGGGAGAAGTAGAGGTCATGGGTGAAAACATGGAAGAGTTTACTGGAATGGAATTTGAGAGGTATAATGAAAACTATGTTCAATATTGAAAAAAAAATTGGATAATATATTTTTTTGGGTTGATATATTTGTTTTCATATACACTACTTTATTCCTAGGTTTTTCTTGCTTGTTTCAAACAAAATAGGAAGTACCTCTAACTTTCAAAAAAGGATAACGAAGGACTAAACATTATGTTTAAGGAAAAAAGTGAATAGAATAATTTCCAAAACCCATTTATATACAATTTTCAACCCTATCATCCCTAGGATATACATTGGTCAATTGTTGGTGACACTTTCAATTTAAAAAATGTTGGGATAATTTTTTTTTCAAAGAATTATATGACTGATAATTCTCCTACCCGATAAAAGGCCTCATCTCCCCCACATAATTAAACCTCTCGAGCCATAATTTTTCAGAAATGATATAGTAATATATCCTAAAAAATATCCAACATTCCTCATTGAATATTCCCTTTAGTAATAATGACTTCCAAGGAAGACATTTCGAGAAAACTAGAAGGACTTATCCAATTAAGAGGTAACACCCTCCATCAAACTCCGTTATGTTTTCTTCATTCTCCACCACCTTAATTAATTGAATTCCATCATTATAAAATATACGAATATATAAAAAAATATGTTGATATTGTGTTATGATTAGTGTTATACCCACACATACACATACATCTATCTAATAGGTGACGAACATACTGTTTATGTGTACGACGAACTATTGTCTTAGAAAACAATGGTTTTTAATTCTTCATTTAATGAAACTCATAGTGGGAATAATGATTGAAACTCTATTTATATATTATATGTGATATTTATCATTTATTTATTTATTTTAATCCCATTACCACATATATCCATATATGTTCATTTTGGTGTATATAGGATCATTTCGTTGGAGGATGTTTTGACAACCACCCAATCAATGGGATGTGATTTGATCAAATGATGCATGAAATGTATAAAAATGGTTTTAATTAAAAAACTGAAATAAAATAAATATATATTATATAAATTAAATAATTACTATTCTTTAAATTTAATATATACCCTTTTCATTATTACCCATTCCCACACTTAAAAAATTCAGAATATAGTTTATGGATGTGTGGACTACACTGTCATCAATATGATGTGATTCATGTAGAATAAAAAAATTCTATATATTATTTTAAATGATTAAATAATATATTATTTATTATATAATGATAATTCGTAACAGATTAATGTTATTTAAAATATTTCCATAACGATCTTTGAGATATTGGAACGTTACTCTTGCATACGTACAACCTACCATCTACATGATTGTAACATTGATTCATTTTTCTGAAAAAAAAAATTAAAGTTTTTCATTATAAAATAAAATTAGTTTCAATATATGATAATTATTTATTTAATACTGTTCTACAGGTGTCTATATAATCAATTATTTGACCATAATCATCCTACAAAATTCATTTTTATCACATAAACTGAATTTTTTCGAAACACATGAATTAAAACTAATTATTTAAGTAGTTGTATAAGACAATGTAATAAGTTAAGTAAAAGTTATATTATTCATGAATATTTGTATTTAGAATGCAATTAATTAAAAAATTATTATTCAAGATTACAAATACTCACGAGACAAGTAAGACTCGGTGTAAGGGAATTGCATCGCACAATTTATATTAGTGGGATACAACCCATGATCCATACTGTTTTCTTTTACATGATGTATATAATACCCCTATATGTATTATATATGTCCAACAGAATTAAAATATGACTGGAATGGGTATTGTACATGATTCATTATAGGTATTTTTACATTAATGAAGAAATACAAGTGGTGTCCCGACTATTATGAAAATAATATTTTTTGTTAATGTGCTTTCAAATTTTCATAATAGTCGGGACACCACTTTTATTTCTTCATTAATGTAAAAATACCTATAATGAATCATGTACAATACCCATTCCAGTCATATTTTAATTCTATGTGCACCTATATAAGAAAAACAGGTCTTACATTAGTAATAATATGAATCTATAACTTAATAGAATGTTTAAATTTTAATCTAAAATTTTATTTTTTCCAGGAACAATGCCTATTAGATTTATTTTTTCTTGATTATAGAATATAAAACCATTTCCTATTTATCAGAAAAAAATATCCTTTTCAAAATTACATAAAAATACCTAAGATAAAAATGATAAGAAAATAATATTAACATGTTTTATTTATAAACTAAACATTGGGTCGTACTAGGAACAATAAGTACCAGCAGATCTCTATACATACCAAATGTCTTATGATTCATTTTCTTATTGTATAAAATCAATCTAAATGTGTTTTCCTAGTTATCAGTGCCTTTTTTACTATAATTTCATTTTAAATGGAGAACATGCACTCTGACACATACCTATCACATTGTGTATTTTTTTAAATTAAGACAAATATATATATATATATATATATATAATAATTTATCAATCATTTAGCAAAATTATCATTACAATCCAAATGTATTTCGTCTATTTTCATTGTGTGAAACATTTAGATCTATGATTTTAATTTTAATCTAATAACTGACACATTGAGTCATACCAAGAACATCGATTATCATATTGAGGTGAAAATAATTCCTAAACATCACAAATTACATATGGGTAATTTTCCTATTCTATTAAAATAATCCGAATGTGTTTACTCATTTTTGAGTATTTCAACTGTCCATTTTACTAAAATTGATGTCAATTCTTAATAAGAATATTTACATAGAGTCATATATGTAACACCAAGCATCTAATTGAGATATATTTGATTAATAAACATCCCAAATGGCTTAATATTCATTTTTCTATTATATAAAAATAGATTGAATATTTTTCACTCTTTTGATTATGTCATTTTCATTTTTTTACAAAAATGTTATTTTATATATGAATAACACACATCGGTTCATACAAGTCACATAGTGTATCTTTTCTATATGAGACCATTTACAACACATCAAAAGTTACTTATAAATCATTTTTATTAATTTTCATGATAAAATGACGGTGTTATCTCAGTTTTCTATAAGTAAAAAATTTTAAACTAAAAATTGTCGATTTCAAACAAATAATAAATAGTTTGATTCATACTGCACACAATGTGTATCAAGTTGATGTTATGTTGATTCATAATCATTAAAAAATTAATTATAGGTCATTTTCATAAATTTTCAAAACAATCTGACTGTGTTTGTTCTATTTTGAGTAGGTCATTTATCATTTTTACCAAAATTGATGTTTATTTAAAATATAAATATGCAATTAGATTCGTTTCAGTTACATAGTGCATCATATTGAGTTGATGATAATTCTTATGGGTCTCAAATGACTTAAGTTACATATTTAGAAATTTTAAAAACAATCTGAATGATTTTTCATGTTTTTAAATATTTCACATGTCCATTTTACTAAAGATGATATATATTTTAAATAAAATGATGTACTTGGAGTCATACATCTCAAATAGTGAATCATTTTGAGGTAAAACTAATTTATATTTTTCCTAAATTAATTATGTATCATTTTACTAATGTATAAAAGTAATCTATGTGAGTTTTCCTTGTTTTGAGTACATCGATTTTCTGTTTCACTAAAAATTCATTTCAAAATTGATACACACACATTGACTCATACAATTCTGATCAGGTATCAAGTTAATATAAGACGGATTACATTATGAGAAAAAATATTTATGAATTTTTTTCCTATATTTACAAGATAATCTAAGTGAAAATTCTATATTTTTAATTCATATATCATTTTGAACGAAAATGTCAAATTTAAAATGATAATAGGAAAATTGATACATACTAGGATAATCCTATATAATATTGAGGTTATGATGATTCCATAACCTAAAAAATATCTTATTTATCATTTTTCTAATGCATCAAAAAATATTATTGTGTTCTCTGGATTTATTATAGGTCAGATGTTTTTTTACTAAAAAGTATTTTCTAATTGGAAACACGTACATTGACTCATATCGATCGCATCATGTGTTGGTTTGAGTAGAGTAAAATTTAAACAAATACCAAATCATATATTAAGGGCATCCCTGAATTACCAATATAATCAATGAGTGGTTTCCTATTTTTTATTGAGTAATACTTTTCTGAACTAAAATATAAATTTTAATCTAATTATGGGAACATGGAATCATCCCAAGAACATTCTATCATAGATGTAGTGAGAATGATTCCTAGAAGTCAAAAATTCCATATGGACCATTTTCCAAAAGTATAAAAACAATAAAAATATGTTTTCATGGGGTTGAGTAGGTGAGTTTCCCTTATAACAAAAATTGATGTCAATTTTAAATAAAAACATGCACAATGAGTCATACCAGACACACCGTGGGTCTGATTGAGTTGTGGAAAATTCTAAACATATAGAACAACATATGTAACATTTTATGAATGTATTGAATTAAAAAGATTGTGTATTCTCAGTTTTGAGTATTTTCCTATTCCTTTTTACTGAAAATGATATAAAATTTAAATAAAATAATGCAATTTGAGTCATACTGGTTAAAATGTGTGTCATATTGTTGTAAATATCATTTCACTACATCCAAAATTACATATGTATCATTTTAATAATGTATCAAAATAATAAAAATTATTTTTCTTGATTCTGAGAACATCATAATTAATTATTATTGAAATTTTATTTTAATGTAGAAACACACATTTTGTCATATAGGAGTCACATAATATATCAATTTGACATTAGACCAATTAATAAACACAAAAAATTATTTACTAATATTTTCGATAATAATTTATATAATATTACTATGTCCTACTATTTTTCAAAGAGAGATAGTTTTTGAACCCGAATATCAATTTTAAAACATTAACATACACTTTGGGTCATATCGAGCATATCATGTTTCATATTTAGGTCAGAATAACACCTACATGTAAAAAATAGAATATGAATCTTTTTAATAAATTATAAAAATAATCCTATTTCCTTTTCACTATTTTTATAGGTCACTATATTTTACTAGAATTTCAATTTAAACGTGAAATACACACTTTGACACATACTAGTCACTCCGTCTGTTGGCATGACGTGATAGTACTTCCCACAAGTCAAAAATAATTTAAGTATTTTTTTAATTAATTATAAATAAAATATGATTGTTTTTTATCAGTTTTTATTAAGTGATATTTTATTATATAAAATGTCTACTTTCATCTAATAAAAGACACATTGAGTCAAATGAGTGATATCATGTAGCATATTGAACTATAGTTGATTCCTACCTACCAAAAATGAAATATGGATCATTTTATTAATGGAAAAAAACAATATTATTCATATTTTTTGAGTATTCTAGTTGTCTTTTTTACTAAAAATAATTTCAATTGTAATTAAAAATATGAACATAGAGTCATACCATGTATACAATGTGTCAAATTATGGTTTGGTTGATTACTGCACAACCTAAAGTCTAAAAAATTCCTAACAGACAGTGTGAAAATGATTTAAATTAGATATATTGGTCAAACTACCAATAATACATATTATATTGATGTTCTTAGCTTAAAACATTACTTCATCAATGAAAATAATGTTAATATGAAATTTCGTATGTTAAAAAAGGAGGATAATGGTAAACATGGTAACATCTTTAGAGACAAAATTTTATCTTATTTTTTTCATGTTGCAGATAATTGAATGAAAAATATGAATTCAGAATTGATATGGGAAAATATATAATGTATTAGAAAAAAAATGATAATGATGTTAACATTTATATACGAGTCAAAATGACAACAAAACTAAATAATTGGTTGAAATTCATCTTTTCATGATGGTTATATGAATTTTTTAAACTTTACATTATTCGTCATCTTGGTTATAGGATCAATGTCCAATATCTCACATGCATGAGTTTATTCAAACAACCCCCATATGAAATAAAAAAATCAACCTTTATATATAGATAATTATAATATATGTATTAAAAAAGGATCTAAATTAAACATACATATGAAACAATAAATTATTTATATAGAGTATTATTTTTTGTGAAATGATAAATATTACATATGTTATTGAGAATTATATAGAGCATGAAGTAATGTGATAATTTCCAACAATATAACTGTGAAATGTATTTGACTGATAATAAATTTGAAGATGTTTTGGGGGAGAATGATCTGAATTATGGACATAAACCATCTAAACTAAAGAAATGAAATTATGAATTACAAAATAATCTATGAGAAAACTAAATCATTATTATGGTGAAATGATAATTAAATATACATACATATATCTGAAAAAATGTAGAAAAAATTAATTAAATAAGTACTAGGAATTGGACCTTTATTGATGGTTGCATACAATCTTTACCCAATTCATTAATGTCATTATCATAATTTTAGCCTTGATGTCTAATTTGTCATTTATATGACCAATAAGAAGGTACATCTAATTTATATACTACTATGAACAACCGATGGATTTATTCCATCATGAGAAAATTCAAGATGAATGTTTCTTGGCACATTTCGAAATTCAGGATACTTATGATCAATTTTCATCCACTATGTAGATTCTACATGATGAAGTGGGTTCCAATCATTTATTATTGTACATGTATGCAATGTCATTTTTTGTGGTTTATTATCATCCATATATTCTTCCAAACTATTGAATGGTAGGAATGTACCATACATATTTCAAAGGTATTTATTCATTTTTATTGCATAAATTTGGGCCACCCATTGGGAATTTTATGATTGATTCATGTTCCCTTTGAAACAATATGAAATCATTTATAATTGATGTATTTATTAGTGATCATTAAAATTTAATGTATCATTTTTTTAGAATCAAACATTCGGTAAGGTTTTTTATTTTATTATAGGATCATATCATTTAGGATAGAAATATGTTATGTTAATCTGGTGTCATCCCAACCACAACAAGCTATAAAATTATATAACATCAATACAACTAAAAAAGTTATTTATTTATAACCACCTATATATGATAGTTTGTTAGAAAAACTATTCAATATTTCAGAGACCTTTTCACAACGGCAAAGGTCATCTTCATTTTCCATTTTAATTTCCTCAATTTAATCCTTATAACTGTATACACTAGTATTCATATAAAATTATCCATAAATTTTATTATCTTACAAATCAGTGTGTACATTTTTTATTCCCCATGTTTAGCCAGACATTAATAGAATTAATCTATTCTATGAAAAATTATATTTTCTTCCAACTCATATTGACTAATATTTCATGAATAAAAACAACTTAAACATGGAAAATGATTTGATAAGGGTCGTATGCATCCCCTATTGTTAACATGATGAACCATTTAACTCCATATTCCCACTCTTTTGTAAAATGATTAACTTTCATCCATTTATTATTAATATCCATCTTATTAGGTTGATAAAGAATAAATTTTGAACAACAAAAAAATAAATACACATATGATATTCCTTATTAAATGTGAAATTTATATATAATTTGAATTAGGGATAACAAACATTTGAGTGTTTCAAATATATTCATTATGCATTGCATAAAAATAAAAATTGAATTTATGAAATAATTACACAACTTTGGTAGGTGTTATAATTTTATTTCATTCAAGGTTTAATGTTATAAATATTATTCATCCACATCGGCTAATCTATAAAAAATTACAGCTGAATTTCATTTTGAGATACACATGTTACATCTTTTGTGCACATGCTCCTTTGATTCTTACACTAATCTGATTAACAGTCACCAATGGGATGATTAATACCTATAGTAGTCCAAAGATCATAAATGTGTTTGGTGATGATTCATATAGAAAAATTTACATTAGTAAATATTCAGGAGATGAAGCTGATGAGGAATAGAATTGTAATGCACTATGATCTCTAAAAGGGGTATTTCCTCTCATTTCTAAGAATTACACCATTGGAACTAGTTATTAAATCATTAAATATTAATGGTTATATTTTGGAGGAATAAACATTCTTTTCTGTGATTGAAGGGGTATTCGAGGGGACATGTTATCATATATGATTCTTTGGGGTCTCTTTGAATTCTATATTTATTGGAGAAAATGAACATCTAATATAGTAAATATTCTAACTATGACTATTCCTACAATTATTAAAATGATTTTGCATGTATTTCTTGAATCCTATTATTAAATTAAAACATACTATAGGTATTTGAGGAGTGATAAGAAACCTAATTATGATATACAATAATATTATAGTATTATTCAATAATCGAGAGGATATAAAAATGTGTTGATAAAAAAATTAATTGATTGTAGTTAGTTCACACACAAGGATGGTAAATATAAATTCCTATGGGTGGAACCAATATATTTAGACAAACAATGATGATTATATGAAAATAATTTTGATGAATTATTCTAAAATTAATTGTATTTGATAAGCTCCACTATTTTTTGAAAAATTGATGTAACAACACAACAAATTATTACAATAAATAATAATGTTATATATAGTATTTTATAACATCTAAAATCTAAAATATCAATTAAAAATATACAAGTAATTTAAAAAAATTATTAAAATAACATAAATAATAATTATAATGGTTTTTAACATCTCAAAATTATTAGTTAATTAATTGATTTAGTAATTTTGTCTAGATAGGTTCAAAATAAGATATATTTTATAGAAAATGAAGTGTAAGAATAAAAAAAATTCATTTCCAAGTCTATTGATGGTTATATGATGGTTCTTAGAACATAAAATATTACATTAGTCATAATGAGATAAATAATAGAAATTCGGCAATATAAAGAGTTTTAATATTAAATGAGAGATGATCCATAATTAATAAAATGTTTCAAAGTCATAAGAATCATCTTTAGTGAAATTTAATGATGAATTTACAAAAAATGAATGAATAATATTAAACATGTGACAATTGAAATAATTGTACGAAGGATTGAAATTTTTTTTAGATAGATATATAAATGTTATGTAATATTTAAAAATGTTTAATATGAAAATGATTGTAATGTAAGAGGAAATTATAAGTAATATAACACTAAATGATTTTCCAAATAAATATGATTTCATATTAGATATTGGTTTTTCATCTCACATGATAGGTATATTGATAAAATCAATAATTTTTGACATGGTCCAAGGGAATCTATTATTCTATAAAATGTGGATCTCTTATCATAAATTATTTTTATTTAAATAATAATTGAAATGAAAGGAAATGTTAAAGAATGATCTGTTTTTAAATAGATTAATGTAAGACATACATCGTGATTATTAAAAGTGTGATGAATGAAATTATGTGATTCTTAAGAAATATAATTTTCTATGAAATCATTTAAAATAAGGATATATTTTTACAATGGAATAGAAATCTAACAAAACTATAATCTAATTTGGGGTCGGTAAAAATTAATGGTAATTTTGTTTGAAATGGGGAACTCAGATGCAGTGGTTAAAAAAAAGCATATAAACTAATGAGAAATTTAAATACTTATGTAAAAAATGTTTGGTTGAGAATTTCTTAATGACTCGATAATAATGATTGACATTTTAAAAAATTTAAAATGTGGATTTTATTAATGTAAATATATTATTATTTAAAGTATTTCATATAATTTTTTAATATTTTACTTGTAAGAATATTAAATAATTTTTTTAATAAAATATATTAATATGATTATATATATTTATATGATATTATATATATTAGATCTATAAAAATATAAATAATCCATGATGTAGGTGGCTAGGCCCATCGAACAGATGTTCTGATCTTCACTTCCACAATTGGGGATCAGTAGGGAATTGACGCCAACTGATATATTGGAGAACATTGACCTAGCTCTGGATAGCCTAATGAATTTCACAAAATTTCAATCATCAAAAGTTCTGGTAGATAATCACAATTCATTCTCTGAAATGGAGTATTAATATCATGTTTTTTTATGATTAATGGTTCACAACCTATTCAAGGGTATATTTCTAGTAATTGTGGAAGCAAATCATCAATTGATTTTGGATAGGTATGATATTTTCAAGAACTCGATTCTTGTGAGATTCAATTCACAGTGTAATCCATGGAATTTTGGTTATCTTAAATAGTGGAATCACCAAATTTGGGGATTTGGTGGATGGAGGTTAACTTCTATCGTTAAAGGGGTTTTTATATCATTTTCCATTTGGATGATATGAAATATCAAGAATCGTAATTGGGATTTTTTGTATAAAAAAAATAATTTTACGGATCCATGATTTTTATTCATACTTACATACTTCTTTATTGACTAAATCCATCACTCATATGTGGATACAAATTCATGGTGTACCCTGTTTTTTGGAATTTTCTGTTGTTTTGGGATTTTCCTTTACAGTCTCATCACCAATAAAATATGAAAGAGAAATAGTGATTGTTCATTTTATTACATTATTAGGGTTCTTGTGGAAGTTGAACATTTAGCAACTCTAAATGATTAGTTTTTACTATTTGTGGTTCATCGAAGGAAGGAAATATCAATTGATTTTGAGATAAAAACCATCATTTTGAATGATATGTGGGAATACAATGAATTTAGATTCTTATCGTAGAAAAATAATGGTTGTCCCTTCCAAAATAAGTATGGTCACTCTATTTTTAATTTTATAATGATATTATCATAGGATGAGAATATTCATGATGTGAAAGTCATGATAAAATTGAATCCCATAATGGTGTTCGGTGGTAGAGTTCAACCACTGAATAAGACTCCCAATGATAGAACTATTGTGGAACCTAACACACCGAAGATGGGTGTTCATAATGACGAAACATTCATTATAGGTGGAACCCAAGATTTTTTTAGAATCAGAAGAATTTTCATACATATATATTTGGTAAAATGCTTTGGTCGTCCATTGTTTCTATGCATACATCATCTCATAATGGTTCAAGATAGAGTGCATTTGATAATTGAATAGTGGAATCTCCCCTAGATGATCATGATATAAACAACACATAGGTATGTTGTCTAATAGATGATAAAACACTAATGTAGTATTGAGGAAAAATGGTTATTGAATTGATACTCCTGGATGTATGTCAGGACCTGACCCAACGGGGCTCAAGTCTTGACTCCCCAAGCCCGCCTCCAATATTCCAGTGGATGTAGACCAGCGCTGAGTTGGCTATCACACACATGGGAGGCATTAAACGAAGGTACCTCTACACACATACACCCACACACACCTACATGCATTAATTCAGATATGTATATAAAAATATAAAATGAAAATCATGCATACAAATATCCCAAACCAGAGTGCAAAAGAAAAAAAAGGGCAAAAAAGGGCCCACCAATTGAAAACTACAAAAGTGTCCAACCTCCTCAAAAGGCGGAAAAATTTAGCCAAAGCACATGCTGGTAATCTCCTCATCACAACTCTAGTAAACCCCCTGGTTGGTCGCACACACAAATCTTCACCTGCTCCATTTCCTCCTCGAACTTCGCCGAAATGCTTGTGGTATGCACAAGACACAAACATGTATGGGAAAAGCCCATGTGGGGTTCATTATATAAAATACCCAGTCAAAACCCCAAAAACCCTAAAATAAAAGGGAGAAACTGAAAGGCAGTAGTCCGGTCATGCCAGTTAGATGGAACCCAAACAAGAGACAAACTCCACCATGAGACAATCCTCGCCTAAAAAACTAGTCAACATAGCTCAGGTGTATGCCCATATATACACCATGAACATCCGCTCAGGAATATTCTCAAACATATACCATGAGAAAACCATATATACTCAAAATGCACTAAGCCTCATGAGATTCCGACGACGTAACCTGTGTTAGGTACATAACAAGGAGAAAACACACGATCAGCTCTAGCATCCCAGATGACACTCGTCCGAGAGATATATGCTCATCGAATATCGTCACTGAGGACCTCATGCTGAAACAATAGAAAAACCAAACTCCTAAGATAGGGGATAACTCCTTGGATCAACTAGGGGATATAGGAACACAATCTGGTAACTCATAGATCCCACAGATAGAGGATCACTCACATGATCCGTTGGGGGATACCACCACCCGATCTGGTGCTCCACAGATCCCATCACTCAGATAGAGGATCGTCACATGTGTAAAGGTGGTCATGATGATACTATAACCCTATCTGTTATAACTCATGATGTAGGGGATCGAACTGATGATGCACCAACCCTACCGAAACAATAATCTTTGTAGAGGATTGTATAACCAACGATTTTAGAACCCTATTATAAACCACCAGCTGAGTAGGGGTGTGTATAACCAATGATGCCACAACTCTACTATAAACTACATGTTGTTTAATGGATCGAATAACCAATAATTCCACAACCCTACTATTCATGGCCCACATCGTATAGAATCATATTACCGATGATGTCTCAAACCCTATAGGATTAAAATGCAAGATAGGGGATCACCGTCCATGGATAAGTGATCATAATGATACCAAGAACCTGATCTAGGGAAGCGAAGATCGAGGCTTCCACTGCGAAACTGCCAGAGGGATGCCATAACTCTAACAGAAATTCATCCTATCAAGGGGATCTCAAACCTATACTAAGGTAGTAATTCCACAAGAACCCTCATAGGAATGAACCATTGGAGTACAGACAACCACCATTGGTCCAAGCGTCGCTCACCTGAGCGACCGGTAACGTTACCACATTGCACCCCTCCTAGGCCTATACTGAGGTCACCATAGTGATCTATGTGAAAAAACACGCAAGGAAGGTTATTTATTTTCCCTGAACGGACATACAAAGCATAAGTCATTAAAATGTAGCAAACACATTGTAGTTGCCTCATGGGTCCCACAACACAACATCAAATTTATGTGGGTATATTTCACCATTGCAATCCCCTCAGAATAACACACAGAAACGTGTCCTCAAACACTCCAAATGGACATCGGGGGAAAACGACATTTCATCGTAAACAATGAAAATTGGTCCCAGAAGAGCCTGCGCCTTGTCTGGAGCTCGAAAAATCAGTATAGCATCTCAAAAAGTCTACACGAGGACTAGGGTCACATTTCAATTGATGGTGCGTCAATCGAACATTCGGTTCACGACGTACATTCTTTGCAAGTTTTAATAAAAAATTATTATTATTAATCTAAAGAGTTTCAGGTCACCAACCCTCGAGAATAGAACCCAAAAATCCCGAAACCCAATTCAAAAAGTTCGTTTTTATGAGACGAACCCATGGATTCTGAAAGTGAGTCATACAGACGCACTGTTTAAAATTTATGCCACATTGAACACAAGGGGGCCCAAATTGGGCCACTCCACCCCGGTTGGCCTGGTCCATACTATCGGCCCGTGGACCAGCCGCAGGTTCACAAAAGCCCATTGTGGCCCTCTAGCCACGGCCTGTCCCAACACCACCAGACTAAAGGGTCCAGTTCTTCTACACATACTTGCCGCATGGCTGGTCACTTTCTTCACATCGCACCAACTGGACCTTCCAAATGTGTGCCCTTTTCTACAGCTCCCCCCGAGGCGCTGACCTCAGGGTTCCCCCCTGACCGTGACTCGCTGATGGCATTTGTGCCACCTATAGAGAACACTGTCGCGCAACTGTCATCCGCCTCAACTGTCGACCAACTTGACCCCACCCGGTGCCCTGCTATGTCATGTCTCAGCCGCCTCCACCCTGCACTCCCGAGCTCACTGCCACGGCCACACCAGCCACTACTTCTGCGCCCGACGCCCGAACCCCTCCAGCCTCCGCTCATCCTCTAGTCACCACACATCGGCCCTCCAAGATCCGCCATGGTCTACCGCACCCCAATGAATGCCTCCATCCGGCTCCACCATTTCACCACCGCGATCTCCGTCCACTACCCTTGCAGGCACTGGGGATACCATAGGCCGCCAAAACAACTATCGATACCCAATTTCAAATCCGTTGGTGGATTTGGAATCCTTGGGACAATGCCATCATAGCGCCTTCCACTGATTAACGATCCCAAGGAGTTTTGGTGAATCCGAAAATTTGGTTGGAGAACGACTAAGAACGCGTCAAACGAAGGATTTAGAATGGGACTCAGATGGTGGCCGTGTTCATTCGACCATCATCCCAATTCTAAAATTATAATATTAAAATGAATAATTTGAAAACAAAATCATGAAATCGATAAAGGGGCTGAAAATCAACACAAATACTACCTCGATTCGGTCATTCGCCTTTGGCGACACACCTATTGTTATCCCACATCGATCCGCTAGAGATCCCTCATGAATCCGGCGAAGAACTGAGAAAAACACCAAAGAACACCGAAGAACATTCGAGAGAGAGTGATAGGTATGGAAGTAAAAAATGGGTTCTCCCCTTAAATCCATACATATGTGTAATTTATAAAACCTCTGAAACTCTACCGACGTGCGTGGAATCTGAAACCTTCACGCCCGCATATTTTATACCACACCTAGGAAAAACACCCCATTATAAACTTAACAGAATTATCATATTTCTATTCTGATACATTATTAGAATGTTATTCTAAAATAAATCTAGTGATAAAATTCACAAAGTCATTATTTCAAAATGACGATTTTTTACCTTGGGTGACGTCTCTCACAGCAGGCCCACGCACACAACTTTTACACCCCACCAAAGGTAAACAGCATGCTCCAGATGCAACCGTACCCTCAGATTTCTGATCCTAGATATTTTTTAAGAGATATCTCTTTATATCCTCATGAATAGTACACAAATACATAATATTTTTATTCAATTAATTCAGTGCACACCGGGCCTACAAGTCGCATGCCACCTTCGCGCCTAGCTCTGGAATTCTTCATAGGAATATTCCAATATCTGACAAGGGAAAACTATGAGTTGATACATCCTCCAAACCTTATGAAATTTTGTCCTTTAAAATCCATAAACACATGGAAATTAACTAGACTCTCAACTAGGGATCCCGTTCCAGCAATTTTGCCAACAAACACCCCTACCCAAACAAATATGTTATAAGGACTCATCCACCACACCTCAACACTACACGCTTGGGGAGACAATGACTCGCCCTCACGGTTTTAATCACATCAAAAATATGTTTCTCGGTGGGGGAAGGATCCCTCTTCCTCATGCATTTGAAGCACGCTGAACAAAACCCTCACAAGGTCTTACCATCACCATAAACCAAACTCGAGCAAGCAATAAAAAGGGAAGAGTAGCGTTAAAGAGTGTCTATTAAAACTACTCTAGAAAGTGGAAAGGACAAAGGCATACCTCTAACCATCCATGGATTCTCTAGTTCAACCACCTCTTGGGCTTGCAGTAGTCATCAACCTTTCCTTCTAGCTCCCTATTGTCAGCATGGAACACTAGGGGGTGTTGTTGGTGGCGCCTGATGCCGCCTACCACCTCCCACTGCTGTACCCAATCTGTCGCCACGTCCGCCACTCTGCGGACCACCAAACTCGAGATGTTTCCGGTACCTTGGTGGCCTATCGACCAGATCCCTCTCGACAGCATGATGGGCCAGAAATTCTATAGCACGATGTCCCTGACCATCATAAATGTAACACCATCTCTTCTACGGTTGACAGAAACTGGCATGTGAGCCCTATGAGACATGAGCCTCTGATCCTCTATCCTAGGGTTGCCTCTTAAAATGTCGTCCATGTCCAGACCCTTGAGCTTGTAACCTGCTACCATTTGTCGATGTCTCAGCTGCCACGCGCCCAACACTGATGGGCTGAATCTGCTCAGCCAGAAAGCATTCCACCACCAAGGCTCTCTCTTGAACTCCCGAAGAGGTGGGCAGACATAAAGAAACCACACCTACCCAGATGTCTCTACCTAGGCCCTGATCGAAGGTTTATCCCTAAAGAATAGGTCACTAACCATATCAATGGAGTAGCAAAACAAGTATGTAAACATAAATCTGTACTTCGAAACAGTCATGCCCTACCAGCGAAGCTGTAAAAGCTCCTAAATTCGCACTGACCTCAGCGTCACCAGATATAACTGTTCCCTGAAGAGCTGATAAAACTTTACCCACATGATCATCTCGTCATTCTTTGACTGGGTCACCAATCTCCACCATCTCCTGGACGCACCATGCAGAAGGATCGCTACTTGGCCCACCAACTAATATGGGGGTGTCCTCACGGGGAGAAAAACATGGGTGACTGCTTTGATCCAGTCATCAACTTCCTGAAGGTCTGCATCACCCCGGAACATCAGAGACTGCTGCCTCTAGAACACATGTTGCGCCCTTATCCTATGTGCAACCACATCCTATACTACCGGCACAACCAGCTGCTCGACAGGTGGTGGATGAACTGGTGGACCACCTAGAGGTGCAGCCTCAGAACCTGCGCCTTGGTGTAGAACCTCAACACGGGGCAGATTGTTACCACAATCTCACTATAGAACCCTCACTGGCTGTCATCGAGGAGGAATTTTGAAATACAATCAAGACGCACCATAGAAAAAAAGTATATCTGGAGAGTTGACTCAAGAAAAACAAGGGAATCCCAAAAACCATGTCCTATATGATTCATGTACCGTTATGTACCTAAGACTAGTGTCCAAACATCCCTAGTCGAATGATAGGTTATCAGAGTCCTAGTGAATGGATATGCTGACTGCCACACCATCACTGGAGTCCCTGGCCAGAAAGTTGAACTCAAAACCTCTTGTCACTACCTCTATCCAACCCAAACAAAACTCACAGTTAGACCAGCTATGATCTGAGACCCCAAAGGCAGAACCTCCTCTGATACCACACTATCACCACCCGAACCAACGGGGCTCGTGCCATGACTCCCCAAGCCCAACTCTAATTGGCCATGGGTTGGAATCCATCCATGAGTAGGCTATCACACACATGGGAGGCGTAATTCTAAGGTACATGTACAAACACCCCCACTTACACCTCCATGAAACAATGCAGATATATATATATATATATATATATATATATACTCAATATGAAAAGAATGCATACATCTACCCCAAACTAGAGTGAAACAGACGTACAAAGGGAACAACAGGTCCCACCAAAGGAAAACTAAAAAAGCGTCCATCCTGCTCAAAAGGTGGAAGAACGCCGCCAAAATCACATACTAGTAATCTCCTCATCATATCTCCAGTAAACCCCCTGGTCGGTCACGCACACTAAGCTCTACCTACTCCGAGTCCTCCTGGAACTCTATCGAAAGGCATGTGGTATGCACAAGACAAAAACATGTGGGGCAGAAGCACATGCAGGGGTGAGAATATAAGATACCCAGTAGGAACCCCAAAACCCAAAAATAAAAGGGAGCAAATAAAATACAATAGTTAGATCGTCCCAGCTAGAGGGAACCCAAAAGAGTGAGAAACTCCACCTCGAGACCATCCTCAGCTAAACACGACTAGACAAAACAGATCATGTTTATGTCCATTCATACACCATGAACAACCACTCAGTTATATGGCCATACATATACCATGAGAAATCTAGATATACTCAAGACGCACCAAGCCTCATAATGTTCAGACCTTGTAACCTGCAACTGTTACATAACTAGGAGATCACACTCCATGAGCTTTGTCATCCCAGATGACACTCGTCCGAGAGATATAACCTCATCTAATATCATCACCAATGAACTCAATGCTGAAATAGTGGAAAAACATAACTCCTCAAATAGG
Organism: Viscum album; assembly: GCA_963277665.1. Taxonomy (NCBI): domain Eukaryota; kingdom Viridiplantae; phylum Streptophyta; class Magnoliopsida; order Santalales; family Viscaceae; genus Viscum; species Viscum album. The sequence continues at coordinate 862,799,326 of OY728152.1, read as the reverse complement.
GGATCTCTCCCAGGTTCCGCTAGGGGATACAAGAACCCACTCCAATAACTCGTAGATCTCACAGAGAGGGGATCACTACCATGATCTGCTGGAGGATACCTCACCTGATCTGATGCTCCATAGATCACGTCACTCGGATAGATGATTTTTTCATGTGTAAATGAGGTAATAAAGATACCATAACACTATTTGGTATATCTCTAATTTTATGGGATCGAACCCACGATGTTGCAACCCTACTGAAACTATAAGATACGTTGGGGATCATTAAAACAACGATGCAACAAACCTACTTCAAACCACTAGCTGAGTATGGGATCATATAACCCATGATGCCAAAACCCTACAATAAACCACATGATGGGTATGTTATTGTATAACCAACGATTCCACAACCCTACTATGCTTAGAACACAACGTAGGGGATCATATTCTTGATTAAGCCTCAAAACCTAAGGGATTAACAAGCAAGATAGGGGATCACCACCCGTGGATAATCTATCACAGCGATACCATGAACCTGATCTAGGGAAGTGAAGTTAGAGGATCCCACTCTGAACCCACCAGAGGGATGCCACAACTCAAACAGAAATTCGTCCAATCAAGGGGATCACAAACCTATAATGAGGTATTAATGCCACACAAACCCTCATAGGAACGAACCAAGGGAGTACACTCAACCACCACTGGTCTAAACATCGCTAAACAGAACAACCGACATGTTTTCCACATTGTGCACCTCCTAGGACTTTTCTGAGGACGCCATCACGATCTACACATAAAAACACGCAAGGTAGGAAATTCATTTGCCCTGAGCGGACAATCAAATCATAAGTCGTAAAAATAAATCATACTCCTGGTAGCGGGGTCATGGGGCCCAAAACTCGATCCAAAATTTAGGTGGACAGATGGAACCTTTACAATCGCCTAAAAAAAAAGAAAATAGTGCTGAAACACTACAAACGGACAATGGGTGAAAAAGTGACATGTCATCATAAAACATCAAAATCAGGCCCTACGGGGCCTACACCTTGTCATGAGCTCGAAAAATCAAAGGATCATCTAAAAAAGTCCACATGAGGACTAAAGTCATGCTGCTTCTGATGGCATGTCAATTGGACATCTGGTACGTGAGGTACGTCCGTTGCAAGTTTTAATTATAATTTATTATTGTTAAACTAAATCATTTTGGGTCACCTGCCTTTGGGAGTAGAGCCCAAAAACCCAAAAACCCAATTCAAAAATTCAGTCTCTATGAGACAAACCCAAGGCAGACAATGGCGCATCAAACAGACGATCCGTTAAAAAGTTAAGACCCTTTAAACACAAGGGGACCCAAATTGGTCTGGTCCACCCCGGCCAGCCCTATCTAGATGGCCAGACTGTGGCCTAGCCGCGGGTCCAGCCCAACTCACTGTGGGCCATTAGTTGCATCCCATCCTATAACCATTGAATCCTATCGTCTGGTTCTTCCACACAAACCGGTCGTGCGTCCGATCTCTTTCTGCACGCCGCACCAACAGGACCCGCCGAACGCGGGTCCTTGTCTACAGCTCCCCATGTGGCGCTGACCTCGGGTTCCCCCCTCACCACGACCGGTTGACGCTGTTACCCCCGCCTATAGAGCGCAACACCACGACACTGTCATCTGCCTCAGCCGCCGACCAGCTCGGCACTTCCAGGTCTCCTACTACGCCACGCCGCACCTACTTCTGCCCTTCCGCACCCGATCTTGCTGCTCCAGCCACAACCGACACTACCTCTCCACCTGAACCTCTATGGCCTCTGCTCATCCACTGGCCGACGCACATAGGCCATCCACGCGCTTCCACGACCAACTGTGTCGCAACGAATGCCTCTGACCATCCCCACCGCTGCATAATCCTGATCTCTTTCCCCCTCTTTTGCCGAAGTCGGGGCTTCGGTTGGCTGTCACAACTGCTCCAGTGGCCTGATTTTAAATTTGTAGGTGGATTTGGAATCCATGGTATGAGGCATGCATAGTGCATTCCCCTGATCAACGATCCCATGGAGTTTTGGTGCATCTGAAAATTTGGTCAAAGAACGACGAAGAACGTGTCAAACACAATATTTAGAACGAGAATTGGACGGTGGTCGTGTTCGTTCGACCATCGTCCAAATTCTAAAATTATAGAATTAAAATTATGAATATGAAAAAAACAAGAAATCAAAGAAAGTGCATAAAATCAACCGAAATCCTACCTCGATCCGGTCGTTCTTCATTGGCAACACACCTACTGTAATCCCACTTCGATCCACCGGAGTTCACTCCTCAATCCAGTGAAGAACGGTGAAGAATGGTGAAGACCATTCGAGTGAGAGAGAGAGAGGAGGGAAAATGGGTTCTCCACTTAATTCCACACTTATGTGGAATTTATAAACTCTCTAGAACTCTACCGATGGGCACCGATTCTGAAACCTTTCGTTTATTTTATATCACACCCTGGAAAAATAACCCATTTTGAACTCAACGAAATATCATATTTCTATTCTGAAACTTTGATGGAATGTTATTAGAAAAGAAAGAGGGTGATAAAAATCAATAATTAATTATTTCAAAATGATGATTTTCCCCCTAGGTGACATCTCTCACAGCAGGCCCGTGACCATAACTTTTACACCATACCTAAGGTAAAAAACACGCTCCGGATGCAATTGTGCCCTCAAAATTTTGATCCAAGTTAGCATTTAAGAGATAACCTGTTCTCATCTCGCACATACTATAAAAATACTTAATAGTTTTATATTTTTATTTCCAGGAAACCATGGCCTTAGAATCGCATGTCGTCTTCACGCCCAACTCTGGAATAATTCATAGGAATAATCTAAAGTATAATAGGAAAAAACCGAGTTTCTACAATGTAGTAGTGCTCGAAATCCGGATGATTGATCAATCAATGGATGTAAAACGAATCATTGATGAGAAAATGGACTCCACTAAATTGGGATAGTGGGGATAAAATACAAGGATATGAACACATCCCATGTTTTGGAAATGGGTTCGTCATTCGAAATTTCAAGATCCATGACTTGGTCCTGATGATTGAGCCAAACCACAAGGTTTTGTCCAGTTAGTAAGGAAACTCTTCAATAACATGAAAAATATTCGAGATCTGTACTATGTTATTTTAAATTAGGGTGAATCACAGTCTGAGTGGAAATCTATTGATAATATCCTTGATCATGATTATAGGGATGGTTTTGATCGTCCTAATTTTGGATGAGGGATTGTCTCCATGTCTGACACCATCCTTTCTCATTAACATTCATTTTCCAAAAAAAATATTTGGTAGGGGATTCCCTTAACTATGATCATTTTCAGGATATTTTATATTATTGAGGAATATTTAATCATAATTTCATGCATGTTAAAAATGAGTCAAATTATATAATAAAATATGTGTACACATTCACAGTATTTAATAAATAAATTCGATTATTTAAATAAATAAAAATTAATAAAAACTATGGATAAATATTGAAAAATTGAATACATATTGAAAATAATAAATAAATGTATATATATATATATTATAAATAATATAAATTTATTAAAATAAAAAAACATAAAACATATATAAAATTAATTTATACCAATCATTAATAAAGATAATAAATAATTAAATATAATCTATAATGATTAAAGGAATGAAATAATAAATGTATAATTTTATAATGAAATTATTAAATTAATAATAAAATTTGATCAAAATAAAAAAATATTAGGCCTATTCTTTTCTGTATAACATGTTGTTATATATGTAAATATTTTCCTCTATTAATTTTATATAAAAATTCACTAATTAGGTATATGTGAAGTAAATATTTCACATATTTGATATATGTTAAATTTTAAAAACAAATGAAATTCAATTATTTCCATTACTCAATTCAATTAATCATTATTTTTATGTCGTTTTCAGTTTTCATTTTAAACATTTCTCACTCTGTATTTTACTATTTATTGTATTGTATATATATTTTTAATATATAAATACAATTTTATACATTAATATACATATATATACTATCTATTAATATTGAAAATAATTACTTAACTGATAAAATGATTAATAGTTTTCTAAATTTACTTATTTTTAATTTTCTCAATAATTTTCATTTTAAACATATCTATATTCATAATATTTATGCTATTTAATAGTATTTATAATTTATATATATTATTTTAAATTCATTTATTTTTATGAATAAATATTTAGGTAATAATGTTTCTCATAATTTTTAATTAAATTCTATAAATTAATTAATTTAATTATTTCGTTTTAGTTGTACCATTTTAGTGATAAAAAAGAACATATAATGGTTATCCTTTAGTAGTGCTAAATATATTCCACCGATATTGGTACACATTATCAGTGCTAAAAATTATGTGCTGAGAAAGGGTACTTGTTCTCTACACTAAAAAGACACAGATAAAGGGTGCCCTTTATATGCCCTAAAAATGATGATATGTGGTCCTTTCTATCATCACATATTTTAGCACTCATAAATTAAACATTTAACTATTATTTTTTATAGTGCTGATAAATTAATGATCTATTAAAATCCTATATGGTATTAATGATTTTTGTATAAATCATGAGGCTTGTAAATTTTTATAATTGATTGTTGAGAAATTTCACATACATTAGTCTTTGTGTGGGGAAATATTTGAGCTTATTTTTAGGAGGAATAAGATGGGTTTTTCTTGCTAAGGTGGGATTCATGTTGACCAATTTCGATTTCAATGTTTTTAATGCTTGAATGGGTGATTGAGACAACATGTTACTCAAAAAATTCATATGGTTTACTAGAAGATGAGTAATGTCCTTCATTAGGAATGCCATGATTTTGGTTCATGGGATAATGCTTGTTTTGGTTGGGGAATTTAGAATTCTCTCCAGGATAGTGGAAGCCGGATGGAGAATGAGGATGATTTCTACATTAATATTGAGGTAAAAAAGGATGATATTGATGGTTTTAGCCTCATTATAACCATAATTGAATTTTTATATATTTTTTCAAGGAACATATTATGAAGATAGTCGGTATTTACATACCTCAATCATGGGATATATTTTAAAGAGAAGGGATCGAAGTTGGGTTGGTGAGATTTTCTATCAAATTGACAAGATAGTTTAGGGTTTTAGTTCCACTGTGCACATGATTCATTGATCATCATTATTCCAAATGAATCTATTGGATCATCTAGATGTTGTGGACATGTGTCTGTGCAATATGCTGGTGAGCTATAGAAATTTTTTGATAGGTTCGAGGAATCAAGATTCTTGGTAACATGGGTTTGGGTCTTTAGTAGCCACAACTTGTTGTCATGCGAGTCATAAAAGCTCTCTAATTCACTCTTCCATCTTATTAGGCTCTATGAATTGATTCTAAATGAATTTTTATCTATATCTTATTCTTGAGAATAGAATTGTTTTGTGCTTTCATCCATGTTTTTTTGAGATCACATGGTGTTGTGGGAGTTTTATCAATAAAAAAACCACCACTTTTAGAATTGATGAAAGTTATATCCATAAAATATAATCCATCATATAAGTATTGAGTAATGATTTGGCTCGGGATTTGATGGTGTTGGATAGTTTCCACATGTTTATAGCATATCCAAATACTCATGGGATGATTCATTCGGGAAATGATAGATACAGCTTATTTATATTTATATATATGTGGTTCTAAAATAAATTAAGAATTTATCTAAGAAGAGTCACTTAACCTAATTCCATGTGGTTATGGAACCATGAGGGTGGTATTAGAAGCATGACCATTAAGATGAATCCTGGGAAAATGTGAATTCTGGATGATTGAGTTGTTCTTCAGAAACCCCTTTAGGATTGCTGGTATAACATACCACTATGATACCTTTGAGAAAAATATGAATATCCTCACCGACTATCCATTGGAATTGATGTAGTGTTTGAATCAAACCGTAGTACATTAAAAAAATTTACAAAATATTTGGATATTTAATTCCATGTGATTGGTAATTCAAATCAAGGATATAGATTTCTTTTACTTTTGTCCCCAATTATTGGAAATATCAAGGAAAATTGTATTGGATATGAATGGGACATGAACGATTTTATTATCTCTAATGTATCTCCTATGTGGGGGAAGTCATTTATTTATTTCCATGTCAAACAAATCTGATAGAATTTTTAGGAGCCTATGGGGTATTCAGTAAATTTTTGAATGATGCGTAATGGTATATTTTGTTACTTTTTCTTTTTGGTTTTAATGGAAATGTGGGTTTTAAAAAAATTATAGTCTTTTAAAAATGTAAAAATCAATCGAGTACTAGTTGATCAATCCCAAAAAATGGAACCATTTTTCGCACTTTCGATTGATTCCTACAGTACAATCATAGTTATGGTGCTATGTTAATCTGTATAGTGGCACTCTAATTGAATCCCCATGGATGTTACTATTTTTTTGTAGTTGATTGTTTTTGTTTTCTGTTTGGGAGAGTGTTCATTGCATTGATTATGAAAAATGACTGTTTTATGTATTTGGATTGAAAATTTAATAATTATTTTTGAGGGTTCATAATTAGGGATTAGATCTTGTTTTATAATTGATATATTCTATATATTTTATTTAATTGACACCCACTTCACATGATGGCACTAATCATAATTCACAAATGAATGGGATTTAGTCAACTCCTCATGTTCGGAAATGATCTCAATAAATTAATATAGATGAGATGTTAAATATTATATGAATCCATTTTTAATTTTGTTTCCAATAATACATGTAATATATATTTCATACAAAAAAAATGTCATTAATCTGTGATATTTAATATCAGCATAAAAACTAAAAATTTATTGAATATTAATCGAGTAAAAGTTCTCAATCTCTTAACATCCCAAAATGATGAATCACGCCAATGAAATATTTCCTCATCCATTGATATGGTTATTAATATATATTATAATGTTTATGTTTATTAGTTTATAAGATATGAAAAATAATGGGATTAATTAAGATTAGTGGTACAAACAAATACACAAAGGACTACGAGAAATAAACATGTACTATTGATTGAATTGGAATTTGATAGAAGATAATTATTTTGAAAATGATTTATAAAAAATAAATTTTAATATTATTTAATAGATGGTGTATGATAATTACAATTTATTTTGAAGTAAAATTCGTTAATATTCGATTAAAATGAAAACAAAATTTTCTGATTAAAATTGAAAACAAGTGTAAACAAACAATACTTATAAAAGTGGATAAGAAGTCTTTATTATTTGAGAAAAGAATGGTGAATGAATCTCAGTCCCTTTGATATAATTTATTCACAACAAATCACCCATTATTTATTGAAATATCTACTCAATTCAAGTTATTAATGAGTATCTATTTATAACTACAGGGATTTGATTATTTTCATTCATAAATGGTCCCCCACGTTTGATCAGTTATATGGAAATTTATAGATCTGAATATGTTGAAATATTTTTCATAAATTTTTTATATATTTGGATATAGAACCATATCCACATTGATTGAGAAATAGACATTTGGAGAAAATTTATTCTTTGTTTTCCCAAACAATGTGTTATTGTCTATTTTTGAATTGAATTTTTCCATAGACTTAATTTTAATGCATTTATGTTTATTATTACATCAAAAAATAAAAATATTGTATTTTAATTGATAGTATCCTATAAATATTATTTCATACTACAAAATATAATCACAATTGTTTGATTATATTTTGGGAAGGACAATAAAGGTGACCTATATTTAATTATTGTATGTATTTGTGTGATGGAAATGAAAGATTACATTGGGCCAAAATTTTATATATGTGGGACATAAAATTTATATCCTCTATCATTATTAATATTCCATAAAATATTATGTAGTCACATAAAATTTCTGAATCAGTATGGATCCAATAAATTCTATCTTCATGATTTGCCCATTTTTCATCCTAGATTCCATTAGCCTTATATTGTGGTACATATGTCCCATTAGGTGCCTGAATTAGCCCCATATCAGGTTTAATGTTTTGTAGGACCTTTAATTTTGAGCCGTGAAAATAAATAATTACATAATATTGTTATTTAGGATGAGAGTTCTAATTAAAATAGTAAACTGACAAAATTCTGGATCAATTCAATTAATACTCAAAAAGAAAATTTATTATTACAACATGGGTATATCACAACAATTATGAACATTTACATTAAATGAAACTAAATAAAGTAAACAAAAATTAATGAATAAATAATTAGAATCACATGGAACCTCACATTTGACCAAAAAATTCATCTATCTATGGATGTGGATAAATATTCATTATCTAGATTTTTTTAAGTTCACTATAATCCATGCTAAGGCACATTTACCCATCATTCCTCTTGATGAATAGGATATGAGATACCCATTGTAAATAACTCATGAATATAAACCCATTTAGATATTATATTGTCATGTATGATTTAATTATTTAAACTCAATGGTTTCATTCTTATAAGGATTCTTTGATATTGGTATAGATCCTGATAGAATCTAAATTGTGATTTTAACCACCATGTCAAGAGAAAGAACATGTAATTTATCAGGGAACACATCAGTGCAGTCCATCACAATAGAAATGAATTTGAGAATAATCCAATCATTTTCTCAATCATTTTAACTAGATATGATTCCCATTACATAATAATATCTATAATAGAGATGTTGATTTTGAATTATATTGATCCCCATCCATAAAATTATATAAAATTAAGGGATACCCTTGGATATGAAGAGTGATCTCCCTCTACTGAATCTTTATATTGGATTTATATAAATATAGAAAAACCAGTCCAAATACAGAATCAAACTCCACCAAAGGAATTAACAAAAGGATTTCTAGGAGGTTAATTCCACAAAAATTGACTGATGAACATCTTTATACTTTATATGCCATAATTTCCCGAGACAATATTCTCACTGATACATCTACTTCAATATTTTGAGGTTTGTTTTTAATTAATAAACTAAACATTAAATATATTAAATAATACATTGAACTAGAATCAAAAAGTAAATTTCAAATTCTTGAATGAATAATAATCATAGGTATCACCAGAAAATTGTTTGGATCACCATTGGTAGTAGTGGAATTGTTGGCCCTACCTTGATTCCATAGAGTTTGTTGACATTTATTTTCTACTAAATCCAAATTATTATTGAAATTAATCTCATAGTGAACACTATCTTTGTAGTTATATAATTTTATGATAAACCAATTATTCCTTTGATACATCTAATACACCTCTTTGTTTAAGGGTTTCTTCATTTAAAATCATAATTTATTAGCTTGGTTCCCATATTTTCCAAAAATGAATCAACATTATGTTCCCCTTATGAATATTCCTTCATGATTCTTCACATACCTTTTTCAAGAGGGATATTTCGTTTTATTCCCTACTTTCTATTATTGTATTTTCCATGCATAAGATAATTCAATATTTTGTTTTTTGTCTCTAGTACCATGACACAACTGAGAATAACCGATATTGATCTCGAATTTATGTCCTTAACTAATAATCTATTTATAAAAATCGATTTTTAGAATTGATAAGGATTAATATAGACTCTGTTTCAGACCAATAACGAATTATCTGACATTAATTTCAGTGCTGATGACATATCCATAATCATACCAGACACATCATGTGAGTTTATCATTATATGCACTGATAGACTGATCTTATGTTTCATTCATATTGAAGATCTCCCTCACGATATTATTATGGAGAGTTTAGGGAAATATATTTATTTAAAAATATTTTTTTAATAAACCCATTGAATGGAATCAATTTTATCTTTAGACTTCATTTTCAATCACTATCCAACACTAATTTTATTTCCCATCAAAACAATGGACCACCAATTCAAAATTCAGTTCTTCTATGCACTAGAGGAAATATAATACATTCTAAATATAGTTAATATGTTCATCTATGATGAGTATATTAGAAGGTCCATTAATTATAGGAGGACTTTATCTTATAATGGATTCTACGACATCATGATCTCACTTAGGAGAAGGAGGTCATTCTATATGATTCATGTTACTATTCATAACATGTTCTAACTCAGCCAGTGGTCATGGTGGGAAAATAATTAGGGAAATAATTGAAATTCATATCACATTATTTTTTAGGAGAGGTTTCCATATTTATATTACAAACAAGAATAAAATTAGGGGTCTTCAATACTTAGAAAATAATATTATAAATTTATATTTAAAAATCAGATGATAATTTTATAAAAGAAAAGTATATTGTAAATCATGATTCCATAATTTTCAATCTAGGCTATCCATGGCTGTGTTATTATACATAGTTATCTTAATAATGATTTATTCATAATCCAAAAAATAAAGAGACGGTGCTGCAATACAAAAACAACGACTCGATAATTATTTGATTTATTTTTATACACATTAAGAAAAATTATCCCTAAAATACAATCCAAGGATTGGAAGATATAGTTTCTTTTTAATAACAGCTAAATAATTATTCAACATTAAAAAAAATAAAAAATATATTTAATTTTCAAAATGATCTCTTAACTCATTTTGATCTCTGAAAATTTCACAAGATAACTTTGGTAATTCATGGCCAATAGGGGGCCGACTAAAATTCCTTATAAGAGAATAAATATGGGAATAAAACAAACAATATGAGTTGGAATCCAATAACATGTTATAAAAGGAATGTATCATGTATAAACATATGTAATAATAATATATTGAACATGGAATCATGTGATCATGTAAATATTGGAATATAAAAGAAACATAAAACCTAACATAATCATGATTCAATGAAAAATACCATGACTCTATCACACGGTGTAAAATGAGCCAGAGTGGATTAGGTTTACCCAAACATCCAAATCAAGATTTATCATGAGACAAAATGTTATCCAATTAGTTGTATTTCTATCTGGGTGCACCCATAATTGTATGTTCGAGAAAATGTGTGATACCTTAATAATCTAACATCAGTAATAAACGTAATAGTTACCCATGAAATTAAATGTCTATCATATTCATGTCACAATGTATAACCAAAGGGAGTATACCAATGTTATCCAGAAATTTGGGATTAAAATAATTATTGGATTTTTAATAAATAAATTAATAATATATATTACAAATATTAAAATCTCAATGATGTGGAAATGTTAAAAAGTGTTGTTAGGTAACATTATAAATGTTCCACTTATGCGAGGTATTAATGAAAATAATAACGATTCTTTAAAGACGATAAATTAATAATGTATTTAAAAAACAATAAATGAATTATTATTTTATCAAGATAATATGAATGATTATAGTAAAATATGTGGCCGAAAACATTTTATAGAGTGTACAAGAAATATGGAAAGAAAAGTAGATGTTCTATTTTATCGGGCTTCTATATCGAGAGGAATTTTGAATGGACGATTTGAAAACACTTACAGCCCCAAAAATGAAGGGAAAATTGAACTAAATAAATCTAATTGGAATATAAAAAATATATTATATCTATATTATAATAATTATGAGATAAATTGGGGTAAATTTATATAAATCATATCCCAAAGGAAAAATTGAATTTATGAGAGATCCCTTAAATTATATCAAAAAGAGTTCATCCCTTCTACTTAATATCCAAGAAAATAATATAATGTTCAATAATTAAATATTTTTGAAACTATTATACATGTATATGGTATATTTTAATTTTATTTGGTTCATTTATAGTTTTTTTTTCAGTAATAAGATTCTATTTTTCCTGGTGGGAGCGATCTTTTTCGTGGTTTCATGATTAGTTAACTAATGTATAATTACTGAAGTTCATTTCAAGTGGGAATAATTTTATATATTTGAAATGAATTATTATTAATGAAATTATAGAATTATAAACGTTCCCATATATCTATTGGTTTCCTGGTATGTATATGATTCAATTGATAAAATATTGATAATAAATGTTTTGTTTAATTTGGTGATTTTTCCAGCCATAACAAACTACTTTTGATTAATTTAATTTTATTCCAATATATTACATCAATAAAATGAAAAAAATTAATATTATACAAATAAAAATAGTATTTAACAAAAATAATGCCTTTATTACCATCCATTAAAATTTCAAGAAAAATAAAAACTCAATATCCATAGAGATAGTAATCCTCATGAATTGGGACACCAGTTCAGTTTCATTGAACAATAGAAGATGAGAATGGTTTTGGAAAAAAGATAACAAATTATAAATATTTTATTATAGTATATGCACGATGAATGATTTATTAATATATTATTTAGTAATGAGGTAGGGAAAATTTTTATGAATAAATAATAATAAAAGATATAGTTTTAGAAAGGTACCACTTGAGTGTCACATATTTGACGCAACACTGGAGGAGCCTAATATTTCTTCTTATTGACACCATTACCTATGGAACATGGGGAAGAGTGTTCATATGTTAATTTCATATAATATTTTTTGTATATAAGTATTTTAAGGTGTGATGATAAGGGGTTGTGAGGGGTGGTAATTATAATGGCAGATATGGTGGTTTTTTAAATTTTCCCAAAATAATACATTATTATAAATTAGATTTATATCTAAATATAAAAAAATAGACATATATTATAATATATGATATCATATGATTGTAATTTCAGGATCAAATAAAAAATAGACATGGTTTTGTTTAATTTTAAACATTATCAATTTGATTAAACATTAATTAACCAATATTAATTTAATTTATGTTAACAACTTTTTCAATATTAATAGGATAAAATTTTTAATTATATTATGAAATTGAACATTTATATCCTATTAATAAACTGTTGGAGCATATAATAAATAATTTATATTTTTTAAATATTTTTGGGTATTATAAAAATATTAATAAAATTTTAGTCCCATATTATATCATTATTTTAATATTTAAAACTATTCATTACATTAAATGTAAAATAACAACAAAAATAAGAAAAATTTGAAAAATGTATTTTATTATATCCAAAATTTGTATTGGGTATATATATAATTTTTATATCTGGTTGAATATATAAATCATATTTATTTTAATAATTATCATTTAATTTATATTAATTTTTTATAAATTTTATAATTAATAAATCATTATTGTTTCAGAATTTACGGTAATTATTTCGTTAATAAAAGTAAAAACTATTAAAAAATATGTAGATAATTGTTTTTTATTTACAAATAAAATTTACGGTGAAATATATCACCTAGTTATCCCAATATTAAAATTATAATGGAGATAAAAATAACCTAGTGACATTTTCTCACTTCCTTTGATATTAATAATATCACAGAAATTTTAAAGGACATGATTTCAATAAATGATAAATATTATAAATTTAGATACTAAGATAGATTTTACATCATCTGATAATGTTTGAGAATTATATAGAGTAATTTTATTTTACTTATCATATTAAATTTAACCATAACTACCTAATTTACTGTTAATGGTGGTAACAAAATTTAAGAAGTTTACTATTCATATTGATAAAAAATAAAAGGGAACCATTTAATAAAAGGATAATTTATGATTAAAAATATAGAATTCATTTTTCCTAATTCATAACTTATATGTTCATAATTTTATATAAATTTAATCTTTTACAAATGGTATGAAAAATAGTTTTTCTAAAAAATTCCATTTTACCTATAAATTGTTTTTATACTAAATTAATGGAAGAAATTAATATCAATAGAAAAAGTTGAATTATTTATAATCAAAAGGAATTTAAGAGACTTTTAAAATAATCCAATGATTAATTTTGTTCTGTAAATTCATTAAAATAATAATTCATTTTTCAATATAAAACCGAATTTTTCACTAATGATTAAAATTTCAATAAAATAGAAATTTACAAAAATAGTAAAGTATGATAATATTGAAATGATGAATAATAAATCCATTTTAGTTTTTCAAATAAATTTTATTAATGTGATAAATTTAATTATATTTATTTTCTCATTTAAATGAATTAATTCATTTTTTGGAACACATATTTTTAAAGAATATAAGGAATTAACTAAAAAATAATTATTTATTTAATATTAATAAATATTTTAAAATGATGTATTTTTCAATTCATACATTAATATTTACATGTTTTCTTATAATCATAGTGTAAATATTTTAATATTATTTCATTGTTTTATTACTCGTTGTTGCATGAAACATTAGATAACAAAGAAATTATTTTATTTAAAGTGAAATGTTTCAATAAATATATATCATGGTGCTATAAAATCATTGATCCCAAAAAATAATCCAAATTTAATGTTTCATGGAATGATAAAAATTAGTTATATGAGTATAAAACATTATAAATCCATGAATCATGTTGAGGTTCCAAATGAGAAAATGACAGAACCACATATTATTGATTCCTCCATGAGAAAACACCAACACCATTTTAGTGCATCCATGGGTTTGTGAGTAGTTAAAAAAATATATTGGTAACACTAAAATATATGTTTTCTATTCTCCAATTTTTTAATGAATAAAATTTTAACTTTGATATTTATCATTTTTGTAGAAAATCCAACCAATGGTAGACTCTTATCAAGAATACATGGAAATGAGAAGACATTTTCTCTAGAGTGGGATGGATTTTTGAGATTTTTTAAAATATGTAATTAATAAGTTTTTTATGATGAAAGATATTGAGTTACTTATTCATAATTAAAAGGATGATTAATACATTACATTATATGAGGAAATATTAACATTATTTGTGATGTTGAATTATGGTATTATCATTGAACGAGAATGTATTATTGATAAATTAATTTGTTTCGTATTCAATGTCTCTGAAGTGTGTAAGAGATATTATTATTCATTAAATATGATAAAATAATATTATGTTATATCATGGATTACTTTTATATTTGTTTTAACAATCAATCTGGGTAAATAAATATTGTATTAAATAGAATTTATTATAAAAATCCATGGAAAGATGAATACGAGGTTTCCTTTATTCATGTGTTGTGGAATGAAGGTGATAGGAAATAATATTAATTGGAGAGGTAAATGTTTTAAGGGTTGTAAATAAGTCCATTATTTAATTAATTGAAAAATTATTGGGAAGATGTTAGATAATGATTCAAAATAATAGAAATATCCACAATATACACCAATAACAAAATGATATTTTAAATTAATGTATTATGGGAAATGTAAAGAACTATGATTGAAATCAAAGAGTACTAATAATGAATGATTTTAAAAATATTATTCCTACATACAAATAGAAATATCATGTGTTCTCTATTACTAATATGGGGATTAAAAAATAAAATTGCGACACATTCTCTTTTCTTCTACCCTAAAACTTCAAATGTATTATCTGATTCTGGATCTCCCAAAAAATTTACATCAATATAATTTTTAATTGGAATCATGTTATCATCTCAAATATTAGATGTTGAACGAGTATTAAAATCTTTTATTATTATGATGATATCATTTCCAGTCTATGATTTTTGTATGATTGATGGTTGTGGGGAATATACTCATTGATAATCTTGTTATAATCAATCTGGTTGAATTTGATGTAATTTTGGAAATGGAATGGCGTTCATTATATAAATAACATCTCAATTTCTATGAAGCTGGAGTAACATATTATATAATAAAATAATACATGGTTTATTATTAGTGTGAGGGAAAATGAAAACTTCAATTAAATATTAAATCATTTTCATGTGTCTTGTTTCCATTACAACAGTTTGGTTTATCTTAGATGGATTGGGTGAAATTCAACATTTATGGTATTCCTATTATATGTGTTATTATTAATCCTGTTTTGGAAAATTTTCTAAGACTTTATTATAATCATGATTTTGATATCTAAATAGAACTCATAAATAGTGACATACATTTATCAAAAACTCTATATAAATTTGACCCATTTTAGCTATTGTAATTGAGGAAGAATATAGAGACACATCCATAAAACATTATATAGTCATGAATTAAATGGAAATTTCACATTAAGAATCTTCTCAGCTTTACAGTGTTAGAGAAATATGCTATAACTATTACATTACAGCTCAAAAATTACAATGTAGAAACTTCTACTATATTTCCATTTTTTTCATAAAATATACACTCTTGAAATTATGATTCATGACTAGTTCCATGTTTTAGACAACATGACTTTTCCATGAACCCATCCTTGAACCTATTCATCACCAAGTCCTATAAAAACTTCAAAAAATGGGATGGGCATAAAAATCTCCATATTGATTATAAAATAATGAAATAAAATAGTAGTTCATCAATACATTCATAACATAAGATCTTTCTCATACCTCATTAAATCATAATATTTATGAATATCACAATGTAATCACAAATCATAAAGGTAACTTTTTTGCTTCCATAACATACATACGTTGTGGTTTTCACAGTTATGTAGAGAGTCACATTTGGTATACCCATCATAGTATATTCCCTAAATTACTTAGGAGAAACATTCACAATTACCTTCTTCATGTCACCCATTCCATTGAAGATCTATCTCGGTGTCACCTACCATAGGATTATCACGGAACCACCCATATACGAAAACAATTCCCAGGAACCATAACATAGTCATAATAGACAAACCAAACATTATAGAAAGATAAAATTTTCACATTTCAATCACAATATATAATTTAATTATATCGACATAAAAAATTAATTATAAAAACCATTTTGAAAACCAAAACATGTAAAAGCGTATATGATATATATTTTCCTTTTAAAAATATTAATGCTTGTTAAGGAATCCATAGATCAAACATTAATCATGGCGACAGAAAAGTCATTTTCACCACTTATGATAAAAAGAATCATTCCTTTTTGATGTTTAGTAAAACACATCGTAGGAAATGATTATCGAAGAATGAAATGATAAGTCAATGATTTTATGCATTGTTTATAAAAAAGTCGTGTATAAAACAAAACATTCCTCAATGAATTGAGATTGAGGCGATGTACCTTACCTCAAGTCTGACTGGAATCATTCGTTCTTTAATCTCCTGAATAAAAATCTAAGGTTAATTTATACTTTCATAAGAACATTTTTAAAATTTATTTCATATTTTATATCACTTATTTCCATGTTTTAACAATTATGTAATCATTTTAGTTAAAAATGGTCATGTAGTCGATATTTGGTACTTTAGTCAAAAATGAACTTCTTATATTTAAAAGATTTCTATGTGGTAAAATGTTCACTATATCCATAATTAAATTTAGGACATAGATGTCATATATATTCATTATATGAATATATTTATAATATTACATACCTTTTGGAGTTATGAAATGAAATGCACCGTTCATGGAGATGGTAAGTCGTGAGTACGCATGGACGCTACATTCATTTCTATTTCGTGTTTTTAATAGAATGAAAACATAATGATAAATACGTATATTATAATATCCTTATAATATCATATAAAATTTCATTAACACCATCATGTATACATTCCACAAATGGAATGAACGAGCCATATCACTTTGAGGGGGCGGTAGTTCGCACATCCTCAGATGAAATTCTCGTATTTACACATTATGGAAACTAAAATTATATGCTATAAATAAAAAATACAATATCTTAAATACAATATAAATATAATATATATATCTCATATAAGTATTTTACCATCAAAGTGGCCACCACAAAAGGTGGTAGGAGATGACTGAAAAATCATCGTTTCGTGAGGCATATGTTTGCTATCCATAGAAACAGTATGTTCTTTACCCATTAGATAGAGGTGTGTTTATGTGTAGTTATAATCCTTCTAATAAAAACAACCTTGTATATTTAGGATACTTTTTTGTTATATATGAATGAAATAAAAATATTTTTGGTGGTTGGAGATGTAAAATAAAAGAAAACAACTTAAAAGAAGATGTTACACTTAAATCGTGTAACTCTCGTTGGTTTGAAACAAAGGGATTTCATGATGTGCATTCTACCTAAGGGTAAGGCTTCTATGTGGAATAGATGTATTTTATATCTTATTTGGTCAGAGGATGGGTGAGCCATTGGGCATGAGAGTTGTGAGTGATGGGTTATTGTTGAGGACTTTTTATATGGTAGAGGGGCTCATTAGGAATGTTTGAAAATATTATTTTATTATATAATGATTATCGGTATCCAATGGTCCCAAACATATTAAAGTCAATGATAATATGTCTCTTGTTCAAAATAAAATCATCCAATACGAATTTTAATGGTTTTGTATATATTTTTAATTTTTAAATTCTTATTTATATAAATCATTCATTAATGTGGTAAGCACTACATCATTATTGTGTCATAAATAATTATATATATTTGATGTTTACAAATTAAAATAACATCATGTAGGAAATATTTATAGCTCAAAATGAATATTTATAGTCAAATATATTAATTATATTACCCACATTATAAATTTTGTAGCAAAAAATACATGTTTATTATATTTTAATTTTTAATTTTGAAAAAAATAATTAATATCATTATCTTACCCAATTAGAGTTCAAATGCTAAATGTATCACCGAAGGATTGTTTTGATCCAACATTACTCATCAAATAAGGTTTTGAGAAGTTTTAATGTAATTTTATATTATTATAATAATGTTTATACCTTATGTGACACTATTCACCTTTAACCACGGTAAACAAAAGTCAAAAGTTACTATTCACTAAAAATTATTTTCATCTTATTGAACACCATATTACATAACAATTACAACCATGATTGTTGGAGTTTCGAAATTCCATTCCCAGAATTGGTAAAATTTCATTTTAATGAAAAAATAGGTATTTTAACTTCTACTTATTATTTTCACTATTCATAAAAAATTGGCGTTCTTTCAGAAAAATATCAAAAATTCAGCCTAATCTATATTTGATATCTAAATTCAAAAATTATTTCTATTTTACCAAATTAATAACATAGAGGATAAATTGATTAATTTAAAATTAATTCTCATATTCCATACAAAAAACGTGTTTTTAAGAAATTATAACTATAAAAAGATCGATAGTTATTTATGTCCAATTTATGAGTGAAATTTTGTTCAATGACAAAAATTGGATTAAATGGTAAAACTATAATCTAATTATTCTTTAAAACCAATTAAAAATATAATCTATCTATATAAATAAATTAGAATAAATTGCAGTTTGGTATTAAAATACTATATTTTACACAATTCATTATAAAATGAATTTTATCAGAAAACTAAAACAATTACCCAATGTAAATTTTGATTTCCCGATTATAATAAATTATATGATTATTTAAAATATAACATTTTAGTTTTATCAAACTATATTTAAATAGGTTTCTCCATTAAATTTCATTAAATCTACTCTTTAATGAATATTAGAGTATTTATGCTTAAAATTATAATCATTCACATTTTAAGACATTATATTTTATTAGATAAATATAAACACATTTAGCAAACATGTATAATCATATTGTAGTTAGTTCTATTAGTTCTCAATATTATAACAGCTAGGCATTAACAACCATTAAAATATTAATATTATATTACTATTTTTTAAAAACTAAGCATTGTGTGCAACATATGATTTCAAAGAAAACCGTTGTTGGATATTAGTTACTCCATCAAATATAGAATACCATTTAAAGTAAAATTAATATTTAATTAACATATATTAATAAATATAAAAATGGATTATTCATTACTTTCTTGAGATGTTATATCCTTCCACCCTTTTTGAAAATTGGTTCCTCGAAATTTTTATTCACTTATCAAATCAGTGGTGTAATTAATCCCTCATATTATTTTGAGATTACCACATTACCTCTTAAACCATATAGTTTTTCCACAAAACACATACATAAATAATTACCTTTTTTCGAAACACTTTCTCTCTTCTATCAATAATCTGGATAGCTTGTTCCTCGTTAGAGATATTCTCTTCCAACTGAACAACCTCTGGGCTCAAAACATGATATGGATATCGAATATACATTTTCATCACTAAAACATGAATAGAATTGTGTAAATGGGATATAAATGGAGGTAAATCTCTTTGTATAAAATGATCCAACTTTATCTTGAATATTATAGTGTCCAATGAACCTCAGACTAAACATTCACTTAACACCAAAACACATCACAATTTTCCTTGGAGAAACATATAGAATGATAAGATCACATAACCAAAATGAATGGACCATCATCCGTTTATCCACATAACATTTTTTCCTTCCCTGAGCTATTCTGACATGTTATTGGGTGAACTGAAATTTGTCTACCATATATTCGAACAATTATAGTCTCATCAACATCCTTACACCAACTGCATCCAAAAAAACTGTAGTTTGACACAGCTTCCTATATATTGCCTCAAATGGAACCATCTGTATACTGGAATGAAAACATTAATTATAAAAAAATTTAACAAAATAAATAAGTTGGTCCCATATTCCTTGGTAATCCAGTGAAAAAGAACATAGCATATCCTCCATGGTCCGAATTTTTTATTCTAACTTCCCATCTGATTGATAATAAAAAGTTGTACTAAAATTTAATTCAGTATCCAATGACATCTGAAGGCCTTTCCAAAAGTTATAAGTAAACATGGGATCACGATTAGATACAATGGAGAGGGGAACTCTATTCCACATGACTATATCTTTAACATACAACCATGAATGTTTATTTAGAGACAATGTATCTCGAATAGGAATGAAATGAGTAGATTTAGTCAATCTAATAACCATAACCTAGATTTCATTATTATCTCAATATTTCTTTGGTAATCCCAAAAATATTTCCATGGATATATTTTCCCACTTCCACTCTGGCACTGTTAATAACTGAAGCATCACTTTTTGTAACTTCCACTCTACTTTAACCTACTGAAAAATAAAACATTTAACAGTAAATTTTGCAATATCTCTTTTCATTCATTCTAACCAGATATACTCTAGAAGATCTCTATACATTTAATTACTTCCAGACTGAATTGAAAAAATATTACTATGAGTTTCCCATAATAAATTATTCTTCAACTGTGAATCACAAGGCACTAATAATAATTTCCCAAACCTCTCAACAAAATCATTATCAATGTCAAATTCAGGTAACATTCCCTTTTGAACCAACTCTACCATTTTCTTCAGCACACTGCCTTCCTTCTGTAATTGGTTAATTCTGTCTGATATGGATTATTTCACTCACACCTAAATCAAAAAAGAGGAATTTCTTGCAACAACAAATTATATTTCAAAGATCGTCAAATTAAAAACCAACAGATCTCGTTCCAAATGTAGCAAGGTTAATGTATAATTAATTATTAAACTCAAAGAATCATCCACATTATTTTCATTTACTTGATGGTAATGGATAGTTCAATCATAATAATTGATTACATCTATGAATATCCTATGGCTCAGGTTCAATTATTTCTGATTGAATATATTCATTAATCATTTTTGGTCAGTTTATATTTCACATTTTACTCTATACAAATTATGCCTCCAAATTTTTAAAGCAAAAAACATCAATATCTAATTGAAAATCATGTGTAAGGTAATTTAACTCATGATTTTTCAACTAGAGTGAAGAATATGCAACTACCAAATCATTCTGCATAAAGACTTAGCCATTCCAGTTCAACAAAGCATCATTTTTTATAAAAATATCACCATTATTAGAAGCTTGTGTCAAAATTGGTTTATTCAACAATCTTCCTTTCAATTCCTGAAATCAATGATCACATTATTTTGTCAAAATGAACTTAATATCTTTTCAAGATAACTTAGTAATTTTGCTAGATAATCGTGAAATATTATCAGCAAATCACTGGTAATATAAGGACCCTGCCTTAAAACATTACATAATATTGAATTAAATGAATAATTCATATTGAGGTTATTTTCAGGTTTAGTGTTTTAGAGAATTAGGACATAAATATTACATAACAAATTGAATATTACATGTAGACAGTTTTTCTCAGTATACATTTTTTCCAAAAATAAAAACTCTTAAAAATAAACATGTCTAGTTCTATGTTATAGAAAACATGACTTTTCCTTGATCCAATCCTTGACCCTATTCATATTTATGTCCTGTGGAAAACATTTCCAAAACATGGGATGAGAATTAAAAGCTCAGTGAGGGTTATAAAATAGTGATGGAAAACAATATCCCATCAATAAATATGATTCAATGAAACCATATTTTTCAGTCATATCATACCCGACGAAATTAATAGATTTGTGAATAACCCACATAAATACTAACTCATAAAGGATAGTTATGGAATCCATATCAAACATACATTGTATCTATCACAACTATAAAGGTACATACAATTGTAATACACATCAATGTATGTTTCATAAATTTCTTAGGAGAAACATCATGTTTACCTCTGTTACGTTACCTGATGCATTGGAGAGCGATCTCGGGCTCACCCGGGCTAGATTTATCACAGAACCACCCGTATACATAATCAATTCCCAATAATAATAATAAAATCATAACATATAAAACATGTATAAAGGAAATTTAACATTTCCACATTCCAATATATCAAATCAAGATATTGAAATAAATAATGTTTTTTCAAATAATATTCAAAACCATTTAAAAAGATGTTTTTTACTCAAAGTGTCCCATACCACATTGAAGCTTTTAAATGAATTATCATTTGAAAACATTAATGCCCATATAAATAAATCCTAAAACCCATTTTGAAAAAATTGGAATTAATGAGAAATATATATAAGAATAAATCCTTAAAACGTTTAAAACGATATTTTAGTTAAAGAGTTTTTAACAGAAATATAGACGCTTGAATACAAATAATCAAAGAATAACTTCTAATAAAAACATTATAATATATTGACCATAAATGGATTCATGATATATTATGTCAAAGGATAGAATATACACCATATAAGAGTTATTTCGTGCATAACAATAATGACGTATCAGTGAAAATGTAAATTGGGATGAAATCCCATATAATGATGGTATCATTAAATTATGGATAAATAAGTCACATATTTATTAATGAGAAATATAAAAACACCAAATATAAGTGGAAACGAGGTGTCTATATATAAGAAGGAATTCACACATATTCATAGGTTCACATATTAAATAAGTACAAGTTGAACTCAAATAATTAAAATTGGGTTAAGAGGTTCCCTTGTAAATATTCAATAGCCTAACGACGTCACATTAAAATTCAGAATACGAATTGATGAGATAAAAAGTGAATCTAATCACTTGGACATAAATTTTATATAAATGAGGATATGTAAGAACATATCATAACATAATAATATTTAAATTAAAATACATAACAAAAATAAGACTTTTAAATAGAGGAGGGTCAAAGGTTCCCTTACTGATTTGGTAAATTACAAAACATACACCACATGAAAGAAGAATCATACAATGTAGATGTAAGTACTCATACATGAATTTATATTAAAAAAAGTGTACAATCATGTGTAGTACATACACCACAAAAAATGAAATAGTTGAAAATATCGCATGAATCTCATGAGAATAAAAAGTGATATGAAACCCTTTACCACGTTGTAATCCACTGAGTCGTATGAAAAAAAGTTAATAACCCCAAAATGAATCACATAATAATCTAAATATAATGATTATAATGATAAAATATATCAAATGTTTAAAAAAATACACCACATTCAATTAATAAGGGGCGAACAATGGAAATCTCACTGAATTAACTGTGATATAAGAAAATTCCTTACCTCATGTCCGACTTGACTCGATCGTTCGTTAATTTCCAGAATAATAAAATAATGTTAATTTAAACTTTCTTAAGAACCTTTTTCATGTATATTATTCATTTTATATCACTTATTACCATGTTATAAACATTTTTTAATCATTTATGTTAATAACATTCAATTTTTCGATATTTGTTACCTGAGTCAAAAATGAACACATTATATTTACATGTTGTGTAACACCCCAGGTAAATAATGAATATGAAATTTTCATATTTATCCATATTTGTGAATAAAATATTAATATGACTTTAAAGGGGATGCTATGCTCGATGGCGTACCCAACACGCAACAACGAGTTTCTTGGAAATCTTACGTTGCACTCTAATAATAAAATAATATTATTTTAAATGGTAGTTAACATGTAGCCGTTATAATGGCAGGAATGGATATAAGTAACTAAAATATGATTATATATGTTTTTTAATGTTTTTACATTTATCCAATAAAAGCTAAAGGCTTAAAATACGGAAAGAATTAAATTTTAGGTGTATATGCCCTAGTTTTCACTAAAGGTTCACTTATCGCCTTTTAATGGAGAACTGTCATTAAATATAGTTTTGATCACACTTATACATTCTTTTGGACCAAATAAAACTCTTATTAAGAATCGGGACATCAAATTTTACTTTGTGTAATTTTTTGGTATTTTTCCGATAAAGTTCATTTTTTTTAATGAATAGTGTAGAATGTTGTGTTTTAATTCAAAACCTCTTTTTAATCTAATTTATTTATATGATTAGATAATATTTTGAATTGGGTTTAAAGTGAAATTAGAAAATATTTTTACCATTTAATCCAATGGTGGTCATTGGAATTAATTTCACTTTGAAATTAGACTTAAACTGGTGTCAATCTTTTGATACTTATTGTTTTATAAAAACACGCTCTTTGCTCTGACAGCGGGAATTAATTATTAAATTAATTAATGTGACTTATATGTTTTGAATTTTGTAAAATTGACTTCATTTTTGAATTCGGAATATCAAAAATAGCTTAGGGTGAATTTTTGGTAATTTTCTGAAAAACTTCAATTTTTGATGAATAGTGAAACCACTAAGTGGTAATTATAAAAGCTGATTTTTCGTTTAAATGAAATTTTACCACTTATGTGTTTTGAATTTCAAAAATCTGACATACATGGTTGTCATTAAGAAGTAAAATGTGGTTCAATGGGATAAAAATAATTTTTTGGTGAATAGTAACTTATTATGATTTTAATCGCGTTTAGTGGTAATTAGTGTAGTTTAAGGTAAAAATAATGCTTTAATAAAATGAAATGAACATGACACATTTCCCAACATCATTGGTTGTGTCATGGCCGACCATGAAAAGCCATGGGTCAACTTGGGGACCCCATGGATCCACTTTTGTTGGGAAATGACATAAATTACTTTTTATTTAATGTTAAAGTGAAAATGACACAAACATAATATGTTTTATGAAAACAATTTTTAAGTGGGGTTATACAAGTCCACATTTTGATTATAAATAGTCATTGGAAAGCTAAAAAGAGTTCCTACATCATAGTAATTTTTTTATAATTTTTATACATTAAATAAATTAAATTATTTATGACATCATAATGATGCAGTGATGACATCATTATTTAACGATTAAAATAAAATGGAAAGATAATGTAAAATATATCAACTACACATGTCCAAAACAAATTGGATGAGTGGATTTCGAACCCTTATCACCTTATCCACGAATTATATCAATGTGGGACCTTTTAAAACCGAAACACATTTTCAAATAAAGTAATATTTCTTACTTTCCAAAAGTGCCCCACCTCTCCTCTTATAAAAGGCCCCCACCTCTACCTCGTTTAACACACTCCTCAAGCCTTTGGCTCGGCCAAACCCTGCCTATTTACTCTCTCCACATCGCTCTCATCATCCTAGAGGACTCCTTTTGGGCAGAATCCTTTCAAAGGAAGCCTTTAGGCTTAAATCAAAAGGAGTTACACTTTTAAAGGTAATTCATTCTCTCATGTTCATTTGTTTTATTTTGCTTCTCCAACCCCCTAAACTCTTTTTATTTACTTCTTTTGTAACAACACCAGTATCTTAAATATACTAGGATGTTTTTATAAGATTTATTCATGCTACACTATCACACAACTACATCAAATGGTTAAAGAACATATGGTTTCCGTGGATGGTGAAATTCTGCCTCCCGAAACGATGATTGTTCAATACTCATTTAACACCTTCAAAGGTGGCCATTATGATGTCACTATTTTTATATATGATATATAATATGTTTATGTTTTATTTATGCTTCTGTATTTTTCATTTTTGTCTTACCTTTGTGGCTTCCATTATGGGTATACGCGATATCTTCATTTAAGGAAGTGCGGACTACCGCCCCCTCAAAGTGATTTGATTCGTTAAATACCATATGTGGGATGTATAAAGGATGGAAATATGATATTATATATGATATTATACTGGAATTATAATATACCTTTATATCATTATTATTCCATTCTATAAAATATGAAATAGAAATGAAAGTAGCGTTCATGCGTACGTACGGCTTACCGTCTCCATGAACGGTGCATTTCATTTCTTACCTCTAAATGATTATGTAATGTTATAAATGCATGCATGTACTGGGTATATATGGCCTATATTATATCTAAATCATGAATAAAATTCTGGATATAATAAACTTTTGACCACACGAACAACATGTAATTGTAAGAAGTCCACATTCGACTTAAGAACCAAATATCGGCAAAACAAATATTATTAACTTAAATGATTACATAATGTTTATGACATGGTAATAAGTGATATAAAAGGAATAATTAACTTGAAAAATTTTCTTAAGGAAGTAGAAGTTAACTCATGTTTATTATTCAGGAGATTAAAGAACGATCGAGTCAAGTCGGACCCGAGGTTAGGGATCCTACAACTCTCTTTCTTTTTAAGTACACTCTTTTATGTAATTTATTTTAAGCTCATATTTCTTATGATTGGGATGTTCTTTTATATTACATTTACAGTAATTTTTATGTTCATGAGATGAGATACCCTATTCTCTCTCATCAATCCATTTTGGAAGTTTTATGTGGCGTCGTTAGGCTGCCGGGTTTTCGTAAGAGATTTTTCATCTCACTTTTATTCCTGTGAGATTTATGCTACATTCGCCACAAATTCCATTGAGTGGTGTATATACTGCCCATTATTCTACTCTTTTTGTAATATAATTTCGTTTATGAGTATTTACATCAATGACCTATTGTCTTTCATTCATGGGGTGTATGTTTTGAAAGATACCCAAGTCGGTAAGGGAACCTTTCACCCTCCGCATTTTAAAAGACTTTGTTTGTAATGTCTTTTAATTCACATACTATTATGTTGGGATATGTTCTTCTGATTGATGTAAATTTTATGTCTAAGTGATGAGATACACTTTTTATCTCTCATCAACTCTTTTTGATGTGATGCCGTTAGGCTATCAAGGGAACTTTTTAACCCAATTTCGATTTCTTTGGGTTCAACATGTAGTCATTGAATATGTCATCCATTGAATATGTGTGAATGAAATTTTATTGTTTTACACTTAATATCCACTTATATTGGGTGTATTTATATTTTTCACACATATTTTGAGATTGATTTGTCCTTAATTTAAGGATACCTTCTTTATAAGGGATTTCATCACATTTGACATTTCTATTGAGGGTTCATTGTTGTTATGCACCAATTCACTCTTATATGGTGTATATACAGTCCTTTGGAGTATTATATCATGAATCCTTTTATTCACATGATATTATAATGTTCTGACTAAATGTTATTCCTCGATTATTGTATTCAAGTGTCTCTAATTTTGGCAAAACCCCTTTAACCAAAATATCGTTTTAAATGTTTTAATTATTTGTTCTTATTAATATCCATGTTTTCAAAATGGTTTTAAGGATTTATTTATATGGATTTTAATGGTTTTAAATGTTAAAAGATTCAAGGTGGTATGTGACACTTTGATTCAAAAATCTCTTTATTAAATGTTTTAAATGGTTTTGGAAATGGTTTCTTTTTGAATGGATTCATTATGTCAATATCCTAAAATGTTATATTGTGATTGAAATGTGGAGATGTTATGTTTCCTTTATTCATGTTTTATGTGATACGATTATGTTATGGTTATTTGGCATTGTTATGAAGAACGGGTGGCTCCGTGATAAACTAAGGGCGGGTGAGCCCGATATAGCTCTCCAATGCATTGGGTAACGCGAAGGAGTGAAATGTTAAGGTTTCTCCGAAGAGATTTAGGGAATATACTGTGATGGGTATTCCAAACATAACCAAGAGGGTTACACCCTACGTAAGAATGTTATGAATGCCTCAAGTTACCTTTATGTCTTATGATTTCTATGATTTATTCATGGTTTGATGAGGTATGTTAAAGTGCCTATGTTTTATGGGTAAATTAGGATTTCATTCTTGTGTATATATGAACTCATGTTTCCTTTCCATATTTTTATATCCCTTACTGAGCTTTTTATGCTCATCCCAAGTTTTTGAAATGTTTTTTTCAGGTCAAGGGAAAGGTACATGATAAGATGATAGAGTCAAGGATGTGTTAAGAAAGAATCCATGTTTTATTTTCAATATGTTTCCGTTGATGGGGAGAATGGATACTATCTTTTATTTAACCACTTTGTTTAAATGTGGAATGTAATGCAAGTTTCATGATCTAATTCTCTAAAACTCTAAACCTGAAAAGATCCTCAATGTGTAATCTTGTAATAACTCAAGATTAAGTAAGGTTTAAGACTGGGGCCTTATAGTTGGTATCAATGGGTGGTTTAGATAACTTTAGAGGTTAGGGTATTCTCTAAGCACAAGTGACATTACCATAATGGTTAGGATTTCAGAAAGAGTACTAGTTTTAGATAAAGTGAATGAGAAATTATATATTAGTTTTTATCTTACTCATTAGTACATGATGGTTATGTTTATATACTCACACTGACCTTTTTGGTTTTAGTAAATGGCTGGATCTAGCAGGCACCAATATGACAATGGGTTTGAAGGAAACTGTGGTGGTTCTCTGATTAAGAGACTGGATGAGATGGGGGATTCAATGAGGAATCTAATGGTTGATCTAAACCAACTATCAAGGAGTCATGATAAACCACTTCAACCTTGGTGAGTTCTCTAATGCATCATGTACGAGATGGCCAACTCGATGTGGAAATTCAGGTAATAATTATTAAGGTAACCATTAGGGTTTATATGATCCTTACTTTTTAGGTAATTATGGGTTACTCTATGATATGATGGAAAAGGAAAGGAATGAGATAAAATTGAGGTTAAAATATGTTATGAATATTTTTGATGATTTTATCACGTTTTGGGGAATGTTTTGAGAATTATATAGTTTTGGAAAAAGGACAACACACAGACCGTGTGACAACCTGTCGCGTCGGACAAAGCTGCGGGAATCGAACCCACAACCAAAGTGCGACTGGTATTTATTACCTACCACTGGACTACGTGAAGTCCCAGGTTAGTTTGACTGATTCTTTTTGGTTATATGATTTTATGAATTAAGAGTAAGTTGATTTTGGGTTATTTATGAAAATGATTAACCTATCATGGAGGATATGTGATTAGGTTAATTACCTTTCAATACGAGACTTTAGGAGCAACTGATGTTGTTTGGAGATAAATGTTATGATTTAACTTGGAAGACTATGTGACTAAATCCTTCAAATATTTGGGTTTCAATCTTAGATTGGTTTACTTTGAATAATTTTATGGACAAATTGTTTATCGGATGGTCCTCGTTGAACTTTGGGTTTTGTTGGAAAAATTTTGGAGATTAAGCATGGATTTTCTTTTTAATGGGTTATCCTTTTCTGGATTATCTGGACTTGTACTAACCTTTTTTGTTTTGGTTCTGGTTAAAGCCTAAATACATAGGATGTACATAGTTCTATTTTGTGGATTAGGTGATTCTCTAAAAGTTGATTATAGTACTCTTAGTGCGAACAAGTCTCCCTAAATACTCGTCTTTTGGAAAAAAATATGAGTTTGATTAAGGAATCTAGTAAAAGTTGAAAGTCAACATGATAAGTGATTGTGTTTCCTTATGAATAAATTCCTCAATAAAAAGTAACTTAAAACAAAAATGTTGTCTATTAACTTTTCCTACTGGGGAATCGAATACCGTTTAACCCATCACAAGTTTGTGATTTTCTCGTGGTTAACTTTCTCCTAAACGTGTTTTCTATCACTCTCCATCAGAACACGACCCTTTGTTTTTTTCCTCCATGTCCATATTTTCATACTTGGAATCCTATTATGGGTTAACTCGGGTGACCTCTGTGCTTATCTTTCTTTATTTTAAAGTGGTTGTTTTACCGACTCTTCTTCTGATGTGGGACTTTCAAGGATGTTTCCAAGCGCAATTTTAAAATTGCGAGGACGCAATTCCCAAAAGGGGGGAAGGATGTAACACCCCAGGTAAATAATGAATATGAAATTTTCATATTTATCCATATTTGTGAATAAAATATTAATATTACTTTAAAGGGGATGCTATGCTCGATGGTGTACCCAACACGCAACAACGAGTTTCTTGGAAATCTTACGTTGCACTCTAATAATAAAATAATATTATTTTAAATGGTAGTTGACATGTATCCGTTATAATGGCAGGAATGGATATAAGTAACTAAAATATGATTATATATGTTTTTTATTGTTTTTACATTTATCCAATAAAAGCTAAAGGCTTAAAATACGGAAAGAATTAAATTTTAGGTGTATATGCCCTAGTTTTCACTAAAGGTTCACTTATCGCCTTTTAATGGAGAACTGCCATTAAATATAGTTTTGATCACACTTATACATTCTTTTGGACCAAATAAAACTCTTATTATGAATCGGGACATCAAATTTTACTTTGTGTAATTTTTTGGTATTTTTCCGATAAAGTTCATTTTTTTAATGAATAGTGTAGAATGTTGTGTTTTAATTCAAAACCTCTTTTTAATCTAATTTATTTATATGATTAGATAATATTTTGAATTGGTTTTAAAGTGAAATTAGAAAATATTTTTACCATTTAATCCAATGGTGGTCATTGGAATTAATTTCACTTTGAAATTAGACTTAAACTGGTGTCAATCTTTTGATACTTATTGTTTTATAAAAACACGCTCTTTGCTCTGACAGCGGGATTTAATTATTAAATTAATTAATGTGACTTATGTGTTTTGAATTTTGTAAAATATACTTCATTTTTGAATTCAGAATATCAAAAATAGCTTAGGGTGAATTTTTGGTAATTTTCTGAAAAACTTCAATTTTTGATGAATAGTGAAACCACTAAGTGGTAATTATAAAAGCTGATTTTTCGTTTAAATGAAATTTTACCACTTATGTGTTTTGAATTTCAAAAATCCGAAAAACATGGTTGTCATTAAGAAGTAAAATGTGGTTCAATGGGATAAAAATAATTTTTTGGTGAATAGTAACTTATTATGTTTTTAATCGCGTTTAGTGGTAATTAGTGTAGTTTAAGGTAAAAATAATGCTTTAATAAAATGAAATGAACTTGACACATGTCCCAACCTCATTGGTTGTGTCATGGCCGACCATGACAAGCCATGGGTCAACTTGGGGACCCCATGGATCCACTTTTGTTGGGAAATGACATAAATTACTTTTTATTTAATATTAAAGTGAAAATGACACAAACATAATATGTTTTACGAAAACAATTTTTAAGTGGGGTTATACAAGTCAAAATTTTGATTATAAATAGTAATTGGAAATCTAAAAAGATTTCCTACATCATAGTAATTTTTTTATAATTTTTAGACATTAAATAAAGTAAATTATTTATGACATCATAATGATGGAGTGATGACATCATTATTTAACGATTAAAATAAAATGGAAAGATAATGTAAAATCTATCAACTACACATGTCCAAAACCAATTGGATGAGTGTATTACGAACCCTTATCACCTTATCCACGAATTCTATCAATGTGGGACCTTTTAAAACCGAAACACATTTTCAAATAAAGTAATATTTCTTACTTTCCAAAAGTGCCCCTCCTCTCCTCTTATAAAAGACCCCCACCTCTACCTAATTTAACACACTCCTCAAGCCTTTGGCTCGGCCAACCCCTGCCTATTTACTCTCTCCAAATCCCTCTCCTCATCCTAGAGGACTC
This sequence comes from Viscum album, assembly GCA_963277665.1. Classification (NCBI taxonomy): domain Eukaryota; kingdom Viridiplantae; phylum Streptophyta; class Magnoliopsida; order Santalales; family Viscaceae; genus Viscum; species Viscum album. The sequence goes on along the minus strand of OY728152.1, from coordinate 862,767,197 downwards.
CATTTGGGCAGAAGCCTTTCAAAGGAAGCCTTTAGGCTTAAATCAAAAGGAGTTACACTTTTAAAGGTAATCCATTCTCTCATGTTCATTTGTTTTATTTTGCTTCTCCAACCCCCTAAACTCTTCTTATTCACTTCTTTTGTAACAACACCAGTATATTAAATATACTAGGATGTTGTTATAAGATTTATTCATGCTACACTATCACACAACTACATCAAATGGTTAAAGAACATATGGTTTCCGTGGATGGTGAAATTCTGCCTCCCGAAACGATGATTGTTCAATACTCATTTAACACCTTCATAGGTGGCCATTATGATGTCACTATTTTTATATATGATATATAATATGTTTATGTTTTATTTATGCTTCTGTATTTTTCATTTTTGTCTTACCTTTGTGGCTTCCATTATGGGTATACGCGATATCTTCATTTAAGGAAGTGCGGACTACTGCCCCCTCAAAGTGATTTGATTCGTTAAATACCATATGTGGGATGTATAATGGATGGAAATATGATATTATATATGATATTATACTGGAATTATAATATACCTTTATATCATTATTATTCCATTCTATAAAATATGAAATAGAAATGAAAGTAGCGTTCATGCGTACGTACGGCTTACCGTCACCATGAACGGTGCATTTCATTTCTTACCTCTAAATGATTATGTAATGTTATAAATGCATGCATGTACTGGATATATATGGCATATATTATATCTAAATCATGAATACAATTATTGATATAATAAACTTTTGACCACACGAACAACATGTAATTGTAAGAAGTCCACCTTCGACTTAAGAACCAAATATCGGCAAAACAAATATTATTAACTTAAATGATTACATAATGTTTATGACATGGTAATAAGTGATATAAAAGGAATAATTAACTTGAAAAATGTTCTTAAGGAAGTAGAAATTAACTCAAGTTTATTATTCAGGAGATTAAAGAACGATCGAGTCAAGTCGGACCCGAGGTAAGGGATCCTACAACTCTCTTTCTTTTTAAGTACACTCTTTTATGTAATTTATTTTAAGCTCATCTTTCTTATGATTGGGATGTTCTTTTATATTAAATTTACAGTAATTTTAATGTTCATGAGATGAGAGACCCTATTCTCTCTCATCAATCCATTTTGGAAGTTTTATGTGGCGCCGTTAGGCTGCCGAGTTTTCGTAAGGGATTTTTCATCTCACTTTTATTCCCGTGAGATTTATGCTACATTCGCCACAAATTCCATTGAGTGGTGTATATACTGCCCATTATTCTACTCTTTTTGTAATATAATTTCGTTTATGAGTATTTACATCAATGACCTATTGTCTTTCTTTCATGGGGTGTATGTTTTGAAAGATACCCAAGTCGGTAAGGGAACCTTTCACCCTCCGCATTTTAAAAGACTTTGTTTGTTATGTCTTTTAATTCACATACTATTATGTTGGGATATGTTCTTCTGATTGATGTCAATTTTATTTCCAAGTGATGAGATACACTTTTTATCTCTCATCAACTCTTTTTGATGTGATGCCGTTAGGCTATCAAGGGAACTTTTTAACCCAATTTCGATTTCTTTGGGTTCAACATGTAGTCATTGAATATGTCATCCATTGAATATGTGTGAATGACCTTTTATTGTTTTACACTTAATATCCACTTATATTGGGTGTATTTATATTTGTCACACATATTTTGAGATTGATTTGTCCTTAATTTAAGGATACCTTCTTTATAAGGGATTTCATCACATTTGACATTTCTATTGAGGGTTTATTGTTGTTATGCACCAATTCACTCTTATATTGTGTATATACTGTCCTTTGGAGTATTATATCATGAATCCTTTTATTCTCATGATATTATAATGTTCTGACTAAATGTTATTCCTCGATTATTGTATTCAAGTGTCTCTAATTTTGGCAAAACCCCTTTAACCAAAATATCGTTTTAAATGTTTTAATTATTTGTTCTTATTAATATCCATGATTTCAAAATGGTTTTAAGGATTTATTTATATGGATATTAATGGTTTTAAATGTTAAAAGCTTCAAGGTGGTATGGGACACTTTGATTCAAAAATCTCTTCATTAAATGTTTTAAATGGTTTTGGAAATGGTTTCTTTTTGAATGGATTCATTATGTCAATATCCTAAAATGTTATATTGTGATTGAAATGTGGAGATGTTATGTTTCCTTTATTCATGTTTTATGTGATACGATTATGTTATGGTTCTTGGACATTGTTATGAAGAATGGGTGGTTCCGTGATAAACAAAGGGCGGGTGAGCCCGATATAGCTCTCCAATGCATTGGGTAACGCGAAGGAGTGAAACGTTAAGGATTCTCTGAAGAGATTTAGGGAATATACTGTGATGGGTATTCCAAACGTAACCAAGATGGTTACTCCCTACGTAAGAATGTTATGAATGCCTCAAGTTACATTTATGTCTTATGATTTCTATGATTTATTCATGGTTTGATGATGTATGTTAAAGTGCCTATGTTTTATGGGTAAATTATGATTTCATTCTTGTGTATATATGAACTCATGTTTCCTTTCCATATTTTTATATCCCTTACTGATCTTTTTATGCTCATCCCAAGTTTTTGAAATGTTTTTTTCAGGTTAAGGGAAAGGTACATGATAAGATGATAGAGTCAAGGATGTGTTAAGAAAGAATCCATGTTTTATTTTCAATATGTTTCCGTTGATGGGAAGAATGGATACTATCTTTTATGTAACCACTTTGTTTAAATGTGGAATGTAATGCAAGTTTCATGATCTAATTCTCTAAAACTCTAAACCTGAAAAGATCCTCAATGTGTAATCTTATAATAACTCAAGATTAAGTAATGTTTAAGGCTGGGGCCTTATATGTTGTCCATGTGGTAAATAGTCCATTATACCCAGAATTAAATTCAATATATAGATATCATATGTATCATATATATTCAGTATATATATATATATAACAGTACATATTATTTGGAAGTAATAAATAAATGCACTGTTCATGGAGACGATAAGTCATACGTACGCATGAACGCTACTTTCATTTATATTTATTATTTTAATGGAATTAAAACATAATGTTACATGGTTATATTATTATTATCGTATAATATCATATATAATATCATTAAATACATACTTTATACATCCCACGTATGGTATTACGGATTCATATCACTTTGAGGGGCAGCACTGCGTACTTCTTCAAATGAAATTATCTCATTTACCAATAATGGAAACCATAAAGATATGATATAAAAGAAAAATACAGAATCATGAAGAAAACATGAACATAATATATATCATATATATATATAGTTTCAACTAAATGGCAACCATGAGAGGTGGTAGGTGATAATCGAACAATCATCGTTTCGTGAGGCGTTAGTTTACCATCCACGGAAATAGTATGTTCTTCACCCATTAGAAGTAGGTGTGCGTAAGTGTAGTTATAATATTTATCATAACAATATAATAGTATATTAAGTAAACTAGTGTTGTTATAAAATAAAGTAATAAAAAGATTTTAGGGGTTGTAGATGTAAAATAAATGAAAAGAAGTTAATAGAAATTGTTACGTTTAATTTGGGTAACTTCTTTTGGTTTGAACCAAAGGGACTTCTGGAAGTGCCTTCTACCTATAGTAAGGATTCAATGAGGGAAAGAGGGATGTAGGGAGATTAATTGGTCAGAGGATGGATTAGCCAAAAGGTTTAGAGGTTTGAGATATGGGTTAGAACTGGTGTCCATTTATCAGTGGGGAGGAGGGGCTCTTTAGGAAAGTGTGAAAAATATTATTTTATTATATAATGATGTTCGGTTTATAAAGGTCCAAAATTAATTAAGGTCTATTATTAGATGACTCATGGTAGAAATAGAATCATCCAATAAGAATTTTACATGTTTTGGATGTTATTTTAATATTTAAAATCATATTTATTTAAATCATTTATTAATGAGGTATATACTACATCCTTATTGTGTCAAAAATAATTTAATTTATTTTTCATCTATAAATTATACAAAACATACAATGATGTACAAATATTTTTAGTATTCCAATGAATATTGATAGTAGAAATGATAATTTACAAAACCCATTGTAAAAATTAAATTACTAAAAGATATTTGTTTTTGTCATTTTTTCCTTTACTTTATGTTACATAATATCAAGTGTCATTATCACTCCCATGTGGCTATATGGGATCCCAAAATCGACCCAAATATGACCATGTTCGTTAATGACTCAACCAATAAAGATTGGACAAGTTATAAGGTAATTTGGAATTATTAGAATATTCTTTTTACCTTGAATTACATTATTTACCTTTAACCGCAACAAATAAAAGTCAAAATTTACTATTCAAGAATAATTATTTTAATCCTATTGAACTACATATTACTAAATAATAACAACAATGTATTTAGGATATTCAAAATTCAATTCACAAAAGTGGTTAAATTTAATTTAAATGAAAAATTTACTTTTTTTAACTACTACTATGTGGTTTCACTATTTATAAAAAATTGAATTTTTTCATAAAAAATACAAAAAATTCAGCCTAATCTATATTTAATATTCCAAATTATAAAATGATGACTATTTTGTCAAATTATAAACATATATGTTTCATTAATTAATTTAAAATTAATTCATGTTGTTAAAACAAATACCGTGTTTTTAAGAATCAATAACCATCAAAAGATTGACACTTGATTATATCCAATTTCAAGGTGAAATGAATTCCAATGTCCAAAATTTATTTAAATGGTAAAAATATATTATAATGACACTTTAAATCCAATTAATATGATAATATAACCATATAAATAAATTAAATTAAAACATAGTTTTGAATTAAAATACAATATTTTCACTATTCATTATAAAATGAACTTTATCGGAAAAATTCAAAAAAATTACACAAAATAAATTTTGATGTCCCCATTCTAAAGAATGAATTTATTTTTTCCAATATAATGTATTAATGTATCCAAAACTATATTTAAATATGTTTCTCCCTTAAAAGGCAGTAAATCACCCTTTTAATGACAATTATGCCTAAAATTAGATTCATACACAATTTAACCTCTAACATTTGATGGATAAATGTAAATACATTTAAAAAGCAAGTATAATTATTTTGTAGATATTTCTTTACATTTCATTCATTACAATGACTAGGAATTAACTACCTTTTAAAATAATAATATTATTTTGTTAGTGTACAACATAAGAATTCCAAGAAACTTGTTGTTGTATATCAGGTACGGTATCGAACATAGAACCCCATTAAAGTAAAATTAATATTTCTTTAACAAATATTAATAAATATAAAAATTTCATATTCTTCATTAATCAAGGATGTTACATCCTTCCCGCCTTTTAGGAATTGTGTCCTTGCAATTTTTAAATTTGGCTCGGAAACTTGAAAGCCCCACATCAGAAAAAGAGTCAATAAAACAATAACATTAAAATAAAATAAGAGAAGTAAAAAAAGGTTACCCGAGACAACAGATACTGTGATATCATGAAAAAATGGTTATAGAGGAGAAAAAAACCATCATGTTCGAATGGAGAGTGATAGAAAACATGTTTAGGAGAAATTTAACCACCAGAAAAGCACATACTTTTAATGGGTTAAAGAGTCTTTGATTCCCTAGTAGGAAATGTTAACAGAAAAGGTTTTTGATTTAAGTTACATTTAATTAAGGAATTTAATTTTGAGCATAACTAAAAACATAAGGAAATATACCTACATGTCCTGTAGACATTCATATTTTACTATATTTCTACCACACACTCATATTTTCACAAATCTATAAATATCCAGGATCGCTTTTTTGACATTAAGAGCAGTATAATCAACTTCGAGAGAATCACACAATCCAAAAAATATGAAATATATATTTCCCATTTCTTTAGACCTTATCCAAAACCAATATGGTTAGCATCGGATCAAATAATCCCCAAAAAGAATAATCTTTTACAAAAAGAAAAACTACTCTTAATCTTCATAACATGTCAAACAAAACTCAAATTTCAACAAAGACAATTAAATAAAAAGTTGTCCATAAAATTATTCAAAGTAATCCATACTATTATTGAAACCCAAATCTCAAAAGGATCGAATCAAAATTCCTTCCATGATAAATCTTAACATTTATCTCCAAAAATCATTAATTACTCTTAAATTATCACATTGAAAAGTATTTAACCTAATCACATATCCTCCATGATAGGTTAATCCTTTCTATATATAACCCATAATATACTTATTCTTGATTCATAAAATCATCAAACTAATCGTTTTAGACATAAAAAACAAGGACTTCACATATTCCAATGGTAGGAAATAAATACCAGTATCACTTTGGTTGGGGGTTTGATCCCCGAAGCTTTGTCCGATGCGACGGGTTGTCACATAGTCAGCGTGTTGTCCTTTTATCAAAAAATATATAATTTTATAAAATTTCCTAAAAGGGTTAAAATTATCAAAAATAACCATATCATATTTTAACAATGAATGATATCTAATAACTTTCATTTTTCATCCCAAAAATGTATTAACCTGTAATTTCCTCAAAATCAAGGATCATATAAACCCAAATGGTTCATTATAACTATATCCACAAGAGAAAAGAAAAATATTCCTTCAATAAAATTTTCATATATCAAACTTCAGTGTTACACATATAATAAAAATCCTTCTAATGTAATTCCCATAATCAAAAAAGCCTTAATATTTATGAATTTCACCATCCTAAAATCTACCATAACATTTTAATCCCTTATATGTTGTCTTCTTACTCATTAAACATTCTCCATGATCCATTAACGGTTCCTTTTCAACTTATTTTGAAATAATTATTTCCTATAAACAGAATCATGAATCATATCCAATGATTCAATAATTTCAAAACATATGTTATGAAATAATCTATACCTTTCATTGGACATTGTCAGTTTATTCGTCCTCAATAGGAATGTCATTAGGTATGGGTAAACACATATTTGTACGATCCTGTTGATATCATTCCCAAAACATTTTCATAGGATAAGTTTCTGTATAATGACCATGCACACCACATATGAAACATTCAATTGATCCCTCTGAAAGAACTTCTTTCCCCATCCTAGAGTCAGTTGGATGGTTCCTTTTTCTATGGTAGGTTCGGGCTTTATGACCTTCATTTCCACATCTATAGAATCTTCCAATACCATTGAAACACTTTCCTAGGTGTTTCGTGACACATCCTTGACACATGGGTTTTTGAACATACATACATTTATTATTTATAGTTGAAATTCCGTAGGTATTTGTTTCTCACATATATGTTGCCTTATAAAGAATCACTATGCTTCACCCTCCATTGGTTTATCACGGAACCATCCATATATATAATCAATTACCATTAACCATAACATAATCATATCATATATCACATTTAAAAATAAAATATAACATTTCCACATTCCAATATATCAAATCATGATAATGAAATAATCAATGTTTTAACAAATCATTTTCAAAACCATTGAAAATTAGATTTTTGAATCAAAGTGTCCCATACCACATTAAACCTTTTAAATGAATTATCATTTGAAAACATTAATGTCCATATAAATAAATCATAACACCTATTTTGAAAACATGGACATTTATGAGAATAATTTAGAGGAATAAATCTTTAAAATGATTAAAATGATATTTTAGTTAATAAGTTTTTAACAAAAAGAGAGACACTTGAATAAAAATAATTGAAGAATAAATTTTAATTAGGACTGTATAATATCATGAGAATAAAGGGATTCATGATATATCATGTCAAATAATAGTATATACACCATATAAGACTTAATTGGTGCATAACAACATTGAATTCTTAGTGGAAATGTAAATTGGGAAGAAATACCTTATAATGATGGTATCATTAAATTAAGGATAAATCAATCACATAATTATGTGTGAGAAATATATATACACAAAATATAAGTGGATATTGTGTGTAAATCAATAAGAGTTCATTGAAACATATTCAAAGGATAAAATATTCAAGAAGTACAAGTTGAACCCAATGAATTGAAATTGGATTTAGAAGTTCCCTTGTAAAAATTCGACAGCCTAACGACATCACCTTAAAATTCAGATGATGAGTTAATGATATAAAAGGGTATGTCATCACTTGGACATAAATTTTACATCAATTAGGTTTTATAAGAACATATCCCAACATAATAAGATGTAAATTAACAGACATAACAGAAAAGGTGACTTTTAAATAGTGGAGGGTCCAAGGATCCCTTACTGATATGGTAACATACAAAACATACGACAAATTAAAGAAAGATCATACAATGAAGATGTAAATACTCATAAATGAAATTATATTACACAGATAGTAGAATCATGGGTAGTTCATATACCACACAAAAGGAAATAGTGGAAAATATTGCATGAATATCATGGGCATAGAAAGTGAGATGAAACCCTTTACCATGTTGTAATCAACTGAGTCATATGACCAAAAGATAATAACCACCGAATAAATCAGATAATAAAATGAATATTGTAACAACCTGACCCTAGAAGCATAGATTTGATGAATTATTATTTATCATTGGCATGATCATAAAAGATAAATTCTCGAAAGACTGATTAGTTTAGTAGCCTTGGAATTACTAGATTCATTAATAAGGTTTACTTTACATCATAAAATAGAAAAATAAAACAACATTGTCTCCTTAGAAAACGCTGAGATCCCATAGGCTATCCCTGGAGGTAAGTCATAATATAAATCTTGGCATCTTTGTAAAATTAAAAAATACAAATGGGTGAGCTCGGATGTTCAGTAAGGAAAACATTATAGCGGAAACATTCATAAATAAGCATAAACATTTAAGGCAGTTTATAAGACTAGAACAAAAGCCATTTAAACTTGAATATCAGCGTAATATGGAAAATATAAAATCAAATAATTCCATTTACATATTCACATGGATATTATACTAGTAGAATAATCACATTTAATATTAATAACACCATTAATAATTATGGAATTCATAATGCCATACTATCATACCAACATAGGCAAGGCCTTATGCCAAGACTACAAATAAGATTTTGTCAAGGCCTTGTGACAAGACACTACTTAGTCTCATCAAACCTACTGATGCTTTGAGGAACTATAGAAGACTCCACCTGTTACTTACTACATCCAATGCATTCCTTATATGAAAATTTTGAAACATAACATAAACATTCGTATTAAAACTTGCATTCGAAAATGTCAATACATTATCCACAACCCATGAATGGTATAAAAATAGAACATCTGAAGACAAACATAACTCATTAAATACAATATGGAAGATTTTATTTTCATAGATTAAACTTAATAGAGAATAAATATTTTTATTGACATATATGAAAATAATCGTCGAAACTATTTGAGAGAAAAGACCCCCTTTTTCTTGAAATCATTTAAGAGTCACACTATTTATCAAGAATCCGTTTAAAAATATATTTTTGAATAAAATTGTCTTATAACTCTTTGAAACTTTTAAAAGAAATTTTAATTTTAAAACTGTTATTTCAATATAAATAAATCCTTAAAACAATTTTTAAAACATTGACATTAATGAGAATGATTTATAATAATAAATCTTTAAAATATTATAAAATGATATTTTAGGTAGAGTTCCTAACCAAAATAAGGACACATTAATACAAATAATTGAAGTAATAAAAACATTTTAATATCATGAGAATAATGGGATTCATGATATACTATGTCAATGTACATTGTATATTCCATATAAAAGTTATTTGGTGTATTACAACAAAGAAGTCTAAATGGAATGTAAATTGAGATGAAATATCTTATAAAGATTGCATACTTAGATTATGGATAAATAAATGACATAATTATGTGTGAAAAATATAAATAAACTCAATATGGTGGAATATTTTGTGAAAATCATTCATAGGACATTCAGACATATTCCTTTAAAAACAACACCAATAAATTTGATATTAACTCAACAAATAGAGATTGAATTAAAATTACTCTTATGAAGTTCATATAGATGACTTGAGAATTTATCATTGGATTGATTATTTGTATAAAAAGTATATCCACAGAATTATGGGTGGAAATTTTGACATAAGAAAATGAATAGTGATTCCACGTATAATCATGGAGTAAAATAATATATGAAGTATGCGCAAAGCCGAATGAGTTGAAATTGAAATTTCAAATTCCCTTATTGGTTTGGTAACTTAATAAACATACAAAAATGAAATAAGGATAATACAATGATGATGTAAATATCCATAAATTAAATTATATTACACAATGAATACAATCATGGAGAATACAAACACCACATGAAAAATATAAGAGGCGAACAATAAAAATCTCATGGAATTAAAAGTGAGATAAAAAAACCCTTACTTTGTACTTTTTCCATAGTCGAGTGTAGGTTAACCTCCTGTATAATGGTGAAATAATTTTTATTTAATTATAAAAGAATCTTATACATTAATATCAGATGATATATGATCTTTTAACATTTATTTGTTATTAATATCTTAGTATTATCATCGTTTCGGGTGTTAACAGATTCATTTTCCATTTTATTCTTTGTTATGTGATCCATATTTTTATGGATGGATTGTATCATATTCATATACAGAATTATATCATGTCTATAAACATTATTTTTAATCATAAAATGAAATTTAGACTTGACGGATACGTTGGGGAATTAATCTCATCGCGTTTGTGGAGATGGTAATCTGTACGTACGCACGAACAGAAATATCATTCTTTTGATATTAAAATAATATATAATTGGATGGTATTTCATATAAACAGAATCATTATCATGTTATATTTATTATTTAAATGAATTACACATCATTATTATACCCATCCAAATAATAATTTTTTGAATAATAATTACACCACGATGTGGAGACGGTAATCTGTACGTACGAACGTATGGTGACATGTCATTCAAAGGATGGATAGAATAATGAAAATGGATGTACCATATTTATAATAATAGCACATTATTTATAAGATACTGGAGTTATTATTTAATAATGTAAATAACAAAGAATGAACAAGTGGATGATGAAAAGAACTTGAAAAGGGTTGTGAAGTAATTACCTCTTTGTCGGGTTATTCCTTTTGATTTGATCAAAAGGGGTACATATGTTGTCAATATGACCAGTGGAAGGCCTCTAGGATGAAGTGAGGAATGTTTAGAGGATATTTGGGTAGGGTTTGGCTGAGCCAAAACACTTTGATGGTGTGAATTAGAGAGAAGGGTGAGTTCCCTTTTATAAAAGTGGTGAGGGGAACCTTAGGAAAAGTTAGAAATAATATTTTATAATAAAATTATTTTCGGTTTCTAATGGCTCCAAAGTGGATTATATAAAGGATAAGGTGATTATAGGTTGAAATCCACCCAACCAATAGGTTTTAGATAGGTTTGGGCACTATATTAACCTTAATGATTTCATTTAACTCTTAGTTAAATAGTTTGACATTTACCATCTCTATTTATATTTTTATATTATATTATTAATAAACATACTATATATACTTTAAAGAGAACCAAAAGTGGAGAATTAATGATTCACCATTAATTAAATAATTCGTTTGGCAAAAAAATATAATTTTATGAATATAATATCATTTAATAATGTAATATTTTTTTAAAAACACTTTTATGTCAATTTTGACACTATTTAATAATTGGTTTTTGTTAAAGTACTAACAAATTTAATAAATTGAACTAAATTAATTTAAGAAATCCTAAAATTTTATATTATTCTAAAAAATTCTTGGATGTCAACAAAACATTAAATTATATTTATTTTAATATTTATAATACCATTTACTTGATTCTTTCATTAATATGTAAAATACTTCATCGTCATTATGTCATAAATAAATTTAATTATTAGATGTCTAAAAATTATAAATAAAATAAAATTATATAGGAAATATTTTTTTCATTCTAATTAATATTTATAGTATAATAGTTAACATCTATAACGCTATGTAAAAATTGTTTTACTAAAAGAAATATGCTTATTTCATTTTTGTGCTTACTTTAACTTAATTAATATAAAGTGTCATTGTCAATTAAAAGTAGCTCCATGGGGTCCCAAAATCGACCCAAAGATTCACATGGTCGGACATGTATCATCTAATAGAGTTAGTACACATGTTATGGTAATTCAATATTATTATAATATTATTATTTTTACCGTTATTTACCGGATATACCCTTTAACCATGGTAAATGAATAGTACAAACTACTGAAAAGTGATAAGCATCTCCTGTATCATCCACCATGGATCCTACTAGAAGTGTTTGTACAACTCACGACATGTAGTCCTTACATCAAGTCAGGCAAATGGTCCACCTCTAAGAACCATCCAGTCTTGGATCCCTCACCCTCGATCAATTAATGTTCATCGTCTACACAAGATACAACCAGGTGAAGGTGAAGCCTGTGTATTGATGTGTATAAAGATACTCAGTAGAGTCCTCGATACCCCGTAGGTCTCCTAATGTTCCACAAATGAATGGAAACTAATCAAGACATCAATAACAAAGCAAGAAGTACTCAAAAATACTATTTAGGTATTTTCACATTCACATGCCTATGTTATCAAGATATAATCATCTCATACATGAGGGAAGAATATCACAATGGTAACAACATGAAGGTAACCCCCCGAAGGAAAATTTACCACATAATTAACACCATGATGGTAAAAGTACCACAAAGGTAACACCACAATGATATAACCACAAAGGGTAATGTACCACACAAGTAAAACCACAATGATATAACCACGAAGGTAATTATACCACAAATTTATCACCATGATGTTAAAAGACTCAAATCACAATATTATTAGTGATTTATAGAAGTACAGTTTATCAGTCGCAAAGCTAGATCATCTTATTCATCCAAGATGCACTATTTCTGACAATACATAATTTGTACCACAAAAGATTGATAGGTACTATCCCCCTTCATGATCCACACATGATCCAACCTACCCCAAGTCGATAGGTACTAGCCCCACAAATGACCCACACAGTATTTGACCCACGCCAGATCAGTTTATTGAATAATCACGAAAGTCTTCTCTATGGATGGTCCTCATCAGGATGCGAGGTGTTGATCAACGTAGGACCTCATGGTGCTGACCCACAAAGGATTGTGAGGTGTTGACTCACAACGGATTGCTCAGTACTAACCACCGTATGGTCTTTCTCAAATATCCACCTCACTACTAGCCATTGGATTCCTCGCACCCAGTGCGCTCGAGTTACATCAAATCTGCCCTTGAGATATTGGTCATACCATAAATACCACTATGCTCTACAATGGAGTAACCAAAAGGACTGCCATGTGGTAAGGGATAAAATGTGACAGATGGTGCGTCAATCGGACCCCTGATCTGGGCTAGGCCGCAATGGGCTCATCCCATGAGGCTGAAGTCTAGCCCTGCCCGCAATGGGGCGGCTAGTGTAGGGTGAGACACACAATGGGTACCCCAACCCACCTAGGGTGTGGCCCGCAAAGGGGTGGATTAGCCTGCTTAAGGAATGACCTGGAAGGGGGCTGCCTGACCGACTATGGCGCGACCCGCACGGGGTGGCCCGACTATTGTCTCCCATTATGTTGAGGGGGGAAGCGTGTCCCATAGGTTTGCCGAAAATACCTGACGCCGTTCGATTTTTTGAAATTTTGGTGTCAAGTGGGCCGTTCCCGGTCGTCACAGAACCTGTGGGGCAGTTTCTTCCTCTGCAGCGGCTTCGGCCATGGATTCTACTCACCAGTCCCGCACTGGTTGTGTCGCCTCCACATTACCGGTCTGATGATGTGTCAGCCACCTCCTCCATCTGCTGCGACTGATGAGCCGAGAGCCTCTAGTGGCCATCATTGTGCGGTGGCACACCACACTTCTTTAATGGTCATCCTGTGTCGACTGCTCTGATTACCTCCGCAGCATTGTGTTGTAGCCTCCTCTTGTGATGTTCGTCGATGAACTACCTTCTTCATTGTCGGTTGGTGCCGCCATGCCGATGATCATCCATAGAGGCGCAAGGATAGAAAAATATTATGGGGGTCCATTCCATGTTCTCTAGGCATGCACCCTCTGCGTTAGCTCATAAAAAAGAGGTAGGATACAAAGGTGTTCATGAAAATACACTTGAAATAAAACAATTAAACATCGACATCATAAACACGTTGGAGAGCGCATGTTCTTGATGGTGGCTCATGTTTTTCATTCCCACAATGGGTTCCCAACAACGCCACTCATACGTCGTCCTTTAGTTCATGGTTTGGTGTCACCCTTAACCTCTCACTAGGATTAGTTTTTTCCTCTAATGTGTCGGCATCAAGATACTTCTCAGCACTTCATTTCTTGGTGAAGTTGTGTCTATACCTCTCCCAAAACTACATTAATATAGGAGAGGTGGAGGATGGTAAGTAACGATGAGGGGTATTAATGGTGTATCATTAATTGGGAACCTTCCTAATTCCCCAATGAGTTGTTACATAAGATTGACAGGTCTACCCATTTATTGTCTTTCCAAATTGCTGGCCCAAGACCCCACTTGTCCATTGGTGGAGAGGGAAGAAAATAAAATAAAAAAATTCTTTCATTTTATTTCAAATAAAAAAGTTACAAAAAAATAACTTCTTCACCAATCCTATTAAGTTCAATTAAAAGCCTCCCTTAATCAAATATCGGCTATGTGGATTCAATGGTGCCGTTATATTTTTAATCTTATCACAGTTTCCAACGATAGAAAATTATATTCACGCGTTTACTAAATGTACCCGAAAAAAGATAAATAAATTAATAATGTTCATGCTTGACCCACACCAATTGGGGTTATGCTCCGACTAAGGGGAAAACACCCCAATGAACTCAATGGTACACTTAGGATTTTTAATACGAGATACCGTTTAAAAGATACATATTTTACAATAATATATTTTTCACTTAATTATATTATTTACTGCCAAAAACCATTTTTCACTGTTGGCCCGTGAATTACAGGGTTAGTATCTACCTAAATTAAACGTACCCTAACTTCTTCAGTGATGGCCATTGATTTTTAATCAGAGTCACTATTTGTGATTTATAATAAGTTTAAAATTAGAATAACATTATTTCATTATTTTATTTTCGGTTATTCAATTTTTTGGTTTTCTCAGAGAATGAATGTGGAAACTAAAATTATGTGTCCCCTTGTGTAAACCCGTCATCCTGAACGCAATAGTGCCCTCATAATACCGATCTGGGAAACCATTTAAGAGTTATTTCACTTTTTCAGGAAAAATACATACATGCAATAGTTAAATCTTAAAAAAAAATTGATGGATCATTTTTGGAACTCTAAGACTTTGAATCATGCGATGTCATATATCGTGGTCTCAATATAATATCATATAATTAAATAAATATTCAAAATTTATGTGACATTAAAATCTCCCACCCCATCCTTGGAGCTTTACATCCCTGAATTCCAAAATAAAGTCAAATCAAACAAATAAGTGTATTGAGAATAAATCTGAGCCTCATGCTCCCATGTAATCTTATGGAGATCCTCATAATACCATCAAACTCACAATAGAGGGATCGACCATCCACAATGGACTCACATCTATCAATCCTCTATTTCCTTCGAGAACTCCGTAAAAGTCAAACCCTTGTCAATGTTCAACACCCCTATCTGATAACGTGCAATGGATCATGCATGCATCTCCTTAGCATAGACACATGGAAAACATTATGTGCCATGTGCATTTGTGGGGAATGAGATAGACAGTATTCCACATTTCCCACTGTGCGGAGAATCGAGAAAGGTCGGATGAACCTTGGAGAATGTTTGCTACCCCTACCCATTATTCATAATTATGATAGAGGTGAGACCCGTATAAAGTCATGGTCTCCCTCCATGGACTCCATGGTTCACTATCTTCTGTCGGCATAAGACTTCTTCCATCTCGATGCAATCATCACTTTGTGACAAGTGAGGAATCATGATACAAACTCAGCCACTACTTCCTTCATCCATGGCCACCAGTACAGACGTAGGAAGTTCATGTACATCCTCACCTCTCAAGGAAGTACAATAAATGGGGGATTATAGAACTCCCTCAGCCTCATCTTGAAGAATATTTGGTACCATTTTGTATCCTATGAAGTGGATGACATGCTCTCCACCTTCATGAAATTATTCGTGAGATGATCCTAAGGATATTTGAGCACTTTGAGCCTCACAGTCAACGTCTCAATCAGTGCCCCATCAATTTTATAATTAATTGGGGGAGTGACAGTCATAAACTAGAGATATGATACTCCATCATGATCCATGAAAGATATTTGTAGCACGATTAACTGCTCTAACACCTCAATCATTAGTTGTAGACCAGAGCACCTTCTGAGTGTGACTGCTACCACATTCCACTTCCCATGAGTATAGACTATCTCAAAGTCATAGTCTGGGAGGAGCTCTTGCCATCGTCAGTGACTCAACTTCTGAAATCTCTTATAACACTTCCCCATACATAGTAAAGGCTCCCACATCTTCGTCAAAGCTATCAAGGGTGCCACTACCATAGAGAAGTCTGGTTCAAAACTCTGGTAGTACCCGCCCAATGTGGAATTCCCTCTCACAACTGGGGGGAGTGGTAATCCTAAAAAAATCATTGGAAAAGATGTCACCACACTCTGCCATTCCTATTAAAAACTAATAACCCCAAACTCCCGCTGTCAAGAGGGTAAGACTGGATGAATGATGAGTGATCCACTGCACCCTCCTATGGATGAGTTTATCCTATGCTACCTACGTTTTATTTTTCACCAACCATGGAAAAAATGAATTCCAATTTTTTAGATAAACCTCAAATTTTTTTCCTAATACAGTAAATCAGTGTATGAACATTGGATGTTCTGTACATACACAAAATAATATCGTAAGTCCTCAAAGCTTCCACCAAGAGGTTCAAACTAAAACACTAACATCAAGGTTCAGATCACACTGTAAGAATATGTGTGAATATCAAGTTTAATCCCAAATTTTTATCTAGACGTAAGGGTCATGTTAGCTGTTTAACCGGAAACTATAGGTCATGAACTAGAATAATGGAATGAATAAATGATTAGTTTAGAGGGTCTATTAACATGTTAGATAGTAGTAGACATATATTGTACCTCTAATCATTCCTGAAGCCCATGGGTCACACTTATTGACCACGTGCAACAACTCGCTTCCCTTGTCCTCTAACACCCTAAGCCTGGTGGGGACCACATTGTGGTGGTGGTTGTAACATGTCAAAAATTATACCAACTCATGTTGCTCTCCGAGATCAACTTCCTAGTCTTCTTTTCAACAGATTCATATTTCCATACAACTTCATCTTCCTAAATCATTTTACAAGCCCAGGTCTATGAGACTGGCCCCACTTTTCTCCTTTCCCACTGTTAACATTTAGTGGCTGCATCTGCTCAGCTAAAGAACATTCAACCACAAAGGATATCTTTATAAACCTAATTTAAGTATGAATGCACAGAGGAATAATGATGGCTCAAATGTCCCTAATCAGACCTCGCTCAGACTTCTGATCCAAGAAGAATGGATCGTAGTGTTTTCATCGAGTACCTAATATGGTCGGTACACCTCGATGAATACTTAGCTACGGACATGTCATCCTTCCAAAGCTGTAGAAGCCCTAGAGAACACTCATCCTTATAAAATTATTGAAAGGGATCCCCTTACCCGAGGAAGGTTCTCATGCTTTTCCACATAATTGTCACATATTCTCAAGATCGGGGTAATCTAAACCCTATCATCATCATGCTGATCCATGTGTAAGGCTATCTACCAGGACCACTATCTGATCGAATGGAGCCCAGGATAGATTTAAACTCAGCCCCCTCCTCCATCTAGTCCTCAGCAACAGGTGAGTCGGTGTAGCCTCGGAAATTGAGGGGTATTTGATGCCGAAACCAGTGTAAGGCACCAACCCTAAATGTGTCCTCTACCGGTACAACCAGTTGTAACTGCAGACCAACAGGTAGTGATATTGTTCACATTAAATTAAGGTACTCTCTCGGGAAATAGTCCATATACCGAAGCCTCATTACCATGTGAACCATCTACATGGACATACACTGATAAATACTAGAAGCTAGGATCACCATCTGATCTGCATGTATCCAAACTAGGTGAAAAGCTCTGTCCATAGCATCCATCTAGTCCCCAGCTGCATGAGGATATATCTCCCCTCGAAACCTCGGAGGACTCTTCTGATGCAACTCAGTTAATGTCCTCAGTCGGCCTACACCGTCAAATAGTGCGGATGGTGGAAACTGCTTCCCAATAGATGGTGGGGATGTTGGACACCACTCGAAGGTGACAACAATGTTTAAGGGCCATGTACCAGAGCGTCATTACTCAGTGGGCCGTCATCTTCTACTCTAAATGGAATCATGGATAGAGGTCTACATGGAAGCGTATTGATATAGAACAGGTGCACCCCGATCACTATGTTATGCAAGGTGAGTTGACTTAATGAAATTATATAAAAAAACATTCCAAAAACTCACACAGTCAATGTATTCTATTAGTAAGTCAGAAATCAGAATTAAGGGTCCTAGTGTATGGATATGATTGCCGCCGAACCAACACTAGATTCCCCAAACTGAAAACCACACTCATAGCAATTAAATATATTTCTACATAGAAAATATTAGAGTCCTTGTTTTTATGTAGAACTGAACTCCTATGATACAACTTTCTCATGACCTCTCCCTTAGGGCCCGTGTCATAACTACCACAAGCATGTCATTCATAAGACAGGGGCTAGAACCTACCACCAAAAAGGAATATCCCTATATCAGGAAGGCATAACCTTTAAACCTGAACAATTACATAGAGTTGAATGCAATAAGAAGAAACCTAAATGTAAACTACTATAGAAAAACAGTGCAGAATGTAAAGGGGGATGAATTACAAGCCCAATTGGAAATGTTCAAGTACAACTGATATGTAAAAACAACTAAAAAGTAAAAAATAATCTCTTGGAGCATCCACTATGGATCCTACCAGAAGGGTAGGTACATCTCACGATTAGTAGTCCCTCCGTCATGTGACACCAAATTTTCCCACTCTGAATGCCTTCGTGTCCTTCCTCCATCACCCTTGATCAATTTTGAACTTCGTATACACAAGACACATACAGGTGTGGGAGAATCCCCTGCAAGGGTGATTATAACGATACTCAATAGGGACCCTGACACCTCATAGGTCTCATGATGTTGAAAAATGGAAACACCACACATCAAGACATCAATCACAATGCACGAAGATGTAAACAACAATACTTAGGTATATGCCGATATATATACCTAAGATATCAAGATATAAAAATAGCATACTAGAGGGAATAATATCTCAATGGTAAAACAACGAGGGTAACACCACAAATGTAAAAGTACCACAAATGTAAAACCATGAAGATAACACCATGAAGGTAAAAGTACCATACATGTAACCCCATGAAAATATCACCACGAAGGTAAAAGTACCACACAAGTATCACCAAGATGATATCACCATGATGGTAATGGTACCAGATAGGAATCACCATGATGGTATAATACTCAGATCACATTTTTATTAGTGAAGTATAGAAGTATAGATGATAAGTCGCGGACCTAGAACATCTAATTTTTTCAGGAGGCACTACTTATGGCCATACGAAGACTGTCCCACATAGGATAAATATTTACTAACCCCCACAATGATCCACAAATGATCAGACCTACCAAGAGTCTATAGGTACTAACCCCCACAATGACCCACATTGGATCAGACCCACACTAGATGGGTATATTGCTAAACCACGATGGGCTGCTCTAAGGATAGTTATCATCGGGTTGCGAGGGTCGATTCACACAGGACCGCTAGGTTCTGATCCACACAAGAATACTAGTTTATATCCCACAAATGACCCCTAGGTTCTTACCCATACAGGATCTCTTACTACTAATCGCCATATGGTCTGTCTCCTTCCCCCATCTCACTACCTCCCACTAGATTCCTCGCACCTGGTGCGCTCGAGTTCCATATAATCTACCCTCGAGATATCAGTCATACCACGACCATAACTAAGCTTCTCAAAAGTGTTATCTGTTGGACCAACATGTCATAAGGGTTTCAACATGACTGATGGTGCATCAATGGGACACTCAGTCTGTGAGTTATATGCGTTTTAGTACTGGTAGCCCAGTTGAATTTGGGTTCGATCCAACCCTGCTAGATTTCATCTTTTTCCAAAACACAATAGGAGTATACCAAAAAGGACCTTAATGATCCATGGCTTCCAACTCCATAGAGGGCTCATCAAATGGATGTCTGGTTCTCATAATATGACCTTTTATGTATTTCGAAGCCCAGTTGGCCCATGTCTAGTCTGACCTGATCTGGGTTGGGCTGTGGCTGGCTCGGCTCGCTGGGCTGAGGTCTGGTCCGGTCCTTAAGGTAGGGCATGAAAATTTGTCCCGCAAGGGAAGCTCAACATGTGATATAGCGCTGTGTAAATGGCTGCCCGCAAGGGGGAGGCTCATCCTGCGTAGGGCCCAACATGCAATGGGGCGGCCTGACCCGTGTAGGGCGAGACTCCCAAGGTGAGCGGCCCGACCATGTAGGGTGGGGCCCATAAGGGGTGGCCCATCAGTCCCCCCCACCCCCCCCCCCCCACCGAGCTATCTAGGGGGATGTGTGTGTCCTTAGGTATCTCGAACGACCCATAGGCCATTCTGTTTCGTGAAAAAGCAGCACCACGTGCGCGCTTCCCGGTCGGTGCGAAACCCACGTAGTGGTTTCCTCCTCTGTCTCAACTTCAGCCATGGATTCTACTCACCGATGGCGCACTGGTCACACTGCCTCACCCACTCTCTAGTAGAGCACTGGTCAGGCCACCTCCCCTTCCGCGGACGACCGATTTGACCTCCATGGTAGAATATCCACGACCCTCTTCTCACTAGCGGTGTGAGACGATGCCCCAAACATCCATTGCTGTCGGCTAGTTCCGAACTCTCCAATAACAACTGGGTAATATTTCCATGGCCTCCTCTTGTGACATGCATTGACAGACTGTCTTCTTCATTTTCGGTTGATGTCTTCTTGTCAGTGGTCTTCCCTAGAGGTTCACGTTTAGCAAGATTCGGGAGGTTATTTTCCATGTTCATTTGGCCCATTCCCTATGTGTTAGCTCGTAAACAAGACAGTGGATAAAAATTGTTCAAGAAAATTACCATGAAATAAAAAAGATTTAAACCCCTACCTCATAAACCTATTGAAGAGTGCATGCGCATGAAGGTGGATCGTGTTCTTCATTACTGCAACCAGTTCCCAACAACGCCACTCATAAATTATTCTTTGGTTCATGGTTTGGTGTCACCAATCCGCTCTTGTTGGTATCACCACCATTCTCTATGGGTACTGCATCTCGGCCCTCCATCAGCATTTTGTTTCATGGTGATGCTGTGCTGATAACCCTCCCCAAAAACCATATATATAGGAGAGGGGGATGTTAAGTAATGTCATTGTAATTTAATGGGGGTTTATTAGTTTGGAACCTTCATAATTCATCTACGACGTCATTACTTATGATTGACAGGTCGTGCCTTTTATGGATTGATATATCGCTGGCTCCACAATCCGCTTTTCCGTTGGTGGAAAAAATAGAATATAAAATAATAATATTATTTTATTTCATTTATTTTAAAAAAGTAAGAAAACATTAATTTTTATCTATCCATACTGTGATCATTGTAAATCCTTCCTTAAGAGAATCTCGATTCTTCGAATTCAATGGTGCCATCATATTTTTAATCTGGGTACCAGTTGAAAAGTTAAAAAATTTCAATCATGTGTTTACTAAACGTACCAGAAAAATCTTCAATAAATTAATAACGTTCACCCTCAGCCCATGTTGGTCGTCGATAGGCTCCGCCTAAGGAGAACACGCCCCAAACAACTCAATGGTACTATACGATTTTCAATTCGTGTTACTGTTTAGACTGAATGAAAATTATCTTTTTTTTTTATTTTCCAAAAAAAACATTATGGGTGAGAGGTAACCACAAAAGCACAACTTCCACCAAATTCGAGATCAGAATTCTAAGGGTCAAAATGAAAATTCAAAATTCAAAACAGCCACGGGACCTAAGAAGACATTGAGCCACGAGAACCCACAGTTTTCAATCACAGTGCCCACCATAATCATGCATCTAGTACACCTCATCACCATCATAGAAAAACTCACTGATGAATACAGAAACCTGGTTTCCAGAACGTAGCCCTGTCACAACAAACCCATAAACCACCCACTAATACCGCAAAGGTAGATCTGAGCCGAAACCGCAATGACGCACCGGTGTCGGAATCGAGAATGATTCTTGAAGCGGAAGAGGGGGAGACCAGCTAGGACCAAGGGTAGGGAAATAATGATTCCATGAAGCTGTAAAACCATCATCGGACCATCCATCAACAAGACCACCACGAAAAAGAACCATGAAAATGCTGACTCCATCACATTCATTTGTCTCCCATGCCAACCAAGGTTAGTATCTTCTTAATGAAAACATACTCTCACAAGTTCAGTAGTTGTCTTAAATTTTTATTCTGAGACACCATTCATGAGTTATAATTATTTGAAAAATTAAATTTCTTTATTTTATTATTTTATTTACGGTTATTCCATTTACGGGTTTTCTCACAGGAGGCCTATGCAGACTAAATTCAGTTCGCACCTAGGGTAAAACACCAATATTTAACGCAACGGTGCCCTCAGAATTCGGATCCGGGAATCCTTTTAGGAGTTATTCCACATTTTTTTTGGAAAACTGCTTATGCATGCTAATAAACGATTAACTAAACATCGACGGATCATTTCGGGCACTACGGGCCTTGGAATGACGGCCCGTCTAATTTCGAGGCCTAGAAATAATTCCATATAATTAAAAACAATTATACGGAAATTATAGTATATTACATGAAATAAAGGAATAAAAAGTGTTTAGGGGGTTGGATAAGTAAAATAAAATAAAAGAACTTAAAAGAAGACGTTACCTTTAAATCGGGTAACTCACATTGGTTTGAACCAGAAGGACTTCTTGAAGTGCCTTATGAAAAATATAAGGCTTCTAGGTGGTAGAGAGGGATCACGAGAGCTTATTTGGTGAGAGGGTGGAAAAAACAAGGGGATTAAGAAGTGTGAGTGATGGGTTAGATGTGAGTGCTTTTTATATGGGGGGAGGGGATCTGTAGAAAATATTGAAAATATTATTTTATTATATAATTATTTTCGGTTTCAAAAGGTCCAATACTTATTAAGGTCGAAGATAAGATAACACTTGTTATAAATAAAATCATCCAATAATAATTCGACATGTTCTGGATATTTATTTAGTTTTCATAATCTTGTATATTTAAATCATTCATTAATGAGGTAACCACTGCACCTTTATTGTGTCATAAATTATTTTATATATATGATATCTACAAATTAACATACCTAGGTGTAAGAAATATTTTTATATTTAAAATGAATATTTTTCATCAGATATATCAATTATATATCACCACATTAAAATTGTTTTAGCAAAACAATACAATTTTTTGATTTTTTTATTAATACTTTGAATGAAAGGTTATTAATTTTTTTATCTTACTCAAGTGGCTTTCAAAGGAATAATTTCTCACACATGGATTTTCATGGCCATACCTTACTCATCCAATAAGGTTATGAAAAATGTTATGGTAATTTTATATTATTATAATATTTTTTTACTTTGAATTACACTATTTACCTTTATCCGCAATTAATAAAAGTCAAAAGGTATTATTCATCAAAAATTATATACATCTTTTTGAACCACATTTTACTTACTGATAACAACCATGTCTGTTGGATTTTTTAAATTCAATTCATTGATGTAGTAAAATTTCATTTTGAATGAAAAATTATATTTTTAACAACTACTATTTTTTTTACTGTTGATCAAAAATTGAATTTTTTCAAAAGAATTCAAAAAATTCATCCTAAGCTATATTTGATATTCTGAATTCCAAAAAAATATATATTACGAAACTAAAAACAAAAAAGTTGTATTAATTAATTTAAAATTATTTACCATTGTAAAAAAAGTGTGTTTTTATATTAAAAGGTATTTTTGAGTTATAATACATTATTTTTCACAATTCATTAAAAATGAATTTTACCAGAAAAATAAGAAAAATTAAACAAAAGAAAATGATGAGGTCCCTATTCTAAAAAAGAATTTTATTTTTTCAAATAGAACATGTAAAAGTGACCGAAACTGGATTTAAAAAGGGATCACCATTAAAAGTAGTTAAATTGACCTTTTAATGAATATTAGAGTATATGTGCCTGTAATTAGATTCATTCACATTTTATTACTCTAACAATTATTTGACAATTGTAAAAGCATTTAACGAACATGTATACTCATATTGTATTTAATGATTTTAATTCTTGAGATTACAATGGCTATGCATAAATTACAATTAATAATAATAATAATATATTATTATTTTTTACTACGACATAACATTGTGTGAATCATATGATTTCAATGAAATCTGTTGTTTCAAATCAGTTAAACCATCGAACATAGCATCCCCTTTAATGTAAAATTAATATTTAATTCACAAATGATAATAAATATGGAAATGTATTATTCCTTACACACATGTAATGTTACAATAAAACCACAAGAGAATCATGAAAATGGATTAATTTGGATATCTAAATAATCATGGGGTTCATGAGTTCAGTTTTAAAGATGAAAGGTGTATTAATGTGCCTCTACATTTTTTCGGGAACATAACTTGATCATGATCATGAATAATAATCTTCTTCTCCGTATTTGTTATTTGTATTATCAAATTTATAGGAGCTGAATATTTTTTATGATTGGTGTTTAATCTAGATAATATCAATTTAGGGTAAATTGTGAATACATATATATGAAACTAATTCATTTAATTTATGAACATTCTGAATTTTTCTTGATTCTATATAGAATTAGTAATTTCTATGATATCAATATGTATATGATGCATATTGTATTTAGAGATTATTTTTTTTAGATTGGGGTATTATTTATATAATATTATTTTATTTATTCTAAGAGGAATTGAGAGAATGAATATCACATTATTATTTTATTGAAGATACAATGAATGGATATTTTGTAAGAAAAAATTACCAAGTGTGAATTTTTTCCCGGAAATATTTATGTTTTATGTTATATAATATCAATAAAGGGTATATATTTTTATCCATAAAAGAATAAATTTGAAGATCATTTTCCAAGACTAAACATTGTTATTATGATCTATATTTTTTGTTTGATTAGCTAGATAATCATGTTTCATAGTGAGGAATTTTTTCATGTCAATCTAATACCCTCACCATGTTAATTTTGAAAAGATTAAAATTCATTTATAGTGATGAATGGGAATAAAATTTCAATGTAGAAAAAACATTATTTTATAGATCACTTGTTCTCACATTAATGTACTGTGGATAAGGGTTTATGATTTATAGTGATGTTTCAAATCTGGTTAAGGAATGTGATTTTATGAAGAATTATACATTGATAGCTTATTACTTACATCAATTGAGTGTTCATGATAAAATTTAAATGTGTTATGATTTTCAGTTATATATAGTTTTCATTACATTAATGATGTTTGGAAAATATCTTTATGGAGAGCATTTTGACATATATAATGTTCAAAAAATATTAATGTATATATTCACACATAAAGGGTTGAATATATTACAATGATGATAGTTAGAGTTGATTGATGATTGCGACCCCACATTACATTATCAAAATAGGAATGTGAAGATGGTTTATTATGATTTGAGTCAAAATGATTATGTTATATTATCTATGAAGAAGAACTCAAGAGATACAATATTAATTTTCATGTAATGTATAGACGTTGATATCATAATGGAATTCATGAAATTATATATTACTCAAATGAATAGTCAACTATATATCAATGTTATGATTAAAGAGGCACATGTGGAAGATATGGATCTACAAATGAAGGTGAGAAATGTTACTGATTCCAACCCTGATTGAAAAGAGAATGATAAGATTAATGAACTAGGTATTTGTCCAATTACTAAAAGTCATGAAGAATATTTTTTGAATGAATCTTATTGTCCATTATTCCCAATTAATTTTGTATGTATGAAGATGTAAACATTTCTAAAACAATATTTTTGGTGGGAGAACATGAAAAATGATATTAATGAGTATATAATTCAGCAAATTTTATTCTATAAATATACTGATGATTGATTTAATTCTATATTATTTTTACTACCATTACCAATAGTAGAATAACAATTGGAAAACAACACATTGTTTTTTGTCATCGAAATCCCTGAAACAGCTAAAAGATAATATTATAAATGGATTATTATTATTAATCATGAGAAGTCATTACACATCGTTTCCATCAGAAAATATTAATCTCTTAATGATGTCTCCATGATATACATTTTGGAATTCATAAGGATTTCACAGTGTACAATATTATATTTTATTTGATCATGATCCAAGGATTACATAGATGTTATAGAGATGAAATTAGTAGGATTTGGATATGGTGATTTGTTTCATTTGTAACAATTGTCCTCATATATATGTGTTGTATGATAACTCCCTTCAAACCATGAAGGAAATATTGATATTGCATTACCTATATATTATTGGTTGTAGGGATGAACACAATACATTAGTCTGAATCTCTTAATATTATTTATTTTACGAAATAATTAAGATGTTTCCCTATAAAAACATCTATTAAATGAACTCAATAACACTAACATGATATGATGATGTTGGAGAAATATTTTTATTATAAATAAAACTAGATTTGGAAACATTAGAGATGGTAATACTAATTCAACAACATGACAAGGCATCTCGGGTATTAATATGAGTCCGGTTGATAATTGTCAATGATATTTATAATTAAAATGCGGTGAGATGTTTTTATATGGAATTTATCTATGGAAAATGGTTATGATATTTTAAAATAATTGAACAATGAACCTAATATATATTGGTCCCATATAGATTTTATATCTAATATGGACTATATGGTACCACATGGAACTCCAATTGAACCTATCTCAAGTTCAGGATATGTTCGATGTATATCGATCAAGGAATAAAATAATTAATCTTTAATATGTAATGAAAATAAATGTTATACTAATAGATCCTGATTATTCGAATGAATAAAAACTATTATAAATATTATATCATAGTTATAAGGTAATATGCCAATAGAATTGTCATCCCATTAGTGATATTTCAAGGAATCAAAAAATGAAAATTCTAGATGAGAAGTCAAGGTTGTGATGAAACCAATGTATCAATTATTTTTTGAATCAAGGTACTGGAATTTATTAGAGAAAAGTTATTTTAAGGTGTGTATAGTGTAACATCTGAATATTTTATACTTATTTACCTTGTAATAAACTTGAATTATAAAATTGTTTTCTTTCATGTAACCCTCAGTGAAAATTAATTTTAACAATACAATTCTTTATTATGTAGTGTTTAAAGAGGAAAATATGAGTAGTAATATTGTAAAATATAAAATAATATTTTATATGATGAAAAATAATTGATTAATGCATGATTGATAATTAACCATTATTCAGTAATGTCAATTTACGCTTTATAAAATGTTTTTAACGTGTTTTAATTCCATTTTTCACGCAGGCATATTATAATTAAATTTTTCCATTTGTAATTTTATTAGAAAATGAATTTTATTTAATGAAATATAATTATAACATTATCTAATGGTTAATTTTATTTATTTTTCTAAATTGTTTAATTTTTATGTGAAAAATAAAAAAATCAAAAAAACTGTACAAAATATCATTTCTACTCAAGTAAAAGTACATTTTTGATTTGAATATGATATTAAATTATCATAGTTATACGATTATTATATATTATATAATTAGATATATGTTAATAATTTTTATTCAGTATTTTGATATAAGTTCATTTTTGGGATTAAACACATATTTTCTTAAATTTATTTTTTTGTGCACAATTTTTTTTGTATTAATAATTTAAATTAATATATATATTTTTAATTTTTTTAATTATATTTAATATTATAAATTAAATAATATATGACAATTTCATTGTTATTTCACCGGTAGTTAGTTATTGTTAATTATTTTCAATGTTCAATAATGCATTCTAATAAATGTGGTTTTGTTGCAGTTTTTCCAATTATTTAAAATAAAAAAAATGATATAAATTGACTCTATTAAAATAAATTCTCAATTTTATTAATTAAAATTTATAAAAATTTATAGTTTAAAATTAATATTATTTATAATTAATATTAAATATAGTAAAATATTGTGACTAAAGTTATATTTAAAATGAGTTTACCATATGTAAAACATGATATAATTATAGGATTTCCGACAAAAATTTGGTTAAATTTATCATTTTAATATATTTAATATATTTGTTATACTAAAATAATATTATTGAAAATTTTGAATCTACATTACCAAGAATGTTTCATTATATAATTTAATTTTTTTATGAAATTCAATCTGTGTCCCTCCTCTGATATATAAAAGGGATATTATTATCCAATGGTATTCGCAGAATATTAGCAATATATATCAGTAAATGTACCAAATTAATAGATATCCTAGAATCATTCCACTTATCCTAGATTTTATATTATTCTTATAAGACTAATCCTTCAAGGAATTAACTGTATGTTGAACGAGGTCTCCAAATGAAGTGGTATAAATCCTAACAATGAATTTAATATTGATTTCATCAACTAATTTATATAATATTATCTTATCCCTTATAAAATTTTGAATCCATTTGAATAAATATATTTTGGATTTTTATGAACCTTTTAGATACATTTACCACCTCTCCTTCATCAAATGGTAGAGAAAGGAGTTGGTCATGTGCATGTGGGGAATAACACCTCAACATTGTAATACGATTCATTTTCTATTGCCATATTTCATGATAGGTTATTATGTTTTATTTTATGAATATATATATTAATTTCTTATAATAATTTTTCTATAAAAGTTAATTATTAATTTCCGTTATTTCACATTGTGCATCATAAAATGGAAACATTAACCATATGTGTGTGTAACAAACCACCTCCATATAGTGATGTAATTAATTTTTATCACCTCATTAACTGAATATATATAATAATTTATAAAATTTATATATTTTATATTGATATAAATATTAACATTATTTAGATGATTTAATCCTGATAAAATTTCATGGACCATTACTATTATACCAAAACAGATATGAAAAATGAAGTTGCTAAAAACTAAAATGATAATGTTTATGAATTATTATTAATTAATGTTTGAGTTTATATTATAAGTAAATCATGAATTGTATTAAATTTATGAATTATTATTTTTGGTATATGTTTAATTAAATTAAATTTATAATATATTATCTTTGAGGGATTATGATGCATGATAATCTTAAGGTATGAGTTTCATGTTTCGATAAAAAAATTCATGAGATTGATTGTGTTTAATTTTCATACTAATAAAATTATATTTTTAATATCTCAAAAATATTATTTAATTTCTTCTGAAATGTTTAATTATTGATATTAGATATTATCATTCATTTTCATCCACTTATTTTAATTAAATATTGAATTTTTTTAATGAAAACCGACTTCATTTGTCTTTTTAGTCAGGAAATTTTTCATCAATGTCATTGATTTAATAGAAATGTTTTCATGAATGATTTTAATATTAATGAATATTTTATTAATTTAATTTTTACACATTTTTTAACCTCTATAAACATTCATAATATGTAGACTGTTGTTATTTTTTTGATAAATTACATATGAGTCTTATGAAACTGTGAAATAAGTTTTTGTTTTAATGTTCACTACATCAACGAATTTATTCACCATCATGAATAACATATTGTTTGGTTCTTTCATTTTAATTTTCCATGTATATATAAAATCAAAACAAATCGTTTATTTTTTATAATGTTTTTTATTTTTAATTAATTATTTCAAAATATATTCTAAATTTTCCATATGAAATTTCCTATGATTATGTTATTTTATTTTATTTTATAACATCGTATTTCAGTGTTTCTTATGAATTATTTTGGATATTATCCACATTATCTGTATTTATTTTTTAAAAAATTCGTTTATTATTTTTGATATACTGTTGTTAGGAGTCCCATAACATTTTCATTGGTTATGATATAATGATACAATTAAGTTATTATGATATTTTAGAAAAAATATATTTCATTTTTATGGTGTGATGGGTGGGCCTAGAATTACATTTCCCTCCAATACATTAGTAAATGAAGCATGTCTTCCGATATAATAAAGACTATAATGGGGTGTGAACTCAATTAAATAATGGAATTTCTTCCAATAATGTTTTATTGGGAGTGAACAATGACTAAGGAATAATGGAATGGGGAGTAACCCAATCCACTATGATTTTTTTGGAAGAGAGACATGACTAGGTAAATTATTCAAATATATAGTGTATGGCACTATATAGGAATGAGGAATGAGATTTAACCATTATAAATTTGGTCGTTGAATATATCATCATTGGAATCATGATCATTATAAAAATGGTCATTTTATATTTGGTCATTTTGTTTTCAAGTATCCATTTATTAGATTTGAGCCATATATTTTTTTAGTAACAAAGTGTAAATAATAGATTAAAATTAAAAGACCTAAATTAACTAAAATATTATATATTTTTATCTGGTATATATTATAATAATAATTATTAAAAGTATTGATTTAGTGTATTTTTTAAAATGTGAAAAATATTTTAGTATCAAGGGTCTATTAATATTAAATGCATAAGATATGAATAGTGAGATATATCTGGTGGTGGTTAAAACTTTTAAATGTAAAAAATTGTATTTTTCATAGAAAAATTATTTACGTGTTGTTAATTTTCATTATATTAACCCAAATTTATCACTATCAAATAATTATATTGTTGTATATTTTATATTAAAAAAATAAATATCATTCTAAATATTTTTAATTTTTAATAAAAAACAATAAATTATCTTTATTATTAAAAATATTTCATCTTTAACATTGGTATTTCAATGATTTTCATTTTTATATTAAAAATTAATTTAAATTACATTAAATTATTGAACTAATAAAAAGGACCTAATATTTATAATAAAAATTCAAATTATTTAATATGAAATATTTTAGTTTAATAATAAAAAAATTGATTCTGTTAAAAAAAATTAACCCTAATAAAGGTAAAAATATTATTTAAAAATTAAAATATAAAATTAAAATGTATTTGTAGATAATATAATTAAAATGATATATTTGTAATGATGACTCTAATTATATATATATATATATATTAAATACCATTCATTTTTAACTCTAGTGTAAATTTAAAAAATATTAATTAATTTATTAAAGGAAATGTTTCTAATTTTATGTATATATCATATTTATTAATTTAAATGATAATGTTCTAATATAATTTTTTTTATAATATTAAAGCACATCTAATTTCAGAATTAAAATATTTAAATTTGGTAATAATTTTAATCATGTATTTTTAGTAAAAATATAACTAACATAGTAATTAATTAAACAAGTAAAAAAGGAGTAGAATGATAAATCATTGGGTATATAATATTGTATAATTTATATGATATTTATGCATTCTATAAGTACTGTTATATGAACTTAAGATATAAGTATTTTTTAACAAACAAATTATCACCTAAAACAATTATCTTCTAGGTAATTACATCATTACCCATTACCTATCATATGTTTTAAAAGAAATGTGACTCATTTACTTATATAAAATGATATAACTGTCGTGCACTCAAAACCACATTATCCACCCAAATACTAGTTGAAATAAAAATCAAAATTTACAATCATAAATTAATATTCTATTTTTTCTTTTGGTGACCATAATTTTCCCAAATACTATTTTTTAGAGTCCTTTAAAGATAACCCTCAAGTTCACAATGGTACTAATATCCACTCAGTAATCATTTTATCTATATATTTTTATATAACCTTATAACAAAATCAAATTAATCACTTTAATAACATATATATAATTTGATAAAACTTATTCAATAATGATATATAATTAAATAATATCATTCATAACAATATTGACCCACAAATTGTTAACAATTCACATTTGGGTGCTTCTAGCTACCTACTTGAATAATGCTATAAATTTCAATCATGGATTACTATGGGATGTTAATTACTTGAAAATTATTATATTAATATGTAATTTTTTTTGGTCATACTAATATATAAATCATTATTAACATACTTTCTATTATTTTTTTAAATTACTAAATTATGAAAGATAAAATTAAAAACATTAAAATACATACCAAAAACTCTCATGTAATGAAATTGGAACATAGTAACTCATTTATTTTTTTTATTATAGTAACATGAATATTATGGATAGAATTAATTCATGAAAATTATTTTATGATCAAATAAATTATAATAAATATGAATTTTTAATTGTAGAAGCTAAAAATAACTTATAAGCAAAATTTAATTGACATAAATAATTCTTTTAAAATAATTAATATGAACGACGAATTTTAATGTTAATATAAATGAATCAGGATTTGAAAAATATTTGTAATGTTTCACATATGATTATATATGATTTAATAGAATCTATCGCCTATCAATAATATAATTATATAATATTCTTTT
Organism: Viscum album; assembly: GCA_963277665.1. NCBI lineage: Eukaryota > Viridiplantae > Streptophyta > Magnoliopsida > Santalales > Viscaceae > Viscum > Viscum album. The sequence goes on along the minus strand of OY728152.1, from coordinate 862,734,194 downwards.
AAACTTCCCATCAATGGGACATGTATTTATGTAATTTATAATTCCCTCATAACATAATAAACAAATAATTACTTGATTTATAAAAGTTATGATGTTTCTATAGAATTCATGATATTTTTGGTTTAATGTTTTAAATATTTAATTAATATATTAATAAATAAATTTATTTTTAATAAATTTATATATCTCTTCCAAAAAAATGTGTTTTTAATTACACAACTATTTATTCAGGGCTCCTAATTTTCATTTAAATGGAGTCATTATTCTGTTTATATTGGCATTTTAATTTTTTGATAAAAGTATTATATTCATTGAAAAAAATATTATATATGTTATGATAATAAAACCCTTATAAAGTGTAAGAAAATAATGGAATCTCATTAGTCTAGTGAAAAACGTTAAAACGCATATAATTTTATTACATTCTTCACAACAAATCCTTGAAAAAATATATAATATATATCCATGTGATGAATTAAATCATTAATAATAGGAAGGAATTGAAAACCATTATCTACATACAAAACTATTAGTTTGGAATGAGGTATATGATAACTCATGAAAATATTCCTTGAAAAACTAACACGTCTCCATTCTATGTTTATTAACTTTTCATTCACAACAAAATCAATACATTTCAATGAAATCCATCAAACAATACCAAAATAATTATTTAGGAGTATCATATAAATAGCCTTTTTAACTCATGTTTAATGTGTTTGGGAATAATGGTTTCCTATTTTATTTGATATGTGTATCTTATTGTGTTATTTTACAATATTTATTCCTTCAAATTGAAATCATTATACGATGCATGTGATAACTATTTCGAGTGCACCCATCATCATAAACTATATCATACTATCCTATCATTATCATCAATTATAATATAATTTATCATGATTTTTTTTCTATGGCTCCACCTTTGAACATAAATCCCATGAAAATCACATTTGAACCCAAAACAGAAGGAAATCCATTTTTTAGAAAAACATGGAGAAATATATGTTACATTAAAAAATCCATTTAGAAAAGTATTCCCTAAATACTGGTAGTATGATCATCGTTTAAAAAGAATGAAAAATTTAAATGATATAATTATATATAACTACGGAATTTATGTAGGAAAAATTTTATCTAGTTGTATATGTTAAAAAACATTATAATAAAGTTTGTTAAAAACCATAAAAATTCTCATATAGTATTTGTAAAAATATTCCATTATAAATCCTTTTAAAATAAAAAAAATAGTTGAAAATTTTCAATTAAATACATTGTATATAAATTAAAACATCAATGGATTTTTTTATGATCATGGATATGGAGGATAATGATATTAAATGAATACATTAATGCAATGTTTTTAAAAAATATAATACATTATGTCTCATCAAACATCAACATTCTCCAACTCGTGAAAAAATAATTATACTATTTAGATAATTTATTAATAAATATTTTTTCTTTCAATTCATTTTCATTATTCCAATTGTTTTTTTATTATCATATTATAAATAGTTACTAATCTAGATAGGTTTACATTATAAATTTTTAAGTATTTCGGTATATAACCTCCAAATAACATTCATATATTTACGTTGGTGAAATAATTTATTTTTTCACCATTTAAAAAATATCATAAATTTTTATATTTTTAATTTTAAAAATTTAATTTACTATTAATACCATCTATTGTAGATGTTCGTCCAAAATTTAATACATAATTTCAATGAGTAGATAGTCTGTACAGATTCCTGAATAATATTTTCAATTTTCAAATATTTTGGATTTAAAAAAATAGAAAATATATTATTATAATATAATGATAAATATATTTTATATATTTCATATTTATTCATTATATTTATCATAATTACAATTCATGCTGGGTAGTAATGACAAACCAGTCACATTGCATCATGGTGGTGGTGGTCTACACGTACTACCGATTGATGTTATCATTTTACAAAAGTAGGAATATTTTTAAGGTAAGTAATATATTATCACTATTAAATCATAATAATGTCACATATTTCATAATTATAAAATTTATCCATAATTTAAAAAGCCTATATGATCTGGTGGTGAGAAATGATACACATTGCTTCATGGAGGTTGTAGTCCACATGTACGTGAAGGAAATGTTTTCACTTCACAAATAATGTAAAATGAAATCATAAAATCATCCAGTTATGAATTATAACTCTTCTTTGGGAAACCACATTTCTCATACATATTTTGCCTCTTACGATTATTCAATTGAATTGGAATGGGCTACTAGGAGATGGAGAGGGATTTTGGAAATGTATTTGGTCATTAATTGGTTGATCTAAAAGGATATGAATATGTGAATAAGAGAGGTTATGAGGTCCCTTTTGTATTTTAATAGAGCATAAATGTTATAATTATTCAGGAAATTTAAATTATATAAATGGATTACTCATGGGTATGTGGAACATATTTTCTTAATTTTTAATGATATGGTTATAAGGGTTGAAGCAATATCATCTAGAAAAAATTAATAAAATATTTTTTAGCTTTGTCACTAACTTTTTAACTTAGTGAACATATTTTACCAAATTATGGTGGTAAATAATTTCCATTGGAAGGTATTCAATAGGTCCAAAAATGTAATTTAACTATTTAAAAATTTTAAAATTACTTATTCCAAATATAAAAACTATTTTTTAAGATTAAATTAAAATAATTTTAATAATTATTTTGAATATAAGAACCCATAATTCATTGAGATATAATTTAATGAAAAAATAAATGTTTTCAGAATAGAAATGATTCTTTAATAATATATTGTATATTTAGGGTTAAAATTTAATTAATTTATTTATTTCTAATAACATTGAATATATATTACACTAAAATAAATCCGAATAATTTTAATTCATGAATTGATTTAAAAAAATTACTATTTTTATAAAAATCAGTATTTTATCAATGTTCACAAAGTTAATTCTTTTAAAAATATATCAACATTTTCACATAAGATAAATTCTATAAGATTATATTAAAATGAAGTTGATTTTTTTATGTTAAATTATGAATTAATAGAAATATATTATTTAAATAAAACCATATAATTTCTGAATAAATTAGTTTAGATATTATAATTTCTCATTTAGTAGAAAAAATTATTAAAAATTTTTATAGGTAATACGACATTATGAAATCTAATAAAGGATATTTTTTACACCTAAAATTTATTTATTATTAACATTACATGGGGTGTCACATAATACAGATTTGTTTTTCTAATATTGTGTATTTACTACACTTGTGGATTATATTATCATCATTTATGTTTGTTTTATGAAATATATATTACATTTCATGATCACTCATTCATATATTTTAGATTCATTTATTACTAATGGCATAATGTTTTTAATTAACTTAATTTCATTAAATAGAGTTATAATAATTATTCATAAACATCATTATTAAATGGAGGTTTCATGTAGCCTTGAATTTTTTGTATATTTCATTTGTATATTCTTTTCTATGGAATTTTAATTTATTTTAATAAATTACTTTTTCTTGATGGGTTCATTTCATCATAATATCCAAATGTTAAAAAAACTATTCTACTAATTTTTTAATAATATTTCAATAACATTATATTATTATTTATTTCCTTGATTTTTATCATTTATTATATAGATAAATAAATAAGTATTAAAATCTATAATCATCATATTTCTTTGTATACCAATTGAAAAAGTGGTTTCTAAATATTTCATCGATTTGAATTTTTTTGTTAAATTTATCTAAATTTAATGACAATTAATTTAATTTAATTTTCATTTATTATTAATAATCATTTATAAATATAATAACATCAAAATAATTTTTCAAAAAAGTTCCATTACTATTTATTCTTTATGAATACTATTTTCAAAAAGACAACTTGTCATCTGGTCAGAAATGATTTATTAAAGAGAAATGTTTCTACAGATTTTTATGATTATATTAAAAACATATTATGGATAATAATTTTAGAATTTATCTTCAATTTTAATATAGATCTCAAAATATCCAGTCTCATTTTAGTAATTTCAATTATCAATCTCAAAATTTTATTATCATATAATTGTTTTGGGGGATCAAATTATTCAAATTAGCGGACTTAATTCCAAATATCAACTTATGTAATAAAATTATAATAAGTTATGTAATCAATATTAATCCATGGATTTTCATGATGATATATATAATTCATATTATAAGTAACATATATGTATTGTTTATATTTTTTTAATTAGATGGTCTAATATTGACATCCAATGCATTGGGTAACGTTTAATATCCAGGAAATAAGTCTTGTGGGGACATGACTGATATTATGATATTCCTACAACCTTATGTACGGATATGATTCCTATTTTACAATTTCCATAACCTAATTCATGTAGATGATTAATATTAATATATTTTCATTACAATATTCTCATATATGATTTAATCTATCTATATTATCAATGTCAAACTTAGTATTCTGATGTTTATTCATCATTTATAAGTTAGGCTCATGATTTTCTCATGAACCATGGATTTTGAATATTTTATCTAGTATATTAATTATTATTCTATGATTTATGATTCATATAATGATGTTTTGTGTCCACATTTAATGATTTGTTGAAAAATATTCTAATTCTATTTGCATTTTAATCTGATATTTCTCCCTGATCATGATTAATTATATGAATGTGAACTAAACACAATATAAATCATAGATATGATATCATTTAATGAGTATTCTATCATAATAATTTTGTTTCCACATTTTAATATGGTATTTTATGTTGGATTATTCATCTAATTGACTATTATATAGTTATATTAATAGTCAATTCTGAATCAATAAACAATAATAAGCCATCTATGTAGCAAAACACTAAAATAAATAAATCATAGGGTAACAAGATTATGCATTAAATTTTTTAGTGTTCCTTTTAATTTTTATAAATTATTTAAAATATTTTCATTCCATGATCATTCCATATGAATTGGAAAAGTATAAGGTATGGGTTATCTATGGGGATTGGGTAAATAAGTGTGTGTGAACCAAACATAAAACTATATATGATAAACCAAAAGTGATATAAGGTGGAATTCAAATATTATAAGTTCCTGAATTTAGGACATCATAGGATTTATTATGGAAAAACCCTAACCCTAGTATTCTCAATATGGGGGATAATATATTACATTATAATTAGAAAATAGAACTCATTTTTCGAATGAATGAATATTTATATTGATTTTGAAAAAAAGAAAAATAACTGAATCACGTATTACAGTTGAAAACATAAAATATGACATTATGTTTTTTTATGAAATCATTATTCTATATATCATATCCCAAAATATCAATCATAACATAAATATTGGAATCATGGGGAAATGAAACATTAGATATGTGTGAGATCCACAACCCAGTATGTGTATGCATATAGAAGAAGTTGTCATGAATATATAATAACTAAACAATATAGTGAGGTAATTATGTGAATAAAAATTCTTTTTAATCAATTAATTGATAATGAAATAGAATATCATATGAATAAAATCAACTAATATTATTTCATATAAATAATCACATAAACGTTAAATGCTTCCTTCGATATCATAAAAAATAAAATGATAACACGGAAAAAAAATTAATAATATCATCATAATTGAATGACTAATTAATAAAATTCTAAAATTACCATCAATTATTCTTTCCAACAAATCTTACACAAATGGGCATGCCCTTTATAAAATATATGTGCTATTTTTTATCATTTGTCCGACCGATGTATCGAAGGGCAATATTGTGCCCCATATATCACATACAAAGTCCAATTCTTTTCAAACATGAAATGGGCGAAGCATAATAAATGTAAAATATCATATTGATAAACTAGAAATGGTATGTTAAATAATTCCCCTATAAATAAAAATTATCGTAAACTATGTAGATAATAATGACAAATGTTATTAAAATAGTACTTCCCCTGTAAAAAATATCATAAGATTTACTCTGAAATTATAATGATGGTATCATTAACACATATCCACATGGGATGATTAATAAAATAATTAATGGTATAATTATTGAATTTAAATATCATTAAATTTTAATTAAAATATCTACAGTAATATATCGTTTTCCTTGGAAATTCAATTATAAAAATAGAAAAATAATAGAATTATAGATAAAAATTTCATTAAATAAATCTTGCAATCATTTAAGGGAAGATTCAATGAAATGGGATGTCCGGATGGTGGTTAATTTTGTGTTTTATATATTTGTTAATGAATAATTCCTTTCACACTACTATAAAAAGTTAAAATATTACTTCATTTGGAAAATTAAATGAATATTTTTTTCAAACTAATAACTATACTTTTTATCGTTATGTTGTTGTTTTTATATAAATTTATTTAATATTTATTGGCCATGTTTAGTTTCATAGGAGATATTTATATATTCGGTATAGTTATGCAGGACATACATTTGGGGAAAAATGATGGAACACATTAAAAATAAGGAACAGAAGGGAACATCACATGGAGCAACAATGATTATTGGTGAAACAACATAAATTTATAATTTAACCTTATATTTTTTAAAGAGAAAGAGACTATTACATCCATTGAATAATGGTTTTTCATGATGTTGGTTGTTCAATATTGGTACTGAAGGCTCAAAACTAAACAACCATATAAAAAATTATATTCTAGTGATGAAAAACATTGTTATACATGAACTTAACATCATTACATGATGTTATGTTTCAAGTGATTATTCTTTCAAAGGTCACGATGAAGAATAGACCAGAAAATGTTAAAAAATTAAAGCCCCATAGATTACATGTTATGTAATCATTACATGACCTTTAAGTATCATATATACAAGAAGAAATGATCATTTCCATTGTTTCATTAATGTTATGGTTTATAATTGATGACCTATGATTAATATTTAACATTGTGTTTTTCTAAAGGGAACCAAAAGAATAATTACAATGTTATAAATATTTGGTGCTAGAATTGATATTGTTTAATTCCAATCCAGTATTGAGGCCTGACTACAGCGAGACTTCCATTTGGTTCTGACATACTGTTCATTATAGATAGATTGTTTTAATGGTTTTTAGTTTTCAATTTCATTAAATTATTTAATGTGAAATTTTATTACATATTAATTACAATATATTTATTTTCATCATTTTAATTCCAATGAATTCATACCATATTTTGTGTTTCATTATTTCATAATTCATGTTTTCATTGAATTATTTTCATACAACATTAATGGTGGATTTTATTATTGTGAATCATTTAATCATTATTTCATACATGCAATATGTTAATATCAATTTAGAAATTAAATAATTTGAGGAAAATATTCTTAGGGTTAATGGTCAAGAGTAGGAGTGTTTCTACGACTAATGGATAAATATATTGATCCTTTTTAACGCAATAGATAGTAATTAGGTTAATAATTATTTTTCATCGCATTTATTTTCCAAATAATATCATGGGACGTGAAATTGAAATAACTTACCTTCATTATCGTTGAGCAGGACAATATACATTAGCATGAGACACTTTCATCATAGAATATTTGGTTTTTAGTTAGGTTGTCAGTTATACCATAAACATTGGATAGTCTCAACATAGGTTGATCAAACTGGTTTAACCAAAATAAATTTTTCACTATTTCACCGCTTCACAAAATAATCCATATGACTATCCCAAGTATGATTCATGATTATATTCTTCATATACCAGAAAAATGACCCAAATCCGTTATAATCATTCTTCCTATATTTTTTAATATGTGACATTTAATTAGTTTAATAAAATTATATGAAATTAGGGTGACCTGAACATTAGTCCTGAATTGACTAATGTGTTCCCTGTCTTATATGGGTTCTACCATGTACATAAACTCTATGAGTAATTTTTTATTTTGGCTCTTAATTAAGAAATAAAATTCATATTGATCATAAAAATGGGAAATAATGCACCAAATTAGGGCTGTTAAAACTAGTGTCCTTTTAAGGGGAAAAAGGAGTGTTGTAGAAGTCATGAGACTAATTACTTTGGTAAAAAACATTAATTATCCAAATTTCGTTTAAATATTTTATTTTAGGTAGTTATTATAAAATTTGTATTTCATTATTATTTATATATAACACCAATTATACATTTTTATTATTATATTGGTTTCATTAAACATCATATGATTAGTATTCCACATAACCACTAGAATACATTGAATACTATAAGTATCTGACCAAATGGTAGACATTTAATTATAAATTGTGGTGAAATAATGAAACGAGGACGATTGATTCATATTCTTTAAAATATAAGGACTTCCGACCACAATAGTTAGGTGAAAACACTCATGTAGCCCATGAATGAGACATTAATATTCATATTACTGGAAAATATCATGGGTTGTGCATAATTTAGAGGATAGACTAAACGGGAAACTAAAGAATTATATGGATGTCATAGAAAATATGATGAATTTAAACATGGATGATATCAGATTATTTGAGTATGATGACTGTAAATGGGATGGGGAATTCCATTATGGTGACACAAAACATCAACAAGAGTAGTACATTAATAAATTAAATTCTTTCAAATATACATAAGAGTATAATTTGTATTGTAAGATATCTGGACTTCTGAAAAAGTTCAGTCTCATGGTGGTAATGTTGATAGTGGATCATGAATACCAACTAAATGAATATGGAGAATATATTAAACTCATTTATCTTTTTATATAAAATTTAAATTTAATTCTAGGAAATATAACATAAAATTTAAATGTTTGGATATTGTTTTTGATGTTTTATAAGAGAAAGAGGTGGAGGATGTTGATTCATTAGATAAAATAAAGGAAGAAAATTTGGAGGCCTAAAACAAAAAATAACACCAACAACATGTTTAATGTCATAAAAAAGATGTTCCTCTATATTAATAAAGAGTTTCAAATCCCATGGAATCTCTTCAACGCATTCATAAATACCAAGAATAACAATGAGATTCTCTTAGATAGTTACAATGAGAATAGGTTAAAAATGAGTCTCTAACTCCTAAATCTGTTCCATAATGTGAACATATTAAAAAATAAATGCTGTTATAGTAGATCAATAGTTCTAAAAAGTATTTCTATATATTTATTTATCTATATTATCATTATGATTATCCTTAATATGCATCCCACCACAAGTTCCAATTTTGTAGGATAAATATATGAGAAAGCTGTGAACAACCTTATATCTATAGAAATGTAATAGGTGGGTACATCCAAGATTATTATCTCTATATCATGATATAATTCATTAAAAACTAATGGTGGATCTAAATGACTAAAAAATGTGATTTTATCATGAGGAAACTTGTATTTTTAAATTTCATTATAGGACATCAATTTATTTTATTTGTTTCATCGCTCACCATGTGGTTGTCAGTGCTTATGTCTAATCCATATATGTTTTTAACGATAATTTACATTCATTATCCCTTCTTATTTTTCTATCCCTATAAGAAATATATAATAAGTAATTTAAGTGTTTCACACAAGGCCAATTCATGTTATGAAAAAATATTTCACATCCAATAATTTTTCTAAGAGAACATGAAAAAATATTCAAAAGAATTAATGTATGGGGTGTACTATTTTTACATGTCTATATTTTTTAACATCGTGTTTTTCCATGACATTATTAAAATTAAAAAAAAATTAATGAATTGAAAAGTTTCATGAACTGAATTTAATTATATTCACCAATAAAAATTAAATAAATTTTTTCCTATATTCTGTAACACCCCAAGCTTCCACGGTACGTTTCCCTTCGAATAATGCGATAGCGTGTGTTGTACGCAACCTCGAGTTCTAACACACACCACAACTAATTAAACTAGCCGTTGTGAATAGTAATACCTACTTTTTGAAATCATATATATTTTATACTTCAAAATGGACTTCATTTTTGGATTCAGAATATTGAAATTAGCCTAGGGTGAAATTTTGGTACTTTTCGGATAACTTTTATATTTTGATGAATAGTGAAAATTACTAAATTTTAATTAAAAACAACTTTTTTAATCAAAATAATTAATAGTGATAAATTTTTAATTTGAGTAGTTTTAATGTATATTTAGAATATATTTTTACCATTTAATATAATGTTGGTCATTGGACATAATTTTACAATTAAACCGAACATAAACAAGTGTCAATCTTTTTATAGTTATTATCTCTTAAAAACACGCTTTTTGTTTTGACAGCGGGAATTAATTTTAAATTAATTTCTGCCACTTCTATGTTTTGAATTTAGGAAAATGGATTCCATATTTGGAATCAGGATGTTCAAATTGTGTAAATAGGTAACTTTTATTTTTAGACATTTTGAATAGTTACTGTGGTAAATATTTTATTTACCATGGTTAAAGGGTAAATCCGGTAAATAAGGGTTAAAAAATAATATTATAATAATACAAAATTACCCTAAAACGTGTCCTAACCTTATTGGAGGACACATAACCGACCATGGGCATCCTTGGGTCAATTTGGGGACCCCTTGGATCCACTTGTATGTGGTAGGGACACATTATATTAATAAAGTTAAAATAAAAATAAGAATGGCATAAGCTTACATCTTTTAGAAGAACAATTTTTACATAGGGTTATACATGTTGGATTTTCGATTATAAATATTCATTAGAAATATAAAAAGATTTCCTACATGATGATATTTTATTTATAATTTTTAGACATCAAATAAGTTAAATTATTAATGACACAATAATGATGTAATGTTTACCTCATTAATAAATCATTGAAATAAATAATATTATAATGATTAAAATATTATCTAAAACCTGTCCAATTCTTATTGGATGATGTTATTTAGAATATGAGTCATCTTATCTTAGACCTCAATGATTTTTGGACCATTAGAAACCGAATATAATTATATTATAAAATAATACTTTCACTCTTTCCTAAAGAGCCCCTCCTCTTCCTTATAAAAGGAGACCAGTTCTACTCATTCCTCACACCTCTCAAGCCACTTGGCTCGTCCAAACTCTGCCCAACTAAGCTCCCCACATCCCTCTCCTCCTCCTTGAATCTTCCCCTTAGGAAGAAAGCATTTCAACAAGTCCTTTGGTTCCAACCAAAGTGAGTTACCTAAATTAAAGGTAACGATTTCTCTTAAATTATTTTCATTTATTTTGCTTCTCCAACCCCCAAACTCTTTTTATTTCCCTTCTTTTGTAACAACACCAGTATCCTAAATATACTAGGATGTTGTTATAAGAAGTATTCAAACTACACATACACACAACTCCATCTAATGGATGATGAACATAATGTTTCTGTGGATGGCAAACTAACGCCTCACGAAACGATGATTGTTCAAATACATCTTACCGCCTATCATGGTGGCCATTATGATGGCACTGTAATTAAATATGATATTAATGATATATATTTTATATATAAGCTTCTGTAATTCCATTATATTTCATACCATTATTCGTTTCATGTTGTATATACATACGATAATTTCATTTGAGGAAGTGCGGACTACCGCCCCCTTAAAATGATATGACTCGTTCATACCACACATGGAACGTATAAAGGATGGTGTTAATGAACATAAGTAAAATATATAAAATATTATATTATACTGGAATAGTAATATATTTATGTATCATTTGGATTCGATTCTTTTAAAATAAAAATTAAATGGAAATAGTGTTCATGCGTACGTACGGACTACCGTCTCCACGAACGCGATGAGATTCATTCTCCATCGTATCCATTCAAGTATAATTATCATTTAATGATTTAAAAATGATGTTTAAGGACTTGATATCATTCTGGATATCAATAAGATACAACAAACATGACTTATGTAACAAAACATATAAAGAAAATGAGTAAGTTAACACCCGAAACGACGATAATACTAAGATATTATTATCAAATCAATATTAAAAGATCATATATGATATAATATTAATGTATATGATTATTGTATAATTTAGTAACAATTATTTCACTATTATACAGGAGGTTAACCTACCCCAACCAAGGAAAAGTACAAGGTAAGGGTTATTTCACAATCTCTTCATTATCCGAGGTTGTTTATACGTAATAATCTACTGGGATATCTTTATCATCCACATCCATGTTTCTTAAAAATGTATTTCAAAACATTTTTACTATTTACAAGAATATGGGTTAAAGTCATTTATACCCTTGTTTGACTTTTTATAAGAGGTTTATAAAGGAATCTTTCCGTCGTTTTCGAAACAAGGTCCTTTTTAACCTTTTCGACAGAATTGAGGTAAGAATGTTTTTTTTAACTTATACGGCGGGTGCGGTTATTTTACGCCTTTATAAAATCTTCAAAGCTTCCCTTACAAGCTTATAAGAATATTTTCAAAGAAAATGTTTTATTTTTTATGGATCTTAAATGATTTCAAAATAAAAGGAGATATTTCTTTTAAAAGAATTTTGATTTCATCTATGTCAACATCCTTTGATGGATTTTAAGATTATTTGAAGTTGATTTATTATGATACAAAACTTCTATATTGTATTGAAGGTTTTGTGATATATTTGACTATGGATGTGCTATTTTATACCATTCATAGTTTATGGTGAATGTATTGACATTTCGTATGCTAGTTTTAATACGAATGTTTATGTTATGTTTAAACCTTTTCATATGGGAATGCATTGGACTTAATAAGTGACGGGTGGAGCCCGCTATAGCTCCTCGATGCATCGGTAGGTCTCATGAGACAAACTAGTGTCTTGGCACAAGGCCTTGACAAAATCTTATTTGTAGTCTTGGCACGAGGCCTTGGCTATGTGGTTATGATAGTCTGGCATTATGCATTCCAACATTATGAAAGTGGTTATTGATTTTTGCATGTGATTATTCGATTAGTAGAATATCCATGTGAATAAGTAAATGGCATTATTTCATTTTATTTATGCCATACCATGATGAAAGTTCATATTTAAAAGGCTTTTGTTTTAGTTATACATTGCCTTAAATGTTTATTCTTATTTATGAAAGTTTCCGCTATATTGTTATCCTTACTGGGCATTTGAGCTCACCCCTTTTCTATGTTTTATTTTTCCCAGAAAGTGAAGATGTAAGTTATGAATGACCTGCAGGGATATTATGAGGGGATTATAGTGTGGACTGTGGAATCATTATGTTGTTGTAGTAGTTTTTCATTTTATGATGTAATGTAAAACTTATGAATATATCTAGTGTTTCCAAGGCTACTAAACCAATCGGTCTTTCGAGATTTGATCTTTCTTGTGATCATGCCAATGTTATGTAATAATGCACCGACTCTGGGTAGCTGGGGTCGGGGCGTTACAGTTGGTATCAGAGGAAGTTTAGTACAAACCTTGGAAGCTAGATTTAGTTAAACTCTGATTAGAGCACGTAGACCTAAGATGAACTTTGAGGATTTTTATAGAAGAACTTCCTAGAATTTTGGTATTGTAGAGATTTTGTCAGTTTTCCGAGCAATACATCCCTGTCTGGATACGAGCAGGTAGAGGCGGCTCTGGCACAGATGTACCTAGGGGTAAAATCCGAAAACACCGCTTTGAGCTAGACTCGAACGGGAACTGGTGCACGACAACGGGCCTTGCTGCACTTTTGGATACGACACTCCCGGGGGATATGCTTAGGATAACTCTCATTTTCTTTACAAATCATTATGAAGGGTTTATGAGTATATACTTCCTCAAAGAAAACATTTTTATGATTATGGATTATATCCATAAATAGTTCAATTTATGTTAAGTGTTTTATAAGTATGGGATTATGTATTTTGATTCCTAAACTGATCTAGTTTATGCCATTGTTTAGAAATGGCGCCTAGTGGAAGAAATGTAAACCGTATCAATGCACGCACTCCATGTAGGGATTGCCCTCCTGCTCAAGATAATTATAGTGGGGCTGGTGATGCAACTGGTGCTGATCAGCTAATCACCATACTGGGACAACTTACTCAGGTTATGAATAATATCCTTACCCGTATGGAGAACCCTGATCCGCAGCGTGGAGGATCAATGTTAGATCGATTCATGAGACAACAACCACCAACGTTCAATGGGAATACAAATCCCTTAGTAGCTGAGCAATGGATATTTTCCCTAGAGAAAATATTTCAGGATTTGGGGAGCAGTGAAAGGGAAAAAGTTATCATGGCAGTTTACCGCCTCACTGGAGATGCTGATCAATGGTGGTCATTGATTCAAAATACGAAGAAGATGATGAAGTATCAAATATGGAATGGAGGGAGTTCAAAGATCTGTTTTTAGAAAAATACTTTCCTCGCGACCATCGAGAAGATATGGAAAGACAATTTCTGAGTCTGAGACAAAAGGAGGATGAGAATGTCACAAAGTATGAGGCTAACTTTACAAGGTTAGCGAGGTACGCTGGTGATTATATTCGCAACCCAAGAAGTATGATTGATCGTTTCTTTGATGGGTTAAAACCATTTCTCCGTCGAGCATTAGTCTCACAATCCTTTTCATCGTACGAAGACATTGTCTCATTTGCTATCAAAACCGAAAAGGAATTCTCTAAGTCTTATGACTTTAAAGCAAAGCAAGAGAAGAAGAGACCTGCTGATCAATCTGGGAATGGAAATAAGGGGAAGAAGGGAAAGGTTGAATATCCATCTTGTGGTAAGTGCGGGAAGAAACACCCCGGTGCTTTCCTGAAGGGAATGGGAGTCTGTTACAAGTGTGGTGAAAAAGGCCACCAAGCTCATGATTGCAAGGGAAAGAAGGAAGCTACCAACGTTCAGTGCTACACTTGCAGTGAGATGGGGCATTATGCAAATGCATGTCCTAAGCGTCAGGAGAACTTACCTCAGAAAAGGCCAAGGGATCAAGGCCAGGCTTATGCTATCACTACTGCTGAGGTAGAAGCTCTGAAAGATGTGGTGGCAGGTAATTTAATGGTTTCCTCAAGTTTAGAAAATGCATTATTTGATTCTGGATCATCGCATTGTTTCATATCTTCCCAGTTTGCTACGAAAATTAGATATTTCCAATTTGATTTAATAAGGGAGTTGTCAGTTAAAACTCCTAAGGGAAGTATCGTTGCAACAAAGTTTTGTGAATCAGTCCCCATTAGAGCACATAAATTTTCTTTATCTGCTGATCTCATCGTCATACCTATGATTGAGTTTGATATAATCCTCGGTATGGACTGGCTAACGGACTATGATGCGAAGATTTATTGTAAGAAGAAAGAGGTTATGATTCTTGATGATAATGATAAGGAACACCTTATTTTTAGAGCAGAACCGTCACCACCTAATTCTTATTTAGATCCACCCTCAATAGCTCAACTAAATTCAATTATTGGGGAGGAAGAGAATGAAATAACTGCGGGTGAGGAAAGGAATGTTCAAATAGAGGATGTACCTATTGTGAAAGAATTTGTAGATGTATTTCCAGAAGATTTACCTGGACATCCTCCAGAACGAGAAGTTGAGTTTTCCATTGATTTGATTCCTGGATCAAGGCCTATATCGAAGACCCCTTATAGAATGGCCAGTGTAGAGTTAGTCGAACTAAAGAAACAACTAGAGAAATTGAGTAATAAGGGATTTATTCGCCCTAGTGTTTCTCCATGGGGAGCCCCTGTTCTTTTTGTTAAAAAGAAAAATGGATCTATGAGGTTATGTATCGACTACAGGGAGATCAATGCTATAACGATAAAGAACAAGTATCCCCTACCTCGTATTGATGATTTATTTGACCAACTGCATGGAGCTCAATACTTTTCAAAGATTGACCTTCGATCTGGATACCATCAGTTGTGTGTGAAGAAGGAAGACATTCCGAAAACAGCATTTCGAACCAGGTACGAGCATTACGAGTTTACTGTAATGCCGTTTGGATTGACTAATGCACCCTCTGTATTCATGGATCTAATGAATACGGTTTTCAAGGAGTATCTTGATGAATTTGTGGTGGTATTCATTGATGATATCTTGGTATACTCCAAAACCTACGAAGATCATGAAAATCACTTGCGCATTATCTTGAAGACTCTGAGGAGGCATGAATTATATGGGAAGTTTAGCAAGTGTTAATTCTGGCTTCAGGAGATTTCTTTTCTTGGCCATATTGTCTCTAAAGATGGAATCTCTGTTGATCCTTCTAAGACCAAGGCAATCCAAGAATGGCCAGCACCTACGAGTATAACTGAGGTACGTAGTTTTATTGGCTTGGCAGGTTATTATCGACGTTTCGTCCAGAATTTTGCCCGATTGGCTAACCCATTAACGAAGCTCACACGTAAAGGGGTTAAATTTGTTTGGACAAAAGAGTGTGAAGAATGTTTCGAAGAATTGAAGAAAAGATTACTCAATGCTCCTATATTGACTCTACCATCGGGGAATGATGGGTTCGTTATTTATAGTGATGCATCAAAGAAAGGACTTGGTTGTGTCCTTATGCAGAATGATAGAGTTATTGCCTATGCATCACGACAGTTGAAAATTCATGAACAAAACTATCCTACTCATGATCTTGAGTTAGAAGCTATGATCTTTGCTTTGAAGATATGGAGGCACTACCTCTATGGTGAAAAATGTGAGATTTATACTGATCACAAGAGTTTGAAGTATATTTTCTCACAAAAAGAACTCAACATGAGGAAAAGGAGATGGCTTGAATTACTCAAGGATTATGATTGCACGATACACTACCACCCGGGGAAAGCAAACAAAGTAGCAGATGCTTTGAGCAGAAAAGACCATGGAGTTCTGAACATGATGAGAATTGAAAGGGATCCAATTTTCATGGATCTAGAGAAGATGGACATGGGAATAACCAGGGAAGGTGAAACATCAATGCTTTTTCAAATGGTTGCCAAACCATCTTTACTAGAAAGGATTAAGAGTTCCCAGACCAATGATGAAGAATTTCAGAAGAAGATTAAAGATTTGAATGATGGGAGATTGAGAGACTTTGTGTATGAAGATGGAATTTTGAAATTCGGGAAGAGACTTTGTGTTCCCAATATACCTGATCTAAAAAGGGAATTGCTGGATGACGCTCATAGTTCCAATTTCTCTATACACCCTGGGAGCACCAAAATGTATAGAGATTTGAAGGAACATTTTTGGTGGGACAACATGAAGAGGGAGATTGCTGATTTTGTGTCAAGATGTATGGTTTGTCAATAAGTGAAAGCTGGAAGGCAACAGCCTGGAGGAGTCATGCAACCTCTTCCCATACCGGAGTGGAAATGGGACAATATTACGATGGACTTTGTCATGGGGCTACCAAAGACTCCTAGAAGGAACGATGAAATATGGGTTATTGTTGATCGTCTTACCAAGTCAGCACATTTTCTTGCTATAAGAGAAGATCTACCCCTGGAACATCTAGCAAGACTATACATTAATGAAGTTGTGAGACTTCATGGAGTACCCCCTATCGATTATTTCTGATCGTGATCCCCGTTTTACTTCAAGAATCTGGAAAAGTCTTCAAAAATCCCTGGATACTGAACTTCATTTGAGCACTGCTTACCACCCTTAGACAGACGGTCAATCAGAACAGACTATTCAAACCTTAGAAGACATGTTGAGATCTTGCTCACTTGATTTTCAGGGTATGTGGGATCAATATTTACCACTGGTAGAATTTTCCTATAACAATAGCTTCCATTCAAGTATTCAGATGGCACCATATGAAGCGTTATATGGAAAGAGATGTCGTACACCAACCTGTTGGGATGACGTTGGTGAAAGAAAACTTGTAGGCCCAGAACTGGTGGAGGAAACGGTGGAAAAGGTGAAAGTAATCCAAAATCACATCAAAGCAGCTCAAAGTAGGCAGAAGAGCTATGCCGATAATCGAAGGAAGGATTTGGAATTTCAAGTCGGTGATCATGTTTTCCTGAAGGTATCTCCGTGGAAGGGAGTCATACGTTTTGGTAAGAAAGGTAAATTGAGTCCCAGGTACATCGGACCTTTCGAAATTCTAGAACGAATTGGGGTTGTAGCTTACCGATTGGCAATGCCGCCAAGTCTCTCCAAAGTTCACGATGTGTTCCACGTATCTCTGTTGAGAAAATACATGCCTGACCCAACACATGTACTCACCTATGAGGAATTAGAACTGGAACATGATCTGTCTTATTGCGAAGAGCCCGTCAGGATTCTTGATACAAGAGAACAAGTACTGAGAAACCGGACGACGCGTCTGGTAAAAGTTTTGTGGAGAAATCATAAGATGGAAGAGGCAACGTGGGAACCCGAGGAACTTATGATGAAGAACCACCCGAGTCTTTTTATGCAGTAATACCCTAGAAATTGCGAGGACGCAATTATTTGAAGGAGGGGAGAATGTAACACCCCAAGCTTCCACGGTACGTTTCCCTTCGAATAATGCGATAGCGTGTGTTGTACGCAACCTCGAGTTCTAACACACACCACAACTAATTAAACTAGCAGTTGTGAATAGTAATACGTACTTTTTGAAATCATATATATTTTATACTTCAAAATGGACTTCATTTTTGGATTCGGAATATTGAAATTATCCTAGGGTGAAATTTTGGTACTTTTCGGATAACTTTTATATTTTGATGAATAGTGAAAATTACTAAATTTTAATTAAAAACAACTTTTTTAATCAAAATAATTAATAGTGATAAATTGTGAATTTGAGTGGTTTTAAAGTATATTTAGAATATATTTTTACCATTTAATATAATGTTGGTCATTGGACATAATTTTACAATTAAACCGAACATAAACAAGTGTCAATCTTTTTATAGTTATTATCTCTTAAAAACACGCTTTTTGTTTTGACAGCGGGAATTAATTTTAAATTAATTTCTGCCACTTCTGTGTTTTGAATTTAGGAAAATGGATTCCATATTTGGAATCAGGATGTTCAAATTGTGTAAATAGGTAACTTTTATTTTTAGACATTTTGAATAGTTGCTGTGGTAAATATTTTATTTACCATGGTTAAAGGGTAAATCCGGTAAATAAGGGTTAAAAATAATATTATAATAATACAAAATTACCCTAAAACGTGTCCTAACCTTATTGGTGAACACATACCCGACCATGGGAATCCTTGGGTCAATTTGGGGACCCCTTGGAGCCACTTGTATGTGGTAGGGACACATTATATTAATAAAGTTAAAATAAAAATAAAAATGGCATAAGCTTACATATTTTAGAAGAACAATTTTTAAATAGGGTTATACATGTTGGATTTTCGATTATAAATATTAATTAGAAATCTAAAAATATTTCCTACATGATGATATTTTATTTATAATTTTTAGACATCAAATAAGTTAAATTATTAATGACACAATAATGATGCAATGTTTACCTCATTAATAAATCATTGAAATAAATAATATTATAATGATTAAAATATTATCTAAAACCTGTCCAATTCTTATTGGTTGATGTTATTTAGAATATGAGTCATATTATCTTCGACCTCAATGATTTTTGGACCATTAGAAACCGAATATAATTATATTATAAAATAATACTTTCACTCTTTCCTAAAGAGCCCCTCCTCTTCCTTATAAAAGGAGACCACTTCTACTCATTCCTCACACCTCTCAAGCCACTTGGCTCGTCCAAACTCTGCCTAACTAAGCTCCCCACATCCCTCTCCTCCTCCTTGAAGCTTACCCTTAGGCAGAAAGCATTTCAACAAGTCCTTTGGTTCCAACCAAAGTGAGTTACCTAAATTAAAGGTAACGATTTCTCTTAAATTATTTTCATTTATTTTGCTTCTCCAACCCCCAAACTCTTTTTATTTCCCTTCTTTTGTAACAACACCAGTATCCTCAATATACTAGGATGTTGTTATAAGAAGTATTCAAACTACACATACACACAACTTCATCTAATGGATGATGAACATAATGTTTTTGTGGATGACAAACTAACGCCTCACGAAACGATGATTGTTCAAATACATCTTACCGCCTCTCATGGTGGCCATTATGATGGCACTGTAATTAAATATGATTTTAATGATATATATTTTATATATAAGCTTCTGTAATTCCATTTTATTTCATACCATTAATCGTTTCATGTTGTATATACATACGATAATTTCATTTGAGGAAGTGCAGACTACCGCCCCCTTAAAATGATATGACTCGTTCATACCACACATGGAACGTATAAAGGATGGTGTTAATGAACTTAAGTAACATATATAAAACATTATATTATACTGGAATAGTAATATACCTATGTATCATTTGGATTCGATTCTTTTAAAATAAAAATTAAATGGAAATAGTGTTCGTGCGTACGTACGGACTACCGTCTCCACGAACGCGATGAGATTCATTCTCCATCGTATCCATTCAAGTATAATTATAATTTAATGATTTAAAAATGATGTTTAAGGACTTGATATCATTCTGGATATGAATAAGATACAACAAACATGACTTATGTAACAAAACATATAAAGAAAATGAGTAAGTTAACACCCGAAACGACGATAATACTAAGATATTATTATCAAATCAATATTAAAAGATCATATATGATATAATATTAATGTATATGATTATTGTATAATTTAGTAACAATTATTTCACTATTATACAGGAGGTTAACATACCCCAACCAAGGAAAAGTACAAGGTAAGGGTTATTTCACAATCTCTTCATTATCCGAGGTTGTTTATACGTAATAATCTACTGGGATATCTTTATCATCCACATCCATGTTTCTTAAAAATGTATTTCAAAACATTTTTACTATTTACAAGAATATGGGTTAAAGTCATTTATACCCTTGTTTGACTTTTTATAAGAGGTTTATAAAGGAATCTTTCCGTCGTTTTCGAAACAAGGTCCTTTTTAACCTTTTCGACAGAATTGAGGTAAGAATGTTTTTTTTAACTTATACGGCGGGTGCGGTTATTTTACGCCGTTATAAAATCTTCAAAGCTTCCCTTACAAGCTTATAAGAATATTTTCAACGAAAATGTTTTATTTTATATGGATCTTATATGATTTCAAAATAAAAGGAGATATTTCTTTTAAAAGAATTTTGATTTCATCTATGTCAACATCCTTTGATGGATTTTAAGATTATTTGAAGTTGATTTATTATGATACAAAACTTCTATATTGTATTGAAGGTTTTGTGATATATTTGACTGTGGATGTGCTATTTTATACCATTCATAGTTTATGGTGAAAGTATTGACATTTCGTATGCTAGTTTTAATACGAATGTTTATGTTATGTTTAAACCTTTTCATATGGGAATGCATTGGACTTAATAAGTGACGGGTGGAGCCCGCTATAGCTCCTCGATGCATCGGTAGGTCTCATGAGACAAACTAGTGTCTTGGCACAAGGCCTTGACAAAATCTTATTTGTAGTCTTGGCACGAGGCCTTGGCTATGTGGTTATGATAGTCTGGCATTATGCATTCCAACATTATGAAAGTGGTTATTGATTTTTGCATGTGATTATTCGATTAGTAGAATATCCATGTGAATAAGTAAATGGCATTATTTCATTTTATTTATGCCATACCATGTTGAAAGTTCATATTTAAAAGGCTTTTGTTTTAGTTATACATTGCCTTAAATGTTTATTCTTATTTATGAAAGTTTCCGCTATATTGTTATCCTTACTGGGCATTTGAGCTCACCCCTTTTCTATGTTTTGTTTTTCCCAGGAAGTGAAGATGTAAGTTATGAATGACCTGCAGGGATATTATGAGGGGATTATAGTGTGGACTGTGGAAACATTATGTTGTTGTAGTAGTTTTTCATTTTATGATGTAATGTAAAACTTATGAATATATCTAGTGTTTCCAAGGCTACTAAACCAATCGGTCTTTCGAGATTTGATCTTTCTTGTGATCATGCCAATGTTATGTAATAATGCACCGACTCTGGGTAGCTGGGGTCGGGGCGTTACAGTTGGTATCAGAGGAAGTTTAGTACAAACCTTGGAAGCTAGATTTAGATAAACTCTGATTAGAGCACGTAGACCTAAGATGAACTTTGAGGATTTTTATAGAAGAACTTCCTAGAATTTTGGTATTGTAGAGATTTTTTGAGTTTTCCGAGCAATACATCCCTGTCTGGATACGAGCAGGTAGAGGCGGCTCTGGAACACATGTACCTAGGGGTAAAATCCGAAAACACCGCTTTGAGCTAGACTCGAACGGGAACTGGTGCACGACAACGGGCCTTGCTGCACTCTTGGTTACGACACTCCCGGGGGATATGCTTAGGATAACTCTCATTTTCTTTACAAATCATTATTAAGGGTTTATGAGTATATACTTCCTCAAAGAAAACATTTTTATGATTATGGATTATATCCATAAATAGTTCAATTTATGTTAAGTGTTTTATAAGTATGGGATTATGTATTTTGATTCATAAACTGATCTAGTTTATGCCATTGTTTAGAAATGGCGCCTAGTGGAAGAAATGGAAACCGTATCAATGCACGCACTCCATGTAGGGATTGCCCTCCTGCTCAAGATAATTATAGTGGGGCTGGTGATGAAACTGGTGCTGATCAGCTAATCACCATACTGGGACAACTTACTCAGGTTATGAATAATATCCTTACCCGTATGGAGCACCCTGATCCGCAGCGTGGAGGATCAATGTTAGATCGATTCATGAGACAACAACCACCAACGTTCAATGGGAATACAAATCCCTTAGTAGCTGAGCAATGGATATTTTCCCTAGATAAAATATTTCAGGCTTTGGGGAGCAGTGAAAGGGAAAAAGTTATCATGGCAGTTTACCGCCTCACTGGAGATGCTGATCAATGGTGGTCATTGATTCAAAATACGAAGGAAGATGATGAAGTATCAAATATGGAATGGAGGGAGTTCAAAGATCTGTTTTTAGAAAAATACTTTCCTCGCGACCATCGAGCAGATATGGAAAGACAATTTCTGAGTCTGAGACAAAAGGAGGATGAGAATGTCACAAATTATGAGGCTAACTTTACAAGGTTAGCGAGGTACGCTGGTGATTATATTCGCAACCCAAGAAGTAAGATTGATCGTTTCTTTGATGGGTTAAAACCATTTCTCCGTCGAGCATTAGTCTCACAATCCTTTTCATCGTACGAAGACATTGTCTCATGTGCTATCAAGACCGAAAAGGAATTCTCTAAGTCTTATGACTTTAAAGCAAAGCAAGAGAAGAAGAGACATGCCGATCAATCTGGGAATGGAAATAAGGGGAAGAAGGGAAAGGTTGAATATCCATCTTGTGGTAAGTGCGGGAAGAAACACCCCGGTGCTTGCCTGAAGGGAATGGGAGTCTGTTACAAGTGTGGTGAAAAAGGCCACCAAGCTCATGATTGCAAAGGAAAGAAGGAAGCTACCAACGTTCAGTGCTACAATTGCAGGGAGATGGGGCATTATGCAAATGCATGTCCTAAGCGTTAGGAGAACTTACCTCAGAAAAGGCCAAGGGATCAAGGCCAGGCTTATGCTATCACTACTGCTGAGGTAGAAGCTCCGAAAGATGTGGTGGCAGGTAATTTAATGGTTTCCTCAAGTTTAGCAAATGCATTATTTGATTCTGGATCATCGCATTGTTTCATATCTTCCCAGTTTGCTAAGAAAATTAGATATTTCCAATTTGATTTAATAAGGGAGTTGTCAGTTAAAACTCCTAAGGGAAGTATCGTTGCAACAAAGTTTTGTGAATCAGTCCCCATTAGAGCACATAAATTTTCTTTATCTGCTGATCTCATCGTCATACCTATGATTGAGTTTGATATAATCCTCGGTATGGACTGGCTTTCGGACTATGATGCGAAGATTTATTGTAAGAAGAAAGAGGTTACGATTCTTGATGATAATGATAAGGAACACCTTATTTTTAGAGCAGAACCGTCACCACCTAATTCTTATTTAGATCCACCCTCAATAGCTCAACTAAATTCAATTATTGGGGAGGAAGAGAATTAAATAACTGCGGGTGAGGAAAGGAATGTTCAAATAGAGGATGTACCTATTGTGAAATAATTTGTAGATGTATTTCCAGAAGATTTACCTCGACATCCTCCAGAACGAGAAGTTGAGTTTTCCATTGATTTGATTCCTGGATCAAGACCTATATCGAAGACCCCTTATAGAATGGCCACTGTAGAGTTAGTCGAACTTAAGAAAAAACTAGAGGAATTGAGTAATAAGGGATTTATTCGCCCTAGTGTTTCTCCATGGGGAGCCCCTGTTCTTTTTGTTAAAAAGAAAGATGGATCTATGAGGTTATGTATCGACTACAGGAAGATCAATGCTATAACGATAAAGAACAAGTATCCCCTACCTCGTATTGATGATTTATTTAAACAACTGCATGGAGCTCAATACTTTTCAAAGATTGACCTTCGATCTGGATACCATCAGTTGTGTGTGAAGAAGGAAGACATTCCGAAAACAGCATTTCGAACCAGGTACGGGCATTACGAGTTTACTGTAATGCCGTTTGGATTGACTAATGCACCCTCTGTATTCATGGATCTAATGAATACAGTTTTCAAGGAGTATCTTGATGAATTTGTGGTGGTATTTATTGATGATATCTTGGTATACTCCAAAACCTACGAAGATCATGAAAATCACTTGCGCATTATCTTGAAGACTCTGAGGAGGCATGAATTATATGGGAAGTTTAGCAAGTGTTAATTCTGGCTTCAGGAGATTTCTTTTCTTGGCCATATTGTCTCTAAAGATGGAATCTCTATTGATACTTCTAAGACCAAGTCAATCCAAGAATGGCCAGCACCTACGAGTATAACTGAGGTACGTAGTTTTATTGGCTTGGCAGGTTATTATCGACGTTTCGTCCAGAATTTTGCCCGATTGGCTAACCCATTAACGAAGCTCACACGTAAAGGGGTTAAATTTGTTTGGACAAAAGAGTGTGAAGAATGTTTCGAAGAATTGAAGAAAATATTAGTCAATTCTCCTATATTGACTCTACCATCGGGGAATGATGGGTTCGTTATTTATAGTGATGCATCAAAGAAAGGACTTGGTTGTGTCCTTATGCAGAATGATAGAGTTATTGCCTATGCATCACGATAGTTGAAAATTCATGAACAAAACTATCATACTCATGATCTTGAGTTAGCATCTTTGATCTTTGCTTTGAAGATATGGAGGCACTACCTCTATGGTGAAAAATGTGAGATTTATACTGATCACAAGAGTTTGAAGTATATTTTCTCACAAAAAGAACTCAACATGAGGCAAAGGAGATGGCTTGAATTACTCAAGGATTATGATTGCACGATACACTACCACCCGGGGAAAGCAAACAAAGTAGCAGATGCTTTGAGCATAAAAGACCATGGAGTTCTGAACATGATGAGAATTGAAAGGGATCCAATTTTCATGGATCTAGAGAAGATGGACATGGGAATAACCAGGGAAGGTGAAACATCAATGCTTTTTCAAATGGTTGCCAAACCATCTTTACTAGAAAGGATTAAGAGTTCCCAGACCGATGATGAAGAATTTCAGAAGAAGATTAAAGCTTTGAATGATGGGAGATTGAGAGACTTTGTGTATGAAGATGGAATTTTGAAATTCGGGAAGAGACTTTGTGTTCCCAATATACCTGATCTAAAAAGGGAATTGCTGGATGACGCTCATTGTTCCAATTTCTCTATACACCCTGGGAGCACCAAAATGTATAGATATTTGAAGGAACATTTTTGGTGGGACAACATGAAGAGGGAGATTGCTGATTTTGTGTCAAGATGTATGGTTTGTCAACAAGTGAAAGCTGGAAGGCAACAGCCTGGAGGAGTCATGCAACCTCTTCCCATACCGGAGTGGAAATGGGACAATATTACGATGGACTTTGTCATGGGGCTACCAAAGACTCCTAGAAGGAACGATGCAATATGGGTTATTGTTAATCATCTTACCAAGTCAGCACATTTTCTTGCTATAAGAGAAGATCTACCCCTGGAACATCTAGCAAGACTATACATTAATGAAGTTGTGAGACTTCATGGAGTACCCCTATCGATTATTTCTGATCGTGATCCCCGTTTTACTTCAAGATTCTGGAAAAGTCTTCAGAAATCCCTGGATACTGAACTTCATTTGAGCACTGCTTACCACCCTCAGACAGAAGTACAATCAGAACGGACTATTCAAACCTTAGAAGACATGTTGAGATCTTGCTCACTTGATTTTCAGGGTATGTGGGATCAATATTTACCACTGGTAGAATTTTCCTATAACAATAGCTTCCATTCAAGTATTCAGATGGCACCATATGAAGCGTTATATGGAAAGAGATGTCGTACACCAACCTGTTGGGATGACGTTGGTGAAAGAAAACTTGTAGGCCCAGAACTGGTGGAGGAAACGGTGGAAAAGGTGAAAGTAATCCAAAATCACATCAAAGCAGCTCAAAGTAGGCAGAAGAGCTATGCCGATAATCGAAGGAAGGATTTGGAATTTCAAGTCGGTGATCATGTTTTCCTGAAGGTATCTTCGTGGAAGGGAGTCATACGTTTTGGTAAGAAAGGTAAATTGAGTCCCAAGTACATCGGACCTTTCGAAATTCTAGAACAAATTGGGGCTGTAGCTTACCGATTGGCAATGCCGCCAAGTCTCTCCAAAGTTCACGATGTGTTCCACGTATCTCTGTTGAGAAAATACATGCCTGACCCAACACATGTACTCACCTATGAGGAATTAGAACTGGAACCTGATCTGTCTTATTGCGAAGAGCCCGTCAGGATTCTTGATACAAGAGAACAAGTACTGAGAAACCGGACGACGCGTCTGGTAAAAGTTTTGTGGAGAAATCATAAGATGGAAGAGGCAACGTGGGAACCCGAGGAACTTATGATGAAGAACCACCCGAGTCTTTTTATGCAGCAATACCCTAGAAATTGCGAGGACGCAATTATTTGAAGGAGGGGAGAATGTAACATCCCAAGCTTCCACGGTACGTTTCCCTTCGAATAATGCGATAGCGTGTGTTGTATGCAACCTCGAGTTCTAACACACACCACAACTAATTAAACTAGCCGTTGTGAATAGTAATACCTACTTTTTGAAATCATATATATTTTATACTTCAAAATGGACTTCATTTTTGGATTCGGAATATTGAAATTAGCCTAGGGTGAATTTTTGGTACTTTTCGGATAACTTTTATATTTTGATGAATAGTGAAAATTACTAAATTTTAATTAAAAACAACTTTTTTAATCAAAATAATTAATAGTGATAAATTGTGAATTTGAGTGGTTTTAAAGTATATTTAGAATATATTTTTACCATTTAATATAATGTTGGTCATTGGACATAATTTTACAATTAAACCGAACATAAACAAGTGTCAATCTTTTTATAGTTATTATCTCTTAAAAACACGCTTTTTGTTTTGACAGCGGGAATTAATTTTAAATTAATTTCTGCCACTTCTGTGTTTTGAATTTAGGAAAATGGATTCCATATTTGGAATCAGGATGTTCAAATTTTGTAAATAGGTCACTTTTATTTTTAGACATTTTAAATAGTTATTGTGGTAAATATTTTATTTACCATGGTTAAAGGGTAAATCCGGTAAATAAGGGTTAAAAAATAATATTATAATAATACAAAATTACCCTAAAACGTGTCCTAACCTTATTGGTGGACACATGCCCGACCATGGTCATCCTTGGGTCAATTTGGGGACCCCTTGGAGCCACTTGTATGTAGTAGGGACACATTATATTAATAAAGTTAAAATAAAAATAAAAATGGCATAAGCTTACATCTTTTAGAAGAACAATTTTTACATAGGGTTATACATGTTGGATTTTCGATTATAAATATTAATTAGAAAGCTAAAAAGATTTCCTACCTGATGATATTTTATTTATAATTTTTAGACAACATATAAGTTAAATTATTAATGACACAATAATGATGCAATGTTTACCTCATTAATAAATCATTGAAATAAATAATATTATAATGATTAAAATATTATCTAAAACCTGTCCAATTCTTATTGGTTGATGTTATTTAGAATATGAGTCATCTTATCTTCGACCTCAATGATTTTTGGACCATTAGAAACCGAATATAATTATATTATAAAATAATACTTTCACTCTTTCCTAAAGAGCCCCTCCTCTTCCTTATAAAAGGAGACCACTTATACTCAGTCCTCACACCTCTCAAGCCACTTGTCTCGTCCAAACTCTGCCCAAATAAGCTCCCCACATCCCTCTCCTCCTCCTTGAAGCTTCCCCTTAGGCAGAAAGCATTTCAACAAGTCCTTTGGTTCCAACCAAAGTGAGTTACCTAAATTAAAGGTAACGATTTCTCTTAAATTATTTTCATTTATTTTGCTTCTCCAACCCCCAAACTCTTTTTATTTCCTTTCTTTTGTAACAACACCAGTATCCTCAATATACTAGGATGTTGTTATAAGAAGTATTCAAACTACACATACACAAAACTCCATCTAATGGATGATGAACATAATGTTTCTGTGGATGGCAAACTAACGCCTCACGAAACGATGATTGTTCAAATATATCTTACCGCCTCTCATGGTGGCCATTATGATGTCACTGTAATTAAATATGATATTAATGATATATATTTTATATATAAGATTCTGTAATTCCATTTTATTTCATACCATTATTCGTTTCATGTTGTATATACATACGATAATTTCATTTGAGGAAGTGCGGACTACCGCCCCCTTAAAATGATATGACTCATTCATACCACACATGGAACGTATAAAGGATGGTGTTAATGAACTTAAGTAACATATATAAAATATTATATTATACTGGAATAGTAATATACCTATGTATCATTTGGATTCTATTCTTTTAAAATAAAAATTAAATGGAAATAGTGTTCGTGCGTACGTACGGACTACCGTCTCCACGAACGCGATGAGATTCATTCTCCATCGTATCCATTCAAGTATAATTATCATTTAATGATTTAAAAATGATGTTTAAGGACTTGATATCATTCTGGATATGAATAAGATACAACAAACATGACTTATGTAACAAAACATATAAAGAAAATGAGTAAGTTAACACCCGAAACGACGATAATACTAAGATATTATTATCAAATCAATATTAAACGATCATATATGATATAATATTAATGTATATGATTCTTTTATAATTTAGTAACAATTATTTCACTATTATACAGGAGGTTAACCTACCCCAACCAAGGAAAAGTACAAGGTAAGGGTTATTTCACAATCTCTTCATTATCCGAGGTTGTTTATACGTAATATTCTACTGGGATATCTTTATCATCCACATCCATGTTTCTTAAAAATGTATTTCAAAACATTTTTACTATTTACAAGAATATGGGTTAAATTCATTTATACCCTTGTTTGACTTTTTATAAGAGGTTTATAAAGGAATCTTTCCGTCGTTTTCGAAACAAGGTCCTTTTTAACCTTTTCGACAGAATTGAGGTAAGAATGTTTTTTTTAACTTATATGGCGGGTGCGGTTATTTTACGCCGTTATAAAATCTTCAAAGCTTCCCTTACAAGATTATAAGAATATTTTCAAAGAAAATGTTTTATTTTATATGGATCTTAAATGATTTCAAAATAAAAGGAGATATTTCTTTTAAAAGAATTTTGATTTCATCTATGTCAACATCCTTTGATGGATTTTAAGATTATTTGAAGTTGATTTATTATGATACAAAACTTCTATATTGTATTGAAGGTTTTGTGATATATTTTACTGTGGATGTGCTATTTTATACCATTCATAGTTTATGGTGAAAGTAATGACATTTCGTATGCTAGTTTTAATACGAATGTTTATGTTATGTTTAAACCTTTTCATATGGGAATGCATTGGACTTAATAAGTGACGGGTG
This sequence comes from Viscum album, assembly GCA_963277665.1. Taxonomy (NCBI): domain Eukaryota; kingdom Viridiplantae; phylum Streptophyta; class Magnoliopsida; order Santalales; family Viscaceae; genus Viscum; species Viscum album. Next base: position 862,704,174 of record OY728152.1, on the reverse strand, counting down.
GAGCCCGCTATAGCTCCTCGATGCATCGGTAGGTCTCATGAGACAAACTAGTGTCTTGGAACAAGGCCTTGACAAAATCTTATTTGTAGTCTTGGCACGAGGCCTTGGCTATGTGGTTATGATAGTCTGGCATTATGCATTCCAACATTATGAAAGTGGTTATTGATTTTTGCATGTGATTATTCGATTAGTAGAATATCCATGTGAATAAGTAAATGGAATTATTTCATTTTATTTATGCCATACCATGTTGAAAGTTCATATTTAAAAGGCTTTTGTTTTAGTTATACATTGCCTTAAATGTTTATTCTTATTTATGAAAGTTTCCGCTATATTGTTATCCTTACTGGGCATTTGAGCTCACCCCTTTTCTATGTTTTATTTTTCCCAGGAAGTGAAGTTGTAAGTTATGAATGACCTGCAGGGATATTATGAGGGGATTATAGTGTGGACTGTGGAAACATTATGTTGTTGTATTAGTTTTTCATTTTATGATGTAATGTAAAACGTATGAATATATCTAGTGTTTCCAAGGCTACTAAACCAATCGGTCTTTCGAGATTTGATCTTTCTTGTGATCATGCCAATGTTATGTAATAATGCACCGACTCTGGGTAGCTGGGGTCGGGGCGTTACAGTTGGTATCAGAGGAAGTTTAGTACAAACCTTGGAAGCTAGATTTAGATAAACTCTGATTAGAGCACGTAGACCTAAGATGAACTTTGAGGATTAGTATAGAAGAACTTCCTAGAATTTTGGTATTATAGAGATTTTGTGAGTTTTACGAGAAATACATCCCTGTCTGGATACGAGCAGGTAGAGGCGGCTCTGGCACAGATGTACCTAGGGGTAAAATCCGAAAACACCTCTTTGAGCTAGACTCGAACGGGAACTGGTGCACGACAACGGGCCTTGCTGCACTCTTGGTTACGACACTCCCGGGGGATATGCTTAGGATAACTCTCATTTTCTTTACAAATCATTATGAAGGGTTTATGAGTATATACTTCCTCAAAGAAAACATTTTTATGATTATGGATTATATCCATAAATAGTTCAATTTATGTTAAGTGTTTTATAAGTATGGGATTATGTATTTTGATTCATAAACTGATCTAGTTTATGCCATTGTTTAGAAATGGCGCCTAGTGGAAGAAATGGAAACCGTATCAATGCACGCACTCCATGTAGGGATTTCCCTCCTGCTCAAGATAATTATAGTGGGGCTGGTGATGCAACTGGTGCTGATCAGCTAATCACCATACTGGGACAACTTACTCAGGTTATGAATAATATCCTTACCCGTATGGAGCACCCTGATCCGCATCGTGGAGGATAAATGTTAGATCGATTCATGAGACAAAAACCACCAACGTTCAATGGGAATACAAATCCCTTAGTAGCTGACCAATGGATATTTTCCCTAGAGAAAATATTTCAGGCTTTGGGGAGCAGTGAAAGGGAAAAAGTTATCATGGCAGTTTACCGCCTCACTGGAGATGCTGATCAATGGTGGTCATTGATTCAAAATACGAAGGAAGATAATGAAGTATCAAATATGGAATGGAGGGAGTTCAAAGATCTGTTTTTAGAAAAATACTTTCCTCGCGACCATCGAGCAGATATGGAAAGACAATTTCTGAGTCTGAGACAAAAGGAGGATGAGAATGTCACAAAGTATGAGGCTAACTTTACAAGGTTAGCGAGGTACGCTGGTGATTATATTCGCAACCCAAGAAGTAAGATTGATCGTTTATTTGATGGGTTAAAACCATTTCTCCGTCGAGCATTAGTCTCACAATCCTTTTCATCGTACGAAGACATTGTCTCATGTGCTATCAAGACCGAAAAAGAATTCTCTAAGTCTTATGACTTTAAAGCAAAGCAAGAGAAGAAGAGACCTGTTGATCAATCTGGGAATGGAAATAAGGGGAAGAAGGGAAAGGTTGAATATCCATCTTGTGGTAAGTACGGGAAGAAACACCCCGGTGCTTGCCTGAAGGGAATGAGAGTCTGTTACAAGTGTGGTGAAAAAGGCCACCAATCTCATGATTGCAAGGGAAAAAAGGAAGCTACCAACGTTCAGTGCTACAATTGCAGGGAGATGGGGCATTATGCAAATGCATGTCCTAAGCGTCAGGAGAACATACCTCAGAAAAGGCCAAGGGATCAAGGCCAGGCTTATGCTATCACTACTGCTGAGGTAGAAGCTCCGAAAGATGTGGTGGCAGGTAATTTAATGGTTTCCTCAAGTTTAGCAAATGCATTATTTGATTCTGGATCATCGCATTGTTTCATATCTTCCCAGTTTGCTAAGAAAATTAGATATTTCCAATTTGATTTAATAAGGGAGTTGTCAGTTAAAACTCCTAAGGGAAGTATCGTTGCAACAAAGTTTTGTGAATCAGTCCCCATTAGAGCACATAAATTTTCTTTATCTGCGGATCTCATCGTCATACCTATGATTGAGTTTGATATAATCCTCGGTATGGACTGGCTTTCGTACTATGATGCGAAGATTTATTTTAAGAAGAAAGAGGTTACGATTCTTGATGATAATGATACGGAACACCTTATTTTTAGAGCAGAACCGTCACCACCTAATTCTTATTTAGATCCACCCTCAATAGCTCAACTAAATTCAATTATTGGGGAGGAAGAGAATGAAATAACTGCGGGTGAGGAAAGGAATGTTCAAATAGATGATCTACCTATTGTGAAAGAATCTGTAGATGTATTTCCAGAAGATTTACCTGGACATCCTCCAGAACGAGAAGTTGAGTTTTCCATTGATTTGATTCCTGGATCAAGGCCTATATCGAAGACCCCTTATAGAATGGCCACTGTAGAGTTAGTCGAACTAAAGAAACAACTAGAGGAATTGAGTAATAAGGGATTTATTCTCCCTAGTGTTTCTCCATGGGGAGCCCCTATTCTTTTTGTTAAAAAGAAAGATGGATCTATGAGGTTATGTATCGACTACAAGGAGTTCAATGCTATAACGATAAAGAACAAGTATCCCCTACCTCGTATTGATGATTTATTTGACCAACTGCATGGAGCTCAATACTTTTCAAAGATTGACCTTCGATCTGGATACCATCAGTTGTGTGTGAAGAAGGAAGACATTCCGAAAACAGCATTTCGAACCAGGTACGGGCATTACGAGTTTACTGTAATGCCGTTTGGATTGACTAATGCACCCTCTATATTCATGGATCTAATGAATAGAGTTTTCAAGGAGTATCTTGATGAATTTGTGGTGGTATTTATTGATGATATCTTGGTATACTCCAAAACCTACGAAGATCATGAAAATCACTTGCGCATTATCTTGAAGACTCTGAGGAGGCATGAATTATATGGGAAGTTTAGCAAGTGTGAATTCTGGCTTCAGGAGATTTCTTTTCTTGGCCATATTGTCTCTAAAGATGGAATCTCTGTTCATCCTTCTAAGACCAAGGCAATCCAAGAATGGCCAGAACCTACGAGTATAACTGAGGTACGTAGTTTTATTGGCTTGGCAGGTTATTATCGACGTTTCGTCCAGAATTTTGCCCGATTGGCTAACCCATTAACGAAGCTCACACGTAAAGGGGTTAAATTTGTTTGGACAAAAGAGTGTGAAAAATGTTTCGAAGAATTGAAGAAAAGCTTAGTCAATGCTCCTATATTGACTCTACCATCGGGGAATGATGGGTTCGTTATTTATAGTGATGCATCAAAGAAAGGACTTGGTTGTGTCCTTATGCAGAATGGTAGAGTTATTGCCTATGCATCACGACAGTTGAAAATTCATGAACAAAACTATCCTACTCATGATCTTGAGTTAGAAGCTGTGATCTTTGCTTTGAAGATATGGAGGCACTACCTCTATGGTGAAAAATGTGAGATTTATACTGATCACAAGAGTTTGAAGTATATTTTCTCACAAAAAGAACTCAACATGAGGCAAAGGAGATGGCTTGAATTACTCAAGGATTATGATTGCACGATACACTACCACCCGGGGAAAGCAAACAAAGTAGCAGATGCTTTGAGCAGAAAAGACCATGGAGTTCTGAACATGATGATAATTGAAAGGGATCCAATTTTCATGGATCTAGAGAAGATGGACATGGGAATAACCAGGGAAGGTGAAACATCAATGCTTTTTCAAATGGTTGACAAACCATCTTTACTAGAAAGGATTAAGAGTTCCCAGACCGATGATGAAGAATTTCAGAAGAAGATTAAAGCTTTTAATGATGGGAGATTGAGAGACTTTGTGTATGAAGATAAAATTTTGAAATTCGGGAAGAGACTTTGTGTTCCCAATATACCTGATCTAAAAAGGGAATTGCTGGATGACGCTCATAGTTCCAATTTCTCTATACACCCTGGGAGCACCAAAATGTATAGAGATTTGAAGGAACATTTTTGGTGGGACAACATGAAGAGGGAGATTGCTGATTTTGTGTCAAGATGTATGGTTTTTCAACAAGTGAAAGCTGGAAGGCAACAGCCTCGAGGAATCATGCAACCTCTTCCCATACCGGAGTGGAAATGGGACAATATTACGATGGACTTTGTCATGGGGCTACCAAAGACTCCTAGAAGGAACGATGCAATATGGGTTATTGTTGATCGTCTTACCAAGTCAGCACATTTTCTTGCTATAAGAGAAGATCTACCCCTGGAACATCTAGCAAGACTATACATTAATGAAGTTGTGAGACTTCATGGAGTACCCCTATCGATTATTTCTGATCGTGATCCCCGTTTTACTTCAAGATTCTGGAAAAGTATTCAGAAATCCCTGGATACTGAACTTCATTTGAGCACTGCTTACCACCCTCAGACAGACGAACAATCAGAACGGACTATTCAAACCTTAGAAGACATGTTGAGATCTTGCTCACTTGATTTTCAGGGTATGTGGGATCAATATTTACCACTGGTAGAATTTTCCTATAACAATAGCTTCCATTCAAGTATTCAGATGGCACCATATGAAGGGTTATATGGAAAGAGATGTCGTACACCAACCTGTTGGGATGACGTTGGTGAAAGAAAACTTGTAGGCCCAGAACTGGTGGAGGAAACGGTGGAAAAGGTGAAAGTAATCCAAAATCACATCAAAGCAGCTCAAAGTAGGCAGAAGAGCTATGCCGATAATCGAAGGAAGGATTTGGAATTTCAAGTCGGTGATCATGTTTTCCTGAAGGTATCTCTGTGGAAGGGAGTCATACGTTTTGGTAAGAAAGGTAAATTGAGTCCCAGGTACATCGGACCTTTCGAAATTCTAGAACGAATTGGGGCTGTAGCTTACCGATTGGCAATGCCGCCAAGTCTCTCCAAAGTTTACGATGTGTTCCACGTATCTCTGTTGAGAAAATACATGCCTGACCCAACACATGTACTCACCTATGAGGAATTAGAACTGGAACCTGATCTGTCTTATTGCGAAGAGCCCGTCAGGATTCTTGATACAAGAGAACAAGTACTGAGAAACCGGACGACGCGTCTGGTAAAAGTTTTGTGGAGAAATCATAAGATGGAAGAGGCAATGTGGGAACCCGAGGAACTTATGATGAAGAACCACCCGAGTCTTTTTATGCAGTAATACCCTAGAAATTGTGAGGACGCAATTATTTGAAGGAGGGGAGAATGTAACACCCCAAGCTTCCACGGTACGTTTCCCTTCGAATAATGTGATAGCGTGTGTTGTACGCAACCTCGAGTTCTAACACACACGACAACTAATTAAACTAGCCGTTGTGAATAGTAATACCTACTTTTTGAAATCATATATATTTTATACTTCAAAATGGACTTCATTTTTGGATTCGGAATAATGAAATTAGCCTAGGGTGACATTTTGGTACTTTTCGGATAACTTTTATATTTTGATGAATAGTGAAAATTACTAAATTTTAATTAAAAACAACTTTTTTAATCAAAATAATTAATAGTGATAAATTGTGAATTTGATTGGTTTTAAAGTATATTTAAAATATATTTTTACCATTTAATATAATTTTGGTCATTGGACATAATTTTACAATTAAACCGAACATAAACAAGTGTCAATATTTTTATAGTTATTATCTCTTAAAAACACGCTTTTTGTTTTGACAGCGGGAATTAATTTTAAATTAATTTCTGCGACTTCTGTGTTTTGAATTTAGGAAAATGGATTCCATATTTGGAATCAGGATGTTCAAATTGTGTAAATAGGTAACTTTTATTTTTAGACATTTTGAATAGTTACTGTGGTAAATATTTTATTTACCATGGTTAAAGGGTAAATCCGGTAAATAAGGGTTAAAATATAATATTATAATAATACAAAATTACCCTAAAACGTGTCCTAACCTTATTGGTGGACACATACCCGACCATGGGCATCCTTGGGTCAATTTTGGGACCCCTTGGAGCCACTTGTATGTGGTAGGGACACATTATATTAATAAAGTTAAAATAAAAATAAAAATGGCATAAGCTTACATCTTTTAGAAGAACAATTTTTACATAGGGTTATACATGTTGGATTTTCGATTATAAATATTCATTAGAAAGCTAAAAAGATTTCCTACATGATGATATTTTATTTATAATTTTTAGACATCAAATAAGTTAAATTATTAATGACACAATAATGATGCAATGTTTACCTCATTAATAAATCATTGAAATAAATAATATTATAATGATTAAAATATTATCTAAAACCTGTCCGATTCTTATTGGTTGATGTTATTTAGAATATGAGTCATCTTATCTTCGACCTCAATGATTTGTGGACCATTAGAAACCGAATATAATTATATTATAAAATAATACTTTCACTCTTTCGTAAAGAGCCCCTCCTCTTCCTTATAAAAGGAGACCACTTCTACTCATTCCTCACACCTCTCAAGCCACTTGGCTCGTCCAAACTCTGCCCAACTAAGCTCCCCACATCCCTCTCCTCCTCCTTGAAGCTTCCCCTTAGGCAGAAAGCATTTCAACAAGTCCTTTGGTTCCAACCAAAGTGAGTTACCTAAATTAAAGGTAATGATTTCTCTTAAATTATTTTCATTTATTTTGCTTCTCCAACCCCCAAACTCTTTTTATTTCCATTCTTTTGTAACAACACCAGTATCCTCAATATACTAGGATGTTGTTATAATATGTATTCAAACTACACATACACACAACTCCATCTAATGGATGATGAACATAATGTTTCTGTGGATGGGAAACTAACGCCTCACGAAACGATGATTGTTCAAATACATCTTACCGCCTCTCATGGTGGCCATTATGATGGCACTGTAATTAAATATGATATTAATGATATATATTTTATATATAAGCTTCTGTAATTCCATTTTATTTCATACCATTATTCGTTTCATGTTGTATATACATACGATAATTTCATTTGAGGAAGTGCGGACTACCGCCCCCTTAAAATGATATGACTCGTTCATACCACACATGGAAGGTATAAAGGATGGTGTTAATGAACTTAAGTAACATATATAAAATATTATATTATACTGGAATAGTAATATACCTATGTATCATTTGGATTCGATTCTTTTAAAATAAAAATTAAATGGAAATAGCGTTCGTGCGTACGTACGGACTACCGTCTCCACGAACGCGATGAGATTCATTCTCCATCGTATCCATTCAAGTATAATTATCATTTAATGATTTAAAAATGATTTTTAAGGACTTGATATCATTCTGGATATGAATAAGATACAACAAACATGACTTATGTAACAAAACATATAAAGAAAATGAGTAAGTTAACACCCGAAACGACGATAATACTAAGATATTATTATCAAATCAATATTAAAAGATCATATATGATATAATATTAATGTATATGATTCTTGTATAATTTAGTAACAATTATTTCACTATTATACAGGAGTTTAACCTACCCCAACCAAGGAAAAGTACAAGGTAAGGGTTATTTCACAATCTCTTCATTATCCGAGGTTGTTTATACGTAATAATCTACTGTGATATCTTTATCATCCACATCCATGTTTCTTAAAAATGTATTTCAAAACATTTTTACTATTTACAAGAATATGGGTTAAAGTCATTTATACCCTTGTTTGACTTTTTATAAGAGGTTTATAAAGGAATCTTTCCGTCGTTTTCGAAACAAGGTCCTTTTTAACCTTTTCGACAGAATTGAGGTAAGAATGTTTTTTTTAACTTATACGGCGGGTGCGGTTATTTTACGCCGTTATAAAATCATCAAAGCTTCCCTTACAATCTTATAAGAATATTTTCAAAGAAAATGTTTTATTTTATATGGATCTTAAATGATTTCAAAATAAAAGGAGATATTTCTTTTAAAAGAATTTTGATTTCATCTATGTCAACATCCTTTGATGGATTTTAAGATTATTTGAAGTTGATTTATTATGATACAAAACTTCTATATTGTATTGAAGGTTTTGTGATATATTTTACTGTGGATGTGCTATTTTATACCATTCATAGTTTATGGTGAAAGTATTGACATTTCGTATGCTAGTTTTAATACGAATGTTTATGTTATGTTTAAACCTTTTCATATGGGAATGCATTGGACTTAATAAGTGACGGGTGGAGCCCGCTATAGCTCCTCGATGCATCGGTAGGTCTCATGAGACAAACTAGTGTCTTGGCACAAGGCCTTGACAAAATCTTATTTGTAGTCTTGGCACGAGGCCTTGGCTATGTGGTTATGATAGTCTGGCATTATGCATTCCAACATTATGAAAGTGGTTATTGATTTTTGCATGTGATTATTCGATTAGTAGAATATCCATGTGAATAAGTAAATGGAATTATTTCATTTTATTTATGCCATACCATGTTGAAAGTTCATATTTAAAAGGCTTTTGTTTTAGTTATACATTGCCTTAAATGTTTATTCTTATTTATGAAAGTTTCCGATATATTGTTGTCCTTACTGGGCATTTGAGCTCACCCCTTTTCTATGTTTTATTTTTCCCAGGAAGTGAAGATGTAAGTTATGAATGACCTGCAGGGATATTATGAGGGGATTATAGTGTGGACTGTGGAAACATTATATTGTTGTAGTAGTTTTTCATTTTATGATGTAATGTAAAACTTATGAATATATCTAGTGTTTCCAAGGCTACTAAACCAATCGGTCTTTCGAGATTTGATCTTTCTTGTGATCATGCCAATGTTATGTAATAATGCACCGACTCTGGGTAGCTGGGGTCGGGGCGTTACATATTCACTAATATTGGGGATATTATCACATAGGATAAGTTTGATTACCTGGACGAGAATTTGAAATTTTTTTTCCACTAATAGAATATATATAAATATAAATTTTAGTATTAACACACCTTAATTTTTATATTCATAAATATAATTTCTGATATGAATGGATTTCATGATGATGATTCTTAGAAGAATACATTTGATTTAACAAATTATTGATTATAATATAATGAACTCATTAACATATATTCAATTAATATTACATAGATGATTTTGGATCAATTATTTATTATTTTCATAGAAATATTTCCAATGTTAATGTTGTGGAATGTAAACCAAATAGAAATTTCATTGGTATCTTTTCAATGATATGCCTAAAAATATTCACTTTTCAAATGATTTATAGGTTTTATTAATAAGTATTTTTATCGTTAGAACCCCCCACACATTGATCATTATTTATCCCATTGAATCCAAGAATGACCATATTTGGATTATGACATGATATAATCCATTATTTACATTCATACATACTTATTTATGTTATTCATGATATTCAATTGCAAGAGTGTGGGGGAGTGGTTATTCAAGGTAGATAGTGGATATTTTTCATGAGAGGATAAGTAAGGGTTGTTTCCATGGAATTTATAGGGACAATTAATTATTATTATAATTTTATTAAATTATTTATCAATATTATCATTGTTTCAACTTTCAAAAAGTAAATAATAAAAATTAATAGTTGGTAAATTTAAAGAATAATAAATCACCCTTAACAGAATGATGAATTTTTTCATATTTTTATAGGATGTTGATGCGAGGTTCATTATAAATCAGGATGTTTGGAAAAGTAAAAAATGAAATAAAATCATAAGAGTGTTATTTTTCATTATGATTACATAGTCTATGATCCATTAATTTGAGCAGGAGGTGGGATGGTGGGTGGGGGGGTACAAGATGATATTATATTTTAAAAATGACAATTTAATTTTGGATTTTATTTTTAGTGTCATGTATTTTACCTTAGACTCTATCCTCATCCAAGAGCCTCAACTAATTTTCAATATTATTATACATCCACCCCCATCCACAGTGCCATTTGATCCAAAATTCAAATCTCTGAAGATTAATTGTGATATCATTTTTATGTGGTGGATAAATTAGATTCAATACAATCATATGGTTAGGATAGTTATAGGAGGTATGATCATAACTAAAATAAAACAATCACATATGGTGATGAGTGAAAAAAATAAATGGTGAGTTAAATAACAATTGTAGTGGATCATTTTGAAAGGTTGAAAATAATAAGAGAAAAGGTAAAAATTAATGCATATTATAAATAAGCATGATTTTTTGTTTTCATTATTGGGTATTATTTGGTATAGTATAATCATTAGTTATAATTAATGATGTTAATAATTATTTGAATATTTCCTTTTAAATGTATTGATTTTTTCATTTCCATGATGAGGTGTTGCTCGACTGTGAGAAAATATTTGAGTGTGGGTGTGTTTGATACTCTATTTTTTATCTTTATATTTATGGTATTTTTGGAAATTAATTGAATATTAATTTATTAATGTCGAGTTTCATGGAATATATTTATGGTTTCTATATATTTTTGAAGGACTTAGATTTGGGGAAATTTCAACGATATAGTGAAAAACAATGAAAAAAATTAACTACCCATGGAGCCATGAAGCACATTGATAAAACAATGGAAAATAATGATTGAAGTGATGATTTTATAAAGATAATGTCTCCAATACATTCAATAAATAATGGTTTTCTTTTTTTTAGGATGATTATGGGTGGTGTGACCATCATAACTATACCGTAGGGTTTCAAACTATTGTTCTTTGAAGATTTGTATTCTTTATGGTTATTAATTTTCATTTCCTTTCCTTTATGTAATGCTCAATTAAATCTTGATTAATTACTATATCATTATTTTTTTGATTCACCATCTCATTCATTAAACCTATTAAGAGATATAAATTATTTCAATTTTCATGCATGTTTTTAAATCATTAAATACACATTTAGTGGTGAATCGCTTTATTGTGAATTTCTTAATTGTTATAAAAATAATTCCATCTGCTCATCTTCCAAAAAAAATTTCTTAGGTATAGAAAATCCGTTTATGGTCTTCAGTCTAGAGAAATTGGGTTTTTTAGCCTAATGAATCTATAGACTGAATGTCGATAAACCTATGTATAGAACAGTGGTTAAAAATAATTATTCATCACATTATTTTTTACAATAGAAACCATGGGAACAGAAATTGAATGAAAATAAACAAATTGGATTTGAGGATAGATATTACCATTACCCTATGATTCATTCTACGTAAAATATATGCAAAACAAACAATGGTTGTTAGATATACAATGATAATGGGAAATTTGTAGAATTAGTAGATCCAATGGGAATGAACAAAAGTAGTTGTTGACCCTTGAACCCCATTAAATCCCAATCAATAGGACTATACCTATTGAGAATTATGATTTTCATTTTCTTATACCCATAAATTTACCCTCTTACCATCTTATCATTCTTCCAGCATTTTTTTATTTAATTACATTAATAAAACAAACTAAAATTATGGTGACCAGACATTTAGTCATGTATTATATTCCATGCTTCCCACTCTCTATGATTTTGAACCTATACTTACTCATTGCAATAGATTTTTTTATTGTTGTTCATGTATAAAATTATTATTGATTAAAACAAAGGGAAATAACTATGCCCATTAGGCATGTCATGTTAAATTTTTTACCAATTAAAACATTTTTTAAAATGACATTCAAAATCATTATATGAATTTTTTTAAAAAAATCAAAATATTTATTAGGAAACAAGGATATGTAACAGAAATTATTTTTTACATAAGAGATAAAATTTAATAATCTATTATTATATAAAATTATCCATCATTATAATTAATAAAGAGAGGAAATGGTAATATTAAGTAAAAATAAATTTATAAAGTTTTAATGAAAAAATATATTCATTTTAAGATAGAAATATGAAAGAATTCGACAAAGAGTTACATAAACATAAACAACCCTAAATAATGATGAGTTTATTTAAATAAGCCCTTATCTTGAGTCTTATTTTAATTATACAAGTTATAAAATTCTGTATATTAAATATAAATTTTTTATAAATCTATTGTATATTCATAATTATATATATTATAAAATATATAATATAATTTTCACATTTAATCACTTTTTTATTAACTATTCACTATTAATATCAATGATCTGGGTGATAACCACTTCATTCTACATGTATGTTTTTTATAAACATGGTATTTATAATTTGATAATGGTTCCAAAATTTCCATAATTTTAATCCCAAAATAAAAAATATATATATCCATTGAATTATTTATTTATATTAATAAATAATATATATATATATATAAACACTATGTATAGAGACGATACAATTTATGTACAGATGAAATTGTTTTTCACTATTTGATGGATGGAATGAATGAAAGATAAAAATTAATTCACAGTTATAGAATCATTAATAAATAATATAAATAATATATATTAATTTAAAAAATCACTATAAAAATTTATTTTAATATTAAATGAAAAACGAATAACATCATTTCGGGAAGACGTTAGTCCATGTGTACACATGAGCTATATTTTTGTATTCCAATAAACTGGATGGTATGAATGTGTGTGTGATATTATTATTCCAAGAGATTAATTTTTTCATAATATTATATATAAAAATCAATCCTATTTTAATATCCATCCAAAAATTAATGTTATGCGAAATTAATTGTATCTCTATCTGGATATGGTAAGTTGTGTGTACACATGATTTAGAGACCATTACATTTCGGACATTATCATTACATAATCCTTTAGGAATACATAATAATTATACTGACATATTACTTATTACAATAGTTGATATACTGCCTTTGGAAACATGGAAACAAATAAACTAATATATATGATAGCAATATTATCTCCCATATGTTAATTCTTAACTAGAAGTCTTCATAGATGCATCCAACATAATTCATATCATTCTAACCTACAGAATGAAACACAAAAAGGGGTGATGTCAGTTCCTCAGTAAGGGTAAAAAATGGAGTAATTTATTAACATACATGATCTTAAGGGTATGATAATGTGATCACTATAGTATAAGACCATACCCTACTTACTAATGATCATATACATGAATCATGTCATAGAGTATCAAAGTTCATACTACATGAATAAAAAGTATGTAATGGACATAGACAATTACATACTAATATATGACTAAGACATAGAATTTTGGAAAAAAAATAAGTGTATAATGATTTCCATGTTATCCAAGACATTGCTTCCATGAACATCTTTGTAGTATGGGTACACTCCCCATACCATCCTAGTAGTCACAGTTCCCTCCCATGACCGTCATAGTAGTGTGAGTTCACTCCCCATACCATCTTATTAATTCAGGATTAACCCCATAGTCATAATTTTAGTCAAGGTTCACTCCCATTACCGTCTTAATTTATCTCATTATATATAAAAAAATTCCATTTCATTAGAGGGAGATTAATGTCCCACCCGTCATATAATGAAATCGAACACACATGTTCCAAAAGATCATTAATAATCATATCACAACCCATGAGATCAAATGGGTATCATTAACTTGTAAACATATCATAACCTGTGGAATGATATTGGTTTCATAATCATCTCACCATAAGTACAACTCGTGAATAAAAAAGTGTGTTTCAAAATAATGTAACCCCTGAAAGATACCTGGGCTACATAATAGAAAATCTATAATAAAAATTATTACATTCAATGAAATAATATGAATGGTAACATTGAATAATTTCCCCATAAAGGTACGAGTAACACCAATATAAGTTTTCAACGATTATAAATATTTTTTATGATCTCTTAAAAAAATCATAGGAAATTATTATTTATTCTTTGAAAAATTATATTTATAACATAAATCCTTTTGAAAACCATTTTATATGAAATTTTATTTGGAAAAAAATTACGATTTGAAAAAATAAATCATTTTTAAATTATTTTTTCATTAAAATCATTTTTAGGAACTTTATAAATCATTTAAAAAACATTTTTGAAAACATGGTTTTTTAATATAATAGTTTTCTGACAGACGAGTGATATGGTTCTATTTTACATAAAAACATTATCTTATATAAAAATTATTTAAAAAATTATACTAACATTAGAGGATATTAGGAATACATATAGTGGAGGAATCATGAATATTATAGAGATGTGGACCATATGATTTCATCAAATGAATAAAAAACATAATCATACACAGAGAGAGATGAGATTTCCTTAAAACCCTCTTTTATGTCAATAAAATTGGACCATAATCTCCATGTAAGAAAAGTAAAATACATTAAGCATACATTATCCTCAAAATAATATGATTGTTTATATAACTTGAAATTTGGAAGTATATACAAACGAAATTTTGTTTTGGTGCATAACAAAATAGGAATTTCAAAGAAGGAAAATTGTGAAAAAAACAATTTTAACCATTTGGTATCTTTTTAATGTTAAAACGAATGAAAGAAGGATCATACAAATGATATGTGAATGCCCATTAATATAATTATAATAAAAAAATAATTAAATCATAGTAAGTAAATACACCACAAAAAATTATACAGTTGCCAATATAACATGAATCTCAAATAATATAATAGTTAGATAAAATTCAGCTAACATTGACACTTGAGTCTATCTCTCTCTATAATCATTAATGTTTTCATATAATAATTACAGGTTTATTATACATATATTAATGAATAATCGTATTATATATATTACTATATATTTTTTGATTATGAACACATATTACCTACTTGTTAATGATGTTTTGTTAAGGTTTCACTTTGGGTCATATTCACTTTGTTCTTCCCATATGTTTTAATTTGTTATATCATTAGTTATTATACTTATATAATTATTATATTTTGAAAAGAATAATAATAATATAAATTATAACAATTATATTTATATTATAATAATCTATTTAAAAATAAATGAAAAATGTAATACACAATTCATCGAGATAGTGAATTGTATGAACGAATAAACATTGTTTCTATTTTTATTGGCATATTGAAAAACAATGTGAATGAAATATGTATATGTATGTTATTACGTATGTATATATATACATATCATCATTATAGTAGAATTATTATATTATATATATCATATATATTCATTAAACTGATCCATAATACATTCCATGTGGTGTCTGAAAGAATCACATTGCTCTAAAGGGGTGTATGTCCAAACATCCTCAAATGAGATCATCGTATTAACATCTAATTGAATGTAATGATATGCGTGTCGTAAAATTAATACATAATCATAAATACATATTAAATATAATATATTTCATATTTAAATATAGTTTCTGTCATAATGGATTCCATGATAGGATGTAAATGAAAATGAACAATCATCATTTCGTGAGGTATTACTTTGTCATACACTAAAAAAGTATTTTATATATTCATCAGATGGAGGTACATATTAGTTCATGTAGAAATATTTTCATAAATATGTATATGTAAATTTCTGATACTAATATTTTCACACAATAATGGAATAAATAGTGTGGAGGGGTGATGATGTAAATTAATTGAATGGAAATTGAGGGTAGGAGTTACCTCTGAATTGGGTAACTCCATTTGGATAATGCTAAAAGCTTCCAAAAGATGCATTCTGAAAAAAGTTATGTATCATGTTATATGGTAATATTTATACGAGGTTACATATGAATATATTCTTTGAACATAAATGGTTTGAGAGGGGTGAGGAATGAGTAGATGTGGTGGCCTTTTATATTTGATGAAGAGTGTCACTCTTGTAAATATTTGAAGATTGAAATAAACCAACATTTTTCATGTTTAATGTTGACTCAATAATAGAACAAGGGAGTGAAAATTGACTATAGGGTCTAAATATGGATATAAATCAGTTTTGGACAAGTTTCCATGTAATTTTGGGTATTACATTTATGGTTTAGTACATTATTAGTCAAATATTTCTCATAAAAGATGTAAAGAATTTTAATCAGTTTCACAAATATTTTTTGTACAAAAATGACATTATAATACATTTTAAATTATTATGAATCAAATTATGGAATCCATTTTTCCTAATTATAATCACATATGTGGAAAAAAAATATTTTTAAAATAATCCTGCTGTTGAAACGATGTTGTGGGTTTTTAAAGAAAAAATGATTAACAGTTCAATTAGACTTCATATCAAATTTCAATGTTGAAATGTTTAGAAGGAGAAAAATTGGATTAAATGATATAAAAAATTTAATTATTCTACTTTTAAATCAAATTAAATTACAGTTTAACCTTATAAACATTTTTAATTAAAAATTATTTTTTAATTAAAATCATGTATTTCATTCTATTCATCAAAAAATTACGTTTCTGAGAAGAATCCCATTATTTCAACCTATGATAGTTTTTAATTATAAATTAAATGATGTTTTTTTCATGAAATTAAATTTCTAAATTTATATAAAATTAATTTTATTATATTTAAATAAAAGACAATTTTTAGGCATAGTTGGTCATTTCAAAAAAAAATTTATCAGTCATTATAATAAATATGTTTTATTTGTATAATAATATTTTAAAAAATATTAAACAATTATGTATTAATAATCTAATTATATTCATTAATATATAGGTTATGATTATCTTATTTAAACAATAATTATTGTTTCATAGAAACTTACTGCAGTGTGTATCGAATACCAACTAGGTGTTGCATGTAATGTACCACAAGTTATTGAAGACTGTGTCATATGACATGTTGGTTTAGTGTGAAATTAATCTTTGAAATATTATCTTTCATGATATAAATGTTGATTTATTTGAAAAAAATGTTAATACTAAGTAGGGGAGTTACATTATACCTCCATTAAATGAATTTCTCTATTGAAATTGATCACTCGGATAAATAAAATGTTGATACATCTGCATTATCATAACATCATAATCCAATGTAGCTTACGATAACTTGCGAATTATTCACAAAAAATATGAAAAGTGAAATGTTCTTTTTTTATTGAACTATCTCTGATTAGTCCATAATTTCTACATGTTTATCTCTGTAGTATAGATTTTTGTATAGTGGTATGAACTTTGAGATCAGTACATGTGAAGTTTCATGTATGTACATCCTTAGGAGTGATACATGGAACACATCAAGGACATGAGAGAGATTTCGATAATGTTAAATGTAATAGGCTACCATCCCTATATTATTAAGAATCTCAACGAGTCCAATAAACATTGGGCATAGTTTCACATTCTTTTCAAATATCATAACTTTCATCAATGGTGATAATAATAGAAAAAACTTCTCACCAAATTCAAATTCGAGATCATACTGATGGTTATCAGCATAAATTTACATCCGTCTTTGAGCATCCATTATATAATACCGAATGGTTCTAAACTTATCGACCATTTAATTTTGGATCTAAGGTCCCAATAGCATTCTTTCTCCAAACTCATCCTAAAATGATTGAGCACTACATTTATTCCCATATAGGTATTCATAAAATTCCATCTAAATTCTTGAGTAAAAGATATTGTTATAAGAAATCTCAACTAGAGGAAGGTATTGATAACATTTACCTTTTAAATCCAACTAAAAAGAACTAAACATATACTCTAGGGTTTGAATTGTTCCTTCATATTGGAAAACTATTTGTGGATTATGTGTTGTGAGGAAAATGAATTCGGTTTCTTGTTATTTATGATTAATTCTTTAAGACATTAAGGCAAACCATGTATCCAAATCTAACACAATAGAATGTGGTACTCTTTGGATGCTTAAAAATATGTTAATTTATATCCTAGAAATATGAAAAATATTGAAATCTTATCAAATAGAAATGGAAAATTATTAAATAATAAGGTGATCATCTACAAAACATATTTCATTAATCTCTTTATAGTTATTGGGTAGTCAAACAAAAGTTTATGTTGTGATTTTATATCTTTTCCATTAAATTATTGTTATTGTATGAAACATTTATTTAATCTTAGGTCTTTAAACATAAACTAACTACAATAGAATTCAATGAGATACAAACTGTGTGATATCTCTCTTCATAACATCCTACTAGAAGTATTATTTAATATCCTTATAAATCATCGTACATCCATGATAAATAGTGAATGCAGAACTGTGAGCTTCCACTAACAGCTCCTGCATAAAATATAGCATGACTTGAACACATATTATGTTCCCAAACATTATCAATCCATCCTAATAATGGTAAATCTCATGATCATTTCTAACATTCTTCTATACTTCCTCATCTTCGTTATATTCATCCTTAATAATAAGACGGATAAAGGGTTGAAAAGTCATTTTAGAAATATACGATTTTACACTTCAATTAAGATTTATAGATCCATATATTGAATATATATATATATATATTGTATCTTTTGAGATCCTCATAATAGATACTCTAGTTAGATCTTTTTTACTAAAATCATTTTCCACCATATTCATTTTCCCAGGGTGGTAATGTATTAAATAGCCACACTCCATTATCATATTTCAACATACTATATAGCACATGTTCAACTCATTCTGTGAGAATATATATTTCATTCTTTTATGATCGGTATATATATCACAATTTTCCCCATAAATATAATTTAACCATATCATTACTGAAAAAATTACCACTTCTAACTCAAAATCATGAGTTGGGTGATTTTATTCTTGAATCATAAACTATTATGAAGGATAGGCTATAAAGATGTTATTTTTCATAAGAAAACATCCCTGTATTTTATTGGATGAATCACATTAAACTACAAACCATTATCCACTACAGAGTAAGGTATGAACAGGTGCACTGACCAACCTATTCAATTCCATAATTGTTCCTCAAATTCATCTGTCCAGAGGAAATTAACACACTTCCATGTTATTTTGGCCATATGGATATATTGTCATGATAAAGACTCCAAAAATAGTCGACAATATCTATCTAGACAAAGAATTTTATTAATCTCAGTAACTAATGTTGTTCTAGTCCTTCTTTCAATAGAATTCGTCTTTTATATATACTCTATTATACCATCTATTATAATAACCCTAGTTTTATTATTGAATTAAACAAGATTTTTTGCAAAAAAATCACATAATACAACATGAGGGATAGGGATTTGTAGTATGTTTGGGGCTTAGGAACACTACATAAGAACCTAAAACATTAAATACACATTTTAATGGAAATATTCTTTTACATGAACACACACATTCTTTCATACATAGAATTTCATGGGATACCCTAAGAACATGCATAAGAAGAGGGTGAGCATTAAATATCTATAAGGGATTAAATTAGGTATGACATGAGGAATATAATACACTTTTGGATATATGCATATCAATGGACCCAAAGATAAATATGAACATAAAGGCCTGATATAGCATGATTATTATAACATGGAAATGTGGAAACAACATTTAACATCATATTATCCTGATCCAAGGATCATTTCACATGGAGCATGAGTAAACCAAAATTGCACATTAATTATCTTGAGAAACCCTAATGTTAATTGACATATCATGATACTAATCATTAACGAACACATTTGAATGCTATCAGAGATAACTGTTCTTAATCATTTCATTTCATGCATAAGTTTGCCACATAGATCATAAAATATTGAATCACTAATCATAAACATTTATTATATGAAAAAGAAATGTGGATTTTATACATGAAAATATATAATCAATAATTAAATGCGTATGAAGTTGAATATCCTTGATAGAGAAATCAACATGGTATTCACTAGATAATGTCATTGGCATAGAAAATCACGATGCAATTTTGGTAGCATAAAGGCATCACATAAGAATTCATAAAAATGGTTTATGAGATATAAAGGGGTATCTCATCATATATACATGAAATTTAATGTAAGGGAATATTATAGATAAATGTCCTGATATTTTTATTTGAATTTATGTTCATAAAAAATCATCTTCTAGATTGTAAATACGGAGAGAGAAATCCATTATAGAATTTCGGCATAGTAACAGATGTATATGGGGGGCACTAATGAGAGACAAAGGGGAATATCATTATTCAAAAATAAAAAAGGAATTATTGGGGAGGTTATAAATATTACCAAACATGATTAATTAAATATAAACATGTAAAGCAACATAAAAATACATTGACCAAAAATGAGAAAGAAAGAAATCACTTACTTGGAAATGTGATCCAATGGATGGGAGAGGCTTGAGAGAGAGTTCATAGGATCTTGGGGAGCCTTGGGAGGATACAATAGTAAGTATTCCCGAGTAGGGATGTTCTACAAGGGTTTTGAGGTAAGAGAATTGGGATCTTGGATAGGTTTTATTGGAAAATATAAGGTATTATTTATTATTTATGTTTTGGACACAACACAATAATAAAATCAATACCACATACCATCACATGGTTTGTTCCTACAGTTTTTTCTATAGTGGAGTGGAAAACATTATTTTATATGGCCATTGGTTGAACATCCTAATATATAAGGATTTCATATGTGGTGGAGGGTCACACTCTCATAGAAACTATTTTAAAAGATAAAATATTTTATAAGTCTTGGAGGGTTCACTAAGGCAATATAAAATTTACCAAACAAACCTAAAATCACATTATTTTAAATGTAAAAAATTTATTGGCCTAATTTTTTTAATTTTATTACATCACTTTTGGGAAATTATGATACCATAAAACATATTATATATTTAAACGATATTAAATTGTAACAAAAAAATATGACATTCTCTGAAAATTAAGAAAAATTCAACGTTGGATAATTTCAATGTCATGATTCCAAAAATATTATTCATTTTATCTACATAATTTTCTAAATATGTACATTTTCACTTTTAAAAGAAAAATAGTCATTTATTTAAAATTCATTGGTTTTAAAAATATAGTATTAAATCTTAAATAAAAAACACAATAGTATTCATAAAAAAGTATACGATCATTTATATTTAATAAAAATTACATGAGGAATAAGAATAATTAAAATATTATTTAATTTTAAAAATCTACTAACTCATAAAAATTTATTTCTTAATTGAGTATTAAAAAAATACTATTTGTGATTTAAAACCCATTTATAAAGTAACAATAATGACTTGACTCGATATTATTATATAAAAAAATGAAGCACATAATCATTGTTCTGGGGTCTTGTTACGTAACCCCAATAACACCAACACAAAACCTATGGGTATGATGTTCTATGGTGATATAATCTTGGGGAGGCACAGATTACATCGCTCGGATGGTAATCTTTATTACCTTCCACATCTCTAGTAGGTGGTTCCGTTCATTCGTAACATGTTGAATCTGGGCTTCGGCTTTGTCAAACACAATGCATAGTGATGAAACCACCATTACATGCTTAGATAAATGGGCTTTGTATGTTTCAATTCTATTGGATGAGGTCATCGCATTCCTTTTCTATGTAAATTTGATTTGTTCAGGACCTATATTTATACTAATCAAGTTATCACTGTCAGTGGCTATATTATTAAAAGATAAAATTCATTACAATATTTTAAAATACAAAAACATAAAACCAAGGAATTTCAAATGTTATATAACAATTTTACATAATAATACATTTAATTATATCATGTGGAATTTCCATTAATAAATGTTTGGGTCAGTATAATAATCCCCCATTATGAAATTTATCCATAAAAATTTTCATTCCGCGGACTAAAATAGATGCTAGTAATATTGCATCATCTCTTAATCTGATTTCCACGTTTCTTTTTCATTCTTGTGGTTTTACCACAACACCTTGACATGGGTCATTGTCATATTTCATAGAAAAGTTTCCCTATGATCTGATATATTAACCATCACCTACTCATAGGATAGGTCATCCTCCAATGGTACCACCTCCGGATTATGTACATGTGATGGGTCATGTATATACATCCTCAATAGTGATAAATGGAAAAGATCATGTACATTGAGATAAGTTCAACGAGTGTTCATATTGATAGGACACCTCTCCAAAGAGATCAATGCTCTAAAATGGGCCGATGTTCCTTTGTTGGGCAAAAGTCCCTCAAGGTAACGTTGCAGTATTTTTGGGTAGATTGTGTTTGTTGACAAAGCAGGTTTTCATGGATATTTGTTGAGTTCCCACGAATTTGTTGAAAATACTTGTTAACAAAGAATGATGACAAAGGAAATGACAATTTGGAGGCAGTACAAAAGAGCAGTACAAAGGAAAGGACGATCGCGAAAATAGGATTTCCATGAAGAGCATAATTTAATATGGCAAAGGCATGAATTTCGCGAAGATAGGATTCATGGTTTGGAAATCGCGAAGGCCAGAAGAATGGAGGCGGTGAGTCTTCGCGATTATGTCAAGTTTCGTGAACGGAAGAGGCTGAAGCACATCAAGGTGGTGAAGGGACTTGTGAGGGAGCTTTGCGGCGAAGGCACGAAGGAATGTTGACGGTGATGCTTCGTGATTACGTCAAGATCCTCGAACGGAAAATTTCTGTGGTGCTTCGCGATTTGGACAGAATTCCAGCGGAAACTTTGGAGCTTCTCGATTTGAGATGACGTGGCATTGACTTCGCACGAAAGGGACGAGGGTCGGTGGAATCGTCTATAAATAGAGTTCGACCCCCTCAAGAGAGAATATAGAATATTCAGAGAAGATCATTTGCGCTCAATTTGCGATGGTGGTTTGCGGAGCCAGTGTGCTTCACGAAAGAGGTTCTTTGCGGTGGCTATTGTAGCTCCGCGAAGCCATTGAGCTCCGCTTTGGCTTAGTAAGCTTCGCGAGGGACGTTGCTTTGCGACGGCTTGAGCTTTGCGGGAGCGCTTCACGAAAATGAAGGACCTTCGCGAAGGCTTGTTTGAGCTTCGCAAAATTTGGAGCTTCACGAAGTAGGGTTCTTTGTGAAGTTACTTTCCAAAGGTATTTGCCTAGTGGTCAGAGGAAAAGTTTTATTCATCAGTGGTTGAAAGTTGGACTTCAGCAGAGCATCTATCAACAGTTGAAGATGCATTATTTCATGCAAATGAAGAGACCTACAGGTCTATAAATTGTGAATGAATTCCCTTCTAGAGCAGTGAGCTTAGGAAGAGGAACAAGGTGATCCTCTCCACCAGCAGTGATCCAGAGAGAGAGAGATAGAGAGTGACCCTTGGGAAAGCAGTGAGCTGACCCTAAACTTTGTAAAGGTAGTGATCCTGGGCATTGAAGTGATATCCCGAACATTGTAATCCACATCTAGTGAAGTTTAGTGGAATTGGTACGACCGGAAACTTATCGGCGTATGCTCCTTGGACGTAGCCCTTTGCGGTGAACCAAGTAA
This sequence comes from Viscum album, assembly GCA_963277665.1. Classification (NCBI taxonomy): domain Eukaryota; kingdom Viridiplantae; phylum Streptophyta; class Magnoliopsida; order Santalales; family Viscaceae; genus Viscum; species Viscum album. The sequence continues at coordinate 862,680,460 of OY728152.1, read as the reverse complement.
AATTGGTGTGTCATGTGCATGCTTTACTTTCTGTTTACTTTGTGCAACAGGATAGAGAGAGAATATTTTTTTCTTAACAGCGAAACAAGATCAGAATGGGCATTAATTTGAAATTATTCATACCCTGATTCACCCCCCTATCAGGGTATTCAGCCTTGTGGACTTAAAAATTGGTATCAGAGGGAATGGTTGACATTTTTTCATCTCTCAAATGGAGGTCACCAATCATAGAGGGATATTGATCTTCGACGGATGTAATTTTCAGATATGGAAGAATCGAATGCAAAACTATTTATGATCTTTAGGAATGGATGTGTTTTCAGCAGAAATGCATGGTATGACAGCTGATATTACTAGTGGTGAATTCTCAGAAGCTGAGCATAAAGAGTTGGATGTTGATTCCAAAGCAATCAATGCCTTAGGGGGAGCCCTTTCCAATCCCATATATACAAAGGTGATGTTATGAAAAACATCACATGACATGTGGGAAATGCTTTTGAATATTTATGAAGGGGATACAAAAGTCAGAGAGGCAAAGCTGCAAGTGTTGTGGAACATGTATGAATATCTGAGAATGAATCTGAATGAGTCTGTTGATGCGTTCTTTGACAGGTCAAATTCTGTGGTAGAAGACATGCTGGGTCTTGGAGAAATTATCGAAGATATAAAAATTGTGAAGTGCATATTGAGAAAACTTCCACCTCGGTTCAATCCGAAAGTTTCTGTTTTGGAAGATAAATACACAAAAGAACTGACATTGGATAACCTGCACAACACTCTTGTTGCATATAAAATGATAAACGATGATAACGAGACTATGGAAAAGGGAAAATCCAAAGAGGTGGCATTCAAGGCCATGAAGATACTCACCATTGATGATTCTAATGAAGAAGAAGAGACCGATGAGGTGATGTCATTCCATTCATCAAATCTGCAAAGAGGAAGATGAAAGATTAAAGGTAAGCATCCACTAGCATGCTTTCGATGTGGAACGGTTGGTCATCTTGCAGAAAGATGCCCCACCAAATTTCAAGATAACGATGATGATGATGATGAAGTTGAATTTCCCAAGAAGAAATATTCAGCCTATGTGAAAGGGAAGAAGCAGTTCAAGAGAAATTTCATCAAGAGGAAGAATCTTGTTTCACAAGAAATAGACAGTTCAGATGAGTCTGAGGATGAAGAGGTTGAGGAATTTGAAATTGTAAAGATCATAGACAAAATGCTATGGTAGAGGTCGTCGATAGTTCTCATGAAAAGGAAGAAACTGACGTTGGAGAAGAGGAAGAAGAAGTTGAAGGAAGAGTTGATATGGAAGCCGAATTGGAAGCAGCTCTTGAAGAGATAGATGTTTCGAGAGCCAAAACGAAGAAAACCAATAAAGTGGTTCGTGATTCTAAAATCTATATGCAACAACAGGATGAAGAAAAGTCAGAACTGTTAAAATAAATTGAAAGACTAAAATCCTCAACACTAGATAGATCAGAAAATATTGTTGAGAATATGCTTAAAATTGAGGAACAAAAGAAGGAAATTGATTGTTTGACTAACACAATAAAGGAGCAGGTCGGACGTATCAAAGAGTTTGAAGAAGAAGTGGTCAGTCTGCGATGAAAAATGAAGGATCATGAAAAACTCTTGACCCCCAATGTGATATCAGAAAAGCAGGCCATTCAGAAGACAGAGAAGATGAAAGAGGAGGCTCGTAGTTCAGCAGGAGTGAAGCATCAAGAAAGCTGAAATGCTAAGGTTGATTCAGGGCTTGATAAGAAACAAAAATCGGTGGCACTTAATGTCAGACCACAAGCACCCGTCCCAAAATTGAAGGTAGATTTGGGCACAAAATAGAATCAGAATATTCATAGATCCCAAAGGGAAAATCATAGTGTTGAAGTATCACGAAGGAATGTATCCTATATCAGGTGTTATTGCTGTGGGAAAATGGGACATTCACAGTATGTGTGTTCCATAGCCAAGAGATATAGAAGGGAACAAGAACAGAGATTGGAACCAAATAGAGAACGGTTTTCCAGAACATATTTTGAAGGAAACTATTTTTGGTGCGGAGGATTTGGGCACATGGCTAGGTACTGTACTTCGACCATTCAGAGAAATTTTCCAAAGAAGAATCAAAACGTTCGCAAATAGCAGGTCAATAAACCGAAAGGTGAGTTAAAAACGCAGAATAGATTTGCGACTTTCGAAGATGAGGCTGGTCCATCATACACTGAGAAGGGACAGTAGTCTCAATCCATGCCGAGTTTGAATGAAAAAGTATGGACCAACAATAAGAAAAATGAGAAGGTTGTGGTGGAAGAGATTTCCCTTAATGCATCAGATAGATCTGGTTTTTGGACCCTTTACAGTGGTTACACATCCCACATGACGGATAATAAGGATCTTGTTACAGGCATCAAATATGACAAAGAAGGAGTTGTCAAATTTGGAAATGATGAAGGCCTGAAGATTGTTGGCTCAAGGAAAGCCATGTTTGGGGGCAAAGAGATGATACGTGTTGATGTCTTGGTAGTAGAGGGTCTCATTCATAACTTACTCAGTGTCAGTCAACTATGTGACTCTAGGGACTCTATCCGATTTACCGAGAATATGTGTGTTGTGAAATGAAATGATGGAGCAACTGTTCTGCAGGGAAAAAGGTCAAAAAGAAATCTCTACCTTGTAGGTGGGGAAGAAGATACAAGTCTTTTATCCAGAGAGGAAGAAAACCAGTTGTGGAATAAGTGACTTGGTCATCTAATCCAACCATATTTGGAGGATCTCATTAAGTGTGATGCTTCTAGAGACCTTCCCAAGCTATCACATGATCACACTCATACAAGTGATGCTTTCCAACAAGGGAAGATCATCAGAAAGACATACAGGCCAAAGGAACAGAAATCAACTAGAGTGCTCGAACTGGTTCATGCTGATTTATGTGGACCTATCTCACCACGAGCTATAAATGGGAAAAGTTACTATGTCCTTTTCATTAATGACTATATCAGAATGTCCTGTGTATTCATCATTACCCATAAGACTGAGGTTTTCAGTTTCATAAAGCAGTATAGGAGGGAATCATAAAATATGCTTGGGTAGAAAATTATGAAGTTTCGTACTGATAACGGTACAAAATTCATAAACAGTCAAGTTGAAAACTATCTCGAGAAACATGGGATAAGGCATAAAGTCTCATCGGTAGGAACACCCCAACAGAATGGAGTGGATGAAAGGAGAAATTAGATCATCAACAATATGGACAGAACGATGCTTATTGATAAAGACCTACCAGAGAAATTTTTGAAGGATGCAGTTTTGACATTGGTCTATGTTTCAAAAAGGTCTTCGTTGTGTCCAAAGCAATGGAAGACTCCGTATGAACTATGGTACGGAAAAAAGCCAACGTTGAAATACTTTCGAATCTTTGGAAGTAAGTGTTTTATTCTCAACAAAGAAAATCACAGGAAGTTTGAGGCATGAGGAGATGAGGGGATATTCCTTGGATACTCTGGGAAAAGCAATGCGTATAAATGTTTCAACAAAAGGCTGGGAAAAATCATTGAGAGCAATGATGTCACTATTGTTGAAAATGAACAGAATACTCAATGATCCAGCGAATAGTTCCTAGATGACAGTGATGATGAGGTAAGCATCCCAGGGGGAGCAGAAGTGGCAGATGCTGACTCAGAAGAAGATACTGATGATTAAGAAGAAAGTGTCAAGTCTGTGTCTACGAGGAAGCTAAAGAGTCGAGCTGAAATTGATAGGCAGAATATCAGTGGTGATCAAACAGCTCTAGTTCAGACTCGAAGAATGAAATCATCACAGAAAACATCGTTTTTATCTCAAGTGGAGCCGAAATGTTTTTCTGATGCAACTGAAGATGAAAACTGGGTTCAGTCTATGAACTGAGAGCTTGATCAGAGTGAGAAGAACCAGACATGTGAGATTGTTTCGAGGCCAGCAGACAAGAATGTAATCGAGACTAAATTGGTCTATCACAACAAGATGAATGAAGATGGCACAGTGATTCGGAACAAAGAACGACTAGTGTGCAAGGGGTACTCCCAGATCGAGGGAATAGATATAGATGAGACATTTGCACCGGTTGCAAGGCTGGAGACAATCAGATTATTTATGGAAATAGTAGTGCAACGAAAGTTCAAAGTGTTCCAGATGGATATCAAATCCGCATTATTGAATAGGGATCTGGAATAGGAGGTGTACATTGAGCAGCCAGATGATTTTCTCATTCATGAGGATGAGAACAAAGATTTCAGGCTGAAGAATGCATTGTATGGGCTGAAACAAGCACCAAGAGCATGGTACTCAAGGCTTGATCAGTACGTGAAGAAGTTTGGTTTTCAGCGTGGAGGTACTGATTACAATCTCTATTTCATTAATGACAGTAATCAAAGGATTATGGTGTTGGTTTATGTTGATGACATAATATTTGGCGGATCAGATTAAGCTCAGTGCAGACAGTTTTCCGAATTCATGAAAAATGAGTTTGAAATGTCAATGATTGGAAAGCTAAGATTTTTCCGTGGTCTACAGGTGACACAAGGAAGGAATGGAACATTCATTTCGCAATCTAAATATTACAAAGAGGTCCTGAGAAGTTTTTTAATGGAATCTTCCAAGGAGATGAAGACTCTGGATGCCACCTGGATGAAATTATCAAAAGATAAAGATGGAAAGGCAATTAATTTCACAGAATACAGGAAAATTATTGGAAGTTTGTTGTACTTGACTGCACGAGGCCTAATATTTTTTTTTGCCACATTCCAAGTAGCGAGATATCAGTGTAATCCCAAGGAAGGACACATGCTTGTAGTGAAAAGAATACTTCGGTATATCCAGGGCACAGTGGATTTCAGCTTGGCATATACTGTTAAATCTCAGACAGAGTTATTGGGCTATGCTGATGCATATTGGGACAGTTCAGCGGATGATAGGAAATCAATGTCAGGTGGTGCTTTCTAACTTGGTGGATTGTGTATTTCTTGGCTAAGAATGAAGCAATATTTCATTTCGTTGAGAACCGTGAAAGCTGAGTATATTGCAGCCACTCAAGCATGCACACAGTTATTGTGGATGAAGCAGCAAGTTGATGATATGGGAGTTGAAGTGAAGTCTCCGATCAGAATCTAGTGTGACAACTCAAGTGGTATAAATCTTAGAAAAAACCTGTCCGTCATTCAAGGACAAAGCACATTGAGATAAAGTATTATTTTATCAAGGAGAAAGTTTAGCAGGAATCGTGAAGTTGGAGTATGTGCCTACAGAGCTACAGGTCGCAGACATTCTGAAAAAGGCCTTACCCAAGGAAGCATTTGAAAGGCATCGACTGGCTCTGGGAGTTCAGTCGGTTCCCCGCACTTTAAATAGGGTGTATGTGGGACCCCCCCCCCCCTCTAGGAATGATTTGTTTTTCCCTAATGTGATGATATGTGTTCTCTACTATGTTCCAGACTACAAAGGAGTGACCTTTGGGTTCGTTGACAAAGGGGGAGAAAATAGTGATTGCCCAAGGGGGAGACAGTGTGTCCATACGAGAAACCATGACAGATATGGGGAGAAGCTAACCAGTGGAGCAGCCAGATAGGGGGAGAAATGAGAATGGGGGAGAGTATTAAATCTGATGATGCTTGACGTGATCGATCAAAGCAGAGATATCACGACAGCTGAGGGTCATGATAAAAGCATAACAGTGGTGTTGGAAGGGTGAGAGAAGGTGTCCAGCTATCACCAATTGGGATCTGTGTGGTTCAACAATTGGTATCAATTTATTAATTGGTATCAGGTTGTAATCGACAATTGGTGTTTGACATGAAGTGATTCATTGATGAACTTTTCATACTACTCTTGTTTCCCACTCCGAGCATTGCTCATGTGGGCTTAGAGTACGTGTTAAGTGAATCCTTGAACGCTATCATAATTGCAAGAGGAACATGGTGGTAGCGGCTGGAAGAAGACCCAATGAGGTATCAAAGTGAAGAAAATCATTCTGAGCAGAGTTGTGAAGAGTAGTCAACAAACCCAAGGGGGGATATTGTTGAGAAAAAATCCATCAAGGTAACATTACAGTATTTTTGGGTTGATTGAGTTTGTTGAAAAAGCAGGTTTTCATGGATATTTGTCGAGTTCCCAAGAAGTTGTTGACAATCCTTGTTAACAAAGAACGGTGACAAAGGAAAGGACGATCTAAAGGCAGTACAAAAGAGCAGTACATGGTGGCGCCGTTTCCCAGTCTCTGCCAAATTTTTGGGGTCCAAAATTTTCAATTTGGTGAGCATTGCGAAAATAGGATTTCCATGAAGAGCATAATTTAATATGGAAAAGGAAAGAATTTTGCGAAGATAGGATTCATGGTTTGGAAATCACGAAGACCAGAAGAGTGGAGGCGGTGAGTCTTCGCGATTACGTCAAGCTTCGCGAACAGCAGAGGCTGAAGCGCATCGCGATGGTGAAGAGATTTGCAAGGGAGCTTCGCTGCGAAGGCACGAAGGAATGTTGACGGGGATGCTTCGCGATTACGTCAAGCTCCGCGAACGGAAAATTGCTGTGGTGCTTCGCGATTTGGACAGAATTCCGGTGGAAACTTTGGAGCTTCAAAATTTGAGATTATGTGGCGTTGACTTTGTGTGGACAGGACGAGGGTCAGTGGAATCACCTATAAATAGAGGACAACCCCTCAAGAGAGAATAGATAATTTTCAGAGAAGATCATTTGCTCTCGATTTGCGAAGGTGGTCCGTGGATCCAGTGTGCTTTGCAAAAGAGGTGCTTCGCGGCGGCTATTGTAGCTCCGCGAAACCTGCGAGCTCCGCTTTGACTTAGTAAGCTTCGCGAGGGACGTTGCTTTGCGACGTCGTGAGCTTCGCGAGAGTGCTTCACGAAAGAGCTTCACGAAAACGCAGGAGCTTCACGAAGGCTAGTTTAAGCTTCGCAAAATTGGGAGCTTCGTTAAGTAGGGTGCTTTGTGAAGGTACTTTCGAAAGGTAGTTGCCCAGTGGTCAAATAAAAAGTGTGATTCATCAGTGGATGAATGTTGGACTTCAACAGAGCATCTATCAACAGTTGAAGATGCATTATTTCATGCAAATGAAGAGACCTACAGGTCTATAAACTGTGAATGGATTCCCTTCTAGAGCAGTGAGCATAGGAAAAGGGAGAAGGTGATCCTCTCCACCAGCAGTGATCTAGAGAGAGAGAAACTGGGAGTGACCCTTGGGAAAGCAGTGAGCTAACCCTAATCTTTGTAAAGGTAGTGAGCCTGGGCATAGAAGTGATCTAGCCCGAACATTGTAATCCACAGCTAGTGATATTTAGTGGAATTGGTACGACCGGAAACATGTCAGTGTATGCTCCTTGGACGTAGCCCTTTGCGGTGAACCAAGTAAAATTGGTGTGTCCTGTGCATGCTTTACTTTCTGTTAACTTTGTGCAACAGGAAAGATAGAGAAGTGTGTTTTTCTTAACAGAGAAACAAGATTAGAATGGGCATTAATTTTAAATTAGTCATACCCTGATTCACCCCCCCCCCACTCTTAGGGTATTCATCCTTGTGGACCTAACAACCTCAGACTACACCTTCACTTATTAACAAATCTCATAACACTCTTCCAGAGTGATATGTGGAGGAATAACATGTCTCTGACATAAAACTCTAAGTCTCATAGATGATTATCGGGATATCTCATTTATCTACAATTAGAAACATTAATCTTTTTCAAGATGGTATTAACCCTCTCCAACATTTCATAAACCATTTCTGGACCTATTCACTTTCTCTCCCAAACACCTTCCCAAAATGGCTGTGTGCTGCACCTCATCCCATTAAGGGCATAAAAAGGACCAATTTGGATGACTAAGTGGAAATTATTTTTTTAAGTGAACACAACCAGAGGATCATGTTGATCCTATCCACATTTGAAGACCATTGAGATTTCTCTCAACATTTACCCAAGTGTTTCGATAGGCCGATCATATTGTCCATCAGTATGAGGATGATATTCCATACAGATGTTTTTCTCATTATTTATATAATTTTTAATACTCTTCTAGGACATATTGGCAAGTCTTTGTTCTTGATCGAATAAAATATATAGTTTTACTTCATGGAGCCTTTCCACTTATCTGATATATATATTTTCCAGTTGAACCAGTGATAAATCTTCTAAAATTTCAATGATGTGTGATGTCTTTGTATGACTATCCACAAAAACCTAGATAGCATTGTTTCATTTGGATGTCTTCAGATGTCGGGTGAAAATGAGCATGGTTATTTTCTCCCATTTCCATGAAATTATAGGTAATGGTTAAATCATCCCCTTAGACATATGTCGATCAACCAAAACTTTCTGACATACCAAGAACATTGATGTATAATTCGTGGTCTCATTCATCACGTTATCCCATAAATAATGATATCTGATATCTCAGTATATTTTTTTTGAGTCCTTGGTTAATGGAGAATTTTTTTTCCATTCACATCTTCCAATAGTTCATTCATTGTCATTGGTGTTGATAGAACACATAGTCTTGTCTAAAATATCATAATTTTGTCTTCATTAATATTGAACTCCGAGGACTTCCCTTTTCTGATAGTTTCGACATTCGTCTAAATTATCAAATCATCCTTTTGAGCATCCTACAACATTTTTGAATGATACATTTGAGAAATCATTTATGAAAGGATTGATGATGTTCCCTTATTTATTATTCCCATGTCCATATTCATCATATCTAAGAAGGTTTAATCCTTTTCAATTCTCATCAATTATAGAATAGCTGGGTATTTTTTACAAAGAGTGTATATCACCTTGTTATCTTTCCCAGAGTGTTAATGGATTGAGAAGTCATAGTCATTGATTATCTCTAACTATCTTTGTTGTAACATATTCAACTCTTTCTTATTGAATATATAATTAATTATTTCTTTATCCATATATATTTCACACTTCACCACAATGAGGCAATGTCACCAAATATTTAAAGCGAATATTACCTCAGCAAACTATAATTCATGTGTTGGATAGTTTCTCTCATTAACATTCAATTCAGTTGATGAATTGGCAATGACTTTTTAATTTCACATCCACACACGGCCCATGCCCTTCATCGAATCATCACTATACACCTTAAAAGGTTATCCAATTATGGGTAGTTTGAGCACATGCATAATTTGAAGCCTCCTTTCTGAATCCTTGAAACTATCTTCACATTCATCACTCCATGAAAACCATTCTCCCATCCTAGTCAGCTTGGTAAGATAGTTGGAAATACCTTCTAAATATCTCACAAATAAGAGATAATATCCAGCTAACACCAAGAAGTTATAGATATCTGTTACTGATGTTTGTCTTAGCCATCCCTCTATTGCAGTTGTCTTCAATAGATCAAAAATTATATCATTTTTTTAATGATATGACCCAACAATGATACTTATTTCAACCAGATCTCACACTTGTAGTACATTCCATAGAGCTTATCCTTTTTCAAGGTCTCTAGTATAGTTATTAGATGCTCCTCATGATCCACCTTAGTTTCAACGTATAATATAATATTGTCTATAAATACTACCAAATATTTGTCAAGGAAATCTCTAAGGACTATATTCTTTGAGTCCATGAAAATTATTTAGAGAATTAGTAAGTCTGAAAAGTATTACTATGAATTCATAGTGCCCTTCCCTTGAACGAAAAGTAGTCTTCGATATATCCTACATCATCTCCCTTACTGGGTAATATCCCGATCAAAAATCCACCATTGAGAAGCATTGTGATCCTTTTTGCAGATCAAACATGGTTTATATTTTTGGTAGAGGATACTTTTTCTTTATAATTATTTTGTTCAGCTCACGCTAATCAATGAAATGGCACATTGACCCATCCTAAAGTTCGATGAAGAGGACTAATGAACCCCTTTGTGAAGCCCTTCAACATATAACCCCTTCATCCAGGTTCTCTTGTATTTGTTTCATTATCTCCTCATGCTTTATAATAGCCATTCTATATGGATTCTTGGATGTTATCAATTCCCTATGTATATGATCAATAGGGAATTAAAAAAATCTTCTAGGAAGAATTCCAGGAAATTCCTTAGGAAACACATCATCTAAATCCCTCACAATATGCAAGACTTCAAGGATGGTTTCATCTGTAGACTCAATCATATGAGTATGATACATGTGCTCATACGGTAGTGATATCTATACTAGAGATACGACTACTAATAAAGATTTATCCACCTCCATGCACTTGTATAGAATTGGGGGTCGATTCTCCATATGGTGATTGATTTCCCTCTCAGATAAATTGATGTTGTCTCTATATAAGGAATGAAAATCCATGCCATGAGTAGAATGAAATTACACCAATGTGAATTTGACAAGGTTCACAGGGATTTTCAAACCACAATTTGTGAAAGGGGATGAGTTATATTAATGGGTTACAATGATTGAAACCATTTTTTTTCTCACCAACATTGTTACATATATGATTTTTTGGTGTTTTGGTATTTGTTTACTAAACAGTTGAGATATAAAAAAATTTCTGGATCCAGAATCCAATATAATGTTTTCTAATTCTGAATGAACAACTACCGTACATGTCACAACATAATTATAGGGGTTTACATCAGTGGTAGTGATGGAAAAAGATCACCCATTCTACCTTGATAGATATTGTTTACTTTTGATAACAATTGGAATAGAGAATTATATTGAAAATTGCCCTCATTATTTTTAGTGGAAGCAATGAACAATGCATTGACTGTCAAAGAGATAAATTCTCTCCTTTGGCGCAACCATGGGTGTTTCATATCCGCAGTTAATGTCTAGGTACCCTTATCCTTCACAACTGAATCATTTCATTACCCCCTTCATGAAATTACCAGTGTGCTTATTTCCAACCATTGGTATGACAACCCTGCTTTTATGACAACTTAAACATGATTTATTACAAAAAACATCACTTGATACAATAAAGAATATCGAGAGGATTAGTGTCTTTGGGGCTTAGGATAATTATATAAAAACATGAAACATGAATTATAAAATCATTATTGAAGACATCCTTTTCATGACCACTACATTCCCTCGTACTTAGCATTGCATGAGATAACATGAGGCTTGCATAAGAAAAGGGTGAGCTATAAAGCCCAGTAAGGGAGTACACATGGAATAACATGAGGAGTACAATACATGTTAGAAAATATTCATATCAATAGATCATAAAAGAAACATTAACATAACGGCATGATAAATCATGATAATCAAAACATGGAAATGTGGAAACAACACTTAACATTGAATTAGCATGAGCCAAGGCTCATTGCACATGGAGCATGAGTAAACCCTCATTGAACATGAAGCACGAGTAAACCCTCATTTAAGATGAATTATCATGAGTCAATACTCATTGCACATGACGTATCATGATACTATACTTTACCCAATGCATTGGAGTGCTATAAGGGCGCACCCATATTAAACATTTCATTTCATGCATAAGTGTGCACATGGATCATAAAACATGGATTCATAAAACATAATAATTTATTCCATGATAAAGTAATGTGGAATTCATACATGAAACATTACAATAAATAAGTAAATGTGCATAAAGGTGAATAACCTTGATGGAGAAATGGGCATGGTATTCACTACACAATAATATTGGCTTAGAAAATTGGTGTGATTTCGGCAGCGTAACAGCATGACATAAGAATTCATAAAAAAAGTTTTATGATAGTGAAAGGGGTTCCTCATCATATTTACATGTAATGGAAAGTAATTAGGTCATATAGATACATGTCCCAAAAATTGAAAATGAATTTAGATTCATGATACAAAAGTATTGCTTGAATATAAAAGAGGAGAGAGATGTTTCTTTCAGAATTTCAGCATAGTAACGGGTGTACATGGGAGGCATTTAATGAGAGAGAAAGGGGTCTCCCATCATTCAAACAATATGAGGGAATTATGGGGGAGGTGCGAAACCATACCCCATCATTCATAATTGAAATTAATAGTGTAATACAACTTAAAGAAAATTGACAAAAATGAGAAAGGAAGAAAAACCCTTACATGGAAGTGTGCTTCCAAAGGCTAGAGGGAAGCTTGTGAGAGGCTTCTTGGGAGCTTGGGGAACCTTGGGAGGATTCTAGAGAAATTAGGGCAGAGGTTGGACGAACTCCAAGGGATTTTAGTGAGGAGTAAGTTGGAGCTTGGGTGGGTTTATATATTAAAGGTGAAGGAATTCTTTATTATTTAGGTTTGGGTCCCCTTACATTAAATTAATCCAAACCACAAACCATCCCATGGTTTGTGCCCATGGTTTTTGACAAAGAGAAGATGAAAACATTATTTTATAAGGAAAAAAGTCAGAAATTCTTAAAATAATAAGGATGCTTATGTGGAGGTGAGTCACACTCCCATGGAAATTAATTTAAAAAGGAAAAGTGTTGAATATGTCTTGAGGGGCCCATTAATGCTTTGAAAAGTAAGTCAAACAAACCCAAAATCACATTATTTTAATAATGGAACATATTTTCGCCGAACATAACGGTTATGGTATTTTATTACATCTCCATTGGGTCATTATGATGTCATAAAACACATTATATATTTAAACGGTATTTAATTTTTACCCAAAAATTTGACTGTCTCAGAAAATTATGAAAAATACACTATTGGATAATTTCGACGTCCTAATTCCAGAAATGACATTTTTTATCTAATTTTTTTTCTAAATATGTTAATTTTCACTTTTAAAATAAAAACAAACATTTATCGAAAATTCAGTAGTTTTGACAGAAATGGCTTTCAAACCATAATAAAAATTTTAATTGCATTCATAAAATTATAAGATCATTTATATTTATTAAAAATTAATTTCATATTAAATAATAATATTTTATTAAAATATTATTTAATTCAAAAATACCCTAATTTAATAAAATTGAATTCTTAATTAAATAATAACTAAAAACAACATTTTTACTTTTAAAACTATTAATAGTGTATCAAAAATGACTAGAAATTATATTCATTATCATATACAGAAAAAATAATGTACATGAACATAGTACTACTTATTTGTTACATAACCCCTTAAAACGGCTGCATAAAACCTAAGGGTAAGGTGTGCTATGGCGACAGACTCTTGGGGTGGCTCGGATATCATCACTCGAGTGGTAATTTCAATCATATTCCACTTTTCTCGTAGAATGTCACGTTCGAGCTTGAAATAATGAAGATCGGCTTGGGATTGGTCAAGGGAGAAGCCCAAGGATGCCACCTCTTTTCCGAGCTCCGACAAATGGGCTTCGTATGAGGCAATTCTACTGGATGAGGCCATCGCTTCCTTTATTTGAGTAAAATTGTGTTTGTTAAAGCGTTATATTTATACTAATCGTGTGATCATTGTTCAACGACTATATTAACAACGGTCACAATTCATAACATAAATCCAAAGAATTTGACATCTTATAAAAACATTTTTCTATAAAGATACATTTAACTGGATCAAGATGGATTTTCCCTTAATGAAACATTGGGTCGTTACAATATTCCCCCTTTAAGAAATTTCGCCCTTGAAATTTTCCTTTTCCCACACTAAAACAAATTTGTGTAACTCAGCTTCATCATATCCTCTGACTCACAAGTTTCTTCTTCAAACATGTGGTTTATCTATAACACCTTGATGAGGGGCATTGTCTTATTTTGTAGAACTTTTTCTCTATGATCTATTATCTTCACTGGTTGCTTCTCATAAGAAATAGCATCTTCCAATTGTACCATCTCGGAAGAGAGTACATGTGAAGGGTCCGGTATGTACTTCCTTAAGAGGGATACATGAAATACATAATGCACCTTGGCCATAGTAGGTGGAAGTGCTAGTCGATAGGCCGCATCCCCAACATGGTCATGAATATCGAAGGGGCTGATGTACCTTGGACTGAACTTCCCTTTATTTCCAAACCTCAAGAACTTCTTCCACGGAGATATGCGTAAAAACACCATGTCTCCAATTTTAAATTCAAGGTCATGCCGATGATTATCTGCATAACTCTTCTATCGACTATGGGCTGCCTTGATATGCTGCTGAATGGTTTTCACCTTCTCTACCATTTCTTCGACCATTTCTAGTCCAAGCATCTTATGTTCACCGACCTCATCCCAACATGCTGGTGTTCTGCACCTTTTCCCATACAAGGCTTCATATGGTTCCATTTGGATGCTCGAGTGGAAACTGTTATTATAAGAGAACTAAACCAGAAGAAGATGTTGATCCCGTCCTCCTTTAAAGTCCATTGAGCACACTCTAAACATATCCTCATGTGTTTGGATAGTCTGCTCGGATTGGCCATCAGTTTGAGGATGATAGGCCGTACTGAAGTTCAGTTCAGTATTCAGAGCATGTTGAAGACTCTTCCAAAACATAGAGGTGAATCTTGGATCACGGTCAAATACAATAGATAGTGGTACACCATGAAACCTTACAAGTTCCCGGATATATATCTGTGCCAGTTGATCCAAAGTGAAATCCTCCAGAATAGAAATAAAGAGTGCAGTCTTTGTAAGACGATCCAAAACAACCCATATTGCAATGTTGCCTTTGGATGTCCTTGGAATTCCGGTGACAAAGTCCATGGTGATGTTTTCCCATTTCCATTCTGGTATGGGCAATGGTTGCATCATCCCCTTAGACTTCTACCTCTCTGCCTTCACTTGCTGACACACCGGGCACTTTGATGTATATTCGGCGATCTCCTTCTTCATATTATCCAACCAAAAGTTTTCTCGGAGATCTCGATACATCATTGTGCTCCCTGGGTGAATAGAGAAATTTGAACTATGTGCATCATCAAAAAGTTCCTTCTTCAACTCCGGACATGATGGAACACCTTGTATTTTCCCAAAATGCACAATTCCTTCTTCATTAACATTAAACTCCGAGGATTTTCCCTTCTTTATAGCTTCCACATTTTATTGAATTCCCACATCATTCTTTTGAGCATCCATTAACCATTCCAAAAGAGATGGTTGAGAAATCATTTGTGAATAGATTGATGATGTTCCCTTTTTTATGATTCTCACATCCATCTTCATATGTCTAAGAAGATTGGATCCTTCTCAATTCTCATCATTGATAGAATCACTAGATCCTTTCTACTTAGGGCATCCGCCTCCTTGTTAACTTTCCCAGGGTGGTAATGTATTGAACAATCATAATCCTTGATGAGCTTTATCCATCTACTCTACCGCGTAATAATCTCTTTCTATGTGAATATATATTTAAGACTCTTGTGGTCAGTATATATCTCACATTTCTCTCCATAGAGATTATGCCGATAGATTTTCAAGGCAAAGATCACAACTGCCAACTCCAGATAATGCGTTGGATAGTTTCTCTCATGGATTTTCAACTGCCTTGAGGCATAGGAAATCAATTTATCATTCTACATCATCACACATCCTAAGCCCTTCTTCGAAGCATCAATGAATACCACAAAAATCTCCCCACATGTGGGTAAAGTGAGCACGGGTGCAGTGATAATCCTCCTTTTCAAATCCTTGAAACATTCTTCACATTCATCTCTCCAAGCAAACATTACTCCCTTTCGAGTTATCTTGGTAAGAGGGTTTGACAATCGTGAGAAATTTCTCACAAATCGTCGATAATATCCAGCTTACCCAAAGAATCTACGGATATCGGTTACCGATGTTGGCCTTAGCCATCCCTCAATTGCATCAGTTTGGGAGGGGTCCACAGATATCACATTACTTTTGATGATATGGCCTAAGAATGAGACCTCCATCAACCAGAAGTCACTCTTGTTGTACTTCTCATAGAGCTTCTCCTTGCGTAATGTATCTAGTACAATTTTTATATGCTCCTGATGATCCTCCTTGGTTTTGGAGTATATCAGAATATCATCTATAAAGACTACCAAAAATTTGTCAAGGTAATCTCTAAAGACTCTATTCATCAATCCATGTGTATTTCTAGAGCATTGGTGAGTCTGAAAGGCATTACTTTGAATTCATAGTGCTCTTACCTTGTACGAAAAGCAGTCTTGGAGACATCTTCCTTCTTCACCCTTACTTGATAATATCCCGACCGCAAATCCACCTTGGAGAAGTATTGTGCTCCATGCAGCTGATCAAACAATTCATCGATTCTTGGGAGAGGATACTTGTTCTTTATCGTGATTTTGTTATGTTAATGATAATCGATGCAAAGCCGCATTGACCCATCCTTCTTCTTGACGAAGAGGACTGGTGCACCCCATGGTGATGCACTTGGGTGTATAAACCATTTATCCAGATTCTCCTGTAGTTGTTTCTTCAGCGCTTCAAGATCAGCAACATCCATTCTATATGGATTCTAGGATATTGGTAACGCCCCAGGTATAATTTCGATTGAGGACTCAACATCTCTTCTAGGAGGGAGACCAGGCAGTTCCTCGGGAAACACTTCAGCGAATTCTCTCACAATAGGCATTACTTCAAGGATGGTTTCTTCCTTGGACTCAATCATCTGAGCCAGATATTCATGATCATAAGGCAACAATATCCATGCTTGAGATGATGGAGATAAAGGAGATTCATCTTCCTCCTGACACTTGTAATGAATCGGGGGTCGATTCTCCATATGGAGTGTGATTTCCCTCTCCCGATAATTTATGTTGGCTCTATATAAGGAGAGCCAATCCATGCCAAGAATTGCATCAAATTCCACAAAAGGGAGTATGATGAGGTTCGTCGGGAAATTCAATCCACAGATTATAACAGGGGAGGACTTATATTCATGGGATGCAATGATTGCCCCATTTTCCGTACTCACCATCATCTTTACTTCCTTGATTTGAGGTGGTGATGGGATTGTTCTACTAAACATTCGAGATATAAATGAATGCATAGAACCTGAATCAAAAAGTACGTTCTCTATTCATCAATGAATAACTAGCATACCTGCCACCACTTCGTTGTCGGGGTTCACTTCGGTAGAAGTGATGGCAAAAGCACTTCCTTGCTGTCTTGGAGTTTGTTGGTTGCCTCCGATAACCCTTGGATTAGGGCACTGATTTGCAAAATGACCATGTTCTTTTCATTTATAACATTTAACAATGTGTTGAGGATCGAATGGATTGTTCCTCTCCTCTGTCGCAGTCGTGGGTCCTTCTTGCCGATATTTAATAGATAGGTGCCCTTATCATCCACACCTTAAGCATTTTCTCATCCCCTTAAGGCAATTTCTAGCGTGCTTCTTCCCACACTTTTGGCAAGTGGGGTGCTGGAACATCTTAGCACCATTGGATTTATCCATCGGACCACCCGCATTGAATTCCACCTTACGCTTCTTTCTCCCCATGATACCCCTGAGATTCCCTGATCTCCATTTCAACCTTGAGGGCACATCGGACAATTTCCTCATAGCTATCGAAGTCACGGATCGCTAATTCTTTCCGCAAGCTAGGCTTCTGCCCACCAAAGAAGCGGTCAACATTTCATTCGGGGGTAACGACAAATCCGGAAGCGTATCGTGCAAGACTTGTGAATTTTTCCTCGTACGTTCTGATAGATTCTTCGTCTTTTTTTTTTGAGGGAAAGGAAGTCCCTTTCCATCTTAAGCCGGAGGGTGCATGGAAAATATTTATTGAAAAACATCGTCCAAAATTCCTTCCATTCCAATGCCTCGATCTCCTCCTCAGGCTTCGTATTTTTGATCAACGTCCACCATTGATCAGCTTCACCCTCCATACGATAAGCAGCCATGAGAACCTTCTCTTTATCAGAAAACTGAAGCATGGAGAAGATCTTTTCAATGGAGTTCATCCATTGTTTAGCGATCGTGGGATTGGATGATCCACTAAAAGTAGGAGGCCTTTGCCTCATGAAGCTATCGATAGCGACTTGTTCCTTCTTAGGGGGGATTGGACAATCCTATTGACCCGTGTTTCTATTCAAAACATGAGTTAGCTGAGAGAGAAGTGTGAACAAGTTCTCTATTCCCACTCCCATTGGATTGGGTATCTCATTAGTACAGTCATCACACTGATCTTCACAAAATTTGTTAGCCCGAGTCCTCCTATTACCGACCATTGGTTGGAATAAAAGGAATGATAGGGGTAACACATAAAGGGTAATCCAATGACAAAATTTGATGACTTATAAATAAACTTTAATTTCATTAACTCATTAGTCTATAGGATTCAATCTAGGCTTTTCATGATCTACTTTCTAACATATATTCTTAAGGGCATTTTTCCCTTAATATGGGTTCATACTAAGATTGTGAATTTATCAAAACATATCCCTCGGGAGTGTCGTAACCAAGAGTGCAGCAAGGCCCGTTGTCGTGCACCAGTTCCTGTTCGAGTCTAGCTCAAAGCGGTGTTTTCGGGTTTTACCCCTAGGATACATCTGTGCCAGATCTGCCTCTACCTACTCGTATCCAGACAGGGATGTATATGTTTGATAAACCACTTAGTTAGTATTTACCAAAACATAGGGTTGTTTTTATTATACTTAGTCTTGTATCTATGGCTTTACTAGGGCTTCCTAATCCGAAAAATAACTAAACCTATCCTCTGATACAAACTATAACAACCCTGCTTTTTATTACATCTTAAACATGCTTTATTACATAAAACATTACTTGATACAACAAAGTAGATCGAGAGGATTAGTGTATTTGGGGCTTAGGATCATTACATAAAAACATGAAACATGAAATATAACATCTTTATTGAAAACTTACTTTACATGACCACTACATTCCCTCGTACTTAGCATTGCATGGGATAACCTGAGGACATGCATAGGAAAAGGGTGAGCTATACCGCCCAGTAAGGGAGTACACATGGAATAACATGAGGAGTACAATACATGTTAGACAATAGGCATATCAATAGAGAATAAAAGAAACATGAACATAACCACATGATAAAGCATGATAATCATAACATGAAAATGTGGCAACAACACTTAACATTGAATTAGCATGAGCCATGGTTCATTGCACATGGAGCATGAGTAAACCCTCATTACACATGAAGCAAGAGTAAACCCTTGTTGTACTTGAATTAGCATGATTCAACACTCATTGCACATGACGTATCATGATACTATACTTTATCCAATACATTGGAGAGCTATAAGGGCGCACCCTTCTTAAACATTTCATTTCATGCATAAGTGTGCCACATGGATCATAAAACATGGATTTATAAAACATAATAATTTTTTCCACGATAAATGAATGTGGAATTCATAAATAAAACTTTACAATCAATAAGTAAATGTACATAAAGGTGAATAACCATGATGGAGAAATGGGCATGGTATTCACTACACAATAACATTAGCTTAGAAAATCGGTGCGATTTCGGCAGCGTAACGGCATGACATAAGAATTCATAAAAAAAGGATGATGAGAGAGAAAGGGGATCCTAATCATATTTATATGTAATGGAATTTAAGGAGGTCATATACATACATTTCCCAACAATTGAAAAGGAATTTAGATTCATGATACAAAAGTATTGCTTGAATGTAAAAGAAGAGAGAGAAGTTCCTTTCGGAATTTCGGCATAGTAACGGGTGTACATGGGAGGAATTTAATGAGAGAGAAAGGGGTCTCCCATCATTAAAACAATAACAGGGAAGTATGGGGGATGTGAGAAACCATACCCCAACATTCATAATTTAAATTATAAGGGTAATAATACTTAAAGAAAATTGACAAAAATGAGAAAGGAAGAAAAACCCTTACTTGGAAGCGTGCTTCCAAAGGCTAGAGAGAGGATTGTGAGAGGCTTCTTGGGAGATTTGGGAACCTTGGGAGGATTATAGAGGGGGTAGGGTAGAGGTTGGACGAACTCCAAGGGATTTTAGTGAGTAGGAAGTGGGAGCATGGGTGGGATTATATAGGAAAGGTGAGGGAATTCTTTATTATTTAGGTTTGAGTCCCCTTACATTATATTAATCAAACCACAAACCATACCATGGTTTTTCCCCATGGTTTTTTTCAAAGGGAATAGTAAAACATTATTTTATACGGCCAAATTCCTATCTTCTAAAAATAATATGGTTGCTTATGTGGAGGTGAGTCACACTCCCATGGAAATTAATTTAAAAAGGCAAAGTGTTGAATATGTCTTGAGGGGTCCATTAATGCTTTGAAAATTATATTAAAAAAAACCCAAAATCACATTATTTTAATGATAAAACATATATTGGACGAACATAAGGGTTATGGTATTTTATTACATCACCATTGGGTTATTATGATGTCATAAAACACATTATATATTTAAACTGTATTTAATTTTTACCCAAAAATTTGACTGTCTTAGAAAATTATGAAAAATTCACCGTTGGATAATTTTGACGTTTTGATTCCAGAAATGACATTTATTTTATCTATAAAAATTTTATAAATATGTTAATTTTCACTTTTAAAATAAATGTGAACATTTATAAAAAATTTTCGGGTTTTGACAGAAATGGCTTTCAAACTTTAATAAAAAAATTAATTGCATTCATAAAGTTATAAGATCAATTATTTTTAATAAAAATTAATTTAATATTAAATAATAATATTTTATTAAATTATTATTTAAATCAAAATCCCTTAATTTATTAAAATTTAATTCTTAATTAAATAATAACTAAAAACACAATTTGTACTTTAAAAACTATTTACAAGTATCAAAAATGACTAGAAATTATATTCATTATTATATACAAAAAAATAATGTACATGAACATATTACTACTTATTTGTTACATAACCCCTTAAAACAGCTGCATAAGACCTAAGGGTAAGGTGTGCGATGGTGACAGACTCTTGGGGTGGCTCGGATAGAATCGCTCGAGTGGTAATTTCAATCAACTTCCACTTTTCCCATAGACAGTCATGTTTGATCTTGACATAATGAAGCTCAGATTGGGCTTGGTCAATGGCGAAGCCCAAGTATGCCACCTCTTTTCTGAGCTCCGATAAATGGGCTTCGTATGGGGCAATTCTACTGGATGAGGTCATCGCTACCTTTGTCTGAGTAAAATTGGGTTCATTAAATCCTTATATTTATACTAATCATGTGATCACTGTTCAATGGCTATATTAACAACGGTCACAATTCATAACATAAAACCAAATCAGTTTACATCATATAAAAACATTTATTTATAAAGAGACATTTAATTGGATCAAGATGGATTTTCCATTAATGAATCTTTGGGTCGTTACAATTGGTGTATGGGGTGATGGATTTTGATAGAACCACTGGATTTATACATCAGACCACAAGAATTAATGTCCATGTTATGATTATTATCCCTATGATACCCCTAGGATTATTTGATATCTAGTTTGACCTTGAAGGAACATCAGACAATTTCCTTATGTCTATAAATTTCATAGATCACTAGGGATTTCCATTGTCTAGGTTTTATCCCACCCAAGTAGCAGTCAACCTTGAATTCAGTTGTAACGACAATGTTAATGGAATATCATGCATGCCTTCTCAATTTTTCCTCATACACATTGATGGATTCGTCATATTTTTTTCATTAGAGAATGAATGTCCATTTCCATCTTAAGTTGGAGGATGCGAGGAAAATATTTATTGAAAATAATTTTTTGAAATCCTTACAATACAATGCATCGATTTCCTCCTTAGGCTTTGTTTTTTATCAATGTCAACCATTGATCTGCTTCACCCTCCATATAATAAGAATCTAAAAGAACATTCTCTTTTTATAAATATTGAAGGATGTAGAAGATCTTTTAATTGGATTTGAACCATTTTTTGGAAATCGAGGGATCATATGATCCATTAAAAAAAGGATGAATTTGTCTCATGATGCTCTTAATTGTGAAATGTACTTTCATGGGGTGGGGGGGGGATTGAACATTATTCTTGACCCATGTTTCAATTCCAAACATTAATTAACTGATAGATTATCTTGACAAATTTTGCAATTCTCGCTCTCAATAGATTGGGAATCTCATTATAATAGACATCACCTTGATCACCACATCATTTTTAGCTCGAGTCCTACTATTACTAGGCATTGGATGGAATAAAAGGAAAGTTAGTGGTAACACATAAAGGGAAATTCATAGAAAAAACATATCACATATAAATTACTTTTTCTTCCTTAACATCTCAATTTTAGACATGACTATATGTTGTCCATGATCTAATTCCCATTATGTATTCATATGGTATCATTTCTAATTTTATTAAAAATGGTCCATACTATGCATTCGAATTTACAATAGCATATCTCCCAGGAGTGTCGTAAACAAGAGTGCAGCAAGGCCCATTTTCATGCACCGGTTCGTGTTCGATTCTAGCTCAATGAGGTGTTTTCGTGCTTTATGCGTATATACATTTGATCCAGAGCCACCTCTTCCAGCTCATATCCAGACAAAGATGTATTTACTTGATAAAAAATTACCTCATACTCACAAAATTATATGGATCTTTTTATAATACTTAGTCTCATCCCTATAGATTTCACTAGGGTTTTTCTAATCCTAATCCAAACAAAAACATAACATATTCTCGAATACCAACACTTTAAACCCTAATCATTATTAACCACATAATCATGATTTATTACATAAAAGTGTACTTAATAAAACCAAGAAGATCATTAGATCTCGTGTATTTGATGCTTAGGAAAATAATATGACATCTTAGAACATGAAATACACATCTTTATTGAAAACATCTTTTACATAACCACACAAAATCCATAGTACATAGCATCGCATGCGATAACGAGAGGACATGAATAATAAAAGGGTGAACTATAATGCCAAAAAAGGGAGTAAAAAAGGAAAAACATGAATAATACATTACATGTTATAAAATAGGCCTGCAAATGGAGCATAAGAGAAATGTGAACTTAATGGGATCAAAAATAATGATTATCATAACATGGAAATGTGGAAAAAACATTTACCATGATATTAGCATGTGCCAAGGATAATTGCACATGGATCATGTGTAAACCCTAATTTCACATGAATTTGTATGTGTAAACCCTCATTTCACATGATGTATCATGATAATAATCTTTACCCAATGCATTGGAGCACTGTCATGACACACCCGCTTTAATTATTTAATTTCATGCATAAGTGTGCCACATAGATTATACAACATGGATTCATTAAAAATCATAATTTGTTCCATGATATGTAATGTAAAAATCATGCATTAAACTATATAATCAATATGTAAATTTTCATAATGGTGAATATCATTAATAGTGAAATGGGCATGGTATCACTACCAAAAAACAGTACATTAGAGAGGGTTATTTAGAGGGGGTTATGCACAACCCCCTCTAAATTCATTTTCTATAACATTATAGGGGGTTATTCACAACCCCCTCTAATCATATAATTTAGAGGGGGTTCACAACCCTCTCCAAAATTTTTAGAATTTTTTAAATATATAGTCAGATTTTAGAGATGTTTATGTTAAAATTGTCGCTACATTAATAATTAGTAGATCTATATATTTAGTTGCCAACACTATATATATTCAGTTATAGGCTCTACACACACACAGAGACATATATTTAGTTTGATTTTAGAGGTGTTATGTGTATGTGTGTGTGTTATACAGAATTTGTTTTTTTAAGAAAATAGGGGGGATCACAACCCCCTATAATGTAAGACATTAGTGGGGGTTCACAACCCCCTATAATGTAATAAATTAGCGGGGGTTCAAAACCGCCTCCTAAACCCCCACTAATGTCTTACATTAGAGGAGGTTCATAGCCCCCTCTAATTTAATATCAGAGGGGTTGTGAAACCCTACTATTTTCATAAAAAACATAATATAAATATAGTATATATTTTATACATATATAAATGTATTTATAAAATGTATAATATATTATATTCACATAAATATGATATATATATATATATATATTTCTTAACAGTGTACGTATAAATATAATTTGTATATATATATTTGAATAATATATTTGGGTAAATATAAATATAAATATAAATATATATATATATAATATACGTGTATTCAAATAAATATAAACAATTATAAATAAATAAATAAATACACATTTGTGTTTCTGTGTGTTTGATATAAATGTAGTTATAAATATATGCATACATAATTTCATTTAAATATATGTAAATATATTATTTATAGAGACACACGGAGACACCAGACTGGGGACAGAGACGCACAGAGACACCAGACCGGGGACACAAGAAAGACATGAGGGGACACCGGGGGGACACACCAGACAAACACGGGACATCGAGGACACCGGGGACACAGGGACAAACAGGGCACACACACAGGGAAAATCAGATAGCCAGGACACCAAACAGACATGGGGGGACAGCAGCAGACATTGGGTGGAAGCAGACAGACACGGGGGTGGCACCAGGGATAAGAGGCTATGCTGGTTAAAAAAAGCATTAGGGGTGGTTCTATAAAACCGCCCCTAATGCAATCAACAATTTGGGGTGGTTAAAACCACCCCTAATGCCACTATTAGTGGTGGTTAAGGTTGTAAACAACACGAAAATGGTGAATTTTTGAAAAATTAGAAGTGTTTCAATCCCCGTCTACTGTAACCACTGCTAAATTCATCATGCATGTACCTGTGCTTACTCAAAACTGCCTATAATAACATTAGGCAGACACATTAGCGGAATTTTCTCATAACTACCACTAATGTCTTTAGAAGGGGTTATAACCCCTTCTAAATTAAATTATAACCCCTTCTATAGTGGTCATTGTTTTGTAGTGTTTTCACTACACAAATATTTTGGTTTGGGAAATCATGGTGAAATTTTTTCAGCAAAATAATGTGACATAAGAATTTATAGAAATCTTGGATTAGAGAGAAAGGGGTATCTCATCATTTGTACATGAAATTTAAATTATGGGGGTCATATATATACATGTCACAACATATTAATTGGAATTTATATTCAAAAAAAATGGGTGAATGTAAATGATGAGAGGGAAATCCCATATGGAATTGCGGCATGGAAAATAGTGTACATGGAAAGAAATAATGAGAGATAAAGGGGTCTATTATCATTAAATATAAGGTGGGTAGTATGGGGTTGTGTAAAAAATCATTCCTTGAACGTTTGTAATTGGAAAGACAAAGGTATTGAATCGTAGATAAATATGGACAACAAAAGGAGGCTGGAAAAATCTTTTACTTGGATGTGTGATCCAATGGCTTGGGAGATGATTGAGAGAGGCTCTATGGGAGATTGGGCTACCTTGGGAAGACACAAGGGAGTTGATAGTGGAGTAGGGACGTACTAAAAGGGATATGAGGGAATAGAAGTGAGATCTTGGGTTGGTTTATATAAAAAATAGATGGAATTATTTTTTATTTTGGTTTTTAACAACACACATTTAAAAAATCAAAACCACAAACCAGACCATGGGTTTTCAAAATTGTTTCTGCCAAAGGGTAGTTAATAAAATTATTATATAATTCCAATGGACTAAACTATTAAAATAATATTTTTCATTGTGGGGAGGTTATTGAGACTCTCATGGAAATCATTTTAATACTTAAATTGTTTTTTATGATTTGGAGGGTCTATTAAGGCACCATAAAATTAATAAAAATATATAAAATCACATTAATTTAAAGGTAAAAAATATAGTGTCCAAACAAAATTTTTATATAATTTTATTAAAACTCAATTGGGTCATTATTATTATATAAAACTCATTATATATTTAAATAGTATTAATTTCTTACCCATCAATTCTCTTGTCTTAGAAAAATATGAAAAATTCAGTATTGGAAAATTTCAACATCCTGATTCTAAAAATAAAATTCATTTTATCAAAATATTTTTCCAAATATTTTAATTTTCACTTTTAATATTAAAACCTAAATTTATTTAAAAATCATTTGTTTTGATAAAAAAAAATTTAAAAAATTTAAAAAAATTAAAATTGTATTCCTTAAAAATTATATGATCCTTTAGATATTATAAAATTTAATTTTGTAATAATAAGATTTATTTAAAATATTTTTTAATTCCAAATATCTATTAATTACTTAAATGATATTTCATAATCGTATATTAACTAAAAATCATATTTTTGATTTAAAACCCAATTATAATGTAACAATAACGAAGTTAATGTATATTATTTATATAAAAACTAAAGCACATAATCATAGTGCTAGGGTCTTGTTATAAATAATATTATAACACCCTCATAATATATAGGGGTAAGGTGGGTGATGATGATAGACTCTTGGGGATTCTTAGATAACATCACTCTGGTGGTAATCTCAATTAACATCATCTTCTCTTGTACATGATTCCGTTTAAGATTAACGTGTTGAAGCTCGAATTGGGACTGGTCAAGAGTGAATCTCCTAGATGAGACCTCCAATATGAGAATTTAAAAATGGGCTTCAAAAGGATAAATTCTATTAGATGAGGTCATCAGTCCTTTTTCTGAGTAAATTGGATTTGTTAAAGACCTATAATTATAGAAATCATGTGATCAATATTCAAAAACTATGTTATCAATGTTCACAATTCATAAGGGTATTTCAAAATCCAAAAAAAAACAATGGAAGTGTATATATTATATAACCATTTTATATAATAATTCATTTAGTTATATCAACATGAATTTTAATTAATAAATGATTTTTTCGTCACATATAATGAGATTATGTTACCCAAAAATGAAGCATTTATAAGCCATAATTCAAACTATGTAAATTTGTCATATAACATCTAATTACATAGGTTCTTTGATAAAATTCTCAACTGATATTCATGATATTACTTACTCATTAGAGATTTATGAATATAATCTATAAATGCAACAAAAACATAATAATGTAATATCTATAGACCCTATACAATAAATCCATGATTATTTCAGCAGAATTAGTACGACTAAATGACATCATTATATTTTCATAGTAATTATACCATGTATAGAATGTAATCCTGGGTTTATCCTCTTTCATTTCCATCAATTTATGATATCCAAAATGATGTCCAATCATGGAATGGTAATGAAATCTGCAATGTTGATCAAACAAGTTGTCATTTTTTGGAACATGATACATGTTCTTGATTTTTATATTATTGAAATCTAAATAATAGATGTAGAGTCACATTGATCAATATTATTTAAAAAAATGAACCAGTTCACTACATGATGACACAAATGGCCAAATTAATCCCTTATCATGGTTTTCTTGGTGTTTCATCATCAATTATTGCAACAAAATAAAGGCTATTTTCTAGGGAGTCTTTGATAATAGTGTCGAACCAGGTATAAGTTCTATTGAGAACTAAACATCTTGTTTTGGTGTATGATTGGGTAACTATACTAGAATGATATCCACAGAACAAAAAAATAGGTATATCATCGATGTTGATATTCTCCTCTACCATTTGATATAAACAACATTTTTAATGATTAATACACATACAGTAGAACTAATCTCCACTAGATTTTAAGAATTATATTCATATTGGTGGATAATCATATGAGTGTCTAAAATATCGAACATAACTTCACTTCCTTGACAATTCATATGTTCATTATGCAGATAAATCCAATCCAATTCCTTGGATGATATCAAATTCAACCAATGTAATAATGAAAAGATTTGTAGGAAGCACGTTCCCACAAACATCAACCAGAATAGAATTATTGACATGTGATGGAATCATAATACCATTAAGTGTTGTCACCTCTAATTATATCTATAATTGATTTGGAGTAATCATAACACAATCATAAAAATCATTATATATGAATTAGTGGGTATATAAAGAACCAAATATGAAATTAGTAGTTCTAGGGTGGACAGTAAGTGTACCTTTCATCGTGTCGTTATAGGACCCCTCATCAGATATAGTGATTGAATAAGAATTTCCAATATCCCTTACCATAAGAGGTTTTTTCCATCAATAATAATCACCAACCCTTTGGATAGTTTAGTAGTTAGAATAATTCTTATTCTCTAAACTATTGTATTACTGAATCATTAAAGGTTCATTCCATGTGTCTTTTTCCCCATTATCATTTTGAGCCAACTTCTTCCCATCACCTTGGAAATAAATTCCATGTTGGCCTTGAATTACACACATAAAATATTTATTATACCCCTTATGTAAATTTACTATATTATTCATTCCAATCCTAGAGCATAAAGAAAATATAATATTCATTTCTCTATGGTTTTTATTGTTTAATATAAATTATATTTTCCTTTTCTTGCCAAAACCATGAGATTGATACGTGAATCCTATTTCCATATCACCCATGACTGAAAAATTCCAAATCTATTCATATCTACTGACATCTCTTATGTACAACACCCTTATGATTCATTGAATTAAGCCACCGTAGAACCTATCGTATTTAATTTTCATGTGGATGATAATTACAGAAGCATACCTTTCAAGTGTTGCGAAATTATCATCATAGGTAACAAAAAATACATAATCAATTTTCATCAAGTAAAGTAACTCATTCTTCATCATTGAATGATTAATATGAGGTCATTATATAAAATAAATAACTTCTTGAAATCATTCCAAATCATGGAATCAATCAAATCACGCTGCCTCAAATTCATTATTAGAGTCCACCACTAGTATCTTTCAACATCTAACTGATAAAAATTCAGAATGAAATTATCATTATACTAACACATAAGAATGTATAATATCATTTCAATGGTACATATCCATTGTTCAGAAATGAGTGGAAATAGAGACTCTCTGAATGATGTTGGATGTTGCCTCATGAAGTACTCAAAGAATTTGTGTTCCCTCTATTTCTCATTTTGATATCAACCAAGACTCAAAGCTTGATAAATCCTTGTATGAATAGTAATGTGGTTATGAATTCCATATCTCATAGAATTTAGTTGTTTAGGAGGAAAATTATTTCATTTTCCATCATAATCACCATTAATATGGTTCCTTTGGGTTCTATCCATTGACTAAAACCAAAATCATAGATTAAGAAGGAATTATCTTAATGAGGAACCACATAATACAAAAAAATCACTTTTAGGATGTCTACAATATGACAATGTAGGTTAATTCTAGGTTATTCATAGACAAAATATATTTATATCATTTATAGTGATTCATGAAGAGTTTTTGAATACCCAATGTGTATCCCCTAGGAGTGTCAAACTATGAGTGAAACATGGCCATTCTCTTTTACTAGATTACTCTAAGTCATGCTCGAAACATATTATCATAGTTGATACGCCTAGGTATATATATATACCAGATTAAAATCCCCTTGTAGTATCTAGATAGGATGTATTTCCAAGAAACCTCTTACTGAATTCCACAACATGACTCCATGAAATTTTGCAATACATTTTTTTATATCTAAACATATCATTTACCCATGTGATTAGGGTTCTCACTATAATTTTAGAATTCTAGCATCCAATGGTTCAGTATAACATTTCACTGATACAATATATAGTAAACCTCAATTTTCAAAAATTAAGATAACATAACTTTTGTAGAGTAATGAAACATTATACAAATAAATGCCTAAAGATCATAGTTGTTATAGTTCACATAGAAAGAAGGTAATAAAAACACTGATACATATGGGAGAATCATTTTATCTAACTAGGTTATTCATGAAAATCTCCTTTCTTAAAGACATCAAACATAATTCATATCGTCACATCAATGTAATGGAAACATAGAAACTGAGGAGTGTAAAAATACAGTAAGGTTAAATAAAGGAGACATGTAGGAATAAACACAAGTGTAAGGTTATGATAATTTGATATGAAAATAGACGATAATATCCTTCATATAAAAATAATGTACTTAAATCATGGAAAACATCATTTTATTTCATAATACATGAATATAAAATAATTATATAAAATAATCCATGAATGAATAACAAATGAGTAAGAATTAGAATTGTGGAAAAGTCATACGCAGATAACGATTTCAATAGTAAACAAGGAATTGCTTCTAAGACAATCTTAGTAGTATGATTTCACCCCCAAAACCATCTTAGTAGTAATGGTTCACTCTGATATCCATTAATGATTCTTGATTTCACTCCAAATAACATCTTAGTATTAATGGTTCACTCCCCTTGACATCATAGAAATCAAGGTTCACTCAACATACCATCTTAGTTTATCCCATGAGATATAAAACATTACCAATTGCATTGGATTTAGATAAAGGTCCCACCCTTCACATAATTGAATCATATATACAAATTAAACCAGACCATAAATAATAGTATCATATCCAACGAAATGAAATGGGTATAATAAACATGTAAACATATCATAACATGTTGCTATTTATAGGTTTCGTAATCATTCCATATTAATCATAACCCTTGAAAAGAACTATGTTTCAAAAGAATATAACCCATTAAATTTATACTTGCTTCATAAGAATCGTTCCAGAAAAACATCCAAATAAATAATATGAATTAAAATATTAAATAATTTCTCCATAATGGAATGATTAACACCAATGGATATTATCATAGCAGGGAAAAATATATTGTCCTTTTTATAAGAAATGTCACGAGGAAAATATCATTTTTTATTGAAAATCATATTCATTGAACATGGTTTCAAATAAATATAAAGAATGATTTCCAATCAAAAAAACATTTTTAAAATTATTTTTCCTTGAAAATGAAATTTATGGATCATTTTAAATCATTTGTAAAACATTATCAAAACACTGTTTATTAATATAATATATTTATGTCTCAAGAGATTGATCGTTGGATTTAATATAAAAACATTATCGAAAGAACAAAATACAAGAATAATGGTACTAAAATTAGAGTATACCATGAATAAATTGATGGGGAATAAAACTATGGAATATTCATGATACATGGAACATAATATTACATCAAGGGATACATAAACATAAATAATCTCGAAAAGCGAGGAAATTTTCTCAATAATCTCTTATAAATCGGTAACTTGGGATCATAATCTCCATGTAAGAAAATGAAATTACATGAAGCTTGATATAACCTGAAAATAAGGGTAAACATTATATAACATGTAAAATGGAACAATATACTCCTCAAAAAATAGTTTATGTGAATAACAAAACATGAATCTCAAAGAACGCAAATTGAGACACAAGTGTAATACTGATTTGGTAACTTTTAAAAGATAATCCACATGAATAAACGATCATAGAATAAATATGTAAAAAAACATTAATTCTATATATAACATACATTGAATTAAATCATGTTTATAGCATACATAACAAAAATGGAATGAGTGGTAAACATAACATAAATCTCATTGAATTTAAAAGTGAGAAAAAAAATCTCATTTCCATGTGTCTTAAATCTCTCTACACTGGTACAATATCCTTGTAAAATAAATATAAGTATATTATAAACATTATACATAAATATAATTATATCTATTAACAAATATGTTTTTATTATTTAATTATAATCCCCAATTATTAATGATCATATGTTATGGTTTCTCTTCAGGTTATATTCACATTGTTCTTCACATGTGTCTCGATATGTTTTAACCTTTCTTAATATACTAAATAATGTTTCCCTAATGTAAATCAGGATATAAATATAATTTATATCCTTTGTTCATATATTAATATAATATATAGAATAATTTAGTGAAAAATATAATACACTATTCCTGTTGATTGTAATTTGTACGTACGCTTGACCGTTGTTGCTGTTTTCATTGGCATATTAATAGAAAATATTTAAATTACATATGTTTATATATATATTGTTATTCCAGAAGAATTAAGATATAATATATATCATATTTGTTCGTTAAACATGTCTCAAATACATTATATGGGGTGTGTGAACAAATCACATCACTTTGAAGGTGCGGTTGTACACGGTCCTCAAATGAGATCATCGTATTTACAGCAAAAGGAAAGTAAGAGGTACATTTGTTGTAAAAAGTAATAAAAAAGATTAAATACATAATAAATATATTATATGACATACATATATATATTTTCAACATAATGGCCACCATATTAGGTGGTAAATGAAAATGTAACAATCATTTATTTTGGAGACAGTAGTTTACTACAAGCAGAAACAATTTGTTTGGTATCTATTGTAAGGAGGTGTGAGGTAGTGTAGGTACACATAATTTCATAAAAACATAATAGTATATGTAGGATACATTTTTTCACTCAATAATGTAATAATGATATTGGAGTGTCTGAATAATGAAAATAAAGGTAATGTTCCTGAGAGGAGATGTTTCCACTTAGTCAGGTAACTTTTATTGGTTTAGGCCAAAAGGCTTCCGTGATAAGATTTATAATGAATGTGATTATGAAATTTTGGAGGTAATATTGTATGGAGGAAACATTGGTAGAACATTTCTGAACCTAAATAGTTTTAGAGGTGTTTGGAATGGTTAGAGGTGGTGTCCTTTTATAGTGGAGGTGGAGTGGCACTCTTGTTAATATTTGAAAGGACAATTCCACTCATGTTTTTTATGTTGCTAGTGGATCCAATAAAAGACACAATTCTATAAATATTATTATATGATACATATGAATACATACAAAGGGTTTTGGACAAGTTTAAAGGTCATTCTGGATCTTACATATAATGTTTACTACTTTAATAGCCTATTTTCTTCTCATAAAAAATGTAATTATTTTTAATCACATTTGGTAATATTTTTTGTAAAAACAAAAAATAACATTTTAGAAATTATAAATTATTATGACTCCAAATATGGAATCCATTTTTCCATATTTTAATAATATAATTGGTAATAATTAGCTGAAAAATAACATTGCTGGCGACACGATGCTGTGGGGTATTAAGGTAAAATGATAATATTTTTTCTTAATCATTATATCCAATTTCAATTTGGTAATGGTTCCATTGACCTACATTGGACTGAATTAAAAAATTATTATCCAATTAAAAATTGAAATCAAACTAAAATATTTTTTATCCTTACAAATAAATTGAATTAATATCATTTTTGAAATAGAAAACTATATGATTAAATATTCTTCATAAAATGAGGTTTTGAAGAAAATCCCCAAATTTTACCTTAATATAATATTGAAATTATAAATTTTTAAAAGAGATATATTTTATCAAATTAAATTTCTAAAATTGTATAAAATTATTTTTATTATACGTATAATAGAAACCATATTTTTAGACCTAGAAGGACATTATCCAATATTATATATTTATATAGATATATGGATTATTTAAATAGAAAAAACTCATAAATATTTTAAAATTATTTAATACTATAAATTTTATTTTGTTTAATATATAAGTTATGATTTTATTATTTATATAACGAACAGATGTTTCTTAGAAACTCACTATTTTGGGTACCGTATGCTAACTGATTGTTTCATGTATCGTACGCCAACTCAGTGTTTTCGGTAGCATATGAATATTTAGTGTTTAGTGCAACATATTAATTGTTGGTTTAGTGTGAAATGAATCTATTAATTAGGGATTTTTTGGGGGAAATTATTAATTTACTCATAAAATTATCCATAAAACACAAGTTGTCACACGCAAGTGAAGCATTTACATCTCATTTGATTATAAGTACCGTTTATAATAATCATTTATTTACCATAATAAAATATAATCATTTTTTGGACACTAAATTATTTATTTTATTATTTACTGAATATTTACTATATGTATAAGAATAAATTATTTTAAGGATGACATGTAAGACAACTACCACTTCATCTATATACCACTTTTAGATCGTTTCTTAAGGAACATATGTTTGAAATTTTTAGAACACCAGGACCACCATAAATTAGAAAATGATATTAAGAGGATTAATTGATAGAGATTCATTTTGATAGTTTCATATATGTTGTCTAGTGAATTGATGGACATAGATTCCGTTTATATTTAATTGAATGAACACACTTCGAATTTTTAAAAAGCGTAAAATATAGCTTAGTCGTTCTCAAGAAAAATGGTTCCAAGTGTACATTTATTAGAATATAATGTTGGATATGGTTTTTAAATAATCATAAAATAACATTTTTAAAATTTTACGTCATATTTTAAACAATATATTTTGTATTGAAACCTGAGTTAACATATTTTAAAAATAACCACAACAAAATATTTTACACACATATGAAGGTAAAATTTTTCCTATATTGTGAAAATTTGATGATAAATGGACGATAGATAAAATTTTAGAAAATATATTATCAATTATTATCTCTTTATAGAAATTAATTAGTTTTAAATAATCTAATAAAGTATTATTATGATAAAGTGTCATTATTTTCCATTTTGACACTATTAATTTAATTTAAAATATGAGGTATGGAGAAAATGTTAAAATTATAAAATAATAATAAAAAATATTAATAATATGTAATAATAATATAACACTATCATTAATGCAAGTTATATCTATTTTACTATTTTTGAAGATATTTTTTTCATAAATTGAATAAATATTGTGTTAGTGATACATAATAATTTAAGGTAATTATATAGTTAAAAAACCAAAATTAAATTTTAAAATTAAATTCTTTATTACATATATAAATTTACATTTATATTAATTCATAATATTAATTTTTCTCTATTTGGAAAAATAAGATAAATTTAAATATATGAGAGTGACACATTGTAAATTTATTTTATTTAAATTTTATATATGTAATTTTCAATAAAAATATCCAATTAAATAAATAATATTTGTGGATTAGGTTATATGGCTGTAATTACATCCATCCAATAAGAAATCGGATGAATAATTATGTCTTTATCAATTAGTTATGACCTAGATTAATCTTATTTACCCTTTATTGAGGTCATAAATTATAAAAAAAATTATATTAATAAGGCCTTAATATAAAAAATAACTCTTTACCAAATTTTACACTCATTTTATAAATTATGGAATACATTTTAACAAATTATATATGTATTTGTGGAAATAATAATTTTAAAATATGTGTGGAAAATATGACCAAAACCACATTTAAAAAATACAGTCTGTAAGAATATAATAGGATATATTCATATCCCATGAAGAGTAAAAATATTAAATGTGCGTTGAACAATTGATTTATTATATCATATATAATGTTCATAATAATAATTCTCTAGTACAATTCAATTTAATATATTAAGATCATAACATGTTGCATAAAAAATTTTTTTTGAAAAAATTTCGTTTTCGGTAATAATATTTTTATTTCAAATTTCAATCATTAGATAGGATTTAATAAACAAAATTGTATTATTAATAATATAATAGACCAAATTTATATTGAAATTATTTTAAAACAAAATATAAAATTTTTAAATCCTTTAATAATAAAATATGATTCAATAAAAATCGATATTTTCAATATTCACATGAAAATAATTTTTTTATAATAATATTAAACATTCACCGCAAAATAATTTTTATAATATTATTAAAAAAATTATATTTTTTAAAATAAATTTTATATATTTAAAAATATTAATAATAAAAATTTCTCGCAAAAAGAAATAAGAAATTATATTTGTAGAGAATGTATTTATGAATCAAAAAATAACCTCATTGAAAATAGAGTGCTTATATCATCTATAATAATAAATTAATATTTGATTAGTATTTTAATTTAATATATTTTATAATTTGATTCTTATTTTTCCTGACAACAAATTCATATGCTAGGAAATAATTGTTATGGTAATCTATATTTAAATTTTATATTGTTATTCATTTATGTTATGTGTTTCACATTTGGTCTTATATATAACATATTATTATTTTATAATCTAGAGGTGTTACATTCTCCCTGAAATAGTAAATTACATCCCCCTATTTTTTTTGTTATTCTCGATAATTGAGGGTTTTCCTTTGAAAATTTATTTTAGAAAACCCATATTATATAATGGGTTAGTAAAACCTCCTTCAAAAACATGGAATTATAAATAAGAATGTCATTAGAAAAATATGTTTCCAAATATAATAAAACATGTGGTAAATAAAAACATAGACATGAGAGAGAATTATAATGGGATATGATTAATATAAAGTGATGATGAACATGGACCTGAGAATGTTAACCACTAGAGAACATAAATATGATATTGGTTATAATACAATAAAATCATTAGAAAATGAATGTAATAGAACTACATTTTTTCAATATATTATTCCTTGGGGTGGGGATATGTTTTAAGAAAATGATAAAATGTAATTACTTGATTTACTGACCTTTCAGATATAAAATTTCACATTATTTATGCTTCCATAAATTTACTCTTCATTTATAACTCTATGAAATGTGGATGAATTTTTTATATGTGAGGCACAAAAGTTATATTTTTAAAGATCATAATATCAACAAATGGATAATAAGATATTTATCTTCTCTATAAGTATTGAACATAACATAAATGGTCACCACTATTAAATATGGTATCTAAAATGTATAGGCCTTCATATCTAGAAATAATACAATAATCATCAAATTTCATCAATAAAACTATACATTAACATTTATTATTTCATAACAAAATAACCCTATATCCAAATTAACCTTAATAATAAAATTTTTAAGGGATTTATTAACATTTAAATTTCATTAATGTCCTTACAAAAACCAACCTAAATGTAATATAATTCATTACAAATAGTACTTTGTATTAAAAAACAATACAATATATACCTCAACGAATAAATAATTATCATGAAATATCATTAAAATCATTAATAAAGGAATAATTTATCAGATTACTATATTGAAAACAAATAATTTAAGTAAAAACAACGTCATACATAATAGGACATCACATAGTCTAGTGGTAGGCGCTTCTCCCATGTCACCCTTCACTCGTGGTATCAAGCCCCATTCACATTTTTTTTGTGATGGGATACTATCTGTAATAAATTATTTCCTTTTTCTAAAATGATACTAATATAATTCATATATCCTTCCCAAAATAAATTGAATGTCTTTATAAATAACATTAATCATAAATTCTCTTTTTAAAAACTCTGGGATTTTAGGTGATATATCCCAAAATAAACTAAATCTTCTGCCTCAACCTCAATAATCTCATTGAAACTATTTCTTATCAATAAAATTAAACTTATGTTAAAATTATAATAAAATTATTCCATAAATAAAAAAATTATATAATAACAATGTGTTGTTTTCCCAAAAATGTTTCTGAAAATATATTTAATAATGACAATGTCATATCACATTAAACATATAAAAGGGGTATTTAATCTATTTAAATTATGATCAACCTTATAGTTATCATACAATGTAACTTTAGGGTTATACCTTCATCAATCACATAATAAAGGTTATGATTCCCTCAATATAATTTTTCCTATATTTAACTACTTCATTAAAACATCATATAATTTATCTATACTATTCAACGTATGAATTATAATAATAAATGAAAAATTTTACTAGAAGAATCCTTTTTGTTTTATTATTAATATATACAGAATATCATGATATAATAAAACTATAAAATATTACCCAAAAATAATCACATCAATCCTTATACATCAATGATTTCTATAGAATATGTTCAACAATAGTCTAGGAGTAACCCTTGGATTTGGTAATTAACTTAGATAATTCACATATTCCACCAACATAATCTATTATAATATAAATATTTCTATAGGGAATAATTTATTTAAGTCCATCACACTCTTTGTTTTCCATAACAATTCATTGATGTGTGCCTTTTCTCACATATAAATAATATTTTTATTTGATTAAGAGATTCTCCACAGTTTCATTTTGTACATTTTAATAAATTAAATTTTTCCTACAATCTTCATATGTCAAAAGTACTCATTATCTCAATTAAATCAACCATATTCTTATTTTCATATTCTAATAATATTTTCACATTTATAATCCTATATCATAAAAATAATTAGAAATAGTCAAAATATCATTTACTCTACTAATCATTCCAAATGGTTGATTATAGTCACCATATAATCTTTCACATTAATCATTTTAGTGATTCCTTCTATTAAAATCCAATGATTGAAACCGAAAAACATAATATGACAAAACTAATCATAGTATTAAATTTGTGAAATATATTTCATTGTCTGTAAAAATCAAAAATCATAAATTTTACTCTTCTAATCCTATAAGAAAACATATGTTATCCTTGGTTATTAACTATTCAATTCATCATAATGGATTATAATTAAAATTTGATTTACCGTTAGTAGAATCCTTAGGTGTGTCAAACCAGGTGAATAGTATTGGTACACTCACCGTGTATGTGAACAATGGTTGAGATATAATTGAACAACTATTTTCAGCACTATCACTCCTAGATACATATGTTCCAAATCCATCACCACATTTTGTAAACATATAAAGATGTATCTCTCAAAAATCTACATAATATCTACCTTAACAATACATTATTATTTTTTCCTATACATATACATTCCCTCAAAGGCAGTCATACTCATATGTTTTTTAATATATGTTTTCTAAATATTTTTCCCATAGTTTATACAAAAAATCCTTGGATTCAAACTGTATTGACCTAGACCCTAGTAGCATTGTTATTTTGTTGACATTATTAAATTTGTACCAGATTTAGATGATAATATTTATATGGAACAAATAGAAAAATAGTATTATATATCTATATAAATAATTGAATATCACATTACATTTTAAAACATAAAATCCAATATAGTGATTTTTTAATACAAAATTATTACCCTATAAAAATAAATAAATATAAATAAAAAAATATATCAAGGAATCCTATTGAACGAAAATAGAACAAATGGTTGATATGAGATAAGTTTTTAATGTTTTCATAATATTGATGTTATTATAAACAAATAATTAATGATAAATTTTTAACAGTAAATATATGAAAATACAATCCATTTAATCAATTGCATGTGAATAAAGAATAATGTGGCATGAATAAATGATGATCATATAACTGCATATAAAATTCCAGTTGACCATAAAACATATCAATGGATATCATAACTAACAAAATAATAACTTGGAAATCAATGAATAATTTCAGAATAAGGCAATTTTTGATGACCAACATCAAATAATATTGTCAAGGCCTCATTCCATGACATGTTTCATAAATAGTTAAGGCCATAACCAAATACCCAAGAATGTTTTTCCCATTGTACATAGTGATGCGTCTAATGGCATAGAGGTCCCAAAGAAAAATTACTAAGTCCATCTCATTAAAAATATAATTTTTTTGAAAGACATTAAATTTAAAATTTTGTTTTATAAACTAACATAATTTATTAAATTATTTTCCAATCAACAAACATAATCATAATCCATAAAGAGTAGTATAGATAATGAAACAAATACTGCATACCCATTAAAAATAATCATAAACCATCTAGTGATATAATAATCAAGGTATTAATAAAATATATCCCAATTGTGGATTAATAAAATAAGTGGGTTTGTAATTATTTAAATGAAATACATAGAAAATATCACTAAAAACATAAATATTGAGAATAACCCCTTTCAAATTTAATATAACTTTTAATAACTAAAAAATTATAGAACATTATTAATAAAATTTTATTTTAGTAGAATCATTGAATTATGTAATAGAATCATAAAATCAAAGAGTGTTCATAAATATATGTAATTGCATACAAGGAATATAAATTAAGAAACATTCCATTCACTATGATATAAAAATATAAAAATGTACATCATTTAGAAAATTATAGGAATAATCATTTCAAACAATTTTTTTTAAACTAAATCACCTAGAAAAACATCTTAAATTTTTTGTCAAGTTATTCAACAATATATTTTTAGAAAACATTGATATTATGGAAAAATAATTTATTATCAAATAGATATAAAATCTGTTTTACATTGAAATATTTTCATAGTAATTTTATGTTAAAAATAAAATAAGGAAGTAGTATTACATGAAAATATCAGTAATAATGTCAGTAAAAGAAAATATATCATGTTTTAGGATCAAATATCAATCAATTCCCACAATGGAGACCTAGAAATTAATAATCCTGAATAATGAATAGATTGATAAATAAACCAGTATCTCTTGTATGATTTCATTCATATGTGTCCAAATATCGTATATAAAATATATTTAATTATTATAAATATATTATAGAATCATAAACATATATATCATATCCTATATGATTTACTAATGTTCTTTTATCACATGTTTATTAAGTGTTCCTTGTTTAAATCACAGTTCTGGGTGATAAATCATTCATTCTTCTTGTATGTTTGGGATCAACAAATTTGGTCATTATAAATTAATTATAGACAAATCTTATACATAATGTTAATTATGATATAAATATAATATATATTCCTGAAATATGCATTTAGAGTAATTTATAGTATTGACATTTATATATATAGAAAATGAATCATACAATTCCAAGAGACGGTGGGCCATACATTTGGATGAATTTTGTTATGACTTTTAGATGATTCCAATGAATGAAACATATATAATAATTCCCCATTATATAATCACTAATATATCATATAAATCATATATATTATTAAAATTAATACTTATTAAAAATGTGTAAAAATAATAATAATAATGAATCGACTCACTTCTTGTTGCATGTTGTCCACTAATACACACAAGCGGTGTAATTTATTTCCATTGTGTTGGACAACAAAAAAATAATTGAGATATTATTTTTCCATAAGAATAATTATTTCCAATTTTAACAACATAAAAAAAATAAAAACCATTTATAAAAAATTCTTGTGAAAAATGTTTTATATCACATCGTAGTGACAATACGCCAATCATAATCACATGTGATACTAACACTTAACATTTGATGTAAAGGAATTCAATAAGGGTTGATTAATGATCCTAATAATATTTTAGTAGTTTTTTGGACAATTTTATTTTATTATTATAAAAATAATAACAAAAATTATTGAGGCGTTATAAGAATAAATAATTTAAATTAGGTTGGTTAAAGCCATTACCTATTCATTAGGAGACCACCTTTAGGTCCATTCCGAAGAACCTATTATTGGTATTTTTTGGAGAATAAATCCTCCAAACTTTGATATGTATTTTTATAATTTTAATGGGTATATATTAGTTCATATTGGATTCACTATTTTTTTTAAACATATGAAGGAAGGGGTGTCCTTTTAGATTGGTGGGAAATAAAAAAATCCAATTACTAAAAGGAATAAAATATAACAATGTCATAATCAAGTAAAATGAATCCTAAAGTATTTAGATTAAAATATAATGTGGGATTTGGTTTCAATTAATAAAATAATATTGTTATTATTGGTTTATGTGGTTATCCAAACATTATCCTTTGGTTTAACCCCATTTTATAATTTTTTACCCAAACTAAGAAATCATTATTTTAGATCATAAGGGGTCATAATTTTTTTTTGAATATGAGAATTGGGTTTAAATGAAATTTTATGACATTAGAATATATATATTATTAACCATTTCAACCTTTTTTATTTTAATTTCATTAAAATTATTTAATAATGTATTATATTGGTAACATATCATTAATGTCAATTTTGAAACAATTAAATTAATTTCACATAAAAGAAATAGAAGAAATGTTTTAATAAATATAATCACTTTTAAAATACAATAATACATTATAATAATATGTAAAATAATTTTATATCTATAAATCAATCAGATTGTATGACATTAATGTTTATTAATAACTTATATTAATTTTTTTGTTAATTAAATAATTTTTTTGTCAGAACATGTGTTAATATTTAATGTAATTATTTATTTACTATAAATTAGAAATAAATATACATGATAAAAATAAAATCATTAATTTAAAAATATAAATTTATAATCACTCATTACATTATTTTTTCCAAATTTGGACATAAATTAAATAATTAAAACTAAGTGAGGATAATTTTCATCTTTATGTTTTAAAATATTATATATTCTATTTTTTTGTGGAAATGTATCCATTAAAATAATATATTAATAGAATAATGAGACAACTATGACAACCCTATTCATTAAAACATACATAAACATAATTCATTACATGAAATTTCACATGATACAACATGGATGATCTTGAGGTCTAGTGTATTTGGGGCTTAGTAACATTAAATAACAACTTGAAATATAAGACACACAACTTTATTGAAAACATCTCTTACATGACCACTACATTCCCTTGTACTAAGCATTGCATGGGATAACCTGAGGACATGCATATGAAAAGGGTGAGATATAAATCACACTAAGGTAATAAACATATAATAACAAGAGAATTAAAATATATTTTAGTAAATAGGAATATCAATTGAGCACAATAGAAACATGAACATAAAGGCATGATAAAGAAGGAAAATCATAACATGGAGATGTGGCAACAACACCTAACATGGAATTAGAATAAGCCAAGGCTCATTACACATGGAGAATGGGTCAACCATCATTATAACTGAAGCAATAGTAATCCATAATTGAACTTGAATTATCATGAGTCGACACTAATTGCACATGAAATATCATGATACTATTCTTTACCCAATCCATTGGAGCACGATCAGGGTGCACCCTTATTAAACATTTCATTTCATGCATTAGTGTGCCACATTGATCATAAAACATGGATTCATTAGACATAATAATTTATTTTTTATAAATTAATGTGAACTTCATTAATTAAACTATATTATAGATATGTAATTTTTCATAAGGATGAATACCCTTGATGGTGGAATTTCCATGATACAATTACTTTTGGTTGGAAAAACATAGAGCAATATCGACAACATAAAGACGTGACCTAAGAATTCATAAGAAGGTTTGATGAGAAAGAAAGAGGAGACTAATAATATGTACATTACATGGAGGTTAAGGTGGTTATATAGATACATGACCCATATATTATAATGGAATTTGGATTCAGGAAACAAATGAATTCCTTGAATGTAAAGGAGGAGAGAGAAATTCAATACAGAATTTTTGCAGGGTAACAGGTTTACATTAGAGGCATTAATTATAGATAAAGGGGATCTATCATTATTAAATCATAGATAGGGTATTATGGGGGTTGTTCTAAATGATTCACATACATTTATAATTGAAAATAAAAGGCCAAAACATTATAATGAAATTTGGAAATATATAAGGAAAGTGAGAATCCCTTACATGGATGTGTGATATCAAAGGCTTGGGAGGGTCTTGAGATCGGCTTCTTGGGAGCATAGGGTGCCATGTGAAGATTTAGAGAGAGTAGGGAATAGTTTGGACGAACTCAAAGGTCTTTTAGTGAAGAGGAAGTGGGATCATGGGTAGGTTTATATAGGAAATGAGAAGGAATTCATAATTATTTAAGTTAGGGAAACCTTAATTTAAACTAATCAAATCCACAATCCTGCCCATGGTTTTTGTCAATTTGTTTTTCCAATGGGGTGAGGAAAACATTATTTTATATGTCTAATGACCAAAATTATTAAAATAGTAGGGTTTATTATGTGGAGGGGAGTCACAAACTCAAGGAAATCATTTTAAAATGCTAAAATGTATTATAAGTCTTGAAAGGTACACTAAAGCTCTATAAAATAAATAAAACAAACTCCAAAATTAAA
Source organism: Viscum album (assembly GCA_963277665.1). Classification (NCBI taxonomy): domain Eukaryota; kingdom Viridiplantae; phylum Streptophyta; class Magnoliopsida; order Santalales; family Viscaceae; genus Viscum; species Viscum album. Next base: position 862,636,713 of record OY728152.1, on the reverse strand, counting down.
TTATTTTAATGGTACACCATATATTGGCCGAATATAATGTTTTATTTATTTTATTACATCACTATTATGTCATTATGATGTCATAAAAGACATTATATATTTAACGATATTTAATTTTTTAACAAAAAATTCGACTATCACAAAAAATTAGGAAAAAATTATTGTAGGACAATTTTGAAATACTTATTCATAAAAAATTATTAATTTTATCCAAATAATTATTTAAATGTTTTAATATTTAATTTTAAAATAAAAACCAACACTTATAAAAAATTCATGGGTTTTGACAAAAATAGCTTGCAAACCGTAATAAAAAATTAAATTGAATTAAAATAAATAAATGATAATTTATATTTAATAAAAAGTAATTAAATAAAAATAATAATATTTTAATAATATATTATTTAATTAAAAAATACAATAATTCATCAAAATAGACATCTTTGATGAATATTCACTAAGAATACAATTTGCGCTTTAAAAACTATTTACAATGTAAAAATAATAAAATTAATATATATTCCCTATACAAGAATAATGTTCATAATTGTAGCACTATGTTATTGATACATAACCCCTTATAAAAACTTCATAAGTCTTTAGGGTATGGTGCACGATGGTGAAAAACTATTGTGGTGGCACAGATAACATTGCTCGAGTGGTTATCTCTATCAACTTCCACTTCTCTCATAGGCGATTCCACTTGAGCTTAATCTATTCATGATCGGCATGGGCTTGGTCAAGAGTAATGCCTAATGACACCACCTACATTCTGAGCATTTTCTAATGGGCTTCATATGGGGAATGTCTATTGGACGAGGCAATCTCTTCCTTTGTCTGAGTAAATTGGATTTGGTAAAGCCCTAAATTTCTACTAATAAAGTGATCATTGTTCAATGACATTACTATTTGCGTTAAAAATTCTTCAAAGTACTTTAAAATCCAAAACATAATACCAAATATGTGAATATGTTTTACATAACCATAAAAATAAATTTAAATAGACCAAGAGGAATTATCATTAATGATTTTTTGGATCGTTACAATCAACCCCCTTAAAAAATGTGTGTCCTTGCAATTAGATTACATACAAAAGAACATTAATATTTAACAAACACATCTGGAATGCTTACCAAAAACCATTAAGAATTCTCGATACCTTATTATCATTTCAATCACAAAGAGAGAGAGGGTCCACATAGTTCAAAATTACATCAAATCACATTCAAAGTATACCAATTCCTTAGTCCAGACGCAGTCCATGCAACATGGATCGTACCGATGGAAAATATGATGCACTTGGTTAGAATTATTTGATTCTAAAATATAGATTCAAAACATCACCAAGTACCCGGTTTTTTGTAAAATTGTCTGAAAGAGTCAAATTTGTAATTTTTTTAATGTGGTTCTACTAATATATTGTATAGGTTTCCAAAAATACGGGAAGACAAGACTATATATATAGTATGATCAGAGGCTTCCCAATTCAATAGATATTCTAAAATCATATAGTGAATCATACTCTCAGGATAGGGTGAAAATTTTTGAAAATACTCTGATGGTACCTCTATCGTCTTGAAAGGTGGGAGAGTTGGGAGCATAATATTTGATCATAGGTAATCCATGATCCTTGATGATTATCAGGTATGGATGAGGTGATTGATATGTCATTGACCATCTTTCAAGAATGTTGGACATTGGAATATTATTTGAGGCTTTGCTATCTTGATTTCATAATAATTATAGCTAGTAAGTCCTTCGGAAGGGATAAGAGTGTTATATGAGGTTCTTCCTCTTCCATCTCGAAACTATCCATTGACGTGCTTTCAAAACATTTCAAATTTTGAGTTACCCTCTAGACATGATAAAATTGTGGTATTAACATATGGGAAGTATAGTGATTTATTAAACATTAATGAAAGGAAATTTAAGGGTAACAAATAAATGGAAATACAATGAAAAAAACACATGACATATAAATTACATTTATTTTCCTAACATATGAATCTATAAGTTTCAGTCACTGTTTTCCATGATCTACTTTCTATCATGTATTCTTAGAAGCATTTTTAAAATTCCTTTAATAATGGTTCATACTAAGCTTGTGAATTTTCCAGTGCATATCCCCCAGGAGTGTTATATACAATCTTGCAGCAAGGTGAATTGTCATGTACCGGGATACCTCGAGTCATGCCTGAAAACCCTTGTCATAGTTTTCTCTCCAAATTATATCTATTTCAGAGCCACCTCTACCTACTCGTATCTAGATAGTGATTTATTGGGATCATAAACCCCTTAAAAAATAATCACCAAAACATTGGGATATTTTTTACTATACGTCATCTAGAATATATTTTTGAGTCAATTAGGTTTTCCATATGACTATTCTATTCCTTCATACTTAGGGGAGATTGTTTAGTTAATATGGTTTCCATATTACTTAACAATTCCATCTTGATTTGAAAATCACAAGCACCTTATCTCACGAAAAATCTCTTTTTACCATATGTTTTTCCTCTATATGAAAAAATTTCCTTCCCCAAGAAAATTTATCCTTTACATGTTTTCATTGTTCATATCATAATTTTTCTTTATATAAAATTAGGTATAAAACCAAAACCTCCAAATCCTCTAATTTCCTAGATATGAATCATTCTGTTTTAGGATCCAAATTCTCAGAATTATGGTTGCGATCTCTTTTGAGTTCTGAGTCCGAATTCTGAATATGAATTCCGGTTATGAACTCTTCTGAGTTCTAAATCAAAATTCATAATACGAATTATGGTTACGAACACTTCTATGTTCTGACTCCAAATTTTGATTACGAATTATTGTTACAAAATCATCTGTGTTCTAACTCCAAATTATGAATACGAATTCTAGTTATGAGATTTTCCATGTTCTGACTCTGGGTTCACTGAATATAGACTCCACACACTTATGAGTTCTGAATCTGAATTCTCATGAACTCTGACAGCATATATTGTATGTTATGGTTCCGAAATCTTGTGAATCCAGATTCCAAATTTCCATAAAATTCATAATTTGGAATTCGATAGAGTTCATGTTCCGAATTCCAAGAAAACATAATCCGAATATCCTTGTATTATATAATCTGAATTCATTTTTGTTTAGACTCTCAACATTCATTTACATACATTTAGAATATTGGATTTTAGTTATGTAACAATATTTTTTCATTCAATTGTTTTGTTTTAAAATGATGTCATGCATTCAGTTACTAACTACCGTTGGATGAGTCAAACATGTACAAGTCCCACCAATATTCAAGGAAAAATATAACCATTGGAGGAGGGATTCGAACGGTGGAGTTGTTCTTATAAATAGGATATCATTTGAACTAGCTCACAACATTGATGAACTGTTTCATGAATCTGAAGATTACATGTTGCTGAAGTGATATCTAGAGAGAGACTCTCATGCTTAGTGTGTACTAAACATATCGTTCAGATTTTTTTCATGCGACTCCAATTATTGCTGTGTACAATTGATGTCTTCTGGGGATAGAAAGATTGAGATGTCGACTACCTTGAAGTTGAGGGCTTCCTTGCTGAGGAAGACAGAGGTGCTAACTTCCTTGATGTGGAGGGATTGCAGGTATAGTAATATAGAATTTGATCTCCATATCGAGGGCTTACCCTAGTGTGGGTAATGCAGAATTTCTTGAAAGTATAAATCAAGGGACCATTTTCCAAGGTTTTTGGATACCATTCTCTTTGGGTTAAATGATTTACTACTTGTTATGTTTTTTGTTACAAGTTTTTCCGCTGCTTTTTTATTGTTGGGGAATGTATAACTATCTTATACTTCCTTATACTTGTATTCTGATTTTGTAAGATTCAATACTCCATAAGGTGGTTTCTTCATAATTGTATACATTCATTTTGTTTCATTTTCGGAACCAATCCTTGAAGAATTTCTTTCTCAGAATCATATTTTCAGAATCTAGAATGTATATAGAACTAGTGGTTTTGTGAATTACTATGTTTAAACCTGTTAAACATAACCATCTTTAATAGATCCAATGGATTTTTTTATAACTATAAAATTCAACCCCTCTTGTATTTTGAGCATCATTAGATACTTTATTCAGTATTTATTTTATTTTGATCTTGCATATGGTATTATAGAATATATCATACTCACATACCATATCAACAATTGGTATCAGAGGATGGAAACCTCATATTTTGAACCAATTCAACAATTTGTATCAGAGGAGGTCTCTGAAATTCATCTACTCACATATATGTTTTTCTTTCTCAAGTATTCATTGTTCTATATTTTCCGTGCTTAGGAATATTTTCCTTGAATCTGAACTTTTTCTATTAATAATTTTTTTTGGAATGAATTTTCTTTATGATGGTAGAATTCAATTATTGTTCCATAGAAAATCTCAATCCAACAAGAAAACCTATCATTGATGGAAATGATTAAGAATATTACAGAGATCGCATGAAGACATTCATTTTCAATACTAGTGTTGATATTTTTGTTATGCTTACTAGAGGATATAATATCCATGACAAAGAAGTTAGTACCTTCAAAAATCAAGAAAATCATGAATATACAATGAATTATAAGGTACTAAATACATGGATTTTCTCCATTACTAGAAATATATATAGCCATATTTCATCTTGTGAAGAAGCTAATTTAATATGGAAGAAACTTAAAGTCACTCACTTTTGAACATCCAAAGTTATAGAAATAAGAATAGCCTTGCTCAGAGAAGAATACCATGGCATTATCTTTCCTTATGGAGAACCCATATGTAAGGTGCAACAATGATTTATGAAAATTGTGAATAATTTTCAATACATGGGTGGGAAAGGATTAGATGATGAAGCACTTTTTTATTAGATCATAGACATCATTCCAAATGAGGGTGAATTCAAGAGGACAACTATAGATGAGAACAGATAGGTTACTCAAATTTCACTTGATGAGCTGTTTAGAACTCTTCATCTGCATGAGACTAGAATTAAGAGAGATGTTGAAAATTTAAAAAAAGAATAATGGGAATGGAATTGTTGCTTTTACTATTACTTCTAATCATATGAAATCAAAGACTCCTGAGAGTGATAATCAATCCAAATATAAGAAGGTTGTTATGCAATCCGAATCTAGTGGAATTGAATCCACAGAGAATGAGTTAGAAAATATTTCTAGATGAATGAACAAGATAGATGGATAGTGGAAATTTCATTCCAGATACAAGAAGAAAGAATGGAAAGATAATAACGATTCATAAGTTACATGTTATGAATAAAATAGAGTAGGACATATAAGACCTGATTTTCCTATGGTCAAGAGAAAATAACGAAACGAAAATCATTCTAAGAGAAACAAAAAAAACTATTACAAGGATAAAGATAAGAATGTCTTGAAAGATAATGACACCTGGAGTTCCAATGGCGGTGACTCTTTGGAGGAATCTTCGGATTATGAATCTTTTGGACAGAAGAATCTTGTTCTTATAGCCACACTACCTATTGAAAATCATTTCATGATGGAAAAGGTACAGAGTGTTGAATCAATAACCAATGTTCCTTTAAATAAAAATTATAGTAATAATAATTATTATAACTCTTCAGATAAATAATCCTCTTCTGATGAAGATAATACATTACCTTCCTATGAATAAGTTTCTTGGTTTTCCATAATTCTTGAGATTGAGAAATCAAAAATCATGAAAAAACATGATAAGGAAAAATCTAGGAATACTATTCTTACTAAGGAAATATTAGATCATTCTAAAGATCATGATACAGAAAATGTTGATTTCAAAAGTGTTTCAAAAAATCATGAGGAAGTAAATTCTGAGAAGAATAAACATTCTAAAGATCTAAAAAATGTAATTTCAATGAAAACTATTTTGAAGCCAAACTCTAGTCCCAAATTAATTTTTTTATAGGACAACAAATTGGTTATCAAACTAAAATTATAGATTTCCTCCTTGAGGATGTTTTTGTCAAACATTACCTTACGTAAGGAAAATTTTGATAAAATGTATTCACAAATCCGACCTCAAAGGAATAGATCTGGTTTTGGTTACACTAGTTCTAAACCGATTTTTAGAAAAAATTATTTTGTTCCTCAATGTGCTCAATTCAGTACTAATTGTTAGTGTGGTGGACACTGGGAAAAAAATTATTCCTTAAACAAAACCCAGTCTTTAGGATTCCATAAAGCCTATTTTTCTAAAAGGATGTCGGTGCCTAAAATTTTGCTTTTTAAGATTTCCGGATCCAAGAATGTTTGGATTCTGAAAAACTATCCTTTTCATATTTTTAGAGAAATAGAAAAGATTCCTATATAAATAATTTATACATTGATAGTGGATGTTCTCGACATATGACTGGTAACCAAAACTATTTTGAAAATATTATAAAGACAAAAGGAGGAAAAGTAACATTTGGAGATAATGATCGGGGAGAAATTATTGGTATAGGTAACATCATTCTTCTTGAAAAAACATTGATTTCAAATGTTTTATTTGTTAAGGGTCTTAATCACAACATCATTAGAATAAGAAAATTATATGATGAAGGATAACATGTGAATTTTTGGAATAACAAGTGCTTAGTACAAAATTAAAAGGAAGAATTTATTCTTTCTTCCCATAGGAAAGAAAATGATTACACACTAAACAAAAAAAATCATATGAACCAAGATCTTCCTTCCCTTAGGGTAATGGAAGATCATTACTGGTTATAGAATAAAATGTAAGTACACTCTAACCTTAGAAACTTATGCAAACATTCAATGAAAATATTAGTTAAGGATCTACCAGTGCTTAGATTTCATTCTTCAAAACTTTGTGACCTTTGTAAATATGGAAGTAAATATAAATAATGTTTTAAATCAGTCGGTGAAGTCTCAACTACAGATTCATTACAGTTAGTGCACATGTACCTCATTTTTCCTACAGAAACTAGATGTATTGGGGGCATGTATTATGTATTTTTCTTAGTTGATGATTACACCAGATTTATGTGGGTCAATATTATAGCAACGAAGTGTGAAGATTTTTCTTATATAAAAAGTTTTAGTGATAAAGTTAAAAATGAGAAAAACTATCCATTTAAATCTATTCATAGTGGTCATGGAGTAGAATTTAAAAATTCTAATTTATATACTTTTTGTTGTAGAAAAGGCATTAATCATATCTTCTCAGCACCCATAACACCTCAACAAAATAGTGTTGTTGAAAGAAGAAATATAATTCTTCAAGAGATAATTAGAACCATGATGAGTGAGTATTCTATATCCAATCATTTTTGTCCTGAAGCTGTAAGTACAGATTTTTAAATAATAAATCATTTTTTATTAGACAGTTTCTTAATAAAACTCAATATGAGTTAGGGAATGGTAGAAAACATTGACTTTCCAACATTAAGGTTTTTGGTTTCAAGGTATTAATTATGAATATTAAATATAATCTTCATAAATTTATACCAAAATCTGATGAAGTAATATTTTTAGGCTACTCCACAACTTCTAATGCTTATAGTGTTTTCTCCAAAAACATTCGTACTGTTGAAGAGACATTACATGTGAAATTTGAGGAAACTGATCCCATTGATTTTTAACAACCCCAACCTGCATCTTCGGTTGTGTTGTCAAAAACTAATTATCAACCATTTATAGAAGATCCTTCTGATATGGAAAATTTCCATGAAGATACATCTGAAACATTTACCCTAGAATATTTCCAACCCTATGTTGATGATCTGGTTTTACAAAACCCAAATCTGTCATTTCTATAGAATCAACCTTGTGATAGCATCATTGGTGATGTGAATTAATCTGTAAGGACTAGAAGTCCCTTAAGAAATGAAGTGGAACATATATAATTCATTTCCCAATTAGAACCAAAAATCACTAATGAAGCTTTAGGTGGTGATGATTGAATTAAATCCATACAAGATGAAATAAATGAATTTTAAAGGAATAATGTCTGGACCTTATTTAAAAGTCCTAAGAAAACTTCTGTTATTGGAGTAATATGGGTCTTCAGAAATAATTGTGATGAAAATGTAATAATTTTATGAAATAAAGCTAGATTGGTTGCTAAAGTATATAATCAACAAGAAATATTAGACTATGAAAAAAACCTATTCTCCAGTAGGTAGACATGAATCTATTCATACCCTAAATTCCTTTGCAGCATTCTTCAATTTCAAACTATTTTATATGGAGGTGAAATGTGGTTTCCTTAATGGATATGCTCAAAAGGATTTTTTTTAATAACCTCCTCGTTTTGAAGATACAAAACATCCTGATCATGTTTTTAGACATACCATTGTTTTGTATTGACTTAAAAAATCCCCTAGAGCCTCTAATGATAGACTTACAAGATATTTTCGTCCAAATAACTATGTCAATGGAAAAGCTGATCCATCCCTTTTTATGAAGAAATATAAGAAAAATATTTTGATTGTTCAAATATATATTTATGACATTATATATAGTTCAACTCAAAAATCTTTAACTAATTCCATTGTGAATCTAATGAAATCCGAGTTTGAAATGAGTATGATGGGTGAGTTAACATTTTTCCTTGGTTTTCAAATCTCTCAATAACAATAAGGAATTCATATATCCCAAAATAAGTATATTAATGAACTTCTTAAAAATTATGGATATGACAACAGTAAATGAATTAGTAATTCCATTGGTACCTCAAACACAATTGATCTTGATGAAGCTGGGAAACCAGAAGATCGAACATCTTTTAGAGGTATGATAGGATGTTTACATTACTTGACTGCTAGTCTTCTAGACATAATGTTTTCAGTATGCCTATGTGTAAGATATCAATATAATCCTAAGTAATCTCATTTAAAGGTAGTGAAAAATAATTTTTCGATACATAAAGAGAACCATGGAATTAGGACTCTTTTATAATTCTAGAAATGATTTTGATTTAAATTTTTTTATGATGCTGACTTTGGTGGATGTAGAATGGATAGAAAGAGTATATTTGGAACTTGTCATTTCATCGGAGGTTTGTTAGTTTCTTCTTCATGCAAAAAACAAAAATCAGTGTCAATTTTCACTACTGATGCTGAATATGTAGCAGGTTGAAGTTTTTGTGCTCAATTATTGTGAATGCAACACAGACTCACTGACTATTGTATTGGTTTTACCAAAACAAAATTTTCTTTTGATAATACAAGGTTCATTTCCCTTAGTAAAAACACCTCCAATCACTCTCATACAATTCACATAGATATTAGGCATCACTTTCATATGGATCACGCACAAATAAAAGATATCATTCTTCAATTTATCGGAACACAATATCAACATGCTGATATTTTCACAAAATATTTAACGTTTGATATATTTGAATACATTAAACAGATGTTAGGAATGATAACTGCAATGTAATATTCCTTATTAAATTCCTGTTGAACTAATATCCTTACAGTAATTAACTAATTTTCATTGGGGCATTACATTTTTTTGATAGTTTCTCAATATTTTCGTAATGATAATTTTTCATAATGATGATTTTTGTACTTGAAATTATTCGTAAGGAAATTTTTCGTACTTGAAAATTTTCTTAATGAAATTTTTCGTACATGAAATATTCGTAAGGAAGATTTTCATAATGAAGATTTTTGTAATGAAGATTTTCATAATGATGATTTTCGTAATGAAGATCTACATACTCATTTTTTCCGTACTCCTATTTTTTTCAGAATCTAAATTCCATTAAGAACAATTTTCATCAATACTAATAATTATCCTAACAATCAGAAATGTATAAATCTTTCTTGAGTTTTCGTAATAAAGTTCTATATGGTGGTAGTTTCATTTATTTTTAAAATTTCTCAGATTCTAGTTTCCTTATATCCGAATGTTTTCATTTAAAACCTCAAAAGATCAGGTCCTACCAAATTTCCCTTCAAGCAATCATTTCACCCATTATATATGATTAGAATAATTTTCAGCCATTGGATAGAGAAGGGATGATGAACTGTCGCATCAACACCTATTAAAGGGGACCCTTGATGGTTTTCCCACATCAGTTTCTCGGCTTTTGCGTGTCGAAGCTCTGTCCGACGTCAAAATCCCAATCCGGATATTCAAAATATTCCCAATTCTGAATTTTTTGTGAAGTTACTTCTCAAGGTATTTCTTTTGTCCAGATGATTGATGAGTGGAAAGTTTACATGGAGATATTGTTTCATCCAAACTTCTTCAACATGTATGATTCTTTTATTATAAATAATATCAAGCTTAATGGATGGGAGAGTGTATCCATATCAAACAAAAGAGCTCAGGATGTTGCGTATCCGGATCTACTCATAGAGTTTTATGAGTCATTTTGTTTCATTAAGGATGAAGGGAGAGATATGTTTTCATTCAATAGTTATGGTAACATTTATGCACTTTCTTATACCAAGGCTGCTAGCTTGGTAGGGCTATCATATTAAAAAGAGGAATAATTATATTCCGAATAGCTGCCTGATGTTCAAGAAGGTTTTTTAAAGGTGAATGCTTTGGAGGGTCTTGGAAATTCATATGTGAAGACTAAGAAGATTTATCATTTGTCCACAAATAATCAGAACATTGAGTTATGGGTTCATCATTTTATAGTACCGAGAAAGGGTGACAAGGACACACTAAAGAAAAGTGATATGTATATCTTGTATTTTATTGGTAAATCTATGGAATATCAACCTGACGAAACATATTCTCATTACAGTAGAAAATATCACGAATGGGAATTTGAGAGCACTGATAATCATGTATCCTTCCCTGCTCTCTATGTTGACTGTTCGTTGTCTTGAGTCCTTCAATATTCCTTGCAATTCCAAGCTGACGAATTTCAAAGTAATGTTAGTTAGTAATGATAATTTTAAATGAATTAATGTTGGGTTTTCAAAATAATCATGAGAGTTTAATGATCTACCAGTGGAAGTAGAAGAATCTGTTCCGAAGAATTCAGAAGAGGCTAAACCATTAAAGAATGCTGGAAAGAAGAGGAAGCTGAAGGATGTGGAAGAATCTGAGAAAACCCCTAAGGCCAAAGAAACTCAAATCACACCTCCAAAACCCTAAAACCATAAAGCCTATCCGGATGATGTAGTATCCAAATGTAGGTAAGGCCAAAAGAACCGGAAGAAAGGGGAACCACAGTTTGGTCTTGATTCTGTTGAGGCCATGGCTCTAAAAGAGAACGCAGCCGAGGAGCATGAGAAGCAGGACAAAGAGAAGAAGCTTAAGAAGAAAATGTATGAGGCCGACATTGTCCAATATCTTTTGAGGGACACTGAAATAGCATCCGAAAATATTCTAGTATCAAAATCTTTGGTGCTTAATGCTTTACCTAAGTCACCGGGTAAAAAATTTATCACTTTGGAAAAATCACAGAAGATGATTGTGGAATAAAGGGAAGCTATATAATAAGTACAAGAAGCTCAATGTAGTGATGATACACCTGATTTTATAAATAAAGTCGAATACTTTCATGGGAAGGAAAGTGCTTTTGAAAAAATTTCAATCTGGACTTCTCAAGTTGGATCCTCGAAACTTGTTACACCTTGAATTGATGTCAAATATGAAGAGGAAGTGAATAAGACATCTAAAGAAGAATTTCATGCCCATGACATTATTCAACATAAATATATTAAGGCAATAGCTGAGAAGGAAATAATATATGAAGATAATGTTCTTATGTTATCTGAAAGTGAGCATGAATCTCCAGATGAAGAAGCTATTCTGAAAACCAACAAGGGGAAACATGTGGTTACTAGTACACCTAAAAATGTAGCTTTAAGGAAGAAGGAAGCATGTAGATCTTCTAAGAGAAAGCCTGTAGAGCAAGAAAATGATTCTTCTCCTCGAAAAATCTTGGATTTGGAATCATCTTTATTAGGACATGATTCTTTTTCCAATAACCGATGAAGCTATTGGACACAAATCCGATCATTCCAATAATTGACTCGAGATGTCAGATGCTTCAACACAGTATGAATCAGAAATCAGATTCAGTCTCGTTTGGGAGGGATATGTGTGTTCAGCTTGAGGCTAATTTCAATAATTTCGGCATGATCTATGATTCCCATAGGAAGTATTGTAAGAAGTTGACCATCTAGTCGAGGAAGGTTTTTGATGATTTGAGAGAGCTTGATCAATTTCACCATGATGTAAAGTAATCCTTTGATAATGGAGATAGTATAATCAAGAATCTATAAACTAGATTTTTGGAAATTCTAACCCTTGAGAAACATACTCGGACCCAATAGGTAAAGGACTTGAATGGGAAGTTATATTTTGTTGCCCAATGTTGGAAAAGGGAAAGGTATCTCAAGATCAAGATTGATGAAAAACTAGTCCGGAAAAAAAGTGTTGTCAAAAGCTCAGGTAGAGGCTCAAAAAGCTCAGGATGATAGGGTCAAAGCCTTAGAGAAGAAAGCAGAGGAAGATCAAAAGGACCTAAAGAAGATTAAAACCATTGTGATGAAATTCGTACCCATAGACAAGGAAGGAAGATAGATCAATCCGATGTTTTGATGTATTTTTCCCCTTGTACAAATTCTTCCAAATCGTAATGAAATTTTGGGTTTTTTTTGTTTCGATGTTTGTACAAATATTTCAGGTAAATTATTTTTTTCCATTTCATCAAACTCTTTTTTAAAATCACAATGGGGGAGAAGGAAAAATAATTATATGAAAAGAATAATTATCCCAATGTAAGGGGGAGTGTATCTAAGGGGGAGTTTTCATAACCAAGATTTATGTACTCAGGATAATGAAAAATCTCATTCCGGAAATCTAGAATATGTTCCACAGTGTTCCAAATCCAAAGGGGGAGTTAGTCGTATTCATCATTTCCAAATTGGAATGGTGATAAATTTTATTTCAAAGACTAGAAAAAAATTTCTAAGTCCATATATTCTTTTTCGTAAGGAAATATGTGCTTTCCAAAAAGGGGGAGATTGTTGAGTCAATAAATATTTCCTTATGAATTTTACATTCCTTCATTCATAGAAGAGATTTTTTAGACAATATGGTTTCCTTATGACATTACAATTCCTTATTGTTTTGAAAATCACCAACACCTTTTCTCAAGGAAATCCCTTTTTACCCAATGTTTTTCTTCTATAAGGAAAAATTTCCTCCCCCAAGAAAATTCATCCTTACCATGTTTTCATTATTATCATCATAATTTTTCTATTTATAAAATTTGGTGTGAAACCAAAAACTTGAAATCCTATTATTACATTGATATGAATCATTCTGTTTTAGGATCCTATTTCTCAGAGTTCTGTTTACGAACTCTTCTGAGATCTGACTCCGAGTTCAGAATACGAATTCTGGTTACGAACTCTGCTGAGTTCTCACTCCAAATTCTGAATAAGAAGTCTGGTTATGAACACTTCTGTGTTCTGACTCCGAATTTTGAATACGAATTCTTGTTACAAACTCTTATGAGTTTTGACTCCGAATTATGAATACGGATTCTGGTTACGTACTTTTCTAAGTTCTGACTCCATGTTCCCTGAATTCAGACTCTGAACTCTTATGAGTTCTGACTCAGAATTCTAATTAAATCTGACTCCGAACATTGTATGTTCTGGTTCTAAATTCTTGTGAATCTAGATTTTGAATTTCCTTGAAATTGTGACTCTAAAATTCTATAGAGTTCATGTTCGAAATTTCTAGAATACAGAATCCGAATATCCTTATATTATAGATTATGAATTCATTTTTGGTTAGTCTCCGAACATTTATTTTCTTACATTCCGAATATTGGATTTTATTTATGTAACCATATTTTTGTTTTCACTTGTTTTGTTATAAAACGATGGCATGCATTAAGTTACTAACTATCTTTTGGATTAGTTACATGTGTATAGGACCCTCTGAAATTCCAAGAAAAATATGATCGTTAGATCAGAGAGAAAAACCGTTTGAGTTGTGCCTATAATTAGGAGCACAATTGAAAGACCTCACAACTTTGATGAATTGTTCCATGACTCTAGAGATTACAAGTTGCTGAAGTGATTTCTTGAGAGAGACTCTCATGCTTAGTGCGTATTGAACTTCTAGTTCATATTTTCGTCATGCGACTCTGATTGTTGATGTGTACAATCGAGGGATTCCGTGGATAAGAAGACAGAGGTGACGACAACCTTGAAGTTGAGGGCTTCCATGCTGAGGAAGACAGAGTTTCCGACGACCATGAAGTTGAGGGCTTGTGGGGATAGCATGACAAACTCTGATCTTCATATCGAGGGCATAAACTTGTGTGGGTAAGATATACTTTCTTGAAAATATAAATCAAGGGACATTTATCAATGGTTATTTGATACCATTCTCTTTGAGTTAAAATAATTACTACATGTTAAATAGTTTGTTACATTTTTTCTGCTATATTTGTATTGTTGAGAAATGTATAACTATCTTATAATTCCTTATACATGTACTCTGATTTAGTTAGATTTTATGCACTTTAAGGTAGAATATTCATAGTTTTAAACCTTTATTAAGTTTCATTTCCAGAACTATATTTTCTGGAATTTCTTTCTCATAATCATATTTCCATAATATTAAAAGTATATATATCTATTGGATTTGTTAATTGCATTTTCTAACCGTGGTAAACATAACCATATTTAAAAGATCCAAAGTAATTTTTTAAAAGTATACAATTCACCCCCTGTTGTATTTTAAGCATCATTAGATACATTATTAATTACCTCTTTTATTTCGATCATAAATTTATTATTATAGATTATATAAAACTCACATACCATCTCAACATATATGGCTTCACCAGGGTTAACTAATCCAATCCCAAAATTACTAATCCTATCATTTGATACCAACCATGACAACCGTATACATTATAAAATACATAAAAATAATTTATTACATGTAATTTCACATGATACAACATGTCAGATCAACAGGTATAGTGTCTTTGGGTCTTAGGAACATTACATAATAACATAAAACATAAGACACACATATTTATTGAAAACATCCATTACATGACCACTACATTCTCTTCTACTAAGCATTTAATGGGATAACCAGAGGGCATGCATAAGAAAAGGGTGAGCTGTAAAACTCAGTAAGGGAAAAAACAGGGAATAAAATGAGGAATGAAATACAATTTACTCAATAGGAATATAAATGGATCATAAGATAACCATGAACATAATGTCACGATAAAGCCTGATAATAATAACATGGAGATGTGGCAACAACACTTAACATGGAATTTTAATTAGCCAATTCTCTTTTGACATGGAGAATGGGTAAAGCCTAATTGTACATGAAGAACAAGTAAAACCAATTTTCAAATGAATTATAATGATTCAACACTCATGGAACATGACGTATCATGATACAATACTTTACCCAATGCATCAAAGCACTATCAAGGCACTCCCTTAATAAACCATTCATTCCATGCATAAGTGTGCCACATGGATCATAAAACATGGATTCATTAAATATCATTATTTAATCCATGATAAACGAATTTGGAATTCATAAATGAAACTCTATAATCAATATTTACATTGTAATAAAGGTGAATATCATTGATAAGGAAATGGGAATTGTTTTCACTACAAAATGACTTTGGATTGGAAAAAGATGGTGCAATTTATGCAACATAACGATATGACATAATAATTCATAAAAATGGTTGATTAGAGAGAAATGGTTTTCTCATTATATGTACACGAAATGGAAAGTATGTGGGTCATATAGATAAATGCCCCATCCATATTAATGGCATTTAGATTCATGATACATAATAATTTCTTGAATGTTAATGAGGAGAGAGATATTACTTATAGAATTTCATCATGGTAAATGGTGTACTTGGGAGGCATTAATGATAGAAAATAGGGATCTATAATCATTCAAACATGAATATGGATGTATGGGGGAGGTACGAAATTATACACCAACATTTATAATTGAAAATAAAATTTCATAACAAAATAAGTAAACTTGGACCTAAATTAGTAAAGAGAGAATCCCTTACATGGATGTGTGATCTCAAAAGATAGGGAGGGGCTTGAGAGTGTCTTCTTGGGATCTTGGAGCACCTTGGGAGAAATACAGGGAAATGAGGGCAGTGTTTGGAAGATCTCCAAAGGCAACTATTGATGATGATGTGAGAGCTATGGTGGGTTTATGTAACATCCCAAGTATGTAATGAATAATATATAATTTTATCTATGTCTATAAAAGATTAAGATAGTGTTTTAGAGGCTTAAAATGAAAATAAATACAATCGTATGCATGGAATACACTAATATTTTTAAAAGATTGTTTTACTGCCTTTTGATGGAAAACACTTTTTAAATCTATCTTTTGACAATTTTATAAGCTATGTTTTTCAAAATAAACTTATTATTTATGATTGGGACATCAAAATTTACTTTGTGTGAATTTTTTGTATTTTTCTGATAAAGTTCATTTTTTAATGAATAGTTAAAAATGTTGTATTTTAATTCAAAACCTCTTTTTAATATAATTTATTTATATGATTATATTATCTTTTGAATTGGTTTTTAAGTGAAATTAGAATATATATTTACCATTTTATCCAATTTTGGTCATTGGAATCAATTTCACTTTGAAATTTGACTTAAACTAGTGTCAATCTTTTGATACTAATTGTTTCATAAAAACACGCTATTTATCATGACAGCTGGAATTAGTTATTAAATTAATTAATGAAACTTACATGTTTTGAATTTCGTAAAATAGAAATCATTTTTGAATTCAGAATATCAAATATAGCTTAGGGTGAAGTTTTGGTATCTTTCTGAAAAACATCAATTTTTGATGAATAGTGAAACCACTAAGTGGTAGTTAAAGAAACTGATATTTCGTTTAAATGAAACTTTTCCAATTTTGTGATTTGATTTTCAAAAATCTGACATACATGGTTGTCATTAAGATGTTAAATGTGGTTCAATGAGAATAAAATATTTTTTTGGTGAATAGTAACTTTTAAGTTCTTAATCACGATTAGAGGTAATTAGTGTAGTTTAAGGTAAAAATAATGTTTTAATAATATGAGATAAGCTTGACACATGTCCTACCCTCATTGGATGTGTCATGTACGACAAAGACAATCCTTGGGTCCACTTGGGGACCCCATGGAGCCACATTGGTTGGGAAATGACCTAAATAACTTTTTATTTAATGTTAATGTAAAAATGACACAAACATGAGATGTTTTACTAAAATAATTTTTACATGGGGTTATACAAGTCATAATTTTGATTATAAATAGTCATTGGAAAGCTAAAAGGATTTCCTACATCATAGTATTTTTTTTAAATATTTTTAGACTTTAAATAAATTAAATTATTTATGACATCATGATGATGCATCGATTACCTCATTAATAAAGGATTTAAATAAAATGAAATGATAATGTAAAATATATGAACTACACATGTCCAAAACCTATTTTATGGGTGGATTTAGAACCCTTATCTCCTTAACATCGAATTATATCAATGTGGGACGTTTTGAATCCGAAACGCATTTTAAAATAATGTAACATTTCTTTACTTTCCAAGAGTGCCCCTCCTCTCCTCTTATAAAAGGCCCCCACCTCTACCTCCTTACCCACACTCCCAAAGCCTTTGGATCAGCCAACCCCTGCCCATTTTGTCTCTCCACATCCCTCTATTACTCCTTGAAGCCTCACATTGGGCAGATGTCTTCCCAAGGAAGCCTTTGAGCTCAAACCATAGGGAGTTACCCGATATTAAGGTAATGTCTTCACTTCAGTCCTTTTGTTTTATTTTGCTTCTCCATCCCCCTAAAATATTTTTATTCATTTTTTTTTGTAAAAACTCATGTATCTTCAATATACTAGGATTTTGTTATTAGGAGGATTCTAGATACACTTACACACACCTACATCTAATGGTTAAAGGACATACTGTTTCTGTTGATGGTGAATTTATGCCTCCCGAAATGATGATTGTTCAACATTATTTTAACACCTTCAAAGGTGGACATTATGATGTAACTATATTTATATATGATATATAATATGTTTATGTTTTCCCTAAGCTTCTGTAATTTTAATTTTGGGCATACCTTTATGGTTTCCATTATGGGTAAACGCGATATCTTCATTTAAGGAAGTGCGGACTACCGCCCCCTCAAAGTGATTTGATTCGTTAAATACCATATGTGGGATGTATAAAGGATGGAACTATGATATTATATATGATATTATACTTGAATTATAATATACCTTTATATCATTATGATTCCATTCTATAAAATACGAAATAGAAATGAAAGTAGTGTTCATGCGTACGTACGGCTTACCGTCTCCATGAACGGTGCATTTCCTTTCTTACATCTAAATGATTATGTAATATTATAAATGAATGCATGTACTGGATATATATGACATATATGATATCTAAATCATAAATACCATTCTGGATATAGTGGATAAATGAACAACTTGTAATTATAAAGGGCTTATTTTTTACTCAAGTACCAATGATCGTTAAAACGACCGTTATTAACATAAATAATTACATAGTGTTCATGACATGGAAATAAGTGATATAAAAGGAATAATGAACTTGAAAAAGGTTCTTAAGTAAGTAGAAATTAACTAATGTTTATTATTCAGGAGATTAAAGAACGATCGAGTCAAATCGGACCTGAGGTATGGGACTTCGTCTCAATCTCCTTTCATTGAGGCATATTTTGTTTTATACACAACTGTCTTTTATACGGTGTATAAATCCCTTTGTCTTTTATGTTTATTCAAAATGAATCTTTTTTATACGAAGCGTTTACTAAACGACAAAAGGGAATGTTTTTGTCGTATGTATGCGGCGACAACGACTTCTCCGCCGTCGTGACCATTATTTGAGTTTCGGCTTCCTCTACAAGCCATACCATTTTTTAAAAAGAAAAATAAATACCATGTTTTACTTTTCTTTTATTTTGGTATTGAAAATTGTTTTCATAATGTTTTTATATCAACGTGTTGTATTGATATCTTGTGATTGAAAGTTGGAAATGTTATGTTTCCTTTATGCATGTTTTATGTGATATGATTATGTTGAGGTTCTTGGGCATTATTATGAAGACGGGTGGTTCCGTGATAAACTAAGGGCGGGTGAGCCCGATATAGCTCTCCAATGCATTGGGTAACATGAAGGAGTGAAACTTTAAGGTTTATCCGAAGAGATTTAGGGAATATACTGTGATGGGTATTCCAAACGTAACCAAGAGGGTTACTCCCTACGTAAGAAAGTTATGAATACCTCATGTTACCTTTATGTATTATGATTTCTATGATTTATTCATGATTTGATGAGGTATGTTAAAGTGATTATGTTTTATGGGTAATGTATGATTTCATTCTTATGTATATATGTAACCATGTTTCCTTTCCATATTTTTATATCCCTTACTGAGCTTTTTATGCTCATCCCATGTTTTTTTGAAATGTTTTTCACAGATCAAGGGAAAGGTACATGATATGATGACAGTGTCAAGGAAGTGTCAAGAATGAATCCACATTTTATTTTAAATATGATTCCATTGAAGGGAAATAATAATGCTATCTTTATGTAACCACTTTGTTTATATGTGGAATGTAATGCATGTTTTATGATCTAATTCTCTAAAACTCTAATCCTGAAACTGTCCTCAATGTTTAATCTTGTAATAACTCAAGATTAAGTAAGGTTTAAGGCTGGGGCCTTATAGTTGGTATCAGAGGTCGGTTTAGATAACTTTAGGAGTTAGAATTATGTTAAATGATTAACCAAAAATATTTTTTTATGGTCAAATAGAAGTGATAAAGTATTTGAAGATTACCATGTTGCTTCATCTATGACTTGTTTGTTCAGAATGGTTTTCCACAGAGGAAACAGGTAAGCAGTGCTAGGAAGGCATACAGAAGCAAATAACCTTCTGAATCAGCATCCTGAGATGGTCAGAATTGGAACTGAATAGTTTGTTGCAGTAATGTCGCAGTTGACACAAGAGATAATTGGTTGTGGTATCCATGCACGAGATCAGCCACATCAACCGCAAAGGAACATGTCAGTGGTGGAACATTTCATGAGGCAACATCCCCCATCATTCAGAGGATCATCTGACCCTGTGTTAGCTGAAGGGTGGATTAAATCACTGTAGAAGATTTTCAATGTCATGGGGTGTTCAGAAAATCAAATGGTTAGTCTTGCTATTTACCATTTGGAGAGTGAGGTAGATCAGTGGTGGCCTATGGTTAAAAATATCGGGGACGTCGATGAGATTGCTGCTCTTGACTGGGACGAATTCAAAGGTATGTATCTTGAGAAGTTTTTTCCTAAGGTTGTTCGACATAGGATGGAAAATCAATTCTTGGAATTGAGGCAAGAGGAAGACTCAATGTCTACCTATGAAGAAAGATTCACTCGATTGGCAAGGTATGCTCAAAATTTTATTCGAGACCTTGATAGTAGAATCAATCGTTTTTACTCAGGATTAAAGCCATAATATCGAAGGGCATTAGCTTCTCATGAGTTTAAAAGTTATGAAAAGCTTGTTCGATGTGCTGAGAAGGTGGAAATGGAGTTTGTCGATGATCAAGTGTTCTATAACAACCAATAGAAGAAGAGACTGATGTGGAAGGAGAAAGGTAAATATTCTTCAAAAAAGTATGGTGGTAAGAAAACTATGTTTCCAGTTTGTGATAAATGTGGAAAAAGGCATACTGGGGAATGTCTTCTGAATTCTAGAAAGTTTTACTGATGTGGTAAGATGGGACATAAGGCTCGTGATTGCACTGAAAAGGATCAATGTGAAGGTAAGACAAAATTTGATTTATAGTCACTGAACTGTTATAAGTGAAATGAGATGGGTCAGTATGCAAACGAGTGTCTGACAAAGAGCTTGAGTGATGGGAAGTAGTTAGTCTACAAGCAGAAAGGGGTGGTGAAATCCTTTGCAACTACTTCAGCAGATGTCGGGCCATCAAATGAAGTTGTATCAGGTACTTTGTTTGTTTTTACAGATTATTCTAGTGTGTTGTTTGATTCGGGGTCTACACATTTTTTCATATATGAAAACTTTTCTAGTAAAATGGGAATACCATCTCAAGAAATGACTCTGGAAATTTTGGTAAAAACACCTGGGGGAAATGTTGAGGAAAAAAGAATTTTTAATAATCTTCCTATCCTTATCTGTGGAAAGAACCAAATTGCAAACCTTATTGTTCTACCTCTAGTAGAGTATGATGTTATCCTGGGTATGGATTGTCTCTCTATTTACCATGCTAAGATTGACTGTAGAGCTAACGAAGTTTTTTTCAGAAATACTTTTAGTTTGTGTACAAGAATGAACCCTTACTGTTGATAACTTATCAAGAGGCCAAGAAACTTGTAAAAGATGGAAATGAATTTTACCTTTCACAAATCGTTGAAAATGAAGGAACTGTTCAGATTAATGATGTGCTAGTGGTAAATGAGTATCCTGAAGTTTTTCCTGATGAGTTGCCTGGAATAATACCAGATCGGGAAGTAGAATTTACTGTTGACTTAGTACCTGATGCTAAGCCAATTTATATATCCCCTTATCGAATGGATCAAATTGAACTTTTAGAGTTGAAGGATCAATTGCAAGATTTATTAGAGAAAGGTTTCATTCGACCTAGGACATCACCATGGGGTGCTCCTGTTTTATTTATTAAAAAGAAAGATGGTTCAATGAGACTTTTCATTGATTATAGAGCCTTGAATAACATCACTGTTAAGAACAAATATCCTTTGCCTCATATCGATGATTTGTTTGATCTGTTATAGTGAGGTCAGTATTTTTCAAAGATTGACTTGAGATAGGGGTACCATCAGCTGAAGGTAAAGGAAGCTGACGTTCCGATGACTGCGTTTCGTACAAGATATGGCCATTATGAATTTGTAGTAATGCCTTTTTTGCTAACCAATTCACCTGTTTTATTCATGGACTTAATGAATAGAATTTTCCATGAGTTCTTGGATAAGTTTGTGGTGATCTTCATTGATGATATTTTGGTGTTTCCTAAAAGTAAAGAGGAGCATGAAATACATTTAAGGGTTATCTTTCAAACCTTAAAAGGAAATAAATTTTATGGGAAATTCAGAAAGTGTGAGTTTTGGTTGCAACAAATTTCTTTCCTTGGTCACATTGTTTCTAAAGATGGGATAACTGTTGATCCTGAAAAAACAAAAGTTGTGGAAGACTAGCCAAGACCCAAAAATGTAACTGAGATTCGTAGCATCCATGGTTTGGCAGGCTATTACAGAAGGATTGTTATAAATTTTTCACGGTTATCTAGTACAATGAATAAGCTAACTCGGAAAGGTGTTAAGTTTATCTGGACAAAATAATGTGATGATTGTTTTCAGGAATTGAAAAGAAGATTGGTGAAAGATCCTGTTTTGGCACTACCTTCTAGGAATGGTGAGTTTATTATCTACAGTGACGCTTCATTGAAAGGACTTGGTTGCGTCCTAATGCAGAATGATCAGGTAATTGCTTATGCTTCACGACAGTTGAAAACTCATGAGGTAAATTACCCTAGACATGATTTGGAATTAGCTGTTGTTGTTTTCACTTTAAAAATTTGGAGACATAATTTTTATGGAGTAAAGTGTGAAATATATACTGATCACAAAAGTTTAAAGTATATATTTACTCAGAAATAGTTAAACATGAGACAGAGGAGATGGCTGGAATTAATCAAGGATTATGATTGTACAATTCATTACCTTCCAGGAAAAGAAAATAAAGTGGCTGATGAATTGAGTCGAAAAAGTAATGCTTCATTAACAATGTTGCGTTTGGAACGTGATCCTTTGGTTAAGGATTTGATGAACATTGGAATAGAAGTTTTTTGCACAGGATGTTCTTCTGTTTTGTTTCAGGTATCAGTGAGATCATCTCTATCAGATAGAATCAAGAAAGAACATAAGCAAGACAGTGAGTTGCAGAAAAATGTAGAGCTGGTTCAGAAAGGTAAGTTGCCTGAATTCAACATTGATAATGATTGTGTTTTGAGATTTGGTAATATATTGTGTGTGCCTTGTGATTCACAGTTGAAGATGGAGTTGTTAAGTTAAGCTCATAGTTCTCCGTTTTCAGTTCATCCTGGTAGTACTAAGATGTACAGAGATATGCGGGAGTATTTCTGGTGGGATGGAATGAAAAGAGAGATTGCTGATTTTACTGTGAAGTGTTTGACATGTCAACAGGATAATGCAGAGCGACAGATACTGAAAGGGATGCTTCAGCCTCTACCAGTGCCAGAGTGGAAATGGGAAAATATATCCAGGGACTTTGTTGTGGGATTACCGAAGACATCTCGAGGTAATAATGCAATATTGGTTATTGTTGATCGCTTGACTAAATCTTCTCATTTCCTTTCTATACGAGATACTTTTTCCCTAGATCATATTTCCCATTTGTATCATAAAGATATAGTCAAGTTTCATGGAGTTTCTCTCTCCATTGAATCTGATCATGATCTCAGGTTCACTTCTAACTTTTGGAAAGTCCTTCAGAAGTCGTTGGGTACTGAATTAAATTTTAGTACAGCTTTTCATCCTCAATCATATGGGTATCCAGAATGAACAATTAAGACCTTGGAGGATATGCTACGAGCTTGTTCGATGGATTATCAGGGAAGTTGGGACCAACATCATTATTTGGTTGAATTTTCATATAATAACAGTTTTCATTCCAGTATACAGATGGAACCAATTGAGGCGTTATATGGGAAGCGGTGTCGAACACCAGCTTTCTGGGATGATGTGGGTGAAATAAAGCTGATGGGACCAGAATTGTAAGAAGAGATGGCAAAAAAAGTTCAGCTGATTTAGAAACACATGAGAATAGCTCAGAGCAGGCAGAAGAGTTATGCGGACAACAGGAGGAAGGATCTATCTTTTGAGGTAGGTGATCATGTTTTTCTCAAGGTTTCCCCATGGAAAAGTGTGATGTGATTAGTTAAGAAAGGAAAGCTGAGTCCAAGGTTCATTGGACCATATGAAATTCTGGAGAGAGGTGGATCAGTTGCATACCGGGTGGCTTTACCTCCGAGTATATCTCAGGTACACAATGTTTTTCAAGTTTCGATGCTGAGAAAGTACATGCCAGATCCATCTCATGTTTTGAGTCCAGAGGTAGTTCAGCTGGAAGAGAACCTATCTCACGAGGAACAACCGGTCCAGATTCTTGACCACAGGGAGCATGTGTTACGGAATAAGGTGATTAATCAGGTAATGGTTTTGTGGAAAAACCACATGATGGAAGAGGCAACATGGGAATCTGAAAATGCAATGAGGGATATGTACCCCCATTTATTCGATAAGTAAATAAATTGTGGGGGCGCAATTTTACAAAGGGGGGAAGGATGTAACATCCAAAGTAAGTAATTAATAATAGATATTTTTATCTATGTCTATTAAAGATTAAGATAGTGTTTTAGAGGCATAAAATGAAAATAAATACAATCTTATGCATGGAATACACTAATATTCTTAAAAGATTGTTTTACTGTCTTTTGATGGAAAACCATTTTTAAATAAATATTTTGACAATTTTATAAGCTATGTTTGTCAAAATAAACTTATTATTTATGATTG
The DNA here is from genome assembly GCA_963277665.1 of Viscum album. Lineage (NCBI taxonomy): Eukaryota > Viridiplantae > Streptophyta > Magnoliopsida > Santalales > Viscaceae > Viscum > Viscum album. The sequence continues at coordinate 862,612,036 of OY728152.1, read as the reverse complement.
GGACATCAAAATTTACTTTGTGTGAATTTTTGGTATTTTTCTGATAAAGTTCATTTTTTAATGAATAGTGAAAAATGTTGTATTTTAATTCAAAAACTATTTTTAATCTAATTTATTTATATGATTTTATTATCTTTTGAAATCGTTTTGAAGTGAAATTAGAATATATTTTTACCATTTTATCCAATGGTGGTCATTGGAATCAATTTCACTTTGAAATTGGACTTAAACTAGTGTCAATCTTTTGATATTTATTATTTCATAAAAACACGCTATTTGTCATGACAGCGAGAATTAGTTATTAATTTAATTAATGCAACTTACATGTTTTGAATTTTTTAAAATAGAAATCTTTTTTGAATTTGTAATATCAAATATAGCTTAGGGTGAAGTTTTGGTATTTTCTGAAAAACTTCAATTTTTGATGAATAGTGAAACCACTAAGTGGTAGTTATCGAAACTGATTTTTCGTTAAAATGAAACTTTTCCACTTCTGTGATTTTATTTTCAAAAATACGACATACATGGTTGTAATTAATAAGTAAAATGTGGTTCAATGAGATTAAAATAATTTTTTGGTGAATAGTAACTTTTAAGTTCTTAATCGCGATTAGAGGTAATTAGTGTAGTTTAAGGTAAAAATAATGTTTTAATAATATGAGATGATCTTGACACATGTCCTACCCTCATTGGATGTGTCATGGCCGACCAAGAAAATCCATGGGTCAAATTGGGGACCCCATGGAGCCACTTTGGTTGGGAAATGACATAAATAACTTTTTATTTAATGTTAAAGTAAAAATGACACAAACATGAGATGTTTTACTAAAACAATTTTTACATGGGGTTACACAAGTCAGAATTTTGATTATAAATAGTCATTGGAAGGATAAAAATATTTCCTACATCATAGTATTTTTTTATAATTTTTAGATTTTAAATAAATTAAATTATTTATGAAATCATGATGATGCAGCGATTACCTCATTAATAAAGGATTTAAATAAAATGAAATGATAATGTAAAATCTATGAACTACACATGTCCAAAACCTATTTGATGGGTGTATTTCGATCCATTACCACCTTAACCTATAATTATATCAATGTGGGTCCTTTTTAATCCGAAACTCATTTTAAAATAATGTAACATTTCTTTACATTCCAAAAGTGCCACTCCTCTCCTCTTATAAAAGGCCCCCACCTCTACCTCCTTACCCACACTCCCAAAGCCTTTGACTCGGCCAACCCCTGACCATTTTGTCTCTCCAAATCCCTCCTTTACTCCTTGAAGCCTCAATTTGGGCATAAGTCTTCCCAAGGAAGCCTTTGACCTCAAACCAAAGGGAGTTACCCGATTTTAAGGTAATCTCTTCACTTGAGTCATTTTGTTTTATTTTGCTTCTCCAACCCCCTAAACTCTTTTTATTAATTTATTTTGTAACAACTCCAGTATCTTAAATATACTAGGATGTTGTTATAAGAAGTATTCTAGCTACACATACACACACCTACATCTAATGGTTAAAGGAAATATTGTTTCCGTGGATCGTGAATTTATGCCTCCCGAAATAGTGATTGTTCAGCATTCTTTTAACACCTTCAAAGGTGGCCATTAAGATGTCACTATATTTATATATGATATATAATATGTTTATGTTTTCCTTAAGCTTTTGTATTTTTCATTTTTGGTATACCTTTATGGTTTCCAATATGAGTAAACGTGATATCTTCATTTAAGGAAGTGCGGACTACCGCCCACTCAAAGTGATTTGATTCATTAAATACCATATGTGGGATGTACAAAGGATGGAACTATGATATTATATATGATATTATACTGGAATTATAATATACCTTTATATAATTATGATTACATTATATAAAATAAGAAATAGAAATGAAAGTAGTGTTCATGCGTACGTACGGCTTACCGTCTCCAAGAACGGTGCATTTCATTTCTTACCTCTAAATGATTATGTAATATTATAAATGCATGCATGTACTGGATATATATGAAATATATGATATCTAAATCATGAATACCATTCTGGATATAATTGATACATGAACAACTTGTAATTATAAAGGGCTTATTTTTTACTCAAGTACCAATGATCGTTAAAACGACCGTTATAAACTTAAATAATTACATAGTGTTCATGACATGGAAATAAGTGATATAAAAGGAATAATGAACTTGAAAAAGGTTCTTAAGAAAGTGGAAATTAACTCAATTTTATTATTCAGGAGATTAAAGAACGATCGAGTCAAGTCAGACCTGAGGTATGGGACTTCGTCTCAATATCCTTTCATTGAGGCATATTTTGTATTATACACAACCTTCTTTTATACGGTGTATAAACCCCTTTGACTTTTACGTTTATTCAAAATGAATCTTTTTTATACGAAGCGTTTACTAGACGACAAAATGGGATGTTTTTGTCGTACGTATGCGGCGACAATGACTTCTCCGCCGTCGTGGCCATTATTTGAGTTTTGGCTTCCTCTACAAGCCATATCTTTTTTTTAAAAAGAAAAATAAACACCATGTTTTACTTTTCTTTTATTTTGCTATTGAAAATTGTTTTCATAATGTTTTTATATCAATGTGTTGTATTGATATCTTGTGATTGAAAGGTGGAAATGTTATGTTTCCTTTATGCATGTTTTATGTGATACGATTATGTTGAGGTTCTTGGGCATTATTATGAAGACGGGTGGATCCGTGATCAACTAAGGGAGAGTGAGCCCGATATAGCTCTCCAATGCAATGGGTAACGCGAAAGTGTGAAACGTTAAGGTTTCTCCAAAGAGATTTAGGGAATATATTGTGATGGGTATTCCAAACGTAACGAAGAGGGTTACTCTCTACGTAAGAATGTTATGAATGCCTCAAGTTACCTTTATGTCTTATGATTTCTATGATTTATTCATGATTTGATGAGGTATGTTAATGTGCTTATGTTTTATGGGTAATGTATGATTTTATTCTTATGTATATATGTACCCATGTTTCCTTTCCATATTTTTATATCCCTTATTGAGCTTTTTATGCTCATCCAACGTTTTTTTGAAATGTTTTTCATAGGTCAAGGGAAAGGTACATGATATGATGATAGTGTCAAGGAAGTGTCGAGAAAGAATCCACGTTTTATTTTAAATATGTTTCCATTGATGGGAATGAAGAATACTATCTTTATGTAACCACTTTGTTTATATATGGTATGTAATGCATGTTTTATGATCTAATTCTCTAAAACTCTAAACCCGAAAAGATCGTCAATGTGTAATCTTGTAATAACTCAAGATTAAGTAAGGTTTAAGGCTGGGGACTTATAGTTTATATAGGAAAGGAGATGGAATTCTTTAGTATTTAGGTTTTGGACACCTCATATTAAACTAATCAAAACCACAAACCCGCTGATGGTTATTTCCAAAATGTTGATGAAAACAAAATCATAAAAGGAAAATGTCCAGACTGATTAATATAATAATAGGGTTTCTTATGAAGAGGTGAGTCACACATTTAAGGAAATACATTTAAAAAGCTAAAATGTATTATAAGTCTTGAAGAGTCCACTAAAGCATTGTAAAATAAATAAGAAAAACTCTAAAATCACATTATTTTGATGATAAAATATATGTTGGAGGAAAAGAATGTTTATAGTATTTTATTACATCACCATTTGGTCATTATTATGTCATTAAACACATTATATATTTAAACGGTATTTAATTTTTAACCCAAAAATTCGACTCTCTCAAAAAATTATGAATAATTCACCGTAGGATAATTTCAATTACCCGATTCCAAAAATATTATTCTTTTTATCAAAATAATTTTCTAAATATTTTATTTATCGCATTTAAAATAAAAAATGACATTTATCGAAATTTTATGGTAGTTGAGACAAAGAGCTTTCAAACCATAATAAATATTACAATTGCAATCATATAATTACAAGATAATAAATATTTAATAAAAGTTAATTTAATAAAAATAAGATGAATGTTTTATTAAAATATAATTTAATTAAAAAATACATTAATTCATTTAATTTTATTTCTTAGTTGAACATAAACTAAAATTACTATTTTCTCATTAAAAACTATTTACGAAGTAATAATAACAAAACGAATGTATATTTTCTATATAAGAAAAATGTACATAATCATAGTACTGGGGTCTTGTTACAAAACACCTTATAACACCCACATAAGACCTTAGGGTAAGGTGTGTGATGGTGGTAGACTCTTGGGGTGGCATGGATAACAATTCTTGAGTGGTAATCTATATCAACTTCCACATCTCTCATAGGCAGTTCTGCATGATCATAACGTATTGAAGCCCAGCTTGGGTTTGGTCAAGAGAGAATCATAATGAAACCACCTCCATTATGAGATCCATCAAATGGGCTTCATATGTGGCATGTATACTGGAGGAGGCCATCGCTTCCATTATCTAAGTAAATTGGATTTGATAAAACCCAATATTTATACTAATACTATGATCAATGTTCGAAAGATATATTGGCAATAGTAAAAAAATTAATGGAATTGTAAAATACAAAATATAGAACCAAATAATTTAATACGATTTACATAAACATTAAAAGACATTACATTGAACAAGGTTAATTTTCATTAATGAATTTTTGGGGAATTACAACATGGTTAGAAATAAATAATTATAATAATAATTAATAAGATAAATTATGCATTAATAACATTTTTCACCAAGATTAACTTGATTTTCAACTTATAGAGAAGATAAATTTTACCATGGTTTCTTTTAACAATGCCTCAAAATAAATGTCACCTTTTAAAATAATTTAACATCCTAATTAATATTATGGAAAACATTTCATTAACTTAAATACAAATAATTTTTAAAAAATATTTTTAAAATATTTTCTTAAATTTGTTTGATAAATACTCCTAGAAAAATATGGCGTTGAGGATAAAAATGAATTTTTTTCTTATCCCCTAAATAGTAAAAATACGAATTGATAAAAAAATTTAGAATATATTAAATATTAATTAATTTATAATAAGTAACCAATATTTATTAGTGCACATTTTTATGTTCAAAACACATTGTACACACATTTTTTTTCTGAAAAATACAATTATGTTTTAATAATATTTTTATGAAAAATTAAAAATCAAAATTGATTTAAATGAACTGAATTAGATTTTTCTTAATTTAATGGAACTAATTTAAAATTTAATACTTTTTATAAAAAATTGTAACATTATAAATCCTTGATAAAAAATACAATTTTTAATAAAAATATTTCTTTTATTTATTCACTGAAAAATAATTCTTTTCAAAAAAATATGAAAATTCCCCCTATGAAAATTTGGATATGATGATATAGAAATAGATATATTTGTATAAAATATATTTTATATAGGTTCCATAAATTAATTATAATATGCTATCATGAAAATAGTTAAATAATAGTTTTTGAGGAAAATATATTTAATAATATCGGGGTGTTTCATGTTGTGTACGCTATCGACCATTGTGTTAATTTAAAATATCAAGGTGTTATAGAATTCAAAAATAATATGAACATCTTCATAGATTAATGATTCTTAATAACCTCTATAAATATTTTAGTTTTCATCGATGGTTATAACTATATGGAACTGATTTAACCATGGGTGTAATGGACAATTCATTGATTTCCCCACCAAGAAAACAAATAGATTGGGAGATAGAGAGAAACCATTAATAGACCAACTGTATAGGGTAATGAAAATTAAAATAAACTCTGATGATCCCTCAAACACAATAAATGATTATCATTACACTATTTATTCTTTCATGATGTAATGTCCACAATCCCTTTCTATGTATTTGCATCCACTAATTGACGAGTAATGGATCCACATAGTCAAAAGATATGATCAATTATATAGTGATCAAAAAATAAGAAAATTTCATTCTCTTTTTGTCGTTTATTAGAAATTTTAGTCTAATATTAGTATCTCATTGAAAATACGAATCCACGGGAATAAATAAAATCCCAAACATTTAATTATTTGAAGATGGTAATTTTTATTAAATATTTTCCATTAAATAAAAAACAAAAAATGGGGAGAATATTCAATTAGTAAGAGGGAAAATGCGGAGAATCCATTAATACCTATAAATCAAAATTACTATGTCTCATAAAAAACACCACAAGATTTATTATTGAACCTAAAATATATATTTAACATTCCATCAATGGCATAAATCTATGACTCTAAAAGAAATTATATATATGAGACATTACTATCTATGTAAATTTTTTTGATGATAACATAAGATAGGAATAAAAACTAGATGAACTTGTTCTGCTAAATTTTTTAGATAATGATATGTTAAATGTATATTAATGGATAAATTAATGAAAAATAACATGAATAAATGAAATTGAAATATCTTATATGCCAAAATGAGATTGGATCATCATTGAAAAATTAATAAAATATAATGGAACATGTTCTAAATGTAGTATAGTTTGAAATCAAGAACCTGCTATCTGATGAAATGTAAATATTCCAATTTAAAAAATTGAGGACTAGAATGTCCCAAATAATGAACAACCCATTCATCCCTAGTTCAAAGGAAGTGGTATTGGAAATCTTTTAAATCAATTCCCCAATATAAGGGATAAATAATGTAATAGAAATCAAATGTATCATAATACAAGTAAAAAAGGGAATCCTTATGAAATTAAAACATCCAATTTGAGTCATGAAAAATATGTCTAGTGAGGTACACTCATCATCTACTCATAGATAATAAATTCCTAAATTTTCATGCTTCTACCCTCTCTATTATATCTATAAGGTTTTCAAAGAGTATCAAATCACAATAACAATAACTAATTATAGAACATTTAGTGATAAATATTATTTTTTAATAAATTGAGTCCTATGTCAATAAAACATCTATAGTACATATTTGATAAAGTTTCCTTTGTGTAAATCATGTTATTTAACAATTAATCAAATTCTATGAGTTTTTTAGGATTAATTAGTTCTCTTTATATAGGTTCTAAATTAGTTTCAAAAATACAGAAATAAAATTTCCTAAAAACCCTATTACAATCTATCAGGTAATAATTGAATATGATATCCCAATGGGAATTACATCCATTATATGATTTTACCCAACCATAATGCATATTTGGCTCAATTGATTGTGGTTGAACTTGATTTTGGGTATATGTGTATTATGGGCTAAAATGTGGGTTTCCAAAGAATGTTTTGGATAGTGATGTTTACATCTCATTAGATTTTATTTATTTACTGTAATTTATATTTTATAATCCCTAAACGGATTTCATGAGTGACAGATAATTTGAATCAAGTGGGCATAAATTATTTATGAGGGTATAATATAACAACTATAGAGTTTAGTAGTATTATCTATTTAAATAGAAACTATGTAAAATATCTGGTTTCACAAATAACAATGATATAATATTATCCTCATTGTATTTTAATAAGATAAAGTATTAAAATGTATGATATAATTTAATATATAATTATAACTCAATATGAAACATCATTAATAAAAATTCAAGAGGCATAAATCAATATTTAAATAAAACGTCTACATTCATTAAGTCTTTATCCCCATATTTTTTCATGATCATCATCTCCCTAATATATACTTTTTAAATAATGAAGAGAATTATAAATAAAATATAAACATTGAGTGATAATTAAATGAAAAGGATTAATGATTTTAGTAGTGGTTGGATGATATATGTATGAATGAAATCTATCTTTTATAATTATAGTTGTTTGAGATGTGGTCAACTAAAATATGGTCATTTAAAATATGATAATTGGATAGATAGTATTTTTGGGGGTGCATCTGTCCAATATGAAATTTTTTGATGTTTAATTTGATAGTATGAAATTGTAAATAATATAATTAAATAAAATTTTCATAATTTAATTAAATATTTTATATTTTCATGTGATTCATATAATAATAATTATTAAATAAATATATTAATTGATTTTTAAAATTAAAAAAAAAATTATAACAATAATGCAGTTATAAAGTTAAATAAGAAGAAGTTGAATAATTTAATTAAATAAAATTGTATAAACATTATTTACTATTATGGGAAGATTATTTTTCAGTGAAATTTTTCATTTTATTGGTCATTTTTATATTAATAAACTAAATATAAAAATAAAATAAAATAATAAATATTGGTAATATATAAAAAATGAAATATTCATCTAAATATTTTACCTAGAAAAGATTAATAATAAATATGTTTTGGGTATAAAAATTAATTTTCATTTAAATTAGTTTTAGTACTATAATTTCCCAGGTCAATAAATAATATTAAATTATAATGTTTAGAATTATTGGTGTATAAAATGTTAATACTACTTTAAAGCGAATGCTCTGCTCGATGGCGTACCCAATACGCAATAACGAGTTTTTTTTTGAAATCTTACGTTGCACACTAATAATATAATAATATAATAATAATTAATTTCTAGCCATTGTAATGGAGGGAATGAGCAGAACTGAGTAAAAATTGATTATATATGTTTGTAAATTATTTTTACTTTTTACAATAAATGTTACAGGACTAAAAATACGAATTAATCCAATTTTAAGCGTAAGCATTCTAATATTCTTTAAATAGTCGACTAAATGCCTTTTGATGGCAAACCTCTTTTAAATCCACCTTTTGAAAATTTTATTTTCTATATTTGAAAAAAATTATTCTTTAGAATCAGATCATCAAAATTTACTTTGTGTGAATTTTTGGTATTTTTCTGATAAAGTTCATTTTTTAATGAATAGTGAAAAATGTTGTATTTTAATTCAAAAACTATTTTTAATCTAATTTATTTATATGATTTTATTATCTTTTGAAATCGTTTTGAAGTGAAATTAGAATATATTTTTACCATTTTATCCAATGGTGGTCATTGGAATCAATTTCACTTTGAAATTGGACTTAAACTAGTGTCAATCTTTTGATATTTATTATTTCATAAAAACACGCTATTTGTCATGACAGCGAGAATTAGTTATTAATTTAATTAATGCAACTTACATGTTTTGAATTTTTTAAAATAGAAATCTTTTTTGAATTTGTAATATCAAATATAGCTTAGGGTGAAGTTTTGGTATTTTCTGAAAAACTTCAATTTTTGATGAATAGTGAAACCACTAAGTGGTAGTTATCGAAACTGATTTTTCGTTAAAATGAAACTTTTCCACTTCTGTGATTTTATTTTCAAAAATACGACATACATGGTTGTAATTAATAAGTAAAATGTGGTTCAATGAGATTAAAATAATTTTTTGGTGAATAGTAACTTTTAAGTTCTTAATCGCGATTAGAGGTAATTAGTGTAGTTTAAGGTAAAAATAATGTTTTAATAATATGAGATGATCTTGACACATGTCCTACCCTCATTGGATGTGTCATGGCCGACCAAGAAAATCCATGGGTCAAATTGGGGACCCCATGGAGCCACTTTGGTTGGGAAATGACATAAATAACTTTTTATTTAATGTTAAAGTAAAAATGACACAAACATGAGATGTTTTACTAAAACAATTTTTACATGGGGTTACACAAGTCAGAATTTTGATTATAAATAGTCATTGGAAGGATAAAAATATTTCCTACATCATAGTATTTTTTTATAATTTTTACATTTTAAATAAATTAAATTATTTATGAAATCATGATGATGCAGCGATTACCTCATTAATAAAGGATTTAAATAAAATGAAATGATAATGTAAAATCTATGAACTACACATGTCCAAAACCTATTTGATGGGTGTATTTCGATCCATTACCACCTTAACCTATAATTATATCAATGTGGGTCCTTTTTAATCCGAAACTCATTTTAAAATAATGTAACATTTCTTTACATTCCAAAAGTGCCACTCCTCTCCTCTTATAAAAGGCCCCCACCTCTACCTCCTTACCCACACTCCCAAAGCCTTTGACTCGGCCAACCCCTGACCATTTTGTCTCTCCAAATCCCTCCTTTACTCCTTGAAGCCTCAATTTGGGCATAAGTCTTCCCAAGGAAGCCTTTGACCTCAAACCAAAGGGAGTTACCCGATTTTAAGGTAATCTCTTCACTTGAGTCATTTTGTTTTATTTTGCTTCTCCAACCCCCTAAACTCTTTTTATTAATTTATTTTGTAACAACTCCAGTATCTTAAATATACTAGGATGTTGTTATAAGAAGTATTCTAGCTACACATACACACACCTACATCTAATGGTTAAAGGAAATATTGTTTCCGTGGATCGTGAATTTATGCCTCCCGAAATAGTGATTGTTCAGCATTCTTTTAACACCTTCAAAGGTGGCCATTAAGATGTCACTATATTTATATATGATATATAATATGTTTATGTTTTCCTTAAGCTTTTTTATTTTTCATTTTTGGTATACCTTTATGGTTTCCAATATGAGTAAACGTGATATCTTCATTTAAGGAAGTGCGGACTACCGCCCACTCAAAGTGATTTGATTCATTAAATACCATATGTGGGATGTACAAAGGATGGAACTATGATATTATATATGATATTATACTGGAATTATAATATACCTTTATATAATTATGATTACATTATATAAAATAAGAAATAGAAATGAAAGTAGTGTTCATGCGTACGTACGGCTTACCGTCTCCAAGAACGGTGCATTTCATTTCTTACCTCTAAATGATTATGTAATATTATAAATGCATGCATGTACTGGATATATATGAAATATATGATATCTAAATCATGAATACCATTCTGGATATAATTGATACATGAACAACTTGTAATTATAAAGGGCTTATTTTTTACTCAAGTACCAATGATCGTTAAAACGACCGTTATTAACTTAAATAATTACATAGTGTTCATGACATGGAAATAAGTGATATAAAAGGAATAATGAACTTGAAAAAGGTTCTTAAGAAAGTGGAAATTAACTCAATTTTATTATTCAGGAGATTAAAGAACGATCGAGTCAAGTCAGACCTGAGGTATGGGACTTCGTCTCAATATCCTTTCATTGAGGCATATTTTGTATTATACACAACCTTCTTTTATACGGTGTATAAACCCCTTTGACTTTTACGTTTATTCAAAATGAATATTTTTTATACGAAGCGTTTACTAGACGACAAAATGGGATGTTTTTGTCGTACGTATGCGGCGACAATGACTTCTCCGCCGTCGTGGCCATTATTTGAGTTTTGGCTTCCTCTACAAGCCATATCTTTTTTTAAAAAAGAAAAATAAACACCATGTTTTACTTTTCTTTTATTTTGCTATTGAAAATTGTTTTCATAATGTTTTTATATCAATGTGTTGTATTGATATCTTGTGATTGAAAGGTGGAAATGTTATGTTTCCTTTATGCATGTTTTATGTGATACGATTATGTTGAGGTTCTTGGGCATTATTATGAAGACGGGTGGATCCGTGATCAACTAAGGGAGAGTGAGCCCGATATAGCTCTCCAATGCAATGGGTAACGCGAAAGTGTGAAACGTTAAGGTTTCTCCAAAGAGATTTAGGGAATATACTGTGATGGGTATTCCAAACGTAACGAAGAGGGTTACTCTCTACGTAAGAATGTTATGAATGCCTCAAGTTACCTTTATGTCTTATGATTTCTATGATTTATTCATGATTTGATGAGGTATGTTAATGTGCTTATGTTTTATGGGTAATGTATGATTTTATTCTTATGTATATATGTACCCATGTTTCCTTTCCATATTTTTATATCCCTTATTGAGCTTTTTATGCTCATCCAACGTTTTTTTGAAATGTTTTTCATAGGTCAAGGGAAAGGTACATGATATGATGATAGTGTCAAGGAAGTGTCGAGAAAGAATCCACGTTTTATTTTAAATATGTTTCCATTGATGGGAATGAAGAATACTATCTTTATGTAACCACTTTGTTTATATATGGTATGTAATGCATGTTTTATGATCTAATTCTCTAAAACTCTAAACCCGAAAAGATCGTCAATGTGTAATCTTGTAATAACTCAAGATTAAGTAAGGTTTAAGGCTGGGGACTTATAGTTTATATAGGAAAGGAGATGGAATTCTTTAGTATTTAGGTTTTGGACACCTCATATTAAACTAATCAAAACCACAAACCCGCTGATGGTTATTTCCAAAATGTTGATGAAAACAAAATCATAAAAGGAAAATGTCCAGACTGATTAATATAATAATAGGGTTTCTTATGAAGTGGTGAGTCACACATTTAAGGAAATACATTTAAAAAGCTAAAATGTATTAAAAGTCTTGAAGAGTCCACTAAAGCATTGTAAAATAAATAAGAAAAACTCTAAAATCACATTATTTTGATGATAAAATATATGTTGGAGGAAAAGAATGTTTATAGTATTTTATTACATCACCATTTGGTCATTATTATGTCATTAAACACATTATATATTTAAACGGTATTTAATTTTTAACCCAAAAATTCGACTCTCTCAAAAAATTATGAATAATTCACCGTAGGATAATTTCAATTACCCGATTCCAAAAATATTATTCTTTTTATCAAAATAATTTTCTAAATATTTTATTTATCGCATTTAAAATAAAAAATGACATTTATCGAAATTTTATGGTAGTTGAGACAAAGAGCTTTCAAACCATAATAAATATTACAATTGCAATCATATAATTACAAGATAATAAATATTTAATAAAAGTTAATTTAATAAAAATAAGATGAATGTTTTATTAAAATATAATTTAATTAAAAAATACATTAATTCATTTAATTTTATTTCTTAGTTGAACATAAACTAAAATTACTATTTTCTCATTAAAAACTATTTACGAAGTAATAATAACAAAACGAATGTATATTTTCTATATAAGAAAAATGTACATAATCATAGTACTGGGGTCTTGTTACAAAACACCTTATAACACCCACATAAGACCTTAGGGTAAGGTGTGTGATGGTGGTAGACTCTTGGGGTGGCATGGATAACAATTCTTGAGTGGTAATCTATATCAACTTCCACATCTCTCATAGGCAGTTCTGCATGATCATAACGTATTGAAGCCCAGCTTGGGTTTGGTCAAGAGAGAATCATAATGAAACCACCTCCATTATGAGATCCATCAAATGGGCTTCATATGTGGCATGTATACTGGAGGAGGCCATCGCTTCCATTATCTAAGTAAATTGGATTTGATAAAACCCAATATTTATACTAATACTATGATCAATGTTCGAAAGATATATTGGCAATAGTAAAAAAATTAATGGAATTGTAAAATACAAAATATAGAACCAAATAATTTAATACGATTTACATAAACATTAAAAGACATTACATTGAACAAGGTTAATTTTCATTAATGAATTTTTGGGGAATTACAACATGGTTAGAAATAAATAATTATAATAATAATTAATAAGATAAATTATGCATTAATAACTTTTTTCACCAAGATTAACTTGATTTTCAACTTATAGAGAAGATAAATTTTACCATGGTTTCTTTTAACAATGCCTCAAAATAAATGTCACCTTTTAAAATAATTTAACATCCTAATTAATATTATGGAAAACATTTCATTAACTTAAATACAAATAATTTTTAAAAAATATTTTTAAAATATTTTCTTAAATTTGTTTGATAAATACTCCTAGAAAAATATGGCGTTGAGGATAAAAATGAATTTTTTTCTTATCCCCTAAATAGTAAAAATACGAATTGATAAAAAAATTTAGAATATATTAAATATTAATTAATTTATAATAAGTAACCAATATTTATTAGTGCACATTTTTATGTTCAAAACACATTGTACACACATTTTTTTTCTGAAAAATACAATTATGTTTTAATAATATTTTTATGAAAAATTAAAAATCAAAATTGATTTAAATGAACTGAATTAGATTTTTCTTAATTTAATGGAACTAATTTAAAATTTAATACTTTTTATAAAAAATTGTAACATTATAAATCCTTGATAAAAAATACAATTTTTAATAAAAATATTTCTTTTATTTATTCACTGAAAAATAATTCTTTTCAAAAAAATATGAAAATTCCCCCTATGAAAATTTGGATATGATGATATAGAAATAGATATATTTGTATAAAATATATTTTATATAGGTTCCATAAATTAATTATAATATGCTATCATGAAAATAGTTAAATAATAGTTTTTGAGGAAAATATATTTAATAATATCGGGGTGTTTCATGTTGTGTACGCTATCGACCATTGTGTTAATTTAAAATATCAAGGTGTTATAGAATTCAAAAATAATATGAACATCTTCATAGATTAATGATTCTTAATAACCTCTATAAATATTTTAGTTTTCATCGATGGTTATAACTATATGGAACTGATTTAACCATGGGTGTAATGGACAATTCATTGATTTCCCCACCAAGAAAACAAATAGATTGGGAGATAGAGAGAAACCATTAATAGACCAACTGTATAGGGTAATGAAAATTAAAATAAACTCTGATGATCCCTCAAACACAATAAATGATTATCATTACACTATTTATTCTTTCATGATGTAATGTCCACAATCCCTTTCTATGTATTTGCATCCACTAATTGACGAGTAATGGATCCACATAGTCAAAAGATATGATCAATTATATAGTGATCAAAAAATAAGAAAATTTCATTCTCTTTTTGTCGTTTATTAGAAATTTTAGTCTAATATTAGTATCTCATTGAAAATACGAATCCACGGGAATAAATAAAATCCCAAACATTTAATTATTTGAAGATGGTAATTTTTATTAAATATTTTCCATTAAATAAAAAACAAAAAATGGGGAGAATATTCAATTAGTAAGAGGGAAAATGCGGAGAATCCATTAATACCTATAAATCAAAATTACTATGTCTCATAAAAAACACCACAAGATTTATTATTGAACCTAAAATATATATTTAACATTCCATCAATGGCATAAATCTATGACTCTAAAAGAAATTATATATATGAGACATTACTATCTATGTAAATTTTTTTGATGATAACATAAGATGGGAATAAAAACTAGATGAACTTGTTCTGCTAAATTTTTTAGATAATGATATGTTAAATGTATATTAATGGATAAATTAATGAAAAATAACATGAATAAATGAAATTGAAATATCTTATATGCCAAAATGAGATTGGATCATCATTGAAAAATTAATAAAATATAATGGAACATGTTCTAAATGTAGTATAGTTTGAAATCAAGAACCTGCTATCTGATGAAATGTAAATATTCCAATTTAAAAAATTGAGGACTAGAATGTCCCAAATAATGAACAACCCATTCATCCCTAGTTCAAAGGAAGTGGTATTGGAAATCTTTTAAATCAATTCCCCAATATAAGGGATAAATAATGTAATAGAAATCAAATGTATCATAATACAAGTAAAAAAGGGAATCCTTATGAAATTAAAACATCCAATTTGAGTCATGAAAAATATGTCTAGTGAGGTACACTCATCATCTACTCATAGATAATAAATTCCTAAATTTTCATGCTTCTACCCTCTCTATTATATCTATAAGGTTTTCAAAGAGTATCAAATCACAATAACAATAACTAATTATAGAACATTTAGTGATAAATATTATTTTTTAATAAATTGAGTCCTATGTCAATAAAACATCTATAGTACATATTTGATAAAGTTTCCTTTGTGTAAATCATGTTATTTAACAATTAATCAAATTCTATGAGTTTTTTAGGATTAATTAGTTCTCTTTATATAGGTTCTAAATTAGTTTCAAAAATACAGAAATAAAATTTCCTAAAAACCCTATTACAATCTATCAGGTAATAATTGAATATGATATCCCAATGGGAATTACATCCATTATATGATTTTACCCAACCATAATGCATATTTGGCTCAATTGATTGTGGTTGAACTTGATTTTGGGTATATGTGTATTATGGGCTAAAATGTGGGTTTCCAAAGAATGTTTTGGATAGTGATGTTTACATCTCATTAGATTTTATTTATTTACTGTAATTTATATTTTATAATCCTTAAACGGATTTCATGAGTGACAGATAATTTGAATCAAGTGGGCATAAATTATTTATGAGGGTATAATATAACAACTATAGAGTTTAGTAGTATTATCTATTTAAATAGAAACTATGTAAAATATCTGGTTTCACAAATAACAATGATATAATATTATCCTCATTGTATTTTAATAAGATAAAGTATTAAAATGTATGATATAATTTAATATATAATTATAACTCAATATGAAACATCATTAATAAAAATTCAAGAGGCATAAATCAATATTTAAATAAAACGTCTACATTCATTAAGTCTTTATCCCCATATTTTTTCATGATCATCATCTCCCTAATATATACTTTTTAAATAATGAAGAGAATTATAAATAAAATATAAACATTGAGTGATAATTAAATGAAAAGGATTAATGATTTTAGTAGTGGTTGGATGATATATGTATGAATGAAATCTATCTTTTATAATTATAGTTGTTTGAGATGTGGTCAACTAAAATATGGTCATTTAAAATATGATAATTGGATAGATAGTATTTTTGGGGGTGCATCTGTCCAATATGAAATTTTTTGATGTTTAATTTGATAGTATGAAATTGTAAATAATATAATTAAATAAAATTTTCATAATTTAATTAAATATTTTATATTTTCATGTGATTCATATAATAATAATTATTAAATAAATATATTAATTGATTTTTAAAATTAAAAAAAAAATTATAACAATAATGCAGTTATAAAGTTAAATAAGAAGAAGTTGAATAATTTAATTAAATAAAATTGTATAAACATTATTTACTATTATGGGAAGATTATTTTTCAGTGAAATTTTTCATTTTATTGGTCATTTTTATATTAATAAACTAAATATAAAAATAAAATAAAATAATAAATATTGGTAATATATAAAAAATGAAATATTCATCTAAATATTTTACCTAGAAAAGATTAATAATAAATATGTTTTGGGTATAAAAATTAATTTTCATTTAAATTAGTTTTAGTACTATAATTTCCCAGGTCAATAAATAATATTAAATTATAATGTTTAGAATTATTGGTGTATAAAATGTTAATACTACTTTAAAGCGAATGCTCTGCTCGATGGCGTACCCAATACGCAATAACGAGTTTTTTTTTGAAATCTTACGTTGCACACTAATAATATAATAATATAATAATAATTAATTTCTAGCCATTGTAATGGAGGGAATGAGCAGAACTGAGTAAAAATTGATTATATATGTTTGTAAATTATTTTTACTTTTTACAATAAATGTTACAGGACTAAAAATACGAATTAATCCAATTTTAAGCGTAAGCATTCTAATATTCTTTAAATAGTCGAATAAATGCCTTTTGATGGCAAACCTCTTTTAAATCCACCTTTTGAAAATTTTATTTTCTATATTTGAAAAAAATTATTCTTTAGAATCAGATCATCAAAATTTACTTTGTGTCAATTTTTTGAATTTTTTCGATAAAGTTCATTTTTTAATGAATAGTGAAAAATGTTGTATTTTAATTCAAAACCACTTTTTAGTTTAATTTATTTATATGATTATATTATATATTGAATTTGGTTTAAAGTGAAATTAGAATATATTTTTACCATTTAATTCAATAGTGGACATTGGAATTTATTTCTCTTTGAAATTGGACTTAAACTAGTGTCAATCTTTTGATATATATTGTTTCATAAAAACAGAATATTTGTTCTGACAGCGGGAATTAATTATTAAATTAATTAATGTAACTTATATGTTTGTAATTTTGTAAAATAGACATCATTTTTGAATTTGTAATATGAAATACAGCTTTGGATGAATTTTTTGTATTTTTCTGAAAATATTGAATTTTTGATGAATAGTGAAACCATTAAGTGGTACTTAAAAAAAACTGATATTTCATTTAAATGAAATTTTACCACCTCTGTGTTTTGAAATTCAAAAAACCGACTTACCTGGTTTTCATTAGGAAATAAAATTTGATTTAATGGGATTAAAATAATTTTTTGGTGAATAGTATCTTTTATGTTTTTAATCGCGGTTAGAGGTAATTAGTGTAATTTATGGTAAAAATAATGTTTTAATATTATGAAATGACCTTGAAACATGTCCTAACCCTATTGGATGATTCATTTCCGACCAAGACAACACATGGGTCGATTTTTGGGACACCATGGAGCAACTTTGATATGATAATGACATTAATGCCTTTTATTTAAAGTAAAAGTAAAAATGACAGAAACATGTATTGTTTTACTAAAACAATTTTTACATGGTGTTATACAAGTCATACCTTTGAGTATAAATTTTCATTGGAAAGATAAAAAGATTTCCTAAATAATAGTGTTTTGTTTTTAATTTTCTGACTTTAAATAAATTAAATTATTTATGACATCATGATGATGCAGCGATTACCTCATTATTTAACGATTTAAATAAAATTAAACGATAATGTAAAATCTGAGACCTAAACATGTCAAAAACCTATTGTATGGATGGATTTAGAACTCTTATAACCTTATACTAGAAATAAATCAATTTGGGACGTTTAAAATACGAAACACATTTGAAAATAAAGTAACATTTTATACCTATCCAAGAGTGCCCCTCCACTCCTCTTACAAAAGGCCCCCACCTCTATCTCCTTACACACACCTCTAAAGCCTTTTTCTAGGCCAAGATATGATCATTTTGTCTCTACACGTCCCTATACTCATCCTATGAGCCTCACCTTTGGCAGAATAATCTTTATGAAACCCTTTTGGTTCAAACCAAGAGGAGTTACCCGATTTTAAGGTAATGTCTTCACTTGTGTTCTTTTGTTTTATTTTGCTTCTCCAACCCCCTAAACTCTTTTTATTAATTTCATTTGTAAAAACTCCAGTATAGTTAATATACTAGTATGTTGTTATAAGAATTATTAGAGCTACACTTACACACACCTACATCTAATGGTTAAAGAACATACTATTTCTATGGATGGTGAATTTCTGCCTCACGAAACGATGATTGTTCAATATTCATTTTACACATTCAAAGGTGGCCATTAAGATGTCAATATATTTATATATGATATATAATATGTTTATATTTTCCTTAATGTTCTGTATTTTTCATTTATGGAACACCTTTATGGTTTCCATTATGGGTAAACACGATATCTTCATTTTAGGAAGTGCAGACTACCGCCCCCTCAGAGTGATTTGATTCGTTAATACCATATGTGGTACGTATAAAGGACAGATTTAATGATATTATATATTATAACATACTGAAATTATAATACTATTATGTATCATTATGTTTTAATTACATTAAAAATGAAATAGAAATGGATGTAGCGTTCATGCGTACGTACGGCTTACCGTCTCCATGAACGGTCCATTTAATTTCATAACTCTAAATGTTATGTAATTTTATAAATGGATGTATATAATAAATATATATTATATATATTATATCTACATAATTAATATAATTCTGGATATAATTTTTTTTACCCCATTAACAAACTTGTAATTATAAAGAGTTTATTTTTGACTAAAGTAGCAATGATCGGCAAAACGACAATTATTAACTTAAATAATTGAATAGTTATCATAACATGGTAATAAGTTATATAAAAGAATAATGAACTTGGACAAAAATTATTAATCAAATATAAATTATCTCACGTTTATTATTCAAGAGGTTAAATAACGATCGAGTCAAGTCAGACCCGAGGTAAGGGATCCTACCCCTCTTTTTATTTTTAACTATACTCTTTTTTGTCATTCCTTTTAAGCTCATCTTTCTAATGATTGGGATGTTATTTTATTTTAATCTTACTATAATTTTTATGTTAATATGATGATACACACTATTTTCTCTCATCAATTCATTTTGGATGTTTTGAGTGGCGCTGTTAGGCTGCCGAATTTTTATAAGAGATCCAGCCTCTCTCTTTATTTTTAAGTACTCTCCTTTTTGTCAATTCTTTTAAGCTCCTCTTTGTTATGTAGGGGGTGTTATTTTATATTCCTCTTGTTTTAAATTTTATTTTAATATTATGGGAGACCCTATTTGATCTCATCAATCCATTTTTTGATGTTTTATGTGGCGTCGTTAGGCTGCCGAGTTTTCGTAAGGGATTTTTTCATCTCACTTTTATTCCCGTGAGATTTATGATACATTTTCCACCATTTATTTTTAGCGGTATATGTACTGTCCATTATTCTACTCTTTGGGTAATATACTTCTGTTTATGAGTATTTACATCAATGTTGTGTTTTCCTTCATTCATGGGGTGTATGTTTCGAATGATACCCAAGTCGGTAAGGGAACCTTTCACCCTCCTCTTTTTAGAAGACTTCATTTATTGGGTCTTTTATTTTACATATTTTAATGTTGGGATATTTTATTCTATATACTTATTGATTTAAATTTTATGTCCATGTGATGAGATACCCCTTTAATCTCATATCAACTCATTTTCTGATGTTGGAAGTGACGTTGTTAGGCTGTCGAATTTTTACCAGGGGAACTTCTTAACCCAATTTCGATTTCTTTGGGTTCAACTTGTAGTTATTCAATATGTCATCCATTGAATATGTTTGAATTAACTTTTATTGTTTTACACTTAATATCCACTTATATTGGGTATATTTATATTTTTTGCACATAATTTTGAGATTGATTTATCCTTAATTTAATGATACCTTCTTTATAAGGGATTTCATCTCATTTTACATTTCTATTGAGACTTCATTGCTGTTATACACAAATTCACTCCTATATGGTGTATATACTATACTATGGAATATTATATCATGAATCCATTTATTCTCGTGATATTATAAAGTTCTGATTAAATGTTATTCCTCAATTATTGAATTCAAGTGTCTCTAATTTTGGTAAAACCCCTTTTACTAAAATATTGCTTTAAATGTTTTAATGATATGTTGTTATTAATATCCATGTTTTCAAATGGTTTTAAAGATTTATTTATATGGACATTAATGGTTTAAAATGATAAAAGCTTCAATGTGGTATGAGACACTTTGATACAAAAATCACTTTATTAAATGTTTTAAATGGTTTTGAAAATGGTTTTTAGAATGGATTCATTATTTCAATATCTTAAAATGTTATTTGTTATTACAATATGGGAATGTTTTCTTTCCATTTTGAATAAGTTATGTTCTATGATTATGTTATGGTTCTTGGACATTTTTTATGAATAAAGGTGGTTCCATGATAAACTAAGGGCGGGTGAGCCCAATATTGCTCTCAAATGCCTTGGGTAATGTGAAGGGGTTAAACGCTAAGGTTTCTCAGAAGAGATTTAGGGAATATACTGTGATGGGTATTCCAAACGTAACCATGAGGGTTACTCCCTACGTAAGAATGGTATTAATTCCTCAAGTTACCTTTATGTCATATGATTTCTATGAGTTATTCGTAAATCTTAGGATTTCATGAGGTATGTTAAATTGCTTATGCTTTATTAGTAAAGTTTGATTTCATTGGTTCTTATGTATACATGGACTAATGTTTTCTTTCCGTATTAGTATAACTCTTACTGATCCTTTTATGATCATCCCATGTTTTTTTTTGAAATGTTTTTCACAGGACATAATGTTGAATAGGGTCAAGGATGGGATCCAGGAAATGTCAGGTTGTCTAAAACAAGGAACTAGACATGACTCTTTTGTTCAAGAGTTTTTTTTTTGAAAAAATGTAAGGTGAGTAGATGTGTCAACTTTTTAACCTTTGAGTTGTAATAGTTATGTCCTAATTCTCTAAAGCTCTAAACCTGAAAAGATCCTCAATATCAATTATTCATTTAATTCAATAATAAGTAATGTTTATGGCCGGGTCATTATAGTTGGAATCAAAGGACAATTTAGATAAAAATAGAGGTTAGAGTGTTAAGTGACATGTTGTGTATAACCACAATAGTTATTATATTAGATAGATTCATTATTATTTTTGAAGGTTAAAATGAGTTTGAGATAACTTGGATAAGTATATCTTAGTGGTTACCTTCCTCTTTAGTAAATAATGATTTTGTTGATATACTCACACTGACATTTCTGGTTTTAGTAAATGGATGGATCTATTAGGCACCAAAGTGACAATAGGTTTGAAGTAAACTGTTGTGGTTCTCTGATTAAGAGACTGGATGAAATGGGGGATTCAATGAGAAATCGCATGGTTATTCTAAACCAACCATCAGAAGTCATGATCAACCACTTGAACCTTGGTGAGTTCTCTATTGCATCATGTAATAGAGAACCAACTCGACATGGAAGTTCATGTAATAATTCTAAAGGTAACCGTTAGGCTTTATATGGTCCTTACTTTTGAGGTAATTTTGGGTTACTATACATTATGATGGAATATGAATGAG
This sequence comes from Viscum album, assembly GCA_963277665.1. Classification (NCBI taxonomy): domain Eukaryota; kingdom Viridiplantae; phylum Streptophyta; class Magnoliopsida; order Santalales; family Viscaceae; genus Viscum; species Viscum album. The sequence goes on along the minus strand of OY728152.1, from coordinate 862,589,528 downwards.
ATGAGATAATCTTGAGGTTAAATTATGTTATGGTTATTTTTGAAAATTTTATCTCATTCTGGGGAATGTTTTTAGAATTATATAGTTTTGGAAAAAGGACAACAGGCAGACCGTGTGACAACCCGTCGCGTCGGACAAAGCTGCGCGAATCGAACCCACAACAAAAGTGCAACTGGTATTTATCCACTACCACTTGGCAACATGAAGTCCCTGGTTAGATTGAATTATTCTTTTTAGTTAGATGATTTTATGAATTATGAGTATGTTGATTTTGGGTTATCAATGGAAGTGATTAACCTATCATGGAGGATATGTGATTAGGTTAATTAATTTTCAGTATGAGACTATAAGAGTAACTGATGTTATTTTGGAGAAAAATGTTAAGATTTATCTTATGAGACTATGTGATTAAATCCTTCAGAGATTTGGGTTTCAATCTTAGTTTGGTTAACTTTGAATAATTTTATGTATTTATGTTTATTGACTAGTCTTTGTTGAACTTGGGATATTATTTGACAAATTTTGGAGATTAAGACAATATTTTTTTTATAATGGATTATCCTTTTTTGGTGTTATTTGATATCATACTAACATTTTTTGTTTTAGTTTTGGTTAAGGACTAAAGACATGGGAATTATATAGTTCTCTTTTGGGGAATAGGTGATTATCTAGAATTTGATTATAGTACTCTTAATGCGAACAAGTCTTCCTAAATACTCGTCTTTTGGAGAAAATATGAGTTTGGTTAAGGAATCTAGTAAATGTTGAAAGTCTACGTGACAAGTAAGTATGTTTCATTATGATTTAGTTAAGCTCAAAAATAAATTCCTCAATTAAGTGTAACTTAAAACAAAAATGGTTTATGTTAACTTTTCCTACTGGGGAATTGAATACTATTTAACCCCTCACAAGTTTTGTGATTTTCTTGTGGTTAACTTTCTCCTAGACATGTTTACTGTCACTCTCCATCAGAACATGACCCTTTTTTTCCGCCATATCCATATTATAATACATGGAATACTATAATGGGTTAACTCGGGTGACCTTTGTACTTCTCTCCCATTCTTTTCAAGTGATATTTTTACTGACTCTTGTTCCGATGTGGGACTTTCAATGAAGTATCCAAGCACAAATTTGAAATTGCGAGGATGAAATTCCCAAAGGGGGGAAGGATATGACATCCCAGGTAAATAAATAAAATTAAATTCTAATTTTTATCAATATTTGTGAATAAAATGTTAATACTACTTTAAAGGGAATGCTATGGTCGATGGCGTACCCAATACGCAACAACGAGTTTCTTTGAAATCTTACGTTGCACACTAATAATATAATAATATTATAATAGTTAACGCCTAGTCATTGTAATGTAGGGAATGAACAGAACTAACTAAAAAATGATTATATATGATTTTCAAATATTTTTACTTTTTACAGTAAATCTTAGAGGATTAAAAATGAGAATGAATCCAATTTTAAGCTTAAACATTCTAATATTCTTTAAAGGTTCGAGTTACCGCCTTTTGATGGAGAACCTCTATTAAATCCACTTTTTTACAATTTTATGTGTTATATTTGACAAAATAAAATTCTTCTTTAGAATCGGGACATCAAAATTTACTTCTTGTAAATTTTTGGTATTTTTCCGATAGAGATCATTTTTTATGAATAGTGAAAAATGTTGTATTTTAATTCAAAACATCTTTTTAATCTAATTTTTTTATATGATTAGATTATCTTTTGAATTGTTTTTAAATTGAAATTATAATATATTTTTACCATTTAATCTAATTGTGGTCATTTGAATTAATTCACTTTGAAATTGAACTTAAACTAGTGTCAATCTTTTGATATATATTGTTTCATAAAAACACACTATTTGTTCTGACAGCGGAAATTAATTATTAAATTAATTATTATAACTTATATGTTTTTTATTTTTTAAAATAGAAATCATTTTTGAATTCCGAATATCAAATATAGCTTAGGGTGAATTTTTGGTATTTTTTGAAAAACTTGATTTTTTATGAATAGTGAAACCACTAAGTGGTACATAAAAAAACTGATTTTTCGTTTAAATGAAATTTTACCACCTCTGTGTTTTTAATTTCAAAAATATGACATACATGGTTTTCATTAGGAAGTAAAATGTTGTTCAATGGGATTAAAATAATTTTTTAGTGAATAGTAACTTCTATGTTTTTTAGCGCGTTTAGAGGTAATTAGTGTAATTTAAGGTAAAATAAAGTTTTAATATTTTTTAAATGACCTTGAAACTTGTCCTAACACTATTGTATGAGTTATGGAAGACCAAAAAAACCCATGAGTCGATTTTTTGGACCCCAAGGTGCCACTTGTGTTGGATAATGATATTAATGCCTTTTATTTAAAGTAAAAGTAAAAATGACACAAACATGTATTGTTTTACTAAAACAATTTTTACATGGGGTTATACAAGTCAGACAGTTGACTATAAATAGTAATTTTAAAGCTAAAAATATTTCCTAAATCACAGAATTTTTTTAAATTTTTATACATTAAATAAATTAAATTATTTGTGACATCAGGATGATGCAGCGATTACCTCATTTTGTAACGATTTAAATAAAATGAAACGATAATGTAAAATGTAAGACCTAAACATGTCAAAAACATATTGAACGGGTGGATTTCGAACTTTTATCACCTTATCCAAGAAATACATCAATTTGGGACCTTTAAAATCCGAAACACATTTGAAAATAAAGTAATATTTTATACCTTTCCAAGAGTGTCCCTCTACTCCTCTTATAAAAGGCCCCCACCTCTACCTCCTTACCCACACCTCTGAAGCCTTTTTCTCGGCCATGATCTGATCATTTTGTCTCTACACATCCCTATCCTCCTCCTAGAAGCCTCACCGTTGGCATAATGATCTTCATGAAACCCTTTTGGTTCAAACCCGGAGGAGTTACCCGATTTTAAGGTAATGTATTCACTTGTGTTCTTTTGTTTTATTTTGATTCTCCAAACCCCTAAAATCTTTTTATTAATTTAATTTATAAAAACTCCAGTATCATAAATATACTAGGATGTTGTTATAAGAATGATTCGAGCTAAACTTACACACACCTATATCTAGTGGTTAAAGAACATACTGTTTCTATGGATGGTGAATTTCTGCCTCACGAAACGATGATTGTAAAAAATTATTTTAACACCTTCAAATGTGGCCATTAAGATGTAAAAATATTTATATATGATATATAATATGTTTATGTTTTCATTAAGCTTCTTTATTTTTCATTTATGGCACACCATTATGGTTTCCATTACGGGAAAACGTGATATCTTTATTTTAGGAAGTGCGGACTACCACCCCCTAAAAGTGATTTGATTCGTTAATACCATATGTGGTCTATATAAAGGATAGATTTAATGATATTATATATGATACCATAAGGGAATTATAATACTATTTTGTATCATTATGTGTATAATTCCATTAAATATGAAATAGAAATGAATGTAACGTTCATGCGTACGTACGACTTACCGTCTCCATGAAAGGTGGATTTCATTTCTTACCTCTATATGTTATGTAATATTTTAAATGCATGTATATAATGGATATATATGATATATATGATATCTGAATAATGAATATAATTCTGGATATAATGGAAATTTTACCCCATGAACAAACATGTAATTATAAAGAGTTTATTTTAGACTAAAGTAGAAATGATTGAAAAAACGAAATTTATTAACTTAAATAATTACATAGTGTTCATAACATGGTAATAAGTGATATAAAATTAATAATGACCTTGAAAAATATTCCTATGCAAGTATAAATTAACTCAAGTTTATTATTCAGGAGGTTGAAGAATGATCCAGTCAAGTCGGACACGAGGTAAGGGATCCTACCCCTCTATTTTTAAGTATACTCTTTTATGTCATTCCTTTTAAGCTCATCTTTCTAATTATTGGTATGATATTTTATATTACTCATACTTTAATTTTTAAGTTCATATAATGAGACACCCTATTTTCCCTCCTCAATCCATTTTGTAAGTTTTGAGTGGCGCCGTTAGGCTGCCGAATTTTCGTAAGAGATCCAACCTCTCTCTTTCTTTTTAAGTACTCTCCTTTATGTCACTTCTTTTAATATCCACTTTGTTATGTTGGGGAATGTTCATTTATATTACTCTTGCTTTACATTTTCTGTTAATATGATTAGATACCCTATTTGATCTCATCAATACATTTTTGGAAGTTTTATGTGGCGCCGTTAGGCTGCAATGTTTTTGTAAGGGATTTTTTCATCTCACTTTTATTCCCGTGAGATTTATGCTACATTTTCCACCATTTAATTTTAGTGGTATATGTACTGCCAATTATTCTAATCTTTGTATAGTATACTTTTTTTATGATTATTTACATCAATGTGGTATTGTCCTTCTTTCATGGGGTGTATGTTTCTAAAGATACCCAAGTCGGTAAGGAAACCTTTCACCCTCCTCTTTTTAAAAGTCATCTTTTGTTGGGTCTTTTAATTTACATATTGTAATGTTGGGATATGTTATTCTATATCCTTATTGATGTATATTTTATTTCCAAGTTATGAGATACCCTTTTAATCTCTTATCAACTCATTTTCTGATGTTGGATGTGACGTCGTTAGGCTTTCGAATTTTTACCAAGGGAACTTCTTAACCCAATTTCGATTTCATTGGGTTCAACTTGTAGTTATTGAATATGTCATCCTTTGAATATGTGTGAATGACCTTTTATTGTTTTACACATAATATCCACTTATACTTGGTGTATTTATATTTTTCACACATAATTTTGAGATTGATTTATCCTTAATTTAAGGATACCTTCTTTAAAAGGGATTTCATCTCATTTTACATTTCTATTAAGACTTCATTGTTTTTATGCACCAATTCACTCTTATATGTTGTATATAATGTACTTTGGAATATTATATCATGAATCCATTTATTCTCATGATATTATAAAGTTATGAGTAAATGTTATTCCTCAATTATGGAATCCAAGTGTCTCTAATTTTTGTAAAAACCCCTTTTACTAAAATAACGCTTTAAATGTTTTAATGATTTGTTGTTATTAATATCCATGTTTTCACATGGTTTTAATGATTTATTTATATGGATTTTAATGGTTTAAAAATTTAAAATCTTCAAAGTGGTATGAGACACTTTGATTCAAAAATCTCTTTATTAAATGTTTTAAATGGTTTTGAAAATCGTTTTTAGAATGGATTCATTATTTCAATATCTTAAATGTTATATTGTTATTACAATGTGGGTATGTTATCTTTATATTATGCTTAAATTATCTTCTATGATTATGTTATGGTTTTTGGGCATTGATTATGAATACGGGTGGTTCCGCGATAAACTAAGGGTGGGTGAGCCCGATATAGCTCTCCAATGCATTGGGTAACGCGAAGGGGTTAAACATTATGGTTTCTCGGAAGATATTTAGGGAATATACTATGATGGGTATTCCAAACGTAACCATTAGGGTTAATCCCTATGTAAGAATTTTATGAATTCCTCAAGTTACCTTTATGTCTTATGATTTCTATTAGTTATTCGCAAATCTTATGATTTCATGAGGTATGTTAAATTGCTTATGCTTTATGAGTAAAGTATGATTTCATTGGTTCTTATGTATACATGGACTAATGTTTTCTTTCTGTATTGGTAGAACCCTTACTGATCCTTTTATGCTCATCCCATGTTTTTTATGAAATGTTTTTCATAGGACATAAAGTTGAATAGGGTTAAGGATGGGATCCAGGAAATGTTAGGGTGTCTAAAACAAGGAACTAGACATGACTCTTTTGTTCAAGAGTTTTTTTTTTGTGAAAAAATGGAAGCTGGGTAGATGTGTCTACTTTTTAACCTATGAGTTGTAATAGTTGTGTCCTGATTCTCTAAAGCTCTAATCCTGAAAAGATCATCAATGTGAATTATTCATTTAATTCAATAATAAGTAATGTTTAAGGTTGGGTCCTTATAAGTACGCTGTGCAGTTTTATATCAAAATTAATTCCTAGTATTTTATAACTACATTCAGTAAAATATAATTTCATATTTGGATTAAACATATTCAAAATAGTTAATAATTCAACAATATTTCTGTTCTATAAAAATATGTTCATGAGGTAAAAATTTGTTACCAAAATAAAGGTAAACGGTTAATTTTGAATTATTTTTTATGATTGATTTATAATTTATATAAATTAATTAAATTTATCAAATTTAAATGATTCTATTATGGATATATATATATATTCACACTCATATGAATATTAATTTATAGTAAACTGTAATTAGTATATTTAATGGTTAAAAATAAATTTCACAACTAAAATAGTTTTATCAAACAATTATATGTTTTAATTTAAATATAAACTTACAAAAATATTAATATTTAATTATTTTAACAAAGTATAAATTTTTAATCATCATATATTAATTTCATAAAATGTTTCATCATAGATTTTTATTAAAAAAAATAGTTACCATGGTAAATAATTTAACAATTTTAAAGACTAGAAAAAGAGTCAATTCACCATGGATCATATTTTATCTAATTAATTTGAAATAAATGAATTATAAAATTATTTTTAAGTTTTTGGATTCAATAAAAATATAAAAATGAGAATTTCTCTCCTAACCACAATAAACCCTATGTGATTGTATCTTTACCCATCACTAAGCTAATGTTTCCAAGAAAATTCCCTCAATTTCACATATAAAAGGTGGTATAATTCCCAAAATGATAACCAAACCAATACATATAATACCAAATTAATACATAGAACAATTTCTTAGACTAATTGTCCAAAACATTTCTTCCACAATCTGGTCACAATAAGGTTCCCCAAAACATATATTCTACGAGGCCCTCTAATAGAAGATTCAAATTTTCAATCATAGAATTATCAACAATATAATCATGCATTCTCTCTATTTATTTATCAACATATTAACCAATATTACTCATAAACTTCTATACATATAAATAATAACATTATATAACTTTTATAAAAATATTTTAATAAAATAATTACTTTTATGATCATACATATTCAAAAATTATAATATTTTTTAGATTAGGACAGTATAAACACATTTATGATAATTTATGTAAATATAAATGATGGATAAATATGGATACTTAAATACTATGTAAAATTATATAAATAATTTTATAATTATTTTAATTCAATGAAGGTAATTTTGAGAGTTAATTCATTATTAGTATACAATCTTTTTTCTCCAAATTACCCAATGATTCTCATGCTGAATTTCATCATTACAAATAATACCTAAAAACCAATGGAATGATGATAAAATCATATATCGTGAGGGATAAGTTATTAAAGTACCTTGAATATTATATAGGTAATGAATCTGTAATCATGGAACGATGACAAGAACTGTAATATCAATGACACAAATGGAATGACTGAAAATACTAATAAATGATGAAAAATATTAACATAAAATAAATACTAATTATGTATTAAAGGAAATGAAAATATTTATATAAAATATAAAATTATAAATTATATAATTAAATATATGGTCAATGAATCTATTATTATTATTATGGAGACATGATAATTTCAGACTATGTATTAATATATATATTTTCTTGATCGATACATCATAGTCTATATATTCATTTATATATAAAAGTGATAATTTTTTTATATCGACTCCCTCTATTTGAGTTATTTTTTTTATTAATGATATAAATTATTCTAGGATTCGTTTCATCCAAAATATTATTTTCTTTCTACTTTACATACTCTTTTTATCTAGAAGATATATATTTACATATAAATGTCTTATTCTTGATCGATTTATTTCATCAACAAATAAAATTATTAAGAATCTTTTCCGTTATTTCTAATGGATAATAGTCATCTATCAATATTATAATCTTTCATTAATTTTTAATCTATAATTTTGAAATATAAATATTGTTCATAATTCAACATATTTATTATTAACCATTTCAAAATTATTTCTATTAATCATTCATTTATGTGATATTTTTTAAAAACCCATCCATGGCGGCTAAAAAAATAATAACACATCATGTTTTCCTATTTTGAATATTCACTATAATTATAAAAACATTAAATTTTTTTCATTTCATGGTCCCATTATTTTTTATTCCTTAATAATACATTTTTATAAAATATAACTTGTATCCATCATGAAATTGTTTTTAATGTCACACATAACCACTCATTTTAATGATAATTATAAAAAATTTATGTAAAAATTTATAATTTCATGTCTATTTTACATTATATCTTAAAATATTTTATCTGATATGATTAATTTTTTTATCACTATATAATTAATAATAATATATAAATGAATTGGGAGATATAATTTTTAGTATCAATTGATTTAAATCATGATTTCATATTTTGTGAATCAATTATCAAATTTTTTGTATCATATTATATTTCCCCAGGTTTTTGTTATGATATATATGAATGATATTATATGGCACACATATGTATGATTTTATCTTATGTAGTGAGTGGTTCATATATATCCCTATAATGCATTAGGTACAAATTTATAATTCCAAAATATTTTAGTTATAACCAGATTGTGGATCCTCTATGTTCATTACATTGTTCATGTAAAAGATTCGTTTTTAGCTATGTTTATATCATTTTTCATGGAAATGATTTTTATTTAGCTATATTAAAAACGTTATGGGTAGAAATTATAAGATTTATTTATGTTCACAAGGTTATGAATTTCTATAAATATATTTATTCCCCATTTCTATGTTAAGCCGCATGCCTGTGTTGTGCACCATGGATCAAGATTATTCACTAATGTAAATTAATTATTATACAATGGTATATTATCTATATTTTGTGGTTATATTTCCTTTAGAACTTTATAAAAAATATTTTATTCTATGATCAATTAAATCAAATATTTTTCCCTTTCCATATTATCACACATTTACTTGAATTAACCATTTTATTACTTGTTGATATGTTTTTTTACAAATAATATTTTATTAATAATTATGTTTCCTCATTTTCATTAAAAATATATATATATATATATGATTATGTTTAGGAGATAAGTTATGTAGATATTTTGGTTGTCATGTTTATGAATTATTGTGTAATAACAAATTTATGAATATATTAAACATAAAATTTATATATTTTCGGTCTGAGATAATGGTATTTTGGTGATATATAAGGATTAAAACATTTAAATGATGTCAAAATATGATTTTTCATCCAAGGTCATATTAGGTGGGGGAACATCTATCCTCATTGTGGCCACTCTATATGCGAGAGGGTTCTGAATTATTGTATTAATATATAAGGTGGTTGGAGAGACTATATTCAGATAGTATCAAATATAATAATACTCCCATAATAAAAATATCATAAAACATTAATGTAGATTTTTATAATTACAAATATGTGTCTATGAAGATATTTTTAGTTAGTGGGTTTCTGTTTTCCAAATTAAACATGTACTTTTGATCACTATTCCCTGATAATAGATTGATATATATACATGTGTTTCTCTAAAAATTATTTATATATTACGTTATTATATATAATATGTAGAAATTTTATTATATTATACATTTGATAAAAATTATTTAATTTTTCCCAACTACACCAACCCAATAAATTTATATAGAAAAATCACATCCTGTTAATTTAAATTATAATATAAAATAGTAAAGTCCACATAAAAATACTATTGGTCTAGTTTCATTGAAATCAGTGATACATAAAAAATATTATCACTATATATCTACAAAATCTCCTATAAATATATTTATAAATTGAACCCTTCTATGATGTATAAATCCTGAAATCATTATTAATTACATAGGGGAAAGAAACATAAATACATGTGAGCTTAGATTCGTAGTAATGTTAAACAAGGGAGATAACAATGATCACATAAATTTAACGTAATATTAAGATTATGATAATATGAGATTAACATTTAAAAAACACTCCCTAATTGTCAACATTCATAATATTTTTTTTCAATAAATCATGGCATTTCGTAGGACATGAATCAAAAAAGAATCACTGAACAAGATCCATGATAGGAAAAAATCATCATAGGTTATATTTTTCTAAAAATCCCATAATAATAAAAAATATTTACATAGTTTTTTATGGATTACTACTACTAATATCATATTCAATTTTTTTCACTCCCTATACCATCACACAAGTAGTCAAGGATCACTACCTTTACTACCGTAGTAGAGATTGTTCCTTACAAAAAAAGTTTTTTTCCATATTCTATTCCTTATTATGTGATGATATTCCCATCATTACCCAATTAATTAGAGGGATATATAATTTCAAGACCACCCATACAAAATTTAAATCATACATATATATACCATGTAATCATAAATCATTCATAATAGTATAACCCATTTTATATAAATTCATTTCCTAAATATTTCATTAATATCATCATAGAATTACACATGGAAAAGAAAACAGCTTCATAAAGGTTTCATCATAGCATAATTTACTTGTGGGAAAGAAACCTATTTTATAGAATTAAACCTAAAACATCATTATCCTAATCCATCTATAGAATTTATGATGATGATATAATTAGATAATAACCCTAAGAAGAAGCTAAATATATTTAATTTATGAAATAATAGATTAAAATACCATTAAAATATATTCAGAATATTTATCAAGAGGGTAAAATATATATTTTGAAATAAATTCAATAAAACAACAAAATGTAAATAAATTATGGAAAATTTTATTTTGAAAATTAACATGGGAAATTGTGAAGGTGGATTTAAAGAATTGAGTGATCCATAAGGCTAGAAATTACAATCACGATATGTATATTTATACTACCATTAATTATAGATTTTTTATAAATATTTAAATTTAATGTCCCCAGTTTTCCTTATAATAAATATAATATATATAATTTTTTAAATTTTTGGGATGTGGTAGGTGTATAATCAAGATACAAATGATGTTATGCATATATATAATTAAATTTATTGATATATTATATCATCAATAAACATTTGATATAAAATTATTGAATAAAACCTTGATGGAGTCTCATATATGAAATATGAGACCACCACTATATCAAAAATGTTAATTTTACAAAATTTGTGACATAGTCTCTGTATTTGTTTTGTGTTCATACTAAGCCACATCATTAGAAGAATAATAATTAAAAAATGAAAATATTTATAGGGTTCATAAAGTTAAACACAAACATAATTAATTTTCTATATAAATATATTTATGAAATATCCACAGGGTTTGGCTAATTATGATATACATTTAGATAGAACCAATTAAAATGTATTCTCAGTCTATCAATGAGGGATCATGGATAGAAATTAGTGTGCCTATCAATGCCTGTGGATGATTACAATGTCAATGAAATACATCCAATCTTCATCATATATTGATAAAAAATAGGGTAAGGATTTTTATCAGTAGTTTAATACTCATATATTTATACCATAATGAATTAAAACAAATTCACCAATATGATTTATTATAGGGTTGATCACGTTTGTTGTTGTGGGATTATATTCCATAGATATATGATGGATGATATTTGATTATTTTTCTTTTTTTCTCCTTATTAACTATTCTATCATCAAAAAATTGAGGAAACCAAAAAACATTGTACATGTTGATTATTATTATTATTATTATTATGTTTTTACATTTTTCACCCATTCATCAAAATATCAACATCAAGGATTTAATTGGATGATGATTCAAATAGTAATCACTAGGTTTTTATTTCACAATTACACAGTGTTATAATATATTGATTACACATTTTCAGTCTTATGATCAATGACATAGTAGTGGTGCTCAAGGATGATTTTGGAGTTTAAATTAGAAATGGGTATCACAAATTTCTTGTTTGACATGTGGTGTGCCACAGTATGATAGAGGTTGTTATCGACCAAATTGGATAACCCTAATCTGACCTCGAAAAATGGATGAGATTGGCAGGACTATTTTCTATGATGACCTTATAGTCTCCTTGTAGAATTAGGGGACATGGAAGCATGAGTTCATAAAAATAAAGGTTATATATTTTTAGAATAATCCAAATACTTGTTCTGTAGTTTTATGAATACATATCGTATAGTCCCCTCATGAGACCCTTTTTCTTCTAAACAATGGAAAATATCACAGGTCATGAGACGCATCTCATATGCCTTGTGACCAATGGATTGAATTTTATCATATAATATTGGCGTGCATGGGAACATACATGGGCTTGAACTGTGTCACAATCATAGTAATGGGGCATTACATGATAATCAGACATGGCTCAGTACACTAACATTACTAGAGTACATAGTCATGACCTGATGTGCATGGTAATTGGCCAGAGAATATAGAATTGAGTAGGTATCACACACCAAGTGCTTGTCTAATGCCTACATGGACTCTTCCCACAAATGTCACTACTTATAAATATTAAAGTAAATTTAAAATATTCCTAAGGGGGAAAGGATTTATTTTACCAGAAAAAGAAAGGTAGCTCATGGATTGACTAAGGTGTTTTATTTTCCCATAGTCCCCAACTACATAGTTTTTGGGACTCATTTTTGTAATTATTATCAGGGGATTGTATTTTAGATATGTATTCATTCTAAATAATTTTTCTTACTCTATTGTGGAATGAATTTTTAATGAATTATGGTATTAATTTTGTTTTTCTATTACATTTTTTATTGGGTATTTGAAGATTTTTGAATGTGTATAGGTACCCAATGCTGATGCCTCCCATAGTCTTAATATGCCTACTCTGTGTTATTCAAAATACCATGTCCTTTTATTAGTGATATTAGGTTTCCATACACATATTTTTATAGGAAAGGCGGGCCATAATCGTTTGGGTTGTGGTAGAGTGCTATCAAAATAGTCCTCATTATAAGACCTTATGTTAGATATTGACTATTTATGTGATAGGATTGAGAATAAATGCAATATTATTAAAATGATTAATGTTTGGATCTCTAGTTATGGAATCACATATTGGTTCGATAGAAAACATATCTATTCAAGAGGACACTAAAGATATTCTTCTTAAATCGGTAAATATAAAAACTAGTTTCAGGGAAAACATTATTACATTCACCATATAAGAATGGGTTGTGGTTCCCATGTTCATCATTAGTCTACTATCCTGATATAATATAAACTATTTGGAATCTTGAATATTTTAGGATGACTTTGAAATGAAAACCCATCATAATACCATAGAGGTATTTATGAGGATCTTACTACTGATTAGGATTCAATGTTGTCACCTTCATAATAGGCGGCACCTCTGGGTGGTTTAATAGTCTTTCAACAACCTCTTGAGCAGTGGGTTTTACCCATAATAAAACATAAGCATGCATCCTGGACCAGCCCACTATATTGTTTTTATATGAAGATATATACCTTGTATTTGCATTATTGATACTCCCATGATGATGAGGAAAGGATCGTAGAATGTTCCACATTTTTACACCATGTGAGGACACCTCTAGATGAGATGGTAGTCCTGGCATTTTTTCATCTACAAGGCTCCATAGAGAAATGGTAGAGTGTGGAAACAAAGAAACAAGATAATATATATGTCTCTCGAATAGAGTATAATATTTAATTTTGGAATATATTCTATCTAGAAGTGTTATGTTTGGTGATTATAATTGAACTTATAAACAAATCAGGGATGCATGACCATGGAAGACTGTTTTTCAATGTTCACCATCCTCTCATGATCCACTATGGATATGCTCTAACATCCATTATTCTATGAATTTATTATAAAACATGTTCTATTAAATGATAGTATATAAAGTGTTATATATCATAACATTACTACCTATAATATAGTGCATGTGTGGGATTTAGTAGTGTAGAGATTTTTAGATTGGTACACACTACAAATATATGATGGTTGTGGGAATTAATTAGATAATACATTGGAACCATGTATAAGATTGTAGAAAAATTTATTTTAACATGTTATATCCATTAATATAGGATCTTGGTAAAATGGAACTAGTATTCATGGATCTGAGGCCATTTCTAGTCATCATAGAGAGAGAGAGTAAATGATTCTATTGTGAGTGTTGGGGACATCTCACATTCGATTTTCCAACCTGTCAAGTAACTGACCGATAAATGGCTTGTGGACCACCCAAGTATAGGTTAGAACAATATAATAGTTGTATAATATGTTCAATAAACGGTTTATAATTAGAACAATCATATGGATGTAGAATATGGTTTGATATATTTCCACCACCACTCCCAATAGGTCTACACTAGGCTTAGGGTGTTGGTTGAGAGAGACTAAGAAAACTGTAGTTAGTGGAGGCCATAAATGCATAGGATACAATGATGATAAGAGGTGCAATCTATTAATTCCCTATTTTATCTATAAAAGTTATAGATATAGGTTTTGGTACACTTTTCATTCCACATCACTTATTCGTGACTAAGAGATTCTAGTTGAGCCCTTTTCTCGACTGTTATGCTTGGAGTCTCCTACTAGTGGTGAGTAAACAATTTGACACTATATACAATATTATGAAATGAATCTTGGATGAGGGATATTATTAAGGGGTCTGTTTATATAAAAGTTTATACCTTCTGAAATTATCATAGATATTGAATTTCTACCATCATTTTATGTCTATATTGAATATTTTAGGTGGAGGATTTGGTGTGATCACAATGATAGAATGATTTTTTCACTATTATGTGTAAAGTAATCCCATGTAGATAATTTTGATCTGATAAATCACGAGATAAATAAAATTAGCCATAATTTCTCTATTATTACCATTTTAGTAGTTGATGATATGGCCCTTCAATATCCTATTGTGTCAGTGGAGTATTTGTATTTAATTTCTGAGGACATCGTATAATTACCTCCCCATTGAGATATAAAATTATGCATATAAATTAAACTATGGATATGATTGATATAAGTTTCTACATTAAATATGGATCCAATATAAAATTTTGAGATGAGGGAGTAGTTAGAGGATTATTATTGGGATTTGTTAGAACTAGTCTACCACCCTGGGAAGCCCTGGTGTAGTTTTCCAAAATTGAATATCATAGATTTTTTTTGATTTAATTACTATAAAAACAAGTTTTTGAGAATAATATATATCTACTAATGATGATCAATTACCTCTTAGAACTATTTAGAGGGTTGAGACAGTTCTTCAATATTGAACACAACTCATTTTTTCACTAGCTCTATGTATGAGTGGTTGATATATAGAATATGACATTTTGATGTCCCTATATTCATTATGAGTAATTTTGTTTTTCACCTTTTGGAATGAATAACTCCAATATAGTTTTCATTTTAAACTTTTTACAATATTTTATAGCCTCATAGGTTGTTTTGTGGTAGTATTCATTAATATAATCCATTTATACTGGGAATCCAAGGAGGGTAAAATTATATATTTCAGGATGGTCATAGATATAATATATGAGATTATTCTATTTCTATGAAGCACTAAAATTTTCATTTAATGAATCACATGATATACATTCGGGGACATGTCATCTCATCATAGGGTGTGGAAGTGGGCCCAGTGAATGTTGTGCTAGTGTTAGCTTATGAGACACCATAGAGTAAGATGAATGTAAATAAATTCAATTGGATGGTAGGCTAATAAATTTATTTTTTAAAAAAAAAATTCTAGAATAACATCACACATGACTCCTTTGACAGGGAAGATAAACCTTTCATGTTGACAGAGAGGTTCCATCTAGTTTTTTTAGGATTTTTGATATATGATCAAAGCAATAACAAATTGATACTGCATTGGGATGGTGCTAAGACTATGGTGTTATGGTATTACTCCAAGACTGGACAAGGATGTTTCATAATACAGAGGTAGGAAGTGATAGATTATGGGTACTGAGTTTAGATACCTCATGATAAGAACAAGAAGACCCGTGATATTGTGGTGGTAGTGGGGTTATTCTCCAAATATATATTACGAAACAACCTTTTGGGTGAGAAGTTTATAATCTATTTTGACAATAAGAGACTCAAGTATATCATCACAAAAAAGGATATTATCATTAGGTAGAGATAATATAATAAAAATCCCTCGAATTATGACATGAAAATTTTCTATAATCCATATAAGGGAAATATGGGGTATGTTTCTCTCTATAAGAGATATTGGTTGTACTTGTTGACCAACGAATCAGAGTAGATAGCCTTAATTTAGTTTTCTATAGTTATAAATTTTCATACATATTACCCAAAATCAATCGATGATACCCTTCCACATATATTGTAGGATAGGAGCACTCATCTATGAAATATGTACTTTGAGAACATGTATTTTTAGGCACACCATTATTTTCCATTGATGTATTATTTAATGGTTGATTGGGAGTAATCATATTTACTGCATTGAAAATGGTACCATTTACTTGACATGAGGAGGTTCTAATAGAGTATCATGAAAACCATTAATTTTTATATATATCTGTGGAGACGATATACTAATTCCATTGTATTTATTTATGGCAGCTAGGAATAAAGAAGTGTGTAGAATCATGTATCTCCCATTGTGACACATATCAGTTATCAAATGCTAAGCACTGGGTTCCAATGGGTTTGAATAAAACCCATGAGGTCTGATAGGTGGTGTGGGATGGGATATCAATGGAATTTGTGAAGGGTTCACGTTAGCATTGAAAAGAAATTATTCTATGTGAGTGATCATAAACCAAATAAATAAGTTGTGATAGTTCAATGAAAACATATAGTACACATTGTTTGTGAGAATGAGACAAATTTATTTGTATTTGGTAGTCTAGATTCATGTAATGACCTCATCAATCATTTCTGACAATTATTTGTTGTTCATTTCATGATAGTGGTGAATATTACAGGTGGACTTTTTTACTCGGTTTCATTTGATCATGGTGCTTCCCATCTTAATTGATGGCAAAATCGAGTAGACCATTTTGTTTTTTAACGACAAGTCAGAAGCTTTGATGCTAGAAATTGGATATAATTGGGATGCTGAACTACTTTTTTAGGGTTTCTATAGAACCAACACCCACCATTCCACCATCTATACGGTACCAATTGACGTCTTTTAGGGTATACACTCTAGGTCACCATTATACTGGATTGATCAATGTGAGTTAGCACTAATGGGCTTAGAGTAAGTGTGATCGATGAAAAAGATTTTGCAAATCATCTAGGTGTGGATGATAACTACCAAGATGCAAAAAAATGCCTATGTGGACAAATAGTAATGGTATTTGGGGTTTGATGAGGGTGACCACATGTTCCTGAAGGTCTCACCTCGACATTGATTGTGGATATTTGCATGGGGTAGAATGTTTTCTCCATGCTTCCTTGGTCATTCCCCAAGATTAAATATTGTTAGTGAGGAGGATTAACACATGGTCCTACCAGTATAGTTATATTAGTTACAAAAAAATCATCAACATTTCATATATTAGGAGTTACATGCATTACCCATTGTATATTATCGACTGGGGTGAGATAGAAATTTTCTAAAAATAAACATTTGCAGAGTACTTGGTAGAGATCAAGGATCATAAATATAATATACTCAAGAGGGATTGAGTTCCCTTGTTTAGTTTCTAGTGGATGAAAAAGTGTCAATAAGAGCAAATGAGGGAGTTGGAGACTTAGATTTTATCCGAGTACCATAATATTTTTAGTAGTGTTTTTCGTTTTTTGGATAAAAATCTATTGGATGGGGATAGAATAATGACTCTTTTACTTCATTTTATGATTTTGAATATTTTTAATAATATTTTCGGATCTAGGTGTATAGTTAAAATAAGATTATAAGACCAATAATGGCTCAGTATTGATATAATCATAATATTAAATATATTATATCAAACAAGGACATTTTTAATCAAATAGTGGAATGGCTTTGGGAATGTGGTTTGGGTATGAAATATGATACATCCATTAAATCAGGTTCATGATTTTTACCCTATGAAAGACATAATCTTTGTGTGCATTCAGATTTCATAATAAGCATAATCATGGGAGGAATAATAATTAAATAAATTAATATTCCCATATTATTGTTATAATTTATCCTAAGAATTTGTTTTCCAATATATAATAGATATAATGGAAAATAAATAGGGTTATCTATATAACCATAGTGATTGAGAGAAGGAAATTTGTAGAGGACTCTACATGGCCAATGATGTATTATTTAATGGAAATCGATGTTCCAATTGGAACGTTTTTATCATAAAAATAATAGTGTCAAGTAAATTTTTTTATTATTGATATATTTAAAGTTAATGTCTGGTGTTTTTTATTGTTTTTATCCCCATTTATTTATACATTGAAAAATGATTCCTTTCCTCTATAAAATTCATTCGTTGGTTGATCATTTTTTTTGGTTGTGGATTAATATTCCAAGAATTTTTTGATCGATGAAATTTAATTATTAATATATTTGGTGAACATAATTTATCAATTTAATAATTAATAATTTATGAAAAACCGAAAAATGGATTTTTTTCATCGAATTTTTTTTTTGTTTTTTTTACACGATCATCACTTGTTACTCATTTTTGATTTCTTTGAAAAATGATTTGATAAATACAGAGTATAAAATCAATTAAAACACATTCTATTTTGTTATGGATCAATTTTTTAGGACTATTTTAGGTACTGATGAAATAATAGCGATGTTCGATGATATTAGAAATGTTTCAATCAAATTTTGGGATCTATGGTTAACTATTTGACAAGCGACAACTATATGGGTAGATAGTTGTGATTGTTGATAAGATTCTATTTTAATAATATAGCATCATATTATAGATGGGATAAGAATTTCTAAGATTAATGATTGAAATAGAGTATTGAGACAATTGATGTGGTAGTTCATGTTTGATCAAATGCCACATTAAGGTTTAGAATTTTTGGAAAAACCTGACTACCCAATTTGTATCCAAAATAACACAGACCATGTGGTCCCCTTATATAACACTGGTGCCAATAGCCATTGAAAAATTTCATATTCTATGTGACAGGTTCTACACATCCTTTAGACCATTACCAGTGACCTGGTATATAAACAACGGTTACACTATGAAAAAATGTATGGACACTCGATCATGATCAGTGTATATGGTAATGGCCAACAATCTGGCACAACCATGTAAATTTGAATGACATAACATCATGGGCATGTCCCAAAGTACATTGGAACTGACAACAGTACATGGACATGAAAATTTATCACACACTCAGTGAAAACTAGCCTCTAGATTCCACGTATCGAATATAGAAATACAATGTATATTGAGAATTTTCTTTGTGTAAAATAGTTTGAGACAAGAATAACTGGGAGGGACCGGACACAACATGTACGCCCAATAAACGGAACTTACTTTTTCAAGGTTTTGGTTGAGGCCCTAAATGTCTTCCTTTTACACAATTATCCATATAGATCATTACCTTGGCCCATACATGTAACAGTATAATGAGGAATTACATATTTAGCATAGATGTAATCCCTTGTATGAGATTAGTCATAGATAGAGTCTAAGAATAAAATTTTGGGACATGAGGAGTGATCCTATATCATTTTTTATATATCAAATTGTAGTGTTTTTTGAATCATATGATCTATGTTTTATGGGTGTAAGATCTCCTACATAGAGGGTTATTCCAGCAATGGTCTGATATACCCCAAAGGCCTTTGGGTATATACACTATATGTATTTTAAGAACATGGAGGATTCATAGATAACTCTTTATAACTAATCATAACGAGTGAGAACACTCATATAAGCTCCATTAACGATATATTGAATGATTGATTGGGTCTCCTATATAAGATTTACATTTAAACCATGAGAAGAATTTTATGTAAGGAGGTATTTTTAAGAGTATATTGAGGATTAGTGTCTATCATGAGTTTATGTAGGATGTTGTTTGTATTATCATGTCTCATATATTAATTGATATGTTTTTATGATGATGTGATGAATAAACTCTTGGTGATTTCTGTTTGGTGTTTTTGAGGTTCCATATTCTGTATTTTCATAATCACAAATACATGTCCACATACAACACAAATATTGGTTTATGTAGAAGATAATCTATTTGATGGAGTCCTAAGTGGGCCAAGAGAAGGGAGACCACATGAGATATAAATACTAAGGTTTGTATCAGTTGTTGTATTTGATAAAATCATCTACTAAATAGCATGTATGACACATTTTCTATCATCTTGTGTTATTTTTTTCTTTGGACCCTATATTATTTAAAATATTTATTATACTTTGATGTGGGATATATTTTATGCATGTGTTACCTTATCTGTTTTGTTTTACCTATCACGATTTCGTTAGAATATGTAGAAGTGTAGATGTATATAGTTTCCCTGGTATAAAGCCTCCCATGTTTTTTATATACCTTATAGGTGTTATCTATCAATCCTTGTCGTATTGGTTGTGGGCATGGGGTGATAATCAGTTTTATTCACCATCCCATGGCCTATAGAAGATTGGGTGGGACACGGTGGGTGAGGCCATGACATAATAATTACCTCATTCAAAAAAATTATATTTAGATACATCATATAACATTTATGAAATGTAAATAATGGATAAAATTATATTAATATTCATAGGATAATTTGAAAATATCATCGATTTTTTTAGAAAAAATGTGCATTGGGGAAAATGGATTTTTGAATGAAATGAGAAATATATTTCATTTTCACTTTAAATGTTTTTCAATCACATGAGTATGTATGAACATGAAAGTGAAAAGAAAAAATTTAATCTCCCTAAATAACAATAGGTGAATAGTATTCTACATATTATTGAGAGCTAGATCGTTAAATTAATTATTTTATACATAATCATAAAAAATCATTGTAAATAATGAGATTGAAAACTAATACAATTTCCTCGAGTTTTAATTATAGTGAATTCCCTAAAAATTTGTTTATAATAAATTAAAATTTATTAAAATTAAATTCCTAAATAGTATAAATTAATAAAATATCATATATTATCTAATTATATCATTTTAATACAAATTTCTTAAAAATTCCTTATTAAAGTTATCATATGTATGTTTTAACCATTTCGTTTTTAATGAGATTATTTTTTCATTAGTTCTAGTACTTTCAATATAGTCAATTATCCATCAACTATAGAATGTTGTTAATTTTATAAATATTTTATATATTAAATATAAATATTTTTATTTCCATCTAAAATTGGTAGAGATAGAAAAAATAGTTACACCATATTTTGGATTTTCTCAGCAATGTCTATGTATGGAGGTTGTTATATGTTTTCAAAAAATTGAAAAAATTAAATTTAAATAATAATTGACCCTTCTATTATCATTTTAATATAATATATATCATATAAGTTCATAATATCAATCTCTATTAAAATCCATGTGAAATATAAAAATGAATCAGTTCACTCTATAGATGTCGTAGAACACACATATGTTTGAGTGACATTGTCATTTTCAAATGGATGGAAAAGAGGTCGAAAATTTTAATACCCTAATAATATTAACAGATTAGTATATTTATGATACATAATTCATAATATAATAATTCATAACTTGAATTTAATGGATGTACAAGTAGATATAATAATGAAAACACTTAGCTAGGAGTTATATATATTCGTTTATAATACACATTTAAATAACACACTAAGAACTGATATGATTGTATTTTGGAAACACCAAATGAAATAGAATATGGGAAATGATTTAAAATTTTTATTATATTAGGTCTCTACTGAAATAGTCAACTCATACCTTATGGAAATTATTGGATATATGATATCCTTTTATATGGGAGAGAAATGACACAATTGAGATTTCATAGAAGATTACGTAATATATATATATATATATCTTAATCTTGAAATTTAGAATTATGGAACTCGAAAATAAAGTTTATAATGGATTCAGGTTGAAAACAATCACATCTTGGAAAGTGTTGGATAAATTTTAATCCTCAAAAATTAGATTAAATCAATTAAACTCAATTACACCTTAATCTTGATACCATATGTGTTTTACATGATAATTTAATTACATGAAACAATAAAAGTGGATATTTTTTGAATTTTTAAAATAAATTTGATATCCATTTTATCAGATTTAATTTCTATAGGATGTATAGAATAAATTTTAATATATGAACACAAAACACCTGAATAATTTTTTTTGTGAAATACCTCATTTAAGAGTAATAATTAATTGAACATAAAATAATGTAATAAATTTATTTCCATTAATTTTTTTGGTTTAATAATAAATAAAGATGAATGTTTTTATACTTTAATTAATTTTAACAAAATTACAGACATAATTTGAGTAGTCCTTTTATTCTTCAAATACACTTTTTTTAAGAATGATTTATATTTTGTTTAATTGAAAAATATAATTAATTTATAAAAATTTTGAAATAATATTTAATTGAATAGATATAATTTTTTAAATCATCATTTTAAAATAAACAGATCATGAAATTTTTCGAATTTTCCAAAAAGATTGAAATTTATATGAATACTGAAAGATTCCTATTTTATAGGAAATTTTAGTTTCTCTTCAAGTAATTTTTAATTATAATTATTTTTAATATTATTTAAAATTTCTATGTTTAAACATTTGATTTAAATAAATCAAATTACCATTCCATAAATTGATTTTTTACATGAATTCTGTATAAAAATATTTTATATTTATAAATGATATATTAAAATATTTTTTTCATTTAATTTTTTGGATTTAATTAAAATAAAATTATAAAAATTATTTGTATTATTTTTTGAAAAAATTATTTATTTCATTGAATCATTAGGGAATTCTTTTTTAATTATTTCACTTTTATTTTTGGATAATATGAATTGTAACCATAAAATTTTTTTACCATGTTTATAGGTAGAAATAAAATGATAATTACTATAAAATGAAGAAAAAACAATACCCAATCATATTCAATAAGTAAAATTATGCAATTATAGTTCATGTTTCAAATATACGACCTTTTGATTACATTTATGTGTTATTATCATATTTATAATATATATTTATAGAATATGGAATGAGGTTAGTGTCCTATTTTAAAAAATTATTAAAAATTTAGTATTGTTTTGTCCAAATATTATATATAACAATATTTAGTTATTAAGAATAAAAAATAATTTTATTCATCAAGGAGATTTTTTTAATTGAAAATTTATTTAGATTAAATTCATAGACACTTGTGCCGAAGTAATTATTTTACAAATAGAGACATTAAATAATTGTCAATAAAAATATTAAAATAAATATATTTTGATATAATGATTTTTAATAAAATAACTTTTTTTAATTGAATTTTTAAATGTGTATTAATATTTTTTTTTCTAATTACATGTTTAATATTATTATTAATAAAGTCAACGTTTGAATGGTTTTAAATTTTACATTATGAATATTTTGTAGTAAATAATATTTTATTAAATGTTATAAAATTACTAAAAATATTAATACGGAAAAAATATTTGTTATGGCTAATAATGTAATAAATTACACTTTTATATTTCATTAATAATTTTATATTAAATATATTAATACAGAAGATATTAAAAATAATGTTTTCATGTAATGTGTTAAAAGGGTTAAAACAAAAATATAATAGTTGAAATATAGTCCAAAAATATCTAATTTTTATTAGATTTGGAAATTCTAGCCATAATCATCTTATATTCTAAATTAATATTTTTCCATTTGTAATGGAAAACTAATATATATTAACTTTATATTTTTTAAGTTCCATGAGTGAACCTCCCCACTACTATATAAGGGAACCTATTTTTCTATTTTATTCACACATAAAAACTATATAATTGGTCCAAATTATACCATAATCCATTCATACAAAACATAACTTCATTATAGTGGTCTTTTTTGGAAAAAAAATCATGTTGGCCTTATGGTGTAAATAGAAAGAGTTCTTTCAATAAAGAGGTAATTTTAATACACTAATTATATTATTACTTATTCATAAAACTAAGTCATATCCTCTTATAAAATTCATAAATAATAACTATGTTATCCTCCATATATTTTATTTTATTATCTTACTGTATTGAAGTAAATCAATTACCACTTCAATGAAATGGAAATATAATTGATTATTAAAGTGAATGGTGGACTACCGCCTCTCGAACACATGTATTTTTTTCTTTATCATCACTCAAGAAATATTATAATTATATAATTGATATTTATATATTATATTCATGAGAAAAGTATCATTATTAAATGATATTATATCACATAAATTCTTACAACTCTATGCACATAAAATTTATAACATTATTCGTGCATATGTGTGGAAAGCCACATCCAAGATGTGTTGTGGTTCATTTTTCATCCCTATTTCACATGGACAATATATTTTAGAATATTTAATGAAATAAAAATTCATATAAGAAGTTATGATAATTTATTATACAAAAATGATACTTATTTTCATTCTATATTTATCATTGAAATATTAAAATGTTATTCATTCGTAGGTATAACCTACCATCTCTATTATTTTAATGTAGTTTACTTTTAGTAATCATATTTGATGTATGATTTTAAATATATAATTATTATAAAAAAATATAATAATGTCATAAATATAATTCTTTATATGATTTAATGTCGACCTATTTGGAATAGCATATATACCTAAGTAATTTTGTACATCCAAACATAATATCGCAAAAACATTCTATGTGATCATAAATAATATACAATTATTATAAATTATTAAAAATTATAATAAAAATGAAAATTTTTCTAAAAAATTTATACTATTATCCAAGAATATTTATTCTATAGTATAAAGAGAATATGTGACAAATCAGACTAAAGGTAAGGGAGTCATTAAAGAAAAAAATCATACATTTAATGTTTTAAGGATTTAAATTATTAATATTTCCCTTTCATGTAAATATTTTTAAATTTTTTTATTAATGTATTTATATGGATAAGACTATTTAAAAAAGGTAATTTTTGAATGTCTCAAAACAATTAATCTTTATATCTTTATGTAGGAGATGACCTTTGAAATATCATATTTTAAATCTTCTTTTTACAAATTTTAAACATCATTTTTTTATTTATGAATTGAGTGAATTTACATTATTTTATAATTAATTAAGGATTTTTATTTAGTTTATAATTTTTCTTATATATTTTTAATGAAAAAATGTCCTTATGAATGGAATAACTTTTATATTTGAAAGTGTTTTTATGAAAATGGGTATTTTGATATTCAAAATTCTATTTCTCATGGGATTAAAATATTATTCTATGAATTTATTAATTGTATTATTCTAGGATATAATGTATGATGGGTTACCTTTATAGAACAAGGTGAGCCTATTATTTATTATATGATGGGTGTTCCGGAATTGAACTACAATTCATTCGGTAAAGAATTTGTTTTCTCGATAATTATATTTGATTTCGATCATATGGTTATTCAAAAATTTAATTGTTTTTGTAAGTGCTCTCTAATGTTTATTTTATATCAATTTTTAAAGGAATGTAAATAACATTTCAATTCTTGATACTGTGTTTTGAGAAAAGTATATTGATTTTAGAAGGACAAATAATGATATTTTTAAGGGAATATTGATTCTATTTTTCAAAATAAAATGTATGTTTTTATAAAAGGGATTTAATTGGTTATCATGTTCTCCATAATACTAAAATTATTATATATTTTATCCTTTAGTAAGATTTTTATGTATTTATCCCACATTTTAGAAATTTTTTTATAGGGTTTTTGTATGGGTATGTACATATACAATATCAAGATGAATATTTTGGGAATATATCTTAAAATGAAAATGGGTTTTTTGTTAATTTTTTTATTTTGGAATAAATGTATACTGAGTATATTTGTCCACTTTTAATATATGGTATTTAATTATATGTGTTTATTATAATTTACTAAAACTATATACTTAATAGATCCTTAGAATATAATGAAGGTGGATTCTAGTTCATAAAAAACTATAATATGTTATCCTTAAAGGAAATTCCAAAAAATTGGAATCAAGGGAGAGGTTAGATAACATTGGAGATTATGATATTATTAGGTAATGTTATCTTAAGTGTCATAGACAACAAAATTAGTTTAAAATTTTAAGGATGATCATAATATCAATGTCATAGAAAACCTTTTCTTGAAATTAATTTGTGAAAATTGAATGAAACTAATAATATTTTAGGAGATAAATATTTTCTGAGGATGTTTATAACATTTATAGGAATGATTCCATGATTATATTAAAATAAATAGATAAAATCATAAAACTATGTGGCATCACATATCCTCAAGAAAATCCACACGGATTTATACCACAACTGATGGGTGACAAGGTTTGATCACCTACCACTTTCGTATATGATGTTAATTTTATTATAAAAAGGGGTTTTCATTATTTAAATTTTATGATTTAAAGAGAATAATATCATTTTGGGGACATATTTTTTATCATATAGATTTTAATTATTATTGGAAAATTATTTGATGATTTATTGATTGGTGGTATTTGGGAATACGTTCAATATTTTTGGAATCCTAATAGATTATTGTAAATTTAATATTATGGATACTTGTTTCCGGAATAACAGATAACATTTATTTTGGAGGAAATATTTATGGTATATTTTTCATAATGATGATTTAGGTAATTTATTGGAATGATTAGAATATCTGGGAGATTACATGGTTTGGTTTTTTTTCCTATGAGACTAATTGATTTTATTTAGAGATAAATATTAAAATAATATTGAAATACTATGTTATCAAATCCTTATAAATTTTGTGTATCCATCATATAATGGTCTATTTTGAATAATTTTATGCATAGTCATTCATAAAAAATCGAATTTAATCCTTAAATATTAATATTGAATTTTGGGGATTGAGATAGATTGACTTTGTTTAAATTTCTCTCTATTTTAGGTTTTACCATATACTTTCCTAACAATTTTAGTTAATTTATAAAGATAGCAGAAATAAATTTTCATTATTTTATTCATTTTGGATTCCTTATAAATTCATTCTAATATTTCATCTTATATAAATTCTCCTTGTATAATAATTTATTAGAGAAAAATATAATTTTTTGGTGGTAGTAGATAAAATAAAGAAATTATTCTTTTCATGAAAGAAATTCCAATTTATTCTTTTTGTATATACTATAAATGAATCATCATATTGAGGTAAACGATCATTAAAAGGCATTTTGTATTTAACATTCATATAAAAAAATATGCATACTTTTAAACCATAAAAAATATATGGTTTTTTGGGGGTTTACATTCCCATGACTATGTTTTCTAGCACTCTATATCACTCATTAGGAATTATATTATCTATTCCATGTCAATTTTTAACTACATGAAATCCTATTATGTTTTATCTATGGTGCACGTCATACATTCTATTATCAATTTTCAAAAGGATGATTTATTTATGTGTTTGTTGATAATGTATTTAAAAAATTGAATTTATAAATGTCAAACATTGGTTACCTGGACAAATAAAAAAATTTAAATGACTCAATTTACAAAATGGATGTGATTTAATCATCTTGAGTTTTTTTAAATGAATGAAAATGATCAATGAGGTAAAATATTTGCACCATCAAGCTTAAAATGGCTAAATACTGTTACCATTTGACTATTAGAAAGTTATTGTTTTACTGGAAATAATGAATAGTATTAATAGAATCATCAAAATTAAAATGGAATTAAACATAAATAATGTTTTACTTAATTCATATAAAATTAATCTCTTGATTTTAGTAGTCATTTTATTCATCAGAAACACGTTCTTTTAGAATGATTATTATTGATATTTTTAGTGAAAAATATAATTAATTTATGATTGTTTTAGAAGACATTATTAAATTAATAAAAATAATTTATTAATTCAAAATATAATAATAATATTTTCTTAAATAAATTTTAATTTTATGAAAATATACAATTTTTCAAGAATTTTGAAAAATACTTATTTTTATTATACAAATTAGGCTCTTTTCAATTAATCATAAATTCCAATTGTATTTTACAGTTTTTTTAAAATATTATTGGTTCCATACAATTTAAAACACTATTATTATATTTTTTGAAAGGAATTTTATACTAGGATTCCAAAAAAAATTTAAAAATTATATTATTCGGATTGACTACTTCTCATTGGGATCTAAATTTTTTTTTTCAAATTATGTTATTAAAATTAGGTTTTTTTATTTTTCAGAAATATATTCATTATATGGAATCAGATTTTAAAAATTAATATAATGGGGCACTATTACGTTCATACAATATGAATTGTAACCTTAGAAATTTTTTTCACCACGAAAAAGGGTAAATAAGGTAATTATGGGTAAAAATAAAATGATAGTCACTATAAAATGACCTTAATACGTACACCAATTTTATAGGATGGACAATTTTTATCCATTTTAAATCAGTGATATAATATATGTTCTGTGATTTTATTTTATAACTGGCTTTGAAATTTATAACATTTATTTAAAGGTTAGTAAATATTGTCAAACTCATATTATTTATAAATATAACATTATTAATATGGAGTTATCAAGAGGATATAATTAAATATAAAAATTAATGTGAAACATAAAATATATATCTTTATCATGGTAATTAATTTTTAACTTTTAGGTAATAAATAATTAACATAAATTCTTATAGAATGTTCCTGCAAAATTATTTTATTTTAAGAAATATCAATGAAATGTAATTAAAATATTAAAATAAACATAATTTGAGATAGTTAATTTATTTAAAAAATTATATATGATCTTGAAATTATAGGTCAATAATAAAATATTTTGATCTAATTAAAATTTTTATAATTATATTATTAATGATGATGTAATGAACATTTCATAAAATTGAAAATTTTAATATTTTACAGAAAATAATATTTTATTAATAAGATAAAATTATTAAAATTATTAAAGTATGAAAAATTATTTTTTAATGTCTACAATTTCATCGAAGGCCCATATAATGGTATTTTGTAATTTTATATTAAATATATTAAACCTAAAATACTAATATACAATGTTTTCACGTTAAGAGTAAAAAGGGTCAAATAATGTTTAGATAAAAAAGATAAGGGTAAAAATATAGCATAAATTATCTAATTTTTATTATATTTTGGTATTTAGACCCACCATAATGTTGTTTCAAAAATTTATATATTTTGATCCATTTAAACATGATATTTAATTTGTATTAATTTTTTTTAATTTCCAACAGTGTTTAACGCACGAATGTCGTAGGGTGTTGAAAAAGAATATTATTTTTCAAATGCAGCACAGAGGTTTACTATGGTATTCTCGCTTGAGGATAATTCTGTGTGGTTCACTCATATACTGTAATTCACATAAAATAATTCATTTTTTTATTAAATTTCTGTAAATAATTGAATTTAAATGAAATAATAGATAAATTTAACATGAAATGAACAACTTAATTAATAATGAAAGAACATAGCCTTTATGGTTTGGGTTTTCAGTTCAATCATTCTCAATTTTTTTATAGATTATGTTTTAAAATTCGTTTCTATGCTCGCATGAATGAATTATTATTATTTTATTTAATGGTGTTACATCTTAAATTCAATTAGCAACATTAACATCACCTCCACCTATAATCCCAATTCATGGCACACCTCGATTGAGAGTGTGACATCTTCTAGGACCAAGATCCATCATTGTTATGACTCGTCCCCTAGGGCCCATGTCGTGACTACCCAATGCATGCCTTCCATAGGCCAGGGGCAGTCAGTTATCACCCAAGACGTAAATCTCTAAAACTAGTAAGGCATTGCCTTTATAATGTGTAAAGAGACACAATAGAGTACGAGTTGGATGTAAAACACTATGTAAAACTGTATACAAAGGAATGATGAAAATTATAAGGGGATGAAAATACAAGTCCAACAGGAAAGTACAAGTACAACTGAAAAATAAGTACAACTAACGGAATGGTCAAGAAGCTATTGGGACATCCTTCAAGGATTCCTACTAGAAGGGTATGTACAGATAGCCTCCTCAACAATCCATGTCTGTTATCCTCCTTTGTGTACTTACTTGTCGTAAGGTCCACCTCCGGGTACCGTCCTATCCTACTACTTTGATCCTCATTTAGCGTTGTCCATCGCCTACAACCAACACAATGAGGTGCGGGCATAGCTCGTGCAGGTGTGATTATATCGATAATTAGTAGAGACCTCGAGACCCTCATGGTCTCATAATATCCAACAATGATAAACCACAAATTATGAAATCAACAGATAACCTCAAATTTGTATATTCCCATTCGTATACCTAAGTTATCAATTAATCCATCTCCATAATGAGGTAAACACAAAAGTTGCTGACTCATCTCAACCATGATTTTTATTATAGGAGTAGTAGTATTTCGAACCCTCGGCTACTGGATAACTCCTCCTCTATCGAGTACAATAGGCTTGTTTCCACAACCATGTGCTTCCCACTACCATTGGATTACTGAGGTAGTCCTCCTTTTGAGTATCGTGGGTCTGCTGCGTCACACAGAGGCGCTCCCCACCATAGGTCTACTGCCACAACTTGGTGCTGCCCATCATATCCTGCAGAGGTACTCCTCCAGTCAAGTACCATGGTTCTGCCGCCACAACCAGGCACTCCTCCACCATGGGTCTGCTGCCACAATCTGGAGCACCCCACTGGGCCAAACGAGTCACTCCGACTCTCATGATCAGCAGTCATCAAGTCTCAGCGAGCTACTATGTTCCCGAACAAATGAATGCCCATCTCTAGAATAATCCGCTCCACGAGCTACAGTTCGATACTCCAACTCTCACAAAGTCCCACATTGAAGTATTTAAAATGTATTCCTCATCATGGGGGTCTCAACGAAATAGAAAACATGACAATCGGACGCACGGTCTGGAAGTTATGAGCCTTTTAGTCCCGGGCCCCAGTTGGATTCGTGTACGATCCAACCTGACTGTATCTTAACTTTACCCCAAAATCCAGTGGGGTATAAATAAAGGGAAAACTATGTTCCATGATTTCCATCACTGCTGATTGTTCTTCAAATGTTCAACTGGTGCCAAATATATCGCCTAATGAATTTAAAGATAGGTAGTGGGCCCCGGTCCGGTCCAACATGATCGGACAGACTCGGTCAGTCTTAGTTTGGGCCGACCCAGTCTGGATCGACCTGGTCAGACCTGTTGGGTCTAGCCCAGCCCATTGGGTGGGGTAGCCTGTTAGGTTCGGTCCATCCCGTTGGGCCCAGCCCAGTAGGCAGCATGTGCAGTTCAGCTCTGAGGTCACCGTGAGGGGCGCAAATTGGACCCGAGGGCATGACTGGTTCGGTTCTGTCATCGCCGCGAGGGGCTTGGTTCAGGCAGCTCACCTCGGGAGGCCACGTTGGTTCGTCTAGAGGCTCCACGAGGGAGACCACGATCCGGCTCGAGAGGTCGACGCGGCTCGGCCGGTTTGGCCAATAGCCGGTGGGCAGCCTGGGTAGGCCGATGAGGCGGCCGGGCCGACTGAGAGGCAGCCCAGGCAGGCCGGTCAGCGGCAGGGTCAGGCCAGAAGGGTGGCCGAGAGGGTGCCTGGAAGGCCGGAAGGCAGCCGAGAGGGCACCGCGTAGGCCTACAGGTGTCTGAGAGGGCGTCATGCAGGGCTTGAACTGGAGGGTCGATGGTCGGGCAGTCCGGTGCGGCGTAACACGGGCCGGCTTGGGTCGAATCGGGGCGGTGGTGTAGTCGGGTGCGTGGGATACATGGAGGAAGGCACGACTGACGCTCGGCTCGACCAGGGCTGGATCGGCCGGAGCACTACGAGGGAGGCATGGGTTGTGGAGGTTACGGGAAGCACAACCATTGTCATCACCACCTTCATCGTCTCGTTGCTTCGTCACCAAGATGAGGATCATCTCAAACAAGAACGGCAGAGGGGTTGGGCCATGATGGATTGGCCCACACCCTCCTCGTTTAGGGTGGTATCAATTGGATCATCAAAAAAGAGGATTAACAACAACTCACCTACAAACAATTCATTTCCAACCAAAGAAGATATAAAAGGAATAACATCAGCATGCAATAAACCCCCTACCTTTAATCGTCAGTCGTCGATGGTGAAGTCACAGGATGAAGACGGAGTTGTCGCTCGTCACGTCCACATCACTCTTCCACTCCTCAATTCTCACGACAGTTGTGGAAGTGGTTCTATGTCAGTAGGTGTCCGGAGAAGAAGATCAAAGGGGTCCTTAACTGGCGTTATTTGATAGAAGAACATGTTATTCAATGAGAGATTTCTCATAAATAACCCAAGGGAAATAGTTGTGCCAAATCATATATTAGTTAATCTATTATTTCATTAGCACAAATTCAAAAGGGTGAATTATGTTAAAAGGCTCCACCTCATTAATTCACGTGTGTTGGGAAAAATTAATTACGGAGTTGGAACCAATTAAATTAAGGGAAGGCCAAGAGGCTCTCCCTCTTTAATGAGGGTGAGTTGAGAGGTTATACTCTCCTCCCATTGATAGGGGTTGCGTGGTCCCCACCCTATTATTAAAATTTTAGGTTAGGTGGTCTCGGGTGGTCCCCACATCATAACCTCTCATGGGAGGTTATTTTCTGGTGGGCCACACCACCATAACTTCTCATGGGAGTTTAAGGTGTGGTGTTCCCACCTCCAATTTCCATGAGAGGTTTTAACTACCAGCCACCCACATGGAAGCTTAAATAATATAAATTGTTTCTCACATTATTTTATTATTTTTCTAAGAAAATTCAAAAACTAACTTTTATTCTTGACCAAATATCGTGGATGTGAACGACTTCCTAAGAGAATACCAGCGATGTGAGTTCAACGGTGCTCTCGAATTTCAATTCTGAGCACCACTTCCAATGTTATAAAAATCTGTTCGTACGTTTACTGAACAAACCTGAGAAAAACTTCAGAAATTGATTTTGGGAACACGGGGTCTCACAATCACATGTTTTAAATTATCACAGACTTGAAAAATTCCCATGTAATTATGTAAAAAATTTCCACTTAATTTCCAGATCATTAAATTCTCCCCACCCCACAGATTTACATCCCCGTATGCTAAAACTCGAACTAAGGGAACAAATGGGGGTATTGAGCACACATCTGAGCCTCCTTCTCCTATGTGCTCTCCTGGAGGTTATTGTGCTGCCAGTAGAAATGCTCTAGAGGTATCGACTGTCCATGTAGAACCTGCTCATGTCTATCTTTAATACTCACTGGAACCTCCATAAAATTCTCCCTATCATCGATGGAAATCTCTCCATGTTCGATAATGTGAGAAGGGTCATGCACATATCTCCTCAGCTACGATACGTGGTATATGTCGTACACCTGGTGCAACTGAGGTTGAAGAGCTAACCGGTATACCACCTCACCAACACTGTTGAGGATCTTTAAAGGTCCGATGAATCTCATAGGCAACTTTCCACCTCGGCCAAATCAATGTAGTCCTCATCGAGGTGAGACCTGTCGAAATATGTGGTCGCCATCCTTGAACTCCATAGGTCTCTGTCTTCGGTTAACATATGACTTCTGCCTAATCTGTGCAGTCTTCATCCACTCCTGCATTATCTGCACCTTCTCTATGGTGTCTTGTACCATCCCTGGTCCTACTAGTGTTGACTCCAATTGGTCTGTCTGGTACAAAGGTGATCTACAAGGTCACCCGTAAAACGCCTAGAAAGGTTCCATCCCTATGGTGGAGTGATAGCTGTAGTTCTATGACAACTCCACCAAAGTTAATGACCCACTCAGTTGCAAGTGATTTCATCGACACAAACATAGAGCTTGTCCTCGAGAGTCTAAATGGTCCGCTCAGTCTGAACATTCGTCTGAGGGTGGAAGGAGGCGTTCAGACGAAGCTGCGTCCGAAAAGCCTCCGGCAACCCCTTCCACAGCTGGGATGTAAAATGTGTATCACGATCAGAGACAATATAAATAGTTACTCAATTTTTCTGCAAAATATCTTGAACATAGTGGCGTCCCATGCTCTCTACTAAACCCTGCTCTCTGATCAGTAGGAAGTGGACTGACTTGGTGAGTCGGTCAACGATCACCAAAATTGAGTCATGGCCCCTGGATGTACATGGATGTCCTGACAAGAAGTCCATGGATATCCCATCCCAAGTCCACTCTGGTAACTCTAATAGCTAAAACAAGCCACATGGTACATGGTGCTCCACTATCACTTTCTGACAAGTGATGTATCGAACAAAAAAATTTGCTACTGCCTTCTTCATACCTGGCCACCAATGCTATCGTCGAAGGTCCTGGTACATATTCACCACTTATGGATGTACTTATATAGGGGTTTTGTGGAACAACCACAACACATCCTCCTAAAGTGACATTGGTACCATGTTACATCTTCTGTAGAGGATGACATGCTCCACTCATTCTTAAAATCGCTTAGGTGACTGCCTTATGGATATCTGAGCACGTCGGGTCTCACAGTCAATGTCTCCATGCTTTGCCTCCTTGACTCATTGAAGAAGTGGGGTGGGGAATGTAAGAGACTGAAGGAAGACTTCTCCATCTCTATCCACAAATGATATCTATAAAGTATCCATCTTCTCAGTCACCTCTCTCAGTAGCTATAAACTAGACATCCTACTGAGTGCATCTACAACAATGTTCCCCTTCCAAGGAGTATAGACTATCACGAAGTCATTGTCCTGGAGGAACTCAATCCATCATCGGTGTCTCAGGTTCTGGTCCTTATAATAGAAGTTATACATGAGACTCTTATGATCAGAGTCCACAGAAAAAATTCTACCATAAGATAGTGTCGCCACATCATCAAGGCAAATACTAGTGCTGCTAACTCTAGGTCATGGGTAGCGTAGTTCTGCTCATGTTATCTCAACTGATTAGAACCAATTGTGATCACTGCTCGCTACTGCATCAGGACACACCCATGTATGGTCCCAGATGCATCACAGTAGACTACATACCCTACGCCTTCCTCTGGAAGCCTCAAGATGGGGGCACTAGTTAGCCAATGACTCAACTCCTGAATCTTCTGCTGGCATCTGTCGAACCACACGAAGGGTTTCCCCTTCCATGTCAAGGGTTTTAGTGGTGCTTCAACTCTATATAAGTCTCGAACAAACCTATATATGTATCCAGACAAAGTATATGTCCCTCCCCCTTAGCGGGGACTCCTGGAAAAATCTTTTGAAAAGATTTCCCCATGTTCTGTCACTCCTATTTGGAATTGAAATTTCATAACTCTTACTACCACAAGGGTATGGTTGGATGAATCAAGAGTGATCAACTTCACCCTCGTATTCAAGAGTTTAAACTTTGCTATATGGGATTCCATTTCACATACTAAGGAAAACCTCATCCCAACATTATAGATAAACCACAACCTTTTTTCCTGATACATTCAATCTATGTATGAATTGTGGTTGACCAGTCCAGACCCAAAATAACGTCGCAATGCCGCGATGCTATCACCAAGAGGTTCCATCCGAAACTCTCTCCTCAAGGGTCAGATCAAACTATCAGTGTAAGTGTGGTTATCGAGTATCCTCCCAAAGGTATCTCCACACATAAGGGTCATGTCAACGGTTTTACTTGAAATTCTAGATCTGGGATAAGATTCGTGGAAGGAATGAATGATTGGTTCCATTTTCTATTAATACAACATCTATTAGTAGACACAAACCATGCATATAATCATTCCTAGAGACCATGGGTCACACTCCTTGACCGTATGCATCTACTCAATTCCCCTTCCCTGCAGCTCCCTGAGCCTGGCGGGGATTACAAAGGCGTGTGGTTGTAACATTTCAAAATTTACACCACCCCATTCTACTATCCTATCTCTACTTCCATGCTAGTTTCCCAGCAGATTCATCTATCGTTAACACTTCCTCTTCTCGAAACATTTTACACGCTCAAGTCTCTGAGACTATTGCCAATTTCAAGCATTCCGACTACTAACATTAACTGGTTGTATCTGATCAACCAAAGAAAATTCAACCGCAAAGGTTATATCTAGCATCTAGAAAAATGGAGCTGGCTCGGATGTACTAAAACACAACTCACTCAGTAGTCTGAGCCCCAAATCACTAATCTTATCGTATTCATCGAGTACTGGGAATGATTGGTATGCCTCGATGAATACTCAGATACTGACATATCATCCTCAAAATGTTTTACAAGATCTTAAGAACTCTCAGCCACATCCTCAGTCTATTCCTTAGCCTCCCATGAGTTGGGCTCTCCTCAGAACCTGAGGGGTATCTGATACTGAAACACGTTTAAGGCACTGAGCCTACATGTGTCTTCTATCGGTATCGTCAGTTGTAACTGCTATCCAAAAGGCAGCGATATAGGTGAAACACTACCTGAAGGTACAATCTCGGACAACAGTCCACATAACGAAGCCTCATCACTGATAGCCTCCTCAGCATTTCACGTTCATCATCCTCCTCCATGTACCGACTCGTCGTAAGGTCCACCTTCAGTTACCATCTAGTCCTGCATCTATGATCCTCAGTCAGCGCTTTCTGTAGTCTACAACCAACACAATGTGGTGCGGGCATATCCCGTGCATGGGTGATTATATCGATACTCAGTAGGGACCCCAATACACTCAAGGTATCACAAAATCCAACAAGAATAAACCACAAAGTATGAAATCAACAGATAAAAAAAATTAGTTATATGCCCATACATATACCTAAGATACCAAGTAAATCATTTCAATCATGAGTTATACACAAAATTTGCTGACTCAGGTCAACCAAGGATTTTATAATACGGGTAGTAACATTTTGACCCCTCTGCTACTGGAGAACTCCTCCTCTATCGAGTACAGTGGGCATGCCGCCACAACCAGGTGCTTCCCACTAACCTTGGGCTGCTGAAGTACTGCTCAGGTCGAGTACTGTGGGTCTGCTATATCCCACAGATGTGCTCCCTACCATAGGTCTGCTACCACAACCAAGTGCTCCCCCTCATAGCCTGCAGAGGTACTTCATCTGTCGATTACCACCGGTCTGCTGCCACAACCAGGCATTCCTCCACCATGGGTCTAGTTCCAAAACCATGTGCTCCCCACTGGGCCATTCAAGTCACCCTGAGTCGCTCGATCAATAGTCATCGAGTCTCAACTAGATACTAGGTTCCTGCAGAAATGCATTCTCGTCTCTGGAAGATTCCGCTCCACAAGATATAGGTTGATACTCTAACTATCACGAAGACCCACGTAGAAGTATCTCAAATGTCTTCCTCATCATAGGATTCTCAACGCAATAGAAGGAACGTCAATCAGACGCCTGGTCTGTTAGTTATGAGCTTTTTATTCCTGGGGGCCCGGTTTGATTCATGTACGATCCAACATGATAGTATCTCAACATTACCCTAAACTGTAGTAGTGTATACTAAAAGGGACGACTACATTCCATGATTACCAGCGCAACTGACAGTTCATCAATGGGTTGACTGGTGCCAAGGATATGGCGAAAATATAGTAACGACCAATAGTGGGCTCATGTCCGGTCAGACCCGATCAGACTGACTCAGCCCATCTTAATCTAGGGTGACTCGGTCTGGGTCACCCAGTTAGAACTGTTGGGTCTACACCGGCCCATTGGGTGGGCCAGCCTGTTTGGTTCGGCCCAGCCTGCTAGGCCCAGCCCCGTAGGCTGCGTGGGCAGTTCGGCCTGGAGGTCATCGCGAGGGGTGCTGCACGGCGTAGAGGGAGCGGTCAGTTCTATTTGGCCAACACCGTGAGGGGTAAAGTTCAAGCAGATCATCCCGGGAGGCTGAGATAGTTCGGCATGCGGCGCCGCGAGGGAGGTCGCGGGCCGGTTCGGTAGGCCGGCGCAGCTCAGCTTGTTTTGTTGGGAACCGGGGTGCGGCCAAGGTAAGTTGGAGGGGTGGTCGGGTAGGCCGAGAGGTAGCCTGGGAAGACGAGGCCACGGCCTGGGCTGGCCGGCGAAGCAACCGGGCATGCCAGGCGGCAGTCTGGGCAGGCTGGTGAGGAGGGCGGGCAGGCCGGGAGGCAGCCGGGGCAGGCCGGCGGGGTGGCTGGGCATATCGAGAGGTGGCCTAGTAACATTTAAAGGGTGGCCAGGAGGGCTCCGTGCAGTTCTGAAGGAGGTCGGGTGGGCGCTGGGTAGGACAGATGGTGGCTGGGAGGGTGCCGGGTATGCTGGCAGGCTGCCAGGAGGGCGGTGGGTTGGCCCGCGGGCGGCAGGGAGGTCTCTAGGCAGGGTGTGACCAGGGGGGTCAACAGCCGCGATCCGGTCTGGCTGTCAGGTTCTACTCGGATCGATCCAGCGCAGGACGGTAGTGCAGCTGGGTGAGCGGGACAGGCGGTTGCCGACTCAGATGGGGAACAGCTCAGCCGAGGCTCGTATGGCCAGAGCACTACGAGGGTGGTGCGGGTTGCAAAGGTCACAGGAAGCACGACCTTTTTTGTCACCACCTTCTTCATCTCGTTGTGTCATCGCCATGCTGAGATCATCTCAAAAAATAAAAACAGAGGGTTCGAGCCATGTTGTTTTGGCCTGCACCCTCCGCGTTTAGATTTGTATCAATTGGCTCATCAAGAAAGGAATATGAACAACAACTCACCCACAAACAATTCCATTCAAAACATTGAAGAAGATTGTAATGGAATAACATCAACAATCAATAAACCCCCTACCGTTAATCGTCAGTCATCGTTGGTGAAGTCACAAGAAGAAGATGGAGTTGTCGCTCATCACGTCTTCCACACTCTTCCACTCAAGAATTCGGATGACGGATCTGAAAGTGGTTCCACATCGGTAGGTGTCCGGGGAAGAAGATAAAAGGGGAATATCACCGGTGTTCTTTGTTGGAATAACGTGTTCTTCGATGAGAGATTTCTCTTCAATCAACCAAGTGAAATCATAGTGCCAAATAATATATTCGTTAATCTATTATTTCATTGTCCCAAAATCAAAAGTGTGAATTAAATTAAAAGGCTCCACCTCATTAATTCATGGGTGTTGGAAATAATTAATTGGGGAGTTGGCACCAATTAAATTAAGGGACGGTCAAGAGGCCCTCCCTCATTAATGATGGAGAGTTGGGAGGTTATACTCTCATCCCATTAATAGGGGTCTCGTGGTCCCCACCCCTATTATTAAAATGGGATGTTATGTGGTCTCAGGTGGTCCCCACATCGTATCCACTTGTGGGAGGTTATGTTCTGGTGGGCCCCACCACCATAACTTCTCATGGGAGGTTAAGGTATGGTGGTCCCACCTCCAACATCCATGAGGAGGTTATACATACTAGTCACCCACATGGAAGCTTAAATAAAATAATGTGTATCTCACTTTATTTTATTATTTTTCGAAGAAAACCCAAAAAATAACTTTTATTCTCGACCAACAGAAATCGAGGTGAATGTCTTATTAAATGAATATCGGCGCTGTGAGTTCAACGGTTCCCTTGGATTTCAATTCCGAGCACCGGTTCAAATGTTCTAAAAAACCATTCGTACATTTACTGAAATAACTTGAACAAAACATTAGAAATTGATTCTGGGAGCACCGTGCCTTGGAATCACGCGCCGTAAATTTTTGCAGACTCGCAAAATTCCCATATATTTAAGAATAAATTTTCCACAGAAATTCCGAGTCTTTACAATCGTATTCCATTTCAGCCACTACATTTCTTCACTTCATTGTACAAAGATAATGTATCTCGTAGAATGGAAGGAAATGATTCAGTATAAAATACAAATGATATGGTGAATAGTGTTGTTGTGGATAAGAATCACCCCTATATACATTACTATTTATTGTTAAAAACATAATAAACCCAATTGGTTTAAGTGTTGAATAAATAAAGTTACCAGATACATCCCCCGGGATGAACCTAGGGTAAGCATC
Source organism: Viscum album (assembly GCA_963277665.1). Taxonomy (NCBI): domain Eukaryota; kingdom Viridiplantae; phylum Streptophyta; class Magnoliopsida; order Santalales; family Viscaceae; genus Viscum; species Viscum album. Next base: position 862,549,370 of record OY728152.1, on the reverse strand, counting down.
TAATTTATGATTGTAAAAATACCATGTTTAATGAAAATTAATTATACACAAAAATAAATAAATTAGATAAAATAAGTAAGATAAATTTATAATATGATGAACACAGAAGTGAAATCAGAAAACCAAAATTAAATAAGAATAAAGAGAAAAGAGGGTGGATGGGTGAAAATTGAAAATAAAGTGAATGCCATGAAGGAGTTAGGTTGTATGGAAAATAATATTAATTAAAATTACATATAAAATAAAACTAATGTTAAAAAATAAAATAAATTGGTGTTGAAACGTTCCCATCAAAATATATTTTTTAAATGTTGGATCTTATCTCATATACCATATCATCGAATCACCCAATGGTCACATATATTAGTATCAATCGAATTTTATTTTCTATCATACCTATGAATTAATCATTAATTGGACACTCCTAAACGATGATATATAATTTTAATAGCGTATTACTTTTTATGTATAATATTTCAAGAACTATGTATTCAATTAATATCATTCAATGGTCGCTACAATGATTTCATAACTCAATGATATTTACTTTTTAAATAATTATATGATTACTCATTCTATTAATAGTAGAATCACCTCAATTATAGGTTTTTATCCCGATTAATGTTTATGTTTTGATGGTGAGGTCCACATGGTTGACCATAATAATGTTCAAGAATGATTGACTTTTTTGATCCATTATATTTCTGAATTCGGTCAAGTTCCATAAGTGATAGATAAAAAAACGAACATAAAATTATTAAAAATAATAATAACATAAATTTGGGAGATATTTTAAATTTTATACTAAAAATTATGAATTCCCAAAAAAACATTAAATTAACTTATTTAACCCAATTTTACAATTATATTCAATAAAAACCCAAAATAATAAAATCATTAATATATTCTCAAAATGATTAATTTTAAGGGATTTAGTCATTTAATAACAAAAAAATATTTATTAAAATATTAGATCTATCAACACCCCAACATTAATATTACTTTCCCTAAAGTATAAAATTTCAAAATGGAATTCAATGGGCACTAATGATACCAATATTAAAATTTAAAATATTTGAAATCAAATAATATTCATTTTCAAATAAAAATTTTAAATTCCACATAAAATAACACTTTAATTTCATATTTTCCAATGTTTCAATCAATTTACTTATTTGAATATATTTATTTGAAATATTATGGAACATATCCTTTAATTCATTCATGCTACTCAATTCATTACAATTAAACTTGAAAAATCCTTATTTACCTCAATTTTGAATATTTACACTCATGTATCATGGTTTAAATAAAAACTATTTATTCTCACAACATGATAAAATGTTTTTTATCAATAAAATGTTAATGGAACTACATTTCTCTATTTGTAATAACAAAAGGAACATAAAATAATAAGGACTAGCAATAATTATTCAAATGATTCTTAGGATTATGGTTGTTTGGATTTGATGCTTTTAATAGTAAGTCTCTCGGAGTTTGTTTATATATAAATTGAAATTAATGATATCAAATATTAGAGTTTAATTAATTTCTTCCTTTCATTGTAGGAGCTCCCATTCTCCCTAACACAATGTATGTTCTGGATCAAATTATCAATAATGAATGATTTGTTCAACCTCTTCATTTTCATTCCAAATAATTTTTGTTTTAAGATTTTTTCCATCAAACAAATGTTATTATTGTGAAATTACTCATAACCATTACATAACCACATGTGATAGAAATCATCGGCATAGTAACGGTTATTTATGGTTCTCCTAAACTACAAAGTATATTTATTTCATTTCTTCATTTTTTTCATTTTATTATTAAATAGGAAAAAAATAATCTACTATCATGAATGAATCATCAACAAAGTTTTATTCCAAAAATATGAACCCCAACAAATTTTCCTTAAAATGTAAATCATCCCTTCCACCATGATTACCTTCACCCCCACACATCAAATTTAATATAACCTAAAATTAGTATGAGTTGGCTTGGAATGGATAATAATGGATTTAAACATGCCTCATCCTTATAAAGATAATTCGAGGAATCTATGGGATAAATAAGGATGGATTTAAATTTTGTATTTTACGTATACATGCTTTCAAAAATATGTCTCAGTCATTATAAATTTTTTAGTTATAGTTATAGAATTTACATGTTTAAATGGATGTTTTCGTCAGTGACAGGTCCCAATATCACAAAAGATATACTCTCAAGATAAAATAAGAATTACATTATCTAGAAATCAACATGGGATTGTGAAATATGATTTTTTAAAATCACTACTATCATGATTAATAATTAACAATCAATTCACATGACATTCAAAAACACCAAGCATGAAAAATTATATGGAATTTGCATCTAAATGAGACAATTAATTACAAACAATAATGTGTCCTCATTTAAATATATGTGTTTCACATTAATTATTCAATTCTCCATTTTACTCATTAATTTTCATTTGCATTTAAATATAATACATATAACCATAGAAATATTATGAACCTCATGTAACCTAGATAATTCATGTAATGATTAATTTAAGTGAGTGAAATCAATTTGGAGTTTTAAATCATGATTCATGTTGTTGGGAAAAATATGATTTTAAAGTACAATAATTAAATATGATATCAATTTTGAAATTAAATTTTGGTTCTCCTAATACTAATTTTGGGATCTTCATTATTCCATCATGCTCTTAAAAAATATAATTTCACAATTTAGCACAACGAGCATGTCATTAATGCTCGAAAAGATTACAGAGGGTAGGATGAATAGAAGAAAAAATTTAAAAAATGAAAAATAAATATAATTTTTTAATACTAAAACTGAATGAAATTGTTTCCAAGTAAAGGATAAATCATGGTATGTTCCCCATGTTGGCCCGGAATTTTTACTACATCCAATGAGATGTACCGGCTGTTATTTGTACTCATATGGTGGGTGAATTTTCATGGACATGAACCACAACATGTTGATATTGCATGAATTCATTTACCAATTTTTATTGAGGATTGTTATATTTATAAATTATATCATATATGAACCAATTTTAATGTGTAATCATTTTTCGAGAGGTTTATGATGAAGTATATAAGCTATTCCACTTTGGATTATACCTATAAAACATATTATTCCGCGTGAAATGGTTTATCATGGTTTTCTACACAAAATTAGTAGTTATCTAGATAGTCATTATATAAAAATATTTCAATGTAATTTAAACATGAACTATCAATATAAAATTACTCCATATGACATCCAGAATATATTTTCTTGGTTTCCGTAGAAAATCTTCTTGGGAATCCTCTTGAATATCCTCTTATAAGGAATTATATATTTCCATTATGCTTAATATATTCCTCAATGGTAAAGGTCCAGTTTATTTATCTTCCCGTATAGAAAATATAGGATGGAACAAATCTAATAATACCAATCAATAAGGGGTTATAAATATATTACATTTATTGAAATAATAAATTCAATTCTTATGAAATGATAATCTCCCTGAGTTAGTTTTTAAATAATTAAATCATTACTGATAAGTGCCTCTTGATAATGATTCTATGTGGATGGATATATGTAGTGGGTATCTTCAATCCTTTATTTAAATTACATCATTATTGTGGTCTCGTCCTTAAGATCATCCACAAACTCTTTGAGGTCTTTGTAAATTTGGGAAATGTTGGTGGTCCTTGCATCACATTATTCATTCCTTTTTAATCATGTTTGAATTTATCAACATTTTATACTAGTTCATGAAATTAAAGTTTAGTTTCATTCAAATAAATCATCAATTTATATATGTTAATGAGTTTAGTGAACTTTTTTAGGAGATCCACCTATTCATAATTTTTAATTACTAGTTATTTCACCTGATAGTATTTTTCTCCAGGAATTGAAAAAATTATCGTACAAAAATATAATGAAATCAATTTTTTGGTTTTTATTTACTTTTATAAAAAGAAAATAAATCAACATAAATTTAGAATATAGAAATTGATAAATAAAAAATTATTGGTTCTAAATTAATTGAGACATATTCGATTCATTCCTCTTACAGGTAATGAAAAACAAAAATTATTTTCTTAATGCAACATAGTTGCTAACAAAAGTCATCTCACTTAAGGATATTTCATAGTTCTTCACTCACATAATCTTATTTACCTAAAATGTTTTTTTTCTTGTTAATATTTAATATTTAGAAATAATTTAACATAAATAAAATAAAAGATAAATCTATCATGAAATTATAAAATTTAATTAATGAATAAATACAATATCCTTTATTGTTTTGTTTATGGGTTCTATATTTATTCTAATATGTGTTTATATTAATTGTGACAATTCAATTTTGATATCTCAGGAATGAATTGATATTTTTTAGATGATGTTGTAAAATATATAAATCATTTTGCAATATTAACTTCACCTTATCCTATAATCATGGATAACGTAACTCCTCAATCCAGAGTGTGACATATACTAAGGCATGGCTCCATCACAGGCCATTTCAACCATTGAATGGATAATAGACATCGTATGAAGGGCTTGTATCTTATAAATAGATGTAATAATATATAACAAATGAATATTAACAAGTTCAAGTCAAGTGTGGTGGTGGATGATTTTCACACCCATGCACATCACACTTGCACATCACATAAATAATAAAACATAATAATTCAATCACAGAATAAAAGAAATTACCACATACCTCCGCCAGGAAAAAACTCAAGTCAACCCCACAATTTTGAGGGTATGAGTTCATAGTGTAATGGTAAATGAATTTAATTAAATATATTAAACTAATATAATGTGTTTGAGAAATGAATATGAAGAAGAATAACAGACATCTGAAATCACAAAATAAAAATAGAATAAGAATAAGATAAAAAGAGGATGGATATGTGAAATGTGACACAATATTAAAAAACCCTAATGAAATATTTTTTATTTAAAAATATAATAATTTGAAAACTCATTTAAAGAAAAAATACATTAAAAAAATTAATGATGAAAAGAAATGGGTGTTGCAGAACCCCCTCTGGAACATATCTTCTGGAAGTTTGATAAGGATTCTTGGACCAGATATTCAAATCACACCACGGTCCATTATTATAGGATTCTCAAAATTCAATTGTATAAATTTATAGAAATTTATTCTTAAGGGGTCAAAACAAGATGATGTTATGGAATATATAATGGATTTGAATTTTTATATCTTAGAATTCTAGTAATTTATCTTTAATGAATATCATTCAATGGAATCCTTAATGATTCTATAACACCATGGAATTTTATTTTGAAATAATTCTATGAGCCCTCGTTCAATTATACTCCTAATCACCTCAAATATATATGCGTATCAAATATTATTATATAGTTATGAAGATGTGGTCAACATTGTCGTCTCGAAAAATGCCCCAACATCGTTGATTTTTTCAGTCCCTTATATGGCCGAATTTGAACTGGAGACAAAATAGAATATTAAATCTCAAGAACAAATCAATAATAAATACTAATCCCATAAATTGGAGTGATATTATAAATTTAATTCACTAAATATTGAAGATTTATAAAATTATTTAATTTCCAGAATTAATCCATTTTCACAATTATTCCCAAAAATCACAGAAAATACAAAAATGTTCTAAATAAGATCAAATAGATTAATGACATGTTATTAAATAATTTAATAACATATGAATTTTTATTAAAATATTATCTTTATAAACCATCGAAATGGGTAATAAATTCACTGCACCTTCATGTCCAAGGGAAACAAGAAAATAATAAGTCGAATTATTACCAAGAAAATAGGACTTCATAGAAAAAGATGATGAAGAGAATGAAAATATTTACAACATGTGAGAACTATTTTATTGCGTGAGACTTTCTTATATGTGTTTAGATGAGGGTCATTGATATTTGTAATATAATTTATGAAATAAAACACTATTATTGTACGTTTTGACTATAAGGATATGTTAAATAATGAAAATTAATATAACATGTAGTTTCGAACCGAGGAAAACAGTGGGGCAACCGACTCACCCGACGGTTGATCTCACGGAGGGCTGAGATCTTCTCAATCGTCAAGCTCAAGTATATCGATCTTCGTTTATAAACTCCCAAAGGTTTCATATCCAACGATACGTGGGCCTGCTTTCCAATGTAAGGCTTTCACTGGGTGATTTGGCCAGCGATGCTTAAGAATTGAAATTGGATGAGAGGATGGGATGTCAGGATCATTTCACCCTTTTAGGGGGATTTATTGCCTATTCCGGGACTCTCTTATTGATTTAAGATGTATTCATATGTTCTCGAATCATTGTTTTATACCCATGAAAAGTATCCACAGTTTATTCCTGGTAGGCAATGATCAGCAGAACACAGGGATTAAGAATCACTTAGGACGGATGTTTACCATCCCTCATTGGATTAATGACACTAAGGAGTTTGGACACAATGAGATGAAACTGGTTTGAAGCCCCATAACTGGGCACTCTGGAGTTTATTGTCATCCACGGGGGACAGATAATGACTTGAGCATTTTGATCAATCCTGTGATACAAGCTTCCTATTAATCCTCATGAGAAGAATTAGAATCCACGTAGTTCAGTGCCACTTGACGGGAAACATCACATTTTAAGGTCGTGGGATGAGGACCAAACCGTACAGTTTAACATTATGGGGAAAGGTCCTCCAGGCCAGAGGTTCCCGATCAATGTTGGTGCGGGACTCATGCCAGAGCAGCCAAGAAGACCCAAGGAACGCGATTTCCTGGGCCATAGATACGGCCGTTCTGTGGTAATGAGGACATGGTCTGAAAGTGATAGATGTGTATCAGACATTGATATCGGGCTTTCATGTCCGGGAAGTTTCCTACGTATCCCAGTAGGTCGAGAATCGCAGTCCATGTAGTTCATGGAAGATTAGGTCTTATACGTGAGAGTTTCCTACTATTGGGATTGATCCTCTAGGAGGCATCCTACATACCCTGCATAGGTGATAGGGATTAAAACCCACATAGTTTCTTCAACCACCGTCATAATACGGATGCCTTAACCATCATAAATTTAAAATCCCATGTGATTCATTCTTGGTGTGAGAAATAATAGAATGTGACAGACCCGGGAAGCCTCTCACATTCTTCCTATTGAGGGAAGGGGAGGAAGACGATGAGCGGAGGAAAAGTCAAAGACCACTTGGCTGTCCTTCACCCTGATGTTGGAGGAAGGTAGGAGTCATGTAGCAGAGCAATGAACCTTCCGTGATGAGAGGGGAAGGGTAGTTGGCATCCGGAGAGGATGGCATGAATCTTACTCCAGGAGGGACGCCCAGCCCCTCCCATGTGAAGAGAGAAGTGATCACTGGTGCCGCTTGTCAAAAAGAAATGAAAGAGGGGTCCCTCAATCCTTGCATGTTGAGTGGCAGAAAGTGGACTCTCGGGCACGGAACCTACACTACCAGGGGAATGTGAACCCAGGAATGTTTCGGGAGCCCGCTCAAGGCCCAGGGAAACCCCTTTGTCCTCGCCTACCGTGGGTATTAGAACACAAAGTGGTGCGCTAATGCACCTGAAGGTTTCATCATACGGGACTAGTGGCTTCAGTAGAGGCCTTGGCTCAAGGCTGATGAATAGGCCAATGAAGGGATTGAGAAAGATCAGGACGGATTGGAAGGGTTTCATCTGGCTCGGGGAATGGGAACACCGAAGAAGTTGGCTGGCCAATTGGGTGCATGAGGAGTGGAACCCTTCGTGTAGGGGGTGCTACGCAGATGGAGAGGTCTTCCACGTACAAGGGTGGTACGCGAAATAATAGGCATCCCACGTACCAGGTTTGTACACGGCTTCGGGTTCGGCCAGCGTACCACGTTGGTACGCGGTGGAGTCCATGCGAGCAGTGGCGGCCATGGGATAAGTTGGTTAGGAGTTCATCGGTCAGGGCTTCGCCCACATAGGAGGGTGCTACGCGGTGCGTCAGATCGGAAAATGGGCATAGACTCCCTGGTCCGCGGGGATTACATGTACGGAGGGGTCATGGCTTGCGGTCTTATTTTTATTCATTTATTTTTATGTTCACAGTTCACCAATTTTTCATGCGTTTATCATTTCCTTATTAATTCGTTTCCATTTTCATACCTGTTCTGGTTTGGGAATTGGAACATCGATGTTTGCGAAATCCTAAGCTCCTTCCTCCGAAATACTTCCACCTGAATCCAATCAATCCCATTCTTCTCCCCCACGATGTTATTTTATAGAGGGGGATTGAGATATATTTGTGTTCATGTGGCACCTTTTGTAGAGGCCCATGAACGAATACCCAGTTTATGGATGACTTGGTCAATCCGCAACTCGCGGGGGGAATTGAATGATCCTCACCCATGAACCAAATCAGTTCGAGGGGTGCTTTGGAACAGTTCATGGCTCTGCATATATTCTGCAAATGATAGTGCACACAGTCTTGGGAGGTTGATGTGTTTCGCGGCTGGTGTGAATCATGACGGTGGACCGGCCTAGCGCTTGTCTTGCACCATGCCCGTAGATGGTTCCCGCCTCTGTTTCACGGACGACGCTGGTCTACAGAGGGGGCGGCATGATGAACTGTCCACGTACCATCAATATTGGACCGGTACGCAGACAAGTCAGTCCTTTGTAAATTTTGAGTATTATACATATTTTTTCCAATTCATTGAAGGAAATTGGGTATAATCCTTTCCCAAAGTAACGGGATTCCCATTATCCTTTGTATATTTTTCAGGACCCTACAAATGCCACCATCAGAATGGGGTCCGATCGGAATGAAGAAGAGACTATTCTGATGTAGAGTGGTCCTGAAACTTTGATAGTTCATGGTAGAGGAGTGGACCCCATAGGAGACCACACATAAAAATATGGGGGCCCCTACCATTGTCTTTTACCAGATTCTATGTGAAAACAGAGCTCTCTTTTTGTCTCTGTGCACCTGCTCCTTTGCGAAACTCTTCTTCTGCGAACTAGCTTTCGCTTCGGTGAATTGTTCCCCATTCGTGCTTGCCTTCATCCATGGACCAATCTCCCAGCCGAGAACTAAAACTTTTAATCAATTTAATTGTAATCCAATATGGGCCGCATTGGAAATAGCTACGCAGGTACAGATGGTACGCGGACTGGGATAATCTAGACTTTAAAACTTCTGAAGTCTTCCAAATCTAAACATTTAAATCTGGGATTGAGATTCTGCGGAGCAGCCCGATTCACAGCTTTGTGGATAACTCTCCGTGGGCCATAGCATCATGGTCCTTTTCCACATAGGGTTGGTTCACGAAATGCCATCATGGAGAACTAGCTTATGAGGCCAGCCCGTCGATCTCGTCATGAAGGCTACTCGATAGAGTCCTTTGTCAAATACTCGGTATTTTTTCTTAATTTTATTATTTTGGACAAACCATCTATATGGTTTCCCAGATGCAGGGAGAAAATATGGTTCCTCCTCGACCTGTGATTATGCCTACTGTCGAGCCTCTTCTGATTGGTCCAGGGAGGCGTCTATCTATGATCAATAGAGTTGAGAGAATCCAAGAGGACCCCAGCCGACCCTTCATTCCCAATGATGGTGTTTTGAAGGACATGATCTCTCGCGAAATTCTGGGATATCTGTTATCAAATTATCTTCTGATTTATGGTTTTGTCCTTCAAGATGATGTCCATATCCACCTTGTCTTCTCGGGTCTTCTTTCCCCTTGTTTGGAAGCGTCGTCGAATCGTGATCAAGAGAACCTCACCCAGTCAGGAGATATGATATCTGATTCTAATCTGAAAGAAACATTTATATTGGCAGACTATGTTTGGACTCAAAGTGATCGATACACTCAGGAATTCTCCCTAGAAGACATCCTCAAGAGTTACCCCTCCTTGATCAACCTTTCTTGAGTGGATCCTGACGTGGGGGGGATTCCCATGTGGGATCTTCAGTCAAGTGGAATTTTATCAAATGACTGGTCCTAGGCCTTCTGGGTCCATTATCATTGATGAAAATTTCCCAAGTCACTGGGAGAGGTAAATCTGTACTCCATAGTGTGGGCTTCCCAATTTGATTTTTACTCACCATCTTCAATTCTTCCTAACGTTATTAGTCGCTGGTGTTTGAGAACTAACACTTTCAACCACGGACATGGTGATGTTAGTATTATTTTATGGGAAATATACCAATTGGGAGGGCTTCTGATCATTAGTGAGATGCATGATGATTTTTAGCCTACCCCTAACACATGAGACGATGCCGAACAGGTGCCTTCATTGGCAAGGGATCAGCTTGTTATGGTGGAGCAGTTACTGGGTCAGCCCTTGCGTGCCCGCTCGCTTATTCCCAAATGCACCGGGAGAGGTTAATTTAGGAAGGCCACCTATCCTATGATTAAGTTCAATCTCCCCAGGACTCATCCTTGTCAACAATCACGAACTATCCTAGGTTCCTACTTGGCAGTTCTGGAGGCGGGTGACTATCTGTCATGGGGTTATGAGGTGCACCCTGATGTGCCGCATATGCTCAGGCTGGTAGGTCTTTTCGCCATTTTTTGAGCGGGTGGTTATTCCCATATTGGTATATCAACCCATGTGTCAGGGCTTGCACCCTGATCATTGTAGCTGAGATGGCGGGAGGCTGCCCAGTGAATCTGGTCGGGCCCACTTTGGCTCGTATTTAAGAATTACTGAGCAACATGCAGGTGGATGGGTCACCCTATCGTCTGAGTGGGCCATTTGCATTCTTATATGGTTGGGTAGTAGATAATTACCGCTGTTATGAGTATCGTTATGACACAGTCATTTCACTTCATACTATTTAGACTACCCTGTGTGATATAAATGGGGTTCGTCTGATGTCCCTCATCTCTGATGAAGTTTTCATGCTTCTAAGTGTCTTCTCCCTGTTCGCTTTCACTCACTACCCAACTCCTTATGGCATCATGGTTGACAACCGCAAGGGGAGCTTAGAAGATCATTATTACTTGATTTAACTATGAGATGGGTTTTTATCCGCGGGAATTGATGGGATATCACTATGTGAGTTGTAAGACCCATATCGTTTTTCTCGATAGTTTGGATGCATACAACTCCATGTTTCCCTTCCCCATCCTCAGGCCCACGAATTGCATCTTGCCATTCTCTATCAATGGTGGTTGATATTGATGCAGGAAGGATCAAGAACAATTATTCCCTTGACTTCCATAGGACTGGTTGTCATCCTATCATTGGAGTATGCGAGAATGTGGATAAAGGTTTACCCAGTTGGGATCCTGGGGAAGGTTGTCCAGCGATTTCCCAAATTGGAGGTCATTGCGGCTACTGTGCTTACCGTAACTTACTCGTCATATTTAAGTGAGGACCGATTGATGGATCGATGATCAAAGTGGCTAAGGGGATCTTCCACTTCCATCCACAATGTGGAAGATGTTCCGACAGATCCAATCCTTTGGATGTAAATGAGGATGATCTTGTGACTTCGGGCCCCCATTATGTAATTCCCAAAGCTTCTCCAGATGATACTGGACTTACCAGCTCAAATACCAAGACTAAACTAGGGATATAAGTTTCTGAACCTCCAGTCATGGAACAATCTTCTAGTGCACACATTTATACGCTAATTTTAATTCCAAACTTCATTCATGTGTTATCTAACGAGGATACCAAAGACCCTCGTGTTATGGCAGACCATCGAGCAGTGCAAAGGTGGGCCTGGCCCCGGATCTGTGAGATTGTTTCTGAAACTCCTCTTGCTGAGATGGAGACTAAAACTGATGCCCTTCAGAAACTCTTTATAGGATTGGGGTTAGTTTGATTCGACTATTGACAACTTCATTTTCTCACCTTCTAGGTCCTCATTGTCCGTGGGGAGACTGCTGCTAGTGAATAGAGACTTTCTCACCTCGGTGCCTCTTATTGAGGGACCCAATCTTTTGATGAATCTATGATAAAGCTCCACCTACTGATAGCACTATAGGAGAGATATCAAGATCAGGTGACTTCCCTATTTACCTATCTACCTGAATGTGATGCTCAAGCAGCGATACTGAGGGATCAGTTTTCATATTTGACTGGTGACCCTGAAGCTTCTAGGAAAGGGATCAATGTTCTATAAATGACGGTGAGGCATACTTGTTCAGTGGCCGATGTTGAGGCCAGGGAGAAGGCCGTGCTGGAGAAAAATTGCAATAACCTTCACCTTACGGTTACTGATCTGGTGGAGAGAGCAATCCAGGCTCTTTTGTGATTGCCAGAGCTATTTCTATACACTCTATTTTACCTCATTTATTGATGCGATGGAGAGACTCAGGCTTGTAGACATCCTCATTTTTTGTCCAAATGGAATACAAAAGGCTGTCGATCTTCCCTTGTTGTAAAATTTAACTGTTACTAGAATGGTTGTGGTATAAATAACAACTCACGGAATTAGAATTAATCATAGTTTGGGAAAATGATAAAAAAGAAACGAGCTCTAATTTTTTCTTGGACCATGGGATTCATCCAGCATAGTTTGACTATTTCTAGTGTTTTGTATAAAAACCCAACAAACGTTTTTCCTTTTCCATCAATACCCTAATTTTTCCTGGTCCCATTTGGTGTGGACCCAGCGGGTATGGAATTGCTTTTTCTTAGGTCTCCCTTTTTGTGTTTTTGACCTAACAGGATTTGCACCTCTTTTTGTGAGTGGTTTAAAGTCCCTCCGACAAAAATATCGTTACTCATGTTTTAGTTCGAACAACGTTGTCGAGATATGGTGGGGAGAGGGCCCTGAAGAGGTTTGGTTGATTAAAATATGCCTCAATACCTTTCAGACACATGTGGGGGGATCATGTTCAGATTAAAACAACATTCAGGGCATGTCTCAAGGCATCAGATCCATATCGGCTTCCAAAGGTAAGAAAAGCATCACATAAGGAAGACACGCCTTGGTTAGATAGGCCAGGGGCGATCAATATGCAGATCCGCTGAGGGAATAGTATGAATAGTCGTGGAAAGGTGTCCTTAAGTCAGGGACAGTCCATTTATAATGGCCTGAGGACCACATGAAATTCAAGATTAAGGAAACCACCATGTGTGGCTTATAGAATTATGAAAACCACAAGGGGTGGCTCAGAAAGGGTATGTGACATCTGAAAGGGATAGGGACCATCTATATTAATTAGGAGTGTGGTCTAAGGGTCCTAGTCATACACATTTAGTTAGCATATAGGATGGTTAGAGCATGGCACAGTTTAAAGTCATGCAGTTGGGACATTACTCAAAATGGAATGGATTTTCCTGGCTCTCGGTAATTTCGACAGATACATTCCACCATATTTAGGTAGGGTTGTGAAAGAGGTTGTTAAACTGCAGCTCATAGGGTTTCTGAATCCTGGGATGGATATGGGGGCTCAGAGGTCAAGAGGCGTAGGGATAGAAGCATTGCTAAAGGAAATAATTCCTTTAGTAGATGGTCCCGGGTTGATCAATATGTAGAGCCATTGATCGCATGGTATGCATAGTCACACAAGGGTGTCCTTAGGTCAATGATTGTATTCTCCCAATAGCTGAGAAACTTCAGGGAAGTTGAGATTCGGGACCACCAGGGTTGGATTTACAAGGGTTCGGTTCTTTCAGGGCGCAGAGCATTATTTAAGAGGAGAGGGTTCCTGGATACAGAAGAAACATCTATGCTGGATTTCCCAAGAATCGGTAAATTTATCCCTTCCCACGCTGGACTGAGATGGTGGATTGTGCAGGTCTGGACCGTGCATTGAGGGAAGGAGGGAAAACTCTATTCCTAATTGAACCCATGACATGTTTGACCATGTAGTTTAACATCATGTGGAGAGGACATAGGAAAATTTAAATTCTGTGCCATTTAACGTCATTTGGTGAGGACAGCTTCCGTGCAGTTTAATGTAATTTGGTAAAGACGGGAAGCATTATTAAATATACTGTGCAGTTTAAAGTCATTCAGTGAGTATGGGGGGATTTTTTAAATTCCATTAAAATTCTTGTGGTTGGAAGCATTTCCTTGGATGTTTAATGATTGGTCTTGGCAGCATCATGCCAGGAAGCAAAGACATGTTCCATGCTGTTTTAGTCGTCTTGCAGTAAGGCCATAGTTTCAAAGGCCACTCTTGATTAGAATGTAAATGGGTTTGAATATCTCGGTGTGTCCAAGACGTGGAGATGGATTGATGGTGTAAATAGTGGTCCTAGGGCCTCTTGGATCATGAGAAATGATAGGGGGCTCTGAGGCCAGTAAGCTTACGGAGATAGGAAGTGTACTGCTTGAGGAAATATTGCCTTTGGTAGATGGGCCAGGGGCTATCAATATGTTGAGCCGCTGAGGGCATGTTATGTATAGTCATGCCTAGGTGTCCACGGGTCGATGGATTTTCACTTATAATAGCCATAAATTATTATGAGGATCATCGATTGACCGGGCAACGAAGTCTGTCATTTGGTAAGGAAATATCTGGACATGTCGAGGATGTTCGTCCCTAATTGTTGTTAAAACACAAAGAGTTCACTGTGATGATTTATCTTGTGCATGGGGTGTACCTTTACGCCATGCAGTTTAACATCATATGATAAGGACCAAGTACTCATAGTTTAATGGTCATAGAGTTCAGACCATTGGGTGACAATTGCTACAATCACCTGGAGGGAAATTGAGTTTGGATTCTCTAGTACACTCTGAACAAGTGTGAGGGGATGATGGTGTAAAATATAACTCTGGGGTTTCCCGGATTATGAGAAATTGTGTGTGGCTCTGAGGTAGTTAAGCGTATGGAGATATGAAGAGTATCACCAGAGGAAATCTTTCCTTTGGTAAACGGGCCAGGGGCTATCAATATGCAGAGCCGCTGAGGGCATGGTATGCATAGTCATGAAAAACTGTCCACTTGTCAATGAATTTCCACTTCCGATGTCCATGGATGATTATGAGAATCTAGGAATGCTCATTGCATAGAGTTTGGAATATGGGGATAATGGTGTCCAAGCATACAAGAAACATCTTCACCGCAATTTCTTGTTGAGTCAAAGTAGCCTAGCCATGGTTTGTTATTTGTAGATGCAGATTGTCATGTGAACCATAGGCGGATAAATAGGCTAACCATGTAGGGGTACCCTATAAAAATTTGGATGTGAGAGGGTAACGAACATATAAACCAATGCTCCATAAATTTTTGAATCGGGAGATATGATTTGGGGGCTCAAATGCTGGTAAGGGTACAGAGATAGGAAGTGTATCGCCTGATGAAATAAAAACTTTGGTAGATGGGCCAGGGGATATCAATATGCAGATCCGCTGAGGGCATGGTATTCATAGTGATATAAAGGTGTCCTTCGGTCGATAACATTTCACTTCCGATGGCCATGGTTTTTTATGAATATCCACAATTATCCAGGTTGTGGAGTCTGATGTATGGAGAGGATGTATCCAAACACGCAAAGAGTATTCCCATCCTGTTTCACCGTATATCTTTGTTGGGTTTTGATGAAGTCCATGCAGTTTTAACATCGTGCGGTAAGGATGAAGATAGACCAACGTGAAAAGGGGATTCTGTGTAGGTTTAATGTTGTGCGGTAAGGGCGAGGGTTATATATGCATGTTTTATCTTATATCATCGGTTAGGTTAGGAGATAAGATCCTGGAATTAATACATATCCTTCGAGGGAAGGAATCAAGCCACACGTAGTTATTTTGGGGAATACACCCCATGTAGGTTTGGGCCTTATACGGGGGAAAGGGGGTATTCATAACTTCATTTGAGGTGGTTGGGCTAGGGTGTGGAATTTAGGCATCTCTGTGTATCCTGCGAGGGTAGGAATCAAGCTATATGTAGTTATTTAGAATATAATACACCCTGTACTGGTCTGGTCCATACATGATGTAAAAGGAAATTTTTAATATTTCTTATCCGTGCAGTTTAGCATCATGTGGTAAGGATGAGGAATACACCCCATGTAGGTCTGGTCATTACACGGGGGAAAGGGTCATTTTTTTATTAAATTTTGGGGTGGTTGGGCCATGATGTGGGTTCCTGGAATCTCTACGTATCCTGCAAAGGTGGTAATCATGTTATACGTAGTTCTATGAAAGGGATACAACCAGTGCATGGTTGGTCCGTACACGGGGGAAAAGGTAATTTTTAATCTTCATTTGGTGGTGGATGGGCCAGGATTGGGGACCCTAGCGTTGATATGTATGCTGAAATTGATGGAATCAAGCCATACGTAGTTCTCTGAAATCATTGCAGTTTAACATCATGTGGTGAGGAAAAAATAATCTTAGTTTAGGGTCATAGAGTTTGGACCATTGAGGCATGGCATTTTAACGTCATGCAGCTCAGATGATAGGTGTTTGGCAATTTAACGTCCTACAGCTCAGACGATTACTGCTTTTTGTTATGAGAAATACTTCTTCAAAAATCATTCAATCGTAGGAGCGGTATTGAACTGCTCATACATGTAGATCATGTGATATTATCTGTTGGAGTAGACCTTGTTTATAACATATGGCCCCTCCCTCGTGGGCTCCAGCTTTGGTGGTTTCTTTCCGGGTATCAATGGGGTCTAGAGGACCACTACCAATTATCCGTCGATGAAAGACCAAAGACGAACCTTTCTATTGAAGTCTCGTGTGATCTGGTTCTGATATACTTCCAGATGGTGAAAAGGGTGAAACCTCTTTTCATCTGGCTGTTCCAATTCACCTAGCCATTTTTTTGATTGCTCATCGGTGGATAACTAATCAAAAATGGCATCACAGAGCAAGGGAAATTTGAGTTCAATGGGCAAGACCGCTTCTGTTCCATATACTAATGAGTACATAGTAGCCCGAGTAGCGATGTCGTTTGTTGTTCGATAAGCCCACAGTGCATGACGGAGTTTATCCGACCAAGAATTCTTGTCTTTGTCCACCATTTTATGGAGAATGTTCAATAGGGTCTTGTAGAAAGCCTCTATCTATCTGTTGGCCATTTCATGGTAGTGGGGTGAGTAGTTATCCGTGATACCATATTCTCATTATAGTTTCTCCAATTCAGCAGTGCAGATATTTGTGACGTTATCCATCAGTATGGTATGAGGGACACCAAATCTAGTGATCATATTGGCTTTAAAAAAGCCGACAATGCTTCTTTTCCCAACTTCCTAAATGGGTTTATATTCTACCCATTTGGAAAATAAGTTGGTTTCTATGAGGATACACTTCAGTTGTGTGTCCATGGAGGGAGGATATTGTCCCACAACTTCCATTCCCCAGATGGAAAATGGACAGGAGTAATTGAACTGATGAAGTAACTCAGGGGTTTGGTGAATGATGTTGGCATGAATTTGGCAGGAGTTGAATTTTGAGGTAAAGTGCTCGCAATCTCATGCCATGGTGGGGAAATAGTACCCAAGACGTCGAACATGATGGGAAATCTTGGACCCTTCATGATGTGCTCCACATACTCCGGCATGTACTTCAGTCATGACGACAGTGGTTTATTCTCCATCAATGCATCAGAGGAGGACCTCGTCGAGGCCCCTTTTGTATAGGAAATGTCGTTGACTTGTGCCTCCATATAGGAAAAAGCTGACTACCCTTCTCCGTATTTTCTCTCATTCAGCCTTGTCTGATAGAAGTTCCCCCCTTTGAAGGTATTTTGCAGTGGGGGTCATCCAGCCGGTGGTAGGAGCATATGGCTCAGGTATAGGACTGACATCGTTTATTTCATCCATCTTAGTCTAAACAATTGTAAATTCTATTCGATGAGGAGAAATACTGATAATTTTTTCATCCCGGTTTGGGTCAGCTAGGGTTGTGGCCGCATTAGCTAATGCATTGGCCGGGGAATTCTGAAACCAGTGAATATAGGTAAATGTTGGTTCTGTAGAGAATTCTGCCATTAACCCACGAACATGGTCAAATAGGGGAATCATATACTCCTTTTTGATAGAATAGTCACTATTGACTAGCTTGATGACCAGTTCAAGGTCACCTTTTACCTTAAGGTGATGTACTTGTGCCTGGAGTGCGATCTCCAAGCCTACTATGAGGGCTTGATGCTCCGCATCATTGTTTTTACATCTTTCTAATAGGAAGAAAGAATATTTCATGAATTCCTTTTCTAGGGACATGAGTATTATCCCCAAACCCACCTTGTTAAATTTGGGATCCTCCATCCTCTTCTAGGTCGGGCTTCGGGATACGCAGTTGAAGTACATTTCCCATATCGGGAAATCCACTTGAATAGAGAAGATGTCTTCATTAGGTAGCCTGACGTCTGGTGCAGTGGTACCTGTCGAGGGGTGATCTACCATAAAATCTTCTAATGCCTAAGATTTGATGGATTTATAAGGCAGAAATCGGATGTCATACTATTGCAGGATGACTACCTATCGGGATAGGATCCCAATCAGCATCGGGCGGCTGAGGATGTACTTGGTTGGGTTACTATGTGACAATAAATATACTTCATAATGCTGTAAATAATGTTTCAATTTTTGAACTAAGAAGACCAAGGCCAAACAACTCTTCTCGATGTTTGAGTATCGAGTTTCAGTGTCGATCATGGTTCGAATGAGGTAATAAAGATTGTTTTCACTGCCGTCATCATTTTTCTATGCAAGGAAGGCTCCCAATGACCGCTCTATGGCTGTCACGTATAAGATAAGAGGTCTCCCTTCAACCAGGGGCATGATAACCAGTGGGCCCAAGAGTTACTTCATTAGGCTGTCGAATGCCTCTTGGAAATCATATATCCATTGGTACGTAACCCCATTTTTCATTAACCTGGTGAAAGGAAAACATTTTCCCTCCAGGTTGGCTATGCACTGCCTAATATAGGCTAGCTGTCCTTGGAATCCTCTCAACTGAGTGAGATTACTTGGAGGTGGTAATCAATGGATATCCATTGTCTTTCCGGGGTCGGCTTCGATGCCATGATTGCGTACGATGAAGCCAAAGAATTTCCCAGAGGTAACCCCGAAGGCACATTTCAAGGGGTCATATTCATGCTATGTTGTCAATGTTTGTTGAAGACAGCTTCCAGTTCTGACATGTGGATTGATCACTGTCTTGATTTGACCACCAATTCATCCACGTAGCATTCAACGAAACACCCCAGGAATGGTTTAAATATATGATGCATGGCATGTGGATATGTGGTGCCAGCGTTCTTGAGACTAAAGGGAATGACCCTATAACAAAATAATCCTTTAGGGGACCTTATTCAGTGGTATCTTCATCTTCTCAGGCCATCTAGATTTGATTATACCTAGAATAACCATCCATGAATGAGAGAGCCTCATACCCGACCGTTGCATCGATTAATAACTTGGTGATCGGGACCGGAAAATCATCTTTCGGGAAATGCTGATTGAGATATCTGAAATCTGTACATACTCGGATTTTTCAAATCTATTTCATGAGGGTGACAATGATGGCTAGACATATGGGGTGTTGAAACACCCGAATGAATCTTTCTTTAATTATCTTTTCAGCATCGGCCTCTATTTTGGCATCATGTAGGGGGTGCGTCCTTCTGCCGGCTTGTATATAACACTGATGGTCTTCTGCAATACCTAAGTGGTGCGTCACAACCATGCGATTGAGTCCCATCATTTCTATATAATTCCAGGAAAAAACATCTCAATGTTGCTTCAGGAAAGAGTTATATACCTTATGCTCCTTGGGGGATTTGGTTGTACTAATAAGAGTGGGACTTAGGTCTTCCTTGGTATCGAGGTTTATTTCTCGGAGCTCATCCACAGTGGTGGAGATACCATCCTCAAATATGAGTGGATCATCCCTGAGATCTTCCTCCTCTTCTTCCCTTACATTATCATTTTCATGATCCGACGGGGGGTGTGTTCTTTGCATGGGCTTGTGGGAGTTCGGAGGCGAGGCATTGTAGGAATCCTTGATCATGTTTTCACCCCCAAATTGAGGGTTAGCAGTCATTTTTGCATTTTCATTCTTGGCCATTATGGATGAAGGCATGAGTACAATTGAGAGCGTGTTCGGACATGAACTCCTACTCTAATCATGGTTGATGGGCAGTACATAGTCTCCACCAAGTTTCTTGAGGGGGTTATTAGGAACCATTTCTAGACCATTTGGAGCGGGGATCCAGTTGATAACATCGACCGAAGGCTGCTTCTTTTTTTCTAATAAAACCCGGCATCAATGTAGTTTGACTTGGAGAGATCAAAAGGGGCCTAGTCACCATGCAATGTACCACCTTGTCCATTTACGCAATACTTGATACACTGGTGGTAAGATGAAGGGATGGCCATGTGCTAGTAGAGCAATGACTTTCCTAGCAGGGCATTGAATGTTGTGTTCATCCAGACCACCAGGAATTCTGAGTAGGCCACATGGTGGCCAATATGGGTTTTTAGTTTGATTTTTCCCATTGGTTTTTGTTCACTCTGTTCATAACCAGAAAAAGTTGTGGCTGAGGGTATTAGATCATCTGCACTGTAGCCCAACATACGAAGTGTACGTAGGGGAAGGAGGTTAAATCTAGAGCCATTTTCAAAAATGACATTCCGGATCTCAACATCATTTAATTTACCAGATACATATAATTTTTTGATGTGTCATTTAATGATGGAATCATCATCCTGATCGGTGACAGAAATCACCATATTGCATTCAGCCGAGCCTGTATCCATTTGGTAAATCTCGGTGTCAGCTACATCGACATGAAACTCCTTTGGCCTAAGCAAGTCTTCTATAAGTGCCTCCCTGAGATATTTTGACAAACTTAGGGCATCAAGGACTAATAGTTGGCTGGTTCTGATGCAAGATGCTTAAGGATATCGTATTTCTGCTCCAGGGGCTGACACTTCTCCATTGGCGAGAGAGTTTTAGCAGGCACATTAGGAGCTAGAGTATGTGACGAGGAGGGACTGTCCATGGGGTTGGATGTGGAATGTGTTCCCATGTTCTGGGGACTCGTCCTGGCCAGCCTGTTTGTTTTCACTAGGCATCTAGAAAATTTTTCCTCCTTTGATAAGTATCGTAGAATGACGGGCCCACAATGGCCTCTTGTGGAGGTGGAGGGATATTATATCTCCTTTTGAGTTTGTTGAAGGGAACTCCCATGGGTTTCCACAATAATAACGGTTTACGTTGTGGTAAAACCTTAGGGTTGGTTTTGTCTGCGACTACTTCTCCCCTGGTATCCCCTTCTTCTGCTATTCCTCCTTCCGACCCCTTATGTTGGGAAATCGGGTTCGTAACCATAACCTTAGTTAGGGAACAATTATATTAGATTGACTTTGTTAATGGAATTAATGATTAGCTCCTCATCCTGTGACAGGTCAGACTGGTTAGTTTTCCCTGATGGATCTTTTTGGTGGGTCGGTGCCAGTGGTGCCATGTTTGGGGGCATAAAATCTGACAGTTTTGAGGCTAACTTCGGCCTCGTTGCTGATTGCTCCACTTTCGCTTGTCTCCTGCCTTTTTGGTTAAGCCTGGATGACTGACTCGTGGAGGGTTGTGAGCCCAATATTTTCAGCTGTGCGACATTAGGGGTTGTTGGAAGAAACATTGGCTATTGTAGTTGAGCTCGGAGTATGCCCTGAGCTTGATTGATAGCTTTCCGGGTCATCGAGTCATCCAATTTATGTCTGTTATTTCGGGTGAATTCTTACCACCCCTCCCCTTTTTTGGTGTCGGTGGTAGAAATTTACATCATATCTGCAGGGGGTGGACCCATCTCGACCTTCCCGGAGTCTACCATCATTTATAGGAGGTCCTTGAAGACAACTCATTATCGGATATTGTGCCCCATCATTCGATGGTAAGGAAAATAATCTGGAATGTCATCGCGGCTGAATTCTTCGGGCTTCATTGGCTATGGGTGGTGCAGCCAATTGCAATTCATGGTGGAGATGACGTATCCATAGACATGGTCTTCTTCATATGAGTATACATTGTGTATTCATTCCTCGAACTGGTTCCACATCGATCCACCCTGATCATCCCTCTTGGGTGGAGGTGGCCGCTGATATCCAAGGGCCACTTGAGGATTTAGTGGAGGCCTAGATGGTGGAGCAGATGCAGGGGCTGGCATGATTGTGATAGAGGATGATTCAGCTCTAGCTGCTCTCTTTTCAGGAGCCAGTTAGGCAATTCAGGACATCATATTAGTCCACTACAGGGAGTCTTCAATTCTCTGGGAAATGGCAGAGAGATTGCAGAAGCTGGTGGTGCATTCCACTGGAATGAGTAGTGTTCACATCAAATCTCTAAGGTTATAAATGCATATGGAATGAATATCATCTTGGGCATGTGCTTGTTCAGAGAGTAGGTCACACGCTTCCATCTAGAGATTAAATCTCAAACCCCATCATTCTTACATTGTTTAAAATTCATGATGTCTTTGACCATTGTTTTTGGCCATTTAGAGCTGAAGTGGAACTGGAACTACTACTGAAGGTCTTCCCAAATTTTTATTTCTCTAAACTGGTAGATTCATATAATAGACAAAAGAAGATCCTTGCAAGGTCTGCATGAATTATCTGAGTTTCACTGCTTCTATTTGTTCTGGGGTTCCAATCATATGGTTGTAATAAGACACGTAGTGCATAAAATGTTGTTCTATATCGCCTGATCCATTAAAAATAGGGAATACATGGCTCCCAAAATTGGGTGTAGGAGGTGTGTTTCTAACCCAATTTTGGTAGGGCGTTCATTCTGGTTGTACGACAGCAGATCGACCATCTATTTATTCCAATCGAGCTATTAGTGCCTCAATGGTGTTAGAGAGACCATGGTTTACATCCTGTTGGGCCCGATCTTGGGAAGGTGAAGCCCGAGTCATTTCAAGAGGATCCTGCTCGGCCTACACCAAGGGTGCATATTCCATTTGTGACACCTTCAATGGGTTCAGACATACACACTTTGGTTGCATCCTTAGTTGAGGGATGTATCTTTATTCATCTGAATCCACATTCAGGTAGATGGATGGGTCGGGCACTGCATCAGGTGGGGCCCTGACCATGCTTCGTTTTTCAAGGAAAACCATGGTCTTTGAGGTTGACATGCTGGGAGTTCAAGGTGTGGCTCTTATAGGGAAGATATTTTAATAATATGGTTCCTTAGGAGTTGCTCGGTGTTAAGCCGCTTCAATTCTTTAATTTCCTCTTCCTGTCAAGCGATTCTCTCTTCGAGCGTAAGTGGCTCGTTTTTTTCGAGAGAAGAAGGCGGTTTAAGGGTAACTGATCCTTTCTTCATATCCTTGTCGGAAGATTATAGGGTAATCAGAGAAGGGTTATATGGGGGGGCAATCATATTTAGGTCAGCCCTCTAGTTCCGGTGAGCACACCAGGTGGTTCGTTGTGAATTACAGCCTGACCGGAGCCATCGTCTCTCGATCCATCCAGATTTGCATCATCTTCGGTGCCACACATGGGGTTAACTTCTATGGCTTTCATGGATGCATATCGAAGGGTGTAAGAGATGTAATCTCTAAATAGGAAGATGATCTCCCACTCCATATACTAGTCTTCCCCTTCCTGTCCCTAGATTGCATTCAGGATCCGTGACGAAGGGTGACACATAGGGTTCTTTGATGTGACCTTACGGTATGCCTCTCTCTTGAAGGGTATGAAGGTTCAATGGATGGGATAGGGCAGGGAACTCCTCTTCTGACTATCCTCCCTAGATGAGTGAACACTGATTCTCGTGGGGGAGGTCATTTTTGAGGTGGTAAAAATACCCACAACCCTTAGGGATGGGTTTGGTTCTGTTCCTTGGACGTTGAGTCTCTTTATGTTTTTACTGGTCTCACAGGAGAATTTTTTGTTAAAAATTCCCCCTGTCTTGTAGGCTGGGGTTGACCCTGGATTGCAGCAGTGGCAGCTGCTATCGCTACCTACCTGATCATTCAAGCCCTCATTCGGGGGTGAACCGGATCTGATGTCGAGTTCACCTGTGAATAAATACCCTCTGGGGAGGCAAGCAATGACTGCTGATTGGCCTCTCTTAGTTGATAGGCCTATTGTATTCTTTTGGTGGCCTGATTCATGAGATTTTGAATGGCTTGTTCCCATTAGTTATAATGCTCTTGAGACATACTCAAGGCTTTTCTCAGTTGGGTGTGTCGCCTTTCCTAAACAGGGACCCCACTCAATTGTTTTCATGTGGTGATGATGTTGAAAGAAATTATGCCAAACATGTTCTTCTAGGATGGGAGCGGAGTGAAATGAAGAGCTCCATGTTCTCCCCATCCTATGAAATGGACTACTGTCGGAGCATTAACAATGAGGTGGCACAACTGGTGCACTACGTGGAGGAAGACTTACTCAATGTTTCCATTATGCCTCTTAGGTCGCGGTTTCTGCGCTGAAGTAAGATATTCCATGTCGATGTGATGCAGGAGGTCTCCTATTATCCTGGCCTGGTCTACATACCAATGGTAGGGCAGGAATCTTGATTTCAGCCAGTGGAGGTTTTATCCATATATTGGAGTGGATGTCATTCAAACATTCATCTGACAACATTATGGGTATGTCGAATTGAGAGGTGGTTGTGGGCCAAAACATAAATGGTACATCATCTCTGGAAAGTCGTTTCCTCATGTTCAACATGTCGGCATACTCCTCTGCTAGTGATTCCTCTTCTTGGTCTGCCCAACTGAGACGCTCACCGATATTGTTGTCGGAGGTAGTGGGGTCGGTAGGTATTGAATTATCATGTGGGTGATTCTGAGGCAGTTCAAAAGATGAACATGGCCCCGGTTTGTCTCCTGATTGAAGAAGTGTATCGTTGGCAACTAGCTAGGAATCTGACATGCTGGATCCTATCATTCTGAGTGCCTCGACATATGAGGGATTTTCTATGCTTGATTCAGTAGGTGTAGGACCTTCATTTCGATATGATATATCATTCTGGGGAGGACCATCATAATGGTGGCCACAATGGGGTGGACTACCATTACTAGTTGACGCCTCATGGCATAGAGGACTTTCGCAGTGCATACCCTGGGGAGGACCTCCAAGGTGTTTCCCAACAATGGGAGGACATTCTGGCTGTGTAGAGTTATTACAGGGAGGCCTTCGCAACCATTTTCATCATGGTGAGGATGACCACCATGGTTTGACGTTCGATGTGTATCCAAAGGAGGACCTTCAAGACACACTGCGACAAGGGGAGGAACTTTTGGTAGCTTGGGGCCATTGCGCGTGGGACCTTCATAATGGCGACCGTCATGTTGAGGACTAACATCATGGTTATCTTAGGGAGAATTTATGTGGGGTTAACTCATGGGAGGGCCTTCAGAATTTACCACAACGAGGGGAGGCCCTTCTCGTTTCTTTACGTCTCTATAGGGAGGACCACCATTGTCTGAGTGGCAAGGACTACCATCATGACCTGATGCCTGACTATGTGGATTTTTGTTGTAACGTAACCCCTGTGGGGGATATTCAGGGTAAGCCATGACAAGGGGAGGTCCTTCTTTTCATGATGAGAAATCACTGTGGGGAGGGCCTCCACAGTTGTGACTACGATAGTGAGGACTACTATCATAATCTACGGTCCCACTGAACAGATAGTGTTTGTAGTGTATACAACATGAAGTACCCTAAGGGTGGACCGCAAAAAGTGGACGTCCTTATTTCTTCTTGATCTTCTGGTCACGTGGAGGGATTCCATGACTCGCATCAAAAGTTAATCTCTCGAGATCGATCATTATATGCCCATGGGGGAGACCCCCACGGGTTCTCTGGGGAGGACATTCACAGTTCCTAGTAGAGACATTACGGGTAGGACCATCACAACTATTGCTGCCACTCCCATAATATGGAAATTGGTGGGCAGGGTTATAAGCCTTCAATATGTTCTTAGCAGCATAGGGAACCCTAGATTCATGTAGAGAAGAGTCATGAACATACTCTTTATTTTTCGGTTGTCTTCGGCGCGTTCGGGGCGCTTTCTT
Source organism: Viscum album (assembly GCA_963277665.1). NCBI lineage: Eukaryota > Viridiplantae > Streptophyta > Magnoliopsida > Santalales > Viscaceae > Viscum > Viscum album. The sequence goes on along the minus strand of OY728152.1, from coordinate 862,523,411 downwards.
ATGGGTAGTGGGGACTGTCTGCTGTTGATAATGACCTTCACCTTTGGGTCCCTTTCTAATTGGGTCTTAGTATGTCGCGGGATATGCCGATGAACATATTGACTTTTAGCATGGATATTTTCCTTCTTTGGAGAATCCACTATGATGGACGAGTGTCCCCCAGTTGGAACGAGTGAAGTTGCTCGATTCGGTTTCCGTTGTATCATGGAATATGGCCGACGACCCTCATGGGTGGAAGCAGGGATGCAGATCTGCTCGGAGGCGGCTATCTCATCACTTAGATGAGTCGCCTCAAGTAGGGATATGGGCTCATGGGCCAGAGTCCTTGCTATTAACGCTGATGTAATTATATTCTGGAAAGTTTGAAAGTTATGATCTAGGATCAATATCTACTTCTCCATCATTTCCAGGATATGCAGAGAGACATCATTGGCTGGAACGAGTATAAAGACCTGTTTCAGTATCAGAGTAGGAATATCATGCTCAGGTCCTCTGTTGGTCAGTGGGTGCAGACAATTCTTCTGTGTTGGGGAAGTTGAACGAATATGACCCTATGCCGGGATATGCTGGTTTATCTCTTTGTTTCCTGCCATATGTTGATGGTGGACTTTACTGGAATCTGCATGAAGCTAGCCCTGCATTTGTTGGTTCTCCACCATATCGAGTCGGTGGCCTTTTTTAGAAGGGAGACATGCCTGCCTATTTATTTTTGACCCATCTAGATTGCAGGAATTGTTGATCTCCACAACATCGGGATGGTAGGCGTCAAGAGAATCTACTAGGAGCTGGTCTTGTAGGCGCTGGGTTTCCACCACGTCTGGTTGGTGTGCTTCATGACCCTGGGTCAGGAGAGGTTCCTGTTGGGTAGGTGTCGTCCTGTGGGAGTGGCAGGCTTGATGGAGATCAGCAGGGATGCGCTCCTGCTCATATGATGCCTCCATGTCTGGATGAGGGACTTTGGAGAAGCGAACAATTGTATGTGCCTACTCAAAATATGTCTCTGAGACTGGGCAGTGGATATCCTCCTCAGGGACAAGGGTGATGACCGGTCCATGGTTGTACATTTTCCAACCTCTTCGGGTGGTCCGAGGTGCCGGAGCTCGGGGAGTGTGGACCTGGATCCTCAGTGTGACATCCTCATTAGTGAGAGTATATTGAGTCACGGTGTAACCATGAAGACGTCTTCGGGTGGGGGCCTTAGATCGGAAACCCCATTCAGTGGGGATGAAGTCCTCAGTGTCGACCCCATCCAAATCCATAAGATAAGGGAAGTACGCATTGTCTCATTCTGGGGATAGACTCCGGAAACTATTTGAGACAGCAACAGGAGTCGTCTGGTTCTGCTTTTGCGGCCGCTGCTGGGCAGGCGACTGGCAGGTCATGGAGGATTAATGGCTATGCATGGATGCCTCCAACATCGTGATAGTACCGTTCAAGTGGTACTCTCGGATAAATGAATACAAGACCCATCATTGAAGACGATGTGTAGGTGACATGGTCCTTTATTGGTGAGTATGTCTGGTCATTGTGTTTCTTAAAGTACGCATATTTGAGTTCCTCTGTGATGCCATTGGATTGAAGGGAGTTATGATTGGTACCTGTAAAATATTTTAATAAATACAAATAGCAAACCTATCAAATAAGCATCTCATGATCCCATGCATAATTAATGACCTTTCATGCCCCTCCATGTGAGTATAAGGGGTCACATAGTGGGATTAGGATAAATCCCTCATTCTTGGTTTAAAATTCACGTCGTTTCACCATTTTGGTTTCAAACCAAGTAAAATGGTGGGTTGACTGACATGCCTGACAGTCAATCTCACGGAGGGCTAAGCTCTGCTTAATCATTATGGTCGGGTATATCGGTCTTCATTTTGAAACACCCAACGGTTCCATATCCAATGGTGTGTGGGCCTACTTTCCAATGTTAGGCATTCACTATGTGATTTGGCCATCGATGCTTAAGAACTGACATTGGTTGAGAGGATGGGAAGTTGGGCTCATCGGACCATTTTGGGGGAAAATATTTCCTATTCAGGGACTCTCTTATAGATTTAAGATGTATTAATATGTTTGCGAATATTTGGTTTATACCCAAGCATAGTATCCATGGAATAATCCTAGTTGGAAATAATCAGCTGAACACAGGGATTCAGAATCATTTAGGCCGACGGTTATCCATCCATCATTGGATTAATGACTCTCTGGATATTGGAATCACTATGACGACACTGTTTTGAAGCCCCATAACTGGGCGCTCTAGATTCATTTGTCATCCAAGGGGGAGAGATAAAAACTTGAACATTTGGATCGAACCTGTGATATAGGCTTACTATGTATCCTCGTGAGAGGAATTAGAATCCACGTAATTCGGAGCCACTTGATGGTACACATCGCCTATTAAGGTCGTGCGATGAGGACCCAGCCGTACAGTTTAACGTCATGTGGCAAGGACTTCCGGGCGAGAGGTTCCCTGTCAAAGATCGTGCATGACTTATGCCATAGCGGCTCAGAAGACCCACGGGAAGCGATTTCTTGGACCATAGATACGGTCCAGCTAGGGTCATGAGGACATGGTCGAGAAGTGAAGGTTGTTTATCAGACTAAGATACCGGGTTTTCACCTCGGGGAGGTTTCCTACGTATCAAAGTTGATCAGGAATCGATTTCCATGTAGTTCTTGGAATATTATGGCTTACACGTGAGAGTAGAATGTTATTGGGATTAAACCTCAAGGAGACATCCTTAATACCCTTCTTAGGAGACAGGGATCAAAACCAACGTAGTTCATTCAACTACCGCCATCATGCAGATTCAGTGACCATCACAAATTTCTAAGCCCACATGAGTCTTGATCGGTGTGGGAAACAATAGAATATGACAGACCTGGAAAGCCTCACACATTATTCCAACCGAGGGAAGGGGAGGAAGACAACGAGCAGAGGAAACGTCTGGGACCACTAGACTCTCCTTCTCCTTAATGTTGGAGGAAGGTAGGAATTGTGCAGCGGAGCAATGAACCTTCCGTGATGAGAGGGGAAGGGCCATTGGAATCCAGCGAAATTTGCATGGGTCTGACTCCAGGAGGGACACCCATCCCCTCCCAGGAGAGGGGAGAAGTTATCACCACTAGCACTCATCAAAAAGAAATTCAAGCGGGGTACCTCAATCCTAGAATGTGGAGAGGCAGAAATGGGACTCTCGAGATCGGACCCTACACTACCATTAGAATGTGAACCCAGGAATGTTTCGGGAGCCCTCTTAAGGTCCGGGGAACCCCCTTTGTCCATGCCTACTATGGGTATGTGAACTCAATGTGGTGAAATGATGCTCTTGAAGGTTTCATCATATGGTTCTGGGGGCTTCGGTAGAGTCCTTGGCTCAGGGTCGATGAATAGACCAATGAAGGGATTATAAAGGATCAGGCCGGATTGGAAGGGATTTATCTGGCTCGAGGAATGGGAACACCGAAGGAGATGGAGGGCCACATGTGTGCATGGGGAGTGGCACCCTTTCATAGAGGGGTGCTACATGGCTGGAGAGGCCATCCGCATACCAGGTTGGTTTGCGGACTGATACGACTCTTGTGTACCAGGGCGGTACGTGACTTCGGGATTGTCTCGCGTACTAGATTGGTTCGCGGTGGAGTCCAAGCGAGAAGCAGCAACCAGGGGCAACACCAGTCTAGAGTTCGTCGGTCAGGGGTTTTCCCGCTTATGAGTGTGCTATGCGGTGCATCAAATCCAAAAAGGGGCGTAGACTCCCGGGTCTGTGGGGAGTAAATCCGTAGAGGGTCCATGGCATGCAGTCTTCATTTTTTCTTTTATTTTTATATTTTTGGTTCACCAACATGTGATGTGTTTTGAAGTTCCTTATTAATTCATTTCTAGTTTCTTACATGTTCTGGTTCGTGAATTGGAACATTATTATTTGCAAAATCCTAAGCTCCTTCCTCCGAAATACATCCAGCTTAATCTAATCGATCCCTTTCTTCTCCCCCTCAATGTCCTTTTATAGAGGGGGGAAAATTTGTATCTGTGGTCATGCAGAACCTTTTGCAGAGACCCATGACCGAAATCCTAGTTTAATGATGACCTGGTCAATCCCCAACTCACGGGTGGCATTGAATGCACCTCACCCAAGATTGAAATCAGTTCGGGGGTGGTTCATGACCGCCCAGGGCTCCCCCTCTGTTCCGCAAACGACAGCGCACACGATCTGGGCCGGTTGAGGCATTTCACGGATGGGGCGATTCGTGATGGTGGACCGACCTGGCGCCCATCCTGCTTCACAGCTGCAGAGGTTTCCTTCCTCCATTTCGTGGATGACACTGGTCCACAAAGGGGAAGGCATGCAGAACCCGGCACACACCATAAATATTGGACCGGTACGTGGACCGATCGGTCCTCTTCTAAACTTGAGTATCCTTCATATTTTTTCCCAATTCATTGTGGGAAATTGGGTAGAATCCCTTCCCAAATTAATGGGATTCCCATTCTCCTTTGCAGATTTTTCTTGACACTACAAATGCCCCCATCGGAATGGGGTCCGATCGGAATGAAGAGGAGGCTATTATGCTGTAGAGTGGTCCTAAAACTAGGATAGTGATTATAAAATGCTCTAAATTTTTTTAGCCAAGGGTCTCAGTGAGAAAAGTTCGACATTTTCTAGTTTTCTATAGAAAAATCCAACAAAATTTTTGTCTTTTCCATCAATACCCTAATTTTTCCTGGGATCATTTTGTGTGGACCCAGCGGGTATGGCTCGACTTTTTCATAGGTTTCCCTTTTTGGGTTTTCGGCCTAACGGGCTTTGCGCCTTTTTTGTGAGGAGTTTAATGTTCGTATGACAAGACTATAATTACTGACATCTTAGGTCGAATATCTTTGACCAGATATGGTGGGGAGAGGGCCCCGATGAGGTTTGGTGGATTAAAGGATGTCTCAATTTCTTTCAGATTCATGTGTGGGAATGGGTTTAGATTTCAACAACTTGCAGGGCATGTCTCAAGGCATGGGAGCCATATCCCCGTGAAGAGGTATGAAAAGCATCACCTAAGGAAGACGTGCCTTTATTAGACAGCCCAGGTGTAATCATTATGGAGATCCACTGAAGGAATGATATTAATAGTCATGAATAGGTGTCCTTATGCCAGTAACTGTAAATTTCGGATGGCATGAGAACCTAATTGAAGTCCAGATTATGGAAACCACCATGGGTGGCTTGGAGAACTATTAAATCCACCAGGGGTGGCTCATAATGGGTATGTGACGTCTAAAAGGGTTAGGGAACATCTGTATTAATCATGAGTATGGAAGGACGGTCCATGTCCTATGAATTTAGTTAGCATATAGGATGGTTGGATCATGGAGTAGTTTAAACTCATGTAGCTTGGACATTCCTCAAAATGGAATGGCTTTTCCCGGATCACAATAATTTTTTCAGAGACGTTCCACCCTATTCAGGCAGGGTTGTGAAAGGGGTTTGTAAACTACATCTCAGAGGGTTTCCGAATCCCGGGATGGATATGGGAGCTCAGAGGCCAAGAGGCATACGGAGAGAAGAATTGCCTAAGAAAATCTTTCCTTTGGTAGACAGGCGATGTGCGATCAATATGCAGAGCCACTAAGGGCATGGTATGCAGAGTCACACAAAGGTGTCCTTAGTAAAATGATTGTATTCCCGCGATAGCCAAGAAACATTAGGGTTGTTTTGATTCAGGGCCCCTAGGGGTGGATTTACAAGGGTTCAGTTCATTATGGGTACATAGTTTTATTTATGTGGAGAGGGTGCCTGGATACGGGAGAAACATCTAGGCTAGATTTCCCAGGAATTGATAAAGTTATCCCTTATCACGATGGTGTGAGACGGTTGTTTGTGCATGTCGGGCCCGTGCATTTAGGGAAGGAGGAAAACCACTATTCCTAATTTAACCGATGACTATATAAACCATGAAGTTTAACATCATTAGGCGGGGACGTAGAGAATTTTAAATTCCGTGCAGTTCAATGTCATGTAGTGAGGACGACTTACATGGAGTTTAACATCATTCAATATGGACAGGAAGCATTATTAAATATATTGTTCAGTTTAACGTCATGCATTGAGGAAGGGGGGAATTTTTAAATTCCTTGAAAATGCATGTAGTTGGAGGTATTTCAATGGATGTTTATTGCTTGTTCTTTCCAGCTTCACTCCTGGCGGTAAATACATGGTCTGTGCAGTTTTAATCATCATGCAGCAATAACATAGTTGCAATGGACACTCTTGATTAGAATTTTACTACGTTCGAATATCTTAGCATGTCCAAGATGTGGAGAGGGATTTATGGTGTAAATCATCGTCCCAGGGCCTTGATCAGGAGAAATTATATGGGGGTTCTGAGGCCGGTAAGCATAGGGATCTAGAAAGAGTACCACCTGAGGAAATATTTCCTTTGGTATACTGGCAAAGGGATATCAATAAGTAGAGCTGATGAGGGCATGGTATGCATAGTCATTCAAAGTTGTCCATGGGTTGATGACTTTCTAATTATAATATCCATGAATTATTATGAGGATACACGATTGTCCTAGACAAGACGTCTGTCTTTTGGTAATGAAATATCTTGACATGTTGGGGATGTTCGTCCCTGGTTGCTGTTAAAACTCGAAGAGTTCACTACGCTGATTTATCTTGTGCATGGGGTGTACCATTACTCCATGAAGTTAAATGTCGTGTGGAATAGACCATGTACTCTTAGTTTAACAGTCATAGATTTCGGACCATTGGGTGTCAATTGCTACAATAACTTGTATGAAAATTGAGTTAGGATGCTCTGGTATACTCTGAACAAGTGTGAGGGGATGAGGGTGTAAATTGTAACTCTGGGGTTACCCAGATCAAGAGATATGGTGTGGGTCTTTGAGGCCGGTAATCATATGGAGATAGGAAGAGTATCGCCTGAGGGAATCATGCCTTTGGTAGATAGGCTAGGGGATATCAATATGCAGAGCTGTTGAGGGAATGTTATTCATAGTAATGAAAAGTTTTCCACAGGTCGATGATTATCCACTTCTGATTACTATGGAGGATTATAAAAATCTGGGATTACTCATAGAACAGAGTTCGACATATGGGGATATTGGTGTCCAAGCATACATGAAACATCTTCACCGCAATTTCCCATTGAGTTAAAGTACCCTAGCCCTGGATTGATGTTTGTAGATGCAGATCATCATTTGAACCATGGGGGGATATATATGCTAACCAGGTAGTGGTACCCTGGAAACGTTTGAATGTGAGAGGTGAACGAACCTTTAAACCACTGCTCCATAAATTTTTTGATCGGAAGATATGATATAGGGGCTCCGAGGCCGGTAGGCGTACAGAGATAGGAAGTGTATCTTCTGAAGAAATAATGCCTTTGGTAGACGTACCAGGGGATGTCACTATGTAGATCCATTGAAGGAATTGTATGAATAGTCACACTAAGGTGTCCAAGGGTCGATAACATTCCACTTTTGATGTCCATCGGTGGTTATGAAGATCCACAATTATCCGGGTCACAATGTCTAATGTATGGAGAGGATGCATCCAAACACGCAAGGAGTATCCTCATCTCATTTCTCTATATATCTTGGGTGGGTCGCAATGATGTCCGTGTAGTTTTAACGTCATGCGGTAAGGGCGAAGATGGACCGACGTGAAAAGGGGATTCCATGAATTTTTAACATCTTGCGGTAAAGACGAGGGGTATATATGCTTGTGTTTTCTTTTATCGGTGGTTGTGATTAGAGATATGATCCCGAAATCATTATGTATCCTACGAGGGAAGGAATCAATCCACACATAGTTCTTTTGGGGAATACACCCCATGCTGGTCTGGTCCTTACATGGGGGACATGGGGTATTCTTAGCTTCATTTGGGGTTAGTGGGATAGGGTGTGTAATTATGCTGTCTCTACATATCCTGCGAGGGGAGGAATCAATCCGTACATAGTTATTTAAATGATAATACACCCCATGTACTTCTGGTCTGTACGTGGGGGAAAAGGTCATTTTTAATCATTCTTATCCATGCAGTTTAACATCATGCGACAAGTACGAGGAATACACATCTTGCAGATCTAGTACTTACACAAGAGAAAGGTGCATTTTTTTATTTCATTTGGTTGTTTCTAGGCTAGGATGTGGGATCCAAGTGTCACTACATATCCTGCATTGGTGGGAATCAAGCCGTATATAGTTCAATAAAAGGGATACACCCCGTGCAGGGTTGGCCCATTCCCCGGGGAAAATGGCATTTTTAATCTTCATTCGGGGGTGGCTGGGCCAATATGGGGGACCCTGGTGTCGCTACGTATCCTACAAAGGTAGGAATCAAGCCTTACATATTTCTCTATAATCTGTTCAGTTTAACATCATGAATTGAGGATGAAATACTGTTAGCTTTGGATCATAGAGTTTGGACCATTGGGGCTTCGCAGTTTAACATCATGCAGCTCAGATGATAGGCACTTGGAAGTTTAACATCCTGTAGCTCAGACGATTACTGCTTTTGGTAATGCCAAATACTTCTTCAGAAATTTCGCATTCGTAGGAGCAGTAGTGAACTGCCCATCCATGGAGATCAGGGAATATGCTCTGTTGGAGTAGACCATGTGTATAACATATGGTTCCTCCCACTTGGGATCCAGATTTGAAGGTTTCTTTTCATGTATCATTTTGGTCTGGTTGACAAATACCAATTCTCCTTCCATGAATGACTGAAGACGAACCATTTTTTAAAGTCCCATGTGATCCGGTTCTAATATACTTCCAAATGGTGCAAAGTGTGGAACCGATTTTCCTCCAACTATTCCAATTCACCTAGCTATTTTTCTAATTTCTCATTGTTGGATAACTGATCACAAATGGCAACACGGAGCGAGGGGAATTAGAGCCCAGTGGGCAGGACCGCTTCTATTCGGTATACTAATGAGTACAGAGTATCCTGAGTTGAAGTGCATATTTTGTTTCAATAATCCCACAATGCACGAAGGAGTGTATCCCGCCATGATTTCTTGTTTTTGTCCACCATTTTCTGGAGAATGTTGGAAGGGGTATTGTTGATAGAATCTATCTGTCCCTTGGCTGATGCATGGTAGCAGGATGTGTGGTTAGACTTGATACAATATTCTCGGTACAGTTTCTCCAATTCAGCAGAGCAGAAATTGGTGCTGTTATCCGTCTGTATTGCATGAGGGATGCCAAATCTGATGATGATATTGGATTGCACAATTCTGAAAATGTTTCCTTCCCCAACCTCATTGAAGGGTATAGCTTCAGCCCATTTGAAAAAGAAGTCGGTTGCTCTGAGGATATACTTCAGTTGTTTGGTCGTGGAGGGAGGATATAGTCCCACGACATACATTCCCCATATGTAAAATGGAAATGTATACTTGGCCTGATGAAGTAACTCTGGGGGTTGGTGAATGAAGCTGGAATTAATTTGGAAGTAGTGTCATTTTGTGGTAATGTGCTCGCAATCTCGTCCCATGGTGGGCCTATAGTATCCAAGCCTTCGAACCTAATGGGAAATCATAGACCCTGACTGATGTGCTCCACATATTCTGGCATGTACATTAGTCATGAAGGCAGTGGTTTCTTCTCCATCAAAGCATCTGTGGGGGACCCCATTGAGGCCTTGTTTGCAGTGGACCTCTTGAAGATCCTTACTGCCATATAGGACAAAGTTGATTTCCCTTCTCCATATTTTCTCTTGTTCATCCCTATCTGATGGAAGTTCTCCCCATTGAAGGTAGTTTTCAATGGGTGTCATCCAACCTGTGGCAGGGGCATATGGCTTAGGGACCGAACTGAATTCCTTTATTTCATCCATCATAGTCTGAATAAACTCCAATACTATTCGGGGATGAGCAATACTGATAATTGTTTCATCCCGTTCTGGGTCAGCTAGGGTTGTTGCCAAAATAGCTAATGCATCGGCCTAGGCATTCTGAGCCCGGCGAATATAGGTCAATGTTGGTTTGATGGATAATTCTTCCATTAACCATTCGACATGGTCAAATAGGGGAATCAGCTACTCCTTTATAGTATCATATTAACCATTGACTTGATTTGTGACCAGTTCCATGTCACCTTTTACCTTAAGGTGTTGTACTTGTTCTAGGAGTGCGAGCTCGAGACCTGCAATTAGGTCTTGATACTCCACCTCATTATTCATACATCCTTCCCATTGGAGTGAGGAATATTGCAAAACAACCTTTTGTGGGGACATTGAATATTATCCCCAAACCCACCTTGTAAAATTTGGGATCATCCATCCTCTCCCCAGTCGGGCTTCGTTATGCGTCGTCGAAGTACATTTCCCATGTCGGGAACTCATGTTGAATCGAGAAGATGTCTTCATCAGGTAGCTCGATGTATGGTGTGGTGGTCAATGTTGAGGGGTTCTCTGCCATGAAATCTGCTAATGTATGGCCTTTGATGGCTTTCTAAGGAACAAACCGGAAGTCAAACTGTTGTAGGATGACTGCCCATCGGGATAGGCACCCCGTCAGCATTGGGTGGCTGAGGATGTACTTGAGTGGGTTACTACGTGAGACCAAATGGAATTAATGATGATGTAGATAATGTTGCAATTTTTGAACAGTGAATACAAAGGACAATCAACTCTTATCGATGTTTGAGTATCGAGTTTCAGCGTGGTTCATGGATCGATTGAGGTAATAGAGACTGTTTTCACTACCGGCATCGTTTTTATTTGTGAGGAAGGCTCCCAGGGACAACTCAAGGGATTTCACATATAAGATAAGATAACTCCCTTCAAGTAGGGGCATGAGAACCGGTGGGATCAAGAGGTACTTCTTTATTCTGTCGAATGCCTCTTGGCAATCATTTGTCCATTGGTACATAACCCCGTTTTTAAATAACCTTGTTAAGGGAAAACATTTTCCCACTAGGTTGGCTATGCACTTCCTTATGTAGGATAGGTGTCCTTGGAATCCTCTAAAATTAGCGATATTGGGGGGAGGTGGTCAACCAAGGATAGACTATGCCTATTTGGGGTCGATTCAATGCCACGATGGCATACGACGTAGCAAATGAATTTCCATGAGGTAACCTCGATGGTGTATTTCAATGGGATCATCTTTAGGCTATGTTGTCGAAGATTGTTGAATACAACTTCATGGTATGACAGGTGATCTGAGCACTATCTTGATTTGACTTCCATTTCATCCACGTATCATTCGACGAATATCCCCAGGAATGGTTTAATGATACAATGCATGATGCGTTGATATGTGGTGCCAACTTTCATGAGACCAAAGGACATGACCCTATAAAATAATACTCTTTGAGGGGCCATGAAGGCAGTGGAATTTTTGCCTTCTCAGGCCATACTTATTTTATTACCACCAGAATAACTATCCATGAAGTAAAGAGCCTCATACCCCACCATTGAATCGATTAATAACTCCGTGATCGGGATCGATAAATCATATTTTGGGAAATGCCGATTGAGATCTCTAAAATCAATGCAGACATAATTTTTCCATTATTTTTCTTGATGGGGACAATTTTCGCTAGCCAGTTGAGGTATTGGTCCTCTCGAATGAAGCCTTCTATAATTATCTTATCGACTTCAGCCTCTATTTGGGAAGAATGTTTGGGTTGCATCCTTCTGGCGGCTTTTTTATTACCCTGATGGTCTCCTGGAAGTCAAATGTGGTGCATCGCCACCTCAGGATGGAGTCCCGACATTTCTGTGTAATTCCAAGAAAAAACATCTCGATGTTGCTTAAAGAAAGAGGTATATAAATCGTGCTCCTCGGGAGACTTGGTTGTACTAATGAGAGTGGGCCTCAGGTCTTCCTCGGTAACCATGTTTATTTCACTGAGCACGTCAATAGTGTTGGAGATACCTTCCTCAAATGCGGGAGGTGCATACCTGAGATCTTCCTCTTCTTCTTCACCCACATTCTCATATTCTTGATCCGACGAGGGGAGAGTTAACATCACGGTCTCCTAGGAGTCCAGAGGCAAGGTATTGTGGGAGTCCTTGCCCAAGTATTCACCCCCAAATTGAGGGTTAGTGTTCATTTCCAAATTGTCATGCTCGGCCGTTATGGCTGAAGTCATGAGGACTGCTGAGTGTGTCTCCGGAATTGAACTCCTGCTCTCAACATGGTTGATGGGCAGTACTTAGTCTATACCAAACTAATTTAGGGGGTTATCAGAAACCATTTATAGACCATTTGGAGCGGGCATCCAGTAAATACCATCAATCAAAGGCCGCTTCTTATTTTTCTCATAAAACCTGGTGTCAATGTAGTGTTACTCGAAGAGCTCCAATGGGGCCTTGTAAGCATGCAATGTCCCACATTGTCCACTGAAACAATACTTGATACACTGGTGGTAGGATGAATGGATGGCCATGTGCCTCTAGAGCCATGGCCTTCCCAGGAGGGCATTGAATGTAGTGTTCTCTCGGACCACCAAAAATTCTGAGTGGTCCACAAGGTTGCTAAAATGGGTTTTAGGTTGATTTGTCCCAATGGCTTCTGTTCAATCTTGTCATAACCCAACAGAGTTGTGGCTGAGGGTATTATATCATCCTCACTGTAGTGAAACATACGGATTGGCTGTAGGGGATGGAGGTTAACTCCAGAGCCGTTGTGAATAATGACTTTCCGGATCACAACATCATTTAATGTACCAGACAATTATATTGGTTTGATGTGTCCTTTCATGATGGCATATTCATCCTCATTAGTGAAATAAATCACCATATTGCATTCATCCAGACCAATCTCAGTCCGGTAAAGCTCAGCGGCGGCGACCTCGGATTGAAACTCATGGGGGCTTTGCAAGGCTTCTATAAGCGCCTCCCCGAGATCTACTGACAATATGAGGGTATCCAGAACTAACAGTTTGGCTGGTACTGACACAAGGTTCTTAAGAATATCGTATTTCTGCTCCAACGGCCGACGCTTCTCCATTGGCGAGAGAGTTTTAGCATGCACTTTGGGAGATGGAGTATATGATTAGGAGGGACCAGCCGTGGGGTCAGATGTCGATGTTGTTTCCCCGTTCTGGGGACTCGGCCCGGCCGGTTTGTTTGTGCGAACTAGGAGGATTGAAACTTGTTCCTATTTGGATGGGTGCCACATAATTATGCGGCCAGAGTGGCCTCTTATGGAGGTGGAGGGATATTCTTTCTTCTGTTGAGTCCATTGAAGGGATCTCCCACAGGTTTCTACGATATTAATGTTTTGGGTTTTGGTAGAACCACAGGGTTGGTTTCGGCCGCGACAGCATCTCACCCGGTATCTCCTACTTCTGCGATTCCTCCTCCCAACCCCTTTTGTTGGGAACTCAGGTTTGTAACCATACCCTTAGTCAGGGAACGATTCCACTATATGGATGATGTTGATGGAACCAAAGATTAGCACCTCATCCTATGATAGTTCAAACTGGTTGGTTGTCCCTGATAGTGATGTTTGGTGGGTCGGTGCTCATAGCGCCATGTTTAGGGGCATAAAATCCGACAGTGTTAGAGATAAAATTTTCCTCGTTGCGGACTTCTCATCTTGCACTTGTCTCCTCCCATTTGGTTTATGCCTCGATGACTGGATCATGGAGGGTTGTGAGGCCGATATTGTTAGCTATGTGGCATTAGGGGCTGTTGGCGGTAACACCGGCTGCTGTAGTTGAGATCAGAGTATTCCCTGAGATCGATTCACAGTTTTACGAGTCATCCTATCATCAAATTTCTACCCATTCTTTCTGGGGACTTCCTTCCACCCCTCCCCTTTGTCAGAGTCGGTGGTAGAAATGTGCATCACATATTTTGGGTGGTGGTCCTAGCTTGAGCTTCCAAGATACTACCATCCTTTGCAAGAGGTCCTTGAAGACGAAACATTACCGAATATTGTGCCCCAAAATTAGATGGTAGGGAAAATAATCTGGCAAGTCATCGTGGCCAACTTCGTCAGCCTTCATTGGCTCCAGGAGGTGGAGAAAATTGCAATTCATGGTGGGGATGAAGTAGCCACGGACTTGGTCCTCTCCGAACGAGTATAATTTCGATCATCGTTCCTCCAACTGGTTCCACTTCAATCCTCTCTTATCATCCCACTTGGGTGGAGGCGGCTGCTGATATGCAGGGGGGCCTTGATGATTTAGTGGTGGCCTAGATGGTGTAGCATGCACAGGGGTTGGATTGGGTGTGATAGAGGACGCTTTATCTATAACTGCTCTCTTTTTTGGAGCCTGTTAGGCAATTCGGGAATTCAAATTAGTCCGCTGTAGGGAGTCTTCTATTCTTTGGGCAATGGAAAAGAGATTGTGAAAGCTAGTGGTGCATTCCAATGGTATGAGCGGTGTTCAATGCTCATGTCGAAGGTTATCGATGCATATATAAATCATCTCATCATTTTTCATGGGCATGTTCAGAGATTACTTCATACTTTTCCATCTGGTGATGAAATCATAGACCCTCTTGTTCTCCCTCTATTTTCAATTCACGAGGTCACTAACCATTATTTTATGAAGTGTTGTGGTTATCTATAAAAGGATCTTCTTCCAAAGGTCTTCCCTGCTTTTTATTGACTGAGCTGGAATATTCTTATAGCAGATGAAGGCAGATCCTTTCAAGGTCTGTACGAAACATCTGAGTTTCACTGCTTCTTGTTGTTACGGAGATCCCATCATAGGGTTGCAATAAGATGTGTATTACATAAAATGCTATTACGGATCGCCTGATCCATGGAAAACATGGAATACATGGCTCCCAAACATGGGTGGAGGAGGTATTTTGCTCACCCAATTTGGGTATGGATTTTGCTCTGGCTGTACCAGAGCGTGTCGACCTTCTATTACATCCAATCGAGTTGTCAGTGCCTCAATGGTGTTGTTGAGACCCCGGTTTACATCATGTTGGGACCGATCTTGGGCAGGTGTAGCCCGAGGCATTTCATGAGGATCCTTCTTGGTCGGCACCAAGGGTGAATATGCTATTTGTGACACCATCAGAAGGTTCCAACCTACACACTATGATTTCTTCCTTAGTGGAGGGAAGTCTCGGTATTCATATGAATCCATGTTCAATTAGTTGGATGGGTTGTGCGACGCATCGGGCTGGGGACCTAACTGTACTTCATTTTCCAGGTGAAACCATGGTCTTTGCGGTGCAATTGTTTGGAGTGCAATGTGTGGCTCTCCTTGGGAGGTGCTTTTAATAAGACAGTTCCTATAGAGTAGCTCGATGTTAAGCCGCCTCAATTCTTTCACTAACCCTTCCTGTTGATCAAATCTCTCATCAAAGGTAAGTGGATCTTTTTTATTGAGATAATGAGGCGAGTTAATGGTTACTGGTCCTTTCTTCTTGTCCTTGTTGGAAGGTCACAGGGTAAGCGGATGAGGGTTATCTGGAGGGGTGACCATATCTAGGGAGGCCCCCTAGTTCCCTGTGTGCACACCTGGTGGTTCGTTGTGAATCATAGCTTGATCAGAACCATCATCTCCCAATCCATCCGGAATTGCATCATCATCAGTTCCACCCATGGAGTTAACCTCTATGGATTTGATGGATTCATATCACAGGGTGGAGGAGATGTCATCATCAAAATAAGAATTGGTTCTCCCGCGCCTTTTACTGGTATTCCCTTTCCTATCACATGATTTCTTTCAGGCTCCGCGACGAAGGGTGATGCAGATAGTTCTTTGATGCGACCTTACTGTACACCTCCTTGTTGAAGGGGATGATGTTTCAATGGATTAGATAGAGAAGGATCTTCATATTCTGATTGTCCTCCCTAGATGATTGAATACTGATTCTCATGGGTCAGGTTGTTGTTGATGTGGTAAAAATTCCCCCATCCCTGAGGCCAAGGGTTGGTTCTGTTCCTGGGACGTTGAGCGTCTTCCCGTTTTTAAAGGTCTTATGGGATCATTTTTTGTTAAAAATGCCCTCATCCCTGCAGGTTGGGGTTGAACATGGATTGCGGTAGTGGCTGCTACATTCTCTATCGTCCTGATCTTGCGCGCCCCCATTCGGGGGTGAACCAGATATGATGCTGAGTTCAGTTATGAATCGATCCCCTATGGGGAGGCAAGAAATTACTAGTGATTGGCCTCTCTTAGGCGAGAGGCATGTTGTATGCTTTCGCTGGCCTGATTGAGGAGTTTGTGAATGGCTTGTTCTCATCAGTGTTGATGATTCTGGAACTTTATCAAGGCCTGTCTCCATTGGTTGTGTCACCTTTCCTGAACTTTGACCCCACCCGATTGATGTCTTGATGTGATGACATTGCAAGACATTATGTCGAACAGATTCTTCTGGGCGAGGAGTAGAGTGAAATGAAGAGCTCCATGTTCTACCCATCCTTTGATATTGACTCCTGTCAGAGTGTTACCAATGAGGCAATGAAACTGGTCAAGTACCTGGAGGCAAGATAACTCAATGTTTCCTTTATGCCTCTCAGGTCGCTGTTGCTGCGCCAATGGAAGAGCTTCCAAGTCGATGTGACGGAGGTGGTCTCCTATTGTCTTGACAGGCTCTACATACCCATCGGAGGGAATAAAGCTTGATTTCATCCGGCTAAGGGTTTTCCATATTGTAATGACCCAGACCCACCTAGTACATTACTTTTCCAAAACACGGATCCACAGAAACAGTGTCACCGGTCACCGGTTACAGTGGCACCGTGATGGTCGCACACCGATCACGGTGGCACAGTGTCCTCACCGAGGGTATTTGTTTTTTTCCAACTTATGAATTTTTCCACTCCCGTAAAATATCTTTGACATAAAAATGATTGAATAACCTCATTTAGAATTGAATAAATCCCATGAATAATATCTAAAATCCCCCAAGAGTCGAGCAAACCTTAAATTACCAAAACATGTTGTTTTCCTCGGTGTCACGCCCTTACCTGTACTTTCGAGATCCACCCCTGTCACGTGTTTCCATATAATTAAATAATGTTTTTAACACATAGCCTTTATGACCCCCCCCCCCTCCGACAGGAATTGTTAAATTACAATTAATTACATCGTGTGTCACTTCCCAACTATGTGGGGAACTATGATCCAACATTACAGCGGTTCAAAATTCCTTATCCCGTAAAAATATGATCTCATCATTATATCACGTCATAATTTCTTCCTTATACTTCTTGGCTGGATTTATTTCTTCTCCCTAGGTGTGCTTGGCGTCCCACCTTCCCGATGATTGTGGTGCTCCTGTGGTGGAGTTTTTCTGCTCATCTTTGGAGTCCCTGGAGTTCCACCCCTACAAGCCGCACATCCTCATGTCTTGGCACGTGGAGAAAGACATCATCGTTGATCATGCAAGTAGTGTTATCCTTCATTGATCATTACTGTGTATCAATCATGGAGGGTATGCTATTGTTTCTGTGGGATGGTAGAAACCAATCTTTAATAAAGATAAAAAACGTACTTTTATGGAATGAAGGGATGGTGTGATCGATGATTCTGTTGTATTTTCCTAAACCTTGTTTACATGTGTTGTGAATTTTATGGGCCTATTCCCATTGAAAATCATGGTTGTTGGTGGTATTTCTTTGTGAATTAATGAACATCCATCATTTGTGATGATTGAATGGCTCCAACAAGGGAATTTGGTAAATTACATAAACTCGGACGATTAAATGATTGTCTAGAGAACAACAATCCTTGTGTGATCGGCCCGGTTAACCAAACAGAAAGAAGAAAACATAGTGAATGATGTACTTATGTCTGGAAACATCCTTGCTCTGTCTTGGTGGCATGTTTGTATGTTCTGCTCGGTGCTTAATGGGTGATGTGGATTGGGATGTGATCCTCTGTTTTGGCATGGTTGTTGGTTGTGAATCAGAAGCTATGTGGGCCTGTTCTATAGGAATGGTTTGGTTCTAGTACATTGAGGGATCTCACAGATCCCTTTATTTTTGTGACATCACAAGAGAACTGGGTGTGAATGATTAAGTGTTATTCGTCAATTTTTATTTCCTAGCTTGTGGTTATTCCTGTTAGTTTCCCAGTAGTGCCAAATTTTCTTATATAGAGTAACATCAACATGAAAACAATAATCGGCTCAATGGGGAATTGGTTTTGGGAATGAGTTGTGACTTGGCTATGAGGGTTGTGTCTTTATTTTATGAATGAATATTAATGAGGGTGTTTGTTCTTAGGATGGTTTCAAAACCCCTAGGTGGGGATGAGTGATTGTTACATATTCATATAATTTTAGTTTTTATGTTTTTTATTCGTGCCCCACCCATGTTGAACCCTTCGTGCCGAACACCCACATTTCATTGGGGCAGGTGTTTTTCCCCAACACTCCTATGAGTGGATGGTTATTAGATCCTTTTATGATCCCTTTACCAAATATCCCATGACTCTTCGGGAAGGCTGTGATGGCCTGAGGTCATTTATATCCCAAGATTCATTGGTCCGGGTAGTTGTGCTACTTGGCCCAAGTGTGTGTGAGAATGTTGTTTCACAAGAGTCTTCGGGATGAGGCCCATGTGTCATTAGGAGAGGTAGCAGTTGTTTTGGCCCAGTTGTTTGTGGGCATGGTTATGCGTGGGGGTTGTGGCCCAGGTGTTTTTGGGCGGGATGTGTGGTTGTGGCCCAGGTTTGTGCGGGCAGGGTGTGGCAGTGGGACTGCGGTGAGAATGGTGGGATAGGTTTGATGTGTAGGATGTCCTCAATAACTAGTGGGGATGTGGCGTGGGTATAACGACCCATAATTTATATACATTGTTATTACTTCAGAATTGAATCACACTTATTTCAACATATATCAAAACCAGGAAATGAACATATAGGTATAGTGTCTTTAGAAACTGGGAAACATAAACAACTGGTTCATAATGCGTCTACACTGTCTCCCATTTATTTCATCATATCTATAGTCCTTCTTGGCATATCTTACTTAATAACCTTCTTCCTGACCTGGGGAAAGAAATTATACAAAAGGGTGAGCTCAAATGCTCAGTAAGGGTAAACAAAAGAAATATCAATCACATCATATACATAAGAACATAACTTTTGGAAATCTTAACCTGCAATAGAAATCATAATTTCATAACATGGGATAAATCATAGTAGTGAAATTTAATCCCAATAATCATAACAGAAAACATGAAACTTTGTGGCATACACACATAATCATAGATAATCATTTCTTATTAGTCAAGGCTCATTGCCAAGACTATCTTATTGGACAAAGTCCATTTCTGAACTGAATTCACTCCTCGTTTCTGTCCTGTTTCACTGAACATGTTTAACCTGCCGTTCTAGACATGTCTATCTAATGATATATAAAATCGTTACCCAATGCATTGGAGGGAGATATAGGTCCCACCAATCTCATAATGATACCATTCTAATGTGTTCCACAAAATCATAAACCATACATCATAGAATAACCCATGTAATAAAAATGGGAATCTTAAACATCGTGTCATCATAAAACAATTCATATAAGATAAAGGAATACATAAAAATATTTATATCACAACATAATCAAATCCATGTAATAATAGGGATAGAAATATAACCCTATATTATCTTAGATGGAAAATAATTTTGATAAAACTCTTGATCTCCATTCTTGAGGAAAATATCCTTTCTACTTCAAAAAAATTTTCCTTTCTTAACATGTCATACAATTTTAAACTAAAAGAAGTTAATTAAAAATAATCTAGAAAACTTGTAAAGTAAGCTTCTTGGAAATAATGTTTTAAAAATCCATTCATTCCGTATAAGTTAAAAAAACATTCTTCTCGTACATTTTTCGGAAAACTCAAAAAGTACCTCGTACGAAAAACGACAAAAGATTCCTTTCATATCTTTTACTAAAACTCACCGAAGGGTAAAATTGGATTTAAAAAATTTTAGGTTGTTGGAAATAATATTACATATTGAGGAAACATGGATGTGGATGGTAAAATACATCCCAGTAAATACCAAATTATAAACAATCTCGGATAAAAATGATATTGTGATATTTTCCTTACCTTAGGTCTGATATGCTTTGTACGTGTCCAAACTTCTTGTATAATGATTTAAATAATGTTATTGACTTCTTCCAGAATCATACTCATTGTTATTATATCACATATGGTCATATTCTTAGCTTCTTATTAGTAATATTTCATTACAACTTGTTATTCGGGTGCTTATTACTTTTTGTTCTTATGCGTGTTTTGTCGAATAAATTATTATTCATCTCATTAGGTTTTAGATACCTCATTTATAAAATGTTATTAGTGTAATATATATCATATTAATTCATTAAATTCATTTATATAATCATTATTCAATAAAGATCATGTAGAACGAGTCGCATCACATCGTGGAGACGGTATTCTGTACGTACGCACAAGCGATGATATCGTTCCCATGATCATGGAATTGTATTGGAGTGTATGTATACTATTTCAGAATCAATATCACATTACAATAATCATATATAGTCATTATTTACACCATTATACCCATCCATGTATGGTGGTGGTGGGAAATAGTTTACACCACGGCGTGGAGACGGTATTCCGCACGTACGCACGCGTGGTGATTTCATTTTCCGTAAGATGGATATATAGTGAAATAGGGTTGTTTCATGCTTATAATAACATATCAGTATATTATTGATACTGATGATATTACCTATTAATGAAACAACTAAAGAAGAAGAAGTGGAAGAAGAAATAAAGAAGAAACAATCGGTAACGGACATTACCTCTTCTTTGAAGTGCTTCTTTGAGACCTCCTTTTAGAGCACTAAAATTGGTCTTTGAAGAAGACCAGGACCTCTAGGATGTCTCTAGGGAAGTGGAGAGGAGAAAGTGGTAGGGGTGGGCCGAGCTTGAAGGCTCAAAGAGGTGTGAGTAAGAGGGGGAAGAGGTGCCCTTTTATAAGGGAGGAGAGGGGCTCCATTGGAAAAACTAAAAATATTATTTTATTATAAAGTCATGTTCGGTTTTAAATAGCTCCAAATTGATTTATTTCGAAGCTAAGGTGGGTATGGGTCTAAATAGTCTCATCCAATAGAATTTATATATGTTTAGGTTCCTATTTTAACCTTATCATTTATATTTATCATTACGTAAAATAATTTTACTTTTTCTATGTCTTCTTGTGTTCTTATACTATAAAGTTAATAAACTTACTATAAGCGGCCAAAAGAACTCCAAGTTGTTTATTATTAATATATATAACCTTATATATGTCATTTGGCCAAACCTTAGATTTTTAGGAATAATAAAACAATTAATAATATAATATTTGTTTTAAAAACTATTTTATGTATATTTTGAAACTATTTAGTAATTGATTTTTGTGAAAATCATACCAAAATGATTAGTTAGAAAAAAGTCAATTAAATCAATACTAACATGTCATATTAACCTATACAATTAGTGGAATTCATAAAAAGTCTCAAATTACTTTTATTTTGGTATTTATAACATCAATTATGTCAATATTTCATTAATAAGATAATCACTGTATCATCTTTGTGTCATAAATAAATTAAGCTATATAATGTCTAAAAATTACAAATAAAATATCATTATGTAGTAAATATTTTTATCTTTCTAATGAATATTTATTGTCGAATTTATCTTATGTATAACCTTATATTAAAAATTATTTACTTATTAAACATTGATTTTAACTATTTTAACCCTTCTTTAAATAAATTAATAATAAATGTCCTAATCTAATCCAAGTGGGCCTAAATGGTCATATTTTATTCCTAAGTTTGTTTTTGGTCGAATTAAACTTATCCAATAGAATTATGACATGTTTTAGGGTAATAATAATAACATTTTTACCCTTAATTACCCTATTTACTTTTAACCGTGTTAAATAAAAGTAAAAAGTTACTATTCACCAAAAATTATTTTCATCTCATTGAACCACATTTTACTTAATGACATCAAAAGTGTCTCTTAGATTTTTGAAATTCCACTCACAGAAGCGGTAAAATTAAGTTTTATGAAAAATTCAGTTATTTTTAACTACCACTTAGTGGTTTCACTATTCATCAAAAATTGAAAGTTTTCAGAAAAATACCAATATTTCACCATGGGTTAATTTGGATATTCCGAATCCAAAAATGAAGTCGATTTTGAAAAATAAAATTTATAAAATTTCAAAAAGTGGATATTAATATTCATAACGAGTAGTTTTAATAATATTTTAATTGCATATCGTTGTTTAATGAAACTCGGTATTGAGTACGACACAAGCTATCGAGGAAGGTCGTGATTTCGGGTAAAGAAAGACAAGCAAGTAAAAGATTCCTTTTATGATTTATATAACCTAAATGTCTCGGGTGTTACATTCTACACCCCTTAAAATGAATGTCTCCCTCGAAATTCGTCACTTTGTAACAAACAGATGAGGATACCTCTCCCTTATCATATCCACAAGCTCCCATGTAGCTTCTTCTAATTTGTGGTTTCTCCATAAAACCTTTACCAAGCGGGTGGTCTTGTTTCGTAGGACGTTTTCACTACGATCTAGAATCTCTATCGGCTGTTCTTCAAAAGAAAGATCTTGATCTAGTGGTACAACTTCTGAGCTAAGTACATGTGGAGGATCAGGTATGTACTTTCTCAGGAGAGATACATGGAACACATCGTGAACTTGAGAGAGATTCGGTGGAAGCGCCAATCGGTAAGCTACCTTCACAATAAGATCCAGTATTTCGAATGGACCGATATATCTAAGGATCAACTTCCCCTTCTTTCCAAATCTCATGACCCTCTTCCAGGGAGATATTCTTAAGAACACATTATCACCAACTTCAAAATCTTGGTCTTTTCTTCGGTTTTCAGCATAAATTTTCTGTCGACTCTGAGATGATCTTATGTGTTGTTGAATAGATCTGACCTTTTCTGCCATTTCATCAATGAGATCAGGTCCTAATAGCTTTCTTTCCCCAACTTCATCCCAGCATGTTGGAGTCCTCCATTTCTTTCCATAGAGAGCTTCATAAGGAGCCATCTGAATACTTGAGTGAAAGATATTATTATTAGAAAATTCCACCAAAGGTAGGTGTTGATCCCAACCACCTTTGAAATCCATAGAGCACGCTCTCAACATATCTTCTAGAGTTTGAATTGTTCTCTCAGACTGACCGTCTGTCTAAGGATGATAAGCAGTGCTGAAACTCAACTCTGTATCCAGAGTATGCTGAAGACTTCACTAGAACTTTGAGGTAAACCTCGGATCCTGATAAGATATAATAAAAAGTGGTACTCCATGCAATCTTACCACTTCCTTCACATATATCCTAGTAATCTGATCTAGAGAGATATCCTCTCTAATAGAGATGATGTGTACAGAATTTTTAAGATGATCAACTATGACCCAGATAGTATTATTGCCTTTGGATGTTTTAGGAAGTCCGGTGAAAAAGTCCATAGTGTTGTTTTCCCATTTCCATTCGGGTATGGGTAATGGTTGTAACATCCCCTTAGACTTCTGTCTCTCCGCTTTAACTTGCTGACAAACCAAGCATCGAGAGACATATTCTGCAACATCTCTTTTCATCCCATCCCACTAGAAGTACTCTTTCAAGTCCCTATACATCTTCATCCTTCTAGGATGAATAGAGAATGAAGAACTATGAGCCTCATCCAGCAACTCCTTCTTTAATTCGGGAATGGGAGGAACACAAACCTGATTCCTGAACATTATTATCCCATCACAATCAAGGTTGAATTCAAGAACATTTCTCACCTTCTTTTGTAACTCGACATCTTCTTTTTGTGCCTCTTAAATCTTCACATGTATAGATGGTTGAACATTCATTTGAGAAAGATACAATTTTTCCCCTTTCATTGTAATTCCAAGATCCATCCTTTGTAAATCCATAAATATTGGATCTTTTGTGATCCTCATCATGGATAAACTGTCATGGTCTTGTCGGACTAATGCATCTGCGACCTTGTTTGCATTCCCAGGGTGGTAATGGATTGAGCAGTCGTAATCCTTAATCAGCTCCATCCATCTTCTTTGGCGCATATTCAGCTCCTTTTGTGTGAAAATATTCTTTAAATTTTATGATCAGTATAAATGTCACACCTTTCTCCATAAAGATAATTCCTCCAAGTCTTTAATGCAAAGATTACTGTAGCTAACTCCAAATCATGAGTTGGGTAATTTTTCTCATGTATTTTCAATTGTCGTGAGGCATAGGCTATCAACATATAATGTTGCATATGAACACAACCCAATCCCTTCTTGGATGCATCACTATAGATCACAAACCTTTCTCCACTACAAATTAGTGTGAGCACAGGTGCACTGGATAACCTTCTTTTCAACTCCTTGAAATTCTCTTCACATTTCTCCGCCCAAACAAACTTAACTTCTTTACGAGTCAACATGGTGAGTGGATTAGATAATCGTGAAAAATCATTCACAAAACGTCGATAATATCCAGCAAAACCATGAAAACTTCGGATCTCAGTTACTGTTGTTGGTCTTGACCATCTTTCAATAACCTCTGTTTTTGTTGGATCAACAGATATCCCCTCTTTTGGGATTATGTGACCCAAAAATGCAACTTTATGAAGCCAAAATTCACACTTGGTATATTTTTCATAAAGCTTCTCCTTTCTCGGGGTCTTTAATATAATTCTCAAGTGATCTTCATGTTCTTCCTTTCTCTTTGAATAGATAAGAATATCGTCAATAAATACTACCACAAACTGATCAAGATAGTCTCTAAAGACTCTATTCATCAGATCCATGAAGTTAGCAGGGGCATTAGTAAGACCAAATGGCATCACTATAAATTCATAGTGTCCATACCTTGTACGAAAATACGTCTTTGGTATATCGTCCCTTTTGACCCTTAATTGATGATACCCTGAATGAAGATCAATCTTGGAAAAGTATAGAGCTCCGCTTAGTTGGTAAAATAGGTCATAAATGCGAAGGAGAGGATATTTGTTCTTGATAGTGATCTTGTAAAGTTTTCGATAATCAATGCAGAGTCTCATTGATCCATCATTCTTCTTAACAAACAGAACAGGTGCTCCCCAAGGTGACGCACTAGGGCGTATGAACCCCTTATCAAGATTATCTTGGAGTTGCTTCTTAAATTCCTGCAATTCAATTGGGGCCATTCTATAAGGTGTCTTTGAAATAGGCAAATCACCCGGTAAGAGTTATATTGAAAACTCAACTTCACGATTTGGTGGAAGACCCGGTAATTTCTCCGGAAAGACATCATCAAACTCCTGTAAAATGGGCATATTCTTAATCACGAGTTTCTCACCAACCATTTGAGATAAATAACCTTCATTTAGTGGAATCAAGACCCATATGATGGAAGAAATTTCCACTTGAAGGTTATGTTCATCCTTGCATTGATAGATGATCGTAGATTTATCTGGAATATGAAATGTGACTTCCCTTCTTTGGAAATTGATATGAGATCCATATAACGAAAGCCAATCCATGCCAAGAATCACAACAAATTCCACTATAGGAAGGATCACAAGATTTGCTGGAAGCACTTTCCCACAAACTTCGATCGGAGAAGAATTATAATCTTTTGATGCGATTGTTGTGCCATTAGGGGTTGTCACTGCTAACTCAACATCTAATTGATGAGGTAATATAGTGATATACTTAGAAAATTTTTCAGAAATAAAAGATTGGGTGGATCCAGAATAAAATAAAACATTTTCTACTTTAGAGTGGATGGTAAGTGTACCTTTCACCACATCGTTATCGCACTCCACATCACTGATAGAAATTGCAAGTGACTTTCCTTTGCCTTTAGCCTTAAGTGATTGCTGACGTCGACCACCATCATCAACCCTTGTATTTGGGAATTGATTGGAATAATGCCCCATCTCCTTGCACTAGAAACATTGAAATGTAGTAGGTTCAATCTGTGTATCCCTTCCTTTGTTTGCATCATTAGACATCTTCTTCCCATCATTGCAGCATTCAAATGCCCTATGACCTTCCTTTCCACATTTGAAACATTTACTTGTCCCTTTACGACAACTCCCTCCATGATTCTTTCCACACATTGAGCATAAGGGAAATATCATCTTCTTTTTAGTATGCTCTTTAGATTTTCCGTTGAATTCAATTTTCCTCTTCATATCAAACCCATATGACTGATGGGTTACTCCAATCTCCATCTCGAATTTGAGAGCACATCGAACGATTTCCTCATAGCTATTGATGTCCCTTATGGCTAATGCCCTTATAAGACTTGGTTTTAAGCCACAAAAGAATCGATCGATCTTACTCTCAGGTTGGATAATAATACCAAAAACGTACCTTGCAAGTCTTGTAAAATTTGCTTCATAGGTACCAACAGATTCATCATCCTTTTTCTTCAGTTCAAGAAACTCTCTCTCCATCTTTTTTCAGAGAATACGAGGGAAGTACTTATTGAAAAATAAGTTCGTGAACTCGTCCCATTCCATGGACTCAATTTCATCCCTTTGCCTCGTATTCTTAATAAGATTCCACCATTGATCAACAACACCTTCCAAAAGATACACTGCTAAGATGACTTTATCATGTTCAGAACATTGATGGATTGAAAATATCTTTTCAGTAGTACTAATCCATTTTTCAACAACTAATGGATTCGTATACCTATTGAATGAAGGTTGACGCTGTCTCATGAAGGATTCGACAGAATTTTCTCCTTCCTTTGCTCGTATGGACGTCCTTCATGATTCATATCTTGAGAAAGTTGTGTGAGAATGGCTACAAGATTTTGCATTCCTGCTCCCATAACGTTTTTTTGCTCAGGGGGACAATCATTGCATTGCCCATCACATTCCGTATTAACACGGTTCCTTCGGGTTCCAGCCATTGACTAAAACCAAGAATAATAGTGTGAGAAACACTAATTATAATAGGAAAATAACATAATCGAGAATAAAATTTCACACATAAGGTCTTATCCTGGGTTATTCAATTCCATTTCTAAAACACTAAGATTGTGTTCTATGCTTTGACTTATCCTTATGGTTCTTACTAAGGCTTTCACATCCTAGTTCCCAAAGGTCTACTAAACCTTTCCTCTGATACCAACTATAACGACCCATACTTTACATACATTGTTATTACTTCAGAATTGAAGCACACTTATTACAACATATAACAAAACTAGGAAAGGACCGTATAGGTATAGTGTCTTTCAAAACTGGGAAACATAATCAACTGGTTCATAAAGTGTCTACACTATCTCCCATTTATTTCATCATATATATAGTCCCTTTTGAAATAACTTTCTTCATAAAATTCTTCCTGACCTGGGGAAAGAAAACATACAAAAGGGTGAGCTCAAATTCTCAGTAAGGGTAATCAAAATAAATATCAATCACATCATATACATAAGAATATAACTTTTGGAAATCTTAACCTGCAAAAGAAATCATAATTTCATAATATGGGATAAATCATAGTAGTGAAATGTAATTCCAATAATCATAATATAAAACATGATACTTTGTGGCATACACCCATAATCATATAGAATCATTTCTTATTAGTCAAGGCTCATTGCCAAGACTATCTTAGTGGACAAAGTCCATTTCTGAACCGAGTTTCCTCCTCATTTCCGTCCTTTTTCACTGAACCGGTTTAACCTGTCGTTCCATCCATGTCTATCTCATGAGATATAAAATCTTTACCCAATGCATTTTAGGGAGATATATGTCCCACCATTCTCATAATGATATCATTCTTATGTGTTCCACAAAATCATAAACCATACATCATAGAATAACCCATGTAATAAAAATGGGAATCTTAAACCTCATGACATCATAAACCAATTCATATAAGATAAATGAATACAAAAAAATATTTCCATCACAACATAATCTAATCCATGTAATAATAGGGATATAAATAGAACCCTATATTATATTATATGGAAAATAATTTTGATAAAACACTTGATCTCCATTCTTGTGGAAAATATCCTTTCTATTTCAAAAGAATTTTCATTTCTTAACATGTCATACAATTTTAAACTAAAAGAAGTTGATTAAAAATAAACTTGAAAACTTTTAAAGTAAGCTTCTTGGAAATAAATTTTTAAATATCTATTCATGCCATATATGTTAAAAAAACATTCTTCTCGTACTTTTGTCGTAAAAGTAAAAAAGTACCTCGTATGAAAAATGACAAAAGATTCATTTCATATCTTTTACTAAAACTCACCGAAGGGTAATACTGGATTTAAACAATTATAGGTGGATGGAAATAATATTAGATATCGAGGAAACATGAATGTGGATGGTAAAGTAAACCATAGTTAATACCAAAGTATAAACAATCTCGGATAAAAATGAGATTGTGATATTTTCCTTACCTTAGGTCCGCTATGCTTTGTACGTGTCTGAACCTCCTGTATAATGATATAAATAATGTTAATGACATGTTCCATAATCATAATCATTGTTATGATATCACATATGGTCATATTCTTAGCTTCTTATTAGTAATATTTCATTACAACTTGTTATTCGGGTGTTTATTACATTTTGTTCTTATGTGTGTTTTGTCGAATAAATTCTTATTCTTCTCTTTAGGTTATAGATAACTCGTTTCCAGAATATTATTAGTGTAATATATATCATATTCATTCATTCAATTCATTTATATAATCATTATTCAATGATGATCATGTAGAACGAGTCGCATCACATCGTGGAGACAGTATTTCGTACAGTCGCTCTTGGACGGACGGACGGTCGCTCTTGGACAGACGGAATCTGGAGAAGAAGGTGTTTTTGGGAGTTAAGCGCGACCCCGGTCTGTTTAATGAAATAAAAGAAAGTACACGGCGTGTACATCTTGAGTACATGGCGCATACTCCAATTTTATGTACTCTGAAATAATCGGCTTCCACCTCATCCTTACACACCTTGTGTGTGACCCGGACACGGCCATCACACGACTCCGAGCCGGGGAAGAGTACACGACATGTACTCCGAAAGTACACGGCGTGTACTTCCAAAATTTTCAGAAAATTCATTTTTTTCTCAAAAACTCCAGAAAAGGAAAAACGTACCTGAAAATAAGATCTAATTTCTTACAAACTTCCCCCCTTAAAGAAATTCATCCCTGAATTTCCCTAACAAGACAGAGAAGAAGAAAACCTGAACAACTCCGGCCATTGTGATCTCACATCAACCTCCCTCTCCCAGGTCTCATCCTGTACTCCCTCGTGCTGCCATAGCACCCGTACTAGAGGAATAGACCTCCCGAGGAGAACCTTCATACTGAGGTCGACAATCCGGATAGGATTCTCCTCGAACGATGCATCCGATTCAAGCACGACTTCCTCGGGCTGCAAGACGTGAGATGGGTCTGAAAAGTAACGTCAGAGCTGAGAGACGTGGAAGACGTCATGAATGCACCAATACCTATAAGGTAGCTGCAACCGATAGGCGACCGACCCAACTCTCTCCAAGATCTCAAATGGTCCGACGTACCATGGTGGAAGCTTACCGTGTCCCTGAATCCTTTTGTGTCCCAACTTTGGTGCAACACCTAGGAAAACCTGATCACCGACCTCGAACTCCAGAGGTCGTCTCCGCTGATCAGCATAAGTCTTCTGCCGAGACTATGCTATAGCCATCCTCTTTCGAATCAGCTCTATCTTCTCTGAAGTCTCCTGTACAAGACGAGGTCCCATCAAAGCTACCTCTACTGCCTCTAGCCAGCATAAGGGTGATCGACATGGCCTACCGTAAAAGGCCTCATGTGGTGCCATTTGAATGGTCTCCTGAAAACTGTTGTTGAAGGAAAGATCCACCAGAGTAATATGATTCTCCCAAGAACCGCCAAATTCAAGGATGCAAGCCCGGAGCATATCCTCAAGCACCTGGATCATGCGCCTGGACTGGCCATCAGTCTGGGTATGGTAAACTATTCTAAAATGTTTCTGTGTGCCCAAGGCCTTTTGAAGTCCCTTCCAGAACCGAGAGGTAAAGCACACATCTCTGTCTAAAACAATAGAGCGCGGAACTCCATGAAGATGAACAATCTCTCTGATGTAAAGTCATCCTAGATCATCGACACCGAAAGTCTCCTTGATCAGAATGACGTGAAAAACCTTCGTAAGTCTGTCGACGATAACCCAAACAGCATCGTCCCCTCAAGGTGATCTCGGCAACCCAGTCACGAAGTCCCTCGCAACATCGTTCCACTTCCACTCTGGAATGGGTAACTATTGTAAAAGGCATGCTAGTCGCTGATGCTATGCTTTAACCTACTAACAAGTATAACATCACAAGACAAAACCAGGAACATCATTCTTCAAACCTAGCCACCAGTACTGGTGATGAAGATCCCGATACATCTTGGTGACGCCAGGATGAACTGCCCACGCGGAGGAATGGAAAACCCGCATCAGCTCCTCGCATTTAATTGTTGGCACCCATATGCGTCCTTGGAATCGCAAGATCTCATCCCCGCCCACGGTCCATCCAGGAAGAGGGTCCTCTCCTGAAACACTCTCCCGCAGGACTATGCCTTCCGAGTCTGATAGCTGCCTCATATGTACCCGATCAAGTAGCATGGAGGTAACAGCTACGGAAGATAGAAAGGTCTGTCCCCTTCTGTCGTGAACCTCCATATGCATCTCATAGAACAAAGCCATCAGCTGCCACTCACTACTGGCCTCCCGAAATTCTTGAATCCGAGTTATCCTACCCAACACATCTTCCACGACATTTAACTTTCACGGTGTATAGGAAAGATCGAAGTCAAAAGACTGTAGATACTCACCCCACATGCGCTGCATCAGATTTAAATCATGCTGAGTGAAGATATACATCAGAATCTTGTGGTCAGTGAAAACCACAAAGTGCTCTCCTAGAAGATATTGTCTCTAACAGCGCAAGGCATGAACAGGAGCTTCCAACTCCAGATCGTGCGTAGTGTAGTTCCTCTCATGTGGCCTGAACTGCCGAGACCTGTACGCAACAACTACATCTCCCTACATAAGCACAACTCCTAGCCCGATACCTGAAGCATCACAATAAATAGGGTAGCTCTTTCCTGGCACTGGCAAGACTAGTATCGGTGCAGATGTCAACCTCCCTTTCAGCCCCTAAAAGGCTGACTCACAAGAATCTGACCATAAAAACATCTCCCCCTTCTTGGTCAGACCTGTCAAGGGTGCTACTAGATGAGAAAAGACCTGAATGAAACGTCTGTAGTATCCAGAAAGCCCTAGGAAGCTCTGTACCTCTAAAAAGATCTTCGAATGCTCCCAGGAAAGTTCAACTCTCACTCTCTCTAGGTCCACAGATACTCCTGCCTCTGATATGACATGACCCAAGAAGTGAATCTGATCCATCCAGAGGTGGCACTTCGAGAGTTTATCATAAAGCCGATGATCTCTCAGTGTATTCAAAATGATCTTAAGATGGGTTTCATGGTCATTTAGAGTCTAATATTACACCAAGATATCGTCCACGTAGACCACAACGAAGGAATCCAAGTAAGGATGGAACACTCGGTTCATCAGTTCCATGAAAACTGCAGGTGCGTTCGTGAGACCGAATGGAATAACTGTATACTCGTATAGACCATATCTACTCCGGAAGGCTGTCATAGGTATATCTGATGGTCTAACGCACAACTGATGATAACCGGACCACAAGTCGATCTTCTAGAACACCGGGCTCCTCGAAGCTGATCGATAAGGTCATCGATCCTCGGAAGAGGATATCGGTTCTTGACCGTCAACTGGTTCAGCATCCGATAATCCACACAATGCCGAAGGGTACCGTCTACCTTCTTCGCAAACAGGATAGGAAAATCCGAAGGAGAAGTACTGGGTTGGATGAAACCCTTAGTCTATTTCTCCTCCAACTACTTCTTATGCTCCTGAAACTCAGGTGTGGCCATCCTATAGGGAGGAATGGGCACCGTTGTCGCTCTTGGAACAACCTCAATAGAAAAGTCTACCTCACGCTCCGGAGGAAAACCTGAAAAGTCCTCTGGAAAGACATCCTTAAAGCAATCCACCAATGGAAAATTCCAACTATGGAGTGCCCTGATCATTCAGATAACGACTATCAATCTGGGCTATCACCCCTCATAGCTCAAGATGCTCGAGTCCCGCCTGACTCGCCCAAACGTCCCATTCGCCTCTATGAAGGACGGATTCACCCTCTTTTGAAATGAAACAGACTCTGCAGTGATAGCAATAAACAACTGCCTGGAAGGGAATCAGCTAGTCCATACCATGGATGACGTCATAGCATGTCATCTCTATGACATAGAGATACCATAAGATGTGATACCCTGAAACTTCGAGAGGGAACTCTCTACATTGGCGTACACTAGATGTACTCATTCCCAATGGCGTGTCTAGTGTCAATGGGTCGAAAGAAGAAAATATGCAGAGCCCAAGGCTCTCCATGATAGCAACAGAGATAAATCTATGTGTGGCACTAGAATCGAAAAGGGCTGAAGATAAAAATGAGGCTACTAAAATCGTACCTCGAACAGTAGAAGGGTCGGGATTCTTCTCATGATATGTCTGCTCCTCGGTGAAAGACTGGCCTGGACCGTGGACCTGGGCCCCTGACTGACCACTCTGAGATGAACCTACCTATAGGTGCTGAGGGACTGGTGGTTGACCACCACGTCCTCGACCTACACCCCGGCCTGAATGGTTAGAAGAATTCTTGTTCCTTGACTAGTGAGAGACTTGTGGGGCTGCTCCTGATCGAGGAGTCATGGAAAACCCCAGTCACCTACTACTGGTGGGAAAACCTGGCAGAAACGCAGAAGGTGACCCATCTTTCTGTAAGATCGGCACTCCACGGGGTCTCTCTGGAACTGTGGCCTCATGTGCCCTGTCCGGACACACTCGTAGCATGTCACCTGGCATCGTGATGATGCATGTCGCTTCCTCGAATCATCGCATGTAGGCTCCCTACATCACTTATTGATGTCATCTAAAGGAAAGCTAGCTCTGGAAGACGAACTGCCCTTACTCGCAGCTTCAGAGTCTCTCAGAATACGCTTCGCAATCAGTTCCTGGTTGACGATAGAAGAAATGGAAGATAGCTGGAATATGTTCACCTACGAGTAAATATCCCACCTGAGTCCATCCTCAAACTTCCTTTCCAAGAACACCACACTCCCATCCCGAAGTGGTGTAAAACGCTGCTGCATAGTGAAACAGGAGGAATAATCTATGAAATATAGAGTACTCTGCTCTACGCTCATTAATTCCTGGGCTCGATTGTCCCTCAGAGTCTCAAGGTAGAAGTAGTCGTAGAACACGCGTAGGAACTCCTCCCAAGCCATAGCCTGCTGCTGACCCGCTTGTGATATCACGTCCCACCACCTCTTGGCAGAGTCTCGGATCATGTAGGTGGAGAGCTTGACTCGCCTCTCTGGAGGCTTCTCCAGATGCTCGATGATAGTCAGCATGGCTTCCAGCCATGACTCTGCATCCTGAGGTCCTCCCTCCCCCGAGAACGTGGGAGGATGCTGCTGCTGGAAACCCCACGTCATTTCTGCGATAGATGAGTTAGGAGGCGGTACTCCCTGGAAGGCCTGCATCATCCTAATGGAACCTTCCCTGAACTATGCATCAGTGCCCGTGACTAGTACAATAACCGGTGCATAGACTGGCTCGTCTAGGGGATTGACAGGAAGTCCCTGATCAGACATGTCTGGTGTTTGATCACTGCCTGACGACAGACATACACCCGGAGGACGTCTCAGAGGCATAGTTATGAAAGATCAAAAGCACACCTTAGATCAGGAAAACATGTACAGAGAACACAAGAGTACAAAATGGGAACATGGGAAGAAAAACACAAAAGATTTCAAAACATGACTTCACGGCGTGTATAAAACTACATGGCGTGTCTTCGTAAACCACTGACATGGGTGTGTACTCTCACCCTCCATGTCATGTACACTTAAAACTACACGACGTGTTGACCCCCCCACACATGGTATGTAATTGGAAAATATTTCCCTACCCGATTCCCTTACACGGCTAACCCACACGGTCCGACATAACCCGAGACTACACGGCGTGTTCGAAATAAACACGGCATGCACTAGACAAGGCTTCAGCGGTCCGTGTGGTTGAGTACACGGCCTTCCACATGGCTGGACCTTACACGGCATGCTCCGAACAAGCACGACGTGCATAGGTGAAGGGGACACCGTCCTATGTTGTTCGTGGCACGGCCGGGTACCTGAGCAAGACTACACAGCTTGTTCCGAACAAAAACGACGTGTGGAGAGGAAGGTAATGCCGACACGTGTTGTTTGTGACACGACTGGGTACCTGGAGAAGACTACACAACGTGTTTCCTATGGACTCAACGTGTTCTACCCAAGCTTCCATGGCCCGTGTTATTTGTGACACTACCGGGTACACGACTTCGAACTCACACGGCGTGTACGAATGGTACACGACGTGTTCCCGAAGTTACTGCCACGACACTGTGTTCTTCCCACACGGTCAGTGAAACGGCCTAAAAACTACACAAAGTGTATCAAAAATGTACACGCCGTGTATTCTGGGTTTTTCTGGGCAGTAGCTTAGAAACTGCACAGAATTCCAGAAACACTAAAACAAGGGAAAAAGTGCCAAATCCTAATCCATGAGAGCCCATAACAACTCAAGAACCAAAATCCGGAGTTCATTTTTAAGCAAGGAACAAAATAAACAGTTTTCCAACTTTAAAACAGATAATATATCAATCATATATCACAACAGCATGCATAGTATACACAGATCCCATCACAACAGCATGCAATCCCTAATGCACCCTAGATGGCATGGAAAGAGTGCAGGACATGTGATTTCTACAAGTGCCTATATGATGCATGAGATGGAATACCCTCATCTCATTGGGTTGAGACAGAAATAGAACGGAAATATCAAAACAAGAACATCACAAGTCATACTAATCACAGTAGGTGAAATTAGATCAATTATAAAATCTCAAAACCAGGAAACTGCAAATAACGAGGTAGTATGGATTTTCCCTATACACGGGTTAGCTACTCCCGAGCACAACTTAATACCAAGTACCGAATCCGTCATATCCCTAGATAAAGTGTCAAAACAGTAAGGCAAGAGAAAATAACTCCCCTAATACCACTTTGTAACTACCCACGTCCAGAGACCCTCCACTGGTGCCCCGTACCCGGTTCCAAACATGACCTCAAGCGCGTTTCCCCGAATGCCAGAGGATGCCGACTAGCAGCGAGGGCCTTGGTGAGTCGGTGGGGGAAACTATTCCCTCATTTGGTAAGTTATACAAGGTATGAAAACAACAAATAACAGCCGACATAGTAAATCACATGCATAACAACAAAAACTAAACAACGGAAGCAATGCCGATGTATGAAAATGATGACAATAATGCAGCAGGTACAAGTATCTATAGAAAGCAGAAAACACAAAAACGTGATGGAATACAACTTAAACCATGTGAAAAATAAAAACAAAGAAATATCCTCAGCATCACGAGCCACAGCTTGGTCCTATACTCCCCAGCTCCTGGTGCAATCAAGATCCTGAAGTAGAAGGGCGCTTGCCCTTGTCTATACCTGCAATAACATAGTCTGCTAGGGCCCAAAAGAATGGCCCAAACAGGGTGTCAGATACAATCACAGTAGGAAATCACCCAAAGATTTATGCCTAACAGTCAATGAATACATGGCAGTAATAAAACAAGAATAAGTAAACAGAAAAGCAAAAGTAGCTACAATCCACAGTTCTAACAAGTCAGTACACAAGTAAGCAACCAGAAACAAGAAGAAAAATAGGTAACCCTCTGGGTATCTCTCACATCCTAACCCCTATGGTTCAACCTCTATGTACTAGCAACCCTCTGGGAGGCACACACAGTCTCACCCCTCTAGTTCAGCTACGTAATTAAGCAGACTCTCTGGGGAAGCACTCACCTTCAATTCCTCCTATAGTCTTGTATCATGACAAAGGATCTATGGGGAAGCACAGAACATCACTTCCCCATGTGGCCCACGCCGTGGATCTACAGACTCTCTGGGTAAGCACTCATCATGAATCCCCCCTATAGTCTCGCATCGTAATTAAAAGACACTCTAGAGAAGCCCTTCCATCAATTATCTCTTTGGTCTACAACTCTAGATTCTCACAGTCCTGAGTATAACTAAACATTCTCAACACGCGTGCATCGTCCAAGTAAACCTCAAGAACTAATTGGCTAATAACTAAGGCTTAGTAGAAAAATAAATTAAAAAATCCACTATCCTACAACTAGGCATGGAAACGGGAAAAAGCAAAACAGGAAGAACAAGCATGGAAAAGCAATCTGAGCTCATACAAAACTCTCTAAACACAATCAATAACTGCTACTAAAGCAATCAAGCAAAGCAGGAAAGTAACAAGGGAAGAATAGGAATCAATCAAAACCCATTTCAAGGGTATTGGTGGAAATTGCACAAAATATTCATCAACTTTATAAGGAAATGCACAAAACACCTACCTCGATCCGAGGAGGTTGATATACATGAACCTCGATGAAAAATTCCTCTTAGAACAACATAGATCTGAGAAAAATCAGAAAATGTTAATCCCCTGATAACATGGAAATGAGGAGGTATCAAGAAACAAGGCTCAAACAGAAGGAAGAACTCACCGCTGCGATTCCAATGCAATCGACTATGCTCAAATCGAATAACAGATGGCGAGGTGGGAGCTCGTCGAAGATCCGTCCAAACGGTTTCTCTCGGACGGACGAAATCTGGAGATGAAGGTTATTTTGGGGGTTAGGCGTGACCCTGGTCCATTTAGTGAAAAAAAAAGAAATTACATGGCCTGTACTTCTTGTGTACACGTTGTGTACTCCAATTTTCCGTACTCCGAAATAACCGGCCTCAACCTCAGCCTTACACACCCTGTGTGTGGCACAGACATGGACGACACACAGCTTCGAGCCGGGGAAGAGTACACGGTGTGTACTCATAAATTACATGGCGTGTACTTCCTAAATTTCCAGAAAATTCATGTTTTTCTCAAATACTCTAGAAAAGGAAAAATGTACCTGAAAAGAAGATCTGGGTTCTTACATTATCTCTCAATCCTATTAAAGAAAAAGGGTAATGCCTGCTATCTTTTGTGTGATTCTATACCCTTGGTGCTAGTCGCCACTCCAGGATGTATTTAAGGCGGGTCTTGGGGGGTTATTATCTCTCCTTCAAATCGAAGAAGGAAGGGTCTGGAAATCTACTATCCCTTCTGCCATCATGGTGAAGGGGGGTTGTGACAGAATGGTATCAAAGTATAGGTTGATAGATAGGATGAATTATAGGGTTAGGCATATTTGGAATTGAATGGGATGGTAGGGCAACATTGTTGGGTGATATTGGTGCATGAAATAGGCCAGGGAAGACCGGCTAGGACCTAGGTTTTTAGGGCCCCCCATGATCTGATGCAAGGACTCTGGGCCAACCGAACGACCAAGTAAGGCTACACTGATTGCATGGAAGAGACCATAGGGAAGGTACGTGCTTCATAATCACTTTAGTTCTTATTTATCATGGGTATTTTTCGGGCGGGATTTAAAATGAATAAGAAGTCTAAGAAAATTTAAAACAATATTCTACACTACTCGGGCTTAGGTATTAATTGTTTACCTTGTAGCTATGGAACCTGGGAGATGAACACAAGTAGTGAAGGCGATCAAGGCCTAGGATATTGACTTGGATTATCGACATAGGGATGACCGAGAAGAGGAGGAAGATCAGTGGAAGAAGACGCTTCGTGCCTTTCAGTGGCAGACCCTCGGGAAGTACGAGGGCATCATCTCTAATGTGGAGACAGAGAGTAGTCTAGAAGAGATGGTGATAGCTTTTAGCTTGATCCGAGCTCCGACGGAGTACTGGGTTCCTCTGGCTGTAATAAAGATGCATGGAGCACCGCATCAGTGGTGGACGTGTTATCATAGGGTGATGAGGGAGGATGAGGTGACGTGGACTGACATCGAGAAGGAATTATGGGTGGAATTCCTCTCTTCCACAATGAAGGATGAGAAGAGTGAGGAACTAATCTCCCTCCAGCAGGGGAGTATTTCCATAAAAGAGTTGGGGATCATGTACAGGGATCTCCTTCGCTTTGCTCCTGACCTCTTTCTGGACGAGGAGTCTCAGGAAAGATGTTAAAGGAGGCACTTTGACCTTCTCTCTAGAATGGTGTTCCTCCCTTCACCATACCGACGTACATGGAGGTCCATAAGAAGTCATAAGTGGTGGAGAGGATGCACACGCTAGGTGGTCTATCGTGAGAGGGAATACAGTTGGAGTTGTCGATGGGGAAAGCCGTCAGTAGTAGGCCTCCAGCATCAGGGCCCTCTCGGTTTCAACCAGCCGGAAGCATGCCTCATCAGTTCTAGTTCTGATCACCCGGCCCTCTCCCTTTCCTTTCAGGCCTAGGGTCGAGATGCATCATCTGTGGAAGACATGGGAACCTTCAGAATCAGTTCTCGGATAGAGTATAGTACATCGGGGGTGGGCAGGCTCAACGCCCACCTCAGCAACCTTAGTTTCAAGCTAGGTCCATTCAGGAGTAGCAGAAGGGATGGCGAGCTCCCGCTCCTCCAAGGGCAGATGTCACGGGAGGAGACTGACCTTAGGGCTCTCCTCATGGTCCTTGACCAGGGCACGGTCGGGGTGGTAGCCGACAGTTGAGGGGAAGGGGAGCTGCGCGTGGGAAGATACATGTCGCGGAGACAGCAGCTCCAACAGGGCAGGAAGTCGTTCGAGGTTTACGCAGCATGTTTAGTACACTTTCAAATGCCTTGTTCTGTAAAGGATATTCACACTCCTTTTTTCACGTAGTCTGGCCCGTGCTCTGGGTTTAGATGCTGAGAGAATTCTAGTGCCCCTGGTGTGGAGCACACCAGTCGGAGGTCAGACCAACTTGTTATATGTTTTCCGATGGTGTAGACTGATGATAGGGCCAAAAAAATCTATAAGGGATCTTCTACTGTTGCAGATACATCCAATCGATGTAATCATAGGAATTGACTAGATGTTCTCTGTATGTTTCGTCATTGAATGCTTCCATGGAAGGGTCGTGTTTTTAGATTTGGGCAGCCAACGTGTAACTTTAATCGGCCCTTAGGGTTGTTAGAAAATCAGAAAATGAGAGGAGCCCCTCATTTACTTGTTTGATGATCAATCAGTGGAGACAGTGGATGAAGAAATGGTAGAAGTCCCAGGGATCGTTTGTGATTTTATGGACATCTTCCATGATGTGGTGTAGAATATACCCCCTCGGCGTGATGCTATGTTCAGGATAGACTTGCAACCTGGTTCCCATCCAATTTTGATGGCTCCCTACCGGATGTCACCTTCTGAGTTGCAAATCCAGTTTGACGATCTAATTTAGAAGGGTTTCGTTCGACCTAGTGCATCACCATGGGGTGCTCCATTTTTTTCACAAAGAAGGAAGATGGTGGTCTGAGGCTATTCATAGACTACAGGAGACTGAAATAGGTAACAGTCAAGTACCGTTACCCCTCCAAAGGATAGAAGATATCTTTGACTAGCTGAGGGGAGCAGGTTGGTTCTCTAAGATATATCGGTGGTCTGGATATCACCAGTTGAGGGTGAAGAAGGGAGACATCTCAAAGAATGCCTTAAAATGTAGGTATGGACAATTTGAGTTTGTAGTCATGCCATTCGGCATTACGAATGCACCAGCTGTGTTCATGTGAGTCCTGAACCATGACATCTAGGAATACCTGAATCGTTTCGTAGTTGTGTTTATTGATGTCATCCGGATCTACTCAGGATTAGAGGAGGATCATTCTGAGCAACTGAGAATGGTTTTAGAGGTCCTCTGACAACCACAACTCTATGGGATGTTTTCCATGTTCATGTTCTGGATGCAAGAAGTGCACTTCCTTAGACATGTGGTGTCCGAGCAGGGAATAGCGGTGGACACATCGAAGGTTGAGACAATTGTTTCTTGGGCAGCGCCATAGAACGTGGTAGAAGATCGTAGCTTCCATGGACTTGCATCTTACAACTGAAGGTTCGTACCCAACTTCTCCTGAGTATCAGTACCTTTGACAACTTTGACCAAGAAGGACCCGGCATTCATGTGGAATGGGTAGTGCGAGGTATCCTTCTTCAATCTGAAGGAGAAGTTAGTAAGTGCCATCGTGCGGAGGTTTACAGAAGAAGGGTGGTGTATGAGGTGTTCTGTGATGCATCAGGAAAAGGCCTCAGGCGTGTGCGGATGCAACGACAAGGGGTGATCTATTATGGGTCTAGGCAGTTATGTCCTCATGAGCTTAATTATGCCATCCACGATCTGGAGCTTTCAGCGGTCATGTTCGCACTAATGATATGGTGACATTAGCTCATCGGGGAGCGCTTCGTGGTCTTCATGAATCACGAATGCTTAATGTATATCTTCACCCAGTGGGAGCTAAACTTACAGCAGTGAAGGTGGATGGATTTCCTTCAGGACTACGACTCTGAGATTTCCTACACCTCAGGAAAAGGGAATGTGGTGGCCGATTACATGAGAAGGAAGTCGAATAAGGATGTGTTTCGAGATTCAACAGATTCTTGGAAGGCAATGGAAGAGATGGTGTCACTCTACCTTGATGTAAGGGAGGATGGTGGTAGAGGTTGACTTTTTCAGATGACAGTGAAATCCTATCTCCTACGGCTGGTGGAGGAGTCTCAGTGGGGAGACATGGAGAGCGATGTGATACGTGACCGGGTTAACCAAGGCGATGCTTCAGAATGGTAGACAGAGGATGGTCAGAATCAGATTCTTTTCCAAGAAAAGTTGTTTCTTCCAGAGGCGATGCACGAGAGGGTTCTTGGTGAGTTCCACAACTTGCACCTACCAGTGCACCCAGGAGATTCCATGATGTACCAGGGTCTGAAGATTCAATTTTCCTGGCCCGGGGTAAAGTGGGCGGTGGAAGAGTTTGTGGATAGGTTACTAGTGTGTTAGAAGGTGAAGGGTGGACACCATGATCCGGTAGGTTTGTTGCAGACAATAGAAGTCCCTGAGTGGAAGTGGGATGACGTCTCGATGGATTTCATCACAGGGAGACCCAAGGTTCCAGGAGGCTGTGATGCTATCTGGGTTGTGGTGGACTCATTGACGAAATAAGATCACTTTCTGGTGATCAAGGATTTGGGTGCAATGGATGACTTAGCACAGAGGTACATGGATGAGGTGGTGTGGTTTCATGGAGTTCCCAGATACATAGTCTCAGATAGGGATGCATGGTTTACCTCATGAGTCTGGAGAGGATTGCAACATACTTTTCGCAACCAGCTACATCTTAGCACTGCCTTCCACCCCTAAATAGATGGGAAGACAGAGCGCACCATCCAAATGCTAGACGATATGCTACGAGCATGTGTGTTTGATTTTGGGGGATCGTGGGTGCGATACTTGCCGCTGGTAGAGTTTTCATACAATAATAGCTATCATTCTACCATTGTAATCGATCCGTTCGTAGCACTGTACGAATGGCCATGTTGCTCACCTGTGTGCTGGAAAAAGGATGGGGAAGCAGATGTTCTTGGTCTGGAAGTGGTGTAGAGAAAAAATGATAAGGTTTAATTTATATAGGAAAGGATGAAGGTGGCACGGGACTGACAGAATTCATACACCGATAATAGGTGGAGACCCTTGGAGTTTGGGTTCAAGGACCATGTGTTCATGAAGGTCTCCCCTCGATAATAGGTGGAGACCCGGTACTGACAGTTTCAAAATTTAAAGGTATTTTTCGATTTGGTTGTTCGGAACCCTCTTTTCTTCGGGTCTATTTTTGATTCTTGATGTAGAGAATAGTTTGAGAGTTATCTAATGTAATGACCTGGATACACTTGGTCAATTACTTTACCAAATCACGGCTCCAACTAAACGATGGCACCGGTCATGGGGGCACTGGTTACGGTGGCACCGTGATGGTCGCACACCGATCACGGGGGCACCGAGATGGTGGCACCGTATGGGTGACATCATGACGGTGGCACCGTGACATTTGCACCGTGACGGTGGCACCGTGTCCTCACCGAGGTTCTTCATTATTTTTTCCAAATTCGAACTTTTTCTGCTCCCGAAACGTATCTTTGACGTAAAAATGATTTAATACCAAACAGTTTAAGCCATTTAAAGACCATGAAAAATATCTAAAATCTCCCAAGAGTTGCGAAACCCTTAACTTACCAAAACAGGTGGTTTTACTCGGTGTCACTACCTACCCCGTACCTTCCAGATCTATCCCTGTCACACGTTTCCTTATGAATAAAGAATGTTTTTTAACTCATAGTTGTTATGATCCCACCCCATCCATGGAGAATTGTTAAATGAAAATTAATTCCATCGTGCGTAACTGCCCAACCGCGTGGGGAACCACGATCTGACTTTAAAGAAGTTCAAAATTCCTTATACCGTAA
Source organism: Viscum album (assembly GCA_963277665.1). Lineage (NCBI taxonomy): Eukaryota > Viridiplantae > Streptophyta > Magnoliopsida > Santalales > Viscaceae > Viscum > Viscum album. Next base: position 862,480,926 of record OY728152.1, on the reverse strand, counting down.
CAATATTATCTCATCTTTATATCACTTCATAATTTCATCCTTCTCATTCATGGCTGGATTTCTTTCTTCTCCCAGGGTGTACATGGAGTCCCTCTTTCCTAAGGCACGTGGTGAGCCTATGCTGGAGTTTGTACGCTCATCCTTGGAGACCCCGAAGTTCCTCCCCTACAAGCCATGTATCCTCAGTTCTTGGTGCATGGAAAAAGTCTTCATCGTTGATCATCCAAGTTGGGTTTTCCCTAATCTCTCTTTAATGTGTATCATGCAGGGAAGGTATGCTATTTTTTCTGTGGGATGGATGAAACCAAACGTTAATGAAGATAAAAAATGGACTTTTAAATAATTAAGGGGGGTGTGATCGATGTTTTTGCAGTATTTTCCTTAGCCATTTTTATTTATGTTGTTAATTGTACGGGCCTCTTCCCACAAAAAATCATGGTGGTTGGTGGTCTCTCTTTGTGCATTAATGAACCTCCATCTTCTGTGATGAATGAATGGCTATATCATGGGAATTGGTTAATCACATAATCATTAATGATTAAATGAATGTCTAGTGAACATAAATCCTTGTGTGATCGCCCCGGTTAACCAAACAGAAAGAATAAAACATAGTGAATGATGTACTTGAGTATGAAAACTTCCTTTCTCTTTCTTGGTGGCATGTATTTTTGTTATGCTTGATGCTTATGGGGTGATGTGGATTGGTATGTGATCCTCTATTGTGGCACGGTTGTTGGTTGTGAATCAGAAGTCGTGTGAGTTTGTATCTCGAGGCTTTGTTTTATTCCAGTACTTTGAGGGATCTCACTGATCCCATTATTGTTGTGACTTCACTAGAGAACTGGGTGTGAATGATTATGTGGTGTTTGTCTTTTTTTCATTACAAGCTTGTGGTTATTCCTGTTAGTTTCCCAGTAGTGCATAATTTACATAAATGGAGTATCCTCAACATGATAAAAAGAATATATTCAATGGGGAATTGGTTTTGGGAATGAGTTGTGACTTGTCTTTGAGTGTTCTGCCTTTATTTTATGAATGAATAGTAATGAGGGTGCTTCTTCTTAGTTTGGTTTTGTAACCCCTAGGCTGGGATGGGTTCTTGTTACCTATACATATAATTTTAGTTTTTATGTTTCTTATTCGTGCCCCACCCATGCTGAGCACTTCGTGCCAAACACACCCATTTCATGGGGGAGGGTGTTTTTCCCCACTACTTCTATGAGTGGCTGGTTATTAGATCCTTTTTTTATCCCTTTCCCGAATAGCCCAAGACTCTTCGGGTAGGCTGTGATAGCTTGGGGTCCATTATATCCTATGATTTTTCTGGTAGGGTAGTTGGGATGATTAGCCTACGTGTGTGCTGGAATGTTTTTTCCCAAGAGTTTTCAGTATGAGGCCCAAGTGTCTTCGGGTGTGGTAGTAGTAGTTTTGGCCCAGGTGTTTGCGGGTGTGGTTATGTGTGGTGGTTGTGGCACATGTGTTTGCTGCGAGGATGTGTGTTTGTGGCCCAGATGTGTGCGGGAGGGGTGTGGTAGTGGGACTGCGGTGAGAATGGTTGGAGATATTCGATGCATAGGATTTCATCAATAACCAGTGGGGAAGTGGCACGGGGTACCCAAACATCGATGTGATATTACTATTATATTATTTAATTGTGTTATTTGGGGAGTGTGCCTTTGTGAGGCTTGCGTGGGTAGTTTTCCTTGCTAGGTGTTTGGTTATCTCTATTCTCACAGGGAATTAGAATTACTACACATTTGTGCACGAGAGATTTTGGTTTTCCCTACGGAGTATACTTGTATTCTCACCCTACGAATATAAAAAATCTTTTAGGTTTCCAGGAGGACATAAGGGATCGTGTAGGGTCGTACCAGTTCAGACTTTAGAACAATTTAGGTTGCCATTTTTCATTATTTTGGTAATTCTTTTTGGGGTTTTCTTTTAATTTTGTATCATTTACATTTGGAACATGCATATGAGAATGGTTTGTTTTGGCTTTACCTGTACTTTCACTTTTTGTGTTGTTTGATTTACTATCATATCTCTTGAACCTATTAAATAAATATGGTAATTCCTTCCATCTTGCCAGTGATTCTAAACGATAGGTGCTAGTCTCCACTCTAGGACCTATTGAAGGCGGGTCTCATGGGTCATTTTTGCTCCTTCAACTTGAAGAAGGAAGGGTCTGGAAATCTATTGTCGCTTCTCTCATTGTGGTGGAGGCAGGTCGTGACACCATATATTGGAGCAGATATCGTGAACACATTCTTCTGAATTTTTTTTGGGTATGTTGAATTGAGAGGTGGCCATGGGACAAAAAATAACTGGTACATCATCTATGGCCAGTCGTTTCCTCAGGTGCAACATGTAGACATACTCCCTTGGAAGTGATTCCTCTACCTGGTCGGCCCAACAGAGATGCTCAACGATAGTGTGGTCTGAGGCAGTGGGGGTGGTAGGTATTGAATTATCATGTGGATGATTCTGAGGCGGTTCATAAGATGAAATTGGCCCAGGACCATCTCCTGATTGAGGAAGGGTGTCATTGGTGACTAGTTGGGAATCTGACATGCTTCATCCAGTCCTTCTGAGTGCCTCGACATAACATGGTTTTTTTTTCTTGATTCGGCTGGGGAGGACCATCCTGTCGATATTATATATCAATGTGGGGAGGACCATAACAATGGCAGTCATAATGGAAAGGACTACCATTAGTACTTGATGCCTAACTGTATAGAGGACTTTTGCAGTGCATACCCTATGGAGGGCATCCAAGGCGTGTCACAGCAAGGGGAGGACCTTCTGGCTATGTAGAATTGTTATAGGGAGGTCCTTCACAACAACTTCGATCGTGGTGAGGATGAACATCATGGTGAGAATAACCATCATGGTTTGACGGTTGATGTGTATCTCGGGGAGGACCTTCAAGACACATAGTGACAAGGGTGTGACCTTCTTGTTACATGGGTCTATTGCGGGGCAGACCTTCGCAATGGCGGCGGCGGTGGCATGGAAAACCATCACGGCTTTCTCACGGAGAATTTGTGCAGGGTATACCCTTGGGAGGGCCTTAATAATGAACCTGAACAAGGGGAGGGAATTCTCATTGCTTGAAATCTCTATAGGGAAGACCTCTGTTGTCCGAGTGGCGAGGACTACCATCATGAAATGAGGCCTAGCTGCACGGAGTTTTGTTGCAAAGTAACCCCCAGGGAGGACCTTCAGGGCAGGCCATGATAAGGGGAGGGCCTTCTTGTCGTGATGAGACGTCACTGCGGGTAGGGCCTCTGTAGTTGTGACTATGATAGCGAGTACTACTATCATAATCAGTAGTCCCACTGCACGGAGAGTGTTTATAGTGTATACTTCGTGGAAGACCTTCAGGGTGGACGACAATAAGTGGAGTTCTTTCTTGCTGCTTGATCTTCTGGTCACGCGGAGGGCTTTCGTGACTCGCATCAAAAGAGAAGCTCTCATGATCAGTCGTTCTATTCCCATGGGGGAGACAACCATGGGTGCCCTGGGTAGGACCTTCAGAGCTGCTGGTAGCGACATTGTAGGGAGGACCTTCACAATTGCTACTGCCACTCCCTTAATATGGTAATGGGTTGGAAGGGTTATGAGCCTTCAATATGTGATTAGCGGCATTGGGAACCCTATCTTCATGCAGAGTGGAGTCATGAACACACTCTTTATTTTGAGGAAGCCTTCGACGCGTTTGAGGGGATTTCTTTCGGGCAGCGTGGCCCATTTGCTGTTGATAACGACCTTCACCTTTGGGTCCCTTTTTAATTGGTTATTGTGATGTTTCCATGATAATCTGACGAACAACTTGACTTTCAGTAGGGATATTTGCCTACTCTGGAGAATCCATCCTGATGAATGGGTGTACCCCAGTTATAACGAGTGAAGATGCTCGATTTGGTTTCCCTTGTATCACAAAATATGGCCAACAACCCTCCTGTGTGGAAGCAGGGATGCAGATCTACTCCGAAGAGGCTATGTCATCTCTTAGATGAGTCACCTCAATTGGGGATATAGACTCATTGGCCCGAGTCCTTGATGTTTCGACTTATGCAATTACATTCTGTAAAGTCTAAAAGATATAATCTGGGATCGAAACCTACTCCTCCATCATTTCCAGGATATGCAGAGAGACATCATTGGCTGGAACGGTTATGAAGGCCCATTATAGTAGCAGAGTAGGAATATCTTGCTCTGTTCCTCAGTTGGTCAGTGGGTACTGACAATTCTCAGGTGTCGGGTAGGTGAACAAGTATTCCCCTGTGCCGGGATATGCTGGTTTATCTCTCAGTTTTCCACCACATCGGGATTGCAGACATTACTTGCATCTGCAGGGAGTCAGCCCTGCATATGATGGTTCCCCACCATATTGAGTCGGTGGCCATTGTTTTCAGGGAGATGTTCCCACCTGTTGATTTCCGCCACATCTGGATGGTGGTCTTTTTTGATCTCCACCACGTCGGGTTGGTAGGCGTTAGTAGCATCTTCTAGGTGCTGGTCCTGCAAGAGTTAGGTTTCCACCACGTCTGGTTGGTGGGCATCATTATTCTGGGCAGGGAGAGGTGTCTTTCGGGTAGGTGTCATCCTGTGTGAGTGAAGAGCTTGATGGATCTCAGTGGGGAAGCGCGCCTGCTCATATGATTCCTCCATGTCTGGATGGCGGACTATGGAGGAGCGAACAGGTGTATGTGCCTGCTCACAATATGTCTCCATGACTGGGCAGTGAAGCTCCTCCTTAGGGACAATGGTGATGACCATTCCCTGGTTATACGCTTGCCACCCTTGTCGAGCGGTCCGTGGGTCTGGAGCTCGGGGAGCATGGGCCTAGATACTCGGGGGACATCCTCCTTAACATGAGGATATTGAGTCGCGGTGTAACCGTGACGATATCTTCCAGCATGGGCCTTCGAGCGGGACCCCTGTTCAGCAGGGATGAAGTCCTCAATGTAGACCTCATCCACCTCTCTAAGATAAGGAAGGTATGCATTATCTCATTCCAGGGATAGAATCTCGAAATGGTTTGAGATGGAAATAGGAGCCGTCTGGATTTTCTTTCGCGGATGCTGCTGGACAGGCAGCTGGCGGGTCTTGGCGGATTGGAGGGCGTGCATGGCTACCTCCACTGTCGGGAGAGTACAGTTCAAGTGGTACTCTCAGATCAACGCATCTGAGACCCAATGTTGAAGACGTTGAGTAGGTGATGGGGGTCCTTCGTTGGTGAGGATCTCTGGTCATTGCGTTCCTTGAAGTATGTGTCTTTATGTTCCTCCATGATGCCATTGGATCGAAGGGGGTTCTGATTGGTACTTGTATAATATTTTAACAAATAAAAACAACAAACCTGTAAAAGCATCATCTCATGATCCCATGCATAATTAATGAACATTAGTGGCTCACCTTGTGAGTATAAGGGGGAAAATAGTGGGATTAGGTTAAATCCATCACGCTTGGTTAAAGATTCATGTCAGGATCCCCATTTTTTTTTCGAACCAAGGAAAACGGTTGGACGACCGACGTGTCCGACGGTCGACCTCACAGAGTAATGAGCTCTACTCAATCGTTAAGGTCGGTTATATTGGCCTTTGTTTTGAAATTCCCAATGGTTCCACATCCAATGATACGTGGACCTTCTTTCCAATTGAAGGCATTCACTGGGCGATTTGGGCTGTGATGCTTAAGAACTCACATTGGTCGAGGGGATGGGATGTTGGGCTCATTGCACCCTTTTGGGGGGAATTATTGCATGTTCTGGGACTCTATTATAGATTCAAGATGCATTCATATGTTTGTGAATCATTGGTTTATACCTAATAATAGTATCCATAGATTACTAATGGTTGGAAATGATCAGCTGAACGTAGGAATTCAGAATCATTTAGCCCCATGGTTTATCATCCATCATGGGATTAATGACTCTGAGGATTTTGGACTCATTGAGATGACCCTAGTATGAAGACCCATAACCTGGCACTCTGGAGTTTATTGTCATCTAGGGGGGATAGATATCGACTTGAGCTTCAGGATCGAACCTATGATATAGGCTTCATATGTATTGTCATGAGAGGAATCATAATCCTCTTAGTTCGGTTCCACTTGACAGGACACGTCACCTTTTATAGTCGTGCAACAAGAACCCTACCGTAATGATTAACGTCATGTGGCAAAGACCTCTGGGCGAGAGGTGCCCAGTTAATGTTGGTGCGGGGCTTATGCCATAGTGGCCCGAAGACCCATGGGAAGCGATATCCTGTACCATAGATACAGTCCTGTTGGGGTCATGAGGACATGGTCTGAATGTGACGGATGTGTATCAGTCTTAAGTATCAGGCATTCACCTCGAAGAGGTTTCCTACATTTGAGACATTGTAGATTAGATAAGGTACTTAATGATTACGATTTTTCAATTCAATACCACATAATGAAATTAAATAATGTAATGGATTCATTGAGTAGGAAGATAAGGTAGTTGTGACCCAAATGAGTATTAAGAGAGATCAAATCATCCCTATGTGAGTAAAGATATATATGAAAATTATTAAGAAAGTTGATAAATCATTAATTATTCAAATTCATGGAAAACCTTCATTATTATATATGAGAAAAATTTCCCAATCCCTTTCTGAGAACATTGATTGGAATATTATTGTTGTGGATTATGGTAAATTACATGACTTATTTTGTGAATATGGTGTTATAAAAGTTGTGTAGTCATTATGAGTTCCATCTATACCTAATATATAAAATTTAATTATTTGATGATTCTCATAGTTCTATATTCACTATACACATTGGTAGAATAAATAGGTTTATGCATTTGATGTAACATGTTTTTTGGATGTAATGATGCAAAAATAGCTAATTATTTGACTAGATGTTTTTTTTCAATAATTTAAATATGTGGGACATCATCCTACAAGATTCATGAAACCTCTTCCTAATATATGTTGGAGTTAGGAAAATAGTATTATAGAAATTTTAACCTGACTTCCAAATTCTCTAAGAAAAAATAATGCAATTTGGGTTATAACTGATCTGTTACACAAATACGCACATTTCCAAGCAATAATAGAATATTCTATTATTACAAAAATCACAAGGATAAATATTAGCATGGTTGTAATACATTATGGTTCACATCATTCGATCATGCCCAATCATGAACCCTTCATGTCAAAATTCAAGAAGAATCTCTCTAAGGCACTTGATATTGATATTCATTTGAGAAATTCCTACAATACAAACTTTAATGTTCGAGTTTATTTTATGCTCCACATTTAAATGTTATGATAATTATCTACATCATCCCATTATGTTCGAGTTTATTTTATGCTCCATTAATATTACTATGGCATAACATGTATTGTATACATCATGTTTCTCTCAGGAGGTAATCTCTATCAACTTCCACTTCTCCCGTAGGGGGTTCCACTTGAGCTTAACGTGTTGAAGCTCATCTTGGTATTGGTTAATAGAGAATCCCAATGATGCCACCTCCTTTCCGAGCTCTGACAAATAGATTTCGTACGTGGAAATTATACTAGATGAGTCCATCACTTCCTTTTTCTATGTTAATTGTATTTTTTAGTTATCTATATTTATATTAATCATGTGATCAATGATCAATAACTATATTAGAAATGATAACAATTCATAATGGTATTTTTTAAATAAATAACATAAAACCCATGAAGTTTATATTTTATATAAACATTTTTCATAAAATGACTCATAATTAGAACAAGAGAAATTTTCATTGATAAAAGTTTGTATTGTCATAATCTTCCACACTTATGAAATTTCTCCCTTGAAATTTAATTTTCCCAAACAAAAATAGAAGTAGGTAACACTATTTTATTAGATCCTATAATACTCATGTTACGGTTCTCCTCGAGCATAACGTGTTGAAGCTCTCTTCTCATTCACATTCAAGATATATTTTTATTATCAGTCTAATTACCATGAAGCTTTTTGGGACATGTATCTATATGACCCCCTTACAGTAAATTTAATTAAAAATATTATGAGACACCCCTTACTCTCTGATCAACCATATTTATGAATTATTATGTCACGTCATTATGTTTCCAAAATTGCACCACAATTTTCCAAGCCATAGTCATCGTTTAGTGAATACCATTACCATTTCTCCATCCAGAGTATTCAAAAATATGAACAATTAATTATTGATTATGTATATTCATTTATGAATTCCACAATATTCTATCATGTAATAAATAGCGGTGTTTGATGAATCTATATGGTATCATATATGTGACACAATTATGCATGAAATGAAATTCTTAAAAAGGGTGTGCCCTAATAGCACTCCAATGCATTGGGTAAAGATTAGTATCATGATACATCATGTTCGATTAGGTTTTACGCAGGCTAATTCATGTTCAATGAGGGTTTACTAATTCTCTATGTGCAAATATCCTTGAAACATGCTTAAAACTTGTTAAATGTTCATTCCACATTTCAATGTTATGATAATTATCTACATCATTTCATTATGTTTGAGTTTATTTTATGATCCATTAATATTCCTATGGCATAACATGTATTGTATACATCATGTTTTTCCTTGTTACTCCCTTACTAGATTTATAACATCCCCTTTTCTTATGCATATCCCCGGATTATCCCATGCAATACTATGTATGTGGAAATGTAGTGGTTATGTAAAGGATGTTTTCAATAAATTTCTTGAGTATTTTGTTTTATGTCATTGTGTAATGTTCCTAAGACCCAAAGGAATTATACATCTTGATCTAATTTGTTATATCAAATGAATATTTTATGTAATAAATCATGTTTATATGTGTAATAAATAGGAGAGTTTTTATTGTTGGTATTCGAGGACAAGTTTATTAATTTTTATGATTTGTATTAGAATACACAAGTGAAACTGTTATGGATAAAACTAAGTGTAATAAAAAGATCCCTGCGTTTTGGTTTGTGCTGAGTAAGTGGTATATCAAGAAAATACATCCCATTCTGGATACAAGTAGGTTGAAGAGGCTCTTGCACATATGTAACTAGGAGTAAAAACTCTAATAAAGAGTTTTGGGCTTGACCTGGGGTATCCTGGTACATGACTATCGACCATGCTGCACTCTTGGTTACGACACTCCCAGGGGATATTATTTGGTAAATTAACAAGAATAGTTTGAACCATTTGTAAAGGAATAAAAAAATCCCCTAGGACAAAATTTTGGGAAGTAGATCATGCATAAACTAGATTGAAGGATATAGATTCATATGTAAAGGAAATAATTTTTATTTTTAAGACATACATATTTTTCCATTAATTACCCATTATGTGTTACCACTAACATTCCTTTTATTCCCATCAATGGATGGTAATAGGAGGACCTGGGCTTAAAACCGATGTGAAGATCATTGCGATGATTGTTCTAATGAGATTCCCAATACAATAGGATTAGGAATCACGAAATTTTTCATGATACTCTCTTAGTTAACTCATGCATTGAATAGAAACATGGGATCATCAGAAATGATAAACAACCATAAGGAATGAAAAATTTTCAATGGAGTGCTTCATGAGACAATGGACTTATACATTCAATGGGTCATCTAATCCCTCAATCGTCGACCAATGTATCAACTCCATTGAAATGATCATCAGCATCATTGAATTTTTAGAACAAGAAAATGTTATTTTAGAGTCATATCGGATGGAGGGTGATGTTGATCAATGGTGGAAATTGATCATAAATATGATGTCCGATAAGGGGATCTACGCATTGGAATGGATGGATTTTCTAAAAATGTTTTTTGATAAATATTTTTTGTGCACCCTCTGACTTAAGATGGATGGAGACATCAATTCCCTAATGCAAAAAAGATGACGAATCCATCAGAGCATATGAGGAAAACATCACAAGGCATGAATGATATGCCTTAATCATTCTTTTTACCCATGAATACAAGGTTAAAATCTTATTTTGTGGGATGAAACCTAGCATATAGAAACTCATGGCGATCCGTGACTTTGATAGCTATGAGGAAATTGTCTAATGTGCCCTCAATGTTGAAATGGACATAGGAAAATATCAAGGGTATCATGGGTAAAATGAGAATATGGTGGAATTCAATTTTGGAAGTCCAATTGATTAATCCAACGGTGCTATGAAAACCAAACACCCTACTTTCCCATGTTGCAGAAAGAAGCACCCCATAAAATGATGAAAGGGGACGAGGAAATGCTTTAGGTATGGAAGTGAAGGGAACCTAGCTTTTAACTATCGTCCAAAAAAACCTATGGCTATGACAGAGGAGGGGAATATACCGTTAAACTATTAACACATAGTTCATTGGATCAAGTTCAAAGAAACTAGGCACCTTTCCAATTAGTGACCTAAGGGAATGATTTTTAGAGGAAACAAAAAACCTCTAAGGCATCAATGGTGAGAATTTTCCATCACTGCCACTGATGTGAACCTTGACAATGAAGTGGAGACAGGTACGCTAGTAATTCTTCCAAGAATAGTGGACGTAAATTTTTATTCAGGTTCAACTAATTCGTTTATATCCAAAATGTATAGTAGAAAAATAACAACACCACCAAAAATCATGGAAGTTAAAATCTCAGTGATTATGGAAAATGGGGAAATAATTGCATCTCATGAATATAACTCCTCCCGAGTCATAATTTGTGGATTCAACATTCTGGATAACCTATTCATACTCCATATAGTGGAATTTGATATAATTCTTAGCATTGATCGTCTTTCATTATATAGATCCAACATAAATTTTGTGAGATGGAAATCACTCTTCATTTTGAGAATCAACCCTTTATTCTATACAACTGCAAGGAGGATAATGAATTTCCTTTAGAACCCTCATCTCAAGAATAGATATTATTGCCCGATGAGCATCCATTTCTTGCTCAGATGATTGATTCCATGGAAGAAACAGTCTTTGAAAAAATGTCTATTGTGAGGGAATTCGCTGATGTATTTCTTGAGGAATTGCATGGACTTCCTCCGAGAAATGACGTTAAATTATGAATTGACCTTATACTTGGGGAATTCCCAATATTCAAGACAACACAAGGAATGGTAATTGTGGAGCATGAGGAGATAAATAAAAAACAACCCGACAATTTGGATAATGGGATTATACGCCCAAGTGCATCACTATGTGGTTCTCCAATTCTCTTCGTCATGAAGCAGGACGGGTCAATGCGACATTACATTGATTATAGTGAAATAAAAAGAACAATATAAAGAACAAGTATCATCAGCCAAAAATTGATGAATTGTTTGATTATCAATGTGGGGAAAAATTCTTCTCCAAGGTGGTTATGGGGTCAGGATATTACTAACTAAGGGTGATGAAGGATATCCCCAAGGATACTTTTCGTACATGATACAAACTCCATGAATTCATAGTAATGCCTTTTAGACTCACCAATGATCAAACAATATTCATTGACATGATGAATAGAGTCCTTATATATTACTTTGAAAAATTTTGGTAGACATTATAGCTGATATTTTATTATTCTACGAAACCATGGAGGATAATGAGGTGCATCTAATAACTATACTTGAGACATTGAGAAAGGATAAACATTATGAATACTAATGCAGGTGTGATTTATCGTTGAATAAGGTATCATTCTTATGCCATATATTTCTTAAAAATTGGTTATCTGTGGATCCCTCCAAGATAGATGAAATTGAGTGATGGATGTGGCCAACATCCATAAAAAATCTTCTTATCTTCATGGGGAATCTGGATATTATCACCGATTTGTGAGGAATTTCTCAGGATTGTTCAACACTCTTACCAAGAAAACATGGAATGGAGTAATGTTTTCTTGGAGTGATTAATGCAATGTGCACTTCATGGTGTTAGATAAGAGGATTAATATTGCACCCATGCTCACATTACCCTCAAGTGGAGAAATTTGTGTTGAATTTAATGATTCTTCAAAGAAATTCATGGGTTGTGTGTTGATTTTGAATGACAAAGTAATTGCTTATATGTCAAGGAAATTGAACGGTCATGAGGAAAACTCACCAACACATGATCTGGAGATGGTTGTAGTGATATTCTCTTTAATAATATGTCAGTATTACCTCATTGGGGAGAAGTGAGAAATATATACAGACAAAGAAATCCAAAAGTATATATTCACATAAAATAATTTTAACACGTTCCAATGAAGATGGTTAAAGCCAATAAAATATTATGATAGCTAAATTTATTACCACCTTGTGAAACCGAATAATGTGGTAGATTATCTAATAGAAAGGATCCTGCATATTTATCAATGTTGAGAATTGAAAAGAATTCAATCATCTTTGATTTACAATGATTGTACCCTTGAATCAATATGGGAGAAACATTATCAATACCTTCTAAAATAATTTCTCAACCATCCCACATGGTGAAAATATAGGATGCTAAAAGAATGGATGTGGAAATTATGAAAACCGAGGAAGATTTCAATAATGGGAAGTCCATTTTGTTCATGGTTGACAAGGATTTAAATCTGAGATTTGTTTCACAATTATATGTACCATTTTATCCAGAGAGAATGATGAAGATTCTGAATGATGCACAAAGAAAAACCTTCTATATTCACTCTGGGAACAGAAAAATATATAAGGATCCCATTGAAAATATTTCGTGGGAAAGTACGAAAAGTGATATTACTAAATATATGTCAAAGTGCCTAGTTTTTCAAAATGTTTATGATGAGAGGCCAATGTCTGTGGGGATGATGCAACCACTACCCATACCAACATGGAAGTGGGAGAACATTACCTTGGACTTTGTCACTAGACTTCTAAGGACATCCATAGGAACCAATGTTATATGGACCATTGTGGATCATCTTACAAAGACATATCACCTTATCGTGATTCAAAAGGACATCTCATTGGATCAACTATAGTGGATTTTCATCAAAGAAGATGTAAGGATTCTTGTAGTGCCACTAAATATTGTACCTAATCATGATATGAAATTCACGTCGATGTTCTGGAAAATTCTCCAACAAGCTCTTAGCACTGAACTGAAATTTATTATGGCATTTCATCATCTAACTAATGTCCAATATTAGCTAGCTATTCCAACAATGGAAGATATGTTATGATCATGCCCTATGGAATTTATAGAAGGATGTGACCAACATCTTCCACTTGTTGAATTATACTACAAAACATCTTCTACTCGAGTAATTAAATATCACCATAAAAATATTTTTATGGGAACTGGTGAAGAACACCAGTGTGTTGATAAATTTGGTGAGAGTAAGCTACTAGGACCTGAAATGGTCAATGAAATGCTGGTGAATGTGAAAATCATTCAGAAGCATATCAAGCAATCCCAAAGTCAATAGGAGAGTTATAAAGATAACTGTCAATGAGACATTCAGTTAAATGTTAGAGACATTTTATTTCTATACATATCTCCATGGAAGAAGGTCAGAAGGTTTAGAAATTAAGGGAAGTTAAATACTAGGTTCCTCGGCCCCTTTGATATTCATGGTCGTGTCGGGGCAGTGGCCTATCAACTAGCCCTTCCATTAACCATAGCCAAATTACAAGATGTCTTTCACATATCTCTCTTATGAATGTACATAACAAACACTTCACATGTACTCTCATCAGTGGTAATATAGTTAGAGTATGATCTCTCTTACTAGGGGCATCCCGTGAGGATTTTAGATCATAGGGAAAATGATCTATGAAATAAGACAATTCCCCTCATGAATTTGTTCTGCGGAAGCAACATGTTTTGAGAGGAATCATTGGTATTAGAGGAACTAATGAAGTAGAGTTACCTGCGTCTATTTTGGCGGGGGGAAATGAAATTTCAAGGGAGAAATTTCTTAAGGGGGAGACATTGACAATCCAAACTTTTAACTTAGAAAATTCCTCTTGATCTAATTCTCAATCATTTTATGAAAAATGTTTATATAAAATATTCACTTCCTTGGTTTTATGTTATATATTTCTAAAATACTACTATGAATTGTTATTTCTGCTAATATAGTTATTGATCAATGATCACATGATTTATATAAATATGGAGATAAAAAAATCCTATTTACATAGACAATGGAAGCGATGGACTCATCGAGTATACTTTCCCCCATTCGAAGACCATTTGTCCGAGCTCGAAAAGGAGGTGGAATCATTGAGATTCTCTCTTAACCAATCCCAAGACGAGCTTCAACACATATAGCTCAAGTGGAACCACCTACGAATGAAGTGGAAGTTTATAGAGATTACCACCTGTGAGTTGTTATCCAAGCCACATCAAGAGTCTGTTAGCATCGACACCATACCTTTCGGTATTTTGTGGGTGTTATATAGGCTAATGTAACATGACCTTTTCACTATTGTTATGTGTATTATTTTTGTATAAAATAAAGAGTATACATATATAGTTTTCAAACCAAAATACCATTTTTAGTCAATATTAAGAAATCTCTTTTGATGAAATAATATATTTTTGATTTATATAGTATTTTAATAAAATATTATTCTAAATAAATTTTATTATATATAAATGATCACATAATGAATATAATTGTACTTTTTACTAATGATTTAATGTTATTTTTGGACATAACCATAGTGTTTTTTTATAAATGTCGATTATAATTTTAAAATTAAAATTTAATATATTTAATAAAATTATTTTGATAAAATGAATATTATTTTGGGATTTATTATGTAAAAATTTTCTAATGGTGAATTTTTCATAATTTTTTGAGACAGTCGAATATTTCGTTAAAAATTAAATACCTATTAAATATATTATGTGTTTTCTGACATCATAATGACCTAATAATGATGTAATAAAATATTGTAAACATTATGTTTCGCCAATATATGTTTTTAAATTAAAATAATTTGATTTTAGTTTTGTTTTTTGTATTTTACAATACCATAATGGACCCTACAAAACTTATAAAACATTTTATCTTTTTAAAATAATTTCCTCGGGGGAGTGACTCACCACAACATTAGAATTCCTAATATTTTATGAAGTTATGTCATTGAACATATAAAATATTTTTTCCACTCCCCTGTGGAAATAAATAAGAGGAAAATGAGGGGATGGTTTGTGGTATGTATTAGTTTAATATGTGGTGACCCTAACCTAAAAAATAATGACTTTCCTCTCCATTCCAATAGAAACCCACCCATGCTCCCACTTCCTCTTCACTCAAAGCCTTTGCACTTCGTCCATCCTTTTCCGTCTACTTCAATGATCCTCCCATGTCACCCCATTCCCACAAATATCCACTCTCAAGCCTCTCCCATTACTTTGTGATCACACATCCATGTATCATATTCCTTCCTTTTTTAATTTTATTAATGTTTCTTTATGTTGTAATAACCATTAAAATTCATTTTTAAATGTTAAGTTATGAATTTTCAACTCCCATTTTTCCCAACCTTATGTATGAAATGATGAGAATCCACTTTCTCACATAGTAATTCATCCCATGTACACACGTTACATTGCCAAAATTCCGAAAGGAATTTCTCTCTTCTCATTCACATTAAAGGAATTGTTTTTTAATATGAGTCTAAATTCTTTTAAATTTTATGTGACATGTATCTATATGACCTCCCATATTTTCCAATTAATTTACATATGATGAGACACCCCCTTCTCTCCAACAAATCATTTTAATGAATTATTATGTCAACTCGTTATACTTTCGAAATTTCACTACAATTTTCCAAGAAAAAGCCATTGTGTAGTGAATACTATGCACATTACTCTATAAAAGGTATTCAACTATTTAAAAAATTTCTTATTGATTATGGATTCTCATATAGGAATTCCACATTTCGTTATTGTGGAATAAATGACTTTTTTTGATGAATCAATGTTGTATTATCAATATGGCACACAAATGCATTTAATGAAATGTTTACGAAGGGTGTGCCCTGATAGTGCTCAAATTTATTGGTTAATATTTTTTCACGATACATCAAGTACAATGAGGGTTTACTTATGATAATTCTTGTGAAATGAGGGTTTAATAATGATACATGTGCAATGAGCCATAGATAATGATAAAACCATGTTATGTGTTTTTTCCACATATCTATGTTATGATAATCATGCTATATCATTTCATTATATTCATGTTATTTTTATGATCTATTGATATGCTTATTTCATACATGTATCATATTTTTCATGTTATTACTTGTTTACTACCTTACAGGGTTTTATATCTCACCCTTTTCTTATGCATGAACTCATGTTATCCTATGAAACGCTATGTACAAGGGAATTTAGTGGTTAAGTAAAGGAAGTTTTCAACAAAGATGTTGTTTTTTATTTTTTTATGTCATTATGTAATGTTCACATGCCCCAAATATACTAGACTTGTAGATATTATTTATTGTTTCAAGTGAAGATTTTATTTAATAAATCATGTTTTTGTGTGTAATAAATATCATTGTATTTATACACACCAATATACTATATGATTTATTTCCATTTAAATAAATTCCTTATCTTTGATATCTTCTAGTGAATGAAATATCAGATTTAAATGAAACCTGATATTCTATTAAAAAATTATCTTAACTTGAAAATTTTTATGTAGATGTTAAATGGGTGACTTTTAATAGAAAAAAATTATAAAAAATATATATTACACATTTTCACTATTTGACTATTTGTTATAAATTAAAAAAATAATCATTTTAATGTTGTTGATATATTTTTTTTGAAAAATTATATTATTTAAATATAATGGTTTCATTGCATATTATATAGTTATAATAAATTAAATTTTGAAACATTTAAAAAATTTATAATATAAAATTAATTTAATTTTTCCCATTGTCATATAAATGAAATTATGATGATTTTTTGTAATTTTCTGAAAAATTTTATGCTATGACGATTTGTGAAAATAATTACTTTTTTTAAAAATTACATGTTTCTTAAATTATTCACAATGATAAATTATATGATATTATGTTCATAAAATAATTTTGTTAAAATAAATTATAATAAAAAAATTATCTCATTTTGGTCAAATTAATATTGTATTCTTAAATTAATAACTTAGTTATTAATTATAATTTTCTCTTTTAAATACCACTTTTTCATCACATCTGTAGGTATAATTATAATTTATATTTTACCATAGATGTGAATTTATTTAGAAAAAATTAATAATTATTTCTCATAATATTAATTTAATGTATTTAATATGTTCATACTATTTTTGAAAAATATAAATAGTAAAACGAATAAAAAATTATTACAGTAGTTAAGGTAAAAATGAGTTTACTTAGGATTTAACTAAGATGATAATGATTAAAATGAAATGGAAACTTGTAAAATATGACTTCAAGGCCATATGTAGACCTTATCCACACCACACTAAAATATATGATCATTTATAAGCATTTATTATAGGAAGGGCAATATAAATTTGGAATTTTTATTTGACATTTCCTCGTAATTTAAATGTAGCACACATTTTCCTACAAAAAATGGTCACTCAAAACCTTCACACATTCACAAATCCAAATCCATTTCTGTCAAAATACCCTTCAAAAATTTATTCTATGAATCCTTATAAATATTATATATCTAATGTTCCATCCAAAAGACCATCCATAGCGCCCATAAGAGGTGGTCCAATGTAGGTTTCTCTTAGAAAAATATTTTTATAAAAAAAGCTCATAAAAGTTATTTCTTTTTTTACACATTAAATTATTTATTAACCATAAAAACATTAAAAATATGATATACCATATAATTATATATTTTAATTTTTATTTTATTGTATTTATCGGTATAAAATTATATTAAAATGTATTTGGTATCAAACATTGTGTTAATGAAAGATTATCACCTTCTGGAATAATGTTTCTGATTTTCCATAAAAACAATTCATTGTTAGAGTTAATGATGTAATTATTACATAACAACAATATTTATAAAAAAAATATTCTCCATTAATTAATATATCTCATATAACATATAAATTAACATAATATTTAATATTCAATAACGTCGATCATGTGTATGATAGACTATATATTATCGAAGTTATGTGGATCAATTTTTCACCTATGCTTTACATAGAATGAAGTAAGAATGAAATTAATGAAATTAATGAAAATATGTGGAATATATGATATTATATGGATTATTTAACTTTAATATATTACCCACATGTTTATTAATTCAACCATTAAGGGAATGATTTTGTCGCTTGTACAAGCATACTACCTATTCTCTCTACCAAGCTATGTGATACAATTTCCTTGACAAAAAAATATGAGTCGTTATAATAATAAATAAAATGAGTAAATAAGATTTTTATATAATTATTATAATTATTTATTTTATGCAATCATATCGATTATATATGAACTAGAATATTTTTTATTAAACATGCATGAGAAATCAATGAAATTATCATCCAAAACATTGAAAAAAATGAAATTTTATTTTCATAATTTTTAGAAAATTATATAAGGGGGTCATATATGATATGTTAAATATTATTTTTGTTCTAGTATAAATTAATAACATGATTAAAAATACTATAAATTTTGTTAAATCATCTTTAACTAAAAGAAACTGAGGACTAAGTTATTTCGTATCATATTCCCTTTCTTAAGTCATTTTGTTAATATAAACCTTTTCATTTTTGTGAAGTGTATATACTTTCACATTTATATATTTAATAAAAATAACTAGTTATTAATTATGATTAATTTTTTAGTTTTATTCTTCATGATGTCACAATTTAAAATCTACCAAAGAGGTAATGAATTTTGTATTCAATCTCACATTGTTTTGTGATTTCTTACAATACTTTATAACAATCACCTTCATTTGATGACTTTCAAACGAAATAAATTTATAATAAATATACAAGTTTTTTTATTATGTTAACGATTTTTTCTAAAATCATTAATTTTTTTACAAACGCTCCTTACATTGAAATATATGTAGATAAATGGGGAAATATTGATAAATATGTATCCCTTACTAAATATATATATTTGATGATATGGGATGATGATTCATGAATAAAATTGGTAATTGAATATATGAGGACTTCCTTTTAAAAAAATTTATGTTTGGGGTACAATTATAGATATCTGCTCGATGCATAGTAATGTCTAATGATATTAATGAATTTTTAAAATTAGAGGGGTTTTTACATAGTAGTTTCAACTGTATTGTGAATGAAATTGATGGTAGAGGTATATGGATGCCAGATATCACGATGGAAAATAATTTTGAATATAATTAATTTAAAATTTTAGTCATTATTAGTATCCTTGTGATTTTCTCAATAATATTATCTATAGAAGCATTTCTTTGAAATTTTATAGATTAATTGGTATGTGTGTCCATTTATTTTCATTTCAATATATATTATACCTAATATATGTATTTTTGTCATGTAATTGATTAAATTGCATCAATATTAGATTATTTACCATTACATATTTATTATTATTTATTTTTTCATGATAGATTCCACTATATGTAACCCTTACTGAGCAATGGATATCACCTTTTTATTGTCTCCTTTATTCATGTTATTATGATTAATTCCTTGAGTGAGTTTTAATGATACTAAAAATTTTATATCTCTCTATTTTATTTTATTTTCCTATGTAAAATGGGTATAATGTTTGTATCTAGTTCCACGGAACTACTAAACTGGTTAGTATGTTAGGATGTTACCCCTGATATCTATGATAATTTTATAATGTACTCACCAGCTCTGGGTTACAGGAGTTGGTGTTTTTACATATATTATAAAAAGATGTAAAGTAAAATAAACGGGATCTAGATTATGGAAATCATAAATTAGGGAACATAACCTGAGGATATACATTGAGTATTATTATATAAGAACATCTTAATGTTTCATTAAGGATGATATTATTTGGGGTTTTATAGAAATAAATTCATTATATATAATATAAGGGTTCGTGGTTATTGAATAGAGGTACTTAGAAGTAGAACATCTGAATAGAAAACATTGGGATATATATGATTATCACCTATTTAGAGTAAATATACAATACTGCACACACTGGTTGAAAAACTCTATAGATATTCATAGGATAAATCAAAATTATTTTTACAATACATTATAAAGTATATAGATATTTTGATATCCCCAATGAAACCATGTCCATGATTTTGAGAAAAAAATACCTAAATTTTAATTTATTTTATTTGTTACACAATGTGTTTAGTAATATATCATGGTTTTGAGTTAAAAATTAATGATCTCATCCATTTTATTCAGTTTTTTAGAAATTTTATTGGGAATGAAAAAGGGTATCATTACCCATTCACAGTGTAGATAATTCCATACTAAAAAATCTAATAGTGTGGGTTTTAGAAGTGATAATTCACAGATATATTAGGGAATCATAATTCGGTTGTAGAAATAACCATTACAATATGAACAAATGGATTCCACGTTGTGTTTATTCTATGCTGGATCACATTATTTGATTAATTCCCCCATGTTTTGGTATCACTACTAATCAAATTATATATGAGTAATGGATTAAATCTCTGGAGAATATATCCAATGTATTGGAATATTATTACAAAGAAAATTATCCACTTTTAGTGAATATTATCTAAAGTGACACTTTTCAATGTTGTTCATTGATAGAGAATATTATAGAGGAAAATGAAATATAACTCAAGTAGTTGATTTATTTTTAGGATACATTCATCAATAAATATTTCTTTATTGAGAAAAAAATTAAAATAATGATAAATGACCAAAACATAATGAAACAAATAATGTAGTTGTGACCCAAATGAGTATTGAGAGAGATCAAATAATCCCTATATTAGTAAAGATATATATTAAAATTATTATTGATGTTGATAAATAATGAAATATTCAAATTCTTGGAAACCTTCATTATTATATATGATAAAAATTTCCCAATCTCTTACTGAGAACATTTATTGGAATATTATTGTTGTGGATTATGGTAAATTACATAACATATTTTGTGAATATGATGTTTTAAATTTGTGAAGTCATTATGAGTTCCATCTATACCTATTATATAAAATTGAATTTTTGGAAGATTTTTATAGCTCTATATTCACTGTACACATTGGTAGAACCAATATGATTATTCATTTCATGGAACATGTTTTGTTGGATGAAATGATGCAAAAATACCAAATTATGAGTCCATATATATTTTCAATAAGGTAAATATGTCGCACATCATCCTTGAAGATTAATGAAACCTCTTCCTAATATATATTGTAGTTGGGATGACAGTATTATAGAAATATTAACCTGACATCCACATTCTCTAAGAAAAAATAAAGCAATTTGCGTTATAATTGACCAGTTAAACAAATACACACATATCCTTGAAATAATAGAATATTCTCTTCTTACAAACATCACAAGGATCAATATTAACATGGTTTTAAGACATTATGTTTCACATCATTCAGTATTGTCCAATCATGAACACTTCATGTATAAATTCAAGAAGAATATCTCAAAGGAACTTGATATTGATCTTCATTTAAGAAATTCCTACTATACCAAAATTAATGGACAGTATAAAAGGACTATTCAAAAAATTGAATACATGTTGTTGTCATTTTAATATGATGTTAATGTTGTAGTGGGTCATTATTTACCAGTTTCTATAGTTCACTTATAATATTAGTTTTTATTGAAGTGTTCAAATGTTGGTGTGTGAAATATTATATTTAAAATATATTACGTACTCCAACTTTCTAGAATTATGTTTGTGAAAGGAAATTCATAATCCAAGAACATGTTAAAGAATAAAAAAATGTAAAGGATGTTTAGTGATATATTATAGTATCATAAATATGGTAATGAATTGTACTAATAATTTGTGGAAAAATTTGATATTCCATATGAGAGATCATGTATTCTTGAATGTATATCCATGAATCGTTGTTATAATGTTCAATGTGAAGGGAAATTTGATCCCTATGTAAATTAGGCCCTTTTAAATCCATGAAATAATTTTTGTTTTTTATAATTTTGAATGTCCATGAAGTCTATCAAATTTATCTGATGGGTTTCATACATCAATTTTATGGAAGTACATGATTTTCCCAACACATATCATCATATTTTATGAAATTGAAATAAAACCTGATCTATATTTACATGAGAAACAAATAATGATTCTTGAAATTAGAAGGAAATTTTTGAGTAATCATATAACATAATTTGTTAAGGAACATTTGATAAATCCCAACAAATTGAATGAATCATGAAAAAATATTGTATGATATGAAACAAACTACCATCATTTGTTATGAAGGTAATGTCAATAAAATTTGTTGGATTACTCTTTTTTAAGAATTATGAGTGTCAAAAATTAACAAACCAAACATTTATCAATTAATATTATAATGAAAATAAATGTCTTTTTAATAAAAAAGGGTTATATATAATA
Source organism: Viscum album (assembly GCA_963277665.1). Lineage (NCBI taxonomy): Eukaryota > Viridiplantae > Streptophyta > Magnoliopsida > Santalales > Viscaceae > Viscum > Viscum album. The sequence continues at coordinate 862,458,400 of OY728152.1, read as the reverse complement.
TGAAAATCATCGGTATTATGTTTTTGGATTTCAAAATACCATTATGAATAGTTACCGTTGAAAATCTATCGTTGAACAGTGATCACATGATTAGATTAAATATAGGGCTTTATTAAATACACATTAATAAAAAAAGGATGAGATGGCCTCATCCAGTAGAAATTCCTTGAATAATCCTATTTTTCAGAGGTTAGAACTAAGGTGGTGTCATTGGGATTATCTCTTGACCAATCCCAAGCAGAGCAACAACACGTTATGCTCGAGCGGAACCACTTATGGTAGATTTGGAAGATGATAGAGATTACCCCTGAGAGATGTAATCTAAGCCACCCCAAGAGTATATCACCATCACACACCATACCCTTCGGTCTTATTCGTGTGTTATAAGTGGTTATGTAAAATTACCTTAGAACTATGATTTTTTGAATTAGTTTTTTATATAATAGAGAGTATACATTCATAGATATTAAATCAAAAATAGTATTTTTTGTTAATTTTCAATTGTGAAATAAATTATTATGAATTAATGGATTTATAAATTAAAAATATTTTAATGAAATATTATTACTATGTTAATTTTATAAAATATAAATGATCATATAATGAATAAAATTGTAATTTTTATTCGGGTTTGAAAGCTATTTTTGTCAAAACCCATTAATTTTCATTAAATTTTGGTTTTTATTTTAAAAGTAAAAATTCACATATTTAGAAATTTATTTTGACAAAATAAATATTATTTTTGGAATCGAGATGATATAATTTTCTAACAGTTATTTTATCATCATTTTCTAAGACAATTTAAATTTTGGGTAAAAATTAAATACCGTTAAAATATATAATGTGTTTTATGACATCCAAATGTCCCAATAGTGATGTAATAAATTAATATAGACAAGATTTTTGGAAACAATATTTTTTTTCATTAAAATAATGTGATTTCAATTTTTTTTGTTTTATTTTACAAAGCCATAGTGGACCCTCAAACACTTATAAAAAAATTTAACTTTTTAAAATGATTTCCTTGAGAGTGGGACTCACAAATAGAAAAGAAACCCTAATATTATATGATTTTCTTCCATTTTCAAAATAATATATTGTTTTTCACTCCCCATTGGAAAATTCATTAGCAAAAACCAAGGAATGGTTTCTGATTTGCATAATTTTAATGTTTGGTGACCCAAACCTAGATAATAAATAATTCACTCTCGTTTCTTATATAATCCCACCAAAGCTCCCAATTCCTCTTATCTAACAGCCTTTTTACTTTATCCAATAACTCACCTACTCTCTCTGGGATCCTCATAAGGTGCCCCAAGAACCCTATATTTCTCTCTAAAGCCTCTCCCAATCCTTTAGGATAACATTTCGATGTAAGGGATTACTTTTTTTTCTTACTTTTATCAATGTTTATTATGATGTAGTACTATTTTTTGTTCAATTAGTAATTTCATGGAATGATTTTGAACCTCCCTTATTTCCTCTAATTATTTTTTAAATCACGAGGGACCTCTTTTTCTCTCATTAATGCTTCTCATGTACACCCATAACCATGCAGAAATTCAGCATGTAATTTCTCTCTTCTCATTCACATTATAGATATTATTTCTTATTATGAGTCTAAATCCCATGAAATTTTGTTGTACAGGTATCTATATGACCCCCTTACTATAAATTTAATTAAAAATATGATGATACACCACTTTCTCACTCATCAAACATATTTATGAATTTTTATGTCGCGTCGTTATGTTGCCAAAATTTCACCAAAATTTTCCAATCCAAAGTCATCGTTTGTGAATACCATTTCCATTTTTCATATCCAGGGTATTCAAAAAAAAATGCACATTTAATTATTTATTTTTTATTTTCATTTATAAATTCCACAATCCATTATCATTGAATAAATATTGATGTTTGATGAATCCATATTTTATGATCTATGTGACACAGTTACGCATGAAATTAAATGATTAAAAAGGGTGCGCCCATATAGCACTCCAATGAATTGTTTAATGATTAGTATCACGACACATCATGTTCGATGGGGTTTTACACATGCTAATTCATGTTCAATGAGGGTTTACTAATGACCAATGTACAATGATCCATGTATCATGTTAAAACCTTGTTAAATTTTGATTCCACATTTCAATGTTATGTTAATCATCTATATCATGCCTTTCAGTTGGGGTTTATTTTATGTTCAATTAATATTCCTATGGAATCAAATTTATTGTATACTTCATGTTTTTCCTTGTTTATCCCCTTACTAGATTTATAACTTCCCATTTTCTTATGCATGTCCCCAGATTATCCCATGCAATGTTATGTATGTGGGAATGTAGTGGTTATGTAAAGGATGTAATCAATAAAGTTGTTGAGTATTTTGTTTTATGTCATTGTGTAATGTTCCTAATACCCAAAGGAATTATAAATCTATATGTAATATGTTGTATCAAAATAATATTTTATGTATTATATCATGTTTATATGTGTAATAATGATGAGAGTTTTTATTGTTTGTATCCGATAATATGATTAACAATTTTTGCGATTAGGATTAGATCACACAAGTGAAACCATTATGGATAAAACTAAGTATAATAAAGATATCCTTATTTTTTGGTTTTTATTGATTAAGTGGTATATCAAGATAATACATCCCATTATGGATACAAGAAGGTAGTGGAGGCTCTCACACATATGTAACTAGGAGTAAAATCTCTGACATGGAGTTTTGGGATAGACCAGGGGTATCCTGATACATGGCAACCTGCCATGAAACACTCATGGCTACGAAACTACCATGGGATATTATTTGTTAAATTCACAAGCGTAGTTTGAACCATTTGTAAAGGAATAAAACAATCCCCTAAGACTAAATTTTGGCATGTATATCTAGAATAACCTAGATTTAAGGATATAAATTCATATGTAAGGAAATAAATGTTATTTATAAGACATACGTAGTTGTCCATGAATTACCCATCATGTGTTACCACTAACATTCCTTTTATTCGCACTAATAGATTGTAATTTGAGGACTTCAGCTAACAACCAATGCGAAGATCATTGTGATGATTGTTCTAATGAGATGCCTAATCCAATTGGATTAGGAATCACGAAATTTGTCAAGATACTCTCTTAGTAAGCTCATGATTCTAATAGAAACATGGGATCATCATAAAAGATAAACCACCCTTGGTAATGAAAAATTCTCAATTGAGTGCTTCATGAGACAAAGGCCTTATACTTTTAATGGGTCATCTAATCCCTTAATCGTCGAGCAATGTATCAAATACATTGAAATGATTTTCTCCATCAGTCAATGTTCAGAACTCGAAAATGATCTTTTAGCTGCATATCGTATGGAGGGTTATGCTGATCAATGGTGGAAATTGATCGATAATATGACTTTTGAGAAGGATATCTAGGCATTGGAATTGATGGATTTCCTAAAAAAGTTTTTTGATAAATATTTTCTGTGCACCATCCGACTTAATATGGAAAGGGACCTTCATTCCCTAATGCAAAAAAGATGACAAATCCATCAGAGTATATGAGGAAAACTCCACAAGGCTTGAATGATATTCCATTAGCATTAATGTTACCCCATGAATACTAGGTTTCCATCTAATTTTGTGGGATGAAACCCATCCGATATAAACTCATGGAGATCCATGACTTTGATAGCTATGAGGAAATTTTATGATGTGCCCTCAATGTTGAAATAGAGATAGAAAAAATCTTAGGGTTATAATGGGTATAAGAAGAAAAAGGTGGACTTATGTTTTGGATGTCCAATTGATAAATCCAACGGTTCTATGAAAACCCAACACCCTACTTTCCCAAGGTGATGAAAGAAGCATCCCATAAATTTCTTAATGGGGACGAAGAAATTCATTAGGTGTGAAAGAGAATAGAACCTATCCGTTAACTATAGACAAGAAAGATCTATGGCTCTGACAGAGGAGGGGAACATTTCATTCAACTATAAAAAAATTGTTCATAGAATCAACTTCAAAGAAACTAGGCACCTTTCCAATCAGTGCCCTAAGAAAGGATTTTTCGAGGAAATAAAATACCTCCAATGCTGCAGGGGTGGGATTTTCCATCACAACCGCCGAAGTGAACCCTGGAAATGAATTGGAGATAGGAACGCAAGTTATTATTCCATGAATAGTGGACAAACATTTTGATTCAGGTTCAACTAATTAGTTTATAACCAAAAAGTATAGTAGATCAATAACAACACCACCACAAATCATGGAAGTAAATATGTCAGTGAGTATGGAAAATGGGGAAATCATTGCATCCCATGAATATTACTCATCCCATGCCATAATTTTTGGATTGAACATTCTAGAGAACCTATTCATACTCCCTCATGATGAATTTTATGCAATTATTAGCATGGAATGACATTCCTTATGTAGATCCAACATAAATTTCATTAGGGGAAATCACTCTCCATGATGAGAAAAAACCCTTGAATATTTACAATTACAAGGAGGAAGATGAATTTCCTTTAGAACAATCATCTCAAGAATAGATATTATTTCCCTATGATCATGTGTATTAGGATCAGATGATTGAGTCCATGGAAGAAACAATCTTTGAAAAAATTCCTATTGTGAGGGAATTCGCTGAAGTGTATCCTGAGGAATTTCATGATCATCCTCAGATAAATGATGTTGAATTCTCAATTAACATTAAAACTGGGGAATTTCCAATATTCAATACTACATAAGGGATGGTAATTTTGGAGCATTCGGAGATAAATAAACAACTACTAGGGAATCTGGATAATGGGATTATACGCCTAGGTGCTTCACTATGGGGGTCTCCAATTCTCTTCGTCATGAAGTTGGATGGGTCAATGTGGCATTGCATATATAATAGGGAAATGAAAAAACACTATAATGAACAAGTATCCTCATCCGTGAATTGATTAATTGTTTGATCATCAACGTGGGTAGAAATTCATCTCCAATGTGGTTATGGGGTCAGGATATTACTATCTAAGGGTGATGGAGGATATCCCCATTACTGCATTACGTACAAGGTACATGCACCATGAATTCATAGTAATGCATTTTGGACTCACCAATGATCCAACAATTTTCATGGACATGATAAATAGAGTCCTTATATATTACTTTGAATTTTTTTTGCTGACTTTATTGCCAATATTTTAATATTCTACAAAACCATGGAAGATAATTAGGTGCATATAATCACAATTCTTGAGGCATTGAAAAAGGAGAAAAACTATGCCAAGTGAATAAATTGTGATTTATATTTGAAGAAGGTCTCATTATTCTGCCATATCATGATGAAAAATTGATTTTCTATGGATCCCTCCAAGATAGCTGAAATTGAGGGATGGATGAGGCCAACATCCATAATAGATCTTCATAGCATCAGTGGGATGCTGGATATTATCACAGATTTGTGAATAATTTCTCATGATTGTTCAACAGTCTTACCAAGAAAACATGGAAGGGAGTAATATTTTCATGGAGTGATTAATGCAATGTGCGCTTCATGGTGTTAGATAAGAGGATTATTATTGCGCTCATGCTCACATTACCCTCAAGTGGATAAATTTGTGTTGAATTTAATGATGCTTCAAATAAATTCCTAGGTTATGTGTTGATGTTGAATGACAAAGTCATTTCTTATATGTCAACTCAATTGAATGATCTTGAGGAAAACTCGCCGACACATGATCTGGAGATGGTTGTAGTGATATTATCTTTAAATATTTGGCAGCATTACCTCTTTGTGGAGAAGTAATAAATATATAAATACCACAAAATCCCCATGTATATATTAACATAGAATGGTTTGAACATGTTCCAATGAAGTTATTAAATCCAACAAAAGTCTATGACAGCTCAATCCATTACCACCTTGGGAAAGTGAATAATGTGGAAGATTCTCTAATAGGAAGGATCCTACGTATTTATCAATGATGATAATTTAAAATTATTCAATATTATTATATTTACAATGAATTTACATTTGTGGGAGAAACATCATCAATACCTTATCAAATTATTCCTCATCCAACCCACATGGTGATAATAGATGATGCTAAAAGAATGTATGTGAAAATTATGAAAAGGGAGAAATATATCAAAAATGGGAAATCCATAGAGGTCATGGTTGATAAGGAACGAATTCTTAGATTTCTTTCACGATTATATGCACCATTTTATCCATATATATCGATGGAGCTTCGGAATAATGCCCAATTATCAACCATATATATTCACTCAGGGAGCATAAAAATATATAAGGATATCTTTGAAATCATTTAGTGGGAAAATATGAAAAGGGATATTACTAAATATACATCAAAGTGCCTAGTTTTTCAAAAAGTGAATGATGAGAGGCCAATGTCTATTGGGATGATGAAACCACTACCCATACCAACATGGAAGTGGGAGAAAAATACCATGGACTTTGTCACTAGACTTCTAAGGACATCAAGAGGAAAAAATATTATCTGGATCATTGTGGATCGTCTTATGATGATATATCACATTATCGCGATTCACAAGTACATTTCATTGGATCAACTAGCGTGGATTTTCATCAATGAAGTTGTAAGGATTCATGAAGTACCACTAACAATTGTATCTAATCGTGATCTTAAATTCATGGTGATGTTCTGGAAAAGTCTCCAGCAAGCTCTAAGAACCGAACTGATCTTTAGTATGACATATCATCATCTAAATGATGGCCAATATTATCTAATTTTTCTGACACTGGAAGATATGATATTGTCATGCTCTGTGGTCATTAAAGAAGGATGTGACCAACATCATCCACATGTTGAATTCTGCTACAAAAATAGCTTCTACTCGAGTAACTTAATATCACCATATAAATCCTTTTATGGGAAATGGTGAAGAACACCAGTGTGTTGTGATGAAGTCGGTGAGAGTAAGCTTCTAGGACATGAAATGGTCGATGAAATGGTGGTGAAGGTGAAATTAATTAAGAATCATATCAAGAAATCCCAAATCTGACAGGAGAGTTATGCAGATAACCGTAAACAAGACCGCCAGTTTAATGTTAGAGATGTGGTATTTATATTCATATATCCATGGAATAGGTTTAGAAGGATTGTAAATAAAGGGAAGTTAAATAATAGGTTCCTCGACACCTTTTATATACATGATCATGTCGGGGCAACGACCTATTGACTAACGCTTCCATCAACCATAGCCAATGTACATGATGTCCTTCACATATATCTCTTAAAAAATTACACACCAGACCCATCACATGTACTCTCATCTAGGTAATATTGTTATTGTATGATATTTCTTACTAGGGGAATCCGGTGAAGATTTTAGATCATAGAGAAAATGATCTATGAAATAATACAATTTCCCTCATGAATGTGTTGTGTGGAAACAACATGTTTGGAGAGGAAACATGGGTATTATAGGAACTAATGAAGTAGTGTTATCTGCTTCTATTTTGGTGTGGGAAAATTAAATTTAAAGGGATAAATTTCATAAGTGGGGATTTTTATGACATTACAAACTTTTATCAACGAAAATTTCTTGTGATCTAATTATGAGTCATTTTATAAAAATGTTTATATAAAATACAAACTTCCTGGGTTTTATGTTATTTATATACAAAATAGTATTATGAATTGATATCATTCCTAATATAGTTATTGATCAATGGTCACATGATTAACATAAATATATAGATATAAAAAAACAAAAATAACAAAGAAAATGGAAGCGATGGACTCATCGAGTATAATTGCCCCGTACAAAATCTATTTGTCAGAGCTCGGAAAGGAGGTGGCATCATTGGGATTCTCTATTATCCAATACCAAGATGAGCTTCAACACGTTAAGCTCATGTGGAACCACCTACGAGAGAAGTAGATGTTGATAGAGATTACCACCTGAGAGATGTTATCTAATCCACCTCAAGAGTCTGTCACCATCACACACCATACACTTCGGTATTATGTGGGTGTAATAAGTGGTTATGTAACATGACCTTTGCACTATTTTTATTTTTATTATTTTTGTATAATATAAAGAGTATATAGACATAGTTTTCAAATAAACATTACCATTTTTAGTTTATATTATATTAAGAAATATTTTTTGATGAAACAATCGATTTCTCTAATTATATATTATTTTAATATAATATTATTACTAAATAACTTTTATTATATATGAATGATCATATAATGAATAAAACTGTACTTCTCACTAATGATTTAATTTTATTTTTTGACATAAGCAATGTATTTTTTAATGCCGGTTATATTTTATAAAGTAAAAATTTACATATTTAAAAAATTATTTTGATAAAATGAATATTATTTTTGGAATTAGGATGTAAAAATTGTCTAATGGTAAATTTTTCCTAATTTTGGTAGACATTCGAATATTTCGGTAAAAATTAAATATAGATTAAATATATAATGTGTTTTCTGACATCATAATGACCCAATAGTGATGAAATAAAATAATGTAAACATTATTTTTGGCCAATATATGTTTTACAATTAAAATAATTTGATTTTATTTTTTCATGTCGTATTTTACAATGCCATAATAGACCCTCCAAAACTTATAAAACATTTTATCATTTTAAAATAATTTCCTCGGGAGAGTGAATCACCTCAGCATAAGAATGCCTAATATATTAAGATGTTCGGTCATTGGATATATAAAATAATTTTTCCACACCCCTATGAAAAAATATAAGGGGAAAAGGATGGGATGGTTTGTGGTATGCATTAGTTTAATGTGTGGTGAGCCAAACCTAAAAAATAAATAATTCCCTCTCCATTCCTATATAAAACCACCCATGCTCCCACATCCTCTTCACTCAAAGCCTTTGCAGTTCGTCCAAAATTTTCCCTCCTATCCATATTATAATCCCAAGTAACCTCATTCCCCCATTTATCCACTCTCAATCCTCTCCCATGCCTTTAGGATCACACTTCCATGTAACATATTCTTTCCTTTTTTATTTTTATCTATGTTTCTTTATGTTGTAATACCCATTTAAATTCATTTTAAACTTTTGGGTTATGATTTTTCTCCTCCCTTTTCCCCCAAATTATGTTTTAAATGATGATAAACCACTTTCTCTCTTAGTACTTCCTCCCATGTACACCAGTTACCTTTCCAAAATTCCATATGGAATTTCTCTCTTCTCATTCACATTAAAGAAATTTTTTTGTAATACGAGTATAAATTCTATTAAATTTGTTGGGACATGTATCTATATTACCTTCCATAATGTCCAATTAATTTATATATTATGAGACACCCATATCTCTCTAATCAGGAATTTTTATGAATTCTTATGTCAAGTCGTTATGCTACCGAAATTGCACTGCAATTTTACATGAAAAAGTCCTTATGTAGTGAATACCATGCCCATTTCTCTATCAAAGGTATTCAACTTTATGAAAATTTTCTTATTTATTATGGATTCTCCTATAATAATTCCACATTCCATTATCGTGAAACAAATTATGTTATTTTATGAATAAATTTTGTATTACAAATATGGAACACAAATGATTTTAATGAAATGTTTATGAAGGGTGTGCCTTGCTAGTGCTCAAATTCATTGGCTATGTATTATTATCATGATACAACAAGTACAATGAGCGTTTACTCATGATAATTCATGGGAAATGAGGGTTTACTCATTCTACATGTGAAATGATCCATGGATAATGCTAAAACCCTGTTAAGTGTGGTTTCCACATTTTTATGTTATGGTAATCATGCTATATAATTGCTTTCTGTTCTTGTTATTTTTATTCTCTATTGATATTCCTATTTCCTAAAATGTATCATATTTTCCATGTTATGCCTAATTTACTACCTTAATTGGATTTATTTCTCTCCCTTTTCTTTTGCATGAACTCAAGTTATCCTATGAAATGATAAGTACAAGGCAATGTAGTGGTTATGTAACGAATGCTTTCATAAAAGATGTTTTTTTTTTGAATTTTTAAGTCATTATGTAATGTTAAAATTCCTCAAATATACTAGACCTGTAGATCTTCTTTGTTGTTTCAAGTGAATATTTTATTTAATAAATTAGTAATATCTGTTTAATAAATAGTAGAGTCGTTATACACATCTAAATACTATATGATTTATTTTAATTTAAATAAATTCCTTATCTTTGATATCTTCAAAAGCCTGAAATATCAGATTTAAAAGAAACATGATATTCTATTAAAAAATTATTTAAACTTGAAAATTGATAAATAGATGATAAATGGGTAACTATTAATAGGAAAAACTATAAAAAATATATATTACACATTTTAACAATTTCTCTACTTATTATCAATTAAAATAATAATCATTTTAAAGTTGTTGATATGTTATTCTGAAAAACTGTATTTCTTTAAATAGAATGGTTTCATTGCTTATTATATAGTTATAATAAATTAAATTTTTAATCTTTTAAAAAAATTATACAATAAATTTAGATTAATTTTTCCCATTGTCATATAAATAAAATTATGATGGTTTTTTGGTATATTTATGAACACTTTTATGCTAAAATGAATAGTTAAAATAATTTTTTTTGGAAATTTACATGTTTCATAGATTATTCACAATGAAAAATTATATGATATAAATTTCATAAAATAAATTTGTTAAAATATATTATAATAAAAAAATTATTTCATTTTGGTCAATTTCATATTGGATTCTTAAATTAAAAACTTATTTATTATTTATAATTTTCTCTATTAAATACCACTTTTTCATCAAATATATATGTATAATTATAATTTAAATTTTATCATATATTTGAATTTAATTAGAAAAAATGAATAATAATTTTTCATAATATTAATTTAAATTATTTTATATGTTCATATTATTTTTGACCAATATTAATAATAAAAATAATAAAAATTTATTACTATAGTCAAGGTAAAAACTAGTTTACCTAGGATTAAAGTAAAATGATAATGATTAAAATGACATGGAGACTTGTAAAATATTACTTCATGGCCATATTTAGACCTTATCCACACCACACTAAAATCTAAGATCAATTACAAGCATTTATAATTAGAATGTAAATATAAATTTAGAATTTTTATTTGAAATTTCCACATAATATAAAAGAATAATCCCTTCTCCAACAAAAAAGGGCACTCAAAACCTCCACACATTCACAAATCCAAATCCATTGTGTCAAAATATTCTTCAAATTTTTTATATGAATCCATAGAAATATTATATATCTAATGTTCCACCAAAAAGACCATCCATAGGGCCCATAAGAGGATGTCCAATGTAGTTTTCTCTTAGAAAAGTAATTTTATTAACAAAGCTCATACAATTTATTTCATTTTTATACACTAAATTATTTATTAACCATAAAATACATTAAAAATAGTATATACCATATAATTATATATTTTTATTATTATTTAATTATATTTATCGTTATACATTTTTATTAAATTGTATTTTATATCATTCATTGTGTGTATGGTGAATTATTGCATTTTGGAATAATGTTGTGGATTATCCATAAAAACAATTCATGGTTGGAGTTAATGATGTAATTAATACATATGTAAAATATTTATGCTAAAAATATTCTTAATTAATTAAGATCTCTCATGTAACTTATATAATTTCATAAGATTTAAAATACAATAACGTCGATCATGTGTATGATAGAATACATCGTCTCGATGTTATGTGGATGAATTTTTCATCTATGCTTTACATAGATTGAAGTAAGAATGAAATTAATGACAAATATGTGAGATATATGAGATTATATTGATTATATAACATTATTATATTACCCACATGTTTTCCAATTCAACCATTAAGGGAATTATTTCGTCACTTGTATAAGCATACACCATTTTGTCTCCACCATGGGATGTGATACATTTCCCATGAACTAAAATTAAGAGTTGTTATAATAATAAATAAAATTAGTAAATAATATTTTTATATAATTATTATAATTATTTATTTTATGAAATCATATCTAATATATATGAACTAGAATAATCATTATGAAACATAGATGAAAAATCAATGAAATTTCCATCCAAAACATTGAAAAAAAATGAAATTTTATTTTCATAATTATTAGAGAATTATATAAGGGGGTCATATATGATAATATAAATATTATTATTGTTCTGGTATAAATTAATAACATGATTACAAATATAATAAATGTTTTTAAATTATCTTCTACTATAAGAAAGTGCGGACTAAGTTATTTCATATCATAATCCCTTTCTTATGTCATTTTGTTAACATAAACCGATTCATTTTTTTGAAGTGTATATACATCCACATTTATATATTTAATAAGATTACCTAGTTATTTTTTATGATTATTTTTTTCATGTTTATTCTTCATAAGGTCACAATTTATAATCTACCCAAGACGTAATGAATTTATTAATCAATCTCACACTATTTTGTGATTTCATACTGTACTTTATAACACCCACCTTCATTTAAAGACATTTAAATGAAAAAAATTTAAAATAAATATATATTTTTTGCTATTATGTTTATGATTTTTTCTAAAATCATAAATTTATTTACAAACACTGTTTACATTTAAATTTATTTAGACAACTGGGGAAATTTTGATAAATATGTATCCCTTACTAAATATAGATATATGATGATAATGGGTTGATGATTCATGAATACAATTGATAATTGAATATATGAGGACTTATTTTTAAATAAATTTATGTTTGGGGTACAATTATAGATATCCCCTCGATTCATATTAATGTCTAATGAAATTAATAAATTTTTAAAATTAGAGGGGTTTTTACATAGTAGTTTCAACGTTATTGTGAATGAAATTGATGGTAGAGTTAAATGGATTCCAGATGTCATGATCTGAAATAATTATGAATATATATAATTTAAATTCTTAGTCATTATTATTATCATTGTGATCATCTAAATGATATTATCTATGGAAGCACTTATTTAATATTTTATAGATAAATTGGTTTATGTGTCTATTTATTTACATTTAAATATATATTATACATAATATATGTATGTTAGTCTTGTAATTGATTAAATTTCATCAATGTTAGATTATTTACCATTACATATTTATTATTATTTCTTTTTTCATGACAAATTCCACTATATGTAACCTATACTGAGCATTAGAGATCACTGTTCTATTGTCTCCTTTCTTCTTGTTGTTCTAATTAATTCCTTGAGTTAGTTTTAGTGATACTAACCATTTTATGTTGCTCTATTTTATTTTATTTTCCTATGTAAAATTGGTATGATGTTTGTATGTTCTTCCAAAACACTAATAAACAAGTCAGTATATTAGGATGTTACCCCAGATATCTAGTTCCATTTCATAATGTACTCACCGTCTTTGGGTTACAGGAGTTGGTATTATTACAGATATTATAAAAGGATGTAAAGTAAAATAAATGGGATCTAGATTATGGAAATAATAAATTAGGTAACATAACCCTAGTATATACATTGATTATTATTATATAAGAACATCATAATGTTTTTCTAAGGATGATATTATTTAGGGTTTTTATTGAAATAAATTCATTATATATACTATAAGGGTTCGTGGTTATTGAATAGAGGTACTTAGAAGTAATAAATCTGTATAGAAAACAATGGGATAGATATGATCATCACATATTTCATGGAAATATTCCATACTTCACACAATGATTTAAACACTATATGGATATTCATACGATAATTAACAATTATTTTTATAATCCATTATAAAGGATATGAAAATTTTGATATCCCCAATGAAACCATGTCCATGATTTTGAGAAAAAATACATAAATTTTAATTTAGGTTAATTTTTACACTATATTTTTAGTAATATATCATGGTTTTGAATTCTAATTTTATGATCTCATCCATTATATTCGATTTTTTAGATATTGTATTGGGAATGAAAAAGGATATCAATACCCATTCCAAATGTAGATAATTCCATACTAAAAAAACAAATAGTGTGGGTTTTAGAAGAGAAAAAATCCCTGATATATTACGGAATCATTATTAGGCTGTAGAAATAACCATTACATGATGGATAAATGGATTCCACATTGAGATTATTTTATATTGGAACATATTTTTTGATTAATTCCCCCTAGTTTTGGTGGAACTACTAATAATATGCTATATGAGTAATGGATTAAATCTCTGGAAAAAATATCCAATGTATTGGAATATGATTAAAAGGAAAATGATACACTTTTAGTGAATTATCTCGAAAGTGATGCTTATCAATGTTGGTCATTGATCAAGAATACTATAGAGAAAAATGTAATAGAACACAATTAATTGATTTTTTTTAGGACACATTCTTAAATAAATATTTCTTTATTGAGAAAAAAAATTAATATAATGATAAGTGACATCAACATAATGAAAAAGGAAGATTAATGTTTTCATGAGTATGAGGATACCATTGATATGTTATCCTAGTATGTTATAGATTACATATGATAATTGGGTTATAAGAACGAACATTATTTTTAGGGCTTAATATATGTCTATAAAGGGAACTCGTCTCCCACAGAATTTCATTATATGTTGAAATTTTTATATGTGACATAAAGAAAGAGAATGAAATTCCAGGATCCTTTTTGTTTGAGAAAAATAAAAAAAACAATAAGTTAATAGGGACTATGAAAAGGAGAATATGTAAAAGAGGAGGAATAGAATGATGTAATATGACGCACCAAATCTGGTCGATATCAAAACCGGCACCCATCCTAACCCGTTACAAGGCCCAAAGGGCATTCCTAATCGACATTGGCTTGCACATGTTCCTGGATATCATAAGATGATGTTTGGGAATGATTTACCTAAGTTTATAAACATTAAACTACAAACTAACTAAATAATACAAATCTGGATTTTTCAACTAAAACTGTATTTTGAAAAAATTCAAAGAAGAATTAAATAACATAAAAAATGTTTAAAGACCATTAAAGTGGTAATAAAACAAATTATGACATACCAACAACCTCCATATGGCATGAGGAACCACCCTCACGCCATATCCTCAACACCACATCACAAATGACTGGTAAAAACCCGAACAGTTGGCACAAAAGTTGTAACTAAAGCTGCAACAAAAATATAACCAAGTCTATATACACCCGTAGGTGTATGTATGGTGTGAGGAAAATCCCATAAGTATACCACCATTAATATATTCCTTGTGATAGACATTCAAATTGGAAAACCATTCTTGTTTTAAAAAACATGTAATTTCTAGTAAAAATTTCTAAAAGATGCTACTTAAAAAAATTAATTTTTCATGTCAGCTAATTTAAAGAATCAATACATTTAAAATAAATTCCAATGCGATTGAATTTTTCTTCCAGATATATCGTATGATGATGGTGAGTATAAAGGATCTACAGAGCACATTCAATATAAGATAACCCCTAGGCACTAGCTCATTCTGGGTCCTAGGTACCTCATATCTCAGGGAGATTAACCATAAAAAAATATTGTTTTCCCATGAAAATTACACTATTAGGGAACATACCCATAACCTAGTGGTCCCAAATCATCATCATCATAGTTTAGTTAGAGTTGTAAGAGTCAATCATGCTATGTGATACTGAGGCCAAACCCCAAGGATTCACTAGCATACTAGTACACGTCCACAAACCTAGATACCCAGCTTTTCCCCTTGTGCTCAAACACGTTCCAAAAGTCAATAAATATACTTTCCTTATGAAAATATAATTTATACATCAAAAATTAAGAAAACAGCCCCCATTCTTACCACACAAGTCACAAAATTCCACTTTTCATCCAATTTTTTTTTGAAATCTGACTCACACCAAAATAGCCAACAACACTTTTCACATTTCATTTACACTTCCAAAAATCCATTAAACAATTTTATAAAACCATTCTAAGATGTTCCTACTAAAAATAACAGCCCACTCACATGTTACATAATACCCTTTTCAAAACCAAATTCCATTTTTCACATCCCACTCACACAAAAAATCCCACATCACTTTCACATATCTTACACATATTCGTAAATCCTTCAAACATTTTTATAAAACACTTACATAGTAGAAATCATCCCAAAACACTCCATTTCTTGTTTAAAATACAACATTCCAAAATAAACACACTCCAAAATATTTTCCAATACGGTTTCATCAGATACATAATGAAATACATCATTCAAATCATTCATAAAAGAAATAAAAAGTGTACACCCAATCATTGCACATAAAACCCATTTCAATACCATATTTCAATGACGAAACCACACCAAACAGTGGAAAACTATAATTGGAATCCCTAGAGACATTTATAAAACCACTTTAAGGTGTAATAAAATAACCTTGATTAATACCAATAAATCTAAAAATGAAGACACCCATTTTCATAAAATGATCTCAAGATGTATTACAATGTTTTACACAACTAACGTATTCCAAAAACCACCTCACGAGGACCACATGACACTAAGGCATTAAAAAATAGAATAATCATCCACTTTCAACAACAATTAAATCAATATCCCATTTTATAAAACTACCACAAAAGATACCACATGTGTCACATTCGAAAGGTTCACAACTTCAACAAAAATGAAATTAAAAAATTATACACATAACAAAATACCTAAATATGGTTCTTTAACCACAAACAACATATGGATAACATGATAAACCAGTAAAACAAGCAAACTAACTCATCTTGGAATTGTTAACCATAGAATCACATACCTAAAGTGTAGAATCCCTCAAAAAATGGTGTGAAACATCAACATCAGCTGCGTTGCACCACAAGGAAGAAAAATCCAGCCCTAAACCACAATATTATACCCAAAAAAATATATAAATCCCAAGGTTCTAACCCTAAATACAGGAAATTTTATAACATAATGAAAGAGGGAGGAAAACCTAAGTGAAAAGGAAGAAACCAAGAATGAATCACTTACCTTGAAAACCAATTGAAAACATCCACCCAAATACTCCAGTATCTGAATTTGAAAACATACAATCATTCCTCGAAGGTTTTAGAAAGGATGAAAAGATCATGTAGGAACATTAATGGGGTAAAGAGTGTTAAATGATGGAGTCTTGAAATAATCAATTCACCTCTTCAAATCTGGAAGATTTGATAAATTTAGAGCGTTTTCATCCCATTTCTAGATGAAACCGAGCTCCAAAGAGGGGGAAGAGAGCATCGGGTCATGCCATGGGTAAGTGGGCTAGGGGTAGAGTTCGAATCACCAGAAAAATTTAAAATAAGAAAGAGATATTAAAGAATTAAAAAATATTTTTAATTATTGAAATGTGCTTTCAGGTAGGCCCAATCCCTGAAATAAAAACCCAAATCCATCATGATTATTGATTCCTAAATAGTCCAAATTAATATGGTTGTGTTAATATGTTTGTGGAAACCAGGTTGAAATTTGAATGGATGTAATTTTTTAATAATTAAGGAGTTATAATGGAATCAAAATTTATTTTTAAATCTGGAATTTGGCTAACAGATTGGTCCAATTCATGAAAACTCGCCAATTTCTCCATAAAAGGATTAGAAACTCCCAAAAAAGTAGGGATGGAAATAAAATGAAATTTTAAATTAAAATAAACCATGTTTGTGAAAATTCATCCCACCATGAAAACATTCCGTCTACAAAAAGCCATAGCAAGGCCAAATACAAAAACCAAAACCAACCGATAAACCAAGATCTACTTCTTTTCCTTACTTCGCCCCGAAAGGGAAAAATACCTCCAGTGATCAATTATGTATGGATTACCCTCACACACAAAAATGACACCACTATCCTGAAATGATCAATAACATGAACCATGATCCCAAAAGTAAACTCTTGAAACAAAATACGAAGAAGACTCAATAAATTCAACCAAATTAACAACAAACATTGAACTAGGTTACACTTACATTACATTAACTAAACCATTGGGCGCTCTCCAATCCCAAATATTACTCATGGAAGATGTTCATATATGGATAGATACAAATGGGACTACCTACTCCCACACCATGACCATGTTTGGATATTTTTTATTGGTATGGGGGTACACCAAAGGCTCCTCACAATAAAGGACAACCTATATTTTTCCGAGATACAATCAGGACACTATATGGGGGAGGCCTGAATGGACTCCCTAGTACAAAGGGTAGTATTCCATTCAAAATTTACGAAGAACATACATGAGAATCATAGTGGGTCTCCCCACCATAATAACCAACCATCTTAACCGACCAACTTGTGACAACATAGAAAGACGTAAAAAAATTTAATGATTTGGGATGGGTGCACAGTTAGTCCGCACGGTTTGGGAAGTCGTGCACTAACTATGCAGATTATTCGTTATACATGGCTTCTAGAACATGGTCTCTACGAAACATGCACAAACTGTGTGATCATGCTGTCTAGCTAAATTTCTCACCCTTATCCAATGACTCAATGGAAACCAAATGGGGAGGTAATGACATTAGGCGATGACATGGGTACAAGGCCCTCAAACATATTTCTGTCGAATGGGAACAACATAAGATAGATGATGACACCAGATGATTAAACTCTTCCTATATTTTATACTAAATATAAGGCATTGGAAAAGGGTTTAATTGACCCAGGGATTTCCCTTGAATATGAGCCAACTTCTCTCTGGGACCTATGGATGGAACTCAAATGATTGAAGCATCATTGACCTCATAGTAGGGTTTGGAAACCCCCATGAATGAGAATTATTCTTTCGGTGCCACCAACAACTACCCTGAAATCCCCGATAAGATTTCTATGACATAACACATTCTAATCTCACATTACCATAACTTTCTATTTTTCTAAAACAAGGTCCAAGAAGATTCAAACACATCGCACCATGTTTCTTTGAGTGAGAAATAATATAAGTAAATAACTCTTACACTCACCATCTTCTAAAGTGGAATATTTTAAAATCATTCCAAGGGTGACATTCTACCCAAATATCATAGACTCTCATAGGATTTCATGACATTTTAATTTATAGTCAATCAAGTGCATGGCATTACTAGGCATCACCGAACATCACCACTACGACTGATATAGAAAATTCAAATAGTGGGACCTTATACAACATCCCGAAACAACAAAAAATTCTATATAGTTGCCACAATATCCTATCATGACCAGAATTCCCACACAGGTAGTATAACATGAAATCATTCTTCGAAGAGACTACGAAGGAACGAGATGACCACTTAGACACCATCGAGATACTCATCCATGCTAAAAACCCTATACCACTTCCACCTTCGGCAAATAAGGAAAATTTAGAGGATAAGGTCTCTTTCAACCTTCCATTATCACTATCCCACTACAAGAGGATATAGAAATCCAAGAAAAGAAACGGTGTAGACTAAATCTAAAAATCTCAAGAGAATGATTCCTTATATTGATCAACTGGAGGGTCATCAAATGACAAAACAATCCGGATTGCACACCAGGTGTGCACTAACCCTTAATGGGCGTACATTATCCAGCTATCAAACACATGGAACCAACCAACATGGTACATTGGTAAAGATATACCAAAAAACCTTTCCAAACACATGAGAGGTACCACCATAATGGCTTCCCAAAACATTTCTCAATAGAGACCACTAACTGGCCCTTCAACACACCTTACTGACCAAACTCAAACCCAAAACACTTTACGAACATGAGGGGTTCTTATACTCATAACATCTTACAATATCAACATTTTAATAAAAACACCTAATGAAAACCATCCCAAACTAGTCATAAATACATCACATTTCTTATTTAAAACCGTCTTTTTGAAAATAAATGGTTCAGCGGTTAGGGTATCCACCAATGGTGCCCCATTGTCCTCACACTAGCATGTTTCTCTAAAACACCGAGAACCCTCCTCATATCTATCCATGAACTCAACAATCCATTCCTTCAACCATAAATCATCCCAAATAACCCCATGCATGTGGTTTCTGACAGAAATAAAAAATTTTAAAATAAAAAATTCTTTCCACATTTCTAAACCAAAACAGTCAACCAATACATGCTTTTTCTCAAAACCTTTAACCACAAAATCAATCCCAAATTACATCTTAGCAATATTTTCACTAAGGAACAATAATTTAAATGAAAACTCATATTCTAGTAATACACATTAATTTCAAAACGTTTCATCCTCTTAAAACACCTCTCAACAGTTTAGATAACTCTATTGGGAATAGTTTTTCAAAACCACTTTAACACAATTTTCTTCATTCAGAAGATGTGTAAACATACCATTTTCCATTTCAAAACGATTCTGAAAACCTATATCCACCATTTATGAATTCAATAACTTATATATTTATTATAAATTCATTTCAGAAAAAACATAGGATTCTTAAAACCAGGACATTTCTATTTTATGACCTAACATCAATGATTTCAAAACTAAAGGACACAAGACAATGCATTGTAAAATTATCTTTGGTTGGTGACTTGTACATATGGTTGGTGACCATACTCCAATCACCTCAACATAACAATGTTTGTTCAAGGGAAATATCTTCCACAATACATAGATTTCCAGACCTTACGAGCTCACTGAGACCATTAACCCAAGCCTCTTTTCATTTTCGCTAATCATAATCAAACCATGATAACCAAAAAACTCAGAAAACACTCATCCTCCATTGGAATCATGATTCACTACATGGGGTGTGGTGATCAACCACATTACTCATAACTAGAATTCCCTGTCCCGAAAATCCATATTCTAGACTATCCCAACTATTCCCATATTACATGACCCAAATAGAGAAAACCTGCATCTTTTACCATTTTATCACAAAACGAATCTGGTTGCCTTCATAATGGGCACCCATACCATCCCACAATATGTCCTGATTGACATTCCCACTCCCCACGGGATGGAGAATGATTACGGGTATCTTAAAATGAATTTTGGGAAAGATTTACCCGAGTTTATAATAACTAAATAACAAACAAACTCAATAAAACAAATCTGGTTTTTTCAACTAAATATGTATTTTGAAAAATATAAGAAGTGAATTAATTAAGATAAAACTATTTTTAAAGACCATTAAAATGGTGAAAACCCAAATTAGTACATCCCATAAACCTCCACATGGAAAGAGGCACCACCCTCAATCCATCTCCACAACACCACATCATGAATGACCGGTAAAAACATGAATAGTTAGCAAAAAAGTTGTACCTGAACCCACAACAACAAAGTAAACATGTCTACTTACACCCAAAGGTGTATGTATGGTGAGAGAAAAATCCCAATAGGATGACACTACTAAGAGATTCCAGGCGATAATCATTCAATGATTAGAAGAATGCATGTTTCAAAAAACATGTAATTTGTAGTTACAATTTAAGAAAGATGAATATTAAAAACATAATTATTCTTGTTTGATAATTTAAATAATAAAAACTTTTAAAATAAATTCTAATGATAAAGAATATTCAATACATCTATACCATATGCCGAATGTGTGTATAAATGATCTAATAAGAAAAAGCAATAGGAAATAACTCTTAGGCACAACTTAGATGTGTGTCCCGTGTACCTGGTATCTCGGTGAGAGTTACCATAAAAAATATCTGTTCTCATGCAGGATCAACAAGTAGAGAACATAATAATAACCTAGTGGTCCCCAATCATCATCATCATTGGTTAGTTAGAGTTTTATGCAGCAATATTGCTATGTAAAACTGAGGCCAAACCCTATGGATTCCCTGGCATACTAGTACACATCCACCCACCTAGATTCTAGGGTTTTCCCCTTCTTCTCAAACAAGTTAAACATGTGAATAATATACATTGAATATGAAAATATCATTTCCACATAAAAAATTCACCAAACATCCCAGATGTATACCAGATAAGTCACAAAAGTACATTTTCATTCAAATTGATTTTGAAATCCGACTCACACCAAAACAACCCACAACACTTTTCACATTTCTTTTACACATACATAAATCCATTAAAAATTATATAAAACCAATCCAAGATATTACAACTCACATAATAGTCCACTCACATGTTACATTATACCCTTTTCATAACCAAAATCCTTTTTGCACATCACACTCAAACAAAATATCCCTCATCACTTTCTCATATCTTACACACGTTAGTAAATCTTTCAAACATTTTTATAAAACATTTCCATGATGGAACACATCAAAAAACATCCCCGTTCACATATTAAATGTACCATTACAAAATATACAAACTCAAAAATAGTTTTCCAATATGGTTTCACTGCTTACATATGTCATTAAATCATTCAAATATTTCATAAAATAATTCCCAACAGTATACACAATCATTCCAATTAAAACCCATTTCAAAACAATATTTCAAGGAAAAAACCAGCCCAAAACACTACCAAAGTTGCATTGGATTCCCTAGATACATTTGTAAAACATCTTTCAAGTGTGATAAAATAACCTTGAATAATACCACAAAATATACAAATGAAAGAACCCATTTTCATAAAATGCTCTCATGTTGTATAACAGTGTTTTAAACACCAAACCTATTCCAGAATCCCCCGCCCATGGCCCACATGACATTAAGGTATTAAAAAATAGAAATTTTATCCCCATTAAAAAACTAATAAATCAATTTCATATTTTATAAAAATACCACAAAAGATACCACATGTGTTTCAATTGAAAAGTTCACAACCTCAACAAAAATGAAATTATAAAATTTAATGCTTAACCAAAACCTATAAAATGTTTTCCTCACCACACACATAATACTAGGAACATGAAAAACTAGTAAAAAAATCAAACTAACTCATCTTGGAATTGTTAAAAATGGATTCACCTACCGAAATTGTCGAATCCCACAATTCTTGGTGCGAAAAATCACATGCACCACTGTCTCATCACAAGGAAGATAAATCCCTCACTAGACACAATATTTTACCAAAAAGACACAATATATAACACTAGGTTAGAACACTAACTACTGGACATTTTAGAATATAATGAATGATGAAGGAAACCCTGAGGGAAAAAGAAGAAAACAAGAAATAATAAATTATCTTGAAAAATAATTGAAAACCTCTCCCCAACTACACCAGTATCCGAATTTTGAAACATCCAAACATTCAAGGGACGTTTGATAAAGTATAAAGAGATCCTGTAGGAACTAGACTGGGGGAAAAGAGTGAGAAATGATAGAGTTATGAGATAATCAATTTACCTCTTCAAATCTGTGAGATTTGAGGAATTCAATGAAGTATTATGCAAATTAGAGTTGAAACCAAGATCCAAAGAGGGGGAGGATATCTTGGGTGCACGCCTTGGGTATGTGGGCTCAAGTGAGAGTTGGAACCACCAATAAAGCGTAAAAATTGAAGGATATATTAAATAATTAAAAAATATTTTTAATTTAGGATATGGGATTCAGGAAGGCCCAATCCATGAAATAAAAACCCAACTCTACCATGATTATTGACTTCTATATGGTCCAAATAAATATGGTTGTGTTAATCGGTCATGGAAGGCCATGTATAAAATGAAATGGATGAAAAATGTTTAAAAATGAAGGAGTTATAAAGGAATAAAAATTTATTTTTAAATCTTGAATTGGGCACACTGTTTGGCCCAATTTTTGAAAATTCACCCATTCTTCCAAAAAGGATTGAGAACCCCCAAAAATAACGGATGAATGGAAATTAAATGAATTTTTTATAGAAAAAGTCATTTATGTGACATGTAATTTGCTACTTGTGAAAACTATGGAATGAACCATTAAAGGAAATTCATAAAGGCATTGGCATTGTATAATATGTATATTGACATGGTTCATATTGATATAGAATGTAAAGGGAAGTATGAAAACACATCTATTTAGTGTTTCAACTATAGGGGATGGGATAATATGAATTTTAATGCTCCATGATTCAAGTAAATCTACCACAGACTAGGCCAATAGGATAAAAAATGCGTTTGTGATCAAATATTATTGAGTTGGGATAACCGAATGATGAGTTTCAAGGTAATATAATACTATATTCCAATTTATATAATAAATTATTTAACTTTGGTTCCTCATTATTTTTATAACATCCTTTTTCTCAATAAAAATTATATATTTTCCATTCAATTTAACAATAGAGTTTTTGGGAAAAAATCTATGAGGAAGTATAACTACAACAACGGAGTGTTAGGTAGTCCTCATTG
The DNA here is from genome assembly GCA_963277665.1 of Viscum album. NCBI lineage: Eukaryota > Viridiplantae > Streptophyta > Magnoliopsida > Santalales > Viscaceae > Viscum > Viscum album. The sequence continues at coordinate 862,434,084 of OY728152.1, read as the reverse complement.
TGACAGAAAAACATGGTTTATTTTCATACAATTTTATAATAACAATGGTTGACTTTTATATAATCCTACAACAATAGAAATTTTTTTTAAGAAGAAGAAAATCATAATTTTTTAAGAATATTATGATTTCCATAACACTGGAGTGTTGAAATCTTTATATTAGACATGCCTAGATCATCCCCTAGTAGATTGAATTATTATGATTTATAGGGTAGAATATTAAATAATATATAGGCATTGAGAAGATAATATTCAAATTGATTATATATGTATTATATCAGAATGAATTGATATATTTCATGACGAATTATTGGGACATCCCTTGAAGTATTAAGTTGAGTTTTACATTTATTAACACCCTAACTGAAGAACAGTATCAATGACTCCACTAGAAGTAACACTATATAATTAATGTATTTAAGGAAACAACACGAGTTGTTATGTGATAAAATATTTATTCATAATATTATTTCTCTATGGGGATCCCTTTTTGACTTCATTAAGATGATAGATGGATACATGAGATAGAACATTGATTATCAGAAAATAACTATTGTTATAATAAAAAAAATAATCCTCTACAACACAACAATGACATATTTTATCATCATCTAAGAGTCCAATTTTTTTTAAATTATTTTTTGACAATCATTAGGGGTATCATAAATTTTGAGTAAACAAGGTAGACATTACAATTATAGATTTAAAAAATATGTTTAATCATTAATATTTTATATTAATTCAACATGGATTAATTATTAATCAATCGTTTTTATTGATATAATGGAAAAATATTTCAAGTAATATCTTCATGATTATGTTTTCTAATAAATATATGATACATTGGTATATTTTAAAAGATATACGTATCATGATAATCAAATAAAAATCCTTCTTGAGATTAATATAAATAATCACTGATGTGAGAAATTTCATAATGGTGATTTCTAGCTGAAATAATTTTATTTTCAGAATCATATAATTCTCATAGATGTAATCTCAGTTGATCCAACAACGAAAAAGTTAGTCTATAAAGGGCCATCACTAAAGTATATATATGGGGTAAATAGATTCATTGGATTGTAAGGCTACTATCTGTGATTTATCCATAATATTATCTAATTGGATAATCCTATAACCAGATTACACATAAATGATTTATGAATTGTTAGAAAATATAATGTGATTACTATTTTGATAAACTAAATTGGATATATTTCATTGATCCGATTTTCAATATTCCATCTTTAATGATGGATTTTAATATATACTGATTCATAAATCATTAGAGTAGGTTATTTACCGATTCAAAATTCAAAATTGATTACATATTCCCCAAGGAAATTAATTATTGATATAATGAACATTATAACAGTTTAAATATAGTTGGAGGATATAATCATTTAGTTGAATATATGATGAAATTATCAATTTTGTTAAGATATGTCAGATATACAAGAATGAAAAAAAATCCAAAAATAATAAATTTTTTAGAATGATTTCATTCTGATAAAAAGTGATGGCTTAAGCTACATAAGAATGGTTATATCCCAATACACTATGACCAATGAAATGAAAATAATTGGTGAATTAATTGAGTTAGAAAAATTTTAGATTTATATCCAAATAAAGATTGATATAGAAACCATGGTAATGGATTTAGTAAATATGGATACGAGAATTACTATAGAATGAAATACATCACTTATTTTTCTTATTATTTTGAATCAAAATTTATTAAAAAATATACAATATTCTATATATGATTCTCATAAATTTTAGATGAAAATTAAACCTTAAATAATAGAAAAATTGCAGACATATTTTATTATGATTGTGTAAGAAAATTTGGAAATTGATTTTAGGTTCAATATATACAATATATTATAAGGTAATAATTTGATGACTCTAAAATATTTATTTTTTTAATAATAATTGGAAGTGATAAAATGTATAAAGAATTGACATCACAATTTGGGTGGGAAAACATTAAGATGAAAATTTATGATTATGTGTCCAGATGTTTTCTGTGTAATCATGTCAATGTTGCGGGACAACATCCTAGCAGATTTATCTAGCCTCTTCGCCTTACTATGCTGAAATGGGATCAAATTTATAAGGAACTAATCCTAATACAACCAATTTATCCTATAAATAATAATTTAATATTGGTGATCTTTGACTTTCTAACCAAATATACACATGTCCCTAGAATAATAGAATATTTTAAAATTGAAAAATACTAAAAGATCTATATTAATGATATTTAAAGACTTTATAGAGAACCAACCATGGTTTTGTCTCATAATGATCCATTTTTTAAATCACAATTATAGAAGTGTCTTCAGAATTACACGATATTTTTCATTATTTGACAACAACTTACTATCCAATAATATGGAATACTCTAATGAAATATTTAAACAATATAATCCATGTTTTGATCATGTTAAATTTACATTCAAGGAATGAGGGACAACATTTTCTTATAATATAGATCTATTATAACAATTTCAGGAATTTAGTTGTTGAAATTTTGTCAAATGAAGTATTTTATTGATTGAGATGTCATAATCCAACTTGTAAGGATTATGTTGGCGAAATAAATTATTTCAGACAAGAACATGTAAAATAAACAATATCAATGTAAAATGTTATTCTGGATCACATTAATGTTGCTCAATGTAGGAAAAAGAGTAATTCATCTAATTGGAGGAAATACTGGGAATTCAAGGTTGGAGATTATCTTTTATTTAATGTATTTACCAGAAATGTTTTTATATGTTTCGTTATGAAGGGAAATATGCTACCATTGTACATAAACCCCATTGAAATCCATGAAATAATGTGATTTGTTTCTTATTGATTGGAAATGAGACTATGCATCATAAACATACATGATGTGTATCATAAAACACTATTAAGGAAGTAAATTCTAGACCCAACACATGTGCTCACCCCTGATGAAATTGAAATTGAACTATATTTTTTTTATTATAATAATTCCATCTATTTTATTGACACTAGTGTGAATGTGTTGAGGAATCAAAAAATTCAATAGAATAAGATACATTGGATAAATTACAAAATAGTAGATGCAATGTGGGAACTAGAAGAGATTTTGATGAAAAACTGTCATTGACTTTATAGAAGTTAATATCCATAAAAATTTGAGGAAAAATTATTTGTATGATATATGAATGTAACAAATCAGTACCATTTATTTCATTTTAAATAAATTCATTATCATTGAAATCTTTTGATGGAATCAAAAGAATGTTTAAACAAAACATGATACTATAATTGTAACACCAAAGGAAAATAAAGAATATGACATTTTCATATTTATCCATATTTTTGAATAAAATATTAATATTACTTTAAAGGTAATGCTATGCTTGAGGGAATACCCTATACGCAACAACGAGTTTCATTGAAATCTTATGTTGCACCCTAATAATAAAATAAAAATATTTTAAAAGTTAGTTAACGCCTAGATGTTCTAATGGCAGGAATGAATGTAACTAAATACAAAATGATTATATATTTTTTTCAAATATTTTTACTTTTATCCAATAAATTTTGGTGGCTTAAAATGAAAATGAATCCAATTTTTAAGCTTAAATCTTCTAATATTCATTAAATGGTCGATTAACCGCCTTTTGATGGAGAACTATTTTTAAATATAATTTTGACAATTTTATATGTTTTATTTGAAAAAATAAAATCCTTCTTTATTATCTGGATATCAAAATTTACTTTCTGTAAAATTTGACATTTTTCCGACAAAGCTCATTTTTATTGAAAATGTTGCATTTTAATTCAAAACATCCTTTTAATCTGATTTATTTATATGGATAGATTATATTTTTAATTTATATTAATGTGTATTTAGAATATAAATTTACCATTTAATCTAATGGTGGTCATTGGAATTAATTTAACTTTGAAATCAGACGTAAACTAGTGTCAATCTTTTAATAGATATTGTTTCTTAAAAACATGCTATTTATTTTGACAGCGGGAATTAATTATTAAATTAATTAATGCAACATATATGTTTTGAATTTTTTAAAATAGACATCATTTTTGAATTCAGAATATCCAATATAGCATAGGGTGAATGTTTGGTATTTTTCTAAAAAACATCAATTTTTGATGAATAGTGAATCCACTAAGTGGTAGTTTAGAAACTGATTTTTCATTTAAATGAAATGTTACCACTTCTGTTATTTTAATTTCAAAAATCTGACATACATGGTAGTCATTAGGATGTAAAATGTGGTTCAATGAGATTAAAATAATTTTTTGGTGAATACAAACTTTTATGTTTTTAATCGCGATTAGAGATAATTAGTGTAATTTAAGGTAAAAATAATGTTTTAATAATATGAAGTGACCTAGACACATGTCCTACCCTCTTTGGATGTGTCCTGGCCGATTAATACAATCTGTGGGTCAACTTGGGGACCCCATGGAGCCACTTTGGTTGGAAAATGATAGAAATAACTTTTTATTTAATGTTAATATAAAAATGTCACAAGCATGAATTGTTTTAATAAAACAATTTTTAAATGGGGTTATAAAAGTCATATGTTTGACTGTAATTATTCATTAGAAAGATAAAACGATTTCCTAAATCATGATATTTGTTTTATAATTTTTAGATATTAAATAAATTAAATTACATATGACATCATGATGATGCAGCGATTAACTCATTGATAAAGGATTTAAATAAAATGATAAGATAATGTTAAAAATATAACTTAAACTTGTCAAAGACCAATTTTATGAGTATATTTAGAACCCTTACCACCTTATTCTAGAAATAACTCAATGTGGGACCTTTAAAATCTGAAAATCATTTTAAAATAAAATAACAGTTTGTAAATTTCCAAGAGTGTCCCTCCTCTCCTCTTATAAAAGGCCCCCACCTTTACCACCTTACCCACACCTCTCAAGCCTTTGGTGTAACACCCCGAGATTTTATGAAAAATATTCTTTTTAATTTCATTAATTTCTTGTGTTATACTCTACACAAAAAGGATCTTTCATAACACTCATCTCTAACCTGGCTTGAATTACACGAAATCACGACCTTCCACGATAGCGTGTGTTGTACGCAACACCAAGTTTCACTAAACAACAATATGCTATTAAAATATTATTAAAAATAGCCGTTATGAATATCAATAACCACATTTTGAAATTTTGTAAATTTTATTTTTCAAAATGGACTTCATTTATGGATTCGGAGTATCGAATTTAGCCTAAGGTAAAATTTTGGTGATTTTCGGATAACGTTCATATTTTGATGAATAGTGAAAATTACTAAATTTTAATTAAAAACAAATTTTTTAATCGAAATAATTAATAGTGATAAATTATTAATTTGAGTGGTTTTAAAGTATATTTAGAAAATATTTTTACAATTTAACACAATGTTGGTCATTGGATGTAATTTCACATTTAAACCAGTTATAAACAAGTGTCAATCTTTTGATAGTTATTATCTCTTAAAAACACGCCTTTTGTTTTGACGGTGGGAATTAATTTTTAAATTAATTGATGCAACTGATATGTTTTGAATTTGGTAAAATAGAAAGCATTTTTGTGTTCATAATATCAAATATACCTTAGGCCTAATTTTTGGTATTTTTCTGAAAACATTCAATTTTTGATGAATAGTGAAACCACTAAGTGGTAGTTAAAAAAACTGAATTTTTCATAAAACTTAATTTTGCCGCTTCTGTGAGTGGAATTTCAAAAATCCAAGAGACACGATTGATGTCAGTTTGTAAAATGTGGTTCAATGAGATGAAAATAATTTTTGGTGAATAGTAACTTTTTACTTTTATTTACCACTGTTAAAAATAAATAGGGTAATTAAGGGTAAAAATGATATTACTATTACCCTAAAACATGTCCTAATTCTATTGGATAAGTGTAATTCGACCAAAAACAACCTTATTAATATAATATGACCATTTAGGTCCACTTGGATTAGATTATGACTTTTAATATTATTTTATTTAATGAATAGTTAAAATAGTTAAAATCTAAGTTTAATAAGTAAATCATTTTTTAATATGGGGTTATACATAAGATAAATTCAACTATAAATATTTATTAGAAATATAAAAAGATTTCCTATATAATGGTATTTTATTTGTAATTTTTATACATTAAATAATTTAATTTATTTATGACACAATGATGATGCAGTAATTATCTTATTAATGAAATATTGACATAATTGATGTTATAAACACAAAAATAAATTTAATTTGAGACTTTTTATGAATTACACTAATTTTCTAGGTAACTATGATATATTAGTGTTGATTTAATGAACTTGGTTAGAACATATAATTCTGGTATGACTTTCAAAAAAATCATATATCAAATAGTGTCAAAATTGACACAAAATAGTTTTTAAATAAAATATTATATTATTAATTGTTATTTTATTCTTAAAAATCTAAGGTTCAGCCAAATGACGTAGATAAGGATATATATATTAATAATAAACAATTTGGGGTTCGTTTGGTATGTTATAGTAAGTGTATTAACCATATAGTGTAAGAAAACAAAAAGACACGGTAAAAGTTAAATTATATAACTTAGAGTTAAATCTAATTGATAAGGTTAAAATAATAACCTAAACTTGTCTAAATCCTATGGGTTGATAGTATTTCGACCCATCCCCACTTTAGCTTCGAAATAAGACCCTTTGGAACCATTATAAACCGATTTTTACTTTAATATAAAATAATATTTTGAGATATTCCTATGGTGCCCCTCTCCTCCCTTATAAATATGCAACTCCTCCCTCTCTTCCTCACACATCTTTGAGCCTTCAATCTCGGCCAACCCCTGCCAAAATCCCTTCTCCACTTCCTTAGTATCATCCTATAGGTCCTGGTCTTCTTCAAAGGCCATCCTTAGTTCTTTAAGTGGAAGCTAAGAAAAGGCGCGTCAAAAAGAGGTAATATCCATTACCGATCTTTTTCAATTTCATTCTTCTTCAACTTATTCTTCTTTAGTTGTTTCATGATAAAGTAATTACATAATAATTTCTTATATACTGATATGTTATTATAAATATGAAACAACTCTAATTAACCTTCTATCAATCCTACGGAAAAAGGAAATCACCACGCGTGCGTACGTACGGAATACAGTCTCCACGCCGTGGTGTAATCTATTTTCCGCCACCACCTTAATTGGATGGGTATAAAGGTGTAATTAGTAACTATATATGATTATTATAAAGTGATATTGATACTAAAATAGTATACATACACTTCAACACAATTACACGACCATGGGAACGATATCATCGCTCGTGCGTACGTACGGACTACCGTCTCCACGACGCGATGAGATTCATTCTCAATGAATAACCATTCATGAATGATAATAAAGTATATATAATAAGTACTAATTAAATATATGACCTAATAATGATACTGGAATTATTTATATTTATATGTATGTCGTCTACTTAATTCCATTCAAATTCAATAAGGAAACGAAAACAGCCTTCATGCGTACGTACAGACTACCGTCTCCATGAACGGTGTATTTCTTTCCATTTACTGATTTATTATATATGTATATTATGAATATATATATATAAATCATGTTTTATATTCTGGAATTAAGTAATCATGATCTAAGTAATCATATGAATAATTACAAGTTAAAAACACAAACGACAAATGAGACGATTTTACCCAAAACACTACTTTAACATAAATTTACAAAAGAATGGGTAATATAAAGTCATAAGTGGACCATATATGATATAATAACAATGAATATGATTCTGGAATAAGTCAATAACATGATTTAAATCATTATACAGGAGGTTCGGACACTTACAAAGCAAGTTGGAACTAAGGTAAGGGAAATGTCACAATCTCATTTTTATCCGAGATTGTTTATACGTTGGTATTTACTGGGGTGTATTTTATCATCCACATACATGTTTCAACAATATGTAATATTTATATCCTTCTACAATAGTTTATATCAAATTTTACCCTTCGGTGACTTTTTAGTAAAAGATATGAAAGGAATCTTTTGTCATTTTTCGTACGAGGTATTTTTTGACTTTTCCGAAAAAAGTACGAGAAGAATGTTTTTTTAACTTATACGGCATGAATGGATTTTTAAAACATTATTTCCAAGAATCATCCTTTACAAGTTTTCAAGTTTATTTTTAATCAACTTCTTTTAGTTTAAAGTTGTATGACATGTTAAGAAAGGAAAGAGGTTTTTGAAGAAGAAAGGATATTTTCCTCAAGAATAGAGTTCAAGTGTTTTATCAAAATTATTTTCCATCTAAGATAATAAAGGTTTCTGTTTTTATCCCTATTATTACATTGATTTGATTATGTTGTGATGGAATTATTTTTATGAATTTCTTTATCGTATATGAATTGTTTTATGATGTCATGATGTTTAAGATTTCCATTTTTATTACATGGGTTATGCAGTGATGTATGATTTAAGATTTTGTGGCACACATAAGAATGGTATCATTATGAGATGGGTGGGACCTATATCTCCCTCCAATGCATTGGGTAAATATTTTATATCTCATGAGATAGACATGGCTGGAATGGTAGGTTATACCGGTTCAGTGAAACAGGACTGAAACGGGGGTTACTCGATTCAGAAAGGGACTTTGTCCACTAAGATATTCATGGCAATGATTCTTGACTAACAATAAATGATTATCTATGATTATGTGTGAATGCCACAAAGTTTCATGTTTTATGTTATGATTATTGTTATTACATTTCGCTGCCATGATTTATCCCATGTTATGAAATTATGATCTCTTTTATAGGTTAAGATTTCCAAAAGTTATGTGCTTATGTATATGATGTGATTGATATTTCTTTTGTTTACCCTTACTGAGCATTTGAGCTCACCCTTTTATGTTTTCTTTTCCCCAGGATATAAAGAAAGGTTTTAGGTATTAAAAAAAAGTAAGATCTTTATGGGAGATGTTGAAGATCTTTAACCAGGATTAGAAGATAATATTCCGAGTTTCCAAAGACACTAAACCATTACGATCCTTGTGTGTGTGTTTTTGTTATGTACTAAGTATTCCGCAAATGTAATGTATTTTCAATGTACGTCAAGCTTCGGGTCTCTACAGTTGGTATCAGAGGAAAGGTTTAGTCATCCTTTGGAAACTAGGACGCGAAAACGTTACTGAGATCCCTAGAGATATTTCTAAGGTATGTCTAGGGATGTCCCTAAGGTTAAGTATACATATAAGTTATAGTACTAGAATTACGCTAACGATCATAGAATTAAACCTAAGATGTTAGATATTTAAGGTACTCCCCCTTTATTATGTTGTTTTCCCTAGCATGATTTTTGCCTCTCACACTATTCTTTTTGGGTTTTAGACGATGGCTGGAACCTGAAGGAACCGTGTTGATCAATGCAATGGACAATGCAATGATTTCCCTCCCGAACAAACAAATGTTATGGGAGATGGAGTGAAAAATCTCATTGCTATACTTACACAAGCTATGAATTATTCTAGACTTCCAAATGAGCAGAGAAGGGAACAATATTCTATTGAGTCCTTCATGAGGAAACGTCCATCTTCTTTCAGTGGAACTTCCGATCCACTTGTTGCTGAACAATTGATCAGTACCACTGAAAAGATATTTTCAGTCCTTCAATGTTCTGAACATGATAAGGTCATCTTAGCCGTATATCGTTTGGAAGGTGAAGCTGATCAATGGTGGAATCTTATAAAGAATACGAGGACAAGAGATGAAATTGAGTCCATGGAATGGGATGAATTCAAGAACTTGTTTTTCAGTAAGTACATCCCTCATATTCTTCGAACAAATATGGAAAAGGAGTTTCTTGAGCTGAAGTAGAAGGATGATGAATCTGTTGGTATATACGAAGAGAATTTTACAAGACTTGCAAGGTATGTATCTGGCATTATCATCCAACCTGAAAGTAAAGTTGATCGATTTTTCAGTGGCTTAAAACCAAGTCTTCGAAAGGCATTAGCTATAAGAGACTTTAGTAGATATAAAGGAATTGCGCGTTGTGCTATCAAGGTAGAAATGGAAGTATGTGTTACATATCCATCTCATGGTTTTGACAAGAATTGAAAGATGGAGTTCAAGGAGAAATCTCAGAATAATTGTGAAAAGAAGATGAATGGTTCCTTATGCACAAAGTGTGGAAAGAAGCATGGTGGAGATTGTCTTAAAGGTACTAGAAAGTGTTTTAAGTGTGGAAAAGAATGTCATCGAGCAGCTGAGTGTCGAAGTAATGGAAAAAGGGTTTTTAATGATGTGAACAAAGCAAAAACTACAGAGAACGCACCACCAACACTTCAATGCTTCAAGTGCAAGGAAATGGGGCATTATGCTAATAAATGCCCTAATCCAAGGGTTAGTGATGATCAACATGAGCAACCACTTAAGGAAAAGGACAAAGGGAAGTCACATGCGATCACTATTGGCGATGTTGAATATGACAACGATGTGGTGGAATGATTAAGTGTTTATTCCAAAATAATGTTTTATATAGTATGATGGAATATTGGAATATTTATGTTTTAGTCTATTGTGGTTTTAAATAATTTTATGGTACCAGTAACCATGGAAAGTGATTGAGTTATTTTTGGAAAAAGAACGATATGCGCATAATGAAGGGAAATGGGAAAATGAAATATTTGACAGTATTCATGAGCTCATGATTGATATAAGGACTAAGTGATATCATGGTTTTAGTATATAGAATTTTGACGATTTTGGTATGTGGAAAGAGTTAACTTTTAACTGCATTCATTTTTTCAGTAAGGTTCAATGGGTATTCAAGAGAATACCTGATTAAGGCCTTTGAATGTTTGGAATGTGACCAACAAGACATATCTTATGATATATGGGGATCAATGATGGTATTAAATCTCTGGTAATCGTTTTCACAATATTATGAGAGTGGACTACAGTATTATAGATAAGCCTAAAGATTGGAATGGATTATGTTGAAAATAAGTTAGTATTGTTTAAGGATAGAAGTTTTTTCGATATTATTGATAGGATGTTATAGTAATATAGTTTTAGAAAAAGGACAACCTGCAGGACGGGCGACAACCCATCACGTTGGACAAGGATGTGGGAATCGAACCCACAACTGAAGTGCGACTGGCCATTATCACCTACCACTAACCTACAGGAAGTCCCTGTTTAGTAGAAACTAGTTTTATTATATTAAGAAGTATGATATATGAAGTATAAGTCCATTTTAGGAACCATATATGATTAATCTCACTATAGAATGACTTATGTATATTTAATAACTTTTGCTAACCTTTTGTTTGAGACAGATGGAATGACCCGTCATTCTATCACATGATCTGCTAATACTTCACGAATAAAAAATTCAACTTCATTTATTTAGGATATGAAGTGGAAATTGTTCAAGGCACGAACAACAGTGAGATTGTACCAAAATAAAGTAAGTATTTATTCTAAATCAAATTCTTCAACTTTAGGGAAACGATCTTGAAAACCAAAAATGTTGTCCTAGTGCTCTTATATCTGATTAATCATATGGTACCTTAGATTGTCAAAAATTTATGGATTTGTGATTGCTAGCTTTTCCATAACCATGTTCTCTACCACTCTCCATCAGAATATGATGGTTAGATTTCTCTTCCATATCCATATTTTCACCTATGTTGAAACCCAGTGATTAGTTTATTTGGGTAACCGTTACGTTTCATACTTTTGTTTTTAAAGATTGGTTTTGGTATTCCTTTTTACGATGTGGGTTTAGATTAATGAAACTTTCGAATAGTAAACCATTTATAACCCCGACGAATTTCGAGGGCGAAATTCCTTTTAAGGGGGGTAGAATGTAACACCGCGAGATTTTATGAAAAATATTCTTCTTAATTTCATTAATGTCTTGTGTTATACGCTACACCAAAAGGAGCTTTCACAACACACATCTCTGACATGGCTTGAATTACACGAAATCACGACCTTCCACGATAGCGTGTGTTGTACGCAACACCAAGTTTCACTAAACAACGATATGCTATTAAAATATTATTAAAACTAGCCGTTATGAATAGTAATAACCACTTTTTGAAATTTTGTAAATTTTATTTTTCAAAATGGACTTCATTTATGGATTCGGAGTATCGAATTTAGCCTAAGGTGAAATTTTGGGGATTTTCGGATAACTTTCATATTTTGATGAATAGTGAAAATTACTAAATTTTAATTAAAAACTTCTTTTTTAATCGAAATAATTAATAGTGATAAATTATTAATTTGAGTGGTTTTAAAGTATATTTAGAATATATTTTTACTATTTAACACAATGTTGGTCATTGGATGTAATTTAATATTTAAATTAGTTATAAACAAGTGGCAATCTTTTGATAGTTATTATCTCTTAAAAACACGCCTTTTGTTTTGACGGCGGGAATTGATTTTTAAATTAATTAATGCAACGGATATGTTTTGAATTTGGTAAAATAGAAAGCATTTTTGAGTTCATAATATCAAATATACCTTAGGCCTAATTTTTGGTATTTTTCTGAAAACTTTCAATTTTTGATGAATAATGAAACCACTAAGTGGTAGTTAAAAAAACTGAATTTTTCATAAAACTTAATTTTACCGCTTCTGTGAGTGGAATTTCAAAAATCTGAGAGACACGGTTGATGTCAGTATGTAAAATTTGGTTCAATGAGATGAAAACAATTTTTGGTGAATAGTAACTTTTTACTTTTATTTACCACGGTTAAAAATAAATAGGGTAATGAAGGGTAAAAAATGATATTACTATTACCCTAACACTTGTCCTAATTCTATTGGATAAGTGTAATTCGACCAAAAACAACCTTATAAATATAATATGACCATTTAGGTCCACTTGGATTAGATTATGACATTTAATATTATTTTATTTAATGAATAGTTAAAATAGTTAAAATCAAAGTTTAATAATTAAATCATTTTTTAATATGGGGTTATACATAAGATAAATTCGACTATAAATATTTATTAGAAAGCTAAAAAGATTTCCTATATAATAGTATTTTATTTGTAATTTTTAGACATTAACTAATTTAATTTATTTATGACACAATGATGATGCAGTAATTATCTTATTAATGAAATATTGACATAATTGATGTTATAAACACAAAAATAAATGTAATTTGAGACTTTTTATGAATTTCACTAATTTTATAGGTTACTATGATTTATTAGTGTTGATTTAATAAACTTGGTTCGATCATATAATTCTGTTATGACTTTCAAAAAAATCATATATCAAATAGTGTCAAAATTGACACAAAATAGTTTTTAAATCAAATATTATATTATTAATTGTTATTTTATTCTTAAAAATCAAAGGTTCGGCCAAATGACTTAGATAAGGATATATATATTAATAATATACAATTTGGGGTTCGTTTGGAATGTTATAGTAAGTGTATTACCAATATAGTGTAAGAAAACAGAAAGACACGGTAAAAGTTAAATTATTTAACTTAGAGTTAAATCTATTTGATAAGGTTACAATAATAACCTAAACTTGTCTAAATCCTTTTGATTGATAAGATTTATACCCATCCCCACTTTAGCTTCTAAATAAGACCCTTTGGAATCATTATAAACCGACTTTGACTTTAATATAAAATAATATTTTGAGATATTCCTAAGGTGCCCCTCTCCTCCCTTATAAAAGGGAACCTCCTCCCTCTCTTCCTCACACAAATTTGAGCCTTCAAGCTCGGCCAACCCCTGCCAAAATACCTTCTCCACTTCCCTAGTATCATCCTAGAGGTCCTGGTATTCTTAAAAGACCATCCTTAGTTCTTTAAGTGGAAGTTAAGAAAAGGCGCGTCAAAAAGAGGTAATATCCATTACCGATCTTTTTCAATTTATTTCTTCTTCAACTTATTCTTCTTTAGTTCTTTCATGATAAATTAATAATATAAGTATTTATTATATACTGATATGTTATTATAAATATGAAACAACTCTAATTAACCTTCTATCCATCCTACGGAAAAAGGAAATCACCGCGCGTGCGTACGTACGGAATACCGTCTCCACGCCGTGGTGTAATCTATTTTCCGCCACCACCTTAATTGGATGGGTATAAAGGTGTAATGAGTAACTACATATGATTATTATAAAGTGATATTGATACTGAAATAGTATACATACACTTCAACACAATTCCACGACCATGGGAACGATATCATCGCTCGTGCGTACGTACGGACTACCGTCTCCACGACGCGATGAGATTCATTCTCAATGATTAACCATTCATGAATGATAATAAAGTATATATAATAAGTACTAATGAAATATATGACCTAATAATGATACTGGAATTATTTATATTTATATGTATGTCATCTACTTAATTCCATTCAATTAAATAAAGAAACGAAAACATCGTTCATGCGTACGTACGGACTACCGTCTCCATGAACGGTGTATTTCTTTCCATTTACTGATTTATTATATATGTAAATTCTGAATATATATATATATATAAATCATGTTTTATATTCTGTAATAATGTAATCATGATCTAAGTAATCATATGAATAATTACAAGTTAAAAACACGAACGACAAATGAGACGATTTTACCCAAAACGCTACTTTAACATAAATTTACAAAATAACGGGTAATATAAAGACATAAGTGGACCATATATGATATAATATCAATTATTATGATTCTGGAATAAGTCAATAACATGATTTAAATCATTATACAGGAGGTTCAGACACTTACAAAGCAAGTCGGACCTAAGGTAAGGGAAATGTCACAATCTCATTTTAATCCGAGATTCTTTATACGTTGGTATTTACTGGGGTGTATTTTATCATCCACATCCATGTTTCCACAATATGTAATATTTTTATCCTTCTACAATAGTTTATATCAAATTTTACCCTTCGGTGAGTTTTCAGTAAAAGATATGAATGGAATCTTTTGTCGTTTTTCGTACGAGGTATTTTTTGACTTTTCCGACAAAAGTATGAGAAGAATGTTTTTTTAACATATAGGACATGAATGTATTTTTAAAACATTATTTCCAAGAATAATCCTTTACAAGTTTTCAAGTTTATTTTTAATCAACTTCTTTTAGTTTAAAGTTGTATGACATGTTAAGAAAGGAAAGATGTTTTTGAAGAAGAAAGGATATTTTCCTCAAGAATAGAGTTCAAGTGTTTTATCAAAATTATTTTCCATCTAAGATAATAAAGGGTTCTGTTTTTATCCCTATTATTACATTGATTTGATTATGTTGTGATGGAATTATTTTTATGAATTTCTTTATCGTATATGAATTGTTTTATGATGTCATGATGTTTAAGATATCCATTTTTATTACATGGGTTAGGCAATGATGTATGATTTAAGATTTTGTGGCACACATAAGAATGGTATCATTATGAGATGGGTGGGACCTATATCTCCCTCCAATGCATTGGGTAAAGATTTTATATCTCATGAGATAGACATGGCTGGAATGGTAGGTTATACCGGTTCAGTGAAACAGGACTGAAACGAGGGTTACTTGATTCAGAAAGGGACTTTGTCCACTAAAATATTCTTGGCAATGAGTCTTGACTAACAATAAATGATTCTCTATGATTATGTGTGAATGCAACAATGTTTCATGTTTTAAGTTATGATTATTGTGATTACATTTCACTACCATGATTTATCCCATGTTATGAAATTATGATCTCTTTTACAGGTTAAGATTTCCAATAGTTATGTGCTTATGTATATGATGTGATTGATATTTCTTTTGTTTACCCTTACTAAGAATTTGAGCTCACCCTTTTATGTTTTCTTATCCCCATGATATAAATAAAGGTTTTAGGTATTAAAAAAGGATGATCTTTATGGGAGATGTTGAAGATCTTTCACCAGGATTAGAAGATTATATTCCGAGTTTCCAAAGACAATAAACTATTACGATCCTTGTGTGTGTGTTTTTGTTATGTACTAAGTATTCCGCAAATGTAATGTAATGTCAATTTACGTCAGGCTTTGGTCTCTACATTTGGCTCGGCCAACCCCTGAACATTTTGTCTCTCCACATCCATCTCTTACTCATAGAATCCTCACTTTGTTCATAAGTCTTCCCAAGGAATCTTTTGAGCTCAAATCAATGAGAGATACCCGATTTTAAGGTAATGTCTTCACTTGTGTTATTTTGGTTTATTTTTCTTCTCCAACCCCCTAAACTATTTTTATTAATTTCATTTTAAACAACTCCAGTATCATAAATATTCTAGGTTGTTTTTATAAGAAGTATTTGAGCTACACTTACACACACCTACATCTAATGTTTAAAGAACATTATGTTTCTTTGGATGGTGAATTTCTTCCCCACGAAACGATGATTGTTCAATATTCTTTTAACACCCTAAAATGTGGTCATTAAGATGTCACTATATTTATATATGATATATAATATTTTTATGGTATACTTAAGCTTTTGTATTTTTCATTTATGGAATACCATTATGGTTTACATTATGGTTAAACACGATATCTTCATTTTAGAAAGTGCGGACTACAGCCCCCTCAAAGTGATTTGATTCGTTAATACCATATGTGGTACAAATAAAGGATAGATTTAATGATATTATATATTATACCATACTGGAATTATAATATTATTATGTATCATTAAGTTTTAATTACATTAAATAAGAAATAGAAATGGAAGTAGTTATCGTGCGTACGTACGGCTTACCGTCTCGATGAATGGTGCATTTCATTTCTTACCTCTAAATTTTATGTAATATTATAAATTCATGTATATAATGGATATATATGATATATGTGATATCTAGATAATGAATCAAATTCTGTATATAATATATATTTTACCACATGAACAACTTATAATTATAAAGAGTTTATTTTTGACTCAAGTAGCAATGATCTACAAAACGACCATTATTAACTTAAATAATTACATAGTGTTCATAGAATGGTATTAAGTGATATAAAATGAATAATGAACTTGAAAAATATTATTAATCATGTATAAATTAACTCATGTTTATTATTCAGGAGGATAAAGAACGATCGAGTCTAGTCAGACACGAGGTAAGGGATCCTACCCCTCTCTTTCTTTTTAAGTACACTCTTTTATGTCATTCCTTTTAAGATCATATCTCTTATGATTGGGATGTTATTTTATATTAATATTACTTTAAATTATATGTTAATATGATGAGATACCATATTTTCTCTCATCAACCCATTTTGGATGTTTTAATTGGCGATGTTAGGCTGCCGAAATTTCGTAAGGGACTTTTTATCTCACTTTGTGTTTTCGTGAGATTCATGCTACATTTGACAATATTTCTTTCTGAGTGGTGTATGTACTATCAATTATTATACTCTTTGTGTAACATAATTTATTTTATGAGTATTTAAATCAATGTCGTATAATCCTTCTTTCATGCGATGTACATTTCGAAAGTTACCCAAATCGGTAAAGGAACATTTCACCCTCCTCTTTTTAAAAGACTTCTTTTGTTATGTCTTTTAATTTACATATTTTTATGTTGGGATATGTTATTATATATCCATATAGATGTAGATTTTATTTCCAAGTGATGAGATACCATTTTCTCTCTCATCATCTATTTCTATGAATATTAATGTGACGCTGTTAGGCTGTCAAATTTTACCAAGGGATCCTCTTAACCCAATTTCGATTTCTTTGGGTTCAACATGTAGTTATTGAATATGTCATCATTTGAATATTTGTGAATGAACATTGATTGTTTTACCATTAATATCCACTAATATTTGGTGTATTTATATTTGTCACACATAATTATGAGATTGTTTTATCTTTAATTTAAGGAAACATTCTTTATAAGGGATTTCATCTCATTTTACATTTCTATTGAGACTTCATTGTTGTTATGCACCAGTTCACTATTATATGTTGTATATACTATCCCTTGAAATATTTTATCAATAATCCATTTATTCTCATGATATTTTGATTAAATGTTATTCCTCAATTATGGAATTCAAGTGTTTCTCATTTTGTTAAAAACCCTTTAACTATAATATCATCTTAAATGTTTTAATGATTTATTATTATAGATATATCACATTAATATCCACATTTTCAAAAAGGTTTTAAGGATTTAATTATATGGATATTAATTGATTAAAATGTTAAAAGCATCAATGTGGTATGGGACACATTGATATCAAAATCTCTTTATTAAATGTTTTAAATGATTTTGAAAATGGTTTTTAGAATGGATTCATTATCTTAAAATGATATATTGTTATTTCAGTGTGGGAATGTTATCTTTCCTTTATTCTTATGATATGTGATATGATTATGGTATGGTTCTTGGGAATTGTTTATGAAGACGGGTGGTTTCGTGATAATCTAAGGGTAGGTGAGCCCAATATAGCTCTCCAATACCTTGGGTAACGCGAAGGGGTTAAACGTTAAGGTTTCTCTGAAGAGATTTAATGAATATACTATGATGGTTATTCCAAACGAAACCAAGAGGGTTAGTGCCTATATAAGAATGTTATGAATTCCTCATGTTACCTTTATGTCTTATGATTTCTATTATTTATTCATTATTTTATGAGGTATGCTAAAGTGCTTATGTTTTATGGGTAAAGTATGATTTCATTATTATGTATATATGTACTCATGTTTCCTTTAAATACTTTTTATAACCCTTACTGAGATTTTTATACTCATCCCATGTTTATGAAATGTTTTTCACAGGTCAAGGGAATGGTACATGTTATGATGATAGTTTCAAGGAAGTGTCAAGAAAGAATCCATGTCTTATTTTTATGTTTCCATTGATGTTATAAATGAATACTATCTTTTATGTAACCACTTTGTTTAAATTTGGAATGTAATGGAAGTTTTATGAACTAATTTTCTAAAACTCTAAGCCTGAAAAGATCCTCAATGTGTAATCTTGTAATAACTCAATATTATGTAAGGTTTATGGTTGGGGCCTTATAGTTTGTATCAGAGGTCGGTTTAGATAACTTTAGAGGTTAGAGTGTTGTTTAAGAAAAAGTGACAAGTTGTGTATAACGACAATGGTTAGTATATTAGATGGAGTCATCGTTTTTTTGAATGTTAGAATGAGTTTGAGATAACTTGGATAAATATATCTTGGTGTTTATCTTCCTCTTTTTTATTTTATGATTTTACTGATATACTCACACTGACCTTTTTGGTTTTAGTAAATGGATGGATCTAGCAGGCACCAAAGTAATAGTGGATTTGAAGAAAACTGTGACGAATTTATGAAAGAACAACTGAATGATATGGGAGCTGCAATAAGAAATCTTGTGGTTATCCTCAACCAACTATCTGGAGTCATGATTGACCACCTGAACCTTAGTGATTTTTATAAGTCTTCGTATATGCGAGAAACAAATCCCTACAGAAGTTCAGGTAATAATCATAAAGGAAGTATATTAAAAACCTATGTGTCAAATATGTAGAAAGAAACACATAGGAAAATGTTTCAAAGGGACAGAAATATGCTCTAGATGTGGAAATGAAGGTCATAAAGCAAGAACCTTCCACGGAAGAAGGAAGCATCTAGGTGACTCTAGGAAAGGGAAATATTCTCTTTCTGAAGGATCGATAGAATGTTTTAAATGTGGTGTGCATGGTCATTATGCAAACACATGTCCAATTAAGAAGTTTCGAGAATGGGGTCACCAAGGTCGTACAAATATTCATTTACCAACAACTAATGCCATTCTGATTGAGGATGAAGAAACTGACAATGAAGAATGAAAGGTATGGATTATTTCTTAACATATTTTTTCCTATTATTGGAATCTTAGGATATGATTCATGATTTTGTTTATAGGAAAGAATTATTTCAGAATAAGTTGAAAAGGAATGGATAATGGATCATGAAGAATGTTGAATGAGTCAGAAGTCATCATATAAGGGATTCAAGAGTTATGGTAGATTTTAGTATGGGGAAATTATTTGATGTATTAAGTCTCTTTTGATGATGGGGTTACATTAGATGACTTTTTATAGTAACCCTGATGTTTGATATATGAAAATTTTATTCAAGGAATAATTATTCTTTCCTCCATATCCATATTTTAATACTGAAATACTAGACATGTTTACTATCACACTCGAGCAGAACATGACCCTTTTTTTCCTCCATATCCATATTTTAATACTGGAATACTAGTATGGGTTACTATCACACTCCATCAGAACATGACCTTTTCTTAAAAACACGCTATTTGTTTTGACAGCGGGAATTAATTATTAAATTAATTAATGCAACATATATGTTTTTAATTTTGTAAAATAGACATCATTTTTGAATTCGTAATATCAAATATAGCCTAGGGTGAATTTTTGGTATTTTTCTGAAAACCTTCAAATTTTGATGAATAGTGAAACCACTAAGTGGTAGTTTAAAAACTGTAATTTCGTTTAAATGAAATGTTTCCACTTCTGTGATTTGAATTACAAAAATCCGACATACATGGTTTTCATTAGGATGTAAAATTTGGTTCAATGGGATTAAAATAATTGTATAGTGAATAGTAACTTTTATGTTTTTAATCGCTATTTGAGATAATTAGTGAAATTTAAGGTAAAAATAATGTTTTAATAATATGAAGTGACCTAGACACATGTCATACACTCATTGTATGTGTCATGGACAACCAAGAAAATCCATGGGTCAACTTGGGGACCCCATGGAGCCAATTTGGTTGGAAAATGACATAAATAACTTTTTATTTAAAGATAAAATAAAAATGTCACAAGCATGAGTTGTTTTACTAAAAAAAATAAAATGTGGTTATACAAGTGATATTTTTGACTATAAATATTAATTATAAATATAAAAAGATAACCTACATCATGATATTTTTTGTATAATTTTTCGACATTAAATAAATTAAATTATATATGACATCATGATGATGCAGTGATTATCTCATTAATAAAGGATTTAAATAAAATGGCAAGATAATGTTAAAAATATAACATAAACATATCAAAAACCTATTTTATGAGTATATTTAGAACCCTTACCACCTTATCCTATAAATACATCAATGTGTGACATTTAAAATCCGAAACTCATTTGAAAATAATTTAACATTCTGTAACTATCCAATAGTGCCCCTCCTCTCCTCTTATAAAAGGCCCCACCTCTATCACCTTACCCACCCCACTCAAGCCTTTTGCTCGGCCAAACCCTGGTCAATTTGTCTCTCCACATCCCTATATTACTCCTAGAAGCCTCACTTTGGGCATAAGTATTCCCATGGAAGCCTTTGACCTCAAATCAATGAGAGATACCCGATTTTATGGTAATCTCATCACTTGTGTTCTTTTGTTTTATTTTTCTTCTCCAACCCCTTAACTCCTTTTATTCATTTAATTTGTAACAACTCCAGTATCTTCAATATACTAGGATGTTGTTATAAGAAGTATTCTAGCTACACTTACACACACCTACATCTAATGGATACAGAACATACTGTTTCTGTGGATGGTGAATTTCTGCCTCACGAGACGATGATTGTTCAATATTATTTTAACACCCTCAAAGGTGGCCATTAAGTTGTCACTATATTTATATATGATAAATAATATTTTTATGTTTTACTTAAGCTTCTGTATTTTTCATTTATGTCATACCTTTATGGTTACCATTATGGTTAAACGTGATATCTTCATTTTAGGAAGTGCGGACTACCGCCCACTCAAAGTGATTTGATTCGTTAATACCATATGTGTTACATATAATGGATAGATTTAATGACATTATATATGATACCATACTGGAATTATAATACTATTATGTATCATTATGTTTTAATTCCATTAATTAAGAAATAGAAATGAAAGTAACATTAATGCGTACGTATAGCTTACCGTCTCCATGAACGGTGCATTTAATTTCTTACCTCAAGATGTTATGTAATATTATAAATGCATGTATATATTGGATTTATATGATATATATGATATATACATAATGAATATAATGCTGGATATAATATATATTTTACCACATGAACAACTTGTAATTATAAAGTGTTTATTTTTGACTCAAGTAGCAATGATCTACTAAACGACCATTATTAACATAAATAATTACATAGTGTTCATAACATGGTAGTAAGTGATATAAAAGGAATAATGAACTTGAAAAAGATTATTAAGAAAGTAGAAATTAACAAATGTTTATTATTCAGGAGGTTAAAGAATGATCATGTAGAGACCCGAAGCTTGACGTACATGGACATTACATTACTTTTGAAGAATATTTAATACATAAAAAAAACAGACGCACAAGGTGGTAATAGTTTAGTGTCTTTGGAAACATGGAACATAATCTTCTAATCGTGGTGAAAGATCTTCAACATCTCCCATAAAGATCGTAAACTTTTTTTCCTTACCTAAAACCTTTATTTTGATCCTGGGGGAAAATAAAACATAAAAGGTTGAGCTCAAATGCTCAGTAAGGGTAAGCATGGATAAAATAAAACATACCATATACTTTTGAACTTAAAAACATGAACATTATTTTTAAACGTCAAAATATTGAGCAACGACATAAAACATGGATGTACATAAGGCATAGATAATAAGGGAACATAAACCATGATAAAATAGCATGGGAATAAAACATGTAATTGTGGCATCCATTAAGAACATGTAATTATTTCCATAGTAGCCAAGGAATTTCTTCCAAGACTATCTTAGTGGACAAAGTCCCTTTCTGAATCGAGTTCACTCCTCGTTCCAGTCCTGTAATACTGAACCGGATAAATTACCGTTCTAGCCATGTCTATTTCATGAGATATGAAATCATTACCCAATGCATTGGACGGAGATATAGGTCTCACCCATCTCATATTGAAATCATTCTTACTTGTGCCACAGAATAAACTTAAAACAATCACCATAACCCAAAGAATAAAATGTGTTTCATAAACATCATCCCATCATTTCATAATCCATATAAAACAAGTGGACATTTCATAATAAGAAAATTGAAACCATGTAAATCATAGAGACATTAAACTTGAATCATAAACATATGAAATAATTTCATCTTAGATGGAAAATGGTTTTGATAAAACATTTGAAATGAATTCTTGAGGAAAATATCCTTTCTTCTTCAAAATAATTTTCATTTCATAAAACATCATTCAATTTTAAAAGAAAAAGATTTTATTGAAAATAGACATGAAATATTTAGGATGATGCTTTACATAAATAAGACTTTATAAAACCATAAAAATCCTTCCATTCCATATAAGTTAAATAAACATTTTTCTAGTACTTTTGCCGGAAAAGTCAAAAAAGTACCTCATAACGTAATCAAAAGAAAGATTCCTTACATACCATTTAGTAAAAGTCAAAAATAGGTAAAAAGGAATTTAAACATACATTAAAAAACTTTTATAAAACAAGGACATGAATGATAGAAATAACCCTAGTAAATACATACGAATAAGCAATCTCGGATAAAAATGAGATTTGCCAAATTTTCCCTTACCTTAGGTCGGATTTGATTCGTACGTATCCGAACCTCCTGTATAATGATTTAAATAATGTTATTGACTTATTACAGAATCATATTCATTGTTATGAAATCATATATGGTTCACTTATGACATTATATTACCCATTCTTTTGTAAATTTCATGTTAAAGAGCTTTTTGGGTAAAATCGTTTCTTTTGTCGTCCGTGTTTTGACTTGTAATTATTCATATGATTACTTAGAAAATGATTACTTAATAACAGAATATAAAACATGATTTATTTATAATATATATTCATAATATAAAAATATATAATAGATCTATAAATGGAAATAAATACACCATTCATGGAGATGGTAGGCCGTACGTACGCATGAACACTGTTTTCGTTTCTTCGTTGAATTGGATGGAATTAATTAGACGACATAAATATATATATAAATAAATACAGTATCATTATTATGTCATATATTTCATGATTAATTATTATATATATTTTATAATCATTTATGAATGGTTAATCATTGAGAATGAATCTCATCGCGTCGTGGAGACGGTATTCCGTACGTACGCACAAGCGATGATATCGTTCCAATGATCATGGAATTTTTTTAGAGTGTATTGATAATATTACAGAATCAATACCTCTTTAAAATAATCATATATAGTTATTATTTACACCATCATTCCAATCCAATTATGGTGGTGGTGTAAAATAGATTACACCACGGCGTCGAGACGGTATTCCGTACGTACGCACGCGCGGTGATTTCGTTTTCCGTAGGATGGATAGATGGTGAAATAGGGTTGTTTCATACTTATAATAACATATCAGTATATGAGTGATACTGATGTTATTACTTCATAATGAAAAAATCTATGAAGAAGAAGTGGAAGAAAAAAATAAAGGTGAAAGAATCGGTAACAGACATTACCTCTTCTTTGAATTTCCTCTTTGAGACCTCCTCTTAGGGCACTAAAATTGGTCTTTGAAAAAGGCCAGGACCACTAGGAAGTTTCTAGGGATGTGGAGAAGAGAATTGGCAGGGTTTGGCCGATCTTGAAGGCCTAAAGTGGTGTGAGGAAGAGAGGGAGGAGGTGCCCTTTTATAAGGGAGGAGAGGGGCACCTTTGGAATAACTAAAAATATTATTTTATTATAAAGTCATATTCAGATTTTAATAGCTCCAAATTGATTTATTTCGAAGCTAAGGTGGGGATAGGTCGCAATCCTCTCATCCAATAGAATTTAGACAAGTTTAGGTCATTATATTAACCTTAACTTTTAGTTTTAACTCTTAGTTAATTAGATTGACATTTACCATGTCACTTTGTATTTTTATATTATATAGTTAATAGACTTACCATATACATCCAAGGGACCCCCAAGTGGTCCATTAATGACCCACCTATCATGATATAAGTATATTGACGAACCATAGATTTTTAGGAATATAATTACAATTTTTAATATAATATATGTTATTAAAAACTATTTTATGTCAATTTTGACACTATTTAGTAATTGATTTTTGTAAATATCATAACTGAATTATTAGTTCTAAACAAGTTAATTAAATCAATACTAACATGTCATATTAACATAGAAAATTATTTTAATTCATAAAAAGTCTCAAATTACATTTATTTGGGTATTTATAACATCAATTATGTCAATATTTCATTAATTAGATAATTACTGCATCATACTTGTTTCATAAATAAATTAAATTATTTTAAGTCTAAAAATTATAAATAAAATACCATTATATATGAAATATTTTTAGCTTTCTAATGAATATTTATAGTCGAATTAATCTTATATATATCCCTATATTAAAAATGATATAGTTATTAAACATTGATTTTAACTATTTTAACCCTTCTTTAAATAAATTAATAATAAATGTCCTAATCTAATCCAAGTCGGCCTAAATGGTCATATGTTATTCCTAGGGGTTTTTTTGGCCGAATTATACTTATCCAATAGAATTAGGACAAGTTTTAGGGTAATAATAATATCATATTTACCCTTAATTACCCTATTTACATTTAACTGTGGTTAAAAAAAGTAAAAAGTTACTATTCACCAAAAATTATTTTCATCTCATTGAACCACATTTTAGTCCTTGATATTAACAGTGTCTCTCGGATTTTCGAAATTCCATTCACAGTAGTGGTAAAATTAAGTTTTATGAAAAATTCAGTTTTTTTAACTACCACTTAGTGGTTTCACTATTAATCAAAAAATGAAAGTTTCCAGAAAAATATAAAAAATTAGGCCTAAGTTATATTTGATATTATGAATTCAAAAATGATGTCTATCTTACCAAATTAAAAAAATATCAGTTGCATTAATTAATTTAAAAATTAATTCGCGTCGTCAAAACAAATAGCATGTCCTTAAGAGATAATAACTATCAAAAGATTGACACTTGTTTATGTCTGGTTTAAATGTGAAATTAAATCCAATGAACAAAATTGTATTAAATTGTAAAAATATATTCTAAATATACTTTAAAATCACTAAAATTAATAATTTATCACTATTAATTATTTCGATTAAAAAAGTTGTTTTTAATTAAAATTCAGTAATTTTCACTATTCATCAGAATATGAAAGTTATCCGAAAAGTACCAAAATTTCACCCTAAGCTAATTTCGACATTCCGAATCCAAAAATGAAGTCCATTTTGAAAGATAAAATTTATAAAATTTAAAAAAGTGGTTATTAATATTCATAACGACTAGTTCATAATAATATTATAACAATATCTCGTTTAGTGAAACTCTGTATTGCGTACTACACACGCTATCGAGGAAGGTCGTGATTGCATGTAATTCAGGGAAAGTCAGGGATGCATGTTGTGCAAGCTCCTTTTGGTATAGCCTACAACACAAGACATTAATGAAATTAAAAAGAATATTTTTTACAAAATCTCGTGGTGTTACATTCTACCCCCCTTAAAATGAATTTCTCCATCGATATTCGTCGGGGTTATAAATGGTTTACTACTCCAAAGTTTCTTTATTAGAAACCCACATCGTAAAAAGGAATACCAAAACTTTCCATTGAAAACTAAAGTATGATACATAACGGTTACCCAAATTAACTCATCACTGGGTTTCCAGGTAGGAGAACATAGGTGAAAATATGGACATGGAAGAAAAATATAACCATCAAGTTAGGATGGAGAGTGGTAGAGAACATGGCTATGAAAAAGCCATTAATCACAAATCTATAGATTTGTGATGATCTAAGGTACCATCTGAGTCCTCGAATATAAGAGCACTAGGACAACATTTTTGGTTTTCAAGATCATTTCCCTAAAGTTGATGAAATTGGAATTAGGAGAAATACTCTCGTGATTTTTGTACAGCCTCACCGTTGGTCGTTTTTGGACAATTTCCACTTCATCTTTTAAATAAATGAAGTTGAAATTGTCATTCAAGATGTGTTAGAAGATCATTTGATAGAATGATGGGTCATTCCATATGTCTCAAAAAAAAGGTTAGAAAAGTTATCAAAAAATGCATAAGTCCATCTATAGTGAGATTAATCATATATGGTTCCTAAAATGGACTTATACTTCATATATCATACTGCTTAATATAATAAAACTAGTTCCTACTAAACAGGGACTTCCTGTAGGCCAGTGGTAGGCGTTAAGGGCTAGTAGCACTTTGGTTGTGGGTTCGATTCCCACAGCCTTGTCCGACGCGATTGGCTGTCGCCCGTCCTGCAGGTTTTCCTTTTTCTAAAACTATATTACTATAACAATACTAACTTATGTCCAACATAATCCATTCCAATCTATAGTCTTATCCATAATACTGGAGTCCACTGTCATAATATAGTGAAAACAATTTCCAGAGATTTAATACCATCGTTGATCCCCATATATATTAAGATATGTCTTGTTGGTCACATTCCCAACATTCGAAGGCATTAATCATGTATTCTCTTGAAAAATGAATACCCATTGAAACATAGTGAAAACATTAATACAATTAAAATTTAACACTTTCCACATACCAAAATCCTCAAAATTCTATATACTCAAACCATGATATCACTTAGTCCTTATATCAATCATGAGCTCATGAAATCATCTCATTATTTTTTTATTCCTTCATTATGTGCATATCATCTACTTTCCAAAAATATTCGAATAACCTTCCATGGTTACCGGTACCATTAACATATACATTCACATACAATAGTGTAACAATCCTTAGATGATTCTTTTTTACATAGTACCATTAACTATACAACATAACTCTCGATAAACATACAATCATTCCACTACATTCTAAAACAACTGACTGAGCTTCAACCCTTCTTTTAGCTCATATATCATTTGTAGTCTCCTCATCATCATCCACATAAATACTACCCATATGACCATTCTGATTCTCTTTATGAGATTTTCCATTAGGGCATTAGTTTGCATAATACCGATACATTCCACATTTAAAACATCTAATCATTGTTGATGTCGTAGCAATACCATTATCCTTGTCCATGGTGTTAACTGAACCTTTTCCTTTGCACTTACTGGCTTTGTGTCCTTCTTTTCCACACCCACAACAACTTCCAGTTCCTTTGAAACATTATCCTTGATTCCTCTTCCCACATGATTTACATAGGGGAAATTGAACTTTCTTTCCTCTATGATCATCATGAAACTCCATCTTTCTCTTATTATCTGGGTCGGGAATCTTACAAAAGTTGAGATTATTGATCATATTATGAGATTTATGATTAGGCATAATAACTATGTTTGGACTTCCAGATCCCATTTCATTTGGTTTCTCAGGAAGAATATCATTCCATTGTCTGTCATATCCTCCATTATCGTGAATCATCTTGTTTCCGTCTATTTTCTAAAACCCAAAAAGAATAGTGTAAGAGGCAAAAATAATGCTAGGAAAAACAACATAGTAAAGGGGACGCACCCTAAATATATAACATCTTAGGTTAAATTCTAAGATCATTACTGTAGTTCTAGGACTATATCATATACATATACTTATCCTTAGGGACGTCCCTAGACATACCTGAGAAATATCTCTAGGGATCTCACTAACGTTATCGCATCCTATTTTCCAAAGGTTGACTAAACCATTCCTCTGATACCAACTGTAGAGACCCGAAGCTTGAAGTACATAGACATTACATTACGTTTGCGGAATACTTAATACATAACAAAAATAGACACACAAGGACCGTAATAGTTTAGTTTCTTTGGAAACATGGAACGTAATCTTCTAATCGTGGGGAAAGATCTTCAACATCTCCCATAAAGATCTTCCACTTTTTGTTTCCTTACCTAAAAACTTTCTTTTGATCCTGGGGGGAAAACATAAAAAGGGTGAGCTCAAATGCTCATTAAGGGTAATCATGGATAAAATAAAACATAACATATACATTTGAACATAAAAACATGAACCTAATGTTTAAACATCAAAATATTGAGCAACAACATAAAACATGAAAGTACATATGGCATAGATCATAATGGAACATTAACCATGATAAAATAGCATGGGAATAAAAAATGTAATTGTGGCATTCAATAAGCACATGTAATGATTTCCATAGTAGCCAAGTCATTTCTGCCAATACCATCTTAGTGGACAAAGTCCCTTTCTGAATTGAGTTCACTCCTCGTTCCAGTCGTGTATTACTAAACCAGATTAACTTACCGTTCCAGCCAGGTCTATCTCATGAGATATAAAATCTATACCCAATGCATTGGAAGGAGATATAGGTCCCACCCATCACATATTGAAATCATTCTTAATTATGCCACAGAATAAACATAAAACATTCACCATAACCCAAAGAATAAAATGGGTTTCATAAACATCATCCCATCATTTCATATTCCATATAAAACAAATGGACATTTCATCATAAGAAAAGTAAAACCATGTAAATCATAGAGACATTAAACATGAATCATACACATATGAAATAATTTCATCTTTGATGGAAAATGGTT
Source organism: Viscum album (assembly GCA_963277665.1). NCBI lineage: Eukaryota > Viridiplantae > Streptophyta > Magnoliopsida > Santalales > Viscaceae > Viscum > Viscum album. Next base: position 862,404,439 of record OY728152.1, on the reverse strand, counting down.
TTGATAAAACATTTGAAATGAATTCTTGAGGAAAATATCCTTTCTTCTACAAAATAAATTTCATTTCACAAAACATCATTCAATATTAAAATAAAAGGATTTTATTTAAAATAGACATGAAATATTTTGGATGAATCTTTACAAAAATAAGACTTTATAAAACTGTAAAAATCCTTTCATGCCGTATAAGTTAAAAAAAACATTCTTCTCGTACTTTTGCCGGAAAAGTCAAAAAAGTACCTCGTAACGCTATCAAATGAAAGATTCCTTACATAACATATAGTAAAAGACAAAAATGGGTAAAAAGGACTTTAAACATACATGAAAACACTTTTATAAAACATGTACATGGATGATATCAATAACCCTAGTAAATACATATGAAAAACATTCTCGGATAAAAATGAGATTTGCCAAATTTTCCCTTACCTTAGGTCCGATATGCTTCGTACGTATCTGAACCTCTTGTATAATGACTTAAATAATGTTATTGACTTATTAAATAATCATATTAAATGTTATGATATCATAAATGGTTCACTTATGACATTATATTACCCATTCTTTTGTAAATTCCATGTTAAAGAGCTTTTTGGGTAAAATCGTTTCATTTGTCGTCCGTGTTTTGACTTGTAATTATTCATATGATTACATAGATCATGATTACTTAATTCCAGAATATAAAACATGATTTATATATAATATATATTCGTAATATATATATATATAATAAATTATAAATGGATTAAATACACCGTTCATGGAGACGGTAGGCCGTATGTACGCATGAACGCTGTTTTCTTTTCTTCGTTGAATTGAATGGAATTAATTGGATGACATGAATATATATATAAATAAATCCAGTATCATTATTATGTAATATATTTCATTATTACTTATTATATATATACTTTATAATCATTTATGAATGGTTAATCATTGAGAATGAATCTCATCGCGTCGTGGAGACAGTATTCCGTACGTACGCCCGAGCGATGATATAGTTCCCATGATCGTTTAATTTTATTGGAGTGTATTTATACTATTAAAGAATCAATATCACCTTAAAATAATAATATATAGTTATTATTTACACCATTATACCCATCCAAGTATGGTGGTGGTGGAAAATAGATTACACCACGGCTTGGAGACGGTATTCCGTACGTACGCATGCGCAATGATTTCGGTTTCCAATGGATGGATAGATTGTGAAATGGGGTTGTTTCATACTTATAATAACATATAAGTATATTAGGGATACTGATTTTATTACTTCATAATGAATCAATCTAAGAATAATAAGTGGAAGAAGAAATAAAGGGGAACGAATCGGTAACGGACATTACCTCTTCTTTGAATCACCTCTTTGAGACCTCCTATTAGGGCACTAAAATTTGTCTTTGAAGAGGACCAGGACCTCTAGGATGTTTATAGGGAAGTGGAGAAGAGAATTTGGCAGGTTGTGGCCGAGAATGAAGGCTCAATGTGGTGTGAGGAAGAGAGGGAGGAGGTGCCCTTTTATAAGGGAGGAGAGGGGCACCTTTGGAATAACTAAAAATATTATTTTATTATAAAGTCATATTCGGGTTTTAATAGCTCCAAATTGATTTATTTCTAAGATAGGATGGGGATTGGTCGAAATACTCTCATCCAATATAATTTATACACGTTTAGGTCATTATATTAACCTTAACATTTAGTTTTAACTCTTAGTTAATTAGATTGACATTTACCATGTCACTTTGTATTTTTATATTATATTGTTAATAAACATACCATATACATCCGAGCGACCCCCAAGTGGTCCATTAATAATACACCTATCATGATATAAGTATATTGGCCGATCCGTCGATTTTTAGGAATATAATAACAATTATTAATATAATATTTGTCTTTAAAAATTATTTTATGTCAATTTTGACACTATTTGGTAATTGATTTTTGTGAAAATCATAACATAATGATTAGTTCTAAACAAGTTAATTAAATCAATACTAACATGTCATATTAACATAAAAAATTATTTTAATTCATAAAAAGTCTCAAATTACATTTATTTGTGTATTTATAACATCAATTATGTCAACATTTCATTAATAAGATAATTACTGCATCATAATTGTTTCATAAATAAATTAAATTATTTAAGTCTAAAAATTATAGATAAAATACCATTATGCAGGAAATCCTTTTAGCTTACTAATTAATATTTAGAGTCGAATTTATCTTATGTATAACCCTATATTAAAAATTATTTAGTTATTAATCTTTGATTTTAACTATTTTAACCCTTCTTTAAATAAATTAATAATAAATGTCCTAATCTAATCCACGTGGGCCTAAATGGTCATATTTTATTCATAAGGTTTTTGTTGGCAGAATTATACTTATCCATTATAATTAAGACATGTGTTAGTATAATAATAATATTATATTTACCCTTAATTACCCTATTTACTTTTAACCGTGGTTAAAAAAAGTAAAAAGTTACTATTCACCAAATATTATTTTCATCACATTGAACCAAATTTTATTCCTTGATATTAACCGTGTTTCTCTGATTTTCGAAATTCCACTCACAGAAGCGGTAAAATTATGTTTAATGAAAAATTCAGTTTTTTTAACTACCACTTAGTGGTTTCACTATTCATGAAAAAATGAAAGTTTCCAGAAAAATACCATAAATTATGCCTAAGCTATATTTGATATTATGAATTCAAAAATGATGTCTATTTTACCAAATTCAAAATATATCAGTTTCATTAATTAATTTAAAAATTAATTCCCGTCATCAAAACAAATAGCGTGTACTTAAGAAATAATAACTATCAAAAGATTGACACTTGTTTATATTTGGTTTAAATGTGAAATTACATCCAATGACCAAAATTGTATTAAATTGAAAAAATATATTCTAAATATACTTTAAAACCACTCAAATTAATAATTTATCACTATTAATTATTTCTATTAAAAAATTGTTTTTAATTAAAATTCAGTAATTTTCACTATTCATCAGAATATGAAAGTTACCCGAAAAGTACAAGAAATTTCACCCTAAGATAATTTCGACATTCCGAAACCAAAAATGAAGACCATTTTGAAATATAAATTTATAAAATTTCAAAAATTGGGTATTACTATTCATAACGGCTAGTTCATAATAATATTATAATAATATATCGTTTAGTGAAACTCGGTATTGCGTACTACACACGCTATCGAGGAAGGTCGTGATTGCGTGTAATGCAAGGCAAGTCAGGGATGCATGTTGGGAAAGCTCCTTTTGGTGTAGCGTACAACACAAGACATTAATGAAATTAAAAAGAATATTTTTCATAAAATCTTGGGGTGTTACAGATCAAGTCAAGTCGGACCCGAGGTAAGGGATCCTACCCCTTTTTTTTAAGTACACTCTTTTATGTCATTCCTTTTGAGCACATCTTTCTTTTGATTGGGATGTTATTTTATATTAATATTACTTTAATTTATATGTTCATATGATGAGAGACCCTATTTTCTCTCATCAATCCATTTTGGATGTTTTAATTGGCGTCATTAGGCTGCCGAAATTTTGTAAGGGGATTTTTATCTCACATTGTGTTTTCTTGAGATTCATGCTACATTTTCCAATATTTCCATCTGATTGGTGTATGTATTGTAAATTTTTCTACTCTTTGTGTAACATTATTTTTTTTATGAGTATTTACATCAATGTTGTATAGTACTTCTTTCATGGGGTGTATGTTTCGAAAGTTACCCAAATCGGTAAGGGAACCTTTCACCCTCCTCTTTTTAAAAGATTTATTTTGTTCTGTCTTTTAATTTACATATTTTTATGTTGGAATATGTTATTATATATCCATATAGATGTAAATTTTATGTCCAAGTGATTAGATACCATTTTCTCTCTCATCAACTAATTTTATGAATTTTAACGTGACGTCGTTAGGCTGTCGAATTTAACAAGGGATCTTCTTAACCCAATTTTGATTTCATTGGTTTCAACATGTAGTTATTGAATATGTAATCCTTTGAATATGTGTGAATGACCTTTCATTGTTTTAAACTTAATATCCACTTATATTGGGTGTATTTATATTTTTCACACATAATTATGAGATTGTTTTATCTTTAATTTAAGGATACATTCTTTATAAGGGATTTCATCTCATTTTACATTTCTATTGAGACAACATTGTTGTTATGCACTAATTAACTCTTATATGTTGTATATAATGTCCCTTGGAATATTATATCATTAATCCATTTATTCTCATGATATTTTTATTATATTTTATTACTCAATTATGGTATTCAAGTGTCTCTCATTTTGCTAAAAACCCTTTAACTAAAATATCATTTTAATGTTTTAATGATTTATTCTTATAAATATATCTCATTAATATCCATGTTTTAAAAATGGTTTTTTGGATTTATTTATATGGATATTAATGGTTTGAAATTTTAAAAGCTTCAATGTGGTATAGGACACGTTGATTTCAAAATATCTATATCAAATGTTTTAAATGATTTTGAAAATGGTTTTTAGAATGGATTCATTATCTTAAAATGATATATTGTTTTTTCAATATGGTAATTTTATCATTCATTTATGCTTATGTTATGTGCTATGATTTTGTTATGATTCTTGGGAATTGTTTATAAAGACGGGTGGTTCCGTGATAATCTAAGGGCGGGTGAGCCCGATATAGCTCTCCAATGCATTGGGTAACGGGAAGGGGTTAAACATTAAGGTTTCTCTGAAGAGATTTAGGGAATATACTGTGATGGGTATTACAAACGTAACAAAGAGGGTTACTCCCTACGTAATAAAGTTATGAATGCCTCAAGTTACCTTTATGTCTTATTATTTTTATGATTTATTCTTGATTTTATGAGGTATGTTAAAGTGCTTATGTTTTATGGGTAAAGTATGATTTCATTCTTATGTATATATGTACTCATGTTTCCTTTCCAAACTTTTTAAAACCCTTACTAAGATTTTTATGCTCATCCCATGTTTTTGAAATGCTTTTCATAGGTCAAGGGAATGGTACATGATATGATGATAGTGTTAAGGAAGTGTCATGAAAGAATCCATGTATTATTTTTATGTTTCTGTTGACGGGATAAATGAATACTATCTTTTATGTAACCACTTTGTTTTAAGGTGGAATGTAATGCAAGTTTTATGATCTAATTGTCTAAAACTCTAAACCTGAAAAGATCTTCAATGTGTAATCTTGTAATGACTCAAGATTAAGTAAGGTTTAAGGTTGGGGCCTTATAATAATAAAATATTATTTAAACATAACGATTATAATATAGGAATTAAATTGGAGCATACGCATAAGTCTAACTAAATTATGAAAAATATATATATATTACACATTTTTTTATTTATTTATTTATTTGAATGGAAAAATAAGAATAATTTGAACGTAAAATAAATATTTTATGAAAAATATTATTATTTAAAAGAGAATAGTTTTGTAAATTATTCAAAAATTACAAAAATAGTAATTTGGGAATCATTTATATTATTTATATGATAACATTAATTTTGTTAGTGAATTATATATAAATTTTCATTCATTTATTTTTTATTATTTTTGACTTATATTATCTTTAAATGACAAGTGAAATATAATATTTGTTATTGAAAAATATATTTTTTATCTTATTTTATAATATCATTTCTATGTTGAATTGTATTTTAATTAACAATTGTTCCATTATATTATAATAAATTATATTTATTTCATTTTAATGAATTTCATATTAAATTTTTATTTATTAATCCAGTATACTAATTAACATTTTCTCTTTTGAATCTTCTATTATCATCAAATATACCGCTAAATTTAAAAATAAATTATTCCATTTATGTTAATTGAATATAGAAAAATGTATTCCATATTTTTAATTATTGTAATTTATATTATTTAATAAGTCCAACATAATTTTTTTACCAAAATTATTATTGTAATGTGTAAAAATTAACTACCATAGTTACGAAAAAATGGTTTTACTGTGGTAAAAACTAGAAGATAATGATTAAAATAACATACCAACATGTCAGGATATTATTTTATGGTAATATTTAGACATTTGGCATCCAATATTTGAATATGGAGCCAGTTGGAATCCTTTTTCATTACAATTTTTTTTTATCATTTTCGATTCTTTCAAAAATTTATATGAAATTTCAACGTATGTCCTATTTCCCAACATATAAAAGGTAACTCACTTCCTTGACTTATTCACACATCCTATGAATTGTTTCTTATCCCAAACATGGGAACAAATCACCACAAAAAAATATAAAAATAATAAATCTACAAGTAAATCCAAAATACCATCTATGGGGTCCTTAAGAGGAGATCCAATATAAGTTTCTCCAAGAGAATGTACTTTTTATCCCAATGATAATTTATTATAATTATTCACTCCCACATAAAATTATTTACTAACACATAAAATATATTGAAAACTGTATTAAATATATAATTAAATTTTATTATTTTGATGAAATAATATTTATCGATATCTACTTCCATCATATGAGAAACAAAATCATCAATCATGGTTGTTGTAGATTACCACCTCACGATCCATTAAAACTGGTTCTACATTAATATCTCAAAAAATAAGATATAATGATATAAATAATATAGATATATAATATGTATGATATATATATTCTTCTATAATTATAATTTCACATATACATTCATTCCATTTTTTAAATTATTATAATGTCAATCGTCTGTATGGAAGGCAACCTCCTTGCAAAGTGATGTGAATAATTTTTCACATAAAATTTTAATGGAATGTAACAAGGAAAATATTAATGAATATTTCTGGTATATATGATATTATAATTATTTTTTAATTTTAATATATCACCAAAACCCCTAAAAAATCACCAATTAAGGAAATGATATCCTCACTCATGTGAATATAGAACCTACACTCTCAATGAAGCGATGAAAGTAATTTTCTTTGAAGAAATTCTTATATTGGTTCAAATAATGAATATAATGAGTATATATTATATTTATTTCATTTTTAAACTTATGGTGATGAATTAATTATATCATACTTATAATAAATAGAATATTTTAATAAAAATTTAATTATAAAACAAATAAATTAATAATTGAAACAATGAAAACAATCGAATATTATTAATAAATTGGTGGTAAAATGTTATAAGAGGGTCATAGGTGATATTAAAAAAATTATATAATTTTTATATAAATGAAAATGATTATTAATACAATTATAAAAAATTTTAAATCATTTTTAACTAAATAAAATCTTGAGGAAAATTATTTTATCATAATTTCCAATAGATTGAGGCATATTTTTTAATATGAACCTATTTAAATTAATGAGTTTTATACAATACACAATTGATCAAATAATAATGAATTAATAATTATTTACGATTATAATGTATCATTTCCATATTATTCATCAAGTGAAAAAAAATTAAAATTTACCCAAGAGGTAAATAATTTATTGTACATTATGACGTTATTTTGTGATTGATTAAATTATATTGAAATGATATCCTTCTTGTGAAATTTTTAATTAATCACTACATTTAGATTAAATATTAATATTATTATATTATGGATATTAAAATTTCATATACATTATACCATATACATGTAATGTGTTTGTAGTGAAATAAATTTGATTAATTGGGGAATTATTGATAATCCAAAATACATTACTCAATATCAAAATCTGAGGATAAGGAATAATTATTCTCAATATCAATATATAATTCCCATTATGATGAATTATTTTGAAATGATGTTATTTTTGGTACCTAATTATGTATATCCCCTCTATGCATTGGCAGGTCTTATGGGACAAATTAGTTTTCCAAATAGATGAGTGATTATCAAGAAGTTTTAAACTACCTTGTGATAGAACATAATGCAAGAGTTATCATGATGTCTGTTATTATGTAAATATAATTTCATTTTCGTTATTTAGCACTCCCTATTTATTTTCATTATTTGACTAATGATATATTCCATAGTATGTATCCCATATTGAGAATTTGATCTCACACTTATATTATTTCCCTTATTTATGATGTGATAATTAATTATATTATTGTGTTTTAAGGATGTTGAGCATTTTTCTGTTATGGTTTATATTATTTTCAAACTATATTGGATCACATGCATATTTATTTCTCCTAATATTATAAACAAATTGGTCCTTCATTATTTCCCGCTATACATATCCCATTTTAATAATGAGGTCACTGGACTATGCTAAATTGAGTCGAGGTCATTAAATTGTGAAGAAAAAATATTTTATTTATTGTACACCACCCAGATAAATTTTCTCACAACCATGATTATTTTTTATTTTGAATATTCCATTAAATTGTTTCTTGATTCATTTCAATTAAATATTTTTCCAAAATATTTAATTAATGTTATAAATTGTATAAAGGTATTTTCATTTTTAAATGTTTATTTCCTTCAATAAAGATTTTAGATATCGTTTTAAAGTAATTTTTTCTTGTTGAACATCAATTGATGAATATGATGATTTTATAATGATATATTATAATGATATCATAGAAAATAATTCTATATATGGTTTCTTATGAGTTTGATAGTTTATATTAAGGGTGTTCCATATGAAGGTTCCAATAACAAGGACAATTAATCATTGTTAAGGCATGATGAGGAAATGCATTATTCATTTAATGAATGCATTGGTGTTTTTTATTGTTGGGTGGTCCCACAATTACAGAGGCCTTCGATGCATTGATAGGTGTATTGAAACTAAACAAGTTGGGTAAATTTATAATACTTACCATTTTTGTTCATGCCATGGCATGATGCATCGAAAATATGTTTTAGATGCCTTAAATTACAGATTCCATCATTAAAAAATTATTTATTTTGGTCCATAAAGGAACCCAACCAAAAATATATCACAATCATGAATTAAATGAATAATTCACATTGAGGATATTTTTAGTTTTAGTGTTTTAGAGAAATACACCATAACTATTAAAATACATCTCAGAAATTAAGACGTAGACACCTCTACGTAGTTTACTTTTTTTTCATCAAATATGAATTCCTGAAAAAAAAAATACATGTGTAGTTCCATGTTTTTGATATTATGAATTTTCCTTGATCCAATCATAGACCCTATTCATCATTAAGTCCTGTGAAAAACATTTCCAAATATTTTGTGAGAATATAAATCCCTATAAGCTTTATAAAATATATAATTGAAACATTAACCATTCAATAAATACAAATCAATGAAACCATACTTTTCAATCATAACAGACCACATTAAATCGTATGATTTATGAATAACACATAGAAATCATAAATAATAAAGGTAACTTGTGGAATCCATATCATACATAAATTGAAGATTTCACAGCTATATAGGGAGTTACATTTGGATTACACATAAAAATATATTCCATAAATATCTTAGGAGAAACATTCATGTTTTCCTCTGTCACATTACCCATTGCATGGGAGAGATATCTCTGGCTCTGCCGCCATATGATTTTCCCGGAACCACCCCTATTTTTAAAAAAATGTTTAAGAACCATAATGTGTTAATAAAATATAAAATATTCATAATGGAATGATAACATTTAAACATTTCTCTAAAAATATATTATTTCAATATATTTCCATAATCAATTCATTATCAAACCATTTTCAAAAACCATTACAAAAATTTAATAATGAGATTTGTTAATCAAAGTTTCCCATATAACATTGAATCTTTTAAATGAATCATCATTTGAAAACATTAATGTCCCTATAATTAAATACTAAAAATCATTTTGGAAACATGGATATTAATGATAAATATTTAGATTAATAAATCATGAAAACATTTTAACCGATATTTTAGTTATAAAGGTTTTTACAAAATGAGATACTCTTAAACACAAATAATTGAGTAATAAAATTTAATCAAAACATTATAATATCATGAGAATAATTGAATTCATGATATAATATTCCAAAGGACTTATATACAACATATAATAGTGAATTGGTTTAAAACAACAATGAAGTCTTAATGGAATTAAAATTGAGATGCAATCCTTTATAAAAACTGTATCCTTAATTAAGGATAAATCTATTATATAAAAATGTGTGAAAAATATAAATAAATGTGATATGATTGGATATTCATTGGAAATCAATCAGATAACATTCACACAAATTTTGGTAAAAACAAAACATATGACTTGTATGTTTAACTCAATGAATGGAAATTGAGTTATAGTTACTCACATCAAGTTCATATCAAGGACATGAGAGTTTATAAATGTAGTGATTATGTGTATCAAAAGTATATCCACACAATGGGGAGTGGAAATTACCACCTGAATAAATAAATTTTGATTCCATAAATAATCATATCATGACATTATTAAGAATTAGACAAATAACGCACGTAATAGAAATTGTGTTAAAAAGTTCCCTTATCGATTTGGTAACATACGAAACATCCACTACATGAAATAAGGATCATATAATGATGAATTAAATACCCATAAATTAATTTATATTATATAAATAATAAAATCATGGGAATTACATACACCCCACAAAATGAAATAGTGGCAAACATAGCATGAATCTCTTGAGAATAGAAAGTGAGATGAAAACACTTTACCATTTTGTAATGTATTGATTCATAAGACCAAAAGATAATAACCACCAAATGAATCATATAATAACATGAATGTAATGATAATCATGATAATATATATCAAATATAAGTACACTATACACCACATACAAAAAAATAGGTGGTGAACAATGGAAATATCACAGAATTGAAAGTGAGATAAGAAACCCCTTCACCCTGTGTCCGACATGACCCATTCATTCTTTGATCTCTTGAATAATAAGATAAAGATAATTTCCTATTGATTAAGAAACGTTCTCAAGTTTATTAGTCCTTTTATATTACTTTTTACTATGTTACAAACATTATGAAATTAATTAAGTTAATAATGGTTGTTTTTTCTATATTTGGTACATGAGTCGAAAATGAACTTAATATAATTACAAGTGGTTCCTGTGGTAAAAATTATATTATATCATGAATGATATTCATGATTTAGAAATCATATATATCATATATATCCAGTATATGTATATAATTATAATAGTACATGACATTATGAGGTACTAAATAAAACACACCATTCATGGAGACGGTAAACTATACGTACACATGAACAATACATTAATTTATAATTCATATTTTAATTGAATTAAAACATTATGATACATTGGTATATTATAATTCCAGTATTATATCATATATTTTATCATTAAATCTATCCTTTATATGTCCCACATTTTACATTAATTAGTCAAATCACTTGTGGTGGTTGTAACCCTTACTTCCAAAAATGAAATTTTCGCATTTATACATAATAAAAACCACAAAAATGTGATATAAATGGAAAATAAATAATATTAATGAAAAAATAAATATAATATATATCATATATAAATTCATTTCTATATTAATGGCCCCCAAGAATGGCTATAGGGGATAATTGAACAATCATCATTTCATGAGCCATTACATTTCCATCCACAAAAACTGTATGTTTATTAGCCATTAGATGGAGGTGTGTGTATGTTTTGATCGAATACTTCACATAACATCATATGTGCTTAGTATGAATATTTTTTTTGTTTTTAAAAATGAAATAAAAAGAGTTATGTGGTTGGAGATGTAAAATAAAATAAATGAATTAAAAAGAAATTATGACCTTTAATTGGAGTATCTCCCATTGGTTTTTACCAAAAGGAATTCATGAAGTGTCTTCTGCTTAATTTAAGGCTTCTAGGTGGAATACAGAGATCATGAGAGTTTATTTAGGAAGGGTTTGGATGAGAAAATGGGCTTGAGATTTTTGAGTAATGGGTTGTAGGTGATGGTTTTTTATAATGTGGAGGATGGGCCCTTTTAAAATGTGTGAAACTTTTATTTCATTATATAATATATTTCGTTTTCTAAATGTAAAAAACAAATTACTATTTAAGATAATATGATTCATGGTCTAAATAAAATCATCAAATAATAATTGGACTGGTTTTGGATATTTTTGTAATCATTATAATACTATTTATTTAATTCATTTAATAATTAGGTAATCACTACATCATTATTGTGTCATAAATAAATTTATTTATTTTATTTTTAAAATTTCAAAAAATAATAAAATTAAGTAGGAATTATTATTATCGTTCCAACGAATATTTAAAGTCAAACTGATAACTTATATTACAAAATGTAAAAACTAATTTACTAAAAGTTATTTTTTTTATTATTTCCTTTACTTTAAGTTAATGAAAATAAATTATCATTAACACTCTTAAGTTGCTCCATGGGGTACCAAATTTGACACAAGGATGACCATGGTCATCCATGACCAATACAATATTGATAGTACAAGGGTTATGGTAATTTTTTTATTATGATATTCTTTTTACAAGGAATTACCCTATTTATCTTTAACCTTGCAAAAAAAATTCAAAAGTTACTATTCACCAAAAATTAATTACATCTTATTGAACCAAATTTTACTTAATAATAACAACCATGTATGTTGGATTTTAGAAATCTAATTTACAGAAGTGGTGTAACAACAATTAAATAAAAATATCGGTTTTTACCTACTACTTAGTGGTTTCACTATTCATCATTAATTGAAGTTTTTTTTAAAAATACCAAAATTTCAGCCTAATATATATTTGTTATTTTAAATTAAAAAATTATATCTATTTTAACAAACTAAAAACATAGAAGTTGGATTAATTAATTTATAATTAATTACAGTAGTCAAAACAAAAAGTGTGTTTTTAAGAAATATTAACTATCAAAGGAGTGACACTTGATTATGTCCAATTTCATTGTGAAATTTAATCCAATTACAAACATTGGGTTAAATGGTAAAAATATAATATATTTACACTTTAAAACAAATTAATAATTTAATATAAACATATAAATAAATTTTATTAAAATAATGTTTTTAAATAAAATACATTATTTTTCTCTATTCATCAAAAAATGAATTTTATCGAAAAAATACAAAAATTTTTCCCAATGTGATTTTTGATGTTCTGATTCTAAAGAAGAATTTTATTTGGTCAAATAGAACATATAAATGTAACAAATACTATATTTAATGAGTGTTCTCCATCAAAAGGTTTTAAATCAATCTTTTAATGGATATTATGACTAAAATTAGATGCATTCATATTTTATGCCTCTAACATTAATTGGATAAATTTAAATACATTAAACAAACATGTATAATCATATTGTAGTTAGTTCATTTCATTCTCTCTAATACCACTTCTAGGAATTAACTACAATTTAGAATAATAATAATAATATATTATCCTTCAATATACCTCTGTGTTGTGTGCAACATAATATTTCAAAGAAACCTTTTGTTAAGTATCAGGTACGCCATCAAACATTCCATCTCCAATAATGTAAAATAAATATTTAATTCAAAAATATTAATAAATTTGAAAATTTTATATTCATTATTTACTTGGGATTTTACATCCTTCCAACTTCTGGGAATTGTGTCCACGAAATTTTAAAATTACGCTTGGAGTCTTCATTGAATGTCCCACATTGGAAAACGAGTCAATAAAAATATCACATTAAAATAAATAATGATAAATACAATGGTCACCTGAGATAGCCCATACTATGATTCTATGTAGGAAAACATTGATATGGAAGAGAAATAAACCAAAATGGTTTGATGGAGAGAGGTAGAAAAGATGATTAGGACATAGTTAACCACCAGAAAATCACAAGCATGGGATGGGTTAAACAGTAATTGATTCCCCATTGAAAAAAGTTAACAGAAAATGTTTTTGTATTATGTTACTTTTCATAATTATTATTAATATATTTAAGAGCTTAACTAAAAACATAAGGAAGCAAACCGACTTTTTATATAGACTTTCATCCTTTAATAAATTCTTACCAAAAACTCATCTTTTCTCCAAACAATGAGTATTCAAACTGACATGGTTATATTAAAAGTTCTAGAATCAACATATAGTGTCATATAATCAAAAAAATATGAACAATATATTTCCCATGTCTTTTGACATAAACAAAAATGAAAACATTTAGTACAAGAATTGATAATCCCTAAAAAAGATAGAAATTTATGAAAAGAAATACTACTGCTAATCTTTAGAATTCGACAAACAATACCCAATGTTCAGAAATGACCATTCCATAAAAAAAATTTCTTAAAATTATTCAAACTAATCCAATCTATGATTTTTTCCCAATAATCAGAATGATATTAACCACATAGTCTTCCACAGAAAATCATAACATTTATCTCCAAATAAAATCAAATACTCATAAAGTCTCATACAATAGTGTATTTAACCAAATCAAATAATCTCTATTATGGGTTAATTATTTCCATAAATATATTAAATAATAATATATATATATAATAAAAACATATATTATTCAAAAATAAATTTATAGCATTACATAAGAATAGAAAATATAATTATTCCTTAAATAACATTTTCATATGTCATACAACAGGGTTTCTCATACTATAAAAATCCTTCCAATGTAATCCCATCATCAAAAAGTGCCTTAATACTTATATGAATTTCATCATCTTAAAATCTACCATAACTCTTGAATCCCATATACATTTACTCCATACTCATTCAATGTTCTTCACGATCCATTAACCATTATTTACCAATATATTCTGAAATACATCTTTCCTTCAAACAAAATCATGAATAATATCCTATGATTCAATAATATCAAAATATATGTAATTAAATAATCCATACTATTTATTGGTCATTGTTAGTTTCATCATCATCAACCGGAATGTCATTAGTTATTGGTAAACATATATTTGTACGATCATGGTGATGCCATTCCCAAAACTTCTTTGTAGGACATATGTTTGTATAATCCCCATGCGGAACACATTTAAAAATTCAATTGATCCCTCTGAATGAAATTCATTCCCTTTCCTAGATTCAATTGAATACTTCATTTATTCCTGGAGGGTTCATTCTTTATAACCTTCATTCTTACATCTATAGCATCTTCCTATCTATTTGAATCAATTTCCTAGGTCTTTCTTTCCACATCCATGACACATAGGTTTTTGAACATATATACCTTTATGATTATTACCTGAACATCCGTATGGATTTTTTTCTCACATATACAATGACATATAAAAATAACCATGGTTTAGGTAGTCAATCATGACTCCATATAGTTGGTTGATAATAACCACAATAGTTCTCATGGTAGTACCCATATCATTTAGTTTCTGATTCCAAAAACCATCACAATTTTCTTCACATCCACTATTACATTGGTTCCTGCTAGATCCATCAATTTACTAAAACCAAAATGTTCTGTGTGTGTATATCAACAAAATCATAAAATATTGTCTTGTGAGGAGGGTAAATACTAAGATAGACTTATTCATGTTATCTTAAACACATTCAATTTATCTTAAATAACTATGAATCTATCTAATATGTAAACCATTATGGTTATGTTACTTATGCTTAAATTACACCCTTGCATCTAAAGTTCTCTAAATCAACCTCTAATACCAATAATAAAGACCCGACCTAAAACATTACATAATACCGAATTAAATGAATAATTCACATTGAGGATCATTTCTGGTTTATAGTTTTATAGAATTAGTCCATAACTATAACATTACATCTCAAAAATTGCATGGTAGACACTTGTACTCAATATACATTTTTTTCATAATATAAAAACACATGGAAAAAATAGTCATGTCTTGTTCTATTATGTAGAGAGCCTGGATTTTCCATGATCAATCCATGAACCTATTCATCATTAAGTCCTTTGAAAAAAAATTTCGAAACATGGGGTGAGAAAATAAATCTTATTAGGGGTTATAAAATAATGGAATGATATATTAACCAAACAATAAATATAAATCAATGAAACTATACTTTTCAATCATAAACATACCTCATAAAAAATTGTATTATTTATAAATAACACATTGAAACCAAAAATCATAATGATGACTTGTGGAATCCAAAAAAAACATAAATTGTATCTTTCACAACTATGTTTAGAGTTACATTTGGAATACAGATCACAATATTTCCAAAAATCTCTTAGGAGAAATATTCATATTTATCTCTGTCACGTTACCCAATAAATTTTAGATCTATCTCGGGATCTCCCACCCTATGATTGTCATGGAACCACCCGTATTAAAAAACAATGTCCAAAAACCATTATGTAGTCATACCATATAAATGAAAAATAAAGGGAAGATAACATTTCCTTATTTCAATCAAAATATATAATTTCAAGATATTGACATAATATATTATTTATCAAACCATTTTCAAAAAACATTTAAAACATTTAAAAATTTATTTTTTGAATCAAAAGTGTTACATAGCACATTAAATCATTTAAATGAATAATAAATTTTAAAAATTAGTTTCCATATAAATAAATCCTAAATTAATCTTGGAAACTTGTACATTAATTAAAAACATTTAGGAGAATAAATCTTCAAAACATTTTAACTGATATTTTAGTTAAAGAGTTTTTAACAAAATCAGAGGCGCTAGAATACAAATAATTGAATAATAACATTTAATAAGAACATTATAAAATAATAATATTAATTTTATTCATGATATAATATTCCAAATGATTGTATATGAAAAATATAAGAGAGAATTGGTTCATAACAACAATTACGTCTCAACGGAATGTAAATTGAGATGAAATCACTTATAAAAACTGTATCACTACATTAATGATAAATTAATTACATAATAATGAGTGAAAAATATAAATACAATCAATATTACTTGGTATTCATTGTAAGACAATGGGAGAATATTCACACACATTGTTTTGTAAAAACAACACCAATGACTTGGATGTTTAACACAATGAATGGAAATTGAGTTAAAATCACTCTTATCCAGTTAATATCGATGACTTGAGAATTTATCAATGGAGTGATTATGTGTATAAAATGTATATCCGGACAAATGTTAGTGGAAATTACAACATAAAAAAATTAATAGTGATTCCACATATAATCATTTCATGAAATAATTATGAATTAGAAGAATAGCCCAAGGAATGAAAAATTGATTAGAAAGTTCCCTTACCGATTTGGTAACTTACGAAACATACACCACAAGTAAGAAGGATCATATAATGAAAAACTAAATACCCATAATTTAAAGTATATTATAAAAATAATACATTCATGGTCAGTACATACACCACCCAAAAGGAAATAGAAAAATACATATCATGAATCTCACGAGAATAAACTGTTAGATGAAAACCCCTTACAATGTTGTAATAAATCAAGTCATAAGACCAGAAGTTAATAACCACCAAATGAATCACATAAAACCATAAATATAAAAAGAATCATCATAATATATGTCAAATGGCAGAACACAATACACCAAAAGAAAAAAATAGCTGGTGAACAAAGGAAATCTCACCATATTAAAAGTGAGATAACGAACCCCTTACCTCGTGTCTTACATGACACGTTCGTTCTATGATCTCCAGAATAATATGATAAAAATAATTTCTACTTTCATAAGAACATTGTTATGTTTTTATTAATTTTATATCACATATTACCATATTAATAACATTATTCAATCATTTATTTTAATATTGGTCTTTTTGTCGATATTTGTTATTTGAGTCAAAAATTAACATCTTATAATTTCAATTCTTTCATGTGGTAAAAAGTCCATTATATACTAAATGATATACATTATTTAGATATCATATATATCATACATATATAGTATATGAACTTATTTATAATAGTACATAATATTTTTTGGTAAGAAATGAAATGTGTCGTTCATGGAGATAGTAAGCCATACGTATTCTTGAACGGTACATTAATTTCTTTTTATAATTATAATGGAATTAAAACATAATTATAAAATGATATATTATAATTCCATTATAACATCATTTATAATATAATTATTTCCATACATTATATGTCCCACATATGGCATTAATAATTAATATCACCTTGAGGGGGCTGTAGTCCGCACGTCCTAAAATGAAATCATCTCATTTACCAATAATGGAATCCAGATAGGTATTATATAAATGAAAATATAGAAGAATATAGAAAAAATATAAACAATATATATCATATATAAATACAGTTCCATCTTAATGGCCTCCATGAGTGGTGTTATGGGATAATTGAACAACCATCGTTTCGTGAGGTGTTAGTTTTCAATCCATAGAAACAGTATGTTCATTACCACATAGATGGAGGTGTGTGTAAGTGTAGTCAGAATTTTTCTCATAAAAACATCCGATTATATTAAGAATACTGGTTTTGTTATAAAAAAGTAATAAAAAGTTTGTAGGGGTTGGATAAGTAAAATAAATGAAACGAATTTAAGAGAAACAGTTACCTTTAATTCCGGTAACTCCATTTGGTATGAACAAAAAAGACTTATTGAAGTTCCTTCTACCAATGTTAAGGCTTTTATCTAGAATAGATATATCAAGAGAGATTATTTTGGAAGGTGATGGAGAAGACAATGTTCTTGAGAAGTGTGAGGAATGGGTTAGAGGTTAGGGATTTTTATAGGGGTAGGGACTCTTTAGGAAAGTTTGAAAGTAATATTTTATTATATAATGATTTTTGTTTTCTAAAGGTCCTTAACTAATTAAAGTCAAATATATGATGACTCATGGTTGAAATAAAATAATCCTATATGAATCGGAATTTTTTTGAATATTGTTTTAATCTATATAATATTATTTATTTATATAATTTAATAATGGCATAAACACTGCTTAATTATTTTGACATAAATAATTTTATTTATTTGATGTCATAAAATAAAAAAATACCATGATATATGAAAATATTTTACAATTTAAATTTCCATAAATATCTTTAAAATAAATTTATTTCAATTGTTTTCTTATGATCATCTTTGGAATTTTTTTTAAAATATAACAACAACGTATTCATAACATTTATGGAATGAAAATATTCTACCATTATCATATTCATTATTAATTATTATGATTAATTTATTAGATTCCATAATATTCTAATTAAAATAATATTCCAATTATTTTGAGAAATTAGATTTCTAAAATGTTTCAACAATGAAATATGATATATTATAATTTTTAGAAAACAAATTTCTTATAGTTTTAGAAAAATTATTTCTAATCTAAATCAAAATCCGTTATGAGTTTTGATTATTCAATGGGGATATGGTCCTATGATTCCATCAATATTATTTATCAAGATTGATAATAATGATTGTTTTTTAGGATATTACAGAATCCATTTTCATTCTCATGGATTAATTAAGCTATTATGGAACGATGAATATTATAATGATCTTACGGAACACATATGTATGGTTTTAATATTATAATTGGGGGAAAATTTATATATGATTCCTTTTCATTTGATAAAACATGATATGTCAATAGATAATATTCAATAGAATGGGGATTCCTACCAATGCACTATGAGACTATGTATACTATGTTTATGGGAGTGGGGGGTGTGAATAGAATACACTATGGGAATCTATCGTATATGATAGTAATAGAAGTAATCCTTAAATAATGAAAAGAATTTTTATAACTGTGTCTAGTGCATAAGTTTTTATCTCATTTATATGTTATTCTATCTTGTCTTATGATATATTATTGATGAATCGGCACTCTTGTAACTCTTGAATTTTATTATAAGAATATCTTATTTCATCAATCCAAATTTATAGAATATGTAATTTTAAATATTCCATCCTAAGATAAGAAAACATTATTATATAATAATTAGTTTATTATTCTCCCTTATTATCATTAAATATTTTCATCCATGTTTTTCCTTAATAATCATATGATCTATATCTATTTTTATTTATCTATTTACCCTAGGTTATAGAGAAAATTATTCAGTAAATAAGTCTAAAATGGATACAATTTTTGTGTAAATTTTTTGGAAATTCTTATAATATTTCATGAAGTAAGATTTTGATGTGTATATAATACTATTAAATTAAGACTTTATAGTTTTTTGGTATTTATTAAGTTACGATGTATTATGATTTATTCTAAATATATTCAGTATAAATGTATATTATGATCGATTCGGTATGAATCATAAATAAATGATAACTTTACTAATTTGAGATACTCACAAATCATTTTTATTTCATTGACATCATCTAAAGATAGTATTCCTTACGAAATCCTTATGACAAATAATCATGAGTACATGAAATATTTTTTCATGTTTTTTGTTTTTCATAAATTTTTATAAAACCATCATATATTTAATTACATTTTTTCTATATATGATTTGATTGATGAAATTTTATTGAAATGAATATTATCAGATGAGTTTATACATTGATTTGGTACACTTTAATTAGGAAACAATACAACAAGTTAGATAGATGTATTCATCAAACTGATTAATGAACTTATTCTTTCAATGTATTTGTCTCATTCTGAATTGTTTCACTCATATCAAAACCATATTTTGTTAAATATCTGCACAGAATATATATGGTTATTTCACCTCTCATTTGAGTTTAAAATGGAATGGTTTGATGTTCCAGGTTTTATATATGTGATCTCAAATGTTGGATGAATTTATTTTACTAGTTGTGCACACAAAATTAAGCCCAATAAGTTGAAAATAGTATGAAATTGTAATTAAATTTTGATTTTATTATTTATATACTCTTTAAAACTATATTATAATAAATAAAAAAACATATCCTTATATTTGAAAATGCATTCCACGATTGTTTTGTACCTTTTATAGATGATATTCTAGATATTTTACATCTTAATGATCTTTAGTGTCTTCATTAAGGACTGACCGATAACCTATGTTAGACACACCAGTTCCTTAAGAGGGTCACTCATATGTCCAAAAGTACATCTCCCCCTATGCAAGTGGCCACTGACCAGCAAATAGGGTCTAATATTGATCCTGGGGAGACTATAACATCTCTATCAAAGCATCATAAATGTTGAAATAAATAGACAATATCCAAATGATATTACCATTAACCAATCTATACCATTATCACCTGAAAACCAAAATAAGAAATAAAATATCCACAATTAAACATAGAAATGTATTACCAAATATCTGTCAGGTATGGATAAGAAAAAACCATGAAAAATACCCTCATAACTATAATAAGTGTACCAAATAACATCTACATCCTTCATCCATGATCCATCCTAACTGAACCATTTAACATTATAATCTTTCCCATATCATGTCATGCAGACATGAAGTCTATTTAGGTACTGATCAACCATCCATAGTAGGGTGTGATTAAAAGTCAGTAGGCCACCACCAATGGTTCCTGAAAAAGTATCCACACAATAAAAGTATATGTATATTTATAAATAATTTGGTAAATTTATAAGTAAATAATAATCACAGCTAAAAACTTTCAAATTAACAACAAAAACCCCTAGGTTCTAGAGAACACCAGAACCCTCAACCCTTCATCATGGATTATCATTGTATAATCAATATCACAATAATATGGTCAAAATATATTTTTCTTTTAAATTACATCAAATCTAATTATTACTATAGTCTAATGATAAATAATGAGAATATAACAATGTTTATACCATCCTATGGGTAATTGGATCCTTTTCACCTTTACTCCACCAAAATATCATATGGGCATCTAGATCCTTAGTCCCTAACCCGCACTCCAAATATCATATGGTTATTCAGAGCCTCAAACATTTTAACAATCATCATTTACCACATATGTGTATTTTGAGCCTCATTCCCTATCACAGACTATAATATCACATTTGGGTATTTGGATCCTTATTCATATCCCCACACCCTATTTATCACAATCATATATATATAACATCTATAACATATATCAATATTAATAAATTTTAACCCCATTATAACATTTGAAATCACGAAATACCACATTAACTATCAAAATAAACCATGGTTCAAAACATTATTTGCATTGATTAAAATGAAATATTCACCGTTAAACATTTTTCATCAATTAAAAAACAAAAAACCTTTACCCATTAATTAATTATCCAATTAATTTATTAAATTCAAAAATCTGAATGCCTCATTTATTATTTCCCCAATTATTAAATTGAAGTCCACAATCCCATAATCTCATTAATGAAACAACCAATTAATTAATCAATGTCCATAATCATAATATCCAATGAATTATTCCAATTTTTCAGTCACACATTCCCTTAATTAATTCACCAATTAATTAATATTTTTCCTAATATCCCTAATTAATTAATCTATTAATTTATTCAATTAACGATTAAATGTCAATTTTTTCCAAATGAATTCTATCCACACGTATAGTTTATTTGAATATAGTCTATGTAAATTGAAATTATTCCTTCCACCATATGGACTTTTACAAAAAATCACAAACCGAAATCCCCAATAATGTAGAAAAATCAAGAATACAATGATGAATATGGTCTTGATTGGAAACCTTGATCCAGAGAAAATTGATTATATATTTGGAATCATAGATCATGTTGCACAATTAAAAAATATATAAAAATTCATTAAATTATTTCATATGGGTGATGATTGTGAAACTAACTGGGAAGATATTTCCTTCATAGGAGAGGTGCAAATCATTGATTAAGGCTTTGAATAATAAATAATGAGGTTCAGTTGCCATAGGAATCATTCCATGAACCTCCAAAATGATAAAAACATTTTATGATCGAGATTGGGTGGTTAGGGATATAATATGTAGGATTGGTAAATTTTGAAACAAATTTTAGTGTAAATTAAAACCACCAACATTGTTTCCTAAAAAGTGGTGAAATATTTTAAAACAATTTACCCTTAAACATGTACCATTTCTGAGGGGTAAAATTACTCCTATGAGGGCATACAGTTTTGAAAACCACACACCAACCATGAAAATTCCCTTTTATTTGGTATCACACAGTGGGATGGGTTGGGTGCATGTTATGGGATAACCATGTACTTCCCATCTTACTTCCCATTTTTTCCAATTTATTCCAAAATGAATAAATGGTAAATCCAAAACAAAATATAAATATTAACTATTATAAATAACACCTATAAACGATCGTGAGACTAATCTAGAAATGTTCATTTTTTACAACTCCCCCGCCTTATAAGAGTCTATCCTCATGTTTTACTACAATGAATCTCAAACATTATGAGTCCAAAATATTACACCACTGATCCCACATATCTCCACATATATCCAATTGTTCCTCATACACAATCATATAATCATACAATACATGAACTACCCACATGATCTATCACAACAACACATTATCACTATTTTCCAACACATGTATGAACTTCTTAACAAAGGAAACATTAATCTATAGCTCAACATCATCCACATAGATCATATTAGATGGGTTTTGGTGATACCAATGGAATTATGATATATGAATGACTTCATTAGTAACATTTTACCTCAATGGAAGAGCCATTTGTTATTCTAGGGGCCTGATTCCTTCCACAACCTCAAATGGTCCAACAAACCTAGAATCCACACCCCATGTAATAATACCACATCCACCATAAATTGATTTGAAACATGTTCAATTAATGTTAAATAACAAATATTGTACTGAAATATCCCCCCTTTCCATTCCTCGAGTTTATTCAATCTTTAGTTCAATGGGAAGTGTGATCATAGTGGAAGATGTACGAGAAAAATATTGATATTGTGATTAGAAAAAAAGGGGTAAAAGAAGAAAAGTAAAACACATTAATACAACATTGAATGAGGTTAATAAAAAATAATATAATAATGGAAATAATTAAATCCTAAATAATAAACCATAACCTTGACCTATTCTCTAATATTAATCAATTGGATAGATTGAAATGATTTGTGATGAAGGTTCTCTCTTCCTTTTATTGTACAGATTCTACCGTTGAATGACACCATGTGATAGCCCCATTAAATGGTCAATTGACATGTGGAATATTCATTAGTGTTGTTATATTATTTCTTGAGGGACTCACTTACATATTTAATAATCTATTGAGATGTCAAAGTATATTTATTCACATTTTAGTCCTAGAATTAAATCTACCTAGTAAGATTATCAAAATTCTGTGTCTTGAATTTTCCCATGCATAAATGTTTTTATCAAAGGCCAATTCATGCATGTAATTCATTGAGAAAAATTTATTTAATTAAACATTAAATTCCATTTAAAATTTAAGATTCATTTCTCAAACCAACATCAAGATATAGCCTCTTAATTAAAATAGTCCAAATCTATGAACTGTTTTAGGAATTTTTTGGGAGCGGTTATTTGGCCTTCAAATGATTTATTGAGAATATGGTACAAGTGGATGAAATATATACCAATATTATTGAATATATTAATTACAAATTTTTCCCTAAACATAAACCTTGGTTTTCCTCATTCATAAAATCTCAACATTGAAAATCATAGGCCACAAATGTAATCAATATTAAAATTTCAATTCAATATAATCACAATATAATGAACTCCAATTTTAAAATTCAACATAAAATATCAATTAAATTTCCTATTTTCAATGAAATAGTAAATTCTGGGATTTTAATATTCCCCTTTATCGTCTCCTCTTATTACTTCAATATGCTAATTTCAATTTTATTGGACATTCCATGACATGAATTAACTCAATTTTAAGTCATTTCTTTTATTCCTAATGATACATTTCTAGTATAATTATTCTCATATCACGAGAATAATCTTATTATACATAATATTGTAATATATCATATTTATCCACTTTGTAATGAAAAAATAACATAAAATGGTAAGGAGTTTAAATTAAGGTTATAATATCTATAAGGATTATGGTTGGTTGGATTTGATAATTAAAAATAAATCACAAGGAGGTTGTTTAACTCTTACTTCATAAATCATCATTGTCTATGTAAAAAAAATTAAATATATATTACCCTTAAAATTGTAACATCTCCCATTTTATCCCCGGATTCATAGTAATGATCACGATCAGATTAAGGATAATGAATGATTTGTATACTCTCTTCAATTTTTTTTATTTTAGACATTTTTTCCATTTTAAGATACATTTTTTTATATTTTGGAATGTTATGATTTAAAATAAACCTCAAATAAAACACCTAACCTGGTGTGATATAAATTATAGGTCTAGTAATAGAGAATTTTGTATTACCCAAATCACAACCCATTTATAGCATTTTTTGGTTCCTTTATTCCTTTTTCATATTAAAGAGGGAATAAAATAGAGTATAATGTAATATTCCATAACCTATTACAATTCATAATTTTACCACCCCAACACATCTCCCATTCATTTGAAATCATCACATTTACCATGATTCACCTTCATCCTCACACTTAATCTTTAAAATATAATTTCATTACATCAATTATGATAGGAATGGATACAAATGTCCAAAAACATGTATAATCTATTACATTGTCATGTAGGGATTCTATAGGATATACAAGTTTTGATGTAAATGTTGTATTTTAAGGATAGGGTGTTTATCAATAGATAATTTAGTAATTTTAAATTTTTTTTGGTATATTCATCACTTTGATTATGTCAAATTTATGTTCTAGAATCTGTAATATCCCATGATCACTCATGAAATATTCTCATGATAAAATACAAAAAAATAGGACAATAAATTCTCTCACAAATGGTATATATGAGGGGCTACAATCACTCAATTAATTATTAATAATAAAAATGTTATTCACCTAAATTTTAAATATTCAATGTATTGAAAATGGTTTGTAATTTTAATTTACATGAATCAATTAATTAATTCTAATCATGAGTCATCATTTTGATATTCAATATTCAATTCTAAATTTTAGTTCTCCATTTTACAAATTTAATCATTTCAAAATTTAAATATATAAAATCAAATCAGAGGATTCCTATGAAACTCATGTCTCCATGATTTTTAATGTAATTCTTAATTCATGTATGGAAATAAAAATGTACATGTTTTTGTAAACAAAGTAAGGAGTTTAAAAGATAAATGATAAAAGTGAAATTCTTCTTGAAATGATGCTTAGTCATATTCCTTCAGTATTTGGGTCTTCCTTCTAACATCACAAACATATAAATGAAGAAATATCGATTATGCATAAGGATTGAATGACATTATAGCAAAAACAGATTGGAGGGGGTGGGATGCATGATAAAATACTTCATACTAAATGATATTGAAATATAAATTTGAATAAATCAATTGAATATAAATAATGGTAAGGTCCCATAATTCGATCATGAATTTTTACATCCTCTAGTGTGTAGTATTTATTATTATCCAATGTCTAATGGGAGTTGGATATTTTTATACATGAACCACTTCATGTGAATTTTACCAGTATACACTTATTTGTTCTTGAGGAATGATCCGTGATTACAGTATTCTAGATCTCCCCTTCACTGTTTTTTAAATATTGCATGGTAGGGGTTGGATAAAATTGGGATCATCCTCCTTCTTGAATGATAATTTTTCAACCACTTCTATTGCATGCGTCACATATGATTTGTGAGATTATTGATAAAAGGGTAAGTAAAAAATAATATATATTTCAATAATATTTAAATTTTAAAAAAATAATTTATCCACTTATATAATAAAAGTATCATTCCTGTCTTTCAAAAGTTAAAAAAAGATATCTTCATCATGGGGATCCTAAAATATATTTTCATCAAAATCATTGTGCTCCAAGTGTTCCTCAACTAGTGCATGTCTAGGTTCTTCATTTTCCTCCACTAAATTGAAAATAATGGTTCATTCAATATAATCCAATAAATAATGAGTGATTATCATTTTTTATTCTATAAAATCAGTTATTATAGTGCCAATGAATGGTCTAACTCCCTACGTATGTTTATTTTGAATCAATTTCTCAGTGATAAGTTCCCCTTGGAGTATATTCTAAAAGGATGAAGTTAGGTAGTTTAGTTCCTCCATTTTAACATAAAATTATACCAATCGAGTTGTATCTTACTTCATGGATACTATCTCATCTACTATATAGAGTTAGGGGCGATCCAGAAGTTCCTCACATTCATTCAATAATCCATCCATTTCTCGTGGATCCCCACATGCATCTTAGTAGAAACGTCTTCCTCCTTTTCCTCTCAATGTATGACAATGTGGCTCATCATTTGGTTCAGGTTCATATTCAAGTTCATGTTCTTCTAATTAATCATGGGATAATGTTGTTATCTATTCTACTATGTTTTGAGAGAATGAACCTTTCCACCAAGATCTTGAATATCACACTTTTTTTTCTGTTTTTCAAATTTCTACTAGAACATTTCTTGTTGATATTCTTTTAATGTTTTTGGAGGAATCAAGGTGTACTCTTCTTGTGTCATGAAAACTTCTTGATTGAATGTAGGGATGTACTACCATAATTTAGTGGCCTATCTAACAATTCCTTCAAAAACAGGATCTTAAATGGTCTCCATGAGATCCTGGATGAGATCCTTGAATAAATCCTCTATACATATTTGGATTTCTTCTCCTATAATTTTTCATGCCCATAATGTAACACCATAATTGGTGGACCACGGGCTTTATCTACTATGTATTGAAGAAAAGAGTATTTGTTGTTCATTTAATAAAGAAATTCACATAGGAAAACGTAATGGATTTATTTTCAAGTATTTTTATTTTAATAAAAAATAATTAAATCTATTTAACATGTGAAATAGATAAAGTAAATGAATAAATAATTTTATCCTTATCACCGGTTCCAGTTTTGATTCACAAATATCGTAGGGAAAGGAAAAAAATATTTATATTCCTAATGTAGTACAAAACATGGACATGTTCATCTCACATTAGAAGATTTGATTTTGGTTAAATAAGTAATTATAATTCCCCTAATATAATTGTTTTAATATTATTTATGAAAATTTCTGTTTTGGGGTTTTAAATTAAATTAAATTAAAAAAGGAATATATAATTTAAATAAAATTGAAATGCGAAGAAAATGAAATTTCTGATCGATGGTCTTGATCTAAGGGTCAGAAAAAATGGGCATTAATTATTTATTATTAATTTAAACTCAATTTGATAATTCATTCGGCCAAACCACATTAATGAATTAATATCCTTCATTTATTGAGTGGTTGATTTTATCTTTCCTTTGTCACACCAAACCAAACCACTAATAAAAGTAAAATAGGATAACACGTCTGTCGAGTATTTTATTACTGAACGATAATAACTCCATTGTATGTCATTTCATCTCATTGTGAAATTAATTCTCCACAATATGAAAGTTTTTCCCAAGGGATGTGAGGACAAAAATTAATTAATAAAACGAAATGGAATTAAAAATAATTTCATGGTGGATGACCACTCCCCATTTTCAATACATCCATATCCACCACAAATAAAATTAACACATGTTCCATTGAAGCGCAATAATAAATAATTCCATGAAACCTCCCACAGGTCAAATCTTCTAGTTATTCACTAGAAATTTCAATGTAAAAATAGGTCAGGATGGAAGATGGAAGAGAGAAATAGGGAGATTATGATTGTATGACAGTAAGGGGTGGATGAAAAAAAGTGGGCCACATTAATTAAAATATGAATTCATTACCTAGGGAAAAAACACAAATTGAACCAAGTGTAATAAACCCAAAATAATAACCAAAGACTTTAACCTCCTCTCTATTAGTGGTCGAATAAATGTTTTGGAACATTTTTGTATGGAAGAGCTCTTATACATTGACTGTTCAAAATATCCATTTGAAATTATCTGCACGATAACCCCACTAAATGGTCGATTTACCTTTAGAACCATTAAATAATTGTGTTACATAGTTTATTTCTCATATCGCCTATAAATTTCAAAATCATTGGACATATGAAGCGATATATATTCCATTTTTAGTCCTTGAATTTAATATTCCTAGGTAGACTTTCAATATTACATATCTTTTGCTTCCCATTATTTAATAGATATGAAAAGGTTGATCAATGTGTTTACTAATGCATCAAACATGATTATAAATTAATTATCCATTTACATGTCAAATATCATCTTCTTTGGTCAATACAACATTCAAATATAACCACATACTTAAAACATTCTAGATATATGAATAATTTTATAGGCTTGTGTTGGGAGCAAATTATGGGACTCAAATTGATGGATTGAGCTTGTGTCCCTGAAGGATGAAATATATTTTAGAATTTCATGGATCCTAAAAAAGGAATTTTACAATTACAATAATCATTAAATATTTTATGGTCAAAATAAAAAAAAGTAAATAACATATCTATATTCCTAAATTATGCTATTTTTATAATTAAGCTCTACTTTTTTAGAAAAACATAAAAATGTGATAGATACCAAGAAAATAGAACTATTGTCAGATAAAATAATATAATTTACGATAATATTATATATGATAATAGTTTTTTTAGGTTACATATATATGGTATATTAATAATTATTCTTCTAAGTTAACTCTATCAAATCTCGGTGCTTCTCCCAATACTATTGGTTGTATTGGACGCACACTTATGGTATATCCTCAAGAACATATATAGTACAATTTGGATTCCCATATATTTGTGGGTGGAATGACATACTCAATTACATATATGAACCAAATAAATTTTTTAAGCCCTACTAGAAAAATCACAAAACCACGATTCATAGTATAAAATGATAGTCCATGTCACTCTATGTAGATGAAGTATCTCTTAAACATTTAAGTCTCTCAATTGGTTCATTATGAAACTTTACCATTTATTCATAAAATGCACTACACTTGTCAGTATGTCCAAAAAACAAAATATCATCAATCTTCTGATGAATCCTCTGGAGTCCCACAACAACTATCATGGTATCATCACCCCATATCAATTCTGTAATGGGTAATAGATATTTTAAATTGTAACACACTAAATTTTTATGATTTTTCTAAATTAATATAACATTTATGATATTTTCATTCGATTTAATACTGAATAGAGTTTATTTTATATTAAATCACAATTTTTGGGATGCATTACACCTAAAAAAATTTAATCTTACACCACAAACAATATAATATTAAATATAATCTATACGAAACCCCATGATTTTCCATCATCATACGCAAAAATTACTTTCCTATATGGAATGTGTATAATGCAAGATCCTAGTATATAAAATAACAGTATATTATTAAAATATGATTAGTTAATATATATAATATATATAATATGTGTTACATATTATGTTATAAATAAAATTCAATAATTTATAAAAATAATCGTTTACATATTATAATATGAATTCATAGGCAACCAATTAGTTATAAATAAAAATTAAAACCAGTTGAATATAAAATAAAATATTATTATGGTGACAAATAAATTTTACCATAATAAATTAAATCTACATTTATGTCTTCCTCTACAATATTTCAAACATTATATTATAATGTAACATACATGGTGTATGTTACACACAACACCTACCGGGTGTCTATTACTCCCATCACCAACATGGCGTATGATGCCCACAATACTAACATTATATAAAAAATATGTGTTTTGTATATAATTATTTCACGAAGATAATTATAAAAAATATGATAAACATTGGAAAAGTATTATCTAATTTTAAATTATTTTATATAATTGACTTATATAAATGAATCATAATTCTAATGAATGTTATGATTTTCGGTGACATCGCTTTATGTCAAAAATATCATTTTATCGAATAAATTGAATATAAGAATAAAAATAATTTCAAACATATATATAAATTGAATTTTTTAAAATAGACTTATGTTTTTATTTCAACTAGTTGAAATTATCTTATGGTGGAGGTATTGGATTTTATGAGATACATCATTTCTTAAATTTGAAAAATATGATTTTAGTTAATTACTAAATTTTGTTTATATTATTGTTAATTTTAAATGATATTATAAATAAAAAATTAGATAAATATTACATAAATTAATAATTTTTATACAGTTTAATCAATTTTACTTTGAAATTGTATTTAAAATAAAAAAACATGTAAACATTTTTCAACATTAAAACCAAATTATTTTTCCCATGTGCACCGTCATAATTAATCTTAATCTTTTCGTTTATGTGAATAAAATTTTATAAAATTGTCATTTAAATTTTTATTCCATTTAATATTTTGTATCTAATTAGTCTATGGTAATTTTTACAAGAAGTTTATAGTAATAGTGATTAATATTAATAACAGTGATGAAGGAAACATTAAGCATAATTTGGGAATAGTCCTAAAAATCAAGGGCCCAAATGACCTAATAACTTGTAAAACAACCATTGGATATCATTTTTTATTACACACACCATTATTTATTGTGTTTTTTAAATTTTAATTAATAAATTTACATAATCACATGTTTACAAATAAAATGTTTCTAAAAATTCCAGATCAGTCATTTTCATTCCCAATAAACAGACACCATCTCTCCCACTTCTTCACCCCTCTCAAAAAGAAAATTATGTCTACCTTTCCCTACCAAATAAACTTCTTAGAAATCATTCCATTTTACTATTTTCCTTCTATTAGGGATAAGGAGATCCAATAAATCATTTTCGAACTAATAAAAAAGAGTTACCTGATTAAGATATAACAACTTCAATCGTGTCCTTTATTTTATTTTCCTTCTCCACAAATTTGAAACCAGTTTATTAGAGGATTATATTTAAAATCTGTATCATAAATATAATAGGTTGTTTATAAGATAATATATATAACTAAACATACACACACTCCATCTAATGTGTAATGAACATATTGATTCTGTGTATAACGAACCACATTCTCACAAAATGATTATTATTCCATTTTCAATTGAAAACTATCATGGTGGTCGTTATTATTGAAACATTATTTATATATGATATATATAATATTAATAATATATTTATTATTCTATAATTTCTATTTTTAATGTACCTTCATTCCTTCAATCTTATGTATATTTAATTATTTTAGAAAGTGTGGACTAGAGCCCCGTCAAAGCGATATGGTTCATTGATACACTACAAGGATTGAATTAAAGTTGTTTGTAGAGAATATATATTATATATATGATATAATAAATCTAATTTAATGACGATATATATATTTATATATGTCTATTACATTATTTCTCTCAAAAAAAAACAATTAAACGGAAACAACAATATTGTGTAAGTACATCATACCATGTAAATGAATAGTGTTTTCCATTCCATACATATCTATTACATAGACTGGTGTAATACATATATAAAATATATAAATTATAATTTAATAATTTTTTGAATTCTAGGAATCATGATTTAATTTATAAATAAAAAATATATTAAAAATTAAGACACAAGTGAATAATAAAGCAAAAATTACCTGAAGTGAATCCTTAACATATGATTATTAACAAATGGGTAACATAAGGTCGTAATAAAACCATATATTTTTTTAGATATAATAATCTGGTTCTTTAAAAGATTTATGGTAAATTAATATTTGTTATATAGGTGGTATGAACACATGTGACATGAGTTTAGACACAAGGTAAGGTGAATACATCTCACTTTTTAATCCCATTAGATGCATGTTATGTTCACCACTACTTACTTTTTTTGTGGTGTATGTACTACCCATGATTATAAGTTATTAATATTATACCGAAATTTATGGGTTTTAACATATCAATTTTATAAACATTAATTGATTGGTTTCAAGTATCTAAAGTTATGAAATTGGTAAAAATGGTTTGTCTCAATTCTCCTTCTACGAGACTCTTGTTTTTTAAGCACATAATTTCTTTTTCAGGGTTTATATACATCCCTTTTAAATATATTTTCGTTATTATCCTTATTTTAGTTATATTTTATGACTTATTAAATTTTAATTTGTTACATAGAGTGTATTATTGCATGTACCATGTTATAAGAGTTTATTTAGACAATCTTACCATGTTTTATGATTGTTTACATTTATTTTTCCATGGATGAATTATTATGTTTTATCTCTCATGAAATTAATTAAATTTAGTATACACTATTAATTAATTCAATATTAATGTGGTTCTATCAGTTTTTACTCTTTGTTATATATAATAGATTATAATGTGTTTTTATGAAATCAAGATTTAATCCTCTCTTTGGTCAGCAACCTATATTCAATCAAAACTATTCCTTCTTAAAAGGGTTTCCAAGAATATTCCACCAATATCATTGGATAATTATTTTAAATTTTTACCCTTTTTCATTTTACAAATATTTTCAAAGTAATCTTCTAATCACTTTCCTAATAAAAAAATTTATATAATTTTAATCATTTAAAAACAATGTTATTTTTACCTCATTCGAAAAATATGAATTTATCCTCTATCAATATATTAGCGATTTATATTTAAAGTTAAACATTATTTTTTGACACAAAATATTTTAAATTATATTTTTATGAAAAAAAATTCCAAAAATGTTTTTAATAATTTCTTATATGTTTTCAAGGATAATGGAATTCAATACTTTTTTAAGATTAATTTTTATGTTTTCAAAATATAATCAAGGAAATTTTATTTCAAAGCATTTTAAAGGTTTATTTATCTGTTTTAAATTTATTTTAATTGAAAATGGTTTTCAAAAAATTTTCACAATTTATTTTTATATAATCAATGTATTTTTATGGAAAATGGATTTTAAAACATTTTCAAGCATTATTTATATTTTTTCAAGGCATTTTAAATGAAAAAGTTATTTCTAAATTTTTGTGAAGATTATATTATTATATTTCAATTAAAGTTGTTATCAAATTTTTTCATATCTTCTTTATAATTTATAATGTAAATTTTTATGCAATATATTTTCAAATGGTTTTACGTATTAAAAATAATTTTTAAAATAATAAAGGGAATTTTTTTAAGAAACTATTATAAAATATATTTCAATATTATTTTCTATATAAGGTGAAATTCTTTGATGTTAGTCTCTCCCTTTTAGGAAATGATATAATATTTCCATTAAATTTCATTCAATGAATGGGTTAATCTTAATCTCATAGTCTTCATGAATCCCATTCCCCTATCTCGTGTGATAATTTTTTGGAACTAGATCCTTTCCATGGGTTATAAATATAAATAAATGATTATGAAACATATCTATTTCAACATGTTAAGACATGATTACATGTTTATACTACTCATTTCATTTCATTATTATGATATGATTATTTGTTATCTTTTGGAACATGTATATATGATTTCATTATGAGATGGGTAAGACCAATATCTCAATCCCACACTATTGTAATTATTTAAATACAATGATATAGACTTATATGGAAATTTTTGTAAACCATTTCTACTGAGATGGCCATGAGTGTGAACTAAGACTACCAATATGGTATGAGGAGTGAACTCATGCAACTAAGATCGATATGGGAGTCAACCATGACTACCAGATGATACGAGGTGTGAACTCATTCTACTATGATTATAATTGGAGTGAATCATTACTATAAATATTTTATGGAGTTTGAACCCATAAAATATATATGAAATTGGTTTTAATTCATTGGACACTATGGAAATGATATTATATGCTTATGTGTATTCTGAAATAACATGTTTTATTTCTACGTTATGTTTTTTTTTGATTCTGTGTTATATTTCGTTATGATTCATTTTTGTTATGATTTACCCTTATTTTTTTCCATGATTCATGTACATGATCATTGATATATAGGGAGTGATCTTATGTTTTTAATAATCCTATTTTCTTATACTTATGCTCATAGTTATTCATTAAAATTTCCCATATTTAAAATTTCTGAGGATTTACGCTCACCCCGTTTTTATGTTTCATTTCACCATATCATGATGAAAGGATTTATGTAGGTGTAATAAATTTTGATATCTATGTGAAAGATATTGAATATTATTCACCTGGATCCGGTATTATGTTTCCATGTTTCGAATTATAGTAAACAACTATGGACCTTTGGCATGTACTATTGTAATCTATTAATTATCCCTAAATAATTATATAATGTCTAGTTATGTTAAGATTGGTTCTATATAGTTGGTATCAATGAAAAATATTATTCAACAACTGGAAACTAGTATGAGAAAATTGTAGTCATATCCCTAGGTATCTTTCTAAGGATATGTCTAGGTATGTCTCTTAGGATATGTAAATGTATGAGTCAACATTTAGGGTAATGTCCAAAAAAATTAGATAACGGTTAGAGAGAGTGGTTTTATATTAATAAATCCATCAATTGAGAATAAAAGTGGATGTTCCTCTGGTATATATATATACATAGGGGTTACTATAATGACAATATGTTCTTGCTCTGACTTGGGGTTATCTAGTATATGATAATGAGCCTTACTACATTACTAGTTTGATAATCAATGAAGGAAATGAATTGTAAATTCAAAAACTCATCACAAAATATCAACACTGATTTTCATATAAATCGGACATGAATAATCTATGATAAACATATCATGTATTATAATAAGGAATATGTTATGATTTTGAAATAAGATATGTAAATAGTTTCCTTAATATGTGGTTTTCCACTATGATAATTAATGCTCACACAGTGCTTGTAGTTTTAGTCAATTAAGAGAATCAGATGGATATAGATTAATATTGAAGGTGATAAATGATTCTTTAATGTGCAATCATGTGGGAAGATAACTGGAGTGACCTTCATTGTGATTTTTCAAAGTCAGTTTTCAAGGAACATGATCAAAAACATGTAATTTAACCTAATATTGAACTCACCATTAAAGAGAATAATGGTGTTTGTTGAGTGTTTGGGTAATGGACACCCTGTATGAATGATGACTTGATTTACATTGGGTCACATGTGTGGAACACATCACCTAATGGGGTGTATTAATGGAACAGGATGATGTTTTGACTGTGGAAAACATGGACATAAATAAAATAACTAAAATGAAATGAAAATAAGAATTAGGTTATCTAAATTGACGAGAATATTGGCCTCTGTAATTCATCATTGAATGGTTAGTGTTTTATGAGTAGAATAAATGGTAATTGTTCATCTAAATGTACCAAGTGGAATGTTCTTGTAGAAAATTACGAATGTGTTTCAAATAAAGGTTTAATTGATGATAATGAATAAACTACCAATGAAATGTGAAAGAAAACTGGTAATATTTAATAGGAAGATGTAGAATTGTTAATATATTAATAATGAAGTAATCATTGTTTTTATGTATTTGTTTTATAAAAAATTTAATGATGACGTATAAAATGATTATTCTATGTTTTTCATTCACTCAACATTTACATGTTTATGTTTAATGTTCTCGATGTACTAGTGAAGTGATTTAATGAGAAGGTGATATTATGAATAAGGTAAGGTAACAATTAATATGTAATTTCTGTATTGATAATTCGATTTAGATAAATATTTCTGGGTTATCAATAAGTAAAATGGATTCTAATGATCTCATATATATGATTATAGAAATAGTTTATTATCTGATCAAGGATATGTCATCAAGGATGAAGGTTGCAATAGTTTTTGGATTTTTGGTATAGATCCAATATTATTTGAAATAAAGATGTATGCATTATTTCTATAAATAATTATGGTAACTCAAGTCATTACCATGTTCTGAGAGATGTTACAACAAAGATATTCTCATCTTTGTAAATTGAAAACCATGAGTTACATTCTAATATAAGGGGGATCCATGCTAATAGTTTTTATGACTTTTTTTCTTTTATATTTTCATCATTCAGAGGCACAATTTTGTTATCCATTTTTGAAATGTTTAGGTTATACATTAGAGGATATAATTATGAGACATGTATAAGACATACCATTGGCCTATGTGATTCCCATTTTAATGTATTATTATTTATAATTAATAACATTTTATAATGAAACATTAGTTTTAATTTTTAATTATATATTAATTTATTAACAATATTGATA
Source organism: Viscum album (assembly GCA_963277665.1). Classification (NCBI taxonomy): domain Eukaryota; kingdom Viridiplantae; phylum Streptophyta; class Magnoliopsida; order Santalales; family Viscaceae; genus Viscum; species Viscum album. The sequence goes on along the minus strand of OY728152.1, from coordinate 862,367,242 downwards.
TTTTGAGAATATTTATAAATAGTAAAACATTTAATTCATTAATGATCATTATGAGATTCTAAAAGTGTAATTTTTTCACTTCAGGCATCAAAGCTAAATATTGGATGTAAATTAAACGATGAAATGGATGAATTTGAAATTGATAAAAGAAAAACCAAAGAATGAATTATTTCAATATAAATATATCAAATATTATTGTATCAATATATTATTGTTATCTAAAAGAATTACTCAATGTTAGGATAATGTTCAAAATAATAAATTTAGTCTTAAAAAAATAATTTTGTGGAACCGATGGCATATTTAATCATTAATATTTTATGAAATTAAGGCACTCAGATTTTTTTAATCATTCAATTAATTTTTATTGATGCCTATAATCACCTTTTGAATATATATTCATTTACCTTACCTGAAGTCTTCAATCTATACCTATGTTCTCCTATGTGGAAACCTAATTATATGTTACATTGGGAAATCATTATTGTTACAACATTCCCATTTAAATGTAAGAGTTATTATCATCATGTTGTTTTCTATAAATGAATATTTAATGTATTAAAACATTTACCACCAATAATAATTTGGGGGAGAAATTCATTTTAATGGGGTAGAATGTTACACCCTGAGATTTTGTGATTTTTTTCGAATTAATTTAACCTTTTTTATATTTTCTATTGCATTCATCAATGAATTTATTTAATTTTATATTAAATTACTATGTATATCATGGGATATATGAAACAAAATGTTAATCATGCATGACACACAATATAAAAAATGTCCTGTAGTACAGAGAATACCGGATCATCTTATATTATCTGCAACATTGAATTTCCTCGATGACTTGTGTAACATGGAAGACCAATGTTTAATGATCAATAATGTACTATTAAAACATGATTATTTAATATAATAAGATATAACCATCATGTTGAATTATATATTATGAATACTATTGACTAATTTATGAAAATATATTGTTTACAAAATATAATATGAATTCATTGTTTAGAAATTAATTATAAATGAATAAGAAAAAATAATCGAATATAAAAGTATTAAATATTATGAACACAAATTGATTTTGCATAAAAAACTAAATCATCATTTATATAAATAGATGCACCATATTAAGAATTAATTTTTCATGTAACTAACATGACATATGTTTCATGCAACACTGAAGTGGCATACGCTACATGCACAACTGACATGTATAACAATGTATGTAATAATGAGATTCTATATAACATATATTTTTTCACTATAATAAATTTTACATTGAAATTGAATATAAAATATTGAAAAAATTGTTCATTTTCAACATAAATGACCTTTTATTTATTCACATTAGTGGGATAATAATTAATCATAATTTTTCAACTAATGTGATTTTAATTTATTGATAACTAAAATATATCATTGTATCTAGTACAATATTTATAGTATAATAAGAATATGTTAATTTTTGAACAAAATGATCAGTATAAGTTATCAACATTATTCACAATGTGTAATGCCAAATTAAGTTTAATTAGGAACTAAACCTTATAATTAAGCCCCCAATGACCTATACTCATGTACAACACCCATTTTCTATCCATTTTTCTTCCATAAAACTTGTATTATTATGTGTTTTTGTTTGTTATAACTTTTTAGGTATGAACATGTGAACTCCTACTTATTTCGAAAAATTACAAGGCTGTCCTTGTCCTGCCAAATAAAAATACAAAACATCTCTAACAACCTCTTAGATATAAAACCTATATATTTAGGCTAAGAATTACCTAATACACTTCTAAAATATAATTCCATCATCTTATTAGTCATCTCTTTCTCATAAGGCAATCCATGTAATCCATTATGCAAAATCAAAAAGGAGTAACCTGATTAAGTGGAAATATATGTTCTCAAGTCATTTCATTTATTTTCCATCTCCACCACACCAACTATTGTTATTAAATAATAATAAATAAATAATTATATTAAATATAGTACTACAATTTTTATGTAAATTTTTTGACCAATACAAACACACACCTCCCTATATTGGATAACAAACAAATTGTTTCTTTGTCCGGTGAACTACTACACCATGAAATGATTATTGTTCGATTTTTCATTACCACCTATCATGGGGGATATTATGATGGAACCTATTTTTATATATGAAATATATTATATTTATATGATACTAATGATTCTAAAATTTTTATATGGAACATTCCTTTTTACTTTTTATATTATGTAAATATGAAAATTTCGTTTGAGTAAGTGTGGACTACTTCCCCCTAAAAGTGATATGATTTGTTCATATGCATCAGGGATTGTAATAAAAAAGAGTTTAGTGAATATATATTATATAATAATGATACTTCAATAATTATATATATATACATTACATTCTTTCTCTCTACAAGAAAATTAAAGAGAAATAGCAAACATGTCCACACATGACATACCGTCTCCATGAACGGTGTATTCTATTTCATACTTATATATTATACATATTTTTATATTAAACATATAATATAAATAAATTTCCTTAATATCATGTTTAAAAATTATTAAATCATGATATAATGTGTTAATACTAATGATATTGCAAATTAAGACACAAGCCAATAATAAAGAAAATATTAACTGAAGTGAATCTTCAATATTGGATTGTTGACAAGTGGGAATTATAAGATCACAATAAAATACTCTATATAGTATCATATATAAAATTATTTTAATATAAAAGATATATAATAAATTTTATTTATTATTGAGGTTGTTTGAACATATACGATGAGAGTCAACACAGAAGTTAAGGTTATTGCATCCCACTTTTTACTCTCGTGAGATACATATTATGTTTTCCACTCTTTAATTTTTTGAGATGCATGGAATTAAAATGATTCTATTATATTCATATAAAAAAAGAATTACTTTTATTCACATTAATTTTACTGTAAAATTATATTATAGGGTTTATGTTAAAAAACATACCATATCGGTAAAAATGTTTTCCTAAATTCTCCATCATTGGGACATATTTTTTGTTATAAACCTAAACTCTTCTCCAAGGTGAATATAATTACATTATAAATGTTCTATCCTAAATAATGTTATTTTAATGATATTTTAATTATCATTTAATTTAATTTTCTTACATTGATATTATGATCCCAATTTACCATTACAGAAGTGTTTGTTGAGACATTATCATCGCTTTTCAAGAGTATTTACTTTTCAGAATTCTTTGAAGAATTCTAATATTACACCTCTCATAAAATTCATTATTTTTTTTACATATTGATATTAATAAATTATTCATTTATTTATACCATTTTAAGAACTTTGGTAAATAATATAATTAATAATAATTTTTATGAAATCTTAACTTTACCCTCTATTATATACGAAATCTAGTTTCCTTCAAAATGGTGTTTTCAAAAAAGATTTACCATGAATATACAAATAATATCTTTTGATAATTAAAATAAAATATCAATCCTTTTTTAATAATGTTGTCAAATGAATCTTCTTTTCAATTTATGTATGAGAATTTATTTTATCATTTTTACCATGAAAAAGGAATTTTCATTTAACCTCAAAAAATATATATGGATTTTTACATTATAAATACTTGGATGAAATCATTTAATGTTTTATGGTTAATTATAATGATTTTTTAATGTTAGATTCATGAATGATGGTTTCCAAAGAGTTTTGTATAAGGCCCCGTCCTTAAACCTTACTTAATATTGAATTAAATGAATAATTCACATTGAGGATCTTTTCAAGTTTAGTGTTTTAGATAATTAGGACATAACTATTACATATCAAAAGATTACAAAGTAGACACTTCTATTATGTTTCCGTAAAAAAAATCATAAAAAGAAACATGTCTAGTTCCACGTTTTATATAGCATGACTTTTCCTTGATCCCATCCTTGACCCTATTCCACATTAAGTCTTGTGAAAAACATTTCAAAAACTTGGGGTGAGCATAAAAATCTCATTAAGGGATACACAAAGAATGAAAACCATTAGTATTTCAAATCAACAAGTAAACCATGTGTAATTTATCAAAGTAATACCTTTCACCTTTATAAAGTAGTAAAAACACTTCACTGAATAAAAGACCATTACGTACCCTTTTGTAACCAAAATATTACCATAAAACCCATATAAATAACACATAACATATAAAGGTAACTTGGGACATAAACATACTTAAATGGAATATCCATACGGTCAACTTCCACACATACATAAATGGAATAGCCATACGGCCGACTTCCATACCCAATGCATTTGAGGTTATAACGTAACCCCCCATCCTGGTATTCACAGCACCACCCGTCATACGGTTTATCAAGTAACCACCCATCAAAGGTCCAAGTACCATTATAAAATCATTAGACATAAAGCAAATATAATGGAAAGAAAACATTTCCAAAATTTGATCACAATATATCACAAAAATATATTGACATAACAAATCCATTATAAAAAACCATCTTCAATACCACTATACATAAAAGAATATAATTTATTTATTTCATTTAAAAAACCTTACGGCTTGTTGAGGAAGCCAAAGACCAAATAATACTCACGGCGGCGGAAAAGGTCATTGCCACCACGTACGTAAAAAGAAACATTCCTTTTTGTCATTTTGTAAAACACAATGTAGAAAAAGATTCTGTTTGTATGAAATTAAATGTATAAGGGGTTTATACAACATATAAAATAATGTTGTGTATGAAACAAAATATGCCTCAATGAAAGGAGATTGAGACGAGGTCCCTTACCTCGGGTCTGACTTGACTGGATCGTTCTTTAATGTCCTGAATAATAAACTCGAGTTAATTTATACTTGCTTAAGAACCTTTTTCAATTTCATTATTCCATTTATATCACTTATTACCATGTTATGAACATTATGTAATCATTTAAGTTAATAACGGTCCTTTTTTCGATATTTGGTGCTTGAGTCAAAAGTGAACTTCTTATATTTACAAGTTGTTCACGTAGTCAAATATCCATTATCTCAAGAATGATATTCATGATGTAGATTCCATATATATCATATATATTCATTATATACATGAATTTATAATATTAAATAATCATTTAGAGTTAAGAAATGAAATGCACCATTCATGGAGACGGTAAGCCATACGTACGCATGAACGCTACTTCCATTTCTATGTCATATTAATGGAATTAAAACTAAATTAGAGATCTGTATATTTTAATTCCAGAATTATATTCATCATTTAGATGTAACATAAATCATATATATCCATTTTATATATTTACTTATAACATTACGTAACATTTTAGGATAACAAATGAAATGCATCGTTCATGGAGACGGTAAGCCGTACGTACGCACGAACGCTACTTTAATTTATATCTCATACTTTAATGGAAAGAAATAATAATTATATAAAGGTATATAATAATTAAATTATAATATAATATATAAAATCATTAAATCTATCCTATATATGTACCACATATGGTATTAACAAATAAAATTACTTTGAGGGGGCGGTAGTCCGCACTTCCTAAAATGAAGATATCGCGTTTACCCATAATGGAAACCATAAAGTTATGCCATAAATTAAAAATACAGAATCTTAAGGAAAATATAAATATATTATATATCATATATAAATATAGTTACATCTTAATGGCCACCTTTGAAGGTGTTAAAATAATATTGAACAATCATCTTTTCGTGAGGCAGAAATTCACCATCCACAGAAACAGTATGTTCTTTAACCATTAGATGTATGTGTGTTTATGTGTATCTAGAATAATTCTTATAACAACATCCTAGTATATGGAAGATACTAGTGTTGTTACCAAAGATATTAATAAAAAGTGTTTAGGAGGTTGGAGAAGCAAAATAAAACAAAAGAGCAGAAGTGAAGACGTTACCTTAAAATTGGGTAACTCCCTTTGGATTGAACAAAAAGGTTTTCATGAAAAGCTTCCAGACTAAGGTAAGGCTTCTAGGATTAGTAGAGGGTTGTGGAGAGACAAAATTATCAGATATTGGCCAAGGCAAAGGCTTGAGAGGTGTGGGTAATGAGCTAGAGGAGGGGGCCTTTTATAAGAGGAGAGGAGGGGCACTCTTGGAAAAGTATACAATGTTACTTTATTTTCAAATGTGTTTCAGATTTTAAAGGTTACAAATTGATGTATTTCTAGGAAAAGGTGATAAAAGTTCTAAATCCACCCATACAATTGGATTTTTACATGTGTAGGTCTTAAATTTTATATTATCTTTTCTTGTTATTTAAATCGTTAAATAATGTGGTAGTCGCTGCATCATCATGATGTCATAAATACATTACTTTATTTAATGAATAAAAATTATAAAAAAATACTATGATGTATGAAATATTCTGAGCTTTCCAATTACTATTTATATTAAAAAATATGACTTCCATAACCCTATGTAAATTTTTTTTAGTAAACAAATACATGTTTGTGTCATTTTAACTTTTACTTTAAATAAAAGGCATTAATGTCATTATCATACCAAAGTTGCTCCATGGAGTCCCAAAAATCAACCCATGGGTTGTATTAGTTGGACATGACTCATACAATAGGTTTAGGACAACTGTCAAGATATTTTCATTTTATTATAATATCATTTTTACCTTAAATCACACTAATTACCTTTAATCGTGATTAATAAAACATAAAAGTTACTTTTCATCAAAAATTATTTTCATCCCATTGAACCAAATTTTACTTTTTAATGAAAATCATTTATATTGTATTTTTTAAATTCAAATCACATTAGTGTTAATGTCTCATTTAAATGAAAATTCAGTTTTTGTAACTACCACTTTGTGGTTTCACTATTCATCAAAAATTAAGGTTTTTCCGAAAAATACCAAAAATTCACCCTAAGATATATATGATATTCCTAATTGAAAAATGATGTCTATTTTCCCAAATTCATAACATAGAAGTTGCATTGATTAATTTTATAATTAAATCCCGCTGTCAAATCAAATAGCGTGTTTTTAAGAAACAATATCTATCAAATGATTAACATTCATTTATGTCAAATCTCAATGTGATATTAATTCCAATGGCCACCATCACCTTAAATGTAAAAATATATTCTAATTTAATTTTAAAACCAATTAAAAAGATAATCTAAATATATAAATAAATTAGATTAAAAAGATGATTTGAATTAAAATACAACACTTTTCACTATTCATTAAAAAATGAACATTATCATAAAAATACCAGAAATTTATCCAAAGTAAATTTCAATGTCCCAATCATAAATAATAAGATTATTTTGACAAATATATATTATAAAATTGAAAAAAGTTATAATTAAAAATTGTTCTCCATCAAAAGGCGGTAAAATAATCTTTTCAAAATATTAGAGTATTACATTCTTAAGATTGGATTTATTCTCATTTTAAGCTTCTAAAACACTATATAATTCATATATAGACATAGATGAGAATTTATATTATTCTTTAAATACTTGGGATGTTACATCCTTCCCCCCTTTTGGGAATTGTGTCCTCGAAATTTTATTCACTTATCAAAAAAAGTGGGGGTATTTATCCCTCATAGAATTTTCAGATTCCCACGTTGCCTCTTCAACCATATGGTTTTTCCATAAAACCTTTACCTGGTGAATTCCCTTATTCCGCATCACTTTCTCTCTATGGTCAATAATCTAAACTGGTTGTTCCTTATAATATGGATTCTCTTCCAACTGAACTACCTCTCGGCTCAAAACATTAGATGGATCTGGCATATACTTTCTCAACATCGAAACATGAAAAACATTGTGTACCTGAGATAAACTCGGAGGTAAAGACACTCTGTAAGAAACTGATCCATATTTATCCAGAATTTCATATGGTCCAATGAACCTTAGACTCAGCTTTCCTTTCTTACGAAATCCCATCACACGTTTCAATGGTGAAACTTTGAGAAAAACATGATCACCAACCTCGAAAGAAAGATCCTTCCTCCGGTTATCCGCATAACTTTTCTGTCTGCTCTGAGCTGTTTTCATGTGTTTTTTAATCAACTGAACTTTTTTTTGCCATATTTTCTACCAATTCTGGTCCCATTAGCTTCCTTTCACCTACTTCATCCCAAAAAGTCGGAGTTCGACATAGCTACCCATGTAATGCCTTAAACGAAGCCATCTGTATATTGGAATGAAAACTGTTATTATATGAAAATTCAACCAAAGAAAGATGTTGGTCCCAATTTCCCTGATAATCCATAGAGAAAGCATGTAGCATATCCTCCAAGGTCTGAATTGTTCATTCTGACTGCCCATCTGATTGAGGATGAAAATCTGTACTAAAATTTAATTCAGTACCCAACAACTTTTGAAGGCCTTTCCAAAAGTTAGAAGTAAACATGGGATCACGATCAGATACAATGGAGAGGGGAACTCCATGAAACCAAACTATATCATTAAGAAACAATCGAGAATGTTGATCTAGAGTGAAATTATCTCGAATAGGAAGGAAATGAGAAGATTTAGTCAATCGATCAACAATATCCCAGATTGCATTATTTCCTCGAGATGTCCTTGGTAATCCCATTACAAAGTCCATGGATATATTTTCCCATTTCCACTCTGGCAGTGGTATAGGATGAAGCATCCCTTTCGGTAACTGATTCTTTGCTTTAACCTACTTACAAGTCAAACACATCACAGTAAAATCATCAATATCTCTTTTCATTCCATCCCACTAGTAATACTCTCACAGATCCCTATACATCATTGTACTGCCAGGATGAACTAAAAACAGGGAACAATGAGCCTCACAAAACAACTCATTCTTAAACTGTGAATCACCAGGCACACATAATCTCTTCCCAAACCTCAAAACACAATCATTATCAATGTTTAATTCAGGCAACTTACCATTCTGAACCCGCTCAACCTTTTTCTGCAACTAACTATCTTGCTTTTGTGCTTGCTTAATTTTGTCTGATAAGGATGATCTCACCGATACTTGAAACAACACAGAAGAAATTCCTGCACCAACAACCTCTATGCAAAAGTTCATCAAATCCTTAACCAAAGGATCATGTTCCAAACACAACATTGTTAATGAACCATTACTTTTTTGACTCAAAGCATCAGCCAGTTTATTTTCTTTTCCCGGATGGTAATGAATTGTACAATAATAATCCTTGATTAATTCTATCCATCTCTGTTGTCTCATGTTCAGTTATTTTTGAGTGAATATATACTTTAAAAAATTTTCATCAGTATATATTTCACACTTTACTCAATACAAATGATGCCTCCATATTTTTAAAGATAAAACAATAGGAGCTAATTCCAAATCATGTGTAGGGTAATTTACCTCATGAATTTTCAACTGATGTGATGCATAGGCAATTAACTGATCATTCTGTATTATGACGCAAAAAAATTCTTTCAATGAAGAATCACTGTAGATAACAAACTCACCACCCCTAGAAGGAAGTGCCAAAATTGTAGCATTCACCAATCTTCTTTTCAACTCCTGAAAACAATCATAACATTCTTTTGTCCAGATAAACTTAACACCCTTCCGAGTTAGCTTAGTCATTGGACTAGATAACCGTTAAAAAATTCTAAAAAACATTTGGAAATAGCCTGCCAAACCAAGAAACCTACGAATCTCAGTTATATTTGGGGGTCTTTGCAATTCTTTAACAACTTTTTTTTAGTAGGATCAACATATCTTTCATATTTTGAAACAATGTGACTAAGGAAATAAATTTGTTGTAACCAAAACTCACACTTGCTAAATTTTCCATAAAGTTTCTTTTCTTTTAAGGATTGCAAGATAAACCTTAAATGACTTTCATGATCCTATTTTCTTTTAGAAAACACCAAAATATTGTCAGTAAACGCAACCATGGTTTATCACCTCAGTCAACTGAGCCATCACTACAACAAACTATTCAATTCTGATTCTAACCATCTTAGGATACTGATTTGAAAGTTCATTTCCCTCTGTATGCCTTCCCAGAAAATCTATATTGTTTCCTCTAGGATAAACCATTATTAACACATAAATATCTTAGGAGAAGCAACATGGTAATCTTCAAATGCAATATAATTTCAATCATACAATAAATTAACATATAATTTAACAATTTTCTAACTCCTAATGTTGTCTAAACCAACCTCGAATCCCTACTATAAGGCCCCGAACATAAACCTTACATAATATTGAATTAAATGAATAATTCACATTTATTATCTTTTCAGGTTTAGGGTTTTAAAGAATTAGGTCACAAATATTACATCTCAAAAGATTACAAAGTAGGCACTGCTATTAAGTTTCCATAAAAATAAAAACTGTTAAAAAGAAACATGTCTAGTTCCACGTTTTATATAGCATGACTTTTCCTTGATCCCATCCTTGACCCTATTCCACATTAAGTCCTGTGAAAAAAATTTCAAAAACATGGGGTGAGCATAAAAAACTTAGTAAGGGATACACAAAGAATGAAAACCGTTAGTTTTTCAAAACAACAAGTAAACCATGTATACTTTATCAAAGAAATACCTTTCACCTTTATGAAGTAGTAAAACCTCTTCACTGAATAAAAGACCATTACATACCCTTTTGTAACCAAAATATTACCATAAAACCCATATAAAGAACACATATCATATAAAGGTAACATGTGACAAAAAAATACTTAAATGGAATAACCATATGGTCGACTTCCACACATACTTAAATGGAATAACCATATGGCCGACTTCCATACCCAATGAATTGGAGGTTATAACGTAACCACCCATCCTATTATTCACAGAACCACCCGTCATATGGTTTATCATGTAACCACCCGTCAAATGTACAAGTTCCATTATAAAATCATAAGGCATAATTCAATTATAATGGAAAGAAAACATTTCCACACTTAGATCACAATATATCACTAAAATATATTGACATAAAAAATCCATTATAAAAAACCATCTTCAATACCAAAATACATAAAAGAGTATATGGTATTTATATCATTTAAAAAACATTACATATTGGTGAGGAAGCCAATGACCAAATAATACTCATGGGGGTGGAAAAGGTCGTTGTCACCGTGTACGTAAAAAGAAACATTCCTTTTTGTTGTTTTGTAAAACGCATCGTAGAAAAAGATTCCTTTTGTATAAAATTAAAATTAAATGGGTTTTATACAACGTATAACAGAAATTTGTGTATAAAACAAAATATGCCTCAGTGAATGGATATTGAGACGAGGTCCCTTACCTCGGGTCCGACTTGACTCGATCGATCTTTAATGTCCTAAATAATAAACTTGAGTTAATTTCTACGTGATTAAGAACAATTTTCAAGTTAATTATTCCATTTATACCACTTATTACCATGTTGTGAACATTATGTAATCATTTAAGTAAATAATGGTCATTTTGTCGGTATTTGGTACTTGAGACAAAAGTGAACTTCTTATATTTACAAGTTGTTCACGTAGTCAAATATCCATTATCTCAAGAATGAGATCATGATGTAGATTCAATATATATCATATATATCTAGTATATAAAAGAATTTATAATATTACATAATCATTTAGTGGTAAGAAATGAAATTCACCGTTCATGGAGACGGTAAGCCATACGTACGCATGAACGCTACTTCCATTTCTATGTCATATTAATGGAATTAAAAATAATTGAGAGATATGTATATTTTAATTCTAGAATTATATTAATAATTTATATGTAACATACTTCATATATATCCATTATATATATGTACTTATAATAGTACATTACATTTGGGGATAAGAAATGAAATGCACCGTTCATGGAGATAGTAAGCCGTACATACGCATGAACGCTACTTTCATTTCTATCTCATAATTTAATGGAAATAAATAATAGTTATATAAAGTTATATTATAATTCCAGTATAATATCATATAAAATATCATTAAATTTATCCTTTATATGTACCACATATGGTATTAACGAATCAAATCACTTTGAGGGGGCGGTAGTCCGCACTTCCTAAAATGAAGATATCGTGTTTTCCCATAATGAAAACCATAATGTTATGACATAAATGAAAAATAGAGAAGCTTAAGGAAATAATAAACATATTATATATCATATATAAATATAGTGACATCTTAATGGACACCTTTTAAGGTGTTAAAATAATATTGAACAATCATCGTTTCGTGAGGCAGAAATTTACCATCTACAGAAACAGTATGTTCGTTAACCATTAGATGTAGGTGTGTGTAATTTTAGCTCGAATAATATTTATAACAACATCCTAGTATATGTAATATACTGGGGTTGTTAAAAAGGAAATTAATAAAAGGAGTTTAGGGGGTTAGAGATGCAAAATAAAACAAAAGAGCACAAGTGAAGACGTTACCTTAAAATCGGGTAACTCCCTTTGGTTTGAACCAACAATGTTTCTTGAAGAGCATCCTACCTATGGTAAGGCTTCTAGAATGAGTATAGGGATGTGGAGAGACAAAATTATCAGATCTTGGCCGAGAAAAAGGCTTGAGAGGTGTGGGTAAGGAGGTAGAGGTGGGGGCCTTTTATAAGAGGAGAGGAGGGGCACTCTTGGAAAAGTATAAAATGTTACTTTATTTTCAAATGTCTTTCAGATTTTAAACGACCCACATTGATGTATTCTGAGGATAAGGTGATAATAGTTTTAAATCCACCCATAACATAGGGTTATTACATGTGTAGGTCTTAGAGTTTACATTGTCTTTTCATTTTATTAAAATCGTTAGATAATGTGGTAATCGATGCATCATCATGATGTCATAAATAATTTAATTTATTTAATGTCAAAAAATTATAAAAAAATACTATGATGTAGGAAATATTTTTATATTTCCAATTACTATTTATAGTAAAAAATCTGACTTCTATAACCCTATGTAAATATTGTTTTATTAAAATAATACATGTTTGTGTCATTTTTACTTTTAATTAAAATAAAAGGCATTAATTTCATTATCTTAACCAAATGGCTCCATGGGGTCCCAAAAATCGACCCATGGGTTTTCTTGGTCGGCCATGACTCATCCAATAGGGTTAGGACAAGTGTCAAGATATTTTCATTTTATTATAATATCATTTTAACCTTAAATCACACTAATTACCTTTAATCGTGATTAATAAATCTTAAAAGGTACTTTTCATCTAAAATTATTTTCATCCCATCGAACCAAATTTTACTTAATAATGAAAATAATTTATATTTTATTTTTGAAATTCAAATCACAGATGTGGTAAAGTCCCATTTAAACTAAAATTCAGTTTGTAACTACCACTTTGTGGTTTCACTATTCATCAAAAATTAAGGTTTTTCCGAAAAATACCAAAAATTCACCCTAAGCTATATTTTATATTACGAATTCAAAAATGATAACTATTTTACCGAATTAATAAAATAAATGTTGAATTAATTAATTTTATAATAAAATCCCGCTGTCAAATCAAATAGCGTGTTTTTAAGAAACAATATCTATCAAAAGATTGACACTCGTTTATGTCCAATCTCAAAGTGATATTAATTCCAATGACCACCATCAGATTAAATGGTAAAAATATATTCTAATTTCATTTTAAAACCAATTAAAAAGATAATGTAACTATATATCTTAATTAGATTAAAAAGTGTTCTTGAATTAAAATACAACACTTTTCACTATTTATTAAAAAATGAACATTATCAGAAAAATACCAGAAATTTATCCAAAGTAAATTTCAATGTCCCAATCATAAAAAATAAGTTTATTTTGACACATATAGCTTAAAAAATTGTCAAAAGTTATATTTAAAAAATTTTCACCATCAAAAGGCGGTAAAACAATCTTTTAGAAATATTAGAGTATTCCATGCTTAAGATTGGATTTATTCTCATTTTAAGCCTATAAAACACTATATAATTCATAAATAGACATAGATAAGAATATCTATTTTTAATTACATACATGGGATGTTTCATTGCAATCATTTTTACATTTTTTCACGTATAATTAATTTTAAAATATTTTCAAGCTATATTTATTAGATTTCAATTCATTTTCGAGGAAGATTGTTCTAAAAATTTATTTATGATTTATTTATATGTTTTAAAATTATATTCAAGGAAAATTGTTTTCAAATAGTTTTATGCATTATTTATATGTTTTAAAAGTTCTTATAATGAAAATGTATTTAAATAAAATGTTTTTTATCTTATTTTATAGTTTTTAAAGGAAATTTTCTTTTCAAATTATTTCTAGTATTCATTATATGTTTTAAAGGTATTTTATAGGAAAATTATTTTAAAATAGTTTTAAATATTAATATCCTTTAGCAATGAATATGTTATACTTTTTAAATAAATTGTTTGGAATGAGATTTCAAAATTACTTTCCATATATTATGAAAAACGTTGACATTACACATTTACTTTTATGGAATGATATAATGTTTCCATTATTATTCATTGTATGAATGTGTTACGCTTAATGTCATGGTCTTCATTAAAACTGTTTCTTTTTCCTGTGTTTTATATTTTTCTAAACCCGTATCTTTTCATGGGTTATGTTTATGATGAAAAATTATTAAACCTATATCATTGCATTGTTTATTATATGATTAAATGTTTGTAATACCTATATAATTTAAGTGGTTATGATACAATTATTTATGGTCTTGTAGAACATGTATGTATGTCTTCATTATGAGAACTATGGGAATAATATCTCCAATCAATACATTGGGTAATGATTTATATCTAGTGAGATATTATATGATGGTATTGGGAGTAATCCCCGACTACTATGATGGCCATGGGAGTGAACCATAGTTACAAAAATGAAATTAGGAGTTAACACATGCTTCTATGAGGTACAAGGGTGTTAACCATGACTACCATGACATTATGAGAAGTGATATCATGATACTAAGACTTCCATGGGAGTGAACCATGACTAACATGATGGTATATGGGGTGAACACATAATACTACATTTGACTTCAAATCAATGCTTTGGATATTACCAATATAATATTATATGTTTATATGTCTTCCACATTATCATGTTTCATTACAATGTTATTTTTTCATGGATAATGTTTTCTATATCCTTGGGATTTGTGTCTTATGAAATTCCATTCATTATTCAATGATTCATGTATATGATCTTTTATATTCACTGTATGATTTTTTATTTTCATGATATTGTTCTCATACCCTTACATTGAAAGTTATGCTTACATATATCCATTATTTACCCTTTCAGAATAGTTGAGATCTCACCTTATTATTATTTCTTTCCCAATTATGTGGTGAATGGTATAATGAAGGAGTAACAAAGGTGGCAATATTTATGGGAGATTTTGGATAATATTCACTTGGATATATGATTTTGTTTCCATGTTTTTTAACGCAATAAACTATTGCCTTTCATATGAAACTATCATTGTAATATAGTGAATATTTATCTAAAATGATGTTATATACCTCAATGTCATGCCTGGTATCAACATAAACCATCAGGTCATTGATGATCAAACTTCACCTATTGATATGTGATGTATCATGTCTCAAGACTCACATCTCATTTCTTATGTCTGACCAAAAGAACTATTGGGGTTGTTCATTGTACATTTTGGTCACTCTAGTATCCACTTCAAACATTGAGGAATTAATTTCACACCACATCTCATCCAAAAAACTCAGTGGAACAACTACACCATCCATGAAATAGATGATATCATCATCAAGGCTTTCCCACAATCCCAAACTCCCAAGATAATCACACCAACTCTCCCTAATCTAGATCACATGTGTGGACTCCACTAAAACTAACTCGATTTTCATCATCTACTATCTCCCCAAAATCATAAAATGAATCTCATTGAGTAAATTCAACATCTTACACTCAAAACTAGACACCTAATCTACATGACTATGAGTTTTCAAGCATAATGAATCAGAAAAGTTATTTCCCTTAAATTTTTTACATGATAGATAAAAGTAAAATGAATTCATATAGTCATACCATCATATATTATAGTGATTCATGTATTTCCACAAAATTATATACATTAATATCTTATTGTTCACATTAATAGTAAAATTATCTCCCAATGGATAATGTCGCAACCAATTCAATGCATACCCCACTAAATATAAGTGGGGGATGTGTATTTGTTATTCCCATTCATGTGGAATCATCTTTTTTGACCCATAAGTCAGAATTCGAAGCCCTTCATAAAAAATGATCCAAGGGAAATCATAGATTAATAAAAAACATTGTATACTCTTTATGTGGCTCGAGTCAGATCAGGATTAGGGTATAGTCGAATACTTATTCATCCCCTTCATAAAATTGTCACATTCTCAAGACCATTCAAATTACATCCCATTTATGTTCATGCATGAAATTTGTTCTTCCAAAAAGGATATGTCTGCGAAAAACCTCAAACAATAGTCGTACAACCACAACAATATATCTATATTGAAAACATTCATCTATTTCTCCCATGAAACCCTTTCATACACCTTCTCGGGGTCCACTAACTCGCCTTCCTCTTAGATTATTTGACCCAAGATGTGTACCATTAGAATAAAAATCTAAAACATTGATATATCATTTTATATTAAATGAATTCATAGTGTACTTAGGATGATATTAAGATGATGATCATGTCTTCATTAGTGTTTCAGTACAAGAGAATTGTATCAAAAAACACTGACATGAAATATATAGAGGTATGGATCAATGATTCTTCTTATCAGGGATAAAATAGTTGTAGGTAATTATTCAATAAGAATGACTTATAAATGATCACATATAGGACATAATTTCATTGGAATGTAGTCTTCAATATATCAGATGGTTCAACAATCAACTTATGATACCCATATATCATTTCCATCATTAAAAAGATGCAACCCCCCTTAACTGGCCAAAGAGATCTTTAACACAATGACTAGAAAAATAGTTCCTCATTGTCATCTAGTTCACAATCAATTAAAAGACACACATGAAAAATCTCCCATTAGTCTTTTTCGAAATCAGAACTACAATTACACATGGTGACATAATCGATCTGATAAAACCCTTTTCCATAAACTTTTTATTTGATTCATAAGCTCATTTAGATATTTTTGTTTCATTCGGTATGGTTTAATAGAAACTGTCTGAACCCCTAACATGAGATCAATTGTATGCTTTTCATAACTATATGGTGGAATCCATATTTTGTCTTAAGGAATAACATATTGAATAATTAACACTATGGGTGGAAATACATAATTATTTACACCACTTTCATTGAGAAATATAATTGAATCATAAGTGGTCAGCTACCCTAGTTGGTGGTGAACATTCCCCACCTGACCCACCATGATGTCATGTTATATAGAGTGAATATATGTGGTACCCTTAGGATATATAAAATTCAATCTCCTTAAATTATTATCAATTATGTCTCGTTATTCTACTAGCTAGTCCATACAAATAATTATGTCAAATCCTAACATTTCAAGGATATAAAAATATCAACTTAAATGATACAAAACAACATCAAAAGAATACCCATTTCATGGGATTGTGTATCTCTACCATACACCCAATGGTGTATCATTCGTCAGAACGCCAATAAAAAACTCCACTACTAGACATCACCCTTTCACAAGTTGGTCGGATATAAAATAATGTGTGGCACCAGAATAAAATAAGACACTGGAAAGAATTGAAGCTACAAAAATTGTACCTCTATATTTTGATGTCTCAACCATTGTATCCACATTTCGACGTTGAATGGAATTTTATTTTCCAACCCCTATTCGTTATGATGTTGTCTTCTCCCCTAAACTACACCACAATGCTAATAGAGGTGCCCTTTACTTGAAGTACCTAATCCACTACCTTGAATTCCACGACTAGTAGAACTCCAACATCCAGAATATTATTTTTTTTATGATTCCTCAGCACACACTGGTTCTTTCGAGAGGATCTATCAATTATCATCTATTTTGGTTTCCTATAGAATCACTATATATGTCTCATCAAACCATAATCTCAAAACTCTACTAGTGGTCATGTAAAATTCCTACGATAGTGGTTTGGTCTACAATATTGGAGTGAAAGAACTCAAGAAGGTTCCTATGATTCCAAAACATCCCATTGACCAATATTTCTTGTATTATTTTGGTCAACATTATAATATTGATGCTTACTACCATTAGAATATATAACTACAATCTGTCCAATAGATTCAACATATCCTCCACTATAATCCTCTATCGCATTCACCTCTTATATTCGATCTTGATCCAACACATCAGAAAACATTTCCCACTGAAAGATATTAATATGGGACTTAATATCACAATCAATTACTACTTAAAAATTCCATATTTTAATTATCTCACCCATACCAATGCTACAAGAAAGCATTATATGTCATTAAATAAACTAGTATAGTCCTAAAAAAACATACTCCCCTATATCAACTACAAGAACTCAACATTCTTCTCAATTATTGGTGTCTTTGGATTACAGTTCCCTATGTATTTTTAAAAAAACTCCTACCATACCATACCCTCATCAATCTTGATCCAGGATTGGATGCCCCACTAGGTATTTGAAGATTATGATAGCATATAAGTTGCCATATTTAACCTCTTATTTTCATGAGTCTGTAAATGGTTATGTATATTCACAATGGACTGAATCCGTAATTATGTATCCTTAATTCCACTATGTCCTGTGAAATCATTTGGGTGCTAAAACTGAAAGTCCCATGTCATTTATGAAATTTTTTTCACTATCATATCTAAGTCTCTATCCATACGATTTGTGAAGGGAGAAAATATCTCATGGAACTCCTCTCTAACTACATTAACTGGAACAATTTATTTCTTTTTTTCACCTCATGTAGGATCATTTGTAGCCATATTCCCTTATAATCCCATCAATAGGAATTTTCATGGAGTAATATCTCTATAATTATAAACAGATATCTTGTGACACATTTCAAAATATTGACATATTCAGTTAAAGGGTTTCACAAGAATCCATAACAATTCATTATCCTCTTTTCCTCCACATGATCAAAAATGAGGTACTACAACTACACATAACCATCCTATATCTAGGTCTTGTTTATCAGAATATAAAAACATTATAATTATTCTTGATTCACATTAGACACCCATTTTCCACATTTTTAATCATTTTAAAATTCCCATCACCTATTAGGGACCATATTCATTTAAAAATAAAAACCATCGAAACAAATTTTCATATAAACATCATAATCAAAAACATTATTTTCGCATAGATGCCTAAAATGATGCATGGACGATATGAATCCAAATTGCTTATAATGATGCAGGTGTACATAACTCAAATTCCATTTTGTTCATTAGTAAAATCATAAAATATATCATAGATAGTAATCAAACCTCAATGAAATTTCTTCACCCAGGATGAAATATAATCAATTGTTACAACACATATAAATAACAATAATCCCACCATGGAAACACGACTATTACCCCAGACATGGGGTGGATACTTCATTGCTAGAGCTCTTAATCGAGGCCCAACACATCGTATTCTCCAAAATACCAATAACAAATACTAATATAATATTAAATAATAGGAACAATGTTGGATACCACTTTGTAACATCAAAAAACATGTTCTACAAGCCGATTCCCTAATTTGGTCAGTCACATGACCTCAAGTGTTCCTCCCCATATTCCAAATGCTTATGCCTAGTGGTAAGGGTATAATATATATGATATTGAGACGATAATTTTTTTTTCAAATATGAAGGACTCTAGAAATTAATAACCAATATCCTAAAAAAATTAATATCACATGGTTTCCAAAATAGACAATACAATTTCCAAAACAATCAGTAGATTTATCATTCCAAATATGTTTCATGTTTCAATATACGAAAACCCATGACATATATGGACACTAAAAATTCTATTGTGTTTCATGAAGCATATATAACTCCCTCATCCATGCTTAATCCCAACTCAACCATCTAATAAGGACCCATTCACTTATCAATTTTTTAAAACAGGAAGTCTATTCATGTACCAATTTGGAAGCCCAATAAGGGTGTGATTAAAACATAGTAAGAAACCACCAAAGACAACAAAAAAATATTTTTTAAATATTAGTGTATGATGTTGTGTGATGAATATGTTACAATAAATATATAAAAATTTTAAAATTTTAGTATTCACCAATTGACCACATAAACACCCATGTTTTTATAGACAATTGATCCCTCAATGAATTCTTTAGCCCAAGTTAGAGTCTAAACCATATTGGAAAAACATGTTTTACATTTACCTTTTCATGTCATATAATATCATGTGCCATTGGAACCATATTCCCCCTCAAACACATGAGCACAGTACATCGTGTCTAACACCATGTTGGTATTTAGTGCCTATCTATATGTCCTCCATGAAAATATCACATTGGTATTTGGAGACATATTCCTTTCCCATACTCTATACATAATATTTGTATTCGAAACCTAAGAAGTTTTCTCACTACTTTTTAATAACATATGTGTATTTTGAGCCCCACTATCAGTCTGATACCACAATAGATCATATTATAATTTGAATCCCTATTCTTAATCCCAACCGTCATTAATCATAATCACGCATATATCATATATATCAAATCAATAATTTTTAATAATAATTATCCCACTTAAACAATTTAACATAGGGAAATAACATTTCACCTATCAAAACAGAGCTTGTTTAAATACATTAATCACCTGCTATAAAATTAGTAGATCACCATGAAACCAATTTCTGTCAATTAAACCATATAAACCATTAACCCATTAATTAATTCACCAATTAATTTGCCCAATTCTTCAAATCCTACGTATTAATAATTAGTTCACCAGTTAATTATTCCATGTCAAAAATCCAAATATATAATTAATTTATTTACAAATTTATTAATTCAATTCCACAATACAAATATTCAATTAATTATTTCTCCAATCACTTAATCAATTTCCACATTCAAATATTACATTAATTAAATCACCAATTAAATAATCTAATCCCACAAAAAGAATTTCAATATTTAATTTACCAATTAAATAATATTATTCCATTTTCCCTTTATAAATTATTAAATTTATTATTTTAAAAATGAGGTAATTTCATAATGATCCAATTGAATGTAACTAACTCATACATGTATTTGGATTCTATATAATTGAAATTTAATTTAGACCACCTACCTCATGATCATTGATAAATACTACCAAATAGAAATCCAAAATTTAGATGAATAGTCAAGAATACAATAAAGAATAAGATAGAAAACTAAAACCTATCTCCAATATCAAATTGAATAGAACATTCAATAACAAAATTTGGATTCACTATTAATAGAGGAATACATCCCTTTAATGAATGAGAAATCAATATAATAAGGATAGTAAAATAATTGGGATGATATTATCATATCATGGGAGGAGGATATCATTAATATAGTCTTTTATTCATCAAAAAAAGTGCTTGTGAGCTATAGTAATTTATGAAGGATCCTCAACACAACAATAGAAACGTTTTATGATTATGATTCATTTTTTAGGGAAACATGATGAGGGGTTTGGGAATTTTTTAAAAAAAAATTACGGAAAAATTTATGACATGTTCATGTTTTGCTAATCTGGGGAGCATATTTTTCCATAACATAAACATTAATTTTTTCTCATAATATTGGTGGTTTGTGTTTTCTGTTAAGAGGGTGAAAATTTTAAAAACTATACCCCATCCATGAAAATTCCATCTATTTATGTTATCATCGTTTTCATGGTTAGGTTCATGGTTTTGGAAAACTATGTACCAACAATGTACAACCCCTATTACTTCCAGTTTTCACCAATATTTACCTTAACACATCTATGGTAATCAGAAACAAAATATATTCAGACAAGGAAAAAGATTACCTATAAAAGAGCCTAATACAACTCCATAATGGTCCAAGTTCTGACAACAATGATTCCTTTTTTATTCATTTTTATAAACAACTATGATTTATTTTTTGAATCATTATTCTAATAATTTTTAAATAGAGTATGGTTTTAAAATGTTATTCTATTTTTATCATATGCCTATGATCAAATTATGATCAATTCAACATTTTAATCTCACTTTCATACCCTTACTATGATTTTACGGTCACCCTTTTTTAGGTTTCATTTACCAATTATATGTAGAAATGAATTAAGAATTATATATATAAGACGTGTGATAGGTATAAGTACTTTTTTGGGAGTTTTTTTAGATCTCTATAATATAAGTTGTTTATTTATATCATTCTCCCAAGACAAAAGGCCGATACCATTCTAATGTGGATCATATTATTATGTAGTGAATATTCAGCTACCAACATATGATATTTATTTTTTTAGAGTATGGGTAGCTATTAATTATATGAGATAAATGATGAAATAATATTGGAATCATTGATGAGGAAAAATTAGTGAGAACTTCTAGGATAATCCAATCTTTATGACAATAAAAAATGTTACAGAAAATAAAATAGTGTGGATACCATTTTAATATGATTTTTCCAGATACTATAATTAAAATCTGTTTTATAGATGATTCATCATGAGTAAATAACACTCAAATGAGTTGAGTCATTATATCATGATCATCATTCTAGTGAATGGTAAGAGTTACTATACTGTTAACCTAGTTTCGCAATCTCTATGATGATTCTTCGATATCATGTATTTTTTTTGAAACATTTTGAGGAGTTTGAAATTATATTGACCCCAAATCACCTATTAATAACCTAAGATGACATATATTGAAAATATGTGTCGTGATATATATTCCATTAATTCTCTATCATTATTGATCAAATTGATTAAATATTCTCTTTGGTAATGCTAAAAAATTAGAAAAAAATTGAAAATTGTATGATATAGTGGATGTGGGTTTTTATTATATAATATTGAATAATCCTATTTAATTGTAGTTATATAGATTCATTTATGTCAACAAAGGTCTCTTAAAATCTTAATTCTTATCCTCAATTTTTTGATGTTTAATTTTCAATGAAAACCCCTCATGTTTTGATTATGTAACCTCATGTATATTTTTTTTTCGTAATTAATGTTTTTAGGTATTTGATTCCATAAATTATTCTTCATATTCCGCTTGTTGAGTATTAAGATGTATTTTACATGATTGGATTTTAATAAAATAAACCCCACATCAATTTGTTGGTTTTTAAGAATCATTTGATATTATATACTAAAATATGATAAAATATCAATGTGAAATTTTATATAAACTTCTGATAGAAGTCAAATATATAATATGGGACCTGATTCTGTTAAAAAATTTTTTTATGTCAATTTGTTGTAGAGAAACTCAACATCAATGGAATAACTAATTTTTATAGATTTCTAAGCCTTTTTTATGAGTACCCTAGTCTTTCATCAAATCCTGAAGATGAATTTCTTGTAAAAATAACACCTAATGATACACCTATTTAAATACTCCATATAAAATTGACCCTATTAAGTTGTAGGAATTAATGTAAAAAGTCAACGAGAATCAGGATAAAGGGGTTCAATTGGCCAAGTACATAATCTTAGTGTTCAATAATTCATTTTATTAAGAATAAATATTTATCAATGAGACTATATATTGAATATGATTAACTAAAAAGATCACTATAAAAAAAAGAATAAAATATTTCATATTACTAAATTGTCGGGTCAACTTCATGAAGCACAGTACATTTCAAAGACGTTCATTTATTTTAGATATCAGAAATTGTTGTTAATGAAAGTGTATATAATCAACACAACAATCCATTGAGGATATAGAACCTATGAATTTATACTATTTCCATTTGGATTTACTAATTCTTCATCTATCTTAAAATATTAAATGAATATTGTCTCTAGAGATTCCCCTGATCATCTTGTGGTAGTATTCATTGATGACATTATTATATATTCTAAAACAGAATAATATCAAGATAATCAATTTAGGATAGTAAAAAATACCTTAAGAAAGGATCATTTGATTGAAAAAATTATCATCTGTAAATTATGGATATAAAAAGTGTCATTTTTGGGTCATATAATTTCAATCAAGGGTGTATCTATACATCCCAAAATGAAAATGATTATTGAATATTTGGTCGGGCTGTCCATGGTGACTATGATTAATAATTATATTGTTTTGTAGAGATATTATATAAAACCTTCCTATAATTTATCATGGTTTCCTAACCCAATTATATTGTTAAGAAGGAGGGAATTCATTTAATTTTGGATATATGAATGTGTATAAAATATCAAACAACATAAGAGAAGGTTATTCATTTCACCTGTACATAAACTACACTATTTTTGGAGAAGGAATTGTGATTTATAGTGATTTTTATATGAATGGATTATAGTCCATTCATATAAATAATCATATGGTGATAACTTATGTCTCATTAAAATTTATGGTTGGTGAACAAAAATTACTCAAATAATGATTCAGAGTTGGTTGTGGTAATTTTTTCATATTAGATATTATTGAATTATCTTTATGGATAATTTTGTCTTATATATACAGATTATAAAATATTGAAAGAAATATTCAAAAAGATTAAGATGAATATTTTTCAGATAAGATGGTTATATTTTATTAAATATTAAGGAAACTTATTACATTACCACTCTAGGAATGTAAACAAGGTTTATTATGATTTTAGTACAATGGATCATTTTACTATTCTATTATGAGGATAAAAAAAGATCCAAAATTTATGTATTTTCAATATATTGATATAGAAACATTGTATAAGGGTGGAAAAATATCTTATCGAATGATTATTAATCCATCTATCCATTTGAGGATTAAATAGATCATAATGAAAATCAAATACAAAAAAGAGTTTTATAAATTTTACTGATTTCAACCATGATTGTGATGGAATGGGAGGGATTAGGAAATATATATATGTGTCATCCATTCTATATTTTATGGAGTTTTTTATGACAAACATAAATCATAATTCACACTTTATACTATAAGTATCTATAAATATGATTATATGAAATGTTATTTTGTGTTAGATAACATTGGGAAAGATATTATAGAATTGGTTTCACCTTTTTGGGTTAGAAAAAATGTTATTGTTGAGAGATTGAAGCCTAATGGAATGTAATAATAATTACCCTGACCAAATTTGAAATTAGAAAACATCCCCATGTATTTTTTCATTAGATTAACAAATTTTTTTAGGGGACATAATTTTATTTGGGTTGTATTTGATACCCAAACAATGTATAAACAATTAATTTATATCAGATAATATTTATATCTAGATCATATTTTTAGAATATAAATTAAGTATGTATTATTATTATAGGGAGTACTGACTTCTATTTTATCAGATTTTGATATGAGGTTTAACTCAATTTTCTGATGTACTCTTCAATAAAATAAGGATTTAGAGTTGAATTTTGTACCTATTACCATCCATAGGACAATAGTAAGTATAAGAGACCTATTCCAAACCTAGTTTATATTATGAAGTTTTTTTATATGCATTACTTGTTGTCAGGTATCATCATCTTCCTCAGGTTATATTTTCATAAAAAGATAGCTTCACTCGAGCAGTCTGATGGCTCCTTATGAATCCCTAAATTTTACGAATTGTATAACTAAATTGTGAATATATGAACATGGATACACAATTATATTAAAATATTATCTATTTGAATAAATGATTTAAAATCTATGATACATTCCACAACACATAATGGTAGCAAAAAGTCGATAAATACATTATACATATACCTATCAATGATATATAGAATTCAATGTTGGTGACATGTTATTATTGATAAATTCATCATATAATAATGTTATGAGATATTGAAAAAAAATATAATCTATAGATTAATTGTCCCATTATGAGATTCTTTCTTGAGTTTGAATGACAGCTTATTGGATTGAAATTCTACTAAACCTATCAAAATTTCATGATGTGTTCAATGTATCTCTATAGAGGAATTACATTCTGGACCATTCACATGTAATGAATATACAGGTTTTACCATTTCATGATGATAATTCTTAGGAAGAAGAAATATTTAAAATATAGGATCATTTAGATAATTTTCTACAAAACATGACTCCCTACCTTTTTAATGTTATTTAGAGGAATCATAAATTTTAAGAAGATACGTCGGATCCTGGAGAAGTAATGAGACATATTTATCCTCCATTTTATATGTTTAAATAATATAATTTCATGGGATAACGTCTTTATTTGTTGTTTTTTATTTAATACACTAATATTTTAGAATAAATTTCTCTTATAATAAATTCCATTTCGTTGACACCGTGTATTACACGATAATTCATTTTTTACCAAATTGCAATATACTATTAAAATATAATTATTTTAATGTGACTATTATAACTAATAAATTAAATTTTTTATTATGAAAAGTCATAAACCACATATGAATTTTATTTATAATAGTTTTTTATAAATAAATCATATTGATAATTAAGTATTCAGTTGTTAGTATTGTTTTGTATATGCTTTAGAAAAGCATTCTTCCGCGAAATGGATTTTTATTATAAATATGTAAAATTAAATAATTAATTTTTAATATATATGGAAAATTTAAATGAAAATATGAAATAATGTTTTCAAATCATTATGTAAAAAATTAACATTTAATAATTTGTTTTCATTTTCCTAAAAATGATTATTTATTTTTGAAAAGTAAAAACAATTTTTTTGTTGGAAAAGAATTAAGTTCAATAGAATTTGAAAAGATATATTTTCAGTGTCTTTAAAATTATAATTAGTTAAATTATAATATTCATGAATGGTTACGATGTGGAATGAATCTCATCGCATTCATGGAGACAGTAAGCCATACATATGCAAAAACGCTACGTCCATTTTTTTTTTATTTTCAATTTAATAAAAACTAAATTATAGATAGGTATATTATTATTCCAATATAATATAATATTTCATATATATTATATATTTTCATTAACAACATCCTATATACATTCCATGTATGGTATGAACTAGTTATATCACTTTGAGGGGGCAGTAATCTACATTTCCTCAAATGAAATTATCATATATATACATCATTAAACGAATAATGGTATGCTATAGAAGATAATTATATAAACATATAGAAAAAATACATATCATTAATATCATATATAATTACAGTTTCATCCTTGGGGCGACTATAAGATGTGGTTGTATAATATTAAACAATAATTATTTCATGAGGCAGTAGTTCACCGTCCACAGAATCATTATGTTCTATATAAATTAGATGGAGGTGTCTGAAAGTGTAGTTCAAATTATTCTCATAAAAAGAACCTAATATGTTGAGGATACTGCTGTTGTTAAATAATAATTGAATTAAAGTAGTTTAGGGGGATGAAGAAGTAAAATAATAGAAAATAACTTAAGAGGATTTGTAAACTTTGAATCATGTAACTCCCTTTAAATTGAACCAAAATGCTTCCTTGAAGAGCCTTCTGCCGAAGGTAATGATTCGAGGAGGAATATAGGGATGTAGGGATCTTAATTGGGTAGATATAGGTCAATAAAAGGGTCATTATAGGAGTGAGAAATGGGTTATAGGTGATGGATTTTTGTGAGGGGGTGAGGGGCTCTTTAAAAATGTTTGAAAATATTATTTTATTATATAATTATTTTCAAATTATATAGGTCCAAAACTCATTAAAGTCGAATATAAAATGAATAATGTTTGAAATAAAATCATCCAATAATAAATTGGACAGGTTTTGGATAATGTTTTAATTGTTATAATCTCATTTATTTAAATAATTCATTAATGAGGTAAACAGTGCATCATTATTATGTCATCAATAATTTTATTTATTTTATGTCTAAAAATTATAAAAACATACCATGACATTGGAAATCATTTTAAATTTCAATTAAATATTTTTAAATGAATAGATAACTTATATAACCCCATATAAAAATTGTTTTTCAAAAAGTTATCAGTTTTTTTCATTTTTTGTCTTTACTTTAAGTTTATTAATATAATGTGTCATTATCACTCTTAAATGGATCATGGGGTCCCCATATTGACCCATGGATTATTATGATTGAAAATGTATCAACAAATAGGATTATAACACATGTTAGGTTAATTTAATATTATTATAATATTAATTTTGCCCTTATTAAATGGAATTACATCAATAACAGTGGTAAATAAAATATTTACCGAATAAATTATTAATTAATGTCTAAAAATAAGTGTTACCTATTTAAGCATTTTCGACCGATTAATTCTAAATATGGAATCCATTTTTATAAATTCAAAACACCGAAATGGAAGAAATTAATATAAAATTAATTCTTATTGTCAAAACAAAAAGTGTGTTTTTAAGAAATAATAACTATCAATAGATTGACACTTGTTTAAGTCCAGTATAAATGTGAAATTTCATCAAATGACATATATTATATTAAAGGATAAATTTATAATATAATGATACTTAAAAAACATTGAAAGTTTTAATTTAAAACTAGATTATTTTGAATAAAAAAGTTGTTTTTAGTTAAAACTTACCATTTTTCACTATTCATCAAAAAATGATAGTTTTTTGAAGAGTACCAAAAATTAACCATATGCTAATTTTGATATTATATATCAAAAAATAAGTACATTTGGAAAAGGAAACTTTAAAATTTCAAAATTTTGGTATTACTATACACAATGTCTAGTTTGATTGGTGGTGGTGTGTTAGTATCTTGAAGTTGAGTACAACACAAGCTATTGCATTATTCAAAGGGAAACATATTGTGGATGCATGGGGTATTAAATTTTTTTCTCCTTCAAATAATGTAGTCCATAAAATTTCTAGAATACTATTAAATAAAAATCTTTGGGTGGTTCTTCATCATAAGTTTCTCCAGATCCCACGTTGCCTCTTCGATCATGGGTTTTTTCCATATAACATTCACTAGAAGATTTTTTTGGTTTTTCAACACATTATCTCTGTTATCAAGAATTCTGATAGGCTCTTCGCAATAAGACATATTGAGTTACACTACTATTTCATCATAGGTGAGTACATGTGTGGAGTCTGGCATGTATTTTCTCAACAGTGATACATGGAACATATCATGAACTTTGGGGAGACATGGAATCATTTCCAAACGGTAGACTAAAACTCAAATTATTTCTAGAATTTTGATAGGTTTGATGTACCTGGGACGTAATTTACCCTTCTAAACTAATTTTATATCTCACTTACATGAAGATACCTTCACATAAACATGATCACATACTAGAAATTTCAAATCCTTCCTTCAGTTATAGTCATAGCCCTTTTTCCAACATTGAGCTTCTTCGATGTGGGTTTGTATAATATTAAAAATTTACATTGTTTCCATAACATGTTCTAGGGCTATGACTATTCTTTCACCACAATCATCCAAACAAGTTTTTGTGTGACATCACTTTCCAGGTAAAGCTTTATATGGTGCCATCTGAATACTTGAATAGAAGATATTTTTATAGGAAAATTATACCACAGATAAATATTGATCCCACATTCCTTGAATTTCTTGTGAGAAAGATCTCAACATGTCTTTTAATGTTAGAATAGTCCATTCTAATTTTCCATAAGTTTGAGGGTGGTAGGCATTCCTCAGATGAAGTTCAGTATCCAAAGCCTTCTGATGACTTCCTTAGATTCATGACGTAAAACATGGATCACAATCTAAAACAGTCGATAGGGGAACACCATGAAGACTTACAACGTCATTAATATATAGTCTTTTTATATGTTCAAGTGGTAAATCATAGCTTATAGCATGAAAATGAGATGGTTTGGTAAAACTATCAATAATGACTCATATTCCTTCATTACATCTAGGAGTCTTTGGTATCCCTATGACAATTTCCATCATAATATCATACATTTTCCCCTCAGGTATGGTAAGAAGTTTCATGACACTGTTAGGATATTGTCTTCCAGCAATACCTTGTTGAAAAACCATACACGTTAACACATAATCATAAATCTCTCTTTTCATGTTGTCCCACAAAAAATGTCCCTTCAAAAACTATACATATTACTGCTACTAGGGCATATAGAGAGATTGGTTCTATGACCATGATACTACAATTCCCTTAAAAGATAAGGTACGTTAGGAACACAATGTATCTTCCCAAATTTTTATATTCCATCTTCATATATTAATTCTATCAATCTCCCATCTTGAACAACCTTAATTTTTGTTTGAAACTCCCTATCATCATTTTGAGAACATTTTATCTTTTCTAGTAAAGAAGGTTTGGAAACCATTTGAAAAAGTATTAATGTTTCACCTTCCATGAGTATTCCCAAATCCATATTTACTAGATTCTGGAACAAAGGATCACTTTCAACTCTCATCTTGTTCAATACTACATGATCCTTTCTGATCATAGCATCATCTACAATATTTACATTTCTCGAGTGGTAGTGTATTGTGCAATCATAACCCATGAGTAGTAAGAGACATCCCCTTTACCTCATGTTTAGTTTTTTGTGAGAAAATATACTTCAAACTGTTGTTAATGGTATAAATCTATCATTTTCTCAATAGATAAAATTCCTCCTTATCTTCAAAGAATGATTGCAGCTACCAAATCAAAATCATGAGTTGAATAGTTTTGTTCCAGTATTTTTTTGATGCTGTGATGCATGGGAAATAACCCTATTGTTCTGCATAAGGACACAACCAAGTCTTTTCTTCAAAGAATGACTATAAATAATTAACCCATCATTCCATGATGGTAGATCTAGGATATGTTCATTGACTAATCATCTCTTCATTTCATCATAACATTTTTCAAACTCTCTTGTCCAAAAAAATTTAACAACATTAAATGTGAGCTTGGTTAATGGGTTTGTCAATTTGGAAAAATTTTGGACAAATCATTGATAATAACCTAA
Organism: Viscum album; assembly: GCA_963277665.1. Taxonomy (NCBI): domain Eukaryota; kingdom Viridiplantae; phylum Streptophyta; class Magnoliopsida; order Santalales; family Viscaceae; genus Viscum; species Viscum album. The sequence goes on along the minus strand of OY728152.1, from coordinate 862,336,154 downwards.
TAAACTATTAAAACTGTATACCTCAGTTATATTTGTTAGTGCTGGCTATTCTTGGATTTCCCTAGTCTTTGAATGATCAACAGAGATTTCATCCTTAGAGACAATATGGCCATGAAATCAAATCTCATGAAGAAAATATTTACACTTGTTGAAATTCACATATAATTCATTTCATCTTATAGTATTTAGAATAGTGTGCTAGTGATTTTCATGATCTTCTTAGCTTTTGTAGTATAACATGATATAATCAATAAATACCACAAAAAATTCATCATAATTTTCCTTGAAAACTCTCATCATTAGATCCATGAAGACAGATCGTGCATTAATCAATCCAAAAGGCATTATTGTAAACTTCTAATGACCATACCTTGTTTAAAATGATGATTTGGGAATGTATTCCTTTTTTACAAGAAGAAATATGACATCCAGATCAAAGGTCAATCATTGAAAAATATTTAGATCCATGATGTTGATCAAATAAGTCATCAATGTGGGGAAGGGGATACTTGTTCATTATTGATATAGCATTTATTTCCTTGTATTCAATCCACAACATCATATATAAATATTTCTTATTAACAAAAGGAATATGGGATCCCCATATAGAAACACTAGGGTGAATATATTATTTATTACTAAACTCCTATAGTTGTTTATATAGCTCCAATTATTCTACAGTGGCCATTATATAAGGGGTCATCGATATGGGCCTTGAACCACGTATAAATCAATTGAAAACTCAATTTCTCATTCTATAGGTTGTCATGGTAAATCCTATGGAAACACATCAACATATTCTTTCAAAATAGTTAAATCATATATTTTATCATTCTTTTCTTCACCCAATTTTATTTTATTCTCTTCCTCTACAATAATTGAATTTAGTTGAGCTACACTGGGTGAATCTGGATAAGAATCAATGGTGAAGTTTCTACTCTTATGATTAGGTATTCTTTATAATCCTAAAAATGATATGCTCCTTCTTCTAACAATAAATTTTCAAATCATTGTTAGAAAGACAATCCATACAGAGGATTAAATAAAATTCAATTATGTGTATGACGATGAGATCAGTAGATAAAGAACATTAATATGGCCTAATGGGAACAAATTAAAAAAACCATGTTACAATGATACATCCATTATGAGTATTTAATGAAAACTCCCTTGTTAAATAAATTTCGAAAAATATAATTTTTAATGAAAACTAGGAAGATATGAAACAATGTGATGATTTAGAATCAAATAACGCTTTGCCTAAACATGAGGAAACCATTAAATTACCTATCACCATGGATTTTGGGGATTCAAACTTACTAGTACTCATCACATAAGCTATTAATTACTCCCTTGTCATTTTCTAAGGTATGTTTCCTTTGTGCTTAGGACATTAATTTTCCTAATTCTCCATTTCATTACAATTGTAGAATTCATCATTGACAACCTATTTCAATAACTTTCAATTACAAACTTGGTGGACTTTTTCACCACACATCTAACAAACTGTCATTCCATTTAGTCAAGTAACGAGGTGTTTCTTCCAACAATTATTGTTTGATGGATATTCAAATTTAGTCATCATCTTCTTATATCCATTTCTAGAGTGTTTAGTAGATCTCTTCTTCTCCAAATTTTCATTTATGACGTAATACATAGAGAATTCCTTTTCATGAGAAGTTTTGTTAGAATAATGCTCGATAGAGAATGGATTTTAACCCATTGAATAATCGATCAATATTACACATTGGGTTTTGTATATAATCTGTTGAATGTTTCCATAGCCTTGTAAGGTTAGTCTCATTAATTGCGACATTCGCATTGTCCTTTTTCCTCAGACTCAAAAATTTCCTTTACATATTCGTTCGATGGAAATGAGGAACCTATTTTTCTATGAAAAATATTTTTAAACTCCAATTTTTCCATTTTTTATACTTCTTAATATTACATTGTGTTTTTAATTAATGACCACTATTGATCTGCATCTCCTTTGATGTGATAAACTATCATGAAAAATCTTTCCCTTTCCCATCTCCAAAAATCTTGAAATATTTTATCTCAGGAATATATCAATTTCTTAGATGAAAATTGATTTTTAGCCCAATTTAATATGGGTGGTTGTTGCCTCATGAGTCTATCTAACATTTATCCTTGGCGTTGTGGATCAGGGTGGTCCAAACGGGTAAGGTTATTATTCATAACTTGAGTGAGTTGTCCTAGTATGGGTATAAGTTGATCATCAAAAGTTTCATCACCATCTCATCTATAATTATCTTGAGTAGGATGGAAATCCATACATGGATTACATTTATTTATATAATTTACATTCCATACACAATGTGTCATTTCTAAACAATGGCATACACTCGATTAGATTAAGAATCAAAACATATAAATCTAAACTTGTAAGACACTGAACATAAATTGAGCTGTTTATAGATATAATACATAATCATAAAATTGTTATCTTGGAGGAGGTATATACTCTTAAATCCTTCAAACTGCTTTGTAATGAAAATGAGAATTGTCCTATGCATATCTCTTTGTAGTGTTGTAAAAAATAGTGCACCAAGGCCTGTTGTCGTGTACCAAGATAACTTTGGTCATGACCGAAATTCTATAATGGAGTTTTCACTCCTAGGTTCATCTGTGCCAATGCCTTCTCTACCTGATCCTTTTTAGACAAGGATGTATATCTTGGAAAATACAAAAAATATCTACACTACCAAAACTCTATGGAGTTATTCTATACTAATCCTCAAAGTCTTTCATAGGTAATATGATCTAATCAGAGTTTACCAAAATCTAGTTTCCATAGTTTGTATTGAACACCCTCTAATACCAACTGTAATGCCCTTACCCCAGATATCTAGAGTTGTTTTATTATTACAGAACATTGGCATGATACAAGGAATCATGTCTCAAATCACTGATTATTGTAGTATCCTTGGAAGTACTAGTTACATACATATGTTTTACATTACATCAGGAGATAAAAACAATGACAACATATTGTCCCCATTTAACACAAATATATCACATAGCCTATCCCTAAAGGTCAACCATTAGAATACCCTATCACACCATGGAAAAAAAATAAATCATTGAAATGGGTGAACTGAAATGCTCAGTAAGGATAACAATATAGCAGAATCATCATAAATAAGCATATATATTTATGGAAATGTATAAGACAAAAAAAACACCATTTAATCAAAAACATCAGCATAATAAGGGAAATATAAATCTAATAATGCAATTAACTGATTCACATTGAAATTCTACTAGTCGAATAATCACTTGATATATCAATTACTAATTTTAAAATGATAGAAGGAAAAAAGTTAGACTTCAAAACCACATAGTTAAGGACTCATGCCAAGACTACATATATGATTTTTTCAGGGCTATCTTCCAAGACACTAGTTTGTCTAATTAGACATTCCGATTCATCGAGGCCCTATAGTGGGATTTACCCGTCTCTTAATAAGTCCAATGCATTCCTCAACTGAAAATGTTGAAACATAACCTAAAATTTTATATTTAAACTAGAATATGAAATGGCAATACATTAACCAAAAACCATAAATAGTATAAAAATAACACATCCATTGGCAATAATAACACAAAAACATCAATACAATATGGATGATTTGTATCATATTAAATCAAAATTAAACAAGTATAAAATCCATTAATGGATGTTGACATTAATGATATCAAAACAATTAGAGAGAAATATATCTTTCTATTTGGAAATCATTTTAAAGTCATGTAACTATAAAAGAAAGAATTTATTTTGAAAGTATTCTTATAAGTTTTTAAGGGAAGCTACAAATGTTTCATATTAATGGAGAATAGTCTAACCCTCCATATAAGATAAAAAACCATTCTTAACATAATTATTCGAAAAGGAAATTAAGTTACATGTTTGGAAAATGACGGAATGATTCCTTTCAAACCATTTTATAAAATTTATAACAACGGTATAAATGAATTTAACACATAGTCTAGTAAATAGTAAAAATGTTTTGAAATACATTTTTAAGAAACATGGATTTGGATGATAATGACATCTTAGTACATACATACTTAAAAACAACCTCTGATAATAATGATATTGTGAAATTGGACCTTACCTTATACTTTTCTTTTGTCTAGGGTACGTTAACCTCCGATATAATAGTTAAATCATTGTTATTAAATAATAAATGAACGAAATACTTAAATATGATATCATATATGATCTAATAATATTGATTTGTGAATAATAATTTAGTTGTTTTATTGTTTCAGGTGTTAACTAAATCTTTTAAATTAAATGATTTGTTACGTAAGTCATGTTTGTTATGGATATGATGTATTTGATTAATATCCAAAATTATATTATGTTCTTAAATATTATTTTTAATAATAAAATGAAATTTATTATTGAATGGTTACGATGGAGAATGAATTTCATCGCGTTCGTGGAAATAGTAATCCATACTTATGCACGAATATTATACCATTTCATTTTTTTAATTTTAAAAGGAATAAAAACCAAATGATAAATATTAATATTATTATTATAGTATAATAAAAAATTTTATATATGTTACATATGTTTATTAACACCAACCATTATACGTTCCATTAATTGTATGAACGAGTCATATCAGCTTGAGTGGGTGGTAGTCCACACATCCTTAAATAAAATTATAATTTATATAAAACATGAAAAGAATAAAGGTTTTCTATAAAATATAATTACAGAAGCTTATAGATAAAATAAATATGATCAATAACATATATTATTATATAGCCATCATAATGGACACCATAATAGGTGGTATTAGAATATTGAACAATCATCATTTCGAGAGGAAGTAGTTCATCGTCCATATAAAAAATATGCTTTATAGCCATTAGATGAATATATGTGTATGTGCTGTTCAAATCAATATCATACACAAAAACTAGTATATTTAGTATACTTGTATTTTTATAAAACAAAAGAATATAGAGCATTTATGGGGATGTAAAAGTAATATAAAAGAAAATAACTTTAGAGGAGATGTTACATTTAAATCAGGTAAGTACCTTTGGTTTGAAACATATGGTTTCTTTGAAGTGCCTTCTGCCTGAGGTAAGGCATCTAAGAGGAATAGAGGGAAGTAGGGAGATGAATTGGGTAGAGGTTGGTCAAGCCAAGGGGCCTGAGTGGTGTGAGAAATGGGTTAGAGGTGATAGATTTTTATAAGGGGGAGGAGGGGTTCTTTAAGAATGTTTGAAAATATAATTTTATTATATCATAATTTTCTATTTATAAAGGTCCAAAACTCATTAAAGTAGATGAAATGATGACTATTTTTCAAAATAATATCATCCAGTATGAATTGGATAGGTTTTGGTTATTCTGTTTATTTTTATAATCTCTTTTATTTAAATCATTCATTAAAGAGCTAAACACTACGTCATTATTGTGTCATAAATATATTTATTTATAAAAATAATAAAAAAAACCACGATGTAGGGAATCTTTTTAGATTTCATTTTAATATTTATTGTCTAAGAAATAAAATATATAACCTCATATAAAATATTTTTTACTATAATATATATGTTTATGACATTTTGGTCTTTGCTTTAAATAAATTAATATAAAGTGACTTTATCGCCCTCATGTGGATCCATGGGATCCCAAAATTGACCCAATGATTCCAATGGTCAGACATGTATCATAAAATAGGACTAATTCTAAAGATCGGGTAATTAAATGTTATTATAATATTATTTTTTACCCTTCTTTACCACATTTACCACTTTAAACATGGTAAATAAAATATTTACCAAAACAATTATTTATAATGTCAAAAAATAAATTAGACATATTTACACAATTTAGAATTCCTGATTCCAAATATAGAATCTATTTTTCCAAATTCAAAACACTAAATTGGCATAAATAATTTAAAATTATTTCCCATTGGCAAAAGAATTACTGTTTTCAATAAATAATAACTATAAAAATAACGAAACTTGTTAATGTCTAGTTTAAATGTGAAATTACAACCAATGAAGTAAATTATATTAATTGGTTAAAATAAAAATCTAATGATACTTAAAAACCATTTACCTGTATAATCCAACACAATTGATTATTTTTATTATAAATTTTGTTTTTAAATAAAACATAGTATTTTTCACTATTCATTAAAAAATGATTGTTTTCAGAAGAGTAAAAAAAATTACCCTAAACTAATTATGATATTCTGGATCCAAAAATGAAATCCATTTTGAAAAAATATTATAAAATATCAAAAAGTGGGTATTACTATTCAGAATAGTTTGTTTGAGTGGTCGTGGTGTGTTAGAATCTCAATGTTCCATACAAGGTAAGATATTCGAATATTCAAATACAAACGTACCATGGAAACATGGTGTGTTACATTGAATGTGATAATATAATGGAATGAATAAGAAATGGTCATCTGAAAATTCTAGTATTGGAAAAAAAGTAACAAAATGAGGAAGAAAATACATGTTAGACAATATGAATATAAATGTATCATAAAATGAACATTAATAATATGTCATGATATAGCATGAGAATTATTACATTGGAAATGTGGAATCATCTTAAAACACTATGTCATAGGCATAGGTCAAGGTGAAACATGCCATGACAGGAATGTGGAAAAATTACAATAAAGGAATCTGGGAAAAACCATATCCAAAAATGAAATATCATGATACTAACCAATACCAAATTCATTGGACCACTATATAATTCCAGGATCACCCATCACATTAATTTATTCTCATACATAAATGTTCTACATGGATCAAACATCATGGATTCATTAATCTTCATAGATTTTTTACATGATCATGGATGGTGTAATATATAATGTTATTACCATATCAATTAGGTATTAAAATATAAATTTGAATACATTTAATAGTAAAGGGTTATGGTATTCACTACATTGTTACATTTGAATGAAAATCTATCGTGAAATTTGAGTAGCCTAACGATATATAATAAACATTAATAAAATCTGTTTTTCAGAGGGAAATAATGCCTCTAATATTTTAGAAATATATTATATAGTAATAGGGAAATGAATGGATATATGTCAGTATAAGGAATTGGAAATAGAAGGCGTAATATAGTAACGAACCTTCAAAAAGAGGAGAATAGAATGGATTGTAATCATATTTCAGTGTGGTAATTGGTCTACATCAGAGGCCATAAAGAGAGAGAACGAGGTATCTCATCATTTATTAATAACAAGTGTATTATGGGTGAGATGAAAAATCATAAACCATAATTTTTCGTTGAAAATAAAAAGAAATAATATGATAATGAAACTGGAATAAAGATGAGATAAGAAATAATCCATTCAAAATTTCTACATAGTAACAACATAAGTAAGGGTCAAAATGAGAGAGTATTAATGGTCTCAAATAAAAATAATATCAATAGGATTGTAATCTAATCATAATATTGATTGAATATATAAACAATTTAAATTATAATGACACATTTCAAGTGAGATTATTAATTTTAAATAATGAGGGCATTGTGAGGATCCCTTAATTGATTGTGTGACTCCAAAGGCTTGGGTCGAGCATCATGAAATATTGGGGGTAACAAGGGTGGAATATAGTTAGTACATGGGATTGTTTTCTAATGACCCAAATGTTTTAGTGTAGTGAAATAGCATCATGTGTGGATCAATATAAGGAAATAGGTGTATTTCATTATTATTTTGGTTTTGGGAACTAAATAATAAAATATTAAAAATAAAAAACAATCACATGGATTTTCCCAAGGTTTGATCCTAAATAGACTAGTTTATGATATTTTATATGGTTTATGAATATAATAAAATAATTCAATTTCCTTGATGGAGGTGAGTCACACTCTAAAGTGAATCATTTTAAAATAAGAAAATATATTATAAGTATTTGTTGATTCATTAAATATTTTAAAAATAAATTAAAAAATTGATTTATTTTTTAGGGAAAATATATATATATTTTAATATGATTAATTTTATAGTCTTTATTACAACAATATTGTACATTATGTTTTCAAAAAATGGTCAGTATACCTATACGATATTAAATTTTTTACCATAATATTAAATTTATTAAAAATTTATAAATAATTAACCGCTAAAAAATTTCAACATCTTGATTCCAAAAATAATATTAATTTTATCATAATAATTTCCAAATATTCTAATTTTAACTTTTTAAATGAATTTTTTTATTTAAAATGTCTAGTTTTTATCAATAACATTTCTAAAACTTTTAAAATTTATATTTGAAAAAAAATTATATTATAATTTTATTCAATAAATCTTATATATGGAAAATATATTATTAATATATTATTTATTTCCAAATATTACTTAATTCCAATGTTAATAAATTTAATTTCCATACTAATGAATTTTACAATTAGTTCTGTATTATGAAAAAAAAATCTTTATAATGAAAAAAATAATATGAGGAAAATATATTGACTATTCTATTGAATATAATTAAAATATTATTATTTCTATAGTATTGATACATATCCCATTAAAAACCCCACATACTTATAGATAGTAAGGAGTGTGATGGTGGGGATTTCAATGTCTCGTTCGGTGAACATGGTTTGGATCAGGATCTCGATGAGCTCAAACATCACCCATAACTTTTTTTATTATGTGGGTTTATATCATTTTGGTATTAGTCCATGATAAATCATGGTGATGTTTGATCCCTCCGATGTGCTAATAAATGGGCTTTATTGGGTATGATCCTACTAGTTAAGGTCATCACATCTTTTTTCTATGCAAAAATGATTTGATAAATCTATATTTATAATTTTAATGTGTTTAATGGATATATTATCCAAGGTAAAGATACATACTTCTCATTAAAATATAATTAGATATAAAAATAATTTTTCAGGGGTTTTCAAAATCCAAAAATGATTTTATTAAATAAAAATGAGGATTTTATTCATAATAGTTTGGGTCATTGAAATATTCCACCATTTAAAAATACCCCCCTTGAATTTTTATTTTCCCACTTTAAAATACATGAGGGTTACTCTGCCTCATCACCACATTTATTTCACACACTACTTCATAAAACTTATTGTTTTTTCATAACAATATAATAATTGGATGTTTCATATTTCATAGAATTTTATCCTGACAATTATATATCGTAATTGGATCCTCCTCATAGGAATGTTCATTCACAAATGGTACCACTTCTAGCTCTAGTACATGTCAGGGGTTCCAAATTTATTTTATGAAGGGGGATACATAAAATAAAACATGTACTTGAGACAGGATCAGGGGGAGTACTAGTCAAAAGGGCACTTCTCAAATGCAATCAAGGATCCTAAAAAAGGATTATGTACCATTGATTATAATCTCCCATATTCACAAATATAATCAATCTATTCCATGGAGACATGCGGAGGAACAACACCCTGCAACAACAAAATCTAGGAAATGTTGATGATTGTTATAATAGATCATTTATAAACTCTTAGTATCATTGATGTGTTGATGAGTGGTCCTAATAATCTTCACCATTTCATCAACCATTTTAAGACCTATAATCTTTTAATCCCAAATATCATTTTGTCAGTCTAATTTTATATACCACTTCCATGATATTAATTCATTGGGATCCATTTGAATTTATAAGTGTAAACATTATTTATAAGAGAACATTACCAGAGGAAGATGTTTTTCCCATCATCCATTAATGAAAATTTAGAATACTCTAAATATATTCTCATGTATTCATATATTGTACTCTATGTGGCCATCAGTTTTTGTTTGATAATCCAAAATGATGTTCAACTCATTTTATAGGGAATTCTAGAATCATTTCCAAGACATATAGGTTAATATTGAATCTCAATTCAACAAAATCGATATTTTAACACCTTGAAGCCTAACCAATTATCTAATGTATATCTATGCTCGTGAAAAATACACTAAAATTACAATAACGTGTGTTTTATTTGTATGAAAATACTAAATAACCTAGATAAAATTATTTTCGTTGAATTCCTTTGGATATCCGGTGACAAAGTCCATTATGACGATTTCTCATTTCCATTTTGGTATGAGTACTTGTTGCAATATCCTCTTTGAATTATTTGTCTTATCCTTAACTTGCTAACATACCATGAAATTTGATGTATAATCAACAATAACCTTCTTCATGTTATCCCACAAACAATTCTCTCATAGATTTCAATATAAAGATTTGTTTCTAGGATAAATGGAAAAATTTAAACTATTTGAATCATCCAATATTTCCCTTTTAAACTCCAAATTTGATTGACCCCATATTTATGAAACAAATATAATAATTCCATCCTTGTAAATAGTTATATATAGGGATTTTCATTTTATTATTGTTTCTAGTTTATTAATAATTCACGCATCATATTTTTGAGAATATGTTAACCATTAGTGAATTGATTGTTGAGATATTATTTGTGAATGGATTGATGATATTCATTCCTATATGATTACCATGTCCATCCTCTTAAGATATACGTATATTGTATCCTTTTCAATTCTCAATGATTGATATATTATTGGGTCTTTTATATATTGATAAACCTCCACTTTGTTTAAGCACACAGGATGATGGTGGATTGAGTATTCATAATCATCAATGAGGTTTAACTATTCTCATTGGCATATATTCAGATCTCATGTGTGAAAATATTTTTAAGACAATTGTGATACATATATATTGCACAATTATCCCCAAATAGATAATTCCACCAAATTATGAATGGAACTATCACCACTGGAAACTCTAGATCATCTGTGGTATAGTTTTTCTATTGAATTATAAACATCCATGATGAATATGCAATGTCTTTGTATTTTTTAATTAAAACTAATCTCAATACCTTCTTCGATGCATTGAAAAAAAATGTTACCCACTTGTGGGTAGTGGAGCCCGGGGGAATTAATAAGATTCTTTTTCAACAGTAAAAATCATTCTTCACAGTCACCATTCAATGAAATGTTGACTCCCTAATGAGTTTTCTTGATAAGGGGTTTATAAATTGTGATAAATTTCACAAAAATTGTTGATAATATACTACTAACCAAATGAATCTATAGATATTTTTCATGGATAATGGAACAAACAATCCTTCAATTTATTTTTTAGTTGAATGATACACAAATATCATATTTTATATGGAGATATTCCCCTTAAATGAGACTTCATTAAAAAAACTCACACATTATTTACATTTCATAGATCGTGTCCTATTTCAATGTTTTTATTACAGTGCTCATATACTCCTTATGGTCCTCATTGATTTTTGAATATATTAGAATATCATTTACAAATACATCCATGATTTTTTTCAGGATAATCCCTGAATATCATTTATAAGTACTAAATTAATGGAAACAGAATCTCTTAATTTATCGTGAACTTGTTGAGCTCACAATAATCAATTCCATGGATAAATGACTCATCATTCATCTTGATGATGGGGATTGGTTCACCCCATGGAGTAGCACATGTGCATATTAACCTGTTATACATATTATCCTATATATTATTCTATAGCTCCCGTTGTTCCGAAATGGAAATCATATATAGTGTCTTTGATATCGGAAACAACTCACATATATAAAATTCAACCACTTGGATAAGACGAAGACCATTAAATTATTCCAAAACCTAATCAGCATATTCACTCACAATATGAATGCCTTCTAGGATGATCCTTTTATATAATAAATTATTTAAGCTACTTATAATTACTCATTGGAAAATAGTATTTGGTTTTAAGATTATAGTGTTAAATTAGATTCATCCTCATCCTTTCAGTAGAACAAAATTGGGGGTCGATTATTCATACATTTAGTTATTTCCTTCTGGTGAAAATTTAGGTTGGATATATTTTGGGAAATCTAATCCATTATTAGAATCATTTCAAATTCCACCTATGGTATACCTATAATATTTTCATGAACAACATTCCCACAAACATAACCATGTAATATGATAAACATGGGTTGTTTTCATAATCATTTAATATCATTTTATGTTGGGACTCAATATGCTTTTAAAACACACAAGATATTCTAGTAGGAAGTGAATTGAATTACAATATGAAATACACTACTTTAATGTTTTATTTACATGTAATTAATTATTAATTATTAGAAAGAGCATTGGACTTTCAATTCTCCCTAGATATTGCATAGTTTGTACGATCATCATGGTTTTCAACCCATGCATTAACGAATTATCTTGGAAAATTCCCGAATTCTTCACATTTAAGAAATATATATATATGATGTGTTATATTGAAATTTGTTTCCATCTATCAGATTATCCAGTTTATATCAATAATTTTTTTTATGTTCCCTGAATTTCTAGACATTAAAAATCTCTCAACCCCTTTATGACATATCCTAGGGTGCCTTGTTCTGGACATGTTGCATCATGGAAATTTTGTCTTCTTTCCACTATCACATTTTTCATATGGACTTTCAAGAGATTTAATATTCTTATTCATTTTCTTATTTGTGAAATAAACGTTGTTTTAATTGTTAATTGTGATTTTTTATATCCATGTTGGAATAACAACTACATTTCCAACATCAGATCCCATCTTATTATGATTCTAATTTTTAATGTCTTCACACTTCCCATCAAATTTGTGGTTAACATGATTCCTCCTATTTCCTTCCCTTATATTAAATAAAAAGAAAAAATATGGAAGAGTATATTAAAAGATTAATCAAAAATGGCTAATACAATGTCATTACATAGATAAGTTATATATTAAATATATCTCCATAACATATGAGTTTCTAGGATTCAACCTATGTTATCTGTGATCAATTTCCTAAAATATATTTTTTCATGATTCTTTTTTCCTTCTTAGTGATGTCTGATAATCTATTGAATTTACCTATGAATATAACCAGGGAGTGTAAAACCATGTGTATAGTATGACCCATTAGTGTTCACCAGATTACCCTAAGATGGACTAAAACATCTATTCAGAGATTTTACTCTTAGGTACATTTAATTCATATCCATTTCCACATGTACTATACATACATGCGTCAATTTTCATGATTAATCACATAATCAATACTAATGAAAATTTAGTTATTTATTTCTTATAAATACTATTATTCCTAATGAATTCACTAGGGTTCTCTAAACTTAAGGCATTCAATATTGTTTTCTAACACTAATCCACTGAATAACTGAAACTATAATATGATACCAACATTAACAACCCTACTATTTATTACACATTAATATATGAATTATTACCGTTAATAAAGCATAGAATATGAATATAACTAGTTTCACTGATAAATTTGGTACAATACATAACACCAAAATCCATGAAAAGAAAAATACAGATTGAAAAATTCATTGACATATCCTAAGTGTTCATTCAAACTAATCATTGAATTGGATAACCTAAGGAAATACATAAGAATGGTGTGAGATATAAATTCTAGTAAAAAAATAAACAATCAATAACATGAGGATGAAAATAAATTCTAGATAATAGAAATATCGATGGATCATAAAATTAACATGATTAATAAAAAATGATATAGATTTATAATCATAACATTATAAATGTGCAAACAAAATAACACAAATAATAATAAAAGTAGTTCCACAATAATATCTTGATGATATGATAGTGGAAAAAGATCCGTAAAGGAATCAGGTAAAACTTCTACATTATCATGACATATCATTATATAACTATTACCCACTGAATTTGTGTTCTATATAATTCATGACACACCCGAAACATTCATTTCAATATCATGTTTATGTGTTCCTTATAGAACATACAACATAGATTAAAAAATCAGCATATTTTATTACATGATCATGTAGTGTGAAATAAATAAATTAAGTTCCCAATGAAAATAGTTATAATTTTTTAAATATTAATACCCATTAAATGAAATGTTTATAGTATTCTCTACAAAATTTATTTGGAATGAAAATTCCCAGTGAATATTCAGTAGCCTATGAATGTCGCATAAAAATTCATAAAATGTGTTGATGAGAGGGAATTTGGGAACTCAATGTTGGTATAAATGTTATTTAGTATTTGGGACATGGAAGGACATATATCAACATATTCAGTTGGTAATATAAGGTGTAACATTATAATGAAACACGAAGATAGTGGATAAATGAAAATTTTATTATAAAATATTTGCATGGTAACTCGTGTACATGGGAGATATTAATGTCAAAAAAGTGGTATATAATAATTTATAAATAATAAGTGAAGTATGGGTATAGTGAGAAAACATTCCTCATCATTAATAATTGATAAAAAATGGGAATAAAAATATAAAAAACATTGATAATGATGAAAAAGGAAAGTACAATTATGAAAATTCGGCATAGTAAGGTCATAGGTAAAGATTAAAATGAGAGAGTATAATGTGAATCTGAATAAAATAAAATTAATTGGACAATAATATAATAATAATAAATTAGTGAACATATTACCCTATGATATTTTAAATACAAATATCATGTATGATTCTTGAATTGAATGTAGGAGAGGAAGGTGAAGATCCCTTATTTAGTGATCGACTATAATGGCTTGGGGAGGCTTCATGAAAGCTTATGGGATTCTTAAATTGACTATAGAGAGCAGAACAAATATTTTTTCATGCTAGATGGCGTTTTTGTTAAGTTAAATGGGGGATTGAGAGGGTTTATATAGGGAATGAGGGGTATTTTATTATTATTTCTGTTTGGACACTTAATAATAAAATTTTCTAATATATAAATAATCCCAATATGTTATCCACTATTTAATGAAATGGGGGAGTGATTTATGTTATTTTATAAGTCTTGAGGCCAAATATAATATTATAATTCCCATTCTTATAAGACCCGAGTCACACTCTCAGAGAAATTATTCTCAATTCACAAAATATATTATAATCCTTAGATGATACATAAAGAATTTATATATTAAATCAACAAAAATAATATTATATTACGTAAAATGTAAACATATATTTTTTGGATGATACCTTTTATATTATCTATTACCTAATTGTTGGCCCATTGTGATGTAATAAGACACTACATATATTAATATGGTACTTAATGTTTACCCCAAAAATTGATTATCTCAAAAAATATTCATAAATTCACCCTTAGATAATAATGACATCATGATTCCAAAAATAAGATTCATTTTATTTAAAAAATTTATAAATATTTCAATTTTTTCATTTAAAACGAAAACTATCATTTTTTTAAAATGATTGGTTTTCTATAATAATAATTTTTCAAATCATATAAAAATTACTTTTCAAATAATATTAAATTTATGATAATTTATTTTGAATTAATGTTATTTTTTTGATAATTATATAATAAAATAAAATTTATTTGAAAAATTAAATTAGTTCATATATTAGTTAGTTGAATTTGAATGTTAACAAAAAATATAATTTCTGATTTTTTTTAATCAATAATAAAATACATTAATATTGTATCAATAATATGATGAAAATATATTCATTATTATATAAAAATATAATTCACATATTCTAATTTCTGTGTTCTTTATTTGTATCCATTTAATACAACAATATTCCCACTACGATTATAGTGTGTGATTGTGGGGCATACATGTGGTCATTCGGTGAACATGGTTTGGGTCCTGATCTTAATGAGCATGAACTTCCCCAGCAAATAGTTTCTCTCATGCGTCCTTTTTTGGATATCAGCTTGGCATTGGTTTTGGAAAAATGTTAGAAATGTTATCACCCTTGTAGGCTCCAATAAATATGTGTAAAAGGGCACGGTCCTTCTAGATCATGCAATCACTTAATTTTTTTGTGCCAACAATATTTGGTAAAACCATATATTTATTCTAGTCATGTGTTCAGTAACTATGTTATCAACTGTAATAATAATTAATTTAAATTTAAATTCTATTGAATATTATTAAACAAAATGATTCATATTCTTTCAATAACAATAATACATTTAAATAAATAAAAAGGGGGAATTTTATTCATAATAGTATGGGTTATTACAATTATGTTTCCTTCTTCATCCCTATTCATCATGATTACCCTGATCATGGTGGGATAAAGATATTAGTGATTGGTTATGGTTAGTTTTTTCAATTTTAATTCTTTAGTTATTGGAACTAATTGAATGGAATCTATTTCAATCTTCTGCAACGTTGTTTTCAAGTTCATGTAGTTGTTTTTATTGTCTATTATGGTTAAATTTCATTTTTTTGATTCCATTATTGATTTTTTCATTGGAAAATTAACACTATCTCCAAAAAAAAGTTATAATTTATATAAAATGGAATATACCAGTGATTAGTTTTTATGTACTAGATGATCATCAGTATGTGAGAGAGGGTTAATGGATTTTGGTAGTTTTTATTGATAAGCAAGAACCTATTTGGTACATCCCACATAAATTGAATATATTTAATGAAAATTCTCACTCATAGATGGAGGGAAGACCAAACTAAGATCTTGGTATAGTTCTCCCTCACAATTACCATTTGAGAGATAGAGTGAGATGTAATGATAGTGGAATGTCATGTTAATTGACATAAAATAAGATGATTGAATAAAATAGATCAAGAATTGAATTGTAATTATAAATCGACCCTCGACAAGAACAAAATTTTTATACTATATAATTCAATCACTTGAGTTTCCTATTTCCTTTCAATATATTTCTTAATTTATTTATTTTTATTCAATGAATTTTAAACAATTTAATGCAATGAAACACTATTTTTTCCCTCTAATTAAAAGTGGAAATCATTTTGTCTGAACTCTACTTCTTCAGACAACATTGTTTTAATAACTGTACTGTACATAGGTAATAAATAATTTTTATCCATGCCCCATAACAAGATGTATATAAAACATGGAAGTATTGTTAGGGTGGAAATGAATCCTAACAAATAGAAAAGATTTTTTTGATTTTTATGTTGCACTACCTCCCTAGAAAAGGAGTGAATGGAACATAAATCTATTTCATAATTTGATGAAAATTTTGGTGTTACTAGCTACCTCTTGATTTATTAATTAATACCTTCAATTAGGAGATAAATTATTCATTCCATGATTCATATATAATCTAGAGAATACAAGTAAATAATTATTAAGGTAGCCTCTTACACATAATAAATATATAAATCACATTACATTAATATGATGAACTTCATATTCATTTTATATTTTTTACGCATGAGGGATATATTTATCGAATAATGTATCCTAAAAATTATTACATTTCATTAGTTCTACTTCTTCTTCCTCCATAGTACTCTATACCAATAACCACTATTGAAATGTGTCACATTTGATGAAATAAAATACATTGGCAATGTTTTACTCTAAATTAAATCCAATGGCCCTAAATATACTATCTTGAAAATTAATACATTCATAAACTAAAATTGGGTTATAATTACAACAATATGATGGGGAATATATCACATTATTATAGAAATAATAGAAAAATATCGTTGTATAATAGGATTATCCATCTAGGTAATGTAATTTTTTATAACCTCATTTAGTTTCCATAATATAAACATGATTTTCATTTTTCAAATACCATTTTTTTGGATTCATCAACAGGAATGTCTATACTTAGGGAATGTTAAATGATACCATTCTTCCATTTATGTTTCATTTATAAATAATGGAATATACTAAATTATCTCTAAAAATTATTAATATTAAATCCTATTGTATTATTCAAAATTTTATTTGACACTTAACAAAAATTATAATTTATGCATTACTAATCGCAGGATCATAAACTTGGTTTCTTTGTGGAAATCATTATTTTCTAATCCCCAATAATAATTACAATATAAAATAGGAATTATCCAAAGAATATCAATAGGGATTTTATAATGGGTGTGATGTACAACAAGTTTTCATACACCATGTCACGATCTGATCAATCCTAATGCTCTATTATTTTTGTTGTAACCCTATTCTCACATTATTATAAAAAACATCCACATGTAGAATCCAAAAATGGATTTATTTCTATTCAAAAAAAATAATTAATCTCTTTATTACAAAAACCATAGGATTTTATTATATTATTATACTCCAAGTTTATCATTGGTTTATGTTCCTAATTAAATGTTTATCATAATATATTACACAATGTACATACTATACATAAATTCTTACCAATTGTAATGACTCTGACCCCAGTAACCCGAAGATGATGAGTAAATTATTATATTTAAAAAAATACAATGTGTAAAATAATGAATGTCTGATCATTTAGAAATTTTGGATAATATTATATGTATATGATATACATTTTATATTGGGAAAATAAAATAAAACAAAACAAAAAAATGATCCACATATTTGAAACTCATATAATGGATTCATCTTCAAAACCTAGGGAATTGAAAAAATTTAAATGTGAGCTAAAATTCATTGTATGTTTTAAATATAGTAGATGCTAACAAAAAATATTAATTAATAATCATTATGGATTATTAATAATTGAAAAAACATGAAAGTTAATAAATTATATTATATCATAACGGGATAAGGCATAATCAATATGGAATGGTAAATAAATGAAAGCACGATCCAACTAATCAATAAAAAAATTAAGGTTCTTAAAGATATTATATCATTGAGAATATATAATAGATAATAATTATAACTACATTTGTAATTATGTAGATTCTTAATTATTAGACTTAATGATATAAGGCATCAATATACATCTTACATCATGTTCTTTTACAAGATTGGCTGAAACTACTGTATATAACAATTTATATATAGCCCCTAATTTGTATCATGATATATATATATATGAATCAAGGGGATATCTGTACATAGGTCCAAATAATAACTACATGTCTAATGAATTACATATTTATCCAATAATTTGTTTAATTCCTAAATAAATATTCCTTACAATAAAATATCCTTATTGAGTAATGGATTCCGATATATCAACAATTCCCCTGCTAATCAAATCACATTCAATGAAAACCCATATTTAAGAGTGATATATTATTTCTGGAATAAATATTTATATAATTAAATGATATGATTATTTAATATAAGTATAGATTATATTGATAAAAAATCACAAGAATGTGAATTTTTCAAAAGTAATTTAACAATCACTATATATATTGAGATTGTATGATATATTATTCACCTCTTTTGTTAATTTTATATTATAAACCCATGATGAAGAAATTTAAAAAGAAACATTAATCCTAATAAATAAATATGTATTGTTTTGAAATACATCATTGTTGTAGTATATAGACACTATAATATTGTAAATGTGCAATTAACAAATATGACTTAGTGAAATCGAAATTTATGCAAAATCCCATACCTCGCACATTCCATTAGTAAAACATTATTTAACCTAATATATAATGGTTTTAATAAAGTTATTAACTTATTCCAGAACAATAAAAATATTTACAACATCAGATATGTTCCTCTAATAAAAATTTACCATGTGTTTGTTAAAATTATTTTTTTAGTGTCATTGTTTCTGGTGTTAGATTCCTTCTTTTTTCATGCATGTATTATAAGGAATGTTCTAGATCATGTTATAAAGATATAAATAAAAAACCTATATAATAATATTTTTTTTATAAATATAATATTTAAATAGTAGACTATTTATTACAACCAGTCAAAACTAATCTGCAGGGAAAAGGAATCGCGTTGCTTTATAATGATTGTATGTTGTACGTACGGATGATTGATGATATCATCTCATTAACATGTGAAATGGTATGAAATTACATTATATATTAAATTTAATGACAAAATATAATATCATTTATGTCTAATATATTCATTTATATTATTCATTTTGAAATTACATTTTTCTATTATGTGAAAATTGATTGAAAATGCTTTGGGTGGTGGTATCCCTCGATAAATACAAGTCATGTCATCACATTTTAAATGGTATGAATATTAAGACGTTATTCATGATATAATGATTGAAAAAAATAATTATTTAATAAATTATTTTTATAAACATTAATTTCATCATTTTATCATACCTAAGTGGTGTTTATGGAAAAGAAGTGACAACATTTCGTGAGGCAGTGGTCCACTATATAAGTGATTGGTGATATTAGTTCTCATTTGATTGAAGTGTATATTAATAAATATTATTAAATAAACAAAATAAAATATTAATATGTGGTAAATATTACATTTATTATATTTAATGTTATATTTAATATCATATATTAAAAAATTAAAAATAAAATGAATGTTCTTATTTAAGACAGTTACCTTCTATAAAATAATCTTCCTTTGAATATCCTATTTATGACCCAATATATGATAATTTTGGGGGACCCAAATCTCCAAAATATGTTTATGGGTCATGGAGAAAGATTTTTTGGGGGGGTTTTATGCCAATTGGATTCTTAGGTGTATATAAGACAAGGGAGAGACTACCCTCGTATAAGTGGGTAAAGGGGAACATCTTGGAATTTTATATGGAATTTTCTTAAAACAATCAAAAATGTTAAATTCATTCCAATTAAATAATAATAAAATTAACCATATACTCTAAATTAGGATGTACAAGGGTGTAATAAGTATATAAAATAATATTTTTAAATATTTTTAGGTCATTGAAATCCTTATCTTTTTTGTTTAACCCTTGGTAAACCAATTTTTAGATTCAATTAGACAATTAATTATGACACATTCACTATTCATTTTTGTAAAAATTAATTGAGCATTTTAGATAAAATAAATTATGATTATTCCAAATTTGGAACAAATTTTCTAAATTTTAATTAACATAATTTCAATAATTTAATTTAATTTTATATCGAAAAATGGCTTGAAAATAGCATTCCAAAAAAACCCACATAATTGTAATAAGGATTTAATATGAAAATAAAATGAAAAAATGATTCAATGTACATAAAT
Organism: Viscum album; assembly: GCA_963277665.1. Classification (NCBI taxonomy): domain Eukaryota; kingdom Viridiplantae; phylum Streptophyta; class Magnoliopsida; order Santalales; family Viscaceae; genus Viscum; species Viscum album. The sequence continues at coordinate 862,315,122 of OY728152.1, read as the reverse complement.
TGTATTTAATATACTATATGATAACTAATTTTTCTTGAAGAACAATTTAAAATATAAATTTTTATTATAAATAATATAATGAAAATCATTTTCTTTAATAAAAATAATTATTTATCACTATTCGTAGTCCAATGAAATGTCTATAAAAAATATTAAAAAATCACCATATTCATAATATTATATTATTATTTTTATACTGAAGATTATTTTTTGAAAATAAATTTTTTAAAATAGACAAAAATAAATTTTTATAATTTTTTCAGGGATTGACGAAACAATTATTTTGAAAAAAATACATTTTCTTAAAAAAATTCATTTATTTTCAATGTAATATAATTTTTTTATAATCAATATATAAATAATTAATATATATAAAATATAGAATTTTTTTAATTTATTTAGTAATATAAATACCTACAAATATAGTGGTTATGTTATAATGGTATATTTTAAATAAAATATTTATCATGTATCACGTTTTATATAATCGTAATGTTACACTAATCCCAATCTATAAACGACATTTAAATATTTTAAATTATAAAATGATAGATTAGTGGGGTTATACACACAAATTCAATAAAAAATTCCACAGTTTAATGAAACTATTTCTTTTAATCATGTTTTTAAAATATGTGTTAAAAATTTTGTAATACTTCATTAGAGATTTGTGAAAACATTTTGATGAACATTTTAATGAATATATGTACATGGATGGAAAATATAATTGGTCGAAATAAAACGTGGTCTAGCTTCCATTAAAATATTATTTTAGTATATTGGTTGTATAATGGTGAAAAATGAAAGGGAAAAAATAAATTTATTGAAATAACCAATGCTGATCCAAATTGATTGTGATTAATATATAATGATCATATAATTTACATAATTGAAGGAAAAAATTAAAAAATATGTAATAATTAGTATATTTTGAAACAAATCTTAACAATTATCATATCCTATAATTAATAATTAATCAATGAATTGATTATATGAAAACAATTTAAATCCATAACAAATAATTAAAAAATGAAACATAATATGGTCATTGGTTATTTAATATATAATTATAATAAGACATTGTAAATTATGTATATTTAACCCAATGAATGGACGTTTAGTTAATAAACCTCAAAATAATATTGTAACCGTCATGTCAACTTCCCTCATATGATGTATTCCACGAACTCTAATGACTGAAGTCAATGTCATTCATTATTTTATTGTGATGATTACAAGGAATGAAATCCCAAAGGGCTTATTAGTTTATTAGTTTTGTAAAAAAACCTATTACATAGATGATAGGCATATTACATAGGGAAATATAAAATAAAACATGATAATTAATAAAATGAATGAAAAGCATTCTATAAAGCTTAATAAACGATTTCTTCATCATAACCCATGGAAATGAAAGAAAATAAGGGTTAGGTCAAATTCTCATTAAGGGATAAGTACAATAGAAGCTATAATGCGTTATTAATGATTAATAAATATGGAAAATTAAATAAAAATAAATAAATTACATTTTCATAACTCGATAAATCATATTCAATAGGGAAAAGTAAATATATGAACACACATGTCATTTAATCAAAAAACTGAGAATTGAAATCATCCATAAATAATGTCAAAAAAATTCTCATGGGTCATAATAATAACTAAATTATCAATAATGATATTTTCTAATTATTAGATTTTATTCTCAAAAATATCATCAATCCTATACTATCATGTTCTATCCTCAAGACTATTTAAAACATAATATGTAAAAAACATCTAATTAGGAAAACAAATTTCAACTCATGTGACTACCGATGTATCATGGATCATATATTAACGATTAAAAAATTACTATAAATTTTTTTAATAATTACTCATATATGAAATGATATAATCAGTTAATGAAAAATATGAAGTGTCGTCAAATATCAATATTGAATAAATAATATAATTTTTTCAATATTTTTTAAATTAATCTAACAATTATTAATGTAAAAACCATATATAAAAACAGTATAGGGATTTATAAATAATTATATCCACTGCATGAGAATATTAATATTTAATATAAATTATATTTGAAATAAAAAATTTCATAAAGAAGTTATTATTTCAAAATAATGTCTACAATCACAAAATAATGTTAATCAGCAAAGATAAATTTTACCACATAGAAATTTTTTGTCAAAACACAATTGATGGTACAATTAATAGTTATAATTACAATACCATGAACCATTATTGAATAATTATACTAATGTATTTAGTTGAAGTATGTATACCAAATCAATGTGAATTGGTTCATAAGAACAAATATGTGTCAATGGAATGTAAATTGATCCCAAATCACTTACCTTGTATTTTCGTTTGGTTGATCAACACCTAAACTGAATAATAATGGTTTTACCATTATAATAACTTATTAAATAAATATAAAAATATTTATAATTTCATATATTATCTTCTTACAATATCTTATTACACTTTGTGTTGACAATATATAATTATTTTTAATATTTCATGTGTTTATCTCATTATTTATTGAGTAAATTTTAACTAGTTAATATTGGACAATACACATAATTTATAACATTAGGTTACTATAATTTATTATCAATATATATATATATATTAACATTATACCATAATTTTATGAGATAGGAAATTAAATACAATCTTTATTGGGATGGTAAGCAATACAACTGCATGAACATCATTTCCATTTTCATGTTATATTAGAAGAATGAAATGTAAATGAATATATATATATATATATATTACATTGATAGTATAATTTTTATGTCATATATGTCACATAGTTTTATTGAAATCATATTTAATATACGTGATAAATTTTTTGAATGAATCTCATCCCTTTGATTAGGTGGTAGCCCACATGTCCACAAATAATGTTATCATATTCCACAAAAATGGAATGCATGAAGGTTCATGTTATATAAAAACTAATGAATCATAAGGATACTGTAAATGTAATATATATAACATATAAAATATAAATCCATCATTAATACCAATCTTGAACGGTTGTAATGGAATAATGTATGATATTAGTTCATGAGGTTGTAGTCCACCAAAAAGTCAAACAATGATTGCATATCCCATTTGTTGGAAGTGTGTGTGAGTTTATTTTGTATCATTAACATATAATTTTTTTGTATATTGACGATAATTATGTAATTATATAATATATATGTATATATGTAACAATAATTGATGTAGTAGACAATGGAATAAAACAAAAAAGGCTCATTGATGAATAATTCCACTTTTTACGGTAACTCATTTTTTTTAATACCAAAATCTTCCATGCTTTTTTATCATAAAGATATTATGATTTTATTAAAATTTTAGGATTCTTGGGGAATTATTTATTATTAGTCTTCTAGAGATATATGGAATGATTTTTTTGAATATGTGTGGGGGTGATGTTCCATTTTATTGTGGATGAGCAGTGGCATTCGTTGTGAATAAAAAAAAGGTGAAAAATATTGAGATTTTCCATTATATCATGATAATCCAATAATTTAAAAAAATCAAAAAAGTTGAATATATTTACATTATATTTCTAGAAAATTTCTTTTTTAAAAAATATCCAGATCATTGTTTCACATAGGTTTAACATTTAGTCCCTTGTTATGCCAGATTTTATCATAGTTTATAAAATTATTTTTTATTTCTACAACTAATTTTATTGCAAAAAAATTTATATTATTAAAAAATTTATTCATTATTATTAAAAAAATATTTTTTTCAAAATAAAATAATACAAGTGACATGAATTAGCATAAAATTATTCTCACAGCCGAGCCGATGAAGCCTGTTTTTAAGGTATGAATGTTCAATAGTTTGAAATGTTTTGGGATCAAATTTATAATTAAAATTTATTAAAATAAACAAAATTGGATTTATATATGTAATATTTTTTAAAATAAACATTAATTACAATAAAATATATATTATTTTCGGATAAATAAATTAGTCAATAATGCATTTCTCGATTAAAAATCATAATTTCTTACATTTCATGAAAAAATGTATGTTTTTATTAGAATACCATAAATTTCTCCATTTGATAATTCGTATATATCACATTAAAAAATTATATTTATTTTTCATATAAAATTTATATTTGTTTCAAAAATTTGTTTTAAAATATTATTACCATTAAAAGGAGAAAAATATGTCATTAGAAAAATAATTGTTTTTATGCATAACAATTAACATGTTCATATGAGATTCATTTAAAATATGTTGAAATGATGTAAAAAATATTTGGATTAATATAATATATAAATATATATATATATATATATAATTAAAATACCCCACCAATAATAATTAATTTAATTTATTAAGATAAAACATCTTTGAGCTCAAAATTGTTTTTTTATAAAAACTTTTCTTTTGTACTCATATTATTTCAATATTCATTTCTATTTTATTGGAAACTAGTGAATTCATATGTATATTTTTATAAACTCATCAATAATATTCTTTAAAACGAATTTAATGTCTAAATTATATTTTCATTTAAATAGTAATATTAATAATATTCAATAAGAATTTGTGTTTCATATAATGTAATCCATCAAACGAACTCGTGGTGTGAAAAAATGATAAAATCAATGTTGTGTTAATTGAAACATATAATATAGATTGAATTTATTTTATATAATAAATATAATATATATCCTAATGATATTATATTACCTTAGGTTCTTAGTGTTGGGAATCGTAAAAACTATAAAATAAAATGCCTTTTTTGAATTTATGGATTTTCATTATCCTCACTGCAAATAAATTACATCCCCAAAATTTATTCTTGATCTATGTAATTGAGAATTCCATATTTGAAAACAAAATATCATTGAATTACTCAAATCATAAATAATGTTAATAAAACATCATCTTTATAAGATGGATTTGAAAATGAGAATGTAACAAAAAACTAGGCATTAAAATAGGAGAATATTAATGAAAACAAGGAAATGTGTGAGAAATATATCTCTCAATTTATGATAGAGGGTGACATAAAACATGTGCAGAAAAACAATTATGTCAAAAAATCCTTAAACTAGGTGGTCTGAATAAGTTCATTGATATCATCAAAATTAATGATAATAGAAACAATTTTTTATTGAATACACTTTTTATATTGTTGAAAAATTATTTCGCTGTACAAGAATATTTGGAAATATAAAATCATGGTACTATTAAATTTAATATGCATAGTCCCGAACTTTAGAAGATCACGGAAATATTTTCACATTATCCCATAACACATGTTCCATACCTGGTTTATGTAATACATCATTCTCTAATACCACGTTAAATGTTGAACTTAAACAATTTCAAAAATGGTTAAACAATCCAAAATTTTATTATCCAACACATTATAATCATTTTCATGGTAGTTAGTAGTTCCATTATTACATATTAATATGAATAATCTCATTATCCGAATTCATTATCTAAAACATCATAATCATAATAAATATTATATTTCCCTCATTCATTTGTCTTCCAAAAAGAGTAACTTGCTACCAAATCAGTTTCCATTGTACCATTCAACATACGTTCTAAAATATTTAATGAAAAATACTATAAAAATAATAATTATATATTTTATAAATCATATGATTATATCAAATTCAATACAATAAATATACAACATATATCATATGTCCAAATATAAAATCACAATAATCATTTCTTTTCAATTATGTCAATAAAAAATTAATAACAATGATTTGTTAACTTCTTTTATGGTACATTCCCTTTAACTCTAAGGGGGATAGTTTTTATAGTAAACTATATTGATATTGTTATATCATTTAACATTAGTTTTTTAATTCTTACCTTTTCATTCTATATAGTGACCCATTTCTCCACTAATATAAAAGATTCCCAAACCATTCCAGCATTTCCCTTGGTTATTCTTTCTAGAATTATCACATTTTAAGGAATATTTCATTCAAATCCACCCATTATTTGTTATTTTCACTTTTATCCACTTATTGACATGATTCCAATTTAATACATTATACTTGGAGAATACTTTCTCTGTTATGATAGCATATAAGACCATTTAATTGAATGAAGAAATGTTTCGAGACACTTGTTCCCTAAGAAACCTTGCCTATTCCCATGAATGAAGGGATCAATATTTCACTTCCTGTTGCATATGAAATTCATAGAATACCATTAAATAATTTTAATTTTATATTTGTAATCAACCACACCTTTTCCTCCCATTTCTTTAATTTATGGAAATTTTTCACCATCATAGTTTGTTACTATGGAAATATTTGTCAAAATATATTTCCTTAAACACATTGAAATTTATGAGTTCCATTTCTTCATCCCCCATAGTATTCAGTATCAATTACCACTAGGTATCAAAATCACCAATGAGACAATAAATTGAATGTGTTGGATTTTACTTTTATACACATCCCAATTTTATAAATATCATTGATGAACACTTAATCCATTACCCAAATCCCATTTGGTCAGTAGTCTCAATAAATAGTGGAATCATCTACTGCATATAGTGATCCAACAATGAAGGATCTCTTTGTGTAATATATATCACCACCTAGAAAATGATATGTGTCATAACCTGATAAATATCACCTAATAGACCTATAATTGAATACTTCTAATAGAAGATTATTAGTTTTATTATTATGTTTGACCCAACATTTTCTATGAATGTTGATACCATTCTTCTTTCTAGGAACTATTTTTAAACAATTTAATATATTTTATTACATAATTAAACTATTATTCATAATGTATAATCACAAATATATTGAAACACATATGATAAATTTAAATCTTTTTCCATAATAAATTTCATAATAATAAAATAGGATTTTTTAGGTTATCATTAGTCTCAAATACTTCATAATTGTTAGTAATGAAACATTGAATTATACTATGTATATCCCCTAATACTTCCAAATTAGGTTCATGGTAAGTCCCATTTTCATATACCATGTTAAAATTGTGTTAGAACCTACAAAACATTCTACTGTTGTAACCCCTAGTAACATCTATGACAGAACTGTGTCTACATCTAGTATCCCCTGATGGATGTATTTCGTGGAGGAACAACATAATCTACAGCTTACCCAAATTCTATTATTTTTTATATAATTATCCTAAATTTATATTTTAGATGTATATTAAAAAATCTATGTTTTACTAAATATCTTTTATATTGATTCTACTAAACTTCTACTGATACAAACTGTATCTCCTAACCACAGAAGCCTGGAGATGGTGCAATAAATTATTCCATTGGAATGATTATAAGGAATCAACCTCATAAGGACCGATCCGTTTTAAATCATAGGAAAAATATTAAATAAATTATACCCATTTTATATTGATTAATTGAAAATAAAAAAACATTAATAATAAAATTAAATTAATAATATCCTTGAAATCCTAATCAAGGATTTCTTCTTCCTTACATGGGTAACAGAAACAAAATTACGGAGAAATTTTTTTTTCGTATGCTTTAATTATAGTATAATATATCATGAATTAATAATTAATAAAAATTATATAATGTATAAAAAACTAAACAAAATTTCGAATTATGAAACTATATAAGGAATAAAAAAATATGGCAAAGTAAACAGCAAAACACGCATGTCATTTAATCATTAAATATGAATGAAAATTTATTGATAGATAACGTCAAGGAAAAATACCATCGATAGTAATATTAATTGAATTTAAAATATATAAAATGATTAAATACTGGATGATATGTTTCATAGTCAGATTACTCTTTTACCATAATGATATATTATAAAGATTCTTTAAAACAAACTAAGTAAAACCCATCAGATTGACCAATAGTTTTTATCTCATGAGAATATCGATGCATCGTGGTGAATGAATGAAGAGGTCCAAAAAACATGTTGTTCATTTAAAAAAAATTCATCCTCTATAAAATGATCCATTAAATTAATGAAAAATATGCCATATCTTCAAATATATGTATTGAGAAAATGATATGTATTTATAAATATTTCCCCAATTAATCAAATAATTCTCAAAGTGGAAACTATATATAAAAATGCTATACTATTTAGGAAATAATAATATCCATTGAATGATAATATATATATTTACTATAAATTTATATTATAAATAGTTGTAATATGTATGTTATTCAGTCATGAGAATCTTAAAAATTACAAAAGAGTGTTAAATTGCAAGGATAACTTATACCACTATGTAATTTTCATTTCAAAACTCCTAGAAAAAAATAATTAAAATTGAAACATATAATAATAGGAATAATTTTTGAAAAGAAATATATTAAATGAAAAAATTGTTTTATAATCACAATGTCTACCTGAATTGGTGAACAATAACAAATAATATAAATCTAATGTGAAATGATGCAAAATACTTCAACATGTATTTATTTTTTAATAAACATTGTTTAATCTCATATATTGTGGTCTAAAAAAATTAATAACTTATTAATGGACCCTACACATTTATATAATATAATATAGTATATTTATATGATATCTTATTACCTGTTTTGTTTTAATTATTTCATTATTTTCACTATTTGTGGTGTTAATTTCCGAGTTTATCGAGATGCTTTTTACTTGTTATTTTACTTCCAATTAATTAAATCGTGATTTAATAATCAAAATATTTTAACAAATGGTTTATATAATATATCTTTATTATATATTTATTTATATTTATCCATAAATCTTGAGGGATAAGAATTTAAATACACTATTCATGGTGATGGTTGCTAGTACATACTCATGAAAACCTTTTCAATTGTCATATCATATTTAAAGAATAAAATGTAAATGATATATATATATATATATATGAATATTAAAATTTTATTATAATATGTATTTCATATATGTATCATATTTTTATTAAACTCCTCCATAATACATTATATGAATATTGATATTGAATCACATGGCTTTGAGTAGGCAATAGTCCACACTATCAAAAATGATTTTACCTTATGAAAAATAAATTGAATGATAAAAGGTATATATTATATAAAAATAAAATTAGAATAATTAAATTATAAATATCATATTTTTTATATATAAACTATATATACATTATATTTCCCGATCATGAATGCTGGTAATGTAATAACTAATTACATTTGTTTGCAAGATGGTAGTCCACCACAGACATGAATGATGATATCACATCCCATTTTATGGATGTGTGTATTATTGTAGGTCAAAAAATTAAAATATAAATTTGTATGTATATTTAGGATAATTATGTAATCATATAATAAATATATAATAATAATTTTTGTGGTAAAAAATTAAATAAAACAAAAGTGATCATTTAAGAATATTACCCATTTTATAGGTAAATCATTTTGGTTTATAAAATAAATTCTTATGTGTATTTAATTATACCAAATTTGATGATTACAGGTTATTGGGAGAGATAGTGAGGGATTATTTTGGTAGTGTTCAGAATTTCCAAATATGTGAGTGAGGGTGTTCCCTTTTATAGTGGAGGATAAATTGAATTCTTGTAAATTTAAAATAGTAGTCACTATTAATAGGGCTTCGTAAAATCATGTTACTAAAAAAATTTCAGATTTTATATTAAATGGATGATACGGTATAAATATTTTTATAATATGGATTCATAACAAGATTACATGTCATTTTGTCCCTTAAGGATAGGTTTTAGTCCCTTGATATGCTAGTTTTTCATTGAATTGTTGTAATTAATATAAATAGATTTTTCTAATATTTTTTTATAAATATATTGAAGATACTAAAAATTATAAATTATTATTATTCAAAATATGGAATAAAATTTTCTAAATTCTATTCAAATAATTGGAATAAATTAATTAATAAACAATCCCACATATGGGATGTCGAAGCAGGGTATTAAAGTAAAAATAAACAAATGATTGAAATATTTAAGTATCCAAAATCAATTTAAAATTAACATAAATAAAGTAATTTTGATTAACATGATTAATATTTATTTTTTTGAACATTATAAAAAATAATAATTTTACCTTAAAAATAATTAAGAATAAAAAAAAATTCACATAAAATTCTTTATTTTTAACAATTCCGGGAAAAATGAAATATTTCATAAAAATACCAAAAGTACACCATATGATTAAATTGATTTTTAAATTTTTAAAATTGAATTTATTTTTTCATATAAAATTTATAAAAGTATCAAAATTTATTTTTAAAATATCTATACCATTAAATGAGGGAAAATGTTTTCATAAAAATTTAGGTTCTTATGCATAAATGTGGGCTTCTTCTGATCAAATTTCAATACAATATATTGAAAACAGACATAAAATGAATTATTTAATATTAAATATATATAAAATCGGTATTATAATATGATAATAAAATTATTTTAATTTATTATTGAAAAAACACTTTTGGAGAATTTTTTTATAAAATCCTTTCCATTAAATTCATTTTTATTCAATATTCATTTAAAATTGATTTGTAACTAATTATTTAAACTATTTATTTTCCTATGTAATTTAATCAAACTCATAACATCCATTTTTTCTTCTTGGAGATTATTTATATTTTTTATTATAATTTAAATAGTATTTCTCATGATTTTTTGTTGCGTATAATGCAAGCCATCGAAGAAAATCGTTGCGTGAAAAAAATGATCAAATCAATGATTTGTGAATTCAAATATAGATAATATAAAATATATATTTAAAATAGTAAACATATATTTTTTTCATGCGATACTTTTTACTTTACATGATATTTTTTCATGTCATTCACAATATTAAAAACAATATCCTTTAATAGAATTTAATAGTTTTATAGATGAATTAATTTGAATTGAAACATAATATAACATGATATATGAAGTATTAATGATTTAAAATACTAAAGGGTATTATAAACAACATAATATTGTGACATGATGTATGATAATATAATGGTCAGCAATGAAGGGAAAATTAGATTAAATCCCTCACCCACATCTCTACCTAGTTTAACATTATTTAACCACCGGTATAATTGTTTTAATTTTTTATATAATTATAAAAAGAACATAATCAGGTTTATAATTTCATATATGACCTAATTATATAATATTATCATATTTTCATAATCAATATATCATTATTTTCATTCTTTCTGGATTTAATGATATTGTTTTTAAATAGAGTTTCTGTATAGATGTTTGGGTCCATGTACATTCATTTTAGATCCATTATGTATAGGAAATTCTTAATTATATATATATATATAATTTATATTCATTATATATATATATATTGAGTCATCTATAAAATTAAGAGATTGAATAATGGTTTACATTAATCATGAAGACGGTTGGTCGTATGTACACTTGAACAATGTTTTCACTTTTCAATTGATATATTGAATGAATGGTATATAATAATATACCTAAAAATAGTTATTATTTTACCATATATAAAATATGTGTTTAATAAATTTATAATAATAACCATCAATATAAATTTTATATGAAAAATAAAATACAACACTATATTGAGATGGTATGCCATACATACAGATGAACGATGTTTTCACATTCTTTATGACAAAAAGGTGGTGGAAAATTATTTATACATCATTGTAATAAAATAATAACTGTATTTAATATAACTAGGTTAGTATTTTAATCAATTAAAATTGATTTAGTTGATTAATAAGCTTAGAGATAATTCAAATTGTTTGGTTAAGAATTATATCTCTTTATTGAGAAACATATGTTTTCTTAAACATTAATCCTTGAATGGATTTTAATTTGGAAGTAATGGAATCACTATTATGATGATAATTAGTATAGAAATATATTATAATCATTAGTGATTTATAATTAGAGATAAAATTTTGTGTGGATGTGAGGATAATAGGTTACATTTTATAAGTGTGGGGTGGTGAACTATTGAAATTAAAACATTATTACATTGAACAAATATAATAATATTTCTCAAAATATAAATCATTTTTATATAGGATGATGATAATTATAAATAATATTATCCAATAAAAATTGGGAATATTTACATGATTTTTTAGGCATTGTCTCCTATTTATAACCCTATTTACATGTTTTTAAAATTTTCACAATATTATTGTTGTATAATGTTTTAGGGTGTTGAGTTTTATTTTAAAAGGAATGGATAATCGTAAATGTAATATAGTTGATATTTTCAATAATATACCATTCCCTTGGATTATGATTTTATTTTTATTAATTTAAATAATTTAATAAAATATATTTTAAAATTAGATATCATTAACAACATTTTTTGAACTATTAATTTATTTTGACATTAAATTCATCTAAGTAGATATTTAATTTCAATATAAACGAATAAAATATACATAATTATTTATATATATATATTCATTTAACATAATTATTCATTCATATTTTATCAATTTTATTATTTTTAATATCATTTACTTAATTTTTTAATTAATTGAATAGATATTATATCGGCATTGCATTGGATATTAAAATAATGATTCCGTAATTTTAAAGTAAAAATATATTATCATGAAAAATAATATTAAAAAATATATGATATTAACATTTAGAAAAAATCTTATCCACATTTTATACTTCTGTAAAACTATTTTAGAACATAAAATAAAGAGTGTGACATTTATTATACATTATTTATTGAAAATATTTATATGTCATTCACATAGACAAGTGACCCATGAAAAACTAGTTCTAGATCAAAATGTGATATGGGTATATATAAATTTTATAAAAGAACACTTATCAATGAAAATAATGTTCTTATAACATAGATTTTAAATTGGTCAACTATATTTACCATTTTTTGTTCTGACATTTTATTACTATATTTTAATTTTATTATGACATAAAAATTAAGTTGATATTTTAAAATATTATTAACTATAATTAGTAAAAATGTGGATTCCGTTATATGAAATTTTATATTTATTACAATCATAAGTTCATTTTATAGCCACCTTGAAAGGTGTGAAGAAAAACACTTTTATGAAAAATATAATTTTAAGTGTAATAATGTTTTTTCCATGATCATATTTAATTTTGAAACAAAAGAAATAAATTAAATTACTTTTTATAGAAATTAACTAAGATTTTTTTTACCAATCCATTAAAATTTTAATCTGAAAAAATATTTTAAATTAAATAATAGTTTTTATAAAAAATGGTCATTTTCACTATTTTCTAAAATATGAATGTTTTACGAAAATCCACAACAATTCACCATAATAAAATTTTTATATTCTTATTTCAGAAATTATATTAATTTCAAAAAATAAATTATTTTAAAATTGAATGAATTATTTATAATTCATTTATACTAAATGGAATAAAAACTATTTTTGAAGAAGTAGCATTTTTATTGTCTAAAATGACTACTGTTTTTTGTTTTATTTACCGGTAATTATAAATTATTAAAAATTAATAAATATTACTCATGAAAGGATTTAACATATGCATACCTTCCTATATAATGTATAGTATATATAACTTACATTATATTATAAAATTATATTTGTACATCATAGATTTCTTAATGCTCGGTGTTACATGTTATGGAAACTATCGATCCTAATATTAGGAATTTTTGGTGTGTTACATTATACGATTTATTAAATAAATTTCACCCTTGTAATTTTATCCTGGTCATAAATGGTTTAATATTTCAAAATACCTTTTTTACCATCCATAACCATATATAGGGACTACAAGACATATTTTAAATTTTTTAACTGAAACGAATAGTTTTGAACAGGAAAAAATATAATCTTGTTACCAGATAAAAAGAAAATTGGAGAGAAGTAAAATTATTTACAAAGAGGGTCATATTACCATATACAGAATTATAGAGTGTTATAGAGACATTGGTCATGATAATACAAATTTCATCAATATGATGAATTAAAGATAGGATAAAGAAACATAAATTCATCAGAAATTATGGTAAATGGATATCTACTTTATCTCAATCCATTTTACTAATGTTGAGTATTTTTTTAATAAAAATATATTGAATAAGTGATAATATATTAGAATTATTTTTTTCCAATTTATAAGAAGAATTTCTTCCATTGGTTGATCTTCAATGAATTTATAAATTATCTCTTATCCTGGTAAATAAATAATCATGTTGATATTTTCATGCATAAATTACTAAAATTTCCTTATAATAGTTCCTCAAATCTATAAAACAATGAAAATTCATTCACCATTTTACAAAATATAATTGAATAAAAATTATAATAAGTTATCCATAATGGAGAAATATAATAAATTAATATCTACAACCTCAAAAATAAACCCTAATGTTTAATTTAAACTATTCCAAAAATAGTTAACAATATGACACCCCCCAAAAATCATTGACCAAATTTATATCCAAAATATAGGAATAATTTAATAATATTTATTTTATAATATCTACAAAACTATATTAAAAAATTAATATCAATCACAAAGAAGGTCCTCAAAATAGTAATTCTATAATCATACTCAGTCAAATGTATGATAATCATATAAATATATATAAGAAATAAAAGTAATAATAAATAAAATAATAATTTCTTTTATAAATTAACTCAATATTCATTCATCAAATTAATATTAACATAAATATATAAAATTTACATTATAGTTTACATAACGTGTATAACATAGTCACCGAATCAAGTTTCAATCATATAGTTACCTATTTTTTATGTTCCCAAAATGTAATGGCACATTTATCCCAATAATCTATAATTTCCTCAACACTAATTATTATATTAACACTAATGGTTACCAATAATGATAAGCTTTTACCCAAAAAATATAACAAAATTATTACACAAATAGACAATTACTAAAACATATATTAATCCATATATTTATATTCTAATAAATATATCCCATAATAAAAATAATCATGTTAAACTCCCAAATCAAAAATTCCCAGAATGTGGATTCATTAAATGTTCATGGGCGACATACTATTTGGAATATGGGATATGTAATTCTTCTCCCTCTATTTAGATTAAAATATATTTTTTCATTGATAAATAGAAATTTATTTCATCCCAAACTATTAAAATAAAAATAATTATCTCATTATACATAACAGATAATGATGAAAATATGAATTATCGAAATCATTCTTCATTAGAGAGAAAATACTTGAGTATAAGCACCCATAAACTACATAAATTTATATTACATCAATGTTGATGAATATTAATTTCATTGTATAAAAATTCCAATATAGGACCTTATAGATATAGTGTTATTAGAAACTGGATACATAATCAACTGGTTCATAAAACATCTTTATTGTTTGCCACTAATTTCTCTATAAATAGTCCCCTTTTGGAAATATATTTTTTAAAATCCCCCATTATGACATGGGGAAAAGAAACCCTATGAAAGGGTGATCTCAAATTCTCATTATGTATAAACATGGAAGATATTAATCCTATCATAAGACATAAGGACATAACAATTGAAAATATTATTTTGTGTGTGAAAGATCGTGATTTAATGCCATGAGAAAAACAGTAAAATTTAATAAGAATCAATGTGCATAATAGAAAAATTCATAACACAATAGAAGAGGGTTTTTTGGATACACAAAAGCATAGAAAATAAATTCATGTTAGTCAAAGTTCATTTCTAGGAACATTGTTGTGGACAATGTCCATTAGTGAACAATGTTCACTCATATTTCTAGAACTATATTACAGAAATAAGGTCATTTCTCAATACATCCATATCTATCTATTTTGGTATAAAACTATACATAATTACATGGGGAGAGATATAGGTCCCACCCTTCTTATAATTTAATCATACAAATGTGTTCCACCAAAACAAAAATCATTCATAATAGCATAAATCAAAGAATAAATTAGGTTTTTTAATCATCATTCTATCAGAACATAATCATTATAAAACATGTGTATTTAAAAAATATAAATCCATCAAAAAAACAGTATAAATATATGAATAATAGTGATAGTATTATTTAATAAATTTCATTATTAAATAATTAAATATTATATGGAAAATAATTTTGATAGAACATAGGAATATAATTCTTGAAGAAAATATCCATTCTCATATAGAAAGGTATTTTTTAATTAAATGTCATTCAATACTAAATGAAAAGAGTATATATCAAATGAAGGGTTAAATTTTATTGAGGAATAATATAGGATATAAGACATCATTATGATGTAAAATTCTATTCAATCTGTACAAGTTAAAAAAAACATTCTCCACATATTTTTGTTTGAAAAATAAAAAAGTACATTATTTCAAATAACAACAAAATATTCCTTTTATACCATTTAAAAATCAAAATTTGGTAAAATTGAAATTAAATATTGATAAATAATAGAAAAAATATTACATATTTAGGAAACATTAATGTTGATGTAAATTTAACCCAATACATATAATTTCATTATTATAATTCATTTGTGTGTAAAATGATTATTTTTTATGAGAATACTAGTCTGGATGATTTGATCCTTATATATTTAACATAGATCTATCATATATATAATTAAATAAATTATATTGAAATTATATTTTTTAAATATATATATAAATAGCTATTATATTCATTTATAATTGTTTTTGACTTGAAAATGATTGACACTGTTCGTGGAGATGGTTGGGGATATTTTTCCAGGATAAAAGTTATCATTATTTAACAGAATGAATGAAATAATGTTAAATACTAATTAACCATTAAAGAATGATTTTTATATCATATATATTATAAATATTTATTAAATGTTAAATTATAACCATCTGAGTAAATTTTTTACATAAAATGTTTAACACTACTACATTGAGACATAAATTTGTATATACATGAGCGATGTTTTAAATATCTATATGATAAAAAAAATTAGATAATGTTTTTTAATAAATAACTATAAAAAATTATATTAAATCGACTCATTTTATCATTTTATTATTTATACATTATATTTAAAAGAGTTATGTGTTGAAATAAAATTGAAAATGGTGGATTAAGAGTTATACCTCGCCATTATGATTCCTCATTTTGGTGACACCTAAATACTTAAATTATTGGTCATATGGAAACCCCAGAACCACCATACTAAAATTAAGTAATATTTTATAGTATTATTTCATATGGTGTGATATATATGATGATAAACAATGTTTTCTAGATTACAAGAGAATAAGTTCCTTTTTATACATGAGGTTAGCGAATTTATTTGAACTATTTATAGTATAAAATATATATAGATTAATTATTAAAATACAATGATTCCAAATTTATATATTTTGAATATTTTATGATTATAATTTTATATAATCTCAATAAATAAAATTTATAAATATTTTCATGGTGTTCTGGAGGATATGTCTTACTTTTAACCCGAAGATATTCATTATCAATTTACTACAATATCATAGTTTTAAATTAAAAAAGGGTTTTGAATGTTACCATAAAATTTAATGTGACTAAGAAATTAAATATTGAATATATTTTAGAAAATATAAAATCCAATTATATGAATATATGAATTTAATAAATTTTAAATCATTTAATAAAATATTTTTTATTATAAATTTTCATTAATTTCAAATTCTAAATCTATTCATTTTATATATCATTTATCTAATCATGATTGTTAGATAATTGGAATAAAAAAATTAAACACATCTCTAATATATTAAATTTATCTTTGAAATTAATTTAATAAAATAAATCATCAAAATTTTGTAACTTTTAATATTTTTTAATTATATTTTTCAATTTATCTATTAACTGAATATATATTTTGTCAAAGTTGTGTAATACATTACGGAAAATAATAATCAAATAAAAAATAAAAAAAATTTACATTATTAGAAAGAAAATTATTAAATAAGTATTTGTATCTAAATATATACTTATTTTATTGATTTATATAAACATTGAATATTTTAATGTCTAAGAAGTAACATATTATATTTATTCATTTCTTAATAAATTTCAGTGGACAATTTCGTAGATATTCTGCTTATAAAAAATAAATATAAATACCGTGTTGGTAAGGTAAAATACATTCATATATTTAATATTCAGTTTAAAAATGGTTTAACTGTTATTGAATTTTAGCTTAGGTTAACCCAATTTACACATTTACCATGTTTACACTTTTGCACTATTTTTTTACGACTCATTATGCCCATATATTAGGTATAACATATTAAATTATAATTATTATTCATAAAAAAATAATTGTTCAAAATTAGATATATTTATGTTGTATGAATTCATTTTATAAGAACTCTGCAATGTGAGATGAAATTAATTTTTTGAAAAATCCTTTTTATGTGTAAAAGTAATTTTATACCAAGATCAATTTTAGTGTGTATAGAAATGGAATATGCTTAATAATATATTAATGAAATAAAATTATTTAATTTCAATACCATTACAAATAAAAATTATGCTTTTAGATTTCTACAATATTAACCACAATTATCATTAAAAATTGGTATTCTCAGTATTGAATGAAAAATTAAATATTTCATAAAGTGCCCAACAAATCACCATTGGATAATTTTGATTTTACTATTTAACAAAAACGATAATATTTTCAATTTTTTTTTATAAAAATGATTGAAATTGGTTATATTTTTTCACATCAAATTGATTAAATCAATTTTTTTGGAGACATTATTTAATGTTTAAAACAATTTTAAAAAATATTTAGTAATTATTTATTATTTATGAATAAATTATATGATACAATAATAAATATAATCCAAAATTTCTACAATCATTTTAATACTAAATTTTGTTATGTATTTTAAATAACTTTCACATTAAATATTAATTTCATAATATTATAGAGTATTTATGAAAATATTTGGTGTTGCATGTTAAGAATGCTATTTAGAAATGTATTCAAAATATTAATGGTGGTAAAATAATTTTTTATATTAAAATCATGAAAAATTAAATGAAAATATAATTGTCTATCGGTTCACATAGATAGTATACCAATGTGGTTAGAATAACTGAGGAATACATTTGATTTTATCATTATTATGGATTTTGAAGAGTATTGTCCATTAAAAAATTCAAGAGTAATATGTGATATGATTGATATGATTTTATATTAGATATATTCCTAAATTATTTTTTGATGATATATAGGATAAGCCATGAATAAATATCGATATTGGTGCACTAAAGAATATGATGTATTACAAATATTATTAATTTTAGTAAGGTACATTTAACAAAAGTCCTTATTAAATATTATTAAAACATGATACAGATTTGTTATAAATATTATTATTTTCGATTGAAATGAGTTATCATTATCTATATTTATATTGGTATGAATGTTAGATATTAATAATCATCATGATATCAATTTTTTATATAGTTATCAGAACATGAGACTAGTTCAGATGTACAAAGGATTGTTCGATTTGTTTGAAGAACCTCTTCATGAATAATATAAATAAGAATTCGATTAAAAAATTATTCTTATTATAATAATTTAAGAAATAAATTTTTGTTTCAAAATTATTTTATGGAAGTTTAATAACAAAATTATTTTTTGATTCTATAGATTTACTGACTATGAATGAGTATGGTTTAACATGAATATACTGAAGGTACCATTTAAATACTTTTATCGAAATTTAATTTTTTCTGGATTTGATTCCATTATTTGTTCAATAAAATTAATGATTTTGAAAAACATTTACCCAAAAATATTAAATTAATATCGATGAATGAGTATCAAATGATATTTTTATAATTGTTTTTCTAATACTTCATATGGTTATGTGATTTCATGAAAAAAATATACTATATTGTCCAATTATATGTCCAGGACATTCAAACATTATAGAAGGGTTTGGATTAAGGTGTTGTGTTTCTATAAAATATATACCATTATATAATTTATTAATTTTTTTGGGAAACTAAAATAAATTTCCACTCTATATGATTATGTTATAGAATTATTTATTTAATTTTAATGGATTATAATGGAATTTACCCATTAAAAAATTGTTTTGAATTTTATAAATTTTCAAAATTAATATAAAATTATTTATTATAACCTAATGTGAATGTTTAAATGATAGAGCAATGGGTTTTTACAAAATGTTCTTAGAAATTAGAAATCAATTTAAATTTGTATTGGATATGAATAAATGATATTTTTTTATCACATTACTATTGTATGGTAGGTGAAGTTTTATTATAATAAATGGTAATTATCAATAAGAGATATAGCATTCTAAATATAAATTATTTAGTATTAATAAAATTTTAAATCTCATTTGAAAATTTTATGGGTATTAATTTTTTAATATTAGATAAATAATTTTATCCCAAATATTTGTTAACATAAAATGGAAAAAGTTTTAACCACACTAAAATGGATGTTTTTAAATAATAAAATATATTTATTAGAAAAATAACCCAAACACATTGAATAAAATATTTTATATGGATTCATAATATTTATAAATTAAATATTACCAATATAGGATATATTTGTTATTTCATTAAAAAAATGATTTTCTGCATCTAATAATTTTATTTATTGTGAGAATATACATTTTAATAATATATTGAGTTGTGGTTGAGTCTTATATATCTGCAGTTTATGAAATATAAAATATTTATTTTTTAAAATTCAATGAAAAGTTAATCATATATCGTTAAATAGTATATGTTATGTCTGTAAAAATTTTATTTATCTAATGATTTTTACTAAATGAACTAATAGAAATTTTAAATAGAAAGTTTCCATTATGAGGAACATAGAATGATTTATAACTAGAATATAGAAGTTAGTAATATCATAACATTTAATGTTTTGAATAATAAGAGTATCAATTCTATTTTTAAAGATTTAATCAATTGGAATATAATTCCAATGTCTCAACATTATTGAATTATATTTTCATTATATATTTTTCCCAATATAATAGTTTAATCAGTTGTTTGATTAGTTGGCTTGAAAAATAAGTAATATGAATTATAATGTGATGTAATGATTTTAAAAAATCCATAAATATATGACAAACTTAAGGCCTCTCTAGAAGTCTATTATATAGGATTTTAATATATGGGATCTTTTTATAGAATTGTTTTTATTATTAATTATGTTATGATAAAAAATGTATTACATTAAATAAATTGTATTCTCAAAATTATTTTTCAGGCACATCAGATAAATAAATTGCATATAGTGTAATCATAAAAGAACTGTGGATTTATAAAAGTGTTATACATAACAAATATTAATATTGGAGTATTAATTGTTTTGATTAAATCATATGGTTAGATTGTGTAAAAATTCTTATATATATGTATATAAAATTCTCACGGGGCACAAATGATGTTTTGTGTGTTACATGACTCACCAAAGATACCACATAAAGTTTTTTATAATTTTACTTTGAGATGAATGTTTTTAATGAATCATAATAAATACTTATGCCTATTGTCGATAAGATACCAATAATTAGAACCATATTACATTAAATACATTATTATAAATTCATTGAGGATTATAACATTAGGGGTCATCGGTAATTCACTATACATGAATTTTATTGTGGCATAATAATGAAGGGATTATACCTCCACCATTATGATTACGAAATTTATAACCATTATTGGTTAATAATTATTATATGTACGATCTAATGTAGATATGGTTCACATGATTTATTTATAAATTTAAATGAGGTAATGTGATTGTCTCATCTTTATAAATAAATAGAATGATATACATCAATTGTTTTGTTATTCTATGGGTGAAGAATAGAATATTTAGTATTACTATAATGCGTATTTACATACCTTGTGTCCCATGGACACTCAATGTCGTAGAGAAATGGATTTTAGGATTATGTATAAATATATATGATAATTTTAGTGGAAACGTATTTTGGGATTTATGTATTTTATAGAGATTATTCATGATGAAATTATATAATAGGTAACAGTGAAATGTTTTTACAAGCCATAATTTAGTTAATTTTTTGTTTTAATGAATTAATAATTATTTTCAATTCTACAATGCCTTTTTGGTAATATTTTCTGTTGGTGGTAATGTGATGATTATATTTAAAAAAATTATAACAAAAAAAATTAAATCACACCAAATATATTTTGGAGTCTATCCAATTTTTTTCATAAGACATTTCATATGATAAAATATTTAGTGAAATTAAAAATTAGAATTAACAAAATTAGTCATTGATGATATTGAAAATGATTTCTGGAAATAATTTTAAAAGTAGTTTAATAGAATGTTACTTATTGTGATGAAGTAACATGTGTATTATTCATTGTAAATGTGATATATTATTGAAAATATACAATAAGATCACCACAATTAAGTATTGGTTTAGATAATGTCGTGGTCCGTATTGGTTTGAACCGTGAAAAATAGCTGGATGCAATACATTGTTTCTCTATTTTGTTGTTAATGTTATAACATATATCATGTTGTTCAAGACCATTTTCCTGCTTCAAAGTATCATACTCTTTTGTAAACAAATGTAATAATGATTGAGAGTTGTTTAAATGGCCAATTGTTTTAATATATTGAATCATTAATCCATAAATTACATGTCTAGAGATATAGTGAATTATTTGTCCAAACAAATTCCAACATCATGGCCCAATCATTAGGTTTTATTAGAGTGTCATTAGATATACCATCTATGGAGGTTTTATGTAAATGATTAACATGAATATTATTATTTATATAATATGAAACATAAATCGATTTCTCTCTCAACACCCCACTTTAATACCCTCTTTAACCTCCACATTTTTATCAAACTATGAGGGTAATAGTCATTCTCATGAATTTTGAGATTCATGAATCCATTCAATTCCCTTGGAAGAAGTAACTCATTTATTAATTCTTAGTGATACAAATCAATATTTAGGGTATAATATTGAATTTTTTATAAACAATATTGAATAATTTATTTCTATATTCATTTATTTATTCATTATAAAACAAATAGAAGGTCTTATATGTTTAATTATATTGTTTTTATTTTAATAATTAATTTGTAAATGTGTTATCCCTTAATAATACATTAACATTTACCATCAACAAGGAAAATATGAAACAAATTAGAAGGATCATGGGACTTAAAAAGTGAATAATGATTAAAGTGTATTTGATTAAACTATTAATTGGTGAAGATTTTCAATGTATAATTATGTATAATTGTATTATATTTTTACATAACTAAATAGGTTCGTCTCCCAGTAGATTGTGTGTAAATGTTTTTATATTATTTTATAGTTGTAGATAATATATTTATAGAAAAAACTGTCAATAAATTCTAGGTCATATATTACATTACATCCCTTCATTATATATAATGACAAAACCCAATAAACTATTAGATTTATTGTAAAAAACCTATAAAAATTTATTCTATAATAGATAAATAATACCCTATTAAGACCATATACTATTTAAAACACTATAAATAGGACCATAATTTTTTAATTCATAATATAATTACATACTTTCTTGGTCAATGATGTTAAAAGTATCATAAATATAAGAAAATTTAATATAAAAACATTTTTTAAAAACCAACTAGTAAAAAAAACAACAACATGCCTTTACAAAAATATTTAATACCCACATGGTGAAAACAATATCAATCATCGATGGATCCAAAAATACATAATATTATGGGATAAAAAAACAAATAATTTTACTTCTCAAATATAGAACATATATTTAGATATCTTTTTATATTAATGATATTCATAACAAATTACTAAAATAATAGCATATAATATTAATATTATCATTATAATATTGAGTATTAATGATACAATAAATGAAATCTATAATAAAAATAACTATTTATTTTTGGAATTACCCAAAACATTAGATTTATAAGCACCATGGGGTCATCTTTAAATTCTTATGGATTCATTATAAATATAATGTTTCCTTTTTTATATAATAATATTATATTTTAAATATCGTCAACCTGTAATCTCATTTTATTGGACCCAAATTTGAGATCCATCTTTATTATTTTTTTATCTCCCTTATATTGGCCAAAAAATTCATTCTTCATTTCTAAATGATATCAATTCATCACAATTTATATTTATGAATGATGATAATAAATATAGACCCTAATCATATATTATTTTTCGTTAAAAAACTATTTATATCACCCTATTGTGAAATATAATGATGAATTATATCATTATTTATAAAATCATCAACTCTCTTTTACAATTACATTAGAACTATTAGAAAAATCCAATGAAGTGACATGAATATAGTTGAGAAATTTGAATTAAAACCTCTTCCAAATTTAATTTCATGAAAAAATTACAAGTTCTTCTACAAAGGAAGATATTACCTATTCCACACCTCCACAAGAAATAATATTAATTTGGTGTACTATAATGTAATAAAACCCACACCATGATGAATCATATGAAAATTAGTCACATTAATGAAATTAAACCAATCACATACCATAATAATTTGTATTTTAAAAGGATGATAATATTTTATATGTAAAATTACATAGAATAAAATTAATTTATTTAATAGATAACAATGTATGGTTAAATATATAGTAATTTAATCTCATAATTGGACTATTAGTCTTCCATTACTAGTTCATATTGATGAAAAAAATCCATCATTTATTATGAGCTTCAAAATGTGTAGAAACAATTAGTGGTCTATATTGTCTTATTACCTAGATTTACAACCCTAGATTAGTATAAGTGAAATAAAAAATATAATGATCATATATCTATAAAAAATTAACTATATAATATTGTTATATTGTTTCATATATAACCTCTTATATCACTAGGTTAGGTAACTTCATTGCATGCATCTCCCCATGTTTATCATGCTCACATAATTATCCATGATTTCAACGACAACATTTTCGATGAATTTCCAAAGATTCCTAAATATTATGAAATACCCGAACCAATTATTTTCCTACCCCAATAAATATAAAATGTCGATTTAGAATGATTTTTTATTACAATTAATATTTTCAAGGATGATACTATTTCCTATGAATTTCACGAAATCGTCAAGGCCCATTAAATTTCATAATTATAAAAAATGTTTTAAAACATTGATGTTGTGGTAATAACAAAAATTATTTCATAAAACCACTAATTTAAAAATATATAACTTTTTTTGTACTATAAAATCTAAATAAAGTATCAGAAAAATATAAATAAGACAATGACAATGAATAAAGATTATATACATTAAATGTCTTATAAAATGAAAACTCATATGTTTGTTTTTAATATATTTTCCACTTTAAAAAATTACTCTAATACCATGTTTTTGTGATCAAAGGGAATCTCAAACATAATAAATTTGAAAATATCCTCTAAAAAAATATTCATGGTGAAATGATTTAGTTTGTACTAAATCTTAAGGCATAAGGAACATTTCATAATTTTCACCATCATCTCATTATTATACAAACTATATAGTGAATATAAAAAAAATTAGAAAAAAATTAGAATTATTATATAATTATCTAACATAACTAATAGAAAAAAATACCATTTATCCTAAACCTCTTAAAAACTCAATAAAATAGGCCATTTAATTAATTTCCCTCTTTGAGTTTCATGAACACATATTGATCACCAATATAAAGACTATAACACTATGTCATGGATCTATATAGAAAAATAATTTCCATTAATAGCCATTGTTTATCCTTTACCAAAATTAATAGAAAACAAATCAAATTAGTTTATAGATAATTCATATTTATCTATTGGAAGAATGAATCTCATTTATTTTATTATCTCTTCCTAAAACCATAATATTTTACTCTGTTATGTTATAATAATTCATGTAACAATATTCAAAAAATCCCACTAAGGAAATTGAAACACCTAATCATATTGAACCATAAGAGGATATCACAAAAATAATTTATCAAATATCTAGAAGATTATTTATAAATAACAATGATATGATAATATTTTATAAATTATAATAAATACACACTACACATAAATTAATAATAAATTCACCAAGTTTAATAAATTGTATTTAGTACATTATAATATTTGTATACCTCCAAATACTACTATGAAAATAGTTTTCATATCTTATGTATATTTATTAAATAATTATTGTTATGGAACAAGAATTAATTAGTAACCATAAAATTTAAAAATTTCACTAATTTATATTCTATTCCATGTTTATGTATATTATTGTATTAGTAAACTAAATAAAAACCTCACAAGTTCTCAATATATTCTCTATCTTATACAACATTTCCATATAGTTTAATCATTATCTATCTCCTCCAAGTATCCATTTTAGTTGGTGTAAAGAACAAGGGTGGTCCCCAATTCCTATATCCAATAGTCTATAATGTGGTGAAAAACCCTAATGGTGTAAAATTAATTTTTATAAGAGGAAATACCTTTTTTATAAACATACAAATATACAAATATGACAATATTAGTATCCAAGATTATCAAAAAAACTATACGTGAATAAAATTATTTTATATCACAAATATAAAAAAAATTATGTGATCTAGGAAGAAAATAAATCATTGAAATAAACACTCAAAAACATCAGTTTATTAGGAAGAATATAATTAAAATCCTCCAACGCCAACTAAATACAAAAAACACTATGAGAATATTTCTAAATATAATCATAAATTAAAACATATAAATTTTGAAATGAAAATAAAATATGGGTGACTACACAATTATACTATATATGTTCCTATTTAAAAAACCCTCCCTCTATTATTGATTATAATTATGAATACTATTTTGATTAAATTCAACGAATGAAAATATATCTCATTATATTGAAATTTTTGTATAAATAATTTCCAAAAACTCACACTATAACTATATTAATAGTTATCATATATTTATAAATATTTATCAAATAATCATATAAAAATTACCATTGTATCCCATTTTTATTGTACCAGTCTATATGGAAATACAAAATCCATGAAGAATATAACATACGATAATTAAATATTCTTTTTAATAAAAATTTAAAAAGGAAAAAATTATAATGTATATAACATAAAAAATATGACAAATGATTATGAAATAAAAAAAATATTTTGGGGTTTATATGGAATGTAATACAATATGTATACAAGATCGCCTAGAATCCAGCTCATGTGATATCCTTATAGATAATAACAAAAATTAAATTATAAAATATAAAAGTATATACTCCAAAAAAATATGAATAATTAATATCTTATTACATACAACTATTTTAGCTTCCAATCAAAATTATCATTAAATAGTTATCAATATTTAAATATTACATTAAATTCTATTTCAATTCAAGGGGAACATCAAATTACCTTTAAGGTAGTAATAACACTAATATTGAAGTTGGTGTTGAATTTAAATTGTTAATTTTATCTTATTAACAAACATTTATACTAAATTGAATTTGGGTTTTTATTGTTAAATGAGAATTTATAGGACATGTTGTGGTATAATATAATTATATATATTATGAAGAACTATTGAATACCCAAGGTTAGGGTATTGGGAACCCGAATGAAGGGCTTCAACAAATGGGAAACTAGTCCAACCATCAGGTGGATGAAGAATATTCACCGGGTGTCTTTAAACTAGTCAAATAAATTCCAATAAAATTATATCACTTATTTTAGATTAAAATTTTAACCTTAAATTTTATAGTATTTTATTTATGTATACTATTCACTCTAATATGTCTATTTCTCTCTCAATCATCATTTATTGAGTTCTTATTGAATTCAAAATATTATCCAATTTCATTGGTCAGGTAGAATATTTGTGTTAGGAGTTTCCAATTAAAAATTATATTATTTTAATGAATGGTGATTTTTTTTCAAATTATATAAAATAATTTTTTTCTATAATTTCATGGTAAATGAGGGTTTTTTCCAATGGAAGTATTAAGAATTTGTTGTTTGGTGTCATTAATTTTCGTAACATGCGAATATTGACCTATTGATTTCATCATTTTCAGTTCAGTGATTTTATATCAAATATCATTATTATTATTTTATATTATATGTGAGACTAATAAAATCATATTATAGATCATTTGATTTATAATCTTTTGAAATGAAATATGAAATTTGAATTAATTGTGATTTATTTTGTGTAAAATTTTAATTTGACCATGTAAATAATAAATGAATTATTATTTAATTTATATATGATTGAATTGTTTTTTTTTGTGATTTAGATAAATTAAATATGGGATTGGAAAAATAACAAATTAAAATAGTATATTATCAATTAGAGAAAATTAATGTTATCATGATAGTTGATTTTATGTGTGTTCGAAATGATTTATGTTATATAATTAATTTTTTTTTGTTACACTTGAAATTAATTATGTAAAACTAAATTTAGTATTTTGGAAAAATTAATAATAAATTTATACTAAATAATAATGAGTTTTTTAGTTTATAAATTTTTTTGGACTTGTAGGAAATTTCATTTAGAATATTTTAATTATGATATTAAATTATAGTTAAAAATTAATTATTGAATCATTTGAAAAAATAAATAAATTATTTTATAAAAAATTGATACTTACTGGATAGATTATCTATAAAATAATTTAAAATGTTTTTGGGATTTACATGTATTTAGGATTACGTAAAAAATGAGTTAATTGAATGGAATAACTATGGGATGATTGAAGGATTATATTGTTGAAATTAATTTTTCTTGGGATATTTTAATATAACTCATTTCTATTCATTTTATTTTTTTGTTAGAAATAACCATTGATATTCAAAGAATACACACAATAAGAGGAACCAAAAAATATATCATTTTTTTATTCAAAAAAAAAACAAAATTATTATAAATAAAGAGGGAGACATACATTCCCCATAAACTCTAATAGTCTAAAATAATACCAACCATATGGTCATAAAAATATTTTTAATTATTTTACTTATCTCATTGTTTTCCTAACCATAAATTCTTCTCACATTATATTTTGACATCTTCAAAAAAATCAATTGTTTACTGGTGAGATGCATCATAAACACCGAACCATAATAAAATAAATTACAAGTAACTCACTATAGGGGATTGAAAAAAAATTATCTTTATATAGATATGGAATAATAAAATGAGAATACAAGACTATAATTACTAGAAACTATATAGTTCTGATGGAATTGATTATGTCTACAAAAGCGAACCCTTTCAGATAACACAGACTCGTGCACCAAATATATATTTTTTGACACATGAATAATAAATATTGAGTTTCAGAAAATATCTGATGTATACTATTGAAACCAATTTCCAAGGACATATGTTTGGGTATAACTGGGGTTTTGAATAAATTATATTTTATTTTTATGAAAAAATGAATTTCCTACTTGTTTCATTGATCCATCTAGGTTTGGTGTTATCTCAAATTTACAATGCTTTATATGTTTCACATTGATCATATTCATTCCATTTATACTATCATTATTCTTCTTCTATACAATTTATGAGATACCCAGGATATGGAGGTATCTAAAGAAACACTCATAGGATAAGGATCTTACTAGATATAGGTAAGAGTGTAGGATATCTTCTATATATGGGAATGGAAACTAAATATAAATAATATTTGTATTAATGTTAAATAGAAACATATCTTGAGATCCTATGAGAAAACATTTTATCCTAGACACCACTTGATGTTATTAATAGCACTATAAGTGTGAATCCAATTAATTACCTCTCAAATAAATGTCTCATTCCCCCGAGAAAGGCCCCCTTGTGAAGACACAAAATTAGAAAATCCATTTTATTTGGGAATAAATTGTAACAAAGAGATTATTCCCCATTGATTGATCATATCCTGAATTTTTTTAATCTATTAATAATTTTATTCATGAATTATACCATGTATGATGAAATAAAAACAAATTATTCCATTAAAATTGAAGAGGATGTTTTCTCAATATATTTATTATTACGAGAAATCATATATTTCATCCATGATATATAATATTATAACAACAATGTTTGAAATAATTTTATGATTTTGGGATAATGGGAAATTAATAAACTTATCCACATAGCTAGCCATTTAAAATGATATTCCCCCACTCAATAATGTATTATGAGTATTTATCTATCATTGAAGAAGGAATTGGGAGCATCACAACAGGGGGAAGGCATTGAATAATTGAAAATTATCATGATTGAAAATTATACCATATATATTTTTGAAAATACATTCACATAAAAAGATATTTTATATGTTTTCGTGATAAATATTCTCATTACAAACACGAATGGATTCATAGAAATGAAGTATGATAATTTTTTCACTCAAAATATATTGTATTCATTCACATATAGTTATCTTAATAGTAAATTTTTTATATATTAAATTACAAAAATAAATTATAAAGAAATAATTTGAAAATATTAGTCACAATGATAGACAATATTTTTATAAATATCTGCATATTAACAGGACGAAAAATTTAGAGTCAATTTTAATTTTTTGGTATCGTGAAAGAACAAAAAACATGAGGTACTATTATATACATGGAATAGAGGATCTGTGAGATTAGTTTTTATAATTTTAGGAGTTTTTATAACATTGTTTTGTTGGTTATTTCATGTTTCTTATAGTCAAGTTACAATGGGTTTCTAGGATTAATTAGTGTTTTAATATTATGGAGTGTTTCACAATGAAAAATATGAGATTCAATTTTTAAGATTCCAATAGTAATTATTTGATTACATTGATGAAATTAAAATGAATTTACCAAGGATCTTCCTAGAAGATAAAATCAAACCATTATAAAACCCAAAAAATATGAACATTATATAAAACACATGTATCATAAACCAAATATTAACAACTATATCATCATCTACATGACATGGTCTGATAAGGAACCATATTTTTTGAAAATTATCCTAAATCTATGGTGTGAACATGATCCAAATAAATCACATCTCATTCTTTTAGGATTCTGCTTTGTCTCATGCTTTATTAGAATCCCTCAGGAAAATGGAGAAAAATAGTGTAATAATATCAAAGGTGTTCGCCTAGGCCTATTTATATTTTTGATACACGACCATCAGATTAATGAAGATAAAAATGAACTCTAGGATGTTCCATGATTATCATATTATATATTCATATGATTAAAAACATGATTAAATACAATGGATGGTTCCTGTATTATTTACCTGAATTCGAGTCCTCCCAAAAGTTTCCTCTATGAAACAGTATTATAAATGTTAACTAAAATTGAGAAATAAGAAATTATAACAATTTATATTTTTTTCATGTTGTTTCATGGAACAATATATTGAGCCTGAATATAATAATTTGAATGCAATAAAAAATATCCTATATATAATATATTATTCATTTGTAAGTATGACTTTTATTCACTTTCATTCACTAAATCCTCATAGATGTTGGGTCATATCACGTTCTAGTGTATAATATGAAATAACATATTTATCTGTATCGAAAAATCGTTTAGATTCTATTAAAAACAATTTCATAAATACATCATTAACGATATTAAATATCACATTGTGTGAAATAACATTTTAATGTCCATAAAAACACTTTTTTAGTAACTGTAAAATTATTATAGAGAAGACATATAAGCCAAATTCAATCCCCATTATATCAACCACAATGTGTGACTCCACGAGGATAAATTGAATTGATAAAAAATATGAATCTCGGGATCTATATTATTGTGCAATGAGTTGTTACTATAAAATAATCAATTTTACTCAGAAATAAAGGGATATGGAATGATCTATATAAAAAACATATAGATATATATATATAGTTCCCCAAGTATAAATAATATACAAACATTCATTCATATATTTTCTAATTTTCCATGATGTTAAGTGAGAATGAGTCACATAGAATGTAAATCTGATATATCCAAATATCTATTTGTCAATTATATGATAATAGACTAAAGAGATTGATGAATACATCACACACTATTCATAAATATAGAAATTAACATCACATTTCCATTGTTTAAACTTATATATATATATAATCTTGGAAAGAAATCAAAAACCCACATTATATCTCAATTGAGGGACCTGATGTCATACTCATCCAGTGAGAGGAGAATACCATCATGGTTATGAAACAACTAAATGTATGATTTGAAACATTACCACACAATCTCTTAGAAATGTCAATATATATAAATTCAAATATATGTAATCAATGTATAAATGTTTTGATTCATGATATTTACCATCCATGGGTATCAGAGACTAAACAATGTTCTTTGTACCTCTGGTAAACCAAAGACATCACTATAAACACTATAGGTGTATTTAGTGGGACATATATCATAAAAATGTAAACATATTAATCATATTATGACTCCTGAACATATCCTAAATCTCTATTAATGAATCATACTCACTTAATATGTACCATATTTTAATTACCTAAAATTAATTATGATAAAAAAATTATAGGGATAAAACCAAACTCATATTTTTGAGAGGTCACTTAGCAATTAATGTCATGAAATGAATATATATATATATATATATGTTAACGTATCAAACTTGATATAATTAGAAATTAGAGGTTTCCTTTCAATTTGATAAATTTTAATTTTCTTAAATTCATTAATAATATTTAGAACCCTTCATTATAAATTGTTTAACATATCATATATAAAAACCAACTATATAAGTCTTATTTTTTCAACACATTGTGGGTTTTGGTAACACATAACATAATTTAAGTAATCATTTATTCATATAGTTTAATCATTGACTACTATTATAATATAAAAATACATTAGTGAATAGACACCAAATTCCTACTTTATATAAATTCCAAAACCATTAGTATTCTTTAGAAAACATTTTTTGAATTCAATCATACTATCATAAAATTTCAATAGATGAAACTATGATAAACTTACTAACTAGAAAAATACGTTTTCATCTATCATTAATGTTTATTATTCTATTAATTTCAATAAAAAATAATTTTATTGAAACCCTTTTTAACAATATGTTATTAAATGTTATCAATCATACTAAATTTTATTTTTCATAATGAATCATGTTGAGTTTATGATGATAAAATAATTAACGTATCCAATCGTTTTGAGAATATGTGTGGAGGGTAAGACTCATGTTGTATTATTTTCATCTAATAACTCCAAAACCATAAATGTATCACTTTATCCTTCCATAATAATATATATTCACCTGTTTAATATATTTATAATTTGGGTACTGAGAAATTAATTATTTTTTCACATATACTTTTCCTTATGAAATTCATTTCAATTAGAAATATTTCATGAACATTTTTATCTCTTAAATCATTAGATTTACCTTTATTATGTATCTCCATATCATGGATTAATTATATTGTTTTTTCATGATGATAAAAATGATATTCTATATAATTTATTGTTTTATGAAATGAGTATAATGTATTATAAATGATTTAATAATTAATTTTGTTAAAATAGAACTATCTAAAATTATGACCCCTTTTTAAAATCATCATATCCATTATAGAGACAATATCCAAATTTTATCCTGAAAAAACCAGTTTCTTCAGGAAAATATCGATTATTATCTATCATGGGAATCATCCCAATTATATCATATATGTTTTTTGGATTGTTAAGGTGGGAAATAATTTTTTAAATCCATCATACAGATACACAAAACATTATTTTTATGAAATTATAATTTTAAATTATTCACAGTTTCGGTAACCCAAAAATATTACAAGAACAAAATATCAATAGATAATAGAGGTATACACATTCTGAGATTAAGAATACACAAAAAATAATAATAATTTACTCATTAAATCAATATGTTAGTCAAGATAATTTAGGGGAACTTAGGTTGACCTTGGTAATATCTAGTACAATGATTGAGGTCCGAAATGATTTCACATTAGGAGGAATCTCAAAATTATTATTTTTATGTTATTTTTAATATAAACACATTTTTCATGTTATTAAAAATTTATGTATGAATTATTCATTTATTTTGTTTTGGAATATGATTCCGCCACTAAAAAACGTTTATAACATATAATTTTTAACCATTTACATGACCTGAAAATTTTTGTTACTCATCCAAAAAATAAGAGAAAAATATTCATACATATCCCAATGCCTCATATTAATACGGTATATGAACACATCATATAAATTCATAAAATTATATTATATTGACAATATTCACATGAGTAATCCTGCGATAATAGATATCCAACCCCATTCACATATAACAAAACGAGTAGGTCTCTAGGTAAGTTGGTTGTCCAAACCCAAGTTCCACTATCTAGGGATATATAAATCGAGAGATAATAGAATTATTTATAATTATAAAACAAAAAATGTGAAAAAAAAAATTAATAACTAAATTCATGTTAATAAAATTAACTACAAATTGAGGTAATGGTCGATGAAAAACTAAATTTAATAAAGTGAAAGTACTAATATTTGATGCAAGGATCTATCCTACATGCATTTTATCATTTAAAACAATTCATACTCTATATTGAAATATTATAATTTTTTTAACAAAACATAAATATATAATGTAAAAAATCAAATAAATAAATAATTCAAATAATTATGCATGAGATTAAAAATTATGAGATATCTGTAAATAAGAGATAATTATAAAACATTTTGTTAATCTAATACATAACATTATGGGAATTCCAAAAGATAGAATACAAATATTTTATATTCATTTCAATATCAACTCTATTATATTTTTCTTTATATGAATTTTCAATTTATAAATATTTACTATTATATGAATTATATACCATTTAAAAAAAAATTCTATTATGTAAACGTGTTTAATGATATAAATATCACATAATTAATCATTATTTAATCTTTGATCATTTTAATAATCAAATAACATTTGATGTGGGATAGATATTAACCAAAAAGGCCATGTTGAGTCAATAAGGTTTTCCTTAAAACTTTTCCATTCATTCATTCAAGGGGGCGATTGTTGATTCATTATTGTTTCCTTATGACATTACCATTTCTTCTTTTTTTGAAAATCACAAACACCTAATCTCAAGGAAAAGCTCTTTTTACCCTGTGTTTTACTTCACTAAGGAAAAATTTCCATCCCGAAGGAAATTTATCCTTATCTTGTTTCATTGTCAATATAATAATTTTTCTATGTGTAAATTTCGGTTTGAATCCAAAATCTCAGAATCCTATAATTACCTAGATATGAATCATTCTTTTTTAGGATCCGATTTCTCAGAATTCTGGTTAGGAACTCTATTGAGTTCTTACTCCGAATTCTGAATCAGAATTATTGTTCCAAACTCTTATGCGTTATGAATACGAATTCTGAATCAGAATTATGGTTACGAATTCTTCTGAGTTCTATCTCCGAATTCTGAATCAGAATTCCGGTTATGATTTCTTTTGAGTTCTAACTCTGAATTCTGAATCTGAAATCTGGTTAAGAATTATTTTGAGTTCTGACTCCAAATTCTAAATACGAATTCTTGATACAAAATCTTCAGAATTCTGACTTCAAATTCTGAATACGAATTATGGATATGAATTTCTCTATGTTCAGAATCTGAGTTCTCTGAATTATAGACTCTGAACTCTTATGAGTTCTGACTCTGAATTCTCATGAACTCCGACTACGAACATTGTAAGATCAGGTTTCGAATACATTTAAATCCAGATTCATAATTTTCTGGAAATTCAAACTCCATAATTCTATAGAATTCAGGTTCCTAATTCGTAGAAAACATAATTAAACTATAATTTTATTATAGACTCTAAATTCAATTTTTTCTTAGACTCTGAACATTCATTTTCTTACATTCCAAATTTCAGTTTTTAGTTATGCTTACATTTGATTGGTAATAAAATGATGTCAGGAATTTAGTTATTAACTATCATTTGTTTGAGTGAAATGTTTACAGTTCCCTCTGGAATTCAAGGAACAATATGACTATTAGAGGAGGGAGCCGACCGTTGGAGTTGTGCCTATAAATTGGAACACATTTGAAAGAACAACAAGAATTTTGACTACTATGCATACATTCTGTTGAAGTGATTTATAGAGAGATAGGCTCTTATAAACTCTCAGGATTCATGTAGAAAGTTTGAACGAATTTTTCAAACTTTACTTCGTGTAGATTTGCATTGTGCGACTCCGATTGTTGCAATGTACAATTGAGGGCTTTTGGGGATAGGAAGATAGAGGTGCTGACTACCATGAAGTTGAGGGCTTTCATGTATATCATTGAATCGAGGGATTACCCTGGTGTGGGTAAGACATACATTATTGAATTTATAAATCAAGGGACCTTTATCAAAGGTTCCTGGATACTCTTCTATTTGGGTTAAATTATTTACTACTTGTTACTTGTTTTTTTAAAAGATTTCTACTACATTTGTATTGTTGAGGAAAGTATAACTATCTTATACTTTCCAATATTTATACTCTGATTTAGTTAGATTCTATATGTTTTAAGTTAGAATCATCATCTTTGTTAACATTCATTAAGTTTCATTTCTGGAATCAAAATTATTGGAATGAGGGAAGTTATTATAGGAAAGGGGTGTTGTGAATTTTGGTTATGCAAAAATTTCCTTAGATATTTTAAAAGTGTACAATTAACCCCCCCCCCCCCCCCCCCTCTTGTATTTTAGCATCTCATGTTAACATATTTGATCCTAAATTTGGTATTAGAGTGTATATCATACTCACATACCATATCAACAATTGGTATCAGATCAGGTTAACTCTAGATGAGTCTCACGATTAGGTTCATAAGAGAATTCTCGTAATTGAACATCCAGATTCACCGTTTTTCGAAATCAGTTTTTCAGACTCGTATAGTTTGGATTAATTTTTTATTAGAGATACTATTGTTCTATATATTTATTATATAAGAATATTATCCGTGTTTACAAATGTTTTCTATTAACACGTTTTTTGTGGAAAGAATCTTCTTTAAGATGGCTGGAATCAATGTTGGTTCCATAGGCAATCCCAATCCAACTAGACAACCTATATTTGATGAAAATGACTATAAATATTAGAGAGATCGCATGAAGACTTTTTTATCAATAATGGTGTTGATAAATTTTTTTATTCTTACTGGAGGATATAAATTCCTTGACAATGAAGCTAGTACCTTTACCAATCAAGAAAATAATGAATATCAACTGAATTATAAGGAATACAATACTTTGCTTTGCTCCATGACTAGAAAAATATATAGCCAAATTTCATCTTATGAAGCAGAAAATTGTATATGGAAGAAACATAAAGTTACACACTATGGAACATCGAATTTAATTGAAACAATAATATCCATTCATCGAGCTGAATATCATGGTTTCTTCTTTCCTTATGGAGAACCCATATGTAATGTTCAAAAAAGATTCATGAATATTGTGAATAGTTTACAATCCATGGGTGAGAAAGGATTAGCTGGTTAAGATCTTGTTGATAATATCATAGAAATCATGCCAAATGAATGGGAATCCAAGAGAAAAGCTAATGACGATAACATAAAGGT
Source organism: Viscum album (assembly GCA_963277665.1). Lineage (NCBI taxonomy): Eukaryota > Viridiplantae > Streptophyta > Magnoliopsida > Santalales > Viscaceae > Viscum > Viscum album. The sequence continues at coordinate 862,277,386 of OY728152.1, read as the reverse complement.
TAATCAGATTTCCTTAGATGACCTATTTGGAACTCTTCTTCAAGATGAGACTAGAATGAAGAGAGATGCGGATAACATTTGAAATAAGAATGGGAATGGAATTGTTTCTTTTACAACAACTTCAAATCATATGGAAGCCAATACTCTTGAGAGAGTTACTAGATCAAAATCTAATAAAGTTTTTATCCAATCCTAATTCAGTGGAAGTGAATCCTCTGAAAATGAATTAGAAAATCTTGCTTGAAGGATGAACAAGATAGCTGGACAGAGGAACTTTCAATACAGATATAAGAAAAATGAATGGAATGATAAGACAGATTCAAGTGTCAAATATTATTAATTCAAGAGAGATGGACACATAAGACCTTATTATCCTATGATTAAGAGAAAATTAAGAAAGGAAAGGCATTTATAGAAAAATAGAAAGACGTATTACATGGTTAAAGGTAAGAATGTCTTGAAATCTAATGACACATGTAGTGCAAGTAGTGGAGACTCTTCAGTTGAATCTTAATATTATGAATTTTCTGGACAAAAGAATCATAGTCTAATAGCCAGACTACCAATTGGAAATAATTTTTTAATGGCTAAGGTACATAATGCTGAATCATTGACCAATGTTTCTTTGAATACTAATGATAATAAATATTATCACTCTTCAGATGAAGTGTCCTATTCTAATGAGGATAACACTTTACCTTCCAATGAATAAGTTTCTAGGTTTTCCAAACATTATGAGATTGTGAATTCAAAACTAATGAAAAAACAAGATAATGAAAAATCTAGTAATACAATTCTTACTATGAAAATAACATATATTTCTTAAGATCTTGATGTGAAAACGTTTTATTTTGAATGTATTTCAAAATATATGGACGATGTAAATTCTGAGAAGAATAACATTACTAAAGATCTAGAAAACGTAATTTCTATGAAAAATGGTTTCAATCCTAACTCTAGTTCCAAATCAACTGTTTTAGAAGATAAAAACATAGTTATCAAACTCAAATCGGATATATTTTCCTCGAGGAAGTTTTTTTCAAACATTACACTAGGTAAAAAAAAAAATTTATAATTTTTTTTCTAAAATATGACCTCTAAGGAATAGTTCTAGTGTTGGTTATAGTAGTTCTAAACGAATTTTTAGTAACAATTACTTTGTTCCTCAAAGTGCTCCATTTTGTACTATGTTTCAGTGTAGTGGACACTGAGAAAAGAATTTTTCCTTTAAAAAAACCCAGTTTTTAGGATATCATAAAGCCTATTTTTCTAAGAAGATGCGGGTGCATAAAATTTTTCTTTCCGAAATTTCTGGATCCATGAATGCATGGATTCAGAAAGTATAACTCCTTTGTTTTCAGGAAAATAGAGAAGTTTCCAATAGAAATACTTGGTACATGGATAGTGGATGTTCCTGGCATATGACTGGTAACAAAAAATACTTTAAAAAGATTATCAAGACGAAAGGAGGAAAAGTAACTTTCAGATATAATGATCTAGGAGAAATTAATGGAATAGGAAACATCGTTCTACATAGAAAAACATTTATTTAAAATGTTTTATTCATTAAGGTTCTGAAGAACAACCTCATTAGCATAAGACAATTATGTGATGAAGGCCACCTTGTGAATTTTAGGAACGACAAATGACTAGTACACAATTCCAAGGAAGAGATTATTCTTTCTTCCCATACTCAAGAAAATGATTACACACTAAACATAGAAGACCTTAGGAGCCATGATATACCTTGCCTTAGTGCACTGTAATATCAATCATGGTTATGGAATAGAAGGTTAGGACACTGTATCCTTAGGAACATAGGAAAACATACTAAGAAACGATTAGTTAAGGATCTACTGGAGCATATATTTGATTCATTAAACATTAGTGACCCTTGTCCATATGGAAAGCAACATAAATCGAGTTTTCAATCAGTTAGTGAATTCTCAACTACTAATGCATTACAACTAGTGCATATGGATCTTTTTGGCCCAACAGAAACTGGATGCATTGGAGGCATGTATTATGTATTTTTCTTGGTTGATGATTACACTAGATATACATGGGTCTATTTTCTAGCAGAGAAGTATGAATCCTTATATTATTTCAAAAGTTTTAGAGCTCCAGTTAAAAATGTGAAAAACATTCCATTGAAGACTATTCATAGTGATCATGGAGGATAATTTCAAAATTCTTATTTTGAAACATTTTTTAGTAGAAAAGGTATTACTCACAACTTCTCAGCAGCCAGATCACCTCAACAAAAATGATGTTATTGAATGAATAAATAGAATTCTTCATGAGATAACTAGAACCATGTTGAGTGAGTATTCTATAGCCGATCATTTTTGGGCTGAAGTTGTAAGTATTGCATGTTATACTATAAATGGTGTATTGATTAAACATTTTCGTAATAAAACTCTTTATGAGTTATGGAATGGTAGAAAACCTATACATTCCTACTTTATTGTTTTTGGTTGCATGGTATTTATTCTAAATACTAACAATAAACTACATAAATTCTCACCCAAATCTAATGACGGAATTTTCATAGGTTACTCAATAACTTCTATGGAATATATAGTTTTCATTAAAAACAGTTGTACTGTTGAAGAGATAGTACATGTCAAATTTGATGAAACTGATCCTTTTGATTTTAAACAACCCCAACCTACATCCTTGGATGTGTTTTCAAAAACTGATTATCAATCATTGAAAGAAGATCCTTGTGATAAGGAAAATTTTTAAGAAGATACTACTGGAACATTTACCCCAGAAGATTTTCTACCCTATGTTTATGAATAAGTTTTACAAAACCCAAATCAGTTTTTTCTAAATAATCATTGCAGTGATTGCATAATTGGTGATGTGAATCAACCTGTAAAGACTTTTAGTTCCTTATGAAATGATGTAGAACATCTATAATTCCTTTCCCAATTATAACATAAAAGCTATGATGAAGCTCTAGGTGATGATGATTAAATTAGATCCATGCAAGATGTACTAAATGAATTCGAAAGGAATAATGTCTGAACCTTGGTTGAAAGACCTAAGGAATCTTCTGCTATTAGAGTAAAATGGGTCTTCAGAAAAAACTGTGATGAAAATTTAATCATTGTTAGAAATAAAGCTAGATTAGTTGCAAAAGGATATAAACAACAAGAAGGAATAAACAATGAAGAAAACTATTCTCCAGTAGCTAGACTTGAATCTATTCATATTTTATATGAATTTGCATCATTCCTAAATTTCAAACTATTTCAAATGGATGTGAAATGTGCTTTCTTTAATGGTTATCTCCAAGAGGATGTTTTTTTGTGAAAACCCCCTAGATTTGAAGATACCAAACATCCTAATCATGTTTATAGACATACCAATGCTTTGCATGGCCTTAAACAAGCCCCATGAGCATGGTATGATAGAATTAAAGGATTTTGGATTCAAAATAATTATGTTAAGGGAAATTCAGATTTAACCCTTTTTATAAAGAAAGATAAGAAAAATGTTTTAATTGTTCAAATTTATGTCGAGGACAATTAATTTGGTTCAACTCAGCAATATTAAACTGATTCTGTTCCGGATATAATGAAATCTCAGTTTGAAATGAGTATGATGGGTGAGTTAACAATTTTCCTTGGTTTTCAAATTTCTCAAGAACCAGAAGGATTATATATATCCCAACATAAGTATATTAAATATATTATTAAAAATCATGTATATGACAACACTAGAAGTATTAGTACTCCCATTGGTACCTCAAACACACTTGATCTAAATGAATCTTGGAAACTAGTAGATCAAAAATCTTTTAGAGGTATGATACGATGATTACATTACATGAAAGGCAGTAATCCAGACATAATGCTTTTAGTATGCTTATATGAAAGATATCAATACAATCCAATGTAATATCTGTTAAATGCAGTGAAAATAATTTTTCGCTACTTAGAGGGAACCATGGATTTAGGAATAATTTATACTTCTGGAATGGATTTTCTTTTAAAAATCATTTCAGATAATGACTTTAGTGGATGTATAATTGATAGAAAAAGAACATCCAGAACTTTTAATTTCTTAAGAGATTCATTAGTTTATTGGTCTTGCACGAAGCAACACTCAGTAGCACATTTGTCATGACCCATCGTCGGGGGGACCGATCCGCAACTCCCCAAGCCTGCCTCCAATAGGCCAGGGGTTGGTGACTAGCAACGAGTAGGCATGCTACTAACATGGGAGGCATTGCCTATAAACTTGTACACACACACACACATCTCCAAGCCCACAATGATGAAAATTTAAATTTACTAAAAATTGAAATGCATGAATACACTAAAAATCTCAACCAACATAGTATGACAGGAAAATAAAGTACAACAAGTGTAATACCCTGGACAAAAGTACAATCCCACTAAAAGAAAGTCTGTTACAAAGTCCAACTTGTAAGGAAAGTTACTGGGAATGAAATCTTTATCCTTAGGAACAAGCCTCAGCCCACCTGATCTCACTGAGCACCAGCTGGTCCTGGTCCACCTAGAATCCTATCAAAGGATCGCTCGTCTACACAAGACATGACACGTGCGGGCAAAGCCCATTCAGGGGTGAGTATTACAATACCCAGTAGGACACCCCGAAACCACATAGGAAAATAAAACATGGGAAATACCGAAAAGGAAAGATATTATCATCTCTACACGGAATATGTCTACGTAACATACAATAAGAATATCTAGATATACTTAAACATGATCGACTATCATGAAACAAACACTAAGATCCAGCTCGAAGATTCCACTAAGCATGTAACTGGGAGGACACACCCCTATGTCTGAATAGAGAGATAATAATTACTCGTTCCTAGAGAACACACTCCACATGTACTTTGTGAACATGATGCTCAGATGAGTATCACAGCCAATACCCATGGGGTGATTCCAACAACTCAGTCTGAGCTAATCCGCTAAGAATAGGATCAGCACCACGGTAAAGTTGGTCACGTCGATACCAAGAAATCTACATAGGGTACTAGGAATGAATAGAGGATCTGAATACATGTCTAACAGAGGGGATTCCAACAACTCTATAAAGGAGGTCATGATGAAGGGATCATACTCCTATATGTAGGAAATGATACCGGGAACCATCAGGAGAATGACCAAGGGAAAAAAACATAAGAAAATAAGTGCAAGTCATAGAAGAAAAGTGGCTGAAGCCATGACAAATTTGATACATGGCGTGTAGTATGGTTACACGCTATGTTCCTTGACCCTGGGTAATGCCCGTGTAAACGGCCCGTGTCGTCCATCCAAGCTGTGTAGAACTCAACTACACGGCGGGTAGAAGGAGCACACACCATGTTCCCAGACTCTAGGTTATTCCTATGTAAACGGCCCATGTCATTGGGCTTACTAGATAGAAAAAAACTAGATGGTGTGTAAAAGTATAACACAACGTGTTCGAGAACCTAGGGCTCGCGCCGTGTACGCTAGCCAGGTTCCCGTACACGGCCTCTGTCTGTGTCCGTGTCGCCTGCCCATGTACTAGTACACGTGGTATCCCGTGTATCTATCCATGTCTAGCCAGTGAGGGGTATACACGTCGTGTCCATGTCCGTGTACACAACCAGTGTCCGTGAACTCCCAGAGTACACGCTGGGTGGTCCGCCGATGAACACACACCGTGTAGCCCATACTACACGGCACCTAGTCAGGATTTTTTTCCAGAACGTCGTCTTTTTCCTCACGCTTCATCCGATCTTCCAGATCCTTGATCTCACATTCGTTCACCGCGAAACACAAGATCAAGTGTCTTCTCGATGTCCAAATGCTGAATCTGTTGGTCTCAGGCCTTCAATCGGCTCCATATTCTGATCCCGGTCATCCGAGCCAAAATAGTTCAAAGAACGATATCTTCCGATCTACTTCGATCCATCTATCGCCACTGTAGCCGCACCTCTGTGGGGTTTTACCAATGCTAGATCTTCAATTTGGGATCATTACATAGAACAATAGGTGTGCAACGATCCGTCCTTCATATCCCCACGAAGAACGTGTAGAATCCAACGAAAAATGCAAGAATTTGGGGAATAAGAACACAACAAATCGCGAGGGACAATCCTCGATTGATGTTCATGTCGATCGTGTTCCTTCACCGTTTGGATTTTGAAAGAATCCAAAATAATTCCAACCATAAAATCCCCAAAATCCCCACAAAATCCCATCCTGAAAGAATGATCAATCTGCGGGCTAATCTCTTCGTGGATTAGTCCGTGTTCATCGGGGAAAATCAAAAACGCGGAAGAAAATTACAAAACAAATATCTTTCTTGGATTCCGAGGTGTTTGTTGGGGAAGATCTGGTCGCCACATCGTCGTTTCCAGCGAAAATCTTCAGGAACGTCGTCGCTATGATGGGAGGTTTTCTCCAGAGCCTCCAGAGCCTCCAAGGGTTTCAGGGTTATGTGGTTTGTAACCATGGTCCCCTACGCTAGCCTTTATTTAAAAAGGATAAAGATATCCACTATACCATATTTAATAAAATATTTTAAAGAAAATATTTTATTACGGTTACGCCCAAAACCAATATTTTTCCACCAGAGGCCAGTCGATGTTAGGTCCATTCTAGGGTAAACCCCCTACTCTGAACGCAAAAGTTCCATCATATGTTTTTGATCTAAGCACCCAGTCGGGAGTTATTCCAGTTTTTCAGGAAAACCACTAGTGGAGATAATTTAATTATTTAATTAAATTCCAACATTTGTTCCGGGCTCAGCGGGCCTCGGAAATACACGCCCTCTCATATCCTAGTCTCGAAATAATTCAAAATATTTTTAAGAATAAATTATGGATAATCCAAGGCATTATATCACACCCACCTTAGGGATTTTACTTCCCTAAATGGCCAAAATAAAGGCCACTCAAAAAGATGTGGTTACTGCACATGAATATGAGCTTCCCCCTCCCACGTGCTCTCCAGGAGATTCCCGTGTTGCCACCAGACATGCACCAAGGTAATAGAATTCCCACGATGTATCTTCTCCTGCCGATCCTTGATATCCACTGGGTACTCAGTAATGGTGACTCCATCATTGATTTCTAGCTCGTCCCAGTCGATGACGTGTGATGGATCATGCACGTACCTCCGTATCTATGACACATGGAAGACGTTTTGTACTTGATCCATCTGAGGAGGTAGAGCCTAGTGATACGCCACCTTTCCAACTCTACTCAGAATCTGGAAAGTGCCAACGATCCTCGGAGATAGCTTGCCACCTTGGCCAAATCTCTGCAACCCCTGTCGAGGTGAGACCCGAAGGAAGACATGGTCACCCTCCTAGAACTGCAAGGGTCACCGCCTTTTATTGGCATAAGACTTTTGCAGACTCTGTTTAGTCTTCATCTGCTCTTGGATGACCTGCACCTTCTCTTTAGTAGCTATCACCATCTCTGGGACCGTGAGTGCTGACTCTCCAGGGTCATTCCAGCAATGTGGTGACCTGCAAGGTTGCTCGTAAAAATCCTCGAATGGTGCCATACCAATAGTGGAATGAAAACTGTTGTTATAAGAAAATTCCACCAGTGGTAGGTGATACTCCCAGCTACGACTAAAGTCAAGTATGAAAGCTCAATGTATATCCTCCAGAACCGGGATGGTCCGCTCTGACTGACCATCAGTTTGAGGATGGAATTATGTGCTCAAGCGTAACTGAGTCCCAAAAGCTTCCAGAAATCCCCTCTACAACCTGGAAGTGAAACGAGCATCATGATCTGAGATGATCATGAATGTAACTCCATGAAGTCGAACTATCTCCTGCACGTAGAGGCGTCCCAAGGTCACTACTGAACGCTGCTCCCGTATGGCTTAGAAGTGGGCCGACTTGTTGAGTCGAACAATTATTACCCAGATGGCATCCTGTCCCCTAGAAGTACGTGGTATACCTGTCACAAATTCCATGGATATACCATCCCACTTCCACTCTGGAACCTCAAAGGGGCCGAGTCAAGCCTTCTAGCACCTGGTGCTCAGCCTTTACTTGCTGACAAGTAAGGCACCGTGAAACAAACTCTACCACACACTTCTTCATTCCTGGCCACCAGAGATGACGTCGGAGGTCCTAATACATCTTTGCCACGCCTGGACACCCCAAAAATTGGGATTTATGGAACTCCCATAGAACCTCCGCCCGCAACATCACTGGTACGAATGTACTCTCTCTGAAAAGAACACTGTGCTCCCCACATTCTGAATATCCATCAGTTGCAACAACTGTGGATATCTGAGCACATAGAGTCTCATATCTTGCATCCTCGCACTATGCTTCCCTGACTCAGTATAAAAGTGGAGGGGTAATAACCATCTATTGAAGGTAGGATCCCTCATCATCATCCATGAAGGATTACTGTAAGGTGGCCAACTGCCTCGTCGCCTCATCCAGCAACTGCGAACTGGATTTCCTGCTGAGAGCATCTTCCACTACGTTCCCCTTACCTAGAGTATAAACGATATCAAATTCATAATCCTGGAGTATCTCAAGCCACCAAATCTGCCTAAAATTTAGATCATTACGATAAAAGATATATCTGATACTTTTTGATCAGAGTAGATGATAAACCACTCACCCATCAGGTAGTGATGCCACATCTTCAATGCGAAGACTACCACTTCCAACTCAAGATCATGGGTCACGTAGTGATGCTCTTGTGGCTTCAACTGATGTGATCCATAGGCAATCACCGCTTTGTTGGGTCCACTGCTACACCATCTTCATAGATAATGTGTCCCATTAGGTGGACCTCCTGTATCCATAACTAACAATTCTAGAGTTTCCCATACAACCGGTACTCTCAGAGTGTGTCCAGAAACATCCTTAGGTGTCTCGCGTGCTCCTCCTCGGACGCAGAGTACACAAGGATATCATTGATGATGACCACTATGAATTGATCTAGATAGGGCTGAATGATCTGGTTCATGAGTCCCATGAACACTTCCGGGGAGTTCGTCACGACGAGGGGCATCACCATGTACTCATAGTGACTGTAGCGACATCTGAAAGACACCTTCGGTACATCCTCATCCCATACTCGCAAATGGTGATGGAATGATTGTAGATCTACCTTCGAGAACCATCGTTCTCCTATCAACTGGTCGAAGAGGTCATCGATCCTCAGTAGTTGATACTGGTTCTTTACAGTCACCTAATTCAGGTGCCGGTAATCCACACATAGCCTCAAGCTCCCGTCTGCCTTCTTGGCAAACATCAATGGGGCCACCAAGGATGAAACACTGGGTCTCACATATCCCTTCTTCTGCAAGTCTTCCAGCTGCACCCTCATCTCACGAATCTCTACAGGAGCCATCCGATACGATGATGCTGATATCGGTGTCGTCTCGGTTTGCAACTCAATGCAGAAATTTATCTCCCGACAGGGTGGTAGTCTGGGGACATCCTTCGGAAAGAAGTCCTTGTACTCGACCACTACTGCAGGAAACTGGAAACTCGTTACATATGTTTCACCAAGGGCTAGGCCATCCAACTGATAGGATATCGGTTTCACCTTCTTACATACAAGTCCATCCTGAGATGCCTAGGTCTCTCTTTCATCCACAGAAGAGAACCTCATTCCATCACTATGGACACACCTCACCCTTCGCCTAAAATAGTCGATCTAGGCATGAACTGTGGATAGACAATCCATAAAAAGAATTACATCGTAAGGCCTCGACGCTACCACCAAGAGGTTCCAACCAAAACTCTCACCTCCAATGGTCAGGTAACACTGTTTACAGAGGTGTGTGATATCTGAATCTTCTTCATTCGGTGTTTCTAAGGGTAAGGGTCGAGTCAACAGCTCAACTGGAATCTCAATGTCTCGAACGAGATAAGCATCCTGAAAGGAATGACTAGAACCTATGTCTATCAGTATGGTAGCCAATGTAGAGAAGACACATATTATACCTCTAATCATTCCGGGAGAACCTGGGTCATAAGCCTCTATCGCATGTAGCTACCCCTGCCTCTGTCCACAAGCTCCCTGAACCTGGGGTGGACCTCCTGGGGGTGGCGGTGGTAAAAGGTCAAAACTCCGATCAAATCCAGCTACTCTCCTATCTCCCTTACCACATCCTCTAACCCGCGGATATGTCTGATTCACACATTGCATCTACCTCGATGGTCCATCCACTACTCTCGCATCAGTAGTATGGATGGTCGGACAATCTCGAGCGAGATGTCCCCTGCCATCGCATGAGTAGCATCACCTCTCTCGAGGCAGGAGGATGCACCCTGCATACCCTATATGGAAGATCCCCTGTCATGGGATCTCCTCTGAAAACGTCTCCCACTCCTGGGTCCCTGACGTCAACTCCCTTCTATTGAGGTCTCTACTCTAACTCGCTCGCTACTGACAACTATCGGTTGTCTCTACTCTACCAAGAAGCTCTCGACCACCAAAGCCCGCTCGAGCACCCTAACATAAGTAGAAATTCTTATAGGGAGTATTCTAGCTTAGAGATCTCTGCGAAAACCCCACTCATAAGCCTGAGCTCTGAGGTAATGATCTTTGACCATATCCATCGAGTACCGCGAGAGGTCGGTAGACCTCAATGATTAGTCAGCCACCATCATGGTTCTTTGCTGGAGCTAGAGAAGCTCATGTATACATACTGATCTCAGGGTAACCGGTGAAAAATTCTCTCTATAGAGACACTCAAACACCGACCATGCAAGAGTCACCTCGTCGTGAGTCTTGATAACCAAACTCCACCATCCCCCTACTGAGCCCAGCAGAAGGCTAGCTGCCAGGATCCCCATCTGTTCTACTAGTGTCCAGACCAAATAGAAGACTCTGGCCACTGCCTCAAGCCAGTCATCTGCTGCCTGAGGGTCAGGATCGCCTCGAAACCTGAGGGGTCTCTGTCATTGAAACTCGTGGAGTGCACTCATCCTGCACTCCTTCTCTACTAGTACATCAGGCCTTAAACACTGCTCCACAGGTGGTGGGATAACTGGCACACCACCCGTTGGTAAAACTAGGGGATCTGGTCCTTAATTGAAACTTCATCACTATGGGGGTCATCCTCGTGATCGAGCTATTGGATCTTAGCGAGTACACGTCGCGGAGGCATCCTGTATGGAAATAAGATGTATCTCAGTAAGTGAGTATATCTGGAGAGCTGACTCAAGAAGGTCATGGAAACCCCAACCCATTCCTATATGATGCATGTACCATTATTTTCCCATGAAACTTGTGTTCTCATATTCCGAGTTGAAAATAAAGTTATCAAAGTCGTATTGTATGGATACATCGGCCGCCCGCACAAACAGTGGGGTCCCTGGACTGAAAGCCAAACTCGAAATACTTAGCACTGTTTCCCCGAACCAACTCACAGACTCTCGCTCCTAAGGAAGGACCAAAAACCTCTGATACCACTCTATCACAAACCTTCCCAGTGGGTCCCGAAATGCAACTCCCCAATCCCCCCTCCAATAGTCTAGGGGCTGGTGACTAGAATCGAGTAGGCATCCTACTAACATGGGAGGCATTTCCTATAAACATGTACACACACGCAAACATATCCATGCCCAAAAAGATGAAAAGTAAAAAAAACTAAAAATGAAAATGCATGCATACACTAGAAATCTAATTCAACATAGTATGACAGGAACGTAAAGTATAGTAAGTGTAAAACCCTGGGCCAAAAGTACAATCCCACCAGAAGAATGTCTGTAAAAAAGTCTAACCTGTAAGGATAGGTACTATGACTGAAATCTGTAGCTGTAGGAACACACCTCGTCCCGCCTGATCTAACTGGGAACTGTTCGGTCCTGGTCCACCTAGAATCTTGTCAAAGGCTCTCTCTTCTGCACAAGACATGACACATGCGGGAAAAGCCCATGCAGTGGCGAGTATAGCATTGCCCAGTAAGACACCCTGAAACCACAAAAGAAAATACTACAAGGTAAATAACACAAAGTAATGATATATTCATCTCCACATAGTTTATGTCTATAGAACATTCAAAAATAATATCCAGATATACTAATACACAATCGACTATCGCGAAACAACCACTAATATCCAGCTCAAAGATTCGACTAAGCATGTAACCGGGAGAACAAACTCCTAGGTCTGAATAGAGTTATATGAAGTACTAATTCTGTGAGAACAAACTCCACATGTACATTGTGAACATGATTCTCAGATGAGGATCACAACCAATAGCCATGGGGTGATTCCAACAACTTAGTATGAGCTATTCCGCTATGTAGATGATCGGTGCCGGGGTAATGTTTGTAATGTCGATACCATGAACTCTACATAGGGTTCCAAGAATGAATAGAGGATACAGTTCTATGTATAATAGTGGGGATTCCAACAACTCAATTCAGGAGGTCCTTTTGAAGGGATCATACTCCAATATGTAGGAAATGATACTGGGAACCTTCAAGAGAAATACCAAGGGGACGAAGCCTATAAAAACTAGTCCAAGTCACAGAAGACAAGTGGCTCAAGCCATTAAGAATTGGTTAAACGGCGTGTATTATGGTTACACTATGTGTTCCTTGACCCCTGGTATTGCCCATGTAAACATCCTGCGTCGTCCGTCCAAACTGTGTAAAACTCATATACACAGCGTGTAGAAGGGGCACACGCCGTGCTCCCTGACTTCGGGTTTTCCCATGTAAACATTCCATGTCATTGGGATTGTAGGATAGAAATAAATTGCATGGAGTTTAGATGTATCACACACCGTGTCTGAGCACCTGGGGCTCCCTCCGTGTATGCTGGCCATGTGCCCGTAGATGGCCTCTGTCCGTGTCTGTGTCGCCGGCTCGTGTACCAGTACACGGGGTATCCTGTGTATCAGGCCGGGTCTGGCCGGGGAGGGGATTACAAATCGTGTCCTTGGATGTGTACCCAGCAAGTGTCCGTGAATTCCTAGAGTACATGTCAGGTGGTCCGCCGACAAACACACGCCGTGTACCCCGTAATACACGCCGTGTAGTCGGGATTTTTTTCCAGAACCTCATCTTCTTCCTCATGCTTGGACCGATCTTCCAGATCCACGATCTCTCATCCGTTCGCCGCGAAAATCAAGATCAAGGGTCACCTCAACATCGTGATGCCGAATCCCTGGGTCTCAGGCCTTCAATCGTCTCCCAAATACGATCCTGGTCATCCGAGCAGAAATCGTTCGAAGAACGATATCACCCGATCTGCTTCGATCTGTCTGTCGCCACTGTAGACGCACCTCTGTGGCATGGTACCGATTCCAGATCATCAATTTTCGATCATTGCATCGAACAACGGGTGCATAACGATCCGTCGTTCATATCCCTGCGAAGAACTCATAGAACACAACGTAGAACATGAGAATTTGGGGAATAAGAACACAAAAAATCGATAGGGACGAACCTCGATCGATGTTCAGGTCGATCTTGGTCTTTCAGAGTTAGGAGGTTGAAAGAATCCAAAATAATTCCAACCATTAAATCCCCTAAATCCATGAAAAATTCCATCCCGCAAGAAGAATCGATCCAAGGGCCAATATGTTCCTGGATTAGTCTGCGTTCATCGTGGAAAATAAAAAATGGGGAATGAAATCACAAAACAAACATCCTACCTGGATTCTACGACATTCATTGGTGAAGATCTGGTCGCTACATCGTCGTCGCTGGGGAATATCTTTTGGAACGTTGTCGCTGCGTTGGGAGGGATTTTCCAGAGACTCCAGTGCCGCAAAGGGTTTCAGGGTTATGTGGTTTGTAATCCTAGACCCCTGCGCTAGCCTTTATTTAAAAATGATAAAGATATCCACTACAACATATTTAATAAAATATTTTATGTTAAATATTTTATTACGGTTATGTCCAAAACCCAGATTTCGCCACCAGCATGCACCGGTCGATGATAGTTTCCTTCTATGGTAAACCCGCTACTCTGAACGCAATAGTACCATCAGATTTTTTTGATTCTAGAAGCCATTCGGGAGTTATTCGACTTCTTTAGGAAAACTCCACGGGCGCGTAATTTAATTATTAAATTAAATTCAAACATTTGTTCCAGGCTCACTGGGCCTCAAAACTACACTCCGTCTTAGAGCTTGGTCTTGAAATAATTTCCAATATTTTTTAGAATAAAGTATCTAAAAACAAAGAAATTACATCACACCCACCATAGGGCTTTTACGTTCCCGAAAATCCAAAATAAAGGCTACTCAAAAAGATGTGGTTACCGCACACGAATCTGAGCCTCCTGTTCCCATGTGCTCTCCTGGAGATTCTTGTGCTGCAATCGCACATGCACCCAGGGAATGGCTTGCCCGTGAAGGATCTTCTCCTGCCGATCCTCAATCTCCACTAGGTACTCAGCAAAAGTCGCTCCATCATCGATGTCCAGCCCCCCCAGTCAATGACGTGCGATGGATCATGCACGTACCTCCGTAGTTGTGACCCATGGAAGACATTGTGTACCCAGTCCATCTGAGGAGGTAGAGCCAAGTGATATGCCACCTCCCCAACTCTAATCAGAATCTATAAAGGACCAATGAACCTTGGAGATATCTTGCCACCTCGTCCAAATCTCCACAACCCCCGTCGAGGTGAGACCGGATGGGACACATGGTCTCCCTCCTAGAACTCCAAGGTTTTCCATCTCTTGTCGGCATAAGTCTATTCTCGACTCTGTACAGACTTCATCCACTCCTGTATGACCTGAACCTTCTCTGTAGTTTCTCTCACCATCTCTGGGCCCATGAGTGCTGACTCTCCTGGGTCAGTCCAGCAATGTGGTGACCCGCAAGTTCGCCCGTTCAAAGCCTATAATGGTTCCATACCAATAGTGGAATGATAACTGTTGTCATAATAAAAATTCCACTAGGGGTAGGTGATCCTCCCAGCTACGACCAAAGTCAATTATGAATGCTCAATGTATATCCTCCAGAACAGGGAATGTATACTCTTTCTGACCATCATTCTGAGGATGGAACGCTGTGCGCAAGCATAACTGAGTCCCAAAAGATTCCACAAATCCCCTCTACAATTGGGATGTGAAATGAGCATCATGATCTGAGATTATCATTGATTGAACTCCATGAAGTCAAACTATCTCCTTCACATAGAGGCGTCCCAAGATATCTACTGAAATCTGCTCTCGTATAGCTAGGAAGTGGGCCGACAAGTTGAGTCGATCAAAGATTTCCTAGATGGAATCGTGTCCCCTAGACGTAGGTTTTAAACATGTCACGAAGTACATGGATATCCAATGCCACTTCCACTCTATCACCTCAAGGAGCATATTCAAGCCTTCTAGCACCTGGTGCTCAGCCTTTACTTATTGATAAGTAAGGCACCATGAAACAAACTCTGCCACAAACTTCTTCATTCATGCCCACCAGAACTGACGTCGGAGGTCCTGATACATCTTTGCCACACCTGGATGCACCAGCAAATGGGATGTATGGAACTCCAATAGTAACTCCTCTCGAAATGTCAATGGTACTATTATACACCCTCTAAAAAGAACACCATTCTCCCCACCTTCTGAATATCCATCAGTCACAACACCTATGAATATCTGAGCACGTAGAGTCTCATATCTAGCATTCTCGCGTTGTGCTTCCCTAACTCGTTGTAATAGTGGAGGGGTAAAAACCATCGATTAAAGGTATGCACCCTCATCACCATCAAAAATGGATAACTGAAAGGAGGCCAACTGCCTTGTCACCTCATCCAGTAGCTACGAACTATATTTCCTGCTGAGAGAATCTTCCACTACATTCCCCTTCCCAGGAGTATAAACGATCTCAAAGTCGTAATCATGGATGAACTCAATCCACTTCCTCTGCCTCAAATTCAGATCTTTCTGAGAGAAGATATATCTGAGACTCTTATTATCAGATTAGACGATAAACTGCTCACCCATCAGGTAGTTCCTCCACATCTTCAACATGAAGACTACCACTACCTACTCAATATCATCGGTGGCATAGTTCTGGTCATGTGGCCTCAACTGAAGTGAGCCATAGGCAATCCCTACTTGGAAGGGTCCATTGCTACACCATCTGTTGAGATAACATGTCCCATAAAGTTGAAATCTTTTATCTAGAACTAACACATCGAGAGTTTCCCATACAACCGGTGCTCTCGGAGTGTGTCCAGAACCATCCTTAGGTGTCTCTCATGCTCCTCCTCAGATGCAGAGTACACAAGGATGTCATCGATGAAGACCACTATGAATCGATCTCGATGTGACTGAAAGTTCCAGTTCATGATTCCCATGAACAATTCCGGGGAGTTCGTCACGCCAAAGTGCATCAACAAGTACTCATAATGACGGTAGCGACATCTGAAAGCCATCTTCGGTGTATCCTCATCCCGTACTCGCAACTTGTGATAGCCTGATCGTATATCAACCTTCGAGAACCATCGTGTCCCTATCAACTGGTCGAAGAGGTCATCGATCCTCAGCGGTGGATACTGGTTCTTTACAGTCACCTAATTTAGGTTTTGGTAATCCACACATAGCCTCAAGCTCCTGTCTGCCTTCATGGCATACAACACTAGGGCTGCCCAGGGTGAAACGCTGGGTCTCACAAAGCCCTTCTTATGAAAGTCTTATAACTACACCTTCAGCTCATGAAGCTCTGCGAGATCCATCTGATATGCTGATTCTAATATTGGTGTCGTCCCGGGTTGCGACTCAATGCAGAAATCTATCTCCTGATAGGGAGGTAGTCTGGGGACATCCTCCGGAAAGACATCCTCGTACTCCACCACTACTGCAAGAAACTAGAAACTCATAATAGCTGTTGTGCAAAGGGATTGGCCCTCCAACTGATAGGATATCGGTTGAACCTTCTTATGTACGAGTCCGTCCTGCACTTCCTAGGTCTCTCTTTCACCAATAAAAGAGAACCACGTTCCATCAATGCGGACACACCGCACCCTTCGCCTAAAATAGTCGATCTGGTCATGAAGTATTGATATCGAATACATACCAAGAATGACATCGTAAGGCCTCTCAGCTACCACCAAGAGGTTCCAACTGAAAATCTCACCACCAAGGGTTAGGTCACACTCTCTACAGAGGTGTTTGATCTTTGAATCTTCTCCAGTCACTGTTTCTAAGCATAAGGGTCGATTCAACAACTCAAAAGAAATCTCAAGGTCTCGAAGGAGATAAGCATCCAGAAAGGAATGACTAACACCTGTGTCTATCAGTACGGAAACCACTGTAGAAAAGACACAGAAAGTACCTCTAATCATTCCTGGAGTACCAGGGTCATTAGCCTCTGCGGCCTACAGTTGTCCCCGCCTCTATCCACCAGCTCCCTGAACCTGGGGTGGACCTCCTTGGGGTGGTGGTGGTAAAAGGTAAAAATGCCGACCACCTCCAACTACCCTTCCAGCTCCCCTACCACGTACGCCTCCCCGCGGATCTATCTTCTCCACACGTTGCCTCTGCCTCGGTGGTCCATCCACTGCTCCCGCGTCAAAAGTACGGCGGGTCGGACAATATCGAGTGAGATGTGCTCTGACATCGCATGAGTAGTATCACCTCTCTCAAGGCTGGAGGACGTGCCCTTAAAACCCTCTATGGGAGATCCCCTGTCCTAGGATCTCCTATGAACACGTCTCCCACTCCTAGGTTCCTGATGTCAGCTCACTGCTACCGAGGTCTCTGCTCCAGCTCGCTTGCTACTGACAACTACTGGCTCTCTCTACTCTGCCAAAAAGCTCTCGACCACCAAAGCCCGCTCGTGCACCTCATCATAAGTAGGAATTCTCATAGGGATTATTCTAGGTTGGATATCTCTGAGCAATCCCTACTCAAAAGTTCGAGATCTGAAGTACTGATCTTTGACCATATCCATCGAGTACCGCGAGATGTTGTTAAACCTCAATGAATAGTCATCCACTATCATGGTTCCCTTCTAGAGCAGGAGAAGCTCTTTTATACATAATGATCTCAGGGAAATCGGCGAAAACTACTCTCGTAAGAGATGCTCAAACTCCGACCACGCAAGAGTCTCCACGTCATGAGTCGGGATAACCACACTCCACCATCGCCCTGCTGAACTCTGTAGAAGACTAGCAGCCAGAATCACCATCTGGTCTGCTGTTGTCCTGACCAAATGGAAGAATTTGGCCACTGCCTCAAGCCAGTCCAATACTACCTGAGGGTCAGGCACACCTTGAAACCTGAGGGGTGTCTATCTCTGAAACTCATGGAGTGCGCTCAGCCTGCGCTCCTCCTCTACTGGTACAAAAGTCACTAAAAACTTCTCTATAGGTGGTGGGATAACTAGTACACCACCCAATGATAAAACTGGGGGATCCGGTCCCTGAATCGAATCATAATCACTAAGGGGGTCATCCTCGTGATCGAGCTGTTGGATCCTAGCGGGTTCACATTGGGGAGGCATCCTATAGAGAAACAAGATGTATCTCAGTCAATGAGTATATATGGAGATCTGACTCAAGAAGGACATGGAAACCCCAACCCATTCCTATATGATGCAAGTACCATTATTTTCCTTTGCAACTAATGTTCTCATGTTCTGAGTCGAAAATAAAGTTATCCGAGTCCTGGTGTATGGATATATTGGCCGCCCGCACCAACACTGGGGTCCCTGGCCTGAATGTCGAACTCAAAACACTTAGAACTGTTGCCCCAAACAAACTAATAGACTCTTGGTCCTAAGGTAGAACTAGCCACCTCTTATACCACTCTGTCATGGCCCGTCTTGGTGGGGCCCAAGCTGCAACTCTCCAAGCCCACCGCCAATTGGCCTGGGGCTGGTGAATAGCACCGAGTAGGCATGCTACTAACATGGGAGGCATTTCCTATAAACCAGTGCACACGCACACACATCTCCATGCCCACAAAGCTGAAATGTAAAACTTCTAAAAATGGAAATTCATGCATACACTAATAATCTCAACTAACAGAGTACGAGAGGAATGTAAAGTACAGTAAGTGCAAAACCCTGTCCAAAAGTACCATCCCACCAAAAGAAAGTCTGTAAAAAAGTCCAACTTGTAAGGAAATGTACTAGGACTACAATCTGTAGCTGTAGGAACACACCTCGGCCCGCCTGATCTCACCAAGTACCGTCTGGTCCTGGTCCACCTACAATCCTATCAAAGGCTCTCTCATCTGCACAAGACACGACATGTGCGGGAAAATCTCCTGCATGGGTTAGTATAACAATACCCAGTAGGACACCCCGAAACCACAAAGGAAAATACAACAACGGAAATACCACAAAGGAACGATACAGTCAGCTCTACACATTATATGTATACAATACATATAACAAAAATATCAAGATATACTCATACATGATCGACTATCGTGAAACCACCACTATGATCCAGCTCGAAGATTCCACTAAGCATGTAACCAGGAGAACACACTCCTAGGTCTGAAGAGAGAGATACAGAGTACTCGTTCCGGGTGGACACACTTCACAAGTACATTGTGAAAATGATGCTCAGATGAGGATCACAACCAATAGCCATGGGGTGATTCCAACAACTCAATCTAAGATAATCCTCTAAGTAGAGGATCAGAACCCGGTTAAAGTTTGTCACATCGATACGAAGAACTCTACCTTGGGTTCCAGGAATGAATAGAGGATCCGAATCTAAGTATAACAGAGGTGATTCCAACAACTCTATTCAGAAGGTCCTCCTGAAGGGATCATACTCTTATTTGTAGGAAATGATACCGAGAACCTTCAAGAGAAATACCAATGGGACGAACCCTAAAAAAACTAGTCCAAGTCATAGAAGACAAGTGTATCATGACATGAATTATTGGTTTCACGATGTGTAGTATGGTTAAACGCCATGTTCCTTGACCCTGGGTACTGCCCATGTAAACAACCTGTGTCATCCGTCCATGCTCTGTAAAACACTACTACACGGCGTGTAGAAGGATCACAGGACGTGTTCCCTGACTCCGTGTACTGCCCATGTAAATGGGCCATCTCATTGGGCTTGTCAGATAGAAAGAAACTAAACGACGTGTAGAAGTATCACAAGCCGTGTTCGAGCTCCTGGGGCTCCCTCCGTGTACGTTGGCCATATGCCCGTACCCGGCATCTATCCGTGTTCGTGTCTCCTGCCCGTGTACCAGTAAACGGGGTATCCCGTGTATCTGGTCAGATCTTGACGGGGAGAGGAATACATGCCATGTACCCAAAATGTGCATGTGTACTCCCAGAGTACACACCGGGTGGTCTGCCAACGAACACATGCCGTGTAGCCCATACTACACGGATTGTAGTCGGGATTTTTCCAGAACGCCGTCTTCTTCCTTGCGCTTCGGCCGATATTCCGGATCCGCAATCTCTTGTCCGTTCGCAGAGAATCTCAAGATCAAGGGTCGCCTCGACGTCATGATGCTGAATCCGTGGGTATCGGGCCATCAATCATCTCTAAAATCCGATCTCGATCATCCGAGAGGAAATCGTTCTAAGAATGATATCCTCCGAACTGCTTCGATCCATCCATCGCCACCATAGCCTCACCTCTGTGGGGTTTTACCGACACCAGATCTTCAATTTTGGATCGTTTCATCTCACAACGGGTGCGCAATGATCTGTCGTTCATATCCCCACGAAGAACACATAGAACGCAATATAGAAAGTGAGAATTTAGGGAAGAAGAACACAACACATCGAGAGGTAATAACCTCGATCGATGTTCATGTCGATCTTGGCCTGTCACCATTAGGAGTTTGAACGAAACAAAAATAATTTAAGGAATCAAATCCACAAAATCCATGAAAAATACCATCCCGCAAGAACGATCGATCCACAGGATAATCTGTTCATGGATTAGTCCGCATTCGATGTGGAAAATCAAAAATGGGAATGAAAATCACAAAAAAAATATCCTACCTAGATTTCGTGGCATTGGTTGGCGAAGATCCAGTCGCCGCATCGTCGTCACCAGCGAAAATCATCTGGAACGTCATCGCTACATTTGGTGGTTTTCTCCAAAGCCTCCAGAGCCACCAAGGGTTTCAGGGTTATGATGTTTGTAACCCTGGACCCCTGCACTAGCCTTTGTTTAAAAAGGATAAACATATCCACTGTAAGAGATTTAATAAAATCTTTTAAATAAAATCTTTTATTACGGTTACCTCCAAAAACCATATTTAGCCACCAGCCTATGCCAGTCGATGTTAGGTCCCTTCTAGGGTAAACCCGCTACTCTGAATGCAACCGTTCCATAATATTTTTTTGATCTGATCTCTGGTTCGAGAGTTATTCCATTTTTTCAGGAAAACCGCATGCACGCATAATTTAATTATTAAATTACATTCAAACATTTTTTCCGGACTCACCAGGCCTCGGAACTTCACACCATCTCAGAGCCTGGTCTCAAAATAATTCCCTTTATTTTTAGGAATAATGTATGGAAAATCTGAGATATTAAAACATTCCACTGCTGATGTTTACTGTGTAGCAGCTGGAAGTTGTTGTGCTCATGTGTTAAGGATGCAACACACACTCATAGACTATGGTATGAGTTTTACCTAAACACAAATTTTGTGTGATAATACCAGTGTCATTTCCCTAATAAAAAACCATGCACATCACTCTCTTGCAAAGAACATAGATATAAGGAATCACTTTAGTTGGGATCACACACAAAAATGAGATATCATTCTACAATTTTCCTTAACAAAAGATCAACATGATGATATTATCATAAAATCATTACCTTCCGAATGATTTGAATACATTAAACAGAAGTTAGGAATGATAACTCTAAGTTAATCCTCCTCATTAACTTCCTGTTGAACCAATATCTTTACAGTAATAAAATACTTTTTATAGGGGAAGTATATTTAATGAAGTCTTTCATATTATTTGTAATTAATATTTTCATATTAGTTGTAATGAAGTCTTTCATATTATTCATAATGATGTTTTTCATATTATTCTTAATGAATTTTTTCACACTATTCATAATGAATTCTTTCATATTTTTCATAATGATGTTTTTCATATTATTCATAATAATGTCTTTTATATTATTCTTAATAATGTTTTTCATATTATTTGTTATGAAGTTTTTCATATAATTCGTAATGAATTCTTTAATATTTTTTATAATGAAGTTTTTTTCATATTTTTTATAATGAATTGTTTCATATTTTTCGTAATGAAATTTTTTTCTTACTTGAGATCTTCATACTTGAGATTTTCGGACATGATATTTTATTACTTGAGATCTTCATACATGGTATTTTTGTAATGAAGATTTTCGTAATGTAGAATTTCTTAATGAAGATCTGTGAACTCATATTACTTTTCCTACTCATGTTTTTTTTTCAGAATCTAAATTCCTTCAAGAATAATTTTTGTAAATATGAATAATTTTCCTAACAATCCGAAAGGTATGATTATTTCTTGAGTTATCATAATTACCTTTTACATGCTGGTTGTTTCTTTTGTTTTTATAATTTCTCGGATTCTATTTTCCTTAATTCCAATTTTTTTTAAAAACCTCAAAATGTCGTATCCTACCAAATTTTCCATGCGTCTATTATTTCAACAGTCAGATCAGAATAGAAAAATTCTCATCCATTGGATTCAGATGAGATGTTCAACCGTCACATCAACACCTATAAAAAGGGGACTCCCGATGGTTGTCCCACATCTGTTATCAAAGAATTTGTGTGGAGAAGCTCTTCCCAACATCAAAAGCCCGTTCCAGATTTCTAGAGTTTTCACAAGTCCTATTGTCTACTGAAATTCCTTATCAAGAAATGACTTTTGTCAAGCCAATTTCGGAGTGGAAAATTTAGAAGTAGAGATTGGTGCATGATAACTTTTTCAATAAGTATGACTCCATTATTTCAATGAATATCTGACTTAATGGGTTGTAGAGTGTATACATTTTGAATAAAGGAGGTCAGGATGTTGTGTATCCGAATCTACTTATAGAATTTTATGAATCAACCTATTTTTTCATTGATGATGGAAGAGAAAAGTTTTCATTGAAGTTTTATTGTAAAACATATGCACACTATTACACCAAGGCTTCTAGCTTTGTGGGGTTGTCATATGAAGGGGAAGCTAAGTTTGGCTCCCAAAATTTTCCAGTGGTTAAAGGAAGTTTCATCAAGATGAAGGCTATTGAATGACTTGGACTTACAAATGTCAAGACTGCAAAAATTACCCACCTATCTACCAACAATCAGATCCTACAATTATGGGTTCAGGGTAATATCGTTACGAGAAAGGGTGACAAGGATAGTCTTAAGAAAAGTGATATGTATATCTTAGATTTTTTAGTAAACCTAAGGAAGATAAACCCCATGAAGCACATTCTCATTACAATAGAGAACATCAAGAAAGGGAATCAGGGTGCTCAGATAATTTTGTATCATGACCTACTCTCCAAGCTAATTGTTCTTTGTCTTGAATCCTTCAATATTACATGCAGTTCCAAGATGAGGAATTTTAATGTGATGATAATATGTGATGATACCCTGAAAAGATTTAATATTGGGATCTCTATGGAATCAGGAGAGTTTTTTGATCTTCTAGTGGAAGAAACAGAAGATGATCTGAAAAATATAGAAAAAGAGGAACCTTCAAAGAAATCTGGAATGAAGAGGAAATTAAATGAAGTAGAGGAAACAGAAATATCCCCTAAGGCCCAAGAAGCTCAATCCGCACTTCCAAAGCCCATGAAAGAAAAATCTTATCCAGATGAAGTGGTAGCCAAATAGAGGGAGGATAAGAAAAACAGGAAATAAGGGGAGACTCCGTTTGGATTGAACCCTATAGAGGAAAAATCACTGAAAGAGAAAGCTACTGAAGAGAATGAGATGAAAGAAAAAGTGAAGAAGATCAAGAAGAAGTTGTTAGATTCATATATTTTGCAATCTCTTTTGAATGATACTGAAGTTTCATCTAAGAATATTCATGTTCTGAAAGCCTTCCTAGTTGAACCATTACTAGAAACACCTAGGAAAATATTTATGACATAGAAAAAATCTCAATAGAAGGATGTTGAAAAGGAATATGAGGAAGATGTTCATGAAGCTCAAAGCCCTTAAGAACATCTGATCTGATAAAACAAGTAGAAGAAATTCAGGAAAAGGTATTTTCTTCCCAAAAGTTTTCACTCCGGACATCTCAAGCCGAATCATTGAAACTTGAAACTCCTGAAATGGATGAGAAAGGTGAAGAGGAAGTAAACAAGTTGTCTAAGCAAGAGAGTCATAATAATGAAATCATTCATCCTGAATAAATATAGGCAGGTGTGGAAAAGTGAAAATTGATTAGGATAAGATTGTACAGGTATATAGAAGTGAGCATGAATCTCCTGATGAAGCAGCCATTCAGAAAACAAATAAGGGGAAACAAGTGGTTGTTGATATACCAACGAACAATATTTTGAGGAAGAAGAAAGCTGAAGGATCATATAATAGGATGCTGGTAGATCTAGAGGATGTACCATCTCCATGAAAATTGTCAGACTTGAAATCATCAGCTTTAGGACATGATTTTTTCGAGGATAATATTGTACAGTTTTCTGGAAGTGAGCATGAATCTCCCAATGAAGAATCCATTCTGAAAACAAATAAGGGGGAAAAAGTCATTGTTGATACCCCAAAAAAATATATTTTTAGGAATAAGGAA
Organism: Viscum album; assembly: GCA_963277665.1. Lineage (NCBI taxonomy): Eukaryota > Viridiplantae > Streptophyta > Magnoliopsida > Santalales > Viscaceae > Viscum > Viscum album. The sequence continues at coordinate 862,252,715 of OY728152.1, read as the reverse complement.
GCGAGAGGATCCTCTAAGAGGATGTCGATAGTTCTAGAGGATGAACCATCTCCAAGAAAAATGTCAGACTCGGAATCATCAGATTTAGGACATTATTTTCTCATTCAGTCATTAAAGAAGCATGTGGACACCATTCTGATCGTTCCATCAATTGATTCTAGAGTCCATAAGCATTAGAATAGTATGAATCAGAAATCAGACATTTTATCCATGGTTATATATATATTTGTTAATATAGAGGCTGAACAAATGAATTTTCTTAACAACTATGAAGCCCATAGAAAATCATGGATGAAAATGACCAGCTGGTCAAGGAATATCAGTGAAGATTTGAGAGAACTTGATCAATTTTAAGATGATGTCAAGGGTGATTTTGATACTGAATAAACCAAAATCAAGTATCTTATAAAAAACTTTCAGGAAAAGATAAATATTGAACAAAATTCTCATATTCATGATCTCAATGATCTGAATGGGAAGTTGAATTTTGTTGTCCAAAGTTGGAAAATAGGGATGGATCTCTAGATCATGATGGAAGAAAAGATAATAAAGCAAGATGAAATGCTAAAGGAATTGGAAGCGGCCCTATAGGATCAAGGTTATAGGATCACAACCTAAAAAAAGAAAGTAGAGGAGGATCACAAAGAGCTGAAAAAGCTAATGGCCATTTTAAAGAAGCTGTTACCAAAGGAAAAAAGAAAAATATATTAAAAACAAATATTTTATTGTATCTATTTTTACATGTATAAATAATTCCAATATCAATGAAATTATGGATTCTTTTTTTGTTTGGATGTTTGTACTTATATTTCAGGAACCATATTCTTTTCCATTACCTCAAACTCTTTTTGAAAATCACAAAGGGGGAGAAGGAAAAATAATTATATGTAAAAGATGAAATATCCATTACTAATGGGGAGTTTATCAAAGGGGGAATTCTCATTATGAATATTTCCATATTCAAGAAATATGAAAACTCTCATTCTGGAAATATAGAATATGATTCATAGAGTTCCAGTGCCAAAGGGGGAGTTAGTCGTATTCATCTTTACCTTTGAGAAAAGGGAGATAAACTTTATTTCAAAGTCTAGAAATTTTTTTAAGTCCTTATATTGTTTTTCTTAAGGATGTTTGTGCTTCCCAAAAAGGGTGAGATTATTGATTCAATAAGGTTTTCATTATTAATTTCCCATTCCTTCATTCATGGGGGATATTGTTGTGTCATTATAGTTTCATTATGACATAACCATTTCTTTATTTTTTGAAATTCACAACACCTTATTTCAAGGAAAAAATATTTTAACCTATGTTTTACTTGTATAAGTAAAAATTTTCATCCCCATGTAAATTTATCCTTATCAGGATTAATTTTCTATATCATAATTTATCTATGTGTAAAATTCTGTTTGAATCCAAAATCTCATAATCCTATAATTACTTACATATGAAGCATTCTATATTTGGATCCAAATTCGCATAATTCTGGTTATGAACCCTGCTGAGTTCTCACTCCGTTTTTTGAATTAGAATTCCTATTTTAGATTTGTATGAGTTCTGACTCCGAATTATGAATCAGAATCCGGGTTATGAATTATTCAAGGTTCTAACTCCAAATTCTAAAGCAAAATTCTGTTTACGATTTCTTCTGTGTTCAAAATCTGAATTCTAAATCAGAATTCTAGTTATGAATTTTTCTGATTCTGACTCCGAATTATGAATACAAATTCTGGATATGAACTCTTCAGAATTATAACATCGAATTCTGAAAACGAAATCTCGATACGAACTTATCTATGTTCTGAATCAGTGTTCATTAAATAATAGACCTCGAACTCTTATGTGTTCTGACTCCAAATTCTCGTGAACTCCAACTCCGAACATTCTATGTTCAGTTTCCAAATACTTGTGAATGCAGATTCCAAATTTGCTTGAAATTCAGATTCTGTAAATCAATAGAATTCATGTTCTGAATTCCAAGAAAATAGAATCCAAATATCCTTGTATTGTAGACTCTGAATTCAATTTTTTCTTAAACTCTGAACATTCATTTTCTTACATTCTAAATATCAGTTTTTAGTTATGCTTACATTTGTTTTGTTATAGAAATATGTCATTATTTCAGTTATTAATTAACCATTTTTTGAGTGACACGTGTACAGGTCCCTCTAGAATTCAAGGAAAAATATGACCATTGGAGGAGGGAGTCGGTCGTTGGAGCTGTTCCAATAAATAAGAACTCATTTGAAAGAACAACAAGAATTTTGACTACTGTACTTACATGCTGTTGAAGTAATTTCTATAGAGAGCGGCTCTTATAAGCTCTCAGACATTGTGCAAAAAGTTTGAATGGATTGTTAAATCTTTGTTTCATGCTGATTTTTTTGTTTGAATCTGATTGCTGGTGTGTACAATCAAGGGATTCCGAGGATAGGAAGACATAGGTGCTGACTACCATGAAGTTGAGGACTTGTGGGGATAGCAAGACAGACTTCGATCATTGTATTGAGGGCTAAACCTGGTGTGGTTAGGATATACTTTCTTGAATTTATAAATCAAGGGACCTTTATCCAAGGTTATAGGATACCCTTCTCTTTGGGTTAAAAGATTTACTACTTGTTACTTGTTTTGTTACAAGTTTTTTGCTGCATTTGTATTGTCGAAGAATTTATAACTATCTTATACTATCTTATAATTTTACTCTTTTTAGTTTGATTCTATACCTTTTAAGTTAGAATATTAATCTTTGTTAACTTCCATTAAGTTTCAATTCTGGAATCACGTTTCTAGAATCAAGCATGTTATTAGAGCTTAGAGGTGTTGTGAATATTGGATATGCCAAAATTTTCTTAGGGATTTTTAAATTATACAATTAACCCCCTCTTTAATTTGAGCATCTCATGTTTACATATTCGATCCTACATTTTGAATTATAGAGTATATCATACTCACATACCATCTCAACAGTCTCCATTTTATTTTGAATAATTGAAAATAGTTAATTATAAAAAATAATAATTTTTGAATAAAATTTTAATATTATGTCATTATTTCATCATTTATTACAACTTATAAAATATTTTCTATTATTTTTAAATAATATCTTTTATTTAATGATCATACATCAGGCTACATAATATGTTAAATGGTATTTTTGATATTAATTTTAAATATTTAGGGAAATTTTTAATAATAATTTATTAAATTAACATTTTAAAAATAAATAGTTAATTATTTATTGTATTGTCCATTTATAATTTAAATATACAAAAAATAACATTTACAGTGGTTTATATAATATGTATGAATCTGTAAATTCATTTGAATTGATTGAAATGATTTTTTGTTTAGCTTTATAGTGGTACCCAGTCAATAATAAGGGTATCCTCCCATAATCATTACATATAAACTCTTAATAATGGTCCCCATACTCATATTGAACAAAAATTATCCATAGAAGTGGAATACCCATTTTTAACAGCAATTGGATGTTCTATCATAATGGTATGTCACTGATATCATTTATGCCAAAAGAATAAAACACATTGCATAAGGGTAATAAAGATAATTCCTTGATATGAACTATTTACATAAGGATTGGTATTGATATACATCTATATATCCATGAGGGACCACAACAAATAGGTAAGGAGGAAAGATTGATCACAAGGATCCTCACATATAGGTAATAACATTAATCACGTAATTTCTATAACGGTAATTTTTATTTTTATTTTTCTACGTAATGGTAATTTCCAATGACAATTACCTAGTGGATTTGGTTTCAATAAAATAATGGTTAATGTTCCTAATGACCATTACATTACCCTTTATATAATGAAACTATCTTTTATTCATCCCAGATATTATTTACATATAGGTTTGGATAACCCTTACATAGACCAATATATAGAAGAGTAATGCCTTGGAACCCTAACACATATTTTCAATGCGTGGGAAATGTGTTTGTTTCCATTTCATTGGCAATGTACATTCTGGTACACACATTTATGAATTTTATTCTGAGAAATTCATTAATGCACCTTTTATTATTTTTCTTCAATAAAAATCACGATTTCATATTTATATGAACATTTTTTTCCTTTTGATGCATCTATAAGAGTTTTTTAGAGTATAATAACAATTATTAGATTATGCTGATGAAATTAAATACCCGTTAATAAGTATTTACAAGTTGGATTATATGAAACCTGAATAAGAAATCGAAATAAAAAACATATTGAAAAACATTTATAATATACACTGAAGATAAACTACAAAATATTCAAAAAAAAACATGTGGTTTGATAAGTATCACTAAGTGGAAAAAGATTCACACCTCTGTGGTGTATCCCAAGATCAAATGAATCACATGGCATACAACCAAGCTTGACTTTTTTTCCCTAAATAATCTATAATCTAGGAATAAAATATATTAAGACCAGGATATCACTAGGTTGATAGAGGTTTAATGAATTTCATTGTAATTTTCTATTCATAACCATAACCTGGAAGTAGATAAAAATGATATGAAGGACACACCATGATTATAAAATTCAAAATTCATGAAAAGAAACACATGGTTAAATTCCATTTCAGTTAAATGTATCATATACATGAATATGAGCATACCCAATCATTTCATCTCATGAAAAAGATTAAAAAATGATAGCTAGTATGGATGTATATTAAATGATAATAGTTTATCGTTTTTGTGGAATGTTGGGTGTAATGACATATTGTTCATGAGAAATACTAATTTTCAAGCCATAAAAAATAATGGTATATATATTTATATATTTAAACCCACACATACATTCCAAAGGATTTATTTAATATATCATTCAATTTGTTTATCTATGTTGTTTTGGTGGTCTTCATTAGGATGATTGGAGTTTTGTATATTTTCACTATTTTAACCCTCATCAACCCCAACTACAAATCCAACATATCTAGACAAAAGTAACTGTTTGATTTTGTTTTTAATGGTTCATGTTATTTTTTGTTATGTTCGATGGGGAAACTTCATGAAATTGACAATTGATGATTGATATAGGAGAATACATGTGCTTTCATTCTATATTATTAGAGTTAATGTACATAATTATTATGGTTTTAGATTAATATTTGGTTGGAAATAGTGATATTTTTAATATTTGAGGGTATGAATTTTATTCATTTCAAGTGGAGATGAACATTGGGAGTGATCCAAAATCTCTTATGTGAGGTCCTTTGAAATTTACTGAATATAAAATATGAACATAAAACATTATTTGACATGATTATTCATTTCTTATCAATATAATTAACAACCCAAAAAATATATGATTATTGGATTCTGAGAATAGTCAAAAAAAACTTATCCTATAACCCTTACACATATTATCAAAAAATATTTCTTCACAAATGAAACCCATATAAAAATAACTCATGTAATACACTTTTTAATTATATAGTTTAATGATAAAATGAGAATGGGTGAAGTCAAATGATCGGTAAGGTTAAATATAAGATATATGAATTGGAGATCTTAAATTATAATATTATGAGATTATAGGAATTTGAATATAATAAATGAATATAAACATTACATTAAAATATCATTCCCATTGAATCATAGATCATAAATCCTGATATATAGGAATCCATATAATTTAATTAAACATGAGTAATTTGAATGTAAATACATGATTCGATTTCTATATTTCATGAAAATATAATATATGAGTAAGAATGTTATATAAGACTTTTTAAAAAATATAACTAGTAAAATTTAATTTCATTCCTCAAGGAATAATTCCATGACCATCATAACATTATTGGTAAAGTCACCTGATAGATTGGGTCGAATCCATATTCCCATTAATCATTAATAGAATGGGTTCATTTCCCGTACCCATTTCGTTAATTCCATGAGATATACATATTTAGCTAAATACTTTTAGGGATATATAATTATTAGACCAAATACCATTTAATGAAAACCATAAATATAGGTGTCATATGAATCATAAATCATTAATAATATATTTTAGCATTAAAAATCATGTTAATGAAATGATTTTGTTAATAAAATTCATATGAAATAAAAATCAATAAGCTATATTATAAATCTAGATGGTGTTATTAAATAATATCCCTTGTGATGAATAAGAAAAAATAATGGAAATTTATGTCTATTAAAAATTAAATAATAATAAAATTACATTGAAATTTAATAATAGACATTATATTTTAAATAGAATTTTAAAACATAATAATATAAATTACATTGGAAAAAAATAAGAATGTTTTTATAGAATGATTCTTAATGAAGAATGGATATGGATCTGGGAAAATGCATTCATGAAAAAAATTAACAGGATGATTCCTCTCACAAATTTATAAATAGATTAAATTCAATTGAATACATCCCTTATAGAAAATATTAAAAACAAATTAGTCATTTTACTAAAATGGAATGTAAAATAAATTAGTAATTTACCATAATAAATAATATATATCTAAAATTAATATTAATAAAATAAAATTATGAAGATTAATATGAGGAAGATTCATGATAAAAATGAAGATATTAGGGATGTTCCACTTACATGAGTACATAAGGATGAATTGCGAATGAAAAGAAAAATGAAATTATATTAATACATGTAAAATTTATAAAATAACTATAGTAGATGAAAATATATGGGTAATTACGGGTACATAACAATAAATTTCTTTATTATTTTATGTAAATAGAAAATATTTCAAAAAATAGTTGGAAAATTATCCCACACTAGAGAAATTTTCAATATCAGGGGAGATATTAAAATTTATATAATATTATATAGTGTATAATTTATATAAAAAATTGTATTCAGTGTTATTTTACATAATAAAATTTATTTATAAGTCCTAATTACCTATATATTAGTTATTTATAGTTGTAATTTATATTTTGATGTTATCATTTTTGTTTTTCCATGAATTTTTTGGTTTGGTGAATTAATTCCATTCTCTTCGATAATGAATTGATAATACCCTAGATGTTAATTAATATATTACCAAATATTTTGATATATTTATTGAGTAACATTGTCAATTCATGGAATTTATGGGGACTATACAAATGGAATTCGTAAAAAGATACTTTTTATGATTTTCGATTTAATAAAATGAGTTGATTTTCACAATGAATATATATATATATATAACTGGTACATAATTATTTTAAAAAATAAATTTCACCATTAATAAATCTAATTACAAATATTCTTGGTTTAGAATTCATTCAATGTAATTTTTTTATACGTGCATTTAGGTACTCCTCAACCAATCATTTTGTCATGTATTGGTTGGGCCTAGTTTCATGGAGTATTAGTTGAAATTTTGAATATTTTAGTTACATTTTTTCATGTTCAAGGTTGGAAAAAATTTTAAATAAATCATATTCACTATCTAAAAACCATAAACCCAGGTATAATGCTAGAATTCAAGGTTGGTACATGATTTCCAAAACTGTGCATCCACCTAGGGGAAATTTTACACCCCTTGATAGTGATTCTGTAGGGGCTAATAGATAGAGAATACTATTTTTCTAACTATGCGATCCTCCCGATGAGTCTGTGACCATTGGATTTAATTAGTCAAAAAAAAAATTAAAATTTAACATGCCACAACTTATGATGCCTAATTGTTATGATCAAACATAATGTAATTTATAGGGTTTTTAAGGATCCTTAAATGCAATTATTATTCCCAAATATAATACCTTGCAAAATCAAAGTGCCAGTGTAATATTTGATCCCTCACTCATAAATGGATAACCTATTTAAAAGTTATTATAAAATATCCATCCTTCTTATTTATAGTATTATTAATCATATTATATTTTTTTGGATCTAAAATACATTGTATTCTATCTTTATTATATGATATACTAATAGTTATACATTACCTTCTAGTTACAATGGCATACATATTACTGGTGTTGATCATATGAATTTTTTAATAAATGGTTGCTGTTTCAGTTTGATATTTTTTATTTAATTTGATCCTTGATTTTCATGATTTTTTTGGTAATTGATTTTAAAAGACTTATAAAACCTTGACATGATGTGATTTGATATTTTTAATTTTAAAGTGCATAAATTTTGAGAAAATCTCCAATTCCAATTAAATTCGAATCGTGGGGGAGAATCTTGAAAATGATGGAATCGATGATATTATTTAATTATTTTTTGGAAACTATGGATTGAATTTAAATGATCATAACCCATTTTTAGATTTTTATTGAAAAATAATGAAATTATTGAAAACTTGTGTTTGAGATTCGATATTGAAATTTAATATTGGAAAAAAAGACCAACATAATTATAAATAATGATAAATTAGAAATGAGTTAAGTTTTCAAATTTAAATTTATTGAGTTATCACATTTGTGACTAGGTAATTATTGGAATATTTTGGAAAGTCGCGATATGATCAATTTTCCCTGTAAAGGTATTAATGATGATAACTCTAAAAACTGTTATTCAGACTAATTATCCTCAATTGGATATTGGGGAGACATATTCAGCCTAATATAATGATACATATTCCCACTTGTTTATTTGTGATCACTAATTTGAGGAGTGTGGGGATCCAATATCTAGAAACTAACATATTTTATAGATAAAGAAGATGGTTTGTACTTTTTAGTTATGATTATATGTTATAATCAATATAAAAGTATTTTACTCTTTCTAAATGATTTATTTAAAATATTTTATTTAAAATATATATTAAATAAATGATTGAAATGTTCTTCATCTATTGAAAATGAATAATTTTTTGTTTTAAATTTTAAAATGATTTTATTGTCCTTGACATGTCGTATTTAAATTAAAATCCTAACATGGATTATTACACTAGAATCTATTTTGGAAGACTTTGGGTGATTGTACTATCACATACAAATCATAGAGTAATTTTTCAATCGGTAAATATTGGACTTTCATATGCTAGGTCCGAGCAAAGGGAATGTGGCCACTAAAAGAAGGGGATGATCATGATCCTTTGGAATCTGGGTTGGGGTTGTTACTAGTGGATATATTAATATAATAGGATTTTAATTCCATTAATATTTTTCAAATATCATGTTTTTGAGTACCATTTTGTTGTTCTAATTTTTGTTTTTTTACTTGTTTTGTTTTTTGTTCTTGAACCCATTAGAGAGTTGATCATGTTGTGTTGTATTAATTATCTAAATCTATTTGGTGGAATATTTGTTCCCTAATTTATCGTAAATGATAATAGGTCCTTGATTCTAACAACTATCAATTTGGAACATCAATTAGGCCATATTAGTGTCAGATCATTTATCCATAGACAAGGGTATCCATGATGGTTCGTAAAAATTGATATCAATGGTTCATGAGAAGAATATACTGAGGATTATTGTACTTATTTGGTTTTATTTAAGAGAAATAGATGGTAGTTACAAGTTATTTTTTAGATTTCACTCATTGTAAGAAGCCTTAAATTAACCATGGGAGTTTGGGAAAGGAATATTGAGGAATAATTTGATATTATTATAGTCTTTTAACTTCATTTTATTTGGGTATATTGAAATAAAAATATTAATATCTTATCAAAAAATATATGAATAGGCTCCCGAAGTAATTTTCCATCGTGAAAAAATGGAAAATCATCCCATGGACCAAAATAATCTTGAGATTATTATTTGTTCTATCCATTTCTAGGAAAATCATATGAACTTGTTTCTATTAGGGCTCTAGTTGTGGTACCATAGAGGGTTTAATATCAAAATCAAACCTTGGATTTTCGTTTCTCGAAGCCACTAGAATTTATGGTCTCTGATGACCCCAACGAGGCTGGGGATGGTTTTTGAAATATATAAATTTTATTTCATTTCATGGAAGTTCTATTTATGATTAAGGTGAAATGTACCACCATCAATAAATAATTAACTTTTTTTAGATAATAGTTTTGGATGGTGACATCAAAGAATATTTATGTTTTAGTATTGAAGGAAATTAGAATTAATTTTACTTTTCAGTAATATCCAAAATCTAAGGTTTTACCTAAGGCTATTAAGTAATAAAATATCCATCGGTATCGATGGACCGTAATGGAGTATGTAAACCATTTTTTCTTCCGTGTCCAGTTTTCACATAATATTATGTCAAATGGGAACATTAATAATCAAATGTATAATATAGTCATATACAAGAAATATATTCTTATATTTTCATACTAATTTTATTTTATTATTATTATGTATTGAATTTGGAATTGATGGATGAAAATGACATGGATGTATGTCATACTTGAGGGGAGTTACTTTTTTCTAAGTGGTAATTCTATGAGTTAATTTAATGGAATGAGGAAGTATAATGAGACTCATGCTGTTAGCCTGCATCATGGATCATGTCGACCACCATATGTTCCTCTTATAGTTCCATTGAATCGATATTTTTATGGCATGGATGAGCATTAAAAATATGTTTTCATTGAGTTACCCATGATCTACAGTTTATTTTGATAGTTGGGATCCTTGAAAATATTCTATTATATCTTTACGTCCCTATATACTGGACTTGGATCTTAAGAGAAAAAATGAATCCTGGTGCAATAATATGGATTGAAAAAAAATCTATCCATGACATATGCATTCAAAATTAAGCCTCTTCACCTAGTGGAAAAGTCTTCAATAGACGTTGATAAATTCCCAATGACTATTATTTGTACCATCTCTATAGATTCATATTTAGTGAGTACTTTATTTTATATTAGTACATCTCAATTATTTATAACAACCCATATTCTAAACGGGATAAATATTCATATGGATATTATCATTTCTATGATGAATATTAATACAACCATTAGAATGATGAAATAGAATGGTCTATATTGTACTTTTGATGTCTTCTCATTATTATTGATTGAGCATAAATTGTCTATTCTGGTTCTCGACTTGAATCTAGAGGGTGTCATTTTATAGATGGATTGGATCATTTAAAATAAGGCCCAAATTTACCATTATCATTGATATGTATCTGTCACCATGCAAGGCTGGGTGTTTCATATATTTCAGGTAAAATGGGACCCATTTTTTGAGTAGATCATGAACATCTCATACACCATGGGTGACATTAATATTAGTGTATTCATTTGATGTTGTGATAGGGTCATTGAATGATGGACTCCCTCTAATTTTCATCAAGTTTCATGACATGTTTCCTTATAATATCACTGGTAATCTAGTTATAAGAGATGTATATTTTTCTATTTAATTAGCACTATTTACTCTACTACTGTATATTCTTTCATACCACATAGAACTAGCTAAAATTTAAGAGTTTATGACTCGGTTTTATTATCTCATAGAGAACGGAATTATATTCCAAAGAGCTTCACCATGGGGCCCCTATTCTATTTAAACAAATTTGATCGAATGAATCACCATTGGGAGGATTACTAGAAACTAAACCAAGTTAATAGAATGAATAATTGTCTATTTCCACTATTTGATGATTAAATTCACCAGTTGAAATGGGAGAAGTGGTTTTTGACTATTGATCATTAATATAGTTTTCTCCTAGTGAGATTTAAATAATCTAACAATCAGAAAACCACATTATATTTTATATATTTCCATTATGGGACCCTTTTCATACAATTTGGCCTAAAAAATCAACCTAAATTCATATTGGATTTGATGAATATGATACTCCATGACTACTAGGATAAATCATGGTGGTTTTTTGATGATATTCTAATTTAATGAGAATAAAAAATAAAATATAATTAGAACAATGTGGATTACTCTAACTCTAATTAGAATCATGTTCCACATCTATGATTAGTTATGTAATTATTGAGAATCCACCAACTATATGAAAATATATCAAAATTTAATTTTTGGATTTTCAAATTGATGTTCTTGGGACACATGGTATCAGAACATAGTATATCAATTGACATAAAGAAAATAAAATATTTTGTGACTTTGTAACAAGATGAAAATGTATTTTAGATTAAAAAAATCTTGGGATAGATTGATATTAAAACTGTTTTTTAAAATATTTATAAATTTTTTATTCTCCAATGACCCATTTCACTCAGAATAGCATGATGATTTAATGGGAAAAACATTAGAGTTATTTTGATGTGATAAAACAACTTTTGGATTATACACGACTGTTGACTCATCCATATAATGAATTAGTTTATGTGGTCTTCTATTGCGCATCTTGTTTAGGGCTGTACTGTGTTTTAATATTAGGTGATCGTTTGTAATCTCATAGTTATTGATAGATGAGGAAACATAATAAGAATTATCCAACCCAAGACCATGAACTTATAACTATAATGAAAAAACATATTATTTATTAGCGATAAAATTTCTTATAATTTTTTATCTTGTATTGTGCTCAATAAATGTAGAGTTATGGAATCTCTAATAAATTTTGGAATATCTACTAATGGTGATGGGTGGTGTACCTCAAGTATTTTGATTTTGACATAAATCATACATTACGGAATAGAAATATTATTTTTGGTGATTTCTGAATGAAAAATTAGACCCATACATGAAATAATAGTATGAAGAGAGTAATTTGATTGATCTATTATATGGCCCCAGCCTTAAACCTTACTTAATCTTGAGTTATTACAAGATTACACATTGAGGATCTTTTTAGGTTTAGAGTTTTAGGGAATTAGATCATGAAACTTGCATTACATTCCACATTTAAAAAAAGTGGTTACGTAAAAGACAGTATTCATTCTTCCCCCCAACGGAAACATATTTAAAATATAACACGAATTCTTTCTTGACACATCCTTGACACTATCGTCACATCATGTACCTTTCCCTTGACCTGTGAAAATCATTTCAAAAACTTGGGATGAGCATAAGAAGCTCAGTAAGGGTTATAAAAATATGTAAAGGAAACATGAGTTCATATATACCTAAGAATGAAATCATACTTTACCCATTAAACATAGGCATATAAAATCATGAATAACTCATATAAGACATAAAGGTAACTTGAGGCATTCATAACATTCTTACGTAGGGAGTAACCCTCTTGGTTACGTTTGGAATACCCATCACAGTATATTCCCTAAATCTCTTCGGAGAAACCTTAACGTTTCACTCCTTCGCGTTACCCAATGCATTCGAGAGCTATATCGGGCTCACCCGCCCTTAGTTTATCACGGAACCACCCGTTCTTCATAACAATGCCCAAGAACCCTAACATAATCGTATCACATAAACATGAATAAAGGAAACATAACATTTCCACATTTCAATCACAATATAACATTTTAGGATATTGAAATAATGAATCCATTCAAAAAGAAACCATTTCCCAAACCATTTAAAACATTTAATAAAGATATTTTTGAATCAAAGTGTCCCATACCACCATGAAGCTTTTAACATTTTAAACCATTAATATCCATATAAATAAATCCTTAAACCCATTTTGAAAACATGGATATTAACAAGAACAAATAATTAAAACATTTAAAACGATATTTTGGTTAAAGGGGTTTTACCAAAATTAGAGACACTTGAATACAATAATCGAGGAATAACATTTAGTCAGAACTTTATAATATCATGAGAATAAAAGGATTCATGATATAATACTCTAAAGGACAGTATATACACCATATAAGAGTGAATTGGTGCATAACAACAATGATCCCTCAATAGAAATGTCAAATGTGATGAAATCCCTTATAAAGAAGGTATCCTTAAATTAAGGACAAATAAATCTCAAAAATATGTGTGAAAAATATATATACACCCAATATAAGTGGATATTAAGTGTAAAACAATAAAAGGTCAATCACACATATTCAATGGATGACATATTCAATGATTACAAGTTGAACCCAAATAAATCGAAATTGGGTTAAAAAGTTCCCTTGACAGCCTAACGGCATCACATCAAAATGAGTTGATGAGAGATAAAAAGAGTATCTCATCACTTGGACATAAAATTTACATCAATAAGGATGTATGCGAACATATCCCAACATAAAAATATGTAAATTAAAAGACCCAATAAAAGAAGTCTTTTAAAAAAAGAGGAGGGTGAAAGGTTCCCTTACCGACTTGGGTATCTTTCAAAACATACACCCCATGAAAGAAGGACAATAGATCATTGATGTAAATACTCAAAAATGAAATTATATTACACAAAGAGTAGAATAATGGGCAGTACCTACACCACTCAATAGAATTTGTGGCAAATGTAGCATAAATCTCATGGGAATAAAAGTGAGATGAAAAATCCCTTACGAAAACTCGGCAGCCTAACTACGCCACATAAAACTTCCGAATATGGATTGATGAGATCAAATAGGATATCCCATCACATTACAATAAAATTTACAGAACGAGGAATATTAAAGAACATCCCCCAACATTACAAAGAGGAGCTTAAAAGAAGTGACATAAAGGAGAGTACTTAAAAAGAAAGAGAGAGGTTAGATCTCTTACCAAAGTTCGGCAGCCTAACGGCGCCACTCAAAACTTCCAAAATGGATTGATTAGAGAGAATAGGGTCTCTAATCACATGAACATAAAAATTACAGTAAGTGTAATATAAAAAATCATCCCAATAACAAGAAATATGAGCTTTAAAAGGAATGACATAAAAGTGTGTAGTTGAAAAGAAAGAGAGGAGTAGGATCCCTTACCTCGGGTCCGACTTGACTCGATCGTTCTTTAATCTCCTGAATAATAAACTTGAGTTAATTTATAATTCCTTAAGAACCTTTTTCAAGTTCATTATTACTTCTATACCACTTATTACCATGTCATAAACATTATGTAATCATTTAAGTTAATAATATTTATTTTGCCGATATTTGGTTCTTAAGTCGAAAGTGGACTTCTTACAATTACATGTTGTTCGTGTGGTCAAATGTATATTATATCCAGAATTGTATTCATGATTTAGATATAATATATGTCATATATATCCAGTACATGCATTCATTTATAACATTACATAATCATTTAGAGGTAAGAAATGAAATGCACCGTTCATGGAGACGGTAAGCCGTACGTACGCATGAACGCTACTTTCATTTCTATTTCGTATTTTATAGAATGGAATAATAATGGTATAAAGGTATATTATAATTCCAGTATAATATCATATATAATATCATATTTCCATCCTTTATACATCCCACATTTGGTATTTAACGAATCAAATCACTTTGAGGGGGCGGTAGTCCGCACTTCCTTAAATGAAGATATCGCGTATACCCATAATGGAAGCCATAAAGGTAAGACAAAAATGAAAAATACAGAAGAATAAATAAAACATAAAAATATTATATATCATATATAAAAATAGTGACATCATAATGGCCACCTTTGAAGGTGTTAAATGAGTATTGAACAATCATCGTTTCGGGAGGCAGAATTTCACCATCCACGGAAACCGTATGTTCTTTAACCATTTGATGTAGTTGTGTGAGAGTGTAGCTCGAATAAATCTTATAACAACATCCTAGTATATTTAAGATACTGGTTTTGTTACAAAAGAAGTAAATAAAAAGAGTTTAGGGGGTTGTAGAAGAAAAACAAAACAAATGAACATAAGAGAAAGAATTACCTTTAAAAGTGTAACTCCTTTTTGATTTGAGCCTAAAGGATTCCTTTGAAAGGATTCTGCCCAAAGGGAGTCCTCTAGGATGAGTAGAGGGATGTGTAGAGAGTAAATGGGCAGGGGTTGGCCGAGACAAAGGCTTGAGTAGTGTGTTAAAAGAGGTAGAGGTGGGGGCCTTTTATAAGAGGAGAGGAGGGGTACTTTGGGAAAGTAAGAAATATTACTTTATTTGAAAATGTGTTTCGGTTTTAAAAGGTCCCACATTGATATAATTAGTGGATAAGGTTTTAAAGGTTCAAAATCCACCCATCCAATAAGTTTTGGACATGTGTAGTTCATATATTTTACATTATATTTCTATTTTATTTTAATCGTTAAATAATGATGTCATCACTGCATCATTATGATGTCATAAATAATTTAATTTATTTAATGTCTAAAAATTATAAAAAAATTACTATGATGTAGGAAATCTTTTTATCTTTCCAATGACTATTTATAATAAAAATTTTGACTTTTATAACCCCACTTAAAAAGTGTTTTAGTAAAACAATTTATGTTTGTGTCATTTTCACTTTAACTTTAAATAAAAATATATTAATGTCATTTTCCAACTAAAGTGGCTCCATGGGGTCCCCAAGTCGGCCCATGGGTTGTCTTGGTCGGCCATGACTCACCCAATATGTGTAGGACAAGTGTCATGGTGTTTTCACATTCTTATAATATCATTTTTACCTTAAACTACACAAATTACCACTAATCGCGATTAAAAACTTAATAAGTTACTATTCACCAAAAAATTATTTTAATCTCATTGAACCACATTTTACTTCTTAATGAAAACCATGTATGTCGGATTTGCAAAATTCAAAACACAATGATGGAAAAATTTCATTTAAACAGAAAATCAGTTTTTATAAGTACCACTTAGTGGTTTCACTATTCATCAAAAATTGATGTTTTCCAGAAAAATCCCAAATATTCACCCTAAGCTATATTTGATATTCCGAATTCAAAAATGAAGTCTATTTTACAAAATTCAAAACGTATTTGTCACATTAATTAATTTAATAATTAATTCCCGCTGTCAGAGCAAATAACGTGTTTTTATAAAACAATAAGTATCAAAAGATTGACACTAGTTTAAGTCTGATTTCAAAGTGAAATTGATTCTAACGACCACTATTGGATTTAATGGTAAAAATATTTTCTAATTTCACTTTAAAACCAATTCAAAATATAATCTAATCATATAAATAAATTAGATTAAAAAGTGGTTTTAAATTAAAATACAACATTTTACATTATTCATTAAAAAAATGAACTTTATCAGAAAGATACCAAAAATTTACACAAAGTAAATTTTGATGTCCCGATTCTTAATAAGAGTTTTATTTGGTCCAAAATAATTTTTAAGAGTGAAAAAAACTATATTTAATGACAGTTCTCCATTAAAAGGCGATAAGTGAACCTTTAGTGAAAACTAGGGCATATACACCTAAAATTTAATTCTTTCCGTATTTTAAGCCTTTAGCTTTTATTGGATAAATGTAAAAACATTAAAAAACATATATAATCATATTTTAGTTATTTATATCCATTCCCGCTATTATAACGGCTACATGTTAACTACCATTTAAAATAATATTATTTTATTATTAGAGTGCAACGTAAGATTCCCAAGAAACTCGTTGTTGCGTGTTGGGTACGCCATCGAGCATAGCGTCCCCTTTAAATTCATATTAATATTTTATTCACAAATATGGATAAATATGATAATTTCATATTCATTATTTACCTGGGGTGTTACATCCTTCCCCCCTTTTGGGAATTGCGTCCTCGCAATTTTAAAATTGCGCTTGGAAACATCCTTGAAAGTCCCACATCGGAACAAGAGTCGGTAAAACAATCACTTTAAAATAAAGAAAGATAAGCATAGAGGTCACCCGAGTTAACCCATACTAGGATTCCAAGTATGAAAATATGGACATGGAGGAAAAAACAAAGGGTCATGTTCTGATGGAGGGTGATCGAAAACATGTTTAGGAGAATGTTAACCACGAGAAAATCACAAACTTGTGATGGGTTAAACGGTCTTCGATTCCCCAGTAGGAAAAGTTAATAGACAACATTTTTGTTTTAAGCTACTTTTTATTGAGGAATTTATTCATAAGGAAACATAATCACTTATCATATTGTCTTTCAACCTTTATTAGATTCCTTACACAAACTCATATTTTCTCCAAAAGATGAGTATTTAGGAAGACTTGTTCACATTAAGAGTACTATAATCAACTTCTAGAGAATCACCTAATCCACAAAATAGAACTATATACTTCCCATGTCTTTAGACTTTAACCAAATCCAAAACCAAAAAGGCTAGTACAAGATCAGATAATCCAGAAAAGGATAACCCTTTATAAAAAGAAAATCTATTCTTAATCTCCAAAATTTGTCCAACAAAACCCAAAGTTCAACGAGGACCATTATATAATCAATTTGTCCATAAAATTCTTCAAAGTAAACCAATATAAGATTGAAACCCAAATATTTGAAGGACTTAGTCGCATAGTCTTCCAAGATAAATCGTAACATTTATCTCCAAACAACATCAGTTGCTCCTAAAGTCTCGTTTTGAAAAGTAATTAACCGAATCACATATCCTCCATGATAGGTTAATCATTTTTATAAATAACCCAAAATCAACTTACTCTTAATTCATAAAATCATATAACTAGAATGAATCAGTCAAACTAACCAGGGACTTCACGTAGTCCAGTGATAGGCGATAAATACCAGTTGCACTTGGGTTGTGGGTTCGATTCTCGCAGCTTTGTCCGACGCGACGGGTTGTCACACGGTCTGCGTGTTGTCCTTTTTCCAAAACTATATAATTCTTAAAACATTCCCCAAAATGAGATAAAATCTTCAAAGATGATCATAACATATTTTAACCTCAAGTTTATCTCATGCCATTCATTTTCCATCATAACAAATAATAACCCATAATTACCTCAAAAGTAAGGATCATATAAACCCTAATGGTTACCTTAATAATTATTACCTGAATTTCCACATCGAGTTGGCCATCTCGTACATGATGCACTAGAGAACTCACCAAGGTTTAAGTGGTTGATCATGACTCCTTGATTGTTGGTTTAGAACAACCATGAGTTTCCTCATTGAATCCTCCATTTTATCTAGTATCTTAATCATAGATCCACACCAGTTTCCTTCAAACCCATTGTCACTTTGGTGCCTGCTAGATCCAGCCATTTACTAAAACCAAAAAGGTCAGTGTGAGTATATCAACAAAACCATCAAGTACCAATGAGGAAGATAAACACTATGATACACTTACTCATTCACTTTATCTAAAACTAAGACTCTTTCTGAAATCCTAACCATTATGGTAATGTCACTTATGCTTAAAGAATACCCCAACCTCTAATGTTATCTAAATCGACCTTTGATACAAACTATAAGGCCCCAGCCTTAAAACTTACTTAATCTTGAGTTATTAAAAGATTACACATTGAGGATCTTTTCAGGTTTAGAGTTTTAGAGAATTAGATCATGAATCTTGCATTACATTCCACATTTAAACAAAGTGGTTACGTAAAAGACAGTATTCATTCTTCCCACCAACGGAAACATATTTAAAATATAACACGGATTCATTCTTGACACATCCTTGACACTATCGTCACATCATGTACCTTTCCCTTGACCTGTGAAAAGCATTTCAAAAACTTGGGATGAGCATAAGAAGCTCAGTAAGGGTTATAAAAATATGTAAAGGAAATATGAGTTCATATATACCTAAGAATGAATTCATACTTTACCCATTAAACATAGGCATATCAAATCATGAATAAATCATATAAGACATAAAGGTAACTTGAGGCATTCATAACATTCTTACGTAGGGAGTAACCCTCTTGGTTACGTTTGGAATACCCATCACAGTATATTCCCTAAATCTCTTCGGAGAAACCTTAACATTTCACTCCTTCGCGTTACCCAATGCATTGGAGAGCTATATCGGGTTCACCCGCCCTTAGTTTATCACGGAACCACCCGTTCTTCATAAAAATGCCCAAGAACCATAACATAAACGTATCACATAAACATGAATAAAGGAAACATAACATTTCCACATTTCAATCACGATATAACATTTTAGGATATTGAAATAATGAATCCATTCAAAAAGAAACCATTTCCCAAACCATTTAAAACATTTAATAAAGAGATTTTTGAATCAAAGTGTCCCATACCACCTTGAAGCTTTTAACATTTTAAACCATTAATATCCATATAAATAAATCCTTAAAACCATTTTTAAAACATGGATATTAATAAGAACAAATAATTAAAACATTTAAAACGATATTTTGGTTAAAGGGGTTTTACCAAAATTAGAGACACTTGAATACAATAATCGAGGAATAACATTTAGTCAGAACATTATAATATCATGAGAATAAAAGGATTCATGATATAATACTTCAAAGGACAGTATATACACCATATAAGAGTGAATTGGTGCATAACAACAATGCACCTTCAATAGAAATGTTAAATGTGATGAAATCCCTTATAAAGAAGGTATCCTTAAATTAAGGACAAATAAATCTCAAAAATATGTGTGACAAATATATATACACCCAATATAAGTGGATATTAATTGTAAAACAATAAAAGGTCAATCACACATATTCAATGGATGACATATTCAATGACTACAAGTTGAACCCAAATAAATCGAAATTGGGTTAAAAAGTTCCCTTGACAGCCTAACGGCATCACATCAAAATGAGTTGATGAGAGATAAAAAGAGTATCTCATCACTTGAACATAAAATTTACATCAATAAGGATGTATGAGAACATATCCCCACAGAAAAATATGTAAATTAAAAGACCCAATAAAAGAAGTCTTTTAAAAAAAGAGGATGGTGAAAGGTTCCCTTACCGACTTGGGTATCTTTAAAAACATACACCCCATGAAAGAAGGACAATAGATCATTGATGTAAATACTCATAAATGAAAGTATATTACACAAAGAGTAGAATAATGGGCAGTACATACACCACTCAATGGAATTTGTGGAAAATGTAGCATAAATCTCATGGGAATAAAAGTGAGATGAAAAATCCATTACGAAAACTCGGCAGCCTAACAGCGCCACATAAAACTTCCGAATATGGATTGATGAGATCAAATAGGATATCCCATCACATTACAATAAAATTTACAGAAAGAGGAATATAAAAGAACATCCCTCAACATTACAAAGAGGAGATTAAAATAAGTTACATAAAGGAGAGTACTTAAAAAGAAAGAGAGAGGTTAGATCTCTTACGAAAGTTCGGCAGCCTAACGGCGCCACTCAAAACTTCCAAAATGGATTGATGAGAGAGAATAGGGTCTCTCATCACATGAACATAAATATTACAGTAAATGTAATATAAAAGATCATCCCACTAACAAGAAAGATGAGCTTTAAAAGGAATGACATAAAAGTGTGTACTTGAAAAGAAAGAGAGGAGTAGGATCCCTTACCTCGGGTCCGACATGACTCGATCGTTCTTTAATCTCCTGAATAATAAACTTGAGTTAATTTATAATTCCTTAAGAACCTTTTTCAAGTTCATTATTACTTTTATACCACTTATTACCATGTCATAAACATTATGTAATCATTTAAGTTAATAATATTTGTTTTGCCGATATTTGGTTCTTAAGTCGAAAGTGGACTTCTTACAATTACATGATGTTCGTGTGGTCAAATGTTTATTATATCCAGAATTGTATTCATGATTTAGATATAATATATGTCATATATATACAGTACATTCATGCATTTATAACATTACATAATCATTTAGAGGTAAGAAATGAAATGCACCGTTCATGGAGGCGGTAAGCCGTATGTACGCATGAACACTACTTTCATTTCTATTTCGTATTTTATAGAATGGAATAATAATGATATAAAGGTATATTATAATTCCAGTATAATATCATATATAATATCATATTTCCATCCTTTATACATACCACATATGGTATTTAACGAATCAAATCACTTTGAGGGGGCGGTAGTCCGCACTTCCTTAAATGAAGATATCGCGTATACCCATAATGGAAGCCATAATGGTAAGACAAAAATGAAAAATACAGAAGCATAAATAAAACATAAACATAGTATATATCATATATAAAAATAGTGACATCATAATTGCCACCTTTGAAGGTGTTAAATGAGTATTGAACAATCATCGTTTCGGGAGGCAGAATTTCACCATCCACGGAAACCGTATGTTCTTTAACCATTTGATGTAGTTGTGTGAGAGTTTAGCTAGAATAAATCTTATAACAACATCCTAGTATATTTAATATACTGGTGTTGTTACAAAATAAGTAAATAAAAAAAGTTTAGGGGGTTGGAGAAGAAAAACAAAACAAATGAACATAAGAGAAAGAATTACCTTTAAAAGTGTAACTCCTTTTTGATTTGAGACTAAAGGCTTACTTTTAAAGGATTATGCCCAAAGGGAGTCCTCTAGGATGAGGAGAGGGATGTGGAGAGAGTAAATGGGCAGGGGTTGGCTGAGCCAAAGGCTTGATTAGTGTGTTAAATGAGGTAGAGGTGGGGGCCTTTTATAAGAGGAGAGGAGGGGTACTTTCGGAAAGTAAGAAATATTAATTTATTTGAAAATGTGTTTCGGTTTTAAAAGGTCCCACATTGATATAATTCGTGGATAAGGTTATAAAGGTTCGAAATACACCCATCCAATAAGTTTTGGACATGTGTAGTTCATAGATTTTACATTATCATTCCATTTTATTTTAATCGTTAAATAATGATGTCATCACTGCATCATTATTATGTCATAAATAATTTAATTTATTTAATGTCTAAAAATTATAAAAAAATTCCTATGATGTAGGAAATCTTTGTATCTTTCCAATGACTATTTATAATAAATATTTGGACTTGTATAACCCAACTTAATAATTGTTTTAGTAAAACAATTTCTGTTAGTGTCATTTTCACTTTAACATTAAATAAAAATATATTAATGTCATTTTCCAACTAAAGTGGCTCCATGGGGTCCCCAAGTTGGCCCATGGCTTGTCTTGGTCTGCCATGACTCACCAAATAGGTGTAGGACAAGTGTCATGGTGTTTTCACATTCTTATAACATCATTTTTACCTTAAACTACACTAATTACCACTAATCGCGATTAAAAACTTAATAAGTTACTATTCACCAAAAAATTATTTTAATCTCATTGAACCACATT
Source organism: Viscum album (assembly GCA_963277665.1). Classification (NCBI taxonomy): domain Eukaryota; kingdom Viridiplantae; phylum Streptophyta; class Magnoliopsida; order Santalales; family Viscaceae; genus Viscum; species Viscum album. The sequence goes on along the minus strand of OY728152.1, from coordinate 862,229,769 downwards.
TTACTTCATAATGAAAACCATGTATGTCATATTTTCAAAATTCAAAACACAATGATGGCAAAATTTCATTTAAACAGAAAATCAGTTTTTATAAGTACCACTTAGTGGTTTCACTATTCATCAAAAATTGATGTTTTTCAGAAAAATCCCAAAAATTCACCCTAAGCTATATTTGATATTCCAAAATCAAAAATGAAGTATATTTTACAAAATTCAAAACATATTAGTCACATTAATTAATTTAATAATTAATTCCCGCTGTCAGAGCAAATAACGTGTTTTTATAAAACAATAAGTATCAAAAGATTGACACTAGTTTAAGTCTGATTTCAAAGTGAAATTGATTACAAAGACCACTATTGGATTTAATGGTAAAAATATTTTCTAATTTAACTTTAAAACCAATTCAAAATATAATCTAATCATATAAATAAATTAGATTAAAAAGTGGTTTTGAATTAAAATACAACATTTTACATTATTCATTTTAAAAAATGAACTTTATCAGAAAGATACCAAAAATTTACACAAAGTAAATTTTGATGTCCCGATTCTTAATAAGAGTTTTATTTGGTCCAAAATAATTTTTTATAGTGAACAAAACTATATTTAATGACAGTTCTCCATTAAAAGGCGATAAGTGAACCTTTAGTGAAAACTAGGGCATATACACCTAAAATTTAATTCTTTCCGTATTTTAAGCCTTTAGCTTTTATTGGATAAATGTAAAAACATTAAAAAACATATATAATCATATTTTAGTTATTTATATCCATTCCCGCTATTATAACGGCTACATGTTAACTACCATTTAAAATAATATTATTTTATTATTAGAGTGCAACGTAAGATTCCCAAGAAACTCGTTGTTGCGTGTTGGGTACGCCATCGAGCATAGCGTCCCCTTTATAGTCATATTAATATTTTATTCACAAATATGGATAAATATGAAAATTTCATATTCATTATTTACCTGGGGTGTTACATCTATTATAATAGTTTCACTGAGGATTTTGAAAGGATGATTATAAGGTTGTCATGGAAAGTGTTCAGTTTCCTACTACTCTTCCCAAGATGAATCTTCAAGAGGTTATTCTTTATGATTAATTCCATGGATTTAAGGACTCATTTTAAATTTTGGAGACAGTTGTTGAGTGATAATTCTCCATGGAGGTTATTCATTTTTTTCATGATTGGTTGGTTGTGCCTTTTTCTATAATTATATCTCAAATTGAAAATTTTCATTTTTCCAAATGGGTTGTGGACCTAAAAACTAAAATGATGTTTGATGATATATAGTGATGATTCTAGATTCCATGTATGAAATGAGACATCACTAACCATTTTTTGTTGTTGTTATACATGAAGAAAGGTAATGTTAGACCACCAGTGACCATTGATTTTTCTTAATCCACTTCTAATGAAAAAATGAAAGTGGGAGGAGATTTCTGTGGAATATTTTGTTGGGTATCCACATATACGTTTAAATAAGAATGTGAAATTTGTTTTAATTGATTGTATATTGATCATGGTTCATTTTATACCCATTGGTGATACAAATAAATTTATGGATACAATAAATCTTTATGTGAATGTGATATTTATAATGTAGTTTCATCTACTATGTTATCTTATAGATATCTCTATTTTAACTCTTCGTTTAGGTGACCATTCGGGAAGGAAAAGGATATCATCTCCAGTTGATTATGAGATACCATCCAAAAAATATGGCTATATTGAGAGATCTCTCGTTATTATTAATGATAGAAAATGTGCATGTTTTATTGTATTTGGTAGATATTGTGAAACAATTTAGGACTTGTTGATTTTTCATATAATTGTAGTCATTATACCTTATTCAGAATGGATCATTTTAGGAATTATATGTAATGATTTGTAAAGGAAAATATCAGTGGTCAAATATTGGAGAATGTTCCTTGGTTGGGTAGAGTCCAGTCCCATGTATACACCTGAAAATTCTATGAAATATTTTTTTATAATTTGGTAATTTTTCGAGGCTGCGAAAATTGGTGGCGCATGATTCAGAGGCGTGGAGTGCCTGGAATGAATTTATGAACTTTTTTTATGGTACATTTATTAAAAGTACGATCATGTTTGGGTAACTTTTGAACTGGTGCTCAAAATTCAATTCTTAGAGCATCGTTGAACTCACATCACCATTATTTGCATAAGGGGACCTTCACCTCGACGGTAGTAGGTCGAGGGTGAAGGATAGAATTTGGGATTTTTGTGAAAGAATAAAACAAAATAATATTATGTAACATTATATTTTATTTGTAACCTCCATTTGGATGTTGAGAGGTGGGGACCACCAGTACTAAACCTTCTATGTGAGGTTATGGAGGTGGGGACCACCAGTATTAACCTCCCATGTGGGTTATGGTGGTTGGGACCACCCCAGGCTAAAAACCTCTTGAACAACCCCCTTTATCAGAGAAAAACCTCTTGATCTTCCCCCACATTTATTGAGCCACCCCATTTAATTTATTATAACAAATAATCAATTAATTAATTAAGAAAATTTGAAAATAGTCCAACAAACATAATAGAAAAATTGTTCTACTATGTGGGATACTTTTATTTTTGGTGGAATTGAGAATGAAGGGTTGAAAAGGGGATATCTTGGGAGAATTACACTTCTCCAACAATGAACTTATTCAACTAAGAACTACATCCATGAAGAACGCTCCTCCAACGAAGAACATTGATGCATGACTTTGAAATCATACTCGGGACGTCTTAAATCGAGGACCATCCTTCCCTCCTCATCAACATGAAAAAACGAACGAGGTAGGGGGTGTGTTTTAATTTGATCAATGTTATACTCCCTCACACATTGAATCTTCTTTCTAGAGCCATATTCTACCATCCTAATGCAGAGGGTAAGTTCCAAACAAACATGGATCAACCCCTCTTCACATCGTGTGGATCTTTCTGTGATCTTTAATATAGTGACAACGAATGCTGTCGGCGGTTGGCACTAGTGGAACTCTAGAACCGCGATGAAGGCGATGAAGGATGGGCGGCATGCAAGCCTACAACTGGGGAATGACCAACCCTTCGCCTACCCATTGCCTCCGCACCCAGTGGCACTCCGCCACCCATGACCTCCGTGCGGCCCCCGCCGTGGCCGCCACCGCCCCACGACCCTCCGCGCCCCCCTGGCCTCATCGCCCAGCGGAGCCGCCACCTTGCCTCAAAGCGGCACCGGCGGCCTCCACCGACATGTGGTGAAAAAGGCCTCGCGTTGCCTCGCGACACCCATGGTTTCATGCTTCCCCGCGATGCCAGCGGCCTCACACCATTCCTAAGCACCCGCAGCCTCCGCCGCCCTACGTCAGTGATGACCTCGCACTGCTCCGCGGCCTCATCCGCCCTGCGACACCCGCTACCACCTGTGGCCTTCGCGGCCTCCTCGCCGCCCTACGCCACCTAGGCCGGGTAGCCTGGCTGGTCCTCCCAGCATGGCCCAGGCCGGACCCAGCGGATCGGGCCAGGTCGACCAAAACTGGGTCATCCAAGCTGGGGACGGGTCGGGTCGGTCTGACTGGGTCAGACCGGACCCGGACTACATCGACCCATTTATGCTATTTTGACCAAAACATTGGCACCATAAATATGTTTGACAAAATTTCTATGGAACCACAATCCCTGGAAAATGATAGTCCCTTTGGTATACCCCAATCGAGTTTTGTATAATGTTGGGATATAGTTGGGTTGGATCGAGCATGAATCCAACCGGGACCTCGGGACAAAAAGGCTAATAACTTACAGACTGAGCTTCTGATTGACGCACTGCCTGTTGCGTTGAGACTCCAATGGTGTGGCACAGCTTTGGGATACTTCTTAGTGGGATTTCTTTGTAGTTAGAGTATCTCCCATGGGCTAGTATAGAGGACCCTCTCCGAGACAAGCAAGCATAGTAGAGGAACCCTGTAGATATTTGTGACCAGATGAATGAAGATCGATCTTGTGTGGATCATTACCTAACGGTCATGTCTGGCTCAGCACTGAGAGATCCTAAATGGGTACGCACCAAGTGATCCAATGTGGGTCAGCACCGAGGGATCATGTGTGGGTCTGCACCTAGCTATCCTATGTGAGTCCGCACGGTGCAATCCTGTGTGGGTCCGCACCTAGCCATCCTATGTGGGTAAGCACCGAGCGATCTGGTGAGGGTCAGCACCGAGTGATCCTCTGTGTGTCAACAAATAGTGATCTTGTGTGGGTCAACACCGGTCGATCTTGGGTGGGTTAGTGCCTAGAGATCTAGTGTGGGTCAGAAATGAGCGATCCTGTGTGGGTCAGCACTGAGTTATCATGTGCGAGTCAGCACCGAGCGATCCAGTGTGGGCAGTAGTAGAGCCTCTTAATTGAATAAGATGATCTAGCCTTTGACTATTCATCTATACTGTTGTTCTAATTTTATACCAGGTTTTAGATGAGTTTGAACCTAAACGGTACTTTCCATTGTGTAAAAAACTTGATGGTATTTTTCTTTGTGATGTACCTGTGTGGTACATAAAATCGTGGTATTTCTTCCTTTGTGGAACAATTGAGAATTGGGATTTTGAGTAGGACTCTCTAATTCCTCATGATTTAGATGGGTATACATGATAACATAAGTATATGTATGGGTATATACCTAAGTTGGACTGTTAGTGTATTTCATGTTTTGTGGATTATACTTTGTGGAATTTGTGAGACCTTGAGGGTCTCAAGGTCTCTACGGAGTATCGTTATACTCACCCATGTATGTTCTATTCCCCCACATCATTCTATTATCTGAAGATGACGTACATCACGGAAATAGGAAGAGAGTTTCAGGATTTGAGGTAGCTCGGAGGTGGACCTTAGATGAGGTGTACATCAGAGACCACCATTTGAGAGATGTACCTACCCTTTAGGTAGGATCCTCGGAGTGTGATATAATGAGCTATTCCAGTTTACTAGTTCTTCAGTTTCATGTTATTTCTAGTTGGTCATGTATTCTAGGCCCTTTTACTTTCTGTACTCACTCTATTTAATATCCAATTTTTGCGAGTTTGTATCTTGTTGTGTGCTTGGATGTGTCTGTTACAGGTTATAAAGGCAATGAATTCCCAATTTTAGGGAATACACAATCGTTACTAGTCACCAGCCCCTGGCCTATGGATGGTGTGCTTGGGGTAGTCATGGCATGGGCCCCGAGGGACGATTCATGACAAATTGGTATAAGAGGAGTTAGTTTTACCATAGAAAATAGAACTCTTATCATTATTTTTTAACAAAAATAATGTTATGTGTGGTCAGTGTGGTTATTTGTTTAGGGAATCCAGAGTTGGTGTCGCAACCGACTTATTCATACCCGAGGACACTGACTTCTGATTTCCGACTCAGTGTCTGATAACACTGATTGCGACTGTGTTTTCAAGAGTCTTATTTGTGAACTCTTTGAGTCAGTTCACCAGGTATAACTTATTGACCATGGAGCACCTGTTTCTTTTCAGGATGCCTCTACATAGACAACTAGCATGGGTTCTTAGAGTTGTACGCACTGATAGCATACAGAGGGATGAGGTCTCGGTGTAGGGCCCTCTTCCAGTAGAGGCACTAGCAGAGGTACAAGCGGTACCATTATCCGCTGGGCCTCTGATTTCACCAGCCCTAGTAGAAGAGGGTGCACGCCGGTTGAACGTATTGAAAATGTTATAGTGCCAATGTAAACTCAGTTGTACGATAGAGATGGACCAATAGAAAGATGAGGATTTGTTGGAGGTAGTAGTGAGAGTCTTCCAACTGGCTGGGAAACTAGCTGATCTAATGGTGACCATTTCTGCCAGCCTTCTACAGGAAACAGTAGGCAGATTATGGAGCTTGATTCTCAAGTTCACGATAAGGTTATGCTTCAATGGGAAGACTTCAAGAGACCGTTTCTGGCAGAGTTTGATCCAATGAATCTTCACGCAGTGTGCATACTAGAGCTACTTCATCTGCAGCAGGGCAACATGGTATTGGCATAGAACATAGATAGTTTCACTGACCTTTCATGCTACTCCAATGATATGGTGTGGGACACATTATTCATGGCTCGGACCTTCTAGTATGGACTCAGGCTGGAGATCAAGGATTTTTTGATCTCACTCAGAATCCTGATGCATGCATGGGTGTTAGAGCAAGCCCTCTTATAAGAGATTTTTCATGTTGTGCTGTCACCGACATTGAGAACCACTACTAGTCATCACGTAGCATATTCTTATACAGTTGGCAACAGGAAAATGACATAGAGGTCCAAGAGGACCATACCTATAGAGACCCAAAGCTTGACATACATGGACATTACATTACTTTAGCAGAATACTTAATACATAACAAAAACAGACACACAAGGACCGTAATAGTTTAGTGTCTTTGGAAACATGGAACGTAATCTTCTAATCATGGTGAAATATCTTCCACATCTCCCAAAAAGATATTCCCTTTTTTTTCTAACCTAAAACATTTCTTTATATCCCGGTGAAAAGAAAACATACTAATGGTGAGCTCAAATGCTCAGTAAGGGTAAGCATGGATAAAATAAAACATACCATATACATTTGAACTTAAAAACATGAACATAATGTTTAAACATCAAAAGCTTGAGAAATGACACAAAACATGGAAGTACGTAAGGTATAGATCATAAAGAAACATTAAGAATGATAAAATAGAATGGGAATAAAACATGTAATTGTGGAAACCATTAATCATATGACATGATTTTTATAGTATCCAAGGCATTGCTGCCAAGACCATCTTAGTGGACAATGTCCCTTTCTGAATTGAGTTCACTCCTCGTTCCATCCTGTATTACTGAACCAGTTTAACTTGCTATTACAGCCATGTATATCTCATGAGATATAAATCTTTACCCAATGCATTGGAGGGAGATATAGGTCCCACCCATCCCATAATGAAATAATTTTTACTTATGCCACAAAATAAACATACATAATTCATAGTAACCTAATAAATAAAATGGGTTTCATAAAAATCATCCCATAATCACCTAATACATATAAAAGAAATGGATACCATATCTTAATTAAAAATGTGAAACCATGTAAATCAGAGAGACATTATACTTGAAACATACACATATGAAATAATGTCATCTTATATGGAGAAAAAGGTTTTGAGAAAACACTTGAAATGAAATCTTGAGGAAAATATCCTTTCTTATTCAAAATCAATTTCTTTTCACAAAACGTCATGCTATATTAAAAGAAAGAGATTTTGTTGAAAATATTCATGACCTATTTTTTGGAAGCATCATGAAAATATGTCTTTATAAAACTGTATGAATTTGTTCATGCCATATAAGTTAAAAAAACATTCTTCTTGTACTTTTGTCGGAAAAGTTTAAAAAGTACCTCGTAGGGTAAACAAAATAATGATTCCTTCCATACCATGGTGTAAAAGTAAAAATGGTTATAAAAGGAATTTAAACATACATGAATACACTTTTATAAAACATGGTCATGTATGATAGCAATAACCCCAGTAAATACTTATGAATAAGTAATCTCGAATAAAAATGAGATTTGCACAATTATCCCTTACATTAGGTCGGATTTGCATTGTAAGTGTCCAAACCACCAGTATAATAATTTAAATAATGTCATTGACTTATTCCAGAATCATACTCATTGTTATGATATCATATATGGTTAACTTATGACTTTATTTTACCCGTTCTTTTGTAAATTCCATGTTAAAGAGCGTTTTGTGTAAAATTGTTTCATTTGTCGTCCGTGTATTGACTTGTAATTATTCATATGATTACATATATCATGATTAATTAATTCCAGAATATAAAACATAATTTATATATAATATATATTCAGAATATACATATATATAATAGATCAGTAAATGGATGGAAATACACTGTTCATGGAGACGGTAGGTCGTACGTACGCATGAACGCTGTTTTCGTTTCCTTATTGAGTTGAATGGAATTAAGTAGATGACATACATATATATACACATAAATACAGTATCATTATTATGTCATATATTTCATTATTACTTATTATATATACTTTATAATCATTCATGAATGGTTAATGTGGAGAATGAATCTCATCGCGTTGTGGAGACGGTAGTCCGTAAGTACGCACGAGTGATGATATCGTTCTCATAATCGTGGAATTGTATTGGAGTGTATGTATAATATTTCAGGATCAATATCAATTTTCAATAATCATATATAGTTATTATGTAAACCATTATACCCATCCAAGTAAGGTGGTGGTGTAAAATAGATTACACCACGGCGTGGAGACGGTATTCCGTACGTACGCACGCGCACTGATTTCGTTTTCCGTAGGATGGATAGATGGTGAAATAGGGTTGTTTCATAATTATAATAACATATCAGTATATTAGTGATACTGATGTTATTACTTCATAATGGAACAACCTAAGAAGAAGAAGTGGAAGAAGAAATAATGTTGAAAGAATCGGTAACGGACATTACCTCTTCTTTGAAGTGCCTCTTTGAGTCCTCCTCTTAGGACACTAAAATTGGTCTTTGAAGAAGACCAGGACCTCTAGGATGTTTCTAGGGAAGTGGATAAGAGAATTTGGTCGGGTTTGGACGAGATTGAAGACTCAATGTGGTGTGAGGAAGAGACGGAGGAGGTTCCCTTTTATAAGGGAGGAAAGGGGCACCTTTGGAATAACAAAAAATATTATTTTATTATAAAGCCAAATTCGGTTTTAAATAGCTCCAAATTGATTTATTTCGAATCTAAGGTGGGTATGGGTCGAAATAATCTCATAAAATAGAATTTAGACTTGTTTAGATTCCTATTTTAAACTTATCATTTTGATTTAACATTAAGTTAGATAATTTTACTTTTACCGTGTCTTTTGGTGTTCTTACACTATAAAGTTAATAAACATACTATATGAAGCCAAACGAAACACAAGATGTTTATTATTAATATATATAACCTTATCTAAGACAATTGGCCGATCCTTAGATTTTTAGTAATAAAATAACAATTAATAATATAATATTGATTTTAAAAACTATTTTATGCAAATTTTGACACTATTCAGTAATTGATTTTTGTGAAACTTATAACAGAATGATTAGTTTGAACACAGTTAATTAAATCAATAATAACATGTCATATTAACCTAGAAAATTAGTGTAATTGATAAAAAGTTTCAAATTACATTTATTTGGGTATTTATAACATCAATTATGTCAATATATCATTAATAAGATAATTACTGCATCATCTTTGTGTCAAAAATAAATTAACTTATATAATGTCTAAAAATTAGAAATAAAATTCCATTATTTAGGAAATATTTTTAGCTTTCTAAATAATATTTATAGTCGAATTTATCTTATTTATAACCCTATATTAAAAATTATATACTTATTAAACTTTGATTTTAACTATTTTAACCCTTCTTTATATAAATTAATAATAAATGTCCTAATCTAATCCAAGTGGGCGTAAATAGTCATATTTTATTCCTAAGGTTGTTTTTGGTCAAATTACATTTATCCAAAAGAAGTAGGACATGTGTTAGGGTAATAATAATATCATTTTTACCCTTAATTACCCTATTTACTTTTAACCGTGGAAAAAAAAAGTGAAAAGTTACTATTCACCAAAAATTATTTTCAGCCCATTGAACCACATTTTACTTACTGACATCATCAGTGTCTCTTGGATTTTTGATATTCCACTCACAGAAGCGGTAAAATTATGTTTTATGAAAAATTCATTTTTTTAACTACCACTTAGTGGTTTCACTATTCATCAAAAAATGAATGTTTCCAAAAAAATACCAAAAATTAGGCTTAAGTTATATTTGATATTATGAACTGAAAAATGATGTCTATTTAACCAAATTCAAAACATATTAGTTGCATTAATTAATTTAAAAATTAATTCCCGTCGTCAAAACAAATAGCTTGTTCTTGAGAGATAATAACTATCAAAAGATTGACACCTGTTTATGTCTGGATTAAATGTGAAATTACATTCAATGACCAACATTGTATTAAATTGTAAAAATATATTCTAAATATACTTTAAAACCACTCAAATTATTAATTTATCACTATTAATTATTTCGATTAAAAAGGTTGTTTTTAATTAAAATTTAGTAATTTTCACTATTCATCAGAAAATGAAAGTTATCCAAAAAGTACCAAAATTTCACTCTAAGAAAATTTCAATATTCCACATCCAAAAATGAAGTCCATTTGGAAAAAAAAATTTAAAAAATTTCAAAAAACGATTATTACTATTAATATTTTAATAGCATATTGTTGTTTAGTGAAACTCGTTATTGCGTACTACACACGCTATCGAGGAAGGTCGTGATTGTGTGTAATGCAAGGCATGTCATGGATGCGTGTTGTGAAAGCTTCTTTTGATTTAGCGTACATCACAAGAAATTAATGAAATTAAAAACAATATTTTTCATAAAATCTCAGGGTGTTACATTCTACGCCCCTTAAAATGAATTTTTCCCTCGAAATTCGTCGGGGTTATAAATGGTTTCCTCCTCGAAAGTTTTCTTTAATAGAAACCCACATCGTAAAATGGAATACCAAAACCAATTTTTAAAAACAAATGTATGAAACGTAATGTTTACCCAAATAAACTAATCACTGGGTTTCCACATAGATGAAAATATGGATATGGAAGAGAAATCTAACCATCATGTTCTGATGGAGAGTGGTAGAGAACATGGCTATGGAAATGCCAGCAAACACAAATCCATAGATTTGTGATGATCTAAGGTACCATCTGATTCATCAGATATAAGGGCACTAGGACATCATTTTTGGTTTTCAAGATCATTTCCCTAAAGATGATGAATTTAAAGAAATACTTACATGATTTTGGTATACTCTCACTATTGTTCGTTAATTGAACAATTTCAAATTCATCCCTTAATGAAAAAAAGTTGAATTATTTATTCGTGATTTGTTAGCAGATCATGTGATAGAATGGTGGGTCATTCCATCTATCTCAAACAAAAGTTTATAAAAGTTATCAAAAATACAATAGTCCATCTATAGTGAGATTAATCATATATGGTTCCTAAAATGGACTTACACTTCATATATCATACTTCTTAATATAATAAAATAAGTTTCTACTAAACAGGGACTTCCTGTAGGCCAGTGGTAGGCGATAAAGTCCAGTTGCTCTTCAGTTGTGGGTTTGATTCCCACATCCTTGTCGGTCGCGATGGGTTGTCTCCCGTCCTGCAGGTTTTCCTTTTTCTAAATCTACATACTATAACATCCCAAAAATAATATCAAAAGAAGTTCTATCCTTCAACAATACTATCTTATGTCCAAAAGAATCCATTCTAATCTTTAGGATTTTCTAAAATACTTCGGTCCAAGCTCATAGTATAAAGAAAATGATTATTTGAAATTTCATCAACCAAGCATGTGAATACCATCATTTATCCCCCATATATATTGTTGGTCACATTCCAATCATGTGAATAACTTAATCATGTATTCTCTTGAAAAATGAATACCCATTAAACCTTAGTGAAAACATGAATGCTATCAAAAGTTAACTCTTTCCACATACCAAAATCAAAAAATTCTATATAATCAAACCATGATATAACCTTCTCCTTATATCAGTCATGAGCTCATGAATACTATCAAACATTTAATTTTATCCTTATCCCATCATTATGCGCATATAATCTATATTCCAAAAATATCTGAATAACCTTTCATGGATACTGGTACCATTAATCAAACACTTTCAAAACTCAAGGAAAGACAACAGTGTAACAATACTTATATGTCTCTTTATTCCATAGTACCATGAGATTACTTATAAAACATTACACATGATAAACATGTAATCATTCCACTACATTCTTAAACCATTGACTGAGCTTCAACAATTCTTTCATCTCACATATCATTTTTAGTCTTTTCATCATCATCATCATAAATACTACCCATATGACCATACTGATTCTCTTCATGAGACTTTCCCTTAGGGCATTGGTTTGTATAATTCCCGTACATTCCACATTTAAAACATTTAACCATTGTTGATGTCATAGCAATACCATTATCCTCATCCCTCGTGTTAACTGATCCTTTTCCTTTGCACTTACTGGCTTTGTGTCCTTCTTTTCCACACCCAAAGCATCTTCCAGTTCCTTTGAAACATTCTCCTTGATGACTCTTCCCACAATATTTACATTGGGGAAATTGAACTTTCTTTCCTCTATGATCATCATCAAACTCCATCTTTCTCTTATTAGTCGATTCAGGAAACTTACCAAATTTTACTTTATTGATCATATTATGAGATTTCTGATTCGTCATAATAATGTTGTATGGAATTACCAATCCCATTTCATTTGGTTGCTCATGAATAATATCATTCCATTGTCCATCATATCCTCCATTATCGTGAATCATCTTGTTTCCAGCCATTTTCTAAACCCCAAAAAGAATAGTGTGAGAGGAAAAAATCATAATAAAGGGGGAGTAACTTCAATATCTAACATCTTTGGTTTAATCTAATATCGATACCATAGTTATAGGACTATATCCTATATGTATACATATCCTTAGGCACATCCCTAGACCTACCTTAGAAATATCTCTAGATATCTCACTAACGTTTTCACATCCTGGTATCCAAAGGTTGAGTAAACTTTTCCTCGGATACCAACTGTAGAGACCCAAAGCGTGACCTACATGGACATTACATTACTTTAGTGGAATACTTAATACATAACAAAAATAGACACACAAGGACCGTAATAGTATAGTGTCTTTGGAAACATGGAATGTAATCTTCTAATCGTGGTGAAAGATTTTCAACATCTCCCATAAAGATATTCTCTTTTTTTCTTACCTAAAACCTTTCTTTATATCCTGGGGAAAAGAAAACATAGAAAGGGTGTTCTCAAATGCTCGTTAAGGGTAAGTATGGATAAAGTAAAACATACCATATACATTTGAACTTAAAAACATGAACATAATGTTTAAACATCAAAAGCTTGAGAAATGACACAAAACATGGAAGTACGTAAGGCATAGATCATAAAGAAACATTAAGAATGATAAAATAGCATGGGAATAAAACATGTAAATGTGGAAACCATTAATCACATGACATGATTTCCATAGTAGCAAAGGAATTACTGCCAAGACTATCATAGTGGACAAAGTCCCTTTCTGAATCGAGTTCACTCCTCGTTCCAATCCTGTATTACTGAACCAGTTTAACTTTCCGTTCCAGCCATGTCTATCTCATGAGATATAGATCTTTACCCAATGAATTCGAGGGAGATATAGGTCCCACCCATCTCATAATTAAATCATTCTTACTTGTGCCACAAAATAAACATACATCATTCATAGTAACCCAATAAATAAAATGGTTTTCATAAACATCATCCCATAATCACCTAATCCATATATAATAAATGGATATCATTTGATAATAAGAAAAGTGAAACCATCTAAATCATAGAGACTTTATACTTGAAACATACACATATGAAATAATGTCATCTTAGATGGAAAAAGGTTTTGATAAAACAGTTTAAATGAATTCTTGAGGAAAATATCCTTTCTTCTTCAAAATCAATTTCTTTTCAAAAAACGTCATGCTTTAAAAAAAAGAGATTTTGTTGAAAATAGTAATGAAATATTTTTAGGAAGCATCATGAAAATAAGTCTTTATAAAACTGTAAGAATATGTTCGTGCCGTATAAGTTAAAAAAAATTCTTCTTGTACTTTTTTCGGAAAAGTTAAAAAAGTACCTCGTAGGGTAAACAAAATAATGATTTCTTCCATACCATGGGGTAAAAGTCAAAATGGGTATAAAATGACATAAAAATACATGAATATACTTTTATAAAACATGGACATGGATGATATCAATAACCCCAGTAAATACTTATGAATAAGTAATCTCGGATAAAAATGTGATTTGCACAATTATCCCTTACCTTAGGTACGATTTTCTTCTTAAGTGTCCGAACCTACTGTATAATGATTTAAATAATGTCATTGGCTTATTCCAGAGTCATACGCATTGTTATGATATCATATATGGTTCACTTATGACTTAATTTTATCCGTTCTTTTGTAAATTCCATGTTAAAGAGCGTTTTGGGTATAATCGTTTCATTTGTCATCCGTGTTTTGACTTGTAATTATTCATATGATTACTTAGATCATGATTACGTAATTCCAGAATATAAAACATGATATATATATAATATATATTCAGAATATACATATATATAATAGATCAGTAAATGGAATGAAATACACCGTTCATGGAGACGGTAGGCCGTACGTACGCATGAACGCTATTTTCGTTTCCATATTTAGTTGAATGGAATTAAGTAGACGACATACATATATATACAAATTAATCAAGTATCATTATTATGTCATATATTTCATGATTACTAATTATATATACTTTATAATCATTCATGAACCGTTAATGTGGAGAATGAATATCGTCGCGTCGTGGGGACGGTAGTCCGTACGTATGCACGAGCGATGATATCATTCTCATGATTGTGGAATTTTATTAGAGTGTATGTATACTATTTCGGGATAAATATCACTTTACAATAATCATATATAGTTACTATGTACACCATTATACCCATCCAAGTAAGGTGGTGGTGGAAAATAGATTACACCACGGCGTGGAGAGGGTATTCCGTACGTACGCACGCGTAGTGATTTTGTTTTCTGTAGGATGGATAGATGGTGAAATATGGTTTTTTCATACTTATAATAACATATCAGTATATGAGTGATACATATGTTATTACTTAATAATGAAACAACCTACGAAGAAGAAGTGGAAGAAGAAATAAAGTTGAAATAATCGGTAACGGACATTACCTCTTCTTTGAAGTGCCTCTTTGAGTCCTCCTCTTAGGACACTAAAATTGGTCTTTGAAGAATACCAAGACCTCTAGGATATTTCTAGGGAAGTGGATAAAAGAATTTTTCAGGTTTTGGCCGAGCTTGAATGCTCAATGTGGTGTGAGGAAGAGAGGGGGGAGGTTCCCTTTTATAAGGGAGGAGAGGGGCACCTTTGGAATAACTAAAAATATTATTTTATTATAAAGCCAAATTCGGTTTTAAATAGCTCCAAATTGATTTATTTCGATTCTAAGGTGGGGATGGGTGGAAATACTCTCATCCAATATAATTTAGACAAGTTTAGGTTCCTATTTTAACCTTATCATTTAGATTCAACATTAAGTTAGATAATTTTATTTTTACCGTGTCTTTTTGTGTTCTTACACTATAAGGTTAATAAACTTACTATAAGAAGCCAAACGAACCCCAAGTTGTTTATTATTAATATATATAACCTTTTCTAAGTCATTTGGCCGAGCCTTATATTTATAGGAATAAAATAACAATTAATAATATAATATTTGTTTTAAAAACTATTTTATGTCAATTTTGACACTATTTAGTAATTGATTTTTGTGAAACTCATAACAGACTTATTAGTTCGAAAAAAGTTAATTAAATCAATAATAACATGTCAGATGAACCTAAAAAAGTAGTGTAATTCATAAAAAGTCTCAAATTACATTTATTTGTGTATTTATAACATAAATTATGTCAATATTTCATGAATAAGATAATTACTACATCATCTTTGTGTCATAAATAAATTAACTTATTTAAAGTCTAAAAATTAAAAATAAAATACCATTATATAGGAAATAGTTTTATATTTCTAATGAATATTTATAGTATAATTTATCATATTTATATCCCTATATTAAAAATTATATACTTATTAAACATTGATTTTAACTATTTTAACCCTTCTTTAAATAAATTAATAATAAATGTACTAATCTATTCCAAGTGGGCCTAAATGGTCATATATTATTTGTAAGGTTGTTTTTGGTCGAATTACACTTATCCAATAGAATTAGGACATGTTTTAGGGTAATAATAATACCATTTTTACCCTTAATTACCCTATTTACTTTTAACCGTGGTAAAAAAAAGTAAAAATTTACTATTCACCAAAAAAAATTCATCTAATTGAACCCGATTTTACTTACTGACATCATCCGTGTTTCTTGGATTTTTGAAATTCCACTTACAGAAGTGGTAAAATAATGTTTTAGGAAAAATTCATATTTTTTAACTACCACTTAGTGGTTTCACTCTTCATCAAAATATGAAAGTTTCCAGAAAAATACCAAAAATTATGCCTAAGTTATATTTGATATTATGAACTGAAAAATGATATCTATTTTACCAAATTCAAAACATATCAGTTGCATTAATTAATTTAAAAATTAATTCCCGTCGTCAAAACAAATAGCGTGTTCTTAAGAGATAATAATTATCAAAAGATTGACACTTGTTTATGTCTGGTTTAAATGTGAAATTAAATCCAATGACCAACATTGTATTAAATTGTAAAAATATATTCTAAATATACTTTTAAACAACTCAAATTAATAATTTATCACTATTAATTATTTTGATTAAAAAGGTAGTTTTTAATTAAAATGTATTAATTTTCACTATTAATCATAAAATGATAGTTATCCGAAAAGTACCAAAATTTCACTCTAAGCTAATTTCGATATTCCGAATCCAAAAATGAAGTCCATTTTGAAAAATAAAATTTAAAAAACTTCAAAATTTGGTTATTGCTATTAATATTTTAATATCATATCATTGTTTAGTGAAACTTGTTATTGCATACCACACACGCTATCGAGGAAGGTCGCGATTGCGTGTAATGCAAGGAATGTCAAGGATGAGTGTTGTGAAAGCTTCTTTTGGTGTATCTTACAACACAAGCCATTAATGAAATTAAAACAGAATATTTTTCATAAAATCTCGGGGTGTTACAATACCTACAGGTGGACAACCGCAGGATTCAGGGTCAGTTGTGCAAGACACCAGAGGCAGAGCCAGTCATGCCTGGAGCAGGCTATGTTACAAATGTGGTGGGCTGGGTCACATGGCTCGTGACTGTCTGACCTTCCTTACAAGTGATCAATAGGCGGTTGAAGTACTAACTAGGAAGAGATAGAGATTCGACCGAGGAGGTCTGCAGGGAGCAGGTAGACGTGGCAGTGGAGCTGGCCGTGTAGCTGGTGGTGGGTGAAGATTTGAGATGTTACTGCCAAAACAACAAAGAGGTCCAACCCCGACTACAGGTAGCATGTGGAAAGAGGAGAGAAAAACACCATGAACCGGAGGCCAGTGATCCCAGTACACTGGATGTCACGAACCAGTCTAGGTTGCCATCCAACCAGGCGCCCAACATGGTCTGCAACATGGCCCGAAGAGTGTTCCCGATCTCCCCGGGCTGGCACAGGTTCCCGGGTATCAAATGAAACACAAGGGAATGATTTACCCAACATAGAACTATAAAAAACCAATATTGACCCAAAAACTAGATCAGAAAAATTTATCCAAACACCTTTAATAAATTCAATAATTTAAATTTTTCAACTAAACAAATGTCCAAAAAGGACAAAATTCCCAAGGGAATCCAAAACGATGCCACAATCCTTCATTCAACACCAGGATCAACATCATCAAAGCCGCCACCACAAAGGACAACAACCAAGACCTCTAGAAGTCCAAACATCCAACATGACACATCCTTCTTTAGCCTAAAAATAAGAGAAAACAAAGTCTGCATACACCCAAAGGTGTATGCAGGGTGTGAGCTAACGCCCTATAGGATGCCACGTGGGTAGAGATTCCATGCATTAAACATTAAACAGAAAATAAATTTGCAATCATGTAATTTTATAGAAATGCTGGGAGAATTTTAATGAAAAAAATTATAAAACAGAAAAATTTTAAATGGGTGCAACATAAAATATAAAGCAGTTTTGAAAGAAATCAATTTTAAAGGTAGGACACTTAATAAAAAAATAACCATCCCAACCTACCGTATGCCGATGATAAGTGAAAAATAATCATTGAGAACAGGTCACGGGAACACCCTAGGTACTAGTTAGTTGTGGGGCCCTAGGTACCTCGTATCTCGGTGTAAAATTAACCACAACAAATAGCCAGTAACATTCTCGTGCATGAGCCACTAGTAGGGAACATACCCATAACCTAGTAGTCCCCAATCATTATCATCACAATTTAGTTAGTTTTGTAATCGTCAATCTTGCTGCGTGAAATTGAGGCCAAACCCCATGGGACCACCAACATACTAGTCCTAGTCCGCCCACCTAAATACATGGGTCTCCCTGTTGTGCTCAAACAAGTTCCACATGTTATAAACTACCATTTGCACAATTCATCAACCAAACCAAGAATTACATAACACAGTCCACTATTTGTACATGAAAATTCATTTTATAAAACAAACACACATCAAAACCATTTCCAAATATACTTCCCACCCTTTTAAATAATTTATCAAACCATTATAAAAATTATAAAACAATTTCAATGAACATCCTACATGATTTTTTTATACCAATAATACATCCAAAACCCACTTTATAAATTAGTTTCACATTATTGCTAAATCAAAACACATTTTTCAGCTTTCACATAGTTTAACAAATCAATTTCATACATTACATAATGACACAAAGTGCCACACCAAGGCATGAACAAACAAATACACTCAATTTCTTACAAAACTAACACTTTAACTATTAAACACATGCTCAAGCATGCTAATTAAAACCTTTTCACCACGTAATTAATTTAACAAACCATTTGAGTAGTTCATTAAAAGTTAACAAAAGGTGTAACATAAATTTACACTCAAATATAGTCAGTTTCATTTAAACACCACTTTAAAACCAAACACACAATATATTCGTGTTTGAAAAATGATTTGCACCATTAATATATTTTAATAAATCAATTTTACAAGTTACAAACCTTCCAAAATTCAAGTACGGGTTTGCACCTAGAACATAATCAATTTTACAAGTATATATATATATATATAATTAATCCAATACACATGTCAAAAATCTTTAGAAACCACATACGCACCCCACATATACTTCATAAAACATACCAAACTAAACAAAAAAGAAAATGAATTCATCAAATAACGGTTAATCACTTAACCACCTACCTTGGGTTAATAATTTCCATCAAATTGGTGTGAAACTCCAATCACACTACGAACGCACCACCCGAAGATCAAATTGAACCCTACAACAAACAACTAATCCAAAATTAATCAAAATAGATCCCTAACACAAACCTCATACCCACCAGAAACCCTAAGCCCCAATGAAGAGGAGGTAAAACCCCAACTAAAGAGGGAGAAACCTACTATAATAGCGGGGATGTGGCACCATTACACAAGCTTGGCCGGGAGGTACGGTTGCCGGAAATCCGACCAGATGGGGATGCACCCGCAGTGGTCCAGGTGGTCGTGCTAGCTGGTAGGACGAGAACAGGGGGCTGCGTCGGGTCTTCGGGGAAGATCGTGCGACGACGCGAGCCAACGAGGTCGACAGACTACACGACTAGGGGGGATGGCGGGTGGCGCAGCAATGAGGCTGGCAGGGGAGTGTGTCATGATCTAGTAGGGGTGGGGCTTCAAAAGGATAGAGACAATGGTGAGGGAGAAAAGAAAGAAAGAAGAAAAAAAGGGAATAAACTGAAAAAGAAAAACAAAATGAAACAAAAAAAGTGATATAATAATAATAACAATAAACCACTATAGTAATATCCCTAAATAATAATAATTAAAAACAAAATTTATTAACAATTAACAAATCTTTCACATTTTATATTTATTTTTATTTATCCGCACATTTAATTTAATTTTATTATTATTGATTCATTTTATTTGGTTAATTGAACTACGAGCGGGTCACGTAGCAGCAGCGCTGGAGAAGCTGCATGGATTTGCAATTATGCATTGCATGTAAATTGAATTTTTTCACGCTCAGAAATAAAACTCATTTATCAAAAAAAACACCAAATTCAACTGAAACTCAGTCGGCACCTCGACGGAAAAATTTCAAAGACAAATAAAATAAAATAAAAGATATTAACATAATTTAATATTAACAATAATAAAAATAATTTCAATATTAATAACAACTTAATTAATTAATTTTTTTTCATTATTCATTACACTTTATATGTCTGCCTTGAACACCGAGCAGACCGTGCGGTTAACTGGGTGATGTCGCGCGGTGAATCGGATGAGGCCGCACGGCTTTGACCGCGGTGCGCTGGATGCTGTGAAGGCCCAAACATGTGTTTTTAGATAGTAACTCAAATATTTTAAGGCGAGAAACAACCTGAAATACCTGATACCTAGAAAATTTAATAAAACAAAATTTATTTAAAAACTATGAGTGTGATAATTCTCCCCACCATAAAGCTTTCCATCCTCAGAAAGCCATAACTAATAGTGAATCCCAAAGTAGAAGACAAGACCCCCTTATGGTTAAAGGAGGATTCCCACCAAAAATCAAGTGAAGAGAGGCAAACACATCATGCTCAGGGAAGTTGAATAAAATAAAAACTCAAGAAACTCGTAAAAATTCTTCTAGATATGTGTCGCCCGCCCCAAAGAGCTAGACCGCCTTCAGTTGAATGATCATGGAAGGGAACTCTCACACCCACAGACTCCAACTTCACAAGCCGAAACACCCCCAGCACCATTGAACGAAAACCACATCGTTTGTCTAGAATGAACAAATGAGGGAAACCATGACCCAAAAGCACCCTTATCACCTATCACCCCCTCATCTTCAGAAACAGATCCTAAAGGTCAACTTGGGGAAGCTCGAGGGGTTCCCCACCATTGAGAACCTACTAACGCCCAAGATGATACTGGAAAACTGACACGAGGAGGTTCGAGAGGACTCCCCACCATCAATAAAAAGTCCAACAGAAATTCATTCTAGAGATAGTCATTCGAGACCCAATGTGGGTCTCCCCACCATTAGAACTAATAGAAGGTATAGAACATTGAAAATATCTCGATGGAGACAAAACGCCCCACCACAAGGGGCGGGGAGGGAGGGACCCGACTACCGGGCATCAAAAGAATGACCCCTGAAAAACGAACTTTTCCACATTCCTGGAATACCTTTATTCAAATTTGGGACAAATTTACCCAATAGAATACCATAGGACCACTAAAGCAATTACATCCAGTGGGATGAAACCCCCAAGACATTAAGGCGACGAGACGAACACACCTCCATAAGGTCACAAAAACCATGTGAAACCAGACAGTTCATTCAGAGAGGAACAACCATAGAAACAATTTAAACTATCTCTAATTTAAACATTGATGGAAGAAATAGAGTTGGGTCGCATACACTCTCGGGGTTCCTGACCACACACCAGCTTCACTCCGAGGCCTATGGCTGGAGCCCTGATGTTTGAAGCATCTCCTGCCTCGCAGTCAGGTATTGAAGACCCCTAAACGAAGCTTCTCCTTTTGGTGTCACATGAAACCACACTGAAACCGAGGAAACAATAGAAACCACGACACATTACGACATCCAACTAATCTTACACGGAATATTCACTAACACAAGAGCTGAAATGGTGCTTGTGTACCACCCTTTGTCACACTTAATGAGATCACGACACCACAAATAGTCACCTGAACATGACCATTGTTGTAGAGGAGAAAAATATACAGAGAGGGAATTAAAACTGAGTCTTAAACAACACGTGATTTTTGCAATCGACCGTAGAATCCCCATGTGACTTGGTCTTCCACACTAGTGGACTAACGTATACCTTTTCATAAACAAAACCAACAAAGGACCAAAACTCATTTAGAATAGTGTTCAGAACCGACCACTCTAGTCTACTTCCACCATTACCCACTGTAATATCCTTAATCATTTCCAAATATAGCTTCCAAATTAATGAGTTCAATCTTCACCCATGACTGTCAAGGGTAACTCACACTACAAGACGTCACAAAATATGACTCATGCAGCCGATGAAAACATAACAACCCATTCACGACATCAGTAATCACTAATAACTCTGAATCTCCTTCACCCTTCCCCGCTAGAATTTCTTTCACCACTTCCATGGGAATCCATCAAACGCAACGATGTCATACTTCATACTCGATGACTCAGACAACTCAGAGAAACCAAAAATCTGTTCAACTCCCCACACATATGCAATCCCACTACGACAGGATCCATCTAGTTGTAAAAAGGAGAGGTGGGTTCCATGGGAAACCATCTAACACTTCATGGGGGGGGGGGTGCACTAGTCAAGAAAGAAAACCATGGGCCCAAAAAAATTGGTCCAATGGTCAAGACATACAACAGGTGAACACTATACATAAAGGCGAAACCACTAAAAGGGCTTCCCTAAGCACTTTTAAGAAGAATCACAAACAACACACATTGATTCTAACTTACAAAAAAAAATTCAATCTCTGACCCAAATCAATCAGAATGATTTCCAGTTCAAAATTCCTCACATCCAACATGTCAAAATCAGAAGGACACACCATTCAATAATCTGTTACTAAAACACCATATTTGTATCTAACAAAATTTTTCTTCAAGAAAGATAAGCAAAGCCAGTGGGTTGAACAAACCCCAATGGTGTCCCATGGGCCTCGCACACGCATGTTCTCATCCAACACTGGCACCCACCTCATGTCCATCTAGGCACTCATCCACTTGTTCCCTTAACCATTTCCATTTTGTATACTCATACATGTGGTTACCCATGAGAGCACCAAGGATGAAAACCAGACCTTTCTAGTATTCAAAACCAAACATTAAACACACATTTTTCAAACCTTACACATCTTTTATCTTTTTTTACGAGCTACATTCAAAAACCTTTTCCAAGACCAAATCATTTTTACTTAAAAAACAAATTTCCACAAATTCAAAGAAAAGAGACAAGGAAAGATGCAAGAGGAGACTAGTGTTAGTGGGTGACTAGAACATATGGTTGAATTTATATGCCAATCATGTCACTTCCATAAAGTGAATTATAGGACAGCGTTCCCGGCTCTACATGGCTTGCCAGATCCTGTGAGCTCACTGGGACCACTGACCCTACTCTCTTTTCATTTCCCCTAAACAAGGATAACCACACCAACAAAAGGATTAGACCACTCAACATTATTTGGTAACTCGAGTCCTGCCACGAGGTGTGCTAGTCGGGCACTATACTCGTAGCCAGGACATCGATTCCTGAAAACCTTAACTTTGGCTCACCCGGATCTATCCCAAAAGAACACAACCCAAGAAGAAAACCTCATCTGATACCATTTTATCACGAACCAGGTGAGGTCACCATCCAACCTAGCACCTGACTTGGCCTGGTTTGTGAAACCGGAGATGATATGAGGTAAGATCTGTGTCTACTCCACAATAGATGCAGTTATTATAGACACATTTGACAGTCATTATTTTATTTCAATTGCCCTATTTGTATTCTCATATATTTCAAAGGAGTCATTGGCTCTATCATTACAGCCAGAGACTCCTACGGGAGAATATTCGAGGATTACGTACTGGTACCCACAGTGTGAGAATACTATAGGTGGTGAGAGCTTCAGCTACGATCTCCTAGTAGCAGCATCGAGGACATATGACATCATCTTGGGAATGGACTAGTTATCTACAGTCCATGATCAGATTGACTATATTAGGTAGAAAGTGAGGTGATTCTTCATGGATGGGACCAGGTTTACCTTCACCGGGGAAAAAGGATCCTTTTCATCACATGATGGACTTACTTGTAGGAGAGTGAAGCTGATCACTCATCAGTTGGATAGACTTACCCTCAAAGTAGTTGATGTGGAGAGTCCGAGTTATCCTGTAGTGGTGGACCAGTACATAGATGTCTTCCCTGATGATATTCCAGGTCTACCTCCTCATAGAGATGCAGACTATTACATTGACCATTACCATGGGATGGAAAAGATATGCACACCAGCATATCAGATGGATCTTGCAGAGCTTCGTGAGCTTTGGGTATAGCTAGAGGACTTACAGGGGAATGGATTCTTTTTCCGCATTGTTTATTCATATACAACCCTGATTTTGTTCGCCAAGATGGTGGATGGGAGATTGAGGATTTTGGTGACTATCAACACCTGAACCAAGTTACTGTAAAAAACAAGTACCCACTTTCACGGATTGAGGACCTCTTTGATCAGCTGAAGGGAGCATGGTGGTTCCCAAAGATAGATCTCAGATTAGGCTATCAGTAGCTATGAGTACGAGATGAGGATGTGTAGAAGAATAATTTTAGATGTAGGTATGCCCATTATGTGTTCTTGTTTATGCCATTGGGCATGACCAACACTTCACCTGTGTTAATGCGACTCATGTACAAGATAATTTAGAAATACCTTGATCGCTTTGTAGTCATTTTAATCGACAACATTCTAATCTACCCCACTACTGAGTAGAATCATGCTTATCATTTTCGAATAGTACTAGACACACTCTGAGAGCACCAGTATTATGGTAATATCTCGATGTACCAGTTCTAGATCTGAGTGGTTCACTTTCCGGGATATGTCATATCGAAGGCATGAGTTACATTGGATCTAGTGAATATTGAGGAGGTATTTATTGGGAGCCACCCAAGAGTGTGATAGAGATACAATGTTTCCTGGGTTTTGTTGGATACTACCAGAGATTTATGCCAGATTTCTCGAGAGTTGATTCACAAAAATTAAGCGTTGAAATAGAATGGGAAACCCTTCGTGTGGTCAGAGAGATTCCATTACAGTAATATAAATATGGGGAATAGGTTGAATAGTTCCCCCTATATTGAGGCTTCTAGAGGAGGTTATAGTGTATTTAGTCAACAGTGATGAATCAAAAATTGGACTCATATGTTTCCTGATTTAGGAGCAAGAAGTTATCGCATATGTTTCTCGACAACTGAGACAACATGAGAAGAACTATGGTACCCATGACCTGGAGTTATCAGAAGTGGTCTTCCCCTTGAATATGTGGCAATATTACATGATGGGAGAGAATTTGACAATACACAATGATCACAAGAGTCTCTAGTATAACTTCTCTAAGAAGGACGTGAAATTGAGACAGTGAAGTTGGCATTAGTTTCTCCTGGACTATGACATTGAGATACTCTATACTCTTGGGAAGGGGAACATTGCAATAGATACACTCATCCAATGTTCTGGTATAGAGCTGCTATGCGAGGCGATGAATAAGATGGACGATTTGCCAATATCCATTGTGGAATGTTATGGAGAATCTTTCCTTCAGTCTCTTACAATCCCTCCTCCACTTCTTCAGCGAGGCAGGGAGGCACAACATTGGGACAGAGACTGCGAGACACGAAGTGCTCACATATCCTCAGGAAAATAACCTTATTTATTTTCTAAATGTGTGGATAATGTCATCTTCTATAGAGGACGTACCATAGTAACCGTATCAATTTATGAGGAAGTGCTGAGGAAATTCCACACATCCCCTTAAGTGGTACATCTAGGAGGGATGATGATGTACCAGGACCTCCGACGATAGCACTGATGGACAAGAATGAAGATACTGGTTATAGAGATTGTATCTTAGTGCCACACTTTCCTGCAAGTGAAGGAAGAGCATCAGGTACCAGCAGGATTGGTTCAGCCTTTAGAGGTGACATAGTGGATGTGGGATAGGATATCCACAGACTTCATGACAGGACTTCCACATACATCCAGGGGTCATGAATCGATTTGGGTGATAGTCGAATGACTCACAATGTCGGCCAACATCCAACATATCAATGAGAAGGGTTTAGTAGAGAGCTTGTGAAGCCTCTATGTGCATGATATTGTGATGTTACATGGAGTATCCTCGTTGAATGTCTCTAATCATGATGCAGATTTTACTACCAAACTATGGAAGGGATTGCAGGAGGCTTTCATGACACAACTTCATTTTAGCACTGTCTTCCATCCTCATACGGATGGCCAGACTGAGCGGGCCATTTAAATCCTTTAGGAAATTTTGTGTGCATGCGTCCTCGACATTCATCGTAGCTCGGAGGATAACTTGATTTTGGAGGAGTCTTTATACAAAGAATAGCTATCACTCCACCATTGGGATGACAACTTTTGAGGCATTGTATAGATGACCATGCAGTTCCCCTTTGTGCTGTACTTACCAATGGGAGTTTTCACTCGTGGGACCAGAGATTTTTTGGGCTACCATAGAGAAGGTGGAGATCATCCAGGAGAGGATGAAGACTTCATAGAGCAGGAAGATGACTTATGCCGATAGGATACGGAGACCTCTAGAGTTCGAGGACGGGAACCAAGTATTTTTATGTCTCTCACCTCGATGAGGTTTTCAGTTATTTGGACGAGGTGGAATGTTATTTCTAAGGTTCATCGGACCCTTCCATATCGTCAGTAGAGTTGGAGAGGTGTCTTACCGATATGATCATCCACCTCAGTTACACCGGTTGCATGACCTCTTCCACATATCCCTGCTGAGGAGATACGTGCACAACCCTTCCCCCATTATAGACCAAAGAAATATGGACATCAACTATGGGGTGAAATTTATGGTGGTTCTAGTTGAGATTTAGGATCGACATCAGTGGGATTTTCATGGGTGGTCGATACATCTAGTTCACCGTTGTTCACAGCACGTGAACCTCAAGGAGAGCATATAGAAGTAGGAGGCTGAGATACGCGCTCAGCACCCCAATGTATTTACCTAGTTTGTGATGTGGCTTACGAGGACATAAATCCCTAAGTTGGGGAGAATGTAAAGACCTAGAAATTCCATGTAATTTTTTAAATTATATGGGAATTTTAGGAGTTCACAAAAAATGACGGCGCAAGTTTCCAAGGCCCGGAGTGCCTAGAATGAATTTTAGAACATTTTTTCATGTACGTCCAATAAACATACGAGCGTGATTTTGTAAAATTTGAATAGGTGCTCAGAATAGAAATTGGAGGGAACCATTGAACTCGCAACACCATTATTCACATAAGGCGACCTTCACCTCAACCGCATTAAGTCGAGGGTGAATGATAGAATTCTGGTTTTTCATGAAAGAATAAAAAAAATTGGGTAACATTTTATTTTATTTGGAACTCCTAAGTGGATGTTGAAGGGTGGGGACCACCAAAACTAATCCTCCAATGTGATGATATAAAGGTGGGGACCACCATGATTGTCCTCCGTTATTGGTTATGGTGGTGGGGACCAGATAAGTTTAGAACTCTGTGACCTCGCCTCATTATCAAAGAAAAACCTCTTGATCTTCCCACACATTAAATGAGACACCCCTTAATTTATTATACCAACTCATCAATTAATTAATTAGGCCAATTTGAAATTATCCCAACAATCATAATAAATAAGAGGTTCTATTATGTGGGCTACATTAAATTTTGGTGGAATTTAGAGGAAATGGTTGGCAGGAGTAGAACATGGGAGAATTACACTTCTATAATGAAGAAATTCTTCAATGAAGAACTTCTTCCGTGAAAAATACTCATCAAATGAAGAACGCAGATGCACAACATCGACATAATCCTTGGGATGTCTTCAATCGACGACCATCATTCGTTCCTCATCGACGTCAACAAACGAAAAAGGTAGGCGGTGTGTTTTAATTTGATCAATCTTAAATTATGTCTCACATTGAATCATCTTTTTGTGATCTCCACGATGTTAACAGCGACTGGTGCCAGCAGTTGGCACCGGTGGAACTCAAGAACCGTTTTGAAGGAAACAAAAGAAAGGAGGCATGTCTGGCCCACTGTCGGTGAAGGAACGACGCTCTACCACCCTGCGGCCGCTGCCGCCCATCGGCCTCCGTGCCCCACGGTGCTCTGCCGCCCGCGGCCCCCGAATCGCCACGACATCCGCTGCACGGGGCCTCTACTTCCCCACGGCCTCCGCACCACCCTAGCCTCTATCACCCGTGGAATTTCTACCCTGCAGCCCTCTACGCCTCCCCATGACCTTGACGCCCCGCGACACTTGTGGCCTCGCCGCCCCGCAGCGCCTATGGCCTCCGCTTCCCTGGGGCTCCTGCTACCTCGGACCGATCAGCAGCTTCCATGGCCTTGTGCCGCCCCGTAGTGCCCGCAGCCTCGCACTATTCTTCTACATCTGCGTCCTCCGCCGCCTCGTGGCAGCTGTGGCCTTGTCCCGCTTCGCAGCCTCCGCCGTCCAGCGGCCGCTGCGCCCCTTCACGGCCTTCGCGACCCACATTGGCTCATCACCGCCCTGCTTCTCCCAGGCTGGGAGGCTGGGCTGGGCCAGGCCATGCCGGACCCAACGGGTTGGGCCGGGTTGACTGAAACCAGGTTGGCCCAGAACGGGATGGGCCTGGTCGGTCCGATCGGGTCGGACCGGACCCGGACCCACTTCGACCCATTTATACTCTTTTTTCCATAACATTGACACCAGACATCTATTTGAAAAACTGTCTCCTGCACCAAAATCCCTGGAGCGATATAGTCCCTTTTCTATACCCCGCATCAGTTTGGGATAATGTTGGGATATGTTCAGGTTGGATCGAGCACAAATCTATCCGGGCCCTTGGGACTAAAAGGCTAATAACATACAGACAGGGAGTCAGATTGACACATCGTTTTTTGCAATGACACCACTATGATGTGGTGGTCCTTTCAAATACTTCTTCATGAGATATCATGGTAGTTGGAGTATCGACCTATGTCTTGTGGAGAAGACCCTCCCGAAGACAACCGAGCATAGTATGGGAACCCTGTAGCTGGATTTGACATGAAGAATGAAGAGTGATCATGTGTGGGTCAGCACCTAGCAATCATGTGTTGTTCAACACCAAGAGATCATGTGTGGGTCCGCACCTAGAGATCTTTTGTGGGTAGCACCAAGCGATCCTGTATCATAAAAAACCTAGCGATCCTATGTTGGTCATCACCAAGCGATCCTATATGGGTCAGCACCAAACATTCCTGTGTGGGTCAGCATCTAGCGATCCTGTGTGGGTCAGCACCGAGCGATCCTCCATGGGTCAGCACCCAGTGATCCTATGTGGGATAACACAGAGCCATCCAATGTGGGTCAGAACCGAGCGATCCTGTGTCAGTAAGAACTGAGCGATCCTGTGAGGCTAAACAGTAGAGCCTCTTAATAGAATAAGTTGATATAGCCTTCGACTAATCATATGTACTTCTGTACTTATGTTAAACATAGTGTGTGTTAACTTCATAAGTAAGTGGTTCATTACTTTACAGTCATACCATGGTGGTATTATTTTGTGTGACGTACCTGTGTGGTAATTACCATCGCGGTATTCCTTCCTTAGTGGAACAATTGAGCTTTGGGATTTTGAGATGGATTCTATTATTACACATGATTGAGATGTGTATAATTGATTACTTAGTTACATGTTTGGGCATATAAATATGTTGGGTTTTTAGTTGATTTCATTGATTTTTGATTATCCATTGTGGATTTTGTGAGACCATTAGGGTATCAGGGTCCCTACTGATTATCATTATACTCACCACCGCACGGGCTATGTCGGCACCTTGTTTTGTTTGGTGCAGATGATGAACATCACAGAAAGAGGATGAGATAACTAGGACTAGAGGTAGCTCAGAGGTGGAACTTAGATGAGGAGTACAGTAGATACAATAGTTTGAGATCTGTACCAGTCCTTCAGGTTGGATCCCTGGAAGATTATCGTAGGAGCTGTTCCAGTTTACTTCTACTTCAGTTTCTAGTACGTACCAGTTGGGCTTCTATTCTGGCCCCTTTTACATACTGTACTCACTCTATTTACTATGAATTTTTCTTGATTTTGTATCTTATTTTGTGCCTGGTTGTGTGTGTTATAGGTTATAAAGTAAATGCCTTCCCAGTTGTAATGGAATACGCCTTTCGTGCTAGTCACCATCCCCTGGCCTATGGATGGCGGGGTTTGGTTAGTCATGGCATGGGCCCTAGGGAATGGGTCGTGACATCCCAAATATTAAATGAAATATTTAATTGATTCACAAAATATATTTATTGTGTATATCCCTTTAAAATAATGTGATATTAATCTTCATAGACCCTTGTCGTTTTTAATTTTTGACTTTGAGTTTTATAAATTTTCAACAATGATTGGTTATCAATTTATTTTGATGAAATAAAATATTTATCCTTGGTTTATGTGTCATTTTGAGTTTTTTTATAAGTTGGGGATAGTTTCATACAATTTTTAACATCCAAAATAGTAGAACATTACACATAATGTGTTCCATTTATCATATATTTACATGTATCTTTTGGAATCATATCATGTCTTGAACTCGGAAGATCTTGATATTGATCCTGATTTAATATCGAACTGAGCATTTAGTCTATATTATAGATTCTTTAACAAATTCAATTATCGGTAGGATTATTCCTTTGGTCAATTTTTTATTACAATTTATTTCAGATTCTATTTATAGATGGGAGTTTTAGGCATCAATGGGAGATTAGTGGCCTCATCTCATTAATATGAAATATTCTTAATGTGATTAAAGGGGAAAGAAATTTTTTATAAAAGAGGGTTTGTAAAATTATGTTACTCATTTTAAAGAGCCCTTTTATGAAGATTTTTATGATTCATTGGATTGGTGCACAGTTAGGGTGCACATATTTTCTATCCATGTATCCCTCCCAAATAATTTGTGTATTGAATGTTTAGTTATTTGGAAAAACGATTTAAAATTTCTAAATCCCGCTTTGATAACAAATAATTTCTGATATCAAACCTAATAAAAATTATTAGGTTTTGGATGTTTCATAGAACTGAATTTTCCTCCATAGACCTAAACCCTTGGAGCATAAATGATCCAGTGGTAGATCTGATCCATATTTAGTAAGTGGATCTACCACCAAATAAAATCTATTAATCTATCATTCCTTCCTTATTATATTTTTATGGATCATCCCATATTTTATTGTTCTATAATTTTATTTATTTCATCATGATTGAAATATTTGTTTTTATATTTGATATTCCCCCAATCTATATAGCTGTAACTATTATAGGTTTCGATCACTTCACTTCCATAATAAAATATATGCGGATCCATATGATATAATCCTTGTTATTAAAACAATTATTTGAAAGATTTTTATGAAATGAATTTCAATTTATTTGTATAACAAATAATTGATGTTATTTGATTATGGAATTTCAAATGACATTGATTTTTTGGAATAACACAAATTCCAATGGAATTGAAATTGTGTGGTAAATTTAAAAAATTATATAATAAATGAAATGATTTAATAATTATTTTTAGAAGAATTTCTTAAATCATAATGATGAAAATATATGATTAAGTTTATTTTAAATATTATGTAAATGATAAAAAACCTATTTTTGGTTTTGAAATTGAATTGTGAAATTGGAACTAAAATTTAGAATATTAAATTGTAAATGATGATTGTTTGGAAAGAGAATATTTCCATTTATTTAATAATAGATAAATAAGATGTGATCTTGGGTATTTAGTTGGTCATTTTGGACAAGAACACTATGATCTTGATCCAATAACATTGTATTAACAAAAAAACACTAAAAACCATGTTCTTTGTGATTATCCATGATGTGGTAATGATGAGCCCAATTCGGCCTGAACTAGAGGGACCTGTGCACATAATTATAGATGTGATCACAAATTTGAGAAGTTTGTCGATCCTATATACAAAAATAGATGTCATATATGGTAGATGACCATAGTGAATGTTTTGTATGCATTGAGTATATATTCCATTAGATATATAACTAAATTAACCATTCAAAATTTATCATACATATTCTTTTATATAAAATATTTAATTAAATAATTCATAAAATTTATTTCCACATTTTTAACGGAAGCATGCTTTATTTTAAATTTTAAAATAATTTATCCTATCATTCACTATATTATTTAAATTTAATTCATGAGATTGTTTTTTACTAAGAAATCACATAAATGGCATTGGGAGAGATGCTAATTTTCTATATTTATCATGAAATATATTTTCCTTTAGACGTTTATCATCTTACATATGATATCTGAATGAAAATAGAACATGCTACATAGAGGTGTTTTATGTTCTCAATTATTTTAAATATTTAGTGTGGTTGGGATTGGTCGATCTTTTTAAATTATGGGACGTTATTTCCTTTAGTATTTTTTAGTTTTATCCTTCTAGTGGTAGAGTAATTTTATGAAAAAAACATTTGTGTTTTGATTAACCAGTTAGGCTTCTAGTTATTTCTCCCTTTTAAGCATTGAGAATGAATCCTTTTAATATTTATATTAAACAATTTTGTGGTAAATTTGGTCCCTATTTTATCATGTATGATGCTTGCTGAAAGCTGCAATCCCATGGGGATCAGAAATACCCTTCAGGAGATGTCAATACAAGCTTGTTTATCAAGGTACATTGGTATCCCGGTTGTTTTGTGATATTGTAATCATGATCATTATAACAATGTTTATGTTTTTGGTATAATATACAAAAATATTAACACTTCAAATTTATTTATAGAGCAATAAATGTTATTCTATAATAATATTACAACTATTATAGAAGTATAATATTTTTATAATTATTTATTAAGTGATAAATTATAATAAATATCCATTAGATGAAGGACATAAATAATACTGATCACTAACTATTCAATACATACATTTATTTCCAAAATAAACTCTTATAGATCATATTATATATGATGTATTTTGGAATCAGTTGGACTTGGTGTAATGTCCTAGTGTGGTACACACTAACTAGTAATTGATTTATTTCACCATATTATCTCTAGCACACCACAAAAATTTTAGTGGAAGCTGATAATAAGAAATATTACACTAAGATGTGTACAGATACAATACCGTCTTTAAAAATGTAAAACAACAACAGATATAATGATAATTTAAAACTAAACAATAATGAAAAATCACATTCAATATTCATTGAATAGTGTGTGTTTAAATTGTAAATATAATATTAATATAGTTTCATGGGAATCTCATGTTCCCAAAACTATAAAAAAAGAAAAAATAATCTAAAACTCCAAAAAAAATATGTCTCTATTATGAGCCCAATGCTATTATCAAATATCTATTCCATAAATCTAAAATCATCCATCTATTACAGATAACCTTTCTATATCCTAACATATAATAATGAATATTAATCGTGTAATAGTGACGTTCTGAGAAGAGTGTGATTATAACATAGTAGGCCAATATAATGAGTGTTTGTATATATACTGAGTATGAGAAACAATATATACATAATTATATTGTAATAAGAGACATGTAATACATTAAAATGTATTTTGAAATAAAAATTAGCATATTAACATCTTGGACACATGATAAAATGTAATACCAATTAAAACCTATCATATTATAAATAATATCAGACATCACAAACAGAAATCATTGTATAATAAATGAATAATGTGAATGAAAAGGTATTTTCATCAGTTTCCATTTTAATTATTTTAGATAATCATGACCAAAAATCCCATCCCAGAGATATGGAGGGTCCATTCCACTATTTCCAAACCATATATGTCTACCATCATGTCTATATTATCAAACATATAGAAGTGGTGTTTAATGAAAAAAATGTCAATCCCATATATATATACTTTTTTTTAACATTTCTAACACATATATTTGGAGTGTCATGTAAACCATATATAAACTATTCCATCATGTTCTTCTTTTCATGAATTGTTATACATGACCATCTATCAAATTAATATAACAAGGATTATAATTTTTATTTTTCATTGTTCACCAAGGGATATCATTCTCTGCACCATTTGGAATGACAATTAAATCAATTTATTAAATTAAACACGTCACATCGTCCAATAACCATTCAATTAATTATCCCGTGACCAAAAATTTCATTCCAAATTAATTTTAACCAACCCCTTCTATAATAAAAACTATACATATGACAATAAAAAATGAATAACTTGTAACAAAATTTTCTTCCATTTTAAACCATCCATTAGAATTATAATTATTTGGTACACCATATGGGAGGCCATTGGTCTAGTATCGTGGTAATTAATATACTAGGTGGCATCCATAAGGGGTCTAATACATCAATTTAATTCATAATATATTTCTATTAATTTAATAATAATCAATTCGACAAGTTAGTACCATCACATAAATATTAAAAAATTGAAATATATAATGAAAAACGGTAATAGATCATAGACCACCAACCATAGGTTCACATATATACAATCAATACTCATCGACATTTGTTTGAGAAAAAGTGTCCAAAAACAAAAAATTATAAAATTCCTAGGAATTATGGTGTATATGACATAGAATACATGTGGAAATGAAATAGTTAAAAAACCACAGAATAGATGGAAATGGAACCATATAATTACCCATTCCGTTAAATTGAATGAATCATCACATAAAATTAACTAATAGTGAATGATAAACACCCATGAAATTGGAGGAAGATCATAGTGAACAATGGGATTATTGGAGTTATGTAGTAGTGGAAATTAGTTAATTTCAAATACTTATATGGAGGGATAAATGAAAAATTATTCATATTAAATTTTGCTAATGTTATGGTAGCAAGGATTTCTAAACCATCTGTTAACAATGAGAACCCCACGTTCCAAGATAGTCTACACTCCTATGGTTTCTTTGGATACACACTTAATAACTTATCGCCACAAATGATTTATAAATTCATGAATCAACTTAATCATTCCCACACGGTCATGGGGGATGGTCCAAACTAGTTATTTTCTATCCATGATCAATGTTTCTTAAGATCCATTTTCTATATTTTGAAGTACTATACCCCATAAATGAAATTATATGTTTTTGTACTCCTAGGACTGAATTCTTAATCAAATTTAGAAGGAGATTAACAAAATTATAAGATTAATATACATATAAAAGGCATAGGATCATACAACCACTGAACTATATAATCTCCAATACATGAGCTACTCTTCCTATTATCATTATTCCTATATGTTAAATTGGTCATACTATTGGTCCGGAAAATCAGATTCCTTTCCCTAGATTCCGTGAGAACATAGTCATGATACCTTAGCACTAAAACCAATGTTAGACCCCTACCCTTAATTGTTATTCTATTTGTTCATCCCCAAAATGAAGTAGTTTATACTTAAAGGAATAATTATCTTAATGGCCATCTTCATCACCATCAGACACCTAATAATGGTTCTTTTACATACAAATGAAGTGATGAAATGTTAAAAAATTTGTATAACACTATACAAAATCAAAAGTGAAAATAAATATGTATTCATACAAACCCTATCAATAATATAAATGGGCATGAAATAACTAGGAACTAACTAATTAAATTTCTAATATCAAAATATGACCATGTCTTAGTGATATATGATGGAAAACATAGTCACCCACTATGAGAAAGGG
Source organism: Viscum album (assembly GCA_963277665.1). NCBI lineage: Eukaryota > Viridiplantae > Streptophyta > Magnoliopsida > Santalales > Viscaceae > Viscum > Viscum album. The sequence goes on along the minus strand of OY728152.1, from coordinate 862,194,285 downwards.
AGTTTGATGGAAGTGATTTTCTATTGAATTATATATACTCTTCAGTATAACTAAATTCTTCTAGATAAAAAAATTGTGATTATGTTTAAAGTACATGAATTTTCCCCATCATCTATGGTTTTACCACATTTATCCATCATGACTGAGATCTTAAAATCGAATAATATATATCCAATTAGGGTTCCATCATGATAGTGGAAACACCCAATTATTTTTTATTTAATTCCATTTATATAAAATATGATGTATTTCAGATATTTTCATACACACAACCAGGATTCAATATCAATGTAATTTAGTAAACCATTATAACATAGAAATTAAATTTTAAGGAATTAATTTTAATAAAAAAAATTTGAAAAATATTTATAAAGGTTTATTTTAATTAATATATATATATTAATGCTTTACAAGTAAGAATAATTTTTTTAGTAATTTCATTTAAAACATCAAAAATAATTTTCCTTCAGAAAAATGTTTTTATTTTATTTTTTCACAATACTAATATATTTCTTTAATAAATATCGAAGATATTTTATTTGTGGAAATGAATTTAATTCTAAAAATTAACACGAAAATATTAGTATAAGGAGAATTATTTAAAATTTAAAAATTTGGATTTATTTTTAGTGAATAGTGAAAATATTGATTTTGGAATAAATAGTTGTTCATTTTAAAAAAATCATGAAAATTTTCTTAATATGATCATAAATTTATTTTTTTTTAATTTTTTGGCTTAAAAAAATCTTTTATAAAATACTATTTCAACACTTGAAATGTGGTTTTAATGATTATAATTTAAGGTAATATGCATTGATCAATTTGTTCGATGTAATATATATATTATATATTTAATATGATAAATGAAAATTAAATTTATTGTTATTACAAAAAAATTAAAAAAAATTTATCTTATACTTAAGAGTACATTTTTTTGAAAATATGTTTTCTTTATGGTGTGCACACTTAACGAAAATTAAATTATTCCACTAATTAGAATTCAATTTTGGTGATTTTAATTTCATAATTTTAATTAGTATAAGTAAAATAATTAAATTAGTTCAAAATAATTTTTGGTCATAGAGATTAGAGAAAACAATAATATTTTTTTCCATAGATAATAGTAAAATTGGTATACTGGGGGTGGGTAAACCGTGTGATAAGGTTATAATTACCACCAAAATTTATAAAATAATTATTTCTTGGATAAATTTCAAAATTATGTTATCTTACATTCTAATTCCCTTGAATTTGTAGCCACATTCCCTATAATGTGATTTAAAATCATTGAAATCCTTTATGAAATTCCTTTTGTGTCCCTCCCCTCACATACAAAGGGCACATATTTTTCTCCGTCATTCACAATATTTGGGCCTTCTTGATCAGAATGTACGAATAAAAAAATATCCTATAATACTTTCCATTATCCTATAACTTATCTTATTCTTTAAGACATTTTATTTATTTCATTTTGTGTATGATAATGAGGGATCTCAAAGAATATGTAAAGATTTAATCAAAGTTATTTCAATGTTAATTTTCATTATCCTCCCAATTAAATTATTATATCAATAAAAAATAAAAAATAATGTAGCATAAATAAATCGGGGTATTATTTTGATTATTTAACATCCATTTACCACCACTTCTAAATAAATGGGAGATAAATTTATCATTTGTGAGTACATGTGGACTAACACGTCTCTTTAATGATACCATTAGTATTCTACCACCATGATTCATCATTAGTTATTATGATTGATTTATTTTATTATATGATATTAATATTATAATAATTATTATGTAAATTTTAAATAATATTTAAATATACTCATTTCAATCCCCTGAATAGTGGAATCGTCACTCACGCAATGGTGTGGACTTCTATTGCCAAAATGCGATGTAATTTATCTTTACATCAATAATTTATTAGAATGGTAAAAAAAATATGTATTTATTTAATATATATGATATTCATACAATTACTTAAATTTTTTATTTGAGTATATAACGATCAATTTATAATGTCCATAACTTCCAAACCAAAATAATCATAAAATAAAGTACGGGTTAAATCCAAAATAATGGTGATAATGATTGATTATTAACAAAAAGGGGAAAATATGTTATATTAAAAAGATATTTTGTAGTATAGGTATAATATTTTCCATTAATATAAGTAAAATAAATTTATATTTATTATAAATTTGGTCATATAACCTACTATTAATGATGGACATGATGTATGGGTTTTTTTATCTCAATTCCTCTTCACTGAATCTAGTTTTAATGTTTTGAACCAATTCCCAATACATATGTTGTGTAGAATTCCCAAGAGTATATTTTTTAAAATTATCTGATTTAAACATGTCAATTTAATTATACGTTTTATTTCCAATAATCTAATTAATTTTTATTCAATCATTACTAAATACATTAGTGTTTTATGTAATAATATCATTTTTATCTAGATTATTTATATTTAATATTTTTAATGATAAAACTATAATATATATATATTAATAGTATTTATTAAACCCTTAGTTATTTTTTTCATATTTCTTGTTTAAAATTAATTTTACCATCATTATTTAGAAATGAAATTGAAAGACTATTTCTTCGAAAAAATGAACACGTTTTTCTCTACTGACAATAATTTTTTTTACATTTCCTTATAATCCAAAAAAATAATTTTAATATTATCCAAATATTTATTTAATTAATTATAAAAAAAATTTAAAATAAATTAATTTTATTAATTTAATAATAATTTTAATTTTCTAATAAGGTGATTATATATTTTTATCAATAATGAAAATGTTTTTGTGTTTTAACATGCACCAGGTTAATGGATTTATCTATAATCATGAAAAATATTACCCTTGATAATTATTGTACATATATTTTTTATCTTCCAAAAGAAAAAATTTTAATTAATATTTTGGAAATTTTTTATTGTTAATATGGGAATAATAATGAATAGGGTATTTTCATAAAAAAATGTTTTATTGATTTTTAGTGGGTCTTTTTTTATAAAGAAATATTTATGATGTTTTATATGATTTATTTGGGATATGATCCAATGATAAATAATTTATTCATTCTCCAGAAGGTTTATGATTATGTATAAATTTTTTAGGATAACAATATCCATTCTTTGTGTTAAAATTTTGTGATATGATGAAAATTTTATGATTTTTTCTAGAAAACATGTGTGGAATTCAATTTATGATTTGTGGGAATGAAAATATATATCCTTCTAATGAATTGGGTAAATATTGATATCAAATGATATAATATGTACCAGAATGAGGAGTGAACCTAATTCACTAAGGTGTTTTGTCCTTCAAGATATTCTTTAGAGTTAACCTTGACACATGAGACAATTTAATGGGGTGTGAACCCTATACAATATGAAAATAAAAAAATTGAGCCATGAATATGGAATTAGAATTATATAATTATGTCCATTAAACCAGCTTATGTCTTGTAGTTACAGTATGTTTTCCTGTCTCCTTATTTAATACTGATGATTCTACACTCTTATTAATTATGTATATTCATTGATAAAAAATCGTTCCATGATTATTGATTATAACATATGAAATTATTGATATTATTTTCTATTGTTTTTCTCTTATTATCTTAAACATAAAATTTTCATATTCTCTATTATGATCAAATATTTTTATCTCTTATGTTTACAATTATTAACAATCTAGGTATACCATTTATTATGTGTCCATTATCCATGTTGTGATTCAATGTTCAATTTATGATATGTATAAAGACTTTTCTAGTTTCAATTAACTTAATTATAATTTAATTATTTATTTTATTTAAACTTTTTTTAAATGTCCATATTTCTAAATACACTAAACCTTTATGATCCTTGAATTTGTATTACTGTGAAATGCATGATATATTTATATTAGGGGATGTAATATATTTGTTTGAAATGTATTGAAAAATATTTATTGATTTAGAGGAAATGTTTAATAACATATCAAATATAGGATGTGAAATATGTTATGATAACTATAATGAAAATTCAATTTATAGTATAACATCCTATGTTTTGGAAAATAGTAGGGTTGTCTCCTGAAGAAAATAAATCACTTTCTGGATACTTCATGTGGGTGTGGTTATTAAATTGATGAATCTACGATTGATAACCCCCAAAAGAGTGGTCAGTTACATCATGAATATCACTCAATTTCATGGTGAATGATACCCTTATATAAACCTTGTTTGACTGTCATGAGGTATTTTTATATGATTCTTCAGATTCACTTTCTAATCCATTATAAATTATTTTATTAGATATTTACCATGAATGGCCTTGGATAAACTAGATTGTTGACAACCCACAATCAATATATCAATATTATACATCCTATAAAATATTTGTAATTATTAATAACACTAATTAATGATGAAAGACGGTCATTCTAACCATTTTTATTTTAGTATGGTATTGATGATAGAATGATAATGTTGAGGTGGTCATATGCATTCATGAATAACGAATTAACATCTTTTATCATTGTTTTTAAGAAATATGTATCATGAAATGTGTTAGTGACTATTAAATCATTTCCTTAATGATTATATATTGAATTACACGAAAAAACTATTAATGCTAGAATTATTTCATCTCATTTTTATAATTTGTAATTGATTGAATTGTGCTTGAATGTTCCACCCCCACCCTAATATTTATTATCCTCCCTTGTTGAAATTGATGTTATTTTCAAAATATATTTTATTAATTTATATAAATCCCATGTATATTTATTTGGAACGGAACTGATATTTAATATTCTAAACCAATATATGATTGACAATAACAATTAGGGCAAATAAAAAATATGAGGGGAATTATATCGATTACATGTGTATTTATGTTATTCAATATTGGTATTTATCTAACATTATGGGAATATAAACATCACCAATGATATGAAATTTTGATTATAGTTTTTTTCATTTTTTGGGAATCCATTCCTAGTCTTCAACCAATTTGTGATTTTATGTTTTCAATAGAACTCATACCCTATGCAACAACTATTTCAATATTTCTATGTAGAATGGCCCTAATTATGATTAATGGAATAATGACAAAACAATCGGTGAATCATGAAAACAGATTCATTTTTCTGAGTGTGTTACAATGGGTCTCCCATATAGCTTTTTCAATATGAATGTTGGATAAATGTTACTCTTTATTTATGATAGGAACCGTAACATGATCACGATCAGGAATAAGTACACTTTTCCATGTATTGAATATTTTCATACCAATTTGAAGAATCTTAATTTATTTAAAAAATTTATCTTTGATCAGGATACTATCACATGAGGGTTAAATGTTAACAAATATAAATGAAAACCATATGATTGAGGTATGAAAACATATAATTTATGGTGATTCCATTTGTAATTAATAATTCACCCATTATATTCAGGGAGTTAATGAAGTTAGTATATATTGATCACATATATTAGTTTGTGGATGTAATTAAATATGAAATTATTATATACTCCAAGATAACAGATGATAAAGAGTTAACATTAAGGATTTTACATAATAAAAATTTAATATATAAATTATTTTAAAAATGAACCAATTGTGAATTTATTTTATATAATATTTCATTTTTTTGGTCATATAATATTAATAAATGGTATATAATTACATCTATTAGAGGTTAATGTTATTCAATACAGTGCATGGATAACAACTTTGATAGATATATATTGACTTATAGGATTTTATAGATATTATTAAAGCATTTTGAATGATTTCTTATGTATATCTATCATACACACCATGTTAAATAATAATATAGTTAAGTTAATATAAAGAGATAATTAGATAGTGAATATGTTCTTATACAACCCTAAAATAGATAGTAGTTTTTAATTTATAGAGATTCCCACAAAGGGGATAGGTTATGTTATTATGTAGAATGTGGTGGAGATAGTTTTTTATTATTTCAAATTGATGGTTCAACAGTAAAATTACCAGAATCATTTTTTGGATTTAGAATTGAAAATATTTTCATTAATTATATATATTATTTAATTATATGGATAATATTATGACATATATTATGATAATAAAATATTAACGTATATACTCTCACAAATAGAGTTGAAAATGATTTGTAGAATCATGGTGGATTCTATTATAGATTATGACTACTCAAAACACTACCACGCTAGAAATGCGAACAAGTAGGAGGATACTTTTTTTCAATAATGTCATAGAATATTATCTTAGTTGAGAATCATAATATATATATATATATAGTTTTTAGGGATTTTAAAATTATAGACAATAAAATCTTGAATGAATGTGTGAAATATTATATTTCAAAAATTATTGTTCAACCATTTATCGATTTAATCATTAAATAATCCCAACAAGATTTTGTGGAGATTCAATATAAGGTTAGAATATTATATAATTAATGTTTTATCATAATTTAATGATATGTTTAAAGAACCATGTTTATGTTCGCTACATAATATACCTTGTAAATGAATTGTTGGAATGATCTCATATCTCATCAATTTATATTAGTCCTTGATTTATTAAATTATATTGAATAGTACATATAGTATTTATGATGGGATAATATGAGGATATATATTATAATGTATGTATCTATGTTAATTCTATTTCATAACATCATAGTTGAGAGTCATATGTTGACAGAGATGTTATAACAATTAACCATACTATAATTGAAATAGACAATCATTACCGATGATTTCATTGTTAGACTCCCACAAAATATCTAATGACCATAATGATATTAGGATTTTAATCAAAATATTTTAAAACTCAATGTAATTAATTTCTATTAAATAATAATTATTTCTTTATAATATTTATAGGATATACATTAAGGATGTGATATGGTTACATTGGGGACCATATTTAATTGTATCAGAATGGGTATTGTGGTTTACCTCAATGTTATGAAAATTCATCATATGGATCAGGATACATAGTTTAGTTTTTGAATTTCATATCAACATAATATAGATGGTATTTTTAATATGACCTTTAAAACCCAAAATTATATTTTGATATAATGTTATATATATTTTAATGGTTTATAGGATCCACAAATTCCTATAGTGAATTTGTCATACAATAATAGCCTTCTTTTAATCATTTATATAACACGTTTTGATTCCACATATGGGAAGAATTAAAAAAATAAATCATAATTCAGTAGATATAGAGAAATAAAGTATATGATACATAATATATTTTATGAAATCATATATAACATTATATTTTTTTAGTATCATATCATGGAATCTCCGAGTCAACAGATGTGTTCGGTTGATAATCAGTAGGGGAATCTAGATTTAAATGGTGGGGAGATAGTTTTACTATTATATTTTATGTTGAATAATGATATAATATTCAAAAATAATAGAAAACTATGACCTAGTATTATTGTTTCTTTCATGATTCTAGATTTAGTTGTTAGTGTAGCTTATCACACGTCACTCCCACAGATTCAATATAATGTTCATGACATGTTACATATATTTTTTATAAAAAGAAAATACACGATCCTTCACAAATAAAACTTATAAGTTATATATTTGGTGGATTTCAAATCCTATATTAAGAATATGGTATAATGTTTTGATCATTTAGATAATGTTAAATGAAATAATACAACTAAATTGGGTAATTTTTGTTGGAGTAATCATAAATTTTAAAAAGCTACATGAGAACCTGAAGATGTTATAATGAAAGGATATCATAATTTTATTTCAATAGTGATGTATTTTTTAGATAAACTTTAATTTTCATTATAGTTGAATGTAACTGTCCAATATTTTACATGCAATTCCATTTAAGTAAATTTAAAGTATCAATAGCATTCATTAGTCATATTCTTGAGTCTTTTTGATCGATGATATGGTAAATTGTTATCACATAGATATTACACTAGATATTATTGTTATTAAAAACCATTTCATAAAAAATATGTATAATGTGTTTTATTAATCCCAAATCATTGATTAATGCCTGATAAATAAGAGCCTATATTTTGTAAAGACATTTTATGTTTAAAAAAATGTTATCCAAAAAAATGTTTTTTTAATGTTTTTTAGAATTAATAACTTATAAAAAAATTAAATTATGTTAAAATATTTCTTATTAAAATTTATATAATTTTTAACAACAACTTTTAAATATTACATAGTGTGATTTATTATGATTTTTCAAAAAATTATATTTTTTTTCATCGATTAATGATAATTTTGTTTTTTTGAAACAAAATTATTTATTTTCTTGTAAACATCCAATTATGGGTTTTTTAATATAAAATAAAATAATTATATTAAAATTATAAACTATATAATAAATTAAATAATAATCATCATTATACATTATTTATTTATATAAGATAATTTTTTGGGCATAAAAACACATTCTCCAAAAAAGAACAATTTCTATGTGCACAATGTGATGTTTATAAAAAACGTACATAAAAACAATTTTTTAATGATTTAAATTTAAATATTATATTATCTATTAATTAAAATATTTCTTCTTTCAATTTATATTTTTAATAATTTGTGGAATAGATATAGATTATGATTTTATATCAATACATTGGTCTTCAATAAGACGTTTTCATTGAGGATTTCAAACTTAATTAATATTATAACATTCAAATTGTATAAATAGAATATGAAAAATTAATTCTATATTTGTAATTTTAATAATTTATATAATTTAAAAATGGTAATCAAAATTTATTTCATCAAGAATAGAAAAAACAGAAAAAATTTATTACCATAGTTAATGTTAAAATGAATTTACTATGGGGTATAACTCTGTGATAATTGTAGGATTATAATCCACATGTTGAAAATTATAATTGTCTATATATTTTTAACAAATATAAAATAATAACCTAAGAAAATATCATTTGAATCCACATTCCCATTACTTTGACCCTAAAACATTGAATTTTAAAAATAAATTAATTTTGTGACCGTCACCTCACATATAAAATAATAGTTATTATATTACCTTATTCAAAACATTAATGTTTTCATAAATAAATATCATTTATAAAATGTATTCATACATGCCCTCCATCCATTCTATATCATTTTTACATCTCTTAAGAACAATCCCTCAAGGATTAAGGAGTGATCCTTAGGAGGTCTCTTGATGGTGTGGTCCTGACCATGCTATTTCAATTTTATTTATTCTTATACATCCTCTAGACATGTTTTATCCATAAAATAATTGTTGGACTCCTCATGTGTTAATCATGTTTTAATGATCACAAATCTCATTACTATTAATTAATCTTGATCTTTAGTGCACATCTTGCTAATGCTCATCAAACTCAACAATAGGTGCATGTCATGTTTTCTTAAAACAAATCTTATGGATGTTAATTACTCTATACAAGTTTTATGCATAATCACAATTCTCTCATATATTATCTCTAATGATTAACCTTAACCCATATTCTTCATATCACTATCTTACTCTAAATACATATTTTTTTGACTATGTATGTAGAAAACATGAAGGACTCACCGTAACCCAGACACCATGACCAGACACTGTGACAAGACACCGTGACCAGACAGAGTGACCAGACACCGTGACCAGACACCATGACCAGACACTGTGACCAGACACCATGACTAGACACTCTGACCAGACACCGTGACCACTCACCATCACCCAGACATCATGAAGGACTCACCGTGACCAGACACCGTGATCAGACACCGTGAAGAAGACATCGTTTCCATGATCACTGTGACAACGTTTCTTAAGCTTTTGTCAATATTATTTTAAATGATGCTAACAGTCATATTTTTTGTTTTTAATGCAATTAATGTTATTTAATGTTAGTTATTGGATTGACAGGAAACTGTATCTCGTACCTATGAAAAGGGAATAATTCTTACTGCCAGAGCTCGTGGAATATAAAGACGATTGAGCTGCATTAGAGGAAATACACGTTTTTGACACGTCTCGACAAATATACTACAATACATGTGAGCTCTGTACTGAACCGAAGGACAATCTGGAGCACAAAAGTGAAGAACACATTGCATGATCCTCAAAGAAGTTCCATTCATGAAATCATACATTTGTGAAGAACACACGACAAATCAAGAGACTGTAGAACACAAGCTGAACTACGACACTCTATTTTTCAACAGAAAAACCAGAGAAGGACTCCGAAGCATTCCTGCTCAATCCAACGAGTCCAGAGCTACATTGACAATCACTAGAGCCATTTTTAAACTCTACATCTCTGCTCTGTGATTCATTATTTATTTCTCGAGCAGATTGTGTCATCTGTTGTATTTTTACACACACACTGTCTCTTAAACATTAACTGGAGGATCTGTAAATACTCACTCAAACTCTTACATCTTTTATTTCCCACTAGGATAGTGGTAGAGGTCTTGTGTGACCTGGAAAACTGGTTTGCTGTTGTTTTGGTTCCCACGAATAACAGTGGTAGAGGTCTTGGACCTGGACAGTTTTTGTAAAACCTTTTTTAACCCCGATCCAGGGTGTGGATCAAATTCTTATATATATTTGAGAGGACTATGTCTCGGCTTGAGACTGCACCTCTTGTTATATCTACTGTGCATCTTTTATTTAAGTTTAATGTATACGACATATATTATATTTATTCCACTGCTATTACATTAAAAAAAATTATTTTGAAGCTAATTTGATAGTTAAATTAGAAAGTGTTTACACTTATTGTAAATCAGTAGATTAGTTTCAAAAGTTAGTTTGATATTGTGGTTAAACTAACTGAGACTTAATCAATCTATGAGAATCTATGTGAACATTTACAATCTCTGTAAATTCACTACAGTTTAAATTATTTTATAAATCGGGGGACTTTAACTAGACAATATTTTTACAGAAATTTTAATTGGAACTCAATTCACCCCCTCTTGAGTGTCCACTCTGACGAACATTTGGTATCAGAGGTTTAGGTTTTTTTTGTTCAAATATTTTTGAAATACTCTATTTTTCAACTGTGATTTTAGTTGCATATTTAATGATCATAAATTTCTATTAGTTCTACATTTTTATCTCTTTAAATTGTCTTTCTAAAATCTAGTTATGGATAATAGACTAGACGGTGCTGCTACTAACATGCCACCTTTCTTCAATGGTACCAACTATGCTAAGTGGAAATTTAAAATGAAAATTGAATTAGAAAGAATAGGTTTGGATATTTGGACTACCATAGAATCAGAATATAAACATACCACTACTGCTAGATCCACTTGGGATGAACCTACAATGACTTCTTACAATAATAATTATAAATCCATGAATGCCCTATACTGTACTTTAAGAGATGAATATTTTAACAGAATTTCTGCTTGTAAAACTACTTTTGAAATTTGGGATACCTTGGACGTTTGTCATGAAGGAAGAACCAATGTTAAGGAAATGAGATTAAATACTTATACTATTAAATATGATAATTTTAAAATTAAAACTGATGAACCTATTTCTGACATATATCTCAGGTTTAATGAGATAGTCAATACAATGAATTCACTTGGAAAAGCTGTTCCAGCAAAGGAAAAAATTATGAGAATCTTGAGATGTTTACCAGACAGATGGAGAGGCACATATGTTTCAATCAGAGAGTCTTGTGACATTGATGATCTACCTGTTAAAGAACTCATTAGTAATATTATGATGTATGAGGAAGAACTCAAGGTGAACAAAGAAGAAGAAGAATAACCTAGAAGAAAGTCGGTTTCTTTCAAATCTTCAACTTCAAAGAAAAATGATAAGGAGAAACTTCAATCTATAAATGGATGTTCAAGCTGTGAAGACAGTGAAAGTGCTTCTTATAGTGATGCTGAAATGACTAACATTGCCAGAAGGTTTAAGAAGTTTTATAGAAAAAAGAAATTCTTCAGCAAATCAAATTACAAAGGAATGTATGAAAATAAGGGACATTGGAAGAAGTATTGGAAAAAGCCAGATAAAAGTAATGAAGTTGTCTGTTCTGAGTGCAAAAGAAATGGACATATTAAAGAATAAATATGATTACAAGGACAATAAGTACAAAAAGGCTATGAAGTCTACTTGGAGAACTTCTGAGGATAGCCCCCATAGAATCTGAAGTTTCTGAAACTGAACACAGAAATAAGGAAAACATGTGTTTTATGAAAAACACTTATAAGGTAACAGCTAAAACTCCTGCTTTAAATTATTATTATTCTAGTGATAATACTGACTCTAATAACATGTCAAAATCTGACCAATTTGAATATTGTGATATGTTATAAGAAACCTGTAATGAGCTGAAAGACAAATACAAAGGTTTAAAGAAACAATATGATTTAAATGTTAAACATAAATCTGATCTTGATATTGAAATGGAAAAGAATGCTTAGCTGCTTAAAGAAAACACTGAACTGAAATTTTCTAATGAGCAACTTAGAAAGGATTTAGAGAAATTAACAAATAGAAAGGATACACTAACTCAAATGCTAGGAAAGCAAGTCACACCAAAATACACTACTGGAATAGGCTACAAACCTGGACAGAGACAGTTTACTAAGAATAATTTTATATGTATATGCTTCAACTAGTTATATTCATAGTTATGGATCTAATAAGGTTTATCTTTCAAAGTCTGTTGATTCTAAAAATTTCATGAGACCCATAAGACAAATTTGGGTACCAAAAGCTTTGATTTCTAACCTGTCTGGACCCAAGAAGATCTGGGTACAAAAATCATTTCCTATCTAAATCTGTTTTGTAGGAAACCTGCTTAACGAGCTCCTATAGGGAGACCTGGTACATGGACAGTGGATGTTCCTGACATATCCCTGGATACTTCTCATGCTTTAAAAGCTTATTCAGGATTGATGGAGGCTTTGTCACCTTTGGTGATAATTCTAAAGGGAAAATCTTCAGCTTAGGCCATATTGGTAACACTTACTCAGTATTAATTTCTAATGTTTTATTTGTTGTTGGAATTAAATATAATCTGTTAAGAATTTATCAGTTATGTGATGATGGTATTAATGTTAAATTTGAAAATGATTCTTGCAATGTTTTTAATTCTAAAAATGATTTAGTATTTTCTACCCTGTGAAATTAAAATGATTATGTTGTTGATTGAAATTCTTTAGCTAAGAAGAATATTACTTGTTTAAATGATTTTCATAAAGAGTCTTGGCATTGGCACAGAATATTAGGACACTACAGTATACACTCACTTAGAAAACATACTAGGAAGAACTTAGTTAGAGACCTACCGAAACTTGAGTTTCCAAATGACAATGTCTGTAATCCTTGTCAAAAGGGAAAGCAACACAAAATCTCTTTAAAACCAAAGAAAGAAGTCCCAACTTCTCAACCACTCGAGTTGGTTCACATGGATTTGTTTGGACCATCTAGAGTTTCTAGTTTAAATGGGAAGGACTATGTCTATGTTCTTGTAGATGACTTTTCTAGATATACTTGGGTATATTTTCTAGCTCAAAAAATTGAAGCTTGTTCTTACTTTGTTAAATACTCAAAATCTGTAGAAAACCTTAGATAACTTAAGATTAAAACTCTGAGAAGTGATCATGGCCGTGAGTTTGAGAATCATGAATTTGAATTTTACTGCTCACACAATGTCTATAGTCACAATTTCTCATCCCCTAGGTTACCTCAACAAAATGGTGTAGTAGAAAGAATGAATAGAACCCTCCAATAAATTGCTAGAACTATCCTTAATGAGTATGACCTACCTGTTTATTTTTGGGATTAAGCTGTAAATACAGCTTTTAATATTATCAATAGAGTCTTAATCAGAACAATTCTTAAGAGGACCCCTTATGAGTTGTGGAGCCATAGGAAACCTAAGGTTAACTACTTCGAAGTCTTTGGCTGCAAAGTCTTTATTCATAATATCAAAGATATTCTTGACAAATTTGCATCCAAGAGTGATGAAGGAATTTTCCTAGGTTATTCAATCTCTAGTAAATCCTATAGAGTTTTCAATAAGAGAACCAAGTGTGTGGAAGAATCTGTTCACCTCAAGTTTGATGAAACTGATCCACATGAGCCTAAAACCTCTCTTGAAAATCTTGAATATGATCTATCTATTTTGAACCTTAATGATAAAGACAGTGGACCTATATTTAAAATGTCCAGTTCTGGAAATTTTCCAGAACATGATTCTATTGATTCCCAACATGTTGATGAACCTGAAATTTCTAGCCCTACCTTTACTAGATCAACTATAATTCTGACGAATCATCCTTTAGATGATGTTGTAGGAAATCTTGATAGAGGGGCACATACTAGAGCTTCTCTTAGAAATTAGGTTGAACATCAAGCCTTCTTGTCACATCTTGAACCTATAAACATTGATGATGCTATTAATTATGAATTTTGGGTAATTTCTATGCATGAAAAACTTAATCAGTTTGAAAGAAATAAAGTTTGGAATCTTGTTGAAAGACCTAAGGTCACTTTCACAATAGGCACAAATTGGGTTTTTAGAAATAAAGTATATGAATCTGGAAACATAGTTAGAAATAAAGCTAGACTAGGTCCACAAGGGTATAGTCAAGAAGAAGGTATTGACTATGAGGAGACTTTTTCTCCAGTAGCCTGATTAGAAGCTATTAGGATTTTACTTGCTTCTACTCCACATCTAAATTTCAAACTATATCAAATGGATGTCAAGAGTGCATTCTTAAATGGATATTTTTCTAAGGATGTTTTTGTTGAACAACCACCTGGTTTTTCAAACCCTCGTTTTCCAAATCATATTTTCAAACTATCAAAATACGTATATGGTTTAAAGCAAGATCCAAGATCTTGGTATGATAGATTAAGTAAATTTATAATTTCTAAAGGTTTTACAAAAGGAATAGATGATCCTACTCTTTTTAGAAAACGAATTTTGAAAGATGTTTTAGTAGTACAAATCTATTTTGATGATATTATCTTTGGATATTCTAAAAATTCTTTATGTACTGATTTTTCTAAAATGATGAAAAATGAATTTGAAATGATTTTAATGGGTGAACATAAATTCTTTCTTGGTTTTCAGATTTTTCAAAATGATGATGGAATTATTTTAACTCAAAGTAAATATACTAGAGATCTTTTTAAACGTTTTGGATTGGATAGCACAAAAAGTAGTGACACTCCCAGGAGTACCACCTGTAAGCTGGATAATGATGAAAATGGTAAATATGTTGATCAAACCACTTATAGAGGTATGATTGGAAGTCTAATCTACCTGACTGCTAGTCATCCTAATATTATGTTTAGTGTGTGTATGTGTGCTCGTTTTCAGGAAAACCCTAAAGATTCACATTTAAATTTTGTAAAGAGAATTTTAAAATACCTCAAGCATACTCCCAATTTAGGACTATTCTATCCCAAAAGACAATCATTTGAACTAGTTAGTTATTATGATGCTGACTTTGTTGGATGTAAGCTAGATAGAAAAAGCACCTATGGAACCTGTCATCTTTTAGGAAAGTCACTAGTATCATGGTGTAGTAAGAAACAAAATTTGGTTACATTGTCAACTGCAGAAGCTGAATACATAGCTGATGGAAGTTTTTGTGAAAAAATTTTGTGGATGAAACACACATACTAGACTATGGATATCAATTCAGACATGTCTCAATAAATTGTGACAAAACAAGTGCTACCAATATTTCTAAGATTCATGTTTCTCATTCAAGGACAAAACATATTGATATATGACATCACTTTTTGAGGGATCATTATCAAAAAGGTGATATCACTTTGGAGGTCATTGGTACTGAATATCAACTTGCTGATATATTCACTAAACCATTAAATTCTGAAAGATTAGACTACATCATAAATGATTTGGGTGTGATTAATAATAAATGAACATCTTACTGATCTTAATGTTTAATGTTCACCGCTATTTGATTTCCAGCGTTTGTGTTTTTATGACATTTGACATTCCCAAATGATAAAACTTAAGGGTTTCATTCGACTCCTTACCCAAATTCTCTCCTGATCCTTCTCTTCCCTCTTGCCTGAACCTTTAGTGAATGCCAAGGATGAAGCGTCCATCTTCACCCTCATCTGAGAAGCACCGCTCTAAGAAAAAAACGAGGATACCGAGGATAGATCCATAAGGACCTCTAAACCCAAACTTGGTAAGCCGTACCATTGTACCTGAAAAAGAAGTTTTCCCTGAATGGTTTCTGTCTAGTATATCGTTAGATTTGAATGTTTTAAAAGAACAAGGATGGTTTGAATGGTTCACTGGACAGAATAGACCGATTTACCCGAGGCCTGTATCTTAATTCTATCAGTATGTGAAGTTCTCTTTTGATATTGGAGAAAGATTTTTGGTGACCAGCTGGATCGATGGTCAGAAGTGCTCTTTCTCTTCAATGTTGTGGGTTGCATTCCTAATAATTCCACATGATGGAGTGTGTGAAGATTACCAAAGAGACCCTCCTCCATCAACTGACATCATTGACCTAGAAACCGCATTGGAAAATCAAACAGGAAATGGAAACAAGCGAAGATCCATTGCTGCTAAACTGGATGGGGAGAGAAGACTTTTGCTAATGTTTCTTCAGAATTTGGTTAGTCCAAGAAAAGGAGATTTTTCTATGATGAAGTATCAGGATGTGTTCCTAATTCACCTGTTGAAGAATGGCCAAAAGATCAATCTGTGTAAGTATGTTATCAACCATATCTGTGAGCTGATCAAAGTAACTTCCAAATCCACCTCCCTATTTTATTCAAGGATGATTTCAACCATGTTAGTCTCAAAAGGAATGGTTGGACCAAATGATGAAAAATTAGAGGACTTTGATTTCTGTCGATCCATGCCTATCATTAGAAGAATGAAGATTAGATGGAATCCCTGGAAAAAGAAATGGGTTGAGGATAGTGATAAACTGTATAAAAAGTTTATTCCTTTTGAATATCCAAGAAGGCATAAGAACCTAGATGATCCTGTTTTGGAACCAGATGAAGTGGCTGAGTACACAGAAAAAGAAGAACAAGAAAAATTAATAGCTAAAGTTCCACCTAGAGAAGAATCTATAATACCTCCAATGGAAATAGTTCCTATTGAAGAGGAACATGGTGTTATCCCTGCTGTTATCCTTGCTGAAATACCTCAAGGAGAGGAAGTTGTTATTGAAAAGGAAAGTACTGAGGATCCTTCAGTTGTTATTCATGAGGAAGAATCTCATCCCAGTACTGCAAGGAAATAAGTTTTTTCTGGTTCAGAACAGCAAGCAACCTTTGAGGAAGTTTTTGTTTAAGAGACTCTTTCTATTGAGAAGGAAGCAAGTCTGGAAGCTTATCCAGTGGAAAAATCGATTTTTGAGATTATTCCATCTGCTAACGAAAGAATGGAAATTTCCTTTCAGCTGGCAAGGAAAGAGTTTGCTGAAGAGATTAGGGATGATCCTGTGGATCTTGTCCATGTTCATGAACCTCAAGAATATGAAAGGTAAGCACAAGATGAGGGGGTGGAAACTCAAAATCTTGATATTGTTGAAGCTAGATCTGGTTAATCTTCCCAACCATCTGTCACATTCTCTGTACACTCTCAGTATGAGTTCCCAAGATTTTATGATGTGAATGAGTCACAATAAGTGACTGTAACTGGAATGGATCTTTCTTCTCTGTTTCAACTGAAGTCCTTAGCTCTTTTAGAACCAGAACCAGAGCCCCAACCTCAATCTGGATCCGAATCTAAGTCTTAAGATGACTCTGACCCTCAAACAGAATCTGAACCTCTACCTTTACCTGCATCCTTACCTGAGCTTCAATCCTTTTTAACCAAAGATGATATGATAGTTTTTGGCAAGACATTGTTATCTGGTTTTGAGAATATTATCTCCACTCAACCTCGTCCAGTGACTCAATTAAGTCAAGAATATGCATCAATTCTCTTGGAAAATATTATCTTGAATATTCAACCAAGGATGATCTGAGAAATTCATGAAGTCCAAGTAGAGAATAAGCTGTTGAGTGCTGATGTTGCAAATCTGAAAAGTATGGTAGCAAGTCTGCAGAATGAGCTATTTGTGAGATCGGATCCTGCTTCTGTTTCTGCCCCGGCACCTACTACTGTTTCTCCTGAGTCTTCTGAGTCCCTCTTTACTAGGGAGATTGTGTCTCATGTTCATCCTTACCTTCTATCTTTTGATGAAAAGATTGGAAAAAGGAACACGAAGATGCTGGAACGCATGAGGGAGCTTGTGGAAACTCTGAATAATCTTACAGATGAATACACTGGATGTCTGCAAAAAGTTCGGAAACAGCTCAAAGTTCTTATTGAAGCTGTCAAGGCATCACCTGCTTCTGGTCAGACCTCCACACCTGCTTTGGATGATTCTCTGCTGAGATCCATAATTAAGGAAGAATTACAGAATGCCTTCAGTGGCTTGGTTCTATCTTCTTTGTCAGAAGTGATTAAGAACAGTGATAGAGCATTGGACTTGGTTAGGATTCATTCAAAGATAGCCAATGATGCTCAACAAGATATCTCCATGAAAATAGATTTGTATCTTTCCCGGATTTTCCCTAAAAGTTTCATGACAGATCACTTTAGATATCTTGTGGAAAATTTGAGAATCCCTCTGGTCACTCACGCTTTTAAAGCACAAGTTGGGAAACATTCCAAGTTGACCAGATTATTGGACAGATTTCTGGAGAATATGGATGATTTTGGAAGGGCTATGCAGTATGGTGGTGATATCATTTCTGATTTCATCAATCTTTTGAAGCCGTATCTTAATGTGCAGAGTACTTCTATAGTTGCTCCAGCTGCTTCACCCCTTAGACTTGGACTACCTGCCATAGCATCAACTACCATGACAGTTAGCCAAGCACTTTCTCAGATCTGACCAGTCCTTCTTAACCAACCTACGCCTAGATCTTCTACTACTCATACTTTGGCTCCATCTGTTTTTGAAGATATACCCTTTCCCTCGTTGTCTACCACTTCTATGCCTTCTTCTACTTCAGCACCAACTCCTGCTTCTGATAACGGGATGACAAAAATGGATCCCTAAAGAGTTTACCAACTATTTTTCTTTTTGATGGGATGTCATTTCTTGTTTAAAGTTTGTAATTCTCATGTACTTTGTATTATTAATCCTTTGTTTAATGACAACTGCCGAGTTTCATTTCCTTTTATCTAATTTTTGATAATCCCAAAAGGGGGAGAAAAACCTACAAGTATCAGTTCTATAATAGTATAAATGGGGGAGAAAAACTGCAAGTATCTGGTCTATAATGTTTTTTCTATGCTACTATATTTAATAATACATGTATTTTTCATTCTTCCTATATATGATTTGTGATCATCAAAAAGGGGGATATTGTTGGACTCCTCATGTGTTTATCATGTTTTAATGATCCCAAATCACATTACTATTAATTAATCTGGATCTTCAGTGCACATCTTGCTAATTATATTCAAACTCAACAATAGGTGCATATCATGTTTTTATAATAACAAATCTTATGGATGTTAATTACTCATTACATGTTTTATGCATAATCACAATTATCTCATATATTATCTCTAATGATTAACCTAAACCCATATTCTGCATATCACTGTCTTAGTCCAAATACAGATTTTTTTTTCTATGTATGGAGACACCGTGAAGGACTCATTGTAACCCAGACACCGTGACCAGATACCGTGACCAGACACCGTGACCAGACACCGTGACCAGACACCGTGACCAGACACCATGACTAGACATCGTGACCAGACACTGTGACCACTCACTGTAACCCAGATACCGTGAAGGACTCACCGTGACTAGACACCGTTATCAGATACCATGAAGATGACACCGTTTCCATGATCACTATGACACCGTTTCTTATGCTTTTGTCAATATTATTTTAAATGATGCTAACAGTCATATTTTTTGTTTTTAATGCAATTAATGTTACTTAATGTTAGTTTTTGGATTGACAGGAAACCGTATTTTGTACCTATGAAAAGGGAATCATTACTACTACTAGATCTCGTGGAATATAAAGAAGATTGAGCTGCATTAGAGGAAATACGCGTGCTTGACACGTCTCAACACATATACTACAATACAAGCAAGCTCTGTACTGAACCGAAGAAAAATCTGGAGCACAACTGTGAAGAACAAATTGCAAGATCCTCAAAAAAGTTCCATTCATGCAATCCTACATTTCTAAAGAACACACGATGAATCAAGAGACTTTAGAACACAAGATGAACTACGACACTCTGTTTTACAATAGAAAAAACAGAGAAGGACTCCGACGCATTCCTGCTCAATCCAACGAGTCCAGAGCAACATTGACAATCAGTAGAGCCATTTCTAAACTCTACATCTCTTCTATGTGATTCATTATTTACTTTTCGATCAGTGTGTGTCATCTTCTGTATTCTTACACACACACTATCTCCTGAACATTAACTGGAGGATCTGTAAATCCACACTCAAACTCTTACATCTTTTATTTCCCATTGGGATAGTGGTAGAGGTCGTGTGTGACCTGGACAGCTAGTTTGCTGTTGTTTTGTTTCCCCCGAATAATAGTGGTAGAGGTCTTGGACCAGGACAGTTTTTGTAAAACTGTTGTTAACCCCGATCCATGGTGTGGATCAAATTATTATATATATTTGAGAGGACTAAGTATCGTCTTGAGACTGAACCTCTTGTTATATCTGTTGTGAATCTTTTATTTAAGTTGAATGTATACGACATATATTATATTGATTCCACTGCTATTACTTTAAAATAGAAAATTATTTTTAAGTTACTTTGATAGTTAAATTAGCAAGTGTTTACACTTATTGTAAATCAGTAGATTAGTTTCAAAAGTTATTTTGATCTTGTGGTTAAACTAACTGAGACCTAATCAATCTTTGAGAAGCTAAGTGAACATTTATAATCTATATAAATTCACTATAGTTTAACTTATTTTATAAATAGGGGTATTTTAACTAGACAATATTTTAACAGAAATTTTAATTGGAACTCAATTCACCCCCCTCTTGAGTTTCCACTCTGACCAACAATAATTATGACTCATTTATTTAACATATAATATGTTTTTATTATGATAAAAAATAACCATTACCAACTATTCTCAATCTAATGGGATATGAATGTATTCCTCATGAATATGTTTGTATTACAGACTCAACGCAGTTTTTAGTTACCTAGGGACAATTGACCCTTGAGTGGGGAGGGTTAATCAATGGTTTATATTTAATACTTGCATTTCTTTTTTAATTCGACATCTTTAACATGGCATGGTTTTCGATATATTCAATATTATATCTCAATCTGATCTCGTGTGGAGAAGTAATAATGGAGATTGTGAAGATCACAATATTTATATGGATTAGAAAAATAATACACCTTTAAGAAACCTTTTATTCCCGTAGTTACAGATTCTTGAAAATAGAAATGGTGATTCCAATGGTTAAGAAAAATATATGAGAGTCAATTTTCTTGCATCACCAGTTAAAATACATCATCTACATATTCTATTGATAGAATCCTTCTTCTCCTATATCAAACTATAAGACTTCAAGGAATCTAAGTACCAACCTTTTTAATTTATTTTTGATGAATTTTTGACTCATTGCAAGATGATCATTGATCTTGCCCCTTGAGATTTTATGATATTAAATTCTCATGTACACATTATGTAATTTAATCATTATCTAATTGGTCTATTGGTCTTGATCAAATTGTTTTGATCCTCTGTGTCTAATTAGTTTGCATAGTTTAAAAACAATCTTACTATGATTCCATATAATAAGGATGTCACAAACACGCATTTCAATTAATAAAATATATCAGTATTGGTAAACAATGATTCAATATAGTAAAAACGTTTCTCATCAAATGTTTGAACATATTTATACAAAAAAGTTTCCATGTAATGGTAATAAATACGTGATTTGAAATCCACCATTAAAAATACCCATTTCAATGTTTTTTTGAAAAATAAAAGTTATTCTATTTTTAAATTCAAATTCCAATTATTAATTAGGTATTAATATTTATTATATTAAAAAACCTTAAACATTTGGAAATTTAATTTATCATAATTTTAAATAAATAAATGTTTTGCAAGGTTCATCAATAATTATGAAATTCATCATAAATAGTTGATGTCATCCAATAATACATTCATATTCTAGATGTGGATATTAAAACACACGCGACTCACCCTAAATGAAAATCTTAATTCGTATGAGTCATTAAGAATACCTTTTAGATTGGGAAATCTATTTTTTCACATGATATAACATAGGCCACATGTCATTATAAACACCTAAATGATTGGGTATTATTTCTTTTTGTGGCCCTTAATCATAAAAAATATTAATGAATCATTTCATTCATTTAGTATCACAAAACCACACCATAAGATAAATTTCCAAAATACCAGGATCTTTTTTTCATCCCATGTTTTATTGAATACAACACTATTCAAAGACTAACATGGAAGAAATAATTTCATCATTTAGATAATATTTTTTCATGTGAAACAATATGTATATTTTATTTCATTCAAACATCTGTTTTAAGTATGTTTTTTAAAGAGGATGAATAGTGTTCTCATTATTCTATCCCATATCAAAATCCCCCATGGTTCAGAACTTCAATATTACTCAACACGCACCACTAAAACCTTGATCTATAAATAGGGGATCAACACCTGTACATGAATTCACTCCCACCCTGTGATTTATCCAACTAGACAATCTAGCATATATTTTCAAGCCTTATATACAGGTTCATCCTCACCTGTGTGTTCATACACATCTGGTCCATATTGATAGCCATAACCAATTCCTCTTGTTCCGTACAGGTGACATGGGATAATTCACCCATCTATATATTGCCTCCTCCCACATGTTAGATGTTTACATGGACCATCTATCTCAAATGTTTGACCATGCTTTTATATGTTTGAACACTTTTTCCACATATGGATATATATTTTGTTTTTTGATTTTTTTTCATTATAGATAATGATAAATAGTCAAATACAATTTAAGTGATCATAATGTCAAGGTGGATTTACTGTTGATGGTATTGTAATTTCCTAGTGTGTGAAAACATTTTCATCTAAAAATCCAGGTGATGGGGTGATATTTGTGAATGATGGATTTCCAAGACTTAATCATTATAAATTTGAATAAGGTATGTATTTCATGGTCATTGTTGTTTAATGATGATATGGATATACCTAAAGTATTCTCGTGCCACAATGGATTTTTGATACCAAATAGATGTTTCATGAACAATGGATATAACACATTGGAATGATGGTAAGAAACAAAATTATGAGAATATTTTTGAATTTGGAAATTTTACTAATGCTTCCCAACATGGAGGAGCATCACAGACATGAATGGATTGGCTTGTGAAAAATCCAAGATGAATTTAAAATATTAAAAAATAGGGGTTTCCTATAAATAGCTTACTTCTCATCATATTAGGCATCAAGTTAATATTAAAAAATAAATGATTAATCAGATTTCATGATGTTCTCAAAAGAAGGTAATTCATCATGAATTAGAAACTATTCATATAATGTAGAATAATGAAATGAATATTGAAGAAGTAATTGACAATATCAAATTTTTATAAAAAATATTTTCACAATTAAAGAGAGTTTCATGATAGATCTATGTTCGGTGAAGTTTGTGATCTTTATGATTTATAGGAGTTCATGGAAGGTGTGAACATCACAATGGATACACGCTCTATTATGGAACCTATCAAGATGCCGATGCTGGGGAGGGGCCATTCATTGTAGTTATAGTCTGGTAGAATTCCATATGACTGTAACACCCCAGGTAAATAAATAATATTACATTCTAATGTTTATCAATATTTGTGAATAAAATGTTAATACTACTTTAAAGGGAAATCTATGCTCGAGGGCGTACCCAGTACGCAACAACGAGTTTCTTGGAAATCTTACGTTGCACACTAATAATATAATAATATTTTTATAGTTAACACCTAACTGTTGTAATGGAGGTAATGAACAGAAATAACAAAAAAATGATTACATATGTTTGCTAAATATTTTTACATTTATCCTATAAATTTTAGAGGCTTAAAATTAAATTGAATCCAATTTAAAGTATAAATCATCTAATATTCTTTAAAAGGTCGATTAACCGCCTTTTGTTGGAGAATCATTTTTAAATATACATTTTACAATTTTATATGTTTTATTTGACAAAAAAAATTCTTTCTTTAGAATTTGGACACCAAAATTTACTTTGTGTAAATTTTTGTTATTTTTCCGATAAAGATCATTTTTAGTGAAAATGTTTCATTTTAATTCAAATCCTCCTTTTAATATGATTTATTAATATGGAAAGATTATCTTTTTAATTTATATTAAAGTGTATTTAGAATATATTTTTACCATTTAATCCAATTGTGGTCATTGGAATTAATTTCACTTTGAAATTGGACTTAATCTAGTGTCAATCTTTTTAAAGATATTGTTTCTTAAAAACACACTATTTGTCCTGACAGTGGGAATTAATTATTAAATTAATTAATGTAACTTATATGTTTTGAATTTTTTATAATAGACATAATTTTTGAATTTGGAATATCAAATATATCTTCGGGTGAAGTTTTGTTATTTTTATGAAAAACATCAATTTTTTATGAATAGTGAAACCACTAAGTGGTACTTAAAAAACTAATTTTTCGTTTAAATGAAATTTTACCACCTCTGTGTTTTGAATTTCAAAAATATGACATACATGGTTGTAATTAGGACATAAAATGTGGTTCAATGAGATTAAAATAATTTTTTTGGTGAATAGTAACTTTTATGTTTTATTAATCGCGATTAGAGGTAATTAGTGTCATTTAAGGTAAAGATTATGTTTTAATAATATGAAATGACTTTGACACATGTAATACCGATATTGTATGTGTCATGGCCTACCAAGACAATACATGGGTCAACTAGGGGACCCCATGGAGCCACATTGGTAGGAAAATGACATTAATAACTTTTTATTTAATGTTAAAAATAAAATATCACAAACATGTGTCGTTATAATAAATAAATTTTTACATGGGGTTATAAAAGTCATATTTTTTACTATAAATAATAATTAGATAGATTGAAATATTTCCTAAATCATGATATTTTTTTATAATTTTTAGATATTAAATTAATTAAATTATTTATGACACCATGATGATGCATTGATTGCCTCATTATTTAAATATTTAAATAAAATGAAAAGATAATGTAAAATATAAGACCTAAACTTGTAAAAAAACTATTGGATGTGTGTATTTAGAACTATTATTACCTTTGCATCTTAATAAATAATTTTGGGACTTTTAAAATCCGAAAATCTTTTTATAATAATGTATCTTTTTTAGACATTCCCAGAGTGCCCCTCCTATCCTCTTACAAAAGGCCCCCACCTCTACCACCTTACCTACACCTCTCAAGACTTTGGATTGCCCAAACCCTACCCATTTTGTCTCTCCACATCCCTCTCTTACTCCTAGAATCCTCAATTTGGGCAGAAGTCTTTCCAAGGAATCCTTTGAGCTCAAATAAAAATACTTACCTGATTTAAAGGTAAAGTCTTCCCTAGTGTTCTTTTGTTTTATTTTCCTTCTCCAACCCCCTATTTTTTTTATTCCTTTAGTTTTTAACAACAAAAGAATATTAAATATACTTGGATGTTGTTATAAGAAGTATTCGAGCTACACTTACACACACATCCGTCTAATGGTTAAAGAACATATTGTTTCTGTGGACGACGAATTACTGCCTCACGAAACGATGATCATTCAATATTCTCTTAACACCATTCATGGTGGCCATTATGATGACACTGTATTTTATATATGATATATATGGTATTTATGTTTCCCATATTCTTCTATATTTTATATTTAAAACATACCTTTATGCTTTGAATGTTGTGAAATTGCGATAATTTCCTACGAGGAAGTGTGGACTACCGTCCCCTCAAGTGATGTGACTCGTTCGTGTTACACATGGATTGTATAAAGAATGAAATTAATGAACTTATGTGACCTATAATACATATATATTATACTATAATTATAATATATATACATCTCTCATTTATTTCTAATTCAATTAATATGACAAAAAAATGAAAATAGCGTTCATGCGTACGTACGGCCTACCATATCCATGAACGATGCTTTTCATTTTTTATCTCAAAATGTATTGGAATAGTATAAAATTAATTTGTAATATATATATATGATATTTTAATCATTAATACCATTCTATAAATTATTTAATTATAACTACATGGGCAATCATTTTCAAACAAGTTCTTTTTTGACTCATGTACCAAACATCGACACAAACGTCTGATATGAACTAACATTATTAAAAAATTATTATAGAATTATAATATGTGATATGAAATGAATAATAATATTTAAAGGAGGTCCTTACGAAATTAGAAATTGACCAATGTTTATTATTCAGGAATATAATGAAATGAAAAAGACAAGTCGGACTTGAGGTATGGGATCCTACCCCTCTCTTTCTATTTAAATACACTATTTTACGTCATTCCATTTAAGCTCATATTTCTTATGATTGGGATGTTATTTTATAATAATAATATTTTAAATTTTATGTTCATATGATGAGAGACCCTATTTTCTCTCATCAATCCATTTTGGAAGTTTTGAGTGGCACCATTAGGCTGCCGAATTTTCTTAAGAGATCCAATCTGTCTCTTTTTAACTACTCACCTTTATGTCACATATTTTAAGCTCCACTTTGTTATGTTGGGTGATGTTATTTTATATTCCTCATGCTGTAAATTTTACGTTAATATGATGAGATACCCTATTGGATCCCATCAATCCATTTTTTGAAGTTTTAAGTGGCGTCGTTAGGCTACCGAGTTTTCGTGAGTGATTTTTCATCTCACTTTTATTCCCGTGAGATTTATGCCACATTTTCCACCATTTACATTGACTGGTATATGTACTGCCCATTATTCTACTCTTTGTGTAATATAATTTAGTTTATTAGTATTTACATCAGTTTTTTATTTTCCTTCTTTCATGAGGTGTATGTTTCGATAGATACCCAAGTCGGTAAGGGAACCTTTCACCCTCCTCTTTTTAAAATACTTCTTTTGTTGGGACTTTTATTTTAGTTATTGTTATGTTGGAATATGTTCTTATATATCCTTATTGATGTAAATTTTATTTCCAAGTGAAATGATACAATATTCACTCTCATCAACTCATTCTCTGAATTTTAAAGTGACGCCGTTTGGCTGTCGAATTTTTATAGGGGAACTTCTTAACCTAATATCGATTCTTTGTGTTCAACATGTATTTTTTGAATATGTTATCCAATGAATATGTGTGAATAACCTCTGATTGTTTTACACTTAATATCCACCTATATTGGGTGTATTCATATTTGTCACACATAATTATGAGATTGATTTATCCTTAATTTAAGGAAACCATCTTTATAAAGGATTTCATCTCAATTTACATTTCCATCGAGACTTCATTTTTGTTATGCACCAATTCATTCTTATATGGTGTATAAACTATCATTTGACATATTATATCATGAAAACCTTTATTCTCATGATATTATAAAGTTCTTATTAAATGTAATTCCTCAATTATTTGTATTCAAGTGTCTCTCATTTTGTTTAAAAATCATTAACTAAAACATCGTTTTAAATGTTTTAATGATTTATAATTCTAAATATTTATCTTTAATGTGCATGTTTAAAAAATGTTTTTCAGTTTTTATTTATATGGACATTAATGTTTTGAAATATTAATTCATTTAAAATATTCAATATGGTATGGGACACATTGATACAAAAATCACTTTTTAAATGGTTTTTGAAAATGGATTGATTATATCAATATCTTTAAATGACTTCTTCTGATTGAAAATGAAATGATATTAGTGAAATGTTTATATTTGAAAATTTTTATGTGTCATAATGGTACTCGGACATTTGACGGGTGGTTACATGATAAACCATATGACGGGTGCTTCCGTGAATATCTGGATGGGTGGTTACGTTATAACCTCCAATGCATTGGTATGGAAGTCGGGTGTATGGATATTCTATTAAGTGATATGTGTGGAAGTCGACCATATGGTTACTCCATTTAAGTATGTTTATGTCCCATGTTACCAATATATGTTATGTATATGGGTTTTTTGGTAATATATTGGTTACAAAAGGGTAAGTAATGATATTTTAATCATTTATGATTTTATACTACTTCATAAAGGTGAAATGTATTACTTTGATAAAGTACTCATTGTTTACTTGTTGGTTTGAAAAACTAACAGTTTTCCTTCTTTGTGTATCCCTTACTGAGCTTTTTATGCTCACCCCATGTTTTTTTGAAATGTATTTTACAGGACTTATTGTGGAATAGGGTCACAGATGGGATCAAGGAAAAATCATTCTATCTAAAATATGGAACTAGAAATTTATATTTTTAAGAGTTTTTATTTTATGGAAACAAAGTAGAAGTGTCTACTTTGTAATCTTTTGAGAATAAATACTTATGTCCTAATTCTCTAAAACTATAAACCATGAAAAGATCATCAATGTGAATTATTCATTTAATTCAATATTAAGAAAGGTTTAAGGTTGGTGCCTTATAGTTGGTGTGAATGGTTGGTTTAGAAAACATTAGAGGTTAGAGTGTTATTTAATCATAAGTGAAGAGTTGTCTATAAACACAATGGTTATTATATTGGATAGAGTCATTGTTATTTTTTTGAATGTTGAATAGATTATGAGATAACTTGGATAAGTATTTCTTAGAGTTTATCTTCCTCTTTATTATATGATGATTTTGTTGGTATACTCACAATGACCTATTTGGTTTTAGTAAATGGATGGATCTAGCAGGCACCAAAGTGACAATGGGTTTGAAGGAAACGGTGGCGGTTCTTTGATTAAGAGAATGGATGAAATGGGGGATTCAATGATAAATCTCGTGGTTATTCTAAACCAACTATCAGGAGTCATGATAAACCACTTGAACCTTGGTGATTTCTGTAATGAATCATGTACCAGAGATCCAACTCAATGTGGATGTTCAGGTGATAATTATAAAGGTAACCATTAGGGTTTGTATGATCCTTAATTTTGATGTAAATATGGGTTACTATATGTTATGATGGAAAATGAGAGGCATGAGATAAACATGAGGTTGAAATATGTTATGATTATTTTTTAAGATTTTATCTCATTTTGGAGAAATTTTTAAGAATTTTATAGTTTTGGAAAGAAGACAACACACAGACTATTTGACAACCCGCCGCGTCGGACAAAGCTACGGGAATCGAACCCACAACTAAAGTGCAACTAGTATTTATCGCCTAGCACTTGACTACATGAATTCCCTAGTTATTTTGACTAATTCATTTTAGTTAGATGATTTTATGAATCAAGATTAAGTTGATTTTGGGTTATCTATGGAAATTATTTACCTATCATGGAGGATATGTGATTAGGTTAATTACTTTTCAATATGAGACTTTAAGAGTAACAGATGTTATTTGGAGATAAATGTTAATTTGTACCTTGGAAGAATATGTGATTAAATCCTTCAAATATTTGGGTTTCAATCTTAGTTTGGTTCACATTGAATAATTTTTGGTACAAATTGATTATCGAATGGTCTTCATTGAACTTTGGTTTTTGTTGGACAAATTTTGGAGATAAAGTATAGATTTTCTTTTCATAAAGGGTTATACTTTTTGGGTATTATATGATCTTATACTAAGCTTTTTGGTTTTATATTATGTTAAGGTCTAAATACATGGGATGTATAAAGCTTTCTTTTTTGGATTAGTTGATTCTCTAGAAGTTGATTATAGCTCTCTTAATGTGAACAATTCATCCTAAATACTCGTATTTTGGAGAAAATATGAGTTCGTGTAAGAAATATTGTAAAGGTTGAAAGTCAAAATATCAAGTGATTATGTTTCTTTATGTTTTAGTTATTCTCATAAACAAATTACTCAATGAAAAGTAACTTTAAACAAAAATATTGTCTATTAATTTTTCCTAATGGGGAATCAATTACCATTTAACCCATCACAAGTTTGTGATTTTCTATTGGTAAACTATCTCTTAAACATGTTTTCTACAACACTTCATCCGAACATGACCCTTTGTTTTCTCCTCCATGTCTATGTTTTCCTACAGGGAATCCTAGTATGGGTTTACTCGGGTGACCTTTGTACTTCTCTTTCATTATTTTAGAGTGATAGTTTTACTGACTCTTGTTTCGATATGGGATATTCAATGAAGTTTCCAAATCCAATTTTAAAATTGTGAGGAGGCAATTCCCAAAAGGGGGGAAGGATGTAACATCCCAGGTAAATAAATAATATTACATTCTAATGTTTATCAATATTTGTGAATAAAATGTTAATACTACTTCAATGTGAATGTTATGCTCGATGGCGTACCCAATACGCAAGAACGAGTTTCTATGAAATCTTACGTTGCACACTAATAATATAATAATATTTTTATAGTTATTGCCTAGCTGTTTTAATGGTGGGAATGAACAGAAATAACTACAAAATTATTACATATGTTTGTTAAATATTTTTACATTTATCCAATAAATGTTAAAGGCTTAAAATTCAAATGAATCTAATTTTAAGCATAAATCTTACAATATTCATTAAAAGGTCGATGAACCACCTTTTGATGGAGAACCCTCTTTAAATATACTTTAGAAAATTTCATATGTTGTATATGACAAAATCAAATCCGTCTTTAGAATCTGGACATTAAAATCTACTTTGTGTAAGTTTTTTTATTTTTCCGATAAAGATCATTTTTAGTGAAAATGTTGAATTTTAATTCAAAACCTTATTTTAATCTGATTCATTAATATGGATAGATTATTATTTTAATTTATATTAAAGTTTATTTAGAATATATTTGTACCATTTAATACAATTGTGGTCATTGGAATTAATTTCACTTTGAAATTGGACATAAACTAATGTCAATCTTTTAATAGATATTATTTCTTAAAAACACGCTATTTGTCCTGAAAGCGGGAATTAATTATTAAATTAATTTATTTTACTAAAATGTTTTGAATTTTTTAAAATAGGGATCATTTTTGAATTTGGAATATCAAATATATATTAGGGTGACGTTTTGGTATTTTTCTGAAAAACTTCAATTTTTGATGAATAATGAAACCACTAAGTGGTACTTAAAAAATGGATTTTTCGTTTAAATGAAATTTTAACACCTCTGTGCTTTTAATTTAAATAATAATACATAAATTTTTTTCATTAGGATGTAAAATGTGGTTCAATGATATTAAAATAACTTTTTGGTGTATAATAACTTTTAAGTTTAATTAATCGTGATTAGAGGTAATTAGTGTAATTAAAGGTAAAGATAGTGTTTTAATAATATGAAATGACCTTAACAAATGTCCTACCCTTATTTTGTGTGTCATTTCCGACCAAGAAAATCCATGGGTCAACTTTTGGACACCATGGAGCCAGTTTGGTTGGAAAATGACATTAATAACTTTTTATTTAATGTCAAAATTAAAATATCACAAAATGTATTGTTTTACTAAAACAATTTTTACATGGGGTTATACAAGTCATAATTTTGACTATAAATAATAATTATATAGATAAAAATATTTCCTACATCATTATATTTTTTTTATAATTTTTAGACTTTAAATAAATTAAATTATTTATGACACCATGATGATGCAGCGATTACCTCATTATTTAATGATTTAAATAAAATGAAAATATAATGTAAAATATAGTACCTAAACTTTTAAAAAACCTATTAGATGAGTATATTTAGAACTATTATCACCATATACTCTAAATATATAATATTGGGACCTTTAAAATCCGAAAATCATTTTATAATAATGTTACCTTTCAAGACTTTCCATGAGTGACCCTCCTCCCCTATTATAAAAGGCCCCCACCTCTACTGCCTTACCCACACCTATCAAACATTTGGATAGGTAAACCCCTGACCATTTTGTCTCTCCACATCCCTATATTACTCCTAGGAGCCTCACTTTGGGTATAAGTATTTCCAATGAAGCCTTTGAGCTCAAATAAAAAATATTTACCCGATTTAATGGTTAAGTCTTCCCTAGTGTTCTTTTGTTTTATTTTGCTTCTTGAACCCCATAAATTTTTTTTATTCCATTCTTTTGTAACAAAAACAGTATCTTAAATATAATTGGATGATTTTATAAGAAGGGTTTGAGATACACTTACACACACATCCGTCTAATGGTTAAAGAACATACTGTTTCTGTGGATGGTGAATTACTGCCTCACGAAATAATAATTGTTCAATATTCTATTAACACCTTTCATGGTGGCCATTATAATGTCACTGTATTTTAGATATGATATATATGGTATTTATGTTTCCCATAAGCTTCTGTATTTTATATTTAAAACATACCTATATGCTTTTCATGTTGTGCAATTGCGATAATTTCATACGAGGAAGTGTGGACTACCACCCCCTCAAGTGTTGTGACTCGTTCATGCAATACATGGAATGCATAAAGAATGAAATTAAGGAACTTATGTGACCTATAAAACATATATATTATACTGTAATTATAATATATATATCTCAATTATTTTTAATTCCATTAATTTGACAAAAAAAAATGAAAGTATCGTTCATGCGTACGTACGACCTACCATCTCCCTGAACGGTGCTTTTCATTTTTTATCTCCAAATGTTATGTAATAGTATAAAACTAATATCTTCTGGATATATATGATATTTTAATCATTAATACCAATATGGAAATGATTTACTTATAACTAAATGGGCTATCATTTTCAAACAAGTTCATTTTCGACTCATGTACCAAACATTGGCAAAAACGTCTGAGACGAACTAACATTATTAAACAATTATTATAGAATTATAATCTGTGATATGAACTGAATAATAATATTTAAATGAGGTCCTTATGAAATTATAAATTTACCAATGTTTATTATTCAGGAATATAAATAAACAATCAAGACAAGTCAGACTTGAGGTAAGGGATCCTAACAATCTCTTTCTTTTTATGTACACTCTTTTATGTCCTTCAATTGAAGCTCATGTTTCTTATTATTGGGATGTTCTTTTATATTAATCATACTGTAATTTTTATGTTCATATGATTAGAGACCCTATTTTCTCTCATCAATCCATTGTGGATGTTTTGAGTGGCGTCGTTAGCCTGACGAATTTTCGTAAGAGATCCAATCTCTCTCTTTTTAAGTACTCTCCTTTATGTCATTTCATTTAACATCCTCATTTTTATTTTGGGGGATGTTCTTTTATATTAATCTTGATGTAAATTTTATGTTAATATTATGAGATACCCTATTTTATCTCATTAATCCATTTTTGGATGTTTTATGTGGCGTCGTTAGGCTGCGGATTTTCGTAAGGGATTTTTCATCTCACTTTTATTCCCGTGAGATTTATGCCACATTTTCCACCATTTCCTTTTAGTGGTATATTTACTTCCCATTATTCTACTCTTTGTGTAATATACATTCGTTTATGAGTATTTACATCAATGTTGTATTGTCCTTCTTTCATGGGGTGTATGTTTCGAAAGATACCAATGTCGGTAAGGGAGCCTTTCACCCTTCTCTTTTTAAAATACTTATTTTGTCGGGATTTTTAATTTACATATTTTTTATGTTGGGATATTATTTTATATGTCCTTATTGATGTAAATTTTCTGTACAAGTGATGAGATACTATTTTCACTCCCATCAACAAATTCTCTGAATTTTAAAGTGACGTCGTCAGGCTGTCGAATTTTTATAGGGGAACTTCTTAACCCAATTTCAATTCATTGGGTTCAACTTGTACTTAATGAATATATCATCCAATGAATATGTGTGAATAACCTCTTATTGTTTTACATTTAATATCCACTTATATTTGGTGTATTTATATTTTTCACACATAATTATGAGATTGATTTATCCTTAATTTAAGGATACCATCTTTACAAGGAATTTCATCTCAATTTACATTTCAATTGAGACTTCATTTTTTGTTATGAACCAATTCCCTCTTATATTGTGTATATATTTTCCATTGACATATTATATCATTAATCCCTTTATTCTCATGATATTATAAAATTATGATTAAATTTTATTCCTCAATTATTTGTATTCAAGAGTCTTTAATTTTGTTTAAAACTCTTTAACTAAAATATCATTTTAAATGTTTTAAATATTTATTATTATAAATATTTATCTTTAATGTCCATGTTTTAAAAATGGTTTTCAATATTTATTTATATAGACATTAATGTTTTGAAACTATAATTAATTTAAAAGATTCAATATGGTATTAGACACTTTGATTCAAAAATCTCTTTTAAAATGGTTTATGAAAATGTATTGATTATATCAATATCTTTAAATTACTTCTTGTGATTGAAAAATAAATGATATTAGTGAAATGTTTATATTTGAAATATTTTATGTGTTATAATGGTACATGGACATTTGATGGGTGGTTACGTGATAAACCATATGATGGGTGGTGCCGTGAATACCAGGAAGGGTGGTTATGTTATAACATCAAATGCATTGGGTACGGAAGTTGGTTGTATGACTATTCCATTAAGTGATATGTGTGGAAGTCGACCATATGGTTATTCCATTTAATTATGTTTATGTCCAAAGTTACTTTTATATGTTATTTATATGGGTTTTATCGTAATATTTTGGTTACAAAAGGGTAAGTAATGATATTTTATTCATGGAAGAGTTTATACTACTTCATAAAGGTGAAATGTATTACTTTGATAAAGTATTCATGGTTTACTTGTTGTTTTAAAAAATTAACTGTTTTCCTTCATTGTGTATCCCTTACTGAGTGTTTTCTGATCACCCCATGTTTTTTTGAAATGTTTTTCACTGGACTTAATGTGGAATAGGGTCATGGATGGGAACAAGGAAACATCATGCTATCTAAAACATGGAACTAGACATGTTTCTTTTTAAGAGTTTTCATTTTATGTAAACTTAGTAGAATTTTCTACTTTGTAATATTTTGAGATGTAATAGTTATGTCCTAATTCTCTAAAACTCTAAACCATGAAAAGATCCTCAATGTGAATTATTCATTTAATTCAATATTAAGTAAGGTTTAATCCCGGGGCCTTATAATGACCATCTAGTTATGTATTCTCTTAAGCCAATGTGCCATGTACCCTTTGAGCATATGGGCCTTGTAAAGAATCCCCATTATCACTTTAAAGGAGGTTTTTCAGTAATCCATAAAAATTAAGGCCTTTGGGCCATTCAGTCTTGTTCTGAACCACTAGTTTGAGTGAACAGTGAATTCATGTTAATCAATTTAGGACTATAGTCCAAGTATAGAATGATATTTATCGTGAAAAAAATACTTGTGTTCATAATTTACTAATGATACCATCATCTAGATAAACTAAGTATTAATTAACCTAAGGACGATATCCAGGTGTAGTTAAAAGAAGTTATTTGAGGGAGATAGTGTTCAACAAAAAAAATCATCAAATGTTAATAAGAATGAAATAAATTGACCATGTCTGATATTTAGAATTCCATAGTGGATTCAGGTATGACTGGAACATGGTTCGATTATTCACCATGGAAAATCCATCTCTGGTTAACAATGTAAAACTACAGTATCATTTTTCTACAGTTTCAAATTGGTTTCTAATATCACAAGATTCTAGATTTCATGTTTCACAATTTCCTTCCACAATGGGTGTAATATAAGAGTCATTAATTTAAAAACGAAAAATGGTGATTCATCCATCCCTTCTAATTTTTTTATAATGACATACAAGTGGTATCATATGGAGGTTATAGTTGTTAAATCTATAATTTAATGTTGTTAAAATGTAGAAATGGATAAATTTTAGGTTATTTTCCATGTTATATGTATGTTACTACATGAGGTGGATGAATACAATGATATCGTCTATACGATCAATTGGAATGGATGTTCACTTTTCCACAGTTCAAAAATTTTGTGTCAGTGATTTGAATAATATATCAATGACAGAAACAAAAAAATTCTTAAATGCCGACTCAAAATCTCCAAATGCATTATCTACGCTAACGCTTGTATATTTTTATCCATGTTACTCAACCGAATTAATTTTATAATCATTGAAGTCTCCACACATCTCTTGATACCTACCTAACTATATACTCCCTTCATAAACAAAATTTCAATGAATTGTACTAATTCCCTCAATATTGTTACATCTCTATCTAAATATCCCCCACATTGGCCTCTACCTCTAGCTCCTTTACATCTGTATCTGCCTCTTCCTCCTGTGCATCAGACATGACCAACTCCTCAGAATCCAACTTCTAATTCAACTATACATTGTATACTCCTCTTCACATGCCTCCTCTCCCACCTATTTTGTTACATTCTCAATCATTTATTCTCAAATATGATTCTAAATTTTCATTTCAGTTCAGGTTTCAATGATTTCACATCCATGACCCCATCAAAAATGGTTTTATATACCTCAAATTCCCATCATTCCTCACCCACATTTTCAAATGATGTTATCCTTAATCAATGCATAATTATTCCCATCTCCTCAAATCTCTGTTTGATTTATCAATTTAAATAATGTTTTCATGATTTCATATCCATATATTTTAGATTGATAAACACTCTATAAAGTAGGGCTTATACAATAATTTCCTTCCATTAACCATGTACCTTCAGTAATGAGAATTAACTCCTCTTGTCATTTTATTTTCACTGTCTAACAAACATTGAAATTATAGGGTGGTTTGATTTGTCCATTTCCCATAATTTCCAATTGTTCTTCCCCTAGTGTCAGTCCTAGTATACACCCATCTCTTAAATTTATATATTCTCCACTCTTTGATTTTATCAATTATACTACACATTACAAATCTATCAGAAATAGAATTTTTATTTTTAAGATATTATATATGTTTTAAAGGTTTGTTATTGAATTTTATATCACACCTCTATATATAACATCATAGATATCAATATTTTGTTAATTCTGGATAATATCATTAGACAATACATTGTTGGGTGTTTATTAATTTTATAATTTTATATTTTATAATTCACTCAACGGTTTTTTCATCAAAACTATTATTTTGGACAATAGGTTATTGATTATGAGATGTGTAAATGGTGTTTATTCATGTTTTGGTATGTTTTTCCCATAACATTTAATTAGTTTTAAATAGATCTATTTTATTAATTGTTAAAATGGCATTGTTAAATCACTTTTATTTCTTATTTAAGGAATTTAATTGACTTCTGTGATCATTTTTTATAAAGATTCATATTCAACTAATTTTTTCACCTATATTCATATTTCATAAATAAAATATATTGGTTTATAATATTATATAATATATATAAAAAAATTTATAACTGAAGTATTCTTATGTACATGCCTATAAATACGAATGTATTCATTTTATTTTTAACATATATTCATCAAGATGTAATGTAAAATAACATTTATTCTTATCCTAAAACTATTATCTTCTTGAAAAAATATAATAATATTTTATACATATAGAAAATGGTGATGAAAATTAATATTAAAACATTTTTCATATAGATAGTATACCTATAATAATTAATTATATATTTATTATACATCGTATATAATTATAAGTTTTTTAATCTATTTATGATTTTATGTGTTATAATATTATTGTGTTATACATATTTTTTACAATGGTGGGCATGATTTATTACTTTATTAATGTTTTTACACCTCCTATGAAAATCTAGTCAGAATTAAAATTTATCCAGAAGGCCTCCCATCATCTATCACCTATCATCATCTATTGTAAGAATTCCTCTAACCTCTCTCCTCTTTCCTCCACCTTCTTTTTCTCCCTCCACACATAATCCCATCTATCATACATTCACATTCCATACAGTTTCTAATTTTTTCATTCTCAAAATATCCATTCGTTCATACTATAATATTTTTAAAGGTTTCTTCCAAATCAGAAATTATTATCCTCTATTACCACATCATTCATCAATTAGCTTCCAAATTGAAGGTTTTTACAAAATTACATTGTAGTTTTTAGGATATTATATATTTTTCTTAGTTTTTTTGTTGAATATTATTTCTATACTCTGTATATTACATCATGGTTACCCATATTTGGTTCGTTATTTCCTGACATCTCAACACTATTTATTTTTAAATGTTAATTAATTACGTGGTTTTCTAAATTATAATGTAGTCAATGATTTATTCTTCACAACAATAATTTGGAACCTTCGGTCAGTGATTCATAGATGAGAAATGGTGTTCGTTCATGGTATCATATTTTCTAATCATTCCATTTTTGTAGATTTAAATAGTATTATTTGAGAAATTAAAATTGGTGTCGTTGCATCATTTTTGTTTGTTATTGAATTCATTTCATGTATAAATTTATTCATCTATTTTATATAAAAATAAATTTTCTAATACATTGTTTATATCAATTTTTATTTGTTAACTGAATTATATTTTTGGGTATTTTTAAAAACTAATTAACCTTTTTAGAATATTTTATTCAAATGTATATTTCTATAAATATTTTTATTTTCATATTTCATTTTTTATTTATATATGATGAACTAATGTGTACTAACAATAATATTATAGCCTAATACTGATTAAATCTTATAAAAATTTATGAAGATATCTATATAGTGAAATTGTTAGGGAAAATGAAAACACACATTATTTTGGAATGTGGAGAGTATAAATGTAATAATTTTTACAATATGTGTTATAAATACTATCAAAATTATAATGTTTTTCCCATTTCCATATAATTTTATTCTTCATTATATTATAGTGTTATAAAAAATTTGGTAATTATGGGCATGATTTATTCCCTGCAAAATTCTTTTCCACCGCCCATAAAAATCTAGAAACCCTAAAAATATCTCAAGCATTTATCACATTACCTATCACTAAAAATATTTTTTTGGAATCTGTCTTTTCACCTCTCACCATTCACCTTCACCTGCCACCTTTTCTTCCTCCTCCATCTCCACCACAACTTTCCACCAACCATTCCATATCTATTTTCCATATCTGCCTCTCTCTTTTCCAACCCATTTCATATCTTGTTCTATGTAATGGATCTCATTCCATCTCTACCTATATATGTATTGTGCATGATTATGTATTTCATTTTCTGTCTTCATTTGATTTTATTTCATCCATCCATTTTTTTATATTACTTTTTCATTCATATGTCAAGATGAATAATTAAAACTAATCAAATTATAGAGGTTTCTTTGTAACATTTGTGGTAGAATATGTTATTAATGTAAGGATGCCAAAAAAAATTCAAATGATGGGATTTCCATTTATTGTTCTTGATCAATTAATATTTCTCAATGACTGTTCAATAAATTTTCATTAAACCTTGTGGATTTTATAATCTATTAATTAGATTGAAAAATTATATAGATAATGTATTAATTATTTTTTATTTGAATTAGTTAATTGTATTCATGTATAGGTTACACTAAATATATTTTTCCAGAATATAATTTTTTAACTAAGATAAAACTGGGATCTCACTTTCTTTTAATTAACATGGTGTCATTAAATTAATATTCTCCCAAAATATTATTAGCATGTATATAATTTAGAATATCTGTTATTCCTTAAAAATACATCATGATATTATCTTTGATGGTTCATTAACATTTTTAATTTTAATTTAAATTTATAAAAACAATTAATGGGGTTCCACTTCCTTTACTTATATTACAAATCTAGATACTGAAACATTTATTCATGTTTTAACACATTATGATTTGCACTGGAACTCATCACAAATGTTTAAATGGAATTTTGGATATCATCCTGATTGTAATTGATGAAAATGTTATTGTTCTGAGTATATTTTTTTAAATTTTCATCTAATGTTTTTAATATAAAAACTAACCATAATCTCCATTAAATTTTTATATAACAGATAGAAATTTCATTACATCTGTCATATTTATACACATTATTTTAATATTAGAATGTCAAAAAATATTTTTGAATTTATATGACTATCATGGTGTCATAAAAAAATTAAATTTATGAATCATTGATTTAGTTTGCTTCATTTTATTATATATAGGGAATGAATAGATGATTCTTATGAAATAGATAATCCATTTTGTGTGTGATTCAATCTTTATACAATAAAATCACCCTCACACCACCATAAATATCCTTTTATTATTCAATAGAAATGATGATTTTTTAGAATAGATAAGGGCATTCATATAGTTAGTTATTTGAATTAAAAAATTAGAAATTTCAAATTATGTTGATTCTATTTTAAATTATCATGACACTGTTAGTTGATATTATCCATAAAATTTAGCTAATTAATAAATCATTAGCGGTCCA
This sequence comes from Viscum album, assembly GCA_963277665.1. Taxonomy (NCBI): domain Eukaryota; kingdom Viridiplantae; phylum Streptophyta; class Magnoliopsida; order Santalales; family Viscaceae; genus Viscum; species Viscum album. The sequence continues at coordinate 862,153,659 of OY728152.1, read as the reverse complement.
ATGTATTGTTGAATTGTGTTAAATCTATCAATATATTAATAGATATTTCTTATTTACTTTTTCCAAATGATTCCCTCCATAATTTTCAAATATATTTACAATTTGTATTGTTCATTATGATTAAAAATAACAATATTTAAGATATTACTTTGATGTGAAGGTATAGGAGTGGAATAATTAAATTTATATGATAATAAAGATGATGGTGAAATAATTTATTTATATCCATTTTATGGGAACAAATGAAATTTATTGGCATGTGTTTGTACTTAATTAATTAAAAGGTGTTTTACTGCAGTAAATGTGTTTTTAATACTATTATACATTTTTATTCCGTATTGATTTAACATAAAGGGTTTATGTAACGTATCATATAATTTATATATTAACATTTTTCTTAATGTTTTATTGGTTTAAATTTTATGAAAATGTTTTTATACTAAATTAAATGGTGTTTATTGAAAATTATATCTTAAAATTTCCTTTTATTTCACTAAATTTTTTTATATAGTTTCTTACTATCAAACATTTCATTGATTATTTTTGTGAAGCAGTATATTTCCACTAGACTAATCATAAAAATTTTATAAAATATCATCCAAATATTCAACATCACTCTATAAGTATTATACAGTGACACATAATATCAGTAGTAAATGTTTTATTAAAGGATTTACATACATTATTTTTAAATAAATTGTTCTCTATCAATTTCATCATATAATTTTACACTTTTTATGGAATTTTTCTGATTTTTTAAAATGTTTTTGATGGATTTGGAAAAATTTTGATTGAAATGTGTGTCTACTAAATTTTTTGAATGGAGTTTTTACAGCATTAAATGGTACTTTAACTCGATTATATTTTTGAGTTAAATAGTCATTTAAAATAAAATATTCATGTATTTTTTAAAATATCAAAATTCATCCTTATATCATAATGTTTTTATGTTTCCTTTATATCACAAGGTGTTTGTAAAGAATATGCATGTTTTCATATATAATTATATCATATATGTAGCATTTAACACTCTAAAAGGTTCTTATTTACTTTTTGATAGTGAAAGCATTTATTGATCAGATTATGCAATAAGAGAAGGCCTCTAAAATAATTATAAAGGAATGTTAAAAAATCATTAAAATACTTGACATCATTCGGTATATATTATATTCTCATGCCTAATTTCATCAGCATGAGATTCATAAATATAATTGAATATTCTCTTTTGAAAACATTTTTTCTCTATGTAATAGTTTGTATCATGATCGATTTGTTAAGGTTGTTTCATATTATAATTATAAATCATTTTACAAACATAATGTTACTAATTAGATAGATTTACCTTTTATTTTATCCTTATAACAAACACATATTTTTTTCATCATTCAAATAATAAAAGTATTTGTTGTATCTATATATTATACGAATAATAATTTAGAATATCTCTAGGTATAAATTTTTAAATATATTCTGATATGTATTAATCAACATAATTTTATTACATGTCTTGAAGGAGTTATATTTCTCATAAAGGTTGTGTTTAATTATTCACATTCTCTTCCCTCATTCAATTGATTTTCCATAAAACATCACAGGCATGTTTACCGTAAGTGTCTATATGGAAATTATTTGATTAATCCCCTCTAATAGTGTCTATTCAAATGAATCTCTCCAGACAAGTGGATTTTGTAATAAATATATTACCCATCTACCTTAATACAATAATTTATGATACTAATTTTTTAGTAAAAAATACATAGTTCAACTATAGACAATTTGTTCTTATTTTTTCATTTATTTTATGCTTATATACGATCTCACATTATTTTTTTTCTTTCATTGTGATTTTCCTATAAAAAACCTTACATAACATTCTAACTCAAAAATTCAATTAATTATTCATTTAATTCTAATATCCAAGTTCAAAATAAAATTCTTATGTATCATAGGTATCATATATAATTATTCAATAATTTAGTCACCATTTTTTTATAATTGATAAATCATAGTTTTTTCATTTACAAAATATTTAAACATCTAATAACATTAAATTTTTTATTATTAGGGTACATATATTCATACTATCATTTATTTTAACATTAATGATTATGTTGTAAAAAAATCTAAACAAAAAATGTAAAAATATAATTATCCAATTTTCACACTTCACAGGAACAATGTTCACTATTTCGAGATGTTGATTCTATAAATAATATATTTTAGGAACTCATATAATGGGATTCAAAATAAATTTTTTATATTAATGTATTTAATTTGATCAAAGTGATAAGGTAATGTTTGTCAGTAATTTCAAAACTAATTTTGATTAAACATATATCATTTAGTCAGTAATTGTTGAAATCATACAATACTAATTCAATCAATATATTATATTTAAAATTTAAATAATTCTCATTCCATAACACAATTATGATTATTTTTCCAAAATTTACGTGGATATGTTATTTATAGACTTATCATATTATACTTTTCAAGCAATTAATCAAAATGTATATCTGATTATAAATAATTTTTATTAGTTACTATCTAATAGACCTTATTGGATTTTTATCATTATATATTTAAAAAGAATCAACTTATATTGTATCTGTAAAATTTTCATGATAAAATATTATATCACATCTGATAGTAATTATGTAGTAATGAATATTTATTTATTATTTAAAATATTATTTAAATAATTTAATTCTTGTATATTGAATGTCGATGGTATATTTTTTTTTAAAAATAATAGACCAATTTAATTTTTCCAACTCAATATTTTTCAGGTAAATATAATAAAAAATTTGATAGAAGTGTCATAAAATTCATATCATATGTGATAATGTGAAATAAACAGTTTTTATTAATGGATGTTTAAGGAATATAAAATTTTTAGGATATTTATTCACCCTAAATTGTTCCTATAAATAAAAAGATCCTTCAGTGATTTTTAATAAAATTTATGGTTTTATTTTTTCATGTATATATTTTTCTTTTCTAATAAAAATTCAATGCATAATCAGGTACTATGAATTTCATTTGGATAAACATACATAATATTTAGAGAAAAATTAATTTTTAATGGCTTAATTTTTTATAATTGTATATGAGAACTTCATGAGTTAAACATGTTTTACTGATAGCATTTCATATATTAAATTTTGTTATTAAATTTTGGTTAACATTCCAGAATGAAATAACTGGTCATTTATAGATCAGGTTCGGCAATAGATCATAGAATTCCTCCAAATTTCCATAATCATATAGGATTCTTATATCAGTAAAATATGGAATGAGATTTACACTATTTATATAATGTTTATGTCATGACGATTTGACACAAAATTGATGGTGTGTCATGATACAATTATAGGAATTAAATTTTGCAAAGATTCAATTCGAATATTGTGGAGTGGTGAATTTGATGTGAAAAATAAAGGTGTGAATCATCCATGATCATGTAGTGGCACCCAATACATTAGGTTTCATTGTGGGTGGATATGAAAACCATTTTTAGGTGTTTCATTAGTAACCTTAATATCCTGCTCTATCATTTATAGACCATAATTGGGTTTGTATTCCCATTAGTTAACTACTGAGATTACCATATTCAACTTGGGACTGGTTTCATTTAAATCTTTTTGAGATCATGAATGTTGTAATGGATGATATTATTATTTAAATAACATGAAATTTCTATTATCAAAATATTGATGCTAAATCAAAATGGTACAATATATAATTTTCACCCATATTATTATATTTGGGAAAATAAATGAATTTAATAGAAAAATATAACAATCAATTTTTAACCAGTGTTTCTATAAGAAGGTTTTTGATTTTTTGTGTATTAATATTATCATTTCATTCCTATTCATTTATTTTCATATTTCTGTTCTGAAAAATTCTTGTTTTTAATTCATTAATCCAAATATTTTCTTCTAAAATTGTCGTGGTTGGGTGTTAGTTCTCTTACTACATAAATATATGATAAAATATATGATACTGTTAAACTCTCATCTTCATCCAATTCCAAATGGGAGAAATAAGAAATAACATATGAATGTGATTAAAAATGCGACAATGGAAACACATCATATTTTTTAAAATTAGTATCAAGACCTAATTATACATTAATATAAAAATTTAAATAGTTTCTTTATTGAAAATACTTATGTTGATAGGGATATTTGGGTACATGGGGAAAATTAAAGGTGAATTTCATTATGATGTAAATCATGAAAATGATTCAACCATTGTATAATTCAAATTTCATTTCTCTTGACGAAATAGATCTAAATAATATCTATGCCGATGGTCTTATAAGAAGTGAATTGCCTTATGAAATGATTGTAAACCTAAAAGATACAAAAATTGTAGAATTAGATGAAATGGAATTCCAATAGAGGGAAAAATAGAACTTCTGAGTTAGTAAGGAAGAATATGATGTGATCAAAAAACATATTTATCTATTTACTGAAAAATCAAATATGAAAAGGGATATTTGAGGGAAAACATCCACTAGATTTTTATTGGTAAATTATTTCACACTGTCTATTTATTCTCTGGAAGATTAAATGATGTTGAATGTTTATCAAAAATCAGGTTGTGGTCATTGATGATGTTCTCATAATAGGGATACTCTAAATATTCTCTAAAATTATTTAAATAATGACTCTAATTCAAAGATAAACAAGATAATAATGACTCTATGGATGATGTAGAACCAGTGTTTAAACAAGATACTAATGATTTTGTGATTGATACCTTAAAAAATGTATATATGATGAATGGTAAATAAAATCAATCGATGTGTGTTTCCATTCTAAAGGTGAAATTTGAGGGTTATCATGAATATCATGAAATTCATAAAAATAAAAATATGCAGGTTGAACGATTCATTAGAGTATATGGATCAATCTGGTGTAATGATTTATCGACTTTAAGGAGAGTTATAAGCACATTTTAAAACACATAATAACATGGAATACATTGTGGAGTTTAAAAATATGAACAAATATTGGTTAAAATTAATCTATCAACTTTCATATAGGCTGGAGGGAAATTAAAATATAGTAGACATTATTGATGAGAAGTCATTTAACTCTTTAGTAAAATGGAATCTAAATAAAAATCTAGGGAAACTATAACACCCTATGATATTGTGATTTTTTATCCAATATATTTATCCTTTTTAAAATTTTCCATTTCATGAAATAGTAAAGATATATTATTTTATATTAACGCATAGTGTTTGGATTGAATTATATGCATAAAAAAGTTAATCATGAACTATTTGAAATACTGAATTATCTTATGTACCTTTCCATACCGAAATGGCTTTCATTATATGCAATACTGACCTCACTTGAACTACACGCAACACTGAGTTGGTGTATGTTACACACAACACCGAGTGTCGACAAATAATAATTTTATTATATTTTTAAATAATTAATGTATATCAATGATATAAATATAATTCATATTAATATTTATAAATACTTTTCAAATAATTTTATAGTGGTTTTATAAAATGAAAAAATATTGATATCAAATGATATTATTTTTTGAATTCCTTTTTATGTTTACAAATCCCATTTTCACAAATAAAACCAAATTAAAAATAAAAATAATTTTAGACAAATTGACAAATTTAATTTTATAAAATATTCTAAATTTTTAAATTTATAATATTGAAATTATCTTGGTGTGATTTATTGGGATTTATTTGAGAAACTTAATTTTCTAATAAATAGTTAAAACCCTAATTTTTTGTCCAAAACTGCAATTTTGATTAATTAATTATAAATTTTAAATGGTATTATAATTTTTTACCATCAATATATAAATTTTATAACTATTAATACAATATAATTCATTATAATCAATTTCACATTGAAACTAAATATTAAATCATAACAATCGTTTAATTATTTTTCTACATTAAAAACCAGTTACATTATATCAATTATGGGATTTGAATTAATCATAAATTTAATTATTGTTTGATTTTAATTTTTTTAAAAATTAAACACAAAATTTGTAATGTATCTTATTTATAATCCATTAATACCATGTTATTTTTTTAATGAAATTATTTGTTAAATTGACTGAAATTAATCACATAGATTATGGCTAAATAATTCTTAATTAGGGAATTATCATTAAAATTAAGAGAACAATTGAAATTGAAACCAGTAAAAACCTCATATTTTTCATAATTTCATCCATAAACCATCAATTATTGAGTTTGTTTTTGTTTTTTATTAATTTTTTTATTGATGAACATGTGTACACATAACTTGTTTCTAAAAATTACAAGTGGATACTTTTCCTTCTATATAAGTGGCCACCACATCTTCCCATTACTAACACTTATAAAAAATATTAGGTTAGGAAAATTCAATGCCAATATACTTCCCATATACCATACCATACTCCTAGAATCATTACCTTGGGCATAAGGAATTCCAAGGATGTATTTTGGCACAAATAAAATGCAGTTACCTGATTAAGAGGTAACTTCTCTTCTTATGTCATTTCGTTTATATTTCTTCCATACCACCTAAATATATATTTATTCTAGGATTATATACTAAAATTTTTGCTAAATGAACTACGATATTTTTATTTAATGTTTTTGAACTAAAAATACACACACTTCTAACTAATGGGTAACTAATATATTTTTTTTGTGTACATTAAACTACATCATCGTGAATGGATGATTGTTCATATTTTCATTACCACCTATCATGTAGGAAGATATGGTGGATAATATTTTTATATATGACATATGTTATATTTATAATGTCATTATTCTTATTTATGTTTTATTTAAAACATACCTTTATGATTATTATCCTTGTCAAATACTAAAATTTCATTTGAAAAATTGTGGAAAACTGCACCCTCAAAGAGATAATATTAAATAAAACAGTACATGGATTACATTAACTAATGTATTAGAGAAAATATATAACACATATTATATCATATATATATTATAATAAAGATATATACATATACATATATGTCATATTGATTTTTTCTTGAAATACAATATTAAAAAAAGAAAAAACATTCATGTGTAGGAATGACATACCGTCCCCACGAACAATGTATTTAATTTTTTAATTATATATTATTTTGATTATTATAATATTTTCATAATGGATATAAAATATATTTATATCATTTTATTTAATCTTGAACCTTGATATAATTATAAGGACCAATTATATAATAAATTACGACACATGCGATGAACAAAGAGAATATTATCGGAAGTAAAACCATAACCTAGGATCATTAACAAGAAGGTAATATTAAGTCATAATGAAACCATATATGTTATTATATATAATAATTAAGTTATTTATATAATTTATCACAAATATATATTTTTTATATTGTAATATTCATTTATTATGAAGATATTCAGTACATAAGCTAAGTGGATTTTATCTCAATTTTTCTTTTCATGCGATACATGATATGTTATCCAATCATTTCATTAATTGGGTGTGTTCACGTCCCATGTTTGTTTTATATTTATATTATATGTAATGTTATAGGTAATAATATATCAATTTTAGGAAATTTAATTCTTGGCGATTAAGTTTCATAATCACCAAATCTGAATAAAATTTATCAATATGCCTTCATTGAGACTCATGATTGTTTATGCACCAAAAATCTTTTTTGTTGTGTAAATACTTCTATTTTAAATGTTATAAAATGAATGTACTTATTTTATTAATATTTTTAACTTAATCTAATTACCTTTTCTTACATTTAGATTATTTTTCCATGTTTCTAATTTTTAAGAGTTTATGGAGACCATCTCATAACTTTTGGACGTTGTTTACGTTTATGATTCCTTTGATGAATTAGTAGGTTCCATATATAAATAAATTCATTAATATTAATATAATATGGTTATTCATGATATATTCATTTATTGGTACCATTTTATACTTTTGTATAAAAATATAGTTACGAAATTGTTTTTATGAAAGCCCAACATTACCCTCTCTTCGGTCGAAAATCTATGTTACTTTCATACCAGGTTTTATAAAAATCGTTCCATATAATATTATACTAATCTCTTATGTTCATTAGTTTTTTTATTTTTTATAATTTCCCAATTCTTTCAATGGAATATTTTTATTACAATACTAATGAATTAATTTTTTATCCTTTTTATCAGGAAAACAAAATAATTTTTTTACTACATATGACATGTACGAATTTATCCGCTTTTAACCCATTGAAGAATTATTTTCATCATTATGGATTATTATTTAATGGATTTGTTAATGATATTTTCTAGGAAAAAGGTTTTAAATCAGTTTTTAATATTATCTTATATGTTTTCAAGAGAAATTGCATCAAAATTTTTTCAATATTATATTGTATGTTTTTATAAAACTGATTTTGAAAATATTTTCAGGCTTTAATTATATGTTTTAAATGATTTTTAAAAGAATTATTATTTTAAAATGGTTTTAATGATAAATTTTTATGTATTTATGGGATCTTTTTTCAAAATATTTCAATTCAAATTTATAGGTTTAAATGATATTTTCTATGAAATTGATTATCAATAGGATTTATGAATTATAAATTCATTTTCAAAGAAGAAGAGATATTTTTCTCCTGGAAAAATTTTGAAAGATATTTCAAAATTATATTACATATATGTTGACATATTATGATGGTAGTCATTTCCTTCCTTTATATTATCATAGGGTCTGATTTATATCCTTAATATGAATGGGTTATTTTTAATGTCATGGTTTTTATGAAACCAATTTCTCTTCAAAAGTTTATATGTTTAGGAAAATAATTGTATTTTTAATGAGTTATATGTTTTTGGAAATCCATTTATTTTTCATCAATAATAAGATTTTGAATCGCTATTATTTTCATATGTTATTATTTTTATAAAATCATTATAAATCCTATATTGTATACATTGCTAATGAAGTGATGAAATGTTAATGATACACATTAAATTTCTAGGTTTATGATTACATGTTTATAGAACACGTTGATTTTCATTGTTCATGATATGATGAATTATAAATGGAACATGAATGTATGATTTCATTTTGTGTAGGGTGTGACAAATATGTCTCTCTAGTGCATTTTTTAATGACATGTTGTATTTGATTGTACATGGGTTGTAGCCGAATCCCAAAAATAAGTGGGTAAATGGGTTTTAGCCCATACAATATATAATGAAGGTACACGAGTCATTTATCCATTTTAAAATCATGAATGTACATTGGTTGTATCCCTGACCTAAAATTAAGAGTGTACATGGGTTGTAGTGCATTCTTGTAAACAAGAAGGTTTATGGTTTGTATAAAAATGTTATAAGAAAGAGGGTACACTGTTTATAACCCATGACACCAAAAAACAAGTTACATGGGTTGTAGATAAGATAAAATTTAGAAGGTATCATGGGTTGTTAGCCCAATCCCGCAGTAGGTACACAGGTCATAGAAAAAGTATAAAATGTTATAAAATTCATGGTAAGTATCATTGACATAAATTTTTTTTTCTTATCCAAATGCCAAAAATCAAATGTTATATCCATTAGTTATTATTTAATGGATTATGTTACTTGTACCCTTATGATTTATAATATTCCATGTTTTGTGACAAGATTTTTTTTATGATCACTATAATTCAAGGTATGATCATCAAATTTATTCTCACATTCTATACCCTTTTGTTCATTTATGTGTACTCATTTGTTTTATCTACCCCTTTTGAGCAGTTGATGACATCCCTATTTTATGTTTCCATTCACTATGTTATAAATAATAGTTTTTGTTAGAATTACTAAATATGTAGATAATTAGGGGTGATTTTGAAGATGTTAACCCAATAAAAATATTTTTTTCAATATTTCGAAGGGCACTAATCTATAATGACCGCCATGCATGTATTTTTCAATTATTCATAATATTCATCTAAAATAATGTAATATCCATGAATTTATATCATGGGACACAATAGTTTTTATAAAAGTAAATGTTTAGTCAACCCTAAGAATCTATGATGAGAATAAAATAGTTAGATCACTATGTATATTTCTAAGGATATGTCTAGGGCATTCCCCATTGTTAAATATAATAAATTTTCAACATTCTGTAAAATATTAGAGAATTATGGTAAAGGATTTTGTGATTTGTTTCAAATAAACAAATCCATATATAAATACTACAAGTGTCAGTGATTTATTATTGATGTAACTAAGGATGACTACTATAATAGTATGTTCTGAGCCTGACGTAGGGTAATATGCTACATGAAAATGGTCCTTGCTGCACACATCATTTGACACAAATGTGGGATATCGTTTTGGAATTTAAAAAAAACACTACAATGAATCATGAAATTTTTAGATATATGGTGGAAATAAATTAAATAGTGTGAACCTAATGTGTCTTATATAAAATAATTTGTCATTATTTATAGATCCTGTAACTAAATCATTCCCTAACAATGTGGTTTTCAACTACGAAATGTAATTATCAGACAATGTTTCTTTGTTTAAGTTAATTGAGGGCACCATAAGTAACTAGGTAAACATTGAGTCTGATGGAAAACATGGTGATTATGAGAAAAGGATTTGGGTAATGACTTGAGAGACATATGTTGTGAGTATTTTGAATATGATATTGTGATATACGATTCACAATATAAATGTCTGTGATCTTCATAACGCATCTCATATGAGAAAGAAGAATATTTTTCATTTTTCAAATTCAAAAGATCATATTGGAATGATGATTCAGATTGCTACATGTTAAGAAGAAGGGAATAAGAACATTGATCAATACCTCAAATGTAGGGGAAGATTTCAACTCTAGTGGAAAAATGGTCATATAGGGACAAATTTTTTTGGAGTTCAATTTATCATCTATGAATAACATGTGAATAATTCAATTTAATTCCTACACATAAGAATAAACTTCTAAACCATGTAACTATATATTCTATGTTATAAATTATAGGATAAGTATTGATGTATTTCAGTTTCTATATCCAATAATTATAAATTGTGATTTATGTAAGTATTACTATTTTTATGATTTTCACTAGGGTTATAAAGAATATGTTGAATAGTTATGATGGATAAAAAAATATTTTATGAAAAAGGTGATATTCATAGTAAACACAAAGGAATGAGAAAGATATCCCTTAATGTGTTCCTAATTTATTAATAATTATTTTTTGAAAAAGATAACCGTTGGACCTATATAAATGAATTAGACATAAATGATTACCCTGGCTATGATTATTTATTTTCTGAAAAGTTGTATATTTCACTAGGGTTTACTTTTATGAATTCATTTATTTAAATAATATGTCTTGTAATCATTGGAATGAGGAAGCATGAATGTTTTCCAAAATGTTTTTCAGGTAATTACTTTTTTGGACACGATCCAATGAAATATATGATAATTTTATTAACATGGATAAAATGTGAAAATTAACTCTAATATTTTGATATATGAAGGATAAAGTTTATGATCATTTCAGAAATTTCATTATAATGTTTTTTATTTTCATATTTTAGAATGGTTATGAGGTTAGAAATTTATTGAACTTTAATGTTAAAATTCAGATTATGTTAGTAAAATTACTGTGTTATCTCCCCATAAGAGGATTTATTCATATTGGAAAGCATGATAAATCTAATTTGTGTTGATTAAATCTGATGAAAAATGGGATTTCAAGTCATGGATGTAATGATCTATTCATTCTTCCGGAATTAAATAATGACTACCCTTTTTAGAGAAAAAGGTGATGTGACTCACAGAACAAAAAAGGGTATGGTTGTCATGAAATCACCCAAGCATTTATTTTCATTATTATTAATTTAAATTAAGAGATTTTATCATTAAACCCAAAAAAATCTAATACATTCGTTTAGGATGAATCAAAACATCCCATAAGAAAAAAAAGATTTATTTATTTTTGATTGTTATCTTTTTTTGTTAAATTGTTAAAAACCAATCTACATCAGAATATGAATGTTATATCTTTCATCTATGTAATTTTTTTTCACTTCTATCTTATGATATCCTATAATTAAATCGAGATATATGTTACATTGGGTATCTATTATGGTTCCAAAATTCTCTTTTTTGGGGTTTTAGTACTCAATTATATGATGTGGTTTTCTTTGAATTCAACATTCAATAATTAATCTATTGGCTACCATGATGAATTTTTGGGGTGAAATTATTTTTAATTTTTGTATAATGTAACAACCTATGATTATATTGAATTATTATTTTTCAATTAAATTACCATTTTTTATATTTTTCATTTCATTCAACACTGAAGATAATTTATTTTATATTTATCAACTATGCTTTGCATGAGTTATATGAAACATCAATTCAATCATAGACTACATTCAATACAAACTTGTATTATTCTATACACAATATAGAGTTGTTTTGCACTACATGTGATACAAACCTATCTCATGCTACATAAAACATATACATATCGTACGTTACACATAACATTAGGTTTCTATAAGGAATAATTTTATTATATTTTTATGTAATGAAAGTATAACATAGACATTTATCTTAGTGATATTATTATTAATAACAACCATTAAAATATTTATAGAATGTTTTTACAGAAACAAAACATATTGAAAACGAAATATATATTTTTTGGTACATTCATTTTTATGATTTTTTTTTATTCTTAAATGAACCTATATTAATAATAAAATTAATTTCATATTAATTGAGAAATGTAATATTATAAAATACTTTTATATTTTGATTTAAAAAATTCAAAATTAACCTTAGGTGAATATTTGGGATTTTTACGACGAACATAATTTTTGATGATCAGTGAATAATAATTTTTTGGATAAAAACAACCATATTATTTAATTAATTATTAATGTAAAATGATTATAAAAAATTATTTTAAGTTAATATTATATTAATATTATATTTATTAATAAAATATAATGAATTATAATCAATTTCACATTGAACATGATGATAAAATCTTCTTAATATTGTGAACATTTTTCAACGTTAAAACCACATTATTTCATCACATTTAATAGATTTGAAATAATATTAATTTCTATGCATATGTGATTTTATCTTTATAAAACTAAAATACTCAATTGTTTCAGGAATAATATATAGTTCCTAATAAGTTGGTATTTTTTAACAAAATGTATTAGTGAATGTTATTAAAACTAATATATATTATTTTGGCCAAATTAATATTAATTAGTGACCAAACCATAACATTATGGGCCCAAATGATCAATCAAAATTTTTTACACCCATTTTATGTACATATTTCGTCTATAAACCATACATTCTTTAGTTTTTTTGTCTGTTATGTGTTTTTATGAAAAAACATGTCTACACCAAAATTGCTTTTAAAAATTCAATGTGGGTCATTTTTCTTCACTTTTAAAGCCACTACCAATAGACATTCCTCACACATCCCAAACAACTTATGATATACCAATACATGTTCAATAAACATACCAAAAATACTACCTTCATATTAGAAGCCTTACACTGGGTATAAGAAAATACAAGGAATCCTTTCGACACAAACCAAATTATTTAGTCGATTAATTGATAATGACTCTTCTCAAGTCCTTTCATTTATTTTCCTTATCCACCCATCCAAATATCATTATTATATAACTATATATAAAACGAATAAAATTCATTGTATATTATATTTTTATTTAAATTTATTTAACTACACTTATACACACATATATCAAATGGGTAAGGAATATATTTTAACTATGTACAATGAACTACTGCATCACAAAATGTTGATTGTTCATTTTTCCATTACAAAAGATCATTGTGGAAATTATGATGTAAAATATATTTTTATATGATATATTTAATATTTATAAAGTCATTATATTTTGAAATTTTTTTAACAGACCTTTGTTTTTTCTATCCAATTAAATAGGATATTTTGGTTTGAGGAAGTGTAGACTACCACCCCTCAAAGTGATATGATTCATTAATAAACTACATATATTGAATTGAATATTGTTTTAGTGAATATATATAATATATATTATATCACAATGACTCTAAAAAAATGATGTATACATATTGATATATTTCATTTTAATTATTTCTTTCTACAATACTATACAAACGGAAACATGATTCATGTGTATGAACGACTTATCATATCCATGAACAGTGAAATTCCATTAATTCTCCAATATTATATATATTATTATAATACACACATACTAGATATACAATATATTTATATAATTTTATACATTCTAGAATCATAATATAATAATAAGGACAATCAATATAATATATTAAGAAACATTTGATGAGCAAGGCCAATATTATCAAAAGTGAAACCTTAACATAGGATCATTAATAAGAAGGTAACAGAAGGTCATAAAAAATCAATATATGGTATTATATATAACTATATTTTTTTTAAATGATTTATAATAAAATATATTTATTATATACGAAATTTGTACACGTACTAATTGTTTCAAGACACTGGGTAATGTGATTTCCTTACACATTTTATTTTTCTTATATAAATTCTATGTTCACAACATATTATTTTTTTTATGGTGTATGTTCTGACAATGATTTTATTAGATTAATATTATCACGAACATATGGGTATTTATATATCTATTTTATGATATTAGTTTACTGGGGTTTACGTATCAGAAGTTACCAAATCTAAAAAAAATGATTTTTTATGATCCTAAAAACACTTACGATGTTTATATACTTCCATTTTACAAGTTCTTTCATGAATATCATTATTTTCATGCTATTTTGTGATTCATTAAATTAAATTTTCTTACATGTATATTATTATCCTATATTACCATGTTATAAAATTTTATAATGACAATCATGTTGCATTTTTTGATTGCTTATGTTTATACTTCTTCTGATAAATTATAATCATCCATCACTCAAGACATTTTTTAATTTTATTCTCTAATAATTATTCATGATATATTCTTGTTGTGGTACTATTTTATAGTATTTTATACATAAGATATTTATGAATTTTTTTATGTATCATTTAAATTAACGTCTCGTTGGTCAAAAATTTATTTTCATTCAAAACCATTTTTTCTAAAAAGGGTTTCAAAAAATATAATACTAATATCCTAGGATAATTAACATTAATTTTATCTATTTTTTCTTTTACAAATAATTAAAAATGATTATTCATTTCTATTTCTAAATGACTAAATATTTAATACATTTTACCATGAAATGAAATTTTTTTACCACATATTAAATATATGAATGTATCATATTTCAGTTGTTTGTAGCATTCATTTATGGTTTGAAGGTTATTTTTTAATGAAATTTTTTCAGAAAATATTTTCGATGATTTTTTTCTCAAATTATTTCAATGTAATTTTATTTGTTTTCACGAATAATGGTTTCCAAAATGTTTTCAAGATTTTTTTATAAATTTTCATGAAAATTGATTTTCAAAATATTTTATGGATTTATTTGTGTGTTTTTGAATGTTTTCTCAATGAAATGATTTTTAAAATGTTTTGAATATTTAATATACTTTTTCAATGTAAATGTATTTAAAATGATTTCAATTATTTGTTATAAATTTGAATATTATTTTCAATGAATTATTTTCAAATATTTTTATGTATTAATAATAAATTTTCAGACAAGAATGGATATTTTTATCTATGAATTCATTTGAATTATATTTAAAAATTATTTTCTATCAATGATGAAATCCATTGATGATACTTATTACATCCTAGGAAATTATCATAAGGCTTCAACCAAATATTTTTTTTAAAAAAAATTGTTAGTGTTAATGTCATGCTATTTATGAAACCCATTTCAATTCCATGGGTTATATGATTAAGAAAAATCATTTCCTATCTACAGGTTTTATTTTTATTAAAATAATATTTTTTCGACGTGTTATATGATTTTGAAACCTTCTTCTATTAATATGTTATTATTTTATGAAATTATTATGAATCTAATCTTATTTATATAGGTTATGATGTCATAAAATATTAATAGTACCCATTTCTTTTCATGGGTAATTATTGGATGTTTATTGGAACCCTCATTTTACATGTGTCCTGAAATGATGGATGTTATGTGGAACATTCTTCAATTATATCATTATATGATTTGTGGGAACTATATCTCTCGTTAATGAATTGGGTAATGAAATGTGGAATATGATCTCAAAGGATACACATGTTTCTTCCTAAGACCGAAAAAATTTGGGTACATGGGTTGTATCCCAAAACTAATAGAATGTGGGTACATGGGTTGCAGACAAAGACCAAAACCAATAACATACATTGGTTGTAGCCCATGTGTAAAATAAAAAGGGATCATGGGATATATCATCATCTTGTAAACAAGATGGCACATGGGTTGTATCCAATGAATAAAATTACAGGGTACACGTGTTGTTTCTCAGGACTGACAACAAGGTGTATATGGGATGTAGCCCAAGAATAAATGTAAGAGGGAACATGGTTTTTTATCCTAAGACCGCAGTAGGTATATTGGTCGTAGCCCAACCATAACATGTTACAATGGTCATGGTATGTATCCTTGACACAAAGGTTTATATTATTATATGTTTGAAAAAGATCTTATATCTTACCCCTTAATTATTATTTTACAGCTTATGATATTTATTTACTTATGAATCATGAACATCCATGATTTATTCCATGATTCAAGTATGTGATCATTGATATGCAGGGTATGATCTTCAAATGATATGCTCACATTCCATATTCATTTTTAGATGTTATGATTATATATTTCCTTTATTTAACATTACTAATCATCTCAGATAATCAATTTCTTATGTTTCTTTTACCCATGATATGATTAAATGTTTTTGATCTGAATACTAAGGTTGGAGATCATTATGGGAGATTTTCAAGATATTCGAATTGGGTAAAAGATTGTTTTCCGTGTTTTCAAAGACACTAATCTATTATGGTCCTCAGGTATGTATTTTTTTAAATAAACTTAATATTCATCTAAAATGATGTAACATCCAAGTATGTCAAGCAATTAATGCTATAGAAAAAAAAGATGAAATTATATTTTGGATGGTTTTTATATGATAATATTTAATAAATTATTTTATGCGGTTCCCAAGGATTATATAAATCCATGAATAATGCAAATTTTAAATTTATGGGAAAAAAGGATTTTGATGGGATATAGAAACATCAATATCTGGAAATGGTATGAGCCAAATAAAATGGATTTAGAATGATATACACATTAAAATGGCCCCTAACTCATATTGAAAAAATAGTATAATGAAATAAGATGGATACAATTTATCATCTATTATCCAAAGAGGATAAGTTGAAAAATTCATATACAAATGACGATGGAATATGGAGGACTAAAAGTTAGAGGATATTTACTCATATGAAATGTAATGTATGTGTCATTATAGGTCATAACATGTCTTATTGTGATGAGGAAATGACATATCTAGATGTGGAATCAACTAGAAGTCAACAAAGGAGAATCAAACTATATAATTCAGAATATAGAATATATAATTTCTATGGAAATTATTTATCTATTCTAACAAGGGGAAAAAGGCATTCATTTCATATAGTGGAAATTAATGAAAAATAACTATATAACTCTAATAAATGTATATATTATTCAACTAAGAACAATAAATATGAAAAATATTTATTCTCATATAGAAGATGAATATTATTATGACTCAACCAATCATGTTGAAATGATATTTTAATGTAAAAATTTTTCCTCCACTCAATCAGGTAATGAAAGGAAATATAGAGTATTGTTAATGGAAACAAGGAGGAAATAACTTTCTGAGTCAAAAATAACTATATCCCAAATCATTTTGTTATATTTTTCACATCATACATGATAGGAAATGAGAAATGGTTGACTAATGTTATGAAAAGGGTTGATGGAACAGTGTTATTCAATAATTATGGTTCTTTAAAAAACAAATTTAGTGTAAATACATAATTAGAAAATGAAAAAATAATGGAAATGGTAGTGCTCAATATGGATGGTTTGCATCAAAATATATTATGTGTGAGTGAACTATTTGAATAAAAACTTGTATATAATTCAATTAGATGGGATGCACCCTCATAGAAATGATAGGTAATTCATTCTTTAATTGTAGCATGAATAATGATAACGTATACTAGGTAGAAAATAATGAAAACACATCAATCATAACAACATAATAGTAACATGACTTATGGAACTACAGGTGGAGTAAAATTAATAAAATGAACCTGGAAGGCATATCCATGATAATTTATGTTGTAAAAATTTCCAATAAGATTTATGATCGATAAATGTCATGTGATTCTTATATATGAGGAATGATGGTCCGGATTTCTATTTCAGATAATAAAAAAGTGCAATGAATCTTCATAATCTTGTGCACATATAATTCAGTGGTCCTATGAAAGTGTTAAGAACATATAGATATATATAAATTATTATTTTTATTTATTATTATATTCTAATGTAATTCATGATGTCTATATAGTGAAAACAAAAACAGACACACTTGTTGAATGAATATCTCCTAAAAGTTGACATTGATATTGGTCATATAATCAATACATTAAGATATGATAATTGAACAGAATTATTATCAATTGAATAAAAAAATTACATCTACAATCATGACCCAACCAATAGGGTTTCCTTAGTGTGAACACCTCTATGAAATGGTGTTTTTGAACATAGAAATTGAAGGTGAATAATATGTCTTGAATTATGAAAATAAAAAATGAGTTTTAATTAAATACTGAAATTTTTTTATTTATACATTAGAATACACTCCAAATTGAAAAAGGCTATTAATAGGTGAGTACATGAAATAATATACTGTAATCTCATTGGTTGATACACCTAAAATAATATTTTAATATATCTATAAGTATTTGATTCATCTATAATAATGAAGGAAATAATGTAAATTATGGTGATGTAATAGAAGTGGGAATATTCCATGGATGCTCAAAGAATATTAATGTATTATAATTCAATAATAGTCACCATATAAATATTGTGGAAATAAATTATGCCAACATAATTGAGGAAAAAAGAATGAATAACTCATAGTGTACACATGATGATATGATTAAAGATGATGATGAATGTGAAAAAAGGTTATATTCAATTACAGAAATTATATAAGGATATTATAACCTTCAAGGATCTCCAAATGATGGTAATATATATGTATAATTATATCATCATCTCATTACTGTGGAAACACTCTCATAACATCAATAGTGAAATAGAATAGAATATGTTGATCAATCCATTCACATTGTGTATTTTAATGCACCAACACAGACATAAAAAATAAGAAATGAAGAAAATTACTCTCTCTAATAATTTATGGAACATATAACATTTTGAGAAGCAATGAAGGATTAATATTAGGTTAAGGAAATTAATAATTATAAAATCTGATTGAATAATAAAGATATTGTATCTTATAAATAAACCATAAAAAGACAACGTCAAATGAAAAAAGTTGACATTAAAAAAATGATGATATATGAAATGTGATTATAAAAAAGAAACTCTTGGATTTTATTATCTATTCCCGTATAGGAGGAATTTATTTTCCACAAATATAACTATGGTAGATTTAATGTTGTTGATCATACCCTTCCTAGACATGTAAATTCACTGTGGATTCAGGGCTTATTAAATTAATGTCAAAATGAAACATTTAAATTGGATTCTTTAAGAATATGTTTGAATTGAATAACCAGATGGATTTAGTATTTGAATTGATGAATAAATGTTTTTTATATTAATGAATATTCTTTATGTTTTAATACCATCACCATAAGAATTGTATTTTTTTGATGCATATGTGACGATGATATAATTTTAAAGTTGATGTGTCGATCAAAACATCAGTGAAAATAAATCTAATGATGATAAATTTATTTTTCTTTTGTATTTTGATGATAAAATATTTTGTGTACATATGGATGAATAAATGGTTGGATTTTATAATCCCATGAAAATATAATTTCAAATTTCTTTTATTAGTGAACTCACATTATTTTAGGGGTTGTGGGTTATTCGAAAGAACGTTTCCACCTTAATTTCATGGGAAATGTATACATGTGAGATTCTGAAAAAATTCAACATCCAAGAATCCAATCCAATATCCACTCTGATTGTGGTTAAAAATCATTTAATTTAATTGGATGTAAATTTTTTTGAATCCCACATTATAAATGAAGATCATTGGAATTTTATTTTACATGAAAATTATATGGCCATGAATCATCTTTTCAACAATAATAGATTTTCATTTCTAATGTAATATGATGGAAGATAATTTTTTATTAGTCAAAATATTCATGAGATATATTAAATATAATCTCATCATTTTTTATACTTTAAATATGGAATATATAAAGAACTATCAACATTCGTTAGGCTCACTAATATGGATATGTTTCATATCAATGTTCTACAAGTGAGGGTAAAATTTTCATCGAAAACAAATGTGTGGGATGCTTGAACAAGAATCAATAAATCAGTTCTTTTAGTATCACAATTGTAGAGTATATATATGTTACAAAATAAAGCACTAAAATATTATGGATGAACAAAAAACTTACTTATATTTTTGAGGAGGTGAAACTACCAATGGTGGTACACATTGACAATGAAACTGTTATAGACCTTATAATTTTATTGGGCCCAATATTCTCACAGAAAACATAATTTGAGAAAATATTAAATAATTAAATAAAAATCTGAACCTGGTGTGAATCAAATATCACATGTAGGAACTAATTATCATGACAATAACATCATGAATAATCCATGGAACCACTAATATTCAATAAAAAATTATTGAGAATCTATGTTCTTCCACCTCCCATTGCATGTGGAGGTTATTATTTGTCACATGTTCCCATTTATGATAATTGTTTTAATATTATTATTGGTGTGAGGTAGGTAAATGGGGGAGATAAGATATTGGGAGAATATTATAATTTTTTATAGTCCCATTATAGGTTCATTGGGTTTATTTACAAAGAGGGAGACTACAATTTATTGAATATTTTGTTTATAGGTTAGGTGGATTGTTCATTGGTCTCTCAAGGAAAGAAACCCTCTTTTTCAACAACTATTTTATAAATTAAATTAATGGATGAGTGTTTTAATTCCTAACATTTTTTTATTGATTATGGTTCTTTATTAAATATATCTATTTATTTCCAACAAACCAATGGGTGTATCAAAGGAAATCATTTTTTATCTGTTGGAAATATATTGAATTTTTTATTTGATTTAAATAATCACTAGGTGGAACAAGGAACATTCATTGAAAGAGATTTAATTGTGTTTGTGGATATAGTGTTTTTGGCGATTTCATTAACTAGGATTTTCAAAAATATTGTTTCTTTAAATCTAGAAGTATGGTTGATATTTGTAAAATATTGAATTATAGGAATGAAAAATTATAATTTTAGAAAATACATGAATTTTGTGATGATTTAGGTTTTCCAAATATGTGCAGCTCCATGAATTAATATTGTGTCATAATGGATTAAATGGTCATGAATGATATTTCAATAATAATGGATTATATGCAGTGGAAATATGATAAGTTACATGATTATGAGAAGCTACAGGAATGTAAAAAATTAATGAAAGTTTGGTGAAGAAGAGGAGCATCATGAATATGAATGAGAAGGGTAATGAAATAGATGTTGTGATCCTGAAATATTAGTGACTGTGGCGTGGAATATAAATATTTTAGTTCTCTATATGTTAGGCATTAATAGAATTTTGAAAATTATTGAATTTCATTATTTTCATGAAACTCATATGATAAGGTAATTCATCACAAATTAGTAACTATTTTAAATTATATACATCTGAGGAATAATGGTTGAGAAAGAATTAACAATTATTAATTTCAAATAAGGGTGTTTAATAATTAATGATAGTTTCCTAATAGTTTATAGTTCAATTATGGTTGTCAGCTTCTCTATGTCTAGGTGTTTCTTGATGGATCTATGATTCCAAAAGGATATGAGTTTCATGATAGTTGAGGGCATCCTGATGGATTATAAATTCACGAAAGATAATAAGTTATTTAATTTGGAATATAATTTTAATAAAAAATTATTTTTTAATGAGGGAGTGTTGTGAAATGTACATACATGAAAAATAGGTTCTGAACATCGAGTTTCAATTAAATGTGAATTCACATTAAACATTTTATAAATATAGAGTATTTATAGTCTCTTGATAATCAAGGAAAATGATGTATCTTCCCATTATATAGAGGTGACCATCATGGTGATATGCTATGTAACACATCTCCCAATGTATTGAGAAATTTGGAGATAATTGAGGAGATCGTGGGGTGGAAGTGTTATTCCTCTAAATTGTTATAATGTTGTGTATCTAGAACAAAGTGAACATATATTATCCATTTTAATCTGAAATATGTAGTGAATCTTAATGGATTAATGAATTAATGAAATGATGTTCGAATATGCTCCTTGGACAACCCCTTAGCGGAGAACCGAGTAAAATTTAAATTTCGATATTGAATCTCTATATATAGGTGTTGAATATCGTTTCAATTTAAGTAGATAGGTTTGAAGGATCCTACCTGCTTGGGACAAGATCCAACTCATTAGAAGAAAAAGTGGACACCTCAATTCATCCCCCCGCTGTAAGGGTGTTCTAGGGTCATACATAATATGATGACTACCTAGAAATATTGATATATCAAGTATTTAGAGAACTTTTGAAAAAAACATCATCTATGATATATGATTATATTTTTGTTTTTTTTTCAGGAAATATTCATCAAATCCTAATGCAAGTAATTACATTTCAGTGTAATCTTCAATTTCTTCATCATCATGTATTAAAAATAACATATCAATGAAACAAGTCATTAGATGTTAAAATCGCAAAAAAATCCTCATAGTTAACAAGTAAAATTGATCGATCAAGATATCAATTGCATCAAGGAAATCTATAAACTAAATTAAGCATCACCACACCATCAAAACTCATAGATAACATATTGACATATCATTGAAAAAAAATTAAACATCAGGCTTAATATTATCCCCCTTTAATTTTTGGTCAATATATCTTCACTAATTTTAAATGCCATTATAATTTATCATATATCACCCCCATTGAAGGTCATATACAATGTATAAATGGGGTATTTTAAACTCATACTTATTCTCTATAATATTTACTCATCCCATGTAACATTATATTATAAAACACTTTTGATTGATCGATTACATGTAATGTCTCTCATATAAAATAAATTTTATTTAATAAAAAATAAGTCTATATGAGATAATTCAATGTATCAAAAATAGAGGTACAACCAAGGTTGTATATTGTATCTATAATCTACCATGTATGTGAAATCAGGATCAGATTTATCAATTCTCTTTTAGGGATTGGAAGTAATTATTTTTTTCAATGATATAGTAACATTAAAAGACACCTAAAAAAGTAAAATCTGTAATTTCCATGTACAAAAGGTATAGCTCTACAATTGAATAATTTTTTCATAATCCATGAAATACACCTTAATTTTTAACTTATTGTTTTTTGTTTAATTAATTTAATTTTATAATATTATGGAAATAAAATATCATTACATTTTCTTGATGCCGCTTCCATATGTATATACTTTTATTTTATACATTTATATTGTAAATAAATATGGAATGTGTATTTTCCTCAATGTTCCTGACACATAACACTCATAATAAGAGAATACTCCAAATTGAGGTATTTATTTTATACAAATATCAGCATTGTAATTTTCCTTTGAACTACGCTTTTTTATTTGAAGAGTATTAGATTTGAGTATTTTCTTTCATTAAATATTTATTTTATTGATTTGTTTCATCAATTGACATTTGGAATATCAATCATTAAACTGTAGCAATATTCTCACCAAATTCCATGTCATTTCATAAGACCAATTTATTTTATTTAGATTAATTATTTTTAAGATTCCTCTATTTTTTATATATTTTGAACATATATGGGAAAACAAATAGGAATAAATTCCTGAAATTATCATTCTCTTAAGAATGTTTATATGAATTTTAATGGGTTTTTATTTGGAACAACTCTCCTTTATATAATGGGGAACATATCATTCAAAAAAATAAGGATATACTCACCCTTGTGTCCTTCTAATCTACATAAGCATCAAAAGATTCAGGAATATAATTTTTTTCTATAGGAAATTTTCATGTGTAATTATTAAGTGGTTGTTTTCTCTAATATTTTTTTCATTATATGAACCTTTAAAATAGACATTGATTATTGTCACCTTTCAGGTTAAAACATTTTATACCTGAACGATTATGATTTCTAACCAATCTCACCAAAACACTAATACAGGATATAAAAAATTATTCTCCTAGATTTATTCTAGATAATATAATATCTATGTTATTGTTTTACCCATGTAAAAACAAACTTTTATTGGTGGGTTGTCCCCTTCATTTTATTTTATTTCCTATACATAATGTTTATGATTTACTCTCATTGTTCACATACCTTATAACCTCAGTTTTAGATTTCAGATCATTCACTATTAGAAAAAAAACAGTTTAATCATAATGATTTGATGCACATTTACCATTATTCTATTCATATTGTTAATATTTTCCCTTTATAACAACAGTTTTGTTGAAATATTCTATTTAAAAATTCCACTCGGGTTTCTTTTTTGACACATATAGATTATGTCTCCGAAAATTTTATTTA
The DNA here is from genome assembly GCA_963277665.1 of Viscum album. Classification (NCBI taxonomy): domain Eukaryota; kingdom Viridiplantae; phylum Streptophyta; class Magnoliopsida; order Santalales; family Viscaceae; genus Viscum; species Viscum album. Next base: position 862,128,742 of record OY728152.1, on the reverse strand, counting down.
TATGGAAATTATCTTCTCTTCAAGATCACATATTTTATTATCTTGGTTATTTATTTTTTATATGTGCTTCTTGATATCACTATCAAATGATACTAATTTCATGATAATATACCAATTTTTCTCCTGAAAGATATCAATTGTTTCCTCATTCATTTAAAAGATTACTTTTTTATTTTATTCCACAATATAATTCATTTCTTCGTCGAGATATTTGATATATTAAATGTTAAATTCTAATTTCTCTTTTAGCAACCATTATATTTCTATTATATTAGATTCATCATCAAAATTAGTTGATGATTCCTTCATTATCCTTAAAATAGAATAGAAAACAACATCACTCATTAAATTTATACAATATGATTAATGATTCATATTCTATTTCACATGAATTATCATCATAATAAATTAATGTTTATTCTTCTTCATAACACATTTATGATACTGATAATTTTCATCATATTATTATAATTCTTATTCGGATTCTCCAACCTTATACATTGTATAAATTATGGTAAAAATGAACCCATCTACCACAATTGAATAATTTTGGTTGTTAATATTTCTTAGTCATCCAATTTCAAATTTTGATAAGGGAAAAATTGTGATAGGAGTCATTATTATGATCATCATCTTCAAAATACTATAATTCTTAATTCTCATCTCCCATGACTATTCCCAATTACCATGGTTTAATATAGATTACAAATTTTTTCATTCTTCTCAAAAGTTTGAATTTATTTAATCTCATAACCTATGATTTTTTTATTTCATCATGAGATAAACCAAACATTATTTTAGGATTGGGTTTTTTTAATCAAAACAATATATAAAATTACTCTTTACCTTTTCAAAAATGAATGAGTAATATAGATTCTCCAAAAATACAACAATATTAATATCTAATAAATTTAATATACTAAAACATACATTAATAAATTCCACATTATTCATTTTACTGTCCTAACATGTACTCCCACATACTTTTATTTTTTATTTCATGAATTTTAAATATATGTAAAAACCTGTTTTGAGTTTACAATAGATCTCTACGGATTTCATGAGACCCATGAACTTTCTATTGAACTTTTCCATTTAATCCATCATTATATATGTTTTTCCCTTTCCATATCACATCATATTTCTATTATAATCATATGTCATGGAAAAATCTTCTTTAATTGGTGTAAATACTAATGTTGGAGCATACCTCACATATAATCCAATTTATAAGAGTAATGGGAATTTCTCTTTCCTCCAAATATCATAAATCATACTAGAAAATGATACATTACCATGGATTTTGAAATAATTAAGATTCTACGTCTGTAAGAGTTATTCATTGATCCTTTGAGGGTGCCTATGAACTAATACCAGTTTTAGTTCACCCAGATACATTTTAGACTAAAAGGGTAGTGGGGAATCAGTGGGTTATCATTAAGAATTTATTTCATATAAATTTCATCCTCACAAACTTGTTATGGTTATTGATCCAATAAATATTATCCATCCATCAGACATCATGTTTAGTAGTAATAATAAATTGAGATAACCCCATAATATTTAAAATTTACTAAAAAGTACTTCTCTAGATTTCTATAAATTATTTACCCTACATACATATTTTTCACTATCGACCAAATGATTACAATTAAATCCCTCTAATTATAATTATATGATTGAATTAAAATACCAAATGAAGACTCCTTCCTTAGCATAAACTGAGGGAGTATTTAGTCTCATAGATCCAACCTGAATAATTCTATTTTTCCCAGCTACAACTGGGAGAAATCAGTTTTTATGAAGGTTTGATCCATTTAGGATGATCTTTGATTATCCTTAATGATCTTGTTTGATTTAACATTATAATTTACACTTTATAGGACTTCCATAAACACTGAAAAGTTTACCATTCATGAAAAAATAATTTTGATCAAGAGCTTCAAATAGGTTACCTCAGTGAAGCAATTCTTGGTCTATTCATTCTTCTAATTATGATGTAATGATTTCACATTAAAATATAAAATGAATGTGGATATTCAATATATATTGAAAATACTTTAAAAAATTTCCCATCACCTACCTGAAAATATTAATACAAATATATCATGAATGGAATTTTAATAATTACATGATTTGAAATCCAAAATTGAAATCCACGTTTTAATGAATTTATGAATAAACACAGTTATTCGGTATTGATAAACAAATAAAAGATTGTTCTTTGTTATTATATTTCTAATATTAAATTCCCTATAAATTGTGGGTTATTATTTCATGATTATTTGGAATACCTTAAGGAAGTGATGGGTATACCCTTCATTATAAAATGAATCATCAATACCTGAGGGGTTGGAGAATTATTTTGTTCTTATTCACACGAATATGCTAACCACCACTAATCACCCTGCATGAAATCATGCAAGCCCAAAACTCATCTAAAATACCTGTTGGTTATAGTAATTGAATTCTTAATATGGTATAATAAATACTATTTCTAATAATAAATCCTTGAAGGATCAGGAGTTAATTGTTTACATAGGATATTTATCATGCGTATGTTGAAAGAATCAGTTTTTTCATGTGGTCAAAAAAAGCCTCACCTCAAATTAAATTCTAGTAATATCAGTAACTCTATTTCATCAAACTATATAAAAATTCCATATTATTATTATATGAACAAAATTAAAAATTCCTTTTATTTCAATACTATTCATTCAAGTGAAACTATATGAATATTGAATTTTGATAATTCATTTACATTATATAATCAATTTTAAGGAGGATGAACAATGAAAATACCTTGTTTTCCCAAAATCAATTTACCATATGGATGAGAATTTATTTATTAGTCAAGCAATGATACTACATCATTGAGAATTATAAAGGGGATAAATTTCCAAATAAAACATTCACGCACCCCCGAAGGATTCGGTCTTCTAGAATAGCAGACCAACTGATGTGATATATATATATATGGGCCTATTTGTGGATATATGTGTGCACTAATAAGTGCCATATTCATGTGACTACCCATTTCCCCCTTCACCTAGCTTGAAACAAGGGATTATCCCACACATGGTTTAGGTCCACGTCCAACATGTGTGTGGTTGATTTCGACCATGTTTCTCACATGGTTTGATATATTTTTGTATTGGGCCTACTTATAAATGTTATATGTCTCAATGATTTCGAAAAAATGTCAAATAATTGACCTTTTAGATATATAAATATGTTTTTCATTTTCACGATAATCTATTTCATAACCTAATTCCATAAAACACATTGCATAATTATCTACAATTTCATATTCATCTTTGAATAAACAAAATGTCATCAATGAAAAATTTATTTAGAATTGATGATAAACTAAAAAATATACAATGTAAATATAAAAAAATAACTAACATAAAATCCAATTACATAATTTGAATCTATAACAAATTGACAAGAAATTCCAATTCATCCAAACACATCAAATAGACATCGATACATCTTTGACAACAAACTCAATACAATGAACAACATAGATATAAGATTCATTATCGCCAAAAAATATCAATGTTTTGTTATTTTAATAAATTTAGGGTCTATATTTTTTATATATATTATAATAATTTTTGAGGAATGGTGAATGTATATATATTATTTTTTTCTATACATAAAAAAAGTAACATTCAATCGAGCATATGTACAGATGATCGTCTCCATGTATTGATCTATATCAATTTTCATGATCACATTATTTGTATGAATTTAAAAAGGTATATGATGAATATATATTAAATTTATATCATTACATAAATTATATATATTAATTAAACATGATTAAGGAAAAATCCCATTACTGTCGAACTAAAATAAACATGAATGATGATGTAGGTAACTACAGAAATGATAAAGATAATAAAATGTTTTTAATAAACATGTGACAATATGTATGAAATAATTCACTTATGGAATTATGATTTATTTTTAAATAATAAATTAGTTAATTAAAATAATTTATAAGAGCATTCTGTTTTCATAAATCCATTGTATATTGGTTTAATGATTACTAAAAATGTTATGGTGTTGTGTTACATTATCCTTTTCACTGGGATTGTCTATGATTTAATAATACAATTATATATTTATATGATATATATCCACTATGATATATTTATTTTAATGCACTCTAGTCATTTCTATAGATGAAAATTATTACAATAATTTTTACTGATAAAGATGAAAACATAATAAAAAATATTTATTTTCTCAAAGAGATCATGTTTTTCTATTATGTATGGTATAATTTATTCCATGTACTCAATTACCATTATATATTTTCAGGTTATTTTTTACAAAACCTCACAAATTCATTAAATTAATTTATTTTTATTTTTAAATTTTGGGCCAAATCATCTTATGTAATCATATTATCAGTTTCCTATCATGGTTATTCTGACTATTTATGAACAATGTTAAATGAATTTTTTTTACATACACTGCAAGAATGAATTTATACCCCATGATGAATAATTTTTTATTTAAATATTTCATTATATGTTTCCATGTTTATTTTTTTTAAAAAAATTCCTTAGTATTTTATAATTTTTTTCTAAAAAATTGATTACATATTATAATGGTATTTTCCTCAATAAATGTTTTAAATATATTTTAATTTTATTTTTATTTATAACAACATCATTTTAAATTTATTATAATTTTTAGGGATATAATTTAATTATACCATATTTATTCATTCTATTGGTGAATTATTATTATAAGGATGAAATGTTTATGAATCATGTCTCCATTATAGGGTATATGATTTAATGATATTATGAATTTTATATGATCATGTCTACATGATTTTAATGGTTTTTGTATTTTATCGTGGGACATGAATTATATATCCTTCTAATTAATTGGATTATTTTTTAGGTCCTTATATTATTTAGAAAAAAAATTAATAGTGATCCTAGTTCATTAGGGGATATTGTCCAATAATACCGCCTTAGGATTGAACCATAACTATGGAAATGAAAGAATGGGGAGTGAACCAAATCCACTATGATAGTATTAGCAGTGATATTTAACCATGGAAATGATTTTTTATACAAAATTTAATTCCAATAACCTATTTCTTATTCTTGTGATATGATTTCATGGATCGTGACTAACTATTATTGAATCCACACACTTATGTATTATGTAATATTACTGATAAAAAATTAATCCATTTTTTAGGATTATGATATACAAATTACAATGTATGATTTACAAGTTCTTGTATAATCATCCTATACTATTATGATTATCTTATTATCACTTCTGGTCATTAATTGATATCTCTTATATTTTCACTTTTTCATCCTCTACGAACACAAATCATTATGATTCCCTTTCCATAGATATGAAGTAATATATTATGTATGATATAAATAAAAAGGTTTCTAGTTATAATGAACTAAATAAAAATTGTTTTAGTTGTTTTATGAACATATTTTTTAAAATACATGTTTCCAAGTGACACTAAAAAAATATTTTCAAGAAAAAAATATTATTAAACTTTTGATTGAATATTATATAATGTGATTTAATATTCATGTTTGAAAATTATGGGTTTCTAGAATAATATTCTGATTATAATTGTTTTAGGACAACTCAAGAAAAATTACCTTCTTCTCAATGCTTCCTATATAATCTTGGATAGAGACCCTCATAATATTCTATAACTACTAGATAGTCTACGTAGAATAACCATACATTTTATGGTGGTGGGAAGTGCAAAAAACACCCTAGTACTGAGTTCTTTCATCTTGTCATACTATAGGAATGAGGTAATATTAGAATCATGATCTGAAATAATGCATCTAGTAAACCATCTATGAAAAACAATATCATGTACATATAGGTAACTCAAATCAAAAATTGAGAGTGTCTATTATGTATTTATGAAATGGTTACCTTTTCTAACTAGACCACTATCACCCACACCACACCACTCTTATACTAAATCCAAAGCAAACCCACCAAAAAATTCATTTCAAAATCATTCCACTTAATTTCTGGAATGGTAATGGGTTTTAGTCAAACAATTGTATGGTGATATACATCCTTTACCTAATGAAAAGTGTAATATAACATCACAAATGATATTATATACATTTTAATTCCTATCTACAAATTATTTTTAAGAATATCATTCTGTATTTAGTTATAATATTTGGCACCATCCATTTTTAATCATGAAGTATAAGGATTATCTCCTCAGAATTCATAAAGGAATGTAAATATATCAATTTCTAGGAATAGTTCCTTCATTATAAATTGTATATTTTGGTGGTATCTCACCAGCATCAATGTTCTCCCACAAAACTAGGCACTCTATATTCTTATACAAAATCCTCTTAATCAGATTTTGATGAAATTTTACGATGGATAAATATGGCATTATAATCAATTACCAATCATCTTAAAAACCTATATGAATATCAAAAAATAAATCTATTACCATCCAATTAGAACTAGACTCCTACACCACATGTGTCAGGTTTATTAGAACAATGCATCAGTAGCACAGTTTCGTTTTCTGGTAATATATTCTATATAAAAATAAATATATTTCATTTATTTAACCCATATTAACTACTGTATATTTAGATAATATTTTTTGAATAGTTATATTAATAGAATATATGATTACAATAAGATATAATCCATTATTAGATAATTACACCATACTGGTATGGAGTGGACTACAACATCAAACTGTAGATTATATGTATGATAGTTCTATTCTTATGGAATCAATTCACTTGATCAATATGTAACTACTCAATCTCCATATATTAATACTACATCATTCTTAATAATAGGTGAATAACATAATATAATACACTATATACCAGGTCTGGGTAATTTCATAATATGTTATATGTCAATAAACACTTTATCTCTTATAAATAATATTATCATGCTCTAGAAAACAGAAACAACATTCCCCTCTTGGTCAATATTGAAAGATTTCCTTCCTAGGGATAAAACTACTAGACCAACCTACTATAATTACATAATAAAATAAAAAAGATTCCAATTTCCATATATAGACATGGGATTATCAAACATTAAAACTTCTCAAATAATGTTATGGTCCACTGAACCACCCTCATCCATGATGATGTTACCCAATAAGTTCAACATTTCAATAATGATGTGGAATTATGAAAAATACCTCTATATCCAATGGTCCCTCACCATACATTATATAATATCATGATATTTGGATTCATCATCCCTAGAATAGCATATATAAATATTTCATCAATTAATACATCCCAAAACTGTTCAAAATATGAGTGAATGATCTATTTATTCAAGACGATGAATAGAAAAGGATTTTTAGTCATCCCAAATAGGACCATAATAAATTCATATAATCTGTAAATGCTTTTAAAATAAGTAAGTTTTATATTAGAAGGACTCACAATTACCTAGTGGTACCCAGAAGATAAATTAATATTGTATAATTCACATGAAATAATCATAATTCAAAAGTATAATAAATATGAGGAAAAGGATAACCATTAATTATTTTCATTTTTTCAACATCTTTTAGTCAAAACACAATCACTAATTTCCACCCATCATGTTATAAAATAAAATTGGATTACCCCAAGGAGACAAACTCAACTGAATGAACACATTAGACTCTAATTACGATGGCCATATCTGTATATTATTAATATCATCGGATTTCATTTCAAAATCATGGATATAATTTGTCTCTTTCCCATGAACTAGATTTCAGGTAATTTAAATTTCTTTCTTAGTTTGGAACCTTGAAAATTACTCATAACACATTTTATAAAATCAATACACTATATGAGGAGAAATATCCTAGTCTACTGCCCCATCATATAGTATAAGTCTCATAATCATTGGTGGGATATCACCTCACTACTACATAAAATTCCCTACACATCCTATGTAGATATCCCACTCTCCATGATGAAAATAATTTTCAATCTCATAAGATGTGAAAGTCACTCATCTACAATAAATGTAAAATTTTATATGGCACAAGACCAATAAATCCATTCCAAAAATCTAGTCTGTTCCATTCGTCTCAAGAAAGAAAAAACATGAAAGGACATGGTACAATACAATATCAAGGGAACACTCCATAGAAATATGGGTACATTCCCATCAAACCCTTAATAGTGTTTCTATTGACATAATCTAGTAATAATTTTCAATATTAGTCCTAACACAATAAGAAATATGGAAAATATGAAAAAAAATGTTCTTGTTTCAATGAATCATTATCAAGCATAAAACCCATAGGAATAAAATCTCAGATAGTCGACCCCCCAAAATTATAGTTTATGTATGTAGGCTAAACATCTTATAGAATACCAATATCTATTCCTTAAACTCATTATTAATTATTATTAATAGAATTAATTATCCAAAATGGTTATTATTTTAATAAAAATATACATCCACAACCCAAAATTTGAAACTGGTATAACTCCAACATCCAAAATGATGTGACATAGTAGTTCCCCTCCCAATGCTTTGAATCGTCCAAGGTCCTATGTCACAAACCATCTGTAGAGGGTTCCTATAAAAGTATTATTTTCCCTATAATAGTATAAGCTCAACACTCCCTTGGGGATCAAGTAATGTTTCCTCACATGCGACAATGCTTATGAAGCTTATAGTAGAACACTTTACCACATCCCTGAGAGAAAAATCCGCACATTTTTCTACCCAACCAACTAATTTCATGAAAAAAGTTCCCATAATGACTATATATAATATATAAAGATTTAATACCAGATCACTTAGCTGAATTAGTTATCACACCACTAGATGCCTCCAATATATTACAATAGTTTATGAGTAAATGATATGACACATTAGCGAAATTTTGTAATCAGAAAATATTTTCCTACGACATAATCACCCACATATGTCCATCCTAAAAATATTTCACCCCTGACCCCTCATCTCATTATATTTTTTAAATGAAATTCTATCAGATAGTGAAGCATCCAATATAATCCATTTCTGATATATTAAATGTGGATTAAATAAATCTTTATTACTCTTTACTATCTCAAGGTATATAGACTATTTTATTCCATGAACATATCCTAGAGGTATTTTAATGTCTCCCATATTGATGCACATCATGAACCTTAATATCCCACTAGTGCTTTGATGGACGTGTTATCTTGTCACTAAAAAATTAACCCTCTACATCATATGTGTCTTTATGTTGTCTTGGTTTATCTAGATAGTCTAACTCTAAACATGGAAGCCTCAGAAATATCCCCATTGTAGAATTTTGATGGATTTTGTAGCTAGAATTCCATATTCATATCTAATAAAGTTAAAGTATATCACACATGATACCACTCCATAATCATCATAATGTGGATGAAATTATAATAGAACTTTTATTCCACCCTCTATGTCGAATCCAATGGAGGATCTAGTATCAGTATCATAGGTGTATTATCAATAATATACTCCCATTAACAAGCTATGAAACGTTATAATGGATTCATCCCACCTCACTGAAAAGTAAATAAAACTATAATTAAAATATAATTTACAAGAATACAAAAAATATCGTTAAAAATATACCAAAATAATGTAGTCCACATACTCTATCACAACATATAGTACCACAACACTAAAACAATGCTTGTCTATCCAAATCTAGGGACACTGGCCAAAAAAGTAAATAATAAATCAATTTTTATTATCTATGTTTATGTATTTTTTTAAAAATTAACTTATCATAATTAAATTAAGAACTGTTAAATACAAATTATTTGGAACCATTTTTTTAAAATCCAATAAAAAATTATGATATCATTTTACTTCCATCAAGTCAAATATTATACATAAAAAATATAACATCATTTTCTCTGTGTTCCAAATCTAATATATGCCACATAAACAATTAGTTCATTTAATGATCCTTGAAAAGAGAATCTCATTCCAGACTATCCCATGATTTAAATTTTGTAAAAAAAATTCTCAATCAATGTATCCCTAAAGGTTTAGTAATATTTCATCTTCAATAAGACAAAATCAATCACAATGATCCCATCCTGGTCAATATTGATTTTCCCAACAACATACATTATATATTGTGATGAATGATCTCATTACCAAGCCTTCACCCAATTGTTTCCCATATATAACTTTCATAAAATTGTATAGAAATAGTATTCACATGGGCTATAATATTTATTTTTATTTTCCTGGTATGAATCTCCATAACTAGTAACATAAGTAGTAATCAATGTTTCCTTAGACACATCACTTCTCATGACATTGTTTTATGAATATTATCGATGATTTACTGTTATATTTTGGGATAATATAATATCTTTATCAATTTTTTTAAAACAAATTTGGAAATAAATATAGATAATTACCAAAATATTACTACACATTAGATAAAAAATTTACTAGACTAATAATGTGTCAAAAAACAATATAATAATCATTTATTATCATGGTCGTCTCATTTAAAAATATAATCACCAAAAATAAAAAAAATTAGAAAAATTTGAAATATTTTATAGTGTCTAGCTTGGTTTACATCCATTATCTATTCCATGTTTTTTTAAATAATCCATGTATCATTATTTCCATTCCCTTATTCTAATGTACAACCTTGATGTTTGATGGGGAGCCAATGATTACCTGAAATTGGTGTTACTACAACTAATTAGGAAACTACCAATTGTGTCTAATATTATAACTAATCTATAAAATATTTTTTTATGATGAATAATTCAATAATCATAAATTAAATAAATTAAATATTGTTCCAAACAAATTAGGTATTTATTACCCTATTAGCCATGTGTTCTAAGGTGACTCATGGTCCAAACAAACCTTATTTTTACAATGAATGTTATTTGAGGGAAAACAGAATTTATTTCACATATCAAGGGAATAAAATTATATATTAATATAATTTATTTCTATGTTATTAGTAGAATCATGTATATTATTTATAAACCACTTATGCAAAGTTTATTTTAATTTTTTACAACACCTATATGAAAAGTGTCATATCCACTAGTTCCAACTTACAGATGTGAATATTAATTTCTACCATTTACAAAAAAACCATTAGGTATATATTTCATCTATGACAATACATGAAATTTAACTCACAATGATACCATTTATTCACCTTCCCAGTTTTCTATATTCTGGAAGTGTTATCATTCTCAACACAATTAAATTCAATTTCATAATTTAACCATTGCATCATTTTTCCCATGGTATAACCATAAAAACCAATTAAACATTTAATAATGTATCATATAAAATTATTCATTTAATTAAACAGATAATAAAATGGAATTTAATTTCCATGTAATGCAAATTTACCCAATTTTCCATAATAAATTAATAGATTGGAACCCTAACATGGAAACACTATTCATATTTTCACATTCCAAACCCCATATTATAATCAATAGTAATTTTTTCATTCCTTATGTACATATAGGATTGGAATTATGTTCATAATAAGATATGAAAAGATCCATTAAGGTTCTAAGGAATCAATTTTCTATCAAATCAATTTTTCATTATTGTGAATGGAAATGTACCACACATTGGCACCACCACACATACAAATAACAATAAATAATATAGAGATTATGGTTAATTTCACTTAGTTCAACCACCTTAGTACGGTATATATCAACTAATTAATTCCAAACAACTAATTTGATCTACAAAAAATATATTGACAAAATCAAAAAAAAAAATCCGATAAATTGGCATATGAGACATATAAGAGAGTAGACTAACTAGTAGTGAAACATCAAGATAATTGTAGGAAACATGCTCATAAAAATATATGATGATTCAAATACTAATAATTGATCCTCAAATGGCCTTGGAAATAAATAGAAACACACATGGAAGTTTATGAGGATATAGGGGATATCAAAGTGCTTCTAGTAGTCAAATGGGGTATAAAATATTGTTTGACGATGTAATGGGAGGGAAATTGTAAATTTTCACTATTAATGAGGTGAATCAATTTATTTCAATATTTTAAAAACAATAAAGTATCAATATGAGAACCATTATATACGAAAAAAAATCACTCACCCAACCTCGTTGGAAATCAATTGGTTTGGTAAACCTTGTGGAAGTTTTGAAAATGAATCTAGACCCAAACCACATAGTTACAAGGCCTCCCTGCATGTTTTGAAAAAAAAATTCCACAAAATAATGAAATGTAGACATTATGTGTTGTAAATAATAACCATTAACATTGTGTTTTAATCCTTAAATTTGAGATTTTCAAGTCCCCTCCCCCTAGTATGCTCTCAGGACTTTCCCTACAAATTGGAATGAATCCCATAACTTATATATAATAAGATTAGAAAAAATAAAATAAAAATATATAATGATTGTAGTAGAGATATAATAATTATAGGATACCAACTATGGTTGATTATTTTGAGGTTTCAAATTGGTATAAGGATTCTAGGGAAATTGATTGTAAATGTGTTTTTTATGTATGTAGGGGAGGGGTCCTTTTATAGGTGAGCATGATTAGTATTTTTTCAAATACACATTACAAATTATATAAGGATGATTGATTAAAATGGGAAGTAGAAGAAACAAAAAATATATTAGTTAAATTATGATTTAAGGACAATAATTACATTATACATCAATTTATATATAAATATATGTGTGTTATTTATGACCATATCCCATAAATTATTCTTTATGTCCTATTTTATCATTAACTATTTAAAATAAATTGGACCCCAGTTAGTCATTTTTAGGTCTAAAAATGAATTTGATCATGTATCCAATTTTTTATATGATAATTAAAAACATGAAATGAAATCAATCATATTCAATTTGTAAAGGTAATAAAAAAATTATATTTTTTATTATTTATAAAACCTAAAAAATAATCAAATATTTTTAATCATAATAATGATTTCATTCTTATTTTGAACATAATATTAATCATTAAATGAATGGTAATTTTTTTGTAAATATATAAATGATATTGGTTTTAATAATATTCATAAATCATGTATTTGATGATTTCTTTTAAAAAATCATTTATATAATAAAAACACTATATTGGAAAAAAAACATATTTCTGTATTCATGGATATTTATATTAGTATTCGTTATGGTTACCTAATTATTTCAGGGATGTTATTAGCTTGTTTTTGAAATACTTAAAATACATTTATCAATACATTATATTTTTATATCTATTTTAAAATAATAATTTTAATAAAAAATTAATCCATGAATATATTTTCATTATAATCCATAATATTTTAAAAAATTAATTTGAAACACTTTAATTTTAATATTTCATTTAATTTTAGTAATTTCGTTTCATTTATCTATGTTTTAATTAATTTGTTTTAAAAATCATTATTTACGTGTGTTCAGTAATTTATGTATCACATCCTATCACTCACTCTTGGCTAATATAAAGGGAAATTCTTACTAGAATCATGTTGTGTTATATTATGGCCTATAGAGTAACCCTTATATGAACATTTTAAATATGTATGAAATAAATAATGGTGAATTAATTAGGATAATTGTGACGACACTAACATTTATGAATAAAATTACTTATTCTAGTTGAATGTCCCATTGATATAAAAAAAATTCACCTCATTTGATTTATTATACACAAACTGATTTAAATGACTGTTAAGTATCCTTACCATTGATAATGTATCTGTTGGATATTGATCATATGTCATGTATAAATATAGGGTTTTAACAAATCCATTTAGCTCTGAAAAATGAAGTGATGGACTCAACCGATAGGATTGTACAATATAATGCCAATTTTTCAGGGCTTTTGAAGGAGACTGAATCTCATGAATTTTACCTAAACCAAAACAGTACGAATATCCAACAACATAATCAGGAGCGAAACTTTTTACAAGAGAAGTTCACGAACATCGATATCACGACCCAATCCCTGACCATTGAATGAACACCAAAAAGCCCAACCATTGTAAACCTTACTCTTATATCATGTACTGGTCTAATAATGGTATATATAACAATCCCATATCATTATTATTATTGCATTGTTTTTTTCTATAATAATTAATATAATTTCATTTTATTATATTACTCTGTAAATTATTTTTGATGCAAAAATAGTATTTTTGGTAAATATTAAATTCAATTACGAAAAATATTTTGATGAATGAATCAAATTGTTAATTAAATAAAAGTTTAATAAATAATTATTATTATAATATTTCAATTAAATATAAATGATAATATAATTTTTATGAATCCAATTGTGTTTTATATTTTGGTTAGAAAACCATTTCTATTAAAACCAGTCAATTGTCAATAAATGCCAATTTTTATTTTAAATGTCAACAATACAATATTTTCAAAATTATTTAGAAAAATTGGATATTATTTTATGTATTAAGACATTGAAATTTTGAAATGGTCAATTTTTTATTATTTTTCGAGACAGTGGAATTTTTGGGTAAAAATGAAATACCTTATAAATATATAATGAGTTGTATTTCATCATAATGACCAAATAGTAATATAATAAAATACAATATAACGTATTTTTGGGAAAATATATTTTTATTCCATTAAAATAAAGTAATTTAAATTTAATTTTTTTTCATTCTGAGTTACTGAATCTTCCATGATATATATCATATTGTATGATTTTAAAATAATTTCCTTGAATGTTTGACTCACAACCTCATAATTGATGAAAATATTTTAATATATTTGGAAATTAGCATAATAAAATAATATATACCACTATCCATATCAAAAAAAAATAGTGGGGGAACCACTGGATGGTTTGTGGTTTGAAATATTTTAGCGTGTAGTGTCGAAAAGCAAAATGATAAAGAATACCCCACTTTTAGTATATCTAACCACCAAATTACTCATTTCTCTTCATTAAATATATTTTAATATCGACCTACCTATCCCCCCCCAACTTTTTAGTGTAACAACATGTGGCCCCAAGGCTCTATGAACCCTACCCCAAGCCTTTGGATAACAAATCCAAGTAACAGATTCCTCCCACCTCTTAGAATTCTAGCTCCTTCTTTGAGAGTAGTTCTTTTAATTTTCATTGCATGAATTGAAATTAGTTCACATTCATTAAATTATTGGCCAAATGATTTTATTTAAATTATGAATAATTTATCCTTCCCCATTTTCACCCCAACCTAAGCTGTTACTAAGCAAAAATACCCTAAGGGATTTCCCTTTTCTCATTTCCATTCCGTAATATCATTTATATTATGCTTCCACATTCCATTTCATTTATCAGTATTTTATATTCCATGACCGCTATAAAATCAATTTCATTTATATGTAATGAGAGATCAATGACTTTCTAATCTTCCCATTTTAGACATTTCAATTTGAAGTTATTATTCTTCCAAAATTGCACCACGATTTTCCATAACAAAATCATCATATAGAGAATATCAGTCCAATTTTTCAACAAAGGGTACTCAATATTATGCACATGTATATATTTATTTGGTACTTACATGATGTTATTAATTGTACATTATTAATGGCATAAATCATGATGTTTAATGAATCCATGTGTAATGATCTACATGGCACAATCATATATTAGAACTATATGATAATGAATGATGTACCCTAATTGTACTCCAATGTATTTTGTAATGGTTTGTATCATGATAAAGCATGTTAATTGATGGTTTTCTCATTGCAATTCTTTTGTAGTGATGGGTTACTCATTATAATCTATTTTCAATGTTCCTTGACTCATGCTAATAACATGTTTTATGTTGTTGCCATATGTCAATATTATAATATCATGCTATATCACGCATTTATGTTTCTATTTTTATTATGATCCTTTGATATACCTATTTCATAAACGTACTGTATTCTTCATGTTATTAATTTTTTACACCCTTACTGGGATTTATAGATTACCCTTTTCTAATTTATGTCCCTTAATTATCCCAAGCAATACTAAGTACGATGTATTGTTTTGGTCATGTAAAAAAATTCAATAAAGAGTGGTATTTCATGTTTTATGTTGTTATGAAATGTCCCTAATCCCCAAAGATTGCATAAATATTGACTTTAATTTTTTAATTATGTTCAATTATTTTTTAATAAATAAGTTTACACGTGAAATAAAGATAATGATCATTATAGTCTTGTTCAATGGACATGTTTAGTTATTTTGGGATTATGATTGAATACTCTAGTAACATTATTAGGGATAAGATTTAGTATATGAAAAGAATAAATAAATTTTTAATAGTATATAATATGTGTATTAATAAGAATATATATCTATGCTTGGATACAAACATGTATAGATGGCTCTAGCATAGATGTATCGAGTAGTAAAATCGAAAAATCCTGCTTTGATGTAGACTCGAATAAGAACTAGTGCATTAAAACGGGGCTCTCTCTACTCATGGTTCAACACAACCATAGGATATAATTTTTATTATTAATAATCACAATACAAACCATTAATATGTGAAAAAAAAATCCCATAAGAAAATAATTTACGAATTAGATCATAGGTTACACATATTGAAGGTGATAAATACATATGTTAATGAAAGAAATGTAATTTAAATGTCATCCCATAAATTTAATTGGAATCCCCATTATGAGATTTATTATTTAAAAAAAATCAACCATATTTTTTATTTTGTTCTATCCAATGGATTGTAATATGAGGAATTAGGATAACCACTAATGTCGAGAGAAATGTGATGACTACAAAATTGACTTTCCAAATTAGATGGGAGCTCGAGAAGGAAACATCATGATTTTTCCAGACCATCAATAAAAAATGATGATTAAAAATTGGAAATTTTTTGAATGCCTGAAGGAGTCAAGGATTATGAAAATTAAATATCCTGAAGTTCCATTTAAATAGGTGAAAAGGTAAAGAATACCCAATTTCCTTCATAAAATGTGTTTTAAAAGAGGAAAAAAGAGAAATTCCCAAAAGTAACTAAGAGATGTTTTATATATGGAAAGGTAGAAAATGAAGTTAATAATTATTGCAATAAAAGATAATTTATTTAATTGAAAAAATGTTCACCTATGGAATCATATGTAGTTCTAGGTCATAAATGGGGATAATTCAGGCATTATACAAGATGATTCTATGTTGCCGGTGTTGAGAAGCATGATGAGCATTAAAAATCAACATGATCAAGGGAGAGTAGAATTTCTTATTATAAGATAGATAATGATGATTGAATTACATGTAACAATGACTTCAATGTAGTGTATATCACTATTTATTTCAATTCATGTACTATTAAATTATCTTTTATGTTTTCTGATAACATTGAATACGAACCCGAAATGATATTAAATAATTATGGAAAAACATATATAAGTGTCTTATTACATCTTGAAGGTTGTGTGAATGTTCTCCTTTAAAATATTACAAGTCTCCGTTAAATGTAATTAGTGAAAAAATGAAAATTTTATTTCCCACACCTGATGTAATTTTATTAATCATGAGAAATAAAATCCCGCACATGATCAGGATTTGGACATTATGATCATTACATTGAGTATTTGGTGGTACTATCTCTTTAGGGAGTTCTGTAAAAAATATATGGATAAAAAACTAGAAAATATATATTCACATAGAATGAGATAAATATGTTCTTATGAACATGGTTAGATCTCATAATGGATTACAACTGCATAATACAAAACCACAATGGGAAAGTGAACAAGGTGGAAGATGCTCTATGTATACAAAAACTGTAAATTATATCATTGATGACAATAGAAAATGATTCTATCTTCCTAAATTTGTTTAAGAAAGTAATTGGAATAATAATTAAGGGAACAACATCAATCGTTTAACAAATAATTGATTAACCTTATATTTTTTAATGGTTAAAGGGTACTAAAAAGATGATGTGTTAATTTAGAAGAAAGTGAAAACATTCAAAACGAGAAACTATCAGAGTTCAATGTCAATGAGAGAGGTATTGTGAGATTTTGTCCAATAATATGGTTCCATAATATCCAGAGTCAAATAAATAAATTTTTATAGATAAACACACTTTTAATTAATCCATTATCCCAGGAAACATGAAGATATATCATGATCATAAGTAGCATAGTTTGTGGGAAAACATGAAGAATATGATCCCTAAATATAAATCAATGTGCCTAGTATTTCAATTAGTGATGGATGAGTGGCATACACCTATTTGGATGATGAAACTATTACCAATTCCAATAGGTAAATGAAAAAACATCATAATGTACACTGTCACCGTACATCCAAAGTCATTCAATGGAAAAATTCTATCATGGTTGTTGTGGATCGTTTTACATATACTACACACATCATTACAATATTTGAGGAATTATCACTGGATCAACTAGAAAAGATATAAATTTTATTAGTGTAAAGTCTTCATAGAGTACCACTATTGATTGTGACCGATTGATATCCAAATTCATATCTATATTTTTGAAGAGTATTCAATATTCTATGAAAAGTAATATAAACATCATCCTGACCTATCATAATCAAACGGAGGGATAATAAATGCACACTATCAATAACAATGAGGAAATTATGAGAGCTTCCTTAGTGTACTTAAAAGGATAATGGGACTAGCATATTCATTTAGAGGATTTCACTTACAACAACATTTTCCACTCAAGCATCGAAATGGCTACTTATGAATCCTTTTCAGCGATGTGGCATTGGAAACTAACAAGTTGGGATGATTTGGGGGGATAAAAACATATAAGTCTATAAAAGGTCATAATATGGTAGAGAAGGTTAAGCCCATCTAGCAGCACATCAATGATGCCTAGAGTAGACAAAATATTTATGCTTATAATCATGGATGATACCTAGAGTTCGATGTTGGAGACATCATATTAGTCCACATATGTCCTTTGATGAGAGTTATGTATTTTGGGAAGAAGGGAAATCAATATCCAAGGTACACCGGCCCTTTTTAGATCCATGATCGCATCAGAGTAGTGTCCTTTTGATAATCATTCCCACCGAACCTGTCTCATTTCATGGATTTATTCCATATATCACAATAGAGGATATACATACCAGACCCATCACATGTACTCAAAATAGTGGTGGTACCATTTGAGTATAACCTAACTTATGAAGTGATTTCCATAAATATCATATATCATATATAAAAAGTTCTGTCAAATTGGACAATGACCCTCATCAAAGTGTTGTGGAGAACCCACATGTTTGAAGAAGTCATGTGGTAACCATAAGAAGTGATGAGGCAAATTCACCCACATCTATTTTCATATTTGAAAATGAAATTTCATGGATTAATTTTCATTAGGGGGTATGGTTATAACGACATGAATATTTATGAATAAAATTACCATTAATTTAATAAATGTTATATGTATATAAAAAACACATGAAATACCTTTGTTTTATTACATTAAATTAGATATAAATTATTGTTTTATACCATTTTCATTGATAATGTAGCCTTTGAATAGTGATCACATTTCTATTATAAACATGGGGTTTTATCAAATCTCTTTGGCACAGACCAAGGAAGTGATGGCCTCAACCAATTTGATCATACTCTATGAAGACAATTTATCAGAGCTTTTAATGGAGATAAAATTTCTGGGGTTTTCATTTGACCAATACAAATATTATGTCAATTAACATAAGCATGAGAGAAACCATTTACGAGAGATGTTCGAAATCATCAAGATCACATCCCAAATTATGATGTCAATTATGATTATGTGCATATTTTTTTAAATAATAATTAATATACTTTCATTTACTTATTTTTACATTGTAAATGATTTTAAAATCACAAAAGGATTTTTTAATATTCGAATTCAATTAAGAAATATAATTTTGTTATTTAATAGATTATTTAATAAAATTATATTATAAAATATATTATTATTATAATAGTTTTATTAAATATAAATATTCATATATTTTTTATGATGGCAATAATAATATTTATTCATGTTTCTAATATTTTTTTGTCCACACCCATAACTTTTCAATAAATGTATATTTTTATTATAACAGTGAAAAATAAATAATTATAAAATTATTTGGAAAAACTGAATTTTAGTTTTTTAATCCTCGTTTTGTAATTATACAATGGTCAATATTAAATAATTTTCTGAGATAGTCGTTTTTTTGGATTAAAATTATAAACCGTATAAATGTGTAATGTGTTTTATGTCATCATAATGACACAATTGTGATCTAATAATATACTAGAAAAGTTATATAATGAAATATATTTGTTTTTCAATAATATATTTTTATTTTAGGTTTATTTGATTTATTTTATAAAGCCATATTGAATCTTCCAAGACATATAAAATATTTTATGTTTTTAAAATCATTTCCTTGAAAATGTAACTCATCTACACATAAGATAGAGAAACATTTTAATATCTTTGGCACTTATACCTATAAAATAATTTATATCACTTCCCTTTTCTTGAAATTTTTTTCAAACCCCATGGTATGGTTTTTTGTTTTGAATTCATTAGTGTGTAGTGTTAAAAACCTAAATAATAATGTATTCCCCCACCTTTCCCATATAAACCCTCAAAAGAACCCATTTATCACCACACAATATCTTTCATTATCAACCAAAATCCTCCCCCAAATCCATAAAGTCCATCAAAGGCACCCTTGAGTACCCAAGATTCCTCCCCTAGTCCATTGGGATCACATAACCTAGTAAGGGATTCCTCTCCTACTATTTGAATTCTGGAACATTTGTTGAGATTAGTTAATTTAAATTCAATTTCATGGATTTAAATTAGTTTTTAATAATTACATTAATATCCAATTTATGTTATTTTAATGTGGTATCATTTATTATCCATCATATAGAACGTAACATAAGTCCATACTATGAGGAAATTCGGTAAGGGATTTCTATCTTTTTATTTCTATTCATGAATTTATTTTCTATTATAGAGCAAAATTCCATTCAATTGGTTGGTATGTTATGGAACATGATACATGTACCATTCATTTCATTTTTAAATTATGAGACACCACATTTTCTATCATCAACCCTTTTTACAAATTTATATTGGTTGTCGTTATGTAATTGAAATTAGACAACAATTTTCCATACTAAATTCATCATTTGGTGAATAGCATTCGAATTTCTCTACCAAGTGTATTCACCATTATTATCATGAACATATTGTTTTGTGAAATGAAATTACATATTTCACATTAATTTTTCATTGGAAAAACTATGATGTTTAATTAATCCATGTTGTATGATATATGTTGCAATCTTATACATGAAAAAGAATTGATAATGAAGGGTTTTCCCCTAATGAACTCGAATCCATTGGGTAATGTATTGTATCATGATACACCAAGTGAAATGAGGGTTTACTCATGGTAATTCATTTAAAATTGGGGTTTTCTAGTGCCAATCTTTTTTTAAGGATCATTTTATCAATCTAATATCATGTTTCTTGTATGTTCCACATTTCCATGTTATGAATATCATTCTATATCATGCCTTTATGTTCTTTTCTCTGTCACTCTCCATTTATATTCCTATTACCTAACATGTACATTGTTTTTCATTTTTTCCCTTTTCCACTCACTTACTGCTCTTTTTAGAGAAACAAATTCATATGTATATCTTCATATTATCCAAAGAAATGTTATATATAAACATCTGTTATGGTCCTGTAAAAGGTTTTTTCAATAATAATTTTTTTAATCTTTTTGTTGTTGTTATATAGTGATACTAATCCCCAAACACGAACACATGATCATTAGAGTTATATTATGTGAATTTTTATTTAATAAATCTTTTTATATGTAAATTAATCAGCAGGGTATTTATAGTTGGTACAAAAGGATATGTTTATTTTTTGTATTATTGTAAGAAAACTATAGTAAAAGCATTAGTGATAAGACTATGTTTATGAAAATAATCCCTAAATATTGGTGAGTATGAAGTAAGTTGTTTATCGATAATATATATCCCTGACTGGATATGAATATGAAGTTGGGTTTTTGGAACAGATGAATCTAGGGGTTATACCCAAATAACATTTTTTTGTTAGTCACAAATGGGAACTAGTGCATGAAAATAGGCCTTGCATCACTCTTGGTTCCACAATAATGGAGGCTATTCCATGTTAAATTCATAAGTTCTATATTAACCATTATTATGGGAATAAAAAAATATAATTATAATATATGATAGGATGATGATCATGTATAACATAGATTGAATCCATGAAATTCATATGATAACGATAAAAATGAAGTTTATAAGTCATTCCTTCAGTTTCATTGGATTCCCATTTATTAGTTTATTATTTGAAGATACGCATGACTAATATTCATTTTATTCTATCTAATGGCCATAAATTGGATGAATTATATTAAAAACCACTACGAAGGGCAATGTGATGACCGCCAAAATAAGATTACCAATCAGGTGGGAGACCAAGAAAGACAAATCATGATTCTTACAAACCAGCTATCAAAATCCATAATTACCAATTTTTAATTTTTTGAATTCTTAAATGATTAAATTATGAGGAATATTACATCTCATGAAATTACATCTTATAATGGAGAATATGGAAATAAGATCAAATTTCTTTCATGCAACATTTGTGGAATGAGGAACCAAGGAAAATGTCATTATGGGACTATGAGATGTTTTATATGTGTAAAGGAAGGGTACAAAGTATCAAATATCAAAAAAACCTGGATAATGATATGATTATAAACAATGTCCCATCTAAGGAATCATACATTGTTCTATGTCTTAAATGTAGAGAAGTTAGTCATTATCCAAGACTATACTCTAATGAATTTGTTGAGAACCAAGATGAGAATCATCAATCTCCATTATCAAGGGATCACAGAATACATAATCTATTATGGATATTATTGAATGAATTACATCTAACAAAAAATTCAATGTTTTCAATATCATAATTTATTTCAATTCATATCCTATTATAATATCTTTTATTTTTTCTATGAACACAAATCTTTATCATAAATGATATTAAATCATAGTGGAAAAAATAATAAAATTGTTGTATCACATGTAGATGTTTGTGGGAATGTTCGTCTTTAAAATATTATATGTCTTCCATTAATGGAATTTGAGGAAAATTGATGGAGTCGTTTCCTACACCTCCAAGAAGTTGATAACTCATGTCAAAAATAATACCACCCCGGATTTGGAGTTGGAATCTATGATCATTGTGTTGAAACTTTTTTGGAATTATCTCTCTGGGGAGAAGTTTGAAATATATATAGAAATAAAATATCAAATATATATTTATACGGAAATATTTGAATATTCACCAATGATCATAGATAAAGATCATCACGGATTATGACTACTCAATCAATTAACACACTGGGAAAGAGAACAAGGATGATTCACTGTTTAAAACGGACCCAAAAATCCTATCATTGATATGAATTGAAAATGATATAATCTTCTTATATTTAATGAAGATGGACATGGGTATATTAATGAATGTGTAATAAAAAATACTTTCAAAAATTTCTTCTCAACCATCTCTTTCTATATGATTATTGAATTCTCAACAATATGATGTTGTAACACATAAGAATGTGCAATTTATCAAAAAGAGAAATCATTATAGTTCAATTTAAATAAATAAGGAATTGTGACATTTATTTGAAGACTATGTGTTCTCTCAACTCCAGAGTTAATTAATGATGTTTTGGATGATGAACATAGTTATAATTCATCAGCTCAAACAAGAAAAAATTATATGTATTGATATATATGGGATCCCTATTGGTGGGATAACATGAAGAAGTAGATTTATAAATATATATCAATGTTCCTAGTATGTCAGCATGTGATGTCTGAATGGTAGAAGTCTCTGGGGAAGATGAATCAATAACCCATACCAAAATGGAGATAGGAAAACATCACCATGGATGTTGTCAAAAGAACACCAACGACATCCAATGTAAAGAACTGTATCTGGTTTTTATGGATAGTCTTACAAAGATAGCCCACATCATTTCTATTTTATAGTATTATGCATTATATCAAATGGAATGAGTGTACAATATAATATTTTTGAGAATTCATGGATCACTAATATTGATTGTGTCCGATTGAGATCTAAGTCTCACATATTCATTTTGGAATAGTCTATAATATTCTCTGAACAATGTGTGGAACTTCACCACAGTCTATCACCTGGAAATTGATAGTCATTCAGAGAACACTATCTATACAGTTTAGGACTTGATGAAAGCTTTCATAATGGTCATAATTTTTTTAAAGGACTAACATATTCTATTGGTGGACTTCTCTTACAACAATAGTTTCGCATAATGAATCTAAATGGCCACTTATAAATCCCTTAATGGGTATTTGTGCAGAACACTAGAATTTTCAGAAAAATTTGTTGAACGATAACATCTATGTCCTGAAATGGTCGGAGAAATGGTAGATAAGGATTAGACTATACAAAATCACATCAATGCTACCAAGTGTTGATATATGATCTATTCTAGGAACCATCGATGAGACATATTGTTTGATGTTGGACAGATGGAATTCCATTATATATCTCCATAAAAATTTTTATTAGATTTGGGAAGAAGGGAAAGCTTAGTTAAAGGTATACCTTCCCTTTTGAGATCTTTGATCAGATTTGAGTACTGGTATATCAATTAGAAATCACATCAAACATGTCTCTAGTCCATGATGAATTCCATGTATCACTCTTGAGGAATTAATTTCCAGACCAATCATGTGTACTCAATCTAGAGGTGGTACCATTGGAAATTGACCTATCTTATGCAATGAATTGGATGATGATCTTAGATCATATAGAAAATGATCTACAAAATAAGACAATTCCCCTCGTCCATGTATTGTGATGTTAACATATGTCTGAAGAAGTGATGTGGGATCTATAGGATGTTATGAGACAGAGTTACCCATATCTATTTTAGTTTGGGAAAAGGAAATGTCTTTGGGGAATTTTCATTAGGGGTGGTTTTTCTAAGGACCTAAAAAATTATGAATAAAAATCCCTTTCATTTAATTTAACGTATTATAGATATTGAAATCTCATAAAATAAATTTGTTTCAGTAGATAAAATTTCTTTTAAATGACAATTAAGCATCCTTACAACTTAATATGTAGTCGTTGAACACTAATTAGAGGACTAGAATACATATATTATTTTAGAATATCCTTTTGGAATATGAAATTGATGTCACAGATACAACCAATAGGATCATACCCTATGAAACCCCTTTTTCAGAGCCTTTGAGGGATATTGAATATCTAGGAATTTCCATAATCCATGCCCATGTTGAGATCCAACAATATAAGCATGATACACTGTTAATAAGATAACTTCAATCTATTCGAGATCACAAATCAAACCATGTTCATCGAACAACCCTGTGATAGCCCCATTGTCATGCACCTTACTCTAAGGGTGTATATGTAACACCCAGATTTTTATGTGTAATATTTTGTTTTTATATCATCAAAGGAATCTTTCACTACACACTTTCTTGGCTTATTTTACACGCAATCACGGCCTTCCTCGATAGCTTGCGTCGTACGCAATACTGAGTTTCACTAAACAACGATATGCTATTAAAATATTATTAAAACTAGCCGTTATGAATAGTAATAACCACGTTTTGAAATTTTATAAATTTTATTTTTCAAAATGGACTTCATTTTTGGATTCGGAATACCGAAATTAGCCTAGGGTGAAATTTTGGTATTTTTCTGTAAACTTTCAATTTTTGATGAATAGTGAAACCACTAAGTGGTAGGTTAAAAACTGAATTTTGCATAAAACATAATTTTACCGCTTCTGTGAATGGTATTTCGAAAATTCGACAAACACGGTTGATATCAGTAAGTAAAATGTGGTTCAATGAGATAAAAATAATTTTTTGGTGAATAGTAACTTTTTACTTTTTTTACCGTGGTTAATAGTAAATAGGGTAACTATGGGTAAATATGATATTAATATTACCCTAAAACATGTCCTAATTCTATTGGACAAGTTTAATTCGACCAAAAACAAACTTAGGAATACAAATATGACCATTTAGGCCCACTTGGATTAGATTAGGACATTTATTATTAATTTATTTAAAGAAGGGTTAAAATAGTTAAAATCAATGTTTAATAAGTAAATCATTTTTAATATGGGTTTATACATAAGATAAATTCGACTATAAATATTCATTAGAAAGATAAAAAGATTTCATACATAATGGTATTTTATTTGTAATTTTTAGACATTAAATAATTTAATTTATTTATGACACAATGATGATGCAGTATTTATCTTATTAATGAAATATTGACATAATTGATGTTATAAACACAGAAATATATGTAATTTGAGACTTTTTATGAATTACACTAATTTTCAAGGTTACTATGATATATTAGCGTTGATTTAATCAACTTTGTTCGAACATATAATTCTGTTTTGACTTTCACAAAAATCATATATCTAATAGTGTCAAAATTGACACAAAATAGTTTTTAAATCAAATATTATATTATTAATTGTTATTTTATTCCTAAAAATCTAAGGTTCTTCCAAATGACTTAGAGAAGGATATATATATTAATAATAAACAATTTGGGGTTCTTTTGGCATGTTATAGTAAGTGTATTAACCATATAGTGAAAGAAAACAAAAAGACATGGTAAAAGTTAAATTATTTAACTTAGAGTTAAATCTAATTGATAAGGTTAAAATAATATCCCAAACTTGTCTAAATCCTATTGGTTGATAGGATTTCGACCCTTCCCCACTTTAGCTTAGAAATAATACCCTTTGGAACCATTATAAACCGATTTTGACTTTAATATAAAATAATATTTTGAGATATTCCTATGGTGCCCCTCTCCTCCCTTATAAAAGGGCACCTCCTCCCCCTCCTCCTCAAACCAATTTGAGCACTCAAGCTCGGCCATCCCCTGCCATTTTCACCTCTCCACTTCCCTAGAATAATCTTAGAGGTCCTGGTCTTCTTCAAAGACCAATCTTAGTTCCATAAGTGGAGGATTCAAAGAGGCGTTCCAAAGAAGAGGTAATATCCATTACCGATCTTTTCAATTTCTTTCTTCTTCAAATTCTTCTTCATTAGTTGTTTCATGATAAAGTAATAACATCAGTATTACTTACATACTGATATGTTATTATAAATATGAAACAACCCTAATTCACCTTCTATCCATCCTACGGAAAAATGAAATCACCGCGCGTGCGTACGTACGGAATACCGTCTCCACGCCGTGGTGTAATCTATTTTCCACCATCACTTTACAAGGATGGGTATAATGGTGTAATGAGTAACTATTTATGATTATTATAAAATAATTTTGATACTGAAATAATATATATACACTCCAATACAATTCCACGATCATAGTAACGATATCATCACTCGTGCGTACGTACGGAATACCGTCTCCACGATGTGATGTGACTCGTTCTACATGATCATCATTACATAGTAATTATATAAATGAATTGAATGAATAAATATGATATATGTTACACTAATACCATTCTGGATATAAGGTATCTATAACATTAAAAGAAGAATAAGAATGTATCCGGAAAAACACGCATAAGAACAAAAGGTAATACAGACCCGAGTAACAAGTAACAATGAAATATTACTAACAAGAAGCTAAGAATATGACCATATATGATATCATATCAATATGTATGATTTTGGAATAAGTCAATAACATTATTTAAACCATTATACAGGAGCTTCGGACACGTACAAAGCAAATCGGACCTAAGGTAAGGGAAATATCACAATTTCATTTTTATCCGAGATTGTTTATTCGTAAGTATTTACTGGGGTGTATTTTATCATCCACATCCATGTTTCATCAATATGTAATATTATTTCCATCCACCTACAATTGTTTAAATCCATTTTTACCCTTCGGTGAGTTTTTAGTAATATGTGTGAAAGGAATCTTTTGTCGTTTTTCGTACGAGGTACTTTTGGACTTTTCTGACAAAAGTACGAAGAATGTTTTTTTAAATTATACGGAATGAATGGATTTTTAAAACATTATTTCCAAGAAACTTCCTTTACAAGTTTTCAAGTTTATTTTTAATCAACTTCTTTTATTTTAAAGTCGTATGACATGTTATGAAAGGAAAAATGTTTTTGAAGTAGAAAGGATATTTTCCTCGAGAATGGAGTTCAAGTATTTTATCAAAATTATTTTCCATCTAAGATAATAAAAGGGTTCTGTTTTTATCCCTATTATTACATTGGATTGATTATGTTGTGATGGAAATATTTTTATGAATTACTTTATCTTATATGAATTGTTTTATGATGTCATGTTGTTTAAGAATCCCATTTTTATTACATGGGTTACGTTATGATGTATGGTTTATGATTATGTGGCACACATAAGAAAGGATTCATTATAAGATGGGTGGGACCTATATCTCCCTCCAATGCATTGGGTAATGATTTTATATCTCATGAGATAGACATGGCTGGAACGGAAGGTTATTTCGGTTCAGTGATACAGGACTGAAACGAGGAGTGAACTCGGTTCAGAAAGGGACTTTGTCCACTAAGATAGTCTTGGCAATGAGTCATGACTAACAAGAAATGATTTTCCATGATTATGTGTGCATGCCACAAACTTTCAAGTTTTATGTTATGATTATGGGGATCTCATTTTCACTTCTATGATTTATTCCATGTTAAGATATTATGATCTCTTTTGCAGGTTTTGATTTTCAAAAAGATATGATATGATTTTTATTTCCTTTATTTGCCCTTGCTGAGCATTTGAGCTCACCCTTTTATGTTTTCTTTTCCCCAGGTCAGGAAGATGGATATTAAGTAGAATATGCTAAAAGGGACCCTAGATATGATGAAATAAATGGGAGACACTGTAGAAGATTTATGAACCAGTTGTTTATGTTTCCCAGTTTCTAAAGACACTATACCTATACGGTCCTTCGTGGTTTTTTCATATGTTGTAATAAGTGTGCTTCAATTTTGAAGTATTAACAATGTATGTAACGTATGGGTCATTATAGTTGGTATCAAAGGAAAGGTATAGTCAACCTTTGGAAACTAGGATGTGAAAGCCTTAGTAAGAACCCTAAGGATAAGTCTAAGCATAGAACACAATCTTAGTGTTTTAGAAATGGCCTTGGATAACCTAGGATAAGACCTTAAGCATGAAAATTTTATTCTTTAATTATGTGGTTTTCCTATTATAATTAGTGTTTCTCACACTATTCTTCTTGGTTTTAGTCAATGGCTGGAACCCGAAGGAACCGTGTTAATGCAGAATGCGATGGGCAATGCAATGATTGTCCCCCTGAGCAACCAAATGATATGGGAGCTGGAATGCAAAATCTTGTAGCCATGCTCACACAACTTTCTCAAGCTATGAATAATGCGGGATTTCCAAACGAGCAAAGGAAGGAGCAACATTCTGTTGAATCCTTCATGAGGCAGCATCCACCTTCTTTCAGCGGGTCTACTGATCCATTAGTTGCTGAACAATGGATTAGTACTACTGAAAAGATATTTTCAGTTCTTCAATGTTCTGAGCATGATAAAGTTATCCTAGCAGTGTATCGTTTGGAAGGAGATGCTGATCAATGGTGGAATATTATTAAGAATACGAGGAAAAGGGATGAAATTGAGTATATGGAATGGGACAAGTTCAAGAACTTATTTTTCAATAAGTACTTCCCTCGTATTCTCCGAACAAAGATGGAGAAAGAGTTTCTTGAACTGAAGCAAAGGGATGATGAATCTGTTGGTACCTATGAAGCAAATTTTACAAGACTTGCAAGGTACGCTTCTGGTATTATTAACCAACCTGAGAGTAAGATCGATCGATTCTTTAGTGGCTTAAAACCAAGTCTTCGAAGGGCGTTAGCCATAAGGGACTTTAATAGCTACGAGGAAATCGTTCGATGTGCTCTCAAAGTCGAGATGGAGATTGGAGTAACCCATTAGTCACATGGGTTTGACAAGAAGAGGAAGATGGAATTCAAACAAAAATCTCAAGAGCACAAGGAAAAGAAGATGAGCTTTTCCTTATGCTCAAAGTGTGGAAAGAAACATGGAGGGAGTTGTCTTAAAGGGACAAGTAAATGTTTTAAATGTGGAAAGGAAGGTCATCGGGCATTTGAATGCCGTGATAAAGGGAAGAAGATGTCTAATGACGCAAACAAAGGAAGGGATACACAGAATGAACCTACTACACTTCAATGTTTCAAGTGCAAGGAGATGGGGCATTATGCCAATCAATGCCCAAATCCAAGGGTTGATGATGATGGTCGACGTCAACAAAATCTTAAGGCTAAAGACAAAGGAAAGTCACATGCAATTTCTATCAGCAATGTGGAGTACGATAACGAAGTGGTGAAAGGTACACTTACCATCCACTCTAAAGTAGCAAATGTTTTATTTGATTCTGGATCCACCCACTCTTTTATTTCTAAAGAATTTTCTAAGGGTATCACCTTATTACCTCAACAATTAGATGTTGAGTTAGCTGTGACAACACCTAATGGCACAACAGTCGCATCAAAAGTTTATAATTCTTCTCCGATCGATGTTTTTGGGAAAGTGCTTCCTGCAAATCATGTGATCCTTCCTTTAGTGGAATTTGATGTGATTCTTGGCATGGATTGGCTTTCTCTACATGGAGCTCATATCAATTGCCAAATAAGGGAAGTCACATTTCATATTCCAGATCAATCTACGATCGGCTATCGATGAAAGGATGAATATAACCTTCCAGTGGAAATTTCTTCCATCTTATGGGTATTGATTCCACTAAATGAAGGTTATTTATCTCAAATGGTTGGTGAGAAACTCACGATTAAGAATATGCCCATTGTACGGGAGTTTTATGATGTCTTTCCAGAGGAATTACCGGGTCTTCCACCAAATGGTGAAGTTGAGTTTTCAATAGAACTCGTACCGGGTGCTTTGCCTATTTCAAAGACACCTTATAGAATGGCCCCCTTTAGTTGCAGAAATTGAAGAAGCAACTCCAAGAGAATCTTGATAAGGGATTCATACGCCCTAGTGCGTCACCTTGGGGAGCACCTGTTCTATTTGTTAAGAAGAAAGATGGATCAATGAGACTCTGCATTGATTATCGAGAACTTATCAAGATCACTATCAAGAACAAATATCCTCTCCCACGCATTGATGACTTATTTGACCAATTACGCGGAGCTCAATACTTTTCCAAGATTGATCTTCGTTCAGGGTATCATCAATTAAGGGTCAAAAGGGAGGATATACCAAAGACGGCTTTCCGTACAAGGTATGGACACTATGAATTTATAGTGATGCCATTTGGTCTTACTAATTCCCCTGCTATCTTCATGGATCTAATTAATAGAGTCTTTAGAGACTATCTTGATCAATTTGTGGTAGTCTTCATAGAAGATATTCTTGTCTATTCAAAGTGCAAGGAAGAGCATGAAGATCACTTGAGAATTATATTGAAGACCTTGAGAATGGAGAAGCTTTATGCCAAATTTACCAAGTGTGGATTTTGGCTTCAAAAAGTTTCATTTTTGGGTCACATAATCTCAAAAGAGGGGATATCTGTGGATCTAGAAAAAACAGAGGTTATCGAAAGATGGTCAAGACCAACAACAGTAACTGAGATCCGAAGTTTTCTTGGTTTGGCTGGATATTATCGACGTTTTTTAAAGGATTTTTCACGATTATCTAATCCACTCACCAAGTTGACTCGGAAAGGAGTTAAGTTTGTTTGGACAAAGGAATGTGAAGAGAATTTCAAGGAGTTGAAAAGAAGGTTATCCAGTGCACCTGTGCTCACACTGCCTTGTAGTGGAGAAAGGTTTGTGATTTACAGTGATTCATCCAAGAAGGGATTGGGGTGTGTTCTTATGCAAAAAGATATGGTGATAGCTTATGCCTCACGATAGTTGAAAATCCATGAGCAAAATTACCCAACTCATGATTTGGAGTTGGCTGCGGTAATCTTTTCATTAAAGATTTGGAGGCATTACCTTTATGGTGAAAGGTGTGATATTTATACTGATCATAAAAGTTTAAAGTATATTTTCACACAAAAGGAGTTGAATATGCGTCAAAGAAGATGGTTGGAGCTGATTAAGGATTACGACTGCTCAATCCATTACCACCCTAGGAAAGCAAACAAGGTGGCAGATGCATTAAGTCGACAAGACCATGCTAGTTTATCCATGATGAGGATCACAAAAGATCCAATATTTATGGATTTACAAAAGGATGGATCTTGGAATTATAATGGAAGGGGGGAAATCTTATCTTTCTCAAATGAATGTTCAACCATCTATATATGTGAAGATTAAAGAGGCACAGAAAGAAGATGTCGAGTTACAAAAGAAGGTGAGAAATGTTCCTGAATTCAACCTTGATTGTGATGAGATAATAAAGTTCCGGAATTGGGTTTCTGTTCCTCCCATCCCCGAATGAAAGAAGGAGCTGCTGGATGAGGCTCATAGTTCATCATTCTCTATTCATCCTGGAAGCACGAAGATGTATATGGACCTTAAAGAGTACTTCTGGTGGGATGGCATGAAAAGAGATGTTGCTGAATATGTCTCTCGATTCTTGGTTTGTCAACAAGTTAAAGCTGAGAGACAGAAGTCTAAGGGGATGTTACAACCATTACCCATACCCGAATGGAAATTGGAAAACATCACTATGGACTTTATCACAGGACTTCCTAAAACATCCAAAGGCAATAATGCTATCTGGGTCATAGTTGATCGTCTTACAAAGTCTGCACACTTCATTGCAATTAGAGAGGATTTCTCTCAAGATCAGCTTGCCAGGATATATGTAAAGGAAGTGGTAAGATTGCATGGAGTACCACTTTCTATTATATCTGATCGGGATCCGAGATTTACCTCGAAGTTCTGGCAAAGTCTTCAGCATACTCTGGATACAGAGTTGAGTTTCATCACTGCTTATCAACCCCAGACAGACGGTCAGTCTGAGAGAACAATTCAAACCCTAAAAGATATGTTGAGAGCTTGATCTATGTATTTCAAAGGAGGTTGGGATCAACACCTACCTTTGGTGGAATTTTCTTATATTAATAGCTTTCACTCCAGTATTCAGATGGCTCCTTATGAAGCTCTCTACGGAAAGAAATGCAGGACTCCAACTTGCTGGGATGAAGTTGGGGAAAGAAAGCTATTAGGACCTGATCTCGTTAATGAAATGGTAGAAAAGGTCAGATCTATTCAACAACACATAAGAGCAGCTCAGAGTCGACAGAAAAGCTATGCCGACAACCGAAGAAAATACCTAGAGTTTGAAGTGGGTGATAAAGTGTTCTTACTAATATCTCCCTGGAAGAGGGTTATGAGATTTGGAAAGAAGGGGAAGTTGAGCCCTAGATATATCGGTCCTTTCGAAATACTGGATCGTGTTGGGAAGGTAGCTTACCGATTGGCGCTTCCACCGAATCTCTCTCAAGTTCACGATGTGTTCCATGTATCTCTCCTGAGAAAGTACATACCTGATCCTTCACATGTACTCAGCTCAGAAGGTGTACCACTCGAGCAAGATCTTTCTTATGAAGAACAACCGATAGAGATTCTGGATCGTAGCGAAAAAGTCCTACGAAACAAGACCACTCGATTGGTGAAAGTTTTATGGAGGAACCACCAACTTGAAGATGCTACGTGGGAGCTTGAGGATATGATGAGGGAGAAGTATCCTCATCTGTTTGTTACAAAGTGACGAATTTCGAGGGAGAAATTCTTTTTAAGGGGGGTAGAATGTAACACCCGAGATTTTTATGAGTAATATTTTGTTTTTATATCATCAAAGGAATCTTTCACTACACACTTTCTTGGCTTATTTTACAAGCAATCACGACCTTCCTCGATAGCTTGCGTCGTACGCAATACTGAGTTTCACTAAACAACGATATGCTATTAAAATATTATTAAAACTAGCCGTTATGAATAGTAATAACCACTTTTTGAAATTTTATAAATTTTATTTTTCAAAATGGACTTCATTTTTGGATTCGGAATACCGAAATTAGCATAGGGTGAAATTTTGGTATTTTTCTGAAAACATTCAATTTTTGATGAATAGTGAAACCACTAAGTGGTAGGTTAAAAACTAAATTTTGCATAAAACTTAATTTTACCGCTTCTGTGAATGGAATTTCGAAAATCCGACAGACACGGTTGATATCAGTAAGTAAAATGTGGTTCAATGAGATAAAAATAATTTTTTGGTGAATAGTAACTTTTTACTTTTTTAACCGCGGTTAATAGTAAATAGGGTAACTAAGGGTAAATATGATATTAATATTACCCTAACACATGTCCTAATTCTATTTGACAAGTGTAATTCGACCAAAAACAAACTTAGGAATAATAATATGACCATTTAGGCCCACTTGGATTAGATTAGGACATTTATTATTAATTTATTTAAAGAATGGTTAAAATAGTTAAAATCAAAGTTTAATAAGTAAATAATTTTTAATATGGGGTTATACATAAGATAAATTCGACTATAAATATTCATTAGAAAGATAAAAAGCTTTCCTACATAATGGTATTTTATTTGTAATTTTTAGACAATATATAATTTATGTTATTTATGACACAATAATGATGCAGTAATTATCTTATTAATGAAATATTGACATAATTGATGTTATAAACACAGAAATAAATGTAATTTGAGACTTTTTATGAATTCCACTAATTTTCTAGGTTACTATGATATATTAGTGTTGATTTAATCAACTTGTTTTGAACATATAATTCTGTTATGACTTTCACAAAAATCATATATCAAATAGTGTCAAAATTGACACAAAATAGTTTTTAAATCAAATATTATATTATTAATTGTTATTTTATTCATAAAAATCTATGTTTCGGCCAAATGACTTAGATAAGGATATATATATTAATAATAAACAATTTGGGGTTAGTTTGGCATGTTATATTAAGTGTATTAACCATATAATGAAAGAAAACAAAAAGACATGGTAAAAGTTAAATTATTTAACTTAGAGTTAAATCTAATTGATAAGGTTAAAATAATATCCCAAACTTTCCTAAATCCTATTGGTTGATAGGATTTCGACCCTTCCCCACTTTAGCTTCGAAATAAGACCCTTTGGAACCATTATAAACCGATTTTTACTTTAATATAAAATAATATTTTGAGATATTCCTAAGGTGCCCCTCTCCTCCCTTATAAAAGGGCACCTCCTCCCCCTCCTCCTCACACCAATTTGACCACTCAAGCTCGGCCAACCCCTGCCATTTTCTCCTCTCCACTTCCCTAGAATAATCCTAGATGTCCTGGTATTCTTCAAAGTCTAATCTTAGTTCCCTAAGTGGAGGATTCAAAGAGGCGTTCCAAAGAAGAGGTAATATCCATTACCGATCTTTTCAATTTCTTTCTTCTTCAACTTCTTGTTCTTTAGTTGTTTCATGATAAAGTAATAACATCAGTATTAATTACATACTAATATGTTATTATAAATATGAAACAACCCTAATTAACCTTCTATCCATCCTACGGAAAAATGAAATCACCGCGCGTGCGTACGTACGGAATACCGTCTCCTCGCCGTGGTGTAATCTATTTTCCACCATCACTTTACAAGGATGGGTATAATGGTGTAATGAGTAACTATTTATGATTATTATAAAGTAATATTGATACTGAAATAATATATATACACTCCAATACAATTCCACGTTCATAGGAACGATATCATCACTCGTGCGTACGTACGGAATACCGTCTCCACGATGTGATGTGACTCGTTCTACATGATCCTCATTACATAGTAATTATATAAATGAATTTAATGAATAAATATGATATATGTTACACTAATACCATTCTGGATATAAGGTATCTATAACCTTAAAAGAAGAATAAGAATGTATTCGGCAAAACACGCATAAGAACAAAAGGCAATAAAGACCCGAGTAACAAGTAACAATGAAATATTACTAACAAGAAGCTAAGAATATGACCATATATGATATCATATCAATATGTATGATTCTGTAATAATTCAATAACATTATTTAAACCATTATACAGGAGCTTCGGAGACGTAAAAAGCAAATCGGACCTAAGGTAAGGGAAATATCACAATCTCATTTTTATCCGAGATTGTTTATTCGTAAGTATTTACTGGGGTGTATTTTATCATCCACATCCATGTTTCATCAATATGTAATATTATTTCTATCCACCTACAATTTTTTAAATCCATTTTTACCCTTCGGTGAGTTTTTAGTAATATGTATGAAAGGAATCTTTTGTCGTTTTTCGTACGAGGTACTTTTTGACTTTTCCAACAAAAGTACGAAGAATGTTTTTTTAACTTATACGGCATGAATGGATTTTTAAAACATTATTTGCATGAAACATATTTTACAAGTTTTCATGTTTATTTTTAATCAACTTCTTTTATTTTAAAGTCGTATGACATGTTATGAAAGGAAAAATGTTTTTGAAGTAGAAAGGATATTTTCCTCAAGAATGGAGTTCAAGTATTTTATCAAAATTATTTTCCATCTAAGATAATAAAAGGGTTCTGTTTTTATCCCTATTATTACATTGGTTTGATTATGTTGTGATGGAAATATTTTTATGAATTCCTTTATCTTATATCAATTGTTTTATGATGTCATGTTGTTTAAGAATCCCATTTTTATTACATGGGTTACGTTATGATGTATGGTTTATGATTTTGTGGCACACATAAGAAAGGATTCATTATAAGATGGGTGGGACCTATATCTCCCTCCAATGCATTGGGTAAAGATTTTATATCTAATGATATAGACATGGCTGGAATGGAAGGTTATTTCGGTTCAGTGATACAGGACTGAAACGAGGAGTGAACTCGGTTCAGAAAGGGACTTTGTCCACTATGATAGTCTTGGCAATGAGACATGACTAACAAGAAATGATTTTCCATGATTATGTGTGCATGCCACAAAGTTTCAAGTTTTATGTTTTGATTATGGGGATCTCATTTTCACTTCTATGATTTATTCAATGTTAAGATATTATGATCTCTTTTGCAGGTTTTGATTTTCAAAAAAATATGATATGATTTTTATTTCCTTTATTTGCCCTTGCTGAGCATTTGAGCTCACTCTTTTATGTTTTCTTTTCCCCAGGTCAGGAAGATGGATATTAAGTAGAATATGCTAAAAGGGACCCTAGATATGATGAAATAAATGGGAGACACTGTAGAAGATTTATGAACCAGTTGTTTATGTTTCCCAGTTACTAAAGTCACTATACCTATACGGTCCTTTGTGGATTTGTCATATGTTGTAATAAGTGTGCTTCAATTTTGAAGTATTAACAATGTATGTAAAGTATGGGTCGTTATAGTATACTAGTGTAATAAATAGATTTGTAGCTAGTCCATATAAATATTATTATGTGAATTATTTTTGTATTGAATAATCAATGTAATTACATTTTAATTTTTTATATGGTAAATGACTTCTAAAGAAAAATTAGTATGTTGGTAAATATTAATATTAAATAAGGAAATATATTATTATGAATTTATGAATTTTGGAATTAAATAATATATTAATAAAATATTATTTTAAATTTCTACTATTAATTATAAATGATCATATAATATTTATGAGGTCAGTTGTAAATTTTATTAATGTTTGAAAACTGTTTCTGTCAAAAGATGTCAATATTCAATAAATTTCTATTTTTATTTTATATTTGAAAAATAAAATATTTAGAAAATTATTTTGATAAAATTAATATTTTTTTATAATCAATATGGTTAAATTATACAATGTCGACTTTTTTGTTATTTTCTGAGACATTCGAATTAATAAGTTAAAAATTAAATACCATATAAATATATATTGTGTATTATAACATCATAATGAACCAATAGTGACGTAATAAAACCATATAGAATTTATCTATATAGAAATATATTGTTTTAATTTAAATAATGTAATTTAAGGTTTATTTTATTTATTTTGAAAAGCCTTAGTGAATCCTCTAAGACATATAAAATATTTTTATAATTTTAAAATCATTTCCTTGAAAGTGTGACTCACCTCCACAAAAGAATGAGAAATATTTTAATATCATCAACTAGTAACCCTGAAAAATAATATATACCACTCCCATTTTCTAAAAATCATGTGGAATACAATGTGATAATTTTTTGTTTTGAATATAATCTTGTGTAGTGTCCAAAACATTAATAATAGGGAATATCCCCACTTTTCTTTTACAAATTTACCCAAGCACCAATTTCTCTACACCAAACCTATTTTATTCTAGATTTAATTATGACCCAAACTCCAAAGATTTATACAATGGTTCCCCCAAGATCCTGGGAATCCTCCCCATTCCATTGGGATCACACATCCATTAAATGGATTCCTCTCTTCTTCTTTGAATTCAGTCACCTTATTTGAGTGTATTTTTTTTATTTCAATTAAATTCTATTAAATTTGTTTGTAATCATTACCTTAATTTATAATTGTTGTTATTTCAATGGGGGATATTTTAACCTTCTCCATTTGGACCCTTAATTTCTAAATTTAGTAAATGATTAAACTCTCCTCTTTTTCATTAATGAATTTATTTTAGATTATGCATGTAAATTCCATTTCATATTTTATTATGTTTTGGTGTTTCATCCCCATACATTACATGTCATGTATAATTTTTGGGATACCAATTTATCTCTCATCATCCCATTTTACACATTTCTATTTCATTTCGATATGCTGCCGAAACTACACCATGATTACCCATGTCAAAATCATCAAAAAGTGAATACCATGCATATTTCCCCACAAAATTTATTCACTATTTTGTTCACATACTTATTTATTGGTAAATTAAATGTTTGCATTCCACAAACATTTAATATTGATTAAATTATTTTTTTAACGAATCCATATTATATTTTCGGTGTGCCACACCTATACATGAAAATAAAATTATAGTGATGGGTGCGTCATGATAGACTCTCATCCATAGGGTAATGTTTTGAATATTGATATGCCACATGAAATGATGTTTCAACCAGGCTAATTCATGTTAAATGAGGTTTTACTCATTCTAATCCTGTGCAATTAGCCATTGATCAAGCAAATATCATGTTTTATATTGTCTCCACATTTCGATGTTATGAATAACATGAAATATTATGCCTTTAGGTTCATTTTACTCTTATCATAAATTTATATGAATTTTTCATAACATGTATGGTATAGTTCATGGTATGCCTTTTTTACTAAATTAATGGGCATTATAGCTCAAACTTTTCTTATGTGTACCCTCATGTTATCCCATTCAATTCCAGGTATGAATGGATTTTATGGCCATGTAAAAGATGATTTAAATAAACATGTGTATTTCATGTTTTAATGTTCTATGTAATGTTCCAATGCCTGAAAGATGCTAAACCTATAAATCATTGGAGTTGTATTAGGTGCATGATTATTTAATAATTAATGTTTAAATATGAAATAAAGTTCAGGGTCATTATAATAATTATTAATAAATAAATTTGATTTATTAATGTCATTTATCTATGTTGATAGGGTCTCAA
This sequence comes from Viscum album, assembly GCA_963277665.1. NCBI lineage: Eukaryota > Viridiplantae > Streptophyta > Magnoliopsida > Santalales > Viscaceae > Viscum > Viscum album. The sequence continues at coordinate 862,088,950 of OY728152.1, read as the reverse complement.
GATTGATATTTCTGTATTGAAAAGATTTACTAGAGGGGTTTGACTCCATTAAATAGGTTGGTGGTCTTAATGATTCTTGTAAACATGTTTTTTCTTATCATAGTGCATGGTTTTAAGTGGTTGTGTGCATATGTATTTTTTCATTCTAAAAAAGGGATGTAAATATCATAATGTTTTATAATAAGATAGTATTATCTTTATGGTAGAATGTAACCTGGATTCAATATTTATTTGGACCATACAACTATGTAATTGGGGTAATTTATCATTGTTTTATAACATAATAAGTTAGGTTAAATTTTATTTTGTTTATTTTTTTGGAAATATTAGATATATTCATGGTGTTATTGGAACTAATATTGACCTCCATAAACTAAGAACAGGATGAGTTCATTTTATAGGGAATGATATGGATGAATAATTGTTATAGATCACTATATATAGATAGATGGGTTGTTTATAGTGGGCTTAGGCAATTTCCAATCATCATAGGTGTTCTCAGTAGAACAAAGAGTTAGAAATCAAAATATGGTTCACAAACTAATTCATGAATATTTTGAGAGATTAATTGGGTTTTGTGATGAATGTACAATTAGTGGGAATCCATTTTTGATCCGATATGTATAGATATGTGGGTTTATATAATGTATATTTAATGGTTAGTTGGAATTATATATTACACACACACACCTATAGAATGGTTAGGATCAATATAGTAATTTATTTTTTTGATAAATCCATATAGGTAGTATTGTATTATGTAATAAATGTGAAACATAATTGGACGCTTTAATGTTGTGTCATTTCCCTATGTGGGACCAGAGAAACTGACTTATTTGTCTTAGACAGAGAGGTATGTCAAAGATCATAAATGGATAATTTCCACAAGGTGTAGTAAATAATTATAGATTGTGGATGCAAGTATATATTATTGGTAGTAGTTGGAATTTGTTGAAAAGATTAAAGATGGATGTTCATGTAGAGACCCGAAGCCTGACATACATGGACATTACATTACTTTTGCGGAATAATTAGTACATAACAAAAACACACACACACAAGGATCGTAATAGTTTAGTGTCTTTGGAAACTCAGAATTTAATCTTCTAATCATGGTGAAATATCTTCAACATCTCCCATAAAGATCTTCCCCTTTTTTTTACCTAAAACCTTTCTTTATGTCCTGGGGAAAAGAAAACATAAAAGGGTGAGCTCAAATGCTCAGTCAGGGTAAACAAAATAAATATCAGTCACATCATATTCATAAGAACATAACATTTTGGAAATCTTAACCTGCAAAAGAGAGCATAATTTCATAACATGGGATAAATCATAGTAGTGAAATGAAATCCCAATAAGCATAACTTAAAACATGAAACTTTGTGGCATACACACATAATCATAGATAATCATTTCTTTTTAGTCATGACTCATTGTCAAGACTATCTTAGTGGACAAAGTCCCTTTCTGAATCGAGTCACCCTCGTTTCAGTCCTGTTTCAATGAACCGGTATAACCTACCATTCCAGTCATGTCTATCTCATGAGATATGAAATCTTTACCCAATTCATTGGAGGGAGATATAGGTCCCACCCATCTCATAATTATACCATTCTTATGTGTTCCACAAAATCATAAACCATACATCATTGCATAACCCATGTAATACAAATTGGAATCTTAAACATCATGACATAATAAAACAATTCATATAAGATAAAGGAATTCATAAAAATAATTTCATCACAACATAATCAAATCAATGTAATAAAAGGGATAAAAACAGAACCGTTTATTATCTTAAATGGAAAATAATTTTGATAAAACACTTGAACTTCATTCTTGAGGAAAATATCCTTTCTACTTTAAAAACACTTTTCCTTTCTTAACATGTCGTACAATTATAAACTAAAAGGAGTTGATTAAAAATAAACTTGAAATATTTTAAAGTAATATTCTTGGAAATAATGTTTTAAAAATACATTCATGCCATATAAGTTAAAAAAACATTCTTCTCGTACTTTTGTCGGAAAGTCAAAAAGTACCTTGTACGAAAAAAATGACAAAATATTCCTTTCATATCCTTTACTAAAAACTCACTGAAGGGTAAAATTGGATTTAAACAATTGTAGGTGGATGGAAATAAAATTAGATATTGAAGAAACATGGATTTGGATGATAAAATACAATCCAGTAAATACCAAAGTATAAACAATCTCGGATAAAAATGAGATTGTGATATTTCCCTTACCTTAGGTCTGACTTGCTTTGTAAGTGTCCGAACCTCCTGTATAATGATTTAAATCATGTTATTGACTTATTCCAGAATCATATTCATTGTCATTATATCATATATAGTACACTTATGACTTTATATTACCCGTTCTTTTGTAAATTTATGTTAAAGTAGCGTTTTGGGTAAAATCGTCTCATTTGTCGTTCGTGTTTTTAACTTGTAATTATTCATATGATTACATAGATCATGATTACTTAATTCTAGAATATAAAACATGATTTATATATATATATATATATATTCAGAATATACATATATAATAAATCAGTAAATGGAAAAAAATACACCGTTCATGGAGATGGTAGTCCGTACGTACGCATGAACGATGTTTTCATTTCCTTATTGAATTGAATGGAATTAAGTAGATGACATACATATAAATATAAATAATTCCAGTATCATTATTAGGTCATATATTTCATTAGTACTTATTATATATAAATTATTATCATTCATGAATGGTTAATCATTGAGAATGAATCTCATCGCGTCGTGGAGACGGTAGTCTGTACGTACGCACGAGTGATGATATCGTTCCCATGGTCGTGGAATTGTGTTGAAGTGTATGTATACTATTTAAGTATCAATATCACTTAATAATAATCATATATAGTTACACATTACACCTTTATACCCATCCAATTAAGGTGGTGGCGGAAAATAGATTACACCACGGCGTGGAGACGGTATTCTGTACGTACGCACGCGCGATGATTTCCTTTTTCCGTAGGATGGATAGAAGGTTAATTAGAGTTGTTCCATATTTATAATAACATATCAGTATATAAAAAATACTGATGTTATTACTTTATCATGAAACAAATAAAGAAAAAGAAGTTGAAGAAGAAAGAAATTGAAAAAGACCGGTAATGGATATTACCTCTTTTTGACGCGCCTTTTCTTAGCATCCACTTAATGAACTAAGGATGGCCTTTCAAGAAGGCCATGACCTCTAGGATGATACTAGGGAAGTGGAGAAGGGATTTTGGCAGGGTTTGGCCGAGCTTGAAGGCTCAAAGTTGTGTGAGGAAGAGAGGGAGGAGGTGCCCTTTTATAAGGGAGGAGAGGGGCACCTTAGGAATATCTCAAAATATTATTTTATATTAAAGTCAAAATCGGTTTATAATGGTTCCAAAGGGTATTATTTCGAATCTAAAGTAGGGATGGGTCGAAATCGTATCAACCAATAGGATTTAGACAGGTTTAGGTTGTTATTTTAAACTTATCAATTAGATTTAACTCTATGTTAAATAATTTAACTTTTACCGTGTCTTTTTGTTTTCTTACACTATATGGTTAATACACTTACAATATCATGCAAAAAGAACCCCAAATAGTTTATTATTAATATATATATCCTTATCTATGTCATTTGGCCGAACCTTAGATTTTTTGAAATAAAATAACAATTAATAATATAATATTTGATTTAAAAACTATTTTGTGTCAATTTTGACACTATTTAATATATGATTTTTTTGAAAGTCATAACAGAATTATATTTTCGAACCAAGTTGATTAAATCTACACTAATATATCATAGTAACCTAGAAAATTGTTGGAATTCATAAAAAGTCTCAAATTACATTTATTTTGGTGTTTATAACATCAATTATGTCAATATTTCATTAATATGATAATTACTGCATCATCATTGTTTCATAAATAAATTAAATTATTTAATGTCTAAAAATTACAAATAAAATACTATTATATAGGAAATCTTTTTAGCTTTCTAATAAATATTTATAGTCGAATTTATCTTATGTATAACCCCATATTAATAAATGATTTACTTATTAAACTTTGATTTTAACTATTTTTACTATTCATTAAATAAAATAATATTAAATGTCATAATCTAATCCAAGTGGACCTAAATGGTAATATTATATTAATAAGGTTGTTTTTGGTCGAATAACACTTATCCAATAGAATTAGGACATGTGTTAGGGTAATAGTAATATCATTTTTACCCTTAATTACCCTATTTATTTTTAACTGTGGTAAATAAAAGTAAAAAGTTACTATTCACCAAAAATTATTTTCATCTCATTGAACCACATTTTACATACTGACATCAACCGTGTCTCTCGGATTTTTGAAATTTCACTCACAGAAGCGGTAAAATTATGTTTTATGAAAAATTCAGTTTTTTTAACTACCACTTAGTGGTTTCACTATTCACCAAAAATTGAAAGTTTTCAGAAAAATACCAAAACTTAGGCCTAAAGTATATTTGATATTATGAACTCAAAAATGATTTCTATTTTACCAAATTAAAAACATATCAGTTGCATTAATTAATTTAAAAATTAATTCGCGCCGTCAAAACAAAAGGCGTGTTTTTAAGAGATAATAACTATCAAAAGATTGACACTTGTTTATAAATGGTTTAAATGTGAAATTACATCCAATGACCAAAATTGTGTTAAATTGTAAAAATATATTATAAATATATTTTAAAACCACTCAAATTAATAATTTATCACTATTAATTATTTCGATTAAAAAAGTTGTTTTTAATTAAAATTTAGTAATTTTCACTATTCATCAAAATATGAAAGTTATCCGAAAATCACCAAAATTTCACATTAGGCTAAATTCGATACTCCGAATCCATAAATGAATTCCATTTTGAAAAATAAAATTTACAAAATTTCAAAAAGTATTTATTACTATTCATAACGGATAGTTTTAATAATATTTTAATAGCATATCGTTGTTTAGTGAAACTTCGTGTTGCGTACAACACACACTATCGTGGAAGGTCGCGATTTCGTGTAATTCAAGCCAGGTCAGAGATGATTGTTGTGAAAGCTCCTTTTGGTGTAGCGTATAACACAATACATTAATGAAATTAAAAAGAATATTTTTCATAAAATCTCAGGGTGTTACATTCTACCCCCCTTAAAATGAATTTCACCCTCGAAATTCGTCGGGGTTATAAATGGTTTACTATTCGAAAGTTTCTTTAATCGAAACCCACATCGTAAAAAGTAATACCAAAAACAATCTTTAAAAACATAAGTATGAAACGTAACGGTTACCCAAATAAACTAATCATTGGGTTTCCACATAAGTGAAAATATGGATATGGAAGAGAAATCTAACCATCATGTTCTGATGGAGAGTGGTAGAGAACATGGCTATGGAAAAGCTAGCTATCACAAATCCATAAATTTGTGACAATCTAAGGTACCATCTGATTAATAAGATATAAGATCACTAGGACAACATTTTTGGTTTTCAAGATCATTTCCCTAAAGTTGAAGAATTTGAATTAGAATAAATACTTACTTTATTTTGGTACAATCTCACTGTTGTTCGTTCCTTGAACAATTTCCACTTCATCTCTTAAATAAATGAAGTTGAATTTTTTATTCGTGAAATTTTAGTAGATCATGTGATAGAATGACGGGTCATTCCATCTGTCTCAAACAAAAGGTTAGCAAAAGTTATTAAATATACATAAGTCATTATATAGTGAGATTAATCATATATGGTTCCTAAAATGGACATATACTTCATATATCATACTTCTTAATATAATAAAACTAGTTTCTACTAAACAGGGACTTCCTGTAGGTCAGTGGTAGGCAATAAAGGCCAGTCACACTTCAGTTTTGGGTTCGATTCCCACATCCTTGTCCGACGCGATGGGCTGTCGCCCGTCCTGCAGGTTGTCCTTTTTCTAAAACTATATTACAATAACATCCTATCAATAATATCAAAAAAAACTTCTATCCTTAAACAATACTAACTTATGTCCAACATAATCCATTCCAATCTTTAGGCTTATCTATAATACTGTAGTCCACTCTCAAAATATAGTGAAAACGATTACCATAGATTTAATACCATCGTTGATCCCCACATATCATAAGATATGTCTTGTTGGTCACATTCCAAACATTCAAAGGCCTTAATCAAGTATTCTCTTGAATACCCATTGAACCTTAGTGAAAACATGAATGCAGTTAAAAGTTAACTCTTTCCACATACCAAAATCCTCAAAATTCTATATACTAAAACCATGATATCACTTAGTCCTTATATCAATCATGAGCTCATGAATACTGTCAAATATTTCATTTTCTCGTTTCCCTTCATTGTGCGCATATCATTCTTTTTCCAAAAATAACTCAATGACTTTCCATGGTTACTGATACCATAAAATTATTGAAAACCACAATAGACTAAAACATAAATATTCCAATATTCCACGATACTATATAAAACATTATTTTGGAATAAACACTTAATCATTCCACCACATCATTGTCATATTCAACATCAGCAATAGTGATCGCATGTGACTTACCTTTGACCTTTTCCTTAAGTAGTTGCTCATGTTGATCATCACTAACACTTGGATTAGGGCATTTATTAGCATAATGCCCCATTTACTTGCACTTGAAGCATTGAAGTGTTGGTGGTGCGTTATCTGCAGTGTTTGCTTTGTTCACATCATTAGAAACCCTTTTTCCATTACTTTGACACTCAGCTGCTCGATGACTTTCTTTTCCACACTTAAAACATTTTCTAGTCCCTTTATGACAATCTCCACCATGCTTCTTTCCACACTTTGTGCATAAGGAAACATTCATCTTCTTTTCACCATTATTCTGAGATTTCTCCTTGAACTCCATCTTTCGTTTCTTGTCAAAACCATGAGATGGATATGTAACACCAACTTCAATTTCTACCTTGATAGCACAACGCACAATTCCTTCATAGCTACTGATGTCTCTTATAGATAATGCCCTTCGAAGACTTGGTTTTAAGCCACTGAAAAATCGATCAACATTACTTTCAGGTTGGATGATAAAGCCAGATGCATACCTTGAAAGTCTTGTAAAATTCTCTTCGTATATACCAACAGATTCATCATCCTTCTGCTTCAGCTCAAGAAACTCCTTTTCCATCTTTGTTCGAAGAATACAAGGGAAGTACTTACTGAAAAAAAAGTTCTTGAATTCATCCCATTCCATGGACTCAATTTCATCTCTTGGCCTCGTATTCTTTATAAGATTCCACCATTGATCAGCTTCACCTTCCAAACGATATACGGCTAAGATGACTTTATCATGTTCAGAACATTGAAGTACTGAAAATATCTTTTCAGTGGTACTGATCCATTGTTCAGCAACAAGTGGATCGGAATTCCCACTGAAAGAAGGTGTAGATTGCCTCATGAAGGACTCAATAGAATATTGTTCCCTTCTCTGCTCATTTGGAAGTCCAGAATGATTCATAGCTTTAGTAATTATAGCAATAAGATATTGCACTCCATCTCCCATAACATTTGTTTGTTCAGGAGGGAATCATTGCATTGTCCATTTCATTGATCAACACGGTTCCTTCGGGTTCCAGCCATCGTCTAAAACCCAAAAAGAATAGTGTGAGAGGCAAAAATCATGCTAGGGAAAACAACATAATAAAGGGGGAGTACCTTAAATATCTAACATCTTAGGTTTAATTCTATGATCGTTATCATAATTCTAGTACTATAACCTATATGTATACTTAACCTTAGGGGCATCCCTAGACATACCATAGAAATATCTCTAGGGATCTCACTAACGTTTTCGCGTCCTAGTTTCCAAAGGTTGACTAAACCTTTCCTCTGATACCAACTGTAGATACCCAAAGCCTGACATAAATGGACATTACATTACTTTTTCGGAATACTTAGTACATAACATAAACAAACACACCCAAGGATCGTAATAGTTTAGGGTCTTTGGAAACTCGGAATTTAATCTTCTAATCGTGGTGAAAGATCTTCAACTTCTCCCATAATGATCTTCCCCTTTTTTTACCTAAAACTTTTCATTATGTCATGGGGAAAAGAAAACATAAAAGGGTGAGCTCAAATGCTAAGTAAGGGTACACAAAATAAATATCAATCACATCATATTCATAAGAACATAACATTTTGGAAATGTTATCCTGCAAAAGAGAGCATAATATCATAACATGGGATAAATCATAGTAGTGAAATGAAATCCCAATAATCATAATTTAAAACATGAAACTTTGTGTAATTCACACATAATCATAGAGAATCATTTCTTGTTAGTCATGACTCATTGCCAAGACTATCTTAGTGGACAAAGTCCCTTTCTGAATCGAGTCACCCTCGTTTCAGTCCTGTTTCACTGAACCGGTATAACCTACCATTCCAGTCATTTCTATCTCATGAGATATGAAATCCTTACCCAATGCATTGGAGGGAGATATAGGTCCCACCCATCTCATAATTATACCATTCTTATGTGTTCCACAAAATCATAAACCATACATCATTGCATAACCCATGTAATACAAATGGGAATCTTAAACATCATGACCTCTTAAAACAATTCATATAAGATAATGGAATTCATAAAAATAATTCCATCACAACATAATCAAATCAATGTAATAATAGGAAAAAAACATAACCCTTTATTATCTTAAATGGAAAATAATTTTGATAAAACACTTGAACTTCATTCTTGAGGAAAATATCCTTTCTACTTTAAAAACACATTTCCTTTCTTAACATGTCGTACAATTAAAAACTAAAAGAAGTTGATTAAAAATAAAATTGAAAATGTGTAAAGGAAGCTTCTTGGAAATAACGTTTTAAAAATCCATTCATGCCGTATAAGATAAAAAAACATTCTTCTCGTACTTTTGTCGGAAAGTCAAAAAGTACCTTGTACGAAAAAAACGACAAAAGATTCCTTTCATATCCTTTACTAAAAACTCACCGAAGGGTAAAATTGGATTTAAACAATTGTAGGTGGATGGAAATAAAATAACATATTTAAGAAACATGGATTTGTATGATAAAATACACCCCAGTAAATACCAAAGTATAAACAATCTCGGATAAAAATGAGATTGTGATATTTCCCTTACCTTAGGTCCGACTTGCTTTGTAAGTGTCCGAACCTCCTGTATAATGATTTAAATCATGTTATTAACTTATTCCAGAATCATATTCATTGTTATTATATAATATATGGTCCACTTATGACTTTATATTACCCGTTCTTTTGTAAATTTATGTTAAAGTAGCGTTTTGGGTAAAATCGTCTCATTTGTCGTTCATGTTTTTAACTTGTAATTATTCATATGATTACTTAGATAATGATTACTTAATTCCAGAATATAAAACATGATTAATATATATATATATTCAGAATATACATATATAATAAATCAGTAAATGGAAAGAAATACACCGTTCATGGAGACGGTAGTCTGTACGTACGCATGAACGCTGTTTTCGTTTCCTTATTGAATTGAATGGAATTAAGTAGATGACATACATATAAATATAAATAATTCCAGTATCATTATTAGGTAATATATTTCATTAGTACTTATTATATATACTTTATTATCATTCATGAATGGTTAATCATTGAGAATGAATCTCATCGCATCGTGGAGACGGTAGTCCGTACGTACGCACGAGCAATGATATCGTTCCCATGGTCGTGGAATTGTGTTGAAGTGTATGTATACTATTTTAGTATCAATATCACTTTATAATAATCATATATAGTTACTCATTACACCTTTATACCCATCCAATTAAGGTGGTGGCGGAAAATAGATTACACCACGACGTGGAGACGATATTCCGTACGTACGCACGCACGGTGATTTCCTTTTCCCGTAGGATGGATAGAAGGTTAATTAGAGTTGTTTCATATTTATAATAACATATCAGTATATAAGAAATACTAATGTTATTACTTTATCATGAAACAACTAAATAAGAATAAGTTGAAGAAGAAAGAAATTGAAAAAGATCGGTAATGGATATTACCTCTTTTTGACGCGCCTTTTTTTAGTTTCCACTTAAAGAACTAAGGATGGTCTTTGAAGAAGACCAGGACCTCTAGGATGATACTAGGGAATTGGAGAAGGGATTTTGGCAGGGGTTGGCCGAGCTTGAGGGCTCAAAGTTGTGTGAGGAAGAGAGGGAGGAGGTTCCTTTTTATAAGGGAGGAGAGGGGCACCTTAGGAATATCTCAAAATATTATTTTATATTAAAGTCAAAATCAGATTATAATGGTTCCAAAGGGTCTTATTTAGAAGCTAAAGTGGGGATGGTTAGAAATCCTATCAACCCATAGGATTTAGACAAGTTTAGGTTATTATTTTAACCTTATCAATTATATTTAACTCTATGTTAAATAATTTAACTTTTACCGTGTCTTTTTGTTTTCTTACACTATATGGTTAATACACTTACTATAACATGAAAAACGAACCCCAAATTGTTTATTATTAATATATATATCCTTATCTAAGTCATTTGGCCGATCCTTAGATTTGTAGGAATAAAATAACAATTAATAATATAATATTTGATTTAGAAACTATTTTGTGTCAATTTTGACACTATTTGAAATATGATTTTTCTGAAAGTCTTAACAGAATTATATGTTCGAAACAAGTTGATTAAATCAACAATAATATATCATAGTAACCTAGAAAATTAGTGGAATTCATAAAAAGTCTCAAATTACATTTATTTTGGTGTTTATAACATCAATTATGTCAATATTTCATTAATAAGATAATTACTGCCTCATCATTGTGTCATAAATAAATTAAATTATTTAATGTCTAAAAATTAAAAATAAAATACTATTATATAGGAAATCATTTTAGATTTCTAATAAATATTTATAGTCAAATTTATCTTATGTATAAACGCATATTAAAAAATGATTTACTTATTAAACTTTGATTTTAACTATTTTAACTATTCATTAAATAAAATAATATTAAATGTCATAATCTAATCCAAGTGGACCTAAATGGTCATATTATATTAATAAGGCTGTTTTGGGTCGAATTACACTTATCCAATAGAATTAGGACATGTGTTAGGGTAATAGTAATATCATTTTTACCCTTAATTACCCTATTTATTTTTAACCGTGGTAAATAAAAGTAAAAAGTTACTATTCACCAAAAATTATTTTTATCTCATTGAACCACGTTTTACATACTGACATCAACCGTGTCTCTCAGATTTTTGAAATTCCACTCACAGAAGCGGTAAAATTAAGTTTTATGAAAAATTCAGTTTTTTAACTACAACTTAGTGGTTTCACTATTCATCAAAAATTGAAAGTTTTCAGAAAAATACCAAAAATTAGGCCTAAGGTATATTTTATTTTATGAACTCAAAGATAATTTCTATTTTACCAAATTCAAAACATATCAGTTGCATTAATTAATTTGAAAATTAATTCCCACCGTCAAAACAAAAGGCGTGTTTTTAAGAGATAATAAGTATCAAAAGATTGACACTTGTTTATAATTGGTTTAAATGTGAAATTACATCCAATGACCAAAATTGTGTTAAATTGTAAAAATATATTCTAAATATACTTTAAAACCAGTCAAATTAATAATTTATCACTATTAATTATTTCGATTAAAAAAGTTGTTTTTAATTAAAATTTAGTAATTTTCACTATTCATCAAAATATGAAATTTATCCGAAAATCACCAAAATTTCACCTTAGGCTAAATTTGATACTCCGAATCCATAAATGAAGTCCATTTTGAAAAATAAAATTTACAAAATTTCAAAAAGTGGTTATTACTATTCATAACTGCTAGTTTTAATAATATTTTAATAGCATATTGTTGTTTAATGAAACATGGTGTTTCGTACAACACACGCTATCGTGGAATGTCGCGATTTCGTGTAATTCAAGCCAGGTCAGAGATGTGTGTTGTGAAAGCTCCTTTTGGTGTATCATATAACACAAGACATTAATGAAATTAAAAAGAATATTTTTCATAAAATCTCGGGGTGTTACAGTTCTTGTAGATATTCCCTTGTGAAATCCCTTATAGGGGTGGGTTGATTTTTATGAGATAGCTTTCGAGCTACGATATATTTGAATTTAATATTACCTAACTATGATTGATTACAATTTTGGATGGATTTTTACATGGGTCCATGAGAATTGGGGTTTTTAGTTTCACTATCAATGAAATATTCACATCATACATATTTCTTGACTATTTATAGTCTGATCAATAGTGAGTACAAGGTTCCATCTAGAATTTAGAACACATGGTTAGCCTTATTGGGTTCTTATAATATCATCTTTTATTTAGAAACCCATTTTAGGATTGTTGAGGATTTTGGACACATTATAGAATTTAACACCCTTGGTTAGTCCTATAGTGAGACTAAGAAGGCATATGACATTTGATAGTTCCCATGATCAGACCTATAGAGTATTGTAAAACAATTTAGAATTTGTTAAGAGAAATTGTTAAACTATACGAGAGATTATATTACGTCTAGAATTTTTTAGATCACATCATTAGATAAAAAATTCCTAGGACTCCCTAAATTTAATATCTATATTAAAAAGGATATATAATCCTTGAAATCATTAATAATTTAGCCGTAGTCTTATGATTGATAAACATAAAGATATTTCATAAAGAAATATTTAGTTTCCATCATCAATAAAAAATTCTAATAGATCAAAACATAATTTAGATATATTTTAATCCACAGAGAATTCCTTACTGGGGGATTAGTATATGATCCATTACAAATCTATTTTCATTTATTTCATTATGGGGTTTCAACACTAGTTTAAATGTCTTGAAGATATATTATAATATTAATGAATTAAAAAAATTCATTAAAATAATTATTTAGGAGTGTTTTAGACTTATTCGCAAAAAGATATTTTGGGTCTGTTATGATCATCCCTATACAAGGGCCGGTTAGTGTCTACCGATTAAGCTATATTCATGCCCAAAAACCATGAGATAATTCCCACTCATCTCATCTAGAAATTAGGACCAGATCAGACTTTCCTATCTTCGGCTGATCTAAAGGCCCATGATCACCCAAATCCCGATCATGCTGTAGAAAACAAAACGTATTGGCCCACCAAGCTGTATCATAGATATAACAAAATGAACCTCCAAAAAAAAATCAATCATATATATATATATATATATATATATATAGGTTGGGATTTGATCCCATTAACTCTTTTTTATTCTATAAATCTAATATCATTCAATGAAAATATTCATTTAATAAAAAATGGTACATTAAAATACCAATATATATATACATTTAAATACATATATTTATTACCTATATTTATTCATAATTTATTAATAAATAAGAAAATAATGAAACTAAAAATAATATTATATTACTATAGTTATATAATAATATATAAATATATGAAATATATATTAATAGCTATTAAATATATATATATATTTATACACACTCATATAAATATATATATATAACAACATGATATATCCTAATATATATGAATATTTATAAATATTAATTATAACAACCAAAAATATTTTCAAATGGAAATTACCTTATTAAAATTATTTCATATATTATAAACCCCATAAAATAACTTTGACTACATAAGACCAACTTTATAAATAACTTGGTGTATTTATACAATATAATGAACCTTTATCAAATGCATAGTAACATGGCATTTTGAATAGTAATGTGAGCATTTATGATTTTTAATTCAGAAAATAGATTTGTATCATCGTCTATTAAAGTATAAATAAACATTATGGACCATATAACTGATAATATGATATAATTATATCATAGTATTATTAAATAAATATTTTATAAATTATTAATTATGTTATGGTATTTTAGTAAAACTAGAATATTTAATTAAAATATTATTATTAATATATTTTCATTAAAGAAAATTATTTTTAATATATCTGATTCATAGAATAATTTTTTTTCATATTATTATAAGTTAATTTTATGTGACATTCAAAAAAATTTCAATGTGTTAGAAAATAATTTATTATTTTAAAATTGTTATTTTAAGAATTAATGATTATTTTAATTAAGAAATTAAATTAACATATATAGAAAATTATTATCAATAAATTGAGTTAATTTTATAATTATAAAATTTGAGAAATGGTTAGGGTAAATTTTTGGTAATTTTCTAAAAAACATGAAATTTTTTAAATGTAAAATAATAAATTTTACGTTAAAAAATACCAAAAATTTTTAGACATAGATGATGTATGGATTTTTTATGCCCAAAATCTCATATCCTACTTCATTATTATTATATACATTTTATCATTATCAAAATATTCATATTCATGATCTAAAATAGTAATCTAATTAATAAAATAATTACAAAAAAACCATCTCCACCCTATAAATACCACCTATAGCCACTTCATCTCCTATCACCTTTCAATAAGTATTGTTTTTATAAATTATACCCAATATTCATTACAATATCATTCATCATAAATTGGATCCCTAGGTCTCATCAATTTACCAAACCCATTTCCATATGGTTGTTCTCAAAGAGGAGAAAAACATGGTGTAACATCCTCTTTCTTATTCTTTTAATTTTATTAATTTCATTTATATTCGTATCCAATATTCACATCCACTAATACATGGGGCATGATAAATCTATTATTATTTATATATTGTAATTTAATTTCTTTAATTGAATAATTCATCCTCAATTTCATCCCGTTTTCCGTTTTTCTAAACATGACATTATCGTTTATAGTGTGTTGATTATCTACAAGCATTGACACTACTGCATTTCATCACATACACCATGATGGTTTTTCATAAAGAAATTATAGTAGTTAAATATGAAATTTTTACACATATAATATGTTATATAATTTTATGCAATTAATAAATTAAATATATTAAAAAAATATAATCTCATAATGGTTTCAAAACCTCCAAAACAAATTAAATTATTTTCATTAATGATCAATATAATAATTCGTCTTCATACCATATAATAATAGAATATATAAGATCATTTAAAATTATTAAAATTTATTAATAATGTATAATTCCAATTTTAGATAACATTTCATATTTTACATGCACTACCATTCTCATATACCAGTGAACCGATCATGAAAACCTCAAAAACTAACACACCCAAACGATGAAAATAATCACTACAACTCATCAAAAATCCAATAAATGAACTTAATAAAATATTACATAATAATATTAAGTTATAAAATGTTATTTATATTTTAATTAAATAATTTTATTTTATTATCCAATATATTAACATGAATAATTCATTCAAGAATAAAGTAAGGGGATTCTCGAACCCAACTCTCTTTCATTGGGTTTTCATTATTTTAGTCCATTTCATTATTGATGTTCATTTTATGTTCCATAAATATCATTTAAATTAACATAAATTTAATTTTCTAGGATATAATTATTTCCAATCTAGTTTTATTTAAAATTCAATTTTTTTCCATAATAATAATTCTTTAAAAAATATATACCCTTTTCTTCTCAAGAGAATGAATCATCTTCCCTAAATATTTATGAATCTTATAACAAGTATCCTCTTACCCCCTTTATTTTAGATACCCAAATACTATTCATGAATATATTCTTTGTTAAATAAATCCCATTACTTTCCATGGGTTATTTTAAGTCCAATAATTATATACATTCTATGTGGCATATATAATAATGTAAATGTTTTTATTTGAAATGTAAATTTTGTGATTTGAAAGGTGAGACCAAAAATATATAGTGATAATGAGAATTGAATAGTGTCATGTATCTCTTGAGATAAAGTGAATTATTTGTGACTTTGAAGCTATGTTTTTCCATAACTTTTTGTTGTATATGACCAATATGACAAGATGTTTCAATTTAATGCATTCCATAATTATAATAAATTATCAAATGCTTCATATAATTATTTTGATGATGATCTTTTTCTAATGTTATGAATTTGATTATACTCATCCATTATTAATGTCTCATATTCATCCTCTTAATGTTATTTTATCTCAACAAATTTATGTTTGAGGTATATCGTTTAGTGAATACTTGAACTAAGGAGAAAGCGAGGGCCCTTAAGAAGCTAGTGAATATAAAATGAAATAAATATTTATTTTATTATTATGTAATTTTTATGTATGGACCACATTATTCAATTACACTAAATTATTTGATCAAAGTTTTGTGGCACTATTTTCGTTTTTATATTTAAAAGGATGTAAAACTAATATTAAGAAATTAGTGTTGTTATAGTTGGATTTATACCAAAGTTTTATTAATTTGAGAATTAATATTACTGAAACATAGTGAGAAACCATTACTATGAGACTATATAAGAACCAATAAATAATTTTTTAAAATATTTTATAAATATTTTGATCCCAAAATATATTATTTTAATGTTAATTTCAAAATGAAATAAATTATTTATTCATCACTGGTTTAATTATGAATTTTTCTAACCATTTTGATTTTAGAATATGGTGGGAACTAGGATCGACATGGCCAAAAACCCATGTGAGGGGTAATGCATTGATTTCTCAAACGACATCCCCTATGCCTTGGGATGAGGAGTTTAATATTTCATGGTTATTCTTACCAAACTATATTAATTCGTGATAAATAAATTTAATAATGTAGAATATCGTCCTTCACCTAGGGAATATTAATTATCTATCGAGTTAATTATGTTGTAATGAAAACTAATTATTATTGAGTTTTATGATCCACTCATTATAGAACAGTGGAATAACTCAATGAAAAGTATCAACACAATTCTCCACTGTTTTTGGAAGGATAATGTAACTTTTTATATATATCATTTATTTGAAGAGGTTTTTCTATGGTGGGTTTTTATTAGATACATGAAGATGTATTGGAAAATTAATGAGATGGAGTGGGAATTAGTAAAGATAAAAATTTTTAAATTTTTCATTCAAAATATTTATAAAAATAATGAGACAAATTTTATTGAGATGATGAAAAATGATGGTTAATCATTCATGTTCTAGAATAAAATGTTCACAATGCTTACATGGTATTCCTCAGGTTTTGGTATAAAAAATGATTAAAAAACAAATTGATTCTTCATTTGTTAAAATCACACCACTGAATGGATATTTGAATTACAGGACATTAGGAGATATTATGTTGTTTATTAATGTGTTATCATAGAGGATATGGATTCTGGAAAAGGGTCCCATGGCTTTAGTGGTATGAAATGAAATATGGAGTTACAATCTGCAGGTTATAATTAAAAAAGTGGACGGAAATCTCAGCCAGCAGAATATCAAAAATATGTAAAAAAGCACCATGGGAACAACCTAAATGGGACAGTGGGATTATATAAGTGTGGTAGATAAGGCCACCATAATAATAAATGTACAAAAGGGAAAAATATGATTGTTGATATGATGGAGGAAAGGTTTTCACCGCCATTGGTTCAATGCATAATCTGTTGGGTGCATGGTCTCTATTAAAACAAGTGCACTAAACCATGAGTCCATGAGTTTAACTATCTTCATATACTACTATAAAGTTGTATCCCATCATGTATGTGGTGAAGGGTACATGCGTTATAAATTCTAGAATAGAGAAAGTACTATTTGATTATGGTTTTACACATTATTTCATATCATGAATGTTTTGCAAAACTATTCAAACACCACCTACAAATATGGATGATGAGTTTTATGTGAGAAAAAAATATGGGTAAATTTCTATATCCAAAGTAAATAACACCTCTTTCATTAATGTTTTCTGACTGAACCTCCTAGAAAATATTTTCATACATACATTGAGGGTGTTTTATAATATTTTGGGTATGGATTTGATTTCATTATAGAAATCTGGCATCAACTATTAGGAAAGGGATATCCCTCTTCAAATTCAAAATCATCCACCAATTCTATAAAATTGTATCGATGAGGATGAATCTTATTTAGGTCCGCTCTATCAAGTGTAGATATCATTGTGTTACATGAAATAATATCAAGATCAAATGATTGAGAAAAAAATAGAATAATGCTCCATGGGATTCCCTTTTGAAGTGCAACACTAATGTTTTCTATGATGAAATTAATGGTCATTGTAATGGACTAGACCCTCATGGTCCATCCCTTTTCCAAATTCCGGATCCCAAGGGTGTCGTCTCAGTTGCAAGACATCATTTCGATGTGCGACTGATTGGTGTGTCACCGATCGGTGTGACCGATCAGCATGACACGATCGGTGTGACCAATCAGGGTATCACCTATCGGTGCGACCGATCGGTATGACACGACCGTTGTGTCACCGCTCGGTGTCACCGATCTGTGGGACACAATCGGTGCGACTGATCGGTGTGTCGTTGATCGGTGCGACCGATTAGTGTGTCGCAGATCGGTGCGACCGATCCGCATGACACGATCGGTGAGACCGATTTGTGTATCCCCGACAGGTGCGACTGATCGGTGTGTCCTCGATCTGTGCATCACAATCGGTGTGTCCTCGATCGGTGCGATCGATCGGTGTGTCCCTGATCCGTTTGACCCGATCATTGTGTCCCCGATCGGTGCAACACGATCCGTGTCTCATAGCCTTGTAGAGTTTTTGTTCTTCAGTTCTTCTAAAGTTTTTCCCATAATGCTACTTTTAAACATTTTAACTTTTTGGAAGGGGTTCAAGGCCATTTTTATCCCCATAATCAATGTTTAAATTACTAGGAGTGGGGCGACCCTCAAGAGACATAGCTGTATGTCCATGTAACTTTCCCCTCTGTTTATATAAAATACTTTAATTTCATATTTGTTACCATCTTTTCCCAATGAGAGTTATTAAATAACAATTAATTCCATCATGCGTAACTACCCAACCGCGTGGGGAACCACGATCTGACATTAAATCCATTCAAATTTTCATATCTCGTAATAATGGGATCTCATCCTTATACCACATGGGAATTTCTTATTCTTCTTCATTTTTTCCTCTTGGTTGGTACCATTTTCTTCCTGGTGCGTTTGGAGTTCCCATTCCCGAGGCAAGTGGTGCGCTAGTACTGGAGCCTTTCTGCTCACCCTTGGAGTCCCCAACATTCTTCCGCTGCATGTCGTGCATCCACAGTTCTTGGCACATGGAGAAGAACAACGATCCTTGATCAACCATGTATGGATTTTTCCTACGTCCCTCCTTACTGTGTATCATGCTGGGTGGGTATGCTACTATTTCTATTGGAATGGATGAAACCAAACCTTAAAAAATATAATAAACATACTATTAAATAATGACGAGGGGTGTTTGAAAATTCTGCTATACTATTTCATAATTGTTATATGTTGTAAACTGTATGGGCTTGTGCTCTTGGAAAATCATGGTCGTTGGTGGTCTTTCCATGTGTACTAATGAACCCTTGTCTTCGGTGATGATTAAATAACATTAAAATGGAAATTGGTTAATCACATAAACCTGGTTTTTTAAATATATACCCAGTGAACATCAATCCTTGTGTGGTCACCCCAGTTAACCAACAGAAAGAAGAACCTAATGAATGTTGTGCTTGAACCTGGATGTTTCCCTACTATGTTTTGGTAGTAGGTGTGTTGTTCTGTTCGATTATTATGGGTGATGAGGATGAGGAAGGGATCTTCTGTTGTGGCACAATTGTTGGCTATAAATCTGAAGCTGTGTGGGGACGTATCTCGAGGCCTGGTTTGGTTCTACTACTTTGAGGATTCTCACTAATCCCTTTGTTTTTGTAACTTCACAATAGAACCCGGTGTGAATGCTTAAGTTTTTGTTTGGGTGTTTCTCTTTATCTGCCTTGTGTTTATGCCTATTAGTTCCCCAGTAGTGCATAATGTTCTCGAATGGGATCACTGGAACATTAAAACAAGAATGGGACCAATGGGGAATTGTTTTTCTGGATGAGTGGTGACATGGCCCTAGGTTCGGGGTATCTTTTATTAATGAATATTAACAAGGGTGTTTGTGATTAGGTTGGATTTTGAAACCCATGGTTGGGATGATAGCATGATACCTATATATATAATTTTTAGTTCTTATGTTTTTTTTCTCACCCCATCCATTTTGAGAACCTAGTGTTGAACACCCCCATTACATGGGGGAGGGTGCTTTTCCCAACACTCCTACGAGTGGATGATTATTTTCTCCATTTCATCTTCCTTTCTCAAATATCCCAATACTCTTTAGGTAGGCATTGACGGTTTGTGGTCCATTAGTGACCAAAATTCATTGGTCAGGGTAGTTGTGGTGGTTGGAATAGGTGTGTGCGGGCAGGTTGTTTCCCAAGAGAGTTCGGAATGAGGACCAGGTGTATTAGGGTGTGGTAGTAGTTGTTCTCTCCAAGGTGTTTGTGGGAATGGTTTTGGATGGTGGTTTTGGCCCAGGTGTTTGCGGGTGGGATGTGTGGTTGTGGACCAGGTGTGTGCGGGTGGGGTGTGGGAATGGGACTGCGGTGAGAATGGAGGGAGAGGTTTGATTCATAGAATGTCTCCAATAACTACTAGGGAAGTGGCGCATGGTACCCAAATATCGATGTGCTATTACTATAAATCACTTGAGTTGTGTTATTTGGGCAGTGTACCTTAGTGAGGCATGCGTGGAGAGTATTCCTTTCTAGGTGTTTCAGTTATCTCTTTTCCCACAGGGCATTATAATGCCTCCCCGCGTGTGAACGAGAGTCTTTAGTTTTCCCTACATAGTATACTTCTATGCTCACCCTACGTATAAATATTTGTTTTCAGGTTTCCAGGAGGACTTCAAGGATCGTACAGGGTCTTACTAGCTTAAACATTGGGAAAATTTCATTTGCTGATTTTTTTTCTTTCGTACTTTACCTTCGTAGTCTACTTGCACTTTTTGGCATTTACATTTGTAACATGCATATGGGAATGGTTTTATTTTTCTTTACTATAACCTCCCAGTTTTGGTATTGTTGGGATTTACTATCTTATCTCCTGGACCTATTAAATATATAGGGAAATTCCTTCCATCTTGTGTGTGATTTTATACCGTTGTTTCTAGTCGGCAGTCCAGAGCATATTGAAGGAGGGTCTTGGGGGTCATTATCTCCCCTTCAACTTGAATAAGGAAGGGTCTGGAAATATAATCTCTTTTCTCTCATTATGGTGAAGGTGGGTCATGATAGAATGTTATCAAAGGGGAGGTTGAGAGGTAGGATGGATTCTAGGGTTAGGCACAATGAGGATTGAATGGGATTGTAGGGAAATAGTGTTGTGTGATCATGGTGCATGGAATAGGCCAGGGATGACTGGAAATGACATGGTATTTTAGGGCCCATGTGATCCGATGCAAGGTCACTAGGCCTAACGAATGAACATGTGGGGACACACTGATTATATGGTAGAGACACTAGGGAAGGTACATATATCATAATGACACGTGTTCATATGTTTTATTAGTATTTCTGTGGATATATAGTTGAATAAGAAGTCTATGAAAAGTTAAGAACAATATTCTACATTACTTGGGCTTAGGAATTCCCTGTTTACCTTGAAGATATGGAACCTGGGAGACAACCAAGAGTAGTGTGGGCGATAGAGGCCCAATAGGTTGACTTGGATGATCGACAGAGGGCTTACCAAGAGGAAGAGGATGATCAGTGGAAGAAGACGCTTCATGACTTTTAGTGGCAGGACCTAGGGAAGTACAAGGGAAGAGCCATTGACGTGGAGACAGAGAGCGGGCTAGAGGAGTTGGTGATAGCTTTCAGCTTGATCCGGGCTCCAATATAGTACATTGTTCCTCCTATTGTAAGCCAGATGAATGGAGCAGTGCATGAGTTGTGGATGCTATATCTTGGGGAGAAGAGGGAGGATGAGGTGACGTGGACTAACATTGAGAAGGAGTTCAATGCTGAATTCCTATCTTCCACAATGAAGGATGAGAAGAGGAAGGAACTACCCTCCCTTTAGTAATGGAGTATGTCAGTAAGAGAGTTGGGGATCATGTTCAAGGACCTCCTTCACATTTCTCCGGACCACTTTCTGGATGATGAGCCTCGAGTGAGACGCTTGGAGGAGGCACTTCGACCTTCTCTATATTTTGTTTTCACTCCCTTCACCCTAATGATGTACAAGGTGGTCCAGATGAAGGCTGAAGTGGTGGATAGGATGCACACGCTGGGAGGTGTATTGTGAGAGGGAATCCAGTTGGGATCGTTGAAGGCGAATGTTGTCAGCCTCATGCCGCCAGCATCAGGGCCCTCTAGGTTTCAACCAGCAAGAAGTAGGCCTTATTAGTTCCAGTTATGATCTCCCGGCCCTCGTCCTTTCCTTTCAGGCCCAGGACCGATATTCGTCATCTGTGGAATCCATGGGCACCTTCGGAATCAGTACCCTGACAGAGTGCAGTTCCGCGAGGGTGGGCAAGTTCAACACCCACCTCGGCAGTCGCAGTTTCCAGCTAGGCCCTTTCAGCCGCAGTTGCAGGTGTAACAATCTCCCTCTCCTCCCAGGGTCGGCGTTTCAGGAGGAGGCCGACCTTATAGTCCTCCTCAAGGACCTCGGCCGTGGCATGGTTGGGAAGGTGGCTGATAGCCAAGAGGCAGAGGAGATGGGCGTGGGTAGTTTCACGCCGCAGAGGGAGTAGTTCCAGTAGGTCCATAAGTCAGTTGAGATATGATAATCTTGTTTAGTACTCTGGACTATGCCTTGTTCGATACAGGAGCTTCGTACTCCATTTTTGCACCCAGTTTGGCCCTTTCTCAGGTATTGGATGCTTGGAGACTTCCATCGCCCCTGGTGCTGATCACACTAGTCATAGGTCATACTAACTTGATTTATATTTTCCGAGGGTGTAGACTGATGATAAGGCCACATCAGTCAATCAGGGATCTTCTAATTTTGCTGATACGTCTATATGATGTCATCCTAGGCATTGGCTGGTTGTTCTCTGTATGTGCCTTCATTGACTACTTCTGAGGAAGGGCCGTGTTTTCAGGTTTGGGCGGCCAACCAATAACTTTCATCAGCAAGAGGGGTTTCCAATAAAGAATAAGGCGAGAGGAGCCCCTCCTTTCCTTATTATCTTATCCATCAGTGGAGTCAGTGGATGCTAAAATGGTGGAAGTCCAAGGGGTCATCAGGGAGTTTATGGACCTCTTCCCTGAATAGGTTGCGACTATACCCCCTCAGCTTGATGTTGAGTTTGGGATAGACTTTCAGCATGGTGCTCATCTTATTTCGATGTCTCTCTACCGGATGGCACCTTCTGAGTTGTGGGAGTTGCAGATTTGGATTGACGATCTGATGAATAAGGGTTTTGTTCGACTAGGTGCATCACCATGGGGTGCTCCATTCTTATTCGATAATAAGGCAGATGGTGGTCTCAAGCTGTGTATAGACTAACGCAGAATGAATCAGGTAATATTCAAGAACTGTTACCCACTCCCAATGATAGATGACCTTTTCGACCAGCTGAAATGGGCTGGTTGGTTCTCCAAGATGGACCTGGGATCTATATATCACCAGCTGAGGGTGATGGAGGGTGACATCTCAAAGACCACCTTTAGGTGAAGATATGGAATTTTGAGTTTTTGGTGATGTCGTTCGGCATTACAAACGCTCCAGATGTGTTCATGGGGCTCAGGAACCTCGTCTTCTGGGAATACCTGGACCGGTTCATAGTTCTGTTTATTGACGACATCCTTATCTACTCAAGGTCAGACGAAGATCATGCTGAGCACATGAGAATGGTTTTAGAGGTCATCTAACAACACCAACTCGATGAGAAATTTTCCAAGTACATGTTCTGGACTCAAGAGGTGCATTTCCACAGACACGTGGTGTCTGAGCAGGGAATAGCGGTGGACCCATCGATGTTCGAGGCGGTTGTTTCAAGGGAAGCACCCAAGAATGTCATAGAATTTTGTAGTTTCCAATGTTTGGCAGGTTACGATCGGAGGTTCATTCCCAAAATCTCACAAGTTGCGGCATATTTGATAGCCTTGACCAATAAGGAATAGGCTTTCATGTGGAATGGGCAATGTGAGGAAGCCTTCAGCTATTTGAAGGAGAAATTGGTAAGTTCCTCGGTGTTGAGGTTTCCAGAAGAAGGGGCGACGTATGAGTTGTTCTGTGATACTTCAAGACAAGGCCTCATGTGTGTGATGATGCGATGTCAAGGGGTGATCTCTTATGGTTCTAGGTAGTTATGTACCCATTAGCATAATTATGCCACCCATGATCTGGATCTTTCGGCGGTTGTGTTCTCACTAATGTTGTCACAACATTACCTCATCGGGGAGCGCTTCATGGTCTTCACGGATAACAAAATCTTGAAGTAAATCATCAACCAGTGGGACTTGAACAAATGACAGTAAAGGTGGATGGAGTTCCTTCAAGATAACGACTTCGAAATTTCCTACACCTCATGAAGAGGGAATGCGGTGGCTTATGCTTTGAGAAGGAAGTCAAAGAAGGATGCGGTTCGAGAATCGACAGATTCTTGGAAGGAAATGGAGGAGTTGGGTGCCCTGCACCTGGATGTAAGGGAGGATGTTGGTAGAGGTTGTTTGTTTCAGATGACAGTGCAATCCTCTCTCCTATGGTAGGAGGAGGATTCTCAGTGGGGATACATAGAGTGTTATGTAATTCGTGATCGGGTTAACCAATGTGATGCTCCGGAAGGGTGGACAGAGGATGGTCAGAATCAGATGTTATTCCAAGGGAAGTTGTCTGTTCAAAAGGTGATGCACGAGAGGGTTCTTGGTGATTTCCATAAATCAACCCTAGTTGTGAACCCGTGAGTTTCCAAGATGTACCTGGGTCTAAGGAGTCAGTTTTGTTGGCATGAGGAAAAGCGGGTGGTGGCAGAGTTCATGGCCAGGTGCCTAGTGTGTAAGAAGGTGAAGGCTGAACACTGTGTTTTGGGTAGTTTTTTTGCAGCCTATAGACGTCCCCAAGTGGAATTGTGATTAAATATTCTTGGAATTCTTCACAAGGTTCAAGGTGGATGCGACACTATCTGTGTAGTGGTGGAACAGGTGACGAAATCTGGTCACTTTCTGGCAATCAAGTAGTCAGGTGCAGTGGATGCCTTAGCACGAAGGTATGTGGATGATGTGGTTATGTTTCATGGAGTTATGAAGTCAATAGTCTCAGATAGGGATGCATGATTTACCTCATGATTTTGGAGGGGATTGCAGCATGCTTTTGGCACTCAGCTACATCTTAGCACTGCCTTCCTCCCCCAGAAGGATTGGCAGACAGAGCACACCATCCTAACGGTTGATTTTATGATACAATCATATGTGTTGGATTTCGGGTGATAGTGGGTGAGACAGTTGACTCTTGTAGAGTTTTCCTACAATAATAGCTATCACTATACCATTGGCATGGCTCCGTTCAATGATTTTTTAGGAAGGCCATGTCACTCACCCGGGTGCTGGACTAAGGTTGGGGAAACATGTGTTATTAGCCCGGAAATGGTGCAGAGCACGACAGAGAAGGATCATCTTATACGAGAGAGGATGATGGCATCTCAGGTCTGGAAGAAGTCATATGTTGATAATAGGAGGAGACCCTTGGAGTTTGAGGTCCGGGACCACGTATTATTGAATGTCTCCCCTCATCATGGACAACAGAGGTTTGGCATGGGGAGTAATATTTCTCCAAGTTTCATAGGCCCATTCGAAGTGTTTCTGTGGGTTAGAGAAGTTGCATATCAGCTAGCACTACCATAGACGATACTGAGATTACATGACGTCTTCCATGTTTCACAACTCTGACAGTATCTACACGATGATTCACACATCCTCGACTGGGGAAAGCAGGACATCTAGGACGATGTTACATTTTTTGAAATGACTATGAGAATTTTGGATCGTGAGGAGAGGATCCTCCATGCAGAGACCATTCACATGGTTCATGTGTTATGGAGGCATGGTGGGCTGGAAGAATGTACATGGGAATAGGAGGAAAAGATGTGCTCCAAATGACCAGGGAAGTTTTGAGTTTTGTCATAGTTTGTGATGTAATGCTGACCATGTTGGTTTATGAGATGTATTGTTTCCCTACCTTGCGAATGTTATGAAAATTCCATATATGTGGGGATGGGAAGACTAGATCCCTAACCAATACACATTAAGTTGGATGTGATTAAACATGTGCGGGTGAGTCAGTGCCACCCAAAAAGTATAGTATCATTACATGGAGGAATTAACTCATATAACTCTATGTCGGGACAATATGGACCTTGAGTTCAGCATGTATTTTTGTGGTGGATTTTCCCTGACACGTATAATTCGAGGAGGGGTTTTCAAACCCCTACCATCTCTTAATGTATAGCTCTGAATCTCAAGGAAGAGAATAGTTCGATTGGTATATGATGTAATGGCCCAAACCCTCATGGTCTAGCCCATTTCCAAATTCAGGATCCTATGAGTGGGGTCATGGTAGCTGTACGTCATTTCGGTGTGCGACCGATCATTGTGACGTCGATCGGTGCGACCGATCGGCAGAATACGATTGGTGCGACCGATCGGCAGGATACGATCGGCGTGTCACCGATCGACATGACATGATCACTGTGTCACTGGGTGGTTTCACCAATCGGTGTGACACGATCGGTGTGACCAATTGGCGAGACGCCGATCAGTGTGACCGAGAGGTGGGACCTGATCGGTGCGACCGATCGATTTTTCATCAATCAGTGCGACACGATCGGTGTTTCCTCGATCGGTGCAACACGATCAGTGTGTCACCGATCGGTGAGACCGATCAGTGTGTCATTTATCGGTGTGACACTATCATTTTCACATAGCACTGTCGATTTTTTATTCTATGATTTTTCTACAGTATTTCCCGTAATGTTACTTTTAAACCATTTTATCTTTTTGGAAGTGGTTCACGGCATTTTTTCCCCATAATCAATGTTTAAATTCCTAAGAGTAGGGAAAACCTCAAAAGAACCATTTGTGTGTCTGTGTAACGTTCCCCTCTATTTATATAAAATCATTTAATGTCAAATCTGTTACCACCGTTTCCCTATGAGAGTTATTAAATAGCAATTAATTCCATCGTACCTAACTTCCCAACAGCGTGGGGAACCATGATCTGACTTTAAAGCTGTTCACATTTCCATTTCTCATAACAACATGATATAATCCTTATATAACATGAGACTTTATTCTTCTTCATCCCTTTTTCCTCTTGGCTGGTCTCCTTTACTTCCTGGTGCATTTGTAGTTCCTCTTCCTGAGGCATGTGGTGTGCCTGTGATGGAGTCGTTCTCCTCACCCTTGGAGTCCCCAATGTTCCTCCCCTACAAGTCGCGCATCCCCAGTTCTTGGCACGTGGATAATAACTTTGATCCTTAATCAACCATGTAGGTATTTTTCTTTAATCTGTCCTTATAGTGTATCATGCGGGGTTGGAACACTACTGTTTCTATGGGATTGGATGAATCCAATCCTTAACAAAGATAATAAATATACTGTTAAAGAATGATGGTGTGTGTTTGACAATTCTACTATACTATTTTATAATTGTTAAATGTTGTGAACTATATGAGCTTACGCTCCCTGAAAATCATGGTCGTTGGTGGTCTTTCCATGTGCACTATGGACACTTTTCTTCTATGATGATTAAATAACATTATCATGGAAATTGGTTAATCACCTAAACCTGGTTTCTTAAATAGATACCCTTTGAACATCAATCCTTGTGTGGTCACCCTAGTTAACCAACAGAAAGAAGAACCTAATGAAAATTGTGGTTGAAATTGAATGTTTCCCTACTCTATTTTGTTAGTAGGTGTGTTTTTATGTTTGATTCTTATGGGGTGATGTGTATGGGGAAGGGATCCTTTGTTATGTCACGATTGATGGTTGTGAATCTGATGTTATGTGGGGCAGTAGCTCGAGGCATGGTTTTGTTCTAGTACTTCGAATAATCTGACAGATCCCTTTGTTGTTTTGAGTTCAAAAGGGAACCAGATATGAATGCTTAAATTTCTCTTTGGGTTTTTCCCATTCTATGGCATGTCGTTATGCCTGTTAGTTTCCTAGTAGTGCATAATTTACATGAATGGGATAGCTTGAACATGAAAACAAGAATGGTCTCAATGGGGGATTGTTTTTCGGGATGAGTGGTGACATGGTCATCACATCGATGATTCTTTTATTAATGAATAGTAACAAGGGTGTCTGTGCATAGGTTGGATTGGGAAACACTAGGTTGGGATGAGTTCTTGTTACTTATAAATATAATTTTTAGTTCTTATTTTTCTTATTCCTTCCCCACCAAATTTCAGAACATAGTGCTGAACACCCCCATTTCATGAGGGAGGGTGTTTTTCCAAACACTCCTATGAGTGGATTGTTATTAGCCTCTTTTCAGATCCCTTTTGAGAATATCCCAAGACTCTTCGGGTAGGCTATGATGTCATGAGGTCCATTATATCCCAAGATTCTTCAGGCGGGGTAGTTGTGGTGGTTGGCCCAGGTTTGTGCAGGCAGGTTGTTTCACAAGAGTCTTCGGGATGAGGCCCATGTGTCTTTAGGTGTTGCAATAGTTGTTCTGTCCTAGGTTTTTGTAGGTGTGGTTATGCGAGGTGGTTGTGTCCAAGGTGTTTGTCGGCGGGATGTGTGGTTGTGGCCCAGGTGTGTTTGGGTGGGGTGTGGCAGTGGGACTATAATGATAATGGCGGGAGAAGATCAATGCGTAGGATGTCTTCAATAAACAGTGGGGAAGTGGCGCGGGGTACCCAAATAACGATGTGCTATTACAATACATTACATGACATGCATTATTTGGGGAGTGTTCCTTGATGAGGCTTGGGTGGATAATTTTCATTTCTAGCTGTTTCTGTTATCACTTTTCCCTCAGGGCATTAGAATGCCTCCCCACATGTGCACGAGAGTCTTTGGTTTTCCATACTGAGTATACTTGTTTGCTCACCCTATGTATATAAAACTGTTTTCAGGTTTCCAGGAGGACTTCAGGGAACGTGCAGGGTCATACTAGCTCGCACATTGGGAAAATTGAAGTTTCTATTTTTCTTTCATAGGTACTTTACCTTTGTAGTCTCCTTGTAATTTTTGTCATTTACTTTTGTAACATCCATATTGGAATGGTTTTCATTGGCTTTGCTTTTACCCCCACCAGTATTGGTGTTGTTTGGATTTACTATCTTATCTCCCAATCCTATTAAAGAAAAAGGGTAATTCCTTCCATCTTGTGTGTGATTCCATAACCTTTGTGATATTCGCCACTCTGAGACCTATTGAAGGCTGGTATCAGGGGTCATTATCTCTCCTTCAACTTGATGAAGGAATGTTCAGGAAATCTATTGTCCCTTCTCTCATCATGGATAAGGTGAATCATGAAAGTCATCCTCTTACCCAAGATATTGAGTTCACATTTGAAGATATTCTACGAAACTTCTCCTTATAAAATTAAAATTTTTAATTGGGAACCATTGAGTTATAGAAATGAATGAAGAAGTTACAAAATAATCTAGAATATAGTATGTCTCCACCGAGAGCATCACCATGTGGTGAACCATTCCACTACATCATGAATATGGATGGAACAATCCACCTCTATATTGATAATCATGATCTCAACCAAAACACAATAATTAAATAGTATCCCCTTGGAAAGAAATATGACTTATTCATCCATCTTAGTGGTTCCTTGTATTTTTCTTAAGTTGAAATTTGGTCAATATATCACCAATTCAATGTGAGGAATGATGATATTCCTATGAATTAATTTCTAATGTGGTATGAAAACATTATGTTAATAGTGATGCTTTTCATCCGCACTATTTCTCCAAAAATATTCATGGATTTAATGAATACTTTTTTAGATATTATCTTAAAAAAATTGTGGTAGTATTTTTCGAGGATATTATAATATACTCCATGTGAAAGGATGAACATGTTGATAATTTGAATACTATAGTAATGATGTTGTGAGGAATCAAAATTTATGAAATGTATGGTAAATATGGTTTCTATATGGATGTTGTATCATTATAGGGGAATACTATCACCATCATGGTAATATTTTATGACCACTATATGAAAGAAAATATTTTAATAGAGGCTTAGTAAAGAATCTATAGTGTATATTTGTAGATTTATATGTCTATCATGGTATTAACAATTTTTTAGAGCATCTCATGATTATAAATTTCAACAACCATGCTATCATGGAATAGATAATAGTTTTTATAGACCATGGAATTTGAAAATTTCATCCAAGGGCTAATGAAGAGGCTTATTGTCATGCCCGTAATCACACATCCAAATGGTGAGGAACTATTGGTAGTATAAAATGATTCTTCAACGAATCTATTAGACTATTTAATTATTAAAAAATATAAAGTGAAATTATATGCCTTATGATAGAAGAAAATTCATGGGTAAAACAATTACACAGATCATATGGAGTTGGAAGATGTCATCATTGAATTGATAATCTGGTAGAATTATATCTATAGGGATACTATTGAAATATATTTTAAACAATATATCCTTAAATTGATATATTAAAATAGAATGAGCTTAATAAAACCTTTGAAGACTGTTGGAGCTCATCATGGATTATGAATTTTCAATCTACCACCAACCAAGACAAGCCATTCATGTGGTAGATGCCCTAAGTATAAATGATACTACAAAATTTACCATCATGTGAATTGAGAAGGATAAAATCTTTCTATATTGTAAAAGTATGGACATGTGAATAATTACTAAAGGAATATAAGTTATCATTTCTCAAGTGATTGTTAAACCATTCCACATTTATATAAAAAAGGATGCTCAAATAAATGATTTGAAAATTCAGAATAACATGTTCTCTATATAAATTGAAGTCGTCATATTTTATTATTGATAAGGAATGAATTGTATGATTTTGTTTTGGACTATGATTACCAACTAATCTAGTGATAATGGAGAGTCTTCTTAATGATTCACATAGACAAACCTTCAAAATTTTCCCAAGGGAAATAATGATTCACTAATATATCTGAGAAAAATATTCTTGCGAAAGTATGATGAATGAGATCACTATATATATATAAAAGTGTTTGGTATGATAACAAGGGAATTCTGAAAGAAAATAGTATAACGGAATCATGAAACCATTACCATTACCAACATGGAAATGTGAAATCATTCCCATAGACGTTGTTGATGGACATAGTAGTTTATCCATTGGGAATATTTCAATATGGGTCATCAAGGATAGTCATGTAAAGACATCTCACTTAATATCAATTCAAGAGGACTTCTCATTGGATCATCATATAAGGATATGAATTATTGATATGATAAGAATTAATGGAGTACCACTATCAATTATTTCTAATTGAGATACAAGATTCACCTCTAAAATCTGGAAATATCTTCAAAATACTCTAAACACCAAGCTGAACTTCTGTATGAATTATCATCCTCAACTTGATGGCTTATAATAGTGGACTGTTAAGACACTGTAAGATATGTTGAGATCATGTTTTGTGGAATTAAAAGAAGTGTGAGACCAACATCATCTATTGGATGACTACTCTTGTTGTTGAACGTAAGCTAGACAGACCAGAAATGGTTGATGAAATGGTGGATAAGGGGAAAACAATTTAACATCACAACAAGGAAACCCAAAATTTGATAGAAGAGATACACAAACAATCATTTATGGGACATAGAGATTATTTCTACAGACATAGTATTCCTCCATATGTCACTATGAAAGAGGACCAAGTGATTTGGGACGGAAGGAAAAATCACTCTCTTGTACATCATCCCTTTTAAGATCCTTGATCATGTCGATGTTGGGGCCAATTGACAGGTAGTTATAGCTACCATGTATCAAGTTCCTGATGTATTTTATCTATTGTTTATTAGGATGTATATAATATATCCCACATATGTACTAAATCCAACGGTGCTACATTTGTAAAATTATCCCACTTATGAAGAACATCTTGTGATGATATTAGACAATATAGATATAGTGATATGCAAAAAGACTACTCAACTTTTCAATGTACTATAGATTTACCATAATTAAGAAGATGCATCATGTGGAATATAGGATTTAATGAAGGAGAATTACCCTAACTTGTTTTCATCATAGTATTAAAAATAATGTTTTTAGGGATAAAGTTTATAAGGGGGAGAATGTAACTACCCCGAATAAATTCTTATAGACATTCCCTTTTTATAATTATGCATGATAGTATAAATCACATATAATCTCATTTAGAAGATAATAATACATTTTAAAAAGTATAGTTAATGAAATATGAGTTATTTCTAGATGATAAGAAACCATTGTCAGTTGAATAGTAACTTAACCATTGGAATAGCAATGTGACCGTTAGGATTACTAAATTTTCTACTATAAGAGTAAACTCATCTCTTAAATTATAAATAAAATTCCGGTATATTATAAAAGATAATATGATATTTTATATCATATCTTAAGTAAATTAATATTTTTAAAATTATTAACTAAGCGTTTGTATTTAAAAAAATATAAATGATTAATTAAAATATTTAAAATAATATATTACAATAAAATAAAATTTTTTCAGAAAAATTATATTCCCAAATTAAAATATTCTGGTCATATGATTATAAAATAATATAACAGGACCTTCATTAAATTAAAAAAATGATATAAAATGAGTAATAATTTTAAAATATTTTTTTTAATAAATGGTGATTTAAATTTGAATTTAATTTCCGCTTATTTAGAAATTGGATTTCATAAAATGGATTTATTTTTTTAATTATACATGTCGAAAAATGGATTTGATTATTTTTTGGTATTTTTTAAAATACATGATTTTTTTCTGAACATGAAGAAAATATTATTCATGATAAAATATATATACATTATTTTTTGAGTGTTAGTTGTTATATGGATGATGTAAGCCCAAAATATAGAAATATAGTTTGATATATTACTATATTTTGATACAATAAAATAAATATTCATAGTCATGATCCAAAATAAATATCTAATGAATAAAATAATTATATAACGCTCCATATAAATACCATCCCTCACCACCTCATCTCATCAAAACAACCAGGATCTGAGAGATTTCAAAATTCTACACAATATTCATAAAAATCCATTATACCAAATCCAATATCCCTTGGTCTCATTAATATACCAAAACATATTACAAAATGAGGTTCTCTCGGAGGAGAAAACCATTTGGTAAAATCCTATTTATTTTTCATTTAATTAATTTAAAATATCATTTATTTTCATATTCTATCCTCACAAACACGTATCAATGTGGAATAATAACTATATTAACTTTTATATACTATAATTTTTTTTATGAAAATGGATTAGTTTATCAACTAGTATCTACCATTTTCCTTATTTCTAAACATATAAATATCTATCATTGTATTTTAATTTTCCCCCATAATGGATGATGTGTTTTCATTTTCCACTAACTCCTTCATGATTGGTTATAAAACAATCATTGTGGTTAAATAGGAATGTGTTATACATATTATAAGATATATAATGTTCTATAACAATATTAATCATGATGTTAAATAAAATAATATAATCTCATAATGGACCAAAACTGCCAAAACTAATTAAATAATTTCCTTTAACAATCAATGTAAAAAATTAAACTCATAAAATATAACAATATAATATATAAGATAATTTAATCTTATTAATATTAACTAATAATATATAATTTCAAATACATATTAATATTCAAATTTAAAATGGACATCATTAATTGTATTCATGTAAACCTATCATGAAAACCAAGAAAACGAACATTCACTAACAATAAAATTACTATATATAACCCATCAAATATCCTTTAAATGAAAATATTAAAAAAAATAGAAAAATGAATTTATAATGGGTTATGTATATTTAATTAATTAATTTAACTTCATTATTATATGATAATAATTTGACGGAATAATTCCGATATAATTTTAGGGGATTTTCAAACCCAACTATCATTCATTTGGTTTTTCCTATTTCAATTAATTTTCTGTATGAACCTTCCATCAATGTTCCATAAATATAATTTATTTTTAATTCCAATTTATTTTATGGGTTATAATTGATTCTAGTATGGTTTTATTAAAAATTAATGATTTTTTAAAATGAATAATTATTTCTAAAAAATACACCATTTGCTTCTCATGAAGATGTCTCTTCTACAGCCATGATTATTAATAATTATAAAAAATAGGTAATTACCAATTAAATTTTGGATCCCATGATATTATTGAAGAATTTATTCTTGGTAAAATGAAACCCAATAATTTATAAGGGTTATTTTATGTTCAAAATTTATATATCTTCTATATGGAATTCATGATACTATAAATGTTATGATGTTATGGGTGTGCCTCGAGTTATATAGGACATGTAAATGTTATGATGTGGCGGCTGCACCCAAAATTATACATCACTCCAATTCATTGGGTAATGCATTGTATTTAAGGGTGTAATGTGAAATATGTGTGAAAATGATACTTACATTATTCTAAAATTTGTGAAGTATATGAACGATAATACTTGAAGAATATTTTTGATGCATTTCCACATTACATGAACTTATATAACAATTAATTTCATGATTATGATGATTAAAATTTCATTATTTTATGTTGATTATTATTATAATCATCTATGTCTCATGTCTTGTATTCATCAACATACAGTTCTTTTATCTCATCCCTAATTATAATGTTAATCCTTAGGTGAATTTTTTTCTAAGAAGAACACGAGTTTTATTAGGGTTATAATGAATAATGAATTAAATTTGTGTCTATGTTTAATTATGTAAATGTTATGTATGGTCCCGAATTTTTCAGCGAAATAAATATTTGGATCCCATTTTCATCGAACTATAATAAATTTTATAAATAAAATTATGTCATTGTAATTTAATAAAAATAGGGTAAATGTAAAATTAAATAGATATGAATATCTATAAATATATATAACTATAAATTAAATTTCATTATAATAGGTTATTACACACACATGTATATTTATAATTATAAATAATAATGTATAAACATTAATATATAACATTATATGTACAAAAATATAAAAATGTTCTTTAATATTTATATACATGTATGATAATAAATAATATATATATACACCCATATAATTTATATATAAATATAAATAAATGTTTAAAAATAATTTTAAATATCTATAAATATTTATAACTAATAATGTATTAAAATAAATATATAACATGAAAGGAATACATTAGTGAATTCGATCAACGGCCTTGGGAAATATAATTATTGAAAATTAAATGATGGTGTTTTATAGATGTCAGGGAATAAAGATTCATCGATTCAATTAGTGTAGGAGAGAAATTTGGAAAAAATATATGATTGAACCCAGCAAATTATCCAAAATTTCAAAATCCGAATTTTGTTGTAAATTTTTTTTGGAACCATGAAATTATTATGGTTTTAGTAATTCATGAAATAATTCCAATTGACATTCATCCACAATTATAGAGAGAAAATGATAAAATATGTGGCATGCATGATGAATGATGATTCCACCTCCAACCTTATTTTATTCGAATCCACGAATGTAATTATTTCAACTGACATTATTAACCCCTATATATCATCCTAAAATACAATGTCATTAAAAATATCATTTTTGAAGTAAGATGGATCATTCCATTTATGACCTCTAAATAATACATCAAATCTTACTAGCCTGAGATTCATTTGGCTATCTCATCAGAGCCAATCTTGATTTAGCCTAAACATGTTTGTTTTTAATCCCCATGATTATAAAAATTATATTTCTTAATATTCACCATGATACCAAAATTGGAAAATATAAATAGTTCTTGGGTAGGATTCCTCATGAAACAATATTGCATATTTTTTTCTAGTATAATGAAGAATAAAATATTAACCTTTATCACAAATTATATTGAAGATATTGTTTATGCCGACATCACTCTAGATATTTTTTAACACAGGTCAATATATTTTCATTTATTCATAGTTAATGTTCATAAATTCCATAATCCATAATATTAATTCAGAAACACATCATATATTATTTTATCCTTCTCATCTTATTTCATTATCATTAAATTGTCCTCTAATAATTGCATGAGATATAAAATATAATTACAAAACCATTGTAGCACATTTCAATACCCGATTCCGCATATAAAATAATAAATATATTGTATTCAAATATCCTTCAGTACATACCTAATTAATTCATTAATGAACCTAAATCCATGAGACATTGATATATGACTTAGGAATAAAATATTCCATGTAACTCAATAATGGTCTCTTTAAATATCTTACCAAAATTCTCCCTATCAATTAATTATTTTTAAATT
Organism: Viscum album; assembly: GCA_963277665.1. Classification (NCBI taxonomy): domain Eukaryota; kingdom Viridiplantae; phylum Streptophyta; class Magnoliopsida; order Santalales; family Viscaceae; genus Viscum; species Viscum album. The sequence continues at coordinate 862,052,399 of OY728152.1, read as the reverse complement.
TTTTAAATATAACTTATATAAAATGTCTTCAATATTCCAATAGTTATATATTTTTAAATCAATTTTAAATTTTTAGATATTTCTTCAACATTTAGTAATTTTCTATAGAATATAAAAAATATCATTTTTCACTGGTTCTGAAGTCTTCTCACCAAGTATAAAATTCTTCCAAATACCTTTTCTAATAATAGAAAATTACTCCATTCCATTTCCAATTATTACTAACATAAACGTTAAGGTTACATAAAACAAAATGAAATTCATTTAAACTAAAAACCAATTCAAAACAAATATAACCTCCCCCAATTTCCACATCAACGATTAATATAATTTATCTTGTATAAAATTCCAAATATATATGAATTGTAGTTTAAAAAACATATATATTTTTTAAAATTAATTATTTTTAACACCATATTATAAAATTAAATAATTCATCTTTAAATAATTTAATATTTTTTTGCTCATATCCATTAGTGATTAATAGATTAATATATATCTGTAAGATACACAGAGGAGTAATAAATCCATTTTATTGAAATATTTTATAAGATATTTAATAATTATTCAATAAATAATAATTTTAATGACCTTAAATTTTTATTTAATATGTATTCGAAAATGGAAAATGGTAATAAATTATAAATGAAATAGTTATGTTTTTTGTGGATACCTATCATTGGTATGATGTCATAAATAAATAAAATAATGGTTAAGAGTTGACAGACACATGTCATTAGTCAAAAGTCTTATATAATTTCAATTATTCCCTAATGTTTCTATATTTTCGAATTATTGATTCCTGAAATATTTCACCTAACAAGTTATAGTACCGAAAACATAACTACTACAAGAATGATCCACTCATACTATCAGTGATACACCACTTAAACCACAACATATTAGTGTTAGAATAGAATAAACAATAACACCCCTATTTTTTGAATCAAACATAGAAATGTTATAGAAATTGTATTGGAATTACTTCCATTAGCTCATGGGAAGATATGAAATAATAAAAAAAAAATTCTCATACCAATGTAATTTTCCTTTTTAGGTATTAATTGAACAATTTCACTGAATGTTGAAACTGAAATGGCGGTCTCATCTAGAGTGTCTATAAGATCATCCAAATGTGCCTTCTCACAATTAAAAAAATCAAGGATCCCCTTGTTAGTAGCAGATTTACAATGACATAGTTTTTATCTTTTAGATGAAAACAATGAAATGTTCTCAGTTCCTTCGCTAACTCTTATATTAAGATCATTTCGATTTATGGACACAAATTTCATCTTCAACTACTTCATCTCCTAAATAATTATTATTTAATTTTGTTTTAGGATAATCATCCTACATATCTTATAGAGAGGACCCTGTGTTTCTTGAACCACTCTAAGAAGTAGTTATCCCATATTTTGTACCGATGATAATTTTTTATTAATTCAGAGGATAAATCAAAATACTATTTAAGTTATTCTTTTCGTAAAATTGGTTGATGTTTAATTTTTTTAATATTTAAATGAATTGAAAAAATAAAATTTTGGGATCCACTTATTATAATTACTTATAAATGTCTCCTTAGTTATAGATATCTTATGTTTATTTATTTATTTTATAGAAAACAATTTATATTTTTTAACCAAAAAGAAATGATATGATTGGATAATGGATTAATGAAAATTGTATGACTTAAGTGTACGATGATGATGTTAATGAGTAAACAATATTTCCAATAGAGAATGAATATGACACTTATCAAATAAATTTCCTTTTTACATGGTTTTTATGAAATAATATTATTCTAATAGATAATGTTGAACTTTTGAATAGTTATAGAATATATCAAATATATATGTACAATACCAGAAACAGAAAAAACTGAACATAAACACTAATTTGTACGATACTGGGGTTTATCTTTCTTTTTATGTGAATAGTTGTTTAGATTATGTAAGAGATTTTATGGTTGAAATGACAGTGGAAATTGAATATAAACAAATCAATTTCCCAAATTTGATTAAGAAGATAAATATTAGTGCAACAATGCCATTTTATACTAGTTATACTATATACATATGATTGTAAGCTTTATTAAATTTATATATTTTGAAATTTTCTAGTCGCTGGAGTGACAAAAGATTTACAAAAATACATAGACTCCTAAATCATATCATACCAGAATGCAATGGACATCCTTGTGTAACATATGATTCTAAAATAATTTTTTGTTCAATGGTAATGATCTCTAATATAACATATTAATATCAATATGAGTTCATAATATTTTTTAAATACCATGAATATCTGATATAACTCCATAAATTTGTCATTAATCAATATATGAATGTTGATTCAATTCAATTTAATGTCGTGTGGTGTATTCCAACAATTACTTAATATAGAATACTAAATTGATGTCCTGAAATAGTGAGAAAATTAGCATTGCATGTAGCTATGAGAAATAATGGAAGAAAACAATGTTATCAATATGAAAATCCATATTGGAAAAATGTTATTATAATTATCCTTAATATATAAATGTGCAGAGAAACATCCAAATTTCATTACCCATGGATAAAATAAAACCTTTAAGTTTACAAATTTTTACTCACTGTACATATGTAGTCATGTGGTAAATTATAACATTTCTCCATGGGAATTAATGAAGTTAACATAATTTTTGTTTTCTATACTAATATCTATTGTATATCAACCCTATAATGGTAAAAATTATTTTATGGATGCGTTGATTGATGATATGATATCAATGTGGGAATTAAGTGTTACAATGAATTATGATCTTATAAGTGAATAATTAACATTGAGGGACATATTGTATGAGATTATAAACTAATTTCCCACTAATTCAAATTTATTTGGGTTTAACATTATCCTATGGTTGGGGTGTCATATTTTATACGAATTCAGTCACATAGTTTGGACGAAAAATTCCTAAAATACAATTTTTTATGACATCAGAAATGTTTTCCTCATTGAAATAAATACCAATCCTAGATGGAAAGATTTTATGGGAATTTCAAACAGGGTATAACACCATCAACACATATGGGTTACAAACAATTTGATAATGTAAAATTTGTTGATACTATTTTTGGTAAATATTTGAAAAATCATATGAAAATAAGTTGAAAAAATATATAAATTTTCATAAGAATTCCATATTGGAATTCTGCATACAGAGGTCAATAATATTAAATCATTCTTGTTGAAAAACTATATCTGATGTTGTTATTTTCATGTTACTAAATGTTCATTTCAAAATAAATGATTACATCACGGCTATGCAGGACATGATTGACATAGGGATAAGAGATGATTTTTATCTATTGAATATTAAAGACATAATTTTCATCTTTATATTGCTTATAATGTATCATCATAAAAAAATTAAATTCTTTTATTTCATTAATAGTGTAATGTTTCTACATGAGTAGTAAAACAATATTAATAATTTATTATTAGTGACTAATTTGATGTTATTGGGAGTTAAATCACATTAATTTCATATTTTTTAGGGATTATTTGTTGCATGTATGTTTACACTACATTCAACATAAAAATGAATTCCATTTTTTTAAAATATACTTCTTTTTTAATGTTATATGTGTTAATGATATATACCTAATGATGTTTCCAATCATAAGTAAACAGTCAGATTATATGAATTAGATAAGTTCTTCCCAGCTTTATTTATTGATATAATAGAATAATTAATGGTTAACATGGATAGAGAGGTTCCACTATTTGTTCAAATCCATTATAGAAGGATTTAATCCATTGAATTAAAATTGAATTTTTTAAAATGGCATGTCAAGATGAAAATTCATACGTAATTTTCTATTTTTGAATGATATATTGTTATAGAATCTATTAAATTATCTACTCATTACATGTTAGATGATGATAACATCTATGTCACAATATCTCATCAAAACGGACACCTGATAAGAATGAGGATTTGTAAGAAGATATGTTGTTACAATTATCATCATATAGAGGGACTAAGTTTGCAATAACATATTATGTAATAGTGATGAATTTGATCAATATATTTAATACCAAAAATAATATTTTTGAAATTTCAATCCACTAAGAGATGAAGAATGGATATCAACTATAAATAATCAATAAATTTTATGATGTTTGACATATTATTTTTATGTAGAGTTATTTGAAAATGAAATTTCAATTACCAAAAAACATCAATGACTATCTGGGAGTAAAAAAATTGTGATATTCTAAAATGGGTTTGTACTCAATAGTTTAACTTTATATAATAAATAAAATGATGATAGTAGTATGATGAGAGTTAGTGGAGTTAAACTTATGGTGGAAGTGATGCATATATCTGGTTTTAATGAAATAATTAAAATTTATAGTAATATTTTGTATTTCAATGTTATTTAATTTATATATGATTTGGATTATAAAATATTTCATGTTCTTATTTTCTATAGAATGTTCGTTGAAAATTGGAGTTCAGAAAAATTAAATGAAATGTGATTTATGAAGGTGACTTTTTGTGTGAAATGGGAAAATTATTAACCATTCAAAATGGAATCGGAAGTAGTTCGTGTATAATATTACTTAGATCTAGAAAATTATACATGGATTATTATCCTAATAGTGACAATATCAAATCTTGGGTCCGAGGAAAATTCAATCAAGGATGACCTTTTATTGGGATATCACAATAATTTCCTGGTTTTCCCAATGTAGAAAATATCATCTACAATATAGTGGACCCTAAAGAGGGTATTTTAGTTCTCAATAGAGGACCCAATAGCCATTAACCATTAAAAAACCAAAGAGAGTTCAATGCAATGGAAAAAATCATTTTTTAATATTTTATCACTTTACTGATAATATTATTTTTTCTCTACTAATTTAAGATAATCAAAATATTGTTTTGGGCAACTCATCTAGACTGTAACATCCCAAGTAAGTAATGAATAATAGATATTTTTATCCATGTCTATTAATGATTAAGATAGTGTTTTAGAGGCTTAAAATGAAAATAAATACAATCTTATGCATGGAATTATCTAATATTCTTAAAAGATTGTTTTACTGCCTTTTGATGTCAAACCATTTTTGAATCTATATTTTGACAATTTTATAAACTATGTTTGTCAAAATAAACTTATCCTTTATGATTTGGACATCAAAATTTACCTTGTGTGAATTTTTGGTATTTTTCTGACAATATTTATTTTTTAATGAATAGTTAAAAAAACTGCATTTTACATCAAAACTGCTTTTTAATCTAATTTATTTATATGATTAGATTATGTTTTGAATTTCTTTTGAAGTGAAATTAGAATATATTTTTACCATTTTTTCCAATGGTGGTCATTGGAATCAATTTCACTTTGAAATTAGACTTAAACTGGTGTCAATCTTTTGATACTTATTGTTTTGTAAAAACACGCTTTTTGCTCTAGCAGCGGGAATTAATTATTAAATTAATTAATGTGACTTTTATGAATTGAATTTTGTAAAATAGACTTCATTTTTGAATTCAGAATATCAAATATAGCTTCGGGTGAATTTTTGGTAATTTTCTGAAAAACTTCAATTTTTGATGAATAGTGAAACCACTAAGTGGTAATCAAGCAAACTGATTTTTCAGTTAAATGAAAGTTTACCGCTAATGTGTATTGAATTTTAAAAAATCTGACATACATGGTTGTCATTAGTATGTAAAATGTGGTTTAATGAGATTATAATAATTTTTTGGTGAATAGTAACTTATTAAGTTCTTAATCACGATTAGTGGTAATTAGGGTAGTTTAAGGTCTAAATAAGGCTTTAATAATATGAAATGACCTAGAAACATGTCCCAACCTCATTTTTTGTGTCATGGCCGACCATGACATGCCATGGGTCAACTTGGGGACCCCATGGATCCACTTTCGTTGGGAAATGACATAAATTACTTTTTATTTAATGTTAAAGTGAAAATGACACAAACATAATATGTTTTACGAAAACAATTTTTAAGTGGGGTTATACAAGAATAAATTTTGATTATAAATAGTCATTGGAAATATAAAAATATTTCCTATATCATAGTAGTTTTTTTATAATTTTTAGACATTAAATAAATTAAATTATTTATGACATAATTATGATGCAGTGATGACATCATTATTTGACGATTTTAATAAAATGGAATGATAATGAAAAATCTAAAACCTACACATGGCCAAAACCAATTGTAAGAGTGGATTTCGAACCCTTATCACCTTTCCACGAATTATATCAATGTGGTACCTTTTAAAACCGAAACACATTTTCAAATAATGTAATGTTTCTTTACTTTCCAAAAGTGCCACTCCTCTTCTCTTATAAAAGGCCCCCACCTCTACCTCATTTCACACACTCCTCAAGCCTTTGGCTCGGCCAACCCCTGCCCATTTACTGTAACATCCCAATTAAGTAATGAATAATAGATATTTTTACCTATGTCTATTAATGATTAAGATAGTGTTATAGAGGCTTAAAATGGAAATAAATACAATCTTATGCATGGAATACACTAATATTCATAAAAGATTGTTTTAGTGCCTTTTGATGGAAAACCATTTTTGAATCTATATTTTGACAATTTTATAAACTATGTTTGTCAAAATAAACTTATTCTTTATGGTTGAGACATCAAAATTTACCTTGTGTGAATTTTTGGTATTTTTCTGACAATGTTCATTTTTTTTAATGAATAGTGAAAAATACTGCATTTTACATCAAAACTGCTTTTTAATCTAAGATATTTATATGATTAGATTATGTTTTGAATTGGTTTTGAAGTGAAATTAGAATATATTTTTACCATTTTATCCAATGGTGGTCATTGGAATCAATTTCACTTTGAAATTAGACTTAAACTGGTGTCAATCTTTTGATACTTATTGTTTCATAAAAACACGCTATTTGCTCTGGCAGCGGGAATTAATTATTGAATTAATTAATGTGACTTATATGATTTGAATTTTGTAAAATGGACTTAATTTTTGAATTCGGAATATCAAATATAGCTTAGGGTGAATTTTTGGTAATTTTCTGAAAAACATCAATTTTTTATGAATAGTGAAACCACTAAGTGTAATCAAGCAAACTGATTTTTCAGTTAAATGAAATTTTACCACTAATGTGTATTGAATTTTGAAAATCCGACATACATGGTTGTCATTAAGAAGTAAAATGTGGTTCAATGAGATTATAATAATTTTTTTGGTGAATAGTAACTTATTAAGTTCTTAATCGCGATTAGTGGTAATTAGGGTAGTTTAAGGTATAAATAATGCTTTAATAATATAAAATGACCTAGACACATGTCCCAAACTTATTGGTTGTGTCATGGCCGACCAAGACAAGCCATGGGTCAACTTGGGGACCCCATGGATCCACTTTTGTTGGGAAATGACATAAATTACTTTTTATTTAATGTTAAAGTGAAAATGACACAAACATAATATGTTTTGAAAAAATAATTTTTAAGTGGGGTTATACAAGTCCAAATTTTGATTATAAATAGTAATTGGAAAGCTACAAATATTTCTAATATCATAGTAGTTTTTCTATAATTTTTAGACATTAAATAAATTTAATTATTTATGACATAATAATGATGCAGCGATGACATCATTATTTGACGATTGAAATAAAATGGAAAGATAATGTAATATCTATGAACTACACATGTCCAAAACCAATTGGATGAGTGGATTTCAAAACTTTATCACCTTATCCACGAATTCTATCAATAGGGGACCTTTTAAAACCGAAACACATTTTCAAATAAAGTAATGTTTCTTTACTTTCCAAAAGTGCCCCTCCTCTCCTCTTATAAAAGGCCCCCACCTCTACCTCATTTCACACACTCTTCAAGCCTTTGGCTCGGCCAACCCCTGCCCATTTTCTCTCTCCACATCCCTCTCCTCATACTAGATGATTTCCCATGGGCAGAATCCTTTCAAAGGAAGCCTTTAGGCTCAACTGAAAAAGTAGTTACACTTTTAAAGGTAATTCATTCTCTCATGTTCATTTGTTTTATTTTGCTTCTCGAACCCCCTAAACTCTTTTTATTTACTTATTTTGTAATAACACCAGTATCTTCAATATACTAGGATATTGTTATAAGATTTATTTGAGCTACACTCTCACACAACTACATCAAATGGTTAAAGAACATACGGTTTCCGTGTATGGCGAAATTCTGCCTCCCGAAACGATGATTGTTCAACACTCATTTAACACCTTCAAAGGTGGCCATTATGATGTCACTATTTTTATATATGATATATAATATGTTTATGTTTTCATTAAGCTTCTGTTTTTTTCATTTTGGGCAAACCTTTATGGTTTCCATTATGGGTAAAACACGATATCTTCATTTTAGGAAGTGTGGACTACCGCCCCCTAAAAGTGATTTGATTCGTTAATACCATATGTGGGATGTGTAAAGGATAAAGTTAATGATGTTATATATGTTATTATACTGGAATTATAATATACTCTTATATCATTATGATTCCATTACAGAAAATATGAAATAGAAATGGAAGTAGCGTTCATGCGTACGTACGGCTTACCGTCTCCATGAACGGTGCATTTCATTTCTTACCTCTAAATGTGATGTAATATTATAAATGCATGTATGTACTGGATATATATGACATATATGATATCTACATCATGAATATCATTCTGGATATAATGAACCTTTGACCAAATTAACAACATGTAAGTATAAGAAGTCTATTTTTGACTTAAGAACCAAATACCGACAAAATGAACATTATTAACTTAACTGATTACATGATGTTCATAACATGGTATAAAAGGATTAATGAACTTGAAAAAGATTCATAAGCAAGTAGAGATTAACTCAAGTTTATTATTCAGGAGATTAAAAACGGTCGGGTCAAGTCGGATACGAGGTATGGGACTTCGTCTCAATCTCCTTTCATTGAGGCATATTTTATTTTATACACAACCTTCTTTTATACGGTGTATAAACCCCTTTGACTTTTACGTTTATTCAAAAGGAATCTTTTTTATACGAAGCGTTTACTAAACGACAAAAGGGAATGTTTTTGTCGTACGTATGCGGCGACAATGACTTCTCCGCCGTCGTAACCGTTTTTTGAGTTTCGGCTTCCTCTACAAGCCATACCTTCTTTTTTTTAAAAGAAAAATAAATACCATGTTTTATTTTGGTATTGAAAATGGTTTTCACAATGTGTTTGTGTTGTATTGATATCTTGTGATTGAAATGTGGAAATGTTATATTTCCTTTATGCATGTTTTATGTGATATGATTATGTTATGGTTCTTGGGCATTATTATGAAGACGGGTGGTTCCGTGATAAACTAAGGGCGGGTGAGCCCGTTATAGCTCTACAATGCATTGGGTAACGCGAAGGAGTGAAACGTTAAGGTTTCTCCGAAGAGAATTTAGGGAATATACTGTGATGGGTATTCCAAACGTAACCAAGAGGGTTACTCCCTATGTAAGAATGTTATGAATGCCTCAAGTTACCTTTATGTCTTATGGTTTCTATGATTTATTCATGATTTTATGAGGTATGTTAAAGTGCCTATGTTTTATGGGTATAGTATGATTTCATTCTTATGTATATATGAACTCATGTTTCCTTCCCATGTTTTTATAACCCATACTGAGTTTTTATGCTCATCCCAAGTTTTTGAAATGTTTTTCACAGGTCAAGGGAAAGGTACATGATAAGATGATAGAGTCAAGGATGTGTCAAGAAATAATCCATGTTTTATTTTAAATATGTTTCCATTGATGGTAATGAAGAATACTATCTTTATGTAACCACTTTGTTATATTTGGAATGTAATGAAAGTTTTATGATCTAATTCTCTAAAACTCTAAACCCGAAAAGATCCTCAATGTGAAATCTTGTAATAACTCAAGATTAAGTAAGGTTTAAGGCTGGGGCCTTATAGTTGGTATCAAAGGTCGGTTTAGATAACTTTAGGAGTTAGAATTCTATTAAATAATTATCCAAAAATGTTTTTTTTGGTCAAATAGAAGTGATATAGAATTTAAATATTACCATGTTGCTTCATCTAAGACATGTTTGTTCATAATGGTTTTCCGCAGAGGAAACAGGGAAGCAGTGCTAGGAAGGCATACAGAAGGAAATAACCTTCCGAATCAGCATCCAGAAATGGTAGGAATTGGAACTGAACAGTTGGTTGCAGTAATGGCGCAGTTGACTCAAGCGATAAATGGCAGTGGTATCCATGCACGAGATCAGCCAGATCAACCGCAGAGGAACATGTCAGTGGTGGAACATTTCATGAGGCAACATCCCCCATCATTCAGAGGATCATCTGACCCTGTGCTAGCTGAAGGGTGGATTAAAGCACTGGAGAAGATTTTTGATGTCATGGGGTGTTCAGACAATCAAAAGGTTAGTCTTGCTATTTACCGTTTGGAGGGTGAAGCAGATCAGTGGTGGTCTATGGTTAAAAATATCAGGGACGCCGGATGAGATTGATGCTCTTGACTGGGATGAATTCAAAGTATGTTTCTTGAGAAGTATTTTCCTAAGGCTGTTCGACTTAGGATGGAAAAGAAATTCTTGGAATTGAGGCAAGAGGAAGACTCAGTGGCTACCTATGAAGAAAGGTTCACTCGATTGGCAAGGTATGCTCCAAATTTTATCCGGGACCTTGATAGTAAAATCAATCGTTTTTACTCAGGATTAAAGCCAAAGTATCGAAGGGAATTAGCTTCTCGTGAGTTTAAAAGTTATGAAAAGCTTGTTCTATGTGCTGAGAAGGTGGAAATGGAGTTTGCTGATGACCAAGTTTTCTATAACAACCAGCAGAAGAAGAGACCGAGGTGGCAGGAGAAAGATAAGAATTCTTCAAAAAAGTCTGATGGTAAGAAAACTAAGTTTCCATCTTGTGATAAATGTGGAAAAAGGCATGCTGGGGAATGTCTTCTGAATTCTGGAAAGTGCTACCGATGTGGTAAGATGGGACATAAGGCTCGTGATTGCACTGAAAAGGATCAAGGTGAAGGTAAGACCAAATTTGATTTACAGTTAGTGAAATGTTATAAGTGCAATGAGATGGGTCACTATGCAAACGAGTGTCCGGCAAAGAGCTTGAGTGATAGGAAGCAGTTAGACTACAAGCAGAAAGGGGTGGTGAAATCCTTTCCAACTACTTCAGCAGATGTTGGGCCATCAAATGAAGTTTTATCAGGTACTTTTTTTGTTTTTTCAGATTATGCCAGTGTGTTGTTTGATTCGGGGTCTACACATTCTTTCATCTCTGAAACCTTTTCTAGTAAAATGGGAATACCATCTAAAGAAATGACTCCTGAACTTTTGGTAAAAACACCTGGGGGAAGTGTCGAGGCAAAAAGAATTTATAAGAATCTTCCTATCCTTATCTGTGGAAAGAACCTACTTTCAAACCTTATTGTTCTACCTCTAGTAGAGTTTGATGTTATCCTGGGTATGGATTGGCTCTCTATTTACAATGCTAAGATTGACTGTAGAGATAAAGAAGTTTCTTTTCAAAAAGAATTTCAGTTTGTTTACAAGAATGAACCCTTACTTTTGATAACATATCAAGAGGCCGAGAAACTTGTAAAAGATGGAAATGAATGTTTCCTTGCACACGTCATTGAAAATAAAGGAACTATTCAGATTAATGATGTGCCAGTGGTAAATGAGTATCCTGATGTTTTTCCTGATGAGTTGCCAGGAATAATACCAGATCAGGAAGTTGAGTTTACTGTTGACTTAGTTCCTGATGCTAAGACAATTTCAAAACCCCCTTATCGAATGGCACAAATTGAACTTTTAGAGTTGAAGGAGCAATTGCAAGATTTATTAGAGAAAGGTTTCATTAGACCTAGAACATCACCATGGGGTGCTCCTGTTTTATTTGTTAAAAAGAAAGATGGTTCTATGAGACTTTGCATTGATTATGGAGCCTTGAATAAAAACACTGTTAAGAACAAATATCCTTTGTCACATATCGATGATTTGTTTGATCAGCTCCAGGGAGCTCAGTTTTTTTCAAAGATTGACTTGAGATCGGGGTACCATCAGCTGAAGGTAAAAGAGGCAGATATTCCGAAGACCGCTTTCCGTACGAGATATGGCCATTATGAATTTGTAGTAATGCCTTCTGGGATAACCAATGCACCTGCTGTATTCATGGACTTAATGAATAGAATTTTCCATGAGTTCTTGGATAAGTTTGTGGTGGTTTTCATTGATGATATTTTGGTGTTTTCTAAAAGTAAAGAGGAGCATGAAAAACATTTAAGGGTTATCTTGAAAACCTTAAAAGAAAAGAAACTGTATGGGAAATTCAGCAAGTGTGAGTTTTGGTTGCAACAAATTTCTTTCCTTGGTCACATTGTTTCTAAAGATGGAATAACTGTTGATCCTGCAAAATCAAAAGTTGTGGAAGAATGGCCAAGACCTACAAATGTAACCGAGATTCGTAGCTTCCTTGGTTTGGCGGGCTATTACCGAAGGTTTGTTAGAAATTTTTCACGGTTATCTAGTCCAATGACTAAGCTAACTCGGAAGGGTGTTAAGTTTATCTGGACAAACGAATGTGATGATTGTTTTCAGGAATTGAAAAGAAGATTGGTGAATGCTCCAGTTTTGGAACTACCTTCCAGGAATGGTGAGTTTGTTATATACAGTGATGCTTCATTGAAAGGGCTTGGTTGCGTCCTAATGCAGAATGATCAGGTAATTGATTATGCTTCATGACAGTTGATAACTCATGAGTTAAATTACCCTACACATGATTTGGAATTAGCTGCTGTTGTTTTTGCTTTAAAAATTTGGAAGCATCATTTGTATGGAGTAAAGTGTGAAATATATACCGATCACAAAAGTTTAAAGTATATATTCACTCAGAAAGAGTTGAACATGAGACAAAGGAGATGGCTAGAATTAATCAAGGATTATGATTGTACAATTCATTACCATGCGGGAAAAGCAAATAAAGTGGCTGATGCTTTGAGTCGAAAAAGTAATGCTTCATTAACAATGTTGCAGTTGGAACGTGATCCTTAAGTTAATGATTTGATGAACATTTGCATAGAAGTTGTTGGTGCAGGAAGTCCATCTGTTTTGTTTCAGGTATCAGTGAGATCTTCTCTATCAGATAAAATCAAGCAAGCACAGAAGCAAGACAGTGAGTTGCAGAAAAGGGTAGAGCTGGTTCAGAAAGGTAAGTTTCCTGAATTCAACATTGATAGTGATTGTGTTTTGAGATTTGGGAAGAGATTGTGTGTGCCTTGTGATTCACAGTTGAAGAGAGAGTTGTTATGTGAAGCTCATAGTTCTCCGTTTTCAGTTTATCCGGGAAGTACTAAGATGTATAGAGATCTGCGGGAGTATTACTGGTGGGATGGAATGAAAAGAGATATTGCTGATTTAACTGTGAAGTGTTTGACATGTCAACAGGTTAAAGCAGAGCGGCTGTTACCGAAAGGGATGCTTCAGCCTTTAACAGTGCCAGAGTGGAAATGGGAGAATATATCCATGGACTTTGTTGTTGGATTACCGAAGACATCTCGAGGTAATAATGCAATCTGGGTTATTGTTGATCGCTTGACCAAATCTGCTCATTTCCTTGCTCTACGAGATACTTTCTCTCTTGATCAACTTTCCCGTTTGTATCTTAAAGAGATAGTCAGGTTACATGGAGTTCCTCTCTCCATTGTATCGGACCGTGATCCCAGGTTTACTTCTAACTTTTGGAAAGGCCTTCAGAAGTCGTTGGGTACTGAATTAAATTTTAGTACAGCTTTTCATCCCCAATCAGATGGGCAGTCAGAACGAACAATTCAGATATTGGAGGATATGCTACGAGCTTGTTCTATGGATTATCAGGGAAGTTGGGACCAACATCTTTCTTTGGTTGAGTTTTCATATAATAACAGTTTTCATTCTAGTATACAGATGGCACCATTTCAGGCATTATATGGGAAGTGGTGTCGAACTCTAGCTTTCTGGGATGAAGTGGGTGAAAGAAAGTTGATGGGACCAGAATTGGTAGAAGAGATGGCAGAAAAAGTTCAGCTGATTCAGAAACACATGAGAACAGTTCAGAGCAGGCAGAAGAGATATGCGGATAACCGGAGGAAGGATCTATCTTTCGAGGTAGGTGATCATGTTTTTCTCAAGGTTTCTCCTTGGAAAAGTGTGATGAGATTTGGTATGAAAGGAAAGTTGAGTCCAAGGTTCATTGGACCATACGAAATTCTGGAAAGAGTTGGATCAGTTGCATACCGAGTGGCTTTACCTCCGAGTTTATCTCAGTTACACAATGTTTTTCACGTTTCGATGTTGAGAAAGTATATGCCAGATCCATCTCATGTTTTGAGTCCAGAGGTAGTTCAGCTGGAAGAGAAACTATCTTATGAGGAACAACCGGTCCAGATTCATGACCATAGGGAGCAAGTGTTACGGAATAAGGTGATTAAGCAGGTAAAGGTTTTGTGGAAAAACCACATGATTGAAGAGGCAACATGGGAATCTGAAAATGCAATGAGGGATAAGTACCCCCATTTATTCGATAAGTAAATAAATTGCGGGGACATAATTTTCTAAAGGGGGGAAGGATGTAACATCCCAAGTAAGTAATGAATAATAGATATTTTTACCTATGTCTATTAATTATTAATATAGTGTTATAGAGGCTTAAAATGGAAATAAATACAATATTATGCATGTAATACACTAATATTCTTAAAAGATTGTTTTAGTGCCTTTTGATGGAAAACCATTTTTGAATCTATATTTTGACAATTTTATAAACTATGTTTGTCAAAATAAACTTATTCTTTATGGTTGAGACATCAAAATTTACCTTGTGTGATTTTTTGGTATTTTTCTGACAATGTTCATTTTTTTTAATGAATAGTGAAAAATACTGCATTTTACATCAAAACTGCTTTTTAATCTAAGTTATTTATATGATTAGATTATGTTTTGAATTGGTTTTGAAGTGAAATTAGAATATATTTTTACCATTTTATCCAATGGTGGTCATTGGAATCAATTTTACTTTGAAATTAGACTTAAACTGGTGTCAATCTTTTGATACTTATTGTTTCATAAAAACACGCTATTTGCTCTGGCAGCGGGAATTAATTATTGAATTAATTAATGTGACATATATGATTTGAATTTTGTAAAATGGACTTAATTTTTGAATTCGGAATATCTAATATAGATTAGGGTGAAGTTTTGGTAATTTTCTGAAAAACTTCAATTTTTGATGAATAGTGAAACCACTAAGTGTAATCAAGCAAACTGATTTTTCAGTTAAATGAAATTTTACCACTAATGTGTATTGAATTTTGAAAATCCGACATACATGGTTGTCATTAATAAGTAAAATGTGGTTCAATGAGATTATAATAATTTTTTTGGTGAATAGTAACTTATTAAGTTCTTAATCGCGATTAGTGGTAATTAGGGTAGTTTAAGGTATAAATAATGCTTTAATAATATAAAATGACCTAGACACATGTCCCAACATTATTGGTTGTGTCATGGCCGACCAAGACAAGCCATCGGTCAACTTGGGGACCCCATGGATCCACTTTTGTTGGGAAATGACATAAATTACTTTTTATTTAATGTTAAAGTGAAAATGACACAAACATAACATGTTTTGCGAAAACAATTTTTAAGTGGGGTTATACAAGTCAAAATTTTGATTATAAATAGTCATTGGAAAGCTAAAAAGATTTCCTATATCATAGTATTTTTTCTATAATTTTTAGACATTAAATAAATTTAATTATTTATGACATAATAATGATGCAGCGATGACATCATTATTTGACGATTTAAATAAAATGGAAAGATAATGTAATATATTTAAACTACACATGTCCAAAACCAATTGGATGAGTGGATTTCGAAACCTTATCACCTTATCCACGAATTCTATCAATGTGGGACCTTTTAAAACCGAAACACATTTTCAAATAAAGTAATGTTTCTTTACTTTCCAAAAGTGCCTCTCCTCTCCTCTTATAAAAGGCCCCCACCTCTACCTCATTTCACACACTCTTCAAGCCTTTGGCTCGGCCAAACCATGCCCATTTGATCTCTCCACATCCCTCTCCTCATCCTAGAGGATTTGCCTTGGGCAGAATCCTTTCAATGGAAGCCTTTAGGCTCAACTCAAAAAGGAGTTACACTTTTAAAGGTAATTCATTCTCTCATGTTCATTTGTTTTATTTTGCTTCTCCAACCCCCTAAACTCTTTTTATTTACTTCTTTTGTAACAAAACCAGTATCTTCAATATACTAGTATATTTTTATAAGATTTATTTGAGCTACACTCTCACACAACTACATCAAATGGTTAAAGAACATACGGTTTCCGTGGATGGCGAAATTCTGCCTCCCGAAACGATGATTGTTCAACACTCATTTAACACCTTCAAAGGTGGCCATTATGATGTCACTATTTTTATATATGATATATAATATGTTTATGTTTTCCTTAAGCTTCTGTTTTTTTCATTTTGGGCATACCTTTATGGTTTCCATTATGGGTAAAACACGATATCTTCATTTTAGGAAGTGCGGACTACCGCCCCCTAAAAGTGATTTGATTCGTTAATACCATATGTGGGATGTGTAAAGGATAAAGTTAATGATGTTATATATGTTATTATACTGGAATTATAATATACTCTTATATCATTATGATTCCATTCCAGAAAATATGAAATAGAAATGGAAGCAGCGTTCATGCGTACGTATGGCTTACCGTCTCCATGAACGGTGCATTTCATTTCTTACCTCTAAATGTGATGTAATATTATAAATGCATGTATGTAATAGATATATATGACATATATGATATCTACATCATGAATACAATTCTGGATATAATGAACCTTTGACCAAATTAACAACATGTAAGTCTAAGAAGTCTATTTTTGACTTAAGAACCAAATACCGACAAAATGAACATTATTAACTTAACTGATTACATGATGTTCATAACATGGTATAAAAGGAATAATGAACATGAAAAAGATTCATAAGCAAGTAGAGATTAACTCAAGTTTATTATTCAGGAGATTAAAGAACGGTCGGGTCATGTCGGATACGAGGTATGGGACTTCGTCTCAATCTCCTTTCATTGAGGCATATTTTATTTTATACACAACCTTCTTTTATACGGTGTATAAACCCCTTTGACTTTTATGTTTATTCAAAAGGAATCTTTTTTATACGAAGTGTTTACTAAACGAAAAAAGGGAATGTTTTTGTCGTACGTATGCGGCGACAACGACTTCTCCGCCGTCGTAACCGTTATTTGAGTTTCGGCTTCCTCTACAAGCCATACCTTCTTTTTTTTAAAAGAAAAATAAATACCATGTTTTATTTTGGTATTGAAAATGGTTTTCACAATGTGTTTGTGTTGTATTGATATCTTGTGATTGAAATGTGGAAATGTTATATTTCCTTTATGCATGTTTTATGTGATATGATTATGTTATGGTTCTTGGGCATTATTATGAAGACGGGTGGTTCCGTGATAAACTAAGGGCGGGTGAGCCCGTTATAGCTCTCCAATGCATTGGGTAACGCGAAGGAGTGAAACGTTAAGGTTTCTCCGAAGATATTTTAGGGAATATACTGTGATGGGTATTCCAAACGTAACCAAGAGGGTTACTCCCTACGTAAGAATGTTATGAATGCCTCAAGTTACCTTTATGTCTTATGGTTTCTATGATTTATTCATGATTTTATGAGGTATGTTAAAGTGCCTATGTTTTATGGGTATAGTATGATTTCATTCTTATGTATATATGAACTCATGTTTCCTTCCCATGTTTTTATAACCCATACTGAGTTTTTATGCTCATCCCAAGTTTTTGAAATGTTTTTCACAGGTCAAGGGAAAGGTACATGATAAGATGATAGAGTCAAGGATGTGTCAAGAAATAATCCATCTTTTATTTTAAATGTGTTTCCATTGATGGGAATGAAGAATACTATCTTTATGTAACCACTTTGTTATATGTGGAATGTAATGCAAGTTTTATGATCTAATTCTCTAAAACTCTAAACCCGAAAAGATCCTCAATGTGAAATCTTGTAATAACTCAAGATTAAGTAAGGTTTAAGGCTGGGGCCTTATATTTACTCTCTCCACATCCCTCTCCTCATCCTAGAGGATTCCCTTTGGGCATAATCCTTTCAAAGGAAGCCTTTAGGCTCAAATCAAAAGCAGTTACACTTTTAAAGGTAATTCATTCTCTCATGTTCATTTGTATTATTTTGCTTCTCCAACCCCCTAAACTCTTTTTATTTACTTATTTTGTAACAACACCAGTATCTTAAATATAAAAGGATGTTGTTATGATATTTATTTGAGCTAAAACTACATCAAATGGTTAAAGAACATACGGTTTCCGTGGATGGCGAAATTCTGCCTCCCGAAACGATGATTGATCAACACTCATTTAACACCTTCAAAGGTGGAAATTATGATGTCACTATTTTCATATATGATATATAATATGTTTATGTTTTCCTTAAGCTTCTGTTTTTTTTCATTTTGGGCATACCTTTATGGTTTCCATTATGGGTAAAACAGGATATCTTCATTTTAGGAAGTGCGGACTACCGCCCCCTAAAAGTGATTTGATTCGTTAATACCATCTGTGGGATGTGTAAAGGATAAATTTAATGATATTATATATGTTATTATACTGGAATTATAATATACTCTTATATCATTATGATTCCATTCCAGAAAATATGAAATAGAAATGGAAGTAGCGTTCATGCGTACGTACGGCTTACAGTCTCCATGAACGGTGCATTTCATTTCTTACCTCTAAATTATGTAATATTATAAATGCATGTGTGTACTGGATATATATGATATATATTATATCTACATCATGAATACCATTCTGGATATAATGAACCTTTGACCAAATTAACAACATGTAAGTGTAAGAAGTCTATTTTTGACTTAAGAACCAAATACCGACAAAATGAACATTATTAACTTAACTGATTACATGATGTTCATAACATGGTATAAAAGGAATAATGAACTTGAAAAGATTCATAATCAAGTAGAGATTAACTCAAGTTTATTATTCAGGAGATTAAAGAACGGTCGAGTCATGTCGGATACGAGGTATGGGACTTTGTCTCAATCCCCTTTCATTGAGGCATATTTTATTTTATACACAACTTTCTTTTATACGGTGTATAAATCCCTTTGACTTTTACGTTTATTCAAAAGGAATCTTTTTTATACGAAGCATTTACTAAACGACAAAAGGGAATGTTTTGTCGAACGTATGCGGCGACAACGACTTCTCCGCCGTCGTGACCGTTATTTGAGTTTCAGCTTCCTCTACAAGCCATACCTTCTTTTTAAAAGAAAAATAAATACCATGTTTTACTTTTCTTTTATTTTGGTATTGAAAATGGTTTTCACAATTTTTTTTTGTTGTATTGATATCTTTTGATTGAAATGTGGAAATGTTATGTTTCCTTTACGCATGTTTTATGTGATACGATTATGTTATGGTTCTTGGGAATTATTATGAAGACGGGTGGTTCCGTGATAAACTAAGGGCGGGTGAGCCCGTTATAGCTCTCCAATGCATTGGGTAACGCGAAGGAGTGAAACGTTAAGGTTTCTCCGAAGAGATTTTAGGGAATATACTGTGATGGGTATTCCAAACGTAACCAAGAGGGTTACTCCCTATGTAAGAATGTTATAAATGCCTCAAGTTACCTTTATGTATTATGATTTCTATGATTTATTCATGATTTTATGAGGTATGTTAAAGTGCCTATGTTTTATGGGTAAAGTATGATTTCATTCTTATGTATATATGAACTCATGTTTCCTTTCCATGTTTTTTTAACCCATACTGAGTTTTTATGCTCATCCCAAGTTTTTGAAATGTTTTTCACAGGTCAAGGGAAAGGTACATGATAAGATGATAGAGTCAAGGATGTGTCAAGAAGTAATCCATGTTTTATTTTAAATGTGTTTCCATTGATGGGAATGAAGAATACTATCTTTATGTAACCACTTTGTTTATATGTGGAATGTAATGCAAATTTTATGATCTAATTCTCTAAAACTCTAAACCCGAAAAGATCCTCAATGTGTAATCTTGTAATAACTCAAGATTAAGTAAGTTTTAAGGCTGAGGCCTTATAGTTGGTATCAAAGGTCGGTTTAGATAACTTTAGGAGTTATAATTCTATTAAATGATTATCCAATTTTTTTTTAAATGATATATCATTTAAAGATTACCATGTTGCTTCATCTAAGACATGTTTGTTCAGAATGGTTTTCCGCAGAGGAAACAGGGAAGCAGTGCTAGGAAGGTATACAGAAGGAAATAACCTTCCGAATCAGCATCCAGAAATGGTCGGAATTAGAACTGAACTGTTTGTTGCAGTAATGGTGCAGTTGACTCAAGCGATAAATGGCGGTGGTATCCATGCACGAGATCAGCCAGATCAACCGCAGAGGAACATGTCAGTGGTGGAACATTTCATGAGGCAACATCCCCCATCATTCAGAGGATCATCTGACCCTATGCAAGCTGAAGGGTGGATTAAAGCACTGGAGAATATTTTTTATGTCATGGGGTGTTCAGACAATCAAAAGGTTAGTCTTGCTATTTACCGTTTGGAGGGTGAAGCAGATCAGTGGTGGTCTATGGTTAAAAATATCAGGGATGCCGATGAGATTGATGCTCTTGACTGGGATGAATTCAAAGGTATGTTTCTTGAAAAGTATTTTCCTAAGGATGTTCGACTTAGGATGGAAAAGAAATTCTTGGAATTGAGGCAAGAGGAAGACTCAGTGGATGCTTATGAAGAAAGTTTTACTCGTTTGGCAAGGTATGCTCCAAATTTTATCTGGGACCTTGATAGTAAAATCAATCGTTTTTACTCCGGATTAAAGCCAAAGTATCGAAGGGCATTAGCTTCTCGTGAGTTTAAAAGTTATGAAAAGCTTGTTCGATGTGCTGAGAAGGTGGAAATGGATTTTGCCGATTACCAATTTTTCTATAACAACCAGCAGAAGAAGAGACCGAGGTGGCAGGAGAAAGGTAAGAATTCTTCAAAAAAGTCTGATGGTAAGAGAACTAAGTTTCCAGTTTGTGATAAATGTGGCAAAAGGCATGCTGGGGAATGTCTTCTGAATTCTGGGAAGTGCTACGGATGTGGTAAGATGGGACATAAGGCTCGTGATTTCACTGAAAAGGATCAAGGTGAAGGTAAGAACAAATTTGATTTACAGTTAGTGAAATGTTATAAGTGCAATGAGATGGGTCACTATGCAAACGAGTGTCCGACAAGGAGCTTGAGTGATGGGAACCAGTTAGACTACATGCAGAAAGGGGTGGTGAAATCCTTTGCAACTACTTCAGCAGATGTCGGGCCATCAAATGATGTTGTATCAGGTACTTTGTTTGTTTTTTCAGATTATGCCAGTGTGTTTTTTGATTCGAGATCTACACATTCTTTCATCTCTGAAACCTTTTCTAGTGAAATGGGAATACCATCTCAAGAAATGACTCCTGAACTTTTGGTAAAAACACCTGGGGGAAATGTCGAGGAAAAAAGAATTTATAAGAATCTTCCTATCCTTATCTGTGGAAAGAACCTACTTGCAAACCTTATTGTTCTACATCTAGTAGAGTTTTATGTTATCCTGGGTATGGATTGGCTCTCTATTTACCATGCTAAGATTGACTGTAGAGCTAAAGAAGTTTCTTTTCAGAAAGACTTTCAGTTTGTTTACAAGAATGAACCCTTACTTTTGATAACATATCAAGAGGCCAAGAAACTTGTAAAAGATGGAAATGAATGTTACCTTTCACACATCGTTGAAAATAAAGGAACTGTTCAGATTAATGATGTGCCAGTGGTAAATGAGTATCCTGATGTTTTTCCTGATGAGTTGCCTGGAATAATACCAGAACGGGAAGTTGAGTTTACTGTTGACTTAGTTCCTGATGCTAATCCAATTTCAAAACCCCCTTATCGAATGGCACAAATTTAACTTTTAGAGTTGAAGGAGAAATTGCAAGATTTATTAGAGAAAGGATTCATTAGTCCTAGCACATCACCATGGGGTTCTCCTGTTTTGTTTGTTAAAAAGAAAGATGGTTCTATGAGACTTTGCATTGATTATAGAGCCTTGAATAATATCACTGTTAAGAACAAATATCCTTTGCCTCATATCGATGATTTGTTTGATCAGCTCCAGGGAGCTCAGTTTTTTTCAAAGATTGACTTGAGATCGGGGTACCATCAGCTGAAGGTCAAGGAGGCAGATATTCCGAAGACCACGTTCCGTACGAGATATGGCCATTATGAATTTGTAGTAATGCCTTTTCGGCTAACCAATGCACCTGCTGTATTCATGGACTTAATGAATAGAATTTTCCATGAGTTCTTGGATAAGTTTGTGGTGGTTTTCATTGATTATATTTTGGTGTTTTCTAAAAGTAAAGAGGAGCATGAAAAACATTTAAGGGTTATCTTGCAAACCTTAAAAGAAAAGAAACTGTATGGGAAATTCAGCAAGTGTGAGTTTTGGTTGCAACAAATTTCTTTCCTTGGTCACATTGTTTCTAAAGATGGAATAACTGTTGATCCTACAAAAACAAAAGTTGTGGAAGAATGGCCAAGACCCACAAATGTAACCGAGATTCATATCTTCCTTGGTTTGGCGGGCTATTACCGAAGGTTTGTTAGAAATTTTTCACGGTTATCTAGTCCAATGACTAAGCTAACTCGGAAGGGTGTTAAGTTTATCTGGACAAAAGAATGTGATGATTGTTTTCAGGAATTGAAAAGAAGATTGGTGAATGCTCCAGTTTTGGCACTACCTTCTAGGAATGGTGAGTTTGTTATATACAGTGATGCTTCATTGAAAGGACTTGGTTGCGTCCTAATGCAGAATGATCAGGTAATTGCTTATGCTTCACGACAGTTGAAAACTCATGAGGTAAATTACCCTACACATGATTTGGAATTAGCTGCTGTTGTTTTCGCTTTAAAAATTTGGAGGCATCATTTGTATGGAGTAAAGTGTGAAATATATACCGATCACAAAAGTTTAAAGTATATATTCACTCAGAAAGAGTTAAACATGAGACAAAGGATATGGCTAGAATTAACCAAGGATTATGATTGTACAATTCATTACCATCCGGGAAAAGAAAATAAAGGGGCTGATGCTTTGAGTCGAAAAAGTAATGCTTCATTAACAATGTTGCGTTTGGAACATGATCCTTTGGTTAACGATTTGATGAGCTCTGGCATAGAAGTTGTTGGTGCAGGAAGTCCTTCTGTTTTGTTTCAGGTATCAGTGAGATCTTCTCTATCAGATAGAATCAAGCAAGCACGGAAGCAAGACAGTGAGTTGCAGAAAAGGGTAGAGCTGGTTCAGAAAGGTAAGTTGCCTGAATTCAACATTGATAATGATTGCGTTTTGAGATTTGGGAAGAGATTGTGTGTGCCTTGTGATTCACAGTTGAAGAGTGAGTTGTTATGTGAAGCTCATATTTCTCTGTTTTCAGTTCATCCGGGCAGTACTAAGATGTATAGAGATCTGCGGGAGTATTACTGGTGGGATGGAATGAAAAGAGACATTGTTGATTTTACTGTGAAGTGTTTGACTTGTCAGCAGGTTAAAGCAGAGCGGCAGTTACCGAAAGGGATGCTTCAGCCTTTACCAGTACCAGAGTGGAAATGGGAGAATATATCCATGGACTTTGTTGTTGGATTACCGAAGACATCTCGAGGTAATAATGCAATCTGGGTTATTGTTGATCGCTTGACCAAATCTGCTCATTTCCTTGCTATACGGGATACTTTATCCCTTGATCAACTTTCCCGTTTGTATCTTAAAGAGATAGTCAGGTTACATGGAGTTCCTCTCTCTATTTTATCAGATCGTGATCCCATGTTTACTTATAACTTTTGGAAAGGCCTTCAGAAGTCTTTGGGTACTGAGTTAAATTTTAGTACAGCTTTTCATCCTCAGTCAGATGGGCAGTCATAACGAACAATTCAGACATTGGAGGATATGCTACGAGCTTGTTATATGGATTATCAGGGAAGTTGGGACCAATATCTTTCTTTGGTTGAGTTTTCATATAATAACAGCTTTCATTCCAGTATACAGATGGCACCATTTCAGGCATTATATGAGAAGCGGTGTCGAACTCCAGCTTTCTGGGATGAAGTGGGTGAAAGGAAGTTGATGGGACCAGAATTGGTAGAAGAGATGGCAGAAAAAGTTCAGCTGATTCAGAAACACATGAGAACATCTCAGAGCAGGCAGAAGAGTTATGCGGATAACCGGAGGAAGGATCTATCTTTCGAGGTAGGTGATCATGTTTTTCTCAAGGTTTCTCCTTGGAAAAGTGTGATGAGATTTGGTAAGAAAGGAAAGTTGAGTCCAAGGATTATTGTACCATACGAAATTCTGGAGAGAGTTGGATCTGTTGCATACCGAGTGGCTTTACCTCCGAGTTTATCTCAGGTACACAATGTTTTTCACGTTTCGATGTTGAGAACGTATATGCCAGATCCATCTCATGTTTTGAGTCCAGAGGTAGTTCAGCTGGAAGAGAACCTATCTTATGAGGAACAACCGGTCCAGATTCTTGACCACAGGGAGCAAGTGTTATGAAATAAGGTGATTCACCAGGTAAAGTTTTTGTGGAAAAACCACATGATTGAAGAGGCAACATGGGAATCCGAAAATGCAATGAGGGATAAGTACCCTCATTTATTTGATAAGTAAATAAATTGCGGGGACGCAATTTTCTAAAGGGGGAAAGGATGTAACATCCCAAGTAAGTAATGAATAATAGATATTTTTATCCATGTCTATTAATGATTAAGATAGTGTTTTAGAGGCTTAAAATGAAAATAAATACAATCTTATGCATGGAATAAACTAATATTCTTAAAAGATTGTTTTACTGCCTTTTGATGTCAAACCATTTTTGAATCTATATTTTGACAATTTTATAAACTATGGTTGTCAAAATAAACTTATCCATTATGATTGGGACATCAAAATTTACCTTGTGTGAATTATTGGTATTTTTCTGACAATATTCATTTTTTAATGAATAGTGAAAAATACTGCATTTTACCTCAAAACTGCTTTTTAATCTAATTTATTTATATGATTAGATTATGTTTTGAATTGATTTTGAAGTGAAATTAGAATATATTTTTACCATTTTATCCAATGGTGGTCATTGGAATCAATTTCACTTTGAAATTAGACTTAAACTGGTGTCAATCTTTTGATACTTATTGTTTTGTAAAAACACGCTTTTTGCTCTGGCAGCGGGAATTAATTATTAAATTAATTAATATGACTTTTATGATTTGAATTTTGTAAAATAGACTTCATTTTTGAATTCGGAATATCAAATATAGCTTAGGGTGAATTTTTGGTAATTTTCTGAAAAACTTCAATTTTTGATGAATAGTGAAACCACTAAGTGGTAATCAAGAAAACTGATTTTTCAGTTAAATGAAAGTTTACCACTAATGTGTATTGAATTTTAAAAAATCCAACATACATGGTTGTCATTATTATGTAAAATGTGGTTCAATGAGATTATAATAATTTTTTGGTGAATAGTAACTTATTAAGTTCTTAATCACGATTAGTGGTAATTAGGGCAGTTTAAGGTCTAAATAAGGCTTTAATAATATGAAATGACCTAGACACATGTCCCAACCTCATTGGTTGTGTCATGGCCGACCATGACATGCCATGGGTCAACTTGGGGACCCCATGGATCCACTTTTGTTGGGAAATGACAGAAATTAATTTTTATTTAATGTTAAAGTGAAAATGACACAAACAAAATATGTTTTACGAAAACAAATTTTAAGTGGGGTTATACAAGTACAAATTTTGATTATAAATAGTAATTGGAAAGATAAAAAGAGTTCCTAAATAATAGTATTTTTTTTATAATTTTTAGACATTAAATAAATTAAATTATTTATGACATAATAATGATACAGCGATGACATCATTATTTGACGATTTAAATAAAATGGAATGATAATGAAAAATTTAAAACCTACACATGGCCAAAACCAATTGGAAGAGTGTATTTCGAACCCTTATCACCTTATCCACGAATTATATCAATGGGGGTCCTTTTAAAACCGAAACACATTTTCAAATAAAGTAATGTTTCTTTACTTTCCAAAAGTGCCCCTCCTCTCCTCTTATAAAAGGCCCCCACCTCTACCTCATTTCACACACTCCTCAAGCCTTTGGCTCGGCCAACCCCTACCCATTTACTCTCTCCACATCCCTCTCCTCATCCTAGATGATTCCCTTTGGGCAAAATCCTTTCAAAGGAAGCCTTTAGGCTCAAATCAAAAGGAGTTACACTTTTAAAGGTAATTCATTCTCTCATGTTCATTTGTTTTATTTTGCTTCTCCAACCCCCTAAACTCTTTTTATTTACTTATTTTGTAACAACACCAGTATCTTAAATATACAAGGATGTTGTTATGATATTTATTTGAGCTACAACTACATCAAATGGTTAATGAACATACGGTTTCCGTGGATGGCGAAATTCTGCCTCCCGAAATGATGATTGTTCAACACTCAATTAACACCTACAAAGGTGGCCATTATGATGTCACTATTTTCATATATGATATATAATATGTTTATGTTTTCCTTAAGCTTCTGTTTTTTTTTTCATTTTGGGCATACCTTTATGGTTTCCATTATGGGTAAAAAACGATATCTTCATTTTAGGAAGTGCGGACTACCGCCCCCTAAAAGTGATTTGATTCGTTAATACCATATGTGGGATTTGTAAAGGATAAAGTTAATGATATTATATATGTTATTATACTGTAATTATAATATACTCTTATATCATTATGATTCCATTCCAGAAAATATGAAATAGAAATGGAAGTAGCGTTCATGCGTACGTACGGCTTACCGTCTCCATGAACGGTGCATTTCATTTCTTACCTCTAAATTATGTAATATTATAAAATCATGTATGTACTGGATATATATGACATATATGATATCTACATCATGAATACCATTCTGGATATAATGAACCTTTGACCAAATTAACAACATGTAAGTGTAAGAAGTCTATTTTTGACTTAAGAACCAAATACCGACAAAATGAACATTATTAACTTAACTGATTACATGATGTTCATAACATGGTATAAAAGGAATAATGTACTTGAAAATATTCATAATCAAGTAGAGATTAACTCAAGTTTATTATTCAGGAGATTAAAGAACGGTCGAGTCAAGTCGGATACGAGGTATGGGACTTTGTCTCAATCCCCTTTCATGAGGCATATTTTATTTTATACACAACATTATTTTATACGGTGTATAAATCCCTTTGACTTTTACGTTTATTTAAAAGGAATCTTTTTTATACAAAGTTTTTACTAAACGACAAAAGGTAATGTTTTGTCGAACGTATGCGGCGACAACGACTTCTCCGTCGTCGTGACCGTTATTTGAGTTTCGGCTTCCTCTACAAGCCATACTTTCTTTTTAAAAGAAAAATAAATACCATGTTTTACTTTTCTTTTATTTTGGTATTGAAAATGGTTTTCACAATGTTTTTTGTGTTGTATTGATATCTTGTGATTGAAATGTAGAAATGTTATGTTTCCTTTATGCATGTTTTATGTGATACGATTATGTTATGGTTCTTGGGCATTATTATGAAGACGGGTGGTTCCGTGATAAACTAAGGGCGGGTGAGCCCGTTATAGCTCTCCAATGCATTGGGTAACGCGAAGGAGTGAAACGTTAAGGTTTCTCCGAAGATATTTTAGGGAATATACTGTTATGGGTATTCCAAACGTAACCAAGAGGGTTACTCCCTACGTAAGAATGTTATGAATGCCTCAAGTTACCTTTATGTCTTATGATTTCTATGATTTATTCAGGATTTTATGAGGTATGTTAAAGTGCCTATGTTTTATGGGTAAAGTATGATTTCATTCTTATGTATATATGGACTTATGTTTCCTTTCCATGTTTTTTTTACCCATACTGAGTTTTTATGCTCATCCCATGTTTTTGAAATGTTTTTCACAGGTCAAGGGAAAGGTACATGATAAGATGATAGAGTCAAGGATGTGTCAAGAATTAATCCATGTTTTATTTTAAATGTGTTTCCATTGATGGGAATGAAGAATACTATCCTTATGTAACCACTTTTTTTATATGTGGAATGTAATGCATGTTTTATGATCTAATTCTCTAAAAATCTAAACCCGAAAAGATCCTCAATGTGTAATCTTGTAATAACTCAAGATTAAGTAAGGTTTAAGGCTGGGGCCTTATATAGACAATGCCTAAATCACATGATAATGTTACTATTCTGGGGGATGCATTGGTGGATTCTACTGAAACAATAGAATTTTTAGGAGATCATCAGAATGTTGATGAAAGAATAAGAATGACAATGCATCAGAGTTCTAGATAATGTAGCAAATGAAGAATGTTAGGGTAAATAATTTGTGGTTGTATGGAATAAACATGGCCAAATTAATAACCCCATAATGTCAATGATTGTTAGTTTTTTTAAGGGAACAATGATGTTTAATGTGTTGATTTATGTATATTCATGGAATCATGTCAATTCAGTAACTAGGGAAACCCATAGGGTGGATATAAAGTCTATTTTATAATAACATGTTTGAATTTTACCATAAAATTATCTAATACGACAATGATTTTATTTTATGTATTCCTTGGGGAGTTCGTTTATTTTTAATGATTTATTTTAGAATTATGTATTAATAGCTACTAGAAAATCCCATATATTCTTCTTGGAATGTCTAATAAAGTTCTATAATATTTATTTATAGGTGAATGTAAATCCATGGACAATAGATTCATATGCACATATTATTATTTAGGAATCAATGAATACATTCATTAGTCATCGTAAAGTGAATTCATTTCAGGTGAAAATTAGTAAATAATATAACATTTTAAATTATTTATTCTATCAATTTTGATTCAAAATTTTCAATTTATAAAATAAAAAATAGGTTCTACATATGAGGAACGTACATCAAAACATGTGTACCATTATCATAATGAATCTAGGAAGTACACATCATTAGAGATGATATTTGATTAAATTTTAAATCAATAATAAAACTTTTATTTGATTTGATGAAAAATATTTTTTTCCATATATACAGATTTATGAATCAATATACGAAACCACTACCATACAGTTTTATATTCTATAGAAGAAGGATTGTGTAAATAAAATGAAAAAACTTGTTGATGAAAAAAAATCACTATGAGAAACATGTGTATGTACATCATAATAGTAATTATTCATTATTCATTAAAATATTACATATAAATATATATTTATGTTCATATTATATTTATATAGTTTAGATAATTGAATGAAAAGTGACTGTACTGAATGAAATACAATATGCAGTACCATTAAAGCACCGAGAATAAAATGGTTGTGTTAGAGGTGTAGGTTTTGGAGTTCCTACTCAAGTATACATCAAGAAGGAAAATAACCATATGATTATAACAAAATGGTGAATATATTTGAGTCACAAATATATTGTTGGAAAAATATTATTTTCCGGTGTAGTATGAACAAAAAAATATATGTGAAATGAACAAAACTAAAGATTATTTAAAATAATATTATCACATGAACAACCAAATGCCCCCATTAGATGGAGAATAATCATTGTAAAGAACCATATACCATATCAGATGTAATCTATTTTTTTCATTACTCTTTATCCTAATTTAAGTAAAAATACTTCTAGTAGCATTAAATCTCAAAAATAATATAGTGTGAGGTTGTATGTGGTTTTCTATTATCAAGACCCATGAATCACCTTGTTGTATAGGGTAGGATGTATCATATCATGGGAAATATTTTTCAAAACAAATAACTCCCTAAATATTCAAATGATATTGGGGATTAGGGTAGATTAATGAACTAGAAACTATGATGCTTATTCGACTTGATGATCTTTATATTACAATGGTCATTTATGTTATGTAAATTTATTATAATGTCCATTGATCATATAAAGATACATGTGGTATGTCCTTAATAAAAATTTAAAATGAATAACATGTAACTGTTTATGCTAAATATAATGAACACAATTATAGTATTATATATAGATAAAATGATGGGGAAATCAAAGGTCAGATCAAGAAGATCTAGTTAATAGAACAAGAAAACATAAATAAACTATAAGAGTATCTTATCTAATCTAGTTCCAGTGCGTCATATATTATAATCAGAAAATGATAAGGAAACCAAATAAAATGATGGAGATATTCAGTACATTACATATAAAGAAGAAATATTTGGATCATTCATCATAGACCTATATGGTACCAAGAGTATAAATGTTATTATAATGTATGAGTGGGAGAGATTATCAATTGAGAAATAAAACATAAGGTAAATTTTTTTAAAACAATTTTCCAAAAAATTATCTAATATGTTCATTGTAGATAATAAGTATTCATATTTTCAATTGGTGTCTATATTACAACAGTATAAATGAAAACCTATGCACAGAACGATTTGGATTCATTCATCTCTGTATAATTTCAATGCTTGAAATTTGAATATAGTTATACGTAATTGATGATAAAAAAGTTATGTTGAAGGAGGCTTTTGAGATGAACATAACTGATTGATGAAAAAAATTTATTCCTTTAATGAAGTGATAAAACTCTTAAATGTAATCATATAAATATATATTTTTTGTTTTCAAATTTTTTTTATGAAATAGATTCTGTTCGCAATTAATCTAGATACCCAAAATATTTATGTTTTTGATCAAATTCATGGATATCTTAGAAAATGAACCCATGTGTTGTGTATAGTTAGTTTGTAATAGACTGAATTCAATATTTTTTATATTTACATATAATTATTTGTTTCATTTTTTTAACATGAATTTTGTTATGAAATTGAAATCACCAAATATATTCTTAATAATTGTATGATATAGGCTAATAATTTTAATAAATCATTGTATTAATTCAAATGGAATTATATTAGGGTGTTTATATAAATAATTTACTATTAAAACATATTTAAAAATTGTGTAATTGTTTTTCTCAATGTTTCTATATTTTTTGATGTAATATAATAGAATTTATTGTGTATATTATTTATTCATACTTATATAAGACAAAAAATATAATGTAAATGCCAACATCCCCAAATAGGTAATTTAAAACAGAAATTAAAATCTCATAAAAAATAATTACAAAATTTATTTATTTTCTATATTTAAATATTTTTAAAAATATTTCAAACAACCATTTTATTAAATAAGTCAAAATTTCTTGGAAACTATTAATAATTGCACATGGTGTCAGAATGTGTTCTGAAATTACATGTAGGTGATTACATTTAATGATTGCGATCTAGTATGGGTTATGACTTTAGAAATATGTTTGAGATGTGATGAATTATCGTCAGAATGATTATATATTATTTATTTTTCTATTTCTCAAGGAAAATTATAAATAAAAAATTTAATATATTTAAATCTGAATGAGTAAAATACATGGTTCCAAAATGTATAACTACATCTTGAAGAGGAAATTTCAAAATATATATTTAGTTACTTTTCCCAACATTTTATATACATTTTTTAGTTAATTTTATTTACTATTATATATTAAATTTAATTTATAACATTATATATCAATATCAAACACATATCACATACTAATAACTATTAAAATGAGATCATATTTGTTTCATAATTTAGGGAAATGATCTATTACTCATTTGCTACATGGAGTAATTGACAACAAGTCAATCTGACACACATTATGGTCCACATGACTTGACGTATGTGTTATCAATAAAAATTTGTCATTATTAATTAATACATACATCAAATAGAAAAAATAAAGCAACCGAGATTTTATTTTCTTCAAAATTTTGGAAAATGGTCCATTTTTTATTTTTTACATTTTATAATTGACGACAAATCAATAGGACAAACGATGAATCTATGTGACTAGATTGGAATTTTTTCAAAACCTAATTTTTTTCTAGTTTGAAACAAACCTCATATAATGAACTCAATGAAAACAATATTTGGTTTGAAAAATATATCATGAATATATGAATTTATTCTATATATTTTGTTGATTTTCACATCAATTTATGTAATTTTTTTTCTATTCACCATATCATTTTTATCATTTTATTATATTTTTAATTCTCATAATTATAATGATGAAATAAATTCTTAAACAAGAAATATTTAATAATATAAAAAGTTAATGAACTAAATAATGATGACTATGTCATGATGATTCAATTTTCTTTTTATTCTTCACTAAAATCATCATTTTGGGTTAACAAATTGAAATATTGTTAAACAACACAATATATGGAATATATTATAGGATAAAAAAACATGGTGTGATAAACCATTCATCAATATGGCACAAGTTACAAATAGTGTATCTTAAATTGTGTGGTTTTAGTTTAAAATTTACATTTTATTAAATTATTCTTTGATATTTAGGTTTCAATTATTTATATTTATTATTAATAACATATGATTTTTTTATTATACTATTGTATTCCATTTCTCATGTTTGGGTAGTTTGTTAGAAAACTATCATGTTCATTGGATATCAGACAATAATACTGGAACTGAGATAACAACAACCTAGAAATTTGTAATGAATGTATACAAACATCATGAAAAAGGATAATTCATAGAACTAATTTAGGTAATTTGGTCACCATTTTATATAATTTTTTATTTTAATTTACAACAGATTTTTATATAATGATTTTTTATGTTTTCATAGATCAAATTTTTGAAGTCATATTTTTCTTCCAAATATCTGAAAGAATATATTAATGGCAGAACATGTTCCTTTCGGTTAGAAGAGGAAACCCCATGCTTCATTTAAGGAAATGTGTTTCAACAATAATTTGGATTCATCATCCATTAAATTGGAAAATGTTCCTTTTTTTAGATTGTTATATATTTTTTAATGTAAAATACACATCTCATACTCATTAATACACACCATTATTCAATATACATTGTTCGTGGTATTAATCAAACTCTATGTTTTTAGTTTAATATTTACATTTTTGTACAAAAAACTCAACACAAACTCAAAACAATTAAGCCACTTTCATAATTTATTGATAATTTAAGAAAATGATGCATATGCCATTGTTTATGGGTAGGAGTCATCCTCATCTCAATTTTTTAGATGTTGTCACTGCTATGACTCAAAGTGTTCGTTTTAATATAAATTTGACAATAAATTTTATAACAATTAAGAGTGATATATGAAAAACAAATAATAAACATTCATATTGATTTTAATACATTAAAAAAATTATCCATAAGTAATCATAGACACATAGAAATACTTTGCATCTCAATTTGATACACAACAATCCCGATATATCACATATTTTCAGCTATTAGTTAAAAAATTTAATTCTAATTGTTTCTGTGTGTCACTCTTTGAAAATTGATTAAATTCACAAGGATTAACTTTAAATTTTTGAAAATTCAATCACAATTCAATTATGACTTTTATGAATAGATCTCATTTAAAACCAACACATAATATGGCCACTAGGATTTAATGTTCATGTTTGAAATAGAAAATGACATTTTAGAAAAAAAACAAGTGAAATACTCAAAACTAATGAAAAAAATTCATATTATTTATATAAATATGGAAAAAAAAATTATGTCATTTTTGACAAGTATTATACATTTGTTCCTCAATATGGTGCATTGTGTGATCGTTATGACACCATGTGTGTATTTTAATTCAAAATTATCATACATTTTAGTAAAAAATCATGTAACATAATCCAAAACCAATGAAAGAAACATTTATTGTTTAGATACATTTGGAAAATCATCCATAAGAAATTTTTATGGGTGGGAATTAGATTTACATCAATATAATACATGGTGTTCCTAGTAGGACTCAATGTGTATATTATCAGTTTAAAATAGACATTTTTTCCAAAATAATATCACTAACAAATAATCAAGAAACCCCACCATGATATTTTCTATAAATATTTAAAATTATTTATAAGTGATTTTTGAGTGGTTGTAAACATTATCCCATTAAACAGAAACACAATATGACACTTATGATTGAATGTGTCTGTTCTAGTTTAAAATAAAATTTTATAAGAAATCAGTATTATAGTAAAATCCAATAAAAACAATAGAATTTTTATTATATATTAGGAAAATGATCCATAAATCAATTTTGTTATATATTAATCATCCTCAGGTCAATCTGATGCGTGATGTGACTAGTATGACACCAATTATGTCTATTTGAGTAAAATTAACATAATTTTTTGTAAAAAAACAAAGAGACATCCTCAAAAAAATTTGGATTGTTTTTATACATTATTAATATTATCTATATGTCATTTATAATGTGTATTAATAAACGAAACATCAATCTGACACCCAGTGTGCTTGGTATGACTCAAATTTCCCACTACTAGCATAATCTTTAAATTTTAGATCAAGTTGTTAATTAGCCATTTATAAATAGTGAAAAATCTTGTATTTTATTCATAATTTTTTAAATGATTTATATATAATTTTTCATGTGTAGTAATTGACAACATGAAAATATGATACAAGATTATGTAATTATTACACAAGTTTCATATTTCTAATTAAAAATATCATTTTAATAAAAAAATGACATATTAATACTTTGAAAACACATTACTCTTATTTTTATACGTTTTTATAATGATCCATATGTAATTTGACACATGTATGAATTATCTGTACCTTATTCTAACGCATAGGTCAACCATTATGACTTCAAGCATGTCTTTTTATTTAAATTTGACATAAATTTTTGTGAAATGGACAAGTGACATATGAAAAACTAAGAAAAAATTTAAAATTATTTTGATAATTTTAAAAAATCATACATAATAAAGATGTGTTTTCTATGAATCTGGCTCACATGAATTCGATACGTGATATTCCTGATATGTCTCAAAGGGTCCGTTATGAGTTTTAAATTTCCATTTTAGTTCAAAAAGTATGTCACTAAGTACAAATAAAGGAAAAATACTTGGATTGTATTAATGATTTTGGAATAATAGTCATTATTAATTTTTTATGTGTGGTAATTTAATTCTTGTGAATCACACACATAATGTGGTTGGTTTGACTCGAATATCATATTTTCAATATATAAATGTCATTTTATTTTAAAATGAGAATTTCATTGAAAAAACAAAGATATAGAAATATGATTTTTTTCATCATTTTATCTACTATATAATAATTTATTTAATTATCATTCGTATCCTAAACATATTTTGTTAATTTTCATAGAGATAATTAATGATGATGAACATGAAATCGGGTGAGATTCATGAATTGACCAATACTCAATCCAATACACTATGTTCCCGGTTTGGCTATAAGTATATGATTTTAGTTAATATTTTATTTTTTTGGTCTAATTTAATTATTTACAGTATTTTTAAAATATGAATTGTTTTATTATATATGTTTTATATTTTTATTGAGCTGGGGTGGATTTTTATTTAATTACAATATCAGGGATTGGGGCGAATGAAAATGAAACATTGATGTTTAGAATTTTTTGTGATAATTAATAAATTATAATGTATTTTTACATATCAAAATTTGAAATGAAAACAATATAATTTGTTTCTATTTTTTTGTAAATTTAATTTATTGAAATTATATTCTTACAATGCTATTTTCTTTTTTATACATTTCATTATGTTTCAATGTTCTACAATTTTAACAGAACACTATATCATTATACACCATTATTAGGGATAATTAGAAAAACATATAAAGTGGGTCATTTTTCATTTCAAAAAGAATTAATGGAAAATGTAAATATTATTTCTTCTTTCTTATAGCCATAAATGCAATAATTTACTAAAACTTTTAAAGTGTATATTAGAGCCCTATGATATTAATCATGCAATATAAGTCAATGTTTTTCCCTTAAATGAAAATGGGAAATTTTATCATTGTTGAATTCCATATTTTTAGTACAAAAAAAATGGAATTAAATTTAATTTTCTAAATCCACTACCATCAATGATAAAATGAAATTTTAGTGCTAAATTTGAAAACTATTATTGTCAATCAAATAGATATGTAATTTTTTCTGAGTTACTATGATATTTTATAAGAATCTATTTTACCTTTTGAGGTATAATGGGTGTACCACCCTGAGATTTTATGAAAAATATTCTTTTTAATTTCATTAATTTCTTGTGGTGTACGCTACACCAAAAGGAGCTTGCACAACACGCATCTTTGACTTTCCTTGCATTACAGGCAATCACGACCTTCCTCGATAGCGTGTGTAGTACGCAATAACGATTTTCACTAAACAACAATATGCCATTACAATATTATTAACACTAGCTGTTATGAATAGTAATAACCAAATTTTGAAATTTTGTAAATTTTATTTTTCAAAATGGACTTCATTTTTGGATTCGAAATATTGAAATTATCTTAGGGTAAAATTTTGGTACTTTTCGGATAATATTCATTTTCTGATGAATAGTTAAAATTAGTAAATTTTAATTAAAAACAACCTTTTTAATCGAAATAATTAATAGAGATAAATTAGTAATTTTAGTGTTTTTAAATTATATTTAGAATATATTTTTAAAAATTAATACAACGTTGGTCATTGGATGTAATTTCACATTTAAACCAGACATAAACAACTGTCAATCTTTTGATAGTTATTATCTCTCAAGAACACGCTATTTTTTTAAAGACGGGAATTAATTTTTAAATTAAGTAATGAAACTGATATGTTTTGAATTTGGTAAAATAGACATCATTTTTAGGTCATAATATCAAATATATCATAGTCCTAATTTTGGGTATTTTTCTGTAAACATTGATTTTTTGATGAATAGTGAAACCACTAAGTTGTAGTTAAAAAATGATTTTTTCATAAAACATAATTTTACTACTTCTGTGAGAGGAATATCAAAAATACAAGAGACACAGTTGATGTCAGTAAGTAAAAATGTGGTTCAATGTGACCAAAATAATTTTTGGTGAATAGTAACGTTTTACTTTTTTTACCACGGTTAAAAGTAAATAGGATAAATAAGGGTAAAAATGATATTATTATTACCATAACACATGTAATAATTCTATTGGATAAGTGTAATTCGACCAAAAAACATCCTTAGGAAAAATATATGACCATTTAGGCCCACTTGGATTAGATTAGGACATTTATTATTAATTTATTTAAAGAAGGGTTAAAATAGTTAAAATCAAAGTTTAATAAGTATATCATTTTTAATATAGGGTTATACATAAGATAAATTCGACTATAAATATTTATTAGAAAGATAAAAATATTTCCTACATAATGGTATTTTATTTGTAATTTTTATACAATATATAATTTAATTTATTTGTGAAAAATATATGATGAAGTAATTATCTTATTAATGAAATATTGACATAATTGATCATATAAATACCAAAATAAATGTAGTTTGAGACATTTATTATGAATTCCACTAATTTTCTAGGTTAATATGACATTTTAGTATTGATATAATTAACTTGTTTAGAAATAATCAGTGTGTTATGATTTTCACAAAAATCAATTACTAAATAGTGTCAAAATTGACATAAAATTGTTTTTAAAACAAATATTATATTATTAAATTTTATTTTATTCCTAAAAATATAAGGATCGACAAAATGACTTAGATAAGGTTATATATATTAATAATAAACAACTTGGGGTTCGTTTGGCTTCTTATAGTATGTTTATTAACCTTATAGTGTACGATTACAAAAAGACACGGTAAAAGTAAAATTATCTAACTTAATGTTAAATATAAATGATAAAGTTAAAACAGGGACCTAAACTTGTCTAAATTCAATTGGATGAGAGGATTTCGACCCATACCCACCTCAGATTCTAAATAAATCAATTTGGAGCTATATAAAACTGAATATGGCTTTATAATAAAATAATATTTTTAGTTATTCCAAAGGTGCCCCTCTCCTCGATTATAAAAGGGCACCTCCTCTCTCTCTTCCTCACACCAAGATGAGCCTTCAAGCATGGCCAAACCCTGCCAAATTCCCTTCTCCGCTTCCCTAGAAACATCCTAGAGGTTCTCGTCTTCTTTAAAGACCAATTTTAGTGCCCTAAAAGGAGATCTCAAAGAGGCGCTTCAAAGAAGAGGTAATGTCCGTTACCGATTCTTTCAACTTTATTTCTTCATCCACTTCTTCTTCATAGTTTGTTTCATTATGAAGTAATAAAATCAGTATCACTAATATACTGATATGTTATTATACATATGAAACAACCCTATTTCACCATATATCCATCCTACGGAAAACGAAATCACCGCGCGTGCATACGTACGGAATACCATCTCCACGCCGTGGTGTAATCTATTTTCCACCACCACCTTACATGGATGGGTACAATGGTGTACATAATAACTATATATGATTATTTTAAAGTGATATTTTTTATGAAATAGTATACATACACTCAATACAATTCCACGATCATGAGAATGATATCATCGCTCGTGCGTACGTATGGACTACCATCTCCCCGACGCGATGAGATTCATTCTCCACGTTAACCATTGATGAATGATTATAAAGTATATATAATAAGTAATCATGAAATACATGACAGAATAATGATAATGTATTTATGTGTATATATATTTATTTCATCTACTTAATTCCATTCAACTCAATAATGAAATGAAAACAGCGTTCATGCGTACGTACGACCTACCGTCTCCATGAACCGTGTATTTCTTTCCATTTACTGATCTATTATATATATGTATATTATGAATATATATTATATATAAATTATGTTTTATATTCTGTAATTAAGTAATCATGATCTAAGTAATCATATGAATAATTACAAGTCAAAACATGGACGACAAATGAAACGATTTTACCCAAAACGCTCTTTAACCTGGAATTTACAAAAGAATGGGTAATATAAAGTCATAAGTGAACCATATATGATATCATAACAATGAGTATGATTCTGGAATAAGTCAATGACATTATTTAAATCATTATACAGGAGGTTCAGACACTTATGAAGCAAATTGGACCTAAGGTAAGGGATAATTGTGCAAATCTCATTTTTATCCGAGATTACTTATTCGTAAGTATTTACTAGGGTTCTTGCTCTCATCCATGCCCATGTTTTATAAAAGTGTATTCATGTACGTTTAAAGTCCTTTTATACCCATTTTTTCTTTTACCCCATGGTATGGAAGGAATCATTCTTTTGTTTACCCTTTGAGGTACTTTTTTAACTTTTCCGACAAAAGTACAAGAAGACTATTTTTTTAACTTATACGGCACGAACAAATTTTAACAGTTTTCTAAAGACTTATTTTTATGTTGATTCCTAAAAAGATTTCATGACTATTTTCAAAAAAATATCTTTCTTTTAAAATAGCATGACGTTTTGCGAAAATAAATTGATTTTGAAGAAGAAAGGATATTTTCTTCAAGAATTCATTTCATGTGTTTTAGCAAAACCTTTTTCCATCTAAGACGACATTATTTCATATGTGTATGTTTCATGTATAAAGTAACTATGATTTACATGTTTTCACATTTATTATTATGAAATTATATCCATTTCTTTTATATGGATTATGTGATTATGGGATGATGTTTATAAAACCCATTTTATTTATTGGGTTACTATGAATGATGTATGTTTATTTTGTGCCACAAGTAAGAATGATTTCATTATGAGATGGGTGGGACCTATATCTCCCTACAATGCATTGGTTAATGATTTATATCTCATGAGATAGACATGGCTGGAACGGCATGTTAAACCGGTTCAGTAATACAGGACTGGAACGTGGAGTGATCTCGATTCAGAAAGGGACTTTGTCCACTAAGATGGTCATGGCAACAATGCCTTGGCTACTATGGAAATCATATCATGTGCTTAATGGTTTCCAAAATTACATGTTTTATTCCAATGATATTTTATCATTCTTAATGTTTCTTTATGATATATGCCTTACGTATTTCCATGTTTTGTGTCATTTCTCAGTCTTTTGATGTTTAAACATTATGTCCATGTTTTTAAGTTTAAATGTATATGGTATGTTTTATTTTATCCATGCTTACCCTTACTGAGAATTTGAGCTCACCCTTTTTATGTTTTCTTTTCCCCAGGATATAATGAAAGGTTTTAGGTAAGAAAAAAAGGGTTATCTTTATGGGAGATGTTGAAGATCTTTCATCGCGAT
Source organism: Viscum album (assembly GCA_963277665.1). Classification (NCBI taxonomy): domain Eukaryota; kingdom Viridiplantae; phylum Streptophyta; class Magnoliopsida; order Santalales; family Viscaceae; genus Viscum; species Viscum album. The sequence goes on along the minus strand of OY728152.1, from coordinate 862,011,874 downwards.
TAGAAGATTACGTTCCATGTTTCCAAAGACACTAAACTATTACGGTCCTTGTGTGTCTGCTTTGGTTATTTATTAACTATTCTGCTAAAGTAATGTAATGTCCATGTACGTGAAGCTTGGGGTCTCTACATTTGGTATTAGAGGAAAGGTTTACTCAACCTATGGAAACGTTGATGCGAAAAGGTTAGTGGGATCCCTAGAGATATTTATAAGGTATGTCTACGGATGTCCCTAAGGATAAGTATACGTATAGGATATAGTCCTAGAACTATGGTAACGATATTATATTAACCCAATGAAGTTAGATATTGAAGTTACTCCCCCTTTATTATGATTTTTCCTCTCAAAAAATTCATTTTGGGTTTTAGAAAATGGCTAGAAACAAGATGTTTCATGATAATGGAGGACTTGATGGACAATGGAATGATATTCTTCATGAGCAACCAAATGAAATGGGATTTGGAAGTCCAAACATAATTATTTTTCCGAATCAGTAATCTCATAATATGATCAATAATGTAAATTTTGGTAAGTTTCCTGACTCAGCTAATAAGAGAAATATGGAGCTTCATGATGATCATAGAGGAAAGAAAGTTCAATATCCCCTATGTAAATCATGTGGGAAGAGGCATCAAGGAGAATGTTTCAAAGGAACTCGAAGATGCTTTGGGTGTGGAAAAGAAGGACACAAAGCCAGTAAGTGCAAATGAAAAGGTTTAGTTAACACCAGGGATGAGGATAATGGTATTTCTACGACATCAACAATGGTTAAATGTTATAATTGTGGAATGTACGGGTGTTATGCAAACCAATGCCCTAAGGGAAAGTCTCATGAAGAGAATCAGTATGGTCGTATGGGTAGTATTTATGTTGATGATGATGAAGAGACTACAAATAATATGTGAGATGAAATAACTCTTGATGCTCGGTCAATGGTATAAGGATGTAGTGGAATGATTACATGTTTATCATGTGTAATGTTGTATAAGTAATCTCATGGTACTATGGAATAAAGAGTCATCTAATGATTGTTCCACTGTTGAATTTCCTTGAGTTTTGAAAGTGTATGATTAATGGTACCAGTATCCATGAAAGGTTATTCAGATATTTTTGGAATGTAGATGATATGCGCAAAATGAAGGGATAAGGAGAAAATTAAATGTTTGCTAGTATTCATTAGCTCATGACTGATATAAGCAGAAGGTTATATCATGGTTTGAGCATATAGAATTTTTGGATTTTGGTCTGTGGAAAGAGTTAACTTTTGACAGCATTCATGTTTTCACTAAGGTTTATTGGGTATTCATTTTTCAAGAGAATACATGATTAAGGTATTCACATGATTGGAATGTGACCAACAAGATATATGGGGGATAAATGATGGTATTCACATGTTTGTTTGATGACATTTCAAGTAATCGTTTTCTTTATACTATGATCTTGGACCTAATTATTTTAGATAAGCCTAAAGATTGGAATGGATTATATTGGACATAAGTTAGTATTGTTTAAGGATAGAACATTTTTTGATATTATTTATGGGATGTTTTAGTAATGTAGTTTTAGAAAAAGGACAACCTGCTGGACGGGGGACAACCCATCGTGTCGGACAAGGCTGTGGGAATCGAACCCACAACCGAAGTGCGACTTGCCTTTATCGCCTACCACTGGCCTACAAGAAGTCCCTGTTTTTTAGAAACTAGTTTTATTATGTTAAGCAGTATGATATATGAAGTATAAGTCCATTTTAGGAACCATGTATGATTAATCTCCCTAGATATGGACTTGTGTATTTTTGATAACTTTTATAACCTTTTGTTTGAGACAGATGGAATGAACCATCATTCTATCACATGATCTGCTAACACATCACGAATAACAAATTCAACTTCATTTCATTAAGGGATGAAGTATAAATTGTTCAATTAACAAACAATAGTGATATTTTACCAAAATCATGTAAGTATTTCTTTTAATTCATCAACTTTAGGGAAATAAACTTGAAAACCAAAAATGTTGTCCTAGTGCCCTTATATCTGATTAATCAGATGGTACCTTAGATCATCACAAATCTATGGATTTTTGATTGCTGGATTTTCCATAGCCATGTTCTCTACCACTCTCCATCAAAACATAATTCTTAGATTCCTCTACCATATCCATATTTTTACCCAGGTGGAAACCTAGTGATTAGTTTATTTGGGTAACCGTTACGTTTCATACATTTGTTTTTAAATATTGGTTTTGGTATTCTTTTTGACGATGTGGGTTTCTATTAAAGAAACTTTATAGTAGTAAACCATTTATAACCCCGACAAATTTCGAGGGTGAAATTCATTTTAAGGGGGGTAGAATGTAACACCCCGAGATTTTATGAAAAATATTCTTTTTAATTTCATTAATGTCTTGTGTTGTACGATACACCAAAAGGAGCTTGCTCAACACACATCCTTGACTTGCCTTGCATTACACTCAGTCACGAACTTCCTCGATAGTGTGTGTAGTACGCAATAACGAGTTTCACTAAACAACAATATGCCATTAAAATATTATTAAAACTAGCTGTTATGAATAGTAATCACTACTTTTTGAAATTTTGTAAATTTTATTTTTCAAAATGGACATAATTTTTGGATCCGGAATATCTAAATTAGCTTAGGGTGAAATTTTGGTACTTTTCGGATAACTTTCTTTTTCTGATGAATAGTGAAAATTACTAAATTTTAATTAAAAACAACCTTTTTAATCGAAATAATTAACATTGATAAATTATTAATTTGAGTGGTTTTAAAGTATATTTAGAATATATTTTTACAACTTAATACAATGTTGGTCATTGGATGTAATTTCACATTTAAACCAGACATAAAAAAGTGTCAATCTTTTGATAGTTATTATCTCTTAAGAACACGCTATTTATTTTGAAGACGGGAATTAATTTTTAAATTAAGTAATTGAACAGATATGTTTTGAATTTGGTAAAATAGTCATCATTTTTTAGTTCATAATATCAAATATAGCTTAGGCCTAATTTTTGGTATTTTTCAGGAAACTTTCATTTTTTGATTAATAGTTGAACCACTAAGTGGTAGTTAAAAAAATGAATTTTTCATAAATCAGAATTTTACTGCTTCTGTGAGAGGAATTTCAAAAATCCGAGAGACACGGCTGATTTCAGTAAGTAAAATGGGTTTCAATGAGAACAAATTTTTTTTGGTGAATAGTAACTTTTTACTTTTTTTTACCACGTTTAAAATTAAATAGGGTAATTAAGGGTAAAAATGATGTCATTATTTCCCTAACACATGTCCTAATTCTATTGGATATGTGTTATTCTACCAAAAACAACCTTAGGAATAAAATATGACCATTTAGGCCCACTTGGATTAGATTAGGACATTTATTATTAATTTATTTAAAGAAGGGTTAAAATAGTTGAAATCAAAGTTTAATATGTATATCATTTTTAATATAGGGATATACATAAGCTAAATTAGACTATAAATATTCATTAGAAATACAAAAATATTTCATACATAATGGTATTTTATTTGTAATTTTTAGACATTAAATATTTTAATTTATTTATGACACAAAGATGATGCAATAATAATCTTATTAATGAAATATTGACATAATTGTTATTATAAATACCAAAATAAATGTAATTTGAGACATTTTATGGCTTAAACTAATTTTCTAGGTTAATATTACATGTTAGTATTGATATAATTAACTTTTTTCTAACTAATCAGTCTATTATGATTTTCACAAAAATAAATCACTAAATAGTGTCAAATGTGACATAAAATAGTTTTTAAAACAAATATTATATTATTAATTATTATTTTATTCTTAAAAATATAAGGTTAGGCAAAATTACCTAGATAATATTATATATATTAATAATAACCAACTTGGGGTTATTTTGGATTCTTATAGTATGTTTATTAACCTTATAGTGTAAGAACACAAAAAGACACAGTAAAAGTAAAATTATCTAATTTAATGTTAAATCTAAATGATAAGGTTAAAATAGGAACCTAAACTTATATATATTCTATTAGATGATATTATTTCGACCAATACCCACATTAGCTTCGAAATAAATCAATATGGAGCTATTTAAAACCGAATTTGGCTTTATAATAAAATAATATTTTTAGTTATTCCAAAGGTCATCTCTCATCCCTTATAAAAGTGCACCTCCTCCCTCTCTTCCTCACACCACTTTGAGCCTTCAAGCTCGTCCAACCACTGAAAAATTATCTCCTCCACTTCCCTAGAAACACCCTAGAGGTTTTGTTCTTCTTCAAAGACCAATTTTATTGCCCTAAAAGGAGATCTCAGAGAGGCGCTTCAAAGAAGAGGTAATGTCCATTACCGATTCTTTCAACTTTATTTCTTCTTCCACTTCTTCTTCTTAGGTTTTTTCATTATGAAGTAATAACATCAGTATCAATCATATACTGATATGTTATTATAAGTATGAAACAACCCTATTTCACCATCTATCCATCCTACGGAAAATGAAATCACCGCGCGTGCGTACGTACGGAATACCGTCTCCACGCCGTGGTGTAACCTATTTTCCACCAACACCTTACTTGGATGGGTATAATGGTATACATAATAACTATATATGATTACTGTAAAGTGATATTGATTCTAAAATAGTATACACACACTCCAATACAATCCCACGATCATGAGAACGATATCATCGCTTGTGCGTACGTACGGACTACCGTCTCCACGACGCGATGAGATTCATTCTCCACGTTAACCATTCATGAATGATTATAAAGTATATATAATAATTAATAATTAAATATATGAAATAATAATTATACTGGATTTATGTTTATATATATTTATGTCATCTACTTAATTCCATTCAACTCAATAAGGAAACAAAAATAGCGTTCATGCGTACGTACGGCCTACGGTCTCCATGAACGGTGTATTTCTTTCCATTTAGTGATCTATTATATATATGTATATTAAGAATATATATTATATATAAATCATGTTTTATATTCGATAATTAAGTAATCATGATCTAAGTAATCATATGAATAATTACAAGTCAAAACACGGACGACAAATGAAACGATTTTACCCAAAATGCTCTTTAACATGGAATTTACAAAAGAACGGGTAATATAAAGTAATAAGTGAACTATATATGATATCATAACAATGATTATGATTCTGTAATAAGTCAATGACATTATTTAAATCATTATATAGGAGGTTCGGACACTAACGAAGAAAATCAGACCAAAGGTAAGGGATAATTGTGCAAATCTCATTTTTATCTGAGATTACTTATTAGTAAGTATTTACTGGGGTTATTGCTATCATCCATGTTTATGTTTTAAAAAAGTGTATTCATGTATGTTTAAATTCCTATTGTACCCATTTTGACTTTTACCCCATGGTATGGAAGGAATCATTCTTTTGTTTACCCTATGAGGTACTTTTTTAACTTTTCAGACAAAAGTACAAGAAGAATGTTTTTTTAACTTATACGGCACGAACATATTTTTATAGTTTTGTAAAGACTTATTTTCATCATGCTTCCTAAAAAGATTTCATGACTATTTTCAAAAAAATCTCATTCTTTTAAAATAGCATGACATTTTGTGAAAAGAAATTGATTTTGAAGAAGAAAGGATATTTTCCTCAAGAATTTCTTTCAAGTGTTTTATCAAAACCTTTTTCCATATAAGAATACATTATTTCATATTTGTACATTTCAAGTATAAAGCCTCTATGATTTACATGGTTTCAAGTTTCTTATTATTACATGATATCCATTTCTTTTATATGGATTATGTGATTATGGGATGATGTTTATGAAACCCATTTTATTTATTGGGTTACTATGAATGATGTATGTTTATTTTGTGGCACAAGTAAGAATGATTTCATTACGAGATGGGTGAGACCTCTATCTCCCTCCAATGCATTGGGTAAAGATTTATATCTCATGAGATAGATATGGATGGAACTACAAGTTAAACCGGTTCAGTAATACAGGACTAGAACAAGGAGTGAACTCGATTCAGAAAGGGACATTGTCCACTAAGATGGTCTTGGCAGCAATGCCTTGGCTACTCTGGAAATCATATCATGTGCTTAATGGTTTCCACAATTACATGTTTTATTCCCATGCTATTTTATCATTATTAATGTTTCTTTATGATCTATGTCTTACGTACTTCCATGTTTTGTGTCATTTCTCAAGCTTTTGATGTTTAAACATTATGTTCATGTTTTTAAGTTCAAATGTATATGGTATGATTTATTTTATCCATGCTTACCCTTACTAAGCATTTGATCTCACCCTTTTTATGTTTTATTTTCCCCAGGATATAAAGAAAGGTTTTGGGTAAGAAAAAAAGGGAGATCTTTATGGGAGATGGTGAAGATCTTTCACCACGATTATAAGATTACGTTCCATGTTTCCAAAGACGCTAAACTATTACGGTCCATGTGTGTCTGTTTTTGTTATATATTAAGTATTCTGCTAAAGTAATGTAATGAACATGTACGTCAAGCATCATGTCTCTATAATGGGTGTTTTTCATCATCTTAGAATGTCCCTGTATGGTTGGGTGGGATAGTGGTAGGTCTAGAACATGGTCACCTAACATGTATTCATATATTTAGTTTGGGATCCATGTTTTTCCATCTATTTTTTTATTTCAGATGTTGGTATATCATGTAGAATATTAGGAATTTTTTGATGGATCCTTATTGATGTATACTTCTTATCGATATATACTTATATCTTTGTGGATTTATAAAACCATATATAAGATAATAATGTCTGAGAACTATTTATACTATATATCATGATGGAGTTTAGTGACAGATGGTGGAGACGAGAGCAAGGTGAGGATCCTAGATTATAGTGGAGAAACTAGTGTATTACTATTTTTTATATGTTATTTTTCAAGTGTAGTAACCTAATGGGTTGTATGATATTATGGATTTTATATCCTATGTTATAATATGAGTATATATCATTTTATGTTATTTAATTTTTGCTATAATATCATATAAATACTCATATTATCTATAATAAACATTGTTCGTATTAATTATTTTTTTGTTGAAACCATTATATTGATACTATAATCTACATAACATTTTTTATTGACACTGACTATTAGTTGTTTCCATTACTCTAGAAAGAGGTGTTCATGAAATCATGCAGAACCAACAACACAACATTTCATGGAAGGTGTAATTATAAAATTGTATTAGAGCCATCTTTGGGTTATTTTACTTGTTTGGACTTGGTATATAATTATACATACTATAATAGTAAAAAAACATTGATATTGCGATACATAGATACAATTATAATGAAATTCTACATTACTAGCATTGTGGGATTGTGGTTTTTATTTAATTATCGCCGTCTATGTATTTTTTTAATATATAATGTGTTATTTTTATGCGGTTATCGATTGTTTTACTTGTTTCCAAGTGTGAAATAATATTTTCACATTGTCATTATAAATTTAATTTATTATTCATATCATATTAATTTTTCTATGTTTTTGATCTAGATGTATGATAATGTGTGGAGTTTTAAAAATTATTAATAACTAGTTACATAGTTAATTCATATTGGTAATTGTGGAAACATTTCACTCAATAGAACCATTATAATTGGGTCAATATACTATATTAATTTGAATAATTACAACATGGATATTATAATATTGTTAATATCAGATTATGATTGTAGAGTTCCTAAGCCTCTTTGTTGTACTCAATCACTCAGTTGAAAGATTTAGGCTTTTGAATTCATTCGTATGGATAGTTATTTGTGTGGTATACATAAAATATGGTTTAAAGTGGTCACAAGTGGCCTCAAATAGATAGTTACACTTATGTGTATAGATAAGGGTTTGTAGAGTGAATTAGTATATTGAGATATAAATCTATTGTTGATCTTAGGGAATCATGGGAATATTTGGATTGATGAATCAGTTAAATGCATTTCCAGGTTGGAACATGCTATGTATATTAATGGAATGTTGATATTTGATATTATATGGTCATATTTAATGTGGGTATTGATTGGTTATAATCCGTATTGATTTAATTGAAGAAAAAATGATATGTGATCATGGAAGTAGTGTTGGTATCAATGAGATACCTTGGGTTATTTGAAATGAACAATCAAGTTGTGTGCCTCTATTTGATGATTTTTTATACAATGGATTCATTGTAAATATTGTATAGATGTGACTGTTATCAATGAGATGAATCATGGGGATTTATGGGTATGGTTGTCTGGTTTTGTAGTATGGGAGTGTATTCACATTTATAGTTTTGAAGTATCCATGATTGATAGTGGATAAATATCAGTTAGAGAGATATATAAAATTCACTATGTCCTATGAAAAAAATGAAAAAGAGAGTGTTATCATGGTTTATTAAGGACATTTCAAAGCACAAGTGTGGATGAATGTTGATTAAATTAGATACTACTATCATATAGGATTATTAGTTAATATTTCTTAGGTTATTTCATTTTTGAATATCATTGTTTCCTGGATAACTCAAGAGAAACACATATAATGGATTGCTAGTTAGTTTCCTCAAGTTCTTCCTAACAATAGATAAGTCATCATACTGTAGTGAGTATTGGTTAGTGGTAACCTATGATTGTTCTATAATAAAATATAGTTTTTTATTATATGAATATAAAAATATTAGTTCCATGACTCACATAGTATATGGGAAGAATAAATGATGCTGAGATTATAGGTGTATTTTCATGTATAGATCATATGGGTTTTTTTGGATTATTAATGTAAAACAATTAATATGTAGTTATTTATATTTGGTTATTTAGTTATTCAGATGTATTATAATGGAAAATATAGAGTAAGGAACACACCATTTACTTTTATTGGGTACAACAATCATTTCATGAGATAATCGTGATCTATAAGGGAGATGTTTTTAGTAAGCATAGATTAAATATTTTTGACCTGTCTCATTGTAATATGAATATAAGTGATTTTTTTATGTCAGTTTGTTACAATAAGTAATAGTGGACATGAGATTAATGTATATTTAATGTTGATTCAGTAGGGTGATTATATGAATTTTACGATGGGATAGAGCTAGTTATTGAATACATTGTATGATATATGTCAGTAAAAGGGAAGTAGGTCTAGTGAAATCTATAGTTGGGAGGCTGATATATCACCAAGGATGTTTCATTACAGGTAGAAAATTTTCATTTTCTTCCTTAATGAAGGATTTATTTTTAATTTTTTTATTTCATTCAATGAAGACAATTTACTAGGTAACTAACATGAAATAGAATTCAATGATTGATTTTATTGCGAATAATACTAGGGTTATAAATTTTCTCATGTATATCCAACATCAATGGATTTGGTTACTTTTATACATTCCTATTATTTCCCTCTAATAATCAATGTTGATATTTTTTATTAGTGTTTAGATGATTTTTATTGCCTATTGGAGTTATGGAATCATGTTCAGGAAAAGGTAATAACTCGTCAACATGAGAGTCTATGTGTTTTTGAGAGATGACATGTTTTGGAAGAATTACTAGTATTTTCATGTTTGATATGATATATTGATATTGAAATCAATATAGGTGATTTTTTTGACATGACTGTTACAAATTGAGTATTGAATTATTAATCTTAATGAAATATCGCATCTATATGGGCACGTTCATTAGCATTTTTTCAGCATACAATTCAACTTGAAATTAAAATATTGTCGAGATATTGGATCCAAATTCATCTATTGATGATAAATTAATTGGAATGAAATAGTTTAATGGATGATAGGCCCCATGGTGGTGAGTACATAATCACTAGCTTCATTAGAGGATGTCAAATTTTGGGGAAATTTAAATTTTTGTTACAGATATTTGTTCATTCCAAAACAATTATGATTTAGGAATTGAATAAAGTATGAGTCATAAAAAATTATATATTCATAGGAGGTGTCATAAAAATTCATAGGGTTAAATTATTGTGTGTACGGTCAATCCATAAGCGATATAGGTTATTTTTTTTAAGGAATAGTTCATTTAATTTTGACATAATTGATCACATTGAAATATTATGATAGAATTGTTTAAAAAATATTATTATGGGGTGGTGTGATCTTATAAATATGGTAATGAAATAACAGTCCCCTTCACACATTTTTGTAAAAATTTGAGAAATTTTTTCAATGACTAAAATTTTTAAAAAATTTATTTCTCTAACTTATGTCCTATCCATTTGCACAATGTGGGCTTCCATAACATTCCAATCATTATTTCTCCATATCAATAATGTTATTTTAGTTTGATTTTATTAATTATTTTAGGATGGATCGTCATCTCTAACCTATCTATCATCTTGTTCCTTTTTTCTATAATTTTAATTCGTTATAGACAAAAATTTATTACCATGATTACAGAATTATGATTGAATGGGTTGATTCAATGGAGTATTTTAATAAAAATAAAATAAAATGTTGAATAATGGAATACTCATGAGGTCTTATAAAGATACATTTGAGGTAAGCAACAAAATTATTTGATTACGAATTTTTACAAGTTATGGGTTTAATTGACTATATTTATGATATTGGTTTTTGGGGACTTTACTAGTCATGTTATTGGATGCATGTTTAGAGTGATATGTATTCTATTTGATATATTTATAGATATGGGATGTTTCCTAGTGAGACTTTTATCATTAAGAATTAACTAATTATTTATAAATTAATTGACTAAAATAATTACATATTTTAATAATTATTAAATTTGGGATCATTATATAGAATGGTGGTTAGGATTTTTTTACAATTCATGGTGATAATGGATTGAGATTCATAACATTATTATAGTGGAAGGTGGTATCCATGATACATAACAATTAATGATATTTCTGTGATTGATAATTATTTCTTGATGGTTCCAATGTATGTCTGTATTTTATTGCATTTGGAATTAAAGAGACATACTAGGTTTGATGAGTTAGAATAATCAAAATAGAGTGAAGTTAGGGGGGTTTCTTATTGATGGGTATAAAACCATAGTTTAATTGGTGTAATGGTGTTTTGGTCCCATAGGAAATTGGTGTTATTGTTTAATGTTGACCTATATTATTTATTGATTCATCCAGTGTGAGAGGTGAATCAGGAAACCATGATTAACCTTGGCCTCAGTGATTTGGAAAATCATGAAAGGTGATGGTTATAGTTTTGGCATAAAAATAGAGGTTGGATTTGTGTTATCTATGTCATGATGGATGTCGTTTCAGTTAACTGTTTGTGGTGTGTAAAATAGGGATGATATTATAGATATGTGATTGATTATGGGTTGTGTTTACATTATTTTAATTCTTCCTAACAATGATGGATGTAGGATTTGAGTTGATAGTGACAGAGGCCCGTAGGGAATTGGGTGTTGAATTACAATTCCTAAAACATTATCTCATAATATTATTTTATTTAGCACCAATAGGGAGGACTATAGAGAGAATGATATTCCCTTAATAATTTAGAAGACTGTTCATAAACTAAATGAATGTTTGAAACATTTTCAATATTTCAGAAAATAAATTCAGTATTGTGGATATATAATGATTCCATTTTATGCTTTGATATTAATCACAGTCCAACCGAGAGCCTTGATAACTACCCTACACTGGTTAGATATCATTTTCATAGTGAAATATAATCATGAAATAATCATACATTTTTCATATTATATAGTAAGATTAGGTAGGCGTCTAATTTCCATTTATAATTTTTTTCACACCATATATATACTAATAGAGTGTCTTGTATTCCATATGACATTTATTTGGAACGATCAAATATATAGAGAGTTAAATATTCCATCAGAAATTTTGATTACATTGTAAGATTGACTATGATCACTAGACACTATAAAAAACCATTTCCATTTTTTTTAACTGAGTGAAAGATAACTTGGGATCCAAAAATAAAAAATTTATATTATTTAGAACAATGTATATGGTTCACTATATTTGAATGTGAATGTAATGTTTGGTGCCATGTTGGCCTAGTTATCTAGGACCAGCTAACATGTATTCATTAATGTGGTTTGTCTTCTAGCTTTGTTTAATTATTGATCTCATGCACATAATAATGTATCTTAGTGTATATTAGAGGACCCATTTGAGGTTCCCTACTAAGATTTTTCTATTATCACATTTCACATTCATGTACGTGAATGTGCATACCTTCTTTGTTATGTATATGACTGATGTCATTTTGTATAGCGGATTGGAAAATAAATTAAGGATAAGGAGTATATATGGTAGTGATGTATGAATGAGGGATTTCAATGGAGAATCTATTTTATTTTATTCATCTCATTATATTATATGATATTGACCTGTTAGAGATCTTGATGGGATGTATGATTCAATTACATTCATATTAACCAATATGACTTTAGTTTTCTATATTTTAATTTTTCTGGTTTACCTAAAATTCAATATTTGTACTATGAATATTTAATCTACATGGTGTTCCTTTTAGATGAAAAAAAAATATTATAGTGACAATTTTCGTTATCTGATTCTATTTAAGAGACTTTTCATAAAAACGTCGCTAATTTAGTGAGGTTTTGTATCAAAAGCCTTTAATTTAGGAACACTTCTTTAAAATTTATCTAATCTAGCAACATTTCATGAAATACTTCTCTAATTTTGGAAATTTTATTAAACACATTGCTAATTTTTCGACGGTTCGTGAAAATGACTGCAATATAGTTATGCTTTCAGGAAAAACGTTGCTAATTTGGAGACTATTCCAAAAAAGAATCATAAAATTTGTTCAAATTCCTGAAAAACATCATTAAATTATAGAGGATTCATGAAAAACATTACTAATTTAGCGACCCATCCTAAAAACATTTCTAATTTACAGAGGCATCCTAAAATTTTTAACTAATTTAAAAATGCTTCCAGAATATAGTCACTAAAAATATATATATTTATATACTTCATTTTCTTGAATCAATGTAAATATATATTTAAATTCATATATATGAATATAAATGAACAAAAATATATATAGGTACACACACACACACATATATATATACGCATGAATATATTTATATATAAAAACACATATATATTGTAAATTTTGTCACATTATAAGGATAATGTGGCTAATATTATATATAACTATAATTATTGTAATATATATTTATAAATACACATATATATTTACACACAAACATACATATATAAAAACACACACACGCATATATATATATTATATAATATAAACACATATAATTATATAAACATATGATATTTTACGAAATGTAATAATTTAATATATAATAATATAAACATATAAACATATATATATTATAAACATTTAGATATATACACAGACATATATAATATATAAACATGTATATATATAATTGAAAATATAAACACAAATGTGAAATATAATCATAAATATTCAAAATATAATATAAACATATACACATATTTAAATATATATATAATCAAAAAAATATGAAAATATAAAAAATTATATATTAATATATGTATATTAATATATAAAATTATATATATAATATAATAAATTTTTAAATAATTACACGTATATATAAAAATATACTATCACAAACACACACACATATATACATATAAATTTTTTGATTTATATAACAACATGCACAAATATATATAAATAGTTATATTATACACACACACACACACATGTACATATATTTATATATAAAAACACACATATATTTTAAATTTTTCCACTTCATTATGAAATCATGCAATTTTATTAACAATCTTACCGTCATTTAAAAATGTGATTAATTATTTATTTATATATTTATATTTATATTTATAATATATATATACATATACATATATACATAAGCAGACAAATACACATATATAAAAATATATATATTTTATAAGTAAAAAACTCATGTAGATATATAAACACACAAATTATATATATAATACAAACACACACACACAAATGTATATATAATAAAAACACACACACATATATATATAAACAAAATATATTAACACACACACACACACATATATATATATATATATAATATCTTAACTTTTGGAATGTTTTAATGAAAACAGGGCTATTTTGGTGTTATTTTTTACAAAGTGTTTAAAAAGTGTTTATATATATAATTATGATTATATATATGAATAAATGACCATCTATACACACACTCATAGAAACACACAGACACACACATATATTTATATATATATATATACAAATATATTTTCATTTAAACCGATAATATTTATATATAATATATATATAATATGAAACAAACATTTTATAAATATAACCAAAAAAACACATATATATAATATAATATAAACACACAGATATATATAATAAAAATGTACAATTTAAACATATATATATTTATGTATACCTGATGATAGATATAGATATATATATATATATATTATGTTTTTATATACGGAAATATTTTTATGTATATCTATATAAAATATAAAAAAATAAAACAAATAGATGTTTTGAAGTTGAGTTTGTAGTTGTTTTCTGTTGTGGTGGTGCTGGGTTTGATTCCCACCCACTTTATTAATTTAAGAGAACCTACATGCATGACACTATGTATGATGGTGGGCTCTCCGGACAGGGTGAAACTCTTGGGAGGGGATTCATATATAGGAAAATAAAGTACAGGTTTAGGGATATGGGGATAGGAACGTTAGGCCTGGGTAGGGGTGGTTTGGGAGGGTTAGTAATGGGGATCAGAATCAAGGGGACAAAAATGAGTGGTGGGGGAGGTACAGTAGGGGACCATAAAAGAGGGAACTTTTGGGAGGGGTAATATATGGGACTAGGATCATGGAGACATAAATGGGAGGTGGCAGGGTACTGAAGGGGAACCAGAACATGGGAATGTGGGGACCAAAATTGGATAGTATGGTGGACCGATACATGATAGGGGGAAGTTAGCATTATTTTTTTTAAAAAAATATAATATTTTTTATTTTATTAAAAATATAAATTAAAAAATATCAAATTAATTTACATAATTTCTTTAGAAACAATTTTTAATGTTGTTTCATATACTTTCACTCCAAAAAAATGATGTTAATTTTTATTATGAAAAATTAAGAAAATTTTAAATGTCTCTAAACACCAATATATTAACAAGATTAATTTACGAATGTTTCTATAGAACATTGGTAAGTGGCTTTTATCCGAATAGTAATATTTATAAATGTATCTAATTTAGAGAATATTATTTAACGTTGTTTTATAGAGGCATCAGTAAATGAGGTTTCTCTAAAGAGGGACATTTATAAGAGTCACAGATTTTAGTTTCCTATAAACGTTTCTAAAGTAGAGGCACCACAATTATTAATGTTTTTCTGAAACGTCGATAAATGAAATAGTGGAATTTTTTATCATTGTTAATTAATGAAACATTTATAAATAGATTTCTTTTAGCGTATATATATACTATAAATGTACATGATATGGAGAATATATTAACCAAAGTATTTTTTATTGGTTAACAACACTATTTGAAATCATCACAAATATGAGTAGGCAGACCTAAACACAAATACCAATCCATGACTTATTATACATCCACCATGGAAATTTTATTTAAAATAAATTTTATTTTCCTCAATATATATTTTTTCATTATATTTTTAATTATTTATCATGATCAAAATTCTTATATTAGAATAAATATAAATTTCATATCAAGTATATAATCAGTATAAAAAATATCATTTCATTACTTATTTTCCACATTGATCGATAATGGATGTGAAATTATCCAAAAAATATTTATATTTAATTACCATCACCGATAAGAAACTATTTTCTATTGAGATCCAAATCATATTGTGAATCTAAAATCAAATCCCACCACTTATCTATAATTTAAAATTTTGATTCTTGAGGTGGTATTATTAGATAATTACCGAATAGAATATGTGATTTATATTGTTTAAAAAAATGTCATACATCAATATTTTAATATCATATTATTTGATTAATCTCCATCTACATTGAATATAAATACTTATTAAAATTATGTAATATTTTATCCAAATTAGTATAAAATAAATTGAAATATTTTTTGGTTGAGAATTACATATACATGTGGGATAATTATATTATATCTACTCTAATCATGTTTAGATTTTTGTGAAAAAATTATTAAAAGATTTAATACTCTATATTTGATTTATAAATTATAATATTTTGTCTCAATAACATAAAAATAATTAATATTGAAAAACATATATTCACACCATAAAATTAGATAATGAATTTACATATGTTATGGTATTTTGATTGAATAATTGAATGACCAATTTTTTTTAAAAAACTAACAATTCGTTTTTTAGGTTACTGAATCCTAGATAAAAATTTTCACTCAAAATTTTGAAGATGATAAAATTATCAACGATGAGTCAATTAATTTATATTTCAAAAGGATAAATGATATTTTTTTTTTAAATCGATGTCAATGGATAACATTTTATCATATAAAATTATGATAAATAAGTATTTAACATATTTTTCTTCGTATATATAATGTTGGGTAATGAATTTTGAACATCGTTTCAAAGATAAATTTAAAGAAAACTAAAATAACAATGATTTTTATTGTTAATGATGTGGTAAAAGGTTATCTATTTAATAGTTAGTCAAATGGTTATAAAAATTAACATTTCAGTATATTAAAAAATGTCAATAATGATACAAAACATAATGAATCTAAAAATAATTTTGAGTTTTAATTTAACGACCCGAATCACTGGAAATGGTACGAATCATTAGTTTTTCCTTAGAATCAATCCTTTATGATTTTTAATGTGTGTAATGTACTAAAGAATTTATAGGGAGTCTCCAGGGTTTGTTCGAAGACTGAGTTATTGAGAAAATGGACTTGCAGACAAGGGTGCATGGCCCGCGCACAGCTTGCGCACGGTTTGGGTAAATTGTGGGGCCTTTAGTCTGGAGGCAGGGAGGTGCACGCAGTTTGCGCACAATTTCGGTAAATAGTGCACCTGAACCATGGGACCCTTTATCTAAAGGCTTTCAGATGAGCACAGGTTGCACACGGTTTGGTAAACCGTGTGCCTAAACTGTGTGACCTAGTTCTGGGTAAATTTACAGTTTTTCACTTAAAAATCTATTTAAGTCTAAACCCTTTTCTTTCTTCCTCCTACGAACAGAACCACAGGAGAAGCCTCTTCGAGCTCCCAAACCCACTTCTCACTAAATCTCTTGTGGTTTCTTCCCCCCAGTGTCTTTTCATTTATCTGATGGATGCATTGGAATGGACAAGTTAAGGCTTAGCTCATGCACCCCTTTCACCTCTGAAAATCATGCCTTCCTTCTTGTTATTTTGATGCAGGATCATATGCTCTATTTGCAGGGCATTGGACTGGATGTCAGATCTCTTCCATCAAATCATGAATCTGAGGTTAATATCGAGCGATACTACTCATACAGCTCTATGGTAGGTGGTCATGTGTTCTCTTTTTGGGTTTTCTCCATTTTGAGTAACTATCCTCATGCCATCTTTTGTCTCTTTTCTAAACCCCTTAATTGCATTTACTACTTCATGTATAAATGACCTGTGTGCTATGAGGTGGATGAATATAACCTTTTTAGGGTATTTAGATTAGGTGTGGACAAAGAGTGGTCAACCATAGGTGATATGCATTAAGAATTGGCCCCTTTTAACATTCAAACTATAAAGATATGTCTTGAAATCCATTTTCCATGTTAGGAAAATGGGATGGCTTGGTTAGAGGTTAGCTAGGATGAGATAGCATGAACTCCATGAATGAATTGAAATGTACATTGCCTTGAGATGATTGTTTTCCTTATGATGTGATTGGGAAATTCAATGCATTATTAATGTGATGTGATATAAGATGCTTTGCCTTATATATTTTTATGTGAATGGTTATGATTTGCTGTGTTGACATGCTTGTGACAACCCGTGTGTGGGCGGGAGGAATTTTTACCATGTGCCTGATAAGTCTCAGTGATTGACGATGAGATTCATTTATACATCATTCATATATAACCTTATGGGTGGGAGGCATTTCTACCCCACGCCAACTACTGTGATATAGGACGAGAGGAATTTATACCTCGTGCCTTTATAACCTTGCAGGTGGGAGGCATTTCTACACCACGCCAACAACAGTGATTTAGGATGAGAGGAATTTATACCTCATGCCTATATAACCTTACGGGTGGGAGTAATTTATACCACATGATAGCTACAGTACTTGTGGATGAGAGGCATGCTTACCTCATGCCAGTGGTAACCTACATACCCTTGGTGTTTGTTCAGATTTCCAGCCATGAGCTGAAGTAGGTAGACCCGCCTGGTGTCCTTCAGGAACCTGATAGAGAGGGTTATTTATTTACTTTGTTTTACTTACTTGTAGTATATTACTAATTGTTTCATGAAAACACATTTTTGGATTACACGTAGACATCGTTGGTGGGGGCCTACTAAGTCTTGTCTCACACCCTACCTGGGCAGCCTCTTGGGAACCCGTGTAGAATTCACTGCTGTAGGTACTAGTAGGGGAAAAGACATAGTTTCAGGTTGTTGATACATGTATGTTCCAGCTGGTGATCTAGAGCAGAGGATCGTGCATGTCTAGATATTCTCATGGACTACTTTTGTTCTTTTTGTATTATTGTATAGCATGCTTGTCTTCTATTTCCATTGTTCTAGCATTCCATGAATCCATTTTGTATAAGACACCGCCTGTGTGGATTTTGTATATTTATCATGGTTTTCCTTAAATATGTTGTTTGGTTAGATGTTTCCCCTTTTCTCATGTTTTTCCATTGGTTGTACTTCCAAAATTTCTATTACTTTTCTAATATTCTGTTGTGTACCCTAACAGGGGGGTACAGTCTCCCCACTGACTTACCATTACACCCCCGCTGCTAGTCGGCATCCCCTTGCCTATTGGGAGAGGAGCCAGGGGTTATGTGGCCAACTGGGCTTGGGGCTCGGGTTGATGGGAAGCCGGCTCCTGGACATCACAAAGTGGTATCAAAGGATTTCATTCTTTCTTGCTTTAATATTGGGCGATGATAGACTTGGAGAATGGGAACGTCTATTCACTTAGTTATAAGTCGTGCTAGGGTGTCGTGAACCCATGTACGTGGGAAATACCAAGTTCCTATATTATGTTGATAATGATTCTACTATTTACTATTGATATCATTTCACCATTGGGTGATTCACATGTTTTGTGATGTTATTATGATTTGAAAGGATGGAATTTTGATTTCAGGGTGCGACCTAATGAAATAAGGGCTATGAATTAGAACATGCATCATGATAGGAGCAATATGATCAAGCCATGCGTCTTGCCATTCCATATTTAAAATTTTCATTTTTCATTCCTTGTTGGTTATTTCCATGCCTTGTTAATATGTGAGAAGTTGTACTAACCTTTAATTCTTATTGTGGATTGAGGAATGATGTGGTTTTAGTTGGTGTCACTCTTTAGTTCATAAGGTGTATGAGCCCTTATGGATCGGAAAAATGATAATCCAACTAAATTAAACTTTTTCTTTAATGGAAATTCAAATACTCGATTAGCACAAGTAAATGAAAAATGACATCCAAGTGTGTGTCATCTTTCAGCTCATGAGGAGTATGGGACCTTATGGGCTGGGAAATGCCATATCACCGGACTGAGATAAATTGGAAAAGTTGCAGGCCATAATAAGAATTCCTATGGGTGGTGATAGGTGATCATAGGGGTAGGATGGCTTAGTACCTATCTCAGCTTCTAGATTTGAACCATTAATTTGTTGGTTTCTTCTTTTGAGACGTTCGTTTGGCATTGTAGCACTATGAATTAGAGACGTCCTGGAGTCGCGCGTGCCGAAGGCGGTGGCGATCATGTTCTTGAGGTGGTAGGCCCTAAGCCACAAGTTGATCTCCCTATTGATCCAAATGTGGATCCTCTTTCTATTCCTGAGATGGGCATCGATTCCCAGTTCAGTGATATCTTCTTGCGTATGATGCATAGAGTGCAAGGTGGAGTGCAACCTGCCCCGAGTTTGGCAGAGTTGACCCACAAGTTTCAGTCGCAACATCCTCTTTCATTTATGAGAGATGGTGTACCAATTTATTTGGTGTCCTAGTTGGAATCAATCCTGACCAACGTAGACCACCTTGAGATTCCATCAGAGTGGAGGGTCAAGATCAATACTTATATGCTACGTGGTTCAGCTAGCAGGTGGTGGGATGTCATCACCCAGTCGGGACAGCAGAGAGAAATGATCTAGATGGATTTCCAGAACTCCTTCTATGATTACTTCTTTCCCCAGAATTTCAGGACAGACATAGCTAGGGAGTTTATGAATCTGCAGCATGGGTCTATAACAGTCATGGAATATTTGTTTCGTTTCACCGAGTAAAAGCGTTATGATCCTACACTAGCTGGTGAGGATCTCACGGACACTAGGAATTTTAAGGATGGGTTGTGTTACACCATCTGGTCGTAGGTTAACGTGTTTAGGATGATGACCATTTCATAGATCGTCAATCAGGCTTTGATCATAGAGAGGAACTCGAGAGAAGCAGACAGTGTGAACCAGGGTGGTTCGGCACCGATGGGTTCTAGTGGATTTGCTTCTGGGATGAAGTGGTGTTTTGAGGACTCTTGTGGTATTAGTGGTGGTCATACCATTTTCACAGGTGGTACTATTATCTGTAACCAATGTGGGGTTCTAGGACATATGAAGAGGCGGTGTACGCGTAACCCAATGTACTACAGAGGTTGTGGTAGGTGGGGTCATCTCCACCACTTCTGCATGACTTTTCCCCCAGGGTTCAATGAGCAGGGATCATTATCTACTCCACGAGATGGCCCTGGATCGGCAGGATCACGTCAGTCAGATGGCTGGAATACTGCTGGTCGATCAGGCCATGGAGGAAGTCGAGGCAGAGGTAATCAGGGGGGTGGCACTCAGCGCCAGTAGTGTGGGTCTGCCAAAGGTATCCAGGAAGTGACTTAGGGATGTGGTACTAGCCAGTTGTATGCAGTCGAGCCTATGCCACAAGAGAAGTATGCTGGACCATCTACTGTACGATGTCTGATTCTAGTTGCCTTTACATTAGTATCTGCTTTGTTTGACACAGGTGCTTCTCAATGTTTTACATCGGAGGCGATTACTAGAAGTGTGGCCCTCTTGGTTGATTCATATCATGATATAATCATGTTTTATACCCCCTTTAGGTATCCTTTCAAACGGTGTTCATCGTTGTCGGAATTTTCCTCTCGAGGTGGGTGGTTACCTTTTCGTTTGGAACCTGTATGTTCTAGAGATGAATGGTTTTGATGTAATAATCAGGATGGACTTTTTAGTTCCCTATATATCCCGAATTGATTTCTATTGTCAGAGGGTGGAATTTATGTCACTATAGGGAGACATGTATATGCATAAGGGAGAATGGGATCTTAGTGCGGCACGAGCAGGATCAGAACACCAGAGTTTAGGTGGTGTCACGACATAGGTTTCCAGTATTTATCTCATTGACCAAGGGCCACAACCCAATGTTTATACTCTAGGGGTGGGGAATTTTAGTTATTTCTTTCTTGATGATTTCTCTGGCATACCTCTAGTGAGAGAGGTGGATTTTACAATTAAGCTTATACCAGGAGCAGCGCCAGTGACAATTCCTCCTAATTGGATGGCACCTAAGGAACTAATGGAGCTCAAGAGCCAGCTGGAGGACCTGGAAGCAAAGGTCTTTATACATCCCAATACATCTCCTTGGGGATCATCGATTCTCTTTTCTATGAAGGCAGATGGTACCCTTCACCATTGTCTGGATTATAGTATGTTGAATCAGCTGACTATTAAGAATCAGTATCCTTTACATTGAATTGATGACGCCTTCGATCAGCTCTAGGGAGCGAAGGTTTTTTCAAATATAGATATGAGGTTGGGATATCACCAGGTGCGTGTTAGGACTTCATACATACCTCCCACAGCGTTCAGAAGCAGGTATGGTCTCTATGAGTACTTAGACATGCATTTTGGGCCTACGAATGCACCTGAAGTGTTTATGGGTCTTATGAATCGGATTTTTCACTCGTACCTTGATTATTTTGTGGTTGTATTCTTAGATGATATCTTAGTCTATTCACGCTTGAGACATGACCATGCAACCCATCATGAGATCGTGCTGAATACACTAAGAGAGCATCAACTTCATTTGAAGCTTAGTAAATTCCACTTTTTTTAGACAAGGTTCACATCCTGTGTCACATTTTTTCTGAGTATAGAGTTTTAGATGACCCTGAGAAGGTGTGTACTGTAGTTTCTTGGGAACATCCCAAATACATCATTGATATCAAGAGTTTTATGGGGAATTTCGGATACTATAGGCGGTTCATTCCAGGAATTTCACCCCCTGAGGCACCACTTATAGCTTTGAAAAAAAGGGGGGTGAGATTTGATTGGTCAGAACCTTGTGAAGTAGCTTTTCAAGAACTGAAGGGCTAACAAACATTAGCACCGATACTGATTTTTTCGGAGCCAGGAATAGTTTATACTGTCTTCTGTGACACGTCAGGTATCGGGACTGGAGAAGTCTTGGTGTAGGATGAGTGAGTTATTGCATATGGATCTCATCAGTTAAAGACTCGTGAACGAAATTATATGACACATGACATCGAGCATGAAGCGGTTGTACATGAATTATATTGTTGGAGAAAATACATGTTGGGATATAATTTTGTGGTATTCACTAACCACAAAATCCTGAAATATATCTTCACTCAGCGTGATCTAAATCTCAGGCAAAATAGGTGGGTCTAGTACTTGCAGTCCTTTGATTTCGAACTGACCTAAACTCATGGGAAAGGAAATTCAGTAGCCGATTTGCTAAGTCGGAAAACTCAGTTGCAAGTGGTTAAGAAATCTAATGAGGAGTGGAAGCTAATGACCCTATTTTGGGAGATGCACGTTGAGGTTCATGAGGGTCGGGATTAGACTATTCTCTCAACCTTAGCGGTGACATCTACTCTTTTGGAACGGGTCAGGGCTAGACAATTATCAGTTCTTGAAGGCCTTGTTCTATTGGAAAGTTTCACTAATGATGCCTCTACATATTGTACCATGGATGAGGGTGATACATTATTTTTCCATGGGCATGTATGGGTCCCATGTGACATCAGGGAGGAGCTGATGAGGGATTTCCATGCCTCAGCATGGGCTATTCACCCAGGCATCACCAAAATGTATCGTGATTTGCGACGACAGTACATGTGGCTTAGCATGAAGCGGGAGGTATGCTATTTTATCATGTGTTTCTCCACCCGTCAGTAGGTGAAGGCAGAACATTAGCCTCCGGCAGGGTTATTGCAGCTATTGTCCATTCCGGAGTGGAAATGGGATGATGTTTCTATGGACATTGTAACCGGTTTACCCAGGTCACCACAAGGCAATGATGCAGTATGGGTTAGCGTCGACCGTCCGACGAAGGTCACACATTTCTTACCAGTGCGGGAGACCTTCACAGTTGATGACTTACGAAGACTATATGTCAAGGAGATAGTGTGCCTTCAGGGAGCACCTCGATCTGTTGTCTCGGACATGAGATCCTAATTTAACATTTCGGTTCTGGCTTGGTGTACAGAATTACTTGGGTACAAAAGTACTTTTGAGCACGACCTATCACCCGCAGACTGATGAGAAGACCGATCGAACTATACAGGTACTAGAGGATATGGTACGTGCATGTGTTCTCGATTTTGGTGGTTCTTGGGAGAAACACATTCCTCTTGTCGAGTTCAGTTATAAAAATATCTTATAGGCTACCATTGAGATGGCTCCCTCTGAATCCTTATATGGTCGGCCTTGTCGCTCACCATTGTGTTTGCTTGAAGCAGGGGAGGCAGCTGTTCTAGGACCACATCTTGTGCAAGATACTACAGAGTAGATACAACTTATTAGGAAGCGTATGCAGACAGCTCAGTCTAGACAGCAGTCCTATGCTAACTAGCT
Source organism: Viscum album (assembly GCA_963277665.1). Lineage (NCBI taxonomy): Eukaryota > Viridiplantae > Streptophyta > Magnoliopsida > Santalales > Viscaceae > Viscum > Viscum album. Next base: position 861,987,739 of record OY728152.1, on the reverse strand, counting down.
CCGGTGACCTCATGTGTTCGAGGTTGGGTACCAGGTTTTTAATGAAGGTCTCACCTTGGATGGGCTAGAGACGTATACGGAAGCAGGGTATGCTTTAACTGAGGTTTTAGGACCCTTTGAGGTGGTGAAGTGGATGAGACATGTAGCTTACCAGCTTGATCTTACGCAGAGATATCAGGCTATGCACGATGTTTTTCATATATCCCAAATATGCTGGTACATCTCAGATCTGATTCATTTTTTTCATCCTGATGAGGTTGATCTGGATTTGGATGCTTCCTTTGAGGAATATCCGATGCAAATAGTTGACCGGAGCTTGAAGGCACTCCGTGGTAGGTCTGTTCTTCTTGTATGGGTGTTATGGCTGCACGACCGTGTACACGATGAGACCTGGGAGTGAGAGGATAATATACATTCTCAATGGCCAGAGGTTTTTATTGATGACACCTCAGTACCATTGGAAGGCCAACTCTGAGACAATTTTCTTTAAGGAGGGGATGTTGTAATGACTCGAATCTTTGGCAAAGGTATGGATCGATTGTTTTCCTTAGAACCATTCCATTGATCTTGTTTAATATGTGTAATGTTCTACGGAAGGTCCAGGGAGTATCCGGGATTTTTTAAGAGCCTTAGAGTTTGAGAAAATGGACTTGCAGACAAGGGCGCACTATCTGCGCATGGCTTGCACACGGTTTGGGTATACCGTGCGGCCTTCGTTCTGGAGGTAGGGAGGTGTGCATGGTTTGCGAATGGTTTGGGTAAACCATGTGCTTGAACCATGCCACCCTTTATTTGAAGGCAGTGAGATGCGCACAGTTTGCGCACGATTTGGTAAACCGTGTGCCTAAACTGTGCGATCGAGTTCTGGGTAAATTTACAGTTTTGACCTTAAAAATCAATTTAAGTCTTAACCCTTTTTTCCTTCCTCATACGGACAGTACCAGAGGATAATCCTCTTTGAGCTCCCAAAACCTCTTCTCACTCAATCTATTGTGGTTTCTTCCCCCGGTGTCCATTCCTTGATCCGACAGAAGAAATGGAAGGGCCATGTTAAGGCTTACTTCATGCACCCCTTTCTCCTCGAAAAATCGTGCATTCTGTCTTGTTATTTTTATGCGGACTCATATGCCCTATTTTTAGGGCATTGGACTTGAACTCATATCTCTTCCAACCTACCGTGAATCTGAGGTCGATATCTAGTGAGCCTACTCCTAAAGCTCAAAGATAGATTTTCATGTGTTCTCCTTTTGGGTTTTCTCCATTTTGAGTAACTATCCTCAATCTGTGTTTTGTCTCTTTTCTAAACCCCTTATTTGCATTGACTGCATCATGTCAAAATGACCAATGTGGTATGAGATGGAGGAATCTAACCTTGTTTGGGTATTTAAAATAGGTGTGGACCAGGAGTGGTCAACCATAGGTGATATGCCTTGGGAATTGGCCCCTTTTCACCTTTTAACCATAACAATATGTCATGGAAGAGATTTCCCATGTTAGGAAAATCAGATGGCTTGGTTAGAGGATGGCTATGATGAGATAGACAAAACCCCTTGAACTAATTGAAATGTACATTGCCTTTAGATGATTACTTTCCTTGTGATGTGATTGGGAAATGTCATTCATTCTTAATATGATGTGATATAAGATGCAATTCCATATATATTGTGATTTGAATGGTTATGCTTTGCTGTGTTGACATGCTTTTGACAACACGTGTGTGGGTGGGAGGAATTTTTACCCCGTGCCAGATAAATCTCAATTATTGAGGATGAGCGTCATTTATACCTCGTGCCTATATAACCTTAGTTGTGGGAGGCATTTCTACCCCATGAAAACTATAGTGATTGAGGACGAGAGGCATTTATACCATGTGCCTATATAACCTTACGGGTGGGAGGAATTTCTACCCAATGCCAACAACAATGATTGAGGATAAGAGGCATTTATACCTCATGCCTATATAACCTTACAGGTGGGATGCATTTATACCCCACACTAGCTATATTACTTGTGGATGAGAGGCATGTTTACCTTGTGCCAGTGGTAACCTATATACCTATGGTGTTTGTTCAGATTTCTAGCCATTAGATGAATTAGGTAGACCTTCCAGGTGTCCTTCCGGAACCTGAGCGGGAGGGTTGTATATTTACTTTGTTTTACTTACTCTCATTATATTACTCATTATTGCATGAAAACACATTTTTGGTTTACACATAGACATTGTTGCTGGTGGTCTACTGAGACTTCTCTCACACCCTACCCGGGCGGCCACTTGGGCACCCGTGTAGACTTCACTACCGTAGGTTCTAGTAGGGGAAAAGGCCCAGTTTCAGGTTGTTGACAAATATATGTTCTAGCTGGAGATCCAGAGCAGTGGATCTCCATTGGCTAGAGATCCTCATGGATTACTTTTGTTCTTTTTGTATTATTGTATATCATGCGTGTCTTATATTTCCATTCTACTAGCATGTCATGCATCTATTTTGTATCAGACACTGCCTGTGTGGATTTTTTTTATGTATCAGGGTTTTCCTTACTTCTTTAGTTTGCTTGTATTTTTCCCCTTTTCTCCTGTTTTTTCCAATGGTTGTGATTCCGATATTTATATTACATTGCTGTTATTCCACTGTGTAGTCTGACATGGGGGTATAGACTCCCCACTGACTTCTCATTACACCCCCGCTGCTAGTGGGCATCCCCTGGCCTATGGGGAGGTGAGCCATGGGTTATGTGGCCAGCTGGGCTCGGGGCTCGGGTTGATGGGCAGCCGGGTCCGGGACGTCACATTTATGGTCAAAAATAAATGTAGAGAAAAATTACAATATTCATTTCAATAAAATTGAGAAATTAGAAGGTTAATTACATAAAATATAATTTTAATGGAAATTTTATATATTTTCACTAAGACTCTGTAACACCCCAAACTTTCACGATAAGCTTCTCTTTCAATAATGCAATAATTTGCATTGTACGCAAGTTCGAGATTCTAACATACCGTGACCAATCAAAGTAGCAGTTGTGAATAGTAATAAATACCTTTTGAAATTATATAAATTTTTTATTTGAAAATGGACTTCATTTTTGTATTCGTAATATCGAAATTATCTTAAGTTGAATTTTTTGTAATTTTCGGAGAACATCCAATTTTTTATGAATAGTGAAAAATACTTAAAAACAACATTTTTAATCAAAATAATTTATAGTGATAAATTATATTATTGAGTGGTTTTAAAGTATAATTAGAATATATTTTTACAATTTTATCCAATGGTGTTCATTAGATTTAATTTAACTTTGAAATTAGACATAAACAATTGTCAATCTTTTGATATATATTTTTTCTTAAAAACACGCTATTTGTTGTGATAGCAGGAATTAATTATAAAATTAATTAATGAAACTTATATGAAACCACTAAGTGGTAGTTAAAAACTGATTTTTCGTTTAAATGAAACATTACCACTTCTGTGATTTTATTTTCAAAAATCTGATAGACATGGTTGTCATTAGGAAGTAAAATGTGGTTCAATGGGATTAAAATAATTTTTTGTTGAATAGTAACTTTTATGTTTAATTAATCACGATTAAAGGTAATTAGTGAAATTTTAGGTAAAAATGGTATTATAAAAATATTAAATGACCTTTACACTTGTCCTACCACTATTGGATGAGTCATGGCCGACCAATAAAATCCATGGTTCATCTTGGGGACCCAATAGAACTACTTTGGTAAGAAAATGACATTAAAAACTTTTTATTTAATGTTAAAATAAAAATGTCACAAACAAGAGTTGTTTTACTAAATAAATTTTAAAATGGTGTTATACAAGTCATATTTTTGACTATAAATACAAATTAGAAAGATAAAACGACTTCCTACATAATGACATTTTTTTTATAATTTTTAGACATTAAATAAATTAAATTATTTATGACACCATGATGATGCAGCGATTACCTCATTAATTAACGATTTAAATAAAATGAAATGATAATGTAAAATATAAGACTTACACTTGTCAAAAACCTATTGGATGAGTAGATATCGAACCCTTATCACCTTATCCTAGAAATATATAAGCGTGGGACCTTTAGAATCCGAAAAAGCATTTCATAATAAAGTAACATTTCAATATTTCCAAGAGTGCACCTTCTCTCCTCTTATAAAAGGCCCCCACCACTACCACCTTACTCACACCATAAAAGCCTTTTGTCTCGGCCAAACTCTGCCAAAATACTCTCTAAACTTTCCTCATTTACTCTTAGAAGCCTCAATTTTGGCAGATGTCTTCCCAGGGAAGCCTTTGGCACAAATCAAAAAGAGTTACCCGATTTTAAGGTAATGTCTTCTCTAATGTTGTTTTGTATTATTTTGATTCTCCAACCCCTTAAACTATTTTTATTCATTTCTTTTGATACAACACTAGTATCTACAATATACTAGGATGTCGTTATGATAAGTATTTGGTTTACACTTACACACAACTTTGTCTAATGGTTAAAGAACATACTATTTCTGTGGGTGGCGAAATACTGCCTCACGAAACGATGATTGTTCAATATTCTTTTAACAACTCTAATGGTGGCCATTTTGATGAAACTATTTTCATATATGATATATATATTATGTTTATGTTTTCCTTATGCTTCTGTATTTCTCATTTATTGCATACTTTATGATTTCCATTATGGGTAAACGCGATAATTTCATTTTAGGAAGTGCGGACTACCGCCCCTCAAAGTGATTTGAATCGTTAATTCCATATGGGGGATGTATAAAGGATAGAGTAAATGGTATTATACATTATATTATACTGGAATTATATTATACCTTTATATAATTATAACTTCATTCCATTAAATACGAAAGAGAAATGAAAGTAGCGTTCATGTGTACGTACGGCTTACCGTCTCCAGGAACGGTGCATTTCATTTCTTACCTCTAAATGTTATTTAATATTAAAAATGAATGTATATACTGTAATTATAAGAAGTTTATTTTTGACTCAAGTACCTAAGATTGACAAAAAGATCATTATTAAGATAAATAATTATATAATGTTCATAACATTGTAATAAGTGATATAAAATGAATAATAAACTTGAAAAAGGTTCTTAAGAAATTATAAATTAACTCTAGTTTATTATTCCGGAGATCAAAGAATGGTCGAGTGAATTCGGACACGAGGTAAGGGAACTTCATAACCCAATTTCCATTCATTGGGTAAATCTCCTACTTTCAAATTATGTAATGATATTATTATGTCATATCTTGTATATTTACTTTATTTATGTGTAATTATAGAGAATACACATAATAGATATATTTAATTTAAAAATTGATCTTTGTAAGGGACTTTATCTAAATCTCCTTTAATTGAGGCATATTTTGTATTATACACAACTTTCCATTATACAGTGTATAATCCCTTTTGACTTTTACGTTTATTCAAAAGGAATATTTTTTATACGAAATATTTTACTAAATGAAAAAAAGAAATGTTTTTTTGTCCTACATATGTGGCGACAATGAATTCTTCTCCGCCACAACCATTATTTGAGTTTCTGCATCCTCTGCAAGCCATAACTTTTTTTAAATTATTTAAAAAAAGAGATATATTACTCTCAAATGTATGAAAATCCAGTGAAAATGTAAAGGTATTTAACGCAAGATTAAAAATGTTTTCAGATAACCCGACTCTCAAGTGTGGTAGACAGGAAGGGATTGGGCGTGGACCCATCATGGCCTGTAATTAGTCGAGCAGTCTCAGAATTAGTTATTTTGTTTTCAGAAGCTTGCATAATGTTTTCAGAAAAACATTGGAGTATATTTGAGTAATTTTAAATGTAATTATATTAAAAAAAATACATCTGTAGGTCTCATGAGACAAACTAATGTCTTGGCATGAGGCCTTGACAAAATCATATTTGTTGTCTTGGCACGAGGCCTTGGCTACTTGGTTATGATAGTCGGGAATTATGCATTCCATCATTATGAAAGTGGTTGTTGATATTTCATGTGATTATTCGACTAGTACAATATCCATGTGAGTATGTAAATGGCATTATTTAATTTTATTTTTTCCATATTATGCTGAAGTTAAAGTTTAAAAAGGCTTTTGTTTTAGTTATACATTGCCTTAAATGTTAATGATTATTTACGAAAGCTTCCGCAATATTGTTATACTTACTGAGCATCTGAGCTCACCCCTTTCAATGTTTTAATATTTTCCAGGATGTGAAGAAGTATTTTATGAATGACCTGCATGGATAGTCAGAAGAGGATATGAGTGTGGACTAAAGAGACTTTGTTATTGTAGTTTTTCACTTTATGATGTAATGTAACATTTATGAATGTATCTAGTGTTTCAAGGCTACTAAACTAATCGGTCTTTCGAGACTTGATCTTTTGTGATCATGCCAATGTTACGCAATAATGCACCGACTCTAGGTAACTGGGGTCGGGGCGTTACAGTTGGTATCAGAGGCAGTTTAGTACTAACCTTGGAAGCTATATATAGATAAACTCTGATTAGAGCACATAGCCCAAAGATAGACATTTAGGATTAGTATAGGAGAACTTCCTAGAATTTGGGTATAATAGAGATGTTGTGAGTTTTCCGTGAAATACATCCCTGTCTGAATACGAGCAGGTAGAGGCATCTCTGGCACAGATGTACCTAGGGGTAAAACCCGAAAACACCGCTTTGAGCTAGACTTGAATGGGAACTGGTGCACGACAACGGGCCTTGCTGCACTCTTGGTTACGACACTCCCGGGGGATATGATTAGGATAATTATCATTTTATTTACAAACCACTATTTGGGTTATGAGTATATACTTCCTTAAAGAAAACAGTTTTATGGATTATATCCATAAATAGTTAAATTTATGTAAAGTATTTTACAAGTATGGTATTAGGTATTTTGATTCATAAACTAATCTAGTTTATGCCATTGTTTATAAATGGCGCCTATTGGAATGAATGGAAACTTTATCAATGTACGCACTCCGTGTAGGGATTTCCCTCTTACTCAAGATAATTATTGTGGATCTGGAGATACAACTGGTGCTGATCAACTTATTACCATACTAGGACAACTCACTCAGGTTATGAATAATAACCTTACTCGTATGGAGCACCCTGATCCGCAACATGGAGTATCAATGTTAGACCACTTCATGAGGCAACAACCACTAACATTTAATGGGGGTACAAATCCATTAGTATCTGAGCAATGGATAAAATCCTTAGAAAAAATATTCCATGCCTTGGGGAGTAGCAAAAGGGAGAAGGTTGTCATGGCAGTCTACCTCCTCATTAGAGATGCTGATCAATGGTGGTCGCTGATTCAAAACATAAAGGAAGATGAAGAAGTATCAAGTATGGAATGGAGGGAGTTTAAATAAATTTTCATAGAAAAATACTTTCCACATGACCATCGAGCAGATATGGAAAGGCAATTTCTGAGTCTGAGGTAGAATGAGGATGAGAATGTCACAAAGTATGAGGCAAACTTTACAAGGTTAGCGAGACATGCTACAGATTATATAAGTAACCCAAGAAGTAAGACTGATTGTTTCTTTGATGGGTTAAAACCATTTCTCTGTCAAGCATTAGTCTCACAAACCTTCTCGTCTTACGAAGATATTGTCTCATGTGCTATCAAGATGGAAAAGGAATTCTCTACGTCTTATGACAATTAAGTAAAGCAAGAGAAGAAGAGAACGGTGGAACAAGATACAGATAACGGGAAAAATGGAATGAAGGATTTTCCATTATGCGATAATTGTGGGAAGAATCACCCTGGTACTTGCCTAAAAGGAATGGGAGATTCTTATAAATGTGGAGGAAAATTTCACCAGGCGCGTGATTGCAAGGAAAAGAAACAGGCTATCAATGTTGAATTCTACAATTGTAGGGAAATGGGGCATTATGCAAATGAATGTCCTAAGCGTTAGGGAAACAAACCTTAGAAAAGGACAAGGGGTCATGGTCAATCTTATGATGTTACTACAGTTGAAGTGGAATAATTAATGTATTGGTGCTTTTGGACTCAAGGATTATACTCTGGTCATAAGAATAATGTGATATATATAAGGATTGTACTACAATACTTGTTTTTTTCATTATGGTTATAATATAATGAAGGTAATCATATTTTTAGTATGTGACAATAAGAGAAACATTACTTTGTTTGGGGAATATAATGTTACAATTGATTTTGGAATTTATAGACCTTTTATAGAAAGTTTGGATATAGGTATTTTGGATAACTATAAAGGTTGGAATGGATTAAGTTGATCTTTGGATAGTATTGTTCAAGGTTAAAAAATTTCTGAAGATTATTTTTGGTATATTATAATACTATAGTTTTAGGAAAAGGACAACCTTCAGGTTGGGGGAGAACCCGTCGCGTCGGAAAAAGCTGTAGGAATCAAACCCACAACCATAGTGTGACTGGCCTTTATTACATACCATTATCCTATAGGAAGTCCTTGGTTATTACAAAATAAGTTTTCCTAATATAAATGGTATGTGGTAATATATAGAAGCTTATAATATTAGGATAAATAGAATATTTTTGAGTTTTGTTACCATTCGGAGTGAAAGATGGGTTTGTGGAAAAAATTTATTAATGAATGAATGTCTACAAAACAACTAAGTATATTTCCTTATGTTCTTAAAAAATATCTTAAATAAATTCCCCAACTTTATAAAAGGTATCATAAAACAAAAACGTTGTCGGTTAACTTTTCCAACTGGGGATTCAAGGACTGTTTAACCAATCACAAGTTTGTGACTTTCATATTGTTAACATTCTACTAATCCTATTTTCTACAACCCTCTATCAAACCTTGATGGTTTGTTTCTCCTCCATATCCATATTTTCATAGAATCCTAGTATGGGCTATCTCGGGTGACCTTTGTACTTCTCTTTCTTTCTTTTAATGTTATATTTTTATTAACCTTATTTCCGATGTGGGTTTTCCACAAAGGTATTTTCTATTTTCAACCTTTTATTTTCGAAGAACATTTTAAAATTGAGAGGACACAATTAATTAAAGGTGGGGATAATGTAACACCCCAAGCTTTCATTATACGCTTCTCTTTCAATAGTGCAATAGCTTGCATTGTACGCAAGTTCGAGATTCTAACACACCGTGACCAATCAATGTTGCAGTTATGAATAGTAATACCCACTTTTTGAAATTATATAAATTTTGTATTTCAGAATGGACTTCATTTTTTTATTCGGAATATCTAAATTATCTTAAGTTGATTTTTTTGTAATTTTCAGAAACTTCCATTTTTTATGAACAGTGAAAAATACTTAAAAACAACTTTTTTAATCAAAATAATTTATAGTGATAAATTATACTATTGAGTGGTTTTAAAGTATAATTAGAATATATTTTTACCATTTTATGCAATGGTGTTCATTAGAATTAATTTCACTTTAAAAATGGATATAAACAATTGTCAATATTTTGATATATATTGTTTCTTAAAAACACGCTATTTGTTGTGATAAAGGGAATTAATTATAAAATTAATTAATGCAACTTATATTTTTGGAATTTCATAAAATAGACATAATTTTTTATTTCAAAATATCAATTATATCTTAGGGTGAAATTTTTGCATTGTTCTAAAAAACATCAATTTTTTATGAATAGTGAAACCACTAAGTGGTAGTTAAAAAATAGATTTTTCGTTTAAATGAAACATAACCACTTTTTTTATTTGATTTTCAAAAATCAGACATACATTGTTGTCATGAAAAATTAAAATTTTGTTCAATGGGACTAAAATTAATTTTTGGTGAATAGTATCTTTAAAGTTTAATTAATCGCGATTAAAGGTAATTAGTGAAATTTAAGGTAAAATGGTATTATAAAAATATGAAATGACCTTTAAACTTTTCCTACCCCTATTGGATGAGTCATGGCAGACCAATACAATCCATGGGTAAACTTGGGGACCCCATGGAGCCACTTTGTTAGGAAAATGACATTAAAAACTTTTTATTGAATGTTAAAATAAAAATGTCACAAACAGTAGTTGTTTTACTAAATAAATTTTTAAATGGGGTTATACAAGTAATACTTTTGACTATAAATATTCATTAGAAAGATAAAAATATTTCCTATATCATGATATTTTTTATAATTTTTATACATTAAATAAATTAAATTATTTATGACACCATGATGATGCAGCGATTACCTCATTAATTAACGATTTAAATAAAATGAAAAGATAATGTAAAATATAAGATATACACTTGTCAGAAACCTATTGGATGAGTATATTTCGAACCCTTATCACCTTATCCTAGGAATATATAAGTGTGGGACCATTATAATACTAAAAAGAATTTTATAATAAAGTAACATTTCAATCTTTCCAAGAGTGCCCCATCTCTCCTCTTATAAAAGGCCCCCACCACTACAACCTTACTCACACCTTTAAAGACTTTTGTCTCGGCCAACCTCTTCCCAAATACACTATAAACATTCCTCACTTACTCTTAGAAGACATAATTTGGGCAGAAGTCTTCCCAAGGAAGCCTTTGTCTCAAATCAAAAAGAGTTACCTGATTTTAAGGTAATGTCTTCTCTAATGTTGTTTTGTATTATTTTGCTTCTCCAACCCCTTAAACTCTTTTTATTCCTTTATATTGTAAAAAAAACAGTATATAAAATATACTAGGATGTTGTTATGAAATGTATTGGTTTACACTTACACACATCTTCTTATAATGGTTAAAGAACATACTGTTTCTGTGGGTGGCGAAATACTGCCTCACGAAACGATGATTGTTCAATATTCTTTTAACACCTCTAATTTGACATTTTGATGACACTAATTTTATATATGATATATATATTATGTTTATGTTTTACATATGCTTCTGTATTTTTCATTTATGGAATACATTATGATTTCCATTATGGGTAAACGCGATAATTTTATTTTTGGAAGTGCGGACTACCGCCCCCTCAAAGTGATTTGAATCGTTAATGCCATATGTGGGATGTATAAAGGATGGAGTAAATGGTATTATACATTATATTATAATTGAATTATATTATACCTTTATATAATTATAACTTCATTCCATTAAATATAAAATAGAAAGGAAAGTAGCATTCATGCGTACGTACGGCTTACTGTCTCCATGAACGGTGCATTTCATTTCTTACCTCTAAATGTTATGTAATATTATAAATGAATGTATATACTGGATATATATGATTTATATGATATATACATCATGAATATAATTTTGGATATAATGGATATTTTACCACATGATCAAAGTGTAATTATAAGTAGTTTATTTTTGACTCAAGTACCTAAGATCGACAAAACGACCGTTATTAACATAAATAATTACATAATCTTCATAACATGGTAATAAGTTATATAAAATGAATAATAAACTTGAAAAAGGTTCTTAAGAAATTATAAATTAACTCTATTTTATTATTAATGAGATCAAAGAACGGTCGAGTGAATTCGGACACGAGGTAAGGGAACTTCTTAACCCAATTTCCATTCTTTGGGTCAATCTCCTACTTTCAAATTATGGCATGATATTATTATGTCCTATCTTGTATTTTTACTTTATTTATGTGTAATTATAGAGAATACACATAATATATATATTTTATTTAAAAAATGATCTTTGTAAGGGACATCATCTCAATCTCCTTTCATTGAGGCATATTTTGTTTTATATACAACCTTCCATTATACGATGTATAAACCCCCTTTACATTTACTTTTACTTAAAAGGAATATTTTTTATACGAAACATTTTACTAAATGACAGAAAGGAATTTTTTTTGTCATACATATGTGGCGACAATGACTCCTTCTCCGCCACGACCATTATTTTTTTTCAGCCTCCTCTACAAGCCATAACTTTTTTTAAATGATTTAAAAAATAGAGAGAGATATTACTCTCAAATGTATGAAAATCCTGTGAAAATATATACGTATTTAACGCAAGATTAAACATGTTTTCAGATAACCCGAATCTCGACTGTGGTAGACATGAAGGGATTGGACGTGGACCCATCATGGCCTGTAATTAGTCGAGCAGTCTCAGAATTAGTTATTTTGTTTTAAGATGCATGCATAATGTTTTCAGAAAAACACTGGAGTATATTTGAGAAATTTTAAATGTAATTATATTCTAAAAAAAATTACATCGGTAGGTCTCATGAGACAAACTAGTGTCTTGGTACGAGGCCTTGACAAAATCGTATTTGTGGTCTTGGCACGAGGCCTTGGCTACGTGGTTATGATAGTCTGGCATTATGCATTCCCTCATTATGAACGTGGTTATTGATATTGCATGTGATTATTCAACTAGTTGAATATCCATGTGAGTAAGTAAATGGTATTATTTAATTTTATTTTTCCCATATTATGCTGATGTTAAAGTTAAAAAATGATTTTGTTTTAGTTATAAATTTCCTTAAATTTTAATGTTTATTTATGAAAGGTTCCGCAATATTGGTATCCTTACTGAGCATCTGAGCTCACCCCTTTCAATGTTTTAATATTTTCCAGGATGTGAAGAAGTATTTTATGAATGACCTGCAGGGATAGTCAGAAGGGGTAATGAGTGTGGACTATGGAGACTTTGTTATTCTATTTTTTCACTTTATGATGTAATGTAACATTTATGAATTTATCTAGTGTTTCCAAGGCTACTAAACTAATCGGCCTTTCGAGACATGATCTTTTGTGATCATTCCAATGTTACACAATAATGCACCGACTTTGGGTAACTGGGGTCGGGGAATTACAGTCTCTAACACTACAACATTTTTATGAAAACACCACCCCTGTTGTGGTATCAATATTAGATAAAAATCTATGATGTGAATATGAAATCTCCAAATTTGATATTGTATTTGGTTAAATAAAAATGTCATTAGATTATGAATTTATCGTGATGATATAAAAATGAGACATCAATGAGTTTATTGATCAAATTTTTTAAATAATTATAAAATATTAAATTATAAAATACAATGGAAATAAATAAATATACAATATATGAAATAAATAAACGATTAGATGGACCTTAATTTTTAATATTTTTTAATAAAATGAATTTCATATATTCATTATTTGTGACCTATATTTGGTTAGAATAAAACACTACATTCACTTCAGGTAATATAATACATCATTAAATAAAGTAATTGAATAATATAGTGAGAGGGGCTCCCTGTTATAATATTTAATTGAATTTCTAGTAATAGAACTAGATTTGGTTGTAAAAGCTTTTTTGTTGTTTTATTGTGATCTTTATCAATGACATATGTGTATAATGATTTTGGTAATAAGGTATGTATATTATTATTTTCCACATATTGTTATAAATAATTATTTTGAATTATTTTTTTTATTATGACTTATTTTTTACGATATCATTGATGAAAAATTAAGGATGTAAAAAACTATATTTTTAATATATTTATTATGACATAAACATGATTTTTGTTGTAGTATTTCATACATGAAACCCAATGTCTAAATGAATGATAGTAATATAACAAATTATAAAATAAAACATTAATTTAATGGATTGAATATTAATAACCAAATTATGAAAAAATATTTCAAATAAAATAAATTTATTCTATTATGGAATAAAAAAATTCTAACTTTTTAGTAATGTCCTTCTATGCTTCAAAAATATTTTTTCTACACCAATGGAATTTTATTTCATTTTACGTCCAAAAAGATTAAAATTTACTATTATATTTTGATAAATATCAATTTACGAAATTCATTTCATTTTTGAAATCATAAATTCAATATTATCTTAATGTGAATAATTTTTTTGTTCTACTAAAATGTTATATATTTTAGTGAATAATGAAAAAATTCAGATAAAAAAAAATTAAATTTATTTTACGTAAAATTATTATTATGTTTTTTATTATAAATATATGAAAAATAAATATTATATAGATATTAATATTATAATTAATTATTATATTAATATTCACTATAGTTATTTAGGAATAAATTCATATTTTTGTTTAAAAACTCATATTTCTAAAAATAATTTTATTGCACAGAATCTATTTTTATCATAAAAAATACATTAATATCCACTGTAAATTTTTAATTAAATTAATCTAACATATATTGACTAATTTATTTTGTCAATTTTTTATTTATAAATTTAATTGAATGGATGTATATCAACTTTTATGCTTAATAATGCATTTTACAAAACCAGATTTTTATTTAATTTTGTTGGCATATATAAAATTAAATCCGGACAACTATAGAAATTTATCCTTGTATAAACGATTAAATATTACTAATATTGGTAATAAATATAATCTAACTTCATCAACTTATTTTGTGTTCGTAATGAATAGTATGAATGCTAATTTTTTCTTATGTTAATGTCAAAAAAAGTTTAGTTGGATTTTAAACAAGAGAGAAGTGTAGGATTACAACCTAAAATATCCTACTATTTATTGGATGAATATTTTTAAACCTTATATATATTATCATACAATCTATTTTCATTTAAATACAATTTAAAATACATGTTAACTTATATCATTGAAATTTCATAAAAAAATTCCATGTGTGTTCGTCCCCTCAATTATAAAAGGTTACCTCTTTTCCTCCCCTATTAAAACTATTTTCACATAGTAGGTCTTCCAATACCTGGTAAATAACATTCGACTTTCCGTCACTTAATCCTAGACATTATTTTATCCACCAAATATCAATCATTTAAGGATTAAATATTATGTGAAATGAGGACTTTGATTGAAGGGTTATAAACCTTATCCATGCTCTTTTAATTTTATTTCATATTCTATTAATTATAATAGTAATGATCTAAAAAATAATGTTTAATATATGATTAAAAACTTATTTAGATGTTATTTTGATAATTTCTTAACCATTAATAAGCACTTCTCTATCATATTGGAGACCAATGTATTGCTTTTGCATATTTTTGGATGACAACCTCCATGTAGAGATAGGATTCATATTCCACCACCATATTTCATGGGAGGTTATTAATAAAGATTTAATATATATATATATATTTAAAAAATATGAAAGGAAATTTAAATTTGAATCATTATTTATCGATTTATATATATATGTTGATAAATGGATCATCACTCTTGCATTTGTACAAACAACCATCTCTACATAATGAGGTAATTAATTTTATGTAACCACTATATATGAATAAATATAAATATAAATATATATATATGTAATTAATGTATATAAAATTTATATCATGAATAAAATTTTGAATATCCATTAACCCTGATTAATGTTTGAGGACTATACTTGTTGAATGAAAAAATATATGAATAATGAAGATGTTAAATCCCAAAATGACAATTATAGTGAATTATTGTTAATAAAAGAGTTATAATATGTTATAACAAAATAATAAAAGATATTATTGGTTTGAATATTTTTTTATATAATTATAATAAATTTATATAAATTATATATGATATTATAATTCTTTTGAGGTAATACATTATTAGGGACATGTTTTCTCATCTCATATTTGTTTCCATGAGATGTAGGTCATATTTACCACATCATTCCTTAATGTGGTGGATACACATCACATTCGATATTTTATATAATTAAATAATTTTTATTAATTTTAATTAATGATTCACTTGATTATTATCGTCTAATGATATCTGTGATTCCAAATCAATAAATTAAATAATAGTTTTATATTATATTCCATTTTTTCTGGATTTCTAGTTATTAAATTATAAAATGAAAATATTTTATAATATATATCTCCAATAAATTATGTATCTTACTATTATATGGTTTTAAATGAATATTGAATGTCTTTCTTTAATTACCCCCTCATTAATTACTTAAAATTTTCTATTATTTTTTTATGAAAAACTGATTTCATTTCTCACATCAATTTGAAATAATTTACCATATGTCCATCTTTATTATTAAAATTATTCCATTAATATTTTTAACTCTGTTAAATTTTTTAATTATATAATTTTTACTAACATTTTAATTTCCATTTAGAAAATTTAAACTAATATTCGTCTCTATTTTAAATTGTGTTATTTTATGTTTTTGTTAATAATGTGTAAGATATTTTTGTTGTAATATAAACCACATGAAATGATTTTCTAATTAAAATTAATAAAATTTTATTTTAATATTATTTTATATTATTAATTTGTTATTTTATTTGACAAAATTTCAATTAATATTTCTATAATTTATAGATTAAACATAATTGAATATAAAATGAATTTTTTATCTTCCCCTAAAAATATAATTGTAATATATTATTGTTATTTTCACCTATATCAACATCATTTGATGTTTCTCATGATTTATTATATATATTATCCAACATTATTTTCATTATTATTTATCTAGATAGTTTACGATAATGACGATATAATTTTTTCTAAACATATATCTTTTCTATTAGTTATTATATGATGAGAGGATAAATGTTTTAAAGTTTTGTGGAACACATTTGTTTTTTTACATTATTTAAATGGATGGAAAAAACATACCTCAAATTTTTTGGGTATTGACAAATATTTGATATGATAATACAGAATACAAAGAGCTGTGAACCTAGTTAATCATGGACATTTTTCAAATAATATATTATTTGTAGTGTATATTGACTATTTAAATGATGGAATAGGGAGTTCTCCAAATCCATTCTGTTAAGCGTAGAAGTTATCAATGAAAATGGAAATTATTTAATAACTATATGTGCATACAACAACATTTTTCCTTTTCTTATGTATTTTTTCATCAATCATGATTAAAATATGATGATTCTATAACTCTTATGTAATATGATTTTTATTGAAAAAATGTTATGCTACAATTCATGATTATGGTTCTTTAATGAATTAGGTATAATTATTGTTATTCATAACATTGTTCAAAAACACATATGATAATATTAAAAAATCGTATGATTATGGTTAGATATATCTTATGTTTAACCATAGTATAATTTGGTGTCACCATTTTTTATGTGTCCCTTACCGATGTTATAATGAAGAGTTATATATAATATATGTCTAAGAAGGGTCATATTTATGAAGAATATTATGGATAATTATAATTAACATTTATGTACACATTTTTATGTTTAATACACACAAAAAATGTAATTTTTCATTACTCTATAAAAGATATTGTTGTTATATAATTAATATTTCATTGGTACGATTTGGTAGTATTGTATAAAATTTATGAGTCAATATACTGGGTACTAATTAAAGGTTAAATTACTTCCCAAAACTAGGTTGAGGAATATCTGCTAAGAATCCTTAGGATAAGCCAAGGTATTAATGAACATCCTATTTTAGGGTAAAAATGTGTTTGGTTTTCATAAAAATACAATCGTTCTGGGATAAATCATGTGGATGAAGTTATGTAGAAGAAACATCTATAGGTAATAATCCAAAAATAGTTGGTAGATTATATATCATCCATAATTCATCTATGTGGAGAATTATACCTTATAATGAAATCGGTTTGGAACTCTCCAAGGATATCATCTTTTTAATTAAAATTTTATTCATGATCCATTAATATGGATTTGGGTAGATCACAACCACGTATGAACTTAGATAAATCTATGACTTCATATATCGATATGATAATTTTAGGATTTTGAAATACTATTATTTATTTGCATGATTATATTATTTTCCACCATGATTATTGTTCCTCATTAAATGGTTTAATTTTCCTTTTTATTGATGTATCCATAAGGACCCATGTTAATTTTAAATGTGATGGAAAATTAATTTATTATTCCCCTCAGATACCAAATTTTATAGGATCATGAAATATATATATTTATTCAATGGTTACACAATTTTCTCCAAACCTGAATCATGATTATCTTACAATTGATAAAAGTGTGGAATATAGTACTATTGATACAATTATGAGGAACTATCCACCTTCTTTTATTGGTACCATAGTTCAAGTATTATGGAGAATTGGATCAGTATAATTTGAATGATAATTTCCATTCTCGAGTTCCTAAAACATTATTTGGTTATCTTTGATATTTTTCATTTGTAATATATTGAAGATCAATAGTCTAGTATGATCAAGAATAAGTATAAACGATAATAATTGACTATATTGAAAGGCATGAGGTTAGTAAATAATTTTTTAACACATAAAATCAAAAATAAAACATATTAATATAGATATGTAATTTATTTATCTTAATTATATGAAATTTTAATATATTTGTACATATGAGGTATGTTTTCTGAGACTTTATTGTCATTATTAGGTAATATAATTTAATATTAACATAAAATTAATATTTTATTTATTTTCTAAAAATCTTGTCTCCGATGTGAATTTTCTATAAGTCACTTAAATATAAATTAATAATTTGTTCGATATTTTACTATGGTGGAAATATATATTGGCATCACCGATAATTCCCCTGTGTTTGATATGAAAATAATGATAGAATATAGAAAAAATTATAATAAGTAACCATATTGGGAATAATGTGTGTTTTCCATTATGTCTAAATTGTTGAAAGAATCATGAGGGAAATTCTATTATTGTGATTGGAAAATGTTTTGTGTGTAGATAATATTCTTAGAAAAAAATATGCCTATGTAATGGGGTGAATCATGATGATGAAGAAAATAGGGATAAATATCCTCGAAATGCACTACACATGCTCTAATGATTCAAATGTAATGATTATGGGAAATATGATATCTTTTGATAAAATTCAAATAATAATTATGATGATCACTGTATGAATAACCTTAATCCCATATTGAAAGTGATATTATAATCGATCATTATTGAATATTGAAAACAAAGTGGTGAAATGTAGACTTATCATCCACTGTAGAATTAATAACGTAATATCTTATTATGGTTCTTCACGCTATTTTATATCTGGTTAAATTTTTAAGGGTATCACATTACAACCTCAATTAATAGATATTTAATTATATGTAAAAAACACCTAATGGTATAATGATTACATTTCATGTATATGATTCCCATATAATTGAATATTGTAGGAATGTGATCCTTAAAAATCATGTTACTCACACTCTGATTGAATTTGATGGGATTTATGCAATGGATTGGTTTTATATATAATAATAAAATATCAATGTCAATGGAAGGGTGGTGACACTTAATTTTATGAACCATCCTAAAATTCTCTATTATATTGTGGATAATGGTGAAGATCCAATAAAAATTACATCTATTGTATAAGATTAATTTCTTTTTCTATGTGATATCTTATATTAGATGGTTGGGGAGAACCACAACATTGAAGATATTCTTTTTATTGTATTCTGTTGGTACATTTCATTAATAATTTCATAGTCTTCCTTTGTATCATGATGTTTAGTTTTAAATATATATCATACCTAGTCAATCATCTATATAATATTGTATATGATGATTGTGGGTGAATGAGTTACAAGATTCAATGAATAAACATTAGAGGAATATTGATAAGGGGTTCATTCATCCATGTGCACCAACATGGGGTTTACTTATTCATTTCTTAAGTAAAATAGTTATAATAATAATACTCTATATTAATTATAAATAACATAACTAGATAATGATCCTGAATAAGAATCAGTCACCCCATATTGATGAATTTTTGGATCCATTACAAGGTGATAAATGTTTTTCACATATAGATATTTGATGTTAATAAAAAAATGAAGGGTAAAAGGTTATTAAATACAAAATACAACCATATAGTATAGTTATGAAAAATATGAATTTATTATGATACTATTTTGCGTTAATAATTTTCCTACTATCATCATTGATTTAATGATTAGATTCTTAAGAGATTTCCTTGATAAAATTTCATAGTTTCTATAGATGATATTCATATATATTAAATGAATAAGTAAGATAATTGAGATCATAAGATTCTTTTATTAAATACATTAAATAAGGGGAAGTTCAATGAAAAAAATTCCATGTCTAATTTTGAGAATGGAATGATTAATTTTATTGGTCTTATAATCTAAATGGAGGGTATATTGTTGAATCATTAAATGGTATAATTCATTGAGAATTGGATTAGTCAATACATTGTCACAATGATCCATACATTTCATGTATTGGTTCAATATTACCAGTGATTTTTGAATAAATATTCAATTATATATATTGATCTACAATTTTTACTTAAGGGAATATTTATATTCTATTAGATAGGTGAATGTGAAAAAATTCAAATAATTAAATTAAACGTTATTTAATGGAACTGTGACAACCATATAATGTAATGAACAAGGTTTTCAGATTTATAGTGTTCAATCAAAAAAAATGGAATCATTTAAATAGAGAATGACTTGAGGACACTCTATGCCTCATGAAAATTTATAGATCATGAGAAAAATTACATAACATATTACATAGAGTAATAGGGGGTTAAAATTTTATTTAAATATATAAATAAATAATATGTATGGACAGAGGTGTTACATATATACTAATCATAATGATATAAATCTTAGAATCAACATGAAATAGTTGAATATTCCCTATAGATTTTGGTTGTAATTAACTTAATATTATGATTTCACAAGACATTACCGTAATGGGAAAGTAAAAATAGAGGATAATTAGATTAGTCAAAATAATAATGGAAGAGGTAAAAAATATGTAGTGTCAATGTAGAATAATATTGGTCACATGAAGGTATGAAATGTCATGAGAGGATGTTCAAAAATGACATCCCAGGTGGGATAAAGGAATTGAATGTAACCTGCAAGAAAGCTAGGAACAATAAAATAAATTTACTAAATATTTTATAAGAAAAATTTAAATAATTAATTAACCATTAAAAATACATTTGGAATTAAGAATTATAATAATACAGGTTTCTAAAAAAATGAGTACTAGTATATAAAGAGTAGCATTGTACGTACAATAATTTCAATCCAAAAAATTTAACGGAAGCTTTAAAATGGAGGAATAAGGTTGGGATAATTTTAAACAACATTATATTCACATTTAATAGAATGATGATATCTCTTAATATCTATTATTTATAATCTACATTTTTATAACTACAGTTTTGGAAATTGAATGTGAATCTTGTATCAACCCTAGCTTCCATGGTATGCTTCTCTTTGAATAATACAATAGCATGTGTTGTACGCAACTCTGAGTTCTTTCACAACACAAAAAGAAAACTAGCTGTTATGAATAGTAATAATCACTTTTTGAATTTTATAAATTTTATCTTTCAAAATGAACTTCATTTTTGGATTCAGAATATTGAAATAAGACCGGGGTGAATTTTTTGTATTTTTCAGAAAACATTCAATTTTTGATGAATAGTGAAAAACACTGAGTTATAGATGAAAAAACGAATTTTCAATTAAATAATTATTTATTTTATTAAAAATTTATATTAGGTCAAAATAGATACATAATACCAATATAAGTGCAATGTGATTCATTTGAATCAATTTATATTAATATTTGATATATAAAAATTTTATAGATCGTTTCACCGACTTTTACCAACATCCAAGGAGCATTTGAAAATTTATATAAAACATAATTTTACCGCTTTTGTGAGTTGAATTTCAAAAATCTGAGAGACACGATTGATATCAGTAAGTAAAATGTGGTTCAACAAGAAGAAAATAAATTTTGGTGAATAGTATCATTTAACTTTTATTTCCCACGGTTGAAAGTAAATAGGGTAATTAAGGGTAAATTTGATATTATTATTACCCTAAAACATTTTCTAATTCTATTTGATAAGTGTTATTCGACCAAAAAAATATTTGGAAAAAATATGATCTTTTCGGTCCACTTGGATTAGATTAGGACATTTATTATTAATTTATATAAAGAAGAGTTAAAATAGTTAATATCAATGTTTAATAACTAAAAAAAATTAATATATTATTATACATAAGATATATTCGACTATAAATATTCACCAGAAATATAAAAATATTTCCTATGGTATGGTAATTTTTTTTAGACATTATATAATTTAATTTATTTATGACACAATGATGATACAGTAACTACCTAATTAATGGAATATTAAAATAATTGATATTATAAATATCCAAATAAATGTAATTGATGATTTTTAATGAATTACACTAATAAGATAGGTTAATATGACATGATAGGGTTGGTTAGATGAATTTTATTCAGAAGTAATAATGTTTTTCTGATTTTAACAAAAAACAAATACCAAATACTGTCAAAATTGACCTAAAGTAGTTTTTGAAACAAATATTATATTATTAATTGATATAATGGTCCCAAAAATCAAAGGAACGACCAAAAGGCATATATAATAACATATATGACCTTAATGAACCAATTGTGGTTCCATTGGCAGTTTGTAGTACGTTTGTTAACCATATAGTGTAAGAATACAAGAAGACATGGTAAAAGTTAAATTATTTAACTTAGAGATAAATCTATATGATAAGGTTAAAATGATATCCTAAACTAGACTAAACTGAATTGGTTGAGAGGATTTCTACCCATCCCCACCCTAGTCTCTAAATAAGTCACTTTTGAGCCATTATAAACCAAATATGAATTTATTATAAATAATATTTTACGTTTTCCCTAAGGTGCCCCTCACTCCTCTTATAAAAGAGAACTCCCCTTTCTCTCTAATTTACACTTTCAAAGCCATTTGGTTTGGAAAACCCCTACCCGAATACCCTAAAACATGTGATCCCTTAATCCTAGAGGACGTACTTTAGTCATAATGACAATCTATGGAGCCATTTTCATCAAATCAAAAGGAAGAACCCGATGAAGATGTAAATATTTATCACCTCTTTCAAGTTCCTTTCTTCTTCCACTTCCTATTTCATTGTTGTTTCCTTTACAAATTATTAACTCCGGTATCTTCTATATAATTTTATGTTATTATAAATATGGTACAACCAAAGTCATTATTCTATCCATCCGTTGAATGACATGTCACCATACGTGCGTACATACGGCTTACCATCTCCATGTAATGGTGTAATTGTTATACAATACATTATTATTTGGATGGGTATAATAATGATGTGTAATTCATTTAAATAAAAAATATAAGATGATTATTATTCATTATATATGATATCCAATCCAATTTTATATTATTTTAATATCAAAAGATTGATATTGTAGCTCACATGTATGTACGGATTACCATCTCCACGAACGCGATGAGATTAATTACCCATCAAATCCATTCAAGACTAATTTTCATTTTTTGATTAAAAATAATTTTTTAAGATTTGATATAATTCTATATATGAATATGATACATTCCATACATAAAAAATATGACTCACATAACAAAGGATGTTAAGGAAAATGAATCCTCTAACACACGAAACGACCATAATACTATGATATTTTTAACAAGCAATTTTAAATGATCATATATGACTTCATATTAATGTATATGATTATTATATAATTTAATAACAATTATTTCACCATTATACAAGAGGTCAACCTACCCTTGACCATGGAAATGTACAAGGTAACGATTAATTTTACAATCTCTCCATTATCTGAGGTTGTTTATACGTAATTATCTACTGGGACCTCTTTATCATCACCATCCATGTTTCATAGAAATTTATTTCAAAAAATTATTACTATTTACTAGACTATGAGTAGAATCCAGTTATACACCTATTTTACTTTTATACGATGTTTATAAAATAAATATTTCCGTCATTTTTTTCAAAAAATGTCATTTATAATATTTTTGACAAAATTAAGTTATGATTGTATTTTTTTAACTTATATGGTGGGTGTGACTATTTTCCACCGTTATAACAACGTCAAAGCATACCTTACATGATTTTAAGAATATTTTAAAAATAAATGTATTCATAAAAGACTTCAAAATATAAAGGGATATTTCTCTAATTTTTTTTTATTTCATCTATGACAACATCCATTGATTGATTTTAAGCTTATTTGAAGTTGATTTTTTATGATACAAAACTTCCACATTGTATTGACGGTTTTGTGATATGTTTGACTGTGGATGTGTTATTTTTACACCATTCATTGTTTATGGATAATTTATTGAAATTTCTTATTCTAGTTTTAATATGAATGATTATATTATGATTAAACCTTTTCATATGAGTAATGCACTGGACATGTAAGTTCCGGGTTGGAGACCGGTAAAAGTATGCTCTCTGGGTTGGGTTCTGGTTAAAGAAAACCCTATGGGTTTGATTCTGGTTACAGAGGCTCTCCAGGTTGGAGTCCAGTTATAGAGGCTCTCTAGGATGGAGTCCGGTTATAGAGTCTCTCCGGTTTGGGGTCCGGTTACAGTTAGCCCCTAGGTCTTGGCACGAGGCCTTGACACAGAATTTAATGTTCAACATTATCCATTCCATCATTATGAAGGTATCTATTGATATTCCATGTGATTATTTGACTATTAGAATATCCATGTGAGTAAGTAAATTGAATTATTTGATTTTATCTTTTCCATATTATATTGAATTTCATTTTTAAAAGTATGTTATTTTAGTCTTATACATTTCCTTTAATGTTTATGCTTATTTATGAATGTTTCTGCTGAATTATTATCCTTACTGAGCATCTGAGCTCACCCTATTCTATTTTTTATTTTCCTAGGATTACAAGAAGTGTATTATGATTGATATGTAGGGTTATCCTAAAGGGAATAATGGCATTATCAAAGAACTAAGTATGTTGTGTTTTATGTTTGAAATTATAATGTAAAGTTAATGTATGAAATCTATTTTACAAGACTGATAAACTGATCAGTCCTTTGGGACATGATTCCTTATAATCATTCCAATGTATTAAAATAATGGACCGTCTCTAGGTAATTGTGGTTGGTGCGTCATAGTTAGTATCAGAAATTTTTTTGTACAATCCTTGGAAACTAGATTTAGGTAAACTTTGATTAGAGCACATTGCTCTAAGATAGACTTTGAGGATTAGTATAGAAGAACATCCTAGAATTTTGGTAATGTAGATATTTTATGAGTTTTACATGAAATACATCCATTTTTGGATACAAGAAGGTACTGGAGGCTCTGGCACATATGTACCAAGGGGTAAAACCTGAAGACACCGCTTTGAGCTAGACTTGAATAGGAACTGGTCCACGACATTGGGCCTTCCTGCACTCTTGGTTACAAAACTCCATGGGGATATTCTTAGGATAATTCTCATTTTCATTACAAACCATTATAAAGGGTTTATGAGTATATGCTTCCTCATAGAAAACATTTTTATTATTACGGATTATATCCATAAACTGTTGAGTTTATGTTATGTGTTTTACAAGTTTGGAATTATGTATTTCGATTCATAAACTAATCTATTTTATGCCATTTTTTACAAAGGGTGAATAATGGAATGAATGGAAACCATATAAATGCATACACTCCTATTAGGAATTTCACTCATACTCAAGATAATTATAATGGTGCCAGTGATGCAACTGGTTCTGATAAGCTAATCACCATACTGGGACTTCTCACTCAGGATATGAATAATAACCTTACCTGTATGGTGCACCCTAATCTGCATTGTGGATGATAGATGTTATATTTCTTCATGAGGAAACAACCACCAACATTCGATGAGGGTAAAAATACAGTATTATTTGAGCAATGGATAAATTTTTTAGAGAAAAGATTCCATGCTTTTGGGATTAGCGAAGGGGAAATTATTTTCATGGTAGTTTACCACCTCCCTGAAGATGCTAATCAATGGTGGGTATTGATTAAAAAAAAGAATATAAGGAAGTACGAAATATTTAATGGAGGGAGTTTTACGAAATTTTCATATAAAAATATTTTCCTCATGATCATCAAGCGGATATAGAATGACAATTTCTATGTATGGGGAAAAAGGAGGATGAGAATGTCGCAATGTATGAAGATAACTTTAAAAGGTTATCAAGGAAAGCTGCAGATTATATGTGTAACCCAAGAAGTAAGATTGACAGTTTCTTTGATGGGTTAAAAACATTTCTCCGTCATGCATTAGTATCGCAATCCTTCTCATCGTACGAAGATATTGTCTACGTGTTATCAAGACAGAAAAGGAATTCTCTAAATCTTATGATAATAATGTAAAGAAAGATAAGAAGATACCGATGGAGTAAGAGTCATATAAAGGGAAAAAGGGAATGAATTATTTTCCATTATTTGATAATTGTTGGAAGAAAAACTATGGTAGTTGCCTAAAATGTATGGGAGTTTGTTACAAGTGTGTTGATAAAGGCCACCAATCTCATGAATGCAAGGGTAATAAAGAGGTTTTCAATGTTGAATACTATTATTGTAGAGAAATGGTGCATTATAAAAATGAATGCCTTAAGCGCCAAGGAAACATACCTCAGAAAAGGCCAAGGGATGAAGGCCAATATTATGTTGTTACTACAGTTGAAGTGGAATAATTAATGTATTTGTGTTTTTTATTGACTCATGGATTATATTCGGGTTATAATAATAATGTGATATATATAAGGATTGTACTGCAGTACTTGTCGTTTTCATTACAGTTTTAATATGAATAAGTAAATCATATTTGAAGTATGTGACAATAAGTGAAACAATAAATTGTTTAGGGAATGTGATGATACAATTGATTTTAAAATTTATATACCTTTTAGAGAGATTCTGTACAGAGGTATTTTGGATAACTATAAAGGTTAGAATGGATTTATTTGGATGTTGGATAGTATTTTTTTATGGTTAAAACATTTATTATTATTATTTTTTAAAAAGTACAAACTTCAGGTCAGGAGATAACTCATCGCGTCAGACCAAGATGCAGGAATTGAACCCACAACCATATTGCGACATGGCTTTATTACCTACCACTAGCCTACAGGATGTCCTTAGTGATTACAAATTATTTTTCTTAAATTAAATCGTATGTGTTAATATTTGTAACATTATATGATTAGGATAAATATAATATTTTTTTTGGTTCTATTATATTTTGGAGTGAAAGATGAGTTTGTGGTATAAATTAGTCGATGGATGAATCTCTTCATGTCACGTATATATATATTTATATATATCATATTTTATTAATATCTTAATTCTTATACATTATGTAATGGATATTAAAACCAAAAATGTGTTATCCTAATACCAAATATTTTTTTTAACTGATGATAATTTAAATCATAATAGATTGACGGCTTTAAGGCCCTCAATTTTACCCTTTGTTGTGATTGATGACCTCAATCAGTACCTATAAATATTTATGTTTTTCATTTTATTACGTTTCTATAATTGCAACCAATGTTCTCTTATTCAAAACCCTAATTTGGTGGTGACTTTCTCTTTTCCATTTCCCTCTAATTGAAACTAAATTTTATTAAACCTATTTCCAATGTGGGTTTTTCCACAAAGGTATTTTCTATATTCAACCTTTTATTTTAAAAGAACAATTTAAAATTTTGAGGACTCAATTTATTGATGTAGGGGAGAATGTAACAACCCATGCTTCCATGGTAAGCCTCTCTTTGTATAATACAATAGTGTGTGTTGTACGCAACTCCTAGTTCTAACACACCACAAAATGAAAACTAGCTGTTATGAATAATAAAACCCACTTTTGGGAATTTTATAAATTTTATCATTCAAAATGGAATTAATTTTTGGATTCGGAATATCAAAATTAACATAAGGTGAATTTTTTGAATTTTCTAAAAACAATCAATTTTTAATCAATAGTGAAAAACACTGAGTTATAGTTTAAATATAAAATGTTTATTTAAATAATTATTTATTTTATATAAATTTATTATCGGTCAGAAATAGATACATAATAACTATATAAGTTCTATGTAATTTATTGATTTCAATTTATAATAATTTTAGATATATAAAAATTATATAGAACTTTTCATCATCTTTTACCCACCTCCTAGAAGGATTTGAAAATTTATATAAAACATAATTTTACAACTTCTGTGAGTTGAATTTCAAAAATCTGAGAGACAAAGCTGATATATATACGTAAAATGTGGCCAACAAGATGAAAATAATTATTGATGAATTGTAACTTTTTACATTTATTTACCACGGTTAAAAGTAAATATGGTAATTAAGGGTATGATTGATATTTTTATTACCCTAACATATGTCCTAACTCTATTGGATAAGTTTAATTTGACCATAATCATCTTTAGGAATAAAATATGACCTTTTAGGTCCACATGAGTTAGATTAGGACATTTATTATTACTTTATTTAAAAAAGAGTTAAAATAGTAAAAATCAAGGTTTAATAACTAAAATATTTTTATTATTGGGTTATACATAAGATATATTTGACTATATGTATTCATTGGAATGCTATATAGCTTTACTACATAATCGTAATTTATTAATTTTTTTTAGAAAATAAATAATTTAATTTATTTTTGACACAATGATGATGAAGTAATTACCTAATTAATGGTATTTTAAAATAATTCTTATTATAAATATCCATACAAAAGTAATTTGAGACATTTTATGAATTAATCTAATTATATAGATTAATATGAAATTTTAGGGTTAGTTAGATTTGTTTTAGAAGTAATAATGTTGTTATCATTTAAAAAACTAATACCAAATAGTGTAAAAATTGACATAAAATATTTTTTAAAACAAATATTATATTATTAATTGATATAATGGTCCTAAAAATATATGGTTTGGGCAAACGACATATATAATAATAAATATGACATTAATGAACCAATTGGGGTTCCATTGGTAGTTTATAGTAAGTTTATTAACCATATATTGTATGAATTCAAGAAGACACGACAAAAGTTAAATTATTTAACTTACAGTTAAATATATATGATAATGTTAAAATGGAATCCTAAACTTTTATAAAACCTATTGGATGAGAGGTTTTCTACCCATCCCAACCCTATCCTGGAAATAAGTTACATTGGAGCCATTATAAACTGAATATTAATTTATTATAAAATAATATTTTATGTTTATTCTATGATGCCACTCACCCCTCTTATAAAAGGGCACTCCACCTTCACTATAATTCAAACCTTCAATGACATTTGGATTGGCCAAACCATACCCAAATACCCTCTCAACAGTCCTATCTTAATCCTAGATGACTTCCTTTAGTCATAAATCCAATTTAAGGATCCCTTTTTATCAAATCTAAAGGAAGAACTCGAAGAAGAGGTAAAATATTTCATCACCTCTTTCAAGTTCCATTCTTCTTCCCCTTCCTCTTTCTTTGTTGATTCAATTCTAAAATAATAAATTCAGTATTTTCTTTATACTGTGATGTTATTATAAATATGGTACAACCAGTTTCTTTATTCTATCTATTCCTTGAATGTCATGTCACCATACGTGCATACGTACGACATACCCTCTCCACGTCGTGGTGTAATTGTTATTCAATACATTATTATTTTTATGGGTATAATGATGATGTGTAGATTCATTTAAATAATAAATATAATGTAATAATTATTCTTTATATATGATATACCATCCAATTTTATATTATTTTAATATTATAAGAATGATATTGTCACTCTTGCGTACGTACGGATTACCGTCTCGACAAACGCATTGAGATTCGTTCCCCATCGTATCCATTCAAGAATAAATTTAATTTTATTATTAAAAACAATGTTTAAATTCTTGATATAAATCTGTAAATTAATAAGATACCTCCCATCCATAAGAAATATGACTCACATACCAATGGATATATCTGAAAACGAATCTGTTCACACTCGAAACGACGATAATACTATGATATTATTAACAAAGCAATGTTAAAAGATCATATATGATATCATATTAATTTATATGATTCTTGTATTAATTAATTACAATTATTTCACCATTATACCGTTGTTTAGCCTACCCTCGACTAAGGAAAAGTACAAGATAATGGTTAATTCTACAATCACGTTATTATCTGAGTTTGTTTATACGTAATTATCTATTGGGACCTCTTTATCATTCTCATACATGCTTCTTAAAAATGTATTTCAAAAGCTTATTACTATATACTAGACTATAGGTTAATGTCATTTATACCCTCATTTTACTTTTACAAGATTTTTATAATGGAATATTTCTGATGTTTTCCAACCAAGGTCCTTTATAACATTTTCAATAAAAATAAGATCAGAATGTAATTTTTTTAACTTATATGGTGGGTGCGGGTATTTTCCGCCATTATGACATCATCAAATCTTCCCTTATAAGATTATAAGACTATTTTAAAAATAAATTTTTTCTTAATTGATTTCAAAATTGAAAGAGGTATTTCTCTAAAAAGAGGATTTGATTTCATCTATGTCAATATCCATTGATGAATTTTAAGCTTATTTGAAGTTGATTTATTACGATAAAAAAGATCCACCTTGTATTGAATGTTTTGTGAAATGTTTGACTGTGGATGTGTTATTTTTACACCATTCATGGTTTATAGATAAAGTATTGAAATTTTGTATACATGTTTTAATACAAGTGTTTATATTATGTTTAAACCTTTTCATATAAGAAATTCATTGGACTAGTATGTTCCGAGTCGGGGACCGGTAAAAGTAAGCCCTTTGAGTTGGGGTCTAGTTACAGCAGACCCTCTGGTTTGGAGTACGATTAGAGAGGCTCTCCAGGATGGAGTCTGGTTTTCGAGGCTCTCCGAGATGGAGTGCTATTATATAGGCTCTCTGGGTTGGGCTCTGGTTATAGTTAGCCCCTAGGTCTTGGCATGAGGCCTTGACACAAGATTTAAAGTTCGAAATTATTCATTCCATCATTATGAATGTGGATACTGATATTGAATGTGATTATTCAACTATTAGAATTTCCATGTGAGTAAGTAAATGGAATTACTTGATTTTATCATTTCTATATTATGCTGAATTTCATGTTTAAATGTCTTTTGATTTAGTCTTATAAATTGTCTTAATTGTTTATGCTTATTTATGAAATTTTCCACTATATTGTTAGCCTTACTCAGAATCTGAGCTCACCCCTTTCTATATTTTATTTTACCAGGATTACAATAAATGTATTATGATTGATATATAGGGTTATGATAAAGGGAATAATGGTGTTCTGATGGAACCATCTATGATGTGTTTTATTATTGAAATTGTAATTTAATGTCAATGTATATAATTGATTTTCCATGACTGCTGAATTGATCGGTTCTTCGGGACTTGATTCCTTGTAATCATGAAAATGTTTTAAAATAATGCACTAGCTCTGGGTAACAGGGGTCGGGGTGTTACAAATCTTGTTCTTAGGTGGAGAATAAGATTATATGGATGGGAATTCAATAGTAAATATATATTTGAAGAAGGAATGTTTTATGTTTGAGAACACAAGGGGACATACAAGTAAATATTATTGATTATCAACTTTATTGAAATTTGTATTAGTAATTTAAATAGTATAGAACCACAATTTTTTTGATTCATACTTTATTATTCTCACATTTGTTTTTTAAAATGGTATATATTTAATAAGATCTTCCCTGGTGAAGATATTGATATTTTTTAATCTATTAGGTGAAATAAATAAATAATTTTTATTGATTTCCGTACATGAAATATCTTGAAATCAATATTTTATAGTGTCCCATCATGATAAAGAACATGTGTTTTTTCTCGTAGAGTCGTATTAAAGTGATTAATGACGATGAAGGTTCCAAAAATTATTACATGATTTCAAACATAGTTTTTTATATTTTTCTTGTGGAATGGAAATTATATTAGGCATGCTTTCTAAATGCCTCAAAATTAGTAAGATAAATAATATCAGAACATTAATAGTATGAAAATGTTATTATTAGATGTGAAAAGGATTATAATTAAATAATATTTAATGCTAATAGTTAAGAAAACTAAATCCCACCTATCATTATATCTTTTGGTTGGAATATGATTTTATGTGACATCATTGATTCATAATTAAAATAAATGATAATATTTATATCATTATGTATAAATTGGTTATCCCATATTGGAAATAGTTGGAAATATTATTGGAAATTTTTTTACCATATTATTTTAGTTTTCATTAAATTATATGTAAAATGGAAAACATTTTTTTAAATAAAAACAATATTACTTATTCCTCGGTCAAGACTCACATTAAAATTTATTGGAATTCTTGATTGATGATTTTTTTAATTAATAATTGATTCTATCCTCTCTAAATATTTTTTTATTTATTTTAATTATGTGGGAGTGTGTAAAAATAAATTAAATTTGGATGAGGAATGGGAAAAAATGAATAAATTTATGGATAAAATATTATCATGTTATGGTATTTAAAAAAAATAAAAAGGTGGATATTTTTTCTCACATAATGAGTGTGGTATTTTTGGTCACTTTTATTTAATGTTCATGATGTGTCACACAACTAATGATATTTAAAAAAAAAGCTATATATCCATACTCCTGTCAACAAGGTGAACCATTATTTATTGTATATATCATTATTAGAATTCTATAGTTAAGTATTCATATCATTTAGTTTTTTTAGGATTGGTGAACCAATATGATTTTTCCTAGGGTGACTATCAGTTAGTGAAAAAAGGCCACTCTTTTATCATTTGTAGCCCTACGGGGATTATCATTAGTATGAAAAGGGAAAATAGTGGGAAATAGTATGTTGTATACATATAATGTAACTATGTTATTAGAGGAGAGAAATAGGGTTAGATGACCATGTTCAATGTTTTGGGTGGACGGTGATGAAAAATTCAATTAAATCCAGTACCCATTGAATAGTGTATAAGAAATACCTTCTTTTGATGTTTGAGGTCCATAATGAGGGTGTTTTCCTATGGGGGGGGGGGGTTGAAACACCACATTAGAAGGGTATCATAAAAGATTATTGTTTCTACCCATGTCAATATGGTAAAGCAATAATTTTAGGTGTATATCTTATAATAACTCAAAAAATTAAAAATATTCTTCATGGAATAGTGTTAGGATGGGTGATTTTATTGGAAGAATCCCAAGGTGTGGGTTATTGAAGAAAAAATCACATTAGAAAAATGGGTTCCCTAGTTTGAGGTGTGGGGAATAGAACGATTGAATTGTTCGTTGATGGTGGGAGAGTGTAACACCCATATAAGAGAATTATTTAAAATGATAAATGATTCAAACCACACTAACATGGTGCAAATTTCATTTTAGGTGCCTACCTGATTATTACTCCAATGTGTTTTGTGACATCCCTGATGTAATGGTAGGTTGTGTTATATATTGTGATGTTTCTCATGGTGTGTGTGAGTGAGGAAAAAATAATAAATTTTTAACTTCTGTTTCTTCCTTGGATAATTATTTTTATAATAAATTATCCTAGTAGTTAATATACTATAGAGTTATGGTAAGGAAATAATGGTATTAAAGGATAATTTTTGTGTTTTATGACTACGTTCTTAGCTAAGGGATGTTCATTCAAGACATAGATTTTTGAGGAAGTGATTTGAATATGATGATGACTAACATATGAATTATCATGGAATTTTAGATGAATATTTTTCAATAACATGATTTAAAGAATATATATAAAGAATAATAGTAGATAAAACATCGACATGTTATTGTTCACATAAATTTGAAGAAACATTTTAGAACATGGAATTCTAAGTTATACATCATATCCTATGTGACAAAAGGAATTGTTTATTATTAAAATTCGATGATTATTTTCTTTTAATGAATAAATTTCATTAGATATTGGGGCCCCAATATGATTTTAGGTGGTAAATTACATATATATGAGATGGTGAATTTCTAAATGTGATGATAGTGATGAGGGTGGATTTATTTTAATCATAGTGATGATGAATTATTAATTTTGAAAATGGTGATGCAGAAGTATATATTAAATGAGAATAATATTTTATTGGTATATGTTTTTGAAGACATAAGTGGTAGTTATTATGTTGTGGTTTTGAATATGTTATTCCATAATCTGATGTTATTCATTAGAATAATGAGTGAAGATTTTTAAATGGATATTATTCTTGTTTTTTCTTTTGATGACTATATATAAGTGATGTTTTTTTATTTATTTGAGGTGGATGTTATTCTAAAATCATTGTATTTTAAATGTTGAATGGAATTAGTTATTAAATGGTTTTTTCCAAATATATATTTCTATGAACAAGGATAATAATTTTTTCCCCTAGATTTTTCATAAGAATCGATTTTTACATAGAATATATAAAAAATTAAAATTTAATATTTGTATAAGCATGAGTAAATTACTTTAGTTTTAGTAAATTTTCCATGTTTAATTACCATCTACATGTATATAAATATCATCATATTTGGTATTAAATTATTTCACCAATATAAGCATCATGTGTAAGTGTAAAAATCATTTTTTATTTATAAAAATAATCTATTATCTTCATAAAATTCAATTGATATGTGTAATCGTCATTAATTTGTGGAATTTTGACTATAATAAAAAATAAAAATTAATTTTTTTAGAATTTATATATTTAAAAAAATTATAAGATGATTAATTATTTATGGAAAATTAATAAAATAAATAAATATTGTGATTGATGATGTTATTTGAGAATATAACCTTAGTCAAATATTTTTGAAAATATCATAAATGAAATAATATCACATTATTTTATATTTTTATTCATGTAGAATAATGAAGGTGTAAAAGAATAAGTGTTTATAGAATCATTCCCAGTCACCGATATAGATTCCATTATTTCAACTATCATATAAATCTATATATTTATATGTTCGTTAAATAACGTTATAAATTGTTGATAACAATATGAAAAATTAAATAAAAAGAATAAGGAAATTTTTTTAGTAACATTAAAAAATTAATACCAACATATCAATCAAGATCATATGTTGTTATAATAAGATATGAAGGGCATATAGTGTAAAATTGATAACAAATTGTTTTTATTAAATTGATGGTAAATTTATAAGTTTGACTTATATTGTTGATGAACTATTGTGAATAAGAATAATAGAGTAAGGAATGTTAATAAAGTGATAATTCATTATTATTCCATTAAATATATACATTACATTTAATTATATGAATATGATATAAAATAAATCATATTATATAAATATCCTTGGGGGAAGGTAATGTGAATATAATCTAATAGAATTCTTTGATGAAATATTATCATGTATTGAATAGACTCTAAAATTCATATATTTGTGAGAATAAATGTGTTTCAATGACTATGAGAGGATTTGGATCATGTGTAGTAAACTATGCATTGAAGATAAAGATAATAAATGAAGTGAAGACCTGTGAAATTTTCTATTGAATAAATAAATCCATTGTTATAGTCATAAAATGCAGCACATAAACGTATGAAAATAATGAGTAAGAAAGAGTTTTGTGAATCATTTTTCAAATATAAAATAATAATGTGTTTTTCTCATGTGTTTTGTAAATTCACAGAAGGAAAAATAAGTACAAGAAAACACATAAAAAATACGTAGTCCCAATTGTTAAAGTTCTGTTCAACCAGTTTTCAATCATATATCATTATAAAGTGAGTGATTCATAGGTAGATGGGATGAATTGAATCCATATTAGTATATTTTTATAATGATTTCCAGGGATAATACCTTCACTCTAATATATTTTATGTATTTTTCCTTCTCGGTCTGCTGCATTACAAATTAAGAGTGCTTGTGGTTTATCAGGGAGGCCCTCGTTGTTTTTCATAGAAGCTAGTTGTACAGTTGAACTATTGTAGTAAGTACACATCATGTTTGTATATTATCCACTGTCAATGTTTGATAAATTTCTTGTCTAGGACTGGATAAAAATGTGTATTTTTAGGGTTAAATTATAAAATTATGACACACTTTTCAATGGACCCAAAAATCCCGGTTTTACAAGATGTGAAATGGGATTGGACATAATGTAATTCCCCACTAATTTATTGTATTAACGCTTCCAGTCACCTGGGTTCCTCCCGAACCAATGTCCATAAAATCTTATATCATTCCAGAAAAACTAGACCTTTCCATCATCTTTTTTATGATTTCTATTAACATTGATCAATCATTAAGCTCTCATCTTAGATAAATGGTGAGTTATCTTCTTGTTTTCACATGCTTTTTTCCATTCATCAACTCAGTTTTCTTGTGGTGATGAGTTTTTTGTTTGGCTTTTTATTCAGTGATGCATTTGGATTTTATTTGGTTGTGTTGTAGGACAATATTTGTATTCTCAAATGTAATTCCGTGGTTGTTGGAAATCATCATCACCATATGGTTCATAATTAGTAAACCAGGATTTATAATGGAAGGGATTCCCTTTTTTCTCTTTTTTGTTCATCATGCATAAGAGGTGTTTTGTTTACGTGTCGGTTTTGGTTGTGATGGATTATGTAATAATAAATAATTGGCTGAATTTAAAATTAATGGTAATGTTGTTTCTTTCACATACTTTTAAACAATTTATATTATTGTCATATTGTACATTGTATGGGCCTGATTCCCTTCCAAAAATTATGGACATTGTGGGATTAGATTGAACTAGATATATGTGTTCTGATTTCTTTTTTTGGGGATTTGTTCGATATAACTCTAAAAATAGAATATGGATATCCAATGATATTTGGTTAATAAATTGGATTCCCCCTGATTATGAATATTTTGATAACATCCCTAAAATATAGTGGAATGTGAAAAAAGTACCCTTTTTAAATCTATTATGAATTTTTAATGTCATTTTATTTGTGTTTATTCTTGTGGGATGAAAATGTGTGATTTTTATGTGGCATGGGGTGAAGTGTGGTTGTTATGTCATACATGTTGGAATACACTTTTTCGATATATTGGGGTGTGGGGTGTAATATGGTTGTTCAGTTGTTCTTATAGGGGTGGTGAGGTGATAACTTTGGGGATGATTGGAATCTTGTTATATAATATTTATTTAATCATTATTCTCATGCGGTGATGGAGTAAATGAATGCATAATAATGCTTGAATTGGCATGGGTTAAATAGATTAATGGGTTAGAAATTTTATATTTGATATTTAAATTATGTTATTGGTGATTAAATATTATTAATGATAAATAATAAAATGAACGGGTCTTAAACATGGAGGAAATGTGGAGATTCATTAGATTAATAAAGATCTTCACCTTCTAAAATGACTCATGAAGATACAAATAAATTCATTTCGAGGTGGTGGAAAAAGTGATAGTGTTGTGAGATGGTTGTTTTTTTGAAAACACATAGGATGGGCTTGAGTGTTTGAATAAATATATATATAAAAGTATCTCCATTAGGATTTCTATATGCACCCAACACATATTTGGAACTATGTTATGAAGACCCACATTCTCATGCAGGGTATGTCATTACCAAAATACTAGTGGGGAAATTGATGGATGACCACCAACTATTCCATGCTCACTATTCTAGTTGATAGTGGCCCATGATTCATTTGGAATGTTGTGATGTGGTTTCCTTGGTGTCGTTGGGAGTACTTATGAGGTCGTGTCTAAGGTACCCTTTGGATAATTTGGGATGTGGTGTACCATGTGTATTTTTGATGAGATAAGATGTGTTGTAATGTGATGTGATGTGTTGTGGTGTATGGACAAGCTGTGTGTTAGTAGGATGTGGTGTAGTGTGTGGCCCATGTGTGTGTGGGTGCTATATGATGTGGTGTGTTCCCTAGGTATCTGTGGGAATGATGTGATGTTGTATATTCAAAAGACGAGGTAGATCATGGATGTCTGTTGTTGGGGTGTAATAGTGGTTAATCAGTTAAAATGTGGTGTCGGGTACAAAATAATCGATGTGATTTAGATTATATTTTATTACATTGATTTCATTATTTGGTGAATGTTCCTTGCAGTGATTTCGATGGTTCGTATACCTTTATAGGTGCAAGATGGTTTTTCAATTTTTTAAATGGAGCCTTAGTATGTTCCACTCACATGTGCATGAGTGACTTTGGTTGTTATACTGAGTATATTTTTATAATCAAACTACATATAAAAAAAAAATTTCAGTTTTACATGTGGACTTCAGGGACTGTATTAGGAATTTCTATGTCAGACCATGGAGGAGTTGTTATTTTACTACAAATTTTTATTTTGTGTATTTACCTTGGAAACATATTACTCTATATGTTATTTTGACACATGAATAATAGGATGAATTTGGGTTATTTAAATTATGTTATGGCGTTTCTTACTATATATTCATTATATCTCCTGATCATTCTTACTAATATAGGGTAATTCCTCTAATATTGTGAGATCCTTATTCCCTTGGTGTTAGTCACCTTCTCGGAGCCTACTAGAGGTAGTAATTGAGGGAGATTATCTCCCTTTTCACTATTATCCTATGATTTGTATCTCTATAAGGAGGGGATCATGACATAGTGGTATAAATTTTCATGGTTTTGAGATAGGGTGGAGTTCGGAGTTAGGTATAGTGAGGAATTAATGGGTTTTATGGATACATATTTAGTAGATCTTGTTGTTTGACATACGCTAGGGAGACAAGATAGAAAAAGGGATTTTATGTTATCGTTGATCAATTGAAAGGAATATAAGACAATTGAACAACTAAGTGATATGGGACTGCATTCAGAGTTGAGGCATAGGAGACATACATTAATCATGTTGTTTAGTGTTTTTATATAATGGATATATTTAGGGAATTTCAAATTGGATAAAATGGATTAAAGGAAATTAAAATTAATCGTATATCAAAATCCATAATAATAACTGTAGGAAATACTTTTTATCCTTACATATATGGATCATGGTCCTTGTTTTTCTGTGAGTATGGCAGTAGAGGTTCAAAAAGATGTCTTGTTGATCAATAGTGGGTTGATCTGGATTCGGATTATGATCAGTGGAAAAAAATGTTATGCACAATTTATCAGTATTCTTTGGAATGGCATGAGGTTATAATTAATGATATGGAGATAGAAATTATAGTAGAGGATCTAGAGATCAATTTATTTATCAGGGACCAAAGGGAGTAGAAGTTCACTTTTACTGTTTTTGAAATGTGATGAGTTCTATGTCAGTTCAAGGAGATGTACCATGGTGAGAAAAGGGAGGAAAACATTTTGTTGTTTGACAATGAGAAGGTGTTTAGGTAATAATGTTCTTCATCGACCGTGAAGTCATGGATGATGTTGGATCATTATTATCTTTATCATGGGGAATTAAAATGTGGAATTTGGAATCTAGTTTTAGAATCCTCTGAATATTTTCTGCTGATTTATTTTTCTAGATGAGTCTCATGTGAGAAATCTTAGGGAGGCACACCATCCTTTAATATAGTATGAATTTACTACTTATTGGTTGCCAATATAAATAATTGTTATGAAGAAGGAAGATGTTATTGAATGAATAAAATCATATTGAGGTTTTTAATTAGAAGGGAACCAATAGAGTTTCTTGAATGGTATTGTGGTCATTGGAAGGTCTCTGGCTCATAGACCTTCCAGGTTTCGACTAGCTAGGATTCAACCTTAGTTGCTTCCCAATTGGACTTCTATTTTTTGAGCCATTCATATGGGTTTGGGGATAATATCATACTTTAATGGGATTTAAAATAATATTGTGTTATATTAACCAATGGATAATGGAGCATAGTTTTGTGGATGTGGACATGCTATGTGCTACACTAAATAGTTGGTTCTTGTGAGGTCATTTAAGCAAAAGGGGAAAGAGAATTATGATATGATAAGGGGAGATGGAGTATGTTTTGATCAACCTCAGGATGTTCCTCATGTCCAAGGACTACGAACCATCAATGGTCATGGAGATGAGCTTTGAAAGAGAAGTAGAGGAAATAGGTGTGTTCAGTTTCACGCAGTGGGGGCATCATTGTAACACCCCAAACATCTACAATACACTTCTCTTTGATTAATACAGTAGCGTGTGTTGTACGCAACTTCGAGTTCTAACACACACCACAAACAATCAAACTAGCCATTATGAATAGTTATACCAACTTTTTGAAATTGTATAAATTTTATCAATTAAAATGGATTTCATTTTTGGATTTGGAATATCCAAATTAACTTAGTGTGTATTTTTGGAACTTTTCAAATAACTTTCTTATACTGTAGAATAGTGAAAATTAATAAATATTAATTAAAAACACTTTTTTTAATCGAAATAATTAATAGGGATACATTATTAATTTGAGTGATTTTAAAGTATATTTAGAATATATTTTTACCATTTAATAAAATGTTGTTCATTGGACATAATTTCACATTTCAACCACTCATAAGGAAGTGCCAATCTTTTGATAGTTATTATTTCGTAAAACAAGCTTTTTTGTTTTGACAGCGGGAATTAATTTTAAATTAATTTCAACCACTTCTGTGTTTTGAATTTATAAAATTGGATTCCATATTTAAAATCAGTATTTTCAAATTGGGTAAATAGTTAACTCTTATTTTTAGACATTTTGAATAATTACTTCTGTAAATTTTTTATTTACTATGATTAAAGGGTAAATCAGGTAAATAATGGTAAATAAATAATATTATAATAATAATAAATTACCCTAAAATGTGTCCTAACCATATTTGATGACACATTTTCGACCATGCTCTTCTTTGGGTCGATTTGGGGACCCCATGGATCCACTTGTCAGTGATAATGAAACTTTATATTAATTAAGTTAATGTAAATACTAAAATGACATAAGCATATATCATTTAGAAAAACAATTTTGACATAGGGTTATATATGTTATATTTTTTACTATAAATATTCATTGGAAATCTAAACATATTTCCTACATAATGGTATTTTATTTATAATTTTAAGACATTCAATAACTAAATTTATTTATGAGACCCTAATAATGTTGTATTTTACTTATAAATAAAATAATAAAATAATCAGTATTATAAAGTAGAAATAAATATAATTTGAAAGTTTTGAAGACATAAAAATATTTTAATGGTTAATATGACATGTTAGGACTACTTAAATGAACTTTTATTGTATTAATAAAATTTTTAAGAGTTTAAAAAAATAAATTATTACGTATTTCCAAAATTGAAAAAAAGGAGTTTTTAAAACAAATATTATATTATTAATTGATATTCTATTTATAAAAATCTAAGGACCAGAAAAAGGACTTTTATAATGATAGGTGATTTATTAATGGACCACATGGGGGTCTCTTGGTAGTTTATATGATGTTTATTAAATATATAAAATAAAAATACAATGTGACATGGTAAATGTCAAACTAATTAACTAAGTGTTAAAAATTAATGATATGGTTAATAATGTGGCCCAAAGCTGTCTAAAACCAATTGGTTGAGTTGTTTTCGACCTATCCCCACATTAGACTTTAAATAATCCACTTTTAAGTAATTAAAAACCGTTAATAAATTTATTATAATATAATATTTCCAACTTTTCCTAAGGTGCCCCTCAACCCTCTTATAAAAGGCCACTCCCCCTTCTCTCAAATTCATACCTTCAAATCCTTTTGGATCGGCCAAACCCTGCCCGAATATTCTATAAACATCAATAAAATCATTCTAGAGGCCTTATTTTGATAAAAAATCCATCCTATTGATTTCTTTTGATCAAATCAAAATGAAGAACCCGAAGAAGAGGTATTGTTTTCACCACCCTCTTTTATGTTTCTTTCATCATCAACATCTTATTTATTTGTTATTACAATTCTAAAATAATAAATCTATTATATTATATATACTGTGATGTTATTATAAATATGGTACATCCATATTCAGTATTCTATCCATCCTTTGATTGACATGTCACCATACGTGCGTACGTACGGCTTACCGTCTCCACGTCGTGGTGTAATTGTTATTCAAAACATTATTATTTGAATGGGTATAAAAACAATGTGTAATTCATGTAAATAATAAATATAACATGATAATTATTCTTTATATATGATATACTCTCCAATTATATATTATTTTAATATCAAAAGAGTGATATTTTCGCTCGTGCGTACGTATGGACTATCGCCTCCACGACCGCGATGAGATTCATTCCCCAACGTATCCATTCAAGTTTGATTATCATTTGATGATTAAAAATAATGTAAATGGACTTGATATCATTATGGATATGAATAAGATACAACCTATCCATAACAAACATGACTTCTGTAACAAAACATATAAAAGAAAACGAGCAAGTTAACACCTGAAATGAAGACAATACTAAGATATTATTAATAAAGAAATGTTAAAAGATCTTATATGATATCA
This sequence comes from Viscum album, assembly GCA_963277665.1. Taxonomy (NCBI): domain Eukaryota; kingdom Viridiplantae; phylum Streptophyta; class Magnoliopsida; order Santalales; family Viscaceae; genus Viscum; species Viscum album. The sequence continues at coordinate 861,945,359 of OY728152.1, read as the reverse complement.
TATTAATGTATATTATTATTTTATAATTTAATAACAATTATTTCACCATTATATAAGAGGTTAACTTACCCTAAACCAAGGAAAATTACAAGGTAAGGGTTTATTTCACAATCTCTTCATTATCCGAGGTTTTTTATACGTAAGTATCTACTGGGACCTCTTTATCATCCACATCCATGTTTCTTAAAAATGATTTTCAAATCATTAATAATATCTTACAGAATATGGGTTAAATTCATTTATACCCTTGTTTGAATTTTTATAAGAAGTTTATAAAGGAATCATTCTTTCATTTTCCAAATAAGGTACATTTTATTCTTTTCAACAAAATGAAGGTAAGAATGCCATTTATAACTTTTACGGCAGGTGCGGATATTTTCTACAGTTATAAACTCATCAAAGAATCCCTTACAAGCATATAAGAATATTTTCAAAGTAAATTTTTTATTTTATATTTATGTGACTCTAAAATGATTTCAAAAAAGAAAGGGATATTTATCTAAAAAGAGATTTGATTTCATCTATGTCATCATCCTTTGGTGGATTTTAAGTTTATTTGGAGTTGATTTTTTATGATACAAAACTTCTATATTGTATTGATGATTTTGTGATATGTTTGACAAAGTATGTTTTATTTTTATAGCATTCATGATTTATGGTTTAATTATTGACATTTTGTATGCTAGTTTTAATACGAATGCTTATGATATGTTTAAACCTTTTCATATAAGGACTGTATTGGACTTAGTAATTGACAGGTGGAGCCTACTATAGCTCCTCAATGTATCAGTAGGTTTCATGAGACAACTGGACGTGGAATTGGGTGAGGCCCTTTCCCAATTTTATTTATGGTTTTGGCCGAGGCCTTAATCATTTTTAGATGTCTTGGCGGGGGCCTTGAAAAAATGTTTCAGAATGCATGGCATTATACATTACCTCATTATAGAAATAAAATTGATGGTTCATGTGGTCATTCGACTAGTATAATACTGATTATTATGTTTTATTGTGGCATTATTTACTCATCTCATATTATTTCCATAAAAGTATTCATGATTATTATTGGTAAAGGCATGTGGTTTTGATTATTTACCATTCTAAATATTTACGTCATTTTCTACTGTATTACATACCCTTACTGAGCATCTGAGCTCACCACTTTATTATGTTTTATTTTCACAGGATATGAAAAAGTTAGTTATGAGGGACCAGCAGGCATAATCTAGGAGGCTTGGATGATTCTAATTAAATATATTTGTGTTGTATTTATTTTCAAGTTGTAATGTTGAATATATATATGAATCTTGTTTCCAATAATAATAAACTGATCAGTATTTCAAGACATGATTTCCTTATGATCATGCCAATGTTATATAATAATGCACCGACTCTGGGTATCTGGGGTGAAGGCGTTACAGGGAAGCCCCGATTCTGTTCGCCAAGAAGGCGGATGGGAGCTTGAGGCTCCGTGTCAACTGTCGTCGCCTGAACCAGGTGACTGTGAAGAACAAGTACCCACTCCCGAGGATTGAAGACCTATTTGAAAAGCTAAAGGGAGCATGATGGTTATCGAAGATAATCCTCATATCAGGATATCACCAGCTCAGTGTTCGAGATGAGGATGTGCAGAAGATGACCTTCAGGTGTCGGTACAGCCACTATGAGTTCTTGGTTATTCCCTTCAGCATTACCAATTATATAGTAGTGTTCATGTGTCTCATGAACATGATCTTCTAGCTTTTCCTCCATCTCTTTGTCATAGTTCTCATCGACGACATTTTTATCTACTCGACTACATAGGAGGAGCATTCCTACTATTTACAGGTAGTACTAGACACACTCTGAGAGCACTAGTTTTATGGGAATCTCTCAAAGTGCCAGTTTTGGATTCGAGATGTTCACATCTTAGGGCACGTCATCCTGGAGGTGGGATTTGTAGTAGAACTAGAGAATATTGAGGTGTTACTTGATTGGGAGCCAACCAGGAGTGTGACGGAGGTAAAGAGCTTCCTGGAATTTGCTGGTTACTACTGGAGATTCGATCCGGACTTCTCCAGAGTTGTAGCACCACTATCAGCCTTGACTAATATTGGACAACCCTTCGTGTGGTCGGAGAGATTCCAGCAGAGCTTTCAGGAGCTGAGGTAGAGGCTGACTAGTGCCCCTATCTTGAGACTTCTAGAGGAAGGCGTAGGGTATGTAGTCTACTACGACACATCATAGACCGGACTTGGGAGTGTCCTGGTGCATGAGAGAGAATTGATTTCTAATGGTTCTCAGTAGCTAAGACAGAACAAGAAGAAATATGCTACCCATGACCTAGATTTAACAGTAGTGGTCTATTCCATGAAGATGTGGAAGCACTATCTGATGGGAGAACATTTTACTATGTACTATAATCACAAGAGTATCAGTTATATCTTCTCTCAGAAGGACATGAACCTGAGACAACGACGATGGATTGAGTTCCTCTGGGACTATGACATTGAGATAGTCTATACTCTTGGAATGGGGAACATTGTTGTAGATGTGCTCAGTAGGAGGACTGGTATACAACTTCTAGGAGAGGTGACAGAGAATATTTCTACCATACAGATATCCTTTGTTGATAGGGATAGAAAAGCCTATCTACAGTCTCTCATAATCACTCCTCAACTTTTCAGCGAGTCAGGGAGGCATAGCCTGGGGATGCTGACTGAGAGATACGACGTGCTCAGATATCCATAGGGTAGGAACCTGATGGATTTTCTGAAGGTGGGGAGCATTTCATCATCTTCAGTGGACGTACGTTGGTACCATTTTCACATCACGAGGATGTGTTGAGGGAGTTCCACACTTCCCCTCTAGCAGTACATCCTATAGTGTCGAAGATGTATCAGGACCTTTGATGACAGTACTGGTGGCCGGGTATGAATAAGGTGGTAGAAAAATTTGTCTCTCGATGCATTCCATCATATGGACAGGTTTAAACATAAAAAATCTAACCTATGGATCCATTTTGATCAAATCAAAATGAAGAACTTGAAGAAGAGGTAATGTTTTCACCACTTTTTTTCAAGTTCCATTCTTCTTCAACATCTTCGTTCTTTGTTATTTCCATTCTAAAATAATAAATCCAGTATCTTCAATATACTGTGATGTTATTATAAATATGGTAAAACCATATTCATTATTATATCCATCCTTTGAATGACATGTCACCATACGTGCGTACGTATGGCTTACCGTCTCCACGTCGTGGTGTAATTGTTATTCAAAACATTATTATTTGTATGGGTATGATAATGATGTTTAATTTATGTAATTAAAAAATATAAAATGATAATTATTCTGTATATATGATATACCATCCAACTATATATTATTTCAATTTCAAAAGAATGATATTGTCACTCGTGCGTACATAACAATTATCGTCTCCACGAACGCAATGAGATTCATTCCCCATCATATCCATTCAAGAATAATTCTCAATTTATGATTAAAAATAATGTTTAAGGACTTTATATCATTATGTATATGAATAAGATACAACCAATCCATAACAAACAAGACATATGTAACAAAACATATAAAATAAAATGAATATGTTAACTCCAGAAATGACGAGAATACAAAACAAAGAAATGATAAAAGATCATATATAACATCATATTAATGTATATGATTCTTGTATAATTTAATAACAATTATTAAACTATTATACAGAGGGTTAACCTACCCACAACCATGGAAAATTACAAGGTAAGGTTTTATTTCACAATCTCTTCATTATCTGAGATTGTTTACACGTAATTATCTACTGGGACCTCTTTTTCATCTACATCCATGTTTATTAAAAATGTATTTCAAATCATTCTTAATATTTTATAGACTATGGGTTAAGGTAATGTATTACCTTGTTTTATTTTTTAAAATATGTATATAAATGAATCATTCCGTCATTTTCCAAAAAGGTCTTTTTTAACATTTTCGATAAAATTATGGTAAGAATGTATTTTTTAACTTATATGGTTGGTGTGGCTCTTTTTTTTCATTATAAAATCATTAAATATTCCCTTAAAAGACTATAATAATATTTTGAATGATAATTTTTTATGTTATAATTATGTTACTTTTAAATGATTTCAAAAAAAGATATATTTCTCTCAAATAGTATTGTTTTCATATATGTCGACATCCTTTAATGGATTTTAAGCTTATATGAAGATGATTTATTATGATACAAAACATCAATAATGTATTGAATTTTTTGTGATATGTTTGATTATGGATGTTTTATTTTTATACCATTCATGGTTAATGGATAATGTATTAACATTTTGTATGCTAGTTTTAATTCGAATGTTTATGTTATGGTTAAACCTATTCAAATGAGGAATGCATTGGACATTATAAGTGACAAGTGGAGCCAGATATAGCTCCTTGATGCATCGGTAGGTCCAATGAGTCAAACTATTGTCTTCGAATAAGGCCTTGAAAAAATCTTATTTGTAGTCTTGGCACAAGGCGTTGACTATGTGGTTATGATATTATGGCACTATGCATTCTATCATTATGAAAGTGGTTATTGATATTTCATGTGATTATTTGACTAGTAGAATATCCATGTGAACAAGTAAATGGAATTATTTCATTTTATCATTTCTATATTATGTTTATTTTCATGTTTAATAGGCTTTTGTTTTAGATATATATTGCCTTAAATGATTAGGCTTATTTATGAAAGTTTCTGTTATATTGTTTTCCATACTGGGCATTTGATCTCACCCCATTATATGTTTCATTTTTCCTACGATGTGAAGAAGTATTTTATGAATGACCTGAAGGGATAGTATAATGGGATATGAGTGTGGATACAATATGTTGTTTTAGTTTTCACTTTATGATGTAATGTAAACATTATAAATCTAACTAGTGATTTTGAGGCTACTAAACTAATCGGTCTTTTGAGACTTGATCTTTTGTGATCATTAATATGTTATGTAATAATGAACTAAAACAGGGTAACTGGGGTCTTGGGGTTATAGTCAGTTCCATTGAGGCCAAATTTATTCATACATAAGAGCATATTGTTTAATACTATTGTTGGATCCATGTTTTATTTGGAAGGTTCAAATTCATTTTTCCTAACCGCTCTATCTCATTCCACGATACTTGACATATGGAGGTTTCTTGTACCCCAATTTTTGACTATGCCAATTGAGGGTATTCCATCTTGTTTTATGTGTACATAGGGTGTATATTGTTGATTAGTACACATCAATCCCATGGGTATATTTTGTTTAAATAGGTGTGGAATTAAAATTTCATCCTTAGAATCGAATGGTTTTATGCTGCAGGTTCTATTATTTATTTCTATCAGAGGGGAATCATGTTTTCAAATGTAGAGGTCCAAAATGAAATTTTCATTGGAAAAAAGTTAATTAAAGATTGAAAAACACTAGTGGTGCCCCTTCATTAATTGATGAATGATATATCTATTGATTTAGTGGGTGCTAGTGTAGAGTAGGAACCCTGGATTTCTAGTGACTTTTTAGGGTTTTTCCCCAAGGATGTTGTAACATTACCTCATTGAATATACGTTGAGTTTGGGATATACTTCAATCCTAGGGATTCTCCACAATCGATGGAACCTTATTTTATTGAACCTAATGATTTATTGGAATTGAAAAATCATATATATGATCATATGAAGAATCATTTTTTCCGGCCTAGTTTTTTATGGGGTGATCTAGTGTTGTTCGCAAGGAACAAAGATGATTGCCTTTGGAAATTTATAGACAACCATATGATGAATCTGGTGATGGTCAAAAACCATTACCCTCTTCCATTGATAGATTATATTTTTGACCAGATAATAGGTGGAGTTGGTTTTCTATCATTATTTTATTGTATGGATATGCCATGTTGGGGTGAGGAATGGTGATATCCCGATGATTGCCTTCCAATGTACGTATGGGAACATCGAGTTTCTTGTCATTCAATACAGTGTTACAAACAATCCAACCATGTTCATATATCTTATGTTCTCTGTGTTACTTGAGTTACTATATTAGTTCACTGTCATATTCATCCATGATATCTTAATCTACTCATTGTCAAACGATGAGAATATCATGCATCTCAGAATAGTCTTTCATGTTATTCAATGCCCCAAGGAATCAGGAATGTTATCCAAGTGTACATTCTGGACATTAGATATTCATTTACCGAGGAATGTTGTTTCAAATAATGGGTTGGTAGTAGAACTATTTAAGGATGATGTAGATGGTTCTTGGGAAGTAAACATGAACATTGTAGAGGATTAGAGTATCCATATTATCACAGGCTGTAAAAAGATGTATGTAACTGATTTATCTAGATTTTTTTTCCCATAGACTGGTTTTAATGAAATGACCAACCATTTGAGAGTAGGAATTAGTAATATAAATAATTCAATTACCGAAATGGGATGGTGTTTTTTTCTCTAGTTCTTCAGCTACCAATGTTGGGTGTTTAGTTTGAGGTGTTTTTTAAACGTTCCATTTGGGAATGGTATGTGTGTTGATGTAGTAGTAGGACATGATATCTTTTAGTTTAGATAATAATTCTCCCAGAAATTTAAATATGTCACCTATGGTATAGAGATATTTGTTGTTGTGTTCGTGCTAATGTTGTGGTGACATTATCTCATTATGGAACACATTGTTGTCTTCACCTATCAAAAGAGTTTGATGTATGTCATTTATGTATGTGATATAAATATACTACAACCGAGTTTAATGTCATATAATTAAAACAATTATTTTATGATATCCTAAACCTCACAAAATGGAAATTTTTTTACATTACATTGATCAGGATGTCATGGAAGGGTGTTTTTCGAGAGTTCATGTCGGTTTGGAGAGAAATAGTTGAAATAGAATCCTTTCAATTGGATGTGTGTGTAGTTGATTGAGGAGGGTACATGTTCTAGATCAGTTCAATCTTCTTTGATGTTTAATGTAGAGGAGAATCCATGGGGAGAATCAAAGGTAGAGGTGAATCATTGTCATGTTGTCCATGGTGATTCTCTATAGTTATGTTATGAGAGTAGTTAGAAACAAATTTTGTTTCGATGAAGGTTGTTGGTTTCCATACCAATGCACAGTGGTGTCCATCATGAGTTTCATAGATCACTGTTGGCAGTGCACCGTGGAATTTATATGTTGTACCATAGCTTCCAATATAGTTTTGGTTCCTTAGGACGATGCATGATGTGGAAGATCTTTTGGAATGGTTCATGGTTTTCTAAAAGTTAAAGGTAGAGAATCATTTTCCAAGTGGATTTCCTCAACCATTAGATTCCCCCATGTGGAAATGGGATGTAATCATTATGTATTTTGTCATAGGGATACCCAAACCACAAGTAAGATGTGATTATATATGGGAGATAGTGGATCAATTAATGAAGTCAAACAACTTATCAGTGATCATGGAGTCAGGCATAATGAATTCCTTAACTAAAAGGTATGTGGATGAGGAGGTGTGGTTCCCTCGAGTTTCAAGGTCCATTGACTCTTCTTAGGACACATTTTGTTTCCACAAGATTAGTTGGGATTGTAGCATGATATTGGCACTCATTTATGCATCATCTATTCTTTCAACCCCCAAATAGATGGGAAATCCGATTGAACAATCTAGATGAAGGATGATACAATGTGGGCATGTGTTTTGGACTGTTTTGGATCTTGTGTATGACACTATCCATTGGTAGATTTTTCTCATCATTATATCTATCACTATTCTATTTGCATGGATCCATATGAGGCATTCTATGCGAGACTGTTTTGTTCTCTGTTTTGTGGGACAATGGTTCAAAAGATAGCTGTATTTGTTTTTAATCCTATGAGGTGAATGACATAGAAATTTAAGATAGTTCGTGAGAGGATAAAAGCAGTTCATGTCCATAAAAAGTATTATTCTGATCATACAATGATTACATTGGAGTTTTAGGATTGAGGCATTGTACATTTCAAGGTTTCCCCTGAATGTGGGTATAATGCTTTTGTATGGGGAATAATCGGTCACCCATGTTTACTGGGATTTTTGAGGTGTTCGGTCGAGTTTGAAATGTGGAGTACCCATTAGAATTTCCACCATGTATGGAGATGATGCAAAATTTCATCCCCATATCTAATATTCATCGATATCTTTAGGATGAATCCAATTTCCATTAGTAGGGAGACTTGGATATCATGGATGAAAAGACAAGTGTGGAGCGGAAAGTAGAGATCCAGGATTTATAAGATAATGTTACTCAAGGATGAAGCATTTATTTGTTCAATGTGTTTTGGATGAATGGTAGACTATAGGAGTTTAAATGGGAGTGAAAAAGAATTTTTTTCACACTACCAAGTGTTGTTTTGTGATTTTTTATCTTTCTTTCCATATGATGTGTTTCTTGATACCTTTTTGTTTTAAGAGATGATATGATTTCTAGGGATAGTGATCTGTGTGGTTTGATGTGTTGTAATTTCCTGACATATAAAAAGGATAACACTTGATTCTAAATCAGAAAACATGAACTATTATGTGACTAAACAAGTAGGTGTGAGTTACTGTCACCAAGAGAGAATATTATATTGAAATGGAGGATTGGATTCTCTGATCCTGTATCTGGAATAGTGTTGTTTATTTGTTGTAAAATGGTTTTGTAGTTTTCTAGCTGTGTGAGATGAGGTGGATTGTTTTTGTTCAATAATTTTTGTTATAATTAAGGTTGGAATGTTTTTCTGGTGGTGGAATTTGGGGTCTGATGTGATTTAGCAGATATATATCTTGGTGTTAGTATTAATAACAATTTCATTCTAGGATTGTATTTGGACTCTCGAATATGATAACATTTTGAGAGGTATCTGATGTAATGTTATATGACTTCAGGTTCATTTTTATTTCTGGTTTTGAGTTTTGGAGGTTTTCTTAGGAGGATATATGAGTTTTTTGTGACATCTAGAGGTACATCTAAAATATTATATTAAATAAATGATGTGTACATATATTAAATGACATGAAAGTTTTTTCATGGGTGTTCTAGGTTCAGTTCATGAAAACAATTATTTTTTTATTAAATAATAATACATTGATGCATTTTTTGGTGGAACCTATAATCCTAGTGTATCAAAATGTGGAAGGGGATTTCATGTAATAAAATTCCTCGAAGCTGCACATTTTGAATTGTTTATTGTTCATGGGATTCTTACCAATCCTAAATCTAATTTATTGTCTCTCGTTCTACGTGTTTGAGGACCTTCACATTCAAAATTTAGAGAATCCATTCCTTTGGGATCAATATTTGGGCTCCCATCATTGAGCTATTGTGATTTCTCCTATCGTTATCACCCATTTTATTCTATTCTTCTATAGAGGTCTAGTGCAGTTGTTAATTTTGGGTTCATATGTGAGTTTGGTTTTCACTTCAATGACCTTTTGTTTCATTTTATGTTTATTCATGTTTTTTCATTGTATGGTTGTGGGTTTTGGTTTTTATTCTTCACCATACAATGTGTTTATAGTCAGCAATGATTCATTGAGGTTGGGTTTCCCTCATTTATCCTTATTATTTACCATTGTGGATGAGTTTTCTATTTTATACCTATGGGTTTTGGTTGGTTAGATTAATTAATGATATGGAATTGGTTTGATTGAAATAAAAGGAAAAACGGTTTGGTTTCTATTTATTTTACTAATTTTATATTTTTGTGATATTATCGATTGTATGGTTCTGATGTACTAGATGCAATTTTAATCATGGGTAGGAATTTATTATGATAGATATGTGTGTGGTGATGATTTATTTTGTTTTTATTATTATGAAATCACTTTATAATAGAAATTTGGATAGCCACATATATTTTTTTAATAAATTGCTTTCTGCTAGATTTTGATTTTTGTGATTACATCCTTATCTATACAATGGAATGTGATAAAATACACTTTTAAAATCTATAAATAAATTTAAATTTTTTGTGTTTTTTGGTTGATCCTCTAGGATGATGATGTGTGGTTGTAATGTTATGTGGGGTGAAATGTGGTTGTTCGGCCATGCTTATGGGATGGTGTTGTGTGATTGTAATGGGGTGTTAGGTGAAATGTGGTTGATCCGACATGATTGTGGGAAGGCGAGGTGAGATTGATATGGATGAATAGTTTCTTGTGATATATATTTACGTTATGATAGATTCCCATATAGTGATGGAATAATTTATTGTTTAATGATGTTTTAAATGGAATGACTTTGATTGGTTAATGGAATGGAAATTTTATAAGGGAAAATTTAAATATGGGTGGTCTGATTAAATGTGGATAATGTAATATAATAAAATTAATTATTATTAAGAATGGGGGAAATTTAAATTTTCATTACATTTTCATGGATATTCACATTGTGTAATGGATGTTGTAGATACTAATAAATAAATCTAGTTGCGGAAGAAAAATTTGACAGTGTTATGAGTTGGTAGTTTTTTATGAGAACCTATTGGTAGGACTTTGGTGTTTAATACTGTATATATATATGTACTAATTTATCATCATTATGATTTATATATGAACCCCATCCACATCGATAACTATATACTAAACACCCACATTTTCATGCGGTGGGTGTCATTATAAACATCCCAATATGAGTATAGATGGTTTTCCACCCACTCTCCCATGCTCTCACATATAGGAATTGATGGATTATTCACCTTCGGGTGAGTTGTGATGAGTTTTTCTAAGTGTCTTGGTTGAGTTGTGATATGATGTCACATGTTTCTTCATGATTAGTGATGAATGGTCTCCCAAGTGTCTTCAAAATGATTTGTGTTTTTATGTAATGTGATTTGTTTTGATCTGGTGTATGGCATAGGTTTATATATTTATATGTGATGTGGAATTTTGACTAGGTGTTTCTGGGAGGGATGTGACGTGGTATATTCAAATGTGATTTCAGTGCCAGGATCTCCACTATTGGGTTATTAGTGTGTCTAATAAGTGGGAATGTGGTGAGGGATAACCTATCATTTATTTGATTTAAATTATAATATATTTATTTTTCGTCAATTATTTGGTGACTATGCCTTGGTGAGGTTTGGATGGTTAGTATAACTTATTAGTTTCTTGTTGGTTCTTTTGTTTTATCATAGGATCATTAGTATGATTCCATCACATGTTCATGAAAGATATTTTTTTTCTTACTGAGTATATTTCTATTCTAAACCTATTTAAATAATACCATTTTAATGTTTCCATGTGGATTTTAGGCACCATGGTGGTCATTTAAATGTCATAACATGGTATAGTTTTTGTTTTTCGGATTAATAATATAATAGCTATTTAGCATGAATAATTTTTACTATATTTATTTTATTTACACATGCATCATTTGATTATGTTGATTATTTATATTATTTAATGGATTTTCATGGGGTTGATTCATTATACCTCCCAATCTTATTTTCTAATATTGGTTAATGCCTACCATATTCTGAGATCATTATATTGTAGGATCTTGTAGACAACTAAGGGGATTATTAAGGTAGGTCTTCAAAGTCATTATCTCCCATCCATCATTTACATCCCAAAATGGGTATCTTGGGAGTTAGGGGCCTTTGATAATATTATAAGTTTACACAAGTGTCTCCTATGATTATGGTGGAATCAACTCTCAAGATGGACTACCCTTTTCAAATTGATATGTGATCATTGTATATCTATTTTACATCTTATGTATGTGTGTCAAGATGTGTTTCATGAGATAATAATGTGGGGAAGTTATAATATGATATCACATCACTTTAACTAGTGATAATGGTAAAATAAGACAATGGATAAAGAATAGTATTTGGATTTAATATCTCCGAGGTTGATCCACCACCTCTAAATGTTGAACATATCCCAAATCAATCCCCTAAATTAGTATTAATTCTATGTCCACTTATGAATGGATTCTGTATTAATTATGTTGTTACCATTTTATTGTTGGATTATCCTTCAATATATATATTTTAGTGTTGATTTGAGATGAATTTAGAAGAAAATTGTATTCATGCCCTTATTTAAAAAATATTATATTACATCTTATATAAACATTGATTTCTCATCCAATTCTATCTTGATGAAATAAAATATAGATATAATGTGGCATAAGTAGATATACCTATTTTATAAATTATAATAATAATATGATTCTTGATGTATAAAAATAAATAATGTATATATTTAACCTAAATGGAAATTAAATTTTGGGTTAATCCACCATTATGAATGTGGAATATCATATAAAACAAGTGTATCAATGGATTAAATTAAATATATGGTATATAAAATTTATTACTTAAGCTCTATAACTGAATATCCATGTATTGGTGTTGATGATCAAATATCCACATGTTCTTAATATATATTTATAGATTAATGAGAAAATATGTTTCCAATTTTCCGAAATACAATGCTTAATTATATATTGGGATTTGAGAAATCAATGTTTTTAGGAATGACATGACGGGGGTAGATATCAAAATAATTGGAGAAGTATTTGGAAGAAAATATTGTATCTATTATAAATATCTTTATGAAATTTAGAACCTAATAAGATGTTAATGTAATAAATGAAGAAATATTCTATAATTTTGAGAATGTTTGGATTGAAATGATATTTTAAAATGTCGAGGATGATTATGATATTGATTAAAAGATCCAAATTGTAGGTGATAATAATACAAATTATTCAACATAAATTCATGTTTAATGTTCAATGAACCACGATCACCACATTAAACAATTCCGCTTGAATGATGAAATCAAACTAACCAACATGTAAAAGCACTCATGTCCCATATACTCATACTGAGTAGTGGGTAAACTAATTTCCTAAATGCACATGACATTGTACTCCATTGATTTCCCGACAATGCCCTCAAAAACACAACGACCAACTACTCAACCAAACTCAATTGATTCATTAAATATAGTAATAGTCGATTGATATTACGTATACCAATACATACTACCCCGAGTTTAATAAGAAAAGGCACATCCTATGTACTATACATTGGTTTTACACCTTATTAAATCATGTATAAGTTGTATCATGTAGAATATGGATGAAAAATGAATCATTTCATTAATCCATTAACTCAGATGATGACATACAGATTCATCCACCACTAATGAAAAGTGCGGTTACCATGGCCATATATGGATCTATCTATGCCTAATGAATTCTTATTCTACATAATTGACCATTCCTCGATGATCGTTCCCATATCATGTGACAAGATTGAATGACCACCCATCCAAATAAGGTTTTCCTTTTTTAAAAACTAAATTCTCGTCTTGGGACAATGAATCACGAAAACCTGAAAATGTATGAATTATAATAAACTAAATAGTGTAATTTGAATCATTAATTTTGATACATGCTATGTGAAATATTTTTTATAAGTACGAGTGTCGAAACCATCGCTTGGTCATACAAATTAAATTACAGGCTAATGATAACCATTCGTATTATCCATCTCTAAATGGAATCAATCTATGGATAAACATTCAAAACCACATTCCAATGAAAAGCATATGAAAACATTAACAAATTCTTACACAAGAGATTAAATGAAGGACACCACTTCAACATAAATTTTAATGAAGTTTAATTAATTCACATCAACCATTAAACATTTGAATGAATTTTAAGGAATACATCATGTAAAATTTTATAATAAAAGTCACTTGTTATCCAATTTATTTAAAAAGTCAAGGAAAAAAATGAATTTTAAATAAACATCCTTTTTAAACATTAAACATCCATTTATATTCAGTCATAAATTGATAATTTACTTTATAAATTCTTTTAACTAAATTTAAGACCTATGAGGGTGCCATTTTTCAATCCATGATTCCTAAAAAAGTAGAAAAATAATAGTTTTTTAACCATGGAAAGCATAAACAACAAAACAAATCATCTAAAAAAACTTTTTCCAACTTACCAACATGGATGCAATAGAGAATTTTGATTGTTATCAAATTAAATTATGTTCAAAACTGAACATAGTTTTCATTGATCCATTTCAAAACACCACATGCCCATATATTTAATATTTAATTCCATTTCATAGTTCGTGAATCTCCCATACCCATCATAAATTAAAAATTACCTCCCATTGACCGTGACTAATCCACTAAATCACATTTAGATTATAATTATTTTACAAGGGGTAGAATATACGATTTACATTTTCCTAGTTATAAGGTGACCATACACCTTATAATTCTATAGTAGATCCCATTGTAATCACAACCCATAAGTTTATCTAGTGCAATAAATTTTATATTATATAAAATATAGGCATATGATCATAGTAAATAAATATATAATGAATTATGTTAAGAATATAATAATCGAACATCATCACCCAAGCATGTCATAAACATATATTTATAACACACCCAAGGGATGGAATTCTGAATAAATAAAAATCATTGGATGATACCTTATAAAAATGACATAATATAACATTGTAAAAGTAGTGTCAGTATGGTATAAAATCAGGTAAACATGATATACAATTAGTCATTTTTAAATTTACCAAAATAGGTACAACAAAGCCTGCTATAATAACCATGAACACAATGAAGATTTTTATAAAACCATTTTATGAAACTTCATGGCATTGAGTATGGAAGGAATATGAATTTTCAATGTTCATATAATGATTCATAAAATGATTCATCTATGACGTACTAGGCCATGGTGAAATTTTTATAACCACACAAATCATATGAAGTGGGAAATAAACCAGTCCCCCAAGGATAAATCATATCATTTGTAATATCGCAAAATATAAACATCAACTACCATCATTGGACACATGGCCTTTTTCCATATGTGGGGTGATGATTCCCAAGATTGGCTATTTAACAAGTCCTAGAAAATTTATACTATCCTATACATGGACCTAAAGAATTATAAGAAAACTAAAATTAAATACAAATAATACTACATTGAAATGTACTGACCCAAATGACCAATATGACGGTAGTAGAACTACTATGTTACATGGCCTCAAGCACATCTCCCCACCTAAAAAGGTTCATGACTAGTAGTTAGAGACTCAATAAAATATATTGGGAACACAATACACTATTATTAACATTTCCCCTTAATATTATCAAATAATAAACAACTAAAAATACGGAAATAAAAAAAAGAGAAAGAATAATATTAAGAATTTATTAAAAGTAGACAATGACAGTTTATATAAATCATTCATGTTCAGATCATTATATAAAGATTAAACTATAAGCAAGGTGTGGGAATTTATATATATAATAATACAAGATTCAATTAATGAACTGGACTAAAATGAACAAATGTGATCTCCATGAGAGTCTTAAGCTCCAGCTAAGTCCTATTATCCTAACACCTCAAGTACAAAAAATCATCATTCGAAAAGGTCCATTGCCCTAAAAACCAGATCCTCAACATGGGTACTAATGGTATCTAGTAATGATTTGAGATAATATCTCATTAGGCCATCACCCACATTTTCTAGTCTAATCCATTTCGTGAGATATAAATTTATGTCATCCTATAGGTAAATAGATAAGTTGTAAATGAATGCAATGATTAAGAGGGAAATAGGGGTGCTGAAACAGCAACATTAAAATACACTATGAGGCTCCTTGAAGAACATGTATAATCACATATAACATGAAATATTTAATATAATGCTCAAATAAACAACATGGTCTTGTCTTATACCCCATGCTCAATATCAATAATGACCATTCCATATAAATAGAGGGGTCAAAATATCAACATCTACATCGTATAATTTGGAATTTCCCAATTTAACATGGTGGGACCAAACAACCAAAAGAATCATATACCCCACAACAATATTTATTTCTATGAGTCAGACCACGAAGGGTTGTATCCAAGGTTTCAATGGACAAGGCATCATCATCGATTCCCATGAGTATCTTAAAGGAAGATAGGATTGAAATTGGCTGGATACCTAAGAGAATTTCATACTCATCATTTCCAATGTGAGTCCATAAAATTAATATCAAAGTTTTTGAAAATCCCAAGACATTCCACAAAATCATGACATAAGGATAAAAATTAATCCAAGGCATCCACAATTGTGTTCAAGACCAATGGTGAGCCGTTCAACAAATCATTGTAATTGTTCACCAATTTTATAACATTTTTCATGGAACACAATATGATTCTATCCACTCATATTTACACATTTACATTCTATTATTAAAATGGGTATTCCCACTCAATAATCACAATACATAACCAATTACATCCCATTAGTATACCCACTCATGAGATTAATTTATATTCAAAACCCCTAATAAATATACACACTCATTAATCACAATAAAAACCTATTATTTAATAACAATACCTAATAAATTATCACATTATTATATTTGAACATCACCTATGAGTTTACTCACTCATATCCACAATAACTAAATAACCCATTATGAAAATTATGTAAAATATAACGATTTAACATAATAAAAACTACATGAAAGGAAGGTTGTACATCTACAGAGTATGTAAAAAAAATTACATTAGTTATAAATAAGATTCCTCTGACTATGAATGCATAGGAACACACCACTGTAGTGGTTCAACAAAGTAAATTTAAATGATAAGGGTCATAATGGATCTTATAAGGTTAAATGGTTCCATAAACATTTATAATAGTAATCACTATTTACTTACACAATTTGTTTACATTTACTAAAAATTCCTTACATCACATGATTTCATAAAATATTGGGTAAAACAAAAAATCATTATGCCAATAATTTGTTAAAGTTAATATAAATACTCTTTTGGGAAAGAGTACAACACACCTCCATTGAAGCGGTTTTTTATAAATGCATGACATTGATTCAAATTTTTTTTCATATTGATGTAGATCATTAAAGATTCAAAATTAAATTTATCAAATAATAAATAATAAGTATACTAATGCGTTCATAAATAAAATGGAATGGATAACGATTCTACCTCAATGTGGATAATATCAGAATAATTTGGCACATGATGTTTCTAACAACGATCAATCGATATATTCACAGAAAAAAATTAATATATATATCCATAAATCCATTAGATATATTCCCCTCTCCATGATGAAAAATATACAATGAAGATATATATATACATATTTATAAGATTGAAATAATTTATAGGGTTGTCAAATTCATTATAAAAAATTATAAGATCCATAAATCAGCAAATGTCCTAGAATTAATTGGATAAAATCAACCATCGAATGAATACCCTTACCTAAGATAGTGGTGACACACCAAATCAAACCAAACGGCTTCACCATTGATGGTGTAAGTTCAAATATTCAAGGAGACATCCAGGGAGACTGGACTTGTACCCTAAAAATTGTTGAAAAGTGAAATAAAGATTATCCACAAACCCTAGGGTTCAACCACACCTCACTATGTGATGGTGAGAGGGGAAATTTCTAGAAACGATAGAAGAGATATCCATAAGTCATACCCTAGTGATTATATTTGGAATCTGTATGAAATTATTGAGGGAGATCGACACAAGTATGGAGTCAATGAGGAGGTCACATGTTCAAAATGGGATAGGATTATGGTTGTGTGACACATGAAACATGAGTGGAAGTAAAAGGTGTATAATGATTTTTTTAGTTTTACATTAATTAATTAATTTTTTACTATAGGGAACTATTGTGTTGATTAGGACCCATGGTTTTTCAAATCATGATCTAACTCTATTCACATTACTAAGAACCTGTGGCATAACACCCAGGATGGACGCATCGTTTGAAATTGTGCACCAAACAATGTAATGAAAAGTTTCTTGGAAATGCCTCATTCCACAATCATTGTAGGATAAGTGATTATTTTGGTAAACGATTCATAAGAAATTAACACAACCACATTCCAATATATTAATGACTCAGCGTTTCTTAATAGGGACCACATTATTTTAAGAAAATCATGTATCCTATACAGATACCATTAAAACCAAATTTGTCATGTCAGGGTCACCATAAACTCTTTGAGACACCTAAGGGACACCCATAACATTACCCATTTCTGAAAAAAATCACATTAGAGTACTTCTACACTGAAAATTTTATTATGAATAATATTTTGAAAATTTAACCTCACACTATTTTTATAAAAGATCAAATTCCCTTGGAATTCCATCCGGTCCAAAAAAGCATGTGATTCTATATAATATATGTCAACAATTAAACCAAAATATATAGTAATCATAATCACTAAAATAAATCTATTGAAAAAACTAAAATTCCACCCATGAATAAATTTATTATCATCGATCGATAGCTTAATATATTTCCATTAAAATGGAAATAGGTAATAGAAAACCATCATATATAATATCCATTGCAGAAAGTTGTATGAAAACCACTTGAAATTAAAATAATTTCACTATCATATGGTTGAATTCATTATATAATCCGAAATATACTCAATAAATGTTTATTGAAGGAGATATATAGGTGAGAATATTGATTTAATGAGTCATATAGTTGATTTTTGTTCCTTGTTAAATCACTTGTAATCAACATGATGCAACAAGCATGATTGATGGATGACTGAGATCATATAAGATCCCTGAGAGGGATCACCTTATCCAAGAAGAAAAAAGTAAAAAGGAATCCAGATATGCAGTTAAAATATATGAATAAATATTTAAATGTTAATCAATATTAAATGAAATATCTATTTCAGGCCATTTAGTATAAATTTTGTTGTTAATAGGTGCCCAATTGCCCCCCAGAGAATTCTAAAGATTATTCGCAGTTCAATGGGTAACTAGTACCCAATGAAACATTCGGTCCTTGATATATTGTTTTTTCTACCCCTATCCCAACTAAAATCCAATGCCAAATTTAATATAATAAAACATATTCCAAAAAATCCTATAATTTTTCATCAAACACCCAATATCATGATTGAATAATGAAAACATATAACCTCAAAACGAATAAAAAATTCATAAGATTTGATGATTTAACATTTAATAATCAATAAAAAAATACATAATTGTTCTATAATAACTATTTATGTTGCATGGGTTTTTTAAAAATACATTAATTATATAATTTCATTTATTCATTTAGTTGAATATAGGTAATTAAATAGATTTAAAAATAATGTTTTCAATATGAAATTTCAACATTATCTCTTATTGTTTGATGATTGGAATAACATTAGTTTACATCGATAAAATAAAAATGTTTTTAAAATTTTAATTATGAAGGAATAATAAAATGATTTTTCATATGAAATTTTAACACATTGAGATTGGTTGTTACTCATGGAATCCATAGTTATAATGATGGGAACCAAGGAAATTTACATTACTAGTTATAAATGAAATTATGACATGTTTACTTTTAACAAAAACACTAATGTGAAAAAATTTATAGATAGTTACATCCCCCTTAACATAGGATGCTACATTGTCTGGATCCCATTGAATTGTTATATTTTTATAATCTTGGAAAATCATTTTTGAGGAATGATATTTTACCAGCCCTTCAAGATATGCGATCATTTTTAGAGATAATAATTTGCAATGTGGTGGAAATAATCCATGTCCCTTGTGGCTATGTCACTACCCAAGATGTGGAAATTATTGTTCTTATGATAGATATATTCATTTCAAGTAAAATCCATTTGAAAAAAATATGGTTTTATTGTGACTCTACTATAATTTTTCATGTTTTTAGGATGGATATGATTCTTCTCTCACAAATTCTAATATGATAATGGGATAATGGTCTAGTAAGGATTTATTCAATGTTGTACATAATCATGCACATCATTCGTGACAAAAATATTATTTCTTATGGTATTTCAAATAAAGGACTGAATAAATTGTTGTTCTGTTACATTAGAACTCTCCCTAGAAAAAGAGTTCTTGTCTTCCAATGGGTCAATTGTAAAATACCATAATTTTGACTATTATAATGATTTTTTATTCTTATCCAAGAGCCTCTGAGATCACCTTTCAAAGAAAACATAATATATGTTTTATACTCAAAATAATATGATTATAGTGAAATTGACTAAGTATTATTTCACATTAATTTCATTGGTATTCTGATGTAAATTGATAGAGGATATACATTTAAATATAATTTTCTGTAAATTGTTTTGTTGGAATAATCTTTCCAATGAATGAGTAAAGAACAATGCATGATTATAATCAGTAAATGATATTTTAAATAAGATTACTAGAGACAAAGGAACTACATTGTTGTATTAAGATAAATGGGTATGGGATGTCGATGAATAAAATAGACCTATGTGTGATTAACATCCTTATCTATAATCAATTTTAGATAAATTAATGATGTAAATAATTATGTCAACTTATCTTGGAATGAGTATGTATGGACATCGACTATAGTATCCCATAGTCAATAGTTAATTAATTACATTTCAACTATATGTAACAAATCACTTATTGAAAGCAAGAATAGTTTAGTATTCATTGTAGTCAAGATACATACACAGATCTCCCATTAAAGTTGAAAATATATAATACAAAATAGTTGTTGATTCGGTTACACCATTTATCTAATTTATATATCTTTGCATTTAAAAGAAACTATACTTTATTGTATCAAATGGAATGGATTTGTAATTAAGGGGTGACCTTAGATGTTTAGTTAATGTATGAATACAATTGAATTTATCATGAATAAGTAATTTATAATTATTTTTGAAAGGTAAATAACATAAAATGAATTTCATTTAATCAATAACAAGGTCATGATGAATAATATGGTTGAAATAAATGATGTTCAAATAACACTATATTAATAATCACATGTTCTAGAAGCTTGTAATTGAACATAATAACTAATCAAATAATAACATTGACATATATTACTAATATCATAATGAGGTAATGCATAATGTTTTACATCATAAAAAGGTCATCAAGACCTTCTTCCATGTCATCTTACCTAAATGAGTTAGGACGTAGCCAAAATTCCATAATATTTTGCCTCATGAGACTAACTGATGCATCAAGGGTATTAAACATGCCCCTCCAATCAGATAATATAAATAATGCATTGAAAATATGAAAGGGTAATTAAATAATCAAGGTCATCATATTTATTAGAAGAATAACATTTGATGTGTCAAGACATTCCTAAATAAATAACATAATCATAAACCATATGGTGTAATAGTGATATTGGTATAAAAAATGGTTCATACCCAATCTATGTAATCATAAAACATTAGGATAAATAACTATGATTGAATTATTACAACATATCCCTATTGGGGTATATATAAAATAATGGTTGTTTTTATTGATGAATAAAAATACCATAAAATGTAATTAAAATTTTTATTTAGGAAAATTAAATTTTCAATTTGACAATTACTTTTAAATGAAATAACATGAAATAATATTATGGAAAATTTTATTTTAAAAGACACAAGAAAACATTTAAATTAATATTTAGAGAAATGAGTGGTCATGGCGGTGGGTAATTCCATACATGTAGTTACAAAAATTATTTTCTCATAATTCTTAAAATTTAAAATAGCTCAACATTTAAAAAATTAAATTAAATATACAATTTAAATTATGATTTAAAAAACTAAAATAGTGTAAAAAATTAATATTAAAGATCATGGGATAAAAGAAAAAATATTTAGAGAACATAGACATTGATGATAAAGATTTACAATCAAGTTGATAATTATATTAATTTTGTATTAATAATTATTCGGTATCATGAGTACTTAACGAGGGTAATATAATTATAAAAATGTAATTAATAGATATAGAAGTGAGTATAAAATATATTTGTTTTATTATGTAAAAATATTATTATTTCCCTATTTGTGATAGAAACAAAAAAAATCACGAGTAATGTAAATATTGGGATATAAACCCTTAATATTGTGATAAATTTTAAATAATAACCTCCACTAAATAATAACATCAAATTATTCAATATATATAATGATGATAAATCTATTAATGATATAACATATCAATTTTATATTATATATAACAAATAACCAATTTGGTGAATATGACATATGTCCCTGAGAAGTAAATGTGTTATGTGAAACACTCACCACCAATCTGATTTCTTCCATACATGGATGAAAAAATTTAAAAATAAATATATATTTGTTATCAATATATTATTTAATCATAATCATATATAACTTAGAATATATTACTTATTAATAAAATTTTATCACCAATTTATTAATAGTTCATTGTAAAAATCAATGTTCTGTATAATAAATTCATAGTTATTCATATATTTTTCTTCGGTAGATTATGTATTTTTAATATAACCATAGTTTGGTAATAATAATAAATTTATCCTTTATTTAAGTATAATATTTATTTATTCTACAAATATTTATAGTCATCTATACATTTTTTATATAGAAAACAGAATTACACCTCTCACAGAGATGGTATGTTGTATATATGCATTGACCATTTTTACAATTTTTTAATGGATGTATAAAATGTATGGTAAAAATTAAATTAACATTATAAAAAATTCCTATAATATATATCATATATATTAATTGAATCAATCTTTATTATGAACACTATTGGAATTAAATGAAGAACTAATCACATCGTTACATGGAGGTTGTAGTCCACACATACACATGGCAATAATGATCATTTTCCAATAGAAAAGAATGTAAAACAGTATGTGTGATATAATAATTTCAATATTTTAATTATTTCATAAATATCATATATATAAATTAAATTAATCGTTATGTACATATGCGATATTTTGTGAATGAAAAAGAATTACAGCTGTTTTCCTAGTAGTAGATGACCGTACACATTATTAAGGGCTTTGTTTCCCAATTGATGAAAGATTATATGAATATATTTTAATAAATTAACATAATAATAACTATGTATATGGGAGAAATTATTATTATTATTTTATCACTAATTAAAAATATTTTCTAATGTTTTTTGAATAAATAAACAAAAATTTATGGTCAAGAACTATTCTTCTTCATCAGAATACCTATTTAGGTTTATATATAAAGCCTCACTATAATATTTTTTGAATGAAATAATGGAAAATAGGTCGTGGATATTGATGTAATAAAATTATTTATTTATTTATTTTATGAAATAATGGTGTCTTTTCATTTTTAGGGAATAAGAGAGTGGGTTTCTTATAATAAGTTGGAAAAATGACAGAGTAGAATTTTTTAAAAAAAATAATATATTCCACCCATTTTAAACACAATTTAATTCTCAAAGATGGATAATAACACAACCTAATATGATTTAATATTTTTATATTAATATAAATATATATTATATAAGTATTTAAGTTATTCTTATCAATATTAGTTTAGTTTAACACCATGTAATAATGTTTTAACCTTCACCGTGGTAATTAATATTTTCTATTTACATTATTTGTTTTTTTAAAGAATTAAGTTAATCATATTAAATATAATTATTTCTCTTCCAAATATGAAATATATTTTATCAAATAAAATTTATAGAAATTTCTTAATTTAATTTAAAATTAATCAAACTATGTTTTTGAAAAACATGTTTTAGAATAAAAAGTATTATTTTGTTAAAAAAGTTTTTAAATAAAAATTCATAATATTGATTCGGATGAAAATAATAATATTAATTATATTATAATTGATCTAATTATAAATTTTATGTAAAATTAGAACAAATTTTATCATATGAAATGATTTTAATGAAAATTTAGTTGATAAGAAAAACCATTAATTTCAATTATTCATTAAAAAAATATTCATTTATGAAAATTTTAAAAAATTATCCTATATTTAATTTTGATATTCATATTCAAAAAATGATGTTCCTTTTTTCAAATAAATTTCCTAAATTGGATAATTTAATTTAAAATTAGGTTTGAAAAATGTAAGTAAATTGATTTTTAACAAAATAAATTTTTTAGTAAAAAAAGGGGAATTATTATTATCATATCTATAGAAAAAATATTGGATGAATGATAAAATATTTTATTGAATATTTAATATTTTATTCTAATTAAAATTATTTCATATTAGTGAGTAATTAAATTTATAAAGACACATTCAATGTGTATATTTTTAATCTTATAAAAGGATACGATGACCTCCTCTATCGGGTTTCTACACAATTGTATTTAACTTTCATGAAGTATACTTAATATTTTAATTATTTTGTAATATAGTAATTATTATATTTCAATATTCATGGGGTTCAAAATATATAGAATATATGGTTCATTAATATGAAACTCTAACATGAGAGTTAATACCAATGGTAGGTAATGAGTTTTGGATTCTAAATTTATTATTTTAAGAATGATTAATTTCAATTAATGATGTGGCTTTACAATATGGAATATCTATATTGAATTAATAAATCATTAGTCCTCCATACTAGCCTCAATTCCTATAGTACTATATAATTTATCCATTATTCCATTAAATCTATTATATTTGGGTATAAAAAACATGTTTAATGAATAAAGGGATATGGATAACATCATAAATGTTGGTAATAATATTTTTATTATTATTTATTTTTATCATGTACTATATGTAAGATGGAAAATGACCAAGAGGGGTGGGGGTGAAATGGTTATGTTAGAGGAATTATATCAATTACATCAGAGGTAAACAATAATTCATCATTAAAATAATAATTTATGGAAAAATATTACATTACAGTATTTTGGATTGAAATGATTCTATGAAAAATCGTAAATTCTATAATGTATAGAGATAAATAGAAACCACTAATAATAAACATCTAATTTATCATTGGGAAGAAAAATATACAATAATATTTTCAAATATAATGTATAAACCCCATTACACAATCCATTTACCACATTTAGTGATAACCCAATATAATCCATACATTTTTTACTTATAGATATTATATGAAATATTTTATATTTTTCAACCTTTAGGAGCAACAAAAAAACACACCTATTGTTTTCCACATGGAGGCACAACCTAAACTGAACATTTAATGGGATTCAAAACACATTCATTGATGAATTTTATTAGGATTTAACTCAATATACTATATCTTATAGACTTGGATAGAATTAAATCACAACACCAATCTTTTATAGATACATAAAATATTAATGATGGGTAAAAACATACATCTATAGAAATGATTCTCCAAAAAAATTCCATCAACAATTATCCTACAAGTGGTGATGTAAAAGTGTTCGAAAAATTTTAAATACTTCATTGATTTTGAATCCTCGATATTTAACTATTCACATGTCTTAAATTGGGTATTTCAAACACATTTTATTGTATTCTTTTAAGAAAAAAACTAAATATGACAAGTTTGACCATTGATTTATACCATTCCAAATGTGTCACGCTCTAAATTGAAAAATAATGAAATATACATTTTAAAATTTATTCCAAAAAAACTATAATTAAATCAACTAATATATTATTGGTTTATAACATAATATTTTATAGTTCTTGTCATTCCCACAAAATCAATAAATATAAAATATTTATACTAAAAAACATATTAGAACACTATGTTTCTTGATGGCTACAACATAAAAGTTTACCCTCGACAATAACCATACAAATATATTAAAATACTTTCAAATAAATTTTTTTAGGTTCAAAATATTTGTTATATGTTTACGGAAAAATTGAATCAATAGTCTCTACCATATCAAATAGGCATTAATTTGAAATTTATAACAATAAGGAAAGCATAGAATGATTTTCTATTTTCACATAATATTGTGAATCATATATATTTTACATAAATTATTCTCACCATATAATAAATATTATAAATGACGGTGATTTTCATGAATGAAAATATATTCTTGTTTTCTAATGTTTCTATGCACTAGATTTCACATATAAAAAAATTATTGTAACAAAACATTACACATAACTAAAATTCATGTTATGATAAGTAACTATATCAAAAAATTAACATATCCAATTTTCCATACATTGAAAATCGATAGATATAGAATTCTCACATAACAATATTTTTTTAACCGAAATTCAATACAATAGAAAATTTACTATATCCAAAATTAATATTTTATATATTTTTAAAATATTATAGATTTGATGAAAATGAATACTCGTACATAGTAAAAATAGTGAAAATGTTCAATATTTAGAAATAAGATATCTAAATATATGAAATATTTTAATTGTAAAATTTTATAAGCATGAAAACATATTTACTCGTAAATAACACAAATTAATGGGAATCAAATACAATAATTTCTTATAATTATCAATATTATAAAATATAAATGGTCCAATTAACAGTCCCACCCTTTTGGATATGTGAAGTATTTTTATAATTTTAAAAATATTATTCCACGTTTAAATTAACAAAATATTATATATAAAATTTCTCCCCTAATTTTATACATGTCATCGTTTATTTTTAAAAAACATCAAAAATATTTTTTTAAAAAATTGTGAATATTTATGAAAATGTTTGATGAAGAATAGTGACAAATTACTATTGAAAATATTTTTAATTATATATAAAAAATCAAAAACAAATTAATCATAAAAAAATATCCACTATAAAATATTAAATATTAAAATATTGAGAAATTTTTTAAAGATATTGTCACCTTGATATTGTTTGAATATATTAAATATATTTTTTAAATGATATTACATAATAAACCTATTCAACCACCCCTAGAACATATTATTAAATATAATGTACTATCATGAAAGGATAAATTTTTTTAAAAAAATTAGATAATTTTAAAGCGTTGATTACAATATCATCAGGATGATTTTCACTAAATATATATTCGACATGTATATATACTTTTTGAAAATGATCTCTTTGAAAATGATAAAAACCATAAATATTATTTATTCACGAGTCCTTCAAATTATATTTTAGAGATTATAATAATATAGGTAATATAATTAATTTAAATGTATCAAATGAAAATTGAAACCATATTTAAAAAATATTAAATTAATTCAAAATTATTACAATCAACTAGATGCATAAGCTATATATTAAAATTTTAAAGTATGGAGTGACAAAATTTTATACATTAGACTCCTTGAATCTAGACATTTTTCTTAAAAATGGGATATTACTCATATGAGTTTTATATCTAACATACATTCCAAAAAAATAATATAAGAATAGCTCATCCAATCAATAGAAATATTTGTATAGAAAAACAAAACCAGAAAAATTGTTAACATTAAATAACTAATAAACCAGTTAACAGAAATTAAATGAATTCTGTAGGGCCGCTCTATAATCTATAACAATTGAATAAAACTACTTAATTAAATCATTCCTCCATTAAATAGATATAATATACACCATTCATTCATCAATAAATTATTTATTAACATATTTTACATTTTAATCTAAATCTAGATGAAAATTAGTATTAATAGTGTAATTGATTTTTAAACATTAATTTAACCCATGAATTGAAAAATATTCTTTATAATAAATTTATTGATTAAGAAATATTCCATCATATCAATAAAAACATTGAGTACTATGAATCTTTTTCAATTTTTCTATAATACTCGTATCAATTTATAAATTCAACAATTTAGAAAATTTATAACAAATTTTTTCAATAGAATACAAAAATATTTTTCTATCATCATTTTTTCACAATAAAAATAACAATAGATGATTTCATAATGAAAAATATAGGTGGTAATTTTATGAATTAAAAAAATATTAATAGTAATGTAAATAATCTCTCATTATAAGATTGGGATGATATTTATAGTGATATAAGGGCATAGAAATTTTATGATCATTATAATTTTGTTACACATTCACAAATATTCATATTTTTTATTTTATGTTTAATCATATTTATAAACATTTTGAAGGGAATTTCTAAAATACATTTCAATAAATATTAATAATATGAAATTAAGTATATGTTAATAGTTTTAGAATTGGTTTTAATTTATAAAAAGGTGATAAATATTCTAAAAAAGAGAGGAACTCTACTTTAGAATATCTATGAGTTAGAAATGATTATTTAATTTTGGAAATAATTCTATATTCATCAAGATCGTTCTCATATATACATTTGTTTACAATAACTTGAGAATACTTATGTAGATAAACCAATTCCCACATAGTGATTCTATAAATCTTATTTGTTCATATTTAATAGCTATGTTCCAACCAAAATCATTTATATTTCTATAAGTATCGATAGAGAAAAAATAAAAAATGAATCCCCAATAAACAAAAAAAATAATTGCGTATCACATTATTTGAAAATTTTCATCTAAATTTCAAATTAAATTAAATAAATAATAAAAATTAAGTTCATTAAAAGATTATTCATATATTTTTTCATATTGAAAATTTATTTCCGTATCTAATATATGATTTTTTCCATTACTTTTTTCCTCACAAAAATAAAAATATTTAGAATCACCCAATTGTTTCTCTATTTCATCTCTCATGTTACTCATTGATTTTTTATAAAAAATAACATGAATTAAATATTTAAAAAATTATTTTTAATTAATTATATAATATTAAATATTTAATATTATTTTGAAGTCATAATTATATACATTTATTACTATTTGATTCAATAATTTTTTGTCATGACCCGTCCCCTGAGGCCCACATCGTGACTACCCCAAGCTCCCTTCCATAGGCCAGGGGCTGGTGACTCGCACTAAAGGTGTAATTCTACAAAAAATGGGAAGGAATTTCCTTTACAAAACGTAACACACCCAACCAGAGTATAAGAGGAAGCAACACTGTGTAAAACTTGTGTAACAAGTGTAATGAATGTAAAGGGGGCTAGAATAGAAGCACAACTGTAAAGTACAAAAACAATTGAAAGCAATTACAATTAAAAATGAAATAGAATTAAAAGGTGGAAGCAGCTCCTGGATCATCCTCTCGGGTTCATACCACAAGGGTAGGTAAAGATGGCCTCCTCAGAACTCCACATCCATCAAACTCCTCCATGTAACGACACGTCATAAGGTCCTCCTTCGGGTACCGCCCAGTCCTAGATCTCTCGGCCTCTGTTAGCGATGTCTGTCGTCTGCATCCAACACAATGAGGTGTGGGCATAGCCCGTGCAGGGGTGACTATAATGAAACTCTATAAAGACCCAAAGACCCTAAAGGACTCACAAAAACAAACAATTATAACCACAAAGTATTATTACAAAGGATAACCATTACATAGGTATATTCCCATACATATACCTAAGTTATCATGTAAACCATCTCAATCATGAGGAAAACATAAAGTTCATAGACTCAGCTCAAACCAGGATTTTATTCATGATGTTGAAACCACAGCTGCTGGAGAACTCCTCCTCTGTCGAACATATTAGTTATGTTGATACTCCGAGGTGATACTCACAAACCTTAGACTGCTGAGGTACTCCTCTTTTCAAGTATCGCAGGTCTGCCGCCTCACATAGTAGCACTCCCCCCATGGGTCTGCCGCCTCACCCAATAGCACTCCCCCTGATAGCCTACAGAGGTACTCCTCCAGTCGAGTACCACGGGTCTCCCGCCTCACATAGTAGTGCTCATCTACCATGGGTCTACCACCTCACAGAATTTTTCTCCCCACTAGGCTAGTCAAGTCACTCTGAAATGAATCGGACAGGAAGACACCAGGTCTTAGCGAGCTACTAGGTCTCCGTACACCGTATGCTCGTCTCCGGGAGGATCCGCTCCATGAGCTACTATTCTATACTCAATGTTTCACTAAGTGCCATGAAAAATTATCTCAAAGTTCTGCCACGTCATAGGGGTCTCAACGCAACTGATGACGCATCAATCCGATGCTCGGTCTGTGAGTTATTATCCTTTTTGTCCCAGGGGCCCAGTTGGATTCATGTACGAACAAACCCGACCGTATCTCAAATGTACCTCGAACCTCAATTGTAGAATGCCAATAGAACCTTATCATCAAAAAGAATCCAAATTACTTGACTACACGTTAATCGGACGTCCAGTCCTTATGTTATAATTGTTTCCGCTCTGAGGGCCCGGATGGTTTCGGGTTTGAAAAAACCCGGTCATACCCAAACTTCGGAAAAACCTTGAGTGTAATATACCAAAACTTCTTTCTCGATCTGAGGAATCCTACAGAACATAAGGTGCGTTGATCGATGTTTCGTAGCTCATGTTATCGGTGATTAACCAAATATTGTCTGAAGAGGGGGGTGTGGGCTCGGTCCGACCCGGCCCAACCCACCCTGGGTCGCCCCAAACAGGGTCTGGCCCAATAGGGCATGGCCCAGCCCGACAGATGAGGAAAATCCCACGCAAGGGAGACCCTTCCCACGTGGAAGTCAGCCCAGCCGACACACCCATGGACTGTCCTGCGCGAAAGCGGCCTGGCTTGGCGGCTGGCCACGGCCGCCAGCTAGCTGAGCAGGGGGGGAAGTCCCCTGGTTCTTCATAACGGCGTCGCTAGGATGGCGCCGCCCAACCTCCCCAGAACCCGTGGCGGGGGTTCCGCTCTACCATCGTGGCTAGTTCCGTGGCAGTTTTCCACTAGCAGTGTGCTAGGGTGCCGCTGCCTTTAGGCTGCCTGCCGGTGGTGGCCGCCGCCTCCGGTCACCGGTGCCGCTGTGCTGGCGACCCGCACCGCCACGATCTTTAGTGGGAACTGTAATCGTTCTGGTGGTCTATTTTTCCTCATGTCAATGCCTGCGAACCTCTAGGGTTTTTCTCTACACTGCAACCTCATCAAAACGTCGTTTCCCTTCAGTTCACACATCGCCAAACAAATTGTGCATCACAAAGAATTTGGCAGTGGGTTCGTACTTGTTCGTTTGCCCGTACCCACCATGCTAGTGGTTCAAACAATCACACAAAAAATATTCTCCCATGATCAAGGGTATAAATAACATATATAAAATTATACAATATCCCCCTAACTCATAATTGATGGCGCACATCGACAAGGTGCGGAAGAAGAGCGTCGCGATAGTCGGGCGTTGCGGAAGACCAGGGTCATCCCGTCAATGTTGGAGGAAGAGTCATTGTCGTGACACGGAATGAGAATCCTATGATGATGTAGATTCGTTGACATTGGGGAGCGTCCGAAGGGAAGCGTCATTGGATAATTCATTCACGTTCTTCGTCAGAGTTGTTCTTCGTTGCAGAGGAACACCTTTCTTCTAATTCTCCATAGTCTCCTCCATCGAATATTTTCCAACAGAAATATAATAAAAGACACCCAACTTAATAATGCTAATCACTTCAAATTAATTTGAAATAAACCAATTAATTAAAGGTGCTAAATAAATTAAAAATATGATGTTGGCACAATTAATGGAGGGAGGTGGAGAATTAAAAGTGGTGGTCAAATGGAGATAAAGAGGGGAGTTGAAGGGTTAGTGGCTTGGGTGGGCCCCACCACCATTATCCTCCCATGAGAGGTTATGTGGGGTGTGGGACCCACCTCCAAATCCTATATGGACGAATCAAACACCATCAAATAAACAATTATGTTCACATAATTATTATTTTTATTTTAATGAAGCTCCAAAAATTAAGTTCTCCTCCCGAGCAAACACAACTGTAGAAAAGGTTCCCTTAGGCGACTACTGGCGCTACAAGTTCATCGGTGCCATAATATGTCAATTCCGAACACCGGTTTAAATGATAGAAGAACTTGCACATATGTTTACTGAAATTACCTGAACAAAACATAAAAAATTGGTTCCTGGCACACCAGGCCTCAGAATCAGGTGTCATCAGAAACTGCGGATTTGTAAATTTACAATGAATTTAACAAAAACATTTCCTTGAAATTTCTTAGTTTTTAAATTACCCACATCTCAGTGATTTATGTCCCCATAAAGCTACAACACACACTAGGGAAAACAAAAGAGGTACTGAGCATGAATCTGAGCCACCCGCTCCCATGAGCTCTCCTGGAGGCTCATGTGCTGCCAGCGAATGTGCACCAGAGAAATAGATTGTCCACGCAAGAACCGCTCCTGTCGATGACCATTATCCACTGGAACCTCTGTGAAAGTCACCCCATCATCAATGTCTAGCTCCCCGTGGTCGATGTTGTTGGATAGATCGTGCACACATCTCCTCAGCTGAGAAACATGGAAGACGTCATGCACCCAATGCAACTGAGGTGGAAGGGCCATGAGGTAAGCCACATTGCCTACTCTGCTAAAGAAGTGGAGGAGTGACTGTAAGAGATAGTAGATAGTTTTCACCATCTCTATCCACAAATGACATATGTAAGGCATACAAATGCTCTTTCACCACTCCTAATAGCGGAATACTAGTCCTCCAGCTAAGCGCATCCACAACAACGTTCCCCTTCCCAGGAGTTTAGACTACCTCAAAGTCATAATCTCAGAAGAACTCAAGCCATCGCTACTATCACAGGTTAATGTTCTTATGAAAGAAGACACACCTGAGACTATTGAGGTTGGATTCAACCATAAACCGCTCGCTCAACGAACAATGGGTGAGACTTGCCAATTATAAGAACTCGACTTCACCCTTTTCGCCTATGTTCTTCAAGAGATTCTATGATTTCTCATTTTCCAAAAAGGGAAATCTGGTCTCATCCCCTAGATGAACCACGTCATTTTCCTACCACAGTCAATAATGACATGAATGATACTAATTCATGTCATGGATGATGTCTTAAGGCCTCGACGCTACTACCAAGAGATCCAAATATAACTCTCGCCTCTAAGGGTTGAGTCACACTATCGGCATCAGTGTGTGGTTACTGGGTCTTTTCTAGTAGAAATATAAAATGTGAGAGTCAAGTAAATAGTTTAAACTAGAACCACTTAGTATTAACCACACAAAAAGGAAGGAAATCAAAAATCACAATGAAAAGTTTCTTTTATTACAGCAGCTCAAGGTACAAAGATACAAGGAAACCACAAAAAACGACATTAAAAAAGCTAGAAGCATCATGAACAATGGCCTCTATTCCTGGAACTACTCCCACTCCTCTCCCCCTGCTTCCGGAGCTCCATAGTCATATGCTTCAGCTGCCTGACGTTGTGCTCTCCCCTGTCCACCCATTCCCAGTGGTCGGGGTGGACCTCCTGGTGGTGGTGGTGGCAACACCTCGAAGCGTCGTCCACCACCAGCTGCACGACTAACTCCTTTTCCACGGTCGCCTGCTCCTTTAGGTCTGTCATGATCAAACCTCTACCTCTGCCTTAGAGGTCCTTCATCTATCTGATGATCATCCGATCAGTGGATCAGACAGTAATGATCCATGTGACCATGTCTGCCGCATGAGTTATACTGCATGGAAGGTATGTATTTGTCTCTACCCTGGGTTCCCCGCACTACCGACCCAGAGTCGTGCGGTCTACCACATATAGGTATGGTCCTCTTATACCTCTATGTCATCTATATACTTCCACCTACATAAGACTCTGCTTCTTGTCAGCTTGTGGTGGGTCCTGCAACTGGAGTCTTCTCAGCAAGGAACCTCTCCACTAAGAGGGCTCACTCAAACACTCTTTTCTGTGTCAGAATGTTGTGAGAGATAACTGAAGCTCTGATCTCTCACCTGAGTCCCTTCTCAAAGGTCCGGGACCTAAATAATGGGTCCCACACCATATCATTGGAGTAGAGGGAGGGGTTAGTGAACTTCACTGAGTACTGTGCCACCACCATGCCACCCTGTTGTAGATGCAGTAGCTCGTGTATCTGCACCACTTGAAGGGTGGCTGGTACAATCTCCGCCCGGAACAACTCTCAAAGTCTTCCCATAGAAGTGTCGCCTTGTCTTGCATCTAGATAATCATGCTCCACCATCTGAATGCTGCTGTCTATAAGAGGATGACATCAAGGATCACCATGAATGCTGCTGGTGTCCCTATTAGCCTGAAAACTCTCACCATAGCCTCCAGCGAATCCTCAGCTGCTTGGAGTCCGTCTCTCTCCAGAACGTGGGTGGCCCCTAGTGTTGGAACACATGCAGCATGCTCAAGTGGTGTGCGTCGCCTCATGCTGGGCAGGGGGCATCGGTTGCCTAACAGTTGGTAGTCCCGCTGGTGCCTCCGCTGGTGCCTCAACTAGAACAGGGCCTTGTACTGAGGCCTCGTCGCTCAGCGGGCTGTCGGTACGTACAAATCTTGGGGCCCATGTTGGTCATCTGCCGGGAGGCATCCTGAAAGAAACATATGCGACATGGTCAAAGATTATACCTGGTGAGATGACCTGGTTTGAGTAGACTTATAGAAAACTTTTCAAAACACACTCGCAATAAGTGTTTTTGAGCACTGAGTCGGAAATATGAATTCAGTGTCCTGGTGTATGGATATGTCGGCCTCCCGCACCTACACTGGACTACCTGAACTGAAAACCACACTTATTACCCTTAACACTATTGCTTCACAGAACAAAAATATCATAGTCCTGGTTCTGCGATAAACTCGACGTCCTATGATACTGATTCTTTATGTCCCGTCCCCCGGGGCCCGCATCGTGACTACCCTGAGCCCGCCTTCCATAGGCCAGGGGCTGGTGACTAGCACCAAAGTCATAATTCCACAAAAACTGGGAAAGAATTTCCTTTATAAAATGTAACACACATAACCAGAGTACATGTGGAAGAAAAAACTAAGTAAAAGCTATATAACAAGTGTACTTAAAGTAAAGGGGGCCAGAATACCAGCCCAACTGTAATATACAAAAAAAAATGGATGAAAGTACAACTAAAAGGAATAATCAACTGAAAGGTGGAGGAAGCTCCTGGATCGTCCTCCGGGGTTCCTACCTAAAGGGTAAGTAAAAATGGCCTACTCAGCACTCCATGTCCATCAAACTCCACCGTGTGCCGACACGTCGTAAAGTCCTCCTCCGGGCATTGTCTAGTCCTGGAGCTCTCAGCCTCTGTCAGGGATGTCCGTCGTCTGCATCCAATACAATGAGGTGTGGTTGTAGCCTGTGCAGGGGTGAGTATAACGGTAGTCAGTAAGGACCCTAAGACCCTCAAGGTCTCACAAAAACAAACACGTATAACCACAATGTAATATTTCAATAGATAACCATTACTTTGGTATATGTCCATACATATACCTAGGTTATCATGTAAGCCATCTCAATCATTAGGAAAACACAAAGTTGATTGAATCAACTCCAACCAGGATTTTATTCATGATGTCGAAAC
Organism: Viscum album; assembly: GCA_963277665.1. NCBI lineage: Eukaryota > Viridiplantae > Streptophyta > Magnoliopsida > Santalales > Viscaceae > Viscum > Viscum album. Next base: position 861,910,093 of record OY728152.1, on the reverse strand, counting down.
CACGAATGCAGGAGAACTCTTTCTCTGTCTAGCACAATAGTCTGGTCACTACTCCGAGGAGCTACTCACTAACCTTAGATTTCTGAGGTACTCTTCATGTCGAGTACTGCGGGTCTGCCGCCGAACATAGTAGTTCTACCCACCATGGGTCTGCCACCTCACACAGTAGCGCACCCCCTGATAGCCTACAGAGGTACTCCTCCTGTCGAGTACCACGGGTCTGCAGCCTCACATATTATCACCCATCCTCCATTGGTCTTCCACCTCATAGAGTAGTTCTCCCCACTAATCTAGTCAGTTCACTCCGAAACGAATTGGACAAGCAGTCATCAGGTCTCAGCCAACTAATAGGTCTTCGTACTCCGTATGCTCGTCTCCAGGATGATTCGCTCCCCCAGATACTATTAGATACTCTCAGTGACAAGAATTCCCATTAAGAAGTATCTCAAATGTCCGCAACATTATTGGGATCTCAACGCAACAAACGGCCAGTCAATCAGACGCCCGGTCAGTGAGTTATTTGACTTTTTGTCCCGGGGGCCCAGTTAGTTATTGTACGAAACAACCCGACTCTATCTCAACTTTACCTCAAAACTCAATTAGAGTATTCCACAAGAACCATATCATCAAGAGGAATCCAACGTTGTTGACGACTTGTCAATCAGATGTCTGGTCCTTATGTTATAAGTGTTTCCGCTCTGAGGGCCCGGTCGGTTTCAGGTTCGTACCAACCCGGCCGTACCCAAACATCGCCAAAACCATGAGTTCAATATACCGAAACGACCATCTCAATCTGATGAATTCTAAAAAACTGATGTTGCATCGATTTTAGTTTCGTATCTCATGTTATGGTCGATTAACCGAAAATTCTCTGAAGAGGGGGGTCTCGGCCTGGTCGACTCGACCCAGCCCACCCTGGGTCGCCCCGGACTGGGTCGTCCCAACCCGGGTCCGGGTTCGGCCAGGTACGGAATTCCCTGGCCCGACACCTGAATCCTGGCCCGCGTGTGGGCGCCCCGGCCCACACAAGGGAAGCCCGACCCGCGCGGCAGGCATCCCGACCCACGCGCATGCGGCTCAGCTCTGTGGCCGGCCGCGACCACCAGCTGGCTGAGTAGGGGGGGGGGGGGTGGTTCTTCGTAATGGCGATTACAGGATAGAGCCGCTCGACCTCTCCAGAACCTGCGGTGTGGGTTCTGCTCCACCGCCAGGGCCGGGGCCGCGGCGGTCTTCTGCCGGCGGCATGTTAGGGCGCCGCTGCGATCTTCCAAGGGCCACCAGAGTTGTTCCGGTGCTCCGTTTTGCCTCTCATCTTCCCATGTGGCCCTCTCGAATATTTCTCTATACTGTGACGGCCTAAAAAATTGTTTCCCTTCCGTTCATACATCTCCCAAAAAATCATGCATCATGAACAAGTTGGCGGTGGGTCCGGACATATTCGTTAGCCCGTACCCACTGCATTAGTGGTTCAAACAATCACCCAAAAAATAATCACCCAAGGTCGAGGGTATAAATCACATATATAAAATTATGCAATATCCCCCTACCTCATAATTGACGTCACACGTCAACGAGCCATGGAAGATGAGCGTCGCGGTAGTCGGGAGTTGCGGAATACTGGTGTCGTCCCGGCAACGTTGGAGGAAGAGTCATTGTCATGACGTGGAAAGGGAATCTAAAGACGACATAGATTCCTTAATGTTGGGGTGCGTACGAAGGGAAGCGTCGTTGGAGAAGTCTTTTACATTCTTCATCGGAGTTGTTCTTCATTGAAGAACGATGTTCTTCGTTGCGAGGTACACCTTTCATATAGATCTCCAGAGCCTCCTCCAAAGAATATTTTCCAATGCAAATATAATAAAATCCACCAACATAATAACTCCAAGCACTTCAAATTAATTCGAAATGAATCAGTTAATTCAGGGTGCTCAATTAATTAAAAAAATGATGTTGGCACACATAATGGAGGGAGGATGAGAGTTATGAGAGGGGTTAAAGAGAGTTAATGAGTGGGGATGAAGGGTTAGAGGCTCATGTAGGCCCCACCACCACTAATATCCCATGGGAGGTTATGTGGGGTGTGGGCCCCACCTTCAACTCTTCTTTGGAGGAATTAACCACCATCAAATAAAAAATTATTTACACATTATTATTACTATTTTTTTAATGAAACTCCAAAAATTAACTTCTCCTCCCGAGAAAATGCCACTGTGGAAAAGGACCCCTTAGGCGAATACTGGTGCTACTAGTTCATCGATGTGCTCATGTTTCAATTTCGAGCACCGGTCTAAAAGATAAAAAACCCGCACGTAGGATTACTGAACCTACCCAAACAAAACATCAGAAATTGATTCTGGGCACACCACGCCCCGGAATAAGGTGCCGTCAGTAACTACTTACTCATAAAATTCCAACAAATTTATGAAAAACATTTCCTTGAAATTTCGGGATGTTTTCAATTTTAATTCATCCATGGTGTTTATGATAAATATTCTATATCCAAAAACTATAAAATAACATTTTTTATTTTCATTGTAAAAAATAGATAATATATATATATTATTTAATTAGGTTATAATAACAAAACTAATATAATTAATAAACTATATATTCATAGTATTTCAAAAAAACTATAAAAGTGGATAAAAATAATTTTATTTCTATTTACTCATTTTAGGATGTCTCCAATTTTCCATTTCATCTATAACAATTTTTTGGAGATTGAGGCGGTGAAATATTATGAAAATTGCAACATAATTAAAAATATATACAAAATAATTATAATTTAATTCACTAAAATTAACACTTATAATAGATTCTATTAAATTCCATTTTTCCTTTTGAATCATTTTTTCATAAGTAACAAAAATATAAAAAAATTCAAATTTAGGGAAAAATTATCCATTGAATATCTACTAAAATCATCAATAATTAAAATAATATTTCCTTTTTTATTTAAAAGGGAAATATATATGTTTTGAATAATTATAAATAAATTAGATCAATAGGGATTATTGTTTTTCCTTTTTATGAGGTTCAAATGACTATTTGAGTTATTTTCATTTCAATAATGATTATCAAACAATGGTTCTACCATGATTTTGTTCTTGTATATCAATTATTATATAACAAATAGAAATTTATATCAATAGAGGTTAATTGAAACATACTAATATCCTATTAAAAAATATGACATAATATTTTATAGCTTTTTAATTTTTTTTATCACATAATTTGAACAAATTATTACATTAATGATAATTATTTAAATTTTTTAAAACAAAAAAAAATTAAATTAAAAAAGTGCACATATTATTTTATAATATATTATTAATTCTAGTATATGAAAATTTTGATAGACTTATTATGTTATTTTATAATCTATCATTGTTTATAATACTATAAATAATAAAAAACATTAAATTAAAGCCTCAACAAAATCACTCTGTTTTCATTTATAAATATAACTAAGTGACCATGTACCTAATCCACAATTATTTAATCACACAAAACATTATGAATCAATATTCACATGACTTGATAATACAAAATCCATGTACCAAGTTCCTTTCATGACACATTTATGATACATTTATTATAATAAACTATTTAAAAAACATTGTACAGATTCCAACATTGGTCAAATAGGATTAGTGTATCTATTTTTGATAATCCAAAAATATTTCAAAAAACATTATTATATGTAATCTATACGATAATGATTTTGAATAAAAATATTTTTTATATAAAATTGATTTAGGAAATCTTATTTAATACCCATATTCTTAAATATAATTCCTTTTAAATTTAAAAAATATAAAAGAAGAAGTAATTCCCCTTGAATTAATAAAAATAATATTCATGTCTAACTTTGGTAAAAAAAATAATTATGTTAATGTCCCATCCTCAGTGTGACATTCTTGAAAACTTGATCCCTATCCTCTAACTCCAGAGGCCGTCTCCACTAATCAGCAAAATACCTTTGTCGAGACTGTGATGTAGCCATCATCTTCCGAATCAACTCTACCTGCTATGTGGTCTCCTGAATGAGATGAGGTCCCAGAAAAGCTGCCTCACCGGCCTCCATCCAACATAAGGGTGATCGGAATGGACTACCATACAAAGCCACATAAGGTGCCATATGAATAGTTTCTTGAAAACTATTATTACAGGGAAACACTACAAGAGGTAGATCCTTCTCCCAAGAACCTCCAAGGTCCAGAATGCAAGATCAGAGCATATCCTCAAGCACCATAATCGTACACTCAGACTGGCCATCTGTCTAAAAAGGGTATGTTGTACTCAAAAGTAATGTTGTACGAAAAGCCTTCTAATTTCCCTGATAGAACAGAGAAGTATAGATTACATCTCTGAATGAAACAATGATGTGTGGAAGTCCATGGAGACGTACAATCTCTCGAATATACATCTGTCCCAGCTCGTCAAAACTGAAGGTCACCTTGATCGGAAATAAGTGGGAATCCATTGTGAGCATGTCTATGACAACCCTTACCATGTTTTCCCCTTTATGAGACCTTGCAAAACTGGTCACGAGTCCATCGCGACGTCGTTCCACTTCCACTCGGGAATGGGTAACTGCTGTAAAATACTCACTGGTTGCTAATCTTATGACTTCACCTGCTGACAAGTAGAACATCTCATGAAAAACCAAAAACATCTCTCTTTATAAATGGCCACCAAAACTGGCGGTTTAGATCATGATGCATCTTATTGACGCCATGTTTAGCTTCCCAAACTGATGAATGAAAGTCCTGCATCAGCTTCTCGTGTATATCTGCTGGCACCCATACGCTTCCCTAAATATGAAAGATCTCATCCTCGCATATGGTCCATCTAGGAATAGGTTCCTCTCCTGACACACTTTCCTATTGGAATAGGCCTTCAGAATCTAATAGCTACCTCATTCGCTCCTGATCAACAAGATTAGAGGTAACAACCATAGAAGAAAGAAACTTCATCCCATGATAGTCATGCACCTCCAAAAGCATCTCAGAGAACAGAGCCATAAGCTGACACTCACTGCTGGCCTCCTTAGCTGCCTGTATCTGAGTCATCCTGCTCAACACATCAGCCACTGTGTTGTCCTTCCAAGGTGTATAGGCAAGCTCAATGTCAAAATATTGAAGATACTCAACCCACTTGTACTGTCTCAGATTTAGATCACACTAAGTGAATATATACTTGAGACTTTTGTGGTCAGTGAAATCCAAAAAATGCTCTCCCAGAAGATAATGTCACCAATTGTTTAAGGCATGAACAACAGCTTCTAGATCCAGATAGTGGGTTGGATAATTCCTCTCATGTGGCCTCAACTATAGAGAATCGTATGCAACAACTCCATCTCCCTGCATATACATAGTTCATAGCCCGACACCTGAAGCGTCATAGTAGAAAGTGTAGCTCTTGCCCAGCTCTGGAAAGTCTATTATCAGTGTTGAAGTCAGCCTCTCTTTCAGCTTATAAAAGGTTGACTAACAAAAATCTAATCACACGAACTCCGCCCCTTTCATGGGAAAACCTGTCAGCGGTACTTCTAAGCATGACAAGTCCTATATCTAACACTTGTAGTATCCATCCATCCATAGATAACTCCGCATCTCAAAGACGATCTCTGGCTGCTCCCATGAAACTACTACTCTCACTTTAACTGGGTCCATTGATACTCCTTTCTCTAAGATAAAATGAACCAAAAAGTGAATCTAATCAACCCAAAATTTGCATTTCAAGAGCTTAGCATATAATTTATTCTCTCTAAGTGTACTCATAACTATATCAATATGGTTAGCATGGTCCTATCGAGTGTGAGAGTACACCAAGATGTCTTCCACGAAAACCACCACAAATGAATCCAAGTATGGATGGTACACACGATTCATCTGTTCCATGAAGGATGCAACTGCGTTCGTATGACCAAACAACATAACCAAAAACTTGTATATACCATACCTACTCTGGAAAGCTGTTAGAGGTATATCAGATGGTTTAACGCAAAACTGATGATATTCGGACTACAAATGGTTCTTTGAGAACACCTGGTCTCCTCGAAGCTGATCGATGTGGTCATCACTCCTTGGAAAGGGATATAGGTTCTTGACCGTAAAAAGGTTTAGCTTCTAATAATCCACAAAAATCCTAAGGGTGCCATCTTCCTTCTTCGCAAACATGATAGGCGAACCCCAAGGATAAGTAATGGGTCGGATAAAACCCTTATCGTGCATCTCCTCCTACTATTTCATGATATTTTTCAACTCATGTGTTGCAATCCTATAAATAGGAATAGACACCAGTGCCTCTCTTGGAACTAGCTCAATCGAGAAGTATACCTTCCCCTCTAGAGGAAAACCTGAATAGTCCTCTGGAATGACATCTCTAAAATGATCCACCACTGGAAGAATGTCTTACTGTGAAGTCCCTTCATCATCTACATAAAGACTAACAATATGGGCTGTAATGCTACCAACCCATAATGCTCTGAACCAACTCTGCATCCCTAGGAATCCCACTCACCTTTATGAAGAAGGATCCACCATCTGGTGATACAAAACACACTATGTGATGACAAAAACCCACAACTTCTTGGAAGGGAACTAGCTAGTCCATTCTGAGAATGACATCATACCATGTCATCTCTAAGATGTAGAGATCTCTAGGAAGTGATACCCAACTGACATTACAGGGCACTCATTTCACTGACGTACACTTGTTGTTCTATTCCTTAACAGTGTGTCTAGAGTCAAGGTATCTATAGTGGAAAAGATACAGATCCATAGGATATTCACAACAACAATAGAGATAATGCTATGGGAAGCCCCATTATCGAAAAGAGAAGAAGATAAATCTGAGTCTACTAGGATCGTACCTGTAACTATAGAGGTTCCAGGATCCTGCTCCTGCTGGGTCTGCTCCACCACAAAAGTCTGACCTGTACCACGACCATGTGACCCTTCCTGATCACTCTGAGTTGATCCCCCCTTCTCTCTTTGAATGACAGGTGACTGACTACCACGTCCTCGACCCCCACCTCGTCCCGAACAGCCTGAAGAACTTCAGTTCCCAGACTGGTGAGAAACTAGTGGCGCTGATTCTGAATGAGGAGTCATGGAAGAACCCCTGTCACCAGATGCTATTGAGAAAACTAGACAGAAACGTTTGAGGTGACCCATCATGCCATAAGACCGACACTTCACTAGGTCTCTCTTTCACTGTGGACTCATATACCCAACGCTACCACACCGGTATTATACCACCTGGCTACCAGAAGTTGTGTCTCACCGCCCCTGATCACCGTGCGTAGACTTCCTACGGTGCATCCTACTGTCAGCTGGTGAAGTACTAACTCTGGAAGCTGAACAACCTTGGATATCATTTCCAGAATATCCCTGGTTTCGCTCTGCAATAAATACCTTGTTGATGACGGAAGCGATAGACGTCAGCCTGAAGATATTAACATGTGAGGGGATCTCCAGTCTCAGACAATCCTCAAACATACTTGCTATGGAAAAACCATATCCTCCCTGGAGGGGTGTAAAATGATAAAGCTCTATGAAACGAGCTGAATACTCCATGATAGAAAGAGTACCCTACTCTAGGATTATGATCTCTTAGGCCCCAGTCGGCCCTCATGGTCTCTAGATAGGAATAGTCATAAAAGACGCGCTGAATCTCCTCCCACATAATAACCTGTAGCTGACCCGCCTATGAGATCACCTACCACCACTTCTTGGTGGAGTCTCGAAGCATGTAGTTAGTGAACTTTAGCCACCTTTTTGGAGAAGTCTCCAGATGCTCAAAGATTGTCATCATGGATTCTAGCCATGACTCTACAGCCAGAGTACCTCCTTCGGCTAAGAAGGTGGGAGGATGCTGATGCTGGAAAACCCACGTAAAATCTTCCTTAGTTGAGGTAGGAGGCGGTGATCCCTGAAAGGTCTGCATTATCCTCAGGAATCCTTCCCTAATCTGCGCATCAAGGGTGGTAACCAGTATCACTGCAGGTGCTCAGGGTAGCACAATAAGAGGATATACGTGAAGTCGTTGTTTAGCCGAATCCGGTGTCTGATCACCGCCTAGCAGCTGGCGTTCAACTGGAGGACGTCTTGGTGCCATCACTCTGAAAGTTCAAACACACACATTAGATTACGATTAACAAATACTGAGCACAAGAGTAAAAGAGGGGAACAAGAGAATGAAAAATTCCAGTTTTACAAAAGACGACTACACGGCGTATATAAAAACTACACGACGTGTTCTACTATGTCATTCACATGGGCGTGTACTTCTTCCACAACTGGTCGTGTGACACCCAAACCACACGGCGTGTTGTCCCCACAAACAGTGTGTACTTGAACTCTATTACCCTGCCCGAGTCTCCTTACATGGATAACCCACAGATTCCTATTAATCCTAGACTACATAGCGTGTTCACTAAGGACATGATGTGTACTAGATAAGTTTTAACGACCCCTGTTATTAGAAACACGATCACCTATACGATTCACTCTACATGGTGTGCTCCATGGAAACTCTGTGTGTACATGAAGGACTTTCCCTGACCCGTGTTGTTAGTGACATTATCAGGTACTTATATTACAAGGCACAACATGTACAAACAGGACAAGATGTGTGAAGTCAATGCTTATCCAATCGTGTTGTTTGTAACATAGGTAGACACATGGTCACTACAACATGACATGTACTTATAGTACACGACGTGTTCCTAAATATTTTCCACAACCCCATGTTTCTGCCCACATAGTCATCAACATTGTTTGATAACTACACAGCGTGTATTCATGAAGTACACACCGTCTATTATGGGTTTTCCTGGGAAGTAGATGAGAAACTACTCTGAAGCCCAGAGAACAAAGAAAACAAGCATGAAGGTGCCAAATTCTAATCCCTGAGGGCCCATACTCCCCACGAATACAATATTGGAATCTCCTACATATCATTCACAAGAAACAAAACAATTATCCACAACGTTATGATTCATGAGGGCCCATAACACCTAAAGAATCGAAATTTGGTGTCCATTTCGGAAAATATCTACACAAACAATTACCTATCAAACAGCAGGTATTTTTATCAAGGCAACTATCACGACAACATTCATATTATACACATCATCCATTACAACAACATCAAATCACTAATTAATCCTAGATGGCATGTCAAAAATGCATGACATGTTATTCTATCAAGTGCCTATATGATTCATGAGATGGAATACCCTCATCTCATCAGGATGCCATAGAAATAGAACTTCAATAATATCAACAGAAACAAAACACATCATGTGAGTCACTCAATGTGATATCAAACGAACTTTAAAATTGCAATGTAGTAAAATTGCAACAACCAAGGTAGTATGGATTTTTCCTGTACACGGGTTATCAACTCCAGGAAACAACTTATTACTATTTACTTATTCCGTCCTATCCCTGGAAAAAAACTCCAAACAATATGTCATGGGAGAAGAAACCCTCTGATACCACTTTATAATGTCCTAGTTCCGGAAGCCACCCAGAGGGACCCCGTACCCGATTGTTCACATGGCCACAAGCACATTCCCTGAACGCTAGAGGCTGCCGACTAACAGCGAGGGTCTTGGGTGTGATAATGGGGAAACTATTCCCTCATTGGCAGAGTACATAGAGGAAGTACAAAAGTACATAAAATAGAAATCGAAATAAATATCCAACAACAGAACACAGCTGATGAATGATAAATAAACAGCAGGATACAGTATATAATTATGAATGATTCATGATACAAAAGTCTTGGAATGAAACCAAACAACTCACAAAGATGAATATAGTACTAAACCAAAGTACAAAATAAAAACAGATAAGAAACTCCTCATTATCGCAAGCCTTTTCTTGGTCCCATGATCTCCTTCTCCAAAGAAATCAGGAACCTGAAGTAGAATGGTGCTTTCCCTTATCTATACCTGCAATAATATAATCTCTTTGGGTCAAAAAGCATGACCCAAAATGGTTGTGAGACAACGGCCAAGAAGGAATCCACCCAAAGGTCAATACCTAACAGTCAGTGAATATATGGCTGGTAATGTTCAGTAAGTAGTAAATAGTAATGAGTGAACATGATACACAGTATTAAACAATCCACAGTTCTAGCATATAATTTACAACAAGAAGCAACCACTCAATCAAGTAAAAAAATGGTAACCTCTAGGTAGTTATCACATCCTAGCCCTTAAGGTTCAACCTACAAGTACTAGAAAGCCACTGGGAGGCTCACACAGTCTCACCCCTATGGTTCATCTAATGAATAGACTCTCTAGGGAAGCACTCACCGTCCATTCACCTTGTATTCTCTTATCGTACTAAAGGCGCTCTAGGGATGAATTCAACTTCTCATTCCCCATGTATCCGGCATCGGGGAACTATAGACACACTGGGGAAGAACTCAATGTCAGTTCCCCCTGTGGTCTCATATCGTAAATTAAAGACACTCTGGAGAAGCCCTTACATCCATTCTTTCGATGGTCTACTACACTAGGTTCTCACAACCCTGTGTAAAGTCTGTAAGTATCACATCGTGTAATGGAAAATGTATCCTCAAGAACTACATGGATTGCATTCTATAGCATCTAAGCATGGAATAAAAGTCACAATATCCTATAAACTAGGCATGAAACTAGAAAAATGCCAACATGAAAAACTAGACCAAATGGTCATAATAGGTAAACATCCATTTGAAAAACATCCAAAGCACAATAAATTACACTATTCACAAGAAATAACCTCTACTCAGGAATATTTGAAAAGCATGAAAACAACATGGGAAAAATAGGAAACACGCAATACCTCGATCAAGGGTATTGGAGGAATTTTCACAAAATACTCAAAGACTTCATATAGAAAGGCACAATCCACTTAGCTCGATGTTAGGAGATCGTAAAACATGATCCACATGGCATGAATATGAATAGAACATTGTAGATATATTAAAACACACAAAACGTTCAACCCACGATAACCCGGAATAAATAAGGAATTGGAAAACAGGGATCCGACAGAAGAGAGAACATAGTGATGTGGTGCCAACACAATCAGCAATGTTTGATTCAGAGGACGAACGATCGCTCAGGGGTTAATCGAAGATCCACTGCCATTAAGGAGCTCTCGGTCGAACGATACCTAAAAAGAGTATTCTCTGGTGATTGGATTCCACCCTGGTGCCTTTAATTAATAAAAAGATCATGGTGTGTAATTTTGAGGTACACGGCGTGTACTGGGATTTTCTGTACTCCTCTTTAGGCGGCCTCCATGTCACCCATACGTGGAAATGTGTGTGGCCATGAGACATTCAGCACAAGTCCTCAAGAGGCATCAAAGTACTCTACCTGAACATATAAAGTACATCGTGTGTATATAGATAATTTCAAGAAGTTATTATTTTTCACAAAAATTACACGAAATAGAAAAACATACCTGAAAAGAATTTCTGGGTTCTTACACTTGTAGTAAAACAATAAACTAATGAATCCACATTATATATTCTAGAAATACATATTAATGTGTTAATTATTGATTATTGATAATAAAATTTTAGGGATACACTCAATTCATTAAATGTGAGACCAAAATAACATCATTACCTCCATTTGTAAATGATAATAACCTGAATTCCCAATTGAAACAAAAAAAAAATCAATTATTATACATCATGTATACCTATCGATCCCCATAATGATTTTTAATGGCTTCATGTTATATAATATATGTATAATATAAGGATTACACATTTATATAATTTGAAAAATTAAATAAGGATGACGCCTATATGTGTCATGGCATATTCTTGATCATGTTATACATTCCTACACTAAACTCTAAAAATAAGTTGATTGATTATGAAATGATAGCAGGATTGAGATGTTGACATGATGATGAAAAAACATACAATAATAGTATAAGGATATAGAAACTTATAAACTAATTATGAGAATATACAATAAAATATTAATAAGAGTGGTATTAACCAAACAAAAAATAAAATCCCAAATGTGTGGTAAAAAATTCTTAAACTATCTCTATAGTAGAGAAGGAAACCCACATAAACACATAAAGAACAATTGTCATAAAAAATGTTTGTCCTTGAAATACATGCACTCATTTAACTTTCAACCATGTTAAAGGGAATACCCCACAATAGGATCATTTACATTTTCATAATAAAATATCCATGTAGTTAAAGTAATTAATGTGAGTATAAGAGTGAAATTTTAGTGGCCACCAAACCACCCTTATGATCCTACAATAAAATGATAACTATTTTTGAGAAATATAAATTTATAGTGAATATAAAACTACCTAAAAAATTCATATAATATTTCATTGAAACATAATCATGTATAAAAAAATAAATATCTCTTATACTAGGAGGATCTATTCAAAAAATTTCTTACATTAGGACTGTCCCAGTACTAATGTTTTGAATATATGTGGGGAAGACTTATAAGAAATACCATTAATTATATATGTATACTAGATTTAGTAAATAGACCCATACCATTGGAATGTGAAAGGGAACATAAGTAAAATTCATACCTTGTGGAAAAAGGGGTATGGGGTATTAAACATTTTGAAAATTAATATCCCTTAAACTCATTCATTCCCCACTAAATAAATATTTACATAAAAATAAATATATTATAAATATAACACTTATATAATTATATATTTCAATAAATATATAATTTTTTCATTTAATTATCCAGTGAAATTTTATATGAAATAGTTCTTTTAGTTACTCAATGATAAATAAATAAAATATACTAAAAAACTACATTGTATAAATAGGTAGTAATATGATATAATTATATATAAAACATTTAAAATTTATATCACAAAATAAAATTAAATTTTAGATTCAAAAAATTATTTCATCTATACATTAAAATATTATTGAATAAATAATCTTCTTTTAATCTATATGTAAATTAATATAAGATATAGTTTAATAGTGAAAATTTTAATTTATTTAATTTAACCATATAACATATCAAATATAGTTATCTAAGAGTATAATATATAATATGAGTACATAGACTATATCTAGATTTAGAGGGTTTTTTAGTTATTTATGAAGAGAGTATTCCATCAAAACCCAAGAAGACTAACTACTTTTTCAAGTAAAAATTATTATAACCAACCGAACTATCAAATAATAAGGGAACATAGGTAGTTATTCCACTTCACAAATAATAGAGTACATATTTAATAAAAACCAATTTAAAAAATTGAATCCATATGGACAAAGACGTATTCTATATATTGAATATAAACCATGAAAATTGTTTAGATATTTAATCCCTTGATTATAATGAAATGGTAATTTTCCATTACAAAACAAATCTGGGGAAATAGATGATTTGGATAGGGATGTTCTCTTATCAATCAAAAAATCATACTTACTAACTAAATAAACTTTTCTCATATCGTGATTGAATTTTAAATCAATTAAGACCAAGGAGTGAATTCCAACGATTCCATATATCAAAAGAAAAAATTAATGATATATTTGTTTTTGGTGGTTTTAATGTTTAATGAAAAAACCATGCAAAATTAAAAAAACTCCCTTGTTGTTCCATTGTGTAATTTGTAAATAGATGATGTCTACTAATTAGTGCTGAACAAACACAAACAACAACTTAGTTGAAATAAGGTACATAGGGATATCCAATCAAGTACCTTGTATATGCTTCTACTATGTACTATCCCACTTCTTCTTACCATCTTCCTACAATATCCTCTTAATATAATGAAAAGAATATAAAAACAATTGATGAGGAAAACTAACATGAGATGTTAGGTTCATAAAATTACACAAGACCTTAGGTGTTTTATATAAAATTTATCTAATAATAAGTTTCCATATATAAACCTCATTTCCGACACATGTTTTCTTTTCCCAAGATTAATTTCACCCTTTCCTCACAGTTGTGCTAGTGTTTATATTTGGTTTGATCAATGATTGAAAAACATGGGTTACTCAACCTCACATTATTAGATCAGTGCTACCATATAAAAACATGTAAATATGTATATATATATTATTATAAAATAAATTATTTGACCTAGGTTAATCACAATTACACATATTAATGTGTTAATATTTTAACATGGAAACTTACCAATAACACTATTTTAATGTTAGTGTGAATTATACAACCCGTTTTTCACACCATTGTTTTCACCATTTGAAGAAGATGTTGTGGATTCTGAAATACCCGTAGAAGATAAATATTATTGTAATATTCCATCGATTTATTTAACTATAGTTTTTTCTGCAACCTTCCACAACCATCTAGGGAGGTTACTAGTGTGAGAATGTGTAACAAAATTATTAAAATTCACATATTGTTATCATCTCATTATTAGGATCACGAAAATGTAAATTTTATGTTTTCAATAAAATTTATAAGATTAAATATCATAAGAAAAATATTTAAATATATAACATTTTTCAATATAATAACATTGATTGAATCATGTATATTGTTTAAATTTTAGTACAATAGTGTTTATTTCATCAATATCTATGTAATGGAATACAAATTATATAATATTTCTATATTGATTTTTAAATTATCAATTTTATATGAAATGAATTTATAACACCTCTTTAAAAATTAAATAAAACATAAATCCTTATTTACCATATAGTTATTCCAAAAAATAAATTTTAAGTTGATATTTTATTAAATATAGATCATCTTTAATGAAATTTTTATTATGTAATTCAAAACTATGCTATAATATTAGAAGTTTTAATATTCTCCCTTTGTTTAATCATTTTATAATCATTTGATTTATGTTTATAAAATTTATTTATCATTTTCTCAAATTATTTATCAACATATATAAATATTATGGGACAAATAAAAAATATATTTATAATAAATGAAATGATTTAAAGGCACCAAAAAATATAATTATATTGTTGTTAAACCTCATAAAAATACATTAATTAATTAGGGAATCCAAAAACACTGATGGAAAATTATTCTCAATGTTATAATTCTATCATTAATCAAATGGGGATATGGTTTCATGTCAATGACTTCCATCAATAACTGAAATGTAAAATATTTTTATGAAAAATATTAATAATATTATCTTATATCTACATTAAATTTCCAAAAAAATTCCCATGATTATAATAAATTATAAAAAATTATAAAGTCATAGAAAAAACGTGAAGTTAATTCAAATATTAAATCTACTTTATGTTTCAATGTCTAGAAAATTTGATAATTTTCAATTATTTTTCTATAGTATTTTAAATGTTAAAATTTAAAAACATTCCATGAATTTATTTTATGATGATTAATTAATAAATTTCAATATAGTATCTACATTTTAAAACACCTATAAATTGCAACCATCCAACTAAATGTCAATTCCTCCAATTAAGATGATGTACCGATTAAAATGAATCTAATGATGTAAAATTATCCCCAAAATGAAAAAATTATTTCCAAGAAAATAAATATTAATATTTTAGAGAAAAAAATTTTTATACTTACCTCATGTGAAGACATATGTTTTTCTTATCATACAATTTCTCCACTATCACCCGAAACTCTCTTTCACTCTTATATGCCTCTATGGCATATTAGCCATATTGTTAGTTCAGCCCCACGATACATCCCCAATACAATCCTTTTCGCTATATTGGTCTCCATGATAAGTGGTTTCCTCCATTATATCCCAATATCCGTATGATATAATAAATAATGAATATTGAATGTGAGTTATTATTTCCATGAAATCATAAAATTTATGATGTAATTTGAATATTCCATTACCTAATGGGATAATTTTTTGTTGGAAATTAATAAGGAATTAACTACACATGGTATGTCTAAAATCAACAACAGTATAAATGGAATGAGTTTAGGGAGGTTATATGGGTTAAATTTGGAGCCTAAAAAATTTGTGTTATGTTCAAATGTTTTATAGGTTTTTGGTGAGGATTTATAGTTTAGGGAAAATAATGTGGTTCCCAAATTCACAATAACCATTCAGATCATTTTAAAAAGAAATATATTATCTCCCACGGTTACCGATAAATCATTATAATAATTAGAGGTCATTATTGGAGGCTTATAGAGTTTTCATAAGCACACATGACTGGTGCATTCTTTGGAAAACAATCCATCCAAACCGTTTGAGGTGGTGGGTGTTAAGGTTGTTATAATCCCATGGATGGTTCTTAGTATGAAAAAATAAATATCCAAAACCATGAAACAAATTAAATGGTAAACTTTATGAATTACCTTGAACAATTTAAGAGGAATACCCCAATTCTCTTATCCTAATTTGAGTGCCCGGCTTTTCATCCACCATATCCTTAAGTATTTTCCTCCCACGTGTAGGAGTATTTTTAAGTAGTTATACAATGAAATTTAATGTGAATTAAATTATGTTATGATATTTTTTACTTCTACCCCATCATGTTATAATTTCATTTTTCACAATTTATGGATTTTTTTAATACTCGCAGATCAGGGTGGAATCAGATGATTAAGATGGGTATATCACTCTACATAAGAAGATTCTACACTAGGAGGTTGTCCACACATTATTATGTAATGTTTATTTGATATATATAACCATGGATAATTTTTAATGATTTCCAGATTAATTTAAATTATATTATATTTCATTAAAATCATTAGTTCAGTATTTTTACAGATTTGAGTGAGGTGTATGCTATAGAATGCATGTGATAATTTTTATACTAATTTAGAATTTCTGGAATGACGGATGGGAAATAGGTAATTTGAATCATTATATTAAATATTTTATTTATTTATATATTGTGGAAATTAATTAATAAATTATACTGATTTTATAATTACTAATTTTTGTCATTTTATTTTGAGATAATTCCTTGGATTCATTCGATGAGGATCGATAGTATGGGTTGGTTCATTCCAGAAGGTACTATGCTAAATGATTGATCAAGAAAGATTCAGAAAACATATTGGGTCATATATAATAACCTGGGTAGAAATTATTATGTTTTTTGTGATGTTTGTGAATTCTCAGGAAGGCCATTGATGATGATTTATGAAATGAAATTTAAATAAATAAAATTTTTATTTAAATGAGAATAATATTTTCCATTTATAGGGATTGGTACGGGGTGTTATGAAAAACCACATATGTAACTTCGTGAATCCTTGGAAATTTATGGTAAATACTAGGACCATTGAGATAATGGATATTTTTTGAACCTCCCAAGATATGTGGTAAGACCTATGATGACATATTGACCCTCATGTATAAGATTGATCTTAACATTTTTAAAGGGAATGTGACTGGATATGGATATACCATGGTGGTATGGGGGGACCCCTATGATAGTTATTCGATTCCAAACCTCTTGACTAGTGAACCAATTATTAATGATTCTCATATGCCATGTACAAGACTAGATTGATGGACAATTATAGATTGGGATTTAGGTTGGGTTGGTGTACTGACTCAGAGTGACGTTATGGATAATGATGGGATATGGGTCATATCATGGCTATTACCCATGTGGCGAGAACCCATGTAGACCGCAAGGTAATGCTACCCCATAGATAATCATGATAGACTGGATTTCATTCGAGCATGAGGGATATGACCTAGAAGCTGAATGTTATCGAAGAACACATGGTGGATTCCTCCACTATTGTGACCACCCAAGTGACAAATATGGTTTTTCAATTGTGGATAATATTGAGTTTGAATATTTTGTAATGGATATAGATGATTCTAGAGAGTCTATCATTTGAATATGGAACGATAGTATATGGAATTTCTTGTTTTTTTATTAATTATTCTTGTTGTATACCAGATAGGAAGTCGTGATAATTATATTAAACTCCCAAATTTGTGGATTCTATCTTCTAATAGGGAATATATCTGTATATATCACTCCCATAAAGAATTTTTTTTTCTTGGAGCCGTACACCAGAGATGAATCACTCCTTTAGGGGAGGTTGGTTGAAAATCCTATTAACAGTATGTTTGGATGAGGATTCTCTCATAATGGTGATATATGATACTAGTTTGGAGGATATGAATTTTTAACCTGAATGATTTGGTGAACCACCACATGATATCATTGTGTGGGCCATACATTGGCGGATCAAGGCATATAAATGTCCTAAGGCCTAATACATTTTGATGTGATTTTGTTCATGTATACTGTTATAAGAGATTTTGTTGATTACTAATATATAATACCATATGGTAAGTTAGTGATAATATTATGGAAAACACTGTATGAGTGTTTCTATGTGTTATTATTGGAAAATTGTCATGAAATTCCTAAAATAAATCCATCATCAAGACAATGTATATATTTTGGTGAATTATCTTCTATAATATAATTATTTATTTCAACTAGGAATGACACATCCATAAATCACAATGTATATTGGTCTTTTTGAAATAGAGTATGTGGTTCCCTACTGATTTTAATACTAATAACCTACACAGGGATCCATTTCATTTGGGTACCTAATATGATTTTCACATTTATAATGGTACATATTGTGTTCAGTCTGATGCTTGGATGTGTGGGGTGGCTCCTAAAATTTCATGGTGATCGGTATAATATTTGTATATTTATTTTCCAAAAGTATTTTTTTAATTTATTTTCATTATTTTGGTATGTATATGTTGTTATCCTACATATAAGTCATCAGTATGTATTCCCTTAATATTTGATATTTCATGAAATTTATTTTATTATCTATTATTTTCCATATTTTTCAAAAACAATTTTGAGATTTTTTTCAATTCTTTTTGACATTTGGACATTTTTCATTATTACACACTATGATAGTGATGTATATTCCTCTAATAGCTCTATCATATTCCTATGTTTTTGTTAGCATCCTCTAGCTTATAGGGAGGCATACATGAGGTCACAATGTGAACTTATCTAATTACTAGTCATAGAGTGAGTTTGGGTGGGAAATTTAAAACTATTATCCAATAATTATTTATCTATTTTATTATTGTTTTGGTATAAAGTAAAATTGGAATTTATTAATTATTTAGAGACATTGATGGATATTAGAGTGGTTCAAAGAGAATATTATTCATGTTATGATGTATAGTTTTTAGGGATATGATATTGATTTTCATTTCATTTAATTTTACATTTTTATTTGATTTTTATATTGAGTGATAGAATTGTGGACTGGAGTTGAAATTTTTTATGTATGTCCTACCCTTAACCATTTAGCAAGTTGATATTAATTTGATTATAAATCTTTAACTATGGAGGGAAAATGCTTCACATGAATCATATCAGGAACATATGAATCAAATGATACAGGTATCATATGGTTTTTCTTATCATTGAACATAAATCCATAGTTTTTAAAATGACCAAAAACTCCTAATATAGTGGTTTCCCATATAAGTACATGGTTTGATTCTACCAAATTGGTATGTATGGTATAAAAATATAATTAAGATAGTAGGTATTGTGTATCTATGATGATATTATAAATAATTAGGATGATGGAATAGTCCAAATGAAAGGAGGTGTATTGAACATGATGGGTCCATATAGAATTGGATGCTTTATTATGACCCCCTTCATATGGTTGTTGATAATTTTTTTAATTTATTTTCTAAATAACAACCTATATAGTATTTTCTAATATATCATGGAATAAAATACTACATATCTAAAACCTTATATATATTATTTATCATAATATATCATATAGGTATATGTTAGTTCACAATTAAGTGATCGATAAAGAGACTGTATCTTTTTTTGATCGTATTTCATGTGAATTCATGTGAGGATGGGTTCCCAAGATAGATGTGATGATCATATTGAGATTTTTTGCATATGATGTATCATGAGTGGGTTTATGGAATGTTTATATCACTAGGCCTTCATGATGGAATGATGTATGATGACATGTGGTTTATAACAATAATTTTATAGACTTCCAATTTAGAGAATGAGTGGAGTCATAGAATACAGTAGTTTGGAATTATAACCATGCAGTTCAAAATGTGTTATGATTGAGGGTGACTTGTTAATTGGATTGGCCTGGGTTTGGGGTACCTTCATAGGTGGTGAGATTTATTTTATTCTCATGATGAGACCAATGCATGATAGGTGATATGGGTTTTCATTATGGTACGGATAATTACCATGGATTATGAGGAATCACCTAGAGTACATGGGAATCAAAACAGTTATTGATATGAAATACTATTCGCATTCCTGAACATTTGGTGCTATAAGTATACTCATAGAATCATTATGAGAGTATGTGATGATTCATATAACTGATATGGCATTGGGTGGGGGGAAAAATTTTGGAGGACATTGAAATTCATTGTACGAAAAATGATAACTACTAGTTTAATAAATAAGTCTATTACTGGTTAATTAATTTATGCATTAAAGAATGGGAGAGGTGATCCTTATAAGTATGGGTTTTAAGAGATCTCCTAGGATGGTGAGTGTTGTGTTCAATGGAGAATGGTCGTCCTGGTCTTAATAGAAAAGACACATTGGGGAATGATTTATATGTTAGTTTTAGTGATGCCCATGAGTGGTATTGGGATTGATAATATTGAATAAGACCCTTTCATGAGAAGTAACCAGTATATTATAATGGAATAATGTTTGGAGGACGTAAGATCGCACATCCATGAAAGTAGAGAAATTTATAAATAATATTATTATTCAATTATGTTATGAGTATAGTTTTTATTAGAAAAAATGTAATTACTAGAGTTTTTATTCATTAATGTTATGCAATATGTCCTTGAAAGAGTCATGGGTTATAGATTGGGTTCTCTAGTGTGCCTCGTGAGTTTTTTTATCATTGGTGGTATTGTTTATTTTTTCCTTTGTAACATACTTTAGGGAGCATAGTTTTTGGGAAAATGTTCAATAACTAATTCTTCATGGAAATTATAGTTGATTTCATAATGATTATGGTAATATAGGAGGATTGGATCAAGGTTATGGTGAAATAGTGTGACATTATAGGTCAAAGTTATTGAGTGTATTATAGGATGTGTAGCCAGTACTTTGTATGTTGATATTAAGGAAAATCGTGGGGCCAAACCATGTGAGGTTGTGGGTGTTGAGGATACTGTAACCCCAAGCTGAACATAAATTTTTGAAAACTATGTATCTCACTAAAATGGAAAATGTACCAATCCTACCCAAAAAATATTTAATTTAGAATCCAAAATTCTCCTTTCATTCTGTATATACATGAAAAATCCTTCTCCCTTGTATCTGTTCCCCTCATCTCTTAAGTTTTGCGAGTTTAAGATGGTCATAATTATATAATGTTTTATGCATATTCGACATTGGAAAAATATTTTTCTCATATACTCCCTTTAAATGTAATGTTTTTTCATGGATTATGGAATTTTTTTATTCCACCATATCATGGTGGAGTCAATGGAGCATGATGTTGATTTCACTTTTCATTAGTTCAGATATCAATAGAGACCATATAATTTTCATAGTGAGTTATTTTATTGAGGGTTACATCCATGGTAAATTTAGAAAGGCATTGAACACAAATTAAATGGAATAAATTATTTTTTCATCAAAATTTGGTACAAATTATTTAAATTTTGAATTCAGTGGAATGTTAGGTGTTCTAGAGAGTATTATGGTCACATTTATATCATGGTGAAATCAACCAATGATATTTTATGGGATTTTTAATACATAAAATAAATTTATTACATACAAATATATATTTGATATTAGATAACTAATTATAATTTTATTATAATTAATTATTTCTTGTAGTTTAAGTTTTGAGCAGTGCCTTTGATTCATTATATGAGGTTGGATGAGCATGGGTGGTTCTTGGATGTTTCTATCGGGAATTGATGGTTGGGGTGGAAGGCTTATAAAATGGACATTTATATCCTATGATTTCCCTATAGAATTTTATGTTTTTTATATTTTTATGTCGCTATTGGTTTATTGAAATGTGGTTGATTATCTATAATAAATTTAGTTAAATATAAATTTTATAATGAAATTTAAATAGATAATTAAAGTGGATGTGCATCGTGGTTCATTACTATATATTTTTTATTATATTGAATCTGTAGTTTATAATTGTTATGGTCAGGACTATTTAAATATGGAAGGGCCTCTAGAACAGAATTATATTTTTATTCTTACATAGTAAGACCATGTTTCCATAGAGTAAAAACATGTATCTCTACCTGAGGAATGGCCAATATGGATTGAAATGATAGGAACATGGGGTTCTAGTGGGGACCTTGTGATAAATTGTAAAATCAAAACCTCTTAATATCTGACTTAAGATTCAATTTGGTTTTTTGGCCCATGAATAGGACTATTTGAATTTAACATAAGTATATCATGATTTTGGTTTGGGGAGTGGTATAAGAAAGAGTTTCCATTAGGATCGAGATGTGTCTTGGTGCTACTGGGATACCATCATGATGATGATTACCTAGGGGTCCCATTGGGGGATACCATAAAGAATGAACTTGGTAGGTAATACCTGGGAATGGGTAGAGATGACTTTGGTGGGATTGAATATTATTCTAAATGGGTTCGGCCTATAGCCACCCATTATTAAATACTAATTTCATGGATAATACGGTATAACCCATGGGGAATAATTATTGTATTATAGAAACTCTCAAATGGGTGATTGTATTAATGATTATAGGGAAAATGCTCAGATGGATCACTCCTATAGGAAAAAAATTTTATGCTCAGGGAGATTTTACCAAGATGGATCACTCCCATAGTGGATAGTGGTTGATATGACCCATTGTCTGCTACTCAAATGAGGAGACTCCCATTGTAGAGATTTTTCATATTAGTTGTGTTATATGGATTTTGATAGTGGATAATCTACACGACCATCACATTCCAGCTCAGGGTTGACATTACAGTGGGGGTCAGAGCATGCGACCAGCCAAGGGCCTAATATCTTCTATGAAGTGTGTAGTTGTATTTACACAAACATTGTAGGATTGAGATAATTATTTTAATATATTGTATAGGGGTCTATAATACTACTATTGAATTCTCCATATGAGTTGTATGAGTGTTTAATGTTGGAAGCATTTCCTATTTCCCTCAGAGACACTCCAAAATCAAGATTAATAATGTTGAATAGAGACTTATCATTAGTAGTTGAGTTTTAGTTTTTGTTAAATGAATGAATCATGCACAAAAAATATTATATTATAGTTTTTACTAGTCATTTTTTGTGGCAATCTTCTTAATTTCTTACTCATTCAATGCTCAGGACATGACTGCATAGTGGTACCTTAGAAGACAGTTGGATGGTTTGAGGTATAGATTCGGCTGACTACCAGTTTACATCATCAGAGAAAGATATAACATGTTTTTGGATCTATTTATGTGATTTTCACACTATTTCATGGACATGTACTTTTTATTTAATTTTCATTCGTTAGGTATGTGTATGTAATCGACCTTGTGGGAGGTCAATTTTATGTATTAATTTGATATTCACTCCATTATTGAAATTGATATATTATTAAATCTTGTATACATTTATCTTCATATGTGTTTTATGTTATTTAAATTTTTGGAAGATATTTGGTTATTTATTACCAATTGACACTCCGATATGTGGGTACAATATCCCTTCAATACCACCTCACACCCCATGACGTTAGCAAACAAACACTATGGTATAGAGAGGCATGTAATATTTCACATTGTTAAATGCTATTGATAATTTTCATAGAGTGTTAAAAATTTGGGTTTTACAATAAATATAAATCCATTAGTATGAGATATGGGATAAATTTGGTACCCCCTCAAGTTGAGATGGTAATGTCATGTAATATGGATCCTTAATAAGCCATAATAAATTCAACGGGCCTCATGAAAATTATAGAAATCGTTATTTACTTCACCAATATACATTTCTATATTTAGAGAATCAAATTAAGATTTTAGTGTCACATAGATGAATCTTCAATCTTATCCTTCTATGATTGATATATTATTTCTATTTACATTTGGTAGACCATATATATTCTTGAATCAATATAAATTTATTTATAATACCTAAAAATTTCCAAAACCTCATAATATCACATTTCACATTCCATTCGCAACACTAAAAAAATTTATACGGTCGCTAATTTTAATAATTTTTTAATCCATGAATATAATAATATGGTAATTATTACCATTTGTAAACTCTACTATGTGATGGTTTTTCGAGAATGATCCACTAAAATATTAAGACACATGCACTCTTCTTATTCTCAAATGATTTAATATTATTTGTTATCTATAAATTAATCTTGGGATAAATTCCAATACATAGACATAAAAGAATTCAAGGTGTTTATTTCAATTCATGAAATAATATCAATGTGAGGTGTATGGCTAGATTTGATACAATCACTATTAGAACTCTATGTTACGTCACTATCCCATGAATATAAAGCATTAAATGTTGATATAGTAGATCTAACCATTAAATATGTAAAAAATATTGAATCCTCAAAATTTTATGCAAAATAATGCTTATTTTATTATTACAAATGGTAATTCAAGGATGATGAATCATGACTTCCATTTATATATCAGTAAACGTACACTATAGAATCTTGAATACTTATATAAAACTAGTAGAGATATTATTACCCTCTAATTACATTATGATATATATAATATTGTGATTTATATCCTTACAAAAACAATTTCTCCAATATACTTGATTAATTTTTACAATACTATGATGAAATATCAACAGATAATAATAAAAAATTCATAACTCCTCTTTCCATACTACCTAGATAGTAAAAAACAACAAATTAAATAAAATTAAATGTACCCACGCATAAAACGAACCCTATAATGCCACTCTAAAAGTTTTAAGAGCATGAGACATATTAAATTTTGGTTTAATAGAATGACCATTAGTAAGACTTTTTATAAGAGTTTAATCCACAATCAATTAGAATAGGGATCATTTCCTATCGAATTCTCCAATATCTTGATAAAAAATAGTTTTCCAACCTATAACCATCCACCCATCCTAATCCTATTAAACCATCCAATTATTTGTATTTTATGGAAAATATTACATTATGAATTTACCCATTCTCAAAGCAAAAAATATATCAAAAAAATTTCTTTATGTTTAGTTTTTCCATTTACATGAATTTAAATTCATGTACCTTCCATAAAACATAAAAAAAATTAACACATGAAATGTTAATACCAAAAATAATTATATAATAAAAAAAATTATCTATGAAAATAGATTTAAAAAATGTTTTTTTAATCTATAATTCATGTTTGTTATAGTTGGGTTCGTTTATATATAACTACCATTATCCCCAATCAATAACAAGATAATTAAATTTTCGCATATTTTTATCAAGTAAATTTAAATAATCTTAATAAACCTTATAAAGTATCCCCATATCTAATAAATATATGAAGGGGATAACTTGATATTTAATCATTACAAATAGAATAGGGTATATGAATCTCCAAAATATAACAAAAATAATTCACCGAAAATATCATATAAAAATGTGAATTAATTCTATAAATTTATTTTATTGAGTGATGATAATAACTATATATTAAAAATCGTTACATTGATTATACTACTAATTGAATAACTATTAAACTCCATTTGAATCATTTATATCTCTATAAATATTATTCCTCTTATGTGAGGTGACCCATTAAATGAATAAAATGTAAAAATTAATCATCGTAAATATACTCTATTTTTAGGTTCTCTTGAATTCATTATTTGTTTATGTAAATAATCTTCAAGGTTCTTCTCTTTTTCATTTTTAAATTAAATAAATTTTAATGAATGCCACCAAATATATATTTCTATATGGATATAAAACATATTTTATGATTTCATTGAACATAGATGGTGAATTTAGGATCACTAATTGAGTAAAACCATAGTCATGTGCCATATACAGACTGAAGAAACTATTACCCTATATATAATCATCTCAAACATGAACTCAGTAATATTAATAACAAAAATCTATTATAGAGAAAACTAAATCCACTCTAAGATAATTGAACATGTCCTTGATATGTGGTAATGAGTAACTGTGCAGCAATACCACTAGACACAATTATATATATTCAATATAAATCAATAAAATTACATATATTTTCCTTTGAATATCTGAAATGTGTGTCCTAATTTGAAATGTGTTACTATAAAAAAATTCTACCAAAATCATTTATGAGAACCCAAGACTGAAATAACTTTTATGGATACATTTTGTTGGGTTCAATATTGATAGACACTACTCATGGAATAGGGTTAGCGATAAAATAAACATCTTATTGGGGAGGAAAAATAACTAACATCTCCAAAAAATTTATCTAAATACAATATACCAATTAAAGAAATCTATTAATAATCTATAAATATTGAATATAAAACTATGATAACAAAATTAATTGTGTCACTCATTCTTTGTTGGAATCTCGTATGAGTTTAAAGGTAATTATATTCTCTAAATAATTATCAATATAAAAAAGAATAATAATATAACTTGATTATAAATATAATAAATATAATTATTGAAATATTAAAATTAATTAATTCTACTGATGATAACATTCCAAAAAATCTATAATTTAATAATATCACATGTAATTGTATGAAAAAACTGAACATGAACACAATTTTAAAAAACCAAACTCTATATCAGAATTGTATAGTCTAGAGTTGTCAATGTCTAAGATGTCTATATCCTTATCTTGGATAGGGAAATTTATCTTGTATGAACCAATCTAAAAAATTAATATGACGATATTCAACATAATATAAACTAGCATTAGAACAATTACCACAAAAACTCATCTCCCACATGGTCCTATTCAATTTTTATGATGCAATGAACTCTCTTTGGTTTACATAAACTCTAGTAATCCTTCCGTAACTAGAAATATATCATATTAAATGTCTAACAAGTCATTTTCAGGGAAATCTACGTAGGAATATTTATTGTGGAGGACCATAAGTCGGTCGTCCTCTCACTCTACCATGTATCAATCCATAAATACTAAAACAATAATTGTTTCCCACCATATGATTATTTCCTCTAAAAAAATCCCATAAATCTTGGTCCATACACTATTAGTTCTCATTTTTTATACAATTATAAATATATGAGGAATAAAAATTCGCATGACAATTCAACTACATGTATAGCATAGTCCTCAAATTTTCACAATGGATTTTAATGTGGGAAATACCTATTTCTAATGCATATGATGGTGATGGATTTGGATGAGAAAGAGAAAATAAACATTTTATTGCTATTTATAAGGTTTTTTATATCAAATAATTCAATTTACCTCTACTCTTTGAGAATCCATTAACAATTATACTATTGGAAATCCCCTAATCTCAAATAAAACACTACCCAATATTTTGAATATTTCTCCCATACACTATTACTCAATCAATGAATTTTGAATAAGTACATATATTAAATTATTTTATATGAAACATGATCTCATTTCATATAGCTTAATTAATCTATATATTTCCAAGAACTTAATTTTTTTATTATATCATCTGAATATCAAAACATAGAACGTGAAATAAGTAGTAAAATTTTATGCGAAATAAGTTACTCGATGATCCCTCAAAAGACTATACGTCCAGTCCATATGTATGGTCACCAATAAATACTCTCATTTAATATGTGTATTAAAAACCCTCTATGTATAACTAGTATTATATAAATCCCTCAAAATACTAATTCACAACTATAATGTTTCATATTTATGTAAACTATTCACCAACAACATGACGTACTGTGATGGGAATCCTCTTTGATGATATTGAATTTGTACCACATGGAAACAAAAATCACACTCTTGACTCTAGAGTATTGGTATTTTCTATCGTTTAAATTTTATATGTCCAACATTTGAAGATCCTACGATAATTAACAACAAAAAATACCTTACCAATTATATAAAGGATCCATTATACCATATCCATATTCTCCTATATCAAAGACTCTTGTACTTGGGTAATTTAAATATTTTATATATATTGAAATATTTTTTAGTTTTAGGTTTTATAATTATATCTTTATCACTATAACTAATTAATTATTTACATATTTATTTAAATCTAATGTATAATTATTATTATACGTCATTTTTAAAGAATACAATTAATTTATATAACTCTTATTTATATCGTATATACCCAAGAAGTGTGGTATAAATGATTAGAGTAACATTTCATCAAGTAGAGTATTCTTTAGGAACTCATTGTGATAAAAATACATTAGTTAAATACTATATTTTGACTAAGACAATTGATGTTCATTAGTTTTTTTTAATTTAGATTATCTCAAACAATCCTCACAATGTTCTTACTCAAATAACCATTATGTGACCTGATAATGATATTATAAGTACGTACATACTGGTATATGATATCCCAAGAAAAAACTCTACAAGATTCAAGGAAACTAACATCTACTCATGTATCATTATATAAAAGAGAATAATTTACTCAATAAACAATATATCTCTTAATAAATAGATGTTCATGAGGAAAATCAATATATATTAAATAATAAACTATCAAATATTTCATAAAAAATAAAAATAATTGTATACAACTGAAACATTAATTCCTTAATAAAATATTTTATCCCTACCCAATATAGAAATTAGAAAAATAAATAATAACATAATTTCATGTTGTTGTTTCTAGAAGTTACATCACAACTAATATAAAAATGTCCCAAAAAACATTCTATTTTCTATTTATTTTATGCATAGACATAAGGTGAATGATCACAAGTGAAAACTTTGGGTTGACAAATAATACATAGTATATTTATATGAGCCATTAAAAATACCAACACAAATAAATAGTTTTTCATTTAAAATAATTGTTTTTTACAAAAAAGATCTTATAAACATCCGAGAAAATATTAATTTCATTTATAAAATCATAAATTATGTTTTATTTTTTCTAACTAAATAAAAATAATTATATATATTGATAAATATACTTATGTTTTATATTATAAAAATTTTAAAGGACACCAATAATTTAGGCCAAACTAGATATCTATGGTGTACACATAACTATAGTGGATCCAAGACAAATGGACAACAAACATTATCATAGATGTATTTTAATCTATTGTATCAAAATTTGACTCCTGATATATTTTGGAACTCATTCTACTTTTACTCAAAATTTTGTTCTTTAAAAATGTTTTTTCGTCAGATTATAATGATATCATCGCAAAACCTATAATATTTTTTCCCAATGATTAAACCTAGATACAATATCATGTGAGGTTATAAAATTTCCCTTTTAAATTTTTTATATTAATATTTAAAAAAAACATGACTTCCAAAAAATTATATCTATGGGGAAAAATAAATTTTTACATAATGCATAAATATCATAAAATGACCTAGTCTCTTGGGAGAGAAATAGTGTAAACACATCACTGATCTTACCATATATTTTGAACTAAATCATTAGTTATATATCTTTTACACCTTTATCTGATAGAAATATGTAAGTATAATAATATATTTTAATATATGTATATACAAGATTCAGTCTACATATAATCAAAATTAATATCTGTGAAGGGTAATGTCATCATTTAAATTTATCTGATGGTTTTAGATTATGATTAAATGTATCCATGATTGCATCAACATCATCAATATACAATATTAATTCTTTATTTGAGACAAAATTAATGAAACAAAAAAATATAACTTAAATAATATCCTTTAAATTTTTCATTCTCTTTAATGATATTGAATTTTCCATGAGTTCCCAACATTCTTTTATGGATAAATAATCAAAATATTTTAATTTTTTTCAATTATGAATATAAAGAATTAATATTTTTTTCATATAATATCTAAAAAAAATATTCAATAATGTTATCATTATTTTTACAATTTACAATATAAAATATACATGGTACTAATAAATTCATTATTATTTATTTATTTACTACCCATATTAATTAACCATGAAATATCCTAACATTTTATTATAAATAAATTAAATATTATATTATTTTCACCTTAAAATAAATATTAAACATATTACATTATATATATTGAGTAATTTTTACAGTAATAAAAATTATTCACTATTTCTACGATTATTATTGAATAATTAGTCTTCGTTGAGTCATCCTTTGGATTCCACTATCCCACAGCACTGGAATAATGTGTTTTAATTATCGTAATTCCACCATATATGTGTCAAAAAACTATACCATGAATAGATATAATAAACGAGAGATAAGAATATTGAATAACCCCACACACTATATCCATGTCACATGTTAATGGGGAATAATGTGTAGTAAGGATGATTTAACTGTAATACATTTAAAATAGTTAATTTAATCCAGGGATGTTAACATCAAAACATATCATAGAAAATAAGACTAATAGATTTATTCTTAAATCGATGAAGCAAATCCAGCAGTTATTATTTATTAAATTTTTTTAGTTATTTGATCTTACCTAAAAAACAACAATACCAATTCTAAAGGTGAATTCATGAATCTTTGATAATCTATGAAAATTATAATTTGTAACCATTACATAAATATAAATCTATAATCATAAAAAAAATTATAATCGTAATGATAATAAAATACAATGATGATTGTGAACATGAAAAGTTGAATTTGATGATGGTATAAACGAAAAAAATGTGTTTTCCCCATTTCATTGTCATCCTTTCTATGTTCATATATATTATACCACTACATCAATATAAGAATGTAAATTTTATAATAAAATAGATAAATGAAATGATTTATATGGAAATATTGAAATCTATATTAGATAAATGAGTAAATTTCCACAGTGGAATTCATGTTCCCTAGAAGCACTAAATGATATGTGGTGTCATATAAAGGAACATTAAAATCCCATGACTATATTTCTAAAATTTAATATTATAACTCTCTTTAATGGGAAACTAAGAGACCATTTGTAGAATCTTTTAGTTAGTGAATTATTAGAAAATGTGTGGACATTTTCAGTTTAGAAGAGATCTTGTATATCGACACATCACAATGATTTACAACATCATCATCCACTCTGAATAGTAATGTATTTCTTCAAGGATTTCATGTATTAGATTTTATTTATATTATTTAATAATTATTTTTTCATGTTAAAAATCACAATGTACCACCATATTAAATTCAACAGATATATTACAAATATATTGATGGGGACTTTTACTGTATCGATCATTGATAGATGATGTTTTGGGGAGATAATCCAAATAATATTAGATCAATGGAAACTGATTTCATAGAGATAGACACATATATATAATTAGTAAGTGGTAATTTCATTGGATTTGTAAATCCCATGCTATATGATCATTATATCAGTTTATTTTTAAATGTGATGATTTTTCTAAGGAAAATAAATTATACTCAATATAAAAAAATTATAAATTCAATAATCTTAACAAAATATAATATTTAATATTTTTTATGTTTTTGGAAATTATATATTTTATTCTTACATTTATATTTTTTAACTTTGGAACATATTCCCTCTTATAGTAATTTAATATCATTTTGTTTGATTAATTTTTGAGAGTATGAATCAAATGAAAAAGTTTCAATTTCGAAAAAAAAATATTTCCTAGATATTAATTTATTAACCAATTAATGAAATTTCAATAAATATATAGTTAAATTAACTTATTTTTTCTATATATATTGAATAATTTATTAATTTCCATATTTAGGGATTTAATAGTGAATGTCCATAAAGGGTGAATAGCCTCTAATTTTAATTTTACCACTCTCATTATGTTTCCTATATTTTTTCAACTATTACACAATATTGTAAAATAAATGGTAGTAGATAAGTTATTTTAATTAATTAATATTTCATGAACATTAATTTTTGATGAAATGATATTTAAATTAAATCTGCAACATAACTATGTGTCAAAAAAATAGTTATCAATGATTTAAAATAAAAATATATGCTAATAATATGTTCCCATATATTAAATTTATTTGGTAACAAACCATAAAAAATATGTTTATATATTTTAATAATTTTTTCCTCATTATCTATTAGTTAAAATTATTTAAAAATTCCTTTTTATATTAATTATTTGTTTTCAGTACTGGATTATTATAGATAAATGATGTAAAAAAATTTATATCTAGATGTTTTCCCTCATTTTATTACATTATTATATTCACATGAAGGGGAAAAATTACTTCACTACATTATAAATTTATTATTCCAATATAAATATATATTGTTTAATATTCAAATATATAAAATTATTATTATTGTACTGAATGTTTTTTCATCGATTGACAATATTCATTATGTACAAAAAGTTATAGAAATTTCCATTGGTCATGTTATATGAATAATTAAAAAACATATAATGTAGAATAGTTTCTTGTTAATATATATTATAAAATTTATGATTAGGTAGAGTTTGATATATCATCATAATTAAAACACTATAATACAAAGAAACAATGATGGAATATATAAATATTTATGTAACTCGATGATTTAAATAGTGAGGAAAATTTCTAAAGTCAGTAAATAATTATTCATCCATCAATGAAAAAGATGAGAAATCAAACGTTTTCACCATATAGTGTTATGAATACATACAAAAACAAGATTAAAAGTATAAATAATTTACTAATATGATTCAAATTATTCTGATAGATATAAAATAAAAAAAATCTCAAATCATTGAATAGTTTGATAAATTGTTTGATTTATCAACTCATCGACCAAAGACTATTTAATAATAAAAGGATTAATTACTTATAATGCACATTATAAATTCCTCTAATGATCATTATGATATACATAACAAAAATTAAGATCCAAAAATAATTCACAATATATTTATAACATTAAATTGATATTCCAATTAACTTAATCATGATTAAAAATTATTCTAGGTAATTATATGAAATCAAAAACATAAAGGACAATAAAAAATATAGAGCAATCCCACAATCATAAGTAAAAAAGTTAATGATTTTTTTATTATTTACTACCATAATAAATCAATTATAAAATTTATTCCAATTTAATTATACACTATTACGTCATGACCAATGTTATATATGTTCAAGATACCATCCTATATATAAATAAATATAGTGATATATTATGTAGATAATAATATCATCTTCCATTCCTATACACATAGAAAAATTATTACCTTCCCCAAAATTCAAGATAATTAAAATTAAAAATTAATTTATGATTAATATTTATTAAAACAATTATTTATGTAACATCAAGCCCCATACATTCAACGATTCATTATATTTTTAAAAATGTTTTTTATTTTTCAGAATCCATATAGGAATATTTTATATTGAGATTCACTA
Organism: Viscum album; assembly: GCA_963277665.1. Classification (NCBI taxonomy): domain Eukaryota; kingdom Viridiplantae; phylum Streptophyta; class Magnoliopsida; order Santalales; family Viscaceae; genus Viscum; species Viscum album. The sequence goes on along the minus strand of OY728152.1, from coordinate 861,876,566 downwards.
TATGATTTGTGAAAATTATATGTATTAGTCAAATGATATACCTTTTTTATTTTACAAATTTATTGATTTATTAGGATATATCTATCAAGAATTCACTAAAAGATTGTACATAGTGATTAATATCATTATTTGAACACACACATTGGAATAATCTTTCATCTTCAAATATTTTATTTAAAACTATATCACTCGATAAAATTTTATAAAAAAACTATTAAATAAGATTCCTACATTTTTATTTTCTACCAGAGCCATTTAATCTTATATATATTAATTACAATTCTATGAAATAATTATGAAATATTTATAATTAGTAATTGTTCATATATGATATGGTATAGAACATGATACAAAATGTGGAAATATTGGTTATAATGAAAGAATAAAAAACCCACTTCACCTTTATGAACACCCATGTATCAAAATTTCTAACCTATATTGAGGGTTTTTCTTTTAATACCAAATATCATGTTAGTATCATGGTAATTGATGTGTGAAAATGATGACTAGTAGAAGACATATTATTTTTGATATAAAATCAATCACCTCGTATGCTTCTAATTATTTATGGATTAACATAAATTGGAGAATGATTAAGAAAAGAATATAGAGTCATAATAGATTAGTTTATAACAATATAAAGAGGTAGGTGTAAATATAATAATAATTAATGGAAATGATTTTTAAATGTGTGTGTTTTTCATATTTCATTTTTATATATAAATTACATACAACCACAACCCCTCGTTTTTGTTAAATAAAAATTTTATTTTTCCTAATGAAATATGTTGGGTAAAATTTCATATTTTTTATCTCTTCATAGAGACACAATGGTTTTCTAGAAAGATGATTTTTGAAGTCAAAAAAATATTGATTTTGTAAAATTATTAAATAAAATGATAAATTAACATAAAAATAATTAATATAATCTTGAGAAATAATTTTTAAATAATTAAATTCATAAAAGTTTCTTACACACACTTTTTACATTTATAGATGATAATGAAAATAGAAACATTACCCGAGAAAAATGACTGATTGATGTCATTATGGGAGTCATCATGACTGATACCTTATGAATGAAGAAACCATATTATATTTTCCTAACATCAATGTTTCATATATGGTTCATGGTTTTTTTGGACCACTATACTCTCTTTATTTCATAATAAGCCATGAGGTTTTCTAAGGACATCATTATCTTTTCCTTTTTATGGGAAAATTATTTGGAGTTTTTGGACCATGTGAGTAGTTCATGGGATCAGGGTCTGGGAAATGACCTCTTTCATATCTTCAAAAATATCATAGAAATCGCATTCGGTATCTTAGAAGATGGTCTAGAAGTCGAACTTAGGGAGATCTCATTATGGAGGAGCTGAACTGAGAAATTCAAAACCTATAAAGGATCCTGGTGAATTATTGTTAGGATGATTTTATTTTTCTGATTTTAGTTGTATGATTCATTCTATAGATTACATACTATTATAATAGTATAAGGGTGTGAGTGAAAAGGATCGAGTTAAATGGACTCTAAAAGGGGATAGAATCATCTGGTATTTTCGTTCCTGCCTTAAAGAATACTGTTGGAGTGTCTATCCTAATTTTCATATGGTGGATAGGTATTTTTCTTGTGATAGTGATGATGTTGGGATTTTAGAGGATATAATTCTAGATTCCATTCTAGTTTTTTCAAACACACGGATGGAGGGAGGGTACCCAAGTGGGACTTATGTGATGTTTGATGTTATTCATTATGATGTGTATAGTGAGTTGATTGATAAATTACATGTGATAACCAACGAAAAACGGATCTTGGAGTTAATGGGGTCAATCAATCATGTCAGTTCATAGGTTCTATATTCATTCCTAGCTTCATTCGATATAATTTCATGGAAATTTTTTTATACATCTTGTTTCATGTGGTTCAAGACTTCTCTTAGGGAGGTAACCTTCCTCATGTGGCCTGGTCTACTTTGCTAGTCATTATTCCAAATGTCAAGGATCTCCAATCGTGGAATCATTATTTCCCTATCATCTTGTGAAAATATTCTTATAATGTTCCCACATGTATTCATAACATGATTTGAGTTTCATATAGTTTGGGTTGGGTGGCCGAGGAGATGAGTGGTTTTGTTAGGTGATGCTATATTCAAGGGTCTATTGCCTTGGATCAAGATGTTATTAGTGATATCAATTTGAAAACTCTTGGGAGAAATGTGGCCATAAAATTAGACATCTGAAAATATTTTGTTAGTGTTTAAAATTGTTTTATCAACAAGGTCTTGGCTATTATGGGGCTCTCCGTTTTAGTAGTTGATCTTAATTTGGTATGATTTAGTTACCTAAGGCTAGCCACTACTTTTATGGGAAAACAATTCTGGTTTTTCAATGTGTTCATGGGCCAGAGTCAGGTTTACCCCCTTTCTCCCACTATTTTCCTCATTTATATAGATGTTCTTAGTTTTATTATATCCCTTTCATATATGGGGGTATGTTTTGGAATTTTCACAACAAGAACCGGGTTGGGAAAATCAATAATCTTATATTTTTTGTTGACATAATTGTATTTTTGAATGGTATTAAGAGGTCTATTCAAGGGGTTAATGATTCTTCAGAGGATTATTATTCATGGAGTAGGAATCTGATTAATAGAGATAGGGGAAAAATTTTCGAATGAAATACTTGAAAAGAGGATCATGTTATTGGAAATCAGTATCGGGTTTAAGAATGGGAATGTACATATGATCTACCTAGGGGCTACCATTTCCCATAATTTCTTTCTAATCAAACAATTTATCAAGGTCATGGATAAAATCATGGGCCACATCCTCATCTAAAGAACTGTTCCTTTCACTTTGTTGGAGAATCACCATGATCAACTACATTATATCATCCACCACCTTTCACATTTTTTCCACATTGATGGTTCCCATGAATGTTATTTTATGATCTGAGAATAATATTAATTACTTCATATGGGATGATATTTCAATTTGAGGAGGCGTATTTAAATTTTTGGGAAAATGAAAAAAATGGTCTGATGGGTGACGAGAATTTGTCCGATATTATAGAGACTTCCACATGTGCATATTTTTTAAGGCCTATTCAAAATCATTATCCTTAAAGGGGGAACAGAATGACCTTATGGGGACTGGGCAGTAAATCCATTCCACATTACGAAGGATGTTCCACAGTCAAATGGTCCGGGAGGGTGACTGCATGGGGTTAAATATTTGTTCAATTAGTATTTTCTGGATATGAATTCATCAGATATTCATCAATGAGTTTATTCATTGAGCCAAAAACACCCAATTACCTAGGAATATAGGATGCATGGACCTTAATTCCAATGTTAGGTGCTCATGGGATGATGATTTGGACAACAACATTAAAAGGACTCCATTGGACAAGAGGATGGGAGGTCAGGCTCACCTCATCCTATTTGGGTGGAATTATTTCCTATTATGAGAATCAATTATAGATTTATATCTTTTTTATATGTTCATGAATACGTGTTCCATTCCAGAAGTGTGTATCGATGGGATATCCCACGTTTTTTATATCATCATGGATATACACGAATATGATTCTACATAGGAAACGAAGATACAATCAATGCAATAATGAAATCGAGAGTTTATCATAATCTAAGAGGGGAGGTAGGCGGTTTGATGTTGGGATTAGGCACATAAACTGGGACTCCTTCATATCCCCGAGAGAGGAATCATAGTAGACAATGTTTTGTTTTCTTGGGGCTTACACATTGATTCTTCCCATGTGAGGACAACATGATTTCTTGGACACTTTTGGAAGGGAACCCTTTTGAGCATGATACTTCAAGATGGCATCAAACATATCATAATTTGAACAAGAATCAATGTTCTCATATACATGGATGAGTTGGGGCTTATTCATGGTAGATGCCCATTTGAGGAGACTAGATTGTGTGGACCATTTTGGAATGGCGCCCTTTTTAGATCTGGACATCAAGAAGGAATCCTACATATACTTAGTTGAATATGAATCAGTGTTCTCATAGTTCAGGAGGGGTTGGCGATAATTCATGTATGCTTCAAATTTTATGTTACATGATTGGGACAACCGTATGGAAGGGCACCCTTTTGGTATCAAGCCTTCAACAAGGCATCCTATGCATCCTGATTTGAATAGGAATCAATGTTATCATAGTTCATGATTATTTTATTGTGAGGATGTTAAATAAGGAAATTTCCATATTCCCTTGGGAGTCATACTCAGTTTGAGAAACTAGAGGATGTGATATATTCAACAAATCACACACCATTAATCCCAATGATGCGAGAGGGTGGTCTAACGTCAAAAGAATATGAGTTGGTGGTTTGTAGAGGGTACTGAGTGATGAATCATTAATTGTGTGAGGGAATTGGAGTTCATGCGGCTTGTCTCTCATAATAATAGGTTCATACTTCAGTTGGAGATCCCTATATTTCACTCTAGATAAGGGGAGAAATGTCGCCTCTAATAAAAATAAGTGAACATCATTCCAACAACTGATCACCATTCCTCGTTGAATGTAAATGAATGTGATCACCCACAATCCCTTGAATGAGGAGGTTTGGGTGATAATCCCATGGTTGGACACTAGGTTACCATGGGAAAGTATAATTCTATGAATTCCAGGAGTCCGACCCACGGTGGTGAGATCCATCAAGACTCCGCTAACTGTGGGTATGTATACTCAAAGGGGCATGCTGATGCGCCCAATGATATGATCATATGGGTCTATTGGATTTGGAGGAAGCATTTTGTAGATAATAGTGGAATATTTTGTAGTGGAGCTATGGAGGACATGGTGTTAATGGAGGGGTGATATGGGAGCTAGCGGGATGTACAAGCGAAGATACCCTATTCCGCATACTTTATCCACATGCAGGATGGGGGTAGCTCTGCATAATGTATTGGTATGCAGGTACATGGGTTGTTCTCATATTGATGAAGTACTTATTATTGGGCATGGAACAAGACATACCAATGTTGTATGGGTTCCTAGATGTGGTCTTCCATGCCACATCTAGTTCCATCCGTGTAATGATGTAGTACGTAGTGAGGGATTCGATAAACATAGTGATACACTATATGGAGAACAATTTTGAAGGTGGGTCAAGGATCTTGTGTTTCACATAGAGTTCATTAGTGATTAATTTATGGTTCTCTATCACCCTAATTAGGTTCATGGTTGACCCATTATGTATTAAGATACTTTTTTATGGTTTGCAGCTAGTAATACCGACAGAAAGGCAGTTCGCGGTTCGAACAATGTTGATGATTCGAAACCGAAGAATGATTCCTCGTAGAATTCTTTATTCCAAAATATAGAGTATCCATTGTGATTTCATTGTCCATTATATTCACAATTACTCTTTTGGGCATTTTATAGATCATTTGGAAAACCATATCTATATGTATACCACACCATTTGAGGAACCCGATGACGAAATATCTCAACCCATAGAAGATTCAGTCAATTGGGTTTTACAGAGGACATGGATTGGAGAACCTAGATCACAGAACCCTGCTAACATTCACCGTTTGTGAACTGTTGAGTTTGTCAGATGGTATGTAGATATACAATATTTGCTTGTTTCAACTAACAATGTGGATCACGACATCCTGGGTTTGTTGGCGATTGCATAATGGGCTTTCACCTCATAGTTCCTTCTACATATTGGGGGTTAATGGGTCATGAATTCCATGATCCCTTCTTGTGAATGATACATTGGTCACATAAAGCAATAAAAATTGGATTTCATCAATTTTTATCCCAAGATTTCAATTCCATCTCCATCCATTTTCCTTGATAGACCAAGAGGAATTCATGATTTATTATGAAAATGTCTTGGGGGTATTTACATCCCTTTATGATGATTTTAGGACCCAACACATGTTCCCTATTGGATTGGGGTCCATTCGGATTGAAGAGGAGACAATTCAGATGTAGAAGCAGTCCTGAAATGATGTGGTTTGTAGATGAATAGATAAGTCATGTAGAAGGGGACCACACGTATATATAAGGGACCATAATATTTTCCATTTACCAATTATTTTAGAGAAAAGATCTATTGACTCTCCCTCATCTTTCCCTTCATCTGTGCACCACCTTTGATGCTAAATCTGTAATCGTGAACCAACTTGTATGTGTCGTGATTCAAACTCTTCACAATTGATTCTGCCCATGAACAGAATTTTTTGTTTCACTAATTGAAATTTGTAATTTAAAACTAATTTATGGAATTATTCATAGGAGAAAACTACATGATATATATGTTCCACACACTAAACAAAAACTGGAAAACTGAAATTTCTTCCTTATTAATCCGAATATGAAAATTTAATATGGATGATTGAATATCTACTTGTTGATGCCTTTGTTTGATGTTCTTCCTTCCATGAAGCCATTTTTTTTCCAGGAAAACACTCTGTGGGCTAGAGCCTCCTTGTTAAATCACATACCAGTGGTTGTGCGTGGTAAATAAATTCTTTGTACCACTGTAGTATACGAGAAATGGACCCATCATACTATAATGTTCATGGAAAATGTCATCCACATAACTCTTCTTGTTTTAGTATATGAATACCTAAGAAGACCCTATTTTATTCCCCTTATCCATTTTATTGGAATTTATCAAACATGTTTCTCATTGTACTGACCTTTTGTGCTCTTTTCGATCATTCATTGCTGGTTGTCGTGGCTCCTCCACAGACATTGATGAAATATATCAATATGTTTGAAGCCCTAGATGAGGTCACTGAGGACCATCTTCAATCCTACATTGTTCCTATGTAAAAATTTTTAAAATAAATTATTATGCCAAAGATTCTAGCTCACCCATTGTGCACCCAGTTTTCATGTTATTGCTTTTTTCATTCTGATGAAATTCATTTTCCATTGGTTGTCACTAATACTCATTTCACTATCCTGGAAGAACCCAACGGTCCTGAATGAGCTAATATCCCCCCCATGTTTTAGATTATCTAACTCACGAGAAAGTGATCATACTAAAAGGCACAGTGTGGACTCCAAGCAATCACAGTTGTCAAAACACTTCTTCAAGACAAGTTGTTGAGGAGTACCATTATATTATGAACCATTTTCAAGAAAACCATAACGTTGGGTGGATAAAAAAATTGGACCTCTGTGACGAATAATGCTTCTCCAAAAAACATGCATATACATTCTTCGTACCTGATATTAATTTAGAGTCCCCCCACATGTTAGATGTGGTGAAATTATATCAGGCAGCTTGGGTTTCCCAATTCTCATGTTTCACTCTGGGAGAAATCCACCCCATACAAATAAGTCACTAGTTTTGAAGCTCCAATACCTTCCATTTGTCACATGGAGAGGGGGAAATCATCATATTCAACATCTACCAGCTCAAAAGAAACCTTATATAGGAAAATATTTATGAATAATTAATGTTGGCAGCTACCACTATGGATGATACTAACCATATATCCCCATTGAAAATGATTTTATTGAACATGTGGGAGCTATTACATGACAACCCCCTCCATGATCTCATTATTATCCTATTTTTAGTTCGTATAGAGTCATTTCGGTAGGTGACTGGGCCTAAGATGAGATACCTCCATAGTTAAACTCATCCAACCTGTTAGTCTCAAAAATTATACGGTTATACCCAACCACCAACAATGAAATTTGATATACAACCTAGGGAAATGAGGTTTTACTAGACCTAGAAACCATGTTTAGATTAGCGGGTATCTATGCCATGTTCTTGGGTGTATGGGTCTTCTCATCTTGTGTTTTATACACTTAGTAAGCGTTTTCACTCTTATGATGGAATCCATGCTTGTAGTAGGTCGAAATGTTTATCTTGAATTTCTTAAGCGTTCCTGACATTATGACTTGCATCGGAAGATACAGAATGGATAACATATGTATCGTCTCAGTAGCCCATTTCATTTCTTATATGGGTGGATAGAAGAACACATACATTGATATGAATATCGACACACTATGAGGGTTCTTTGCTCTGTCTATCAACCTACACATCTTATCATCATCGATGTTCATCCTATGACATTACATGTTAGTGATGTAGTATGGATGGTAAATAATGCTACTCTCTACTCAGATTCACAACACCCTACCCCTCATGTTTAATAAATGGGTGGAAGTAGAGGTTCATCAATATACCTTTCATACATTATCGTGCTTCTGGATGGGATGCTCTCACATCTCATAGATAGAGTGAAAATTGGTTAGTCATACCTCACTTAACGTTCTTTCAGGAAATCTGGGTTCCATTAATAGAGAACTCTTCTTCCTACCATTTAGTAAATAGGAGAATATCATCTTGTAATTCATCTCCATTAATGATTTATGGGGATGCATGAAAGAACATTTATGGTGGTTATAATCCCTTATAATACATGATCAACTTTTCTATCGATGCAATAAGACTAAATATGTTTTTATTGTTACCATAATGGTGTGTTGAGAAGACCAATTTGATGGGTCAAAAATCCATAAATCATCCTTCAACCCATCCTGGCCCCGATGATAATTCCATCTATATCTCTTCTTGTGGGGACCTCGGTTGCCAAGCCACCTATTTTTGTCTCTATGTTGAGAAGATGTTTGATCCTCTTTCTGATGCATATGGAAGGGGCTTCATATGTGGAACTTATCTATGTAGGGATTTATTTAGGCAACTCTCCTCCTGTGGATACTACCCATTACCCTAATGAGGTTTACCCTATAAAAGTGTCACCGGATACCCCAGATGTTGTAGCAAGTCTTTCTTGTCATACTATAGATATCAAACCATCTAAGGGAAGTGAGATCCCACAAATAAGATAAACTATATTAGGTATCTTACCTCTCACTTGTTGATGCTTTTTGTATATAGAACCATTGTAGAGAGGGAGAACCAAGGCCATGGTGCTGTGCTGATTTATAATGTGGTGTGAAGACAGGAATGACGTCAGTTATGAACCCTTGTTGGGGAAACACCTTTTTCAAATTTTATTGATGAGATGGAAAACATCAGGTGGTAATTTGATGAATTGGGTTCGGTTGGATTTGATTACCAGCATCTACACCTTTTAGTTTATTAGATTTCCATTTCCCATGAGTACATCACTCATTTATGTGGATAATCATTCCAAACTCAATTATCCATGTCATCTGGAGATCAATAATCTGACGGCTGAGGAGGCGAATGTGCTAGAATTATTTATCACACAAACGGATGATCTATGTGAATATGAGGCTCATTTGTCTATGTTTAAGGGTCAACTGGACCCCTAAGGTGCTAATTATGAAGTCATCATGAAGAAAGGGTGGGACCATTTTTCCATTATGGAACGTGTATGCGTGATAGTTGTAGAAGTGGGAAAGTGATCTAATTTAGAGGAAACACTTGACATACACGATAATATCAACTATTTTATTTGAAATGGTGATCCTAACCTTGCTATAAAATTTCCAAATCATGATGTACTCATTTTATTTTGATGCTATGGGGAGTCTCTAAAATGGATATGTTTTTTCATTTCACATTGAAAAATGTATTTTTTTTGGACTATTGGAATGATTTTTCATCCAATGATTCTACTTTTCCTTTTCCCTGACTTGAAAACTAATCACTATTAAACATATAAGCTTGATTTTGATCAGGTAATAATCTTAAAACATGTTTCAAAAATAATTAATAGAAATAATCAAATAATGCATTATTTTTTTCCAAATCCACAAGACTCAGCTATAATAGATTTAATCTTGTTGAGGTTTTTTAGAAAACCACATGAAATTTTGAATCTTTGTCAATTGTAGCACTAATTGTTTCATAAGTCTGTTACGTATGGGCCAAGCGGGTATAACATGAATTTATCTTAGACCAAAATTTTGGGTGCTTAATCCTATAAATAATTAGGTATCATTTGAGTATTTGATTGCTCAATAATTTTTCCCCTTAACCATACATTGTAAAGATATTGTGAGCTGATACTAAACTTTTAACTACCAGTTTACTCTGTAAGATAACACTATGGAGAGTATTGCATATTTTTCACTAGTGACTTATAGTCCTTCCAATCAGACATATGATGAATGTGTTAAGTAGAATAGAATTGACCAAACATGATCTGGATGGGGGGAAAATTTGATATTTGTCAACCGAGAATGTCCTAACAATCCCAAACATGAATGAGGGATTTTTCATGACCCTAAATTAGAGACTTTTTGTGGTATATGTTCCTTATGAGCCATATTAGGAATGCAAAGGTAGGAGAGGACTCTCATAAGGTTTTATTTTCCTTCGGTTGATGGCCTTTTTGTAGGAAACATTTATAGATCCACATGGGCATGATGTGAATAGTCATACAAATGGTGTTCGCATGACATTGGCCTTCTATTTTTAATGCCATGGGAAACTTATAACACTTAGGATTTTTTCAGGTTTGGGATCATAGTGGGTGACCTATCTGATTGATGATTTCCAAATGTAATGGGGAATATTTTATCGTATTTTAATAGGAAACCACTCTAAATGAAATTTTAATTGGGATATTCAGGGCAAGTGATTCAGCTAATAAATTAGAAATTAGTTTTACCATTGGAAATTTGATAAGTGAATGACATATATGTTTTAATCTTGTGGTTTTCCAAATAAAGGTAGTGAGATTGGTGAAAACAGTCATATGTGCGTACAAAATTGGATTGGACTCTCTTAAGAATTAATTTAACTCTGGTTGACTGTCGTTTAGTAGGAAAAATATACAGGGAAACCATGGCATGATGTGCATAGTAAAATAAAGGGGTTTCTAAGATCAGATACTTCCATATCCAATGGTCTTCTAGAATTAGGGATAATGTGACCTTTCTATACACCTCACATGTCTAATGAAAGGGGGTTCTACTAAATATTAAATGAGGCATTTCATTGGATAAGATTTATCGAGGAAAACTATAAATTAGTCGGGGAGTCTTTTTCAAATGTGTATCAACAACTTTCCTATATATAGGGTATCATTATTTGAAATTATCAATGAGTTATTGATGGTGAATTTGGAAAGGATATTCTTATATGTTCAAAATGTGGGTAGGAATTCTAATTTAAGCCATCACACCGAGGGATATTGAATCTGTAAATATGTCAAGAGGCTTGGGAGAAATTCAGCATACTAATGTTTGAGAAAAATCTCTTGAGGAATAATTTTCTTTTTTTAATGATTGTTTTATAGTATTCATATGTAGATCCACTGGGGGATAATGTGAATAGTCAAATAATAAATTTTTCATGACACTGGCCTTCCATCTATGATGGCCTTATAGAATTAAGGGGATTCATGGATAATCAATGAAAGGAGTTTGATATATGGAAGCAGTGTATCTGGATACATTGGAAATTACATATTTTGATTAACCAATGACATCATGTGATCCCCTCTATAGATGTAACTAATATATATGGTGAGGCATCTATCCCATCTGTCTTGACCCATCCTCAGGGCCCGTGCCATGACTACCCCAAACCCGCCTTCCATAGGCCAGGGGCTAGCGACTAGCACCAAGGCGTAAATCCCGGTAAAAAGGGAAGGCATTGCCTTTGTAAAGTAAACAATCACACAGAGTACAAGCGGAAGAAGTAAACACTAAGTAAAAACTGAGTACAACAGTAAGTGCGGAAAGTAAAAAGGGGCCGGAAATACAAGCCCAACTGTAAAGTACAACTCAAAAAGAAAACAACAACTGAAAACTAAAGCTGCTACGCCGAGCTGTCCACAAGAAACCCTACCTGAAGGGTGGGTACAGATAGCTCCTCTGCTCCTCGGGTCCCGCCGTCTGCTCCGAGTATTCCACCCAGTGGTCCACCTTCGAGTACCGCCTCGTCGTCACGTCCACCTCTGGGTACCATCTCATCGTGAGGTCCGCCTCCAGGTACCATCTCGTCGTATAGTCCACCTCCAGGTACCGTCCAGTCCTCGAACACTCGACCTCTGTCAGCACTGCCCGTCGTCTGCAACCAACACAACGAGGTGCGGGCATAGCCCGTGCAGGGGTGAGTATAACGATACTCAGTAGGGACCCCGAGAGCTTCAAGGTCTCACTAAACCAACAAGGATAACCACAAAGAAGATCTCAAAAGATAACCTCTACTTAGGTATATGCCCATACATATACCTAAGTTATCAAGTAACCCATCTCAATCATGAGGAAACACAAGGATTGTGAAATCAATGGATAACCACTACCCGGGTATATGCCCATACATATACCTAAGTTAGCAAGTGACCCATCTCAATCATGAGGTAAACACAAGGTCAAAAGTCTCAGCTCAACCAGGATTTTCATTATCAAAACCGTAACTGCTGAAGAGCTCCGTCTCTGGAGTGTACAATGGTCCTGTCACGACTCCGAGGTACTGCTCACTAACCTATGACTGCTGAAGAACTCCACCCATCAAGTACTACGGGCCAGCTGCTACAATCAAGCGCTCCCATTTGCCGCTACAACCAAGCGCACCTCTGTCGTGGGTCTGCCGCTACACCCAAGCGCTCCCATGTGCCGCTACAACCAAGCGCACCTCTGTCGTGGGTCAGCCGCTACAACCAAGCGCTCCCATGTGCCGCTACAACCAAGCGCACCTCTGTAACACACCGAGTCATTCGATCAGCAGTCGTCGGGTCTCAGCTAGCTACACGGTCTCCGTACTCCGCACGCTCGTCACTGGGAGGGTCCGCTCCACGAGCTACAGGTCGATACTCCAAGTATCTCAAAGTCCCACGAAGAAGTATCTCAAAGGACCGCCACATCATAGGGGTCTCAACGCAACAGACGGCGCGTCAATCGGACCCCCGGTCTGTGAGTTATTAGCCTTTTCGTCCTAGGGGCCCGGTTGGTTTCGTGAGTGAACCAAACCCGGCCATATCTCAACTGTACCCCGAACTCTCATAGGGTAAACTCATAGGGGCCGTTTCTCAACGTGATCACCAACGCCGCTGACGGTTCATCAAACGGACGTTCTGTCAGAATGATATCAGCTTTTCCGTTCCAGGGTCCCGCCTGGATTTCGGTGCGATCCAACCCGGCCACTATCCATCTGCATCCAAAACTCGGGCGGAGGATTCCAAAAGTTCCGTATCGTCAATAGGAACGCAACGCAATAGACGGCGCGTCAATCGGACGCCTGTTCTAGATGTTATTGGCTTTTCCATCTCACACCCACCCTGGAAAACTTCCCAGGAGGACACCCATCCTGATCACTACTCTAGGACAAGCACGCTTAACTATGGAGTTTTAACCATGGAGCCTCCCGAAAAGGAAGTTCTACCTTGAGTATAGTATACCGAAACGACCGTCTCGATCCAAGGATCTTGTTGCCGCTGATAGCGATTCGTTTGGAGGCCCGTAGCCCAAGATACAACCATTTGACCAAAAGTGGTCCGAAACTGGGGGTCTGGGCCTGGGCCGACCTCGCCCGACCCCCCCTGGTCCGACCCGAACCGGGTCGGCCCAAACCGGGTCGACCCGACCCAGCCCGGACGGCGGCGCGACCCGGCCGGCGGTGCGGCCAGCACGTCGTTCGGGTGCCGCGCGCGGGGGCAAAGCCCCCCCCCCCCATTTGTGAAACCGCGGCCCCTTAATTGGGGCCGCTTGAAGACCCGGCCCTGGGAATTAATTCCCCCGGTCTCCACTGCGCGGCCGGCCCGCACTGGCCGGCCGGTTTCGCCACCAATGACCGGCGACGGCCGGTCCTTCCTTCGCCGACACCAGCGGCCCGGTGCCGGCCGCCGGTCATCTCGCTGCGCCGCGGCCCGGAACCGGCCGCGGCCTATGCCATTCGGCGCGATGAGACGACATCGCTTCCCTCCGCCGCGGCCCCGCTCCGGCCGCGGCGCCTTTGAATTTCTTCGACGCGACGCGACGACATCACGTTCTTGGATTTCTTTCCACGGCGCGGCGCGACGGTGCCACGCAAATCTTCCTAAATAAATCTTGTGGTGCAACGACACCACGTTTTCTCATATCATCCTCAAGATACCATCACGAAAAACAAAGGAGGAGGGTCGGCCATGTTTTTGCAGTCCGACCCCCTCGCGTTATTCAAAACAAAAAGGGTTTTAATCCACGATTATCACCATGTTTGTATTCACGAACAATTAAATAAATAAAACCCTACCTCGATTCAGATACGGTGCACGTCAACAACCCGCGGAAGACGAGCGTCGCGGAGGTCGGGCGTCGCGGGGAAAGAACTTCGACTGCGTTGTCGTCGAGGTGCGTTCAAAGGGGAAATGTCGTTGGAAGAAGACGTCACGTTCTTCGGTGGAGATGTTCTTCGTTGGAGGTGTTCTTCGCGTTCTTCGTCGATGTTGAAGAAGAAGAAGACTTAGCATTTTCTCTCCCAAGTCTCCACCACAAGTACAACTAACCCCAAAATAAAATAATCCTCTCACTTATTTTATTAACCCAATATAGGTTTTGAATTTCATGAGTTTGAAAATTCTAAACCCATATTTAACTCACTTAAGTTATTTACATAAGATGTTATAAAATTAAGGAGGTGTTAAGTTATCAAAACTTTAATGGGGGGTTTATAGGGGTTAGGAAAGTTAAGGAATTTGAAGAGGTGGGGAGGGGTTTGTGTGGGCCCCACCCATTCAAATATCCACACATGGGAAGTTGGATGGATGTGGGCCCACCACCAACTTCCCATGGGAGAAGTTAACAACTTAACATGAAATAAAATTGATTTAACAATTTTATTCACTTTTTTAATAAAACCCCCAAAAAATTAACTTCTTCTCCCGCACAAACGCAACTACGGTAAAGGTTCCCTTAAGCGATTACCGGCATTGCGAGTTTATCGGTGCAATCGGATTTCAATTCCGAGCACTGGTTCAAAAGATAGAAATTCTCGCTCGCTCGTTCACTAAACGTACCCGAGCCAAACTTCGGAAATTAATTCCGGGCACATCGGGCCTCGGAATCAGGCGCCGTCAGAAACTTCGTTCTTGTAAAATTCCAAAGAAAATTAAGAAAAAAATTTCATTGAAATTTCTGGGTCTTTACATTACTCCCACCTCAGGGCTTTACGTCGCCGTAAAGCTTCAATACAAACTAGGATCACAAAAGCGGTACAGAGCACGCATCTGATCCTTCCGCTCCCATGTGCTTACCTGGAGGTTCCGTACTGCCAAAAAAAGTGCACCCGAGGAATCGATCGTCCTCGTAGGATCTGCTCCTGTCGATCCTCGATCCCCACTGGAACCTCTGTGAAAGACACCCCATCGCCATCGTCCAGCTCCTCATGGTCGATGATATGCGCAGGGTCAAGCACGTATCTCCTCAGTTGAGATACGTGGAAGTCATCGTGCACCTGGTGCAACTGCGGTGAATGGGTCAAGCGGTAAACCACCCCGCCTACCCAGATGGGGACCTAAGAAGGTCCACTGAACCCTGGAGATAACTTGCCGCCTTGGCCAGATCTCCGTAAACCTTGTCGAGGTGAGACTCGTATAAGAACGTGGTCGCCATCCTCAAACTCCAGATTTTTCCAATTCCTGTTAGAAGTGGAACACAAACGACTGTTGCCACGAGGGTAAGGTTGGCCGATTCAAGAGTGATCGGTCGCACCCTCCCATGAAAGAGTTTATCTCGTGCTTCCTGGGGTTTCCTTTTCACCGACCAAGGAAAACCCATCCCGACGTTTGCCTAAAACCGTCAATTTGAGTATGAACAGTTATTTCCCATCCCATACTCAAAATAACGTCGTAAGGCCTCGACGCTGTCACCAAGAGATTCCAACCGAAACTGTCGCCTCGAGGGTCTGACCACACCGTCGGCGTAAGTGTGATTATCAAGTCTTCTACCAAGGTATCTCCAAACGTGATGGTCAAGTCCACGGCTTACCAGAAACTCTAGGTCTGGAACAAGATTTGTGAAAGCAAGAAATGATTCACATCGACGTCTGTTACTACAACATCTAGTAGTGGACACAGACTATCCCTTGAATCATTTCTAGAGCCATTGGGTCACACTCCTTGACCGCATGCTGGCACACTCTTCCTCCGCCCTCCAGCTCCCTGAGCCTGGCAGGAATAACTAAGGCGGGTGGTTGTACCATGTTAGGATGTACACCACCTCATGCTGCTCTCCTAGCTCTGCCTCCACGTCTACTGCTTCGTAGACTCATCTCTCCTTTAAGATTCCTCTTCTTAACACGTCTGAGTCTCTATGAATGGCACCGGTTTCCTATTTCTTACTGCACTGAGCAGTCTTCATCCTCTCTTGGATGTCCTGGACCTCCTTTAGTCTCACAAGAGCTGCTATGATTTCTTCTTTTCCGTTAAGAGAAACCCGGTCTCATTCCCTGGATGAACCACATTCGTTGCCTAATACAGTCAATCCTGACATGAATGATGCATTCATGCCATGGATGACGTCGTAAGGCCTCGACGTATCTACTAAGAGATCCAACTGTCACTCTTGCCTCCAAGGGTCGAGTCACACTTTCAACATCAGTGTGAGGTCACTGGGTCCCCTCCAGTAGAAATCTCGAAAGTGAGGGTCAAGTCAACAGTTTAACCGGGACCACTCAGTATCAACCAAACAAAAGGACAGGAAAGAAACAAAGATAAATGTCTTTTTTTTATTGCATCTCATAGTACAAAGACACGAATACAAAGCAACATGGAACTTGAAGTACAAAGGATGTATCCACTAGTTCCTCTCCTGCCCACCTGCTCTCAGAGCTCCTCTGCCTTGTCCACTGCTCGGCTGTTACTCAAGCACTCGACGCTGCTTCTGTCTCGGTGGCTCCTCCAACACCCGCTGATCAATCGTACGAGGAGTCGGACAGTCACATGCCAGGTGACACTTTCTGCCGCAGGAGTAACATTGTCCGTTTCTGGCACGCCTGGCTCTGACCCCACCTCGGGTGCCCCGCACCACCGGTCCTAAAACCCGAGATCATCCAACTGCTAGTCCGATCCTCCTGGACCTCTGCATCATCTGTCTACTACCCACAGATGACTCGGATACTGATCGAAAAGCACGCGGCAAAGGCAGAATCTCCTGTACACGCTCGGGGTGTAGAGATACTGGCACAAACTCCACCCTGAAGAAGTTCTCCAAAGTCTTCCCATGCGAAGTTCATCTCATCGCAAAACTGGAACAAGTGGCTCCACCACCTGCCTACTGTTTCCTGAAGGAGGCTGGTAGCAAAGATCACCATGAAGTCTGCCGGTGCCCTCACTAGCCTGAAGACTCTCACCACATCCTCCAGCCAAACCTCAGCCGCCTGCAGGTCCGTCTCTCCCCGGAACCTGGGTGGCCTCTGGCACTGGAACTCGTGCAGCGCGCTCAAGCGTCGTGCATCGCCTACTGCTGGGGCTGGTGGCATCGGTGGCCCAACGGGTAGCAGTACCGTTGGTGCCTCCGCTGGTGCCTCAACTGGGATAGGGCCCTATACTGAGGCCTCGTCGCTCGGCGGGCTGTGAGTACGTACCAATCTCGGGGCACTAGCTGGTCGTCTGTGAAAAGGCATTCTGAAAGAAACATCGTGACACGGTCAAATGTTTATACCTGGTGAGATGACCTGGTTTGAGCTGTTTTAAGGGAAAACCTTTGAAAACACACACGCAATTAGTGTTTTCGTGCACAAAGTCAGAAATCAGTTGTCAGGGTCCTGGTGTATGGATACGTCGGCCGCCCGCACCAACACTGGACTCCCTGAACTGAAAACCACACTTGGTACTGTCAACACTATTGCTTCACAGAAAGAAACATCAGAGTTATAAGTTCTGTGGTAGAACCGAACTCCTCTGATACCAATTTGTCACGACCCGTCCTCGGGGCCCGTGCCGTGACTACCCCAAGCCCGCCTTCCATAGGCCAGGGGCTGGCGACTAGCACCAGGGCGTAAATCCCGGTAAAAAGGGAAGGCATTGCCTTTGTAAAGTAAACAATCACACAGAGTACAAGCGGAAGAAGTAAACACTAAGTAAAAATTGAGTACAACAGTAAGTACGGAAAGTAAAAAGGGGCCGGAAATGCAAGCCCAACTGTAAAGTACAACTCGAAAAGAAAACAACAACTGAAAACTAAAGATGCTACGCCGAGCTGTCCACTAGAAATCCCACCTGAAGAGTGGGTACAGATAGCTCCTCTGCTCCTCGGGTCCCGCCGTCCGCTCCGAGTATGTCGGCCCAGTGGTCCACCTTCGGGTACCGCCTCGTCGTCACGTCCACCTCTGGGTACCATCTCGTCGTGAGGTCCTCCTCCAGGTACCATTTCATCGTATAGTCCACCTCCAGGTACCGTCCAGTCCTTGAACACTCGGCCTCTGTCAGCACTGCCCGTCGTCTTCAACCAACACAACGAGGTGCGGGCATAGCCCGTGCAGGGGTGAGTATAACGATACTCAGTAGGGACCCCGAGACCTTCAAGGTCTCACTAAACCAACAAGGATAACCACAAAGAAGATCTCAACAGATAACCTCTACTTAGGTATATGCCCATACATATACCTAAGTTATCAAGTAACCCATCTCAATCATGAGGAAACACAAGGATTGTGAAATCAATGGATAACCACTACCCGGGTATATGCCCATACATATACTTAAGTTAGCAAGTGACCCATCTCAATCATGAGGTAAACACAAGGTCAAAAGTCTCAGCTCAACCAGGATTTTCATTATCGAAACTGTAACTGCTGAAGAGCTCCGTCTCTGGAGTGTACAATGGTCCTGTCACGACTCCGAGGTACTGCTCACTAACCTAAGACTGTTGAAGAACTCCACCCATCAAGTACTGCGGGCCAGCTGCTACAACCAAGCGCTCCCATGTGCCGCTACAACCAAGCGCACCTCTGTCATGGGTCTGCCGCTACAACCAAGCGCTCCCATGTGCCGCTACAACCAAGCGCACCTCTGTCGTGGGTCTTCCGCTACAAACAAGCGCTCCCATGTGCCGCTACAACCAAGCGCACCTCTGTAACACACCGAGTCGTTCGATCAGCAGTCGTCGGGTCTCAGCCAGCTACACGGTCTTCGTACTCTGCACGCTCGTCACTGGGAGGGTCCGCTCCACGAGCTACAGGTCGATACTCCAAGTATCTCAAAGTCCCACGAAGAAGTATCTTAAAGGACCGCCACGTCATAGGGGTCTCAACGCAACATACGGCGCGTCAATCGGACGCCCGTTCTGTGAGTTATTAGCCTTTTCGTCCCAGGGGCCCAGTTGGTTCCATGAGCGAACCAAACCCGGCCGTATCTCAACTGTACCCCGAACTCTCATAGGGTAAACTCATAGGGACCGTTTCTCAACGCGATCACCAATGCCGCTGATGGTTCGTCAAACGGACGTTCTGTCAGAATGATATCAGCTTTTCTGTTCCAGGGTCCCGGCTGGATTTCGGTGCGATCCAACCCGGCCACTATCCATCTACATCCAAAACTCGGGCGGAGGATGCCAAATGTTCCGTATTGTCAATAGGAACGCAATGAAACAGACGGCACGTCAATCGGACGCCTGGTCTGGAAGTTATTGGCTTTTCCGTCTCACACCCACCCTGGGAAACTTCCCAGGAGGTCACCCATCCTGATCACTACTCCAGGCCAAGCACGCTTAACTATGGAGTTTTAACCACGTAGCCTCCCGAAAAGGAAGATGTACCTTGAGTATAGTATACCGAAATGACCGTCTCGATCCAAGGATCGTGTTGCCGCTGACGGCGAGTCGTTTGGAGGCCCGTAGCCCAAGATACGGGCATTTGACCAAAAGTGGTCCGAAACTGGGGGTCTGGGCCCGGGCCGACCCGGCCCGACCCCCCTGGTCCGACCCGAACCGGGTCGGCCCGAACCGGGCGACCCGACCCGGTCCGGCTGGACCCGGCCCGGCCGGCGGCGCGACCCGGCCGGCGGTGCGGCCGGCGCGTCGTTCGGGTGCCGCGCGCGGGGGGCAAAGCCCCCCCCCCCCCCTTGTGAAACCGCGACCCCTTAATTGGGGCCGCTTGAAGACCCGGCCGTGGGAATTAATTCCCCCGGTCTCCACCGGCCGGCCGGCCCGCACTGGCTGGCCGGTTTCGCCACCAAGGACCGGCGACGGCCGGTCCTTCCTTCGCCGACACCGGCGGCCCGGTGCCAGCCACCGGTCATCTTGCTCCGCCGCGGCCCGGAACCGGCCGCGGCCTATGCCATTCGGCGCGATGTGACGGCATCGCTTCCCTCCGCCGCGGCCCCGCTCCGGCCGCGGCGCCTTTGACTTTCTTCGACGCGACGCGACGACATCGCGTTCTTGGATTTCTTTCCACGGCGCGGCGCGACGGCGCCACACGTATCTTCCGCAATAAATCTTGTGGTTCGACAGCACCACGTTTTCTCGTATCATCCTCAAGATACCATCACGAAAAACAAAGGAGGAGGGTCGGCCGTGTTTGTGCGGTCCGACCCCCTCGCGTTATTCAAAACAAAAAGGGTTTTAATCCATGATTATCACCAAGTTTGTATTCACGAACAATTAAATAAATAAACCCATACCTCGATTCAGATACGGTGCATGTCAACAACCCGTGGAAGACGAGCGTCGCGGAGGTCGGGCGTCGCGGGGAAACAACGTCGACTACGTTGTCGTCGAGGTGCGTTCGAAGGGGAAACATCGTTGGAAGAAGACGTCGCGTTCTTCGGTGGAGATGTTCTTCGTTGGAGGTGTTCTTCGTGTTCTTCGTCGATGTTGAAGAAGAAGAAGACTTAGCATTTTCTCTCCCAAGTCTCCACCACAAGAACAACTAACCCCAAAATAAAATAATCCTCCCACTTATTTTATTAACCCAATATAGGTTTTGAATTTCAAGAGTTTGAAAATTCAAAACCCATACTTAACTCACTTAAGTTATTAACATAAGATGTTATAAAATTAAGGAGGTGTTAAGTTATCAAAACTTTAATGGGGGGTTTAGAGGGGTTAGGAAAGTTAAGGAATTTGAAGATGTGGGGAGGAGTTTGTGTGGGCCCCACCCTTTCAAATATCCACACATGGGAAGTTGGATGGATGTGGGCCCACCACCAACTTCCCATGGGAGAAGTTAACAACTTAACATGAAATAAAATTGATTTAACAATTTTATTCACTTTTTTAATAAAACCCCAAAAAAAAACTTCTTCTCCCGCACAAACGCAACTATGGTAAAGGTTTCCTTATGCGATTACCGGCGTTGCGAGTTCATCGGTGCAATCAGATTTCAATTCCGAGCACCGGTTCAAAAGATAGAAATTCCCGCTCACTCGTTCACTGAACGTACCCGAGCCAAACTTCGGAAATTAATTCCGGGCACACCGGGCCTCGGAATCAGGCGCCGTCAGAAACTGCGTTCTTGTAAAGTTCCAAAGAAAATTAAGAAAAAAATTTCCTTGAAATTTCCGGGTCTTTACACCATCTTTAGAATTACCATGTAGTATAACATCATATGTCCAAGACCAGGGGTTCATTATTATAACATTCTTTTGAGGTTAATTCCTTAGGACCAAATTTATGGGATTATTTTCCACAATATCAGGGTGGATATACTTCTGAGGTCCCTAATATCACATGATCTAATCTCTATGGGTGAAATAATAGATTTCGAGGATTTTGGTTCAACACATAAGAATTGAATAACCAATTGGAGGGGGAATTATATTCATAGAAAAATTATATGTGGGTTAAAATCATGGAACAAAGATAATACAAAGACCATTTGGTCTTTGAAATTTAGCATTATGAGGTGAGGACAATGGTGTTAATGATTATCATTATGTCATAGATATAAAATTTCATAATGGCCATGAATAGATTTGAGTTAATAGTGGATGGGATATTATGGTATTCCATAGACATGAGTGCTGATATATATTCTAATAAATATCTTCAGGGACCTTGGAATAGGAGGAATGACACTGGGATTGGAAGCCACTAGGTGGACAGAAATTGGAACAGACTCTTTTGGGGATGAATTATCCATTGATTGATGACCATTTTGTAGGTAACATATGCAAATCCAATATGGAACGATTTGAATAGTCAATCAAATTTTATTTTAGGACTATGGCATTCTATTTACTATGACCAGGTATTTTAATGCATATATATGATTTCCTAGAGTACGGTGTCTGACAAATAGGAAATTCATATCTATGAACATAAGAATAACAAGAATGTGATTATCCATGAACTAATGATTCTTTTACATAGATTTTTTACATATTTATAGAGAATCATGATATTTTTTTCACCAAAGATTTCGGAATTAAATCATGGAATATTTTTCATCTCATACAACATGTTGTGCATTAAATTTAGGAATGCTTGAGATCTCATACCACTAATAATTTTTTTGGACATTACTCTTTTGGAACACTGCAGTTTAATATAATGTGGTAATGACCCTTCATTGATTCCCCAATGCAAAGATGACCTATTCAGGGTGTAATGTGAATTTTTTTTGGGTGGCTAGATTGTAATATTGAACTTGGGAATCAATATATATAATTAAAGGGAAATAAACATGAAATACATAGTGCTAAATGTTCTCTATACCGCTCTGACTCAGATGTAGTTGTAGGGGAATTTTGGTTTCATCCACTATAGGTGCCAGGTTCATCATATTTGTATATATTTTTTTTTCACATAAGTGAATCCTTACCACTAATCCTGACCACATGTGATTAATACATGATGTGATAATAAAGGTTAGGCGAAGATTTTCCCATATAATGTGTTGATAAAGGAAATAATTGAAGAATTGTTTATGTTGGGGATGACCAGGATTGGGGGTCGAGGCATCCGGACAAAACCCACTGATGAATGTGAATCCAACCAGACATAGTTCTTTAGAAACTTCACAGCATAATGTCTTACGGTAAGGAATTACACCATATATTTTAATATCAAGTGGTTAAGACCTTTTTGACCCCCATAGTTTATCTCCATGCTATTAAGATGATTTATACTATGTGGTTTAATTTTGTGCATCTTGGATGCTATTCTGTGTTGTTAAGAGTCATTCAGTTAGGATATTATTCACAATTACATTATGTAATTCATCAAAAACCTTGAATTAGTGGGATCTATGATGAGTTGTCCATACATTGATAAAAAGGTGTATGCTCCATTAGAATAGACACTATGTAAAATGTATTCCTCCCCCAATTTTTTTCCAATATTTGGGTGTTTCATCCCATGTATCATCATGGTTCGGAATACCGACATCATCTCTCCTAAGAAAAAGAACTAAAGAGAATGTTTTTGGTTAAGCCTAGTGTGATATGATTTTGAAAGAAATCCAAATGTGGAAAAGTGTGAAATATTTTATCATACAGTAACTCCAACTCATCAAACTGCTTATTAGATTGCTCATCCATATACAGTTGATCACAAAAGGCCTCATAGATTTATTTGATTTAATTTACAATGGGATGAACTACCTCTACACCGTATACGACTAAGTATGAGGTTTCCTAGGTGGAAGTGTGGGTCGTGGTATGTTATGACAATAAAGCAAGGAGGTTTTTTGGCCATGATTTATTATCCTTGTCCACCGTCTTCTATAGTATGTCGTAATCATTCTTGTTGAAAGAATATATCATCTTTTTGGATACAACATGGTTGTTGGATGAATGGTTAGCATGGATTGCATAATACTAGTATAACTTGTCCAACAACAAATAGAAAATGTTGGTGCAATTTTCTTTATGTATTGTATATGGGACATCAAACATGGTAATGATGTTGGACTTCACAATATTAACAATTCATATTTCCCCAACAACATTAAGGGGTATAGATTCATCCCATTTATTGATGAATTCAATTTTTATGAGAATAAAAATGATTGGTCTAAATGTGGTGGGGTGATATGTTCCGACAACATCCCTACCCCTTTTAGAACATGGCTAGGAGTACATAACTGTGGGATGTAGCTCTAGGGGTTGGTGAATAAATATGGCATGAACATGGTATGAATGGAACTTGATGGTGAATGTGGCACAATACTATGTCGTAGTGGTCCAATAGAATCCATGACTATGAATTTGATGGGAGATCATGTATTATGATTGAATATCTCCAAAATCTATGATATGAACTTAATTCCTGATGATAGTAGTCTCTTCTCCATCGGTGAACCCTAGAAGGATTCTAGAATGCCTCATTTGTAGAGAATATTTTATTCAGTTGGAGCAATGTACATGACATAATTGACTGCCCACCTTGGTATCTATTCTCTTCCAGGTGAATCTAGTGGGAGATACCCCCAATGGATGTAATTATCAATGGGAGTCAACAAACCATTAGTGTGACCATAAGGCCCATAAATGGTGATAATATATTCTATTTCTTCCTTATTGTTGAGAATAAACAGAAAAAAAATCAAATAATTGCACTAATAATGACTATTTCATCCAATTCATGATCTTAGAGGGTTGTAGCTGCATTTTACAATGCATTGAATTGATTATTTTGCGACTTGGTGACATAGGTTTGTGATAGCTCTGAAGGAAATTCTGCAATCTGTTCACAAACATGGTACATCAAGGGTGAAAATACTTCTTTCATAATAGAACAATCACCATTGACCTTCATGATGAATAGTTGTGTCTCACTTTTTATCATATAGTGTTCAACTCAGGAATCAATTTATAGCTCTAGGAATGAAATGAGGGACTCATGATCTGCTTCATTATATGTGAACCCCTCTAAAATATGGATGGTGTAAGAAAATGACATTTTTGGGGATATGAGTATAACACCCTTACCCAAATTATTGACATTGGGATCCACAATAATTCTCCCCACAAGGCTCCGGGAAGAACCATTTAACAACATTTCCCATGCCTGGGGGCCTTCTTATGAAGACAATACATCAACATTAGAAAATTCAGTATCAAATGGGGTAATTACATATGAGGGGTTCTCTTATAGGATTTCTGCTAATGCCTTTCAATAGATGGAATTATGTTGAACATAACCAATGTCAAAATATTGTATAAAGACTACCCACCGTGATATGAATCCATTTATCATAATTTAGCTGAGTATATACATAAGTGGGTTGAAGTATGAGATTAGATAGACCACATTGTTAATTAAGTAATTCAAGAATTTTTAATAAAAAATAATAGTTCTAGGAAGTTCTTTTTTATTCTCGAATGTCATTTCAATGCATCAATCATTGTTCAGATAATGTAATAGAGTCTATTCTTGCTACCTAACTAATTATTTGGCATGAAGAAAGTTCTTAATTAAAATTCCATGGCGGTTACATAAAAAATATGTGGTCGCCCCTCAACTTGCATCATGAACATTAATGAGATTATGAGACATATTTTGATATTGTAAAATTCTTATTGGCAATAACTATCCCACTCATATGAAACCCCTTTCATCATTAACCTGGTGGAAAGAAAACACATACCTTCATAGTTTGCTATGAAACACTGAATGTAGGCCAAGTACCCAAGAATACCCCTCAATTTGGTGATTTTGTGATGTTGATACTTGCCCAGGATGGATATTGTAATCTCATATAAAACATTGATGTTGTGATGGCATATGAAGAAGCCATGGTATTTCCCATAGGTAACGCCAAAATAACACATTAAGAGATTCATCTTTAAACATTGTTTTCATAGTTTGTTGAAGATAGTTTCATGATGTGTTAGGTGGAATGAGCTCTGTTGTGATTTATCCACCGGGTTGTTGATGTAGAAGTCGATGTATTTTCCCATGACGGTCATGAAAATGCAATGTGGGGCATACACACATACAACACCAAAATTTTCAAACAAAAGGGAATCACCTTATATAAGAACACACCTAGGGCCCCAAATATTAGTATTTTCTTCATATTTGTATGCCATTTGAGTATGGTTTTATCCAATATAACCATCCATGAAATGGATGGTGTCTCATATCTATCAGTCACATCGATCAACAATTCTTTGATCCAGACTAGGAAATCATCTTGCAGGTTGGGCCGATTGAGGTCCCTCAAGTCATTATAAGCTCCAGACTGTCTATTACTCTTATGATAGAGACAATGTCTTCAAACTAGATTAGATATTTGACTTCCCATATGATGTTATATTTGAATTATTTGTCCACTTCATCCTCTATTTTGTCTGCATTTATCTGGTGCGTCCCTTTTGCACCCTGTATATAGACATGATTGATATCCAGTAGACCTAGATGATGAGTGGAGACCTTAGAATCGAGCATAGTAAATTCTATATATTTTTTTGGAAAACACAACTTTATTATTATTTAGGTAGGAGGTATATTCCTCTTGCTCCTCTAAAGTCATAGAAACATAAATCAGAGTGGGTAGTGGGTCATCTTTTGTCCCTAGTTTTATCACACAACATTCATCGATTGTAGTGAAGACACCATCATCAAAGGTTGGAGGGGAAACATTGAGGTCTTTATTTCGTCTTCTTCAAAGTAATAAACTTCATAATAATATTCCTCTACTGATGGAGGGTGGATTTTAAAGATTAACTCTCTAGCATTGTGAGAGAAACAAGAACACTAATTTTTGGAAACAGATACGTCTCCTTTTACCCCGATTGAATGCGGGTAATTATTGGAATCAAATGGAATATAATTTCTTTCTTTCAGTGAAATTAAATCATCTTCTACCTTTATTAAGGCGGGGATTTGTTATGGTATGGAGGACAAACCAATAGTATCTTTGTTTTGGCATTCCCTGTCATCATAAGGGCCAATGTACTTTTTATTGTCTTTGGACTCAGCGGCCATAATATAAATCATATAGAGGGATGCATCTGTATCCCATAATGAAATTATGAACAAAATGTTTTATGGGTAATACATATTTTCCCCCATTTTATTGATGAAATAGATGGGATTCATTTACAATCAATTTGGGATGTAGATTCATTTATCATAATTGTTTATAGAGTGCTTCACTTTCGGTCCATAAACCATGCATCGATGTAATGCATCTCATTGGATTTGAATAAATATTTTACATAATGATATTTCCCATTTTTCAAATTAGATTAATATTTGACACATTAATTGTATGACGATAGAATCATAGTATGCTGATGAATCCATGGCATGTCTAATAGGACTTGAAATGTAAAATATTTTTGACACTAGATGAAACATGGATTCAAATACGTGTTCACACGGGCATGTTTTAATATTTATCCTTCCCAATAGTTTCTGTTCATTTAAATCATATCCTATAAGAGTTTTGGTGTAGGTTGATAGATTTTCCCCATCATAGCCCAACCGACGATGTGTTCGTAATGGGAGGAATTTGAATCCAGATCCGTTGATGATGAAAATTATCTGAACATCAATTTTATTTATCTTACCAAACACATATATAGGTTTTATGTTCCCTTTAATGATGGAGTCTTCATCTTGATATTTAAATGAGATGACAGAATTGAATTCTTAGATATTGGTCTCCGTTCGTTAGACTTCAGTTACTGATTCGTCATTTTTGAAATCTAGGTACATAGTAAGGTTAAGATGAGTTCCCCCCTATAGTATGCAGACAGAGTCAAGGAATCATGGATCAATATATTTTTTTGTACATAGTATAGCTACATAATAATATAATATTTTTTGCTTAAAAAGTCATTTTATTCTATCTCGTGGATGCTCATTCATTGGAGATTTAGGTGCTTGAGATGTAGATGACCTGACCTCTCTGGTAGGAGCTGATGACACTGTTGTTCTATCCATGATTTACTGAATTTGTTCCCTATATGCCATGAGAAATGGTACAAATTTCCTTCCTCAAAAGTATACTCCACGAATATTGGTCTTTTATTTCTGTCGGTGGGGTAGAGAAACACTCTAGTTCATATTGTGTCTATTTGGTGGTTCTTAGGTGGGATTCAATAAGGTTAACTGTTTGAGCTATGATGTGGAAGATAAATTGACTCCTTTTAAGATCATGCCTTCTAGGAATCTCTCAGCCTCTGGGCCTCTTATTCTAGCTTTCTTGTTGGATGCAGGGAATATAGGTTATTATCCATAGTCCCCATAAAATAATAGTTATATTATGTAAATGAAATTAATAGATTTGTAGATCAGTTCATGATCCAACAATGATTCTATATGACTACTTTCTTCTAATGATTTTTTTGGTGGGTGGTTCTTTTCATGCCATATGTTCTGGTGGTTTCTATCATTCCCTTTGGCGGGGTGGCTTCCATTGTCCCATGCTTGATGTCATGAAGTCTGAAAGTGTCAAAATTTTATTCATCTATGGTGTTGGATAATCTTCTTGCTCATGATTTCATCTGTAATATCCCCCTAGAGGATTGGGTGGCTGAGGATGATGTTTGTGTTGAATCGAGAGTTGTTGGGGGCATGGTTTTTTGTTTAAACATTCTCTAGATGATGTAGTGAGCTTGGTTGACTATTTTTTATGTCATCAAACTATAAAATTTTATCTCCTTTTTTCTGTTGACTATTTTCCATTCCTCTTCCTCTCATCGGTTTAAGGTGGTGACATATACCACTTGTGTTGATATCAAACCCAACATAACTTTTTCTAGAATCCACCATATATTGCAGGATGTCATTGAAAAAGAATTACTCCTGGATGGTGTGTCCAAGTATCCTATCATCGAGACAATTATTTGGAAGGTCATCAAGACCACTTCATTGGTTCGCATTCGCTCTGGTATCCAGAGCATTTTTTAATCAATAGAGGACATGAAATAACCATGTACCATGTCATCACTAAACGTGAATATCATATTTCATCATTTATTGTAGTATCATATTGTATCTCCCCTTCTCACATCTTACCTAGGTGGTTGTGGCTGTTGGACTCGATGGGTCTAGGATGGTTTGGAAGATTCCTAGCAACTGGAGCTACTGCTGGGGGTGTCTTATGCATAACATAATCCACTTTAGCTTTTTCTATTCTTCTTCCCAGTGCCGATGGGGCACTCAGTTCATGATATTTGTCTTCTACAAGGAGAATTATATTGTTTGGGGAATGAAGAGAAATATCCGAACCCACTTCTGTACTTTATTGGGATGAGCAATGTCATCAAATCATTATGGAGTTCATTAATGCCCATAGAGACCATTTCATACTGGGAGATCGACAGGTTCAGGGAGTAAGTTAAGCCATTACAGCTAGAAATGATGTCTAAAACACTATCATTCCCTCATTGCATGAAGTTCATGAGATCATTGATTGTTGTATTATGAAATTTATAACTGGAATGGAATATAACCACTCACTAGAGGTCCCCCTAGCCTATTCTTGAGTTAGTGGGTAAGCTGGTATTCCATAATAAGGATGAACCCATCTGAGTATGCGTGAATAACATATGTTTCCTATATTCATTATTCCATAGTTCTCCAATCATTGCGTCACGATAAGAATAATGGTGAATTAGGTAATTTTCTATGTCCCCCAAACCAAGGAACAATGGGAATACTAGCTTCCAGATGAATGGGTGTGGAAGAACATTGCTTTTCCCAATCAGGGTACGATTAGTTTTATAGTTTTATTGGATCACATATCCTTCCATGGAATCTAGTTAAAAAATAAATTTCTTGATGATATTAAATATCCCTTGATTAATATCCTATTAGACATGTGCTTATGATGGTTTAACAGGAGGCAAAGCTGGGTGAAATGTCACTACTATTATTTTGGGATGTATATCCAGATAGGGGTATACATTGTTGGTATTCCTGAATGTCTTCTGGCATCTTTCATTTTAGAGGGATATCCTGATGTCATTCTTATGTAGGATTGAAGAAGGATGATGGTACTTGTGTTGGTTTCTATGCAGATTTTTTCATAGATTCATTTACTAGGATGAGTGCATGTGGTATGGGAACCTCTTCTAGAAACCCATGTTGATCTTCTTCATTGGAAACACATCTTGATTGATAGCTCCCTCGACGCAGCCTGTCATTTATTTGTAAGAGGTCTTTCATTTTATCCTCTTGCTTTGTGAATCTTTTCTCGAGTGTGAGTGACACATTCTTCGGGGAGGAGTTGGTGGGTTATAAATGACCTAGGATTTATTTTTCTCTATATTGGGGGATCCTGTGGGATGTAATGGAGAATATCTGAGGGT
The DNA here is from genome assembly GCA_963277665.1 of Viscum album. Classification (NCBI taxonomy): domain Eukaryota; kingdom Viridiplantae; phylum Streptophyta; class Magnoliopsida; order Santalales; family Viscaceae; genus Viscum; species Viscum album. The sequence continues at coordinate 861,846,425 of OY728152.1, read as the reverse complement.
GTTCCCAAATTTAGGGTAGCTCTTTGGTTTTGGGTTTGCACACCATCAGACTTTGTGTGAGAAGAATCATAGAGGGAACCAATGTCTATTGTGTCCCCTATAATTGTATCATTTTCTATGATATTTTTTGGGAAAAAATATTTCATGTTCATTGAGGAATAATGATTTGGGGGAGTGTACCAGGTAGAGAATGGTAGGAAATATTTTTGCAACTTTTTTTGGACTCTATCCTTCCATTTTTTGTTGTCCACTAGATTTCTATGTGATGATCGTCCTAGAGGGATCCCTATTTTGAAATTTATATATGATTTCATATTTTATTGTATGTATCACGGGATGGGGTGGAGCAGGTGAACATTTTACTCATCTACCATCCTAGTCATGAGATGATAGACATCCACTGTATGGGAATTGGAGGTACAAATTCCCCCAATCATGTGGGATGGGTTTACTTTCATTCACTCATTGATGCACTATGCCCCATGTATTTTTAAGGGGAATATGGAGATAAAAATTTCCTCATCCCTATGAGCTGGGGATATTCCCATATTGAGTTATTGACAACTACTACATCCACGTTTTCTATTTCACGCTCTTCTACATGGGTGTAAGTCTGGAATGGTCCAAGATATTAACTTGAATCATTTACATTAAAATACTTGTGGACTTCATGGGAGTTGGATTCCCTAAGACAGGGTGTCTACTGGATGTTCTTGGTTGCATGTCTCTTGAAATTATCTATGTCTTGATCTCATTAGGTATAATGTTTTTGAGACATAATCACTATATCTATCTTCCACCTGAGTGAGTTAATGTATGTGATCTTAATTTTTCAATTTCATTTGTTGCATTTCATTTATGTATGCTCCCTTGTGGGATACTGGCAACATCTACTATGGGTAACGACCATCATATATAGGTCCCTATTTTGTTGGATCCCATGATGCCATAAAATTATGCACACCAACATCTTGAGTTATGGTAGGGTTATTTCCCTTCCCAAGAGCTGTCACCACATTATACCAGCATCCCCAAGTTGGAATGTGTATTTTTCATGATCTATTTTTCCGTTTATCATGGGATATTGTCGTCGAACCACCTAGACGAGAGAGGGGAAGCATACATGATCTGATGTGACTTACCTATTTCTAGAGTAAGTCATTATTTTTTAGAAAACATTATTGTTGGCCTGTTTCATCACCATGGCCACTGATGCAATGATATCATGGAATGTGTGGGGGATATGGTTTGGAATTCTTGTTTTATCTTCCATCATTGCTAGGATGTGTTGAGATACAAATTTGTCGAGAACAGATATAAAGGTCCCTTCAAATTTCAGAGTAGGAGTTTTTGAATTCTCTGGTCTTCCATTGGATTCTATTAGATAATGGTAGTTATCATCTTCAAGGACAGGGAAACAGGATTTCCACTGGTTTTCTTCTCTTATTGTCATCATACATGAATGGGGGGATTCATATTCATGAGTGGGAATTTTTAGCTGCTCTCTTGCTGCAGTATTTTTCTCATGGCCAATGTATGCATGTGAAAGATATTGACTCTCCTCATATTTTCATACCTCCCTATTTGGATGGTGGACTAATGTTTTCTGGAGCAGTGGAAGTGTTGTTTGGACAACACCCAATATTGATTTTTACCATGATCAATGATTATTTTGGGATCAATATGAAGTTGAATGCAAGTCTCCATGGTATAGATTCACATATTTAGATAAATAAAGAAGAGGCCCAACATCATTTATAAAGAATCTACCACATCATTTTGTTATTAATTTAAATAATATCATAAGGAAATTAATACCTGGATCTTTGGTATTTTTTAATGATGTTGATTAATTGGAATGACACTTCCAGAAATTCTCATTGCGCTTGTGAAGATCTAAATTAGAATCCCTCTATTGGTGATCCACACGTGCTCTGATGACCTCTGATTGACAATACTCATTCTATGTGTCCAAGCATGGTGAAGAGAGTGTCTGGTGTCAGTTGTTCATAATCTCTTTCTTCCATGGCCTTGATGAACGTCTCACATACATGAGATTGGTGGGAATAAGATTTGAGATAAATTTTATAGAAAAAAATTCTCAATTCACAAAGCGTGCAGTGTGCTCACTTAGCACAATAGATGTATTTGTGTATTTGATTACATAGAACGTCAATTATTATATTTAATTTCATAATAGCAATTAAATAAATTTATGCACATAGAGAGAACCCATGCCCATAATAATAATAACATGTCACTATTTGTGGTGTTCAAAATTCCACAAAATGAATTATGAATAAAAATCTACGTCACAAAATAATAGAAGTGTCAAAATTATTTTAAATTTTGACAACTAATAAATATTTATCTTCTATAAAATAATTTTTTTACTATCATATTGTCCATGGTCCACTCAAAATTCACTACCATTTATTGAACACCCAAATAAATGAATAAATAAATTATACTCTTAAATAAATATATTAATTTCAAACTATTAATTATATATATTTTAAATGTTCAATAAAATAAATATATATAATTAGTTTAAATTAGGCGTTAAAATTAACTTGATGAAAATTATTCCACAGACTTGATTATAATATTTAAATCATTACTTAAATTAAAATAGAATTTTAACTGAGACCAGTAAGAACACATAGCCTGTGACCCTCTAGGATTCCTTCTCGTTGGAATTTGGTGGGGTTCCATAAAGTCCAATAGCACTTTCAAGGAACGGGTCAAGGACCCCAAAAGAATTAATGTAATGTTGCAACAACGACATCCATATACAAACACTCATTGTGTAAAATAATCCCTTTGTCGCAATATCTCATCCTCCTGGTTTCAACATAGTGTCATCAATGTTTTATGCTTGATATGTTGTTTTTTGACTACCTAAAATAAACCCATCGTTACACTATGGACATAGAATTTCATATGACGGTTCTATTTTTGTCAAATGGCTGATATATCATCTTCCATAAATGGACGTGAAAAACCCTTGCTTGACTTAACCATAAATATCATGTCCCTCATGACGCACCCAATGTACCCTACTTCCCGCCAACTGTCTAGTAGACAATTTTCATAGTAAATCAATGTTTGAGTGTCATGACACATACTAAGGATAATCTTAATGAATAATGATAATTACACACACTCACAGATAGATGTATCTGATGACACTAAAACACGGGGAATTATTACTGGCGAGTTTATTCTCAGAATCTCCTCTCTAGGAGATAACAAAGTATAATCTTCATGTGAGGATTTATAATCTAATTACAAGTAATCACACATGATGGTATTCATTATACGTGTGCCATCATAATATTTCATCAAACCGTAGAACTATATATAAATATATTTTTATAGGATTTCAAGCATTGCATCATTACGGGGAACAATCATGACCATATCAATGAAAAAAATACTCAAGGACATTATTACATCATAGTCATGCAGAACAATGAAAATTGTAATAAAAAGATTAATAAGTAAGTAAAATAAATATCCCTATAATAAAAGTACAACCAGATGGTTCTAGGACACCATCTTTTACAAATTCCCACTTGGACTAGAGCCAAATTCCTAAGACATTCAGTCCTATAGACCTCACATGGTGATCATGTTTCTGTGAAGTCAAGCCTTTAGTCAAGTTGTCTTCCATTGTGTAATTGGTGGAAATACTTTTCAAATAATCTTTTCCTTTAATAGAAATATTACTCAAGTGATGATACATCCAATGTATTTACTTCATCCGCTAATGTGAACATGGATCTTTTTTGAGAGCCCCGCTGTAGTATAATCATAGTAACATTTCCTGGGATCTTTACTGTTACATATCACAACCATCTCCTGGATGAAGCTTCGCATAAAAATTACATATTTAGCTACCTCAGAAGCTATGTTATACTCAGAATCTATTATAGAATTTGTGATGACACTCTATGCTGATCTATTCAAGCTCACTGCTCCTCTAATCAATGTGATGATGTAAACTATTGCCGACTTCATTTCATCTTGATCTAACATTAAAATATAATCTTCATATCCTCTTATGACTATTTCCTTATATCCTCCATAAACCAAGAAAATATCCTTAAAACACCTTAGATACATTAGAATTGTGTTGAATTCCATCCAATGGATATCAACTGGGTCCGCATGATATCTGCCAACCGTACTCCATGTGTAGGTGATATCTAACCTAGTACATAGCATGAAATACATGACATACCCAATTGCTGATATGTATGGGGTCCTTAAAATAATATTTCGTTCATCATGTTCTAGAGGACATATTTTCATGGAAAGATAAATTCCATGTGATGTGGGAAACAATCCACTCTTGGATTGTCACATACTGAATCTCTTCAGAATATTATCAATGTATGTACGTTGTATTAGGCCCCAAAATATCATGGATATATCATGATGGATATTGATCCTGTGAATATATGATTCCATGACCTATTCCTTCATGGGGAATAATTCATTCATCCAGTCCTTAGTAGACTATATGACTGGTGTTTTGTTTCAATATGTAATATGACATCGATATATACTCTGTGGAAAATGACTACACTCCCACTAAACCATTTGTAGACCCAATGATTGCATTCATTAATGATAAAACCGAATTTCATTCTGGCTTCATCCAAATGAACAATACATGTCTTGGATGCTTTCTTTAATCCATAAATTCATTTTTGTAACTTTCATACCTTATTAACATACTTTGGAGTCATAAACCCTTTAGGTTGTGTCTTGTATACATATTCATGAAGGTTCCTACTAAATAAGGTTTTATTAACAACCATTTTCCAAATCTCACTGTCATTTTAAGAATAAATTTAAAATAGAATTATGATGGATTTCAACATTGTAAATTGAGAAAAAGGATTCTTCACAGTCATAGCCTTGACGATGTTTGAACCCTTTTGTAAGCGGTCATGCCTTATAGGTGTTGACTTGTCCTTCCATGTCCAGTTTCTTCATGAATACAAATTAGCAATGAACAAGCTTTACATCAACTAGATGATCAACCAAAATCATGACAAGGTTTTCGTACATGGTTTCCATTTCAGAATTCATGGATTCATTACACATGGTAACATCATTTTCACTTACTACTTCATTGTAGTTTATTGGATAACTATTATAATGTAATAATGTGTCACCATCCCTAATTACTAGAAAACCATACCATTCAAGTTCTATGACCTCTATTGCACTCTAAAACTACTCTTCTATCTCAAGAATAGTTCATTCTTCGATGTGATTTCAAGAATATGATCATGTACCGACTCTTGTGTACCTTGAGTCTCATCATCATTGATGTTTATCTCCCTCCCACTATCTCTATTAGATATGTGCTCCATCAAAAGGAATATGTATTGTCTTACCCCTCTATCCATTCTTTATGAGGGATTTTATTTGTAATATCTCCTTGTTTCATTGTGTATCCTATAAGGGTACAGTTTGTGCCTGTGGGTGGAAGTTTGTTTCCAGAAGGGGCCTTATCAAACATATTACTTCCCGACATATTTATATTCAATAATAATGATTTCATTTCACTAGAGAACACATATGGAATACCATTTATCAATTTAGATGGTACTTGGTTTAGTACATGATCTGTTTTTTGAAACACATATCCCCCAAAGGATGATTGAAGACTTGTATGAAACATCATTAATCTCACCATGTCTGATAGGGTGTGGTTCCTTATTTTTATCACACAATTACACTAGGGCATGTATGGAGAATTGATTTGGGATTGGATCCCAAACACCCATAAGTAATCAATGAAGTCCTGGTTATGATATTCTCCACCTTATTCTATGCATTGATTTTAAATCATCTTTCCAGGATGGTTCTCAACATTATTCTTCTATTCAATGAACTTATCAAAGGAATTGGACTTATACCTAATTTAGTAGATATATACATATCTAAAAAAATAATCAGTAATAGTTATGAATTATGCATAACCTCACCTTTCATGAAATGGAAATGGTCCTCATACATTGGTATAAACCAATTCAAGAAGATCTTTAGCCATTTCACCATTACCAATAAATTGGGATTTGGACATTTTTCCTTGTAAACATGCATGAAATACACCGACTGGTTTTATTTACAACAAATATAAATATCCATCGTGACGTAAAAGTTTCAATTGTTTGTCATTTACGTTACATTTTCGGTGATTCCAATGTTGGGTGCTGTATGAGTTAGCTGATATATCTTTGTTATCGATTTCCATTACTTGGTTTTGGAAATCCTACATGTAAATACCATAATATAAATGTTCCCTTCCAAAAAAATAAATATTTTAAAAAGAAAAAACATTCACATACAAACATGAAAAGAATCAATATTTATCTTATCTGGATATAGAAATTATGTATTTAGTAACGAAGGGTGTATAATAAAAACTCATTAGTACCAAGATCATCCATATTGGCAATGTGAGTTGGTAGTCCCAGAAATCTACAAGAAGAAGTCTAGATCCATTGGACACTAGTTGATCTACCTCCCCATGGTCAATCTTCCTTAATCAACATGGTTCGTTTATTTTTACACATATGTGATCACTAAAAGATGTATCTAATATCCAATTTCTTGAAATAGATAGATATCATTTGATATAAAAGGCACTAGAAGCTTCCCCATCATTATTTGGATTTGTCCAGTTCATCTTCTAGTGTCCATTCTTTCCACATTTGAAACAAAAAACATCATATTCTCTGGCCTCCCCATTGATCATCCTTTTCACGGAAGGTTATGAATAAACTTTGGTCTTAAAGCTCTTCATCTTCCCATTCATCTTATTTACCACAAGGACATATGGATTTTAATGCTTCATATTTTTTTCCACTTGGTGAATGTGTATATGATGATCAGATAGAGACATGTCAATGTTGTTCATGATAAAATTAACAAAAAATCAAGAGAAGATCTAATAGAGTGATGCGGGAATGAGATCAGTGCCTTGTTCTTTAGGGAGTTCAAACCCAAGAATCTTCGGGCGGTCAATGTATCTAATGAGATGGACTTCAGGTGGCCCATATGGGGAACCTTCTCCATGATTACTCTGATTGAGTTCCTTTGATATCTCAAATCATTCATGAAATGCTATCTCCTAGTTAAGACCATGGAGGTGCACAAGAATGATACAAGAATCCATGTTTTTATGAGACTTCATGATCTCACTAGATATTAATGATATCAACAATCATTGAATGTCGACTGTGTAGTTCATATGCTTCTCATGACCAAGGAGACCCTCATCACCAACCTCTTTTGTTGGCAGATCATGTGATAATGACTTTATCATGTAAGACTTTTGTTTAGGGAATAGGTTATCCTGAAGGCCTCTAAACCTTTCCTATAAGTTACTACCTATGTGGATGTTGTCTTTATCATGAATTTATCGTAGGGATAGTGTGGTTCATGATCTTGTCATTTTTATTCTACAATTAAAATATAATATCCTTAGTACATTATTGATTACATTCTATGAGAAATAATAAATTTATATGAATTCTCCAACTATTTTATCATGTTCCAGTGGTGCTCAACATTGAACACAGAATGTCCAGTTTCCATGAAATTATTGTGGAAAGGATCTGTATTCCCCATAACATAACCCTAAAAAGTGTTGGTTAATGAATTAGAAGGTATTAAGGTAGGATGTTCATTGCAAAGAATGGGCTTTTAGTTCCTTGATCTGTTGAGTGGACTCCCCAGTCCTGAAATCATGACTTTTGGATTTCGACAATTCTTGCCTCCAATGTTACACAATGTATAGAAAGGGATACTTTTCTAGATGTAATATGGCTAAGTCAACATGAAACCATTCATAAGGGATTCCAATTTAAAAATAAGTGTCAATTTTATTTTGGTGAAACAAATAGTTTTATTAAGTTTTTCCCTTAAACATGTATCAAAAGGATTCATCTATCATAATATTTTAATTGATGGAATTTCATATCTTATGCGTGAATTTCCTAGTAACATTATCACATGCTTGTTAATACGAAGTGGAACTTACTTAAATGATTAACCATGTATTGATAATATTTATGCATAAGTATGGTTAATTTTAGTTCTATATTCCATTCTTTTTTAATTCATTAATTATTTGATCATGACAACACATCCATAATGATAAACCATGCAAATAACAGAAATAATATACTGGTAATGATAATGATCTTTTGTAATGTTTAGATTCCCTAGTGGTTGATAAAATAACTCTATCCTAGGGGGTAATCATCATGAATCTTTTGGGTTTGCATTTACATCTTTCCACCTATCCACCTTTTTTATCTTTTGATTGGTTCCATCTAATCTTCAGGTTCAACCACCTCCAATAGCTTGGGAGTTACATTCATTACATATGCCTTTTTTTTAAACTCACATTCAATTGATAGTTAAAATGGGTTTCACATAATAGAAATCATGGGCACACATGCCCTACATATTAATTAGGAGAGGGCTCATATGCCAAAAAATTAAATTTAAATAAATAAATTAAATGAAACCATCCACATATAATGGTCTTATTCTAGCTCATGAATATCCATATATTAAATGATATTAACAAATAAATAAATATAGCATTCAATTCATTAATCATTCTTGTTTAGTATTAATCATGATCGAATCAATTAACTATCATCCTTAATTAATCAATACTATTATGTTACACTCTTTTATGTAATTCCTTCAGATTCACACCTACTTTTATTTTAAACAAATAAATTCATTTAAAATGATATTTTGAACAAAACATGCACTTTTAAGGAAACCCTGTAAATTCGTATTCATAACCACCCAATGAGAAGAAAGGAACATTACAGAGATGTTAAATTAAACACACATATACATATATATAACTCATTTCACATGTGATGTCTTAGCTTTACGCCTACACTAGGGTATTCCTCTCAATGTTTAGTATAATATAATAATAAATTATAATAAATATACATAATTTGGATGAATACATAGTGTGTAGATTGTACTATATGGTGTGAACTATCATTCATCGTCCATACGAAGTATATACCCGGGGACCTGGAGTGTAGTTGTAAATCAAAAATCATTTAACTACACAGAATGTTTAGTGGGTCACATGCCGTGTAGTATCTATGTTACACGGTTTCTAGTTGGAAAGCCGTGTATGAGGTACATGATACATCTCTATACCAAAGGGTCTACACATCATGTTTAGTGGACTACACAATGTTTATTCCGAAAACCATGAAGAACTTTTTCCTGGTGAACACATGAATCCATATAAGACTCTGAAGCACTTCAACACATGGATTTTCTTGGTAGACCGATCCAATGCATGGAATCATATCCGCACAATGTTTTCTGTCGAATACATGCCAGGTGTTCTAGATCTGTAAGGAAATTATGCTTTGGAACCTTTGGAGTAGATCCTCTATTTTATTGTAAAAAAATTTAAATTAAAGATAATTTCTATAAGTTGAATTATAAATGTTATAGGAGGAACAAATCTCAAGATTTAGATTTTCAGAATGATTACATTGAATTGAAACAACTAAATTACTAAATTCATAAATCATCAAAAAATATTTAAATAAATATAAACTATGATGAAACTGTTCTAATACCACTTGTAGGCTACGGGTGTAGTTGATGAACGGTTGGGCCAACACCCATCCTTGATTTTTACCGTGATCATTGATTATTCGAGGATAAATATGAAGATGAACACAAGTCTCCATCAAATAGAATCTAATATTTAGACAAAGAAGGTAGAGGCCCAAAAACCTTAGAGAGTATCTTTCACATCATGTTTATAATTAATTTAATTAATTTTATAATGAGTAGAATACATGGACATTCTGTATTTTTTTCATTTTGGTGTTGATCATTTAGAATAACCCTTCAAGAATATATAATTGTGATTACAAGGATCCAATGTCGAATCCCTCTAGCAGTGATCCATACATGCTCTGATGGCCACCGATCGACACCACTCATTATTCGGGTTCTAGCGTGGAGAAATGAGTGTCTTCTTCCGGACTTTCATGATCGCATGTTCATCGACCATGAATAATGTTTTCCATTCAGGAGATGTGATGGAAGATGATTTGAGAGAGCAGTTTTTTAGCTCATCAATTATCAATTCACCATACATGCGGTGGGATTTCTATTGAAAAATAGACATTATTGTCTATTTAAATTCATGGAACTCCAGTTACAATATTTTATTGTATAAAAACAATTAAATACATTCATTAACATAGATAAAACCCATGATCATAACAATAAAACTACATCATTATATATTTTGCACCAACAGTCGGAAAACGGAATTATGAATAAAATTCCATGTCACAAAATAATAGTAGAATCATTATTATTTTAACTTGTGCCAAATAATTATTATTTACTATCTTGATAATAATTACATTACTAACGGAATGACCTTTTTCCACATGCACTCCAGTTCAATTTATTGAAGACCTGAATAAATATATATGTAAATAATTTATTCCCTTAAATAGAGATTTTATTTTCAAACTAGTAAATATATATTAATTAAATGTTCAATAAAATAAAAAAATATATTTTATTTAATTTTTTTGATAATCATAACTGGAATAAAATTATTCCACTGTCTTGACAATAATATTTATTTGTTTAATTAAAGTCAAATAGAATTTAACCAAAACCAAAAAAACAATTTGTTTGTGACCTTTTTGGATTATTTCTCATTGGAATTATGTGGGATTGCTAATGTCCAAGAGTACTATCTATCAATGGGTCAAGGCACACAGGGGAAAGAGAGTAACGATTCAACAATGGAATCCCCATATGAACATTCATTGTGTTATATAATCCCTTTGTCTCAATGTCACATCAATCAAGATTCAAGATAGTGTCATCAACATGTATGATTGATATGTTGTTCTATGTCTACCAGAAATAAACTCATCCTTACACCATAGCCATGAAATTTTTCACGATAGTTATATTTCAATCAAAGGGTTGAGATATCAATATCTATAAATGGAAAAGAAAAAATCCTTCCCCGAATTATCCATTAATTTCTTATAACTCGTGACACATAAATTCCTGAAAATTATCTCCATGGATATTTTCATCAGTAAATCAATGTGTGTGAGTCATGACACATGTAATTAATAATCATAATGTATAAGAATAACTGCACAAACTCGTAGATATAAATATCATATGACACCAAAACTTGGGTAATTCTTACGGGCATGCCAATTCTCATAATCTCATATCTTGGAGATTACCAAATGAGATCTTCATGAGTGGAAGTCTCATATGCTTATGAGTACCCAGATCCGATGGTCTGCATGCTATGTGTCCCATCATAATATTCCATCCAACTATTGAACTATCATTTAGAATATTGTCATTGGATTATAAGGATCTCATCATAGCAGGGATCTTCCATGATCTTATCGATGAAACAAATACTCTAGGATATTATTACATCGTAGTCATGAAGAATAATGAACAATATGTAATAATATGTTTAATTTTTAAATACATTAAATGTCCAGGTAATAAATGTTCAACTAGTTGATTCTAGGACACCAACTCTTAAAATAGATGTTATTGTCTATTTATATATGTGGGACATCAGTTACAATATTTAATTTCATAACAAAAATGAAATACATTTATGAACATAGAGAAAAGCATTTCTTATAATAGTAATACATCATCATTATTTATGGGGGGATAACTTGAGAAAAATAAAATTATGAATACTATTCCGCGTCACAAAATAAAAGCAGTGTCATTAATATATTACCTTATTCCAACTAATTAGCATTTATCATCTTGAAAATAATTATTTAACTATAGAACCATACATGGTCATCTCGAACTCCAATTCCATTTATTCAACACCTGAATAAATAAATAAAAATTTTATTCTACTAAAAAAATATTTTGTTTCCTATATAATAAATATATATTATTTAAATGATAAATAAAAAATATAAATATATTTTATTTAATTTATGTGATCATCTTAACATTAGTAAAATTATTCCATCATCTTGAGAATAATATGTATTTCAATAAATAAATTCAATTAGAATTTAACTGAGACCACAAAAAACTATTAGTGTTTGACCCTGTAGGATTATTTCTCCTTGGCTTTATGTGGGCTTTCCAAAAGTCTCAGAGTAGTTTCAATCAATGGGTCAAGTAACCCATCAGAATGATTGTAATTTTGCAACAATGACATCAACATATGAGCACTCACTATGTAATTTAAACCCTTTGTCAAAATTTATCATCAAGAAGGCTTCATGATGGTTTCATCAGCTTTTATTCTTGAAACATCATTCTTTGAGTGCCTTTAGTAAAATAATTATTAGACCAAGGACATGGAATTTTGCAAGAAAATTTTATTTAAAACAATGAGCCAATATATCTTCTTCTATAAACTGAAGGGATAATTATATCCTTATCTTATCCATTAATATCATGTCACTTATGATGCACCCAACACACCATACTTCCTGTCAACTGTCTTTGTGAAGGTTTTCATCAATAAATCAATGTTCTCAAGATGCAACACATATTAATGATAATTATAATGTTTATTGATCATTTCACATACTCATAGATAGAAATATCCGATGACACCAAACATGCATAATTCCTACTGGCAGATCTAATCTCTTAATCGCCTATCATGGAGATTACAAAGTGTGGACGTCATGAGAGGAAGTCTTATATGCTTATTAGTAATAATACTAGATGGTCTTCAAGCAATGTGTCCGATAATAATATGTCATCCAACTATAGAAATATATTTAAGAATATTGTTATGGAATTTCAGGCATTTCATTATATCGAAGAACTTCCAATACCTTATCAGTTCAACAAATATAGTAGGACATGATTAAATAATAGAGGGGAAATGACATGACCTTATCAATGTGATGATATCATCTCCATTAAAAGAGATGTAACGATATAATTTCATGTTTGGAGGACATGGTTTGTAGTCAATTTCTGATCTTCCATCATTGATAGGATGTGATGAGAAACATATTTTGATGGAGTGGTTATGAAGCCCCCATCTGATGTCGTAGCTGGTGTTTTTGAATGCTGTTGTCCTCTATTGGATTCCATTAGATACATGTATTTACCATTTTCAAGTACAGAGGAATGAGATTCCACTAGTTTACTTCTCTAGACTCCACCATATTTGACTGGTGGTCTTTATATTCATGAGTGGGATATTTTATCTTCTCCCTTACTGCAGTATTTTTCTCACAGCCTTTGTTGTCATTTTCATGAATTTCACTCTACTCTTATTTTCATGCATCCATATCTGGATGGCGGATTTGATACACATTTGTATGTATTTGTGCCTTCTTGTAGCATGTTGTCCTAATATTTGGATGATAGTATTCGTTTACATTGGTAGATACCTACATCATTTTAAATAGTTCAACTCTATCTACATGAAGGGACTGGTGAGCACAAGCAAGAATGTGCATATACTCATATTGTGCATCATAATTTCTATGGATCACTTGAGTAGAGGGGGAAAAGTAGATGTACGACCATTGAATACCAATGTTTTTGTACGACAATGTTACTTCCTAGGAATCAGAGTGTCATATTGTTCCTGATTATTAGTTTTACATCATTAGCAGGTGGCCCGTGGGGCCCGTGTACTTTGGACATCACCAGGTTCCCTCAGAAAAAGATCTTCTTTAGAGTGAGGATATATGGTTTACTAATGTTGGATGAGAATCTCCCTAGCTAGATCATGTACATATGAACATTATTTTGCGGAGATGAATTCATTGACATCGACTTCATCTACCACCTGGAAGTAAGGGAGGTACTTGTTGTCACATTCCATTGAGAGGATCCTCAGATGGTTTGAGATTACCATCGGGGGTTCCTTGTGATGGGGTTTTGTCCATAGTTGAGGAGGAATCCAACGAGCAGTTATAGATGGGAGGTCTTGTCTTTCGACCTCCACTATAGGGAGAGTTCAACTATTATTATACTCCTTAATATACATGGTGGCTATCAATCGTTGAAGAGGTTCTGTTAGAAAGGGTGGGGGTCATGATCTTCATCAAGGCCCCAGCCGCCAAAGGGGTCACTGAAACAAAAGTAAGCAATGGCTTTTGTGATGAAAATTTAATCGAATGTTTTTTTTCAAGAACTATATATATATATATATGACATGTATATACATCAAAACCTTGTCATTGTAATATATCATGCACATATGCATATTTAATGATTCAGCTTGTCCTCATTCCGCACCTTTTTGGTTATGTTAGGTGAAGGGGCATGAGTGTGGTAAAAACACCACCGTGGTCTTGTATTAAAATTGGTTTCAAAATTTCATTCCTCTGAGCTGGACTGTTTACGTGTTTGAAGAAAAGTCTCAATAATTTTCTGACGGTTGATGAGTGTTCATCCGTTAATATAGATATATTCACATCTCCATCATATTTTCGACCTGATCCATATTTTTATCATTTTGGAGATATTGTATTTACATCATGTGGAGTTGTATATTTATCCATTTTCCATTATGAATGATTTTCCAGAGTGAAATGGTACCATAAGGTGATGAAATTGGGTTATGTATTTGTAGAATTAATCTTTTTTGGATATAACTTCCTTGGATGGTCACCCATGTGATTATACATGGATCTAGAACAATCCTATAGACCTGCTATCCATGATTCATTGAACATGATACCAAAGGCAGGTTCTTATTGGATGATGATTTGGACAGTGACTGTTATGGACTCCATTGGTCGAGAAGATGGTAGTTCAAACTCATTGAACCCTTTCGGGGGGATTTATTTCCTATCCCTGAACTCGATTATAGATATAATTCATGTTAATATGTTCATAAATTCTATGTTCATTATGAATGTGTTTATAAATATGAAACCCCTTTTTATTAGGATCATCAAGGATATTCATGGATTTTATTCCCTGGATGAAATGCTGACCTAAGCCATGCAATAAGGCTCTATAGAGTTTGTCATCATCCAAGTGGTATAGAAGGTAGTTTTTTGAAGGGTTAAAGCCCATTAAATGGGATTCTTACATATCCCCAAAGTGGGGTTAGTGCCTATGTAATTTATTTATCTAGGCTATTAAAAATTGACAGTTCCCAATTGAGGAGAACATGGCTATGTGTACCAATTTGGAAGGGCACCCTTTTGAGCTCAGGCCTTCATGAATGAGTCCTACATACATTGATTTGAACAAGAATAAATTTTCTCATAGATCAATATATATTGCGGCTTACGCATAATAGATTCCCATTTGATGGGACTTGATTTGGTCAGCCATTTTGGAAGGGCACCATATTGAGCTTGGGCTTTCAAGTAGGCATCCTCCAAAACTTGCTTTTAATAGGAATCAGAGTTATCATAGTTAAGGATGGGTTCAGGATTACTCTTGGATTCTTCGTATTAGATGAGACATAATATAGTAAGAGTATATTGGGTGGATATTGTAATCATTCAACGTATGTAAGTCCACATGAGTCACACTCATTTTGAGAAATAATAGGATGTGATAGATTCCACAAATCACTCACCTTTCCTCCTGCTAATGAAAGAGATCGGGGAAATGTTGGAATAAGCTGAGGTGATATTGGGTGAGAGCGCAGTGTGATGAACTGTTCATTGTGGGATGATATAAGAGGTCATGATGCTCAGATCCTGGATGATTATTGATATACAAATGTGGGAGTTCCCCAAAATTTCCTCTGGGAAAGGGGAGGAATGTCAGCACTAGTCAAAAGGACAGGAAAACAAGATTCATTCCACTAATCACCATTCCTCATTGAATGGAAAAGAATGTGATCACCCTTTGTCACTAGAATGAGGAAGTTCATATCAGCATCCCCAGGTCTGAATCCATGTTACCTGTGAATATTGAAATACATGCATCCTGGGAGGCCATACAGTTGTGGGGAGAGGCTTCCTGACTACACTTACAATGGTTTTGTAGACTCCAAGGGGCTCACTGATGTGCTTGATGATCTGATTATACATGCCTAGCAGGATTAGAGGAGTATTTGGTCAGATATTTGGGGACAGGTTTGGTGGAGGGGCTATTGAGTACCAGACGGTAATGGAGGGGTGAGATTGGAGGTGGAGGGAAGCACCAAAAAGGCCCCCCATTTTGAATATTCTTTTCTCATGCTGGAAGAGGGAGCTACACATACTGTAGTGGTATTCTTGTATATGGGTCATCCATATATCAAATAAGTACATGGGTTTGGTCATGAAACTTCACTTACCAATATGGTAAGCTATCCTAGATATGTTCTTCCATGACACATCCTGTCATATCTGTGTAATGATACAATAGGTGGAGTGGGGTTCAATATGCATATAGATACACTATGTGGACCTCCATATTGAAGGAGGATCCGGGATCCTATGGATAACTAGGTGTTCATCTGAGATAGATTTATGTTTCACGATGACAATAATTATGATTTTGGTTTACCTATTATTTATTATGTTCCTTTTGGTAATGGTTTGAGGCTAGTTATACATGTGGTAATGTGGTTTTCATTTTTATCATTGTCGATGATTCAACAGCAATGCTGGAATCCCATCTGTATTCTTTCAAAAAATCTATAGAGTCTCCTCTGTGATTATTTTTCTATCCTATTCTGCATTATTCATTGTCACAATTTATTGCGAAATGGTAAAATCATATCTATGGTTTTGTGATACTATTTGTTGAAGCCCATGAAGACATATCTCAACCCATAGAAGATGCTGATAACTGAGTTTTATAGAGGCTATGGATTATGGTTCCTGGTACGTCAAACACTTCCAACATGCTTCCTCTATGAACTTTTGAGTTCGCGAGACAATATTCGGTTGTACATAGTTCTCATAATTCCACTAATGATGCGGTTTGTGACATCTTGGGTTCCCTGGACATCCCCTCGTGGGCCAACACCTTGCAGGTTTGTCCACTCATTTTTGGTTCGTGGTTCATGAATTCCACAAATCATTCCATGTTATGATATTCAGGTCATGTAAAAAATTTAAAAAAATTGATTTCTTCATTTTTCTTTCCATGTTTGTAAATCCATTTTCATCCATTTTCCATTATATAACTATGACAGATCTTTATTAATTCTGAAATGTTCTTGTGTGATTAATCCCTTGGGAGGGTGATGAAACTGATATGTTTTTCCGGATATATGAATCATATACATTCCAAAAATTCTTGGGAGTACCTAGGGGAGAAAACATTATAGGGTAAATATGTGCATTGCAGTTATGGATTCGATGGGGGTCGACTAGATTGAATCCCTCAAAAATCTGAAAGATGATTCATCCTCATATTCCTCTTCTCTTTATAAACTCACGTTTTTTATTTGTAATGGGTGATTAGTTTCTAGAATAACAATTGGTGTGGCCGTCATAATGGAATCCATAATTGCGCTACACCAAATATTGCATTCATGGAGTTGTGAAGGAATCCTTATTTCATTCAGCTCAACTTTGATGATTAGAAATATGAATTCTTTCATAACATGGAGATTTATGATGTCCATGATAGATGGGTCTTCTTTGACTCATATACAATTACATTTATGGTTACTAAAATTTTCAAAATGCGTTGTGCATCTTCACCTCATGATTATTAGGGTAAAATTTTAAGGTGTAAGGATCTCCCCTTGATGAATTATTTATTGTTGTGTTGTATCTGGAATCACATAATTCCTTTAAAAAATAATATCTCAAATAGAGGTATCCACCTTTTTCCGAGGGGTGTCTTCCATTCGGTGTTTCAAATGGAATCCACTGCACATCTATTTTTCTATAGTTAAAGGGATATGGATATTTAGGACGAATTTTAACAATTCACTAACTAGATAGACCATTTTTACATCGAGGATTATTTCATCCTAGAGTGGATTCATTGTGCTGATAGTTCTTGTGGTAATAAAAAGTCCATGTCTACTATTTTTATTGTTGGCCGCTGTCTCATATAGATATTTTGGAATGATACTCTCCACTATTCCTTAATTAAATCCATCATACAAATTGTCTTTAACACTAGGAACCTAATTCCATAATTAACTAAGTTTTGTAATGATTGAGTGAATTCTTCTTCAATAATGGATCTTTCTTCTTCTAACATCATTCCAAAAAACATAACCCACAATTAGGTGAAATAGATCATCTAAAGGCCTCCCTCTCTGTGTAAAAATTGAAAAATGATGGATTTTTGGTGTTGGTTCTATATTAGTGGTAGGTTTAATCAGAGATTGAAATTTTTAGATCATTGAGGCCTTATCTGCCTCTTTCAGAAGTGAGGAATATATTCAATATTAATCTCTTTTAGTGTTCACTATGGACATCCTTTGTAATAAATGTTTCATTTACATCAGGGATTATTAGATAGGCTATTATGTTCTCTTAATTTCTCTTTCCGGTAAAGGCCCCACTCACATATCCACTGAATATTCAATTAGGTGATTAATAAGACTTATGGATATTAAAATTTTTATTCTTCAAACCTTGTAATATGGTAATGTGGTTGATGGATTTTTACCATCAAAAGCTTCTCTGAATGACCAGATTGTTGTATTTTCTAGCCCTAGGTCCTTAACACCTGTGGGTACCAACATTGTTTCATCAGATTCTCTCACTATATACTATTTTATACAACCTTTTTTCTTTTAGTCTTTTTATATATTTCATATATAATAATAAAAAGTATATTGTGGGGTTTAAGATAGAGATTCTATCTATGGCGATCTATTTTCTCAAATGTTAATTTTTTTTAGATTTTTTATTTTAGTATATCTAATCAGATATCAAATAAAATAAATAAAACTATGCTTGATATGTTATTTTATAAAGGGAATTATTTAAATCCTATTTTTTTACTAACATAACCTATTTTTTCAAATGAAATTTTATTTTTTTAGTTTTTAGATATTCATTATCATAAATTTCTTAATCAAAAAGGCTTTGAATGTTTTAAATTTTAAGGAAAAAATATCTTAAATTTTTTTTCTTCTAATTACATTGGTGAATATTTATGTTGAAACATGAATTTTTTTATAATATGAAGATTAAACTTATTTATATTATTCGTTTTAACTTATAAATACATTGTATAATAAAATACAACATGATTTATTAAATTGGTTTTCTTTTAATATTGTTTAAATTTTGATCATAAAAAGTAGATAGATTGGTAGATCATCCACTGAATAAAACATTTTAACAACATTTATATTTATGGGATATAATTATAATGACATAATGATTGTTTTACTATTCTTATTATTATGTTTAGCATGCCTCCTAATCATAAAAAGTGTGTAAAATAATTAGTTTTAATTTTTATTCAATAATTTCAATATTCAAAAATCTAATTGTATTAATGATGAAATGGTACAAATATATTTATATACAAATATTCCAATGTGTTACCATATAGGAATAAATAAGTGATATATAGAATAGTAGAAGGACTAAATCACTAGAAGTAGTTGACTTGTCATATAAGAAAAAGGAACATATGAATTACTAAATGGATGACATCAATGAAATTTTATTTAAATATATTGTATCAACATTAACACAAATTAAAACATATCAAAAAATTGGTGACCTTTGAAATGTATAAATAAATAATTAGAGAATATCACTTTCAAATCAACTCTAATAATAACATATAAAACATTAATATAGAAGAACAAGAATGATGGTAAAGAGATAAAGATTAAATCGTCAATGAAAATTATAAAGAATGACCATGAATTCTATCAATCACTAAACTCTTTGTAGGATTTACTAATTAGATGATTATTTAACGACCATGGTTTTAAAGATCAGTAAAATAATAAACTTATTAGTAGAGATAAAAAATGAAATTATTTTATCCAGAACAACTTATACATTTCATATATCATTTTTAATATTATGAGAAGTAAACAGAAATATATACAACATTATATCATTTAAATTAATTACAATGATTATAATTGAATATATGTTAAAAATATAATTCCGACGAATAAATATACAAATGTGAATCCAAGAACACCACATGGGAAAAATTATTGACGGTAAGATATGATACCTTGCCATGATCTAGATTATATATATATATATATATCAATTTGTAGATTTAAACCATAAAAAAATAGTAGAATTGTTAATAAAAAGAATAAATGGGATAAGGGATAGTCACATAGAAAAACATTGATAATGGACAAAATTTTGAGAAAAAGACATCTAATGTATCTTGATACATCACTTTTATTATCTTCATGATTTCCCTCTTTAATGTGTATGATATATTTTTCATACATTCATTTATTTTTATTCATTTTCTAAACTCATTGTCTATTTATTCCCTTATTTTAAAAGGGAATAGTGATCCCTTTATTATATTCAGTCTATCAATCTAGTGATATCATTATTAAATACGTTCATTGTATATATACCTTCTATATTATGAATAATGATAAAATAAGTTATATTGATTGAACATGGAACTGACTCATTATAGATTCCTGGATTCACAGTTATACGAACCTCTCTATGTAATTGGAATGTCTTTAATGAATTCAATATGTGATGTAAAGATTTACATATTAGATAACATGGTTGAATTAGTAAAAAGTGAATATTTTTATTATGAATAAATCATATTCTTTACATTAAATCATGAAAATTGTTAACAATTTTACTACATCCACATTAACATTAACCAATTGTTATATCTCTAGAATTTAAATTTAATTAGTTAGTTTTATTTTAGTATATTATGAATCCTTATATAAATTAATATTGTATCATTATGATTATATACATGTTCATATTATTATAATATATCTTTAACCCAACCATTTCTGGAGTTTCATTTAACATCCTCATGAAATATTGATTTTCTATATTTTAAAATATTTCATCCCTAATAGATTATTTGGAATAAAAAGGAAAAAATTAAAATCTATAGAAAATATTTGTAATATATATATTTTCATTATAATTTCTATTATTTTTATTAGTAAATGATTATGTCTTCCAACTTCTCAATTTATATTATACAAATTTTTTATTAATGATGTTTTAATGTGAGAGAGAATGTTTTCATATATGATTTGTCATAGTTTTTCAATTATCCTCCTAAATAATTTTCCCAACAAAATCAACTCAGAAATAGTCTAGGATAAAATTCTACAGAATTCTAGTTTGAAAAATTTATCCCAATATCACAAGAGAGTTTCGATGAATTATTTTCCATCTAAGCATAAATATATACCTACAATGTCTAAAAAAGTAATCTTATAGGTTTGGAGTTATGAATGGAGGAAAACAAAAATTTCCATATAAAAATATCCTTAAGAAATTATCTCACATGTTCTATATATAACTTCTAGATATTAATGTTGATTCATGTTGCACATAGATAATCCATAAATACATACTTATATTATCCCACACTAAACCATTGTACGAGATCATTAATCTTGTTATTTTCCATAGGAAGGTTGAAGTTAGTAAATTAGTATTTATATAAGATTTACAATCATGTAATTATGTTTCCATGAAAGATATTAAATGATCATAGTGATAAAAAAACATGTAATTAATAATCGGTCTATATTTCTACATGCAAATATGGCCACAAACAATATGTTTAATAATGATTACTCGATGATTTTATGGGACATACATCATTACACGTGGGTAAATGATCCATGCATATAATAAGGGATGATGTTTCTACACCACTAACCTCTATTGAATACCTTCACTACATGAATTCATGAAATGTACAGTGATATCATTAATAAATGAAAAAAAGATCTCATACTAGGTAACCTTTGTCATCCCCTTTTTAAACACTAATAATGGGCTATTAATTGCATTGTTTTTTTACCACAATTAATGACTGACCATAAATAATTAAATTTATATAATTATAATGGATTATTTAGCAATGCGAGTCCCACATAGAAACTATGGATGTTCGATCTCTTCTTTAAATATGATTTTCCATCATCGCAACATAAAAAGCCTATTGTAGTTATGGGCTCCGCCATACACTCTCCAAACACATTCATATATTCCCATGGTCCCAAATTGGTCATGGTCCACCATTTTCTTCCCATAGTTTTATACCACATGCAAATACATGGCTGAGTCCTACGGTAACTAACCAAACTACATCACAATTCCTTCTTATACACGGCCTGACCACCCTGGTCATAGACTTCTTTTTAATAAATTCCAATAAAAAGTTGATGTATTTAAATATTAAAAAAATAAAATAAAATAAAATTTATAAATTTATAAATTAAAAAAAAACAATTGGTTATTAATTAAATAAATTTTTAATAACATTAATATGAATAAATATATATGCATATATATTTAAAATATTAATAAATAGTTTATATTTATTATAGAATTATTAAATAAATAAATTGAAATAACTAAACTATTAAAATTTAAAAATGATTAATATTTTTCAAAAATTAAAAATGATATTAATTAAATAATGATGAATAAAAATTATAAAAATTAATATATACATATATACTAAATATAAATTTTAATAAATTGTGTGTATTGAAGATAGATATATTAAAAGTACAAATTTTAATAACTAAACAAAAAAAAGAAAATAAAAATTGGAAAATTAAATAATTAAATTATTAATGAAACACTTATTTATTAAAATGAATAAATTAAACACACAAAATGATATATATTAATTAAATATAAATAGTAATAAATAATTTATAATAAATATAAATATAAATTATCAATAAAATGTAATAATTAAAAACATATTAATGTCTTAATAATTTCTATTTTTTCAATACATAATTATTCTTTAATATATTTAATATATTTAATATAAAAAATATATTCAAACATATATATATATATATATATCAACAATTATAATATTTCCAAATACATGAATTATTTAATATCGATATTTATTATTGCATTAAAAAGACATATATTCAGTGAAAAATATTTTATATTTATGGAATTTTTCAAAAAATAATGACTAATTATATAGGGAAATGGACATTTTGGTTAATATTGTTTGATTATTCAAATTTAAATAAATCAAACATGTGGTCCATTGATTTTCTATATACATATATAAAATAAATTAATTTGTATACACAACACATACCCAAAATATTTTATTAATTTATTCAGTTATTATTGACTATATATGATTTATATTTACAAACCTAATATATTTAACTTATATTATGTTTTTAATAATTATATTAATTTTTTTTATATTTTTATTAAAAATATATAATTTATTATTTTTAATTTTTTACATTATTGATTATAAATATTACATATTCAATAATATTTTGTATGATTTAATTTAATTTACAATTTTTTGATTTCCAAATTTTTTTAAATATGTTTTTATTTTAATACATTTTTTCTATCTATTTATTTATTTTTAGTCATTAAAATATAATGTTTTAAGTAAAATTGTAATTATTATAATTAAAATGTAACCATAAACATATATAAAAATTAAAATTAAAATTTATTTAATTATATAATTGATAACAGTTATGCATTTTTTAGATTTATTCATTATTAGTAATAATGGTTTCATTAATAGACCAGGACATAATATATATTTTAATTTTTCAAATTATCAAATATCAAATGTGAATAAATATATATATATCTGTGTGTGTGTGTTTTAAGTTCACAAAAAAATGTATTTAATTAATTAATGAAATCCTTTATAAAATCACACAACCCAAATATTTAGGTTATTTATTCGAAATTTGATATTCATTTTAGAATTTTATTTAATGTGATTACATATTTAATATGAAATATTTTATCAATGCATTTTTTATTTATTAGATTTTGTATAGTTATCATTATTTATTAATTTTAATTTTTTTTGAATTTAATCATTCTATAATATTTAATTTCCATTTTATAATAATTTTCAAATGTAATCATCTTCCATTCAATATATTTCCACAATTTTTTAATAATTTGTATTATCAATTAAACATGGCCATTTTTCAATATTTTTAAAGACTATTAGTGTCTAATTATTCAATTAATCTGCTTTTTAATATTGATGAATTTTTAATTACATAATCATTAATAATGATAAAAAATTATTTTAATGTAAACATTTATATTAATTTTATATATAGATGTAATGTTAATATAATTATATAATTATATAATTATATAATTATTTATATAGAATTATATATAAATTAATATATTCAATTGTTAATATTAATTAACATATATTATATATATATATATATGAAAATACAATTGATATAATTAAATTATTAGAATATTATGTATATTAACAATTAAATTTATATATATTTAATGAATATGTATATAATTTCCTAAATTTATATAATTACATTAAAATGTTTATAATTTTAAAAATATAATAAATATATGTAAATAGTGAGTATATATACTATATTTATATTTTTCATTATTTATTAGAAATATATAATGATATAGAGATATTTATAAGAATATATTAATAATTATAAATATATTTACCAATATACATATTTATAAATATATTAAAAAATTATTTTTTTATAAATATATTTATATATGTAAATATAATATATTAATAAAATTATATATTTGTAATTATAAAAAAATAATATAATTTATATAAAATGTATTTATATAGTATTAAACAAATAATTTCATATTTAAATAATTATAAAATTTTAATAAATATATTTAAACAGTGAATACATTTAATATATATATATATATATATTAATGTTTAATTATATAAATATACATACTATTATAAATTTATATAATGATATAAATATATTTATCATTATATAAAATTTTTACTATTATATTTATTTATAATTTTAGTTAAAATAACTTATCACTCCTATCTATGCATTGATAATATATATATATATATATATCAGTGGTTTATTTATGATAATAATGATATATAATTTTCATTGTTATAAAATAAATTAGAAAAGATATCATTATGAGGGCATAAACAATAGTTCAATTATAGATTACAATTATAAGATCATTTCTCACTAGTTAAGATTTTTCTTTTTTAGTGGTAAAAAGTGTTGATAAATAAGTCTTTTATAAGTGCATATTATTATAGTGAGTATAATGCTCTTCATTATGAATGGTTTTATATACGCATTGATAAGACCCTATCATATCTTATTTAATATAATGCTTAAAAAACCAATTTCTATATTGTAGTTCAAGCTCTTATCAAATTCCAATACAACCGCCCCTGCCCTTTGATCTTATATAAGATGATTCAATCCTTGAATCAAGGCATCTAAAATTTTCCCCATCAATCCTCATTGATGTCTTGTTCATGTTCAACTGTCACTGACAATACGCTGTTTTCAAGGATCAGTGGTCTCATGGTTCTATGAGTAGGAGCATTGTTGATTGTGTACCCACTACCATTCATCCTCCTCTAATGGTACCATTTTTTTTGGGTCTCTATGTTCATGATTGTTCCCTTATAGTGTTCATATAGCTCATATTGGGTTCAGGGTGTTGTGTTCTGGTTTTTTATTCCATCCCACACCAAGACCATTTGGTACCTCATAATATTATTGTCACCCCATTCCCAATGCTCTCTATAATATTATAATAATTGTTCTCATGCACCAATTCACATACATTTCATTCTATTGTTTATCATGGGAACTACCTCAACATAATAAATTAATAAAATGGTTGATTAATGTGTGGTTGGAATTGAAGATTTCATCTTCTTATAAATGTTATTGTTAATTTTCAATGAAATATCATCGATATTAATATATAAATAATTAACCAGATATATATTAATGATTCCATAGGATATGAATAAATATAAAAACAATTTAGTCAATAATTATATGAATTTGAAAAATGTGATAAGGAACTATATTTTATAAAAAATATGAGTATTTTTTAAGAACTTATATAATCAGGATAAATAAATATTAGGCCTTTAATTAAATATACATAGTGAATTATGGTAATATGTAATGTTCATTAAATTTGTTTCTTTATAGAACCTCATAAAAAATAAAAATTTATATTCATTTCATTAAGTATTTATTAGTGCATTTTTTTCAAAGTTCAAATATTATTTATATAATGTATTGATTTTAAAAATATTATTTTATGTGACATAAAATTTTTATAATTATCACACAAAATTTCCAAAATACCTTATAGGTGTTTATGATTTACTATTATTTTTATTACCAAATTGAGTTTCATATGTTTAAATAGTATCATATTATATATGATGCATAATAATATATCATGTTATATTTTCATGTGAATTTAGTAAATTTATTTTTAGAAAAATATAATTTCATTTAATTTGATATTGTATTTAGAATAAAATATGTTGAATGGAGAGCAATTAAAATTATTTGGTTCTTATGATTTTTTATTTCTTATGTTTCCATGATATTTATTTATGTATATTTATAGTTTTCATTTATATATCATTTTTTATTTTCACGCATAGTGATTTTGAAAACACTTATCATTTAGTATAATGGATACTTATATACATTATTAAATTATTATAATTATGAAAATAAATGTTTTAACGATATATTTGATATTAGAATAATTTGGTATAAATTTCAAATTGGACGTTTAATTTGATATAATGTTATTGTTATTGAATAATTTCAGTTTTTCATATATTAATCTTTTTATTATTTTCATATATAAATAATATTTTATATAATGAGATATATTAATGATATGTTATGTGTTTATAAACTAAATTTTCGAATTATTTTATTTTTAGGGATGTTTTAATTGGAATAAAAAATATTTTAAGGAATTTAATGCTGAAAATTTCATTGTTTCTTTGGTTTCAAATGTTTTCATAGAAATTCATGGTTTTACTTAGTTTTTTTAAATTTATTTAATTATGAGGTTCTGATGTTATAATTATATAATAATGTAAAGATATGTGATCACTTGTGATCTGTCCCAACCCCTCAAACATCTTTTTTTGATTTTTATTTTACAAAATCAATTGAATAGTTCATGTGGGAGTGATATTATTTTCACTCGATCAACCTCACATATTATACACCCAATTTATCATTTCTTGATCAATTGTTTCTTAACCCTATCCCTAACATTGATGCTTTTAACTAATATATCATTATTTCTCTCCCATATTTCATGTTGATCATAGTTATGCATTAGAAAACCATAAATATTATTATGTAAGGAGGTGGATGAGATTGATATGTAGATAAAATTTATGCGGTGAAAATATATTATTCTATTCAACTTCTATGAATCCATCATATTCACATGTTACACCTATCTATCATCCTTTATCCATTGTTGGTTCCCCCTATCCCTTACCTTGAATAGAATTTTCACCCATTCAACAATATTTCTCACTCTGATTTCATCGATCTCTTTACCATACTATAAGAAACATTACCTACTAATTGTGTAAGGTGTTGACTAAAAATGTGATGTTGGTACTGTTTCTGATCTACACACATGGTAATTTCATCCATGTTTCAATTATACCTCATGCTCCTGTTGATTAAAATCAAACAATTCATCCCATATGATTCCACGTATCCCAGTTACAAACATGGATTAATTCAAAATTTCCTTTTCAATCATGTAAATACCATGTTTTTAGTGATAATTAGCGTATCATATAAAACAAATATCATTTTTGGAAACCAAAATATAATTAAATATTTTTTCGTTATAGAATTTTTTTTAATATTTTTTTAATGCTTATTTCACTATTCATGAATAAAAACCATAATATTAATTATTTTGTAGTGAATTTATTAAAATTTTAATGTCATATTGAACTTTCATTGAATTATATTATTATTAATATATTATCGGTTATTTTTTATGTAATTATATAATTTTAATTGACATTAATTAATATTAACTAATAAAAAATATTAATTATATCTTTATAATATATAATTATTTTTTACATAGATGTCATGTACGTAATATTCATATTATTGTTTTCTACTATGTATCATAATGTAGGTTTTGAGTTTCACCCATAAATTTTTTATTTTTAATAATATTTTTTACATAAATTTAAATGATTAAAATATTGTTTAAGATATTTATAATTCTCAATATAATCACACATAATCATACAAGTGGTATGAATTTTATTAAAATTTCATTTAAAATTTTATAAATACTAATAAATGTTTATCCTACAAGATTTGGGAGATTGATTGTTGTTATTTACTTCCTTGTTATAGGTGGAATCATAATGAGTTGGATCATATTGATGTGAAGTCCATTATATTTTAGATTTTAGGAATGGTTATTAATTAAATTTAATTATTGCGTTTTTAGGGAATTTGAATAGATACATTGGATATTGTTGGATATGTTAAATATACCAAATAATAATAACCCTACTATTTTTTATATTGAAATTTATCTATGGTTTATAGTGTATATATATATATATATAATATTAATATAATAAGTAGTCAATAATAATAAATATAAGAATAGGGTAATATGATATTGAAGTCCAGTTATATCGTCAATAACAGTTTCATCATTCTGTTTCATGATATCCAATGATCTACGAATCTGTGTCAAAATTAATTTCTTACATGAAATTTTAAGTTATGAGGAAATTTATTTTTATAGAAATTTAATTTTCCATGTCATAATTAAATGGTAATATAGAACATGAATTTTCATGTGAATTTTGTAACACAATAAAAAAATATTGTTTTCCAAAATATTTGTTACCGCAAATTTGTCCCAAAAATCATCGAATTGGGAAGACAAACCAACAACCATATTTTTTCAATATGTTTTTTCTTTATATGTAATCATAATGTATCATTATAACATGTCAGGAATCATAATTGGTAACATTAAAATACTATGTTCCCCTTATTACAATTATCAATAACATTATCCTTTTATTATTAATATATTATCTAGATTTATTTATTTTTTTAAAAAATGTATATATTATGGATCTAATAGGTTGAATATGAAAAAATGATAGATTCAATATTATAGTATGAAATGGGACTATGAAGATGGATTTCAAGGGTTCATGATGTTTGAAATAAAGAATCCATATGGCCATTCTCGAATCATTAATAATTATTTTTGTTTTTTTATTCAAAAAATGATCCTGGAAGAGTTGGATGGGAATTTTAAATTTCAATGGATATATTAGACCAATAAATGTTAAACCTGGGGAATTATGGAATGTGGAAAAAAATTGGGATGACACTGTAGTTTTTTGAAAATTTGAGATGAATATTCTTGTAAATGATGATAGATATCATATAGAATTGACGAAAATTTCTATCTAAGATAACCATATTGAGTGTCCAAAGATGATTGAGATGTTGAATAGTTGTTCTAAGAAAACATTTTTTACCTGTTATACTAAATAAAAAAATTTATAGCTGTATTGATGTTTTATATTTTGAATGTTTTCCGTGGATGGTAAGACACTAGCTATACAAAACTACAATGTATCCAAATTTTCCAGATTCTAGGCTATAGTGGACTTCCATTTAAAAACATATGACACCGTGGTACATTCAATAGGTATGATATCTAAAAAATACATTCAGTTTCACATTATTTCATATTATTTTATAAAATACCATTAATAATTCATAAAATGAAGTATGTGTGTGAGATTCTATTCATCAAAGATGAATCATGAACATTGAAATATATAGGGTGCATTCCTATCATTACACAATTTAGAAGAAAATATGGATTCCAATATACCGTGAGAAAACAAAAATGGAATTGAAATAAAATAATAATTGATGGGAAACTACAAAATCATGTAGAATCTCCTTAGTAGAAGTAAATTGACCGTCAGTGACCAAATTTTGTAAATAATATTATAAACGTACATCTTTTTTATATATAGATATAATAAATCCTTTGGCTATACCTAATTGTTCTCATTATACATGGAATGTTATGTTGGTAAATTAAAACACTCTGCAATGTTTATGACTGATATGAAAATACATAATGATGTATCATCTTTTATCTAGATAAAAAGAACCTAAAAATTAGATTGATTTCTATTTGGATACATTGGTCAAATATCTGAAATTGATTTGGGATACATGTTTTATATTTTAATATTCTTATAGAAGTTATGAAATCACATTGAGTTCCATGTTTTATGGGATGATATATGATTTTTAAACTTATATAATTTTTTAGGATAACATGTTAATGGAATGATGAGGTGTCCCATTAATGAGGAATTTAATCACCCAATTTTGATAAAATATTCCTCATACACTGGGTTTTAAGGAAATCATAAATATTTACCTCTATGATATACATACCAATACTAGATGATATCATTTGATGAGAATATTGAAAAATTTGCACTGTCCTCTTCAATAAAGGGTGATAAACTATTCTATAGAGTAATATAGTGTGACACTATTTTTAGAATACCATTTTTTTAAAAAAATAAAAAATCGGGTTTGAAAATGATATATATTATCATTGAAATATCATACATTATTTTCTTCATCATAATAAATTTTTTATTGATTCCATTCATATATATAAAAATTAATATTTTAGTGTTTTTATAATTATACTAAATAAATCAAAATAATAAAAGATAAACCCTGGGATTGTTTTGACATTATTGACATGTGGATACGAATATATTTGGTATTATTGAAGGGTAATCATTTGAATTTTCTTTTTCCCAAAAGAATACATGTTATCTATATAAGAAAAATATCATTATTTAATTTTCCTTATTGATGAAAAATTACAATAGGGATATTCATAGAATTTCATGACTGTTGTCGTAATGACTATTTTAATGTTACAAGGAATAAATTAACATGAATTCAATGTTTTTATTCCTAATCTGATGTAGGTTTATTGAAATTGAATTCTTCCATAATATGAATTACATATATTTACTAGACTATATTTTTATTTAAAATCTATATGTAGTAATGTTATATATATTCAGTTTTTTGGATCAGTAATTAGGTGTTTGAAGTCGTATTAGGTGAATTATAGATTTCACTACCACTATCATTATTTTATATAATGGTCAACATAATGGTTCACTTTTTTAGATAGGTGAAAATATTTTTTCAATTCCATTATATATATAGATTTACCCCATTGAATTGTATATAAATATTTAGAAATGTAACATGATGAATTGATGTTGGACATAATGTTTTATTTTATAATGATATACTATTGAAGAAGCTATTAAATTCTATAAAAATTAAATATCAGATATAAATAGAATTTGTGTCTGAATGTATTCCCACATTGGATTCATTGTTGTCAAATTGATTCTCGGAAGAGATTTTGTTATAATTACAAGCATAGATTAGTAGTTATCCAACATTTACATATTACAAAAAAGTGAACATATTTATCCTTATGTTCATGCCCAAAATGAAATTATTAAACATTTTATATATTATTGGTGGAAGGATGAATATCACTTTCACATAAGAAATACATTATAATATGGTTTTCTATAATATATTTTAGTAGTTATCTTAAAATTTGAATTAAATTTCGTAAAAATTATGACGGATAACATTTGGACCCAATGAAAATTTATATACAACACTACATTAATAATAAATGATTATAAACTCTAAAAAATAACATGATAAATATTATAAAATGTAAAAGTTTGTAGTTGTTATTATGTATAATGTTATGTTAACATAAGGATCCTATGAAATAAATCCAATTTATTTGAATATGTCGAATTTCAGACCCCTCAAATATGTATGTGAGTTAGATTATAAGACATTCGATGTTCTGATTTTCCCTTTCAAATGGATTGACATTTAGTGTGTTGGTATATTTTAGGAAAATGGCTTTCTAAATGTAAACATAAATTTGGAGGTGGAAACATATGTTCTATTCATAATGGAATCAAAATTAGTGTAGTTATTTTTGGTCTGAGATCGACTAAATAATAATTTTCCAATTTTCATACTAGTTACTAATAAAACAAAATGGTTAGATGAAAATATAATTAAGAATGACCATTACATTGGGATTATAAATTCATTTCATGATGGTGAAAATTTTGGAAATTTAATTAACATCGTAGGGACCACAAATAGGGGGTTTGGAATATATTTAATTGATCCAAATCCAATCTTTATTTAACAAAGTAAAATAGAGTTATATGAGATGGTTAATTTTTTTTTCAATATTATGATTTTCGACATAATAATACATTCCATCTACAATATTTATGAAATATAAATTATATTTATACTTCTCATGTAGATAATAAATTATTTACATGACGATTTAGAAAATCTATAGGAACAAGAAGAAGATGATTGTGAAACTGAAAAATTATTATGGGATCTAACCCATGATGATGAAATAGAACAAAAATGATCCATCACTATAGAGTTGATTAAAATTATCAACGTCATTATTACGGGTATAAAATTTAATGATGGATGGAATTAATGTTTCAATGTGATTGTTCTAAACAGGTTTATGTTCATTATATATGTTGGGGTCACAACGGGGATGATTGTTCCAATTGATATTTATTAAAAGATCCTTCTCAATTCTATAATTAAGGAAAATATTTGATTGATATTAATATAATGTTATGATTCATATTATCTATTTTTCATAAAATTTATATATCTAATGATTGATTTAGTTTTAAATATTAATTGAATAGTTTTTTAATTTTTCACAATTGAGATAAATAACTTATCATTATGTCCACTAAAAATCCCATATAGTATTCCAGAAACTTCTTACTGTGTTTTATCATATGGATACTGAGGGGAATGTAAAACCACACCACCCTATTATTTTTTCAAAAACACTAATATGGAAAACATGGAATATGATTTCCAATTATAAAAATGACAAATATTTCCTTGTGAATTATATCATATAATATATTATCTGACATTACATATTGTTTCCAATTTGGTTCAAACTGATAAATTTCTAGAACAGTGAAAAAATTTTGTAAATAAACCACATATATAAAAACCAATATAATATTTTTGAAAATAGAGGACACATTATGCATCAGTATTGAAAAAAATATTATATATTATAAGAAAAAAATAATACATTTATGTGAAATAAATAAATATATATCCTTTTTTAATACAGACTGGTGAATAAAATATCAAAGGCCACATCTAAACCAAATCATGTGCTATGGAAGGAGTCCAATATAAATTAGGGCGTAAAATTATTGATGAAAAAGAACTAGTTTTGGAAACATGTACAATTATAAAATAAAATTAAATGATTATACCTCATAATAAATTTAAATAAAAATATATATGTATATTCATATATTTTTATAAAGTTAAGACATAAAAATATACTAGAACTAATCAACTTTTAGTATCTTTTATTTGTCTAGGACAATTTGGTAACATTAGTGGGGTAATTTTTTTGCTGTCTCTTAGAACATATTTCAAGAATAAAAATACTAAAGAGGATACATATAATATTACGAATAGATTTCAGGAAAAAATATATTATTTGGAAAATATTATTGTCCAAACTTGTTTATCATACCAATATATTCAAAGGGATCATTTTAGAAATGTGGTGGAAAAAAGGTCATCCAATAAAAAATAAATTTTTCCCACTAGCATTGATTATAGTCATTCCAATCAACTTGATACCTCTAGTGAAGATTAATATTTTTTAATTGCTCTTTCTCTAAAAATTTAATTATTCAACATATGATGATATTATATTAGCGAAATTATATAGGGAAATTTTTTATGTGATTTATATCTATAAACACCCATGAAACACCTTGTTGTTAGTTGTATAGTGTTTAATATCCATGGAGACATGAAAAAAATAATTCCAAAAATATAACATGATTGTGGGGATTGAAGTGGATCATGAGTTGAGTGTTGTGTTGGGTATTCCACTAGATGGTATAGAGATTAAAATGGTCAATGATGCTATTTTATCTTTAATAGGTGACATATCTAATATTTTAACTATATATGAGGTATTTTATGACAAAAAAATCAAAATAAAATCCCTACACAATTGATGAAAAATATCTGATGTGAGGCATAATATTACATACAGATAAAGAAACAATTAAATATAAGGTTGAATCATGATAATATAGTGAATTGACTAAGAAAACATAAATAAACATTCTGGGAGTACCTTCCCCATGATAGTCACAATGAAATATATATTTTCATTAAAATTTCAAATAGATACCAAATTCAATGTTGGAGACGTTTCATATGTTCCATATGTAGATAAAATATTTTTAACCATCGTTACTAATGTTGTTGGTCTTGAGAGTGTAAATGAAATTATCACATTTGAATAGCTAGGAGTGTTAGTTATGAATACATATATAAAGTACATTTTCATAATACCTGTATCAAATAAATTATATAATTTGATCATGAACATTAATAACAATTCATATTTTCCATAGGATTTTTTATTACTAGTCTATATATTAAAAATTAAGTGAATCATGGTTATGCTTCCATAATCAAGTTATATATTATATAGATATAATTAAATTTATATCAAATGAAATTGATAAAAAATACACCATACTAAGAATTTGATATGAAAATACTAGAAGACAAAATATATTTTAATGCCTAAAATGTAAGGGTTGAATGATGGAATCTATTAATGTAAAATAAAATTGAAATTTTTATTAACCTAATTTGTTTTCAGGGCACACACTAGTTGCTGATCAATATCCATTCAGATACCCCCAATATATATTAGTTTTTTATACAATTAAATTAATCCCATAAAATAGACCATACATGATATGTATTATAAATTTTTAATACCCATAAATAAAAATAATATTTATAAATAGTCAATTATTTGTTTCAAACTATGTTTTAACAAGAATTTGGAAAAAATAAAGAGATCAATAAATATAGGATAAATCATTATATGATTTTGGTTATTATAAATATAAAGACTATCGATTAATTATAATGGAATTATATTCATGTATTCATAGAAATATTATACTATCCTAAAAATTTTCATAAAATTTTTCATATTTTGGTCAACGGTTCTATAGTGTTGGAAGAAAGAAAAAAACATCTATTGATTAAATTATATATGAAAATTTGTGAAATTTCTTGTAAACCATCAAAAAACTAGAATGCCCGAATAGCTATTTTCTTTTGTTTATTACAGTATCAATAAACAAAATTATTAATATTTTGTTAAAATATATATTTTCACTAATATCATGATTCTTGATAATAAACAAACTAAAAATAAGAAGTAAATTTTTTTGAGATGAGTGGGATGCATACATGGTGATATAATATTTAAAAATGTCAAATTTAGTTTATAAAATATCAGGGTTCTAATATTGTATTGGCTATGAATAATGAATTATATTATGGGTGTGAACTTTTACTATTATAATTATT
This sequence comes from Viscum album, assembly GCA_963277665.1. NCBI lineage: Eukaryota > Viridiplantae > Streptophyta > Magnoliopsida > Santalales > Viscaceae > Viscum > Viscum album. Next base: position 861,810,817 of record OY728152.1, on the reverse strand, counting down.
ATATATTTTATTTTAATTGTTTGTATTAATGAATTATAATGATGTAAATTAATTTGTTTACATATGAATGCATAGATTTCATGGTGTCAGATTGTATATAGAAATCATGAAGAGGTGACTAAATACAATTTATTTAGTTAATCATCACATCATTGTGTCTTCTTTTTTATTTAATTTCATTATCATATTTACCTAATACATAAATTTTTTAATATTAAAATTAGGTTAAAACACACAAATAATGTTCAAATCTAGGAAAACAATCTAGGGTTGTCAATAAACATTAGGAAAATAATATTTAATTCATTTTTCACATGTAGTAATTTAATACAAGATAATATGAAACATGATATGGTCGGTAAGTACTGATGTATATGTTTTCAATATAAATGGTTCATTTATGTTTAAAACATGAATCAAAAATCCAAAACAAAGAAAAAACAATTATATGGTTTTCAATCATTAGGGTAAAAATTCATAATTCCATTTTCATGTGATTAATTTAATTGCACATAAATTTGACACATCATGTGGTCAGTGTGATTCTAAGTATGTGTTTTCAATAAAAATGTAACAATTTTTTTTTCAAAACACAAATCAAATAGTAATAAATGGGCAAAAACCTCAATTTTGTTTCAATAATATTGAAAATGATTCATAATTAACCTTCTTCATGTATGAATTAACCACACATCTATATGAGAACTTATCTCGTTAAAATGACCAAATGTGAATTATTTCAATTGACTAGTTCAATTTTAGTTTAAAATTATTCTGAAATATATCAAATAGAGAAAAATGTGTTTTTCTTTTTTTCAGTATTCTGAGAATTATCCATAATTTAATTGTTACATGCAGTAGTTTAGTGTACATAAATCAGACACCTGATGTGGTCAAAATGACCCATTGTGTGTTTTTTTAAAAAGTTCCAATTTAGATTAGAACACATATAAAATATATTAAACGGACAAAAAAACATTGGATTATTTTTAAGGATTAGTAAACTGATATATAATTAATTTTTCAGGCGAAAGAGTTCATGTCACATTAATTTAGCACATGATGTGTTCTATATAACATGAAGAGCGTCTTTTCTATAAAAATGATACATTTTTTTAAAACACATATAAAAAATATAAAACAAAAAACAATGAGTTAAAATTGTTTTAATTTTTTTAAATGATCCTTAATTAATTTTACTCATGTAGGAAATAACCTCACACTAATCTGACGCATGATATAGTTGATATGACTTGAATTTTGTTTTTTCAATAAAAAAGATCATTTATAGTTTAAAAAATATATCAAAAATAATCATATAATAAAATGAACATGGAATGTTATAGAATTTTATTAATGGGATTCATAATATATTTTTGATTTATATGAATGAATTTCATGTCAATATGACCCATGATGTGCACATTATGGCTCAATGTGCTTGTTTTTAGTATTGAATATTCCATTTAGTTTAAAGTGTGTACTATATAGGAATAATTGTGTAAATAATATCTTTTTTTAAAAAATAAAATTTAGGGAAAAAATATATAACAAATTTATGATGTGTTTAAATTAACCACAGTTCAATATACAACATAATGTTTTCTTTTTGAATCAAGGTCAATTTATCAATATAAAAGTTCCATTTTATTTAAAATGATAATCATATAGTCAATACCAATAAAACGATTGAGTAATTTTCATAATTATGAAAAATATATATAATACATTTATAAAAAGTATAAATTTATTGTACATTAAGCTAACACACGAGACAGTCTATATGAATAAATGTATGTTTTTCAATATAGAAGTTTTATTTCAATTTATAATGCATATCATAATGAAATTACATAGAAAATCATTTCTTATTTTTTTTAAAACACTAGTAAATAAATCCGTAACATATTAATGACATGTATGAATCATCCAAAAATCAAATCAACAAACGATTTGGTCTATATGAATCAATGTTTGAGTTTTTACTATTAGTGTGATTTTACCTTAATACATGCCTCACATAGTCAAATCAGAGAATAAGATCAATGATTTTTTAGATATTTAGGAAAACAATCCATATCTCATTCATGATATGTTGGAATCAATAAGACTTCAATCTTGTAGATTATGTGGTCGGTATGAATTGAAGTGGGTGTTTTTAATATAAAAGAGTCATTATAGTTTAAAAACTATATCTCGTTTCTGAAACCAAGTAAACAACACTATGTTATTGTAAAAAATAAATAAAATTATCCATAATTCCTTTTTTTTTGTTCATTAATTTATCACATGTCAATCTGACACATGATGTGTTTGATATGACTCGATGTGTTTGTTTTCAATATAAGTGTTATTTTAGTATAAAATTAATCTCACATTTACAAAAATTATAAAATTATCTTGATTTATTTTCACTAATTAGTATAATGATCCATAATGTATCTATTAAGTATCGATAACACCCACACATTATTAAAATAACTAATTAATGAATAATATCATTAATATAAATTGAAATTTATAATATAATTTTTTATATGAAGATTATGAATCATTAAAATTAAAATCTATTTATTTATTTAATATTATGAAAATATTACATGGTTTTATTCAAGGTATATACTCTAATTATGATGTTTATAATTTTATAAATTTTTGTTGTTTTGATTTTTTAAATGGGTAATTTTTTTGGGTTAATTGTAAATATAATATTACTACAAATATTTTTATGTCAATTTTTAAATAAAAATATATTGAAATGTGTTTTATGTATAACAATATGGATTTCATTATAATTCAATTCATTTTTATTTATTATAACTTGGTTTTATATTATAGGGATACTTCATGGATGTCGGTGAATAGTAACTTAAATATCATTTATCTAATCAAGATGATGATCTAGTAAAGGTTCCCATTAGTAGGTGTTCATAAGAGCAGATAAAGAATCGCTTTATCATCTCTTCATAAAGTGATAATAAATCTTCACATTAGTAAAGCTTCATCTCCTTATGATAAAAGGTCTCTTTATCAGAAATTCATCTAGTGCTCATAAATGATCTCATTATCCGTGAATTTTATTGCGATGATAATGATACTTTTTATAAATGATTTATCTCACATTAATAAATATCCCAAATATAAGTGATACCTGGAATCTTTATTAGCACTTTTTCTTGATTTGATAAAGGCCGTGAGTGTTTAACATCTCTTAGATTGATGTCACTTATAATCGATGGTAAATAACATTTTTAACACAATAAAAAGCACATTTTGTAGTAGTATTGAATTGCTAAGATCTATCCCCCACTTATCAAAACAACAATATACCACAATCTAAAAATGTTTATATTGATACAAATTGATAATTTTTTTTAAAATTTACTGTATATTTTCTTTTCATCATATTAATAGTAAATAAATTTTAAATTCATTATCATGAATTTAAATAGACTACAAACATTTATTGATGGATAAAATATTTGAAAATGTCTTATAATAATATTATTTTAATATGTAATATTTTATTGAGTTTCACATTGTTTTTTAAACATTATTTTTTGAACGATATAATGTTTATATAAATATTCTATTTTACTTTATATTTTTCAATTAAATTGAATCGGTTAAAAAACTGTATATTATATATCAAATAAATCGACTTATATTAATACAAAAAAATCATTAATATATTTTTAAGACAATGAATGGTGTAATAAAAATCAGGAATTATAAATTTGTTTCAAATACTCCAAAATTAGTAAAGAAGACTAGAGGTCCATAATTTATCTCTATGATTAAACTAAAAAATATCATTGGATTTTAATAAATACAATTCCACTATCATTATCCATGATTGCAAATTAACTTATAGAAATTTCATGGAATGGATGAAATAAAGATAATAGTAATAATGGGTGGGTTTTTATTGTTTAAAAAATTAATAAGACAATTCCAAATACAAAGAACCATAGTATTATCCATTGATGTTTACAATTCTATAACACTAAATTATTTTTGAGTCTAGTACAAGGTGTGTTGATATCAATGTCAATGGAATTTTATAATAACTGAAGTAGATATATAATCCTAAATTATTTCTAAATATTTTTAAAATGGTGAATATCCGTACACCAGATTTAAATTTCAAATAAAAATCTTGGATATACCAAAAATATAAATATTTCTTAAACTAAAAATTTCATGATCTTAATTCTAATATGTTTCCTTTTATAAATTTTGAAATAAAATTGTAATGTTATAATTTTACCCTATTTATGGTTAATTTAAAAATACATAAAAATATGATACAAAATGTAATATTAACCCAATAAATGAATTAATATAATTTTTTTAATTTTTAAATTAAGGAGAAACCCATATAGACAATCTGCGAATTTTTTATCAAATAAAAATTAATCAAACATTAAATTGTATCCTTGTACATTGAAATATGGTAAATTAAAAAATGATAGGGTTAGATCAAATAGTGGTTATTTTGGGAGATTATAGTGATTTAAAATTTTTTATTTTATGTTTTTCATTAAAAATATATAATTTAAAAATACCATTTAGATTTTTAAATTAAATATTTTTTTTGGAATGTGATGTTTTATATATGTGTTTTTTGACATCTAGGAATCTAAAATCCAGTAAGTAACACATAAAAATTAAAATTTAATCCCATAAATTTATATAAATTAACCAATTTCAACAATCCACAACGTAAAACATCAAAATAATTAATGTAAAAAGATTTTATCATTGTTTAAAATTTTCTTAAAATATCACCATATTATTTCGTGACAAAAATTCCCATTTAATTATGACATGAAATCATTAAAATATATAATATCCGTAATATTATGGGAAATATTAATTTCTATTCACCAAGTAAATCTATATGGGATGATAAAATTCATTGAGTGGTCATAATGTTGAGAAATTCTAATCATGTAATTTAAATTTTAAAGTTATTCCTTTCATATATTATTTTTTAATTCAATTGTCGGTCATTTTGAAAATGATAAAGTGATTACCATGAAATTTTTTTTTAAATTAAATCAGTGGGAAGCATTACATAAAACAATAGTTTGAGAATTTTCATTAAAATTTTTCATTATCTTTTAACGAAACCATTGTAATTGGTTGAGAAGGTTCTTGATCAAATAATAAAACACTATAATTTTTCCGAAAAGAAATCATTCTACCCCTTGAATGATTAAAAGAAGGAAAATGAATTAAAAAATATAATATCTATTAATAACCAGAATATGATAATAATTATATGGATTTATCATAAAATAATCATATAATTTCATAAATGGAAATTTAAACATAAACAATACCCAATATTATGTGATTTAGATGTAAAATAAATTTTTATTTATTGACGTTTGAATCTAAATCCACTTCTAATAATGAATTAAATAAAAAAATTAACTATGAAAATAATATTTAATTAGATTATATAAAATCTATAATGAAATTTAATAACATCTTTTAAATTAAAATAGTTTCACAATAGAACATATGTCTGAAAGAAATTAACTTGAGGCCATAAATCCTTACCTTAACACTCATCTAGTCTTATACAGGTTCAAACCTATTATATAATAAATATAGATTTACTAATCATATAATATATATATATATATATATCATACCATATATTATTTACGTAAAATATATTATCACTGATGTATTAATATTCATATATAAAATCATTGTTCCTAGTTATTACTGCTTTATTTTGCATTCATATTTATATTCAGGAGAAATTGTTTTTATATGTTGATCATGGTTCCATTATATCACTAATTTAAAAAATGACATATCTATAATATATCAAATATACTAATTATATAAAATCTATATTCATAAATAAATATATAGATTGAAAAATGAATTACATTTTTTATAGAGATGTTTGGTCGTATGTACAAATGATCATTATTTTACAACATTGATGGTGGGAATGAAATTAAGGTAAATAGTAATTCAAATTTTAAAAATTATTACTATTTATTAAATATCATATATATTTATATAATTTTTTCTTCATTACCTTCCTTGTATAAAAAAATATATAAATGAGTTACGTCCCATCATGGAGATAGTATTCCTCCCACTCAAATAAGTAAAGTTATGGTTTTAAAATGTTTGAGAGGAATATGGATAATGGTTTTATGTAATTATAATTAAAATTAACTATATTTATGATACAAAATTAATTATTTTTATAGTGGATGTTTAATATTCAAAAGAGTTAGAGAGTGAATAAAATTTAAAAAACATGGTAAATAGTCATACCTCGTCATTGAGAAACCATTTTGGTATTACAAATTATGTTTTTTATTGATGGTATTTAAAAAAAATATTTCTAAGGTTTGAAATGGAGCTAGTGAGGTATTATGTAATGAATTATCTAAGTCATGAACCTCAAATTGTGTGTCAAATGGTGGAGAGGTGGTCCCCTTTTATATGTTGGGAGATAGGTGATATTGGAATTATATATAGTATTTTAGAAATTTTTATAAGGCCCCAGCCTTAAACCTTACTTAATATTGAATTAAATGAATAATTCACATTGAGGATCTTTTCAGGTTTAGAGTTTTAGAGAATTAGAACATAACTATTACATCTTAAAAGATTACAAAGTAGACAATTCTACTAAGTCTCCATAAAATAAAAACTCTTAAAAAGAAAGATGTCTAGATTCCATGTTTTAGATAGCATGAAATTCCCTTGATCCCATCCTTGAACTTATTACACTTTAAGTCCTGTGAAAAACATTTAGAAAAACTTGGGGTGAGCATAAAAAGCTCAGTAAGGGATACAAAAAGAATAAAAACTGTTAGTTTACCAAAACAAAAAGTAAACCATGTATACTTTATCAAAGTAATACTTTTCACCTTTATGAAGTAGTAAAAACTATTCACTGAATATAATATCATTACTTACCTTTTTGTAACCAAAGGATTACCATAAAACCCATATAAAGAAAACATAACATATATAAAGGTAACTTGGGACATAAACATACTTAAGTGGAATAACCATACGGTCGACTTCCACACATATCACTTAATGGAATAGCCATACGGCCAATTTCCATACATACTTAAGGGAATAGCCATACGGCCGACTTCCATACCCAATGCATAGGAGGTTATAATGTAACCACTCGTCCTGGTATTCACGGCACCACCCGTCATATGGTTTATAACGTAACCACCCGTTAAAATGTCCAAGTACCAGTATAAAATCATAAAACATAAAACCAATATAAAGGAATGATAACATTTCCACATTTCAATCACAATATATCATAAATATATTGACATAATAGAATCTTTTTTCAAAACCATTTTCAATACCAAAATTCATAAAAGAGTATATGGTATTTATTTTATTCTAAAAACATTACGGCTTGTTGAGAAAGCCAAAGATCAAATAATACTCGTGGCGGCGGAAAAAGGTCGTTGTCACCGCGTACGTTAAAAAAAATTCCTTTTTGTCGTTTAGTAAAACGCTTCGTAGAAAAAGATTACCTTTTGTATAAAAGTAAAAGTCAAAGGAGTTTATACACCGTATAAAATAAAGTTGTGTATAAAATGAAATATGCCTCAACGAAAGGAGATTGAGACGAAGTCCCTTACCTTGGGTCCGACTTGACTCGATCGTTCTTTAACGTCCTGAATAATAAACTTGAGTTAAATTATACTTGATTATGAACCTTTTTAAAGTTCATTATTCCTTTTATATCACTTATTTTCATGTTATAAACATTATGTAACCATGTAAGTTAATAATGTTTGTTTTCTCAATATTTGGTTCTTAAGTCGAAAGTTGACTTCTTACAATTACATGTTGTTCATGTGGTCAAAAGTTCATTATATCCAGAATGAAAGTCCCGATTTGGATATAATATGTATCATATATATCCAGCATATACATGTATTTATAATATTACATAATCATTTAGATGTAAGAAATGAAATGCACCGTTCATGGAGATGGTAAGCCGTACGTACGCATGAACGCTACTTTCATTTCTTTGTCATATTAATGGAATTAAAACTAAATGGGAGGTATGTATATTTTAATTACAGAATTATATTAATCATTTAGATATTTCATTAATTATATATATACATTATATACATGTAATTTTAATAGTACATTACATTTGGGGATAAGAAATGAAATGCACCGTTCATGGAGACGGTAAGCCGTACGTACGCATGAACGCTACTTTCATTTCTATCTCATATTTTAATGGAATGAAATAATAATGATATAGATGTATATTATAATTCCAGTATAACATCATATATAATAACTTTAAATCCATCATTTACACGTCCCACATATGGCATTAACGAATCACATCACTTTTAGGGGGCGGTAGTTCGCACTTCCATAAATGAAGATATCGTGTTTACCCATAATGGAAACCATAAAGGTATGCCAAAAATGAAAAATACAGATGCTTAAAGAAAACATAAACATATTATATATCATATATAAAAATAGGGACATCATAATGGCCACCCATGAAGGTGTTAAATGAGTATTGAACAATCATCGTTTCGGGAGGCAGAATTTCGCCATCCACGGAAACCGTATGTTATTTAACCATTTGATGTAGTTGTGTGAGAGTGTAGCTCAAATAAATATTATAACAAAATCCTAGTATATTTAATATACTGGTGTTGTTACAAAATAAGTAAATAAAAAGAGTTTAGAGGGTTGGAGAAGAAAAATAAAACAAATGAACAAGAGAGAATGAATTACCTTTAAAAGTGTAACTCCCTTTTGATTTGAGCCTAAAGGCTTCCTTCGAAAGGATTCTGCCCAAAGGCAATCCTCTAGGATGAGGATAGGTATGTGGAGAGAGTAATTGGGCAGGGTTTGGCCGAGCCAAAGGCTTGAGGAGTGTGTGTAATGAGGTAGAGGTGGGGGCCTTTTATAAGAGGAGAGGAGGGGCACTTTTGGAAAGTAAAGAAATATTACTTTATTTGAAAATGTGTTTCGGTTTCAAAAGGTCCCACATTGATATAATTCGTGGATAAGGTGATAAGGGTTCGAAATCCACTCATCCAATTGGTTTTGGACGTGTGTAGGTTATAGAGTTTTCATTATCTTTCCATTTTATTTAAATCGTCAAATAATGATGTCATCGCTGCATCATTATTATGTCATATATAATTTAATTTATTTAATGTTTAAAAATTATAAAAAAAATACTATGATGTATGAAATCTTTTTATATTTCCAATTACTATTTATAATCAAAATTTAGACTTGAATAACCCCACTCAAAAATTATTTTAGTAAAACAATTTATGTTAGTGTCATTTTCACTTTAACATTAAATAAAAATATATTAATGTCATTTTCCAACTAAAGTGGCTCCATGGGGTCCCCAAGTTGGCCCATTGCTTGTCTTGGTCGGCCATGACTCACCCAATATGTGCAGGACAAGTGTCATGGTGTTTTCACATTCTTATAATACCATTTTTACCTTAAACTACACTAATTGCCTCTAATCACGATTAATGAAAAAAAGTTACTATTCACCAAAAAATTATTTTAATCTCATTGAACCACATTTTACTTCTTAATGACAACCATGTATGTCGGATTTTCAAAATTCAATACACATTAGTGGTAAACATTCATTTAACTGAAAAATCAGTTTGCTTGATTACCACTTAGTGGTTTCACTATTCATCAAAAATTGAAGTTTTTCAGAAAATTACCAAAAATTCACCCTAAGCTATATTTGATATTCCGAATTCAAAAATGAATTCCATTTTACAAAATTCAAAACATATAAGTAAAATTAATTAATTTAATAATTAATTCCCGTTGTCATGACAAATAGCGTGTTTTTGTGAAACAATAAGTATCAAAAGATTGACACCAGTTTCAGTCCAATTTCAAAGTGAAATTGATTCCAATGACCACCATTGGATTAACTGGTAAAAATATTTTGAAATTTCACTTTAAAACCAATTAAAATAATAATCTAATCATATAAATAATTTATATTAAAAAGATGTTTTGAATTAAAATACAACATTTTATAGTATTCATAAAAAAATGAACTTTATCAGAAAGGTACCAAAAATTTACACAAAGTAAATTTTGATGTCCCGATTCTAAAGAAGAGTTATATTTGGTACAAAATAAAGTATAAGAGTGATCAAAACTATATTTAATGACGGTTCACCATTAAAAGGTGATAAGTGAACCTTTTGTGAAAATTAGAGTATATATGCCCTAAAATTGAACACTTTCCATATTTTAAGCCTTTATCTATTATTGGGTAAATGTATAATCATTTAAAAACATATATAATCATATTTTAGTTATTTCTATCCATTCCTGCCAGTACAACGACTACTTGTTAACTAACATTTAAAATAATATTATTTTATTACTAGTGTGCTACGTAAGTTTCAAAGAAACTCATCGTTGCGTATCGAGTACGCTATCGAACATAGAAACCCCTTTAAAATAAAATTAATATTTAATTTGTAAATATTAATAAATATGAAAATTAGTTATTCTTTATTTACCTGGGATGTTACATCCTTCCCCCCTTTTGGGAATTGCGTCCTCGCAATTTTATTCACTTATCAAAATAAGTGGGGGTATTAATCCCTCATAGCATTTTCAGATTCCCACGTTGCCTCTTAAATCACATGGGTTTTCCACAAAACCTTTAGCTGATGAATCACCTTATTCCGTAACACTTGCTCCATGTGGTCAAGAATCTGGACCGGTTGTTCCTCATAAGATAGGTTCTCTTCCAGCTGAACTACCTCTGGCTCAAAACATGAGATGGATCTGGCATATACTTTCTCAACATCGAAACGTGAAAAACATTGTGTACCTGAGATAAACTCGGAGGTAAAGCCACTCGGTATGCAACTGATCCAACTCTTTCCAGAATTTCGCATGGTCCAACCAACCATGGACTCAACTTTCCTTTCTTACCAAATCTCATCACACTTTTCCAAGGAGAAACCTTGAGAAAAGCATGATCACCTACCTCAAAAGATAGATCCTTCCTCTGGTTATCCGCATAACTCTTCTGCCTGCTCTGAGCTGTTCTCATGTGTTTTCTGAATCAACTGAGCTTTTTCTGCCATCTCTTCTACCAATTCTGGTCCCATCAGCTTCCTTTCACCCACTTCATTCCAAAATGCTGGAGTTCGACACCGCTTCCCATATAATGCCTCAAATAGTGCCATCTGTATACTGGAATGAAAGCTGTTATTATAAGAAAATTCAACCAAAGAAAGATGTTGGTCCCAACTTCCCTGATAATCCATCAAACAAGCTCGTAGCATATCCTCCAAGTTCGGAATTGTTCGTTCTGACGGCCCATCTGATTGAGGATGAAAAGCTGTACTAAAATTTAATTCAGTACCCAACGACTTCTGAAGGCCTTTCCAAAAGTTAGATGTAAACCTGGAATCACGATCCGATACAATGGAGAGAGGAACTCCATGTAACCTGACTATCTCCTTAAGATACAAACGGGAAAGTTGATGTAGAGAGAAAGTATCTCGTATAGAAAGGAAATGAGCAGATTTGGTCAAGCGATCAACAATAACCCAGATTGCATTATTACCTCGAGATTTCCTCGGTAATCCAACAACAAAGTCCATGGATATATTTTCCCATTTCCACTCTGGCACTGGTAAAGGATGAAGCATCCATTTCGGTAACTGCTGCTCTGCTTTAACCTGTTGACATGTCAAACACTTCACAGTAAAAACAGCAATGACTCTTTTCATTCCATCCCACCAGTAATACTCCCGCAGACCTCTGTACATCTTAGTACTGCCAGGATGAAAAAACACCTCATTCTTCAACTGTGAATCACAAGGCACACATAACCTCTTCACAAACCTCAAAACACAAACACAAACTTATCCAAGAACTCATGGAAAATTTTATTCATAAGGTCCATGAATACAGCAGGTGAATTGGTTAACCCAAAATGCATAACTACAAATTCATAATGGCCATATCTTGTACGGAACTCAGTCTTCGGAACGTCTGGTTCTTTTACTCTCAACTGATGGTACCGTGACCTCAAGTCAATCTTTGAAAAAAACTGAGCTCCCTGGAGCTGATACCACTTCATTCGATGGCCCAACATCTGCTGAAGTTGTTGCAAAGGATTTTACCACCCCTTTCTGCTTGTAGTCTAGCTGCATTCCCCCAGTTGAGTTCTTAATTGGACACTCGTTTGCATAATGACCCATTTCATTACACTTAAAACATCTTACCGTTGGCTTTTCATTTCCTGCTTGATCATCTTCCTTACAGTTACGAGCAATATGACCAGACTTACCACACCGAAAGCACTTACCAGACTTGGATAAACATTCTCCAGGATGCATTTTACCACACTTTTCACAGGATGGATATTTGGTTTTCTTACCTCCTTGCTTCTTTGATGAATTCTTCCCCTTTGCCTGCCAACTAGACCTCTTATTCTGTTGTTTGTCATAGAACACCTGATCATCGGCAAACTCCATTTCCACCTTCTCCGCACATCGAACAAGTTTTTCATAACTTTTGAACTCACGAGAAGCTAAATCCCTTCGATACATTGGCTTTAACCCTGAGTAAAAACGGTTTATTTTACTATCAAGATCTCGTATGAAGTTTGGAGCATACCTTGCCAATAGAGAGAACTCTTCATCATAAGCAGTAATTGAATAATCCTCCTGCCTCAATTCTAGGAACTGATTTTCCATCCTAATACGAACCACCTTAGGAAAATGTTTCTCAAGAAACATTCCTTTGAATTCGTCCCAGTGAAGATCCTCAATCTCATCACTATCCCTTATATTTTTCACCATCAACCACCACTAATCAGCTTCACCTTCAAAACGGTAAACAACAAGACTAACCTTTTGATGTTCTGAACACCCCATGACATCAAAAATCTTCTCCAGTGCATTAATCCACCCTTCAGCTTGCACAGGGTCAGTTGATCCTCTGAATGATGGGGGATGTTGCCTCATGAAATGTTCCACCACTGACATGTTCCTCTGCGGTTGATCTGGCTGATCTCGTGCATGGATACCACCACCATTTATAGCCTGAGTCAACTGTGCCATCACTGCAACAAACTGTTCAGTTCCGATTCCGACCATCTCAGGTTGCTGATTTGGATGGTTATCTTCCTCCTGATGTCGTCCCAACATAGCTGCTTAGTTTCCCTTGCGGAAAACCATTCTGAACACAGAAATATCTTAGGCGAAGCAACATGGTAATCCGTAAATGCTACATCATTTCAATCATATTATAATTTAACACATTTCTAACTCCTAACGTTTTCTAAACCGTCCTTTGATACCAACTATAAGGCCCCAGCCTTAAACCTTACTTAATATTGAATTAAATGAATAATTCACATTGGGGATCTTTTCAGGTTTAGAGTTTTAGAGAATTAGAACATAACTATTACATCTTAAAAGATTACAAAGTAGACACTTCTACTAAGTCTCTATAAAATAAAAACTCTTTAAAAGAAAGATGTCTAGATTCCATGTTTTAGAAAGCATGAAATTCCCTTAATCCCATCCTTGACCTTATTCCACTTTAATTCCTGTGAAAAACATTTCGAAAAACTTGGGGTGAGCATAAAAAGCTCAGTAAGGGATACAAAAATAATGAAAACTGTTAGTTTACCAAAACAAAAAGTAAACCATGTATACTTTATCAAAGTAATAATTTTCACCTTTATGAAGTAGTAAAAACTCTTCACTGAATAAAATATCATTACTTACCTTTTTGTAACCAAAGGATTACCATAAAACCCATATAAAGAAAACATGAAATATATAAAGGTAACTTGGGACATAAACATACTTAAGTGGAATAACCATACGGTCGACTTCCACACATATCACTTAATGGAATAGCCATACAGCCAATTTCCATACATACTTAATGGAATAGCCATACGGCTGACTTCCATACCCAATTAATTGGAGGTTATAATGTAACCACCCGTCCTGGTATTCACGACACCACCCGTCATATGGTTTATAACGTAACCACCCGTTAAAATGTCCAAGTACGAGTATAAAATCATAAAACATAAAACCAATATAAAGGAATGATAACATTTCCACATTTCAATCACAATATATCATAAATATATTGACATAATAGAATCCTTTTTCAAAACCATTTTCAATACCAAAATACATAAAAGATTTTATGGTATTTATTTTATTCTAAAAACATTACGGCTTGTTGAGAAAGCCAAAGATCAAATAATACTCGCGGTGGCGGAAAAAGGTCGTTGTCACCGCGTACGTTAAAAAAAACATTCCTTTTTGTGGTTTAGTAAAACGCTTCATAGAAAAAGATTACCTTTTGTATAAAAGTAAAAGTCAAAGGAGTTTATACACCGTATAAAAGAAAGTTGTCTATAAAACGAAATATGCCTCAATGAAAGGAGATTGAGACGATGTCCCTTACCTTGGGTCCGACTTGACTCGATCGTTCTTTATCGTCCTGAATAATAAACATGAGTTAATTTATATTTGATTAAGAACCTTTTTAAAGTTCATTATTCCTATTATATCACTTATTTTCATGTTATAAACATTATGTAACCATTTAAGTTAATAATGTTTGTTTTCTCAATATTTGGTTCTTATGTCGAAAGTTGAATTCTTACAATTACATGTTGTTCATGTGGTCAAAAGTTCTTTATATCCATAATGAAATTCCCAATTTGGATATAATATGTATCATATATATCCAGCATATACATGTATTTATAATATTACATAATCATTTAGAGGTAAGAAATGAAATGCACCGTTCATGGAGACGGTAAGCCGTACGTACGCATGAACACTACTTTCATTTTTTTGTCATATTAATGGAATTAAAACTAAATGGGAGATATGTATATTTTAATTCCAGAATTATATTCATCATTTAGATATGTCATTAATTATATATATACATTATATACATGTAATTTTAATAGTACATTACATTTGGGGATAAGAAATGAAATGCACCATTCATGGAGACGGTAAGCCGTACGTACGCATGAACGCTACTTTCATTTCTATGTCATATTTTAATGGAAAGAAATAATAATGATATAGATTTATATTATAATTCCAGTATAACATCATATATTATAACTTTAAATCCATCCTTTACACGTCCCACATATGGCATTAACGAATCACATCACTTTTAGGGGGCGGTAGTCCGCACTTCCTTAAATGAAGATATCGTGTTTACCCATAATGGAAACCATAAAGTTATGCCAAAAATGAAAAATAAAGAAGCTTAAAGAAAACATAAAAATATTATATATCATATATAAAAATAGTTACATCATAATGGCCACCCTTGAAGGTGTTAAATGAGTATTGAACAATCATCGTTTCGGGAGGCAGAATTTCACCATCCACGGAAACAGTATGATCTTTAACCATTTGATGTAGTTGTGTGAGAGTGTAGCTCAAATAAATATTATAACAACATCCTAGTATATTGAAGATACTGGTGTTGTTACAAAAGAAGTAAATAAAAAGAGTTTAGAGGGTTGGAGAAGCAAAATAAAACAAATGAACAAGAGAGAATGAATTACCTTTAAAAGTGTAACTCTCTTTTGATTTGAGCCTAAAGGATTCCTTTGAAAGGATTCTGCCCAATGTCAATCCTCTAGGATGATGAGAGGGATGTGGAGAGAGTAAATGGGCAGGGTTTGTCCGAGCCAAAGGCTTGAGGAGTGTGTGAAATGCGGTAGAGGTGGGGTCCTTTTATTAGAGGAGAGGAGGGTCACTTTTGGAAAGTAAAGAAATATTACTTTATTTGAAAATGTGTATCGGTTTCAAAAGGTCCCACATTGATATAATTCGTGGATAAGGTGATAAGGGTTCTAAATCCACTCATCCAATTGGTTTTTTACATGTGTAGGTTTTATATGTTTCATTATCTTTCTATTTTATTTAAATCGTCAAATAATGATGTCATCGCTGCATCATTATTATGTCATATATAATTTAATTTATTTAATGTTTAAAAATTATAAAAAAAATACTATGATGTAGGAAATCTTTTTAGATTTTCAATGACTATTTATAATCAAAATTTGGACTTGCATAACCCCACTCAAAAATTATTTTAGTAAAACAATTTATGTTAGTGTCATTTTCACTTTAACATTAAATAAAAATATATTAATGTCATTTTCCAACTAAAGTGTCTCCATGGGGTCCCCAAGTTGGCCCATGGCTTGTATTTGTCAGACATTACTCACCCAATAGGTGTAGGACAAGTGTCATGGTGTTTTCACATTCTTATAATACCATTTTTACCTTAAACTACACTAATTACCTCTAATCACGATTAATGAAAAAAAGTTACTATTCACCAAAAAATTATTTTAATCTCATTGAACCACATTTTACTTCTTAATGACAACCATGTATGTGGGATTTTAAAAATTCAATACCCATTAGTGGTAAACTTTCATTTAACTGAAAAATTAGTTTTCTTGATTACCACTTAGTGGTTTCACTATTCATCAAAAATTGAAGTTTTTCAGAAAATTACCAAAAATTCACCCTAAGCTATATTTGATATTCCGAATTCAAAAATGAAGTCCATTTTACAAAATTCAAAACATATAAGTAAAATTAATTAATTTAATAATTAATTCCCGCTGTCATGACAAATAGCATGTTTTTGTGAAACAATAAGTATCAAAAGATTGACACCAGATTAAGTCAAATTTCAAAGTGAAATTGATTCCAATGACCACCATTGGATTCACTAGTAAAAATATTTTCTAATTTCACTTTAAAACCAATTAAAATAATAATCTAATCATATAAATAATTTAGATTAAAAAGATGTTTTCAATTAAAATACAACATTTTACACTATTCATAAAAAATGAACTTTATCAGAATGGTAACAAAAATTTACACAAAGTAAATTTTGATGTACCGATTCTAAAGAAGAGTTATATTTGGTCCAAAATAAAGTATAAGAGTTATAAAAACTATATTTAATGACAGTTCACCATTAAAAGATGATAAGTGAACCTTTAGTGAAAATTAGAGTATATATGCCCTAAAATTGAACTCTTTCCGTATTTTAAGCCTTTATCTTTTATTGGGTAAATGTATAATCATTTAAAAACATATATAATCATATTTTAGTTATTTCTATCCATTCCCGCCAGTACAACGGCTACTTGTTAACTAACATTTAAAATAATATTATTTTATTGCTAGTGTGCTACGTAAGTTTCAAAGAAACTCATCGTTGCGTATCGGGTACGCTATCGAACATAGCAACCCCTTTAAAATAAAATTAATATTTAATTTGTAAATATTAATAAATATGAAAATTCTTTATTCTTTATTTACCTGGGATGTTACAATTTTATTAGTGAAATTTGATAAAATTGATATATACAGATGATAATATGAGTATTAGTTGATATAATCTCAAAAAATATAATTTATACTTGTTTTGGTTATGTTTCCAACCTTATCTCATTGTTTTAACACTTCATTAAACATTTTTAAAATTATCATAATATGAATGTTTTTCACACATCATGTTCCATGAAGTTACCATTAAAATAAAAGTTATTCAAAAATAAAAAATCTTTTATATTTTAAACTATATTACATTCAATTATTTAAATATTTTTTTTTAAAATTTTAAACAATTTAATAAAATATTTTCTATTGTGAAGTGTTATTAATTCCATTTCTAGAAAGACATGAAATAATATAATATATAATATATCTAACTCATGTAAAATGGACTCCAATAAAAATTAATCAAAATATAATTATTAAATGTTATTTATATAATAATCAATTTTTTTCATTTTATATTCCAATTAATACTTTATCTTTTTGTTAAACACCACGGTTGATAAAATTTAACCCTAACTGTGGTAATGAATTTTTAAAAAATAATGTGTTATATTTTTGAAGATGAAGTAAAATTTGGATCATAAATGGAGAACATATGAAATTATATACCATTAATACTTCTTATTTTCCCCTTTATTTAATTTTATTAATTTATAATTATTTAATTAAAAATATTTCAAATTAAATTTGATTGAATTAATTTAAAGAACTATAGAAATAATTTGACAATGATATCATCATGAAATTTGTGGAATTAAAATTTATATCAGTAAAACATATTTATAATGTTATATTAAAACAATAAAAAATGTAATCTCCACAATAATATTTTATGTAAATGTTCAAAAATAATTTTCATTATTTTTCACTGCATACATGAGCAATATGTCATTGTTTCATAGTCCTTTATTGTAATTATTACATGAATAAAAACCAAAAATAAATTATTTGTATAAAAATTATTCATATTCAAATAATAATAGTAACTAATAAAATGTTTTTAATGCTATCACAATAATATTATAGACATGAAAATTATGGAACAAACAGTTTTTACATTATTTATTACAAAAATTTTATAATGATCATCATCAAATCCAAATTGGAAAAAACATAATATTTCACATTTTTTAGGGTTATGGATGAAATATACTAATAATATTAAAAAAAATCTGTGTTAGTTAATTTTAATCATTATAATCCTATTTTTAACCTTGATAAACCCATTTTATCATTAATGAAGTGAGATGCATTTAATGTGTTTACTATTATTGTTGACTATAAATTATGTTTAGATTTTTAACTAATTAAAATTATACTAATGAATAATTTTCAATCGATTTTATCTAAATCAATTAACATAAGTTTTTTAATTTACTATAAATTAAATCCCCAAATCTTGTGGAAAAATAGTTGTTCATAAAAATACCATTTTATGTTTAATTGGTTTTTAAATATTATTAGAAAAACTAATTAAAATGAATTTAATTGAATTATTATTTGTATTAGTGGAAAAATATTACATTGAAATCCTAAAAAATGGTAATTTAATATTTTTTTTAAAAACCATCAAAAAAATATTATTTTCAATATTCCTTGAAAATTGAAAATTTACAAAAAATATCAAAAAAATAAATCTAAGATAATTTTGACCTGATTATTTTAAAATTTTAATTATCTTTATGAAGATAAATTTATAACATTACCATAGTAAATTATATAATTCTTTAAAAAAAATATAAAACCCATTATTGATGAAAATGTATTTTTATGATAAAATAATTGAACAAAAATTTATTTCTAATTTCAAAATAATTTATCAATACATTTTTAATTTTTATAACCATAATTTATAATATATAATTCAAATAAATTCATTCAAACCCCCAAATTCCACAACTATGTTATAAAAATCATAATATAATAATAATATGAGGTTCGTTTAAGTTGGGTGTTCTTTGTTGTACATAATATCAAATCTAGTTTTCTTTAAAAAAAGAAGGGTTTTAAAATCACACACACATTAAAAAATTAAATCCTCACATTTTTTCCTTACGATCATTAATCATGGGTATTATATTAAAATTTTCATTAGGTTAAAATTGACATAATAAATAGGGTTAAGTAAAAATGCATTTGAATAGAGGGAAAGAGATATATTATGGGAATTTGCAATAACACATCATTGAGGGAAAAAGTATAATTGTATTTGTGGTATGTGAGTATATAAACATATTGGGAAAAATATTTTTTAAATAATAATTGGGAGTGAAAGAAAACAATGATCATAATAAATTGAATGTTCCTTTGATAGTCAAAGACCATAAAACCATAAATAAATATGGTATGAATAGTATAAAAAAGACCATCAATTCATTAGATGTGAATGTAATAGATTAATTATTTATTTCAATATCCTTTTAAAAAATGTCAGTAATTACATTACAATATAAAATTAAAATATAAGGATTTATACCTTCATTAAAAGTTGAATTTTACCTGTTATTTACTTTCCACCAAAATATTATCATTTTCTACAAATGATGATTATTTATGATGACCATTTCATGACTGAGAAATAGAAACCATCATCTAATGAATCACAAATTCCATAAAGGTATAAAATTATATTAATCCATTAATTAAATATACACCATGATTGGAACTTATAACACATTGTAGGATAATATTTCGAATGTTTAAACCATAATATTGTGAAATTAATTATTTTACATTAACATTTCAAAAAAATGAAAAGGTTCATATTATATTATTCCCATAAATATGAACATACATCCCATATTAACTCAATAACTTCATCATAGAATATTATTTTTCCTCAGAGGTCATCTCATACATTTGGTCATACATCCCAAAAAAAGTAATTACATTCTTCCTAAATAATACTTCATAATAAAAACAATTTAAATGTAAGGTTTAAATATAAATCAACCTAATTAACCATCTCCCAAAATCTCACTAATCAACAAGATAAATTATAATTTAACTTGATAATGTTATGAAAGTCACTATAATATAATGAATCAAATTTTAATAACGACATATACATCATTCATATTAATGGACATAAGATTCATTGAAATTATTGCCTAGTAAATGAAATAATTTTTAACCGTTAAGATCATCTATAACCCAAAATAAAAGAGGAAAAATTTAACAAAAAATTAATTTATATCTCAAAACAAGAGTTATTTAAACCAAAATTTAATAATATTAATATATCTCAATAAAATATTCAAACCTCCTCAAAGTCCTATCACATAGAACATAAATAATGGTAGCAATGAAAGTAAAATTAAGAACCAATATAAACATTTAAAATCATGATAGTATAAATAACTCATTTCATAACCTCATATAAAAAATTCCATAATTTTAATGTTACTTTAACCATATTGTAATAATAAATTAGGATGAAACAAATTCATTCTCCATGATTGAATGTGTATGCATTACATTTTTAATATTAATACCGATAAACATAATTAAATATCAACCATAAAAATTTTATATCATTTAATGAAAATATCTGATAATTTATATTCCCAAGGACCATTAAGGATTAGAGTGTTATGCAATGGGGAAAAACTCTTACATAAAAATAACCAACTCTTCACATGAGTAGTTTTTCCTTTATAATTTTAATTTTCTATTTCCAACGTAGGGTTCAACATTATCCAATAAATTATTCACACATTGAAAATATATATACATAATTCATTTAACCTCATTC
The DNA here is from genome assembly GCA_963277665.1 of Viscum album. NCBI lineage: Eukaryota > Viridiplantae > Streptophyta > Magnoliopsida > Santalales > Viscaceae > Viscum > Viscum album. The sequence goes on along the minus strand of OY728152.1, from coordinate 861,789,589 downwards.
TTAATAACCTTGTACAAGGAAAAAATATGATTAGGTGAGATCAGAATACAAGTTATGGTAAAAATGGATATACCAATCTATGATCGGATAAAAGCATTAAATAAACATAAGAGTATGAAATCATGATCATAAAATAAAAATTTCCTGACCAATCTATAATAAATCCAAATTATGATTCTGGTAATAAAATAATATCTTTTAAAAATCTATGATTCAATTGTTTGATGAATGATTATATATAAATTATGAACCATAAATTTATATCATATACATTACAACAATACCTTAACGTTTTGCACCACCATATACATAGAAAACCTTTCATATGTCATGGTTACCTAGCGTTAAAATTAAATAATAGGTTATTTAGAATAAATAATGGTTTAACAATAAGAATGGATTAGAAAACATCACCTATTACCCATAATAGATTAGTCATCCCTGACTATTTCCCATTGTAGATCCGGTATGTATACCCTCTTCCCTTCGGAGACTGATAACATCACGTCGCATACGATAGTTATATCGTGAGATATAAATCACAACCCTATTCATTGTGGGGAGGCATAATTCTTTTCCCACACATTCTATAATGTAAAAAATATATTCGTGTCCCATAATATTGTAACAAATTCATCCCAGTATCATAAAATATTACATGTGAATAAAATAGTTTTCATTAACACTTCATAATTTTTTCCTCTAAAAACTCAATGAAAATAAATGGTTTTCATAAACATGAAATCATCATAAACATAGATTTTTAATAAAATAATAAAATCGGGATTATAAGATAATATCCATAGTAAATAATAATTAACATAAAATTATGTTATGATAGATGAAAATTACATTAAAATATCAATAGATTATTTCTCATGTAAAATTCATTTTTTAATTTCTAAATTACATCATTAAAATATAAAAATTTTCAAAACTATTATGGGAAATTTTTATTTTAATATATTCATGGAATTATTAATGGTATTTATAAAATCATAGATAAAACCTGATGGTCAAAAATTACATTCATGTTGTGTAATTAAAACAAATATTACTGACACTTTTCAATAAAAATTCTAATGTAATTAAGTTAGAAATTTAAAAAAGTATTACATTGAATCATTTTATATGAAGTAATACATTGTTAAAAAAAATATTTAAAAAATATTTTCAAAATGTAAAAAAAATGATGAAATTATTTTAAATAAAACATTATAATTGAAGACAAAGAATCTCAAATTCAAAGAATAACATAGTCAGGATTCCTTGAAAAAAAATTCATTCAGCCTCCTATGTAAATTATATGAGGAAAATGTTGAGAAAAAAATTTAATCATTATAAACAACCAGATATGAAGAAAAAAATGGATTTCTCAGTTAATTCTCATGTAATGTCTTCAATATAAATTCAAATATGAAAAACAGAAAAATTTGATTGAGATGTAAATCCATGAAAAATTTCATACAATTTAAATCATATGGACCATTACTGAATAACTACAAAAAACCATTTAATATCATTATCATAAATATTGATATTATATAATATTTAATTGTTGTGGTATATACACTATGTGAAATTACATAGGTTCAAAAAATAACATATGTCTCACAGAAGGCAATTTGAGATAAAAATCCCTTACGTCATGCCTCATATTGATTAATATGCATTCATCCATCCTTTATAAGACACGTAGATTTATTATAAATATTTTAACTAATAATAAGAATATATAAAATCCAATATATTATTTACATATAATATTTTATCACTACTGTATTAATTTTTTTTATAAAAAATCACTCTTCAAGGATATAATTTCTTGATTTTTTATGAATGTTTCGGTTCGGCTGTCCTTATCATTATAATCGAATAAAAGACTTATTATCTCTATAATACCAATAATGATAAAATTATAATATATATTATTTATATAAATTAATATTGAATTCATAAATAAATTGAATAGATTGATAAATTAATTAAACTATTTATGTATAGGGTATGTATTACGTATGCATAAACCCCTTTTTCATTTTTCTGTATGGAATGAATGAAATATAAATAATAATTAAAAAATAAAAAATAGTTTTTAGGTTATATATATCTTATATGTACACTAAATTTACCTTTATTACCATTTGTGTATAATAGTAGAAAAAAACGAATCATGTTTCTTTAGGGAGTAAGAAGTCTGTACGTACACACGAGCGATTATATCAATTTTACACAGATGTTATGAGCACGGATAATAGTTCTTACATTATAATAATAAAATTTAATTATTTTTTAAATAATTAATATTTATTTTATAATGGATTCTTTATAATTATATGTGTATTTTGATCAAATTGAATTCAAAATGAATGATTAATAATTATACTAATTTTTTGGAAACCCCTTTTAGTATACATTGTATGAAATGAAATTATAATCCTTTGGAATGAATGTAATATATATAAAGAGTGTAATAGATAATTAATTGTATTATGTCTGCTCTTGGATGAGATGTGTGGCTTTAAATGTGTTTGGGAGAGAGGAGTTGAGGCACCCATATATATGAGGGGGGGGGGGGGGTAACTCGTGGAATTACTAAAACTAGAAAAAAATGTAAATTTGATTTCAATGTAATAGGGATCAAAATTTATTAAATTTCAATATCAGAGGATAGTGAGTGAAATTACTTAAAACAATAAAATTTCTACATTTTTTATTTTTTCACCCTGATTTCACTGAGTCAAAACATTGTTAACCATTTTAACAATTAATGTGATATCTATGATTTTTATACTTTAGTGATCAATAATATTACCATAAAATGATAATATACACATAAACATATAATGGAGGATATTTTAATAAATATAATTTTAGGTTAGAAAAATATTGGAGTTATATGTATTTAAAATCATTTAATAAGATATTGTATATTATAAAATATCATTATTGTAATGTTTTGAAAGACATGAAATATTATAATATAATATTTGACTAACTAATGTAAAATCTTTTAAAAATTACATTTCATAAAATATAAGGAATATATAGAATTATAATAATAAAAAAATAATGTATATATTGGGAAATATTTCATTTATATCCTTATCTTTTTGTATAGAATCTATGATAAAAAAATAACCATGACTTTGATAATTTATTTTTTAATATTTATTGGATATAATTCTACTTATAAGGTAAAAATATTATCACACATGAAAAATGGATGATATTTTATAAAATTTCTAATCCTTTTGTCCTCTTTCAATGTATTAAATAATTGTATTTAATATATTTAACAAACTATAAAATTAATAAATTTTATAAAATATTCACATAATTTGACATTAAAAAAATTACAGAAATTGAATTTAAATATATGAAATTAAAAAGTGGCTAATAGGTTGTAATTTTCTACAATTTATGTTGGAAACATTAAATCATCATGAAAAATATTAAATTTATCAATTTTATATAATTAACATGATTTTATTTTGGGTTTCACATGTATAGTTTCAAAATTTTAAATAAATATATAATTAGACATTTAAAATAAATTAAAATGTTAAAAAAATTATGAAATCATTCATTTAGCTATTTCTAGTTGAACATAATTTTTTTATCCCCAGGATAAAATAGTATAGATATTAAATGGAAGAAAGTGACATTTTTGATAATATCTATTACATCAATATTATAATGATCAACGTCAAATAAAACTAGAAAATGTATTTTTTTTATTCTTTGGATTATTGTTAATGATATAGACTCATAATATTGAAAAAACTGTCTTTTTAAATGAATTATAAGACTTATAACATTATTTTTATCTATAATTTTCCGAATTAATTTTTCACGTTGTAATAATAAGTTAATATGGTTATTATTAATATTGAAAAAATATTATGTTCTAATTATTACATAATATTAAATATTCAATCAATAAATAAGGGGATATTTTTTTTCAAAATCAAATCCCATAAGTCATGTGATTTAATTTAACGTTAAATATACCAAACAATAGGAAATTCTATTTTCAAAAAAATGTATTTTTATGAAATAAAATATATTAAATAATATTAAAAAATATAATTTATTATAATGAAGTGAATTGGGGTATTATGTTATTTAAATGAAATAATATTCATTTAAATCCATAAAAATTGTACTTTATAAATGGTGAAAACCAAAATAAAGTTGTCATTAAAATTTATTATTTTTAACTATTCATAAGAAAATAAAAAAATACATAAAATTATTTTAAAAAACTCTATAATATTTTTATATCATGTCTTTATATTTTAAAATATATAATTTATATATGATAAATAATTTAATTATAATTATATCTCATAAAAATCAATAAAAATTTTTTTTTGATGAAATATTTTAATGAATAAAATGAAAATACTAAAAATTTATTGGTTATTTTGTAAGTATTTATCTAAGAAAATTATTCATTGGTGTCTTATATATTTTTAAAATCAATTTACCTTTTTCCATAACCATTGATTCAAATAATATTTTATAAGTCACAAAATAATATTATTTTATTGTTTTTTATGCCCGGTGTTCTGTATTGTACATGCTATTGAACATTTTGATTTTTTAAAAATCACAGGGTGTTTGTGTTTTTGAGAAGTTTTGGGTAGGAAAAATTATTATATAGGGAATTAATATAGAAATTATTATTTAAAAACTTCATTCAATTAATTATGATTCATTTTTTTAAATTTTCATTGATAAAATTTAGAAGTAAAAAACATCACAAGTTTATATCATGTATTTGAATAATTTAATAATTACACCATGATAATTGTTAATAGATACTATCGGTATTTTGTTATATTTTTATTTTAAATGGATTAGAGTACATAATTATTTGGTGTACCTTTAAAACATGTAATAATTTTTGGATTAGGATTTGAGCCATGAAACCACACATTAGTTTGTACTAAAACATGTTATTTTTTTAAAAAATAAATTTAAATTAATAAAAAAACCCAGCCCATTAATTTTAAATTTAAATATCATTTTATTATTATAAAAGGGGAAAATGTGGCTTGAGATATTTTTTTAATCATTGATTTTTTACTTATTTTATTATGTGTTAAATTGGACTGAAACATAAATTAAATATTTGTGTGATTCACATTATATATCATAGTTTTTGAGGGATGGAATCTAAATTCCTATTATATATTGGTAATTGATGTTTATAAACAGGTCGATCAAAAGGAATATTTTTATTATATTATGATATGTGGATATTAAGAAAAAAAATAAGGAAACATAATCAATTGTACTGGAATTTAATGTGATATGAAATTTTAAATTCAACATTTCTTTGTTACTAGTTCATATTTATAGTTTATATTATTACATGAAATTTAATTTTGAAATTTCACATGATGTAAATGATATATTAACCATATTTATGCGATATACATTAAATTAGTAAAAAATAATACTTCCTTAATGAATAAATGGATATATAGTAATTAAGTTTAGTCCGGGGAAATATTATTAGTTTCTCTTAACTATTAATATATGATGAATATATTATGTATTTATATTCATGGAAATATTATACAATTGTTTACATGTGTTTAAAATGATTTAAATTTACGAGTATTTGGTATTTAACAATATTTAGTGATTTTCATAACCATACTAATTGTTTTTGATATTATATATATCGACATATTATCATTGTTTCTTGGTCATGATGTGGTGGTATATGATCTGGTTAATATGGATTGGATGTGGATTATTATTATTTTTCCTTTGTACATGTAGATATTAGAGTAGATGAGGAGCTATGTGGGATAATTGTTGTGTTTTGGAATTTGGTAAGAAGTTGTACAAAATTTGGTAACTTGATTAACTAACAAGTTTATTTTATTTTTATTATAACATGTGGATGATGTTATTTTAAAAAATAGTAATATTGATAATGAGTTTTTATTAATATGGTATTATATTTTGATGATATAGAGTAGGAATTTTTTTTTCCAAATAAATATATACTTGATTTGGGATGTTGTAGTATTTTATTTCATATTTCTGGGTATTGTTTTATATCCCTCATTAAATTGATTAAAATTATTATTTTTGTTGATATATATATTCAGTATGTGTTTATTGTTATATTGGTAGTAAAGGGTACATGATTGGGATATTATGGTTCTATAATATGGATGGAGTTGTCAATGACATAAAGGGAGGTTTTACATTCCATTTTTAAAATTTTTATACAACAGAAATGATTTGTAATTACATAATTAATTAATTGAGGATCTAATACGGTAATTCATTTGAATCATGGTAGGGTGAAGGATGAACCTACTAGACACCATTGTATACTCACTTTACAATTCCTTATTCTTTTCCATCATACTTAATTATTTAAACGGTCATTCTATTGAACTGTATTTATGGTATAAGTTATTCTCATTGGGATTAAGATGAGTTTCATGGTGTTGGTGTTTTTCAAATAGTAATTATTGAACAATATTTATCATCTATATAAAATAACATGCATGAATTTTTATACCATAAAACCTGATATTTCGTATTATACTATATTTGGTAAATGTTTATAGAAAACATGGGTAATTACTCCAGTATATTTGATTATATAACATTTCTTCTTGTACTGACACCATAGAATCTTAGTTGAGGTAAATATGGGTCAATCCTGATCTCATTTATGGATTTGGAAGAGTCCCCATATGGTTGGAATCTAATAAAATGGCATTATAATGAATATTATAAAAAGTATAATAGAGTAGGGGTTGATGAGTAAAAAATCAAGTGGTAAGGTTATAAATTTATATTAAATTTTTTTTGTTTAAATATAAGGAATAAAATTATATACATATAGATGTGTCCAAGGATTGGTTAGGTCACACTAAGTGGGTGAATTAATGATAGACAATTTTAATGATTACCAACCTCTATAACTTATTAACGCCTCGATCCATTGTATTTTACTCTCTTCCACTCCCAATAAGAATTAATATAAATAAATCAAAACCCACCAGAATTTGTAAATTTTTATATACAATGTACTACTCCATTCATTAATCATTTTTAATAACCTGATATATATTCATCACTGTATTTATGTGGTTATAAATATGAAATGTACATTTACCATCACACACAAACTCCAAAAATATTCAACACATGAGTACATCTGGATATTAAAAGATCCTACCTACATGAGAAATTCATTATACCCAATGGATGATCCTTACATTTCATCTCATAGTATTACATGTATCCCAAAATCATACTCCAAAAACTAATTGGAGACATCATCTACATCAGATTATCACTGGAGACTTCCACTGTACTTATCCGAAAACTATATAATCCACTGATATAAAGATACCTATTGTCTGCACACAACATATTAATTTAATAAAGATGATGACTTTATCCAAAAATAATCAAGATAGTCAGAATTTTTAATGTACTATATTCAATAAATTCAGTAAGTATTTGACAAATTCATGAAATTACACATTGTTAAATAATAATCAACTAGTATAAAAACTCTAACTTTATAGACTAATTATGTATGAATAATAAATTAATTCTCATCCTCTGCCTCAAATCATAGAAAAAAATTCATACTAAAAAACATAAGTTAATTACTACTCAAACGTCTTGCATTTATATAACTATTCAAGGTTTAATAAATTTATGATTTCAATAATAAATTTTTATGAATAGTAATTTATGTATTCATTAAGGACGATTTCATAATCCCTTCATGAAATAATATAACTCAGTGACTCTCCATTATTATATAATGCAAGCACAAAGATCATGGAATTTATATCATCTAGTTCCAATGAATTTTTGTGTAACTCGTTTCAAGAAAAGGTTACTATTCCATCATGTAATATATACCATGTGAATCAATAGTTCATCGCATAACACTAAGGTAACATTGTTTTTCACTCTACCTAAATCATTCATTACATCACATTCATGTTGATCTTAATTCACATACTTTTGATTATCTCATAAACTACATCTAACATATGTTCATACATATTAATATACATTATCAATATTAGAAGCTCATAGAACTCATTGTTCATTTCTTCAGGCAACACATAGGGATATGCTAAAATATTTTGAGGATGTCATATCAATTTAATGTGAATGTAATGGATTTACAAGTCATCACACGATTGCTTGAAATATCCTCGTGAATAAATAGCACTTTAAGTGTCATGACATGTCTGAATGGGACCTTTGCGAAAACACTCCATGAACAACTCTAATAGGCTAGAGATTTTTGTATAGAACCAATTTTTCATTAAATTAACATGGGAGGCCTTATCATATGTACTTGTACATACACACATGTCTCCAAGCTCGTGTAATGATAAATTGTAAAAACAACTAAACTACCATGATTGAATACATCTAAATCCCAGAACCAGAGAAAAATAGGAAGTAATTAAAAGTAAAAGGTCCAAATATAATCCCACCATGAAGAGTATAAATAAAATCCCTCTTGAATGTAAAACACAAACAATGTTAATGATACCATATGAACAAACCTCATTCTAACATGAATCACTATGAACAGTCCTATCATGGTCCCTCTATGTCTCCATAAAATGGTCAATCATCTTCACTATACACGACACGTGCATGCAAAGCCTGTGCAAGATTGATTATAAAAAAAACATAGTCGGACACCCCAAAACAACAATTAATAGAATAAAAAAATACATTCATCTTTACACATGTATATTTATAAAACATATAACAACAATATTCCCATATACCCATCATAGAAAATTCCCCAATTGGTATTTCACAAATATAATTCAAACATTGGATTCTAGCTTGATGGTTCGACATAGCACACTTATGGGAGAAAATTAATGGAGACTGAAAGCACCGATGAAATATATCAGAGGAAATTCTCATCAGGTGTATCCATTAGAAGTACTTGATAATTTTTTCGAAGATTAACATTATACAGATATGGATCACACACAATTTCATGGGGTAGACCATCAACTCAATATGTATTGAGCCGATATGTAGAGAATCAGGGCCCTTGTATTTTTGGACATGATGATACCTTTAATCCACCAATGGAATAAATATGAATAAACGATCCCACTCTGGGACTCACATACGGATTCCATCTACTCTTTCCTAGAATTCATACAGAAGGGATCATTGTCCTATCAGTATGAGGTGATTCTATACCAACCCTTATGGAATGGATATGGGGAACACACCATTATGAAACCTTTGCATGTTATTGAGGAAAAGGTTTTTAAGGCATGTTTTCTGGAGTTCATGGTATGTTTTTTGGTTACAATCAGTGTCCCATCAAACCTTATACCTACCCATGTAAATGGATTTTTTCTCGTGTCCATGTCCATGTATGTTACACCCTGACCCTAGTTACCCAATGTCGATGAATTATTTTAATACATTAGCATGATTACAATGAATCATTTCCGGAAAGACCAATCAATTTAGAAGTCTTGAAAAATAAATTATGTACATGAATACTACATTAAATTATTAAATTAAAATCAACAATAACATTGTCTCTATTAACTACATTTATACCCCTTAGACTATCCCCACATGTCTGTCATAATATACTTATTCGCATATTTGAAAAAATAAAACATTGAAAGGGGTAAGCATAAATTAAAAATATGGATAACAATATAACATAATCTTTCATAAATAATAATAATCATTTAAGGGATTGTATAAAACAAAAAAAAATTACTTTTATACTTAAACTTCAACATAATATGGAAACTCTAAATCAAAAAATACAATTTACATATTCAAAGGATTATTCTACTTGTCGAATAATAACATGTAATATTAATAGATAATTTCATAATGATGGTAAGCATAATATCAGACATCATATCAACATATTAAAGGCCTTATTCCAAGACTAAAAATATGGTTTTTTTCAAGGCCTTGTTCCGAGACATTTTTTTTCTCAAGAGTCCTACCGAAGCACCGAGGAGCGATCGCGGGATCCATCTGTCACTTACTAAGTCCAATGCATTCCTCATACGAAAACTATGAAACATAACATAATCATTATTATTAAAACTATCACAATAAATTACAATAATTCAACAATAAACCATGACTAGTATATACATATCACATCCATAGTAAAACATATCATAACACATTACATACAATATGGTTGGGTTTATTATAATAAATCAACATCGATCATGAATAATATCTAGTAAAGGATGTTGACATAGTTGAAATGATCAGTAAAAATCATTTAGAGAAATATCTATTTATCATTAAATCATTTATAGTCAAAAAATTTATAATGGATTTCTTTTAAATTATAGTTTTGAATCAAATTGCCCCATACCACATTGAAACTTTTGAATGGAATTTACATTTTAAAACATTCATGCCCACATAAATATATACATTTAATAATTTAAAATGATGTTTTAGTGAAAGTGTCCCTTTAAAAGAATCCCATTGAAATCTATTCTTTGAAACATGGACATGGATAATAAATATGTCCCAGTAAAAACATACACATAAACAATCTCGAATAATAATGAGATTGAGGAATTAAGACTTACCTTGTACTTTTCCTTGGTCGAGTGTATGATAACCTCTTGTATAATATATAAATGTTTTTATTAAATTATTCCATAACCACATACATAAATATAAAATCATATATGTTCTTCTAATATTTCATTGTTAACAATATTTCAGTAGTATCAATGTATCGGGTGTTAAACTGATTCTTTTTCCATTATATGTTTTGTTTGGTAAGACATTATTTTTATGGATAGGATGTATTTTATACATATCCAAAATGATATTATTCTCCTAAAAATTATTTTTAAAAACCAAATGAATATAATTCTTGAATGGTTACAATGGGGAATGAATCTCATCACATTCAGGAAGATGACAATACGTACATACTCATGAATGCTACTTCCATTTGATTTTAAGATTTTAAAAGGAAAGAAAACCAAATTATACATAGGTATATTAATATTAAATCATAATAAAAAATTATATACTTTACATATTTACATTATCACAATCCACTACACGTTCCATTATTGTATAAATGAGTCATATCACTTTGAGGGGGCAGTAGTCCACACTTTCTCAAATGAAATTATCATATATATACAACATGAATAGAATAATGATATGATATAAAAGATAATTACAGAAGACTATAGATAAAATTAATATCATAAATATCATATATAATTACATTTCCATCATAATTTCCTCAATAAGAGGTTGTTGTAGAAGATTTAACAATCACTGTTTCATGAGGCAGTAATTTTTCGTCCTCATAAACATTATGTTCTATACCCATTTGATGGATGTATTTGTATGTGTAGTTCTAATAAATATCATAACAACAACCTATTTTATTATGTATACTATTGTTGTTATAAAATAAAAAGACAATGAGAGATTAGGGCGTTGGAAAAATAAAATAAATGAAAAGAACTTAAGAGGAGATGCTAACTTTAAATCGGGTAACTCTCTTTGGTTTGATCCAAAAGGATTCCTCGAAGAGCCTTCTACCTAAGGTAAGGATTCTTAAGTTAATTAAGGGATTTCATGAGTTTAATTGGGTATTGTTTGGATGATCTATGGGGATTGAGAGGTGTAAGAAACAGGTTAGAGGTAAGATATTTTAATAAGGGGGAGGAGGGATCTTTAAGAATGATTGAAAATATTATTTTACTATATAATGATTTTCAGTTTCAAAAGGTCCAAAAATGATTAAAATTGAATATTAGAATAATCATGTTCGAAAATAATCATCCGAAATAAATTTTATAGGTTTTGAATGTTGTTTCCTTTTTTATAATCTCATATGTTTATATTGTTATTTAATAAGGTAACTACGACATCATTATTGTGTAATAAATAATTTTATTTAAATGATGTATTAAAATTATAAAAAAATTCCTAGATTTAGGAAATTTATTTAGATTTCGAAGGAATATTTATATTCAAAATGATAAATTATATGACCCCATGTAAAAATTAATTTACTAAAAGATATATGTTTATGCCATTTTTTGTCATTACAATAAATTAACTAATATACCGCATTATTATCACTCTCAACTGGCTACATGGGGTCCCAAAATTTATCCATGGATTCCCATGTTCAAACATTTATTAACCAATAAAAATAGGATACAAGATAGGGTAATTTAATATTATTATAATAATAGTTGTTTACCCTTATTTACAAGATTTAACCTTTAACCACGGTGAATAAAATATTTACAGAAGTAAATATTCATAATTTATATAAATGAAAGTTAACAATTTACACAATTTCGACCATCTGATTAAAAATATGGTATCGATTTTTACTAATTCAAAACACATAAGTGGAAGAATGTAATTTAAAATTAATAATCGATGTCAAAATAAAAAACAAGTTTTTAAGAAATAATAACTATCAAAACATTGACAATTGTTTATGTCCAGTTTTAAGGTGAATTTACATCCAATGACCTAAATTATATTTAATGATAACAATATATTCTAATGATACATTAAAACCTCTAAAATGTATAGTTTAACAGTATAAATTATTTCGATTAAAAAAGTTGTTTTCAATTATAATTTAGTATTTTACACTATACTTTAAAATATGAAAGTTATAATAAAAGTAATAAAAACTTATCCAAACTAAATTTTTATGTCCCGCTTCTAAACAATAATTTATGTTGATTAAATTGAATAATTTAGCGTTTTAAATAATGGTTTGAAACACATTCTCCATTAAAAGGCAGAAAAATTCCATTTTTGGAAAATACATCTTTTATCTAAAAAAATGAATTTGTTCTTATATTATGTCCACGAAACACATAATATAGAATCTAAAATTATATGGAGAATATAAAATTTAAAATTCAGTTAATACTATTCATAACAACTTTTTGAATGGATGGTTTCAAAATTTGTGGTGCGCTTGAACTCGGTGTTGCGTGTATCACAAGTAATTGAATTACATTAAAGGGAAAACGTACTATGAAATCATGGGGTGTTACAATCTCCCCTCTATCAAAAAATTTCTTCCACGCAATTTGAAATTTTTCTTTTAAAATAAATTGTTAAAATTATAAGGATACCATAGTGGAAAACCCACATCAGAAATTGGGTTAATGAATTTTAGTCTTAATAAGAGGGGATGAAAATGAAAAAGTCGCCACCAAATTATGATCTATATTAGAAGAACATTTCTTGAAATTAAAGACACATTATTTGTGTAATAATGTAAATATTTATAATTTATTATTGAGTTCACCAATCAGAAACAAGTGTAAAATTGAGTGCCCTAATGACCTCAATCTAGGATAATTTAAAATATCATTATTTCAATGAAAAATAAAGTATTACGATAACACATTTTTTGTTTTAAGATCCATTCCATAAAGATTAATATTAAATTTATTCATAGAAGAAGAGGTAATATTATAATTGACAAGTAGAGTTTAATCCTTCAACTAACTCCTACCAAAAACTCCTCTTTCACTCCAAAAGTAAATAAAAACAAAAAATATTCTATTTACCTTAATTGCATGGGGTTTAAAAAATATTGAATTTAAAATAAAATTTTCAGAATATTTAAAAAAAGAATTATACAGACTAGGAAATCCCATATACCAGTGGTGGGTGATGTACCATTGACACCCTTCGGTTGCAGGTTCATGTCTCGTGACCTTGTCGGACGTGACAGGTTGTCGTCCGACCTCTGAGTTATCCATTTTATAACAATCTTAAAATAATCATAAATTATTATTTATCCTTATCAATAGTATTGAATATAAATCATAATCCATTAAAAACATTATACATATTCAAAGTACTTCTGTCCAAACTCAAAGTCCAAATTTTATAAAGAATGTAGACATAATGAAGATTGTTTTTTTTCACGTAATTATTGGTGAATATAGCCTCCTGATGATAATATGAATGAGGGCTCTGATCCGTCTATGAATACATTGCATCGTACTAGGGAGGTGAGCGATGATTTGGTGTCTCGAAAGGATAAATGGGTTGAATTAGCTTATAAAAAGTCTGAAATGGTGAAATCTCCACGGCGACTTACTTTGATATCAAACACGAAGTGTTTATTTTTTGGTTGGACCTGGAGACTAAAAGAACTCCCTAATTTCCTACACACTGCAATGCTTTGTTCTCCAGTTTGAATTCACATTGATTTCCTGCTGATGATGTTTGTCTATAGCTTGCTCTGTCATATGGGCACAATACCTTATCAGGAATCTATTTCACTGGAATACAGTGAATTGTGCAGGACATGTCGCATGGGCTGAATTTTCTGGTTCTATAATTAGATGATCCTCTTTTATCAATTCTGCTTCACATAGTACTTTCTTGCTATGATGATCTTCTCTTCCATGAAGAGGTTTCAGATTATGCAGTTCAAAGGGATGATGGATGAGATTTCTTGAAGACTAGCAGTTCCTCTCTTTTTTCATTCGTTATGTATTTTATCTATCTTCTTGAAACTGCTTTCTCTTTTGTTGGTGTAAATTCATTGCACCTCGAGACTTCATTGTAATCTTTATTTTTTTTAATAAATTCTACAGGGACATGGGTTGGGAGACAAACTCATGTTTCACTTTTTCTAAAAAAAACCTTCATCATGTATTCATTTAATACACTTATATGCCCTGCATTACAAGAAAACCTTATTGATTACATTAATTCTCCTTTATTCCTTATATAATACTGGATAATCTACTTATATCCAAAAATGATTAAAACTCCAAAAAATAACAAAATAAACACAAAATTAATTAGTTTGAAGGTAGTCAAGAATATCAAATATAATTTAACCAAATATATCATATCTTATTTCAAAAGCACTAGATTAGTATCAGAACCATATTATGGTTTTTATTTCCATCAACAAGGTATTTTATAAATAGTTTAATAGGCTATTGATTCACATATCATAGAACAATATAATCTAAAATTCTCAACAAAATAGCACTGTAGTACAATCCTTATTTATTTCCATAATTCATATAACCATTACATCATTGGTGCAACAGTCAAATGAAATAATTATTTAATAAAAACAAAATAAGACTAGTCATTATGCTTCATCTTTAGTGGTATCATAATTTGATTATTATCTAATAGCATTATTTGTTTCATACTCGAATGATTTGGACATTGATTCATGTAGGGTCTCAAATCCTTGTAGATGAAGCATTGTACATTTTAAACCTTTTCTTACAATCGTAATCCCATATGTGGTGTCATTTTTCTCAAAACATGTTACATACTCCCATTCCCATAAATCATTTACCAAGGAGATTCATTCCATAGTTATCACATGTGTTAAAATCCTTATTTCCCTTTATCCCCTTATCCATATTTCCCTATGTCATCCTCTTCCTGTCATGCTTCCCTTAAAATCCATTGGACTCATAGATTCCTTACATATCTTTTTAACATACGATACTATTTCTTCATATGATGAATAATAGTGGGAGACTACTACCATTCTAAATTTTGGCATAATACCATGAATGATATGATCCTTATTACTCTTTGGATCTTCCATATTACTAAAGTTTGAATTCCTTCTACTAGGCACCATTTCAAAAAAATAGAATACATGATATGATCCTTATTACTCTTTGGATCTTCCATATTACTAAAGTTTGAATTCCTTCTACTAGGCACCATTTCAAAAAAATAGAATACAGTAGGTTTGGTTATGAATCTTAGGGCGCAATTCCAATGATTTATATTACATATCGTAAATTGAAAAAATTATTCATATAATCTATAATCATATAAAATATGTTTTCAGGGAGAATGTATTTACTCTTAAATCCTTCATAGTGGCTTGTAACGATAATGTGAATTATTCTAAGCATATCCCCTAGGAGTGTTGTAACCAATAGAGAAGCAAGGCCCATTGTTGTGTGCTAGGATACCTCAGGTCAAGCCCGAAACACCTTGTTAGTGTTTTCACTCCTAGATACATCTATGCCAAATCCACCTCTACCTTCTCATATCTATATAGGGATGTTTTTCATGGAAAATAAACAAAATCACTAAATTACAAAAATTATATGAAGTTCTACTTAAATAATTCTCAATTTTTATCTTAGCGTACTGTTATTTAATCAGAGTTTTTATAAATCATGTTTCCATGGTCATTGCTAATCATCCTCTGATACCAACAGTAACGCCCCAACCCCAAAACCCCTAAGCTAGTGCGTTATCACATAACATTGTCATCATTATAAGGAATCATGTCCTGATAGACCAATCAGTTTAGTAGTCTTGGAAAATAGATTACATACATGATAATTTCATTACATTTTACAATGTAAAGAACAACAACATTGTATCCATTGACCACATTCATATCAATTATACTATCCCTATAGGTCATTTATTATATACATATTTTCATCCTGGGAAAAATAAAACATCTAAAGGGGTGAGCTCAGATGATCAGTGAGTATAAAAAAATATCGAAAAAAATCATAAATAACCATAATCATTTACGAAAATGTATAAAATTAAAACAAAATCCCTTTGAACATAAACATCAACATAATTTGGAAACGATATATCAAATAATGTCATTTAAATATTCATATGGATACACTACAAGTCGAATAATCACATGAAATATCAATAACTAATTTCATAATAATGGAAAGCATAATGCAGGACATCAGAACCACATAGTCAAGGACTCGTAGAAAGACTACAAATAAAATTTTTTCAAGGCCTTGTTCCATGACATTACATTGTCTCATGAATCCTTCCAATGAATCAATGAGCTATATAGGGCTCCACCCATCACTTACTATTTCCAATTGATCTCTCATATGAAAATTTTGAAACAAAACATAAACATTCATATTTAAACTAGCTTAGGAAATGTTAGTAATTTATCAATAAAAAAATAATGGTAAAAAAAAGATCCACATGAATAAAAATCATTACTCATTTAATAAAATATATATATTAATTTTTTATAATAAATCAACCTTGATCAAGAATAATATCTCATATATAATGATGACATAGTTGAAAATGACCAGTAAAAATCAATGAGGGAAATATCCCATGTTCATGAAATCATTTAAAAGTCCCACAATTTATAGTGGAATAATTTATAAGATATTTTTTAATCAAAGTGTCTCATACCACTTAGAAACTTTTTAAAATAATCAATATTCTAAAACATTCATGTCCATATACATAAATCCATAAAACCATTTTGAAAACATGGATATCAATGAGAATGGTTTATAAGAATAATCCTTTAATACATTTAAAAGGATGTTTTACTAAAACAGTCCCTAAAAAATAATCCATTTGGAAATTCTTTTATGAATAATTGACATGGATAATAAATATGACCTAGTAAAAAATAACATATAAACAATCTCCAATAATAAAGTGATTGAGGAATGAGCCCTTACATTGTTCATTTCCATGGTCAAGTGTATGTTAACATCTTGAATAAAAGTTGAATAAATTTTTTTAAATTATAAAAGAACCACATTACTAAATATGATATCATATTTGATATTTTAATATTTCATTGTTAAAATATTTTAGTATTATCATTGTTTCAAGTGTAAACAGATTTTCTTCCTTTATAAGTTTTGTTACATAAGAAATGATTGAAGTGGATTGGATGTATTTGATTCATATCCCGAATGATATTATGTTATTAAATATTATTTTTAATAATAAAATGAAAATTATTCTTGAATGGTTACAATGGTGAAGGAATCACATTGCATTCATGGAAACCGTAATCTGTACGTACACACAAACGCTACTTCTATTTAATTTTTTATATTTTAAAAAGAAAGAAAACAAAATAATACATAGGTATATTTTAATTCAATTATAAAATAAATTTTTATATATGTTACGTTTGATCATTAACACCCTCCTTAATTCATTATATGTATGGTATGGATGAGTCATATCACTGGGAGGGGGCTGTAGTCCGCACATCCATAAATGAAATTAACGTATACATAAAACATGAAAAGAATAAAGGTATGATATAAAAGATAATTACATAATATTATTGATAAAATAAATATCATAAATATCATATAAAATTAATGTTACATTATAATGGCCACTATAAGATGTGGTATTATATGATTTAATAATCAGCTTTTGGTGAGATAGTAGGTCACCGTCCACAGATACATTATGATTTATACCAATTAGATGGAGGTTTCTGTTAGTGTTATTCAAACAAATCTCAAAAAAAAACATATTATATTGAGGATACATGGGTGGTTATAAAATAAAGGAACAAATAGATTTTAGGGGGTTTGATAATTAAAATAAAATAAAAGAACTTAAGAGGATATGTTTCATTTAAATCGGGTAACTCATTGTGGTTATAACCAAAAGGCTTTCTTGAATGACTTATGCCAAAGGTAAGGTTAATAAGTTGATGATAGGAATTTAAGGAGATAAATTAGGTAGATTTCGGATGAGCTAAGGGGATAGAGATATTTGTGAAATGGGTTAGAGTTGATGGATTTTTATAATGGGGAGAAAGGACTCTTTAGGAATGATTGAAAATAATATTTTATTATAAACTGATTTTCAGATTAAAAAGATCTAAAACTATTTAATGTAAATTATAATATGACTCTTGTTTAGAGAAAATCATCCATTAATAATTGGACATGTTTTGGATATTGTTTTAATTTTTATAATTTAATTTATTTAAATCATTCTTTAATCAGGTAAACATTGTATCATTATTGTGTCATAAATAATTTAATTTATTTGATGTCTTATAAAAAATATCATGATGTAAGAAATCATATTAGCTATCAAATTTATATTTATAATAAAGAGGACAACTTATATAAACCATTAAAAATATTATTTAACAAAAAGATATATGTTTATGTCATTTTTGACTTTCCATTTAATTAATTAATATAAAGTGTCGTTATCATTCTCATGTGGCTCCATGGGGACCTAAAATCAAACCATGATTACCGATAGTTCGACATGTATCATCCAATATGAATAGGACACATGTTAGTGTCATTTAATATTATTATAATAATATATTTTACCCTTATTTATCATATTTACAATTTAGCCATGGTAAATAAAATATTTATTGATTTAAATATTCATAATGTCTAAAAATAAAAGTTTCCATTTTACACAATTTGGAACACCTGATTCCAACTATGGCATATATTTTTCCAAATTCAAAACAACAATGTGGCAGAAATTATTTTAATATTAATTCATGTTGTCAAAATATAAATCGTATTTTTAAGAAATAATAACTATGAAAACAATGACACTTATTTATGATTAGATTAAATGTGAATTTACATCAAATGACCTCAATTATATAAAATGATTATAATATAATCTACTGATACTTTAAAAACACTCAAATTTATAATTTAACAATATTAATTATTTTGGTTACAAAAAAAGTTTCAATTAAATTTTTTTATAATTAACTATTCATCAAAAATATTGAAGTTGTCAAAATAGAAACAAAAAACAATCCAATCTAAATTTTTATGTCCCTATTCTAAGATATAATTTAATTTCATTAAATTGAATATATAAATGTGTAATATTTATTATTTGAAAATAGTTCTCCATTAAAACGCGAAAAATTTTCATTTTTTGAAAAATACATCTTTTATCAGAAATAATGCGATTGTTCATATATTATGTCTGAGAGACACATAATATGGAATGAAAAATTATATATAGTATATAAAATTTATAATTCAGTTAATACTATTCATAACAGCTTTTTTAATGTATGGTTTGTATGTAGTGGTATGCTCGAACTCAGTGTTGTGTGTAGCAAAAGTTATTGAATTGCTTGGAAGATATATCATACTATGAAATCTTGGGGTGTTACAATGTAAAACTACGTGAGGTGTCAGTTATCCTTATACTTGTACATGCCATGTATATATTGTATTACATACCATGCTCATTCTTGTGTACTCTATTGAATCTCTATGTACACACCAAACCAATGTGGATAGGAGATATGTTGTGTGATTGTATAACATATCATGTCATCCTAAATTTTATTCTAAACCCGAGAAAATTCTAGGAGGGGACCACATGGTGTGTGTCACTATGTTACACGTTGTGTAGTGTATTTTTTTTGAAATCATATATCTAGTTTTTTTATTCATTTATGTACCTCTAGGCATCATTCTGGCTATTTTCCTCAACATAAAAAAAGATCCATCTCTTCTAAGACTCACCATCGATAAATAACATGTTTTTCCCTCATAACCATTCGAAAATCACTATCTAACTATATTCTTCACTGAACTAGAATGAACATGAAAGCATGTATCAGAAAACATATCATATGTCACCACTATAATCGTTTTATCATCATCATGACATGATTATAATAGATCTACAATATCAGAACATCATTCCATGAAATGGGTGCACAATTATTGAATCATCAAGAAATGTAAAACTATAAGCCAAACATATAAATAATTAGATGAATGAATAATATGCCGAGAGAATCACCAAAACCATCAAGAGAAACAGACATTGAACAACTATCAAGTTGACATTGATTCATTTCTTTTTACAATGACAAGTGAAGAATCAATTACTACAATGATTTTCTACCAATTCTGGACTAATCTGACCCATCAAAAATTTTGAATGATCAGTGCTGAAATCTATTTGTTCATTTATCATTATTCATTTTATAACCCATAAAAAGGAAATCCTACCAAATCAAAAAAAAAATCATAACTTTAATTGGATTGATCGTTAGTGAATAACGAAGTAGCGTCATGATCATAGTCGAGATCCTTTGAAATCATCTAATATTAGTCATCGATCTATGACCTATTTATCTACCAACAAATGATATCTCATTCGATATATCTCTAATGGTCCTCTAGATCTCAAGTTTATACTAGTTAAACCATGGTTTTATCCCTATATATTTATTAATTATATAGGCTTGGATGTTTCATCAATGATTTAAAATAAAATAAATGAAATGATCATTTAATAAATTTTATGACCATGATGATATTTTTACATATGGAACATATCAACAAAATTATTGTTTCACGTAGGATATAAACTATGTTATGAAAACAAATTCTCCTTCATATTCCTGATTGAGAAACCTGTTTGTAAGTTATTCTACTTTTTTTGGAAAACTACCTGAGTGAGCTGTTTTAAAAATATTTAAAACAATTAAAATATTTATTTCGAGTGGACTGGGTCTCATAATATCATTTCATCATAACACATTGTCTAAAAAGCAATCCTTATATAATCTAGAAATAAGAAATTGGAAATATGAGTCATTACATTCTCCCCGCCTTATGACTTTACATCAAAAAATCCTTAGAAAGTGCTAGAAAATAGGTGTGGTTACTAAGCATAAATATGAATATTGGGATCATGTGTTCTCACCTGATGTTAATCATGAAACATCCCGATATTCATAAATGGAATAAATCCCCCATGATGTATCTTCTCAAACTGATCCTCAGTCTCTACCAGTTACAATACAATGGTAGCTCTATCTAGAATGTCCCACTGACCAAAAAACAAAACATGGGATGGGTCATTAACATATATCCATAACTGTGACATATGGAATACATCATTAACTAGGTCTAACTATGAGGGTATATCTTAGAGGTATGGAACATATTAAACTCTACCTAATATCTGGAAAGGAAGAATTAATATCAGAGATAAATTTCCACCCCCCAAACCTCTATACTCCCTATCAACATGGATCCCATATAAACACATGTTCTCTAACATTGAAATACAAAGACCACCATTATCTGTTCGCATAAGACTTTTAATTTCATTGTACAATAATAATCTGATCCTGGATTATCTTCACCTACCTGGTTGTTGAATGCATCAAATCTAGACCAAAGACATTTGAATCTCCTGGGTCATTCTAGTAATGTGGTGTCCTATAGGGTCACACATACAATTCCATGAATTATTATGTACTGATGGTTGAATGTTATTCGTTGTTTACTCATACAACACTATTGATTGGTGATCCTCCGAACTAAGTCCCTAGTATTACATGAAATCCCACAATATGTCATCCAAGACATGAATGGTATGCTCTATATTCAAATTAGTTCGTAGTTGGAATTAAATTTTAATGTTTAATGAGTCCGGAGTGCCAACGTGAATAACATAAAAAACCTATATGTCAGGCCAGTATCATAGAAATAAAATTTTGTAGTGGGGAATATATGGATTTGGACTATCTCATTAATGTACATTCATCCCATGTTCTTAATTGAACTTTTATTGTGAATATCTATGAAGTACGAATAATTTTTGAGTTGTTCTATGAACACCATGATGGAATCATTTACTAGATATATATGTGTTATCCCATTCACAATTTCCCTTGATATCTCATCCCACTTCCACTCATGAACCGCAAGGGGTCCATTTAAACATGATGGAAAATAGTGGTGGACTTTCAATTTTTGATAGACAAGGAAATGTGAGACAAACTCGGGATCTCCCTTATTAATCCAAGAAAAAAGTTGAGGTTATAGCTACATGATCATATTTTTCACCACTTGATGTGACATAAAATGATACAAATGAAGCACGCTAAAAACCACCTCTTGTGACATCATTTGTACCACAATACAACCTCTTAATAGATTGACATTCTCCCTACCATTATAATATCCATCAACAGCTCGTCCGATGGATATTTCAATACATTAGGTCATATATTTAGTAGATATTATATATGTTTCCCTAACTCTCTACAATTTATGAGGGGTTACATCCCACGAAAATTTGTAATCCACAACATCTCCACCCACAACAAACAACTAAAACAAGGCCAACTTGTCCAATACCTTATTCAATATCAATGAATAGAATATCCTACTAAGAGACTATATTTCCCTGATCCACTTCCAATGAGTACAAAAATTATCATGGTCTTAATAATTGAATAACTCTATCCATATAACTTTCCTCAAGATAAAATCCTTTTCTGAAGAAATATACATGAGGATCTTGGGATTAGAATAGATGATAAAATTATCTCCCATCTAGTAGAGATGCCATATATTTGGTGGAAATACTACGACTTCTAACACAAGATAATGGTTTTCAAAGTTTTAATAATTTGGTCTTAACTAACATGGACCATATGCAAAACAACACCATGCCTGGATCCTAATGCAGCGCATAACACTATGTACTCGACTCCCTTCTTATGTAATCCTAATATTGGACCACTAGTAAATATATTCCTAAACTATTGATAATCCAGTTTGCACCTCTCAATCAACACGAATGGACACCCTTTTGGGACAAAGATTCCTTGGGTCACTATATCCTGGTGAAGTCAGGTATGAATCTCATGTAATATATTTCACACCCAATGAATCTCCATAGCATTTTCACCCCCTTGGGTGGATCTAATGAAAAAATTATCTTCCATGGAAGGGTCCACTACCATTCAATACACAAATATAACATGTCCCATAAAACAGATAGACTTAATCTATAACATGATAATATAGATATTCTTGTGAAGCCGATTCTCTCAGAGTCTATCTTGATCCATCCTCAGATTCTGGCATGATCCTACCAGTTCATCGAGTACACAAGGATACCATCGATGAATACAACTATGAACATGACTACGAAAGTAGAAAAATCATTTACATGAGTCTCATTGATAGTACAAGGGTTTTTTCCCACCAAAATGAATCATCCACTACACTCAGTTGTCACAGCTTTATCAATATACCATATCATTTATATTATAATCATCTACTTAGAAGTGGTGATATCCTGATAAGAGTTCAACCATCTAGAGTCATCATGCCCCTCTCAAATGACAAAAGAGATCATCAATACATATTAGAGGATAATATTTCTTCACAGTCACCTAGTTCATGAACTAATTGTCGAAAAAGGACCTCAATATACCATCCTCTGTCACGGTGATAAAAGTTGTGGTTCCTATGGTTATACACTAGGTATAAAGAATCTCATCCTCTACAAGTCCTTCAAATTCAACCTCAACTATTGAATATCTATGAGAAACATATGATATGTAATAAAAGATATTTGTTCCATTTTATGGTGTAAATCAAGAAGAAGTCTATCTCATGATGCGGATGTAATATTCGTACATCCTCATGGAATACTTCCTCATACTCTGCCACCACTATAGGAAATAGGAAATTCACAAAATCCACTTCACCAAGAATCATTCTTGGAAATTGGTGAGAAATGTTCTTCACCGTCCAGTACATGAACCTATAATATGCTTCATGGTATTCCATTTCATTCAAAATGGAAGAATTAGTTTCGTCACTAAGGAAATACTCCACCCCCTATAATATTTGATCCTTGTATGAACTATTGATACCATATTCATAACACAATTTATTCATTAGTAACTAATCATTTCCATAAAGAGAAACCAAAAAAATCTCACCAAAAAGAGTTAGGTCATAGATTTGACAAAATTTTGTGATCTCTGATTCATCTCTAGTAGGAGTCTATAAGCATAATGGTTGAGCAATGGAAAAACCAACTTCCCTAAGTCTCATAGTTGATATTTGGATTTAATGGAATGAGTAGAACCTATTTAAAGCACTTCTACATTTATGGTATTAAAGAAATTGATCATACATTGAATCATTCATGAATAATTTATGTTATAATGTTCAAATTCCAGTCATTACCACCTCTACTCTCACCCCATATCCTTATCCCTAGAGTGGACCACCCGGGATGGTTGTGGTATCATATTGAATCATGACCACCCTGAATGCTCTCAAAACACCTGTTTCAAATCTATTGTGTTGCAAAACCATTTTCCCGACCTTATACCTCTCCTCTTGCACACAATAAATATTTTACCTTTCATTTGTACGATATGATGGATAATCTCTTTAAAAATGTCCCCCTCCCATCACATGTGATGCATCACCTCTATCTGGGGTTAATAAACCCATCCTTAGAGCATGGAATCACATACCCTTTATCCTAGGACATCAACTTGAACCACATATCAGGTCATGATACATGAGATTATCACAATATATGTATTGTTGAGGCCTCTCCTCTTTCCATCCCACTACCATAAAAACCTTTGATGTCATTACTCATCCCATTAACTCTCAACAACCAAATACTTATATATCACCCCATCATAATTAGGAATTCATTAGGGGATAACAATGGATCATATGACTCAACACATCTCTCACTATATTTTCAAACCCTATAAGAAATAGTTGTGAAACATATTCATTGATTACATAGATAGGTTAGTAAACGTCATTTAATACTTAACTAATGTCATGATTCCCTGATAGAGCCTCATAAGATCCTAGACATGCACAACTATCTAGGTAGATCAACATAAATCATCTAATAGTACATTCTCATTCATTGACCATGCTATAATTATCTCATCATATGTCTAGTTATATATCCCTCTACATCATCATTGTTAGCCATAGAGAGGGCTTACAACTATAATCACCATATGATCTTTTGGCATCCTGAATAGATGGAAAACCTATGTAACTGACTTAATATATACCACAACTTTCACTACGTCATGTAAACTATAGATCTAGAGGGTTCTCTATCATTGAAACTATTGATGTGAACATTGTCGGTGCACCTAATTTACTAGTATTCCTCTTACTAAGTTATATTCTATTGGGGGTTGTATAGATAATACACCACCTAGAGGTAAAACATCTATAATAATTCCCTATATTGGATCCTCATTTCTGAGGGGAACATCATATTTATCCTAATCTTGTATAACATTTGGCATATTTCATGACGGAATGCTAAAATAATCATTTGGTTCCACAGTCAATGTGTATATATCTTGATTTGAATCAAGATGGACATTAAAATAACCAAACATTCATATCTGGTGCATGAAACATTTTTTAGCCTACATATAATGTTCTCATATAATTGTTTAAAATTTATTTTATCATTTTCCTTTTGTGTGGATACATTATCCACCACACCGACAATGGAGTCCCTAGACAGAATGATGAACTCTAAATAGTTGACAATGTCCTTCCAAACCAATCTCGCAGACTCATTTCCTAATGTAGAACTGACTAACTCGGAATCCACTTTATTAGCACCCATCATACTGGGGAACAAGCCACTACCCCCTATGCTGGCATCAAATGGTCTAGAAGATGGTGATTAGAGCAATGTAGAAATAACACTAACATGGCAGGACATAGCCTATGTTACTAAATATAGACACACTCACACACATCTTCATTACCATAAAATGATGAAATGTAAACACAACTGAAAACACATCCATGAATACACATAACTACCATTACTAGAGTATGAAAATAAGAAAATTAATGTAAAAATGGGCTAATAGAATAACACCAATAAGTGTCTAAAAACAAGTCAAACGAAAAATTAAATATCGGACTAGTGTTAAGATACCCTATGAACAAGACTCAATCTATTTAGTCTCACTATGAACAATCTATTTCGTGCCTATGTAGGAAACTATCAAAAAGATCATCATATGCACGAAACACAAAATGTGTTGGAATAGTCCATGCAAGGGTGACTATAACAATACCCAATAGGACACACCAAAACATAAAAATATTTAGAAAAAATACCATAATCTCTACATAGGTATATGTATACAACAAAAATATCAGATATATATAAATATATATATATATACTAATCAAAGATATTTTTTTAAGGTTATTTCACAAAATAAAATCTAGGATAGGATTCTATATCAACGGTTACACATTGGACTTATTGCAGAGAACCCACTCCTTATTCTAAATGAACTAATGACATCAATCCCAGATGAAATGCTCATTGGATCTCTCCATTATATAGGCACACTAATTGTATGAAGAGATACGACACATAGATAATGATCACACCCAATTACTTGGGGTATACAAACAGATCAATTTGGAGTGACCTTCTAATTAGTAGATCAGCTCCTGCATAGAGTTTTAAATGAAGATACAAAAAACTACACATAGTGAATGTATATGTATATAGAATCTCACTCTGGCCTCACATATTTATTCCAACACCTATATCCAAGGATTAATTCAAAATGGGTATCTATCATAATTGTAGGTGAATCCATATTGACACTTAAGGAATGGTTATGGAGAAGATGTTATAACATTTAATTCACAAGATAAAAAGTAAAATGGATCCAAGACATCTTTTAAGGAGTAAAAAAACTACAGTAGGGTTACTTGTTGGGTACCTTTGTCCTCAATTCCTTCCAATGTCAACAGCCTGTGTCCTATGTCCTTGCCAATGAAACTGTACAAATCAGGTTGATATGTTATATACTCTTTTTTTGTACCAGTCCACGCCATTCCCATGGTGGAATACATGGAATTCTTGATCCGGTGTACTCAATACCATGTCTATGAACCCAACAATGTACAAGCCAAGACAACATGTAGTTGCCACACATTATGTGGTAGATTCACATGATATGTGGTATTTAAAATTATCTATAAAATTAGGCTCTTCTAGGAGGGGCCCACATGGAATGTGAATCCATGTAACATTCCTTGTAGGGTGAAATAATATAGAAAATCAAACATACATTTCGTGTTCCATTCAATGAATTTGTCCATCATTTAAACCATTATTTTCAATAAAAATTAAAAAAACTGTCACATTCAATCCATTCCATTGAAGAATCAAATTTTCTAGAAATTGATTCAGTACACTAATTATCATTGATCATCCTTCATCATTAAACAGAGAGGGTCATAAAATTTGGTAACAAAAACCTTTCATCCATAAATTCATATATTGTTTCACCACCATCGTGTCTTGTTAATCAATGATCTAAAATATTAGATCATTCCCCCAGAGATGGGTTTTCTACAAACGATTCATCATGATATGTCAAACCATAAGATAAATTATTGATGCCCATAATGGAAAAATAATATGGGGACAAATTCATTAGAAAAACCAACTAGAAGAAACCATATTAGATGTTTTTGTGAACAAAAATTATATTTAATTACAACAATAATTGATGAATCAATAACCTCGATGAATTTCATCCAATTCCTGATTAATATAATCCATACCACAATAATCTAAATCTATAGATCAATATTTTTCTATATTTATATGTGTTTGTCATGGAAACAAGAAAGGGGAATGAAAAGATTAAAAAATAATGAACTAACTCAATTGGATAGATCTCTAATGAATAAATGGGTTGTTCCATGACCCTTTCCATGTTCATTTGAATTTGTCCCAAGCTAGATAATTAACTCTTACTCGATCATCGCAAAAAAATTGAATCATTTTTGAAGGATCTACAATGGTCCTCTATATATCTATGTTTTATAGGATAAACCTGAAAATTGAACATAAGATTTTATTAATAAAAAAGGCCATGTATCTTTGTTAATGAAAAATTAAAATATTTTAATTATTTATTTTTTTCATTATATTTTTTTGATGAATTTTATAAAAATTCTTCTTGAAGACCAATGTAATGTCACTCTTAGGGTAAACACTATAATCTATGCATAGTGATTCTCTTATATTTCAAATATGGGAATATATTTATATGTTATTGAGACATTTACGAAAAAATGCATGCACATTTTATATATTATGTTTAATAAATTTCAAAAAAAATTCACTAAATACCGCGAATCAGAATCTCACACAGCATCTATGCCTAGTCATGAAAATAATGATTACATTATACAAAAAACAATAAATGTTAATACAAGTCACTACACAAAACTCTATTTAACTAGCAAAAAACTCCCAGATATTCATTAGATTCACACATCCAATGGATGAATTATGAGGTTATTTATATTTAGAAAATCTCCAAATGAAATTATGAACACCAAATTACATCAAGCATGAATTTCATCAGCTTACACTTCATGATTAAGAGAATCACTATCACCTAAAAAATTGATATTTTCTTATCAATATATATCATCATATTGATCATTGTAAATTCATCCGAATATAATTTCATGATAATTTGATTATATTTGAATTTTCATAATAGTATAAAACATATTAGAAGAATTGGATCGATCCATCAGCCATTCGTTCATGATGAACTAACGAACCATGTATAAAACATGGATTCATGGAAGAAGATGGATCTCAGTGATGACTAGATGGTCCGATTTGATCAGAATGAATGGAACTAGTTATATGTATATAATTAATGGTGGAGGAATAATTAGGTATTATTGTGAGTTCCACTTAAGATGGTTAATCCTTTTTTTTTCTTCCATTTATAATGAAGCATTCCACATCCCATAAGTTGTGGCGACAACATCATCACCCCTTACACTTTGTAACTAATGCCATTCAGAAATATCCTCATCCAATTTTCCTGCCCACAATATGGTTCAACACTTCTCACATAAATATTCCCCTGACATGCCTATGCACATATACATACTCAACAGCCCATGACAACTGGAAAACGTTTCATCTAGACAAAAAATCTATGGTTATAGTCCACCTAGGTTGGATTTTATTTTGTCCCATTTTTTATCAAATAAAAAAATGATATTCAAATATACCAAATAAAAGATACCTAAATATTGATCAAATAGTATAGTCACTATTATTTGTGCCTTTATCTTCTTTTAATCATTGAATCAAATATTGTTTCAATAAGCCACTGACAACTGTATTTTGAACTACTGAATTGTTCTACAATCCTCTAAAAAATTAAGGAGGGTATTTTTATAACTATCATAATCAGTTAATTAAAACATATTAAAACTATATCTACATCATTTCAATCATATTTATTGAAATCATATTTTATTTTAATTCAATGGGAACTTCACATAGATGCCCCATTTTTTCTTCATAAAAATACTTCTTATTTTTAAGCCATTACTGTATTTATGTTATAATCACTATAGGGTAGATATTATTTTTTGTATTCATTAATCCTTTACTAACCTGTTAATGATGATTGAATGTGAAAATACTCTTTTTTTAGTTTTCCTGATCAGAACATATTTTAATCTAAGTAGGACAGAATATCCTTTGGAATATCATTTTTTTATTATGAATTTTCTACTTGGGAATTTAAATATTAATGCAGGGGAAGATGGGTTACAATTTTTACCAATGGTCATGAATCGGAGGATAAATCCCCTTGAATATTATTTTAACAATGATATTTTTATATGATCATAAAGTTAGTAGTGAAAAATAAACCAATGAAAATTTAATTATTTAATTATCTTTTATAAAAAATTTATAAATATATTTTGGGATAGTTGTTGACTACTACCCATTAAAAATGTAAAAAACCCCAATAATCAAAATTAATGAATGTAACTCTTTGTTAAAAATTATGAGATACATTTTTGGAGTCCATGATAAAATTACCATCTTTATTTTTGATGATGAGTGGAGATATATACAATTTGACCGATGAAGGTGTTTCAAGATCTTGTATATTGTTAATCTATATTGAAAAAATAATATAATGTGGTGTTGAATTAAAATCATGTAGGGGTATTTGTTAAGGAATGGATCGTTATATATAGCAGTATGATGGGGTTTTATTTTACTTTTAGTTACATGGAAGATCCTATCTATCTTAATAAATCCATTTTTTGGAAAATAAAAAATTATTAACAATTATTAAGAGCAATTTGTCCACATCAATTTGGTATTTTATATGGTGTGATATTTTATTCATAGAGAGTATAAGGATATTAAATCCATAGTGTTTTGTGATGATTAAATTTATTATAGTATATATAATAGTGAGATGTATGATATACAACCCCATAAAATACATTATATAGCATGAAATTGTCAGTTCCATCAATATTAATGGCCTGGTAGACCATCGATTATAGGAAGTGGGGTCATAAGCTATTTTTATAATATTTATTATCCAAATGTAAATATATATAGGTTAAGAAGGGGTATATTGGTATGTAAACATAGAAGATGTTTTATTCATGGGAAACATCATGAATGGGATGTGTACATGTTAGGAGGTCCCGAGGTTGTGGGAGATATGAAGTGTTTATTTTTTTATATTGTCATTATTTTATTTCAATTTAGTGAATCACATTTATTTATGAAATCAAAATTAAAACGTAGATGAATTTGAACTAGTAGAAGCGTAAAATACCTCTTGAGTTATTAACATTAATTGTATACCATTTATGGCTACATGAGGATCTTATTCAATGTGAATTAAATATAACAGAACAATTTATGATTTTGGAACTTCTTAGGTTGTGAATAAAACCATTTAATGTTCTAAAATGATTGGTTATCTATCTTCTTGTTACTTTTATTTTGATATTTTCCAGATTTTCTAAGATCAAATTATATAAATAATACTTATATGTTATTTTTCTAGGATTATTGAAGACTAAAGAACAGGTACACACCATGTACATGATTTACACGTCATGTACTTGGTTCTGGTTGTAGGATGTGAATTGGGAGAATCATTCTATGAATGGAGAGATCATGTTTTGATATAGAACATGATGAGTACTACATGTAAACATAGTGAAGTATTTAAATAGAGGATTTCAACATGAGGAAATAGGATTTTAGAATACTTATTTAGTGTATCCAACACATTGTGTCCCAGATGTACACGTTGTCAATCCAGCCACATCTAGTTTAGAAACACATGGTTAGAAAGTTATCTTCCTTCCATTCAGTGGATCATAATTTCTCTTGAACCTAGTCTCTATCATGGAAATTTTTCAGAGGT
The DNA here is from genome assembly GCA_963277665.1 of Viscum album. Taxonomy (NCBI): domain Eukaryota; kingdom Viridiplantae; phylum Streptophyta; class Magnoliopsida; order Santalales; family Viscaceae; genus Viscum; species Viscum album. The sequence goes on along the minus strand of OY728152.1, from coordinate 861,757,641 downwards.
TCACCACTTTCTAGTTCAATCCGTTCAGCTTTGGATATTTGTTGCATCCGTGGTGTGGTTCCTGTGTAATATATCCCCTTCGTTCTTTGAGTTTATCTCTTTCTCTCTTCTTGGAATTTCAATGGATCATATTGGTATTGATGGATCCATGTCTTATGTTGTGGGATCATGCTACTAGGAATATTTTTATGGACTCCTTCACCATTGGATCTTGTCGGAGGGTGTCATTTAATGTTTCTTTTTCTATGAATGGGGTAGGTGATTCCATCCAGATTTAACAAATTTATTACCATCTAATTTAATGATTTATAAAAAAATTCAGATTTAAATTCAATTTCTTAATGATTCTTTCATTTTCATAGATAAAAACCCTACTCCAATAAATTGTAGGATTTTAAATATTTATTGAACTAAAATTTTAAAAATCCCCAATTCCATTGAATTGGGTCAGGTTTATGGATATTGGATAATTTATATTGAATAATTTAAATTATGGAATTGATGGGAAAGTTGTAAATTAAAATTTTTAATTTAATTGAGGAAATTAATTGTGAAAATGGTGGAATTATTTTTGAATAGATTGCAAACACATGCAAATGGATTAAAATTATTTGATAGAAACGCAGTGGGATTATCTATTGAAAAAGTCATGTTTTTGAATAAAACCTATTTTGGTTTTAAATGGAATGGAAATGAAATCTGGTTGAAATTGAAGAATGTGATTGATTTTATTTTAATAATTCTTAAAGAATTTATCCAATTATGTAAGAGTGCATGAATGAATTAGGTTGTCAGTTAGTTATTTGGATACAATCAACATTACGACAATGTTTTAAAACATAAATGGGGTGGGTCACATCCCCAACTTGTGGGTTATTACATTCCATTTGATTGTGTTATAGGGATGTGTTTATAAAAAATTTTCCGGGTTCACATAGATAGTATAAAATCCTAGAGTTAGATAATACTATCGTGCCTTTCGGAAGATGACCATGTTGCTCTCTTATTTATTTGTATTTCAAATATAAAATTATGAAAATGTATGTTTTTACTTATTTACATGAATATTTCATTTATATAAACACTTGTTTAATTTCTTTAAACATAATCCGTTATTTTTATGTATTCCATCTCACATAAAGTAAATCCTAGTATTTGAACTTAATTTCACTCACTTAGGGAATGTATAACATGATTTGTATAAATTTTCATTTTAATTTTCAAACCAATTTATTCTGAGAGAAATGAATGATTTTATATGAAAAATTTATATTTGGAATATGTTATAAAATCATTGGTGTATTCCTAATCAGCTTAGTCACACACCTTAATTTTTATTGTGATTGTTTTTAGACGTCCTTCTTCAAGGATCGAGTATTGGGAAGGGATCTCTGGGAGATGGATCCATGAATTGTTCTTTGGATGTGGTGAGTTGTGTCCCTAGGGACCCTGGGGTTCTCTTCCCTAATTATTACATTTTCTGAAGTACATTAGATTTTATGCCATTCTGAAATCTAGTACATTTATTCCTAGAGGATTATTCTTAATGATAAGAACATTTTCGTTAATATTTTTCTACTACATTATTAGGGAAAAAATCATTCCCACTAATATATTGCATGATTCCATATTATAGTCACCAACCCATGGGGATTGGAAATGCCCTTCATGTCATTTCAAGGCCATCTTAACTATTGGGATTCTAAGGAACTCAGGATGGTTCATTACGAATTGGTATCAGAGGATGATGTTGATCTTATTCTAGCATGATGTCAGTATGCATTATTTAAATCTTTTAGAGAATTTGGATGTAGTTTCTATTTATTTCCTACCATCACATGCTTTAATGAACCTAAATTCATTATGGGTGGTTCGGTAATGATGTCTTGTGGAATAGTTATCATATTTTACCTATATATATCTGAATATGTTGGAATAAAATCTTTTTTGTCCCTTAGGTTGAGAATACTTTCTCTTGTTACATCGTTTGAGTTTTAATATGATGTTATACATTTATCTATTAAAGTTCTATAGCATCAACCCTCCATTAAAACTTGTGAATTGGACACCATAAAAGGATGCTACTGAACCATAGAAAGAAAATCCTATTGTCGACCCAAATATGCCTGAGGTGATTTTTCACACTGACCATGCATTGGGATAAGAACCACCTCCAATTCCTACTCAGGATCCAACTATGGATCATTAGGTGGTTGTTCTTCAAAATATTAATCAAGTGTCCCTTCACTAGAAGCCACTCGTATTCAAATTCCATACTGATTCCCAACATGATGATTAATGGTTGAAGAAGATTGAATTCTTGTTTGAGTTCGTAGAGACACCCGAAGTTATTAGGTTGAAATGTTCCACCTTTTTTCTGGAGGAACATAATAGGAGATGGTGGGAAACACTAGTGATGGTAGAGACATATTAGATCTTTCAATTGAAATAATTCAATGTACATTTCACCAATAATTTCTATCCAGATTCGATGGTGTAGGATTAAGCTCTAGTGTTTGTGGATATTTAAAAGACTGAAAAACCTGTGACTGAGTATTCCAATCACTTTTTTATGATGGTATATTTTTGAATTGATATTTAATCAAAGGACACGATGGATACTTTATGTATAAAACTTTTACTTCGATCAAATATCCATATTAGGTCATCTTACCGAAGCTGCCCACATCTTCTAATATGCTGGATAATGCAATGCTAGTGGATATGGACTTGGCTAGCAAGTTAGGGTTGATGGGAGTCATTTTTCACTTAATGGATTTGTTGGTTACTTCAATGTAATGATGATGTGTGATGATCCCCATGTATTTTATCGACTTTAGATTCATTCAAAACATCATATAGCTTCAGGAGGATGTTTTATGACATCGTACAAGTGTGGAAATCTAGGACATTAATAGAGGTTTTTCACTGAAAAACCTATGAAATATTGCTTCTATGGACGTTTAAGACACTTAAAGAAGTTTTTCCATTACATATATACATCTCATATAGGTACACGATCATAATATACTATGAAAACTATGGGGAAATCACATTCTTCAAGTTCAAAATAGTTCCAGTCAGAGTCATCCGGATCGAGGCTTCATCACGCATTGGAATAGTCTCTAACGGAAACAGACACTGTTCCAGTGAATCTGAGAGGTACCATTACCATTGCTTCATAATTAGTGTAATTTCTTTCTAATAATGGTGCATCACACACTTTTATTTCCACCCATACTGTAAAATATCATAATCATCAAATGAAGAATCTTTTTTGTGAAATGGATATTACAACACCCCGTGGTAAAAAGAGAGAGAAGGGCCTCTGTAGTCCGACATGTATTTTCTCACTATATGATGTATATATGTTAATGTGTTTTATGGTTCTTGATATAAAATATCTTGATTTAATATTTGGGCTTGATTGTATCATTGCCAAAAAATCCAACATATTTTGTTATCATCGACCGGTATACTTTACCACACATAGTGATGTGCCCCTATTTTTTCATGGAGAATGGGACCCAAGGACAATTAGTGCCAGACGTTCATATCTAAAATTGGTCAATGTGATATCAGTTTTTTCGTTTGACATGTAGTGAGGTTCAATGGATGGTGATCTTCTTCCTGTTGTTAGTATGTTTTATGAAGTTTTCCCTTCATAATTATATGGTTTTCCACCAGTAAGGGAGGTTTAGTTTTCAAATGACTTAATTCCTAGAACACTACAAATCTCTATCCCAACATACAGTGTGGCACCAACTGAGCTGGAAAAGATGAAGTCGCAGTTGGACAATCTTGTTGATAATTTATTTATTCTTCCATGTGTGTTGTCTTGGGTTGTTCTGGTTATTATTGGTAAGAAGGTTGAGGGTACCCTTCGCTTATGGGTTGATTATCGATAGCTCAGTCTAGTAAAAATAAAGAAAAAAATCCATTACCAATGACTAAAGATCTATTAGATCAAGTAAAAGTAGTGAAGTTCTTTACAAAGATCAACCATTGATCTAGTTACCACGATTTGAGGACAAAATATTATGACATTCAGAAAACAACCCTTCAGATACGGTACAAGCATTTTGAGTACCCTCTTAGGCCATTTGGCCTGAAAAATTCACCTTCTTTTTTTATTCCATTAATGAAAACGACATTCCATGAGTATGTAGATACATTTTTTATTTTATTTGTGGATGAAAATCATGATTACTCCATGTCAAAGGGGTATCATGTGATACATCAATGATTATTTTTTAATCTACTTTGAAATCACCACCTCTATCCTCGGATTTCAATGTGTTATTTATTGATTTTGGTAGTGAAATTATATTGAAACATTGTGTCTAAACAAGTTGAATCATTTGATCTTGAGAAGGTGAAGGATATTTCATCTTGGGAGAATCCACTAATTTTTTAGATTCAGTTATTCATGGGATTAACAGGATGTTACCGCAGGATGGTCAAGGAATTATTGAAGTTGGATTAACCAATGAGTATATTCGTTGGAAGGAGGTGATGTCTGCATGGGATACCAAATTTCATAGTTTTTTGTTTATATAAAATGTATGTTTACTACATGGCCAATGTTCACTCTTCGAGAAGCCATATAGGACTATGTGGTATTTTGTGAAGCATCATGTTCTACCTTGGGGGTACATTCTTATGTAGGGTGATAATGTAGAAGCATATGGATTTCTTAATCTAATTTCAGATGAGAAGAATTATCCTACCCATGATCTAGAACATGTCATTGTAATACACATGATTAAAAAAAGAAAACACTAACTTTTTATTGAATGGTTTATAGTTTATTCAGACCACAAAATCCTAAGTTATATATTCTATTACAAATATTCGAATCTTCGACAGAGGCATTAGGTGGAGTACCTGTATTCATTCAACATTGACATAAAATAAACCCTCATGAATGGTAATGTAGTTGGTGTCACATTGAACATGAATTTTCAAACCCAGGTGGTGAAAGAATCATAAGAATAGTGGAATTTGAGGGCTCTATTTGAGAAATTACGTATTGAAGTTCATGGGGATTGGGAAGATGTATCTTTATCCATTTTGTTGTCAACGTATAGTCTTTATAAGAATATTCTTCATGATTATGAACATGATGGAGAGATATGTAGAATTTGATTATCTATTTATTATTAAGTGACAGTAGGCTAGTGGTTGATCTCAAAATAGGGTGTTCCATGCTATCAGGACCACTTAGTTGTGCTTTTAGTGGAATGAAAGGTAGCGATGAGGGATTTCTATAATTCATAGTGGGATATGCACTCAGGAACAAAAAAAATATGTTATATGACATGAGGTGGTTTTTCAGGCTGCCAGGAATGAGACAGGACATTTTGGAGTTTGTCTCACGTTATATAACATTCCAATAGGTGAACATTAAGAGCACAAAGGTGTCATGTTTTCATCAACCACATCTTATTCCCTACGTGGAGGTGGGATGAGGTATTTACGGACTTCGTGGTTGGGTTTCCACATTCCCAAAGATGGAAGACTGCAATATGAGTTGTGATCAATAGGCTAACCATGTCGTCTCACCGTATACCCATTCAAGATACGACCAAATTTGAGGCATTGGTAAATCTCTATTTACAAGAGATTATACATTTTCAAAGAGATATATATACTATATTCTTTAATAGGGATCCTTGGTTCAATTCGATCTTTTGGAGAGGCCTTAAAGAGGCATTGTGAACATAGGTTTATTTGACGACAACCTGACATCCAAAATCTGATTTCTAGACAGAAAGAGCTATACAGAATCTAGAGGATATGCAACGTTCCATTGTTCTTGACTTCAGTGGGACTTGGGACGATCACATAGGGCTGGTTGAGTTATCTTACAATATAAGCATCGAGTCCGTGATAAAAATGGAACCTTTTTAGGCCTTGTATGTCCAGCCTTATAATTCTTCATTGTGTTGTTCGATGTTCATTGAATGTTCTTTTCTTGGAAAATGATTGATACAAGAGACAACAATAATGATTCAGCTGATTTTCCAGAGGAATTTGAAAGTACAAAGTTGATATAAGTCTTAAATAGATCGATGACATAAACCTTTTGAGTTTTTAGTTGGTGATAAGGTGTTCATAAATGTTTCACCCTAGTTGGTTCATCGATGGGTTGGGAATCATGGGAATATTGCACACCACATTGTGAGATATTTTGTGGTTGTTGATCATGTGGGGAAGTTGGCATTCTTATGGGACCTTCCAATACTGCTAATGTAGATAAATAATCTGTTCCATATATCAATGTTTAAAAGTTATCTATCTGATCCATCTCATGTTTATAGTTGGACTGATCTTGAGAATGAGAATGATTTATATTAGTTTGAGTGATAGGTTAGGATAATAGCTTCTGAGACAAAGGTACTTTTTTTGGAGGATATTACCTTTGGTTCATGGGCTATGGCAGCATGGTGATAATAATCATGAGATGAGGGATCCTATGGAAATAATGAAAGAGAAGTGGCCTCATATTTTTTTCATGGAAGAATCATCGTAGGTTTTCTAGGGACATTATGCTTTTATGGTTGGCAGGTTTTAACATCCCATTACGTGGATTGGGTAATTTTCCACATTTTCGATGTTATCCTTCCATTAAAAATCATTTTTTTCATTTTTCTATGTATAATACATAATACAGAATAGTTACATATTGTGCACCAGAAGTACACATCGTTTACTATGTGTGGGATGCTGGATGCGAATTGGGAGATCACGCTGTGATTGGGGAGATCATGCCACGTAACAACACATAATTTTTGCAACTGAATGACCATATTATAATTCTTTCTTACAGTATAACCATATTAGGATGAAAATGAAATATACTAATAATAAATACTATGTTATCATTAATCATAATTATTCCACAACAATGTTTTTATTTTTTTAAACCTAACACACACAGTTGCGTTAAAGGTGAATTTTTGAGCCAAAAAGAACAAACCTAATTTTGGGTAAAAAAACCTACCCTTATGAATAGTACCCTACCCGTATGATTATTAGTAAGACCCTTATGAATAGAAAATAATAAATAATAATAGTATCCTCACACAAGAATGAATAAATAAAATTTAGGCCTCTTGTAAGTGATAATATGACTACAATAAAAGTATTGTCATTTTTATAAGTCATAAAAAATTAATAAAAATTATTTAAGGAATATAATATAAATAGTATTCAACTAATATGTTTTCATAAATTATCCATTCTATGAATAGAAGTTTTAATATAATTTTATATGAACATTTGTAATTTTTAAAGCATTTTGAAATCAGTTTTAATTTTAAAATCTTTATATTTTAATATAAATTATGAATTTATTTAAAAATAAAAATATTCATTTGTATAAAATTATCATTTAAAAATTGGGTTGTATTTTGGATTCTATAAATCAAAAAAATTGGGGATTTTTTTACTTTTCTGAAATACATTATATTTCGATTGAATAGTAAAAATAACGTTTTTTCACTTAACTAATATATTTTAAATTTCATCATACTTGATGTAAGGATGAAATAAACATTATAGACCATTATATTTGTCCATTTTTTTAATTTTCATAAGTGGTTCTTTATAATACTATAAACTCAATTTCCAAACATAAAAAAAATATTCCAATACCTAATGTCAAAAAGTTTATCCTTAAAATATCATTTTACCTTTCTTTTCACATTTATTTTAATAAATTAATTAATTTTGATTATAAATTTGATATAATGTATAAAAATAATTATATAATAATAATATATTAATTATGTTTTAAAAAAATTACTATTACATATCTATCATTAGATATATTATTATATTTTCTCTTATATTGTAAAAACACACCTACTCATATATATATATATAACCCCTCTCCCTCACATTGTCAAACCACACCTTTCATGATTCAAGACTTGTCAACAAATTGTCCAAACATAATCTGGAGCCCCTCCCACATGTACATGAAGAATCTAGTCTCATCAAAATACCAATCCAACGTGTCGAGAGGAGGATTTGAGATGAAATTCATATCCATCTCTTTTTCGTTAATTTACATTAAATTTCATGATCTTTTCTAAATCTCTCCCCACCTATACTAATAAACATGGTATTGTAAATATAGTATCTTAAATATATAGTAATTTTAATATACTAATTTGATAATATATCATCCAACCCCCTTGTCTTATTCTATTAATTATAGAATGAAAAATGATGTTTGTGAGGTGTTAATTTAACAACTTCAAGAACAACATGTTTTCATTTTATTTTACCACAATCAATTCTGGTGAGAAATCCAATATTATGGTTGAACCAAATTATTATTTGTATATTTTATACTATTTAATTTTATGGAACTAACTTATGTACATATAACTAATTTATTAAACAAAAAAAGTTCAGTGGGGTCGAAAAACCACCTGATAAACCCAAACGATCATCATTAAATTCTTATCGAATAATTCATTCGCATGATACATAAAAAACTATTGAAAATATATTTTTATGTTCTATAACACTCTAAATAACATATAATTAATATTATTCATTTTTATAATCATTTTAAATGAACATCCCTTCCTGAATATAAGTAAACCATTCAAGAAAAATATAAAAACGAACATTACCGAACAATGAATTTAAACTGTATAACTCACCCAAAAGCTGATAAATTAACATAAAAAACTATTATAAATATAATTAATTTATAAAATGTTTTATAATTTTTAATTAATTAATCTAATGTTGTTATACATGAAAATAATTTGATGAAAGAGTTCGTAAATATGGTCTGGGGAAATTCTAAAACCCAACAATCTTTTTTATATTTCTCCATAATTCCCTCCATTTTTGCTTTGATAACTCATAAAAAATCATTTTCAAATCATAATCTTACCTATTATGGGATATACTTGTTTTATAATTGAATTTATGAAAAAACCCAATGTTTTCAACAATATATATTCATTAAAATAAATAGGCCTATTTTACTCCTTGAAGATTGTTTCACTTTTAACTCAAGGATAATAGTCCTATGTTAATAATGAATTTCCCCAATTATATTGGGAACAAGATTTTATTGAATTTATGATTTTGTATTTGGAAGTCATTTATTTAATTTTTATATTTTTTATGTTCATTTTTGACATATTTCCAAGGTGGTATGAATGATAATGTAAATGTAATTATGTGATGGGTACACAACTAATTAGATAGTGAAATTTGAATATTTGATTATGATGAGTGTGCCCATAATTATACAGCTCTCCAATTAATTTGGTAATGTGATGAATCTCATGAGTTAAAGTGAAATAATGTGTGATCCTGATGCTTTATTTGATCATAATTATTTATGGTAGTTATCCTCTGTGACACGATGTTTCATTTTTATGCATTTCCAAATTTCATGACATTTATTAATTCTTCCTCTCTTGTTCATGATTCTTTTCCTACGTTATGATTCTGCTCACCCATTATTATATTTTTCATATCTATCCTCTTACTAGGCTTTTAGATCACCCATTTCTAATCTATTTTTTAGGTGATTATCTGTACTTAGGAGATTTCAAGGGGCAATAAGAATCTTGAGAAGTGAAAATTAAATAAATGTTTATGATAGATACTGTAAATGTTATGTATGGTCATAGTTTTCCTAAAGCACTAAACCTATGGATCCTCATGGTGTAATATTATTATGTATTTTATCATCATATTGATTTAATAGTAATGTAATAAAGGAAAGGGTGTTATAATTTTATTACAATAATGGTTTAGTTAATTGTTGAATTTGTATTAGTGAACCCTAGAGAAAACCTGTAGTAGGAGAGTAAGTAAAAATATGAATAATTTAACATTTCATGGAGAACCCACATGTTATTTTTTTATTGAAATTTTTTCAAATTAATAAGTAATTTATTCCTGACTTGTTGACTTATGTTTTGTTATATTTTTTTCTATTTTAGAAAATGGTCAAAACCAGGAGAAACCCTACCAACCACTAGTGTGAGTTCCAATGTAATAATTTCCTGAACAACATCCCCAATGAATTGGGTGGTGGAGTTAGAAACATCATGGGGATTACTACGCAACTATCTCCGATTATGAACAATAAACATAATAATGGGGAACAACCTCCTTCACATAAGAGGTAGAAACTGGCTGTCTATTGTTTCATATTAAAATGACCACACACATTTAGTGGGTCTTCTGATCAACTAGTTGTAGAAAAATGGGTCAACTCCATGTCGAAGATATTTTCTATGATTCAATTTTTTAGTATGGAGAAGGTGAAACTATCCATTTATCGTCTAGACTGATAAGCTGATCAATGAGTGCCTTTTATTTTGAACACCATTCCATGTGACAAAGTTTATATGAGATTGAACGGGAAAAATTTAAGATAATGTTTCTTAACATGTATTTCCCAATAACTCATCTCAAGATGATGGAGATAGAATTCCTAGAGCAATGTAGAAATGATATACACTATATCAAAAACAACTATGTGAGTTTCACAAGGAAGGAAATGAATGATTCACGTATTTTTCTCAACAATGATAGAAAATTTGATATATTATTTAGTGGATTAAAACCAAACCTTCATATGAACTTTCTATTCGAGAAATTGAGAGTTGTGAAGATATTGTTTGGTATTCCCTAAATGTGGAGATTGATTTTGTAGAATAGTCTCATAGATATTGTGATATGAGTTGAATGAATGAGTACCAAGATGGAGGATCTAATGATAAATGTTGGAAGAAATCTCAACGATCCACCAGCAAAAATGCAGGATGTTTTATCATTGAAACTACCTCAAAGGGATATAGAAATGCTTCAAGTGTGGGAATGAAGGCAACCATGATCACGAGTTTCAAAAATACATGACATGTTAGTATAATATAGTCAATGAAAGGGGAGCCCCACCCATGGATCAGTGATATAATTGAAGGTATCAAGGACACTATGCAATCCACTACTCTAATCCTCATGTCCTTTGAGGGTAATCCACGTCATCATCTACCAATGCCAAAGGAACATTGTAAGGATTAGTCCACCACAAATGCGGAAGTGGATCTATATAATGTAGTTTTATAAGGTAGACTTCCTATTATCTCTTGAATGGGAAAATCCTTATTTGATTATAGTTCTATAAATTACATCATATCTGGAATGTTTTCTAGAACTATAGAATCAATTCCCTATAACCATGAAGTAGAGATATCTGTAAAAACTCCATGCAATGAAATCATTGAAACCCATGTGTTTGACTATTATATTATTTTCACATATGGGAATATTATTCAAGTGAATCACATAATACTTTCCTTTCTGTAATTCGATGCTATAATTGGAAATGATTGGATCTAGTTATATAAAGCACATATCAACTATTAGGAACTGGAAATATATTTTTACATTTGGAACCACACCATTCTCCACTACAAATAAAAGGAAGATTGTGAATCTACATTGAAAAATTATTCAATTTTGCGGGATTTGATACCTTCTGAAGAAGCATACCTCTCCGAAATTTTTGAGTCAAAAGAAAGTTCCAAACCTGCTTATATTCTCATCATGAAGGAATAATGGGATGTATTTCCCGAAGAGTTACCCAAAATCCTCTCATATCATGTTGAAGAGTTATCAATATAACTCATACCTAGAGAAACTCCAATCTCAAATTGTTCATATAGGATGCCTCCTATCGAACATGAGGAGTTAAGGAAGATGTTTCCTGATATTTTGGAAAAATGGTTCATACAACCTAGTATATCAACTTTGGGTGCGCCAATGCACATTGTGAAGAATAAATATTGATAAATGAGGCTTTGTATCGATTTTTGGGAAGTCAACAGGAGATCTATAATGAAATCGTATCATATTTAGAGTATTTAAGAATTTATCAATCAGTGAAGAGGAGTTCTATACTTATCAATGGTGGATCTTCATTCTGGATATCATCAGCTATTGGTGAAGATAGATGATATTCAAAAGACTGTATTCTATTCCAGGTATAGGAAATATGATTTTATGGTGATTCCACTCAGATTTACTAATTCTCATAATTTATTGATGTATTTCATGAATATAGACTTAACGCATTAACTCAAAAAATCCTAGTTTTTATCAATGATATTCTCCTCTACTCCAAGAGAAAGGAAGAAAATGATGAAACTATATGGAATTAGTTGATGTAATTGGGAAATGATAAGTTGTATGACATTTTTAGTAAGTGTGAAATTTAGATGAAGCAATTCACATTCTTCGGACATATGATCAGAAGTGAGGGAATTTATGTGGACCCTTCAAAAACAAATACAATTGAGGAATTCCCAGACCCTCTAGTGTCACATAAATAAGTTGTTTTCTTTTAATAGCTAGGTACTATGGCTGTTTTTTAGAAATTTATTATGATTTTTAATCACACTAAATAAGTAAACAAGGAAAAAGATAATGTATGTCGGCCTGGAAGAATGTGTGGGAAGATTCAATGAGCTTAAGAAAAGGTTGATCACTACACCAGTACTCACATAACCGAAATGTGGAGAATGTTTTGTGATATATAGTGATGCATCAAAGAAAGGAATGGATTGATTACTCATGAATAATGATAATGCGTTAGCCTACGCTGGATGATAGTTAATGATCTAGGAGTAGAAATTCACACCACATGTACTGCAACTGGAATCTATGATTTTTTCTTTTAAAATATTGCGATGCTACCTTTATGGTGAGATGTGTGACTTATACACTGACCATAAGAGCATAAAGTATATATTCACACTAATCGAGATCAACATGAATAAAATGTGATGATTAGAGCTAATCAAAGTCTACAATTTCTTTATTCACTACAATCCTATAAATGCTAAAAATGTAGTAGTTTCTCTAAGAAGAAATTAATCTGCTACTCTATCCATGATACATATTGAGAAAGAAAATATATTAATTGATATTGGACGGATTAATTTAGAAATCATAAGGACCGGGGATACAACCATTCTTGGCTGAATGATTTCAAAACAATATAACCAATAGAAGGTTAATAAGGCACAAATGGATGATCCGGAGTAACAAAAAAAGTTGAATGTATTAACGGACGTTAAATAATATGTGATAAGTAAACTTAATTTTTCCATTTCTATGATTTGACTTTCAAAAATATGACATTATTGGTTGCATTCAGGGTGATTGTTAGATACTAATTGATCAAATATAATTTTTGGTGAATAGTAACCTATGCTTATTAATACTAACATAACCTTATGAATTGTAATATGACAATTATGAATGGTAATTTGACCCTTATGAATTGTAATTCATCCAAAATAATATTATACTCTCTCAAGAATTATTAAATAAAATATAGGCATCTTATAAGTTATAATACGACCATAGTAAAATTATTTATATTTCTACAAGTCATAAATAAATAATTATAATTAATTAATTATTTTAAAATAAAAATTACTCACTTACTATTTCTTCTTAAATTAAGATTTCTTTTTCGTCTGGTTTTATGGTAATCTTATGAGAACATTTTTAATTTTTGAAATCATTATAAAATTATTTTTAACATTAAAAATTTTATTTTTCAAGTATATTAATATTTTAATTAAAAATTATAATAATATTATATATAAAATTATTATTTCTAAAATTTATTTCATTTATGGATTCCACGCATTGATAAATGTATAGGGTGGTTTTTTTTTATTTTCTAAAATACATCTATTTTTGGGTGAACAGTAAATATACATTTTTTAAAAAACTGGTATATCTTAAATTGCATCATTCGTGATGTAAATATGAATTAAAAATTCTATATTTCTATGTTCGTCCATGTTCTATTTAATATAATAAAATTTTCCATAAAATACAACATACTAAATTTCAAAACATAAAAAGAACATTCCAAAACCTAAAGTCAAAATGTGATTTCCTAATATATCATTTTCAATTTCTTTTCAATTTCCTTTTAATAATTTCATTAATTAGAATTATAATGTATATTTAAGGTCATAAAAAAATCAAATTATATTAATATATTATTTATGTTGACAAAAAAAACTAATTTTATACATATAACATTTGATATATTATTTTATTTATTATTTTTTTCTAAAAACACAATCACTTCTAGTATAAATAACCCCTCTACCTCCCCTTGTCAAACCACTCTTATGATGTTTGAAGACATGAATTAAATCTATCCAAACAACTTTTCTAGCCCTCAAAACATTAATTTATGCTTATGGGCTCATCAATTTTCCAATCCAAGGTGTTATAAGGGGGATTCAAGAAGTAATTACTCTCTCTCTCTCTTCCTTTAATTTCCAAAAAATTTCATGTTCTTTTATTAACAAAACCACATATATACTATTCCAAATGGTATGGTAACTCAAGTATCATAAATGTAAGGTAATTTTATTATAATTATGATATAATATATCCTCTAACACACTTCTCATCTTTTTTGTATTTTTTAATGGAAAACATTATTAGTGAGGTGTTAATTTATCAACTTCAATATCGATATGTTTTCATTTTCCATTTCCGACATGAGATATCCTCATGAATCCATTATCACAGATGAAAAAAGTTATTTTATAATTATTATATCCTATTTAATGTTTGGGAACAAACTTTTGAATATAATTTTAAATAACTAAACTAAACAATTATAGTGTGGTAAAAAAACCATCTGAACTAACCCAAACGATCAGTGTTAAATTCATACATAATAAATTAATCTCATAGAATATGAAAAAAATATTTTTAAAAACTTTCTTGTTCAGTAAAATTATCAATAATATATAATTACAATTATGGATATTTATCTGTGTTTTAAATGAACATCTGTTCATGAATACAAGTGAACCGTTCAAGAAAACTATAAAATCGAACATTACGGAACAATAAATTTAAACTCAATAACTCATCCAAAATCCCATAAATGAACTTAATAAAACATTAATTAATATTATTAATGTATAATATGTTATTAAACTATTTATTAATAAATATTATGTGGTTTTAAATAATATTTAAGTGAAAAAAGAATTCTGATACAAGGTAAGGGGAAATTCTCAAACCCATAATTATTTCATTGGGTTCTCCCTCATTCACTCCATTTTTCTGTAAAGTAACTCATTGAAAGGAATTTTCCATAATTATGTTACCAATTATGGGATATTAATGTTTCATAATTGAATTTATGACAAACCCAATGTTATTTATAATAAATCTTCTTTCCAATTAACACACACTTTTTACTCCTCGTTGATTGTTTCAAGCTTCATTCAAGGTTAATAGTAGTTTGTTAAGAATGATATTAAATATCTATTTTATGAACCAAATGTTTATTATTGTATTAATAATGATGTGAAACCCATATATTCAATGGGTTATTTTTTATGTTAATGTTTTATGTATTTCTATTGTGGCATGCATAGTAATTTAAATGTTATGATGTTACGGGTGTGCCCGGAATTATATAGCTCAATATGAATGATTTAATGTGATGGGTGTGCATGGAATTATACAGATCTCCTAAAAATTGGGTAACATGATGAATATCATGAGTTAATTTCAAATTAAGTATTAATATTATGCAAAATTTTTCCACAATTATGTGTGGTAGTTAACTACTAAGACATGATGTTTTGTTTTTTATGAATTCCCACATTTCATGTTATTTATTAAATCCCCATATCATGTTCAAAATCCTTTTATTATGCAATTATTGTGCTCACCCATTGTTATATTGTTCTTATCCATCATATTAAATTGTTTTTATCTAAATCCTTTTTGATGTATATCCTTTAATGATTTTGTGAACAAAAGAGATTTCAAGGGACAATAAGAAGATTGAAAATAATGAATTAAATAAAGGTTTATGTTTTTTGTTGTAAATGTTATATATGGTATTAGTTTTCCAAACACATTAATCCATTGGATCCACATGGTTTAATAAATTTATGTTATGTATCTTTGTAATGATTTAATAATAATGTAAGAATATCTAGGTCTCTATATCCAATTATCTGGAAGATTATGTGTACCAAAGGTTCTCATTGTGCAGTTTTTCAATAGTGGGATTCCACATCTTGGTGTTTGGTTTTTCAGTATATATGTCCAATCTATCCTAGCCGTCATGACCCCAAGGTACAATTCATGACTCATCCCACGTCTAGTTTTAAAACACAAGATTAACTTGTTTCATCATTTAATTAACCACATCTTTATAGATCTCAACCATAGACTACCCTAGGTGTTTTTTAGAGGTTCCCCACTTTTTGGTTCTATATAATCATCTTTGTATCTTCGCTAAATTTGTGGTGTGATTACCGGGTTTGAGTCCTCCCTCGTTCATTGTGTTTCTCTCCTTTTCTCCTCTTCAGATTTCAATGGATCATCTTGGGATTGTTGGTTCCATGTCATATAGTGTTGGATATTTCTTCTAGAGCATTGTTCATTCCAATGGGCATCACCAATAACTCATATTTTCTATACCAACATCTATAGGCTATCTTCAGTAAGTAGTAATCTTGTACCATGCGGTGATTATAGCCTAACGTGAGGTCTATCATTGAAATCCATTGTTCTCCGATCAGCTGGTCGAAGAGATCATTGAACCTTAGGAGAGGATACTTGTTTTTAACAGTCACCTGTTTCAGGCAACTATTGTACGAAAAAATCATCAGACTCCCATCTGCTTTGATGTCCATCAAAATCAGGGAAGTCCAATGAGAAACATTGGTCCTTACAAACCCTTTCATATTTAAGTCTTCAAATAACACCCTTGGCTAAAGAAGCTCCATAGGAGCCACCTGATATGCTGGTGAAAATATCAGTGCCATCTCAGAGTAGATGTCGATGAATATTTATATCTATCTAATAAGAGGTACTCCTAGAAAACCATCATAGAATACATCAGCATACCGGTCCACCACAGCAGGATAACTAAAACTCCACTCTTCTACTACACTGAGGGTGTGGGTATCCAACTGATCAGTGATAGGTTGAACCCTCCTTCGAGAGAGCTCATTCTATGATGAAATGGTTTCCTCTTCACATTTGAAGGAAAACATGATCCAATCATAATGGACACACAGGAAAATGCACCTAAAATAGTAGAGCTGAGCCTAGCCTATGGATTTCTAGCCTATACCCAAGATGATGTCGTAAGGCCTTGAGGGAGCTACTAAGATATCCCAGCTGAAGCTCTTGCCTCCTAGATTGATCTCAAACTACATTCAAAAGTGTGTAATAATCGAATATTCTCATGTAGGAGTTTCTAAATGTAAGGACTGAGCAAACGACTCCATCAGAATCTCCAACCCCTAAACGAGTGTCATTGAATTGAAAGAGTGACTGGCACCTGCATATATAAGAACTGCAACTAGTGTGGAATTGGAACAGATCACACCTCTATTCATCTGTAGAGGTCTATGGTTGTAGGCCTATTCCACTTGGAGTTTTACTCACCCATGTCCACCTGCTCCCTCTAGCCGTGGTGGACAACCGGGGGGTGGTGGTGGTATAACCTCAAATTATCCTCCACCACATGCTTTAAGACATGCTCATATTCATAGTCTTCCTCCCTAAGGACCTCCAAACATGATCCTTTGCTGTTTCCTTGGCAGTCCCTTGATTGTCTAGTAGTCATCAGTATAGTTGGTCAGGGAGTCATGTTCCTTATGTCCCTACTCTCCACACGTAATGCAAAGACTATCCCTCGTTTGACTCCATCGGGAATGAGAGCCGCGCACTTGAGACCCTTAGTCCTGGGGTCGGCTTTTGAAAGACCTATCCTACTTGGTCCCACACGACTACTGTCTACTACCTTCTAAAGACTATTCTGCCTAGGGTATATGAGTAGCTCTAGATGTGGTTTCCTGCTCCGCCATAAATCACTCCATCATAAGGGAAAGCTCTAGCACCTCTTCAAGGGTTGTGATGTTGAGAGACACTACAATAGAATAGATATACCTCATGCGTCCCTGCTCAAAGGCTCGATCCCTGAAGAAATGGTCCCTCATGATGTCTGTGGAATTGAGATAGTGGTCATTACTTCTCATCGAGTAATGGGCCACATTCACGCTACCATGTTGTAAGTGAGGAAGCTTCTAAATTCCCATATAGCACAATGTCACGGAAAAAAACCATCCTAGAAAATCCTCTTGAAGTCAACCCATGTGAGGGCCGCGTCATCAGATGTCTGGATGGAATAAATCCACAATATTATTATTGTTCCCTATAGAAGGCTCTCTACCAAGATCACTATTTGGTTAGGTATTTTCCTCACTAAGTAGAAGACCCACGTCACAGCCTCTAGACAGTCCTCAGCGACCTGAGGACCCATCTCTTCTATATACCTGGTAGGTCTCTGTCTCTAAAACTCATGTAGGTAACTAAACCTATGAACGTCCACTGCCAGAATAGCCAATATTAAATGCTGAACATCGGGTGGCGGTAGCACTAGTGCACCATCCATTTGGTCCATTTTAAACATGGGTCCCTGAATAGAAGCCATGTCGCTAGGCGTCTATCCTCTTGACCACGAATTAGGATCCATGATGGTTTTCCAGGTACTGGAATCCCTATATTGATCAAGATGTACCATAGTTAGAATATTATAACTGGCGAGATGACTATTATTCAAAATCATTCGACACTTATGCAACCCTTTTATCATGTATTGATCCGAAAAGTAGAATTCAAGGTCCTACTGTATGGATATGTCGCAATCTGCACCTACTTTGGAATCCCCGAATATGATTGTTGGACTCACAACATAAAACATTGATGCTCTAATGAAAAACAAAGACTCCATGACTTTGAGGTGGAACCGACTGCCCTTTGAATGCACTTTGTCACATCTTGTCCCCTGGGGTCCATGTCGTGACTACACCAAGCCCGCCTCTAGAAGTGCAGGGGATGATGACTTGCATGAAAGGCATCAACCTAAATGTTGAAGCCATATTACTACATACATGTACACACACACACACCCAAAAAATATCCCAACTCACAAAAGGGAAATATAATACCACTGAAAAATTGAGTTATTGTACATCTGCAAGTAATGTGGCTAGGATACAATCCCAACTAAAATGTAAAAACAAATAAATGGGAAACAAATAATGAGGTTGTTTGCCAAAGATCCTACCTGAAGGATCGGTATAACTTGTCAATACATCTCTCCACGTCAACTGTCACCACCATCCCCTATTAGGTACTGGCTCCCACAGTCTCTATCAAATTTTTCCATCATCTGCACAAGACCCAACAAGGCACGGGCGAATCCGATGTTGGGATGAGTATAGAAATACCAACATGGGACCCCATGCCCCATAAAGGTCTCCATGGCTTCCACAATGGAAATCCACATATCATAATCTCAATCGCAAGCACATAGAAAAGACATATCTCTCCAATTATATTTTAGGGTAGAAATAGTAGAATCGCAAGTCACAATTTTGAAATTTTCCACTGCTATTGAAATACTCTTCTATTGACTAATGTAGGCATGTCGGGTCACATTCAACTGCTTCCCACTATCCTTGAACTGCTTAGCTACACCTCCCCATCGCATACCGTGGGTCTGCCGGGTCACATTGAGCATCTCCACACAATGGCTAGGTGAGGTGAACATCCAGTCGAGTACCATTGGTCTTCCATGTCCCACATATTTTTTCCCCATAGTAGCCCTTCCATGATACACAATGGTGCTTCCCACTTGGACATCAAGTCATAGAAAGTCAAAAATCAAAAGTCTTTAGGTCTCATCCATTCGTAGGGTTCTGTATGTAGCACTCTTGAAAGAACCACTCCTCAAGCCATCAGTTGTATCTCAACTGTAACGAAGTCTCATAATGAAGTACCCTAATGATATGACATAACATAAGGGTTCCATCTCAATAAATGATGCATCAACTAGACACCTAATCAATATGTTATAGACATTTTAGTGTCGAGGGTGGACTTGGATTCAGGCATGATCCAACATGGCTAGACCCCACCATTCCTTGAAAGTTACATAGAGTATCTCAAAATGATATCCGCATATTAAGGGATCCGGTGCAGCTGACAGTTCGTCAAAAAAATGTCTTATTTAATATTTACTCCTAATTAAACATAACTAAGAAGTAAGGGGTTCAGGTCCAGTCTGACGACATCAGACCGACCCATTGGGCTCAGCCCGAAGGGGCTATGCTCAACTAGATTTTCTTGGGCCATAGGCTAGGCCCGCTGGGCTACCAGTTCATCCTAGCCTACCCGGCTGGTTGTGGCACACTCGCCGAGCGCGGGCGGTGGGGGGGTGGGGGGGGGGGGGGTTCTGCTCCACTCTAGAACAGTCGAAGCTGTTCGGGTCTTCAGGGAAGTGGCACTGGTTGGCGATGTCACTCCCATATTGTCCCTCTAGATCAGTCATGCAAGGGTCACATGGATCGTGGGTTTTCCCTCTACTACATCTCAAAATACAACCTTCCTCCATGGATTGCTACTATAACACGCTTTCATAGAACACTGCACAGATCTACAACGGCCACAGATGGCGTCGCACAACCAAGGGATGTATGTGTGGACCAACCCGTAACAGACCCACGGGCGTGGGCACAGGTATGCCCTCCACCGCAGCTTGATGCCACAACCTTCCACTAAAACACAATTATATTCCTAATTGTGGCTAGTGAAGGCCGACCACCCCATTTTTCACTGATATGCATTCGATCACCACCGTTCCTTCGGGGAATACTAGTGTCAGCCGCCACCTTCCTCGGTCGCAGGTGCTGCCATTCTGGAGAATCTTCTACAACCCACTGGTGATGCTCTGGTGGTCCACTTTTATTCTCATCTATTCCTACAGCCCTCTTGGGAAGGTTCCTGCGCTGCACGGCCCTTGGATCCACCTTACTACCCAAACTTCCAGTTCTACAATAATAGCTCCACCATAACCATGTTCAGCAGACAGTCATTGCTTTGTTTGTTTGGCTCAAGCCCTTCGCGTAACTATACAAACATGGGAAGGATATTTTAATTAAAAAACTCTTATAAAGAAAACCCCTCAATATCATCCCACATTATAGATCGAAACACGGATCCACCATATGGACAGTTGATCTATGTTATTTATAATATTCAATAATGGGGTTAAGTGGAGAAACCAAACATAAACCCCCTACCATGTATTTGATTGTATGTGATGCAGAAGAAGATGAAGTGTACTCCTCCGATGGTGTTCTTAGGGGCTTACTGTCACCCATCGATTCCCCAAATGTCTGTTACTGGATCACATTCTTTTCCGGAGTTCAATGTTATCGACGCTTCATCAGAGATTCCACCTCTAGCTCCCCCAAAACCCATGCCTGAGATCAAATTAAATATAGTGGATGAGAGGTTCAACACACCACACAAATTAATGAGGTTCATTAATGTTTATAATTAATGATAAACTTTAATTATCTCATTGGTGGAATTACACATTCTTTTAATTTCACCCAACGGTGAAATTGCATAACATATTATTCAAGCCATTAAATGGATTGATGTAGCACCACGGTCCCACCACAGTTTGACCAAGGGTTTCAGAAAATGAAAAATAAAATAATCATCTTTTGTTTTATTATTATTTTTGTATATTCAAGGAAATTAATATTTTCTGTCCGACCCTTCCCAGTCAATGTTATGCTTCCCTAAAGAAAATATTTATGCTAAATACTCAATGGTTCCCTTAGATTTTTAATCCGAGCACCAGTTCATACGATAGAAAACTCTGCATGAACGTTTACTAAATGTACCTTAAACAATGCTCGAAATCTGTTACGGGCTCTCCGGGCCTCGGAATCACATGTCGTCAATTATTGTAAACTCTTTATAATACAAAATAAATTTTAAAAAAAGTTAATATATAATTTCAGAGTCTTCATAAAAGTGGAAAAAGAAAATGGTATTAAATAAAACATAATCAAGTAAAAAAGTGTAATGAGATAATCTAATGATAGAATGTATTTTAATGAATGTATATGTAATATATATTCTTTCATAAATCACTATCTAATAGAGGTGTTTCCTGTTTTAAGGATAATGTTTAGTGTTCATAAATCACAACCTTGAGTATAGAATATTTATATAAAAACTAATATGTTTAGTGTATTAATATTTCAATTTGAATGATGTATAAGATTTATTAATAAAAATATAAAATTATTGATGAAATTCTAATTATTTAAGATATAAAATAGTAATTCCAAAATAGAGAATAATGAATAATACAATTGTTTTGAAAGGGATATTACATATAAGGAGGTATATTTTATAGTGATAAGAAAACATATTTTTAAAAGTTATTAAATCATATAATTATGTTGCTATTATTTTGATGATTTTTTAATTGATTTCATGTAATATGTGGAAGAATCATGGGTTTCAAAGATATATATAAGAAATCAAGTAATATCAATTAATTTATCAGTTACAGAAATATTATTTTTTAAAAGAATTATAATAAATCTAAACTTTTAAATAAAAAAATCATATGCATATAGATGTCATTTAATTATAGATAAGTTATCATAACATTGATGATATTTTTTACACTTTGATTTATTTTTTGGGAGATATTTTATTTTTAATGAATTCTTATGGTGATCTATAATATGTTATAGATATCATATTTGATTTTTAGGAGAAATATTTTACTATTAAGAAAATAAAATATGATAAAAATGATATTTTATAACAGTCCTTTAAATATAGTTTTCCAAATGACATTAAGTTTTTCTTAATAATTTCTAGTGGTAGTTTTAGACTATGAAACCACTAATTCATTGAGGATTACTAATAAACCACAAAAATATATAGATGGATAAAATCATTACTATATTTGAAATTTAATTTTCAATTATACTTTTTATTTTTGTAGTGAATAATAGAATCCTGAAATTTGAAATTATATTCCTTCTATATTTTTTATTTTAGTGGTGGATTTTAAAAATTTTCCACAAAACATAAAATAGTTAGTAATAGATTCTAAAATTTTTTATGAAATAATTATTATTTTTATTAAAAAAATAATTAATTTTTTTACTTATATAATTTTTTTCAATAATTTATTATTACTTATTATTAATTATTATTTAAGGTATAAAATTTTGATAGTATTAACAAATAATTATTAATTAATATTTTTTTTTAATTTTTAAATTATTTACTAATTAATGTTAATTTATATGTGCATATGTGTACATATAAATACAAAAACATATTTATAATGTAAATAAATTTAACAATAAATTCCAAGAAATTTATTTTTTATAAATTATATATTTATATTAATTATAAGAATATTCATTAAATTTAAAATATAAAAAGAAATTGCATTGTTCATATTAAAATTCATTCTTATATGGTTTTATTTTGATGATTAATTTGAAAATTTTGGAATTAAATTTAAACAATAAAAAATATTTTGTAAATAATCATATCAAAGTTAAATTATGTATAATTCTTTTATTTTTTATTATTCGGTTTTTTGTTTATATTGAAAAATACATATTATTGGTAAAATTGTCAATTCTTTTCATTCAATTGAGTAATTCAAATGTCATGTTGTTATTTTAATTTTGTCTAAAAGTAATACATCTAAATCTTATTTATATATAATATATTTAATTAAATTTTAAACATAATTACTATATATTTTATTATATATAGATTTTTATGGCAAAAATTACATTAAAAAAATTGTTTTTGTTTTGTTTTGTGCTATAATTCAAAAATTAACTACATTGACATAGAGAAATTAAATAATTATTAATTGATTCAAAATTTTTAATTAGTAGATTACAATATGTTCAATATTTCTATTTTTTTGGTCAATATGATTTGTAATCATAGAAATTATTTTCCACATCAATAATGATAAATCATTTAATTATTTTTAAAAAATGACATGGAATAAAATATTCTAGAAAAATCCTATAATATATTTCATATTTGGGGTTCAAACATCGTTATCCAAATGTTTATTTATGGAAATTTAATATAATTTTTATTAAAAGTAAATTATATATTATTTTATGTAAATATAAAGTCAAAAAAGAAACTCACAAGATTTTAAATCAGTAATTTTTATAGGGATAAAAAGAATAAAAAATCAGTTATATATAATTTATAATATTATTATTTTTATAATTATAGTTTACATTTAATTTTTAGAAGTGTAATAATTATTATAACATCATTTCATCACCGGCATAATGACTATGCAAGTGGTAATAAAATGAATCAAGTAATTTTAAAAACACTAAAAGTAATATTTTTTTTGACTCAGAGTTATAAATTAATTTTGTACATATATATAATATATTTTGGATTTTTGGGTTGATTAAATTGAAATCCTACTTCAACCATGTTATTTTCAATGTAAATAAATTGAATAATTAAAAAAATATAATTATTTAAATTTTATAATATATTAATTTTTATTATATGATTTCGAGTTTCTAAAATATGTTTTTTGAAAATTGAATATAGACTGGTTTGGAATATATATCATGGTCCATTAATGGGTAATTTTTCATTTTATATAAACATTCACTACTCCATTAGATTTAAAAACATTGATACCATGGTAATAGACAAGAGGATTAAGATGGGATAAACCCAAATGATATGTGTGAAACATTAAATAAAATTATGAAAATTTTATTGGATGAAAATTTCCTCAGAAATAGTGATTTCATTTTGAAATAATATTAATATTCAACCATTTTCACTGAAAATTAATTTAACACTTTATGAAATTCCATGATTTCTCCTTATGTCATTAACCAAAAGGTGAATCTTGTCATATATTACATATACATTTTTAGCAATCATGTTTTTCAATTACCTACTGAATTGCCTGAAAAACATCACGAACATTTATCTATAGTATTTGGTTTTATTAGAAATTTATCCTATGAAGGCATTTTGTGTAAATCTATAGAGGATTTCCATAGAATAGGCAATATTCATAGTAAATTGTTTTAGATTTATTGATTATTCATCCTCTATCAAATATTTTTTTAATATGATGAAAAAATAAAATAAGTTTATTTCATATACTGCGATGGTATTATGAAAATGGCATAATATGTATCCATTTTCTATTACATCTAATGGGGAACAAAAACATTGTATGTGTGTATTTTTTGACATCCACCTTCATAAAGTGATGTGTTTTGTCTTCTATCCCCATATCTCACTGATGATTTTAATGATTTATTTAAATAATATATATTATAATAAGGAAATAAATCTAATCCTAAAAAAGTAATATACCACATTTTATCATATCATTACATTCGTTAAAAAATTATCATTTCATTCGTTTGTATGTGTGAACTTCAACAACTAAAAAGGGATGCGATTTTTTTAATAACCAAATCATGTGGATATTTTAAACATACTTGATATTATATTTATTTTATAATCATATGTATTTAATGATTAAATAAATCCTTACCTTATTTAATTTATAATCGTTGAAAAAGTGGAAATGCATGTATTTTGTACATATGGATAATGGTCTCCATGATTGTAACAAGGTTCACTATTTATAAACATCTATAATTGTTTATAAAAAAATTAAAATATATAAATGATAAATATATAATTATTAGTGTTTGGGATAACGTTGAATAATGACCACATTTACTCTAGGTTTCCTACATTACAAATTCTAGAAATACGATCAGAATATTTCAAAATGAAAAACATGAACTTAATTGACTATTTAATTAAAGTTAATATGGTAATTAAAAATATAAAATTAATAATAAACATCAATTTTTTGTTAAGATAATAAATAATAAATAATTTTTTTCTCAGGAAGGTATAGAATATTTTCGGCATTCCAGAATCTAGGCATGGGACACATTACCTTAAAAACATCATTTTGAATGTTTTAAATAGTTATTTTACAAATAAAAATTTTACATTTCCATATTATAAAAATTATTTTGTAGAATTATTTATAAATTAATTAATTAATTTAAATGGTTATTTTAGGTCTATATTTTATTTCAATAAATGGTTATAAAAATTAATCATTTATTAGATCATTTTGATTATAAAGATAAAAGGACTACTCTATTTTTCTATATATGATGTCAGTAGCCTTTCCCACTATCATAACCATTATTTTATGTTTGGATTCCTTCAAAATATTTCATATTTTCTTAAATGATAAAAACCCATTTTACATTATAATGGGTATTATAATTTTTACATTTTGTATTAAAAAACGATATTTTAATATCTAAAAGTATTTTTATAATTTCTAAAAATATTTATTCATTGGTTTTCTGAAAAAAAAGAGAAACAAATTTTAAATTAAAGATATTGTAAATTAATTTTTCTTATAATGAATGGTATATCCATATAAAACTTATACAAATAGGTTAACTCAATATAGGTTATCTGAATCGGTGATCTTTATATATCTCTCAATGGAAATGGGTTATATTAATAGTATTAGAATGCAAGAATAAGGGATTTTATTGGGAAGGATTCTCCTTTTAATATAAATTGGATGTAATTATATCTAACTTGAGTTTAAAATGAGTTAGGAAAACAATTATCTATTTTCATAAACGTATTTATACTTTATACAATTTATTTAAAAAATTTTGTTTTAGTAAAATGTGTTTTCTTTTCAGGTAAATATTATTTTTTTTCCTATTATTTATGAATATGGTGACTAAGGTAAAAATTTTATGGGTTTTCAAGATTTCATGAAGTTAATTGATTTTTTTACATTTATGCGGCTTAATAATGGTTTTGTCCTCATCCCACATTTTTTTAATTTTTTTCACAGAGATTATTGATGACTAAAAACAATGTGGAAGTTATGTTGAATTCCATATTGATTTTTCATGGTAAATGTTCTATATGATGTTAAAAGTGGAACCATGAGGAAAGTGTCCATATTATAAAATTTGGTTTATTATGTATGAGTTATTAGAGAATTATCATAAACCCAAAACCTTAATGATCATTAAGTATTTAAAATTGTTATATCATGACTAAAAACTAAAGACAATGTAATTTTTTTACGTCATGTACTTATAAATATACCGTTATATGTATTATTTTTATCATTATATATGTATATTTAACTATACACACATATATATAATTATTTATTTATTTTTTTGTAATTTTTTGTTATAAAAATAATTTATTGATATTTATATATATTTTTTATATATATGTATAATTATCTATATTTAAATTTATATATATAATGGTTACATAAATCATAACAGCATTGGGAGATTCCCCATTATTAAGGGAAGAAATCACTATTTAATTGGACTGAGAGGGGACCCTTACTTAACAAACAAGGATAGATATTATATGACCTGATGAGATAGATAACTAAATGATTTTAATCATGGATGACCCATAGACACTACTAGAAACTATACCTATTTCAACCGTTTTGAAATAATTGTTTGTATAGGTACTATAAAATGGAACTATACAAATGGTTTTTGAAATACAGTTAGTGTTTCTTAAATAAAATTACCATAAACCATCAATTTAGACAAAACCATTGGTATAAACTATATATAATGACACGATACTAATAGACTGGGAAAACCGGATTGTATAGTTCCCCACATTCAATATACCAATACTAAACGTTTGGAAAACCATTGGTATATGTATTTTTATTTTTATCAAGTTATCTTATCATTTAGAATCGAAAAAAAATTAATTTACTTATACATATTCATATATTGATTAATTATATTATGTTACTGAAATATATTAGAGATTATTGGTTATTTCATTTTGATATAAATCGGTGGTTTAGGGATAAAAATGGGCCGAGATTTTTTAGAGTTAACTATAACAATGTTTTTCAAAATATTTTTTTAGGTATTTAATATTATGTATACCAATGATTTTATAAAATAATTGTTATATGACTATACTAATGCTAGAAATGAAAATGAACACCCAAAATATTGGTATTTCATATATTAGTGGTTTTTGGACCTTTATCAATGGTTACCAACTATTTTATAGGATTATTTTTCAATAGAGAGGCCTTACAATTTGATGTTCTATTTGGATTCTGGAATTAATGTACATTTTTCATGGATCAAAGAATAATTTTTTGTCCAAAATTCTTTTCGGGGAATAATATTTATACCATATGTTCAATATAACCCTATAGAAGTCAACCAAACATGGGTCCATCAGGGGTTGAACCCCTAACATCATGGATGTGGAGGAGAAACCCATACGAGTCATATATGAACTATACCATAATGGTTATGTATATATTAGTGGGTATGATTATATATAACAAAATTCATTTATATATACATGTATACATATATATTAAGTAAAGTTTATTTTAATTATATGTATTTATAAATATTTATATGTATTTGTGCGAGTTCATATATATTTATTTTTATTAATGTGTAAACATATAATGGGGGTACAAATATTAATATTTATATGTGTGTGTCAATTTATATATCTTTATATGTTTATATATATGTATATTAATATGTCTTTATAGTAATATATATGTAAATATTTAAAATAAAATGTTTATTTACTTGTATATATATTTAGTTATATTTATTTTCAATTATACATATTTAGAGATACTTATTTTATTTAGTAAAATTTATGAATCATTATACTTGTATATATGTGTATATACTTATATAGATTGTGTGTGTGTGTGTATTCATATTTGTATATAAATGTTCATATATATATATATATTAAAATATTTATATAGATTATTGTATGAATACATATTTACTGATACATATATTTAGTTATATATATTTATTCTCATATATATATATTTATATAAATTATGTGTGTGTGTGTATATAATTATACCCCAGAAAATCAATGAACATGTTTGAACCGAGTCCTAAAATATTTATTAAAAATGATTAAATATTCATATGATGTTCCTGCATTATTAGGGAATTTTCATATGTGAATGTGTACCACCACTCACATGTTATTATTCACTACTTAGATTTAGTAATTTGGGGCACTGAAATCCCATATTGTTCTCAATACATGAATCACGTCTTTTGAAAATGACTCTTCTATAAGATTAGATTAACAATATGAATGTGTAAAAATAATGGTAATATGAGTATAATTATCTATGTGGGTACCCTAATGAGGTAAAAGCTTACATTAGACCTCCCTAGTTCTCGTCGTTAGGGCCATGATTGTATTTTCAGAGTCAGATTCGATCCATAATACTTCTCACTTATTATGAACATTATACGTAATCATATAAACCATTACCCAATGTTCAGAATCATATACTCTCCATATCCAAACATAAGGAGAGAAACATCCCTGAAGTTAATCCATGATGAGTTCAGAAAAAACCTTTCCAAAACGATTGTCATGGAAAACCCAATGTAGCGCAATAAAAAATTTCATTTATCAACAATCCAATTGGAGGTATCTATCTCACATACACGTGAACAAGATGTGAACACGACATAAATGAAATCTCCATGTTCCTATGAATGTGAATGTCACTCATTTCATTTTCCGTAGTTCCAACTTTCACATTAGAATCTGATTGAATATATTATCCATATCCAATATTTTAGCGTGAATATAAGGACACCGCTCCTCAAATAGATATATATTCGATGATCATTTAATATATAAATGAGTTTGTCTATATATATTTATTTATTTCTATACTTTTATTTATATTTATATATATTTATTCAAATTATATATATATATATATATATATATTATTTCTGAATGTGATATTTTCCAGAGGTAAAAATCATTCTTCTCATTATTTAAATTCCTCCTATATTCATCCATTGTATTCCCTATTTCGAATTTATCATGATAACTACAGTATCATATATTTAAATTAAATTTATTAATATAAATTTTATATTCACCTTTAA
Organism: Viscum album; assembly: GCA_963277665.1. Taxonomy (NCBI): domain Eukaryota; kingdom Viridiplantae; phylum Streptophyta; class Magnoliopsida; order Santalales; family Viscaceae; genus Viscum; species Viscum album. The sequence goes on along the minus strand of OY728152.1, from coordinate 861,727,627 downwards.
AATCTCTCAATTTGTTCTATTATACTTAAAAATTAAGTGAGCGTTCGTGGTGTGTCAATTCCCCTCCTTCATGGATTAGTAATTATGGTTTCCTAATATTGAAATCTTAGTAAGTTGAAATTAATTTATAATTATTTTTAATTGAATAATATATATTTTCTCAATTTTTTAGTGTTAATTACATTTTAAAAGGAAAATACATAATGAACTCCATGAAAATAAGGGAGTAAAAAATGGAAATAAATATATATTGTTATTAAATCTGTTGAAAATGATATAAGAAGATAATTTAATGTATTATAAACATTATTATAATTAATTAATATATTAATAACACCCATCAAACCATAATATAGGATGTTTGAACACATTTTATGTATGATGAACCCAAGTTAAGTGAATTGATTATGCAATTTCAACACTTTGGGTTAACATTCAACATCATTGATTTTATCATGATATGATTATTTTTAAATTGTGTATTTATTATATTATGTTTTAGTATATTGAATAAATGTTAATATACCTATTCCATCCATTTGATTAATTCTTTCTTCAGTTATATGATATTTTTATGGGATGGTTAAACTAAAACATTGTTTTTTATGATTAAAATAATTAAATTGTATTTAATGTCTATATTTTCAAAACATTATTTGTTTTTATAATTATTTGGACATAATTTGTTTTTAATTTTAAACTTTATAATTGTTTTTTTTGTTTCCTTTAACTAATTAAATTGTTATTTCTAATGAAAATAATTATATTTTTATTTATGTAATATTCCATTAATAAGTGATTTGTTCTCTCATAAAATGATTTTGATGATGTATATATTATAGTCTAAGATTATGTTCTAGTTCATGGGTATTGTTTTTTATGAATTTATGACCTATATTTCCCTACACTAAATTAGTTATGTTTATGTTTTAGGTTGATCGTATGGTCACTACATGTGTTTGTATAATGGTTAAAATATAATGTAGCTGTGAGTGTTACATTGTAAGGTTTTCAAGAGGGTGACACTACAAGGTATCCATTGGGGATAAAGAGTAATATATTTTGAGTGTTACAATCAATAGGTATATGTGATCATAAAAGTCTTAATTTTTTTAGTTCCATATGATCTTATTGTTTTTATTTATACGTGTGAGGCTTTAATTGGAATCTATTTTTTTTTCATAAGTGATGTTTTTAATGTTAATTAAATGGAAAATGATATATATATATTTATATATATATATATTGACTAATGATTTCTTATTCATATTTATTTCCCTTTACCATGATTTTCTTTGTCATCACATGTTGTTTAAATTATTTTCATAGGAATCCATATATGTTTAACTGAAAGAGAACATGTTAGGTTAGCATAATCTAATTTAAAAAAAATTATTTATTTTTTCTAATCCCTATTTTAATGTATGGTTCATCTATCCCTCCAAAAAATATTTTAGAAAAATTCCTATATTATAAATATACTATGATTTTTTATATTAAATTTTATAAAAAAAACACAACATATTTTTGTACTGAATACTAATTTGCGATTTCAGGGGTTTATATTTGGAATTATAGGAATATTCTAGTCAATTATAAATATATTGAATTGTGGTTTTTTTAAAAATCTAAGTGATCTTATTTTATTTTGAACATATAGGTTATTTTTATTATTTATATGATGTATACTATTAATAGTGAAGTTGTAAATAAACCAATTTATGTATGAATAATGGATTGTGATGACACAATTTATTTAATGGGAAGAATGTAATATCTTGAGATTTGAAAAGGGAACAATATGACCCAACAATCTTAGATAAAAAATTGGACATTATTATTTAAATATAACCATTAAATTCATGTGAATGAATCATAATAATGAAATTATGGACCATTTATTTTTCATACTCATTCATATTGTATTAATTAATTATTTTTAAATATGTTCTATATTTTTTGTAAGTCATTTTTATTCATCTAAATTATATTTGTTTAAAAAAAAATAATTATTATGTACAAATAATATAATTATTTTTGAGAAGTTTATGAAAATTTAATTGATGAAATTTACATTATTTTTGAATTCATCATTTTGAAATTTTGTGTAAAAGAGTAACTTTTATTGAATGGTAAAATATACAATTTTTATTTTTTATTTTTTGTGACAATGTTAAGAAATAGTTGTGATGTAAAATTTATTAATATTATTTATGAATAAATTAGAACATTATAATATCAATGTTGTAGAAAAATAATTTAGTACATGTATGTAATAATTTATTTCATGATAATTAACAAAAAAATTATCAATGCCAACAGAGTACCATTCCAGATGTGTAAAAGCCAAATTTGGATCCCTATTTATAATAATTGAGCACTAAAAATAATTTTAACAAAATTTGTATTATTTATTATTTAATATTGATATTTATGGATGTAAATTCCTAAATTTATTATAATATAACATAATACTTATCAAACTATCAATGCATTGTTTGCGCTAATTATGAAAAGAAAAATGTACTTATTTGGGATGTGTTTTTGACATAGATATGAGTAAATGATCTTAATAAATGAATATGAAATATTATTCTAAACATAATTAATTTAAATTTATGATATAAAATCATTTTTACTTATTATATATTTAATATGTATGTTTAATACTTATGCATTGTTGATGTAGAACTTCTGCTAGCAGAAGGAAAACAAATAAAAAAATTTATTTAAAATTATAAGTACCATTAAAAGCCTCCAATCCTAACTAAATATTAATAAATGAGATTTTATACCATTGTATAATTTTTATTCAAATTTTGAACATTTTGGACCCATAATAATCAAATTAAGACCTTTAGAATATTTTATTTTAAAGTAATTCAAGGTCATCATATTATAAAGATTGCATTGAATAAAAAATTAATTTATGGTTTTCCTGCAGTTTTCTTCAAACATAAAATGATTATGGATAGATAATAAAATAATATTTTTCATGGATTTTTAATTTTAATTTTTAGGTAATCAATAAATACCCTATTTTCATTCACAATAAGGATGCAGTAATTATTAAATTCTAAATAATTCCCATTACTAAAATGGAAAATAATAAATTAAATATAATTTGATATTCTATAGAAAATTCAATAATTCCATAGATTAAAATTATTTGTATAAGATATAATATAAAAATTAATTCAATTTTGATACAATTTATTGCAGTTTTTATATAAAATGTTATGAATAGTGTATAATTTGAAAAGATCAATTTTCATGAATATATTTTTAATTAAAATATATAAAAATCACAAAGTATTTAAAAAGGAAAACAATTAGAGGATTTTGTGTTATTTATGATATAATTTTATTATTATCCCTTTTTGTAATATGTATCCCTATATTATATAATATAATTTAATATTTTATGTAATTCCAAAATTACCCATCACCTCAATTATAAAACGAGGCACAATACATTACAAATTTTCATCACCATGAGCCTTATTTATTGAATATACTATGAAAAAATCACTTCTCTTCATCCATTGTAACATCCCATAAATATTTTTTAGGTATGGATCATGATTTCTATAGTTATTTTGAAGATGTGGTGTTTTGATAATTTAAGGATTACACATCATGTACAAAGGATTATACAGTGTGTACCCTTTTGTCGTGGGTATCCATGTACTGGCCCTGTAACTGTCGAGTACATGTCTGTGTGAGGTGACACGAAGACCACCAAATGCAGGGCCAGGTAAAGGCATATACATGTCATGTATCCTTAGGTAACATGTCATGTGTTTTTAATTTTTATATAGGACCTAGGACGCGTCTCATCAAAATAACCTTATTCCTCTGAAATAGTCTCATATCGGAGAAATGGATATCATTGATTCTTCCCCTAGCCCTTATTTGGTCATCTGTTCACCAAATCAAAAACCGTCAATTGAATTGGAATCTCCAAGATGAGTTCTTCCTTTTTCTAGAGACTCACCTCTTGAATTCTCCAATTTCGTAAGATATCCTTGGTAGATTTTTTTAGAATTTATTTTATGTCTATGGTGTTCTTGGTCAATATAAAGGCTGAGGTTCCACTATTTCGATCATACAACATCGGGGTAGGTGATTTTTCCCCTTCAATAATTTTCTTTGATATATATGTGCAAAAAGTGCCCAATACCGTAGTTTATGTTATTGCGTGTTCAAGGAATACAATCATGTAAATTCCTGATATGTATTGTTTAATTGAGCATGGGTTTTTTATTTTAAATAGAGTTATATTCATTTTTTAGGGATGTGTTTTACAATGTTTTATCTGATATTGGTTGTTGGTTCAAGTAATGTCTGTTAGGATGCTTTATTTTCCATGCCTAGTGTTGTTAGGATGGAGTGGAAATTAATTGACATGATTAAGGTATTCATTTTAGCTATTTATCCAAGTTTTATATAATATTTTCATTAGCTACAAGATATCGTTGGTGCATGATTTCTTTACATAGGCCTATGGGAACATGGTGAAGTTAGACCATAGGGGGAATGGATGCTGAGGGATTCACCAGATTGCCTATTATACATTTCATATTGTGTGAACATTTGTGTAGAAATGAGTGCTTCCTTTTAGTGTCCATAGTTCCACGTTGCTTGACCACAGTGGGAATTGGAAGTTGAGTGCTTCCTCAGATTGTCTGTAGTTTACCATTATGAGAACACTTGGGGAATTGAAGGTGACTCTTTCCTCAAATATTCATTGTTAATATGAAATAGAGGGGTGATATAGTGAGAACTTCAAAGAAGTTTTCTTGATATTGTTTGCTAGTTTATTTAAAAAATTATTTGAATTTAGTTAAAACTATAGGATTTTTTACTTTTGAGTACTTATATTTTTATTACTTCATTTTTCATGTTGTCTCCCATATAGATTCCCTAATAGTTAAGAAAACATCATTTGTTGGTTTCATACTGGGATTTGTCTCACACCATGTTGGGTTCACGATTTTATCCCAAATAAGAATATATTTTTGCACATATACATAATGGAAACTCCCTTCTATATCAGCTACATGATTGTTGTGGAGATGTTGAGCATGGGACCAAACAAAGGCTTTTGATGATGTTGGAGTTGTTTACTTGTTCTTCCTTTGTAAATTGGTTTAGTACTATATTTCATCATTGTGGCTTATTTGTATACTTTTTTAGATACTTGTGACATGCATCATTCTTCCAATATTAATATGCCTTTTTTATTTACTTTCAGTATTTCGTTGTTTACTTATTAGATGGAATTACTATTTCCTCCACTATTATTCATTTGATTCCAATATTTTACTCTGAAAATGAGGGCATTATTTCCCCATTATAACACCCAAGGCCCTCTCTGCTAGTCATAAGCCTCTCACTTTTGGGGAAATGTGCTTGAGGCCATGTGACCAACTGGTTATAGGGAACCTTTTTGTGAAACTTGTAATCATTACATTAAAAAGGGGTATCAGAGGGATTTTTTCTTCTTTTAAATACTATTTGGATCCTATAGAAAGGTATTGTAAGGAACAGATATTTGGTAATATTTTGTACCTGGGAGTAGCTAACTCTTGTATAGGGAAAAGCCAATATGCCTTGAAGACTACAATTATTTAGGTTTTGCAATTTTTATAGTTGATTTGATTTCATCTTTGGGTTTTTCACAAGTTTTGTGGGGATATCGTTATCATTATAGAGGTTATATTTCTATTTCAACCCAATGAGATGATGACATTCCATGTCATGCATCATATAGGCACTTGTTATAGATCACATGTTATGCATACTTTTCATGCCATTTATAGTGCACTACCGATTGAATGTTGTTGTAATATGTGTCGTGATAGTGATTCATGTTGTTTGGATATATTCCTTGATAGAATACATATTATTTTTATAAGGTATATGAATATTTAATGAATCCGTGAATGGAGACCGAACATTGGTTATTGAGGTATTATGTGTCCTCATGAATCAGAATTTGGTGGATCATGCGAATGATTGAACTGTCATTCCTAGTAAGGTACATGAAAAAGATTAGATGATTTGAATCATGGGGAAGATGGGTGCTCAAGAATCAGAATTTGGATCATTAATGTATTTTTTGGTTTTTTATGGGTTCCGGAGTAGTTTTTGAGACTTACTGTCAGGAAAAACCAAGAATACATAGTTCGTATTGATTGATACAAGCCATATGTACTTCAATTTGGAACGGAAAATTTTTTCTTAAGTACAATCTTTGTAATTACAGTGCAGGTCGTGTAGTCTATAACCATGTGAGAGGCTGTGGGAGCAGAAACATAAAATAAGAACTCCATTGGTGGAACACATCGTGTCATGGATGTACACATTGGGTTGTAGAGACCATGTCTCTGACCGTGTGCCTAATGACATGGGTCAGTGAAATCATTTTAGTAAATTTCATTTCAAGCATAAACACACTTTTTAGAGTCAAATGTGTCTCCGACCATTTGACTAACGACATGACCTGTTATAACACAACTGATAAGTGTCGTGTTTAGGGTGAACACGTAGTGTAGTTTTTTTCATGGAAAACCATTATTTTTATACATGTAGTGGAATTTAAGTGGTTGACGGGTTTAAGTACACACCATGTCAAAAGAGAACATGCCGTGTGTATATAGTGTTACACGACTAGGGATGATAGATGTTCATGCACATGAAAAGGCTTAACGGAACATGCCATGTATCCATGATTTGAAAATCGTGTATGTTTCCATTATCTTGAATATTTCTTGAACATATAGTTTATATTCCTTGATAATCTTGAACTGAGGTGTCTACTGGACCATGAAGAGTCATTCCACCGAGATTTCCTCTTTTTGTAAGACAGACTCAGGGAAACAATCAGACACATTTTGTGGTGGATCAAAGGCCACCAGCAGATCCTCATGTCGTTACCGTCATGGAATTTCCCATCATTCAATATATAGGTGCTGATACATTGTTTTGAGAAGGCTTCAATAGATTTATGCAGACTGTCTGGGTGTCACTCCCTCCTACCACATCTATGGAAGAATTGAAGTGGGTCCTTCAGCAGTATCATCCTCCTATTGTTTTAAGGTATGGAGGAACTCAGGTTGTAGAGTCTTGTTTGGAAGCCATGTTTTCCAACTACATGCAACCATAGATCACTCCAGATAGAAGGGTGAATCTCTCTATGTACATTCTTCAGGATTCCTCCATGAGATGGTGGGATTAGATATCATATGTTGGGAACTAGTCGTGTATGGATTTGTATGATTTTTTTGTGTCATCTATAATTACATCTACCCAGAGTCATTGAGGTCCAATTGATCACATGTGTTATTGATTTTGGAGAAGGGTACACTCTTAGTCGTGTATTATTCCTCTCGATTCCCAGATATGTAATGAATCACACCCATTCTAGAATATTATTTCTTTTTTATGTCGAGGATGTTTGAGGAAGATCTCAGGAATGACATCCTATCTCAGGTGAACATATTCATGTTGACATTAATCACTTCAATAGTCAACGAGGAGATGATCACAGGGTGCAACCAGAGGGATTTTGGAGCTGTGGGACAGGGAAGGTTATCATGTAGATATGGTACCCTTCCGATTGATAGAAGGAAGTTCCACATGGATTCCACGTGTAGAGAACCGAATATGTGAGATACTCTTTATGGATGCCAAGTGGTACTCTACCATTACGTAAAGTGTGCGTATATGAGTCCATGTTTCTAGAAGAACCTTGTGGGGTGACGATCTTGTGGAAATATGATTCATTTCTAGTGTTTCTTCAAGTTAATATCACCAGAAGCTGGTGAAATGGGTTCTTCTATGACTCCTCATTCAGAAGTAGGACCACCAGGTTCTAATCAGTCTGGGAACTGGAGTTTTTTTGGCCGTACTGGCTGAGGGAGAGGTCGTGGTCGTGGTATCCATTCTATTAAAATTAAGAAATAACCAGGTAGATAATCTCAGGGTGTTTAGGTAGGGTCACAGGGATATAATTCAGGTCAGAAAATTTCTATGGATCATACCTAGTACGAGAAAGATCCCAGAACCTCAAGAATTACATGTAAAATTTTGGTTTTGCTTTTTTTTAGCATCCACACTTTTTTATAAAGGGGTTTCCCATAGTATCATATATGTTGTTTTTGTAGAGATCTTTTTGATATGTATCTTTACTTCTACTGATATCATGATGCTAGACACTCTGTTGGGGATTAGAACAACTAGGGTATGTCAGTGAAATGATTGCTCTCTTGAGGTCGGTGGGTGTCACTTCTTATGGGACCTCTGTGTCTTATAGATGATTATATAGGATGTCATTCTCGTAATGGACTAGTTGGTTCCCAAACATTATTTTTTTATCTTCTATTATCATACGTTGAGTTTGACATTACTAAAGGGTAGATTGTTTATACATATGGGAGAATTAGATGTCAATGTGAGAAGAGTTGGACCCGAGCATCATTTGTTGGGAGGAGTTACAGTCCATATTTCTATTTTCTATCTTGATGACCAGGGGACTTCATAGATGGACTATAATCTAGGGTAGGACTGTATCTGGTATGTCATTCTAGAGTAATTTTAAGGATTAATTCTAGAATGAGAGGTATAATTTTCTTTTGAGCTTGTTCCAGCGGAGGCACCAGTGTCCATTCGTCCTTATAGGATGGATACACCAAAGTTACAAGAGATCAAGAAGTAGTTAGTGGAGTTATAAGAAAAGGGATTCATATGACCCAATACTTCTTATTGGGGTTTACCTATCCTTTTTTTAAGAAGGCAGATGATACCCTCATTCAATGTGTGGATTATCAGAAGTTGAACAAATTTTTTATCAAATAAATGATATCCCTTGCTGAAGATTGGTGATCCCTTTGACCTCCTTTGAGGAGCATGTGGGTTCTCAATGATATAATTTACATCATATTACCATCAATTGAACATTAGACCATATGATATACATGATATATATTTTTTAGTAGGCTTGGTCTATACTAGTATATGTTTATGACATTCAGTATTGCCAACGCGGCAGCAGTTTCTATTGAATTGATGAACAGAGTGTTCCACCTATACATGGACTCCTTTGTGGAAGATATCATGAATGATATCTTAGTGTAGTCTCACACTTGAAACGACCATGATACCCAACATGAGATCATTTTGAGTACACTGTGAGAGAATCAATTATATACTAATCAATAAAAATTGGACTTCGGGATGGACCTAATTCACTTATGGGGTCATGTTATCTTAGAGATAGGAGTACAAATAGACCTAAAAAAATTAAGAACAATGTTTTTCTAGGAGAAGTTGAATAATTTTTTGGAGGAATGGAGTTTCCTAGTGCTGTCTAGTTATTATAGCCATTTCATATAAGAAATTTCATTCTTAGTATCACCATTGAATGGCTTGACTAGAAAGGGTGTGATGTAATCATGGGAAGATTCATGTGAGTCAGCCTTCTAATAGTAGAAATGGTGGTTGACTATAGTACTGGTAGTAGTTTTTTCATTTCCGAGAATGATCTATAATATTTACTGTGATGCATCTTGTATCTGTTTGGGAGTAGTTCTAATACAGGTGGAATGAGTCATTGTGTACCTGTATTGATAGTTAGGGCTACATGATCGGAATTAGCTGACACAGAATCATGAGTTGGATACAGTAGTTCATGCTCTACGATGTTGGAGACATTATCTTCTGGGAGAGCATTTGTGGTTTCCACTATCCACAATAGTCTCATTTACATCTTTAATCAGTGCGATCCGAATCTGATACATTAATGTTCGGTCGAGAACCTTCATTCCTTTGACATTGATCAGGCATACACGCATGCTAAAGGAAACCCAATGACTAATGTTTTGAGTAGGAGGACTAAGGTATGGACAGTTCAAGAGGCTAGTAGTGACTGGAATCATAAAACTCTATTCTCTGAGACGTATTTGGAGGTGCACAATAGATAGGGGAAGATGTTTCTTTCATATATAGTTGTAACATATACCCTTCTTTAATGAGTGTGAATGTGGCATCAATTAGATTCTGAAGCCCCAGTCATGTGGGGGATTGTGTTAGGAGTGGACCATATTCCTAGATAGTCCGTAGGTGAGAATGAGATCTTGTGCCTCCATGGACGCATATGGTTTTCAGTAGATATATGTGAGTATCTAATATGAGATTTTATAATTCTATTTGGGTGGTTCATCCTGGTTTCATGACGAAGTATAGAGATCTACACCATCAATATTGGTGGCCTAGAATGATAAGAGATGTTTTTTGTTTTTTGATGAGGTGTTCCACCAATCAGAAGGTGAATGCGGAGAATCAATAACCATAATGGATTTTTCCACAATAAAACATTCCCAGGTGGATGTAAAATGATGTAGCAATGTACTTTATATTATATTTACCATGGTCACATCGATGGAATAATGATATTTAGGTTGTCATTGATAGAATCAAAATGGTTTCACATATCTTACTGATTTAGGAGACCTTCCATGATGATGATCGGGAAATATTGTACAACTGAGAGATTGTACGCATGCATGGGCTTCCACCATCCATTTTTTCAGACAGGAAGGCAATTTTACTTCTCAGGACTGGTAGGGAAAACAATGGGAATTGGGTACACTAGTACTTCTGAGTAAATCACACCATTATCAGACAAATGGCCAGTTTGAGAATACATTGTAGGTGCGAGAGGACATGATTCGAGCATGCATCCTTGATTTTGGAGGTTATTGAGAGAATCACATAACAATGTGTGATTTTTCCTATAATAATATTTTTCAGGCCACTATTGAGATGTCATCTTATGAGGCTTTATATGGTAGGAAATTCCAATCACCCATGTCTTAGCTGGAGGTAGGAGAGGATGCTATGGTTTGACCTCGTCATGTGTAGTAGACCATAGAGTAGATAGAGTTGATTCAGAAGATGATGGATATTGCAGAATCATGATAGATGCCTTATGCTGATCGACAGAGATGATATTTGGTTTTCGAGGTTGGAGAATAGGTTTTTCTTCGTGTCATACTGTGGTTGGTAAACAAGAGGATTAGGTGAAATGGAAAGCGTTTTCCATGGTATGTCATGCCATTTAAGGTTTTGGAATGATTTGGACCAGATTCATATCAGTTTGAATTACCTCATAGATACCCCGAAATGAATGACAACATGCACGTATCTCATCTAAGAATTTACTTCGCAGAACCAACCAATATTTTTCAACCTTAGGGGGATGAGATTGAGGTGGTCACATCATTCGTGGAGAAACCAAAGCTGATTTTTGATTTTATCGTGAAGGATTTTTGTGGCCAGTTTGTTACTCTGGTACGGGTGCTATGGAATCACAAGTTAGTAAAAGATGATACTTGGTAGAGAGTGGCCCATGTACGATCACAGTGGCCGGAACTATTTGAGGATTATTCTTCCTCAACACCTCATTAAGATAATTCAAGGATAAATTTCAATAACGGTGGGGGTGGGGGTTGTAAGAACCCCAAAATTCTTTTTATTGTATGGATTTTTATTTCTGGTGTTTTGGAGAAAAAGTTGAGTTTTTTGAAATATAAGGAGTACACAACCTGTACATTGGATTACACGTTGTGTACCCTGTATTCATGGGCAGAAATATATCAGTTGTGTAATGTCCAAGTACATGGATGTTTGAGGTTACCTAGAGACCGCCTATATTATGTCCTCATAAAGGCCTATACATACCCTGTATCCTTTGGGGACACATTGTGTATTTTTTTAAATTTTTATATCCGAATGAGGTCAAATCTTAGTGACAGAACTGTATTCTTCTGAACATGTCTAATCCAGGAGTGAAATATATAACCAATTCATCATCAAGTCCCCGTTTGGCCATCCATTCTCTGAATCAAACACCATCATTTTCATTAGAATCAACACGGTGAATTCTTCCTTCTTCTAGAGCCCCCTTCTATATCAGGTACATGATTGTTGTGGAGATGTTGAGCATGGGAACAAACTGAGGCTTGTGATGATGTTGGAGTTGTTTACTTGTTCTTCCTTCTTCTATGGAATAGTCATACCAAGAAATATTGTATGGATACATCCATGACTTTTCATCATAGTCGAAAATCTATCTATACGAAATATTTTTATGATAGGTTATAACATGGTAGTATTATAGTGATCCAATCATTTGATAAATTAAAATGACATAACTTTTATGAAATAATGAAAATATTATAAATATAGACTCCAAAATTCAATAATATTTTAGTGAATTTGGAAACATGGAATCATAAACATTGATATAAATGTGAGCTACATTATCTCCCTATAGGTAATGAATGAATAGAACCCTTATTAAGCACACCATACTTAATACATATCTTCATAACCTAGGGAAGGAAACATACAAGGGGTGATCTCAGATCCCCAGTAAGGGTAAACTAGGGAGACATGTAATCCTAACCATTAAAATATGTGAACAAGAATGTGATAAATACATTATAAGATCATACCCAAAATATCATACATCACAAAAAAATTCATGGAATAAATCATGGTTACTCATAAGACATGGATATTAATTATATAATGAATATAATCCATGAAATATTATCATATGAATACGAAATAGATTTTTTGGAATATACATATTAATAGAACATCATCTGTCAAGGGTACCATCCAAGACCATTATTATATTTTAAACATGGGATGTGAACCAGGTACTTGCTTTATGATTGGTATAATAACTCATGCACCCTATTACTTTTATGAGTATAATATAACATGTGTTCCCTCTTATAATTAATGTTAGCTATAACCCGTTTTCCATTATACATTTATTCATGGGATACAACCTATGTACCTTATTATTTTTCACTTTGGATAAATCATGTGAAACATAATACTTTTAGGCTTGGTCTAAAACCCATGCAACTTCTTGTTTTCAAGCATCAGCTCCAACTCATGAGACCTTATACATATAGTTAATGTCTGGAACCTGTGTACCCAATTAGTTAATATATAACACATCATCATCTTATTAATTGGACTGAGATGTAGGTCCCACCCATAACATAATAAAATCATACCTTCATGTGTCATAAAATATTCATCATATCATAACGAATTGAAAAAATATGGGTTATATAAACATAAAATCATACTCATGAAATGAGATCTGTATTATCAACATTTCATCAAATCTTAACCTTGGGAAAATATCTAAGATTGATAAACATTTAATTAAATAATTCTCCATGACAATAAGTTTGTTTAAAAACTGTATAACCCATAGTTGAGAAGCCTGCGTTGTAAGAAGTAATCCTTCAATCCATAAAACATTAACTAATGACTGTGAATGGATCCTTTGGATTATTTTATAAAACATATTTTGTTAACTAAAAAATTTATTTTAATAAGACTAATAACATGTAAATATATTCTAAAAAACATTACTAAGGTAAATATCCTTTTTTCTTTGGAGAATTATTTTTAAAACATACTACCTTTTGAAATCAATTTCTAATAAAATATACATGAAAACATATAAATAATTCTTGAATTTTTTTTATAACGATTTCCATATACAACCATATTATGTAAGTCATCAAATATTGAAAAACAATTTTTCTCCTATAGTTTTAATAGAATTTTCAAATAAATTTGAAAATCATTTCCATTGAATACTTATAAAAATTGTTAAAAATAATTTAAAATCAATTTCCAGGAAAAATACAAAGAAAACATATAAATAAATAGTTAAAATGTATTGAAAATAATTTCATTGAAAATAAATATTAAAAATATTTTCTAAAAAATTATAATTTTGTAAATGGAATGTATGAATCAAAGAAACAACAATGGTTAAATCCTTACAAATCATATGTGGAAAAAATTACATTCAATTAGCATGTTAAAAATAGTTGAAAATTTTCTTATTTGGGAAGAGACAAGAAGAATCCTTTGAGAACATTGTTAAGTGAAAATAAATTCTAAAATTTACTTTTATATAATATAGTGTAATTTTATAATATTTATTGGAAAAAAACTTTGATTCCATTTTTTTATAGGAAGACATATATCCAACAAAATAGAGGGTAATGATATGCTTTAAAAAAACTGATTATAAACTATTTTGAAACAGGTTTTTTAAGGATGACATATATCCATCATTGACCAATAAACCCATTATAATAAAATAATCTCACATGATTATTAAATGATAATGAAAATACATATGTTAATTATATGATATTTTAAAATTTTTATATACACATCATAGAAAAATATAGTCTCATATCATGGAATGTGCCTCAGTGAAGGATGATTTAGACAAAATTACATTACAAATTCTGTAATAGTAGAAACATAAACCCCTAGAAATAATGACCAAAAAATGGTTATTCAAATAAACATATTTTTTAAAATAATAATTATGTAATTTATCCATCCTCATTATTTACACCACACAAAAGTAATTGGTGGTGAATATATAGTGTATCTAACTGAAATAAAAAGTGAGTTGAAATTCTCTTATCTCGTGAATTAAATATCATTGTACTCATTGAAAATTCTTATATAATAAATATATGTTTATTTTACCACAATAATAGAACAATATTATTATATATAATACCATATATGGTTTAATTATGACATTATATTAAATTTTTGTTAAAACATTCATGATATGATTATGCTTCTAGTAATATTCACATTGTTTTTTAAATGAGTCTCAGTTTTTTGTATATTTGGTTCATATTCATTTATCCTAATTACAAAATGTAAAAATTTTAAAAAATATATTTTGTATTAATTATATTTGTAATATAGTAATATATAAAATATAGAAGTATTAAATGTAATATACTATTCAGGGAGATGGTAGGTCGTACGTACACGTCAGCAATGTTTCCATTTTTTTATCATATTAAATGAACGATCGAAAGTGGAAAATATAAATATTTTTATATATTATAATTATTATAGAAATATTATTTTTCTCTATATAATATTTCCTCACTAAATAGATCCTTAATACATTAGATGTAATGTTAAAAAAATCACATCTCTTTGAGGGGGTGTTAGTATAAACTTTTGCAAAAAAAATTATCATTTTTAAAATAAATTGAAATAATACAAATATGTGTTTTAAAATAATTAAAAAACATAAATAAATATTCATTATAATATATATATTATATAAAATTATTTTTCATCATAATTAACATCTTTATATGATGTAACGGAAAAACGAACAATCATCGTTTAATGAGGCGTTAGTTCCCCATACAAATAATCAATATGATAGTGACACATTAGATAGAGGTGTGTGAAAGTGTAGGTTGATAACATTGAATAAAAATCATTTATATTTATTATACTGTTGTTTTTTATAAATGTTTTAAAAAGAGATCTTATTGGGTGTAGAAATAAATTTATAATATGATCTTGTGGGAGGGTGTTTACTCCTATCCAGCTAAATCCTTTTAGTTTTCACCATAGGGATTTCATTGAAGGATTTATGAAAAATGGAGGAATAAATGAGGATGGTATTGAGGTTGATAATTTTACTAGAAAAATATTTTGTGATCTTATACGGTTTTTAATGTGTCAAGAAGAGGGAGAGGTGGTTGTCATTTATAGAGAGGGGAAAAGAACATATAAGATGTTTTTTAAAACAAGTTAGCTGTACCAAAATTTTTACAAAACCAAATTCATAAAATTCTAATTAAAAAAATAATGGAAGGTTTACAGTAGAAATAATGCTATCTAATAAGTTTTTTACAAGTGGCTATGTCATTTGGTCCGTTATGTGTACAGTTTAATCCCCAGTTAAGCTTTATGTTCCCTTAATCAATTTTATAAATTTTATTTACATTCACAAATATTTTTGGTCGAAACCTAAATTTTTCTATTTTGAAATTAGAAATTATAATTATTCAAAATATTTAATCAATTAAATTAAATTAAAATCAAATCGTTTGAATAAATTAATTTAAAATTAATCCTACAGAAAGAATGCCTATGCTTATTTTTTAAGTAAAATCATCCAAATAATTTCTCTGTTTTTATAGTCAATATCAATGTGAAATAGGTTTTAATTACATAAAATATATTAATTTATAAAAATATTATCAAACTACACTTTCAATTATATTTACTGCATAATTTAAACTTATAAAAAATTGGATTTAAAATAATGTTTGAATGTAAATTGATTAGTATTAACTATTCATTGTAAATGTAAACCTTACAGAAAAAACCCAAAAAAAATATCCTAACCTATAATTTAGGATTAAATATAAATTATAGTATTTATATTGAAATATTAAATCTATCGATGTTCCAAATATATTAGTTTAAATGGGTTCTACAGTGAATGGTGGTAAAACTACCTTTATAAATCTTTTCGGTTTTAAGCATAAATTTGGGATATTTCTTATCTTATATCAATAAAATTTATTGAATCAATATAAATAATATTTTAAGGAATATATAAATATAATGTTAATTTAATATAACTCGAAAATATTAATTAAATTAATTTATTACGTTAAAAAATATTAGTGACCATAATAATATTTCACTTTATATTCAATCAGTTTTCATTTCTATATATATGTAATTGATAAATTGTGAAATCATCTCATATTTCTGGAAAAAATATATTTTCATAAATTTTATAAAACCATTCATATCCTGTAATTTAACATCTAGCCTATAAATTTTAATAATTAATAATAAAATGTTTATAATATATTTTTTATTTAGTAAATAATGGTCTAGAGTGTTACACAAGCCATTGAGGAATATCATTATTGAACATAATGTATGTTAGACTCAGTATAACATTTAGAAAAAGATAAAATTTATGATGATTGTGGAAAATGATTAATTTATTTTGTATAATGAAATCCAGACATAGTTCATCAAAAAAAATTATTATTATTAATGTGTAATGAAATGATAAATATAAAAAAGAATAAATTAATTAAAAAAAAATTAATTCATAAAATCTAGGGGTGGTACATTATACCCCCCATGAAATGAATTTTTACGTTGGAATCCTTCTAGGCTATCAAGGGTTTAATAATTTAATGTATCATTCATAGAATTCCACATCGTAAAACATAACACTAAAACATCCCCTAAAAATGGAATGTTGTAACAATAATTTTATCCCAATGTAACATATAACTAGGTTTACACATAAGTGAACATGGGTTGTAAGTGAAAACATGGACATGGAAGAAAAATATGACCATAATGTTTTGTTAAATAGTGATAGAGTATAAGGATATGAGAAATTTAACAATCAAAACCCCATAAATTAGATATGATGTGATGTACCATCTGATCCATCAAATGCAATGGTAAAAGGATAATTTTTTTTTCATGATTGTTTTTTTATGTTGAATATTTTTCATGAAAATATATACATTATTCTTTTCTATAAAACCTCACCCATTCATGTTCCATTATAAACTTTATCAACTTCTCCAAAAAGAATGATGAATTTTTCCTTCATGATGTATTACGAGATCCTATGATCCATGATATTCTGTCCAATTTTTGATCATTTATCATAAACACAATGTTTTTAGAAAAGGATAATGAATATTAATAAATATACTTTTGGTAAAATTATAATATCACAAACATCACTCGAACTTAAACATAATATCCCCATAAATGGTTGATCTTATAACCTTTTAGACATATGAAAATAAAAATCATTATAAATAAAGTTTTGAAATTAGATTAACCTTGATCCACTATGTATAACAAATTTTAAAATTGATATCACATGCCAAACATATGAATACACTCATCGTATATTCCCTTGGAACAAGTTAATAACATGTATTACCATAAATCCTTTTGGAAAACATACATGCTTCATTATTCAAATGATTACCTGATCTATTCATTAAATCACAAATTTTCTAAACATCATATTTTATCACATATATAGCATAGTCACTGCAGAGTTTTATGGTAATCTGTAAAATCTAATTTACTTATAAATATCCAACATATATTTTTCCAAACATCATAATCTAAATTACTATCATTAATTATGGTTAACCGTAATTTAAACATAATATCGTCCTTCTATGAAATTAATTCTATATTTATTTAATACCACTCATTCATCCTTTTCAATCTTTATGGAAAACATATACTGAAAATACATATATATTTCATGATTTATAAAACACAATCATTTAATTCTGAATCATAAATACTTAATTTATCCAAAAATTTTCGTAAACCATTAGTCAAGATTAATCAACTAATTTCTTAATTCCAAATTCATAGAATATGAAATATAAATCATGATATAGGGTTATAAAACCAAAATATTTTCATTATTGTTATTTTTAACGTAAACAATAATGGAACAACATCAAATACCTTCCACATGTCTTTTTTGGCCTCATAATTTATCAATAGAAACAATTATTTATAACGACATTCTAATTCTCATCTTGATCCATCCACATGGGGAATTGATTTTCATAATTCCGATAATAACCAAATGTAATGTTTTCAACAATTTATAATACCCTAGGGATCCCATAATTACTTTCCATTTCATTAAGTGAATATTTCATTTTACCTTTATAGTTACATGCTTTCAGACATTCTTTTCAATAATAATAACATATTTATTCCTCTATTATATTCTCTTGGATGACTTTTTACACATTATTGGCACATTGGAAACTGAGTATTTTTTAATCTACTCTATTCATTAAGCAATTTCATAGTGTTCTCCTTCATTGACTTCCCTGGGGAGTCTAAGAGTTGCTTAAGGAATGTGTTGTTAATCGTGTTCCTTGATGACAAATTATCTATGAGCAGAAATTCAATCAATAAAGTTATCCTCCCATTTGAAATATCATCTGCAAATTTCCAATCATATTCATCATTATCTCAGATACTTCTGGATCCTTATAATGACTAAAATCAAAAATCATCGTTTGAGAAACACTTATCATAGTTGTAAATAATGTAATAATGAAATGTAATTACCTATATGGCGTATAATTTTTGACACCATCATTAAAAAACAAGACCATAGGTTTATCTACGGTAATTCATAACCAAACTCTACATAAAACATTCACTATTATTCCTGAATAGTTTTGGAATTTACAATGTCTATACCATGTTAGTTTCAAAATCTATTTTTATTAAGGCCCATTGTTGTATACTAGAATAACCTATGTTAGGCCTGCGACATCTTCTCAGATTTAATTCCCCTAGGTACATCTATGCCCAAGCTGTATCAACATTTATTATATAAATAGATATGTATTGTTAAACAACCACTAAATATATCCATTATAATAATTAAAGGACATTTAACTAAATTATAACTCATACATATACATATCCATAGAGACACACTTATTCATACCTTATAAATATTTTAATGGGTCTCACTAAGATTCTCTCATTCTAGATTCCAATGGTAAAAAACCATTTCTCTAATACCAAATATATTAATGATCATTTTTCATGAAATATAAATAAATATCTTCTTTGGAATAAATAAAAAATTATGCAAAAAGTCTCCTAATGACCATATTAATTTGCTGCCATTGGAAACATGGAAACATAATAACTATTATATAGTTGATCTACATTACCTTCCCCTAGCTTCTTAATGACTATAACCTATATTAGATACATCAAACTAAATACACATCTTAATAAACTAGGGAATTAATACTAAAAAGAGTAATCATAGAAGCTCAATAAGGGTAATTAAGGGATACATGTAAGTAAAGACACGAGCATAGGGTTATTTTATTATGGTAAAGACATTGTAGGCTATTATAATGCATTTTATGGACCATAATATTAATTCTTTGATTAAATCATGGTTTTTCATTAGAAATGATTCATAATAAAATAGAGAACATAATCCATAAAATAATAACTGAGGATTAATTAATAGAATTAGTTGTGTACATGTAAGAATCGAGAAACATAACTCATGGATACCATTAATAAACATTATATATTTCTTGTATTTGGATATAACCCAAACACCTTATTTTTGATTGGGATAACAACCAATTTGACCTATTCAATTATGAATTGGGTTACAATAGATCTTCCCTCTTACCTTATTTCTTGGGCTACAACCCATGTGCCCTATTTTGTAAGGCTTTGGATATTACTTTTGTACATTAATATTTATTATATTGGGATACTTCCAGTGTACCCTAATTCATTTAGTGTAGGGATATATTGTTTTTAACTTATTATTTTCAGTAATATACTACCACCCGTGTTCCATCATACATTTAGACTTGGGATACAACTTGGGTAACATTTGATATCATATTTAACTTATTGTTACCAGTATTGGTGGGAGATATAGGTCCCATAAGTCATATAATAAAATAATACCTATATGTGTCACAAAACATTCATCATATCATGAATCATGAAAAGATATGGATTTTTATAAACATCAAATCATTAACCATGAAATTCCATGGATATAAATAAAATTTCAGCACATCGTAACAAAGTGAAAAGTGACTAGCTTCATAAAAATTAAATCAAATAATAACCCATGAATAGTAGCGAGTATCAAAACAATAATACCCTTGGAAGAGAATCACATGTAATAAAAACTATTACTTCAAAACATAAACCATTAAATAATGATTACTAATGGAACTGTTGGATAACTTCCTCAAAGGGATTAAGTACAATTAAGAAATGTAATCATAAATAGTATATATCATGGAATGATATGTTGAAAACATTTGACAAGAAAAAATAAAATTTTCATTATAAAATGAAATTTAATAAATAAATTCTTTTAAAAACTATTTATATTGACAAAAACGAAATATTATAAATAATTCATCAAAATATATTTAAATTGATTTTCCATGAATATTTAATAATTGAGTGTAAATTATTTTGAGCATCATTTTCCCTATAAACTTATAAAATAATAATGAATAACATATTCTTATCATATTACTTTAAAACATATAAAAGTGTCTTAAAACCAATTTATAACCAAATACATTGATTTGTTTTGTAAAACTAATAAAAAATTCAAGAATACATTTCAAAAACAATTACATTGCAAATAAATTAAATATAATCATAAAAATTAACAATTTAAACATTTAAAGGATGATTTATGGAATTTATGGAGGTTAAATCCTTACGTGTCGTATGTGGTATATAGAACATTCCATTTTCAGGGTAAAAAGGGAATATAAATACCCAATAAGGAATGACAAACGATGATATATTTTAAAATTTTTAAATGAATTGAATTTCAAAAATTCTTCATAAATTTTATATTAGAATTTTCTAATATTCCTTAAAAGAATTTTTAATAATCATGGATTTGAAGGAGCACATATTTCTGATTGAATAGAGGGTAAATTCGGCCCTTCTTAAATATGAATTATTAATTATTTTATACACTGAAATGTTGGATAATTGTAAAATACATGAATATATCATTATTATCTAGAGGTAAATAATATTAATGATGTCTCATGAGATATTCATAAAAATATTACATCAATGAATTCGTAAACAAAAACAATCATGATCAGGAGTGAGATTTTTTCAATAAACACTTCCCACTAGGTTCCATCGAACAATACACCCCATGAAAGAATATTAATTTAAATGAAGAATAAAATAAAATGAAAATAATTATATTCTTGATAAAAAATTTAAAATGCATTTTATACACCACATGTCAAAATAAAACTGTATTACATGGATTGTGTCTCAAAGAATCCAAATTTAGACAAACATAATTTACTAATTTTTTACATTTGGAAAAAAATCCCCATAAAATAAATAACATAAAATTTATATGAGAATACACATAAATTTAATTATAATAATATTATAATTAATCAATGATATGTATAAAAACAACTCAAATGAAATGGGTTCTGACTAAATATGTTTCTAAAAAAAATATAATTTTTGATGAAATTCTCTTCCCTTGTGTATTAATAGTCATTGTACATGTAAAAAACATATCTATAATAAATTCAAATTAATTATATAGGTATAATACAACCATTTGATTATATATAATAGAATATCTATTTTTAAATTGAATTTATATTTTCTATTTGTTAATGCCTTCAAATTAAGTTTACGCTTCAGGTAATATTCACTTTATTATTCTCAATAGTAATTGTTTATTATGTAATTGGTCCATATACTAATATATTTATTTCTATAATTAAAGACATGATATAAATAGTTTTTTTTCTATTAATTTTGGATTATAATAATCTATAAAATATATAAGTTTGAAATGCAATAAACCATTAATGCAGATGTTATGTCTTACGTATGCATTAACGATGTTTTTGTTTCTATTATCATATTGAATGTAAGGATGATGTGATATTTATGAATATATTATAATTATAGTTCAATTATTAATTCATATATGTCATATAATCTCACTAAAACATCCATAATAAATTCCATGTATTATGTGAATGAATCCCATCATATTGAGGGGGTTGTAGACAAAACTTCCTCAAAAACAATTATCACTGTGAGAGATAATGAATCATATAAAAATATGTTCTCTGAAAAAATTATATAATACTAAATATATAATAAATATCAGAAATGAAAATATTTTTTATCATAATTCCC
The DNA here is from genome assembly GCA_963277665.1 of Viscum album. Lineage (NCBI taxonomy): Eukaryota > Viridiplantae > Streptophyta > Magnoliopsida > Santalales > Viscaceae > Viscum > Viscum album. The sequence goes on along the minus strand of OY728152.1, from coordinate 861,704,926 downwards.
ACCATGATTGAGTACAACGAAATAACGAACACCCATCGTTTTGTGAGTATGTAATTCGTTTTACACGTAAACTATTTTTTTCTGAATAAGAAGAGGATTATATAAGTATAGATTGAAACCAAATCATAAAAACATATTAGTATATTTATTCTACTTTTGATTTTGTATAATAACAGAATTGTGAGATTTTATTGGGTGTAGAATGAAAATAAACGAAAGGCTTGTGAGGGATAGTGTTACATCTTAATCGGGTAAATGCTATTAGTATCCACAAAAGGGCCTCCTTAGAAGGATTTATGAAACAAATATAGGATTAACGGAGGAAGGGTGGTAATTGGAGAATTATATTTGGTATATAATGTATAATTCTATGTTTTTTAGAGGTTTGATAAGAAGGATATGTGGTTGTATTTTCAGGGGAAGGGAAAGGACACACATTCCCTCTTTTAGACAAGTTAGGTGTACCGATATTTTTTCCAATAAAAAGTTTTTAAAACCATCCAAACTAAATAATAGATGTTTTATACATAAATATTACCTAATAATTGGCATTGGACTAGTATATTTTTCATTTGGGAACTACAGGTTAATTTTTATTCCCTCATGATGGTTAATTTTACCTAAATGATTGTAAATAATTTTAATTAAATTAACTTATATTTTTTGTCGAAAACTAATTTGAACTTATTATACATTATAAATAATTATAAATACATATTTTTAATCAATCTAGATAAATTATAAAAATAGTAGTGGTAGAAATTAATTTAAATTTAATCCCAAAGATGGTATGATAATGTGGGGTTTTTATATAAAAATGATCGAATACATTCTATGTTTTTATAGTCAATTTCAAAGTGAAATTTATTAAAATTACCTAAATAAGATTAATTTATTAATATATGATATATTTATAAATTTAAACCTATTTTAAATATAAATTATCCTTATAAATAAATTAGATAAATTTTTTTTGAATATATGTTCTGTATTTTTAATTATTCATTAAAAGTTTAATCTTCACTAAAAAATACCAAAATTTATCATAACCTATTTTTTTGTTTATAATTAAATTATTAACTATATTTTATTATATAAAATATATAAATGTGCCAATATATTTTTTAAAAAAATGGGTTCTCTATTGAACATCGGTAAAATTACCATTATAAAAATATAGATTTTTAAGCAGAAAATTGGCGTTGTTCTTGAATGAAATATATAAAATCTATTGAATGAATATCAAATATATTTGGAGAGTTCTTTTTAGGGTTTGGTCGAGCCAAAGGGATTGATGGGTGTGAATAAGTGAGTGGAGGATGGGGCCTTCTATAAGTGTTTAGGTGTTCCATTTTTTCAATACCCACAACTATTTAATATTGCAATGTCACTCTCACACCATGTTTATATGATATTGATTTATAATTTATAGGTGATATATTATTGTCTATAAACACCTTCACCAAAAAAATTAAATATTCATTTCTTTAACATCTATGTTTACAAAAATTTTCTCTTTATTTCTAAAAACAATTACTCTTCTATTTGGTTTCCTATTGGTTTTATCTATTAAAAATAAAAACAAAAAATTACTTATTACTTAATGTGGATCCAATGAATATAAATTTTAAATAAAAATGATTAAATAACTATCATATTTTTGAGATAAATAATTTTAACACCTACCTTTGTAATGCGCATAACCCTGTTATAAACACAAGTGCAATAATATATTATTAATTATTATAATATTTATATTGAAAAAAAATTAAATATAATATAATATAAATAAATACTATTAAAAATAATTATTCTATTTTATCAAATTAAATACTTTGATGTGGTAGAATTTAATTTGAAATAAAATCAGCATACTCGACATTAATGTAGTTTTCCAATGAAGAAATTTTCACATTTATAAATTGTTATAGTATAAAAATTTTATATATAATTTATTATAATTAACTTAATTGGATTAATTATAAAATAAATGAAATTAAATAAAATTTAATCGTTTTTAGAATATAATTTAACATTGTAAATATATTTAAAAATATTAATTCATAATAAAATGTAGTATTTATCACTATTAATTGAAAAATAATGTTTTAAAAAAGAATTAAAATTAACATAATTTTGTGTTGAAAATTTAAAAATTAAAATTTCTTTTAGATATTAATTTTCTAAAAATATCAACAATTATTTTGAAACTATGTGTGAAAAAATAGGTTTTAAAAAAAATATATATTTATTTATCATAAAATTATTTTTTTATTATATAATGCTAAAATAATATTAGATGAATGATAAAAAAATTTAATATATATTATATAATAATTTTATAAAATTAATTTTCTAAAAATTACTATTTTAATTTTTTAAACTAAAAATTTATCATTCCAATAATACATTTTACAAAAAATCATTTCATTTACCTCAAATAATTTTTATTTTTATTAATAACCATCTTTTTCAAAATTTATTTATTTTATTAACATGCAAACCATATAATTATTATAATATAAATATCCATATCTATGTAATTAAATATAACATCATTGTTGTAACGTAAGGTTTAATGGAAAATATTAATAGTATATTAATTTTTTTTGAAACTCATTGTTGTGTGTAAAGAAATCTATCCAAAAGATTAATTTTTTTTCAATAAATATATTTCATAAAAACATGTGGTGTTACAATATTCACAACTTTATAATTAAAAATATTCTCATCTGTAATCTTCATATTATTAGTGCCTACAAAATATGTTTATTTCTACATTGGAACTTTTCTTTTTTAGGAAAATCTCACCTTAACATTTCATAAACAAAAAACATTTATGTAACCTCCTAATATATTAATATGAATCCCTATGAACAATATCCTATAAGATATTCTGCATATAGCATAAAAAAACTAAAAATTATTATATAGATATGGTTGTTATAACCTAGTCATTGAAATAGGTGGAAAAAGACAATTAAATAAAATATGAATATATTATTTCAACATGTTTATTATATTAATTAATTTGTATATAATACTAAGAAACTAAAATAAAGACATAATTTACTATAAAGGACATGTTTTTATAAAAAAATATAATTTTATCATCATAATTAAATAACATCATAATAATTTTAATTAAACACTCATAGAAAATGATATTAATGAAATATAAATTTTTATATTGAAATAAAGTGTTTAAAAATTTAGAAATAAAATATATTTTATAGGCTTATGATAAGAATAAATCATATTATTATAATAAAAATATATATTTTTATAAAAGCCAATTGTCCCGCCTTTGGATGCAACAATTTATCTAAAATAAATTTTTAAACTTGTATAAATTATACCTGAAAAAATAAAAAACAATATTAGAATAAAAATATAAAAATCACCATTTGGATAATAGTTTTTATTTTTTGGATATGATTTGGTCTTTTAAGGATACTGATTAAAAATGGTTTTTATAAAAAAACACTTATTTTGTCTAATTTACTTATATTTTTAAATTATATTTTAAATTAATGTTAATGATTAATAATTTAAATTTCACATTAAAAAATTCATCTTTAATAATTATTATAAATTTAACATTGAAATTGGATATAAAAATATTTCAATGTTTTCTACATTCCAATTCATAAACCCTCTTTTAAATTATGTTTACTAGATTAATGTTAAATATTATTTCTACAATTCATTGAATTGAGTTTTCTAAAATGGATTTAATATTCAAAATAAGTTCTTCCAAATTATGTAGTAATTTCATTTTCTTTTTTTAGGCATAATAACATTACCATGTTATACAATTATATACTACAATATGGGGAAAAATGAATCTAGTTAATGTTTAAAAGTTAAAGAAATTAAATAAATAAAAATAAAAAACATAACTAAATTAGAGGTATTTATCTAAACAAACCATACTTTAAAATATATAATTTCATCAAAATTCATTGATATTCAAGACACCATAATGTCTATGGAATTAAATATAAAATAATCATTATTTATTCAGCAAATCCCACCACTCGTTAAGTATAAATACCACCACTAATCACCCCATTTTGACTCAGAATACTTAAATATCCTAAAATAAGTATCAAAAACTATCTTCCTCACCCTTAAAACATCCCTATTCTGATGGTAACAAAAAAAGGCAAATGTATTGTCTATTAAGGATGTTATATTCAAAGATAAATTTTCTCAATGTACCACTTTTAATTTATTTAAGTTTCTACATTCTCCTCACATATTGCATATTTCAATGAATTGTAACTATATAATCAGCAATATAATGGGTTTTTCTCTAATAGAATATCTCATCTCTATTTGAATTCTTTTGACATATTTTTAAAATAAATGAAACTATTGACTATGTTATTTCAGTTAATTTTATGAGTGAATGATGATTTTATTTGTTTTCCAATAATTCATTAATAGATGGTAATAAAACAATTAATGTGTTAATTTTTTAAATATTTATATAATAATATATTTATTATTTTAGAAATAATTTATAGAAATAATATTAATTAAAATTAAACAAACTTGTGATGTTTGGAAAAACAGCCAAAATAAAATTATCATTTATCATTAATGTTTTATCATATGAATCATCATCATGAAAGAAAAAAATTATTACGTGGGACCATTTATACTATTTAAATATATTAAATAAAATTTAATTCAACTTATTTATTTTTATAATCATTTTTCTAGAACATCAATAATTATAAGCAAGAGAACCGATCAGGAAATCATGAATGAAAAAATACCAAACAAACCATGGAATATTATTAATTAATGTATCATAGTATGATATAAAAAATGCATATAATTTATTATAATATTAATATAGTTTTTCAAGGAGTTAATAACATTATTTATAAAATTATAAATAGGTTATTGTATGAACAATTAAAGGGAAGTGTGAGGCAAGAAATTTTCTTAACGTAATTTACATTATTTGGGTTAAACATGAACTTAATTATCATGCGATACTATATTATGTGGGAAATGAAATTTTAATATCTTATGTTTTATTTTAATTTTTTTTATTTGGTTTTTAATTAGATGCACATATTCAATTTAGTTTATTAATTCACAAGTTAATTATATGATAATTATAAGGTAAATTATTCTAAAAATCAATCTTCTTATAGTTACATATAAAAGTATTTTTTTCATTGATGTCAATATGTTTTAAAATAATTTAAATTGGTTTTACAATTATTCAACAATTATTAAGTTTATTTCTTTTAATGTTTTAATTTTTATAAAATTTTATGAATTTTTTCATTTTGACATTTTCTAAAATAGCTTCATTATGACTTTTTTGAAAAAAAAATTGAATGCATTAATAATTAACTAATACTGTGTGAGAGTCTATTAGTACCATTATGATGTATTAATTATTTCAATATTATTTAATAGAAATTAATTTTTATTTCAAAGAAAATATTTTATTTATGATATGTGTTGTTTTTCTATTTTTAATGGATGTTTTTAAAATAATGATAGGGTATTTTTATATGTAAATGTAATTTTCATAAAAATTAAAATAATTTTTTAAATTATTTATCAGAATAAAAATACAAGAAAACAATGCATTCTTCATTATATGGTACATGGTCATTAAATATAATGTGGCCCAAATTGCGCTAGGAAATACCATTACGTCCTAACAATGAGTGGCACATATAACATTGGTATTTCCAATGATAACATAGCATGGGGTTGTCCAGATAGAGACTGGAATGTCATTTATAACATATCATTGTATGGCCTAGATAACACTATGTAAGCCTTCTATATTTTAACATGGGGTGGTCTAAATAACGTGACATATGCTCATAATAAATTTTTCCAGATTGAGATGTATAAAGATATCCCATGATACCTGCATATGATTTATAATTTTTTAATGAGTTTACATGAAGATAAATTTATTTTTAAAATATAAGATATTTATATTATTGAAATGATCATTCAATGGCATGCTATTATTATATTTCTTATTTATTTCTAATGAAGTAATGTTTTACTTTTTTTATGTCTCTAACTAATATTTTTTTCTAATTCCATGTTTTTAAAAGTCTTTCATTGAATTTAAGGTAGAGTAGTCATACATATGATATAATGGAGAATATTTTAAAGATTGACTAGGAAAAGAAATCATGTTTTGTTTTAGATTTTTTTTTCTTGAAAAAAATATTTTCAGTAGAAGTGTCGAACATGTGGTAATTGAGTTTTCAAGTGTGAGTAATGAAATAATTCTCTATGAATATAAACCGAAACGATTCATGAAAATTTTAAAACTGAATTATAGGATAAAATAACTTGAATATGTAACATCTAAGGTTGTTTCCTTATATTTTATATCATATTAGGGTTTGGAAAACATTTCAGGTTATGATGATTCCATGTATGGTATTCTTCAATGTTATAGATATAATTATGGGTTTACATGTTTAATAATGATTATAATTTCAAAATCTTAGAAACACATTTTTTAGATTTGTTTGATGTATTTTTAGGATATTAATGATAATTTTGTATATTGGATATATAATGTTAATCCAATTAGATATAATGTATTTGAACGTTAAACTAATGTAGAGTTTCTATAGGTTTTATATTTAAAAGGATTGTATTCAATTTAACATGTAATAATTCATTTCGTGTTTCAATGATGTTATTTTATATATATTAAGGTTGATTAATCATTATTGAACAAAAGTTTTCTTTTACAACCTTCTTTTCCATTTCAGATGATTTTATTATAAAATTTATTATAAAATATTATATAAATGATTTGGAATGATTTCAAAGTATTCAAGTCAAATAGTAGTGATTGTTTCAATTAAATAACATAAATTCTATTCTCCAAAAATTAAATATATAATTCTATATTGTTCCTTTTACTTTAAAGGAACAACAATAACATATCCGTCAAAAATGTAAAATTCCCCAAAATAAAAGGAATTTTACATTATGGATCTCGAGTATCATGTCAGATGATAAAAGAGATATCATATAAATCCAGATTTTTGGATTTGTGGTATGAATTTTTTATAATTATTATAGTATCTGGTATTTTTATGTTTAGACATTTAAATAAAAAGGATATAATTGGTATCACCGATTTTATGAATGATGTATTATTAAATAAGATTATAAAGTATGGATAAATATTTAAAATTGATGTTTAATGATTGATGTATTTATATATTAGTGTTTCAAAATATATTATATTTTATTTTTTTAAAAATAATATTTATATAAACGAACATCTATGGATTTTTCTATAGTAGGTTTTGTTTTCATAAATTTGGAAACATATGTTATAAATCATCCATACCATAAAAAAGAGGTAAAAATTCTATAAATTTTAAGGTCCATGTAACAATTAATTTTATGATATGAAAATTATTATTTTTGGAACAATTCCATTCATTTTTTAGGATTTATGTATATTCTGAAAGGTTAGTGTTTTTGGTTTATATGATCTCATAATTTGAGGTATTTATGAGTTCGTAATATTTGGATATATAATTAATGTTCTGAGATATCATTAGAGGTCAGAAATATATTAATGTTATTTTTTTAGATGTTTTCAAAAATTTATATATATTATATTTTTACTGTTTTATGAAAATGAAAAAAAAGATGGGTGAAAACATGTCACGTCAGGCAAGATTGCAAGGATAAATCCCACAACTGAAGGTAGACATGTTTGAATCACCCTCAAATAGAATATGTGATGTCATTTTTAGTATGATACTTTTTATTATACAATATTATGAATGAAGGTTATGTTTATTTTCAGATAATATGTCAATACTATTTATAACCATGAAATTACAAAATGATTTAGGGATTAAGTGATTTGTGTTATATTAAATGAAATTCACTATTTTGGAAAAATTATTTGAAATAGGTGATCAAAATACCACATGATTGAATTTGATTAATAATGGTAGAGTTATCATTTAGAAACATGTATGATTTATGGTCCATCAGGGTATTTATGGAAATGACTATAATATCTCAATTATTATTTGATTAGTGAAATTACATTTCTTTTTGAGACTTTAAGAGCAATTGATATTAATTAAAGGTAATAATTAAAATTATATTAGATGAATATGTGATGAATCCCTTCAAATTTTTGGGTAATAATTTTCTTTCTTGACTATTTTAAGGAATTATATGAAAATTTGTTTTTTGAATGACCTTTGTTGATGATAAGGTATTAGTGTGTTATTTTGGATATTTAAGTATTTTCTCATCATATAATGGTTATTAATTTATGGAATAGTATATCATTTATAATCCATTTCAGTTTTGATTAATCAATAAATATAGGATATATATATATATAGAAACAAATTTATATATTTTTTGTTCAATAGGAGTTGAATATGATTATTTATACATTTAAACTAATCAGGAATACTCATTGATTCAAGAAAAGATGACATTGTGGTGAAAAATGATTAATGGATGAAATATAACATTGTATATCAGTATGTTTCCTTTTGTTCATCATATTAGTTTTACAATTATTCTTTAATTATAGGAAAATTAGTTTGAATAAAAAAAAAGATAACTATTTTATTTTCATATAAGGAAATATATTTCCTTTTTACCGATCACAGATTTATGGTTTCATGTTGGTTTACATTCAGATGAACATGTTCTATATCACTCTCTATAATAACATGATAGATATTTTCCCCATATGTAACCATGTTTTCCTACAAGGAACACTAATATTTTTAATCTTAAGCGACATTAATAATTTCATTTCCCTCTTTTAAGATCAATGTATTATTATTATTTTTTAAAATGTGTTATTTTGACCAAGGTAACATAGTAATATAAAGGCCAAGTTTTTCAAACCCATGTAAAAATTGTGATAATGAAATTTATAAAATTTGGTGATAATGTAACATTCCCATATTTATATATAGAACACCATAAATAATATCATACAAGTTGCATCAAATCGATCAAAAATAATGTCCTTAATGTTGTTATTTAATTGTGATAGTTATCAATAAGATGTTGGAATGGGGTAATAAATGAGATTAAATAATTTTTTAAAATATTGATTAAACATGATTTTATTATTAATTAATTAGTTACCATATAAATTTAAATTAAAATTAAAAATCCAATGGATTATAATAGGATATATTTTTAAAAAACTATTTTATTCCCATAATAAAATTTAATCATAATAAATTAAATGAATCACTCATAGTAAAAGATATTAAATAAATTTGTATTTATATATTAATTTTTTAAAGTAATATAATAGGTTTTATAGGATTATGTTAAGAATAAATATTATGTTAACCATAACAAGATATATTTATATAAATTACTATTTTTCCATCTTTTAAAGGAATCTTGTTTTAAAACAAAATGTTTACAATTTTTTAAAATTTTATTTTTACAAATAAAATTATTTTTTAAAATAAAAACAAAAATATTAACATATTTTTTTTTATCTTAGTTTTTTTGAATTCAGATAAATATTGAATTTTAATAAAAAATTCCATTTATATCAAATTTAATTATATTTTTAAATTATATTTTAAATTGTATATATAGTTCAATTAATAAAATTATAAAAAAATAAAACATATTCTAGTTATTATATTCAATCACAATTTGATATTTTAAATATATAAATTTCAATATTTTTATCTTTTCACTCTAAAAAACTAATATTTCATTATGTATACCGTAATAATTTTATGTCAAAATTTTCCACATATGTGAATTTTATTTTTTGAAATTAAATCTATATTTTTAAGAATATAGTTTAAATTAGATTGTATGTATATTTTATTTTTTTGAAATAAAAAAATATGATGTTAAAAAATTATTTACCGCGGTATAGGTAGAAAATGAATATGGTCGATGTTAAAAATATATGTTCTTAAAATTCTTATGATTGTATAATGTAATGGCTTTTGATTTACTTCATGATCCCAAACATCCTATATAATATCAATTGTATATATAATTAATTTAAATTAATTTTACCATAATGTGGATGGATTTATTTACAAAATAATCATATTTTTACACTTAATCTAAAATATCCTAATGTATAAATACCACACCTCCCAACCAATTCCTTCATAGAAGACATATATACTCTAATTTATCTACAAAAACCACTATTCCTCAAACTAAACATGCATGTATTCTTCTATTATTATTATAATGCCAAATACAAGAACCATAATTGTCTCTCAAGGAGGTTATATTCAAGTGGTTATTTTCTCAATGTACGTTTCTTTATATACTTTCATTTTCTACATTTTCTTATATATTTCATCTGTGACATCCCTATTTCAAAATCCACACAGAGGCACCCCATACCATGTTGGCCACATGGTCTCAAGTGCAATTCCTTGAATGCTAGAGGCTGATGACTAGTTTTGAGGGCCTTAGGTGTGATAGTGGGGAAACAATTACCTCATTGGCAGATTAACAAAGTGGATGAAAATTAGATATATAATAGTAGAAATAGTAAGCATACTAATCATTAGAAAACAAAGGAAGATTGATGATGGAAATAATTGCATCACACATATATATATGATGCATGATACACATGTCTATGAATGCAGCCAAACATACCACACTGCTGATGTACAGCACAAAATCCAAGTACAATGAATAGAATTAAACAACTCTAAAACATCGCGAGCCTAAGTTTGGTCCCATGATCTTCAGCTCCAATGTAGTCAGTCACCTGAAGTATAAGGGCACATTTAATTATCAATACCTGCAAAAATATAAAATTTTTAGGCCCAAAAGAATAGAACAAATTGTGTCTGAGACTAAATCCTAGTAGGAATCCACCACAAGATCTTTTCCTAACATTCATTGAATATATGGAATGTAATAAAAAATAAGCAGTAATCATGAATGTAAACAGTAGTCATCAATTCCACTATTTCAAAGCATTTTTTTCATATACCAAGCAACATCTAATCAAAAAAGGTAACCCTCAAGGCATTACTCATAGCCTCACCCCTCTAGTTCAACCAAACAACACCAGCAATCAGATAACAAAACAGGTAACCCTTTCGGAAGTACTCATTACATATCCCCTATTGTCCTACCTAGAAACACAAGAAACCATGTGGGTAGTACACTCAGTCTAACCCATGTGGATCAGCATAAACATAGATTCTCTAAGAAAGCACTCACTGTCAATTCCTTCTATATTCTCTTATCGATACTAAAGGTGCTCTAGAGAAGCTCTTACATCACATTCCACCTGTGGCCCGCATCAAGGAACAAGAGACACTCCGAGGATTCACTTAAGTCATTTCCCCATGCGGTCTCACATCTTATGTAGAAAAGACACTCTAGAAAATCACTTATGTCCATTCTTCCTAAGGTCTATACACTATGTTCTCATGTCCCTATATAAGTCAAGCAAGCATAGAAATGTGTATGGGCCCATGAAAACCTCAATAACTACTTGGAATGCAGTCTACAACATTACAACATGTATGATAAGTAATCACTCCATCATAACAAAACTAGTCATGGTTTGTAGATCATCTAACAGGAAAACATGAAAAACTATCACAATAGGAAAAAATGCATGGGAAAACACTACCAAAGCCAATAAATTAACACTATTCATATTCAAATAACCTCTACTCAATCATAATATCATAGAAGGAGAACAATAGGGATGAAACAATAAATGTGCAATACCCAGTTCATGGGAATTAGCGATTTTTCATGTATAACCCAAAGACATTCAATAGAATGGCACAAACAATATACCTCGGCATTGGAAGATCAATATACATGTGTCTCAGGGATTGACTCACTTTATAACAACGAAGATCTTCAAATACGTCCAATACATTCAATAGAGGATAAAATTAGAAGTATGATGAATTGGGAAACTAAGCTCAATCAAAATAAATAACATACCTAGGCAATCCCAACACAATCAACAATGGTTGAATCACAGATCGAATGCTCAGTCGGTGGCTCAGATGAAGATCTCGGTCGTATGGGAGCTCTCAGACGAAGTAGAATGAGAATGTGGTGTTTTTAGAAATTAGACGTGTGCCCGGTATGTTTAATGATGAATGTATAGAGCATGTACTTTGGATGTACACAGCGTGTACATGCCATTTCAATACTCTGCTTTTGGCAGTCTTCAGGTCACCACACCTAGCTGTGTGCATGGCCGCTACATGGCCAGCACTAAGCTACCTGCGGTAACCGAGTACATGGAATGTACTCATAAAGTACACGGCGTGTACTTATAAAATTTCCAAAAACTCATCTTTTCTAAAAACTATTGAATATAGAAAAACTTACTTGGTATAATGTTTTGGGTTCTTACAAAAATCCCCAGTTAAAGAAATTTGTCCCTGAATTTCCATAGCAAGGGGTGTAGAAGAAGAAACCCCAAACAACTCCTGCCACTACGATCGTACATCGGCATCCCTCTACCAAGTCTCATCTTGTACTCACTTATGATTCCATAGCACCCATACCGGAGAAACAGACCTGCCACAGAGAACCTTCACACTTCAATCAATAATATGGATAGGTTGATCCTCGAAAGATGCATCACCCTCTAACTCGACTTCCTCAGGTTGCAAAATCATGAGACAAGTCTATGAAAAAACATCGAAGTTGAGAAACGCCGAAAACACCGTGGATAGCCCAGTACCTCTGCGGAAAATGAAACTGAAAGGCAACCTGCTAAACTCTCCCAAAAACCTCAAACGACCCAACATACCTCAGGTAAACCTTATACTATATCATAATCCTCATGTGTCCCATCCATGGTGTCACATTCAGGAAATCCTAATCACAAACCTCGAACTCCATAGGTCATCTCCACTGATCAGCATATGACTTTTGTCGAGACTATGTAGAGGCCATCCTCTTCCTAATATACTCTATCTTCTATTTGGACTCCTGGACAAGACGAGGTCCCAGCATAGCTGCCTCTTCTACCTCCATCATACATAAGGGTGTTCAGCATGGCCATCCATACAATGCCCCACATGGTTCTATCTGAATAGTTGCTTGAAAACTATTATTGTTGGCCAACTCAACAATAGATATGGTCTTCTTACAGGATCCACCAAAATCTAGGATTCATTCTCAGTGCATATCCTCAAGAACCTGAATCCTACACTCAGACTAGCCATATTTCTAAGGGTGGTATGCTATAATCAAATGTACTTGTGTACCCAAAGCCTTCTGAAGCCCCTGACAGGCCTGAGATGTAAAACATCTGTCTCTGTCTGAAACAATGGAGTGTGAAACTCCATGTAAGTGCACAATCTCACCGATGTACAACCATACCAGCTCATCAACACTGATGGTCTCATTGATCAACTAGAAGTGGAAAGCCTTCATGAGTCTATCAATGACAACCCATACTACATCATTCCCTCGAGGTGACCTCGGCTACACTGTCACGAAATCCATCACGACATTATTCCAATTCCACTCGAGAATGGGTAACAGATGAAAAATACATGATGGTCGTTGATGCTCTTCCATCAAATTCTAGTAGGTGGAACACTTCTTGATGGGCCCAACAACATCTCTCTTCATACCTAGACACCAATACAGACGGTGTAGATCATCTTAAATCATGGTGACCCCCGGATGAACTGCCCAAACTGAGAAATGAAAGTCCCGCATCAGCTCCTCGCATATGTCTGCTATCCCCCATATGCGCCCTTGAAAATGAAAAATCACATCCCCACCTAATGTCCATCCAGGAATAGGGTCATCTCCTGACACACTCTCTCTTTCTAATAGGACTTCAAAATCTAATAGCATCCTCATTCTCACTCGGTCAAGATTTGTAGAGGTAACATGTATAGATAATAGAAATGTTTTCCCATGTCAGTCATTCACCACCTAATGCATCTTAGAGATCAAATCCATAAGATACCACTCAACGATATCCTCTTGAACTAACTATATTTGTTTCCTCCTAAATAATGCATTAGACATAGCGTTTCCTTTCCCATTCATATAAGAAATCTCAATGTGAATGGACTGAAGGTTTTCAATCCACCTTCGTAGTCTCAAATTCAAATCACACTGAGTAAAGATGTACTTGAGAATTTTGTGGTCAATGAAAACCCTAAAATTCACTACCATATTGTAATGTCTTCAATGCCATTATTCTTGAACAATATCATCCAACATGAGATTGTGTGTCTAGTAGTTCCTATCATGTGGCCTCAACTGCAGAGACTCGTACACAACGACCCCTTCCACTGCATAAGAACATCTCCCAAACAAATACCTGAAGCATAACAATACACAATATATCTCTTTCTCGACTCTAGAAATACTAGTATCCGTGCTTAATTCAACCTCCCATTCATCTCATGAAAGGCCGACTCACAAGAGTCTTTCCACAAGAATATCTCACACTTATTAGTCAGACCATTCAGTGGAGCTTCTTGGTGTGAAATGTCTTGTATGAAAAATAAGTAGTATCTAGCCAGCCATAGAAAACTTTGTACCTAAAATAATTTCTTTGGATACTCCCAGGAAGCTTTAGTTCTCAATTTATTTGGCCTCACTGATACTCTGGTCTCTGAGATAACATGACCGACGATGTGAATCTGGGCCATCCAAAAGTGGCATTTTGAGAGTATAGCATATAAATGATTATCTTTTAGTGTATTCAGAATGATATCAAGATGGGTATCATGGTCGTGTCAAGTGTGAGAGTACACAATGATATTTTCCACGAATACCGCCATTTATGAATCCACGTACGGATGGAACATTCAGTTCCTTAGTGCCATGATGACTATCGACATGTTCGTGAGGTCAAACGGTATAACCACATACTCGTATAGACCATAACTGCTGTGAACGGTAGTAAGAGGCATATCAGATGGTGTATCGTGTAACTGATGATAATCAGACCTCAAGCCGATCTTTGCAAACACCTGGGCTCGTCTAAGTTGATCAAATAGATCATCATTCCTCGGTATGAGATATCTATTATTGACCGTCAAATGGTTTATCTTCCGATAATCCACATACATCCTAATGGTACCATCTCCCTTCATTGCAAACATGACAGGTGTACCCCAAGGACAATAACTGGGTTAGATGAAACCCATTTCATGCAACATCTCTAACTACTTCATGAGCTCCTGCAACTCTGGTTTGCCATCTTATAATGAGGAATGGACATCGACACCACTCATGGAACATGCTAAATAGAAATGTCTACCTCACGTTCAAGAGGCAAACCTGAAATTTTTTTTGGAATGAAATATCTGAAAAGATCCACCACCAAAGGATATTTCATATGTGAAATCCCCAATTCATTGAGATATAGACTAGAATTATGGGTTGTAACACCTCCTAACCTATGATGCTCAGTTCTTGCTCTGCTCACCTACACATCCCATTCACCCATGAGAAGGAATGACCCACCCTCCAGAAATGTGAAACTCACCCTTCGATGATAGCAATCGATGACCAGCTAGATTGGAACTAGCCAATCCAATCCGAGAATGACATAATAGCCTATAATTTCTAGGACATGGAGTTCCCATGGAAGGTGACACCCACCAACCTCTGGAGGGAATTTATTGCACTGACGTACACTTACTATTCTAGACCACAATAGAGTGTCTAGGGTCAAGATATCATCATAGGAAAAGATACAGAGCCCAAGGCTCTCCACAACATCATAAAATATAATTCTATGGGAAGACCCTATATCAAAAAGAGATGAAGTTAAAACTGAGGAAACTAGGATCATACCTCGAATAGTAGAGGGTATGGGATCCTATTCCTCTTTGGTTTGATCCATTACAAAAGTAGGGCATACACCGCGGCCCTGGGACCCTACCTGACCACTCTAAGAGGATCCACCCTGTTGTTTTTGGAATCATGGCCACTGACTACCATGACCCCAACCTCCACCAGGGACTGAACGGCTCGAAGAACTCTAGTTGCCTATCTGAGGAGAAACTAGTGGTGCTTCTCTTGAACAATGAGTTAGAGATGGACCCCTGTCCCTGGCTACTGGTGAGATGATATAGTAGAAGAGCTGAAGATGACCCATCTTGTCGCAATATCGGCATTACACTGGGCCTCTCGGGCATTGTGGACTTGTAAGCCCACTCTTCTTGCTATAGTATCCCACCAACTAGCTACCAAGAAGATATCTCTCACCTCCTGGGATCTCCGCGCGTAGACTCCCTACGGAGCAACTATCTATTAGAAGGAGGGATACTAACTCCAGATGATGAGCTTCCCTAGCTCACAATCAAATAATATCTCATATTGCACATCGTGATCAGCACCTGGATGACTATTGAGGTCATGGAAAACAACTTGAAGATGTTCACATGGGAGTGGATGTCCTATCTTAGACCATCCTCCATATTCCTTGCCATGAACAACTCATATCCCTATAGAAAGGGTGTAAATTGAAATGGATCAGTGAAATTAGAGGAATACTCCATAACAGAAATAGTACCCTTCTCTAGAATCAGAAACTCTCTAGATCAAATTTCCTTCATGTTCTCCGGTTACAGTAGTCATAGAATATGCACTAGAACAACCACCAAGCAATTAACTTCTGACACCCCAACTATGAGATTACGTCCCACAATCTCATAGCAGAATACCTCATCATGTAACGATTGAGCTTGAACTGCCACTTCATAGGTGTCTCTAGATTCTCAACAATGGTTATCATGGCTTCTAGCCATGACTTTTCCACCTATGGTTCTCCTTCCCTTAAGATGGTGGGAGGATGCTGCAGCTGGAAAATCCGTGTTAATTCTGCCATCGACGGGGCAGGTGGTGGTTCTCCTTGAATGGTTTACATCATCCTCATAAAGCCATCCATGAAATTTTCATTAGCACATATGTCTAGTATAACGGTTGGTGCCAAGATAGGCACAATGGGAGGATATATAGGTGGTCCTCAATCAGCCATATCTGGTGTCTGATCAACACCTTGTAACTGGCGTACAACCGGAGGACGTCTCGGCGACATGACTGTGAAATGTCAAAAACAAACTTTAGATCAAGATATATAGGACATGAAACATGGAGTGTAATAAGGGAACATGAGAATGAAAGTATTCATGTTTTAAAAAACATGACTTCATGATGCATTCCATTAATCCATTCACATAGGCGTGTACATCTGCCAAACTAGGTTGTGTAACACCACAAACACACGACGTGTTGTCCTAAAACACATCATGTACATGAATCCTATTCCCCTGATTGAGTTCTTCAACATGGCTAAGACACACAGCTCTCATAAGACAAGATTGCATGGCATGTTCAAGATAGATACAATGTGTTCTAGACAAGCTTCCCCAACAGTGTTGTTAGTGACACGGCCAGGTACACAGTTCACACTACATGGCATCTACCAGATGGACACGGCGTATACTAGGAAGAGACTAAATTGAACCGTGTTATTAGTGACATGACCGATTTACATAGTCTAAAACATGTCGTGTACATCTTCTACATGACCTATCTTACCAACGATCCTAAACCCCGTGTCCCTACCCACACAGTTAGAGTCACAGTTAGAGACTGAAGGGCATGTACATAAGGTTCACGGCATGTACTAAAAAATCAATTTCATCCCGAACAGAAGAACACATGGCATTTATTTTAAAACAACACGGCATGTATTATGGATTTTTTCATAGAGTAAGCCTCAGATACTACTCCAGAGCCCCTAAAACTACTAAAACAATCGTTACAGTGCCATATTTTGTTCTGCGAGGGCTCATACTCCCCACGAATCAATGTTTGGAATCTTATACATGTCATGAAATGTATAATAGTCAATGATCCAACAAATTCCTATCTATGAAGGCCCATAACACCTCAAGAACAAAATTTTGGCATTCATTCAACAAAACATTCAAAAAAATCAATACCCTATCAGTAAGAAGTTATTTTATTGAGGTATTTGTCACAATATCATGCATATCTAACACAACAACTATCCCAACAACATGAAATCTCTAATTCACCCAAAATGGCATGGCATGAAATCATTAAATGTGATTTATAGAAAGTGAATATATGATGCATGAGATGACATACCCTCTTCCCTTTATGTTGCAATAGAAATAAAACCTTAATATCATCAACAATAACAACACAAAACAATTCAATCACCCATCAGTGAAATAAAATCAACAGTAAATTCTAAAAAGTAGAAAAAATTACAATGATGAAGTAAATTGGAATTTCCCTATACACTGGTTAGCAACGCTCAGACAAAACTTATAACCAAGTACCTATTTATTATTATCCCTAGCTACAGTCTTAAAATAGTAATTCAATTAGAAATAATTCCTCTGATATGACATTGTAACATCTAGGTTCTGGAAAGCCACCCAGAGGTGCCCCATAACCTATTGGTCACATGGCCTCAAACGCATTACCCTGAACGCTAGAGGCAGCCGACTAGCAGCGAGGGCCTTGGGCATGATAGTGGGTAAACTATGAAGTCATTGGGAAAGTTACACAGACGATGAAAAACAAATATTCAATAATATAAACAATAATCATACTAAAAAACAAAAAATATCATAAGACTAATGAAGGAAACAACTTGAGCTCACATATTTATATGATGCATGATACATATGTCTAGGAAAGAAGCCAAACAAGTCACATTGATGAAGTATTATACACAATTCATGTACAAATAAATGTAGTAAGTAGCTCCAAAACATCACAAGCCTATGCTTTGTGCCATGCTCTCCGCCTAAAAAGTAGTTAAGAACCTGAAGTTGAAGGGTTCTTGACCTTATCTATACCTATAACAATATAATCAGTTTGGGCCCAAAATCTTGTCCCAAACTAGTTGTGAGACTAAATCCCTGTAAGAAACCACCATGAAAACTGTGCCTAAAATTCAGTGAATATATGGCATGTAATAAGTAAAATAAGTAAGAAATAAGAAATTACTCATCAGGAAACAATTCAACAGTTTCAATGAATTCAAAACATATACCAAGCAATAGCTAATCAATGTAGTAACCCTCTTGGAATTACTCACAGCCTCACACCTCTAGTTCAACCAAACAACACATGTAAGAAGATAACACAATAGGTCACCCTCTGGGATGTACTCAAAACCAATCCCCTCTGTTCATACCTAGAAACACAAGCTTCCCTCGAGGCCATACACTCACTCTAACCTCTCTAGTTATGCTTATGCATAGACTCTCTTAGGAATCACTCACCGTCAATTCCCCCTATAGTATCCTATCGGTACGAAAGGAGCATTGGAGAATAACTTACATCACATTCCGCCTATACCCCAAATCATGGAACAACAAACACTCTGTGGAAGAACATATTTCAATTCCCCGTGTGGTCACACATCATATGTAGAAAAGACACTCTGGAGAATCCCTTATGTCCATTCTATCAATGGTCTGTACACTAGGTTCTTAGGGCCCTGTAAAAGTCATGAAACCATAACAACTCCTATTAGCCCATGTAAACCTCAAGAACAACTTGTCATGTAGTCTACAATATATCAGCATTGAATATAATTAATCACTCCATCCAAACAACACTGGGAATTGTAAGTAGAAATCCTAACATGAAATCAAGACCAACGGTCAGAACATGCAATCATGTATGGGAAAAAACATCCAAAGCATAGAAATTGACCCTATTCCTATTGAAATAAGCTCAACTCAAGCATAACATCATAGAAAAGAAACAATATGGATGAAACAGTAAACGTTCAATACCCCATTCATGGGTATTGCTGATTTGGTAAATATACCTCAAAACAATCAAACAGAAAGGAAAAAACCACTGACCTTAGCGGTGGAAGAATAATATAATTGAGTCTCAGGGCTTGAATTACCTTATAATTCCAAAGATATCTAAAAAATCCAAAACTTTGAACAGATTATAACTTGATAATGAGGATGAATTGGTAAACGAAGATCAAGAAGAAGAGGGATCTCCCCAAGGTGATCCCAACTCAATCGATGATGGTCAAATCCGAGATCAGTTACTCAGTCGGAGGCTCGGATGTATATTACGTCTATACGGGAGCTCTTGTACGAATAGGTCAAGAATTATGTGTTTTTGGAGATTAGAAACAACCCTGGTATGTTTAATGAAAAAAATTACACGGTGTGTACATTGGAAGTACACTGTGTACTTTCTGTTTCCTTACTCTACTTTAGGCGTTATCCAGGTCTCCACACACGTCCATGTGCATGGCCGTTACACGGATAGAAACTAGATACACATGGTAACTAAGTACACGTTGCTTACTGAAAATGTACAGGGCATGTACTTCAAAAATTTCTAGTAACTCTCTTTTTATCAAAAACTCTAGAAAGAAGAAAAACTTACCTAAAAAAAGATCTGGGTTCATAAATCATCAGTAGTGGGACCATTACAACAAAATCATGAATATAATCATTTTTTTTAGGGAGTATATCAATACCATTTCATTTAAAATATCATCTTATTAAATTAAATGAAACTATTTTACATGTTATGTTAGTAAATGACATCTATGAATATCTGCTTTTTCCTTTTACTATATCTATGTACATGGATGGTCATAAAACTATCATACACATAAGATAATATAATTATAGTTTTATAATAAAAAAATTTAGTGTTTTGGAATTTTTATGTATACCTAATATTAAAAATTATTCTTCTTCTTCATGATGTCTGAAATAACTTCCAAAATATAAAAAACATATTTCATTAACATATTTTAAAATGAATCATCAAAAATATAGAAAAATAATAATAAATATGAAAATGTATCCTCTTATAGGTTCATTAATACCATAAAATTCCACTTTTTGAGATTTATTCCCATTTTAAAATATTATCAATAATTATACTCAATATAACATATCATGAACCCTGAAAACAAACACACAAAAAATAATGGAAATCATGAAATATGATTAAAACTTGGATTAGAAGATGTTAAATAAATAATAATATACGGTATTATAAATTTGAATATTATTATATAATGAGTTAATAAAAATCAATAATCCATTAAACATTATTTTAATGTATAATTCATTAAAGGTAATTGTTTGGTATGCGATTTTCTATTACCAACATCCATTCCTTGGGATGGATGTCTACTTCATGATTATGTCATTCAAAGATAATGTGTGAAATGAATTTTTAATATAATATTCTATATTTATACTTATTAGGATGATTTAATGTTGATAAAAATTTATATTCATTTAACTGATTCACACATTAATGATATGATATTTATATTGGCCATTCATTTAAAATGAATATTTAATGATAACCATTTTTTTCATTGTTGTCCATGATTTCTAATATTAAATAAAATTTTATTTATTAATATCCTAGGATATTTTAAATTCATATGTAATCATGAATTAATTATCAAAAATTGTTTTTAATGTATTATTTTTTTATATTCTAATAATAGTTTTATGTGACTTTTCCAAAAAAAAGTCATAAGAAATATGATTTTGAGATATAAAACATAAGAGAATTTTTCCACTATAATAATGTAAAGACCCGTATCTTGACGTACATGGACATTACATTACTTTTGCGGAATACTTAGTACATAACAAAAACACACACTAAAGGATCGTAATAGTTTAGTGTCTTTGGAAACTCGGAACGTAATCTTCTAATCTTGGTGAAAGATCTTCAATATCTCCCATAAAGATCTTCCCTTTTTTACCTAAAACCTTTATTTATATCCTGGGGAAAAGAAAACATAAAAGGGTGAGCTCAAATGCTCAGTAAGGGTATACAAAAGAAATAAAAATCATATCATATCTTTTTGAAAATCATAACCTGCAAAAGAGATCATAATATCTTAACAGGGAACAAATCATAGAAGTGAAAATGAGATCACCATAATCATAAAATGAAACTTGAAACTTTGTGTCATGCACACATAATCATGGAAAATCATTTCTTGTTAGTCATGACTCATTGCCAAGACTATCTTAGTGGACAAAGTCCCTTTCTGAACCGAGTTCACTCCTTGTTTCAGTCCTGTATCACTGAACCGAAATAACCTTCCGTTCCAGCCATGTCTATCTCATGAGATATAAAATCATTACCCAATGCATTGGAGGGAGATATAGGTCCCACCCATCTTATAATGAATCCTTTCTTATGTGTGCCACATAATCATAAAACATACATCATCGCATAACACATGTAGCAAAAATGGGATTCTTGAAACATCATGACATCATAAATCAATTCATATAAGATAAAGGAATTCATAAATATAATTCCATCACAACATAGTCAAATCAATGTAAAAATATGGATAGAAACAGAACCCTTTATTATCTTAGATGGAAAATAATTTTGATAAAACACTTGAATTGAATTCTTGAGGAAAATATCCTTTCTTCTTCAAAATCAATTTCTTTTCACAAAACATCATGCAATTTTAAAAGAAAGAGATTTTATTGAAAATAGTCATGAAATATTTTAGAGGAATCTTCATTAAAATAAGGCTTTATAAAATAGTAGAAATCCGTTCGTGCCGTATAAGTTAAAAAAACATTCTTCGTACTTTTGTCGGAAAAGTCAAAAAGTACCTCGTACGAAAAACGACAAAAGATTCCTTTCATACGTATTACTAAAAATTCAATAAAGGGTAAAAATGGATTTAAACAATTTTAGGTGGATGGAAATAATATTACATATTGAGTAAACATGGATGTGGATGATAAAATACACCCCAGTAAATACTTACGAATAAACAATCTCGGATAAAAATGAGATTGTGATATTTCCCTTACCTTAGGTCCGACTTTCTTTGTAAGTGTCCGAACCTCCTGTATAATGATTTAAATCATGTTATTGACTTATTACAGAATCATATTCATTGTTATGATATCATATATGGTTCACTTATGACATTATATTACCCGTTCTTTTGTAAATTCCATGTTAAAGAAGCGTTTTGGGTAAAATCGTTTCATTTATCGTAGGTGTTTTGACTTGTTGTTCTTGACATCATTATTACTTATATCATGATTTACTTACTTCCAGAATATAAAATATGATTTATATATCATATATATTCAGTATATATATATATATAATAGATAGATAAATAAAATGAAAAACACCGTTCATGGAGACGGTAGTCCGTACGTACGCATGAACGCTGTTTTTCTTTCCTTATTGTCTTGAAATGGAAGTAAGTAGATGACATACATATGTATATATATACATAAATCCAGTAGCTTTATAATGTCATATATTTCATTATTATTTCTTATATATACATTATAATCATTCTTAAATGGTTAACATAGAGAATGAATCTCATCGCGTCGTGGAGACGGTAGTCCGTACGTACGCACGAGCGATGATATCATTTCTATAAATATTGAATTGAATTGGAGTGGATTATAAAATATATCAGAATCAATATGATGTTGTAATAACTATGTATAGTTATTCTTTACACCATTATACCCATCCATGTAAGGTGGTGGTGGAAAATAGATTACACCACGGCGTGGAGACGGTATTCCGTACGTACGCACGCGCGGTGATTTCTTTTTCCGTAGGATGGATAGATGGTGAAATAGGGTTGTTTCATACTTATAATAACATATCAGTATATGAGTGATACTTATGTAATTACTTCATAATGAAACAACCTAAGAAGAAGAAGTGGAAGAAGAAATAAAGATGAAAGAATTGGTAACGGTAATTACCTCTTCTTTGAAGTGCCTCTTTGAGACCTCCTCTTAGGGCACTAAAATTGGTCTTTGAGGAAGACCAGAACCTCTAGGATTTTTTTACGGAAGTGGAGAAGAGATTTTGGCAGGGGTTGGCCGAGCTTGAGTGCTCAAATTGGTGTGAGGAGGAGGGGGAGGAGGTGTCCTTTTATAGGGGAGGAGAGGGGCACCTTAGGAATTCTTAAAAATATTAATTTATAATAAATCTAACCCCACTTAAAAACCTCCAAAAATGACTCATATTAGAAGCTTAGATGATATAGGGTTGTAATCTCATAAACCAATCAAATTTAGACATGTTTGGAGCTTATTTTAAACCTTATCAATTAGATTTAACTCTAAGTTAAATAATTTAACTTTTACCGTGTCTTTTTGTTTTCTTTCACTATATGGTTAATACACTTACTATAACATGCCAAACGAACCCCAAGCTGTTTATTATTAATATATATATCCTTATCTAAGTAATTTGGCCGAACCTTAGATTTTTAGGAATAAAATAACAATTAATAATATAATATTTGATTTAAAAACTATTTTGTGTCAATTTTGACACTATTTGATATATGATTTTTGTGAAAGTCATAACAGAATTAAATGTTCGAACCAAGTTGATTAAATCAACATTAATATATCATAGTAACCTAGAAAATTAGTGGAATTCATAAACATTCTCAAATTACATTTATTTTGGTGTTTATAACATCAATTATGTCAATATTTCATAAATAAGATAATTACTGCATCATCTTTGTGTCATAAATTAATTAAATTATTTGATGTCTAAAAATTACAAATAAAATACCATTATGTAGGAAATCTTTTTATCTTTCTAATGAATATTTAAAATCGAATTTATCTTATGTATAACCCCATATTAAAAATGTTTTAGTAAATAAACTTTGATTTTAACTCTTTTAACTCTTCTTTGAATTAAATAATAATAAATGTCCTAATCTAATCCAAGTGGGGCTAAATGATAATATTTTACACTTAAGGTTGTTTTTGGTCTAGATACACTTGTCCAATAGGATTAGGACATGTGTTAGGGTAATATTAATATCATATTTACCCTTAGTTACCCTATTTCCTATTAACCGCGGTAAAAAAAATTAAAAAGTTACTATTCACCAAAAATTATTTTCATCTCATTGAACCACATTTTAGTCCTTGATATTAACCGTGTCTCTCGGATTTTCGAAATTCCATTCACAGAAGCGGTAAAATTAAGTTTTATGCAAAATTCAGTTTTTAACCTACCACTTTGTGGTTTCACTATTCATCAAAAATTGAAGTTTTTCAGAAAAATGCCAAAATTTCACCCTAAGCTATAATTGATATTCCGAATTCAAAAATGATTTCTATTTTACAAAATTCCCAACATATAAGTTGCATTAATTAATTTTATAATTAAATCCCGCTGTTAAAACAAATAGCGTGTTTTTAAGAAACAATATCTATCAAAAGATTGACACTTGTTTATGTCTAGTTTAAATGTGAAATTACATCCAATGACCAACATTGTATTAAATTGTAAAAATATATTCTAAATATACTTTAAAACCACTCAGATTAATGATTTATCACTATTAATTATTTCGATTAAAAAAGTTGTTTTTAATTATAATTTAGTAATTTTCACTATTCATCAGAATATGAAAGTTATCCGAAAAGTACCAAAATTTCACCTTAGGCTAAATTCGATACTCCGAATCCAAAAATAAAGATCATTTTGAAAAATAAGATTTACTGGATTTCAAAAAGTGGTTATTACTATTCATAACGGCTAGTTTTAATAATATTTTTATAGCATATCGTTGTTTAGTGAAACTCGGTATTGCGTACTACACACGCTATCGAGGAAGGTCGTGATTGCGTGTAATGCAAGTCAAGTCAAGGATGTGTGTTGTGCAAGCTCCTTTTGGTGTAGCGTACAACACAAGACATTAATAAAATTAAAACGAATATTTTTTTATAAAATCTTGGGCTGTTACATTCTACCCCCCTTAAAATGAATTTCGCCCTCGAAATTCGTCGGGGTTATAAATGGTTTACTATTTGAAAGTTTCTTTAATAGAAACTCACATCGTAAAAGGGAATAACAAAAGTTGGCTTTAAAAACTAAAGTATGAAATGTAACGATTACCCAAATAAACTAATCACTGGGTTTCCACATAGGTGAAAATATGGATATGGAAGAGAAATCTAACCATCATGTTCTGATGGAGAGTGGTAGAGAACATGGCTATGGAAAAGCCAGTAATCACAAATCCATAAATTTGTGACGATCTAAGGTACCATCTGATTCATCAGGTATAAGATCACTAGGACAACATTTTTGGTTTTCAAGATCATTTCCCTAAAGTTGAAAATTTGAATTAGAATAAATACTTACTTTATTTTGATACAATATCACTGTTGTTCGTGCCTTGAACAATTTCCACTTCATCTCTTAAATAAATGAAGTTGAATTTATTATTCGTGAAGTGTTAGCAGATCATGTGATAGAATGACGGGTCATTCCATCTGTCTCAAACAAAAGGTAAGCAAAAGTTATTAAATATACATAAGTCATTCTATAGTGAGATTAATCATATATAGTTCCTAAAATGGACTTATACTTCATATATCATACTGCTTAATATAATAAAACTAGTTTCTACTAAACAGGGACTTCCTGTAGGCCAGTGGTAGGCGATAAAGGCCAGTCGCACTTTGGTTGTGGGTTCGATTCCTACAGCCTTGTCCGAAGCGATGGGCTGTCGCCCGTCCTGCATGTTGTCCCTTTTTCTAAAACTACGTTACTATAACATCGAAAATCTTCTATCCTTAAACAATACTAACTTATGTCCAACATAATCCAGTCTAATACTGCAGTCCACTCTCATAATATAGTGACAACGATTACCAGAGATTTAATACTGTCGTTGATCCCCACATATCCTAAGATATGTCTTGTTGGTCACATTCCAAACATTCAAAGTCCTTAATCGTGTATTCTCTTGAATACCTTAGTGAAAACATGAGTGCAGTTAAAAGTTAACACTTTCCACATACCAAAATCCTCAAAATTCTATATACTCAAACCATGATATCACTTAGTCCTTATATCAATCATGAGCTCATGAATACTATTAAACATTTCATTTTCTCGTCTTCATTATGCGCATATCATCTTATTTCCAAAAAATATCTCAATCACTTTGAATACCACATCAATAAATATTGCAATACTCAATGATACAACATTATTTTGGAATCCCATTACATAAACACTTAATCATTCCACCACATCGTTGTCATATTCAACATTTCCAATAGTGATCGCATGTGATTTCCCTTTGTCCTTTGCCTTCAGTGGTTTCTCATGTTGATCATCACTAACCCTTGGATTAGGGCAATTATTAGCATAATGCCCCATTTCCTTGCACTTGAAGCATTGAAGTGTTGGCGGTGCGTTCTCTGCAGTGTTTGCTTTATTCACATCATTAGAAACCCTTTTTCCATTACTTAGACACTCAGCTGCTCGATGACCTTCTTTTCCACACTTAAAACATTTTCTAGTCCCTTTTAGACAATCTCCACCATGCTTTTTTCCACACTTTGTGCATAAGGAAACATTCATCTTCTTTTCACCATTATTCTGAGATTTCTCCTTGAACTCCATCTTTCGTTTCTTGTCAAAACCATGAGATGGATATGTAACACCAAATTCCATTTCTACCTTGATAGCACAACGCACAATTTCTTCATAGCTACTGAAGTCTCTTATAGCTAATGCCCTTCGAAGACTTGGTTTTAAGCCACAGAAAAATCGATCAACTTTACTTTCAGGTTGGATGATAATTCCAGAAGCATACCTTGCAAGTCTTGTAAAATTTGCTTCATAGGTACCAACAGATTCATCGTCCCTTTGCTTCAGTTCAAGAAATTCTTTCTCCATCTTTGTTCGAAGAATACGAGGGAAGTACTTACTGAAAAACAAGTTCTTGAACTCGTCCCATTCCATGGACTCAATTTCATCTCTTGGCCTCGTATTCTTGATAAGATTCCACCATTGATCAGCTTCACCTTCCAAACGATATACTGCTAAGATGACTTTATCATGTTCAGAACATTGAAGAACTGAAAATATCTTTTCAGTAGTACTAATCCATTGTTCAGCAACTAATGGATCAGTAGACCCACTGAAAGAAGGTGGACGTTGCCTCATGAAGGAACCAATAGAATATTGTTCCCTTCTCTGCTCATTTGGAAGTCCAGAATGATTCATAGCTTGTGTAAGTATAGCAATAAGATTTTTCACTCCATGTCCCATAACATTTGTTTGTTCAGGAGGGCAATCATTGCATTGTCCATTGCATTGATCAACACGGTTCCTTCGGGTTCCAGCCATCGT
Source organism: Viscum album (assembly GCA_963277665.1). NCBI lineage: Eukaryota > Viridiplantae > Streptophyta > Magnoliopsida > Santalales > Viscaceae > Viscum > Viscum album. Next base: position 861,676,681 of record OY728152.1, on the reverse strand, counting down.
CTAAAACCCAAAAAGAATAGTGTGAGTGGAAAAAATCATGCTAGGGAAAACAACATAATAAAGGGGGAGTACCTTCAATATCCAAAATCTTAGTTTTAATTCTATGATCGTTAGCGTAATTCTATTACTATAACCTATACGTATACTTATCCCTAGGGACATCCCTAGACATACCTTAGAAATATCTCTAGGGATCTCACTAACGTTTTCGCATCCTAGTTTCCAAAGGTTGACTAAACCTTTCCTCTGATACCAACTGTAAAGACCTGTATCTTGACGTACATGGACATTACATTACTTTTGCGGAATACTTAGTACATAACAAAAACACACACTAAAGGATCGTAATAGTTTAGTGTCTTTGGAAACTCGGAACGTAATCTTCTAATCTTGGTGAAAGATCTTCAATATCTCCCATAAAGATCTTCCCTTTTTTACCTAAAACCTTTATTTATATCCTGGGGAAAAGAAAACATAAAAGGGTGAGCTCAAATGCTCAGTAAGGGTATACAAAAGAAATAAAAATCATATCATATCTTTTTGAAAATCATAACCTGCAAAAGAGATCATAATATCTTAACATGGAACAAATCATAGAAGTGAAAATGAGATCACCATAATCATAACATGAAACTTGAAACTTTGTGGCATGCACACATAATCATGGAAAATCATTTCTTGTTAGTCATGACTCATTGCCAAGACTATCTTAGTGTAAAAAGTCCCTTTCTGAACCGAGTTCACTCCTTGTTTCAGTCCTGTATCACTGAACCGAAATAACATTCCGTTCCAGCCATGTCTATCTCATGAGATAGAAAATCATTACCCAATGCATTGGAGGGAGATATAGGTCCCACCCATCTTATAATGAATCCTTTCTTATGTGTGCCACATAATCATAAAACATACATCATCGCATAACACATGTAACAAAAATGGGATTCTTGAAACATCATGACATCATAAATCAATTCATATAAGATAAAGGAATTCATAAACATAATTCCATCACAACATAGTCAAATCAATGTAAAAATATGGATAGAAACAGATCCCTTTATTATCTTAGATGGAAAATAATTTTGATAAAACACTTGAATTGAATTCTTGAGGAAAATATCCTTTCTTCTTCAAAATCAATTTCTTTTCACAAAACATCATGCAATTTTAAAAGAAAGAGATTTTATTGAAAATAGTCATGAAATATTTTAGAGGAAGCTTCATTAAAATAAGGCTTTATAAAATAGTAGAAATCCGTTCGTGCCGTATAAGTTAAAAAAAACATTCTTCGTACTTTTGTCGGAAAAGTCAAAAAGTACCTCGTACGAAAAACGACAAAAGATTCCTTTCATACGTATTACTAAAAATTCAATAAAGGGTAAAAATGGATTTAAACAATTTTAGGTGGATGGAAATAATATTACATATTGAGTAAACATGGATGTGGATGATAAAATACACCCCAGTAAATACTTACGAATAAACAATCTCGGATAAAAATGAGATTGTGATATTTCCCTTACCTTAGGTACGACTTGCTTTGTAAGTGTCCGAACCTCCTGTATAATGATTTAAATCATGTTATTGACTTATTACAGAATCATATTCATTGTTATGATATCATATATGGTTCACTTATGACATTATATTACCCGTTCTTTTGTAAATTCCATGTTAAAGAAGCGTTTTGGGTAAAATCGTTTCATTTATCGTAGGTGTTTTGACTTGTTGTTCTTGACATCATTATTACTTATATCATGATTTACTTACTTCCAGAATATAAAATATGATTTATATATCATATATATTCAGTATATATATATATATAATAGATAGATAAATAAAATGAAAAACACCATTCATGGAGACGGTAGTCCGTACGTACGCATGAACGCTGTTTTTCTTTCTTTATTGTATTGAAATGGAAGTAAGTAGATGACATACATATGTATATATATACATAAATCCAGTAGCTTTATAATGTCATATATTTCATTATTATTTCTTATATATACATTATAATCATTCTTAAATGGTTAACATAGAGAATGAATCTCATCGCGTCGTGGAGACGGTAGTCCGTACGTACGCACGAGCGATGATATCATTTCTATAAATATTGAATTGAATTGGAGTGGATTATACAATATATCAGAATCAATATGATTTTGTAATAACTATGTATAGTTATTCTTTACACCATTATACCCATCCATGTAAGGTGGTGGTGGAAAATAGATTACACCACGGCGTGGAGACGGTATTCCGTACGTACGCACCCGCGGTGATTTCTTTTTCCGTAGGATGGATAGATGGTGAAATAGGGTTGTTTCATACTTATAATAACATATCAGTATATGAGTGATACTGATGTTATTACTTCATAATGAAACAACCTAAGAAGAAGAAGTTGAAGAAGAAATAAAGATGAAAGAATTGGTAACGGTAATTACCTCTTCTTTGAAGTGCCTCTTTGAGACCTCCTCTTAGGGCACTAAAATTGGTCTTTGAGGAAGACCAGAACCTCTAGGATTTTTTTAGGGAAGTGTAGAAGAGATTTTGGCAGGGGTTGGCCGAGCTTGAGTGCTCAAATTGGTGTGAGGAGGAGGGGGAGGAGGTGTCCTTTTATAGGGGAGGAGAGGGGCACCTTAGGAATTCTTAAAAATATTAATTTATAATAAATCTAACCCCACTTAAAAACCTCCAAAAATGACTCGTATTCGAAGCTTAGATGAGATAGGGTTGTAATATCATCAACCAATCAAATTTAGACATGTTTGGATCTTATTTTAAACCTTATAAATTAGATTTAACTCTAAGTTAAATAATTTATCTTTTACCGTGTCTTTTTGTTTTCTTTCACTATATGGTTAATACACTTACTATAACATGCCAAACGAACCCCAAATTGTTTATTATTAATATATATATCCTTATCTAAGTCATTTGGCCGAACCTTAGATTTTTAGGAATAAAATAACAATTAATAATATTTTATTTTATTTAAAAACTATTTTGTGTCAATTTTGACACTATTTGATATATGATTTTTGTGAAAGTCATAACAGAATTAAATGTTCGAACCAAGTTGATTAAATCAACATTAATATATCATAGTAACCTAGAAAATTAGTGGAATTCATAAAAATTCTCAAATTACATTTATTTTTGTGTTTATAACATCAATTATGTCAATATTTCATAAATAAGATAATTACTGCATCATCTTTGTGTCATAAATTAATTAAATTATATGATGTCTAAAAATTACAAATAAAATACCATTATGTAGGAAATCTTTTTAGCTTTCTAATGAATATTTAAAATCGAATTTATCTTATGTATAACCCCATATTAAAAATGTTTTAGTAAATAAACTTTGATTTTAACTCTTTTAACTCTTCTTTGAATTAAATAATAATAAATGTCCTAATCTAATCCAAGTGGGGCTAAATGATAATATTTTATACTTAAGGTTGTTTTTGGTCGAGATACACTTGTCCAATAGGATTAGGACATGTGTTAGGGTAATATTAATATCATATTTACCCTTAGTTACCCTATTTACTATTAACCGCGGTTAAAAAAAGTAAAAAGTTACTATTCACCAAAAATTATTTTCATCTCATTGAACCACATTTTATTCCTTGATATTAACCGTGTCTCTCGGATTTTCGAAATTCCATTCACAGAAGTGGTAAATTTAAGTTTTATGCAAAATTCAGTTTTTAACATACCACTTAGTGGTTTCACTATTCATCAAAAATTGAAGTTTTTCAGAAAAATGCCAAAATTTCACCCTAAGCTATAATTGATATTCCGAATTCAAAAATGATTTCTATTTTAAAAAATTCCCAACATATAAGTTGCATTAATTAATTTTATAATTAAATCCCGCTGTTAAAACAAATAGCGTGCTTTTAAGAAACAATATCTATCAAAAGATTGACACTTGTTTATGTCTAGTTTAAATGTGAAATTACATCCAATGACCAACATTGTATTAAATTGTAAAAATATATTCTAAATATACTTTAAAACCACTCAAATTAATGATTTATCACTATTAATTATTTCGATTAAAAAAGTGGTTTTTAATTATAATTTAGTAATTTTCACTATTCATCAGAATATGAAAGTTATCCGAAAAGTACAAAAATTTCACCATAGGATAAATTCGATACTCCGAATCCAAAAATAAAGTTCATTTTGAAAAATAAGATTTACTGGATTTCAAAAAGTGGTTATTACTATTCATAACGGCTAGTTTTAATAATATTTTTATAGCATATCGTTGTTTAGTGAAACTCGGTATTGCGTACTACACACGCTATCGAGGAAGGTCGCGATTGCGTGTAATGCAAGTCAAATCAAGGATGTGTGTTGTGCAAGCTCCTTTTGGTGTAGCGTACAACACAAGACATTAATAAAATTAAAAAGAATATTTTTTTATAAAATCTTGGGCTATTACAAATAATGAATAAATGTTTTCATTATTCATTTATATATCATAATTTTTATTTCAAATTTAATGATTTCTTATGATATTAAATATTTAAGATTTTAAAATTGCTTCTTTTAAAATAATGAAAGAGTATTTTGATACCAAAAATTAATTTTCATATGAGATTAAAATAGTTTTTGAAAGAAGATATGACAAAAAAATTATATCATAAAAATATATTATTAATTACATAGTACATGAACATTTAATGGGACATCCATGACATATTTTAAATTAATTTTTCATTTAATTCCCATTCATAGATTTTTTGGGGGGTTTACCATGCATTTTGGTGGAAATGGTGGGTTTTCTAAATTTGGGCCAAACTATAAGCCCATATCCAGATTTAAAAATAAATTTTTGTTTCATTTATAACTCCATATTTTTTAAACATTGTAAACTCATTAATCTTCCCCAATGTCATACCCTGGTAAATTAATATCACCATATTAATTTTTAATCCATAAGAATTCATAATAATGATTGATTTTGGTTTTTTTATTAAGGTGTTGAATAAGGCCAAAAGCCCAATTCCCTCATTAATTTTTTTTAATTCATTAATATATCATTAAATTTTAATTATTTATCGATGAATCAAACACTCACCCGAGGCCACATACCTATGGCGTGCTCCCATGTTCTCTTACCCCTCTTTAGAGATCACTTGCATCAGGAATTGAGGAGAAACTTCTCTAGATTTCTCAAAACACCTATATTTTAATATGTAAATTGATTCCGTCAAAACTATTTCATTTCTCACTATATAACCCCTATTCTAGTTCCAAAATGATCTAATAATACTTCTTTGAACCTCCCATAAATATTTTTCTATTTTAAAATTCAAATAATGGTGGATGAACGACGATTTCACCATGATTCCATCAAGTAACTTTTCCCCTATTCCATTTCGTCCATTTACTTAGGGTTTCATACAACATTTTTTATTTTCGAAATAATATAGATGTTTGGGTTCGAACCAAATGTTTTATGTCGTGTGTTTTGGGGGTAATCTCGATTTTTTATGTTTCTCTTCACTGCCATGTTGTGGGGTGGTGGTGCGCTTGTTATTTCTCACCATTATTTGAGGGTTTCGACTCAATAGGTAGGTGATTCCATGGTTAACCATTCCTTGATGAGTTATTTTTATTGTTTTATTGTTTATTCATGTTCTCAATATGCATTTTGTGGTGGAGAAACCGTTTATGAGGGATTTAATTAGGCATTTAATTTTATAATGGAATTTTTATTGACGTTGCGAACTTTTCGAATGTAACACATGTGGTATATTTTTTGGTAGTTTAAATAAATATGAAATTATTTTATTAGTGGTCGAAAGGGGCTGAAACATATGTTTTGTTAATGCCTTAGTATCATGTGTGCCTTGGAATGTGGTTTTGGAATAGGTTTGGTGTGTAAAACATTGTTATACTTATTGAGAGAATTTTATGAAAATGGTGTTTTCAATTTTATCTTTCATGGTATTATTCAAGGAGAGTTTATAACACATGAAAGAGGTTTTATAAATGTATCTAGGTAATCCAATTATAATTTTCTAGTGTTTGGGAGTGGTTTTTTCTTTAAAATAAGGTTTTGAAATGGGTTTTTTATCAATGTTTGGGTATTCTCTTTTGAGTTGTTTTATGAATGATTTGAATGATATAATGATTTATGTAAAAGGTGAAACCATATTGGATAACTATTTTGGAGTGTGTATATTTTGAAATGGTTCTTTTCAAAAGATAAAAGGGATGTTTTGTGATATGCACCATCTTGGAAATGTTTTATAAAAATGTATGAAGGATTTATTAATGTGTGTGAGATATGTGAAAATGATGTGGGATGTTTTTGTGAGTGTGATGTGAAATATGGAATTTGGTTATAAAAATGGTATTATGTAACATTTGAGTTGAAATTTATGTGAGTAGGAATATATTTGAATTATTTTTTCATATTTTTTAATTGATTTGTTGAACTGTTAATGAAATGTGATATTTGTTGTCGGGTATTTTAGTGTGAGTCGGATTTGAAAATCAATTTGAATGAAAATAGAACTTTTGTAACATTTTTTGTTATATATGTCTGTTTTTAGTTGAATTTCTGGTGTGGAAATGATATTTTATTGTGAAAATTATATTTCTTCACATTTTTACCATTTTTTAGAACAAGGGGAAAACACAAGTATCTAGGTTGGTGGCCATGTACTAGTATGCAAATGAATCCTTGTTGTTTGGCCTCATTTTCACTTAGCATGATTGGAACATAGAACAATAACTACATTATAAGGATTATTAATGGGGACAACTAGGTTAATGTTATGTTCCCTACTAGTGTCTCTTGCACGAGAATGGATATTTTTTATGGTTACTCCCACCAAGATACAAGGTATTTGGTACCCACGACCAGCTAGTCCCTAGGGGTTATTTTTTATTTCTTGTGCTTATTAGATCGTTTATACAAACCGTTGACATGCGATAAATCTGGATGGAATATTAGGTATATTTTTCCTTCATATTAATGTTTTTTTATTTTTTAAATTATCCTACGTAAAAATTTATTCTTTTTTAAAGTTCCATCTGTTAGATATTGTTACCAGAAATTGATTGTTTTTGAAAACTTGAATGTTTTTCATATTTGAATGTTTAACGCATGGAATCATATAGTGGTGGTATACAACTGGGATGTGGATCAAACCCTAAAAACAACATTGGGTGTAAGTAGACTTTTTTGTTGATTTCATATGTTCGGTAATGTTTATAAGGCCATCAGTTTGGGTTTCTAGCAGGTTCTCAGTGGTAATCTCTTTTAAAGATGGCATCAGCGCAGTGCCTCTTACCATGAGTGTAACATCCCATGTAAATAATGAAATATGAAATTTTTATACATTTTAATAATTTTTAATTAAATATTAATTTTACCTTAAATGGGATGTTATGTTCGATGGCGTACCCGATACACAATAACGTGTTTCTTTGAAATCTTACGTTGCACCCAAATAATATAATATTATAATTTTAAATGATAGTTAACACCTAGCTGTTGTATTTGCCGGAATGAACAAAATAAATAAAATATAATTATACATGTTTGTTAAATGTTTTTAGATTTATCCCATAAAAGTTAGAGGCTTTAAATTAGAATGAATCTAATATTAAGAATAATTTACATTAAAATGTATATTTACCGCCTTTTGAAGGTGAACCCTCATTAAAACTATTTTTGGTCAAATTTATATGTTATATTAGACAAAAAAAATTAGAATATTGATATTATAATATACTTTGGATAAATTTTTGGTATTTTTCTGATTAGATTCTTTTTGTAAATATTAGTGGAAAATAGAGTATTTTAATTCAAATCATCCATTCAAAATAATTTATTTATATGGATAGTTGATCTTTTTTTTAAAGTTTAATTAGATTATATATTTACCATTAAATTAAATATAGTTCATTGAAATTAATTTCACTTTGAAATTGGGTATAAACAAGTGTCAGTCTTTTGATAGTTAATATTTCATAAAAACACACCATTTGTTCTGACAACAGGAATTATTTTGAATTTAATTTATCCAAATGATGTCTTATAAATTTGGTATAATAATCATAATTTTTTATTTCATAATATCAAATATTTAATAGGATTAATTTTTGGTATTTTTATGAAAAACCTCAATTTTGATGAATAGTGAAAACCCAGAGTAGTAGTTGAAAAGAAGAAATTTTCATTTAAATGAAATTTTACCACTTTTGAGAATTGAATTTCTTAAATCCAAAAAACATGGTAGTTATTAGTAAGTAAAATGTTGTTCAATAAGAAGGAAAATATATTTTGGATGAATAGTAACTATTGATTTTTATTTACCGCGGTTAAAGGTAAATAGAGAAATTCAAGGTAAAATTAAATTCATAATAATAAACATTTACCTTAACATTTGTCCTATCCTTATTGGACGATTAACGGTCAACCATGGGAATCCTTGGGTCTATTTTGGGACCCCATGGAGCCACTTAATAGTGATAATGACACATTATTATAATTAACATAATTTAAAAAATTGATATAAACAAATATCTTTTGGTAAATTAATTTTAACATTGGGTCATATATGATATCCTTTCGACTATAAATATTATTTGAAAGTGAAAAGATATTTTCTATATCATAGTATATTTTATTATTATTTAGACATCAAATAAATAAAATTATTTATGACACAATAATGATGTAGTTTTTACCTCATTACTATATGATTTAAATAAATAAGATTATAAAGATTATGATAATATCCAATACATATCCAATTATTATTGGAGGATTTTATTTAGATGTTGATACATATTATCTATGAATTAATAAGTTTTGGTCCTTCAGAAATAGAGAATCATTATATAATAAAATAATATTTACACACTTTCTTAAAGAGTCCCTCTTACCTATTATAAAAATCCCTCACATATAACACATTCCTAACACTTCACAATCCACTTGGATCATCCAACCCTAGCCCATATAATCTATAATGATCAATCTCTTCTTCATATATTCCGTACCTTAGGCAGAAGGCATTTCAAAAATTCATTTTGGATCAAACTAAAGGGTTTTACCAGAATTAAAGGTAATAATATCGCTTAAATCGTTTTGTTTTATTTTGTTTTATTTTATTTCTCCAAACCCATAAACTATTTTTATTCCTTTATTTTATAACAACCCCAGTATCCAAAATATAATAGGATTTTGTAATGAGATTTATTAAAACTATATTTACACACACCTCCATCTATTGGGTAATGAACAAATTATTTCTATGGACGACGAACTACTGCTTGATGAAATGATGATTGTTCAAATATCTCAAACCGCATCTCACGGGGGAAATTATGTGTCCCTGTATTTATATATGATATATATTATATTTATATTGTTTCAATTATTTTGTATTTTTCCTTTATATAATACCAATATGGTTTCCATAGTGGGTAAATATGATATTCTCATTTGAGAAAGTGCGGACTACCACCCCCTCAATGTGATATGTATCATTACTGCAATTGGAGGAAGGTTTAAAAGATGGGGATAATGATATTATATATTATATTTTACTGGAATTATAATATACCTATGTATAATTTTGTTTTAATTACATTAAAACTATAAATACAAATGAAATTAGTGTTCATCCATACATACGACTTACCGTCTCTATGACCAATGATTTTCATTTTTTATCTCAAAATGTTATTTACTATTATAAATAATAACATATAATGGATATATATGACATATATGATATCTAAATCATGAATAAAATTACGGAGATACTGGATATTTGACCACATGGACAACTTGTTATTAAAAGAAGTTCATTTTTTACTCAAGTACCAAATATTGACAAAAAAACCATTATTAACATAAATGAGTACATAATGTTATAACATGGAAATAACTTTTTAGAAAGGAATTATAGACATATAAAAAGGTTCATAAGAAAGTTGAAATTAATTTTAGATTATTATTATAAAGATTAATAAATGAACAGGTCATGTCGGACACGAGGTAATGGACTTCGTCTCAATATAATTTCAATGAGACATATTTTGTTTTAATGCACGACATTATTTTGTAAATTTTATAAACACATTTGACTATTCATTTCATTCAATGGTAATCTTTTCCTCTAATTAATTTTACTAAATGAAAAAAAATAATGATTCATTTAATGTTTACGGTGACAATGACCTTCAGCCACCATGATTATTATTTGATATTTAGCTTCCTTAACAAGCCGTAATTTTTTTAAAACGAAAATAAATACCATTTACTATTTTTTTTATTGAAAATGGATTAGATAATGTATTTTTTACATCATTATATTGAAGTGATATATTATAATAGATATGTGGAAATATTTTCATTCATTTATATTTTTTTGTCTGTAATGATTTTATAATGGTAGATGGTCATTTGACGGGTGGTTACATGATAATACAAATGATGAGTGGTTTCAGGATAAACCATGGTGGGTGGTTACATTATAACCTCCAATGTGTGGGGAATATAAATCGGTCGTATAGCTATTCCATTTTGTCATATGTGTGGAAGTCAATAGTATCATTATCCCATTAATGTATGTTTATGTGCCGAGTTACCATTATATGTTATGGGATATTTATAAGAGTTTTATGGTAATATTTTGGATACAAAAGGGTAATCAATGATCTTTTTTAGTGAATAGTATTTACTACATCATAAAGGTGAAAAGTATTACTTCTGATAATGTATGCATGGTTTTATTATTGTTTTAAAATAACTGGCAGTTTTCCTTCGATATTTGTCCCTTACTAATATTTTTTTTCTCATCCCATGTTTTGGAAATATTTTTTCACATGAAATAATGTGGAATAGGGTGAAGTATGAGATCATGGAAAAGTCATGCTATATAAAAAATGGAACTAGACAAGACTCTTTATTTTAAGAATATATATTTTGTGAAAAATTTTAAAACTGAGGATAAGTGTGCACATTATTACTTTTTGGATGTAATGTACTAGTTAGGACATAATTCTCTAATACTATAAAACTGAAATGATCCACAATGTGAATTATTCATTTAATTTATGATTTTGTAACTTTTTATGGATGAGTCTTTATAGTTGTTATCAAATGATGGTTTAGATAACATTAAAAGTTAGGGTATCGTTAAATTAACATCCATAAATAAATTAATTATAAGATTGAAGTGATATCGCATTTATAGATTACCATGATGCATCACCTAAGATATTTCTGTGTTTAGAATGGTTTTTCATAGATGAAACATGGAAGCTATGTTGGGACGCAATCGGGATGAATACAACCTTCCATATCATCAACCAGAGATGGTTGCCATCAGAACATAACAATTTGTTGCAGAGAAGGCACAATTGACTCATGATATAAATGGTTCTCGTATCCATGCACAAGATCTTCCAGATCAACCACCAAGGAACATGTCAGTAGTGGATCATTTCATGATGGAACATCCCCCATCATTCAAAGGATCATCTATCCATGTGCTACCAGAAGGGTTGATTAAAGAACTGGAGAAAATTTTTGATATCCTAGGGTGTTCAAAAACATGAAAAGGATAGTCTTTCTATTTAATGTTTTGAAGGTAAAGCTGACCAGTGATGGTCGATTGTCAAAAATACTAGGGATACTGAGGAGATAGATTCTCTTGAGTGGGATGAATTCAATGGTATATTCCTTGAAATTTTTTTTACAATGGTGGTTCGATATAGGATGAAAAAACAATTTCTTGAATTGAGGATGGGGGATGACTTAGTGGCTGCATAATAAGGAAAGTTCACTCGGCTGGCAAGGCATGCTCCGAATTTTATCTGAGATCATGATAGTAAGATAAATAGATTTTACCCAGGACTGAAGCTGAAATATTGAAAATAATTTTCCTCCTGTGAGTTAAAAAGAAATGAAAAACTTTTTCGATGTGTAGAGAAGGAGGAAATAGAGTTTGTTGATGATCAGATATTCATTGACAACCAGTAGAATAAGAGGTCCAGTATGCATGCAAAGGGAAATAATTCATCAAAGATTCCTGGAGGTAAGAAATGTTAATATACAACATGTGAGAATTGTGGTAAAAAGCATCATAGAAAATGTTTATCAATGACATGAATGTGATTCTGGTGTGGTTTGTCTGGTCATATTGCTCGTAACTATAAATAAGAATATTAAGTAGGCAACAAAAAACTAGTGGTATGATGTTTTATGTGCAATGAAATGGGACATTATACAAATCAGTGCCCAATGAAGAACTCAACTGAGGAAAATCATACATACAACAAGAAAAAAGTTGTGGTGAAATCCATTGAAACAGCATCATTATATGATGGGTCATCAAATGAAGTAATATCATATACATTTTTTGTTTGTTCAGATTAATCCAATGTGTTCTTTGACTCATGGTATACCCATTAATTTATTTCTGATAACTTTTCTTGTAAATTTGGAATTCCATATCACGATATGAATCCAGAACTTATGGTAAAAATACCTGGAGGATGTGTTGAGCCAAAACGAAATTATAAGAACATACATGTCCTTGTGTGCAGAAAGAATCTACCTGAAAACCTTATTGTTTTAACTAAAATATTGTTTGATGTTATTTTCAGCATGGTTCTACTGTCTGATTATCATGCTAATATTTAATGCAGAGAAAACAAGTATTCTTTTAATAATGATTTTCAGTTTGTGTACAAGAATGAAACCTTAATTTAGAAATCATATCTGGAAGATGAGAAACAAGTAAATGATGAAAATGAATTTTACCATGAACATGTAGTTGAAAACAAATAATTGTTCATATTAATTATGTGAAAGTGGGAAATGATAATCTTGGTGTTTTTCTTGATTAGTTACATGGTATAATTCTTAATCTGGAAGTTGAATTTACTGTTGACTTAGTTCCTAATGATAAGTCAATTTCAAAACTTCCTTATCGAATGGTTCAAATTGAAATTTTAAATTTAATGAAGATGTTTAAGGAGGTATTAGATAATGGTTTCATTCAACTTAGCACATGACCATGTGGTGCTCATATCTTGTTTGTTAAAAAAATGATGGTTCAATGAGAATATCCATTGAATATAGAGCATTGAATAACATCATTTTTAAAAACAAGTAACCTTTTCCTCATATTAAATATTTTTTTGATCATCTATAAAGAGATATATATTTTTCAATGATTCACTAGAGGTAGAGGTACCATCAGTTGAAATTAAAGGAACAATACATTCCCAAGACCGTATTTCATACTAGATATGGCCATTATGAATTTGTAGTTATGACTTTTGGATTAACAAATGCACCTCCTATATTCATAAATATTATGAATAGAATTTTTTCTGAGTTCATGGATAAATTTTTGGTTTCATCCATCGATGATATTTTGGTTTTTACAAAAAGAAAAGTGGAACATGAAAGTCATTTTAGGGTTTCCTTGAAAACCATAATTTAAAATCAAAATAATTGTGAAATCACCATGTGTGAGTTTTGGTTACAATAAAATTTCATTCCTTGGTCACATTGATTCAAAAAATGGCATAACTGTTCATGTTGATAAAACAAAAGCTGTTGAAGAATAGACAATTGCCACAAATATAACCATGATCCGTAGTTTTCATGGTTTTGAAGGTTATTATTGGAGGTTTGTTGAGAATTTTTCATGGTTATTTAGTCCAATGACTATGTTAATTCGAAAAGTTGTTATGTTCATTTGGACAAAAAATGTAATGATTGTTTTTTTGGAATTGAAAAGAAGATATGTTATTGCTCTAGTTCTAGAACATCCTTCCATAAATGGTGAGTTTTTTATTTATAGTGATGCTTCTTAGAAAGGAATCAGATGTGTCCTTAAAATAATGATAAGGTAATTGCATTTGTCTCATGTCAGTTGAAACCTCATAAATTAAATTAGCATACACATGAATTTGAATTTTCTACTTTGGTTTTGGATTAGAATATTTTGAGGCATCATTTATCTGGAGTAAATGTTAAATATTTACTGACCACAAAAGATTAAAGAATATATGGAGTGATGATAAATTGAAAATGAGATAGAGAATAAGGATTTAATTAATCATGGATTATGATTACATGATTATTTACCATCTGGGAAACACAAATAAAGTGTCTGATGTTTTTATTCGAAAAACATAATGCATCATTAACCATGCTACGTCTAGAACGGGAACCATTGGCATTTGATTTGATGAACATTGGCATAAATGTTGTTGGTGTAGGAATTTCATCTGTTTTGTTTCATTTGTCAGTGAGATCATCTCTATCAGATAAAATTAAGCAAGTGTAGAAGGAAGACACTGAATTGAATAAAATGGTAAAGTTGGTTCAGATGGGTACGATATCAGATTTTAAATTTGATAATGATTGAGTTATGAGGTTTGGGAAGAGATTATGTCTTCCTTGTGATTCACAGTTGAAAAATGAGTTGTGATATGAAGCTCATAGTTCCCCATTTTCGGTTTATCCTTGCAGTAATAAGATGAATAGAGATCTTAGGAAGTATAACATGTGTGATGGAATGAAAAAAGATATTTCTTATTTTACTATGATGTGGATGACATGTCATCAGGTTAAACTATATTGGCAGCTACTGAAAGGGATGCTTCAGTATTTACAGGTACCAGAGTGGAAATGGGAAAATTTATCTATGGACTTCATTGTGGGATTACCAAAGACATCTCAAGGTACCAATAAAATATTTTTTATTGTTGATCGAGTGACACCATATCCTTATTTCCATCATATTCTAGATAATTTGTCTCTAGATCAACTTTCTAAATTTATGTTAAAGTGATATTAATATTACATGGTGTTCCACTCTCTATTTTATCTGATCATGATCCTGGGTTTACTTATAATATTTGGAAATTCCTTCAGATGTTGTTGGGTACTGAATTAAATTTTAGTACAACTTTTTATCCTAAATTAGATGGTCTGTCAGAATGCAAAATTCAGATCTTAGAGGATATTATATATGCTTGCTCGATGGATTACCAGGGATGTTGGGAGTACCATCTTTATGTGGTTGAATTTTATAAAAATAATAGTTTTCATTCTATTATACAAATGGCTATGTTTGAAGTATTATATTTAATAAGTTGTCGAACACTTGATTTTTGGGATAAAGTAGGTGAAAGGATAGTGATGCGACCAGAATTGGTAAAAGAGATGGCAGAAAAAGTTCAGTTGATTCAGAAGCACATGGGAAAAGCTCAGAGCCGACTAAAAATATAAGCGGATATTCGAATGAATGATTATTCTTTTGAGGTTGGTGATCATATCATTACCAATATTTCTCTATGGAATAGTGTGATGTGTTTTGGTAAGAAGGGATATTTGAGTCTAATGTTTATTGGACCTTTTAAAATCCAGGAGAAATATGGATTAGTTGCGTAAAAAGTAACTTTACCTCCATGTTTTTCCCTCGTACACAATGTTTTTCATGTTTAAATGTTGATAATTTATATGGCAGATCCATCTCATGTTTCGAGAATAGAGGTAGTTAAGTTAGAAGAGAAACTCTCTTATGAGGAAAAACCAGTCCAGATTCATTACCATAGATAGAAAGTGTTGAAAATAAGGTAATTTACTAGGTAAGGATTTGCTGGAATAACTAGATGGTTGAAGAGACAACATCAGAATATGAAAATTCTATGATGGATAAATAACCATATTTATTTTATAAGTGAATAAAATTGAAATGGAGAAATTTCAAAAAGGGGGAAGGATGTACCATTGCAGGTAAATAAAGAAATATTAAATTTTCATTTTTATTAATATTTGTGAGTTAAATATTAATTTTACATTAACGTGGTTTCTCTATTCGATGGCGTACTTGACACACAATAATGGGTTTCTTTGAAATATTACGCTGGACACTAAAAAAATAATATTACTTTTTTAAATGGATTTTAACTCCTAGACGTTGAATTGGCGGGATTGAAAATATCTAATTATTATATGATTATAATTTTTTTAAAATGTTATTACATTAATCCAAAAAAAATTAGAGGCTTAAATTGTGAAAGAATCAAATTTTGAGCATAATTCACTTTAAAAGGTTGATTTAATGCCTTTTGAGGGAAAACCCTATTTCATTATTGTTTTGCTCACCTTTATATGATCTATTTGACGAAATAAAATTCTTCTTATGAATCAGAATACAAAAATTTACTTTGGGTAAATTTTTTGTTTTTTTCTCATAAAATTTATTTTTTAATGAATAATAGAAAATACTGTATTTTAATGCAATACTACCATTTAATATAATTTATTTATATGGTTATAATATCAATTTTATTTGTTTTAATGTGTAATAATATTATATTTTTACCATTAAATCCAATGTTGGTCATTGAAATTAATTTCACATTGTAATTGGAATTAAACAAGTGTCAATATTTTGATAGTTAATATTTCTTAAAAACATGCCTTCTATTTCGAATACGAGAATTAATTTTAAATTATTTAATCGAACATCTATGTTTTAAATTTGGGAAAGTAGATATCATTTTCGAATTTATAATGTCATATATATCTTAGGTTGAGATTTTGTTATTTTTCTGAAAAACATATTAGTAGTTAAAAAGCTGACTTTTTTATTTAAATGACCATTTACCAACTCTTTGAATTGTATTTAAAAAATCTGACATTCATGGTTTCCATTAGTAAGTAAATTTTTGTTTAATAATATGAAAATATTTAGTGGTTGAATAGTAAATTTTGAATTTTATTTACCTCGGTTAAAGGTAAATAGGGTAATTTAAGGTAAAAATAATATTGTAATTATAAAATATTACTTTAACACTAGTCCTATCCTTATAGTTTGAGTCGTGTCTGACCATGGGCATCCATGGGTCGATTTTTTCACCTAATAGAACCACATAAGTGTGATAATGACACTTTATTTTTATTTACTTAATGTAATGAAAATAAAATGACATAATCAAATAACTTTTAGTAAATTAATTTTTACAGAGGGTTATATAAGTTATCATTTTGACTATAAATATTCCAAATATAATTTTATTTTTTTATATTTTTTAGACAACAAATAAATGAAATTATTCAAGACACAATAATTATGTATTCATAGACTCATTAATGAATGATTTCCATTATTGATTTGGGGGGGTGTTTACCACACATTTTGTTGGAAATTGTGGGTTTTCAAAATTTTGGTCAAACCGTATTACGATTTCATGATTTAAATAAAATTATTATTTATTTTATAAAACCTTATTCTTTCAACATTTTACACCCATTCCACTTCCCAAATGGAATCCCCTAGTGTATTAAAATCACCATATCAAATTGGGATCCATAGGAATCCAAAATAATGATGCATTTGGTTTTTTTATTAAGGTGTTGGTCCAGCCAGATAGCTCATTTCCTGCATTAAAAATATATAGAATTCATTAATATCTTATTCATTTTTCAAGTTTTTTCTAATATTTCCACCCTCACAAATGTAAAAATAACAAATGCGTTCTTCCATGCTATCCTCCTCATTTTTGGAGATCATTTTCATTAGGAATTCTGAAAAGACGTCTTTGGATTTCTCAAATCACCCATATTTGAAAAGGTAAAATGATTCATTCTTAATTCCTTTATTTTTCACCATTTCCCCCATTAGAATTCCTACTTGATCTCCTCATCCTTGATCAAACGTCCCATGAATTTTTGGCTATTTAAAAATTCTTATACTGGTGGATTTAGGGAGATTTTTCCAACATTCCATTATATAGTGTTCCTCCCTTCCAATTCATCCATAACCATAGGGATTCATCCATATTTCATGATATTACAATGTTTCCAAAATTTAGGGTTAGAAAACAGGGTTTTACATGGTTTATTTTTGGTTTAATCATGATATTTTAGGTTTTTCTTTACATCCTTGTGGTACGGAGGTTGTGCGATTGATGTTTTGCAACAAGATTTGAGGGTTTCGACTCAAAATGTAGGTGATTAAATGGTCACCCATTCCTAGATGAGTTATTATTATTGTTTTATTTTTTATTGCAAGTTCCCCATATGTTCTTTGTGATAATAAACTCGTTTTGATGGATTTGGTTAAGAATTTATTTTATAATAGAATTTTTGATGATGTCATGAACTTTTCGAATGCAACAAATGTTGTATCTTTTTTGGTAGTTTTATAAAATATGAAATTGATTTATTTGATGACGGAAGGGGAAGAAAATTCCCTTTTTTAATACCTTAGTGTCATTTGGGACATTAAAGTGGGTTTTTTGAATAGGTTTGGTATGTAAAACTATTTTATACTTCTTTAGAGCAGTTTACAAAAATGGGTGTTTTCATTTGTATCTTTTGTGGTATTATTCAAGGTGATTTTATAACACATGAAAGTGGTATTATATTTGTTTATAAGGCTTATATTTATACTTTTGTAGTGTTTTGGATTGGTTTTGTCTTTGAAATATCGGTTATAATGGGTTTAATGGTCAATTTTTGGGTATACTATATATGGTTGTTTTATGAATGATTTGGATGATTTAATGACTTTTGTATGAGGTTAACCAAATTGGAATACTATTTTGGTGTATGTATATTTTAAAATGGTACATTTTAAATGTGAAAATTATTGTTTTGTTATGTGTTCCTTCTTGGAAATTATTTATAAATTTTTTTGAAGGATATATTAAAGTTATTATGAGATGTGGGAGGTTTTGTGTGAGTGTGATGTACAAAATGGATTTTTGTTATGATAATAGTATTATGTAACATGTTATTGGGGTGTTATGTGGGTCAGAATGTCATGGAATGGTTTTATATAATTGTTTAATGGATTTTTGAAAGTGTTAATGAAATGTGAAATGTGTTGTTGGGTAATTTAGTGATGTGGAATTTTAAATAAATTTGAATGCAAAATGGACTTTTGTTACATTTGTGGTATACATGATGGATGTTGGGTAAATTTGTGATGTGAAATGATATTTTCATGTGAAAATTTTATATCAAAACTTGTTGAACTGCTTTGAGAACAAGGGGAAAACACAGCTATCTAGGTGGACAGACGTGTACTAGTAAGAAATTTAATCAATGGTGTTTAGCCTCAGTTTCACTAAACAAGATTGACGCTTATAACTATAACTAAACTAGGATGATATTGATGGGGGAATAATAGGTTATGTGTATGCTCCATACTAGTGGCTCGTAGAATTGAACATATATTTGTGACAGTAACTCTAAATGAGATACGAGGTACGTAGGACCCATAACTAGCTAGTGTTGAGGGGTTATTTTCTATGTCGTGTCCTCCTTAGATCCTTTATACTTACCATTAACGTACATAATATTTGGGTGGAAAATTCATATCAATTTTAATTTATTTTAAAATTTCTTGTTCATTAAATGATGACAGCTTAAAACTGGTTCATTTTTAATGTTCCATCTTTTTTATATTTTTATTATGAATTACATGTTTTTGTAAACCTGAATGCTTTTGAACATTGAAGGTTTATATCATGGAATATCGTATTGGTGGTATCCAACTATACTTTGGACAACACATTACTTAGGAAATTGGGAGTTAGTAGACATTGTTTTTTTATGTCGTAGGTTGGGTACATTTTATACTACTATTAGTAAGGGTTTCGAGTTGGTTCTTAGTGTTGATGTCTTGTGGAGATAGCCTCAGGGCAGTGCCTCTTGAAATGAGAGTTAATGGGCTGTTTCCTATTTTTTTTACCTTTTTTATTGTCTTTGTGAGTTGTTTAAAACAATGCAATTCAGATCTGAATTTTTTAAAATATTGTTTGGTTTGAAAATTCCAGATACATGTTTTTGGATTCATTTGTTGTTTTACGTTTATAAACTTGGGTAAATCGTTCCCTAATTTTTTTTATGATACTCGAGAAATTATGTCAGCCTGTTGGGATTGGGGACACCATTCGAGCCATGTCATGTGAATGATTAGGTGCCAGTTGTGGGGGCGTATAGATTCAGTTTGTGTCATTAAACATGGGAGGGACCATATATGTCTAGGTAAGCAAGTTACGAAATACTATAGGGAATAATAGATCATGTTGGGAAAACTCATGAGAGCATAACATATTTTGGCACATAAAATAAAAGTAAATCCCATTATAGATAAATAAGGGGTGGACCATAGAATGACGAGTAAGATATTATAGCTTAATATAGGGTTTCATATATATCATTGAGTATTTATGTTATATATTTTTGTATGTTTGACATTTAAATATATATCCCAAGTTACATACATATGTTTTATAATCATTATAATGAGTATCCTAGAAAATTGATTTATTTTCATAATTTTAGGTATATTTATTTAGGAAATATTATAATATTTTCTAAATAAATGGATTTTTTTATAAAATTGTTATTTTGGATTTTCATTGGACTAATCTTTTCATTTCGTTAATGTCCATTACTGTGATTTTTTTATTATCAAATTTTTTAAACTATTTTAACAGGATATAAGGTAGAGTTGGACATGGATGTGATCAAGGGTAAAATTATGAATATATGTAATATAAATATACCTTTTTTAATTTAAAAAAAATTGTTTTTGAAAATGGATACTGAGTATATGTTCCTACATTTTAATATTTTATTTGTTATGATTGACTTATAAACTAATTCACTAAAAATATTAACCAAAATGATCGATGGAAATTTTATAATTTTAATTATTTTATAAATTCACATTAATATGAATTGATTAACTACATGTCCTTAAAATTTACACCTCTCTATACCCAAGTTCAGGCACACAATACAACTCAAAATCAATGAAAAATACACAATTTACAAAAATTAAATCTAGTTTTTATGGTTATATATTATGGTTAATTTATAAATTTATTTATTTATAATTAATTGGAATTAATAAAATTTGGACTATGAATTCAAAAATTATCTTCTGGATTATTGAAGGTATATGATAAAGAGGTTGATTTATAGTTGAAGAGTGAAAAGTGTTATTCTTACAAATATCATTAATTATACGAAATTATCATGATATTATAATGAAAAAATTACGAAATAATTATTTTAAGAAAATATTAAAATATGTACAATTACATTTAATTTAATAATGTTTAGGATTAATTTAGAAATATTTATTTATCATTTTTAATTATATGATATATTTTATTCAAATTCCATACAATAATTTATTTTCCATTTTTAATTATAGAAAATAATTTATTCATATTTTCAATCATTTTGAATCAATATAACTATTATATTTATAAATAGAACAATAAATAACATATTCATTAATAGAATTTAATATCTTCGTAAAAGTTTATTTTTTATCGAAAAAGAAATTATTTAAAAAATTGATTTTTTTTTGTTAAGCTCGGATTTCTTAAAATTAATTATTACCACATTTATAATATTGATATTTTTAAAAAATGATTATTTTAGTCAATTATATTAAAAATATTAAATAATCACAATTTTTTTATGGAAATAAGTTACTATGTAATGAAATAAATTTTGGTAGTAAAATTAAATTGTTGTAAAAATTAAAATTTAATGTAAAATACCTAAAATTCCTCAACCCATACATAATTTTCCTATTGATGGAAGTTTTATCCATATAAATATACCTCCACTACATTATTTTCCACTATTAGATTAACATTCCTTTTGATGATCCATTTTATATGTAAATGTCATGATTATTGGAAAAAATTAAACTTTAATCGCTTAGAGAAGTATCTCATAAACGATACACATCGATTCACATAATAATACTCTAGTTAAACCATTATTAACCAAAATTTGTCACTAAAACATATATTAATGTTATAGAATTAGTCTTATGTTCAAAATACCACTCTACGAAGACTGAAGGAGTCATCCATAAGAGTAATGTGTAACTCTTCATCACTCCTATCGTTTATATTTTATATTCTTCTCCTATATCAAAAAATAATAATAAAAATAATATCAAATATTATTAATTCATAACTATTATACATATTTTTTATTATGATTCTAGAAAAATAATCATATACTTTCCACAAAATGACTCAAAAAATGTAAAAGTCAACCATATAATTTTTTGATTTTCACCTCCCTGGAAAACATATTTTATTTTTCCAAAAAAAACCATATGTGGATAGTTATAAAAAATTATATGATTAATTATATGATATTAATGGGTAATAAATGGAATCAAAATGATTCATTAATGAATCAAAAAATAATTATGGATCCTTACAATTTAATTCATTTATTTTAATAAATTACCAAAAAAACATGCTTATGATGGATTCTATTTTACTGAACTATAGCCTTAATTTAAAACCAATGAACATTAATTTAATTTAATCATTGGAACAAATTATTTAAAAATATTTTATAATATTGGAATGATAATATTTTTTTTAATTATTGCATTCTTACTTCACTATTGTGCATGTTGTACAAAGTATCAATAATTATTAACATCAATTATAAAAAAAATTCAATAAAAATTATAAGTTTATTGAATGATTAAAAATTAAAAAATATAAATGATAATTCTTATAAATTATGATCTAAAATAATTTACTATTGTTGTTATTTTTTTATAGAGGATGAAGTGTTTTATTGAATTTCAAGAGTGAGTGATAAGTGTATTTTCATCTCAAATATCAAATTATTAGGACATGTTTTGAATAATTCCCCTGATTTCCTTTACATATAATATAAAATGAATCTTTAACATATGATATCATTAATATATATATATGTATTTATATTTTGATTTTTGTTTCATGAAAATTTATTAGTTTTAATGGGTTTCAACTCAAATGATTCTTATTTTTTTCTAGGAGTTTTATACATTAATATTACAACTTTTAGGAAGAATATAACATATCATTCACACAAACACACTCCTACGGGACATAATAGTTTATTTTATTTTAATAATATGTAAAAATTCATCTATTTTTTTTAATGATCTTGATCATCTCTCATAGAGATCTCCCCATATAGTATTCCTCTTATGAATACTCTACCTTACTTGTTTTCTATAATGTATGGATGGAATCATAAGGAATTGTTAGACAAGATGCATATTAAATGGAAAATTAATATAAGTAAATCAATAATCATATGAAATCATAACATAATGAAAATATTTTTTGAACAATAACATGAAATATATTGTTTATACCCAACCTATCATAGATCAAAATCATGACTCATAACACAAAACATTATCATTTGTGAAATCAAACACCATAAATGTGATAAATCATCATAAATAAATTATGTTCCTCTAAATCAGGACATAAATAATATCACCATTTTATAAATATAAAAAATTAAATATCTCATGGTCAAATACCTTAAAATCATCATAATGTATTATGAATAATTATTTGATTCCCATTGTAGACTAAAAAACACATATTTCTCATAGTGGATCTGGACACATCTATTTCCCATAGTGGAAGAACAAAAAAATGTTTCCCAAAGTGGACCAGGACACACCTATTTTACATTTTTTACATGGATGAACATGTTTAGCGTAGTGTATATGTACACACTAATTTCACGCAAAGGATAAGAGAACACCATTTTAACATTGTGGATAAATCATATAGACATGTTTAAAACAGTTATCTCATGAGATATAAATCATTAAAAAATTCATTGGATGGTGATATAGGATCCACCATTTCCATAAGGAAATCCATATTCATGTGTTCGACAAGATTATAAACATTCATAATTTTATCACCAATTGAAGGAAATGGGTTTGATAATAATTTATTCAAATCATAACTAATGAGATATATAAGGGTTTCATAATAATGACAACATTCCATAATAGGATATCCTATGAAATGGATCAGGCTTCATAGTCATCTTATTATAATATATCATGTGGATGAAAAACATTTTTTATAAACATCTTTTTATAAAAAACCAAAATCATAAAGATGAAAAATAATAATGGAATCTATGGATAAAATATTCATTAAATTATAACAAAAAAATTGATTTCATATTATATATAGAATGATTATTGTAATATTACCTTGAATGTTTCTGGAGGAGGATACATTTCCATTGAAATCACAGCCTAGAAAATAATGTATTTTATAATCCATCTTCTTGAAAGTTAACTACAAAACATAAAAATTTAGGATTAAAAATAATTTAAAATATTTCATGTTGAAACTGTACATTGGTCATTTAAATAATGTTTTAAAACATATATCATTTTGAAAGCATTTTTAAAAAACACTGTTTTGTATTAAAATATATTACCGATAGAACATGGAAAAAGTGTAGAATTTTATTAAAAACATTTTCTAAATTGTTGTGAGTATCATTTTATGGAAAAAGGTTACAATATATTGGAAAATAAATGAATACATATATTTAAAGAAAAGTAATTAATTTTATGAGAGATTTATCAAAATATGTTTTCATTGTAATCATAATCATATAAAATATAGATAAATTTTGAGATTTCATGACAAAATCATTACCACTTTGGTAACATTGAATAATTTTCATACTAATATAATAACATAAATTTGAAATTAATATATAATGAGGATAAATAAATTCAATATATTAAATGCCAAGGAGGATTTATATACACATATTGATGTAATATAGGTTCATAATATAACTTTTGTTAGAAATAATTACAATTGAGAAAAATTCCCTTACAACATTAGTAACTTATGAACTGTAACCCCCATGAATGAGAGATCATAAAATTTATATTTAAATACATTATATTTTTATTATATTAATAAAATAAATATTCATTGAATTTTTATACAAAATATAAAATAAATAAGTTTTGAATATGGAAAGTGTCCCACATAAGTATAATGTTAGACAGAAGCAACAAACCTTAATTAATGACTTCCATAGTACACATTCAAAGTTCAAATAAAATAAATAAAACATTATTATACACTAATTAGTAATATATATATATATATATCATAAAATATATTATTTGGTTCTTTCATTTTACTACATGTTTATAAACAATTCTATGTTAATGTTGTGTTTTGGTTAATAACCACATTATTTTTCATATATGTTTTGTATTGTTATTTTTTGTAATCATACATTGATCATGATATAATAATATAAAAATTGTAAAACACAATATAAATATAATATATATTCTTTTTTAATTAATATATTGTAAATAGTAAAATATAGTAATTGAAAATGATATACATCATTCATAGATATAGTTGGCCATACATACACATGAACACTTATTCCATTTTCATGTAATATTGAAATAAAAAAAATCTAAATGACATAATATCATTATAGGATAATTTTTATTAGATATATATGAAATATTTTCATTAAAACCATATAAATTACCATCCATGAATAGAATTAATGGGTCACATTACTTTTTTTTGGCAATAGTCTTCCAACCACACGAGCGATGTTAACATATTCCTACAAAATGGAACGTCTGACAGTATTTTTCATATAATTATTACATAATAAAAATTTTTCATAAATACCATATATATATAATATATCTTTATTTTTATATATGAATTGTAAAAATGTGCAAAATGAATAGAATCATTTTGTGAGGTTGTAATCCATTGTAAACAAGAAATATGATTTCCTAACCCATTTGATGGAAGTTGAGATGGTTTTACATCGGGAATTTGACATAAAAAATTAAAAATATCATTATTATAGTTTATTATTATATTATAATTTATTAATCATAATATAAGGAGGTAGAGGAAGAAATAATACAGAATCACTCATTCATGGACATTACGTCTTCATCCGGTATCATTTTTTTGGATTAAACATTAATCATTACTAGAATGTATTTATGTGATAAATAAGTCTTATCGGATTATAGGAGGGAATTTTAGAAGTTAATTTGGTTGTTAACTTCAAGATAAATGGTGTGATTTTGTGAATACAAGAGGATAGGGGGTTGTATTTAAAATGTTATGTGAGTGTTAAATTTGTAATGTTTTGAAAGATAGAATGGAAACCATGTTTTTTCATGTACAAAACGATCCAAAATGTACCATTATGAATCCATGATGATATTGTTTGAAATTTTTCAATAAAATGGTGTTTTATCATGTTATGGGCCATTTCATACAAATATCATTTCAGTTAAACTCCATTGTAAAACCAATTGTACCGTAACAATAGAAAATAATTTTTACTATTTTACTATTCTTTTTGGTAAAAATATTTTTTATAAAATTTATAGATTTTATAAATTATGAAGAATAAATAGATGGAATCTATATTTTCAAATGATCCTCATATTAGTCGAAAAAAATAAATTTATAATTAATCCAAAATAAGTGATGAGAATTACAATTTTTAAAATGAAAATGATCAACAATATAAAATGTTTTTAAATATAATTTCAATATTAAATTTATTTAAATGGAATATATTTTTTTATAGTATTTAAACAATTACTATTTTCATTTTTAATCAAATTAAAATTATAATGTAACATTATAAATAAGATAAATTAAATGGTATTTTTCAATTTTAAATATTTTTTCTCAATAGTAATCATGAAATAAAAAATTTTGACTAAATATACAAAAATAAACATAATATAATTTTTATGTTATGATTTCAAAAATTTATTCTGTTTTATAAATTGAATTTTATAATAGCTTCAAAAATTAACTATATTCTTATACAAAAAAATAAATAAATAGAAATATTTTTGAGAAAATACTATTTTTGAAACATATAATTTCTTTACTCTAAAATAATGTTCTTTTTAATTAATATGTCTTCATTATATAATTTTAAAATAAACAATATTATATTTTTTATCATTAATCATATTATTATATTTAACGCCTATGTTTCAATTTTCACATTTAAATATTGGTATTAAAAATTTATATTAGTTTTGTTAAAAATCAATGTGAATAAAAATACAAGATAACCTATTATTGTATGATTGGAAATATTAATATGGTGTTCTTATAACTCTATATACAAATGAATTTAATTTATTAATATTAATATATAAAATGTACTGTTTTATATTATTCCCCCCATCAAATGAATTTTTATCTGGAAATTAGACACATTCCAATTTAAAAATAATGACACTTATACCACATTACATATTCACATCCATATATGGATACATATAGTTTGGTTATCTTCAATAAAACATTGTCCAGGTGAGTGAGATCGTTTTATATATCATCCTCTATCCTGTCAAAAATCTCCACCGATTGTTCCTCATATGTAATATCATGCAAGAGTGGTTTTTACTATGAGTTTAGTACATGTGATAGATCATGTATATTAATTATCAATAGTGGTAAATGGAACACGTCCTTTCTTAATAGTTTTTCATGGTATGTTTCTTAAAATAAGATATCCTCAAATTGTTGTCAATACATTCGAAGATATTGATATACCTATGGGGTTGTTTTCAATTATTTTTTCCATTGATAAATACATACATTGAACACCTCATCAACAAAATATTATAGATCATTTTGATTATTTCTAAAAAATATTTTCTTCTTTTTTCTATAATTACTTTTTTCATAGTCTCTCTAACCTTATCATTTATCTTTTCGGGTTTATCAAGTGACAATAACATACTTTCTTCCACTTTATTATATTATTTTAGAGTTCTAAACTTCTTCTTATAAAATAACGCATTAGGATCCTTCTAAATGGTCGAGTTGAATCTATTAGTGTGAAAAAGGAAACAATGTGAATATTTTGATCCAAACCCAATTTTAAATACACATAACATGAAATTATCTTATCCCCTTTAGATTTTAATTCAACTCACATACTGATCTAATGTCCGATGACACAATGTGATGAAACTCAACTATGTACCATATGATGGTTGAATAAATTTCCAAAACATCTAGGAAAACAAATAATCCTAATAAAATGCAATTTATTTTGGTACCCAATGAAACCATAAAAATTATTAATTTATAATTTTCAATGAGGTCCTAGAGATTAATTTTTTTTATAATAATAATTTGTACGTAATTCATTATATTATCTACAACAACACATAAGTACCAAAACATTATAGATATGACAAACCCTAAAGGTTACTATAACCTTTAATAATATGTCCAAAAATGTGTACATTAATTCATCCTTAAATATGTTTTTTCTTAAATTATATATTAAACTAAAGGGTCATATTTCCATATATTTCAATTAAAATAAACATAATATTTTTTAAATCAAATTACATGAAACATAAAAAGTGGCCTCAATGAATTTTAACATATGACCCGACTTACCTTGATAAACCAATGATGATATTCCTTACTCTTATTTTAATATTAACCAGACAAAAATATGTTTCCCAAAGTCAATTGAACCTTAATTCCTTAAATAATCTATTATCTTATACAAAAAGTTTTTAATTTAAATAATGGTTCAATGATTATATTGACATAATATAAAATGATATTTAATTATTCCAAAATCCATTTAGAAGGAGATAATCACCTGAAATATCTCAAAATTTATGATTAATATGATCATCATTGTGCCCATTTGTAAAATATAAGACAATAAATATCCAAAAAATGAAGGGAGCGTGTGTATTTACTGATTATCATGATTTACATTATCCACAGTGATCATGTAAGATTTATAATTTTCTTGTTAATGGACGTTGTTTATAAACAAATTTAGTCCTTGGATTTGGGTGTTTATATACATAAATCACAAAATCGAAAATAAATCATCATTGTATTGTTGGATTCCCTTATTTTTCATCTTCTTCACCTCCACTGAATAAATTATTCCATTAATCCAATACTGATATTATCGGGATTTATGACCTTTATTCGACATGTGATGTGCATCCCATATCTATTCAAGACATTCCATTAATTATACATCCAATATTTATAGAATACATGTGGGTGGAATATAAACATTATGTTTCTACCTTTAGTACATATCAAACGAATGTTCAATATATATTAAATTATATAATATCCAATTACAATAGAATATTTGTTTTAGGTCACCAAAATATGGATTAATTTTTTCTTTTATTGATGAATTTTCAAATAAAAGATTACATTAGTTGTCCTACAAAATTATATTGTAAGGCTCTAATATATATCTAATCCATTTGATTATGTCAATGGAATATCATGTCAATATATATTCAAACAATATCAATAGATTACATACATTGAAATGGACACTTAAACTCTCCCCTTTAAGAATATTAAATTTAAACTTAATCCCTCATTTTATTATTAAGAGTAAAACTTTGTTTTTATTCACCTTCAGAATTATATATATATCCAAAATTGATTTTTCATGATCATAACACTTAATAATATAAAATACCTCATTTTTGGTCATTATCAGTTACTTTATTACTAGTTGGTCTTGGGGACTTTTAAATGAATGTATATGTTGCCTCATGAATGACATAATACTTAATATTTCGTTCTTCTTCCGTTTGTATGTTCAAAATTATTTATATAATGATAATGATATCGATGAATATCACTATTTTTTCATTACAAAATTCATAAAATGTTTTTTTGATCATAAAAAAAATCATTTCAAATACAATTAATTTTTTATTAACTTGATTTTTTAGGTTCTTTAAACTAAATTAAACTATAATATATACTTTTAGAAACAAATATCATTGGGGAAAACTATATAATCATTATAGTTCACTTGTAATATATCTAAATAATGACATAGTATATTAAATATAGAACATATTATATATATCCTAGGACATTGATTGTGAAAATAAATATAATTCTATTATCATTATTAGTATTGAGTGTGATTATTTTCTTTGAATATCCCAATGGATTTCCAAAAATTTTGTTTATCATGGACATTTTTTTCTTAGAAGGTGACAGTTATTTCTATTTCAATGTGACCAATTTAGAGTTATTACCATAAGGTAACTATTTTTTGATCCATATACATTTTTTGTATCCAAACTGGGATTAATATTATTATAAAAAACTAATTATGTCATTTATCATACTTCCATGTCATTTTCAAATACATTGACTCTTTATAGGGTTATCATTCGTTATATCCTTAGAAATAAAAATACATATATCGCATGTAAAATTGTTGTAGTTTTCTTATCCTAATTTCCAATGGTAAATTAAACCCTTCAACTTTTACCAATTATAGTTGGAATTTATTTTCAGCAATTTTTATTTCATATTTTATATAAAACATTAATAGATTAATAATCACACACATGAGGAACATAATATATTTGGGTATCTAGAGACTAATAACATAATTTTCTAATTTAGTTCATGTTAATAAATACTTTACATAAATATCAACTCATGTGGTATTTCTCATAGTAATA
The DNA here is from genome assembly GCA_963277665.1 of Viscum album. NCBI lineage: Eukaryota > Viridiplantae > Streptophyta > Magnoliopsida > Santalales > Viscaceae > Viscum > Viscum album. The sequence goes on along the minus strand of OY728152.1, from coordinate 861,646,229 downwards.
GATCCACAAACCATTCCTCATATCTTGGGGAAAGAAACATATGAAATTGCCAGGTCATATTATCATTATGGTAAACAAAAGATATAAAAATATTTCACCATAAAAAATATACTATAATAATAAGTGTATCTGATATTGAATAAAAATTAAATAGATAACACAAAACCATTCATATATAAAAATACAATTCAAGGCATAATTTATTTTTATTTTCTAAAATGTCACTCATTATGGTGATTAATCATTGTAAATAAATTATAAACAATAATATGATGTAATTATTGTGTGGGGCCATCATAAATGATTAAAACTATTTAATAGGTCATAGAGAAATAATATAACTATCGACATTGTTGGGTAGGAATCATTATTTTTTTCACATTATGGATCTGGAAAAATTCATTTCCCATAGTGGATCACGAGACACAAGTTTCTGAAAGTATATCAAGATACTCCTCATTCCCATAGTGATTCTAGACTCACATGTTTCCTAGTGATGATTATGAAAAACATGTTTCACATTGTAGATATAAAAAGAAATGGTTCTCATAGAGGATCTAGAATCATTTATTTCAAATTTAACTTATTCCCACTATTATAACATAATATATGAATCTTTTCACAATTTATTTCTGGGTGGTATAGGTCCAACACATTTTTTAATGAAAACCATATTTATGTGTACTAGAAAATAATAATCATTCAACATATCTTAACCCCTGAAAACAAATGGGTTCCATAAACATTACATCATATCTCACCCTAATAAAAATAGATAGGTTTCATAATAATTTCATAATAGAAAACTTTTAAAATAAGTTGGTATCATTTGAATTTTATTATTGTATAACCCATGGAAGAGAAACAAGTTTTATTGAAATCATGCCATCATAAATATAGACAATTCTGAAAAATAATAATAAATTTATCCATAGACCATATACAGAATAAATTACAAGTAACATCAATTAATGTCATAATATATTTTGACTAATTTTGGAATATTTCGTGGATTTTTTTTGAAGATGATATATTTTTGATGAAAAATAAATTTTAAAACAAATACAAATTAATAGAAGTGATTATCAATTAAAATATATAGGGAAAATATAACAGAATGTTTTCAAATCATTTTAAAAATATAACGATGAAAGTATCATTTTAACATTTCAACCCACTTTTGAAAACATATTGAATTTTAAAAACATTTTCAGAAAATTATTTTTTGGAAGAAAATAGATTTCATACAAATCGTAGAAATAATGGTAGAATTTCATAAAATAATTTTCTCAAATATTTTGACTACTATAGTTAAAAAATGGTAATATTACTTTATAACATGTTAGAAAACTAGAGTATAATATAATTCATGAGTTTCTTGAGATATGGTTAAAATGATTTTATTATTGGAAATATAACATAATAAATATCGATAAATGATATGATTATAACATAAAATCATTACCATATAGGTAAAAATTAATAATAATCACTATGAAGGAGTAATATAAATTTCAATAGAAAAATTTTGGTTGATTTGAATATTCATGATATATAACCCATGTCAATGAATATAAGTTCTATCATAATTTATGTTTCAGTGATTGAAAATTGAGATGGAGATACCTTACCAAATTTGTAACATTTGAATCATAAACCCCATTCAATAATGTTCCTAATTTTTTTTATAAATTCACATAATTTAAAGGATATGAATAATAAAATACATTTCTAGGTATATATATCCCAATTAGAAAATATGGTGGTCCATATTAAATATGTCTAATCATTGTAAAATGTTAGATGGAAATCCCATATCATAAGTCGTTACACCATTATTACAGTTTAAAATATCATTTCTAAAAAATATAATTATATTGCTCGTAAATTATATATATATATATATATATATATATAATTTTATTATGACCTTTTTTACCCATTTATTAACAATTCAATGTCAATGTATCATTTTGGGTAATAACCACATTATTTTTACTAAATGATTTGATGTAGAGACCTGAAGCTTGACGTACATGGAAATTACATTACTTTTGTGGAATACATAATACATAACAAAAAACAGACACACAAAGACCGTAATAGTTTAGAGTCTTTGGAAACTTGGAACGTAATCTTCTAATCGTGGTGAATGATCTTCAACATCTTCCATAATGATCTTCCACATTTTGTTTCCTTACCTAAAATCGTTCTTTTGATCCTCATGGAAAATAAAACATAAAAAATGGTGAGCTCAAATGCTCAATAATGGTAAGCATGGATAAAATAAAACATACCATATACATTTGAACTTAAAAACATGAACATAATGTTTAAACATCAAAATATTTAGCAACAACATAAAACATGGAAGAAAATAAGGCATAGATCATAATGGAACATAAATCATGATAACATAAAATAGGAATAAAACATGTAATTTTGGCATCCATTAAGCACATGTAATGATTTCCATAGTATCCAAGGAATTGCTTCCATGACCATCTTAGTGGACAAAGTCCCTTTCTGAATCGAGTTCACTCCTCATTTCAGTCCTCTAATACTGAACCGGATTAACCTACCATTCCAGCCATGTCTATCTCATGAGATATAAATTTTTACCCAATGCATTGGAGGGAGATATAGGTCCCACCCATCTCATAATGAAATCATTTTTACTTGTTCCACAAAATAAACATAAAACAATCATCATAACCCAAAGAATAAAATGGGTTTCATAAACATCATCCCATCATCTCATAATACATATAAAACAAATGGACATTTCATCATATGAAAAGTGAAACCATGGAAATCATATAGAAATTAAACTTGAAACATACACATATGAAATAATGTAATCTTAGATGGAAAATGGTTTTGATAAAACACTTGAAATGAATTCATGATGAAAATATCATTTCTTCTTCAAAATCATTATATTTTCAAAAAATATCATGCAATTTTAAAATAAAATGATTTTGATGAAAATATTCATGAAATCTTTTGTAGGATGCTTCATTAAAATAAGTCTTTATAAAACCTTAAAAATCCATTCATGCCGTATAAGTTAAAAAAACATTCTTCTCGTACTTTTTCCGGAAAAGTCAAAAAAGTACCTCGTAACGTAAACAAGAGATTGATTTCTTACATACCATGTAGTAAAATTAAAAAATGGGTGAAAATGACTTTAAACATACATGAAACCACTTTTTTAAAACATAGTCATGGATGATAGCAATAACCCCAGTAAATACTTACGAATAAGAAATATCGGATAAAAATGAGATTTTCACAATTATCCCTTACCTTAGGTCTGATATGCTTCGTAAGTATCCCAAACTCCTGTATAATGATTTAAATAATGTCATTTACTTATTACAGAATCATATTCATTGTTATGATATCATATATGGTTCACATATGACATTATATTACCCGTTCTTTTGTAAATTCCATGTTAAAGAGCGTTTAGGGTAAAATCGTTTCATTTTTCGTCCGTGTTTTGGCTTGTAATTATTCATATGATTACTTAGATAATTATTACTTAATTCCATAATATAAAACATGATTTATATATACTATATATTCAGAATATATATATATATAATAGATCGATAAATGGAATGAAATACACCGTTCATGGAGATGGTAGGCCGTACGTACGCATGAACATTGTTTTCGTTTCCTCATTGAATTGAATGGAATTAAGTAGATGACATAAATATATATATATACACATAAATCTAGTATCATTATTATGTCATATATTTCATGATTACTTATTATATATACTTTATAATCATTTATGAATTGTTAATCATTGATAATGAATCTCATCGCGTCGTGGAGACGGTATTCCGTACGTACGCACGAGCGATGATATCATTCCCATGATCGTGAAGTTTTATTGGAGTGTATGTATACTATTAAAGAATCAATATCACTTTACAATAATCATATATAGTTATTATTTACACCATTATACCCATCCAAGTAATGTGGTGGTGGAAAATAGATTACACCACAGTGGGGAGACGGTTTTCTGTACGTACGCACGCGCGGTGATTTCATTTTCCGTAGGATCGATAGATGGTGAAATAGGTTTGTTTCATAAATATAATAACATATCATTATATGATTGATACTGATGTTATTACTTCATAATTAAACAACCTAAGTAGAAGAAGTGGAATAAGAAATAAATTTGAACGAATCGGTAACAGACATTACCTCTTCTTTGAAGCGCCTCTTTGAGTCATCCTCTTAGGGCACTAAAATTGGTCTTTGAAGAAGACCAGGACCTCTAAGATGTTTCTAGGGAAGTGGAGAAGATAATTTTTCAGGGTTTTTCTGATCATGAAGGCTCAATGTGATTTGAGGAAGAGAGGGAGGAGGTGCCCTTTTATAAGGGAGGAGAGGGGAACCTTTGGAATAGCTAAAAATATTATTTTATTATAAAGTAATATTCGGTTTTTAATAGATACAAATTGATATATTTTGAATCTAATGTGGGTATGGGTCGAAATCCTCTCATAAAATAGAATTTAGACAAGTTTAGGTCATTACATTAACCTTATCTTTTAGTTTTAACTCTTAGTTAATTAGATTGACATTTACCATGTCACTTTGTATATTTATATTATATAGTTAATAAATTTACCATATATATCCAAGATACCCCCAAGTGGTACATTAATGATACAACTATCATGCTATAAGTATATTGGCCAATCCTTAGATTTTTAGGAATATAATAACCATTTTTAATATAATATTTGTTTTAAAAACTATTTTATGTCAATTTTGACACTATTTGGTATTTTGATTTTTTTGAAAATCATAAAAGAATTATTAGTTCGAAAAAAGTTAATTAAATAAATACTATCATGTCATATTAATATATAAAATTATTGGAATTCATAAAAATTCTCAAATTACATTTATTTGGGTATTTATAACATCAATTATGTCAATATTTCATTAATAAGATAATTACTTCATCATCATTGTGTCATAAATAAATTAAATTATTTTAAGTCTAAAAATTAAAAATAAAATACCATTATGTAGGAAATCATTTTAAATTTCTAATTAATTTTTATAGTCTAATTTATCTTATGTATACCCATATATTAAAAATGATTTAGTTATTAAACATTGATTTTAACTATTTTAACCCTTCTTTAAATTAATTAATAAAAAATTTCCTAATCTAATCGAAGTGGGCTAAAATAGTCATATGTTATTACTAAGGTTGTTTTTGGCCGAATTAAACTTATCCAATAGAATTAGGACATGTGTTAGGGTAATAATAATAACACTTTTACCCTTAATTACCCTATTTACTTTTAACCGTGCTAAAAAACAGTAAAAAGTTACTATTCACAAAAAATTATTTTCATCTCATTGAACCACATTTTAGTCCTTGATATTAACTGTGTCTCTTGGAGTTTTGAAATTCCACTCACAGAAGTGGTAAAATAAAGATTTATGAAAAAATCAGTTTATTTAACTACCACTTAGTGGTTTCACTATTCATCAAAAAAATTAATGTTCCCAGAAAAATACCAAAAATTAGGCCTAAGATATATTTGATATTATGAATTAAAAAATGATGCCTATTTTACCAAATTGAAAACATATCAGTTGCATTAATTATTTTAAAAATTAATTCTCGTCGTCAAAACAAATAGCCTGTTCTTAAGAGATAATAAATATCAAAAGATTGAGCCTTGTTTATGTCTGGTTTAAATGTGAAATTACATCCAAGTACAAAAATTGTATTAAATGGTAAAAATATATTCTAAATATACTTTAAAACCACTCAAATTAATAATTTGTCACTATTAATTATTTCGATTAAAAAAGTTTTTTTTAATTACAATTTAGTAATTTTCAGTATTCATCAGAATATGAAAGTTATCCGAAAAGTACCAAAATTTCACCCTAAGATAATTTCGATATTCCAAATCCAAAAATGAAGTCCATTTTGAAAGATAAAATTTATAAAATTTCAAAAAGAGGGTATTACTATTCATAATGGCTAGTTCATAATAATATTATAATAATATCTCATTTAGTGAAACTCGGTATTGCGTACTACACACGGTATCGAGGAAGGTCGTGATTGCGTGTATTGAAAGGCATGTCTGGTATGCATGTTGTGAAAGCTCTTTTTGGTGTAGTGTACAACAGAAGACATTAATTAAATTAAAAAGAATATTTTTCATAAAATCTTGGGGTGTTACCTTTTATCCCCCTTAAAATGAATTTCACTCTCGAAATTTGTCGGGGTTTTAAATGGTTTACTACTCGAAATATTCTTTAAAAGAAACCCACATTGTAAAAAGGAATACCAAAACATGGCTTTAAAAACTCATGTATGAAACATAACATTTAGCAAAATTAACTCATCACTGGGTTTCCACGTAGGAGAACATAGGTGAATATATGGATATCGAAGAAAAATCTAACCATCAAGTTCTGATGGAGAGTGGTTGAGAACATGTCTATGAAAAAGCCAACAATCAAAAAGCCATAAATTTGTGACGATCTAAGGTACCATCTGATTAATCAAATATAAGAGCACTAGGACATTATTTTTGGTTTTCATGATCATTTCCCTAAAGTTGATGAAATTTGAATTAGAAGAAATACATTCATGATTTTGGTACAGTCTCGTCGTTGTTCATTATTTGGACAATTTCCACTTCATCTCTTAAATAAATGAAGTTGAATTTTTCATTCGTGTAGTTTTAGAAGATCATGTGATATAATGATGGGTCATTCCATCTGTTTCCAACAAAAGGTTAGAAAAGTTATCAAAAAATACATAAGTCCATCTATACTGAGATTAATCATATATGGTTCTTAAAATGGACTTATACATCATATATCATACTGCTTAATATAATAAAACTGGTTTCTACTAAACAAGGACTTCCTATAGGCCAGTGGTAGGCGATAAAGGCCAGTCGCACTTCGGTTGTGGGTTCGATTCCCACAGCCTTGTCTGATGTGTTGGGATGTCGCCCATCCTGCAGGCTGTCCTTTTTCTAAAACTATATTTCTATAACATCCCATCAAGAATATTGAAAAAACTTCTTATCCTTAAACAATACTAACATATTTCCAACGTAATCCATTCCAATATTTAGGCTTATCCATAATACTGTAGTCCCCTCTCATAATATAGTTTAAACGATTACTAGAGATTTAATACCATCGTTGATACCCATATATCATGTGATATGCCTTGTTGGTCACATTCCAAACATTCTAATGCCTTAATCATTTATTCTCTTGAAAAATGAATACCCATTGTACCTTAGTGAAAACATGAATGCTGTCAAAAGTTAACTCTTTCCACATACCAAAATCCAAAAATTCTATATACTCAAACCATGATATAACCTTCTACTTATATCATTCATGAGAACATGAAGACTATCATACATTTAATTTTCTCCTTATCACCTCATTATGCGCATATCATCTAATTTCCAATAATATATGAATAACAATTCATGGTTACTGGTACCATTAATCATACACTTTCAAAACTTAAAGAAAGAAAACAGTGTAACAATTCTTAGATGTCTCTTTATTCCATAGTACCATGAGATTACTTATACAAATTTACACTTGATAAACATGTAATCATTCCACTACCTTCTTAAACCATTGACCGAGCATCAACAATTCATTCATCTCACATATCATTTGTAGTCTCTTCATCATCATCAACATAAATACTACCCATATGAACGTACTGATTCTCTTCATGAGACTTTCCCTTGGGGCATTGGTTTGCATAATTCTCATACATTCCACATTTAAAACATTTAACCTTTATTGATGTCATAGCAATACCATTATCCTCATCCATGGTGTTAACTGAACCTTTTCCTTTTCTCCTACTGGCTTTGTGTCCTTCTTTTCCACACCCAATGCATCTTCCATTTCCATTGAATCAATCTCACTGATGCCTCTTCCCATATGATTTACATAGGGGAAATTGAACTTTCTTTCCTCTATGATCATCATGAAACTCCATCTTTCTTTTATTTTCCGAGTCCGGAAACATACCAAATTTGAGCTTATTGATCATATTATGAGATTGCTGATTCGGAATAATAATGATGTTTGGACTTCCAAATCCCATTTCATTTGGTTTCTCATGAATAATATCATTCCAGTTTCCATAATATCCTCCATTATCGTGAATCATTTTGTTTCCAACCATTTTCTAAAACCCAAAAAGAATACTGTGAGGGGAAAAAATAATTCTAGAAAAAACAACATAGTAAAGGGGGAGAACCATCAATATCTAACATCTTAGGTTAAATTTTAAGATCGTTACCGTAGTTCTATGACTATATCCTATACGTATACTTATCCTTAGAGACATCCCTAGACATACCATAGAAATATCTCTAGGGATCTCACTAATGTTTTCGCATCCTAGTTTCCAAAGGTTGACTAAACCATTCCTCTGATACCAACTGTAGAGACCCGAAGCTTTACGTACATGGAAATTACATTACTTTTGCGGAATACTTAATACATAACAAAAACAGAAAAACAAGGACCGTAATAGTTTAGTGTCTTTGGAAACATGGAACGTACTCTTCTAATCATGCTGAATGATCTTCAACATCTCCCATAATGATCTTCCCCTTTTTTTTTCCTTACCTAAAACCTTTCTTTTGATCCTGGGGGAAAATAAAACATAAAAAAGGGTGAGCTCAAATTCTCAGTAAGGGTAAGAATGGATAAAATAAAACATACCATATACATTTGAACATAAAAATATGAATATAATGTTTAAACATCAAAAACATTAGCAACGACTTAAGACATGGAAGAAAATAAGGCATAGATCATAATGGAACATAAATCAGGATAACATAACATGGGAATAAAACATGTAATTGTGGAATCCATTATGCACATGTAATGATTTCCATATTAGCCAAAGCATTGCTTCCATGACCATCATAGTGGACAAAGTCCCTTTCTGAATCGGGTTCACTCCTCGTTTCAGTCCTATAATACTGATCCAGATTAACTTACCGTTCCAGCCATGTCTATCTCATGAGATATAAATATTTACCCAATACATTGGAGGGATATATAGGTCCCACCCATCTCATAATGAAATCATTCTTACTTGTTCCACAAAATAAACTTAAAACAATCATCATAACCCAATGAATAAAATGTGTTTCATAAACATCATCCCATCATCTCATAATCCATATAAAACAAATAGACATTTCATCATAAGAAAAGTGAAACCATGTAAATCATATTGGAATTAAACTTGAAACATGCACATATGAAATAATGTCATCTTAGATGGAAATGGTTTTGATAAAACACTTAAAATGAATTCTTGATGAAAATATCCTTTCTTCTTAAAAATCATTCTCTTTTCAAAAAATGTCATGAAATTTTAAAATAAAAGGATTTTTATGAAAATAGTCATGAAATCTATTGGAGGAATCTTCATGAAAATATTTCTTTATAAAACCGTAAAAATCCGTTCGTGCCGTATAAGTTAAAAAACATTCTTCTCGTACTTTTGCCGGAAAAGTCAAAAAAGTACCTCGTAACGTAAACAAAAGAAATATTCTTTACATACAATGTAGTAAAAGTCAAAAATGTGTAAAAATGACTTTATAAATACATGAAAACACTTCTATAAAACATGGACATGGATGATAGAAATAGCCCCAGTAAATACTTACGAATAAGAAATCTCGGAAAAATGTGAGATTTTCACAATTATCCCTTACCTTAGGTCCGATATGATTCGTACATATCCAAACCTCCTGTATAATGATTTAAATAATGACATTTACTTATTACAGAATCATATTCATTGTTATGATATCATATATGGTTCACTTATAACTTTATATTACCCGTTCTTCTGTAAATTCCATGTTAAAATGAGTTTTGGGTAAAATCATTTCATTTGTCATCCGTGTTTTGACTTGTAATTATTCATATGATTACATAGATCATGATTACTTAATTCCAAAATATAAAACATGATTTATATATAATATATATTCATAATATACATATATATAATAGATCGATAAATGGAAAGAAGTACACTGTTTATGGAGACGGTAGGTCGTACGTACGCATGAACGTTGTTTTCGTTTCCTCATTGAATTGAATGGAATTAAGTAGATGACATAAATATATATATACATAAATAAAGTAGAATTATTATGTCATATATTTCATTATTACTTATTATATATACTTTATAATCATTTATGAATGGTTAATCATTGAGAATGAATCTCATCGCATCGTGGAGACGGCATTCCGTACGTACGCACGAGCAATGATATCTTTCCCATGATCGTGGTGTTTTATTGGTGTGTATGTATACTATTATAGAATCAATATCACTTTAAAATAATCATATATAGTTATTATTTACACCATTATACCCATCCATGTAAGGTGGTGGTGGAAAATAGATTACACCATGGCGTGGAGACGGTATTCCGTACGTACGCACGCGCGGTGATTTCATTTTCCATAGCATGGATAGATGGTGAAATAGGGTTGTTTCATACAAATAATAACATATAATTATATGATTGATACTGATGTTATTACTTTATAATGAAACAACCTATGAAGAAGATGTGGAAGAAGAAATAAAGTTGAAAGAACCGGTAACGGAGATTACCTCTTCTTTGAAGCGCCTCTTTGAGACCTCCTCTTAGGGGGCTAAACATGGTATTTGAAGAAGACAAGGACCTCTAGTATGTTTCTAGGGAAATTTAGAAGATAATTTTTCAGGTTTTGGCCGAGTGTGAAGGCTAAAAGTGGTGTGAGGAAGAGAGGGAGGAGGTTGCCTTTTATAAGGGAGGATTGGAGCACCATTGGAATAACTAAAAAATTATTTTATTATAAAGTCATATTCAGTTTTTAATAGCTCCAAATTGTAATATTTAGAAGATAATGTTTGGATGGGTCTAAATACTCTCATGAAATAGAATTTAGACAAGTTTAGGTCATTATGTTGACCTTATCTTTTAGTTTTAACTGTTAGTTAATTAGACTGACATTTACCATTTCACTTTGTATATTTATATTATATAGTTAATAAATTTACCATATACATCCAAGAGACCCCCAAGTGTTTCATTAATGATACACCTATAATGTTATAAGTGTACTGGCAGAACCTCAGATTTTTAGGAATATAATAACAATTTATAATATAATATTTGTTTTAAAAACTATTTTATGTCTATTTTGACACTATATGGTAATTGATTATTGTGAAAATCATAACCGAATTATTAGTTCGAAAACAGTTTATTAAATAAATACGAACATATCATATTAACATATAAAATTATTGTAATTCATAAAAAGTCTCAAATTACAGTTATTTGGGTATTTATAACATCAACTATGTCAATATTTCCTGAATAAGATAATTACTACATCATCAGTGTGTCATAAATAAATTAAACTATTTTAAGTCTAAATATTACAAATAAAAGACCATTATGTAGTAAATCATTTTATATTTCTAATTAATATTTATAGTCCAATTTATCTTATGTATAACCCTATATTAAAAATTATTTAGTTATTAAACTTTGATTTTAACTATTTTAACCCTTCTTTAAATAAATTAATAATAAATGTCCTAATCTAATTCAAGTGGGCCAAAATTGTCATATGTTATTCCTAAGGTTGTTTTGGCCGAATTACACTTATCCAATAGAATTAGGACATGTGTTAGAGTAATAATAATAATACTTTTACCCTTAATTACCCTATTTACTTTTAACCGTGGTAAAAAAGTAAAAAGTTACTATTCACCAAAAATTATTTTCATCTCATTGAACCACATTTTAGTCCCTGATATTAACCGTGTGTCTCGGATTTTTGAAATTCCACTCTTAGAAGCGGTAAAATTTTGTTTTATGAAAAATTCAGTTTTTTTAACTACCACTTAGTGGTTTCACTATTAATCAAAAAAATGATTGTTTCCAAAAAAAATCCAAAAATTAGGACTAAGCTATATTTGATATTATGAATTGAAAAAGGTTGTCTATTTTACCAAATTCAAAACATATCAGTTTTATTAATTAATTTAAAAATTAATTCCCGTCATCAAAACAAATAGCATGTTCTTAAGAGATAATAACTTTCAAAAGATTGACACTTGTTTATGTCTGGTTTAAATGTGAAATTTTATCCAATGGCCAACATTATATTAAATGGTAAAAATATATTCTAAATATACCTTTACACCAATCAAATTAATAATTTATCAATATTAATTATTTCAATTAAAAAAGATGTTTTTAATTAAAATTTTGTAATTTTCACTATTCATCAGAATTTGAAAGTTATCCAAAAAGTACCAAAATTTCACCCTAAGATAATTTCGATATTCCGAATCCAAAAATGAAGTCCATTTTGAAAGGTTAAATTGAAAAAATTTCAAAATGTGGGTATTACTATTCATAACGGCTAGTTCATAATAATATTATAATAATATGTCGTTTAGTGAAACACGGTATTGCGTACTACACACGCTATCGAGGACGGTCCCGATTGCGTGTAATGCAAGGAAAGTTAGGGATGCGTGTTGTGAAATCTCCTTTTGGTGTAGCGTACAACACAAGACATTAATGAAATTAAAAAAAATATTTTCCATAAAATCTTGGGGTGTTACATTTGATTTATTAATTTAGGATGTATTAATTTTAACATTATTTAATCATTTAAATAATGTTATCCATGATATAGATTTAATATAAATTAATTATAAATTTATGAAATTATATCCATTTAATATAACTATAAGAGATGAAATACATCGTTTATAGACACGGTAGGTCATTCATGTTCTTGAATGTGGTTTCCATTTCAGGTTGTATTGATATAAAAAAATTTAAATGAAATATAATTATTATAAAATAATTTATATATCATTTTTATAAAATAATTTCATTAATCCCATCCGTATATCCATCAATGTAATGAATAAATGAATCGCATCTCTTCACATGGTGATAGTCCACCACACAGAGTAGTGACAATATCATATTCAAAAAAATAGATAGTATAAAGTTATGTGTGATATAATAATTAAATAATTAATTAATAAAATAAAAATCATATAAAAACTACAAATTTTTCACGACCCGTCCTCAGGGCCTGTGTCGTGACTATCCTAGGCCTGCCTTCCATAGGCCAGGGGCTGGCGACTAGTAGAAAAGGTGAGTCCCTTTTAAAAAAGGGAAGGCATTGCCTTATATCCTGAAACACACACACAATCTAAACACATGTATTAGAGGAAACAAGAACTAAAATAAAAAAGTAAGGCGTGATAATATAAATGGGCCAGTATACAAACCCAAATGAACAAAAAGAATAAGTATAAGTAAAAAGGGAAAACAGCTCATGGATTGTCGACTAGAGAATCCTACCATAAGGGTAGGTACATAACTCGAACAACTTTTCCCTGCGGTACGTCCCATATAGTCCATCTCTGAGCAGCCTCTGTCTGTCACCCTCATCCTCGATCATTGTAGTCTGTCGTATCCATAGAACACAACAAGGTGCGGGCGAATCCCGGGCATGGGTGAGTATAGAAATACTCAATAGGGAACCCCGATACCCCCGAAGGTCTCCCATAATCCACAAAGGATAATCCAAAGAAGAACTATACAATCATAATGTACCAACCAACCCTACATAGTTATATGTACAAACATATACCTATGTTACCAGTCACAGTCCAGCTCCAAATCTCGCGCCCAAACACAACCCAGTCCACAAACGAAGTAAACTCAAACTCCATGATGTTAATTGATGAAAGACATGAATAAGCTCACACAGGTATACATCTTTCATAGATTAATAGAGAAGATCAGATGTAGTCGCTGATTCATCTAAACTATCGGACCCACACATGATACAGATCCATCTAAGTTGTTATACCCACACAGGATATAGGACCAGCTACTATGTAGGACCCACACAAGATACTGGAATAGAAGTCATAACTTTCGGACCCACGGAGGATCCCAGTACAGTTGTCATCACCGTCGAAACCATGTATAATACTGGTACAATAGTCATCGTTTTTGGACCCACATAGGATTCCGGTATAATAGTCATCGCTGTCGAACCCACGTAGGATTCCATTATATTAGTCGCCATTGCCATCTCTAGGGTTCCCACACACAGAACGCTCGATTCAGGGAGGGTCCGCTCCTCAAGTCAAGTTTCAGTACATAAACTATCATGAAGTCCTGATTTGATGTATCTTGTACCTACGTCTCATCATAAGGAACAGAACGCGACAGACGACGCTCCAATCTGATGCCCGGTCGGAGAGTTATTGGCATTTCCGTTCTAGGGGCCCGGTTGGATTTACGATCGATCTAAAACCTACTATTTTCCAAATTTGTACAAAACTCACATAGAGTATCTCAAATAGACCCCCTCATTGTGAGGGTCCTAGTGCCATAGATAGTGCGTCGATCGAACATGCGGTCTTGAAGTTATTTGCATCTAAGCGAAGATGGCCCGACCTGTCAAACCCATTGGGCTGGCGGGTCCGCCCGACTCGGCTCGGTGGGTCCGACCCAGCTGGGGGGTTGGCCCGACCTGGTTTGGCTGGACTACCCCGGCTGGGGGGTTGGCCTGGGTAGGTTGGTTGTGGCCCGCCTGCGGGCGTGCCCCCCCCTGCGGGCCATTCCGATTCACCCTGCGGAGCCAAGCGGCACCGCCTCTCCCCTTCCCGGCCTGCTGTAGCCGGCCGGTTCTACCCGGCCCACGTATCCCCCATAGTGGGCCACAGTTATTCCCATGCGGCGCTTGCGGGTGCCCCCATTCTCTAGACCGTTTGTCCATAGCCAGACAATTCTACCAGCCAAGAAGCACGCAGTTGCAGGCCGCAGTATCCTCCACGCGGTGCTTGCAGGCACCGCTGTCCTCCAGCCCGAATGGATGGTTCTTCCATCCTAGCATCCCATGGACACAGGCTACGGTTTCCCTCCACGCATCTAGCACGATGGCACCAGTCGTCCACCGTCGCATCCTGGCATGGCCACAGCCTTCGGCTCCACAGTGCGGTGCGACGACCCCGTGCCTCTACATCCGCCACAGCCCTCCCGAACGTGGTTTATCATTCGTATGTCGTTGTCCTTCTGGCCACTGTTATTCTCTGGCACCGTGTGATGGCACCGTGCCCTTTCAGCTTCTCCTCCGACGTCATCAAATGGAAACAAAAAAGTGGAGGGTCGGGCCGTCTTCATGTTGTACGAACCCTCCTCGTCATATGATATCATTTGGTTTCCCAACCAGAATTGTGTATGAAAAAGAATGAAGGTGTATTCTCATATTATAAAATAACACAAAATTCCCCAAACTCGATTTGAAGTACGTTGTCGAAGGCACAGAAAAATAATTCATATATGTCGTCGAATGTTGCGCCTATCACACGCCGCTAATTCCGAGATCATGTCTTGTCCTCTTTCTTTGTTGGTGATGGTGTGTTCTTCGTTGGAGAGGAATTTCTCTCTCAAGGTTCCAACCAAAAGATCCACACAATTATCATGCCAACCAAAGAAGAATAATAGACTTGTCTATTATTTAGTTGTTGGAAAATGAATTCAAAAGAATTGAAATAGATTAATTAATTGAGTCATTAATTAATCTTTATGTGTGGGCACCATTATGAGGGAAGGTGGACGGTGGAGGGTTTAACACATATAAATAGGGGGTTCCAAGGATTTCAAGCTCGTGTGGGACCCACCTAGTAATATCCACCCAAGGGAGGTTTTATGAGGGTGGGCCCCACCACTAACCTCCCTTTGGTGGTTTTAACCACCATGCAATAAAAATATGTTGCACATATTTTTATTTAATTTATCTAGAAAACATCAAAAATTAACTTCCGCTTTCGATAAAACACAACTACGGTAAAGGTCTCCTTAAGAGAATATCGGCGTTGTGAGTTCATAGGTGTCCTCAGATTTCAATTCTGAGCACCGATTCAAAAGATATAAATTCCCTCAGGTATGATTAGTGAATGTACCAGAACGAAAGTTCAGAAATTGATTCTGGGGACACTGGGGCTCGGAATCAGGCGCCGTCAGAAACTGCGGACTCATAAATTTCCCATGTATTTAAGAAAAAAACTTCCGTGAGATTTCTAGGTCTTAAAATTATCCTAACTCCGTCGACCCTCTAACTCTTCTTGGGAGGTCCCTTTACTGTCTTCTAATCACTTTCATGGCGGGTTGGGCAGTCACATGCCATGTGGCCCTGCCCGCCGCATGCATAACATTGCCTGCTCTTCGTATAGGTGGTTGTGTCTCGTGTGCCATGCACAACCGAACCTATATTCTGGTTTTTCTCACCTAATGGCCTATTCCTCTTAGACCTCTAAATCATATGTCTACTTCATGCTGCAGAAGACTCCACTACGTGCAACCCTGTGGTGGGTATCATCGCTGGTGAATACTCAGCGAGAAAAATATCCAATAGAAGGTCTTGCTCCAGCAGCCCCTCCTGCGTTGGAATGATGAGGGGAATCGTCGATGCCCTGATCTCATGCATGTGTCCTTGTTCGAAGGTCCAGGCCCTGACGAACGGGTCTCGTACCATTTCTGGGGAGTAGCGTGAGAGATTCGTGAACGTTGCAGAGTACAGAGTTACTGTCATGATGCCCTGCTGCAAAAGAAGTAAATCTCGAATCCACCCCACAAGAAGGGTGGCTTGAAAAATCTTTGAGTGAAAGAGACAATCGACGTCTATCTAGAGTAATTATTCCTCTCCATGCACCTATAACATTAGGCTCCACCATCATCCTGCATCTACATGCAGGATACTGGCGGTAAGGATCAACATGAGGTTGGCTAGTGTTCCTATAAATCTGAAAACTCTCACGATAGCCTCCAGCCTATCCTCATCAGCATGTGGGTCTGTATCTCCCAGGAACCTAGGCGGCCTCTAGAACTGGAACTCATGCAACACACTCAGGCTACGTGCACTCTCTGTTTCTAGAGCTGGTGGTATCGGTGGCCTAGCGGGCAGTGGTACCGCTGGTACCTCCTCTGTGATGGGGCCCTACACTGAGGCCTCATCGCTCGGTGGGATACCATCTCATATGAAACTCGGAACCCTAGCTGGTTTCCTTCATGGGGCCATACTAAAAAGAAACAAGTGAGCCACGGTTATAAAAATATACCTGGTGAGCTGACACATAGTAATCAGGAAGAAAACATTTTCAAAGGTAACACACACACAATCAGGGTTTTCATGAACTGATTCAGAAATCAGAAGTTAGAGTCCAAGTGTATATATACATCGGCCGTCGTACCAACATTATTTTCCCTAAACTGATAACCACACCCAAAACACTTAACAATATTGTTGTTAAATGAATCAGAGTCTATGTTCTATGGTATAATAGACTTCCTTGATACCAATTTGTCATGACCCGTCATCAGGGCCCATTCCTTGACTAACCCAGGCCCGTCTTCCATAGGCCAGGGGCAAGCAACTAGCACCAAAGGAAAATCGCTGTTAAGAAAAGAGAAGGAATTTCCTTCTAACTTGAAACACACACACAATCTGAACACAAGAAGTAGTGGGAAAATTCATTAAAATTGAAAAGTAAGGTGTGCTAAATGTAAATGGTCTTGTATACAAACCCACCTGAAAAACAAGTACAAGTACAAGTAAAAAAGGAAAACAACTCATGGATCGTCAAATGGGGAATCCTACCTAAATGGTAGGTACATAAATCGAACAACTCATCCCTGTGGTACATCCCGTCTAGTCCAGAATCATGAAGCCACCATCTATCAAATTCAGCCTCGATCACTTATGTTTGTTGTCTACACATAACACATCAAGGTTCGAGCGAAGCCCGTGCAGGGGTGACTATAACAATACTCAGTATGGAAACCCGAGAGCCCCGAAGGTCTCCCAGAATCCAAAATGGATAACCCACAGAAAAATAATACAATCATAATGTACCAACCAACCCTACATAGGTATATGTCCAAACATATACCAATGTTACAAGACACAGTCTGTCTCCAAAGCTGGATCCCAAACAGAACCCAGCCCACAAAGGAAGTAAAGTCAAACACCATGATGATAATGGTTGAATGACATGACTCAACTCAACCAGGTATATATCTTTCGTAGAATGATAGGGATGATTTGATGTTGTTTTTGATTAATCTTGGCTGTCAGAACCACATAGGATACTGGACCAGATAAGCTATCAGACCCACACAGGATACAGGACCCGCTACTATGTCGGATCCACACAATATTCAGTAACAGAAGTCAGAACTGTCGAACCCACGGAGGATCCTGGTACAGTAGTCAACGATGTATAAATTAACATTGGATTCTAGTAAAGTTTTCATCGATGTTGACCCCATGTAGGATTATGGTACAATAGTCATCACCGTTGAACCCATATAGGATTCCTGTATAGTAGTGGCTGCATCCAGCTCTAGGGTTCCTGCACACTGCACGCTCGATTCCGGGAGGGTCCTCTCCACAAGTCAAGTGTTGATACATCAACTATCATGAAGTCCTTATATGATGTATCATGTAGTTCATTCTCCTCATAAGGAACCCAAGGCGACATATGTCGTGTCAATTGGATGTCTGGTCTGAGAGTTATTGGCATTTCCGTTCAAGGGGACCAGTTGGATTTACGCTCAATCCAAACCTGACAATTTTCCAAAGGATTCCAAAACTCACTTATAGTATTGAAAAACGAAGACCTAGTCGTGAGGGTCCCAGTGCCGTAGACGGCGCGTCGACCAGACGTGCGGTCTTGAAGTTATTCGCATCTAAGCGAAGACGGGCTCGGCCTGTCACACCCAGTGGGCGGGCGTGTCAGCCCGACCCGACTCGGCGCGTCTGACCCGGATGGGGTGTCAGCACGTCCCTGTTTGGTGGGTCTAACCTAGCTAGGGGGTCGGCCCGGCCCGGTGGGGCGTGGCCCACCTGCGGACCAGGCCCAGTGGGGTGCAGCCCACCAGCGGACCCGACCCGCGCTGCAGGCTGGTCTGGTTCCCTTGGCTGCGCCAAGCGGCGCCGCCTCTCTATTTCCTGGTCGTCCATAGCTGACCGGTTCTTCCCGGCGCACACAACGCATACAGTGGGCCATGTTTCTCCCCATGCAGCACCTGCGGGTATCGCGATTCTTGAGACCAGCCAGCCATAGTCGGCCGGTTCGCCCAGCCAAGCGGCCTGTGGCTCCAACCCGGCTGATAGGTGAGTACCATTACTTCCAGCCGAGCGGCCCGCGGAAGCAGGCCGCTATTTCCCTCCTTGTAGCCAGTGCAATGGCACATGTCCTCAACCACCACGGCCTAGCCTGGCTGTGGCCTTTAGCTCCACAGTGTGGCGCAACGGCGCCACACCTCTTTAATTGTCATGACTCTCCCGTCCGTGGTTCCTCTTTCGTCTGCCACAGTCCTCCTGGACGTTGTTATTCTCAGGAGTGGTGCGACGACACCGCACCCTTTCCGATTCACCTCCTACATCAACCAAATGGAATCTACAAAGGGGAGGTTCCACCATGTTTGTGCGGTCTAAACCCTCCTTGTCATATGATATAATTTTGTTTACCAACCAGAATACTGTACGATGAAGAACGACGGTGTATTCTCATATTGAAAATTAGTACAAAATTAACCTACCTCGATTCGAAGTACATTGCCCAAGGTGTGGAAAAATAATTCGTAGACGTCGTCGATTTTTTCTCCCATCACACGTTGTCGATTCCATGCTCAAGCGTCGTCCTCATTCTTCGTTGGTGACAGTTCTTTCATCGATGGATAGGAAAGGCTCTCTCATGGTTCAACCCAAAAGCTCCACACAATGATCATGCCAACCAAAGAAGAATAATAGAGTTCTCTTTTATTTTGTTGTTGGAAGATGAATTCAAAAGAATATAGATAGATTAATTAATATATGCATTAATTAATCTTTAGGTGTTGGAACCATTATGAGGGAAGGTAGAAGGTAGAGGGTTTAACCCACATAAATAGGGGGTTCCAAGGGTTTAAAACCCATGTGGGCCCCACCTAGTAATATCCTCCCAAGGGAGGTTATGTGCGAGTGGGACCCACCACTATCCTTCCATTTGGAGGTTTTAACCACCATAAAATAACAATATGTTGAACATATTTTTATTTAACTTATCTAGAAAACCCCCAAAAATAACTTCTGCTCTCGATAAAACAGAACTGTATTAATTGTATCCTTAAGCGAATACTGGTGTTGCGAGTTCATCAGTATCCTCATATTTCAATTTCGAGCACCGGTTCAAAAGATATAAAATCCCGCATGTACGTTTACAGAGCATACCCAAACAAAACCTCAGAAATTGATTCCGAGTACACCGGGCCTCAAAATCAGGCGCCGTCAAAAACTGTGGACTCATTAAATTTCCATGTAATTAAGAAACAATTTTCCACAAGATTTCCTGGTATTTACAAAATTCATCATTAATACCATAAATTTGATTTGGTAATAGAAAAATGAATAACATTGGTTTTTAGGGGGTAGTCTATTGTATATATGACTGATGATTCAATTACCGATTTGATAGAAGTTGATATTTTTTTACAAATCTAAATTTCATGAAAAATTCTATATATATTTATGATAGATGTAATATTTTATCTACTTGTTATTATAAGAATTGTAGTAGGTGGAGTATGAAATAAATAAAAAATTATTGTCGATGAATATTACCTATTCATTGGGAATCCCACGTTGGTTTGCAGAAAAATACATCCTAGGTGGTATTTATTTTCAACAAAAGGATAATATTTGGAGATGATTAATTTTTTTAAGATTTTGTTTCAGGTCACAAATGATCCAAATGTACATTATAGTGTCAAGAAGATATGAAATTGGTGGAATTTTTAATGTATGTTCAGTGGCACAATTTCATTTTAATGAAATAATGAATTTGACCATAATTTTTTCATGTAAAAAGTCTCCAATAATAGACCATTATATTTAATAGAAGATTTAATTAGGTTATATGACCATTAAATTGTTTTGGCCATATTTGGGATCATCTTTTACTTTTATTTTTTGGTTTAAATCATAAATAATTCCATTTTTTTATAATTCTTGTAAATAATTTATATTGATTTTATTACTTATGTTTCGAAAAAACATCATATAAACATATTATATAGTATAAATTTGTTATTTTCCAGATATTTAAATACATTTTTAAAATTTCCCTCTCATATGTGGAAAAATTTAATTTATAACCAATCTCATAGAAGCGATATGAAATCATTTTTTTAATGAGAAAATATTTACAAGTTTACAATGATTATATAAAGAACTTAAATATGAAATTGATTAAAATGAACTATATTGTATTAATTATAGTATAATTGACATAATTTTACTTTAAACCCCAATTAACATATAAATTATCATTATATATAAGATAATAGAAATCAAAAATTGAAATTAAAATTCTGTATTTTTAATCTAGTTATTAAAAAATTAAACATTTTATAAAAATATTGAAAATTTACCATATATTATTTTTTATATAACTAATTAAAAAATTAATATTAAATTTATAAAATCAAATTTATAAAATTTTGAAAGAATAAGTTTATTATAGTTATAAAGTGGGAATAAATAGATTAGTTTATGAGAAAATAATATTTTTTAAAAATATGATGGCATTAATAAAAAATAATGTACCTTTATATTAATATGTTTTTGTTATATGAGTCTCTTTTTATTAAAAAATTATATGATTTATTAAAATTTATATCTATATGGTTAATAAGTTGGTAATAATGGTCACATTTAGATAACAATATTAATAATATATTATTGTTTTATTAAAACATGGGGTCATGTGAAAGATAAGAAAAGTTGATGATCAGTTTAGATAAAGCTTAACATGGTTTTTTTATAACAGAAACAATAGAATAATTATATTTTTTTGGAAAAAATAATATATAAAAAATTATGATGTTACATTTCAAATGAGATAATGATTTCTATTTCAGTCTCTTTTCTTTTTGGATGGAAATAATTCTATCCCTAGTCTATATTAATTATTTTCTATAAACAAAAATATAAATAATTATATAATTTAGTATTTTAATTATATATTAACCCAAACATTCATGAAATAGTTATAGTATTATGTTTAAAAATAAATATAGTTGTTCATTAATGTAATGGTTTCAAAAAGTGGTAATTTTTTAACATTTTTTTTCAATATATATGTTTTACAAAAAATAATGAATACTATTCGTCCTAAAGATTTATTTTCAAGATACATTTTTTTATTAGAAATCATATTAAACCTTCCTCTATGGATTATTCTTTATTAATATTACCCAATGTAATGAATATTTCTTTTTTTATTGCAAGTTTCTAATGTACTTATAAATGTTTTTTAATGTGACTAAGCATACCTATTAGTTTATTATACATCACTAATATTAATATATAATGACAATATCCGAGTTATTTTTAAGCACTCCTTAAGATCAACTCCTTCCACTTAGTGTCAAGGGAAATAAATTCTTTTTGTATACAAAAAATTTCATTATGAATTTTGTTTATTATTAAATTACATTGATTTTTTTTGTAATTTTAATTTATTAATTAATATTTTGAAGGAATTATAATAACATAGTTATGGGTGAGGTATACAATAATGTATCAACTAAATGCATCGATAAGTCTGATGAGGAAAATTGGGATTATTATTTTAGAATTATGTATAATTACTTGGAAGGAGACAGTGATGGTGTGTTTGAGGGGTATTCATGAGGACTTTACCATATTAGTAGTTTTGTCATTAAAAATTTTTTATAGGTAAGATTTCTTATCTTGATGGATTCACTGTATGTTTATGATATATGATAATATAAAATTTATTATTGTGTTGTTAGTTTTTTTTAAAATGTCACTATTTATTTACTGTTATTCATATACATATTTGATGATAAATTTATTGATCATTTTGATAATTTATTTATTATTCATTCTTCCTTATTTTTTTACATTTTTTATCGAAGATTTATTTTCTGAATATAACCTCTTACATGAGATCTTATTTCACCCATTTTTCCCAATAACAAGGGTACCAATAAGACATATTTGAAAGAAATATTGAATTTAATAATAGGAATAATAATTTTTCATGCAATTTATGAATTAACTTATATTTCAAATATAAAAAGGGAATATTTTTTAATATTGTTTCTAATGTGTAATGAAATATTCTATTTTTTTGATTTAATGTTATATTTATTATACCAATGTAATAATATAATAATAGGACATGTGTTTCTAGAGACATTATTATTATAGTTTGTATACAAAAAATTTAATAGTTTTTTTTTCAATTATATTTTTGATGAATGAACCTAACACATGTATTTGGGTAACCCTTTAGAATGGTTATGATCATTTACCAGTATATAAATTTTTTGGACAGAGTATGATGAATTGTTTTAGAAGAGATGATGTAGTATATATGATATAAATTTTATTAGAGGGGGGAATATAGTTACCATATAATGACTTGATTAGATAATGACTAAATTGATTAAAACAATTAGAACCACATTAAGAGAGAATAAACATGAGACAATATATATACCAATAATTGATGAAATGATTTGAAAAATCAAGCATGGTATCAGGTTTTCATAAAAGTACCTCCATGTAAGGGAGTTATATATTTTTGAATGAATTTAACGTATTGTTATAGGTATATCATTTCTTTTGAAATATTTGATAGATTTGATGTTATGGATTTTTTTATGTCTATGTCCCCCATCTTGTCTATGGTGCACAACATCATTCATGTTTCATTATTGAGGATGTACAAACAGAAAACATATAATAACCTTTTAGGAAATCAAATATGAAACTAAATTGACTAATACTGAAGAGAGTATTTAAATTATTGATCTTATAGTGAATGTGTTGAAAAATCAAACAACTTAGTCGATGAAACTTATTTAGAGGAATCATGTGGGAGATGATAAAATGTGGGATCCTTATTATGATTTACCCTCATTTTTTGGGAATATTTAATTCATATTTTTATGATCAAATTATTTTTTGAGGGAGAATGTAATAAATGAGACAATACTATAACAGGTAAACTCGAAATTCTAAATTAATTGAAAAAATATCAGTTTATCATAATTGTGTTTTTTTAGTATAATTATATTTAAAATATTATTTTCTAAATTTCAGAAAATATATTTAATAAATATGGAATAATTTTTAAATTTATCATGATAAAATTAACTTCTTGTGCATTTCATGGATTTCCATAAAAATTGTTAATTTTGGGGTGAATACTGAAATATATACTTTTTAAAAATGACACAAAGTATTATGAAATAATATTGATATTCCAATGAAATAAAATATTTATAAAATCATTCTATCATGTAAATTTATTTTTGAGAGTAAAATAAAAAATTTAATAATATAAAATATATATATAAGTTACTGTTCTATTATTTCATTTTTAGAACCAAATATTTATTTTATTTGAAGGGAAAATTTATTTTGGTCTATTAAATTTAATTAAGTACTCAAATTGATCCATTTGGTTGCCTATTTATTCTATATCAACATAATTCACTATTATATATATATATACTAATAAATATTTTGAGAAATAAAAATTTACATAATTTTGGTGTAAATTACATTTTAAAGTGAAAACAAATTTCTCTATAACTGTTTTTATTTATTTTTTACAACCATTTTGTGACATGACATTTTATTATTTAAATTAATAAATAATTTTATTGTTATTTGCTTAAAAACAAGTTTAGATGTGAAAAAATAATTTGTCATGGGAAATATAAATTATGGTAAAAACATAAATTATAGGTGGAATGAATTAGTCATCTTATAATTTTACCAATATTTGAGTGGATGAAATGATGAAAAACCAAAAAACACAACATATTCTTTGTTTTTATACTATTTGGGACAATTTTTCCCCTCAAATATATCATTTATACAATATAATTAGAATTAAAAAATTTCCACCCCTCTCACTTATAAAAGGATCCTACATGACCCCACTTACCCCAAATATAGTGACTATATTATTGAAAATTCTCTAAATTAATCCATCCAAAAAAGAGCAATAATGTAATATTTTTTTAGTATCCCTGAATTAATTACGTAATATTCACATCAAATTATCTTCTATAGGGGCACAGTTGGAATTCAAAATCACTACTACTTAATTTTTATTCTTTTGATTAATTTTTTACTAGAACAAAATTTATTCTACATATATGAACATAATTAAATCAAAACAATTAATAAACATAAATTACAATTTTTGAAGGATTATTTATTTTTAACCCTCTTACTGAACATTAAAATATGATAATGACTCCAATATTATGTGCCAACTATAGCAACTAGGAATAATATATTTATTTAATCATCACCATATTACATGGGTGGTTATAAAAAATCATTCTAAGAAGATATATATAATATAAATATTTTATATGTTTCATGAATATTATTTTTTAGGGATAAAATAATTATTGATGAACATTATAATATAAAAAAAATCAAATGAGTAATTTCTTGAAACAAGTTCTTCGGGGGTTCCATTCTCGCAAACCGCACCTATAATATTATTAGAATGAAAATGTGGATACAGAAATCATTTTATAAAAAAGTAAAAAAATTTGTAACTTGGGAATGAGAAACATGTTATCATCGAATAGGTTATGAGATCACCATTAGAAAACATGTACGAGGTGATCAAAATTACTAACAAATTATGTTTAATGTAAAAATCCAGATACAAATATTTATTTATTAATGAATTAATATATAATAATATGACATGTAATGTATATATGAAGAATTATTTTAATCAAATGATTAATATAGTTGTATATGTAATATAAGAGTTGAAGTGATTTTTTTAATGTTATAACACCCCATGATTCTAAAATATGACCATCATTTTTGATATTTTGTATGACACCAAATACAAAGATTATAAGGTAATATAACATCCCAATAATTTATTATATATTAATATTTATACAAATTCAATCTCTTCTATGTCTTTTATTTCACCCAACTACAGTTTTTAACAAAACCTTATAATCTGTGAAAATTTTATTCCTTAAAAATTACTATTATAAACTAGTCATTAAATATTAAGGTATAAATAATAATAAATAAATTATGAAAAACAGAACATCTAATCATTTATTTAACATTTTAAATAGATATAATTTTTTATGAGATAAAATTTGAACCATTTGAATGAAAAAGAAATGTTTTCTAAAAATATGTATATTTCTAAAATGCTATTTATTAATGATTCTCCCAACTAATTTAAAAAATAATTTTTTTAATGATGATTTAGGAATTAATAAAAAAAATATACATAATTTTTAAATAATAATATCAAAAATATATTATTGTGTTTTTTTTGGAAATTTCAGAAATGATTCATTTTAGGATAAATTTTCAAATATACCAAATTTTAATAAAACAATACCTTTATGGTAAAATTTTTATAAAGAGTAATTATATTTTATTTTACTTAAAATTTAAATAGGAAAATTATAATTTTATAAATCCAATATAGTTCATTGGAATCATTTTGATATTGATTTTTTCTATAAAAATATTGTAATACATTAAACATTTTCTCATTAAAAATAATAATTTTTATCACGACTATGGGATTAATTATAAATTTTAATTCTCTTGTATTGTGAATTGTATTTTTAAATTTATTTATATATTTTTAAGCATGATTATTTTTATTATCAGTAATGGATAATTTAATTATATGGCCTTAATAAATAGAAAAACTATTAAAAATTATTTAGCATTATTGAAGTATTAAATAATGTACCAAGGGAGTAAAACTAATAATAAAATGGATAAAATTAGCTATGAAATTGTGTAACACCTATTTTATATCCATATTTAGTCCTTTTTATTTCTATTTGTCGATAATAATCCATTTGGAAAATTTTATAATGTTAAAAATGTTGTTATTACTTTTTATTGATAAAAATACAATTGTTCCACACACCTCACCTATAAAAGGCAGACCACAGACATCACTTATAAACACCATCATACCCTTCAGGTTCTGACCAAACCTACCAAAATCACTTTCAAAATTCCCAAATATTATCTGAGAAATAGTGTTTTTTGTAGAAATATATCCCTTGATGGTTTTTTGTGAAATTCTAAGGAGGTTAAATAAGGAATTTTTAGTGTTCATCAATTGGAGTTTTTATTTTATTTCTTATTTCACCTCATTTGATAATTATTAAACCATAATAATAAAACATTATAATTTTCATAAATATACTGACATGTTACTATTTTAATTTAATGACCTAATTCCATCCTCACTTCCATCAAATGGGTTATGAAATTACCATTTTTTATACCAGTAAATAGTGCCCCAGGAACCAATGTCTTCTATTTTTCCATTACCACATCTCACATTATGAAATTATAATTGTTCAAATGTATATATACATATACATATATATATATATAATTTATGACATAATTATTCCTTTTGTTTCCTTATATAATTTTTACCTTTTTTACATTCCATTCTAAAGAGGATATGATAACATCATTCGTGTATTTGGAAAACTACCCCCTCATGAAGCGATGCATTTCATTACTGACTAAAATGATACATGGAAGATAATAATGAAGATTTTAACTAATATATATGATATAAATTTTATCGTTGTGATAGAAATATAAAAATTTTCATTCTGAAAATAAAATATATTATTTTTCATTCATAAATTGAAAAAGTTTAACATCATTCATGCATGTGTGTACTACCACCTTCACAAAGGGATATGAATATGTTTTCATCACCAAAAAACATTGATCATTTATATATGTATATTTTTAAAAATAATAAATTATATTTTATATTATAAAATGTTTTAAATATAAATTATTATTTAACTTCTTCCTATAATGATCATTGAATAATTGAAAATTTATCCATGCATACGTACAACCTAACACCTCCATGATCGTAATGTTGTTCATTTTCCCATACCATATTCATTTATCCATTAAAAACTAAATTTTAAAAATAAATATGATAATAATTTCATTATTAATATTTTATAGATTTTGTGACTATATAATGTTCCCCTAAATTGGGACATTCATGACAACAATTGAATGAGAAATAAAGGAAATTAACACTTAGATAAATGAAATAATGAATTATTTATAATATAAGAGTTATAAGATGTTATAAAATGATCATATAGGATATTATATATATATTTTTGAATTTTTAATAAGTTAGTAAAAATTTTAAACTCACTGTTAACTGTGTTAAATCATGTTTTACCAAATGTAAGTATGGGGTCAGAGACATCATGTACCTTTCCCTTCATTCATCCATATAGTAATTTGATATAAAAAATTTATTTTATATGGTTGATATAATTCCCCTTTTAAATTTAATACCAAAATTTCATAATAATTCATTGTGTTTTATGTATCAATTTTAATTATTTCATCCATGTAGATTAAAAAAAATGTAACAAAGTGGTGGTGAATTTCAAAACCCAATTTCCATTCATCATGTTATAGAACATATTAATTGTATTTTATATTATAAGATTATTTATTTAATGAATTATTATAATATTATAAATTATTTTATATTATAAAATTTTTATTTAGATTTTATAATGAAATTATTATTTAATTATTACTTCTACCTTATTATATATTCGAGGGTAAATTTCAATATCTAAATTTAATCATGATTTTTTATAATTTAGTTTACATTTAAGGATATTATTTGATAATGGTTTTATAAAACTGTTCATTTTATTCTTCTATAGTTATTCATTAACACTATAATAGAATGGTTTTAATTTTCCACTCTTTGGTACTTAAAATTACTAAGAAAATATTTTAAAAAAATATTTAATCATTTATCTCTTTAGTTAGATATCCATTTTATTCATAACCCATGTATTCCAAAAATGTTTCCAAAAATTTTGACATCCATTTCATAAATTATTTATTAATTATTTTTACGCATTTTATCTTTTTTGGAAAAAAAATCAAATTTTATATTTATGTCTTTTTAGAAACAATGGAAATTTATGTTTTTCTGAAATAATGAATGGAATATTTCTTTTAACAAAAATTAAAATTTCAAAACATCTGATCATCATGAACAATTGTAACATCCAATGTAAATAAAGAATATAAAAATTTAATATTTATTAAAATTATTTAATAAAATATTAATTTTACCTTAAATGGGATGTTATGTTCTAGGGCACACCTGATAGGTAGCAATAGGTTTCATTGAAATCTTGTGTTCCACACAACGTTGAGTTAAACTGAGAAATAATAAAAAAATATTATTAGTTTAAATGAAAATTAACACATAACAGTTCTATTAGTGGGAATGAAAAAAATAACCATGTTATGATTATTTGTGTATCTTGAATGGTTTTACATTTATGCATGAAATTTTAGAGGCTTAAAATAAGAAATAATTTGATTTTAAGCATAATACTTTAATATTCATTAAAAGGTCAATTTAATGCCTTTTCATGGATAACCCACTTTATATATAGTTTTGGTAACTTTTAAATTTTCTATTTGACAAAATAAAATTAATCTTTAGAAGAAAGACATCAAAATTTACTTTGGGAAATTTTTTGATATTTTGCTCATAAAATTCCTTTTTTAATGAATAGTGAAAAATAATTTATTTTAATTCCAAAATTCCTTTTAATCTAATATATATATAAGGATTTATTAACCTCATAATTGGTTTTATATTGTAGTGATATTATGTTTTTACCATTTCATCCAATTTTGGTCATTGGATGAAATTTCATTTTGAAATTGGACATAAATAATTTTCAATCCTATGATATTTATTATTTCAAAAAACAATATTTTTGTTTTGACAATGATAATTAATGCTTAACTAATTGGATGATTCTTTTCGAACATTAGTCACCTTATTTTCCACTTTAATATGTTTTTAACCATTAGATAAAAAAAATAATTATATAATAAACTAATATTTTTACACATTCCTAAAGACCCCCTCATCCACTTATAAAATGACCTCACTTCTAACAAATTACACACAATTCTGATGCCCCACGACTCAATCGACCACTACCCGATTAAGCTTTCTACATCCCTATCCTCTACTGAAAACCCTTACGTTAGGCAGAAGGCAAATCAAGTAAACCATTTGGTTCAAACCAAACAGA
The DNA here is from genome assembly GCA_963277665.1 of Viscum album. Lineage (NCBI taxonomy): Eukaryota > Viridiplantae > Streptophyta > Magnoliopsida > Santalales > Viscaceae > Viscum > Viscum album. The sequence goes on along the minus strand of OY728152.1, from coordinate 861,615,837 downwards.
GATACCTGATAAAAAGTTAACATCTTCTCTTACGTTTTTTGGTTTTATATTACTTCTCCAATCCCATAAACTCTCTTTATTACATTATTTTATAAAAACAAATGTATCCTCAATATAATATGTTTTTTGTTATGATAAGGATGAAATATAAACATACACACACCACCATCAAATGGTTAAAGAACATACTGTTTCTATGGACAATGAACAACTACCTCACAAAATAATGATTGTCCAAACATCTCCTACCCCCGACCATGGTGTCCATTATGATGTTATTGTACTTATATATGACATATATTATGTTTATATTCCCTCTATCCTTCTGTAATTTGTTTTCAAAAATTCTTTTATACTTTTGAATATGTCTAAATACAATAATATCATTTGAGGAATTGCTGAATACCGCCCCCTCATGGTAATATGAATCATTCATGTCATACATGGAATGTATAAAGGATGACTTTAATAAAATTATATAACATATATACCATATGATCCTATAATGTAATTATAATATAACATTGTATTATTTTGTTTTCATTCCATTAAATATGAAATATAAATGCAAGTAGTGTTCATTCGTACGTACAACTTACCGTCTCCATCAACGGTGCATTTCATTTCTTATCGTCAAATGTAATGTAATATTATAAATTCAAACATATACTGGATATATAAGATATATATGATATCAACATCATGAATATACTTCTTGTGATAATAGACTATTAAACAGATGAGAAAATTGTAATTATAAAAAGTTTATTTTTGACTAAATTTCCAAATATTAACAAAATGACCATTATTTATATAAATGATTACATAATGTTTATAATATGGTAATAAGTGATATAAAATGAATAATAAAATTTAAAATGGTAATTAATAAAGTAGTAATTATCTTTATCTTATTATTCAAGAGATTAAAGAATGAATCAGTCAAGTTGGACACGAGGTAAGGGGTTTCATATTTCACATTTATTTCCTTGATATTTCCATTGTTCGCCACCTGTTTATTGCATGTGGTGTATTGTGTAATTTAATTTGACATATATTATTATGATTCTATTTATATTCATGGTATTTTGTGACACATTTTTTGTTTATTAACTCTTCGTTATACGACTAGATTGATTACAACGTGGTAAGGGGTTTTCATCTAACTTTTTATTCCACGGAGACTGATGATATGATTGCCACTATTTAATTTTATGTGGAATATTTACCTCCCATGATTTTATTATTTGTGTAATATAAATTATTTTGTGGTTATTTATTTCTTCACTGTATGATCCTTTTTTTCATGTGGTGTTTGTTTCGTAAGTAACCAAATCGGTATGGGAACTTTTTAACCAAATTTCCACTCATCGTGTTAATCATCTAATTCCTAATTATGACATGATATGATAATGTGTGGAATCACTAACTATTTATATATGTTTTAATGTCACCTACATATTTTGGGATATACTTTTGATACACATAATCACTCCATTGATAAATTCTCATGTCATCGATATGATCTTGATAAGTTTAATTTTGACTCATTTTCCATTTATTGAGTTAGACATCCATGTCATTGGTGTTTTTTTAAAAAATATGGGTGAATGTTCTCTGATTTATTTACATTTAATATCCAATAATATTTATTGTATTTATATTTTTCACACATGTTGATGTAATTTATTTATCATTGATTTAAGGATACAATTTGTATAATGGATTTCACCTCAATTTACATTCCCTTGAGACATCATTGATTTTATTCACAAATTCAGTATAATATGGTGCATATAATCTCCATTGAAATATTATATCATGAATCCCTTTATTCTCAAGAAAATATAATGTTTTTATTAAATGTTATTCCTCAATTATTTGTATTCAAGTGTCTCTTATTTTGTTAAAAATTCATTAACTAGAAAATCGAAAAAAATGTTTTCAAGATTTATTCTTCAAAATGTTTCTCATTAATGAACATCTTATCAAAATGGATTATTGGTTTTATTTATATGGAAATTGATGTTTCCAAAGTATAATTCATTTAAATGTTTCAAATTTGTATGGTACACTTTGATTCAAAATTAACATTATTAAATTTTATAAATAGTTTTTTAAAATGGTTTGATAAACAATTTATTATGTCAATATCATGAAATAAAATACTGTGGTATTATTTTGGAAATGTTATCCTACCTTTATTCATGTTTTATATGTTATGACTACGTTAGGATTCTTCAATATTGTTTATGTATATGGGTGGTTTCGTGATAATCATATGGTTAGTGAGCCCCAGATTGCTCTGAAATGAATTGGGTAATGTGAACGAGGTAAACATTAATGTTTCTACTATGAGATTTAGTTAATATACATTAATAGGTATTCCAACATAAATCCCTATGTAGTAGTGATAGCTACTATGTAAGTATGAAATGGATGGAACAAGATACCTTTATGATTTATGATTTCTATGTGTTATTTTTAAATCTTATGATTTCATGAGGTATGTTATGATAGAAAAGTATGGTTTCATTGATTTGTATTTATTGATTGGTTAATTTTAACATTCCTTATTTTTTAACCCTTATATATCTTTTAATTCTCATCCCATATTATATAAATGTTTTCCACATGACATAATGATGAATAGGTTCAAGGTTGGAATCAAGGAAAATTCATGTTGTCTAAAACATGGAAGTATACATGTTTCAGTTAAAGAGTACATGTTTTATGAATATTTGATAGTTATTACAAGTGTCTAAATGTAATATTCATGTTTTAATCTAATAGTTATTTCATACATTTATGAAACTCTAAACATGAAAAGATCTTCAATGTGAATTATTCATTTAATTCAATATTATTTAATGTTTTACGGTCATGTCATTATAGTTGGTATCAGAGGTCGGTTTAGATAACACAAGTGGTTAGGGTGTTATTTAAACATAAGTGAAATAACCATAATGGTTATCATATTATAAAGAGCCTTATTTATTTTAGATAATTTAATTATTTTAAAATAAAATTAATTAGTCTATCTTAGTATTTATCCTCTTCATAAAATATTATATGATGATTTTACTGATATACGCACGCTGTCCTTTTTTTGTACTAGAAAATGGCTGGATCAAGCCGGAACCAATTTACCAGTGGTTGTGAAGAAAACTGTGATTGATTTCTAAATGAGAAACTGAATGAAATGAGAGTTCCAATAATAAAACTTGTGGTTTTTCTCATCCAACTATATGTATTCGTTATTCACCACCTCAACTATAGTGATTTTCATAAGACATCTTATATGCGAGAAAAAAATCTCGACATATGTTTAGGTAATAATCAAAAATAAATGAATGTTAAAAAACCTATTTGTCAAGGATGTGGAAATAAACACCTAAGAAAATGCTTCAAATGGACCAGAATATGCTATAGTTGTTGGAATGGAGGTTATAAATAAATAACCTTACATTGATAATGGAAGCATCTAGTTGAATCTATTAAAGGTAATGAAGTTTTTTCTGAGGGACCGATTGAATTTTTTAATTGTGTTATGCTTGGTCATCATACCAATAGATGTCCTACGAAGATGTTTTGGGAATAGGATCACCATGATCAGAAAAATTTATGTTTACCACTACCTAATGCCATTCTGATAGAGAATGAAGAATCAAACAATGACCAATTAAAGGTATATATTATTTCATAACATCTGTTTTGATATTAATGAATCTTAGAATATGATTCATGATTTTGTTTGTAATATATGCATATTTTAGTGTAAGTTGGTAAATAATTGATAATGGATCATGAAGAACGTTGAATGAGTAAGAAGTCAACATATAAGGGATTCAAGAGTTATTGTATATTTTAAGATGATGAATTGTATAAATGTATTAAGGCTCTTTTGAGGATGAGATTACATTGGATGACTTTTTAAATTACGTGTAACCCTGATGTTCGATATGTAAAAATGATATTCAAGGAATAATAATCTTTTAATTTTATGAGTAATGATGGAATTTTATTTTGGAAGAATCTATGTTTTTATTATGGATATATGGTGATTTGGGTTATTTATGTAAATGATTAACCTATAATAAAGAATATTTGATATGGTAAATTACACTTTGGTATGAGACTTTAAGAGTAGTTCATTTTATTTTGAGATGAATTTTATTATTTACTATGGAAGACTTTGTGATTAAATATTTATTTTTTTTGAGTTACAATCATAGTTTGGGTTATATTGATGAATTTTAAGGGCATTAGATTATTGAATGTTCATTTTTGAACATTTGGAATTTTTTGTCGATTATTGGGGATTAAGATTAGTATTTCATTTTATAATGTATTATACTTTTTCAACGATTTTCTGGTCTTGTACCAAACGTTTTGCTTTTGGTAGATGATTAAAGATAGAAGAAATATAATGTTCATATTTTGTGGATTATCGGATAATCTAGAAGATGATTCTAGTACTTTTAATGTTACAAAGCAAGTTTGAATACTCCTCATTTTGATAAAAGATGAGTTTTTAGTAGATATTTATTAAATGATGAAAGTCTACATGTCATGTATGTATATTTCCGTATGTTTTTAGTTATGCTCATATAGAAAATCATCATCATTATGAAAAGTAACATTAATCAAAAACATTTCCCATTCATGTTTCCTACATTGGAATCAATGAACATTTATCCCAACACTAGTTGCTGATTTTGTGTGGTTAACATTATACTAATCATGTTTTCTATCACTCTTCATCAAACCATGATGGTTTTTTTCTCTTCCATATCAATGTTTTCCAACATGGAATCCTAGTATGCACTATCTATTATGACCTTTGTATTTTTTCTTCCATCTTTTAAAGTGATAATTTGTAGACACTTCTTCTGATGTGGAATTTTAATTAATGTTACCAATCCCAATTTTAAAATTGACATGACCCAATTCCCAAAGGTGGGGGAGGATGTAACATCCCAGTTAAATAAAGAATAAAACTTTTTTATAATTTTTAAATTTTTTGAATTAAATATTAATATTACACTAAATGGGATTTTATGTTCGATGGGATTCCTGAATCACAACAATAGGTATCATTGACAACTGATGTTGCAAACTACGTTCAGTTATACTGAAAAATATTAATATAATATTATTATTTAAAATGGTAGTTAATGCATAGCCGTTTTTTTGGTGGGAATTAAAAAAATAACCATATTATTATTAAATTTGTTACATAAATGTTTTTTAAATTTATCCAATAAATTTTAGATGCATAAAATAAGAAATAATCATATTTTAAGGATAAATATTATAATATTCATTAAAAAGTCGATTTATAGCCTTTTGATTTAGAGACCACATTAAATCTAGTTTTAGAAACATTTATATATTCTATTTTATAAAATATAATTATTCCTTATTAACGAGACACCAAAATTTACTTGGAGTAAATTTATGGTATTTTTCTAATAAAATTCATTTTTAATGAATAGGGAAAAATAATCATTTAAATTCAAAACTGCCTTTTAATCTAATAAATTTGTAAGGCTAGATTATCATTTTAATTGAATTATAAATTTAATTATATTATTTTTTAACATTTAACCCAATTTTGGTCATTTCAAGTAATTTTATTTTGAATTTTGTCATAAATAAGTGTCAATCTTTTGATAGTTATTATTTCATAAAAATACACTTTTTTTACAGTGGAAATTAATTTTAAATAAATTTATTCGAGTTAAATGTTTTAAATTTTAAAAAATGGATTCCTTATTTGTAATTATAAGGTCCATATTGTTGAAATATGTATCTTTTATTTTTAGAAAATATGAATATTACTTTAGTAAAAAATTTATTTATCATGGTTAATGGTTATATCTGGTAAATAAGGGTAACAAAATATTAGTATAATAATATGAATATACATTAACATATGTCCTTATCCTATTAGTGAATACATTTCCTGACATAGTCATCCATGGTTCAATTTTGGGACCCCATGGAGCCACTAAACTTTGATAATGACACTTTATATTAATTAATTTGATGTATAAAAAAATGACACAAACATATATCTTATATAAAATGAATTTTTAAATAGAGTTATATAAGTGATCTATTAGACTATAAATATTAATTTTAAAAAGAAAAATAATTCCTACATCATGCAATTTTTTTATATTTTATAGACATCATATAAATAAAATTATTTATGACACAAAAATGATGCATTGTTTACCACATTAATGAATGATTTAAATAAATAAGATTATATTGATTAAAACAATATCCAAAACATGTCCAATTCGTATTGGATTATTCTATTTTGATCAAGAGTTATATTTTATTCGACATTAATATGTTGTTTTCCATTTATAAACCTATTATCCATACATAATAAAATCATATTTTTAAACATTCCTAATGAGCTCATCCTCTCCCGTTTAAAAATCTATCACATCTATCCCATTCCTCATTCTTATCAAGAACTTGGCTGGTCCAAACATGGCCCAATTTTATTCCCAATATCCCTCTCCTCCTCTTAGAGGCCTTCCCCTAGGTAGAAAAAAAATCATGTAAACATGTTGGTTGAAACTAAAGAGAGATACCAGATATAAAGATAATGCATCATCTTAAGTTCTTTTGTATTATTTTACCAATCCAACACCATATACTTTTTTTATTTCTATATTTTATACCTACATCCGTATACTCAATATTCTATGTTTTTTTATTAAAATTTTTCGATGTATACTTACAAACTCCTCCATCTAATGGGTAATGAACATACTGTTTCTATGGACAGAGAACTACTACCTCTGAAACAATGATTGTCAAATATTCTCCTACCACCTCTCATGGTGGCCATTATGATGGAAATATATTTATATAATATATAAATTATGTTTATATTTTTTCGATTCTTATGTATTTTTTATTTACAAACATTCCATTATGATTTCCAATATGTGAAAATAACATAATTTCAATTGAGTAAGTGCAGACTACCGCCCCTCAAGGTTATATGATTCATTCATGACATACAAGGAACGTATAAAGGATGGATTTAATGAAATTATGTAAAAGATATATCATATAATATTGTAGTGGAATTATAATATAACAATGTATCATTATGTTTTTTCCATTAAATATAAAATTGAAATGAATGTAGCATTCATGTGTACATACAGATTATCGACTCCATGAACGGTGCATTTCATTTCATATCATTAAATGTTATGTAATATTTTTAAAAAAATATACATGAAATATATAATATATATGATATATAAATGATTAATATCAATCTGGAGATAATGGCGTTTTGAAAACATGAACAACTTGTAATTTTAAGAAGTTCATTCTTCACTCAGTTACAAAATATCGACAAAACGACCATTATTAACTTAAATGATTGCATAATATTTATATGATTGTATTAAATAAGATAAAAATAATAATAAACATTAAAATGATCTTAATAACGAATGAATTAAGATTATATTATTATTCAGGAGATTAATGAATGAACGGGTCATGTCTGAAATGAGGTAAGGGGGTTTCTTATCTCACTTTTAATTCCGTGAGATTTACATTGTTCGCCAATTATTTATAGAATGTGGTGTATTGTGTACAACCATTTGAAATATTTTATCATGATTCTATTTATATTCGTGATATTACATGACAAATTTTGTGGTTATTAACATTATTTCATACGACTCGATTGATTACAATGTGTTAAGGTGTTTTCATCTCACTTTTTATTCTGGTGAGATTCATGCAATGATTGACACTATTTATTTTTGTGTGGTGTACGTACTACCCATGATTGAATTATTTGGGTAATATAAAATAATTTATGGGTTTTTACATCTTCATTTCACGATCCTTCTTTCATGTGGTGTATGTTTATTAATTTACCAAATCGGTAAGGGTTCTTTTTAACCAAATTTCAATCCATTGTGTTAAAATTATAATTCATTATTATGTCATAAAATAATTATGTTTGGAATCACTATTTATTTATTTATGTTGTAATATCCACTCCCCTCTGTGTGGATATACTTTTTATAAAAATAATAAATCCATTTATAAACTCTCTAGTAATCAATGTGAACTTTATAAGAGTAATTTTAACACAATTTACTTACATTGAGTTAAACAACCAAGTCATTAGAGTTGTTTTTACAAAAATATGAGTGAATGTTATCTGATTTATTTACAATGAATATCCAATCATATTGAGTGTATTAATATTTACCACACATAATTATGTAATTTATTTCTATATAATCTAAGGATAAATTTTTTAAAAGGTATTTCTTCTCAATTTACATTCCATTGAGACTTCATTGTTGTTATGCACGAATTCACTCTTTTATTGTGTATACACTATTCTTCAGAATATAATATCATGAATCCATTTATTATCATGATATTACAATGTTAATGTTAAATTTTATTCATCAATTATTTGTATTCGATGGTCTCTCATTTTGATAAAAACTCTTCAACTAAAATATCGGTTACAATGTGTTAATGGTTTATTATTCTAAATATTCATCTTAAAGTCTATGTTTTCAAAATGGTTTTTATGATTTATTTATATGGATATTAATGTATTACAATGATGATTAATTTAATAGTTTCTATGTTTTATGGGACACCTTGTTCAAAAATAACATTATTAAATGTTTTAAATGGTTTATGAAAGTGTTTTGATAAAGAGTTTATTTTGTCAATATATTGAAAAAATGTATTATCATAGTAATTGGGAAATATTATCTTTCCTTTATGATTGTTTTATATGTCATTACTACCTTAGGTTTCTCCAACATTTTTTACGTATATGGGTGGTTTCGTGATAAACCTAGGGCTGGTGATCCCAAGATTGATGTCCAATACATTGGGAAACATGATAGAGGTTAATGTTAATGTTTCTCCTAAGAAATATTGATAATAAACAGTGATGAGTATGTCAATATAACTCCCTACATAGTTGTGATAGCTACAATGTATTTATGATATGGATTCCATAAGATACCATTATGATTACGGATTTATAGGAATTATTCATAAATCATATGATTTCATGAGCTATGTTATGATTCAAAAGTATGGTTTCATTTATTTATATTTATTGATGGATTAATGTTTCATGTCCTTATTTTTTAAACCTTACTGAGCTTTTTATGCTCATCCCATGATTCTAAAATGTTTTCTATTGGTCATAAATATGAATAGGATCGAGTATGGGATCAAGGAAAAGTCAAGCTGTCTAAAACATGGAACTAGGCATGATTAATATTATGCGTATTTATATTATGAATATATGGATAATTAGTAGTAGTCTCTAAATGTAATTTTAAAGTAGATATTTAATGTTTATGTCATAATTCTCTAAAACTCTAAACCATAAAATATCTTTAATGTGAATTATATATTTAATTCATGATTATGTAATGTTTTATGGACGGTTTCTTATAACAATACATGATTTAAAAAATAAATTATATGTATTCAAATATAATTTCAAATATTATTATTTTCAAATTTAATTATAACATTTATTATAAAAATCTTATTTAAAAAACAAAATAGGTATTTCACTCAGTAATATTTTTAATGATATTTTATAGTATTTATATTCATCATGGAAAAAATCAATTTTTTAGATATATTAATATGGGTATTTTTGGTATTTATACCATTACATGTAATTGAGATTGATTATGATTATCATTATTGATTGGGGATTGTATTTAAATTTTGTAGGTTTGTTAAAAAAATTTTTATATAAATTATATTTCACCCATTTAATATGAGGAAGGAATTGGATAATATTAGTGAAATTAGGGGACATTTATTCCCCTTTATGGATTAGTTATACTCCCCAGGGAAACATGTTGTGGTATCAGATTAGTTGCTACCCATTTATCAAGATATCATTTCACATGTCCTTAACTATGATATATTTATTGGAAAAAACATCAATGGTATGTTTTAGATATCCATAATTATGAATTACAATAAAATAAATTTTGATAATTATAATTGGTCAAATAATTATCATATTCATGGCCATTATTCAATATCTTATGAGTATATCATTGGAAATATTTTATATTTAATTATTTATTCCATATTATTCTAAATTTATTGATGAATTATCATGTGTTGTAGTTATTTTCCTTCAGTTGTTATTATTCATTCATTATTAATAGATTAAATAGTATTAATAAAAAATGATCATCAATGATCACCCCTTTATTAGGATTAATTTTACAATAGAAATGAATAATTATTTATTTGACTGATATACTAGGATAAACTAAAGAGAAAAATAGAATCTCAATAAAATTTATTTGTGTGTTTAATGTTTTAAACAGTAATGTTAACATCAAGAATATATATAGTTTACCTTGAATAAAAAACAATACATTCTTATATTATTTGATTCCTTTTATACTATTACATATTGATATAGTAGAAAACATCTTATGGATAATGGTTTAAAGCCCTCAACATTTGGAATCATTTGAATATAATTAAAAAACATGGGAACTCAATTTGGGAAATCATAGATTAGGGAACATAACAAAATGATATACATTGGGGATATGTATAGGAAAATATTATATTTTTAAAATAATATATTATGTTTTTCCTATAACATAAATCCCCATCTAAATATAATAAGGTTACATGGTTATGGAATAGATATACCTTGGGATAATACCTCTAAAAATCGATCATTGAGATTGACTCCATCATCACTATGTAAATTAAAAAAACCTTATTGCGCCCCTGGTTATATACTAATAGGTTGTATCACTAGGATAATAAACAGTTTCATTAAAACCCATTATGTAAGATTTATAAATTATAATATCTTCGATGAAACCATTTTTATGATTATGTGATATCTATTCATAAATTTTTACATTAATTTAAATTATTTATTTATTTATTTGATAATACATTATGTTTCATAATAAAATGATTTAATATGATGAATTTTATCATTTATAAATTGTATATAATATATACTATTGGTAACCACTTAAATTCAAGTAATACAAAGAGAATGAATGATTATTTCTTTGATGGCCTAAAGTCAATATTTTAATGGGAACTAGGTTCCTAATGATTATAATATTTTGAGGATATAATAACATGTGATATAAATATATATATATATATATATATATATGTGTGTGTGTGTGTGTGTGTCTGTGTATTATTTAATTTAAGGGATCTAAAAGGAAAATATGAATATATATAAAAGATCTGATTAATGAATAAGGGTACTATGTATTTTCCGAACTTCGATAATTGGGGAAAGAATCACCCAAGTACATGCTTAATGGGAATGGTGGATTTCAACAATTATAGAGAGAAAAGGGACCATGTATATGATTTCATGTGAATGAAAGAATAAAAAAACATATAATTATTCCCTATTTAGGATAAAGGGAAATGTGAAAACATATTTCCAAAAATTCAATTGGAATATACCACAAAATATGCTATGGGAACAAGGCCATTCTTCTGCTATTACCATATAAAAAATTGATTGATTATTTATATTTTTATTTGAATCATGACCAGTGTTATTGGAAAATTTCATAAGTTTTATTATGGGTATAAGAATCATCAAATCTATAATGAATTTATTATAGTTTTATTTATAAAGGTATTTATGATTATATTTTGAATGTTATAAAGGACCAAGAAAAAATATTTCCTTATATGTTGATAATATCGTAATATACATGATTGAAATAGGAGAACCATTAATACATTAACAATGTTGAGATGTTAATTTTATCTTTATAGGATGTTGTCGTTGATAATGAAATTTATTATAGGAATGATGGTTAATTTAATATTCACTAAGGTTTACTATATGTATTTATTTATGGACTAAACTAACATTAAAATATAATATATTTTTAAGAAATCATGTTTTCTTTTAATTATTTATGGAGATCCCGGTTTTAAAATATTATTAATATGAAAGAATGTGTATATTTCTGTTTTCAAGGAAATTTAATTATAATTATGTGATCTTAGATTAGTTTTTTTGGAATACATTTGATAGCCACATTTAGAATAAGTCTTTAGGGTAAATATATAATAAAGTGATTGGTTTTAAATTCAGGTGTTATTGAATAATTGATTCATTCATTTTTTGTTTTTGAAAATATATTGTGACATAAAGAACTTATTTTTCTTCTATTATTGATCTAATGATTATTTTTTTCATAATTTTAGTGATTTAAGGATAAATTTTTTTTTTGTTTTTATTTCATGGTGTAATATATGTAGTCAGAATTGATTTAACCAAATAAAAAAGTTAAAAAAAACTCTTAAGAAATAGAAATATTTCAGTTAAGAATGTTTTTATATATTCTCACTCTATAGGGTAAGGTATTTCTTTATCTTAAGGAATGGGTATTGAATTTTTATATCTAAATACCATCATTTAACATGAATCTACAATCTTTTATATCATCACAAATTAATCTTTTTCTCCTATAGCAATCCATTTATTATTCAGCTTATTGGTTATATATAACCTCTATCACTCTGTAAGTATTTATGTTTTTCTTTTATATATGTGTCATCACATTCCAACAATGTTATCGTACTAATAAAATTTGTAATATATTATTTAATATGAAATTATTATTTTAATTACCTATTATCAGGTCTATTTTTTATTCATTAACATGATTTGTGATTTCATGTTTTTTATTTACTAATTAAAACCCATTTATTTCTAGGATAAAAAAATATGAGGATGCAATTTATTTAAGGGGTATAATGTAAAACCTATTGATTTTAAAATATAAGCATCATATTTGATAGCATTTAGGTCATGAAACACAAATATTATAAGGACCTAAAACATTTATTGATTATGATATATTTATTTTAAAAATATTTCAATCTCTTTGATATCACTCAATTCAAATAACACCGCGATTAAAAGAAACAAGATACTCTATAAAAATATTATTAATTAAGGATTATAATTATAACCTTATCATTAATGTGTAAGTTATTAAATAATAATAATCAAATTATTAATATTATAAGGTTTAAATATGTATAAAATAAGTTAAATGTATATCTATTTATTAGTTATAAAATTAGATCCATTTTAATGAAAATAAATGTTTTATGAAAAAGTAATATTTCTAAATTGGGTGATTTTCCTAATTTGAACACATAATTTTAATAAATTTATTAATATTTGAGATGAATAAATTTGTAAAATTAAATTAATTTTATGACTTATAATATATAAATATATTATGGTGAAGAGTTTTTATTTTTCTGAAATGTTTCATTATTTAGTGAGTAGTGAAATTTATTGATCTTCAGTTGAAATTTTTTTATTTAGTGTAAATTATTTATGAAGTTAAATTATATTTTTTATTATTTTTAATGTAAAAATAGTTCCTTAATATAGTTATTAATCTAATTTAGGTCCATCTAATGGTTTCCGAAATTATTTTTGATATAATATATATTTTAACATTATAAAATTATCCAATTACAAAACAACTTTTTGATCATGAATATATGATTAATTGTAAATTTCAAATTTTTACCACTACAATGGTATTTAGAAAAAGGGATTAAAAATCTTGAATCAAATTATTTAAAATTATCAAATAATTAAAATTTAATTTGTTACCACACGGAATAGTAAAAATAGTAGAATTACTTACCATTATTTAGGTAAAAAGGGGTTACTAAGGAGTTAAACTAAAAATATAAGTGTTAAAATGAACCTAAAACATGAGTTGACATCATATGTTTTTCATATCTCATATATATATAAAATAATAATGATTATTACTCAATTTTGGATCCTTTTGGAATTTAACAAATCTGGTTACCCATTTTTCTTTCCAAAAACATTCAATCTATCAGTCACCTAACCTATACAAGTAAAACCAATATATTATCTTATTAAACACATAAAAATATATTTATTCATCTAATACATTATCATATCACAAACCAAATTCCCTAAACTCATCCTAGCAACCTTATATTGGTCATAAATCTATCATTTTAAGGATTTTGGTGGAATCCTAAAAAGGTTTCCTAAGGAATATGTAATTTTCTTCCTCAATTTTTGTTTATTTTTTTACATAATACACATCCATAATTCATATTTAATGATTATGATATAATAACCTCAATATAATTAAATTTTTATGGTTTGTTATTTTAATTTCTTAATCTACAACCATCTCCACTTTAACTTAATGTCTTACCAAATCATTGTTCATCTGTATGGTAGAATACCACCTCGAAAACTAATTCCATTACATTATCTATTACCAACTCTCACTATTTAATTTTATGAAGGATTGTAATTATTTATAACACATTTATTATATAATTTTACCACTATAGTAATTATATTATATAGAACTTATTTATGTTTTAATTTAAATGGGAAATAAGAATGTTGCTAATGTGAAACACAGACTAACACCTCTCGATGTTATGTGATTCATCATTCAATAATACATTACATTGAAGTTAATAATGATATATTTAGTAAATATATGTTATATAAATTAATTAATTAATATATTAATAATTTTTTTATAATTCATAAAGGATAATAGATATTATCTTTTCATACAGTAAAAAAATGATAATGTTGTTCGTGTATGTGTGAACAACCACCTTCATGAAGAGATGCGAAAATCGTTTCATAACAACAAAAAATGATTTAAAAAAATATTTGAATAAATAATATATAATATAAGTAATTATTCTTGTAATTGTTGAATTATAGAATATTTCCTAACTTTATATCACATTGATAATTAAAAAATTGAAATGTTACCCATGCGTACATATAACCACCCCTTTAAATGATTTTAGCATTACTAATTTTCCAAAAAAAACCTTCCTGATTGATCATAACATTTTAATTTATTTTTAAAGATGATAATTATTTATTTATTATTATTCTTTATAAAATGTTACTATTAAATATGATCAAGAACGTGAACATTTATGGAAAACACGAATGCCAAAACCCAGAAATTAACAATTGAAATTGTAAATGTAATGAAATATTATTAATGAATAGATGATAATATATTATAAAATGATCTAATATAATATTATAAATATCAATACTGTATTTTAATAAGTTAGTAATATTTTTAAATCCATTATACATGTGGTTTTATTTTTTTCAAACTATAGAAATCATTAGGTAAGGGACTTTGTCTCAATTTTAATTTATTGAGGCTTATTGTGATGTTACGAAGAAATTTTTTTTGAGTGGTGTATATATTTCCACATTAAAAAGTAATAGCATTATTAATTAATAATTTATAGAAGTTTATTTTTCAATATTAATTATAACATCCATGGGGATTTTACAAAAATGATTCCAAGAGGTAATGAATTTTATAACTCAATTTCTTTTCTTTCTCATATAGTACTTATTCCTATCCTTTGATATTATAATATTATACCATTAGTAACTTATTACTAAATAATTGTTTAATACCAATTTTTTATTTTAATTTACATTTTATTAACATAATTCATTAATTTTTTAATTGTCACTTCAATATTACAATTATTTGAAAGGTTTATTTCATAATATCATGTTAATAATGATTATTTATACTTTAATTTCCATTGAATGTAATTATTTGATCATTATAAAATAATACACTTTAATTTCATCTCCTTTAGTAATTAAAGATCCTTTTTGTTTAATAGTACCATTCTAAGCTATTATTTCATTAATATTGGCAAGAAAATATTTTATTAAAATTCCACTTCATTTATCTCTTTGATTTGAAATCCTTTTTATTCCTAAATAATTTCCTCAATAATTGGTTAAAAAATATTTATAAAAATTTCCTGAATGTATTATTAAATACGATTTTAAAGAAATATAATTTTAAAAAAAATAAATGGAATCTTCACGTCTTTTTTAAAATAATGCTCATTTGATTTATACCAAAAAAGTGAAAGTGATGTTCATTTTAAAATGATCATCATGTATGGAATACATCATGAAGAATACATGTTTTAAAATATCCTTTATATTCATCAAATGATATTTTAATTAAAATGTTTTTTATATGGGATTTGAGAAATTTAAATTTTAATAGTTTTTTCAAAATGAAAATGATAGTTTCCTAAATAATATTTTTAAATATATTTTTATACAATTTATATTAATCAATGAAATAAACCCGTTATTATATATATAATCCTATATGGATCCATTATGTCAAAACAATTCAATTTCATATACATGGTTTTTGATTATGTTTATTTATTGTTGAATTTAATGAAATTAAATTTTATAGATTAAATATGAATGTTTATGTGAATTATATTTCACACTATTCATATTGATGATTGAATTGGATTATTTAAGTTATAATTTTGACCTCATATTCCCCCTAAATGATTCTGTATGTCTCGTGATACAGTCTATAAAAAATTTATAGAGGTTTTACCCATTTATGTTGTTTTCTTAGTAAAAGACTTGAATTTTTTAGATGACTCTGCACATGGCTTCAATGATATATTTTAGATATATGGCATGAAAAATTCAATCATTTTAAATTCAACTAATGACATTTCATGTGAATAGATTATTAGTTAGAATATCCATTTTTATTTTTCATTCTTATATGATTATTTGTATTGAATTATTTTATCATAATTTAATCCTATTATATTGTTCTAAATTTATTTATTAAATGTGTTTTGTTTTATTGATTTAACTATCATATTAACAATTCCATATTTATTAATTTGACCCAAAATATTATTACCCCTAAAAATAGTATGTGATCACCCCATTATTTTGTTTTATTTTAATAGGATACCTGGATGTGTTTTTTTATTTATATAAATGCATAAACTAAGGGTAATAATGTGATTCACAATGGAAATTCATTATATATGTTAGGTTTAAAAATTTAATGTGAAATTTCATGTTTGAATGTTGTTTATGAATTTTAATTAACTAATCATTCCATTATGATGATATTAATTGTATCTTATTCTAATGAAATAACATATAATTTATCTCTATGATATTTGGTATTGGGTCAAAAAAATATTTAGGAGTTATTAGTATGGGGGTTTTATATTAATTTCACATCATTGAGAATATATTCATATTGAGAACCTATATTCTTTTTCAAGGTGAATATATTAGTTCATTAAAAATATAATTCATGTAATTATTTATAATTTATATATTTTATGCTCAATTATAATTTATAATATTTATTTTTTTTTCAAAATATATCTATGTTATAAGGGTTTCTTTTCAAAAAACCAATTTTTTTCTCTAATAATTCCCTTTTATATCTTTAATTTTTTTTTAAATTTGTTTATAAATAAAAAATGACATGTTAAGATAATATTATATTAGATATAAATTTCTATACATTATTTCTAAATGAAAATATTTTAACAAGTTTCACACTTATCATTTATTTCAATTTATAAAATTTTTTGAAAATAAGGTTCTTATAAATTTTTAAAAAATGAAATAATTATACCATTGTCACAAAAATTATTTTATATTATTTTTCCTTTTAATGAATCTATTGTTTTCAAAATAATATCATATTATACTTCTTATGAGTTTTGGTTTTTAAATGTGATTAAAATAAATCAATTTTTTTTTATTTTTAAAAAAAGGTAAAATGTATTTTTAAATGTGTATTTAATCTATACAAACATCGATTAAAGATTCGTATACTTAATTGGGATTATGATATAATGATACCATTATTGGTAATTACTCATATATTTTAGATCATTTCATTATATTTTCTGACTGGGAAAATAATGAATTTTCATATACATTTTATTTCAATATGGATATTTATTTATTACTAATGAATGTATATTATCTATTTGACTTCATTATTTCGTACATTATATATTATATTATTTTTACTAATTAACTGATCGTTGAGTCCTATAATTATATAATTATTTTATGGATCAATAATCATTATGAGGAAAACTACCTTAGTTATTCGATGAATGCTAGTCCATTTTGGTATAATGTTTTGGAATTATCATAAAGTGGTATGTATGATTTCTTGGAATAAGGACTTTATGGTAGTATGTGGGTTTTTCAAGATCCCTTAATAGTATATAATATATATATTGGAATGAGGCCATAATGTAATGATTATGAAATCTGATATTGTAACATCCCTCCGAACTATCATTACATTATAATGGAAGAGAGATGTTACAAGGCCTTAGGCGATATTCCCTAGGCACCAAATGATGGAAATAAATTCTTAGGGCTCAAAAAGAGACTAGGGAATGATTTTCCATTGGGTAAAAACAACCAACCAAATAGTTCATTACCATCCAAACTACATGGTTCATGCTATATTTTTAACCCAACCAATATATTACTGAAAGACAACCAAACTATTCCATCATGATTCCCAAAGGACAATACTGCTGAACAAAATCATATAACCAAGAGGAAGAATAAATAAAAGACCCATAGTAAACCAGGACACACTCCACAGTACCCACAAATTTCTATACTACATTCTCCCTGACATCACCTAAGCATCACAACAATCTACTAGAAAAACGACATTCTTTATCATTGCATGTGTCTCGGAATACAACATCTGCAAAATCAACAATGAAAAAAATTAGGTGGGAGTAGTAATTTGTTGTAGGTAATCTCTAAATGTATCCCCAAAAATTTCCACATGGATAAATACACTAACCCAATTATATAAAACAATTTATATGAAACATCAAATAGTGAAAAAATTACCAAAAACCAAACACAACCTTATTAATCCACCTTTAGCTTGATCCACCAAAAATAAGTGAAATCCAAAAAATCATTTCATAATCAATTTCACCATTATAGATTACCAAACCTATTTTCATATTGAAAAATAATTGAAACAATGTAATCAAACACATTGAAGCACCCCATCCAGGTTTGATTCCTATATTCCTAAGAAAATGGTAGTTTCTAACAACTTATCCTTAATGGTGCCCTTTATTCCACTATCCATAAACTTTTGTATTGATATTCTCACCGTATTCACACCACAATCACATGTTATCCAGAATACCAAAACAACAATCATTTATAAAGATTAGTAAGGCCACACATTATGCACACAACCATTTCTAACAAATGCCAATTCACATCAATAAATCACTCATTTATTGAAAAAACCATTTAAACATTTTCAATGCCAAAAAATATTTCAGTAAAAAAAATAATTATAAAAACTCATCATTGATAAAATATTTTCCAAAACAAAAAATATTTTAAATTTTAAAATCTTTATTTTAAAATCACACAAAACCCCCTATTTTCAACAATATCAAATTTTACCGAAAATCCCCAAATCATCGTTAATTGGAATTCCACCATGATTCGAACATCATATTCAACATTAATTTCAAGAAAAATAAATTAATTGAGGATAAGGACTCATGTTTTATCATAGTGTAGATGAGATAGAAGCTACCAACCATAGGATTCCGTTGAAATCGGCCCACAAGGGACCGCACCACAAATCTGGGAGATTGGATGCACAAAAAATCACTCTAGATCCCCATACCTATAATAAGAAATAACAAGAATAATAAAATTAGGCTATATAATCGCAATATCTATAGGAAATGGGTTAAAATTTTAAAAACCAACAATGAGACGGAGTAGATCTTGTGAAGAAGCACAAGTGACCAAGAGGGGATACATATTTGAAAAGAACCAAATTTAAATAACCGTAAACCCCTTATATTGTTTGTAAAAATTATTGATGGGAGAGCTCATATAACCCTTGATAACAAGGAGTCCCACGTCAGGTTTGAGTTGGAGAGTAAATGGGAGATATAGGGAAAATCATGAATGATCTTGATTTTTATGGCCCTTTTTTCTATCACACATAGTTAGGCTGCACACTTAAGAAAATTGTGCACTAAACATGATAATGATACTTCCTCAAGGGGAACCTCTCATGAATTACCCATACGGTTAGAAAAAACTTTTCACAAACTGTTTAAAGGTATAAAAATTGTTATATGCCACAAAATGGGGGTGCTAAATTCTACCCACCATTAGTATTTCCATCAACGAAATGTTAAGTAAAACCACTTTCTTAAAATAGATCAGTCCATTTCGTGGAAAACACATTCTCCACCTCACAACTCCCCATATGAATGTGGCCATGATTCTTCAAAACTTGTAATAAACTGATGATTTTACCATACAAGACGTTCTATTTCCCATCTAAAATAATCACTAGCTCATGCACCATAGAAAAATCTGGTTGCATCTCAACATGATCTCACCATAGTACATGGTTAAAAATCATATTTTAATTTTTCAACTATAGAGTGATTGGTAGACATGGGTGTGGGAGAAAGAGATACTACATAATGGACCGCGATCATTCACCAAGATGATGTTTCTCTACATTCAATGGATGTAATATCCAATTCATGAGAGAATGTACCACCCCCAGTTTGATGTTTTTAATCCTTTATATGATTTTTTATGTGGATAATGTTTTTGGGTTATGTTTGGGAGTGTTTGGGAAGATTTAAAAATTTTTGGTAGCTTTTTTGGGGTTTCCCATTTTTTGTCGGTTAAGGTAAATAGAGTAGAATTCCTAAGTAACCAAGAGACTTGAGATAGTAGGCCATCCATAGTTTTTGCCTAGTTTTTCTAATCGTGTGAGGATTCTAGGAAAGGATCTCTTCTAGGTAGTATCTTTTTGACATTTATCGGATGTTTTTCTTAACTCTATTTACTAACCATGCATGATGGAAAATGGTTTTTTTGTAAAATTGGTATAACTCATTATTTTACCTATTTCACTCATTTCCTCTCCCACTCAAACCCAACATGGGATTAAATGTCCTAAATGTATAAAGGAGAAGTCCCACCAATTTTGGAATCCAATTTAAAGGGTTTCTAGGTTGTTGGAAGGTAGTTCTTATCATGTAACACTCCCCTCTTGTATTCTTGTGTTTCTTCCCTAGATATACTTTTCTATATTTCTTGAATTTCTATATATAGTGAAAAACCACATGTGACCAAGAGGGGAGACTTACCCTAGGATATTCGCTTTACAACCACTATGAAATCCATTAATTTGTCTTACAAAATGTTTAGGGGAGATCCTCTAACCCTTGATAACAATGAATACATAGTTGTGTTCATTTGGGAGAGGAATTAAATGAAATATGGAAAATAATGAGTGATCCCTTTTTTTTTGAAAAGCCAATTTTCCATTGCACATGGTTATCTAACCCAGTTAGTATTATTGTGCGCAAACTATGCAAATGATACTACCTTTAACGAACCCCCGCACGACCACCCAGCACAGTTAGAAAAACCTCTGGAAAAATGTGTGAAGTACCATTATCTAATGTTGCATGGTTACCTAGGGATCTTCACGGTATCCCCAATCCATGATAAAACCATGATTCCTTATAAAATCATCCAAAACATTCAATAATTGTTAAAAACTCTCCAAAACAATTCCATACAACATCAAACACATAAAATTGTATAGTCAAGGGTTACATTCCTCAAACAAGGGTTACATAAACTGTTAAGCACTTCACCACAAAAAATATATTATTGTTGTTCATGTGATTATTACATTATTATTATCCATAGATATATGTTTTTCTCATGTTATTAATTATGTAGAGAATTTATTAATTATTCACACTACTATATTTGTTTCCTTTTTATTCATGACTGATTCTACTATATGTAATCCCTTACCTAGATTCTAAAGTCACACAAGTGTTTATTTATCATTTCCTAGGGTTACATAAAGGGAAATCTGAATTAATTAAATTATTTATTGATATGAATAATAATTATTCATTATTTTAATAAGAAATTTATTATATTTCCATTTTAATATGGAAATATTTGTTATATCTTGTCTCCTTAGACCACTATATTGTTCAATCCTATGGGATAAATTATCTTTTATCAAATACTACAGTAATAATATAATTTTAAACTATCGGTTAATGGAGTTTGATATTTTATTGAGATTACATTGAACATCATCAAAACTAAAATAATCAAAATCATTGTCTTATAATGTTGATGTCATAGAATAATATTTAGAAAAGCGCTTGGGTTTGAATACTAAAATCGTTTTATCATGAAATTATTCATATCATTTAAGGTTACTAAATATTAATTTAATTATTGAAAAATGTTTATAAATTGAATTATAATAATAACTTATAACATAATTGAATATTTATGTACACATTATCATGTTTTCTTCATTTAATTTCATTTTCCATCATACCTACATTGTGTTTTTTTACCAAATCTCATTATCATTAGGTAAAACCATTATTTTTTATCACAATATATGATAATAGGTAATTGTGATAATTATATTCCTATACATAATTATAAACATATTTATATATCCAATAGAAACTAAACTAGAATATCATTTGGTATAGTGAAACCACGGAGGATAGATTCCTAAACAATAAGATGTAGTGATGAGAGGTAACTTACCAATCACTCTATCGATACAAAATATTAGCATACAATAATATAATGTCATTTTTTTAATATATAAGAAATTAATAATATACAAACACAAGGTCTGTAATAGATTATTTTCCTTGGAAACATTGAAAACAAAATATTATATCTCGGTGAATTATCTTAATATAACCCAAAATATTTCCATATATAGTACTTATACCTTATGCATTTCTTCCTAACATGCAGAAAGGAAACAAAAAAAGTTGTGATCTTAGACACTCATTATGGATTGAAAATGAATCTATATAAGCATAAACATGAACATAGGGGTATTATAATGTGGTCATTACATTATGAGATCATATTTTTTACATAAAATATCATAAACATGAGTAATTGGATAAAGCATGGATTTTCATAAGACATGAATCATAATTAAATAAACATCCTCATCCCTGAAATAAGTATTGAGGAAGAATACATATTATTGGTGGCATACATATAATAGTATGAAATTTTATGTTAAGGAAACAAACCAAGACATTTATAATATGTTACTATGGGTATATGACCTAGGTACCCACATCAGTTTAGAGCTATAAACCCATGAAACCACTTTATTATGGGCTACATGACATTTAACTTCTTGTTTTCAATCTTGGGATACAACCCATATACCATATTTCTTTTAGTCTTGGTCTACAACCTATATACATTATTTTTTTCAGTATAAGGCTATACCCCATGTACCATCTTTATTTTATACTTTGGATAAAACTCATTTACCTTCTTGTTTTCAGGATTAGGTTACAACCCATATACCATATTTTTTAGGAATTTGATGTAACCCATGTACCTTATTGTGTTTTGGATTGTGCTACAAATTTTTTACCATTTATCTCCTATAAAACATATTGTTACCTAATTAATTGGAGATATATTTAGTTCCTTCAGATCTCATCATAAAATAATTCATATAATTACGCAAATTAATACAACATTCATCATATTATTAAATATAAAAATTGATTAGTTTTATACGCATGAAATCAGAACACATTTAATGATATGGGCATTGTTAACATGTCATCACATCTTAACCTAAGAAAAGGTATATGTTTTATAAAAATAAAATCATAACCACTGAAATTAAATTGGTATTATTAAAATTTCATCACATGAAAACCTATAAAAAACTACAGTTTTCATAATCACTTCATGAATTCAACACCATTTAAAATAAGTGGGATTCAAAATCATAAAACATGTTGAATTAAAAACAGTGTCTGATGTATCATTATATCAAAACATTCCTCACTTATTAAATAATATGAATATCTCCATTGGATAATTTCATATAAGGGAATGAATAATATCAATAAATGTTATCATAGATGTAAAATAATGTGGAAAGATATTTTTAAAACATCTTATTTGATAATTATCCTTTATTCGAAGAATTTTTTTTAAAACGTAAAACCTTTTGAAAAAAAGACTTCCATAAAATCCCAATAAAATAATAATTAGAAATTTTTTTAAAAAGGTTTTTTGAAAATATGTACTAATAAAAATTTCTTAATATTTAACATTTTGAAAAAGAAAATAAATCAATTGATGGTGGTTAAATCCATACATGTCATATGAGGTAAAAAGAAAATTTCATTAGAATTTTAAAAATGAAATAAAAATTCACCATTCATATGTTAAGAATAAATTCTTTTGAAAACATTGGTAAAATATAAAAATTCGTAAAAATTAGTTTTAATTATTTTTGGAAAATATTATAATGTTATTTGAACCCTTTTTAGAAAACATCTATTTCTAACTCAAGAGATTGTAGTGTCGGGCTTTCCAAAAATTAAATTCTTAAAAATATTAGTAACTAATATGTAAAATGATAGTAGAAATAAATTAATCAATCATTAATAACTATAAGATAATAAATATCATGAATTATATTGATATATGGATAATAATATTTCATCAAATATGCACGACCATTAACATTCTGGAAATGTGATTGGATTGTTTTAATAAACTCTTACTACATGGTTACATGGGATCAAACTTTACATGTAAGAACATGAAATTATAGGAAGTATAAAATATCATGAAAAAATTATATTCATGATATTACAAATAAAATTTATGTATATACACCTCGAAAAATAATTTTGGTTCAAAACAAAACATGAGTCTTTATGAAGTAAAATTTAGACAAAACTAATTTATTGTTTGGGTATCTTTTGAATCGTAAAATACATGAAAGAAAAATAATAGAATGTATTTGTTAATACCCTTAAATTTATTTATAAGATACATGTAATAAATTCATGGTTTCTACAAACACAACACACATGAATAGAGCACCGAACAATGCTTGTATCTCACAAAAACAAAAGGTGAGATGAATCACCTTACCTTGTGTGTTGACTCCCATATTGCTCTTTCAATCCACCAGTATATAAATATAAATTTATTAGAAAAAATTAATGAATCTTATTTTTATATAAAATTCAATAAAATGTTGAGTTACGACTGTATAATACTTGTTTTTTTAACATCATATGTTATGGTTTCACTTCAGAGAATATTTTTTTGTTCTTCATATATGCCTTAATTATTAATATTATTGATCTTTAAAATTATATAATGGTTATAGAATGTAAAACATGATATAAATATTTTTTATTTCAATTATATGTATATTATAATAATATATTAAATATTTATGTAAAAAATGGAGGACATCGTTCATGGAGATGATAAACCATATGTACGCATGAACGTTGTTTCCATTTTTTTTGTCATATTAAATGAATGAATGAAAATAAAAAATATGATAATATTTATTTAATATAATTAAATTAGAATTTATATTTTATATATGAAAATAATTTCAGTAAAATAATCCTTAATACATTCCATGTAGTTTGTGAACGAATAAAATCTCTTTGAGGGGGTGGTAGTCCACAGTTCCATAAGGGAAATTAACACATTTCCACTCAATGAAAAGTAACAATTACACATATTGTAAAAGGAATAAATAATATTTAATAAATAAGTAATATAATATATTACATATATAATTATAGTGACCATCATAATTCCCATCATGAGAGGTGTTAAATAATATTGACCAATCATCATTTAATGAGGTGGTAGTTCACTGAACGCATAAACAGTATGTTAATTATCAATTATATGGAGTGTTTTTTATGTGTAGGTTGAAACAATAGCACAAAAACCTAGTATAATATTGACGATACATTATTTTTATAAAAAAATTTATAAAGGGAGTTGAGTGGTAGAGAAGGAAAATTAACGAACGGAGCTCAAGAGATGTTATTACAACATAGTCGGTTAACTCCATTTGGTTGATGCCAATTGTATTCCATAGATAAATTTCAACACATGTGGATTTGAATAGGTGTAAGGGAATATTTTTTGGACGTATATTGGGTATATCAGTTCTGAAAATAATTTCGATGAGAGTTTTGATGAAGAGGGATCAATGGTGGATTTTTTAGGGATAGAGCTGTCACAAAACTATAAATATTTTAATAGAATATTCCACCGATTTTTTTCATGTTAAAAGTGTATCCAATAAGGATTATAGGTTGATAAATTCAAGGATGTGGTTGATATATGGATATGGAATTGATCTTGGACCAGTTTAATGGTCCTTTGGTCCCCAAATATTAATGTTTACTTTCTAATTAAGATTAATTTGACCTTAATCGATGTGATTAATTTTAATTACTTTTACTAATATTTTAAAAAAAACATGTTCTAACTAGTCTATAAATATTATAATAAATATAATTGTTAATATCACAATTTAAAAATTCTATTTAATGAAATTGATAAATTATGATTAATGCTAATCCCACAAACATGATTAGACTGATGGGTTTTAATGTAAAAATTAGATCAAAACATAGTTAAGTTTTTACATTAAATTTCAATTTGAAATTGATTATAAAGACCAAAATTTTATTATAATATTTATAATTTAACTAATTTTACCTTAAAATTTTTGAAATATAATTTAAAAATAATATTGACTAAATGAAAATGCAGATTTTGAATAGAAAATACTATTTTCCACAATTTATCCAAAAAAGATATTTCATAGAAAAATCTAAAAAATTCACCCTATGATAATTTCAATATTATAAATTCAAAAAACAATTTTAGATTCTAAAATTCAATTTCATGACTTTTATAAAATTATTTTTATTATTTTTCTTATAAGGACTTGAAATATAGTTTATATAAAAAATAGTTTTATAAACCTATAATTGATTTACAAAAAATTATATCATTCTTTATCAATATGACATATTTTTACAAAAAAAATGGTTTAAATATTTTAAAAATAGTTATTAATATTCATATTAGTATGATTAATGGATAAGTGATAAGTGTCTCTTTAAAATAATTATAATAGTAAAATATTTTTTCCTAGAAACATAAAGGTTGCATGCAACATACAACAAGACATGGTGATGAAAAACGTAGACCAAGTCAATATTCAATGTATCATTCACATAGTTTATTGCATGAGAAATTTATTTTTTAAAAATTATGAATTATTATATAAATTATTTATTTATTTTCAGAAATGTGTGAAATAAAAATTATCAAAAAAATTAAATCAATACAAAAACTAATAATTCAAAAATTCTAGTGGCATTACATTCATAACCCTTTAAAATGATTTTCATCCATCAAATTAATGTTGGTTATAAAATTTTCAATACATGATATTTTCATTCATAGAAACACACATCTTAAAAATGGATTCTTAACATCCCTTAAAAATGCAATGTTTGAAACATATGGGTAACCCAATATAACATTTAACTAGGATTCCACATACTAGAACATCTGTTCGGATTGAAGATTGGAAACACAAGAAATGTGTAAATATTTATATTTAGTGATTAATATCATAAATTTCGATCAAGTGAATGATCAAAGAAATCTAGAGGTCCTCAAAGTCATAAATCTTTGATTATTTAAAAGTACATTGATTAATGAAAAAATATGGTTGTGGGACAACAGAGTTTATTATTATCATTATCTAAATTTTGAGTATGTCTATTGTTGACCATGAATAAAAGGAAATATAAATTTAGTATATATTTCAAAAAATTATATTTTTTATGCTTTTACAAATTTCTAATTAATCATTACATCATCTAGTTGACATATATAAATTTTCTTTTATTCATGAAGATGTAAAATACACATTTAGTATATATTATGTCCCATAAAACCAAGAAATTTATAAATATTTATCTAAAAATATTCTTAACAAATATATATGGTTAATACATTAATATTTATATATAAATGTAACACTATTTTTGCATCATAAATTTTGATTCATAAAAAATATTATACACTGCCTAGGACATCGCATTGTCCAGTGGTAGTCCTGAAAGCCTTATAAACCTTTAGTAAAGGTTTCAAGACTTATGGCCGTAGATGAAAATGATTTATTGTTACCTTACATAAATTATATCCTTTTATAAAACCAAACTAATATAATTTTCAAAATAAATAATATTGACATCCATGAATTAAGGGTAATCCCTAAATATCATTTTAATAAATGTTTTCAATAAAATATCAGTACATAAGTACATCCTAAAATGTTTGACATAAAATATTCATGAATGGATTACCTTATACACTTATCGAAAAGTAAATATGTATAAATTAGATGGAGATTCATGAAATTATCTTAACATTGATTCCCCAATATATCACAATGTAGCTCTTGGTTGTGACATTATTATCATTTGAACACACTCAATATATATTCTATTGAAACGTGGAAATAATTTAAATTACCATTAATCCTTTCAGAAAACATTCATGCTTCCTTATTCCAATGAATAATATATATATACTCTAAATATATGAATTATTGAATTTAATACTTGATGACATAGTCCATTTTGTAAATAATTATTTCAAGGTAAATCCATAACGTATATTTCAATTCTTCATATCCAACATATCATTGTCCAATGACAATTATCTAAATTTATGGAATTAAATAAGGTTTTAATTGACTTAATAGAAATATAAAATTTTAATTAAATCACATTTTTATGTATCCATCACCATTAAACCTGTCATTTTGAGTCTATAATAAAAACTTTTTCCCAAAATAATTTTAAATTTAATCCTTCATATGACACATTGATTGAATTCAAAAACATAGATACATCATTAATCCAACTATATTCTTAAATTGTTACTCTTAATTCATCAATATATTCATTAAAACATATGTCATAAAATATTAAATATGAATCAGGTATGAGAGATCCTCAACTTGAATCTAATCATTGTACTTATGTTTAATGTAAAAAATAATAGAATAACATCACATCTCATTCACATGTCATTTAAAAGCTCGTTATCATCATAATTTTAACCAACACACACACCAACTTCCTAATTCATTTTTCTCATTTCCTCTAATAAATTGTTTTACATAATGCCCATGAATTGAAAATACTAAAAAATAAATGTTATCCATGTTCATTATTTTTCATTCTATTGAATTATACAAAAAAGTCGAGTGTGATAATCATTTTTCATATCAGGATACAATATAATCATGAAAAATTACTTATAGTGTTCCTAAATCATGGATTCCACTTCTTTATTCTACAATATCATAGGATTATACAAGATTATTCTTAGTTATCCAATATTTAAATCGTACATGATGGTTTATGAAATTTTTTTTAAATTCCCAGAGCATATCCCATGAGAGTGTCAAACCAAGTGTGCAGTAATGCCCATTATTGTATACCAGATTACCCCAAGTATGTCTCGAAACATTTTGATGGAGTTGTAACCCATGGTACATATGTTCCAGATTTGTTTCCACTTTTTGTATCACGTCAAGGATGTATTTATAGGAAACCAATCTAACTAAAATTTTCCATAATTATGGGACATTTCATAACACTTTTCATTATCCTTCATCATATCATTAGATACATCCCTGTACATATTCATATAAATACCTCTTCAGATGATACTAAATTATTATAATCTGATTTTCCAATGGTTTACTAAACCATTAGGTTGATATCATCTATAGAGACACACAATTAGCATACATTGATATTACATCATTATAGATTAATATTCAGTACACTATAAAAATACATGTCTAAGGAGCATAATAGTAAATTTTCTATGGAAATAAGAGAAACAAAATATTCTATCATGGTGAACGATATTCAAAATCTCTATTAAATGATGTTACCTATATTGCATCTTCCAAAAAACTTTATTGCAAACCTGGAAAAGGGAATATATAAATGGGTGAGCCCCGACCCCGAGTAAGGGTAAACAAGGGAGACATGTAAACATAAACATCAATATAGGGGTATGAGAAAGTGGTCGTGACATTGTGAGATCATAACTTGTGTATCAACGATCATAAACAAGATTTATGTGATAAATCATGGAAGTGCATAAGCAATGATTCATATTGAAATAAACATCATGATCCATGTAATCGTAATTGAGGAAGAAGACAAATGAATTGTGCCATTCATATGAAAATATAATATTTTATGTCAAAGAGACATAAATAGATATTATAACTTGTTAGGCTTAGGATATGACCCATTTAACTACTCTGGCCTACAGCTAGCAACCCATGTACCCTCTTTCATTTGGGAAATTAACCACGTACCTTCTTGTTCATAGACCTGGGCTACAACCTGTGTACATACATTCTTCTATACATGTGCTAAAACCCATGAACCTTACTGTTTTCAGGCTTGTGATGTATCTCTTATACCCTCTTTCTTTTAGGATTTTCCTAAAACTCATATGCCATCTTATTTTCAGGTTTTCCATACAACTTGTATACCTTCTTTCTTTTAGGCATGGGCTACAACCAATGTAACTTGTTTTTTTCTTGTGCTACAACCCATTTACCGGAATGGGAAGACCATTTTTGTGATGAGTTATTTGCGATGGGAATAAATCTCGTCGCAAATAGTCCCTCAATGAGGTTATTTTTGATGGGTTAATCAAACCGTCACAAATAAACCATTATTTATTATGGGAATAGGTGCCCCATCGCAGAAACATATGTGATGTTTCACACCGTTTTCACGCCACACCGCGCGAAAATCAATTTGCAACAGGTAGCCACCACCCATTAGAAATACCGGCTGACTGTAAGATCTAGTGGCGATGGTGGAACCCTAGTTGCAACTAGTTCGTCCCCCTAAAGGCTATATGTGACCAGTCCCGTCGCAAATAACCGACAGAAGTAAAAACCAATTTGCGATGAGATGTTTTCCCGTCACAAATAGTGTCTCGGCAGGTTACTTTTTGTGACGGGGGTCATAGCAAATAACCTTTTTACCGTCGACCGTAATTAATGTGGCCGAAGGTATTTGAGATGGGATTCCCATCGCAAGTTTTACTGTCGCAACTAATCTAACCTATATATACCCCCCAGTTGTTTTTTACATTATTCTGAATTTATTCATCCTATACTTATCTAAACTCTAATTTTTAGGTGAAAAGTTTTGAGTTAGTTTTTCTACGAAAGAGTTGTGACGCCGTGTAAAATTATAAGGGTTCAAGTTTAATGTTATTTATGTTTTATTTAATTTATTATTTATTTATTTCATTATGTTAATTTTAATTTTTGGTTATTAGTTGTAATTAATTTAAATTTAAATTGTTTTGTCATTAGTATTTATTTGTAATAATACAATTGAATTATTATTACTAATTCTTAGTAATTAGTAATAATCAATAAGCATTAACGATAATTAGTAATGTATATAAATAATTATTGGAAATTAGAAATTAGTAGTTGTATATTGAAATAATTAAGAGTAATTAAAACTAATTAGTAATAATTAGAAATAACTCGTATTAATTTGAATTAAATAGTAATAAATAGTTTAAATTAGTAATAAATAGTATTAATTAGTAATAATTAGTAATAAATACTAATAATTAGTCACAAAAACTGATAAATATTAATAAATAAAAATAAATTGTAATAAATACTTATATATTGGAATTATTTTTAAAAAATACAAATAATTAGTAATAAATACTAATAAATATTAATAAATAGTAATAATTAGTAATAATTTGTAATAAATAGTAATAAATAGTAATAAATCGCAATTAATTTTATTAAATAATAATAAATAATAATAAATATTAATAATTAGAAATAAATAGTGATAAAAAGTAATAATTAGTAATAATTAGTATCAAATATTAATAAATAGAAATAAATAGTAATTAATAGTAGTAGATAGTAATAAATACTAATAAATAATAATAAATTGTAATAAATACTTTAAAATAGTAATTAATAGTAATAATTACTAATAAATAGTAATTAATAGAAAAAAATACTAGTAAAATTAAATAAATAGTAATAAATAGTAATAAATAGTAATAAATATTAATAATTAGAAATAATTAGTAATAATTAGTAATAATTAATAATAAATAGAAATAAATAGTAATAAATAATAATAAAATTTAATAATTATTAGTAAATATTAAAAAACAGTAATAAATACTTATAAACATAAATAAATACTAACAAGTATTAATAAATACGAATAAATCGTAATAATTACTAATAAATAGTAATAATTAGTAATAATTACTAATAATTAGTAATAAATAATAATAAATAGATATTAATAGTTATAAATAGTAATAAATAGTAATAAATATTAATAAATAGTAATAAATTGAAATAAATATTAAAAATTCGTATTAATTCGTAAAAATTAGAAATAATTATTAATAAATTGTTATAAATAGTTATAAATAGTAATAATTATTAATAATTACTAGTAATTAGTAATAATTAGTAATAATTATATATACTTAGTAATAATTAAGAATAATTAGGAATAATTAGGAATAATTAGTAATAATTAGGTATAATTAAGATTAATTAGGAATAAATTAGAAAAAATAGGAAAAAATAGGAAAAAATAGGAATAAATAGTAACAAATAGCAATAAATATTATTAAATCGTAATAATTTGAAATAATTAGCAATAAATATCAATAATTGTCAATAAATAAAAATAAATAGAAATAATTAAAAATAAAATAGAAAACATTATCAACAAATATCAATAATTGTCAATAATTACAAATAATTATCAAAAATTAGAAATAATTAAAAATAATTAGAAGTAATTAGAAAAAATTAGAAAAAATTACCGTTAATAAATAATAATTTTCAATAATTAAAAATAATTACAAATAATTAAAAATAATTACCAATAATTAGAAATAATTACCAATAATTGCAAATAATTTCCAACAATTACAAATAATTACCAATAAATACCCTAAATTAGGAAGAATTATAAACAATTAATAATAATTACGAATAATTAGAAATAATTACCAATAAATAGGAATAATTGCCAATAAATTGGAATAATTACCAATAAATAGGAATTATTAGCAATAAATAATAATAATTATAAATAATTATGAATAAAATCAATTATAAAAAATTTTAATATCTCAAAATAATTTTTAGTGGATTAACATCAATTCTTTTGTTCGATGAATATTCACCTTTAAACACTCATCGACTCAAAACATGATTGAAACATTTTATTCTATGTAAGAATATCCATTCTCGCATACAAGAGTTTGGATATGAATTCGTAAGAACACATTTTTCAAAAAAAAATTCAGGTGATGACAGTTCGAAGAAAAATATTCATCGTTAAAAGGGGGGCTCTTTTTTCTGAATCCTCATTGAATTGAATCATTTTCACACTGAAAATGACATGAAGAATCTTCTTGTTGGTAGGCTTATACATTCTCGTATTCACGAGAATGAATATGCGTATGAGAGAGAAGATTCATCACTGAGAAATCATTATGAGAATGCTCTATGTAAATGAGCCGTCAGAAAAAAGGGTAGTCGTCAATCCACTAGAAATTATGTCTCCCATAAAAACGGTAATTATTTTTCAGTAGTTGTAATTATTTATATTCTATTTTGGATAATGTTTTTCTAATTGAAAATTATTCAAAAATAATAATGATTTTATATTTTATAGAAAAATATGGAATAAGGAATTCGAAAATATTCATTATTAGTTGATCGCACTTGGATAAATCAGCGCAGAAATCCAAATGCTTCTAGATTAATTCCAATATATATTGATGGTGTTGATGATTTCTAATAATTTTCATCATCAAAAATAGAATTTGTTTCAGAAGGAACAACTATATTTCCTTGTAAAAAATGTGCTCTGAGAACATTAGACACATTTAACAAGGTTATGGGACATCTCTTACAGTTTGGTATTCAAAAAGATTGTGTTTTTTGAATCAATACGGTGAACCACATTCTGAAGAAGATAATAATAGCGTTATTTCAGTTCCATCACAGTTTCATAATTTAAAACATGATGTTAAAGGTTTATATGTTCAACAAAGAGAAACTTAAGATGATATTGATTTAACTCATGAGTTGGAACCATCCGAATTTTATGAGTTGTGGAGGTGTGTTGAGGATGCATTATATCCCCGCTGCATGATAAGAAAATTAGAAGATTTTGTAAAAATTCTGGATATTAAATTAGATAATTAATGTGAAACAACTATTTTGATCAGTTATTTTCTTTTGATAAAAAACTGTTTCTTGAACGAAATGTGTTGCTCCCAAATTACTATGAGAGCAAGTGGCAGGTTAATTATCCGGGCCTTAGTTAACATATGATTCATGAATGTGAAAAATGATTTTATATTATATTCCGGTGAAAATGAATCATTGGAGAGTTATCATACATATGGACAATCAAGGTATAATGACGCTTAATAGAGAGTGTCTGGATCATTTCATGTTAAGCAGTTCAGATATTTTGTAACATCCCATGTAAATAAAAAATAATTTGTTTTCTTTTTTTTTTATTTGTGAACTAAATATTAATTTATTTTAAAAGGTATTTTATGATCTATTGCATAAAAAATACACAAAAATATGTTTCTTTGAAATCTTATGTTGCACACGATGCTTAGTCATACTGAAAAATAATAATATAATATTATTATTTTAAATGGTTGATAACGCCTAGCCTTTGTAATACCATGAATGAATAGAACAAACTATTATATGATTATACATGTTTGTTAAATGATTTTACATTTATCTAATAAATTTAGATTCTTAAAATGTGATGGAATCAAATTTTAAGCAAAAATACTCTAATATTCATTAAAATGTTGATTTATCACCTTTTAATGGAGAACCGTATTTAAATCTAGTTTTGGTCACTTTAATATGTCTTATTTGACAAAATAAAATCGTTATTTATAATTTGAACATCAAAATTTACATTGGGTATGTTTTTTTATTTTTCAAATCTAATTTATTTTTAAAAGAATATTGAAAAATATAGTATTTTAATTAAAAAGTACATTTTCATTTAATTTAATTATATTAATAGATTAATTTTTTAATTGATTTTAAAGTATAATTAGATTATATTTTTACCATTTAATAAAATTTTGTTCAATGTAGGAAATTTCTCATTGAAATTAGTCCTAAAAAACTGTCGCTCTTTTTATAGTAATTATTCCATAAAAACACGCATTTTTTGACAATTAGAATTAATTTGAAATTAATTTATGAAACATATATGTTTTGAATTTTGAAAAAACGAAATAATTTTTTAATTCATTATATCAAATATATCTTAGGTTGAAGTTTTTGTATTTTTCTGAAAACATCAATATTTGATGAATAGTTATAACACTAAGAAGTCGTTAAATAACCGACATTTTCATTTAAATGAAAATTTACCACTTCTGGGAACTGAATTTCGAAAATAAAAAATACATGGTTGTTATTAGTTATTAAAATATTGTTAAATAAGATTAAAATTATTTTTTATGAAAAAAATATTTGGACAATTATTTACCACGGTTAAAGGTATAAAGGGCAATTCAAGGTAAAAAATATATAACAATAATATAAATTTACGTTAACACTTGTACTAAACTTATTGGATTAGTAATTTCTTACCAAGACAATCCTTGGGAGATATTTTTGGACTTTTAAAGAGTTTTGGGTCAGATAAAGATATTAATAACATTTTATTTATAGTAAAAAAAATATCATAAACATTTTTTATTTTGAAAAAACAAATTTAATGTGGGGATATATAATTAATTGATGTGACTATAAAAAATCATTTTAGTGTTAATCATATTTCCTACATCATTCACATTTTTTATAATTTTTATACATCACATATATATAATTATATATGACACAATAATAATGCATTGTTTACCTCAATAATGAATTAATTGATTAAATAAGACTATAAAAATAAAAAAAATTATCCAAAAATTTTCCAATTCTTATTGGATGATTAAATTTCAATCAAGAGTCATCTTATCTTATTCATTAATATTTTTTGGACCTTTAGAACCCGAAGATAATTATATAATAAAAAAATATTTTCAAATATTCATAAAGATCCCCTCCACCCCTTATAGAAAACCCACCCATCTAACATATTACTCAAAATTCTCAAGCCCCATGGAACATCCATTATATGACCAAATAATCTCTCAAAATTCCTCTATTCCACCTAGAGGAATTACCTTAGACATAAGGAACTTCAAGAAATCCTTTTGGATCAAAATAAAGTGAGTTAACTTATTTAAAGACAATGTCTTCTTTTATGTTTATTTCTTTTCATTTACATCTCCAATCCCCTAAAATAATTTTATTCTTTAATTTTATAAAAAACAAGTATTTTTATTATACTCAGTTGTTGTTATGATATGTATTTTAACTACACATAAACACACCTCCATCTAAAGGGTAATGAACACACTGTTTTCTATGGACGGTTAACTACTGCCTCACGAAACGGCGTGTGTTCAATCTTTTCCTACCACCTCTTATAGGGGCTGTTGTGATGTAACTTTATTTATATGTTTTATATATTATATTTATATTGTGTCTATGCTTCTATATTTATCCTTTATAGCATACCGTTATGGAATCCCAAATTGGTAAAAGTGATAATTTCATTTGAGGAAGTGCGAACTTCCTCCCCCACAAAGTGATATAACACATTCAAACCATTTGAAAAACATATAAATGATGGATTTAATGAATGAATAAATGATATTATACTGGAATTATAATATACATATTTATTAATATGTTTTCATTCCCTTAAAAATATGAAATATAAATGAAAGTACCGTTTATGCCTACGTACGACTTACTGTATCCATTAACGGGGAATTTTATTTCATACCTATAAATGTTATATACTATTAAAAATATGTATATATACTGGATTTATATAATATATATGATATCTATATCATTAATATCATTCTATTGATAATGATCTTTTGACCACATGGACAACTTGTAAATATAAGCAGTTCATTTATGTCTCCAATACCGAATATAGTCAAGATTACCATTATTAAATTAAATGATTTCATAATTTTTTATAACAAGTTAATAAGTTATATAAAAATAATAATAAATAATAAAATTTTTCTTTATTAAGTTTCAATTAACTTTAGTTTGCTATTCAGGAGATTAAAGAATGAACGGTTGAAGTCTGACAAGAGTTAAGGGAATTCATCTCAATCTCCTTTCATTAAGGAAAATTTTTTATTATACAAGATATTATTTTATACGGCGTATAAAAACCTCTTACTATTCATTTCAATCAAATGGAATCATTTTATACAATTTTTTTTACTAAATGACAAAAAAAAATCTTTTTAACGCTAGAGGTGACAATGAATTTTCCTCTGCTGTGAGTATTATTTGATCTATGTATTCTTAAACAAGACACTATGTTTTTTAAATGAAAATAAATACCATATACTCTTTTACATATTTTGGTATAGAAAATGGTTTTGATTGTGTATTTGTTATGTCAATATATTTAAATGATATATTGTGATTGAAATGGGGTAATTTTATTTTTGCATTATGTTTGTTTTATGTGTTATGAAAATGATATGGTTCTTGGTAATTGTTTGTGTATACAGGTGGTTGCATGAAAAACTGAGGGCTGGTGAGCCCGAGATAGATTTCTAGTGCATTGGGTAATACGATAGAGATAAACGTGAATGTTTCTCCTAAGATATTTAGGTAATATACTGAGATGTGTATTCCAAATGTGTCTAACTATGTAGCTGTAAAATAAAATACATAAGTTTGTTATGCATTCCACAACTTATATTTATGATTTGTGATTACGTTGTGTTTTTCAAAATTTATGATTTTAGGAGGAATGTTAAAGAGAATATGTTATGTATGTACAGATTAACTGATGTTTTAATTCTTTAATTTATAACACTTAATTTGTTTTTTTCTCATCCCATGTTTTAAAATGTTCTTCATATGACTTAATGATTAATTGGGTCAAGGATGGGTTCATGGAAACGTCATGCTATCTAAAACATGGAACTAGACATGACAATTTTTTCCAAGAGTTTTTATTTTACGATAAAATGGAAACTGAGTAGAAGTGTTTACATAGTAATTTTTGAGATGTAATGTAATTTTTATTACCTAATTCTCTAAAATGAAAAACTGAAAAGAGCCTCAATGTGAATAATATATTTAATTCATCACATTGTAATGATTTAAGGCAATTTCCTTATATATTCCCCTTTCACCTAGGTGGACACATTTTTTTATGTCTTAGAACACAATGTCAATGATGTCATGGCACAAAACCCCGATTTCAACCAATAAAAGCATGAATCATCCATCTCATGGTGATTCATGAAAACATTTTGACCGATTGCATCCGCCTATTTCTTTAGAATCCAAAAATGTGATATTGGGACTT
This sequence comes from Viscum album, assembly GCA_963277665.1. NCBI lineage: Eukaryota > Viridiplantae > Streptophyta > Magnoliopsida > Santalales > Viscaceae > Viscum > Viscum album. The sequence goes on along the minus strand of OY728152.1, from coordinate 861,577,326 downwards.
TCTATAGTCATTTTTTGTCTATTTGGTTTTTATGGTAGTTAATATTCAGGGTGTCTTGTATTTATAACTCTGTAAAATTTAACTCCATTGATGTTGAGGAAGGAGCCTTATATCATTTTGACCTTGTTAATTTTAGTACATCCAAAAAAGAATATTGATATGTATTTGAAACAATTGATTGATCGGTTAAATTCATTGTCGATTAATGGTGTTAGTATATGTGAAGTTGTTGAGAAACAATATTTCATATTAAAAGGAGCATTTATATGGACGATTACTGACTTCCCGGTATATGTCATGTTATCGGGCGGGAGTACACACGTTCTGAAGTCATTTTTTTACTGTATGAAAGACAATAAATCCTTTATCCACTTCAATGGAATCAATCCTTGCTATTTTTTCAGTCATCACTGATTTCATCCAACCGTTCATCCTATTCAGAGGAATAAATCTCATTTTAGAAAATGATCAATTGAAAGGGAAAAACCTTCAAAAACGATCATGTGTAAACAGTTAAAATTATTAGTATTTTCATTAACTTCCATCACATTTGGACCAACAGTAAACCAACAGACTTTTCATAGACTTTGGAAAAACATATTTGGAAAAAATGGATCATTTTATTGGTACATCCATATTGGTCTCATTTTTTTGGTCCGCCACATGTTGGATGCCAAGCATATTGAGAGGAATTGGTTTGATAATTAATTTCACATAGTTTTGGCTACACCAGGTAAGACCAAAGATAATGCAACGGGGCGATTAGATCTTTCCCAAATTTACAGATGACCAGAACATGAACTGTTTCAAAATGTCAGATCACAGAGGTTAATGAACCCAAAAATATCTTATACACTATCCAAATAGCGTCTCTTATAATTTTGTATGTATGTTGTAGATTTGAGACTTCCATATTTCTATGCTTCAAATTTTTAAAAATGTGTTAAGTTTGATCATATTACTAGAATAAAAAGTCATTATTGTCATGTTATAATGGAATTCCTTGTGCTGATTGGATTCAGAGGCTTCTTGAATTATATGATTTGAGATTCGATAACATACATATTATTTCTTTCGACACATTTTTGTGGTGAAAACACACTATGATGCACAATGTAAACTAGGAGAAGTTCTTTTTGTCATTATATGTAAAATGGAAAAAATCTACGTATTAACATTATTTGAATCAATGGAACAACTAATATTATATATTCAAAATGAAGATAAATGTGGATGTTTGTGATAGTTTCGATAGATGTATGTATTTGAGAGATGAATGTAGAAATTGATGAAAAATGTATATAACAAAGCATCAGTTGAAGTCTCAATTGTTGATGTTATTTTAAAGAGTAAATTTATTTTTTCTACTATAATTATATTGAATCTGAATATCCCTCAAAACACAACTGAATATGATGAAACAAGAGGAATGTTGATAAATAATTAGACAATCAATTCTTATTTTTTAATTAGCCTTAGCATGGATTCGGTAGAGTTCCGGAGTGATGGATTTAAGATGATGAAATTCACAGTTCTCATACACTTTTTCCACTTAACTATGAATTAATGACATCACTTGTATTGTGACATCTCCTATAGCTTCGTCTTTTATTTATGTTAGAATATGTAATCATATTTTATTTGAATTTTATATGATAATCATATCACAAAACCCCTTCCACAAATTACAGAAGCTTATATTGAAGAACACCGACAAAAAACAATTCTTGATAGTTTCAAAAAATATTAACAAACATTATTGGTGGTTTAATATATCAATTCAGTTTAATATTTTTTATATTTATAATTGATTTAAAAAATCTCATTTGTCTCAACACCCAGTTTAAATATATAAGCGATTGTGTATATTGAGTAACCCAACGTCCAAAATGGTAAAATCCTAAAATGCATATGTGATTAATGGATTTCGATTTCATACACGTGCATATAGGGAATCACACAAAACATTTAAAATTTGAGTTTTCTTGAGAGGATCGCATTATAGAGATAATGATGTTGACTTTTATGGAATTCTGGATTGAATTACTGAACTGTGTTATCTAAGTAAATTTTACAAAATAATGTCTAAATATAGGTTGTTGGATATTGAGAGAGGGTTGTGTGTTCGTATGATTCATGGAATCTCCAATAATAAATATAAAAGTCTTATTGTAGTAAATGAAACATCTCTATAGGCTCAACAGGAACATCAAATATATTACGGAAAGTACTGTGCTACTTCAAGAGAACTAACTGACTAGTGGAACATAATAAAAATGAAATCTTGGGAATATCAGTTTACTCAAACTAAATGTGGTTCCAATGAAGTATAAGGAATTGAAATTTTTTAAGAGGCAACTCAAAATATATATTTTTGACAAAGAGACATGAATATTGATGATGACACTCCACAATTAAGGGTAGATGGTGATGATGATGTTTAAAATGTAAAAAATAAATTTTAAAAGGCAAGATATAATGATACTGAAACTCATATGGATATTTATGACATCGATGATAAAGATGAAGAAATTGAAATTTTGAGATATGAATATGATGAGGAATGTGAAAATTGTAATAGATAAATGATTGTTATAATCATAACTAATATATATCTATATGTAATTGTTATTTTCAACTATATGCTAATAAAAATCATTTTGTTTTTTAGATGGAAAATGACCTATTTTATGTGTTGGGGGATGTTGAGCTACCATTGGATGGGGAAGATATGGTATCATCTTACCCTTAGCCCACTGAGGTTCATGGTATATGTGGAGGGGGCATAGTCTTGCGCGAATGATGATTCATGACCCTATCCCTGAGAGACATCCACATCTTAGTTTCATTCCATGCACATTGAGGTATGGTAACCTATGTATTTTATTTAGCTTTCATTAATTTAATGATATACTAATTATTGGATTATTAGTTATTTTTTTATAGTTTTTCACATGTAGCTTTTGGACAAGGGAGCACTATCTTGCACAATTATTTTTCTCAGCTATGGATCACAAGGGAACAATTTCCCATTTATGCGCATCTTGGAATGTTTAGTCATTAGATGGTACGTAAATAAATAATATTTATTTAGAAATTTATTTAATTAATAACATGATATTATAAAATATTTGTAGGGTTTATGGTATCCCATCGATTATAGAATGTGTGACGTTATTCAGGAGTAATTAGAGGCATCTATACGTGAATGTTTCTGTCCGTTTTTTCACAATTCGAGAGGATAGCCATTATGATATTAAGTGTGATAGTGTATAATGAGTAATATATATCCCACTTACCTGAGTACATTTCAACTCACATTTGGAATAGATTATGTTCACATTTCTTGAGTGGTATATTTTAGAGGAGATCTTCATTGGGCCCACGAACTGGGGGAGACGGGAGGTGGTGCATCAAGATGGTAGTCGTATATTCAATACATATAGAGATCATCTGGTGGTATCATTATTAAATATTTTATATATAATTAAATAAAAATATTTTAATTTATATTCATATTGGCATTAGATCAATCCATTATTATAAAGTGCACGGTTTATCAGATGATGTATAGTGATCCAAATACTGGAGAGATTAGAGGTGATCACCAATGTCAGATTGTGGTCAGTATTATTACTTTTTCTGTTTGAAAATTAAATGTATATAATATTTTCTCTATTTTATAATCAAATTTAATAAAAAATAGTCATATGAAGTTATGTCCTCTCAGACACGGGCTTAGAGTCAGGCCGAGATGGTGGATCAGTCTAGTTCCCACCATTTCTGTGATATAGCATGCTTGCAAGCGACCTAGTATGGCTTAGAGAAGGGTTGAGTAGTTGGTATAACCTCTCATTTGACTCATGGGACTTTTTATAGGTCTATTGTGATGTTGGAATCCTTCTCTAGGGGAGATCATGGCGATGCATCAACATATGTATCATAGTATCAAGAGCGGTTTTGATCTCAAACTGATTTTATAGAGTGTTTTCATAAGCTACAGGGAGAGATACATCAACAACACGAGGATGACAAGTGTCGATGGTAGCAATAATAGTACGAGCAGATAGAGTACATGTGCCATCTGAATCGTAGTTTTGGGGTGATGTTTCTAGAACCATCTCCTTCAGCTCCTACAGCTCCTCTAGAAGACTATATCCCCCCATGATTTTTTTGTACTGTTAAAAATATTTTAATTAAGAATTTATTTTAATATAAACTATTTGCAGTTTTTTTCATTTATATTGGTGCAAATATTGCCTAATTTTTTTTTATTATTCTTAATATTTTAATATTTATTTATTTATTTTTAGTGTTATATTTCTTAATATTTCATTAATTTACATGTAAAAATAAAAATATTATTATTTTATCTTTTTAATTTTTATTTGCGAATATTGAGAATGTTAATAGTATTTAATTTTTTTTGTTTGAATAATATTAATATTTCTTTTTCATTGATCATAAATTTATTAGGATTTTTTTGATTATGTATTTTCAATGATTGAGGTTTTTTATTCATTTATTATTTTAATAATATTAAAATTATTTTTCATTAATAATAATAATAATAATTTATTATGTATTTGTAATAGGGCCATTTGTGATGGGGTCCCATCGCAAATTGAATATATATATATATATATATATATATTTATTTAAACATATTTTCACCTGGTTACTTTACCGTCACAATTTTTTTTTGCGAATGTCCTGTCACAATAGGTTTATAACATAAATCTATTTGCAATAGGCCATCCTCTTGTCGCAACATGTACTTATGTATATAATTTTTTTAATCGATGATCTATTTGCAATGGGACCACTTCCAATCACATGTATAATTTTTTTGAGATATGCTTGTAGAAAAAGAAAACTTATTGTGAGGTCGTTTTCTACAATGGGCTATTTGAAAATGGACCCCATCACAATAGTATATTTCAGACGGGACCCTACCCCAAATAGCCCATCCAAAATAGAGAAAATTATAATAGTGTACCAATTATGATCATATTCAACTTACTATTACCCAATGCATTAGATGAAGATATTTTTCCCTCCGATATTATAATAATATCATTCATACTTGTTCCCCATGATAATAAAATATTTATCATATCATGACCCATAAAAAGAGAGAAGTTTTTTATAAATATTAAATCATAACCCAAGAAATGAAATGTGTATCATTAACATCTCATCACATTATAACCTATTAATGGTGACATTTTTAATAATCACCTCATGAAATCATAACTCATGAATAGAAGCAGGGGTCAAAATCATAAAACCTATAGAAGGGAAATGGGTATCATAAAAATCATTCCATCAAAAATTATACCACTCATGAAATTATATCAATAGAACTGTTGGATCATTTAAAAAAATGAAATATGTAATATAAATAAGTTTTTCTATTGATGGAAAATAATATTGAATTATATTTTGAAAACATATATTGAGTTAAATATGATTTCATTATTGAAAAATGTTCATTAGAACAAAAAACCTGTTGAAGACCATTTTCATTTAAAAAAATATAGGAATTTTTTTAAATAGTTTTGAAACCCATTTTCTTTAAAATATATTTTAAAAAATTTTCGTAATGATTTTCCTTTTAAAACTAAAAATAAATATTCAATAAATTTATGACAAGTAAATCAGTCCATCTTGTACAATGTGTAAATGAAAATTTCTTTTTCATGGTAGAAATGCATGAAAGTATTCTAATTCCGAAAGAAAAGTAAATATTCAATTAAAATAACTTTTGAAGGGAAAAATGGATAAAAATTTCTATTAATGACTTTTTGAGAATAGTATAATATTTATAGAACCAATTTTAGAAAACATATATTTCTGAACAAAGAGAGTGTAATGTCAGACATTCTTAAAAATAAATTCTTAACTATCTAATGTACCAAATAGTAGAATGATGTTAACATTACATGAATATTTCATGAATAACAAAAGGGTAATTAATTTCATGAATTTTCTTGACATATGGATAACAATATTTCATCAAAAAATAAACATTTTAATCACGAAAAGCAGTGAGATTGTTTCAAAAAAATCTTACCTAATGTTTACAAGGGATCATACAGTCCATGTTAGAAATGTAAATTTCATAAAGCATAAAATTATCATGAAATGGATTATATTGCATACATAACACAAAAAATGTAAATATATACACCTGAAATTTTGAATTTAGTTTCTTAACAAAAATAGAGTCTCAAAGAAGGAAAATTGAGAAAAAAATATTTTAACTATTGGGTATATTTTGAGACATAAATCACATGAAAGAAATATAATATAATGTATATGTAAATAACAATAAATTTAATTATAAGATTCATGTAATACAATAATAGGAATTACATACACCAATAAAGGAAGGAGTGGTGAACATATATTGCATATCACGAAAATAAAAAGTGCGATTAAATTATGTTGCATCATGTAAGGATTCTCATTGCACTTATCCAAAGTACTATATAATAAATATATATTTATTATAAATATTATGTAAAATCATATTATTATTCTTAATAAATCATATTCTCTAATTATGAACAAATATTACCTTCTTGTTAACCATTATATGTTATGGATTCATTTCTGGAAATATTTTCACTCTTCTTTTCATGTGTCTTATTTTTTAATATCATTAGTTATTATACTTATATCTTTTTTCAAGAATGTTAAAATTTTTATAAATATAATTTATATATAGTATTATTATATTATAATAATACCATGTATTTATATGTATGAAATTGAATACAACCTTCACAGACATAATAATCCACATGTACACATAAATGTTCATTAAATTATGATTATCATACTGAATGAATGAAATAAAATGAAATATATTTTTATATCATTATAATATTATTATAGTTGAATTATAAGGTTATATATATAATATAATTTCAATAATACTATCCTTGAAACATTCCATGAAGTTAGTGCTTGAATCACATTGCATTGGGGTGTGGTAGTCCTCACTTCCTCAAATTAAATTATAGTATTTACACCAAATGGAATGTAAAAAACAGGATATTTTTTTAGAATTTATATATATTATTAATGAAATAATATATATAATATATAACATATAACTAAATATAATCTCTATCATCATTTCCACAATGGGAGGTGTTATGGAAAATTTTACAATCATCATTTAGTGAGGTGGTAGTTCGCCAAAAACTAAAACAACTGGTTTGTTAAAAATTGGATTGAGATGTGCATATGTTTATCTTCAAATAATATCATAAAAACATCATATTTTATATTGTTCATTTTTTATGTTATCAAATAACAGAATAAAGAGATTGTATGGGGTGAAGAAGGGATATAAAAGAGTGGATCTTGATAGAAAATCATACATATTAATGAGGTAACTCATATTAGATTATGCCAAAAGTCTTCCACTAATAGCATTCTACCCAATGTGAGGCTTATATGAGTAAGTGAGTTATTATGGGATGTGTATTAATAATATTTTTCCCATACAAAAGTGGTTATATATGTGTGATGAAGCTGGAGAGGTTGTGGCCATTTATAGGGAAGGAGGAGTTGGACTCTTGAAAATATTTGAATTGAGAATTACGCCAATATTTTTGATGTATAATGTGGATCCAATAATGTTCCAATGTTGATAAGAGGATGAATAGGGTAAAAATATGGCCATCCAGTGACCCATGTATACTTTTATAGGCCGTTTGGACCCCTAATAATATTTTTTAGTCCGTATTTATGTTTACTTTTTCCATAATTGTTTTGATTCATTTAAATCACTTTTACCAATTATTTTTGACAGAAAAAATGATTATCTAATTATAGTATAAATATTATTATCTATGGGATGTGAGGGAGACCATTTTTACAATGATATGTTTGATGGATGATGGATACACTCCTTTTGACTTGGGTGTGTGAGATGCAGACACAAGGAGTTGCTTCCTAGGTATGTTGGTGAAGAATTTGGTAAGTGGATACATATTGGCATGATAGAGATTGCTGTAAAATTTATGGAGTGACTCGGGTGGTGATATATATATTTTTCAGTGATACGGAACATGGGGATGTGGGCCACATGGGGCCATTTTCTTGTAGTTTGGATATCCCACAGAAAGACTTTATACATTCTCTATATCATTGTTGTTAGATATTTTTTCCTGATTGTACTATGGGTATCTTTGTTTTTCATTATTATGTTTCTTAGAACATCATTCATAGTTTTGAACTATTTTCACTATAATTTTATGTTTCCTAATATATTTTTAGGATTTAGTAAGATGGGATAATAAACCATCCTATCTATCTTAAATTTTTATTACTCTTGAATCACATGTATTTCATTATTATATTACACTATTATATTATTCTCTTACATGGCCTTATATCACAACACTTTGTTATGTATGTCCCGAGGGTATCATCCTGAACTCAGATGCCACTGAATAGTGCCCCATGCTTTGTTGTCTAAATAGCCTCAATCACATATCCCCCAATTCAAGAGGATGCCAACTGGCATCGAGGGTCATGGTGTGTCAATGGGAGGACTATACCATCATTACCAATTAATTTCATAGAGAAGGAAATAATATACAAATAGCGGATGTGCTAAAACAAGCAGATAATGTCTCTATAGAAGGAATATATATTGATCTCAAAAGAAGGATCATATACAATAATGCAGATGATACATGTATATTAAAGACATCAAAAATTGGTACATAGAAATAAAATATAATAAAAGAATCCAAAATAACAAAAAGAAAAAAAATCCAATATCATCACATTCCCCAGCTTGTTTCTTGCTCCCCTGATCCAATGAAATAATAAACATCAAGTTCTAGGGAGATTTCTCCTGTTGTCACCTACAACTATATTATCTTTTTGGGTTCCCAAGGAGGCCCACAAATAGTGTGAGATAAACACCCCATTAGGTATCCACCAAAGGATATATTCAATTTTTTTTGAATAAAAATGAAATAATCTAATAATTTTATGAAACCAGTAAAATAACTATTTATGGACATGTCATATTTCTACTACAACAAGTAATACTAAATTTCAATTCTGGGATCCCTATAAAAAGTGTTATCTCCCAACAAGGATGCAAAAAAGAATTAAAAACAAACAACATGACATCAACATAGTTCCTTCAATATTCTATACACAAGACCTTGCATATAAAGGATCCATATACAAAACCCATAACCATTCCATACAACCACAATCATATATCCCATGAAAATTCTATATAATGAAGTTCAACACAATTTCCCCTGTATTTTTATTAAATTATTTATAGACCATGAAGGGTAAGATTCAAAGTGTCATCAACCAATGCATCTCCATCGAATCCTCAGAGCATATTGATAGATACTCAGTAAAGGAATTGGTTTTAGTATATAGAGCATGTGTAGTTTCATGTCTTAAGAGAATCAAATAATTTGATATCAAAGGGGTATAATGGTCCGAAGAATCCCAAAAAATCAGTACCCAATGAGCATACTCTATCCACGTCATCCAGTACATCATTCCAGATCCATAGTGAGTCATCCATGGTATTGATTTATACTATCATGAATATATACTATTTAACAAAATAATTCATATCCATATCTTTATACCCACTCATATAGTACATTTTATTTAAGTCATGCCACATGGGTATAATCACACATTTATTAGCAATATCCACTAAAAATTACTTGAGTTTACCCATCCATAAATCATGAAAATCCATTTAACCAATCTAAAAACAATCATGATATATAACCTCTCTTTTACAAAATTCCTATCAAGTGAACTAATCATGTTAAACATTGTATATTATGATATCACCAAAAAATGACGAATAACATTCATTATTCATGTAATCAATCCTCATAAAACTACAATTGAGCTTCAATGAATGAGGAAAACATCAAAACACACCCCTTGGGTGGTTTCACAAAAGTCAAAACAAAAAAAAGGACTTGGCGCACAAATTGGGAAGCCTCTGGTTTGAAGAAAAATCACCAACAAATGTCATGGAACCCAAGAGAATCTTTAGCCACTCCTACTACATCTATTATAGATTAACATTTCAAAACCGGTTCGACACCAAAAATTTTGGCGGGCGATAGAAGAGAGGATATATCTATAAATTATCAAAATAAAAAGAATTGTATATACCACTTACCATAGCTCTATATTGGGGTGATCATCTAGTATCAAGTCATGATCCACCATGTTTTAGGAAAAATCTGAATAACTAACAATGAATGACAAATTGGGGAACATGAGCCCAAACCCAAATAGTGTAGCCACTGTTCTGAAAAATCTGTAAACGCTAAAAAAAATTTAATATCAGTGGTGATGTTCAAACATGATAGACATGGGGGAAATGACATAAATATATGTATCCGGGTTAAAAGAAAACCAATATGAATACTTGGTTCTCATGTGCATAAGATAAGGGTGAGGGATCTTTTTTTAATGGTCTCCAATACCTCATTTTAAAAAAATGTAGTTGGGTAATTATATGACATACAATTGAATTACACATATAATAATTCCCGATTTTAACTTTCTCGAAAATACATACAACATATCATGAATGGTCCTATAATCACCATTACTCATTGTAAATTTAGAATACACTACTTGTATCCCAATTACACATCTAATTGGCCTAGAGGAAATACACACACCCGGAGCCTCTACTTTCCCAAATAACTCAACCGACCCATGAGCAAAATAAGGTTTTAACCTAAAAATGAATCAATTACAAGTGTTTATCTATAATTAAAAGATATGTACCTCAAAAAAAATTTGTGATTATATAATCATTCACCTTATAGATATTAGTCTCTAAATTTCCTTCACTATGGTGGTCAACATTTTTCTCAAAAATACTCTATCTACTTAGCACATACATCACCCTCCGTCTCGTAAGTCTCTTCTAGTAAATGATTTTTCTTTCATATAAAATGCACAAGAGGAACTGATCTACCACTTCGAACTAATTTTACCCTATCAATAATACTAATAATATTATCCTCATAGAAGTCATCAACTTGTTACTCAACCTCCTCAGGTTGAAAAGAATTAGACGGGTTTGAAGGATAGTGGTGTATTTGATGTAGGTGGATGTGATAATTCATGGATCAATACCTCTAAGGTAATTGAAACTGATAAGATATTCATCTGAATCACTTTAGAATTATTAATAGACTGAAATATGATGGTGAATGTTTACCCTATCTTTTGATCTGTCTATGTCCAAACCACTTTGATTCACTCGATAAAACATGATCCTTGATCGTCAACTGAAGAGGCTGTTTGTGGCACATGAAATAATATTTATGATTATATTGTTCATTATCCATCTTATTATAAATCAACTAAACCTCATTATAAGTCACCAAAATGATATGTGGTCCCAACAAAGGCATTTCACCTTCCTCAAGCTTTCATATGTGTGATTATCATACGCTACTATTCAAAGAATCATTTGGTTCCATTTTTTTAACCAAATAAATATTATTATAGGAAAACTAAACCAGTGGAATGTGACACTCCCATGTTCCCCCCAAAATCAATGATGAATGCTCACAACATGTTCTCTAGCGCCTGTGATTTATGGTCTGACTGGCCATCAGTCTAAGGGTTTTATGTTATTATCAGAAGCACCAATTTACCCCGAAAATTCTAAAAACATTTCATTAAAAGTGTCATAAATTAGATGTCCCTATAAAAAATGATATTGCTGGGTACCCCATGAATTCATACTATATCACATATATACCACATTCCAAGCGCAACAACATGAAATGATTGTGCTCTTCCTGATCAATTACATGAATCGAGGGTTGTGGCATAGAATCCCATGAGATATATGAACATACACCCACATATAATTAAATATATGATTTAATGTTTTTATAAAGAAACCATGCTTCAGTAATTGGGATCATGTATGTGTGAACATAGGTGTTGGAAAAGTATCGCGCCAATTGTAACATACCTTGATCGAAAACATTTTCTGACATTGACCGAAGAAAGTATACGATAATTGTGATTAAAGAACCACAAATAAACGTAATGGTACATCTGTTTAGTGGCATGAAATCCAGCTCAATTCCTCTAGACATGATGTCCAGATGACTAGTATTATAGACCCGTGGATTGACATCTATTGTGGAATCATGTTACTTGCGACAGATACTTATGAATATTCATATCTATATATATATATATTTAAATGTTTGGGACTATATAAGTTCACATATATAGTTATGGAATAAATGTTGGAACATTCCCAATTGACAGGGACTGTAGACCATGGGGTTGACTATGGGATCATGATGGATTTCACATCCATCTGTAGTGACTAACAAGGGTGAGCACTCTGATTCATCAAATTCATTTAGTAGCACATTTATAGTTTTCTTAATGGGGTTCCATAATAATATTTTTCATCACTCCTACGTTTTTAACTTAGTTTATTTATGTAAGACATGTCAGATTTTAAGGTTGAGAATGAGTTACAATGTGGATAAGGAAAATTATTAGTGTTGCGTGATCGAACAGAGCATATCAAGTGGTTCTTCTGATAGGGCTAGTGCAGTTGGATATTGTCTAGACACCTCGTACGTGTTCTAGTTCAGATTTTGTAGTTTATCCATGTAAATTTACATTCAATTTATTTTTAACTCATGTATCAATATTGTCGGCCCAATGGGTGGCCAGTGATTTATTTTATGACATATATGTCCGAGATTTTACAACATAAAATTTATTTTTACAGCATGTTATATTTCATTTGTATAATTCTTTTAAAAACATCTATATTTCCACTATGTATGATACATATCTAATTTTCTAGTGTATCATAATCTAGTATATGGTAATATTCTTCTTACTATCACACCTAAGGCCACCGCTACAATTCGGAAACATCTTGCCTATGGGGAGGCACGTTTATGGCCTTTTATCCAACATGATTAGAGAAATGATTAAGAGGCATCTGGATTTGGATGTTTTATTTTCCTACATGCAACCACCACATTCCAATCATTCAAAATCCAATAGCTGGTAGTTTTATCTTGTAATTATATATACATATTTCTCTATATGATGGACTATATGTGTATATCAGATAATATTATTACATCTCCCTATTCAATGTAATTTTTTTCAAATCTTCCATGTTATTTATCATTATCTTATTTAATCATTCTTTGAATAAACACATGCATAAAATTTATCACACTTAAAATTTAAAAAACAATTATTGTTGAGAAATCATTGTTCTACCATGTTCCACCAACATGATTCGTTGACTATCATTTTTTCAATAAATAAAATATCTATATTAAAATGATTTTTGGTACATTGGTGAACAAAAAATCATCTCATAATTTCCATTGTTTGAGAAACCCTGGCATACACATTTATAATTATTTTTAGGTAATGTTTAAATCTTTTTAGATGATTTCTCAAGCAAAATATTTTATCAATATTCATGCTAATAAATATAAATATTATATAACATTATTATAACACCTCATTTTTATCGATTGACATACATATATTTAATAATGTGTTTTACCATTCCAATATTTATCTTTAATCATGATGTCATGGAATTGATATATATAATAAATGATGAGTACATAAACTTGAGAAATTTTTTTACATTGAGCAACCATATTTATCTTATTAAACTATATAGAATGTTGGAAAAAATAATATCTCCACCCACTATATCTTCAACTCTTTATATTTAGGTCATCTTGTTCTATAAAGAGTATTATATCATGAAACAATATATGGTCGATCCATCAACATTTTTTTGATAAAAAGATGTTATTCTCAAAACGTAATATCACTTTTTATAAATATTAATATCATATCAAAAATCATAAATAATTACCTTGATGTATTCAAATAATCATTTTCTGTTAAATTGGAAATACATTTAATATCTAAAAAATTTATGAACACCACATCTCATCTTTAAAATTATGATTCACTGATAACTTATTCTCCATTTAATCAAGCTTGAATTCATAAAAAATCACAACTAGTACATAATTCTCATAATCTCCACGCTTGGATATAAATTACTAATATCTACTAAAATTACTCGAATCCAATCCAATATATTCTTTTAAACAATGTGATATTAATTAAAGAGTTATAATTCATTTATATCATTTAATTCCCGGGATAAAATTTAATCAAACATAATTTGGACTCATAGTATAAATATATTGATTGATTTGTAGATGACTAAACCATTACAAAACTATAATATAAAAATTTTTACATGAATATTTATTTAATATCATAATAAATTTGAACCCATTACATATTTATTAGTTTCATAAGTGAATTATAAATATAAAATCATATTTTACAGATATTGTAACATTTCATTGTTATTATACCACATATGAGGAATTTTATCAAGAAATAATTTGTTTTACCCTTCTACATTTCAAGCAAAAGAGAATAAAATGAATCTGGAGATCATAGATACAGAATAAGACAAAATATAAGAGATATCAATAAATAATTTCTGAATATAATGAATATCATGATTTATATTATTACAAGTATCTTGGTGAGATATTATAATCAAGGTTTATGATAACAAATTAGGGAAAATATCAAATAAATCCTACATAATGAAAATTAATCCTAAAATAATTCTTTAGAAATAACCTGAGAGTAAATCATCGTAATATGTATAATTTCATAATTATAATAATATTTTGAAACAAAACAAAAAAATATATAATAACATAGATATAGGGAGAAATCCTAATAATAAAAATTCATTTCATATGACATGGTTTTCTGTTAATCCCATCACTCTATTATATGTAGAGTTATATAATTTATTTTACTACGTTCACATAATCAAAAGACATAGTTTATTAGGTTCATTAAATATTCTATTACATGTCAATACATGTAAAAAATATTCTCAAACAATTCATTAGAAGGATAAATAATTTTTATACTTCTATTCTAATAATTATAACCATGTATATATGTGGAAGTAAACATATTAGCATTAATAAATAAAACACTGAATATACAAATTATGAGAAAAAAATAGACATTATTAAAATTAAAAAAAAACATTTAATATAATATCCAAAATAGAAGTTAATTTATTTCTATAAAAATCCCAATTAAATTTTTATAGACATTAAAAAATATTTACAAAGATGAAAACGAATTTGAATAATGTTATAACTTTAATTCAAAAATAAAAATAAAATTCCTCTATTTTCTATAAATTTTATATTTAGTGGAATATAATTTATAAGGTCTTAGTTCTACAATATGGATGATAATTGAAATAAAAATAAACTATATTATCATGAAATCATATAATAAAACCATTTTATTGGAATTAAAAGTAAATTTACGAATTATAAAATCATGAATAAAAAATAAAAATTATTCCTTTCACGATTTTTTATAAAATAATAAATTTTTAATAGAGTAATTTTTTAAAATAATATATATATTCTATATAAAATATATTAATTAACATGAAATTAATTTACATGGAATGATATTATTTACATTGAAAAGAATATATATGGTTATTTCCAATTACAAGCATTCTTCTTAGAGAATTTTAGTACTTTGGATGTAAAAAGTAAGATGATATGAAAACACTAGAATTTTTTTGATGAAATTTTATATTGATTTAGGGAGAAATAAAATTTTATGTTATAATTTTAATTTTATAAAAAAATATTTTAATTATTCTGGGTTATTGGAAAATAAAACCATATATCTACTCATGACAAGTTATAATTTATTCTCTCCAACAGTATGATTTAAATATAATATTTTATCACAATTTTTGATAAAATATCCATGTATTTTATTTTTATGAAATTTAATCATATCCAACTTTTTAGCAAATATTACCTATTTATTGTTCCAACATTAACAAATTGTAGAAATTGTTATTGTTTCCTGAATGATTTTTAAGGATGGAGATGGACCTCATTATTTAATACAATTTTCATAATTATCAAACTATTAAAATTATTACAATATTAATATTCAATTTATTTAGTTAGTATTAGGTTTATTTTATTTGAATTTATGAACATGGTTCATGATAATAGAACTCATTTTGAAAATGTTTCGAGTAATTTAACAATAAAAATGAGAAAATTGATAATGAAAAAAATTGTTATCATATAATCAAAACCATATTCAAAATATAAATTAATTATTAATTTGGTAATATATCAATAAAATTAATTTAAAATATTTATTTTTGAAAATAGTTAATATAATATAAAATATTATGTGTACATCGTGGAATATATGAGAACAAGAACATGATTTAATATTGGATGATTATGATTATTTAGTTATAATATAGTAATATAAAATTTTAAAAATATTACCATTGATTATATAAAAATAATTTGGTATAAAATTTTACATTTAATGAATTTATATGTGAATGTTATAGAAATCGTCAGAGAAAAACTAGAAATTTTGTTTGATGGAATCACAAATTCTCAGAATGCAGTCCATAAGAATGAACAAATTAATGATTCCTCTTGAGAACAAAACATTCCAAATATGTAAAAATACTTTAGAAGATGGAATTTTGGTATGTGTTATTTAATATTTTGAAGGATATTTATTTTTTATGTTAGTGGATGTGAGATCCATTTAGTGTTGAAAATGAGAGAAATTTCAATCCGAACATAATACATGAGAAGGGTGATATTTATATGAAAAGTTATTGTGGTTAAATAGGTACAAATATTATAATTATAATTTTATTATTTAAAAAAATACATAAAAAATAACTTATATTATTCCTAAAATTAAAAATATTTTCTCAAAATTCAAGCAATGAAATTTTACTCATTGTTCCTCTTTTTACATCAGGTAATTATACTATATGGTAAATGATTTTTTCCATATTTCTAAAATGAAATTTTTTTTCATAATATAGGATTCTATATAAAAAATATGGTCTCTATTTAAGGAAATTTTAATTTAAGATAAGATAAATTATAAAAAATGAAATGTAATATATTTTAAAAATATTTTTTAGGAAAATTACTTTTAAAACAATAACTTTTATTTTTATAAAGACTCTTCCTTAAAACATTACATAATCATGAATTAAATGACTAATTCACAAATAAGATCTTTTCCGGTTTAGTATTTTAGTGAATTAGGCCATAACTATGACATTACATATAATAAATTACAATGTAGACACTTCTACTTCGTTTCCAATTTTTTCATAAAATAAAAATTCTTAAAAACGAGTCATGTCTAGTTCCATGTTTTGGATAGCATGACTTTTATTTGATCTCATCCTTGACCCTATTCATCTTTAAGTCATTTTAAAAACATCTCAATACATGGGATGAAATTAAACATATCATTATGGGTTATAAAATAATGAAATAAAACATTATTTCATCAATAAATACAAAACATAAT
Source organism: Viscum album (assembly GCA_963277665.1). Classification (NCBI taxonomy): domain Eukaryota; kingdom Viridiplantae; phylum Streptophyta; class Magnoliopsida; order Santalales; family Viscaceae; genus Viscum; species Viscum album. Next base: position 861,559,806 of record OY728152.1, on the reverse strand, counting down.
CACTTTAACATACCTCATGAAATAATATGATTTATGAATAACACATAGTAATCAAAAATAATACAGGTAATGAGTGGCATTCAAAACGTACTTACATTTTTTCATTCAAAGCTATATAGGTAGTTACATTTCGAATACACATCAAAGTATATTCTCAAAATCTCTTAAGAGACACATTCATGTTTACCTCTGTCATGTTACCCAATTCATTCTAGTGATATCTCGGGCTCGCCCAGCCTAGGTTTATCAAAGAACCACCCATATAAAAATAATGTTACATCCTAGATCTGGAAGCCACTGATAGGCACCTCGTACCCAGTTGGTCACATGGCATCAAGCGCATTTCCCCAAACGCCAGAGGCTGCCGACTTGCAGCGAGGGCCTTCGATGTGACAGTGGGGAAACTATGCCCTCATTGGAAGAGTACATAGTGGAAGAGAAAACAAATAACAACAACAGCGGGTGAAGTAGACATACATACATAAGTAAATGATAAAAAACAGAAGACTAACAAATAAACAACTAGATTATTAATATATGTAAATTATGCATGATACATATATCTCTAGAAAAACACCCAAACAAGTCACAATGTTGAACACAGTACTAAGCCAATGTACAAAATAAAAACAGATGAGAAACTTCTCAGCATCGCAAGCCACGGCTTGGTCCCATGCTCTCCAGCTCTAGTGCAATGAAGAACCTGATGTTGAAGGGAGAATGCCCTTATCTATACCTGCAACAAAATAATCTATTTGGTCACAAAAGCGCGACCCAAACAGGGTGTGAGACAAAGTCCAAATAGGCAACCATCCAAAGATCTGTTCCTAATAGTCGGTGAGTATATGGCAGGTATGGTACAGTAACCAGTAAAAATTAATTAGTAAACATGATATTACACAGCAGTACAATCCACAGTTTCTAGCATATTATCTACAAACAAGATACATCCACTCAGGAAAGTAGAACAAAAAAGTAACCTCTGGGTAGTTATCATAGTCTAACCCTTAAGGTTCAACATAAAGTTACTAGAAACCCTCTATGAGGCCCACACAGTCTCACCCCTCTGGATCAGCTAATGAATAGACTCTCTGAGAAAGCACTCACCGTCAATTCCCCATGTAGTCTCGTATCATACTAAAAGCTCTCTGGAGAAGCACTCAACGTCAATTCCCCATGTGGCCCACGTCGAGGAACTACAGACTCTTTAAGGAATCACTGAACATCTATTCCCCCTATGGTCTCACATCGTAATTAAAGACACTTTGGATAATCCCTTACGTTTATTCTCCATATGGTCCACTACACTAGGTTCTCACAGCCATGTGTAAAACAACATGCATAGCACACGTATCAGCCCATGTAAACCACAAAACTACATGGCTATCGTTCTAAGGAACCACAACATAACAGTAAAATAGTTCCACTATCGTACAACTAGGCATGGCAACTGGAAAAATACCAAACAAGAAAAACAAGCATGGAAAACATCCAGAGTATGGAAAAAACTACCCTATTCACAAGGATTTACATCTACTCAATCAATCAAGAAAAGCAGGAAAATATCCGGGAAAAAAGGAATCATGAAATACCCCGTTCAAGGGTATTGTTGGAAATTTCACATAATATTCACAGACTTTATACAGAAAAGCAAAAACCACCTACCTCGATGTTAAAAGAACTTTCTACGTGAACCATGGTGATTGATTCTCCCTAGTACATCGAGGATCTTAAAAAACCTCAAAAAATATCAAACCACAATATCTTGATAAAGTGGAGAAATTGGAAAAAAGGCTATAGGAGAAAGAAGAACTCACCTCTGCGGTTCCAACGCAATCGACTGTGGCTAAAAAGGAAATCAGGCGAAGGCACAGGAATCTAGAGAAGAATCGCGGCCGTACGGGTCACTCTCGGACAATGAACCTGAGGAAGTATGGTGTTCTGTCCATCAAGCGCGACCCTGGTGTGCTTAATGAAAAAAAATAAAGTACATGGTGTGTACTTCTAGGGTACACATCATGTACTCATTTTTTCCGTAATCCTCTTTAGGCGGCCGCTACATCGACTCTACACAACGTGTATGTGGCCTAGACACGGCCAGCACACATCTTTGAGCAGTAAAAGAGTACATGGCGTGTACTCATAAAGTACATAGAGTGTTCTTCAAAATTTTCTATAAACTCATATTTTCTAAAAACCTCTAGAAAAAGGTAACACATACATGAAATGAAGATCCATGTTCTTAAAAACATCCCCCTTAAATAAATCCATCCACGGATTTCCCTAATGAGGTGGAGAAGAAAAAACCCCAAACAGCTTTGGCCACTACGATCATACATCGACCTCCATTTCTCAGGTGTCCTCCTATACTCACCCATGCGGCCATAGAACCTGTACTAGAGGAACACACCACCCATGGAGAACCTTCATACTGTGAACGACAATCCAGATAAGATGCTCCTCAAACGACGCATCTACTTTGAGTTCAACTTCCTTAGGCTGAAAGAAAAGAGTTAGGTCTCAAATTTAACTTCAGAGCTAAGAGACGTGGAAGATGTCATGCATGGCCTGGAACCTATGAGGTAACTGAAACCGATTGGAAATCGGCCCAACTCTCTCCAATACCTCAAACTGCCCGACGTACCGTGGTTAAATCTTACCCAGTCTCTAAATCCTCTTGTGCCCCAGTCTCGGTGAGACACGTAGGAAAACCTGATCCCTGACCTCAAACTCCAGAGGTCGTCTCCGCTGATCAGCATAAGACTATTGTCGAGACTAAGTTGTAGCCATCCTCTTTGTAAGAACCCAGTTCTTAGTTATGAGGTACGAGTTTCTTCTTTTCTCCTTTCCAAAAGTGATTTTGACAAAATAATGAAAGGGGGGGAAAATCCAAATTTTTATACTACACACCGTGTACTTTTCTACACGCCGTGTACTTTTGTCTGTGTGGAAAGAGTATACAGGGTTTGTAGATATGTCGGAAACAAAGGGTGTAAAGACCGACTACACGCCGTGTAGTGGTCCCTCACATGCCGTGTAGTCAGTCGGCAGGAGAATTGTAAGTCGGTGGCCAACTGTGCAACAGAAAACACAGTGTACTCAAGGAGACATGCCATGTAGTCATGTCAGAAGGTGAACAGTGCCACACTGGCAGGAAACCACCAGAGGAACAGTTAAATGAAGGGAGTACACGCCATGTACTCATAAGTACACGTCGTTTACTTTGTTTTTTTTTCTTAAAATGGTCAGTAGCCATCCATGTTAACAAGGAAGGCATAGAACCGGACAATAGCTTGGGAGGGGATGACCGAACCTTCATGGATCTCCAGATCGAGCGTCTGGAATCCGTTTTCGCCTCGGACGATCTCGTTGGAACCGCGCGGGTATGTTCTCCCTTCACCTAGCATAGTTATTTCCATTTATTCCTCAAAGAGATGTTATTTGGGTTTAAGTGAGTTTTATTTCACCTCATATCTACTTTTTTCGGGGACAATTCATGGAACGTCATTCGAGTAAATATATATAGGGCATTTAAGGTAGGTTGCTTAGTGTTTAAATTTCCAATTGTTGTGCGTTTTTTATACCGTTGTGCCATGAACCCATGTTGGGGTGTCGTGAGGCTGAGGCCGTGGCTATTTTAACTAACTAGAAATGTATAGGTGAGTAAATGTGTTCATAAACTTCTGTTTGAGATCATTGGTTGGATCCAGGACCACCCCGATGGTGTGTTCCTCTATTTAGCTGTTTGGCCAGAATACCCTAGGGTATCCCTTTATAATAATGTATATAAAATTTCTTTGAAATGAATTGCATGTGTACAGTTTGTATATATGTTGGGCACGTCCTGGTTACTTTTTTAGCCCAAGGGTAGTGTTTCCTTTATCCTAAGGGCTGTAGTTATTTCGGCCTGAGGGAAAATTCTTCCGTGCATGTGGGCAATATACGCTATGCCTGAGGTTGACACTTCGAATGATTGAGGGAAATATCTATTATTCATGTGGTAAATTACCTGCGGGTTACGTTTCTCATTACATGAGGGTAAGGGTTTGCGTGTCTGAGGACAATGACTAACTATTTACATATAAATGCACTGTTGTGGTTTCCTTATAATGAATCCTTAAATGAATAATAAAATGGAAATATAACTGGTAGGTTAGTTACATCTTAGTGCTTCTTAGTTTATTTCATTTTCTACTGCAAATTGTTGTTGTTATCTTCACACAGTTGGGCACGATCCATTGGTGGGTGCCTACTAGGATTTATTTCTCACACCCTGTTCGGGTCATGATTTTCGGCCCAAACAGATTACATTTCTAACGGTGTGGATAAGGGAAAGGGTCCCAATAAAGGTACATGATTGTTGCTAAGGAGTAGGGGGTATGGGACCAGGCATAGGCTCATGATGCTACTAGTTGTTTTGTTTTGTTTTGCTGCACTATGTTTTGTATTGTACTGATTTGTAAGATGTTCTGGCTGTTTTCTTAGAACATGAGGCATGTTGCTCCATCATTATATATATATTTGGATTTTTGTTGTTTTTTTACTGCAGTTGTTCGTTTAATATTGTGTATGGTTTATCGCTTCTATTGTTGTTGTATGTTTTTATTATTCTGCTGTGCTACAGATTTATGAATGAGGGCATAGTTTCCCCAATATCAGACCTGGGCCCTCACTGCTAGTCGGAAGACTCTGGAGTTTTTCGAAATACGCTTGAGGTCACGTGGCAAACTGGGTTCAGGGAACCCATTTAGTGGCACCCAGAACCGGGACATTACAAAGTTGTATCAGAGGGGTTCTTTTCTTTGACAAACTATTTGGAGCCGTAGACAGGGATAGGAATAAAACGTTAGTTGGTAATAAGTTGTGCCCGGGCATAGCTAACCCATGTACATGGAAAATCCAATTTACCGCGTGTTGTAATTATACTGATTTTGTAATTTTATAGCTGATTCGATTTGACTGTTGGGTGACACACTTGATATTTTTCTATTTATATTTTATCTATGGGTTATATTTAGTTGCAACCATATGAGATGAGGGTGTTCCATCTCATGCGTCATTTATGCACATGTTAGGAATCAAATGTCATGAATAGTTTCCATGCAATGTCGGTGCATTAGGAAGTTCATGTTGTTGTGATAGTTGTTGTTATAGAGAAGAATGTTGTTGTGATAGATGCATGATAAATACCTTCTATGTGATAGGGTATTTTGTATGAGACAATTTACAGAATGAACTCCCAAATTTGGTTTTTGGGGAGTATGGGAACCCATTGACCAGAATTTGGTGGATCATTGACTGTTTATTATGTTATAACACAAATAAGATGTCAAACATTGACTCATGGGGAGTATGGGCCCTCACAGATCGGAATTTTACACTTAGGTGTTGTTTTTCAGGGTTTTCTGGTTTCCAGGGATGTTTCAGAGGCATGCCGTCTGGAAAACCCAGTATACACACCTTGTAGTACCTTGAACACGCCATGTATTGTCTTCTGTTTGGGAAGAAAAGTAATCTTTTTTTGAGTGCACGCCATGTACCCAAAGTACGCGCCGTGTAGTCTCTTCCCGTGTCACAAACCGTGTGGGTGGAAACGCGAAGTAGGTAGTGATTGGGGAGAACAAGCAGTGTACCGGATGTACACACTGTGTAGTGTTGATCTGGAGTCTGGCCGTGTAAATAACAAACACGAGTCGGTGGAATCTTTCCTAGTACAGACCGTGTCAATGCTGAACATGCCGTGTAGTCTCACCTAGGGACTCGGCTGTGTAACTAACAACAAAGGTCTGTGTAATCCTTTCGAGTACACTCCGTGTGTATATAAAACATGATGTGTAATGTGAGCCATGTGTCCGGCTGTGAAACTAACACCACATGTCGGTGTAAATCATCTAGTACATGACGTTTACCTTTGGGACAAGCCGTGTTGTCTTGTCTGAGGATAGAACATGTGGTTTTAGCCATGTGGATGGGGAAATGGGGTGGTGTACATGCCATGTGCGGGTGTAACACACAGTGTGGTATCAAGCCGAGTAGTCGGACGTGTCACAAATGACAGGGGCAGTTTGAAAATTACACCATGCACGCCGTGTAGATTATATACACGCCGTGTAGTTTTGTTCAATGGGAGCCGTGTGGCTTAGTCGTGTAGAAGGACCCGGGCAGGGGAAGAGAAGTCAGGTACACACCGTGTAGTCAAACTACACGTTGTGTTGTTTTGTTTTGTAAATCTTGAATGCCTTCATCCTCTTGTTCCCTTTTCAGATTCTTCGTTTTTGGTCATTATTAATCATGTATCTAAGGCGTGTTTTGACCCTGTAGAGTCATGCCGCCGAGATGAAAATGTGTTATTCTCCATGAGAGAAGCGATGATTATACTCTAGAGATGGTGGTCCATTGGCTACATGTGGATCCTCCAACATATCAAGATGCGCCGCCAGCTATTATACCGGACACATGCGTGGAGGCGCAGTTTCGTGAAGGCTTCATGCAGTTCGTGCAGACCTTTCCGGGAGCACCTCCGTCTACCACATCTATGGCTGAGCTGACAAGTACCTTCCAGCAGCAGCATCCGCCTACGTTTTCAGGGGACGGCGGAGAACAGGCTGTGGAGTATTGGCTGGGGTCAATGCAGACTATTTTCAAGAACGTTGAGATGCCTCCAGGGAGGAGGGTCAAGCTAACGACTTACATGCTGCGTGATTCCACCAAGATGTGGTGGGATGTTACCACACAATAAGAGCATCTCATGGAAATGGTGTGGGAAAATTTTTAGGTAGTCTACTGTGAATTATTCTTTCCAGAGATGTTGAGGGAAGATAGAGCTCCATATTTCATTAATCTGTAGCAGGGCATTATGTATGTGATGGATTATTCTACTCACTTTACTAAGCATCCACGTTTTTCACCCATTCTAGTGGGGGATGAGACATTGAGGGTCATGCGCTTCGAGGATGGTCTTCGGTATGATATCTGAGAACTGGTGAAAGTTTTTTGGATGCCTTAAGTACATGATATTGTGAAACAGATGCTGATTACAGAGAGGAACCTGCGGGAAGCTAGTGGTGTGGGCCAGGGTGGTTCAACACTCGTTTCTGGTACTATTTCTACTAGTAAGAGGAAGAGATAGATAAACTTCTCTCAGGGTGACAGTACCAGCCTGAAGAATGATTCAGGTGGCTAGGTCATGTGCTACCAGTGTGGTAGAGAGGGGAACAAGAGACCACAGTGTCTACAAGACCCAGTGGAGTGTCGAGCTTGAGGCAAGATGGGTCATCTGCAACGCTTCTTTAGGGCGTTTCCACCAATGGCTAGTGAGATGGGTTTTGTGCAGACTCCACATGCGGGAGCAGGACCAACAGCTTCTTACCAGTCAGGGAACTGGAATACGTCAGGGCGTGCAGGTAGAGAAGGTGGTCATGGTCATGGTATCCAGACACTAGGATCTCAAGAAAATGGTTTTCAAGAAAGTATATAATAAACATAAGTTTATTATTTAGGAATTTAAAATACTTTCAACTAAAAGTTAATGAATGGTAAGAGATTGTCATCTCAATTTACCTTCCATTGAGACTTAATTATTGTTATGAAAATATTTCTTTTTATATGGTGTATATACTACCTTTAAAATGACAAAAAAATGAATTCCTTTATTATAATTATATTATAAGTTTATTTTAATATTATTATTTCTTGAGGATTATGGATTAAAATGTGTCAAAATGATATGAGACACATCAGGATGTTTAAATTGTCTTTTCCTCAACACTAATACTAATGAACTGTTAATGAAATTTTTAATTTTCAAAATTATTGAAACATTTTTCAATTAAAACCGTTAATATTATATTGTTATTGTAGGCTATTTTCATGTATTGGTATCATTTTCCACCTTTTGGTACCCAAATTGATTAAAATAATTTTTTCTGAAAACCCAACGTTATTTATAACTTTAGTGAGAAAAACATTTTTTTTTCTGAAAAATACCATGTTTAATTAAAATGTTTTCAAATTTTTCTTCAAAATGATTTAGAAATAAATTTTTATCATTTTTATTGGTTAAAAAATGTTTTCATATTATTATTATTTTCACTTTCTAATTATTCCATTAGTTTCTATCATTGAACTGTGAAAAAGAAATATTAATTTTACCTAGTACAACATGAAAATATTTACACACCATCACTTCATTAACGATTCTTTTTCATTTTATAATGTTTACACTTTATTGAGAATATTTTCAAAAATTATTTTCTATACAAACTTATTTTAATATATATTTATAATAGTGGGATAGTTTTTAAAAATTATGTAAATAAATGATTGTTTTATATTATTTATATTCATCAATTGATACACCCCTTATTTTCACTCCACTTGGGATATGTTTTAATGATTCTATATTATATCTTCCTATGGATTAGTTTTTATTTATTTGGGAACAGATAGAAATCACATTCACATCCTTGACTCAAGTTTTTTTCTGCATGTGATATTAAATCTCTTATGATCAATGAAAATTTAATTTTTCCCTAAAACATATATTTAATTTATCATGGACATTACTATTTCATATATTAAATATATATATATATATATATATTTAAATATGGTGTATTATTTTACAATATTAGATTATTTTGGGAAATATTGATAAATCTGTGTTCAATATTCAATATTGATATTTCATATGAAATATTGTGTATTTATTAAATATATTTATTGATATGATGAATTCCTTGGAAATACAATGAGTGGTGGATCCCAGAAATTATACAGGTCCTCAACGCATTAATAGGATCCCAGGAGACAAAAACCATTAGAAAATTAAAGTTATTTTTATCCATAGTTTAAAACTATTATGAGTATGGATCATGACATTAAAGGTTTTCATGTTCCTAATACATGGATTATAGAAATTAAGCACTGCCTTAATTTTGATTAAATATTTAAAATCCATGATATTTTCACATGATAAAATATATGGATTTATTTCTTTCTTAGTTTATTTATTAAATTTCATGTATTTTATCTTTATTACTTTGAAAATTTGATATTTCCTTATCGAGTTATTTGAATGCAATTTGATTTCATTAATTACATTGATATATTATTTTATCATGTTATTCTATATATGATGATTATATTTGTTATATGTGTTTTACTATTTACCATTCCATAATTATTACCCTCAATTAATTATTATTTATACTCCAATATTATACCATTTCACAACATTTGGGATCCAAATTATTAAGTTTCATTCACATGTAATCAAAGAAGCGTACTATTAAACATTTTAAAGGATACTATTTATATAATATAGTTGTTTTTCTCAATTTTATTTACTCAGATGAAGATAAATTTAATTTTTTTATTAATTTTTAATTAATGTGTTATTTATGTATTTGGTTTACCAAGACTACTAAACTCTAAATCAATCAACATTTCATTCCAGAGAAATATTCTAATTCAATTATAATTAGACAAGATATCTGGACATCAAGGGTTGGGGCACTACACTCCACCTGAATTTCAAAGTCAATTAAAATCGTGATGTCTCATATAATGTGATCTAATATCTATTATATAATATTTTTCATTGTAATCAAAATTTATATGTGTTCAATGATTAGATTTGATAATTTCATAGGAAAAAATAAAATATTCTACAAATATGGGCCTCTTGGTTTATATATTATCTTTCTATGTCATCAATTTTGTAGTTAACAATAGATATGTTGAACCAAATTTCATTACCTGTATTTATAATCCCCACGCAATCCATTGATGTTCCAAATTTTCAGATGTAGTCATCCCAACATTATGGTGTAAACGTCTATTCCAATGGACATACCCTATCATAATATACTACCAGGACTAGTCCTTAACATACAATATGAAATTACATCTCAGGAAATAAAAGGGATTTGATTCCAATTTTCTAGGGCCAATAGGAAACCTAATTTTGGTTAAAATGAAACAACATCAACCTTGTATATCTATTCTTAGGACTCCATATTTATCATGAATCCATTTACAAATTATTTCATATGTATATATTATTTTAGTGGCTATACATCCCTTGGATATATCATATCACCGGTAAAATCATTCAACTTTTTAAAATATCTATATTAATTCAATGAATTAGGATATCATTCCCACTTGTCCATGTCGCTAGTGATACCATTCTCTTCATAGAGAGAATATTCCCTTTTGGCAGAAAATAAATACACATTTATTGGCATATATTTAAATTAATGTCAATACAAAAGGGACAGTCATCTATATGTATCATACTAACAATTACAATGAACCAATTTCATAATGGTATTTACTTCATTACGTTAAACTACATAGATCAATCCTTGGGTTGCAGCCTTAAATAGAACATCCTATGTCATTATGTGACGCCGAACTACATTGTCTCTAATACCTTATATAACAATATGTAGGAATTCAAAATAATGGGAACGAAATTGACATGATCAACAACTACAACTCCCCCTGATAGTGATAAACTCTATTGTTCCACATTTTGGGGATTTAAAACATATTTACATAAAATTTACCTTGAATATTTACTACAAAAAAGTATTGAGGATAGTTTATGCATAAAATTTCTATAATCAATTCTAGATAACAAAAAACATCTATTATACAATTGAGAAATATAACACAAAGACTTTATAATGTTTCAAAAAATATTCATAAATGTATCAGATAGTCCATGTGTAGGAATGAATCCACCAAAAATGGTGTTATAAGTTTAGTCTACCATCATCTAGACAAAGATATTTTATAACAAGTACCTATAAAAAAATTATTGAATAAATTCCTTTTATAAATCATCCTATAGTGACAACCACATCACACCAATATGAATAATGTGGGATGATTAGAGTTTCCCATTGAAACATAACTGTGTACCAAAAATTAATCCCTTAATTGTGTTTATCATTTTTCAAAAAAATAATTTCTCCATATTGGAATATGTGATTTCGAATGTAATAAGTTTATAATATTTGGGAATCCAATATCTTTTAAAGGGATTGGGTGAACATTTATTTTTGGTATTTTTTGAGAAATAAATTGGTTTTCTTTTTTTTTGACAATTTTGGGATGATGGAATCAAATTCACTACATAATTATGGAATAATCATAAAAAGATATGTATTCATTAACTATTTCAAAAATATTGGTGTCATTAAATAGGAAAATATTGTTCATGAATAATAATATCCAAAAAAAATTAATTAATTCAACAGTTTTGTAATTCCATTTAAATTATAGTATCATGATAGAATATGATTTCTGTCAATTAATCATTAAAAATATTTCATATTTATTTTGTTCCAATGAATGGTGGGGGAAAACAAGAATGAGGATGATGGTATTTTTTAACATTTTTCGGATGTCTATATTTACAAAAAAAATAATAAACACTTCTCTTATCATAGTAAGAGTAACTATGAGAATATATATGTAATATCACATGAACAATAGTCACCAAGGAGGGTTCCTCTTGATAACTACCACCAATATAAATATATAACATAAGTCCCTTTGCATATTTTAGTTAACACTAGACAAGATTTTCACAATCCATTCATCCAAACACAAGAATATAGGATAACTCACCCTTGTTTGAAATATTCCTACCACATTATTATCACAATATACTCCCTACCAAATAACAAGTAAACATATTTTTTGTAAAATAATGTAGAAATAATTATCATATTATTATTCATATCTAGCAAGTCTACCAGAATTCCCTAACAGCACTATAGGAATGATGTCAGCATATGCTGACATTAACCAGTGGTTAGAAGCAAATTAATACTACATATGATCGAAAATTATATTATATTTCGGTATATTCTTATTTAGAATTTTATCATATCCTACATCTATCATAGGGAAGGAAAATATTCCCACCTTCACACATAATATCAGTCAATATATCCAGATAGATACTATAAAACATATATGATAATTTAACTAGACCCATGATGATTTGGGAATTTATATTGTTTCATAATTTATAAGTTCATCAATATATTATTACAATATTGTTTTGGAATTCATATATCCCTAATCATATTATTCGAAATTATATTCACATCCTTGTTGTGGTTGTAAAGGATGGTCGTCGTCATATCATAATGAACATCAAGGGGTAGGAAATTATTCCCACCCTAACACAAGGGGATATCATTAATATTACAAAATATATTCTCAAGTGTAGATATATTTTATATGACCATTTATGATGGTTTTTGATAAATCACATATTAGGAAAAAAATATCATCCATATGTTATTTATTTTAAATAGAGATCATTAGCTCATATCAATTGACACGATAAAGAATTCACATACTTTTTATAACATAGAAAAAATACATCTAAATATTCTGATTGGATAATGGGTTTAGTATAATAAGACTAAAAAAAATTCTATGTGAACAACATAAACATTCATCCACCAAATGGAGGGATTCTAATAGTAAGTCTAACTGATGATAGCACTAAGTACATTGGAAATCCTAAATTCATGCACTAATCGATGATGGGAATCTAGTGACCCTAAAAAATAATTTCATCATGGCCCAAAATTCAATATAATCATCAATAGGAGGATAATATATAAATAGTTTTAGAAGACCACCATAAAAATATTCGACATATTTCTCAAGAGATCCTCCCAAAATAACATTCCTCGATGATACTCCCTATGGTGATAACATGATCAATCATATAAAAGTTATTAATATTGAGTTCCATGAAAATATTATTCTTGGGGTGAACACAAATCATTATGATGGAATCTGTTTTCTTGTACAAAACATCTTCCAACTCAAAGGATCTCATTAGGGTGAATGTTGTATTATTATTCCCTATGGAAATACATTGATCCATCATGGATTACATTCTCATACTAGTTTTGGTTTCGATGGAACTCCCATTAAAATATCACATTTTAGTAAGAAGCTTCATTAATTTTTGAAAAAAGACTATGAAATGCCACATATCAAGAGGATACTTTGTTGTTTTGTCTAGTTTCACCAATAAATAAATCAATATATAATGATATTATTTCTCAACTATAAAAAATCATGATGTTTTTGTTATTATTCATACCACTGTTAAGTCACACATAATTAAAAATGTAGTTATAATTAGTATTCATCAAACATGATTTTTTAGGGAAGATGGAAAACTATTCTTTGGATATACCAGGTTGTGTAATCATTCACCAAATAAGAAGAGGATACAATTATAATTGGGGAGAACATTAAAATCAAAAAATAAAGATAATGTGTTCATGTGGGGCCACTTTTCCTTATAATATTACTAAATTATTGGGCCACCAATTCATATGACACCATTATTTCCATTGATGTATAAATATCAACCATTGAAATAGTTTAAAATAATCATTATCAAAAAAAATCAATAAAAAATTGACATGTTATCAATTTTATTGGCATGAAATCCAATATAGGGAAGGAAGGATAATTATATATATTTTTTCCTCCCTTAATAATTTAGTGAATCTTCATTGACTGATTGATAAATGTCCCTCATACAGACACATCACATGGAGGGATGTACATTGATAAATTCTATTCAATTGTCTACTTATGGTGATATTACAACCTATATTTATGTTAAAAATGTTCATTTATGCATGACATATTGTTTGACCTTTCTCTAAACATAAAATTCATCATGTCTTATAAGGATAACTTATCTCTAAAATAATGTAATTGTATTATTTGTGAGAGTGAACTATCTAGAGACTTCATCATATGGTTATTTAAAAGTGTAAAAATGGTTATCAAATCAAGAAATATTAAATAATCAGATGAATTTATACCTTCAATAGAGATCATATTGTGTTTAGACCATTTAGTACATCTAGAACATACATGAAAAAATAAAAATAAAAAATCCAAAGGTAAATAGTTATAGAAGTAGTTGTCAGAAAACCATATCACCGCGTTCCGATATTGAATAAGAAATTTTATCCACCACTAATATATGAATGAAAATAAATAACCTATAAGATTTATGATATTATTTTAGTCGACCAATGTTAGCCACATCAAATTGGGATGGAACCTTTTTATATCAGATCATCATTTTTCTTCAAAAACATTAATGCTTATCTATAATTGAAGACATGAAAACATAGAGATATTCATATTTTATCTTATTATATAACCAATCTATATATTTAGGAAAATTCTTTGAATGGGTTTTAGGAGACTCTATATTGATAGTCCTTTACAAAGTAGTCCTTATTGAGTATTGGAATGAGACTAGTAATCGATAGAGGGAGCATAAACTAAAATTTTCATCCATTGATGGAAAAACCACGGAGTTTTATAAATATTATATTTATTTTTATCTATAAATAATCTAAAAATTTTACCATATGTATGAATACATTCTTCTAGAATTATGTTATTGGGTAGTGAATATCATCATCCTTGGTTCCACCAATGACTTGGAACACAATTCTAATACAATATAGTGGAATGTATAAGTCATTATTTGTAACATAATCCACAAAAAAACTAAAATAATGTTTGTGTTCTAATCTGAAAAGGTAGTCGTCAAATGTTGGGGACCAGTTAAAGGATATATTTTCACCTATGTAGCTATTATTAACTAGTATAAAGTGTATGAATGTTACTATATTCCACTTATACCAAATTAAGATGAACCTCCTACCATAAAAAACATAGTTTCTAAATATGAAGTCAAAATAATTGATTTAATGAATATCAATACTAATTTTATCATGGTAAATATTCCATATTAGTATAATTCCAATCCAAACAATTATTTTTTATTCCTTATAAAAAATTACTTAGTATGAAGAGGTTCTTATACACATGATGTTAGAATTTACCTATCAAACTAACTCATTATTAAAAAAAATTATTATATGACCCAATAGAAGAGTAATATAATTAGTTTCCTACATTGGGAGGGTATCTATTTATATATTAGTTGACTTACTACAAGATGACCCACACATGTTATAAGTGAATTACACAATCCTACTAACCCTCTCAGGGTAAACCTTTTACATCCAAAAAAACATGGGAAAATAATTATTATTCGAAAAAACATTTATTCAATGTAATCTATAAAATTTTGAATAGAGGGAATGAAATGGGGATTAGAACAATTACAAAAAGAAAAAATTATGCATACAAAATGGGTGGATGATACTTCTCCTCTAATTTTTTTAATCCATTTTCCCTGACCATTGATTTTACAGAAGACATGGTGTAGTGTTTGATTAACATTTAATGTGAAAATGTTTCCTTGATTGTAAACTTTGAGCAGCAAGGGGAATCTAAGCAAAAAAAAATTTGTACAAGATTATAATGAACTACTAATATTTTTGTACAGTAATCACTTATAAAGATCAGTCACTGGATAGGTAGAGCTATACTAAAAATTTCCAATATAATTCAATAGAAATTTAATAATGAAATTGGATATTGACAATTAATAAGACAAATTTTATTTGAATGATAGTGTCATGAACGTTTTTTTCTTTGTATAAAGGTTTTATTAATTCCATGAACATGAAACTATAGAATGATAAGTTATTGGTTAACTGTATAATGAATCATTGTGATGAGTTCCAATTTCATACAATCGTAGTAAAATGAACCAATGGATTTTATGAGCTCACAAAAGATTTAATGAGTTTGTATGATTCCATATTGAGGAAAAATCCCAATCATGGAATAATAAAAAAATTATATGAAGATGACTAGAAAATAAACAACAGTTAGTGGGAAGAATATCGAAGAATAGATTATAAATATGGTACAAATGTCAATGAAATTTCATTTAGTAACTTATCTTAAAAATGAATAGAAACTCATGTTTTCTCATTAGGAAGATATAATTTAGATTATATATCCACCATTAAATGATCATAATAATAATGATTATTATTTTTGGACTGAGTATTCCTCTCATTAATTCATCCTATATATTGATAAAAACATTTTAAATCCCCCACTTCCCATGAATCCTAAACTAGTTGTCCTTAGGTATCTGATAAATTATTTTCCTTGTATTTGTATTTTGGGATAAAATATAGTGAAATAATTTTAATATATTATCATCTTCCATTATATATTATATTACTATAAGGTCATTCTACTAAATCATACAACAAAAAGGAATTTTTTTTCCACATCTCTAAAAGAAGAATGGGACGAATAAGAATATCTAAATAATAATTCATCGATGTTTCACACTTATACATATTTTGTGATGTCCAATCAATAATCTGATATTCTAATGGAATAGTTGAATAATCAAGTTGTGGCCCCAACATAATGAAAAACTATTGAACATAATTATTATACACCACAACCATGAATGAGAGAATCTAATATAAACTAGATAAACATGAATAATAATTGCAATTCTTAAAAAACAAAAATCATTGAAAATCCCATGGAAAAATAAATACTCTAAAAACTATTCCATTTCCATTAGTAGGATGGGAATCACTTCACAAAATGGTCTATAATGAATTTCCCCATATAAAAATAATAGTCACATGATGGGTTACTATATATCTTGGCCGATATATTTCATTTCGTAGTAACATTATAAAAAATAGAAGATGCATATAATTAGGAATTACCCTCTTTAAATAAATGTGAAATGGGAATGGGTCCTTAAGGAAAATAGGGTTAATAAATTTGATGTGTTTATAGACTCATCATTCGTTTAAGATACATACTTAAACTATATATGACGTATATATATGGAGACATGAACACTAGAGAGTTCAGTAATTGTTCCAATATACAGATAAATTTTCCTGGGAATGTTTAGGCATAGTCATATTTTAGGTTCCAAATGAAATGACTTTTAATATCTAGTATATATAAAAAATTTGGAATGTTAAACTATCCTCAATAATATATGAAAAATATACCCTTATGTTTTTATCTTGGAAGGTATTCACATACATTGTCAAATTCTTCTCCCATTCAACAACCAAGGGAGAAACCCCATGTAGGGAATAATACACCATTTCAAATGAAATAACTCATCATGAGACCACACAATATTGTTTTAGATATGAATTACATTATTTTTTCATTTATCTTTCAATGAAGAATAGATACACATCTTTTGAGGATCTATTTAGATATCAAGAGTATGAAGTTGATGTCACTATCTCTGAAAAATAATTATCTATGATTTATCATATCATTTGTCATATAGAAATCCCATACATAGAGGAATGTATGAATACTGCTTTATATGAATAAATTATACTTTTATATATATTTAGTATGTTGTATGGTATTACACTTCATCATGTAATAAATGATAATAGATCCATAATAAATATTGTAATCTGCTATATTATTCGAATAATAGTAAAAATCATGGATGATGTTTACACATCTACACTAAAAGAAAAGGTATAGAAAAATTGAAAAAATACTATTATATGAACCAAGCATAGAACAATGTTTTTTTGAAAATAAGAATAATTTTAATTACAATGTTTTCCATGAGAATACAAATTTAAATATCAGACTAGGAATACCATTTCTCTATAAAGATAATAAAATTCCCAATTTATACAACTAATGACTCATGCACTATATTTTCAGATAAATTGAAGTGTTATTACAGGATATTTCCCTATTATATTCCCATTATTCCCTATATAATGATATGTGATTCAAAAAATGATATAGAAAATAACTATTGTCTAACAATATTTATTGGTTCATCATAAAAAACAATTTGGAAATGTGGAATGTCAACCTAATATAGGAACATAGTTCTTCATATGTATTTCCAATATATTGAATCAATGTAATCATTACATATATTGGGAGTCATTTATTTACATGATCGCTATTTGGATAACAAAATAATTCTATCACATTTCAATAATTTAATGTTTAGACCAATGTTACTATAAAATAATATCCTTTTAAAAAGGGATATAATTCAATACAATCAATGAAATTAATTATCGTTCCCCAATAAATATACATAAATTCATATATGATTCATCAACTATACTAGATATAAAAACCATGATTCATCGATCCTGTGTTTATGAGTATTAGGAGAAGAAAGAAGGCATAAGGGTTCGGTACGTTTTTATTTGTCTTCATGTTTTTCATTTCATTGACTGATTGTAGATATCAATAAGTATGATTTAATACCTTCTATAGTAATATATTATTAGTTAAAAATTCCCCTCTATTGTCTCCAATAATTATGGAGTCTTTTCGAATAATAAATATATCGTATAAAATCCCTACATCATTAGTAGTAATATAAAATATCCAAATTGAGTTTCATGAATGGTAGGATATAATTACATATATTTCACCCATTCAAAATGATATGAAAGGAGATAATATCTATGATTAACTCAATATAATTCACATGTATTAGTAATCATAGGACATGAATATTCCTCCCCATTATTATCAATATGTTAAATTACCCCATATTATATTCCATCCACAATAGTATCCCATCATCAACCTCATACAATAAAATTTAAGGGAAATTAATTGGGGATTAGATAGAAAATATCTCATTGTTTCACATCCATTATCTAAGGAAGATAAATCATTGACTGTTTATTTAATTTCATTGGTGAATATTTCTGTAGTGGAAGACCCATGTAAAAGTTTAAAAATGAATCTGTGCCTCTAGATGAATAATATTTGTTTACATTTTTAAAAAATAACATAATGATGTATTCACATGGAACTAAAAAAATGATACCTAGACATTAATCTAATCAGGCCACCAACCAACATTTAATTCAAATTTATAATCGATGTTAATTATTGGATTCCATGAGAATTAACCATACTCATGCTTTAATGTTTGTGAAAAAAATTGAATATTTTATCAAATCATTCTTAACGGGGGTAGGTTTAGTTCCCAATATATATTTTCCACATATTTCAAGAGATGAATAAAAAAATAAGAGTTTAAATTTATATCATGGATATAAATCCAGAAATTCCAATGGTTTAATTACAATTCATGATCATAGAATATTTGATAAATGAAACATTTGATTTCATGGTCCTCTCCTTATTAAAATATTTGTTTATATACATATTTGGTTGAAACCCAATGACGTTGATGCTAGTGCATACTAGATACTCCATTGATTATATTTCCATAAATTATGTCCATTTATCTTAAAAAATGTTTTATCAACATATCAAAATACCATTCACCAGATCATCAAGATATTAGTTTTAAACATCAATATAATCATTCTGGATGATCCAGTGGTAAAATCTAAAATGTATTTTGTTCATCTTTCAAATATCAAAATAGTTTCCCTAAAACCAAAACTATGTATTCTTTTAATGATCCCAATTAAATTATAATTTTTTTTGAACAATAGGGATATTTATTAAAATTTTAATACGCTATCAGGGAATCAATTTCATCTATGAGGTAACAAAAGAAATCCACATCAAACCACCTCTTAGAAATCACAAATAGTTTATATGGATATAAAGAATAATTTCGCATGTTATTCTCATTATATTTAACCAAGAGATAAGTTGCCTACTATTCACCATGTTTATGTTGAATTGATATGTCATGACCTATCCCCCAGGTTTCGTGCCTTGACTACCCGAAACTGCCCTTCTATAGTCCAAGGGCTAGAGATTTGCACCGAAGGGGTATTCCCTAAAACTGGGAAGGCAATGCCTTTATAACCTGTAACCACACGTAATCAAGCACACATCAAGATAGGAACACAAGTAAACTGAATTGTAAACAGAGTGAGTGCAGTATGTAAAAGGGGATAGAATACATGCCCAACTGGAAAGTACAAGTACAACTGTGATACAATATAACTGAAGAAAAGGGAATGTTAGTTGTTATGTCATCCTATGAGGATCCTACCTGAAGGTTAGGTACAGATCGCCTCCTCAGCACTCCACATTTTTTCTTCTTCTCTGTGTATCAACACGCAGAAAGGTTCACCTCCAGGCACCATCCAGTCATGTTACTCACAAAATCAGTTAGCGCAGTCCATCGTCTGCACCAAACACAATGATGTGCGGGAAAACCCCGTGCAGGGGTGAGTATAACGATACTCAAAAGTGACATAGAGACCTTCATGGTATCACAAAATCCAAAAAGGATAACCCACAATGTATGAAATCTACAGATAACCCAACCAAGGTATATTCCCATACATATTCCTATGTTATCATGTAATCCATCTAAACCATGAGGAAAACAAAGAGGTACTGACTCAGCTCACTCCAAGATTTATTCTAGGGGTAGTAACAAGTAACATCCCCAGTCACATCGTCGAACAATTTGGCTACTATAGAACCCCATCTCTATCTAGAATAGTGTTCCTGCCACGTCACCTAGAGGGGATTCCTAGTAATCTTAGACTGCTGAGGGTACTCCTCCTTTCGAGTACCGTGGGTCTGCCGAGTCACACAGAGGCTCTCCCCACCATGGATCTATCGCGTCACATAGAGGCGCTCCCCTTCATGACCTGCTGAGGTACTCCTCCTGTTGAGTATTTTGGGTATATCACGTCACATAGAGCCCTCCCCCCCCCCCGCCCCTCGTGACCTTTTGATGTACACCTGCTGTCGAGTACCATGGGTCTGCCACATCACATAGAGGTGCTCCCCCTCGTGGCCTGCTAAGGTACTTCTCTTGTAGAGTATTGTGGGTCTGTTGCATCACATATAGGCCCTCTCCACCATGGGTCTTCCATGTCACACATAGACGATCTCTACTAGGCCTTTCAAGTCACTCTGAGTCGAAATGATTTGCATTCATCAAGTCTCCCCCAACTATTGGGTACTCGTATAATGCACACTCTACCCAAAAGGATCTGCTCCGCAATCTACTGGTCGATACTCCAAAAGCCACGAAGTGCCACAAATATGCATCTTAAAGGTCCAACGTGACACAAGGGTCTCAAATCAATAGAAGAAACGTCAATCAGATGCCCAGGTCTTTGAGTTATTTTCTTTTTAGTCCTAGGGGCCCAGTTGGATTCGTGCTCGATCCAACCTGACCATTCCCCATCTTAATCCAAACCTCTAGAGGGGTATACACAATGAGACCGTCTCGCTCCAAGATTTACAAGTCCGCTGATGATTCCACAAAAGGATGTCTGGTGCCATGGTTATGTCCAAAAGAATGTAAATGTGTTATAGTGTGCATGAGTCCTATCCGACTCAGCCCATCCCTCTATGTTCGGCCAAGCCCGTGCTGCGCCGCTAGACCAAAATTTTCAGCCCGCGAGGGCTACGATGAGCCTCGAGGTTCCAGGAGGCCGTGAGGGCGTGTAGGCCACGAGGGCTCCACGGAGGGATGTTGGAGGCCACAGTGGCATGGCTGGCCAGGGGGTGGCTTGGAGAGGCCTTGTGTAATGTTGGCCTAGGAAGCGTGGAGAGGCCGCAATGGTTTTTCCGCCATGGTAGTGCTTTGAGGCCACTGCGTGGTCGCCGCAGCCTTTCGGCCGGGGTGGCGAGGTGATGTCGCGGCAAGGTTTTTGCCTGCACAACCCGACAAGGCCTTGACGGTGGATTGGTAGGGGAAACGCGACGAGGACATGGTGGCAGGGGCTGCGAAGCGGCATCATTATGCCCTCTCCTTCCCTCTAGCCGGAGGTGGTGCCAGCTATCACACCCATTTTTTTAGTCCTTTTATTTATTTTATTTCTCTTGGTGTCGGGTGATTTTGCGTATGTGTGGGTGAGTCCCAGTGTAAAATTTTAATTTTGGGTTATATTTATGTTTTGGGATAGTGAACGAACACAGTGCATTTAAGACGCGCAGTCTGCTTGGGCACGTGCTTTTCGCTTGGGTATGTGTAGCCCACTTGCAGACCGCTTGGGTACCGTATGATGCGTGAATACCACATGATCATCAAGTTTTCACTTTTTTTAAAATAGTTGGTTGAGCAGATAAATATATAACTAAATATATATGTGTATATATGTTTATATATGTTTATGTTTTGATGTTATGTTTATATAGATATATATATATGTTTACATGTGTATATATGTTTATATATGTTTATATATAGGTATATTGGTCTATATATCTATGTATATAAATATATATATAAATATGTGTTTATTTTTTTTAATGGTTTTATTATTATTGATAATTTGTTTATAATTATTATTCTTATTATTAAGTTTGTTATATTATTATTATAATTAACATCATTATCAATTTATTATTATTATTATTATGTTTATCTATATGAAAAAAACAGGGAAAAAAAGAAATCCCTAAATCTACCCGACCCCCCTTTCTTTCCCCCTTGCTGGTCGTGGGCTGCACCTCCCATCTTCCTTGTCGCCCTCCCTGTGCACTCCAGCGCTGCCTCTCACTCATCCCTCTCCCCCTGCTGCACCGTCCTCCGCCAGTTTTCCCCTCCGCCGGTGTCCCTCCGGCCGCATCCATGGCTCTGCCTCCTCCGCGCAGCCACGCCCTCCGGCAGAGAACCCCTCTCCCCCCGCCGGCTCCCCCTCCGCACTCGTCGGCCGACCGCGCCCCCCCTTCTTATAACTGCCCGCAGACACCGCATCCGTCTTCTCGTCCGGCTCCCTTTTACGCTACTTGGAAATCTCCAGATCTCCCTTTCCCCGCACCTCTGGCTGCCTCTCCCACTCCGGCTGGCCGTAGCAATCTCCGGCGGACCCGAATCCGGTGACCGGCTGCCTCGATTCCTCTTGTGCGCCCCATTTCCAGTGACCCAAACCCCTGCGGGCACCTCCGCCTTGTTCCGGTGCAACCCGACCCCTTGCGCAGTGCTTCCACCTTGTTTCGGCATGACCGAATTCCCATGCGCAGCACCTCCGCTCTGCTCGGACGTCGTCTCGTTTCCCCTCGCCGATATTTGGGTAAGTATATATTTATACATTGTTATATATTCATATGCTAATTTAAATGTTAATTGATTTGCAGACCCTTGAGGTCATTTTATGGTCCAGAGTCGGTTCCTGGTTTACATCTTCTGGCATCTATAATGTTTTTCTTGTTTAAGTTACAAATATTATTTTGACTATTTGTAAAATGTAATTCGCATCGCTGTGGTTTTCTTGTCGATATTTTTGTGATGCTTCGACATTGATAAATTTTTTAAAAATTGGTCATTAGCATGATTCATTAATTATGTTTATGTGTTTATGCACATGGGGTGTTGATAAATTGTGATATGAGTTCTTAAAATAAGTTGATACAATTTTGGGGGTGTTTCCCATAGTTTTATTTAAAAAAAATGTTAAAGTGTGATTTGGGTTTTACTTGTGAACATTGTGATTTTTGCAGGGATTGTTTTTGATTTGTATATTGATTTATTTGTTTGGATTAATTTTATTTTGGGGATTTGTGGTGTTCTGAGTCTTGGGGATCTATCGTAGGGAGTTATTGTTGGTTTCGAAGGTGCGCATGCATATTCCCAGGTATGAATATGTATAGATATATATATATATCTTCTGTGTGTGTGTTCCCTCATGGAGCAGGGACCACGTGCATCAGTTTAGTGATATATACATATATATATATATACATGTGGAAGTGCGTACGTGCGAGCGAGTTTCATCTTGTGTTTGAAAGCTTGACATGACCTTTGTTCGAGGTAGGTGTTTCCAGCCATTTCCCTTTTTGATTCAACCCTTGAACACTTGAATATTTTCAATTAATCCTTTTATATCTTTTTCATCTCTATCATATTTATGAAAAGCATCTGGTATAGTTATATTGCTGTTTTATATTTCTGAAAGTGGCTTTTGATGTTGGTTTATATGAAATTCATAGGTTCTTGGTAATGTTAAATCAATTGCTTTAGGATGTGTTTGGTTGCAATTGATAGTGATTGAGTTTTGGAAATGTAAAAATTGCTTTGGAGTGTTTTTTTAACAAAAATACGAAGTATTAAGTTGTTTTAGAATTGTTTTGGAATTGGTGGTTGGTTTTAAAGATGCATTTGTTTTTATAAAGTGTTGTGAAATAATTTGAGTTTGGTTTAAATGCTAATTTGTTTTATGAATGATGGGTATTAAGGTGATTCATCAAGAAACTAAATGTGCCAATGGATGTTGGAACATCCATGGGAGCACCAGGTGCTCGCATGTATGTGCCTCCAAATGAAGATGACACATTAAAGCTATGTTTTCTTAAAACTAGGTTTCATGGAAAATAATGTGTTGTTTCAGAGGGAATGGAAAGAAGTTATCCCGATTGGCTTTTGGTGTGAGTTAGATGATCGTTTTTCTTAGAGGCATGTTTGGATTTTCCACCTCAATTGTAATATCTATGTTGACTCTTTGAAAAGAATGTGTTTACACTGACTCTTGGGGGAAAATAAGTGTACCCGATTGGAAACATAACTCGTTTACGAAATGTTTTGAAATTGCGCATGCTATGAATGCCTAGTTCGCACCTTATTGAATGTGAAATAATTTCATATATAAATATTTGTGGGGCATCTCTACAGGGGGAATTCCCCTCGAGGATTGTCATGTAGTGGTGTCTGTGAAAGGGGTTGGCAAGTGCGGTGAGATGAGTCATGCGTGCGAGGGCCTCCCACTTACATAGTATTATTAAAACCACTGTGGGTTCCTGGGTGTCTTTTAGGGAATCGAGAGACTGTTGCTGGCTAACCCTGATTAGACGGGTTATTCCCCCCTCTGTAGGTAGGCCTCGTGGGGTGTGCCACTGTTTGGCTATTAGGTCGGCCAGTTGGTTATTGACTATGGAGTACCATGCCGGCTGGTAGTCTGAACCCGAGTACGTCCAGGGGATTTCTAGGGATGTTTAGGATCACCCATGGTTATAGTTTATATCAATTTGTTTACATTTACTTGCACTCGGTTTCCAACATTTATTTATTACCTTTCCTTCTTTTGCACAAATGTGATAAACATAAATTTTAAATTTCAGTTTTCAAGAAATGCATTGTTTTTGGGAAAACGGGATGTGGCATGTGTTGGTTTTTAAGATGGAAAAATAGGATCCCTTTCCTTTAAAAAATGAAAACCCTATTTTCTATCGTTTTATGTGCAAACTAGTGTTTTGGGATTGTTTCTGGAAAGTGGTTTTTGTTGGATTATGTGGTTTACTTTGGCATCCCAACTGAGCATTTTTAATGCTCACGCCTATTTTATCCATCCAGTTGCAGGTTCTGTTTCTCGTACGAGTTTCTGGTTTAGCTGCTCAATGTTGGAGCAGCGTGGTCTTGAGTTGGGTGGGGACCTAGGATGTCAGAAGGAGGTATGTTCGACTTCATTGTCCATCCGCTTCCAGTTCTTATCATTGTCGGCAGTTCTTTTATCTTTTTATCTTTTTTTTTGTGGGAAAAATCGTTCCCAACTGTTAAATTTTGATGCCCGACACTGGTTGCCAGCCCGTGGAGATCGGGAATGGCCTTTGGACCATGTCACAGGCCAGCTCGGGTGACCAGATCAGGGTCGACCCGGGTTGGTTCGTGACAAAATAGTGTCAAAGGAGGCCCTTGATCTTTGGGATGTCTGGTAGACGGAGATTAGAACTGTCGGGGATCAGGAGGTAGGTTACGGGTAGGTGCCTGATCACCACCGCTCATGACGATACCTGAGTTACCTGGTTTAGTCTTGGGTTTGAGTCTTTTTTCATTGGTTATTTTGGATTGAGGAATGAAAATGGGAGATAATCGGTTCACGTTGCAGACTCACGAGGGGTGGTGGCCCATGTGGAGTCCAAGTGCCTGGTTTAGGGTCCTCTTAGTGTTATGTCATACATGGGGCATGGCTGACCACTATGTCGCCGAGTTATGTATAGACACTAGTCCCTCACTCCAATGGTTAATAGTTGTTTGTGTTTCATTTTAAACTCAGTCTATGTGTGTGTGTGTTGAAAATGAATGTGATTTCGAAATGAAAAAAGGGGTTTCTTCCAAATTGTTTTGGAAATTTGTAAAGTGTGTTTTTTTAAAGAGAAAGTGTATTGGTTTGGAACAATATGGTCTGTGTTTGGATTTGTTAAGGAAATAAGTGTTTGAACCTTGGTACTCCATATGGTGGGTCACATGTGTGTGGGTATGTACGGAGAGTGTGTAGGGGAACTTGTTTGCAGATGATGTGAGCGATATTGAAGTAAGGCACATATGACGATTCATAAGGTTCTATAGGAAGGTTTTAAATTTTTAAAGAAATGACATTTTTGGGAAGTTATTTATGCTTGTGTTTGTATATGTTTGGCTTATGGGCCTATTGGCCGTGAATTGTGTTGTTTCCCTGATTGAGTTTTGGCTTCATCTCGGTTTCGATGGTGTTTCTTATGTACTCATGAGTATGATGCCCAGAAAGGTCATTAAGGTTGTTAATGAGTCGTGCCCAGTTTCCAATTCTTTTTTCATGTTTCCTATCGATCAAAGTAATCAATGTCCCTTAGAGGCAGTTGTGTGGTAGGTAAATTGGAGTGGGTCTTCAGGTTGTTGGGAACTCCCAGGGTTATTAGGGTGCGCACCGTGTCAGGGTTATATGAGGATTCAGTTTTGGACTAGTAAAGATGTGATGTCTCATCGTCGTTGGTGTTTTGGGTGTAATTAACGGTGGTTGAATTCCGTGAAGGTTCCCCACCTGTCAATGAGTGCGGGCCGGTGGAACCAGTCTCCAAGAAACCATCCTCGTTGGTACCGGCTCATAGTTTGTCAGACCGCTCTCTTCTGTGCCACCAGTTTGTCATGTCCAGACATTCTAAGTCTCCTTGCCGCATCCCTCTGAAGTCTTTCTACCGTGTGGTTGTTCGGGCCATCAGTGAGAGTTCTGGAAGAAGTGTCGTTCGGGAGGAAGGATCTAGGGACTAGAGGATGAAAATGCTTGACGGTGAGGCAGGGGATGCTTCAGCCATCAGAGCCCTAGCCATAGGTCTCGGGGTGAAGCTCGCGCATGGTCAGGAGTTGTCGAGGGTGTGTAGAACCTCGCTTCGGATTATGTTTTCAGCTTTCTGAAGGGAAATAACCAATGTTTCCTTGTTTTGCTCTTGTAACCATTGTAAGATCATCATAGTTATGGTAATGTGATCTACTTGTTCTACTGTAGTCTAAGCAGTCTTATCTGTTCTCTATGTGTTCTCAAATCGTTTGGATTTTCTTGAAGTTTGTTGGGCCCGTGAATAAACGGTTCATTCTAATTTTGAGTTGGGTCTCAATTTTGTGCGTTAGGAGGATGTTTTGTTACGTGAAATTAACATGCATTGTTTTGGGGTCCTCTCTGAGTTTGGGCTAGGAATTCCCTAGTCTCTGATTACGGCGAGGATTTTATTCAGTCGGTGTATGAGGGTTTGAGTTAATTCATTATCCTCGGGTTGTTGGGTCGTTTCGTAGAAATATTTCTATTTAAGTCTCTAAGTGTTGTTCGGCCTATGTGGAGAAATTAAATGGGTTCAGTTTGGGAGGTCTCGTGTTCCCCCCCCCCCTAAGGGGAGGTGTGTTCGAGTTTCACGATATTCGTATTAGTAAATTTCTGTGGTGGGGAGAACCCTCCTGTGTTCTCCCCTCATCCGTGGAAAATGTTTGTACTCGAGCTGGTCGGGTGTGACTTGTGTTGGAAATGGTCACCCCGAGCCTCTCAGTTTCTTCTCGTTTTTCCTGGGCACAGACTAGAGTTAAGCTAACTGTTGGCTTAGTGACTTTCTTGGGGCCGAAAGTGTTTGTGGTGGGGAGAATTGTCACACCCATTTTTTAGTCCTTTTATTTATTTTATTTCTCTTGGTGTCGGGTGATTTTGAGTTTGTGCGGGTGAGTCCCAGTTTAAAATTTTAATTTTGGGTTGAGTTTATGTTTTCGGATAGTGCGCGAACACTGTGCATTTAAGACGCACAGTCCTCTTGGGCACATGCTTTCCTGTTGGGTACGTGCAGCCCGCATGCAGTCCACTTGGGTACCATACGGTGTGCGAATACTGCACGGTCATCATGTTTTAACTTTTTGTTTAAATTAGTTTGTCCAGTAGATAAATAAATAAATAAATAAATATGTGTATATATGTTTGAATATGTTTATGTTTTAATGTTATGTGTATATATATATATGTTTACATGTTTATATATGTTTATATAAGTTTATATAAAGGTATATATGAATATATATGTATTTATATATATATATGTGTGTTTATTTTTTTAATGGTTTTATTATTATTGTTTTTTGATTATAATAATAATTATTATTATTAAGTTTGTTATATTATTATTATAATTATCATTATTATCAATTTTTTTTATTATTATTTTTATTATTTTTATTGATAAGAAAAAGAAAAGGAAAAAAGGATTACCGTAAATCTACCCGGCCCCCATTTCATTCCCCCTTGATGGTCGTAGGCCGCACCTCCCATCTTCCTCATCACACTCCTTGTGCACTCCAGCGCTGCCTCTCACTCATCCCTTTCCCCCTGTCGTGCCGTCCTCCACCGGTTTTCCCCTCCGCCGGCATCCCTCTGTCCGCACCCCCGGCTCCACCACCTCCGCGCAGTCGCGCCCTCCCTGCGGCGAACCATGCTCCCCCTCGCCGGATCCACCTCCACTCTCGCCGGCTGACCACGCCGCACTCCCCCCCCCCTCGGAGCTTCCCCCGGACACCGTCCCCGGATTCCCATCCGTCTCCCTTTTCCGCTACCCAAAAATCACCGGATCTCCCTTCCCCCGCACCTCCTGCAGCCTCTCCCACTCTGGCTGGTCGCAGCCATCTCCGGCGGACCCGACTCCGGCAAACCGCTACCACGAATCCTCTTCCACGCCCCAATTACAGTGACCTGAAACCTTGTGTGCTCCTTCTCCTTGTTCTGGTGTAACCTGTCCCCTTGCGCAGCGCTTCCGCCTTGTTCTGGCGTGACTGAATTCCCTTGCATAGCACCTCCACTCTGCTCGGACACGGTCTCATTTCCCCTCGCCAATATTTGGGTAAGGATATATTTATACATTTTTATATATTATTACGCTAATTTAAATTTGAATTGAGTTGCAGACCCTTGAGGTCTTTATATGGTCCAGAGTCAGTTCCTTGTTTACATCTTCTTGCATTTGCAATGTTTTTCTTGTTTAAGTGACAAATATTATGTTGACGATTTTTAAATTGTAATTCGCATCAGTGTGGTTTTCTCATCGATATTTTTGTGATCCTTCGACATTGATCAATTTTTTAAAAATTTGTCATTAGCATGATTCATTAATTATGTTTATGTGTTTTTTCACTTGGGGTGTTGATAAATTGTGATATGAGTTCTTAAAATAAGTTGATACAATTTTGGGGGTGTTTCCCTTAGTTTTATTTAAAAAAAATGTTAAAGTGTGATTTGGGTTTTACTTGTGATCATTGTTATTTTTGTAGGGTTTGATTTTTGATTTGTATCTTGATTTCTTTGTTTGGATTAATTTTATTTTTTGGATTTGTAGTGTTCTGAGTCTCGGGGATCTATCGTAGGGAGTAGCGGTTGGGTTCGAAGGTGTGCACGCATATTCCCAGGTATGAATATGTATAGATATATATATATCATCTGTGTGTGTGTTCCCTCATGGAGATGAGAATACGTGCATCAGTATAAGGATATATATATATATACTTGTGGAAGTACGTGTGTGATAGCAAGTTTCTGCTTGAGGTAGAAAGCTTGACATGACCTTGGATCGAGGTAGGTGTTTCTAAACATTTCCCTTTTACATTCAAACCTTGATAACTTGAATATTTTCAATTATTTCTTTAATTTCGTTTGCATCTCAATAATTTTTATTAAAATCATCTGGCTTAGTTATATTGCTGTTTTAAATTTCTAAAAGTGTCTTTTGATGTTGCTTTATATGAAATGCATAGGTTCATGGTAAATTTAAATCAATTGTTTTGTGATGTGTTTGTTTTCAATTGATATTGATTGTGTTTTGGAAATGTAAATATTGCTTGGTGTGTTTGTTTAACAAAAAGACGAACCAGTAAGTTTTTTTAGATATGATTTTGAAATGGTGGTTGGTTTGAAAGATGCATTTTTTTTATAAAGTGTTGTGAAAGAATTTTAGTTTGGTTTCAATGATAAAGTGTATTATGAAAGATGGTTTTTAAGGCGATTCTTCTAAAAACTAAATGTTCCATTGGATGTTGGAACATCCATGGGAGCATCAGGTGCTCACATGGATGTGCCTCCAAATGAAGATGACACGTTAAAGATATGTTTTCATAAAACTATGTTTCAGGGAAAATAATGTGTTGTTTTAGAGGGAATGAAAAGAAGTTGGCCCAGTTGGCTTTTGGTGTGAGTTAGATGGTCTTTTTTCTTAGGGCCAGTTTGGCTTTTCCAACTCAATTGTAAAATCTATGTTGACTCTTTGAAAAGAATGTGTTTTCACGGACTCTTGGGGAAAAGTATGTGTCCCTGACTGGAAACATAACTCGTTTATGAAATGTTTTCAAACTGCACATGCTGTGAAGGCCTGGTTGGCCCCTTGTTGAATGTGAAAGAATTTCATATATACATATTTGTGGGGAATCTCTACAGGGGGACTTCCCATCCAGGATTGTAGTGTAGTGGTGTTTGTGTAAGGGGTTTTCAGGTATGTTGAGATGAGTCACGCATGTGAGGGCCTCCCACTTACACAGTATTATTAAGACCATTGTGGGTTCCTGGGTGTCATTTAGAGAATCGAGTGACGATTGCTGGCTAACCCCGATTAGTTGGGTTTTCCCCCCTTGGTAGGTAGGTCTTGTGGGGTCTGCCACTAGTTGTCTGTTAGGGCGGCCAGTTGGTTATTGACTGTGGAGTACCATGCTGGCAGGTATTCTGAAACTGAGAACATCCAAGTATTTTCTAGGGATGTTTAGGATCACCCATGGTTATTGTTTATATTTGTTTGTTTATTTTTTAATTGCACTCGGTTTCTGACATTTATTTATTACCTGTCCTTCTTTTTCACAAATGTTATAAACATAAATTTGAAATTTTAGTTTTCAAGAAATGCATTGTTATTGGGATAACTGGTTGTGGCATGTGTTGGTTTTTAATATGGTAAAATAGGATCCTTTTCCTTTAAAATATGAAAACGCTATTTTCTATCTTTGTATGTGCAAACTATTGTTTTGGGATTGTTTCTAGAAAGTGGTTTTGGTTGGAATCTGTGGTTTACTTTGGCATCCCAACTGAGTATTTTAAATTCTCACGCCTATTTTATCTTTCTAGTTGCAGGTTCAGTTTCTCATACATGTTTCTAGTTTAGCTGCTCAATGTTGGAGTAGCGTGGTCTTGAGTTGGGTGGTGACCTAGGAGGTTACAAGGAGGTATGTTCGACTTCATTGTCCTTCCGCTGCCAGTTCTTATCTTTTTCGTCAGTTCGTTTATCTGTTTATCTTTTTTTCATGGGCCAAAATTTTCCCAATAGTTAAATTTTGATGCCCGGCACTGGTTTCCAGACCATGGGGATCGGGAAGGCCCTTCGGGCCATGTCACAGGCCAGCACAAGTGACTGGATCAGGGTAGACCCGAGTTGGTTCATGAAAGTAGTTGCTGTTCTCGTGGCCCTTCGTGGTTCGTCACCGTTCTTCACCATCACGAAGAACAACATAATTAAACACAATATTTCCGGAGAGGACATGTCATGTTAGTTTGGAATGCACACTTTAAATTATAGCGGCAGTACTATTCTATTATACTTGAATAACAAGAATATTAATAATGGGTAAATGAAAAATAATTCACACAACATCCCTTCAAGATTCAACAATTATTCATTCACAATCCCACAAA
The DNA here is from genome assembly GCA_963277665.1 of Viscum album. NCBI lineage: Eukaryota > Viridiplantae > Streptophyta > Magnoliopsida > Santalales > Viscaceae > Viscum > Viscum album. Next base: position 861,527,974 of record OY728152.1, on the reverse strand, counting down.
AAACATTCACTGATCAATCTAAAATAGAGAATTTATTTGCGATTGTTGTTTTAGAAGGAATGAACATGAGAATATAAAATCACTCATAAATAAACCCTTACATCATTCAATTGATGACATTGATGAGGTCGCGAGGATGAAAATGAATTTGTCGACATTTGTCTCGTCCTCTAGACACCTACAATCCTGGGATCATGTTTTCAAAGTTAGTGTTCTTGGTTGGTCGAGTGTTCTTCGTTTGAGAGAGTTTTCTATCAAGCCTCCATTCATTACCAATGATTAATTTCCCCTACCCACCAAAAAGAATAGATAGCCAATAAAATATAATATGATGGAATATTTTCATATTAAAACATTTAATTATTTGAGATGGATTATTTAATTAAAGGCGGGTGGGGGGTTTGTATAATAAATGTAGGAGGAGATGAAATGGCTCCCCCATATTTAATAGGAAGATTACTTGTTTCAAGCCTCAAGTGGTCCCCACAACCATAACTCCTCATGGGAGGTTTTCTAGCTCGGGTGGTCCACTCCACCGATCATTCAATTTGGAGAATAAAACTCTTGTGGTCCACACCACCACAATATCCACAAGTGGGTGGTTACAACCAAAGAAAATAAAATGTGTGATTATTTTATTTTATTATTTCCACAAAAACACAGAAAATATCTTTCACCACCAACCAACTGGGGTCGAGGTGATAGTCTCCGTAAGAGAAAATGGTTGTTGTGAGTTCAACGATGCACTCAGATTTCTATTTTGATCTACAGTTCGAAATTTATAGAAACCCGATCTTCTTTTTACTGAAAGTACCCGAAATAAAGTTCAAAAATTCATTTTGGGCACTCTGGGCCTCAGATTCACGCGCCGTCATGTTTCGCGGACTCATAAAATTAAATATGTTTTAAAAAAATTACATGGTAATTCCAGGTCATTACATTCTCCCCACCTCAGGGATTTTCGTCCCTTGTATGCCACAAATCAAACTAGGTAAACAAGTGGGGTTACTGAGCATGAATATGATCCTTCGACTCCCATGTTCCCTTCTGGAGGTTCCTGTGCTTCTAGAGAATGTGCACTAGAGGTATCGATCATCCATGCAGGACCCACTCATGTCGATCCTCAATATCTTCTCGAACCTCCATAAAAGTCTCCCCATCGTTGACTTCTACCTCGCCATGGTCGATTATGTGAGATGGGTCATGCACGTATCTCCTCAGCTAGGATACATTATATATGTCGTGCACATGGTTCAACTTAGGAGGAAGAGCTAAGAGGTATGCCACCTCGCCAACTATGCTGAGGTCCTGGAAAGGTCCGATGAACCTCAGAGATAACTTGTCACCTCTGCCAAATCTCTACAAACCTCAATGAGGTGAGACCTGTAAAAGAATGTGGTCATAATCATCAAACTCTAGAGGTCTATGTCTCCAATCGGCATACGACTTCTACCCGCTCTGTGCATTCTTCATCCTCTCCTAGATGATCTTCACCTTCTCTTTGATAGCCCATATCATCTCATGTCCCTCTTTTTCTGACTCTTCTTGGTCAGTCCAACACAAAGGTGATCTGTATGTCTACCCGTACAACACCTCCAAAGGTGACATCCCAATGGGGGAGGGATAATTGTTTTTGTATGATAAATCCATCAAAGGAAAGTCATCCTCCTAGAGTAGACTGTTGTCGAGGACACAAGCACCCAACTTGTCCTCGAGGGTCTGAATGGTCCGCTCAATTTGGCCATTCTTCTGAGGATGGAAGGGGGATCTCAAACGAAGCAGCCACCCGAATGCCTGCTGCAAGCCTTTCCATAACTGTGAAGTAAAACACGCATCATGATCGGATACAATCATTGAGGGTATTGCAAGTAGCCGTACAATATTCTACACATAGAGGTGTCTCATGCTATCCACTGAACACTGCTCTTGGATCTGTTGGAAGTGGGCTGACATGGAAAGTCGGTCGACGATCACCCAAATCCTATCATGAGCCCTAGATGTATGTGTAAGTCCTATCATGATGTACATGGATATCCCATCCCACTTCCACTCTTGGGCCTCCAATGGATGAACCAATCCTACGGGAACCTGATACATTTCCTTCACTTACTGAAAACTGAGGCACCATGAAACAAACTCTGCTACTAAATTCTTCATTCCTGGCCACCAGTGCTGTCGACGGAGATCCAAGTACAGCTTCTCCACTCTTGGATTTACCGCAAGAGGGGATGTTTGGAACTCCATTAACACATACTCTTAAAGGGACACATGTACCATCATACGTCCTCTGAAGAGGTTGACATACTCCCCAACTTCATAAAATCTATCAGGTGCCTATCCTTTTGATATATGACCATGTCGTGTCTCACAATTTGCGTCCCCACATTCTGTCTTCCTGAATCACTGAAGGAGTGGGGGAGAGACTCTAACAGACTATAGAAAAATAGCTCCATATATATCCACAATGGATATCTGCAATGTAGCCAGCTGCTCTGTCACCTCGCCTAGCATGTGTATACGAGATCTCCAATTGAGTGCATCTGCAACAACATTCCCCTCCCAAGAAGTATATACAATCACGAATTAATATTAATGGAGGTGATCATGCCAACATCGTTGTCTCAGGATTAGGTACTTCTGAAAGAAGATATACCTGTGAATATTGAGATCATGGAACAACCTATCAGATAATGTCTCCACATCTTCAAGGTGTAGACCTGTAATGCTATCTCTAGGTCATGGGTAGTGTGGCTCTGCACAAGTTGTATTATCTGTCAAGAATCATATATGATCAGTACTCATTCCTACATCGGGACACATCTGAGTCTTCTCCCTGCTTCTTCGTAGTGAACTACATAACCTATAGCCTCCAGTTAAAGAATCAAGTTGGGGGAACAAGTCAGCCTCTACCTCAGCTCCTGAAAACTCCGCTGGCATTTCTCCGACCAAATGAAGTGTTGCCCCTTCTTAGTCAATATTGATAGTAGTACTGAAACTATAAGATAATTATGAAACAATCCTCCAGTAATAACCAGCCAAACCTAGGAAACATCGTACCTCCATAACACTCCTGGGTGGCTCCATTAATCCATTTATATATTCTAATATTCTATTTATTCATATATTAATAATTTATTGGTATGATTTTCCCTTATTTGGAACTTATAATTATCAAAATACTATTATGAATAATGACAGACTTTATTACCTCATTGTTTTAGAGTCTTCTTCTTCCAAGTCGATATTTTACGTAAAAAATCATTAATATTTTTAACGTACAATTATAATTGATTGAAGTAATTTTTTCCCAAATTTTAAACTCAATAAAATCTTTCTAAAATAATTATCTCTCCCCTTTATAATGATTTTAATTTTCAAATACTTCGAATGGAATGTTTTCATTAACATACACTATACATTATTATATTACCATTATCATTATTACTATTTTCATTGAAAATTCCTTCATATTATTTCTTGGATAATTTCAAATATTTTTTTACATATATTCATATTTCATTATTTTAAATAATTTATTTCAATATGGAATGTGTTTTTCACATAATAATTGTTATAGTGATGTTTTAAAGCTATTTTCTCATATGCCAACATCCATTGAATTTTCTTATAATCTAACTGATGGATGATATAATTATTATGTCATTATTCTTTCTCAGTGGGTAGACTTATTGTGTTCTGGGTGAAACCCATTTTAATTCACATTGGTTATTTTATGATAAAATGATAACTATTTTTATGGACGTGGGGAATAAATAGGAATTTATTACGATTATGTTATGGTTGGGTAAATTGTATCCTTGAAATCAATTGGGAAATATATTACAGATATCAATTGAGTTGTTGATGATATGTGGGTACATGATTATGAATAGCTATGTTGAAATATGAATATACACGTATGATTTATCATATCTATGATCATTTGATTATATATAGACCTAATAGTGAATGTCCCTTTTAATAATTTAGTTTGTGAGAGTGATTCAGTCTAGATATTATCACTAGATTGTCTATGGTTATGACTCTGAATATATATCATCACAATATTATGGTTTCATATTCATTGAATTATACAAGACTATGTTATGAATCCAAAATGATGACTTATTCAATGACACCCAAAAAATCATACTCTTGGATATGAATTTATTTCGGTGTTTATAATTTAATATTTTCCATGTATTAATATTTTATATTGAAAACATTAACAGTATTCTATTATCTAATCCATATAATTTATATCGATCGTTTAAACACATTCTAAACATATATGCTTATAGTTTAATATGTTTTACTGCCCTGTTATTTGGAGGAAGTTATTATGTATGTAATGTCAAAAAGGGTATTATTATAAATATTATTGTGTAAATGAAAATGTTATTTTAAGAAATAATAAATATATGAATCTAGTCTCCATATATGTGAATAATTTTTGTTCCCTGGACATGTATTATTAAAAAAATATAAAATATTCAAATATAGAAGTTCAATATTACATATGTTATGATTGGGTTAATAGAAAAACAAATTTACAATAATTTCTGATATTTTAGATCAACTCAGGACTTCCAGATGATTTTCAATGATTGTCCTATCATTGTGGAACCATTAATTGAGTGTTTTGGAAGAGGATATTACTAGTAACAAAATTAGAAGTAATTATTGGAACTTCGATTATTTTGTTACAATGTTTTACCTTACTAATGCTCATTTGGTCATTATGGTATTAATGAACTAGATCGCCATTCCCATTTTTGAATCCCCAATAGTCAGGTTGTTTTATGAAATACATATTGATTATATTATTATGGAGAACCATTTAAAATATTTTAGTATTTTTTTCTATAGCATTGAATCTATTTCATGTTTTTCATGTTCCAGTTGTATATCCAACTTGAAAAGCTATTAGGCTACATAATATTTCATGTAGTTAATTAAATAGACCCCACGATGATCCTAGAACATATGTATTTACGGAGTTACAATATATTATTTGATATTATGATCTTTTTTATGGGATAATATTAATGTTTTTTTTGTTTTATATTTCTCTAGATTTTATACTCTAATGTGATCATTGTATCAGAAATGGGGAATGTGTTAGATAAGTGAGATGTGATATTTTTTGATTTAGGTGATATATTTTTCATTGACATAGTATCCAGTCCTTATTATGTTTTTTCTCTTAAGGGTTATGTAGTGTATTTTGATCCACAATTTATGGGATTGGGTTATGTCATGATGTGGTAGGATCACGTGGTGGATTATAAATCTCTTTGGTGAATCTCACATGAGATGAATTACCAAGCCTATTACATTGAGTTGGATGTTGTTAAAAATGAATAGAAATCATTGAAATATAAAAACTATATTGATAAATTTACTCTTTACTCATATCTCAAGATATTGGTGTATATTTTCACTTAGAGGGACCCGAATAATGATAAATGAAACTGAGTATAGTATATTGAAACATTTGATTTCAACATTTGATACATAGATGACAATGGGAATTTTGTAGCACCATTAGATTTTATGAAATATTTTTTTTTTCAGATTAATTTTATTTCATCGATAGATTTAAATTCATGAAAAATTAATTTTAGGATTTCATAAAAACGCCTAATTTGGATTTTGTTAGACGAAAAAATTAGTTATAAAAAACATAATATATTTTTAATATTACAATATAAAGTTTAAATTTATGACCTTTACATTCAAATTAGTGATATCATTAATGGAAAATTATTTATAAAAATTGTGTTTAATTGTTATATATATATAACCTATGGATAATAAAGTACTTAATTGTATTTATATGTTCCAAAAATTCTATATATAAAAAATGATTTTATTTATTTATATATATGATAAATATTAAATAAAATTCAAAATAATTAAAAAAGTTAAATTTATAATGTCAATTTATATTTTTAAATCACCATGTAATAAATTTCATACATCATTGTTTTGAAATTATTATTAAATAATTATTTTTTCAATTAATTGGTAAAAATACAAGATTATATTTAAAACTCCTATTTTCATAAAAGAATTTATAAGGAATATTTTCAGAAAAAAATATTTTAAGAATTTATATTATATAAATTAAATATATATTAATTTAATTTGGATAATTGGATTAATTTTCATATTAAATCATTATATAACATTTTTTAAATCTCTTTATCTATTCTTCTTTGAAAATAGAATTTTTATCTCGTCTCCAAAATAATTTTTAATTAAACTTTTTCATTTTTGTCATTGGAATTTTGAAAAATAGATTTAAATTTTAGAATAATAATAGTATATATTATCTTACGGGTAAAATTAATTTTTTACCATTACTATTAGTAAAAATATAAAATATTTCTTATACGTTTATGCTGAAATGGGTTTATCTTTAGTTAAAAAAAATACAAAGTGTTAAAGGCGACCCAAAACATATCCAACTAACATTGGATTAATTTATATATATATATATACCATTTATCTTATATTAAAAAGAAAATAAATTTTTTTACCCTTATGGAATTTGGAAAAATATATGTACATATTTTTCTTTTCAAAAATGTCAATTGTGCCGCTAACCATGATTATAAATGACCACGCCCTCTTCTCAACTATGTGTAATTAATAACACAATTGGATCATCCACGGACATCCAAAATAACATCCTAAATTTAATCCTCTCATATTATATGGCTAATATTTCTATTAAATACTATCATAGATTCTTTTTGGTGTAATCTAAATAATGTTTTATGAAAAAAAATGATTTTCCCTTTCTAAGAATTATATTTTATTTCCCCATAAAACTCATTGAATTATTAATAAAACATGATGATATAATAATGTAAATTTCTTAAATATTATTTTATGTTTTCATGTTAAATTTTTAACTATATTATATCCCATATTAAATCAAATTTCTTATATAACTATCATTGACGTGTTTGGAGGACTACCCCCACATTAATTAATTTTATTGATTTTCAATCAACACCTCTAATTAATAGGGATAATGAAGTATTTCATTATTATGTATGATATTTTTGAAATTTATATGATTCTATAATCTTGGTATAACATATGACTTCATTCTATACTTTTTTTGGGAATATAATACTATCGTTCTTCTATACGGTTGACTATCTTCTTGCGAAGCAATGTGAACCAATCGTCCCATAAGATTTACATGAAAGGTAAAATGGATAGATATAAATAAATAATTTCATTAAATATGAAATAATAGTGATTATTTAATGTTAATTTATAATTTCTGTTTTTTATTTTAATCCATTGATAATATGGGGAAATTTTTAATACGTACATATAACATAGTCTTTCTAACCAGTGTATTTAATTTTTATCTCAATTTTTTTAATAACTATAATAAAATTATAATTAAAATATATGATATATATATATATATCAATTTGTCATTATTTTTATTTTTCAACCTTGATTAATGAAAGAGGAAAAAAACATATATGGAAAAAATGACATTTCCTTATTGAGGATTAAAACATGAATTGTTAATAAATAGAAATTAAAGGTCATATATAAATAATATACAGTATGATATACATAGGTGGGGTAATTTAATATATTTATAAGAATCATATATTTATTATATTGATGGCCAATAGTGTATAATGGATTTTTTTACATATTGTAAAGGGTTTCAATCATAATTTTGTTTTTTATGGGACACATGTCATATTAAACATGTGTCAATTATATGTGGTTTATACACTGATATTTAATGTTTTGTTTCTCACATTTATTATTGATTTACCTATAATATTTAGGATCTCACTTTCAAGGGATTTATAGTAAAAAAATTCTAATTATCTAAGGTTTTTATTATAATATTTTGTTGTTTATCGTGATGTTTTCCTTATGATTCCAATGAATAAATATTATAACCCATCACTAATGATAATAAATAAATTATTTCTAATTGGGTTATGTAATGATAATAAATGGTTTCTCATAATTTTACACTTTTTATGGACTCTAATGGTCAAGTAAATTATTCTTTAAGGAGAACAAAAATTATATCTATTTTCATTCCAAAATATATTTTCTACCAAAAATATATCTTCAAAATAAGTTGGAAAAAATATTTTTCAATGAATAAAATTATTTAATAAAGAGGATTTATTCAATTTTTATCTTTTAAAAAAATCTAGGGCATAATCTTATCATTTTCCAACTAATTTCCTTTTATATTATATTTTATATGTGAATGGAAACATTGTTTTAACATTAATGTCACAGAAAATATTTTAAATCACCAAAATTTATTATTTTTTAATATTTAATAATAAGATTTTATGATTATTTTTAATAAAAAGTATTTGAAAAATATTTCTTGAATTTTTAATTTTAGAATGTTAATTTTCTTAATTTAAATGATATTTTCATATACAATTTTATGAAAATTGTCTACTTTATACATGTTATGATCTGATGATATAATTAATGTCTTTTTTATATATTTCAACAAATATGTATGGTTTTCATTAAGATATGGTTATGAAAAATGTATACTTCCAATGCATTCATTAAATAATTATACCTCATGAGAAATATTGGAAACACATTTATGGTCTTGATTCTCTAGGGAAAAAACATCATCCGTACACACTCTATGAAACATGTGTGTCAAGATCCACATTGTGAATTATGTACATCTAGATTTATAATGTAACATTGGTGATGTCCACATCCACTATGATTATGGTCCAGGAATTTAAACAAGAAATATGAAATTTTTTAGTTTATTAACAATGGTTCCAATCTTCAACAAACAAATCTTATGGTTATTGTTTAAAATGTGATGATTTCATAATCTAATATGCCATTTTTTCTGAAATGAAAATATTTATTCCAAGACTCATGTTTATGATCTATGACTGGTTGGTTAGGAAATTAAAATTTTGCTTTAATTATCACATTAACATATTATTATAATTTTTTTTAATATTATTATATATTTTAATAGAATATATTTACCATTAATAAGCATCTAATCTCATGGCATTCTTATATTTCATTCCCCTAGTTATGAAGAATGGTTTGGTTAGGGTATTCCTCATATGTATACAATATGGGAAATTATTTTTGAGATACAATGAATATAATTAAAAAAATAAGAATATTGTGTTTCAATACCCCTAATAGACTAATATATTATAGTCTTTGGATGTGTTTTTTTTAAATTGTATTGAATAATCATATAATCAATTGTATCTTAATGTATAAAATCTTGGATACCTATAAATATTATCACAGATTCCTGTAGAAAAAATTTACGGAAATGTGTATTTAGATAAATATATAGTTATTACAGTTTAATATATGTTTTGTTGAATTGAGTTTGGAGTTTTATGGGGATTCTGAGTAGGACGTCAGGACCAGAGTTTAGGTCCTGCCCACACCTATTAATATGGTTCAATGTTACAAGTCTACCAAACCTAACATCTAATTGTATAGTACTCTTTTAAATGATGGGGATATACTATGTGATTTTTCTTGGTATACTGACTACTACAAATTCTCTTGGATGTGGATTTTTTATCCCTTGATATTTAACTAGGATAGGATGCTTGCAGTAGATTATTTTACTCTATTTATTCTCCTGAGGTATATGATGATATTATATATTCTAAATAGGTTGTTTTGTTATCTCATGATGATATATTATTGTTGTAGATTATATATAATGATTTTTATTTACCAATGGATCAATTGAGATCATCATAGGAAATCATAGATGATTCATCCTCTTTTAATCCTCTGGTGGAAGAGGGATTAGATTTCAAACTTGTTTTATTCATTATACAAAAAAATCCAAGTTTGAATGATATTTTTTTGTGTGATTATACATTTATTAATTAAGACATCTTAATGTTTTCCTTTTACAATGTCTATGAAGGTATTGGATATTGGGTGATTGAATGTCCAAGAGATCATATTTCTTAGTGGGGTGAATTTGATGATGGTTTACGAAAACGATTACTATTTTACATCAAATTTCTAGAATGGTATACATGATTACATGGGAATCCAATTTGTGATTGAAAAAATGTAATAAATTTATGTGGATGGTAATACGCAACATGAAATCTAGATTAATGAGGATATTCTTGGAGCTAGTGTTCAAATCATTAAATTTAAATTAGAATGGAATTTAACAATGATTCAACTTTCATAGAACAAAAGTAACTTTACATCAATCATGATGAACCCTATGTGTTCATTTTATGAGAGGTAATGATGGATAAAACATATTTGGAATAAATGGGTGATAATTTCTTATTTTGATTGAGCATTGTGCAGGAGGAGATATAGAATGTGATGTTTATCTATAAAGGATTGTGAAAACATAGAGACCCTAATAATTAGTTTTCAATCACTTTCATCCCCCATTAAAATTTTGTGTTGGTTATTATGGGAATCATTGGGAATCCTCTTCACTAAGATAATATCTATATGGAATGAATAAATAGTTGTTAAATCACTTTTTTGTTCATTTCAAACAGTAAATTTTCTTTAGAGGTATCCGGTATAATGAATTTATTGTATTATTCACCTAGATTCATGATTGTTTGTATATATTACAGTTAAATAAGTACATTCTATACCCCTTTAATTTAATTTAGTGGGTGTATTTAGAGCTACATCTTGAAACAAACATTGTGAGGAATACTATTCTAATACATGATTATCATATTTTTTGACACGTTGTATGTTGATTCTGCTAGTCAATGTGATTTCATAACCTTGTGGTGATATCAATGAGACATAGTAATGATATTTTTATTTGAGGAAGTAGCGGACCAATTTTTATTATTTTGGTGATCAATGAGGATTTCTATTGGAAGAAATTGTCATGGTGGGGAGAACTATGACACCCATAGAGTAATTGTATGTTCAATTTGGAAAATAATTTAGTATTTACATGTTCATGGATATTTTTAAAGAATGAGGTGTTATTTTTTGGGAAATAATCCTTGATGATGGGTCCATATAATGTTTTTCCAACCATTTGGACAACCATTAGAGGGTGATTTTTTTGGGATAATAGAATTTTTATAGTTTTAGTATAATTTTTAAAATAATGAATAATCGATTATAAAAAATTAAACTTTGTTTGGTGAAAAATGATGTACATTATTTTTAGAATATGGTTTTTTATTTTATGTATATGTAATGTGTCGTGTACTACATATTAAAAAGTGGTTTGTGACCATATTACCATATTTATTTTAACACCCCTTGCTGCATTTATATTCCCACTTGAATGAATCAATTTACTTATACCATAGATATTATCACCTCTATATGATTAATAGACTTCCATTGAATTCGTAGTGGTTTATCAAATGTTCATCTTAGTTTCATCAGGATTTATCCTTCAATTCCAATATAGTTCATCTATTCTAATTCATTTTGAAAACCATATATATTATTTAAAAAAGTGTATATGTTTGTTAATGAGATATTTAGAGTATTTCATTAGTTATTATGTGTGTGAGGATATCTCAAAAGTGGTTGAATTAGTTTTTATCAATTGAAATTTCTAATTTTTCAGTATTCAAATTGTTTCCCTATTTAAGGGATATTTTCCAAGGGATTCAATTAATTTTTTGTTTTCCCATTGTTGATTTATTTAAATATACCCCGATTTAAATTATTAGTTATGGTTAGTCAATTTAATTTTTAAATATTCAAAATTATATATTTATTTAATAGTTTAAGGTGACATTCCACTGGGACATATACTTTATGCAGTCAATGTATTTGTTGAAATGTAAAAAAGGGTTTTATACAATCAGATGGTGTTTTTATATTTTTTTAAAGGGATTTTTTATGATGTTAAATGATTAAAATATTATATGAATGAAAATATTTATTTTACTCATTAAAGGTATTATATGGTACGAACATTATTTTATATTAATGAGTGGAATTGAATTTTATATTGGAATACATGACTGTGGGTGTTAAAATAACATTGAAAAATAGTATTTTCCAATGTATGATGGGAGCCTTATAGGGTAAGAGCGATGGAGGTCCCAAATTTGTCCATGTGGAACGTGGGATACTAAGGGAATATTATAGGGCCCTTGGATAATGAAGAGATCTTCCAAATATGTTATTATTAAATAATCAACTAAAAAACTTGTTTTAGTCTAATTCAGACAAGAACCTTATGGTTAGAGAAAATAATGATTATTACCAATGCTTTGTTGATATATCTTTATCATGCAGGCATTAGTTCCCTTATCCATAAAGATAATATATTATTATTTATATTTATTTATCTATTTTTGGATATATTATGATGTTTCGAATTCTGATCTCGTTGAAGCCATGGGTTACTATGTGGAGAATGATATACCAGATCTCTTCCTATCAATTTTTTATTCTTGATTATTCTTATTTAGAAAATATAATTTTTTGGGGAAATTTTATAATTTAAATTTTTTTTTTCATCTGAGAATTATTAATAAAATAAATTATTATAAAAAGGTGTTTTTAAATATAATCATATTGGTTTCCATTGTTGGAGAACTTTTTTAGTTTTATTATGGTATCACACTAGGGATTTTTTCATACACCCTATATAGTCCAATATAAATATGTATACCTTGATATTCTAGACATAAATAAACCTAAGGATACCTTATTAATTAGTGGGACTTCTGGATTATAGAAATTCCCCACCATTATGGGCTGTTGGAGACACGGTTTCAATATTTTGGCCCAAATAGAGATGTTTTTGGTTTTATATCATATGTCTTTTATTTATTGGCCATTGTGGTATACATTAATGTTGTATTCCTTGTCAATTTCTGTTATATGTCTCTTGATTTGAAATTCATATGATTTAATTATTTTATTCAATATTATTTTTCCATTGATGTTATTACTATGATTTATATGTATAAACATTGATCATGTTTATTTGTTATTGTGGTTGTACATATCATTGATGGTTCTTGTATACCATTTCAAGGGCATGATCCTTTGAAAAATGGTTACCTGTAATATCATTGATTTTTTATACATCCAAAGGCCATTAGGAATTCAAATTAGGCCTTATGGACTGCCAAAATAGGTGATGAGTTTGGTCAACACAGACTAGTATTTTATAATGTAGATTCATATAATATATTATTTTAATTGATTGTTTTACTTGGAGTGTATGGATTTAATTCACGGAGAATAATTGTAATTTTTTTGTTAGTTAAATAATTGGTGGGAAACATAATGTTTCTATAAGATGATGTGAATATATATATATATATATACACACAACATTGCTGCAAATTCCAGACATAAATCTAGAACATTGTTTAGAAAATGAGAACAAGTAAATTGATGGAGGGGCCTAAAACTATAAATGAAGATGATGTGGCTTAATGAATTAGAATGAATTTTATAGAGAATTATCAAATCATTAGGTTTCAATTATGATTTCCAAAATTCATTTTTGTTGAACAAAAAATATCGTATATCTCATCAATAAAATTCTATCATCGAGAGTTTATTAGGAATAAGAAACAAAATAACCATTTTGAATATTATTGGATGTTTAAAATAATATTATTTTTTGGGTGATCATTATATGTAAATTTTATTTCTAATTTGAGACATATAAATTAATTAAAAAAGATTAAAAATTATTTTTACTTTATTTATAGTGGTTGAAATTTATGATTCCAGTAATTGGATATAGAAACAAGATAAATACTCAAATGTTGTTATATTTTCACCATTTTAATGGGATTGAATATGTACAAAAAACTAATAATGAATATGGTCAAAAAAATTAAAAACAATTTAGTCCATGTTGATTGAAGTACTAGAATATCTTTAAAACAAAACCAGATCACCATATATCCATGATTAAGACCATTAGAAATTCCATAATGTTAATTAGATGTTAATTATAGATTTTGAGGGAAAAAATTATTTGATGTAAAATATGGTGTAAATGAAATTAAAATTAGTAAAATCACCATAGATGTTATATTTAGAGTATTCGTTTTAGTTATAGAGATTGACTAGAACAAAGGGACCAAATTAAAGATTCTCAGGCTGAAATTGATTTTCTAAAAAAAACAGTTGTATGATAAAATAAATATTCTATAGATGTAGAAATAATAATAGAAATTGAATAATTGGCAATTTAGATAAATTATTTGATGTAATACGTAGAGTTAAAAATATTTTGGGATACAAAAGGTATTCTATAATGTAAAAAATTTAAAATAAAATAGGTGGGATTACGAGATTAACGGTGTACCATATGGAAAGATGAGATGAAAATTATGGTCGAATGTGGAGGGTTTTACATTGAATGAAATAGTTTATTTCTTGGAAAAAAATTAACTAATTACCTATTAATATATTCCCAGAATAGTTTTATGTATGGTTGAATTGAAGGATTTTTTTATAAAAAAATATGAAAGTCATGAAATATTTCCATTATGGTGAGTGAGAGATCCATGATGAAATAAATAGGTGAACGAGATGTTTGGGATAAAAAATTGGTATTAAAATTTAATAACATCTTGTATATATTGAATAGATCACAATCTTAGTAGAATACTATTATGAAATATTATTTTCCAACTAAATGTTCAAAAGCTGTTACATTTATTAGTTATATTACAAAAATAAATGGGTTGAAAATGATAGTATTATTTTTCATTTTCATTTCTACAAACTTATTATTTTCATAATAAATGAAATATGTTGAGTATGAATTGTAGATATTTTAGATGGGGAGAAAAATTTATTTTTGGACTGGACCATTTATTATGTCTCTAAATAAGTACATAACAAAATAATTTAAATTTTTTGTAATGATTAATTAGAAGCATTACTAATATTATCATAATTCATACAATATTATTGGAACAATCAAATGTAGTATAATATTATTATTGCAACATGGAAAATGAATTTAAAATGTTAAATGTATGTACTTACTTTTAGTTGATTAGATATTGAATTTTCTATTGTATTTGAAAGAATATTAATATCTATCCAAGGAAATGATGATTTGGAATCCATTTAGTGGATCATATATTATTTGAATGGAGATGATGATAAAGTAAATTTTTATGAGTAATCATCTCATAGATTGATTTATTAATGCTAAATAGACTAGGGATTCATAAAATTAATGAGAAATAATGGTAGTTTTTAATCATTTTATGATCAATATTATGTTGGATTATGTAGTTCTAGAAAATTGATACATTATGTATCAGGGATATAAAGTAAGAAGAGTAAATGAATGCTGTGAAGGATATGGTTTATAAAAAATATTTAACCTAATTGGGTAAACTAAGGTATATATGGACTATTTCATATGATATCCCAAGTGGAATCATGTTTTTTAAAAACATTTTTTTCATGGAAAAATTAAACTTTATCAACTTCATTCAAAAAAAGTTCATGAACATTTTTATGGGGATGTTTTTATCTCTACATGAGATTTATAGTATTCAAAATATTTTGGACATGTAAAAAAACCATAACTCTATAAATTATGAGGCATCATATTCCCTTTATAGGGACTTGTTTTATTGAAAGAGTGAGTGTGAAAACTATAAGGAAATAAATGATATGAGATTTTTTAGATATTATTTATTAATATCTCTTTAAAAAATCATCAAGTGTATTATTTTGTGGGGGAATCCTTGTTTTAGTTAATTGGATGTTCATTCACTACAAATACATTGACCTGAATTTTAGACAATAGTATGATCTGAAGATTTGTCTAATGGTAATATAAGATATTTCCATTATATGAAGAATGACCATAGTAATTGATTATATATATGAAATCAATGGGTGTTCAATAATTATCATCCGACATAAAATAAATAAACCTCTTTGAGTAATGTTCAAAATGTGTTTTTTGTTGTTCTAATATGCGGTCAATAATGTCACATAGAATCTATAGAAACATTTTAAACATAATATCTCCATGAACTGTGGATAATGTTATATCCTTGAAAAAAATATGTCTTTTTAAAAATGAGTAGGCAAACAACACTATATCATCATTATAACAATTTCATGTGAATGTACATGAATAATTATAATATAATAATATGTTAATAATTCTATAATGTATTCTTATAGATATTTTTATTATATCTTATAAAATGTGTATGTCTCATAATATAATATTTTCAATGTAGTTCCTCCAATTAACAATTAAAAATATCATCCAAATAACATTAATCCAAGTATTTATTTAATTATTTTTATTTATTGGATTAATTTATTTTAGTTTCCTTCAATGCCTTTTATTTATGGGTGTGTATGTGAATCATTAGTAATTGGGTAGGGTGAAATGAATTCCTACTCCCTATACTATTTTTAGAGGGGAAGTGGTGATCAAATGTTCAATATTTTTAATTTTATTATATATTTTTGTACTTTTAGTGGAATGACATGATGATGTTTTAATGATTTTTCGAGATGATCAGTTTATCAGAGATATACCGCCAATACAATTTTTAAATTTTTACAAATATATTCAAATATACAATAAATATCTTCACCAAAATTGATTTGTTCCATTATCTTTCATTTGGCAATAACACGAATTATCATTACATGATCAACAGAATAATCTTATGCATAACACGGAATCATTCTATATTCATTAATGAAAGTGAAATTTAAAATATTTTCCCTAATCTAATGAAATAATATACGTATTTATAAATATTAATAAAAAAACGTGGAATATTATATGAATGGAATTCATGAATTACTATATCACAAAAAAATAATGGAATTTTCTATGAATTATATATAGATGATATCAAATTTATATCTATGTCACGCCCAACTATCTATTATAGTACTTAAAACTCGTATCAAGAACTATCCAACAATGTTCCCTTTAATGTTACATTATTATTGAAATTAATTATTTTCAAAATTAAAAATTAAGAAAATATCATTATATTTTAATTCTGATCATTAAATTATTAGTATTAAATTTTGATATTTTTTATATAAGTGATATTTATAATTTTACTATATGAAATCAATGAACCTCATAATTTGTATAGAATTATTGTTATATGAAAATGAACGAAATATTAATAAAAAACAACATTTAAAAAATATTAATTTAATGAATAAATTATTTATTTTTAATGATTTAATGATCTTAAAAAACTGACGATAAACATTTTTATAACTTATTAAAATGTTACATTATAAAAACAATTGGGGCATTTCATCAAATCAAGTATATTACAACTAATATTAAATTCCTAAATTTACATGGAATCCACATAATTAATATTTTTTTAGTCTTTGTCATTTGATTTATTATTCATAAATTTTTTCAATATTTATATATATTTTTTGTCAACAACTCTAATTTCATTAATGATTTTATTTAATTATCTTATAAATTAACTGATCATACTTATAGATATTTTATTAGATAAGATTTATTTAAATCGTCAAATTGGGATATTATTATTTTTTAATCAATAACTTTTTAATTTTCAACACTTAGAATAATTACTAAGGATAAAAATCAGTTTCCTTCAGAAGATGTTAAAATGGAAATTGGTCTATTATCCAGAGTAAGGACCAAGTATATATATATATTTATGGATGAGGTGAAGAGCAACCAAAAATCACTCCATTTCATAAAATTTTCATTTTTAAGATCATTATAATTTATTTCTCAAACCATATTATTGATATTCAATGTGTATTTTCGAAACTACCCTTAGCTTAACTTATAATAGGGTAACATAACCACAACTTTAAGGGCCAATTAGATTTCAATTCTCTCTATGAGGCCCCACAATTATTATCCAAATATATCAATATCCCATATTTAACAGTTTATGTTAACCATTAGTTATAATATGGGACTCATTTCCAAGGATTCATCCATGGAAAACTCATGTCCCAAACATGGGTATAACAATCTACAATTATTATCATCTCAATTATATACACTCAAATGTTCCATATTGTCAATATTATAATGATATGACTATTAATAATATACTGAAATATTACTATAACTTGTTTATAATGATTAATTTACATTCATCATCCATTATGAAATGACCAACTATCATTCATGCACTATATAGACTACCACATCCATGATGCTCCATGTTTTGTATTCCCATGTTTCCTTGAATGGATAACAAATAAGGATTATATTAAAGGATTAATATGATAATATTATATTATTTTTCAATAATATGATATATTTTATATCCTATTAATGACATGAGCAGCTCGAAATCATCCATAGTTTAATCATTTAAAACAACCGTGTAAAGAAGATATTATTTTATTCCTATCATGTATGATTTTTAAATCAATTTTTATTCATATAAATGATTAAAATTAAAAAAACAATACTTAAATATAAAAATTCTTCTAATATAATTATATTCCAATATAATATCATTATAATAATTCAATAAATTAGTGTATATTCAGGTTTTGTTTGACATACATTCATAGGTCATCAATATCATGAATTTTTAACATCAATGATTGTGAAAAACATATTTATATGAATAATAACGTATTAATTTTTAAATAATATTTTTTATTGAGATATAATAAAAATACCAAAATATTCAATTATGGAATCACACTCCTTTTTTACGAAATAACCAAAAAATTCTTACAATGGACTTCATCATCATAGCTGATAACTAAAATAGTCATGAATGGAAATTTAATTACCACAAAATATTATAATTCATCCTTAATTGTAAATTGAATGGCATTGAAATTAGAAAAATTTTATATAGATTGAATAAAAACCACTACTATTGTGAAACAAGTATAAACAATAATATCATCATATACACATGTGAAAAATGAAAACAATTCATGTTGATAATGACTATAAATTATGTGTTTAGATAAAAATTGATATGGTTAAGGATATGAATAATTTTATTAATATAAAATTTTTGTGATTCATGAGGTTGAAATATGATCAAATAAACCAGCACAATAGGTGCATGTTTTCTGTCTTATGTTCAATTATTTGAGGAAATTTTTTCTCATGAATAAAGTTTCTATTATATAGTGAATATACTACATAATTGATATTTAATTTCACAAAATTCGTTTACAAATATTTTTAAGGCCATTTTTATATCATATATTATAATAGGTTATGATTGAGTTGATACCTAATCTTTGAGTGTGTTTTTCCTTCTCAATTTTCATTATTTTCGACTCATGTTATTATAAATATAAATTAATGTTTTTCCAATATATATATTTTCATGTACAAAATTGAATCCATATTACTTTTGATGTTTAATGGATTTACAATTTTATATTTTTATCCATATATTAAATTATTGGGATTCCAGAAATACCTCTTCAATGGTAGAAAACCAAACTTATGTCTTATTAAAGTAAATTTTTATTAAATTTACTATAATATACATTCATATCAGGACACTACAATGTGGAAATATCTATGGAACATATGTATACTAGGGAAATAAACCGAAAAATATTTTATACTATTTTATACATTGATCAACATAATTATAGGTGAGTGGGGATATGAACGAATATAATTGGGGACACACTTATGTGATATTCATTTGAATATTATGAGGATCTTAATAAACTTTGATAAATGAATTTATAATTATTTATTTGTTCTTATACAAATGGTATTTTATAATCTAATTACATTATTTCATAGATGAGTACACACATTAGTTATACAGTTTCCCTAATATTTATTTTATTATTGTTCTTAATGTTATTTTTTGATATCACCAGGTATTCAATAATGATTAAAATTATTTTTTGAGACCTAAACATTATTATATAGCATGGTGTATTATTTAAATTATATATTTCAAACAATATAGATTGTCATGTTTTATTCACTATGATGTAACGCATGGAATGATATAATATTTCATGATGAATTCAATAGAGTTAATAGTATTAAATGGTTGGGAACAAAATTAAATATCCCCTCGATGCATTTATATGTCTGTCTGGGTATGTAAATTTTTAAATAATGGGATTCATGTCTTCGAACAAGGCCAAGAGAATATATTTTTATCCCCAACATTATGAACTCTATTAATGTGATCAATGATTATTTTTATCCTAATGTTCATATATTTTCATGGATTTGGAATTCCTAAAATTTTAATTGAATATGGATTGATTTTTTTCATTAATTATATTCATATCAATTATGATGTGATTATGATATGATCTATTACATTTTATGAGACTCCTTTGATATAATTTTATCTAACCCTTATTTGTAATCATTTCCAAAGGAAACCAAGAAAGGGAATATTTGTCATCTTATAGGATATATATGAAGGGATAATAATTTAATTCCAATTTTTAAATGTTATATATTATATTTTCCAATGTAATTTATATAATAATATCTTCATCAAAGACTAATAAGATATAATATCATCTCGGAAATATAGTATTTGATTCCAATTATGAAATATAACTAATATTTCGTGGATTCTAGAGACTTTGTTTGAAAAAGTTTGTATCAGGACATGTTTAGTTAGATCCTTGGGGACATTATTGTTATTAGTGAAGTCAGATAGAATAATTTCTATGAAAACACATCATAATTTATAAGTAAATAATATGTAATTATATTATATTTTTATTTAACAATTTATTATCAAGAAATATATTTTAAATTCCATTGAAAAAAGTTAATAAATAATAATGGGAATAAAAACCCTAAAAAACCCATATTCTATAGTGTGATATCCTCCCATATTATGCTAATTAATTGAGTGTTTTTGATTTTTAGTTCATAACCTTATTGGGGATTATAACCGTGATAATGAAAAGATGTCACTCCCATATATTTTAGCCTAAAATTAACATGATTGTGTAAGTATGATGGACCATTTCTTCTAAAATGGAACTCCAATTTTCAGTGGAAAGACTAATCAATTGGTTGTTATACATGATAACATGTAACTATGGACAATATTTCTGAAATTATAATTTAGTGAATAGGAATATAATTTTTTGTAAGTCTATCATATATTGTTCGATTTATGAAAATAGAGGTCTCTAATTCAAAATAATATTATAGATGATGATTTCAATATCATGGAATGAGGAACTATTAAAGATATGTTTTACAAAAAATATAACATACCAATGAAAATTAATGAAATTTAAATATAACTTGTTAGTCATAAATAATCATAGGATTGAAATGTTTTTTATTATGAATTTAACTTTAAAATATTAGTTATACACATTTCAGACTATATATATATATCATAAATAATGATTTTTAATTTTATATATGTGATAAATACATGAAATTAATGGTCTCTGATTAATTAGAAATTATATTCATACATGTATATTTTACCAAGATTAATTATATTGGAAACTAAACTATATATGTCAAATGTATTCAAAGGAATTATGACAATAAGAAGTCTGTTGATAATCATCCGAAGAAAAATGATGCAAATGAGAATAATGGTGTGATTGAATTTCCCAAATATGATACTTATGTAATGAAACAACCTATTTAATATAGTAAATGAAAAGTATTTTGATACATGTTTTGGTTAAACAATCAGGAATCACACAAATGTAAGGGAAAGTTATATGTTGTTGATATTTAATGCCTCAAATATAATTGGAATGGAAATTAGGAAAACCAAATCCCCAAAAATCTAGTTAATCTACATATAAATTAAATTATATTAATGATGTGATTTTGTAATTACCATCAATAGGGTTCCATATCTATATTTATTGACCATTTTTGTGTTCCTAAGTCTTATATAGCTCGCAGGAGTATCTGAGGTTGTTTGGAAGCATTCAGGTTGTCAGAACAATGAGTAGAAAAATTGTATAGTGTGAACATTGGTTTCACACCATGTATATGAATTTCTAGATGTGAATGTGGTACTCAAATAATGTAATATTTTATTTGTTCATATTAAAAATAAAATATAGAGTCAATGGGTTTTTTCAGAGGAAACCAAACGAAATTCATTGCATGTGGGTATTAGATGAGGTATAACCCCCTAATGTTGTAATGTTTGAATTGTTTTCCTAGCCAATCGGGTAGTCAGTCCCTATAGTTGTATCTTACCTCCCTCTAATCCCATTCAACACATTATTACCCTATTTAGTGTTTTTTATATCCCTCCAACATGAATCGTTCTTGGGATTCTATCTCTGATATGTTTGGACCCGGCTTGATCCATGGTTTTTTTTCTTTTTCATGTGTTTTCTTTTGGTATGATCTATTTTCCTTCACTTTATTCACATAATGATATGATTTAATTTTACATATTGTTATAATGGGGTTTCTATTGGTTTTTGGTGGGTAGGTTACGCGACAACATCATCATATTGATGTAGATATTGCAGGAGAGGAGATCAGAGATCGATTTTGTGGGTCATTATCATGGGATGTACATTGATGAACTGTTGATGAAAGGGATTAATTTATTCTCTATTTATTTACATAAAATCTTATTTTTGTAAAGATTTATCTACTTTTCTCACAATGAAACTATTCTATTAATTATTATAACCCAATTATCAAAATATTATTAACCTTATTGTGATGTTTCTACATTGTATTAATATAATAGTTTGCCTCTAGAATTTCTATATAAAACTATATCTATGACATAGATGGTCTATCTTGTTGTTCTTGATCAAATTTTGTAATAAATGTAATTTTGGAGTTAATTTAAAATTATTTCACTAAAATATTAATGATGTGTTTGATGAATTTTATTTTTGTGGTTATAATTTGATTTTATTAATTTTTTTTCCTGTATACGCTTTTAATTTATAGAGTTAATGAAACTGATTCATGATGATTCATGTTGATAAAATTCTCCATGTCATGTAAAATTAAATATTTAATTAATTTTTTATACCACGATATAGATTGTTTTTTAGTTATTATGTAGTTCGAACCTATAATAATGACATAGTTAAATAAATATGTAATGAGAAATAGTTTTGTGATAAATGAAAATTCCTTTGTAGGTTTCGAGTTTCCCACTTTTTTGTAAATTCCATGTTCCTCGTGCTTTGGGGTTATGAGATCTCGTGATGTGTGAAGTATGGAATCAATGATTTTGGCCTATGTTCCCATTTCAATTTTATTTCCTTCTACTTTTTATTTGAGGTGAGCATGTAATGGTTAGGCCTAGATGGTTGTTTTGGGTTGTGAATCGGGGAGCCCGGATGTAGCGTATGACTGCGACGACTCGTCCTGGATTTTGGTTCTAGTATGATGGGTTTGGATGCCACTTTTCTGTTTTGGAATAAATTAATTCCTACAGTGGAAATATGAATCAGTTTATGGATGTTGATTTTTTGTAGGTGTTCAGATATGACGTAATGGATTGAATCTGGTATCATCGATTGTTATGAAAGATGTGTTATTGTTGATTTTTTTGGCTAGTAGCCAGGATTATTTTTGTCTTCTTGTCATTCCCCACTACATAAGGAAGATTGATTTGTTTGGATAATCTCTTTCAATGTTAGTTGAAGACGCATAAGCTATTCAAAATTCATTCATTTTTTATCTCCCCATGATTGGGAGAGTTTAATCTCCAACTATAGGCGGTGAAGGCTTGTTGGTTAGTTCATCTAGTCACCGTGTCGAGCATGTTGTGTTTCATGACCATATAATGTTTTTCTAGAAAACATAGTGATATAGAAAAAATGTTTTTATAGAAAATTATTAATGTTTAAACCATGTGTATGTAGATTTTTGGGACAAAATGTTGAGGCTAAAATTTTGTGATGTTTTGGATTCGTTTTTCTAATGTGCGTAGGGGATGGATCATAATTCAAATGGTTATAAAAGATAATGTCGAAGTTTTAAAGGGTTAATAATTAATATTCATAAATTTTAATATTTAAATAGGTATAATTTAATTTTATGTAGCTCTTAAAATTGTTTCTTCCTATCAGATCACTGGTATAATCAGTTTTAAATGGGAGTCCAAGAGACGTTAGTTGTAGTTTCTTCAAAGATTGGGATATTCTAATAGTGTGGTTGAAACTTATATTATATAGTTTTTTTTCTATATTCTAATACACTATGCTTGGTAAGAAAACTAACAAGATGTGAATTCTGATCCCGAAGTGTGTTTTCCCAAACATCTGAGTGGGAGGATTGATTGACGACTTCCCCCTTTGGAACCACTATCTTCTCAGGGTGATTATTTGTGTGGGTATAATCAATTGTTTTTTATCCATATATTTTTTAGACTTATGTAATGGATTTTTGTTATTTCAAACACATGTATTCTCGGAATATTTTTCTATAGAATTCTATATGTATTACATGTATATAATGTGATGGAATTTGGTTCCTTACTCTGTGTGTGAACAGTGATGGCTTGTTTTATAATACCTAATATATGATACATGTGTTGATGGTTGTAGTGGATCTTTCAAAGTTCCTAGTTACATTGGATAAATGTATTTGGTGGTATGATACATGAGGTGCACATTGACACATGAGGATAGTGTTCTAGGGAATCATCTATGAGTCTACATGCAATCCTTTTTTATGAGAGATATTGAGGACATTCCACATTGTGGTAAAGAGAAATGAATGTGTTGAAGTATTAGTTGGGGTACCTGTGATGTTTTTATTATATTATTTTCTCTAAAATTCCATACATAGTGACAGTATCCACGATGAGACTGGGACCTTTGTATACTTGGTTAGGCGATGTGTTTGATTCAATTTTTGTTCATTGTGCTTTATCCTAATTTCATTACCTTTTGTATTAGTGGATTCATGGAGGATACTACTAGATATATAGTTATACCCACCATACATAGATGTAATAAATTTTTTCATTCATTCAGAGAAGGATGGATATCATAATGTTTTCTACTAACATGTGCGTTATAGGAGCTTTTTAGGCTTCATGTACGCCATCGTCTTTACTTTCTTTTGGTACACATATTTTTCAATTTTTGTTTTAGTTGTTATTGAATTACATTAATTTATTTACTTGGTTTTTATTTTATATTTTATTCTCAGATTGAGTTGGTTTGTGTTTTTCATATTTCTCTCTTCCTCATGTGTTTCTCATAGAGGTCAATTCCACCCATATGCATGCTTATTATACCCCATGTTCTAGTCGCTTACATAGGGCCAATTGGTTGTGGTAATCAAGGGTCCCCTTATCTATTTTTCCCTTTCCATCCTTGGAGGAATTAAAATTGTGGTGAGGGGTCATGACTCCATCAGTGAATTTGATGTCCTAATGACCTAGTAACTGTTAAATTTGTGATTTTTTAAATGTTAACAACTGATTTATATGATTTTTAAATCACACAATTTTATATCATAATTTTTTAAGAAAAAGTGGTTACATTCATATAACCCTTGTAAGTGAATTATCAATTAAAACAAACTGTTGAAGTTGTATTGCAATAATTATGTGACAAAGTATTCCAATTATGATACTTGTGTGTACCTTATATGAAAACCTAGTTATTATAACTATGGTGTAATTTTATATTATCATTTTAATTGATTTTATCATTATGAAAAATGGAAATGATTTATTTCCATGAGAGGGATATTATGATTCAGTAAAGGGAGGTGGAATAACTTATTTTTAGAATGGAATCTTCATCATCTAAATCATATCAAGATAAACTCCATATAGTTCTATTTAATGAAATAACAGATATAGAGGAAGATCAATTGTAATTTATGAATGATGATGATTTAAAAATAATTGTTAATATGATTATTATAAAAAGGTTTAGTTATGATTTTCAAGATGAATAAATTGGTTATCAACCATTATGTTATTTTGAGTTTCTATTGAAATCATTCATGATGAATCTAATATTTTTAGAACTAGTTATATAATGTACCTACTGGATTCAGTTTATTTTAAAAATACCTACTTGATATTGTTTTTATTGGATTTAAATTCCACAGTGTATCACACAGGTCTCTATTTTATCTTTTAAATAAAAAGATGTATATAAGAAATTTCTCCTCAATTATATGGATATAATGAACTTTATAGAAGGAATGAGTACCCTTAACCATATATTATAGAATTATTTGTTCAAAAAGAATAAAAATAGTATTTAAATATGTATCTTCTCACTATTTATTATTAATTAAACGAAAACATAGATGACTGGAAGAAAATTTAATTCTAAACAAGTCATGGACATTATGATTTTAAGGTATTTTTTAGATTGAATAATTAACCTTCATTATTTAGGTATCTAATGGAGAAAATGCATAGAGAATCTGGAAATAATTTCCTTGGTATTCATCGACAATATATTAACATCTTATAATATATATGAATACCATAGAAGTCATCTCAATAAATTTTGGATAAAACATAAAATATGTTATATGGAAAGTATAATAAGTGTGATTTTTTGATCAATGATGATTAATTTCATAGAAATATTTTATCTATATATTGTATATATGTTGCCCATTCCAAGGAAAATCTAATTAAATAAGGGAATGCACTGACAGACAATAATGGTATATAATTCTTCCATGGATTAGTTTATTACAATCAGCTATATGATCAAATTTCTGACTATTTAGCCAACCTATTAACAACGTTAAAATGTAACATGGTTAAATTCATGATGATAAGGGTAAGTGAAAAATGTCATGATGTACTGATGATAATATTTACTAATTGAACTATATTAATTATTCCATTAGGTATGGATGGAATTATAATTTATAATTATGCATCATTGAAATGACTTTGGTTAAGTCATTATGAGGAATGACATGTTAATAAAATATATATCCTGGAAGTTGGAAATTTATGAATTTAACAACACCAACCATAACCATTAGCTAGAATAACTAATCATTGCATTGAAAATATATAGGCATTTACATTGTGTTGAATGGTGACATATATAAATATATGGACCATTGATTATAAGAGTTTGATATATATATTCTCTCGAAATAGGAACAACATGAGGGAAAGAAGATTGTTAAATTTAATCATAGACAAAGACATATCAACATGTTTCTTCCCCATGATGGAAGACTATATAGATGATGCATTGATTAGGAGGGACCAGAGTGTTGGGGGATTTATGATTATTATAATGAAATTTTTTAAACAAAGAACTAGTGAAGTTGTATATGGTGATTTCCAGGAAACATGATCAATAATTAATTATTAATGACATTATTAAACCATGTAGAATATAAATGATAGATAAATCGTAAAAATATGATGTAAACATTGAAAGTATGATTAAATATGTTTTTATGTAAAATTTAATGGCTATATCTATATTGATGGATGATTTAATATTTTGAATACTTTATGTGTTATATCAACACTGGAGTTTAACATGGAACTTACCGATGAGGAATATATAATAATTTATTTTATAGAACTACGTATTAAAACATGTATAATTATTTAATAGAGAATTTATATTTTGATGGTATGAACAAGGAAATTGAATTCAATGATTCTATATTGTTAGTATGATCGAAGGTAAAGCATGAAAGAAAACATTCTAAGAGAGTAATGTGACCCATTACTATACATATATTGATGTTAGACAATGATAAAATAAATGTTTTCATTACAATATGAATTATTCTATGGATGAATGATTCTATATGGTTCCTTACTGAACAACATAATATGTCTAATGGTAACATAAAAATAATGGAAGATCAACCTATGGGGGACCTTTCTGGAATATATATCAACGTATTCGTAATACCACATTTAAAAACTCTATCAAATGTGTATGATCTTGACCATTTGTATACATTTAAATTATAGAATAAATTTCAGTGTAATGTTTATTGATAAATAAAACTATGTGCCTCTTATTACATCCATTCTGATAGAATGTTTAATTGGACTATCTAAGAAATGCATGTTTTTAGAGATCATTTTCTATATAAATATATGGTTTGTGGTATTAGAATATAACCATGCTGTAATTTGTACACAAAAAATACCATATGATAGATACACCTAGGGATATATTATAAATAATTTGATGGGAAACTGTGTGATATTCTAACTTATTTGGATGAAAATTGTAAAAGAATCATAGTAGTCCTAATGGTTATAGTGGAGACATAAATTAACTCATTGACTATTTAAGATCACATGTAATCATCCCAAATAAAAAAAAATTGATAAGATGATAATAAAAGAAAAATCATGGAATTTATAATTGGATATAAAGTATTCATGACAGATTCGTGAGGGGATATAATTTAATTATTTGGTAAAAACTAGAATTTAGTACGTATGATTATTGGGTAATTTGAAATATTATAATGTGTTAGAACTATAACATAATAATTATCTATTACAATCAATATTTATAATGAACATGATTACTTCATTGTTTCTTTACTGATAGAATATATACTAGATTCAATGAATGTTCAATCATATCAGGGAATAGAGTTTGAGGTTAACATATACTATAATAAATACACAATCCATGTATTTGAAACAATAATAAATTTTTTTGTGGAATTTAACATCTCAATTACGGAATGTCCATTAGAGAGATACCAATTTAGAGGAGGCTAAAAATGGATCCCAATATAGTTATATGAAAAGTTAATGAATAATTTTCAAAATATTCTAAATCTACACATATTTGAAGGTTGAAATTGTCCAATGGGGGAGAATAAAACCCAGAGACATTGTTTGTAGATATCAAACTCTATTTCCTGAAAAACATGTAATTCTCTATTTAATGAGAAATATTCATTAATTTTTATAAATTAAAATTGAAAAAAATTATTTGATAATTTAATAAATAATTCCAAAATAATAATACGATGATTTCACGATATATTTTTCAAAATGGGTGATTTTCCTTCAATAGAAATTGGTTTGATAAAACTTGCAATTTATATAACATAATATTTATATAAGAATGACCAATTATTTTTAAAACCATTATTGTGAAAAAATGAATTTTTTACTAAATTAATAAATTTAAAAATATTTCATTTTGGATTTGAAACCCCATGGAAAATATTTTATATGAAATTAATTTTTTTACTTCAGTATAAGAAACTATTTATTGTAATCTCATTGAATATAATTTTATTTTGAAGGAATATTTATTTTTCCAATACCTTGGTAGAAACATAACCATTATTTGTGTTATAATTAAATATATTTATTATTATTAAATACCCAATATAATTTAGCCTTATATATATATATTTTTTATTCTTTAAAATTCCATTTATATGAATGTTAATTATCAATTTAAAAGTTTCTATTTAAAAATTTTTATTTCACACATATATAAAATGAATTTTTTGAAATTTATTAAAAATTATAAATCAAATGTTTCAAATTAATTTATTATTTATATATTAAATATTTTCATTATAATTAATTCATAATGATAAAAATTGGATGCCCTGATAAATCAAAAAAATGGTAAAAGGATATTATTATCGATAAAGGGAAAAAATTCTTCCAAATTTATGGTTGAGGTGTAGATAAATAAACCCCAAATAACCTAGTTTAAAACTTATATAAACCTTTGAATCATTAAATGTGAAATTAAATTATTAAAATTAAATTGGTATTTATAAAAGAACCCATTCTCTTCACTTATAAAAAGATTACATTTAAACAAAAAAATGATTCAAAAAAATGTCAAATTTCCCCATTAAACATTTCCATTTTTATAATAGCATTTCCAAATAATACATTTGGAATCGTATAGCAACTATTTTTTTATAATTCCCTAATTTCCAAGGAGCCATCATAGAAAATTCATTTTTCCAAAGTGAATATAATCAACTACCTTTTTTATTCCTAACTTTAGGAGTTGAAATTTATACTATACAAAAAATATAATGATATTAGTTTCATTTATATACTGTAATGTTACTATGTTATGTTCATTATCAATACATAGACATATTCTATATTCGTTAACAAAACAAAACAATCATATTATCCATGTATAGACTAACGCCTCTAAGAACTATTGTGTTCAATGTTCCATCACAAACATAAATTGACGGATATAGGCACATTATGAAAGGATAAATAAGAATTTTTCATAACATTATGGATCATGAATAAAAAATATAAAACCATTTTACTGAAATTTTATATAGATAATCATAATTAATTTATTCATTTATTTCATTAAAATATGTATGTCATGACGATATTCATTAATTCAAATCAAAAAACATTATCATATCTATTAAATCATAATATAATGATTTCAAATTCTGATATATCACAATTATAAACACAATATTATTTCATTATTCTTATAATATTATTATATTACAACAAAATCACATCATTATAATTCATCTAATTTGGGTGAGTTCATTTTTTTCCTGGATTATCTATGTAGTAGAAGAATACCATACATTAATAATTTAGGTTACAATAAAAACTAATTTACTAGTCTAATATGATTTAATCATGTAAAATATTATTATTTTTTTGTTCTAAAGATGTATATCGAAATCTATATCATCAATTTTGGAAACAATCTATGTCCAAAAAAAATTGAAAAAATATTATTATTTATGACATCAGCTACGATGAAAAATTATAGAAACCAAATTAATGAAATTGAAAACAATATAAATATTTATATATCATCCCAAATTGAAATATTAATGACATTTAAACTACAAACATCGAATTTATATTTAATCTAAACATTGCTGATATAAAACTAGAACAAATTATAAAAATAATGAACATGGATTTTGAAAATATATTGAATTAAAATATTGAATCACAATTTATGAGGTGTATTGAGGAAATTTTATATGTTTAAGGATATTATTTGATTAATTATTAAATCTTGGAATATGATATATGTGGAAAAATAATTTTCATGGACGTTAGGACCTGATGTTCATTTTATATGCTTTAAAATCATTTATTCTAGAAAAGATTTGTATTAGGAACCTAAGGACCATAATAATATTTATATACATCATATAATATAATTTTTACCGTAAAATAAATTTTTTCATAATATTTTATGATGATTTAAATGTATTACATTTAAAAATATTTTCTTTAAATTTATATCAATACATTGTGTGGGGGTTTTCTGTCTCGAGAGTCATTATATGGGTATCACGTTACAATCCCCTAAGATTTTTTTTGGTGCATATTTTTCCATAATATAAATTTTAGTGATACTACTCATGAATTTTAATATATTTATTGCTATGTATTTTTCTCTTTATCTCTTGTCTATTGGACTCAATAAATAGATTTTATGTATATGAAATACATTCCTATGAATTTGTAATGAAAATTTTGAGTTAATTTTTATAAAATACAGATCATCCATCACATTGGATAGAGGATTTGGATATTTAAAATATAACACATGTTTAATCTCCCAAAATTGGTTAGTTAATCATTAAATATATCATCACACTAATACACAATTATTTGGCATTATATTTCACTCCTTATTAGACACTCCATAGTGATATTATTGGGAATATTTACACAATCATAACGATCCTTGTGAAATTATTATTCATACCATATAATTAGAATCCATTCACTGTAAAATATTTATCCAAATTACTCTCTTCCATGGAAGACACAACACTTAACATATTCTGTCAAATTATATAAAATTTACATGGTTACTTCATAAAATTTTGATGATAACCTGTAACATTTAGGCTAAATAAAGGGAATTATCCAAGAAATACACATTATTAAATTGAATGAGATATTATTTCAGTTATATATTGGTTAATTATACATATATTCATGTTTTATTTAGTAATATGTTTCTTATGTAATTATATAAACGATCTTGATGATTTTTATGAGGAATAAAAGAGACCTAATTTGGTGATGGGCAGGCCGTATATTATATTTCTGGTGCATGCATCTACTGGAATCATAAGGAAAAAATTGTTTGTTTTGTGTCTTTACACATTCTTATAAATAAATATTTTTCATGGATGTAATCCTGGATAAAATAAATTAAATTTAAACACATTTAATACTAATATAATTATATTAATGATTTTTTCATTCAATTTTTTCATTTATCATCATGGATAAAACATTACATAGTTTCAAAATATTATTGATTCATTTGTTCCACTGAAATTTCCATGTAACATATTGTTTATTAATATTTTTTTTATTTATCTATATGATACTCTTAATTGATAATTTGATCTCAACAATATTTTTTTTCTATTCCCTTGGAATCCTAAAGGAGGAATATGTTTAATTTTCAAGGATACTATAGAAGGGAAAATAAGTTCACAGAATGTTTCAATGTTATATATTATATTTCAAAATTTTATTTATTAATATATGTAGTTTTTGTGTATAGTGGTATTTCGATTAAGAAAGATCCCATTTTTTATATATTTAGAATTTAATATAACATCTAGATACAATTTTCAATATTGTATGATTTAAAAATATAGATTCTATGTTAATTATATAATAAAAATGTAGAGAAAGTATGATATTGACTAAAAAAATTAATCCAGTATGAGAAATGATAAAAAAGATTTATCAGATAAAGATTAATGATCAATCCTAGAAAAATATGCCAAAATATTTCTATCAAAGTACATTTTTATTTTGATATTCACTAGGTAAATTATACATAATATCCTTATATATATATCTATTTAAGATATATGGGAACTTAAGTGGAATCTCTCTGTACTTATCCCCTCTTGGGTTTCCTTTTCTCCATCCCTCTCAGGAAGTGAACCGTCTACATGAATCTACATACTGTTCGTACTGCTTCTCCTTTCACCAGAAACAAAGAATCCATGACACCTTCATGCTTTGTAACTATGTAAATGAGGTCCCACTCATGGTTGGAGATATGTTACTCAGATTGTGGTATTCATTGGGGTTTTATTATGATAGGTTTTTTAACATCAACTAGGATCATTATTGAGACAAAGATGGTGGTCGGGAAAAATTTCATTTCTAGAGGTCTCACCATTCCTATTATGTTATAATTTCAAATAATGTTTGTTTGGAGATGATGTTCATCCCCTTCATCTATTAAAATTTTTTTCCAAGAGGGGCTATAAGTTTTGGTTTTTGGAGACTAGTTTCCATGTTTCGATCCTTCCCTATTAATCCCCTTCCTCGATTCATCTCATATGATGGTATGTCATAGGGGTTTTTTAATTTTCAGTTTTCACAAGAAACAACTATGGAAATGTTTTAGAAAATTTTTTTCTATTGTTATTTCTCAAGTCTGGTTCCACCAATCAATGGTCTTCCTATTATTTTTTTCCTCACCAAACTATTCAAAAGTGCACTAATGTGTACTTAAAATGTGTATTTAATAATTTGGGAGGGTGGTGGTGGCTATGGAGATGGAAGTTCTTATAACACCCCAGGTAAATAGAGAATATGACATTTTCATATTTATCCATATTTTTTAATAAAATATTAATATGACTTTAAAGGGGACGCTATGCTTGATGGCGTACCCAACACGCAACAACGAGTTTCTTGGAAATCTTACGTTGCACTCTAATAATAAAATAATATTATTTTAAATGGTAGTTAACATATAGTCGTTGTATTTTCAGGAATGGATAGAAATAACTAAAATATGATTATATATGTTTTTAAATGTTTTTACATTTATACAATAAAAGATAAAGAATTAAAATATGGAAAGAATTCAATTTTAGGCGTATATGCCCTAGTTTTCACTAAAGGTTCACTTATCGCCTTTTGATGGTGAACCGTCATTAAATATAGTTTTGTTCACTCTTATACATTCTATTGGACCAAATAAAACTCTTCTTAAGAATTTTGACATCAAAATTTACTTTGTGTAAATTTTTGGTATCTTTCCGATAAAGATCATTTTTTAATGAATAGTGTAAAATGTTGTATTTTAATTCAAAACCTCTTTTTAATATAATGATTAGATTATCTTTTCAATTGGTTTTAAAGTGAAATTATAATATATTTTTACCATTAAATCCAATATTGGTCGTTGAAATTTATTTCACTTTGAAATCAGACTTAAACTATTGTCAATCTGTTGATACTTATTGTTTCATAAAAACATGCTATTTGCTCTGACATCGGGAATTATTTATTACAATAATTAATGTGACATATATGTTTTGAAATTTGTAAAATAGACTTCATTTTTTAATTATGAATATCAAATATATCTTAGGGTGATTTTTTAGGATTTTTCTGAAAAACTTAAATTTTTGATGAATAGTGAAACCACTAAGTGGTACTTATAAAAACTGATTTTTCTGTTTAAATAAAATTTTTCCATCTTTGTGTTTTGAATTTCAAAAATCCGACATACATGGTTTTCATTAAGATGTGAAATTTTGTTCAATGGGATAAAAATAATTTTTTGGTAAATAGTAACTTATTAAGTTTTTATTCGCGATTAGAGGTAATTAGTGTAGTTTATGGTAAGAATAATGTTTTAATAAAATGAAATGACCTAGAAACATGTCCTGCCCTCATTGTATGTGTCATGGCCGACCAATAAAATCCATGGGTCAACTTGGGGACCCCGTGGAGCCACTTTGTTTGGGAAATGACATAAATATCATTTTATTTAATGTTAACGTAAAAATGACACAAATATGAGATGTTTTACTAAAACAATTTTTACATTGGGTTATACAAGTAATATATTTGACTATAAAGAGTCATTGGAAATATAAAAAGATTTCCTACATCATAGTATTTTTTTTATAATTTTTAGACATTATATAAATTAAATTATTTATGACATCATGATGATGCAGCGATGACCTCATTATTTAACGATTTAAATAAAATGGAAAGATAATGTAATATCTAAGACCTAAACATGTCCACAACCTATTTTAAGAGTGGATTTAGAACCCTTATCACCTTATCCTATAAATACATCAATGTGGGACCTTTAAAATCCGAAACTCTTTTGAAAATAAAGTAACATTTTGTAACTTTACAGGAGTGCCCCTCCTCTCCTCTTATAAAAGGCCCCCACCTCTACCTCCTTACCCACACTTCCAAAGCCTTTGGCTCGGCCAAACCCTACCCATTTTGTCTCTACACTTCCCTCTCTTACTCCTTGAAGCCTCACTTTGGGCAGAGATCTTCCCAAGGAAGCTTTTGAGCTCATACAAAAGGGAGTTACCCGATTTTAAGGTAATGTCTTCACTTGTGTCCTTTTGATTATTTTTCTTCTCCAACCCCATAAACTCTTTTTTATTTATTTATTTTGTAACAAATCCAGTATCTTAAATATACTAGTATGTTTTTATAAGAATTATTCGACCTACACATACAAAAACCTACATCTAATGGTTAAAGAACATATTGTTTCCGTGGATGGCGAATTTCTGCCTCCCGAAACGATGATTGTTCAACATTCTTCTAACACCTTCAAAGGTGGAAATTAAGATAAACTATATTTATATATGATATATAATATATTTATGTTTTACCTAAGCTTACGTATTTTTCAATTATGGTGTACCTTTATGGTTTCCATTATGGGTAAACGCGATATCTTCATTTAAGGAAGTGCAGACTACCACCCCCTCAATGTGATTTGATTTGTTAATACAATATGTGGTACGTATAATGGATATATTTAATGATATTATATATGATACCATACTATAATTAAAATACTATTATGTATCATTATGTTTTAATCCCATTAAATATGAAATAGAAATGGAAGTAGTGTTCATGCGTACGTACGGCTTAACGTCTCCATCAACGGTACATTTCATTTCTTCTCTAAAAATGTTATGTAATATTATAATTACATATATATAATGGATATATATGTAATATATTACATCTAAATTATGGATATCATTATGGAATTATAACATATATATATCTCTCTCATTTTTATTTAATTCCATTAATATGACAAAAAAATGACAGTAGCGTTCATGTGTACGTACGACCTACCGTCTCCATGAACGGTGCTTTTCATTTTTTTATCTCCATATGATATGGAATAGTATAAAATGAATATTTACTGGATATATATGAAATTTTAATAATTAATACTATTCTGGAAATTATTTACTTATAACTACCTGGGCAATCTTTTTTCGAACAAGTTCATTTTTGACTCATGTACCAAACATCGGCAAAAATGTCTGATATGAACTAACATTATTAAACAATTATTATAACATTATAATATGTGATATGAACTGAATAATAATATCTAAAGGAGGTACTTAGGCAATTATTAATTGACCAAAGTTTATTATTCAGGAATATAAAGAAATGAACAAGAGAAGTTGCACTTGAGGTAAGGGATCCGACTCATTTCTTTCTTTTAAAGTACACTCTTTTATGTCATTCCTTTTAAATCTCATATTTCATGTTATTCGGATGTTATTTTATATTACTCTTACTGTAATTTTTATGTTCATATGATGAGATACCCTAGTCTCTCTCATCAAATCCATTTTGGAAGTTTTATGTGGCGCCGTTAGGCTGCCGAGTTTTCGTAAGGGATTTTTCATCTCACTTTTATTCCCGTGATATTTATGCTACATTTTCCACAATTTCCTTTGAGTGGTGTATGTACTGCCCATTATCTTACTCATTGTGTAATATACTTTCATTTATGAGTATTTACATCCATGTTGTATTGTCCTTCTTTCACGGGGCGTATGTTTCGAAAGATACCCATGTCGGTAAGGGAACCTATCACCCTCCTCTTTTTAAAAGACTTATTTTGATTTGCCATTTAATTCACATAATATTATGTTGGTATATGTCCTTCTATATCCTTATTGATTTAAATTTTATGTCCATGTGATGAGATACCCTTTTTATCTCTCATCAACTCATTTTCTGAATTTTGTAGTGACGCCGTTAGGCTGTCAAATTTTTTCAAGGGAACTTCTTATCCCAAATTTGATTATTTGGGATAAAAATTTAGTCCTTGAATATGTCGTTCTATGAATATGTGTGAATATCCTCTTATTGTTTTACACTTAATATCCAGTTATATTTGGTGTATTCGTTTGTCACACATAATTATGTAATTGATTTATCCTTAAACCAAGGATACCATCTTTGTAAGGGAATTCGTCTCAATATCCTTTCATTGAAAAATATTTTGTTTTATACACAACTTTCTTTTATACGGTGTATAAACCCCTTTGACTTTTACATTTATCCAAAAGGAATCTTTTTATAAGAAGCGTTTTGCAAAATGACAAAAGGGAATTCTTTTTTCATACGTATGCGGCGACAATGACTTCCCCGTCGTCGTGACCATTATTTGAGTTTCAACTTCCTCTACAAGCCATACCTTCTTTTTAAAAGAAAAATAAATACCATGTTTTTCCATTATTTTATTTTCGTATTGAAAATGGTTTTCATATGGTTTTTATATCAATGTGTTTTATTGATAGCTTGTGATTGAAATGTGGAAATGTTATGTTTCCTTTATGCATGTTTTATATGATACGATTATGTTATGGTTCTTGGGCATTGTTATGATGAATGGGTGGTTCCGTGATAAACTAAGGGCGGGTGAGCCCGATATAGCTCTCCAATACATTGGGTAATGTGAAGGAGTGAAACGTTATGGTTTCATCAAAGAGATTTAGGGAATATACTGTGATGGGTATTCCAAACATAACCAAGAGGGTTACGCCCTACGTAAGAATGATATGAATGCCTCAAGTTACCGTTTCTGTCTTATGATTTATATGTTTTATTCATGATTTTATGAGGCATGTTAAGGTGCATATGTTTTATGGGTAAACTATGATTTCATTCATATGTATACATGTACTCATGTTTCCTTTCCATATTTTTATATCCATTACAGAGCTTTTTATTCTCATCCCAAGTTTTTGAAGTGTTTTTCACAGGTCAAGGGAAGGGTACATGATGTGATGATAGTGTCAAGGATGTGACAAGAAAGAATCCATGTTTTATTTTAAATATGTTTCTGTTTATGGGAAGAATGAATACTGTCTTTTATGTAACCACTTTGTTTAAATGTGTAATGTAATGCATGTTTCATGAACTAATTCTCTAAAACTCTAAACTTGAAAAGATCCTGAATGTGTAATTGTAATAACTAAAGATTAAGTAAGGTTTATGTCTGGGGCCTTATAGTTGGTATCAAAGGTCAGTTTAGATAACTTTAGAGGTTAGGGTATTCGTTAAGCATAAGTGACATTACCATAATGGTTAAGATTTTAGAAAGAGTCCTAGTTTTAGATAAAGATAATGAGTAATTATATCATAGTGTTTATCTTCCTCATTAGTACATGATGGTTTTTTTGATATAATCACACTGACCTTTTTGGTTTTAGTAAATGGCTGGATCTAGCTAGCACCAAAGTAACAGTGGATGTCAAGGATATTGTGCCAGTTTTTTGAGCAAGCAACTAAATGATATGGGAGCTGCAACGAGAACTCTTGTTATTATCCTCAACCAACTATCTGGAGACATGATTGACCACATAAACCTTGGTGATTTCTCTAAGGAATCATATATGCGAGAAACAAATCCCTACGGAAGTACAAGTAATAATCCTAAAGGTAAGTGTGTTCAAAAACCTTTGTGTCAAAGATGTGGAAGGAAACACCTAGGAAAATGTTTCAAAGGGACAGAAATATGCTATATATATGTGGAAATGAAGGTCATAAAGCGAGAACCTGCCATGGAAAAAGGAAGCATCCAGTTCACTTGAGGAACGGGAAAGAAGTTCTTTCATAGGGATCAATTGAATGTTTTAAATGTGGTGTGCATGGTCATTATGGAAACACATGTCCTATGAAGATGTTTTGTGAATGGGATCACCAAGAGCGTACAAATGTTCGTTTACCAATACCTAATTCCATTCCGATTGAGGACGAAGAAACTGACAATGACCAATCAAAGGTATGTATTATTTCATGACTATTGTTTTCCTATTTTGGAATCTTAGGATATGATTCAAGATTTTGTTTATAGGAAAGAGGTATTTCGGAATATGTTGAAAAGGAATGGTTAATGGAACATGAAGCATGTTGAATGAGTAAGATGTCAACATATAAGGGCTCCAAGAGTTATGGTGAAATTCTTAAGAGTATTAAGTCTCTTTTGATGATGGGGTTACATTAGAAGAATTTTTATATTATGTGTAACCCTGATGTTTAATATATGAAAATTTCATTCAAGGAATAGTTATCTTTTATATTGTGTACATAGTTATAATGAACCATTTGGGTTTATATGACCCTTACTTTTGAGGTTAAATTATGTTATGGTTATTTTTGATGAGTTTATCCCTTTTTGGGGAATGATTTGAGAATTATATAGTTTTGGAAAAAAGACAACACGCAGATCGTGTGACTACCCGTCGCGTCAGACAAAGCTGCGGGAATGGAACCTACAACCAAAGTGCGATTGGTATTTATCGCCTACCACTGGACTACATGAAGTCCCTGGTCAGTTTGACTGATTCTTTTTAGTTATATGATTTTATGAATTAAGAGTTAGTTGATTTTGGGTTATTTATGAAAATGATTAACCTATCATGGAAGATATGTGATTAGGTTAATTACTTTTCAATACGAGACATTAGGAGCAGCTGATGTTGTTTGGAGATAAATGTTACGATTTAACTTGGAAGACTATGTGAATAAATCCTTCAAATATTTGGGTTTCAATCTTAGTTTGGTTTACTTTGAAGAATTTTATGGACAAATTGATTATAGAATGGTCCTCATTGAACTTTGGGTTTTGTTGGACAAATTTTGGAGATTAAGAGTAGATTTTCTTTTTATAAAGGGTTATCCTATTCTGAATTATCTGATCTTGTACTAACCTTTTTTGTTTTGGTTTTGGTTAAAGTCTAAAGACATGGGAAGTATATAGTTCCCTTTTGTGGAGTAGGTGACTCTCTAGAAGTTGATTATAGTACTCTTAATGCGAACAAGTCTCCTTAAATACTCGTCTTTTGGATAAAAATATGAGTTTGATTAAGGAATCTAGTAAAATTTGATAGTTTACATGATAAGTCATTATGCTTCCTTATGAATAAATTCATCAATAAAAAGTAACTTAAAACAAAAAATTTGTCTATTAACTTTTCCTACTGGGGAATCGAATACTGTTTAACCCATCACAAGTTTGTGATTTTCTTGTGGTTAAATTTCTCCTAAACATGTTTTCTATCACTCTGCATCATAACATGACCCTTTATTTTTTCCTCCTTGTCCATATTTTCATACATGGAATCCTAGTATGGGTTAACTCGGGTGACCTTTGTACTTATATTTCTTTATTTTAAAGTTATTTTTTTACCGACTATTGTTCCGATGTGGGACTTTCAAGGATGTTTCCAAGCTCAATTTTAAAAATTGCAAGGATGAAATTCCCAAAAGGGGGGAAGGATGTAACACCCCAGGTAAATAAAGAATATGACATTTTCATATTTATCCATATTTTTGAATAAAATGTTAATATTACTTTAAAAGGGATGCTATG
Source organism: Viscum album (assembly GCA_963277665.1). Classification (NCBI taxonomy): domain Eukaryota; kingdom Viridiplantae; phylum Streptophyta; class Magnoliopsida; order Santalales; family Viscaceae; genus Viscum; species Viscum album. The sequence continues at coordinate 861,487,330 of OY728152.1, read as the reverse complement.
CTCGATGGCGTACCCAACACGCAACAACGAGTTTTTTGGGAATCTTAAGTTGCACTCTAATAATAAAATAATATTATATTAAATGGTAGTTAACATGTAGCAGTTTTATTGGCATGAATGGATATAAATAACTAAAATATTATTATATATGTTTTTAAATGTTTTTACATTTATCCAATAAAAGATAAAGGCTTAAAATACGGAAAGAATTCAATTTTAGGCGTATATGCCCTAGTTTTCACTAAAGGTTCACTTTTCACCTTTTTATGGAGAACCATCATTAAATATAGTTTTGTTCACTCTTATACATTATATTGGACCAAATAAAACTCTTCTTAAGAACTGGGACATTAAAATTTACTTTGTGTAAATTTTTGGTATCTTTCCGATACAGTTCATTTTTTAATGAATACTGTAAAATGTTATATTTTAATTCAAAACCTCTTTTTAATATAATGATTCGATTATCTTTTGAATTCGTTTTAAAGTGAAATTAGAATATATTTTTACCATTAAATCCAATATTTGTCGTTGGAATTAATTTCACTTTGAAATCAGACTTAATCTAGTGTCAATCATTTGATACTTATTGTTTCATAAAAACACGCTATTTGCTCTGACAGCGGGAATTAATTATTAATATATTTAATGTTAATTATATGTTTTGAATTTTTTAAAATATACTTCATTTTTGAATTTGTAATATCAAATATAGCTTAGGGTGAAATTTTGGGATTTTTCTGAAAAACATCAATTTTTTATGAATATTGAAACCACTAAGTGGTACTTATAAAAACTGATTTTTCCATTTAAATGAAATTTTTCCACCTTTGTGTTTTGAATTTCAAAAATCAGACATACATGGTTGTCATTAAGAAGTAAAATATGGTTCTATGGGATAAAAATAATTTTTTTTGGTGAATAGTAACTTATTAAGTTTTTAATCGCGATTAGAGATAATTAGTGTAGTTTATAGTAAGAATAATGTTTTAATAAATTGAAATGACCTAGAAACATGTACTACCCACATTATATGTGTCATGGCCGACCACGAAATTCCATGGGTCAACATTGGGACCCCATGGAGCCACATTGGTTGGGAAATGACATTAATATCTTTTTATTTAATGTTAAAGTAAAAATGACACAAACATGAGATGTTTTACTAAAACAATTTTTACATGGTGTTATACAAGTAATATTTTTGACTATAAATAGTCATTGGAAAGATAAAAATATTTAATACATCATATTATTTTTTTATAATTTTTAAACATTAAATACATTAAATTATTTATGATATCATGATGATGCAGCGATGACCTCATTATTTAACGATTTAAATAAAATGGAAAGATAATGTAATATATAAGACCTACACATGTCCAAAACCTATTGGATCAGTGGATTTCGAACCCTTCTAACCGTATCTTCGAAATACATCAATGCGGGACCTTTAATATCCGAAAATCTTTTGAAAATAAAGTAACATTTTGTAACTTTACAAGAGTGCCCCTCCTCTACTCTTATAAAAGTCCCCCACCTCTACCTTCTTACCCACACTCCCAAAGCCATTGGCTTGGCCAAAACCTGCCCATTTTGTCTCTACACTTCCCTCTCTTACTCCTTGAAGCCTCAATTTGGGCATAGGACTTCTCAAGGGAGCCTTTGAGCTCAAACTAAAGGGAGTTAACCAATTTTAAGGTAATGTCTTCACTTGTGTCCTTTTGTTTATTTTGCTTATCGAACCCCCTAAAATCTTTTTATTAATTTATTTTGTAACAAATACACTATCTTAAAAATACTAGGATGTTGTTATAAGAAGTATTAGACCTATACTTACACACACCTACATCTAATGGTTAAAGAACATTCTGTTTACGTGGAGGGCAAATTTCTGCCTCCCGAAACGATGATTGTTCAACATTCTTCTAACTCTTTAAAAGGTGGCCATTAAGATGACACTATATTTATATATGATATCTAATATGTTTATTTTTTACTTAATCTTCTGTATTTTTCATTTATGGTGTACCTTTATGGTTTCCATTATGGGTAAACGTGATATCTTCATTTAAGGAAGTGCGGACTACCGCCCCCTCAAAGTGATTTGATTCATTAATACCATATGTGGTACGTATAAAGGATATATTTAATGAGATTATATATGATACCACACTAGAATTAAAATAATATTATATATCATTATGTTTTAATTCCATTAAATATGAAATATAAATGGAAGTAGCGTTCATGCGTACGTACGACTTACCGTCTCCATAAACGGTACATTTCATTTCTTATCTCAAAATGTTATGTAATATTATAAGTACATATATATAATGGATATATATGTAATATATTACATCTAAATTATGGATATAATTCTGGAATTATACCATTTATATATCTCTCTAATTTTGTTTTAATTCCATTAATATGACAAAAAAATGAAAGTAGCGTTCATGCGTACGTACGGCCTACCTTCTCCATGAACGGTGCTTTTCGTTTTTTTATCTCCAAATGATATGTAATAGTATAAAATGAATATTTATTGGATATATATGATATAATAATCATTAATACTATTCTTGATATTATTTACTTATAACTACATGGGCAATCTTTTTTCGAACAAGTTCATTTTTGACTCATGTACCAAACATCGGCAAAAACGTCTGATATGAACTAACATTATTAAACAATTTTTATAAAATTATAATATGTGATATTAACTGAATAATAATCTCTAAAGGAGGTACTTAGTAAATTATTAATTGACCAAATTTTATTATTCAGGAATATAAAAAAACAAACAAGACAAGTTGGACTTGAGGTAAGGGATCCGACTCCTCTCTTTCGTTTAAAGTACACTCTTTTATGTCATTCCTTTTAAATCACATCTTTCTTGTTATTGGGGTGTTATTTTATATTACTCTTACTATAATTTTTATGTTCATATGATGAGAGACCCTATTCTCTCTCATCAAATCCATTTTGGAAGTTTTACGTGGCGCCTTTAGGCTGCTGAGTATTCGTAAGGGATTTTTCATCTCACTTTTATTCCCTTGAGATTTATGATACATTTTCCACAATTTCCTTTGAGTGGTGTATTTACTGACCATTATTTTACTCATTGTGTAATATAATTTCATTTATGAGTATTTACATCAATGTTGTATTGTCCTTCTTTCACGGGGCGTATGTTTCGAAAGATACCCATGTCGGTAAGGGAACCTTTCACCCTCCTCTTTTTAAAAGACTTCTTTTGTTATGTCTTTTAATTCACATAATATTATGCTGGGATATGTCCCTATATATCCTTATTGATTAAAATTTTATGTCCATGTGATGAGATATCCTTTTTATCTCTCATCAACTCATTTTCTGAATTTTGTGATGACGCCGTTAGGCTGTCAAATTTTTTCAAGGGAACTACTTATCCCAAATTTGATTCTTTGGGATAAAAATTTAGTCCTTGAATATGTCATTATATGAATATGTGTGAATATCCTATTATTTTTTTACACTTAATATCCATTTATATTTGGTGTATTCATTTGTCACACATAATTATGTAATTGATTTATCCTTGAACCAAGGATACCGTCATTGTAAGGGAATTCGTCTCAATCTCCTTTCATTGAGGCATATTTTGTTTTATACACAACTTTCTTTTATATGGTGTATAATCCCCTTTGACATTTACGTTTATCCAAAAGGAATATTTTTATATGAATCATTTTACAAAAGGACAAATGGGAATGTTTTTGTCAAACGTATGCGGCGACAATGACTTCTCTGCCGCTGTGTCCATTATTTGAGTTTCGGATTCCTCTACAAGCCATACCTTCTTTTTAAAAGAAAAATAAATACCATGTTTTACCTTTGTTTTATTTTGGTATTGAAAATGGTTTCCATAAGGTTTTTTATATCAATGTGTTTTATTGATATCTTGTGATTGAAATGTGGAAATGTTATGTTTACTTTATGCATGTTTTATGTGATAGGATTATGTTATGGTTCTTGGGCATTGTTATGAAGAACGGGTGGTTCCGTGATAAACTAAGGGCAGTTGAGCCCGATATAGCTCTCCAATGCATTGTGTAATGCTAAGGGGTGAAACGTTAAGGTATCTCCGAAGAGATTTAGGGAATATACTGTGATGTGTATTCCAAACGTAACCAAGAGCGTTACTCTCTACGTAAGAATGTTATGAATGCCTCAAGTTACCTTTTATGTCTTATGATTTCTATGATTTATTCATTATTTTATGAGGAATGTTAAAGTGCTTATGTTTTATGGGTAAAGTATGATTTCATTCTTATGTATACATGTACTCATGTTTCCTTTCCATATTTTTATATCCCTTACTGAGATTTTTATGCTCATCCCACGTTTTTGAAATGTTTTTAACAGGTCAAGGGAAGGGTACATGATGTGATGATAGTGTCAAGGATGTGTCAAGAAATAATCCATGTTTTATTTTAAATATGTTTCCGTTGATGGGAAGAATGAATACTGTCTTTTATGTTGCCACTTTGTTTAAATGTGGAATGTAATGCAAGTTTCATGATCTAATTCTCTAAAACTCTAAAACAGAAAGGATCCTCAATGTGTAATCTTGTAATAACTCTGGATTAAGTAAGGTTTAAGGCTCGAGCCTTATAGTTCTACTCTCGGTGTCTTGGTTTTCCCCATATCATTTCTCGAGATATGTTGGTATTTATTCCAATGTGTTCGTGCATTCGATAGACTGTGATACAATTTTATATTTTTTTATGGTGATCATTTTTCATGATATCTTAGCTTCTCTCATGGTGTTGCCGGTGGATGTGATGCTTCTGTCTACATGGTGATAGAATGGTTTACAATGGCTCATGTAGGGTATTGAAGGGACGGGTGCTTATGGTTGGATGTGACTCCTTAGTTCCTTTTGGTGTGCATCATTCTTGGATGGGGATCTAGGCAATGTCCATTTATTTCATTCTTTTGTGTTTGGTTAGTTGGATGTATTCTTTTACGGTTCTCACTTAACCATAAAATTATTTCATTGAAAATTTGAAATTTTTTCTAAAATAATTACCGAGGCCACAATAATGACATATATATTTAATTATTCATTATATTTTTAATTATAATTTTCATTTACAATACCCAAAAATTATTTTTGTATATTCATAATAAAAATATGAAATCCTAATGATAAATCATTTGAACCTATAGTATAGAATATTTTATATATTTATTATAATTATACTTGTCTATTTTTTAAATTACATTTAAACATAATTATTAATTGAATATAAATACCTTAAAATTATATATATCAATGAGATTAGTATTTTCCCATATATTCATTAGATAGTTTAATTGATAAAAAACTCAATGTGATCAGTTATTTAGATGAAATTATAAACACTCATATTATTTATCATTCACAATAAATTTTTAATATTTGAATAAATAGTTTTTTATTCAAAAAAAATATATATTGTTAGTTTATTTGTGATTAATGAATCTAAATAGAGGACTTTAATAAAAATGAATTTTCGAGAAAAAATAGTTGTTTTCACTATCATCCATTTATTCAATGAGTGGAATGAGGATGGTAGGATAAATTGACTACCAAAATATTGGGTACATAAATTCATTATTAAGAAGATAATTTTATTGGAAAATGGATAAGAATTTATATATATAAATAATTTAATATTTACATTTTTATCATTTTTTCATATAATTTTATATAGTATTTCACCCTCTAGATGTGCATAAAAAATATCATTTCCATAGTTATATTTTATAGTATATGTCTCAAATTTGAATCCAATTATAAATCACTGACGATTTGGGGGACTATTGAATTTAAATGTTATATAAATAAACGATTATATACATCTATAAATAAAATAACATATTAATATCATTGATGTTATATATATTCTTAATAAAAATTGTGAAAACTAAATATTAAAAATTTCAAATGAAATTTATAGAAACTCATACTAATTTTCCCTAAATGATGACAATGGAAACCTAGAAATAATTCACAATAAGTAAAGTTTTGGTTTCATTCTAAGAATAAATGTTTTATAATAACTTTATCTTATTTTACATTTCATTTAATTTTATTATATGTGATCATATTTAAATTTCATACCATTAATACATTGTGTTTATGTTATTATATAGCACTGGATTATAAAAAACATTGTATAAACAATACCATATGAGATTGATTATTAGGAAATTTTATTTATTTAATTTTTGGATAATCTATATCTCATTGTTAATATTCAGAAAGGGAGATAGAAAATATTTTCTTCAATAAAAATTCATTTTGTTATTAAAATATTGGATATTTCTGTTGAAAAAATTGTATATATATTATATAATGATAAAAAATTTTAATTTCACATTTTTAACCAAGAAAAATGTTTCCTAATAAAACCTAATAAACCATTTTTTTTTATTTTTTGAAAAATTTTATGTTGTGATAATCAGAAGGGGTATTTTGTTGTGTTTTCCCTAAAATACGACATTTCTCCATCCTGAATAATTATTTGTTTCTATAATCTGGAGAAATTGGTTTCTTTTTAATTCTCATGATTATTTTTATCATGACTCAATAATATATTATATGATGTTATTAGTTCATAATATTTTCGACGAAATAATTATTAAATTCTAAAACTACATGTTTTAATTATAACATGGAACATATAATTTTATCAATATAATCTTTCCAAGTGTATCCTTAATATAAATAGTGATTTATGAACACAATTTGTTATTACCAAAACACAATAGAACATGTTTACATTTAAAATAAAAAAAAGGATATTATGATTCCCTGAATAATTGATATCAAATAAAAATGTATAAATTATATTCAATCTATTTTTAAAGATAATAAATATTATAAAAAATGGGGTACAGAATAAATTTATGTATTAATTTTAATATATAAACACTATTAAATCATCTATAATAATTCTATAATGCATAATAAAATATATGTGAAGTAATTAATGTAATATAATATTTTCATATCATTGATGAATTTCCTAGGGTCGAACCACATATTTTATCAATCTACATAATGCTAATTGGCCATGATAAATGGAATATTACTCAATGACTTTAGTTATCATCATATTGATTGTTGTACTATGAATATAAATAAATGAAATCCAATGATAATATGTTTTTAAATCAAATTTTACCTTTTAAATACAATATTTAATAATATAATAATTTAATGATATTATCTCCATTGTACCATGAAATATTTGAAATTACAGTGATTATCAAGGTATTTAAGAAAAAATATAACATTTATAAGAATAAATATCCATAAATTAATCCATTAAAACTACCTTTTTTAAATTATCGATTTATAAATATGTGTCCATGTCTATCACTAATGATTATATCACACAATTTTCTTGTATTGGATCCATTTTATGACATAATGATTTCTCAATGGAAGTAAAATTATAGAAGGGAGTGACACATTGAAAAAATAGAGAACATATATAACTTCATGAGTGAAAGAGAACCCGTTTATTGTGAAATATCACCTATGTCACGACCCGTGTCCCGATGCCCGTGGTGTGACTACCCCAAGCCCGCCTTCCATAGGCCAGGGGAAGGAGACAAGCACTAAAGGCGAAAATCCATAAACTGGGAAGGAATTGCCTTTATAACTAAAAAAACACACAACAATATACAGAACTAGATAAAAAACAGTAAGTAAAACATTATAACAAGAGTGTTCTGAAAAGTATAGGGGCCCGAAATACAATCCCAACTGAAAGTACAAGTGCAACTGATGATGAAAAAAATAACTGAAAGGTGAAAATAATATCACGGATCATACACCACGGGTCCAAAATGAAGGGTAGATATAGATAGATTCTTCAGCACTCCATGTCTATTAGTCTCGTCTGGGTACCGAGTTGTCGTGAGGTCCACCTCCAGGTATCATCCAATCCTTGTACATTCAGCCTCGGTCAGTGTTGTCCGTCGTCAACATCCAACACAACGAGGTGCGGGTGTTTCCCATGGAGGGGTTGATTATAATGACACTCAGTAGGGACCCCGAGACCCTCAAGGTCTCACGAAATCCAACAAGGATAAACCACACTGTATGAAACCAAAAGATAACCCCACTTAGGTATATGCCATGAAATATACCTAAGTTACCTAATAATCCATCTGAATAATGAGGAAAACTCAAGAGTTACTGACTCAGATCAAAAAGGAATATAACTTATGTAGAGAGATAGAGATGATCAGATATAACCAATGAATCAACTATGCTATCGGACACACATAGAATCTAGGACCAGCTATTCCATCAATCCCACCTAGGATCTAGGCATAGAAGTCGGAACTATCAGACCCACATAAACTGTCGTCAAATCACAACCAACAACATGGTTTCCACAAATAATGCTTGATTCCTAGAGGTACCAATCCTCAATCCATGATTTGATATTTAAACTACCAAAAATTCCAATGAAGATGTATCTCAGAGGATTTCCACGTATTAAGGGTCTCAACGTAACAGAAGACACGTCAATCGAATGCCCGATCTGTGAGTTATTAGCCTTTTTGTCCAGGGGGGGCGGTTGGATTCGTGTATGATCCAACCAGATCGTATCTCAACATTGCCCCGAACTCTAGTGGGGTATAATCAATAGGACCGTCGCAATCCAAGAAAACCAACTCTGCTGACAGTTCATCATATGGTCATTCAGTGCCAATGATATGCCCAAAGGAATTAAAGGGTCGGTAGTGGGCCTGGGTCTAGTAAGACTCGGTCATAACAACCCTGCCTGACCCAGTCTGGGCCAACCCAGTCTGGGTTGACCTGGTCAGACCAGTTGGGTCCTGCTCGACCTAATGGGAGAGGCCACATATTAGGTTCAGCCCGGTCTGTTGGGCCCGGCCCAGCAGACTACGAGGGCAGTTCGACCCAGAGGTCGCAGCGGGGGCGCGGCTCAACCCAAAGAGGGCAGATGGTTCGGTTCGGAAAGTGCTGTGAGAAGCGCAGTTTTGGAGGGCCAGCTCCGGAGGCCGGCGCAGCGTGGCCGGGTAGTCCGGTGGGGCGGCTGGATAGGCAGGGTGGTGTCATGGGGATGCCGGGTGGCAGCCTGGGTGTGCCAGGGAGGCCTGCGGGGCGGGGAGGCTTGGGTAGGCCAACAGGGTGGCCGAGTAGGCCGGGCGGCGGCATGGGCAGGCCGACAGGTGGGTCAGGGGGCTGCAGGGCGGCAGGTTCGGCCGGCGGCAGTCCGGGGCACCTCGGGGCCGTCATGGTTCATAGAGGCCACAGGTAGTGCAGCCTTTGACTCCCGCCACCTTCGTCGCCTCTTTGCATCGTCTCCATGCCAATGATTACAATAAACAATATCGACCGATGGGTCAGGCCATGTTGGTTTGGCCCACACCCTCGGTGGTTAGGGTGGTATCAAGAGGCTTGCAAGTATGAAGGACAACAACTCTCATTCTATGTTTTGACAGAAATAATGAACATGGGTTAAGATCATACATAGATAAAAGTAAACCCCTACCTTTTTTATCATTCGACGTTCCTAGATGGAATTGTGTAAGGTAGATGAAAAACTTCGTCGTTCGTTGTTTCTACCATATGCTTCCAATCCCGAGCAGCATTGGCTCGTGGAAGATGCTCCACATCGGTAGGTGTCCAGGGAAGAAGTCAAAGAAGGCTCATCACATGTGTTATTTTTTGGAAGAAAGCGTTCTTAGTTCTTCCTTCTTCATTGGGTGTATTCTAATCCTCCCATGCTCTCCTCTCAAAACACCATAGGTTTCCACCGAAATGAACATTGATCACTAAAATAATATTCAATTGTCTATTATTTTAGATGTTGGCACAAAATTAAAAAAGAATGAAATGAAATAAATGGCCCCACCTAATTAATTCCATAGGGTGGAACCTTTAATTTAAAGTGTTGGCTCAACAATTAAAGAGGAGGATTTGTCACATTTTATTAGGGGAATTGGTGGCACCATTAATTTGGGGGTTTAGTCCCTGGTGGTCCCCGAACTGTAACATCTCATGGGAGGTTTGGTTCGGGTGGGCCCCACCACCATAACCTCTCATGGGAGGATAAGGTGGTATGGTCTCCACCTCTAACCTCTACATAGAGGTTTTAACCAACTAGAATAAAAATAAGGCTACCACATTATTTTTATCTAACTTATTCATTAAAACCCATAAACTAACTTTTATTCCCGAACAACAGTGGTTGAGATGAAAGTCTTCTTATGCGAATACCTGCACTATGTGTTCAAAAATTAACGAATATTTTAATTCTTAGAACCGGTTCAAATTTTATAAAAACCATCTTGTACGTTTACAGAACGTACCTGTACAAAACATCAGAAATTGATTCTGGGCACTCTGGCGTCAGAATCATGCACCGTAAATTTTCGCGTAATCGTAAAATTCTCATGTATTTAAAAAAAATTCCATAAAAATTCAGGGTCATTACATTCTCCCCACCTCATGTTTTTATGTCCTCGTATGATACAAATCAAACTAAGGGAACAAATGGGGGTACTAAGAATGCATCTAAGGCTCACGCTCTCTTTTGCTCTCCTCAAGGTTCCTATCCAGCCAACGAACGCGCACTAGAGGTATCGAACGTCCATGAAGGACCAGCTCTTGTCGATCCTCAATCTCCACTGGAACCTCTGTAAATATCTCCCCATCATTAAGGTCTATCTCTCCATGGTCAATAATGTGAGAAGGGTCGTGCACGTATCTCCTTAGCTGGGATACCTGGAAGACACCGTGCACCCTGTGCAACTGAGGAGGAAGAGCTAAGCGGTATGAAACCTCTCCAACCCTACGAAGGACCTTGAAAGGTCAGATGAAACACGGATATAACATTCTGCGTCGACCATATCTCCATAAACCACGTCGCGGTGATACCCGTAGAAAGACGTGGTCGCCATCCTCGAACTCTAGAGGTCTCCATCTCATGTCAGCATATGACTTCTGCCTGCACTATGTTGTTTTTTTCAATACTGGATTATTTGCACCTTCTCCATGGTAGCTCGTACCATCTCCAGTCCCACTAGTGCTGACTCCCCAGGGTCAGTCCAACACAAGGGTGATCTTTAAGGTCGACCATACAAGGCCTAAAAAGGGGCAATCCCGATGGTGGAGTGGTATCTATTGTTGTATGAAAACTCCTCCAAAGGTATGTGATCATCCAATCTGCGACCGAAGTCGAGGACACATGCACAAAACATGTCCTCAAGGGTCTGAATGGTCTTATCTGTCTAACCATCCGTCTGATGGTGGATGGTAGTGCTCAAATGATGTTGTGTCCTGATATCCTCCTTCATCCAATTCCATAGCCGAGAAGTTAAATGTGAAACATGATCAAAGACAATAGAAGTGGGTACTCCATGTAGTCGCACAATCTCCTCCACATAGAGGTGTCCCATGATCTCTACTAAATCAAGCTCTCTGATTGGTAGGTAGTGGGTCTACATTTTGAGTCGGTCAACGATCACCCAAATCGAGTCATGGCCCCTACTCATACGTGGATGACCCGTCACGAATTACATGGATATTCGATCCGACTTCCACATGGGGTCCTCTAATTGTTGTTCCATGACTTGTGTTATATTTTTCTCTACCGTCACTTGCAGAAAAGTGAGGCACCGAGAGACAAACTTCACTACTTATATCTTCATAAAAGGCCACAAGTTCTATCGTCGAAGGTCCTGGTAGATCTTCTCCACTCATGGATGTTCTGATAAAGGGGATGTGTGGAACTCACTCAACACATCCTCCTGAACTGACATTGGTACCATAGTATGTCCTCTGAAGAAGATGAAGTTATCCCTACCTTCATAAAATCCATCATGTTCCTTCCCTATAGATATCTTAGCACATTGTGCCTCCCTGACTCACTGAAGAAGTGGAGGAGTGATTGTATGAGATTGATAGAAGGCTGCTCCACCTCTATCCACAACGGAATCTGTAAAGCAGCCTGTTGTTCTGTCGCCTCGCTTTGTAGCCGTATACCATACATTTGGATGAGTGCATCTGCTAAAACGTTCCCCATCACAATAGAGTAGACTATATCAAAGTTATAGTCCTGGAGGAACTCAATCCAACATCGTTTCCTCAGATTCAGGTCCTTCTGAGAGAAGATATACCTGAGACTCTTATGGTCAGAGTAGACTGTGAAACACTCACCCATCAGATAGTGTCGCCACATCTTCAAAGAGAAATCCACTACTGATAACTCAAGGTAATAGGGTGTGTAGTTATGCTCATGTTTTCTCAGCTGACAAGATCCATAAGCGATCTCTTATCTCTCCTAAATCAGGACACACCCGAGTCTGGTCCATGATGTGTCACAGTAGACTACGTACCCTACACCCTCCTCTGGAAGCCTTAATATTGGGGCACTAGTTAGCCTCTACCATAGCTCCTAAAAGCTCTTCTGGCATCTCTCTGACCACATGAAGGGTTCCCCCTTCTTCGTCAAGGTTGATTGTGGTGATGCAACACTAGAGAAGTCTATAAAGAATCTCATGTAGTACCAATACTATCCTAGGAAACATTGTACCTCTGTCACACATATGGGTGTCTCCCAAGAACGTACCACCTCAATATTCTCTGGATCGACTGCAACTCCATCCTCTGAGATGACATGTCCCATAAAGTGAACCTCTCAGATACTGAACTATAATTTCAAGAGTTTACCATAAAGCTAGTGCTCTTGGAGTGTGTCCCGTACTGCCTACAAGTGATGTGCATGATCCTTCTCAATAGTCTAGTAGATAATAATGTCATTGATGAAGACTAAGACAAAGAAATCAAGGTATGGCTAATCGATCCTGGTGATTAGTCCCATGAACACTACCGGGGTGTTGGTTATGCCGAAAGGCATAACTAGGAACTCGTAGTGGCTATATCAACATCTGAAATCCATCTTCTGCACATCCTCATCTCAAAATATCAGCTTGTGATAGCCTGATCTGAGGTCTATCTTCGAGAACCACAGTGATCCCTTCAGCTGATCAAAGAGGTCATCAATCCTAGATAGTGGGTAGTTGTTCTTCATGATCACCAGGTTCAGGTGACAGTAGTCGACACAAAGCCTCAAGATCCCATCGTCCTTCTTGGAGAACAGAATCTGGGCTGCCGAGGGAGAAACACTGGGCCAGATGAATCCCTTCCACTGCAAGTCCTCTATCTGTATCCATAGCTCGTGAAGCTCTGCGGGAGCCATCCGATAAGCTTGTGTAGATATCGGTTTCGTCCCAGGGTACATGTCAATGAAAAATTCCACCTCTCTATGAGGAGGTAGAACAGGGATATCATTTGGGAAAACATACGCATACTGGTCTACCACTACAGGATATGTTGAACACTTCACATCAACATCTCTGAGGGTATTTAAACCCAACTGATGAGTGATCAGCTGATCCCTCCTCCGAGTAAGTCCATCATGTGCTGCAAAGGCTCCCTTCTCACCGGTGAAGGTAAACCCGGTCCCATTCGTGAAGAAACACCGCACATTGTTCTTAATACAGTCGATATGAGGATGGACTATAGATAACCATTCCATACCAAAGATGACGTTGTAAGGCCTTGACCCCACTACAAGGATATCCCAGCCGAACCAATCTCCTCCTAGAGTAATTTCACACTACCTGCACCAGTACGTAATCATTGTGTTTTCTCCCGTAAGAGTCACTAGCAATAAGGATCAATCCAACGACTCCATTGAAATTTATGAGCTCCAAATGAGGGAAGTGGAAATGCAATAGTAACTAGAACCTATGTCTATAAGTAATACATCTTAGGTGGAGTAGACATGGATCGTACCCTGAATCATCTCTAGAGCACCATGACCGTAAGCCTCTACTGCGAGGAGTTGTGCTCGTCCCTGTCCACCTGCTCCTTGTGGTCAAGGTGGACCTCATGGTGGTGGTGGCGGTAACACCTTGAATCGTCGTCCACCACCAGTTACACGACCAGCACCTCTACCACGTTTTCCTGCTCCCTCAGGTCCACCTCGATCGAATCTTTGTCTCTTCCTAGGTGGTCCTTTGACCATCTGCTAATCATCAGTACGACGGGTCAGACAATCATGATCCATGTGACCCTACCCACCCAAAGTGTAACATTTCCCACTTCTGGCATGACTGGATCTATATCATGTTCCCCACAAAACTGAACATGTATCCTGAGGTCATCCACCGGATGGCTTGGTCCGCATGGACTTCTGCAACAGCTGTCTACTACAAGCTGCAGAAGACTCTGCTGCATGTCGACTATTATAAGGACATGGTTATTAAACATTACATAATATTAAATTAAATGAATAATTCACATTGATTATCTTTTCAGGTTTAGATTTTCAGATATTTATGACATAACTATTATATAACAACTTGAATATTACAAAGTAGACACTTCTACTAAAACTGATTTCATAAAATCCTTAAATAAAACAAGAGAACTTTCATTGATATAACTCTACTTTAATACTTCCTTCATCATACCCTTCCTTACAACCTATTAAAGAGATTCCAAAAACATGGGATGAGCATAAAAAGCTCCGTAAGGGTTATAAAAATACGGAAATAAAATATTACTCCATGTATACATAAGAATCAATGAAATCATACATTAATCATAAAACAAAAGCACATTAACATACCACATTAAATAATAAGATTTTTGAATAAATCATATAAATCATAATATATTATGGTAACTTGAGGCATTCATAACATTCTTACATAGGGAGTAACCCCCATGGTTACGTTTGGAGTACCCATCACAGTATATTCCCTAAATCTCTTCGGAGAAACCTTAGCGTTTAACTCCTCCACATTACACAATGCATTGAAGAGCAATCTCAGGCTCACCTTCCCTTAGTTTATCATGGAACCATGCGAATTCATAACCACTTTCCAAGAACCATAACATAATCGTATATCATAAAACATGCATAAAGGAAACATAAAATTTCCACATTTCAATCACAAGATATCAACACAACACATTTATATAATCAAAACATTATGAAAACCATTTTCAATACCAAAATATACAAAAAGTAAAACATGATATTTATTTTTCATTTAAAAAGAGGAAGCTGAAACTCAAATAATGGTCATGGCAGCAGAAAAATTCCTTGTCGCCGCAAACATAAGAAAGAAAACATTCCTTTTGATAATTAGTAAAAATTTTCATGTCAAAATATTACTTTTGAATGATATTAAAAGTCAAAAGAGTTTATTATACAACTAATAAATGAATTTTTTATATAAATTGATGTATGCCTCAATGAAAGGAGATTGAGATGAAGTCCCTCACAAAGATGCTATCATTAGATTAAGGATAAATCAATTACATAATTATGTGTGAAAAATATAAATACAGTAAATATAAGGGTTATTAAGTGTAAAACAATCAATGGTCATCCACACATATTCATATCATGACATAATAAAGAAGTACAAGTTTAACCCAAAGAATTGAAATTCGGTTAAGAAGTTCCCTTACAAGAATTCAACAGACTAACGACATCAATTTAAAATTAAAAAAATGAGTTGATGAGATATAAAAACGGCTATTTCATCACTTGGGAATAAAATTTACAGCAATAATTATATATAAAAACATATCCCAACATAATAATAAGTAAATAAAAAGACCTAACAAAAATAATTCTTTTAAAAAGTTGAGGGTGAATGGTTCTTTTACCGATTTGGGTAACTTTCGAAACGTAATCCCCATGAAAGAAGTTTCATACAATGTAGATGAAAATACCCACAAATTAAATTATATTACAAAAAGAATAAAATCTTGTGTAGTACATACAACACACAAAAGGAAATAGTGACAAATTTATCATGAATCTCACGGGAATAGAAAGTGAGATAAAAACCCCTTACCTCGTTGTAATAAATCGAGTTGTATGACCAAAAGATAATAAACAAAAAATGAATCACTCAATACTATGAATATAAATAGAATCATCAAAATATATTTCAAATGGTAGTATACAATACAACACATGTAATAAACAAGTTTCGAACAATGGAAATATCACAGAATTAAAAGTGAGATAAGAAATCCCTAACTCGTGTCCAACTTGACTCGCTTGTATGTTCCTTGTTCTTCCTGAATGATAAACATAAATTTATTTCTACATGATTAAGAATATTTTTCATGTTTATTATTCCTTTTATATAACTTATTACCTTTCTATAACAATTATTTAATTGTTTGAGTTCATAATGGACACTATGTCGATGTTCGGTACATGAGTAAAAAATAAAATTGTTTAAAGAGAATTGTCCTTGTTGTTATAAGTAAATCATCTCTAGAATGATGTTAATGATCTATATATCATATATACCCAGTATATATGTATTCCATAATGTTTTCAGATAAGAAATGAATTATACAGTTCATGGAGACCGAAAGCCGTACGTAAGCATGAACGCTACATTCATTTTTTGTCATATTATATGACTTTAAAACTAAATGAGACATAGATATATTATAATTCTAGTATAGAATATATTTTATATAGGTAACATAAGTTCATTAATTACATTATTTATAAATTCCATGTTTGGCCTGAACGAATCACATCACTTGAGGGGGCGGTTGTCCACACTTCCTCATATGAAATGATTGCATTTTCACAACATGCAAAGCATAATGGTATGTATTAAATATAAAATACAGAAAAATTGAGAGGAAATAAATATAATAAATATAATATATAAATATAGTGTCATACTAATGGCCACTATGAGAGGTGTTTAAAGAAGATTGAACAATCATCGATTCATGAGGCAGTAATTCGCCATCCACGGGAACAGTATGTTCTATAACCATTAGACGGAGGTGTTTGTAAGTGTAGGTAGAATAATTATCATAACAAAATCCTATTATATTGAGGATAAATTTTTTATTATGGTATCAAATAATAAGTTGATAGTGGTGAGTGAAGAAGGAAAATAAAAGAATGAAACTCGATAGAAGACATTACCTCTAAATCATGTAACTATTTTTGATTTGAGCAAAATGATTCCTTGGAAAGACATCGTCCCAATGTGAGGATTCTGGGAGTGAGAGAGGGATATGGAGAGATAATATGAGTAGAGTTTTGACAAGAAAATGTCTTTAGTGGTGTGGGTAAGGGGGGTAGAGGTGGGGGACTTTTATAAGAGGGAAGAGGGTCACTTTTGGAACATCTTGAAATGTTATTTTATTATAAAATGATTTTCGGGTTTTAAAGGTCCCACAATGATATTTTTTGAGGTTAAGGTGATATGGGTTCGAAGTTGACCTATCCATTAGGTTTTGGACATGTGTATGTTTTATATATTACATTATCTTTTCATTTTATTTTAATCGTTCATTAAGGAGGTAATCACTACATCATAATGGTGTCATAAATTAATTAATTTATTTAATGTCTAACAATTATAAAAAAAATACCATGATGTAGGAAATAATTTTAGCTTTTCAATGATTATTTACAGTGTAAGAGATCATTTATTTAGACAAAATAAAAGTTTTTTTCTTAAGTGTTACATAGTTTGGTTATATTTTCATTTCTTTAAAAATAATATGATAAAAGGTCACTATCACACAAAAGTGATTCCATGGGATCCCTAAGTTGGAACAAGGGAAAAAATGGTCGGCCAAGACACAACCAAGAGGACTTGGACACATCTTGGGGTCATTTTAGAATATTATGATATTATTTTATTACCCGTAACTACCCGATTACTAATTAATCATGATAATTAAAGATAATTGTCGTCCTTACTATTCATAATGTCCAAAAACAAAAGGGTCTTAATTAAATAATTTAGACCTTAGAATTCCAAATATGGAATCCATTTTACCAAATTTGAAACATAGAAATTACAGTAATTAATTTAAAAATTATTCTTGTTTCCAAAACCGAAGCCGAGTTTTTTAAGAAGTAAAATTTATCAAATGATTGACATGTTTTTACATCCAATTGAAAAGTAAAATTACTTATAATGAAAAACATTCAATTAAGTGATAAAAACATAATTCAATTACACTTTAAAATAAATTAAAAATAAAATCTAGCAATATAATTAAATTATATGACAAACCAGTTGTGAAGTAAAATGAAATATTTTTCACTATTCATTAAAAATGAACATTTTTCAGAAAAGTTCCAAAAATATATCCAAAGTAAATTTTAAATTTAAAATACAAAAATTATTTCCATTTTTTAAAATTCAAATCATATATGTTTCATTAATTAATTTTATAATTAATTCCTGCTATTAAAACAAATAGCGTGTTTTTAAGAAACAATATCTATCAAAAGATTGAAACATGCTTCTGTCCAATTTCAAAGAGAAATTAATTCCAATTTCCACAATTGATTTTAATGGTAAAAATATATTCTAATTAAACTTTAAAACAAATTAATAATATAATATAACCATATAAATAAATTATATGAAAATGTGGTTTTGAATTAAAATACATCATTTTTCACTATTCATTAAAAATGATCATTATTGGAAAAATAAAAAAAAATTACACAAAGACCAAATTGATGTCCCAATTTTAAATAAGGATTTCCTTTTGTCAAATGGAACATATAAAATTTCACAAAAAGTAGTTTTAAATAGGGGTTTCCATCAAAAGGCTGTTAATCGACCTTTTAAAAAATCTTATAATATATATATATGCTTAAAATTGGATTCATTCGCATTTTAAGCCTCTAACATTTATTGGATAAATGTAAAAATAGTTAATAAAACATATATAATCATTTTTTAGTTAGTTATGTTCATTCCTTCCATTACAATAGCGAGGCGTTAACAACCATTTAAAATAATTTTATTATATTATTAGTATGCAAAGTAAGATTTCAAAGAAACTTTTTGTTGGGTATTGGGTATGCCATCGAACATAGAATCTCCTTTAAAGTCATATTAATATTTTCTTCACAAATATTTATATATATGAACATTTCATATTCATTATTTATAAGGTATGTTACATCCTTCCCTCATTTTGGAAACTGCATCCTCGCAATTTCAAAATT
This sequence comes from Viscum album, assembly GCA_963277665.1. Lineage (NCBI taxonomy): Eukaryota > Viridiplantae > Streptophyta > Magnoliopsida > Santalales > Viscaceae > Viscum > Viscum album. The sequence continues at coordinate 861,468,194 of OY728152.1, read as the reverse complement.
TGGCTCGAAAACTTTATTGAAAGCCCCACATCAGAAAACGAGTAAATAAAATTATCACATTAAAAAAATAAAAATAAGTACATGGGTCACCTGAAAAAAACAATACTAGGATTACATGAAAACATAAATATGGAGGATAAAACAAAGGGTCATTTTCTAATGAAGGGTGATAGAAAACATGATTATGAGAAAGTTATCCACAAGAAAATCACAAACTTATGATGTGTTTAAATGGTATTTGATTACCCATTAGGAAACATAAACCAACAATGTTGTTGTTTTACATTCCTTTCAATAATTTTGTGGAATTAATTTACTACATAGAGTAAAAACCTAAGGAAATATACTTACCTTTGAGTAGAGTTTTGTCCATTAATAAGTTTCTACCAAAACTAATCTTTTCTCCAAACGATGATCATTCAAAAATACTTGGTCACATTAAAATCCCAAGAATCATCTTCTAGAGAATCACATAATCCACAAAAGGATAACTATATATTTTCCTTGTATTTAGATATCAACTAAAATGAAAATGGTTATTACAAGATCAGACAATCCCCAAAAAGGATATTCATTTAGAAAAAGAAAAACTACTCATATTCTCCAAACATTTTCCCACAAAACCCAAAGTTCATCAAAGACCATTCAATAAACTGTTATCCATAAAATTCTTCACTGTAAACCAAACTAATATTGAAACCCAAATCTTTGAAGGATTTAATCACATAGTCCTCTAAGGTAAATCATAACATTTATCTCCAAATAAAAACTGTTACTATTAAAGTCTCATACTGAAAAGTAATTAACCTAATCACATATCCTCCATGATAGGTCAGTCATTTCCCTAGATAACCCAAAATCAACTTATTCCCGATTCATAAGATCATATAACTAAAATAAAATAGTCATACTATCCAGGAACTTCACAGAGTCCAGTTGTAGGGGATAAATAACAGTCACACTTTGGTTGTGGGTTTGATTCCCCCATCTTTTTCTGACGCGATGGGTTGTCACACGGTCCGTGTGTTGTCCTTATTCAAAAATTATATTATTTTATAACATTCCCAAGAAGAGAAAAATTCATAAAAAATAACCATAACATATTTTAACCACAAAGGATATCTAATAAATTTTTTTTGCATCCCAAAATGTATTAACCTATAATTTCCTCAGATTCAAGGATTATATAAACAAAAATGGATTTTTTATAAATATATCCACAAAAGGAATGATAATTATTCCTTAGATAAAACATTCTTATATCAATCATCAAGGTTACACATACTATAAAAAGTATTCTAATGTAATCCCATCATCAAAATATCCTTGATACTTTTAAAATTTTCACCATCATAAAATATACCATAACTATTGAATCCCTTATATGTTGACTTCTTACTCATTAAATATTCTTCTTGATCGATTAACCATTAATTTATAACTTATTCTAAAATAATTCTTTCGTACAAAAAAAATCATGAATCATATCCTAATATTTCAATAATAGGAAAACATATTTTAAGAAATAATCAATACCATTTATTGTTCATTAACAGTTTCTTCATTCTAATTCAGAATGGAATTAGGTAATGGTAAACGAATATTTTTATGATCCTGGTGATCCCATTCCTAAAACATCTTCATAGGGAATGTGTTTGCTTAATGACCATGCACACCACATTTTAAACATTCAATTGATCTTTTAGAAATAACTTATTTCCCTTTCCTAGAATCACCTGGATGATTCTTTTGTCCATGGAAGGTTCTTTCTTTATGACGCTCATTTCCACAAATATAGAATCTTTATGCCCCTTCGAACCATTTTCCTAGGTGTTTCTTTCCACATATTTGACAAATAGGTTTTTGAACATACATACCATAATGATTATTACCTGAAAATTCGTAGGGATTTATTTCATGCGTATATGATTCCTTATAAAAATAACTACGGTTCAGGTGGTCAATCATTACTATAGATTTTTGGTTGAGAATAACCACAAGAGTTCTCATTGCATCTCCCATATCATTGAGTTGCTCGTTTAGAAAACTATCACAGTTTTCTTCACATCCACTATTACTTTGGTGACTTCTAGATCCAGCTATTTACTAAAACCAAAAAGGTCAGTGTGAGTATATTAGTAAAATAATCATATATTATCTTATGAGGATGGTAAATACTAAGATATACTTATTCATGTTTTCTTAAACTCATTCACGTTATAAAAATAACTGTGAGTCTTTATAAAATCATAACCATTATGGTAATGTCACTTGTGCTTAAATAATACCCTAACCTCTAAATATATCTAAACCAACCTTTGATACCAACTCTAAGGATATGGCCTTAAAACATTACATAATATTTAATTAAATTAATACTTCACATTAATTATCTTTTCAGGTATAGAATTTTAGAGATTTAGGACATAACTATTACAGATCAACTTGAATATTACAAAGTATACAATTCTACTATAACTGTTTTTTTTTCAAATCCATAAATAAAACAACAGTTATTTTCTTGATATAAATCCTCTTGAATACATCCTTTCTCATAACCTTCCATACAACCTATGAAAAACATTTCCAAAACATGGGATGAGCCTAAAAAGCTCTATAAGGGATATAAAAATACGGAATGAAAACATTAGTCAATGTATACATAAGAATAAATGAAATCATACATAACTCATAAAACATAATCACATTAACATACCTCATGAAATCATCAGATTTATGAATAACTCATTTTATTCATAAGACATAAAGGTAACTTGAGGCATTTATCATACCACGATTCACTATTTTATTCCACCCTTACACCACTGTTTTAAAAGAATTTTTTAATAAATATTCCAAATGTAATAATAAATTTAACTTTTTGTTTGAATCATTTAATTAATGTTAATAAAAATTATAATGGTAAATGTTACTTGTTTTTATTATTTCAATGTAGGTGGAGGTGATTTGGAGGGCCCTTGATGACGTGGACGAAAAATGGGCCAAAATTGCATGGATCCGTGGACAACTATCCACTATTGTTCATTATACACAAAATCCATGAATTCAAATGGGCTGAAATTTTTTGGGCCTGTATGAAATTTAAAATGGTACATTTCATATTCAGGAAACCAATCCTGATTCGGCTTCTATGGGGCCCATCCGAACTGATCTGTCCAAGGTACCGAATTTGGACAAAGTCAAATGAGGTGTTCTGTAGTATATCACTATATTGAGATTTAGTTGTCCAAATGGAGCCAAACATTATGTGGAGACAGTCACGAGGTAGGGATACAACTTTTATATTTTCTCAAAAGTGAGATAAGGCTGTTTGAAGACTGAAGCGCGTGGTACAATTGGATTGATGAAATCTAGGTGACTAAAACCACCTTCCAATTTTCTTATAAAAGGGAACCAAGGGATCCTCTTTGCAAGATCGTCCAAGGAGTGAATTTCTTCCAATTTGGAGTAATATAGGATTCTCCTAATCACCTTGGAGGTTATAGAGGCACCTATATTTATAGGGGAGTCAAGGATAAAGAAGGAGTTTCACCCGAGCTTCCTCCTCCACCCGATGTCGAGCTAAACGGTGGGTGTTCGTTGTGAGGGAGCTACACTCATGTCAAGGGAGTTACGATGCATACACTAGCTACTGGTTTGGATTAATTTGAGTTTATAAACATTTCATTACATTTATATTATTTTATTTCAGATTTGAATGCTTGATTTGATGCATTTGAGTGTTATGCTCTTAATTTCTAACCGATCGGTGTGAGGTTTTGAGTGCGTGACTTGTGTTGTTCCGATTGGACATCACCAGAATCCCTTTCATACCCACCTTAGTGAGATTTCAATCAGATTTGGATGATCTTATTCCATGATTATGTATTGTACCTTGACAATATGATTTTTATGTCAAGGTTTGGTCCTTAAAGCATTGAAATAAAAGCTTAGGAATTAAATGGGATTCCAATTAACTCCAACCAAAGAATTACTCTAAACCTAAGATGAATCTCTATGAACAATGAACATGATATGTGTGTAGTGAAATCACATAGACCATTTTATCTCATATTTTTCAAAATCCACTAGGTCACTCAACTTTTACGCTATTTCAATTAATTTGTTGTTTTAAACTCTTTTCAAAACCAACCCCTCTCTTAGTCATTTTTACTAAAAATACACATTCTAAACCTACCAACGCTCCTTGAGAGATGACCTAGGGTCTAACCTAGACTATATATTAACCATAAATAAATGACCAATTTGACATGTCACGATAATGCTGTCAAATTTTGGGGCCGTTGTCGGGGAGTGCTTTGGATTTTTGTAAGTGTTTTTGATAAAATTTTTGTAATTTTTGTGAATATTTGTTTGTTTTATATTCTACCTTAGAATTTATTTTTGTTTTATAATTTATTTATTTTTTAGGCTCTATTTATGATGTTTTCTACTCCGAGAGACCTACAATCTTTCAAACTAAAACCGGAGAGGATCCTACATCCATGAAACCGAGACACACAAGACAACACTTTGAATGAGGAGACATCGCATCTTAAAATTCTTCTAGATCATTCTTCTTCTACTAAAACCAAAGTTAAAACTGAACATAACATGTATAACATGGCTGAAAATAATATAACACTAAAATAACTAACCTCACCTGATGTTGATATCTGACCCACTTACATTCAACTACAAAGCGATGCACCCAATTTTGAACTAAAATCTCGTTTAATTCCTTTATGACGAAGATTTCATGGACTGCCTGGAGAAGATCCACAAAAGCATCTCAAAAAAATTCATACTGTGTGTTCAACATTAAAACCTTCTAATGTGGATGAAGAACAAGTAAAACTTAGGTCATTTCCATTTTCATTAGACGACACGGCTAAAGATTGGTTGTATTATGTTAATTAACCTATTTGAGGTCGGGAAGACATGAAACAACTTTTTCTTGAAAAATACTTCCCATCCTCTCAAACTGCAACAATAAGGAATGAAATATGTGGGATAATAAAATTTCAAGGAGAAACCCTTCATGAATATTGGGAACACATTAAAATATTATGTTCAAGTTGTCCACACCACCAAATAAGCGATCAAATTTTAATACAATATTTTAATGAAGGTTTAATTTGAATAGATCGTAACATGATTAATGCTACTACAGGTGGTGCACTAGTGCATAAAATCCCAATCGCTGCGAGGAATCTAATTGAGACCATGGCACAGAACACTCAAAAATTCAGTTCAAGGTCCACTGTACCCATTCGAGGTGTCCATGAGATGCAATGTACTGAATTCGAGAAGTAGGTGGAAACAATGTTTAAAGAGGTGAGTACCCTTCTATGACAACTTTCTCTTTCCCAAGGGAAATTCCAATCTCCTCCTCCCATACATTGTGGTATATGCTCTTCTGATACCCATTATTCTGACCAATCCCCTCAATTGAGAGAAACTTCTGAGAGTTGTGAGACAATATTCCCAGGACGCCCCTATAACCAACCAATTTGGAAAGAACCTTACTATCCATCCACCCCTGGGTGGAAAGAAAACCAAGCCTATATGCAAGGTGTTATTCAAACTAGCCTCATTAACCATGGAACCAACCAGGGCAAAGTAGTCATCAGCCACCACCACCCAGAAATTTTCAACCACCCCAAAGTCCTTTCCAACTACCCCCTCTAAAAACAGAACCTAGCTTTGATGATATGATGAAACAAATGGCTGCCAATAATCTCAATTTCCAATAAACCACTCAGGTAGCCATACAAGACCAAAAACCCCAATTTGGACAACTAGCTAACTTGGTGGGTGAAATCAAAAGCCATGGGTTTGGTAAACTACCCTCTCAACCACTTGTCAACCCTAGGGATAAGGGAAATGTTAGAGCCAACACCCTTAGGAGTGGAACTCAACTTAAAAGCCAAATGAACCCTCCATTAGAGTCATCCACTCCTAAGGAAACCACCATCCCAACCACTGAAAAAGTATCAAATGATGTGGAACCTTGTCTTGATAGAAGTCCTATCCAATGAAAGAGTGTGTCTATTGATGAGTTACCAAGCCCAAGCATTCCTCTTCCATTTCCCCAAAGATCCACCAAACCAAGGAAACAAAAGGAAACTGAACATGATACAAAAATCTTAGAGACTTTCAAAAAAGTACAGGTTAATATTCCATTAATTGATGTCGTGAAGAAAATTCCACATTATGAAATGATTCTGAATGACATGTATACCCACCGAAGGCGACTTATAGGTGATGAGAAGGTATGTTTTGGGAGGAATGTCTCATCATTGATACAACCATCTCTTCCCACCAACTGCAATGATCCTGGAACATTATCAATTACATGTACCATAGGGTAGTATTCTTTTTCTAATTCTATGCTTGATTTAGGTTCCTCTATTAATGTGATGCCTCACAGTTTTTACTCTTCTTTGTAGGTTGCTGAACTAAAGCCCACAGGAATAGAGGTTCAACTAGAAAATCGGTGTACAACCCACCCTTCTGGTGTGTTGGAGGATGTTGTGAATTCCTAGAAAATTCATGAAATTTTTTTTCTTAATTTTCATTGGAATTTTACAAAAATGCAGTTTCTAACGGCACCTAATTTTGAGGCCCGCTGTTCCCAGAATCTTTTTCTGATGTTTAGCTCGGGTACGTTCAGGGAACAAACGAGCGGGTTTTTCTAACTTTTGAACTGGTGCTCGGAATAAAATTTTGAGGGAATCGATAGAATCGCAGCGCCGATATTTTGTTAGAAACATCTTTTATGGAATTGCGTTTGCTCGAGTGTGGTTTTTAATTTTTGGGTTTATGTTAAGAAATAAAATAAAAGTGGTAAAACAGATTTTTATTTTATTTTAACTTAAGTTAAGTGGATGATCTGGGACCAACAATATCATACCCACATGGTAGGATATTTGTGAGGTGGGTCCAACACGAGCCCCACCGTTTCTTTTCTTCTATGTAACGCACACACAACCCCTTTTTAATGAAGTCAACTCTTGCGTTTAATATGGATATTAAACGCCTCATTAATTGGGCGGTTTTAAACGCCACAATTAATTGTTCATTTAGTTTCTTTTTGAAATTCAAACATTTTCTTGTGAGTTAATAAAATAGGACAACACTTATTTTATTTTGGTTGGAACTTGTTGCATGAAGAGGATTTGGGGAAAAGCCTTCTTCTTCGATGTAGAACGCGATGAACGCGAAGAACGCGAAGAACACAAGATCCTCGGAGATCGACGACGCGACACTTCTTTCGTAACGTTCCGTCATCCGCGACACTTCTTCCGCGATGCTTCTCCGCGATGCGATGATCCCCTCTCCACGGCGCCTTTTTCCGCGATGAATCCTCACTCATCGAATTCGACGAGGTAGGGATTTTTTTAAATTTTGTTCGTGAATTCTTCTGTTGCCTTTCTTCATTTCTATTGGAGCTGACTGTTACTGCAATAACGGGAGGGGGTTGGACCACACGATCACGACCGACCCTCCTCTCCCTTTTGGTTGTTTGATATTGTTGCGGCACGTGCAAGGAAACGCGGTGACGAAGCACCACGTGGGAATTATTAAGGAAAGGGGGAGAAGCGTCGCGTCGTCGTGTCGCACCGTTGAAGACAAACGAAAGATGCGGTGCCGTCGCACCACGCCGTTCAAGACGAACCAAAGACGTGGCGCCATTGCACAGCGCCGGAGAACCAAAAAAGTACCTTGACCGGAGCGGGGCCGCTGCGGAGGGGCGCCGCGCTGTCGCGCAGTGCCGGACGGACCAAGGTCGTGGCTGGTTCCGGGCCGCGGTGGAGCAGGGGGACCGGCGGCCGGTTCCGGGCCACCGGCGTCGGAACAGAGAGACCGACCCTTGCCGGTCGTGTGGCGACTGTAGCCGGCCAGCCAGAGCGGGCCGGCCAGTCAGGGGAACACTGGGGGTTTGTAAGCCACGGTCGGCCAGCAGGTGCGGCCCCCCACATGGGGGCCGCAGGTTCTCAATGCAGGGGGCAGCCCCCCCCCCCCCCACTTCACCGCTCGGCCGTTACGACCGAGCCGCCGGGCCGGGCCGCGCCAGCTGGGCCGGGCCATGCCCCATTGGGCTGGACCTGGTCTGAGTTCGGGTCGACCCGATTCGGGCTGACCCTGGGGGTATCGGGCCGGGTCGGACCTGGCCCGAACACCCTAATACCGAACCTCTTTCGGTCTGCTGCCCATAACATGAGCTAAGGGCCTCCGATCGATGCACCGTCTATTTCTAAGCGATCCTTGGATCGAGACGGTCGTTTTGGTATATTACGCTCAGGGTTTCGGAAAACTTTTGGTTCGGCAGGGTTGGTTCGTACACGAAACCAACCAGGCCCTCGTAGCGGAAACACTTATAAATTGAGTTCCGGACGTCGGATTGGCGTGTCGTCAACTCTGTTGGATTCCTCTAAGTGAGACAAACCTTTTGGCACAGTCCTCATGAGGTTTGGACATAGTTGGAGTATGGTCGGGTTGGTTTTGACTTAAAAACCAACCGGGCCCCTGGAACGAAAAAGCCAATAACTCTCAGACCGGGCGTCTGATCGACGCACCGTCTATCGTGTTGAGTTCTTATTGATGATATAGAACTTTTGGATACATCAACTTCGGACTATGTGTCAGTTGATGTATCAGACACTCGGCTCGTGGAGCGGACCCTCTCGAACGAGCTTACTATATCTGGGAACCCTAGAACTGGCTGTGACTGCGACGACGATGACTGTACAGAAATCTTCTGTGGATTCGACGACGATGACTACAGCACACAACAATCCTACGTGGATCAGTGCTACCAATCCTGTGTGGGTCAGTGCTCAGCGGTCCGGTGTGGGCCAGCGCCTACAGATCCTGTGTGGGTCCGATCCTATGTGGGTCATTGCGGGGCTTAGTTACCTATCGATCATGTGTGGGTCAGATCCTGTGTGGGTCATTGTGGGGGTTAGTTACCTATCGATCCTTTGTGGGTCATTGCGGGGGTTAGTTACCTATCGATCCTGTGGGGGTCAGATCCTGTGTGGGTCATTGCGGGAGTTAGTTACCTATCGATTCTTTGTAGATCATTGCGGGGTTTAGTATCTATCGATCATTTGTGGGTCTAACGACTTAGATGATTCAGTGGATATATCTGATCATCTCTATCATCATACGAAGAAGTATACCTGTGTGAGCTAAATCATGACATGCTTTCTTATGTGGATTACGTTATGCTTTCTTGTGTGGATTGGGTTTTGATTTCCTGTGTGGATGTGATCGAACTTGAGCTCAGAGGTTGGAGCGAACTGGAATTGATGACTTAGGTATATGTATGGGAATATACGTATGTAGTGTCTGATGTTACTTTGTGATTGTATCTTTCCATTGTGGATTATCCTTTGTGGATTATGGGAGACCTTCAGGGGTCTCGGGGTCCCATATGAGTAGCTTATACTCACCCCTGCACAGGCTATTCCTGCACTACGTTGTGTTGGTTGCAGACGACGGACAACGCTGATCGTGGTTGAGGAACAAGGAGTAGGTCGGTACCCAGAGGTGGATCACTGGGCGGGACGTACTCAGAGCGGACGGCTGGACCCGAGGTGCTGTAGAGGCTATCTGTACCCACCCTTTAGGTGGGACTTCCAGTGATGGCTCGAGGCTGCGGCTCTACTTTCAGTTGTTGTTTTACATTTCTAGTTGTACATTAATTTCAGTTTGGGTTTGTATTCTGGCCCACTTATTTTTCCGCACTAACTATTGGATCCAGTTTTTACTTAGTGTTTACTTCTTCTTGTTTTCTCTGTGCTGTTTTTTTACTTTATAATGGAAATGCCTTCACTTTATACCGGGAATTACGCCTTGGTGCTAGTCTCCATCCCCTGGCCTATGGAAGACGGGCTTGGGGTAGTCATGGCACGGGCCCCGAGGACGGGTCGTGAAAAATTGGTATCAAAGGAGTTCGGTTCTATCGCAGAACACAAGACTCTTATCTTTTTCTATGTGAAGCAATAGTGTTAAGAGTATTGAGTGTGGTTATCTATCCAGGGAGCCCAGTGTTGGTGCGGAGGCCGATATATCCATAAACCAGGACCCTGACTTCTGATTTCCAACTTAATGCACGAAAACATTGATTGCATGTGTGTTTATAGTTTTAATTGTGATTACTATGTGTCAGCTCACCAGGTATACTGTTTGACCATGGCACACATGTTTCCTTTCAGGATGGCCCCACGATGGCAGCCAGCTAGGGTTCTAAGAGTTGTGTGTGACAACAGCCCACTGAGCGACGTGGCCTCGGTACAGGGCCCTTTGACAGTAGAGACACCAGTTGTACCTCTACCTGCTGAGCCACAGATACTACCAGCCCCAGCCGATGAAGACTTACGTCACCTTAGTGCACTGCACGAGTTTTAGAACTAGCAACTGCCCAGGTTCTGCGGGGAGATGGACCCCCAGGTAGCCGAGGATTGGCTGGAGGTTGTTGTACGGGTTTTCAGGTTAGTGAGGACACCATTAGACCTCATGGTGATCCTCGCAGCGAGACTACTACACGTGGTAGAAGGCAGATGGTGGAGCTTGATGTTCTAGGTGCACGATGAGGTATATATCCTCTGGATGGACTTTGAGTGCATGTTCCGCTCGGAGTTCGTCCCAGCCACCCTCTATACAGTGTGCATCTTGGAGCTTCTACAGCTGCGCCAGGGCAGCTTGATGATCGCCCAGTACTCTGCGATATTTACCGATCTCTCGTGTTATTCGACAGACATGGTACGAGACCCATTCTTCCGGGCCCGGTCCTTTGACCAGGGATTGAGGCATGAGATCAGGGCATCGCTGATCTCCCTCAGCATTCCGACTTAGGTATGGGTACTGGAGTGAGCCCTTATGATCGAGAGCTTCCTTGGTGAGCCTACATCAGCAGCGAGACCTACCGTAGGGAGGCACGTAGCAGAGTCTTCTGCAGTAGGCAGTTGACAGATAACTCGTGGGTCTAGGTAGACCAGACCCTCAGGTAGACAACCTCAGGACACTGGCTCAGTGGTGCGGGGAACACATCGCCGATCCAGCCTTACGAGAGGAAGACAATGCTACACATGCGGCTGGTAGGGCCAGATGGCTCATGACTGCCCGACCTGCCATGCCGAGGAGCAGCAGACGGTTGAGGGGCCACCCAAGTAGAGGCATAGGGGCGACCGTGGTGGTCCGCTGGGAGCAGGCGAACAAGGAAGTGGAGCTGGCCGAGCATCAGGTGGGGGGAAACGCTTTGATGCTCTACCACCACCACCAGCAAAAGGTCCACCCCGACCACAGGGAGCTGGCGGGCAGAGACAGGCACAGCTCCACGCAGCGGAGGCCTATGACCACGGCGCGCCCGAGATGATTCGAGGTATAATCTGTTTCTATTCCACCCTTGCTGCATTTCTTATAGACACAAGAGCGAGTCATTATTTTACTGCTGCTTCCCTTGTTTGGAGCCTGGAGATTCTGACAGAGTCGTTGGCTCAATCCTTACATCTAGAGACTCCTACGGGAGAAGAATCTATGATTACGCACTGGTGCCGTCAGTGTGAGATTACTCAAAGAGGCGAGAGCTTCAGCTTGGATCTTCTTATAGTGGCGTCAAGGCCTTACGAAGTCATCTTGTGTATGGATTGGTTATCTACATTCCATGCTCAGATCAACTGTAATAGGCACAAGGTGCGATGTGTACGCACCGACAAGAGCAGGTTTTCCTTCACCGGTGAGAAGGGAACCTTCGCAGCACAGGATGGTCTCCAACAGAGGAGAGGACAACCCATAACTCATCAGTTGGCTAGCCTCATCCTAGTAGAGGTTGACGTGCATATTCCAATTTTTCCTGCAGTGGTGGATCAGTATGCGGACGTTTTCCCCGACGACGTTCCAGGACTACCTCCTCGTAGACAGGTAGACTTTTATATTGATCTGTACCCTGGGACAACCCCGATATCCACTCTAGCATATCGGATGGACCCCGATGATCTTCAAGAGCTACGGGTATAGTTTGAGGACTTGTCGGGCAAAGGATTCATCTGACCCAGTGTTTCACCGTGGGCTTCCCCGATATTGTTCACCAAGAAGGCGGACGGGAACTTGCGACTTTGTGTCGACTATAGTCACTTGAACTAGGTATCAGTGAGGAAAAAGTATATGATACCGAGGATTGATGACCTCTTCGATCATCTCTTGGGAGTACGGTGGTTCCCAAAGATAGACCTCAGGTCAGGCTATCATCAACTTAGAGTTCGGGACGAGGACGTGCAGAAGACGACCTTCAGATGTCGGTATGAACACTATGAGTTCTTGGTAATGCCATTCGGCGTAACCAATGCTCTAGCATTGTTCATGGGCCTCATGAACTGGATCATTAAGCCATACCTCGATCGATTTGTTGTGGTCTTCATCGACGACATTTTGATATACTCGACCACTCAGGAGGAGAATGCCTACCACTTGCGGTGTGCACTAGACACACTACGAGAGCACCATCTTTATGGAAAGCTCTCAAAGTGTCATTTCTGGATACGTGAGGTCCACTTATTGGTAAATGTCATCTCTGAAGCGGGAGTTGCGGTGGATCCTTCAAAGATCGAGGCAATGCTAGCTTGGGAGCCACCCAAGAGCGTGAAGGAGGTGCGATGTTTCTTGGGACTAGCAGGATACTACCGGAGATTTGTGCCAGACTTCTCCAGAGTTGTGGCACCACTCTCAGCTTTGAAGAAGAAGCGGAAAACCTTTGTCTAGTCAAGAAGATGTCAACAGAGCTTTCAAGAGCTGAGATAGAGATTGACTAGCACACCTATTTTGAGGTTTCCAGAGGAGGTAGTAGGGTGTGTAGGCTACTGCGATGCATCAGGGACCGGACTCGGGTGTGTCCTGATGCAGGAGAGGGAAGTGATCGCCTATGTGTCATGTCAGTTGATGTCGCATGAGCAGAAATACTCTACCCATGACCTAGAGTTGGCAGCAGTGGTCTTCGCTCTGAATACATAGAGACCCTATCTGATGGGCAAGCGCTTTACAGTCTATTCTGACCACCAGAGTCTCAGTTACATCTTCTCGCAGAAGGGCCTGAACCTGATACAGTGACGATGGCTCCAGTTCCTCCAAGACTATGACTTTGAGATAGTCTATACTCCTGGAAAGAGGAACGTGGTAGCCGATGCCCTCAACAGGAGGACAGACATTCAGATACATGGGGAGGCGACAGAGCATCTAGCCGCTTGGCAGATATCCTTTGTGGATAGAGATGGAGTAGCATTCCTTCAGTCACTCATAGTCACTCCTCCACTACTACAGTGGGTTAGAGAGGCACAACGTGGGGACACTGACTGTGAGACGCGACTTGCGCAGATATCCTCAGGACAGGCACCTAATGGATTCTATGTAGGAGGAGATCACGACGTCATTTTCAGATGACGTACCTTGATTCCAGTTTCTTTACGGGAGGAGGTGCTGAGAGAGTTTCACACTTCACCATTGGCGGTACATCCTGGTGTAGCGAAGATGTACCATAATCTCATAAGACAGCAATGGTGGCCATGCATGAAGAAGGTTGTGGTAGAGTTCGTTTCTCGATGCCTCACCTGCCAGCAGGTGAAGGCAGAGCACCAGGTACCAGCAGGCTTGGTACAACCCTTGGAGGTCCCAGAGTGGAAGTGGTACGACATATCTATGAACTTCGTGACTGGACATCTGCGCACATCCAGAGGTCACGAACCCATTTGGGTGATTATCGACCGACTCACCAAGTCATCTCACTTCGTACCCATCAGAGAGCAGGGCTCATTGGAGAGCTTGGGACGTCTCTACATTCAGGAGATTGTACGGCTTCACAGTGTTCCATCATATATCATCTCCGATCGAGATGCTCGCTTTACTTCCCGGATTTGGAAGGGGTTGTAGGAGGTGTTCGGGATGCATCTATGTCTGAGCACCACCTTTCACCCTCAGACGGATGGTCAAATGGAGAGGACCATTCAGACTCTTGAGGACATGCTCCGTGCATGTGTCCTCGACTTTGGTCACAACTGGGAGGACCACCTACCCTTAGTGGAGTTCGCATACAACAATATCTACCACTCCACCATTGGGATGACACCATATGAGGTGTTGTATGGCCGACCATGCAGATCTACTTTGTGCTGGATAGACACTGGGGAGTCAGAACGTGTGAGACCGGAGATGGTCCAGGCCACGACAGAGAAGGTCCAGGTCATCCAGGAGCAGATGAGGATAGATTAGAGCCGACAAAAGTCTTATGCTGATAGGAGGTAGAGGCCACTAGAGTTCGAGGATGGCGACCATGTATTCATGTGGGTCCCACCTCGACATGGATTACGGATATTTGGCTGAGGTGGCAAGTTATCTATGCGCTTAATCAGAACTTTCCAGGTCCTCAGCAGGATTTGTGAGGTGGCTTATCGCCTGGCTCTAGCACCTCAATTGCATCGGGTGCACAACGTCTTCCACGTATCTCAGCTGAGGAGATACGTGCACGACCCGACACATATCATTGTCCATGGGGAGGTGGACATTGATGATGGGGAGACTTTTGCAGAGGTCCCGATGGAGATTAAGGATCGACAGGAGTGGGTCCTGCGTGGACGGTCGATTCCTCTAGTGTGCATCATATGGCAGCACGAGAACCTCCAGGAGAGAACTTGGGAGTGGGAGGCTCGTATGCAGGGTCAGTACCCACTTTTGATTCCCTAGTTTATGATGTATCATTACGGGGACGTAATGCCCTGAGGTGGGAGTGATGTTAAGACCTGAAAAATTCAAGGAAATTTTTTCTTAATTTTTTTGGAATTTTACAAGAACGCAGTTTCTGACGGCACCTAATTTCAAGGCCCGGTGTGCCCGAAATCTTTTTCTAAATATTATCTCGGGTACGTTCAGTGAACGAACGAGCGAGTTTTTCTAACTTTTGAACCGGTGCTCGGAATCAAATTCTGAGGGCACCGATGGAATCACAGTTCCGGTATTTTCTTAGAAACATCTTTTCCGGAGTTGCGTTTTCTAGGGTGTGGGTTTTAATTTTTGGGGTTAAGTTAAGAAATATAATAAAAGTGGAACAACCGATTTTTATTTTATTTTAACTTATTTTAAGTGGATGATGTGGGACCCACAACATCCTACCGACTTGGTAGGATATTTTTGAGGTGGGTCCCACACGATCCCCTCCATTTATTTTCTTCTAAGTAACGCACCCACACCCTCTTTTTTTAAGGAATCCAACTCTTGCGTTTAATCTAGATATTAAACGCCTCATTATTTGGGTGGTTCTAAACTCCTCAACTAATTGTTTGTTACGTTTCTTTTTTAAATTCAAACGTTGTCTTGTGCATTAATAAAATAAGACAAATCTTATTTTATTTGGGTTCGAACTTGTTGCGTGGAAAGGATTTGGAGAAAATCCTTTTCTTCGATGAAGAATACAAAAACGCGAAAAACGCGAAGAACGCCGGATCCTCGGAGATCGATGACGTGAAGCTTCTTCTGTAACGTTATTTCTTCCACAACGCTTCTTCCACGATGCTTCTCCACGATGCGATGATCCTCCCTCAGTGACGCCTTATTCCGCGATGAATCCTCGCTCATCAAATTCGACGAGGTAGGGATTTTTTTTAATTGTTGTTCATGAATTCTTCTGTTGCCTTTCTTCTTTTCTATTGGATCCACCTGTTACCGCAATAACGGGAGGGGGTCAGACCGCACGAACATGGCCGACCCTCCTATCCATTTTGGTTGATCGATATTGTTGTGGCACGAGCGAGGCAACGCGGTGCCGAAGCACCGCACGAGAATTATTAAGGAACGGGGGAGAAGTGCAGCGCCGTCGCGCCATGCCGTTGAAGACGAACCAAAGACGCGGCGTCGTCGCGCCGCACCGAAAAACCAAAAAAGCACCCCGGCCGGAGCAGGGCCGCGTCGGAGGGGCGCGACACTGTCGTGTTCTTCCAGACAAACCAAGGCTGTGGCCGGTTTCGGGCCGCGGCGGAGCAGGGGGACCCGCGGCAGGTTCCCGACCACCCGGGTTGGAACAGAGGGACCGACCCTTTCCGGTCTCGTGGCGGCAGCAACCGGCCGGCCAGAGAGGGCCAGCCGGTGAGGGGAAAACCGGGGGTTCATAACCCTTGGTCGGCCAGCAGGTGCGGCCCCCCACATGGGGGCCGCGAGTTCTCAACGCGTGGGGCAGCCCCCCCCCCCCCCATCACCGCTCGGCCGTTACGGCCGAGCCGCCTGGCCGCTGGCCGCGCCAGCGCGCCAGGCCGGGCTCCCCAGGCCAAGTCGTACCATGCCGAGGCCGCACCGGGCTGCACCATTCGGGCCGGGCCGCGCCCATGTGGTCCATACCCAGACCCGGTTTTGGCCGACCCTGGGGGTATCGGGCCGGGTCGGACCGGGCCTGAACCTCCAAATACCGAACCTCTTTCGGTCTATTTCCCATAACCTAAGCTACGGGCCTCCGATCGACACACCTTTAGTTGAGTAGCGATCTTTGGATCGAGACGGTCGTTTTGGTATATTACAATTAGGGTTTAAGAGAACTTTGGGATTAGCCGGGTTTGTTCGTACACGAAACCAATCGGGCCCTCGGAGCGGAAACACTAATAACTTGAGCTCTGGACGTCCGATTGACATGCTGTTGACTTTGTTTGATTCCTCTAAGTGAGGCGGACCTTTTGGATTACTCCGCTCAAGGTTTGGATGCAGTTGGAGTACGATCGGTTTGGTGTTGACTTAAAAACAAACTGGGCCCCTAGGACGAAAAAGCCAATAACACTCTAACCGAGCGTCCGATCGACGCGCCGTCTTTCGATTTCAGTTCATGTTGATGATACGGAAATTTTGAATACATCAACTTCGTAATATGTGTCAGTTAATGTATAAAACCCTTGGCTCATGGAGCGGACCCTCCCGAACGAGCTTGCTGTGTACGAGAACCCTAGAGCTGGCTGCGACTTCGACGACGATGACTGTACAGAAATCTTCTGTGGATTCGACGGCGATGACTACATCACTCAGCAATCCTGCGTGGATCAGTGCTATCGATCTTGTGTGGGTCAGTGCTCAGCGGTCCTCTGTGGGCCAACGCCTACAGATCCTGTGTGGGTCCGATCCTGTGTGGGTCATTGCGGGGGTTAGTTACCTATCGATCCTGTGTGGGTCAGATCCTGTGTGGGTCATTGTGGGGGTTAGTTACCTATCAATCCTTTGTGGGTCATTGTGGGGGTTAGTTACCTATCGATCCTGTGTGGGTCATTGCGGGGGTTAGTTACCTATCGATCCTTTGTGGGCCATTGTGGGGGTTAGTACCTATCGATCCTTTGTGGGTCTGACGACTTAGATGAATCAGTGGCTATATCTGATCATCTCTATCATCATACGAACAAGTATACCTATGTGAGCTGAATCTTGACTTTCTTTCCTATGTGCATTACGTTATGCATTCCTATGTGGATCGAGTTGTGATTTCCTTTGTGGAAGTGATTGAACTTGGGCTCGGAGGTTGGAGTGAACTGGAATTGATGACTTAGGTATATGCATGGGCATATACCTAAGTAGAGTCGGATGTTACTTTGTGATTGTATCTTCCATTTTTGGATTATCCTTTATGGATTATGGGAGACCTTCGAGTGTCTCCAGGTCCCTACTGAGTAGCTTATACTCACCCCTGCACGGGCTATGACTGCACTACGTTGTGTTGGTTGCAGACGATGGAAAACACTGATTGTGGTTGAGGTATGAGGAGTAGGTTGGTACAAGGAGGTGGATCACTGGGCGTGGAGTACTCGGAGCGGACGGCTGGACCCGAGGAGTTGTGGAGGCTATCTGTACCCTCCCTTTATGTGGGACTTCTAGTGATGGCTTGAGGTTGTGGGTTTAATTTCAGTTGTTGTTTTCCCATTCCATTTGTACTTTACTTTCAGTTTGGGTTTGTATTCTGACCCACATACTTTTCCACACTTACTGTTGTACCCAGTTTTTACATAGTGTTTACTTCTTCTTGCTTGCTATGTGGTGTTTGTTTACATTACAAAGGAAATGTCTTCCCTTTATACCAGGAATTACGCCTTGGTTCTAGTCGCCAGCCCCTGGCCTATGGAAGGGGGGCTTGGGGTAGTCAAGGCATGGGCCCCAAGGATAGGTCATGACATATGTTCTTGTGAGGGTTCCAAATTTAATATTTCCTGCTGATTTTTATGTGCTACGAATGGAAGATAATAGGATGAATCGACATGCCCCAATTATATTTGGGAGAACTTTCTTGAAAACCGCCAAAGCCATAATTAATGTCCATAATGGTACATTATCTATGGAATTTTGTGGTGACATAGTCCATTTCATCATATTTAATGCCATGAAGCACCCCTCAGATGAACATTCCTCTCTCACGGTAAATTTAATTGTTGTACTCTCTTCCCCTAAAATCACTTCATTTGTTTCCCCGGATCCCCTTTCTAAATTTTCCTCTTTGATTCTAATTCGTGGAAATGAATCATATGTTGATTGTTATAGTGGTCTAGAAAAGTGTCATGGATGTTTATTAATTGATAATTTCTTGAACACAGAGGATCACATTACCATCGATGATACAGATAAACTTGTAAAAGCTAATTCCTCATCTGAAGATGATACCATTGAGCAGTTAGATGAGATTAGTGACCTATCACTTTCACACACACTCCCATCAATCTAAAATCCATGTGAATTGGAACTAAATCAACTGCCTCAAGATTTAAAATATTCATATCTTGCGAATAGAAACAATTTTCCCGTCATCATTGCTAGTTCACTCCCTCCTGATCATGTATTGCGACTACTTGAACTTTTGAGGGAGCATAAACTAGCATTGGGATGGACACATGCAGACATTCCTGGTATTAGCTAATAAATTTTTACACATCATATTTTATTAACTGATGAGGCTAAACCAGTGAGGAAGGCACAACATCGACTAAACCCAAACCTCTTAGAAGTAGTTAAAAAGGAAGAAAAAAAAATTTGGCTGCTGGAATCATTTACACCATCTCTGACAGCCAATGGGTCAGTCCTGTTCAATTAGTTCCTAAAAAACTGGCCTAATGGTAATTGAAAATGAAAACAATGAATTGGTTCCAAATCGTGTGCAGAATTGTTGGCGTGTCTGTATAGATTATCGCCGACTAAACCAACACACTAGGTAGGACCATTTACCATTCCCATTCATTAACCAAATGCTAGAGAGGCTAGTGGGGAAGTCCCATTACTATTTTCTTGATGGGTATTCTGGATAATTTCAGATCCATATTTCCCCCAAGGATCGGGAATAGAAAACTTTCACTTTCCCCTTTGGCACATTTGCCTATAGAAGGATGCCATTTGGCATGTGCAATGCTCCGGGTAATTTCCAGTGACGTATGGTTAGTATTTTTTCGGATTACCTAGATAATTAAATGGACGTATGCATGGATGATTTTACTGTTTATGGATCATCTTTTTATGAATGTTTAAGTAGTCTTGGTTCCATCCTAAGTCACTATTTTGAAACGAATCTTGTATTAAATTATGAGAAATGTCATTTCATTGTGTGAAAAGGTACAGTTTTGGGACATGACATTTCTGGGGATGGTATCCAAGAAGATAAATTGAATGTGGATTTCATTTCTTCCCTACCATTCCCAAAAAATGTAATTGATGTGCGGTCTTTCCTAGGTCATGCTGGATTTTATCATCGTGTCATTCGTGATTTTGTAAGATTGTACTTCCCCTCTCCGGCTTACTCCAAAAAGAAAAATATTTTTTTAGATAAATAATTTTATAAAGATTTTAATAAATTAAAATGGAGTCTCACATCAACCCCGGTAATCCAACCACCTCGGTGAGATTTACCATTTGAGCTCATTTGTGACACCTCTAACTATGCAGTTGGGGAAGTCTTATCACAAAGGTTCGATCGAGCTCCACATGTCATTGCCTATGCCTCACGTACATTGGTCCCTGCCCAAGAAAACTACACCACCATTGAAAAAGAATTTGTTTCCATTGTGTTTGCCATGGATAAATTTTGTTCAAACCTTTTACGGTCCAATGTCATTGTGTTATCAGACCATGCACCCCTCTAGTATCTCCTAAAGAAACCGGAAGCCAAACCAGGTCTCATTGGTTGGATTCTCCTCCTTCAGAAATTCAATCTAGAAATTAGAGATATAAAAGGAGTAGAGAATGTGGTGGCAGACCATATTAGTAGGATCCCCCATCCTCAGAAATTGTCTCATTCCCATGTATTCCCGTTAATGACATGTTTTCTGATGAGAAATTGTACATAGAGAAAGATGATATTCCCTGGTATTCTGAAATTGTAAATTATTTGGTAGAATATTTCATTCCTACTAATTTCAAAAAAAATCATGACAGTCATCTAAAACATGAGTCTCATTGGTAAATTTGGGATGACCCCTACCTTTGTTGCACATGTAGTGATCAGGTCCTTAGGCGTTGTGTTCCCAGTAGCTTGTTTCAGTCTGTCCTTAGATTCTGCCACACTCTTCCTTGTGGGTGCCACTTTTGTCCCCAATGGAATGCTCGCAAAGTTCTTGATTTTGGTCTCTTTTGGCCAACACTTTTTCGGGATTCCCATGGATTTTGTAAATCTTGTCATCGTTGTAAAAAATTGGGAATGTCACTAAAAGTAATGAAATTCCACAACAACCCTTGCTCTTTCATGACATTTTTGAGGTTTGGGGCATTGACATTATGGGGACATTTCCCAAATCTTTTTGAAACTTTTAAATTCTTTTGGCCATTGATTACGTATCAAAATGGGTAGAGGCATTTTCCAAAAGGACAGATGATTCCAAAACAGTTGTAGAATTTTTGGAACACAGATCTTTTGTGGGTTTGTATTGCCTAGGTTCATCATCAGTGACTGGGGTTCTCATTTCTGAAACCGAACAATGAAATCAATTTTGCATTGGTATGGGGTTGGTCATCGAGTATCTACTGCGTATTACGCACAGACTAATGGTCAATCCAAGGTGTAAAATAGAGAGGTAAAACAAATTCTTGATAAAATGGTCCAACCCAATAAAAAAGGTTGGATTATTAGACTCGATGATTCATTATGGCCTTACAGTACTTCTTTTAAAACTCCCATTGGAATTTCACCTTATAGGATTGTTTTTTGAAAGAGTTGGCACCTCCCTGATGAGATTGTGCAATGGGCCTACTGGGCCATCAAAAAATGCAATTCTAATCATTCTGGTGCAGGTGCTCAAAGGAAGTTGCAGATTCAGGAGATAGAGGAAATGAGAATAGATGCATATGAAAACTCCCGGATTTATAAGGAGAGAACCATGGCTTCCCATGACCATCTTATCCTTCATCGTCAGTTCCATATTGGGAAGAAGGTCCTTCTATACAATGCATGGATGAAATTGCATCTCGGTAAGCTTTGTTCCCGCTGGTTTGTACCATACATTTTTACTAATGTCTCTCCATTTGGTGTTGTTCAGGTTCAAAATGAATAAACCAAACAAACCTTCACTGTCAATGGGCAGTGGCTGAAGCACTTTCATGAACCCATTCTGGAGTACCCGATAGAGGAACTCCATGTTCAAGAAGCAAACTATGAATGAAATCCACCAGGATTTATCCTTCTTTCCCACATTCTCTTTTACTATAGTGAGGACACTACATACTCTAGGTTTGGGGGGGGGGGTGGATACATTCCTGGTTTAGTTAGGAATTTTCATAATTTTCTCCTTTTGTTTTCACTTTTTGGCCTTCTTTATAGTATTTTCATTTTTCCCCATCAACAATTTCGATGTTCCATGATTTGGAGACCATAAAGTGGGGAAAGTAAAAATACCATAAAGAAGGATAAAAATAACATGTGTATGAATTTACAATCAAGGAGTGATTTTTTTAGTGAATTTGTTTAATGTCAATGATATAAATGGTCGTATCTATGTGAAACCTTTGAGACGATTGATGCCCTTTGTGTGAGTAGTTTTTTGGAAGACTGTGTCACTAATATCTCCAAATATTTGGGCACCAAACCACAACGTGTGAATATTTCTTTCTTAATATAAGGTAAATATATGTTTGGTTAATATTTTTCAACTGGAAATGATATTTCCATACATTCGTTCCTTATCTGATCTGTTTCATTACTGTACCAGATTGACCTATGCGTGTGTACCTAATGTACGACTATTGTATACCTACAAAAAAAAATTTGTGTCTTGGGAAAGTCAACAACCACTCATCCTAAACCTTTGATCTTTTTATAACTATTTCAATTAGTGTCATGAGGAGATAAAACAAGGGTTGAGAGATGATTGTGAGATTTGTTCTAAATGCAACTTCAAACATAATAATAAATGAGGGGAGTGATGAAATGTGAAACATATAGGGATATCTTGGTTGGGAGCTTATGGTTTGACTTCAGGTAATGCTTAAATGAGTGGGTCTTGAAATACGATTGCAATGGTTGTAGGACAGGTTCGGAGACAAAATCATTTATGCTGAAAAATGTTAAAATAACATATATTTATTGGATAAAAAGAGGAAATAATATCATGGAATGGTATTCACACACACACATAGAGAGTTAGTGTCATGTTTTACTTATGAATTCATTTATCAATTGGGTATCGTGAATCTTTTTGAATTTCACTATGATAAGATTTATGAGACATCTTTTTCTATTTTCACTAGGAAGAACTCCTTGGTGTGGTTCGTGCATTGATCACATACTTTAAATAAATTTTCCTCAAATTCTAAATCTTTAGTATGTTGGAAATATATATATATATATATATTCATCATTGTATTTGGATATGTGACTTTTCCCAGGAGTGAAAATGTTTAGTGGTGGGGGTGTGATTGTACCACGATTTACTGTTTTATTCCACCATTACACCGCCGTTTTAGACTAGTTTTGTAATAAATATTCCAAATATAATAATAAATTGCACATTATTTTTGAATCATTTATTTAATTTTAATCAACATTATAATGTGAAATGTTACTTTTTTTATTTCAATGTAGGTGGAGATGATTTGGAGGGCCCTCGATGAAGTGGAAGAAAAATGGGCCAAAATTGCATGGATCCATGGACATATATAAACTTTTTTGCAGAGTAAACAAAATATTTGAATTCAAATGGGCTGAAATATTGTGGGCCTGTCCAAAATTTAATAGGATGCATTTTATATTAAGGAAACCAATCCTGATTCAGCTTCTATGGGGCCCATATGAATAGATCTATCCAAGCCACCGAATTTGGACCATGTCAAATGTGGTGTTCTGTATTTTATCAATATCATGAGCTTTATTTGTACATATGGTGCCGAAAATTAGGTGGAGAGAGTAAAGAGGTAGGGATACAACTTTTATATTTTCTCTATAGCGAGATAATTCTGTCTGAAGATCGAAACACATGGTACATGTGGATTGATGAAATATGTGTGCCTAAAACCACCTTCCAATTTTCCTATAAAAGGGCACCAAGGGAACCTCATTTGCAAGTTTTTCCAAGCAGTGAAGTGCTACCAATTTGGATTCCTAGAAGTGTCTACTAATCACCTTTTAGGTTCTGGAGGCCCTTATACTCATAGGGGAATCAAGGATGAAGAAAGAGTTCCATCTGAGCTTCCTCCTCCACCCGATGTTGAGCTAAATGGTGGGTGTTCGTTGTGAGGGAGCTACACACATGTCAAGGGAGTTCTGATGCATACACTAGATATTGGTTTGGATTAATTTGGGTGTCTAAACATTTTATTCCAAGTATCTTATTTTATTTCAGATTTTAATGCTCGATATGATGCATTTGAGTGTTATGCTCTTAATTTATAACTGATCGGTGTGAGGTTTTGAGTGTGTGACTTGTGTAGTTCAGATTGGAAATAACAAGAATCCTTTTCATACCCACCTTATTGAGATTTCAATCTGCTTTGGATGCTCTTAATCCATTCGTAAGTACTGGACCTTGTCAATACGATTGTTACGTCAAGGTTTGGTCCTTAAAGCATTGAAATTAAAGCTTAGGAATTAATCGGGATTCAAATTAACTCCACCCAAAGAATTAATCTAAACCTAAGATGAATCTCAATGAACAATGAATTTGATATGTGTGTAGTGAAATCACATTGACCATTTTATCTCATAATTTTTAAAATCCACTAGGTCACTCAACTTTTAAGCTATTTCAACTAAGTCATTGTTTTAGACTATTTCCAAAACTACCCCCTCTCTTAGTCATTTTTATTAAAAATGCAAACTCTAAACCTACCAACGCTCCTTGAGAGATGACCTAGGGTATACCCTATACAATAAATAAACCTTAAAAACATAATAAATTTGACATGTCATTACAATGAAGTCAGGCATTCATAAAATTATTACGTAGGGAGTAACCCTCATGGTTACATTTGGAATATCGATCACAGTTTATTCCCTAAATCTCCTCGGAGAAACCTTAGCGTTTAACTCCTTCTCATTACCCTATGAATTGGAGAGATATCTCAGGATCACCCACCCTTAGTTAATCATGGAACCACATGACATGATAAACAATTCCCAAGAACTATAACATAATCGTATCACATAAAACATGCATAAAGGAAACATAACATTTCCACATTTCAATCACAAGATATCAATAAAACACATTGATATAATCAAAAAATTATGAAAACCGTTGTCAATACCAAAATAAAAGAAAATTAAAACAAGTTATTTATTTTTCATTTAAATGTTATGGCTTGTAGAGGAAACCAAAACTCAAATAATGGTCAAGGCGGCGGAAAAAGTAATTGCCACCACATACGTAAGACACAAACATTTATTTTGACATTTAGTAAAAGACTTCATGTAAAAATATTCATTTTTAATGAACATAAATGTAAAAGGGATTATTTTACAACTAATAATAGAAGGTTGTATACAAATTTAAGTATGACTCAATGAAAGGAGATTGAGACGAAGACCCTTACAAGGACGGTTTCTTTAGAATAAGGATAAATCATTTACAAAATTATGTGTGAGAAATATAAATACACTCAATATAAGTGGATATTATGTGTAAAACAATCAAAGTTCATCCAAACATATTCATAGCATGACATAATCAAGAAGTATAGGTTTAACCCAACGAACTGAAATTAGGTTAAGAAGTTCCCTTACAGAAATTCGACAGCCTAATGACATCACATTATAATTCCGAATATGAGTTGATGAGAGATATAAAGGGAATATAATCACTTGGACATAATATTTACAGCAATAAGGATATATAAGAACATATCCCAACATAAGAATATGTAAATTAAAAGACCAAAAAACGAATTCTTTTAAAAAGAGGAGGGTGAATGGTTCCCTTACTGATTGGGTGACTTCCAAAACGTACACCCCATGAAAGAAGGGTCATACAATGAAGATGTAAATACCCATAAATTAAATCATATTACATATATGATACAATCATGGGAAGTACATAAACCACACAAAAGGAAATAGTAAAAAATATAGCATGAATCTCTTGGGAATAAAATGTGATATAAAAACCCCTTACCTCGTTGTAATAAATCAAGTCGTATGACCAAAAGATAATAAAAACAAAATAAATCATAGAATTACATGAATATAAATATAATTAAGATAATATATATAAAATTGTAGTACAAAATACAATACATGTAATAAATAATTATCGAACAATGGAAATCTCACAGAATTATAACTGAGATAAGAAATCCCTTACCTCATGTCCCACTTGACTCGCTTGTATGTTACTTGTTCTTCCTGAATGATAATAGTAAATTAATTTCTTCTGGATTAATAATATTTGACATGTTTATTATTCCTTTTATATCAATTATTACTTTTCTATAATAGTTATTTAATTGTTTGAGTTCATAATGTATTTTTTGTCCATGATCGTTACACGAGTCAAAAATAATTTTTTTTGAAGAGATATGTCCATGTAGTTATAATTACATCATCTTCGGAATTATTTCCATGATTTAAATATCATATATATCCATTATATATGTATTCCATAATTTTTGGAGATATTAAATGATATTTATCATTAATGGAGATGGTAGGTCGTACGTACGCATGAACGCTACTTTCATTTTTTGTCATATTAATGGACATTAAATATAAATGAGACATATATATATTATAATTACAGAATAAAAAATATTTTATATAGGTAAAATATGTTCATTAATTACATGCTTTATAAATTCCATTTTTGGCATGAATGAGTCACATCACTTGAGGGGGCGGTTGTCCACACTTCCTCATATGAAATTATCGTATTTGGAAAACCTTCAAAGCATAATCGTATGGTTAAAATATAATATAACGAAGCATTTAGATCGCATAAATATAATATATATCATATATAAATATAGTTACATCATAATTTCCTCCATGAGAGGTGTTAAAAGAAGAATGAAGAATCATCGTTTCTTGAGACATTAATTCGCCATCCACGAAAACAGTATATTCCTTAACCATTAGACGGAGGTTTGTGTAAGTGTAGGTAGAATAATTATCATTAAAACATAGTAGTATATTTAGGGTACTTTTTTTTATGATATCAAATAATTACAATATAGTGGTGAGTGAAGAAGAAAAATAGATGAATGAAACTCTAGAGAAGACATTACATCTAAATCGGGTAACTCTATTTGATTTGAGCCAAAGGCTTACTTGGAAAGACGTCATCACAAAGTGAGGAATCTAAGAGTGAGAGTGGGATGTGGAGAGATAATATGAGATGATGTTGGATGATCCAAGTGCTTGAGAGGTGTAGGTAAGGGGGTATTGGTGGGGGCCTTTTATAAGATGGAGGCAGGTCACTTTTGGAATGTCTTGAAATGTTACATTATTATATAATGATTTTAGGATTTTAAAGGACCAAAAATGATATATTTTAAGGATAAGGTGATAAGGGTTCAAAATCCACCCATAAAATAGGTTTTCTATAAGTTAATGTTTTAGATTTTACCATATATAAGCATTTTATTTAAATCATTCATTAATGAGGTAATCACTACATCATCATGGTGTCAGAAATACATTTATTTATTTAATGTCTAAAATTTATAAAAAAAAACCATGATGTAGGAAGTCTTTTTATATTTCCAATGACTATTTATTGTCTATGAGATCAATTATGTAAACAAAATTAATATTGTTTTACTTAGGTGTTACATAGTTTGGTTATATTTTCCATTCTTAAAAAATAATATGCTAAAAGGTCACTATCAAACAAACTTGATTCCATGGGGTCCCTAAGCTGGAACAAGGAATCCCATGGTCTTCCATGACACAACCAAGAGGATTTGGACACATTTTGGGTTCATTTTATGTTATTATGATATTATTTTATTACCCTTAACTACCCGATTACAAATTAATCATGTTAATTAAAGATAATTGTTGTCATTACTATTCATAATGTTCAAAAACAAAAGAGTATTATTACATAATTTGGTCCTTATGATTCCAAATATGGAATCCATTTAACCAAATTTGAAACACAGAAATTACAGTAATTAATTTAAAAATTATTTTCATTGTCAAAACTTAAGACATGTTTTTTAAGAAGTAAAATTTATCATAAGATTGACTAGTTTTTACATCCAATTGAAAATTTAAATTACTTCCAATGGAAAACATTAAATTAAGTGATAAAAAAATAATTCAATTAAACTTTAAAACCAATTATAGTGACAATCTAACTACATAATTAAATTAGATGAAAATGATGTTTTGAAGTAAAATTCATTATATTTCACTATTCATTAAAAATTAACATTTGTCAGAAAAATACCAAAAATTTATCCAATGTAAATCAGATATTCTAAATTTAAAAATTATGTCCATATTATAAAATTTTAAACATATAAGTTTCATTAATTTATTTTATAATTAATTTCCGTTGTCAAAACGAATGCCGTATTTTTAAGAAACAATACCAATCAAAAGATTGACAAATGTTTATGTCCAATTTAAAATTTAAATAAATTCCAATGACCACCATTAAATTAAATGATAAATATATATTCTAAGTAAACTTTAAAACAAATTACAAATATAATCTATCCCTATAAATAAATTATATTAAAAGGAGGTTTTTAAATATAATAAAACATTTCTAACTATTTATTAAATATGAACATTATTGGAAAAATAACAATAATTTACAAAAAGTACACATTGATGTAACGATTTTAAAGAAGGATTTAGTTTTGTCAAATATAACATTTACAATTGATAAAAATCAGTTTCAAAAAGGGTTCACCATCAAAAGGCAGTTAATTGACCATTTAATGAATATTAGAATATTTATTCTTAAAATTTGATTCATTCGCATTTTAAGCCTCTAACATTTCTTGGATAAATGTAAAAATATTTTACAAACATATAAAATCATTTTTTAGTTAGTTTTATTAATTCACGCCGTTACAACGGCTAGGTGTTAACTACCATAGAAAATAATATTATTATATTATTAGTGTGCAACCTAAGATTTCAAAGAAAGTCGTTGTTGCGTATTGGGTACGCCATAAAACATATAATTCATGTATAAAGTAATATTAACATTTTATTTACTAATATTAATATATATTATCATTTCATGCTAATTATTTACCTGGGATGTTATAACTAGTGATGGGTCTCGCTACTGGTGACTGGTCAGGAAGGAAACTCTCCACTAAGAGGGCTCTTTTTAATACCCCCGCTTATGACAGGATGCTAAGGGAGATCATCGAAGCTCTGATCTTTCACATGAGCCCCTCCTCGAAGGTCTGGGCCCTGAAGAATGGCTACATCACCATATCTGTGGAGTAGCATGAGACTTAGGTGAACCTCACTGAGTACTGTGCCACCGTCATGCTAGCCTATTGTAGATGTAGTAAAACCAGTATCCATAACATACATAGGGTGGCTGGGACAAACTCTTCCCAAAATAGGATCTCGAAGTCTTCCCAACGATGTGTCATCTCATCATGATTTTAGAGCATCGGGCTCCACCATCTGCCTACTCCTGCATGAAGAAGACTCACGACAAGGATCAATATAAGGTCGTACGGTGTTCCTATTTGTTTGAAGAGTCTCCCCACGGCCTCCAGTAAATCCTCAGCTACCTGCGGGTCCGTCTCACCACTGAACCTTGGCGGCCTCTGGTGCTAGAACTCGTGCAACACACTCAATCAGTGTGCACTCTATTTTGTTGGGGATGGTGGTATCAGTGTCCCAATGGGTAGTGGTACTGCTGGTGCCTCCGCTATGATATAGCCCTGCACTGAGGATTCATCACTCGGTGGGATGTCATCTAGTACAACTCTCAGAACCCTAGCTGGATGTCTGCGTGGGGCCATCCTGAAATGATATAGGAGTTCCATGATCAATAAGATATACCTGGTGAGATGACTCAAAGAGATCATAATGAAAACTCATGAAACACAAACTCAATTAGTGTTTTCATGCCATGAGTCAGAAATCAAAATTCAGGGTCCTGGTGTATGGATAAGCCGGCTGCCGAACCGACAATGGACTCCCTGAACTGAAAAGCACACTCGGTGCCCTTAACACTATTGATTCACAAAAAAATATCGGAGTCCTATGTTTTTCGGTAGAACCGACTCCTATGATACCAAATTTTCATGACCAGTCCCCCGGGACCCATGTTATGACTACCCAAAGCCCGCCTTCTATAGGCCAGGGGATGGAGACTAGCACCAAAGGGCTAAATCCCAAAACTGGGAAGGCAATTAATTTATAACATAAAACACACACAATATAGTACACATATGGATACAAAACACTATTTGAAACTGTATAAAAAGAGAGTGATGAAATGTAAAGGGGCTGGAAATACAAGCCCAAAGTAAAGTAAAAGGTCATCTGAAAAAGAAGACAATATATGAATGGTGACAAACAGCTCCTGGAGTTTCCACCATGGATCCTACCAGAAGGGTAGGTACAATTAGCCTCCTCAGCACTCCACGTCTGTAAGTCTCCTCTGGGTACCGACATGTCATGAGGTCCACCTCTGCGTAATGTCCAATCCTAGTACACTTAGCATCGGTCAACGATATCTGTCATCTACATCCGACACAATGAGGTGCGGGCATATCCTGTGATGGGTGAGTGTAATGATACTAGTAGGGACCCTGATACCCTCACGATCTGAAAATATAGATCAAGGATAAACCACAAAATATGAAATCAACATATAACCCCGCTTTGGTATATGCACATACATACACCTAAGTTATCTAGTAATCCATCTCAATCATGAGGAAACACTAGAGTTACTGACTCAACTCACATAGGTATGAAACTTATGTAGAGAGATAGAGATGATCAGATATATCCACTGAATCATCTAAGCTATCAGACATACACTGGATCTAGGACAATCAATTAGAACTGTCAGACCCACACATGATCTAGGATTAGTAGTGAGAGCTGTCAGACCCACACAAGATCTAAGACTAGCCGATAGAACTGTCAGACCCATACAGGATCCAGGAACAGTAGTTGGAGTTGTCGGACCCACACATGATCCAAGACCATCTATTCTGTCAAAACCTAACTGAATCAAGGAACAAAAGTCAGAAATGTCGGATCCATATAGAATCCAGGAATAGTCGTCAGATCGCAGCCTGCCATAAGGTTTTTACAAAGCATGCATGATTTTGGTAGGGTACTCTCCACATGCCAAGAGTCAATACTTCATATTCCAAAAACTCCCAAGAAGAAGTATTTCAGAGGTCAGTCACATCATAGGGGTATCAACGTAATAGACGTTTCATCAATCAGACGCCCGGTCTGTGAGATAATAGCCTTTTAGTGCAGGGGGCCTGGTAGGATTCGTGTACAATCCATCCTGAACATAACTCAACATTACCACAAACTATAGTGTGGCATACACAAAGAAACCATCGCGCCCCAAGAAAAAAAACACCGCTAATGGTTCATTAAATGGTCATTTGGTTCCAAATATATAGCCAAAGGACGTAAAGGTTCGGTAGTGGGGTTGGGTTCGGTCAGACTCGGTTGGACCAACCTGGCCTGACCCAGTCTTGGCCGACTGGGTGTGGGTTTACCCGGTCAGAATATATGGGTTTTTCTCGGCCCAATGGGCATGCCATCCTGTTATGTTCAGCCGAGTATACTGGGCCTGGCCCAGCACACTACGAGGGCAGTTCGTCCAGGACGTCTCCGTGGGGGGTGCGACTCAGCCTAAAGAGCGTGGCTGGTTCGATTCAGGCAACGATGGAGAGGCGTGGTTCGGGTAGCTTGGCCCGGAAGGCCGAGCATGTTCATCTAGCGGTGTCGTGAGGTAGGTCGTGGGCCAACTCCGTAGGCTGGAACAGCTCGGCTGGGCAGGCCGGGGGGGCCTGGGTAGGTCTGCGGGGCGGTTGGGCAGTCCGGGTGGCGGCTTCGGAAGGTCGCCAGGGTGGCTGGGCAGGCCTGGTGGCGGCCTAGGTATGCTGTGGGGGGTGGCCGGGCAGGCCGACCGGGCAGCGGGGCATCCCGGGTGGTGGACCTGGGAGGCCGACCTGGCCGGCAGGGTGGTCGGACCGGACTGTCGGCAGCCTAGGCAGGCCAGCGTGCAGCCGGGTAGGCCGGGCGGTGTCCTGGGCAGGGTAGTAGGGGGGCCGGTGGGGGTCGGGCGGCCGGTTCGGCCAATGGAGGCGCCGGAAGCCTTGGGTGCGACACGGTTCACGGAGGCTGCGGGTATTGTGACCTTTGACTTTTTCCACCATTGTCGCCTATTTGATTCATTTTCATGACAACGATTACTATAAACATGATCGTCGGAGGGGTCAGGCTATGTTGGTTTGGCCCGCACCCTACGCGGTTAGGGTGGTATTAATAGGATCGCAAGTATGAAGCACAACAACCCAAGTTCTTCATTTTGAGAGTATGGAATAACATGTGTAATGATAATACTTAGATAAAAGTAAACCCCTACCTTTGTTCTTCGTTCATTGATGGAGTCACGGAAGGTAGACGAAGAAGTTCGTCGTTCGTCACGTCTGTCGCACACTTCCAATCCTGAGCTGCGTCGACTCATGGATGACGCTCCACATCGTTAGGTGTCCAAGAGAAAAGTCAAATAAGGATCTTCACCAGTGTTCTTCATTGGAAAAACTTATTCTTCGTTCTTCATTTTCATTGGGAGAATTCTAATCCTCCCAATTTCTCCTCTCAAAACACCTAAGGTTTCCAACGTAATGAACAATTCCCACTAAAATAATAATCTATTTCCTATTATTTTTTATGTTGGTACAGAATTCAAAAATAATGAAATAAATTAAATGTCCCCACCTAATTAACTCATGAGGTTGGCACATTTAATAAATAGTGTTGGCTCAACAATTAAATATGAGGATTTGGAACATTTAATTAGGGGAGTTGGTGGCACCATTAATTGGGGGAATTAGTCACGGGATGCCCCCACACCATAACCCCTCGTGGGCGGTTAGGTTTGGGTGGGACCCACCTCCATAACCTCTCATGGGTGGTTAAGGTGGGGTGGTCCCCACTTCCAACCTCAACATGGAGGTTTTAACCAACTAGAATAAAAATAAAGCTGCCACATTATTTTTATCTATCTTATTCATTCAAACCCAAAAACTAAATTTTATTCACAACCAACTATCGTCGAGGTGAATGTCTTCTTAAGAGAATATCAGCGCTGTGAGTTCAACAGTGCCCTTGTATTTTAATTTTGAGCACCGATTCAAAAGTTATAAAAACCCGATCGTACATTTACTGAACATACCAGAACAAAACATCAGAAATTAATTCTGGGCACACCGGGGGTCAGAATCATGCGCTGTAATTTTTGCGAACTCATAAAATGCACATGTATTTAAAAATAATATTCCATGGAAATTCCACGTCATTACAACCTAACTATTCTTTTTTATCTTCCCTTTGTTCTATAATAATTTTTTTAAGAATTTATAAAATTTGAATTCATTTTATTCATTCCATTAGGTATTTTAATTTATTTAGAAATAAAATATGAAACAACATTGTTTCATTCACTGAATCCTCCCCAATGATATTTCCATAAAATATTTTTAAGGGATATAGACATTCCCACTTATAATAATTGATGAAATATGATTTGGGTATTGGTATTTAAAAACTAGTAATCGAAAATTCTAGATTTCTAATGACAATGTCATGTATGCCTTATACTGATTGATGTAAATAATTATTTAAAATTGAATACGTTCTATGGGATATGAACATTTGCTTGATATAATTTTATTGACACAATTATTTAATCTCCCAATCATCATTGACATTTTCTGAGTCCATTCCTTCTATAAATTCAAGTTGATTTATATTTTTATTGAATACTCTATCATGACTCTATATTTTCCTTATTAAATAATATTATGATCATTTCCAGTTAATGATATGAAGCCTAGAATAGTCAATAATCATTATGTGTAGTTTCATTTAACATAATAGCCCATTAATTATTTCAATATTTCTTATATTCCATCATTAATGTATTATTTTTAATCAAAAGGTATAAATTAAAATATTTATTAAATATTTACAGTATATTCATTCTCCAACTCTTTTTCAATAATGAATTTACTATATATTTCTTTTTTAAATCATCTATTTTTTCCCAATGCACAATGTTAAATAATACAGATTTATTGATTTATGTTTGACTATAAATAATGATTATTTATTTATAGATTAATTCATTAAATAAATTGAAACGTTTTCATTTGAAAATATTATATTAATGATTAATCATAAACAAATAATTTATTTTTAAAAACATAATACCATTAACATTATACTACTGTATAAATTATAATTTGATGATTTCATATAATGAATCAATGGAAAATAATTAAAATTATTGATAGGATTTGATGTAATAAAAATTCAATTAAATTGATGAAATTGAATGGATCCAAACTATTTTCTATTGAAAATTCTTCATGCCCAAAGGAAACATATATTTCCACCCACATTCCCCAATAGATCATAACAGTTCCATTGATTCATTAAGCTATCATACTATAAAATGAAATATATTTATTTTTATTCTATTGTAACTTGTTTTCTAATAATAGAAATATTACTATTATTCAAACTCCACATTATATTTCTTAAAAATTTCATTAATGAAAGATATTTTTTAATAATTAATTAAAATAAAAATTTCATGCTCGAACATGAAAAAATGAAACCATATTTAAATTTTATTCTCTCAAATAAGATGTAACAAAATTATATTACACTTTTAAAAGGAATAAAATTATATAAATTATTAGTGAATTAAAACTTCATATAAATCTTAATTATAAAATTTCACTTATTTTACATAATTCTTCGAAATTCACTAAATAATAATATGAAATGTATATTGTTTTAATCAAATTATGTTATATAATGAATTAATTTTTAATCCTAGGATATTACACCATATGATATTAGAAAACTATTAGACCAAGTTTCGATTGTGTATTATTCTAGTGATATGATAATCTTATATTGGAGAAAGATGTTTTTTTTCTGGATCATATCGATCATGAAATCCAAAATTTATAGTTGTTTCATAGATGAATTCATAGTTTATATGAAAATATCATTGTACATCAGAAATCATTGGATAGTTTTAAGGAATCAATTTGGTTCTATAGATGTTAAGTCACTTTATTCTTATTCAAAAAAATTATTTTTTGGATGAAAAATTTGATATTTTAAATTTCTCTAGTTAAAAAGATGAAGTTGTACATCTCATGATTTTATATCTTGATTTTGGATAATCCATTTTATACTATATGGTTCTAATTTTCTTTTCACGTTTGGAATTTGATAATTCCTACTAGAATGTATGGATAGTTTCATATTTTATAGTGAAAGATAACAACATACATTAATTTTGGGATTTAGTGTTTCGAAGGATCAATTTACCTACTTTATATTGAAAAGATTCTTTTTTGTATAAATAGAATATGAATTTATAAACCCAAAAAAACTATTTTATTTTCTCTTGATAAATCAATAAAAACTGTGTACAGAATATATGGATACATGAGGTATTTTTTCATTGATTGTTAATGTTATTGTATTTTTTTATTGGGAGTGAATTGATTTAATGTTTCTGAGATCCACCCTCAATATTTTATTAGTGAATTTATGGACTCTAATTTTCAGTTCCATCTATATAATTTTTTCATTGATCTATTTATCCATGGGTATTATATTAATGGATTGCTATTTTTTGATTTGAGGAATACAATTAATGGGAGATCATATAGCGGTATAGACATTTATAAGGTATGATATTTAAAATAATCTATGTATGTGTTGTTAGTGATTTATTATATTCTAGTAAATTTGGCGATAGTTAACTTTTATGAACCACAAGAAACTAATTTAATATTTACAAAAAATATAGTATATTCATGGAATGTGAATATAATTTCAACAGAATAATAAATTAATTTGAAAATATTATAATTTTGACATCATAAAATTGGAAATTTGTTTTTCTGAATAAATAAGATAATTAGACGAAAATTAGTTGTGAGATAAAAATGAAATTAATGAGATGTGTTACATGTTATTAATTATGATGTAATGTTATAAAAATAGTTTTCAAATATTTTTCACAATGTTGTTAACCTTTATAATTGAACGTGTTATAAACTAGAAATATATTTGATATGGTTTGTATGGTAAAGTATTAGTAGTAAACTATTAAAAATGTTTGGCTAAATTTTGGATCTCTATGTTCAATTTCCAAGAGAAGTGTTTGCGTAAGAGTAGAATAGGATTTTTTTAGTTATAATTGCTCTATTGTGCGTTGTGGTTATGAATTTGTCTTGATATTGTAATTTAATGAAACCATTTGTCTATATAATGACTATGGTTAAATGATTATTTAGTTATTTCAGTCATCATAGTTATTGGTATAGATATTTTATGGATGGGGTCTTCCCTACGGATGATAAAAATGTTGGTTGTGGTTCTCCTACCATATGAAAACATTTTATGGTTTATTATGATTAATATTTTTTTCTATATAATTTTTATTGGTAATGTTTAATGTTTTTCATTACATAAATAAAAAATAATAATGAGTTTTTATATATGTTCATCGAAGGTGGGGTTAGTTATAAAGGAAGATCATGAAAAACGGCTATGTTTTTATAGTTTTATGGCTATGTATTGTGTAGTAGATGAAATTTGGTATAAATTTTATAAATAGAATTTTCAAATAAAAAATTCTTAAATTGATTTATATAGATACATTTCATCGATTAAGGTTATAATAATACGCTTAATCTGTTACTTGAGAGGATGAAGGATGAAATTATTGGATATCATTACAAACAAAATCAATTATTCATTGTATTCTTCTAATAGACTTGATTGTGTGAGGAGTTTTTTAGGGAGGTGGTAATTTAGTTTTGTTGTTAACTAGATAGTATAAATAGAATTTGTGTGATGGTGGTGGTCCCATAATTGTATGGATGAATCATTTCTTATCATGTTTATGAAATACTATTAACATTTTCAATTGAGATATTGTGTTTGATCATATGTTTTGTATAGTATTTTATAATTTTTAATTAAATATTACAATAAATACATCAATATTACTGTTTTAATAACATGTATTGTAGTCACAATCTTAAAACATATTATTGTTGAGAATATGGGGAAAAACCAAATCCCATTTATAGATCACGATAAATTTACGTAGGTATGGGATGAGAAGATTGAAGAATCCAGACGTAGTGGATGTGTGGCGGTTCAGAGGGTCAAACTTTTCATCTTCCATTATCAATGACCAATCTAGGATCAATGCGTTGTTGAATTATAGTATCCATGGATTGAAATATATGATTTAAATAAAGAGATGAATAACATCAGTTCTTAGAAATAAGATCATTCAACTCATTTTTTTCAATTATTTTAATAATTTGTAATGATATTAAATACCTGGTTCATTGGTACAGTCTTCATTGACAATCATTGGTCATCCATATTGACCCTTCTAGATAGCCTTTGCTAAAATTGTAAGGATCCAGAGATGATTCCACCTAATTGTTATCCATAGAAGCACTAATAATCTATGAGCAATGCCACTCATTCTCTAGTTTCTAGCAAGGTAGAACGAATGTGTTCTATCAATTCTTACTGATCACTCATTCCTTGGCCTTGCAGAACATCTCTCAATCTTGGTAGGGGTAGATGAGAGTAGTTGAGGGGGAAATTTTTTGCCACAAATATTCTCAATTCACTTGGGTTTGGAACAGTAGACATGCCTTATTATTAATTGAAAAGGGCTTTCAGTTACAATATTTAATTGAAAAAAACAATTAAATGCAATTATATCTTTTTGAGAAAGCTCATCTGAAAAAATAAAATAATAAAAACAATTATTTATGGTTCACCAACATGTACACAATGGATACATAAATTAAATATCAAGACACATAATGATTAATATATTATTATTATTTCACATTCCAACTTGATAAAGATTATTTTCGTAATTATAAATACTTAATTTTTCAAAAAACATAGTCATGGTCTATTTGAACCGATCTTCCAATTTTTGGACAACCGAATAACATATTTTATTCTCAAAAATGTTTTTTTGTCACAAAATTGAAAATAAATATTTATTGAATGTTCAAAAAAATAACTAATTAAATTTTATTCAAAATCTATAGAATAAATATTTATTTAATTTCTGATATCAATTTTAACGTGAATAAAAATATTCTTTGGTATAGAGAATAAAATTTATTCCATTAACCAAAATAATAAAAAATTAATTGAGACCACCAGAAGAACATAGTGATTGTCCCTTTAGGATTCGTTCTTTTTGGTATAGGGTGGGTTTGCTTAATTTCCAATATTACTATATAGAAACAAGTCAAATAACCCATGGAAAAAACATAAAATCGGAATGAAGGCATCCAAATATAAAAACTCACTATGTAATATAATCAAATTTTAACAATATCTAATGAAGACTATTTCATGGTAGTGTCATCAACCAAAGTTCTTGATAAATAATTCTTAGAGTATCTAAAATAGAATCTTCATTACACTATTTCCATGAAATTTTGGGTGACTGTTCTATTTTTATCAAAGGGATGAGATATCAACATTAATAAATAGAAGGGACAAATAATTTCACGATTGATCCACTAATAACATGTCATTCAGGATGCACCCAACATACCCTACATCCTGCCAACATAGGGAATGATGGGTTTGGACAATAAATCTATGTGAACAAGTCATGACATGTTTTGATGATAATATTAATGTTTAAGGACCATTACACACAATCATAGATAGGAATATCTGATGACACCAAAACCTACAGAATTCCTACTTGTGGGTCTACTATCGTAGTCTCATGTATTGTAGATTACCATGTGCGAACATAATTAGAAGAAGACTCATCAAATTATGAGTAATCCCATTGAATGGTGAGTATACTATGTGTCCCATCATAGCTTTCAATCTAACCACATGACTATATTTATGAATATTTTCATAGCAATTCATGGTTTTCACCCTATTGGTGAACATCTATATCCTTATTAATGATACAAATAGTCTTGGACATCATTACATTATAATTTTGTTAAATAATGAACAGTATGTAATAACATGTTTAATAATTAAATACCTCAATATTCATGTAATAAATGTACAATGAGATGGTTCTAGGACACCAACATCAACTAACTCACACATGGACTAGAGAGAACTACATAAGAATTTCAGTCCGCTAGACCTCACATTATTATCTTGTTTTGGTTGAGTCTAGGACTTTGTCATGGGGTATGCCAGATTATCATCCAATGAAATACTTCACATTTTAACTTCTCCTCTCCAAAAAAAATATATCAAGATATGATACATCTATTGTATGTGCTCTGTCTACAGATGTGACTTTGGATCTTTTGCGAGACCCACTATTTTAGTATCAACACAATAATATGTGATGGGATCTATATAGTTAGGTACCTCATCTAGATATTTGATGAATCTATACATCCAAACTACATCATTCGCTATCGTAGATGGTAAAATATAATGTTACTCTACTATAGAATCGGTGACCACCCATTTCTTTGAGCTCATGCTACTCCCAACACCTCTATTATAATTGAATATGTGTCCCATTTTAGACTTCATCTCATCTTGATTAGTATGGAAACTAGAATATTCCTATTCAATATTGAATAGTTCCTCATCTACTCCAAAGACCAGTAATATATCCTCAGTACGCCTTAGATACATATGGATATTCTGGACTTTTATCCAATGGCAGTCAAGTGGATCAAATTGTAATCTTACTACTACACAAAATAAAAATGTGACATCAATCATAGTACATGGAATATTATTCATGATTGATCCAATCTAGTATATATATGGAATCATTTTCATTCTATTTATTTCCTAAGGTGTCTTAGTGAACATTTTCTTTAAAAAATGAATGTTATGTGTTGCTAGAAAAAATCCCCTCTTTGATTGTTCCATAGTGAATGTTTTTAGTATCTTGTCTGTAACACCCTAAGATTTTATGAAAAACTTTATTTTTAATTTCATTAATGTCTTGTGTTTTAATATACATCAAAAGGAGCTTGCACAACACGAAACCCTGGCTTGGCTTGTATTACACGCAATCACGACCTTCCATGATAGAATGTGTTGTACACAATATCAGGTTTCACTGAACAATGATATATGGTCATAATATTATTATGAACTAGCCTTTATGAATATTATCAACTATATTTTGAATTTTATAACATTATTATTCATCTTACACATTTTCTAGAACATGGTATGTGAACAAAATCAATTTTTCGAGTAAAATAAGTATTTTTCAAAAAATGATGTTTTGCCGCCTTTTGATGGCGCACCCACATTAAATCATGTTTTTGACATGTATATAAGTTCAATTTGAAAAAATAAAATTCTTCTTTGGAATCAGGATATAAAAATTTACTTTGGATATGTTTTTTATATAATTCTGATAACTTTCATATTTAAATGAATAGTAAAAACACGCTATATTTTAATTAAAAACAACATTGTTCATCACAATAATTTTTATGGTAAGATTATATTTTTAATTTTCTTTAATGTTTAATTAGAATATATTTTTACCATTTAATCCAATGATGGTCAATGGAATTAATTTCACTTTGAAATTGGATATAAACAAGTATCAATCTTTTGATAGTTATTGTTTCTTAAAAAACACGCTATTTGTTTGGATAATGGGAATTAATTTTAAAATTAAGTAATTCCCCTTCTATGTTTTGAATTTGGAAAAATAGACATCAATTTTTAATTCGTAATATCAAATAATGCTTAGGCTGAATTTTTGGTATTTTTCTGAAAAACTACAATTTTCGATGAATAGTGAAACTACTTAGTGATAGTTAAAAAACTGACTTTTTTTAATTTAAATTAAATTTTACCACATCTATGAATTGAATTTCAAAAATCCGAGAGACACGATTAATATTAAGGACTAAAATGTGGTTCAATGAGATGAAAATAATTTTGGGTGAATAGTAACTTTTTACTTTTATTTACCACGGTTAAAAGTAAATAGGATAATTAAGGGTAAAAATGATATTATTATTACCCTAACACATGTCCTAATTCTATTGTATAAGTGTAATTCGACTAAAAAAACATTAGGAATAAAATATGACCATTTAGGCCTACTTGAATTAGATTAGGACATTTAATATTAATTTATTTAAAGAAGGGTTAAAATAGTTAAAATCAATGTTTAATAAGTATATAAATTTTAATATATGGTTATACATAAGATAAATTCGACTATAAATATTCATTAGAAAGATAAAAATACTTCCTACATAATAGTGTTTTATTTATAATTTTTAGACAGTAAATAATCTAATTTATGTATGACACAATGATGATGCAGTAATTATCTTATTAATGAAATATTGACATAATTGATGTTATAAATACCCAAATAAATGTAATTTGAGATTTTTTATGAATTAAACTAATTTTATCGGTTAATATGACATTTTATTATTTATTTAGTTAACTTTTTTCGAACTAATAATTCTGTTATGAGGTTCAAACAAATCAATTACCAAATAGTGTCAAAATTTACATAAAATCGTTTTTAAAACAAATATTATATTATTAATTGTTATTTTACTCATAAAAATATATGGTTCAGCCAAATGACTTATCTAAGGTTATATATATTAATAATAATCAACTTGGGCTTCGTTTTCCTTGTTATAGTATGTTTATTAACCTTATAGTGTAAGAAAACAAGTAGACACGGTAAAAGTAAAATTATTTAACTTAAGGTTATATCTAAATGATACGGTTAAAATAGA
Organism: Viscum album; assembly: GCA_963277665.1. Taxonomy (NCBI): domain Eukaryota; kingdom Viridiplantae; phylum Streptophyta; class Magnoliopsida; order Santalales; family Viscaceae; genus Viscum; species Viscum album. The sequence goes on along the minus strand of OY728152.1, from coordinate 861,426,713 downwards.
ATCCTAAACCTGTATAAATTTTATTGGATGAGATTATTTAGACCCATATCCACATTTTCTTCTAAATAACTCAATTTGGAGCAATTAAAAACCAAATATCACTTTATAATAAAATAATATTTTTAGTTTTTACAATGGTGCCTCTCTCCACCCTTATAAATGGGCACCTCCTCCCTCTCCTCCTCACACTAATTTGAGCCTTCAATCTCGGAAAAACCCTACCAATTTTACTTCCCCACTTCACTAGAAACATACTAGAGGTCCTGGTCTTCATCAAAGACCAATTTTAGTGCCCTAAGAGGAGGTCTCAAAGAGGCGCTTCAAAGAAGAGGTAATGTCTATTACCGATTCTTTCAACTTTATTTCTTGTTCTACTTCTTCTTATTTAGTTGTTTCATTATGAAGTAATAACATCAGTATCACTCATATACATATATGTTATTATAAATATGAAACAACCCTATTTCACCATCTATCCCTCCTACGGAACACGGAATCATCGCGCGTGTGTACGTATGGAATACCGTCTCCATGCAGTGGTGTAATCTATTTTCCACCACCACCTTACTTGGATGGGTTTAATTGTTTAAATAAATACTATATATGATTATTGTAAAGTGATATTTATTCTTAAAAAGTATACATACACTCCAATACAATTCCATGGGAATGATATCATTGCTCGTGTGTACGTACGGATTATTGTCTCCACGACGTGATGAGATTCATTTTCCATGTTAACAATTCAAGATTTATTATAATGTATATATAATAAGTAATAATGAAATATATTAAATAATAATGCTACTGGATTTATGTACATATATATGTATGTCATATACTTAATTCCATTCAATTCAATAATGAAACGAAAATAGTGTTCAGGCGTACGTACGACCTACCGTCTCTATGAACAGTGTATTTATTTCCATTTATCGATCTATTATATATATTTATATTCTGAATATATATTATATATAAATCATTTTTTACACTCTGGATTTACGTAATCATGATCTAAGTAATCATATGAATAATTAAAAGTTAAAACACGAATGACAAATGAAATGATTTTACCCAAAACACTGCTTTAACATGGAATTTACAAAAGAACGGGTAATATAAAGTCATAATTGAAACATATATGATATAATAACAATTAATATGATTCTGTAATAAGTCAATGACAATATTTAAATCATTATACAGGAGGTTCAGATACGTACGAAGCATATCAGACCTAAGGTAATGGATAAATGTGCAAATCTCATTTTTATCCTAGATTGCTTATTCGTAAGTATTTACTGGGGTTATTGCTATCATCCATGTCCATGTTTAATAAAGGAGTATTCATTTATGTTTAAAGACAATTGTACCCATTCTTAATTTTACCCCTTGGTATGGAAGGAATCATTATTTTATTTACCCTACAAGGTACTTTTTGACTTTTCCAACAAAAGTACGAGAAGAATGATTTTTTAACTTATACAGCATGAAAGGATTTTTACGGTTTTATAAAGCCTTATTTTCATGAATCTTCCTCCAAATGATTTCATGACTATTTTCAAAAAATCCTTTTCTTTTAAAATTGCATGACATTTTGTGAAAAGGTGATGATTTTGAAAAAGAAAGGATATTTTCCTCAAGAATTCATTTCAAATGTTTTATCAAAACCATTTTTCTCCTAAGATTAAATTATTTCATATGTGTATATTTCAAGAATCATGTCTCTATGATTTGCATGATTTCACTTTTCTTATTATGAAATGATATCCATTTCTTTTATATGGATTATGTGATGATGGGATGATGTTTATGAAACCCATTTTATTTATTGGGTTATTATGAATGATGTATGTTTATTTTGTGGCAAAAGTAAGAATGATTTCATTATGAGATGGGTGGGACCTATATCTCCCTCCATTTCATTGGGTAAAGATTTATATCTCATGAGACAGACATGGCTTGAATGTTAAGTTAATCTGGTTTAGTATTACAGGACTGGAACAAAGAGTGAACTCGATTCAGAAAGGTATGGTCTTGGCAGCAATGCCTTGGCTACTATTGAAATCATTACATGTTCTTAATGTATTCCAAAATTACATTTTTTATTCCAATGCTATTTTATCATGATTTATATTCCATTATGATCTATGCCTTATGCACTTCCATGTTTTATGTCGTTGCTCAAGATTTTGATGTTTAAACATTATGTTCATGTTTTTATGTTCAAATGTACATGGTATGTTTTATTTTATCCATGCTTACCCTTATTGAGAATTTGAGCTCACCCTTTTTAAGTTTTATTTTTCCTCCTGGATTAAAATTAAGGTTTTATGTAAGGAAACAAAAAGTGGAATATCTTAATGGGAGATGTTTAAGATCTTTCACCATGACTAGAAGATTACGTTCCAAGTTTCTAAAGACACTAAACTATTACGGTCCTTCTGTGTCTGTTTTTTTTATTTATTAATTATTCCGATAAAGTAATGTAATGTCCATGTACATCAAGCATTGGGACTCTACAGTTGGTATCAGAGGAAAGGTTTAGTCAAACTTTGGAAACTAGGATGCGAAAATTTTTGTGATATCCCTAGAGATATATCTAAGGTATGTCTAGGGATGGCCCTAAGGTTAAGTATAAGTATAAGATATAGTCCTAGAATTATGTTAATAATATTAGATTAAACCTAAGATGTTAGATATTGAAGTTACCCCCCCTTTATTATAAATTTTTCCTCTCACACTATTCTTTTTGGGTTTAGAAAATGGCTGGAAACAAGATGATTGACGATAATGGAGGATATGAAATGGGATTTGGAATTCCAAAAATCTTTATTATGCCGAATCAGCAATCTCACAATATGATCAATAAAATCAAATTTGGTATGTTTCCTGACTCGGCTAATAAGAGAATGATGGAGTTTCATGATGATCATACTGGAAAGAAAGTTCAATTTCCCCTATGTAAATCATGTGGGAAGAGGCATCAAAGAGAATGTTTCAAAGGAACATGAAGATGCTTTGGGTGTGGAAAAGAAGGGCATAAAGCCAGTAAGTGCAAAGGAAAAGTTTTAGTTAACACCGTGGATGAGAATAATGGTATTGTTACAACATTAAATATGGTTAAATGTTTTAAATGTGGAATGTACGAGCATTATTCAAACAAATGCCCTAAGGGAAAGTCTCTTGAATAGAATCAGTATGGTCATATGGGTTGTATTTATGTTGATGATGATGATGAGGCTACAAATGATATGTGAGTTGAAATAATTGTTGAAGCTCGGTCAATGGTTTAAGAAGTTAGTGGAATGATTACATGTTTATCAAGTGTAATGTTGTATAAGTAATCTCATGGTACTATGGAATAAAGAGACATCTAAGGATTGTTACACTGTTGTCTTTCCTTATGTTTTGAAAGTGTCTGATGAATGGTACCAGTAACCATGAAAGGTTATTCAGATATTTTTGGAAAGTAGATGATATGATCATAATGAAGGGATAAGGAGAAAATTAAATGTTTGATAGTGTTCATGAGCTCATGACTGATATTAGGAGAAGGATATATCATGGTATGAGTATATAGAATTTTTCGATTTTGGTATATGGAAAGAGTTAACTTTTGAATGAATTCATGTTTTCACTAAGCTTTAATGGGTATTCATTTTTCAAGATAATACATGATTAAGGTATTCACATGATTGGAATGTGACCAACAAGATATATGGGGGATAAATGATGGTATTCACATTCTTGGTTGATGAAATTTCAAGTAATCGTTTTCTTTATACTATGAGCTTGGACCGAATTTTTTTAGATAAGTATTGGAATGGATTATGTTGGACATAAGTTAGTATTGTTTAAGGATAAAACTTTTTTCAATATTATTGATGAGATGTTATAGTAATGTAGTTTTAGAAAAAGGACAACCTGCAGGATGGGCGACAGCCCATCGCGTCGGACAAGGCTGTGGGAATCGAACCCACAACTAAAGTGCGACAGGCCTTTATTGCCTACCACTGGCCTACATGAAGTCCCTGTTTAGTAGAAAATAGTTTTATTATATTAAGAAGTATGATATATGATGTATAAGTCCATTTTAGGAACCATATATGAATAATCTCACTATAGATCGACTTATGTATATTTAATAAATTTTTCTAACCTTATGTTTGAGACAGATGAATGACCCATCATTCTATCACATGATCTGATAACACCTCACGAATAACAAATTCAACTTCATTTCTTTAATAGATGAAGTGGAAATTGTTCATGGAACGAACAACAGTGATATTGTACCAAAATAAAGTCAGTATTTGTTCTAATTCAAATTCTTCAACTTTGGGGAAATGATCTTGAAAGCCTAAAATGTATTCCTAGTGCCCTTATATCCAAAGAATCAGATGGTACCCTAGATCATCACAAATTTATGGCTTTGTGATTGTTGGATTTTTCATAGCCATGTTTTCTACCACTCTCCATCAGAACATGATGGTTAGATTTTTCTTCCATATCCATATTTTCACCTATGTTCTCCTACATGGAAACCCAGTAATGAGTTAATTTGAGTAACCATTACATTTCATACTTTAGTTTTTAAAGCCATGTTCTGGTATTCCTTTTTACGATGTGGGTTTCTATTAAAGAAAATTTCGAGTAGTAAACCATTTATAACCCCAACGAATTTCGAGGGCGAAATTCCTTTTAAGGGGGGTAGAATGTTACACCCCGAGATTTTATGAAAAACATTCTTTTTAATTTCATTAATGTCTTTTTATTTACGATACACGAAAAGGAGCTTGCACAACATGCAACCCTGAATTGGCTTGCAGTATACGCAATCGTGACCTTCCTTGATAGCGTGTGTGGTGCACAATACCAGGTTTCACTAAACAACAATATGTGGTTATAATATTATTATGAACTAGCCGTTATGAATCGTATCAACTACATTTTGAATTTTATAACATTATTATTCATCTTACACATTTTCTAGAACATGGTATGTGAACAAAATCAATTTTTCACGTAAAATAAGTATTTTTCAAAAAATGTAGTTTTGCAGCCATTTGATGGCGCACCCACATTAAATATTTTTTTTGAAATGTCTATAAGTTCAATATGACATAATAAAATTCTTCTTTGGAATCATGATATAAATATTTACTTTGGATAAATTTTTCATATTATTCTGATAACTTTCATATTTTAATGAATCGTAAAAACACGGTATATTTTAAATAAAAACAACTTTTTTCATCGCAATAATTATTATGGTTAGATTATCCTTTTAATTGGGTTTAAAGTGTAATTAAAATATATTTGTACCATTTAATCCAATGTTGGTCATTGGGATTAATTTCACTTTGAAATTGGATATAAACAAGTATTAATCTTTTGATAGTTATTGTTTCTTAAAAATACACGCTATATGTTTTGATAATGAGGATTAATTTTAAAATTAATTCATGCAACTTCTATGACTTTCATTTGTCAAAATAGACATCAATTTTGAATTCGGAGTATCAAATAATGCTTAGGCTGAATTATTGGTATTTTTCTGAAAAAACTGCAATTTTCAATTAATAGTGAAACCACTTAGTGGTAGTTAAAAAAACTGAATTTTTTTTAATTTAAATTAAATTTTACCAATTCTGAGAATTGATTTTAAAAAATCCGAGAGACACGATTAATATCAAGGTCTAAAATGTGTTTCAATTAGATGAAAATAATTTTTGGTGAATAGTAACCTTTTACTTTTATTTACCACGGTTAAAAGTAAATAGGATAATTAAGGGTAAAAATGATATTATTATTACCCTAACACATGTCCTAATTCTATTTTATGAGGGTAATTCGACCAAAAGAAACCTTAGGAATAAAATATGACCACTTAGGCCCACTTGGATTAGATTAGGACATTTAATATTAATTTATTTAAAGAAGTGTTAAAATAGTTAAAATTAAAGTTTAATAAGTAAATCATTTTTAATATAGGGATATACATTAGATAACTTTGACTATAAATATTCATTATAAAGATAAAAAGATTTCATACATAATGTTGTTTTATTTATAATTTTTAGACATTATATAATCTAATTTATTTATGACATAATGATGATGGAGTAATTATCTTATTAATGAAATATTGACATAATTGATGTTATAAATACCCAAATAAATGTAATTTGAGACTTTTTATGAATTAAAATAATTTTCTAGGTTAATATGACATGTTATTATTAATTTAGTTAACTTTTTTGGAATTAATCATTCTTTTATGATTTAAAAAAAATCAATTACCAAATAGTGTCAAAATTGACATAAAATAGTTTTTAGAACAAATATTATATTATTAATTGTTATATTATTCATAAAAATATAAGGTTAGGCCAAATGATTTATATAAGTATATATATATTAATAATAAACTACTTGGGGTTCGTTTGGATTGTTATAGTAAGATTATAAACCTTATAATGTAAGAAAACAAGTAGACACGATAAAATTAAAATTATTTATCTTAAGGTTTAATCTAAATGATAAGGTTAAAATAGAAACCTAAAATTGTCTAAATTCTATTATATGAGATTATTTAGACCCATACCCACCTTATATTAGAAATAACTAAATTTTGAGCTATTAAAAACCGAATATGGATTTATAATAAAATAATATCTTTAGTTTTTCCAAAGGTGCCCCTCTCCTCCCTTATAAAAGGGCACCTCCTCTCTCTCCTCCTCACACCAATTTGAGCCTTCACACTCGTACATACCCTGACCATTTCACTTCCCCACTTCCCTAGAAACATCCAAGAGGTCTTGGTATTCTTCAATGACCAATTTTAGTGCCCTAAGAGGAGGTCTCAAAGAGGCGCTTCAAAGAAGAGGTAATGTCTGTTACCGATTCTTTCAACTTTATTTATTTTTCTAATTCTTATTCTTTAGTTGTTAATTATTAATTAATAACATAATTATCACTCATATATGGATATGTTATTATAAGTATGAAACAACCCTATTTCACCATCTATACATCCTACGGAAAATGAAATCACCGCGCGTGCGTACCTACAGAATACCGTCTCCACGCCGTGGTGTAATCTATTTTCCACCACCACCATACTTGGATGGTTATAATGGTGTAAATAAAGAATATATATTATTATTGTAAAGTGATATTTATTCTGAAATAGTATACACACACTGCAATACAATTCCATTGGAACGATATCGTCGCTCGTGCGTACGTACGGATTACCGTCTCCACGACGTGATGAGATTCATTTTCCATGTTAACAATTCAAGATTGAATATAAAGTATATATAATAAGTAATAATTAAATATATGACATAATAATGATACTGGATTTAGGTACATATATTTTTATGTCATATTCTTAATTCCAATCAATTCAATAAGGAAATGAAAACAGCGTTCATGCATACGTACGGCCTACCGTCTCCATGAATGGTGTATTTCATTCCATTTATCGATCAATTATATATTTGTATATTATGAATATATATTATATATAAATCATTTTTTACATTCAGGATGTAAGTAATCATGATCTATGCAATAATATGAATAATTACAAGTTAAAGCACGAATGACAAATGAAATGATTTTACCCAAAACGCCGCTTTAACATGGAATTTACAAAATAACGGGTAATATAAAGTCATAAGTGAAACATATATGATATAATAAAAATGAATATGATTTTGTAATAAGTCAATTTAATTATTTAAATAATTATACAGGAGGTTCGGATACGTACGAAGCATACCAGACCAATGGTAAGGGGTAATTGTGCAAATCTCATTTTTATCTGAGATTGCTTGTTCGTAAGTATTTTACTGGGGTTATTGCTATCATACATGTCCATGTTTTATAAAAGTGTATTCATGTATGTTTAAAGTCCTTTTTACCCAATTTTACTTTTACCCCATGGTATGGAAGGGATCTTTCTTTTATTTACCCTAAATGGTACTTTTTGACTTTTTTGACAAAAGTACGAGATGTATATTTTTTAACTTATATGGCATGAAAGGATTTTTATGGTTTTATAATGACTTATTTTCATGAAGCTTACTTCAAATGATTTCATGACTATTTTCAACAAAATCCTTTTCTTTTAAAATTTCATGACATTTTTGGAAAAGAGGATGATTTTGAAGAAGAAAGTATATTTTCCTCAAGAATTCATTTCAAGTGTTTTATCAAATAAATGTTTCATCTAAGATGAAAATATTTCATATGATTATATTTCAAGTATCATGTCTCTATGATTTGAATGGTTTCAATTTTCTTATTATGAAATTGTATCCACCTCTTTTATATGGATTATGTGATGATGGGATGATGTTTATTAAACCCATTTTATGTATTGGGTTATTATGAATGATGTATGTTTATTTTGTGGCCCAAGTTAGAATGATTTCATTATGAGATGGGTGGGACCAATATCTCCCTCCAATGCATTGGGTAAATATTTATATCTCATGAGATAGACATGGCTGGAACGGTAAGTTAATCTGGATTAGTATTAAATGACTGGAACAAGGGGTGAAATCGATTCAGAAAGGGACTTTTTCCACTAAGATGGTCTTGGTAGCAATGCCTTGGGTACTATGGAAATCATTACCTGTGCTTAATGGATGCCACAATTACATGTTTTATTCCCAAGCTATTTTATCATGATTTATGTTCCATTATGATCTATTCCTTATGTACTTCCATGATTTATGTCGTTGCTCAAGATTTTGATGATTAAACATTATGTTCATGTTATTAGGTTCAAATGTATATGTTATGTTTTATTTTATCCATGCTTACCCTTACTGAGCATTTGAGATCACCCTTTTTAGGTTTTATTTTCCCCCAGGATTAAAAGAAAGGTTTTAGGTAAAGAAACAAAAAGTGGAAGATCTTTATGGAAGATGTTGAAGATCTTTCACCATGATTAGAAGATTAAGTTCTATGTTTCTAAAGACCCTAAAATATTATGGTCCTTGTGTGTCTATTTTTGTTATGTATTAAGTATTCTAAAAAAGTAAAGTAATGTCCATGTACGTCAAGCATCGGGTCTCTACATTTTCAATGTGTGTACTTTGACATAGGACTAAAAATCTCTTGGATCTATCATGATGGGTCTTCATCCGAAGAATATATGTAATATCCCTCAATTCAATCATGGATTTGTATTTATTAATCCATTTATTAATAGACTATGGGACTGATATTTTATATCCAATATGTAATATTTCATCAACATAAACTATTTGAAATATTACTGTTCTCCCACTAATTCATTTGTAGACAGAAGGCTAATATTAGTTCTTTATAAAACAACATTTTTTTTATAGCTTCATGAAGATGGATTTTCCATTACCTGGATGTTTTCTTTATTCCATGAATGGGTTTTAAATCCTTTGTATCATATTGTAATCTATTGGGTAAAAAATCCTTCACGTTGGGTCATATATACATCTTCTTAATGGTTCCCATTATGGAAGGCTGTTTTCATATCAATTTTCAAATCTCATAGTCATGGTATGCGGCAATGGAAAATGGAATTTTTATGGATTTCAGCATTGAAACTTGTAAAAATGTTTCTTTGTACTGATTTCCTTTATTATTTTTAAATCCATTCATTACATATTTTTCCTTATAGGTATTGACTTGCGCTTCAATGTATAGTATCTCCTTGAAAACTCATTTTCATCCAACATGATCTAAATCAACTAGGTGATATACCAAAATCATTAATTGATTTAATTTATGGAATCCATTTCCTAAATCATGGATCCATTCCACTCGGTAATGTATTTTCATCTAACTACATCATTTTATGTTACATGGTCATTATTATCAACTAATAATGACTCACCATCCTCAGTAACTATGAAACCATCATGTTTTGGTTTTCTATCCTCTTTTGTACTCCTACACAGTACTTAATTATATATAATAGATCTACCATCCATTGGAAACTACATAATCTTCTCATGTACCATCTCTTGTATACATTAATCCTTAAATACATTAGAGTCTATCTTTCCCCAATCCCTTTTGGAGATGTTTTGCCTCTCACAGAATATGGTGTGTCTTGCTACCATAACCTTTTATTAATATCGGTCATATATTTAATATCCCCTTGTTTCAATTGGGAATCAAATAAATGTACACATTGGGCCTCGTGGTGCGAGCTTGTTACTTAAAGAGACTATAACTAATGCTTCTCTTCACCACACATTTAAATTCGACAACCTGACTATTATTACATTCCAAAGATCATATGTAGTACCATTTATCAATATAGTTGTTACTTGACTGAGTATGTTTTTTCTTTTTTTGAAACTCTTATCCCCAAAAAGATATTGGAAGACTTACATGACTCATTATTGATCTCACCATTTTCTACATGGTGGGTTCATCCTTTCACGTACCCCATTCCACATGGGTGTGTATGGAGGGGTGTGTTATGATTGCATCCAAAATTACCATATGTTATCAATGAATTAATGATTATGATATTCTCCTCCTCGGCATGAGTCATGTTCTTAATCATCATACAAAGATGGTTCTCAACTTCATTCTTGTATTCCTTGAGCTTATCAAAAAAATATTACGTATACCTCATTAAGTAGATATATCCATATCAACTAAAATCATTAGTAAAAGAAATTAAGTATGAGTAAAAAGTGCTTTCATATACTATAAATGTTCCACACACATTAGTATGAACCAACTCAAGAAGATATTTGGTTCTTCCACCTTTCCCACAAAAAGGTGTTTTTGTCATTTTTCCTTCTAAACATGAGTGACATACACTAAGTGTTTTTATTTTGAGAGAATATAAATATTCATCATGATGTAAATTTTTCAGGAATTTATTATTTACATGACCTATACAATGATGCAATACTTGGGAGTGGTATGATTCATGTGAGGTTGTTTCATTATCGATTGTCATTACATGGTTTGTGTAATCCAAAACGTATAGACTATTATAAAAATAATTCTTACCAAAAAAATATTCTATATTTATAAGTGAAGCAAAATTTTATTAAAAAATAGATAAAATAAATCTATCTGTAAGTATTTTGGATACATAAATAATGTTATTGGTTACAGAAATCACCTAATAACAACCTTTTAATACCACGATCTTCATAGTCAGCAATGTGAGGTGGTGGTCCCTGCCAGCTACATCAGCAAGTCTATCTCTATTCGATTCTCATAGATATACCTCTCCTTGGTAAATTTTATTGAATATACATGGTTCCAATATTTATATATATATTTGTGATCCCCACATGATGTATCTAATAGACAATTTTTAGAAATATTAAATTTCACTAGATAACAAACACACCTGAAGATTCCCCTTGCTACTTTCATTTAGTTCAGTTTTTCTTCCATCGACCTTTGATGCCACATGTGGAACAAACATCTTCATGTTCCCATCCATCAATTGGATATTGCTTTTCATGGAAGAGCATGAAGAATATTTGGGCTTAAATCTATTTTCTATCCCATTAAATATATTCATCCTAATAAAAAAAAGGCTTTTGTGCATCCCAATTTTGTTCACATAGAAAAGGAAGAAAATATGATCTGGTAGAGACATATAAATGTTGTTGAAATTGAATATAAAAAACCAAATAATGAATATCTGAGTGAGTGATGAAAGATTGTGATAGGTACCCAGTTCATCGGGGAGTTGAATCCCTAGAGCCTCCAGAAGCTCAATGTAGCAAATGAGCATGACTACGTGATGCCCAGCTAGGGAACCCTGTCCAAAAATACTATGAAAGAATGCATTGGATATATAAACATGTTCATATCTTGATCTCTACAGCTAATTTCAATATAGGTTCTCAAAAATTATATTGGCATCCATGATTTTGTGACACTTAATGAGTTCAATAGACATTGATGATAACATTAATCAGTGAATTTCCCCCGCATTGTTCATATGTTTATGTAGACCAGGAGCACGTCATCACATTCATCTTGGGAATGAAGATAAGGTAATTGGGACCCCATCCCATAATATTTCCATTCATGGAGTAGAATGACCCGAAGTCATCTAAACCATTCCATAATGTCAAAAACAGTGGGGTTGTTGTCTTCATCCAGTATTAGTCATAGGGATAGTGTGGTTGAAAAGAATTTCATTTCTATATAACAATTAACAGAGAATATTAATAGATAATGATTTATTTCATTTTATGAGTGATAAAAAATTACTTTTATTAAGTCTCGCACTATTTTATCCTATGCCAATAGACATCTCCGTTGAACTCGAAATCTCTAGTTTCATGTATATTCATGTGTAAAGGATCTATATTCCCCTACACATAACCCCCAAAAGGGTTGGAAGAGATAATTGATGGTACTTAGATAGGTCAGTCATTACATAGTATGGTATTTTAGCACCTTGATCCATTGAGTGGACTCCCCATTCCTGAAATCCAAACAGGGATTTCCTCAATTCGAGACTCCAATATTACAGAAAATCAATATTTTTCTACACCTCTTGATGTAATACAGTTATGTTAGACCAAAACAATCATAAGGCCTTATTTTATAAATGTAGGTATCCCAACAAGGTTTGGCCAAACACCCAATATTGTTGAATAATTCCCTTATGGAAGTAATGGAAGGATTAGTATGACTTAATATTTTATTGAGGGATTTCTATCGCATATGCATAAATTTATTATTATCTTTTTCACATTAATGTTTAAATTAATTTGAACTTACTTATGTGATAGAAGTTGTCTTGATAATATTTATTCATACGAATGGATTATTTTAGTTCTATCTTGCATTCTTTTTTAGTATAATAATTATGTGATCACGATAACACATCAATAATGTTTAACTATGAAACTAACATAAATAAAATAAGTTAAAGGCAATATTCATGTTCTTTTCTAATGTTTAATTTTTCTAGTGGTTGATAAAATAATGTTGACCTAGGGAAGAAACACCTACTTCCTTTTGGGTTCATGTTTACAACTTTCCACATGTCCACCATTGTATCTCCAGGGATTGGAATCATCATGTCTCTAACTGGTACAACCTACACTATCATGAGAGATACATCAATTACAAATGATTTTTATCTACCTCCTAGGTGAAGTGTAAAAAAAGGGGAATACATAAAAGAATCCATGGGAACGTAAGCCTTATATAATAAAGAGGAGATATTGTAACATCCCAAGTAAATGAAGAATAAGATATTTTCATACATATTAATATTTGTGAATTAAATATTAATTTTACTTTAAAAGGGTTTCTATGTTTGATTGTGTACCTGATACACAACAACCAGTTTCTTTGAAATCTTATGTTACACATTAATAATATAATATTATTATTTTAAATGGCAGTTAAATACTATCTATTGTATTGGCGGGAATGTAAAAACTAACTACAATATGATTATACATGTTTTTTAAATATATTTTCATTTATCCAATAAAATGTTAGAGGCTTAAAATTTGAATGAATCTAATTTTAAGCATAATTAAATTAAAAGGCCGATTTTTCACCTTCTAATGGGGAACCCTATTTAAATATATTTTGGTAAATTTTATAATTATATATGACCAAATAAAATCCTTCATTAGAATGGGGACAACAACATTTACATTGTGTAAATTTTGGTAATTTTTGCAGATAAAGTACCTTTTTTAATGAATAGTGACAATATTGTATTTTAATTCAAAACTATGTTTTAATATAATTTATTTATATGGTTATGTTATCATATTAATGGTTTTTAAAGTGTTATTAGAATATATTTTTACCATTTAATCCAATTATGGTCATTATAATTAGTTTCACTTTGAAATTTGAAATAAACAAGTGTCAATCATTTCATAGTTATTGTTTCTGAAAAACGCGATATTTGTTTTAACAATGGAAATTAATTTTAAAATTAATTCATGACACTTTTTTTTTATTTTTATGAATAATCAAAATTTTTGAATTTGGAATATCAAATAGAGATTAGGCTGAATTTTTAGCATTTTTATGAAAAACATCAATTTTTGATCAATAGTTAAACCACTTAGTAGTAGTTAAAAAACTGATATTTTCATTTAAATAAAATTCTACCACTTTTGTGAGCTGAATTTAGAAAATGTGACATACATGGTTGTTATTAGATAGTAAAATTTGGAACAATAAAATGAAAATAATTTTTGGTGAATAGTACCTTTTGACTTTTATTTACCGCGGTTAAAGGTAAATAGAGTAATTGAAAGTAAACGAAATATTATAATAATTCAAAATTTTCATAACACATGTCCAAAAATTATTTGATGAGTCATTTACGAACATGGTCATCATTCGGTTGATTTTGGGACCCCGTTAAGCCACATGGGAGTGATAATGACATTTTAGATTAATTAATTTTATATAAAGTCAAAATTGACATAATCAAATATCTCATTGTAAATTAATTTTTACATTGTTTTATATATGTTATCATTTCTACTATAAATATTATTTAGAAATATAAAAAGATTTCCTAGATGGTATTATTTTTTTTATAATTTTTAGACATCGAATAAAAAAATTATCCATGACACAATAATGATACAGTATTTACCACATTAATAAATGATTTAGATAAATTAGATTATAATGATTAAAATATTATCCAAAACCTATTAAATTCCTATTGGATGTTTTTATTTCGACCAGGAGTCATATTATCTTCATATTTAATTATTTTTGGACCTTTATAAACAGAATATATGTTTATAAAAAAATAATACTTTCACACATTCCTAAAGAGCCCCTCCTACACCTAATAAAATCCCTAAATTCTAACCAATTCCTCACACCATTAAAGCTTTTTGGATTTTCCAACATCTTCACAATTAATCTCCTTACATCCCTCTTCTCCTCCTAGAAGCCTTACCTTAGGAATAAGGCACTTTAAGAAATCCTTTTGGTTCAAACCAAAATAAGATAACCAAATTAAAGGCAACAGTTTCTCTTAACTTCTTTTCTATTATTTTACTTCTCCAAACACTATACTCTTTTTTACATTATTTTATAACAACACCAATATCCCCAATATATTGGGATTCTTTTATAAGAAGGATTCTAACAACACTTACACACACCTCCATCTAATGGGTGAAAAACATAATGTTTCTATGGATGGAAAACTAACACATCACAAAACGATGCTTGTTCAATTACCTCCTATCGTCTCTCATCGTGGCCATTATGATGGAATTGTATTTAAATATGATATATATTATGTTTATGTTTTCTTTATTATTCTCTATTTTCCATTTATATAATACCATTAGGGTTTCCATTATGGGTAAATGCAATAATTTCTTTTGAGGAAGTGTGGACTACCGCCCCTAAAGTGATGTGACTCGTTAATGCCATATGTGGGATGTTTAAATGATAGAGTTAATGATATTATATATGATATTATATTGTAATTATAATATACCTATTTATCATTCTGTTTTAATTCCATTAAAATAAGAAATAGATATGAAAGTAGGGTTCATGCATATGTACGGCTTACCGTCTCCCTGAATGGTGCATTTCATTTCATATATCAAAATGTTATGTAATATTATAAATAAATGTATATAATTGATATATAAAATATATATGATATCTAAATAATGAATATCATTCTGGATATAATGATCTATTGACCACATGGAGAACTTATAAATATATGATGCTCATTTTTACTCATGTACCAAATATTTAAAAAATGGACGTTATTACCATAAATTATTACATAATGTTTATAAAATGGTAATAAGTGAAATAAAATGAATAAAAACATTAAAAATGTTCTTATGCAAGTATAAATTTACTTTAGTTTATTATTTAGGAGATTAAAGAATGATCAATTCATTTCAGACATGAGGTAAGGGACTTCGTCTCAATCTCCATTCATTGAGGCATATTTTGTTTTAATACACAATTTTCTATTATACGTTGTATAAACACCTAAGTATTTTCAATTATTTTTAAGGGAATATTTTATATGAATTTTTTTACTAAACGACAAAAATGAATGTTTTTTTACATAAGCGGTGACAACAGCCTTTCCACCGCCACTAGTAGTATTTGATCTTTTGCTTCCATAACAAGACAAAATGTTTTCAAAAGTAAAAATAAATACAATATACTCTTTTTAAATATTTTGGTATTGAAAAATATTTTGATAATGGATTTAATATTTAAATATCGTGAAATGATATTTTTTAGTTGAAATGAGGAAATTTTATCTTTCCTTTATGCTTATATTATTGGTTATTATCATGTTATGGTTCTTGGGAATTACTTACGTATACTGGTGGTTTCATGATAATCCTAGGGCATGTGAGCCTGAGATAGCTCTCCAATGCATTGGGTAACATGACAGAGGTAAACATGAATGTTTCTCCTAAGACATTTAGAGAATATCTTGTGATGGGTATTCCAATGAATCTCCCTAGGTAACTCTAATAGCTACAATGTATGTATGATATGGATGACACAAGTTACATTTGTTATTTATGATTTCTATGTGTTATTCAGAAAATCATATGATTTCATGAGGTAAGTAAAATATTTTATGTACTGTATATATTTATGAACTAATGTTTTCGTTATTTTTTTATCACATTTACTGAGCTTTTTTATGCTCAACCCTAGTTTTGAAATGTTTTTTCACAGGACTTAAAGATGAATAAGGTCAACGATGGGGTCAAGGAAAAGTCATGCTGTCTGAAACATGGAACTAGAAATGACCTTTTTTTCAAGAGTTTTTTATGCAAATAAATGGAAATTCAGTAGAAGTGTCTACTTTTTAATCTTTTGGGATGTAATAGTTATGTCCTAAGTCTCCAAAACTCTAAACCTAGAAAGATCATCAATGTGAATTATTAATTTCATTCAATATTATGTAATGTTTAAGGATGGGTCCTTATTGATTGTATCAAAGGTATGTTTAGACAACTTTTGTAGTTAGTTTATTGTTAAATTAAGGTCCCCAAATGAATTTATGGTCATATTGAAATGATATAGAATTTAAATATTACCAGGTTGCATTGACTAAGATATTTCTGGGTAAAAATGGTTTTTCATAAAGGAAACAAATCAGTTTTCTGGGAAGTCATACAGAGGGAAATGACCTTCCAAATTAGCTTCCTTAGAGGGTCAGAATTAGAACTGAATTGTTTTTTGCAGTGATAACTCAGTTGACTAAGGTGATAAATGTTGGTTTTGTTTATTGATGATATTAATGTTAATTCAAAAAGTAAATAAGAACACGAAATTCATTTATGGGTTGTCTTAAAACCCATAACAAAAGAAATTGTTTGGGAAGTCAGAAAGTGTGAGTTTTGGATAAAAAAAATTCCTTTACACGGTCACATTGTTTTAAAAAATGGCATAATTGTTGATCCTGCTAAAAAAAAAGTGGTTGAAGAATGCCCAAGACACACAAATATAACAGAGATCTGTAGATTTATTGGGTTTTCAAGTTATTATCGGAGTTTTGTAGAAACTATTGCACGGTTATCTAGTCCAATGACCAAGTTAACTAGAATATGTGTTATGTTCATCTGGACAAAATAATAGGATGATTGTTTTCAGGAATTGAAAAGAAGATTGTTGAATGATCCAGTTTTCGAACTGCCATCCAGAAATGGTGAGTTTGTTATCTACATAGATGCTTAGTTGAAAGGACTTGGATGTGTCCTTTTGAAGAAGGATCAGGTAATTTCTTCGGCTTCACGTCAGTTGAAACCTCATGAGTTAAATTACCCTACACATGACTTGGAATTAGCTGCTAATTTTTTGATTAAAAAATTTGGAGGCATAATTTGAATGTAGAAAAATGTGAAATATATAATAACCATAAAAGATTAATGTATATATTCACTCTGAAAGAATTGAACATGAGATATAGGAGATGGCTAGAATGAATCATGCATTATGATTGCATGATCCATTACCATCGAGGAAACGAAAGTAAAGTGGATGATGCTTTGATTCAAAAAAGTAATATCTCATTAACCATTATACGTTTAGAACGAGATCCTTTGGTTTTTGATTTGATGAACTTTCACATAGAAGTTATTGGTTCCTAAAATTTTTCAGTTTTATTTCTAGTGTTTGTGATATCATCCCTATCAGACTGAATAAAGCAAGCACAGAATGAAGTCATTGAGTTATAGAAAAAGTTATAGTTGGTTCTAAAAGGTATGTTAGCTGATTTTAATTTTGATAATGATTGTGTTTTGAGGTTTTGGATGATTTTATGTGTGCCATGTGATTCACAGTTGAAGATTGAGTTGTTATGTGAAGCTCATAGTTCTCCGTTTTAAGTTCATCCTGGTAGTACTATGATTTACAGATGTCATCCAGAGTATTACTGGTGGCATGAAATGAAATTAGATATTTCTGATTTTACTATGAAGTGTTTGAATTGACAGTGGGTTAAAGCAGACCGGTAGTTAATGAAAGGGATGCTTCAGCCTCTTCCAGTGCAAGAGTGGAAATGGGAAAATATATCCATGGACATAATTGACAGATTATCAAAGAAATCTCGGGGTAATAATGCTATATGGGTTATTGTTGATCCATTGACTAAATCTGCTCATTTTCATCCTATTCGAGATACATTGTCTCTAAATAAACTTTCTCGGTTGTCTGTATAATAGATATACAGGTTTCATTGAGTTCTACTATCTCTTCTATCTGATCGTGATCCCAGGTTTAATTCTAACTTCTGTAAAGGCCTACAAAAATCATTGGGTACTAAATTAAATTTTATTATATATTTTCATCCTCAATCAGATGGGAAATCAGAACGAAAAATTCATACAGTGTAGGATATTTTACGTGCTTGCTAAAAGGAATATCAGGGAATTTGGGACCAACATCATTCATTGGTTGAATTAATATATAATAACTATTTTCATTACAGTATACAGATGGCTCCATTTGTGGAATTATATGGAATGTGTGGTCGAACACCAGCTTTGTGGGATAAAGTAGGTGAAAGGAAGCTGAAGGGACTAGAATTGGTAGAAGAGATGGCAGAGAAAGTTTACTTGAATCATAATCACATGAGAACAGATCATATCAGACAGAAAAGTTATGTATATCACCGTAGGAATGTTCTTTATTTTAAGGTAAGTGATCATGTCTTTCTAAATGTTTCTCCATGGAAAAATGTGATTCATTTAGGTAAGAACGGAATGTTGAGTCTGAGGTTCATTAGACCATATGAATTTCTAGATAATGTTAGATCAGGTGAGTACATAGTGGATTTACCTCCACATTTATCCTAGGTACACAATTTTTTTCATGTTTCGATGTTTTTAATGTTTATACTAGATCCATCTCAAGTTTTGAGCCAATAGGTCGTTCAGTTGGAATAGAATCTCTCTTATGAAGAATTACTAGTGCAGATTATTGAATGTAGAGAGAAAGTGTGGCAGAATAAGGTAAGTTGTCAGGTAAATGTTCTATAGAAAACCCATATGATTAAGATGCAACATTGGAATCTAAAAATTCAATGAGAGATAAATAACCCCACTTATTTTTATAATTTAATTAAAATTGTGAGGATGCAATTTCCAAATGGGGGAAGGATGTAACATCCCAAATAAATGAAGAATAAGATATTTTCATACTTATTAATATTTGATAAATAAATTTTAATTTTACTTTAAAAGGGGTTCAATGTTCGACAGCATAATCGATACGCAACAATGTTTTTCTTTGAAATTATACTTTGCACAATTATAATGTAATATTAATATTTTAAATGGTAGTTAACTCCCAGTCGTTGTATAGGTGGGAATAACAAAACTAACTACAATATGATTATCCATGTTTGTTAAATGTATTTATATTTATAAAATAAAACATTTGAGTCTTAATCAAAACATTCTATATGACTAAATAAAATACTTCTTTAGTATGGAGACCTCAAATTTTATTTTGTGTAAACTTTTGGAATTTTTTCCGATAAAGTTAATTTTTTAATGAATACTGAAATTATTGTATTTTAAATCAACACTATGTTTTAATCTAATATATTTTTATATTAATAATATAATTTCTATTGGTTTTAATGTTTAATTAGAATATATTTTTACCATTTAATCCGATTTTTGTCATTGTAATTAATTTCACTTTCAAATTTGACTTAAACAAGTGTCAATCATTTGATAGTTATTTTTTTCTTAAAAACACGCTATTTGTTTTAACGATGGAAATTAATTTCAAAATTAATTAATGATTCTCTAATGTTTTGAATTTTGAAAAATAGACATCATTTTTGAATTCAGAATATCAAATTTATCTTAGGCTGAATTTTTGTTATTTTTCAAAAAAATATTAATTTTTGATGAATAGTGAAACCACTTGGTAGTAGTTAAAAAACATACTGTTTCTTTTAAATGAAAATTTACCAAATTTGTGAATTTAATTTTGATAATATGAAATACATTGTTGTTATTATTTTTTAAAATTTGGTTCAATAAGTTAGAATTCATTTTTAGTGAATAGTAACTTTTGACTTTTATTTACCACGGTTAAAGGTAAATATGGTAATTCAAGGTAAAAAGAATATTATAATATTTCCAAATTACCGTAACACATGTCCATACATTATTGGTTGAGTCATTTACAACCATGGGAATCTTTGGGTTGATTTTGTGACCCCATTATACAGCTTGGGAGTGATAATGAAATTTTAGATTAATTAAATTAATGTAATGTCAAAAATAACATAACTAAAAATTTATTTTTAAATTAATTTTTACATGGTGTTATATAAGTTATATTCTATACTATAAATATTCTTTAGAAATCTAAAATAATTTTCTAAATGATAGTATTTTTTATAATTTTTAAACATCTAATAAATTAAATTATTCATGACACAATAATGATGTAGTATTTACCTCATTAATAAATGATTTATATAAATAAGAATATAATGATTAAAATATTATCCAAAAGAGCCCATCCTCCCCCTTATAAAATCCCCCAATTCTAACCAATTCCTCACACCTCTCAAGCCTTTTGGATTTTCCATCATCTGCCCAATTAAGCTCCAAAAATCTATCTCCACCTCTTGAAAGCCTTACCTTATGCAGAAGACACATTATGATGTCATTTTGGTTCAAACCATGAAAGTTACCCAACTTATAGGTAATAGTTTTTCTTAACTTATTTTATTTTATTTTACATCTTCAACAAATATACTATTTTTATTAATTTATTTTATAATGAAACCAGTATCCTCAATATACTAGGATTTTGTTACGTGAAGTATTATAACTACACTTACACACACCTCCATCTAATGGGTGAAGAACATAATGTTTCTGTGGATGGAAAACTAAATCCCCATGAAACGATGATTGTTCAATTACCTCATACCACCTCTCATGGTTGATATTATGATGGAACTGTATTTATATATGATATATATTATGATTATTTTTTCTTTATTCATATTTAATTTCCCTTTATATCATATCGTTATGATATCCATTATGGGTAAAAGTGATAATTTCATTTGAGGAAGAGCGGACTACAACCCCCTCAATGTGATGTGTCTCTTTAATTTATTATGAGGGATATATAAAGGATAATGTTAATGATATTATATATGATATTTTATGGTAATTATAATATACATATATATCAATCTGATTTAATTCCATTAAAATAATAAATATATATGAAAGTAGCGTTCATGCGTTAGTAGGGCTTATCGTCTCCATGAATGGTGTAGTGCATTTCTTACCTCTAAATGTTATGTACTATTATAAATACATGTATATACTCGATATATATGATATATATGGTACCTAAATAACGATTTTTAATCTGTATATAATTAACTATTTACCACATGGACAACTTTTAAAGATAAGGTGTTCATTTTTTACTCAAGTGACAAATATCGACAAAATGGACGTTATTAAATTAAATGATTAAATAAAGTTTATAACAAGGTAATAAGTGATATAAAAGGAATAATAAACTTTAAAAAGGTTTTTAGGAAATTATAAATTCACATTAGTTTATTATTCATGAGATTAATGAATGATCGAGTTTACTCAGACACGAGGTAAGGGACTTCGTCTCAATCTCCATTCATTGAGGCATTTTTTTAACACATGATTTTCTTTTATACGCTATATAAACACCTTTGAAATTTCATTTCATTCAAAAATAATATTCTTTATATGAAGAATTTTAATAAACGAAAAAAAGTAATCTTATTTTTATGTAAGTGGTGACAACGACGTTCTCGCCACCACGGTTCGTATTTGATCATTGGATTCCATAACAAGATGGAATGTTTTTAAAAGGAAAAATAAATACCATATACTAATTTTATGTATTTTGATATTGAAAATTATTTTGATAATGGATTTATTATTTTACTATCTTGAAATGATATTTTTTTATTGCAATGTGGAGATGTTAAATTTCCTTTATGCTTATGTTATGTGTTATTATCATGGTATGGTTCATAGGCATTATTTATGTATACGAGTGGTTCATAAACAAACCATGTTTGGGTGAGCCCGAGAATGATCTCCATTGCATTGGGTAACATGATAGAGGTAAGCGTCAATGTTTCTCCTAAGAGATTTAGGTAATATACTGTGATGTGTATTCCAAAGTAACTCCCTATGTAGTTGTGATACCTACAATGTAAGTATGATATAGATGCCACAAATTATCTTTATGATTTATTATTTCTATGTGTTATTCATAAAATCTTATGATTTCATGAGGTAAGTAAAATTGTTTATGTTATGTATTTATTTATGAACTAATGTTTTCATTCCTTGTTTTATAACCCTTACTGAACTTTTTATGCTCATCCCTAGTATTGAAATGTATTTCACAAGACTTAAAGATGAATATTGTCAAGGACGAGATCAATGAAAAGTCATTCTATCTTAAACATAGAACTATACATGACTCAATTTATCAAGAGTTTTTATTATATTCAAAAAAATTGAAACTGAGATGATGTGTCTACGTTGTAATCTTTTGAGATGTAATAGATATGTCCCAATTCTATAAAACACTAAACATGAAATGCTCCTCAATGTTAATTATTCAGTTAATTAAATATTATGTAATGTTTAAGGGCAGGTCCTTATAGATATGGCATGCATACCATGAATTTATGGTAAATTAATAGGAAACCAACAAAATTAAAAAGATAGGTCTAGATAATGATCATCCACAGACATGAAATGAATTACACATTTTATAAATCTAGGATTTAATTAATTAATCATTCATTTTAAGATAAATATTCCTTCAATAGATTATTTATTATATTAAATTAATCAATAATTTTTTCTTAATAATTTCATGAATTTTACTGAGACTATAATCCATTACATTGGAGGTAACACAGTTAACACCTATTCCAATCTATATTATATTATAAACATTACACAAACAAAAATATTTTAATTCTATGTAATTTGTTAAAGTACATGGAATGTACTTCTAACTGTATGGTGTGTAATGCCTTCTCTATCATATTCAAACTAAATGCCTAGGGAATCGATGTGTGAGGTGTAATTAATAAATATTGGATTACATGTCATGTCGAGTGGGCCAAACATTGTGTTGTCTCCAAGTACATAGTTTCAGGATGGTAGAGATGCATATGGAATCACAGTTTGGCCCTTGACATAAAGAGAATACTCGTCTTGTCCAGTGGGCCACATGGAATGTAATCTAGCAAACGGTGTTCCAGTCTTTCATGGTCAACATGTTTTGTAATAATTAACTACAATTCCTGTCATTAATGCACATTTCTAAAATAATGGCTCAATTAATCTTGATGACTAAACACAACTACACAATGTGTAATCAATATTACGTGACGTGTGTGGATGATTCAACAATGTGTAACACCGAATAAACATAGGGTACCGTCGTGTTACCTTTACAGAATCATAGAGTCATCATAATGAAATCCTCGATCTAATTTTAATCAAAGAACTAATCATTTTATTAGATCCAAGTGAAACGAAATGGAGAAGAAGAAATCTCAATATTTATATTTCAATAACTATTAAACATGTGTTGAAAAACTATATTATTAAAATTTATATCACCAATGAAATATTTAAATAATTATAAGTGATTATGTACCCACATTGATACCACATAAAGAATCTTTATGTAGTGGAAGTGTGGCAGTTGGGAGGGCTCAACATTTATTTTTCTATAATCAATGTCCTATTAGGGATCAATAATATGATGATCACCAATATCCACGAATTTAAATCAATGATCTAGTCAAAGAAAAGAATAGCATCAGATCCTAGAAATATGATAAAAAATCATATTTATAATTAATTTAATAATTTATATGGTAATTAATAATATGAGTCGTCGGTATATTCTTCATTGATGAATTATTATCATCTAGAATGATGCTTCTGGATTTCCTTTATTGTTATTTCACGGATCTAAAGGAAAAAACTTATCAAATTGATCGACATGTGCTCCAATGGTCTCCAATTATCGACACTCATTATCCATGTGCTAAAATGGCAGAACGAATGTCTTACATCAATCGATCATGGTCGCTTATTCATCATTCAGGATGAACAATTTTTTTTTCTATAGAGGGACACATGAATAGGTTTGAGAGAGAAAATATTTGGATAAACAAATCAAAATTTACCGTAGTTTTTTACATAATAAGTAACATATTATTAATAAACACAAGAATTGAGTTGCAATATTTAATTTTGAGACAACAATTAAAATCAATTATAACTATTAATGAAAACACATTCCAAAAAATTACAAAAACTGCACCATTATTTGTGTTTTAAAATCATGCACAAAATAGAACCATAAATGAAGTCTGGCACCACATAATTATAATAGTATTATTATTATTTCATGTTCCAACTGGATAAATATTTTTTACAGACAGGATAATAATTAACATATCAATGGACACGGTCTTGGTCTGTATGAACTCTTAATCCATTTACTGAACACCATAATAAAATATTTTATTATCTAAAATATATATTTTTATTTACATTGTAGTAAAAAAATATTTTGAAAATGTTTAATAAAAAAATCAACACATTCTAGTTACATTATGTAGAATAAGTATCGATTATATATATGGGAAAATTTTAACATTAATAAAATTATTCATTATTCATGAGAATAATATTTATTCCATTAATACAATTAAATTTTAATTTAATTGAGACCACCAAAAACACTTAATAGATGACCCTATATGATTCTTTCTCATTAGCATTATAAGGTTCCCCCTGATGTCCTAGATTACTATCTATAAATGTCTCATGGTCCCAATGGGAATGAACATAAAATCTCAATGGTGAAATCCATATAAGAATTCCCACTGCGTAATAAAATTCCTTTGTCACAATATCTCATCAAGAAACATTCATGATTTTTCCATCAACTTATATGATCGAAACATTATTCATTGAATACTAGAAATAAATATGTTGTTACACTATAGCCACAAAATTTATGGTGACAATTCTATTTCAATAAATGTTTCGAGATATCATCTTTAATAAATGAAAGTGTCAAATCATTACACAAATTCTCCATTAATAACATGTCATTTGTGAAGCATCCAATGTACCCTACTTCCCGCCAACATATGGAATGATGGTTATCATCTGAATTTATAAATGTGTATTTAATGACCCAAATTAATGATAATATTATAGTCTATAGACCATTTCACATGCCCACTGTAGGAATATCTAATGTAACCAAAACATGTAGAAATGCTACTTGTGGTCATCTTCCCAAAATATCCCATCTTTGAGATTAGAAATTGAAATATTCATGAAATTATGTCTCATATGCTTATGAGTACTCACAACTGATGATATGTATACTACGTGTTTCATCATAACCTGTCATCAAACTGGGAACTATATTTAAGAATATTGTTATACACATTAAGGTTCTCATCATACTGGGGAAGTACTACTTACTTATTAATGAGAAAAATATTCTAAAAAATTATTACATTTTGTTAATGTATAATATTAAACAATATTAAATATGATTTTTTATATTTAAATAAATTAAATATTCTTTTAATCAATGTAAAAAATCGTAGTTCTAAGATACCAACTCCATCAATGAATTGTTATCATAATGTGTATTCTAGAAAGGTGTTTAGGCAAGGTGATGATAAGAATAAAATGGTTTATAATGGATATCACATTTTATTCAAAAGACCATTATGGTAAAATAATGAAAAAAATATGCGATATAGTTGGACCTAAGTGATTTAATGAAAATAATCTTATTATATATAAATCATAACTAGAATTACAGAGTGATCTCAATAGTGGCGATATG
The DNA here is from genome assembly GCA_963277665.1 of Viscum album. Lineage (NCBI taxonomy): Eukaryota > Viridiplantae > Streptophyta > Magnoliopsida > Santalales > Viscaceae > Viscum > Viscum album. Next base: position 861,400,259 of record OY728152.1, on the reverse strand, counting down.
TGGGAGTGGGTTCAATTCCCCTATAGTATTTGATCATGATTACCAAATTTAAAATGAATTTTATAATTATATGCCATTATCTTAAAATATATTAATTGGATAAATGAACTATATCCTTAGGATGAGAACATTTTTTCTTTTAATTATTCCAGTTATGAAATGAAATTATGAGTTATAGGAATGATACGTACAAAATGATGTTTTTTACCCAATAGAGGTAGATTCAATACTATTATTAATAATGATATATTTAAAATAGAAATGAGTTATTATTGGGTAATGTTAATTGAAAGTTTTTTTTACTTAACTGTTAGGAAAATCCATTTTCTAAATTTTGACTATGACGTGTTCATAATGAAATCCCATCAGATAGATATAAATCATAGTATTGATTATTTTTATATAGGATAGTCTAGTGATGAATTTTGTTTTAGTTATTTCTTGAGATTCCTATAATATTGTATAGTTTTTTATTGGCCATGAGTGGAGATTTTACCTCATTTATATGAGAATGTTAAATAGAACTAGTATCCTAATTGAAACATTCAAGAGTTCTATTGTTATGAATTGCAAGAAATAAATATCATTTAAAGAATTTGGTTATGAATGTCTCTACACATAAATGAATATTATGGAGATTTATATTAAATTATGTTAAATGGAGATAGTTATTGATATCATAAAAACTATGTCATCAACATTGAAAAATCAATTCATAATTCCTTAGAGGATTTAGTATTTATGAATTTGGTGTTTTATGGGGTGTGAAATTATATTATTATATAGTTACGGGAAACTAAAATATTTTTTTTCCATTGATCATGTGGTTAAAATTGAACTAGAAAACACTATGATGGTGAATATGACCCATCATATACCATACTATCCACCATGACATTTTGTACATCATCATCATTATTGACGAGATGCAGCATCTTCTCTCGGTAGTGATTTTAGTGTTTTTCCAAAGAATATTTAACATCCTAAGGGGAATATGTATAATTAAGGATGATGGGGAAATATATAAATATATATATATATATATATAAAGATCTTGTTTGGAAATGTTCATGTAATGTATTCTTACATGTCGGGTGGACCTATGGTTATGAGTGTTAAAATATTTTCTTAACTATTTTATCTATTTTAATTTATATTTCTAATTTATATTAATATATATATCCATGCATAACATGTGAAAAAATAATACCTCAGTGATGCCTTATCAACCTTTTTATTGTTTTTCATTTATGGGGGATCCTTTAATGACATTTAATGTGGTTTTTAGTGTATACAAATGATATGATGCGAATATATGAAGCTGGATATTGAGTTGTTATGAAAAACCCCATGAAATTTTTGAGGTGGTATATATTTATGGTATTATATTAAAGAAATAATTTATTTCAATAAAGAGGGTGATTTATTCAAACATATAAATGATCATAAAATTAATAAAAAGTAATTTAATTAGAGGACTAGTTGGAATAATATTAAACATTAATGAATCAAATATCATATTTTGAGTTGAATTATTTTTGGAATCTGAAGTGGAATTGAATAGAGTCCATGGATGGAAATTGATTTCAATAATGTTTTAAATTTTGTTATTTCCATGTTACAATTGAGGTTGTAGATTATGTAAATACTTAAAAAGATACTGTAATGTTACAAATATCTTAGGAAAATTAACTTATAGAAAACAAAAAACATAAGAAGATACAGATTATGTTGATTATATAAATCAAACGTGTTTTATTATCCCTTTTGGGTATTCAAGGGAGGCCTAGTGATATATTTAGTGTTGTATGATATTATTTTTCTATTATTTATTAGTTTTCTATCATATAAATTTTTGATAGTAAAGAGTTAGTATATTATTCCTATGATATATGACATTTTTGAAGATATAAATAAATATAATTGTTTGAAGAAAAAAAATTTAATCTCAATAGAATTAAATATGGTTAATGTTGTTGATATTTACATGAATATATTATCATTTAATTAAAATTATTCATGAATTCATGGTAATAAATTTTAATTTCCCAATACCTATAAAGTGTTAATGGGATTTATGAATTAGGGGTTTAATACACATAATGAACAATTCATTATAGAATATTCCAATGATATAATATTTTTCCAAATGTTATAGTAGGATAATTCATTGTATCTATGATAAAATTAAAACATTTTAATTCCGGAATATTTTTGAATATAATGATAATAATATGTTTGTATTAGGAATGTGAATTTAATTTTGATTAAATTTTTATTTAATAGCGAGGTTTATCTATAAATATATAATTATATCATGATGTTTTTTACTTGGGAAATGTCATAAAGTGTTTCAATGTTTTATATAATTTTATACACTATATTATATGATCATATGGATTTAGAGGAATATTTTTACTTATCTACCCATGTCAACAATGATCTTGGATTGTATGGAATTTTTTAGATTTTATAGTTTCAATTAACATTTGAGTGTTTAAAAGAGAATAAATTATTTCCACATTACTTTTTTTATGAGGATGAATTTATTTTCTGGAATTATTATGATTTTTTCCTTAATTATTAGGGTAACATTAAGTATAGGTTATGTTTGTTATATATCATCTAATTATGATGTTTTTTCCTCTTTAATATGGTTAAGTGACTCTGGATATCATGTTCGTGTAATAATATTTTACTCTAAAATTATAATGATATAATTAATAAAGATAATAATTTATATTCCTCACTATTAAATATAGAATCTATTATATATTCTTATATAAATATTAGATCTTTCATTAGTAGATAATATTTATTTTTTACTTGAATTATGATTTTCGAATCATATATACTCTCAAAATTGAATGTGATAAATTATGAATAATGTAAGATGTTCTACATAATTATTTCTGTAGAAAAATTTTATGAATGGAAAATATTAAACATCCTGAGTCTTTTCACTATGATATGGATAAGGTTTCCAATAGAGGTATCCTCGATTAGATGATAGATCATTTTACTTTATTTTATCAAGATGATGATTCTCAATAGGTAGATAATTATGAAGTAATATAAGGAGATTAAATAACTAATTGAGATGGTCTAAATGGTTAGACAGAAGATGAATAACATATTTTATTATTTCATTGTCAGTTATATGATCAAATTGTATATTGTTGTATGTTTTATATCATTTTCAATGTAGACTATTTTTTATATTATTACATTCAGAATGTGTATCATACTTAAATGATTTTATTTTAGAACCAAATAATTATTTGTTTAGTAGAATCATTAGTTTCCAAATGATTATTTGGGAAATAAATGAATGATTTGAAATATTATCATTAATTGTAGTTGAAACTGTTGAATGGTTAAAATAAAATGTTTTGGAAAATTTCCATATATTTTTCTTCTAAATTAACCCATCTCTATATGGGTGATATTTTTTATGCTTAATATGATTATAGAATCAACTCATTTTTATGAGTATATGAATTGGAATTAGTGGATGTTTTATAGATTCATTATTTTGATGAATTATTGAAGAATCGAGATTTTTATAGGATGCACGTTTCATATTATTATCATTTTTTTATAATGGTTTGGGATTTTATTTTAGTATTTTGTAGGTATTAATTTCTATTATATAACTGAATTTGACATATAAATAAATTTTAAATATATAAAAACATTATGATATGAATTTTTGGTAATTTGTTTATGACATTGGTTGATTTTTAGATAATGACTTGTTTTTTACTCAGGTTTATAAAATATATAAAAATATTTATTAATTAGGTTAACAGTCATAATGAATTGTATTAGTTTAAATAAAGATTTTATTTTCATTTCATTTCAATTTGTGTGTTGATGATTTTTGGGCCAGACTGAGTTTTGATATTATTGAGTTGGCACAAATAATTCAAACGTTAATGAATGTATTAATGGAATGTCAAGAATTATTGAATGATAATATATTGATAATGGTAATGTTTAATTTTAGTGAACATGTTTGATTAAATGATTCACACTGACATTGACATCAATCAATTGTTATGGGAATTAATCCTTCATTATTTGTTTTCATACCTTTCATGGTATTGTAGTGAGGTGATGGATTGGGTATTAGATGTAATGATGATAAAAATTTAAATAAGTTGATAATTTTATATAACATATAATATATTTGGAGGAATATATTAAATGTCCATAAATTTGGTTGGGATTAAATTCCTCTTTTGGGAAATGAGATATATTTAGAAAAATTAACATAGACCAAATATAACTTTGATATCATACTATGGGAATGGTATATTCAAAAATAGTATTTTTTTAGGCATGGTGGTTTGTAGAATAGTATTTTGGAGAAAGAACCATAGATGAAGTTTAATATTCTAGGTTCCCATGTACATTGTTCCGAATATTATGATGTGGGATGATGAATATTATTTTATATTATTTTATTTTTAAAATATAATAATTATTTTATATAGGTTTGATTTTAAAGGTCATAAATATTAGAGTGGAATGAGTTTTGACAAATTAGAATATTGGTTTTTTTATGTTGTATAAAATTTATTCTTCCATATTTTTGAACCATGAAACATTTTTGTTCTAACAAATATAGATTTTTGAAATTTATATATATATTTTATTTCATAATCTTTGGGTGTGACATAATGAATAGGTAAATATAGAGTTAATTTTTGTTGGGAAACAAATATAAACAGAAAAAACCACGTTATTTGTGATTAAAAAACTATGTTTTTTTTATTTGGATAGATATTTCATTGAAGTGATTTTGCAGTAGAATATATTATTTTTTAACCATTTTGAAATATAGAACATCTGTTTTTCATTTCTCTATTGTATAATTGTTTAGATTGAAACATTATTATGTACCCTATTGGTTTCAATAAATATTATTAAATAAATTGGAATCTCATACATGTAAACAACAACAAGTTTATTTAAAAACAAAATAATTTTTGTAATAAACATATTTTTAAAAAAAAATTGGTCATCAAGTGGAAGGGTAGAAAAAATATCATGTCTTATAATGAGAATCCATTTTTAAGGAAAACATATTAAAAATATAGAATGAAAAAACAATATTATTCTGTTTCATAAAAAAATAATGAAAATATCTTAAAAAAGACTGTGTCATTATTGATATATTTTTGGATCCATTATAGGTTAAATACATGATATTATTATTAGTGAGACGGGGAGGTTGGGTAGATCTGAGTTGGGTTATTGTTTAGTAAATTAATATGTTCTATCACTTTACCGGCTTGGCCTATTGGGATCCTTGTTATCTTTTCTAATATTTGGTAATTTATATTTATATAATAAAAAATAGTTTATCCAACATGATATTTTTTTAGGTTTCAGTTCACAATTTTAGTTGTTAGTCCATGTTATGGGCTATGGTGTCCAACAAACATATGTTACACTATAATGTGAAAAAATAAATGTTCTTTGGTATGGATACAATAAGTTGCCTATGTGTTTTTCATAACAATATGTAAGGGGAAAGAAAAAAATTCTAATTTTTTATAATGGTTAATTTCTAGTCAATCTACATCACATGGACATATCATTATGATTCTAATATATACATACCTTATCATCTTTGTGATCATTGAATAAAAAATAATGAACTAATGATATTTTTACATTTATTGTATTTCATAGATCTACTTTTAACTTTCATTATTTCATACTATATATTTATTTACATATACAAATTTTAAAAAAATTCCATTATTATTCTCTAGTAAAAAAAGTATCACCCATAATCTTCTTCCTCTTCCAAAAAAAACTCGAGAGATTATTTTTATTCAAAATTGAAATAAATACTATACAATAATAATTCTTATTAATATTATCATTAATGTCATGAACCATCCTCAAGGCCCATGTTGTGACATCCTGAAGCCCGCCTTTCATATGCCAGGGGATGGTGACTAGCTGCAAAGGCTAATCCCTGAAAAAAAGGGAATGCACTGTATTTACACCGGTAACACACACATTCTAAATCCCATGGAGTATAGGGAACAAGTATTAATATAGAAATGAAATGATTTATGAAAGTAAGTGGGCCAGTACACAAACCCAACAGAACAACAGGTAAAAGTACAAGTAAATAGGGAAAACAACTCCTGTATCATCCACCAGAGAGTCCTACCTGAAGGGTAGGTGCAGATATTGAACAACGCATCCCTGAGGTACGTCCTGTCTAGTATAGCTCTGAGTAGCCTCTCGTCTGCCTCACTCAACGTCGATCGCTGTTGTCCGTCGTCTGCACAGAACATAACCAGGTGCGGTCGAAGCCCGTGCATTGGTGAGTATAACGATACTGAATAGAGTCACTAAGACCCCAAATATCTCCCAAAATCCATCAAGGATAAACCAAAATAGCATTATACAAACACAGAGTATCAACTGTCCCAACTTAGGTATATTACCATACATATATCTAAGTTACCAACCACAACCGACACCATCTCTCGAGCCCAAGCACATCCTGTTCCATAAAGGACGAAATAAAGTCATCATGATGATAACATCACATATACAAGAAATAAATCAAACAATTATACAAATCATGTAGAAGGGTAGAGATGATTAGATGTATCCACTAAATCATCTCCTCTGTCGAACCCACATAGGATCACAGAAGAGTAATTATCACGGTCGTATCCACGTAGGATGCTGGAATAGTAGTTGTCGCTTTAGAACCCACGTAGGATCCCGGAATAATATATTCGATGTGGAACCCACATAGGATCCCAAAACAGTATCATCAATGTCGAACCCACATAGGATCCTTGTATAGTAGTAGGTCCAAGTAGGATCTTATCATATCAGTCGTAGCCATCCATAGGGTTCTCGCACACAACACGCACAATTCCAGGAAGGTCCTCTACTCGAGCCAAGTATAGATTCATAATATTCCTTGAGTTATAGATTTGATGTATCTCGTAGTTCCATATCATCATAAAGAACCCCACACAATAGACGACACATCAATAAGACGCCCGGTCTGTGAGTTATTGGAATTTCCTTTCTAGTGTCCAGTTGGATCTGTGATCAATCAAACCCGACCACACTCCATCTCAACCCAAATTTCCATTGGGGTTTAGTCATGGTACCATCTCACTCTAAGGATTCCAGCTCCGCTGACAGTTTGTCAAACATACACCTGGTGCCAAAGTTATGGAGGTTTGTGTCGGGGTTCATGGTTTGCGCATGATCTAAACCAACCATGCGGCCAGGCCGTGTGATGTCTCTGGGTGAGACAGTAGAAACCGCACAGTTGGTGCACATTTTGACAAACCATGCAACCAAGATATGTGATGACTCTTGGTGTGAAAGTATCAAATGCACGGTTTCCGCGCTGTTTGACAAACCGTGCGTCCAAGCCGTGAAAAGTCTCTGGGTGCGATAGTAGAAACCACATGGTTGGCTCACGGTTTGAAAAACCATGCGGAAAACCCATGCGAAGACCCCTGGTGGGAGATTTGATACCGCACGGTTGGTTCACAGTTTCCCAAACCGTGCGGCCAAGCTATGCGACCACATAAAATTAAGGTTTTAAGTCCCGGGCCAATCGGGATTTCTCATCATTCCCCCGTTCATCCTCCAACTCGTGCCTCATGTGGGATTTCAGGTTTTTCAGAGGTTGTGGGAGCTCCTTGGATCATTTTGGAGGCACATAAAATAGGTTTCTTGGTGGATCGAAGGGGGTTCTACATTCGTCAATGAAAAGAAAAGCCACCACCTTCCATCGTGAGGAACACACCATTCTAAAAGAATGACGGAGGGGTCTGGCCATGTATGTTTGGCCTGAACCCTCCGCATTAGAGAAATAACAGGCAGCTCAACTAGAACTTAAAAGAATATCATCATACCCAAACCTCCCACAAAGATTATTCCCAACCCACAAAAAAATATATCCACATTCTTTGTTTATAAATAGAAGAACATGGGAATATAATCATACTCAAAATCCAACACCTGCCACGAATGACGACGATCAATGACGAAATCGCAGAAAGGCGGCGTCGATTCGTCAATATCGGAAGAGGAAGAGGATATCTATCATTATGGATAAGCGTTCAGAGGTTATGAAGTCGAAGATGAAATTTTTCGTGGTCGAATCATTTTCTTTTGGCACGGTTAAATATTGATGATGGTGTTTTCCATTCTTCGATGGAGAGTGGCATTCATCATTGAAAGGATGGAGTTCATTAAGTTCTCTCTTAAAGATCCATCAATTAAATAGATTCCAACCAATGTAAAATAATATATTTTTATATTATTTAATTGTTGGCATGAATTCAAAAGAAATCAAAAGGTTCCAAATAATTAAATTAAAGTGTTCCATTAATTAATTGTGAGGTTTGGCACATTAAATTTACGGGGTAAGGTGGAGTGTTTCATCCTACATAAATGGGGGGTTCCAAGGGTTACATCTCCCAGGTGGTCCCCACCTTAATTATCCTCCAAAGGTAGGTTATGCTCATGTGCACCCTACCACCATAACCTCCCAAGGGTGGTTAGGGTATGGTGGCCACCACCTCCAACCTCCCCTAGGAGATTATAACCGTGAAAATAAAAATAAGGTAAATTTATTTTTATATAAATTTATTCTTAAAAACTCCAAAAAATAACTTCCATTCCCGACCAACCATCGTCGAGATGAAAGTCGTCTTAACCGAATATCGGTGATGCGAGTTCGACGGTGCCCTCAAATTTTAATTCCAAGCACCATTTCAGAAGTTAAAATCCTACTCATACGGTTATGGAACGTACCAGAACAAAACATCAAAATTTGATTCCGGGGACATCGGGCCTCGGAATCAAGAACCGTAATTATTTGGGGGCTCATAAAATTCCCATGTATTTATGAAAAACAAATTCCATGGAAATTCCAGTTATTTACATTCTCCCCACCTTATTGGTTTACATCCTGTTAAGATATTACTCAGACTATGGAAAAAATGGGGGTAATGAGAACACATCTGATCCTCTCGCTCCCATGTGCTCTCATGGAGGTTCTCGTGATGCCAGTGAATGCGAACCAGAGGTATCGACCATCCACGTAGGACCCGCGCTTATCGATCCTCAATATAAACTATAACCTATATTAATGTCACCCCATCATCGATGTCCAGCTCCCCATGGACGATGATGTGGGACGGGTCATGCACTTATCCCCTCAGCTGAGATATGTGGAAGAAGTCGTGCACCCGGTGTAACTAAGGTGGAAATTTCAGGTGGTAAGACACCTCGCCTACTCTACTAAGGAACTTGAATGGACAAATAAATCGTGGAGATAACTTGATGACTAGGCCAAATCTCCGTAGACTTTTTCGATGTGAGACCCGTAGAAGGACATTGTCGCCATCCTTGAACTACAATGGTCTCGGTCTACTATCAGCATAGGACTTATTCCCACTCTACGCAGTCTTCATCCATTTTTGGATGTTCTACAACTTCTCCATCATAGCCTGCACTATCTATGGTCCCATAAGTGATGAATCGCCTCGGCCAGTCCAACATAGAGGCAATTTGAATGGTCGGATGTAAAGTGCCTTGAAAGGTGCCATCCCAATTGTGGAGTGGTAGCTACAATTATACAAAAACTATACCATGGATAAGTGATCCTCCCAACTGCGACCTAAGTCAAGGGTTAATGCACGGAGAAGGTCTTCATGAGTCTGAATGGTCCTCTCATTCTGAAAATCCTTCTGACGATGGAAGGCGGTGGTTAAGTGACGCTGCTTCCTGAAAGCCTCCTGCAACCCCTTCCATAGCCGATAAGTGAAACGAGCATCTCAATCGGAGACAATCTTCAATGGAAAACCATGAAGCCGTAAAATCTCCTGTACGGAGAGGCGTCCAAGGCTCTCTACTAAACACTTCTCTCTGATCGGTAGGAAGTGGTCTGGCATGGTGAGTCGGTCGACAATCAACCAGATAGAGTCGTTTCTTATGGATGTATGTGGAAGTCTGTCACAAAATCCATGGATATCCCATCCCACGTCAAATCTAGGACCTCTAAGGGATGAACCAAGCCTGCTGGAACCTGGTGCTCTGCCTTCACTTACTGACATGTAAGGGGTCATGAGACAAACTCTACTACTTCCTTCTTCATACCCGGCCACCAGTTCTATCATTGGAGATCCTGATAAATCTTTCACAATACTAGATTTACCACTAGATGTGGTGTCTGGAACTCCCTCAACAATTTTTTTTGATGTTCAAATAGTACCATGGTACATCCTATGAAGTGAATGACGTGCTACCCACCTACAGAAAACCGATTAGGTTCCTGCTCTGTGGATATCTGAGCACGTCTCATCTCACAGTCAGTGTCTCCATGTTGTGCCACCCTGACTAGCTGAAGAAGTGGAGTGACTGGGAGTGACTGTAGAATGGATGCTCCATATATACCCACCAAGGATATCTGTAATGCATCTAGCTTCTCTGTCGCCTCTCATAATAGTTTAATTCTTGATCTCCTGCTGATATCATAAGCTACAACATTCCCCTTCTTAAGAGTATAGACTATCTCGATGTAATAGTCATGGAGGAACTCAAGACAACTATGCTTTCTAAGTATCAGGTCCTTCTGGGAGATGATATACCTGAGACTCCGGTGGTCAGGGTAGACTGTAAAATTACTTCCCATCAAATAGTGTCACCACATCATAAAGGTGAAAACCACTGCTGCTAACTCTAGGTCATGGGTAGTGTAGTTCTCCTCATGCTGTCTCAAAATCCAAGGACCATACGTGATCACTTCTCTATCATGCATTAGGACATAATTTAGTCCGGTCCCTGATGCGTCGTAGTAAACTACATACCCTATTCCCTCCTCTTGAATCCTCAAGATGGGGTAACTTGTCAACGTATGCCTCAGCTCTTGAATTCTCTGCTGGAATCTCTCCGACCACACAAAGGGGTTACCCTTCTTCGTCAAGGTTGATAGTGGTGCTGCAACTCTGGAAAAGTCTAGAACGAATCTTCGGTAGTAACCATCCATGTCGAGGAAACTTCATACCTTCGTCACACTCTTGGGGTGCTCCCAAGAAAGCACTGCCTCAAACGTCACAGGATCCACTGCAACTCTATCCTATGAGATGACATGTCCAAGAAAGTGTTCCTCTCAGATCCAAAACGGGCACTTCGAGTGCCTACGATAATGTGGGTGCTCTCGTAGTCTGTTCAGCACTACCCACAAATGGCAGGTGTGCTACTCCTCGGTAGCTGAGTAGATCAGAATATCATCGATAAAGACTACCACAATGAGATCAAGGAATGGCTGAAATATCAAGTTCATGACTTCCATGAACACTGATGATGCATTGGTTATGACGAATGGAATAACCAAGAACTAGTAGTGCCCATACTGACATTTGAAGGTCGTTTTCTGCACATCCTCATCATGTACTCTGAGATGGTGATAACCCGATCGAAGATCTATCTTCAAGAACCAACGTTCTCCAATCAACTGATCAAAGAGGTTGTCAGTCCTCGAGAGTGGGTACTTGTTCTTCATAGTCACCTGGTTCAGGCAATGATAATCAACACATAGACGCAAGCTCCCATTTGCAATCTTGGAAAAAAAACTGGGGTTTCCCTGGGTGAAACACTAGGTCGGATAAATCCATTCCCCTCAAAGTCCTCTAGGTGTACCCACAACACACGAAGCTCGGTGAGAGCCATCCGATATGATGGAGTAGTTATCGGTGTCGTCCCAGGGTACATGTCAATGTATAATTCCACCTCTCTACAAAAAGTTAGTCCTAGAATGTCATCAGGGATGATATCCAAATAGTGATCCACCACAACAGGAAAACTCAGACTCCGAACATCAAACACTCTGAGGAAGAGGCTAGCCAACTAATGTGCAATCGGCTGCCCCATCCTCTGTGTAAGTATTATATTCCCTGCAAAGGCGCCATTTTTTCTGGTGAAGGTAAACCTCATCCCAACTTCATGGAAACACCACACATTCTGCCGAATACAGTCAATCTGAGCATGAACTGTGGATAACCAGACCATACCCAAGATGAAGTCATAAGGCCTCGACACCGCTATGAGGAGATCCCAGCCGAAGCTCTCACCTCATAGAGTAAGATCACACTACAGGAAGTAGTGCGTAATCATCGAGTCTACTCCCGTAAGAGTCTCTAGCTATGAGGATCGAGACAATTGATATGTCTGAATCCCTGAGCTCCGAACAAGGGCTGCATCAATAAAATAATGACTCACACATATGTTGATATGTACTACAAAAATGTGGAGTAGACACACATAGTGCCTTAAATCATCTCAGTTGCTCTGTTGTCATAGGCCTCGACTTCCTAGAGCTAAGACCACCCCTTTCTACAAGCTCCCTAAGGTCAGGGTGGACCTCCTGGTGGTGGTGGTGGTAGGGCGTCGAAACATTGTCCACCACTTGCTTCTCGGCCAACTCATCTACCACGTATGCCTGCTCGAAGTGGACCACCATTGTCAAACATATGCCTCTGCTAGGGAGGTACCTCTAATGTCTGCAAATCATCTGTATGGAGGGTCTGGCAGTCACGAGCTATGTGACCCTACCCGCTGCATGCATAGAACTGCCTGCTACTCGTATGGCTGGGTCTATCTCATGTGCCCCGAAAAAATGAACAAGTATCATGGGTCTACCACCTGATAGCCTAGTGTGCTTGTAATTCTATGACATCTATCGACAACCGGCTGCAGAAGATTCTTCTTCGTGTTTCCCTGTGTTGGGTCTCGCTACTTGTGACTTCTCAGAAAAAAACTATCCACAAGAAGGGCTCGCTCCTGCACCCCAACCTACGTCGGGATGCTGAGGGTGATCATCTAATCCCCGATATCATGTCTGAGTCCCTAATCAATGGTCCGAGCTGTGAATAATGAGTCTTATACCATATCTGTGTAGTAGCGCGAGATTTCGGTGAACCTCGTTGAGTACTGAGCAACCGTCATTCTACACTGTTGTTGATGATGTAACTCATGTATCTGCACTGCACGAATGGTGATTGGAACAAAATCTGACTGGAAGAGACTCTTGAAGTCCTCCCAGAGTAATGATTCCTCGTCATGAACCTGGAGTATCATGCTCCCTGATCTACCTGCTGCTAGATGAATGAGACTTGAGTCAGGATCACCATGAGCTCACAACAGCCTCCAGCCAATCCTCAGTAGCCTTTGGGTCCATCTCTCCCCTGAACCAAGGTGGCCTCTAGCACTGGAACCTGTGAAACACACTCAGTCAGTGTGCACTCCTTGCTGTTGGAGCTAGTGGTATCGGTGGACCAGAGGGTAATGGTACCACTGGTACCTCCGCTATGATGGGGCCTTAGACCAAGGCCTCTTCGCTCAGTGGGCTACCATCTCATTCAAAACTCGAAACCCTAAAAGGTTGTCTACGTATGGCCATCCTGAAAAGAAATAGGTCTTCCATGATCAAAACAATATACTTGGTGATATGACACAAAGTAATCACGATGAAAACATTTCAATGAAAACAGACATGCAATCTTTGTTTTCGTGCACTGAGTCAGAAATAAGAATTCAGAGTCCTAGTGTATGGATATGTCGACTGTCACACCAAAACTGGTTTCCCAAAACTGATAACCACAACCAAAAAACATAATACTATTGTTGTTAAAAGAATTAGAGTTCATTTTCTGTGGTATAACCAACTCCTATGATACCAATTTGTCACAAACCATACTCGGGGAACATGTCATGACTACCCCATGCCCTCCTTTCATAGGCCCGGGGCTGGCGACTAGCACCAAAGGCAAATCCCTGATAAAAAAGGGAAGGTATTTCCTTTAACCTTGTAACACACAAAGTCTGAAAACATGAAGTAGAATCAAAAATTACTAATATAGAAAATAATAGTGTGCTAAATGTATGTGGGCTAGTATACAAACTCAACTGATCAATAGGTACAAGTACAGTTAAATAGGGAAAACAACTCCTAGATCATTCACCGGGGAATCCTACCTGATGGTCAGGTACAGATCTCAGACAACACGTCCCTATGGTATGTTCTATCTAGTCCAGCTCCGAGCATCCTCTCGTCCATCTACCTCATCCTCGATCAGTGATGACCGTCGTCTCAACAGAACACAACAAGGTGCGTGCGATGCCCATGCGGGGTTAAGTATAACGATACTCATTAGAGACCCTGAGACCCAAAAGATCTCCCAAAATACACCATGTTTAATCCACAATAGCATGATACAAACACATAGTTTCAACCATCCCTACATCGGTATATGCCCAAACATATACCTAAGTTACTAACCACAACCGGCTCCATCTCTCGACCCCATGAAAATCTCGTTCCACAAAGGAAGAAAGTCAATCATCTTGATGATAACATCACATAGAGAAGACTCGTCTCATAGAGGTATACAACTCATGTAGAGGGGCAAAGATGATTAGATGTAGCCACTGAATCATCTTCTCTGTCGAACCCACGTAGAATCCTGGAACAGTAATTATCATTGTCAAACTCATGTAGGATCCTAGTACAGTAGTTGTCACTATCGAACCCTTGTAGGATCCCATAATAGTATCATCTCTGTCTAACCCATGTAGGATCCATGAATTGTATTGTCGTGGTCGAACCCACGGAGGATCCCGGTAAAGTAGTAGGTCCACGTAGGATCTTATCATCTTAGTGGCAGCCAGCTATAGAGTTCTCGCACACAGCTCACTCGATTATTTGAGGGTACGCTCCTTGAGTCCGGTGTTGATACCTCTACTAGCTTGATGTCTTGATTTGATGTATCATGTAGTTCTGTCTCATCATACGAAACCCAAAGCAATAGACAGTGTGTCAATCGGACGCCCGATCCGTGAGTTATTGGCATTTTCGTTCCAGGGTCCAGTTGGATTCATGATTGATCCAACTTGATCATAATTCATCTAAACACAAATCTCTAGTGGGGTATACACTAGTCACCTTTTCAGTCAAAGGATTCTAGAACTGCTGATGGTTAGTCAAATGGACACTCAATGCCATAGTTATGGAGGTTTGTGAAGGGGCGCATGGTTTGTTCATGGTCTAAACAAACCGTGTGGCCAGGCCATGCGAAGTCTCTGGGTGAGACAGTATAAACCGAACGATTGTGGAACGGTTTGATAAACTATGAATCCATGTCATGAGAAGTCTTTGGTTGATATAGAAGCAACCAAACTGATGGCGCAGAGTTTCACAAATCGTGCGGCCAAGACATGCAAAGTCTCTAGGTGTGATAGTAGAAACTACACGGTTGGTGCACGGTTTGACAAACCGTGCGGCCATGTCGTGCGAAGTCCCCAGGTGGGACAGTGGCTACCACACGGTTGGCACACAGTTTCTCAAAAGTGCAGCCATGCCGTGTGACCAAATAAAATTAGGGTTTAAGTCCCTGTCCACTCGGGATTTACCATATTTCGCCCGTTCTTCCTCCCACTCATGCCTCATGTGGGATTTCCGATTTTTAAGAGGATGGGGGAGATCCTTAGAATGTTTTGGAGGGACATCTATGAGGTTTAATGGTGGATCTAAGGGGGTTCTCCATTCATCGCCACAACACAAATCCGCCACCTTCCATCGCGATGAACACACCATTCATGAAGAACAACAGAGGGGTCGGGCCATGTAAGATTGGCATGAACCCTCCGCATTAGAGCAGTAATAGGCGGCTCCACGAGAACATAAAAGAAGATCATCAAACTCTAACCTCCCACAATTATGATTCCAAACCTGCAAAAGAAAACATCTATGTTCTGTGTTTTGATATAGAAGAACTTGGGAATATAATCATACTCAAAATCAAAAGCCTACATCGAATGACGATGAATGTTGATGAAATCGAGGAAAGGTGGCGTTGATTCAACAATATTATAAGAGGAAGAGTATATATGTTATTGGCGGATATGTGTTTGGAGGTGACGAAGTCGAAGAAAGTGTTCATCGTGGTCGACTCCTTTTAATTTGGCACGATTGAAGATCGAAGATAGTGTTTTCCGTTCTCTGACGGAGAGTGGAATTCTTCATTGAAAGGATGGACTTCTCTATGTTCTCTCTAAAAGCTCCACCAATTTAATAGATTCAAACCCATGTAAAATAATAGATTTGTAAATTATTTCATTGTTGGCATGAATTCAAAATAATAAAAAAGGTGAAAATTAATTAAATGAAAGTGTTCCATTAATTAATTGTGAGGGTTGGCACATTAAATTAATGGGGAAAGGTAGAGAGTTTCATCACACATAAATGGGGGGTTCCAAGGGTTTCATATCCGAGGTGGTCCCCACCTTAAATATCCTCCCAAGGGTGGTTATGATCTGGTGGGTCGTACCACCATAAACTCCAATGGGGTGTTAGGTTGTGGTTGCCACCACATCCAACCTCCCCATGGTTATTTTTACCGTAAAAATAAAAATAAGCTACACTTATTTTTAATTAACCTTATTCTTAAAAACTCCAAAAAATAACATCCATTATCAAACAACAACCGTCAAGGTGAATGTTTTAATAAGAGAATATCGGCACTGTGAGTTCAACAGTGCCCTTGGATTTCAATTCTGAGCACCGGTTCAAGAGTTATGAAATTCCACTCGTATGTTTACTGAACGTACAAGAACAAAACTTCAAAAATTGATTCTGGGAAAAACAGTCCTCAGAATCAAGAGATGTAAATTGTCACGGACTCGTAAAATTCCCATGCATATATGAAATAAAAATTCCATGGAAATTTTGGGTCTTTACATTTTATGTTACAACTAAGCCCCTCCCACCAGTTGCCCCATAGACACATGGGCCCCATCCTAGGGACGCCCACATGTCTAAACGGGTCATTTGACTAATGATTGTCCGCACAGGCCAACACATTACCTTTTCAGTGTGAATTATCCTCACTCACACACACCCTGGGAAACTTCCCAGAAGGTCACCCATCCAGATAACTACTCCAGGACATGCATGCATTACTATGGAGTTATAATCAGACAGGCTCCCGGAAAGGAAGGTGCACCTTGTTGACATGAGTCATATCATTTAGTCATTTAACCCTTTATCATTTGGGGGCGTTATAATCACCCCTCCCTTTAGCTTACAATGTCCTCATTGTGGGCTCTACATCTCAACCTAGGATTTGCATCACACTTAATGTTGGGTACCACCTCTGATAACAAATGTAACAACTGGGCCCCGCCCACACATTGCCCCGCAGACACGTGGTCCCCATCAGGGGGCCCACTCATGTGCCCGAACGGGTCATATGACTAATGATTTTCCCTACAGGCCAACATATGTATTTTTCAGTATGCTTTCTCCTCACTCACACACATCCTAAGAAACATCCCTGAAAGTAACTCATCATGATCACTACTTGAGGCCAAACATGCTTAACTGTGGAGTTCTAATCAGACAGGCTCCTGAAAAGGAAGGTGCACCTTGTTGACATGAGTAATATCAATTATTCATTTAAACTATTATCATTTCAGTTCATTACAATACACATCTATTAAATTCATTATCCATAACATTTAATTAGAATACTCAACATTCTAGAAAGTAATTAACTGATACACCTCTATTTGGTATTTTATCTTCAGATAGTTTTTCATCTTGAATATATTCATATGAAAACATTTTTTCTAATTTATTTTATTTATATTATAACAATCTATGTGATAAATTATTTATCTATATACATTATTCCCTCTTCATCATTATAATACTCAATCTGTTTCAATCTATACTATAGAGTATATATATTCATATGATGCTTCAAATAACCGTCTCTCACCCTCCATAGTTGGAACATCGCTTTATAGAAATAAAATTAATTCACTTATGATTACTAGTTACCCACAACACATAATCAAAATATTCAATAAAGAAGACAAATTTTCGTTAAAACATTCTTCTATTTCATTAAAAAAACTTTCTCCCATAAATCAAATATTTATTTCCTTATACTAAAATTAAATTTATTCTTTAATATTTCTTTAGTTTACTAGAATTAATACATTGATAAATTTGGATTCAAAAATTGAATATGAATATCCAAAAAATCATTTCCTTTTTTTCATCAAAAAAAATTCTTAAAATTAGAACTATTATTGGGATTATTGAATGAAAATCAAAACATCATCATATAGTTTTGAGACTATGGAAATTCCAGATATTCTATCTAATAACTTCACATGTTTTCCCTCGGTTTTATGTATGTTAATGATTAATCCATCTATTGTTTTAATAATGTTAATCTAATTTTTTATTTACAATGAACACCTAATCATTCAATTGTATTTATCATTCAAGTAAACAATATAACAATGGTTGTACATACTTTTTTGATGAAATCAAAAATGATCCCTCGGTGTTCTATTTCTTATTTATTCACATAAAAATAATTTATCTGATGACACTATCCAATAAAATAAATATGATGACTTTATTTAAAGATCAATATCAATTTAATTTCATAGATGAAACACAATGATATTATGAAAACCATAGTTTGAGGAATATGTCATTTTACCATCTTTGATGAATTCACTGTTTGATGTATGTACTAATTTCATAAAAATTGAAATATAATTATCTCAATAGATTTTTCTTATTCCATAATTTATCTTTAATAATATACATAATTAATTTTGATTTTTAATAAATTAAGAATAAATCAAAAATCATAACATGAAATCCATTGTCCAGTTAACTCTATCTACTGAAAATTTGATTATAGTTAGACAAATATTTGGTTCCATAAGCTATTTTTTCTTCTCCATATAATAGATTTATCATTCCTGATCATCTCCTCTGAAAACATAATATGATGGATCATATTTGCTTTTTTCTTACTAAATGTTCTTCTCTATATATAATAGCTCTTGTTTTAGACATTAATATCAACAAAATAAGTATCAAATATAAATAAAATTTTAAAATTAATCAATCAACTTTATTTATCAAATATATTCTAAATCATCCTAAAGAAATTACCCCATTTAAATTAATCTATGGTATCACTATATGAGTTATTATCCTCCTCATAAACACACATGCATTCATCATTAATTATAATCAAGAAATCATTATCAATATCTCCTTTTAACATTTAAGCGACAACAACCCCATTACAATCCATGGATATGGCTACAATACTTCAAGGAAACATATAATTTATAATCATTTCAAGAAATTAAAATATATGAAATAATTTTAATAAATCTAAAACCATTGAAAATAATTAAGGAGAACACAACACAAAAATAATTAAGTCACAATATATGAATTTATTTTTATGAAATACATTCGAAATGAATACATAAATATGTTAATCATTTAATTTTTCCCCCATTAAGATTTCAAACATTCATTTTAACCAACCTGCTAAAGATAATAAATATATATTCATGGAAATTTGAATAAATTCATTATTATGAAATGTTCCATCAACCACCTTACAAAATATCATTATAATACATTCATGGTGTATAAAAAAGTGAATTTATTTCTTAAAAAAATAACTTATGAAATATAATGATAGAAAATGAAATAAGACCACACAATGGTTGGTGATGAAATGAAGGTAATTTCATTCTCCAAACAACGTTGTCCATTGAAAAATATATTGATTCTCAATGATAGGAGAACATGAAATTTTTTCATAAAGGGTTATCCATGTAAAGACCCTTAAAATTCAAGGGAATTTTTTTAATTTTATTTGATATTTTACAAGAATGCAGTTTCTGACGACACATGATTCTGAGGCCCGGTGTGCCCGGAATTAATTTCCGATGTTTAGATCGGGTACATTCAGTGAACAAACGAGCGGGTTTTTCTAACTATTGAACAGGTGCTCGGAATTGACTTCCGAGTGCACCGATGGATTCGCAGCGCCAATAATTGCTTAAGAAGATCTTCTTCAGAGTTTCATTTTCACGGGAGGAGTTGTTAAAAAATTTTGGAAGATAAAATAAAAAATGAGTTACAATTTTTTTTCTTTTAAGTGGTTTATCCATTGAGTGCAAGTTGGGGTAACCACCCGACTTCCCATGAGAGGATTAATGGTGAGGTGGGGCCCACATGAACCCCACCCCTTTCACCTTCCCTAAACTCCCTTAAACCTCTCCTATAATTAATTGGTTACTCTTCTTAACATGTTTAACCCCCCCTATAATGTGATACCAATCACCTCTCCCTCTCTCTTCTTTAATTCATGCCACCTAAACAATAATTAATTTGACAACTCAAGATCAATTAATTAAGTTTGTTGGTTTTGAATTTTGTAATTTTGGATGCATGGCATGGGTAAATTAAATAAGGTGGAGATTTATTTTATTTTGGTTAGATTTTGTTGTGTTAAGAGGAAGGTAAGAGAGCTTTTGAGTTTTGATGAACTTCCTCCTCCTTAGAAGAACGCTTCATCTCCTTGTTGAAGAACGTGAAGAACACCGAAGTTTCGACGATGAACGCCGTCTCATCTTGCACCTTCTCTCCACGTCGAAGGAAGCGAGACACCGCATTCTTCATCGGGCGGTCACCGACGACGTGCCTTCTCCTCTTCTCCCTCCGCGTCAAGGGAGGAGACACCACCGCAGGGAACATCACAATTGATGACAACTCACCCCCCGATGTCAACGGAATGAGCACCGATCTTCCGCGATGTCCAATCATCGCGACACTTCCCTCTTCCGCGGATCAACGACGTGTAACGTCTTTGCAAGGTAGGGGTTTGGTTTTTATGTCTTGAATAAATTTTTTGATGTTCTTCGATATTAACGGCCAACTGTTATCAAAATAATGGAGGAGGTTGGACCGCACAAACATGGCCAAACCTCCTCCCCTTTTTATTTTGATTGTTATCTACGTGGCTTGAATGGAAGCGATGTAGTGCCGTCGCTCCGTGTGGGAATTTAGAGAATCACGATGAAGAAGCGCGACACCATCGAACCATGCCTTGAGGATGAACAAATCCACGGTCGGAGTCGGGCCATGGCGAAAGGGGTGCGGCGCCGTCGCACAGCGTCGGAAAACCTCGAAGATAGCGCAATTTGTTTTTTTGACATGTGGATCGACGAGCGACGATGAGTCGGGCCGAAATGGCATTTTAATTCCTTCACATTAAAGATCGGGTCCCGGGATGACTGTTGGCAAAGGCGGCAGGCGAAACGGACCACCGGAGCGCATCCGGTGGTCCGCAAAAGGCAGTGGCGGCACGCCGCCAGAGCAATGCGTCACGGCTGAGCCACGACGGTGGGACGTGAACTGGAACGGCCGGCCCGTCGCACCGCGCTAGCGCGAGGCCAACCGGCTGCCCAGGCCGAGCCGGGCCGCGCAGCCGGGCCGGGCCCAGACCCCCATTTCAGACTGTCTACGGTCTTTTTCCCATAACATGGGTTGCGGACCTCCGATCGACGCACCGTCAGGGGTGACATGATCCTTGAAATGATATGGTCTTTTCGATATATTACACTCAAGGTTTCAAAGAACTTTTAGTATGGCTGTGTTGGTTCGGATACGAAACCAACCGGGCCCTCGGAGTGGACACACTTATCTTGAGCTCCGGACGTCCTATTGACGTGCCATCTGTCTCTTTGAATTCCCCTTGATGAGATGGAAGTTTTGGCTTACTCCGCTCAAGGTTTGGACACCATCGGAGTGCAGTCGGGTTGGTTCGCTCACAAAACCAGCCGGGCCCCTAAAACGAAAAAGCCAATAACTTACAGACCGGGCGCCTGATTGATGTGACGTCTGTCTCGTGGAATTCCTCTTGATGAGACCGAACTTTTGGCATACTTCACCTGAGTTTTTGATGCAGTTGGAGTATGGCCGGGATGGATTGTACCCGAAATCCAACCGGGCCCCTGGAACGGAAAAGCTGATATCTTTCAGACCGGACGTCCGTTTGACGAACCGTCAGCGGCGTTGGTGATCACGTTGAGAAACGGTCCCTATGAGTATACCCTATGAGAGTTTGGGGTGAAGTTGAGATACGGCCGGGATGGTTCTCACATGAAACCAACCGGGCCCCTGGGACGAAAAGGCTAATAGCTCACAGACCGGGCATTCGATTGATACATCGTATGTTGCGTTGAGAACCCTATGATGAGGCGGTCCTTTGAGATACTTCTTCATTGGACTTGTGATACTTGGAGTATCAACCTGTTGCTCGTGGAGCGGAACCTCCCAGAGACTATCATACAGAGTACAGAGACCGTGTAACTGGCTGTGACCAATGACTGCTTGTTCGATTCGATTCGGAGTGACTAGCATAGCCCAGTGGGGAGAACTACTTTGTGAGATGGAAGACCCATGGAGGAGGAGCACTACTGTGTTAGGTGGTAGGACCGCAGTACTCGACAGGAGGAGTACCTTAGCACTCACAGGTTAGTGAGCAGTACCTCGTACTTGTGACAGGATCACTGTACACTCTAGAGATGGACTCATCAGCAGTTATGGTTTCGATAATGAAAATCTTGGTTTGAGCTGAGACTATGACCTTTGTGATTACCTCATGATTGAGATGGGTCACTTGATAACTTAGGTATATGTATGGTCATATACCTGGGTAGTGGTTTTCCGTTGATTTCTTAATCTTTGTGTTCCCTCATGATTGAGATGGATTACTTGATACCTTAGGTATATGTATGGGAATATGACTAAGTAGAGGTTATCTTTTGAGATCTTTTTGAGGTTATCCATGTTGGTTTTTGTGAGTCCCTGAGGGTCTCGGGGTCCCTACTGAGTATCATTATACTCACCCCTACACGGCCTATGCCCGCCCCTCGTTGTGATGGTTAAAGATGACGGGCAGTGCTGACGGAGGCCGAGTGTTCGAGGACTAGACAGTACTTGGAGGTGGACCTCACGACGAGTCAGTATCCGGAGGTGGACTTCATCAAGAGACGTCACACAGAGGAGGTTGATGGTCAAGAGAGTTGTGGAAAATATGGGTACCTACCCTTCAGGTAGGATCCATGGTGGACGATCCAGGAGCTGTGCTATCTGTACCTACCCTTCAGGTAGGATCTGAGGAGTACAATCCAGGAGCTGATTCCTTTCTTCCAACTGTAATATTTTTCTATTGTACTTTTGTTCATTTGTAGCTGTACTTTCGATTGGGTTTGTATTCTGTCCCATTTACTTTTCATCACTTTGGTACTTAGTGTTTTACTTCTGCTTGTACTCTGTGATGTTTTTTATACTTTTATAAAGGAAATGCCTTCCTAGTTATCGGGATTTACGCCTTTGGTGCTAGTCTCCAGCCCCTGGTCTATGAAGGCGGGCTTGGGGTAGTCATGGAACGGGCCCCGAGGACGGGTCGTGACAAATTGGTATCAGAGGAGTTCGGTTCTACCGTAGACCTCAGGACTCTAATAATTTTCTTTTTGTGAAGAAATAGTGTTAAGGGTACCGAGTGTGGTTTTCAGTTCAGAGAGTCTAGTGTTGGTGCGGTGGCCGAGGTATCCGAACACCAGGACCCTGACTTCTGATTTCCAACTTTGTACACGAAAACACTAATTGTGTGTGTGTTTTCAAAAGTTTTAATGTCAGCTCAAACCAGGTCAGCTCACTAGATATAAATCGTTTGACCGTGTCACGTTGTTTCTTTCAGGATGCCTCCCCACAGACGACCAGCTAGAGACCCGAGAGTTGTTCGTACTGACAGCCCGCCGAGCGGAGTGGCCTTAGTACATAGCCCTATCCTAGTTGAGGAACCAGCGGTACTACTACCCATTGGGCCACCGATGCCACCAGCCCCAGCAGCAGATGGTGCATGTTGCTTGAGCGCACTGCACGAGTTCCAGCGCCAGAGGCCAACCAGGTTCAGGGGAGAGACGGACTCGCAGGCGAGTGAGGATTGGATGGGGCTATGGTGAGAGTCTTTAGGCTAGTGGGGACGCCACCTGACTTCATGGTGATCCTTGCTGCCAGCCTTCTTCCGGAAGCAGCAGGCAGATGGTGGATCCTGATGCTCCAGATGCATTACTAGGCAACACTTCTATGGGAAAACATTGAGAGCCTGTTCCAGGCAGAGTTTGTATCAGCCACCCTTCGAGCGGTGTGTATACAGGAGCTTATGCATCTACAGCTGGGTAGCATGATGGTGGCGCTGTAATCAGTGAGGTTCACAGACCTCTCATGCTACTCCACAGATATGGTACATGACCCGTTATTTAGGGCCTGAACCTTTGAGTAGGGTCTTAGGAGAGAGATTAGAGCTTCTGTTGTTTCTCACAGCATCCCGACGTAGACAGGGGTGTTGGAGTGAGCCCTCTTAGTGAAAAGTTTCCTTGCTGAGTAGTCTCCAGCAGCAGGACCCACCACTATCCGGCATGCGGCATAGTCTTCTGTAGCAGGCAGTAGACAGATGACACAAAGTTCCAAGAGGACCAGACCTACAGGTGGTCGACCGCATGACTCATGGTCGGTAGTGCGAGGCACCAAGGGAAATGGCAGAGCTAGACCCACCATGCTGTGTTACTCTGGCGGCGGGATTTGTCACATGGCACGTGACTGTCGGACCCGCCATGAAGATGACCAGCAGTTAAAGGAAGAACCTACCAGTATGAGGAAAAGGTTCGATCATGGTGGACTGATAGGAGCTGTTCGTGCAGCTGGAGGTGGACGAAGCTTCGAGGTGTTGCCACCACCACCACCAGGAGATCCACCCCGACTGTAGGGAATAGTTGGACATGGGAGAGCTCAGCTTCCGGCAGCAGAAGCATACGACTATGGAGCTCCAGAAGCAAGTGGATAGGAGCGAAACTAGTGGTTTACTTTTGTTCTTCGTACTTCTAGTTCCATGTTGTTGTTACATTTGTGTGTTTGTACTACGAGGTGCAATAATATAAATACACTTACCTTTGTGTCATTTTCTTCTTTCCTTTTTGTGTACTAAGAGATTCTAGTGTAAACTATTGAATTGACCCTCACTTTTGAGATTTCTACTAGAGGAGACGCAGTGACGTCACACTGATGCCGAAAGTGTGACTTGACACTTGGAGGTGAGAGTGACAATTGTATATCTTGGTAGTAACGTTGAGGCCTTACGATGTCGTCCATGGAACGAATACATCATTCATGTCTGGATTGACTGTATTAGGCAAAGAATGTGGTTCATCCAGGGGATGAGACCCGATTTCTCTTATCGGCAACGAAGAAATAATAGCAGCTCTTGTGGGACTAGTGATAGTCCAAGCCATGATAGAGTAGGTCCAGGTCATCCAAGAGAAGATGAGGACAGCTCAGAGCCGACAGAAGAATTATGCTGACAAGAGTCAGAGACCACTAGAGTTTGAGGATGGCGACCAAGTTTTTGTACGGGTCTCACCTCAACGTGGAATTACGGAGACTTGGCTGAGTTGGAAAGTTATCTTCGCGCTTCATCGGACCCTTCAAGGTCCTAAGCAGGGTAGGAGAGGTAGTTTATCACTTGAACTTTCCACCTTAGTTGCATCGGGTGCATGAAATCATCCACATATCTCGGCTGAGGAGATACGTGCATGATCCTTCACACATCATCGAACTCAGGGAGTTGGATGTCGATGACAGGGTAACTTGCGTGAAGATTTCAGTAGAGATCAAGGATCGATAGGAGCAGGTCCCACGTGAATGATTGATTCCTCAGGTGCATTTTCACTGGCAGCACAGGAACCTCCAAGGGAGCACCTGGGAGCGGAAGGCTCAGATGCGTGCTCAGTAATGCTTTTGTACCTCTAGTTTGTGTTAAAGCTTTACGGGGACGTAAATCCCTGAGGTGGGAGTATTGTAAAGACCCGTAAAATTCAAGGGAAATTTTTTTCTTAATTTTATTTGTAATTTTACAAGAACGCAGTTTCTGAAGGCACCTTATTCCGAGGCCCAGTGTGCCCGGAATAAATTTCCAAAGTTTAGCTCGGGTACGTTCAGTGAACGAACGAGCAGGTATTTCTAACTTTTGAACCGGTGCTCGGAATCGACTTCTGATGGAACCGATGGATTCGCAGCGCCGATAATTTCTTAAGAATATCTTTTTTCAAAGTTGTGTTTTCATGGGAGGAGTTGTTAAAAATTTTTGGATGATAAAATAAAAATTGAGTTACAATTTTTATTTATTTTAAGTGGTTTATCCATTGAGTTGATGTTGGGGTAACCACCCAACTTCCCATGAAAGGATTAAAGGGGAGGTGGGGCCCACATGAACCCCACCCCTTTCACCTTCCATAAACTCCCTAAAACCACTCCTGTCATTAATTTGTAACTCTTATTAACATGTTTAACCCCCCCATTAATGTGAGACCACTCACCTCCCCCTCTCTCTTCTTTAATTCATGCCACCTAAACATTAATTAATTTGACATCTCAAGATCAATTAATTAAGATTTTTGGTTTTGAATTTTGTAATTTTGAATGCATTTCATGGGTAAACAAAATAAGGTGGATCCATATTTGATTTTGGATAGAATTGTTGTGTTAAGAGGAAGGGAAGAGAGCTTTTGAGTTTTGAAGAACTTCCTCCTCCGAAGAAGAACGCTTCATCTCCTTGTTGAAGAACATGATGAACACCGAAGTTTCGACGAAGAACGTTGTATCGTCTTGCACCATCTCTCCACGTCGAAGGAAGCGAGACGCCGCATTCTTCATCGGGAGATCACCGACGACGTGCCTTATCCTCTTCTTCCTCCGCGTCAAGGGAGGAGACACCACCGCGGGGAACGTCACCTTTGACAATGACTCACCCTATGACATCAACGGAATCGGCACCGATCTTCCGTGACGTCTGATCATTGTGACGCTTGCCTCTTCCGCGGATCGACGACGTGTAACATATTTTCAAGGTAAGGGTTTGGTTTTTATGTCATGAATAATTTTTTTGACATTCTTCGATATTAATGGCCAACTGTTATCAAAATAACGGAGGAGGTTGGACCGCACAAACACGGCCAAACCTCCTCCCCTTTTTATTTTGATGGTTATCTACGTGGCTTGAATGGAAGCGACGCAGTGCCGTCGCACCGTGTGGGAATTTAAAGAATCACAACAATGAAGCGCGGTGCCGTCGCACCGCGCCTTGAGGCTGAACGAATCCGCAGTTGGAGTCTGGCCGCGGCAAAAGGGGCGCAGCGCCGTCGCGCCACGCCGGAAAACCATGAAGACGGCGTGATTTTTTTTACGTGCGTATCGACATGCGACGATGAATCAGGCCGAAATGGTGTTTGAATTACTTCGCAGTAATGATCGGGGCCCGGGAGGACTGTTGGCGAAGGAGGCAGGCGAAACGGACCACCGCAGCACGTATGGTGGTCCGCAAAATGCGGCGGCACGTCGCTGGAGAAAATTGTCGTGGCTGAGCCGCGACGGTGGGACGTGAACAGGAACAGTCGGGCCGTTCCGGGTTTGACGGAGCGTGGCATTAAGCCGTGCCAGGTTGACAACCGGGGGGGGGGGGGGTGTAACCCCCCGCACCCGTCACACCGCGCCAGCGCGAGGCAAGCCAGCTACCCCTGTCGGGCCGGTCCGGACCCAGACAGAGTTCGGGTCGACCCGGTTCGGCCGACCCGGGGGGGGGGGGGGGGGGGGGTTCGACCTGGCCGAGCCGGGCCTAGAACCCCATTTCGGACTGTCTACGGTCGTTTTCCCATAACATGGGTTGTAGACCTCCGATCGATGCACCGTCAGTGGTGACACGATCTTTGAAATGAGATAGTCATTTCGATATATTACACTCAAGGTTTCAGAGAACATTAAGTACGGCCGGGTTGGTTCAGATACGAAACCAACTGGGCCATCAGAGCACAAACGCTTATATCTTGAGCTCCAGACATCCGATTGGCATGCCGTCTGTCTTATTGAATTCCTATTGATGAGAAGGATATTTTGGCTTACTCCGATCAAGGTTTGGACACTGTCGGAGTGCGGTCGGGTTGGTTCGCTCACGAAACCAACCGGGCCCCTGGAACGAAAATGCCTATAACTCACAGACCGGGTGTCCAATTGATGCGCCGACTATCTCGTTGAATTCCTCATGATGAGACGGATTTTCTGGCATACTTATCCTGAGTTTTGGAATCAGTTGGAGTATGGCCGGGTTGGATTGTACCCGAAATCCAACCGGGCCCCTGGAACGGAAAAGCTAATATCTTTCAGACCTGACGTCTGTTTGACGAACCGTCAGCGACGTCGATGATCATGTTGAGAAATGGTCCCTATGAGTATAAATTATGAGATTTCGGGGTGCAGTTGAGATACGACTGGTATAGTTTGCACACGAAACCAACCGGGCCCCTAGGACGAAAAGGATAATAACTCACAGACTGGGCATCCGATTGACGCGCCGTCTGTTGCGTTGAGACCCCTATGACGAGGTGGTCCTTTGAGATACTTCTTCGTGGGACTTGTGATACTTGGAGTATCGACCTGTAGCTCGTGGAACAAACCCTCCCAGAGATGAGCATACAGAGTACGGAGACCGTGTAGCTGGCTGTGACTAATGACTGCTTGTCCGATTAGTTTCGGAGTGACTAGCATAGCCCAGTGGGGAGCACTACTTTGTGAGGTGGCATAACCATGACGGAGGAGAACTACTGTGTAAGGTGGCAGAACTGTGGTACTCGACAGGAGGAGTACCTCAGCAGTCTTAGGTTAATGAGCAGTACATCCGAGTTGTGACAGGATCACTGTACACTCCATAGACGGACTCATCAGTAGTTACGGTTTCGATAATGAAAATCCTGGTTTGAGCTGAGACTATGACCTTTGTGTTTTCATCATGATTGAGATGGGTCACTTGATAACTTAGGTATATGTATGGGCATATACCTGGGTAGTGGTTTCCTTTGATTTCTTAATCTTTGTGTTTCCTCATGATTGAGATGGGTTACTTGATAACTTAGGTATATGTATGGGCATACACCTTTGTAGAGGTTTTCTGTTGAGATCTTCTTTGTGTTTATCCATGTTGGTTTTTGTAAGACCTTGAGGGTCTCGGGGTCCCTACTGAGTATCGTTATACTCACCCCTGCACGGGCTATGCCCACACCTCATTGTGGTGGTTGCAGATGACGGGCAGTGCTGACAAAGGCCGAGTGTTCGAGGACTAGACAGTACCCGGAGGTGGACCTCATGAGAATTCAGTATCCGGATGTGGACTTCATGACGAGATGTCACACGGAGGAGGTTGACGGGTGAGAGCATTGTGGAGGCTATCTGTACCTACCATTCAGGTAGGATCAGTGGTGGACGATCTAGGAGATGTGCTATCTGTACCTACCCTTCAGGTAGGATCCGAGGAGGACGATCCAGGAGCTGCTTCCTTTCTTCCAGCTGTTATCCTTTTCTGTTGTACTTTTGTTCATTTGTAGCTCTACTTTCAATTGGGTTTGTATTTTGGACCATTTACATTTCAGAACTTACTTTGGTATTAGTGTTTTACATCTGCTTGTAATCTATGGTGTTTTGTTTACTTTTATAAAGGAAATTCCTTCCTAGTTATGAGGATTTACGCCATTGGTGCTACTCGCCAGCCCCTGGCCTATGAAGGCAGGCTTGGGGTAGTCACGGAACAGGCCCCGAGGACGGGTCGTGACAATCCAATTTTGGTATATACTGATGATATCATATGTGATATAGGAAAGTACTAGAATGAATCATCCAAACACTATATCACTCATTTCAACTTAAATGATAACATTATTGAAGTTAAAATAGTTGTATAAGCATTGATCATACAGTGTAATTATTTTACTCCTATAATATAATATATTAATTTTTTTTATAACCAATTGTTTTAATATATTTAATTATTTAGATACCATTATTGATAAATTAATGAAAAATAGCCTCATCAATGACACTCATTCAGAACACTACAGAATGATTAGCTTTCATATGGCATAATTATTATTTTAACTTTTTCATTATTCTCTACTTGGCTACAACACATAAATAGGTTTATTATAATATTCAAGATGATATATATTTTCAATCTATAGTATTCATGATATCCATATTGATAACAAACAAAAATGAATAGTTTATTTGTGATTCTATAAATTTGAAAATTCCCATTACCTCATTATAGATGATATTAATCAATATATTCCTTCAAAATAACCAATTCAAGATCAAAAATAGATGGAATATTCTATAAATTCATTTATGTGTAGAATTAAAGGACTCCTCCTTTAGTATGGTTGATAATATATTTATATTTATCATAATAAAGACTTACAAATTGGAATAAAATGATAAATTCATTAACGATGTTTGTCTAATTTGGAAATATGAACCACTATTTATGGTTATCCAATTGAATACAATCTATGCTATAATTTTATTAAATTATAATAAAAAATACTATAAAAAATAGTTATGGGAATATGGTGAATCTTATTTTCATCTTAATGTGAAAAAATGCTTGAGATGATTATGTCATCCTTGTTTATAAATCTATTCCACTATTCATGACATCAAATATAATATTTAATATTAATTTTCAATAAAGAATCATGGATATTTTCATTTCAATAATTTTTGTGTGTGTGAATTTTCTGTTCTCAAGAGACTTTATGAAACTCATATCACCCGGTGCTATATTAACCTTCTATAAGAATTATTTTAATGCTATAATTATTATTATGAAATATCTAGCAGTGTGTGATTCCATGTTCAAAGACGCAAATAGATATTTTCGAACACCTATATCACAATCATTAATTGGATCCAATTTTCATTAATCATGTTATGCATGTATCACTCATATATCCCTCTTTATATTTTAATGGAATAATTCTTATTTGAAAAAATATTCATCCATTATCACAATGATTCTTATTCATTATTGACCCAAAACTATGGATTTATTTCCCACTAGTTTTTATTAATGTTGATATGATAATGAAATAATAATATACCCATTAATATTTCATTCATAACATATATTTCTATGAATTACATATATTTTTTTATGTAAAAATATTTATCATATTATGTGGATGTTGTTTCCTCATATACATTGTGATCCTTCTTCAATTAGTAAAAATTATTTCCTTTTAATTTATATAATTTTAAATGAAATTTTATTCATAATTTATGAAAATATTTATATTCAAATATAAATCCAAAAATATTGATCTCTTTATATCAACGTGATGTATTCTCTAATATCTAGCAATACAATATTTCTATTATTGGGTTTTCCTCACAACATGTTGGATGCTTCATCAGGAACATGCCTCCATAAGGATTTTCCTATCCATGATAT
The DNA here is from genome assembly GCA_963277665.1 of Viscum album. Lineage (NCBI taxonomy): Eukaryota > Viridiplantae > Streptophyta > Magnoliopsida > Santalales > Viscaceae > Viscum > Viscum album. The sequence continues at coordinate 861,368,958 of OY728152.1, read as the reverse complement.
ATATTTTATATGAACCTAAAAACATTTCCTCATTCATAAATATAATTAATATTTATAATAATGTATTTTTTATGAAAATTATTTAGATAAAAAATTTAAAAACGTATGGGAGATTACCCTAGAATCATAGCTACATGAGGTAGATCATTATATGATTTTATTATATTATAAACATATTATATTGATTTTTTATCATCATTATAAAATATTAGTCATTTTATAGTAGTACAAATGTTTACATATTTTTTTTGAAATTCATAATGTTTCATCTAAAGATTCTGAAATTTGAGTTGAAACTCTTAACATAAAATATTGAGGTTGTTTTATTAATAATCGCTCAAAACCCAAATCACTTAGAATACCTTTTATATTCTATAAAATTCTTCTCCATACTTATTTTATTTTTTTGTTACAGTGATCCATTTTCCTATATTTTCTTTTAAATTACATTTAATTAGAAATAACTGCTATTGAATTTAATAATATTTTCATTATATTAATGGATATTAGCTAAATGGGTATTCTTGACACAATCAATGTCATAGACTAAATTAATACATTTAGTATAAAATATCATTGAACTTATTTCAAGTTCCACATTTCTTATTTTTAATGTTCCATACTTCATAGAGTGCATAATTAATTCTAGAACCCTTTTGGAAAAAACATCTCCATGTTTCTTGTTTCACCAATTTGATGGGGAATTTATTCAATAATGAACAAAAAAAACTAAACAAAAAAGAGAAACTATTTCTATAGGAATTATGTAATGAATATAATTTATTCAACTAAGTGATTATTCATTGGATGTTTTAGATGGATCAACATGGGTAATTATTTTTTTCTTCTTGAGGATAATTTTTTATTTAATTTTCATATACCTCATGATAAATTATTCATTATCCTAATGAGGTAGGATAGTTATTCTAATCATTAGTGGTAACATAATAAAAAGGTTATACAAATAATAAATTTTAATTTTAATTTTTATTCAATGAAGAAACTGAATTTCCAACTACCTCATTGAATAATAGGGAAAACGTCATCAAATTACATTTCAAATTCATTAACCTTTTCATCATGGTCTTGGTATAATTGAATTATACACTAACCAAAATGATTATATAATATAACTACACTTCATTGTAAATAAAAAAATGAAAATTAAATATTAATAAGAAGCCAATTTCTAATATTAAAATTATAAATGTTGTTATCCATGTATCTGATACCTATTACTGGGACCACATCATGTTATTCCAATCACTGACTGTAGGGGATGTATCAATGATAGTTGTTCTTTACAATAATTAATACATTTTCACACAACACATCATAGTCCAGTTTAGATCTTAATTCTATGGTTCTATAATTATTTAAATATACAAGTATATGAAAGCATTTATTATAATGAACTAGATATCATTAAAATGTTACTACTATATTTTATTAGATACATATTTTTATAAACAACTATTACTAGTAAAAATATTATTCTCTTTACCAAGACACAAAGTATAGATGTATAATAAAAAGGAAATATTAAATTTGTGTGTCCTTTCCTACATATTAAAAGGGGGATAAAATAATTCTATATAATACTGAATTTTGAGTTCATTTATTTCTTCATTCATGTATTTATATTATATGTTTAAAAATTCCATAACTTCTTTATATTATTTACATTATTAAAAAATCAATACACTAGTTGATACTGCTATTGGATTATGGAGGGCCTATATATTCTTCTCTTCCTTCTTATTCAATTGATACTTTCAATACAATAGGAATGAACCCCCTTGTTCATCTTAAATTATATAAAATGATGTGTAAAACCCCTTCTTCCAATTCACACTAACAAATATGAAGAATTTTTTTCCTTTCACATGTTTAATTATTATTCTTCACTTATTAATATTCGTTTTCATTTTATCTTCACCACATACATTCATTATATGATATCATTCAATACGATAGTGTTCTAATCAGATCATATTTATATGATATTGCTTTATCTAGTACATATTCATCCAAAACATCTTTATATGTTATCTATTCACCCTGTAATATTTCATATGATAAATCACAATATTATAACACCTCTCTTTTTGATAATTTCTTCTTCTATAAACATGATTCTATATTCATGGGTTTACAACTCTGTATGATTCATTATTCTTTATCAAGAACCTCTACAACTAATGATTCAAAACCCAAATTCTCAATATTGTTCTTCAGAACATCAATTTTTATACATAAATAAAATTATTTAAATATTATCGGTCAGCATAATCACACAATCAACAAAATCCAATAGATTAATAACATTTCACATCACAAAATCTTCCATTTATAAATTAATGGTTTATCCATTAATAAAGTGTCAAGATATATCATTAAATTTCAATTTCCCACTTCCCAATTCGAATTAATTATAAAATATCTAACATGTAGGCCACCTTCAAACCTCTAAATAGTTTAGATTAAACAATCCTCATTAGATCTTCAATAAATCTAAACATCAACGAAATTATTCAATCATTCATAAAAAAATCATCTAAAATTATTAATGTTGAAAATAAATACAATCGTAATCCCATTGTATCATGATTTAAAAAATTAGTTGGATCCATCTACGAATATCACATGTTTTCCCTATTTTATGAAACCATTTTCTGATTACCTCATGAATATTCCTCTATCAGATTATTTCACAATTATAGTATGATTTTATTTGTCTATTTAACTCTTAAATGTTCATTCATTATGGTCTATACGATACAATATAAAAGGTCATATCTTTTTCCACAATTGATAAATTCAGAAAAATTTTCCTAGATTTTAGATGTGATGAAATCCACTCTGAATCCAATGTTATATTATTTATTTTAAAAACTAAATTTGATGGATTCTGTTTTAGGAAGCTATATATTTTTATCACTCAACATAAACATTAAGACTATTTACAAACCACATTTTGATGATTTATCATGGAATTATCTCTATATATTTCTCAATATGATGGAATTAAAATTTTCATCTAAGAGACATCATTCATGAAATTATCATTAGAAGACACTTCAACCCAAGTATTTTTGCAATAATCATGATAATCTATCTTTTTTAGAACACACCAGTTTCCATCGGTTAACATACCTCCATATCATAATGTATTTTACACATCCAATATTCATTTTGAGTCACAACCTCATTAAATTGTCAAATTTAATAAATTAATAATTTATCAACTAGAATCAACTAATTTACATTGACCAATTGTCTCTATCCAATAGGTGTTTGTAAAATATTGGATGAAAAAATTAATCCACCCTCTTTATATTTTTATCCTTCTATTCTTGATGTCATTTTTTATTTATAATATTTCATCGTGTAATTATATATGTTAGGTACAAATTTATTATTTTGATAACAAATATATTATCCAAGTATCAAATGTATTTTATTAACCCTTAATATCAAATCAACATTTCTCAAAAGTATCTAAATGTATTCAAATAATAATTCACGTTTTTATTTGAAATATATTACATATCATGAATATAAAGGAACACCATTTATCATCTTCAAAAATATCAGGACATGAGAGATTTTGCATCTATTCAGCCTCCTTTAATACATCATAATTTATAATTAGAGCTTTATTAACACCAAAAATAGTTTTGGATATATCAACCAATCTTACAATAAAATTATAATAATATTTATCCCTAAAGTCATTTTAATTTATAAAAAATAATTAAATATTATGATTCATTACAAATATATGTAAAACCATCATAAAAACCAGCATACATATTGTGTCCGCACAACATAAATCTATGGATTATTTTTTCGATGACCTAAATAATACAATCCTAGAAATTTCATTTTATTAAATTAATATTTCTATCATATCCTAATAATTAAAACCATATAACTTATTTTTTATTTTATTTATTGAACATATATATATAAACATATTTCCCTATATTTATCCCAAAAAAGAATCCTTTTATCAAAATATCTTATGATATAACACTCTTTGAATTCAGGGGAAAGGAAACATAAGAATGTGGTGATCATAGAAAAAAAGTATGGTTAACCATATGAGTTATCGATAAAATTATTGGTGAACATAATGAAGATAATTAACTAATTTATGCTAAACATATGTGTATTATAATATAATAATGGTATATGATAATATCATAAGAAAACAATACCAATAGAATAATACCCCATGCAACATGTATCCTAAAATAATTCTTTACAATACAAAAAAAAGTCAACATAGTGTGGGAACATTAGATAATTAACATGACCTAATGAAACATAACATATGAATCTTGGCTAAAATTGAAATATTTCAAAAAAATAAGAATTGAAATTCATTTCTCAGGTCAATTGTTTCTATTAATATCATTATTACATTATATATATTCTAATAACATAGTGGATTGGGATCACATAAAAAGTGAAAATATTGGATTGGTTCATTCAATAGTCTCCTACATGCCACCTCATGGTATATAAATCAATAATAGATTCACTTAAGGGAAAAAATATGAACATTCTAGTAATGTAATTATAATCATATATATATATATTGAGGAAAAAAATATAAAAATTAATGAATATACCATAAAATAGATAAGTCTTGAAAAATAAATGGATATGTTTTTCTAATAAAACAATAAAATAAAATTAAAAAAATAATATTAATTATTTCATTAAAAAAATACTTAGTAAATAATATAATAATTAAAATTAAATTTAAATAAATGATAAAATAATTTGGTGGAAATTTATAAAATAATATTCAATATTAAAATAATTGTATTTACTCAACAGTAGCATCCCGGAGATGGGGAATTGCATTATTACATTAAAATGATTACAAGGAATCAAATCACAAAATATTGTTCAATTTGCAATGAATGGAAAACAATATTACATACATTAAGATAATTTTAAATTGTGGATAAAAAATATTTCATATCAAAAATAATAGATCAGGATCCTTCAAACACATTCAGATGATTTATCTTCCTAAAATGGGGAATGAAAACATAACAAGAATGAGATCAATTTCAAATAAATTGTAAGCACAATGAATATAATCTTGAATTTATAATTTAATTAAATATTTAATGGTAAATGAAACAGTACACAATTTCCATTTTGGAATCTATATTAGGAATAATAAATATGTCAGGGTACATAACTGAAGCACTTTCAATGAAATAAATAACCCGAGAACAAAAAATAACCATTGATATTATATCTAATAATTCAATAACATGTAAATAACATAACTGAATTAATGATTATAGAATGAATAAAAAACGAAATCTAAAATATGTAATCAATAATTCTTTCAAATAACAAAATACATTAAAGGCTTTACGAAATGAATCTATTATTATTGAGGCATCATGCAAAGAATCTAATAATTGGGTAAGACCTCGACCAAAACCATATATAGTTTTTTTCATGAAGCCCACAAATTCATTGATGGGATATGTAATTCCTTAATTCTAAGATATGTGTTTTTTTATTCCATACATGTTGAATTATATATTTAATTAATTAATAACCCTTTTCACTAATTATCCACATTTATTAGAAGATACTTTTTTATCAATATTATTTTAATTACTCAAATAACTGTAAAGTAAACACCATATGTTAAAATAATATATGATTTAAGAAATAAAAAATCCATTATTTAATGATATGGATATTTAATAGATATTTAATTTTAAAAAAAAAATTAATTATGTGACTGTGTCATGATAAAGTAAACAATCACAAAAAATGTGCAATTTAGAAGTTAACTTTTACAATTTGTGATGTTTTAAAATAAAAACCATTGAATTAGATAATTCAAATTGAATCACAAAATAGCATGAATATTTAATTAACCATGATATTAAATAATAAAGGTTATAACCCACACAAAATAAATAAGTGGGTGAAATGGTGTATGCCTCATGGATTTAAATGTGACACAAAATTATATTACGTTGATTCCTATTTTACCAGTGTGACATTATATTATTTACTAATAACATTATGTACATAATATGATTTCATGATATTCAATTTTTTGTATTTTAATAATTTTACTCCAATAGATAATTTTTTTATAAAACTACTTCAACAGTTACTTTTACATTGGGTGTTGTATCCAAATATGATTTATGTGTCCGAAAATGATTTTGGTAGGTCGACTATATTCATAATGGTCATTATATAAAAATATATAAAATTAAAATAATTAAATAATTATCATATTTATAAATAAATTATTATTTTAAACCCAATCATAAAATATGGTTATGAAAAATTAATAAACATTACAATTTTTGATAACGTAGGTTCTATGTACGCATGTGTAACATTCCCAGTTTTTCAATGATCACTATGGAAAGATAGTGAGTAACAAAATATATTTATAGAATTGGGAATATATCATATATACCATATTATTTAATCAAATATACATATATTTTCGTATCATAGGATGTAATGGAATCATATCGCAACGAGGATGTGGTACCCCTGACATTCGTGAACGATGTTATAACATTTCTTTAGTGTATGAAGTGGATCATAAAAAATTGATATATTTTATTAATATAAATTTGATTATGTGATTAATATAATATATATGATTATTATTTAACATATTATTAATTATCCCTGCCCCTAATACATTCCATGTATTGTGTAAACATGTCACATCACTTTTAGGAGGCGATAGTCCACACATCGAACAAAGAAGTTATCATATATACACCAAATGAAAATCAGTAAGGTATTTGTTATATTGAAATTAATGAATCATAAATAAATACTAAAATATTTTATACATCATATTATAAAATATTTCAATCATAATTCTCAACCATGATAGGTTGTAATGGAAAAATGAACCACATAATTTAGAGAGGTTGTAATCTATCGTACTCACGAATGATTAATTTGATAACCATTTCATGGATTTTGGGTAGGTGTTACTCTAACACCTATAATGGAACTATATAAGTATATTTAGTAAACATATGTTATTATATAATCATATAATAATAATTTAACTTTTTGATAATGAAATAACATCTTAGTGATCATTGAAGAATGCTACCTCTTTCTTGTTTAGTCCTTATAGTTTCCACCAAAGGGATTTAATGGATATACTTTATCCCAATGTGAGGAATAAAAGATAAGGGGCATTTTTTATGATTTTATGGTCAGGGTATGGAAGACAAAACATTAATTACAATTTGGATGAAGGGGAATATTTGATGTTTTTTTATAGTGAAGGGGAAGTTGCATTATTGTAATTTAAAAATGGGAAATAGTTTTGGGAGGTCTATATTACCTCATGTTCCTATAAAATTGAAACATAATGTATTAAAATGGAATTATGGTCTAAATAAATTTCTACATATAAAAATAATATCATTTTAATAATTTGTTTCATAAATTATAATTTTCCAAATCATTTATTATTTTCATTTTTATAAATTAAATAATTTTATACCATAAGTAACATATCCTTTAGGTGAAAATTAAAAAGGCATTAAATATATAATTTAGAACTAATTGACTCTAAATATTATACATCACATAAATATTAAAAATCCCATGTGTGTTGGAAAATATTTTTATAACTAGCACATGTAACATGCCAAAACACTACATTAACCAAAATAATGCTTATAATGTTTTCCCAATTTATAGGTCAATATTTTCGTTATAAATGATCAATTGTGCAATTTATTGGCCATATATTATATTTATTGACATTAAAAAAAATTAATTTTTATATGATAATATTTTTTCAACTTGAAATCATTTAACAAATTATCATTTATTCTAAAATAACATTAATCTCAATTTTGAAGCTATTTATAGAAATTTAATTTAATAATATAAAATAACACTCGGAATGAAAATATATTAAGATCAATTATTTTTAATATTATTTATTAATATAAAAGAATTATATCTTAATAATTCATTAATTTTTCATTACTTTTATCTTTTTTTTGGGTCGTTTATTTTGTTGAATTATTAACCAAATAATCCATGCATTTGTATTTATTAAGATTATAATGTACATAATTCATCTCAAAAAAATAATATATATTTATCATTACAAGAAAAATACATTTACATTTTAAAATAATATTTATAACTAAAATTATGAAGATTATCACAAACTATAATTCTTTATATGAATTAAAATCAAGAAATAAATTTTTTGTCCTTTTATTTACGTAACTAATTACATTTTCAATTTCAAGAATATATTCCCCAATAACTCAATACGTTCCAAAAAATATACTATATCATTTAAATATAGGAATCTAAAGGATTTTGGTAGGGTTTTTGTGTCATTTTAGTGTTTATGTTAAATGTTTAGTCGCATGTTATGCTTATCATTATCTTAACTATGTTAATTAATTTTAATGACATTGACTAATTTTTTTACTCTAAAATTATTATTTTTATTATTATAATATAAACTTTTTATTGATTAAATCCATGTAAATACATTTTCCCAAATTCAATTAAAATATTTGGATAAATTAAATTTACTGACTATCCTCCAGACATTGCGAGAAAGATGTTTTTGAAATATGAAAAGTTCAAATAATTAATATGTTTATATATATAATTAAATATAAAAAAAATCTCAGTGAACTATATTACATTAATATAATTTTAATTTAATTAATAGGGAATTAAAACAAAATTAAAAAATAATTTTAAATTATTAATTATTTAATTGAAAAAGCAGTTATCTTTAAAAAAATTGTTTTTATAATATTCATCGTGAAATGATATATTTCTGAAAAATACAAAAAAATAACATGAAAATAATTTTTTAAGACAAAATAAAAAATTAAATTTCATCTTGACAATATAAATTTATAAAATTGATAGAATATAGGTTCAAAATAGTTGCCCCATTAAACATTAATAAAAATAATTCTTATGTGTAACCAAATCTATCATAGTGTTGTGTGCAGAGTATGCTGAAAATGATATTGCAAATAAATAAATATTAAAAGGAAAATAATATTATTCCTAAATTAAAATGTTTTTATATCTTCTATTAATACATTCTCTCCACCTTAATTAAATTGTGTCCTTCCAATTTAAACAGGATCACAGATATCAAGGGATTCGTATGTGAAAATATTTTTTTTAATAAAACATCGGAAATAGAAATAATTACACATATTTCTTATTTTACTGAAAAAATTGATGGTAACCACTAAACTAGAGGATTGAATATGAATATATTAGTAAAAACATTGAATTGGAAGAAAAATATGGCTATCAAATTCTAATGGAGAGTGATAAACAACATGTCCATCTGAATGTTTATGACCAAAGGTCCTTAAACCAAAATATTGAATAATGTCATTAAAATCATAAAAAAAATTGATAATAGGAAAATATATTAATTTAAATACAGATTTCTTATTTTTTAAGAATTATTTAACTTTATAATAATATAATTATATATTTTTACATGATATTTCACTCATTCACAAATACAATCTTATCATATCGTAGTTTTATTAACTATTTATTTTTCATTTATTCAAAAATGTTGTATCATATGGTGATTTAATAAATTAATCACTAAAAAAATTTCATTTTCCTTCATTAGACATTTATAAATTGTTATTTTTACGACAGATAAATGTATTATAATTTTACCCATTAGAATTAGTTAAATAATGTTAGTTGTAACTAATTTAATTTATCCTTTTCGATCATAATTATATCATCTTTTGGAAAATATTAAGAGACATCCTTCCCACATCCATTTGTTTTCCAGGAGTATCATATTTTCACAAAATCATTTTCCTGGTAACATTCAACATATGATATCAAATCTACAATGAAATAATATTGTACTAAAATACATACATATTTTATAATTCTCTTAAATAGTACCATACTAAAATGACATTATTCATGAATCCAAATCATGATTATTAATCATTTATCTTCATCAATTGTAGTATAAATATCTTGACCATGATCCATTATCCTCTTTTATGTTACATTACTTTTACACAAGAGTCATTTTTTCATGAACCAGCGTAGGTAGCACGGTCGCCTAATAAAAAATTTAACACTGAATTGGACTATTGAGGGATCATAATCCCCATGTGTTGGGGACATTCACCAGGCCTAATAAAAATGGAAGTGGTAATTTTTCATTCCATAATAATTACAAATGAAGAATAAAAATTCTATATTCATAAAAAATCATCTCCATAGAAAGAAGTGTAATAAAATTCTAATAGTTATAACAACCCAATGTACTAATAAATGAACAAAAAAATGAAACACATTCTATTTATCAACATATAAAACACACAATGTCCGTGGATAAATAGATAGAACCTACACTTAGTGGTCCTTCCCACCTAATTGATCCAAGAAGGAAATAATCTACAATTCCCAGATGGAATAGTTTGGATGTGAGATAAAAGAAAGGAAGGGCCACCTGAAGGATTCCATAGTGATATCACAACATTTAATTATCCAAATAAGGATCCTTAAATTTTTAAATAAATAGGATTGGAATTTCAAAATAATATTTTATTAAAACATGCATTAATTTGAAAACATGTAATACATTTCAATACATCGATATACATTATTCAAATGGTTGAAATAAAATATTCTATGTAAAATTGATTACATAAACCTAAAGGAATCCAAAATTGTATTTGAACATTTGGATACATTTATATCTCATATATAAGTAAGATATAAACATGGTCATATTCCAATAGGTATGACTGTTTCAAGTTTTGGGATCCCCATAAACAAACATGTTATAATAACCACAATGTCTATGAAAATGATTTAGAATTGGAATGATATGAATCATATTATGTCCCACATGTAATTAAATGATCAAAAAAGTATTTTTTTAGTGTTGTAATAATAAATTTTGTTCTATAGAATTTCCATCCAGATGTGTTTCTCCAAAATAACACACTAACTACCTAGTGTTTCATGTTTTCCATTTCAAATCAATGATGTGAAATTTATTTTATGAAATAATAATACTAATGTTAAATATCATTCTAGACTTTCGAAATTTTCAATTTTCCATTTAAATCCCATAATGGGTTTTTATAAAATATCATTCCCTTTCCACGATAGAATCCAAAGGATTATATCAAAATCATTTGAATCCATTTTTTCAATAATGAGAATTTCAATTCAACTATGAATTCAATATCACAATTCAATTTAAACATTTCAATTCAAACTTATTAACAAATAATATTTGATAAAAATATTTATTTAAATTCAATAATGTAAACAACCATTTTTTCCATCAATTTCACAACCACAACCTAAATCATGTGAATTTATGGTTTTCCCAATTTCATAAAAAAAATTATTTCTAAATATTCAAATTCAATGAAATTCGGTTTCTATTCAAACAATATAAGGAAATATCATTTATAATAGTAATAAAATTTAAATGGAAAACAAAATTTAAATCCTGAAATTTAGGCTAAATAAAAATTGGGCATCATGATGAAAACGCTAATCTCAGGATCAACATATCTCAAAACATGGAACCCTAATTCAGATTCACCAATTAAGAATGTATAGAATAGAATCCATGAAACAAATCTAGTTTTAATATAAAAATATAGGGTATTATTATAAGGAAAAAACATTATGAATTACTTAATCTTGAGATAAGTCAACTATTTGAATTTAATTCTCATTGAGGATCTTTTCAGGTTTAGTGAATTTAATAATTTGGTAATAAAATATACATATCAACTTGAACATTACATGTAGACAATTCTACTCACTATTAGTTTTTAATTGAAAAAAAATCATTAAACAGAATCATTTTCTTCTATTTTAAACAACATGAATTTTCCTTCATCCCATCCTTGACTCTATTCATCATTATGCCTTGTAAAAAAATTCAGATATTGGGATGAGAATAAAAATAATTTTAAGGGCACACAATTAATAAAAGCTGTTAGTCATGGGATTTCATAAAAATAAGGAATACTTTATGACAACGTATTACTTTTCACTTATATGAAGAAGTAAATGTATTTTACTAAATATATGATCATTCCAAACCATTTTTATAACCAAACGATTACCATAAAGCCCATTGAAAGAAACATATTACATATAAAGTTAACCTTGTACATAAAGATATGTAAATTAAATAACCATAGAGTCAGCTTCCACACAAATCACTAAATGGAATATCCATATAGCTAAAATCCATACCCAATGAATTGGTGGTTGTAACATAACCATCCATTATTGGGGTTTCATTTTACAACCAATCATTTGGCTTATCACATAACCACTCCTAACTGGTTTATCACATAACCACTATGTTTGGTTTAGCATGTTACTACCCATAAAATTTACATGTACCATCATATAATCATAACACATAATAGATTAAAATTATGAAAATTTCAGTCAAATAATTTCATTTTCAATCACCTAAAATTATTTCATGATATTGAAATTTAAAATCAACATTAAAAATCATTTTCAATACAAAAACACCAAAAAATAAAAATAAAGTATTTCATTTCTTTTTAAAAACATATAGTCTTATATATGAATCCAAATATCAAATAATGGTTACGATGATGGAGAATTAATTATGGGTGCATACATTAAAAACACCAATTTTTATTGTTTTGTAAATAATTCATAGAAAATATTCCATATAAATGAAATTAAAATTTAACAGGGATTATTATATAGCTTATAAAAAAAGGAGGTTTATCACAACCGTTTTTTTGTCTTTGTTTTGAAAGAGTTCTTGTAAAATCCTTATCCTTTTCTAGGGTATTAGGTGAGATAAATTTTTATTTGTGAAATACAATAAATGTAAAATGTCCTTAATTTGGTTTCCCCATTACTTGTTTAGGATTTTTTGGATAAAGGGTGGTTAATTCATGATTTCATCCAACCATGAGCCAATTTATAGTTTCAAAAACCAAATTTTTTTCTCTTATAACACATTTTTCCACATTTTTAACACATTCAACATCATTAATTTCCTCCACTAACATGTTCAGACTACCATATCCTTTTAGACCCCTCAAGAATTCATAATCAAGTGGAATTCAGGTTATTAATTTAGGTATTTGGCCAGCCCATGGCCCCATAACAAATTTTTAAAAAGATAATTAGTTTTTTATATCTATTTACTTTTTAAATTATTTTTGTTGATTACACCACCCAAAAGAATCCAAAAAACCTATCCCCCCCATTATCGAGTTTACCTCTTTGGAGCTCATTTTAATCGAATATTAGGGCGAATGTTCTCAGGTTTCCTCAAAACATCCCAAATTGATGAGGTAAATTATTTAATCCATAAATCATTCCATTCATACAATATTTACCACAAATCATCTTTCCCTTATTTTTCAGACAATTGGAGACTCTTTCTAATGTTTCAAGATTTTACTGTTTCCCTCTAGGAGTATATCTAATGGAAGAATATGAGTTTTCTAGTTGAAAAGGTGAGGTTCGATCTCCTTTCTCCTCCCTCTTCTTCCTCCTTTAATTTTTTTTTATAATCTCCACAAGTCATGATTGGAAAAGGGATCGGTTTTCCAATGATTTTTAAGGGGTTTTGTTCCTTTGGTGCTGGTTATCAAAGGTTTAAGGAATATAATCCTCATATGGTGATATTTAGTGTGTGTTTCCATTACACCGAGTATTTGAGGTAGTATATCCTTTTCGCATTCCATTATCATTTATGTTTAATCCTTATATTATTTTTCACATCTGATATATTGGTTTATAATTGTTGTTCATCATATGGATAATTTTATTATTTTAAAAAAGGTTTTTTAAGCCTTGTTTTGTGAAAGGTTGAGTTGTCTTGTCAAAAAATTGGACACCAAGTGTTTGATTAAATGTTCCTCTATATTTTTAATCTATTTCATAGATGATGAAAACCTATTATATGGTATTTTGAACATTTTAATGTATGTATAAAATAATTTTGCACAAAATTGGTATTTTATTCCATGTAACGTTCTTAAAATAAATTATTTTTTAAAAATGTGGCATGTCATGTGTTCGGTAAATTGTCTGGTTGGATTTTATTTGAATGTGTGATTTAAATTTTTTTTTGGATTTATAAATGAATTTGAGGAATGATACATGGAATTCTTGAGTCCTTATATGTCTTTAAAATTTTGATTTGGTTTTACAAATAAATGTGTTTTGGTTTACAACTTATTTTGGATTGAGTTGATGGAAAATAGCACATCTCACATCCTTATGAAAATGTTCTGTGTTTTGAATATTTATCCATAGTGTTTTCAAGGATTTATAAATGTTCAATTCAAATTTAAATTGTGTGTATACACCACCTTAATAAAATTGAAATTCATACCATGGTCAAATGCTTGTTTTGAGACTAGCTTAAAGGCCTGTTTGGTGTTGTTTTTGTAAAAATGGTTTCCATATTTATTGCATGTTCGATCTTTTGGAGCTATATTATGGTCCATGAATGTGACTTATTAATTCGTTTTCTGACTGAAAAGTCTATTTTTTATGTTATTAATGGGTTTATGGCATTAAAAAATCAATTTTTATTGGATTTTTTGTGCAAGGCCTCATAATACTAAATGAAATTGTTTTACGAATTATTTTGTGTTTTATTGTTTCAGGAAAGAAATGTGAACAAGTTTGTGGGATGTTTGTGTGCTTACAGTTTGGGAATATAATTTTGATGTGAAATGTGTTTTTTATAATATTTGTAACTTGATTGGGCACTAAAGAAAATCATGGGTATCTAGGTGGGTGGACGTGTACTAGTATGCTAGTGATGTGGTGGGGTTTGGCCACTGTTCCATGTAGAACGTTTGATGATGACAACCCTAACTAAACTATGATGATGATGACGATGTAGAGAGACCATTATGTTATGGTCATTATACCTAATAGTGGCATGTGTTCATAAGAATGGATATTTATTATGGATACTTTCACCAGGATACGAAGTACCTAGGGCTCACAACTAACTAGTGCCAAGGGGTGTTTCTATAAATTATGAACGTTGGCTATTTATTCCATAGTGTCAAAATTTTTTGTGTTTGGATGGTAAATTTAGTAGTGTGTGTGATTTAATTAACCATTTAAATTTTTTAAAGAAGCACTATTGAAAACTATTTTCATTTTGATATTGCACCTCTTTGAAAATTGTTACTAGAATTCTTGTTAATAAAATATGCATGTTTTTCTCTGGTAAATTTTTTATATAGCTTGGGACCACTTTTGGAAAACATAACCTTATATATTGTATTTAAAACATGAAATTGATCTTTCTTTAATTATATAGGATGTGCACGGGTAATAGAATATCGAAGAGTGACTAGCAGGGTCACATGGAGATAGTTGGTTATCGGGTTTGGTCAATTGAGTTATTATTTTATTTGTAATTTTAGTTTCATTACAAAAATTGTTACATTCAGTTTTTATATAATTCCATTTTGTGCTATACATTTCTTTTCACAGTTTGTTTGATTGATTATATATAGGTTAAATCATTCCCTTGTGTACTCAATTGATGCCCTTGGTGATTTTTTCCATCACGGGAGAGTTAGGAATTCCTCTCAGGACTAGTCGCGGGCTGGCCCTTGTGACCAGTTTATGGTCGACTCGGGGTAGTTCATGACAAGGTGTATATTATGATAATATGAATCAATGAAAGGACATTGAGATGAAGTGCATTACTTTTGAAATTGACTTGTGACGTTTATATTTTATATCCCGGAATAATATACATTGGTTAATTTCAACATTCATAAAAACCATTTTAAAGTTAATTATACATTTTATATTAATTTTAATCATTTTATGAAAAATAAAAAATGAAATAACTTCATATCAGTAGGTTTTTTGATATTAGGTACTTGAGTCAAAATTGAACATTTTTATGTCAATTCCCCATGTGGGAAAATTTTCATCATCTCCAGAATATTATTCATTATTTAAATATCATATATATATACAATATATATGTATTTATAATTTCAATAATATTTGGATGTCGGAAATGAAATGTTCCATTCGTGGAGATGGTAGGCCATACATACGCATGAAAGATACATTCAATTCAATTCAATTTGAAAGAATAATAATTAATGATATAACAATCTATTGTAATACCAATATTATATTTATGTTATTTATGTCTCATAGTATAAATAAAAATATCCTATATATGTTCCATGTATAGCATGAATGAGTCATATTATTTTGAGGGGGTGGTAGTCCACATTTCCACAAATGAAATTATCATATTTCCACATCATGGAAGGAATAAATGTATGTTGTAAATAAAAATTATAAAACAATATAGGAAATATAAATATAATACATATCAAATATAAATAAACTTCCATCATAATGGCCACCCTGATATTAGGTAGGAGAAAATTAAAAAAATATTCTTTTCCAGAGACTGTAGTAGTCCGTACACAGAAATAGTATGATTATATATATTAGATGGAGGACTATGTAAGTATAGATATGATCTTACACTTAAAAAATAATCTCTTATTTTTAGGTAACATTTTTTATGTAATAAATAAATTAGAACAACATAGTGAACAGAGGAGGAAAATAGCATTAGGGTACTTGAGAGAAGACATTACCTCTAAATCAGGTATCTTCTTTTGTTTTGATGAAACAAGATTTATTTAATTGACTTATTCCAAAGGAAATACAACTAGGGGGAACCTAGAATGGTTTTGATATTATTTTAGCATACATTGGAATATGAAAGGGCCTTTAGTGGTGTGAGTAATAGGGTATAATGGGTGTCCATTTATAAGAGGGAGAAGGTCAATTCAAGAAGAACTTGATGTATTATTTTATATTAAATTACACTTCAATTAATAAAGGTCCAAAACCCCTTTCATTATAATATAATATAATTTTATTTTTAATAACAATCATCTAATAAATTTTAGTCATGTTTGGAATTTTTTGGAATCCTTATCTTTGGGTTTAACCGTTAGTTTTTTGATTTTAATCTTATAGTGATATCATGTTATTCACAGATTGTGTGATAATGTAATAACCATATCATGTCAAACGATAGACAAAAATTTATTTATTACATATTTGGACACATGTAAAACATTTTTCCAAATATTATAATTTTCAAATTTTAAAATCATTTAATAAAATATTTTATATTTTAATTTATGAATTTGTCTATTTTGGAAACTATTCCTAACTCTCTTTTTTATGAATTCACAACATCATGATTACATCGAACAAAAAACATTTAATCGACCCTATCATATCATATTCACTTAGATAAATCATGGATGAAATTAATTATTCTAATAATAATTATTTTAATATTTATAATATCATTACTTTTAATCATTAATTAATGAACCAATCACTACATCAAAAAAAATTTCATAAGTAAAATTATTTATTTAATGTATACAAATTATTAATAAAATTCCATGGGGTAGGAAATAATTTTATCATTGTAATGACTATTTATTTTCAAATATAACTGTTACATAATCCTATATTAAATTTTTTTTAGTAAAATATACAATTATACATTTTATTGCCCATTACATTAAATTAATTCTTATAAGAAGTCATTATCACAACAATGTGGTTCAATGGTGGCCCAAAATCGACCCAAGGATTCCAATTGTCAGACATATCTCATCCAATACGATTAGAACATGTTTTCTTGTAGTTTTATTATATTATAATTTTATTTTGTTTACTCTAATTTAATAGATTTACCTTTTAACTATGGTATATAAAATAATCACCAATGTTGTTATTTATAATGTCAAAAAATAAATGGTACTTGTTTAAAAAATTTGGAAATTATAATTCAAAATATATAATCTATTTTTCCAATTTCAAAACACAATATTGGTAAATAATAATTTAATATTAATTCCCATTGTCAAAACCATAATGTGGGTATTTAATAAGTAAATACTATCAAAATATTTACATGTTATTAAGTTCACTTTCTATGGAAAATTACAACCAATAAACAAAATTGTATTAAATGATATACAATTTATCCAATTAAACATTAAAAAAAATTTAATATATGAATATAAGTGTATAAATAAATTTGATTAAAATATAGTTTTGAATTAAAAAAAAGTAATTTTCATTATTCATTTAAATATGAATTTCTTATGAAACATCCATAATTTAAACCCATATACATTTTAATGTTCTTCTTATAAATAATAATTTCAGTTTTCCAAATATAACATAGATACAAAAAAAACTATATTTAAAATGTTTATCCATCAGAAGGTGGTAAAATGGCCCTTGAAAATTATTAGAGTATTTAACGCTTAGAATTGGATTCATTCTCATTTTAAGCTTATAAAATTTATTTTATAAATGTAAAAACGTTTAACAAAAATAAATAATCATATTTTATTTATTTCACTTCACTCCAAAAAAAATAATGGATAGGTTTTAACAACAATAAATAATTAGAAGAATATTCTTATATTATTTTTTGGTAGAATTCCTTGTTGTGTGCAATGTAATATTTCAATGATACCCATTGAAGTGTGTCATGTATCATATCAGAAAAAAAGACCCTTTAATATAATACTAATATTTTGTTCATAAATAAAAATATATATTAAAATATTTTATTCTATTAATACATGGGATGCTACATAATTCACCCCTTTTAGAAATTGAATATCTGAAATTTTATTTAGTTATCAAATAAGTTTGGGAATTTATCCCTCACAGAATATTCAGATTCCCCTATTTCCACTTTAGCCATATGATTTTCCAAAACATAACTATTTCCTAATGAATCGCCTTATTTTAAAACACATTATCTGAGGAGCAAAAAAATTAATACAGGTTGTTCTTAAAAAGAAGGATTCTCTTCCAACTGAACAACCTCTGTACTCAAAACATGAGAAGGATCCAGTATATATTTCCTCAACATTGGAATATGAAAAACATTGTGTACCTACTATAAATATAGAGGTAAAGTCTCCCTATAGGAAAATGGGCCAAATTTCTCTTGGATTTTATTGGGTCTAATAAACCTTAGACACAATATTCCCCATTTAAAAAAACACATCAAACATTTCCATAGAGAATTGTTAAAAAATATATTATCACTTACCCAAAAAATATCATTCATTCGGTTATCTGAATAATTTCATTTCCTACACTATGTCGTCCTTGTGAGTTCAGAATCTATTGAACTTTTTTTCCAATCACTTCTACCAATTATTGTCCCATCTACTTCCATTCCTTTACATCATCTGAAAAGAAATATTTGTGACCATTTTCTATATAATTCCTTAAATGGTACAATCAGTATACTAGAATGAAACTTATTTTATAAAAAAACTAATCTAAATAAATATGTTGATAAAAATTCAATGATAATCCATTGAATTAGAACATATCTTATCATCTAGGGCCTGAATTGTTTATCCTGACTGCCCATCTGATTGAGGATAAATGGTTTTACTGAAATTTAATTCAGTTCTCAATGAATTCTGAAGGCCATTCCAAAAGATATAAGTGAACATAGAATCATGATAAATTTTAAATGGATAGTGAACACCAAGTAAACTGACTATATCTTCAATATGCAATCTATAATTTTTATCTTGAGACATAGTATCTTGAATACTCTAATAATATATACATTTGATTAATCAAACAAAAATAACACTTAATGCATTTTTACCTTGATATTGTTTTGGTAATCCCGTAATAAAATCCATGGACACATTTCCCAATTTTGATTATAGTATTAGAAAACCATGACGCATCCCTTTTGGTCACTTCATCTCGACATTAACATATTGAAAAATAAAACACTTCACAATAAAGTTGGAAATATTTATTTTCATTCCATCCCAATAGAAAATCTCTCAAAGATCATTGTATATCATAGTACTGCTAGGATAAACATAAAATGGGGAAAACTATTGTTTTCTCATCAAAACTATTTCTTAAACTGTGATTCAAAAATCACAAATAATCTCATCAAAAATCATAAAACACAATTTTTATCCACATTCAATTTATTTAGCATCACCTTCTGAAACAATTATTTGTTTTTCTGAAACTCACTGCCATGTTTTTGTAATTTTTTAATTTTTCTAATAGAGATTATTTCACAACCACCTGAAACCAAAGAGTGGAATTCTCCAAACTATGAACGTCCAATCCAAAACTCATAAAATCAGAAACCAAATGATCTCGTTACGAAATTATAATGGTTAATATAGATTTAATCTTTTCACTCAAATCATTTTCCAATTTATCTTCCTTTTCTATTTGATAATGGATTATGAAATCACAATCCTTGATTAATTCTAGTAATATACTCTTTCTCATTATTAATAGTTTTTGAGTGAATTTATACTTCAAAATTTTGTGATCATTATATATTTCACACTTTACATCATATAAATGATGCCAACAAATTTTTATTTTAAAAACCACATCGGATATTTCCATATAATGTGTATAGTAATGTATCTCATTAGGTTTAAACTTACCCGAACCATAAAAAACTATCTAATCATTAGCATCAAGAATCAACCATGTCCATTCAATGATGAATCATTATTTATAACAAATTCCCCATTCTAGTAAATTAGGGACAATATTGGACCATTTACCAATTTTATTTTTTGTTCCAAAAAAATATCACATTCTTTTATTCTAATCAAAATTACTCTCATATGTCATATCATAGTTAGTTGGATTGATAACCAAGAATTGTTTTCAAAAAAATTTGATAATAACCTTATCCAAATGAAAAAAAATCTCAGTATTATTTGTAGTTCATGGCCACCCTTCTACAATTTGTTTTAAAGGAGTCAACAATTATGCAATTTTTAGAAAAAATATGACCATGGAATGAAATTTTTTTCATCAAATATTCCATCTTACTAAAATTATCTTGTATTTTTTTCAGTTATGGTTTGGAAATAAATATTTAAGTAGATTTTATATTTCTCATGAATTTTGGAATATAACAAAATATCACCTATAAACTCAACCAAAAACTGATATAGATATAATGAAATACTCTATTCATGTTAATAATAAATACAATAGGCGAATTATAAAACCCAAATTGAATAAATAAAAATGTATATTTCCTATATCTCATTCAGAAAGCTATCATTGGAATTTAATCCCCATTTCCCTTCAACTGATGGCTCCCAGACCTATATTCGATCCTGTAAAAATACTGAGCTTCCTAGAGCTGATCAAACAAATCATATTTATGATGTAATGAATACATATTCATATTTGTGATAATATTCAAGGATATATAATAAATAAATAGTATAATATAGTTGTATTTCTTTTCAAAAATGAAACTACAACAATACATGGTGATGTGCTATGTCAAATTAATACTTTTTAAAGTAATTCTTGTTTGTTATTTATTAATTCAACTAGTTCAACATGAGACATTTGATATTGGGGGTTTAGATATAATTTTTGAATAATTAACTAAATCAATAGTCTATTCATCATCCTAATTTAGAATAGTATGATAAAATTCCTCATGAAAAAATATCTCTAAGTTCATTCACTAATGGAATTTCACTAACCAAAATAGATTTTCCTTTTAATTAACACGATCTAGATAACATTCAAATACATCGGAAATCAATATTTCAGCATCAAGAAATGTTAAAAACTGTGTGAAATTATTGAATAAAAATTTCATGGAATTATAATATATAATATCATGATAATCATACAACCAATCCATACCCAAAAGCATATTAAATTTCACATTAGAAGGATCAACGTGAATTTCATGAATTGTTATCCCACAAATGATAATATGGAGATTCCTATAAAACATGGTTGCTTTAATAATTCCATCTGTAGTTTTCGGCAAAAGTTATATATCACATCCATGAGGTTATATATCCAACTAACTTGAAATCCTCTCTAAAATGAATGAATGTGATGATCGATAGAGAAATAGTGATTTTCAGGTGTTGATGAAATCTGTAACATACTTGTCACCACTCTATTTGATGGTCTCATATAAATTTTAGTAGTTGAAAATGAATTATTCATTCACTTGTACATTTGATTATTCACATTTCCACCCTATGAAATCATCTGTGGAAAAAAAAATTCATTATGGACTATCTCTTTACAACTTAATCATCATACCACTTGTTTTTCATTTCCTTCATTGTAATATTTATTACAGTTATCAGAAATATGACTAGTCTCACCACATCGGAAGAACACCTTAGAATTTGAGGTTCATACTCAAGGATTTTTTTACAAAACATCTCATAAGTTGTAAATTTTGTTTTCTTATCTCCAGGTTTCATTTATGAATTCATTCCAATTTCCAACAAACATGATCCCTAGTTTTACTTGACCTCATAGAATACATTCTCATCAAAAACACTATTTCAACATTCTCAGCACATCAGAAAAGATTCTCAATTTCCTTATGAACTCACTGGAAGCTAATTCCCTTATATATTTTTGCTTTAAGCCCATGTAAAACCAATTTATATTAATATTAATATCAAAAATAAAATTTTGGATATAACATGACATTGAAGTTATATTTTCTTCATATGAAGACATAAAATCATCCAACTTTTCTCTCAATTACATGAATTTCTTTTTTATCCTAAGTCGAATATCCATAGGATAATATTTCACAAGGAATATAATCTTAAATTCATCCTATTCTATGGTGTTAATCTCTTCACTTACTATGATAATTTTAATCATTGACAACCACCGATTTGATTTACCTTCAAAATAAAAAATAGATTGACTAAACTATTGATTGTCTGAATAACCCATTATATCAAAAAAAAACCCACTGCCTTAATCGAATCTTCATATTATAACAGGTCAAATGATCCTCTAAATTATGGGGAATTGTGCCTCATAAATGTTGTTATGAATGACATATGCCTATGTGGATGGTCTAGCTGATCTCATACATGGACACCGCAACCATATTTCTCCTTATTCAACTAAGATATCTCTATAGAAAACTATTCAGTTTCAATTCCAACCATCTTGGGATGTTGATTTGGATGTTTATTTCCCTTTGTATTCTTTCCCATCACAGAATAAATTTTTCCATTATGAATAAACAATCATAACAAACATATCATCTAAGGAGGAATGTGGAAATATTCAAATGTTAAATTATTTCAATTTGATCATAAATAAAAAAATCTAATAGGGATATTATATATACAATATTCTAACTCCTAATGTTATATAAACTAACATCTATGACAAACTATTTGGACCCAACCTAAAACAATATTTAATCTAGAAATAATTCAATAATTTGAAATTGAATCACAAGTAAGATCATTTTAGTTTTACCGCTTTATATATTTATGTCATAACATATACAAAAGATCATGAATATTACATGAATACACTTATACTTAATATCAATTGTTTTATAAAATAAAAACACCTCAAAAAGAAACATGTTTCATTTCATGTTAAGAAATGCATGACTTTCCCATTATCCCATACATTACAATTTTCATCTTTAATTTCTATGAAAAAAATTTGAAAACCTGGGATGAGCATAAAATTATCATTAAAGGATAAAACAAGAAGGAAAACTATTAGTCTTTTGATAACATGAAAACCAAGAATACGTTATCATAATGTAATACATTCCCCCTTTATGAAGTAATACATATACTTTAATGAATATAAGATCATTTAGTACCTTATTTTAACCAAAATATTTATAAAAGCCTTCAAGAAAGTGACATTAAACATATAATGTTATATTGCGACATAAAAAAACATAAATTTTATGCCCATACGGTTGACTTCCACACATATCACTCAATTGAATAACCATACAACCAACATCCAAACCAAATTAATTTGAGGTTATAACATAACCACCCACCCATGGTTTATCACAAATTTAAACATCATAGTGTTTATCACATATCCTCAATAATTGGTTTCTCACATATAAATCCATATTTTATTTATCACACAAACACTCGTCAAATATCATAGTACTGTTATATAATCCTAACACATAAAAGATTATAATTATCAACATTTAACTCAAATATTTTCATTTGGAATCACAAGATATGATTTCAATATATCGAATTATTTAGTCCAATTTAAAAATGATTTTAAATAAAAAAACATCCCAAAAATGGAATATGGGATTTAATATCCTTTTAAAAAAACATTAAGGCCTAAAAAGTAAACCAAATTTCAAATAATCGATGTGGCGGTGGAGAAGTAGTTGTTATCGCAAATGTTAAAATCATTCATTTTATTAATTTTTTAAAATGATATCAGAAAAAATACACCTATTTAATGATAAAAACATCAAAGTGGTTTATAATAATTGGTATAAATGAATGAGGTCTATATTATTAAAATACTATTCAATGAAAAAATTTAGATGTGGTCTGTTACCTTGAGTCTGACATCACTCATTCTTTCATTATATTACATAGTAATAAACAAAAGATAATTTATAATTGTTTTAAAACCATTTTCTTGTTTTATATTAATTTTATATTACTTATCATCATGTTAAAATAATTGCATAGTTAATTATGTTCACGTCGGTCTGTTTGGCGATATTTGGTACAAGAGTCGAAAATGAATTTGTTTGGTGTAAATTTTCCATATGGTCAAAAGTACATCATCTCCAAAAACATATTCTTGAATAAAATATAATACATATATATAGTATATATTTATTTATAATTTACATATTATTTGGAGTTATGAAATGAAATTCACCATTCATGGAGACAATAGGTTGGGCATATACAGGAACACTACTATCATTTAATCATCATTTTAAAGAATAATAATCAAATGATATAAATATATATTATAATTAAAGTATTAAATTTATGCTAGTTTGTGTCATAAGATTCGTAATCCCTAACTTATATGTTCCATATATATCATGAATGAATCATATCACTTTGAGTGGGAGGTAGTCCACAATTCCTCATATCAAATTATCATATTTCAACATCATGAAAGGAATTAAGGTATGTTGTAAATAATAATTAGAGGAGGTAGTAGAAAATTGAACATACATCATTTCACGAGGGACTAGTTCTTCGTACACATAGAAAATATGTTCATATAGATTTTATGGAGGTGTGTGTAAGTGTATCTTGAATAAATCCTATAAAAACCTATTTTATATTTATGATACTAGTGATTATTTGTAATCAAATAATAATATTTTAATTTGGAGTGGAGAAGGAAAATAATGGAATGGAACATGAGAGAAGATGATTCCTCAAAATTAGGTAACTTATTTTGATTTGAGCTACAAAGATTTCAGGAATTTCATTCTCCTCAAGGTAATGATTATAGGATTAAGGGAGAGATTATGGGATATTATGTGATCAAATTATTGATTATTCAAGGGGATTCATAGGTGTGAGTAATTGGGTATAGGTTGAAACCTTTCATAAAAAGGAGGAGGATCAATGTAAGAATGTCTTGAAATATTATTTTATTATAAATTCATCTTCCATTAAAAAAGGTCCAGAACTCATATAATTCAAATATAAGATGGGTTTTTATTAAATTCCCATCATCCTATTATTTTTAGACATGTTTGGAATGTTTTTTTATAGTTATATTTTCGGTTGAATGCTAATTCTATCGATTTTATTATTATATTGATATCATGTTGTGTACACATTATGATTTGCTGTAATTAATCTATCATGTCATACGACCCAAAAAAGACATTTATGAAATACTCAGTCCTGTATTTACTATTTATCCTATTGGTTGATTTTTTTTATTTTTTTACTATCATTTAATAAACTATTATATATATTTCTATTATGAATTATTCCATTTTGGACCCTATTCATAAATGAATTTTTAAAAAATTCATACAATGTTAATCCTGGGAACAAAAATCTATTTATCAATCCTAACATGTCATATTATCCGAAAATTTTTATGGATGTCATAAATTATGTTATATAATATTATTTTTCATATTTTTTAGAAACTTTATTTGAATCCATTACTAATTAATCAATCATTTAAAAATCATTATGTCAGATATAAAATTATTTATTTAACAACTATAAATTATAAATAAAATTAAATGATGTTGGATATATTTTTTTCTTTCTAATTAATATTTATATACAGATATATAGGTTACATAATCTAATATTAAAATTATTTTAGTAAAAGATACAAGTTTATTTTATATTTCCATTTACATTATATTAATTCTTATAACATTTCATTATCACACCAATGTGTCCCCATGGGTTCCCAAATCAACCCGGGATTCCCATGTTCGGTTGTATCTCATTAAAAAGGATTATAACACATGTTATATTATTTTAATATTATAAAAATATTATTTGGTCACTCTTATTTACAATATTTACCCTTTAACAATGGTATATAAAATCATTATTGAAGTTAAAATTAATAATGTCCAAAAACAAAATATAACTATTTATACAATATGGACCTTCTAATTCCAAATATGGAATCCAGTTTTTTCAACATTCAAAATGAAAGATAGGATGAAATTAATTTAAAATTAAATCATGTTCTGAAGACCAGAAAGCATTTTTTAGAAGTAATAACTTTCAAAAGATTGAAATTTTTTTATATCAAATTTGAATAGAAATACAATCCCAATTAGACAAACAAGATTGATTGATAAAAACATAATCTAATTAAAATAAATATATAACTGTATAAAAAAATATGATAAATAGGATGTTTTGAAATAAAATATTGTATTATTCACTATTCATTAAAATATAAATTTCATTAGAAAAAACCTAAATTTCAAACAAAGTAAATTTTTCGGTTCCGAATCTAAATAAGAATTTTATTTTTTTCAAATTGAACAGATTTATTTGAATAGAAACAATATTTAAAAATTGTTCTCCCTCAATAGGACTTAAAATGGTATTGTAATAATATTAAAGTATTTAATGGTTAAAAGTGGGTTAATTATCATTTTATTCCTTCAAAAATTATTTGATAAATGTAATAACATTTAATAAACTTGTATGACCATATTGTAGTTAGTTATGTTCATTCAAGCCAATACAATGACTAGTTTTTAACTACCATTTTAAATAATAATATTATTAATATATTATTTTTCATTAAAAATCATTGTTCTGTGAAATGTAAGATTTCAAATAATCCTATTATTTTATGTCAATTACGCTATCAGAAAAGGCATCCATTTAAGATAAAATTCATATCTTATTTGTAAATATTATTAAATATGAAAATAATTGATTCTATAAATATCTGGTATGCTATTAATTGATCCTGAAACATCACATGAATAATTAAGAATACCTAGGGAGAAAATTCGAGAGATCATGAGATAGATAATAAAAGTGGTCACCAACCTAGTGGAGATTGAACATTGTAAATCAACATTTGATCCACTTAGGGGAGTTTGTTAGGGGAAAATTATCCTCTTGGATGATCCCAAGGATAAATTAACCATACATGGTCATGAACGGTCCATCAGGAACCTAAATGGTATTTTTTATTTCAAAATTATATTTTTATATTTATTGAAAGTTGTGAACGGTTTTTTTGGAAGAATCACATGGTTAAACCAAACTGATTAACGATACAATGTGATTTTATTTAAATAGGTTTCAATGTCTCTCCTAAATGTGTGTTTGGTTTTCATATATTTAAAAATCTATGTAAAATCCCACTATCTATGATTTCATGGCTATCGATAATAGGGGAATGGTTTGGTAAAATTGGCCGTCCACCATGCACATACCAAGAAACATTAAAAACATTTGAAATTTCACCTGACTTACATTTTAATGAATCCCAACCAAAACATTGTAAAAATATTGGCATATGAATACAAATAAATAGTTCCATGATGTTACAATCTACCTGTAATAGAAAATATATATATCTAGAAATCCTACAAAGTCACACAAATTCCATAATGATAAAGCCACTACACTCGCATTCATTCTCCATTATGCCACATATAATTAATGTATGAATTGTGATGTTTTAACACATACACCAAAGGTATAGCCATATCCTCTAATACCATGGAATCTGAATCGACCATTCTCACTGGTTGTCATTTCATGGATTAATCAAGTTTGTAATCTTGATTACATAATCTCAGAACATGAGGTAGATCAAATATATAATTTCTAAGTTTCAATTTATGAAAGAAATTATGTCTCGACATTAGCTATGGTGGAAAAAATAAATGATAAGATACTTTTCCCACCTTTTTATCAAACATAAAAGATACCATAATAATATGAACAAGTTTCCATTGCCTCCCAATCAATTGAGGACCGAATTGAGGTTAGACATATCTCATGCTCCCCAATATAGAATTCTATAGGTCTATAATGATGAAAAAATATGATCTAAACTACATATATATTGTAAAAATTATCTAAAACCTAAAATGAATTTTTAATTTCCTCTCACGGTCCAATATCAGTCCAACCAATTATCATACAACAATATCATACCAACATAATGATGATCTGAAATTACCACCATACCTATGACCAAAAAGATTCATTATGATTGTATACTAGTAAAAATGATTATAAAAAAAACTTTTTGATCACTAGATGGTCATCACATGCTCCAAAAAAATCGATAACAAAATCACATTGAATTCCCTCAATAATATGTATTTCCCTTTTTGTCCGGCCATCTGACTGCAGATGATATGCCATACTAAAAAAAATAGATATCCTAGTACCTTCCTAATGCCTCTCCACAGAAAATAAGTGAGCCATTGATCTTTATTAAATACTATAATATATGTTACTAAATGAAAAAAATAATTATATTATATATAAATATTTTCTAACCAATTAAATGTTTTATGATGAATTTGTATAGAATTTTCAAACTTGGTCAGACTTACAATCAAATACCTAATCTCATTATTCATTCATTGTGTATGAAGAAACCCAAAAACAATTTCCATAGATATATTATCCCACATACAAGTAGGAACTGAGGACAAAGAATGAAAAAGTGAAGGTTTCTGATTCTTGGACATAACTATTTTGAACGTATTGAAATGGGAGACCATCTCAATAGTTCCTTGTCTCATGCATGGAAACCATAATTGAAAATGACTGTTATAAATTTTATTTGAGGATCATGGGTGCAGATCCAATTGTAAATTTTGGAACTTCATTATAAAATTCTAATATTATGAAAAATCTATTTTTACTGTATAGAATACCCTCTTTGGATAATGAAAAATTGGTGAATTTTTTCGGACCATAAAGTGATTCTATATTGATACTAATCTCTACGTGTAGATGTTGATACTAATCAATAAAATTGGGATGATATGATGTTAGCTGAAAGGTTGCCAATGGAACCTCATCCACTGATTCCAGAACTCCAATATGAAATTTTTCAATGAGATCCACCGGGTTCATCATTTAAGAATATTTATTCATGATTTGGCTCCGATGTTCATTATTAAAATTGAACGTATTCCACCTAATTCATATTGTGATGATTTGGATATTGTTGTGAGAATGTATAACTCATGATACTGTGGAATTAAGACATAGAAAATATTTCACAGTAATTTTAATTCCTCCAACTCTTAAGTGAATTCATCATAGTAGCAAGTTCAAGGACATGGCTCTGACAATACTTCTTTTTTGGCATACTATGATGAGATATATAATAAATTACATGATAAATATATATGACAACAATTATCAAACATAAATCCAATGCATCAGATAATACCACATAGTCCTACCCATCCCCAGGATGTGTCAACACTAGGGTAGTAGTCAAAATAAATTTCATCTCAAGAAAATTATTCTTACTTTATTCATACTATGAAAACATTACTCCCTCTAGATTTTGTGTAGTCATTGATGAAGTAACCATTGGGAAGTACATTATTTACTAATAATGATACCCACCTAGACCTAAGGAACATTGAATCATGAAATTATTTCTTGTTTATTGTCATGTCATAACAACCATTACATTTTTATGATCAACAGAAATACCATGTTCCAAAAAAATATACCATGACATTCAATTATTGATTATGAAAATAACATTTTCAACTCATGAAATAAATTCATTGATTTTTCATCAAGATCAAAAATATTATTAACAGATTCACATGATCATCCTCATAATAATTGTGAACAAATACCACCACAAAATTATCTAGATATTCATGGAAAATCATATTTATCAAATCCATAACTATTAAAATAGCAACAAATAGGCGAAAGGGCTTGAAAATATATACATTATTTATGTAAAGTCTCTAAATAGAGGTTTACTGGATGTTATATTTTTTACTCTCATCTAACGGTAACCATATCAATGGTCGATCATCGAAAACAACCTATTCCCTTTCATGTGATCAAATAATTCGATGGAATCAAATATTTATTCATTACAAAAAAACACTTTTAAGTTTTTGATAAATGACCTAATGAAATAGTGAGCCATCATCCTTATTCTAGAGAAAGGCTAGAACTATCAAACCTATTAGAAGTCTATTAATTTTATCAGTTAGTTATATATGAGATAAAATGGTTGCCAATTTTTTTGAACAATTTTACATGACTTATAATTTATATAGAAGATTTTATTTATTCCATTTTTTTAAATTATAATAATTATTTTAAATTTAGCACCCCAAGCATCACCCAAATGAATATTCATAATAATTTAATAGCTTATGGTACACACAATACCATGTTCTATTGCACCACTACCTATCAAACTAGAAATTTAAAATGAGGCTCTGAATAGTATAAACTAAATTTTGAAATTTTATAAATTTTAATTTTTTAAAAAGTATTATTTTTTATTTAATAAATATCATAATTAGCATAGGTTGAATTTTTGGCATTTTTCTATAAACATTCTTTTTTTAATGAATAGTGCACAACACTGCATTGTGGATAAAAAGTGACTTTTTTATTCAAAAAATTGTTTTATTTTAAATTTATTTCAAAGTAAAAATATATAAATAATACATATATTTGGGCAATATATGTTTCTGAAATATTTTTCTTAATAGATTTTGATATTAAAATTAATTGATCATTTTTTACATCTTTCTACCTAACTTCTAACCACATTAGAATATTGACATTAAAAATAATTTCATCACATATTTTATTGGAATTTTGAATGTCCGACATAAATGGATTTAATAAAGATGGAAATTTTGGTCTAATAGGATAAAAACATGTTTTTTGAATAATATATTTTGAATTTTCTTTTCCACTATTAATTGTAAATAAGGTAATTAACGGAAAACATTAACTTATAATAATATAAAATTTCCCTAATAGATGTCCTAGCCATATTGGTTGAGTAATATCCAACCAATAAAACCCTTGTTACATATATTTGACCTTTGGAATCCACTTTTATTTTATTAATACATTCATAACATCTAATATTAAGTAATGATAAAAATATCATAAACATATCTCTTATTACAAATAAAATTATAATACGGTGTTTTATAAGTAATATCTCAAACTTTATATTTTACTTACAAAGATAAAAATACTTCTATATTCATTGTATTATATTTATAATTTTAATATATTAAATATTTAAATTTATTTTTTACTCACTAATGATGTACCGGTTACCTTGTTTATAAAATATTCAAATAAATAATATTATAAATATTACAATAAATGTAATATTAAGATTTTGATGTCATACAATAATTTTTTAGATGTCGATGAAATTTTAAACATGATTTAAGGAATTTGGTTCAAAGTAATCCAGCTATAATTACATTTACCAAAAATTCATTTATTAAATATTGTCAATATTGAAATAAATGTGATGTTAAAATAAATACAATTTTATTAAATGATTTAAAATCCCAAAAATGTAACTTTTTTCTAGTAACATAGATTATGTTATACAATCCATTAATGATATATTTGATGTTGTCTTGGTATTTTATTAAAACAAAATTAAACTAATAATATAAATATACATGAAAACATGGTAAGAGTTAAACTGTTTATCAAAGGGTAATCCCAAAAGATATGGTTAATTACTTGACCTCAAATTGGACTAAAAATCATTGTATGAGTGTATAATAATCAATAATCATCATAGACTCTATATAGATAGATTTGGAGCTATTATATAGAGAAAATAAATTAATAATAATTTAATATTTAATGCTTTTTAAATGTTCCCCTCACATTTCTCCTAAAAGAGAAAATATCATTATCATTAATTCACACCTCCAAAGCCCCTTGGCTCAGCAAAACTCTTCCCAAATATTCTCTTGTTATCAATTATTTCATCTCAGAGGCCCCATTTGGGTATAAATTAAGTACCCAATAATGATCTAGGTATCACTGAGAGGGGGAGGGTGTGAATCAGTTATATCTTTTTTCATTTTATTTTTGTCTATTTTTGAAAAAACATTCACCTATTGTTTAATAGTTTCTTCCCTACTGAACACACACAACCACAGGAACACAAGATTTACTAGGTTCACTACTTAACAAGAGTATCTACCACCATGGTATGGTGCAGAAATAATCCAGCACCACACAATTCACAAGGAAACAATCCATTGATGAGGAATACTGCGTGTAGGATATACCCTTAAACTAGTGTACCACATGGAATTTAATATTCAAGTGTGTATGCACCCTATTAGAACAAATACAGAATCATAGTTTTTCTGTTCTTCTTTCCAATTTAATAAGTGTATTAATTAATATAAAAATTATCACTTTCCTTCCTAGAACCTGGTAAGAACTACCTTATGCATGATTGAATACTTAAAAAGAACCCAAATCTTTCTCACACCCCTATAGGTGTCTTGCATGTAACTTTTATTCCATGAAAAAATGATTTGACTTTTTTCATGAAACATATCTTAGGAGAAACATTAATCTTGCGTGAAACACTCTTATTTTATGCAATAACTCCATATTGCGCACAACTCTATCTCATTTGAACACTCCCCTTTACATAAAAGTTTTTTGCAACCCCGACCTATGTATTTCCCTAATTTTTGAGCTCACCCAAAAGTTAGATAAGGCCATATCACCTTCCATTATCCAATGGGAAGTTCTTGTCTAGTATAACAAATTTTTTTATATTTAATTGTATAATTTCAAATTTTTAGCATTATAATATTAAGGAAAATTGAATTTTTTGAGATTTATTATCTTTTGAAGAAAAATATTATATTGTGGTAGGAATTAGTTAACATATGAAACTCTACATGTAAATTAAGTATGATACATTTTGTTTTTAGAGAATGAAGTAAATCATTTATACAACACTAGGTAAATGATCTTAAAATCAAAAATGTTTTCCTAAAACATTCTTTTGTGATGGCTCAAATGGTCCCATGGATCATCGCATATTTCTTACATTCAAGTTGTTATCATTCGCCTAACAGGATTCTAAAACCCTCTCCATAAAAACATGATGGATAGATTTTTATTTCACATCAGTTTTTTTTCCTACATGGAATCCTATTATGTGTTATTTTTAGTAACCTTCAAACTTACCTTTATTAATTTTAAATTAGATTCCTCATTAATCTATTTTTCGATGTGGGATTTCAACTAAGATATTTTGAAATGTCAAATCCCTAGTTTTAATATTGAGTTTAAATTAATAGGATGCAATTTATAGAAGTAGGGGATAATGTAACACCTCAATCTTCCACTGTACTCTTCTTCTTAATAATTTAATAGTTTTCGCTACATGGAACACCGAGTTCAAGTTCACCACGTCCTATGGGACATGCAATTTTAAAAATAGTTATGAATAGTAATAAGCACATTTTTATATTTTATAAATATTATTTTAATAAATATACTTCATTTTCTAATTTTAAATATCAAAATTAACTTAGCTTAAATTTTTAGTATTATTCTAAAAACATTATGTTCTGATGAATAGTGGAAAGCACTACTATGTAGATAAAAAAAGATTTTTTTATTTAAATAATTATTTTAAATTTAATTTATATTAATGTCAATATATACATATGTATGTTGAATTTATAATCACAATTTATTCAATTGAGATCATTTTTATTATAGAATTGGATAAAATAATTCCTTGAACATTTTTAACATCATTTTACCCACCTTCTAGCCACATTAAAATATTTTCATTAAATATAATTTCACTAATACTGTGAATTGATGTAACACCCCAGGTAAATAATGAATATGAAAATTTCATATTTATCCATATTTGTGAATAAAATATTAATATGACTTTAAAGGGGACGCTATGCTCGATGGCGTACCCAACACGCAACAACGAGTTCCTTGGGAATCTTACGTTGCACTCTAATAATAAAATAATATTATTTCAAATGGTAGTTAACATGTAGCCGTTGTATTGGAGGGAATGGATAGAAATAACTAAAATATGATTATATATGTTTTTTAAATGTTTTTACATTTATCCAATAAAAGCTAAAAGGCTTAAAATACGGAAAGAATTCAATTTTTGGCGTATATGCCCTAGTTTTCACTAAAGGTTCACTTATCGCCTTTTAATGGAGAACTATCATTAAATATAGTTTTGATCACTCTTATACATTCTTTTGGACCAAATAAAACTCTTATTAAGAATTGGGACATCAAAATTTACTTTGTGTAAATTTTTGGTATCTTTCCGATAAAGTTCATTTTTTTAATGAATAGTGTAAAATGTTGTATTTTAATTCAAAACCACTTTTTAATCTAATTTATTTATATGATAAGATTATATTTTGAATTGGTTTTAAAGTGAAATTAGAAAATATTTTAACCATTAAATCTAATAGTGTTCGTTGGAATCAATTTCACTTTGAAATCAGACTTAAACTAGTGTCAATCTTTTGATACTTATTGTTTCATAAAACACGCTATTTGTCATGACATCGGGAATTAATTATTAAATTAATTAATGTGACTTATATGTTTTGAATTTTTTAAAACGGACTTCATTTTTGAATTCAGAATATCAAATATAGCTTAGGGTGAATTTTTGGGATTTTTCTGAAAAACTTCAATTTTTGATGAATAGTGAAACCACTAAGTGGTACTTATAAAAGCTGATTTTTCGTTTAAATGAAAATTTTCCACTTATGTGTTTTGAATTTCAAAAATCTGACATACATGGTTGTCCTTAAGAAGTAAAATGTGGTTCAATGAGATAAAAATAATTTTTTGGTGAATAGTATCTTATTAAATTTTTAATCGTGATTAGTGGTAATTAGTGTAGTTTAAGGTATAAATAATGCTTTAATAATATTAAATGACCTAGACACATGTCCCAACCTTATGTTTTGTCTCATGGCCGACCAAGACAAGCCATGGGTAAACTTGGGGACCCCATGGATCCACTTTGGTTGGGAAATGACATAAATAACATTTTATTTAATGTAAAAGTAAAATTGACACAAACATGATATGTTTTACTAAAACAATTTTTAAGTGGGGTTATACAGGTCATCTTTTTTATTATAAATATTAATTGGAAAGCTAAAAAGATTTCATACATAATAGTATTTTTTTATAATTTTTAGACATTAAATAAATTAAATTATTTATGACATAATAATGATGCAGCGATGATATCATTATTTGACGATTTAAATAAAATGGAAAGATAATGTAAAATCTATGATCTAAACATGTACACAACTTATTGGATGAGTGGATTTCGGAGCCTTATCACCTTATCCACGAATTCTATCAATGTGGGACCTTTTAAAACCGAAACACATTTTCAAATAAAGTAATATTTCTTTACTTTCTAAAAGTTCCCCTCCTCTCCTCTTATAAAAGGCCCCCACCTCTACCTCATTTAACACACTCCTCAAGCCTTTTACACGGCCAACCCCTGCCCATTTACTCTCTCCACATCACTCTCCTCATCCTAGAGGACTCCCTTTGGGTATAATCCTTTCAAAGGAAGCCTTTAGGCTTAAATCAAAAGGAGTTACACTTTTAAAGGTAATTCATTCTCTCATGTTCATTTGTTCTATTTTGCTTCTCCAACCCCCTAAACTCTTTTTATTTACATCTTTTGTAACAAAACCAGTATCCTCAATATACTAGGATGTTTTTATAAGATTTATTCGAGCTACACTCTCACACAACTACATCAAATGGTTAAAGAACATACGGTTTCCGTGGATGGTGAAATTCTGCCTCCCGAAACGATGATTGTTCAATACTCATTTAACACCTTCAAAGGTGGCCATTATGATGTCACTATTTTTATATATGATATATAATATGTTTATGTTTTATTTATGATTCTGTATTTTTCATTTTTGTCTTACCTTTATGGCTCCCATTATGGGTATACGCGATATCTTCATTTAAGGAAGTGCGGACTACCGCCCCCTCAAAGTGATTTGATTCGTTAAATACCATATGTGGGATGTATAAAGGATGGAAATATGATATTATATATGATATTATACTGGAATTATAATATACCTTTATATCATTATTATTCCATTCTATAAAATACGAAATAGAAATGAAAGTAGCGTGCATGCGTACGTACGGCTTACCGTCCCCATGAACGGTGCATTTCATTTCTTACCTCTAAATGATTATGTAATTTTATAAATGCATGAATGTACTGGATATATATGACATATATGATATCTATATAATGAATAAAATTCTGGATATAATAAACATTTGGCCACACGAACAACATGTAATTGTAAGAAGACCACTTTCGACTTAAGAACCAAATATAGGCAAAACAAATATTATTAACTTAAATGATTACATACTGTTTGTGACATGGTAATAAGTTGTATAAAAGTAATAATGAACTTTAAAAGGGGTTCTTAAGGAATTATAAATTAACTCATGTTTATTATTCAGGACGTTAAAGAACAATCGAGTCAAGTCGGACTCGAGGTAAGGGATCATACTCCTCTCTTTCTTTTTAAGTACACACTTTTATGTCATTCCTTTTAAAGCTCATCTTTCTTTTTATTGGGATGATAATTTATATTAAACTTACTGTAATTTTTATTTTCATGTGATGAGAGACCCTATTCTCTCTCATCAATCCATTTTGGAAGTTTTGAGTGGCGCCGTTAGGCTGCCGAACTTTCGTAAGAGATCTAACCTCTCTCTTCTTTTTAAGTACTCTCCTTTATGTCACTTCTTTTAAGCTCCCCTTTGTAATGTTGGGGGATGTTATTTTATATTCCTATTGCTGTACATTTTATTTTAATGTGATGAGATACCCTATTTGATCTCATCAATCCATATTCGGAAGTTTTATGTGGCGCCGTTAGGCTGCCGAGTTTTCGTAAGGGATTTTTCATCTCACTTTTATTCCCGTGAGATTTATGCTACATTTGCCACAAATTCCCTTGAGTGGTGTATGTACTACCCATTATTCTACTCTTTGTGTAATATTCTTTCATTTATGAGTATTTACATCAATGATCTTTTGTCCTTCTTTCATGGGGTGTATGTTTTGAAAGATACCCAAGTCGGTAAGGGAACCTTTCACCCTCCTCTTTTTTTAAAAGACTTCTTTTGTTGGGTCTTTTAATTTAAATATTGTTATGTTGGGATATGTTCTCATATATCCTTATTGATGTAAATTTTATGTCCAAGTGATGAGATACACTTTTTTATCTCTCATCAACTCATTTTGATGTGATGCCGTTAGGCTGTCAAGGGAACTTTTCAATCCAATTTCGTTTTCATTGGGTTCAAAATGTAGTCATTGAATATGTCATCCATTGAATATGTGTGAATGACCTTTTATTTTTTTACACTTTATATCCACTTATATTGGGTGTATTCATATTTGTCACACATATTTTTGAGATTGATTTGTCCTTAATTTAAGGATACCTTCTTTATAAGGGAGTTCGTCACATTTGACATTTCTATTGAGGGTTCATTGTTGTTATGCACCAATTCACTCTTATATGGTGTATATACTGTCCTTTGGAGTATTATATCATGAATCCATTTATTCTCATGATATTATAAAGTTCTGACTAAATTTTATTCCTCAATTATTGTATTCAAGTGTCTCTAATTTTGGTAAACCCCCTTTAACCAAAATATCATTTTAAATGTTTTAATTATTTGTTCTTATTAATATCCATGTTTTAAAAATGGTTTTAAGGATTTATTTATATGGATATTAATGGTTTAAAATTTTATGCTTCAAGGTGGTATGGGACACTTTGATTCAAAAATCTCTTTATTAAATGTTTTAAATGGTTTTGAAAATGGTTTCTTTTTGAATGGATTCATTATTTCAATATACTAAAATGTTATATTGTGATTGAAATGTGGAAATGTTATGTTTCCTTTATGAATAATTTATGTGACACATTTATGTTATGGTTCTTGGGCATTGTTATGAAAACGGGTGGTTCCGTGATAAACTAAGGGCGGGTGAGCCCGATATAGCTCTCCAATGCATTGGGTAACGCAAAGGAGTGAAACGTTAAGGTTTCTCCGAAGAGATTTAGGGAATATACTGTGATGGGTATTCCAAACGTAACCAAGAGGGTTACTCCCCACGTAAGAATGTTATGAATGCCTCAAGTTACCTTTATGTCTTATGTTTTCTATGATTTATTCATGGTTTGATGAGGTATGTTAAATTGCCTATGTTTTATGGGTAAAGTATGATTTAATTCTTATGTATATATGAACTCATGTTTCCTTTCCATATTTTTATAACCCTTACTGAGATTTTTATGCTCATCCCAGGTTTTTGAAATGTTTTTCACAGGTCAAGGGAAAGGTACATGATGTGATGATAGTGTCAAGGATGTTTCAAGAAAGAATCCGTGTTATATTTTAAATATGTTTCCGTTGATGGGAAGAATGAATACTGTCTTTTATGTAACCACTTTGTTTAAATGTGGAATGTAATGCAAGTTTCGTGATCTAATTCTCTAAAACTCTAAACCTGAAAAGATCCTCAATGTGTAATCTTGTAATAACTCAAGATTAAGTAAGGTTTAAGGCTGGGGCCTTATAGTTGGTATCAAAGGTCGGTTTAGATAACTTTAGAGGTTAGGGTATTCTTTAATCATAAGTGACATTACCATAATGGTTAAGATTTCAGAAAGAGTCCTAGTTTTAGATAAAGTGAATGAGTAAGTGTATCTTAGTGTTTACCTTCCTCATTAGTACATGATGGTTTTGTTGATATACTCACACTGACATTTCTATTTTTAGTGAATGGATTGATCTAGCAGGCACCAAAGAGACAACAGGTTTGAAGGAAACTGTGGTGGTTCTCTGATTAAGATACTAGATAAAAAGGAGGATTCAATGAGGAAACTCGTGGTTGTTCTAAACCAAATATCAAGGAGTCATGATCAACCACTTCAACATTGGTGAGTTCTCTAATGCATCATGTACGAGATGTCCAACTCGATGTGGAAATCCAGGTAATAATTATTAAGGTAACCATTAGGGTTTATATGATACTTAATTTTTAGGTAATTATGGGTTACTCTATGATATGATGGAAAATGAAAGGAATGAGATAAACTTGAGGATAAAATATGTTATGATTATTCTTGAATATTTTATCTCATTTTGGGGAATGTTTTAAGAATTATATAGTTTTGGAAAAAGGACAACACGCAGACCGTGTGACATCCCATCGCGTCGGACAAAGCTGCGGGAATCGAACCCACCACCAATGTGCGACTGGTATTTATCGCCTACCACTGGACTATGTGAAGTCCCTGGTTAGTTTGACTGATTCATTCTAGTTATATGATTTTATGAATTAAGAGTAAGTTGATTTTGGAGGATATGTGATTAGGATAATTACTTTTCAATGTGAGACTTTAAGAGCAACTGATGTTGTTTGGAGATAAATGTTACGATTTAACTTGGAAGACTATGTGACTAAATCTTTCAAATATTTGGGTTTCAATCTTATATTGGTTTACATTGAAGAATTTTATTGACAAATGGTCCTCATTGAACTTTGGGTTTTGTTGGACAAATTTTGGAGATTAAGAATAGATTTTCTTTTTATAAAGGGTTATCCTTTTCTGGATTATCTGATCATGTACTAGCCTTTTTGGATTTGGTTAATGTCTAAAGACATGGGAAGTATATAGTTCTATTTTTTGTATTAGGTGATTCTCTAGAAGTTGATTATAGTACTCTTAATGTGAACAAGTCTTCCTAAATACTCATCTTTTGAAGAAAATATGAGTTTGTGTAAGGAATCTAATAAAAGTTGAAAGTCAATATGATAAGTGATTATGTTTCCTTATGAATAAATTCCTCAATAAAAAGTAACTTAAAACAAAAATTTTGTCTATTAACTTTTCCTACTGGGGAATCGAAGACCGTTTAACCCATCACAAGTTTGTGATTTTCTCGTGGTTAACTTTCTCCTAAACATTTTTTCTATCACTCTCCATCAGAACATGACCCTTTGTTTTTTCCTCCATGTCCATATTTTCATACTTGGAATCCTAGTATGGGTTAACTCGGGTGACCTTTGTACTTATCTTTCTTTATTTTAAAGTGTTTGTTTTACCGACTTTTGTTCAGACGTGGGACTTTCAAGGATGTTTCCAAGCGCAATTTTAAAATTGCGAGGACGCAATTCCCAAAAGGGGGGAAGGATGTAACACCCCAGGTAAATAATGAATATGAAATTTTCATATTTATCCATATTTGTGAATAAAATATTAATATGACTTTAAAGGGGACGCTATGCTCGATGGCGTACCCAACACGCAACAACGAGTTCCTTGGGAATCTTACGTTGCACTCTAATAATAAAATAATATTATTTTAAATGGTAGTTAACATGTAGCTGTTGTATTGGAGGGAATGGATAGAAATAACTAAAATATGATTATATATGTTTTTTAAATGTTTTTACATTTATCCAATAAAAGCTAAAAGGCTTAAAATACGGAAAGAATTCAATTTTTGGCGTATATGCCCTAGTTTTCACTAAAGGTTCACTTATCGCCTTTTAATGGAGAACTGTCATTAAATATGGTTTTGATCACTCTTATACATTCTTTTGGACCAAATAAAACTCTTATTAAGAATCGGGACATCAAAATTTACTTTGTGTAAATTTTTGGTATCTTTCCGATAAAGTTCATTTTTTAATGAATAGTGTAACATGTTGTATTTTAATTCAAAACCACTTTTTAATCTAATTTATTTATATGATTAGATTATATTTTGAATTGGTTTTAAAGTGAAATTAGAAAATATTTTTACCATTAAATCCAATAGTGGTCGTTGGAATCAATTTCACTTTGAAATCAGACTTAAACTAGTGTCAATCTTTTGATACTTATTGTTTCATAAAACACGCTATTTGTCATGACAGCGGGAATTAATTATTAAATTAATTAATATGACTTATATGTTTTGAATTTTTTAAAACAGACTTCATTTTTGAATTCAGAATATCAAATATAGATTAGGGTGAATTTTTGGGATTTTTCTGAAAAACTTCAATTTTTGATGAATAGTGAAACCACTAAGTGGTACTTATAAAAGCTGATTTTTCGTTTAAATGAAATTTTTCCACTTATGTGTTTTGAATTTCAAAAATCCGACATACATGGTTGTCCTTAAGAAGTAAAATGTGGTTCAATGAGATAAAAATAATTTTTTGGTGAATAGTCTCTTATTAAGTTTTTAATCGTGATTAGTGGTAATTTGTGTAGTTTAAGGTATAAATAATGCTTTAATAATATGAAATGACCTAGACACATGTCCCAACCTTATTATTTGTGTCATGGCCGACCAAGAAAAGTCATGGGTCAACTTGGGGACCCCATGGATCCACTTTGGTTGGGAAATGACATAAATAACATTTTATTTAATGTAAAAGTAAAATTGACACAAACATGATATGTTTTACTAAAACAATTTTTAAGTGGGGTTAAACAAGTCATAATTTTTATTATAAATATTCATTGGAAAGCTAAAAAGATTTCATACATAATAGTATTTTTTTATAATTTTTAGACATTAATTAAATTAAATTATTTATGACATAATAATGATGCAGCGATGATATCATTATTTGACGATTTAAATAAAATGGAAAGATAATGTAAAATCAATGATCTAAACATGTACAAAACTTATTGGATGAGTGTATTTCGAAGCCTTATCACCTTATCCACGAATTCTATAAATGTGGGACCTTTTAAAACCGAAACACATTTTCAAATAAAGTAATATTTCTTTACTTTCCAAAAGTACCCCTCCTCTCCTCTTATAAAAGGCCCCCACCTCTACCTCATTTAACACACTCCTCAAGCCTTTGTCACGGCCAACCCCTGCCCATTTACTCTCTCCACATCCCTCTCCTCATCATAGAGGACTCCCTTGGGGTAGAATCCTTTCAAAGGAAGCCTT
This sequence comes from Viscum album, assembly GCA_963277665.1. Taxonomy (NCBI): domain Eukaryota; kingdom Viridiplantae; phylum Streptophyta; class Magnoliopsida; order Santalales; family Viscaceae; genus Viscum; species Viscum album. Next base: position 861,326,374 of record OY728152.1, on the reverse strand, counting down.
TAGGCTTAAATCAAAAGGAGTTACACTTTTAAATGTAATTCATTCTCTCATGTTCATTTGTTTTATTTTGCTTCTCCAACCCCCTAAACTCTTTTTATTTACATCTTTTGTAACAACACCAGTATCCTAAGTATTATAGGATGTTTTTATAAGATTTATTCGAGCTACACTCTCAAAAAACTACATCAAATGGTTAAAGAACATACGGTTTTCGTGGATGGTGAAATTCTGCCTCCCGAAACGATGATTGTTCAATACTCATTTAACTCCTTCAAAGGTGGCCATTATGATGTCACTATTTTTATATATGATATATAATATGTTTATGTTTTATTTATGATTCTGTATTTTTCATTTTTGTCTTACCTTTATGGCTCCCATTATGGGTATTCGCGATATCTTCATTTAAGGATGTGCGGACTACCGCCCCCTCAAAGTGATTTGATTCGTTAAATACCATATGTGGGATGTATAAAGGATGGAAATATGATATAATATATGATATTATACTGCAATTATAATATACCTTTATATAATTATTATTCCATTCTATAAAATACGAAATAGAAATGAAAGTAGCGTGCATGCGTACGTACGGCTTACCGTCTCCATGAACGGTGCATTTCATTTCTTACCTCTAAATGATTATGTAATGTTATAAATTCATGCATTTACTGGATATATATGACATATATGATATCTATATAATGAATAAAATTTTGGATATAATAAACATTTGGCCACACGAACAACATGTAATTGTAAGAAGACCACTTTCGACTTAAGAACCAAATATAGGCAAAACAAATATTATTAACTTAAATGATTACATACTGTTTGTGAAATGGTAATAAATGGTATAAAAATAATAATGAACTTTAAAAGGGGTTCTTAAGGAATTATAAATTAACTCAAGTTTATTATTCAGGACGTTAAAGAACAATCGAGTCAAGTCGGACTCGAGGTAAGGGATCCTACTCCTCTCTTTCTTTTTAAGTACACACTTTTATGTCATTCCTTTTAAAGCTCATCTTTCTTGTTATTGGGATGATCATTTATATTACACTTACTGTAATTTTTATTTTCATGTGATTAGAGACCCTATTCTCTCTCATCAATCCATTTTGGAAGTTTTGAGTGGCGCCGTTAGGCTGCCGAACTTTCGTAAGAGATCTAACCTCTCTCTTCTTTTTAATTACTCTCCTTTATGTCACTTCTTTTAAGATCCCCTTTGTAATGTTGGGGGATGTTATTTTATATTCCTATTGTTGTACATTTTATTTTAATGTGATGAGATACCCTATTTGATCTCATCAATCCATATTCGGAAGTTTTATGTGGTGCCGTTAGGCTGCCGAGTTTTCGTAAGGGATTTTTCATCTCACTTTTATTCCCTTGAGATTTATGCTACATTTGCCACAAATTCCCTTGAGTGGTGTATGTACTGCCCATTATTCTACTCTTTGTGTAATATAATTTCATTTATGAGTATTTACATCAATGATCTTTTGTCCTTCTTTCATGGGGTGTATGTTTTGAAAGATACCCAAGTCGGTAAGGGAACCTTTCACCCTCCTCTTTTTTTAAAAGACTTCTTTTGTTGGGTCTTTTAATTTACATATTGTTATGTTGGGATATGTTCTCATATATCCTTATTAACGTAAATTTTATGTCCAAGTGATGAGATACACTTTTTTATCTCTCATCAACTCATTTTGATGTGATGCCGTTAGGCTGTCAAGGGAACTTTTCAATCCAATTTCGATTTCATTGGGTTCAACATGTAGTCATTGAATATGTCATCCATTGAATATGTGTGAATGACCTTTTATTGTTTTACACTTAATATCCACTTATATTGGGTGTATTCATATTTGTCACACATATTTTTGAGATTGATTTGTCCTTAATTTAAGGATACCTTCTTTATTATGGATTTCGTCACATTTGACATTTCTATTGAGGGTTCATTGTTGTTATGCACCAATTCACTCTTATATGGTGTATATACTGTCCTTTGGAGTATTATATCATGAATCAATTTATTCTCATGATATTATAAAGTTCTGACTAAATGTTATTCCTCAATTATTGTATTCAAGTGTCTCTAATTTTGGTAAACCCCCTTTAACCAAAATATCGTTTTAAATGTTTTAATTATTTGTTCTTATTAATATCCATGTTTTAAAAATGGTTTTAAGGATTTAGTTATATGGATATTAATGGTTTAAAATTTTAAGCTTCAAGGTGGTATGGGACACTTTGATTCAAAAATCTCTTTATTAAATGTTTTAAATGGGTTTGAAAATGGTTTCTTTTTGAATGGATTCATTATTTCAATATACTAAAATGTTATATTGTGATTGAAATGTGGAAATGTTATGTTTCCTTTATGAATGTTTTATGTGACACATTTATGTTATGGTTCTTGGGCATTGTTACGAAAACGGGTGGTTCCATGATAAACTAAGGGCGGGTGAGCCCGATATAGCTCTCCAATGCATTGGGTAACGCAAAGGAGTGAAACGTTAAGGTTTCTCCGAAGAGATTTAGGGAATATACTGTGATGGGTATTCCAAACGTAACCAAGAGGGTTACTCCCCACGTAAGAATGTTATGAATGCCTCAAGTTACCTTTATGTCTTATGTGTTCTATGATTTATTCATGGTTTGATGAGGTATGTTAAATTGCCTATGTTTTATGGGTAAAGTATGATTTCATTCTTATGTATATATGAACTCATGTTTCCTTTCCATATTTTTATAACCCTTACTGAGATTTTTATGCTCATCCCAAGTTTTTGAAATGTTTTTCACAGGTCAAGGGAAAGGTACATGATGTGATGATAGTGTCAAGGATGTTTCAAGAAAGAATCCGTGTTATATTTTAAATATGTTTCCGTTGATGGGAAGAATGAATACTGTCTTTTATGTAACCACTTTGTTTAAATGTGGAATGTAATGCAAGTTTCATGATCTAATTCTCTAAAACTCTAAACCTGAAAAGATCCTCAATGTGTAATCTTGTAATAACTCAAGATTAAGTAAGGTTTAAGGCTGGGGCCTTATAATTGAGATTCTAAAATTCAACATACATGGTTGTAATAAAAATTAATAATGTAGTATAATAGGATAAAAATAATCATTGATTGATAGTAAATTTTGAAATTTATTTACCATTATTAAAGTTAAATAATGTAATTATAGGATAAAATAATATTATAATAATGTAAAATTACTCTAACACATTAACTGAAATTATTCGATGATTGATATCTGAATAAGACAACCCTTAGGACACATATTAGATTTCTAAAGCCACTTAGGTGTTATTAATACATTTATAACATTTAGTTTTATGTAAAGGTGACAATATCATAAATAGGACACTGATTACTCCGACAATTATAAAATCATGTTCAATAAGTAATATCTCATACTATTAATAGGAATTAAAAAATATAAATATTTTATACGTCTTGGTATTTTATTTATAATTTTTAGAAATTAAATAAATATTATTATTTATTATTCAATGATGATATTGTGATTAAGTTATTTAAGAAAAAATAATATAAATTATATTGACAATGTTAAAATAAATTTAATTTTAAAATTTCGTTATAATCCATGATTTTTTTGTATGAAAATGTCAGCTTATATTTGAGTTAATGCAATTGGATCAAAAGAATAAAGTTTTACGACATAAAAAAGATAAATTCATAAATAGTGTCAAAATTGAGATAAACGAGATATAAAAATAAATACTATTTTATTTAATGATATAAGAATATTTAAAAACTCACGATAGGCTAGAAAACATATACATGTCAAAATTACAATAATTATAAACTTAAGGTTCTCTTGGAATTTTATTGTAACTGAAATTAACCTATAGTATAAAAATACCAGAAAAAATGGTAAGAGTAAAACATTTTAACTAAGGGTTATTCCCAAAAGATAAGTTTAAATTATTGAACAAAACATGTCAAAAAATTATTTTCTAAGTGATTTTTGTCCCATCCACATATTAAAATCTAAATCAATTTTTTTTAACTATTAAAAACCAAAAATCTATTTATAATAAATTAGTATTTCATGATTTTCCTAATGTTCCCATAACCTCTTATATAAAATTAACATCTCCATTTCTTTAATTCACCCCTCCAATGGAATTTATATTGGTAAAACTCTCCCCTAATATCCAACAATCATAAATTAATTAATAATAGAGTCCACCTATTTGTTAGAAAACAATCATAAGGAGTCTTTTTGTGCAAATGAAAAGAAGACACCTAAAGAAGAGGAAATCATTTTATCCATTCTTTCAATGTTCATTTTTAGTCTACTTCTACTTCATAATTTTTTACCATACTAAAATAATAAATCCATAATAAACATTTTTTTGATATTTTTTTATATTATGGGAAAAAATTATTACTCATTTTACCCATCTTATGTAAAACAATACCACCATGCATGTGTACGTATGACATACTGTCTCAACATCGTGGTGTTAACTGTTTGTCTTCTTTAATTTATTTAGATGGGTATAATGAGGAATATAAATGAACTAAATGAAAAATATATCATTTTATTATTTATGTAGAATTAATATTCCATCCAAATTGTTTCCATTAAACCATCAAGGAAATAAAACTATCACACATGTATACGTACAGCCTACCATCACCACGCCGTTGTGTAAAATATTTTTCTTCTATTCATTATTTTTATGGGAATAATGATGAATATAAAATAATTAATTAATAAATAAAACATGGTATCATTTCATTAAAATTCATATTCCATCCAAATTCATACTATTAACCATTATGGAAATGATTTTGTCGCTCGTGTTTACGTACGACTTACCATCTCCACAATGTGATGAGACACATCTTCCCCATCCAAAATACTAGAATGATTATATAAAAATCATTACTAATCAAAATTATAAAATATATTACAAAATAATTCTACTATAATTATATATATATATTTATAACATTGTATGTGTTTGTTAATCACTGACTTCCATTTAATATGATAAGAAAATGGAAACATCATTCATATTTAAATTCAGCCTACCGTCTCAATGAACAGTGTCTTCCATTACACATATATATCAATTATATATATTTATATTTTCAATATATAAGATATATAAATAAAATTCTATATTTTGTATGTATTTAAATCATGATCTATGTAATATAATCAAGAATAACAAGTCAAAAAACGTACAATATACAATGTGAATATTACATGAAATGTAGCCTTAACATGGAATTATAATTAAATGGGTAATATAATGTTATAAAATAAATATCTCTCGTATCATAAATATTATTATAAATTTTATATAAGATAATAATATGTATAAAAACATTATAAATGAGTTTTAAAGTTGAATGGAGAATACCAGTCCTATGGTAATGTTTGATTCTTCAATCTCTTTATTATCCAAGATTGTTTATGTGTATGTATTTATAGGGACATATTTTTCATCCTTATATAATATTGATAAAAATGAATTCATAAGGAATTTTTTTAAGGTATTATGTTTGGTACTCCTGAACTAAAATATTGTTACAAATGTTCTAAAGATTTATACTTCTAAACCATTGTCATTAAGGATCATTTTTTCAAATTGGTTTTAATGATTTAATTTATATGGATATAATGTTTTATAATGTTAATTCTATTCCAATGTTTCAAAGTGGAATTAAACACATTTATTAAAAAATTAATTTTAGATGACTTCCTTTTTGAATTGTGATTCTCTTAAATGATTTAATGTAAAAAATGGATATTTTCTTCAATGAGTTTTAATGAATTATTTTCATCAATGTCAATATTTTTTGTTGGAATTATGCTTGTTTTAGAATTATTTATTATGATATATTGAGTCGTTTCATCGAAATTATGTTATCAGGGTCCCAAATTATTTTTTCCCTGACGAGTATAGTACAATTAAGGGGTCGATATATAGGGAAAAAGATGTTATTTTTTATTGCCTAACTAATTTGTATTTTAGTCTTAATGAAGTTTTCTGAATTTAAAGTTGATTTTGTATGTTTGGATAAAACAAATAATTAGTTTGTTTTTTTAATTAATTACTTAATGAATAGAAGAAAATACGATAAAATTGTTTTGGATGAAAATTAATGTGAAAAATGTGTTGGGTTGTGGATTTTTTTGATTTTGATTATAAAATCAAATTGCTAATGAGTTTTTGTTTTTCAAAATAACCCAAAACACTGGGTTCAATTTGTAACAAAGTTTCCTTGGTGTGCTAAACATATATATAGAGCAGAAAAAACTAAATCCTTGTTCAAGTAGTTAGTGTATAACATTTATTTATTTGGATTAGTCCATTTTAGGTCAACAAATTGTTACAGTGATCATGGAAATATTCATTTATCTTCTCCTTTTCAATCGCTAAAAATTATGTCCTTGGTCTGGTTTAGAATTTTCAATGATATGATTAAGACATTTAAGAAGAATAAAAATGAGTTAAATGAATAAACACATTAATAGAAACTGATATACATTACAAATTTTACATCACACACAACCCCAACACACTGGGTATTTAGTTACACATAGAGGTAAAGATAAGAAAAAAACCCTCAATACCTGATGTGATCATTGCTTGAAACTTGGTGGAGGGAGTGACTCTTCGATATAAAGGTATAATGGTGAAGAAGTAGAATGGTGGTAGAATGGATGTAGAGCGTCATTACTTCAAACCTTCAACCATTTCTCTCTACACTTTCTCCTCCTTCAAACTAGAGGCCAAAGTCTTTATTTACAGGAAATTAATATAAAGGGTGTTTGGAAAAAGTATACGGCATGTAATTTTGTCAATGTGCTTCTGTCATTGTTTTCATCACAGGTAGGAAGACTAACATATCATCTTTGAGTTAGAACACAAAGCCTCCTAGTAGGTAGAAATTCACATCATGTAGCACTGCCATACATGGCGGGTAGTATCATTTTCCACCAACAATCGCTTCTAGAACGGTATACACGACATGTATATGTTGAAATTGGAATGTCCCCATCTGCCGACCACATGGGTGTGTAGAATTCTTCTCATCTGCCAACTTCTTCTAGAAGGGTGTACACAACATGTATTGTGTGAACACGGAGTGTAATGGCTTATGGTTACATGGACATGTACTCTTCCTGGTCAATCAGTGTTTGAGTTTGAATGTACACGAAGTGTGTATAAGTACACAACTCGTAGTTTTTAAATTTTGGTCAATTCTCCCCTGTTATGTGTATTATACCATAAATCTTATAAAGATGAAAAAGATTACCAAAATCAAAGTATTTTCCCAATAAGTTGTATGTTATTGCTGAAAACTAGTTCTTATTTTCAATAACGTTCTGGAAAATGTATACAAAAATTGTGTTCATCAAACTGCCCCAAAAATATTCATTTTCATGTCCTCAAGAAATTATAACAATCTAATTAAGATAGTCTATATTTTAAAATGATGGAATTCAGTTAATCGTAAATGTAAATAAAATGTCACTGGAGAATATTCTAAAAAACTACCAAACAGTTTCAATTCAAGAGATGTCCTAATCACACCTAATATATAACAAAAATAACGATTTTCACCCTCTTTTTACACAACTTTCATCCTTTAAAAAATAAACAAGCCACTTGATTATCTACCTCTCAAATAATATTCTCAACACTCAAAATGTTTTTAATTAAAGTTTTTATCAACCAATTATATACACACACTATCTATAGGATTGAAGAAATCAGGTCCACTTCATCAAAAAATTGATTTACAAAAATCATGAGGACTATTAAATAAGGAGAAGATGATTCTATGGCTAAAGGATTGTGGGTAATGATGTGAAAAATAACTCTAAGGATTGAAAATTGAGGCTAAATTCTTAAATAATAGTTCATGATATTAAATGTTAAGATCAATGTCAAAAAACATCCTCATCAAACATTATCAAATAATCTCATCACCACGTTCTCTTTTAGATGGGTAGGGCTCACAAACCATCCAGTTAGTATAAGGTCACTTTGGCTATACCATTTTTTAAGTTAATGAACTAAGTGGAACTTTTATAATTTCTATAAATAGAGTATTAGAACTTGTATTGCCCCAAATGATCAAGAGGCTCACCCCCATTTACAATTTCATTACAATTCACAAAAGTCTTCCATGTGTTTCCAAACCCTTCTTTTAAGATCATGTGAATAATCATAAAATTCATAACGGAATTAGGGTGTGAAGGGAAATAGGCTTGTAATGTGGCTTCCAATAAAGGCTAGTCATGGTTTCTATGGGCCTCACGAAGATAAGATGTTTTTTAGGTCTCATGATAATGGGGTTAATCCAATCTAATGACTCTATCATTTTAATATAATTAAAAAACTCCTCATCTTTTGAATAGAAAAAATTAAAATTATGGTAGTGAATTATATCCTATGAATCTCTCATGAAATCGGGAATTAGAATGAATATCACAACGTGTTTAGAATACCACTCAGGATTGGGAAAAATACATAAATAAAAAATTATGTCGTGACATTCATATAATAGATTAGTCTAATCAATGTAATTATATAAGGATTAGAAGTGGTAATTTAAACTATAACATCAAACATTTTAAAACACTTAAGAACCAAAATAACCATGAAACTTTTAAAAATATCCCACTTTTAGCTTTATTATTTAGGAATATTGTTATCCAAAATTTCTTCACATTTTAAAACGACTCCTGAAGGAAATATTTCTCCTAGAATGATGATAAGGGAAAATACTAAAGTGGTCGAGAGATTCCCCACATACATAATATCGCATGTGGTCCACCAAGTACCACAAAAAGTGAATAAATAAATGTTGAGACAGAACAGTGGACCAGAACGAGTGGATGTATGGAAAGATTTATAAAAAGGAATAAATAAACCATAAAAAACATTGAAATACAATACTTCCATTGTGTTTAGGCGATGAAAGACGAGGAGTGCTGTGGAATGCTAGTCTATAGCATGCCATAGTACCTATGATGGTTGTGAAGGGAGAACATTGCAATCCTAAATACCATAGAAAGGTACAAGATATCACAAATATAAAATAATGAAACACATGGGTTCAAAAACTAGTCAGGGGTCACCTCAAAAAAGGCATCATTATGTACAAAAACAACAGGTAAATAAAAAAGAGTAGCCATGAAAACTGGTGGATCCGAATCGAACTCAGAAGTGAATCTGTAGATGTAGGAGCCGTAAGAACTGTACATGGAATAAGATGCTCGACATCACTCCATGGACTAACAAAAGTGGTGACACCAGATGGTCCCATAGTGGATAGGAGAACTGAATCTGTGGCCAGTGTTGTAATGGGTGGTGGAGCTGTGGAAGAAGTGCTATGAACTGAGGTAGAGGCTGTGTTGGGTGTAGTGGAGTACCATAATGCTAAAGAAAGATAACCCAACCACTACTATTTTCGGTCCTGACATCAATCGAGATGAACCATGTGATACACCGTCACCGCTATGCGGAGGGAAAAAGTGAGACCGACTGAGGGTGCAGAAGAAGGGGTGGGTAAGTGGAATAGGAGAAGGTAGGCTAAAAGCAGTGGGATTAAATGAAGGGGGTGGGGCGGGGAATCCGGATGGGGTGGGGAAGGAGGAGTAGTTGCATTAGCGGGGGAAGGAGGGTCAGCAGGTGGTCGGGGTGGTGACTAAGCAAGGACGTAAGCAGCAACCCTGCTTCCAAACAAATCCAATGTGAATAAGAATGAGTTAGTCCATCTGATGGGGGAAACTAACAGGTCATGGAGAAGATAAGGATCAAAAACAACGAGGTGTCAGGCACGACAGGTGGGGTAGCACCCACCGAGCAGGTTTCCCTGATGGTAGGTAAACATGGCATGGAAATATGAGGCGACATTGTAACTGAGGTATAGGTAGTCTTTTCAGATGACACAAGGGAGGAGATCCATTTCAAGCCCGGTCAGGACCCCATATGCTCATGGCGGGTGATAAAGGATGGCGATGAATCTCCAGTGGGTAAAGTAAATTATAGTGTCAGTGATGAGGGTAATCTTCTAGGATGTAGAGGTATAGTAGTGGTCAGGTCCAGCAAACTCCCTCCACATAGCAACGAGCTCAGAGTGATCTGGTCTAGCCAGGGTGGATACATGGGGTGGGGTGATGTGATGAGAATAAAAAATGAACCCTCAGCCGAACTCGATCATATTAAGGGAAAATGGTCAGCCTCATAGTCATAACCATACCCCTAGGGCCGTACCACCATGTGTCTCCCAGTACTAAGCACTATCAAACTCAAAGGAAGAAACAAACTCCAAAAAAAAATCCCTAAAATTAGGAGTGCAAACCTAGATGATCATGAGTAATGGTGTGTTTCCAATGAGATCCTCTAACTCACACCATATACCCAGTGGCTAAGGGATTCTGCTATCATGATAGTAGCTGCCCAAAATGATCAGGTAGAGATAGAAGTGTCAGACCCTGTCATGCGCCAAATCGGTGGCCCAAAAATTATTCAAGCATAAGGAACACCTTTCAGGGCTCGACCCAGGTGGAGTTTTAGCAGCGAGAGCTCGCTCTGGGGGCCTAGTGGTTGCAGTAGACGATGGGTCGCTGGATAGGGCGATCATTGATAAACCTAATGTGTATGAGGAGAGCTAAAGTGTAGTGGTAGCTGGTGGGGAAGAAAGGGTGGTGCTCCGATTCTCCAGGATAGATGGTGGAGGTATAACAATACTAGGACCATCCTCGATTGAGGTTGGGAGTGGTGCAAGGATGGCCAACGGAGAGAGCTAGTCCACCAGAGTGTCTGGATCTATTGACGTCGTAGGCCAGAGTCGGATCTGACAAAATATTGGCCTTCCACCCTCAGTGGAGGATGTGGGACAATTCCCCCATGAATGCTCTCTATCATCCATACCTTGAAAAATAATGAAAACCCAAAAAAAGAAAAATAGAAGAAAAAAAGAATGATAATAATGTTATAAAACCGAAAAAATATAAAAAAGTACAAGACGTGTGTATACAAAGTACACATCATGTAGTAAAATCGTGTTACCTTCCCTTGTTCTATGGATAGACATGCTAAGTGAGTATCTAAGACATGGGAAAGAGACATGGTGTGTACCGAACACACACACTGTGTTCATGCAATTTGGTCTTGGTTGTGTGTTTTCAATGACACGACTAGTGTGTAAGCTGTTCTAATAATTCATGTCACGCCATGTGAGAGGAAAACACGACGTGTTTAAGAAAAAAAAGGTAAATTTCCTTTTGAAGTGATAGGAACGGGTTGGCCGAAAGAAATGCTATATAGGGCGTGTACAAAAAGACTCGTCGTGTACGTGAACATGGTGTGAAAGGCCATGTTAAAATAGTACCCGGGCACGATAGGGGATTTTACACATTTTGTACTTAAAATACACACCATGAATTATCAAATTGTATAGAATTTAGTGTGTGGCCATGTACAAAAGTACACGACTTGTTTTATTCGATTTGTGCCCATGTATTGCAGAAGTTGAACGGTCTATAGATCTGAAAATCAAAATAAATTCTTATGAATTATTAAAATAAAGGGTGTAGAATGGAGTACCTCGACATAGGATCAAAATGAAGGAGAAATTAAAAATAAAAACACCCTAAATCAGCGCATTTCGATGTGGGGAAGCCGACTGTCATATGAGGGATGAAACAGGGAGAGGTGAGGGTTCTAAGTAACACGGTATGAACTCATTTGGTTCGTGACATTTATAGCCGAGGAACACGTCGTTTACAATAGACTACACGTCGTGGATACTTTTTATTAAATAATATAAATATATATAATTAATATACTAAACTATATAATATTTTATAAATATATAAATATATTCATAATTTATTAAAAATAAAAACAGACTTGTAATGTATCGGTAAATACACGTTGTGTGCCCTAAAATTGGAAAATGGAAAGTACAAACTTTGGCCCAGTGCTTGGGGTGAGGTTTGAACTGGCGATCGGCCAATCCGAACGAAAGCCCACAATCACTAGCAAAAAGGTTGTACTACTTCCATCTTATGTTTTTAAATATAGTTAATATAAACATTCATATACTGTATAGGAAGAAGAAAATGCACGATATGAGGTTTTTAGTTAGACAAAAAGGGATAAAGCAGAGAGATTAGCCGAGTTCGAACCCCACGTCTTTTGGATCCGGGGACAAGACTCTCCCAATCTGCCAACATCACCCACAAGAATTTTTTTTTGTGAATTTTTTTTAGTTTTAAGAAGGAAAACATGGCACACATGATGTATATCAAAAGACACTCTGTGTGTGTTTATTATAAATAAAAAATGATGGAAATGGTGTGGTTGTCAGGACTTGAACCCGATCTTTTGAAACAGGGTTACAATCCTGGAAAATCTATCCATCCTCATCATGGGTTTTCTTATATATGTATATATATATATATCTATGTGTGTGTGTGTGTGTATGTGTCTATGTGTGTGTGAGTTTTTGAAAAACTACCACACATGCTGTGTAAAAAAAATAACAGGTCATGGGGAAGAGGAGACTCAAAAACCACAATGTGGTGGGATAAGTGGGTGGTGTAGAACCCAACATTTAGGTTTCCCTGATGGCTAGTAATCATGGCATGGAAATAGGACCGGCATGGTAAGGGAGGTCCAGGTAGTCCTAAGGGATGAAAAAGGTGAGAAGATCCATGTAACGACTGGTCATGACCCCCATATCCTCATGGCATGAGAAAATAATGGCTCTAAAGCACTGGTCGGTGAAGTGAAGGATAATTTCAATGATGAGGATACTCTTCTGGGAAGTATGGGTATAGTGGTGGTCAGGACCAACAATCTCCCACCACATAGAAATAAGCTCTGAGTTCTCGGGTTGGTCTAGGGTGGCGACATAGAGTGGTGTGATGGGATGAGGATAAAAACCACACCATTGGCCAAACTCGATCATATAATGGGAAAACAGTCGGTCGCCAAGAAACAACCAGACCACTGGGAAAGCTTCACCGTGTGTTTCCCATTACTCAGCTCCATCTAAGTCAAATGAATCAACAGATATTAAAATAAATCCCAAAAAATAAGGGTGGTGACCTGGAAGATTGTGAGTAACAGAGTGTGTCCATGAAGATCCTCTAACTCACCCCAAATACACAAATGTTGTCATGATAGTGGCTTCTCAATGGGATCGAGCGGAAAGAGAAGCGTCAGACCATATCGTGGGCTAAATCAGTGACCGGAAACACCATGAAATTGTAAGTAACACCTGCCAAACCCATCCGAGGTGGAGGTGTAGTAGCGGGAGTAGGCTCTGGGGACGTAGTGGCTGCAGTAGACAGAGGGTCGCTAGATGAGGTGGTCAATGATGGACTAGGTGCGTGTGAGGGGAGATCAGGTGGAGTGGCAATAGGTGGGGAAGAAAGGGTGGTGCTTAGAGGCTCGGTGGTAGATGGTGGACGTATGATGGTACTAGGACTAGCCTTGGTCAAGGTAGTGAGATGGAAAACCAGAGTGTCTAGATCTGGTTACGTCCCACTTCAAAGTAGGATCCGATGATGTTTTGGCCCCTCACCCATAGAAGCAGAGGCTGGCCTCTTCCCCTGTGAATTGTCTCTATCTGCCATACCTTGAAAAAGAAATAATAACCAACCAATGAAAATGAAAATAAAAATAAAAAGCAGAAAATGCGCGAAAAATGAAAAACATGTACATCATGTATGTATCCAAAGTACACGGCGTGTAGTAGAAGAATGTTCGCATCAAGTGTTATTTGGATAGACACACTGTGTGAGAATCTCAGACTCGGGAAGGAGTCACGATGTATATCAAACATACACGAAGTGTTCATGCAATGAGGTCCTGGTCATGGGATTGCAAAGACATGACCATTGTGTATGCAGTGCTAATAATACAGGACACGATGTGTGAAAGGAAAACATGGATTGTTCAAGAACAAACTGTAAATGGTCGTGTGATGCGCTAGCCATTGGATGGAAAAAAGAAATAGTTTACATGTCGTGTACCAAACAGACACACCATGTACGTGGACATGGTGTGTGAGACCATGTGAAAATGGTACTTGGGCACAATAGGTGATGGTACACGGTGTGTTCCAAACATAAACACCATGTTTCTTCAAATTGAAAAGCATTCAATGTGTGGCCATGTACAAAAGTACACGACATGTGTTCTTCGATTCTTGCATGTGTATCACAGATGCCGAATAGTCGGCTGATTCGAAAATAACCCTAAAATCTTATGAAAACATAAAATAAATGGATAAGAAGGGCATACCTAGAATCAGGATCACAATGCAGGATAAATCAGATTATAAATTTCACTAAATTAGTAGATTTAGAAGTGGGGAAGCTGGGTGTCATATAGTAGAAGAAACAGGGAGAGTTGAGGTTTCCATGTGACATGGGCTGAATTCGGGTGCACTGTGGCTTTAATAGCCAAGGTACACGATGTGTACAATAGACTATATGCAATGTATCCCTTTTTTTAAGAATTATATATATATATTATTTTTGTACTAAACAATATATTATTTAGTAAATATATATATACATACATTATTAAAGATAAAACTATACATTTAATGTATTGGGAAATACATGCTGTGTGTCCTAAAATTTGAAAAATAGAAGTATAACCTTTTCTTCGGTGCTTGGGGTGAGGTTCGAACTGTTGATTGGCCATTCTGAACGGAAGCCCTCATGCACTAGAGAAACGTTTGTATTTCTCCTCATATTGTGTTTTTAAATATAGTTAAATTAATCAGGCATATAACATATGGGAATAATAAAATGCACAGAGTGTGGTTTTTAATTAAACCAAAATGGAAGAAGCAGGGTGATTTTCCAGGTTCGAACATGGATCTTTTGGATCCAGGGCCATGACTCTTCCAATCTTTTTACTTTACCCGCATGAATTAAATTATGCAAAAAATATTTTCAGTTTTTAGAAGGATTACAAGGACCACAAGAGATATATCGAAATACATGTCATGTGGGTTTATTAAGAAGAAAAAATGATAGAAATTAGGTTGTTGTCAGGACTCAAACCCAGTCATTTGAAACCTCATTACGATATTCGCCAACCGATCCATCCCCATCATGGGTTTTCATATAAACAAATATATATATATTTATTTATTTATATATATGAAAACTACCCCACACGTCATGTAAGAAAACTAACTGGTCTTTCTGGAGAGAATTCTCAAAAACCACGAGGTGGTGGTCAAGGTGGGGGTGTAAAACCCACCCTTCAAGATTACATAATGGTCGATAAAAATGGTAATGAAATAGGTGAGAGTATGGTACGATAGGTTATTGTAGTCCAGCCGGATGACACAAGTTAGGAGATTTATGTCACGATCTGTCACGGCCACCATATCATCATCATGGGGGAAAAGTATGTCCCTGAAGCAGCAGTGGGTGAAGCAAAGGATAGGGTCTGTGATGAGGGAACTCTTCGGGGATGTAGGGGTATAGCTGTGGTCAGTCACAGCAATCTCCCGCCACATATCAATGATCTCAGAGTGCTCGTGTCGGATCAATGCCGAGACAGTGGCTGGGGTGATGGGATAAAGATAAAAAACACACCCTCAGCCGAACATGGTCATTTTAAGGGAAAATAGTCAGCCACCTAGCTCGAACCAGACCACTAGGATCGCAACACCAGTTTTCTCTGGTTACTGAGCTCAGTCAAACTCAATGGAAAAAACAAACTCCAAAAATAAATCCTTAAAAATAGGACTACTGACCGGGAAGATCGTGAGTAATGGAGTGTGTCCAAGGAGATCCTCTAAATCAACAAAGATACCTAGCTCCTGAGGGATGTTGCTATCATGATTGTGGCTGCTCAATGGGATTTACTGTAAAGAGAAGTGTTGGTCCCTGTGCTGTGCCAAATAGATGACAGAGAACACACGAAAAGGGTAAAAAACACCTTCAGGGCCCAACCCAGGTGCTGGTGAAACAATGGGAGATGGGTCTGGTGGATGAGTTTCTGCTGTAAACAAGGGGTCACTAGATGGGGCAGTTGATGAAGGACCAACTAAATTTGAAGAGTTCATAGGTGGAGTGGCATCTAGTGTGAATGAAAGTCTGGCGCTCAGAGTCTCGGTGCTAGATAGAGGACGTTCAATGATACTGGACTAGCCTAATCTGATGTAGTGAGTGGCGGAAAGATGGCCAACTGAGGGAGCCGGTACACCAGAGAGTCCAGATCTGGTGATTTTGCTGGCCGGAGTTGGATTCGATGAAATATGGTCCTCCCGTCCTCAGTGGAAGAGGCGGGCCGCTTCCCCCTGAATGATCTCTATCTGACATACCATGAAAAATAATTAAAACAAAACAAAAGAAATGAAAAATAAGAAATAGAAAATGTGAAAAAAAATGAAAAAAATATACCCGAAATGTGTATCCAAAGTACATGGTATGTATTAAATTCAGGTTAAAATCTTGTGTTGTTTTGGATAGAGACTCCGAGTGAGCATCTGAGACCAGGGAAAGAGAGACGGCATATACCGAACATACACGCCATCTTCATGCAATGTTGTCCAAGTCCTGTGTTTTCAATGTCACGACCAACGTGAAAGAATTTATAATAATATAGGACACACCATGGGAGAGGACAACCTGGTGTGTTCAAAAAAATGGGTAAATGGCGATGTGATGTTTTTGGCACGAGATGGAAAAAAGAAATGTTGTAAACTGTATGTACCAAACAGACATGTCGTGTAAGTGAACACGGTGTGTGAGACCATGTGAAAAATGTACCAGGCACGATAGGGGATGATACATGGTGTGTACCGAACATAATCACGGTGTTTTTTCAAATTGCAATGCATTCAGTGTGTGGCCATGAACAAAAGTACACGACGTGTGTGCTTAAATTCATGGCCAGGTATCATGGAATTCGAATGGTCAGATGATCCTTAAATCATCCTAAACACATTTGAAAACATAAAATAAAAGATGTAGAAGGGCGTACCTGGACTAAAGATAACAATGCTGGAGAAATCAGAAGGGAAATTCCCAAAATCATTATATTTGGAAGTGGGAAAGCCGAGTGTCGTATGAGGGAAGAAACGAAGAGAAGTGAGGGTTTCGCGTGACATGGGTTGAAGCCATGTGGTCCGCTGATTTTATTGCAAAGGTACATGACATGTACTATATACTACATGTCGTGTATCCCTTTTTTAAGAATATTATATATATATAATATATAATTATTATGAGAAACAATATAATATTTTTAAAACTAATTATATATATACATAATTTATAAAAAAATATACAGGTAATGTATCATGAAATAGACATCATGTGTCCTAAAATTGGGAAAGGAGAAGAACAACCTTTGGTCTAGTGCATAGGGCGACGTTCGAACTAGCGATCAACCATTCTGAATTGAATCCCTCAACAATTGGAGAAAATGTTGTTAGGTTTCTAATATTTGGCTTTTAAATATATTTAATGTAAACTAGTCTATACTATATTGGAAGAAGAAAACTACACAACCTGTGGTTTATAATGAGAGAAAAAGGGATGATGGAGAGAGATTGGTCAAGTTCGAACCTAGGTCTTTTTGATCCATGGCTGAAACTCTTCCAAAATGCAAACTTCACAAGAATGAATTACATTAAGCGAAAAATATTTTCAGTTTATAGATGGAAATCATGGCCCACTAGACTAATATTGAATGACATGCCCTATGGGTATATTAAAAAGGACAAATGATAGAAATGGGGATGTTTTCAGGACTCAAACCCAGGTCTTTTAAAACTGGGATACGATCATGGCCAACTGATTCATCCCCACCAAAGGTTTTCATATATATATATATATATATATATGAAAAAATATCACACACACCATGTAAGAAAACACATGGAGAAAAAGGATGAACCATGTAACACCCCAAGCTTCCACGGTACGTTTCCCTTCGAATAATGCGATAGCGTGTGTTGTACGCAACCTCGAGTTCTAACACACACCACAACTAATTAAACTAGCCGTTGTGAATAGTAATACCTACTTTTTGAAATCATATATATTTTATACTTCAAAATGGACTTCATTTTTGGATTCGGAATATTTAAATTAGCCTAGGGTGAAATTTTGGTACTTTTCGGATAACTTTTATATTTTGATGAATAGTGAAAATTACTAAATTTTAATTAAAAACAACTTTTTTAATCAAAATAATTAATAGTGATAAATTGTGAATTTGAGTGGTTTTAAAGTATATTTAGAATATAGTTTTACCATTTTATATAATGTTGGTCATTGGACATAATTTTACAATTAAACCGAACATAAACAAGTGCCAATCTTTTTATAGTTATTATCTCTTAAAAATATGCTTTTTGTTTTGACAGCGGGAATTAATTTTAAATTAATTTCTGCCACTTCTGTGTTTTGAATTTAGGAAAATGGATTCCATATTTGGAATCAGGATGTTCAAATTGTGTAAATAGGTAACTTTTATTTTTAGACATTTTGAATAGTTACTGTGGTAAATATTTTATTTACCATGGTTAAAGGGTAAATCCGGTAAATAAGGGTTAAAAAATAATATTATAATAATACAAAATTACCCTAAAACGTGTCCTAACCTTATTGGTGGAAACATAACAGACCATGGGCATCCTTGGGTCAATTTGGGGACCCCTTGGAGCCACTTGTATGTGGTAGGGACACATTATATTAATAAAGTTAAAATAAAAATAAAAATGGCATAAGCTTACATCTTTTAGAAGAACAATTTTTACATAGGGTTATACATGTTGGATTTTCGATTATAAATATTCATTAGAAAGCTAAAACGATTTCCTAATGATGATATTTTATTTATAATTTTTAGACATCAAATAAGTTAAATTATTAATGACACAATAATGATGCAATGTTTACCTCATTAATAAATCATTGAAATAAATAATATTATAATGATTAAAATATTATCTAAAACCTGTCCAATTCTTATTGGTTGATGTTATTTAGAATATTAGTCATCTTATCTTCGACCTCAATGATTTTTGGACCATTATAAACCGAATATAATTATATTATAAAATAATACTTTCACTCTTTCCTAAAGAGCCCCTCCTCTTCCTTATAAAAGGAGACCACTTCTACTCATTCCTCACACCTCTCAAGCCACTTGGCTCGTCCAAACTCTGCCCAAATAAGCTCCCCACATCCCTCTACTCCTCCTTGAAGCTTCCCCTTAGGCAGAAATCATTTCAAGAAGTCCTTTGGTTCCTACCAAAGTGAGTTACCTAAATTAAAGGTAACAATTTCTCTTAAATTATTTTCCTTTATTTTGCTTCTCCAACCCCCAAACTCTTTTTATTTCCTTTCTTTTGTAACAACACCAGTATCCTCAATATACTAGGAGGTTGTTATAAGAAGGATTCAAACTACACATACACACAACTCCATCTAATGGATGATGAACATAATTTTTCTGTGGATGGAAATCTAACGCCTCACGAAACGATGATTGTTCAAATACATCTTACCGCCTCTCATGGTGGCCATTATGATGGCACTGTAATTAAATATGATATTAATGATATATATTTTATATATAAGCTTCTGTAATTCCATTTTATTTTATACCATTATTCGTTTCATGTTGTATATACATACGATAATTTCATTTGAGGAAGTGCGGACTACCGCCCCCTTAAAATGATATGACTCGTTCATACCACACATGGAACGTATAAAGGATGGTGTTAATGAACTTAAGTAACATATATAAAATATTATATTATACTGGAATAGTAATATACCTATGTATCAGTTGGATTCAATTCTTTTAAAATAAAAATTAAAATGGAAGTAGCGTTGGTGCGTACGTACGGACTACCGTCTCCACCAACGCGGTGAGATCCATCCTCCATCGTATCCATTCAAGTCTTATTCTCATTTTTGGGTTAAAAATAATGTTAATATCATTCTGATTATGAATAAGATTTAATTTATCCATTACAAACATGTCTTACGTAACCAAACATTTAAGAAGAACGAATCGATTATCACCTGAAACGACGATAATACTAAGATATTATTATCAAATCAATATTAAAAGATCATATATGATATAATATTAATGTATATGATTCTTGTATAATTTAGTAACAATTATTTCACTATTATACAGGAGGTTAACCTACCCCAACCAAGGAAAAGTACAAGGTAAGGGTTATTTCACAATCTCTTCATTATCCGAGGTTGTTTATACGTAATAATCTACTGGGATATCTTTATCATCCACATCCATGTTTCTTAAAAATGTATTTCAAAACATTTTTACTATTTACAAGAATATGGGTTAAAGTAATTTATACCCTTGTTTGACTTTTTATAAGAGGTTTATAAAGGAATCCTTCCGTCGTTTTCGAAACAAGGTCCTTTTTAACCTTTTTCGACAGAATTGAGGTAAGAATGTTTTTTTTAACTTATACGGCGGGTGCGGTTATTTTACGCCGTTATAAAATCTTCAAAGCTTCCCTTACAAGCTTATAAGAATATTTTCAAAGAAAATGTTTTATTTTATATGGATCTTAAATGATTTCAAAATAAAAGGAGATATTTCTTTTAAAAGAATTTTGATTTCATCTATGTCAACATCCTTTGATGGATTTTAAGATTATTTGAAGTTGATTTATTATGATACAAAACTTCTATATTGTATTGAAGGTTTTGTGATATATTTGACTATGGATGTGCTATTTTATACCATTCATAGTTTATGGTGAAAGTATTGACATTTTGTATGCTAGTTTTAATACGAATGTTTATGTTATGTTTAAACCTTTTCATATGGGAATGCATTGGACTTAATAAGTGACGGGTGGAGCCCGCTATAGCTCCTCGATGCATCGGTAGGTCTCATGAGACAAACTAGTGTCTTGGCACAAGGCCTTGACAAAATCTTATTTGTAGTCTTGGCATGAGGCCTTGGGTATGTGGTTATGATAGTCTGGCATTATGCATTCCAACATTATGAAAGTGGTTATTGATTTTTGCATGTGATTATTCGATTAGTAGAATATCCATGTGAATAAGTAAATGGCATTATTTCATTTTATTTATGCCATACCATGTTGAAAGTTCATGTTTGAAAGGATTTTGTTTTAGTTATACATTGCCTTAAAAGGTTATTCTTATTTATAAAAGTTTCCGCTATATTGTTATCCTTACTGGGCATTTGAGCTCACCCCTTTTCTATGTTTTATTTTTCCCAGGATGTGAAGATGTAAGTTATGAATGACCTGCAGGGATATTATGAGGGGATTATAGTGTGGACTGTGGAAACATTATGTTGTTTTAGTAGTTCTTCTTTTTATGATGTAATGTAAAACTTATGAATATATCTAGTGTTTCCAAGGCTACTAAACCAATCGGTCTTTCGAGATTTGATCTTTCTTGTGATCATGCCAATGTTATGTAATAATGCACCGACTCTGGGTAGCTGGGGTCGGGGCATTACAGTTGGTATCAGAGGATGTTTAGTACAAACCTTGGAATCTAGATTTAGATATACTCTGATTAGAGCACGTAGACCTAAGATGAACTTTGAGGATTAGTATAGAAGAACTTCCTAGAATTTTGGTATTGTAGAGATTTTGTGAGTTTTCCGAGCAATACATCCCTGTCTGGATACGAGCAGGTAGAGGCGGCTCTGGCACAGATGTACCTAGGGGTAAAATCCGAAAACACCGCTTTGAGCTAGACTCGAACGGGAACTGGTGCACGACAACGGGCCTTGCTACGCTCTTGGTTACGACACTCCCGGGGGATATGCTTAGGATAACTCTCATTTTCTTTACAAATCATTATGAAGGGTTTATGAGTATATACTTCCACAAAGAAAATTTTTTTATGATTATGGATTATATCCATAAATAGTTCAATTTATGTTAAGTGTTTTATAAGTATGGGATTATGTATTTTGATTCATAAACTGATCTAGTTTATGTTATTGTTTAGAAATGGCGCCTAGTGGAAGAAATGGAAACCGTATCAATGCACACACTCCATGTAGGGATTTCCCTCCTACTCAAGATAATTATAGTGGGGCTGGTGATGCAACTGGTGCTGATCAGCTAATCACCATACTGGGACAACTTACTCAGGTTATGAATAATAACCTTACCCGTATGGAGCACCCTGATCCACAGCGTGGAGGATCAATGTTAGATCGATTCATGAGACAACAACCACCAACGTTCAATGGGAATACAAATCCCTTAGTAGCTGAGCAATAGATATTTTCCCTAGAGAAAATATTTCAGGCTTTGGGGAGCAGTGAAAGGGAAAAAGTTATCATGGCAGTTTACCGCCTCACTGGAGATGCTGATCAATGGTGGTCATTGATTCAAAATACGTAGGAAGATGATGAAGTATCAAATATGGAATGGAGGGAGTTCAATGATCTGTTTTTAGAAAAATACTTTCCTCGCGACCATCGAGCAGATATGGAAAGACAATTTCTGAGTCTGAGACAAAAGGAGGATGAGAATGTCACAAAGTATGAGGCTAACTTTACAAGATTATCGAGGTTCTCTGGTGATTATATTCGCAACCCAAGAAGTAAGATTGATCGTTTCTTTGATGGGTTAAAACCATTTCTCCGTCGAGCATTAGTCTCACAATCCTTTCCATCGTACGAAGACATTGTCTCATGTGCTATCAAGACCGAAAAGGAATTCTCTAAGTCTTATGACTTTAAAGCAAAGCAAGAGAAGAAGAGACCTGCTGATCAATCTGGGAATGGAAATAAGGGGAAGAAGGGAAAGGTTGAATATCCATCTTGTGGTAAGTGCGGGAAGAAACACCCCGGTGCTTGCCTGAAGGGAATGGGAGTCTGTTACAAGTGTGGTGAAAAAGGCCACCAAGATCATGATTGCAAGGGAAAGAAGGAAGCTACCAACGTTCAGTGCTACAATTTCAGGGAGATGGGGCATTATGAAAATGCATGTCCTAAGCGTCAGGAGAACTTACCTCAGAAAAGGCCAAGGGATCAAGGCCAGGCTTATGCTATCACTACTGCTGAGGTAGAAGCTCCGAAAGATGTGGTGGCAGGTAATTTAATGGTTTCCTCAAGTTTAGCAAATGCATTATTTGATTCTGGATCATCACATTGTTTCATATCTTCCCAGTTTGCTAAGAAAATTAGATATTTCCAATTTGATTTAATAAGGGAGTTGTCAGTTAAAACTCCTAAGGGAAGTATCGTTGCAACAAAGTTTTGTGAATCAGTCCCCATTAGAGAACATAAATTTTCTTTATCTGCTGATCGCATCGTCATACCTATGATTGAGTTTGATATAATCCTCGGTATGGACTGGCTTTCGGACTATGATGCGAAGATTTATTGTAAGAAGAAAGAGGTTACGATTCTTGATGATAATGATAAGGAACACCTTATTTTTAGAGCAGAACCGTCACCACCTAATTCTTATTTAGATCCACCCTCAATAGCTCAACTAAATTCAATTATTGGGGAGGAAGAGAATGAAATAACTACGGGTGAGGAAAGGAATGTTCAAATAGAGGATGTACCTATTGTGAAAGAATTTGTAGATGTATTTCCAGAAGATTTACCTGGACATCCTCCAGAACGAGAAGTTGAGTTTTCCATTGATTTGATTCCTGGATCAAGGCCTATATCGAAGACCCCTTATAGAATGGCCACTGTAGAGTTAGTCGAACTAAAGAAACAACTAGAGGAATTGAGTAATAAGGGATTTATTCGCCCTAGTGTTTCTCCATGGGGAGCCCCTGTTCTTTTTGTTAAAAAGAAAGATGGATCTATGAGGTTATGTATTGACTACAGGGAGATCAATGCTATAACGATAAAGAACAAGTATCCCCTACCTCGTATTGATGATTTATTTGACCAACTGCATGGAGCTCAATACTTTTCAAAGATTGACCTTCGATCTGGATACCATCAGTTGTGTGTGAAGAAGGAAGACATTCCGAAAACAGCATTTCGAACCAGGTACGGGCATTATGAGTTTACTGTAATGCCGTTTGGATTGACTAATGCACCCTCTGTATTCATGGATCTAATGAATAGAGTTTTCAAAGAGTATCTTGATGAATTTGTGGTGGTATTTATTGATGATATCTTGGTATACTCCAAAACCTATGAAGATCATGAAAATCACTTGCGTATTATCTTGAAGACTCTGAGGAGGCATGAATTATATGGAAAGTTTAGCAAGTGTGAATTCTGGCTTCAGGAGATTTCTTTTCTTGGCCATATTGTCTCTAAAGATGGAATCTCTGTTGATCCTTCTAATACCAAGGCAATCCAAGAATGGCCAGCAACTACGAGTATAACTGAGGTACGTAGTTTTATTGGTTTGGCAGGTTATTATCGACGTTTCGTCCAGAATTTTGCCCGATTGGCTAACCCATTAACGAAGCTCACACGTAAAGGGGTTAAATTTGTTTGGACAAAAGAGTGTGAAGAATGTTTCGAAGAATTGAAGAAAAGATTAGTCAATGCTCCTATATTGACTCTACCATCGGGGAATGATGGGTTCGTTATTTATAGTGATGCATCAAAGAAAGGACTTGGTTGTGTCCTTATGCAGAATGATAGAGTTATTGCCTATGCATCACGACAGTTGAAAATTCATGAACAAAACTATCCTACTCATGATCTTGAGTTAGCAGCTGTGATATTTGCTTTTAAGATATGGAGGCACTACCTCTATGGTGAAAAATGTGAGATTTATACTGATCACAAGAGATTGAAGTATATTTTCTCACAAAAAGAACTCAACATGAGGCAAAGGAGATGGCTTGAATTACTCAAGGATTATGATTGCACGATACACTACCACCTGGGGAAAGCAATCAAAGTAGCAGATGCTTTGAGCAGAAAAGACCATGGAGTTCTGAACATGATGAGAATTGAAAGGGATCCAATTTTCATGGATCTAGAGAAGATGGGCATGAGAATAACCAGGGAAGGTGAAACATCAATGCTTTTTCAAATGGTTTCCAAACCATCTTTACTAGAAAGGATTAAGATTTCCCAGACCGATGAAGAAGAATTTCAGAAGAAGATTAAAGCTTTGAATGATGGGAGATTGAGAGACTTTGTGTATGAAGATGGAATTTTGAAATTCGGGAAGAGACTTTGTGTTCCCAATATACCTGATCTAAAAAGGGAATTGCTGGATGACGCTCATAGTTCCAATTTCTCTATACACCATGGGAGCACCAAAATGTATAGAGATTTGAAGGAACATTTTTGGTGGGACAACATGAAGAGGGAGATTGCTGATTTTTTGTCAAGATGTATGGTTTGTCAACAAGTGAAAGCTGGAAGGAAACAGCCTGGAGGAGTCATGCAACCTCTTCCCATACCGGAGTGGAAATGGGACAATATTACGATGGACTTTGTCATGGGGCTACCAAAGACTCCTAGAAGGAACGATGCAATATGGGTTATTGTTGATCGTCTTACCAAGTCAGCACATTTTCTTGCTATAAGAGAAGATCTACCCCTGGAACATCTAGCAAGACTATACATTAATGAAGTTGTGAGACTTCATGGAGTACCCCTATCGATTATTTCTGATCGTGATCCCCGTTTTACTTCAAGATTCAGGAAAAGTCTTCAGAAATCCCTGGATACTGAACTTCATTTGAGCACTGCTTACCACCCTCAGACAGACGGACAATCAGAACGGACTATTCAAACCTTAGAAGACATGTTGAGATCTTGCTCACTTGACTTTCAGGGTATGTGGGATCAATATTTACATTTGGTAGAATTTTCCTATAACAATAGCTTCCATTCGAGTATTCAGATGGCACCATATGAAGCGTTATACGGAAAGAGATGTCGTACACCAACCTGTTGGGATGACGTTGGTGAAAGAAAACTTGTAGGCCCAGAACTGGTGGAGGAAACGGTGGAAAAGGTGAAAGTAATCCAAAATCACATCAAAGCAGCTCAAAGTAGGCAGAAGAGCTATGCCGATAATCGAAGGAAGGATTTGGAATTTCAAGTCAGTGATCATGTTTTTCTGAAGGTATCTCCGTGGAAGGGAGTCATACCTTTTGGTAAGAAAGGTAAATTGAGTCCCAGGTACATCGGACCTTTCGAAATTCTAGAACGAATTGGGGCTGTAGCTTACCGATTGGCAATGCCGCCAAGTCTCTCCAAAGTTCACGATGTGTTCCACGTATCTCTGTTGAGAAAATACATGCCTGACCCAACACATGTACTCACCTATGAGGAATTAGAACTGGAACCTGATCTGTCTTATTGCGAAGAGCCCGTCAGGATTCTTGATACAAGAGAACAAGTACTGAGAAACCGGACGACGCGTCTGGTAAAAGTTTTGTGGAGAAACCATAAGATGAAAGAGGCAACGTGGGAACCCGAGGAACTTATGATGAAGAACCACCCGAGTCTTTTTATGCAGTAATACCCTAGAAATTGCGAGGACGCAATTATTTGAAGGAGGGGAGAATGTAACACCCCAATCTTCCACGGTACGTTTCCATTCGAATAATGCGATAGCGTGTGTTGTACGCAACCTCGAGTTCTAACACACACCACAACTAATTAAACTAGCCATTGTGAATAGTAATACCTACTTTTTGAAATCATATATATTTTATACTTCAAAATGGACTTCATTTTTGGATTCAGAATATTGAAATTAGCCTAGGGTGAAATTTTGGTACTTTTCGGATAACTTTTATATTTTGACGAATAGTGAAAATTACTAAATTTTAATTAAAAACAACTTTTTTAATCAAAATAATTAATAGTGATAAATTGTGAATTTGAGTGGTTTTAAAGTATATTTAGAATATATTTTTACCATTTAATATAATGTTGGTCATTGGACATAATTTTACAATTAAACCGAACATAAACAAGTGTCAATCTTTTTATAGTTATTATCTCTTAAAAACACGCTTTTTGTTTTGACAGCGGGAATTAATTTTAAATTAATTTTTGCCACTTCTGTGTTTTGAATTTAGGAAAATGGATTCCATATTTGCAATCAGGATGTTCAAATTGTGTAAATAGGTAACTTTTATTTTTAGACATTTTGAATAGTTACTGTGGTAAATATTTTATTTACCATGGTTAAAGGGTAAATCCGGTAAATAAGGGTTAAAAAATAATATTATAATAATACTAAATTACCCTAAAACGTGTCCTAACCTTATTGGTGGACACATACCCGACCATGGGCATCCTTGGGTCTATTTGGGGACCCCTTGGAGCCACTTGTATGTGGCAGGGACACATTATATTAATAAAGATAAAATAAAAATAAAAATGGCATAAGCTTACATATTTTAGAAGAACAATTTTTACATAGGGTTATACATGTTGGATTTTCGATTATAAATATTCATTATAAAGCTAAAAAGGTTTACTACATGATGATATTTTATTTATAATTTTTAAACATCAAATAAGTTAAATTATTAATGACAAAATAATGATGCAATGTTTACCTCATTAATAAATCATTGAAATAAATAATATTATAATGATTAAAATATTATTTAAACCTGTCCAATTCTTATTGGTTGATGTTATTTAGAATATGAGTCCTCTTATCTTCGACCTCAATGATTTTTGGACCATTAGAAACCGAATATAATTATATTATAAAATAATACTTTCACTCTTTCCTAAAGAGCCCCTCCTCTTCCTTATAAAAGGAGACCACTTCTACTCATTCCTCACACCTCTCATGCCACTTGGCTCGTCCAAACTCTGACCAACTAAGCTACCCACATCCCTCTCCTCCTCCTTGAAGCTTCCCCTTAGGCAGAAATAATTTCAAGAAGTCCTTTGGTTCCAACCAAAGTGAGTTACCTAAATTAAAGGTAACGATTTCTCTTAAATTATTTTCCTTTATTTTGCTTCTCCAACCCCCAAAATCTTTTTATTTCCTTTCTTCTGTAACAACACCAGTATCCTCAATATACTAGGAGGTTGTTATAAGAAGTATTCAAACTACACATACACACAACTCCATCTAATGGATGATGAACTTAATGTTTCTGTGGATGGCAAACTAACGCCTCACGAAACGATGATTGTTCAAATACATCTTACTGCCTCTCATGGTGGCCATTATGATGGCACTGTAATTAAATATGATATTAATGATATATATTTTATATATAAGCTTCAGTAATTCCATTTTATTTCATACCATTATTCGTTTCATGTTGTATATACATACGATAATTTCATTTGAGGAAGTGCGGACTACCGCCCCCTTAAAATGATATGACTCGTTCATACCACACATGGAACGTATAAAGGATGGTGTTAATGAACTTAAGTAACATATATAAAATATTATATTATACTGGAATAGTAATATACCTATGTATCAGTTGGATTCAATTCTTTTAAAATAAAAATTAAAATGGAAGTAGCGTTCGTGCGTACGTACAGACTACCGTCTCCACCAACGCGGTGAGATCCATCCTCCATCGTATCAATTCAAGTCTTATTCTCATTTTAGGGTTAAAAATAATGTTAATATCATTCTTATTATGAATAAGATTTAATCTATCCATTACAAACATGTCTTACGTTACCAAACATTTAAGAAGAACGAATCGATTATCACCTGAAACGACGATAATACTAAGATATTATTATCAAATCAATATTAAAAGATCATATATGATATAATATTAATGTATATGATTCTTGTATAATTTAGTAACAATTATTTCACTATTATACAGGAGGTTAACCTACCCCAACCAAGGAAAAGTACAAGGTAAGGGTTATTTCACAATCTCTTCATTATCCGAGGTTGTTTATACGTAATAATCTACTGGGATATCTTTATCATCCACATCCATGTTTCTTAAAAATGTATTTCAAACCATTTTTACTATTTACAAGAATATGGGTTAAAGTCATTTATACCCTTGTTTGACTTTTTATAAGAGGTTTATAAAGGAATCTTTCCGTCGTTTTCGAAACAAGGTCCTTTTTAACCTTTTCGACATAATTGAGGTAAGAATGTTTATTTTTACTTATAAGGCGGGTGCGGTTATTTTACGCCGTTATAAAATCTTCAAAGCTTCCCTTACAAGCTTATAAGAATATTTTCAAAGAAAATGTTTTATTTTATATGGATCTTAAATGATTTCAAAATAAAAGGAGATATTTCTTTTAAAAGAATTTTGATTTCATCTATGTCAACATCCTTTGATGGATTTTAAGATTATTTGAAGTTGATTTATTATGATACAAAACTTCTATATTGTATTGAAGGTTTTGTGATATATTTGACTGTGGATGTGCTATTTTATACCATTCATAGTTTATGGTGAAAGTATTGACATTTCGTATGCTAGTTTTAATACGAATGTTTATGTTATGTTTAAACCTTTTCATATGGGAATGCATTGGACTTAATAAGTGACGGGTGGAGCCCGCTATAGCTCCTCGATGCATCGGTAGGTCTCATGAGAAAAACTAGTGTCTTGGCACAAGGCCTTGACAAAATCTTATTTTTAGTCTTGGCACGAGGCCTTGGCTATGTGGTTATGATAGTCTGGCATTATGCATTCCAACATTACGAAAGTGGTTATTGATTTTTGCATGTGATTATTCGATTAGTAGAATATCCATGTGAATAAGTAAATGGAATTATTTCATTTTATTTATGCCATACCATGTTGAAAGTTCATGTTTGAAAGGATTTTGTTTTAGTTATACATTGCCTTAAAAGTTTATTCTTATTTATAAAAGTTTCCGCTATATTGTTATCCTTACTGGGCATTTGAGCTCACCCCTTTTCTATGTTTTATTTTTCCCAGGATGTGAAGATGTAAGTTATGAATGACCTGCAGGGATATTATGAGGGGATTATAGTGTGGACTGTGGAAACATTATGTTGTTTTAGTAGTTCTTCTTTTTATGATGTAATGTAAAACTTATGAATATATCTAGTGTTTCCAAGGCTACTAAACCAATCGGTCTTTCGAGATTTGATCTTTATTGTGATCATGCCAATGTTATTTAATAATGCACCGAATCTGGGTAGCTGGGGTCGGGGCGTTACAAACCACGTGTCGAAGGCTGTTCAGGAGTGATTTGAACCGGTGATGGATCAGATAAACCCATGTGACCATACCATCAGCACAGACATCATGGCATGGAATCGTCATGACCATTGTGACTTAAACATCCATGGGAATAATCGAAGATGAGAGTTAAATAGAGGTACCTAATCACTAGATTGAAATTATTTTTGTGAAATCATTTGGTCGTGAATTGATCTTTTCTTTTACTTATATAGCTTGGAGTTCTCATATGACTCAAATCTAATTTCACCAAGTTCTGACAGTTAGAACATTCCCTTCACTTCAGCTACCTTCAAGACAAAATAATGGGCCATGACTGCACAATGTGCTTTGTGCTCCAATTTTACTAGCATATGGAACAACATAAAATAGATGAGGTGGAATGGGGACATTCTCAGTGGTGTTTTGAATGCAGTCTAATATGCCCACAGAACATTTTCTAACTGAATGGACCGATCATTCCATGAAGTGTTAAATGTTTTCTCTAGGATATTCATGATCTCATAGTTGGAGAGCTCCAATTTTCCACTGTATTAGGGATGATATGGTTTCCCTATATGATTCTTCACACTATAATTTGACATTTTCCATCTCATTAGTGTGTTGTTGAAGTGGGTCCCTCTATCACTGATCAGTACTCGGGTAAATCTGAATCTAATAAAAATGTATGTATTTAAATAGGTTATTACTACCTTGTCCATATCTTGAGTTGTAGTACCCACATCCACCCACATAGAGATGCAGTCGACAGAGAACACGATTTAAGTTTTCCTGAATGATGGGGGAAAGGGACCAGTGAAATCCATGCCCGAGATGTTGAAATTTTGACCTCCATGATGGGGTTCTAGTGAATCTCAACATTACATCCCAAATTAACATTTCACAGGAATCAATCACAATAGGAAACAAATGCCCAAACATCTTTTTTCATGGTATTCCAGAAAAACCTAGATCGTATGTTATTTTCTACCATACAGTCAGGGCCATGATGTCCCCCAACTGGTGAAGCGTGACAAAATTTCAAAACATCATGAAATTTATTTTCTAGGATTTGATAATGGATCACCAAATTTCCATAGGATCAGAGCAGAAGATGATCTTCCCAAAAGTACCACTTCACATTAGAGAGAATCCTCTTCTTTTTCTAGATGGATTGGTCAGGGTTCACAACACCTGTAACCAAAAAATTATCAATTTTATCTTAACAAGCACTAGGTGTTTCAATGTTTGAAAAGAGTTGGTCATCTAGGAAATCCTTCATGATCTCTTGATCTTTATCCTTCTCCAAATGAGTTAGCTCTAGGAAGGAGATATGATCACCAAAAACGTTCTGTATCCCTTTCATGTCTCGAATCTTCAGATTAAATTCTTGTAGGGGGATCTCCCAATGGATCAATCATGGCTTCACATCATTCTTGATCAGTAGGTACTTTAGTGATGCATGGTCAGTATAAACATGAAATTTATATTTCACTATGTATGAACAGAACCTATCAAATTCAAACACCACAACTCCCATTTCCTTTCCTGGGGTGGTATAGTTCATTTGTTCCTCTTTGAGTGTCCATTTGGAATAATATATAGTTAGGATGATCCGGTCAATCCACTAGCCCAAGACTTCTCCTACTACATTGTCGCTGGGATCACACATCACTACAAATTATTCATCCTAGTTGAGAGAAATCATAACTGGATATTCCACCATGCATTGTTTCTGGTGCTCAAATGCTATGATGCATGTCCCATCAAACTCATATGTGGTATCCTTGGATAAAATATTGGCGAGGGACTATAATATTATTTAAATGTCGTGGGAAAACTATCTATAAAAACCGGATTGCCCCATGATACTGTGGATGGCTCTATTGGATGTCTTAATAGGATGTCATTAAATGACTTCAATCTTCATTGGGCCCACCGCTATCCTCATCAATGAATTTATTTTTCAATGGACGATGCAACATTTCACCATGAAATGAATGTTTTTGAAGATCCAAACAAGGTTACTATTTTCACATCATTCCAGAACAAGTTCATGGTGTCATAAACAAGTGGTGAAATATTTTCAGTAAATAGAAAAATTATTCCCTGAATACCTCTAGGATCCTATCAACCATGTCATGGAAGATATCCCGCTTATAGTGCTGGAAGGTGGGGGGGGCATTGCCCATGCCAAAAGACAGCCTTTAGTATGAAAATGTACAGTAGGGGAAAGTAAATGTTCATTTTTCCTGATCTCCTAGAGCTATAGAAATCTGTTTATAGCTGGAATATCCGTCGAGGAAATAATTAATGTTTTTCCCCACTATTCTTTCTAGCATCTAATTTATGAAGGGTAAGGGGAAATGATCTTTCCTCATGGTGTCATTCTTCTTCCTGTAGTCTTCAAAAACTCTCTAGCCCATGACTGTGTGTGTGGGGATGAGCTCATTCTTATCATTTGTAATCATTGTGATACGCCCTTTTTGTGTACCACTTTTAGGGGGCTCAACCACAGACTATCCGATATGGGGTAAATTATTACTAAATCAAAATATTTAATCACCTATTTTTTACAACTTCCTTCATGGGGGGAATTAGGAACCACTATGGTTTCAGAGATTGCTTGGCACCATCTTCAACCATAACCAAGTGTCAGAAAAAAGTAGGGTTGATGGCCATCAAATCTACAATTTTCCACAAAAAAGAATGATTCAACAATTTAAAACAAGTATATGTACACCATCCTTCTCTTGTGATAGTTCTGTGCTAATTATTGTCAGTAATGTTTTATGGTCTCCCAAATAGACATTATTTGGATAAGACTGAAGATGCTTCAGTTCAACTTCATGCTCCTTTAAAAATGAAGGTATGCGTCATTGCAACATTTCTCATTCCAGAATATTAGGAACAACAACATGTTGCCAATAGAGGCCTCCATGGAATTCACAGAATTGAATTTCATCTGGTTCTTCTTCAACTAGAATGTATTAATTGATAATGTTATCTAAGGTAATGTAACATACTAGATTGTCCCCTTTTTCACTCCAGCGATTATTGATGGTGGTTACACCATAACATTCATCATTCTCAAATAATGATGCATTCTTGAAAGCTTTGAGGACATTTTAGGAGCCTCTCCTATTTCCAACAACAAAAATTATATCCCCTTGGTGCACGCCGATCAGTACCTTCCTAGTTGCCGATATGAGCCTTCCAAAAATGATAGGTTCCTCCTAGTCATCCACCATGTTGAGGATTATGAAATCTGTAGGAAATATTATCATATCTACATTGACCATCATGTCATCCAGTAGCCCTTTTTTATATTTGATGGATCATTCAACAATCTGAAGGGCTACTCAGGTAGGATTCAGGGCGTTGAGCCCTAGTATTTTGGGAACTATGAAGGGCATGAGGTGGAAAATGGACCCTAAGTCATAGATGGCATTCCCAAACACACGTAGTCCAATAGTGTAAGGAATAGTGATGATTCCTAGATCCTGGTGTTTGGGAGGAATCGAATGCAGGGTGACTACAGAACTCTCCTTAGATACGGTAATGGGGCATGAATCCTCCATATTTATTTAGTTTGAGAGAATTACTTTCATGAATTTTGAAAAAGTGGGATTATGTGTCGGTACCTCTAAAAATGGAATATTTATTTCCAGCTTCCCGAACACATCGATGAATTTTCTGAACTGGTGGTCCAAATTTCTCTACTTAAATCTCTCTAGGATGGGTAACGTAAGATCAAAGGGCTTGACAACATCCTTACCTTTGTTTTGTGAAGACTCCTTCCATGAGATATTCGATGAGGAGGGGTCTGTATATATACTTTCTTCATCAATAATGGGTGTGAATTCACTTGGATGTGAAGGTTGGTTCAATTTTATCTCATTTACACATCTTCATGTGATGGAAAGGATATTCTCCCTCAGGTTCTTCTCAGTGTTATTTGGTTTGGTATCAGGTTGCATTCCAATGATTAGGTTTTCCAACTGGAAAATTTAGTCCTCTAGGACTTGAATTAAATCCTCCTGATTCTGGAACCTGGTCTTAGCAGTAGATATAAATTTGGTTATAAGATCCTGTAACCTTGAGGTGTTCTCCTGCTGAGGTGGCTTGTGATTTGGAGGATGTGGTTGTTATCGTAGCTGTTGTGGGAGAGGTTTCTGATACCCTTTCTTCTGATAAGATCCTAGTTGGGTTTGTTTCTTCCTTGGGTATTGGTTCTGAGGAGGGGGTTGGTTGGAGCTGCAAGGTCGCTAGGGTATAGGATTTTTCTGATGTTGTCCCCTGCCTATGTTCTGTTGATCTCACCTTACCTGATTCTCATACTACTGGTACTGGTTTGGCCCTCAATTTTTGGAATCATAACTCACCTCTCTTGTTATAGGGACTCCAGCAGAACCTTTTAATTCTCCCATGTTTTGGTTATCACCACATTCACTACATGATGGATAGTTTTGTGTATGTACATGGGATGTGCCTTTCAGATTGAGTGAATCGATCTTTTTGGACACAACGTCCAACTGGGAAAAAAGAAACGTAGTAGAATAGGTGTTATGCATACCTCATTTTTGTGTGCCCCACTCGGATTATTAGAGGAAGCTATTGTCATACATGTCTTCAAGTGGTTTGAAAATCTCTTCAGGGTAATTCCTCATTATTGTACCTCCAACAGCAGTATCCACCACAGTCTTTGTATTCATCATCCTTCCTCCGTAGAAGGATTTTACCTATAAAAATGTGGGAGTCCATGGTGTGGGTATGTGCACAACATCTGCTTGAAGCACTCCCATGATTCGTATAATTACTCCGAGTCGTGTAGCAGGAAGTTGTGGATTTCATTCAGGGTAGTCACCATCTAGTAGGGTGGGATGTATTTATACTAGAATTCTTGGGTGAGTTCCTCTTATGTAAAGATGGATCATTGTGAGAATCCTTTAATCCACTCTTTCGCCTTATTTCTTAGATTCAAGGGGAAGAGGCCAAGATAAATGGCATCAATGGAAACTCCATCTTTTTGGAACGTGTTAGAGACCTCCCGTAAATTGGGGACATGGGAATTGGGGTCCTTGTTGGGAAGGCCGCGAAATTGAAAGATGTTATGGATCATCTGATTGATAGAATAATTGATTTCAATGTGTTGGGAATGCATCAGTGGATGGACGATGCACGCGTCAGCTCAGTGGATAGATGGTAGGTCGTACTCCATGAGAGTATGTCGTGGAGGTGACTGCTAAGTTAGTGGGGTCGGCATGTATTGTTTCTCTTGAGGGGCGTAGTACGGCCACTGACTTGAGTATAAAAATGGCATCCCCTCTAGTTTAAATTGTTGCAGCTATTGTTGATCATACCCTAGAGCAAGCAAGGATTTCTGGTTCAGATTAAAATTCGGTCCTAATGGCTGTCCTGATCTGTGGACATGAATGAGATTTCCTTCCCCGTTTTGCGCCATGGGATTGTTTTTATTGTTCTTGGTAATGAGTTTTTGTTGGCATCTCAAATGTGTTTGTTCAATCTCTGGGTCAATTGGGAAAAACCCTCATGACTCTACATTATTGGAATGTGTGAGGTAGCCGCTCATATACCTAACTACCTTCACAATACAAAACACACCAACATTAAACGAGGCAAAAAATATAAAGAGAAATGAGATTAGAAATGATATTTATTAGAATATATGATTTTCATTTTCACTGAAATTTGATTCAAAAAAAATAAAACAAGGTCAAAATTAACATTAAACAAGATCCCCATCAACGGTTCCAAAACATGGTGAGTCTTTACGCTGATGGTATATTAGCGGTGTCCCAAATTATTTTTACCCTCACTTGTATAGTACCAGTATGGGGTCGATCCATAGGGTAAAAAGATGTAATTTTTTTCTTTTTGTAACTAATTTTTATTTTTGTCTTAGTGATATGCGTTGAATTTAGAGTCTATTTTGGATTTTTTGATAATAAGAATAATATTTTTTATGTTTCTTTAATAATTTACATAATTAAAAGATAAAATTTCATGTAAATTGGTATTGAATAAAATTAATGAGGGAAATTCATTGAAGTTTTGGATTTATGATATGTTGATTATATAATTGAATTGCTAAAAAGGTTGTTTTGTTCATAATAACCCAAAACCCTGGGTTAAATTTGTAACAAAGATTCCTTTGTCCGGTAAACTTATATTTAGAGCTGAAGAAACTAACTCCTTGGTCCTGTAGTTATTGTTAACAGTTCTTCATTTCTCTTAGTACATATTTAGGTCCACAAATTCATTCAGTAATCATGAAAATATTCATTTTTATTTTTATGTTAAATCCATGAAAATTATTCCCTTGGGCAGGTTTCGATTTTTCAGTGATAAGATGATGTGATTTAAGAAGAATATGAAGAAGTAAAAAGAACAAACACTTTCATAGTTAATAATCTATATTACAACTCTTAAATCTCCCACATCGCCAAAAAACTGTGTATTTACTTACACAATAATGTAAAGATAAGCACAAAAACCTCAATACATGATGAGATAATTTCATGAAACTACGAGGATGGAGTGACTCTTCGGTAGAACGATAGAACGGTGATGTAGTAGAATAGTGGTATAATGGTTATAGTGCATCTTTCATTAGGACCCTCAGCCCTTTCTCTCCACACAATATCCACCTTCATACTGGAGGTCAAAGCCTCTATTTATAATGAACATAACTACATGGTTTGTGGAAAATGTACTCAGAGTGTATATGTGTCAACACACTTTTTTCATTGTTTTCTTCACTGGTAGGTGGTCTAACATGTCATCATTGATATGGAACACAACACCTCCTGGTATGTAGATATACACGGAATGTAGCACCTCCATAAATAGAGGGTAATATCTTATTTCGGCAACTAACCACTTCTAGAAAGGTATGCAGGGTGTGTATAGGTTTAACACAGTGTGTCCCATCAGACGGCCAAATGGGCATGTAGACTTCTTCTCATCTATCAATTAGTTATAGTAGGGTGTACACAACATGTATACTGTGAACATGTCGTGTACCAGCATCTGGTTACATGGGATTGTACTTTCCTTAGTCAATCAGTGTATGAGTTTTAATGTACACAGCGTGCGTATAAAGACACGCCGCATAGTTTGAAAATTTGGATCAATTATCCCTCGTTTTATGTATTTGGTCGTAAATCTCCAGAAAATGATCAAGATTACCAAAATCAAATTATTTTTACACTAAGCAGTAAGTAATTGCTGAAAACATGTTCTTATTTTGGATAAAGTATGCTAAAATGTATACACATGTTGGTTTCATCATGATACAATCATCTATATTGTATTGAAGGTTTAGTAAAAATATTGACTATGGATACACTATTTTTGTACTATCAATGTTTATGGTTAATGAATTAATATTTAATATGATATTTTTAAATATGATTATTTATGTTATGTTTCAACCTCTTCATAGGAGAAAAGCATTGGACATAGTATGTGATGAGTGGGGTCAACTATATCCCCTTGATACAGTGGAACATCTAATGAGACAGACTTCTGTCATGGAACAGTGGCCCAGATATATTTTTTGTAATTGGGCTTGACACGAGGCCATGACGTAGTAGTTTTGATGTCCCGGAAATATGCATTACCTCATTATGAAATTATTTATTGATTTTAAATTTTATTATTTTACTATGAGAATATCCACGTGAATGTTCAAATAGAATTTTTTGGTTTATTTATTTCAATATTACAATGGAGATAATGATTTTTAAGGGTAATATTTTTGTTGTGTAACATACATTAAATGTTTATATTTATTTGTGATAGCTTCCACAATATTTTTTATCCTCACTGAGAATCTATGCTCACACCTTTCTTCATTTTAATTTTTCAATGAAGAGATAAATGATTTATGAATGATATGTAGAGTTATGATATGGGAATAATGATGTTCTAAAATATTACTATGATTTGTTTTATGTTAGAAATTTAAATGTAATGTTCATGTACATAATACATTTTCCATGACTGGAAAATTGATTGGTCCTTTGAGACATTATTCCCTAAAATCCTTCCAATGTATTAAAATAATGCACTATCTCTAGGCTTTTGGTGTCAGATCATTACATCAAATAACTTTTATATTTGAAATGTAAATCCTTATTTTATTTAATATTCTTCTAAAAATTCATACCAATTTATTTTTTAATTGAGTTCTCTTTCATTGGTTAATTAAATATTCTAAGCTAATTTGGGAATTCATTGTGATAACCTTCAAGGATTTTAACAGAAACCCTACCTATACCATGTTGTGTTTGAAAATTTTCTCATTCGAGGGACGTGCAAGATTAATGCACCCAAAGGAGGTTGTTCTAATAATTGATATATGGACATAGTGTGTTATGTCCATTTGGACATGGGAAGTTTTCCAAATTTCAGGTATATTTTGGTAGTAATTTTGGTTTTTATACTTGTTATAAATCTTGTAAACATCACCCCGCTGAGTTTATTTTGTGAGAATTCTAATTTACTTATCTTCTTGTGAAATGGATGTGGAAAAAATCATTCCAACTATCGATTTGAATGATGTCTAGAGCTAGTCACCAACTAGTGGGGATCATGAATTCCCTTTTGACCATTTATGTTTGGTTCCATTTTCATGTCACCAGGGATGCATGATTGGTTCCTAAAAATGTTGTATCAGAGGTCAAATAGGTATAACAACACTATGTACAACAACACAGTACCATAAAAAATTTGATACTTCCCAAGACCCAACAAACACAACTTACCAATTCCATAGATCAATATCTATAACCACCTCATTGTTGTTCTTAAACCCTACATGAATATGGAATGATGTAATATAAAAACAACATAAGGACAAAGTAGCGTGAGATCTAAAATCCATGTAGTGTTTCACTATGGATTCCAAAATGATATGACAACATAAAATTACATGAATAAGGATCATTAAAATTTTAAATTAATTGGTCGGGCATTTCAAAAGAATAATTGATCAAATAATTATTTACCTTTGAATGATTGAATATATTTAAAATGATGGACTTAGCATAAACAAATCCCTTTCAATAAACATATTTATATAAAAGATTCTATTTAAATAATAAATTGTATAAAATTTTCCCAAAACATTATAATACATTTTATTTCATATATAAATAAGTGAGAAACATGGTTATAATCTAAGAGGTATTATAATAAAAGATTATGGTGTCCCTGTACACTCACAAGATAAAAAAAATTATCAATCAATAGACAAACCTTTTGAAACCCCATGATCTATGTTTTCATGATTTTCCCGGAGATAGTGCATGGTTTGCCAAAATGTACACTAACATTACAGTAGACACGAGAAGTTGAAAAGACTCTAATTTTAACATTATTAAAACATAAATGAATCCCAACAAAATAATTATAATACTAATAGTTTATGAGTATATCAAACCATTAATAGGATGTTACACATAGATTTTCGAAGATTCCAATCTATTATAAGTTGAATAATTTTACATTGGAAACCTTTTTATTATCCATGAAATCACATGTATAATGACCGTTCACTCCACACACATATTAAAAACCCCTTTACTTTTATGTATGTAAAAATATATCTATTTATATACTTAGTACAGGTGGGAGAATACAACTTTTCCTTATTCCAATTGTACATATTTTCCCTAGTTGTTCCCCCTATTCTTGTAAATCCCTCCAAAGCCATTATAATTATAGAATTATTTTTCCATCTCGTTATCATATGATATTATTTCCTCATTGGATGATAATTTTTGGGATAATAGTTCCCTTATAAATATTTTCTTATGAACATAAAAGAAACAAATATTCTTACTCTTTGGATCATGTGCTATGTAGAGGATCAAAATCATTCTATAAGGCACTATTTCTAAATAAGAACATAAATTTGATTAGACCATATCATTTATAATATAATTCTACTAAAATATATAAATAAATTGAAAATTTTATTCCAATATATTTTTATAATTATAAACAAAGTTTTCTTGGGGTGTATTATTTTAATTATCCGCAATGTATAACTTAATGCTATGTTAATTAATATGTGATTTATAAATTTGTATTCCAATGTATCTTCTAAACTTATGTTCAAAAAAACAATAGTTCCCCATCCCCAGAATCTCAAAGAAGGTGCATTACATTATTAAATTGTCATGATTAAAAATAATCAAATCATGGATGAATAATTATTTTATTAGTTTCGGAAAACCATATTACATTCATTAATTCATTTTTACATTGGGGATATAAATTATTGCATAAAAAAGAAAAAATATCATCATCCTTCAAACTCGATCAAAGGATTACACTTCATAACCTGGGGAAATGAAACCCAATATGGGTGATATCAAATGAAAAGTAAGTTTATGTACATTGGAATAAATCATGAATCAATAAGAGTAATGCATATGGACATGTAAAAGAAACTAGACACACTTCATAATTTTACAACAGGATGAGGAATAATAAATAAGGAAATGTAGATACATGAAATGCATTTAATTTAATCAATAATTTGGGATTAAAAATGAACCAAGGATATTTTAATAAATTGAATAATAACAAGGAAAAAAAATAAGTGAACTCATAATGATTTATCAAAAAGAAAATGGATATGTGGAACATAACATCAATGTTTTATTCCATGAATCTAATACCATCAAGGAATCACACATGGAATCAATTAATATTGAGGTTTTGTGAAAATAATTTAATAAATGGATAATATTTGTGCTAAATATACATATAGTTTTTCTCAAGAAACATGTTGATGCGTCTAGGGGACATACTAGGCCAACCCATCACATAATAAATCATATTAATTCCTCATTTAATGAATAGTAGATTTAATTAATAAATATTAGTAGTACCCCTATATTATATTATGTATTCCATACATGAAGATTTTTTGGTTGTAAATTGATTGTGGGATGGATAATAGAGTTGGGAGAACATTGGATGTGGTTTGGGGGAAAATGGTAGTCACACGAGAAGTGCCCAGTTTTCCTAACTGTGCGGCCAAACCGAACCAATAGTCCTTTTAAGGTAGTAGCCTCAGTACAATTGGATCACGGTTGTGAAGAACATGTGATTATGTAGTGTGAGGGTCTTCCTAGATAGTATCCAACACACAGTTATCGCATGGTTGGTCTAACCATGAAAACTAAATAGGAAGTTGGTTTAACTGTGATCCTAAAAAAGTTGATCTCACAAATTTTTACCTCTAAGTGGCACAATGTTTCTCATAGGTGTCTATAATTCGGTACTTCTTTTCCTTGAAGTTATGAGAACCTCTCTGATGAATTTTGGATCCAATATGGTGGTTTCCCTTGGTGAATCAATGTCTGATTCTTAAGGTATCTGATCTTTCTTCTTTGTTCTTGATTGGTTTATTAGATTTAAATATATCTATTTCTCCTCATTTCTTGGTTTCTTAGATTTACACCCGTTATGGGTAGAAATACTAATGTGGATTCCAAATATGATGATATTTGGTCGTTATATTTCTAGGATAAGTTATATGAGATGTGTTCATGTATAATCGACCCAATTTTCTTGTGCATTATTAATTTTTTGGTGTTTTCCCAAAAACCATTATGGTAGGAGGGTTCATTCATGACTGCACTCATTAGAACAAAATGGAATCCTTTCAAATTTAATTTGTTGTGGTAATAGATTGTGATTTTGTTGTTTAAAACTTGTTGGAATCCTTTTTGAATGATGGTAGTGAAATTTAGAAAATGTTTTTTTAGTAATGTGCATTTCCTCTTGGTTTCAAAATATGGATTTTAAAAAGGGGGGTTTTTTAGATAATTGTTTCCTCAATTGTATTAGTTTTTTTATCAATACATGGGAATGTTTTATTGAAATGAAATGTTTCTTTGAAATTGGTTTTCCTTGATATTCCATAAATGATCAGTTTTATTGGATTAGTATATTTTTGAAATGAAAATATTTGGAATAAATGGTATTGGCATGGGTTCATGCTTAATAGGTCCTTAATATTGGGCTAGTACCATTGGGGTACAAGGGAAATGACTTGGGATCGAGGTTGTTTTTCATTAGGAAACAAGGTAATTGGATGACAGACCACTAGTGAGTATGAATCTATCAAATTAATTATGCTTGTGTGGGTATGTTGTTAAATACAGACTCTGTATGGAAAAGATAAGTTGAAATAGTTTAAAATTATCAATTAGTTATTTATCTAGAAAAATAACCTGTTGGAAATTGGTTTAATTTTGTTTGGTTTTCACTTGGTAGAGAACATTTTTGGGAACTTGTTTATATTTAGATATAAATTGTTTTGGTAAATTGTTTTATAAAAATTATTTCATTTAAATGTTACTATCATATATATCCTATTGGTGTGACTAGGGATTTTAGTGGGGAAAACCTACTGAGTTTTATTCTCACCCATGCATTGGAATTTAGGTTCTTTTACAGATGCTATCGTCCAGGATAGGGGAAAATGTATTTTCTCCCATATTTTTAGCTATACCATGTGTTACATGGTATTTTTAGTGATTATAGAGTTTTAAGATTGTGGATAATGGAGTCTTGTTGAATCTTTGGGGAATTTAGTTTTTCATCCATTATGTACATTGATACTTTTTTCATCTTCTGTCGCTACACGCTTCGATGGGGTTTTGAGATATGTGGCGTTGTTCAATGTACTTTTTTTGGTCATGAATAATTTAGTGATTGTTTTGGTTATTGGTAGTAGGTTTATTAGTTTAATTTTTGATTGATAAATAATCCACCACATGTGTATGAAGCCCTTCAGCATTTATTTCTAACATTTGGTGTTTCAAGGATATTGCATAAGGCCAAATATTTACTCATTTTGATTTCTAGTGAATGAAAATTACTAGGTAATTACAAATGGTATCTAATCTATCCTTCCATTATGTTTCAAATGTTATCATCTTTTTTTGTCCTTTCATAACAAGTGCTCATCAATGTTCTTGATTTTGGTGTTGGAATTTCGTCTTGTCTACCCGTTAGTCACAAATCATAGACAAGAGCAGGATTGATGGAATTTTTAATGTATAGAATAAAATTAAATTTCTAAGAATTTAATTATTAAAATCAAGATACCGAGGATTTGGTTACAATAGTTTTACCGATACACTTCTAGAATTATGAAAATCTCATTGTCATGGGTTTAGCCGATTAGACGAGCATGAAATTCATTGTATAAGAATTACCTCCCACTTGGATAGAATATTTCATTTTTATTAATGATTTATGATTTTGTTCAATGTCAAATTTTATGAAAAATGAAATATATTTTTTCAAATGAATTATTTTGGAAAGAGTATATTTTCTATATTTTGAAAATTGTTCATATATCAAAATCATGAATTATTATTTCGAAAATGGTTGGAAGAGAAAAGATTATATTGTAAAAAAATTTGTTATATTTTATGTGATAGAATTTAAACTGTTACGCAATTAGTTTCTAGGGAGTGGGATTGATGGAGTTTATGGATGGCTTAGAAAATGGCACTCTGTAGGTGTCATTGAATCCAACCCATTGAAGCTATATAGAATGTGGTTGTACATTAACTATGGTTGAAACATGAGCTGGTTCAGAGTATTTTCCATGATTTTCAAGCGTTTGATTTGATGAACCAGAGGAATGTTCCATGGAATATGGATCACATCATCCAGTTCATGAAGCTGAATCAACCTATCAGTTTGGGAGATTCTAATCCCAAGATGTCGGAGGAGTGGTTGAGTAGGATGAATTGTATCATTGATTTCATCAACACAATAGTAGAGCTAAAGGTCAAGTTGTTGACATTAATCATCGAGGATCTTTCATACAAGTGGTGGGATTTAGAGGTGATCGCTCAATTGGATGGAGGAATTACATGGTGGATTTTGAGTATTTGTTCGAAAAATAATTATATCCTCACACATTCTTTATCTAGAAAAAGAATAACTTATTCAGCCGAAAATATGACAGTCTCTCTGTCCTAGAGTATACAGGTAAATTCATGAATGTATTTCATTTTACATTGCAGGATGGAACATGTGTGTTTTGTAAGGAACACATCTTCGAATTAGTGCTACAGTAAGAGATTTGATCGATGATTGTGGTTATCTGTATTAGAAATTATAAAGAGATGGTGAATAGTTCGACTGTG
This sequence comes from Viscum album, assembly GCA_963277665.1. Lineage (NCBI taxonomy): Eukaryota > Viridiplantae > Streptophyta > Magnoliopsida > Santalales > Viscaceae > Viscum > Viscum album. Next base: position 861,281,987 of record OY728152.1, on the reverse strand, counting down.
GCTAAATGTGATATCTCAGGACTGATGTGTGGAGGTAAGATGATACCGACAGGGAATGGTGGGAAATCAGAAACATGATGTATGTAGAAAAGGGAAATCAATTTCTATAGTGGAAGAGGGAATTAGAACGAGATGGATGGATCATTGAACCATCCTCCACGTCCTCAGAGTAATGTAGGTTTTGTTCAATGTGGTTTTCTTGGCCACATAATGTGAGAGTGCACAACACAAGACAGAGCATGTCATAATTGGAACAAGATGGGAAATCAGCAGTGCAACTATAACAGTGTTTCGAGGTCATGTTCTTGAGACACTTCTCATGCATTGTAAGTATCATATGGTTTGACTGGGATAGTACAATAGAACTAGTCTCATTAGAGGATTAGAGATAATAATAGTGATTCGAGAAATTCCCTGACACATTATCCACGAAAATCATATCAAGGAAATAAGGAGAGAAGTGTAATGACGAAGCAACTGTATGGAGTTGAGATGATTAATGTTGATGATTTGGATAGACCATCTGCATTGATAGGTACAATTTTATTTAATTCTATCCTTGATTATGTGTTCTTTTATTAAAGATTTTCACATTATTTATTTTCTTCTTGTTCTATTAATTTTCTACGTTGAATGATTGAAATGATGCCCTCAATTTTAAATATCCAAACTCATATCTGTAAAGGAGAATATCAAGCCTTTTGGTGTTGAGAAAGTTTTTTAAATATTGATGGAGTGGAGTTGAAATGGGACATCTCAATGTTAGACATGGATTTCTATGATGTAATCCAGTGTATGGATTGGTTGATAACATGTGTGGATCACATAATATTTTTTAGGAGAGAAGATAGTTTCAAGACCGAGGATGACATAAAACTTCTCATTAGAGGAGAGTAGATGGTAAATAAAGATGAAAAGTGATTTTTGGAATCGATGGTGGGAACAATATATTACAATTTTTCAGAGTTGACATTGGCTTCAATATAAAATATATAGAAAAATAATCTTCCATCTTCTGTGGATCAGATTCCAGATGTATTTCCCCAGAACATCATATGGTTAACACATCTAAGGGAATTAGATTTTTTGATTGATCTACTTCTGGGGACCACTCCTACATACCTTTGGACATATGGGATGGCACCAACAGAGTTACAGTAATTGAACATGTAGTTAGAAAAACTAGAAATCAAGAGTTTAATTCAGCTATGTGCATCTCCTTGGGAAACAAAAGTCTTGTTAATAAAGAAAGAAGATAGAACTCTTAAAATTTGTGTATATTATCTTAATCATACCCAAGATATGATGAATAATAGATATAGATATCCACACATTGATGATATGTTCTATCAATTAAGGGGTGCTAAATATTTCTCCAAGATTGTCTTTCATTTAGGATATCACTATTTGTGAGTTTTGAAGGAAGATATCCCAATGACAACATTCAGTAGTGTATATTTCAACAATGAATATATAGTTATTCCTTTGCATCTATCTAATGCACCAGTAGCCTTCATGTATTTTAGGAATAAGATATATTATTGACATTTGGATTCCATTATTTTGGTGTTTGTGGACAGAATCTTACTGTATTCAATGACAAGGGCTGATAGTGAGGAACACCTAGACACCGTGTTACAAATCTTGAGAGATCACTTTTTTTTCATCCAAAATTTCAATATTTGATTTTTTGATATAGTAATTATATTTTATTGGCCATGTTATTTATGAATAAAGAGTTTTACTTTATCCTGAAAATATAGAAGCCATTATCTCGTTGAAACCACTAAAGAATGTATTCGAGATACAAAGTTTTCTTAGTCAATATATTTACTACTAATGCTTTATTCGTGATTTCTTATGACTAGATTAAAAATTGTAAAATATTAAAGTGAATAATATTTTTTTCCAATGGAAAGAGAAATTCTAGATGTTTTTAGTGTATCTAAATATCTAGATTATATCAGCACCTATCTTGATATTTATAGAATCAGGACATGGGTATCTCTTGTACTGTGATTCTTGGGGATCAGAGTTGGGTTGTGATATCATGAAAGGAGACCATGTGGATTCTTATGGTCTAAGGAAATTTAGTATTCATGAGAACAATTTCCCATCAAATTATTTGGATTGAGATGTAGTCATATATGATTAAAATACATTGTGGCACGATCTCTATGGTGTTGAATTAACTATGTTCAAATATAAAAAAATCATGAAACTCATTTTATCATAGCTACATTTGATTCTGAGACAATATAAATGGATGAAGTACCTCCAAATATATAACTTGTATATGTTTTATAAACCATGGAATGGAAATTCAGGGGTAGATGCATTGAGAAGAAATTTATAAGCTCCATTGGAGAAAAAAGATTCCAAAAAATTACAGGTGATGTTGGTCCTAGACGACATGGATGTGGAATGTGAGAAAAAATTTGAGGTTTTGGTTTTCTTTTTAGCTAAATTATTTCATTTTTTTGGTACATATGGTAAATGAGGCACAAAAAACTAATTCTAATGTATTGTTATGAGTTAAAACATAGTGGTTGGGAGACATTTTAAGGTTAGAAACTTGATGGGAGTTTTGTTTTGTGCATTAGAAATCAGATGGTTGTAACATTGGATTACCTAGACAAAATCATTCATACTTACCACCATTCGAGATGGGATATACTTCTAGGAACATACAAGATGTATAAGGCATTAATGCTGCATTTGTTGTGGAACTACATCAATGAGAAGGTGGTCATGTTCGTTTTGCGGTGATAAACTTCCCTTAAGGTAAAATTATTTCATCAGATACCAATGATAATGTTGCAATAATTACCTATCCCAATGTGAAAATCGGAGAAGATAATGATGGATTTTGTTAAATTTCAGCTATGAACAGTCATGATACATCAGTCTATTTCAGTGGTAGTGGATTAGTTTACCATGTAAGTCTATTCCAATAAAATTTGTGAAACTCATACGGTGGAGGATCTGTCAAAAAAAATATCTAAGATGTTTTAAAGAGACATCAAATACCAGTTTCATTAGACTCTGATAGAGATATTACGTTCATATATCATTTCTATAAATACACACAAAAGTCCCTTGGGACTCATTTTACTATGAGAAAAACATAACATCCTTACATTGATCGGAAATAAGAGAGGATGATAAAACCATTGAATGATTTTTTGTGAGCTTGAGTAATGGATTTTGGTTGCTCATGGGAAGAGAATATACCCATGGTGTATGTCTCATAAAATAACAACTATTAGGCCTTGATAAATATGGCTCTGTTTGATGCATTGTATGGGAGTCCTTATCATTCTCCACTATGCTGGGTGGAAACGAGCGAGACATCACCAGTTGGACTAAGCCTTGTCCACGAAATAGTGGATAAGATCCAGTTGATTAGCAATAGGATGGGGAGATCTCAATGTCATCATAAATCATTTTTAGATCCTTGTCGAACACAATTTTCCTACAATGTTGGTGATCATGTAATCTTGAGGATATCTTCATGGCTTAGATATCATCATTCAAGGAAGTAGGGTATATTCTCTCTTATATACATTGTCCATTTCGAGATACTGGAATGGGTTGGAGAGTTATATGATCTGTAGGAATTAACACCATGGTTCTATTTGGTGCATAATGAGTTCAATTTATCTCTGTTGAAAATGTATCATATTAATCCAAACCATGTGATTAGATGTGATCAGGTCGACCTAGAGTTATATTCATTGTTGATACATTTCACAGTTAGGAGTTTGGATAAGAAAGATAATGTTTTTCATGAAAAAATGACATTTATAGTGAGGGTTTTATGGTATAATGATCAGATTCAGGAATAAGTTTGGGAATTCAGGAAATAGATGAATGTTTAATGGTCATAACTCTTTCATATCATTGGGTATTTTATACTTTCCAAGGACAGAATGACCAACAGTGGTGAGAAGGTAGTATCCTCAATTTCTGGTATATAACCCTTACATGGGGATTTTTTATTATGTAGTATAAGTTTGATAGACGGGAGAGTCGAGAGAACATTGGACGTGGTTTTCAAAAATATTGGAAGTCACACAGGCAGCGCACAGTTTGCCAAACCGTGTAGCCAAACTATGCACAATGGTCCCCTTGGGGAATTTTCTCCAGCATGGTTGGAGAATATATAGAGACACCCTGTGAGGAAGCCGTGTTTGGCTCAAACTAGGAAGTTTCTAGTTCACAGTCAGCCCACGTTTTTAAACAATGTGATTTAACCATGCAGATGGTTTATTTGAGATACTAACCATGTTGATCTCACACAATTTTACCTATATCTTGCTTGTTTTTTCTCCTATGAAGCCATAACTCGTTATTTGTCTTCCTTGAAGATATAAAAACCTATTCCAAGAATTTTCGAATCAATATGGATGCATGAATGGTTAATCAATTCCAGATTCTTGAGGTGTGTGATTGTTCTACTTCGTTTGTGACTGGTTTCCAATATTTACTTAGATCTACTTCACATATTCTATTATTTTCATAGAAATAAAACAATAATTTGTCGATATATTTGGGTAGATTAAAAATATTATGATATTTTGTCTTGGTCAAGTTAGGAGAAGAGATATAAGGAATGTTCTTGGAGAATCCACCCAGTTTTATTGTGTGTTCTTTGTTTCTTGGGGTTTTTGTTGAGACCATTGAGGTATACTTATTCTTTCTCGACTCTAGTTAGTAAGACTAATTTTCATGTATTAAAACTGTATTTGTGGTGTTAATTTATTGTAATTACATTGTTGACCAATTTTTGGAAACCTTTTTTAGTGATGGATATTGAAATCTAGAGATTTTGGTGTTTTAGTAGAGTTAATTTTCTCATGCTTTTAAAATATGGATTTTAAAAAGAAGATTTTTTCTGTATTTTTGGAACATTAATTGGATTGGTTGTTTTCAATAAAAGGTAAGGTTTTAATAATGAAATATTTCTTTGTAATTGATTGTTCATTATTTTCAACAAATTATTAGTTTTATGGAATTTGTATGTTTTGGTAAAGGAAATATTTCACATAAATGTGGTTGGTGTGATTTAATGCTTAACAGTCGCTAAATAAGGGAAAAATACTATTGGGGAACAAGGGATGTGACCTTGGATCAGGGGAATGTGTCATTTGGACACAAGGTAATTGGACAACAGACTGATAATGAGTACGACAATGTCAAACGAAGCATGCAGGTGTGTGTGTGTAGTGAACTATTGAATGGGTATGCCAAATGCTAAGAAGAATTTGTTTTAAAGGTTTTATTTGTTATTTTTATGGAAAAATATCTTTCTTGAAATTGGATTCATTTAGTTTTGTTTTCACATGGTTCCAAACGGTTTATGGAAATTGTATGTATTTGGTTATAAATTGTTTTGGTAAATTATTTTATATAATCTATTTTATATAAACATGGTTAACATTTCTATCAGAGTGGTGTTAGTGGGGTTGGAATTGTGAAAAAAATACTGAGTATTAAAATCACTAATGATTTAAATCATTGGTGCTTCTGTATATGATATCTTATAGGATATCGGTAAATGTATCATTTCCCACATTTTTAGAACTATGTCATGATACGTGTGAAGTTCCGTGATTATGGAGATTCAATCTTATTTATCATGGATTTTTGTGGTCTCTTTAGAGTTTTTTTATCCATATTGTACTTTGATACTTGTTTTTCCTTCCATTGTTTCAAACATTGATGTGATTTCAAGATACATGATGTTGTATTGTTATCATTCTTGGGATAATGTATCATTTCATGAATGGTGTGGCTATAGGCTGTTGGTTTATTAGTTTTATTTTAATGGGTAAATCATCACCTACATGAACTTGAAACCCTTCCACATTTATTTCCTACCATTTTCATCTTGGGGATGTTTCTTAAGGCCATGTAATGACTATTTGTGCTCTAAAGCCAATGAGAATTAGATGGTCATTACAATACCCCTTGTTATCAAATATTCGTATGGAATAAAATATTCATATTGGTCATCATTTCTCTAATTATGGATATAATTTTTAATGTTAATGTCATATGATAAAATAGTATATGTTTTAGGAAATAAAAATACCCCTGAAAAATTTTATTGATATTTAATCGAAATTTAATGTCCCAAAAATTAATACAATGAAGTGATTTTTTCTAGTGTGAGATAAAAATCTCAAAAGAACGTGATATTTCGTAGATAACATTTCCCATAGGAGTAATTTTTAAATTAGACCACATTGATGGATCAATTCAATGTGAAATATATAATAACATGAATAATGAATCAATCATGATATTAAATGAAAAATGTGTATAATATTCACTACAAAAAATAAATAAGTTGTTAAATGATTTTTTCTTCATAGAAGAAAAACTGTGACAACAATCCCATACATTGAATACAATATGTCATGTGTGTATGTATCTTCATAAATAATAGACTTATCAAAATTATTTTCTTATATGGTCACAATTTTGAATATTATTATTACTCTTAATTGCCATATATCATTGTTTAATACAACTATATTCTAAATAATTTTTACGTTTTCTGTTTTTTGAAGCTTCAGATTATATATAATAAGTGACACTTGTTGGTCATATATGGACAAAGGGTTAAATATATTAATATATAAATAATAAAAAAATCATTTAATTATCTTAATGATAAATAAATTATTCTTTTAAAACAAGTCATGAATGATTGTAATGAATAATGACCAACATTTCTATCAGGGAGAAATTTGTCCCAACATATTAATGAGTAACGTTCCAATTTTTAAATGATCATTATGGAATGATGCTAAGTAACAATTTAAAATTATATAATTATTATTTTATGGTAAATAACTTTTTATTTAATCATATAAAATTAAATATATAATTATTTTGATTTTAGAGGATGCACATCGTGTAGATGTGGATGTAGTCCACTAATCATCATGCAAAATTATAATTTTTTGTGTGTAAAAAGGGAAATAATGATGAGGATTTATTATAAATATAAAAATTTAGTTATTTATTTAATAAAATCTATATTTATTGTATGTAAAATTTTAATAATTGACCCAATACATAATATATTCCATTAAATGTGTGAATGCATCACATCCCTTTTTGGAGGCGATAGTTCACATGTCCTCGAAAGAAGTTATGTTATTTTAACAAAATGGAAATTTTAAAGGAATTTTTTATATAAAAATTAAATAATCACTAATACAATAAATGAATAATATATATAATATAAAAAATGTGTCATTTATTATTCAGCAACCAAAGAGGTGGTAAAAATATGAATGACAATGTTTCGTGGTTTGGTAGTCTTTCGTAAACATGAAGACTAAATTCGTTACCAATTTGATTGAAGCGTCTGCAAGTTTACATATAAAAATTAACAAAAAAATATATGTTTTTTAAGACTATTGTGTTATTATATTATCATGGAATAGTTATAATTTAATGGTTTAATAGTGAAGTAAAACAAAAGTGATTATTAAATAATGTTTCCTCTTTTTCAGGTAACTCCATATAGTTTTCACCAACGGGGTCCATGGGATAAATTTATTAAAACTTTATGACTCTAGAATTAGGGTAATGGTTTTTGGGCTATTATTATTTAATACATATGATGATTTAAAATAGAATGAGATGTGTGATGATGGGTACGACTGAAGTCAATTTTATTATGGTGGGGATGTTGAATTCTTGTAAAAATAAAAAGGTAAACACTATTGGGGGGTCTCCCTTTCCACATGTGCCTAAAAATGGAAAAATAATGTACTAAAATGAATTTACAGTCTATAAATTAATCAATAACTCAAAAAAATCCAGCATTTGTATAATATTGTTCATCAACATCTATGTTTCACCACTATTACCATTTTGGTTTTTATTAAAGTTACTAGTCATCTATCCTATGAAATTTAACCCTTAAAAGTAGATTAAAGATTTATTTATTATATAATATTTAACTAACTAATTAAGAAAATTATATATAATTTTATAAAGAAAAATATCATGGGTGTTGGATATTTAATTTACAATATGCACATGTGAGGCCTAAGACTACTTATTTAACCAGAACCACACTAATAATGATATTAATATTTAGGTGTCCATCTTTTCATTTTAAATTATAAATTTTTCCACAATTATATAATATTTTATATTTATTAAAATTTAAAAACCTATTTTCTTAATGTAATATTTTTATTAATTTTTAATCATTTTTGAAAATAGTTTTTTTGTAATATAAAATTAATGAAATTTGAAATTATTTATTTAATTTAAATCATAAAAAATAAAAACAATATTTGAATGATATTTAATTAACTAAACTAATGATTATAATTATATGCACAATAAAAGAAAATAATTTAACACAATAATTAATTACTTGTATTGAACATTTTATGTTTATATCATCACCTTTTTATTTAATTATTACCTAAATAATTGATACATTAATATTTTTTTAATAATTTAATGTAAATAATTAATGTATAAAAATTAATGTAAAATTATTATGATAATAATAGCCCATTTAAAATAACAATTATTCTTCATAAACTAATCTATTTTTCATCTTCCTCACATCAAGCATTATATTATTTAATATAAATAAAGTAATTTTTTATCTTATTGATACTTAACTATATATAAGTTTCACGTTCTGGAAGATTTGTGCCTTTAACTATGGAAATATTTCCCTAAATATTATGCAGTAAACCAATGGGCATTAAATGGATTTTGGATATCTGTCTATGTCATTTTTCCCTTAATCAAAATGATTAGTCCCTTATTAAAATAAATTTAACCTAAATAGGTATATATAATTTTAATCATTTCCATAAAAATTTATTTCGAAATATTTTTTTTGGTATAATGAAAATAAAAAATTTATATCTATTTTTAATATCCAATCCAATGAATTTAAAATATAAATTTATTGTTAATCTCATAGATCTAGTGAAAAATAAGGTTTTTATATTGAAAATGATTAGATATCATTATGTTTTTAAATGAAATTAAATATAAATTTTTTTTAATGGCCTATATTAAATTAATTTATGAATTATTCATATATTTTTAATTGAAAACCAATTTAATATATGATTTATCGATAATTATTATTTAAATTAAAATTCAATTTTCACCTAAAAGAAGTATTTTTTCCTATTAATTAAATATAAAATATCATATAAAAATACTAAAATGTATCACAAATATTTTTTATCTCTTAATTCATACATTTTAGTTATTTTTAAAAATAAATTTTTATAAATTTTCAAAATTTAGATTAAAAAAATTTCACTAAAAATAAAAAAAATTGTTATTGCATGTAAAGGATGTTAACTCAATGATGTGTGTAGAGTAATCATAGCTCTTTTTTATGGCAATGATATATAGGAGAAAAATAAATTTTATTATAACATGAAAATATTCATATTTTGTTACAATAAATATCCATTTTTTATAAATTTTGTATTGAAAGGAAAAACTTTTATGAGGTACTTGTTTAAAACAATTATTATAATATAAATAAAAATTAAAACAATGAATATTGAAATCATATAATATAACCATTTTAATGATATCAAATGAAAATTTATGTATTAATGAATCGTGTTATAATAATAAAATTTATTATTTTAACACTTCTTTAAAATATTTTTCAATTTTTATATAATTAATATTAATAAATAATAGATTTAGGGATAATAAAATACATTAATGAAAATGAAAATAATTTATATATTTCATAATTAATTTAGGTTTAAAAGAAGATATATTTTCCACTCATCTTATTGACATCATTTCTAGTTAATTTAAAAAAAATATTTTTGAAAGAATGAATTTATGAAAACCTATGAAAAACATTAGAATAAAAGTGATATAATTTTAGAAAGAAATTAAAATGTCTTCAATTGAATGTAAATTCAGAGAAAAATATTCAAATTCTGAACGGATATTGGAGAGTAAATCCTCAACTCTTCTAATGACATATTTTGTCTTTTTTATCAACTTGTCTATTAAAAAATATATATTCTTATCACTAATTTCATCAAAAAATTCATGTAATTATTTATATTGTGATATTTAATAATCATAAAATTTTACACATATATTATTTATCTGTTATATATTAATTATTAGATGGAAGTAATTTGGATTTTTTAATGCTTCACCATTATAATATAATTAAAAGAATTAGAATCATTATTTTATGATTATTTTTTCATTCTCTTGTTAATTATTTTTGATTTTGTAGATATGGATTAGGATATTAGAGTTATTGGTGATCATATTTAGAGTAACATAACAGTTAAAAGAGTAAATTTATAATGAAATAACTTTTTTTATCAACCATAAAGAATCATAATTGTAAAATAATAAAAATTTAAATAGATATATTAAAAATATGAAATCATCATAAAAAATTTATTTTGTAATAATTTTATATACTATAAAATTATATTTGAATTTAGTTTAACATACCTAAAATTGAACAAATATTACTAAAGGATCAGTAAGGTTATAGAGTTATATTATAGTAATATAAATCTTACAAATATTTTATATGGTAAGAACACTTCAGTTGGGTTGAAATTTATATATTAAATGAGTTTATATGATATAATTACTAATGAGTTTAGTGAAAAATAGAAACAATCATTAATGGAATCACATATTCTAATAACAAGATCAACCAGAATGAAGGATTTAACCCAGCTACTTGAGACTAAATGATTCAACAATTGTAACAATAATATTGATATGAAAATATTTGTGTGAATTAATTATGAAATTGATGAATATATTTGTTATTTTTGTGGATGATTTATCCATTTATAGGTGAAATGAGAACAAATTCATTGGAATATTAATAAATGACATGGGTAATGTTTAAATCATAAGTGATGGTGTCAAATATGTATATAAATTAAAGCTATAATTTTACTTCGGACTAAAACTCATAAAAAATATATTATACAATTTTTAAATATAAAAATAATTTCATGAAATATGAGCCATGCTAATTTACTCCAGTATTACTCTTTTTACATAATTTTTTATCTTATATGGTAAATTCTTTTTACCTGAATCCTAAAATGACAATCATACCAAATATACATGTGAAAATTAAACTTTTGGTCTATATTTAATCTATTTAAATATATAAATAATGTATATTAATAAAAAAAATCGAAATGTGATATATTTTGAAAAAATATATTTATTGAAAAAGTCATTTAAAACATTTAGTGTTCTTTTTGTTATTTCATATAAATTTGTAATTTTAAATATATTGATAGATAAAATTTATACCTAAAAATATAAATTGTATTATATATATATTTAAATAATTTTATACTATGTTTATAAAAATTGAAATTCAAAATTCACATAAGAATATATTTCTACAAAAAGAAACATATTAAAAAGAAAATAAATTTCACATATCTATATGAAATTAATTTTAATTATCTAATGATTATTAATCAATATAGAAAAATAAAAAAATCAATTTCATATTTTAAAAAAGAAAAATTTTATTTTAAATAAAATAATATAAAATATAATAGAATTTTTTTTAATTTACTATCTATAAATCATTAAATTCATATTCATTATAACAAATTTACTATTTATTTGATGTATTTAATTATTTTATCAATAATTCCTTCAATTTAATATATCTACATTATTAAAATATTCACTTTAAAAACGTTATAGAAAATATAAATTTCCATAAACTAATAGTTATATTCAAAATTGATTATGCAAATTATTATTAATTTCTATAATCTCTACTATTTTGTCAAATATTGTAATGTGTAAAATATTATAAAATTTAAAAATAAAATACCCATTATTCCTATTGCATTATTATATAACCACAAAATATATTAATTATTCATATTTCCATCAATCAAATATATATAATTGTTTTATTGCATTAATATATATTACATGACATGTTTTAATTAAATTAATTCTCCCAATTTGAATAATTATTCCTCGAAATATCAATTATACATATAATGGATTTATTTCATTCTGTGGTTCCACTATGTGGTATGATATTCAAGGATATATATGATAATTTAGATTTCATGATCATGGTATTTTTATTTACTTGAGTTTTTTCATCATGTGATTTTCATAACGATATATTATATTTTATTATCAAAATGTATTAGTTATTAACTTCTATAATAATATTTTATCAAATTATATTATATTTTTATCATTTTTTTTATCATTATGTGTGATGTACGATATTCAAAATGATAATATAATTAAAATTTGGTGTGTTGTAGATTATTTATAAGAATAAACTGATAAAATAATTCATTAATTATATTTGAAAGTTTTTATCTATATCATTACGGTGGCATACTGAATGTTTTTCATGTCAACTCTTTATAAATTTTTTTTATGAATTAGTGAATCATTAAATTACATTTAATTTGTCAAGGGTTTATGGATTTTGTCAATAAGAGTGATATGAATCATTGAATTGGATGGACTCCAAAAAGGGGTGGTATTTTAATTTCTATTAATATGTAATATCGCAGAATTTTTTGAGATAGATTGATTTGATTTGGGTAAATATTAAGAATCATATAAAACTAGTGATATATAACTAAATTAAGGGGATATATTTGTATCTTGAAAATAAATATTTTATTTAGTATAGAATTAATATAATTATAGTGATTTTGATAATTCATTGGATGAAAATTTTTCTACAGACATGATTTAAATAAAAAGATGAAAAAACATTTATGATGTAAATTGAAAATTTTTAAGTGCTATAATATTTTTAAAAAATTGTGTAATGTTTTGTGTAGTCATTTTTCTACAAAATTTAATTAATTTTTTCAACATTGATAATTATTTTACTATATACTAAAACAAGGCGTATGATGGCAGTTATGTGGTTATGTAGTACTAAAATAATAGTTGTTCTATATAACATGGTAATGGATATTTATGCTCGGTTTAATTGGGACATGTGTAAAATAATATAAATGAGTAGGAGTGTAGTTATGATTTTGTTTCATGGAATTGTTGATATGTGTGGTGTTTAGTGTGGTAATTTGCTATAATCATTTTATAAAATGATTTTTTTTGATGGTGAAATAAATTCCCCTATACTTATTCTTAATGTTGACACAAATTATAAATAAATTTTAAATTATTTCATGTTTTTCAACGGAGATATGTGTTACTACCACCCCATATAATGATATTGTTGCTGCTGTTGTTCTAAAATATTATTTGCGTTATTTTTTCTGTATGTTTCTCATTTGTGTTATAAATAATTATTATGATTACAATTATATTGTTTATATAATATTGGAATATAACATAAGGTTTTTAAGATGACATGGTTATAGTTTGGTGTTGTTGAAATTATGATAGAATTATGAGTGACATATAGAAGCAGGTTTACTATGTCAATATTTTATTGAATTTTATGCAATATTTGATTGGTAGACATATATTTCATTAACTATGTATTTATTATGACTATCGATAGTGCACATGATATTTTGGTTGTTGAAACTATTGGGTATTCATCTATATTCACCAAAAAGCTTGATATTATTTTTGAGAACATCATGACATATTTTCTATAGGTGTCAGGTGATAATAGTTTTACTGTGACGTTGTCTATCTATGAATATGCGGAATCATGTAGTCGGTGTTTATTATTTTTAATGGTATTTATTATATATTCATACTAGTTTCATTCCATTGATGTTTTTATTGTAGTTTTTATGTTTTGTTTGGTGTATGTGGTTTCCTTTTTTAATAACATTGTGGAAATTACATTAATATTTATGATTTTATACCAATACTGTTGTTTGACAGCACATGTATTAATATTGGAGGGAATTATTGGAAACCACAATATTAATGAAATAAAATAAAACACCTCAAACGATTGTGTGAATAATTTTTATTATTATTTTTCAATAATCTAATGCTATAATTATATTTATATCATCATGTTATGCTATTAAAATTTAAAACAAATTATTTATCCTGAAAATACTAAAAACCCATAATATTAAATAAATAAATATTATGCTGACTTATATATTGAGATTTAAGGTATCGAAAACAATTTGATTTTCATTGTATTCAACAATATTGGAAAATATATTAAGGAGTTGTATCATTTATAGATATAAAGAACCATGATAACTAAACCTCTATATTATAAAAATTATTAGGAAAAATTAATAAATATATAATTTCATATAAAAAAATTTATTTCTCTAATAAAATTAATATATAAAAATATATGTTATCTGGTGTTCCATGTATATATTTAGTAAATTGTTCTATTTTTTGGATTCCTTACATGATCAATATAAAATGTAAAAATCAAGAGAAGTATGAGGAGAATGTAGAGTAAGATGAATTGTTAATAAAAAACTAAAAAAATGAGATTAACATTACTATAAAAGATTTATATTTATACTAATTATATAATATGATTTTAGGGTTAGGGAATAAAACTTGTATAGAAGAAATAAATGATTTTAATGATAAAATTTTAAATGACGTCACATAGAATTCATGAGTGGTTTTTTATATGTTTAAATTAATGAAGAATATATCGAAAGCATTGATGAGTTTTTATAATCATGGAATCAAATAATACACACTAGAGATGTTACATCCTAGATATTTCTACACATGAAACCATTAAACCACATTTATAGAAAATAAATGCGTGTGTTCGAGATAAAGAGGCCTCACAATCACCCTATAATTATATGAATTTTCATTGACGATAGGTGTGGCCAACATATCGACACACACACAGTACTATATTGCAAACTCTTTTTTGAAATTATTATGATAGAAAATTTTATAAATTGAAATTGATTGTATTTTAAGTGGGGACCAATATAATAGATAAATGGAATATAATGGAATGGTATTCTACTCAAGGTAAATCGATAAATACATGAATCAAATTATATTTCTCTTATGAATTTTTTCTTTAGTGAGGGATTTTATTCTAACCTAGTATATAAGTCCATTACCACCCAATTAAAACATAGAAATTAATCCTTTATAGATCTCCTATGAAGTATAACATACAACTACTCATATGCTAATAATACTAGACTATCGCATGTAATTATAGTGTGGATTATCTATACAAACACCTAAAACCCATTAACATATCAACACCTATCTATAAGGTGAGCTTACATTAGTGGAGCGATTTCTAGGAAGATAATCCTAAATTAGTATATCCCTAAGATACTCATCCAACAATATTTTAAAATAATTAATATTCTAATACACACCATAAAGATAATATGTATATCATTATTTAACAGTACAAATATATAATCACAGATCCCTGACCACATTTTTTTACTACAATATAGATATACCTCACAACCTTAATAATGCCATAAAAATTAGCCTAGCATGGGATTCATGAGAACAATCTTGTACTATTGAATACGTAGGGTGTTTATAATAATCAATGCTCTAGTTTTTCAATGGAAACCCAAAGCAAACTCTATAATAACTTATATAAATACACATAGTGATAATAATATAGATCATGGCTACTCCTGATTTCCCATTACATTAATAATGAATTCACATAATGAAATATGTCTTCTAAATGATCCTAGTTAAACTTTGTAATCCTTACGGGAAGAATAATATAATATTTCTCTATTAATGTGGGTCTTTATTTAGATTACACTAGAATGGTCGCTCATGATTTAATGAGGAATTTATTCTCTAGTAAAGGATCAATGGACTGAAATGTAGAGTAGATCTAATAAATATGAAAAAAATATAATCCATACAATATAATATTAATTCCAGTGAATGAATTTTATAGTAATCCCCTTGAAACATTTTTCGGATTTTGTAATCCTCCTAACACTATAAAACACCCTCTCTCGTAATAGGAATAATGAAAATATGACATGGTTCATTATTAAACATAATTCCAATGAAGGATCCCATTTATGATACCATCAATATTCTGATGATGTTGACAGATAGAATCCTCAACATGGAATTCAAAATAAAATTCAGTTATTAAGTCCCATATAATGTGATGTAACACATATTATATAATATTTCTCACAACCATAATAAATCAAAAGTTTTTATAGATTAGTGATGATCGTTAAACAAAGAAAATTAAAATATTCCTCATATATGGGATTCCTTCTTCATGTAATCCACAACCATATAATCAATTTTACAGTTATGAGGAGACATTTCAACCAAATGTGTTTACATATATTTACAATCACCACTCAATACATTGATGTTCCACAATTCATGATGTAGATATTCCCACTGTATGATGTTAATTGATATTTCAAATGTCCTTATCCCTCCATGTTAAACTGTATTGATTGATCGTTGACAGAAAAAATGAGACTATATCACACAAAATAAAATGGATTTGATTCCGGTTAAATAGATTCAATAGTATTCCTCATTGCGGTTCTAATACAACATCTTCCACCGTCTAGATCAATCCTTATGAGGCTACATTTCTAATAAATCCATATACATATCTTATCCTTATGATATATTTTCATAAAGACTACACTTCCCCTATTTGGATCTTATTACCAATGAAATTATGACCCTATCAAAAAGATCTACACTCATTCTTGTAATTATCATATATTTCACATTGGTCTATGTTCCCAGTCATACCGAACTCTTCTTAAGTAGACATATTAACTTATGTTTGATACTAAATGAAAATTCACTAGGATGTATTTACATAATAGAAAATCCTCTAGGGCTACTCATATATATGACTCACACCAACCACTACTATGTAAATTTCACATAATCCTCATTATATCATTTTATTAAAAAAATATGAATAGGTATTTCGGATTAGAATTTTAATTGAAGGAATTGTACCATTTTGAGACATTGAACTACATGAGTTCAAATTTCATTCATAAAAATATGTTTGAAACCCATATAATGTGAATTAAAATAAAATCATGAAAACTACCACTTCCCAAGATGGCGATAAACGTAGGATTTTCCAAATGTGTGTCATTAAACCATATAACCAAAATGATTACTATGAATAATTATTAAAATAACATATTGTTATGTTTTTTGGAATATAATTTTTATTATAAATGATTTCAAAAAAAACATCTAGTACACATGTAATTAATATTTCACATGGACATGAGAAGAATTCAACCGAAAAATATACATATATAAGAGTGTCAATATGTTGAAAAAAATCCACCATAAATGGTGGGGTGAGCCTTTCCTCCAACAGACTAGACTAACATATGTTATAATACTTCACTAGAAGAACAACATATAAACCACGTTCCTTTTTAGTAAAGAAATACAATAATGATGACCATGTCACACCTATATAAATGTTGGGGATCCTTATATTTTCACAATGTAATATATTGGTCATCCAAACATGAACTATATAATTATATTAATAATTTTACAACAAATAACATTGAAATTTATTTGTTCCACAACAAAAATAGGGACCCTCTGTGAATCCATTAACTATGACAGTGTTTGGGTGAACATGTTTTTTTAATTATTTTCTATACAAATGGGTTTTTTAAATAAACTTTTTTTCAAGTTATAGGTGATGAAAAACTGTTTAATTCAATATTACATCATCAATAAGATAAATTATGTGTGCCATAAAAAATTCAAAAAAATGGACCTCATTGAATAAGAAGACATTGGTGCGGATGAAAAAAAACCCATAAAATTTAAAAAATTAATTGGGTTTTTAATTCCATTTACATGGTAGTATCCTAATAGTATAGGTTTTCTATTAATTATTTCATAATATAATTCCCCATTGAATGTCGGTCTCATGATTTTTTGTTGAAAAGAATGATGTGGTAGATATCATCCTTTTGATCATTTTTAGAACTCTCTCAAAATAATAACCGCATCTTTTACCACAATTAGAGTAATTATTAGAATATATATAGAAAATCATATGAAAATAGATACCCTGGAGGGTTCTAGTTGATAGCATTCACATCTAGTAATTTATAATAGTATGACCTCAAAAACCTTTTGTAACACCCCGAGATATTATGAAAAATATTTTTTTTAATTTCATTAATGTCTTGTGTTGTACACTACAAGGAGATTGCACAAAACGCTTCCTCGACTTTCCTTACATTACACTCAATCGTGATCCTCCTCGATAGCGTGTGTAGTACGCAATACCGAGTTTCACTAAATGAGATATTATTTTAATATTATTATGAACTAGCCGTTATGAATAGTAATAACCAATTTTTAAAATTTTGTAAATTTTATTTTTCAAACTGGGCTTCATTTTTGGATTCACTGGAAGTTACTATTTTATTATAAGACCTTATAACCCAGGGATACACTTCACGGAGGAAAAATGTAGTGAAGGCCAAGGGCGTCCTTCCAGATTACATTGACACATTCGAGTGGTAAAGAGTTAAGAATATCGTAAACTATCAAAGTCTCCTCTGGCCTGCCCCCACGGGCCATCGTATCAGCCAAAAAGTTGGATTCGCATACACTATGATGGATCAACCTACCCTGGTTGGTCTCCGCTTTGCACCTTCTTTAAATGTATATTAGATTCCATGAAATGTCACAAGTCCCCTGGAGTGATCTGACCAGGACCTCTGAATCAGATTCGATCTCCGACACCAGAAGACCCCTCCTCCTGCAAAGCGTTACACCCGAGAGAAGGGCTCTAAACATTGCGGCCATAGAAGAGCCTGGTCCATAATAACCACTGAATTCTATGTGTGATGATCCCCAACAATCCCGGAGAACCCCACCACCCCTCATGACCCCCCCCCCATGAATGAATCGTCTACGTTCAGTTTCAACCTGCTAGTCGGAGGCATCCACCTTACCCATCTTCCTCTCTGCACGGTCTGAGTGAGCCGACCCTTAACAAGGTTCCCCAGAATACCTACATGCACTCCATTATTGAAAAGTGCATCAAGTTCAATGATGATCAACCACATACAGACCTGAAGATCCAACAAAGACCTCCTTCCTCCTAACCGCACCTGGTTACAAGCTTCCCAAAGGGTCCAGCAAACAGTTATCAGGATGATGAGTCCTGCCGAATGTTCCTTGGTTCTGTTACCAAAGTCCACAAACCATGATATAATATACTTGAGAGCAGAGAGATGTTCCCCAGAAGGAAATCTGGAATATGGAAATTGGGACCAAAGGAACACTGCCCATCTCCCCTGAAAAAACAAGTGTAATGTTGTTTCTGAGTTCGGTCTCTCGCAGCAGTAGCAACCCGATGCCATGGAGATCCCTCTCTTCTGAATGTTTTCCTCTGTTAGTAACGCTAGGTTTTGAGTCCTCCACACAAGGAAATTCATTCTCATTGTGATTTCTTTACACCACGTGAGCATCTCCCCTGCCACCCCATTACCACTCCTCTGCTCAATTCTCCTGAAACCATTCAAATTAAAATGCCCCGATCCAACTTCTGTAAAACATCACCAGTCTGGTTCGTAACTCCGGAAAACACTGTTAAAGAGATTAAGTTGCGATGGGTTAAGGTTATCTTGTAAAAAGTCATAACTCCCACACGCCTCCCTGAAGGATATGTCTGGAAGAGGGTATCCCTCAAAACAGGGACTCTCTTCCTTCCAAAAACTGATCTCCCCACGTCCTATCACCCATATGGTGTAGTCCTAAAACACCTCAATATGTGAGGAAATACACTTGGCGAGGCCCATCACACCACGCATGCAAGGAATGCCATGGACACCATATCATGATCTGAAAAACATTTCCCAGAGAGTTTTACCTGCAATCACCTCCCAAGCCAATATTTCTTGCAGTCCCCGAATGGATTCGTGAATATCCGGAAGAACAACCCCACCCTCTTCCACTGGTCGGGACATCCTCTTCTAAGATTCCTAGTGGCATCTTCCCTCCCTCTTCGCATCCCAGAGGAACGACGTGAGAATATGTTCGATCTTCTCCATCATGCCCTTCGGGGGTTTGATGATGCCAAAGACGTGCATGGGAATCGACAGAAGAACGCTGTTAATAAGCATGATCCTACCCCCAAAGGATAGCATCTTGTCTTTCCAGTTAAAAATCCTTCCTAGGATATGATCGACAATCTCGTTTAAGTGTTTCTTCAAAATCCTCCCACTCGACAAAGGGACACCTAGGTATATGACAGGAAGTTATCTCTGTCCACAACCCAGGGTCTCCTGGATGAGTCTGTATCTCCATCCTGAGCATTTGTTGGATATGAACAAGTGACTTTTCGACCGATTGATCGACTGCCCACTTAGTTCTCCATACTTGAACATAATTCCCTTCAGAGTTTTCAGGGATCTCTTCCCTCCATTCGAAAACAGTAAAATGTCATCTGCAAACATCAGGTGAGACACACTCGTCACATTCCTTCTACCGTAAAAAGGCATCAACCTTCCCTCTTCCAAACCCTTCTTCACGTTTCTGGATAAGGCATCCTGAGCAAGAACAAATAAGATAGGGGATAGCGGGTCTCCCTGTTGAACCCCCCTCACCGATTTAAAAAAACCAAAGCACCTCCACATCAGAGATATTGACATCTAGGGGGAGGCAAAACACCTAAAGAAAATATCACAAAACTGCTCCTAGAAGCAAAAACTCTTCATGACCCGTAAAATGAAACCCCATTCCAGATTTTCATAGGCTTTGCTCATATCCACCTGCCAGAAGACATTGGAGCCTACAGTCTGTTTGTTCAGATCATGTAACAACTTGATTGCAATTCCTACCGCTCCCTGTATACCCTTCCCTTTAATAAAATCGTGTTTCTCTTCCAAGACTAACTTAGGAATCACATTGGCTAATCTTCTGCAAATGACCGTTGCCAGAATTTTATAAAAAGCGTTACACAAACAAATCGGTCTGAAGTAACTAACCAGTGTGGGGTCTTTGATCTTCGGCACCAGCACCACCCTAGACGAAGAGATCCCCCTACATAAAGAGGCCCCCTGAAAGAAGTCTTGTATAGCCTCCACCACGCATGGTCCCACGAATTCCCAAGCGGCGCTATAGAAAGACGCCGGGAAGCCATCAGGTCCGGGTGCACTCTCTTTCGGCATACTTCCCAGGGCCTCCCTAATCTCCTTTTCTTGCAGAATAATGGACATATCCTCGCTCTCAGATTGGGATATCATCGCAGGTAGACCCTTCAAGAAGTCAGAGTCCCCTAAAGACTCCCTGCGGAAACCAGATGAGACCTTCCCTGCCCATATACCCTCGAAATGATTCAACATAGCATTGCCAGCCTCCATTAAATCTGAAGTGAAAAATCCGTCCTCCCTTTTAATATTAATCTTCATACTCCTCCTCTCTATGATACAAGCCTGAAAGAAGGCAGTGTTCTGGTCTCCCTCCCTCAGCCATCGCACTCTAGACCGCTGAAGAAAATCTCTCTCCATCTCCAACAGTTTCTCAGCCAACACCACGTTTTTATCACAAAGGATAGAAAAAATGCTCTCATCCCAGGACATCTGGAGCTGTTCTTCCAACCTGCTAACCTCTTCTTGTAAATTAGTTACCCCGTTGTGCCAGTCTGGTTGCTCCACAAGACACTTTCTGATGCTCTATTTGAGCCTTCTGAGATGATTTAGCAGGCCTCCCCACGACCCCTCCCTCTCCCCCAGAAACCATGACGCACTCATCATCTGCATGAAAGCATTGTCTTTATGCCATTCACTCGAATAGTGGAAACCCTGGCCAACCACAGCTTCATGTTTAATCTCTAATAATAGTGGATCATGATCCGATAGGATACAAGGAAGATGTGTGACTGAGGTCTTTGAGTACATATCCATCCCATGCAAGTTGGTAAGCCATCTGTCAAGACGACACTTGATCCTGTTCTTCCCTCTCCAGTTATTACACCACGTATACATTGACCCTCCAAAGCCTAAATCTAGCAGCCCCGCATGTAACAAGAACTCCTTGAATTCCATCATTCCATCCAGAATATCACCCATTCCTCCCCTCTTCTCAGTAATGTCCACCACCATGTTGAAGTCACCTCCCATGAACCACAGTAATGAGCCAGCTTGATCCATCTTCAAATGAGTCCATAGCTCCCCCCTTTCCAACGCCTTGTTACTCGCATACACAAGCGAGATGAGAAAGAAGAAACCACCCACCTCAATCTTAATGTCCATGAACTGTGGTGTTACACTAACCACCTCAACCGAGAGATTATTCTTCCATCCCACCCAGAAATGAATGTTAACAGGCCCACTATGAAAATAGTTCGGGAAACCCATCTTCTTCACTATTCCCGAAAGCTTGCATGCATCCTGCTTCGGTTCCAAAATCACCATTAAAAAATCCTTGAATATCCTACCCTCCATAGAAATGAAGGCTCTCTTATCATGGGCCCCCATACCACGAGCATTCCAGACAATATCAGAGAACATCACTATAAAACATTACGAGGTTTATAGACCGCTGAAACTTCCAGACTGGTTTGCACCTATACACCCTTCCCCTTAGACCTCGATCGAGTGATAGGCCCCGACACGCCATCCAAGTCATTACCCCAAGTCACTTCTAAAGCCCCTTCCTCACTCAGAGCATCCAACTCCTCCAGTTGCGATCTCCTGCCAGAATGGACATGAGGTGGCTCCGCTTCCAGCTCTCCCTGGAACAGAGATAGCAACACCCTTCTCTGCGGGGACCAGTGTGAGGACATCACTTCCTTCTCCACCCCATTTTCCCACTGGGAGACTCCACGTAATTACCAGTGGAAACCAAAATCTTGTTCACAAGTGTATTCTGAATTGCCTTTGGAGACAGTTGACTCGAGATACCAAATGTATAAGGGGAGGGAGAAAGCATTTTGGCAGGATTACCCAACGAGAAAGGTGACTGAACCTCCACCTAGCTTACTAATTTGAGTGGTTTTAATGTATATTTAGAATATATTTTTACAATTTAATACAATGATGGTCATTGGATGTAATTTCACATTTAAACCAAACATAAACAAGTGTCAATCTTTTGATAGTTATTATCTCTTAAGAACACGTTATTTGTTTTGACGATGGGAATTAATTTTTAAATTAATTAATGAAACTGATATTTTTTGAATTTGGTAAAATAGACAACATTTTTCAGTTCATAATATCTAATATAACTTAGGCCTAATTTTTGGTATTTTTCTGGAAACTTTCATTTTTTTGATGAATAGTGAAACCACTAAGTGGTAGTTAAAAAAATGAATTTTTCATAAAACTTAATTTTACCACTTATGTAAGTGGAATTTCAAAAATCAGAGAGACACGGTTGATATCAGTAAGTAAAATTTGGTTCAATGGGATGAAAATAATTTTTGGTGAATAGTAACTTTTTACTTTTTTTTACCACGGTTAAAAGTAAATAGGGTAATTAAGGGTAAAAATGATATTATTATTACCCTAACACATGTCATAATTCTATTGGATAAGTGTAATTAGACCAAAAACAACCTTAGGAATAAAATACGACCATTTATGCCCACATGGATTAGATTAGGACATTTATTATTAATTTATTTAAAAAACGGTTAAAATAGATAAAATCAAAGTTTAATAAGTATATCATTTTTAATATAGGGTTATACATAAGATAAATTCTACTATAAAAATTCATTAGAAATCTAAAAATATTTCCTACATAATGGTATTTTATTTGTATTTTTTAGACATTATATAAGTTTATTTATTTATGACACAAAGATGATGCGGTAATTATCTTATTAATGAAATATTTACATAATTGATGTTATAAATACCCAAATAAATGTAATTTGAGACTTTATATGAATTACACTAATTTTCTAGGTTAATATGACATTTTATTACTGATTTAATAAACTTTTTTGGAAATAATCATTCTGTTATGAGTTTCACAAAAATAAATTACTAAATAGAGTCAAAATTGACATAAAATAGTTTTTAAAACAAATATTATATTATTAATTATTATTTTATTCGTAAAAATCTTTGGATCGGCCATATGACTTATGTAAGGTTATATATATTAATAATAAACAACTTGGGGTTCGTTTGGCTTTTTATAGTATGTTTATTAACCTTATAGTGTAAGAACACACAAAGACACGGTACAAGTAAAATTATAAAACTTAATGTTAAATCTAAATGATAAGGTTAAAATAGGAACCTAAACTTGAATAAATTATATTGTATGAGAGTATTTCGACCCATACCCACCTTAGCTTCGAAATAAATAAATTTGGAACTATTTAAAACCGAATTTGGATTTATAATAAAATAATATTTTTTGTTATTCGAAAGGTGCCCCTCTCCTCCCTTATAAAAGGGCACCTCCCCCCTCTCTTCCTCACACCACTTTGAGCCTTCATGCTCGGCCAACCCCTGCCAAATTCTCTTCTCCACTTCTCTAGCAACATCCTAGAGGTCCTGGCGTTCTTCAAAAACCAATTTTAGTGCCCTAATAGGAGGACTCCAAGAGGCGCTTCAAAGAAGAGGTAATGTCTGTTACCGATTCTTTCAACTTTATTTCTTTTTCCACTTCTTCTTCGTAGGTTGTTTCATTATGAAGTAATAACATCAGTATCAATCATATACTGATATGTTATTATAAGTATGAAACAACCCTATTTCACCATCTATCCATCCTACGGAAAACGAAATCACCGCGCGTGCGTACGTACGGAATACCGTCTCCACGCCGTGGTGTAATCTATTTCCCACCACCACCTTACTTGGATGGGTATTATGGAGTACATTATAACTATATATGATTATTGTAAAGTGATATTGATCCTGAAATAGTATACATACACTCCAATACAATTCCACGATCATGATAACGATATCATCGCTCGTGCATACGTATGGACTACCGTCTCCACGACGCGATGAGAGTAATTCTCCACATTAACCATTCATGAATGATTATAAAGTTTATATAATAAGTAATAATGAAATATATTACATAATAATTATACTAGATTTATGTGTATATATATATGTATGTCGCCTACTTAATTCCATTCAACTCAATAAGGAAACGAAAACATCGTTCATGCGTACGTACGGCCTACCGTCTCCATGAACGGTGTATTTCTTTCCATTTACTTATCTTTTATATATATGTATATTCTGAATATATATTATATATAAATCATGTTTTATATTCTGGAATTAAGTAATCATGATCTAAGTAATCATATGAATAATTACAAGTCAAAACACGGACGACAAATGAAACGATTTTACCCAAAATGATCTTTAACATGGAATTTACAAAAGAACGGGTAAAATAAAGTAATAAGTGAACCATATATGATACTATGACAATGAGTATGATTATGGAATAAGTCAATGACATTATTTAAATCATTATACAGGAGGTTCAGACACTTACGAAGCAAATTGAACCTAAGGTAAGGGATAATTGTGAAAATCTCATTTTTATCCGAGATTACTTATTCTTAAGTATTTACTGGGGTTATTGATATCATCCATGTCCATGTTCTATATATAAGGCCCCAACCATAAACCTTACTTAATCTTGAGTTATTACAAGATTACACATTGAGGATCTTTTCGGGTTTAGTGTTTTAGAGAATTAGATCATAAAACTTGCATTACATTCCACAAATAAACAAAGTGGTTACATAAAGATAGTATTCTTATTTCCCATCAATGGAAACATATTTAAAATAAAAATGGATTCTTTCTTGAAACTTCCTTGAAAATATCATCATATCATGTACCTTTTCCTTGACCTATGAAAATCATTTCAAAAAAACATGGGATGAGCATAAAAAGCTCCACAAGGGATATAAAAATATGGAATGGAAACATGGAAACATATATACATAAGAATGAAATAATACTTTACCCATAAAACATAAGCACTTTAACATACCTCATCAAATCATGAATAAATCATAGAAATCATAAGACATAAAGGTAACTTGAGGCATTCATATCATTCTTACGTAGGGAGTAACCCTCTTGGTTATGTTTGGAATACCCATCACAGTATATTCCCTAAATCTCTTCAGAGAAACCTTAACGTTTCACTCCTTCGCATTACCCAATGCATTGGAGAGCTATATCGGGCTCACCCACCCTTAGTCTATCACGGAACCACCTGTCTTCATAATAATTTCCAAGAACCTCAACATAATCATATCAGATAAAACATGCATAAAGGAAACATAACATTTCCACCTTTCAATCATAAGATATCAATACAACACATTGATATAAAAACATTATGAAAACAATTTTCAATACCAAAATAAATGAAAATTAAAACATGGTATTTATTTTTCTTTTTCAAAAAAAATGTATGGTTTGTAGAGGAAGCCGAAACTGAAATAATGGTCACGGCGGCAGAGAAGTTGTTGTCACCGCATACGTACGACAAAAACATTCCCTTCTATCATTTAGTAAACACATTGTATAAAAAGGATTCCTTTTGAATAAACATAAAAGTCAAAGGGGTTTATACACAGTATAGAAGAAGGTTGTGTATAAAAGAAAATATGCCTCAATGAAAGGAGATTGAGACGAAGTCCCATACCTCGGTTCCAACTTGACTCTATCATTCTTTAATCTCCTGAATAATAAACTTGAGTTCACTTCTACTTGTTTAAGAACCTTTTTCAAGTTCATTATTCCTTTTATAACACTTATTTACATGTCATGAACAATATGTAATTATTTAAGTTAATAACGGTCGTTTTAACGATCATTGGTACTTGAGTAAAAAATAAGCCCTTTATAATTACAAGTTGTTCAAGTATCCAGTATATCCAGAATTATAATCATGATGTATATATCATATATATCATATATATCCAGTACATTCATGCATTTATAATATTACATAATCATTCAGAGGTATGAAATGAAATGCACCGTTAATGGAAACGGCAAGCCGTACGTACGCATGAACGCTACTTTCATTTCTATTTCGTATTTTATAGAATGGAATCATAATTATATAAAGGTATATTATAATTCTAGTATAATATCATAGTTCCATCCTTTATACATCCCACATATGATATTTAACGAATCAAATCACTTTGAGGGGGCGGTAGTCTGCACTTCCTTAAATGAAGATATCTCGTTTACCCATAATGGAAACCATAAAGGTATGCCCAAAATGAAAAATACATAAGCTTAAGGAAGAAATAAACATATTATATATCATATATAAATATATTTACATCTTAATGTCCACCTTTGAAGGTGTTAAAAGAATGTTGAAAAATCATCGTATCGGGAGGCAGAAATTCGCCATCCACAGAAACAGTATGTTCATTAACCATTAGATGTAGGTTTGTGTAAGTGTAGATAGAATCCTTCTTATAACAACATCCTAGTATATTTAAGATACTGGATTTGATAAAAAATATATTAATAAAAAGAGTTTATGGGGTTGGAGAAACAAAATAAAACAAAAGGACTCAAGTGAAGACATTACCTTAAAATCGGGTAACTCCCTTTGGTTTGAGCTCAAAGGATTCCTTGGGAAGACTTATGCCGAAATTGAGGCTTCAAGGAGTAAGACAGAGATGTGGAGAGACAAAATGGGCAGGTTTTGGCCGATCCATAGTCATTGGGAGTGTGGGTAAGGAGGTAGAGGTGGGGGCCTTTTATAAGAGGAGAGGAGGGGCACTCTTGGAAAGTAAAGGAATGTTACATTATTTGAAAATGATTTTCAGATTCAAAATGTCCCACATTGATATAATTCAAGGGTAAGGTGATAAGGGTTCGAAATCCACCCATAAAATAGGTTTTGGACAAGTTTAGTTCATAGATTTTACATTATCATTTCATTTTATTTAAATCCTTTATTAATGAGGTAATCGCTGCATCATCTTGATGTCATAAATAATTTAATTTATTTAAAGTATAAAAATTATAAAACAAATACTATGATGTAGGAAATCGTTTTATCTTTCCAATTCCTATTTATAATCAAAAATATGACTTGTATAACCCCATGTAAAAATTGTTTTAGTAAAACATCTCATGTTTGTGTCATTTTTTACTTTAACATTAAATAAAAAATTATTTATGTCATTTCCCACCCAAAGTGGATCCATGGGGTCCCCAAGATGACCAATGGATTGTCTTTGTCGGCCATGAAATATTCAATGAGGGTAGGACATGTGTCATGCTCATCTCATATTATTAAAACATTATTTTTACCTTAAACTACACTAATTACCACTAATTGCGATTAAGAACTTAAAAGTTACTATTCACCAAAAAATTATTTTAATCTCATTGAACCACATTTTACTTCTTAATTAAAACCATGTATATCGGATTTTTGAAAATCAAATCACAGAAGTGTCAAAGTTTCATTTAAACGAAAAATCCGTTTCTTTAACTACCACTTAGTGGTTTCACTATTCATTAAAAATTGATGTTTTTCATAAAAATACCAAAACTTCACCCTAAGCTATATTTGATATTATGAATTCAAAAATGATGTATATTTTACAAAATTCAAAACATTTAAGTTTCATTAATTAATTTAATAACTAATTCCCGATGTCATGACAAATAGCGTGTTTTTATGAAACAATATGTATCAAAAGATTGACACTAGTTTAAGTCCAATTTCAATGTGAAATTGATTACAATGACCACCATTGGAAAAAATGGTAAAAATATATTCTAATTTTACTTCAAAACCAATTCAAAATATAATCTAATCATATAAATAAATTAGATTAAAAAGTGGTTTTGATTTAAAATAGAACATTTTCACTATTCATTAAAAAATGAACTTTATCGGAAAAATACCAAAAATTCACACAAAGTAAATTTTTATGTCCCAATAATAAATAATAAGTTTATTTTTACAAACATAGCTTATAAAATTGTCAAAATATAGATTTAAAAAGGGTTTTCCATCAAAAGGAAGTAAAACAATCTTTTAAAAATATTAGTGTATTCCATGCATAAGATTGTATTTATTTTCATTTTAAGCCTCGAAAACATTATCGTAATCATTAATAGACATAGATAAAAATATCAATTATTCATTACTTACTTGGGATGTTACATCCTTCCCCCGCTTTAGAAAATTGCGTCCCCAAAATTTATTTACTTATCGTATAAATGGGGGTACTTATCCCTCATTTCATTTTCAGATTCCCATGTTGCCTCTTCCATCATGTGGTTTTT
Source organism: Viscum album (assembly GCA_963277665.1). Taxonomy (NCBI): domain Eukaryota; kingdom Viridiplantae; phylum Streptophyta; class Magnoliopsida; order Santalales; family Viscaceae; genus Viscum; species Viscum album. The sequence continues at coordinate 861,252,699 of OY728152.1, read as the reverse complement.
CAAAAAAACCATTACCTGATTAATCACCTTATTCTGTATCACTTGCTCCCTGTGGTCAAGAATCTGGACCGGTTGTTCCTCATAAGATAGGTTCTCTTCCAGCTGAACTAACTCTGGACTCAAAAGATGAGATGGATCTGGAATGTACATTTTCAGCATCGAAACATGAAAAACATTGTGTACCTGAGATAAAATCGTAGGTAAAGCCACTAGGTAAGAAACAGATCCAACTCTCTCTACAATTTCATATGGTCCAATGAACCTTGGACTCAACTTTCCTTTCTTACCAAATCGCATCACACTTTTCCATGGTGATAATTTGAGAAAAACATGATCACCTACCTCAAAAGAGAGATCCTTCCTCCTGTTGTCCGCATAACTCTTCTGCCTACTCTGAGCTATTCTCATGTGTTTCTGTATCAGCTGAACTTTTTCTACCAACTCTTCTACCAATTCTAGTCCCATCAACATCCTTTCACCCACTTCATCCCAGAAAGATGGAGTTCGACACTGGTTCCCATATAATTCCTGAAATGGTGCCACCTGTATACTGGAATGAAAACTGTTATTATATGAAAATTCAACCAAAGAAAGATTTTGGTCCCAACATCCCTGATAATCCATTGAACAAGCTCGTAGCATATCCTCCAAGGTCTGAATTGTTCGTTCTGACTGCCCATCTGATTGAGGATGAAAATCTGTACTAAAATTTAATTCAGTACCCACTAACTTCTGAAGGCTGTTCCAAAAGTTAGAAGTGAACCTGGGATCACGGTCAGATACAATGGAGAGAGGAAATCCATGTAACCTGAATATCTCTTTAAGATACAAACAGGAAAGTTGATCTAGGGAAAAAGTATCTCGTATAGCAAGGTAATGAGCAGATTTAGTCAAGCGATCAACAATAACCCAGATTTCATTATTACCTCAAGATGTCTTCGATAATCCCACAACAAGGTCCATAGATATATATTCTCCCATTTCCACTCTGGAACTGATAAAGGCTGAAGCATCCCATTCGGTAACTGCCGCTTTGCATTAACCTGTTGACATGTCATACACTTCATAGTAAATTCAGCAATATCTCTTTTCATTCCATCCCACCAGTAATATGCCCACAGATCTCTGCACATCTTATTACTGCCAGGATGAACTGAAAACGGAGAACTATGAGCTTCACAAAACAACTCTCTCTTCAATTGTGAATCCCAATGCACACACAATCTCTTCCCAAAGCTCAAAACGCAATCATTATCAATGTTGAATTCAGGAAACTTACCTTTCTGAATCAGCTCCACATTTTTCTACCACTCACTGTATTTCTTATGTTCTTCCTTTATTCTATCTGATAGAAAATATTTCACTAATACCTGAAACAAAATAGAAGAACATCCTACACCAACAAATACTATGCCAAAGTTCATCAAATCCTTAACCAAAGGATCACGTTCCAAACACAACATTTCTAATGAAGCATTACTTTTTCGACTCAAAGCATCAACCACTTTATTTGCTTTTCATGGATGGTAATGAATTGCACAATCATAATCCTTGATTAATTACAGCCATCTCCTTTGTCTCATGTTTAACTCTTCTTGAGTGAATATATACTTTAAAATTTTGTGATCAGTATATATTTCACACTTTAATCCATACAAATGATGCCTCCACATTTTTAAAACGAAAACAACAGCAGCTAATTCCAAATCATGTGTAAGGTAATTTACCTCATGAGTTTTCAACTGTCGTGAAGCATAAGAAATTACCTGATCATTCTTCATTAGGACGCAACCAAGTCCTTTTAATGAAGCATCACCGTAGATAACAAACTCACCATTCCTGGAAGGTAGTGCCAAAACTGGAGCATTCACCAATCTTCATTTCAATTCATGAAAACAATCATGACATTCTTTTGTCCAGAAAATCTTAACACCCTTCTGAGTTAGCTTATTCATTGGACTAGATAACCGTGAAAAATTTCTAACAAACCTTCGGTAATATCCTGCCAAACCATGGAAACTACGAATATCAGTTACATTTGTGGGTCTTGGCCAGTCTTCCACAACTTTTGTTTTTGTAGGATCAACAGTTATCCCATATTTAGAAACAATGTGACCAAGGAAAGAAATTTGTTGCAACCAAAACTCACACTTGCTGAATTTCCCAAACGATTTTTTTTCTTTTAAGGTTTGAAAGATAACCCTTAAATGTCTTTCATGATCCTATTTACTTTTAGAAAACCCCAAAATATAATCAATGAAAACCACCACAAACTTATCCAAGAACTAATGGAAAGTTCTATTCATTAAGTCCGTGAATACAGAAGGTGCATTGGTTAGCCCAAAAGGCATTACTAAAAATTCATAATGGCCATATCTTGTAAGAAATGCAGTCTTCGGAATGTCTGCTTCCTTTACCTTTAGCTGATGGTACCCCGATCTCAAGTCAATCTTTGAAAAATACTGAGCTCCCTGGAGCTGATCAAACAAATCATCGATATGAGGCAAAGGATATTTTTTCTTAACAGTGATGTTATTCATGGCTCTATAATCAATGCAAAGTCTCATTGAACCATCTTTCTTTTTAACAAATAAAACAGGATCACCCCATGGTGATGTGCTAGGTCGAATGAAACCTTTCTCTAATAAATCTTGCAATTGCTCCTTCAACTCTAAAAGTTCAATTTGAGCCATTCGATAAGGGGGTTTTGAAATTGGCTTATCATAAGGAAGTAAGTAAACATTAAATTCAACTTCCCGATCTGGTATTATTCCAGGCAACTCATCAGAAAAAACATCAGGATACTCATTTACCACTTGCACATCATTAATCTAAACAGTTCCTTTATTTTCAACGATGTGTGCAAGTTAACATTCATTTCCATCTTTTACAAGATTCTCGGCCTCTTGATAAGTTATCAACAGTAAGGGTTCATTCTTGTACACAAACTGAAAGTCTTTATGAAAAGAAACTTCTTTAGCTCTACAGTAAATCATAGCATGGTAAATACAGAGCCAATCCATAACCAGGATAACATCAAACTGTACTAGAGGTAGAACAATAAAGTTTTCAAGTAGGTTCTTTCCACATATAAGGATAGGATGATTCTTATAAATTCTTTTTTGCCTCAACATTTCCCCCAGGTGTTTTTACCAAAAGTTCAGGAGTAATTTCTTGAGATGGTATTCCCATTTTACTAGAAAAGTTTTCAGGGATGAAAGAATGTGTAGACCCCAAATCAAACAACACACTGGAATAATCTGAAAAAACAAACAAAGTACCTAATAAAAATTCATTTGATGGCCCGACATCTGCGGAAGTAGTTGTATAGGATTTCACCACCCATTTCTGCTTGTAGTCTAACTGCTTCCTATCACTCATGCTCTTTTTCGGACACTAGTTTTCATAGTGACCCATCTCATTGCACCTATAACATTTCACGAACTGTAAATCAAATTTGGTCTTACCTTCACCTTGATCCTTTTCAGTGCAATCACGAGCCTTATGTCCCATCTTACCACATCAGTATCACTTTCTAGAATTCATAAGACATTCCCCAGCATGCCATTTGCCACGATTATCACAAACTAAAATCTTAGTTTTCTTACCATCTGACTTTTTTGAAGAATTATTACCTTTCTCCTGCCACCTCGGTCTCTTCTTCTGTTGGTTGTTATAGAACACTTGATCATCGGCAAACTCCATTTCAACATTCTCATCACATCGAACAAGCTTTTCATAACTTTTAAACTCACGAGAAGCTAATGCCCTTCGATATTTTGGCTTTAATCCTGAGTAAAAATGATTGATTTTACTATCAAGGTCTCGAATAAAATTTGGAGCATACCTTTCCAATCGAGTGAACCTTTCTTCATAGGTATCAACTGAGTCTTCCTCTTGCCTCAATTCCAAGAATTGTTTTTCCATAATAAGTCGAACAGCCTTAGGATAATACTTCTCAATAAACATACCTTTGAATTCATCCTAGTCAATATCATCAATCTCATCGGCGTCCGTCATATTTTTAACCATATACCACCACTGATCTGGCTCAACCTCCAAACGGTAAATAGCAAGACTAACCTTTTGATTGTCTGAACACCCCATGACATCGAAAATCATCTCCAGTGCCTTAATCCACCCTTCAGCTAACACAGGATCAGATGATCCTCTTAATGATGGGGGATGTTGCCTCAGGAAATGTTCCACCACTTACATGTTCCTCTGCGGTTGATCTGGATGATCTCGTTCATGGATACCACCACCATTTATCGCTTGAGTCAAATGCGCCATTACTACAACAAACTTTTCAATTCCAATTCCAACCATCTCAGGATACTGATTCGGAAGGTTATTTCCTTCTGTATGCCTTCCTACCACTTCTTCCTTGTTTCCTCTGTGAAAAACCATTCTGAACAAACATTTCTTAGATGAAGAAACATGGTAATCTTAAAATACTATATCACTCCAATTTGACCATAAAAAAATATTTTTGGATAATCATATAATAGAATTCTAACTCCTAAAGTTATCTAAACCGACCTTTTATACCAACTATAAGGCCCCAGCCTTAAACCTTACTTAATCTTGAGTTATTACAAGATTACACATTGAGGATATTTTCGGGTTTAGAGTTTTAGAGAATTAGATCATAAAACATGCATTACATTCCACATATAAACAAAGTGGTTACATAAAAATAGTATTCTTCTTTCCCATCAATGGAAAAATATTTAAAATAAAACATGGATTCTTTCTTGACACTTCCTTGACACTATCATCATATCATGTACCTTTCCATTGACCTATGAAAAACATTTCAAAAAAACATGGGATGAGAATAAAAAGGTCAGTAAGGGATATAAAAATATGTAAAGGAAACATGGGTTCATATATACATAAGAATGAAATCATACATTACCCATAAAACATAATCACATTAACATACCTCATCAAATCATGAATAAATCATAGAAATCATAAGACATAAATGTAACTTGAGGCATTCATAACATTCTTACATAGGGAGTAACCCTCTTGGTTACGTTTGAAATACCCATCACAGTATATTACCTAAATCTCTTCGGAGAAACCCTAACGTTTCACTCCTTCGCATTACCCAATGCATTGGAGAGCTATATCATGATCACCCGACCTTTTTCTATCACGGAACCACCCGTCTTCATAAAAATGCCCAAGAACCACAACATAATCATATCACATAAAACATGCATAAAGGAAACATAACATTTCCACCTTTCAATCACAAGATATCAATACAACACATTGATATAAAAATATTATGAAAACAATTTTCTATACCAAAATAAAAGAAAAGTAAAACATGGTATTTATTTTTCATTTAAAAAAATGGTATGGCTTGTAGAGGAAGCGGAAACTCAAATAATGTTCACGGCGGTGGAGAAGTCGTTGTCACCGCATACGTATGACAAAAACATTCCCTTTTGTCTTTAGTAAATGCTTCGTATAAAATGGATTCCTTTTGAATAAACGTAAAATTCATAGGGGTTTATACACCATATAAAAGAAGGTTGTGTATAAAACAAAATATGCCTTAATTAAAGGAGATTGAGATGAAGTCCCATACCTCGGGTCCGACTTGACTTGGTCGTTCTTTAATCTCCTGAATAATAAACTTGATTTAATTTCTACTTGTTTAAGAACCTTTTTCAAGTTCATTATGCCTTTAATATCACTTATTTCCACGTCATGAACACTATGTAATTATTTAACTTAATAACGGTCGTTTAAACGATCATTGGTACTTGAGTCAAAAATAAGCCCTTTATAATTACAAGTTGTTCATGTATCCATTATATCCAGAATTATAATCATGATGTATACATCATATATATCATATATATCCAGTACATGAATTCATTTATAATATTACATAATAATTTAGAGGTAAGAAATGAAACCCACTGTTCATGGAGACACTAAGTCGTACGTACGCATGAACGCTACTTTCATTTCTATTTCGTATTTTATAGAATGGAATCATAATGATATAAAGGTATATTATAATTACAGTATAATATAAAATATAATATCATAGTTCCATACTTTATATGTCCCACATATGGTATTTAACGAATCAAATCACTTTGAGGGGGCGGTAGTCCGCACTTCCTTAAATGGAGATATCGCGTTTACCCATAATGGAAACCATAAAGGTATGCCAAAAATGAAAAATACAGAAGCTTAAGGAAGACATAAACATATTATATATCATATATAAATATATTTACATCTCAATGGCCACCTTTTAAGGTGTTAAAAGAATGTTGAACAATCATCGTTTCGGGAGGCAGAAATTCGCCATCGAGGGAAACAATAAGTTCTTTAACCATTAGATGTAGGTGTGTGTAAGTGTAGCTCTAATCCTTCTTATAAAAACAACCTAGTATATTGAAGATACTGTAGTTGTTACAAAATAAATGAATAAAAAGATTTCAGTGGGTTGGAGAAACAAAATAAAACAAAAGGACTCAAGTGAAGACAGTAACTTAAAATCCGGTAACTCCCTTTGGTTTGAGCTGAAAGGCTTCTTTGGGAAGCCTTCTTCCCAAAGTGTGGCTTCAAGGAGTAATATAGGGATGTGGAGAGAAAAAATGGGCAGGTTTTGGCTGAGCCAAAGGCTTTGGGCGTCTGGGTAAGGAGTTAGAGGTGGGGGCCTTTTATAAGAGGAGAGGAGGGGCACTCTTGAAAAGTAAAGGAATGTTACTTTATTTGAAAATGCATTTCGGATTCAAAAGGTCCCACATTGATATAATTTGAGGGTAAAGTGATAAGGGTTCGAAATCCACCCATCAAATAGGTTTTGGACATGTGTAGTTCATATATTTTACATTATCATTTCATTTTATTTAAATCCATTATTAATGAGGTAATCGCTGAATCATCATGATGTCAAAAATAATTTAATTTATTTAAAGTCTAAAAATTATAAAAAAATACTATGATGTAGTAAATCATTTTATATTTTGAATTTATATTTATAATCAAAAATATAACTTGTATAACCCCATGTAAAAATTGTTTTAGTAAAACATCTCATGTTTGTGTCATTTTTACTTTAACATTAAATAAAAAATTATTTATGTCATTTCCCATCCAAAGTGGCTCCATGGGGTCCCCAAGTTGATCCATGGATTTTCTTGGTCGGTCATGACACATACAATGAGGGTAGGACATGTTTCAAGCTCATATCATATTAATAAAACATTATTTTTTCCTTAAACTACAGTAATTACCACTAATCGCGATTAAGAACTTAAAAGTTACTATTCACCAAAAAATTATTTTAATCTCATTGAACCACATTTTACAAATTAATGACAACCATGTATGTTGTATTTTTGAAAATCAAATCATATAAGTGACAAAGTTTCATTTAAACGAAAAATCAGTTTCTTTAACTACCACTTAGTGGTTTCACTATTCATCAAAATTGAAGTTTTTCAGAAAAATACCAAAACTTCACCCTAAGCTATATTTAATATTCTTAATTCAAAAATGATGTCTATTTTAAAAAATTAAAAACATTTAAGTTGCATTTATTAATTTAATAACTAATTCCCACTGTCATGACAAATAACATGTTTTTATGAAACAATAAGTATCAAAAGATTGACACTAGTTTAAGTCCAATTTCAATGTGAAATTGATTCCAAGGACCACCATTGGAAAAAATGGTAAAAATATATTCTAATTTCACTTCAATACCAATTCAAAAGATAATCTAATCATATAAATAAATTATATTAAAAAGAGGTTTTGAATTAAAATACAACATTTTTCACTATTCATTAAAAAATGAACTTTATCGAAAAAATACCAAAAATTCACACAAAGTAAATTTTGATGTCCAAATCATAAATAATAAGATTATTTTGACAAAAATAGCTTATAAAATTTTCAAAAGATATATTTAAGAAGGGTTTTCCATCAAAAGGCAGTAAAACTATCTTTTAAGAATATTAGTGTATTCCATGCATAAGATTGTATTTATTTTCATTTTAAGCCTCTCAAACACTATATTAATCATTAATAGACATTGATAAAAATATCAATTATTAATTACTTACTTTGGATGTTACATTATAAAAGTGTATTCATGTATGTTTAAAGTCATTTTATACCCATTTTGACTTTTACCCCATGGTACGGAAGGAATCATTATTATTTTTACCCTACGAGGTACTTTTTCACTTTTCCGACAAAAGTACAAGAAGAAATTTTTTTAACTTATATGGCATGAAGATATTATTAGTGCTTTATAAAGAATTATTTTCATGATGCTTCATAAAAATATTTCATCACTATTTTTCAACAAAATCTCTTTATTTTAAAATAGCATGACGTTTGGTGAAAAGAAATTGATTTTGAAAAAGAAAGGATATTTTCCTCAAGAATTCATTTCAAGTGTTTTATCAAAACATTTTTCCATATAATATGACATTATTTCATATGTGTATGTTTCAAGTATAAATTCTCTATGATTTACATGGTTTCACTTTTCTTATCATGAAATGATATCCATTTTTTATATGGATTAGGTGATTATGGGATGATGTTTATGAAACCCATTTTATTTATTGGTTTACTATGAATGATGTATGTTTATTTTGTGGCACAAGTAAGAATTATTTCATTATGAGATGGGTGGGAACTATATCTCCCTCCAATGCATTGGGTAATGATTTATATCTCATGAGATAGAAATAGTTGGAACGACATGTTAAACCGGTTTAGTAATATAGGACTGGAACGAGGAGTGAAATCGACTCAGAAAGGAACTTTGTCCACTAATATGGTCTTTGAAGCAATGCCTTGGCTACTATGGAAATCATGTCATCTGCATAATGGTTTCCACAATTACATGTTTTATTCCCATGCTATTTTATCATTCTTAATGTTTCTTTATGATCTATGCCTTACGTACTTCCATGTTTTGTGTCATTTCTCAAGCTCTTGATGTTTAATCACTATGTTCATGTGTTTAAGTTCAATTGTATATGGTATGTTTTATTTTATCCATGCTTACCCTTACTGAGAATTTGAGCTCACCCTTTTTATGTTTTCATTTCCCCAGGATATAAAGAATGGTTTTAGGTAAGAAAAAGAAAAGGGAAGATCTTTATGGGAGATGTTGAAGATCTTTCACTACCATTAGAAGATTACATTCAAAGTTTCCAAATACTCTAAACTATTATGATCCTTGTGTGTATGTTTTTGTTATGTATTATGTATTCTTCTATAGTAATGTAATGTCCATGTACATCACACTTTGGGTCTCTATAGATGGTATCAGAGGAAATGTTTAGTCAACCTTTGGAAACTAGGATGCAAAAACGTTAGTGAGATCCCTAGAGATATTTCTACGGTATGTCTAGGGATGTCCCTAAGGATAAGTATACGTATAGGATATAGTCCTAGAACTATGGTAACAATAATAGATTAAACCAATGATGTTATATATTGAAGTTACTCCCCCTTTATTATGATTTTTGCCCCTCACACTATTCTTTTTGGGTTTTAGAAAATGGTTGGAAACAAGATGATTCACGATAATGGAGGATATGATGGACAATGGAATGATATTCTTCATGAGAAACCAAATGAAATGGGATTTGGAAGTCCAAACATCATTATTATGCCGATTTAGCAATCTCATAATATGATCGATAAAGTAAAATTTGTTAAGTTTCCTGACTCAGCTAATAAGAAAAAGATGGAGTTTCATGATGATCATAGAGGAAAGAAAGTTCAATTTCCCCTATGTAAATAATGTGGGTAGAGGCATCAAGGAGAATGTTTCAAAGGAACTGGAAGATGCTTTGGGTGTGGAAAAGAATGACACAATGCCAGTAAGTGCAAAGGAAAAGGTTCAGTTAACACCAGAGATGAGGAAAATGGTATTGCTACGACATCAACAATGGTTAAATGTTTTAAATATGGAATGTACGGGCATTATGCAAACCAATGCCCTTAGGGAAAGTCTCATGAAGAGAATCAGTATGGTCGTATGGGTAGTATTTATGTTGATGATGATGAAGAGACTACAAATGATATGTGAGATGAAAGAATTATTGAACCTCGGTCAATGGTATAAAAATGTAGTGGAATGATTACATGTTTATCATGTGTAATGTTGTATAAGTAATCTCATGTTACTATGTAATAAAGAGACATCTAAGTATAGTTACACTATTGTCTTTCCTTGAGTTTTGAAAGTGTATGATTAATGGTACCAGTATCCATGAAAGGTTATTCAGATATTTTTGGAATATTGATGATATGCGCGTAATGAAGGGATATGGAGAAAATTAAATGTTTGATAGTATTCATTAGCTCATTACTGATATAAGGAGAAGGTTAAATCATGGTTTGAGTATATAGAATTTTTGGATTTTGGTATGTGTAAAGAGTTAACTTTTGACAGAATTCATGTTTTCACTAAGGTTTAATGGCTATTCATTTTTCAAGATAATACAAGATTAAGGTATTCACAGGATTGGAATGTGACAAAAAGATATATGGGGGATAAATGATTGTATTCACATGCTTGGTTGATGACATTTCAAGTAATCATTTTCTTTATACTATGAGCTTGGACTGAAGTATTTTAGATAAGCCTAAAGATTGGAATCGATTATGTTGGACATAAGTTAGTATTGTTTAAGGATATAACTTTTTTTTATATTATTTATGGGATGTTATAGTAATGTAGTTTTAGAAAAAGGAAAACCTGCAGGATGGGCGACAACCCATCACATCGGACAAGGCTGTGAGAATCGAACCCACAACCGAAGTGCGACTGGCCTTTATCGCCTACCACTGGCCTACAGGAAGTCACTGATTAGTAGAAACTAGTTTTATTATATTTAGCAGTATGATATTTGAAGTATAAGTCCATTTTAGGAACCATATATGATTAATCTCACTATAGATGGACTTATGTATTTTTTGATTACTTTTCTAACCTTTTGTTTGAGACAGATGGAATGACCCATCATTCTATCGCATGATCTGCTAAAACATCACGAATAAAAAATTCAAATTCATTTCTTTAAGAGATGAAGTGGAAATTTTCCAAAGAACGACCAACGTTGAGAATATACCAAAATAACAAAAGTATTTCTTCTAATTCCAATTTCATCAACTTTAGGGAAATGATCTTGAAAACAAAAATGTTGTCCTAGTGCTCTTATATCTGATGAATCAGATGGTACCTTAGATCATCACAAATTTATGGCTTTGTGATTTCTGGCTTTTCCATAGCCATGTTCTCTACAACTCTCCATCAAAACATGATGGTTAGATTTCTCTTCCATATCCATATTTTCACCTATGTGGAAACCCATTGGTTAGTTTATATGGGTAACCGTTATGTTTCATACTGTTGTTTTTTAATGATTGGTTTTGGTATTCCTTTTTACGATGTGGGTTTCTATTAATGATACTTTTGAATAGTAAACCATTTATAACCCCGACGAATTTCGACTGTGAATTTTTTTTAAGGGGTGTAGAATGTAACACCCCGAGATTTTATGAAAAATATTCTTTTTAATTTCATTAATGTCTTGTGTTGTACACTAAAAAGATCTTGCACAACATGAATCCTTGACTTGCCTTGCAATACATGCAATCACGATCTTCCTCGATAGCGTGTGTAGTACGCAATAATGAGTTTCACTAAACGAGATATTATTGTAATATTATTATGAACTAGCCGTTATGAATATTAATAACCAATTTTTGAAATTTTTTAAATTTTATTTTTCAAAATGGACTTTATTTTTGGATTCGGAATATCAAAATTAGCTTAGAGTGAAATTTTGGTACTTTTCGGATAACTTTCATTTTCTGATGAATAGTGAAAATTACTAAATTTTAAATAAAAACAACCTTTTTAACCGAAATAATAAATAGTGATAATTTATTAATTTGAGTTGTTTTAAAGTATATTTAGAATATAATTTTACAATTTAATACAATTTTGTTCATTGGATGTAATTTCACATTTAAACCAGAATAAACAAGTGTCAATCTTTTGATATTTATTATCTCTTAAGAACACGCTATTTGTTTTGATGACGGGAATTGTAACACCCCAAGCTTCCACGGTACGTTTCCCTTCGAATAATGTGATAGCGTGTGTTGTACGCAACCTCGAGTTCTAACACACACCACAACTAATTAAACTAGCCGTTGGGAATAGTAATACCTACTTTTTGAAATCATATATATTTTATACTTCAAAATGGACTTCATTTTTGGATTCGGAATATTGAAATTAGCCTAGGGTGAAATTTTGGTACTTTTCGGATAACTTTTATATTTTGATGAATAGTGAAAATTACTAAATTTTAATTAAAAACAACTTTTTTAATCAAAATAATTAATAGTGATAAATTGTGAATTTGAGTGGTTTTAAAGTATATTTAGAATATATTTTTACCATTTAATAAAATGTTGGTCATTGGACATAATTTTACAATTAAACCGAACATAAACAAGTGTCAATCTTTTTATAGTTATTATCTCTTAAAAACACGCTTTTTGTTTTGACAGCGGGAATTAATTTTAAATTAATTTCTGCCACTTCTGTGTTTTGAATTTAGGAAAATGGATTCCATATTTGGAATCATGATGTTCAAATTGTGTAAATAGGTAACTTTTTTTTTAGACATTTTGAATAGTTACTGTGGTAAATATTTTATTTACCATGGTTAAAGGGTAAATCCGGTAAATAAGGGTTAAAAAATAATATTATAATAATACAAAATTACCCTAAAACGTGTCCTAACCTTATTGGTGGACACATACCCGACCATGGGCATCCTTGGGTCAATTTGGGGACCCCTTGGAGCCACATGTATGTTGTAGGGACACATTATATTAATAAAGTTAAAATAAAAATAAAAATGGCATAAGCTTACATCTTTTAGAAGAACAATTTTTACATAGGGTTATACATGTTGGATTTTCTATTATAAATATTCATTAGAAAGCTAAACAGATTTCCTACATGTTGATATTTTATTTATAATTTTTAGACATCATATAAGTTAAATTATTAATGACACAATAATGATGCAATGTTTACCTCATTAATAAATCATTGAAATAAATAATATTATAATGATTAAAATATTATCTAAAACCTGTCCAATTCTTATTGGTTGATGTTATTTAGAATATGAGTCATCTTATCTTCGACCTCAATGATTTTTGGACCATTAGAAACCGAATATTATTATATTATAAAATAATACTTTCACTCTTTCCTAAAGAGCCCCTCCTCTTCCTTATAAAAGGAGACCACTTCTACTCATTCCTCACACCTCTCAAGCCACTTGGCTCGTCCAAACTCTGCCCAACTAATCTCCCCACATCCCTCTCCTCCTCCTTGAAGCTTCCCCTTAGGCAGAAATCATTTCAAGAAGTCCTTTGGTTCCAACCAAAGTGAGTTACCTAAATTAAAGGTAACGATTTCTCTTAAATTATTTTCCTTTATTTTGCTTCTCCAACCCCCAAACTCTTTTTATTTCCTTTCTTTTGTAACAACACCAGTATCCTCAATATACTAGGAGGTTGTTATAAGAAGGATTCAAACTACACATACACACAACTCCATCTAATGGATGATGAACATAATGTTTCTGTGGATGGCAAACTAACGCCTCACGAAACGATGATTGTTCAAATACATCTTACCGCCTCTCATGGTGGCCATTATGATGGCACTGTAATTAAATATGATATTAATGATATATATTTTATATATAAGCTTCTGTAATTCCATTTTATTTCATACCATTATTCGTTTCATGTTGTATATACATACGATAATTTCATTTGAGGAAGTGCGGACTACCGCCCCCTTAAAATGATATGACTCGTTCATACCACACATGGAACGTATAAAGGATGGTGTTAATGAACTTAAGTAACATATATAAAATATTATATTATACTGGAATAGTAATATACCTATGTATCATTTGGATTCGATTCTTTTAAAATAAAAATTAAATGGAAATAGCGTTCGTGCGTACGTACGGACTACCGTCTCCACGAACGCGATGAAATTCATTCTCCATCGTATCCATTCAAGTATAATTATCATTTAATGATTTAAAAATGATGTTTAAGGACTTGATATCATTCTGGATATGAATAAGATACAACAAACATGACTTATGTAACAAAACATATAAAGAAAATGAGTAAGTTAACACCCGAAACGACGATAATACTAAGATATTATTATCAAATCAATATTAAAAGATCATATATGATATAATATTAATGTATATGATTCTTGTATAATTTAGTAACAATTATTTCACTATTATACAGGAGGTTAACCTACCCCAACCAAGGAAAAGTACAAGGTAAGGGTTATTTCAAAATCTCTTCATTATCCGAGGTTGTTTATACGTAATAATCTACTGGGATATCTTTATCATCCACATCCATGATTCTTAAAAATGTATTTCAAAACATTTTTACTATTTACAAGAATATGGGTTAAAGTCATTTATACCCTTGTTTGACTTTTTATAAGAGGTTTATAAAGGAATCTTTCCGTCGTTTTCGAAACAAGGTCCTTTTTAACCTTTTCGACAGAATTGAGGTAAGAATGTTTTTTTTAACTTATACGGCGGGTGCGGTTATTTTACGCCGTTATAAAATCTTCAAAGCTTCCCTTACAATCTTATAAGAATATTTTCAAAGAAAATGTTTTATTTTATATGGATCTTAAATGATTTCAAAATAAAAGGAGATATTTCTTTTAAAATAATTTTGATTTCATCTATGTCAACATCCTTTGAAGGATTTTATGATTATTTGAAGTTGATTTATTATGATACAAAACTTCTATATTGTATTGAAGGTTTTGTGATATATTTGACTGTGGATGTGCTATTTTATACCATTCATAGTTTATGGTGAAAGTATTGACATTTCGTATGCTAGTTTTAATACGAATGTTTATGTTATGTTTAAACCTTTTCATATGGGAATGCATTGGACATAATAAGTGACGGGTGGAGCCCGCTATAGCTCCTCGATGCATCGGTAGGTCTCATGAGACAAACTATTGTCTTGGCACAAGGCCTTGACAAAATATTATTTGTAGTCTTGGCACGAGGCCTTGGCTATGTGGTTATGATAGTCTGGCATTATGCATTCCAACATTATGAAAGTGGTTATTGATTTTTGCATGTGATTATTCGATTAGTAGAATATCCATGTGAATAAGTAAATGGCATTATTTCATTTTATTTATGCCATACCATGTTGAAAGTTCATATTTAAAAGGCTTTTGTTTTAGTTATACATTGCCTTAAATGTTTATTCTTATTTATGAAATTTTCCGCTATATTGTTATCCTTACTGGGCATTTGAGCTCACCCCTTTTCTATGTTTTATTTTTCCCAGGAAGTGAAGATGTAAGTTATGAATGACCTGTAGGGATATTATGAGGGGATTATAGTGTGGACTGTGGAAACATTATTTTGTTGTAGTAGTTTTTCATTTTATGATGTAATGTAAAACTTATGAATATATCTAGTGTTTCCAAGGCTACTAAACCAATCGGTCTTTCGAGATTTGATCTTTCTTGTGATCATGCCAATGTTATGTAATAATGCACCGACTCTGGGTAGCTGGGGTCGAGGCGTTACAGGAATTAATTATTAAATTATTTAATGAGACTGATATGCTTTGAATTTGGTAAAATAGACATCAATTTTCAGTTCATAATATCAAATATAACTTAGGCCTAATTTTTGGTATTTTTCTGGAAACTTTCATTTTTTCATGAATAGTGAAACCACTAAGTGGTAGTTAAAAAAATTGAATTTTTCATAAAACTTAATTTTACCGCTTCTGTAAGTGGAATTTCAAAAATCCAAGAGACAAGAATGATGTCAGTAAGTAAAATGTTTTTCAATGAGTTGAATATAATTTTTGGTGAATAGTAACTTTTTACATTTTTTTCCACGGTTAAAATTAAATAGGGTAATTAAGGTTAAAAATGATATTATTATTACCATAACACATGTACTAGTTCTATTGGATAAGTGTAATTCGCCCAAAAACAACCTTTGGAATAAAATATGACCATTTAGGCACACTTGTATTAGATTAGGACATTTATTATTAATTTATTTAAAGAAGGGTTAAAATAGTTAAAATCAAAGTTTAATAAGTATGTAATTTTTAATATAGGGTTATACATAAGATAAATTAGACTATAAATATTAATTAGAAATCTAAAAATATTTCCTACATAATGGTATTTTATTTTTAATTTTTAAACATTAAATAAGTTATTTTATTTATGATTCAAAGACGATGCAGTAATTATATTATTAATGAAATATTGACATAATTGATGTTATAAATACCCAAATAAATGTAATTTGAGACTTTTTATGAATTAAACTAATTTTCTAGGTTAATATTACATGTTATTATTTATTTAATTAACTTTTTTCGAACTAATCATTCTGTTATGCGTTTCACAAAAATCAATTACTAAATATTGTCAAAATTGACATAAAATAGTTTTTAAAACAAATATTATATTATTAATTGTTTTTTTATTCCTAAAAATATATGGTTCGGAAAAATGACTTAGATAAGGTTATAGATATTAATAATAAACAACTTGGGGTTCGTTTGGCATCTTATAGTAAGTTTATTAACCTTATAGTGTAAGAACACAAAAAGACACGGTAAAAGTAAAATTATCTAACTTAATGTTAAATCTAAATGATAAGGTTAAAATAGGAACATAAACTTGTCTAAATTCCATTAGATGAGAGGATTTCGACCCATACCCACCTTATCTTCTAAATAAATAAATTTGGATCTATTTAAAACTGAATTTGGCTTTATAATAAAATAATATATTTAGTTATTCCAAAGGTTCCCCTCTCCTCCAGTATAAAAGGGCACCTCCTCCCTCTCTTCCTCACACCACATTGAGCCTTCATGCTCGGAAAAACCCTGTAAAATTCTCTTCTCCACTTCCCTAGCAACATCCTAGAGGTCTTGGTCTTCTTCTAAGACCAATTTTAGTGCCCTAAGAAGAGGACTCAAAGAGGCGCTTCAAAGAAGAGGTAATGTCTGTTACCGATCCTTTCAACTTTATTTCTTCTTCCACTTCTTCTTCTTAGGTTGTTTCATTATGAAGTAAAAACATCAGTATCACTATTATACTTATATGTTATTAAATGTATGAAACAACCCTATTTCACCATCTATCCATGCTACGGAAAACGAAATCACCGCGTGTGCGTACGTACGAAATACCATCTCCACGTCGTGGTTTAATCTATTTTCCACCACCACCTTACTAGGATTGGTATAGTGCTGTAAATAATAACTATATATTATTATTTTAAAGAGATATTTATCCTGAAATAGTATACATACACTCCAATACAATTCCACGATCATGATAATGATATCATCGCTCATGCGTACGTACGGACTACCGTCTCCACGACGTGATGAGATTCATTCTCCACATTAACCATTCATGAATGATTATAAAGTATATATAATAAGTAATCATGAAATATATGACATAATAATGATAATGGATTATGTGTATATATATGTATGTCGTCTACTTAATTCCATTCAACACAATAAGGAAACGAAAACATCGTTCATGCGTACGTACGGCCTACCATCTCCATGAATGGTGTATTTCTTTCCATTTACTGATCTATTATATATATGTATATTATGAATATATATTATATATAAATCATGGTTTATATTCTATAATTAAGTAATCATGATCTAAGTAATCATATGAATAATTACAAGTCAAAACCCGGACGACAAATGAAACAATTTTACCCAAAACGCTCTTTAACATTGAATTTACAAAAGAACGGGGAAAATAAAGTCATAAGTGAACCATATATGATATCATAAAAATGAGTATGATTCTGGAATAAGTAAATGACATTATTTAAATCATTATACAGGAGTTTTGGACACTTACAATGCAAATCAGACCTAAGGTAAGGGATAATTGTGCAAATCTCATTTTTATCCGAGATTACTTATTCGTAAGTATTTTCTGGGGTTATTGCTATCATCCATGTAAATGTTTTATAAAAATGTATTCATGTATGTTTAAAGTCATATTACACCCATTTTTTCTTTTACCCCATTGTATGGAAGGAATCATTATTTTGTTTACCCTACGAGGTACTTTTTTATCTTTTCCGACAAAAGTACAACAATAATGTTTTTTTAACTTATACGGCACGAACAGATTCTTACAGTCTTATAATGACATATTTTCATGATGCTTCCTAAAATATTGCATGACTATTTTAAACAAAATCTATTTATTTTAAAATAGCATGACTTTTTGTGAAATTAAATTGATTTTGAAAAAGATAGGATATTTTCCTCAAAAATTCATTTCAAGTTTTCTATCAAAACCTTTTTCCATCTAAGATGATATTATTTCATAAGTGTATGTTTCAAGTATAAAGTCTCTATGATTTACATGGTTTCACTTTTCTTATTATGAAATGATATCCATTTCTTTTATATGTATTGGGTGATTATGGGATGATGTTTATCAAACCCATTTTATTTATTGGGTTCCTATGAATGATGTATGTTTATTTTGTGGCACAAGTAAGAATGATTTCAGTATGAGATGGGTGGGACCTATATCTCCCTCCAATGAATTGGGTAAAGATTTATATCTCATGAGATAGACATGACTGGAACGTCATGTTAAACTGGTTCAGTAATACAGGACTGGAATGAGGAGTGAACTCGATTCAGAAAGGGACTTTGTCCACTAAGATGGTCTTGGCAGCAATGCCTTGGATACTATGGAAATCATGTCATGTGCTTAATGGTTGCCACAATTACATGTTTTATTCCAATGCTATTTTATCATTCTTAATTTTTCTTTATGATCTATGCCTTACGTACTTCCATGTTTTGTGTCATTTCTCAAGCTTTTGATGTTTAAACATTATGTTCATGTTTTTATGTTCAATGGTATATGGTATGTTTTATTTTATCATTGCTTACCCTTACCGAGAATTTGAGCTCACCCTGTTATGTTTTCTTTTCCCTAGGATATAAAGAATGGTTTTAGGTAAAAAAAAGGGAAGATCTTTATGGGAGTTTTTGATGATCTTTCACCACGATTAGAATATTACGTTCCATGTTTCCAAAGACACTAAACTATTACGGTCCTTGTGTGTCTGTTTTTTTATGTATTAAGTATTCCGCTAAAGTAATGTAATATCCATGTACGTCAAGATTTGGGTCTCTTCACCTTTTGTTGATGAAATACAAGAGGATCATATTCCTCTCATCTTAACACAAGAATCTATGAGATATCACTCTAGTTGGATAGATTCCGGCACTAGAAAAATAACCATATACTACATTACACTGAATAAGTCCAACAAATATAGATGAAAATTTAAATCATTCCCTTATTACTTATCACATAAAACATGTCTACCATCATCCCTTTCCAGCACAGGTGGAACCACATCAACATATCATGATGATATCCATGCTATAGAAGTGTATTACTACTCTGAATCATCCACATATTTAATCTTCAACATAAGCTAAAAATATAAATAATTTTCAAGATATCCCATTAAATATTTCTACCCATTTCCCCAGAGGTCCTACAGAAAGAACATTTAATGATGTTTCTCCTTGTGGGGACATCCTGATTGATCGAAGGAATTTTTTTCATATTGAAATCCATGAAAATTCTCCCCAATTATAGAAGATAATTCTTCAAGAAAGACATACCCATCCAATATAAAAAATCAACCACCACACATTTTATTATTATTAAATATGTTTTGTGAATCTTCCATATGGCCAGTCGTTTATATGTGATGTTATGACTTCACATACTGGTTCATGTAATAATGGTCCTCCCAAAAACAATGTCTCATTTCAATGGAAGTGACATATATTTTTTGAATGAAATCTATGAAACCCCTCATATCATGAAGAACCTATTAGATTGAGGTCATTTTCACCCATGAATATATCTATATCTAGTCATATTTTTTCTCAACTAGAAAATAGAATTCTGTATTTGTTATTATCCATACCAATATTATAGAACACATTTTTTATTACTATAAAAATATTTCATATTATTCCTAAATCACTTTGTATATAAAATTAGAAAATAACACTTTGGTTAGACATGGTATAGGATTCATGACCCAATGATGAATATGATATCATGATAGTGAGGATGGAACAAAAAAAACATAACATATCAATCATGTTTTTGTGTGGAGTCACATTTCAAAATTATATTCCAAAATCATTAGATAAAAAATTAATACGAAACATTTTTTAAACTTATAGAATATTATATACCATGAGTGAAATATAAATATAACCTAAATGAAATAGAACAAATTCAATATAAAATTTTCTTATCTCCCAATTTAGAGTCATGTAACAACCATTGGAAAGGTATTGTGAATATATCCATTATGAATTAAATAACAGTTTAATGACTCTTCAATCATTCATTGATAGAAGTCCTTATTTCTTACACATCATATATTGTGGTGAACAATGATAATTTCATCTCACTTGGATCCCCTATGATAGTATCAAAACAATAATGATGTTAGGAAAATTCATTTATTCATGAAATATATCTAGTTCATTCTATGTGAATAAAATTCATCATGTTTAACATCATACCGTTTTATCTAAATTTATGAAATGGTAGACCCTTTGAATATTAACTATCAAGAGACCCCATCATTTGGGCTCAAAAAATATAAATCATGGTTTCCATATCATAAAATGTAAAACAATTCGTTGAACTATTACCCTCAATAGAAATTATATCACGCTTAGAACATGCAGTGAACCTAAAATGTAGTATCAATTTTCTCCACAAAATAAAATTTCCAGCTACTATGGAAATCATATCTGAAATACTATTTCTCCCCCAGAATGTGGGAATTTTGACATTTTTACTGCAATTATTACACTAATGTCCAAATAATCACCATCATATTTATGATTTTATTATAGTAAAAAAAATGTTAACTCTAGATCATATTGGTAGGGAATGTTTTATATAATCCTTCCATTTTTACACAAAATTCTATCCTATATATAATATGATACATTAACCAGTATATATATTCATTGTTTTATCATTGAATTACCATTATTTTTATTTGGGTATATTCTTAGAATGGTTCTCAGGAGACTCAGCACAAATTTTCAATTACAAATATTTCATTATAGAGTACAGGAAATAGAGTTTAATGTCTTCTAGGGTGTGTAAAATGAAATGGTATTTCTTTAATGCAATTACCAGGGAATGTTATGTCATCTATTTTAGATATTTATAAGTATACTAATACTTTTATTGCATTCATGAGTACCTTCTCTTATATGATTGTTATAGATGTGTGAATTTGATGAAAATTAATTTTATCAATGATCTAAAATAAAATTCTATAAAAATATTTGAATGAAGAAGTATCTATATGATAAAGGTTTCGCAGAAATAAAATAAAGAAAATGTATGTACTCGTCAGTAGTGAGAGAACCAGAATATCAGTGATCCCTTAATTGAATAGTTGTGACCTGTCTTTTAATAATTAACATGTATAATGTGTATGGGAGTGGCTATGTTCCACATTTCAACAAAATAATTTGAACAACCAAACATCATAGAGATAATTTCTAAAAATTAGTTTGAATGAAAGGAGTTTACATGGTTCAATACTAAATTATTCTTCATAAATATTCCACAATGAATAATTCCCAACAAAACACTTCTTTTTATAAATTAGTAAATCATCGTTAGTATGAATAGGTTTTCATATCCTTGAGGGTTGATTATAACTATCCATAAAACCCCTGATTCAAATATAACATATAAATTTACCGATTATATGAGGAGTTAAACATGTTTCCTCCATTGTAAAGGAATCTAGATTTCTATTATGTGTGTTGATCTATGAGAACTCACAGATTTTACTAGGAATAGATGAATTAAATATGACCATATATGGGTACACCTTATACCTCTAAAAAAGTGTATGGGTAGTTTTATATTCCACTAAAAACATATATTCAATAAATTATTGAATATATTCCATAGAATGGTGGTGCTCAACATTTTAACTCGAAATAATAATTTACACTGAATCGGAGGATTATACTACTACACCTCCCAATTTTTTAAATCCATTGTCCCAGACCGTTAACAATAATCAATACTCAGAGTAGTATTTGATGAAATTTTAACCTCAATTTGTTACCACGAAGCGAAACATGACGAAACAGGAGGATTCATAGATTTGATTAATTTTATATTCCCTTTATGTACCAGTAACTATCATTTACACTAATATCCTAGCCAGATAATTCATTGTATATGAATAATGATGCTAAACATTAATCTTACAATTCAACTCATCTAAGTGGCGTAAAATGGTCCATTATAATGAAAATACACAATTATATTGGAGTATGTGTGTCATGGAATTTATTTCAAGATACAAGTGTTTCAAATATTCCATAAACACGAAACTGTGCAATATATATTTATTGGGTATAAATATAATGAATCTATGAGATGATTTTTGAAGGCCACTAAATAAATTTAAATGACTAGGTGTGTTCTTTGAGTTATCCAAAATATCATATATGTTGTCAATTTCCATTTATGAAGAAAAATCTCAACCACAAGATAATGAAAAATGTTTAGATGACGAGGACTACAAATTTGAAAACAATTATTATGATGCATATGCATGCTTCGATTAAAAAATGTGTACAAAAGAAAATGAAATATATTGTTGTACCATATATTATTCTTAAAGATAAATAGAACATTCATCATTATTAAGAGATAAAATTTAAAATATAATCATAGTAAAAAGTCCATATGGAAAATCTTTTATTAATTATGAATTGAATATGACTCTTATTACATCACCCAAGTTATTGAGAATAATATTTTAAATCTCACATATCCAATGATTTATAATCTAGGTTTCCCCTATGACTGAATTTTTTTACATGACCTCATAATTATGGCTTACAATATCTTGCAATACACATTATTTATTTTTTTCTCCCAAAATTTAGTTGATACATGGATGGTCCTGCTTTAGAATCAACCAACACAAGGGGATTGTATTTTTTCACATCATTAGATGAATAAAGAGACTAAAATGACTCTATGAATAAGGATTTGTGGTTTCATAATGATTCTACCACATTCATGGGGATATATTTAGAATATTGTGTTCTTAATGAACAACTGAAACACATTCTGGTGACCAAAACATCATCTACAAAGGTTGAGATGACTTATTCAGCACCTCAAACTTATAACGAATGATCCAATATGAACATGAGAAACATGAATTGTAATATTATGATATAAGAAATTAAAATTATATCAATTAAAATGTAATATTATGTCCTCTAAATCATTATTACCTTCAAATTAGGATGATGGAAATCACCCCACAGAACAATCCATCGAAAAATCCACATCCAACACAATGTGTATCATATGAAGAGTCTATATAAATCTCTATAAATATAATTCAATTGAATTTTTACATAATGAAATATGGAGATACATATAATTATAAAATTAAATCTCATATTCAATTATATGCGGTAAGGTTCCTTGGAGGATAATGGGGAAAAGATTATGAGGTCATCATTGACCCACCATTCTTGTCTGATTTATACTAAGACTATATATAATGTAGAGTCATAAAGAAAATAACGATTGTTAGTTTAGTATGAGTGAAAATAAAATCTATAATCCTATAATTTTTGTAAAAGAAAAATTATATTAGTGGACCAAATAAAAACCCATATAATGACTAATAAGAATAATAATTTGGTATGGTTAAAACATCCAAACATAAAGATGACTATTATAACATTGTGTTATGAACTATGATGGTAGTCACCAACCATGCCAACTTCTTATATCATTCCTTATCTGGTTGAGAAACCCCTTGTGGGGAAGAGAATTCCTATGGATATGAAAAATCTCATCAGGAAACAACGTTAAACTATTTTAGAGAGGTAAAAAATTCGTGGTGCCTTTTATCATTCAATGGAGCATCAATAAACACATGTTTTAGATCTCATTAGAAATTAAGTGTTTAATTTTTTTGTAAATATCACTAATGTATAACAATTATAAATTTAACCTATTATTATTCGTGAGGTAATATCATACATTTACGAATATTTTAATGTTACCATTCGTGTACAAATTATACCCTTATACATATATAGCATGTTAGATAATATCACTCTTCATCGTATACTCATTAAAAATGGATCTAGCATCAATATCTCCCTAATCAATATGATTTTACTCCTAGTCTATATAATTTTCAATGATTCACACACTACTCTAATAGTTCAATGGTATTCCTAAAGTGAAAAAAATATTCTTCGATGAACCAAGATCAAATACATGTTTTTGTTCTTCATATCTAATTTTTATTTCATTGTTTTATGTAGAATGGATCATTCAATATCATAATATAAATTCCATACTCCATTACCATTATACAACTTACTCATTATACAACCAATAAATCATATACTATATAAATGGATTGACCAATGTTTTATATGGTGATTGTTCCTCATTAAATTCCCATTAATCACAATATAAATATATGAGATTATATAAATTATATGGAAAATAACATGTGACAAGGCATATTTTTTGGGTAACAGTCCAAAATGTTCTTGAAATAGAACATGTAACCCTACTCCATGAAAATAGTAATTAATAGGTATTTCTCAACAAATGAAACAAGGTATTCTACACAGATCGTGAGCATCATTGATGTATATGGAAACCATTGGAATAGGAAAATAAATTTCCCCTTTCTATAATTTTATATCAAGACTAATGATAACATAAATTATTAAAAATAAAAAATGAGATATAATTCCATTCATTAAATGAAAATCAATATCGTTCCTTAGTATTACTACATAATGTATAGTTTAACTAATCATGAGTTCTATTAGTCACAAACATAACTCTTCTACATAATAATTATGAGTATTAGGAAATAAAAGAAGGCCTAATGATTGGGTACATTTTCAATTGAATTTATATTTTTCCACTACACTAAATGTGTCTAAAAATTTATAAAGACGATATAATACCCTCAATAATTATGGTCCTTATATGAATATTCCCTTATGTTGTCACAAATAAATTCAGAGGCCCTTGCACCACATTTACTATCATATATTTCTCTCAGATAATTAATATAAATATATTATTCTATTATAGAGTCCCTTGAATCTGAGGATATCATTACTCCATCTAAAAATATTCAATATAAGAAATTGGTAGATTATGTTAATGATTCCCTCAAAAATACTCACCATAAATTACTACACATTGTCCTGGAAGATGCCTGCTCATCATAAAAATCAGGTAAGAATTCCCCATCAATATTTATGAGTAAGGAATGTGTCCCATATTACATCCCTTACACTAAACATAATGTAAAGTAAGATGGGAAAAATAATTATATAACTTCATAGTTTCCATTACATCATATTAGAATGGTGTCTCCACCACCATTTATTAACATGGATGGGTGATTTATGATACAATGGAAGGCCAATAGACCATTTTATATAATTGTACCTTAACTCATTAAGAATAATATATGGGCTCATATTTTTAATAGAAATGTGGGTTTTATTCATCTGGAACTATACAAAGATTCCAATATATGACTATTATGTGGTCAAAAATCATATTTTACTTCAGAATGATCATTGAGGATACTTCTAAGAAGCCAAAATATTACACCATACTCAAAATTCCAAGGTGGACAAATAATTTGAAAACCTCATCCAAGCTAACATCATTGGATTGTTTCTGTAACCAAAATGGATTTCCAAAATCATCCTAGAGAAGAATAAGAGTAGTGAAATATTTTTTTACATCTAGATAATCTATATTAGTAATTACATCACAATGAATAAATTCCAAGATGATATCATTGAATATTTTATCAATAAAACTACTGGATTGATGGTCTGCTCCTAGGAAATCTATTTTTTATTACCATATTTTTATGACACCCAATGATGATAATTCCATCACGTTCTAGGAACTCTAGGGATTGTATTACAATAAGGCAATTTCCTTTACATTAAATAATGTTGTATATACATAGTGATATACCGTTTATATTATCATCAAGATCATACAAGGAAAAATCAATAAATTATTTACTAATGAACTAGCGGTAAAATAATAAATGAACTATGGAAATATATTAAATATAAAATTTCATATTAACAATCCAAAATTATATTAAATTTAAATTAAACCCATAAAAAGTGAATTTGGTGAACCAACTAGGAGGATTATTAACACTATAATATATAATCGTGGAATCAAATTCATCCTTGAGGGAACCAACTAAATCCATAACTTTTCACCACCATAAAATAAAAATGAGTTGATATGGAGTCATGGAAACATTTCCCACATCTGCAAAAAAATATATTGAACATTTAAATAATGTTCCTACCCATGACCATGGTTATAGATAATTAATTCATGTTCCAATGGGAATAATATTTAAATAATAAATTGAATAACTAAATATATATCAATTGATCCCACTAGTATTGATGTCTCCAATCAATAGAACCCCACAAATGTTATATATAGTAGAATATGAATTTACACATTACGAATATCAATCCTTTTAAAATTATATGGTAATATAAAATTTTCTTGGCTATCTCGGCAATACCATTCATATTAATTGAACACAAGATTCCTACATCGATAATAATTATAGTGGATTAAACATTAAAATTCGTAAATTCAGAAAATATATCCATCATCATGTGTTCCAGTACCTATTTCATGTGGAATCCATTTTTTCTATCTAGAATAATTTTATTCTGGATAATCCATTCCATGGTTGGAAGACATTATATAAAAATTTTACATCCAATTTATTCCACAGATTTGTTTATAAGTGATATATTTGGATGATAATTTAACAGTATATCCCACATCTAAATATTACTAATGGATAAATAACTTCCAGGTGAAGATATATTATTTTTAAAAACTCTAAAAACATTAAATTTGTGTTTAAATGAATCTTACACTATTATAAGAAGAATAATGGTGAATAAAATATCAATAAACAGAGTCCAAAAATAAATTATCCATATATATCTAGAATTATTTTTTAACATATTCCATTTTTTTTAAAAAAATCACAATTAAAAAAATGTAATGTTCTCATTACAGGACATGAAATGTCTCTTCTATTACATGTTTCATGACTAAAAAATTAGAGTTTTTTAGAGTTTTTAAAAAATAAAATTTATGGAAATTGTTCAAATAATAAAATTTAAGTAATTCACAATAGGAATTATGTTAAAGGTTATTGGAAGAGGTATCCCCTAAGCCAAAACTATCAAATATCCAAAAATACGAAAATACATCGGTAAATGAAATAAATAATGCAGTAATAACTACACCAGATCCATACAATGAAGAGATAGACATTAATATTACATTTTATAGTTTTGTACACAATTAATTATAAGTAATATAATGGAGAAAAATATTATTGATTCCACAATAGAATAAGGAATTAAAAAAGAATTTATAAAATATATTTTAATTTTACATATGTTATATAAATTATACTATATGTAAATAGGAAATATTCTATTGGATTGATAATTGAATGAGATAAATTGTTGGTTGGTTGTAAAAATTATTTTTTATATTCGCATGAGTTCCCTAAATGTCTTCTATAATAATTTATTTTATAGAGAATTACTGATATGTATTAGAAGACGATAGAGTGAAATTATATATATTAATACTATGTTGTATATTTAGGTTATCATTAATCTTTGAAAATGAACTCCCACTATATCATATGACATAGATATAGTTATCCCTTAGTGACGCATGATACCATGTAATTCACAGATAGATGTTGTTATATCCAAATACAATCATTTTTCATTCATTAACTCCTTCATTTTCCATAATCTATTAGAAACAAATGTTATTTTCTACGAGGGGAATAGATTTCATGGGGTAATATACCCCAAAAACATATTTTATATTCAACTACATCATTAATAATATAATATTCTTTCCCATGTGGGATATGGCTGAGTCCCACTAGGATTCAGGGATGAAGAATATATTTGTCTTCGTGATGTCAAATATTGTTGATATACCTATTTTCAGTCACATGGTATTTATTGGAAATGGAAGCAATTTTTATTCCCTAATTTTGAAATATATATTAGAAATATGGATTTGAGTATAAACTATTATACCCCAGCGCTATAATATATAATGGATAAATAATGATCTAAAATAATACTCTATATAATATAGTCTAGAGAAAGGTCAGTAAATATTAAAAGTATGGCATAGAAACGTCCTACATTTGTTATGTTTAACAAAATACTACACTTAATATTTTTCGAGAGACCCTAATGATGATTTTATATAATATTGAGATATTCATTACTTTTAATATCAATGTTACATTACATTGAATTTACATTCTATGCCAATTTAATAAAGATTAACGGTATAAAAATTTGAATTTACAATTTGGAATGTATTTATTAGATGATTTTTTAGAAAATGAATAACATATAAGTCAATTATAAAATAATTTCATGACCTTTTAATGAGGAAGGATCCCATATTTGATCATTGAGAGAGAGTGTTTTGGTTATATAATATCTGATGATACTAGGGATGAATCCTATAAGGATCTAACCAAAGTTTGATTTAAATTATCTCTTACATAATGTATACGACAACAATGATTATTCAATGGTAATAATAGATTGTTAATGAATCAAACCTCTCATAACTGTGTTGTTTCAAAATATGTAGTTTTAATTATTATAAAATAATTACACTCCCATCTATAACATATTCTATTAGAATTCACATCATGATTACTAACAGTATAACAATAAACTATAAATAATATCATCCTCATTAAATGATATGAATCATTAAAATATTGTACCATTCCATATGATGTTAAATTGTGAGACTGAATTCCTAAATGCAATATGTTATTCTACATAACCTAGAACAATAGTTTCATGAAATCTAATTATATTAGAAAATAATCTTTTTATAATGATAATTCATGTCATTAATTTTCCCAATAAAAGTTATAAAACTACTTATTCTTTTTCGTATTCACATTGAATGAATGTAAATGGAAACAACCAAATAATGATTTCAAAATCCAATGGAATGCATTCAAAATAAATTTTTTCTGTTCTATAATATAGAATGGGTATTTATCCAATTACAAATATTTTCTATCACCGATCATCAAACACGTGTCATTAGAGGACAAAGTAAATTACTATATTTAGAAATTCTATGGAAAAAATTATCTTAAAGATTAAAATAATTTATTCCACTCAACGAGACTCTATATTAAATATAGTATCACATTTTCAATAAAATCATTCCCTTATATATTATCAATTACAATGTATGAGTCATTGGACACAAATCCTTCCATGGTAGAGGATATCGTTTCCATATTTCATCACATATGAGATAACCCTATGTAAGGAATATCCCTCTTAAAACTATGTTTAGTTTTACTCTTATTAATATAATACACATATGAAAAAATGGGTCTCCTATCTTTACCAAAACCACAAATTCTGTCAATTAAAATTATCTATTTTTGAACCTCCTACCATTATTATTTTTCTAATGGAACTATACCATAGAGTGTACTTATTTTCATCAATTTACCTTGAATTTGATATATATAAACGAATCATCACGATAAATATATTTTTATCAATAAAATGTTGTCATTATTTATATATAGGCGGGATTTATCTAGATAATATAGTATAGATTTATCTTTGTAATAAATTAATAAAAATTAATCTATTCAATTGTGTGTGTGATATATAAATAGTATCTTTCAACATGGAGATCGTAATATATAGTCCCACACAAAAATATTATTCCACACATTGAATGATTTGGATCTACATAAGGGAACCGAATATTCTACATATGGATTGATTTGTATTCATGTTAGAAATATAGTTATATAAGGATTTAAATTTATATTACATATTGGAAATTGTAATTAAGCATTCCATTTTCCTAATGTTTTACCCCTTTATTCACATCCGTTCTTTCATCCATGAGATTAATTGTATGATAAAACCACATCCCCTTTCTTATAAACCATATCATTCAAAAACAACCCTTTAAATAGAATATTTTATTTTACATTAACTACATTAATCATATTCCATTTTCATGCTATGATAATTTTGAAGACTTCAGGTCTATTACTCATATAGACTATCTTCTAAAAAACCAATTATTTGGAATAATTCTCATACATGAGATCTAGATCTTTGTAAGGGTTCTCAAAGTAGGGATTCACTCCATGAAATCAACAGTATAATATTCACATTTCTCAATAAAATTTCAAAATATTTTTCTCTTCATCAAAAATATAAGAATAACATGTGTCCTTATTACTGTTATCTCAGAATATATAGTGTTTTCTAAATCAAATACTCATGACCTGACTATAACCCAACATTCATCGAAACATCATTCAAATAAATTATAATTGCATATTCATGTAATATTATATTAAAAAATTCATTAATCAATATTTTTGATAATCCATTTTCATTGATCAAACAACTTTATTTGAGTTTCATGGATCTCGATAAAAAGATCATAATTTTATATAATTAGGGTATTAGACTCCAAAGGACATATCTTCTTGAGTAAAATTATATTCCCCTGATATGGAGCTATATACCTCCCCTATGTAGTGAATTTCAACATGAGGAAAAATCTTCATATAGTGGAGGATACCCAAATATATTAATACCTTCAAAAAATCTTAAAAGAAACATCCATTAGAATGTGGTCAACTGAAAAATAATTCATACCTATTATATATAACTAATTTTGTTCCATGAAAGTCATGATATTATTTCAAAATTCCCTAATACATAGTTAAAATTATTTTCATAAAAAAATTTAATTTCGGATATAATATTATTGTCACTCTAATCCTCTATATATCTACACATCATGACATTAAAATATGTGAACCCCCTTATTAATGGCTTATATGTTCACTGGTGTTCCGTTCCCTATCAGGAACACTATTCCCATAACAATAGACTGATTGGCTCCAAAACATTCACTTATTAAACATGACATTAAAATAGGTTCACCTTCTTTGATAATGTCTATAGATGAATTTTACTCTACATGTAGGTTACAATTTTCTTTTTACTTATAGTGTACATGAACTCACTTATTAGTAAATGTATTATAACCTAATTCTGTGAAATTTTTCATTGGAGGTATGAAACTATAAACTCTTAACCTATTGGATGATGTTATAATACTATAATGTTCATCGATTTTTTGTAACGAATGTAACACCCAAATGTATAGGTGATGAATAAATTAAATTTTTCTGTAGGAATATGCATAATGGGATGACTAAGAAAAATTAATTTCATTATTCTCTAATCCTCATACTCGTCTGGTATATAAGAAAATAAAAAACAAAATTAAAAAATACACAATTATTGTAGGACCAACCTTATTTTAATTAAAAAACCTGTACTATTATTATATGACCTATTGCACAGGGAAAACATTTGAGTGGTGAAATGTCATATCAATTCACACAGATTGTTTTTCCGATATATTTTGATGAAACCATTAAGATAATAAAACCCATATGGAAGACTTTTTTGAATAGTTTATGTCATTTTATATGTTTATTAATCCCCTCAAATCGACCTAGTTTACAATGGGATGAATAAGAAACTCTAATAGAGTATTTTTATTTAAAATGGATACATCCCCTTAAATATTTATACACATATTCACCCATTTTATAGACTATCACATAGATAAATATTAATATTATGGGGAATATCCTCTAATCCTCGTATTCGTATAACACATTGCAACAGAACCCTTTATTCAAACTTGGTCAATGGTCATCCCAAATATACAAATCTACTCTCATCCACTCTACTCAGAATTTAGTATATGAAGATTAAAAAATGCATAATCCTATAATTCATGTTTATTGACTACTTTTAGAATTACATGTCGGTATATTTTTCCAATATTTAAAGTAAAAATTAAATATCTCACCCTATAACTACATAATGGTCCTATTAGAGTGATCCTGAACCACATGACCTATTTGTCTAAGGATTAAGGCTATTTACTGAATATCCCACATTTCAATAAAGTTCAGTGATGAAATGATACCCACTATATATGTATATAATATGGGATAACCTAATAATCACATCCTCGATTGAAGATAAGAAAATTTAATCCACCATTATAGATAACACATTCATTCTCTGTATCATAGTGATAAAGTTAGAGTCCACCATATCTGAGAGTAATGAAAACCATGATTAGTTTGATTGAGAGCCGTGAAAATGGTTCTAATTGTGATGATCAAATAGATGATTCCAATCAAGGTGTACTTTTTATTAATATTTAAATATCAAATACAATTTTATTTAACAACTCATGAAGGGTCCATATGATATGTTTTATAACAATGGAATCCATATAATAATTATTTTAATTAGTTTGATATAAGACACCGTAAATGTTTTATTCAAAAAAAAGAGCACAATCTATATGAACCCTTGTATATCAATAACAAAATTGATAACCCTTCATATCTGGTTATCCTTACTCGTACTACTGCACATATAATCCAACCATTTTTGAAATCTCTTGATCTATATATATCAGTGATATTGAACTGAAATTCATTACCAAAAATCCACATTGAATGATATATCCCAGTCATCTGGATAAACAGATATAACGAGGAGCCGGGGAAAATTAAAATACTATACTGACTAGATATTCCACTCATGTGATTTATAGAAACTTTTTCTTAATTTAAATGGTACATAACTCTATATGTTGAGTACCCATAATGGGTGTCCTAATAATGTTTTCCCATTTATTGTAAATATACCACATATTAGACATAGGAAAATATATGTGATATAAAATAAAATCAAAATATCTTTCAGTTACCATAACATGATTCAACAAAATTAATGCTCTGAATTATTTTCCAGGATTTTTTAGTAGTATGAAAACATAAATACAACATCATTTTAGATGAAACATTTATGCACATGACATCTACACATTTCCATAGACCATAAAATGAATTTTTTTTTGTAGACTATATTCATAAAATATTTAATTCTCTATATATCATTGACATATATAATAATTATCATCATTATAGAATCCTAATTGAGAAATGATACATAGTGCACTCTATCAAAACCAACGGAGTGAAAAAATTGGAATGGGAGATCTATGATCTCAATAAGGGTTAACAGGAAATATATCAAAAATAAGAGATCATAAAATGAGAATAAATGCATGATTACGTAATTAAAAGCATGGTATTAATATAAATGACTAATACAAAGATAATAAAAGATCATAGACTCCAAGATATAGTTATACAAAATTAATGGAGAATAAGGGCTTCAATGAAATTATTAACATTTGTAATGAGTAAAATAGGATGGAGGAATCATAATCAATGGGAATAGTAATCTTTTAAACATTAAAATTAATGATAATATCCATGCACATTACTATGTTCAATTTTAGAAGGTATCATTATAAAATAAACAAATATAAAAGTAGTGTTTCACAGTCATGTCCATGAATAATCATTTGGTAATATCAAGAAGTAATCATAATAATTCTTCAAAATATGAACATAACTATTAAAAATCAATAACATGGTTATCATAAAAATACCATGAGATATCTACATCACATTAATAAATTCTTTATAGGAATTTAAGGTACCTTATTGTCACATAATCAAAATACAAATACCTGTATTGATTAATGTAAAGAGTACATTTATTATTTCATCATTACCTAAAATTTTTGAAAAATATTAGTCACATCAGAATTAAAATAATTAATTATCTAGGGAAATATTTAATATTGTATCAGTAGATTATGTCACCAACGACTGATATGTAAAATCAATGGACACCATTAGAGATTGTAATATATTTAAAATATCACTTGAACAATTATTCGAGAAGATAATATTTTAATTTTGAGGTCTCATTCTTAAAATATTAAAAAAAAATTTAAATAAAGAAGCCCATGTATATTAAATGTACCCTTGAAACATGTAGTCAGTTCATAAAATGATGGGGTAGTCATGATGGTAGTAAATATTATTTGTGAGGTATTTATTTGTAATAAATATTATTGGAACCTTTTTGGTAAATGTAACTCATTAATAAATTATAAGAAGATTACTTCTAATCATTTTTATCAAATTTACAATATTAGAAAATTGAATTTAATGAATCATATTTAATTGGTAAAAATATTCTCAAAAATTATTAATTGAAAATAATTACACATAAAGTAATATTCTAGATTAATGAGGAAATAAATTATGAATTTCATTAAATAATAATATCAACTTTTTTATGAATCAATGAGAAGGAAATTGTAATATTACAGGAATATTTATTGAATATCATATTGATATATGTGGGTGATAGGAAAAGAACAACATAATTTCATTCAATGAAAATGTACAAAACAAAATTCAAAAAATTGTGATTTCAATAAATATCCCAAATATCTAGTATCATAGTGATCATTAATAATTTAATATGAATGGATAAAAAAATAAATATATTTTTACTAATATTCTAGAACCATATTAAGTAAAAAAATAATATTACCATTTTATTAAAAATACTTCTTCGTAATTCACTTTCAGTTTAAATCAAGGCATTTTTTAATGAAACTATACATTTAATGTATATGGTACATTCAACATGGAAATGGTTTCATAATAAATAGAATATTGATAATATCATATGTATCATATATATTCATTATATTTGATTTTATAAAAAATATTACAAATTAACGATGAAAATTACATACATCACTAAATATAGACAATAGTCCATATAAAATCATTAGAGATGTTTCATGTTTTTGGTTGATTTTTTTAAAGATAGATAAATTAAAATTAAAAATTATTTTAATAAAAATTATATCATAATATATATATATATATATATATATATATTAACTTTATATCTAATTTTTATAATACAAGTTAAAAACTACATATGAATCAAAATGCCTTATGGTGGCGGTAGTCCAAATGTATACTTGAGCGACATTATCATTTTTCAATAGATGAAAATGTAAGAAGGTAGAAAATATTATATAACTAAGAATAATAACTATTTTATGAATATTATTGAGAATTATTAAATATATCACAAATCAATTTTTTGAAAAATGGTGATTGAAAATGAATTTAATTTCTACATGGAGGTTGTAGTCCGAACATATAGATGAGCAATAATTTAATTTACTACCTGATTTAAATAAGGGTTTAACTGGGTTTCACCATAATCATTATGATATATCACTATTTTTATATAAATAAATTAACTATATAATGAGGGATTTGAATGATTTAGTGAAATTAAATTTATAACGAATCATCAAATAGATCATTAAACCACTACATTAAGAACCCTCTAAAAATAATCTCATGAGTTCATGATATAATATATAATGGACAAAATAATCTATCTTATAGGTATAGAGAATATGAAAAAAATAATTTGTTAAGTTTTTTAGATATTTTTCATAGGTGTAATGAATAATAGTTTAAAGTAAGTTTACTTTAACAAGAAAGGGTAGTGGCACACATGTAATTGTCGATAATATTAAATTATTATAGCCACCATCAACGGAATTTGGCATTATATTTCCTCATGTTCAAATATTTTAAAGACCATTATGTTTAAATGATTTAATGGATTAGTTACCAACATATAATAAAAAACATTCCTTTTCCCATAAATGTAAATTTATTATAATTTATATAAAAGTAAAAAATCAATGAAGAGTATGAAGCATCTCATATAAGTTATTTCACACATGTAATCCATCATAAGTCAAATATTTTTATAAACCATACATAAAATATTATGTTATATATTTTAATTAATTAAAAAATCAATTTGAACTCAAGAAATAATATGTAACTCACTTTTCTAAAAATATATATACCCTTTTAAAATCATTATCAAGCTTATTTTCATGTTTAGAGTTATCCATACAAAAATCCCATGTTATTAAATTGGTCTAATTAAAAATATTATCACCCTAAAAAATAAATTTTAATGGTTATTGAAACCATTTAATATAAGATTCCTTTCGTTTAAAATATTAATCTCCATGAAAACTCCATATATATATATATATATCATAATATGCATAAAATTTATATATACTAGAATATTAATGAAAAATTGAAATCTCAATTGAAAATAGATAACAAAATAATTATTTTATTTCAATTTAGATATCATACTCATTGTGTTAGGATAGATAGTGAAACTCCCCATTATACATCATAACGAACATATAATCAAATTCTCAACCATTGAAATATAATCCGTTATTCACTTATAAGACAAAATTAATTTGGGATAGGTGGCATATATATATATATATATATTCATTTATGTTATTTTTTTCTACCAAATTATAAAATTTTTAATACAACATCCAAATTAGGAATATGAAAAAATATGAATAAGTATTCCATTGTGGGACCATTTTTTTAACATTTTATACATTAAGATCAACATATAAATAACGTTATTGAATTATTGGTTATCCCTGGTGATTTTTTTATTATGTTCTCCAAAATATTTAGATAACATAAATAATAAATATTTCATAATGGTTCATGCATTGAATGTGATTAAATACTGTTTATTCGAAGGAAGTGTCGAATTAGGTGAGTAGTTTGGGCACTTTATCATGGAGTTGGTGAAAATACAACATTTACACAATACCTCATTAGGGAGTAATTACTATTAGGTATATCATTTTCCGGGCCTACAACAACATAACGAATCCATAAAGAGATATAACCCCTAGGTAAACTATATACTAACAAATTTACAAAATATCAATATGTCATCAGAAATATCGAATTGTTCCTATGAATTTCACTAAATCAATTTTATTCTAATCCCCAAAATATTCAATATTAACCTGACTAACATATAGGGGAATCTAAACCACTGATAACATGATCAATCATAACATAGAAACCCATATATTTTCCTTAATCAAAATTATCATCTCCAATGTTATCTAAACCCCTAAATGAAACAAACTATAATACCCCCCCAAACAATCCCGGATCGGGTTCCATAAACACATAATTTACATTATGAAATTGATACTAAAAATAAATTTCCTATAATAAATACAATGTTCCCTGATTTTTAAGTCTCTCAAATATGAAAATCACATTTAATAAAGGACTTCAGGAATGAGTCTCCATTCTAAAGAGGCTTGTTAATAATAGTGGGGTGAATGGAAATTATTTGGGATATTATAACCCTAATAAAGGGCTAATATTCTATATAAATGATTGTTGATAATAAATATTAGAGTTGTAGAAAAAGAGGGAACATTATAGAATATAATTAAATGGTAAAGGTAAACTATGTAAATGAATAAATAATAATCATTATAAAGTATGGATGGAATGTTCCTACATTTCAAAATTAATTTTATAATAATTAAAGATAAATATTATAAAATATAATCAAATGAACTTCAACATGAACAGCATGTTGGTTACATCTCCAATATCAATTCTGTCCCACATCCAAAATAAATTACAAGGTCATTTGGCCTTGTCTAAACCGATATCCATGTAATCTACTCTGGTAAAAAATGCAATCCAAAATATGTTGTCCGTACAAATCTGTAGGTCGACCCCATAAAGTCTACACAAAAACAATGTGGAAATATATGCATGAATTAATGTGATAATCTTGTAAATAAATTAATTAATTGACATAAAATAACTATTAACCATCTTCCAACTGATTCCAAAATATCTCTGTGCATGTTGAATAATCATGCCAACTATAACCACAGGTCCATCCTATAATGACAAAATAAAGAACATTCCATAGTACAATAATTTCATCATCTTTTAAAATCCATTTCTATAAACAATTGAACATCCATTCCACGAAATCTATATGACAATTTCATCATTACTATGACAATCCCACTATATAAGTGTTTTTGTATAATCGAGAGAATCACATTATATAATCAATTCAACATAATAGGTCCAATTCAATATGACATGAAAAAACATCATAATATCATTAGTTACAATGGTAAATAAATGAAATTACAATATATCTTTAAATTACCCATTCATTTATAAAATTATACATTTTTTTAATTCCAGGCCAATTTGCAAACCATATTTATATAAAAATGACTATTCATTATATAATCCACTAATCCATTTTCAATGGTGAATCAATTACAATTAATCACCTAATATTTTATGTAATTCTAAATAATATATTACGAAATTTTGTAATTTATTATAGTTCAATTGTAGTTCCAACCAATAAGTTTCAATAGGACATGTCTCAAAACCATTGAATCCAAGGGTTTTCAAGGACTAATCGACCACGTGATTTATCATTACCTATTATTTAGTTAATTATAGAGAATATTATTTTTTTTAAATTAAAAAAATATTAAAAATACATAAATAATTATAAATAGACCATGGGGATTTGTTTTAGACATCCTATATTAAACTGGTCATCAAACAATGCACTAAATAGGAAATGACAATAGCATTGAAGGTGAAAAATATTCCATGAATTTTGATAGGTATTGCTAGATAATGATCAAAACAAAAAACAATAGCTTCAAAAAGATTATAGTGATCCAATGATAAAAAAATATTTGTGAATCCCCAATAAAAATAAATAAATTATGATCAAAAGCTTCATTGGGATGTCTAAAATGGATGAAGGATCTAAAAAATCAACTGGCATAGATCAAGGGTCCAAGAGAGAAGTGATACATAAACATGACGACTGGATATTATGAATTGTGTGGTTTTAAAATGTCGAACCAGATAAATAAATATTTATTAATACATTGATTTTAGGTATTTCACAATTAATGAGTCCCACCTTATAATTCACCACCTCATGTGAAAATAACCATCATCAATTATTACATCTCATGAACCATTTTCACAATGTGAATTCATTTCAAACTCACAAAATTCCTATCATATTTTTATCTCATTTACACATCATGTAATAAGTTCATGGACTATATCCATTTCAATTAATAAAACAGTTCATTATATCTCCCTAGATACATTTATTTATCAGGTAATAAGTTCCCATTCTGTAAAAATTTAACATCAGGAGTAGGTTCACTACATCCACCTATCTACATTTACATATCATTTAACAAGTTCACACTGTGTAACTATTTAGCTTCAAGATCAACTTCATGTTGTGCCCAATTCCCCATTTACACATCAGGAAATAGGTTCAGGTGGTGTACATTTATGTATCATTAAACTCTACCATGCTTTTATAGAATATCCTAGAAAAACTCCGATGTAATCCAAACCAAAATATAACCATCATATGATTTTTACATAATTATACCTGGACATTGTTAATTCAAAGAAACAAAAAATGTGAACACTAAGTAATTTTTTGTTTTAAATGAACATAATTCACTAATGAGGACATCAACACCATGTTTTATGATGATGAAAAACCTAAAAAAATATAATCAATGAACAACTCAAAGGGGAATATAGCTGAAAAAATTGGATATTACTATATCCACTATAACAAATAACAGTTCATCATTCTTCTAAAAGAATTACTATATGGAACCCAAAAATAGGTCCTTCCAAAATGATCACATAATAGATTCCCACTCATAGGTCTCCATTTAATCATTCCCATAAATCAAAAACACATGAAATAGAGGTATAATAGTTACTTAAGAAGACATCCCACTATAGTCTATAATCCACACTGGCTTCTTCTAAAATGATTCATCTACCCCAAATCTCAATATCTACAATTTAAAAAATATATAATTCTTATGATGATATAACTGAATTTATAATGCTTGAAACATGATTTTCATGGAACTGTAGTGATCTGTAAGGGATGATTGGTATCCACATGACCATCCATTTCAACTATATCGAATGGCGTGATAGTCCTAGATGTTTTCATTCCCTATTTCCAAATACTGTATTTACCAAAACTGAAACCTCCCCTTGGAAAACATTATTACCATTCTAAGACTATGGAGGTCATATCTATTAGTCATTCTCATATTTGGGCCATCTCTCTGTGGACACCAACTGCCTCATAATAAATTGAACATACTCAAACTCCTCATTCATGAGTGTAGGTCCAAATAATTAAAACTCACCTACCTCCAACCAAAGAAGATAAATACATGGAATTACAAAAAAGGAATCCATGATTTAAATCTTGATCCTAGATAGAAATTAGATATTATATTAAAACTCAAAACTTTCCTGATGCTACTCCAACAATCCACTAAAAAAAGATCATAATATATTCTATAGAACTAGAATATTTCATTCAAATTTGTGGTCAATATATGGATGATAGGATGTTCACATAATATCACGTTATCCCAAGGATTTTGGAATATGTTTCCAAAACCGTTAAGTGAAAGATGGATCACTATAAAAAAAGATACTGTTTAGAAAAACATGATACCTTACTACCCACCGAACATAATGACACCTTAAATCACAAATGTTAAATGTATGATTGAGAGTGAAAAAGAGGGATTTCATCAACATTTTATCAATGATACC
Organism: Viscum album; assembly: GCA_963277665.1. Lineage (NCBI taxonomy): Eukaryota > Viridiplantae > Streptophyta > Magnoliopsida > Santalales > Viscaceae > Viscum > Viscum album. The sequence continues at coordinate 861,211,699 of OY728152.1, read as the reverse complement.
TGAATATACAAAATTATAATTCTTTTCAGAGGTAAAACAATAACAAAAAAATAGTGACATCATCCCATTTGAATTATGGAATTAGAATAGGCTGCAATATCCCAACATCACTCTGATGCTCGACCTTCACCTATTGATAGTGGAATCATATCACCATAAAGCCTTATATCTCCTTACTTATTCATATAGACTGGTAATATTTATAGGTTTCATGATATATATATATATATGTGTAAAACCCTTATATATGTCAATTATTGAATCACAAAACTCTCAAAATAGATCCTCGCCAAAGAACAATTTAACCCTCACTCGACTAGAGAAATTATAAAAATATATACTACCAGGAGACCATCCTAACTCTTGCTCACCATTTTATAACTTTTCATTCGGAATGAATCCCAAATAATCAGATAATTACAAACTCTTGATCTTTTTTTAAATAATCGATATAAAAGATGTATGTGTCGTAGGTAGTCTTCCATTAGACTCATGAACATATTGATTTTGTATGAAAATAGTTCCATAATCATCAATTCATCATAAAAATCCATCAGTAACATTATATGAATCTCATGGATTAATTAAATAGGAACTATGGTTCCATTTCCAATTTTATAATGCCTCATAATTCCCAAAAATTATAAATGCATGACCCACCCCCACTTGTAATGGTTTTGGACTCAATGATAAATGATTTTTTAAGGATCTTGTGGACCGCAAAAAACACAATAATCTCATAAAAAATGTTTTTATATTGATTCTCATGGAATATACCGAAACATATAACTATATAACATGATTAGGTTAATTCATATAAACTAGAAGCAACTATTTAAACATATTTGAATCCACTTTGTATTCCTGCATCATAGATACTATAAGTCCCACTATTGAGACATGTAATGTGAGGATAGGTGCTGAAGTAATTCTTATCATCTGATCGTCAAAATCCGTCCTTAAATAAACCAAACAACCATCTTTTATCCATTAATGGAAATAATATATATCTGTTGTTCTAGATTATAAAATTTATTGATGTTGTTTTAGTAATAAAAATTTGAACAAAAATATCTGAATCAAGATTGTATTAGTGGGTCTCTATAATGATACATCACATGTAGCCATATTAGGGTGCATTGCCTCTTCAATCACTATGATGACATAAAAATGTTGTTCACATTATAAATCTATAAATTAAATTTTGTTAACTATACCTAAAAAATATTCTCTCTCAATGTAGTGATATTTATTTAATGATATTATTGATGACCTAATTCATTTAAGGAATACACTACGATTTCATTGGAAAAACAATCCGTATAATCTGCAAGAAATGAAAGAATGATTACAATCTCCATGGCCTGGAATAATGATGGTGTTTTTTCAGAAAAGAAACATTAATACAAACCCATAAAAACCAAAAATACAACTAAAAATATATTGTGGTATTTCTGATGGTCTCACCTTCCACTAGTTGTATCCTGATCTAAAATATATCATAGGGAAGATAATTAAAAATATTTGCCTGTAAAATTGTTCATCTATTAATAAAAGGGGATACTGGTTCTGGACCTCTATATAATTCAATATCTGGTAATACAACCATAATAAAAATGGACCATCATCAATCTTAGAGAAATGAGTTGGAGAAACTCTTAATGATATAATATACAGTATAAAACTAGTATCTTCTAGGTCTTCTTACTATCTTTTCAATTCCCATTGCTCTGATTGTTACATCATACTTTGTGGTATGTAAACCGGATATACTACTGACATTATCTCGATAAAAAATCAATAACTTTATATGGAGGTAACCCATATAACTCATCATCAATGTCTACATGAAAAATGAATAATGTTGGTGGAAATTTATCTTTCTATATTCCACCACCATACAATGTAATAATTTCTTTGTAAGTAGTGAGACAATACTATATTCAATGAATTATTCATGAATGAAAATCCTATATATCTAACACATTTTTCTGAAAATATCTAAATCCTAATGGAGGGAGATAAGAGACTATCCTTTGGGAATAGTAGATATGGGGCACATAGAGATCATTAAAATCAATAATAATAATCAAAATGAAACCTGGCATTTACATAATAAATTGTTTCCAAAAGAATCATTAACCACCAATTTCTAGAGAAAAATTCTTCCAATGTCTGATATTATCTATCCACACTCACAATTTTGAATAAATTATTTAGACATCGTCCTATATTTCAAAAAATCCATTGAAACTTTCAGAATGAAAAATAAAAGATATAATGTAATGTGATACTAATGTATCAATGTAAACAAATGAAAGGTTAGATGATTCATGACACATACCTCTAATGGTATAATTTCATATAACAATAGTATATAACATAATATATATTGTACATATAATTTTCCCCATTTCCCTAGCCTACAGAATTATTCTCATAGTCTTCTCAATCAACCTAGTAGAGCAGCTACTACATTATGGTACTGCATCCACTACGTCTACCTGAAATTATAGATACACGCAAAATTATAGTGTGTTTTGGGGTAGATGTTTAATTCTCATACTCTGGTACCTATCCTAATCACCATCCAGTTATATAATTATTCATAACCATATAAAACATATGTAGGTGTCTGAACATGTCATAATCACAATAATCCAAATTAGGTTAAAGTTCCCAAGGTCGCGGGAGGAAAATCATTCAATTCTTATATAACTATATAGTAACACGTTCTTGAGAATTATTTAATCTTCAATAAATGATCACTCTAATATTCCAATTGAGATAACAATTGCAGTGTTTCATATTTCATCATAAATAAGGGCTCCTAATTAACCGTTCTAAAGCATATTGTCCACTACACATGGACACTCTTTGAATACCTTCTATAATAAGTTTAGAATTCATCACATCATTTAATAATAGAAACAAAATATTTTCCCCTATGACCAAACCTCACAGAATACCCCATCTATAAAATTTATTACCCTAAAGATCACATCTGTTTCTATGTACAACCTATTTCCCTTCCAATCAATAAAACTTTTTGTGTAGTCCATCACTTACAATAACATTGGTTCAAGATAAATGAACATGATATCCTTCATATTACTCAATGTACAAAGATAGTAGTGTCCTATAAAACCTCACTAAGTCCTTCAATGATATCTACTCATGATTTCTCGCATGCTCTAGATTGACCCACCAATGCATTTCAGGTCCATAAAGATTGTATGTAGTAAGAATAATACAAATATATACGGGTGTATAATTCTAATTAATGATCATCAGGATTAAATTGATCTATAACTTGAATTTCGGGTAATCACTCAATAAATATCATAGATGGATGATGTAGCTTAAATTATCTTATAAGATCATACATCATATGAATAGTTAAAATATTCATAAATATTACGATTTTCAAGACCCTCATGAAGATTCAATTATTGAAAACATCAATATAATACTCAAGAGATACAGAAAGCTTGAATTATACTATGTTAGGGGAATGTAGATTTCAGATTTCAGGAGGATTAATTCAAAGCTGACTAAAAGAGTTACCATTTATATGATACAAACTTCACTAGAACCTTGAATAAAAAAATGTTAAACCAAATATGGTGACAATATAAGATTAACAATTATCTATTGGCCTCTCTTAGAATAGAACAAAATTATTTTAGAATAACTTAGTAGTTTATTTATTTCATTTATCAGTTTTGACATTCATATCATATCATAGTTCAGATAGAAAAAAAAGATCACAAACAATAGATATATTCCAATCAGGTATAGTGAATGAAAATATATATCTCTGTTATACTATAATGATGAATTCATACTCATATTTTTCTATACTAGATCACAAGTATAAATATAAAAATAATCCCATAATCGGTAAATTACCGATGGTGAAATAACCTCAACTGTAATAAGAGGACATCATGAACAACAATCTCATCCATGGGAACATAGATTTTCCACTATATATTTTACATGTATAATCAATTAACAAGGTAATTACCAAGTCCATGCACACACACATGCATCTTTTATACCCTTCCAATATATAAAAAATCAATATGAAATAGCATGATCATCATATACAACTTTTCAACATTACCAATCTAGTATTTTCTTATGGTACCAAATAAAGATGGTTGCTGGACGTCATGAACACCCACATGTATTCTAGGGGTTCCAAAATACATTGGGGGTGTGGAAATGATAATTGGGATATTATACCCTCTAATATATAATTACAATATGGTTGAAACAAACAATGATTATAAATGTTTGAGAACAAAAATAATAAGAAATTATAACATACACTAGAATTGTAATGAAAAACCATGAAAATATAATAAAAATATACTATTTAATATCAAAATTGAATATATCAAAATTTCTATTTTAATGTAATACAAATAATTATAAAATATAACACAATAAACAAAATATGGCTTCATCCCGAACCCCATAATGGTCTCGTCGTGAAGATCCATCCCATCTAGTAATCAACAGTCACCTTCAATGTCCTTTTCCCTTGTCCTAACATTTATATTTGTAATATAATGAGGTTCAAATAGTTCCACGAATAGTGTGTAAGTAAAACATCATTGGGTTACACTCCAATTCCTAACATAACCTTTCTCCTAATAATTTCATTCAATAATTTGATTAAAATTTGTATTAATAATAAATTAAAATAATTCAACAATCAACATATTTTATAGCATGATGCAATATCAATGAAAAATCGATACTACCGTGTTAAAAATAACAAATTTTCCATTCTATAAAAACAAGAAAATGAATGCCTCACTATTTAATAATTTCAGCTTCTTTTCAAGTCCCCCTATATAATAATTTCAGCATCTATCTCCAGACATATATATACAAATTTTAGAATTAATAGGATGTGACATTTATGTAAAAAATTCAGCATAATCGGGTGAATCCATCTATGTAAGAATTTCAGAAAAATCAGGAAATTCCCTCAATATAGGCATTTCAACATAACTGATCTTGTTTGATACATTAGGAAGACACATCATGATCTCATAATCCAAAATTTTTATTTCATTAAATATCCTTTTTTTCACAACATATTCACTCGTAAATGATTATCCTATGTCAATTAAAATCCAATTTTCTAACCAATTTTCTACTAGAAGCCACATGTCATTCTATAATTCATTAATATGTTTCCCATTTTAACTCAATCATTATTATTCACCAATGATTTCATAGAATTTGAACCATACTTTTAGCTGTTAACTAATTCATTAGGGTACAGTTGTAGGATCAACCTATAGGCAGGTGTCAGCCACGACTCAACAATGTTGAATCAAAGGTCTTAAAAAGATTAATTCAAAACATTCTTTATCAATACCCATTATTTTGTAAATTAATATACATGTTATATTTGTTAATTATCAAAATATGTGACAAAAATTTATAATTATAATCAACCCATGGGGTTCTTTCTAGAAAATGACCTGAAATTAATGAATAAACAATGGTTACAAAAAGTAAAGACAACAAGAATGATGGTGAATAATATCTACAATAGATACCTATATCCCACCAAATCATGACCAAAATCTTATAAAAAATTAATAATGATATTCCACCATAATAATAAATAACAATGAATCATTGTGGAGAACCATATAAAAACAACCCTATCTCGATCAAAATAATGATCAGCGTATCCAAAATAGAAGAATGAACCCTTAAATTGTCTCAAGTATCTCAATAGTCTAAGTGAGAAGTGATTAATGGTGATAAATAATGTATCTTAGAAAAGAAAATGATTTGAATCCACATATTTGAAGAAATGAACTATTTGAAATCCACTCTTGTTGTGTGTCTCCCATTTTATTAGGTTTTCCAAAAAATGTGCCTCCATGTGTTAAAATACTAGGCAGAAAAAATTACAAAATAGGAGTTAATTTACCTACATTTATTCGTTTCAAACATTGAATGAGTTCATGTAATTTTTTGGGAATCATTTATGTGTAATATAAATTTTTTTCAAAGTGTTTCTATTTCATGACATGAACCAGTTCATAATGTTTCCTATAAAAAATTCCCCATAATGTAATAGCTTCATGGTATGTAACTATTTCACATAATGAATGTGTTCATTCCATTTTCCTAGCTTCCTATAAAATTAATTTAACAAGTTAATGACATGTAATTATTTGATGTCGTGAATCATCACATGATGTCTTCTTGGCAATGTTTACATGAAATGTAACAGACTAACAACATAAAATTTCTAGGATATGTCAGTCAAACATGTTTCTACATTAGATCTCATACACCATATGTTCCTTTAATACACTGGTATAACCCCCATAATCAGTACAGAATATTATACCTAGACTCCATTAATTCAAAAAAATACACATCTTCAAACATTAGTAATTTTTCCCAAGAATAAATTTTTTATTCCAAAATTTGGACTTCACCACCAAGGTTCATGATAATTGAGAACCATACAAAGTGGATAAAAAAAACTCAAAGAGGTACATATCTAGAAAAAAAATATGATCATAAAATAACTATCCCAATACTACATTCCATAAATAAAATAATGAATTATATTCATTCACACAACCATTTAGGTTTAATTATTTAGAGAATTAATGATAACATAAAGAAAATAAATAATTCTTTTCTAATCTATTAGATATTTTTTCCACATTATTTGAAACTTTGTGGAAAATTTTTTTTTTCAAAGCTCCCCATTGATATTTGACATATGTTTCATTATAAAAATATAGTTTTTACTAATTTTCAATAAAACATTGATAATATATATATATTATTTGGTAGATTATAAGAACACAGTTTTAGAAACATATAATTAAATTTTTTAGAACATAAGAATAACATATAGTATTGATTGAATAAATAATATGAATAATTCTATAATCAACCTAATCTTGTGGATTTATATTTATATTCCAATAAATGAATACATGGATAAGAATAAAATATTTGGTCACATAGAAATGGAATGAATTATTCTATAAATAAAAATAGGATTTAGTTTCCATGTTCCCAGAAAAAATTCCTTTATGAGAAGTGGTAAACACTAATACCCAACCTAATTTTTTTCTTATGTCATCTCAATGCATTAATGGGATATATATATATATATATGCATTCTATCATCTAAATTTTTATTATACATTCACCATTATGTAATCATGAATGTTCATACTATTACCTAAGGAACCATAATATGAAGGAATTGATGGTAATCTGCATATTGGAGAATAAACAATATCCTTACAAAATAAACTTGTTTTATTAATTAATAATAATCATGATTTTAAATACATTTCCTCTTCCTAATAAAAGTGGCCAAGTGATCATAAACAATCTACAGAAATAAGGTGGAGAGAAAAACTACATTGTAAACATGACAATAATCTTCTTAATTGGAATATATATATGGTACAAAAAATCTTTTTTTCGTATTAATAGAAATTATTACATTATCTTAATCCACATAGATAATGATGTATTGTGGATATAAAATAAACAAGCACAAGAAGTGAGAAATATTATTCAGAGGGATTACTTATTAGGAGTATATTTCCCAAATTTTTTTGATTGAATACCATATAACAAGATAAAATGGATGAATATTCTAATATATTATGAAATATTTTTATGGGAACATTCATAACATAATAAACGAATGTTGAGTGACCAAAATTAATTATAACTGGGGAGACTACAAAATTAATATAAACAAGAATAAAAGAAAATAATTTGGTTATTAAATGATTTTAAAAAAAATTATATTTTAAATATATATATTTATATTTATATTTATTTTGAATAGACTATACAATGAAAACATGAAGCAAAGTCTTCTTATTTCCACAATGAAACAGAATCTTGAAAAATAAAACCCTGTGGTTTAAGAAACATTCAAATTGAAAATATTTGAAAAAGTGGAAATTTAATTGAACTATAAATAATATTATCATAATATTATACATGATATAATATCTAAAATGGATAGTATATAAAATCCATAAATGAAATTTGGTTTAAAAATCCAAACATTACATAAGAAGATGAATTTATTTTGAAAACCCTTGCATTTATCTCAATTAATTCTGAAATTTCACGAAACATCCCACATAATTAATTTAAATTTATTAAATCGATAAAAATATCCTTATTTTTAACGATAAAAATTTATACAAATTATTTAAATTGATTCTCTACATATACATTTTAGTATGTTTATACATATTTTGACCATCTACTGCAATTAATATTTATCAATTCGAACTAGATTGGAAAAATATATGTTAGTGTCAATTGTTTTAAAGAATTAAATAATTGATAGATCATATATGGTATTGGTATATATGTTCCATGATATTTTGTGAATCTATAATAATATTTCAATGTATCATTAGTTACAACCCATGAAGATGAAATCATTGATGATAATGTTTCAGTTATTCATAACGAATAAATAGGTCTTTTTTAATAATAAATTTAATGATTATATAATATTATAATAAATAGATATTATTTACATATATAAATCATATTTTTATCTTATTAAATTTCATATAGTCATTCATGATATAATTACATAGCAATTTTCCAGTTAGTGTTCACACCAACCCAAGTAAGAACCAACCAATATTAAATGACCATTAGTTGAAAATTTCAGTGTAATACAATTATACATGAATAATAATTATATTATAAAGTATATATAAGTATGAAATAATAAAATTTTTAATAATTAAAATTTTAATATAATTTATATAAAATAATTATATATAAATATTATATGAATTTCCTCTTACTATGCTTGTTTTGAATGATTGAATTAATGATAATTGTTTTTTAAATATCGTTAATAAGTTCTCCAATTATTCATAAGGAATAAATAATGATATACAAAAATTATTCTTTAAAATAATTTTTGGACCATCTATGATTGGATGTAATTAAAAGATAAACAATACTCAATCATTCCATGGAATGGTGGTCCACAAAAATAAATGGTCGTTGATTTCATTTTTGATATTAAAAAATAAATTTTAACATGTTTTTTAATTTATGAATATAAAATTTGATTGATATATTATTGTTATATTTTAAATTCCATATTATCAAAACAATTTATTATGTTGAATGAGAATGAATCATGTTTCATCGGGGAGGTTGTATTCCACAGACAACGTGATTGAAAAATTTATTTCACATCAATTAAAAGTGAATGATTGTTAATACTTTTACCATCATTATTATAAGGACCCAACCTTAAAAAATTAAATAATCATAAATTAAATGAAAAATTCACATTGGTGATCTTTTTAGGTTTTGAGTATTAGATAATTATTCCATAACTATTACAAAACATCTTGAATATTATATGTAGAAAATACAACTCAGTATTAATTTTTCATAAAATATAAACTCATAAAAAGAAAAATTTCTAGTTCAATGTTTTCGATAGAAATACTTTTTCTTGATCCAATCCATCTCTAAGTCCAAGGGAAAACATATCATAAAATTTGGATAATCATGAAAAACTCATTAAGGGTTATAAAATATGGATGGATAACATTAGCCCGTCAAAAAATACAAATCAATGAAACCATACTTTTTAATCATAACATACCTTACGAAATCATAATACTTATTAACAACACACAGAAATCATAAATCATAAAGGAAACTATTGGGATACATAATATCTGTACAATTTAGTTATCCTAGGTATATAGCGTGTTACGTTGGAATACCCATCACAGTATATTCCCTAAATATCATAAGAGAAACATTATTGTTTACCTCCATCACATTACCCAATGCATCGGAGAGATATCGCAGGAACACCTGCCATATGATTATCAAGGAACCACCCATATATGTAAACAATGAACAAAGACAATAACATATTCATTACACTTAAAACATGTATAAAGGAAAAACAACATTTCAACATTTCAATCACAACATATCATTTAATGATTTTTACACTATCAATGCATTGCCAAATCATTTTCAAAATCACTGAAAACATTAAATAAAATGATTAATTTAATAAAAGTGTATCATAACACATTGAAGAATTTAAATGATTTATAATTTTTAAACATTAATTTAAATATGAATAAATCCTAAAATAATTTTAAAACATTGACATTAATGAGATTGATTTATAAGAATAAATCATTAAAACATTTAAAACGGTATTTTAGTTAAAGTGCATTTAACGAAATGAAAGATGCTCAAAAACAAATAATTGAGGAATAAAATTTGATAAATACATTATAATATCATGAGAATAAAATTAATCATGATATATTATTCCAAATGACAGTATTTACACCATATAAGATTGAATTGTCCCATAACAACAATGAAGTCTCAATGTAATAAAAATTGAGACAAAATACTTTATAAAGATCATATCATTATATTAAGTATAATAAGATGAAATAATTATGTGTGAAAAATATAAATAAAATCAATATGGTTGGATATTTAGTTTAAAACAATCACAGTTCATTCATACATATTCATAGAACGACATAATCAACCCGTATAAGTTTAATCCCAAAGAATAGGAATTTGGTTAAGAAGTTCTTTTACATATATTCGACAGCATAACGATGTCACATTAAAATTTAGAAAATGAATTGATGATAGATAAAAAGGTATCTAATAACTTGGAAATTAAATTTACTGAAATAAGGATATATAATAACATATCCCAATATAAGAATATGTAAACGAAAAATCATAACAAAAATATGTCTTTTAAAAATAGGAGTGTATAAGGTTCCCTTATAGAATTGGTAACATAGAAAAAAAAACACCCCATGAAATAATTATAATAAAAATAAGATGTAATTACACAGAAATAAAATTATATTAACCAATGAATACAATAATGGGAGTCACATAAACCACACAAAAAGATATAGTGGAAAATATAGAACGAATCTCACGGGAATAAAATGATATATGCAAACACATTACCATGTTGTAATCAATTGAGTTGTATGACCAAAAGATAATTAACACAAAATGAATCATATAAAACCATCAATATTAATAGAATCATGATAATATATATCAAATGGTTGTACACAATGCCCCACATGCAATAAATAAATGGCAAACAATTGAAATCTCAGAGAATTAAAAGTGAGATAAGAAATCGCTTACCTCATGTCCATCATGAATTGTTTGTTCCTTGGACATCCCAAATAACAAACTAAAGTCAAATTATACTATATTAAGAAACTATATCATGTTTATTATTCCTTTTTTTCACTTATTACCTTGATATTACAATTAGTTAATTATTTGAATTCGTATAGGACATTTTTTCAATGTTCAGATCTTGAGTCAAAAATGAACTAGTTATAATTATATGAAATCCATGTGTTCAAAAGTACATTATCTCCATAATTATATTCATGATTTGGATATCATATATTTCATATATATCAAGTATATATATGTATTTATAATATTACATAACATTTGGACCTAAGAAATTATATACACCTTTCATGGAGACGGTAAGTTGTATATACGCATGAAAGATGGTTTCGTTTATAATTCATATTATAATGGAATAAAATCATAATAATACATAGTTATAACAAAATTATAATATAATATAATATATAAATAAATTAAATCCATCCTTTATAAATCCAAATTATGATATAAATGAGTCATATATAATTGAGGGTGGGGGTTGTCCGCAATTTCTCAAATGAAATTATCGCGTTTAACCATAACTAAAACCATAATGGTATGTTATAAATGGAAAATACAGAATCATAATTAAAAAATAAACATAATATATATTATATATAAATATAATGTCATCATAATGTCCACCATGAGATGTGGCCGAAGATGTTGGAACAATCGTCATTTCGTGATGCAGTAGTTCATCGTCCACATAAACAATAAGTTATTTATCCATTAGATAGAGTTATGTGTTGTTTTAGTTGAAATAATTCTCATCAAAACAACATAGTATATTTAGGATACTTTTTTTGTTATAATAGAGTAGAATAAAATCAATTTTTGGGGTTGGAGAAGTAAAATAAAATGTAATTACTTTAGAGAAAACGTTTCCTTAAAATCCTGTAACTCCCTTTGGTTTGAAAAAATGGATTTCTTGAAGTGCCTTATGCCTAAGGTAAGGAATTTAGATGGAAAATAAGGATTTTTAGATATTATTTGTGAAAGGTTTGGACGATATATGGGGCATGAGGGGTGTAAGGAAGGAGTTTGTAGTGATGTTATTTTTTAAGGGGGAGGAGGGGATCATTCGGAATGTTGGAAAATATTATTTTATTATATTATTATTTTCAGTTTTTTAAGCTCCAAAACTAATTAAATACTAAGATAAGATGACTCATGGTCTAAATAAAAGCAACTGGTAAAAATTGGACATGTTTTGGATATTGTTTTATTCATTATAATATTATTCATCTAAATATTTTATTAATGTGGTAAATACTGCATCATTATTGTGTCATAAATAATTTTATTTATCTGATGTCTAATAATAATAATAATACCATAATGTAGTAAATATTTATATCTTTCATAATAATATTTATAGTAGATGATATAACTTATTTATCCACATGTAAAAATTATTTTACTAAAAGGTATTTTTTAATGTCATTTTTGCCTCTACATTAAGTTAATTAATATTAAGCGTCATTAATAAACATATGTGTCTCAATGGGGTCCCAAAATCGACCAAAGGATGTATATGGTCGGCCATGACTCATTCAATACATTTACGACATGTTTTTTGGTAATTGTGTATTATTATAATATTATTTTTACCTTGAATTAACCTATTTATCTTTAACCATGGTAAAAAAAGTCAAATGTTTCTATTGACCCAAAAATATTTTCATCTTATTGAACAATATGTTATATATTATTAACAACCATGTATGTAGGTTTTTAGATAATCATTTCACATAAGAGGAAAATTTTCATTTAAACTAAAAAGATATATTTTTAACTACTACATAGTGGTTTATGTATTCAACAAAAAATGATGTTATTTAGAAAAATACTGAAACATCATCCAATGATATACTTGATATTATGAATTCAAAAATTATGTCTATTTTACCAAGATAAAAACATAGTATTTTTATTAATTAATTGAATATTAATTTTCGTTGTCAAATCAAAAAGTGTGTTTTTAAAAAATATTAACTATAAAAAGATTGGCACAGGTTTTTGTATAATTTCTATGTGAAATTAATTCCAATGAAAAAATTGGATTAAATGGTTCAAATATAATCTAATTAGACTTTGAAACCAATTAAAAAAGGTAATATAACCATATAAATAAATTATATTTAATGAAATATTTGAATTAAAATACCATATATTTTCACTATTCATTAAAATTGAATTTTATCAGAAAAGTATAAAAAATTTACCTAAAGTAAATTTTGATGTCCTTATTCTAAAGAAGAATATAATTTTGTAAAAAATTAAAATAAAAATGACCAAAACTATCTTAAAAGACTGGTCTCCATCAAATGGATGTAAATTGACCTTTTTAATAATATTATAGTATTTATGCTTAAAATAATATTTTATTTATTTATTTTAAGCCTCTAAAATTTATTGGATATATGTAAAAACATTTGACAAATAGGTATAACCATATTATAGTTATTTCATTTCATTCCTACCAATAAAACGACTATCCATTAACTAATATTTTAAATAATAATATTAAATTATTATTTTTTAGTATAACTCAAATTTGTGCGCAACATAAGATTTCTCAGAAACTCATTATTGTGTATCATGTACATCAACAAAAATAGCATCCCATTTAAATAAAAATTAATAATTAACTAAAAGATATTAAAAAATATGAAAATTTCATGTTCGTTATTTACCTGGGATGTTACATCCTTCCCCCCATTTGGGAAATGTGTCCCCATAATTTCAAAATTCGGATTGAAAACTTGATTGAAAGGCCCACATCAGATACAGAGTTGATAAAAATATCACTATGAAATAATGGATGTGATGTAAAATGTTTTCCTGAGACAACATATACTAGGATTCTACAATAACATGGATATGGAGAAGAAAAAAAACCATCATTTTCTGATAGCGAGGGATAGAAAACATGATTAGGAGAAAGTTAACAACTACAAAATCACAAACATGTGATGGGTTTAACTGTATTTGATTCCCTAGTAAGAAAATATAACAAAAAATGTTTTTGATTTATGTTAGTTTTCATATTGTTAAATAATTTATTCAAGATCATAAATAAGAACATATGGAAACATGATAACTTTTCATGCAGACTTTGTTGCTTTACAAGATTTAATCCCCAAAATCAACTTTTCTCTAAACGATGAGTATTCAGGATGAATTGTTCATATTTAAAGCACTATAATCAACTTCTAGAGTATCACATAATCCACAAATGATGAACTATATTTTTCCCCTATCATTAGACATTAACTGTAATAAAAATGGTTAGTACCTGATCAGATTATCTCAAAAAGGATAATCTTTTACAAAATGAAAATCTAATCTTAATCTCCAAAATATTCCAAACAATACCCACAGTTAAAAAAATACAATTCAATAAACAATTATCCATAAAATTATTCAATGTAATCAAAACTATCATTTAAACCGAAATCTGAGAAGGATTTAATTACATAGTCTTCCACAATATATCATAACATTTATCTCCAAATAACATTGACTAATTTTGTTTTCTCATACTGAAATGTAATTACCCTAATCACATATTATTTATTATAGGTTAATCATTTCCATAAATAACCCAAATAGCCATAAAAAATAAATTCTTCAAAAATAAAAGTACAATCATTATTCCACAAATTAAATCACATAGTATTAAATTTTACTTAGACATATAGTGTTTCCACAAAAGAGAGAACATCTTCCAAAATAACCTTCATCACATAATCATCGAATCATTTTTTATAATAGTGATATCCATTTGATAAAACATAAGTTCCCAAAATCAAATTATTCTTGATCTATTAAATCATTTACCAAAAATAATAAGTCATACTATCCCAGGTCATCACATTTTCCAATGGTAGGTGATGCGCCCTTGTCTCCCTTCAGTTATGTGTTCAAATCATGCTACCATGGCAGACATGACAGGTTGTCACCATTCCCAATGGATTTTTTATAAAACTCAAAAATAACTAAAACATGTTTTAACCTAAAAGGTTTTCCTATACCTATAATTTTCATCCCAACTCAATAAGACCTTAAGATCTTATATATCTTCATTTTTTATTTCACAACATATTTTAACATAATACAAATACCAAAAGAAAGAACATCATACCCTGATCATGGTGTCCACATGGTTTTATTTACATCTTATTCACATAAGTATATGGTCCATGAATTACAAAAATGACATATACATCCTTCAAAATCATTTTCATCATTTATATAAATACACCTTTTATAACTTGGGCCATATGGGTGTTTGCAGAATAATTGTTTCGGAAATTAATCATTTATGACATATTATTTCAAAACATCTGACATAACATGATTTTTATAAAATAGTTAGACTGAATTTGAGTTTTATCTTTCAATTAATAGTCCTTTTCAAATATCGTAAGAATGTGAGGAGATACAATATTGTAAAAGAAAATAAAAATAGGTTGGGAAAGGGTCTCATTCTTCAGTACCATTTTTAATTTCATAATATGCTTTAAAATCTTGTGATAAGGTAAAATATTTTAAAATTACTTAATAATATTTACCATTCTTGAAAATATGAGAATATTTTGAAAATATGATTTTTTTATATACAACCCATGATCCACAATTATTATGATGTATAGTGGGGGTGTTTGAAATTGTAAATGGCTACATGCAAGTGATTTTTCTGCCAGATAATGATTAACAATCATCCGAACATGACTTTGAAATAATTATTGTAAGTATGTCATCATGAAGAGATAATAATATTGTTTGAGATATACCTCCTATCCTTGTAACCGACATTCCTTGATCTGAGAAATTATTAAAACAATGATTTAACTAAAATAATAGACATAAATACTAACCTTGTGTTTTATGAAAACTCAAAATCCATATAGTTGTCTATACCGACCTTTGATACAAACTATAAGGATCCATCCATAAAACATTACATAATCATTAATTATTAGTATAATTCACATTGACGATCATTTCAGGTTTTGAGTTTTCGAGAATTAGGCCATAAAAATTACATAACAACTTGAACATTACAAGTAGACACTACTACTTAGTAACCATTATTCATTATATATAAAATATTAAAAAGAAACATGACTAGTTCCATGTTTTAGACAAAAAGTCTTTTCTGTAGTCCCATCAATACTTCAGACATGTGGAAAACATTTCATAAAATTGGGATAAGCATAAAAATACCAGTAAGGGTTATAAAATAAGGAAGTAAAACATTATCCCATAAATAAATACAAATTAATAAACCATACTTTTTAATCATATCAAACCTTATGAAATAATAAGATTTATGAATAACACATGAAAATATTAAATAACAATGGTAACTTATGGCATACATAACATCCTTACATTTTAGTTATCACAACTACACAGAGAGATTGGTTGAATACCCATCACAATATATTCCCCAATTCTCTTAAGAGAAGCATTAATGTTTACCTCTATCATGTTACCCAAGGCATTGGAGAGCTATTGCAGGCTCACCCTCTATATGATTATCATAGAACCACCAGTATACGTAACACAATACCCAAAAACCATAAAATATTCATTATATTTAATTCTAGTATAATGGAAATAAAACATTTCCACATTTCAATCACACCATATCATTTAATGATTTCGACATAATAAATTCTTTATCAAACCATTTTCAAAATCATTTAAACTATTTAATAAAAGTGTTTTTGAATCAATGATTCCCATACACAATTGATGATTTTAAAGGATTTTAGCTTCATAAAACATTAATGTCCATATAAATAAGACAAAAAACATTTGAAAACATTTACATTAATGAGAATAATTTATAATAATAAATCATTTAAACATTTAAAACCAAATTTAGTTAAAGATATTTTTAACAAATTATGATACGCTTGAAAAGACATAATTGAGGAATAACATTTAATAAAAAAATTTAATTTCACGAGAATAAAAGTAATCATGATATAATATGCCAAATGATATTATATACATTATATAAGAGTGAATTGGCACAAAACAACAATGAAGTCTCATTGGAATGTAAATTGATATGAAATCCCTTATAAAGATGATATCATAAGATTAAGGATAAAACAAAGGAATAATTTTCTATGAAAAATATAAATATAGTCAATATGATTGGATATTCAGTGTAAAGACATCAGAGGGCATTCACACGTATTCATATCACGACCTAATCAACAAGTAGAATTTTAACCCCAATGAATTGAAATTCGGTTAAGAAGTTCTCTTACAGAAATTCGACAGCCCAACGATGTCACTTTAAAATTCAGAAAATGAGTTAATGAGAGAGACAAGGGTCTATAATCACTTTGACCTAAAATTTTAAGCAATATTGATATATAATATCATATCTCAAAATAAGAAGATGTAAATTAAAAGACAGAACAAAAAGAAGTCTTTAAAAAAGAGGATGGTGAAAGGTTCGCTTATCAATTTTGTATCTTACAAAACATAAAACCAATTAAATAAGGTTCATAAAATGATGATGTAAATACCCATAAATTAAATTATATTACACAATGAATACAATCATTGGCAGTACAAACACCACCCTAAAGGAAATAGTGACAAATATAGCTTGAATTTCATAGGAATAGAAAGTGAGATGGAAACCCCTTACCACGTTGTAATCAATCGAGTCGTATGAAAAATAGTTAATAACAACCATATGAATCATAAAATACCGTGAATATAAATAGATTCATGAAAATATATGTCATATGTTAGTACAAAATACACCACATGCAATAAATAAGAAGCGATCAATGGAAATCTCACAGAATTTAAAGATAGATTAGAAACCCCTTACCTCATGTCTAACATGATGTGTTTGATCATTGTTCTTCCTGAATAATAAAAATAATTTAACATCCAATTTATTATGAAAATTATAAATGTTTATTATTACTTCTATATATCATATTACCTTGATATAATAATTAGTTATTTATTTGAGTTCGTATTGGAGATTTTGTCGATGTTTCGAAGATGACACAAAATTGAACCTGTTATAATTACTAGTTGTCCATGTGGACAAAATTACATTATCTACAGAATGATATTCATGATTTATATATCATATATATCATATATATCAATTATATATATATATATATATTAAATTATAATAGTACAAAACATTTGGAGATGCGAAATGAAATACACCATTCATGGTGAGAATAAGTCACACATACGCATGGATGCTACTGTCATTTATATTTTTTATTATAATGTTATGAAAACATAATTATACATTTTTATATTATAATTATAGTATAATAAAAAATATAATTTCCTTAAATCCATCTTTTAAATGTCCCACATATTGTTTGAACGAGTAATATCAATTTGAGGAGGCGGTTGTACGCACATTCTAAAATGAAATTATCACGCTTAACCCAAATGGAAACAATAAAGGAATGATATAAATGTAAAATAAAGGAAAATAAAGAAAAAATAAACACAATATTATATATATATATATATATATTGTACCATCATTATGGCCACAATGAGTGGGAGTTGGAGATATTTGAACAATCGTCGTTTCGTGATGCAGTAGTTCGCCGTCCACAGAAACAGTATGCTCTTTACCCATTAGATGGTGGTGTGTGTAGGTGTAGATCGAATAATTATCATAAAAACAACCTAGTATATTGAGGATATTTTTTTGTTATAAATGAAAAGAGGAAAGAGTGTTTAGGGTGTTATAGAATTAAATAAAATAAAATACCTTAAGCGAAAATGTTATCATAGTATCGTGTAACACAGTTTGGTTTGAACCAAAAGGATATCATGAAGTGTCTTCTGCCTAGTGTAAGGATTCAAGGTGGAATAAATGTATTTTGAGACCTTATTTTGGTTGGTTTTGGATGATCCATGGGGCTTGAGTCGTGTGAGTAATGGGTTAGAAGTGGTGTCCATTTATAAGTGAAAGGAGGGGATCTTTAGGAAAGTGTGAAAATATTATTTTATTATATAATTATTTTTGGTTTCTAAAGGTCCATTTAAAATAAAGTAATGATAAGATGACTCATGGTATAAATAAAATCATGCAATTATAATTGGACAGGTTTTGGAAACTATTTTAATATTTATAATATTTTGTATTTAAATCATTTATTAATAAGGTAAATAGTATATCATTCTTGTGTCATAAAGAAATAAATTTATTTGATATATAGAAACTATAAAATAATACCATAATGTTAGAAAGATTTTTATCTATAAAAATAAAATTTCTAGTCGAAGAGATAACTTATATAACCCCATGCAAAAATAAATTTTTTAAAGATATTTCTTCATGATATTTTTGCCTTTATGTTAATTAAAATAAATTGTAATTATCAATCATTAGTGGATGCATGGGGTCCCAAAATCGAAACAAGGATTACCATGGTCAACAATGACTCATAAAATAATTTTAGGACATGTGTTATGGTAATTATGTATTATTATAATATTTTTTACCAATTTTTTGATATTTTCCATTAACTATGGTAAATAAATGTCAAAAGTTACTATTTCCCAGAAAATTATATTCATATTATTGAATAAAAGATTTCTAACAAATAATACTATGTATGTCAGATTTTAGAATGTAAATTCACATAAGTGGTAAAATTTCATTTAACTAAAAATTTCTTATCATTAACTACTACATATCAGTTTCACTATTCATGAAAAATTAACGTTTTTTAGAAAAATACCAAAAAACAACCCTAAGATATATATGATATTCTGAATTCAATAATGATTTCTATTTTTATAAATTCAAAACATATAAGTTGGATTAGTTAATTTAAAATTAATTCATGTTTTCAAAACAAAAATCAAGTTTTTTAAATTAATATTAACTATCTAAAGCTTGAGACTTGTTTATGTCCAATTTCAATGTGAAAATAATTCCAATGATCAACATTGGATTAAATGTTGAAAATAAAATCTATCTAAACTTTTAAACAAATTAAAAAGAAAATATAACCTTATAAATAAATTAGATTAAAATACATATTTGAATTAAAATTCAATATTTTTCACAATTCATAAAAAATTGAATTTTATCAGAAAAATACAAAAAAATTGATCCAAACTAAATTTTGATATCCTGATTCTAAAGAAGAATTTTATTTTTTCAAAAAAACCTAAATGTGACGAAAAAATATTTAATGATGGTTCACCACCAAAAGGTGGTAAATCACACTTTTAATGAATATTAATGTATCTATGTGTAAAATTGGATTCATTATTATTTTATGCCTCTATAATTTATTGGATAAATGTAAAAAAATTGAATAACATGTATAACTATTTTTTGTTAGTTATGTTTATTCCTACCATTACAATGGCTAGGCATTAACTACCATTTAAAATAATTATAGTATTTTATTTTATTCATTATAACTCATCATTGTGTGCAATGTAAAATTTCAAAGACACCTATTGTTGTGTATCGGGTACGCCATCGAACATAGAATCACCTTTAAAGTAAAATTAATAATTAATTCACAAATATTAACAAATATGAAAATGTCATATTCTTTATTTACCTGGGATGTTACAATTATACTACAACAATAATATTCTAATTATTATCATTTTATGATATAAATATAAATAAATGGTACATTATGAACAATAAGTTAACATATTTAAATTGAAATAGATAGATCATGTTATAATTTTATATCTCAGTTCATGGATTTTTTTCATACTGATATGTGTTATGTATTAGAGGAAAGAATTTTTAAAATACTAGAACCTCTTAAAAGTGGATAGAAATTTTAGTGACATAATTTGAATGAGATTGGGATTATGAATTATTGTTTTGTGTTGATTGTAAATAATGAAAGGATATCTCAATCAATAAGTGAAAAAGGAATGTTATTTTTGTAGAAACCCAAATATTCTCAATAATGTGAAGTCACTCAAATGTAATATGGATACAAAATAAATAAATAATTGATTAAATATTATATGAGGTCGATAAATACCTTAAAATAAATTTCCTGCATTTTTTTAAATATAATGTTGTTCATTAACTCATAATATGTATATAATTTCTATTTCATCCTTTTACATTGATATTAGTTTTTACATAATGAAAATTTTCAATTATTTTCAAAAATATTGGGGAATATAATATATAATTATTATCCAATGATTATATATTTTTAATCCATTTATTTATATTCACATTATAAAAATGATAAAATATCATTTTTACATAAATATGTGTAATTTTTTAAAAAAAAGTTGGAGAAAATATTTCTTATATTCTAAAATATCCAATAATTGTTTGTAAAATTGAATGGAAAATAAAAAAATTTTAAATTCACATATTCAATAAAAATTGGGTCATGTAAAAATGTTTCCTGGATTTATAAATCATACAGGTATTAAAACTATACCATAAAATTCATGTTATTAGTTAAAATTATATTTTGACCAAAAAATATTTATTTTCAGAAAAATCAGAAAAATCATATTATTAATATATATCACTAAATAGTAAGAAAAATTATTTTATAAATTTAAAGTAGTTTTCATTTTGAAATTTTACATTAAATTAATATAGTGACACATAATAAAAACATATTTTAAGAAAATATATATATATTTGAAAATATTTACTATTATTATTCATATTTCTCGTTTTAAAAAAATTTAATTCATATTAAAACATTATTCATAAAAAATAGATATAACCTCATTAATTATATGTTAATTGAAAATAAATTTCATATCACAACATGAGTTAATATTTAGTTAAATACATATCTATGAATAATATGATCTTATTTTTAATTTTTATTTATGCCAAATCATTTTCATCCACTATAAATGAATCCTTAATATTCAGTTTACTATTAGTTCTTATAGTTGTTACTCCTATTAAATATTTCAAATTCAATGGAAATATTTTAACCCACGTATTTCAATATATATTTTTATCTATATATATCGTGAATTTTATTTGTGTATGGTGTAGTGTGTGGTGAATGATGTTAATAATATTTTCCTAATTAACAGTAATCATATATAAATATCAAAAAGTGTTACAATGATTGACTATATCCTAAATAAATTTATTTCTTTTACGTTTTTCATTGAGCATGAATTTGAAATACATGTTATTGTTTTTTCATAAATATTATGGGATGGGTAATGGTTATGAAATCCCCATATACTTCTAACTCCCATCAAATACTCTCCAATATACCAAAATATACCTTCATGCTATAAAATAACAATTTTCATGTTATATGAATAATCATTATCTTATAGACCTCTATATATTTTCATGCATCCATGATGAGTAGAGAATTATTAAATATTAGCATCATAAAATGGATCTTTAATATACATTGCTATTAAAAACATAATTTTTTAGATGATATTATTCCATTACAATGGTGGTTTAATTCATGAAAATTTCTTGCATTATTCTGTTGTAAAAGATCTTCAATATTATCCTATGTAATCCTAAAATGGAATAATAATAGAATGTTCATCTAGAAATGAAATGATATATACATGGTCCACATGATTTCAATGTCTACATTATATAAACCCCAATAATATTGTTTCTCTTTCCATCCTTATAATCTCAATCTAATGTAGTTCTTCTGAATTAGAGAATCAGACTCCTAGTTTTCCATTTGGTGTTGGAATTGTATTGATCATACATAATAATTAATCAATTCAAACTATCACCATTAGTTAATATTCCGATATTTAATTTGGAATTTTAATATAATGATATTATTACCTATATATATATTAAATAAACCAAACTAATGATAATACATATGTGTTATCAAGGTATAAAAATAAAACACCTTGTAATAAATAATGTGTTATGTAATTTTTTTAACAAAATTTTAATTTCGTTAAGGAATAAGATATCACAATTTCATTTTTCACATGTTTTTCTCAATGTCCCTTATACGATGCATTTAATATATATAACCAATCCATATCCATTTATATGTAATATTAATATAGGTGTGTTTACCAACCTTTTGTACAACTCTTTTTAATTTTTTCACACTCATCATTTGATATGAACAGGGCTCCAAACTATATGAATATTTTTTTTGGATTTCATAGATTTGATAAATCCATCCAAAGGTGTCAATAATTTCCCTGAAACTGATAAAACTATAGAAATTTGATAAAATGGATGGTCGGGGACATTGGTCAATAAAATCCAACCTTGAAGGATCATTTGATGTACTCTAGGATGATATTATATAACTAAAAAATTAAATATTATAGTTAAAATAATTAAAACTTCTTATATTTCTATTAAAAAATATTCTTATATTGGGTCAAATGTAGAATTTTAAAACAACCATTATTATATTATATGATCTTTGTAAATATATTAATATCATATATAATGACTAACAGACACTAATAATGTTGATCTCTTAAGAGAGTATGCACTATATCAATGATCATAACATCTTATGTGTATGCGAAAATGGAATTAATAGAAATTCATAATGTCCATAACTCATAAAAAATATTTTATTTAGTGTATAATCCATTTTTACCAAAAATTTATTATATTAAAAATTAATTTCAATCATTCAAAAGCATTGAGTATATAATTTTTGATGAAACAAGTCATTGTTACAAAGGTTACAAATATTATTTCTATATTGTGATCATTATATTTTCTCCTTCATTAGTAAAATTATTTATTTAACCATCATTTTTATTGAAAACTTTTGTGTCAACCCATTGTGGTCCATTAAAAAATATGAATCCTTTATTGAAATTCATATAATATTTATTATTATATTCGCTAAACTCTTTTGAGTTCATTTTGAAGGAATATTTAAAATTAGTACAGGAATAACTACATGTTAAATTGAAAATATACATCAAGATCTGTAGGAAGACAAGTAAAATATTAATAAAATACATACTCATATTTCACAAAATTATATTTATCATAAATATTGATGTTCTCCCTAACAACAATAGATAATTACAACTCATAATTCAATAGTAAGACTGAAATAATGTATTTTATTCCACTGAAATAATCGAGAGCATCACACTTATAGAAATTTTATTTATTTGAAAAATAAAATGTGAATTTCCATTTATAGTAATTGAAATGATATTTATATTTAGAAATGTTATAAATTAAAAAATGAAAAAATAGGGGGGGGGGATAACGTTTTTTCCGGCAAAATAATTTGGAAAAACATATAATGGATTTGATATATAGAAATTAGTATCATTCGTCATGAAATTATTTGTTTTCACTACAAACTCATCATATAATAACTAGGTTCGTTATTTAATACTAGTATAGAATTATATAAATACAAAAAATTCAATGTAATTAATAAATAATATTGAACATATACCCCCAATATCATCATATTTTTAAACATATACACATTTCATACATAGTACCTTCCATCAAAACCTATATAAGAAAAACCTTACAAATAGTGAGATCAAGTGATTAACCATGCTATACAAGGGAGATATCACTGATAAGAAATCATAAGATGATCACAAGGGTATGATAAAAAAAAGTTAATATCCTAAATGTAAAATAATAATACCTATAAGATAATATATAATAAAATCAAAAATAATTCATATCCATAATCAAGAACAATTCAGGTTTCAAACTGTAATTATATTTGATGTGTAATATTAGAAAAAAAATAATAGATATTTGAACAATTATATTAAATATAATCCCCATGAATATTCTTTTTAACATAGCTATATCAATCATACTGACAGATAAACATTAAAACATATCCATTTGATATCATTTTCGCACATAATCAGAAGAGAATATCGAGAAGCAATAATAATCACACGTCAAAATTTAAAATAGAATATTTTCAATCATGCCCAAAATTATCATAATAATCATATAATGAAACAACCATATCATACTAACCAATTCATTGGAAGAATGTATCATAACCAACAATCAAAAAATCATTATCCAATGATTTTTATACTAAATGATGAATATTGTTTTCAATTATTTATGCCTTATCGAATTTAAATTAAAATTATGTTCACAAAGATCATAATAATTGACCAACAAGGATAAAAATAATTATAGTACCATTTATTCATGTACCTATAGGAACATAGTTAACAAAAATGGATGTTGTTATAGATGAAAATCCCCTCATGATATCAACTAGTCTATTCTTTAAGAAAGTAGAATTTAAATTTTTAAATCACGTATTCAAATCCAAAAAAAATCTTCAATATTATGGAAACTATTTCATTGAAATGAATTGTAGAATGATGTTTTTTATGTAGTGAGTATAGTTTTCATGATGGATGAAAAATTATTTTCTGTGTTATATGTTAAGGAAAATATTAAGGTAAAAAATGTTCTAAATGGTTCATGTTCATAAAAAGGAATATTATTTTAATCCTTTTTATTGATATTCAATTATTTTATAAAAATTCTTCAATCAATCTATGTATTCAAAATAAATATTTATTGAAATATTTTATGTAAAATATTGAAAAGTAACAAAATCATTATAAAACAATAGGGAATCCATGATTATATATTTCGAAATACATCAATTTATATATATTTTAAAGAGATAAAATGGTTAAATTATTTTAATATTACTTGAATAACTATATGAGGAAAAAATATATGGGTGTTAATGGATAATATCAATATGATTTCAATTAATATAAATTTAGCACAAAATTTTTTTAATAGAATTTATTTGCGACATAAATATATTAAATAAATTATTTTAATGTTCCATATATTTTGGTGAAAAGTTATTTAAATATTATATTTCATAACATACTATAAATCATTACATTATAATTTCTTTTTATGCTTTTATTAATAAATTTTGGATCAAAATTGATCTATTTCCAAACATTTTTGTGTTCTATGGTTTGGGAACATTAACCTTGATCATTGATTCATTATCTCCATAAAATTAATAATGAAATATGATTATTATTTATTTAGTATTTATATTTTTATAACTATTTATATATTGAATTATTAAAAAATTAATCATATATCATAGTGGTGATGATAGTCTATATGTATACTTGAGTGATGCTTCTAGTATTTGATTAAATTAAATAATGAAATATAAATAATAATTACCCTTTACCTAAAAATAATACATCTCAAATATAATATATATTCAATAATTATAATATTATTACCATCCATTTATAATAGAAATGAAAAATGCATCACATCACATTTTAGAGGTGCTAGTCCCCACATATGCACGAGTAATGCAATATTTATCAAACTGGTGAGAGGTAAATAAGGTACATAATATTTTATAATTATTAAAGGGAAAATATATAATTAATATGTTGTATTACAAATAAATACATTATAATAAGAATAAATGAAATTTGGTTATTGAAATAGTGTTATATAACTACAAGGAGGTGATGGTCCACATGTGTGAAAGAGTGATATATTCAATTCCCCTATGATAGAAATAGTGTGGAAAATAATTATAACATGAATATAAAAACAATAAATTATATTTAGGATATTATATAAAACTTTTTAATAATAAAGTAAATATTAATTCTTTGTATATGTACAATGAAACATGAAAATATATGTACAATCATAAACCTCTTCATAAATAAAACCCTACTTAATCTCTTATTAAGGACAGTTGGGTGCATATTTTTCCAATAAAATCCATTTCATAACTTGTATAAGTATGTATGGAGAGTATTATTTTATATCATGAAATAGATAAAGGGATAAAAATGTTTGGAGAATAATAAAGAGGGGGTTCCCTTCGAAGATTTTGGGGAGTTCAAAACTTTTTATTATCAATAATATTTAAATATAAGAATGTCAATATCTTGGTCTGGTATATCCAAATTAGATCATGTATAAATATATTATGTGAGTGAATATAAATATATTAATATAATGATAATGATAATTTTTTTTGTGTTAGTGTATCTCCTATATGCTAGTTGAACCCCTTCTTAACAACCTTAAACTATTACAATAGTAGTGATTTTTTGAAATCTATTACTCTTAGTAATATCCATGACTTATGTTTTTCATACTAAATTATATTATTATTCATGATTCTAGAAATAGAAACAATTTTATATGAAATAATTCTTATTATTGTCCAAAATTCATTTTAAAATAATTTCCCAAAACACTACACAATTATTTATAACAAAATGAATATTCAAAGATAAATATAAGTTTACGATCATTATATTACATGTAAAAACTAATAGATGAGAGATTATTTATTTTAATTTATATATTACGTAAATTTTTTATAAGAAACATTCATATGTTGATAATTATTTAGTTTTCTAGGATTCAATCATATTGGGTTAATACAAATATTTTTTAGATTAATGTCACTTTTACTTTAATATGATGATATATTAATTAAAAAATTGTAAATCAATAATTCCATAATATAACTATATAAAAAATAATTTTTGTAATGTTTGTATGCCTATTTATATCTATAAATTCATCTATTAATTTATAACTAATATATTAAATTATATTAATTCAATAATATATAATGTTTTACGAAAATTCACTGTTTCATGTTAAATAACATATCAATTAAATACAATTTATTTTAAGAGAAAAGCATCATAAAATGTTACAGTGATATATGGACACATTCCTTAGGAAAACTAATATATTTTTTATATTTACCAATTGTTTTGTATACGACTTAATATATTACTAGTGGAATGGATAAAAAAATCATTTTAGGGTACATGAGTCCTTTTAATCCTTGTAATCCTCATTAAAAAATATTGAATTCTGAATCTTTATCATAATAAGTTAAATAAATTATCCAAATAGGCTTTAACTAGTCTAGTAGTGATGGTAGTTATACAAATACTCATCCAAGAGCCACACCTAATTGGATATAATTCACCCAAAAAGAAAAACTCTAGTGAAGGTGATTATATGTATTCATATACATATCCATGATCCATGTCCATGAAGATATCATTCCTATAAATGGATATAAACAATTGTTAACGATGCGGTATTTATACTTATAATCATTCACGAGCCACACCCAAGTGGATTTTTTTAAATGATTGTTTTGAAAAAATGATTGACATTGTCGATTTATAAATAAAAAGACAAATGATTTCATGTAATCCTGGTATTGACTTATATAATTTTATATAATTTTATTGTTTGATAATAAAAATCAGGCAGAACATATATAATAGAACCTGATAGATATGAAATATTTTGTATTCATCAAAATAGTAAAAAAATGTGTCTTAACATGATGGAGTGTAACTTTGTAATAGAGAAAAATTACAAAATAAACAAAATAAATCAGGATATGATTTATTAAATTTGTATTTAATCGACATTTTCTTGAATTTAATCAATATGTATCGCCTCTATCACTTTATCCTAATCCAATTAAATAACTGAAATATTCACTAAATTTATTCCATTGATGATAACTTCTTCTAGAAACCAATTGAAATCTACCAATATCCCCTAGTTAGAATCCTAATAATATTGATTACATATCACAATGATGGATTATCCTCAAATTTAGGAAAATTATAAGTATTCTATTCAAAATTAATATGCATTTTATGGGGAACTAGTTTTTGATGATTAATATATTTCACCAATAATCACTCATAAATAAGAATTCATTATAAATTTTCTCCTTAATTCATACTAGAGTTGTTCCCACATGAGTATAAATTATATCATGATAATCATATCTGAAGTATCCTATTATTGAATAAATTCTCTGTGCAAAATATAAATTATAGTAATGTCCCTCATTGGGAGCCATTATTATCAATATCAATATATCATTCCAAAAAAAATTTGACAAAAAATATATTTTAAGCTTCAAGGATTGATTTGGAGTAGCTCATAGGATTTGGGATGAACCTAGGGAATAAATCATTCAGGGATATAACATCAAATACATCAATTTAGATTGAGGGACTCAACGAAATCTCATAGATCTTGTGATCTATCATTTAAATTTGAATGAGGGCCTAATTAATAATCTCCATTAATAATACTAGTTAACTCATCGATATTAATAAACATGTATGCATTAGAAATCAAAATAAAATGGAATGTGAACTATAGAATTTATGAAAACATACAAATATTATGGTTTGGGTTTCAATAATAGGCACGACCTCAAATAAAAGAGTATTCACATATTCTCCCATAGTCGGTGTTATATTATCAGTATGCATCAGAATGATTATCATTAGTTTTTTTATCATTACACATTACTAAAAGAGTAATAATGACTGACATTCACCAGGTTAAATGGTTTTTATTAGATTATACACATGATTTATTATCTTATTTACTAACGAGGATGCATAATAATATTTAATAATTCCCTCTCATGAATCCCCATGTTCATCCATATAATTTCCAATAGGAACTATACTCTTGGGGTTATACTAAGGTGATACCTCCAATGATGACCATGAAGGATCACGGTATCCTACATGCAAAGTAGATTTCCAATGATTCCTATAGATATAGATTAATGATTCATGCAGGAGTATACTGATAATACAAAATGAAATTTATAATTCAATTTGAAAGTGGGTGATTAAGGCCCTTCCTCTACCATGTTGATATTTTTTATTTATTATTAGGTGTTATGACAATAAAAATCAATTGATCCATGTCATATCATTTACATTAACTGGTGAAATTTAAAATAACTTATTTTAATGCTAAAATATAATAGATTGTACATAGGATCCTTATTGAGTTTAATCCTAAAAAGAAAACCATTTCCACCTCCAATGGTAAGGACAATTGATACATGACCCATGTCATATTCTATGTCCTGGTATTCATAGAATGTTATTGTGGTCAAGTATATTTTATCCTCTAGGGTATGGAAAATGATAACTTACTCTGGGAAACGCGATGCATCTAGACCTATAGAACTAAAAATAGTTTTGAAATAAGTTAGTGTGCTATTATGTACGCCTCAAGAACAGTTCCTGTAGAAGGTTATTTTTAATATATACAAAATGAATTTAGGTGAATCCAAGTACCCTATAACATTTCAGCATACATTATAACGATTTATTCACATAAGAAAATCTATGAAGGGTTGATATATGATTGTTTAGAAATCATCTTTTATATGTTGGATATTACTGTCTGCATGGGGCCACTACATCTATAGAACATAATCCTCTAATTCCAGTAGAATTATAAAATATTATTGAGATATCAGTGAAATCATGTTAGTGTATAGTTGGGATTTTATGGAAGATAGTGTTTGTTAGGGATAATAGAAAATTAAATCTAATAGATAATGATATGGTGATTCAAATTTAGAATTAATATATTTTCTGAATTATTTATTTTTTTCGCATCCTATGGTGTCTCAGGGTCAATATAGTTTCCTTCATCACTTGTCCTTGAATACAACAGAAACAATAACCACTTTAAAAGAATTGTTGTATTTTATATCTGGTGGATATAATCCTAATGATCTACTATATATTATTCATCTCTAATTGGGTCATCTTCATATATGGTTTCATTTATTACAATTCCCAGGGAAAAAATTTTATGATGAATGTAAATTTAGTTGATGGTAATAAAAACCAATTTTTTAATTTTATATTTTCTCATTGTGTCCCACATACACTATGTATATAGGTATTTGTTGACAATAAGAGTATTGGGAAACATGAGTGTTTCAATCCTTGAAGATGACAGACCCATTTTATTCACTTCCATCATCGATATCTAGAAAAATGGAGGACACATTAATGTGACCTTATCTCAATGCATTTACACTCCTATCAGCTATTTGTACAGCCTAATTATAGACAATATGACATCTTTCCCTATCTCAATATCATCTAAAATTTGGACTTCAGTAGTCCATTAAATTTGGTTAAATGATTTCCTAGTTTCGTTCAATTCTATGTGGGGATCCAACAATCATTATAATAATCTATATTCCCATTGAAAACATTTATTTTGTGAAAATGAAGTTATGAACTCATCTCCTCCCATGTAACAATAATTCAATATTAGTAAACCATTATTGGACACATCTCAACATCTATTCACATTGGATTGGAAGATTTTTCTACAAAATGAAGATAAAAAACATTTTAAAAATGTAATGAATATAACCTTATCTGATGGCGTTATGATTGATCAGATCCACTATGATTCCTTCTCATAAGGATAAAAATTATGAAAGTATATCAAGATTCTATGGTTCATCATGAACTTTGAAACTGCTATATGGATGATTTAAAATAAAAATTGGGTCCTTCAATTGTATATCTATATTCTCATACTATACTTATAATACTATTAACCTTACACTGCTATACTCAGACTATAAGTTATAAAAGTAGAATCATAGATACACTGGGTATGAATAAATTCATACCAACTAATGATGGATTTATACACCACCGCACAACATAGACGGTTCCTACAAGACAAAACATGGATTTTCTTTTGTAGGCATTCTCTAGACATTGGAATCATTTGTTTAGTTCTTGCACTATGATGATAATCCTTTTATAGCTGACCAACTAGGTATCCATCATGAAAGTTCCTCTTTAGAAACCCAAATTTTTTTCTCACAACAAGAAAAATATATCTAATAAAGTATTTTACATGAA
Organism: Viscum album; assembly: GCA_963277665.1. Classification (NCBI taxonomy): domain Eukaryota; kingdom Viridiplantae; phylum Streptophyta; class Magnoliopsida; order Santalales; family Viscaceae; genus Viscum; species Viscum album. The sequence goes on along the minus strand of OY728152.1, from coordinate 861,179,647 downwards.
ATGTTACCAAACTGGGAAAAGATACTCTCATAATGGTAACATACAAGGAAAAAAATATTTAATTGTCCCTCTTCTAGAGTTTTATATTATGCACATTGGGGTCCATGATTCTGATTCATCGGGAATTCTAATGGAATATTAGTCATTGGTTTTTAAAGTCACAAATCATAGAAATGGTTTCCCTCAATAAATTTTAAAAATCAACCTTTGGATGGATATTATCAAGAATTATACATTTATTTATTTCATGTTGTGGTTTGGATATTGGTTGGGTCCTCTCATTATTCTCATTTGTATAGACATTCAAGAGAAATCAATCATACATATCCAATATTATCAAATCCCCGATGATTTTCTACATATCGTAGAGGATGATTCCCAAATAACCATACTCTAAAAAGATGTTATCATTGTCAGGTCTCTATATATTAGTGAATTAATGAATTAGTTCTAGGCTGGGATGTGGAAAGTTGTTTGAAATCCAGATAGTTCACATAATCCAACTACATTAAAGACTTTTTAATATTCCATTGAGATACATGACACCCAGTATGGCCACCCCCAACCCATGATGACCCCCTCTATAATGAAGATCCCAAAAATTTCATCTGATGATGATAATGATTTATTGTTGAATTCTTGTTGATGGGACAATATCTAAAAAATTATTTCTCATATTTTCATTTTAATCCTATAAAATCATATAATTATTGCCTATGACTTACCCTTTATGATGGTTAATAATTTTAATTAATAACTCAATCAGTTATATAGAAGGGCATGGTAGAGAATGGTACGTATTAATCCAATTAATCGGTGGATTATCAAACCTTATGGTGAAAATTTTTTAATCATTGAGAAACAGAAATACATATAGGGTAGCTTATCCTATACAAGATAGTCTAAACATCCCATTTTGATTAGACTTTATTATAACTGATGCATTGGTAAAATCAATTTTTGATGTCCAACCATAATTATTTTAATAATATCCTATACACAAGGAGCCAAAATATAGAATTTTTAAATATATTTGTAATAATTATCTAAATATATATTATGAAAATATTTATATTAGACAAAATAAATTATAATATTTTTAATTTTTAATTTTCTATGTAATAAATATGTGGATTTTGAGGTGTAGAACACCTAGAAATTATTAAACCATGAAACAACTATACATACTTCATAGTGTATGAGATATTATGAAAATTATATGGAATATCTGTATAGGAATGTATAGGTTTCCATGGAATCTCATTGCCAGTTTGTTATCATTGTGGATGTGCCCAGAATATTATCGGAGTCAAGGAAGCCATGAATTTTCATGGATGGATAGAAGAGTCTGGATAATAGAGGTATATTAATTATATAATAACCCAATACCACAAATGAATAATATTAAAATGGTATAAGGAAATATATAAATAAATAATAGGGATTTTAAGCATTCAACTACCCAACACACACCTCCTATGAGATCAATATATCTCCCCACAAAGACTGTGGGACACATAGACATCAACATTGTAATTTATGTGAGCTTCAATTTACATCATCATAATAGATCTCTATTTTTATTGATTGAACACAATTCCAATAAGGTAATTAATATATTTTATATACTTTTGTAAAATAATTCAGTGTAATTTGACCACGGATCTAGCTTACTAAATATTAAATGGATTGTGTATTAACAGATAGACCACTTGTGTCTGAGATAAAGAATACAATCAACCAAGTAATAGATATGGGATTTTCCATAAACTATTCATTTTAATACAATCGACGTTACACTTAAAAATATATATTTTATGGAAACCCTCAACTTGTTGACTAATTTCATACCATGATACACTTTTATAATATGTTATTGTCTTACCGTGATCCATAGACGAAGTTCCATAATTGTTATATGAAATAAGGGATGTCCATGTGATAGTCTACCCCATACTTCATGACCAAATATTGTATGAAATAGATTACCATTCCATTGAAAACCCATAAAATTGATCACATTTTGAAAATTATTAAGGAAAAGAGATAATATAGTAAGATGAGATAAATGTATTCACCATAATGTAATTTATGAAATAGATAAATCAGGAAAAATTATTTTCAGTATAAATTTTTATCTATGTGGTCCTAGTTGAATGGATTATTTATGAGACCATTATTTTCAAATATTTACAATGAGTTATTTTTTCTTCACATCTTCCATTATGGTAGGCATACCAATGTAATTTTCATTAGTTTATTGGCTAACCTATTTAGGTTATGACATGGATATTAATTCAGATCATCTACAAATTTCGTTGGGAAATTTCACATTACTCCCTTAGGTGATATAAAATTATTAATTAAATTTATATGTGTATTTTCCTCCTCCAAGAAGATTTTAGGTGGATCAACCAACATCATAGAAAAATACCCCATATAGGTATTTACACTAAAAACCTTGCAAGGGGTCTAGCCACCTATTGTGTGCCTACATAGTGTGTGTACCAACACCTTTATTCAATCAAATATCATAAAGCAACCCTACATTAATGAGATTACCAAAAAGATCATTAAAACTAGGAGTAAATAAGACTAACTCCCAATTTATTCTTTTATACATGGTATTTGTTTAAAATATAGCTATTTTTTTCATGGTATGCCAATAACCACTATGATGTGATCTTCAAAAAATCCACCTTATGCATATAATTATGTTTATAGGATTTTGATATTTCCCTTCTCATAATTTTTGGAGACTTTTGATGAAACAAATCTATATAAGGATTTTCCCAAACAGATGAAACACATGAGGAAATCATAATTATGGATTCAATTTAAAAAGTGTTTTCTTGATATAATTATATATTATTTTTCTCTCATAGATTAATGATGTAATTAGATTTAACATAAATAAAAAATTCCTTGTATGGATGTTACAGCATATAAGGACCAATATATCATTCCTCATAGTTCATATTCCATCTAGGTCATCACTCATGTAGTAAACCCACATTCATTCCTAATGGATTCCATTATTCTAATTCCTCTATATACCACCCTACCTCAAAATAAGTAGTAAGATAGGAAGATATATTTCCTTTTCCTGTATAATTCCCCAAAAAAATTTCATTGTGGATTCCATCATCGAGCGACATATATTCACCTAGGGTTTCATTAGTATGTAATCCCCTCTCAAATTTATTTGTGTAATCCAATTCAATATTACCATTCATCAATTTTTTTAGAACATTGTGATTACACTATAAGGAATAATAGATTTGAGATTCTCATTAAATTGGTATGATTACAAAATAATACTATATATACCACCAAATAGATATATCCACTATTGAAAACTTCTCTAATATTTTTTCTAAAATGTTACATGAAACAAAATGGGAATCCATATATGTTAAATCACATCTCTAACAAATGATGTCACCCCATTCACAACATAAATTTTCATATAATATTATGTTAAAAAAATTGTCTAGTGTCATTAACACACATTGTTAAACTATACGGATTGAACCTTTTAGCATGGACTTAGAAACTCTCTCTCAATCTACACAGGCTTTGATTCATTTTTACCATGATTACTATTGTGCCTATACATGGTCAAAAGACATCATGAAACATTCAAACAAACAAAAATGTTGACACAATCCTTGTGGAACCATACACTACATTTCTCACAAATGATATATTACTTATAAAATTTAATATCCCCCTTCAGATCATACTCCTGATGAAATTTACCCTATTTCATTACGATCCATATTCCTTTGAGAAATGTTCACAAATTTATCATTATCACATATTCCAAATAAATATATTATTTTCCATGAGAGCCATATTTCATCTAGATGGACACCAAATCCTACCACATTTGGCAATATTTCCATCAATCCAAATCATAAATATATTCCAATACATATGTTACACATAATTTAATAATAAAAAACATTCAAAAAATCTTCCTTATCACATGAAATTAAATATAATAGATTAGTCCATTCAAAATGAACTCAAAATTAAATTCATGTACCATTAATGGAAAATAATGTGTATTATTTTTGATTAATTTCAAAAGGATATTGACGAAGACACAATTATTATTATCACCTCAACATCGTCAACACATACTACAGCCCAAGATGAACATAATATCTAAAACACCAATTCCTATATTATGGAATAATAATTATGGAAAACAACTAATACAGTTATATTGTAACATTAATGCCCACAAATTAACAACTATGGCCCTAAGGGTTACCTCTCCTACACCGGGGAGTTGGATGATTCAAAAAACTAATTATCTGAATTGGATAGTCTGAAATTAGAAACGCATACAATGTAATTGGGGTTATGATATAGAAATATCATTCCATTAACCAGTTGAAATTCATAAGAATCACTAGATAATAATCTCAGGTATTTATAACCGTTTGAATGAAGGTGTACAATAACATCCCCACCAACGTATCCCAAAAAATATGGGTGTGTCGATGATTCCAATCTAAAATAGTGATGGTGATGATGTAATTTATACATATGAGATGAAATCTTTTATATATCATTTAATTAGTCAACTAATAATTATTAAATACATAATTTAATAATACATCACAAAATTTTAGTATCATAATGTTCTAATAGGAAGATCAATGAACAAACCAAGCCATGATTCCTTTTATTTTCACATATAACCAACGGTTGTTCAGGAAAAAAAATAATTGTTTTATTCTAAATTTAATATATTGATCAATGTTTAGTTGAAATACAAATGATAATTTTCTATTACTGAGAGCCATAAATATCATCAGCCACATGTGGGTGATTCAATAAAAATCCTAGTGAAAGAAGAGAGGATACAATGAATAGTAAATGACTAACATTGTTAAAGCTATCAAATTATTAAGGAATTTATTTTAAGGATAATATTACTCTATTATAAATTATTATATTAAGAAAATATTTTTCATTTTGATGACACAAATAAATAATTGTTTAATCAAATTGGATTGAAACTAATGTTTTTGTAAAATAATGTAGAGAAGGATATCTATAACCACTAAAGAGATAGGTCACAAATTAATCAGGTTCAAATTATTATTTCAACACCAAACTATACATTTTATAGTATGGGTAAATCATTGAGATATTGGTTTTCTATGAAAGAAACTTTTTAAAAAGCGATGATGTTTATGAATGAAAAGGTGGATGACAACATATACATAAATGGTATAAGTATGAATAATATAATTATTCTTGTTATTATTTATGAGAGGATTTTTATAGTTTATGAGGAGATTATAAACATAATAAAAATAAATATAATATTTAAATTTATTGGTAGATGGAATTATTCACCAGATTATGATTAATACAATTAGAAAATTATATTTTTATTTCCAAAGGGAATTATTATAATTAGTTATTATATTTTTTTGTAATGGATAAAAAATAAGGCAAAATAAAATTTGTATATTTTTTAAAATATCAATATACAATGAATTAAATAAAAATAAATTAAATTAATTTTATATTATTATTAGACATATTCATTATGTGATTGGATTGTTACTGAAAATTGTATTTCTTTTAATATTTTATTAATTATGTAAATGTGATTATAGAAGGATATAATTTATGAAAACATTTTTTATACCATAGTATATGTGATTATTGGAATATGGATTTCATTTCACAGTAAAATAAGTCTTGATGTCCATTAAAATGATGATTTAGTTGGGGTGAGATATGTTTTTGATAAAATCCTATCTAAAGAGGTTCACTCTTTTAGGATTTATTTTAATAGTGAACCTAGAATTTTACTTATAATGATAAATTATTTAAATATAATTATTCATATGAGTACATGTCATGGATTGTGAGTCTCATGTCTTTGATGACTTCGTACATAAAATTTAAACCATGGATCTAAATAAAATGTTTCATTATTTAATATCCATAAATAGATCCTAACTTCTTTAGTTGCCTTAAATATGCACAGTGTTCACTGGGGAACGCATGAAAAAAGGGATGAGCTAAAATCCTAATGAGGAAATAAGCATAGTAATAATTCATTAATAGATGGGTCTGAAGGCATGGAGTAATGAAAATAAAATTCATGGTAGACACGAATTAATAGCATGTAAACATGGGATCATATAAACATGGTGTCATAAAAATGTACCAGTAACATCAAACATTACTTTATAATGATTCAAGGCTATCCTCGAAGACCGTCACAAATCATAGCATAAAACAAGGCTGATCTCCATAATCATCGCACATGGTAGCATAATACAAGTCTAACCGCCAAGATCGTCGCACATAATTTCCCATGAGACTCATGTTTTCTCAATATATTGGCGAACTATATGGTCCACAATATAATAACATTTAATTATTACGTTTTCTAGATAAATAATCATAAATAATCTATCATACATAAACGTATAGGTTACCCATTGAAACAATTGGGTACCACATTCCAACAATAATGTATAACAAATGGGTGTATTGTAAAAGTCACCATTAAAGAATGGAAATAAAATATACATTTAAATTAATAATGTCAAATAGGAAATAATCAAGGTATGCGATATCCTATAGATTTGAGAAGATATAGGAATAATATTTAATAAATTTTAGCAGTAAAACATTTTTGGGCTGTTCTTAAGAAAATACTACTGAGCCTTTTAAAATGGAAAGGTAAAAATACATTATATAAAAACATAAGTGAACATAGAAGGATTTAGTTAAAAATAATGTCTAATTTTACAATAGTAATGCTGGGTTAATACACAAGTTATATTTCACTTGAAATAGGGTAACAATTAAGGATATTCCCTCAAAACATGTTTTCTTATCAAGAAGTATTAAGGATGAAATCACTTACAAACATGTATATATATAAAATATAATTATGGTAGGTTAATTATAAAAATATATTGGTATATTTAAAAAACATTTATAATATTATCACAAAAATATAAGATAAATTCATTTTGGTAAAATGATGATAAGGTAACCTGATGGAACATAGGAGGTTCAGGTAGAATCCCTTACAGATTATAAACATGGTATCGAGTGTACTTAAGAGAGATTAATGAGAGAAAAACTGGTTTATCATCACTTATAAATCATTCAGTATGTATGGGGGAGGTGATAAAAAATACCCCATAATTAGAGATTAGACATATAATGGCATAACATAGTGTACATTCATGAATAAAAGTTAAATAGAGAAGGTCCCTTACCTTAAGTATGCTTGTGTTCATTGGATGATCTTAATGACATGAATATTAAATTAGGTTCATTTATCAAAAATTATATAACATATTTTACATATAAATTACATATTTTATCCTTTTTATGTAAATTCATAACCTTTTTTTGTTGTGATGTACAATTGCATTGATTGGGTCTATTTGTTTCATGGGTTATGATGATCAATTCACTTATATTCATGTTCGAATACACATTTATGACTAGAGTGGATGTCAAAAATTGACATTATATGAAATTTTTGTACATCCAAATGATTAAATTTTTATAAAAATCAGTTGGTTATTTAATTTGAATGTGAATCATTTTATAATACATTAACAATAAATTCTTGGATTTACATTGTGATTATTCTCAGAATTAACTTGTTTTTTCTAATAATATTTTGCAGAATGTTTGAAAAGGAATCCAGAAAGAAAAATAATATAAAATCAATATTTAGTTGTATTTTCCTACTGTAAAAATGGTTTCATGGGAATAATTTAAATTTTTAATAGAAAATGATAATTTGTTGTCCTTGAATGTGATAAATTTACACATCTTGGACAATGTTTTCATTTATTTCGTATAAATGAAGTGTAAAAGATGTGTTATAATGAATTATTCCATTTTCATAACTAAAATGAAATACATTTATTCTCATGGTTTTTTATTACCATTTTTATTATGGGATGTTAGGAATGAAAAGAGAACAAAGGAACATGAAAAAAAGAGTGAAAATAATTGAGGAATTAACCACTTGATTCAATCATTCTTGAAAGCCTATTCTGTTGAGATGATGTTGTATTTTGAAGTTACTATGGGCTATCAGATGTGTGGGAGGAACTTGGGAAGATATTTTTTAGAACATAAGGAAGGTATAAGGATTTAGAAGAGTGAAGAGGATAAATCTTTGTGGGTGTTTATTATAGGCGATGTGAGAAGGGATTTCTAAATAATTTAGTCATTAGTTTCTTATTTATCCAAAATAAAAGAAATATTAATTATTCATGTGACAAAATATAGTAATATGTTCATTTTAGTTCTAAAAATTGATTATTTACGACAACCATGACTCAAGAATGATGCATAAATTCATGTTTTATCATTTATCATTAATTATTGTATTTTACCATTCATTAGAAATTCATGTATTTTATAAAAATACAAAAAATTCACGGTAACCATTTTACAAATTGTAGAATCCAAAAGTGAAATAAATTTTTAAATAGTAATTTTATAAATATGTTTAATTTAATTTTTTAATTAAAATCAAAATTTACATGAAAAAAAATTGATTTTAGTACTACGACTGATTTTATAATGCATTCAAAAATTACATAAGGTCGTATAAAAATTCATAAAACTAGAGTGCCAAAAAATAATTTATGAAAATTAATTTACATTTTTAATTATAAAATTATTTATAATATGTTCAATTATATATTTATGACATAAAAAAATACATATACTTTTACTGTGGTCATATTATCAATCTTAAGATTACTATATTTTATTTTTATGTTCAAGCATGAGGTAAATATTCTTTTGGAGGTTTGAATTTAAAAAAGGTAATATTATTATTCATAATTGTAGGTTACTATTTATATGGGTAGGTTACCATTCTCCAAAAAATATTGTCTTATCTGACTCCTAACAACTTACAGATCGCAACATTGGATGTCATATTTTTTAAAACCAAATCATAGAGGTGAACGTAATAATTATAAAGATCACATAGTTATTAGTAATTAATTATGTTGTGATTTAATGCGAATATATGAAATAATGATAATAAGGGAATATACATTGATAAAACAGTGGCTCATTACATTATTCCCCTATTATGAAATTTTGATCTCCAAATATCGTTTTCTATTCTTAGTCATAAATATGTGTGGGTATTTTTCTTTAATTTCCTCCAGTTCCCATGTTGCCTCTTCATACTTATGGTTCCTCCATAGTATATTGACTAGGTGAGTAGTATTGTTACATAGATCCTTATTTCTATTATCCATTAACTTCAATCACTTCTTGTCATAAGAATGATCATCATATAACTATACCATCTATAAAGAGAGTACCTATTAAAGATACGGTATGTATGTCCCAATGGGGATATGTGGAAGACATCGTGTACATTTTCCATGGTAGGTGGATGTTCTAGATTCTAGGCCACAACTATAACATGATCACAAATCTCACAATGGAAGATGTACCTAGGACAAAGAATTCCCTTCTTCCAAACCCTCATGACCTTCTTCCATTTAGATATGCATAGAAATACCAAGTCCCCAACATTGAACAAAAGGTACCATAGACAACTATCTGTATTACAGTTTTGTCAAATTCTTTATGTAGTAATTTTATTATTAATAGTTTTCCCCTTATCCATAATTTCCTTGACCATTTCATGTCCTAGATTCATATGCTCACCGACATCATCCCAACACAGTGGTGTTCTTCACCTTTTTCCATAAAGGGATTCGTAGTGTGCCATTAATATGCTCTTGTGGAATCTATTGTTGTTGGATAATTAGTCCAACATAATAGTTTGGTTCTATCCTCCACTGAATTCCATAGACCACACTATATACATATATTATTGTGTATGAATAGTTTTCTCAAATTTGACATCTGTTTGAGGACAATAGGATGTACTGGAGTTCTTTTCAGTACGTATATTATGTTGGAGACATTTCAAGAACATATATATGAATTCTAGATCTAGATAAAATGTAATATATTGTGGAACTCCATGAACCCATATGACTTCTTATATATAAATATAAAATTTGATCGAATTATATGACCTCTCAAATAATGATAATATGCTCTATCTTTTTTAGATGATCCATAATTACCCATATAGAATAGTTTCCTTTAGATTTCCTTGGAAGTCCAGTGACAATGTCCATGGTAATTTTATCCCACTTCTATGTTGGTATGGGAAGTGGTTGCATCATCCCCTAAGAATTGTTTCTTTTAGCTATCACTTGTTATCATACCAAGAATATTGATGTATTATTAGCTATATCATTAATCATAGTTTTCCACTGAATGTTTTTGTGGAGATCTTGATACATCTTTGTTCTCCCTGGGTGTATAGAGAAGGTCGTGCTATATGAGTCATTCAAAATCCCAATCATTTTCACAGGATGAGATGGTAGAAATAATTGTGACAAAAATATTACAACTCATTCGTCATCAATCTTGATGTCATAGGGATTCCAATTCATAATGGCTTCCACCATTTTCTTGATTTTAACATCTTTTCATTGAGCATCCTTTATTTTCTCCATGAGGTATCGTTGAGAAATCATTTGAAAAATGATTTGTGATGTTACGAAAATAATGAATACCATATCCATCACATGAAGATATATGAAGATTGTATCATTTTAAATTCTCATCACTGATAATGATGGAGTATCCCTTATTCATAGAGCATCTGCAACCGTTTTCTCCTTACCGAGATGGTAGTGGATTGACAAGTTATAATACCTAATGAGATCTTGGAATATTCGATGGCGCAAAATAATATCATTTTTTCAAATTTATATTTTAGACTTTTCTGATCATACTATATCTCACACTTCTACCTATAAAGATAATGATGCACTATCTTAAATGAAATGATCATAGTCACTGACTCCAGATCATGCATAGGATGGTTTTACAAATATATTTTAAGCTACCTTTATCCATAGGCCACAACATAGTCTTTTTTGATCATGAAAAAACCTGTTAACTTCTTTGTAGAATCAATGTACATGGAAAATATTTCTCCAAATGTTGTGACTGAGAGTATTGGTATTGTTATTATCCTCATTTTCTACTCCTTATAGTAGTCTTTAAATTCATGAGTCTAGACCAATTTTACAACCTTTCGTGTCATTTATGTCATTATATTCGACAATCATGATATGTTCCTCATAAATAATAGATAATACCCATTTAGACAAAGAAAGTAATGATTCACTATTGCAGATGTTGGCCAGTGCCAATGATCAATTTCCTTTGTAATGGAAGTGACCGCAAATATCCCTTTTTTTGTGATAACATGCCACAAGAATGAAACATCCTCTATCCAGAACATACGTTTACTATAGATTACATACAGCTTCTCCCTTCTAAATTTCATTAAAATAGTATTAAAATTCTCCTCATGTTGGTCCTTTCTGTTTGTGTATATCATAATATCATCAAAAAATACTTCCACACATTTTATGACTTATTCTCTAAACACTCAATTCATTAAATCCATTAAAATTTTTGGATAAATATCGAGCCCGAAGTGAATCACTATGAACTCATAGTGTCCATACCTCATTCGAATGGCACTCTTGGGAAGATCTTCCTTCATCACCTTTAATTGGTGATATCCTGACCGAATATCGAACATAGAGAAATAAATATACCCACAAAGGTGATCAAAAATTTAATCTATTTGATGTAGGGTTACTTGTCTTTTATTGTAAATATATTGAGATTAGGATAATCATTTCAGTGGTGCATTGATCGACCCTTCTTCTTATGTAACTAGACTTGCTCACATCATGGTGAAGCACTCAGGCATATAAAACCCTTATCCAAATTCTCATGTAACTACTTCTTGAGCTCATCCACCTATATTGTGTCCATTATATAAGGTTTATTTTATAATGATAGAGATCTAGGAATATGTTCAATTGAGAACTAAAACTCTTGTCCAGGATGAAGTCTAAGAAATAGTTATGGAAATACATCAGTGCAATCCCTCACGATTGGCATATCTTCGAGCAAGATTATCTCTTTTATCTCAATCATTTGAGCTAGACAAGAATTCTCGAAATGAATTAATATTCACACATTGGATATTAATTATATTAGATATTCATATCCATCCATACAATTATATAATGTCACACACGCCATCTTAAATTAATTTTTATTTTATTTTTATTATTAATTATTGGCGCCGAGTTCTCGCGCTAAGTACCAGGCTGGGTCTCGGACTAAATTTTTTGTTTTTTAATATTTTTTACAGGTTTCAGGCCTATGCGCGGACACCGCATGGTAGGCTGTAGCCGCACGATCGCCCCATGTGCTTTTGAGAATTCCCAAGTGGTATGAGTAGTGGTGTGCAACTTGATCACGGTTTATTAAGTCGTCTTCCAAAAGCACGGTGATCTGGTTTTCAGAGTAAGGTGAATAAACAGTTTAAAATTTAAAAATCACATTAGATATAAATAATAATAATATAACATTGTTGTTTTTATTATCATTACGGTTAATACTAGTAGTATTAATTTTATTAATGATATAGTTGTTATTATTATTACTATTATTATATTGTTATTATGTTATTATTATTATTACTATTGTTGTTGTTGTTTTTTATGTTATTTTTTGCATTCTTCTTCTTCTTCTTGTTATTATTTTTTTATAATTATTATTTTGTTAGTTAATTTTATTAATGTAATATTTATTTTTATTATTAATATTAATAATATTATTATTATTATTATCATAATTTATATTATTATTCTTAATATTAATTTTATTAATATAATAAAATAGAAGAAAACAAACAAAATATTCCCTAAACCCCCATTCTCTTTTGCCGTTGCGCGAGCCCCCCCCCCCCCCTTGTTGGCCGTAGGCCGCACCCCCCCTTCCCCGTAGAGTTCTCCCTTCACCATTCCCCTGCTCCTCTCCTCCCTTCTGCCAGTTCCCTCCGACCACACCCCTGCATGACAACCTCCTACTCTCCTGCTCCGGCCATCAGTGGTGGCCGGAGCTCCAGCCAGCATCGACAGCGGCCCGATCTCACTACCCTTCCCGGCACGATTCTGGAAAACTCGATCCCCACATGCCTAGTGCATTAGTTTTTCTCAAATGCAACAGAGTTTCCCATTTCTGGCATCCCTCTTTCTTCTGATCTATGGGTATTTCATTTCTTTTTGGTGTTTTTCTTCAAATTGACCAAACCCTAATACCTTATTTTGTGATTTGCATATTTTTCTTACTGCCTAGGTTATGCGATTAATGTATCGGGACACATTGTTCAAGGTTCCAGCATCAGCCTCCACGAGAGAGGCATATGAACTTGATTTTCCTTGCCGAAATTTTTCTGGGTAAGGTTAATGGACCCACTCTTTTGTTTTTTGTCATTTAATTTGGTGTCTCAGGATGTTTTTGAGTCCCTGGTATTTAATTGGTTGTGCATTCGTCTTTGTCACCCTAACTTTCTCTTTCGACTGTATTGTTAAGGTGTGGCAATGTTTTCTATTACATACTTCTTTTTGGGAGTGCGTGTATGTGAACAGGTGGTCGTGTGAGTTTGAATTCATTGGCTCAACCAATTCATTGAGGTAGGTTCTTCCATGCCATTTCTTCCAATTTCGTTCCATGTGATACTTCTATTTTAGTATTTAATTATTAAACCCTGATTCACACTTTCATTAAAAATGTAATTCATTTATGGTAATGATTTGTTGTTAGTTTAACTTTCTAAATATATGTTTTGACATGTCCTTCAATTCATGCATATGTTTTTGCCTATGTAATTGAATGTGGATAAATAGTATTGTTTTAAAAAATTTATTTTTGTTAAATGGTTTCAGTGTTATTTATAATTGTTTTTAAGATAATTCAATGGTTAATTAAATTATGGCAGAAGTGTATAACTATTTTTGGCAAAATATTTAGAGCACATATGATTATAAAAGTAGATTTCAACATGTGTGGTGCATTTTCATCAAGTTTAAGTAACCACAGTTTTTCTTTTAATGGACCGATTGGATCATAAAAAATAATTGGTTAATTCTTTGTGTAAAGGCCCATTTGGCTTTTGAAATATATTTTTGGAAAACCCATCTTGGGTTGGTATCCCTACATAAATGTTGACTCGTTATATGGAAGGGTCCTCGGTATGGGACTTCTTTGAATGATATTTTTTTTGAGGCATGGGACAACCCCTTGAGGTGGCCGGGGCAATGCCAGTTTGTGCGATGTGTTTGATTATATGTATGTGACTTGTTGTTAGAATGATATGGAACACACCCTTTAGAACAATACATGGTAACCTAGCTTAGGAAAGAGGTTTAATGAGAACGATTGATGCACTAGTTTAGATTACGCACTGGCTAGTGGCCCCATAGCAGGGGAATACTGAGTTATTACTACTATGGGGATTGGGCCTCCCGGTTTGGCCAGGTAGGGATATACAGAGTGTTAGGGAATTATGACATCATCGAGTTAGTGCAGACCTTCAGGATGAGTCACATGTATAGTATGTTTTAGTCTTCCTTTGCGTTCCTAGGATTTCCCGTGTTTCCCCGTTACGAGTACTACTAGAGCCATTTCCCTCTTTGTTTGGACATTTGTTTTATTTTTACCTTGTTGTAGTATTTATTTAGAAATTTATTACATTAATAATTATTTTAATTTGATGTTTTTAAATAGAAAGCACAACTCTGCTTTCTTTCCCCATGTATTTGGTTTTAAACATAAAGGGTAGTGGATCATTTTTGTTTTGTTTTTAAAAAGCAATGTGTGTATGAAAACATAATTTTATAACATAGTTCAAACTAGAATTAATTGAATGTCTTGTGGGTGAAATGACATGGAATCTGTGGTGGTTTTCTACATAGAGATTAGCTCACACCCAACCTATACAACTCAGTTTTGGTAAACTGGAGCTGTTTTGTAGGTTTAGTATTTGTTTAGGTTTCCCTAGATAGTGCATGATGTTAGAGCATTGATGGTATTATGGTTAGTGTTGACCAAGATGTCACATGGAGATCAGGATGGCGGTTTTCTTTGTTCGTTTGGGTTTTTAGTTTTATATTTTAGTTTCATGTCTGTTGATTTGCACCTTAATTCTGAATTAGTTCATTTTTTTATTTTCAGTTCTCCATGTTGTAGCGTCCATAGTTTATTTCATATATTTATCTAGTCTAGGTTGTTTATTTGTTTGTGCTTAAATCGTTCACTGGTGTATGTTTTGATGCGAAACACTAGGTGTGAGCCCCGAGGGATCAGGAATGCCCTTCGGGCCATGCCGTGGACTGGTTCAGATGACCGATTCAAGGTCGACCTAGGTTGTTTCAATACAAAATGGTATTAGAGCTGGCCCTTGTTATTTGGGGTGTATGGTAGATAAATATTAGGATTTTTGTGACTCAAGAGGTAGGTATGAGAAGGAATTATTGAACCCTCGCCCATTCTGCACCTCGAGTCGCCAGGTGTAGTCCGGGAATTGAGTCTTTGTTTCATTCTTGTTTGTTTTGGATTGAGGGATGACAACGGAGGTAAACTGATGTTAAATCATGATATCGCATGGAGTAGTGAAGCATGTGGAGTCCAGGTACACTATTTAAATTTCTCATAGTTGTTGACACTTTCATGGGAAATGTCCCAATACCATGTCTCCTGGTTAAGTGTGATCACTTGTCACTCACTCTGGTGGTGTGTTGCATGTTGAGTGTCGTTTTATTTCTAGTTGTTGTAAGTGTGTTTTAGGAAATTAAAAAAATTTGTTTCTGAAAATGGGACTGATTTCCTTTAAATGAATTTAAATTTATCAAATGGGTTTTAAAACTGAATGCATTTGGTTTTGAAAACGGTTGTTTTCTTGGAAATTGTCCGATAATGGTTTCAGGTGGAACCATAGGTACTCTGTATGAATTTTTGCACATGTGAGAGGATGTGTGAGAAGATTGTGTTGGTGTGTATGAATTAATGTGGATGAGGACATGTGAAAAGGTTCATGAGATTACCTGGGTGTGTTTAAAATTATATGCTTGAGCATGTTTTCTAAATTTCTTTTTAAAGAGGATAATGGTTTTGGAAAGTGATTTTGGTTTGAAAAGATGAATGGTAATTGGAAAGTGGTCTTGAAAGAAAGCAGTTTTCAAATAAATAAAAGGGTGGTTTTGGAATCTAAAATGGAACATGAATTATTTAAAGGGAATTTTGGGTTTTGTTTGTGGTTGTTTGGTTTTTTTATATGGTTGTTTTTGGATGAGGGTGATTTATTGATGTTGTTTTGATTTATATTGGTTTCGACATGCTGTTATATATTTTTTTCAGAATGTTATGAATTCCTCATGTTACCGTGATGTCTTATGATTTCTATGATTTATTCATGGTTTGATGAGGTATGTTAAAGTGCCTATGTTTTATGGGTAAAGTATGATTTCATTCTTATGTATATATGAACTCATGTTTCCCTTCTATATTTTTATAACCCATACTGAGATTTTTATGCTCATCCCAAGTTTATGAAATGTTTTTCACAGGTCAAGGGAAAGGTACATGATGTCATGATAGTGTCAAGGATGTGTCAAGAAAGAAACCGTGTTTTATTTTAAATATTTTTCCGTTGATGGGAAAAATGAATATTGTCTTTTATGTAACCACTTTGTTTAAATGTGGAATGTAATGCAAGTTTCATGATCTAATTCTCTAAAACTCTAAACCTGAAAATATCCTCAATGTGTAATCTTGTAATAACTCAATATTAAGTAAGGTTTAAGGCTGGGGCCTTATAGTTGGTATCAAAGGTCGGTTTAGATAACTTTAGAGGTTAGGGTATTCTGTAAGCATAAGTGACATTACCATAATGGTTAGGATTTCAGAAAGAGTCCAAGTTTTAGATAAAGTGAATGAGTAAGTATATCTTAGTGTTTACCTTCCTCATTAGTACATGATGGTTTTTTTGATATACTCACACTGACATTTCTGTTTTTAGTGAATGGCTGGATCTCGCAGGCACCAAAGTGACAATTGGTTTGGAGGAAACTGTGGTGGATCTCGGATTAAGAGACTCGATGAAATGGGGTATTCAATGAGGAAACTCATGGTTGTTCTAAACCAACTATCAAGGAGTTATGATCAACCATGTGAACCTTGGTATGTTCTATAATGCATCATGTACGAGATGACCAATCGATGTGGAAGTTCAGGTAATAATTAAAAAGGAAACCATTAGGGTATATATGATCCTTAATTTTGAGGTAATTATGGGTTATTATATGTTATGATGGAAAATGAAAGGCATGAGATAAACATGAGGTTAAAATATGTTATGTTTATTTTTGAAGATTTTATCTCGTTTTGGGAAATGTTTTGCGAATTATATAGTTTTGGAAAAAGGACAACACACAGACCGTGTGACAACCCGTCGCGTCGGACAATGATGCGGGAATCGAACCCACAACCGAAGTGCGACAGGTATTTATCGCCTACCACTGGACTACGTGAAGTCCCTGGTTAGTTTGACTGATTCTTTCTATTTATATGATTTTATGAATTAAGAGTAAGTTGATTTTGGGTTATTTATGAAAATGAATAACCTATCATGGAGGATATGTGATTAAGTTAATTACTTGTCAATACGAGACTTTAGGAGCAACTGTTGTTGTTTGGAGATAAATGTTACGATTTAACATGGAAGACTATGTGACTAAATCTTTCAAATAATTGGGTTTCAATCTTAGATTGGTTTACTTTGAATAATTTTATGGACAAATTGTTTATCGGATGGTCTTCGTTGAAATTTGGGTTTTGTTGGACAAATTTTGGAGATTAAACATAGATTTTCTTTTTTTAGGGTTATCCTTTTCTGGATTATCTGACCTTGTACTAACCTTTTGGTTTTGTTTTTGGTTAAAGCCTAATGAAATGGGAAGTATATAGTTCTCTTTGATGGATTAGGTGATTCTCTAGAAGTTGATTATAGTACTCTTAATGTGAACAAGTCTTCCTAAATACTCGTCTTATGGAGAAAATATGATTTTGTGTAAAAGTTGAAAGTAAACATGATAAGTGATTATGTTTCCCTATGAATAAATTACTCAATAAAAAGTAATTTAAAACAAAAATTTTGTCTATTAACTTTTCCTACTGTGGAATCGAATACCGTTTAACCCATCACAAGTTTTTGATTTTCTTATGGTTAACTTTTCTTCTAGACATGTTTACTATCACTCTTCCTCAAGAACATGACCCTTTTCATTTTCTTCCATGTCAATGTTTTTCATACTTGGAATCCTAGTATGGGTTAACTCGGGTGACATTTGTACTTCTCTCCCATTCTTTTAAAGTGATTGTTTTACCGACTCTTGTTCTGATGTGGGACTTTCAAGGATGCTTCCAAGCTCAATTTTAAAAATTTCGAGGACGCAATTCCCAAAAGGGGGGAAGGATGTAACACCCCAGGTAAATAAAGAATAAGAAATTTTCATATTTATCCATATTTATGAATAACGTATTAATATGACTTTAAAGGGGACGCTATGCTCGATGGCGTACCCAACACGCAACAACGATTTTCTATGGAATCTTATGTTGCACTCTAATAATAAAAAAATATTATTTTAAATGGCAGTTAACATGAAGCCGTTGTATTGGCGAGAATGGATTGAAATAACTAAAATATGATTATATATGTTTTTTAAATGTTTTTACATTTATCCAATAAAAGATAAAGGCTTAAAATATGGAAAGAATTCAATTTTAGGCGTATATGCCCTAGTTTTCACTAAAGGTTCACTTATCACCTTTTGATGGAGAACCCTCTTTAAATATAGTTTTGGTCACTCTTATACATTCTTTTGGACCAAATAAAATCCTTCTTTATAATTGGGACATCAAAATTTACTTTGTGTATGTTTTTGTTATTCTCCCGATAAAGTACATTTTTTATGAATAAGTGAAAAATGATGTATTTTAATTCAAAACCTCTTTTAATCTAATTTATTTATATGATTATATTATCTTTTGAATTAGTTTTAAAGTGAAACCATAAAATATTTTGTCCATTTTATTCAATGGTGGACTTTGGATTTAATTTCAATTTGAAATTCGACATAAACAAATAACAATCTGTTGATATATATTGTTTCTTAAAAATACGCTATTTGTTTTGACAGTGGGAGATAATTTTTAAATAAATTAATTCTACTTATATTCTTTGAATTAGGCAATATAAACATCATTTTTGAATTCGTAATATCGAATATAGCTTAGAGTGAATTTTTGGTAATTTTTTGAAAAACTCCAATTTTTGATGAATAGTGAAACCACTAAGTGGTAATCAAGCAAACTGATTTTTCAGGTAAATGAAAGTTTACCACTAATTTGTATTGAATTTTAAAAATCCGACATACATGGTTGTCATTAGTAAGTAAAATGGGGTTCAATGGGATGAAAATAATTTTTTGGTGAATAGTAACTTTTTTTCATTAATCGTGATTAGAGGTGATTAGTGTAATTTAAGGTAAAAATGATGTTATAAAAATATGAAAACACCATGAAACTTGTACTACCCCTATTGTATGAGTCATGGCCGACCAATACAACCCATGGGTCGATTTAGGGGACCATATGGAGCTTCTTGGGTGAGATAATGACTTTAATGCCTTTTTTTAAATAAAGGTGAAAATGACACTAACATAAATTGTTTTACTAAACCAATTTTAAAAAGGGGTTATACTAATCATATTTTTCTCTATAAATACTCTTTGGAAAGATATAAAGATTTCATACATCAGGATATTTTTGTTATAATTTTTAGACATTAAATAAATTAATTTAATTATGAAATCATGATGATGCAACGATGACCTCATTAATGAACAATTTAAATAAAATGAAACGATAATATAAAAACTAAGACCTAAACATGTCCAAAAACTAATGTATGGAAATATTTTGAAGCGTTATCATCTTATCTTCTAAATATATCAATGTGGGACCTTAGAAATTCGAAACACTTTTGAAAATAAAATAATAGTTTCATGATTTCCAAAAGTGCCCCTCCTCTCCTCCTATAAAAGGCGCCCACATCTACCTCATTTCACACACACCTAAAGCCATTGGCTCAGCCATCCCAAGACCATTTACTCTCTCCACATCCCTCTCCTAATCCTAGAGGATTCCCTTTGGGAATAATCCTTTCAACGGAAGCCTTTAGGCTCAAATCAAAAGGAGTTACACTTTTAAAGGTAATTCATTCTCTCATGTTCATTTGTTTTATTTTGCTTCTCCAACCCCCTAAACACTTTCTATTTACTTATTTTGTATCTACACCAGTATCTACAAAATACTAGGATGTTTTTATAAGATTTATTCGAGCTAAACTCTCACAAAACTATATTAAATGGTTAAAGAACATACGGTTTCTGGGGATGGCGAAATTCTGCCTCCTGAAACGATGATTGTTCAATACTCATTTAACACCTTCAAAGGTGGCCATTATGATGTCACAATTTTTATATATGATATATAATATGTTTATTCTTTCCCTATGCTTCTGTATTTTTCATTTATGGAATACCGTTATTCTTTCCATTATGGGTATACATGATATCTTCATTTTAGGAAGTGTGGACTACCGCCCTCTCAAAGTGATGTGATTCGTTAATGCCATACGTGGGACATATAAAGGATGGATTTAATGTTATTATATATGATGTTATACTGGAATTATAATATACCTATATATCATAATTATTTATTTCCCTTAAAGTATGAGATAGAAATGAAAGTAGCGTTCATGCGTACGTACGGCTTACCATCTCCAAGAACGGTGCATTTCATTTCTTATCCCCAAATGTAATGTACTATTATAATTACATGTATATAATGGATATATATGATTAATGATAAATCTATATGATGAATATAATTCTGGAATTAAAATATACATACCTCTCATTTATTTTTAATTCCATTAATATGACAAAGAAATGAAAGTAGCGTTCATGCGTACATACGGCTTACCATCTCCATGAACGGTGCATTTCATTTCTTACCTATAAATGATTATGTAATATTATAAATACATGTATATGCTGGATATATATGATATATATGCCATCCAAATCAGGAATGTCATTCTGGATATAAATAACCTTTGACCACACGAACAACATGTAATTGTAAGAAGTCCACTTTCGACTTAAGAACCAAATACCGACAAAACAAACATTATTAACTTAAATGATTACATAATGTTTATAACATTACAATAAGGGATCTAAAAGGAATAATGAAATAGAAAAAGGTTCTTAATAAAGTGGAAATTAACTCATGTTTATTATTCAGGACGTTAAAGAATGATCGAGTCAAGTCGGACCCGAGGTAAGGGATCCTACACCTCTCTTTCTTTTTAAGTACAGTCTTTTATGTCATTCCTTTTAAGCTCATATTTCTTATGATTGGGATGTTCTTTTATATTAATCCTACTGTAATTATTATTTTCATATGATGATAGAACCTATTTTCCTCTCATCAATCCATTTGGGAAGTTTTGAGTGGCGCCGTTAGGCTGTCGAATATTCATAAGAGATCTAACCTCTCTCTTTCTCTTTAAGTACTCTCCTTTATGTCACTTCTTTTAAGATCCTATTTTTTATGATAGGGGATGTTATTTTATATTCCTCTTTCTGTACATTTTATTTTAATGTGATGAGATACCCTATTTGATCTCATCAATACATTTTTGGATGTTTTAAGTGGCACTGTTAGGCTGCCGAGTTTTCGTATGGGATTTTTCATCTCACTTTTATTCCTGTGAGATTTATGCTACATTTGCCACAATTTCCTTTGAGTGGTGTATGTACTGACCATTGTTATACACTTTTTGTAGTAGAATTTCATTTATGGGTATTCACATCTTCATTGTATGACCCTTCTTCCATGGGTTGTACGTTTCGAAAGTTACCCAACTCGGTAAGGGGACCTTTCACCCTCCTATTTTTAAAAGACTTCTTTTGTTATGTCTTTAAATTCACATACTATTATGTTGGGATAGGTTCTTTTATATACTTATTGATGTAAATTTTATGTCCATGTGATGAGATTCCCTTTTTATCTCTCAATTTTTGAAGTGACGCCATTAGGCTGTCGAATTTTACCAAGGGAACTTTTTAACCCAATTTCGATTTCTTTGGGTTCAACATGTTGTTATTGAATATGTCATCCTTTGAATATGTGTGAATGAAATTTTATTGTTTTACACTTAATATCCAATTATATTGGGTGTATTTATATTTTTCACACATAATTTTGAGATTGATTTATCCTTAATTTAAGGATACATTCTTTATAAGGGATTTCATCACATTTTATATCTCTATTGAGACTTCATTGTTGTTATGAACCAATTCACTCTTATATGGTGTATATACTGTCCTTTGGAATATTATATCATGAATCCATTTATTCTCATGATATTATAATGTTCTGACTAAATGTTCTTCCTCAATTATTGTATTCAAGTGTCTCTAATTTTGGTAAAACCATTTTAACCAAAATATCGCTTTAAATGTTTTAAATATTTGTTCTAATTAATATCCATGTTTTAAAAATAGTTTTAAGGATTTATTTATATGGATATTAATGGTTTAAAATTTTAAAATGTTCATGGTGGTATGGGACACTTTGATTAAAAAATCCCTTTATTAAATGTTTTAAATGGTTTTGGAAATGGTTTCTTTTTGAATGGATTCATTATTTCAATATACTAAAATGTTATATTGTGATTGAAATGTGGAAATGTTATATTTTATGCATGTTTTATGTGATACATTTATGTTATGGTTCTTGGGAATTTTTATGAAAACGGGTGGTTCCGTGATAAACTAAGGGCGGGTGAGCCCGATATAGCTCTCCAATCCATTGGGTAACGCGAAGGAGTGAAACGTTAAGGTTTATCCGAAGAGATTTAGGGAATATACGGTGATGGGTATTCCAAACATTTCCAAGTGGGTTACTCCCTAAGTAAGAATGTTATGAATTCCTCATGTTACCTTGATGTCTTATGATTTCTATGATTTATTCATGGTTTGATGAGGTATGTTAAAGTGCCTATGTTTTATGGGTAAAGTATGATTTCATTCTTATGTATATATGAACTCATGTTTCCCTTCTATATTTTTATAACCCATACTGAGATTTTTATGCTCATCCCAAGTTTATGAAATGTTTTTCATAGGTCAAGGGAAAGGTGCATGATGTGATGATAGTGTCAAGGATGTGTCAATAAAGAATCCGTGTTTTATTTTAAATATGTTTCCGTTGATGGGAAAAATGAATATTGTCTTTTACGTAACCACTTTGTTTAAATGTGGAATGTAATGCAAGTTTCATGATCTAATTCTCTAAAACTCTAAAACTGAAAATATCCTCAATGTGTAATCTTGTAATAACTCAATATTAAGTAAGGTTTATGGCTGGGGCCTTATAGTTGGTATCAAAGGTCGGTTTAGATAACTTTTGAGGTTAGGGTATTCTCTAAGCATAAGTGAAATTACCATAATGGTTAGGATTTCAGAAAGAGTCCAAGTTTTAGATAAAGTGAATGAGTAAGTATATCTTAGTGTTTACCTTCATCATTAGTACATGATGGTTTTGTTGATATACTCACACTGACATTTCTGTTTTTAGTGAATGGCTGGATCTCGCAGGCACCAAAGTGACAATTGGTTTGGAGGAAACTGTGGTGGATCTCGGATTAAGAGACTCGATGAAATGGGGTATTCAATGAGGAAACTCATGGTTGTTCTAAACCAACTATCAAGGAGTTATGATCAACCACGTGAACCTTGGTATGATCTATAATGCATCATGTACGAGATGACCAATCGATGTGGAAGTTCATGTAATAATTAAAAAGGCAACCTTTATGGTATATATGATCCTTACTTTTGAGGTAATTATGGGTTATTATATGTTATGATGGAAAATGAAAGGCATGAGATAAACTTGAGGTTAAAATATGTTATGTTTATTTTTGAAGATTTTATCTCGTTTTGGGAAATGTTTTGAGAATTATATAGTTTTGGAAAAAGGACAACACGCAGACCGTGTGACAACCCGTCGCGTCGGACAATGCTGCGGGAATCGAACCCACAACCGAAGTGCGACAGGTATTTATCGCCTACCACTGGACTACGTGAAGTCCCTGGTTAGTTTGACTGATTCTTTCTAGTTATATGATTTTATGAATTAAGAGTAAGTTGATTTTGGGTTATTTATGAAAATGATTAACCTATCATGGAGGATATGTGATTAGGTTAATTACATTTCAATACGAGACTTTAGGAGCAACTGTTGTTGTTTGGAGATAAATGTTACGATTTAACATGGAAGACTATGTGACTAAATCTTTCAAATAATTGGGTTTCAATCTTAGATTGGTTTACTTTGAATAATTTTATGGACAAATTGTTTATCGGATGGTCTTCGTTGAACTTTGGGTTTTGTTGATCAAATTCTGGAGATTAAGCATAGATTTTCTTTTTTTAGGGTTATCCTTTTCTGGATTATCTGACCTTGTACTAACCTTTTGGTTTTTTTTTTGGTTAAAGCCTAATGAAATGGGAAGTATATAGTTCTCTTTGATGGATTAGGTGATTCTCTAGAAGTTGATTATAGTACTCTTAATGTGAACAAGTCTTCCTAAATACTCGTCTTATGGAGAAAATATGAGTTTGTGTAAAAGTTGAAAGTTAACATGATAAGTGATTATGTTTCCCTATGAATAAATTACTCAATAAAAAGTAACTTAAAACAAAAATTTTGTCTATTAACTTTTCCTACTGTGGAATTGAATACCGTTTAACCCATCACAAGTTTTTGATTTTCTTATGGTTAACTTTCTCCTAGACATGTTTACTATCACTCTTCCTCAAGAACATGACCCTTTTCTTTTTCTTCCAAATCCATGTTTTTCATACATTGAATCCTAGTATGGGTTAACTCGGGTGACATTTGTACTTCTCTCCCATTCTTTTAAAGTGATTGTTTTACCGACTCTTGTTCCAATGTGGGACTTTCAAGGATGCTTCCAAGCTCAATTTTAAAAATTGCGAGGACGCAATTCCCAAAAGGGGGGAAGGATGTAACACCCCAGGTAAATAAAGAATATGAAATTTGAATATTTATCCATATTTATGAATAACGTATTAATATGACTTTAAAGGGGACGCTATGCTCGATGGCGTACCCAACACGCAACAACGAGTTTCTATGGAATCTTACGTTGCACTCTAATAATAAAAAAATATTATTTTAAATGGCAGTTAACATGTAGCCATTGTATTGGCGAGAATGGATAGAAATAACTAAAATATGATTATATATGTTTTTTAAATGTTTTTACATTTATCCAATAAAAGATAAAGGCTTAAAATACGGAAAGAATTCAATTTTAGGCGTATATGCCCTAGTTTTCACTAAAGGTTCACTTATCACCTTTTGATGGAGAACCCTCTTTAAATATAGTTTTGGTCACTCTTATACATTCTTTTGGACCCAATAAAATCCTTCTTTATAATTGGGACATCAAAATTTACTTTGTGTATGTTTTTGTTATTCTCCCGATAAAGTTCATTTTTTATGAATAAGTGAAAAATGATGTATTTTAATTCAAAACCTCTTTTAATCTAATTTATTTATATTATTATATTATCTTTTGAATTAGTTTTAAATCGAAACCATAAAATATTTTGTCCATTTTATTCAATGGTGGACTTTGGAATTAATTTCAATTTGAAATTCGACATAAACAAATAACAATCTTTTGATATATATTGTTTCTTAAAAATACTCTATTTGTTTTGACTGTGGGATATAATTATTAAATTAATTAATTATACTTATATTCTTTGAATTAGGCAATATAAACATCATTTTTGAATTCGTAATATCGAATATAGCTTAGAGTGAATTTTTGGTAATTTTTTGAAAAACTCCAATTTTTGATGAATAGTGAAACCACTAAGTGGTAATCAAGCAAACTGATTTTTCAAATAAATGAAAGTTTACCACTAATGTGTATTGAATTTTAAAAATCCGACATACATGGTTGTCATTATTATGTAAAATGGGGTTCAATGGGATGAAAATAATTTTTTGGTGAATAGTAACTTTTTTTCATTAATCGCGATTAGAGGCGATTAATGTAATTTAAGGTAAAAATGATGTTATAAAAATCTGAAAACACCATGAAACTTGTCCTACCCCTATTGGATGAGTCATGGCCGACCAATAAAACCCATGGGTCGATTTAGGGGACCCTATGGAGCCTCTTGGGTGAGATAATGACTTTAATGCCTTTTTTTAAATAAAGGTGAAAATGACACTAACATAAATTGTTTTACTAAACCAATTTTAAGAAGGGGTTATACTAATCATATTTTTCTCTATAAATACTCTTTGGAAAGATATAAAGATTTCCTACATCACGATATTTTTTTTATAATTTTTAGACATTAAATATATTAATTTAATTATGAAATCAAGATGATGCAACGATGACCTCATTAATGAACAGTTTAAATAAAATGAAACGATAATATAAAATCTAAGACCTAAACTTGTCCAAAAACTAATGGATGGGAATATTTTGAAGCTTTATCATCTTATCTTCTAAATATATCAATGTGGGACCTTATAAATTCGAAACACTTTTGAAAATAAAATAATAGTTTCATGATTTCCAAAAGTGCCCCTCCTCTCCTCCTATAAAAGGCCCCCACATCTACCTCATTTCACACACACCTCAAGCCATTGGCTCAGCCATCCCCTGACCATTTACTCTCTCCACATCCCTCTCCTCATCCTAGAGGATTCCCTTTGGGCAGAATCCTTTCAAAGGAAGCCTTTAGGCTCAAATCAAAAGGTGTTACACTTTTAAAGGTAATTCATTCTCTCATGTTCTTTTGTTTTATTTTGCTTCTCCAACCCCCTAAACACTTTCTATTTACTTCTTTTGTATCTAAACCAGTATCTACAAAATACTAGGATGTTTTTATAAGATTTATTCGAGCTAAACGCTCACAAAACTATATTAAATGGTTAAAGAACATACGGTTTCTGTGGATGGCGAAATTCTGCCTCCCGAAACGATGATTGTTCAATACTCATTTAACACCTTCAAAGGTGGCCATTATGATGTCACAATTTTTATATATGATATATAATATGTTTATTCTTTCCCTATTCTTCTGTATTTTTCATTTATGGAATACCGTTATTGTTTCCATTATGGGTATACACGATATCTTCATTTTAGGAAGTGCGGACTACCGCCCCCTCAAAGTGATGTGATTCGTTAATGCCATACGTGGGACATATAAAGGATGGATTTAATGTTATTATATATGATGTTATACTGAAATTATAATATACCTATATATCATAATTATTTATTTCCATTAAAGTATGAGATAGAAATGAAAGTAGCGTTCATGCGTACGTACGGCTTACCATCTCCATGAACGGTGCATTTCATTTCTTATCCCCAAATGTAATGTACTATTATAAGTACATGTATATAATGGATATATATGATTAATGATAAATCTATATGATGAATATAATTCTTGAGTTAAAATATACATACCTCTCATTTATTTTTAATTCCATTAATATGACAATGAAATGAAAGTAGCGTTCATGCGTACATACGGCTTACCGTCTCCATGAACGGTGCATTTCATTTCTTACCTCTAAATGATTATGTAATATTATAAATACATGTATATGATGGATATATATGATATATATGTTTTCCAAATCAGGAATGTCATTCTGGATATAAATAACCTTTGACCACACGAACAACATGTAATTGTAAGAAGTCCACTTTCGACTTATGAACCAAATATCGACAAAACAAACATTATTAACTTAAATGATTAAATAATGTTTATAACATTACAATAAGTGATATAAAAGGAATAATGAAATAGAAAAAGGTTCTTAATAAAGTGTAAATTAACTCATGTTTATTATTCAGGACGTTAAAGAATGATCGAGTCAAGTCGGACCCGAGGTAAGGGATCCTACACCTCTATTTCTTTTTAAGTACAGTCTTTTATGTCATTCCTTTTAAGCTCATCTTTCTTATGATTGGGATGTTCTTTTATATTACTCCTACTGTAATTATTATTTTCATATGATGAGAGACCCTATTTTCCTCTCATCAATCCATTTGGGAAGTTTTGAGTGGCGCCGTTAGGCTGCCGAATTTTCATAAGAGATTTAACCTCTCTCTTTCTCTTTAAGTACTCTCCTTTATGTCACTTCTTTTAAGATCCTATTTTTTATGATGGGGGATGTTATTTTATATTCCTCTTTCTGTACATTTTATTTTAATGTGATGAGATACCCTATTTGATCTCATCAATCCATTTTTGGAAGTTTTAAGTGGCACTGTTACGCTGCCGAGTTTTCGTAAGGGATTTTTCATCTCACTTTTATTCCTGTGAGATTTATGCTACATTTGCCACAATTTCCTTTGAGTTGTGTATGTACTGACCATTGTTATACACTTTTTGTAGTAGAATTTCATTTATGGGTATTCACATCTTCATTGTATGACCCTTCTTCCATGGGTTGTACGTTTTGAAAGTTACCCAACTCGGTAAGGGGACCTTTCACCCTCCTATTTTTAAAAGACTTCTTTTGTTATGTCTTTAAATTCACATACTATTATGTTGGGATATGTTCTTTTATATCCTTATTGATGTAAATTTTATGTCCATGTGATGAGATTCCCTTTTTATCTCTCAATTTTTGAAGTGACGCCATTAGGCTGTCGAATTTTACCAAGGGAACTTTTTAACCCAATTTCGATTTCTTTGGGTTCAACGTGTTGTTATTGAATATGTCATCCTTTGAATATGTGTGAATGAAATTTTATTGTTTTACACTTAATATACAATTATATTGGGTGTATTTATATTTGTCACACATAATTTTGAGATTGATTTTTCCTTAATTTAAGGATACATTCTTTATAAGGTATTTCATCACATTTTATATCTCTATTGAGACTTCATTGTTGTTATGAACCAATTCACTCTTATATGGTGTATATACTGTCCTTTGGAATATTATATCATGAATCCATTTATTCTCATGATATTATAATGTTCTGACTAAATGTTATTCCTCAATTATTGTATTCAAGTGTCTCTAATTTTGGTAAAACCCATTTAACCAAAATATCGCTTTAAATGTTTTAAATATTTGTTCTAATTAATATCCATGTTTTAAAAATAGTTTTAAGGATTTATTTATATGGATATTAATGGTTTAAAATTTTAAAATGTTCATGGTGGTATGGGACACTTTGATTCAAAAATCTCTTTATTAAATGTTTTAAATGGTTTTGGAAATGGTTTCTTTTTGAATGGATTCATTATTTCAATATACTAAAATGTTATATTGTGATTGAAATGTGGAAATGTTATATTTTATTCATGTTTTATGTGATACATTTATGTTATGGGTCTTGGGAATTGTTATGAAAACGGGTGGTTCCGTGATAAACTAAGGATGGGTGAGCCCGATATAGCTCTCCAATGCATTGGGTAACGCGAAGGAGTGAAACGTTAAGGTTTCTCCGAAGAGATTTAGGGAATATACGGTGATGGGTATTCCAAACATTACTAAGAGGGTTACTCCCTAAGTAAGAATGTTATGAATTCCTCATGTTACCTTGATGTCTTATGATTTCTATGATTTATTCATGGTTTGATGAGGTATGTTAAAGTGCCTATGTTTTATGGGTAAAGTATGATTTCATTCTTATGTATATATGAACTCATGTTTCCCTTCAATATTTTTATAACCCATACTGAGATTTTTATGCTCATCCCATGTTTATGAAATGTTTTTCACAGGTCAAGGGAAAGGTACCTGATGTGATGATAGTGTCAAGGATGTGTCAAGAAAGAATCCATGTTTTATTTTAAATATGTTTTCGTTGATGGGAAAAATGAATATTGTCTTTTATGTAACCAATTTGTTTAAATGTGGAATGTAATGCAAGTTTCATGATCTAATTCTCTAAAACTCTAAACCTGAAAATATCCTCAATGTGTAATCTTATAATAACTCAATATTAAGTAAGGTATAAGGCTGGGGCCTTATAGTTGGTATCAAAGGTCGGTTTAGATAACTTTAGAGGTTAGGGTATTCTCTAAGCATAAGTGACATTACCATAATGGTTAGGATTTCAGAAAGAGTCCATGTTTTAGATAAAGTGAATGAGTAAGTATATCTTAGTGTTTACCTTACTCATTAGTACATGATGGTTTTGTTGATATACTCACACTGACATTTCTGTTTTTAGTGAATGGATGGATCTCGCAGGCACCAAAGTGACAATTGGTTTGGAGGAAACTGTGGTGGATCTTGGATTAAGAGACTCGATGAAATGGGGTATTCAATGAGGAAACTCATTGTTGTTCTAAACCAACTATCAAGGAGTTATGATCAACCACATCAACCTTGGTATGTTCTATAATGCATCATGTACGAGATGACCAATCGATGTGGAAGTTCAAGTAATAATTAAAAAGGAAACCATTAGGGTATATATGATCCTTACTTTTGAGGTAACTATGGGTTATTATATGTTATGATGGAAAATGAAAGGCATGAGATAAACTTGAGGTTAAAATATGTTATGTTTATTTTTGAATATTTTATCTCGTTTTGGGAAATGTTTTGAGAATTATATAGTTTTGGAAAAAGGACAACACGCAGACCGTGTGACAACCCGTCGCGTCGGACAATGCTGCGGGAATCGAACCCACAACCGAAGTGCGACAGGTATTTATCGCCTACCACTGGACTACGTGAAGTCCCTGGTTAGTTTGACTAATTCTTTCTAGTTATATGATTTTATGAATTAAGAGTAAGTTGATTTTGGGTTATTTATGAAAATGATTAACCTATCATGGAGGATATGTGATTAGGTTAATTACTTTTCAATACGAGACTTTAGGAGAAACTGTTGTTGTTTGGAGATAAATGTTACGATTTAACATGGAAGGCAATGTGACTAAATCTTTCAAATAATTGGGTTTCAATCTTAGATTGGTTTACTTTGAATAATTTTATGGACAAATTGTTTATCGGATGGTCTTCGTTGAACTTTGGGTTTTGTTAGACATATTTTGGAGATTAAGCATAGATTTTCTTTTTTTAGGGTTATCCTTTTCTGGATTATCTGACCTTGTACTAACCTTTTGGTTTTGTTTTTGGTTAAATCCTAATGAAATGGGAAGTATATAGTTCTCTTTGATGGATTAGGTGATTCTCTAGAAGTTGATTATAGTACTTTTAATGTGAACAAGTCTTCCTAAATACTCGTCTTATGGAGAAAATATGAGTTTGTGTAAAAGTTGAAAGTAAACATGATAAGTGATTATGTTTCCCTATGAATAAATTACTCAATAAAAAGTAACTTAAAACAAAAATTTTGTCTATTAACTTTTCCTGCTGTGGAATCGAATACCGTTTAACCCATCACAAGTTTGTGATTTTCTTATGGTTAACTTTCTCCTAGACATGTTTACTATCACTCTTCCTCAAGAACATGACCCTTTTCTTTTTCTTCCATGTCCATGTTTTTCATACTTGGAATCCTAGTATGGGTTAACTCGGGTGACATTTGTACTTCTCTCCCATTCTTTTAAAGTGATTGTTTTACCGACTCTTGTTCCGATGTGGGACTTTCAAGGATGCTTCCAAGCTCAATTTTAAAAATTGCGAGGACGCAATTCCCAAAATGGGGGAAGGATGTAACACCCCAGGTAAATAAAGATTATGAAATTTTCATATTTATCCATATTTATGAATAACGTATTAATATGACTTTAAAGGGGACGCTATGCTCGATGGCGTACCCAACACACAACAACGAGTTTCTATGGAATCTTACGTTGCACTCTAATAATAAAAAAATATTATTTTAAATGGCAGTTAACATGTAGCCATTGTATTGGCGAGAATGGATAGAAATAACTAAAATATGATTATATATGTTTTTTAAATGTTTTTACATTTATCCAATAAAAGATAAAGGCTTAAAATACGGAAAGAATTCAATTTTAGGCGTATATGCCCGTGTTTTCACTAAAGGTTCACTTATCACCATTTGATGGAGAAACCACTTTAAGTATAGTTTTGGTCACTCTTATACATTCTTTTGGACCAAATAAAATCCTTCTTTATAATTGGGACATCAAAATTTACTTTGTGTATGTTTTAGTTATTCTCCCGATAAAGTTCATTTTTTATGAATAAGTGAAAAATGATGTATTTTAATTCAAAACCTCTTTTAATCTAATTTATTTATATGATTATATTATCTTTTGAATTAGTTTTAAAGTGAAACCATAAAATATTTTGTCCATTTTATTCAATGGTGGACTTTGGAATTAATTTCAATTTGAAATTCGACATAAACAAATAACAATCTTTTGATATATATTGTTTCTTAAAAATACGCTATTTGTTTTGACAGTGGGATATAATTATTAAATTAATTAATTATACTTATATTCTTTTAATTAGGCAATATAAACATCATTTTTGAATTCGTAATATCGAATATAGCTTAGAGTGAATTTTTGGTAATTTTTTGAAAAACTCCAATTTTTGATGAATAGTGAAACCACTAAGTGGTAATCAAGCAAACTGATTTTTCAGGTAAATGAAAGTTTACCACTAATGTGTATTGAATTTTAAAAATCCAACATACATGGTTGTCATTAGTATGTAAAATGGGGTTCAATGGGAAGAAAATAATTTTTTGGTGAATAGTAACTTTTTTTCATTAATCGCGATTAGAGGTGATTAGTGTAATTTAAGGTAAAAATGATGTTATAAAAATATTAAAACACCATGAAACTTGTCCTACCCCTATTGGATGAGTCATGTCCGACCAATAAAACCCATGGGTCGATTTATGGGACCCTATGGAGCCTCTTGGGTGAGATAATGACTTTAATGCCTTTTTTTAAATAAAGGTGAAAATGACACTAACATAAATTGTTTTACTAAACAAATTTTAAGAAGGGGTTATACTAATCATATTTTTCTCTATAAATACTCTTTGGAAATATATAAAGATTTCCTACATCAGGATATTTTTTTTATAATTTTTAGACATTAAATAATTTAATTTAATTATGAAATCATGATGATGCAACGATGACCTCATTAATGAACAGTTTAAATAAAATGAAACGATAATATAAAATCTAAGACCTAAACTTGTCCAAAAACTGATGGATGGGAATATTTTGAAGCGTTATCATCTTATCTTCTAAATATATCAATGTGGGACCTTAGAAATTCGAAACACTTTTGAAAATAAAATAATAGTTTCATGATTTCCAAAAGTGCCCCTCCTCTCCTCCTATAAAAGGCCCCCACATCTACCTCATTTCACCCACACCTCAAGCCATTGGCTCAGCCATCCCCTGACCATTTACTCTCTCCACATCCCTCTCCTCATCCTAGAGGATTCCCTTTGGGCATAATCCTTTCAAAGGAAGCCTTTAGGCTCAAATCAAAAGGAGTTACACTTTTAAAGGTAATTCATTCTCTTATGTTCATTTGTTTTATTTTGCTTCTCCAACCCCCTAAACACTTTATATTTACTTATTTTGTATCTACACCAGTATCTACAAAATACTAGGATGTTTGTATAAGATTTATTCGAGATAAACTCTCACAAAACTATATTAAATGGTTAAAGAACATACGGTTTCTGTGGATGGCGAAATTCTGCCTCCCGAAACAATGATTGTTCAATACTCATTTAACACATTCAAAGGTGGCCATTATGATGTCACAATTTTTATATATGATATATAATATGTTTATTATTTCCCTATGCTTCTGTATTTTTCATTTATGGAATACCGTTATTGTTTCCATTATGGGTATACACGATATCTTCATTTTAGGAAGTGCGGACTACCACCCCCTCAAAGTGATGTGATTCGTTAATGCCATACGTGGGACGTATAAAGGATGGATTTAATGTTATTATATATGATGTTATACTGGAATTATAATATACCTATATATCATAATTATTTATTTCAATTAATGTATGAGATAGAAATGAAAGTAGCGTTCATGCGTACGTACGACTTACCATCTCCATGAACGGTGCATTTCATTTCTTATCCCCAAATGTAATGTACTATTATAAGTACATGTATATAATGGATATATATGATTAATGATAAATCTATATGATGAATATAATTCTGGAATTAAAATATACATACCTCTCATTTATTTTTAATTCCATTAATATGACAAAGAAAAGAAAGTAGCGTTCATGCGTACATACGGCTTACCGTCTCCATGAACGGTGCATTTCATTTCTTACCTCTAAATGATTATGTAATATTATAAATACATGTATATTCTGGATATATATGATATATATGCTATCCAAATCAGGAATTTCATTCTGGATATAAATAACCTTTGACCACACGAACAACATGTAATTGTAAGAAGTCCACTTTCGACTTAAGAACCAAATATCGACAAAACAAACATTATTAACTTAAATGATTACATAATGTTTATAACATTACAATAAATGATATAAAAGGAATAATGAAATAGAAAAAGTTTCTTAATAAAGTGGAAATTAACTCATGTTTATTATTCAGGACGTTAAAGAATGATCGAGTCAGGTCGGACCCGAGGTAAGGGATCCTACACCTCTCATTCTTTTTAAGTACAGTCTTTTATGTCATTCCTTTTAAGCTCATCTTTCTTATGATTGGGATGTTCTTTTATATTACTCCTACTTTAATTATTATTTTCATATGATTACAGACCCTATTTTCCTCTCATCAATCCATTTGGGAAGTTTTGAGTGGCGCCGTTAGGCTGCCGAATTTTCATAAGAGATCTAACCTCTCTCTTTCTCTTTAAGTACTCTCCTTTATGTCACATCTTTTAAGATCCTATTTTTTATGATGGGGGATGTTATTTTATATTCCTCTTTCTGTACATTTTATTTTAATGTGATGAGATACCCTATTTGATCTCATCAATCCATTTTTGGAAGTTTTAAGTGGCACTGTTAGGCTGCCGAGTTTTCGTAAGGGATTTTTCATCTCACTTTTATTCCTGTGAGATTTATGCTACATTTGCCACAATTTCCTTTGAGTGGTGTATGTACTGACCATTGTTATACACTTTTTGTAGAAGAATTTCATTTATGGGTATTCACATCTTCATTGTATGACCCTTCTTCCATGGGTTGTACGTTTCGAAAGTTACCAAACTCGTTAAGGGGACCTTTCACCCTCCTATTTTTAAAAGACTTCTTTTGTTATGTCTTTAAATTCACATACTATTATGTTGGGATATGTTCTTTTATATCCTTATTGATGTAAATTTTATGTCCATGTGATGAGATTCCCTTTTTATCTCTCAATTTTTGAAGTGACGCCATTACGCTGTCGAATTTTACCAAGGGAACTTTTTAACCCAATTTCGATTTCTTTGGGTTCAACATGTTGTTATTGAATATGTCATCCTTTGAATATGTGTGAATGAAATTTTATTGTTTTACACTTAATATCCAATTATATTGGGTGCATTTATATTTGTCACACATAATTTTGAGATTGATTTATCCTTAATTTAAGGATACATTCTTTATAAGGGATTTCATCACATTTTATATCTCTATTGAGACTTCATTGTTGTTATGAACCAATTCACTCTTATATGGTGTATATAATGTCCTTTGGAATATTATATCATGAATCCATTTATTCTCATGAGATTATAATGTTCTGACTAAATGTTATTCCTCAATTATTGTATTCAAGTGTCTCTAATTTTGGTAAAACCCATTTAACCAAAATATCGCTTTAAATGTTTTAAATATTTGTTCTAATTGATATCCCTGTTTTAAAAATAGTTTTAAGGATTTATTTATATGGATATTAATGGTTTAAAATTTTAAAATGTTCATGGTGGTATGGGACACTTTGATTCAAAAATCTCTTTTAAATGTTTTAAATGGTTTTGGAAATGGTTTCTTTTTGAATGGATTCATTATTTCAATATACTAAAATGTTATATTGTGATTGAAATGTGGAAATGTTATATTTTATGCATGTTTTATGTGATAAATTTATGTTATGGTTCTTGGGAATTGTTATGAAAACGGGTGGTTCCGTGATAAACTAAGGGCGGGTGAGCCCGATATAGCTCTCCAATGCATTGGGTAACGCGAAGGAGTGAAACGTTAAGGTTTCTCTGAAGAGATTTAGGGAATATACGGTGATGGGTATTCCAAACATTACCAAGAGGGTTACTCCCTAAGTAAGAATGTTATGAATTCCTCATGTTACCTTGATGTCTTATGATTTCTATGATTTATTCATGGTTTGATGAGGTATGTTAAAGTGCCTATGTTTTATGGGTAAAGTATGATTTCATTCTTATGTATATATGAACTCATGTTTCCCTTCTATATTTTTATAACCCATACTGAGATTTTTATGCTCATCCCATGTTTATGAAATGTTTTTCACAGGTCAAGGGAAAGGTACATGATGTGATGATAGTGTCAACGATGTGTCAAGAAAGAATCTGTGTTTTATTTTAAATATGTTTCCGTTGATGGGAAAAATGAATATTGTCTTTTATGTAACCACTTTGTTTAAATGTGGAATGTAATGCAAGTTTCATGATCTAATTCTCTAAAAATCTAAACCTGAAAATATCCTCAATGTGTAATCTTGTAATAACTCAATATTAAGTAAGGTTTAAGGCTGGGGCCTTATAGTTGGTATCAATGGTCGGTTTAGATAACTTTAGAGGTTAGGGTATTCTCTAAGCATAAGTGACATTACCATAATGGTTAGGATTTCAGAAAGAGTCCAAGTTTTAGATAAAGTGAATGAGTAAGTATATCTTAGTGTTTACCTTCCTCATTAGTACATGATGGTTTTGTTGATATACTCACACTGACATTTCTGTTTTTAGTGAATGGATGGATCTTGCAGGCACCAAAGTGACAATTGGTTTGGAGGAAACTGTGGTGGATCTCGGATTAAGAGACTCGATGAAATGGGGTATTCAATGAGGAAACTCATGGTTGTTCTATACCAACTATCAAGGAGTTATGATCAACCACGTGAACCTTGGTATGTTCTATAATGCATCATGTACGAGATGACCAATCGATGTGGAAGTTCAGGTAATAATTAAAAAGGCAACCATTAGGGTATATATGATACTTACTTTTGAGGTAATTATGGGTTATTATATGTTATGATGGAAAATGAAAGGCATGAGATAAACATGAGGTTAAAATATTTTATGTTTATTTTTGAAGATTTTATCTCGTTTTGGGAAATGTTTTGAGAATTATATAGTTTTGGAAAAAGTACAACACGCAGACCGTGTGACAACCTGTCGCGTCGGACAATGCTGCGGGAATCGAACCCACAACCGAAGTGCGACAGGTATTTATCGCCTACCACTGGACTACGTGAAGTACCTGGTTAGTTTTACTGATTCTTTCTATTTATATGATTTTATGAATTAAGAGTAAGTTGATTTTGGGTTATTTATGAAAATGATTAAACTATCATGGAGGATATGTGATTAGGTTAATTACTTTTCAATATGAGACTTTAGGAGCAACTGTTGTTGTTTGGAGATAAATGTTACGATTTAACATGGAAGACTATGTGACTAAATCTTTCAAATAATTGGGTTTCAATCTTAGATTGGTTTACTTTGAATAATTTTATGGACAAATTGTTTATCGGATGGTCTTCGTTGAACTTTGGGTTTTGTTGGACAAATTTTGGAGATTAAGCATATATTTTCTTTTTTTAGGGTTATCCTTTTCTGGATTATCTGACCTTGTACTAACCTTTTGGTTTTGTTTTTGGTTAAAGCCTAATGAAATGGGAAGTATATAGTTCTCTTTGATGGATTAGGTGATTCTCTAGAAGTTGATTATAGTACTCTTAATGTGAACAAGTCTTCCTAAATACTCGTCTTATGGAGAAAATATGAGTCTGTGTAAAAGTTTAAATTAAACATGATAAGTGATTATGTTTCCCTATGAATAAATTACTCAATAAAAAGTTACTTAAAACAAAAATTTTGTCTATTAACTTTTCCTATTGTGGAATCGAATACCGTTTAACCCATCACAAGTTTGTGATTTTCTTATGGTTAACTTTCTCCTAGACATGTTTACTATCACTCTTCCTCAAGAACATGACCCTTTTCTTTTTCTTCCATGTCCATGTTTTTCATACATGGAATCCTAGTATGGGTTAACTCGGGTGACATTTGTACTTCTTTCCCATTCTTTTAAAGTGATTGTTTTACCGACTCTTGTTCCGATGTGGGACTTTCAAGGATGCTTCCAAGCTCAATTTTAAAAATTGCGAGGACGCAATTCCCAAAAGGGGGGAAGGATGTAACACCCCAGGTAAATAAAGAATATGAAATTTTCATATTTATCCATATTTATGAATAACGTATTAATATGACTTTAAAGGGGACGCTATGCTCGATGGCGTACCCAACACGCAACAACGAGTTTCTATGGAATCTTAAATTGCACTCTAATAATAAAATAATATTATTTTAAATGGCAGCTAAAATGTAGCCGTTGTATTGGCGAGAATGGATAGAAATAACTAAAATATGATTATATATGTTTTTTAAATGTTTTTACATTTATCCAATAAAAGATAAAGGCTTAAAATACGGAAAGAATTCAATTTTAGGCGTATATGCCCTAGTTTTCACTAAAGGTTCACTTATCACCTTTTGATGGAGAACCCTCTTTAAATATAGTTTTGGTCACTCTTATTCATTCTTTTGGACCAAATAAAATCCTTCTTTATAATAGGGACATCAAAATTTACTTTGTGTATGTTTTTGTTATTCTCCCGATAAAGTTCATTTTTTATGAATAAGTGAAAAATGATGTATTTTAATTCAAAACCTCTTTTAATCTAATTTATTTATATGATTATATTATCTTTTGAATTAGTTTTAACGTGAAACCATAAAATATTTTTTCCATTTTATTCAATGGTGGACTTTGGAATTAATTTCAATTTGAAATTCGACATAAACAAATAACAATCTTTTGATATATATTGTTTCTTAAAAATACGCTATTTGTTTTGACAGCGGGAGATAATTATTAAATTAATTAATTATACTTATATTCTTTGAAATAGTCAATATAAACATCATTTTTTAATTCGTAATATCGAATATAGCTTAGAGTGAATTTTTTGTAATTTTTTGAAAAACTCCAATTTTTGATGAATAGTGAAACCACTAAGTGGTAATCAAGCAAACTGATTTTTCTGTTAAATGAAAGTTTACCACTAATGTGTATTGAATTTTAAAAATCCGACATACATGGGTGTCATTAGTATGTAAAATGTTGTTCAATGTGATGAAAATAATTTTTTGGTGAATAGTAACTTTTTTTCATTAATCGCGATTAGAGGTAATTAGTGTAATTTAAGGTAAAAATGATATTATAAAAATATGAAAACACCATGAAACTTGTCCTACTCCTATTGGATGAGTCATTGCCGACCAAGAAAACCCAAGGGTCTATTTAGGGGACCCTATGGAGCCTCTTGGGTGAGATAATGACTTTAATGCCTTTTTTTAAATAAAGGTGAAAATGACACTAACATAAATTGTTTTACTAAAACAATTTTTATAAGGGTTTATACTAATCATATTATTGTCTATAAATACTCTTTGGAAAGAGAAAACGATTTCCTACATCAGGATATTTTTTTTATAATTTTAAGACATTAAATAAATTAATTTAATTATGACATCATGATGATGCAACGATGACCTCATTAATGAACAGTTTAAATAAAATGAAACGATAATATAAAATCTAAGACCTAAACATGTCCAAAAACTATTGGATGGGAATATTAAGAAGGCTTCTCATCTTATATTCTAAATATATCAATGTGGGACCTTAGAAATTCGAAACACGTTTGAAAATAAAATAATTGTTTCATGATTTCCAAAAGTGCCCCTCCTCTCCTCTTATAAAAGGCCCCCACCTCTACCTCATTTCACACACTCCTAAAGCCTTTGTCTCGGCCATACCCTGCCCATTTACTCTCTCCACATCCCTCTCCTCATCCTATAGGATTCCCTTTGGGATGAATACTTTCAATGGAAGCCTTTAGGCTCAAATCAAAAGGAGTTACACTTTTAAAGGTAATTCATTCTCTCATGTTCATTTGTTTTTTTGCTTCTCCAACCCCCTAAACACTTTTTATTTACTTATTTTGTAACAACACCAGTATCTAAAATATACTAGGATGTTTTTATAAGATTTATTCGAGCTACACTCTCACAAAACTATATCAAATGGTTAAAGAACATACGGTTTCCGTGGATGGCGAAATTCTGCCTCTCGAAACGATGATTGTCAATACTCATTTAACACCATCAAAGGTGGCTGTTATGATGTCACTATTTTTATATATGATATATAATATGTTTATTATTTCCTTAAGCTTCTGTATTTTTTATTTATGGCATACCATTATTGTTTCCATTATGGGTATACACAATATCTTCATTTTAGGAAGTGCGGACTACCGCCCCCTCAAAGTGATGTGATTCGTTAATGCCATAAGTGGGACGTATAAAGGATGGATTTATTGTTATTATATATGATGTTATACTGGAATTATAATATACCTATATATGATTATTATTTCCTTCCATTAAATTATGAGATAGAAATGAAAGTAGCATTCATGCGTACGTACGGCTTACCGTCTCCATGAACGGTGCATTTCATTTCTTATCCCCAAATGTAATGTACTATTATAAGTACATGTATATAGTGGATATATATGATGAATGATACATCTAAATGATGAATATAATTCTGGAATTAAAATATAAATACCTCTCATTTAGTTTTAATTCCATTAATATGACAAAGAAATGAAAGTAGCGTTCATGCGTACGTACGGCTTACCGTCTCCATGAACGGTGCATTTCATTTCATACCTCTAAATGATTATGTAATATTATAAATACATGTATATGATGGATATATATGATATATATTCTATGAAAATCAGGAATTTCATTCTGGATATAAAGAATCTTTGACCACACGAACAACATGTAATTGTAAGAAGTCCACTTTCGACTTAAGAACCAAATATCGACAAAACAAACATTATTAACTTAAATGATTACATAATGTTTATAACATGACAATAAGTGATCTAAAAGTAATAATTAACTATAAAAAGGTTCTTTATAAAGTTTAAATTAACTCATGTTTATTATTCAGGACGTTAAAGAATGATCGAGTCAAGTCGGACCCGAGGTAAGGGATCCTACACCTCTCTTTCTTTTTAAGTACACTCTTTTATGTCATTCCATTTAATCTCATCTTTCTTATGATTGGGATGTTCTTTTATATAACTCCTACTGTAATTATTATGTTTATA
The DNA here is from genome assembly GCA_963277665.1 of Viscum album. Taxonomy (NCBI): domain Eukaryota; kingdom Viridiplantae; phylum Streptophyta; class Magnoliopsida; order Santalales; family Viscaceae; genus Viscum; species Viscum album. The sequence continues at coordinate 861,138,014 of OY728152.1, read as the reverse complement.
TTATTAGAGACCCTATTTTCCTCTCATCAATCCATTTTGGAATTTTTAAGTGGCGCCGTTAGGCTGCCGAATTTTCGTAAGAGATCTAACCTCTCTCTTTCTCTTTAAGTACTCTCCTTTATGTCACATCTTTTAAGCTTCTCTTTTTTATGATGGGGGATGTTATTTTATATTCCTATTTCTGTACATTTTACTTTAATGTGACGAGATACCCTAATTGATCTCATCAATCCATTTTTGGATGTTTTAAGTGGCGCTGTTAGGCTGCCGAGTTTTCGTAAGGGATTTTTCATCTCACTTTTATTCCTGTGAGATTTATGCTACATTTGCCACAATTTCTTTTGAGTGGTGTATGTACTGCCCATTATTATACACTTTTTGTAGTATAATTTCATTTATGGGTATTCACATCTTCATTGTATGACCCTTCTTCCATGGGTTGTACGTTTCGAAAGTTACCCAACTCGGTAAGGGGACCTTTCACCCTCCTCTTTTTAAAAGACTTATTTTGTTATGTCTTTTAATTCACATACTATTATGTTGGGATATGTTCTTTTATATCATTATTGATGTAAATTTTATGTCCAAGTGATGAGATTCCCTTTTTATCTCTCAATTTTTGTAGTGACGCCATTAGGCTGTCGAATTTTACCAAGGGAACTTTTTAACCCAATTTCGATTTCATTTGGTTCAACATGTAGTTATTGAGTATGTCATCCTTTGAATATGTGTGAATGACCTTTTATTGTTTTACACTTAATATCCTATTATATTGGGTGTATTTATATTTGTCACACATAATTTTGAGATTGATTTATACTTAATTTAAGGATACCTTCTTTATAAGGGATTTCATCACATTTTACATCTCTATTGAGACTTCATTGTTGTTATGCACCAATTCACTCTTATATGGTGTATATATTGTACTTTGGAATATTATATCATGAATCCATTTATAATCATGATATTATAAAGTTCTGACTAAATGTTATTCCTCAATTATTGTATTCAAGTGTCTCTAATTTTGGTAAAACCCCTTTAACCAAAATATCGCTTTAAATGTTTTAAATATTTGTTCTAATTAATATCCATGTTTTAAAAATAGTTTTAATGATTTATTTATATGGATATTAATGGTTTAAAATTTTAAAATTTTCAAGGTGGTATGGGACACTTTGATTCAAAAATCTCTTTATTAAATTTTTTAAATGGTTTTGGAAATGGTTTCTTTTTGAATGGATTCATTATTTCAATATAATAAAATGTTATATTGTGATTGAAATGAGGAAATGATATGTTTTATGCATGTTTTATGTGATACATTTATGTTATGGTTCTTGGGAATTGTTATGAAAACGGGTGGTTCTATGATAAACTAAGGGCGGGTGAGCCCGATATAGCTCTCCAATGCATTGGGTAACGCGAATGAGATAAACGTTAAGGTTTCTACGAAGAGATTTAGGGAATATACTGTGATGGGTATTCCAAACGTAACCAAGAGGGTTACTCCCTACGTAAGAATGTTATGAATGCCTCAAGTTACCTTTATGTCTTATGATTTCTATGATTTATTCATGGTTTGATGAGGTATGTTAAAGTGCCTATGTTTTATGGGTAAAGTATGATTTCATTCTTATGTATATATGAACTCATGTTTCCTTTCCATATTTTTATAACCCTTACTGAGATTTTTATGCTCATCCCATGTTTTTGAAATGTTTTTCACAGGTCAAGGGAAAGGTACATGATGTGATGATAGTGTCAAGGATGTGTCAATAAAGAATCCATGTTTTATTTTAAATATGTTTCCGTTGATGGGAAAAATAAATATTGTCTTTTATGTAACCACTTTGTTTAAATGTGGAATGTAATGCAAGTTTCATGATCTAATTCTCTAAAACTCTAAACCTGAAAAGATCCTCATTGTGTAATCTTGTAATAACTCAAGATTATGTAAGGTTTAATGTGGGGCCTTATAACTAATATAATCTAACCATATAAATAAATTAAATTAAAAGGAAGATATGAATTAAAATATAGTATTTTTCCCTTATTAATTAACAAAAGAACATTGTGATACAAATACTAAAAATTAACCAAATGTAAAATTTATTGTCTCGATTCTAAAGAAGAATTTTATTTTGTCAAATATTATATATAAAAATAACAAAAATTATATTTAATAAGGGTTCATCATAAAAATGTTCTGAATCGACCTTTAAAAGAATATTAATGTATTTATGCTTAAAATTAGAATCATTCTCATTTTAAGGCTCCATCATTTATTGGATAAAAATTAAAAAAATTAAAAAACATGTATAATCGTTTTGTAGTTAGTTCTGTTCATTTTTACCATTATAAAGGCTAGGAATTATCTATCATTTAAAATAATAATATATTATTAATTTCTAGTATGACTCAACATTGTGTGAACAATAAGACATTGGAAAACCCATTGTTGCGTGTGAGGTACGCCATTGAATATTGTATCCCCATAAAAGCAAAATTAATATAAAATTCAAAATTGTTAATAAATATGAAAACTTTTTATTCCATATTTACCTAGGATGTTAAAAAATTTCCTTGTTCATAAGAATCATATTAATGCATTAAACGAGGATGTGGAAACATATAAATGCTGTCCAATTTTAATAAAAAATGATAAAATATTCTGAATTATATTCTTAGTAATACATTCGTTAAAATTCAACAATTTTTTATACGAAGTATTGCTGAAAAATCTAAACTGTATAAGAACTATTTTTTCTGAACTCATAATGTGTTGTTGTAATTTTTTTGGAACAAAATGACATTTCATGAATATCTATTTTTTTTAAAATCCTCAAATTCAAGGCATTAAAAGAGATTTTATTTCAAAAATTATTTCTAATGTGGTTCATAATAGTTATGAATTAACATTGTAGATCTATGTTATGAGATCTCTTCTAGCTAACAATTTTGTACACAAGGAGATATCGGTAGCTTAAAAAAGTTTCTAAAGGATTTTTCCGGTAAAATTCCATAATTATATATTTTCAAATTGGTAAATGGGTAGTGGGTGCACAAGGAATATGGGTGGAGATTTTTCAAATTTTGACATGTTAACTCAAATGAATGGTTTATTTTTATGTTTCTTGATATTTATGAAGGGAAACTAATTGGAATTTGAAATGTTGGAGATCCAAAAATCATAACCAAAGATAAGGTAAAATATGTTTGAGGATTAAAGAGCAATTTAATATAAATTTTCCATCTTTGTGATAATGGTTTTTATGTCAATTTACCTAATAATTATTACTCATACATTAAAATTGTTTTAGTGAAATTTAGAGCACCAATAAATGATCATTTTTATACTCAGGTCAAACATTTATCTTTTAAAAAAGTGAACTATTTTTCATCTTTAACGAGTGAGTCATGGTTATAGCATTGAATACTTGGTCATTGAAATATTTGTTCATTGCATAAATTTACTAACAAACTATATTTTTCTAATTTACCTAGTCATAACATTGATGATGAAAATTTATTTAATGCATGCCAAATTGAAAAAAAACAAAAATCTACCTTCAAATATATTAACATAATTGATACATCAAAGCATATAGAATTTTTACACATTAATTCCATTGGAACATCTAGTGTATTATTTTTTTATAGTAAATTCTATGTTTCTATCTTCGTTGATGATTATTCAAGATTTACCATGTTTTATTTTATAATTCTTAAGAGAGATGTTTTATCTATTTTGGAATATTAATGAAAATTATTCCAAACGAAGAATGTTTTAGAATAATTTCATTAAGAAGTGATAATGGTTTTTAATTGTAGAATCATTAGTGTTATTCTTTTTTCTCAAATTTGGGTATTAATCATACATTCTATATACGAAGAACACCTAAAATTTTTTAATTATTGAAAGAAGATGTCATGCTATTTAAAAAACAACTTGAAATATAGTGAATGAATTCAGTATAACAACATATATTTTTGTAGAAGATGTATGCAGAACCTTCTAAATCATGAATAGAGTTTGAATTCATTATATTTTTAAAAGGTCACCTAACAAACATTGTAATGACAGAAACCATAATGTACTAAAATTCAAGGTTTTTGTATAAAAAGTGTATATCATAACACCAACGATTATATTTGTATGTTCAATAAAAAATTGATTAATGATTATTTTTGGGATATTATACAACTTCTAAGTCATATAGAGTGTCAAATAAAATTTAATTTATTTTTGATGAATTATTTTATGTGATTTTGATGAAACCAATTCCTTTATTATGGAATTTGATGAAAGTAATGATGTCACTATCTCTATTGATAACATGATACGTGAATCCCTACCAAATTATTTTGAATTTGATTTTAAAAAACAAAATACCAGTTCATAATAACATGAATCTGTATAACCTGAAAGTATACACCTAAAAAAATTTTCTACATAACCATCCTATAAAAAATATTATTGGAAACTAAGAATGTATTATTAAACTAGAAGAAATTTTAGTAAACCTTGATTAATTATCTGCCTTTATATCCCATATAGATCCAAAAACTATTGATGAAGCATTAGATGATGAGAGTTGGATAATATCTATGCATGAATTGTTAAACTATGTCAAAATAAATAATATTTGGGAATAAATAGAGAGACCAACCAGTTATCTAGTCATAGGTACCATGTGGTTTATATAAACCAACAATATGATCAAGGAATCATCATTATGAATAAAACTAGATTAATTTCCAAATGATATAACAATGAAGAAAAAATATATTATGAGGATACCTTTACCTAAGTAGCTAGATTAGAATCCATTTGAATACTTCTAACTTATAAATCCCATATGAATTTTAAATTATATCTGATGGATGTTAAGACTTCATTTTTATATGGTTATTTAATATAGGGAATATATATTGAATAACCCCATTTTTTAAAAAATACTAAAAAACCCAACTCTATTTTTAATCTTACTAAACAACTCTGTGGAAATAAAAATGCACATATAGCTTGGTATGAATTATTAATTTCTTTTATTTTGAAGAATGTTTTTACTATGTGTTTGTAAGATCAAACACATTTTATGAAAATAATTTTATCTCATATTTTATTAGTTCAATTTATGTGGATGATGAAATTTTTCATTCAAATATTATAAATATTTTTCTTTAATTTACTAAATATAATAAAAACATTTTTTGAAATGACTACGATGGGAAAATTGAAGTGCATTTAAGATTTCAAATTTATAAAAAAAGGAAAATGAAAAGGTTTTAAATCAATGTAATTATATTGTAAATTTATTGAATATGATTGGGCTTGATTATAGAAATTCATATACAAAATCCATGCCTACTAATATAGTAATTGATTTGGATGACCTTGGAAATATTTTTCGAAAATAAGCTATATAGTAGTTGGGTTGGTAGTTTGTTATATATTACAACTAGTAGACCAGGCATCATGTATTTTGTATATCTTATTGTTATATTTCAATCAAATATAAAAGAATCCTACCATAATACTTTTAAAACTATCTTTTATATTTAAAAGTAACTCTTTCTCAATATATTATTTACCATAAAAATGATGATTTTAATTTAATTTCATAATTATATTCTAACTATTCAGGTTGTTGATTAGATAGGAAAATCACATTCAGATATTTTCACATCATAGTAAAATATTAATTTTCATTATATTTTATGAAACATCAATCAGTTTCTCTATCAACTACTGAGGTAGACTATAAGTCCGCTGGAAGATGATGTGAACAAGTATTTTGGATAAAAAAAACACAATACTGGACAATGAACAAAATTTCAATAATATTCTAATTTTATGAGATAATACTACTTCTATTAATATTTATTATGAATCCTATATTTCATTCTATAAATAACCACATTGATATAAGTCATAATTTTTTAGGATCTCATGCCCTTTAAAACCCATATATATTTGGAAATATTTATTTTTTATTATCAATTGGAAGATATTTTTTCAAAACAACTCACAAATAATGAAATAGAATGGGTATCATAAACTGTTATTTATATCATAACATGTGAAATAAGATTCAGGTTTCATAATAATTTTATCAAATTTATATCCCATAATGATATATGGTATTCTTAAGCATATAACCCATAGAATAGAAATGGGTTTCATAAACATCATTCCATCAATTCACAAAAAATTTAATACAAAAATATGAATGCAACATTCAGATCATTTAATTGAGGTGCATGAGTGACATCATCATATGTCATATATGAATGAAAATAACATGGAATTGTATTTTTAAAATATTTTCTATAGAATATATAATTTCACCATGAAAAATGATTTTTTAAAATGCATTAAAATTTTCAAAACCCAATTTCCTTGAATACTTATAAAATATGACTAAAAATGTTTTGAAGTATATTTCTTTAAATATATTTTAAGCATTTATATATATATATATATCACTAGAAAAATTTTAGACCCATTTTTTTAAAAACATATGATATAATCTAGGAAAACGTTTTTAATGTCATTTTGATTTAATTATATTTGATTCTTTTAAAGATTACCTTAAAATATTTTAAATATAATTTTTAAAAATAAAAAATAATTGAAAACATTATTCAATAAAAATATATTTACAATCATTTAAAGTAATCAATGAAAATTATAAATAATTTAAAAAAATTAATTGAAAAACACATTAGAAACAATAAATATCGAGAATATTAGGGAAAAACTTTCTTTTTAAAATTTAACATCGTAATCATTTAAAGGATTCTTCAATGGAATTCTAGTCATCATGGTGAGTAAATTTGTACATGTCATATTATGTAAGAATAAAATAAATTTTATACACTTTATAGGAGAGAAAAATTCCTCATTCATACATTGAAATTAAAATTACATTGAAAAAACATGTAAAAGTAAAAAAAGGGAAAAATAATTTCAAATATTATTGGAAAATAATATAGTATTCTTGATAACCCTTTTACAAATAATGTTTTTAAGCTACATAGATATCCAACTGAAGAGAGGGTAATTTTTAGATTTCATAAAAACATATCCTTGACTACATTATATACCAATTGTATATGAATTGTACAAATACTAGAATATATTTTGAATAATGATAAAATAATAAAATTTCATAATTTTCTTGAAATATAGATCAAAATATTTCTTCAAATGAAGCATAAACATAAAAAATCTCCCAACGCGATGAGAGTGATACAATAAACTCTAATCACATTGTAACATTTAACCACTATTAGAAAGTAAAAAATGATTTCAAATGAATACAAAAAAATCATTAAAATAATTTTATTCATGATATAACATTTAATAGAAATTATATACACCCCAATGAAAAATATTGTTGTATAACATGGCATGTTTCTCAAAGAATGTAAATTGATACAATCAAACTTTATAGATTTGGTATCTTTTGAAACCTAAACAAAATAATTTAAAAATAATTTAATGGACATATAAATACCTAGAATTTTGATAATAAGAGCAATAAAATAAATCCATGGGATGTATATACTCAACACTAATTGAATGTTTTTGGATTAAGAAGGTATCTCACATATATAAAAAGTTAGATGAAATACTTTTACCTTATGTCGTGTCCCTCGTTATATTCATAAAAATATCTTATATAATAAATACTTGTTTTTTATGAATATATCAAAAAACTATTTTTTTATATTATTCCATATATGGTATGAATACGACTTTATATTACACATTTGTTAACAATTATATGTTAATATTTCTCTTCAGATAATATCATCATTGTTCTTTGCTTGTGTCATTATTTATTTTATCTGTGGTCCTTATACTCATATCAAAATTTCTATAATTCAGCACATGAAAAAAGTATAATTTATATTAATTATATTTTTATTATAATTATATATAATAAAAATAATTGTTAAATAGATTACACTTTTCATAAATACGTTAGATTGTATGTACACATGATGGTTGTTTCCATTTAATAATAGTATTGAATGAAACATAATAAATGAAATATATCTCAGTATATGTATACATATAAATATTAAATTTGAATTATAATATAATATATATCATATAATTTCACACAAAATATACTTAATACATTCCATGTAGTGTGTGAATGACTCTCATAGCTTTGAGGGGTATGTAGTCCAAACATTCTTAAATGAAATTATTATATTTACTCAGAATGATGGGTATAAATATTTGTCTTTTAAAAAACCTTAAAAATATCTAATAAATAATTAATTTAATATATATGATATATAAATAATTTCTTCATCATAAATATCACTCTGAAAGGTGGTAAAGGAAAAAATGTGCAATAATCATTTTGAGAGGTGGTAGTTTGTAATAAACATTAATAATAATTTCATTACCAATTAGATTGAAGTTCATGTTTGTTTTGGAAAAACCCATAGAATAAAAAAAATTATTGTATATTGACGATACCATTTTTATATAATCAATGAATAATAAGTGTTGAGGTTGTGGATAATTTCAAAAAATAAAAAAACATGACAAAAAATGTTACCTCTTATTCATGTAACTCTTAATAGATTGTACAAAAGGGAACCCTTGAAATTATATATATCAAAATAGGGGATTATTATATTAGGGTATATATTTTTAAGATATATTAGGGAATAGTATGGTAATTCCAAGGAGTATTTAGAGATGTGAGGATGTGCGAGGGGAAGAGTACTTTTTGGAGTGGAGGAGGAGTGACAATCCTGTAAATTTCAAGAAAAAAATATCACCCAAATTTTTAACATTTCATGTGGATAAAATAATTTAAAAATAGATATTGGTGAGGATAAGATAAATATATATCCATAATTTGGATCATGGAAATGTTTCCAGGACACTTGGTCCCTTAAGAATAATTTTTTGAAACATAGTTATATAAATTTTACCCTAATAGTTGTAGTTAATTATAATTAATTTCTCAAATATTTTTGGATGAAAATAATCATTCATTATTTTATATTATAAAATATTATAATTAAAAATATAGAATTTATTAATAAAAATAAAAATCATTGATGTGGGATATATCAATTTAAATTTAATCCTGAGGTTTGGTTAATAATGAGGAACTTTAATGTAAAAAACATCCAAAAGAAAGAAGTGAATTTATATTCAATTTCAATGTGAAATAGATTATAATGACATAAATTGGGTTTATTTATATAAATATTATCAAATTTTTCATTAATATAATTTAAAATATAAATTGACTTTATAAATAATTAGGATGAGGAAGCAGTCTTGACCTAATATTTTTCCTTTTCAATTATTTATTAAAAAAATAATGTTTAAAAAAATTACAGATAACCAATCATATACTAATTATTATGTTCATAATAAAAATATGAAGTTTATTTTAACATATAAAATATATAATAATGACAAAAATACTATATAAAATGAATTATTAAATAAAAGGTGGTATGAATGGCTTAATAGAAATATTGATTTTTAAACATAAAATTAGATTTATTTTTATCTTACGTAAATAAAATATATTGGTTGAATATCAAAAATACTATGTTCAATATATAAAATATATATTACATTAATATAACTAAATAATTTCATCTAATTAAAATTATTAATGTAAATTTACATTGTGATAAAATAAACATTTTCATGTTTATTCAATCTATTTTTGTATTCAATTTTTTTAAATTATAACATCTTAATTAAACAATGAAATATTAAATCTTGTAATCAAAAAATTAATTTTTATATTATATCATATTAAATAATATTATTTTAATTATTAGTTATTTTTCAATAACAGTAGGTCTTACGTGTTAAAAAACTTATCATGGAATGTCACTTTTGTGTGTAACATAAACTAACCATGGTGTTCCATGTAGAGAAAAGTAAAATGTATGTAGCATGTAGTGTAATATTAACATGGTTTTGAGTATAATGCAAAAAATGGTGATTTAAATTAAAATAATGTACATTTAGTGTTGAAGGGAAATAAAATTTTCCAATAGATTAAATTAATTAAAAATAATAATTCACAAAATCGCAGAGAGAAATAAGAAAAACATTGGGTAAAATGATATTCAACAAAAATAGAAATTTATATGGGACATGAAAAACACCATTAATTTCTAAATAAAATTATGATGGATTTAATAATGAATAAAAAACATGGTTATATTGATTTTCCAAAAGGTAATTGATATCAAAATAATGTTCAAAATGAATAAATTATGGTGTGAGTATGATGTTAATAAAATACAAAAATAATGGGAAAATTAAACTTTAGTTGAAAGACCATGGATAAAATAAAAAACATGGTATAAAAACTCAAATATTATGTCTAATAACTATATAAAAAACATGGTGTGTAATGCCAAAAAATTCACATTTATTTTAAAATGATACAAATAAACCCCTAATTTATTTTTAGAATTCACAAAAATGACATCAAACACCATTATTAAAAAGTACCTATAATAATAAATTATTTAATATCCTCATATATATATATATATATATTTCTATAATTTTCATTGGAAATTATTAGATTCATGTATGTTAGATTGTTATTATCTATTTCCAATATCGTGTGTAATAAATCTAGTTTGTTTGGAAGTAGTTTCATAATAATGATGATGATTTTTTATTAAAAAAATAATAGTTTATGAAATGAATTGGTATTTATAATTTTATGTAGTTAAAACATTATAATTCAATTAAATGGGAGTTTTTGATTCAATTAATATATATGAAGTTCATGATTAGTATGTTATTGAGTTTTTTATTGATTAAAATATTTTATTTTATTGAATTAATTTATTATTAATGTTACCATTATAGAACTAATAATAAAAATATTTTAACTATTTATATCAGAATATATAATTAATAATTTATTTTGTTAATCCATCATATAATTTTATATGGTAGTTCAGGTAGCTTTTTAGACCGACCTGAACAAAAACATTCAATAATTAATGGATGATTGTGACGTGATTTGGTTTAAATATATTTTTTTTTGTGGAATATTAATATTTTATTAGATTTATTACATTTCATAATAAAAATTTAAGGTTTTTTAGTGATTAATTGATAAGTAACTATTATATAGTATGAAAAAATTTCATTATACAAATCATGCTCGTTTTAGAAATTTGAATTTTCTATGATTGTTTATAACTCATTTTATTAATGAGAACTACACATTATATTAAAAAAATAAATGAATTTAAAAAGAATTATATTTATTCAATATAAATATTCTCTATTCCATCCCCGAATGATAATGATGAGAAACAAAATACACCATTCTGCCAATGTTGTATTATACATGTACACATGGGTGACGATTTCATTTTACATGCAGTTGGAGAACTGTATAACATGGTTTGTTATTTAAGAATATATAAAATGTTATAAATATAATAAATATTTTTTAAAGGAAAATTATAACTACCCATTAATGGTTATTATTTAAAATAAAACATGATGATTCATAGTTTTTGTAATTTGTAAGTACACATGAGTGACGTCATTAATTTAAAAAATGGAAAAAGTGAAATTTTTTAAATAATTACTCCCAGAATATGAAAATATTATTTGTGAAATAAATAATTAATTCAACATTTACTATTTGTAAAATATATTTTAATGGTTAATAATGAATATTAAAAATGTTATGGATTATTTATTACTTATATTGAGAACATTTAGAATATCTTAGGGGATTCCATTTAAAATGATGAATTAATATAAGCTTTTTTTAAAGATGATTTTGAAAATGAAAAAAGAATCCATGTTATGTAAAAATTATTTTTTTCCAAAGGATGCCTAAATTTGTGATTAGAATTGAATGGATGCTAAGAGTCCCATACTATATGTTGCGATAATGACATTTTAAGAAATATTTAAATTCAATTTTATGATAGAACAAGTTTTATAAATCATAATGAATTGAAAATGTAATATAATGGAATCATTATGTTTTTTTCTGATCCAAGCCCTAATAAAATAATTATGAACATGTTATTCCAAATAGACCATTTAGTTAGTCTTTGTTACCAATTTTCCTTTAGCGTGGTTACTCATTGTTTCTGTTGAAAAATTTTCCCCTTAAAAAAATGGAATGAAATAAATAAGTTTTCTCTAGCACATTAAAAAAATTTTAATGTTTGATCAGGGATATTTTGAAATTATATGAAAAAATAATTTTAATATATGTACATGTAATGTACTTAACTCATTTTGAAAAACATTATATTAAGAGAAATTTTTTCCTATTAGTTAAAATTATAAGTGTAATTGATTTTTATGAAATAATTTAAAATATTTTCCTAAAATATAAATTATGATACATTAAAAAAGTGTAAGACAATATTTTTTTCAAAATAATAATATATTAAATTAATTTATTAAAAATAAATTATTTTATGGGAAATTATTTATTAGAATAATAAAACAACAAAATGTTACTTTTATATTAAATATTTATCCTAAAAATTTATAGAATTGTTTAATAGATATATATTTTTTCTGATAAAAAATATATTTTATATATTTTTAGTGAATCAAGCTTCTCTATTGGTTCATAAATATAATGGATTTGCTAAAAACTATAATACATAAAATAGAATAAAAATCAATCATTATTTAAAATACAAAATAGCAAATATGAAACTATTTCTTCAATAATTAAATTATATTTAAATTATATACTTCTAATTTTAATATATTATTTAAATTTATATATATAATATAATGAAAAACATATTTTGTTAAATGATGTCCTTTTTAACATTAATTATTCAAAATATTATTCTCTATCAATATCTAATTTAAATAATATTTTTCTATATGTTCATACATTTTAATATCACGTATTATAATAATAATCATTTAAAAATGAATGGTTAAATGTATTAATATAGAAAATAGTCAATCATGATAGAATAATCCTTTTTATATTATCTCATTTATAATTTTTATCCTCCTAAAGTAAAAAAAAATTAATTTATCACTATCATTATTTGTATTAGAAATGTTATAAATATTTTAATTTCATACTTATTATAACCAAATATGTATTGGGTTAATTTATTTTCAATTATTCCAATAGAATTTTTTATTGAAATAATATTTATATAAGTAATGTAACTATATTGATTTGATAACATTATCTCTACACCTTAAATAATGTCATCCTTATCATTTTACTTATACCTAGCTATTGAAATATTTATTGGAGACCTTATGAAAAGAATGACTCATGATATAATTTATAATGGGGTTTAATCCACCCTATCCATGGTATGACTGGTGTACCCATCGTTTCCATCATAATTGTAATATAAATTTTTATTATTATTCATTTAACCATTTATTATAACAAAGACAACATAATGAATGTAATTTTTCCATTGGGTGTATATAGTCCTCCATAATAGTTTGTAATGGATAACTTTTTGGATGAGAATTTTCTAACATGTAATTTATAATGAAATCTGTGTTTATATATCTATTATTAGCCTAATATTACATCAAATTTGTCAATAGAAATGATTAATTGGATTTTAGGAAACACAAGAATATATTAATATTAAAATATGTGTTATATAATTGGGATATTTTAATAATCACTTAAGAATTTAACAACTAATAATCTTGCTATTAAGGTGGTGGTTTTGGGTGTTTAGTAAACATTTTTGGTTCCGAGAAGTCGATTGAAAATTATTTTAACACAAAATTAAAATTTATTGAGTTGATAATCAATTTTATTCCTTCCTTGTAATTTTTAGAACCCACATCCATTGTAGTGGTATCACAAAATTTCTATTTTCAATGAAATAATTAGGGTCCATAATTTATATTATCATAAGGATTATGGAATTAACCTATATAATTTACAATTTCCAAATATTTATTACATTAATTATTTATGGGTTCCATGGGATGAAATCTGTTTTTTTTCTAAATATATTTCCCTCTTCACATTTCGATATCATATTTGTTTTTATATTCCCTCTTTTACCACACATAAAACATCTCAATGTATCGTTAAAAAATTTCGCTTGGGGATTCTTAAAACATTTTAATAATAACAAAATATTAATATTCCTTCCTTAATAACATTTATCACCAGATACTCCATGATACTCTATCATTATCTTCATTAATGTGTTTATAAATGTAACAATGACAATGTTATTTAGAATAATTTAATTTAGATGATTCTAAAAAAATATAATGGTTTCTTAATTAATTTATATATATATATATAAGATGATTTTTAAGACAATCTATACATTTTCAATTACATAAATTGTGAACATTATTGTTTAAGATCCACCTAGTACTAAAATTTAAAAAGATTTAATGTAAGTGAAGAACTGAGTAAGAGAATAATCGAAATTCCATTAATTATAAAACTATTCCTCATAAGATATTAATCTTCAAAATTATAACAATTTAATTATGAAAAACTAAAATCTATATCAATTCAATATATGTTTATTTAGATTGTTTTCCTATATATTCCATAACGAAATATATTAATGTAATAAATTCTTCATAATGTATTGTGAAGCGATTATTGGTAACATATTCAAATCCCCAATGATTTTCTAGCATGGTGTGATATTTTTTACCCATAATCAAGCAGTATTTAGAACACTAATTTTTTAATCAAACATCGATTATCTTGGTGAAAACCTCTATGTTCAGCTTTTATAGAGATTTATAATCATTATATTAAACATTCATGTATGTAATTTCAATTAATCCACACAATATTGATATTAAAAAACAAATTTTTTATAGAAAAAGTAATAATTATATGAAGTATTTTTCAGAATGATTATTACAATAATACATTATATTTTTAATCTTGGTTCAACTATCATAATGGGTTATTTATTCCATTTAATTTACTGTAAAAATTACATTATCAACCAATGATGAATGTTAAATACTAATCCTATAACATCATAATATATAATTTTTTATAATCCATGATCTGTTAAAAACAATTATAGTACATAAATATGACCATATTATAATTACATGACTCGAAGAATATAATTTATTCCAATACATTTTCATGATATTTCAGCATTAGATATAATTATCACAAAATTTATTAAAATAACAAAATCTAATTGTTATATAGGACAATTTTACAAAATATTGGAAATAATATTATCTATATAGAGTCTTCAATATCTCCCACAATATCTCGAGATGATATACTCATCGAGAAACATGATACATATTGATTTTCATCATAACCATCAAGAATTGAAATATAGGAAATGTTGTGATCATTAATTCCACGTAAAGGTAAAATTTATTCAAATAAGACAATGATTATAAGTTACAATATGCTCATATATTATATAAAATCATAGTTTATGGTGAAATCATTAAAAATAAAAATTATGTTATGAACAATGAGTCATGGAATATGTATTTCCATTAAAATAGAAATGAATCAAGAGTGAGTGGAATCATGTTCCAATGAAAATTATCCATGTGTGGATAAAATATTTATAAAAATTAGAATAAGTCTATTGGATAAAAAATCATATGAAAGCCTTGTGATAAAAATATCAATATGTCTACCCATTAATTATGATTTTTTTTTTCTAAATTTCATTATCAACCAATAAAATTAAATCCTAACATAATTTTTTAATGATATACATGTCAATAAAATTGAACTATGGTATATATAGGACTCCTCCTATCATCATACATACATAATCATACCACGTGTAACCAATCTTCATCACAAATTAAATAATTCATGTTAATAAAATGGTTTTTATATCCCATTAAATGGAATAATATATATATAACCTTTATAATTCCATTAATAAACATGATAAACCCCTGTAATATAAATAGATTCAAAAAGATACTTAATAACTATATATGTAGATATAATTCAACATAATATATGGTATTTACAATGTATATATTTTTTGTATTAAATATAGTGATTAATTTCACTCATCAATTTTTCTATTGTGTCATGGAGAAATCCACTCCATTAATAAAAGGGAAAACATGGTATTCATAAAATAATATCATTGGAGGAAGAATTATTAATATTCAAAGAGTATTTTGAGACAATGTGTAATGTCATGCCCCTTCTCATTAGATTTATATGGAAGAAGGGCATTAATAGTCCTTAATGGGCATCCCCAATAAAACAAAGGATGGTAATAAATGACAATGAGATTCCATATAAGTGGGGGATGATTTGAACACTATGAATAAAAACACTAACAAAGAAATACATTTCCGAAAAACGACATTATGATTCATGATATCAATGAAAGCCAATTGAAAATATCTTGTATAATAATAAAACTAAAGTCAAGTTCCATATATAAATATTTTAATATCAAAGTAAAAATTGGATGTCAAACTAAAAAAACTCTAGGACAACCACAAGGCATTTTGGTTTGAATTCTCCATGATTAAACATCAACAAACAACCTAATTATCATGAATTATTTATAATTACGAGTGATATTTTACATTTTCCCATGTCCTAGTAGATGACATCGTTAAAATCCCCAATGTTCCAAAGCAGGGGTGAGGATTAAATCATAGTAGATTTTACCCAATGACATCCATACTCACACCATTTGGATAAAACATAATATAAACATTTATATAAAATAATTAATATAAATAAATTTATTAAAATAGTTTATACCATAATATTAAACAATTCCATTATAAATAATTTTACAATGAATTAACATGAAAAATTGTTTAAATTATTTAACATAAAATCTTGATAAAACCACTTCCATTCTATTCAACCATACATCCATCCATAAAATAAATCCATGGACCTCCCAATACATGTGTTTGGTGAGTCATAAAACAAGTAATTTTTCACTTAGTGGACCATATTTATGGATGTACTTCATTCCCATATCTATCCCAGCCAATTGATGGAGGGGAGGTATTATACACCCATATGAATCCCAATGAATGTTAACTTGCTCAAAAAAACCATTCCACATCACGAAACCATAAAGAAAATTCAAACCATTTCATTAAAGAATCATTCATTTGATTGAAAACCTATTTTCCAGGAAGAAAAACAAACAATTATTTTAAAATAATCCTCAAAAAATAATTTAATAAAATACAATATTAAATAACACACCATATTTCCAAATTTTTAGAAACTGTCACTCAATAGGGGTTTAATTATCATTTCACATTGGATAACATGTGTTTGTTGGATGGATTGATAAGATATCAAGGGGTATCTCATAATTTATTAATAATAAGGGATGAAATTTGGATGTTATAAATCCATTCATTAGTAATTTAAATTAACTAGACATAACAAGAAATAAAAATTTAGATAATGATGGAAAAGAAAAAAGCCTTATTTTAATGGGTGGATCCAAATTAATCAGAACAGTATCTCATTAGATCTTCCTGGACTAGGTGGGATTTTATTGATTGGAGGGTATATTAAGGATGTGGTCAAATGATTTTTCAAGAAGAGAAGTGGGATATTTGGTGGGATTAATTTGAAATTATAGAGGAATTATTTAATACTACATAAACATCGGTTTTAGACATTATATAATGAAATAATAAAAAACAATCCATACCATGGTTTTCACCAAATATTATTCCTATATAGGATGATTTTAAATATTTGATTTTGAATATAAATGAAAATTTATAATATTTCTCTTTATTTAGTAGAGGTGATTCAAACATTAAAAATAAATTAATTTAAAACTCTAAACTATATAAACTATTTTGACGGATTAAAAAATATTTAATAAAATTAATCCACTAGACATATAATCACATTATTTTAATGTGAAATGTATATTGGGTCAAATTTACTTATTATAGTATTTGTTTCAAGTCGTGTTTTTTCTCACCAACACTGTATAGTTTATGATGATTTTTATGCTCACAAATACCTTTTTTTTATTAATGATTTTATGACAATTTTTTTTCCTAAAATTATTATTAATTTATATATATTGAAATTATTTTTAGGAATTTAAATTTATGTAAATATATATTAAAAGAGTTTTGGATTTGTTGTTGAGAATTCCGGAAACATTGTTCATACGATATGTGTTTTACCATAACGTATGTTATCAACCCTATTATTTGTGTAGCATGTATGGATTGTGATCACTATGTTTTTCTTCAATTATATGATAGATGTAGAATGAATGGTTTCTCAGCCCTATTTTCAAATCGATAAGTATGGTTAATCCATCATATAATATCACAATAGTAAAGTAAAAGAACTTTATATTTGAAAGGAACCTTACCTTTGGATGGAAAAGAATGTATGGTAAATTACCCTACATATGAATGGAACCATACATTTGGAAATATAATGAAGTATGCTAACATATAATTTTTGTTTTGAAAATAATCCATAAATTTGTGAGGGAAAAAATTTATGTTCAATGAACCACACGTTGTAATGGAATATTATATATGTCAAGCAAAGAAAGTAAGGATAAAGTATATTATGTATATAATGAACCTAATGTTCTAAAGATAAATATATGTGTCATCAACAATAGTTTTATGATCAACCCTATATATTCAAAAATACGTTCATAAGATAGATGATATATAGTTGAACACTGTGTTCAGTATTTTGTCACATTATAAAATAACCTGACATTTGACTTTTCAATGACATCAGTTTATTTTGCAGATATATTCCGTGATTTCTGCAATAGAGTTAACTGAGTTAATGGATTTATTAAATATTTATCATAAAAGTTTCAAATATCATTTTATATAATTCAGAGAACTGTATTCAATGTTGAATTTTACTCCTATTCTTAAGGGAAGTAAGAACACGAATGGTAAATTAAATTTTGAATTTATACGGTTTATCAAGAGTCCATTAAAGATTTGTAATTTTATATGTAGGTGGCTCATTGTATATTTATTAGAGTATTATTTTCTTCATATGATCAATATTGATGAATATTTATTTATTATTAAATATTTTTGTGATCTTATACATTGTAATATAATAAATGAATGACATAGGAAGAGGACTACAATTTTGTTATGTAAATGATCTATATTTTATGTAAGAGGCTATTCTTATTTTTTTTCTTTTCTTATAATTTGTTATCATTTTTGGAATAGGATATTTTCAGAATATTATTATCTTGATGATTGTTTTCATGAAGTGGAAGATCCATAAATTTTTTGTTTTTTACTACTGCAACTATAAAGAAAAATATGTTTCAACCAATCAAATATCATTTTTATTTTTTTGTTTTTTGATTTCCTATACCAGGTTTATGTGGAGTTTCACCATCTCTATATAAGATGTTAATAATTGGAATTATATTTAGAACTACTAGGAAATGTTTTTATTCATAATATTAAATAAATCATCTTCCTTCAATCGGTTGTAATAATTCTGGTCTTCTGATAAGAGGACCAGACTAGTGACATTCACCCAGCTCACTTAGAGAGATTCTGGCGGGTTGGAGTATGTGATATTTCTGCCTCAAACCACTATAAAAATCCGTGACTTTTATTTCGATTTTTACACAATTTTTATTTGATAAAAAGTAAAAGCACTGAAAATATACTCTTATTAAAAGTTGTACTCCAAATCTGAATTGTTTGAATATATTTTCAAAAGACACAATTCACCCTATATTGTTTTTTATTTTGTATATTCCAATGTATAAATTGGTATTATATGAATGAATTTTATAAAATATATTTAAAATTAAAATATTACTAAAAAACCAAAAACATGTGATGATGAAACTCAAATTATGTATGATATGAAATCCTAAGATATGAATGAAATTATCTGTTGTCATGGACTAGATTAATTCAATCGTATTTCGCAGTGTCCTTCTGCTTATAAAATGAGGAAAACTAATAGTGTTTCATGTGATGGAATAGATATTTTAAGATAAATGAGGTATGCCACAAAAAAGTTTACATTTGACACATTAATAATGTTTTTTGTAGAAAGAATCACACAGATTAATTAAAGGTCTATAATAATTTTCAATTATATTATTGACTGGGGTGAATCTATAAGACAATATGATCAAACGTTCAATGTTCTAAGTGTACTAACATTATAATTTAATAAGAAATTTTTTATTATTCGAAAATAATCAACGATCAAATACACGACAGTCAAAGAACTAATTGAGTCATTTATGATGTATGAAGTTTAAATTCAATATGTAGATGAGTATCATAAAATTATAGTTAAAAATTATAATTCTTCACTAAAGGTAACATATCGTAATCAATGAAGAAGAATAATGTAATAAGTTAGAAAAAAAATAATTCTAATTCATCTGATTCTTAATTGGAACTGGTTCAATTATCAATAAATATTAACATGTTTTATTAAAAGATATGTAGGATCCAAAATACCTTATAGAAGGATGAAAATCACTCTAGATAAGTAAGATAATATGATTGCAAGAAATTAGGCCATATCATACCTGATTATCCTTAACTAAAAGATGAAAAGAGAATGCCAGATACGAGATATAAGAGAAATGCATATTATGAAAATAAAACGAATATAGTAATGAATGTAACATGAATTGTATCTGAAGACTAAAAGACCTCGTCAAAATATGATTCAACAATGTAAGAATCAAATCTAAATGAAAATATTTGGTTTACGGATGAACAAGATAAGGTAATAACGTATTATTCATATAATTCTGATTCCGATTCAAATTTTTAAAATGATAAAGTTTAGACCTACTATATAATACTAGATGATAAATATGACTCTTTATTATAAAAATCAGAAATAATTAATTACTATTTAAAATTATATTTTAGGAGTATGAGAGTACATGATGGTAAACATTAGGATTTAGTTGATAAATTTAAATCATCTACTACAAATTTTTTTTATAATGACAATAAGATTATTGTATTACAAGATGATATGGAAACATATAGATGGGATACTATTTTCATTGAAATGGCAGAAAATAATCAGAATTAAATTCTTATTTATAATGTAATTAAAATGGATCTATTTTTGTTAATGAAGTATGTTTGAGAAATCTAAAATGTATAAGAACTATTTTTTTCCAACTAAAAAAGTGTTACATGAAAATTTTGTGGAAGTAAAGGACAGAAGAAAAATATATTTTATTAGTTAAATCCTCAAATTTTTGTGATTAAATGAGATTTTATTTCAAAATATTTATATGATGTAGTTTATATTATTTATATAATGAAGTAGATCTAGATTCCAAGAACACTACTAGATAACATTATTCGACCCAAAAAGATATGCATACCACAACAAATAATTTTTTATACCAGTTTGCAATTAAAATTCCAAAAGAACAGAATTGTTTTTGGTATATGTATAGTGTTTTCTCAACTAATATGAGTGTATTTTTATCAAATATTCACACATTGACTCAAATGGATTTATTATTTTCATTTTTTGTGATATTCTAAAAGGGAACCTAATTTTAATGGGAACTGTTGCAGATCCAAAAATCTAATCCACTATTAAAGTATAATATTAGTGAGGATTAAAAAACTATCATATAATTATTACTCTGCATTTTGGTAATGGATTTTATGTCTATATCTGTAATAATCCTTGTTCGGTCGTTAAAAATTATTGAGTTAAATTTAGAGATCCTTGAAATGATAATGTTTATGCTCTGGACATACAATACTTTTGTATAAAAAAGTGAACTATTTATATGCTATGACAAGTGAGTAATGTTTCTGGAATAGGAGAAATAGTGATTGTAATATATATTCATTACATAAATTTTCCATGAAACTATTAGATTCTGATTTACCTAGTCATGCATATTACAATTAATAGTTCTGTGATGCATTCCAAATTGGGAGTAAACAAAAATCATCCATTAAATATTTTAAAAAAACGTTCTAAATCAAAAACTATAGAATTTTTCCACATTGATCTCATGAAAACATAAAGTGAATAATGTTTTGTTGGTAAATTATATGTTTATGATTTAGTTGATGGTTATTCTATTTTTACTAGGTTTTATTTTCTAAATATTAAGGGCGATGTTTTCTCTGTTTTTGAAAATTAATGTAAAATTATTCAAAATGAAAAAGGATTTAAAATAATTTCATTAACATGTGATCATGGTGTTGAATTTTAGAATCAAGAAAAGGATTATTTTTTCTCAAATTTTTGTAGTAATCTTAAATTCTCTATACCAACAACATATAATCAAAATCTAATTGTTCAACAAAGAAATCAAAATATTCATAAAATCAATTGAAATATACTTAATGAATATAGTATACCTACATATTTTTGTCTAGATTCTATAATCACAACCTGATATATCATGAATATAGATTTAATTTTTCCAATTTTGAATTGAAATCCTTATAAAAATTTGAATAATTGAAACCCTAAATTAATTTAATTTAATGTTTTTTGATGCAAGTTGTATATCCTAAACACCATGGATAATCTTCGTATCTTGAATACAAATTTGTTTGAAGGAATATATTTGTGATATTATCTTATGTAAAAATATATTATAGTCTTTAATAAAATTTAATGTTTTTTTGAATAATTAATTCATGTGATTATTGAATAAAAATTTTCTTTTATTAAGGAAAATGAGCAAGATGATTAATTCACTGAATATTTTGACAACATGATACATGAAACCTTAAAAGTGATTTTGATTAGGATTTTAATAATGTTCAGACCAGTTCAAAATAATGTGTAATTGATGAACCTGAATGTGTACAACCTAAAAAACTTAGATCTCTAGAAAACCGTCCTATATAATCAATTATAGGATACATTGACATCGGTTTTAAAACCCTATGATTTTCAGGAAACCAAGTTGAATTCTATACCTTTATATCCCAATATTGATCCTATGATTATTAAATAAGCCTTCGATGAAGATAGTTAGATGATAGCTATGAAAAAATAGTTAAAACAGGTCAACCGAAATGATGTTTTTAACAAATAGAGAGACCAATAAACTATCCCATCATCAGTACAATGTATATATTGTGAACAAATAGGGCAATCAATGAAGCATCCCTAGGAATAAAAATAGATTAGTTTCTAAATTTTATTCTAATATAGGGAGGATATATTATTATGAGGCATTTTCCTCAGTATCTATATTAGAATCCATAATAATCCTTCTATCTTATACATCTCATTTGAAAATTAAATTACATCTGATGGATGTTAAGTCTTCCTTTTTATATTTTATTTATTGGTGGTAATTTATATTAAACATCCTCTGAGCATTGAAAATACTACAAAATTATGTTGATTATGAAATTTTTTGTTCAAATATTATAAATATTTGTCAAGAATTTTATAAATCTAATATACAATGAATTAGAAATTACTGTGATGGGTGAAATGAGCTTTTATAGGATTTCAAATTTATCAAAATGAAAATGGAATTGTTTTAAATCAAATAATATTATATATTTATTGAATATTATTTGCCCTAGAAATAGAATGGAACATATAACCATCATGTGTACTAATAAAAAACATGATTTGGATGAACCTGGAAAACTAGTTGACAATAGGCTATATTGAGGTAAAATAGTTAGTTTCTATTATTTTACCGTTAGAAAAAATGAAATTAATTATTCTATATGTCTTTTTTCAAGATTTTAATAAAATATAAGAGTTGCATCTTATTGTTGATAAAAGAATTTATAGATATTTAAAAGGAACTCTTTTACAATCTCATCTTTTTCATGAAAATTATGATTTTAATTTAATTTCATATTCAGATTATAAATCTGGAAGGTGTAGATTAGATAGAAAAAGTACATTAGGAACATGTAACTTCATAATATAATCTTTGGTTTCACTGAATTGCATAAAACATCAATTAGTTTCTCTGTCGACCGCAATGGTATAATATGTGCCTCCTCGAATTTTATGTGAACTAGTATAATGGATAAAAAACACTCAACGAGACATTGGACTTAATTTCAATAATAATCTTATATTGTGTTGTTATACTTGTGCCATTAATATTTATAAGAATCCAATAATTCATTCTCGGACTAAGAACATTTATATAAGGAATTATTTTGTATGATATCATGTCCTGAAACCAATATATATAATTATAATTAGTTAATCTTTATTATTAATTGGATGACATTTTCACCAAACCAAATCCCAATACTTTTTTTTATTTCATTGGGGGGTGGTTTTTTTCGTTTTAACTATGTGTTCTATAATTTAATAATTATTTTTCTATATTATATTTTTCCTCTATATTATATATTTTTATTTTCATTGCGTATTTTTTTAAATAATGTTTGTTTCAATTTTTAAGATATGTGTTTTAATAATTATTAAAATTATCCATCATAATTTAATAGAAAAAAAAGGTTATGTCGTAATCTTTTCTCACAGTGAAACCTTTCATTTTCACTTAACTTTTCATTTCTCAAAACATTACATCTACTGATGCCATCACCGACCTTTGAAATCATAGAAAAATAGAACCTAAAAAATTTCTATTTTCAGAAATTGGAAAACCCCATAGAACTGGTGAGGGTGAACTGAGTGACCTGAAGTGTCATCATGGGTTTCCCAGAAAGAGTATACAAGGAAAAGTCGTCGATTTCAAGTGGTTTAATGAGATTGATTTGTTGTTTATGTAAGAACACTAATTTAATGGTGTGTAATTTCGTTTAAATGAGATAAATATTGAATTAATTAAAAATATATTTTCAATGTATCTATTTAACAATGTTCAGTTCAATTTTGGTGAGATTGAATACACTTTTTCTATGAAAATATAGGGCATGAAATATTTTATTTCCTCCATAGAAAGGGGTAAAATCTTGAAATATACCCATGAAGTTGTTTTTCATTTCATTTTTGGAACTATTGGTAATCATGATCATAAGACTATGGACACTATATAGTATCAATTTGGAACAACTCAAATCAGAATGATATTTGTTAAATACATTGAGAATGATCAAATGTATTGTATAAATTTTTTCGTACTATAATATCCCCAAGAGTAGTTTAGTTGGAGAAAGTATTATATCTAGACATATATGTCATGTTTCCATTCTTACGAGAAATCATGTTGAATTTTCCAAGGTATATGTTCATGTATTTGAGATTTTATTGTCATGAAGAGACTTGTGTGTATTTTTACCCTTATAGTAGGATAATTTAATTATTTTGGTTTAGAATTAATATGGTTTTTATATTTAGATCCATAGATATATGACATCACACTAATGTATTTAATACTAGAAGACATAGAAATTTTTTCTTTTACTAGAGTACTGTGAAAGGATTGATTATTGGGATTGTTGTGGATGCCCATGTAAAAGAAACATCATTTTCATGAGGGGTGAAATATTCTATTTTAAAGGAAAGGATTGTGGAATTAAAAATTGAAGTAATTTATAAATAAATAAATTCAATATATCATTTTAATGGTTTTGAAATGGAAGATGATAAAGAAGGTGTACTAGAATAATTGGAAATATAACCAAGGAAGATAGTGGAACCACCTATTGGAAAAAATTTGTTGGGATTAGGGGATGATACAAGATTAGCTCATTTAGAAGAATCTATTCTTCAAGAATACAAATGTGTTGAGGGTCATGTTCGAGATTAAAAGGATGTTTCTGCTATAGTTGTTTTGGAAAAATGGTCTGTTGTTCATGAATAATTTTTTATTGAAGTGGTTGTTCAAGATGGGGAATAATGCTCAGATAAAAAAATGTGTCTAAACATGCTTTTGATAATCATTATTTTGTCATTTTTTGACTAATATATTGAGATTCCAAAATATATTTATATATAAATAATATAGCTTATTAATAATTTCAACTTATATAGTGTCAAATTACATGAAAGTTTAGTGTATAAGCTTGCATCAAATACATTCGCAATTTTGGTTGTTGGTAAATCATAGAATCCAAATGAAGTGACATCTTAACCCCTAACTAATCATGTAATTGAACATATTATGGAATTTAATAATGTTCAGGAAGAAAATTATTTTCTTATCCATGATATTAAGTCTACAATGAAATCACTAATTGATTTTAGAAATTAATTAACTTCATGGATGGAGATCTAGTCTCTTCAGAATAAATATCAAGAATTAAAAAAAATATATGTCTCATGGAATGATTTAGATGTTTTCAAGAGAATGATGTTTTAAGAATATGAAAAAATTAGATATTAATGTATTTAAAAAATAGATTTCGATATTTTGAAGTGGTATTTTAGAAGCAAATTTGAGACCATTAAAAGGAGTTTTTCTCAGTACACTGCTTCTGCTTCTACTCTTTCTACCTCTGTATATTTGATTCATAGATTTCAATAAATTACTTCTATTGTGGCTAACATGAATGTATATAAATAGAACCTCTTTAAAATAGTTCTCTATTGTCCATTTTATTTGATAATCAGATATATCGGATTGATAAATTCCCATTAGCTGAAACTTTTATTATGCTTTTAGTCAATATATTCAAAGATATGTTTAATCAGATTTTCCTATAATAGAAAAATTTCAATTACTTTTTAATGTCAATAGTGTTGAAAATATTCATTTTTTAAGATTCATGGATTTTTATTATGGTTTTGGGAGATAGTATTATAAATATGTTAATGGTTAAGATGGAAGTGTTGAAATGTTTTTTAAGCTGCTGAAATTAGTACAGAACCAAAAACCGATCCAAAACCTAACCAAACTCTTTTACTATATCCAAATCAGTTGGCTAACCTGTTTCATATTCAAACTGGATATATTATTAATATATATATTTATAAATGAAATATAATTATTTTTGTTTTCCATCCATTGTTTGATATTCTCTTATGGTCATTTCTAATATGATTGAATTATACTATTGATTATCAAAACAGTATATTTTAACATTCTCTTAATGATAAGTGAAATATTAAAAAAACATTAATCCTTTTTATATAAATTCTTTTGGATATCACAAAAAGAGGGAGAAATTTGGATTAACACAACATTTTTTTTGAAATAATAATGATAAACAAAATTATTTTCATTAAAATATTTTAAAAATATCATATAATGTTAATAATTTTATCTGTTTTTTCATCGTCAAGATCTAAAAACTAGATGGGAATGTATTTTATTAACAATACCATATAATTTTATGATTATTTTATTCCCTAAAAATACCATTGATTATTTTAATAATGATATTACTTTAAGTGTATTTCAAGGAATTAATATTCATTTATTTATTCTGAAATTATCTTCAAGGATTAAATTTGAATGAAATATTTATTAGAAGTGTTAGGGATATGTTTTTGATAATTATGGAAATAGTATAAATAACTTACATTGTTTAGTATAACATATTGTATCAACCCTATACATTGTGAAATTCCTATGGATCATAATAGATATGTAATTATTTAAACTTATGATAGTATTAGAATGTTTTATTTCTAAACCCTACATTCAGATCAGTACATATGCATAATCAACCATGTTTTATAAGAATTCTATTGTAAATGCACATTAGATTTTAAAGGATCCTTAAATTATGAATGAGAAGAATATATGGTAAATGAACAAAATATTTAAAAGGAACCTTATGTTTTTAATTTTTAAAATGATTGGTAAAAGAACCATAATTTTGAAATAAACCTTACATTTGTATTGTGATGAATGTGTTATAAAAAAACCTTATGTATGAAAGGAAGATTTTGTTTGGAAAGATAACAAAGTATCATTAAATGACCCTATGTAAGTAATGAACCTTATTTTCTAAATATAAATGTATGGATCATCAAAATTACTTTTATGATAGACCCTACAGTGTCATCCTTGCATTTAGAAGACATATGCTACAAATTTGAACACTACATTCTATATTTATTTCACATTTTCATGGAGCACTATGTTTCACTTCTCAATATCATAGATTTATTATCATGATATTTTCCATGATTCCAACAATGTAATTGACATATTTCCATGCTATTTTAATTCATTCTTCGACTGTAATGATGATCATTTTATTTGATCTAATGAACCATATTCAGTGGAGAATTTTACTTCTATTCTTAATGAAAGAAATGATTCCCCTGGTAAATTCAATTTTAATTTTATATGGATTATTAGGTTTCTTTTGTGGATCATGAATTTCTGAATAAGTAGGATCATTATATATTCTGTCGAGTGGTGATTTCTTCATATGACTAAGAGAGAAAAATATTTTCATTATTATTCAATGTTTCTTGTGATCATATATATAGTGATACAATTAATGAATGACTAAATATGAGGACTAAAACGTGGTGACATAACAGATCAATACTATAAGTATGTTTATAATCTATTTTTGTTTCCATCATTAATTCAGTGATCTCTTTGAAAAAACGATCTCATCAAAATCATTTATCTTGAATATTTTCTTAAGAAGTTCCATCAATTGTCAGTTTTGTGTTTCTAAAACTTTGAAGATCAATATGATTTCTCAAATAAAACCTATTTTTGATTTATTTGAGTTTTGAATTATCATAAAAATTTAATTTAGAGTGTCATATTTTCATTCTTATTTTTTTATA
Source organism: Viscum album (assembly GCA_963277665.1). Taxonomy (NCBI): domain Eukaryota; kingdom Viridiplantae; phylum Streptophyta; class Magnoliopsida; order Santalales; family Viscaceae; genus Viscum; species Viscum album. The sequence goes on along the minus strand of OY728152.1, from coordinate 861,109,320 downwards.
ATTAGTTCTCTATTTATAACTAGAATAAATTTTATTTAGTCTTAATTGTATATGTGTCAACTTCCATCACCCTGTTGATGGAATTTTGGTCTTCTGGTAAGAGGACTAGACTAGTGAAATTCACCAAACTCACTGTTAGAAGTTCTTGTTCAGTGGACTATGGGATAACTATTACCCAAATAAAAATAAAAATCCAAGTCTTTTATGTATTTTTCATGTCTCTTATCCATTGATCAAAAGTATTTACACTCCATATCTTTAGTAATTAAAATAGGGTGTTTAAATTTAGATTATTAAGAAGTTTTTTCGAAAATACACATCTCACAAAACCCTTGTGTGTTACATTGTATATTTTGGCCTTACATTTATTACATCATTGTTGGGTCATTATGATGTCATAAAACACCATGTATATTTATACAAAATATAATTTTTACCCAAAAAATTGACTATATCAAAAAATAATGAAAAATTAACAATTAGATAAGTTATTTTTTCTAGTTCTAAAAATATTATTCATCTTATTTAAATAATATTTTTAATATATGGATTTTATGTTTAAAAATAATAGTCAACATTTATTGAAAAATTATTTGTTTTTTATGATAATTGTTTTTGAACCCTTATTAAAAGTAAATTCAACTTCATAAAAATTGTATAATTATGTATAATTAATAACAAAAATTAATAATTAAATTTAATAAAAATAAATTTTATTTCGAATATCCATTAATCCATAAAAATAAATACCATAATTGTATTTGAAATTTACCTGAAAATGGAATTTGTGTTTAATTGAATAAAAACAAAACCCATTTAAAAATTGACAATAAAGATGAAAATAATTTTTTTATTATATAAAATATACATATTAATATAATTGAGTTCATTATACATGTTTATTTATTAAATAGGTATATTCAATAAGAGTAAGGTGAATGATAGTGAGACTTCCATGGGGACAATCAGAAAACAATGCTTCGGTTGTGATCTCAATGAGCATGATATTTTCTTGTAAACAGCTTGCCTCATTCATATGTCAGTAGATATAAGAATCAGATTATTCAAGGGATATAAATTATTATTCTATATCCCTCATACTCTTCAATAAAGGGGCTATATATTGTACAATCCTCTAGGATGAAGTCCCCACATCATTTTTCTATATATGTCGTATTTGTTAATAAACTATATTTTTATTAATCATGTGGTCATTGTTTAATAGCTATATTGAGAATGTTATTTCTATTAATGATATATTAATTCAAATGAAATAAAAAAGTAAATTAATATGTTTTCCATAACCATAAAACATAATATTATATTTATGTAAATCACAATTGGAAATATTATTTATAATACTTTTGGCCATTACAATCTTCCCCTCTTGAGAAATTATGCCCCTAATGTTTTCATTTCAATCTCCTCAAAATAGATGAGGGTAATTTTGTCTAACTAAATCCTCCATTTCAAATGTTTCCTCATCAATCATGTTATTTCTCTATAGTACATACCAATTTGAATTGTCTTATTTTGTATAACATCGTTTATAGGATATAAAAAATCACAATATTCTCCTCAAAAGAAATTTTATTATCCAATGGTACAACCTCTATATTATGTAAATGTGAGGTGTTAGGTATTCACTTCCTCTATAGTGATACATGGAATACACCATTAACTAATGATAGGTTAGGAGGGAGAGCATGTAGATAGGCCACTACTCTGATACATTCATGGATCTCAATGTATAGATTTATCTTGGATTAATCATTCCCATACTCCCAAATCGTATAACATTCATCCTTCGAGATATTAATAGGAATAACATGTCTTTAACATCAAACACTAGGTCTCCTCAATGATTTTCATTATAGTTTATTTGTCGACTCTGGGAATCATTTATATGATATTGAATGGACTTAACCTTTCCTCTATATCCTCAACCATTTCAGGAACTAGTGGTTTTATTTCCAAAACATCATCCTAGCCTGTTGTTATCTTACTCCTCTTATCATAAATGTATTTATTGGGAACAATTTTGATGCTTCTGTGGGAATTAGTATTGTTTGAGAACTCTGCAAAAGGAAGATGTTTATCCATGCATCTTTTGATACCCACAAAGCATTCCCTAAAAATTTACTCAAGTGTCTAGATAATCCTCTTAGATTATTCTAATGTTTGACGGTAATTTTATATGATGATGTTCAAATAGTTGTTCATACTGTGTTGTAGACACTTCTAGAACATTGAGGTGAATCTTAGATCGAGATCGGATACATATTATTGTGGTGCTCAATGCACCCGAACCACCTCCATAATACATATCAGTACATGTATAACCAAAATGAATTCCAGTTGTATTAAAAAGAAGTGTGAATTCATTTCAATATGATCAACCATAGGCCATATATAATTATTCCCCATTGTTTCTTTTGGTGATCAATTAAAAAGCCTGTGGTGAATTTTTTCCCTTTCAATATAGGTATGAGTAATGGTGTAATCACTACCATGGATTTTATCCATTCCAATTTTACTTGTGGGCATAAATGATATCATTATGTATATTCTGTGATCTCCTTCTTCTTATTTTCCCACAAATTGTGTTCTCATAGATCTTGGTTCATATTTTTTCTTCCAAGGTGTATGGAGAGGCTTTAACAATGTGAATCATCGCAAATATAATTCTTGAACTCGTGATTTGAGGGTATACATAGTCATGACCCAAATCTCACAACACATTAATCATTAAAAATTATCTCCAAGGATTACCTTATCATTATACAATCCACATTATTCAAAATTACCATATCATATTATTGATAATTTTTTAACCTCTCGACATGATATGGGTGAGACATAATTTTTGAGATGATTGATGATGTTCCTTATTTATGATTCACATTCCTTCCATTCAAAATCAAAAAAGATTGTATGTCACTAAATATTCATCTATTCCAAAATTTATTGAACGTTAATTTTTAGTGACGGTGAAACTGTATTCACTTTTCCATAATGGAAGTGTATTGACCAGTCGTAGTCACTGATTAGTTATAACCATCTTCATTGGTTCATGTTTATCACTTTTACTGTGAATAAATAATTTAAATTTGTGTAATCGGTATATATTTTACACATCAACCTAAGAGATAATTCTAAAAAAATTTAAATCGCATATCATTCAAACCAACACCAGATCATGTGTTGGGTAGTTTTGTTCATGAACATTCAACATCCTTCATACATAAGCAATAACATCATCAATTTTAATAAACACATAGACCATTCCATTTATCAAAGGATAAATGCTAAAAATTAATATATCTCAATATTTTGGTAGCGTGATAACATTCTCATTGATAATACCCTTTTCTAGTCCATGTATATTTATTCACATTCATCATTCCAAAAAATCATTACCCCATTTAGTGTTATATTTGTGAGAGGATCAGACAATTGCCAGAGATTTCTCATGGATCGACAATAATACCATGATAACCCAAAGAAACTACATATATCTATCCAATATGTTCAAGTCATCTATCCTTAAATTTCTTTCATATTTAAAGAGTCTATAAATATACCATTTTTATGATTATATGACATAAGAAGGAGAATTCCATAAATCAAAACTCTCATTTTTTGTACATGGAATAATGGTTTTCCATTCACAAGTTCATAACAATTTATTCATGTACACATCAATCTTCTATATACGTATTGATAATGTTTGAATATAATCAATAAATAATTCCATAAATATGTCAAGGTAATCTCCAAATACTCTATTAATCAATTCAATGCGGATTTCTAGAGAATTAGTGAGGTTTAAAGTTATTAATATGGATTCATAGTTCCTTTAACTTGTTCCAAATTTAGTCTAGGGTATATCCTCTTTTTTCACCATTACATTGAAATTTCATAACCATATATCCATCTTGGAAAGGTGTTTTTCTCCATGTAGATGAATGAAAAAGTACAAAATATCTGGTATAGGATACTTGTTATTTATCATGATCTTTCTGTTCTCCTGATAATTGATGGAAATACGCATTGACCCATCAATCTTATTAACAAATAAGAATGTTGCACCCCATGGTGAAACCAATGAGCATAAGAAACTATTATCTAGACTATCTTGTAGTTGTTTATTCTACTCCTCTACTTTGATAACAACCATTCTATAATGATTCATGCATATTGGTAACACCCCATGTGTATGATCTGTTGAGAATGAAAAACTCATCTAAGAGGAAGAGCATGAAAATTCCTTCGGTAACACATCCACATAATCCCTCAAAATAAGAATGTATTCCTGGATTATTATATCTTACATTCAATCAGTTGAACTAGATTGTCAATCTCATAGGGAAATACTATCAATGCTTTTGTTGATGGTTCTTAAAAATATTCTTCCTCCTCCTAGAATTTGTACAGAATTAGTGGTTGATTTAAAACAAATAGATTGATTTCCTTCTCATGGTATTATATATTGGATCTAAATAGGAAAACAAAATCAAGTCATGGAATTGCATAAAATTTCAAAAAAGGGAGTCTAAACATGATTTCTCGGAAATTCAAACCAAAATCATTGATAGGTGGGGAGTTATATTCTTAGGATGCAATAATTTCCCAATTTACCATGTTCACTGAAATATCTACTTTCAATTTTTATGTGTTGTTTGAATAGTTAGACTACAATTTCATGATATGATGTAATGTGTAGAACCATTATAAAAAAGTATATTACCTATTATATATTGAGTAAAAATTGTAAATGTCACCACATTGTTATTGGGATTCACTTCGGCGGGAGTGAATGATGACACTCAACCTTCCTACCTTGGAGATTTTCGATTTTCTCAGAAAACCCTTGTATTACTGCATTCGTTTTCAAAGTGATCTGATTCCATGTAGTGGTACAAATGAACAATACTTTGAGGGTAAATCTGATAATTATTTTCCTTGATCATTTTAGTTGGTTTCTCCTAGAGTAATTCACTATCTACTTTACCTTCCATACCGCACCTATAGAATTTTTTCATCCCCTTTGGGAAATTTATATTGTGATTCCTTCTAAACCATTGTAATGTGTGATGTTGAAATACTGTGTCACCATAATATATATCTATCAGACTACTAGAATATAGCTTACCATTATGCTCATTATTCCTTTGATACCCCTAAGATTCCCCAAATTCTATTTCTACATTGAGGGAATATCATACAATTTCATCGTAGTGACCAAAGTCACAGATCACCAGGGATTTCATTAGGTTTGGTTTTATCCATCCAATGGTTCTATCATAAATGAATTTGGTGGAAACATCAAAGGCCAATGTGTACCATGAAATTCTTGTGTTTTTTTACTCATACAAAATAATATATTCCTCATATTTTGATTAGGGGAAAAGAAATCCCTTTCCCTTTTATGACTAAGAGTGAGGAAAATATTAAACAAAATAATTTTTTATGATAATCCTTCAAACCATTTTCTTTGACATCTTCATCATGATTTGTATATTTCATCAATGTCCACCATTTATTTTCTTCACCTTTCATTTGATAAATATCCAAAACAAATCCCTTGTTCTGAGGATTGAAGATGGATAAGATCATGTCATTGGTGTTTATCAATTGTTTGGTGATTAATGGATCAGACGATCTATAGATTGTTGGAGTCCATTTTCGCAAGATTCTCTTAATTGCAGCTTGTTGTCATTTAAGGGTATTTTTAAATTTTTCCTGTTCTAGGATTATATTCAATGCCTTAGTAAACTTAAAGAGAGTCATCAAGAGGTGTTTGATTCATAATGCCATCGGTTTTGACATCTCATTTGTGATGTCATCCCATTTCACATCACATTGATTGTTTACAAGATTCCCCCTATGACTGGGCATTGGTTAGAATAAAAGGATAATTATGTATCTGTATATTTAAAATTTAATGACATAAATAAAAATGTAATGAAATTCTAAGGGTATCATATAACATACATGGATTTTCATTTCATATGGATTTCAAGGCTGTAATATTTGTGATACATGATCTATTTCATAAGATATACTCGAATGTTCCTTTTTTTATTCAGTTAATAATGTGTCATAATGAGATTAATAAATATAAAATCATACCCCATGTGAGTTTCTATACACGTTCATAATAAGGCCCATTATCATCAACCATGTTACCTTGAGTCATACAAATTACACTTCGTTTGTTTTATTACTATTAGGTAAATATGTTCCAGAACAATGTACTCGTGTATTATCGATATCTAGATTTATTTGGATGATAAAACACTTAATATATACTCACCAAAATTTTAGCCATGTATTCCTTTACATAATCTTATCTCTATGTATTTTTCTTCAATTTTCTAATCATAATTCAAAAAATGATACAAACTATAACTACCCTTATTCTTATTACACCATAATATATGATTCAATTACATAAAATTAAAAATAACAAATCAAAAATGATTGATATGTCTGGTGTATTTGGGAATTATGTACATTGAATTACAACATTAAACATGAATTACTACATAATTATTGAAAACATATATAATATGCCAGAGCTTAAAACAATATTGGATAACATTGGAAACATTAAAGGGGGAGATATAAACACCCATATTGGAATAAGCATGGAATAAAATAAAGAGAATGATACATGATAAAAAATTCATATCAATGAGACTTATAGGAACAAAAATGATAAGTCATGATAGAGAATGAAAATCATAACTGTAGAAATGTAGGAACAACATAAAACACATCATCATACATCAATTATAAACCAAACATGACATCAAGGTGGAAAATTTACTATAAAAGAGTCAGGTAAAAACGTATCCCTACATCACATATCATGATTCTAAACATTAAAAAATCCATTATAAAGATATATAATTCTATAAAGTCCCAATAAATTTTTATAATTTTTTTTATTTTATGGAATTATTTGGAGACAGTGAAATCCGATGCTGCACGATTCCGAGGCCCGGAGTGCCTGAAATGATCCGTTAAAGTTTTGTTAGTGTTTAATGAGCACATATAAGCAGTGCTCGTGAAAAAGAGTAATATCTCTTAAACGATTACTCAGATCAATAATTTTAGGGCACCGTTGTGCTTAAGATGGCGTGTTTACCCTTTGCCCGATTTATGTTTAGTCGGTGTGGGTCCCTGTGTCAAAACACGAAAGTGGATTAACAGTAAACAAAATAAATAAATAAAATTATTATTTTTTCAAATTCTTATATCTCATGAACGGTAACTCAGATAAAAAATATAAACCATCTCAGAACTAATTAGTGTATTCTCTCATTATGCAGATACTAACATTGGCTAGCATGGACCAACAGTGAATGTATGTTTTTGGTCGTAAATAAAATAATTTAGTGGAAATTATTTTATTGTAAAATTCATAACATTTAAATGGAATCTAAGATTGGATATCCAAGAATACCATTGGGTTAGTGGGGAGTGTTTCGCATAAGAATATCCTATCATCGATCGACGTGTGTCATGGGTGGCTGTTAACAATTTTCCAAACCATCATTCGAGTACGTTAAATCAGTGTGTGAGTGGTGTTTTCTTACTTTTGAACCATTGCATAAAATAAAAATACAAGGGTACAACCACTGCATCAGACCAAACCGGGCCACCCCCATCGATCCAGGACATTTCCCTTGAGCCGAGCCGCTGCCCTGTAGCTGGGCCACCGCCCTCGAGTCGGGCCGCCACCCGGAGTCTGTGCTACCTCCATTACACCAAGCCCCCACCCTCATACTTGTCTGTCACCCTCAAACTGTGTCGCCGCCCTCAGACTCGGCCGCTGACTCTGATTAGGCCGCTGCACAAGCGGTCCACCTTATTACATTGGGCGGTGGCCCTATCAAGCTGTCGCCCCATGGGGGATGGCCCACCCCATTGCGAGATGCCCAATTCTGGCCAGGCCACCCCCTTGCTGGCCGCACCCCCTTACGGGCTGTAAAATTCTGACTGGGCGATCCTTGGGGGCTGCCCCTCATACGGGTTAGTCCAGACATCGACCAAATAGGCCGAGTCCACCCAGCCTAGGTGGATGAGTCAACCACAGCCCAGTTAGCCTAGTCCCCCCCGGCTCAGCCCAGAACAAGTTGATTCGGGTCGGTCCTATTGGCTCTGAATAGACCCAGAGCCAACCGGACCCAGAAACACATAAAATGGAATATCATGAGAACAACTCATATATTTGATGAACCATATGCAGCATTGGGATCCTTGCAATGAGAAGGACCTTTTGTGATACACTATGTGACTTTTAGAGAATGTTGGAGTATGGCCGGGTTGGATCGAACAAGAATCCAACCAGGCCCTCTGAGCTAAAATGCTTATAACTCCAAGACCGGGAATCCGATTGACTTGTCGTCTATTACGTTGGAACCCTTATGACATGGAGTTCCATTGGGGTACACCTTTGTAGAGCATATTGGTGGTCGAGGTATAAATGATATCTTGGTGAGCTGATTCAATGGAACTCGAGTGCACCGTTTGCGAGGAATCATGTTCCAGGCTACAACATGATGAAAGAACATCGATCATATGTCGGTCAGTATCAATAGATCCTATCTGGGACAAATCCTTTTTGGGTCAGCACTCTGTAATCATGTTTGGATCAGTGCATAAAAAACTTGTGTGGGTCAGATCATGTGTGGTAAAATGGGGTTTATTTACCTATTGATCTTGTGTTGGTTAGTGGCGGTTAGTTACCTATCGATTCTTTGGGGGTCAACAATTGTGCTTCTTAATAGAATATAATAATATAGTTTACGACCAATCATCTTTACTTGTTTACATAATTAATACCTAATTGTGAGAAGAGTATTTAACCAGTGTGGTACTTCAATCTATGTAGTGTTACCTATGTGGTACTTCTATCATCACTGTCTTACCCGTGTGGTTCATCTATCTTTGTGGTGTTACTTGTTTGGCACTTATAGCTTTGTTGGGTTACATATGCGGTATTTCTACATTTTTGGTATCATCTTCGTTGTTTTAACTATGTGGTACTTATATCTTCTCAGTGTTACCTATGTGGTACTTCTGTCTTCATGGTGTTACCTGTGTGGTACTTATACATTAGTGGTATCATGGTGTTACCAGTGACGTACTTCTATCTTTGTGGTGTTACCTGTGGGGTACATCTATCTTCATGGTGTTCCTTGTATTGTAGTTCTATCTTTGTGGTATTACCTATGTGGTACTTCTACCATTGTGGTATTGTATACATGGGGTGACATGTGTGGTACTTCTATCTTTGTGGTATTATCCATGTGGTACTTCTACATACGTGGAGTTAATTACAGGGTGTTATCTTTGTGGTGTTAAATCTGTGGTACTTCTATTTTCATGGTCTTACCTATGTGGTGTCCTTCCCTCATGTATGAGTTGAGTATAACATGATAACTTAATTATTTTTTTTCCACATACCTAAGTAGAGTTTATGTCTTACTTTATGGATTTTCCTTTGTGGTACGCTCGGAGACCTACGGGGGTCTGGGGGGCCCTACTGATTATTTTTATACTCACCCCTATCCGGGATTTTCCCTCACCTTTTTGTGTCTACTGTGGATGACGTACAATGCTGATCGAGGATGTGGGAGGTAGGACTAGACTGTGCTCAGCGGTGGACCATTCGGCCTGACGTGTTGAATAGGAGATTGGGGGACGTGGAGTGATGAGGAAGAGATCTATTTCTACCCTATAAGTAAGAACCTCAGATTGTGACCAATAAGTTGTTTTCCTTCTTCTTTCAGTCGAATTTTACTTCTAGTCGTACTTGTACATTTACAGGTGGACTGATATTCTGTCACCTTTTTACTTTCCGCACTCTTTTACTACATTAGTTTATCTTATGGTTGCATCTTATTGTGTTCTAGTATGTGTGGTTGCTTCTTGTTGTGTTAATGGACTGTGTGACTATACAGGTTAAAAATTAAATGACTTCCATTTATGGGATATGCCTTTTAGGTGAATGTCACCATCCCTTGTCCTATGGAAGGCGGGCATCAGTTAGTCACGGCACGGGCCCCGACGGACGGGTCGTGACAGTGTGTTATCAGAGGATTTTTGTTCTAAAAAAACTATGAATATGATCTTTTCTGTGAATCACTATTTTTAAGTGTTATGAGTGTTATATTCTGTTTGGATGTCCAGTATTGGGGTGGTGGATGACATATACATACACCAGGATCCTAAATTCTGGTTTCCGACTCAGCGTGCGTAAACACAGTTTGAGTTTGTTTTTGAAAAGATTTTATTTTTATTTCTTTTGAGTTAGCTCACTAGGTATAACATAATGAACAGGGGGAACCTATTCCTTGTTAGGATGCGGCAACAAATACATCCACCAAGGTTTCACGAAAGAGTACATGATGACGGCCCACTGAGTGATGTGGCTCTGGTGAATAACCCTCTTACTACATTGGGACCTTCAGGTGGTGTAAGAGTAGCACCACCACATGTAGCGAAGCAGTTAAAACTTGCTGTAATAGTGGAGGACACATTTATTCATAGTTCCTTAGAAATGTTTCAGTATCAGATACCCCTCATTTTCTAAGGTGATCCCGACTTACAGGCAGTTAAGGACTAGCATTGGGAGGTGTCTGAGATTTCTCTAGAGCTTCAAAAGCTTCGGTAGGATGACATGTCTGTTTATAAGTATTTATCGAGGCATCTAAACCATTCTAGGTACATGACTAATATGATACGATAAGTGCATCGAGGCTCAGAATTCTGAGCATGGTCTTTTTATGGACCTTTAATCCAACGTTATTCCTTTAAACATTCCTATCTTTGTTAGGGTGCTAGAAAGAACATTTTTTGTAGAATGTTCTTTGGAGGAGAAAATACAGCCAGTGAATGCTAGTAGTGGTAAATCAGGAAACCGTTGCCAATATCAGATACTTCCGAGTGTAAAAAAGTTTCAGGAAGAAGAAGTGTTATGGATAGATGAATCTGCAGGGCTGAAAATGTGGAATCATAGTTAAGAGATCATCTTGAGGTGGAGTACGTTCCGACATGTTACAACCACCCCCCTTTCTGGTCCCCAACAGGCATAGAGAGGAGGAGGACTGGGGAATGTATTAGCTACATATGGTCAAGGAGTGCAACCCATGTGCTCTTGGAATGATTTGATTAATGATCTATGTCTACCACATGCTATAGTATTAATTGACATAGGTATCAATCATTCCATGATTCCCTGATTCCCGTCTAAGACCAAGAGATTATGGTTAATCCATTGACCTGAACCTCACATCTAGAGATATATTTCGGAGGAGACTCGATAATCACACATATGTCAACATTGTGATCTTTCCCTTGAGGTGAGAGTTTTAGTTGGATCTTCTTGGTGGATGCATTGATGCCTTACGATGTTAGTTTGGTTATGGACTCGACATCCACAGTTCATACTCAGATTTATTGTATTAGGCAACAGGGTCATGGTTTTCTTACAATGTTGGAATACGAAATTCCTTGCTCGGTGAAAAAGTAAACCCTAGAATCACAGGACAAACTCAGGAATAGGAGGGTGTAGCTGATCAATCTTGAGATAGTGAGACCATACATTGTGGTAGTGAGTCATTTGAATTTTCAGTCCTCAAAAGATGTGGGATGGTGTGGGGGGCATCCTTTCAATATGTTTTATGCATGTTTACCTCTCTGAAGGGTGAGGGACGTCTACTTTGGACAGGTACTACCAGATTTTTCTGCCCAAATTCTATAGGGTAGAGACACCCTTATTTATTTTGATGAAAATGGGGGAGCATTTCATAAAATGAAGAAGTGTCCACAGTGATTTTAGTAGTTGATATAGAGATTGATGAGTTGAACAGTGCTACACATGACATAGAGTTTGCAGTTGTTGTCATTGTGCAAAATTTGTTACGACACAACTTTATGAGAGAACGTTCTATACTCTACACTGATCACAAGAGTCTCGGGTAAAGCTTCTCTCAGAAATACCTAAACATTAAATGGAAGAGATGGATAGATTTCCTCCAGGAATATGACTTTGAGAAAGTCTATACTATTGGGAAGGGGAACGTTGTGGAGGATACACCCAGCTGAAGTTCTGGTCTACAATTGTTGTATGAGGAAATAGGTCATCTAGCCACCTTACAGATATATTTTGTGGATAGATATAAAGAATTATACCTCTAGTTTATGATAGTCACTCCCACAATTCTTTAGCAAGCCCAGGAGGCATAGCTTGGGACACTTAATGCGAGGCTCGACTTGCTCAGATATCCTCAGAATAGACACCTGATGGAATTTCATGAAGGTGTGGATCACGTCATCCTATTTAGAAGATGTACTATGGTACTAGTGGTGCTATGGGAGGATGTTTTGAGGGAGTTCTGTACCACCCCTCTAGTGGTACATCCTGGAGTGGTGAAGATGTACCAAGACCTTCAGCATCAGAACTGGTGGCCAGGGATGAAAAAAGCAGTGGCAGAGTTTGTTTCACAATGTTTCACTTGTCTGCATGATAAGACTACACAGAGATGGTAGACGTCTTATGTCAAAAAGAGACAAAGACCTTTGGAATTGTAGTATGGGGGACCATGATTTCTTGATATTCTCCCTTCGACATGGACAATTGAGATTTGGTCAAGGCAACATGTTATCACAGAGGTTTTTCCGACCAATTCTGATACTTTGGAGGATTCGAGAAATGGAATACCACTTGGAACTACCACCATGGTTGGAGTGGGTGAAATTTCATACATGTATCCCAGCTGAGGAGAGATGTGCATGACCCTTATGATGTAATTTACCATGGAGAGATGGACTTAAATGATGGGAGGCCTTTTCAAGGGATAAAGTAGATATTGAGGATTGACAAGAGCAAGACTTTTGTGGGTAGTCTATACCTCTGGTGTGCATTTTTTGGAAGCACGAGAACCTCCAGTAGATCATATGAGAGTGGGAGGCCCAAATCCATTCTCAGTACCCCCATTTATTTTTGTAGTCTATGTTGTGGATTTCAGGGACGTAAATCCCTAAGGTGGGGAGAATTTAAATTCCCATAATTTCTGTATAATTTATTCATATTATATGGAATTATTTCGGGACTACAACAACTTAGAGTGAACGATTCAAATGCCTCGAGTGGCTGGAATGATCCATCGATGTTTTGTTATGATATAATTATTGTTCGTATGATGTTTTCTTGAAATAGTGAAATAACTCTTAAACAATTACTCGGATAGGAAATCTGTGGAGACTATTGCACTCAGTATTGCAGGTTTACCATAGGCGTGACTTAAGTTTAGTCAGTGAGTACCTACTATGAGAATACCCAAAAATGTAATAATCATAAATAAAATAAAGAAATAAAAATATTTTATTTTTCAAATGCTTATAACTCACAAACTTTGACTCAAAGAAAAAATATAAGACCACCGCTCAACATGTGAAGGTCTGCTCTATTTTTAAAAATACTAATATTGGACGGCGTGGGCCACCAAGGAATGATAGTTTTTGAACGTAAATAAAATAATTAAGTGACAATTATTTTATTGTAAAATCAATAAATTTTAAAGGGTAACTAGGATTGGAAATTCGAGAGTGTCGGTGGGTTCAATTGGGTGTGTTTCACATAGGTGGAGAAAAACCTCGAGTGGCACGGGGTAAGGGTGACTATTAATAATTTTCTAAACTTTTTTTCGAGTAAGTTAAGTAAATGCGTGAGCAGAAATTTCTAACTCTTAAACAGTTGCCCAGATTAAAAATCTGAGGGCATCGTTGAATTAGCAGTGCCATGATTCAATTAAGGAGGACTAACTTCGACCGTAGTAGGGTGGTTGAAAAAAAATTTGTGGAATTTTCAAATATTTATAAAATAACATGTATTGTTATGTTATTTTCATTCTTTACATCAACAAAGGAAGGACGATGGTGGGATCACCGACATGTCAATCTAATAAATGGATTGACACTAATATTCCTGTTACAACACTGTTTGGTATTCGGGAGTATCATTAATTAAATGAACCTCTTTAATTACCTGAGAAATTCACACTCCTTATCCTATCTTATTAATATGGAGATTGAGGAGGGGTGTTGGCATGACTTACCAAGTGATGAAGCCCTAGAAAAGTACTACAATGCTAGCCACATGGAGTGAGAGACCGATTCCAACGAGCAGTGATGAGGTCCACCAAGTCACGAACTGATGGCAATGATAATGGACATTCTATAGACCGTCATTAATAGACGTATCTTCTAGGTATGAGTTTAAATCATTTATTCTTTCAACTGATTTTCCTCCTCTCCATTCTAGAATAACACGAAGAATGATGGTAAAACGACTAACATGTTGAACTTTGATTAATAACTCATTTATGGAGGTAATTGCGGGGAATCTTTTTGGGTTATTATTGTGTTCAATACAATTATTTATTGAACTCCCTTAAAATCATCCATATTGCGGGCCAGCGTGGAGGGCGTGGGCATAACGAACCCAACCCGAACCCTCTTCTATCTTTCATTAATTACACCAAATCGTAATATTGTGAGCACGTTGACGTATTCCACAAGAGTTGGGTTATGGGTCGCTAGTAGAGGAAAATAGAGGAGGAAGCCGATAAGAAAGCTGACCGCGGCAAGGAAGGTGTTACGATTTTCGCACCGCCGATGAACGGATGCCATGGCCGAAGTTCTGATAGAGGCTAAACCCTCCACCTGAGGGCTCTTTGGTGATCGAGAGGCAACCACACTGCCTTGCCACCTCACCAAACATAGAGACCCCAGGCCGTTCGGGAATCCGGGTGACCGGGAGGTGACACCCCCCATGTCAGCCGAAATGGGTCGGCGCCCTCGAGTCGGGTTGCTACCCTCAACCTATGCCAACACCCTTGAGTTGGGCCACAACCCTCAGCCTAGGTCACTGTCCTTAGACCGGTACACCGCCCATGCGAGCCGCTGCCCCACACGGGACTTTCCACCCCCTTACGGGTTGCCCTTTTCTGGCCAGGCCACGCTTGCGGGCCGCACCCCTTGCCGATTGCGCCCCCTTGGAGTATTCCCTATTCTAGCTGGGCTGCCCTTACTAGTTGACCCTCTTGTGGTTCAGACAAGACATTGGACTGATGAGTCGAGTCCACCCAGGCTTAGCCCAGATCAAGTTGGGACGGATCGGTCCGACCAGGTCAGACCGGACCCTGGCCGAACCAGACTAAGAAACACATAATGGGGAATATCATAAGAACAATAATTCTGTTGGATGAACCTTCTATAGCATTGGGATCGTTGGATCGAGAAAACCATTTTGGTATACTCCACATGATATTTGGTGACTGTGGGAGTACAGCTAGGTATGATGAAACCCAAATCCAACAAGGCTCCCTTAGCTAAAATTATTATAACTCACAATCCATGGGTCTGATTGACGCAATGTATGTCATGTTGGATCACATAGGACATGGAGGACCATTAGGTTACTCATTTTTATATCATAGTGGCAGTCAAGGTACGACCGAAATCTCGAGGGGAAGATTCAATGGAACTCGAATGGACCGGGTCCAAGGAAACATGTGGATGGCTGCATCATGATGAAAGAACGTCAATACTATGTTGGTCAGAATCTATCATTGTTGTGTGGGTCAGATCCTTTGTGGTTCAGCCCTCAACGATCCTATGTGGGTCAGTGCATACTGATCTTGTGAGGGTCAGATCCTATGTGGGTCAGTGTGGGTTAGTTACCTATCGATCGTGTGTGGGTCAGCGGGGGTTTGTTACCCATCAATCATATGTGGGAAAACAGCAATGCTTCATAATGGAATAAGATGATCTAGTTTATGACTATTCCTATATTCATAAATAGTTATGTTATACTTTAATGTGAGCTGATTATTTTACCTATGTGGTACTTCAATCATTGTGTTGTTACCGGTGTGGTACATCTATCTTCACTGTGTTACCTATGTTGTACTTATATCTTCGTGGTGTTACATGGGTGGAACATTTAATATCATGTTGTTACCCTTGTTGTACTTCTACTTTTGTGCAATCGCCTTCGTGGTGTTACCTATTTGGGACCTCAATCATTGTTGTGTTACATCTGTTGTACTTCTATATTTGTGGTGTTACCTGTGTGGTACTTCTACCTTTGTGGTATCCTCTTTGTGGTGTTACATGTGTGGTACGTCTATCATTGGGCTGTTACCTATATGGTATTTCAATCATCATGGTGTTACCTGTGTGGTACATCTATCTTCATGGTATTATATGTGTGGTACTTCTAAATTTGTGATATTGTCTTCATGGGGTTATGTAATTTATACATAAATGATTGGGGCGTTTTCAGTTTGGTACTACTACCTCTGTGGAGTTACCATCATGGAGTTATCTTTGTTGTGTTACCTGTGTGGTACTTCTACCTTCATGGTGTTACATCTGTAGTGCCCATCCATCATGTATGGGATGGGATTATCATGATAACATAGGTATATGTATGGTCATATACCTAGGTAGAGTAGATGTATTTCTTTGTGTGTTTTCCATTATAGAACTCTAGGATACCTACGGGGGTTTTGGGGTCCCTACTAGGTATTGTTATACTCACCCCTGCACGGGATTCGCCCGAACCAGGTTGTTTTTGGTGCAGACGATGTACAACATCGATCAAGGCTGAGGGAACAAGGACTAGATGATTCTCCGATGTGGACCATTCAGCGTGACGTGACGTGGAGGTGGTTGACGGATGTGGAGTGCCGAGGAGGCGATTTGTACCTACCATACATGTAAGAACCTCAAAGGATGACAAAGTATCAGTTTTCATTTTTCATTCAGTTGTATTTTACATCTAGCTGTATGTGTACATTTTTAGTTGGGCTTGTTTTCTGACTTATTTTTTCTTTCAAAACTAATTTACTATTGAATTTTACCTTGTGTTTTCATCTTATTGAATTATTGTCTGCATGGTTGCATCTTATTTTTTTCTTGTACTGTGCGGCTATACAGTTTAAGTAGGCAATGCCTTCCCAGTTATAGGATATTCCTTTTTGGTGCTAGTCACCAGCCCCTGGAATATAGAAGTTGGGCATTGGGTAGTGACGACACATGCCCTAAGGGACTGGTCGTGACAATTTATGGGCACATTCGTCACATTAATTTCATTATCATGCTTAAATGTTCCAAAAAGATCCTAAAACATAGATTCATTCATCATTATAATTTATTAAATTATTAGTTATTGTCAAATATAAACATGTATTTCACTAATAAGAAGTTATATATTCATTAACGTGAACACCCATGATATGAAATTTCTACGACAATAACTATACAAATTGTTTTGCATGGAAAATCAATTGAAAATTTTCCCACATATCAACATCCCATAAATATAAATAAAATGGGTTGATGAGAGATAAATGAGTCTCTCGTAAATTATACAAGATGTGGAAAATAATAGATATATGGGAGGAAATTTACAAACATTTAGAATAAGAAAAAATAAGGCATGTGATAATTAATATGCTTGAAGTTTGAATTTTGAAATTTGAAAACATTGGGCACTATACCTTGGGTGTCTGTTGTGGTTGATTATGATTTTGTAAACTATTGAATTTGTTGTAGGTTCACAGATAGCCTTAAAATACCATTTTATAATATAAAAATGAGGAATATTGAAAAATAAATAACAATCATGAATAAATAATGTAAATTTATGAATGTTACAAGATTTTAGTTTGAAAATGGGTGTACATGGAATGCCATAATGAGAAAAAAAAAGATGTTCCTCATCATATATACATAATCTGGGATGTATAGATGAGGTTAAAAACTAAATGACAACTTTATAAATTTAAAATAACAGTCATAATGAGATAATGAAACATTGATAAATATGATAATGTAAAAACCCTTTCTTGAATGTGTGGCACCGAATGGTTGAACAAGAGCTTATTAAGATCTTGGGGATACCTAGTAGAATTTTAGAGAGGGTATGGAAGAGTAATAATGTTATACATGTATTTTTAGTAATTTTAATTGTTTGGTTGGTTTCATATTGGATATTAGAGGGGAATTATTTAATTCTTCACAGACAATGGTATTGGACTTTAAATAATAAAATATTCGAAACCACATGCATTCTAATTAATTTTTCAATGGGTTTTGACAAAGTGGGGAGAGTTTCATAATTATTTTAGAAAAAGGAAAGATCCTAACAAAATAATTCCATTTCATATGTGCATTTGAGTCCTAATTTTAAATAAATGAATTTAAAAATCTAAAATATTTTAAATGTCTTGGTAGATTCAAATGGTTTATTAAATTTTTTTAAATAAAACTAAAAAAGATATTATTTTAATTGTAATAAATGTACTTATCTTAGTATAAATATTAAAAATTTTATTACATCATTTTTGAGTCATTATGGTGTCATAAAACACACCATATATGTATATGATATTTAATTTTTACTTAAAAATTCGAATGTCTCATAAAATTATGAAAAAATCACCATTGGATAATTTTAAAGATCTGATTCCAAAAACATGATTCCTTTTAGAATTATAATTTTAAATAGATTTTCATGTTTATTTTCATATAAATAATCTATATTTATTTAAAAGTGAAGGGGTTTTGTCAATAATATTTTTTGAAACAACATAAAATGTAATTTTTACATCATTAAAATTATATTTCCATTTATAAATAATAAAAACTATTTAATAATAAAATATTTCTAAATTAATTTTTATTTCAAAAATACATTGATTCATTAGAATAAATCATTAATTTAAATTTCAATATTATCCTAAAATACAATTTGTCTTTAATTAAATCTAAATCTAAATAGTTTATAAAGAACAATAAAATTAAAAATAAATTCATTATTCAACTCAATATACATTTTTATATAATTATTTTCAAGATACATATCCTTTAATTATACCATCCTAATCCATAAGATAATGGTTTTTGATAGTGATAATTCCATGTTCCGTTTAAAAAACATTGTTTTGTGTGGGGTCTCGATGTGCTTTAATTTCACCCATAAAAGGTTTGTATCAAGCTAAAGTTGTTGGATATCATCATGGTTTGGTTATTATAAAATTATCATGATTCCATATCCATTAGTTGATCATATAAATATTATATATATGGAACAATTCTACTAGATGAACCATCAATTTTGTTATCTTTTTCTATTATATTTGTTAAATCTGTAAAAGACTATTAATCATGTGATAACTCCAAAAAAAATATACTAATAATGGTAATATTTTTAATAGTCTATAAAATAATTATATAAATCCATGTGACTAAATGTGTTTTTGATAACAATAATACATAATAATGCATTTAATTAAACAAAAAAAGAAGCATCATTTATAACTGTTTGGGTCATTATATATATGATTAATGTAGAATGATGCTAGACAACTGAATCATAAATTCGAGAACCCAGATTTCCATCATTGATATATTAATATTCATTGAGCATTTTTCATGACATTGAGGGAATTCATCTCAAGATTTTTTATCCCAATGAAATAATTATGGAATTAAAAAAAATTTGATCATTAATGAAAAAAGAATTATCATGTCAATTTAATAGTTTTTATATGTTAATTACAGGTTATATGTGAAAACAAAACATCTATGAATTTTTTAGAGTTTTCAAATATATTAAACGCTATTTACCCATAGAAATTGACATAAAATTGATTAATTTATTGGTATAACAACTTATTTTTTTCCTATAACCCTCATAAATCTCAAATTTGATCCCTAATTCCATATTATTTGATTTAGGATGATCAATGTATAGAACCCTAGGATGGATTTGTAACCAATAGGGAGGGGATGAATCTATAATATTATTTTATGAATTATTTCTCTTTTAAATTCAATCGCATTAACTAACTAATACTCTCTATCAACTCAGTAGATATATAACATCCAGACAATGTGTGAAATATTAATAAAAATTAATCACCAATCAATATTTACAATGTTTCACCTAATTTTAAACATATAATGATGTTGGATAAATACACTTACACAAGATGTACATTATATAAAAATGTTATAACAAAATTAGTAATCTACAGATTCCATCTAAAATCCTCAAACACATGGTTAGATATCAGTTTCACAAATATCCTCTTATTCAGTTGGTTAGATTCCCCAATCATAACTACACATCTTAAAATAGTTAGAAATCCTTTTCATAACTATCCTTAATATTTATTTTAGTGCAAAAGAACCTCTCCCTTCATCTAGGATTCCTCTACACCTACTTGTAATAATATTCCCCCATGAGAGAACAAGACATAATTTAGAAATGTACATCACATTGATGAATATTATGGGGAAACAATTATGAGCATCCCTCATTATATCAAAACTCCATCAAAATAAAGGAAAAAAGGAGTCCTCCACCTTCTGAAAACATCAGTAGAAATTGTTCTACTTCAGTAAGTGATTTACTGGTGTGGACCATTCTCACACAATGATACAGTTTTATATTTGGTTCATTATTATTCTCATAAGTAGTTATATACATTATGTTGTAAATTATTATATTTTCTTATATGAAACTAGTAAAATATATATTATTATATATATATCTTTGGAATATATTTTTTCTATTTATATTTGAAAATAACAAAATCATCGACATTTGAAATATTTTATTTTGTATCGGTAATAGATTTTCATAATTTAGTTCACATTGAATCATGGATAGTTATATCTGCTGAGAAATTTTACAATTTACATCTGAAAGAATTTGACTATTTTGATCTTAGAAACTCCAAAAATCTTTTTCATTCAAATTTATCTAAAATAGCACCATCTATACGTTTATTCATATATAAAACCATAGGTCAATGATAATATAATAATATTTTGTGTTGGGGATTATTTAATATTTTAATTTTATGTTATCATATGGATATGTTGTTATATGATAAATTTTAATATATAATATTATAAAAATGTAATTTTATTGGAATAAGTTATACGATCAACATCAATGTCTTATATTCCACTCAATGATAAAAAATCAAAAAATATGTCAATGTGGAGGTGAACACATACAAAAATAAGAACCAAAGAATTTTTAAATATGTGTTGAATTAAGAGAAAATGATTTGGTCCATTTTAATGTATCATTTTTTTCTCCTTTAATATTAAACATTGCATGAAAAAGATTCCCACTAAATTTTCCCCATTGTCTATATGAGTCATTATTTATCGTATGTGAAGGACATACATAGTATGATCAATCAAAAAAAATGTGTAAATAAATTAAGAAATTAAGAAATATTAATTTTTTTCTCCCCATGATGTGGCTTCTATTTCATATATTACAATCGCATATCAGCCTATGAATTATTTTTCATCTAGGTTTTCTTTATTCATATATCATCAAAACTATTTTAATTATTTTTATATTCAACAATATGTATCATTTTAACTCCAATGATTATAATATTTTATCCCTTTAAATATAGATTATATAAATATCTGATTTAATATCAACATGTTCACGAATATTTTTTTTCTAAAATAACATCATTCATTATGATTTTGTAGATCATAGACATAGAATTAACCATCCATAGTTAATTTTATACTTATCTATAATCATCACATAACCAACCTATTTGATCTATAGTATATGAATTTTTGTTAGATAACATAGGATTACCATGAAATAGCCATTATAATTTTCGAGTTACCCTTACATAGCTATTAAATTATATATTCCACCATTTTATTATTGTTTTAATTTTAATTTTCCTATACACTAGTAAAAATTCCATCTCAATAACAAATTATGAATCCTTATATCACTATTTATGAAATCAATCATCCGTAACATGTTCTATATAATGTTCCATTAGTTGAAATTATCTTGAATATGAATGAAACAATTATTGTAATAAAATATTTATGATATTTACCTAAAAAACTAAAAGTTCATTAATTTTGCATCACCAAAAACATTTGAAATATTAACTATAAATAAAATTCATAAATTCATCTCATTAATATCCACCATTTAATTTAATTATTTATACCAAACTATATGTCTCATTTAAATATTTTTAGTTTTTATTATCCCACATAATATGAAATATTCAATTATAATGATTCAATACAATATCTGTATTAATAATTTCACAAAACTAATATCCTTCTCCAATTTTCAATATTCAAAAAAAACCTAGTCAATATGTGTTAAATATGATTGCTCATGATATCAATCGTAATTATAATATAGTTATGATGTATATTATCGATTTTTTAAATCCATTTTAGGAGGTATTAGTGAACAAATATATTTGTTAGTGTTGTTAATAAATAACTATACATGTGATAATATTCCAAGATAACATCAAAAGTGATATTAAAATATAATCAATAATAAAAACATTTACCATGCACAACATCTTAATAAACACATCCTAATATTCAAATAAAAATCATAATCCCTCCCAGTTATCTTATTTCATCATCCAAAAATACAACCCATTTTAATAATATTTTAGATAAAATATAAAATTACTTGTGAAGGGTTTTATAAAAATCATACTTTATAATTCACGATGAAGTCTAAAAATTCTATTTTCAGGGATCTTTTAATGTTTTACAGCTCCGACTCATATTTTTACCCACTCAAGTATCATAAAAACTTATTATTTTGATGATAATTAAGGAAACCCATAAAGGAAAATATTATTTTTCTATAGCATAAGTCACTCATAAAATCCATAAAATAAATATATTATGAAAAATTATTATGAATAATATGGAATTGTGGGTGGATAGTTATTATATTTTTAATAAACATTATGTATTATAGTTTCATCGAAATCATTACATTGTAGACATTCAATTATTAAAACATTTCCTTCAATAAACATCCCCAACCTATTTTCTCACAATTAATTATCAATTTTTTAATGTCATGAAATTTTATTTCCCACCACGGATTTCATTGAATCATAACTTCCTATTACATGAACCTACATCCTAATTTTTTTTTCGAGATTTTATGATTTTCATTCAATATACTTATTAACATACTACTTACTCAAACTATTAACCTATAATATTTTGAATCATAATGTCACCAATTTTTTTTCCTCAGGAATTTTTTTTTAAAATTTCGGGATATCATATCATAAATTATATCTTTATGATTAAAAATAAATTATTCATTATTTTATGAATCCATCAATTATTTCACCATTCTCTTGGACCCTTCTATCTTGTTTGTATTGACATATAATCATTAATTTGGATTTTATAATGTTCATTGAATGAAATAAAATTATAATAATCAACTTATTTAACATTTTTTCTTTCCTTACAATTTTAAATAGAAAAAAATAACTTCTAGTTGTTTGGACATACACACATTAACCATGAAATTATCCAAATGTCATATTCTAAAATATTCTTGTAAACATATAAAGCTATTTTGAACTGATAGATTCCATAAATATCTGTTCATATATTTATTACTATAAGAAAATTATTCCATATTTTCACACTAAGAACTCTCATCGTTCTTACATATTCCATATAATATTAATATTATATAAGAATATTATTTTAACACATTCACACCTTCCAGAACATCTATAGAACACATAAAACATTATTATTCTAGATTGATTAAGGATTATTCAAGAAATATTATTATGTATTTGTGTTTTAATGGAAGAATTATTTTTAATAAGGGGGTTATATCAATCGATGAAATTATCCTTCATTTTAGGTGTCTTATTTAACAATAAATGTTCTTTTATCATAAATCAGACACACAATTACAGATGCCAATTTTTTTGATATATATTTTTGTAAATTTCTCATAATTTTTGGAATATCCAAGTCAACCATGTGAAAAATATTATACTTTAACGAATGATTATTTTCAATTATTTTATATGAAATTAATTAATTATGTTTAATCCCCAAGATATATTGATTTTTTCTCAGAAAGATCATATTATCTTCCTACAAAATTATATTAAACATTTTTCAATATATTAGATTTCATAACAAGCTTAGTTTTTTAAATCTCATCGATAAATGAAATTTCATTCATTATATTATATTTTTTTCATAAAAAACATGTTTGTTATACTTATGTAATTTTTTTATTTTCTATGATTTATAACCCACTCAATTGATTATTATACATAACATTTCAAAATTAATTGAAAATAATCGCATTATTACCCATCATCGTTATTGAATGATGAATCCAATAATTTAAAATCATTTATAATAATATAAAATTCATCATATAAATAGATACTTGAAGATGAAATCATTTTCCCATTCATTTCACTAGCATTCATTTCCTACAACAATAATGATTTTTCATATTTATATCAATATTCCAATATAAAGGTTTCTCTTTCTCTTCCTAATATTCTTATTTTGTCTCCTTGTAAGTTGGATAATCATTGGAAAACTATACAGGTCTATCAAAATTGGAGAACGTTGGTTTTTTTCCCTCACAGATTTTTATCCATTTTATGAATCTCCAAAAAAGGTAAATATATTATTTATTTCATCCTAGTCTATCAAGTACTCTAAATAACAAGATTCTACAACTTCATCTACATTGACTCCTTTTTTCCCATGGCCTTGAAAATCATCTCAAATTTCATATGTATATTTTAATGATAGTGATATTATTTTTTAATAATAAATAATTAAATTATAATTCACATAAATTTTTAATCCATCTATATCCTCCGAGTCATATATATTTATATTAATGTAATCTATGAAATTAATAAAATTATATTATATAATAAATGATTAATCATACAGGTAAATAAATTTTGAATTTTGTTAAATATATCAATCACCATGGTAATATTTCCATTAATAACTTCTCTATCATCCATTTTGATACCCTAATACATTATCTTAAATTTGAAATGTTTTGATTTCATAACATTGATATTAAAATAACTGATATGTCAATTTTTTATAGATTTACGTGGAAGGATTGTTACCAAAGTCATTATTATAGTGTTTCGCTGATGGAGGTTTCAATATTAAATTTCATGCATCTCCATCAAAATCTATATATCTATTGTCATCTTGATTCATATTATCATCTAAAAAATTGGCATAAACCAAATCGTTACGAATTTATATTTTCTAGGAAAACTAAAATTATGTAGGGATGTTTCTTATTCCTCATACTGTGATAATTATTATAATAGAATATTGGATCTCACATATTGATATTTTAATTTAGATTCTACATTTCACAAAAACCAATTCAGATGCTAAATGGAATCTATTCTTCGATTACCTCTAGTTGAGAACAAGTTCAAATTGAACACTAGGGGGTGATCAATGCTCTTATTTTCATAATTAGTTATAAATTAAATTAAGACTCTTAAACATTGAAATTTTCTCAATATAGTAAATAAATATCTCATAGCATATCCAATTATTTAGAATTATAAAATAATTGGGTATAACAATGAGTTTACAAGAGTAGTCATAAAATTCCACACAATAATATAATGTTTAGATTCTCCAATATAGATTATAAATTAGAGGGAAAACATGTAAGAGTAGTAGTTTGTTATATATCTCATTCAAAAATATCATATTCTACACAGAACTAGACAACCTAATATCAACATTAGTTCAATATATTTTTAGAAACACCAATCAAAAATCACCTTCACTTTTTATCTAATGGTGATAAATTATCCTTAATCATCTCATATTCCTCTATAAATCCTTGAAATGATAATCATCCACATTATGACATTATAAAATTTACTCTATAAATTACATTCAACAACTTCAAGGAAAAAAAACTAATATCCACATTACTGGTCTCAAAACAGACTCTAGAGCCACAAAATACAGTCCTCTTCCTCCTTTAAAAAACTTATTTAGTACTTATTCAACTTCATTATGTGATTTCTAAGATTCAAAATCATTCACTCTTAATAGTACTATATATAATCATTCATTCAATAATTCTCTCATAATATAAATTATATTTATCTATTATTAATTTATCTGAAAATATATTTTGATAACAGTGTTATATATATTCATCGAATTATATCACATGAATATTTTTATTCCATAGGAATTTTTAAATCCCTAAACAATTAGCATTCATGTTCTTCTCGTTTAAATCAGTCATGTATATATGAAATAATTCCCTATTTAAAAATAATAATTTAATATTTAGATAATTAAATAAATTAAAATATCATAACATAATAATTTTTCAATAAAATCATTATCTATATATGAATATATATCTAAATTATAGGGTTTACTATGTCTCAATTATTTGTTATGGTGTGGATCCCTTTCATCCAATATTCTAGATTATTTTAATACAATAATGTAACATGAACAATATTAAAGACATTAAATTATAGTATTAATTACAATATAAAAAATTGTATGATTAGTATTTATATCTTTTGGTCCCCTCAAAATCATATAATATAGTAAAATTCTCAATGAAATATAATTCTCAAAGACTTAAGATCATATGAAATTGAAAAATGACTTGAAGAGATGAACTATTACATGGTTCATTTATCTATTTTTATCATTAAAATTTTTATTTTATTTGACGAATAACAAGGACAAATACATGCCTTAATTTTTACTAAAGTGTTCAAGATTCACCACTTTTTATAGGTGAACATGATATACACCACTCAAAGAAAATTTACAAAATAAAATACACACTATTGTGGTTTAATATTATTTTCATGTTCTTTTTTGGGGTGGTCACCATTTCATTAGCGAAGAGATAATATTTTTTTATCATCTAATAAGATGGACCTTCTTAAATATAAATGAAATATGCTTGGTTTAATTTATTTATCTTTAATACTAACCATCATGATCAACTCAATTGATAGTGAAACATAATCCCTTGCTTTTTTTAACAATTAAATTCTTATTCCATCATCACATATATGAATACTTAATATTATGAAATATAATAATCTTTAATACATTAGTTTCTTATGATCCTACAATTAACGTTATATAGCGTGTATTATTCTTCAATAATGGAATCACATTACCATTCTATATACAATGTTATCATTAATTAACCATTAAATAATTAAGTATAACCCTAATAAAACCTTAATAAATGAATATTTACAGTTACAAATTTATCAAATATTTAATGTTACCATTATTTAGTTATGGTAATTGAAAAATTTATTTTATGAAAATAGAAAATCCAATAAATAACATATTATTGCAGTAACATTCACACCCGAGACCTTAAATTTTCCACCAATCTTCGTAGGCAATCATCTATCTCTTGTTATATTTCTAAATATCAATGAAAAATCGCCTCATTAAAATAATGAGAATGTGATCAATAAAACTAAAATGAAATTATACACATTTTTAAACTAAACAAATAGTGTAATATTTATAATATATAATATTCTTATAATAAGTACACTTCAATGTTGAGGGAACATCAAAGTATATAGTTGGAAAATCCTTATACATTTTGATTTTTTGACTACAATATATTAATTAATATTTTTTTTGTGTGGCTATACAAGAGGTTGTGAATTCAAATTAGTGTAAACCATTCGTCACTAAAAAGGGTGTTGAATTTCGATTCAAATTAATTACAATCTACATAGATTTGAAAGAATGATATGAAAATGGTTTTTGGAAAATATGATCCCCAAACATATTCATCTCTAGGGGTTTAATAGAATATTTTCATGTCTTATACCCCATTTTTAACATTGGTAATTTTAAAAACTACATCTGTTATGGGATGATTTATCATAGTCTATATAGATGTGGATATCATATATATACCTTTAGTTGTTTTGTTTAATGAATTTATATATTACTTGATTGATTATAAAATACCTGAATGGGATAATGGGGGGAATGGTTATAAAATTGAGTCTATTAAGACATTTTAGGATTGGATTATCTTGGTGTGGAGGAATTTTTTCGGGATTTCTCTATATAAATGTTCCAAATGAATTTTCCCTATAGTAAATAAAAAATATAATAATAGTTCATGAGGTCTACAAACAGTAAATTAAATTTTAAAATATAATTATTATTATTAAGGAATTTTAAATAGAAGAATCCATATATAGATTAACAATAAAACATGACTCTTTTTTATTAACTATTTGTTAATGAGTTGGCTATATAGACTAGATTATCAACATATTTATTTAATATTTGGTCATGGATAAAGACTATATGTATTGAAAATAACCCTGATGGGGATTGAAACATTGATATGAATGAATGGTCAAGAGTCTCGATTAGGACCCAAAATATCATATAAGACATGATTTCAATTCTAGGATTACACCATTATTAAATTATTATTATTATTATTATTATTAGATAGTGCATAGAATAACAACATATAGTCTACTTGTTTTTTATTTTTCAGATTTTCAACATGAATAATGGTTTTTATAATAATAATGATGTAGAATATTTTATACTAGTTTTTACAAAGAATCTGAGTTGTTGAGTACTTGATAATGAAAAGTACTTGAACATGTATTTCCATTTTAACATGACATTATAATGATTATAATAAAGGGAACTGTAACACCCGAGATTTTTATGTGTAATATTTTGTTCGAAGGAATCTTTCACTACACACTTTCTTGGCTTACTTTACACGCAATCGCGACCTTCCTCGATAGCTTGCGTCGTACGCAATACCGAGTTTCACTAAACAACGATATGCTATTAAAATATTATTAAAACTAGCCGTTATGAATAGTAATAACCACTTTTTGAAATTTTATAAATTTTATTTTTCAAAATGGACTTCATTTTTGGATTCGGAATACCGAAATTATCCTAGGGTGAAATTTTGGTATTATTCTGAAAACATTCAATTTTTGATGAATAGTGAAACCACTAAGTGGTAGGTTAAAAACTGAATTTTGCATGAAACTTAATTTTACCGCTTCTATGAATGGAATTTCAAAAATCCGACAGACACGGTTGATATCAGTAAGTAAAATGTGGTTCAATGAGATAAAAATAATTTTTTGGTGAATAGTATCTTTTTACTTTTTTTTACCGCGGTTAATAGTAAATAGGGTAACTAAGGGTAAATATGATCATACTATTACCCTAACACATGTACTAATTCTATTGGATAAGTGTAATTCGACCAAAAACAACCTTATGAATAAAATATGACCATTTAGGCCCACTTGAGTTAGATAAGGACATTTATTATTAATTTATTTAAAGAAGGGTTAAAATAGGTAAAATCAATGTTTAATAAGTAAATCATTTTTAATATGGGGTTATACATGAGATAAATTCGAAAATAAATATTCATTAGAAATCTCAAAAGCTTTCCCACATAATGGTATTTTATTTATAATTTTTAGACATTAAATAATTTAATTTAATTATGACCCAACGATAATGCAGTAATTATCTTATTTATGAGATATTGACATAATTGATGTTATAAACACCAAAATAAATGTAATTTGAGACTTTTTATGAATTACACTAATTTTCTAGGTTACTATGATATATTATTGTTGATTTAATCAACTTGGTTCGAACATATAATTCTGTTATGACTTTCACAAAAATCATATATCAAATAGTGTCAAAATTGACACAAAATAGTTTTTAAATAAAATATTATATTATTAATTGTTAATTTATTCCTAAAAATCTAAGTTTCGGCCAAATGACTTAGATAAGGATATATATATTAATAATAAACAATTTTGGGTTCGTTTGGCATTTTATAGTAAGTGTATTAACCATATAGTGAAAGAAATCAAAAAGACATGGTAAAAGTTAAATTATTTAACTTATAGTTAAATCTAATTGATAAGGTTAAAATAATACCATAAACATGTCTAAATTATATTGGTTGATAGTATTTCGACCCATCCCCACTTTATCTTCTAAATAAGAACCTTTGGAACCATTATAAACCGATTTTGACTTTAATATAAAATAATATTTTGAGATATTCCTAAGGTGCCCCTCTCCTCCCTTATAAAAGGGCACCTCCTCCCCCTCCTCCTCACACCAATTTGAGCACTCAAGCTCGGCCAAACCCTGCCATTTTCTCCTCTCCACTTCCCTAGAATAATCCTAGTGGTCTTGGTCTTCTTCAAAGACCAATCTTAGTTCCCTAAGTGGAGGATTCAAAGAGGCGTTCCAAAGAAAGAGGTAATATCCATTAGCGATCTTTTCAATTTCTTTCTTCTTCAACTTCTTCTTATTTAGTTGTTTCATGATAAAGTAATAACATCAATATTACTTACATACTAATATGTTATTATAAATATGAAACAACCCTAATTCACCTTCTATCTATCCTACGGAAAAATGAAATCACCGCGCGTGCGTACGAACGGAATACCGTCTCCACACCGTGGTGTAATCTATTTTCCACCACCACCTTACAAGGATGGGTATAATGGTGTAATGAGTAACTATTTATGATTATTATAAATTAATATTGATACTGAAATAATATATATATACTCCAATACAATTCCACGATCATAGGAATGATATCATCACTCGTGCGTACGTACGGAATACCGTCTCCACTATGTGATGCGACTCGTTCTACATGATCATCATTACATAGTAATTATATAAATGAATTGAATGAATAAATATTATATATGTTACACTAATACCATTCTGGATATAAGTTATCTATAACCTTAAAAGAAGAATAATAATTTATTCGGCAACACACGCATAAGAACAAAAGGCAATAAAGACCCGAGTAACCAGTAACAATGAAATATTACTAACAAGAAGCTAAGAATATGACCATATATGATATCGTATCAATATGTATGATTCTGGAATAAGTCAATAACATTATTTAAACCATTATACAGGAGCTTCAGACACGTACAAAGCAAATCGGACCTAAGGTAAGGGAAATATAACAATCTCATTTTTATCCGAGATTGTTTATTCGTAAGTATTTACTAGGGTGCATTTTATCATCCACATCCATGTTTCATCAATATGTAATATTATTTCCATCCACCTACAATTGTTTAAATCCATTTTTACCCTTCGGTGAGTTTTTAGTAATAGGTATGAAAGGAATCTTCTGTCGTTTTTCGTACGAGGTACTTTTTGACTTTTCCGACAAAAGTACGAAGAATGTTTTTTTTAACTTATACGGCATGAATGGATTTTTTAAAAATTATTTCCAAGAAACTTCCTTTACAAGTTTTCAAGTTTATTTTTAGTCAACTTATTTTATTTTAAAGTCATATGACATGTTATGAAAGGAAAAATGTTTTTGAAGTAAAAAAGATATTTTCCTCAAGAATGGAGTTCAAGTATTTTATCAAAATTATTTTCCATCTAAGATAATAAAAGGGTTCTATTTTTATCCCTATTATTAATTGGTTTGATTATTTTGTGATGGAAATATTTTTATGAATTCCTTTATCTTATATGAATTGTTTTATGATGTCATGTTGTTTAAGAATCCCATATTTATTACATGGGTTACGCTATGATGTATGGTTTATGATTATGTGGCACACATAAGAAAGTATTCATTATAAGATGGGTGGGACCTATATCTCCCTCCAATGAATTGGGTAAAGATTTTATATCTCATGAGATAGACATGGATGGAACGGTAGGTTATACCGGTTCAGTGAAATAGGACTGGAATGAGGGTGACTCGGTTCAGAAAGGGACTTTGTCCACTAAGATAGTCTTGGCAATGAGTCATGACTAACAAGAAATGTTTTTACATGATTATGTGTGCATGCCACAAAGTTTCAAGTTTCATGATATGATTATGGGGATCTCATTTTCACTTCTATGATTTGTTCCATGTTAAGATATTATGATCTCTTTGCAGGTTATGATTTTAAAAAAGATATGATATGATTTTTATTTCCTTTATTTTCCCTTGCTGAGCATTTGAGCACACCCTTTTATGTTTTCTTTTCCCCAGGTCAGGAAGATGGATATTAAGTAGAATATGATAAAAGGGACCCTAGATATGATGAAATAAATGGGAGACACTGTAGAAGATTTATGAACCAGTTGTTTATGTTTCCCAGTTTCTAAAGACACTATACCTATACGGTCCTTTGTGGTTTTGTCATATGTTGTAATAAGTGTGATTCAATTTTGAAGTATTAACAATGTATGTAAAGTATGGGTCGTTATAGTTGGTATCAGAGGAAAGGTATAGTCAACCTTTGGAAACTAGGATGTGAAAGCCTTAGTAAGAACCCTAAGTATAAGTCTAAGCATAGAACACAATCGTAGTATTTTAGAAATGGCCATGAATACCTTAGGATAAGACCTTAAGTGTGATATTTTATCCTTGATTATGTGGTTTTCCTATTATAATTAGTGTTGCTCACACTATTCTTCTTGGTTTTAGTCAATGGCTGGAACCCGAAGGAACCGTGATAATACGGAATGTGATGGGCAATGCAATGATTGTCCCCCTGAGCAACCAAACGATATGGGAGCTGGAATGCAAAATCTTGTAGCCATGCTCACACAACTTTCTCATGCTATGAATCATGCAGGACTTCCAAACGAGCAAATCAAGGAGCAACATTCTGTTGAATCCTTCATGAGGCAGTGTCCACCTTCATTCAGTGGGTCTACTGATCCATTAGTTTCTGAACAATGGATTAGTACTACTGAAAAGATATTTTCAGTTCTTCAATGTTCTGAACATGATAAAGTCATTCTAGAAGTGTATCGTTTGGAAGGAGATGCTGATCAATGGTGGAATCTTATTAAGAATACGAGGCAAAGGGATGAAATTGAGTCTATGGAATGGGACGAGTTCAGGAACTTATTTTTTAATAAGTACTTCCCCCGTATTCTCCGAACAAAGATGGAGAAAGAGTTTCTTGATGTGAAGCAAAGGGATGATGAATCTGTTGGTACCTATGAAGAAAATTTTACAAGACTTGCAAGGTACGCTTCTGGTATTATTATCCAACCTGAGAGTAAGATAGATCGATTCTTTAGTGGCATAAAACCAAGTCTTCGAAGGGCGTTAGCCATAAGGGACTTCAATAGCTACGAGGAAATCATTCTATGTTCTCTCAAAGTCGAGATGGAGATTGGAGTAACCCATCAGTCACATGGGTTTGATAAGAAGAGGAAGATGGAATTCAAAGGAAAATCTAAAGAAAACACTAAAAAGAAGATGAGCATTCCCTTATGCTCAAAGTGTGGAAAGAAACGTGGAGGGAGTTGTCTTAAAGGGACATGTAAATGTTTCAAATGTGGAAAGGAAGGTCATCGGGCATTTTAATGCCGCGATAATGGGAAGAAGATGTCTAATGATGCAAACAAAGGAAGGGATACACAGAATGAACCTACTACACTTCAATGTTTCAAGTGCAAGGAGATGGGGCCTTATGCCAATCAATGCCCAAATCCAAGGGTTGACGATGATGGTCGACGTCAACAAAATCATAAGGCTAAAGACAAAGGAAAGTCACGTGAAATTTCTATCAGTGATGTGGAGTACGATAACGAAGTGGTGAAAGATACACTTACCATCCACTCTAAAGTAGAAAATGTTTTATTTGATTCTGTATCCAACCAATCTTTTATTTCTGAAAAAATTTCTAAGGGTATCACCGTATTACCTCAATAATTAGATGTTGAGTTAGCTGTGACAACACTTAATGGCACAACAGTCGCATCAAAAGTTTATAATTCTTCTCCGATCGAAGTTTGTGGGAAAGTGCTTCATGAAAATCTTGTGATCCTTCCTTTAGTGGAATTTGATGTGATTCTTGGCATGGATTGGCTTTCTCTACATGGAGCTCATATCAATTTCCAAAGAAGGGAAGTCACATTTCATATTCCAGATCAATCTACTATCGTCTATCGATGCAAGGATGAATATAACCTTCCACTGGAAATTCCTTCCATCTTATGGGTCTTGATTCCACTAAATGAAGGTTATTTATCTCAAATGGTTGGTGAGAAAATTACGATTAAGAATATGCCCATCGTACGGGAGTTTGATGATGTCTTTCCGGAGGAATTACCGGGTCTTCCACTAAATCGTGAAGTTGAGTTTTCAATAGAACTCGTACCGGGTGCTTTGCCTATTTCAAAGACACCTTATAGAATGACCCCAATTGAGTTGCAGGAATTGAAGAAGAAACTCCAAGAGAATCTTGATAAGGGATTAATACGCCCTAGTGCGTCACCTTGGGGAGCACCTGTTCTATTTGTTAAGAAGAAAGATGGATCAATGAGACTCTGCATTGATTATCGAGAACTTAACAAGATCACTATCAAGAAAAAATAACCTCTCCCACCCATTGATGACTTATTTGACCAACTATGCGGAGCTCAATACTTTTCCAAGATTGATCTTCGTTTAGGGTATCATCAATTAAGGGTCAAAAGGGAGGATATACCAAAGATGGCTTTCCGTACAAGGTATGGACACTATGAATTTATAGTAATGCCATTTGGTCTTACTAATGCCCCTGCTATCTTCATGGATCTAATGAATAGAGTCTTTAGAGAACATCTTGATCAATTTGTGGTAGTCTTTATAGACGGTATTTTTGTCTATTCAAAGAGCAAGGAAGAGCATGAAGATCACTTGATAATTATATTAAAGACCCTGAGAAATGAGAAGCTTTATGCCAAATTTACCATGTGTGAATTTTGGCTTCAAAAAGTTGCATTTTTGGGTCACATAATCTCAAAAGAGGGGATATCTGTGGATCCAGCAAAAACAGTGGTTATCGAAAGATGGTCAAGACCAACAACAGTAACTGAGATCCGAAGTTTTCTTGGTTTGGCTGGATATTATCGACATTTTGTAAAAGATTTTTCACGATTATCTAATCCACTGACCAAGTTGACTCGGAAAGGAGTTAAGTTTGTTTGGATAGAGGAATGTGAAGAGAATTTCAAGGAGTTGAAAAGAATATTATCCAGTGCACCTGTGCTCACACTTCCTTGTAGTGGAGAAAGGTTTGTGATCTACAGTGATGCATCCAAGAAGGGATTGGGGTGTGTTCTTATGCAAAATGATATGGTGATAGCTTATGCCTCACGACAGTTGAAAATCCATGAGAAAAATTACCCAACACATGATTTGGAGTTGGCTGCGGTAATCTTTGCATTAAAGATTTGGAGGCATTACCTTTATGGTGAAAGGTGTGATATTTATAGTGATCATAAAAGTTTAAAGTATATTTTCACACAAAAGGAGTTGAATATGTGTCAAAGAAGATGGTTGGATCTGATTAAGGTTTATGACTGCTCAATCCATTACCACCCTGGGAAAGCAAACAAGGTGGCAGATGCATTAAGTCGACAAGACCATGCTAGTTTATCCATGATGAGGATCACAAAAGATCCAATATTTGTGGATTTACAAAGGATGGATCTTGGAATTATAATGGAAGAGGAAAAATCTTATCTTTCACAAATGAATGTTCAACCATCTATACATGTGAAGATTAAAGAGGCATAGAAAGAAGATGTCGAGTTACAAAAGAAGGTGAGAAATGTTCATGAATTTAACCTTGATTGTGATGGGATAATAAAGTTCAGGAATCGGTTATGTGTTCCTCCCATCCCCGAATTAAAGAAGGAGCTGCTGGATGAGGCTCATTGTTCATCATCCTCTATTCATCCTGGAAGCACGAAGATGTATAGGGACCTGAAAGAGTACTTTTGGTGGGATGGCATTAAAGAGATGTTGCTGAATATGTCTCTCGATGCTTGGTTTGTCAACAAGATAAAGATGAGAGACAGAAGTCTAAGGGGATGTTACAACCATTACCCATACCCGAATGGAAATGGGAAAACATCACTATGGACTTTGTCACTGGACTTCCTAAAACAACCAAAGGCAATAATGCAATTTGGGTCATAGTTGATCGTCTTACAAAGTATGCACACTTCATTGCTGTTAGAGAGGATTTCTCTCTAGATCAGCTTGCCAGGATATATGTAAAGGAAGTGGTAAGATTGAATGGAGTACCACTTTCTATTATATCTGATCGGGATCCGAGATTTACCTCGAAGTTCTGGCGAAGTCTTCAGCATACTCTGGATACAGAGTTGAGTTTCAGCACTGCTTATCATCCCCAGACAGACGGTTAGTCTGTCTGAACAATTCAAACCCTAGAAGATATGTTGAGAGCTTGCTCTATGGATTTCAAAGGAGGTTGGGATCAACACCTACCTTTGATGGAATTTTCTTATAATAATAGCTTTCACTCCAGTATTCAGATGGCTCCTTATGAAGCTCTCTATGGAAAGAAATGAAGGACTCCAACTTGCTGGGATAAAGTTGTGGAATGAAAGCTATTAGGACCTGATCTCATTGATGAAATGTCAGAAAAGGTCAGATCTATTCAACCACACATAAGAGCAGCTCAGAGTCGATAGAAATGTTATGCCGACAACCGAAGAAAAGACCTAGAGTTTGAAGTGGGTGATAAAGTGTTCTTACGAATATCTCCCTGGAAGAGGGTTATGAGATTTGGAAAGAAGGGGAAGTTGAGCCCTAGATATATCGGTCCTTTCGAAATACTGGATCGTGTTGGAAAGGTAGCTTACCGATTGGCGCTTCCACCAAATCTCTCTCAAGTTCAGGATGTGTTCCATGTATCTCTCCTGAGAAAGTACATACCTGATCCTTCACATGTACTCATCTCAGAAGTTGTACCGCTGGAGCAAGATCTTTCTTATGAAGAACAACAGATAGAGATTCTGGATCGTAGCGAAAAAGTCCTACGAAACAAGACCACTCGATTGGTGAAAGTTTTATGGAGGAACCACCAATTAGAAGAAGCTACATGGGAGCTTGAGGATATGATGAGGGAGAAGTATCCTCATCTATTTGTTACAAAGTGATGAATTTCGAGGGCGAAATTATTTTTAAGGGGGGTAGAATGTAACGCCCGAGATTTCAATGAGTAATATTTTGTTCAAAGGAATCTTTCACTACACACTTGCTTGGCTTTCTTTACACGCAATCGCGACCTTCCTCGATAGCTTGCGTCGTACGCAATACTGAGTTTCACTAAACAACGATATGCTATTAAAATATTATTAAAACTAGCCGTTATGAATAGTAATAACCACTTTTTTAAATTTTATAAATTTTATTTTTCAAAATGGACTTCATTTTTGGATTCGGAATACCGAAATTAGCCTAGGGTGAAATTTTGGTATTTTTCTGAAAACTTTCAATTTTTGATGAATAGTGAAACCACTAAGTGGTTGGTTAAAAACTAAATTTTGCATAAAACTTAATTTTACCGCTTTTGTAAATGGAATTTCAAAAATCCGACAGACACGGTTGATATCAGTAAGTAAAATTTGGTTCAATGTGATAAAAATAATTTTTTGGTGAATAGTATCTTTTTACTTTTTTTTACCGCGGTTAATAGTAAATAGGGTAACTAAGGGTAAATATGATATTACTATTACCCTAAAACATGTCCTAATTCTATTGGATAAGTGTAATTCGACCAAAAACAACCTTATGAATAAAATATGACCATTTAGGCCCACTTGAGTTAGATTAGGACATTTATTATTAATTTATTTAAAGAAGGGTTAAAATAGTTAAAATCAAAGTTTAATAAGTAAATCATTTTTAATATGGGGTTATACATGAGATAAATTAGACAATAAATATTAATTAGAAAGCTAAAAAGATTTCCTACATAATGGTATTTTATTTATAATTTTTAGACTTTAAATAATTTAATTTAATTATGACACAACGATGATGCAGTAATTATCTTATTTATGAAATATTGACATAATTGATGTTATAAACACCAAAATAAAAGTAATTTGAGATTTTTTATGAATTAAAATAATTTTATAGGTTACTATGATATATTAGTGTTGATTTAATCAACTTGGTTCGAACATATAATTCTGTTATGACTTTTAAAAAAATCATATATCAAATAGTGTCAAAATTGACACAAAATAGTTTTTAAATCAAATATTATATTATTAATTGTTATTTTATTCCTAAAAATCTGAGGTTCGGCCAAATGACTTAGATAAGGATATATATATTAATAATAAACAATTTGGGGTTCTTTTGGCATGTTATAGTAAGTTTATTAACCATATAGTGAAAGAAAACAAAAATACATGGTAAAAGTTAAATTATTTAACTTAGAGTTAAATCTAATTGATAAGGTTAAAATAATACCCTAAACTTGTCTAAATCCTATTGTTTGATAGGATTTAGACCCATCCACACTTTATCTTCGAAATAAGACCCTTTGGAACCATTATAAACTGATTTTGACTTTAATATAAAATAATATTTTGAGATATTCCTAAGGTGCCCCTCTCCTCCCTTATAAAAGGGCACCTCCTCCCCCTCCTCCTCACACCAATTTGAGCACTCAATCTCGGCCAACCCCTGCCATTTTCTCCTCTCCACTTCCCTAGAATAATCCTAGAGGTCCTGGTCTTCTGCAAAGACCAATATTAATTCCCTAAGTGAAGGATTCAAAGAGGCGTTCCAAAGAAAGAGGTAATATCCATTACCGATCTTTTCAATTTCTTTCTTCTTCAACTTCTTCTTATTTATTTGTTTAATGATAAAGTAATAACATCATTATTACTTACATACTGATATGTTATTATAAATATGAAACAAACCTAATTCTCCTTCTATCCATCCTATGGAAAAATGAAATCACTGCGCGTGTGTACGTACGGAATACCATCTCCACGCCGTGGTGTAATCTATTTTCCACCACCACCTTACAAGGATGGGTATAATGGTGTAATGAGTAACTATTTATGATTATTATAAAGTAATATTGATACTAAAATAATATATATATACTCCAATACAATTCCACGATCATAGGAACGATATCATCACTCGTGTGTACGTACAGAATACCGTCTCCAAGATGTGATGCGACTCGTTCTACATGATCATCATTACATAGTAATTATATAAATGAATTGAATGAATAAATATCATATATGTTACACTAATACCATTCTGGATATAATGTATCTATAACATTAAAAGAATAATAAGAATTTATTCGGCAACACACGCATAAGAACAAAAGGCAATAAAGACCCGAGTAACAAGTAACAATGAAATATTACTAACAAGAAGCTAAGAATATGACCATATATGATATCATATCAATATGTACGATTATGGAATAAGTCAATAACATTATTTAAACCATTATACTGGAGCTTCGGACATGTACAAAGCAAATAGGACCTAAGGTAAGGGAAATATCACAATCTCATTTTTATCCGAAATTGTTTATTCGTAAGTATTTACTGGGGTGTATTTTATCATCCACATCCATGTTTCATCAATATGTAATATAATTTCCATCCACCTACAATTGTTTAAATCCATTTTTAATCTTCGGTGATATTTTAGTAATTGGTATGAAAGGAATCTTTTGTCATTTTTCGTACGAGGTACTTTTTGACTTTTCCGACAAAAGTACGAAGAATGTTTTTTTTAACTTATACGGCATGAATGGATTTTTAAAACATTATTTCCAAGAAACTTCCTTTAAAAGTTTTCAAGTTAATTTTTAATCAACATCTTATATTTTAAAGTCGTATGACATGTTATGAAGGGAAAAATGTTTTTGAAGTAGAAAGGATATTTTCCTCAAGAATGGAGTTCAAGTATTTTATCAAAATTATTTTCCATCTAAGATAATAAAAGGGTTCTGTTTTTATCCCTATTATTACATTGGTTTGATTATGTTGTGATGGAAATATTTTTATGAAATCCTTTATCTTATATGAATGGTTTTATGATGTCATGTTGTTTAAGAATCCCATTTTTATTACATGGGTTACGCTATGATGTATGGTTTATGATTATGTGGCACACATAAGAAAGGATTCATTATAAGATGGGTGGGACCTATATCTCCCTCCAAAGCATTGGGTAAAGATTTTATATTCATGAGATAGACATGGTTGGAATGGTAGGTTATACCAGTTCAGTGAAACAGGACTGGAACGAGGGTGACTTGGTTCAGAAAGGGACTTTGTCCACTAAGATAGTCTTGTCAATGAGTCATGACTAACAAGAAATGATTTTCCATGATTATGTGTGCATGCCACAAAGTTTCAAGTTTCATGTTATGATTATGGGGATCTCATTTTCACTTCTATGATTTGTTCCATGTTAAGATATTATGATCTCTTTGCTGGTTATGATTTTCAAAAAGATATGATATGATTTTTATTTCCTTTATTTGCCCTTGTTGAGCATTTGAGCTCACCCTTTTATGTTTTCTTTTCCCTAGGTCAAGAAGATGGATATTAAGTAGAATATGCTAAAAGGGACCCTAGATATGATGAAATAAATGGGAGACACTGTAGAAGATTTATGAACCAGTTGTTTATATTTCCCAGTTTCTAAAGACACTATACCTATACGGTCCTTTGTGGTTTTGTCATATGTTGTAATAAGTGTGCTTCAATTTTGAAGTATTAACAATGTATGTAAAGTATGGGTCATTATAGAAACACTATTATGTGGAAATTATTTAATCAAAATATTATTTTATATTTAAGGATTTGGTTTTGGTCCATGTTGAGAAACATTGTGAATATTCCATTGATAGAATGACTGGATTACGTATTGAGGTAGCTACATTATATTTTACACTACTATATAAATAGCTATATATAAAAGTATCTCATGAATCCATTTAAATATTTCTTATGTTTCCCAATGGATAACCTATATATACGTTTTAGGATCCTTTTATAGATAATCACAAGTCTCATAGACATATTTTTACAAAAAATTAAGTAAAATTCCCAAAAAAACACCACCCTTATATCATTAAGGCTTCCATATTTTGAAATTATATACATAATACATCATGGAAATATAAACTATAAAATAATTACTCCAAAAAAACATAATTTTTTCCTACATATATTTGAACTTATATTACTATATAGTAGACTCCTTATATATGAATAAAGTAATTGGTGAGATGTAAAGCCTTATAAGAAAACATACATGAAAAGGAAATATAAATAATTCAATTCAAGGGAAAAAAGGTATCATAAAATATGATAATCACACTACATCATGGAAAAATGATATATGTATATTTAGATCATAGAATCATTAATACACTTATAATATAAAAAACATGACATCGTAGGCATAATGGATGGATCATTTTAAGTAAAACCTATCATAGTATGATATACTATTTATCATTAACAATTCATGGTGTATAACGAGATAAAAAATTTACCTAATGCATTGTAGGATATAGAGTTCAAATCACACTAATAAGACCATAATATATGTTTACATGTTCTACATAGATAATTCCTATATAAGAAATAGTCATATGAAAATCCCATGAAAGGTTAACAAGGTTCAAAATAAAATTACAAAATAGAACCAACTATCAGAATGGTTCTGAATATAATGAATAATTAATTTTTTTTGCATTAATATATGAGGAAAATTGTATATATATTAAATAAGAAACATCTATTAAAGAAACGATTAACAGAGTAGAAATGTTTGTCTAAAATTGTTCATCTAAAATTGTGTTATATTGGATATGTATAAAACCATGAAAGAAGATGCAGAAGTGGTGTTTTCCTTAAATCTATTAATCAATATGAATATTATCCCATAAATTAGTATTTGATTTTTAAAATCATTGAAATATGAATAATTTAAAATAATTGTTCCTGAAAATGAATAATTAAATAAAATCTTCACATTAAATATATTTTTTTAATGAAAGGATAAAAAGAGAATATTTAATGCCCGCATAACCCATGTAATCAATGATAAAATGAAATTGGTATGCTGGTAACACATAAACATTTACATTATTGAATAATGGCATAATATTGTTGGAGAGATAATTTTTGGTACAAGGATTTAATTTATATCCAAAATTAAATAAGTTTTTTTACAAATAGATCCCATACATTATGTTTTAATAGATGCGGTATGTGTGTGGAATATTTTTACCCTATAGGATGATAAATTTCCTAGATTTATTATGCATTTTAGGGATTAAATTTTAATTAAACTAAAACCTCTTAGATGTGGAAAATTGTACTGGGGATTGTATTTATCATATATTCAACATGAAATTATCATTATGATATAAGGACATGTCAGAGCCAATGAGTATAAACTAGTGTGGTAGAGGCTCCTGCATGGCATCCAAAAATCCCACAGACCAAATGTCGGTGTCGGAGAATTTTTAGGCAAAATTAGAAGTAGAATAATAGTTATTATAGCTAGTACAATTAAGTACTATAGAATATAGACCTATTCACTCGATTTGGACCATTGAGTCATCAGATTAGGCCTATGGTTCATTGGGCCTTCGAGCCACCATGGACAAAGAATCTTTGGCGTTTTGGGACACCAAATAGATTTCATGACACAAGGCCCTTGAGTCACCATATGAAATTAGGCCATAAGGAATTTGGAA
The DNA here is from genome assembly GCA_963277665.1 of Viscum album. Lineage (NCBI taxonomy): Eukaryota > Viridiplantae > Streptophyta > Magnoliopsida > Santalales > Viscaceae > Viscum > Viscum album. Next base: position 861,066,727 of record OY728152.1, on the reverse strand, counting down.
TTCAAAGGAAAAAAGATGTATACAAGGTATAATACACTTTATCATGCAACAAAATTAGATTCAGTTCAAGTTCCAACCACTAGAGAAAAGATTGTCAGATTGGAAGAATGATAGTGTATGACAGTTTCCAACAGAACTAGGCACCATGCAACAGTTCATGGGGAAATATTAAGTATCATCCCTGTGTGATGGTTATATATGTTCATTTGATGATATATATTACTGGGAGGGGTAGTTTAGATATCATATTCCAGTAATGGGATATAAAAGTTCATGAATCACACCATGTTCTTATAAGGCTACTAGTTATGTAAAGGCCTTGTGTCTCTAGACCTACAACTCATCAAGGTGTTCCCAGTCAACTCGTAAAATGTGGATTTTACCAAATTAATTAAAAACAAAAGGCCTTCATCCTTTCGGAGAGGGGGGATGTTTGTTGATGAAGGGGTCCTTATATATATTAGAGGGGTGGGATTTTTTTAATTACAATTAATTAATGGAAAAGTAATGTCATATTTATTTAAAATGGATCCAAACTGTATTGGAATTGATAAATGATTTAATTTGGGGGATATTACACTTATTTACTAATTAAAAAATTTCTTTTTTAAATGTTGTGACTTTGTTCATTTACATTACTCTTTTACCTCATTTTATCCTTATTTATATTGAAATTATGTTATGTTCGTAAATTGTATTTAAATAATCAAAAAATTATTGTCTAATATTTATAACATTGATTCCCAATATAAATGAACATTTAATAAAAAAAATTTTAAATTTGATGCAAATTATGATTATTATAAGATCACATAATATAAAAAACCAATTTTAGATAATTATTTTTTTGATAATAATGACATCATATGTTGATAGTATTTATTCTAATAAATGTATTTTTTAGTGATTTAAAAGGAGGGTAATATATAATTCAAAAAAATATGAAAAATTATATAATCATGTAAATAATTAACCGAAGTAAATGGTTGTAAAATATTGTTTTAGTATAATAAAATATTTTTTTTGTTCAAAAATGGAAATAATTTGTTTCAAAATTCGTCATATTGTAATTAAATTATTAAATGTACTTCATAAAATAAAAATTTGATAACCCATTAAGGGTCAAAGAAAATTTATGTCAGGAATAATTCATTATTATGTCAAAAAATGTATGCTATTAATAAAAATAATTTTACTATTAATCAAATATAAACTATTTTTTATAATATAATAATATTTATCACACAAAATGCCTCAATGTGATAATTCCAAAAATTTCATATTTTTATCAATTTTTTTTTTTAAATATTTGAAATTTAATTTTTTTTAATAATATTTATATTTATTGAAAATATAAATTTTTACGACCTGATTATATTTTTGAACCATATAAAAATGTATACATATTTCATAAAATTATATTTTCATTTATATAAAAATACTGTGTTTAATGAAATTTTTTAATGAAAATAAATTTTATCAAAATTTTTAATTGCTATTAAAATGTAAATTTAATTAATAAAATACTCATATATATTTTTAAAAAATACAATCATTCTTTATTAATGGTATGAATTTATATTATTTTTTGAAAATAATATATATAATTTTATATGTGTCTTAGATATCTTACATCATGAACAACCAATAGCAATGTTATAAATTAATATATAAAATTTTATTTATATTTTAATATTCTACTAAATATTTATCATTATAAATCATACAGGTATTTTTTATTTAAAACATAGGATAATAAAATTTTTTCCATGTTTATAAATTTCATCCTTAGAGTTGTATTTTGAAGACCAAGATGAAAAAATGGGGTTAACTTTGTATTATTTCTTAATAGTTTCCCATGTATACTGATTCTTTTTATTATGTTTAAACCAATTTATTTTTACATGTGTGTATTTTTATTATGTAAATTGTTTTCCATATTGCCTAAGCCAATGAAAGGATTCTCATCGTAAGAGTGATCATCAAAAAACTTCGACACTATATGATTGTGTACTTGTGTGTATTGGGTTATTACATCATCAATAAGGACTCATAGAAAATATCTTTTTTCACAACCAGATATATTTAAAGAATTGAATTATATTTGAAAATATATACAACCTGTAACCTTGAGGATAAATGACCCACAAAATATACAATTTAAATATTACCCTCATATCCTAGCCATTGAATTCATGAGTATCAATACTATTAACCTAATAATGAAATAAAAGAGGGTACTAATGAATTTATATTAATTTTTAATTTCTTATTCTTTAATGAATCATATTTCTAGTATTATCATATTATGATTCATTATATATTCTAATACAAAATGGATTAAATTTCATTTTATGTATTTTAATTTTTATTCAATTTTAAAAATAATATAAATTTAATTTTATAATAATTCTATCTTGTTTGAAATAATTCAATAAAAATAATCTCCAGGTGAAATGTTTGAATTTTTATGAAAAGGCTGATATTTCGATGAATGGTATAAAATAATTATTTTTGTAAAAATATCATTTATTTTCAAAATGTTAATTAATTTAATTGTAACATTATAAATTTATTAAAATTCCAAAGTATAAAATTATTACATACTGATAATTATAATAAATAAATAAATTTGAATCATATGTATACATAATTTTGGTATAACATTATTTTTATGTTTTAAAACAGATTTTCATGAGAACTATTTTAAATGCATAATGATTCTCCATAACAATTTAATAAAATTACCGATAATAAATAAATATTTCAATGAAATTTATATATTATATTACTAACTATATGAAATTAAAATTATAAAATGATAATCAACAGTCATATAGTTATTGTATGTTCTTCTTATTTTAAAAAAAATTATAAATTTGTCTTTTTGACAGAGTTAACAGGGTTTTATTTAAATTAAATTATACAAATTATGTGAATCAAATATATTTAATTGGATTTAATAATTATAATATATATAGTTAATAATATGTAATATGGTAAAAATAATATTTGTAAATAGTTAATAGTAAATATAATTAAATTTATTTTCAGAGACTAATGTTAAATCTAGGTTGTCTTCATTACAAGTACATGTATTAAAATTAATATTCAAAATATAATTTTTATTCAATAAAATTTATTTCATTTAAAAATAAATTTTCTGAAAATTATATGATATGTATTATTTTATTTTTATTACATAAGTTATGTTACAATGGATAAATAAAATAATTATTTTGTTAATCAATAAATGGGTAAAAGTATCTAAAAAGATAAAATAATTTTGTAGAATATTTAAAAAAATGAATCTTATTTATGTTTTGTGGATATTTAGATTCAAATTTAATAACCTAAAATCCACTATTTATCAAAAATTTAGGAACATTTGATGATTTTTAATTACCAGTGTACAATTTTTTATTGTATTTAAAAAAATTACACTTCACCTGAATAATAAAAGGGCATCTCCTCCCCTCACATTAGAACACCTAAATCCATTTTTCTCTAGATATCAATAAAAAAATATTTCCAAAATATTTTTACCCATATTATATATTTTCTAAAATTCCAAAAAAATATATCCCTAATGTATTTATTATGGGATTCAACAGATGTTATTCTAATCCATTGTAATTGTCTTTTATTATATCCTTCAATATAAATTCTAAATTTTCCATAACAGATTATTCCATAAAACATATATTATAATAACAACATCATCTACCATACAATTTTATTTTTTTATTGAAATAATATATACTCCCCTTATACCATACGAATTTGTAAATAAAGCCATCGTTTGTGTGTTTAGTGGACTACAACATCAAGAAGAAATTTTATTTTTTCTCAACACTTACTCACATTTATTTTCATAACGATGTAAATAATTAATATAATTGACACAACATACAATATATATTTTTAATAAAAATTATATACCATAAAATTCATTACTATTTCAATAACTAATGAAATGGTAACCCCACTCATGCAAACAAACACACACCATCTCCACAACTCGATGTTATTCATTATTCTAGTTACAATTTCAATACATATTCTAAAAAATTATGTCAAAAAAAATTAGATATAAATAAAATATTGGAGCGGATTCAACATTGACATAGTAAAAATTACCAGATATTATCAGAAAAAACATGCCAGATATAACAGACTAGTAAACACCAGAAACAATATTACTATTGATTTCATATTAATGGAAAGGTGATAAGTTGGTATAATAATATAATATATGATATTTTTAAAATATATATTGTTATTTAATAAATAAATAACATTATTTGAAGAATTATAAATGAGATTAATTAATTTTTAACTATAAGAAAATTTGATGTTATGGACTCCATCTCAATTTCTTCTCTTTGAGGAATATTATTATGTTGTACCCCAATTTCATTTTATGTGGTATATAATACACAATATACAATTAATATAAATAATACTTCAATCATAATAGTATATGATGATTCAATTTTAATTATATCATCCAAGGGAAATTGAAATGAATGTTACCATGTGGTAAATTATTTCATTACTCAACTAATTTTCACTAGGTTATATTACTCAGTAAATAAATTTGATAATATATGATTATGTTTGTAGTTAATTTGTTTACCATAAGTATTATTTAAATCTATTTTAGTTATATTTGTATTTTATATAAATAAATTTTTCATTGATTAATTCTTACTTCAACATTAAAATATTTAAAAGTGTTTATCGTCTACAATTTCCCTTCTAGGGACATATGTTATATTATAAAACTATTTTAATTTATATCAGATATATTTATAAAATATGATATTTTATAAAATTAATAACATTAATAAAATTATATATAATTTTTCATTTTAATTTATTAATTTCATGTGGTAGTGATACAAATGTTACCAAAACGGGTATGTTTTATTACATATTTTCATTTTTATAAAAAAATATATATTCTTGAATTTCAATAGTAATATATTAAATGATCATTTTATAATAAACCCATCTAATATTTTTATCCATTACATATTCCTAAAAATTTATATTTCTTTTACTTTTTTCATCTCCTTTTTAATTAAATTATTTATATTTTTTTTTTGAAAAAACGACCATATTTTTCTCTTGAGTGAAATATATTTTTTCATTTGAATCCTAGTTTTCTAAATAAATTTTTTTTAAATAGATTATAAATGAGGATAATACATTTCAATAGAATATATTAAATGAAATAAATAGATTTTATGAAAATAAATTACCATGAGACATTAAAAATAAATTTCATTACAAATAAATTCAAACCACTTGATAGATTCTAAGGAACAAAACAGACGGTTTTAATGTAACATGATAAACTATTATGATATATTTATTCCCATCAAAACATTTCCAATAATCTAGATGATATCAACAAACACAAATATATATTGCAAAATGTATTTTTTACACTTGTATAATGTAAATTCAATTATTTTATATTTATTTTAAATATAATAAGAACTATTAGAATGAGATAGAACTATTTTCTAAATAAATATATTTTTTTCTAAACTGTAGATTAGTCACCCATATTAAATACAGCTCTACAATACTTTTGGAATTTTTTTAAAAAATTAATTTTATAAAAGAAATATAATAATTATATTATAGATATAAAACTAATTTGAGGGTTACTTTTTAGGTTTTTTCTGAAAATATTTATTTTTTATTGAAATGATAAAATACTAGATTTATTTAAAGATTAATTTTTTTATATAATTTAAGGGGTAGTTAATATTTTAAAATATTAATGTAAAATTACATAAATTATATATTTTTAAATGTAATAAATGTACAATAAATCACGTTAATATTGAATTTTATATTAAAAAATTATATATTAATGAAAATGATCTCTTTAGAAAAATAATTTTATTCTGATTTGTGGAATTAATATTAAATTTAAAATTTAAACTATGTTGATATGAATTGAATAAAATGGTTTTCTTATTTTTAATCATTTTAATTATAATTTTCTATTAGGGTCACCATAATTTTTGAACATGATGAATATTTAAAATATTCAAACATAATTTCCCAATTTAAGGTAAAAATGATTTTTCTATGGGATTAAAATAAAATGATATTGGTAAAAATGAAATTAATAAAATGTCAATTTCCCCATGAAAAATCATATTTTATCCCATTAATCCTTCTGATTGATCTATATTTTATTGAATAAATTTTTCATTAATATCAAATGATTTTTAAAATTTTTAAATAAATATTATCTTTTCTTTATTGTTTGTTTCCTAAAACCATTATGTTTATCATGAATTACATAAACCTACATAAACTTCATCATTAGGTTTAAAAAATAGTGAAAAAATAGTAAAATATTATTATTTAATATGATAGTTGTCACCTAGAATATGGAATATTGGGTATGAAATAACATAACTTAATTAATAAAATATGTCGTTTATAAATTTATATATAATGAATTTCATGGCGACTATATTATTAGAAACTAAAATAATAACAATTTCAATATAAATATCTAATTTTTATAACAAACAATATTTATGCATTGGAATATATTTTATATAAATAAATTAAATACATCAATTTTGGGGAATTATTTTGGTAAAAATTATATATTAAATATTTCAGTAATTGTTTAAAAATTATATTATGTTTTTTCTGTAAAATATATATGTATAAATCAAATTACACTCTTAAAAAAGTATTTTTTTTAAAATATAATTTTTTTTCAACTTGGAACACTTATATAAAAATTAATTTCATCATCTTTTATTAAATTTTTTTAATAATAATTTAATTCTTTTTTTAAATAATCATCTCAATATTATTTTAGTGTGATATTTTGTTCCCTTATAATAAAATAATTATTATGATAAATATTGAGAAAATTTGATTTGTATTTAGTATTATCACTTATTTTAATGAATTTAAGAACAACATAATTTTTTGAAGTTGGAATAAATGATAAGATAAGATAAATTATATATATTTATATATATCCAATCTATGCCATTCGAATTAATTTCACATTTATTTTTTTATATAATGATTTCAAAGAATTATATAAATTATCTTTGGAAACCCATTTTATCATCGTATATGTGGGATATATTTTAAATTTAATGTTTCTAAATATATAGATGAAAATGGACTAAATTTATTCCATATATTAAATTTGTTTATTTTATATTATCTAAGATGTTTCACATAATTTTTTACCATATTGAATACTAAAAACAAAGAAAAAATTGTCACCATGGTTATAGAAAAAAAATGATATACTGAGAGGACAAAAAAAGAATATAAAAAATAAAATTTCCCATATAATATCCAAAAACACTTATCTATCCATATTTATACATTTGTTTAATTTTTTTTATTTTTCTATTTGGTGTTTTGTGTATTGTTAAAAACATCTTTACTGCTTATTCATTACAGAAAATACTTATGCAGACCACACCTAACATATATAAGTGGAAAAAATCTCATCTATTATTCACAGATTTAAAAGAAATTGGTTTGATTATCCCTTCCAAATGCAGTTCCTTAATTCCCTCCTCAGATCCTAGAATCTATAATTCTTCATACAAAAAAACAATGATACTTTTTTTTAAATGAAAAGAAGTTTTCGGATGATATGAAAATGTCCCTAAATAAAAATTTTATTTTATTTCCTCTACAACCTTATAATATTATATTTATATAAATATTATATGATAATATTATCATCTTAAATATAAAATTATTATATTGTTTAATTAACTAACCTAAACGTTCTCAAATTCAATCAAATTGGTTGTGAAATTATCATTCATATGTATGAAGAACTTCCACCACAAGATTTGATGTTACGTATTTCCATCATCACAAATCATGTCTAGATATAAAGATTTCTTTAATATATATATATGTGTATATGATTTTTATGATTTTAATAAAAAAAATTAATCATAGTATAGTGTATTAATACTTTCATTCCAATCATTAGAAAAATGATAATGTTGTCTGTGTGTGTGGGAGAGTACGACCCCACAATGCAATTCCATTTGTTCATGCATTACCTTAAGAGTAATAAGAATGGATTTGAAGAAAATATTTGATATATATTATTTAAAAATTATTCTATAATGGTTATTTTTTCTTAATTTCGTTCTTTTAAACTTTTGATAAAATGGAAATCATATTCATGTGTACGTACGACCTACCGTCTTCATTATTTAAAAAATAAATTTTCTATATATATCATTTATGGATAACAATAAATAAATATATACTGAATAGAAATAGTATTTTTATAATAGTAATCATTATAGATATTATTGAACAATGGTCAATTTAATAGGCAAAAAAATTAAAAATCAAAGCACACGTGAATAACATTGTAGTTATTAACTATAATGTGATTTCAACTGGGAATTAAAAGTAAAAAACTAATAAATATTCTTTACATAGTTATATATAATGTGATATATATAATAATGTTTATTAAATATATTTATATTAAAATTATATTTATTATATATAAGATTACAATGTGTATAAAAGAAGTTGAAAATAAATGTGGGATGTTTTTATCTAACTGTTCAGTTTTGTGATAAAAATTTCATACTTACCACATATTTATTTTATGTGTAATATGTAGTTAATATAAATTTATTTTATAATGATTCTCATGAAAATAATTTTTATTTACATATACATTTTAGTAATTATATTTTATGGGATTTACAGTTCAAATATAACCAAAGAGGAAAAGGATCTTTGTCTGAATTTGATATCTTGGAGTCTTATGTTTTTTTATGCACAAAGTTTCTTCCATATTTTCTATATATAATCCGATTTACATGTGATATATTGAAGTTATTTGCCAAAAATTTATTTCACATTATAGTTAATTCAATTCATTCATTTATTATGAATATTCATTGTTTAGAAAGTGGTGATGATTTTTTGATACAATCCAATAATTTATTGAGATTGTTAATTATTTCATTTCTTACGATGAAATATTAGGATTTATATGTCAATAAATTAATTAATATAATTATCCCTTTTTTATTTCTTGATAATACATTTTCATATTCCTTTTATTATCTTTATGTACTCAATTTTATAGAATATGTTTTCTCAACAATCAATTTATTTCTATTTGTGGATGATAATTATTTTTCTTCTAAATTCATTATATATTATAGAAAATATCATTTAAAAATGATGTATTAAGGAAATATTTACGCTTGATTGGATTTTTATAATTTTTTTAATATGAATCCTCATATTTTATTAAATAATAGTTCATTTGTTGATTTTAATGAAAATGTGAACTGAATCATTGTTTTAACATATATGTAATAAATATAGATTCCCATAGCCGTTTCAAATATTTTTATTAGATCAAAAATTATAAAATTTCAATGTTATTAAATTTGAAAAATATTACCAATATTTTCTTATGTTTATAATAATATTTAAGATATCAAATGTTATTTTTCTAAGGAAAATAATATAAATTATTTTTAATTATTAATTTAAACTATTTAATGATTACTTTTATAAGAAAAAGTTCGAAAAATGTTTTATGTGTTTTTAGTTTTAAAAATAGATTCCAAATTATATGCGGTATTCCTCATGAAATGTTCAGATTATTTTTTCAAAATTATTTTCCATCTATGATGAAATCATTTTATAAAATATTTTATTTAATATTGATACAACCCAATGATAGAAATATTATTCATTTTGTTGATTTTTTTGGTTTATTTTATTAGTTTTTTTAAACCCATTTATCATCGATGTGTTTTATAATATCAGAAATATGATGAGACACACTTTTGTTTAAATGCGTCATAGTATGATGAAATGAAAAATTATGATTTAACCCAAATCGTTTTTATAGGTCATGAAATGATTATATTTTTAAAAAATCCATTTAATTTTTTTGTAATGTTATTATTCATGTATTGTTATCTTTTTGAACCCAAATATATTATTTTAATTACATGATGAGTGGGAAATAAATATACCACCAAGGTGTTGGGTAAATATTTATATATCATGGGATATATAGTAATATAATGGTAGTTAACCCAATTAATTATGTTCCTTAAACTACTATGATGGATTTGGGAGTGAACCATGACTACTATGATGGTTTGGGGGAGTGAACGAATTTCAATATCCTAGCTGTGGCAGTGATCGTCGAATAATACTGATTGAATTTTATATATTATATATATGAAATTATTATATGTATTTCTCCAATTGTATTCTCTCGTTGCTAATTTTACATGATTTATTTAATATTCATATCTTGTGAATTACCAATATTTATTCCATGACTCATGATTATGATTTTTGATAAGTAGGGTATAATAATCAATTATTATATCATTTTATCATACATATATTGACATGTTATTAATGTTTATCTCCATTTTTAAACATACATAGTATATTATCTAACCCCTTTTTATGTTTCTTTTCCATAGGTCATGAGTAATTGTTTAGGTATGGTATATCTATGAAGTTTGTAGAATATAAAAAACTTTTTTGGGGATATTTTTTTCTATTCAGGAATTAATATTATTGTGTATCTAGTCATTAATGATAGTAAACTAATTTAGTACTCAAGATGTTATTTTTTTTTAATATAATGAATATTCATTTAAAAATGTAATATATATTTATGAGATGTCTGGGTCACTATTTGTGTGATCTATATAATGGTTGAATACATATTTATAAATTAGTATTAGAATATAATATGTGAGATCTCTATTGATATTATTATTACAATTTTATATATTATGACAAGGGATATCTCTATGGAGATGAATAATGAAAATTCTTAGTATAATAAAATTTCATAGAATTTTGTTAAGGGATATAAAAATGGGTTTATGAGATAATAAAACACTCTAATGAATCAAAAAATTGACTTGTCTCTTTCATTGAGGTACCTAGGGGTAATAACACTAAAACACGTGCATTGATTTGGACTCAATCAACATGTGGTTCATGACAAAGGGAATTTATTCATTCCTAGTTTGATACTCTTGAGGAATATTCTTTAATATTTTAGAATCACTATAAAATCTATAATATAGTGTTAAAATATTTATCCTACATGACATAGTATACGAATACGGATTCATAGATTGAAAATAATTTGTTGTGATCTAGAAATGCAATATTTCATTTATTCTGGATTTTATGGTTTTCCAATATGATTACTATTTATCAACCAATAAATTATGGTTTTAGTACATGTATGGTCCACAAAGGATGAGGATTATGATGAGTGTGAAGGAAAATGAATTGATTTTCCAGTTATATAACAAAATGTTATCAGTGATGGATAAAAAATATTATTACAATCCTGAAACAACACTAACAAGATATTAATAATTTTGAACCTTCAAATGAGAAAATAATGCAACCAAATTCTTTTGAATCATTTATGAGGAAGAATTAAACCTTTTTTAATTGCTCCACGGATCATCTAGTTAATGACGAATTGATTAGTACAAATGAAATGATATTTTAGAAAATTAATAATTAATTTTTCCTATTTTTCATTTGTAATTTGAAGGTAATATGTTGTTTACTATAATTAGGAGCATGAATAAACAATATTAAATTTAATCCATGGAATAAATGGATTTTAATGGGGTATTTTTCACTATTTACATCCTCATATTTTATTAGAAACGAAGATGGAATTACTTGTATAGAAATAGTGATGAATATATTGGTACCTTGGAAAATAATTTTTTTGTTTAAATGTATTATTTTATTTTATTCATAGTTATTGAATTAAAATTTTATCGAATAATTGGTGTCCCAAATCATGGTCCTTCAAAGGACTATTGCAATATGAAAATTTAGTAGTTATGAATAAGTTTTTCACTAAGTAGTGAATTTTGAAATGGAAATTTGATATTACCACTATTAAATTTTTTTCATATGTAAAGTAATATCAAGTCTCGTGAAAAAATTAATGGTGCAATGATATTCTAGAAATTTGCATGCTAGAAATGTTGGTAGAGGAATCATGGAATTTACTTTAAATTAAGAGTTTAGTTCATTAAATATTGATCTTTTTGTTCATAATGAACATGATTGTTGAAAAGAGATTAATATTATGGTGAAATATATTTAGTATGAGTGGGATCAATCAATGAAACCCACACACTCTAATATTCCATCTGAATAGTGTGTTTTATTATATGAATTAACGATAAAATATAAGGGATAATATGGATAATGAGTGATAAAAACCACTACATTGTTATGAAAAAAAGATAAATAATATTCAATCCAAATGAATGAAGTTAATCTGCATAATCTGGGTACACTTATATTCCCCTATAGAGTTTAGAATTTTATGTTTTATTATGTATGAATCATGCCAATGAAAAAATAAATGTTCATCTATCAATGAAATTTCATGTTATGATCACCCCTTATATGGATTAAAGAATAATGGAATAAAATTTTATATATTCTTGGTACATAGATGATCTAAAGATTCGAATGAATTATTGTTTTATAAAATAAGTTCTCATTTATGGAATATATGGTGAATTTACTTTTGGAATTGTAAATGACTTCCATAACATATGTGTTTCAGATAAAAACATGGGTTTATTAGTGAAAGGTTTGTTATATGTTAAAATTAATCAACAAACCATTTAATATTTTACGGGATGAGATTTTATTAAAATTAAGGATATTTTTAGAGAAATTTATGTAAATCAAACTCATGGGTTTTATATATGTTTCATTAAAAATGTTATATATAGGGGATTCACATTACACATTGTGGAAAAATGAATAATGATACTAGTAACCAATATATAATACCATAACATTTTTTTGAAGCAAATATGGGTTTTGTTAAATCTCCTTAAGAAGATAGTACACTTAATTGTAGTCAAAAACGATTTATATCTAGATAATATTACCGTAATATATATTATGGATAATATAAGATACCATAATGTACTAAATTAAATTTTTTCTTATCTAGATTTGTTGTTTTCCTACATGTTTTGGTGAAGTATTATGCAAGATCGTGATATAGAGTTGTGTTTTAGTACTTTTTATCAACCTCATATATTTGTTTACATTGATGAAAAATTTAAACCCAATGTGGTTTTCTTAATATAATTCTTTTTACATTTAAAAAGTGGTTAGTATCAGCACCATCATCTGGATGAGTTTCATGGGAAAATAGTTTCCAATCAAGAATTTAGATGGCTCATTATGAATACCTTTATAAAATGAAGTGTATAAATCCTATATAAAATAATAATGTTATATAAAAATTAATATTTTTGACAATGTATGATGTTGATATGTGACAAAATATAGAACAATTTTGTAGCACATAAAGAAATTAAAAAGATGATAGAAATGTAATGTACATAATCATTGACATTATATATAAATTTATTTTCGTGAAAAGTTATTTCAATGATTTTATCCTTTGAAGAAAAATGGAATCTAATAACCATGTATATATGTCCATTTAAAATAATTGACCATATTGTGATTGTCCCATATTATTTGGTTCTTCCACGAAACAACTCTTTAGTTCACAATGTCTTTGACATACACCTCCTGGGGAAGTATATACCTAATAATTCACGTACATTGAAATTATTGGTTGTACCAATAGAGGATGATCATTTTTATAAGGAAATATTGGTTATGATTAAAATCCATATTGAGAAACATCAATTAAATAAGAATGCTCACCTGGTCAACGATTCGAGAAAAATCTGTTAGCATTACGAAGCAATGCGGAAACCCGATGATGTAATGAGGAAAATTTACCCTCAACTCTTGGTACCAATGTTTATAATTTTGAGAGAAGAATTCATTTAAAATATCATATAATGTATAATCATAAGATGTTCCAAAAATATTTTCTTTTTGAATATATATAATAATTTTTTTCTTTTCATTTCACAAAACCCTGAGTTTATCTTCTATTACACACTTCTATGATTTCAGCCTACATTTTCTCAACAGATATATTAAACCAATAAACACATAATATTATTATATTGTTATTTAATATGATAGTTACAAGAGTTCCATTTGAATAAAGACTAATAATAATAAAAAAATTCTAAAAATATATATTTTATACATTTATTCATAATTAATTTCATTGTGACTAATCAATTATAAGTAGTGATAAAACAGATTTAATAATAAAGGGAATATTTTTCTAAAAACAATTATGCCAAAAAACTATTTTTTTCTACAAAATATAATAAATAAATTGTGGATAATTATTTTTATATAACTTATCTATTATATATTTAATAAAATGGTTAAAATTAATCTTACCAAATTTCTATTCTTCTCATATAAAGAAATCCAACATTATTCTTCAAAACTACATTAATTCAAAAAAAGTTTTTTAAACATTTTTATCACATAATTTATAATTAAATGAATATAATTTTATAAATAAAATAAAAATTCTAATAATTTTTTAATTATTTTCCATAATTATATAATTCTTAGTTTTTTAGTATTTTATATAATGATAAATTTTTATTGATTAAGGATAATGTATAATTTTTATTAAAAAGTCATTTCTACATTTTAATTTCAACACATCCAAAAAATATAGATGTATATAATGGTAATTTGTTTTGAATATGTATTTATTAATCTAATTTATGCCAATGGAATAAAATTATTATTTTATTTTAATGAATTAAATTTAACACTTTATATCATTTTCAATGGAACATAACTAACTCATTTCCTCTATGGGATTAATTTTTGATTTAAATTTCTCAATTCTAAGAATTTAATATGGAAAAATGTATTAAATACATTGATTCATCATAATATATATTATCTAATGTGTTAAAATTGTATTTTTACAATAATAAATAGAAATATATAAAAGAATTATTTATCATGGATAAGTAAAAAACATGATTTCCAAGGGTTAAAATAAAATGATTGGGCATAAAATTTAGGCAATTCATTTAAAAAACCAATTTTAGGGAATATTGTGACCTTTTATTTCTAGGTCATATATGTGATACTTTGGGGAAATGTGGAATTTGAAAATAAAGGGTACACTATTTTCTTTTTAAAATTAACAAATTTACCTCTCACCTCCCTTATAGAAGGAGACACCCTCTCTAATCATATTCTCACATCAAAAACTATATGGTTACACAATTACAAAACCTAATAGATTTATTACTTCCATCTTATATTCCTAGAATCACTAGTTTTCATAGATATATAACTTATGAATCCATTTTGATTAGTGCGAAATATGTCGGCTAATGAAGATGTAACATCCCCAATATACTGTTTTATTTTATTTCCTAATACTAATAAATATATTCCTATTAAATGAATATGATATGATATCCAAATTATATTCTGTACACTAATTTGTTATTATGTAAATGTGAAAATATAAATTTTCCCAATCTATCACTTTATAACCTAAAAAACTGTGTTGGTTACAAGACCTCAAGCGTGCCTCCGATACACCATAGATGTCCTACTAGTAGTGAATATGTGATTCATGTAGTCTCAAGACTATACCACTTAGTTCAGAGTTATAATGTAGAAAAAATAAGATTATAATTATATATCATAGTAATTAAAAATAAAAGAAACAATATATCAAATGCATGTGATGTAAAATGAGGAACCAGTAATATAATTATAATTATTCATCTAATGAGATAATGAATATTTGTAATGACCCGAATATTTTAATAAAATTTGTTTCCTAAATTTGACTATTATTTTATTTTGTACTCCAAAAAATATATCATTTAATTAATGAAGTTATAACATTTGGTTTTGAATGTTATCTAACTGTTGGTCAATATGACCATTGGAAACAAAACATTTAAAGTTACAATTTTTGTGTTTAAATACAAGTGATCTTGGTTACTTAATACAGAAAGAAGAGTCGATGGCCTTATCCAGTAGACTCAAGCCATACGATGCCCATCTTTAAGAGCTTGGGAACCAGGTATGACCTCTAGGATTTGCTCTAGACCAAGCCCAAGTTGAGCTTCAACATGTGAAGCATGAATGGAATATCCTAAGGGAGAAGTTCATGCTGGTAGGAATCAACACTTTGTCAATGTTATTCGATACGCTGCAAGATTATAGTAGCACAACACACCTTACATGTAGGTCCTGTGTAGGTGTTATAAGGGGCTATGTAAGGATACCTTAGTTACTTTTGGTAATCTCTTGGTATAAATTATAATATTACTTCTTTTTGTGGTAAAATTTCTCATTATAAAATGTTCGGATAATTATAGGATGAATATTAATGATGAATTTTGAAAAAATGGTATTTTAAAATATTCTCATAAAATTTAAATAACTAATAAAAGGAATTTTTTTTAAAAAAAATGCACTTCTATAGTTATGATCTACAAGAAAATTAGAGTCTAATATGATCAACATTTTATTGAATAATAAGGTATGAATAGTGACATAACCTTATGAATAGTAATGAATTTTAATTAATTGTAAATTTGTCAAAAAATTGAAACTTCACCCATGAATTTATAAATACAATTTAGACATCTTAAAAGTGAAAAACGTTCATTGTATAAGTTTTTTTTATATGTACGTCACAAATATTTTATTTACCATTTTATAATTAATTTAATAATTTAAAATGAAAGTTTATTTTTAATCATAAATAGTAACTATATTATCTTATTCATATACAAAAATTTTGTGGGACCTTGATTATTTTTTCAAGGTGTTACAAAACAAGTTAGAGTTTTAGAGTTGTTGTTTTTTGAATAAATAATTATTTTATTTAAAAGAAAAATTAAAATTAACTGGAAAATTATTATCATAAAATGGAGTTCATTTTTTGATTCAGAGCTTCCATATTAGGTTATGGTAAATTTTTTGGATTTTTTTGAAACAATTGAATTTTTTGTGAGTAGTAAAAATACAGTTTTGAGTTTCGGAGGATTAAGGACATCATTGATGATGTAATCATAATGTAATAAATCTGGTCTACTAGTGGATAAAATTATAGGATATGAGGTGTCCAATGTGGCCAATACAATTGGAATATTATGTGGTCAACCCAATGGTTTTGGAAATACCACCGATGATGTGTCCCTTGGAAATTAATTAAATATTCCCACACATTTCCTATAAATACCAAGCCATTACTGAATTTATTTCATTCCAAAATCGTCCAAAACTATGTTTTAGTCTTTTTAACTCACAAGGAGTCCCCCCTAAGGTTCCCTAAGACTCCCACGGTCCCAACCATCATTCTTTCGATGTTACTCTAAAAGGTAAGGGAACCTTTCACACTCATCTTTTTAGTCATGACTTCCTTTATGTTATGTATTCAAGTTTCTATTTAATGTTTTGGGGTTTTGTTCTTATATATATTCATTTCTGTAAATTTCATCTAAAATTAATGAGATACACTTTCCACTATCATCAACTAATTTTTTTGAATTATTAGTGTCGTCGTTAGGCTACCAGATTTTCATAAAATACATAGAATTTTATTTTTTCTTTAAAGCTTCCTTTTTCATTTGGGGTCTGATTCCACACCATGATCGTATTTCATTTTATTTGGTACCACTACTATAAATGACTCATTTAATTATGAGATACCCTTTTCCCTTATCTTTTTATTGTTTTCTAAAGCCATACTATATAGTCGTTATGCTAAAGAAATTTTCTCTCAAATTTTCTCACACAATTTCCCAAGAAACTATCTTGATTTATTTATCTAAATACCTAAATATATTTTTATTTCCAGAGGAATACATTATGAAATAAAATTAATCAATTTCATTCTGGAATTTAAATTCAAGAAATCTTCCTTCCATTTCACAGGGTTTTAAAATACATAATGATATTGTTTCTAATCACTTTTAAAACGTCACAATTTTTTAGTGAAACTCATTTCCATTATACTCTAAGTGTTATATTTGAAATGGTTGATTATGATCTATGTGTATCACATGAACATAATTTCATATTAACGTGGTTCCATGATTGTGATCCAATGCATTGGTTAATGAATTTAATCTCTAGAAATTACATGTTTCAAGATAACTTGGTGAATAACCATGGTAATGTTTTTTAACACCTTCAGGGTAAATGTTGGTTATATTTACCTGAATTTATAAATTAAATATTGTAGCCACATATTCATGTTATGATTACTATTATTTTCAATATGAAATTACTCTACTTCTACTGCTCTTGTCTCTATGTTTTTCATCAACTTCTTATTGATATCACAAGTAAACTGATTCCCTTACATTCCTTATTGGGACTTTTGCTCCCCCATTCTTTGGATATAAGTTTACAGGTTATGAGATTAAATAATTGTACTTAGTATGATAATATTATGATTCCATTCAAGAGGTTTAGAAATTTTTTTATGTTTTCATGTTTTATGTTGTTGATTTCCAAGACAATAGACTTTAACGATCGCCTATCTATAAAAGTCAATGAAATGATAGGTAATCAAAAGGAGGGATTCCATAGTTGGTATAAAATGATATTTTAGTAATTTAATGAAATTAAGCTATGGAAACATTAGGAAGAACCATATAGAGAAGTTTAAATATAGGAATACATCCTAGTATTTTGGTGACTTTTGAGTAAGTGGTTTATCAAGAAAATACATCCATGTCGGGATATGAGCATGTAGAGGGGGATTTGAAATAGATGTACGTAGGAGTGAATACTGTGAAAAGGTGTTTTGGGATTCCCCCATGTTATCCTGGTACACAATAATGGGCCTTGTTCTACTCTTGGGTACGACACTCCAGGGTGATATGTTTGGTTAATCAAAACATTTTATGAATCATTATGAAAGATTTATAGAGAAACATATTTTTTTAAACATGATGTTTTAAGATATAAAATTAATTTGTAGATAAATGATTCATAAATTAAACAATATTCTAAAAAGGTTTTCTTTTTTTATAAAAGTGAATGAAATGGGAAGAATATTAAAAATGGTGATTGGGATTGACCATTCGCTGACGACCCTGTAATGGAAGCTGGAATGGAAACTTTTATGCGAATAATAAACCAAATTACTCAAGTAATAAGAAATAATGTGAATCAAGTTGATGGAATGAACTCAAAATGAAGGGAAAAACATTCTGTTTAATCCTTTATGCATCATTGATCCTCAACCGTTAGTAGATCTACTAACCATTTGATTGCTGAATAATGGATTTGATCTATCGAGAAGATCTTTTATGTGCTCCACTGTTTTGTACAAGATATGGTTACCATGGTTGTTTATTGCTCAGAGAGAGAAGCTTCTAAGTGGTTGTAACTTATTAAAAACCCATGGCAAAGAGTGGATGATGAAGCTATAGAGTGTGAAGAGTTCAGAGTGATATTCTTCATTATGTATTTCCCCTGATCAATGAAAATGAGAATGGAGAAGGAGCTTCTTGAGCAGAAGTATATGGAGAATGAATGTGTGGGAAGCTACAAGATGAACTTCACAAGACCTTCCTGATATAACACTAGATTTGTACTGGATCTAAATTGTATGGTTGATATATACTTATGTTGATTTAGAACTCATCTGCAGAAGAATCTAGCCATCCATGATTATGATAACTATGAGGAGATTGTTCTAAGTGAGATGAAAGTTGATATGTAGTTTGGTGAGATGCAGATGTCTAATAAATCCAACGACAATATTAGATAGATGGAGCCATGCTTAGGGAGGTTCTTCAATCATGGAAGATGATGAAAGCAAGTGAAACGTCCTATTGTAATATATTTTGGAAGAAGTATTCTAGGAACTGCATGCTCAGGACCGGGAAGCGCAACAACTGTGGTAAAGATGGACACATTACATGAAATTGTCATAGTGAGGTGAAGCCACAAATTCCAAACACTAATGACAAAGGGAATATGGAACTATCCCTACCTTATGTCTAATGCTATATGTGAGGGAAACATGGGCACATTTCAAATCATTGTTCAAATCAGACGGTAGTGGAGGGGAATCACCATCAACCTCAGTAACGGCCATTGAAACTATGTCATACTTTTTCAATCACTACGAAAAAAGTTGAAGAGACAATGATGTGGTGGCAGGTACTCTTGTTGTTATCTCATATATAACAAGTACATTGTTGGATTCTTGTTATACACATTCATTTATTTCCCCAATGTCTGAAAATAATTTAGAATGAACCCCCGATTTTATAAAATTAATGTTATCAGTCAAGACACCAAGTCGGATTATCCAAACATCATCAGTGTTTAGAAACTCATTTATATATTTTACTGAGCACAATATTATACCCAAATTTAGTAGTCATTCACATCTTGGAATTCGATATTATACTAGGGATGGAATGTCTCTCAAGTTATAATGATATGAACAAATGATGAAGCAAGTTAATATTAGTAGTCTTGAATAGAAAACCTATAGTTATCTTAGAAGGATATATATCTCATCATGATATTGGTATAGAAGAACCACATATATTCTTCTTTATGGATTTGATCACCGAAGAAGAGGAAGGAAATGAGAGTTTGAGGATCGAAAATGTCCCCATCGTCTAAGAATTAATTGATGTATTTCCTAAAAAGTTAGATGGACCTACCCCTAAAAGAGAGGTATAGTTATCCCTTGAATGTGTACCTGGATCCCATCCGATATCAAAGACCCCATAGAGGATAGAAAATTTGGAGCTGGATGAGTTAAAAACAAATCCAATATCTTTTTGAGAAGGTTTTTATCTGACAGAGTGTGTCTCCTTGGGGAGCACCAGTTCCCATTGTGAAATGGATTTATGCGACTATGCAGTGCTTATAAAAAACTATACAGGATCATAGTGAAGAACAAATACCATCTTCAATGAGTTGATGACTTATTTAAGCAACATCATGGGGATCAATTCTTCTCTATGATTGATCTTTATTCAGGTTATCATCAATTGAGGGTGAAGAAATAATATATTCCAAAAAATGCCTTTTGATAAAGATTTGGGCATTATGAGTTAGTTGTAATTCCTTTCAGACTGACTATTTCACCAGATATATTTATGGAATTGATGAATAGAGTCTTTAAGGACAACCTTGATAACCCTTTTTTAGTTTTTATTGATGATATTATGAAATATTTCAAAATTTGGGAGGGTCGTGAAGATCATCTAAGGGATATTTTGAAATCACTATGGAAGGATAGGCTTTTGGGATGTTCAACTTATGTGAATTTTGGTTACAAAAAGTTTCTTTATTGGAAAACATCTTAACCAATGAAGGAAACACAGTTAAACCTGCAATGAAAAATGTGGTAGAGGTGTGGCCTCCACCTACTATAATAATTTGAATTCATAGTTTCCTTGGATTACTGAGATATTATTAGATGTTTGTGAAAAAAATTTCATGAATTTTTAATCTTTATCCAAGTAAACTCTAAAAGGGTGAAGTTCATCTGGAAAAAGGATTGTGAATAATGTTTCCAAGGGCTGAGTAAGATATTGGTTATTTCACCTATGTTAACTTTGCCCTCGAGGGGAGAAGGATTCGGTATTTTTAGAAAAGCATATTTGAAAGTGATTGTGTGAATCCTCGTGAAAAAAGACAAAGCCATTGCATATACATCTTAATATTTGAAGACTCATGAGAAAAACTATCTTATGCATTATCTATAGCTGGAAGTTATCATTTTTTCACTAATATATGTAGGAACTATCATTATGGGGTGAACTGTGATATATAAATAGACCATTAAATATTGATGTATATTTTTACACAAAAGGAATTGAACATGATACAGAAGAGATGGTTGGAACTTATCAAAGACTATGATTTTTCAATTCATTATCATCCTTGAAGTGAAAACAAAGTCACGGATGCATTAAGAAAGAATGATTTAGTTTTTCTTTCCATGATGATGATTCAAAAATACCCGTTTATCAATGACCTTGTATTACTAGACATGGGAATTAAAATGGAAGGGACCTCATCAACCCCATCCAAAATGATTTCTCAACTGTCATTACTAAAGAAGATCATGAAAGCACAAAATGATCATCCTTTGTTACTAAAAATGTTTGAGGCAACGAATGATGGGTAGTTTCCTGATTTCAACATTCATCAAGAAGGTGTACTAAAATTTAGTATCAAACTATTTGATCCATCTATTTGTGAAATAAATAAGGAGAAGATGGATAATGCTAATAGGTTAACATTCTCTATACATCCTGGAAGCACAGAAATGTATAGGGACTGTCGAGATCATTATTGGTGGGATAATATAAAATGGGAGATTGCTTACTATACTTCAAGGTGTCTGGTATGTCTACAAGTGAAGGTAGAGTGACAAATTCTTAAATGGGTATTGCAACCACTACCCATACCAGCATGGAAGTGGGATAATATCTCTATCGACCTCATCACTGGTCTCCAATGAACATCCAATGGAATCAATGTGATATGGGTTATTGTGTCCCATCTCCCCAAGAATTCCAATTTTATATCTATTTGAGAATATTTCCCTCTTGATCAACATGCCATGATATACATAAAAAAAGTGGTAAGGCTGCATTGAGTTCTACTTAGTATCTTATCTAATCATGATCCAAGGATCACATCAACATTCTGGAGAATTATTCAACATTCTTTGAGCACTGAATTGAATTTCAGTACGGCATATCACCCCTAAACTGATGACCAATCTGAAAAAAATATTCATACACTTGAGTATGTGATGAGAACATGATCAATGGATTTTAATGGCGGATGGGATCAATATCATCCTTTAGTTGAGTTCTCTACCAACAACTATTTCCACTGGACCATTCAATTTTAACCCTATGAATCTCTATATGGTTTTTGATGTAGAAATACTACTTGATGGAATGAAGCTGGTGAGAGAAAGCTTCTGGGGTCTGATCTTGTGAATTATATGATAGAAAAGGTCCATGTCATCCAGCAACACATTAAGTCTTCTAAAAGTCTACAAAAGATATATGTCGAAAACTGTCAATGGGACTTGGAGTTTGATGTTGGTGACAATGTCTTTATTCGAATTTCACCATGGAAGAGAATCATGTGGTTTGGGTAAAATGAGATGTTTATCCCTATGTACATTGGCACCATTGAAATCATTGATCGTGTAGGAGCAGTGGCCTATCCGCGTGCACTTCCTTCAAATCAAGCACAGGTTCAAGATGTCTTCCATGAATACCTCTTGAGGAAGTACATTCCTTGTAACACCCCGAGATTTTATGAAAAATATTCTTTTTAATTTCACTAATGTCTTGTGTTGTACGCTGCACCAAAAGTATCTTGCACAACATGCTTCCTTGACTTGCCTTGCATTACACGCAATCGCGACCTTCCTCGATAGCGTGTGTATTATGTAATACTGAGTTTCACTAAACAATGATATGCTATTGAAATATTATTAAAACTAGCCGTTATGAATTGTAATAACCACATTTTAAAATTTTAGAAATTTTAGCTCTCAAAATGGACTTCATTTTTGGATTCGGAGTATCGTATTTAGCCTAAGGTGAAATTTTGGTACTTTTCGGATAACTTTCATATTCTGATGAATAGTGAAAATTACTAAATATTAATTAAAAACAACTTTCTTAAACAACATTATTAATAGTGATAAATTATTAATTGGAGTTGTTTTAAATTATATTTAGAATATATTTTTACAATTTAATACAATGTTGTTCATTGGATGTAATTTCACATTTAAACCAGACATAAACAAGTGTCAATCTTTTGATATATATTGTTTCTTAAAAACACGCTATTTGTTTTAACAGTGGGATTTATTATAAAATTAATTAATGCAACTTCTATGATATGAATTTGGTAAAATAGACTTCATTTTTAATTCGGAATATGAAATATAGCTTCGGATGAAATTTTGGCATTGTTCTGAAAAACATTAATTTTTGATGAATAGTGAAACTACTAAGTGGTAGTTAAAAAAATTAATTTCTTCATAAATCTTAATTTTACCGCTTCTGTGAATGGAATTTCAAAAATCTGAGAGACACGGTTTTTGTCAGTAAGTAAAATGTGGTTCAATGAGATGAAAATAATTTTTTATGAATAGTAACTTTTTACTTTTATTTACCACGGTTAAAAGTAAATAGGGCAATTAAGGGTAAAAATGATATTATTATTACCCTAACACATGTCCTAATTCTATTGGACAAGTGTAATTCGACCAAAAACAAGCCTAGGAATAAAATATGACCATTTAGGCCCACTTGGATTAGATTAGGACATTTATTATTATTTAATTCAAAGAAGATTTAAAAGAGTCAAAATCAATGTTTATTTACTAAAACATTTTTAATATAGGGTTGTACATAAGATAAATTAGATTGTAAATATTCATTAGAAAGCTAATACGATTTCCTACATGATGGTAATTTATTTGTAATTTTTAGACATCAAATAATTTAATATATTTAGGACACAAAGATGAGGCAGTAATTATCTTATTAATGAAATATTGACATAATTGATATTATAAATACCAAAATAAATGTAATTTGAGACTTTTTATGAATTACACTAATTTTCTATGTTATTATGATATATTAGTGTTGATTTAATCAACTTGGTTCCACATGTAATTCTGTTATGACTTTCACAAAAACCATGTATCAAATAGTGTCAAAATTGACACAAAATAGTTTTTAAATAAAATATTATATTATTAATTGATATTTTATTCCTAAAAATCTAAGGTTCGGCCAAATGACATATATAAGGATATATGTATTAATAATATACAATTTGGGGTTCGTTTGGCATGTTATAGTATGTGAATTAACCATATAGTGAAAGAAAACAAAAAGACATGGTAAAAGTTAAATTATTTAACTTACAGTTAAATCTAATTGATAAGGTTAAAATAATACCCTAAACATGTCTAAATCCTATTGGATGATAGGATTTCGACCCATCCCCACTTTATCTTCGAAATAAGACCCTTTTTAACCATTATAAACCAATTTTTACTTTAATATAAAATAATAATTTGAGATATTCCTAAGGTGCCCCTCTCCTCCCTTATAAAAGGACACCTCCTCCCCCTCCTCCTCACACCAATTTGAGCACTCAAGCTCTGCCAACCCCTACCAAAATCTCTTCTCCACTTCCCTAGCAACATCCTAGAGGTTCTGGTCTTCCTCAAAGACCAATTTTAGTGCTCTAAGAGGAGGTCTCAAAGAGGTGCTTCAAAGAAGAGGTAATTACTGTTACCAATTCTTTCATCATTATTTCTTCTTCCACTTCTTCTTCTTAGGTTGTTTCATTATGAAGTAATAACATCAGTATCTCTAATATACTGATATGTTATTATATGTATGAAACATCCCTATTTCACCATCTATCCATCCTACGGAAAAAGAAATCACCGCGCGTGCGTACGTACGGAATACCGTCTCCATGCCGTGGTGTAATCTATTTTCCACCACCACCTTGCATGGATGGGTATAATGGTGTAAAGAAAAACTATACATAGTTATTACAACATCATATTGATTCTTATATATTGTATAATCCACTCCAATTCAATTCAATATTTATGGAAATGATATCATCGCTCGTGCGTACGTACGCACTACCGTCTCCACGACACGATGAGATTCATTCTCCATGTTAACCATTTAAGAATGATTATAAAGAATATATAATATGTACTAATGAAATATATGACATAGTAATGATACTGGATTTATTTATATATTTATATGTATGTCATGTGCTTAATTCCATTAAATTCAATAAGGAAACGAAAACAGCGTTCATGCGTACGTACGGACTACCGTCTCCATGAACGGTGTATTTCGATCCATTTAATGATTTATTATATATATGTATATCCTGAATATATATATATATAAATCATGTTTTAGGTTCTGGAATTAAGTAATCATGATCTAAGTAATCATATGAATAATTACAAGTCAAAACACGGACGACAAATGAAACAATTTTACCCAAAATGCTCTTTAACATGGAATTTACAGAAGAACGGGTAATATAAAGTCATAAGTGAACCATATATGATATAATAACAATGAATATGATTCTGTAATAAGTAAATGACATTATTTAAATCATTATACAGGAGGTTCGGACACTTACGAAGCAAATCGGACCTAAGGTAAGGGAAATATCACAATCTCATTTTTATCCGAGATTGTTTATTCGTAAGTATATATTGGGGTGTATTTTATCATCCACATACATGTTCCCTCAATATGTAATATTATTTCCATCCACCTAAAATTGTTTAAATCCAATTTTACCCTTCGGTGAGTTTTTATTAAAAGATATGAAATGAATCTTTTGTCGTTTTTCGTACGAGGTACTTTTTTGACTTTTCCGACACAAGTACGAGAAGAATGTTTTTTTAACTTATACGGCATGAATGGATTTTTAAAACATTATTTCCACGAAGATTCCTTTACAAGTTTTCAAGTTTATTTTTAATCAACTTCTTTTAGTTTTAAATTGTAGGACATGTTAAGAAAGGAAAATGTTTTAGTTTTAAATTGTAAGACATGTTAAGAAAGGAAAATGTTTTAGTTTTAAAACATTAAATGTTTTTGAAGTTTATTTTTCAAGTGTTTTATCAAAATTATTTTCCATCTAAGATAATAAAGGGTTCTGTTTCTATCCCTATTATTACATGGATTTGATTATGTTGTGATGGAAATATTTTTATGAATTCCTTTATCTTATATGAATTGTTTTATGATGTCATGTTGTTTAAGAATCCCATTTTTATTACATGGGTTATGCAATGATGTATGATGTATGATTTTGTGGCACACATAAGAATGGTATCATTATGAGATGGGTGGGACCTATATCTCCCTCCAATGCATTGGGTAAAGATTTTATATCTCATGAGATAGACATGTCTGAAATGGTAGGTTATACCGGTTTAGTGAAACAGGACTGAAACGAGGGTTACTCGATTCAGAAAGGGAAATTGTCCACTAAGATAGTCTTGGAAATGAGTCTTGACTAACAAGAAATGATTCTCTATGATTATGTGTGTATGACACAAAGTTTCATGTTTTAAGTTATGATTATTGGGATTTCATTTCACTACTATGATTTATCCCATGTTATGAAATTATGCTCTCTTTTGCAGGTTAAGATTTCCAAAAGTTATGTTTTTATGAATATGATGTGATTTGATTTTTCTTTTTTTTACCCTTACTGAGCATTTGATCTCACCCTTTTATGTTTTCTTTTCCCCAGGATATAAAGAATGGTTTTAGGTAAAAAAAGGAAGATCTTTATGGGAGATTTTGAAGATCGTTCACCACGATTAGAAGATTGTATTCCGAGTTTCCAAAGACACTAAACTATTACGATCCTTGCGTGTGTGTTTTTGTTATGTACTAAGTATTCTGCAAATGTAATGTAATTTCCATGTACGTTAAGCTTCGGGTCTCTACAGTTGGTATCAGAGGAAAGGTTTAGTCAACCTTTGGAAACTAGGATGCGAAATCGTTAGTGATATCCCAAAAGATATTTCTACGGTATGTCTAGGGATGTCCCTATGGTTAAGTATACGTATAGGTTATAGTACTAGAACTATGCTAACGATCATAGAATTAAACCTAAGATGTTTGATATTGAAGGTACTCCCCCTTTATTATGTTGTTTTCCTTAGCATGATTTTTTCCTCTCACACTATTCTTTTTGGGTTTTTGACGATGGCTGGAACCCGAAAGAACCGTGTCGATCAATGCAATGGACAATCAAATGATTGTCCTCCTGAAAAAACAAATGTTATGGGATATGGAGTGAAAAATCTTATTGCTATACTTACACAAGCTATGAATCATTCTGGACTTCCAAATGAGCAGAGAAGGGAACAATATTCTTTTGAGTCCTTCATGAGGCATCGTCCACCTTCTTTCAGTGGGTCTTCTGATCCACTTGTTTCTGAACAATGGATCAGTACCACTGAAAAGATATTTTTAGTTCATCAATGTTATGAACATGATAAAGTCATCTTAGCAGTATATCGTTTGGAAGTAGAAGCTGATCAATGGTGGAATCTTATCAAGAATACAAGGCAAAGAGATGAAATTGAGTCCATGGAATGGGACGAGTTAAAGAACTTATTTTTCAATAAGTACTTCCCTCGTATTCTTCGAACGAAGATGGAAAAGGAGTTTCTTGAGCTGAAACAGAAGGATGATGAATCTGTTGGTATATATGAAGCGAATTTTACAAGACTTTCAAGGTATGCATCTGGCATTATCATCCAACCTGAAAGTAAAGTTGATCGATTTTTCAGTGGCTTAAAACCAAGTCTTCGAAGGGCATTCGCTATACGAGACTTCAGTAGCTATGAAGAAATTGTGCGTTGTGCTATGAAGGTAGAAATGGAAGTTGGTGTTACATATCCATCTCATGGTTTTGAAAAGAAATGAAAGATGGAGTTCAAGGAGAAATCTCAGAATAATGGTGAAAAGAAGATGAATGTTTCCTTATGCTCAAAGTGTGGAAAGAAGCATGGTGGAGATTGTCTTAAAGGGACTAGAAAATGTTTTATGTGTGGAAACGAAGGTCATCGAGTATCTGAGTGTCGAAGTAATGGAAAAAGGGTTTCTAATGAAGTGAATAAAGCAAACACTGCAGAGAACGCACCACCAACACTTCAATGCTTCAAGTGCAAGGAAATGGGGCATTATGCTAATAAATGCCCTAATCCAAGGGTTAGTGATGATCAACATGAGCGACCACTGAAGGAAAAGGACAAAGGGAAGTCACATGCGATCACTATTGGCAATGTTGAATATGACAACGATGTGGGGGAATGGTTAAGTGTTTATGTAATGGGATTCCAAAATAATGTTGTATCATTGAGTATTGCAATATTTATTGATGTGGTATTCAAAGTGATTGAGATATTTTTGGAAATAAGATGATATGCGCATAATGAAGGGAAAACGAGAAAATGAAATGTTTAATAGTATTAATGAGCTCATGATTGATATAAGGACTAAGTGATATCATGGTTTGAGTATATATAATTTTGAGGACTTTGGTATGTGGAAAGTGTTAACGTTTAACTGCATTCATGTTTTCAATAAGGTTCAATGGGTATTCATGAGAATAAATGATTAAGGCCTTTGAATGTTTAGAATGTGACCAACAAGACATATCTTATGATATATGGGGATCAACGATGGTATTAAATCTCTGGTAATCGTTTTCACTATGTTATGGGAGTGGACTGAAGTATTATGGATAGGCCTAAAGATTGTTGGACATAAGTTAGTATTGTTTAGGGATAGAGGTTTTTTCGATATTATTGATGGGATGTTATAGTAATATAGTTTTAGAAAAAGGACAACCTGCAGGTCGGGCGACAACCCATCGCGTCGGACAAGGCTGTGGGAATCGAACCCACAACCGAAATGCGACTGGCATTTATCACCTACCACTGGCCTATAGGAAGTCCCTGTTTAGTAAAAACTAGTTTTATTTTATTAAGCGGTATGATATATGAAGTATAAGTTCATTTTTGGAACCATATACGATTAATCTAACCATAATATGAACTTATAACTTTTCAAACCTTTTGTTTGAGACAGATGGAATGACCCATCATTCTATTACATGATCTGCTAACACATCACGAATAACAAATTCAACTTCATTTATTTAAGATATGAAGTGTAAATTGTTCAAGGCACGAAAAACAGTGAGATTGTACCAAAATAAAGTAAGTATTTATTCTAATTCAAATTTTCAACTTTAGGGAAATGATCTTGAAAACCAAAAATGTTGTCCTGGTGATCTTATACATGATGAATCAGATGGTACCTTATATCATCACAAATCTATGGATTTGTGATTACTAGATTTTCCAGAGCCATGTTCTCTACCACTCTCCATCAGAACATGATGGTTAGATTTCTCTTCCATATCCATATTTTTACCTATGTGGAAACCCAGCGATTAGTTTATTTGGGTAACCTTTACATTTCATACATTCATTGTTCAAGATTGGTTTTGGTATTCCTTTTTACGATGTGGGTTTCTATTAAAAAACTTTCGAATAGTTAACCATTTATAACCCCGACGAATTTCGAGGGCAAAATTCATTTCAAGGGGGGTAGAATGTAACACCCCGAGATTTTATGAAAAATATTCTTTTTCATTTCACTAATGTCTTGTGTTGTACGCTGCACCAAAAGGAGCTTGCACAAAATGCATCCTTGACTTGACTTGCATTACACGCAATCGCAACCTTCCTCAATAGCGTCTGTAGTATGTAATACTGAGTTTCACTAAACAACGATATGTTATTAAAATATTATTAAAACAAGCCGTTATGAATAGTAATAACCACCTTTTATAATTTTAGAAATTTTAGCTCTCAAAATGGACTTCATTTTTGGATTCGGAGTATCGAATTTAGCCTAAGGTGAAATTTTGGTACTTTTCGGATAACTTTCATATTCTGATGAATAGTGAAAATTACTAAATTATAATTAAAAACAACTTTTTAAAAAAAAATAATTAATAGTGATTAATTATTAATTTGAGTTGTTTTAAAGTATATTTAGAATATATTTTTACAATTTAATACAATGTCGGTCATTGGATGTAATTTCACATTTAAACCAGACATAAACAAGTGTCAATCTTTTGATAGATATTGTTTCTTAAAAACACGCTATTTGTTTTCACAGCGGGATTTAATTATAAAATTTATTAATGCAACTTCTATGATATGAATTTGGTAAAATAGACTTCATTTTGAATTCGGAATATGAAATATAGCTTAGGATGAAATTTTGGCATTGTTCTGAAAAACAACAATTTTTGATGAATAGTGAAACTACTAAGTGGTAGTTAAAAAAATTAATTTCTTCATAAATCTTAATTTTACCGCTTCTGTGAATGGAATTTCAAAAATCCGAGAGACATGGTTGATGTCAGTAAGTAAAATTTGGTTCAATGAGATGAAAATAATTTTTGGTGAATAGTAACTTTTTACTTTTATTTACCACGGTTCAAAGTAAATAGGTTAATTAAGGGTAAAAATGATATTATTATTACCCTATCACATGTCCTAATTCTATTGGACAAGTGTAATTCGACCAAAAACAAGCTTAGGAATAAAATATGACCATTTAGGCCCACTTGGATTAGATTAGGACATTTATTATTATTTAATTCAAAGAAGAGTTAAAAGAGTCAAAATCAATGTTTATTTACTAAAACATTTGTAATATAGGGTTGTACATAAGATAAATTCGATTGTAAATATTCATTAGAAAGATAAAACGATTTACTACATGATGGTATTTTATTTGTAATTTTTAGACATCATATAATTTAATTTATTTATGACACAAAGATGATACAGTAATTATCTTATTAATGAAATATTGACATAATTGATATTATAAATACCAAAATAAATGTAATTTGAGACTTTTTATGAAATCAACTAATTTTATAGGTTACTATGATATATTAGTGTTGATTTAATCAACTTGGTTCGAACATATAATTCTGTTATGACTTTCACAAAAACCATGTATCAAATAGTGTCAAAATTGACACAAAATAGTTTTTAAATCAAATATTCTATTATTAATTGTTATTTTATTCCTAAAAATCTAAGGTTCGGCCAAATGACTTAGATAAGGATATATGTATTAATAATATACAATTTGGGGTTCTTTTGGCATGTTATAGTATGTGTATTAACCATATAGTGAAAGAAAACAAAAAGACACGGTAAAAGTTAAATTATTTAACATAGAGTTAAATCTAATTGATAAGGTTAAAATAATACCCTAAACTTGTCTAAATCCTATTGTATGATATGATTTCGACCCATCCCCACTTTATATTCTAAATAAGACCCTTTGGAACAATTATAAACCGATTTTGACTTTAATATAAAATAATATTTTGAGATATTCCTAAGGTGCCCCTCTCCTCCCTTATAAAAGGACACCTCCTCCCCCTCCTCCTCACACCAATTTGAGCACTCAAGCTCTGCCAAACCCTGCCAAAATCTCTTATCCACTTCCCTAGAAACATCCTAGAGGTTCTGGTCTTCCTCAAAGACCAAATTTAGTGCTCTAAGAGGAGGTCTCAAAGAGGCGCTTCAAAGAAGAGGTAATTACCGTTACCAATTCTTTCATCTTTATTTCGTCTTCCACTTCTTCTTCTTAGGTTTTTTCATTATGAAGTAATAACACCAGTATAAATCATATACTGATATGTTATTATAAGTATGAAACAACCCTATTTCATAATCTATCCATCCTACGGAAAAAGAAATTACCGCGCGTGCGTACGTACGGAATACCGTCTCCCCGCCGTGGTGTAATCTATTTTCCACCACCACCTTACATGGATGGGTATAATGGTGTAAAGAATAACTATACATAGTTATTAAAACATCATATTGATTATGATATATTGTATAATCCACTCCAATTCAATTCAATATTTATGGAAATGATATCATCGCTCGTGCGTACGTACGGACTACCGTCTCCACGACGCGATGAGATTCATTCTCCATGTTAACCATTTAAGAATGATTATAAAGAATATATAATATGTACTAATGAAATATATGACATAATAATGATACTGGATTTATTTATATATTTATATTTATGTCATGTACTTAATTCCATTCAATTCAATAAGGAAACGAAAACAGCGTTCATGCGTACGTACGGACTACCGTCTCCATGAACGGTGTATTTCTTTCCATTTAATGATTTATTATATATATGTATATCATGAATATATATATATATATATATAAATCATGTTTTATGTTCTGGAATTAAGTAATCATGATCTAAGTAATCATATGAATAATTACAAGTCAAAACACGGATGACAAATGAAAGAATTTTACCCAAAACGCTCTTTTACATGGAATTTACAGAAGAACGGGTAATATAAAGTCATAAGTGAACCATATATGATATAATAACAATGAATATGATTATTTAATAAGTATATGACATTATTTAAATCATTATACAGGAGGTTCGGACACTTACGAAGCAAATCGGACCTAAGGTAAGGGAAATATCACAATCTCATTTTTATCCGAGATTGTTTATTCGTAAGTATTTATTGGGGTGTATTTTATCATCCACATCCATTTTCCCTCAATATGTAATATTATTTCCATCCAACTAAAATTGTTTAAATCCAATTTTACCCCTCGGTGAGTTTTTAGTAAAAGATATGAAATGAATCTTTTGTCGTTTTTCGTACGAGGTACTTTTTTGACTTTTCCGACAAAAGTACGAGAAAATTTTTTTTTTAACTTATACAGCATGAATGGACTTTTAAAACATTATTTCCAAGAAGATTACTTTACAAGGTTTCATGTTTATTTTTAATCAACTTCTTTTAGTTTTAAATTGTAATACATGTTACGAAAGAAAAATGTTTTTGAAGTAGAAAGGATATTTTCCTCAAGAATGGATTTCAAGTGTTTTATCAAAATTATTTTCCATCTAAGATAATAAAGGGTTCTGTTTCTATCCCTATTATTACATGGATTTGATTATGTTGTGATGGAAATATTTTTATGAATTCCTTTATCTTATATGAATTGTTTTATGATGTCATGTTGTTTAAGAATCCCATTTTTATTACATGGGTTATGCAATGATGTATGATGTATGATATTGTGGCACACATAAGAATGGTATCATTATGAGATGGTTGGGACCTATATCTCCCTCCAATGCATTGGGTAAAGATTTTATATCTCATGAGATAGACATGGCTGAAATGGTAGGTTATACCGGTTCAGTGAAACAGGACTGAAACGAGGGTTACTCGATTCAGAAAGGGACATTGTCAACTAAGATAGTCTTGGCAATGAGACTTGACTAACAAGAAATGATTCTCTATGATTATGTGTGTATGCCACAAAGTTTCATGTTTTAGGTTATGATTATTGGGATTCCATTTCACTACTATTATTTATCCCATGTTATGAAATTATGCTCTCTTTTGCAGGTTAATATTTCCAAAAGTTATGTTCTTATGAATATGATGTGATTGATTTTTCTTTTGTTTACCCTTACTGAGCATTTGAGCTCACCCTTTTATGTTTTCTTTTCCCCAGGATATAAAGAAAGGTTTTAGGTAAAAAAAAGGAAGATCTTTATGGGAGATTTTGAAGATCTTTCACCACGATTAGAAGATTATATTCCGAGTTTCCAAAGACACTAAACTATTATGATCCTTGTGTGTGTGTTTTTTTTATGTACTAAGTATTCCGCAAATGTAATGTAATGTCCATGTACGTTAAGCTTCGGGTCTCTATATTCCTATCCCATAAATAGTACTGAATCCAAAGGTGGTACAACTATAACCTGACCTCTATTATGAGGAGTAGCGGGAGGAGATCTTGGATCATAGAGAAAAGGTTCTACGCAAATAGACTACCCACCTTGTTATGGTGTTTTGGAGGATGAAAAAATGTGATTAAGCCACATGGGAACCAGAGGATTCTATGTGGAAGAAGTTCCAACACCTATTCTCTTCATAGAGTACGAGTAAAAAATCAGGGGAAAATTATATTAAGGAGAGAAGAATGGAATGACTCAAACATTATAATAATAGTTGGTTCCTAAATTTGTGTGTTATTTCATTTTATACTCCAAAAAACTATATCCATTAATTAATGAAATGATACCATTGCATTTCGACTATTATATAATTATTGGTCAATATAACCATTGGAAATTGAACTCTTATCATTACAATTAATGTTTATAAATACATGTGATATTGGTTCATTACTATAGAAAGAAGATTCAATGACCTCATCTAAAAGACTCATGTCGTACGAAGCCCATCTGACAGAGCATGGGAAGGAGGTAGCATCTCTGGGCATTGCTCGGGACCAACCCAAGCTGAGCATCAACATTTGAAGGTTGAACGGAATCACCTATAAGAGATGTTCAAGATGATATAAATCACCACTCAGACAATGTTGTCTCATCTTCCCCTCCATTCTATCTCTATAACACTCATTACACTTAGGTCATATGCATGAGTTATAAGGGCCATGTAACGAGGCCTTAGTTAATATTTGTAATCCCTTGGTATAAATAAAAATGTTATTTCTAATTATTATAAAATTTTGTATTTTCAATGGTCTAGATAAATATAGAATGAATATTATTGGTGAATTTTGTAAAAATGGTATTTTTAAATATTCATGTAAACATTAAATAAATAATAATGTGTAATGATTTTTAAAAAATGGTCTTCTACAGTTGTGATCAGTAAGAAATTTAGAGTCTAATAACTTCAACATGTTTTTTAGTGAATAGCAAAGTACGAATAGTTACATACCCTTATCAATATTAATGAATAGTAATGAATAGTAAATCGGCCAAGAAAAATTAAAACATTACCCATGAATATATAAATTCAATTTAGACATCTTATAACAGAAAAAACGATCATATTATATTTTTTTTATTTATGTAGGTCATAAATATTTTATTTAAAATTTTATAATTAATTTATAAACATAAAATGAAAATTTATTTTCATAAAATTTAATCATAAATTGTTACTTTATTTTATTAAGGTTCTACGGAAATTTTATGGGACCTTGATTACTTTTCCATGTTTTTCTAAAACAAGTTATAGATTAGGAGTTGTATTTGTAAATAAATAATGATTTTATTTATAAATTAAATTACAAATAATTAGTAACTTATTTTTATAAAATGGAGTTAATTTTTCAGTTGAGGAAATCTATATTAGTTTACGGTCAAATTTTAGGATTTTTCTAAAACAGTTAAATTTTCGGTGAATAGGGAAAATACAGTTCTATGTTTCAGGTGTTTAATGAAATCATTGATGATGTAATCATAATGTAATTAATATGGTAGAATTTTTAAAAGTAAGATATTAAATTAGGTATCCCAATGGACCAATATAATGGGAAAATACGATGGGAAAGCCCATGGTTTTGCAAATACCATCGAAGAGGTCTCCCTTGGAAATTACTTAAATATTTCGTCACATTTCCTATAAATACCAATTCCTTTACCTCATTCATTTCATAAAAAAATAATCATCACCGAAGATTTAGTCTTTTTTCCTACCAATGAGTCATCCCAATGTTCCCTCAATCCCGAAAATGTTGTATCTTTCTATCATTCGATGTTACTCTTCAAGGTGAGAGAACCTTTAAACCTCCTCTTCTTAGTCATGAATTCTATTATGTTATGTCTTCTAGATTTCATTTCATTATGTGGGGTTATGTTCTTCTATATCTTTATTACTGTACAATTCATTTCTAGTTGATGCAATACCCTTTCAACTCTTATCAACGTATTTTTATGAACTATAAGGGACACTGTTAGGGTATCACATTTTCGTTAAAGAAATCATGGTTTCACTTTTCTTTCATGTTTCCATTTCATGTGGTTAATCTTTCCATATCATGATCTTATTTGTTTTTATTCTGTACCTATACTGTAAATGAAAAATTTATTGATGGGATACCCTTTTCCTTTCTCGTTTTGTTGTTTTCAAAAACCATATTATATAGATGTTATGATTCAGAAATTTTGATTCAAAATATCTCAATATTTTTCTCACGAAATTCTCTTGTTTTGTTTATCTGAACTCCCAAATATATTTTCATTTAAATGGTACTCATAAATTCATAAAAACATTCTATTTGATTCAGGAATTGACATACAAGAAACCCTCATTCCTTTTCCATGGGTTATAATGGACATAACGATCATGTTTTTATGAGAATTTAAAATGTCACAATTTTGATGTGAAACCAATTACTTTAACTCTCAATGATTTATTTATGAAATGTTTGATTATGATTTATGTAAATAACATGAAAATAAATACATATTTAGGGTTCTTGCTAATAGTGCCCAAATTCATTGGGGAATGAATTTATCCTCTAGAGGTGACCCATTTAATTATACCTTCGGGAATAACCTTGGTAATGTTTTTATGACACCATAGAGATGATCATTGGTGATATGTTCTCAAATGTGTAAATTAAATGTGGTATCCACATATTCATTTTATGATTCATGTTTTTTTTCATTATGAAATTCCAATACATCCATTGCTCATTTTTTTATGTTTTTCATCATGTTCTATTTGATATCACAAGTAAACTGATTCCATTTCTTTCCTTTCTTGGCCTTATGCACACCCTTTCCATTAATGTATGTCTATAGGTTATGATATGCAATAATTGTACATAGTATTATCTTATGATGAATTCGTACATGTGTTTTATAAGAATTTTTTATGTTTTCATGTATTATGTTCCAGATTTCAAAGACACAAGACATTAAATATCCTTTTATTGTAAAACGTAATGATGAGTTAGTTAATAAAATGGCAGGATTCCCAAATAGTATATAAATATATAACTACCAAAAAAAATTAAATGAATAAACCAAAACAAAGAAACTCAAATTAATATTTTCATAAACCCCGTGTTGGTCGTACCACTAAACATAAACCAATTCATCAAGAATCTATCTTTAACATTTTTATTTCCCCATAACTATACAATCACCCTTTTAATAATCTCAGGTACCAAACAGACGAATTAATATAGTGTGAGTAGAACATATTTGGAAGACACAACCATTTATAATAAAAATAAAAGTGATAATATGTGCATTTATGATGAAATAAGTAGGTTTTTTAATAAATTGATTAATAAAATCCATAAATCAACTTGGTCGGCACCATGCATAGATGTATATAAGAACTTATCACAACCATGAAAACCATAACTATCACTAAAGGAAAAATAAAAAAACCTGGAATAACACGCTATATAAGAATTTAAGCCCTATATTATTTCCATTCAGATATTTATTTCATCACCAACTGGGATGAGATCACTATATAAGCATTTCAACATGTTTCACTTAAAATATACCACAATATAATCGTTTTAATGTGTGTTAGTAGGAATAGAATGTATTATAATAATTTTATCATGTATCACATGTCCAAGCCTGAAACATAAATATATTAGACTACATCACTATTACAATCCCTCTATATATACATTTTAGAATGTATCACCAGCAACCACCCTCTATAAAATCATTTCATCATCAACTCATGATGTTATAATAGCATGAATATCACAATATCACATCATAATCCAAAGTGGTCAATTAAGGAAATTAAAATTTGTATTTATATTACACATCATTTTTATAACATTTTATCAGTATCCATGAATACAAGATACAATCAATTACCAATGTTATTCTACTTCAAGAACTCTTCTATAATATTATTTTCTTTTAAAAACACTTAGACCACTATGAAATCAATTTATCCAACTCCTATTATCACCCCATGGGTAGCCATAAGCCTGGTAGAAAAACCATTGAATCCAAATGAATCTATGGAGTTATATATAACATGATGTATCAACATTTATTTTACAATTAATAAATGTGAAGATCATAGTGGCACAATCCCAGTATTTCACATACTTAATGATAAAATACACTATATGGTATGGATTTAGACCACTACCAATATATCTTGATTTAGAAATTCTTCAAAAATGAACTACTAACATGAATGAATGTGATAAAGATCAAATGAAGGAAATATAATTCCAATAACTATGAAACCTCGATCTGGTGCATTACATTATTTCATTAACCTATATAAATGATTTATATCCCAATGGACCGATTTTCCTATCATATTTATTTTACCATAATATATAAATGATACCCATATTACGATAGGAAATGGAAAATAAAACATTATAGATACTATGGAATAATAATTTTCATCCTTGAAACTCATTCAAAGGGTTCCAAATTATAAAATTTGGAAAAGAAAAAAAATATAGGTGAGATCAAGTGATTTGTATGGCTATCAACTGTAAATGCAATATTGCATAAAAAAAATTAAATCAGCTTGGAACATGGAATACACAAGAACAAATTACATATAAGTATTTGAATAAGGAATTATAAATATTTAATATTACGATTCTGAAAACAAATTCCATTAAATGAATAAACTATGAATGAAATTAATTTATAAATTTTTTCAATGTTAAAGTTGAATGGATAAGAAAATATTGAATCAAAATGATTACAATGATTATGTATTAGACTTCAAGTCTCAGGAACATGAAAACCTATACTGTAAAATTATATCCTCCCTACTATTTAACAATATTAGTATAAACCTTATTAGTTTTAGCAGATTATCATTATTAGAAGAACCTTTCTATGAATAATAGGGAAATATAAATTCTACCCCCTCCATCATTACATGTCCAAATCATTACTTATATTGAGTTATAAATTTAAATAATAATCAATAATCCTTAATAAGTATCTATCTTGAATAATGAATACAGATTTATCAATATTTTGTTAGTGGAGTATAAATATCAATAATGGTTTTTAATGTTTATGAATGGAAATTCAATTGAAATATCATTAAAAAAAATTTAAGGAATTTTTTGAAACACTCAAAAGGGTCATATACAACTTTGAGACATTTGAATCATAATACCCATGAAGGAATAAAACTAAATTAATCTTATAATGTCATTATAATAATTATATTCCTCATAAAAAAATTCTCATTGTTCTACATACAACATATAATAGTTATTTAGTTCCTAACAACAAACATGTCTCATTGGAATAAAAATTTTGACAGAATCCCTTACCATGAGTATGAAATGTCATGTTTTCTTTATATTATGGGATAAATAAATTATGTTAATATTTTTGTATGTTTATAACCTTTTTCTTATTTATTAATTTTTACATCACTTAATACAATTATGAATACAAAAAAATAATTAATTGTGTTTGTGTTGAGTGTTTTTAAAAAAATGACTAATGTGTCACCAAGGAAATTGTATATCGACAATGGTGTAAGGGTTCATTATATAAAACTATCAAAAATACTAACCATGATATAATTATAATAATTATAATTCAATTATACTTGTACAACCAATTTTTAATTATGTGTATAAAAAATGAACCAACATTGCAGTCACGGAGATGGTAGATCGTACATACGCATGAGTAACAATCCAATTTTTCAATGATTGGTATGTGAAGATGGTACGTAAAATTATTTATTTTCCTAATTATAATTAAAATTTGTATACCATGTTATAAAATCATATATAATTATATATATAATTATTATAATGTAAAAATATCCACATCATGTCGATGAGGCAGTTTTCCACATGTCTACGAATGACATCAACACTTTTTAGCATGTCTAAATAGTAATAAAGAATTTATTTGTTATATTTAATGATTGTTTATTATGTCATTAATATAATATATACATAATTTTAGTTACATATGTGATATTAAATCCAACATAATTTCATCCATGTAATGTGTGAAGAAACTACATCATTTTGAGGAGGTGGTAATCCACACTTCCCCAAATGATGTTATAGTATTCCAACAAAAATGAGTTCTTAAATATATGTTGTAGAAATAATTTAATGGCTCATAAAAAGATTATAAATATCATATATAACATATATAAATAATTTTCCCATCATAATTCCCAACCCTAAGAGGTGGTAAAGTGAAACAAAATGAAATAGCTTAGTGAGACGGTAGTTCATTGAACATATAAATGGTATGTTCATTCTCTACTATATAGAGGTTTTTTATATTTAAGATAAAAAATTATAATTAAAAAATATAATAATATTTAGGATACTGAATATATTATTTTCTCATGGGATAAAAATATTATATTGGTTGGATAATCAAAATAAAAAAAATGTTATTGAGGAAGGATGTTTCCTCTTTTTTGGGTAATTCCATTCATTTTTTCCAAAGGGAATACATGGATTGATTTCAGAAAAACAGTATTCTACTATTATTAGGGGATAAAGTTTTGGATATTATAAAAGTTTTGGATATTATAAGAGAAATATTTGGTGATAAAATTGGATTGATATGTGTGAATAATTGGCAGGAGAGTTTTCCTTTTTAGATTGGTGGAGGATTGGCATTCCTGTAAATTTTGAAAAAGGGAAATCCACACATGTTTTTACTATGAAAATTGGATTCCATAATGATTTAAAACTCATAAAATGGATTATAGGGTCCTAATAAGGCCATATCAGATATAATAAACAAATTTCTAGGTCATTTGGGCTCTTATGATTATGTTTTATTTCTGTGTTATGATATTTTCCCACTATCTCACTATAATTGATTTTACTCACGTTCACTAAAACAATTGTTCAAAATTTTTGTTTAAATTATTATAAAATATATTTAATTAATTTTCCAAATATTTGATATTTTTTTATAATTGATTTATCACATTTTTAAAATTTAATTTTAAATTTAATCTTATCGACATGATGAAAAAATCTGAGTTTTAAAGTAAATATTTTGTAAAGCAAGCTAAATTTTTATGTTCAATACTAAAGAAATTATGATTTTAATGAACTAAATAAAATTAAATTTTGTATAATATATCTAAATATATTTTAATGTATATCATTAATTTAATTTATTCTTATAAATATATTATATGATAAAGTATTTTTAAAATATGAATTAGTATTTTTAATTATACATCAAAAAATAAATCTTCACAATAAATGACAAAAAAATCAACCTAACCTAGATTTGATTTTTATATTTAATAAATGATGTCTATTATGTATTATTAATTTTATAAAAGTTATAAATTAATATTTAATGTAGGTTCACAATTAAATGGTGGTAATACTACTTTTATTAAAACATTGTTTTTTTATGTGTAAACATGGGTTTGTACTAATTTTAATCTTTTAAAATATATTTTATGTGTTTAACAATACATTACTGGATATATATAACTTATAAATTTACTATATAATGTATCTAAAACAATTATAATTAAATTTACTATAAAAACACAACTAAAGGATATTTTGTTTAAACTAGTTGTTTTATGAATTTATAAATATCAACATATTAAATTTATTATAAAATGAAATATTGTAATATCATGGGGGTCAAATTCATCAATCATTGAAAAATAAATTCCTCTAAATTATATGGGTATTTCCTTCAATAGAGATGTTGGAAATTTTACTTAATTTAGTCTATTGGGTCCTATGTTTCTTCTTCCATTTTTTGTTTCATCCAGAGTAAGTTTAATAATTGAGTCATATAATTGTTCAACACATTCTCACAGTTATCATGTATCAATATGGTTTCATCATAGAATGAATGGTCAGTTTCCAAATCAATTTTATCATAGCTTATCACAAGAGTTTTATCTAGAATTTATTTCCTTATAATAGAAATATGTAATACATATTGTTCTTTGGAGAGAATTCGTTTCATTTACATGTCATAATTGAGAAATAATAATCCTTAAAGAATAATTAAGGAGTTTAATGGACTTATTAAATAGTTTCATTTTCATATTGATCCAAACAACACCATTCCTTGTAGATACATTCAAGAAAATATAATTTTCCACTTTGAAAACAAATTCATTACTCAGATTATCGAAAATATCTTTGACATATTATGATATAAACTAATATGAGACCGAATATAATTTATAATTATTTTCATCTCTTCAACATGTTTTTGGAATATGAGTTTTCATTCAAAAAATCCATCCCAAATGGCTGATTATGACACCTTTTTCCATATAATGCATCAAATGATTCCATTTTAATTCATGAATAAAAAATATTATAATTATTGAATTCTACAGAAGGTTGGTACTGATCAAAAAAACCTCAAAAGGTGATTCAGCATGCCATCAACCATTTATCCATTGATTGAATTGTTCATCTGATTTTCCTTTAGATTTGGGGATGGTAGACTACGGTCAAATGAATCTCGGTTCCATGATTCTTTTGAAAGATATTCTACATTATATATTTAATGTGGGGATATAAATTATAAAAAAATTGATATAGGATCAATGGTATGTCATTAAAAATAAGTAATATAGATCCTTATGAGATGCAGAAATTGTAGGTCTTCTCATATAACAATAAAATGTGTAGATTTGGTTTGGCGGTCAATGATTACCCATATTTTATGTTTAAGAGACTTTTGTAGCCCCATGAAAATGTCCATAGAATTTTTATCCTGTATTTACACTATAATAGAAGAATAATGTGTCCATACATCAGGATACTATCTCACATATTATAGTTGTTTAAATATAAAACATATGGACATAAAATATTCAATTTCCTACAACATGTTATCCCATAATTATTGACCGTTCTAGTCCATATACAACATTTCACCTCAATAGTGTATAGAGAAACTGGAGCTATTATTATCTCCCAAAAATAACATTTTTATCTCTATTATATGTGGTAAAAATTCCATTTTCAAATTTTTGTACACAATCATCACATTTATGTTCTAATTTTCCCTCATTTATAGCACTAATTTTCTTCTAAAAGTTATCGTCATCAAATTTATTATTCTGTATACTCTATAATAAATATGGTATTTCAATAATATGAAAAATTATTTTTGTCACCCCTTATTTAGTTATTACCATCTCCATCATTACAAGCTCCATGAACATTGAATCATCCTCAACACTCATTTGGGTTATAACACCCTTAAGTATCATGCCCATGTAATTACCATACATATTTTAATTCCATGGGTTTTAGAGGATCATAAAATCATGGTCCATGAGTATCTTGAGCCATCTATATTTCCTAACATTGATCTAATTCTATGAGAAGATGTATTTAAGGATTTTATGATCTTTGAATATCATCAATTTTTCACCCCAAAGATAATGGCTCCAAATTTTAAAAGTTAATATTATAGATTGTAACTCAATATCATTGATTGGATTGTTCTATTAAGATATATTCATTTAAATGATTAATATTCAATAACATTATGATCTTTTATTTATGAACATAAAATTTCATTCTCCAATGTATCACTATATATGTAAAAATATAACTTCTGGATGGTTGAGTTAAAATTAGATAATTGACTAGTATTCTATTTTGTTCATTAATGCATTCATTATGTCTCTTTTTCCATAAAATATTAACCCCTTTACATGTATGAATGAATCAATATTTAGGTAGTTGAGAAAAATTTTGAATAATATGTCGATAGTATCATTCCAATCCAATATAATTGCATACCATGGTTACATTTTTGTAGGAAATAATCTAATTAACATTTTATTTACATGATAAACTAATATCAATTCCTTTCAATAATTTTGTACATGAAAATCAACATATTCAATCTATATATTTCCCTTGAAAAATTTTCCATATATCATTTCTCTTATAAGAGTCATGGTGATGATCCACAAGTGATTCTCATGGTCTTCATAGTTTTTATAATACTTAATAATATCATCAATGAATACCACAAGCAATATACCAAGATACTTCTTGAATAACTTTCCATTTAGACCATAAAAATAGAGGGTTCATTAGTCAATCCTAATGGAATTACCATAAACAAGTCAAGACTATACCTCATCCAAAAACCTATCTTAAGA
The DNA here is from genome assembly GCA_963277665.1 of Viscum album. Taxonomy (NCBI): domain Eukaryota; kingdom Viridiplantae; phylum Streptophyta; class Magnoliopsida; order Santalales; family Viscaceae; genus Viscum; species Viscum album. Next base: position 861,022,042 of record OY728152.1, on the reverse strand, counting down.
ATGTATTAATTAATCACTACCAAATAGTGATACCCATAATAATAATCAATATTTGTAAAAAATTGGGTTCTGTGATCTTTATGAAATAATACAACTATTTGAGGTAGAGGATAATTGATCAATATTTTAATAACATGGATTTTTTATATTATTTCAAACATTATTATAAACAAAGTGGATAGGGGATCCAAATAGTGAAATACTAGTGTGATGAAATTCATTATTATGCCACTCCTCTAGTTATTTCACCGAATTCCAAAACTCCACATTATGTATTCAATATGGAGTCTTTGATATTGGACGTTCATTTGAGATTAAATCATCAAAAATTCATCTCCACGCTCTGGGGGAGTCATGGAATTTTCATAGAAAATACATCATTGAATTCTTGAAAAACAACTAATTCATCAATTTTAGAAAAACCTATTTCATCACGTGATGTTGTTTTCTCATAATCCACAATAGATACATAAATATGATATATTAGTGGATGATCAATATTCGAATCTTGTGATAAATATTATCCTCTAATGATGAGGGATTCTATATCATCTTCACAAATCATCATTTCCTTCCACGTTAAATAAGATGTTGTTTCATATATTGAGTTCCAATCCATACCAAGGATTATATCAATGTAAACCATATGTAAGATGAACGTCTCAGCAGGTAAAGAACATATATGTGTCAAAATTGGGACATCATGGAACATAATATGGGCAATAAGACATCCCTTAGAACGTTATTATAACATTTTTCTTATTAAATCAAAATGGAAATTTATGATTTTATTTGAAATCTATGTAGATATAAAATGGTGCGATGATCCAAAATCGAATAAAACATTTGATAAAATTGATGATCCGATTAATGTACAAGCCACTACGTTATTGGATACTTCTAGCTCAGTTTTTGCGATTTAATTACAATGTACATCTCCACTTGGCCTTTTCTTTGATTGATTCCATTAATACATGATGCATTATTCTTCAAGGTTCCATATATATTTATAGAAGAATAATTGGTCACTAGTTCTTTCCTTCATATGTTTACTCAAATGATCCTAGTTACTACAATCTCAATAATTATAAAAATCTCATAGTCCCCTCAAACATTTCAAGGGTTTTTTTCATTGCATTCACAAGGTTGAAAATGTTGTGTTTTATTAAACTTGTTGGATTCATTTCCATTTTCATTGAACTCGGTTTTCCTATTATACTATTTGTTCGCATGGAATATATTGACACTAGATAATTATTTCAATATTTTGAGGAACATAATATTGTCATTGTGTGATGGAAAATTCTACAAAAAATATTTCTATTGAGATGTTTTTTAATTCTATAAAATAAGTTGTCTATATAGCATTATTTGTTTCATATTTAATTCATAACACACATGGTGTAAAGGAAGATTCCTATTCTACAACTATTTTTTCCATATTTTTTCTTATACTAAGGATCATTCTCTTCATCTCATTCTCTTGGTCATAGTGGAAGTGTTTATAAATAAATGTATCCATATATTTTTTACATTCCATGACTTTTATTTTTTCCCTCCAATGTATTATAAATTATTGGCAACCAAAAATCACAATCACTAGGGATACAATAAACCAAAGGTGTAACCATTTATATTTCACTACATATCAAGGATGTAAATATCTTCTCCAAATATATAATTCATTTATCACCTACAATTGGATTATTAGTCCCACTAAATAATGGGGAATTTTTTCGTAATGCTATCAATCAATGGATATTCTCTCTGGATAATAGGTGGCTCCATTTTATCCTTGTTATTTGTCATGAACAGATAATGTTTCCTCTAATATTATGATAATTTCATCTATTCTATTACATTAAATATTTGAATCCTAAAATGGGACATATCTATATTTTCATTTGTATTGATAACATTCACCTTTTATTGTACAATTTCTAAAAAATGGCATATAAATGACTGTATCAAAATTTATAATGTCTAATTCCAAATATCGTGTACAAAATATCAATAATTTTTGCATCGAATATATTTTAATAATAATTATTGGTTTCACTAGGGACATATTTACTTTTAAATAAATCACAATGACAATTAAATAGAACGGGAATCACCTTATATGTATCCCCTGAGAGTGTGAAACTGGTTGTGTAGTAAGGGATGTTTTCATATACCATGTTATGCATGAGCCATTACCAATGTAACATTTTGCAAGTGTTACCATGAATTACATATTAGCTAGAACCACATCCATGTTAAGTATATCAACATGAATGTTTTTCTAGGAGGTACCACATAACCTCTATCCTTCCAAAATTCATGTATTTTCTTACATACATATCCTTATAGTATATCCTAGGGTTAGGTTCCCAAATCAATGACTTCTAAATAATATATTCATGGTTATTGGTAGACATTATCATATTACAGCTGCAATACCTTGGCTCAGTAATCTAGTAGTTGTTTTATTACATTTTTACATTAGCATAGATATAGGTGTAAAATCATAAGGGACCTAACTGTTCAACAATTTTGGGAATTCATATTACATGCATTATAACCATATTATATTGTGAAATAGAAAAATAAAACATAATGCATAACAAATAAAAATAAAATTTATCCTTGAATCTCAGTAAATGTAGTCCCCTTAATACAATGGGGAATGGAAAAAAAATTATGGGTGATCTCAAATTCATAGTAAGGGTAAACATATTTGAATACATAATGAATAAATAATAATAAATATACAATGAAAGGTGAATAATTGGGAACAAATTCATTTTAAATAACATGATATGTCAAATCAATATGGAAATGTATAATAATATAAACTCATTCCATTTAAACAACCATCTAAAAATGTAATGCATCTTTATATTTTGTCATAGTGAAAGTATAAAGGATAGAATATACTAAATCAAATTTATTGAAAATCTTATTAGTTGGGCACAACGTATTTAGAACATGAAAACCTCTAATATCTGTATTTATTATTTAGAATGATTATATCTATTTCACTTCGAGAATGATCAGTTTTTAGGACAGATTATTTTCAACAAGAATAAATCACGTCGCTAATAGTCTTCCGAAGAAGTTATTTTTGACGTGGACTATATCTCGTTGTAAATAAATTATTATTCGTGATGGGATAAGTGGTCCCATCGAATAAGGTTTGGCGCAGTTTTCATACCAAAGCGCCGGAAGGGTATTTGCGATGGGGGGTGTCACCCAGTCGTAATACTCGGCGGTGGTAAATACTATTTGTGATGGGGATATGCCCTCATATCAAATAGTGTGTCAGAATGTCACTATTTTCATCGGGACTCATCACAAATACTCTTTTTACCGCGGACAGTAATAAATTCTCACTATGGTATTTGCGATGGGTGTCCCGTCACAAACAGTACCATCACATATAATCGAACCTATATATATCCACCCATTCATTTTTTTCATTATTCCTCTCAATTTATACTTTATCTCTCTCTCCAAACTCAAATTTTAGTTTCAATATTAATCTTAGTAAAAGATTTTTACGAACATGTTTTGAAGTCATCTACAAATATAAAATATCGAGTTTAAATGTATATATGTTGAATTTATTTTTTTATTTGTTTCATTTTTCTATATTACTTTTTATTTTTGTTAATTATTTGTAATTAAATTAGATTTAGATTTTCTTGTCAACAATAATTTTTTTTGACAATTAATTGAAATTATTAGTACTAATTATTAGTAATTAGTAGTAATTAATATTTATAAACAATAATTAGTAATGAATGTAAATAATGAGAAGCAATTAGTAATTAGTAACTTTAATTCTCTATAATTAATAGTAATTAACGATAATTAGTAATAATTAATGGAAATTAGTAATAATTTGCAATAAATTGTAATAATTTGGAAAGTAGTAATATTTTGGAAAAAATAGTAATAGTTAGTAAGAAATAGTAATAAATAAAAATAAAAAATAAATAATATTTAAAATTAGTAATAAATTCAAATTATTAGTAATAATTAAAAATAATTAGTAATAATTATTAATAAATTCAAATAAATACATATAATTAATTATAAATACTAAAAATTATTAATAAATACTAATAATTAGTAATAAATTAGTTATAATGTTTTATCAAATTAGTAATAAATAGAAATAAATAGTAATAAATAGAAATTAATTTGTCATAATTAGTAATAATTAGTAATAATTAGTAATAATTATTAATAATTAGTAAGAATTAGTAATAATTAGTAATAATTAGTAATAATTTATAATAATTAGTCACAATTTCTAACAATTAGTCATAATTAGTAATAATTACTAATAATTAGTAAAATAATTAAATATAGTTTGTAATAAAAAGTAATAAATATTAATGATTAGTACTAAAAAGTTAAAAATAGTAATAATTAGTAATAATTAGTAATAATTAGTGATAAAAAGTAATAAATAGAAATAATTTGTAAAAAATAGTAATATATAGTAATACATGGAAATAACTAGTAATAAATAGTAATTAATAATAATTAATTAGTAAATAATTTTTAATAATTAGTAATAATTATTAATTAATAGTAATAATTAATAGTAATTTGTAGTTAATACTATTAATTAATAATAATTAATAATAAATTTTAATAATTATTTATAATTATTAATAATTAGTTATATTTAGTAATATTTAGCATTAATTAGTAATAATTAGTATGAAATTGTAATAAATAGTAATAAATAGTAATAAATAAATAAAAAAAATATATCATACTAAATAGTAATAAATACTCATAATGTGTAATAAATAGTAATAAATACTAATAATAAGTAATATTTAGTAATATTTAGTTATAATTAGTAAAAATTATTAATAACAACTAATAATATTTAATGATCAGTAATAATTAGTAATAATTATAAATAATTAGGAATAATTTGAATAATTAGGAGTAATTAGGAGTAATTAGAAATTATTAGCAATATTTATGAATAATAATTACTAATTACTAATTATTATTAATAATTATGAATAATTATAAATATTATTGAATAATTATGAATAATTAGGAATAATTAGTAATAATAAAAAAATAATTAGTAACAATTAGAAACAATTATAAATAATTAGGAATAATTGTAATAAATTTTAATAAATTATAATAACATGGCACAATTTTAAGTGAATGAGTGGAATTACATTTTCTAGATTACTCTTATCCATTCAACTGTACGCGAATTAAATCATTATGAATAATACGTTTCTACGCATGCATATCCAAATTCGTATACATGAATATTGATATGCATTTGTATGAATACATTTTCAATAATGTTTTTACACAGTGATAGTTTCAAGAAGATGATTCATTGACGATAATGGGACTCTTTTTTCCGACGGATCATTTACTTGAATCATTATCACATAGAAATCACAATGAAGAATCCAGTCACATGTACCTTTATACATTATTATATGCACAAAAATGGATATTCATACATTCAAGAAGATTATACGATGCTTTTTCATTGTATGAAATTCACAGGTATATGAGCCGTCTGAAAAAATAGTAGTCTCCAATCCACTAGATATTATGTTGCCCGTAATTATTGATAATTTGTAAGAAGTTATTTTATTTATTAATATTATATTTTTGGATAGTGATTTTATTATTTCAAATTATTCAAAAACATTAATAATTTTATATTTTGTTGAAAATATAGAATAAGGAAGTCAGGAAAAATCATTATTAGATGACCACACATGGATAAATTTGTGATGAAATCAAAATGGTTCTAATTTAAATCCTTTATATATTGTGGGTGTTGAAACATTTTTTTCATTTTTATTATTAAAACCAAAATTTGATTCAGAAGGAATAATTATGTTTTCTTGTAAAAAATGTGCTCTGAGAACATCCAAACCAATTGTAAATGATAGAGGAAATCTCTTACATTTTTTTCAACCAAATTATGTTTTTTGGTAACAACATGGTGAATTCAGTTCCAGAGAATATAATAATAATCTAATTCCAAATCAGTCACAGTTTCAAAATTTAGTACATTATGTTATAGGACCATCTTTTCAAAAAATTGAAACTCTTGATGATTTAAAATTAACTCTTGAGTTTGCACCAACATAATTTTATTATTTGTTGAGGTCTGTAGAGGATTCATTATATCCTGGATGCATGATAAAAAAATTCGAAGTAGTTGAAAAAATTATGGATATTAAATAAGATAATGGAATGCCAAAAAACTATTATTAACAGATATTTTTTCAGTTAAAACACTATTACCTGATGAAATAGGTGGCTATAAATTATTATTATATTAAGAGACTAGTTTCAATCTGGTCCATATTTAGTAGAATATTCAAACATTTGAAAATGATTGTATCATATATTCTGGTAAAAATTAGTCATTCATTGTTGTCCCACATGTGTACAATCATTGTATAAAGAAGCTCTACTGGGGAATTCCGGATTTATTCCTATAAAGTAGTTTAGATTTTTCCTACTTACACCCTAGTTGCAGTGTTTATTTATGTCTCAGAACACAGTTTCAATGATTCCATGACACAAAACAATGATTTCAACAATTAAAAACATGAATCATCCATATTATGGTGATTCAAGGAATCATATTGACTGAGTGATTTCATCTATTATTTAGATGCCCAGGACGTGCTATGTGGTCATTCTACATATGGTTTCAATCAATGTGATTCTTATGGTAGTAAGTATTCATTTTTTCTTGTCTTTATAACTCTTTAAAATTTACCTCAATGGATGTGGATGAAGGATCCCTATATATTTTTTACCTTATTAATTACATGACATCTGAAAAAGAATATTGATGTATATATGAAACCATTGATTGATTAGTGAATATCCTGGAAGAGTAATGGTGTGAGTATATATGATGTTATTGAAAAACAAAAGTTTCTAATAGGAGATTCATTGGCGTGGACAATTAATGACATCCCAGCATATGGCATGTTATCTAGATGGAGTACACATGGTCTGAAATCATTTCCATACCATATAAAAGAAAATAAAGAATTTATGATCTCCAATGGAAATACCTTTCTATGTTGACTATCATCCCAAATTTCTTCATACTGATAATCCATTTTGGAAAAACAAATCTCTTGTCTGAAAAGGATCAATTGAAAGAGATGGATCTTGAAAAAATATCTCAGGCACCTTGTTAAAATCAGTTGTATTTTGACTTTCTCCCATCACATTTTGATAGACAATAATCCAACAGAAAATTAATGGCTTTGGGAAAATTCATAATTGGATAAAACGATGAATTTTTTCGGATCTCCCTTGTTTGTTTGATTTCATGGTCTACATAATGATGGATGTCATGTGTATTTTTAAAAACTATTTTGATAATTTTTATCATATTTTTTTCGATACACAAGGTAAGACAAAAATAATGTAAAGTAACAATTAGATCTTTCTCAAATTTTTAGGTGAACGAAACTTTAACTATATGAAATTGTTATATCACATAGTTTAATGAAGCCACAAGCATCTTATAGACTATCCAAAGGGTGTTACATATTATTTTGATAGTGTATTATAGATTTTTGGACTTCAAAATGTCTGTGATTCCAATTTGGGAACGTGTGATAATAATACTCTTATTACTAGAATAAAAAGTCATGATTTCCATGTCATAATGGAAATTCATATGCCGATTCGATTTAGTTATTTATTGAATTCGATGATTTTTTTTGCATTACAGAAATATCATATTTTTTCGAATACATTTTTTCTGTGAAAAGAGACTACAATGCCCAAGGAAAACTAGATGATGATGTTGTTGTATTTATATGTAAATTGAAAAAATCAGTCCACCATATTTCTTTGAGTATATTGAAAATTTGATATTATATTTTATACATGAATCAAAATGTGGAGGTCCAGTATAGTTTCGATCGATGTATCCATTCGATAGATGCATGCATAAATTGAAAAAAAAATTACATAACAAAGCATCAGTTGAAGGCTCAATTTCTAAATTATATTTTCAAGATGAAATTGATTTTTAGGCTCTTACTATTTGGAACCTGAATATCCCTCAAAACACAACATCATGAGAATGTATTATGGTCATGTGGAAGATGAAATGGAAAATCAATTATCAGTTTTTAACTAGCCTGATCATGGTTTTAATTATGTTCTTAAATGATGGATTTCAAAAGACGAACACCACAAATCGCATACATATGTTATACTCAACTGTGAACAAATGAAATCATCATTATTGTTAGTGTTTCAATGAATTATTATATAATTTATGTTATAGTATATAAACAATTTTTATTTTTAGGATATATAATAGTCATATCAAGAAATAACTTCCACAAATTACAACTGCTTCTCTGGAATAAAGAGGATAAAAAAATTTCTAAATGGTTTCAAAAACTGGTAACATAAATTATAAAAGTATTAACATATTTATTTAGTTTTTTATATATTATATTGAATATTTTTTTTCAAATTTTTTGGTGTATCATCATGATGAAAGGGCAAGAGTAGAAGAAACTGAAACTTATTTGGATATTGATAATGTTGAGAAGGAATATGAGGACATTGACATAGTTAGATATGAAGATGATGATGGAGGTGTTCATTAACATTGTTAAAATCTATATGTAAACAAAAATAATTTATATTCTATATATAATATCTATTATCAACTATTTTATAAAAACATTCATTTTGTAATTTGGATGGACGATGATCTATTTTGTGAGATGGAAGAGGTTTTTCTACCTTTGGATGAGGAGGTTTGAGATCATCATACCCTTGGCCTATTAAATGATATTGAGGTACATAGAGGAGGAGTTATCTTGCATGACTAATGATTCCTAACCCTATCCCCATGTGACATCCACGTCTTGGATTTGATCAATCCACATTGAGGTTTGATAACCTATGTATTTTTTATCGCTTTTATTGTTTTATTTATATACAAATTGTTTGATTATTGGTTTCTTTTTCGCAGTTTTCTGAATATAGTTGCTGGACAATGGAGCACTGTCTTGCGCAATTATTTTTCTCAGACATGGATCAGAAGAGAATAGATTTTAATTTATGTGAATCTTGGCATGTTTAGTCACTGACTGGTACATTAATAAATAATATTTATTTTGATATTTATTTCATTAATAACATGATATTATAAATTATTTTATGGGTTTAAGAATCCCATAAATTATAGCATGTGTGATGCTATCCACACTGAATGTGACGTGTCAATGTGCGGCCATTTCCATCATGTTTTGCATAATTTATGAAGGACGACCACGAAGAAAGCAGGAGTGGAAAAATTTGATAGGTCATGTTGAGACCACTAACCAGAGTACATTTCATCTCACATTTTGGATGGATTATTTTCACACTGGTTGGGTCATGGATTTCATAGGTTATCTTCATTGATCATAGAGAACCTGGGGATATAGGAGGTGACTTATCGAGCCAGTAGCCGTAAATTTAATACGCATAGAGAGTATCTGGTAAGTATGTTTATAAATATTATATATATAATTAAATATAAACATATTATTTTATATTCATGTAGGTAGTAAAAAATCATGATATTACGATGTAGGAAATTTATGGAAGGGTGTAGAGTGATCCAGCTACTGAAGAGATAACATGTGATCTCCAACATCAAATTGTGGTCTTTATTTTTTTCATTTTAGAATGTAAATTCGTATACTTTTTCATCTATTTTTATTTCAAATTAGAATTGAAGGATTCAAATGATGTAGCGACCTATCAGACATAGGATGAGAGTCATGCTAAGATGACTGATCAGACTAGTGCCCATAATTTCTACGAGGAAACATGAATGCATGTGACCAAGTATCGATTTGAGAAGGGATGAGTTATTGGTGTTTACTCTCATTTGACACCTGTGACTTATTTTGGTATTGCTGTGATTTCAACATCCATCTCAATAAGATCACATAAAGTAGAATCATCTTTAGGATCATAGTATCCTTAGAAACTACAATATCAGAGTGATCTTATAATGAGGTTATGTATGCAGCATGATGAGATGTTCCATCAACATTTGGAGAAACACTACCTTGAGGAGACGTGTCGATTGCAGCAACAACATCAATATAAGATAGAGTACATGTGATTTATGACTCCTAGTTTAGGGATGGGGTTATTTTCACCACCCACTACAGCTCCTCCACCTCCTATAGAAGACAACTAACAATAGTTACTTTGTTAATCTTATTATCTTTTGAATTCAATGTTTTTTGTAATATTAACTCTTTATAGTTTCTTTCATTTATATTATTCAAAATATTGGAAAATGTAATTTTTTTAATTTTTTTTCATATTTTAATATTTTAATATTTTTTATTTATATTAAATGTTGTAATTATTTGTTAATTTTACTAATAATAATAATACTATTTTATTTGTTTTATATTTTTTCCGAATATCAGCAATTTTATTATTTTATATTTTTTTATTCTTTTATTAATATTAATATTATTTTTTCATTAATATTAATAGTAATAATAACATATAATATTATTAGTATTATTTTATTATTAATATAATAATAATATAATTTATTTATATTATTAATATTAAATTTATTATTATATAATATAATATTATTTATATTAATGGTATTAATATAATTATTATTTTATAATATTCATTATTCATTATTTTAATGAATATATAATTTTTTTATCTTATTAATTTTTTGTGATGGGTACTTTTGTGATGGGGTCCCATCAGAAATAGTTAATATTTTTTTTGGATGAGTATTTGTTATCGGAAAACTGGCGTGTCACAATTAATTAATTTTGACTAGCCCATCACAATATTTTTTCGGATATATAATCTATATAAATGGATAACTATTTACGAATATGTTTTCCTAAAATGGGATATTTGTGACGGGACGCCATTGCAAAATGTCATTTGCAAAGGGTTCCCGTCGCAAATAGCATGTCACAAATACGTCAAATTCCAATACAGTTTGTAGAAACATATTTAATTTTTTCAATTGATTAGTCACAGGAGAACCTATCCCTGCATTGGGGGGATATATAATGTTCGGGCAACAACTATCATTGCATGTCCATGTCATTCCTTATATCTAGTAATCGATTTAATTTATAAAAAAAAATATTCAGTATCAAATATCCTTATTGAATTACGAACATGGATTTATTAATATTTTATCAATGGAGGATAATAACAATAAGGTTTTCTCAAGTTGATGAATGGAAATACAATTGAAATATCTTTAAAATATTCAAAAATAAAGTAGTAATTAAACACTATAATGTGTCCCACAAAACCATGAAACATTTGAATCACAATAAAGTTGACATATAACATTAAATAACACATATAATATCCTGAGTGTAAGGATATTGATTACATAAAATCATAAAGTGTAATATATACGTCAAATAAATTTGAATTAATTCATAACAACAAATAATTATCAATGGTTTGTAAATTGAGACACAATCCCTTACCATAATTCTGTCATGTCTTATTTTTCCTAATAATAATGAATAATAATCAAATATTAAATAATTATTTTTTAATGATTCATATTTATTTTTATTTATTTCCATTAGTTCACATATTAATATTTTTTATAGAACAATTTAAACAAATATGTTTATATTGGTTGTTTTTGACCAAATTCAGATCCTGTGTCAAAAATGAAATTGGTAGGTTGACTATGGTCAAATAGGTCATTATATAATCATATATAAGAAAATAATATTTAAATAATAATAATATTTATACATATATAAATTTAAAACAAATTTTAATTCATGGTTTTGATAAATGAACCAATGTTATAATCTTGGAGATGTTAGGTCGTATGTACGCTTCAGTAACATTCCCAATTTTCAATAATTTTTTTGAAAGAAGATTAGTCACAATATATCATTCCAGAATGATAATTATATCCTAAATAACATTTTTTAACTTATATGAATATATATATAATTCCTCTAATTTAAAAGTATTCATATCTTAACGAGGAGGTGATAGTCCACACAACCACAGATAAATTATCAATTTTGTGTCTATGGTATTGGTAATAATGATAATTATATATTATATATCCAAAATTTTAATTTTTACAATAATATAATATATCATTATTGTGTCACATATTATTAATTAGAACCATCCTCACAAAAATTTCTAGTAATGCGTGAATATATCACATTACTGTGAGGAGGCAATTGTCTATACTTCCACAAACGATGTATTCATATTCCCACATAATAGATTGCATAATGTTATGTGTTAGTAAATAATTAATCGAGAATATAGAAATTTAAAATATAATATATATCGTATATAATAACATATCCATCATAATTCCAAACCCTGATTGGTGGTAATGGAAAAACAAACAACATTTATTTTTTAGGCGATAGTTCATCGAAAACCTAAACGGTAGGTTTGTTACCAATTATAAGATAGTATGTATATGTTTATTGAAAACCATTATAATGAAAAATATTATTATGTGTGTTATCATTATTTTATTTAATAATTAAATAATTAAATTATGTGTTGTGGACAATGAAGATATAACAAAAGAGCTTGAGGAATGATATTACATCTTCATTGGGTAACTCTGTATTATTTTCACCAAAGGGATACCCTGGAAGGATTAATTACAAGGGATAGGAATCTATTTTTATGTAAGGGATTTAGGGATCTAATTGGGGAATATTATTGGCAATGAATATGGTTTTACATGAGCGAATCAGTGGGAGGGATGACTAAATTTTTATAGTGGATGAGGAGTCACATTCATGAATATTGCGAAGGGGAGAATTACACATACATGTACCATATTAAATTTTGTTCCAATATAATTAAAAATTGGATAAAATTTATTATACCGACAATATATTGAAATAAAATGGATTTTTTACATGTTCTTATTCCATTTTCTCTCACAATATTAAGTTTTAATCCATTATGAAGTAGTTTTTCTTTAAATCTATGTGATTAATTTTAATCACATTAAAAAAAAATATGGTCAAAATTTTAATAAATTATTAGAAATATTAAATAATAATGATTTCAAATTTTCAATAATTTTTAAAAATTAAAATCAAATAATTTGTATAAATCAATATAAATTTAATCCAGGAAATGGGATGGAAACACCGATTTTTAAATAAAATATTTTTGAATGTTATCTATGAATTTATATCGAATATCATAGTAAATATTATTAATATCTACTTAATGTGATGAATTTATTTCTAATTTATCTATTTTTTTTAAACCAAATAATAAATTACCCTTATTAATAAATTAGGCAAAAAATTAGTTTCGAAATAATATTCAGTATATCTCAATATTCACAAAAAATAAAACATCATTAAAATTACCAAAAATTCCCTCGACCAAATATTGATGTTTATATTTCAAAAATGAAGTTCATATTTTCATATTAAATATATAAATTTTTAAATATTAATAAATAATGCATGTTCTCCATTAAAATGGTGTAAAACATTTTTATGAAAATATAGTTTCTTGTGTTTGAAGTTACATGTGTTCTTATATAATGACAATCAATCATATTGGATGAATTTAAAAATATTTAATTGGATATATAAAATATAATTTACTATATAAGTTATACGAATTCATATTAATTTAATTTACCACGAAAAATGTGACTAAATAGTCTTTTCATTAATCAAAGTGTTGCATTAATTAATAGAAATTAATAAAATAAAAATTATTATAAATGAAAAATATATTAAATTTTTGGGGTCATAAGGGGACACAAATCCAAAAAAGTAAAAAATTATTCCACTAAAATTTTAAAAGTAATAAAATTATCAATGGAATAAAGTGGAATTCATTAAAAACCCAGTGAAATGGAATCTACTAGGGATCAAACACCATAACACGATGTTTGGAGGTGATGAAATTTCTCCCAAACCACTAGAACATGCATGGGGATCAAGATTAGGGGATTAAAAATTATTGAATGTGAAAACAACAATAATAATCTTCTTAATACTAATTCCAATGTGATTTAAACTTCATGTAACTGATTTACACATCATGTATTTATTCAAAATGGGTTATGGTGGGAAACTCAAATCCTCGGGTTATTTTAAACCCTACTCAAACATTGTGCATCCTGTAATGGATTCATTGAATGTATTCACATCAAATCATGATCCTACAACATATATTTTTTACTATGATCAATTTCACACTATGGAACATGATCAAAATCAAGTAAATTGACTACAAGTTATTTCTTGTTCACCTTCCACTACAGGGACTGAACTACCAATAATTCCATCTAAACTCATATACAACCCTTGTAATTGTGTTGAAAATGATTATATAAAGAGTAAATTAATTTCAAAAAAAATTCATCCTATAATTTTTTTTCATATACCAAAACAAACTATCTCCATCACCGGACAAGACTCAGCCACGATGGCTTAATGTGATGGAAAACCAAACTGATGTAGATTACCACAAAACTCAAAGAGTGATATATCTAGAAATAGATTAGAATGTAGAACCACCACACAATATTAAATCTTATCAACGATCTACCCCACAAATCACTATTCTGTGTGGGTGACGAATTTTTTCCATTATGCTCACATATTAGACTCCCTCTACACGGTCACCTCCTAAACAATCCCATGATTACACTAAACTAAAACTATAGGTATGGTTCTTCCCCAGATAAAAATATCACATTAATCTCAATCAATATCAGATTCCACTCAATGTATGCATCAATAGATTAATTGAAATCATTAATGTCAACATTGTGAGAAGAGTCATGATATTATATATAATGATGTAAAATTTGAAACACATCATGAATGGACGTATAGTGAAGTAGAGGGATAACCATTATTCCACTACACTAACCCTATACACTATCTCAAATTTCATGAAAATCCTAGGACATATGTTTCCCTATTTAATGATATGGTATTTACAAAATCATGGTGATTACTAAAGAGAAACATGATTAAATATCGTTAACTTCATATGTAATATTTAGTAGTCATCAATTGATTTCATTATTTCATTTGTGGACACCAACAACCTCTTAACCATTATAACTATAACCCTCAACCCCAGTTACCTAGATTCAGTGCATTATTACTTAATATTGGCATGACCAAAGGGGATCAAATCCCAAAAGACATATTAGTTTAGTTTCCTTGTAAGTACTAGATTCAGACATATGTTTTACTTTAAATTATGAAATGGAAAAACAAAAACATATTTTCCCATTTGAACACACTCATATCTCGTAGCCAATCCCTACCGGTTAATTGTAATACACTTGTTTACATCCTTGGAAAAATAAAACATTATAAATGGTTTGAGCTATAATGCTCAGTAAGGACAACATTATCACAAAAACATTCCTAAATAAGCATAAACATTGAAGGTAATGTATTTGACTAATACATAATCCTTTTAAAATTAAAGTTCAGCATAATATAGAAATTATTAATCAATTAAAGCCATATACTTATTCGAATGGATATTCTACTAGTCGAATAATCAAATGTAATATCAAAAGATAATTTCATAATGGTGGAATGCATATTGTTTGACATCATAACCACATAGTAATGGACTCATGCCAAAAAAAAAATAGGACTTCGCCAATGCCTTATGCCAAGAAACTATTTTGTCTAATGATACATACTGATGCATCGAGGAGTGGTATAGGGCTCCAACTGTCACTTACTAAGTCTAATGCATTCCTCATACGAAAATAATGAAACATAACATAAGCATTCATATGAAAACAAGCATATGAAATGTTAATTCATTAACAATTAACCATGAATGGTATAAAAATAACACATCCACTGTCAAACATATCAAAAAACTATAAACACAATATAGATGATTGTATCATAATAAATCAACTTCAAAAACGTGTAAAATTCATCAACGGATATCGAAAAGGATAAAATCAATACTATTTGAGAGAAATATCTCATTCTATTTTGAAATCATTTAAAAGTCACAGAATTATAAAATAATGCATTTATTTTGAAAAAGTTCTAACAACATTTTTTGGGAAGCTTCAAAGGTGTTATAAAAGTGGAAAATAGCCACACATTCCATATAAGTTAAAAAACATTCACTCCATAATTTTGTCTAAAATGTTATAAAAGTCCTTGTTTGGAAAACGTTGGAATGATTACTTTGTAAACCTTTTATAAAAAGTAAAACATGGGTATAAATTACATGTACCTATAAAATAGGAAATACTAAATAATGATTTAAAATACATTTTTATGAAACATGGATGTGCATGATAAAGAGGTCATAGTAGACACTCACGTATAAACATCTCGGATAATGAAGAGATGGTAGAATGAACCCATACCATGTACATTTACGTGGTCAAAATTATGTTAAACTCCTATATAATAGTTAAATAATTATTATTAA
Organism: Viscum album; assembly: GCA_963277665.1. Classification (NCBI taxonomy): domain Eukaryota; kingdom Viridiplantae; phylum Streptophyta; class Magnoliopsida; order Santalales; family Viscaceae; genus Viscum; species Viscum album. Next base: position 861,005,521 of record OY728152.1, on the reverse strand, counting down.
AATATTCTGGAACCATATACAATCATATGATTTCATATACGATCTTCTAAGATTTCATTGTTAATAATATTTCAGTAGTATCATTATATCAAGTGATAAATGATTCGTTTTCCTTTATATGTTTTATTATGTAAGTCATGTTTGATATAGAAATGATTTATTTGGTTCATATCCAGAATTATATTAGGTTCATAGAAATTATTTTTAATGATCAAATACAAATTATTCTTTAATCGTTACGATGGAGAATGAATCTCCTCGCGTTCATAGAGACGGTAATCCATACATACGCATGAGATGCAATATCATTTAATTTATGGTAAAATCGTATGTAATTATATGTTACATCATATATAAAGAATCATTAACACATTATATTAACTATTTACAGCAATTTTACTCATTATTATACCCATTATTATAATGATATGTTGAATAACAAACTACACTACGATGTAGTTGGGGTTTGGCTTAGTGGTAAGAACCCCGTAATACTACATGAAAAATGGGGGTTCAAAACCCATTGGGCGTAGGTTTCTACGGCGGCACAATAGTGGCGGCGGTACTGTTGATCGGCGGGTACTGTAGCAGAGGCAGGGCACTGTAGCGGTGGCAGTACTGTGCGGGTACTATAGCAGCAGTTACTTTTCACAGAATTGGAATTGGTCTTAAAAATTGGGCTTATGGGCTATGTAATGGGCTATAAGTCCACTGGGACTTCGGGCTATGTAATGGGTTCCCTCTACCTAATTAAAAAGTGGTTTGATTTGCTTTAGTAATAAAAATGAGGCTTCGGCCCCAACATTTAAAAAAACAAACTACAGTACGATGTGGAGATGGTAAGTCGTACGTACTAATGTATAGTGACATTGATATTCATATAATTGATTGAAAAATGGATATGGTTGTTACATATTTATAATAAAAACATACTATGTATATGGTGCAGGAGTTATAATTTTGGTATGGAAACAACCTTGAATGTGGATGTGGATGTAAAAAAGAACAATGAATGAGGTGATGAAATTATTACCTCTTCTTCATGTGATTCATTTTGATATGATAAAAAGGGCTCCTTAAGATGCCATTATGATAAAATTAAGGCATATATGTTTATGTGAGGGTATATGGGAGGATTTTTTATTAGGTTTTAACTGATCGAAATGGCTTAGGAGGTGTGAAATAAGAGAAGGGGAAGTTCCATTTTATAAGAGATGTGAGGGTAACATTAGGAAAGCTTGAAATATTATGTTATTATAAATTCATTTTATTATAATGGATCTAAATTAATTTATTTCATGGATAATTTGGGGATTGGTCTAAATACTTTCAACCAATATGTATTATACATGTTTAGGTCACCATATTAACCTTATCCTAATGATTTAACTCTTTGTTAAACAGTTTAACTTTTACTATGTCTCCTGGTATTTTTATATTACATTGTTTATAAAAATACAATAAATTTGCAAGGGAACCTCAAGTTGTTCATTAGGGACATATATTTCATTATATATGTCTTTTTTTCAAGCCTTATATTTTTACGAATATTATTTCATTTAATAATATATAATTTCTTTTAACTAATAATTTTTGTAAATTTTGACACAATTTAGTATTTGGTTTTTTGTAAAGACAAAAAATGTGATTACTTCTATCAAAATTCATTAAATCAACCTTAATATGTCATATTAACCTATATAATTTTTGTAATTAATCAAAAGACTCAATTTAAATTTATTTTTATATTTATAATATCAAGTATTATTATCTTTCATTAATACTGTAATTATTGTACAATCATTATATCAAAAATAAATTTAATTATTTCATGTCTACAAATAATAAAAAAAATAAGATTATGTAGGAAATAATTTTCACTTTTTAATTAATATGTATAGTCCAATTTATATTATTTATATCCCTATATTATTATTATTTTTTTTATTAAAATTTGAATTTAATATTTTTAACTCATTTTTAAAATAAATAATAATAAATGCCATAATCTAATCCATGTTGATCAAAGAGGATCATATTTTATTGTTAATGTTTATTTTGGTTGAAATAAATATATCAAATAGAATTAAGACAAGTGTTAGGGTAATTATTATATCATTTTTACCTTTAATTTCTCTATTTAATTTTAATCGTGGTAAAGGATATTCATAACATACTATTCACCAAAAAATATTTTCAAACTATTAAACAAAATTTTACTTACATATGAAAACCATGTCACTCATATTTATTAAATTAAATTAATTTAAGCGATAATATTATGTTTTATGCATATTTTCAAATGTTTCTAGAACGTGGGTAAAAACGTTAAAAAGATCAATTCAATTTTAGACATCTGATTTTATTATAAAATGACTCCAACAAATTAAATTAAACTTATTTAGGTATAATTAAACTATTTTGACTTAAAATAAATGTAAATAAAATAAATAATTATTTAAATAAAATGTTGTTTTTAAACTATATCGTAGTGTTTTTTATCTATTCATCAAAAAATGAATGTTTTCAAAAATATACAAAAAATTAATCGGAAACTATACTTTATATTTAAAATCCAAAAATGAAGTCCATTTTGAGAAATAAAATTTATAAAATTTCCAAAAGTGGGTATAACTATTCATAACATCTTTTTAAACTTCTAGTTTGATTGGGCATGGGGTGCGAGAACTCAAAGTTGCATACACCACATGTTATTGTATTATTCAAAGAGAAATATACCATTGAAGATTGAGGTTTTTAATTCTTATCTCATTAAAATAATTTCACCCTTGAAATTTCTATAATATTACATCATAAAATGATTCAGGTGGTTCTTAATCATATGTTCCCCTGGTTCATCTGTTGCCTCTTTCATTTTATATTTTCTTCAAGGAAAATTCACCAGAAGGGACTTTCGGTTTCTTAATACATGTTCCTCGGTATCATGATTCATGAAATCCCCTTCCCAATGAGACAGATCATGTTCTAGTTCTATTTATTTATAGGTGAGTACTTGTGTTGGGTCGAGCATGTATTTTCTCAATTGTGATACTTGGAAAAATCATGAACATTATAGATAATTTGTGGCATTGTTAAACAGTAAGTTACAAGTCTAATTAATTATTGAATTTCAATGGGTATGATGTGTCTGGGACTTAATTTACCCTTCTTAATAAATATTAGAACACCCATCCATGGAGATACATTCAAGAAAAAATGATCTTCTACATTAAATTACAAATACTTACTTAGATTATCAACATAGATATATTGCCTACTTTTAGTTTCTTTAATGTAGGTTTGGGTAATATTCACCTTTTCCATTGTTTTCTAAAAATGTTCTAGGCCTAACAGTTTTCTTACACCAATATCATCCAAAAAAGTTTGTTTTTGACAACTATTTACATATAATTCTTCAAATGGTTCCATCCGAACACTTGAATGGAAGATATTGTTATAGGTAAATTCTACCATAGGTAATTATTGATCTCACATAACTTTATAATCATGTGTGAAATATCTCAACATATCATCTTTGGGATGAATAAACTATTCTAATTTTCAATCAGTTTGAGGGTGGTAGGTTGTGTTCAAACGATGTTCAATGTCTAGTTATTTCTGAAGAGTTTTCTAGAATCTTGATGTGAAATGGGTATCACGATCCGAAGTAATCGATATGGGTACTCCATGAAGTCTAACAAAATCATTAATATATAGTATTTCTAAATTTTCAATTGTTAAATCTTCTATTATAAAATTAAAATATGTTGACCTGGTAATATGATCATGAATGTCCCATATTGATTCATTCCTTCTAATAGTCATTGGTAGCCTCTTGACAAAGACCATCATAATGTCATCTCATCTCCACTCAGGTATAGGAACAAGGTACATGACTCTTACATGATTTTTTCTCGTCATCCACCACCTGTTGATAAAACACATATCTTGAAAAAAAAAACATAAATCATCCTCTATATGTTGTCCAAAAAAAAAAATTCCATAAAATCTCTATACCTCTTAGTGATACCATGGTGTATAGGGAAATTGGAGATCTGAGAATTGTAAAGACCCGTAAATTTCAAGGAAATTTTTTTCTTAATTTTCTTTGGAATTTTACAAGAACGAAGTTTCTGACGGCGCCTGATTCCGAGGCCCGGTGTGCCCGAAATTAATTTCTGATGTTTGGCTCGGGTACGTTCAGTGAACGAGCGAGCGTGAATTTCTATCTTTTGAACCGGTGCTCGGAATTGAAATCCGATTGCACCGATGAACTCGCAACGCCGGTAATCGCTTAAGGGAACCTTTACTGTAGTTGCGTTTGTGCGGGAGAGGAAGTTAAATTTTTGGGGTTTTATTAAAAAAAGTGAATAAAATTGTTAAATCAATTTTATTTCATGTTAATTTGTTAACTTCTCCCATGGGAAGTTGGTGGTGGCCCCACATCCATCCAACTTCCCATGTGTGGATATTTGAAAGGGTGGGGCCCACACAAACCCCTCCCCACCTCTTCAAATAATTTTACTTTCCTAACCCCTCTAAACCCCCCATTTAAGTTTTGATAACTTAACACCTCCTTAATTTTATAACATCTTATGTTAATAACTTAAGTGAGTTAAATATGGGTTTTGAATTTTCAAACTCTTGAAATTCAAAACCTATATTGTGTTAATAAAATAAGTGGGAGGATTATTTTATTTTGGGGTTAGTTGTTCTTGTGGTGGAGACTTGGGAGAGAAAAGGCTAAGTCTTCTTCTTCTTCAACATCGACGAAGAACGCGAAGAACACCTCCAACGAAGAACATCTCCACCGAAGAACGCGACGTCTTCTGCCAACGACGTTTCCCCTTCGAACGTACCTCGACGACAACGGAGTCGACGTTCTTTCCCCGCGACGCCCGACCTCCGCGACGCTCGTCTTTCGCGGGTTGTTGACGTGCACCGTATCTGAATCGAGGTAGGGGTTTATTTATTTAATTGTTCGTGAATACAAACTTGGTGATAATCGTCGATTAAAAACCTTTTTGTTATTGAATAAGGTGAGGGGGTCGGACCGCACAAACACGGCTGACCCTCCTCCTTTGTTTTTCGTGATGGTATCTTGAGGATGATATGAGAAAACGTGGTGCCGTTTCACCACATGATTTATTGCGGAAGATACGCGCGGCGCCGTCGCGCCGTGCCGTGGAAAGAAATCCAAGAATGCGATGTCGTCGCGTCGCGTCGAAGAAAGTCAAAGGCACCGCGGCCGGAACGGGGCCGCGGCGGACGGAAGCGATGTCGTCGCATCGCACCGAATGGCATAGGCCGCGGCCGGTTCCGGGCCGCGGCGGAGCAAGATGACCGGCGGCCGACACCGGGCCGCCGGTGTCGGCGAAGGAAGGACCGGCCGTCGCCAGTCCTTGGTGGCGAAACCGGCCGGCCAGTGCGGGCCGGCCGGGCAGTGGAGACCGGGGGAATTAATTCCCACGATCGGGTCTTCAAGCGGCCCCAATTAAGGGGCCGCGGTTTCACAAAGGGTGGGGGGGGGGGCTTTTCCCCCCGCGCGCGGCACCCGAACGACGCGCCGGCCGCACCGCCGGCCGGGTCGCGCCGCCGGCCGGGTCGCGCCGCCGGCCGGGTCGGGTCGGCCCAGTTCGGGCCGACCCGATTCGGGTCGGACCAGGGGGGGTCGGGCCGGGTCGGCCGGGGCCCAGACCCCCTGTTTCGGACCACTTTTGGTCAAATGCCCGTATCTTGGGCTACGGGCCTCCAAACGACTCGCCGTCAGCGGCAACGCGATCCTTGGATCGAGACAGTTGTTTCGTTATACTATACTCAAGGTACATCTTCCTTTTCGGGAGGCTACGTGGTTAAAACTCCATAGTTAAGTGTGCTTGTCCTAGAGTAGTGATCAAGATGGGTGACCTCCTGGGAAGTTTCACAGGGTGGGTGTGAGACGGAAAAGACAATAACTTCCAGACCAGGCGTCTGATTGATGCTCTGTCGGTTGCGTTGCGTTCCTATTGACGATACAGAACTTTTGGCATCCTCCGCCTGAGTTTTGGATGCAGATGGATAGTGGCCGGGTTGGATCGCACCGAAATCCAACCGGGACCCTGGAATGGAAAAGCTGATATCATTCTGACAGAACGTCTGTTTGACGAACGGTCAGCGGCATTGGTGATCGCGTTGAGAAACGGTCCCTATGAGTTTACCCTATGAGAGTTCGGGGTACAGTTGAGATACGGCCGGGTTTGGTTCGCTCACGAAACCAACCAGGCCCCTGGAACGAAAAGGCTAATAACTCACAGACCAGGCGTCCGATTGACGCGCTGTCCGTTGCGTTGAGACCCCTATGACATGGCGGTCCTTTGAGATACTTCTTCGTGGGACTTTGAGTTACTTGGAGTATCTACCTGTAGCTCGTGTAGCGGACCCTCCCAGTGACGAGCATGCGGAGTACGGAGACCGTGCAGCAGGCTGAGACCCGACGACTGCTGATCGAACGACTCGGTGTGTTACAGAGGTGCGCTTGGTTGTAGAGGCACATGGGAGCGCTTGGTTGTAGCGGCAGACCCACGACAGAGGTGCGCTTGGTTGTAGCCACACATGGGAGCGCTTGGTTGTAGCGGCAGACCCACGACAGAGGTGCGCTTGGTTGTAGCGGCACATGGGAGCACTTGGTTGTAGCGGCAGACCCATGACAGAGGTGCGCTTGGTTGTAGCGTCACATGGGAGCGCTTGGTTGTAGCAGCTGGCCCGCAGTACTCGATGGGTGGAGTTCTTCAGTAGTCTTAGGTTAGTGAGCAGTACCTCGGAGTCGTGACAGGACCACTGTACACTCCAGAGATGGAGCTCTTCAGCAGTTACGGTTTCGATAATGAAAATCCTGGTTGAGCTGAGACTTTTGACCTTGTGTTTACCTCATGATTGAGATGGGCCACTTGCTAACTTAGGTATATGTATGGGCATATACCCGGGTAGTGGTTATCCCTTGATTTCACAATCCTTGTGTTTCCTCATGATTGAGATGGGTTACTTGATAACTTAGGTATATGTATGGGCATATACCTAAGTAGAGGTTATCTGTTGAGATCTTCTTTGTGGTTATCCTTGTTGGTTTAGTGAGACCTTGAAGGTCTCGGGGTCCCTACTGAGTATCGTTATACTCACCCCTGCACGAGTTATGCCCGCACCTCGTTGTGTTGGTTGCAGACGACGGGCAGTGCTGACAGAGGCCGAGTGGTCGAGGACTGGACGGTACCTGGAGGTTGACTATACGACGAGATGGTACCTGGAGGAAGACCTCACGACGAGACGGTACCCAGAGGTGGACGTGACGACGAGGCGGTACCCGAAGGTGGACCACTGGACGGACATACTCGGAGCGGACGGCGGGACCCGAGGAGCAGAGGAGCTATCTGTACCCACCCTTCAGGTGGGATTTCCAGTGGACACCTCGGCGTAGCAGCTTTACTCTTCAGTTGCTGTTTTCCCTTCGAGTTGTACTTTACAGTTGGGCTTGTATTTCCGGCCCCTTCTTACTTTCCGCACTTACTGTTGTACTCAGTTTTTACTTAGTGTTTACTTCTTCCGCTTGTACTCTGTGTGATTGTTTACTTTACAAAGGCAATGCCTTCCCTTTTTACCGGGATTTACGCCTTGGTGCTAGTCGCCAACCCCAGGCCTATGGAAGGCGGGCTTGGGGTAGTCACGGCACGGGCCCCGAGGACGGGTCGTGACAAATTGGTATCAAAGGAGTTCGGTTCTACTGCAGAACTTATAACTCTGATGTTTCTTTCTGTGAAGCAATAGTGTTGAGAGTACCGAGTGTGGTTTTCAGTTCAGGGACTCCAGTGTTGGTGCGGGCGGCCGTCGTATCCATACACCAGGACCCTGACAACTAATTTCTGACTTTGTGCACGAAAACACTAATTGCGTGTGTGTTTTCAAAGGTTTTCCCTTAAAACAGCTCAAACCAGGTCAGCTCACCAGGTATAAACGTTTGACCATGTCATGATGTTTCTTTCAGAATGCCTTTTCACAGACGACCAGCTAGAGCCCCGAGAGTGGTACGTACAGACAGCCCGCCGAGCGACGAGGCCTCAGTACAGGGCCCTATCCCAGTTGAGGCACCAGCGGAGGCACCAACGGTACTGCAACCCGTTGGGCCACCGATGCCACTAGCCCCAGCAGTAGGCGATGCACGACGCTTGAGCACGCTACACGAGTTCCAGCGCCAGAGGCCACCCAGGTTCCGGGGAGAGACGGACCCGCAGGCGGCTGAGGTTTGGCTGGAGGCTGTGGTGAGAGTCTTCAGGCTAGTGGGGACACCGGCAGACTTCATGGTGATCTTTGCTACCAGCCTCCTTCAGGCAGCAACATGCAGGTGGTGGAGCCACTTGTTTCAGTTTTACGATGAGATGAACTTCGCATGGGAAGACTTCAAGACCTTCTTCAGGGTGGATTTTGTGCCAGTATCTCTACACCCCGAGCGTGTACAGGAGATTTTGCCTTTGCCGTGTGCTTTTCAATCAGTATCCGAGTCATCTGTGGGCAGTAGAAAGATGATGCAGAGGTCCAGGAGGACCGCACTAGCAGTTGGACGATCTCGGGTTTTAGGACCGGTGGTGCGGGGCACCCGAGGTGGGGTCAGAGCCAGGCGTGCCAGAAACGGACAATGTTACTCCTGCGGCGGAACGTGTCACCTGGCACGTGACTGTCCGACTCCTCGTACGATTGATCAGTGGGTGTTGGAGGATCCACCGAGACAGAAGCAGCGGCGAGTGCTTGAGTAAAAGCCGAGTAGTGGACTAGGCAGTAGAGCTCTAAGAGCAGGAGGGCAGGAGAGGAACTAGTGGATACGTTTTTTGTACTTCTAGTTCCATGTTGCTTTGTATTCGTTTCTTTGTACTATGAGCTGCAATAATAAAAAGACACTTATCTTTGTTGCTTTCCTGTCCTTTTGTTTGGTTGATACTGAGTGGTCCCGGTTAAACTATTGACTTGACCCTCACTTTCAAGATTTCTACTGGAGGGGACCCAGTGACCTCACACTGATGCCGAAAGTGTGACTCGACCCTTGGATGCGAGAGTGACAGTTGGATCTCTTAGTAGATACGTCGAGGCCTTACGACGTCATCCATGGCATGAATGCATCATTCATGTCAGGATTGACTGTATTAGGCAACGAATGTGGTTCATCCAGGGGATGAGACCGGGTTTCTCTTATCGGCAAAGAAGAAATCATAGCAGCTCTTGTGAGACTAAAGGAGGTCCAGGACATCCAAGAGAGGATGAATACTGCTCAGTGCAGTAAGAAACAGGAAACCGGTGCCAGTCATAGAGACTCGGGCGTGTTAAGAAGAGTAATCTTAAAGGATATATGAGTCTACGAAGCAGTAGACGTGGAGGCAGAGCTAGGAGAGCAGCATGAGGTGGTGTACATCCTAACATGGTACAACCACCCGCCTTAGTTATTCCTGCCAGGCTCAGGGAGCTGGAGGGTGGAGGAAGAGTGCGCCTGCATGCAGTCAAGGAGTGTGACCCAATGGCTCTAGAAATGATTCAAGGGACACCCTGTGTCCACTACAAGATGTTGTAGTAACGGATGTCGATGTGAATCATTTCATGCTTTCACAAATCATGTTCCAGACCTAGAGTTTCTGGTAAGCTGTGGACTTGACCCTCACGTCTGGAGATACCTTGGTAGGATACTTGATAATCACACTTATGCCGACGGTGTGGTCAGACCCTCGAGGCGAGAGTTTCGGTTGGAATCTCTTGGTGACAGCGTCGAGGCCTTGCGACGTTAGTTTGAGTATGGAATGGGAAATAACTGTTCATACTCAAATTGACGGTTTTAGGCAAACGTCGGGATGGGTTTTACTTGGTCGGTGAAAAGGAAACCCCAGGCAGCATGGGATAAACTCTTTCACGGGAGGGTGCGACCGATCACTCTTGAATCGGCCAACCTTACCCTCGTGGCAGCAGTCGTTTGAGTTCCAGTTCTAACAGGAATTGGAAACATCTGGAGTTTGAGGATGGCGACCACGTTCTTATACGGGCCTCACCTCGACAATGTTTACGGAGATGTGGCCAAGGCAGCAAGTTATCTCCAGGGTTCAGCGGACCTTCTTAGGTCCCCATCTGGGTAGGCGGGGTGGTTACCCACTTGACCCATTCACCGCAGTTGCACCAGGTGCATGATGACTTCCACCTATCTCAACTGAGGAGATACGTGCTCGACCCTGCGCATATCATCGACCATGAGGAGCTGGACGATGGCGATGGGGTGTCTTTCACGGAGGTTCTAGTGGGGATCGAGGATCGACAGGAGCAGATCCTACGAGGACGATCAATTCCTCGGGTGCACTTTCTTTGGCAGTACGGAACCTCCAGGTAAGCACATGGGAGCGGAAGGCTCAGATGCGTGCTCTGTACCGCTTTTGTGACCCTAGTTTGTATTGAAGCTTTACGGGGACGTAAATCCCTGAGGTGGGAGTAATGTAAAGACCCGGAAATTTCAAGGAAATTTTTCTCTTAATTTTCTTTGGAATTTTACAAGAACGCAGTTTCTGACGGCGCCTGATTCCGAGGCCCGGTGTGCCCGGAATTAATTTCTGAAGTTTGGCTCGGGTACGTTCAGTGAACGAGCGAGCGGGAATTTCTATCTTTTGAACCGGTGCTCGGAATTGAAATTCGATTGCACCGATGAACTCGCAACGCCGGTAATCTAATAAGGGAACCTTTACCGTAGTTCCGTTTGTGCGGGAGAAGAAGTTAAATTTTTGGGGTTTTATTAAAAAAAGTGAATAAAATTGTTAAATCAATTTTATTTCATGTTAAGTTGTTAACTTCTCCCATGGGAAGTTGGTGGTGGGCCCACATCCATCCAACTTCCCATGTGTGGATATTTGAAAGGGTGGGGCCCACACAAACCCCTCCCCACCTCTTCAAATAATTTAACTTTCCTAACCCCTCTAAACCCCCCATTTAAGTTTTGATAACTTAACACCTCCTTAATTTTATAACATCTTATGTTAATAACTTAAGTGAGTTAAATATGGGTTTTGAATTTTCAAACTCTTGAAATTAAAAACCTATATTGGGTTAATAAAATAAGTGGGAGGATTATTTTATTTTGGGGTTAGTTGTTCTTGTGGTGGAGACTTGGGAGAGAAAAGGCTAAGTCTTCTTCTTCTTCAACATCGACGAAGAACGCGAAGAACACCTCCAACGAAGAACACCTCCACCGAAGAACGCGACGTCTTCTTCCAACGACGCTTCCCCTTCGAACGCACCTCGACGACAACGGAGTCGACGTTCTTTCCCCGCGACGCCCGACCTCCGCGACGCTTGTCTTCCCCGGGTTGTTGACGTGCACCGTATCTGAATCGAGGTAGGGGTTTATTTATTTAATTGTTCGTGAATACAAACTTGGTGATAATCGTGGATTAAAACCCTTTTTGTTATTGAATAAGGCGAGGGGGTCGGACCGCACAAACACGGCTGACCCTCCTCCTTTGTTTTTCGTGATGGTATCTTGAGGATGATATGAGAAAACGTGGTGCCGTTGCACCACAAGATTTATTGCGGAAGATACGCGCGGCGCCGTCGCGCAGTGCCGTGGAAAGAAATCCAAGAACGCGATGTCGTCGCGTCGCGTCGAAGAAAGTCAAAGGCGCCGCGGCCGGAACGGGGCCGCGGCGGAGGGAAGCGATGCCGTCGCATCGCGCCGAATGGCATAGGCCGCGGCCGGTTCCGGGCCGCGGCGGAGCAAGATGGCCGGCGGCTGACACCGGGCCGCCGGTGTCGGCGAATGAAGGACCGGCCGTCGCCAGTCCTTGGTGGCGAAACCGGCCGGCCAGTGCGGGCCGGCTGGGCAGTGGAGACCGGGGGAATTAATTCCCACGGCCGGGTCTTCAAGCGGCCACAAATAAGGGGCCGCGGTTTCACAAAGGGGGGGGGGGGGCTTTGCCCCCCGCACGCGGCACCTGAACGACGCGCTGGCCGCACCGCCGGCCGGGCCAGGTCCAGCCGGACCGGGTCGGGTCGACCCGGTTCGGGCCGACCCAGTTCGGGTCGGACCAGGGGGGGTCGTCCCGGGTCGTCCTGGGCCCAGACCCCCCGTTTCGGTCCACTTTTGGTCAAATGCCCGTATCTTGGGCTACGGGCCTCCAAACGACTCGCCGTCAGCGGCAACGCGATCCTTGGATCGAGACGGTCATTTCGGTATACTATACTCAAGGTACATCTTACTTTTCAAGAGGCTACGTGGTTAAAACTCCATAGTTAAGCGTGCTTGGCCTAGAGTAGTGATCAGGATGGGTGACCTCCTGGGAAGTTTCCCAGGGTGGGTGTGAGACGGAAAAGCCAATAACTTCCAGACCAGGAGTCCGATTGATGCGCCGTCTGTTGCGTTGAATTCCTATTAACGATACAGAACTTTTGGCATCCTCCGCCTGAGTTTTGGATGCAGATGGATAGTGGTCGGGTTGGATCGCACCGAAATCCAACCGGGACCCTGGAACAGAAAAGCTGATATCATTCTGACAGAACGTCCGTTTGACGAACCGTCAGCGGCGTTGGTGATCGCGTTGAGAAACGGTCCCTATGAGTTTACCCTATGAGAGTTCGGGGTACAGTTGAGATACGGCCGGGTTTGGTTCGCTCACGAAACCTACCAGGCCCCTGGGACGAAATGGCTAATAACTCACAGACCAGGCGTCCGATTGACGCGTTGTCCATTGCGTTGAGACCCCTATGACGTGGCGGTACTTTGAGATACTTCTTAATGGGACTTTGAGTTACTTGGAGTATTGACCTGTAGCTCGTGGAGCGGACCCTCCCAGTGACGAGTGTGCGGAGTACGGAGACCGTGTAGCTGGCTGAGACCCGACGACTGCTGATCGAACGACTCGGTGTGTTACAGAGGTGCGCTTGGTTGTAGCGGCACATGGGAGTGCTTGGTTGTAGCGGCAGACCCACGATAGAGGTGTGCTTGCTTGTAGCGGCACATGGGAGCGCTTGGTTGTAGCGGCAGACCCACGACAGAGGTGCGCTTTGTTGTAGCAGCACATGGGAGCCCATGGTTTTAGCGGCAGACCCACGACAGAGGTGCGCTTGGTTGTAGCGGCACATGGGAGCGCTTGGTTATAGCAGCTGGCCCGCAGTACTCGATGGGTGAAGTTCTTCAGCAGTCTTAGGTTAGTGAGCAGTACCTCGGAGTCGTGACAGGACCACTGTACACTCCAGAGATGGAGCTCTTCAGCAGTTACGGTTTTAATAATGAAAATCCTGGTTGAGCTGAGACTTTTGACCTTGTGTTTACCTCATGATTGAGATGGGCCACTTGCTAACTTAGGTATATGTATGGGCATATACCCGGGTAGTGGTTATCCATTTATTTCACAATCCTTGTGTTTCCTCATGATTGAGATGGGTTACTTGATAACTTAGGTATATGTATGGGCATATACCTAAGTAGAGGTTATCTGTTGAGATCTTCTTTGTGGTTATCCTTGTTGGTTTAGTGAGACCTTGAAGGTCTCGGGGTCCCTACTGAGTATCGTTATACTCACCCCTGCACGGGCTATGCCCGCACCTCGTTGTGTTGGTTGCAGACGACGGGCAGTGCTGAGAGAGGCCGAGTGGTCGAGGACTGGACGGTACCTGGAGGTGGACTATACGACGAGATGGTACCTGGAGGAGGACCTCACGACGAGACGGTACCCAGAGGTGGACGTGACGACGAGGCGGTACCCGAAGGTGGACCACTGGGCGGACATACTCGGAGCGGACGGCGGGACCCGAGGAGCAGAGGAGCTATCTGTACCCACCCTTCAGGTGGGATTTCCAGTGGACAGCTCGGCGTAGCAGCTTTACTTTTCAGTTGCTTTTTTCCCTTCGAGTTGTACTTTACAGTTGGGCTTGTATTTCCGGCCCCTTCTTACTTTCCGCACTTACTGTTGTACTCAGTTTTTACTTAGTGTTTACTTCTTCCGCTTGTACTCTGTGTGATTGTTTACTTTACAAAGGCAATGCCTTCCCTTTTTACCGGGATTTACGCCTTGGTGCTAGTCGCCAGCCCCTGGCCTATGGAAGGCGGGCTTGGGGTAGTCACGGCACGGGCCCCGAGGACGGGTCGTGACAAGAATAATCCATCAATTTCATTTTTAGATCATTTATGTTAGGAACCCAAATTCTCTTCCCAAATTTTAGAATTATCTTCCCATATACAAAGATGATCATTCATCCATTATTCAGAAAATTGAATTTCATCAAAACAACTCGTCATAAGTCGAAGAACACATTATAGTTTGTATTTAAGATAGATTATAAGCCATTTGAAAATGTATCGAGGGTTCACCATTCATGATTATACACATATCTCTATTTACTAGATCCATAGACACATTATCCCATTCAACTATCATATATTTCAAAATTCTATGATCCTTTGGGCTCAAAGCATCGTCCAACATATTTTCCATCCTTAGGTGGTAGTGTATAGATCAATCATAATATTTTAGAAGTTAGATCCATATCATTTACCTAGTGTTGAGTAATTAATAGAGAAAATATACTTAAAACTATTGTGATCAATATAAATATCACATTTTCACCATAGAGATAGTGACTCTATATTATTAAAAAAATAATAGAAGCTTATAATTCAAGATCGTGAGTCTGATATTTTAGTTAATTAATTTTTATTTCATGTTATTTATAGGCAATTAATCTATCATTTAGCATAAGAACAAAACCATGTCCTTTATTTAAAGCATCCGTAAAAATAACAAACCCGTCATTCACCAATGGTAGATTCAAGATATCAAAATTGACCAACCTTCTCTTCAGTTGTTCAAAAAATTCTTCACACTCTTTTCTCCAGACAAATTTAATCCCTTTATGTGTGATCTTGGTTAATGGGTTAGCCAATCGGGAAAAATTCTGAATGAAATGCCGATAATTATTAGGTAAACCAATAAAAATATGGTCCTCAATTATTCTTTTCATCACTGGCCATTCTTGGATTCCCTTGTTCATTGAATGATCAATAAAGATTCCCTCATTACATGCAATATGTAGAAGATGAAATCTCTTGAAGCCAAAATTCACACTTCTTAATGTTCCCAGGTAATTCATTTCTTCTATGACTCTTTAGTATAGTTCGCATGTCATTATCATGATCATCAAATATTTTGGATTATACAAAGATATAATCAATAAATACCACTAATATGTCATCAATATATTCCTTGAAAACATTATTCATTAGATCCATGTTGATAGAGAGTGAATTATTCAGTCCAAAAGGCATTAATGTAAACTCGTAATGCCCATACCTAGTACAAAATGCTGTATTTTTAATGTTTTCCTTCTTTAAACACAACTGATGATATCCAGATCGAATGTCAATATTTGAAAAATATTTAGATCCATGATGTTTGTAATGCCCCGACCCTAGATACCCAGAGTCGGTGCATTATTAAATAATATTGGCATGATCACAAGAAAGATCAAGTCTCGAAAGACCGATTAGTTTAGTAGCCTTGGAATAACTAGATATATTCATAACGTTTTACATTACTTCATAAAAATGAAAACTAAACCAACAAAGTCTCTATATTCCACACTCTTATCCCCTCATACTATCCCGGCAGGTCATTCATAAATTATTTCTTCACATCTTGGGAAAAATAAAACATAGAAAAGGGGTGAGCTCAAATGCCCAGTAAGGATAACAATATAGAGGAAACATTCATAAATAAGAATTAACATTTAAGGCAATGTATAACTAAAAAAAATACTTTTAAACATGCACTTCCAAATAGTATGGAAAAAATAAAAAAAAATGTCATTTACTTATTCAAATAGATATTCTACTAATTGAATATTCAAATGCAATATCATTAACCACTTTCATTATGATGGAATTCATAATTCCAGACTATCATAACCACATAGCCAAGGCCTCATTCCAAGACTACAAATAAGATATTATCAAGGCCTTGTGCCAAGACACTATTTTGTCTCATGAGACCTACCGATGCATCGAGGAGCTATTGCGGGCTCCACCCGTCACTTATTATGTCCAATGAATTCCTCATATGAACAGTTTTAAACATAACATAATGATTCGTATTAAAAATAGCATACGAAATGTCAATACATTCACCATAAACCATGAATGGTAGAAAAAAAAACACGTCCACCGACAATCATATCACAAAACCTTCAATAATATATGGACGTTTTGTATCATAATAAATAAACATCAAATATGATTAAAATCCATCATAGGATGTTGACATAGATGAAGTCAAAACTATTTGAGAGAAATATCTCTTTTTTGAAATAATTTAAAAGTAACATAATTATAAAATAAAACATATACATTGAAAATAGTCTTATAAGCTTGTAAGGGAAGCTTAGAAGATTTTATAATGTCAGAAAATAGTCGCACCTGCCGTATAAGTTAAAAAAACATTCTTACCTTAATTCTGTCAAAATGTTAAAAAGCACCTTGTTTGGAAAACGACAGAAATATTCCTTTATAAACCTATTATAAAAAGTCCAAAAAGGGTATAAATGACTTTAACCCATATTCTTATAAATAGTAAAAATGTTTTGAAATACATTTTTAAGAAACATGGATGTGGATGATAAAGAAATCCCAGTAGATTATTACATATAAACAACCTCAGATAATAAAGAGATTGCGAAATAAACCCTTACCTTGTACCGTTCCTTGGTTTATGGTAGGTTAACCTCCTGTATAATGGTGAAATTTTTTTTATTAAATTATTCAAGAATCATATACATTAATATGATATCATATATGATCTTTTAGCATTGCTTTGTTAATAATATCTTAGAATTATCGTCGTTTCAGCTGTTAACTTACTTAATTATTTTTATATGTTTTATTACATAAGCTGTGTTTTTTTGGATAGGTTGTATCTTATTCATATCCATAATTATGTCAAGTCCTTAAACATTATTTTTAATCATCAAATGAGAATTATACTTGAATGGATACGATGGAGAATGAATCTCATCGCGTTCATGGGGACGGTAGTCCGTATGGACGCATGATCGACAACATCATTCGTTTGATATTAAAATAATATCTAATTGGATGGTATATATTATATACAAAATCATTATCATGTTATATTTATTATTTACATGAATTAAACATCATTATTATACCCATCCAAATAATAATATATTGAATAACAATTACATGACGACATGGAGACGATAAGTCGTACGTACGCATATATGGTGACATGTCATTCAAAGGATGGATAGAATGCTGAATATGGTTGTACCATATTTATAATAATATCATAGTATATAGGAGATACTGGATTTATTATTTTAGAATGTGAATAACAAATAAATAATATGTTTAAGAAGAAAGGAACTTGAAAGAGGGTGGTGAAAACATTACCTCTTCTTCGCGTTATTCCTTTTGATTTGATCAAAAATGAGCCTTATGATTGATTAATTATTAAACTAAGTAATCTAGTTTGATGTGAGGTAATTTGAAAGAGTATTTGGGCAGTGTTTGGCCTATCCAAAAGGCTTTTTATGTGTGAATTAGTGTGAAGGGGGAGTTCCCTTTTATAAGCAGGATAAGGGGCACCTTTGGAAAAGCTAGAAATATTATTTTATAATAAATTCATATTCTGTTTCTAATGGATCCAAAGTAGATAATTTAAAGGTTAAGTTGTTTATGGGTCTAAAACCACTCAACCAATATAATTTATTCGGGTTTGGGTAATTATATTAACCTTATCTTTTAGTTTTAAATCTTAGTTAATTAGTTTGATACTTACCATTTCACTTTGTATTTTAAGATTATATAGTTAACAAACAAACTATAAACCTCCAAGATACCCCAAAATGGTCCATTAATGATAACCCTATCATGATATAAGTCTCTAGGCCGAACCGTAGATTTTTATGAATTGAATATCAGTTAATAATAATATATTTGTTTTAAAAACTCTTTTATGTCAAATTTGACACTATTTGGAAAATTGATTTTTGGGAAAATCATAACAGAATGATTACTTCTAAAAAAGTTATTTAAATAAATCCTAATATGTCATATTAACCTATAAAATTAGTTTAATTAATAAAAAGTCTCAAATTTTATTTATTTGGGTATTTATAATATCAATTATTTTAATTTTTCACTATTATGGTAATTACTGCATCATCATTGTGTCATTAATAAAATAAATTATTTAACGTCTAAAAATTATAAATAAAATATAATTATGTAGGAAATCTTTTTATATTTCTATTTAATATTTATAATCAAATTTATCTTATGTGTTACCCTATATTAAAGATGTTTTAGTTGTAAAACATTGATTTTACCTCTTTTAACTCTTCTTTGAATAATAATAAATGTCATAATCTAATCCAAGTGGACCAAAGAGGTTCATATTTTATTCATAAGGTTTTTTTGGTCGAATTAAGCTTATCTAATAGAATTAGGACATGTGTCATGATAATATTAATATCATTTTTACCCATAATTATCCTATTTACTTTTAACAGTTGAAAATAAAAGCAAGAAGTTACTATTCACCAAAAATTATTTTAATCTCATTGAACCACATTTTACTCATTGATATTTACTGTATGTCTCATATTTTCGAAATTCCACTCACCGAAGAGGTAAAATTTTGTTTTATGATAAATTCAGTTTTTAACTACCACTTAATGGTTTAACTATTCATCAAAAAATGAAGTTTTTTAGAAATATACCAAAAATTCACCCTAGGCTAATTTTGATATTCCGAATCAAAAAATGAATTAAATTTTGGAAAATAAAAGTTATAAATTTTAAAAAGTGGTTATTACTATTCATAACGGTTAGATTGATTTGTTGTGGTGTGTTGGAACTCGATGTTGCGTAGAACACACACTATTGCATTATTCAAAGAGATGTGTATCGTAGAAGCTTGGGGTTTTACATTATCCCCACCTTAAAATAATTTCATCTTCGAAATTTATATAATACTACCACATGAAATGACTCGGGTGGTTCTTCATCATAAGTTCCTCAGGTTCCCACATTTCCTCTTCCATCTTATGGTTTCTCCACAAGACTTTTACCAGACGAGTCGTCCTGTTTCTCAGTACTTGTTCTCTCGTATCAATAATCTTGATGGGCTCTATGCAATAAGATAGGTCAGGTTCCAGTTCTAATTCTTCATAGGTGAGTACATGTGTTGGGTTAGGCATGTATTTCCTCAACAGAGATACGTGGAATGCATCGTGGACTTTGGAGAGATTTTGGGGCATTGCCAATCGATAAGCTACATCCCCAATTCATTCTAGAATTTCAAATGGTCCGATGTACCTGGGACTCAATTTACCTTTCTTATCAAAACGTATGACTCCCTTTGATGGAGATACATTCAGGAAAACATGACCACCGATTTTAAATTCCAAATACTTCCTTCGATTATCAGCATAGCTCTTCTGCCTACTTTGTGCTACTTTGATATGGTTTTGGATTACCTTAACCTTTTCCATTGTTTCCTCCACCAGTTCTGGGCCAACAAGTTTTCTTTCACCAACGTCATCCTAACAGGTTGGTGTGCCACATATCTTTCCATATAACGCTTTTTATGGTGCAATCTGAATACTCGAATGGAAGCTATTGTTACATGAAAATTATACCAGAGGTAAATATTGATCCCACATACCCTGAAAGTCAAGTGAGCAGGATCTCAACATGTGTTTTAAGGATTGAATAGTTCATTCTGATTGTCCATCTGTTTGAGGGTGGTAGGCAGTGCTCAAATGATGTTCAGTGTCCAAGGATTTCTGAAGACTTTTCCAGAATCATGAAGTAAAATGGGGATCACGATCAGAAAAAATCTATAGGGGTACTCCATGAAGTCTCAAAACTTCATCAATATATAGTATTGCTAGACATTCCAGTGGTAGATCTTATCTTATAGCAAGAAAATGTGCTGACATGGTAAGAAGATTAACAATAACCCATATTGCATCTTTCCTACTAGGAGTATTTGGTAGTCCCATAACGAAGTCAATCATGATATTATCCCATTTCCACTCAGGTATGGGAATATGTTGCAATACTCCACCAAGTTATTTCCTTCCAGCTTTCACTTGTTGAAAAACCATACGTCTTGACACAAAAGCAGCAATTTCCCTCTTTATATTGTCCAACCAATAATGTTTCTTCAAATATCTATACATTTTGGTGCTCCAAAGCTTTATAGAGAAATTAGAACTATAATCATCATCCCGAAATTCCCTTTTTAGATCAGGTATATCGGGAACACAATGCCTCTACCCAAATTTCAAAATTCCTTCTTCATACACAAAGTCTCTCAATCTCCCATCATTCACTGCCTTAATCTTCTTTTGAAATTATTCATCATCAGTCTGAGAACTCTTAATCCTTTCTAGTAAAGATGGTTTCACAACCATTTGAAAAAGCATTGATGTTTCACCTTCCCTGGTTATTCCCATATCCATTTTCACTAGATCAATAAAATTGAATCCCTTTAAATTCTCATGTTGTTCGAAACTCCATGATCTTTTCTGGTCAAATCATCTACCACCTTTTTCGCTTTACCTGGGTGGTATTGTATCGTACAATCATAATCTTTTTTTAATTCAAGCCATCTACTTTGCCTCATGTTGAGTTCTTTTTGTGAGAAAATATACTTCAAAATCTTTTGATCAGTATAAATCTCACATTTTCACTAGATATGTAGTGCCTCCATATCTTTAATGAAAATATCACAGCTTCTAACTCAAGATCATGAGTAGGATTGTTTTGTTCATGAATTCTAAACTGTCGTGATGCATAGGCAATATCCCTATAATTCTGCATAAGGACACAACCATGTCCTTTCTTTGATGCATTACAATAAATAACGAACCCATCATTCCCCAATGGTAGAGTCAATATAGGAGAATTGACTAATCTTATCTTCAGTTTTTAGAAAAATTCTTCACACTCTTTTGTCCAAACAAATTTAACCCCTTTAAGTGTGAGCTTTGTTAATGGGTTAGCCAACCTGGCAAAATTCTGGACGAAATGTCGATAATAACCTACTAAACCAATAAATCCACGTACCTCATTTATACTCATCGGTGGACGCCATTATTGGATTGCCTTGGTCATAGAAGGATCAATAGAGATTCCATCTTTAGAGACAATATGTCCATGAAATTAAATCTCCTAAAGCCAGAATTCACACTTGCTAAACTTCACATATAATTCATGTATTCTCAGAGTCTTCGGGATAATACGCAAGTGATTTTCATGATATTCGTAGCTTTTGGAGTATACCAAGATATCATCAATAAATACCACAAAAAATTCATCGAGATATTCCTTGAAAACTCTATTCATCAGATCGATGAATATAGAGGGAGCATCAGTCAATCCAAAAGGAATTACTGTAAACTCGTAATGCTCGTACTTGGTTCGAAATGCTGTCTTCAGAATGTCTTCCTTCTTCACACACAGCTGATGGTATCCAGATAAAAAGTCAATCATTGAAATTTATTGAGCTCCATGTAGTTGGTCAAATAAATCATCAATGAAAGGTAGGGGATACTTGTTCTTTATTGTTATAGCATTTATCTCCCTGTAGTCGATACATAACCTCATAGATCCATCTTTATTTTTAACAAAAAGAACAGGTGCTCCCCATGGAGAAACACTAGGGCGAATAAATCCCTTATTACTAAATTCCTCTAGTTGTTTATTTAGTTCATCAAATTCTACAGTGGCCATTCTATAAGCTGCCTTTGATATAGGACGTTATCCAGGAATTAAATCAATGGAAAACTCAACTTCTCATTCTGGAGGATGTCCATGTAAATCTTCCAGAAACACATCTACATATTCTTTCACAATAGGTACATCATGTATGTGAACATTCCATTCCTCACCCACAGTAATTTCATTCTCTTCCTCCCCAATAATTGAATTTATTTGAGCTACTGGGGGTGGATGTCGATAAGAATTAGGTGGTGATGATTTTTCTATAAAGATAAGGTGTTCCTTATCATGATCATCAAAAATAGTAACCTCCTTCTTCTCAAAGTAAATATTCGCATCATGGTATGAAAGCCAATCCATAACGATGATTATATCAAACTAAATCAGATGTATGATGATGAGATCAGCATATAAAGACCATTTCTGTGCTCTAATGGGGACTGATTCAAAATTTTTTTTTGCAATGATACTTACCTTAGGAGTTTTAACTGACAACTACCTTGTTAAATCAAATTGGAAATATATAATTTTCATAGAAAACTGGGAAGATACTGTACAATGCGATGATACAGAATCAAATAATGCATTTTCTAAACTTGAGGAAACCATTAAATTACTTGCCACCACATCTTTCAGAGATTCTACCTCAGCAGTAGTGATTGCATAAGCTTGGCCTTGATCTATTGGCCTTTTCTGAGGTAAGTTCCCCTAACGCATAGGAGATTCATTTTCGTAATTTCCCATCTCCATGAAATTGTAGAATTGGACATCATTAGTTTCATTCTTCCCCTTACAATCACGAGCTTGGTGGCCTTTTTCACCACACTTGTAACAGACTCCCATTCCTTTTAAGCATGTTTCGGGGAGTTTCTTCCCACATTTACTGCATGTTAGATATTCAACTTTCCCCTTCATCCCCTTATTTCCATTAATAGATTGATCAGCAGATCTCTTCTTCTCTTGATTTTCATTAATGTCATAAGACCTAGATAATTCCTTTTCTGTCATGATAGAACATGAGACAATGTCTTCGTACGATGAGAAAGATTGTGAGACTAATGCTCGATGGAGAAATGGGTTTAACCCATCAATGAAATGATCGATCTTACTTCTTGGGTTATGTATATATTCTCCATCATACCTTGCTAACCTTGTAATGTTAGCCTCATACTTTGTGAAATTCTCATCATCCTTTTGTCTCGGACTCAGAAATTGCATTTCTATATCTGATCGATGGTCATGAGGAAAGTATTTTTCTAAAAACAGATCTTTGAACTCCCTCCATTCCATATTTTATAATTTTTCATCTTCCTTCATGTTTTTAATCAATGACCACCATTGATCAGCATCTCTAGTGAGGCAGTAAATTGCCATGATAACTTTTTCAATTTCACTACCTCCCAAAGCCTGAAATATTTTCTCTAGGGAACTTATCCATTGCTCATCTACCATTGGATTTGTACTCCCATTGAATGATGGTGGTTTTTTCCTCGTGAAGCGATCTAATAATGATCCTCCACACTGTGGATCACGGTGCTCCATATGGGTAAGGTTTTTATTCATAACTTGAGTGAGTTGTCCCAGTATAGTGATTAGTTGATCTTCACTAGTTTCATCACCAGATCCACTATAATTATCTTGAGCAGATGGGCAATCCATACATGGAGTGCGTTCATTGATACAGTTTTCATTTCTTCCACTAGGCACCATTTCTACACAATGCCGAAAACTAGATCAGTTTATGAATCAGAATACAAAATTACATACTTATAAAACACTTACCATAAATTGAACTAATTATGGATATAATCTATAATCATAAAAATGTTTTCATTGAGGAAGTATATACTGACAAACCCTCCATAATGATTTTAAAGGAAATGTCTGTTATCCTAAGCATATACACCGGGATTGTCGTAACCAAGAGTGCAAAAAGGCCCGTTCTCAGGCACTGGTTCTCGTTTGAGTCTAGCTCAAAGAGGTTTTTTCGGGTTTTACCCCTAGGTAAATCAGTGCCAGAGCCGCCTCTACCTGCTCGGATCCATACAGGGATGTATTGCACGGAAAAATAATAAAATCTCTACAATACCAAAATTCTAGGAAGTTCTTATATACCAATCCTAAAATTCCATATTAAATCTATGTCCACTAATCAGGGTTTATCTAAATATAGCTTCCAAGGTTTTTACCAAACTACCTCTGATAAAAACTGTTACGCCCCGACCCTAGATACCCAGATTCGGTGCATTATTATATAACATTGGCATGATCACAAGAATGATCAAGTCTCTAAAGAACGATTAGTTTAGTAGCCTTGGAATAACTAGATATATTCATAAATTTTTACATTACATCATAAAAATGAAAACTACAAAAAAATATTCTCCATAGTATACACTCTTATCCCCTCATACTATCCCTGTAGGTCATTCATAAATCACTTCTTCACATCCTGGGAAAAATAAAACATATAAAAGGGGTGATCTCAAAAGCCCAGTAAGGATAAAAATATAGCGGAAACATTCATAAATAAGAATAAACATTTAAGGCAATGTATAACTAAAACAAAAGCCTTTTAAACATGAACTTCAACATAGTACGGAATAAATAAAATGAATTAATTCCATTTACATATTCACAAGGATATTCTAATAATCTAATAATCACATGAAATATCAATAACCACTTTCATAATGATGTAATGCATAATCCAGACTATCATAACCAAATAGCCAAGGCCTCGTGCCAAGACTACAAATAATATTTTGTCAAGGCCTTGTTCCAAGACAATAGTTTGTCTCATGAGACCTACCGATGCATCGAGAAGCTATAGCGGGCTCCACCCGTTACATATTCAGTCCAATGCATTCTTCATATGAATAGGTTTAAACATAACATAAACATTCGTATTAAAACTATCATATGAAATGTCAATACTTTCACCATAAACCATGAATGGTATAAAAATAACACATACACGGTCAAACATATCACAAAACCTTCAATAATATATGAAAGCTTTGTATCATAATAAATAAACATCAAATAAGCTAAAATCCATCAAAGGATTTTGACATAGTTGAAATCAGAACTATTTGATAGAAATATCTCTTTTTTTTAAATCATTTAAAAGTCACATATTTATAAAATAAAACATTTACTTTGAAAATATTCTTATCATCTTTTAAGGGAAGCTTCAAAGATTTTTTAACGGCGGAAAATAGAAGCACCCGCCGTATAAGTTAAAAAAACATTATTTCCTTAATTCTGTCGAAACGGGTAAAAAGCACCTTGTTTGGAAAACAATGGAATGATTCCTTTATAAACCTCTAATAAAAAGTAAAACAAGGGTATAAATGACTTTAACCCATATTCATGTAAATTGTGAAAATGTTTTTAAATACATTTTTATGAAACATGGATGTGGATGATAATGATATCCCAGTATATTATTACGTATAAACAACCTCGGATAATGATGTGATTGTGAAATAAACCCTTACCTTGAACTTTTCCTTGGATTAGGGTAGGTTAACATCCTGTATAATGGTGAAATAATTGTTATTATATTATACAAGAATCATATACATTAATATGATATCAAATATGATCTTTTAACATTTCATTGTTAATAATATCTTAGAATTATCGTCGTTTCGGGTGTTAATTTACCCGTTTTATTTTATATGTTTTGTTACATAAGTCATGTTTGTTATGGATAGGATGTATATTATTCATAACCAGAATTATATCAAGTCCATAAACATTATTTTTAATCATTAAATGAGAATTATACTTTAATAGATATGATGGTGAATGAATCTCATCGCGTTTGTGGAGACGGTAGTCCATACGTACGCACGAGCGAAAATATCATTCTTTTGATATTAAGATAATATCTAATTGGATGGTATATCATATATAAATAATCATTATCACGTTATATTTATTATTTACATGAATTACACATCATTATTATACCCATCAAAATAATAATATATTGAATAACAATTACACCTCGACGTGGAGACGGTAAGGCGTACGTACGCACGTATGGTGACATGTCATTCAAAAGATGAGTAGAATTCTTAATATGGTTGTACCATATTTATATTAATATTACAGTATATAGGAGATGGTGGAATTATTATTTTAGAATGGGAATACCTAATAAATATGAAGTTGAAGAAGAAAGGAACTTGAAAGAGGGTGGTGAAAACATTACCTCTTTTCGGGTTCTTCCTTTTTATTTGACAAAAAGAGATCCTTAGGATGGATTACTGATCAAACTATGGTCACTAGGTTGAAGATAGGGATGTTGAGAGAGTATTTGGTAAGGTTTTTTCCGAGCCAAAAGGCATTGAATGTGTGAATTAGTGAGTAGGGTGAGTTCCTTTTTATAAGATGGGTGAGGGGCACCTTTGGAAAAGCTAGAAATATTATTTTATAATAAATTCATATTCAGTTTATAATGGTTTCAAAGTGGATTATTTAAAGGTTAATGTGGGTATGGGTCTAAAAAAACTCAACCAATAGAATTTATACAGGTTTTGGGAATTATATTAACCTTATCTTTTATTTTTAACTCTTTGTTAATTAGTTTGACACTTACCATGTCAGTTTGTATTTTTATATTATATAGTTAATAAACATACTATATACCTCCAAGAGACCCCCATGTGGTCCATTAATGATACCTCTATCATGATATAAGTCTCTTGGCCGATCCTTAGATTTGTTAGAATTGAATATCAATTGATAATATAATATTTGTTTTAAAAACTCTTTTATGTCAATTTTTACACTATTTGGAAACATGATTTTTGTGAAATTCATAAAAGAATGATTTCTTCGAAAAAAGTTAATTAAATCAATCCTAAAATGTCTTATTAACCTATAAAATTAGTGTAATTCATAAAAAGTCTCAAATTATATTTATTTGTGTATTTATAGTATCAATTATTTTAATTTTTCACTATTATGGTAATTACTGCATCATCATTGTGTCATAAATAAATTAAATTATCTAATGCCGAAAAATTATAAATAAAAATTAATTATGTAGGACAGATTTTTATCTTTCTAATGAATATTTATAATATAATTTTACTTATGTGTAACCCTATATTAAAAATGTTTTTGTTGTAAAACATTGATTTTACTTCTTTTATCTCTTCTTTAAATAATAATAAATATCCTAATCTAATCCAAGTTGATAAAAGAGTTTAATATTTTATTCCTAAGGTTTTTTTGGTCTAATTATGCTTATCCAATAGAATTAGGACACGATTTAGGGTAATATTAATATCATTTTTACCCTTAATTATCCTATTTACTTTTAACCGTGGTAAATAAAAGTAAAAAGTTAATATTCACCAAAAATTATTTTCATCTCATTGAACAAAATTTTAATCCTTTATATTAACTGCGTCTCTCGAATTTTAGAAATTCCACTCACAGAAGCGATAAAATTATGTTTTATGAAAAATTCAGTTTTTTAACTACCACTAAGTGGTTTCACTATTCATCAAAAAATGATGTTTTTTAGAAAAAAACAAAAAATTAACCCTAGGCTAATTTCGATATTCCAAATCCAAAAATGAAGTCCATTTTTAAAAATTAAATGTATAAATTTCAAAAATTGGGTATTACTATTCATAATGGCTAGCTTGATTGGTTATGGTGTGTTAGAACTCGATGTTGCATACAACACATGCTATTTCATTATTCAAAGAGAAGCGTATTATATATGATTTGGGTGTTACAATGTTGATCAGATAAATCATCAATGTGAGTCAAGGGATTCTTTTTCATTATTATTATAGCATTGATCTCCAGGTATTCAATACAAAACCTAATAGATCCATCTACCTTCATAACAAAATGAAATGGATCTCCCTATAGATAACCACTAGGGTGAATAATTCCTTTAATACTCAAATACTCAAGATTTTTCTTTAGTTTCACTAATTCCATTGTGGCCATTCTATAAGGGGTATTCAATATGGGCCTTGAAGGAGGAATCTAATCAATTGAAAACATAATTTTTTTTTCTATAGGATGTCCTTGTAAATGTTCTGGAAACCCATCAACATATTTTTTCACAGTAGGTTCATCCTCTATCTGATCATTCCTTTCCCCACCAATAGTTATTTCATCCACTTCCACCACTATAATACAATTTAGTAGAGCTACTGGAAGTGGATATAGATAATAATTAGATGGTGATGTTTCTACTCTAAAGGTAATGCACTCTTTATCATCATTGATAATTGTAATCTCCGTATTCTTATAATAAAATTTCACATCATGGAATGAAATACAAACCTTACTGATTATTATATCATATTAAATCATGGGTATGATGATAAGATCAGCAGATAAAGCATGTTTATATGCCCTAATGGTAACTGATTCACAAAACATTGTTGCAACGATACTTCCCATAAGAGTTTTGACTGAAAAATCTATTATTGAATCAAATTGGAATTATATAATTTTCTTACCATACTGGGGACATATGATACAGTGTTATGGTCCCGAATAAAATAATGAATTGGATAACTTTGAGGCGAAAATTAAACTAACGTCCACCATGTCATTCAATGATTCAATCTAATTATTAGTGTTCACATAATCTTGTCATTGATCCTTTGGCCTTCTATAAGGTATATTTCCCTAACACATAGAACATTCATTTCCATAATTCCCCATTTCTATATATTTTTATCATTCAACATTGACAGACTCTTTATTTTCCTTGAAATCACATTCTTGGTAGCATTCATCACCACACTTGTAAAAACACTCATTCCCTTCAAGAAAGTACAAGTTTATTTCTTCCAACATTTATTTTATGTTGGAAATTAAAATTTTCAATTTTTTTACCTTATGTATATTTCTATAGTGTTCATTATATCTCTTCTTCTATTTCATTGCTTTAGTGTCGTAAGACATAGAGAAATCCTTTTATGTCTTGATAAAAAATAAGACTATATCTTCTTGTGAAGAGAAGGACTAAGATACTAATTCTTGACAGATAAATGGTTTTAACCCTTAATTGAATTGGTCAATATTAATCCTTTGGTTACATATATAATGTGTTACAGGCATTCATATCCTTGTAACGTTAGCCTTATCCATTTCGACATTCCCATGCTCCATTTTCATTATACTCGGAAATTGCCTTTCCATATCTTCTCAATGGTCATGAGGAATGTATTTTTTATGAATTTCTCTTTAAACACCCTCCATAACAAATTTTATACTCCCTAATCCTCCATTTTGTTTTGAATTAATGACCACCATTGATATGTATCTCTTGTGAGGTGATAAGCTGCCATGACAACTTTTTCCCTTTCGCTACTCCCCAGAGAAGAAAATATTTTCTCTAAGGAACATATCCTTTTCTCCGGTAAAAATGGATTTGTAGTCCTGTTGAATGTTTGTGGTTGATGTATAATTATGTAGTCTAACATTTATCCTATAATTTTTATATTAGGATGTTCCCCACGAGTAAGGTTATTATTCATAACCTGAGTGAGTTTTCCCACTATGGTTATAAGATATTCAGAAAACATTGCATAAATTGATCCACTATAATTATCCGGAGTAAGAGGGAAATCTCTACATGGATTATCACTATATATATAGTTATCATCCCTTCCACTAGGCTCCATTTCTATAAAAATTCATAAACTAGATTAGTTTTTGAATCGTAATAAATAATTTCAATCTAGTAATATACGAAATATAAATTGAAAAATTTATGCATATAATCACCAATCATAAAAAATTATTTCTTTGATGAAGGATTTACTCATAAATCCTTCATAATGCTTTGTAATAATAATATGAATTATCTAATGTATATCCCTCAGGAGTGTCGTAACCAAGAGTTCAGCAATGCATGTTGTGTTGCACCAGTTCCCATTCATTTCTAGGACAATGCGGTGTTTCTGGGTTTTACCCTTAGATAGATCTGTGCCAAACCTTCATCTACTAGCTCGTATAAATAAATTTATGTATTTTTTTATAAATTCACAAAATATATTTATTATCAAAATGATAGGATGTTTTTATATACTAATCCTCAAATTCAATCTTAGGGTAGTGATCCTTAATCATAGTTTTTAAAAATCTAGCTTTGTTGGTTTGTACTAAACATCCTCTGATACAAACTATTATGCTCTGACCCTAGTTACCTAGAGTCGGTACATTATTAATAACATTATAATGATCACAAGGGATCAAGTCCCAAAATTTCAATTAGTTTATTAGACTTGGAAGTACTAGAAACATATATAATATTTAAATTACATTATAAAATGGAAAACAACTACACTGTGTCCCTATTGAACACACTCATATTGCATAGCCTATTTTTGTGGGTTAATCATAATATACATCATAACATCCTTAGAAAAATAAAACATAAGAAATTGGTGACCTCATATGCTCATTACAGATAAACATATAGTGGAACCTTTTGTTAATAAGAATAAAAATTAAAGACAATTTATAAGACTAAATCATAAGCCTTTTAAAATTAAATATTAACATAATATATAAGAGATAAATAAATTAATTCCATTTCATTTTTCACATCGATATTTTAATAGTCGAATAATAGGATGTAATATCAATTTCTAATTTCATAATTGTGGAACACATAATGACCAACATCATAACAACATATCCAAGGCCTCGTCCAAGACTACTAATAATATTTTGTCAAGGGATTGTGCCAAGTAAATAGTTTCTCTCATTCGGACTTCCAATTCATCAAGGATCTATAGCGAGCTCCACCCATCACTTATTAAGCCCAATACATTCTTCATTTTAAAAGGATGAAACATAACATAAATATACAAATTAAAACTAGCATATGAAATTTTATTACATTAACCGTAAACCATGAATGGTATAAAAAAAACACGTCCACTGTAAAACATATCACAAAACCATAAATAAAATATGGAAAATTGTTTCATTATAAATCATCTCCAAACTAGTATAAAATCCATCAATGGTTTTTGACATAGATAAAATTAAATATAATTGTGAGAAATATTTCTTTCTATTTTCAAGTCATTTAAAAGTCACATAATTATAAAATAAAACATCTACTTTGAAAATATTCTTTTAAACTTAAAAAGGAAGCTTTAATGGTGTTATAATGGACGAAAATAGCTGCATTATTCGTTAAAAAATAATCTTTCATTAATTATGACGAAAAGGTCACAAATGACCTTGTTTGGAAATCCACAGAATGATTCCATTATAAATATTTTACAAAAAATCAAACAAGGGTAAAAATTACATTAAACAATATTTTAGTAAATAGTAAAAAAATTGAAATAAATTTTAATAAACATGGATATGGATGATGAAGAGATCCCAGTATATACTCACATATAAACAACATCAGATAATGAAGAGATTGTAGAATTAACCCTTACCATGTAGTTTTCCTGGGTCGATTGTACCTTAACCTCACGTATAATAGATAAATCATTGTTATTTGGTTATAGAAGACCCACATACATAATTATGATATCATATATGATCTTATAATATTTATTTGTTAATAATATTTCAGTAGTATCGTTGGTTTGGGTTTTAAATGATTCATTTTCCTTTATATGTTTTGTTATGTAAGTCATGTTTGTTATGTATTGGATGTATTTGGTTTAAATGAATAATGATATTGAGTTCTTGTACATTATTTTAAATAATAAAATGAAAATTATTCTATATTTTTTTGATGGGGAATGAATCTCATTGTGTATGTGGAGACCATAATCCATACGTATGCACGAGCAACAATATCATTCCATTGATGGTAAAATAGTATGTAATTGGACGATATTTCATATACACAGAATCTTTAGCATGTTATATTTATTATTTAAATCGATTTTATTTTTATTATACCCATCCAAATAATGAACTGTCGAATAATAAACTACACCACGACGTGCAGTCATTAAGTTATACGTACACATGCCTGGTTTTTTTAATTCATAGGATGGATAGAATAATTAATATGGTTGAACCATATTTATAATAACATCATTGTATTTATAAGTTACTTGAGTTATTATTTTTCAATGTAAATAACAATGAATGAGGAAGTGGAAGACTAAAAATCCTTGAAATAGGTGATAAAATTATTACCTCTCCATCAGGTGCTTACTTATTATTAGATCAAAAGGGATTCTTAAGATTTTTTATGATCAATGTAAGGCCTCTATGATTAATTAAGGGTTTTTGGAAGGATATGTGACTAGGTTATGGTAGATAATAATGTCTTTGGATTATTTAAATTAAGTGAAGGGGATTAAACTTTTTATAAGAGAGGTGAGGGTCAAATAAAGAAAAGCTGGAAATGTAATTTTTTTATAAAATAATATTCTATTTAAAAATATCTCCAAATGGATTTATTTCTATGATAGGGAAGTTATTAGTATAAATCCACTAAAAAAATTGATGTTAGAAAAATTTAGTTCACCATATTAACCTTATCATATATATTTGACTCTTAGGTAAATAGTTTTCCTTTTACATTGTATTTTTTTTATTACATGGTTAATAAACATACTATAAAATTCTAATCAAACCTAATGTGGTTCATTAATGACATATATATAATTATATATGTCCTATGGACGATCCTTATATATTTTTTGAATATTATATCATTTAATAATATAGTATTTTTTTTAAATACTCATATATGTCAATTTTGACACTATTTAGTATTAGTTTTATTTCAAAGCCAACAAAACATGAATAATTCACATTAAATAAAATAAATCAACCCTATAAATTAATATTAACCTCGAAAATTCTTGTAATGTATAAAAAGTCTAAATTGACATTTATTTTGATATTTATAATTTCAATTATTTCAAACATTCATAAATATAATAATTACCACATCATCATTGTGTCATAAATAAAATTAATTATTTAAGGTCTAATAATTATTAATATAATACCATTATGTTGAAAATATTTTTATATTTCTAATGAAAATTTATAGTTTAATTTATATTTTATATAACTCCATATTAAAAATGCATTACCTACTAAAGTTTGAATTTATCACTTTTAAATATTCTATAAAAAAATAATAAATGTCCAAATCTAATCCAAGTGGATAAAAGAGGATAAAATTTTATTACTTAGGTATATTTTTCTCTAAATACACATATCCAATAGAATATGACTTGTGACTGGGTAATTGTAAAATCATTTTTACCTTTAATAACCCTATTCACTTGTAATCGTGGTAAATAAAATTCAAAAGTTATTATTCAACAAAAAATATTTTCATCCTATTGAACCACATTTTTCTTACTGATATACACCATGTCTCTCATATTTTTGAAATTAAATCCACATAAGATATAAAATTATGTTTTATGAAAACATGAAAATGTTCCTAGAATGTGGGTAAAAGATATTGAAAAACCATAAAACATTATACATCTGATTTTATTATAAAAAGACTCTAATTAATTACATTGATCATATATAGGTATTATATATCTATTTTGATTTAAAATAAATTTATATCAAATAAATAAATATTTAAATAAAAAGTCAATTTTACATAATAATAGTGTTTTTCACTATTCATCAAAAATTGAATGTTTTCAGAAGAGTAAAAAAAATTCAAACTAAGCTAGTTTTGATATTCCGAATCAAAAAATGAAGTAAATTTGGAAAAATGAAATTTATAATATTTCAAAAAGTGTGCAGTATTATTCATAACTTATTTTTAAATGGATAGTTTAATTGGTAGTGGTGTGCTAGAACTCGATGATGCATACAACATAAGTTATTTTATTATTTAATTGAATAATGTCATGGAAGCTTGGTGTGTAAAAATAACCTTTTTAGTCATCTCTTCCATGATACTAGGTCCAACAATATCTAATACAACTACCTCCGTCAAACAATGTGGTGAATGATATTTCCTTCCATACAAAGACATCAAATGTATCATCTTGATTGTTTCCTGTTTTTTTTATTATATGAATACCCCACAAACTCCCTGTTATGATACCATGAACTAACATGAACGATAACTAGGGACCATAACAAATCCTCAAGAGCATGAATAGTTAGCTCTGATTGACCATCAGTGTGAGGATGATTGATTGACCTCAAAATAACCTATGAAAAAAAATGAATATAATGACCCTCCAGAATAGAGACATGAAACATGGATCTCTATCATATGTGATACTCCTTGAAACATCATGAATACAAAATATCTCATGCATCTAGAGAAATCCCTATTTATCATTGCTTAACATATCTCTAAAAAAATTAATTTATATACCATCATAAGATAATCCTTTATCATCCATAATTTATCATTATTTTCCGGTTTCTAATATAATCATATCCCAAAATCTGTAATTAAATAATCCAATTTCCACATTGGAAAGAGGAAAGGATCAAAAATCCAAGAAGGCCACTAATACTCATATTTCACCTACAAGTCAGTGACCAATCAATGAAAAATCATTCTACATCCTTCATCTTTCCTAAATACAAATAATATTTATAATGATCACAATATACACACACACACATATATATATATATATAATTGTCAAAATTCAATGTACCACCCGACTAGATAAATGATGATCTAAAATAATATCCTTTTATGGGTATGTAGGTACATGTAAATGGACATGTATAGGTCAGAATTGGAACTGGAAAGTCACCATTCTAAAGGGGTCTCTACATTATATATTTTGTCCCTAAATACATTGTCCTATTGTTAAAATAACTTCCCTATCTTGAAGAAGTAAAAATCTATTTCTATAATTGATGTTTATGTTAGATTTAATCATCCATGAGACTCCTTGGAATCTATATTCAAGTACCTCAAATGTTTGATCATCCACCACACACCTCATGAATCCCTAACAGTGACTATCTACATCATCTAGATGTAGGAAATGTCAATGATATTCATGTTTCCCGGTCTTTATTAAAACTCCTTGTAAAACAGTAGATATACTCAACCAACATCTTCTGCTAAATATTTATTCCCTTATGAGAAACATGTACTTGAGGAAAATATTTTCAGTGTTCACTTTTGATAATACAGTTGTTTTGTGATGCTCATATTTATTTGTTTTCAGTTCATCCTGGAAGTATAATAATTTAATGTGATCATTAGAAGTAATACTTGAATGATAGAATGAAAAAAATATATTGATAGCTTTCTGGTGAAGTGTTTTACTTTTCAATAGGCTAGATAAGAATGAATGTTACCAAAATGGATGCATTATCCTTTTACAGTTCCAAAGTAGAAATGGAAAAATGTTTACATGGATCTCATAGTAGGATTACCAAATAATTCTCAAGGTAACAATACAATTTTGGGTTACTATTTATCAATCGACTAAATTTTCACATTTTCTTCTTCTTAGAGATACTATGAAGATAGATAATAATTCTCAATTTTATATTATTGAGATAATTTGGTTACATAAATTTTCCTTTATCCATTGTATCTGATCGTGATCATTGGTTAAATTTTAACTTTTCGAAGGGCCCTCAGATGTCCTTGGGTATTGAATTAAATTTTAGTACAATATTTCATCTGAAAATAAAATGGAATGTTATAATGAAAATTTTTTACATTTGAATATATTTTATAAGCTTGTTCAATGGTTTACCAAGGATTTTGGGATGGAAATATTTATTTCGATGAGTTTTCCTATAATAATAGTTTTTATTCTAATATACTGTTGTCACCATATAAGGAATTTTATGGAAAGAGGTGTAGACATCCATTTTTTATGACGATTTTGGGGAAAGAAAGATGACAGGACCAGAATTCATAGAAGATATAGTCAAAAACGTTCAGTTGATTCAGAATCACAGGATAAAAGCTCATAGGAGGTAGAAAAGTAATGTTGATAAATGAATGAAAGATCATTCTTTCATGGTAGGGGATCAGGTCTTTCTTAATGTTTCACCATGAAAAGTTGTGATGCCTTCTTGTATGAAGGGAAAGTTGAGTCTGAGGTTCATTGGACCCAATGAAATCCTAGATAATGTCTTATATGATTCCATCAGAGGGGATTTACCTCCATTTTTATACGAGGTACCTAATTTTTTTCATGTTTCAATTTTTGAATGTATATGCTGGATCAATATCATCCTTTGAGTCGAGAGGTAGTTCAGTTGGAAGAGAATAATTCTTAATAGGAACAACTCATCATTATCCTTAACCAAAGTGAGAAACTATTTTGGAATAAGGTAATTCATCAGGTAAAGGATTTTTGGAAAAACTATGTTTCTTATAATGAAATTCGTAAATTTAAAAATTCTCTGAGGGATAAATACTGTCATTTATTTGATAAGTGAATATAATTGTAGGGAAAAAATCCCTAAAATGGGTGATGGATGTAACAACCCAGGTATTTATCGAATAATAGATAATCATTTTAATTATTATTTTTTAATAAGATATTTATTTACATTAAAGGCAATGCTTTATCTGAGAGCGTACTGAACACATAACAATGAGTTTCTTTAAAATCGTACTCTACACACAACATTGAGTTATACCAAAAAATAATATAATAAAATTTATATTTGTAATTGTAGTTAATAAAAATCCATTGTATTGACTAGAATGAATATAATTGACTAAAATATGATTATATATGTATGATAAATGTTTTAAATTTTATCTAATAAAATTTAGAGGCATAAAATAAGAATGAATATGATTGGATGAATGAAATACTCTAACATTTTTAAGAGGACATTTTACCTCATTTTGATGGATAACCATTTTTAAATATAATTTTATCATATTTATATATTATATTAAAAAAATAATCATCTTCACTAGAATATAGACATAAATATTAAATACAGATAAATTTTTGTTAATTTTTTGATAATTTTAAAATTTTAATGAACATCAAAAATTAAAATAAAAATTTCAAAATTGCATTTTCACATATTTTATTTATATAGATATATTTTACATATAATTGGTTTTAATGTTTTAGTAGATTAAATATTTATCATTAAATCCACTGTTTGGTCATTGGAGGACATTTCATTTTGTAATTTCACAAAAACAACTATCAATATTAAGATAGTTGGCACTTTTTAAAAACAAATATTTTGGTTATGAAAAATAGAATTAATTTTAAATTAATTTTTGAAACATTAGTGTTTTTAATTTAGAAAAATATATTCCATATTTTTAGTATTAGGTCCAAACTGTTTAAATAGTTACCGATTAATTTTTTAGTAAAATATGAATAGTAACTTCAGTAACTATTTTATGTAACGCGGTTAAAGTGTAAATCAGGTAAATAATGATAAAAAAATAATATTATAATAATATTCAACTACAATAATAAATTTCATAATCCTATTTGATAAGATATTTATGACCATGGGCATCCTTGGGTCGATTTTGAGACCCCATGGACACACTTTTGAGTGATAATGACATTTTATAAAATTAATTTAACGTAAAGAAAAATATAACCAAAACCCGTATCTTTTACAATAATAATTTTTTACGGAGTTACATAAGAAATTTTTGGACTATAAATATAAATTAGAAATTTAAATAGATTTCGAACATCATGATATTTTCTTTATAATTTTTAGACAACATATAAATAATTATATTTATGAAGCGCTGATGATGTATTGATATCTTATTAATGACTGATTTAAAAAAATGATATTAACAATATGAAAAAAAATCTTATTCTGAATCTTTTTATGACATCGATGAAATTTATAGATGTGTATGACTTTTTATATTTTAATTGATGATTTTTTTTCGACGTAATCATTTTGTTATGTATTTTTAAAAAGTAATGAAATGAATAGCATACAATTAGCAGAAATGAGTTTTTAAAACAAATACATTTTTATTAAAAGATATAATATTCCTAATAAGAAATTATTCCAAAAAATAACATTGATAATGATGAAAAATTCATTAATGGGGAACTTGAGGTTCTATTGACATTTTGTAGTAACTATATTAGCCATCTACTAGGAGTTTAAATTATGATATGTTAAGTCTAAAATTAGTTAACTAATGGTTAATTAAAAATTATAAAGTTAAATTTGTGACTAATACTTTTATGAAACATATTGGTTGGGAGTTTTATGACCCAACAGAACCTTATCATTTAAATTAATGACTTTGGGACAACTTTTATCTAAAAATAATTTTATAATAAAACAATATACTAATAACATTTTAAAGTTCCCCTCTTCCCTCTAATAAGAAGACACAAATTATACCCATTTAATCAACCCTCTAAAGCCCCTTTTCAAGTCAAAATTCTGCCCAGATAAGTTCTAAACATCCCTCTATTACACATATAAGCCTTACTTTGGGATGAATCCAATAAAATTAAGCCTTTAAGCACAACTAAAAAGGAGTTACCCGATTTAGATGAAACGTCATCTCTCAAGTTCTTTTCTTTTAGATTAATTCTCTACTCCCTATGGTATTATTATAATGTTATTACATAATAAAACCAGTATCCAAAATATGATTGTATTTTTTTATATGAATGATTAAAACTACCTTTGCACACACCTCTATCTAATGGATATGAACATACACTTTCTGTGTACAGTGAACTATTGTCTCACATAAATATGACTCATAGATTTTCCCCTACCACCACTCATGGTGGCCATTACGATAGAAATGTATTTATATATGATGTATATTATTTTTATATTGTCCTTATGTTTCTATATTATTTTTAACAAACACACCTTTATTCTTTTTTTATTGTTAAATACGATATTTTCATTTGAGGATGAGCGGACTACATCCACATTTATGTTATATGACTTGATCATGCTATACAAAGAACATATAAATGTTGGTGTTAATGAAATTACGTAGAATATACAAAAAATGAATTTTTACTGGAATTATAATATTCTTATTTTTTTTCATAACATTATATTTGAAAACAAAATGAAAGTAGGTTTCATGAGTATGTATGCCTTACTATCTCCATGAACAATGAATTTAAATTTTATTCCAAAATTTTATGTAAAATTATTAATACATATATATAAAAGATATAAAAACTATCAAATAAGTATTATCATTCCTGAGATGTTTTACTTTTGAAAACATGGACAATTTAGGTCAATGCAAGTTCCTTTTCGACTCTAGTACTGAATATTGACAAAATTAATTATGTGAACCTAATAAATTATGTAATTCTTATAACACAATTATAAGTAATATAAAATTAATAATAAACATTAAAATTATTCTGATGCAATTTTAAATTTCCCTATGTTTATTATTCTGGAATATTAACAACGAATGAGACCAGTCAGACTCAAGGTAAGTGAACCATTCCCCCATATCATTTATTTAAACAATCTTTTTATGCTATGTATCTTACATTCCTTTTTCATGTTTTGATATATTTTTTTCTATATTCTTATTTATATACATTTAATGCCCATCTTATGACATACCCTTTTCTCTCTCATCTACTCATTTTTTGAATCTTTTATGACGCCGTTATGCTGTCAATTTTTCATACGGGACAACATATCAATCTATTTACATTGAGGAATGCTTTTTTACATGGAATTATTTTATATTGTGTATAAACCCTATTGATTTTTAATTTCATTTAATGGAAACATTTTTTCTATGAAGACTGTTACTAAATACGAAAAATAATGTTACTTTATAACTTATATAGTGAAAAAAACCATTCCACCACCTTGAGAATTATTTGATAATTTCCTTCCTTAACACGCCGTAATTTTTTTGAATGTCAAATAATATCATACACCCTCTATATATATATTTGTATTGAATATTGTCTTCATAAATCATTAATTATGTCAATGAAATAAATTTTGATTAAAATATGGATTTGTTATCTTTTCTATTATGCTGGTTTTTTGTGTTATGAATATGTTATGGTTCATGGGAATTGTTTACCTATATGGGTGGTTCAATGATAAATGGTTAGTGAGCTTGATATAGCTCTCCATTCCATTGGGTAACATGACAGAGGTAAACATAAATTATTCTCCTAAGTGATTTATGTACTATAAATTGATGTGTATTCCAAATGTAACTCCCTGTGTAGATTTGAAAAATACAATGTATGTATGTCATGGATGCCCCAAGTTACCTTTATGATTTATTATTCATATGTTTTATTCATAAATTATATGATTTCATGATGTATTTTATTGGGTTTATGTTTTATTATTACAACGTATCAGTTCGTTGTTTTGTATCTTTTGATTGAATAATGTTTTCTTTATTTATTATATAACCCTTATTGATACTTTTATCATCATCCCATGTTTTGAAATGTTTTTCAAAGGGTATAATGATTGTTAATAGAATTGAAGAATTGTAGAATACTTATATCATGAAAAGAATTCATGTTTCATTTAAGGAGTTTTATTATTGTGAAAAAATGGATAGATTGGAGGTTTATAATTTATAATTTTTGAGATGGAATTTAATAATTATGACTAAATTCCCTATAACTATAAACAAGATAGAAATAATTGGACCACATCAAGAAGAGAAAACCCATCTAATTCAAAATCCTAAGATGGTTGGAATATGAATTAAACATTTTATTGTAGTGACGACACATTTGAATCACTTGATAAACGGTGGTGTTATCCATGCATGATATCTTCCTGATCAACCAAAAACTAACATATAAGTAGTGGATTATTTCATGAGGAAACATCCCCCATCATTTAGAGGATCATCAAACCCTATTTTCTATGTCATGGGCTATTCATAACTACAAAATGGTATGTTGGATCGAAATTAGAATGTTGATACTCAATATAAAATGGTGGGGGCGAATTTTATACATTAAAAATTCGTTTGGAACCTTTAAAGTTGGTATTAAATTATTCATTTATTAACCATAAGGAAAACTATATTTCATGTAGTTAAACAATGTATATTGACAAAACCTTTTAGTTTTACAAAAATGAAAGGTTCCAGAAATATGGTTCTAGAAATGAAACTTATGAGTAGTTTACATGGATAATGATTATACCTTAAAGTGTTTTGAATCTTATCAATCAGAGTATACAAGTATAAGAATGTATATGATAGTTATACATTCTTTAATAATCAAAATGCATTGGTATACCAACTTGAAACAATACAAGTAGAATATATAGAATCTTTTAACCCAAAGAGTAGGGTATCCTAAAACATTTGATAAAGGTCCATTGATTTATACATTCAAGATAGTATGTCATACCCACACCCGGGTAAGCCCTCGATAGGAATATCAGAGTCTGTCATGCTTCCTAGTAATCCCACAAACATTATGGTAGTCGGTAGATCTGTCTTCCTTATAAAGGATGTTCTTGAACATTATGTTAGTCGACAAATTGGTCTTCCTATCCATGTAAGCTGTCGAATGTACTCAATTACATTCGGATTCACCCGAAGAAAGATGAACGAAATGATTAGTATGCACAATGCATGAGAGTATATCTCTCTCTAAAAATCACTTCAACAGCATGTAGTCTCTAGAGTTTTCATATTTTTTTCAAAATGTACTGAGCTCATTCATATGAGCTCCTATTTATAGGAAAAACTCCAATGGTAGGCTCCCTCCTCCAACAGTAATATATTTCCATGAATCTCTGAGGGACCTGTATATGTGTCACTCAAACAATGGTTTGTTAGAAACCCATTGCATGAAATCATTTTATAACTATAAAAATGTTAAGAAAAATATGGTTTCTTAATAAAAATCATTTTTTAGAGTCTTAGGAAATTTAATGTTCGGAGTCTAAGTATGTAAGTATTCAAATTCTATATTACATGGATATTCGGCATTTTTTTTTCAACGAATTCTGAATCAAAATTCTATAGACATCGGAGTCTCAATGCTTTGGAATTAGTAACTTGAATTATAAGGAATTAGGAGAGTGAAATATATGTGATTCGAAACATGAATTCTATGGAATTCGGAATCTGAATTAAGTGGAATTTGAAGTCTGAATTATAAGGAATTTGAAACCCAAATTCTATGGAATTTGGAGTCTGAATTATAAGGAACGTGGACCCTGAATTCTAAGGAATCCAGAGTCTCAATTATAAATAATTAATTGTATGAATTCTAAGTAATTCAGTGTCTAAATTATAAGGAATTTGGAATCTGATTTCATAGTAAATCAGAGTCTGAAATCTAAGGAATTCAGAACATGAATTTTAGAGAATTCAGATTATGAATTTCAGAGAATTCAGAACTTAAATTTTAGAGAATTCAGAACTTGAATTCTGATCTGGAAAATATAATACTCTATATCTAAGTATTTATAGAATTAAAAGTATTTTTATGGAAATTGATTTTTTAAAATATTAATTAAAAGAGTTAGATTTGGAGAAACTAAAATATAAACAATGAAAAATAGGTAAAGAAGAATTTTCCTTGAGGAAAATAACTTTTCATTATTAAGTTAAATCTGAGTTAAAAGATAATTTCCTTAAGTTAGGAAAATCTTCTTTATTAATATAGATCTTCGGAAAAATAAAATATTTTTTGAGATAGAGTGTTATCTATTTAAAAAACATAAAATAATTAAAAAGTCATATGGAATCTGTATTGACTCAATAATCTCCCAATTTGTGGAATGCACAAACCTCCATTCTATAAAATCTATGAACTTTTAAATTTTTGTAGACATGAAAATAAAAACATATATACCCTTTAACTTATGTATCATAATGAATATTACTAACCCCCCATAGGATTTGAAGTCTTTAAGGATCGTATTCTTGATTTCATGAATGAGATTTTACATTTTTTTGCATACGAAAAACATCTTGATAAAAACATCCCCTTAGATGAAATCCACCTTTATTAAGTTAATTTATTCTTTACATTGTATTTATTTTGGGCATTCCATTCTCCCACTTTTTTATTTTCAAACAAAAATAATGGAAATGGAAACAAAAATATGGTACATGAAATTTTAGTATTAAACAACCAAAAATATGAAGTTAAATGAAAATATCACTAAGATTGAATGAAATTGTAAAATAAGGGAATACAACAAAATATCATATTTGAGAATGATTCTCCTCTTTTCTCCTTCGACAATTGCTTCATCACAATAGTCTTGAGATTCGTGAGTTCCTTTTTATCATTTTCTATGCCCTTGAGTACCAAACATTAATCTACACAATTATTTTCTATGGCTATAATTTTTTCTTCCTGAGCCTCAATCATGTCTTCCTGAGCCTTCAAGGATTTTTCTTGTTTAGAAAGTTTTTCCTCAAGTTTAATTCTATGATCCCTTCCCCTCTTCCAACTCTGAGAAACATAATAAAATATCTTATTTAGATCATTCAATTCATGCTTTTCTGTCATCTCATTTTGAGATTACATTTCATCAAAAACATGGTGAGTTATTTAAATTTCCATCTTCGGTTTCAAAATCATCCTTGAATTTATCATGAAACTCATTGATAATTCTCATATCTTCAATAGTTTTTCTTGTCCAACTAGTCATATTCAAGCATGATCTTTTAATTAATTCATAATTAATGATTTTTTTTGAAATCGTCTTCAAGTTTGAAACACTTATCCATCACCATGGATACTGAATCTGATTTTTGATTAAGGGAATGTTGAATAATATAACATCATGATTCTAAACTCAAAAATAAATGAAAATAACCAACTATATTCTTTAAAGACTGAACAACAATGTTATGGCCAATAGAATATGATTCTGCATTTGAAATCATTTTTGATGGGGATTCCTTTTCCAGAACATCAGTTTTCCACTTCGATGTCACACTAACATCATTTGTACTGACCAAAGACTTTGTAGGAGTTTCAAACATTATCTACATTCCCTTATCTATCTTGGAAATGATTTTTTCGTGTTTAGGGGTTTCATGTTCACTATCTGATATCTGATCAATCTTATCTTCATCAACTTCTTACTTCTCAGCTCCTGCCTCAACACCCTCTGGAGATATGAAATCACGATGGCTACATTATTCATCTGACAATTAATTTACTTCTTTATAACCCTTATCATCTTTTCTTGGGTTATCATGTTTTGAAGACTCGGAATTAGATGTTCGGATTGATAACATCTTAGAATTAATCTCCATATAATTATAATCTTTTACATGCTTTATCAATTCTCTAGTATCACCACTCCCTTCTTCTTCTTCTTCCACTTATTTTTCATGCACTATTTCTTCTTCTTGATCTCGCTCTGGAATCACTATATTCTTTCCTGGAGTCTCTGAGATTGATTCAATTAAAACATATTCTGGTACTTGAAATTTCATCGAATATTTCTCAATATCCTTAAGAATATATTGGAATATCTTAGCTTCAGACATCTTGTGCTTTTTCTTTTTATATTTTTCTAAATTCTCTATCTCTTCAACGACCTTTTCCTTTAATGATTTTTTTAGCATGATCCAAGACATTCTTAAGATCCCCTTATTTATTGTTTTTCTTTTCCTCTCTCTATTTTTAAAATACCTCATTAGGAAAATATTTTATCATCATTGAATTTGATGGTGCATATTGAATTTCCTTGGCAACAAAAACATTTTCTATCTCCTAAATTTCCTTGACATTCAACTTCTTTAAAACAT
Organism: Viscum album; assembly: GCA_963277665.1. NCBI lineage: Eukaryota > Viridiplantae > Streptophyta > Magnoliopsida > Santalales > Viscaceae > Viscum > Viscum album. The sequence goes on along the minus strand of OY728152.1, from coordinate 860,961,032 downwards.
TCATGGATGATTCAGTTACAACGGGTTTCTTTGATAAAGCTTTAATTTCTTCATTTGAAAAATTATAAAACTATCCATATTCACCAGAAAATCCAATTTTAATTCTCCTTAGAGTGTCCTAACATAGTAGCATTACACTGTAATTTCTCGACATTAACATTCAGGAAATTTTTATTGATTCTAAACATGAAAAAATAATCTTTGATAGAATTGTCAGATACATGATAATCCAAGACTTCAAATTTAAATTATTAATATTCTCAACTGTTACCAAGATATACTTATCCATGTTTATCTTCCTTAGATTCACCATGAAATATAAATCATAGATATTTATTTTCATTATAGTATCTTTATCTCCTTCCCTTGGAATGATAAAAGCCTTGAACCAAAATTTCATGGATCCAGAAATATGATGAAAGATGAAGAATCTTCAGAGTCTTGACTCCATCCCAACCAAGGAACTCTATGTCCTTCTCCTTATTAAATATTACTTCAACATCAGGTAACTTATGCAAAAAAAAACTTTATATTCTCCATTATAAGGTATTACAATCATACTATAAGCCTAAAATAATAAAGAGAGTAAGTCGTATAATACCTATTAATGAAAATTTATCATTGCCTCCTTCATTGAAAAAAGATACAGATTCATAGAAATATACTATCAACTCTAGAATCACCGGATCCTCTGCCTTGGGTTTATGTACAACTATACCCTCCCTTCTATTTAACTTGATGTTCTTTTAGATGATTGAATAATGCTTATTATAGAAGTCTGGGACTACCAACCTTTTAGGATGAATCATCCATTCAGAGATTTCCTTTACAGTTGAAATTGATTACTAAGGAGAGGCTTCTTTATACATTAGAAACTAAATATGACTTGGTAAATTCAGTAGGGTCATAAGTAGGAAGGGGAGAGCTTCATCAAGAAAGATCATGGTATTTGATGTGGGACACCTATCAGGGGGTCATTTATATATGCAATTGAAGAGATGATTCAACATCCATGACTGATCCAACGGTAGAAAACTTCTTGACATGATCTGATGGTTGAGATGATATCCAAAGAAGGATTTTGATAGATTCTAATCATTTGAGGTTTTTTGATAAAAACATTCGGATTTTAGGAATAGTGAATCTGAAATTTTTGAGATGAAAATTAGAATTCCAACAAGTAACAGATAATTTCAAAAATGTAGAAAATTAAACATACCATTCATATTTCTTGGAAAATTATATGTAATAAATAAAATTCTTCTGGAAGAAACATAGATTATGAAAATTTAGATTATGAAAATATTAAAATTATGACAAATTTTTATTATGAAAAATTTAACTATGAAAATATTAACTACAATAATTTCAACTACGAAAATTTTTAATATTATTATTCTGATTACAAAAACTGTAACTAATAAGAAAATGATCTCCAACTGTGAAAATGAGTTTGTTACTGTATGGATATATGTTTGATTAAGAAGTTAATAAGCAAGATTACCCTATAGATATCATTCCTTAATTTTATTTAATGAATTCAAAACTATCTGATGGGAACGATATTTTTAAAATATCAGTAATTTGATATTGTGTTCCAATAAATTAAAGAAGGATATCTCACTTTTGTGTGATCCCTAAGAAAATGATGCCTAATATATATGTGTTTTGCACCAGGGTGATGTGCAGGATTTTTTCTCAAGGAAATGGCATGATTATTATCACAAAAAAATTGTGTCTTGGTAAAACTCATACAATAGTTTTTCATTGTGTGTTGCATCCACAACACTGAAGCAAAACAACTTCCAACTGCTACATATTCTACTTCAGCAGTGGAATGTGATACTGAGTGTTGCTTTCTTGAATGACCAATAAACTAATGAAACTCATATGTAATGAAAAGTTGTGGATGTAATTTCTCTATCCATTCTACATCCACCAAAGTTAGCATCTGAAATGCTTTTTAAAATAAAATCATTTCCAGAGGTATAAAAGAGTCTTAAATCCATGGTTCCCTTTACCTAGAGAATTTTTTTTCTCTGACATTAAGTGATATTCTATAATATTGGATTGATATCATTCACATAATTATACTGAGAATATTATTTCTTCTCAACTAGCTGTCAAGTATAGTAAACATTATATCATACCTCTGAATGATGTTTGATCCACTGGTTACCCAGCTTTATCATGATCACATGAATTTGAGGTGCCAATGGGAGTACTGATACTATTAGCATTGTCATATACATACAATTTATGAAGATCATTAATATACTTATGTTTTAATATATTAGTTCTTTCTAGTTTTTGAGAAATTTGAAAACCTAGGAAAAATGTTAACCCACACATCATACTCATTTCAAATTCATATTTCATTAGATCCAAAAAAAATGAGTTTAAGATTGCAGAGTTGAACCAAATATAACTTCATGAACATAAATTTGAACTATCAAAACATTTTTATTTTATTTCATTATATAAATGGTTTGATCATAATTTCCATTAACATAATTATTTTGATTCCAAAAATCGTTTTAGTCTATCATACTAGGCTCTAGGAGCTTCTTTAAGTCCATACAATTATTTTCCATTTTAGAAAACATGTTTAGGGTGTTTTTATCTTCAAAACCATGTGTTTGTATCAATAAAAACATCCTCTTGAACATTACTATTAAGGAAAACACATTTAAAATCCATTTTAAAAATTTAGTAATTGATGAATACTGTAAAGTCTAGTTGGATACGAATAGATTCAATTCTTACTATTGGAGCATAAGTTTCTTCATAGTCTATTCATTCTTGTTGATTATAGCCTTTAGAAACTAATCGAATTTTTTTTTCATAATATGACTCTGTTTTCATCAAATTTGTTTCTAAAAACCGATTTTACTCTAATAACAGAGGTTTCATTTGTTCTTTTAATCAATTTCTAGAATTTATTCATTTCTATCACATTTAGCTCGGCTTGCATATCTTTAATCCTATCATCATCCCCTTATGATTCATCAGTAATTTAGGGATCTGGATGAGAAAGAAATGCTAGATGTTATGCTTCATTCCATAAAGATATTATAATCCATACAGGTTGATTTATATCAAAAATGATACTATCACTGGGATGATTCTTTAGAAACAACATATTTGGGTTTTGACAAACATGTCCATCAATATAGGGTTGGAAATATTTTGGGGTAAATGCTTCAAAAATAATTTCATGGAAATTTTCTTTATCAGAAGGATCATCTATCAAGGGCTGATAATCTATTTTTGAAAAAACATCTGAGGATATAGGATGAGGTTATTTAAAAACAAAAGTATTTGTTTCATCAAATTTGACATGTACTATTTCTTCAAGAGTACAAGTGTATTTATTAAAAACTCTATAGGCCTTAAAGGTTGAGGGGTAACCAAAGAAAATTCCCTCATCAGATTTGGGTGTGAATTTACATAAATTATCTTTAGTATTCATGATGAATACGTTACATCCAAAAACATTGATGTAGTAAAGTCTAGGTTTTATACCATTCCATAACTCATAATGGGTTTTGTTAAGAAAAGGTCTAATAAAAATTCAATTTGTAGTATAAAAAGCAGTACATACAGATTCTACCCAAAAATGTTGGGCTATTGAACATGAACACAACAAGGACATAGTAATCTCTTGAAAAAATCTATTTCTTCTTTCAGAAACACCATTTTTTCTACAGTTCTCAGTGATGAGAAGTTTTGAGTAATGAATTTTTTACTACAAAAAGTTTCAAAAATATAATTTTGAAATTCCCCTCCATGATCACTATTAATTGTTATCAATGGATGGTTTTTCTCATTTATAACATGGGATATAATTCTTTTGAAATAATAAAAAGCATCAGATATCTTATCTGGAAAATAGACCCACGTAAATCTAGTGTAATACTAAACTAAAAAAATACATTATATTTTCCTCAAATGCTACAAATTTGTGATGGGAAAAAAATTCATATGCACTAACTGTAATGCATTAGTAGTTGAGACTTCACCAGTTGATTTAAAATGTTATTTATGTTTCTTTTCATATTGACAATAATCACATTCTTTTGATGAATCAAATCTAAGTGTCGGTAGTTATATAACTAGTCATTTCATATAGAGTTTTCAAAGGTTCCTAATGTTAAATATTCCTAACCCTATATTCCAAAACCATGATTGATCTTCCATTGCACTGAGACAAGGTAGAACATGGCCCCTAAGGTCTTCTATGATTAGTGTGTATACATTCTCTTACATATTAGCAGGATGAATAAAATCTTCCCTGTAATTGTGTCTCTAGAACTTTTCATTCCTTAAATTCTTAAGTTAACCATTCTCACATACTTGAAATATGATAATGAGGTTGGGCTTGACACCTTTAAAAAATAAAACATTTGAAATCAATGATTTTTCATGAATAAAAATGTTACATATACCAATAATTTCTCCCTAATCATTATCTATGAACGTTTTTTCGTACTTTTGAATTGATAATCTTTTCAGTATAGATTTTGTTACCAGTAATATGCCAGGAATATCAACTATATATTTACCATGTATTTTTGTTGGTACATTTTTTATTTTCATGAAAATACTGGTGTTTGACTTTCAGAACCCAAAAATTATTGGATATGGAAATTTCAAAACGCAAAATTATAGGTATCCACATATTCATAGAAAAATTAGCTTTATGAAAACCTAAAGACTGAGTATTGTTTAAGGAAAAACCTTTTTACATATGTCCACCACACTGACATTTAGTGCAGAATGGAGCACTATGAGGAACAAAATAATTATTACTAAAAATAGGTTTTCAAATGGTATAACCAAAATAAGAATTAATCAATAGAGGTCGAATTAGGGAATACATGATATCAAAATTTTCATTACCTAAGGTAAAGATTGACAAAAACATACTCATGGAAAATATTTCATACTTCAATTTAATAACTATGTTTTTATCCTCCAAAATATTTGTTTTAACACTACAATAAGTATCTACAACATTTTCCATAGAAATTATTTTTTCTAGATCCTTATAAATTTTATCATTATCAAAATTAACTTACTGAATTTTTTTTGAAATACAATCAAATTAAAGGGGTTTCTTATAATGATCTTTAGAATGATCTAATACTTCCTTAGTATGAATATTTATTCGAGAATTTTCATTATCATGTTTTTTCATGACATAAGAATTTTCATTCTCATTGATCATATAAAACCCAAACACTTCGTCAAAAGTAGGTAATGTATTATCTTTATCAGAAGAAGATTCTTTATCTGAGGATTCATAATATTTAGAATCACTATAAATAGAATTCATGGATACATTAGTGATGGATTCAGTATTGTGTACCTTATCCATTACACAATTATTTTATATAGGTATCTTGGCTAATAGAATAAGATTCATTTATCTAGATAAATCTTAAATGAAGGGTTCATCATAGGAGTCACCACCACTGGAACTCCATTTTTCATTGGTCTTCAAAACATTTTTATATTTATCCTTGTATTACTTCTTTCTATTCCTCTCAGAATGATTTTCCTTTCTATCATTTCTTTTTTATCATAAGACAATTCGGCCTTATATGCCATGCTCTTTTTCATTCCTAGAAAGCGACCTCTGAATATTTCATTTCATTTCGTTTTTTATTCTTGTATCTAGATTGAATGTTCTTTGGTCCAACACTCTTTTTCATCATTTTTTCAAGATTGGATAACTCTTTTTCTAAAGATTTACATCCACTAGATTCGGATGGAATATGATTCCTCTTAGATTAGAATCAGGTAACTATATTAGGAGTCCTAGATTTCATATGATTTGATGCTTTTTGTAAAAGAAACACTTCCATTTCCATTATTTTTCATTTTCATATCAACATATCTCTTCATTCTAGTCTCATGATGAAGAAGAGTTCATAAATACACTAAAGAGAAATATGTGTATCCTTACTACATTCAGCGAAAACTGTCATTTTAGATTCCCATTCGTTAGGTAAGATGTATTGGATTTTTTCTACAGGAGCTTCATCATCGAATCCTTTATCACCCATATATTTTAATATGTGAATAATAGTCGTGAATCATTGTTGTACTTTACATATTTGTTCTCCATATGGAATGCAGAAACCATGATATTCATCTATGATCATAACTCTTCCATTTTCAATAACTTTTGAAGATCAATGTGAGTTACTTCAAGCTTCTTCAAAATACAATTTGCTGCTTCACAAGATGAAGTTTTTCTATATATATATATATCTACTCATAGAACAAAATAAAATATTACTTACCTTGTAATTTAGTTTATACACATGCTTTTCTTGGTAGGTGAAAGTACTGACTTCCCTGTTAGGGATTTTATATCCTCTAGCAAGCATGAAAAAAATTTTTGCACCATTTTTAATGACTAAAGTCTTCATACAAGCTCCCAAACATTCATAATAATTCCAATTAAATATAGGTGGTCTAGTAGGATTATTATTTTCAATCGAAACAACATTCATTCCTTCCATCTAAACGAAAATATATTTCCACAAAACATTGTTAATAAGAAATTTTTTAAACAAGGATAAAAAATAATATGCAAGGAAAACATTTTGAACATTGAAAACATGAGCATGAAATCTTATATGTGAACATAACTTTTTCAAAAACCTACTCTAATACTGAATTGTAGGATCGACATAAGAATGTAGATGCTCAATATACATGAGGGTGTAAATTTTATACATTAAAAATTCCTTTTCAAACATCAATTTTACTATAATAAATTTCTTTTTTAACCTTAAGGAAATCAATATTTAAGAATGTTAAATAAGGTAAATTTACAAAACCTCTTAGTTCTACAAATTTTCTAGGTTCTAGGAATATTGTTCTGTAAATGAAACTTATGATAAGATTACAGGGACAATGATTATACCATAAAGCATATAGAATGTTTCTAATCATAGTATACATGTATAAGAATTTATAATATTGTTATGCATTCCTTATAAATCTAAATTCATTGTAAATAAAACATGACACAATACAACTAAAAAGAATAGAATATTTTAACCCAAAGTGTAGTGTATCCAACAACCTTGAATAAAGGTCACATGATTTATACATCCAAGAAAGTGCATCTTACCCAAACCAAGGTAAGCCCTCGATAATAAAATCAGAGTCTATCTTTCTATCCCGGGAAGCCCTATAACTTCAATGTAGTCAGAACCTCTATCTTCCTTATTAAGGAAATCCTCTAAAATTATGGTAGTCAGCACCTCAGTCATCCAATCCTCAGAATCACTTTAATGTACTCTACAACATTCAATGTCGCAGGAAACAAGCTGAACAAGATGTTCAGTACGAATAAATAATGATAGTATCTCTCTCTCTATCTAGAAAAATGTTCAACCTCATGTGGTCTCTAGGGTTATCATATATTTCTAAATTTAATGATCTAATTCAAATGAGTTCCAATTTATAGGCACTTCGCCAACGATCTTCTCCCTCCTCCAATGGTCAAATTTTTCCTTGAATCTCGAAGTGACATGTACACGTGTCACTCAAAAATTGATAACTTAGAAATAGATTATAGGTCATAATTTGATAACTATAAAAAGGGTAAGAATTATATGGTTGCTTATTCAAATTCATTTTTGGAGTCTAAGGAAAAATAATGTTCATATTTTAATTAAGTATGCATTTAGAGTCTATGTTACATGGATATTCATATTCTATTTGTCGTGGAATTTGGAATCAGAATTCTGTAGATATCAGAGTTAGAATTTTGAGTAATTCAGAATCGAACTTCTACAGAATTTGGAGTCTAAATTCTCAATAATTTGAAACCTTAATTCTATGGAATTCAGAATATGAATTCAGAGGAATTTGGAGTCTGAATTATAAGGAATTCAGACCAGAATTATATGGAATTCAGAGTCTGAATTCTATGGAATTCATAACCTAAAATCAAAGGAAATTAGAGTCAGAATTATAAAGGATTTTGAGTCTAAATTCTATATAATTCAGAAAATATAATTCAAAGGAATTTAGAGTCTGAATTCTAGGGAATTCAGACTCTGAATTCAAAAAAAAATCAGAGTCTAAATTTTGTGGAATTCAAAACCTGAATTTCAGAGAATTCAGATTCTGAATTTCATAAAATTCAAAACCTAAATTTCTGTGAATTAGGAACCTCATTTCTGATCCTAAAAACAAAATACTCTTTATCTGTGTATTTATAGAATTCTGATGTTTTAGATCTGAAACCATGTTTTTCAATTATGAATAAAAATATTTAGATTTAGAGAAACTAAAATATGAACAATTAATCACTAGTAAGGATGAATTTTCCTTGAGGAAACAAAATTTTCATCATTAAGGAATATCTGAGTAAAAAAGAGATTTTCCTTGAGGAAGGATATTTTTTCTTATTAAAATTGATCTTAGGGAAAATAAAATTTGCATTGAGATAGTATGTCATTGATTTTCAAAACATAATTTAAGGAAAATTTCATAAGGATTCCTTATTGACTCAACATGTTAGTTTGGTTGTTTACCATTTTGATGGGGAAGATGATCAGTGTTGGTCAATGGTTACACCTATTAAGGATGGTTACGATATTGATGTTCTTGAATGGGATTAATTCAAAGGTATGTTTCATGAGAAATATTTTCCTATGGCAGTTCAATATAATATGGTAGAACAATTCTCGTAATTGAGGTAGGAGGATTTTTTTTTGGCTGTATATAAAAAAATCACACGACTGACAAGGTATTCTACAAATTTTTCAATGGGATATTTATTGAAAAATAAAACATTTTTACTTAGGAATAATGTGAACTTATCAAAGATAATTAATTTCTCTTGAGTTAAAATGTTTTGGAAAACTTTTTGGATGTGCGAAGAAGGTGGTAAATGAGTGTGTCGATGATAATGTGTTTTTTTTGAGAAACAACATAATTAGAGGTTTACATGGAATACAAAAGGGAATAACTCATCAAAAAAGTAATATGGTACGAATCTTATGTTTATAATTTGTGAAAATTGAGGTAAAAATGCAATAGGGAATTCCATGTTAATTCTGGTAAGTGCTTCTGATGTTGTAAAATGTGACATAAGGCACCTTATTGCATTAAAAAATAAGGGTTATGGTAAGACAAAATATGATTTATCGTCAGTAAAAAAATTTAAGTGCAATTAAATAGGTCATTAGGGAAATGAATGTCTGATGATGAACTCAAATGATGGAATGTGGTCAGACTAAAATTAGAAAGTTTTGGTGAAATCCTATGAAAATACATCAATATATGTTGGGACAACAAATGAAGTAGTTTCTAGTACACTGTTTGTTTATTTAGCTTATGACAATGTGTAGTATGATTCAAGGTGTACACATTATTTCATTTCTATGATTTTTTTCTGAAAATTGTGAATACAATCTCTAGATATGAATCATAATATTGTAGTAAAAACACCTAGAGGAAATTTTAAGAAAAAATTAATTTATAATTACCTTCATTTCATTCTATGGAGTAAGAATCTACTTGCAGGCCTTATTGTTTTCCCCCATTACAGTTCAATGGTATTTTGGGTATGGATTGACATTAGATTTATCAGACGAAGATTGACTGCATAGCTAATGTGTCTTCTTTTCAAAAATAATTTCAGTTTCTATACAATAATGAACTCCTTAATTTTGTTAACTTATTAAGAAGATGAGAAACAAGAAAAATATGGAAATGAATGTTACATTTCATATATTGTTGAAAAAAATGAACTATTCTGTTTAATGATGTACTAGTAGTCAATGATTATCTTACTGTTTTCTTGATGAGTTTCCTAGTATAATAATATAATTGAAGTTGAATTTATAGTGGACATTGATCCTAACATTAATCGAATTTCAAAACACCCTTATTTAATGGCTCAAATTGAATTTTTTTAGTTAAATAAGACATTGCAAGATTTATTAGATAATGGTTTCATTCAACCTTGCACAATACCATGGTGTACCCATGTCTTTTTTGTTAAAAATAATGATTGTCCAATGAGACTTTTCATTGATTATAGATCCATAAATAACATAACTGTTATGGAAAAGTATCATTTTCCTCATATCTATATATTGTTTCAATATCTCCAAGGATCTCAGTAATATTTGAAGATTGACTTTAAGTCAAGGTAATATTAGTTGAATGTAAATTATGTAGATGTTTTGATAACTATGTTTTGTACTAGATATTTTCATTATTAATTTGTAGTCATACCTTTTTGGTAAAGAAATGCACCTAATATGTTAATGTTTCTTATGAATATAATTTTTTTGATTTATTAGATAAGTTAGTGGTTGCGTTAATTGATTATATTTTGTAAAATTCTAAAATTAAAGAGGATCATGAAATTAATTTAATGGTTGTCTTGAAAACCATTAAATAAATGAAACTGTATGGGAAATTCAAAAAGTGTGATTTTTGGTTTCATAAAATTTCATTCACTGGTCACATTGTTTTTAAAGATAGCATAACTATTGATCCTTATAATACAATGGTGTTATATAATTTCCATGATCCACAAAATATATAAAAGATTTTTAGTTTTCATGGATTAGTAGGTTATTACAAAATATTTTTTTAAATATTTCACTGTTATCTAACCCACTAATGATGTTAACTCAATAAGTTTTTTTGTTCATCTGAAAAATATAATTTCATGAATATATTGACAAATTGGAAACAAATATTACTGAATGTTCTAGTTTTGGAACAATCTCCCAAAAAGGTGAATTTGTAATCTATATTGATGATTTATTGAATGTAATTGGTTGTGTGTGAATGCAGAATAAGAAATTAATTGCTTATGTTCCACATCAAATGAAACAACAGGAGTTAAATTTTCCTACACAGGATTTGGAATTAGCTATTGTTGTTTTCAATTTAACAATTTGGAGGAATCATCTATATAGATTATAATGGGAAATACATACGGACGATTATAGATTTAGTTATATGTTAACATAGAAATAATTGAACATGAGAATGAGATTATGTGTAGAATTAATCATAAATTACGATTTCACAATTCCATACAATCTAGGAACTAAATATAAAGTGGCCGACGCTTTGAGTCTGAATTTATTTCAACATTAACCATGTCACATTTGGAACATGACCCATTGATTAATAATTGGATGAAATTTTGTCATTGAATTTGATGGTGTACGAAATTCATCATTTTTATTTCATGTATTGGTATAATTTTCTCTTGAAGACAGAATAAATCAATCACAAAAAGAAGATAGTGAGTTTCATAAAATGGTATAATAGGTTCAGAAGGGTATATTACCTAAATTTATCATTGTTAAAGATAATGAATTTTTTTTGGGAAATATTTTATGTGTTCCTTGTGATTCAACGTTGAGAAAGAGTTGTTATTTGAAGCTTATAGTTCTCCATTTTCACTTCCTCCTGGAAGTACTAATATGTAACGAGATCATCAGAAGTATTACTGGTGGGATGGAATGAAAATTGATATTGTTGAAATTACAACGAAGTGTTTGAATTTCCTACAAGTTAAAATAGAAATACTATTACTGAAAGCGGTGATTCTACATTTTTTAGAGATAGAGTGGAAATGGGAAAATGTGTCCATGGGTTTTCTTTTGGATTTTGAAAGGCTTTTGCGGTAACAATGCAATTTTAGTTTTTCTTGAACGATTGACTAAATCTCAAAATTTTATTCTAATTAAATATACTCTATGTCTAGATCATCTATCTCAAATGTATATTCTAGTTGTAATGGCTCAGACCTCTTCAGTCCATTAATTTGTAGAAATCTGGTGTCAGAGGTCTTCTAGGAGGTCAAGGTGACTATCCCCAACACATTTCCATGATTTCCATTTTGCTGAACAGTTCAAATGGTGGACAATTTTGAACTATAACTTCACGTTATGTTTTCAGATACTTTTTATGTTTCTAACTACCCTTGATTTGGAGTAGTGACTTTGGGGGTGTGTTTGGGTGAATCATTAAAGAAAACTAAAGGTCAATAGCTTTCACACTAGTGGCGCACAGTTTATCTAAATAGTGCGGCCAAATAGTGAATAGTTGGTCTTGGAGGCAGTGGAAAATTCATTGTTAGAGAATGGTTTGTCTATCCATGTGGCCTAACCATGCGAGGAGTGTTTGATGCGGCAGTAGCGACCTCACGGTTAGCGCACGGTTTGTCTAACCGTGCCAGCAAACCATGCAGGAACTTAAACTGTATCCTAAAATTGTGGATATCAACTTTTTTCCCACTAACTTGCTCGTTTAAGCTCCTAAACGGACATAACTCGGGATTACCCTCCCTTGAAGGTGTGAGAACCTCTCCCAAGAATTTTGGAGGTGATACGAAGGATTATCTTGGCTAATAGAAGCCGGTTTCATTAGGAATGTGATCATCCTTGTTTGGTTCATAGATATACTTAGATCTACATCTCCTCTTCTCTCGGTTTCATAGATCTACACCTGTTATGGGTAGACCTAAGTGTATGGATTCCAAATATGATATGTTTTGGTCTTGTTTGTGTTTGTAGAAGAGATCTAAGTTGGATTATTGGAGAATAACCCTGGCATTCTTTTGCGTTATTCATTTGTTGGGGTTTTCGTCAAAACCCTTGAGGCAGGGGATTCATTGCTTCTCATTCTTTTACATGAAACTGTATTGTTAGCATGTTTAATCCCACTGGATGATAATGAAATTGACATAACAAATATCTTTAACTGGATAAATAAATTGTGAACGATCGTATGTTATTGCCTCTTGTTTTTCTAGATAGTGTGATATCTATGCTTTCATTTCCTAGAAATTTGTTCATTAAGGGAATCAGTAAAGAATGTAAACTAAGATTAATTGATAATTTTATGGCTAAAGATAAAGATGCATGTTAATGAATATGGTTCTTGTTGTCATTTGATGTTAATCAAAATTGGCATAGTATGTATGTTTAATATTTTGAGAAAACATAGTGGTTAGGGTTCCCGATTTTGGAACCAATGAATTATAAATCTATTAATTCAAGAGGGATAAAGAAATTGAATGTTTGATATTTCCTTGAAGGGTTCTGAGTTACCCTCTTTATTGTTATATGGTCAAGAGCCCAAGTGAGGTGATTATTGTTTTTCCAACAGCTTGTGTTGAGACGTGATCCTGGATGGGTGTTGTGATATGTGAGGAAATGGTGGCCTTTTGGTTGTGGTATCAGATGGCACATAGAGTGGAGAGATGCATTGGATTATGCATTTGGGTGTCGGGGAGGACAGCATGGATGATGGAATGGGTTGGATGTGATTGTTGGATTCTTGGTAATTTTTATTGGTTGTTTATCTACATTACTTTTCCCAACTGCTCAAGGAAGCCGGTCTTTCTTACCCTTCATCCGAAAGAGGTGAAGATGCACGAGGTATTCCACATGCTTTCCGTGTTTAGCTTCTCGTGGGAGGATAGTTATATGCTCTTTCTATATGAGACAAAGACTCGACAGGTAGTACATATACTCTCCGAGTTGAGCCCTCTTTTGTTAGAAACTTATTTTTTTTTCTAGAATGCCTAGGAATATGTGAAAGTGTTTCTGTAATTAATATTTTAATAAATTTATTTAACCCATGGTGTTGGAGTTCGTTGGAACATAATGATGGGGCTATAATTTTTAAAGGGACAGTGGACATTGGGTGTGTTGCTCATGAAACTTAATTTGTAATTGATCATGTTTAATTAATGTATACAGAATTAATTAATGTATAGTGGAACTGATAAAAAGGGAATGAAGTAATCTAATAAATAACTTTAAATGGTTTTATGCTTATAGGATACCTAGTCTTAGAAGTGGCAGCCCGATGTCCGAGAGAGGTTAGCTGCAATTGAGTCTAAAACTAGGATTCCCCATAGTGTCATTGTGAGATATAATATATCATAAACTTTTTGTGTTTCTATAAACTACTCCACCCTATTAGTAAGGGAAACTGACACCCCGGGGATTTTGATCCCTATGGAGGTGTTTTCCCCAAAATTCTGGTGAGCAGATGAAAGGGCTGACTACCCCCTTTGGCCTCGCTCTCTTCTCTTGGTAGATACTTGTGTTGTTAAGCACAATAGTTAGTTTTCCCCATTTATTTGTATAGAGGGCTATAATTTTTTGTGATTATTCATTCACATATATTATGTATATAGTCTCCAATGGACTACTATAGGTGTTACATGTACAGGCTGTGATGGATTAAGGATCCTTACTCGGTGTATGGGATGTAATGGCTTGAGGTATAATACCCGACGTATGATACATGTTATGAGAGATGTGGTGGATCCCAAAAAACTACCTGGTTATTTTGGGTTTTAGGATGCGGTAGTGCTTTTCCTAGGTGTTTGTGGGCAAGACTTTTTGTTGCACGAGGTGCACATTTTGGTGCTTCGCCCAGGTGTCTGTGGGTAATCCTTTTTGGAAAGTGATGCTCAGGGTGTGCAACATTGGGGAAAAGAGGGAAACCAGTGGGGAAGTAGTAGCAGGGTACACCTGATATTCATAATTATATGATATATTATTGTATGATTTACTTGGTTAGAGTATGCATGGTGAGGATGGGAACATATTATACCTGTTAAGGTGACGAGTTAGTTTCACTTGTTGTTCACTGTTCTTTAGCAATCATTCAATACATTTTCAAGAGAGGCTTCGAGGAGGATCCTACTGAGTATAATGTTATACATACAATATGTATATATAAAACTGTTTTTCAGGTAACTTGGAACAGGTAGGAGATCGTGCTGGTTTCTACTAGCTTGGGATTGGATGAGATGTTCGGGCTTCTGGTTGATGCTGTTTTTACTTTCATTAGGGTACTTTCAGTCTTCCCCCCTTCATTTGTAGTACATTTTCATGGAATTACATATGTGCACCTGGGTTTAATTTATTTTCCAGTTTTGAGTTAGAGTTGATTGGTTTCTATCTTATCTCTCTCTTCCAAATGTGTTCTCTTAAAGGGTAATTCCTCCCATTTGTGTGTTTATTATACCCTCGGTGCTAGTTTCCAACCTGGGGCTTACTGGTGGTAGGACTCGGGGGTCATTATCTCCCTTTTCACATTGTCAACCCATGAGGGTTACACTTTGTGGGGAGGGGGACATGATGGAGTGGTATCAGAGGTCTGGTCAAGGGATACGATGGTGTTTGGAGTTAGGCACATGTAATATTCCTTGGGTTGGTAGGGAAACAATGTCATTCATGTTTAGAAAGTTAGGTAAACACTAGAGACTAGCTGAGACAGAGGCTTTTAGGCCCCCCTATGATCTGATGTATGGAAATTTATGTTTTCAATTACTACTAAACAAGGTGATACTAGTTTCATGGGAGAGGCCTAGGAATGTGTCATGCATCATTCTTCGTTGTGCCTGTGTTTGAATGGGTTGACCTTGGGATTGGATAACCTAAAATCAATGAAATAAAAAAATTAATTAATTAATGTTCAGTCTTCCATATTCCTGTTTAGGAGCTCTAACACTTTGTTATTTTACAGGTATGGCTCCAGGTCGACATCCTTGTTAGGTTTTGACAATAAATATCCAACAGTCTATTCCAGCAGATCACCATATAGTATAGGTTGACGACGATGACACTTGGATGAAGACACTCTGAGAGTTTCAGCGCCAGAGTCTTCATAAGTATGAGGGAACCATTTCAGATGTACCCAGAGAAGAATGGTTAGAAAAGGTTGAGATTGGATTCAGTTTGATTCGTGCTCAGAAAGAGAACTTGGTGACCTGGGTTGTGATGATGTTGCGTGGAGCAGCAAGGCAGTGGTGGTTCATGTTCCTAGGGGATCACGAGGAGTCAAAGATCTCATGGGAGGAGTTCCAAGACAGGTTTAGCATCGAGTTTCTTTCTTCAACTGCGAAGGTGTCCAGTCACCACGAGCTTCTTAGCCTTCGACAGGGGAGCTCCAGTGGTCGAGAGTTTGGAATGTGTTTTAGGAAACTTTTACAATATTCTTCAGACCTGCTGCCAGATGATGAGGCTAGGGATAGGCATTTTGAGGAGGTTTTGCATCCAGAGATCTAGTGTCAGGTCACCCCATTTATGAAAAAAAACATATCTTGAGGCACAGGTGAGGGTAGAGGATGGAAAGTGGACTTTGGCCAGGACAGGATCATCACGAGAGGGGAATTGGCATGATTCCTCACGAAGAAGAGTTGTGGTCCGGGGTTCTCAGTTTTCAGGGAAAAGAGTTTTTATTCAGCCAGGGGTATGTCCCAGCCCTTCACATCTCGTTTCTTCGGAGGCAGTAACTCTCAGACCTATGCCAAGGGATTAGGAGCTAGTTTTTTTATGTGGTTGTGGCCATCAGCATCAGG
Organism: Viscum album; assembly: GCA_963277665.1. Lineage (NCBI taxonomy): Eukaryota > Viridiplantae > Streptophyta > Magnoliopsida > Santalales > Viscaceae > Viscum > Viscum album. The sequence continues at coordinate 860,944,642 of OY728152.1, read as the reverse complement.
AGTTCCCGACCATTCAAAATGGTCATCGTGCACCAGGTGATATTCTCCAGGTTCCTCCATTGAGGAAGTTCCAGCTGAGGCAGCAGCTGCCAGTTTCAAAAGCTTTAGATCAGCAGAGGGTATATGGGGAAGGTAGAGGACATCCCCATGATTCTCCCCTTCCTCAGAGAGCAGATCATGTTCATGGTGGTGGTTGTCATCAGGATCATAGAGGCCATGGAGAAGGTCGTGGTCAGATTATTGCTCTGGCATTGCAATCTCCATGTGAGCCAGACGTTGTTCAAGGTACCCTTTGCTTGTTTTCTACCTTGGGGTATTCCTTTTTTGATTCAGGAGCAACACACTCTTTCATATCACCTACCATTGTCAATGCATTGGTACTTGAGGTTGAGAGGACTCTAGTTCCCTTGGCGTTGACTACACTAGTAGGAGATTAAGCTGACTTGTCTGAAGTATGTAGAGACTGTGAGCTAGTGTTTTGGCAACACTGCTTCTTGGGTAGTTTTCTTCTGTTTACGAATACAACCATATGATTTCATCTGCGACATAAATTGGTTGTATTCGTTGCAGGCTATCCTGGATTGCTTGAAGAAGAAGGTTGTTTTCATTGGTTCAGATGGAGAGCAAGTGGTGTTTGTTGGTGAGAGAGACCCTCAGATGGTTCATAGGTGAGTTCCATCCATATCATCCATGATGACTGAGATGATGTTGTGTTCTTCAGAGGTTCATCATTAGGCATTTCCTAGGGTCGTAGAGCAGTACCATGATGTCTTTGTAGATGAGGTTTTAGCATTACCCCCTCGACGGGAGGTCTATTTTGGGATCAAGATACTGCTAGGAGCATCTTCTACTTCTATTTCTCTACATAGGATTGAACCTTCTGAGTTACAAGAGCTACTAATATAGCATGATGGTCTGTTATAGTGTGTTTTTTGTTTGGCCAAGTGTGTCACCATTGTGTGCACTAGTTATGTTTGTGAAGATGGATGATGACAGTCTCAGTTTTTTGTCGATTATCCTCAGCTAAAAAAAGTGTCAATAAAGAAATGCTATCATCTCTTAAGGATTGAGGATTTATTCGATCAAATGAAGGGTGAAAGTTGGTTTTCATAGATCGACTTGCGATCAGGATATCATAAGATTCATGTGAAGGATGACGATATCCCGAAGACTGCTTTCCGTTGATGTCATGGGAATTATGAGTTTGTTCTAATGCTATTTTTTGTGCCGAATTCTCCAGATTTATTCATGGGATTGATGATTGTTGTGTTCCATGAATTCCTGGACATATTCGTGGTTGTTTTCATTGGCAACATCGTTGTGTACTCCACATCAGAAGAGGAACATGCAGAGAATCTACGAGCCGTTTTGGGAGTTCTTCGCCAACATTTTCTATACGGGAAGATGCTGAAGTGTGAGTTTTAGACTCAAGTAGCCTGTTTCTTGTGGCATTTTTTGTCCCAACAGGAATATTTTTTGGATCCATCGATGATAGAAGCAATTGTGTCTTGGGCATCCCCCAAGACAGTTTGAGAGGTGTGATGTTTCCTTGGTCTCGTAGGCTACTACAGGAGGTCCGTAGCCAATTTTTCACAAGTTGAAACTCCTCTAATAACTTTGGGTAATAAGGATTAGTCATTCATATGGACTGATCAGTTTCTGGAAGCTTTTGAGTATCGAAAGGAGAAGTTAGTAAATGCTCAAATAATTTTTCTTCAAGATGAGGGAGTTCAGTTTGAAATCTTCTACGATGCTTCAAATCTGGGGTTAGGCTGTGTTCTCATGCAGTAGAGGTTAGTTGTTTCTTATGGGTCTCAACAGTTACGTCCCCATGAACGCAAATATGCCACACATGATCTTCAGTTTCAATCCATGGTGTTTTCTTTGATTTTGTGGAGACATTACCTCATTGGTGAGTGCTTTGTGGTTTTCACTGATCAAAAGAGTTTGAGGTATGTTTTCTCCTAGTGTGACATGATCTTCTTACAATGATGGTGGATGGAGTTATTTCAGGAATACGACTTCTAAATATCGTATACACATCTTAAATGGAATGTTGTAAGTGATGTGCTTAGCCGAAAGTAACATAGTGATTCTGTGCGTGAATCCTGTCATTCCTGGAAAGTAATGGAAGAACAGTCACCATTACATCTTGATATGGGAGATGTTGGGGGTAGAGGTTGTCTTTTTCAGAGGACGATATAGTCATCCCTGATGCATAATTTATAAGAGTCCCAGTTGGGAGATCTAGAGGTTGAATTCTGGAGAGATCGAGTTGTTTGTGTTGAGGCCGCTGATTGTGGGTCGAAGGATGAACAACACCAAGTGTTGTATCATGGAATGATTTTTGTTCCCTTGATAATGCATGAGATGGTTCTCCAAGAGTTCCATAGTTCGCCTTTAGCATTGAATCCTGGTGTGACAAAGATGTACTGAGCCTTGAGGAGCTAGTTTTGGTGGTCTGGGCTGAAGCGTGTGGTTGTAGAGTTTGTATCTCGATGTTTAGTCTGTCATAGGGTGAAGGCCGAACATCGTGTTCCAGGTGGTCTTCTACAGCCATTAGAGATTCCTCAGTGGATGTGGGAATATATATCAATGGACTTTGTTACTGGTCAACCTCGAGCTCCGGGGGGACATGATGCTATTTTGGTGTTAGTGAATTATTTAACAAAATCGGCCCACTTCATAACAATCAAGGAGTCAATATCAATGGAATTTTTGTCGAGGAAGTACCTAGAGGATGCGGTGAGACTTCATGGAGTCCCTATGATGATCATTTCGGATCGGGATCCTCCTTTTACCTCCAGTGTCTGGTGAGGTCTTGAAAATGATTTTTATTCTCAGCTATGCCTTAGCACTTCTTTTCATCCTCAAATGGATGGGCAGACAGAGCGAACCATCCAGACTCTTGACGAAACGTTACACTCATGTGTTCATGATTTTGGAGGTTCATGGATGAGGCACTTACCCTTGGGGGATTTCTCTTACAAAAATAGTTTTCACTACACCATCGGTATGGAGCCATTTGAAGCCTTGTATGGCTAGCCTTTCCATTCTCCGTTGAGTTGGACTGGAGTCAGAGAGTCATAAATTCTCGGACCGGAACTAGTGATGAATACAACAGAGATATTTCAGGTGATTCGTAAAAGGATGAAGACAACACATGATCTCTTGAAATCATATGTTGATCAAAGAAGGAGTCCCTTAGAGATTAATGTTGGGGATCATGTGTTTCTGTAGGTGACTCTCCATCGTGGGCAGCAAAGGTTTGTTCATGGAAGTGAGCTTTCTCCCCCGGTTTGTTGGGCCTTTCGAGGTGTTAGAATGTGTTCGTGCTATGGTGTATCGAGTAGCGCATCCCCCATAAATGAGTCAGATACATGATGTTTTTCATGTAGCACAGCTCTGTCTTTATCTTCATGATGAATCTCACATCATCAATTTTGGAGAGATCAATGTTGATGATGATGATGAAACCTTCAAGGAGAGAGTTGTGGTGATCCAAGACTGCATGGAGAAGGTGTTACGTGGCTATTCTATCCCCTTAGTTCGTGTCATGTGGCAACATGGTGGCATGGAGGAGAGTATCTATGAACGTGAGCCACAGATATGTGCTCAGTACCCAGAGTTGTTTGATGTTTAACTCTTTTTAGGTAGAAATGTTCCCTTTGTGGTAAGACATTTCATGTGTATATATTTGAATTTATTTTGTGGATTATATGGCATGATTTCTTTTGAGAGGGATCTCAAGGGGTGGTTGTTCAGATCATGTTTCGTTTACACATTAGGTGGGTTTTGGATTTTTGAGGATGAGAACGTTTTGAGAAGTATCAGATGTAATGTATCGGATCTCTGAAGTCCATTAAATTGTGGAAATGTGGGGTTATAGGTGTTATGGTAGGTCAAGGTGACTATCCCCAACACTTTTCCATGATTTCCATTCCGGTGAAGAGTTCCAACGGTAGAAAATTTTGAACTGTAACATCACGTTACATTTTAAGAAGCTTTTGATGTTTATAACTACACTTGTTTTGGAGTAGTGAATTGGGGGGGTGCATTTGGGTGAATCTCTAAGGAAAAATAAGGGGAAATAGCTTTCGTATGGGCGGTTCATGGTTTTTATAAACCGTGCAGAAAAATCGTGCGTAGTTGGTCTTGGATGCAGTGAACAACACACATTTTGTGCACAGTTTGTCTAACCATGCGGCCTAACCATACAAGAAGTTTTTGATGAGGCAGTAGTGACCGCACGATTACCACACTGTTTGTCTAACCGTGCGAGAAAATTGTGCGAGAACATAAACTAGATTCTAAAATTGTGGATCTCTTCTATTTTTCCTTTAACTAGCTCTTTTAAGATCCCAAACGGCAATAACTCGGGATTAACATCCCTTGAAGGCTGGAAAACCTCTCCCAAGCATTTTGTAGGCGATCAAAAGGATTCTCTTATAAAATCAATGTTGGATTCTTGAGGTAAGTTATCGTTCTCATTGGGTTCATAGATCTACATAGATCTACTTATCCTCATTTCTCAATTTCATAGACCTACACACATTATGTGTAGACGTAAGTGTGTGCATTCCAAATATGATTAGTTTTGGTCTTGGTTGTGTTGGGATAAGAGATCTAAGGAGGAATCTTTTAGAATCAACCTTCTATTCTTGTGTGTTCTTCGTTTGTTGGGGTTTTCATCAAAAACATTGATGTAGGGGATTCATTTCTTGTCTTTCTTTTACGTGAAACTGTATTGTTAGCATGTTTAATCCCAATGGATGAAAATGGAATTGATATAAAAAATATTTTGAACCGGATAATGAAATTTTTATTGATCGTATGTTTATGCCTCTTGTTTTTCTAGATAGTGTGATATCTATGATTTCTTTTATTAGCTGTTTGTTCAAGATGGAAATCGGTAAAGAACGTAAACTGATATTAATTGATAATTGTTTGGCTAAAGATAAAGAGTCATGTGAATGAATCTGGTTCTTGTTGTAATTTGATGTTAATAAAATTAGTTTAGTAAGAATGTTTAATCTTTTGTGATTTATTACTAGTTAGGTTTCCCGATTTTGTAACCAACGAATTATAAATCTGTTAATTCAAGATGGATAAAGAAATTGATTGTATGATATTTCCTATAAGGGTTCTAAGTTACCCTCTTTATTGTTATAGGTCCAGGAGCCCATGTGATGTGATTATTGTTTTTCCTGCTGCCTGTGTTGAGAAGTGATCTTGTATGGGTGTTCTGATATGTGGGGGCATGGTGGCCTTATGATTGTGGCTGTAGATGACGACTAATGTGGAGATATGCATCAATTTATGCATGTGGGTTCCAAGAGGACACCAGGGATGATGGAATGGGATGGATCTGATTGTTAGATGCTTGGTAATTTTTATTGGTTGTTTATCTTCATTACTTTTCACCACTACACAAGGAAGCTGGTCTTTCTTACCCTTCTTCAGAAAGTGGTGAAGAAGAGAGGGGTACGCCACATGCTTTATGTGTTTAGATTCTCTTGGGGGGATGTGTCTATGTTTGTGATATTGGCGGCATAGACTTGATGAGTAGTACATCTACTCACCGTGTTGATCCCACTTGTGTTAGTAGAATAGTTTTCTTTTCTAGAATTCCTTCGAATATGGGAAAGTGTTTCTGTAATGAATATTTGAATAACTGGTGTTATCCCATGGCTTTGGAATTCACTGTAACATAATGATGATGCAATAAAGTTTTAAGGGAGAGTGGACTTTGGGTGGGATGCTAATGAAACAGAATTTGGAATTGATCATGGATAATTAATGTTTAAGGAATTAATTAAAGTATATTGGAACTTATAAAAATAAAATGAATTAAACTAATTAAGGCCTTTAAATGGTTGTATGCTTATAGGATACCTAGTATTAGAAGTGGCAGCCCAGAGACCGAGAGACATTAGCTACAATTGAGTCTATGAATAGGATTTCACATAGTTTGGTTGTGAGATATAATATATCTTGTAATTATTGAGTTTCTATACGCTACTCCACCCTGTCCGTAAGGGAAGATGACACCCCAGGGATTCTGAGCCGTGGGGGGTTTTTTCCCAAACATTTTGGTGGGATGATGAACGGGTTGGCTTCCCCCTTTGGCCCTGATCTCTTCTCTTGATATATACTTGTGATGGTAAGCACAATAGTTATTTTTCCCCATGTATATATGTAGTGAGCTATAATGGCTTGTGGATATTCATAGACATATATTCTGGATATAGTATCTAATGGAAAACTATAGGTGTAACGTGTATAGGATGTGATGGCTTATGGATCCTTACTCAATGTATGGGCTGTAATGGCTTGAGTTATAATACCCGATGTATGATACACGTTATGTGAGATGTGGTGGCTCACAAAAACTCCCTGGTTACTTTTGGTTGTGAGGATGGTGTAATGATTCGCACAAGTGTCTACGAGCAAGAATTTTTGTTTCATGAGGTGCACATTGGGGAAGTAGTAGCAGGGTACCCTTGATATACTTTATTATATGATATATTCTTGTATGCGTTACTTGATGAGAGTTTCCATGGTGAGGTTGGGAACTTATTATACCTATTTAGGTGACACGTTAGTTTCAAATGTTGTTCCCTATGCTTTATAATTCTTTCTTTACTTTTTCATGAGGGGATTCAGGGAGATTCCTACTGAGTATGCTGTTATACTCACCCTATGTATATATATACTGTTTTTTTAGGTCACTTGTAGCAGGGTAGAGGTCAAGCTAGTTTCTACGAGCTTGGGGTTGTAGGTGCTGTTCAGGCTTGTGGTTGCTGCTGTTTTTACTTTATTTTTGGGTACTTGATGTTTTCCCCATCAGTTGTAGTACATTTTCATGGCATTACAAAAGTGCACTTGGGTTTCTTTTATATTCCAGTTATGAGTTGCAGTTGATTGGTGTCTGTCTTATATCTCTCTTACGCATGTGTTCTCTTAGAGGGAAATGCCTCCCATTTTTGTGTTTATTGAACCCTCGGTTCTAGTCGCCAGCCTAGGGCCTACTAGAGGCGGGACTTGGGGGGTCATTATCTCCCTTTTGACATTGACGACCTAGGAGGGGTACACATTGTGGGGAGGGGGTCATGACACTAGAGATATTCAGGTTACATAGAGTTCTGATCTCCATTATATCTTATATTGATTCAAGGTTCACATATACCTTTTGGAAGGACCATCAGTTGTTTTTGGGTACTAACATGAATATCTGTTAAAGATATCATCTGAAATCATATGGGGATTCAGAATGACCAATTCAGATATTGGATGATATGATATGTTCTTGTTCAATGGATTACTATGTATGTTGGGACCATCATCATTATTTTGATAACTTTTCTTATAAAACCATTTTAATTATAGTTTACATATGGCTACCTTTGAGGAATTTTATGGAATGTCGTGTCGAAATCAAGATTTTTTGGATGAAGTATGGAAAGGATGTTTATGGGACTATAATTGTTAGATGTGATGGTATAAAAAGTTTAGTTGATTTAGAAGCACATGGGAACATCTCAGAGAAGGCAAAAAAGTGTTGTAAGTAACGAGATGATTTTTTTGTCTTTTGAGGTTGGTGATTATGTCTTTCTCAATTTTTCTCCACATAATAGTGTAATGAATTTTGGTAAGAAATGAATGATGAGTCTTTGGTTTATTGGACCCTATAAAATCTTGGATAAAGTATGATTAGTTTCCTACAAAGTTTCTATACCTCCATGTTTATTCAAGATACACAATATTTTTCATGTTTCAATGTTGAGAATGTATATTATGGACCAATCTAATATTTTTATTCAAGAGGTAGTTCAGTTGGAAGAGAATATTTCTTTTGAGGAACAACCAGTCCAGATTCTAGACCTAAGAGTGAAGGTATTGCAGAATTTGGTAATTCCTAAGGTAATGGTTTTCTGGAAAACACTTATAGGTGATGAGGAATCATGATAATATGAAAATTAAATGAGGTATAAAAACCCCATCATATTTTAAAATGAAATAGAAATGGGGAGACAAAATTCCAAAAATGGTGGAAGGATGTAACAACCCATGTATTTATAAAATACTAATTTTCAATTTCTATTAATATTTATGAATAATACATATTTTTACATTAATGTGCATACTTTTTATGATATTGTACTCAACCCGCAATAATGGATTTCTTTTAAATCATATGTTTCACACAACAATGAGTTATACTGAATAATAAAATTATAAAATCATTATTCTAAATTGTAGTTAATGCGTAGTCATTGTATTGTATGGAATGAATAGTACAAAATACAATATGATTATTCATGTTGGTTATATTTCTATACATTTATTTGTCTACTATTTGTGTCTTAAAATAATAATTAATCAAATTTTATTCATAAAATACTCTAATATTTTCAAATGGTTGTTTTATCTCCTTTTGTGGAGAAGCATTTTTAAATGTAGTTTTCTTCACATTTATATGATATATTTTAAAAATTAAACTTATTATATATAATTGGGACATCATAATTTACTTTGTTAAAATTTTGTGTAATATTCCTATTATGTAAAATTTTAATGAATACTGCAAAATAACGCCTTTTATGTCAAAATTACATTTTCATCCAATTTATTTATTTCATTATATTGTAAATTAAATTATTATTTAAGTGTAATTGGATTATATTTTTATCATTTAATCCAATTATGGTCATTGTAAATAAATTTACATTGAAATTGGACAAAAACAAATGTCATTATTTTCGTAGGATTTACATCTTTAAAACACAATTTTTGGTTTTGATAGAAGAAATTTATTTTAAATTAATTTCTAAAACATCTGTATTTTGAATTTGAAAAAATGGATTACATATTTGTAATTAAGAGGTACCAATTTTGAAAATATGTAACTTTTAGTTTTGGAAATTATGAATAATAACTACAATAATAATTTCACTCACCATTGTTAAATAGTATGTTAGTTAAATAAGGGTATAAAATAATATTATCATAATTTGAAACAACCCTAAAACATGTCCTAATCCAATTGAATTGGATATTTCAGACAATTTTCGTCTTTTGGTCGATCTTTTGACCCCATGTATCAACTTGGGAGTGATAATGACATTTTATAGTAATTAATTTAAATTAAAGAAAAATATAACATAAACATGTATCTTTTACTAAAACAATTATTATATGAGGTTATGTAAGTGATCTCATAGAATATAAATTTTCATTATAAAGAAAATATATTTCATAAATCATTGTATTTACTTAATAATTTTTATAGAAACAATAAATATATATATTTATGACACAATGATGATGTAGTGATTACATTTTTAATGAATTATTTAACGAAGTGAGATTATTAATATAATGTTAAATTTATTTTGAATCTTTTTATTCCATACAAGAATTTTAAGGATGATTATAATTTTTTATCATTGAATTAATTTTGATTCTTAAAAAAATTGAATTTTTTATCGATTTTTAAAAAGTAATGATATGAATAGTATAAAAATTGTCTTAATTGAGTTTTAGAAAAAAATTCTATTTTATTAAATTATATTATAGTCCTAAAAATCTAATATTCTGAAAAATGTCATAGATAATGTTGGAAATTTCATTAATTAATAACATTAGGTTCAATTAACATTTTAATGTATCTATATTAAACATATAGTATGAATATACCAAAAGACAGGGTTAGAGTTAAATTAGTTATCAAAGGGATAAAACTAGACGATATGGTCATAATTGTGACTTTGTATTGTCTAAACACTATTGGATGATATTTTTTCTACCCAAAAACACCATATCATTGAAATAAATGACATTGGGACCATTTGAAAACGAATATAATTTTATAAAGAAATAATATTTCAATACCTTCCTAAATTACATCTCATCCCTCCTAAAAAAGGGAAACAAATATAACCATTCAATAACATATATATAGACTCTTGGATCCATCAAATTCTCCATATATATGGTCCCATAATAAATCCTTTCCGTTTAGAAGCCTTACCATTTAGAGAAGATAATTCAAGAAATCCATTATTCCAAATCCAAAAGGAGTTACACGATTTAGAGGTAACGTTTTCTCTCAAGTTAGTTTCATATAGTTTCCTTATTTTTTCCCTATTTTTGACTTATTCATTGACTACATAACAAAACCAGTATCCTAAATACAGTAGGAGGTTTTTCATAGAATAATCTGAACTAAAATTACACACACCTCCATCTAATTTCTAGAAACGTAATGTTTCTCTATATGGTGAACTACTTCTTCACTAAATGAGGATGGTTCAATATCCATCTACAAACTCTCATGATGGCCATTATGGTGGAAATGAATTTATATATGATATATATTATAATTATTTTGTCTCTATGATTCTATTATAATTATTTACAAACATACCTTTAATCTTTTCATGATATGTAAATATTATAATTATATTTGAGGAGGAATGTACTACCATCCCCTTAAGTGATATGAAAATGTTATTCCATACATGAAAAGATTAAAGGATGGATTTAATGAAAATATGTATAAAATATAAAATAGGATATTATACTATAATTATAATATATCAATGTATAGTTGAGTTTTCATTACATATTATATAAAAAATAAATGAAATTATCATTTACACGTACGTATGGCTTACCGTCCCCATGAATGGTTCATTTCATTTTTTATATCAAAATGTTAAGTACAATTATATATATATATATATTCCATAAATATATTATTATTAAATCATTAATATCATTCTGTAGATGATTTATTTCCTACTACATGGACAATTGACCTGAAAACATGTTTATTATCAACTCAAGTACCGAATATCGACAAAACAACCGATATTAACATACATAATTATGTAATTTTTATAACATAATGATAAGTACTATAAAATTAATATTGAACATGAATAACATTCTAAAGCATGAATATATTTACCTATGTTAATCATTCATGAATATAATGAATGAACGAGACATGTTAAAGTCAATGTAAGGGAAACTTTCACCCTCCACTTTTGGATAATGACTTCATTTTTGTCATGTATTCTAATTTCCATTTTCATGTTTTGAAATATGTTATACTATATCCTTATTTCTGTAAAAAAAATTCCCATGTGATGAGATACCCTTTTCTACCTCATCAACTTATTTTTATATATTTTTTAGTACCATTGTTAGGCTGCCAAAATTTTGTAAGGGACGTCGTGTCAAGCTCTTTTCATTGACGGATATTTAGGTTTATACTCGACTTTGTTTTAAACAGTGTATAAACCCATTTAAAATTTAATTTCAATCAATGGGAAACGTTTTTCTATGAAGAATTTTACTATATTAAAAAATGAATATTTCTTTTTAACGTACATGGTGACAATGACCATTCCACCACAATGAGCATTATTTAATATTTTCATTCCATAACAAGTTGTATTGTTTTCAAAAGAATACAATTATAATATACCATTTTTATGTATTTAAGCATTGAAAATGGTATTGAAAAATCATTTATTATGTTGATATCTTTAAATTTGAGTTCAATGTAGGAATGTTATATTTCCATTGTGCCTGTTTTATGTGTTATGAATATGTTATGGTTCTTGGGAATTCAATACATTTATGGGTGGTTCCTTGATTATTCTAGGGATGGGGATACCAAGATAGCACTCCAATTCAATGGGAAACGTGATAGAGGTGAATGTTAATGACTCTCCTAAATGATTTAGGGAATATACCATAATGGGTATTCTAAATGTAAATCCCTATGTAGTTGTGAAATATACATTGTATGTATGTTATGGATGCCACAAATTACATTGTGATTTATGACTTCTATGTGTTATTAAGAAAACTTATGAATTAAAATGTTATGTTAAAGATATAATAGTTTATGATTGATGTGTATGAGGTCATTGATTTCTATGTATTGGTGTAATAATGTTTTTTTCGTTATTTTATAACTGTAACTGACAATTTTTTGAAAAAATGTTACCATAAAATGAAATTTGATGTAAAAAAAACTCACAGAAGCTGAATTTCTCAAACACCTTATTTTATTTTATGGTTTGCAGGACAACCCTTATATGACTTTCATGTTCCTAAATAATATTGGAGTAATGAAAAATTTCATCAATAAACACAACCACCATTTATAACCCGAGTCAACTAAGCCATCAATGCAACCAAATTTTCACTTCTGATTCTGACCATTTTCGGATACTGATTTTGAATTTCATTTCTATTGGTATGCCTACCTAGAAAAGCTACTCTGTTTCATCAAAGAAAAATCATTCAGAACAATCATATCTTAGATAATGAATCATGTTAATCTATAAATGATATATCATTTCTATATTACTATAAATCAATTTATGGACATTAATTTGACAATTTCCTAACTCCTAATGTTATCTAAACCAACCTATAATACAATCTACAAGGACCCAGCCTTAAAACATTACATAATCATGAATTAAATTTATAATTCAGATTAATGATCTTTTCAGGTTTATTGTTTTAGATAACTAGTCCATAACTATTACATTACATCTCTAAAATTTCAATGTAGACATATCTATACAGTTTCCATTTTTTTATTAAAATGAAAACTATTTAAAAAATAGTCTCGTCTAGTTCCATAATTTAGATAACATGAAATTTCCTCGATCCCATCCTTGACCCTATTCATCTATAATTCCCATGAAAAACATTTCAGAACATTGGATGAGCATAAAATTCTCAGTAATGGTTATAAAATAAAGAATGAAAACATTATTCTTCTTTACATCAATAAAATAAAATCATTAACACACCTCATGAAATCATATTATTTATGATTAACACATATCAATCACAAATCATATTGGTTTCAAGTGGCATCCATAACATACATACATTGTAGCTTTCACAGCTACATATGGAGTAAAATTTAAAATACACATCACAATATATTCATTAAATATCTTAGGAGAAACATTCATGTTTATATCCATTATATAACACGATTCATTAGTGGGAAAACTCATGCTCAACCACTATATTTTTTGTCATCTAACCACACATATACTAAAACAATTCCCAAGAACCGTAACCTATTCATAAGACATAAAACAAACATAAATGAAAGACGACATTTCTACATTTCATTCACAATATTTCATGTAATTATATTGACATAGAAGATCCATTATCAGAATCATTTTCAATATCAAAATCCACAAAAGAGTATATGGTATTTATTTTCCTTATAAAAAATTACGACATGTTAAGGAATCCATATATCAAATAATACTCATGGTGGTGGAAAATTCGTTGTCACTGCATTAATTAAAAAGAAACATTCCTTTTTTTACTATAGTATAATTCCTCATAGAAAAAGATTCCCATTGAATGAAATTAAAATAAAAATAATTTTTACACCATTTAAAATAATTTTATGTATAATATAATTTATTCCCCAATAATAGGAGATTCAGACAAAGTCCTTTACCTCATGTCTGACTTAAACCATTATTTCTTGAATCATGAGAATATTAAACTAAAGTTAATTTCTACTTGCATATGACCCTTATTGATGTTTGTTTTTTAATATAACTTATTTCTATATTATAAACATTATTTAATCAATGAATTTAATAATGGCCATTTGGTCGATATTTTCTTCTTCACTCAAAAATAACACCTTATATTTACAAGTTGTCCATGTGGTCAGAAGTTCATTATCTACATAATTATATTCATGATTTAGAGATCATATATATCATTTATATCTAGTATATATATGTATTTACAATAGTAACTAATATTTGGAAATAAGAAATGAAATGCACCATTCATGGAGACAGTAAGTTTTACAAACACTTAAATTATACATTCATTTCTATTTATTCTTTTTAATGGAATTAAAACATGATGATAAATAGGTATATTATAATTCCAGCCTAATGTCAATTATAATTTCGTTAAATCCATTCATTATACATTCCATGTGTCACATGAACGAGACATATCGCATTGGGGTGGTGGTAGTACGCACTTCCTCGAATAAAATTATTGTGTTTACCCATTTTAGAAACCATAATGGTATGCTATAAATGAAATACAAATAATCATAGATAATATATATATATATAATATCACACATAAATATTTTTTAGTAACAATATCCAACATAAGGGGTTTTAGGATAATATTGAACAATCATCATTTCGTGAGGCTGTAGTTTTCCGTCCATAGAAAATGTATCTTCATTACCAATAAGATGGAGGTGTGTGTAAGTGTATTTCTAATACATCTCATAACACCAACCGTGTATATTTAGGATAATTTTTTAGTTATTAAATAAATGAATAAAAATATTTTAGTGGGTTGGAGAAGTAATATAAAAGAAAATAACATAAAAAAGACATTACCATTAAATCAGGTAACTCCCTTTGGTTTGAACCAAAAGGATTCCTTGAAGTGCCTTATGCCTATGGTAAGGAATCTAAGTGGAAGAAAGGGATATTGAGAGATTATATTTTCAAAGGATGGATGAGCCATTGAGCTTGGGAGGTGTGAGCAATGTGTTATAGGTGAGGGATTTTTATAAGGTGGAGGAGGGGTTCTTAAGGAAAGTTTGAAAATATTATTGAATTATATAATGATTTTCAGTTTCTAAAGATACAAAACATATTAAAGTCAATTATAATATGAATCTTGTTCGATATAAAATCATCCATTATTAATTAGACATGTTATGTATATATGTTTAATTTTTATAATATTATTTATTTAAATCATTGATTAATGTGGTAAACATCGAATCATTTTTGTGTCATAAATAATTTTATATATTTGATATATAAAAATTATATAAATAATAAAATAATGGAGTAAATATATTTATCTTTCATGTGATTATTTATATTCAAATATATCAATTATATAACCGTACATTAATTTTTTTATTAAAACAATACATGTTTGGGATATTTTTATTTTTTACTTTAAATAAAAAGATAATAATATCATTATCTTACCCAAGTCCATTTAAATGTCCAAAAGTATCACCCAAATACTGTATTAGCTGTCTATTAGTTATCCAATAAGTTTAGGACATTTGAAAATTTAGTTTTATATTAGTATAATATTGTTTTTACCTTGAATTGCGCTATTTACCATTAACTACAGTAAATAAAAGTCAAAAGTTAATATTCCCCAAAAATTATTTTAAACTTATTGAACACATTTTTACTTAAAAATATAAAACATATATATCTGATTTTCCAAATTCAATTCATAGAATTGGAAAATTTTAATTTAAATGAAACGGTCATTTTTTTAACTACAACTTAGTATTTTCACTATTCATAAAAAATTGATGTTTTTCAGACAAATACAAAAAATTCAGCTTAAGCTATATTTGATATTATGAATTCATAAATGATTTCTATTTTACCAAATTCAAAATATAGAAGTTGGATTAATTAATTGAATATTAATAAATGTTATCAAAAAATCATGTTTTTAAGGAATAATAACAGTCAAATGATCGACAATTGATTATGTCCAATTTCAAAGTGAAATTTATTCCAATGACATACATAGAATTAAATGGTAAAAATATAATCTAATTACTCTATAAAACCAATTAAAAAGATAATATAATCGTATAAATAAATAATATTAAAATTTACTTTTGATTTAAAATACAATATTTTTATCTTTTTATTAAAAAATGAATTTTATCAGAACAATAACAAATATTTACAAAAATTAATTTCTGATATCTATATTTGATATAATAATTTTATTTTTTCAAATTGAACTTATAAAAGATACCAAAACTATATTTTATGTGGGTTCTCCATTAAATGGCTTTAAATTGACCATTTAAAGAATATTAGAGTATTTATGCTTAAAATTAAATTCATTCACATTTTAAGCCACTAACTTTTATTAGATTAATGTAATAACATTAATAAAACATGTATAATAATATTGTAGTTAGTTCTATTAATTATAAAAAACTCAACGGTTAGGCGTTAACTACTTTTATATTATTATTTATTAGTATGACTCAACATTGTGTGCAACATAAGATTTAAATAAACCTGTTGTTGAGTATCAGGCATGCCATTGAACATAGAATCCATTTTAAAGAAAAATATAAAATTTTATTCATAAATATTAATAAATAAAAACATCTATTGTTCATTACTTACTTGAGATGTTATAAGAAGTCACGAGGGACTATGTTCCCAAAATTCGATTTAATGGTCTATTTTATCATATCGGGATTTGATATTTTAAAATAAAATATTCATAAATAAATATAATAATAATTTAATAATGAAAAATATTATTGGTTGAAGGTAAATCCTAGAATTTACCAGTAGATAATTAAATGATGGGTCTCCAAATAGAAGATCACCTAACACTAGAAAACCTAATGGTGGGTCACCTAACGATGAATCAAAAAATTATGGATCTCCCTCCTTCTGATCTTACAATGGTGGATCAACGAATAATTTATCACAGAATGGTGGGTCTTCCAATGTGGAATCACCGAACCATGTATCTTCCAATAGTGGATCTCTAATGGTGTATCTTCCAATAGTATATATTATAACTATTGAAATATGAAGATAAATTTATAACATAATTTTATCATTTCTATAACATGTTTGATATATTTTGATATCTCTTAATTAAAAAAATTTCTCATATATCATATTTTGTTCCTATAAAATAATGATTTAAATCATCATTGTGGAAATGATCTCTCAAAAAGTTTTGTGTTACCTCAATATCTTTTTCATGTGAATGGGATACATGATTCAAATTTATATTCTTTGTATTGGTATAATCTATAATTATAGGAACATGACTTTATTGTTATCTATAAGCTAGTATGGTGTATTCCATTCAGGGAATTTTTGCACATCAATATCAGGTGTCTATATATCCAGACTAAGTAATAGATATTGCAACAAAATTAACCTTTTTACAAAACTATAATATTGGTTCTTTTACCAAAATTTTACTAGTTCCCAACATGAATTTTATATATAACGTAAAAAAAATCCTATATGAAAATAAATTTCTAAATAAAAATAATTTCTTCTTGGATAAAACAATAAAAAATTATTTGTACAATAGGGGTATATCAAAATTTATTTGACAACACATTAATGAGATTATTTAAAATTTTCTTGAAATAGCCACACATACAACAACTGAACATAATATCTAGTTTTATATGATATAAATCAATAATGCCATTAATAATACCACTATAATTCATCAGATCCACTAATTTTATATTTTCATAATGATTAATCATACACTTAATACTCATAGTAGTAAAAAAGATTCTTGTGTTATCCAAAACAAAACATTTTACAAATATTTGGATGTACATTATTGAATTAATAAAATTTCATATTTATATTTTATACTATGTAAAACCATGAAATGATTTTTATTAACCCATTTTAATAATTTCAAATTAAATTTTAATGAATTTTTAAAACTATTAAAAATTTTATTTTCAGAAGATAATTTTTTTTATTATAAATGATAATTGAATAATTAGAATATTTTTAAATACATTTCATAAATTCATTAGAATTAAATATGAATTTTTAAAAACCATTAAAAATAAAAAAACATGATCAAGGTGAAAATTTGAAACTTTAAATTTATTAATTTATTATGAATGATTTTTTTTAAATTGATGATTTATAAATAGAGGGTTTTTTCAAAAATTCATAGTATACAATACAACCATTTGAGAGTTGATTATTGATATTGATTTGATATAGTGTTAAATCCAAATGTGCTTTATTGGAATGAACCATTATAATAGATTCATGTTGAGATACTATTGACAAGATTTTCCTAATGTCAATAAAATCTTGTTTCCTATATATTTGCACAACTAGTCTTGTTTAATTAAAAACAATAATTCTTTACATATCAATATTGTTTCTAAATAACCAATTACTGTCAGTGGTAATAGTTTATTTAATTCTATCAATTATTAAACACAATTTATTTATTTCAAATTAAATAATTTCTTCTTGGATTGGCATCACACAAAAATTATAATTAAATGCATCATTGACATTCATAGGATTTTATTGTGAAAAAAAATTGAATATCAACCTAATTTAAATGAGAAAATATAGTTTTTTGTATATATAGGTCTCCAAAAAATTACAAGGGATGGTATATACATGTTATTAAAATTCATTGAAAAAAGGTAATGATATCCCACTATCTTCTATATGATTGTGTTTAGGTTGTTCCTCAAAATTACATGATGATTAACTAGTTCATCTAAACCGTCATTGGGTATAGAATTTATATTAACATATTATAAATTATCACCATGATATTATAAATATATCTTAGGATAATCTGGATATCTTACCTCAAATGTAACATGTTTAGATTTTCCCACAATATTATTCCATCTATTAAACACCCTATAAGATTATTATATGATTAATATCCTAGGAAATTAACTCGTCACCATTGAAAAATTATTTGACTGGACTATCCATTAGATTGATAAAAAAGAGTTTTCATCCATGAAGTATATATTAGATATACTTAATTTTTTATTTCATTACGTAATTCATAAGGGCTGTCCATTATAAGATATATAATTTATACACTATTGATATTGTAATAAGTTGTATTACAATATTCATCCGTAAAAAATTATTTCAATCGTATTAATTTCACATGGTTTGGAAAATTAATTTTTGAGTAAAGTTAATCTTTTCTAGTACAACATTTATATTATGCGTCGTATGAAGAAAAATCTAATGATTATAGACATTTTGTAACTCCCCGACCCCAGTGACCCAGATTCGGTCCATTATTACATAATATTGGTATGACAACAATAGATCAAGTCTCGAAAGACCGATTAGTTTAGTATCCTTGGAATAACTATAAACATTCATAAAGTTTACATTACATCATAAAGTGAAAAAAACAACAACAACATCTTGAGGTCATATCCCATCATACTATCCCTGTAGGTGATTCCTAAATTACTTCTTCACATCCTGGGAAAATAAAACACTGAATGGGGTGAGTTCAGATGCTCAGTAAGGATAACAATATAGCGGAAACATTCATAAATAAGGAAACACATAAAAGGAAATGTATAACTAAAAAAATCCTTTTAAACATGAACGTCAACATAATATGTAAAAGATAAAATGAAATAATGTCATTTAGTTATTCACATGGATATTCAACTAGTCAAATAATCACATGCAATATCAATAACAAGTTTTATAATGATGGAATGCATATTTCCAGACTATCATAACCACATAGTCAAGGCCTCGTGCCAAGACTACAAATAAGATTTTGTCAAGGCCTTGTTCCAAGACACTATATTGTCTCATGAGACCTACTGATGCATTGAGGAGCTATAGTGGGATCCATCCATCACTTATTACGTCCAATGCATTCCTCATATGAACACGTTTAAACATAACATAAACATTCGTATTAAAACTAGCATAGGAAATGTCAATATTTTATCCATAAACAATGAATGGAATAAAAATAACATATCCATAGTCAAACATATCACAAAAACATCAATATAATGTGGAAGTTTTGTATCATAATAAATCAACTTCAAATAAGCTTAAAATCCATCAAAGGATGCTGACATAGATGAAATCAAAAACTATTTGAGAGAAATATCTCCTTTTTTGAAATAAATTAAAATTCACATAATTATAAAATAAATTATTTACTTGAAAAATATTATTATAATCTTTTAAGGTAATATTCTAAGAATTTATAACTGTAAAAAATATCCTCACCCGCCGTATAAATTAAAAAAGTCATTCTTACCTTAATTTTGTCGAAAATGTTAAAAAGGTCCTTATCTTGAAAATGACGTAAAGATTCTTTATAATATTCTTATAAAAAGTTAAAAAAGGGTATAAATTACTTTAACCCATATTTTGTGAAATAGTAAAAATAATTTGAAATACATTTTTAAGAAACATTGATGTGGATGATAAAGAGGTCCCAATAGATAATTACGTATAAACAACCTCAAATAATGAAGAGATTGTGAAATAAACCCTTACCTTGTACTTTTCCATAGTCGATGGTATGTAAAACTCATGTATAATAGTTAAAACATTGTTAATAAATTATAAAATAACCATAGACATAATTATTATATCATATATGATCTTCTAATAATGATCTGTTAATAATATTTTAGAATTATCGTCGTTTCGGGTGTAAACTTACTCGTTTTATTTTATATGTTTTGTTACATAAGTCATGTTTGTATTGGATGGGTTGTATATTATTCATATCCAGAATGATATAATGTTCTTAAAAATTAATTTTAATAATAAAATGAGAATTATTCTTGAATGGATATGATGGGGAATGAATCTCATCGTGTTCGTGGACACGGTAGTCCGTACATACGCACAAGCGACAATATCATTATTTTAATATTAAAATAATATATAATTGGATGGTATATAATATATAAAGAATAATTATCATGTTATATGTATTATTTACAAGAATTAAATATCATTATAATACCCATCCAAAAAATAATATATTGAATAACAATTACACCCCGACATGGAGACGGTAAGTCGTACGTACGCACCTATGGTGACATGTCATTCAAAGGATGGAGAGAATACTGAATATGGTTGTACCATATTTATATTAACATAATAGTATATATAATATACTGTAGTTATTATTTTATAATGGGAATAACAATCATAGAAGATGTTGAAGAAGAAAAGAACATGAAAGAGGGTGGTGAAAACATTACATCTTCTTCAGGTTCTTCCATTTGATTTGATCAAAAGGTCTCCATAGGATGGATTTTGGATCAAACTAAGGTCTCTAAGTAGAATTAATGGATGTGGAGACAATATTTGGGCTGGTTTTGGCTGATCAAAATGGCTTTTAAGGTGTAAAATTGTGAGAAGGGGGAGTGCCCTTTTATAAGAGGGGTGAGGGGCACCTTAGGAAAAGGTGGAAATATTATTTTATAATAAATTCAAATTCGGTTACTAATGGCTCCAAAGTGGATTATTTAAATTTTAAGGTTGGTATAGGTCTATATCCACTCAACCTATATGTTTTAGTCATGTTTGGGTCACTTTATTAACCCTATCTTTTAGTTTTAACTCTATGTTAATTAATTTGACACTTACCATGTCTCTTTGTATTTTTGTATTATATAGTCAATAAACATACTATAAACATCAAAGAGACCCACAAGTATTCCATTAATGATAAAAATATCATTATATAAGTCTTTTGGACGAAACATAGATTTTTATGAATAGAATATAAATTAATAATATAATATTCTTTTAAAAAACCATTTTATGTCAATTTTGACAAGATTGGGTATTTTGTTTTTTATAATTTCAAAACAGCTTTATTACTTCGAAAACAATTTATATAATCAGTTTTAATATATCATATTATCCGAGAAAATTATTGGAATTTATAAAAAGTCTCAAATTACATTTATTTTGATATTTATACTATCAATTATTTTAATATTTCATTAATTTGGTAATTACTGCATCACCATTGTGTCGTAAATAAATTAAATTATTTAGTGTATAAAAATTATAAATAAAATACCATTATGTATGAAATCTTTTTAGATTTCTAATGAATATTTATAATTTAATTTATCTTATGTATATCCCTATATTAAAAATGTTTTATTTATTAAACATTGATTTTAACTCTTTTAACTCTTCTTTGAATTAAATAGTAATAAATGTCCTAATCTAATCCAAGTGGACCTAGATGATAATATTTTATTCATAAGGTTGTTTTTACCCAAGATACACTTGTCTAATATAATTAGGGCATGTGTTAGGGTTATATTAATATCATTTCTACCCTTAATTACCCTATTTACTTGTAATTGTGGTAAATAAAAGTAAAAAGTTACTATTCCCCAAAAATTAATTTCATCACATTGAACCAAATTTTACACCTTGATATTTACCATATCTCTCAGAATTTCTAAATTCAACTCGCAGAAGTGATAAAATTATGTTTTATGTGAATTTTCAAATTCTCTTAGGAGGTGGGTAAAAGACAGCTAAATGTTCAATAATTTTTTTATATATCTAAAATTATTCTAAACTAACTCCAATGAATTACATTGAATTTAAATAGGTATTATGCATATATTTTGACAATAATTAAATTTAAATAAAATATATAATTATTTAAATAAAATATCGGCTTTAACCAATAACTCACTGTTTTTTGCACTATTCATCAAGAATTGAATGGTTTTAGAAAAATACCAAAACATCACCATAGGCTAATTTCAATATTTTGAATCCAAAAATGAAGTCCATTTTGGATGATAAAATTTATAAAATTTCAAAAGGTGTGTATTACTAATCATAACGGCTAGTTTGATTGGTTGTGGTGTGTGTTAGAACTCGTAGTTGCGTACAACACACGTTATTGTATTATTCAAAGTGAAGCGTACCGTTGAAGCTTGGGGTGTTAAATTCTCCCCTCCATAAAATAATTTCATCCTTGATGTTTCTAGAATACTCCCGCATGAAAATACATTGGTGGTTCTTCATCATGAGTTCCTCGGGTTCCCACATTGCCTCTTCCATCTTATGGTTTCTCCATAGAACTTCTACCAGACAAGTCGTCTGGTTTCTTAGAATTTGTTCTCTGGTATCAAGAATCCTGATGGGCTCTTCTCAATAAAACTGATCGGGTTCCAATTCTAATACCCCATATGTGAGTACATGCATTGGGTCATTCGTGGATTTTCTCAACAGTGATACGTGGAACACATCGTGAACTTTGGAGAGACTTGGCGGCATTGCCAAACGGTAAGCTATAGCCCCAATTTGTTCTAGAATTTCAAATGGTCCGATGTACCTGGGACTCAATTTACCTTTCTTACCAAAACCTATAACTCCCTTCCATGGAGATGCCTTCAAGAAAACATGATCTCCTACTTGAAATTCCAAATTCATTGTTTAATTATCGACATAGCTCTTCTGCCTACTTTGAGCTACTTCGATGTGGTTTTGGATTACCTTCACCCTTTCCATCGTTTACTCCACTAGTTCTGGGCCTATAAGTTTTCTTTCACAAATTTCATCCCAACAGGTTGGTGTGCGACATCTCTTTATGTATGATGCTTCATATGGTTCCATCCAAATACTTGAATGGAAGTTATTGTTATAGGAAAATTCTACTAGAGGTAAATATTGATCTGACGTACACTGAAAGTCAAGTGAACATGATGTCAACATGTCTTCTAAGGTTTGAATAGTTCGTTCTGATTGTCCATCAGTTTGGGGATGGTAGGCAGTGCTCAAAAAAAGTTCAGTATCTAAGGCCTTCTGAAGACTCTTCCATAGTCTTGATGTAAAATGGGGATCAAAAACAGAAACAATTGATAGGGGTAATCCATGAAGTCTCACAACTTCGTTAATATATAGTCTTTCTAAACGTTACAGTTGTAGATATTCTCTTATAGAAAGAAAATGTGCTCACTTGGTAAGACGATCAACAATAACCCATATTTCATTGTTTCTTATAGGATTCTATGGTAGCCCCATGACAAAGTCCATCGGGATATTATCCCATTTCCACTCAGGTATGGGAAGAGGATGCATGACTCTTCTAGGCTGTTGCTTTCCATCTTTCACTTGTTGAAAAACTATACATCATGACACAAAATCAGCAATCTCCCAATTCATGTTTTCCCACCAAAAATCATCTTTCAAATATCTATACATTTTGGTGCTCCCTGGGTGTACAGAGAAATTAGAGCTATGAGCATCATCTAACAATTCCCTTTTTAGATCAGGTATATTGGGAACACAAAATCTCTTCCCAAATTTCAAAATTCCATCTTTATACACAAATCCACTCAATATCCCATCATTCAAAGCATTAATCTTATTTTGAAATTCTTCATCATCGGTCTGAGAACTATTTATCATTTCTAGTAAAGATGTTTTGGCAACCATTCGAAAAAGTATTGATGTTTCACCTTCCATGGTAACTCCCATATCCATTTTCAAGAGATCCAGGAAAATTGGATCCCTTTCAATTATCATCACGTTCAAAACTCCATGGTCATTTCTGCTCAAATCAACTTCCACCTTATTTTCCTTCCTTGGGTGGTAGTCTATCATGCAATAATTATCCTTGAGTAGTTCAAGCAATCGCCTTTGCCTCATGTTGAGTTATTTCTATGAGAAAATGTACTTTAAACTCTCGTGATTGGTATATATCTCACATTTTGTCACCATAAAAAAAATGCCTCCATATCATCAAGGAAAATATTATAGCAGCTAACTCAAAATCATGAGTAGGATAGTTTTTCTCGGGAATGTTTAGCTGTCGTGATTCATAGTCAATAACCTGATCAATCTACATAAGGACACAACCAAGTCCTTTCTTCGATGCATCACTATAAATAACGAACCCATCATTCATTGATGGTAGAGTCAATATAGGAGAATTTAATAATATTCTATTCTATTATAAAAACATTCTTCGCACTCTTTTTTCCAAAAAAAATATAACCCCTTTATGTGTGAGCATCGTTAAATGGTTAGCCAATATGGCAAAATTTTGGACGAAATGCCAATAATAACCTGCTAAACTAATAAAACTGCGTACCTCAGTTATACTCGTCAGGGCTGGCCATTATTGGATTTCCATGGTCTTAGATGTATCAATAGTGATTCCATCATTAGAGAAAATATTGGCCAGAAAAGAAATCTCTGGAAGCCAGAATTCAAATTTGCTAAACTTCCCAAATAATTCATGTCTTCTTAGAGTCTTCAGGATAATGTGCAAGTGATTTTCATGATCTTCATAGATTTTGGAGTATACCAAGATATAATAAATAAATACCACAAAAAATTCATCGAGATATTTCTTGGAAAATCCAATAATTAGATCCATGAATACAGATGGTGCTTTAGTCAGTCCAAAAGGCGTTACTGTAAACTGATAATGCCCGTACCTGGTTTGAAATGCTATCTTCGGAATGACTTAATTCTTCACACACAACTGATAGTATCCAAATCAAAGGTCAATCTTTGAAAACTATTGATATTCATGCAGTTTAACAAATAAATCATCAATTCTATGTAGGGGATACTTGTTCTTTATTTTTATATAGTTGATTTCACTGTAGTCGATACATAGCCTCATAGATCCATCTTTCTTCTTAACAAGAAGGACAGAGGCGCCCCTTGGAGAAGCATTAGGGAGAATAAATCCTTTATTACTCAATTAATCTAGTTATTTATTTAGTTCCACTAATTATATAGTGTCCATTCTATAAGGTGTCTTCGATATAGGCCTTGATCTAGGAATTAAATCAATGGAAAATGCAAATTCTCGTTCTCGAGGTTGTCTATGTAAATCTTCCAGAAACACATATACATATTCTTTCACAAAAGTTGCATTCTGTATTTGAACATTCCATTCCTTACCCACAGTCATTTCATTCTCTTCCTCCCCAATAATTGAATTTAGTTGAGCTACTAGTGGTGGATCTATATAAGAATTGGGTGGTGACAATTATGCTCTAAATATAAGGTGTTCCTTATTATCATCATCAAAAATTGTAACCTCCTTCTTCTTATAATAAATCTTCAAATCA
Organism: Viscum album; assembly: GCA_963277665.1. Lineage (NCBI taxonomy): Eukaryota > Viridiplantae > Streptophyta > Magnoliopsida > Santalales > Viscaceae > Viscum > Viscum album. The sequence goes on along the minus strand of OY728152.1, from coordinate 860,918,904 downwards.
TGGTCCAAAAGCCAATCCATACTGAGGATTATATCAAACTCAATAATAGGTATGACGATTAGATCAACGGATAAAGAACATTTATGTGCTCTAATGGGGACTGATTCCCAAAACATTGTTGCAATGATACTTCCCTTAGGAGTTTTAACTGAATACTCCCTTGTAAAACCATATTTGATATATCTAATTTTCTTAGAAAACTGGGAAGATATAAAATAATTCGATGATCCAGAATCAAATAATGCAATTGCTAAACATGAGGAAATCATTAAATTACCTGCCACTACGTCTTTCGGTGCTTCTTCATCAGCAGTAGTGATAGAATAAGCTTGGCCTTGATCCCATGGACTATTATGAGGTAAGTTCCCCCGACACTTAGAAAATTAAATTTCATAATGTCCCATATACCTGTAATTGTAGCATTGGTCATTGGTAGCTTCATTCTTCCCCTTGCAATCACGAGCTTTGTGGCCTTTTTCACCACACTTGTAACAGAATCTCAGTCCTTTCAAGCAAGTACCATGGTGTTTCTTCCCACATTTACTACAAAATAGATATTAAAAATTTCCCTTCTTTCCCTTATTTCCATTCCTAGATTGATTAGAATATCTCTTCTTCTCTTTCTTTTCTTTTAAGTCATAAGACATAGAGAATTCCTTTTCTGTCTTGATAGCACATGAGAAAATGTCCGCATACGATGAGAAGGTTTGTGAGACTAATGCTCGAGGGAGAAATGGTTTAAAACCATCAAATAAAAGATAAATATTTACTTATTGGGTTATATATATAATCTCCAACATACTTTTCTAACCTCGTAAATTTAGCCTCATACTTTGCGACATTCTAATCCTCATTTTTCCTAAGATGCATAAATTGCCTTTCCATATCAGCTCGATGGTCACAAGGAAAGTATTTTTCTAAAAACATATCTTTTAACTCCCTCTATTCAATATTTGATACTTCATCATCTTCCTTTGTGTTTTGAATCAATGACAACCATTGATCAGCATCTCCAGTGAGGCGGTAAACTGCCATGATAACTCTTTCCCTTTCACTAATCCCCAAAGCCTGAAATATTTTCTCTAGGGAACTTATCCATTGCTCAGCTACCAATGGATTTTTACTCCAATTGAATGTTGGTGGTTTCTGCCCCATGAATTGATCTAACGTTGTTCCTCCACGTTGTGGATCAGGGGGCTCAATACGGGTAAGCTTATTATTCATAACATGAGTGAGTTATCCCGATATGGTGATTAGATGATCAAAACCAGTTGAATGACCAGCTCCACTATAATTATCTTGAGATGGAGGTCAATCCCTACATGGTGTGCATGCATTGATACGGTTTCCATTTATTCCCCTAGGCTCCATTTCTAAACAATGGATGAAATTAGATCAGTTTATCAATCAAAATACATAATTCCATATTTGTAAAACAGTTAACATAAATTGAATAGTTTATGGATATAATCCATAATCATTAAAATGTTTTACATGAGGATGTATATACTCATAATCCCTTCATAATGGTTTGTAAAGAAAATGAGAATTATCCTAAGCATATCCCCTGGGAGTGTCATAACCAATAGTGCAGCAAGGCCCACTGTCGTGCACCAGTTCCCGTTCGAGTCTAGCTCAAAGCTGTGTTTTCGGGTTTTACCCCTAGGTAAATCTGTGTCAGACCTGCCTCTACCTGCTCGTATCTAGACATGGATGTATTTCTAGGAAAACTCACAAAATCTCTACAATAATTAAATTCTAGGAAGTTCTTCTATACTATTCCTCAATGTTCATCTTAGGTCTATGTTCTCTAATCAGAGTTTATCTAAATCTAGCTTCCATGGTTTGAACAAAACATCCTATGACACCAACAGTAAGGCCTCAGCCCCAGTTAACCAGAGTTGGTGCATTATTACATAATATTGGAATGATCACCAATGATCATGTCTCGAAATACCAATTAGTTTAGTAGCCTTTGAATAAATAGATACATTCATAATGTTTACAATACATCATAATGTGAAAACTACAACAACATCATCTTGTCTTCATATCCCCTCATACTTCCCTGCCGGTCATTCATAAATTAAATTTCCACATCTTGGAAAATAAAACATTGAAAGGGGTGAGCTCAGATGCTCAATAGGGATAACAATATAGTGGAAACATTCATAAATAAGCATAAACATTTAAGGTAATTTATAACTAAAAAAATCCTTTTAAACATGATCTTCAACATAATATGGAAAAGATAAAATGAAATAATGCCATTTACTTATTCACATAGATATTATACTAGTCTAATAATCACATGCAATATCAATAACCACTTTCATAATGATGGAATGCATAATGCCAGACTATCATAACCACATAGTCAAGACCTCATGCCAAGACTACAAATAATATTTTTTCAAGGCCTTCTGCCAAGACACTAGTTTGTCTCCAGAGACCTACCGACACATCGAGGAGCTATAGCGGGCTCCACCCGTCACTTATTAAGTCCAATGCATTCCTCATATTAAAAGGTTTAAACATAACATAAACATTTGTATTAAAACTAGCATATGAAATGTCAATACATTATCCATAAACCATGAATGGTATAAAAATAACACATCCACAATCAAAAAAATCACAAAACCATCGATACAATGTGTATATTTTATATCATAATAAATAAATATCAAATAAGGATAACATCCATCAATGGATGTTGACATAGATGAAATCAAAAACTATTTGAGAGAAATGTCTTCTTTTTTAAAATCATTTAAAAGTAACATAATTATAAAATAAAATATTTACTTTAAAAATATTCTAATAAGAATGTAACGGAATATTCAAAGATTTTATAATGGCTTCAAATAGCCGCACCCACCATATAAGTTAATAAAGACATTCTTAACTTAATTTTGATGAAAATGTTAAAAGGTCCTTATTTTGAAAATGACATAAAGATTCCTTAATAAACATCTTATAAAAAGTCAAAAAAGGGTATAAATGACTGTAACCTATATTCTGTAAAATAGTAAGAATAATATTAAATACATTTTTAAGAAACATGGATGTGGATGATAAAGAGGTCCTAGTAGATAATTACGTATAAACAACCTCAGATAATGAAGAGATTGTGAAATAAACCCTTACCTTGTACTTTTCCTTAGTCTATGTTATGTTAACCTTTTGTATAATAGTTAAAACATTGTTATTAAATTATACAAGAACCATTTACATAATTATGATATCATATATGATCTTCTAATAATGCTTTGTTAATAATATTTCTGTATTATCGTCATTTCGGGTGTTAACATACTCATTTACTTTTATATATTTTGTTAAATAAGATGTGTTTGTCATGGATAGGCTGTATCTTATTAATATATAGAATGATATAAAGTTCTTAAACATTAATTTTAATCATCAAATGAGAAGTAGTTTTAAGTAGATACGATGGGGAATGAATCTCATCGCGTTCATGGAAACTATAGTCCGTACGTACACACGAGCGACAATATCATTCTTTTGATATTAAAATAATATATAATTGGATGGTATATCATATATACAAAATCATTATCATGTTATATTAATTATTAAATGAATTACACATCATTATTATACCCATCAAGATAATAATATATTGAATAACAAATACACCACGACATGGAGACGATAAGCTGTACGTACGCACGCATGGTGACATGTCATTCAAAGGATGGATAGAATACTGAATATGGTTGTAAAATATATATATTAACAATATAGTATATAAAATATACTTGATTTATTTTTTTACAATGTGAATAACAAAGAAATATGATGTTTAAGAAGAAAGGAACTTGGAAGAGGGTGGTGAAACATTACATCTTCTTCGGGTTCTTCCTTTTGATTTGATCAAAAGGGCTCCTTAGGTTGGATTTCTGATCAAACTAAGGCCTATATGTTGAAGTTAGGGAAGTTGATAGAATATTTTGGGAGTTTTTGGCCGACCCAAAAGGCATTGAAGGTGTGGAATTGAGAGAAGGGTGAGTTTCCTTTTATAAGAGGGGTGAGGGGCACCTTAGGAAAAGCTAGAAATATTATTTTATAATAAATTTATATTCGTTTTCTAATACCTCTAAAGTGGATTATTTAAATTTTAAGGTGGGGATATGTCCAAAACCACTAAACCAAAAGGTTTTAGACCAGTTTGGGTCACTTTATAAACCCTATCGTTTATTTTTAACTCTTAGTTAATTAGTCTGACACTTTCCATGTCTCTGTGTATTTTTATATTATATATTCAATAAACATACTAAAAACATCCAAGAGACCCCAATGTGGTCCATTAATGATACAACTATCATTATATAATTCACTTGGCCGAAATTTAGATTTTTAAGAATATAATATAAATTAATAATATAATATTTATTTTAAAAACTATTTTATGTCAATTATTTTAATATTTTTTTAATTAGGTAATTACTGCATTCTCATTGAGTCATAAATAAAAGAAATTATGTTGTGTCTAAAAATTATATATATAATAAAATTATGTAGGAATTTTTTTTACCTTTCTAATTAATATTTATAATCAAATTTATCTTTTGTATAACCCTATATAAAAATTGGTTTAGTTATTAAACTTTGATTTTAACCCTTTTAACTCTTCTTTGAATTAAATAATAATAAATATCCTAGTCTAATCCAAGAGGAACTAAATTATAATATTTTATTCCTAAGGTTTTCTTTGGTCGAGATACAGTTGGTCAATAGAATTAGGACATTTGTTAGTGTAATATTAATATCATTTTTACCCTTAATTACCCTATTTACATTTAACCGTGGTAAATAAAAGTAAAAAGTTACTATTCACCAAAAAATATTTTCATCTCATTGAACAAAATTTTACTCCTTTGTATTAACTTTGTCTCTCGGATTTTTAAAATTCCACTCACAAAAGCTGTAAAATTATGTATTATGTGATTTTCCAAATTCTCCAAGGAGGTATGTAAAAGACGGTGAAAAGTTCAATAAAAATTTTATATGTCTAAAATTATTCTAAAATAACTCTAATGAAATACATTGAACTTATATATGTATTATGTATATATATTGAATTTAGTTAAATTTAAATAAAATAAATAATTATTTAAATAAAAATTTAGTTTTAACCAATAACTCAGTGTTTTTCATTATTCATAAAAAATTGAAATTTTTCAGAAAAATACCAAAAATTAACCCTAGGCTAATTTCAATATTCCGAATCCAAAAATGAAGTCCATTTTGAAAGAATAAATTTATAAAACTTCAAAAAGCGGGTATTACTATTCATACATGCTTGTTTTATTAGATGTGGTGTGTGTTAGAACTCGAGGTTGCGAACAACACACGCAACAGTATTATTCAAAGAGAAGCGTACTGTGGAAGCTTGGGGTGTTACACATTTTTTTGAGAATATTTATTCAAGATAATGATTTTCAAACTTATTACTATGATCACTTATTTACTTCATAACTATATCTCTATAATTATTTTATTCATATTTATCATACATATTATAATATGAGAAAAATCACTTTTAAGAGGTAGAATGAATACACAAGTATATGTAGAAACTTCATCTACTAGAACATATAAATATTTCTTCCACATTAATAAAGAAACTCAATAAGTTCCAAACCAGTCCATGTAAACTAACTATAGAGGTTGAGAAGTTAAAATGACCTTCATTGATTTGAAATATATTTTTTTTAAATACCATTTTATATATTGGTTACATACATTTTCATTTATGAATTATAATTTAGGTATATCCTAGACAGATTCATTCCTAGTTTGAATTCTAAGTGAAAAAATATTGATATTTATTTATCTCTATATAAAAAAGAAAATATTCTCTATGCATGTCACATAAAAATTAATTTTTTGAGAAAATAAAGAATTTAAATTTATAGCATAAAAAATATCATTTCTAAAATTTGTAAAATATAATTAATTTTTATAATCAAAAACATTTTAGGGTTTTTTTTCAAATATAAAATGAAAATAATCATCAAATAGCTATGAAATTATAAGATGATTATACATTAATCCATCTTAAATTAAATCTCTATCAATAAAAACATTTTAGTGTTTTAATTTATTCAAATACCCAATATTTTTACATTGACATTATTAGCAAATGTTACATGTCCACAGTCAACCTTGATTAGATTCTTGATACCTGAATAGGAACAATTCATGTTTTTATGGCCTCCACTAATGATATACCATATACTTTTATTTGGTCTAGAAAATCATGTAATTAATGATCTATGAATCCATAACAGTGTAACATGTTTAAAATAAGAATATTTAATATTTTTACGAAAAAAATTTTATTGGTATAGAAGAATAAAACCTAAAAAGATACGTAGAAGAACAGGAACAATGAATAAATTTATTTTTTAATAATCCTTCTTTTTCTAGTTTTAAACCCAATGACATAAGTATTTTTTTTATTTTAGTTTCATTGAAATATTTGTTTTCGATTCTGTTTATTTCACTTTTAAAATCATAAAATTTCTTTTAAAATTTATCAGTTCATATCCATAACTTTTTTTCTCATTTATGAAATGATAATTTTTATCCTTCTCTATATTGTGATCATATTTAAAACAAGTAGTCATAGAATGCATCTGCTTATATATTTTATATTTATTATTATATTCATTTAATGTATCATAAAAATTATTTTAGTTTTAAAATATTTATTAATTATAATTTTCTAGTCACTATTATTAATTTCTATATTGATTATAACTAAGAAGAGGATATTCTGGAAATAATATTCTATACCTCATATGGGTTTTTTCATAAAGAATATTTTATTCAACTTTTTGGATTTATTTTATTCTGTAATTAGTATCACTTGAGTTCCATTATGAGGAACTCAAAGTTTCATTAAAATAAATATAATACCTATTAACCTTTTTATCATATTTCATCTTAAATTTAATCTTATGTCTATTATAATTGACTTGAATGGTCATACAAAATTCAAAAAAACTAATTCATTTGAAGTATCATCCTTCTTCTAGTCATTTATTCAATTAATGACATTGTTATACGTTCCATTATAATTTGGTTTTCAAAATTATATAATACATTTATGTAATTTCATGAATAATCGAGAAAAGTGGTTCGTTTATTCATTACTATTAGTAGGTGATTTGTCATCGCATGAGATTTTATATTATTTCGTATCTTTTAATAAGTATTAGTTTTTAAATATAAATATATTGACAAAAAATTCACAGACTTCTTAATTTTTTAATTTTATTTCCAATTGAAAAATTTAGATTATATATAATAACATTAATAAAAGACAACTATTATCACATGAATCTATGATTGCACGTGATGTTCCACTTTATCTTCCAAGTAAACATCTCAACAACTCTATCACTAGTTATTTGACAGAATTTTTTTCCCAAGTTATTAGATCGTTTAAAAAATATCATTTTTCCTATGATAGATATCAAAAATAGTTTCATCATGATTCAACAAAATTTTATGATATTAACTAGAATAATTTTTTTAACACACATAATTTTCATTATATATTCCTTCCTAAGAAATATATAATGAATCTGAAATTTCATATGTATTTTTACATGAAATAAATATGTTTAAATCCTTATCTTGTAAATAAAATATTATAATTACATAAGTTTTGTCATTATATTAATTTCTCAATGTGGTATTAAGGTTAGATAAAATAATTATATAAATGACACAAACTTTGGAAATCATTTTACATAACCAAACACATTATATATACAATATTAATATTATCTATCAAAGTAATGTTTTTTATATTTAATAAATATATATAGTTCAAACAGTAATATACATTAAAACCAAATAAATCACAAAATGGAATAACAGATGAAGTTAAATCTAAATTTGATACCTAATGTAAATACCCCTACCCTGGTAATATAATAATAGTGAATACATTATTAAATTAGAATAATATATAAGGAATCATATCCCCAAGGGCCAAATACTATAGAATTTTTTTAAAAAAACATACATGATATTTACAAATAAATTGAACATATAAAATACGATATATTAACTCCATTGAAATCTCAATTATTGAAATATGTTAACGTAGAATGTTTTCTAAAATATTCTTCTTGGCATCATGGGGAAAATGAGGAGTAATAAATGGGTTTCAGCAAATTAATCATCAGATTATGCATATTATGAAATTAATCATAAATAATAAAAATATATTATGAAATGGTAAATAACTAAAACACATTTAATTTATAAAATAACTTAATAATAATATAGGGGTATTAAATGTAAATAACATCATTTTATAATTACATTATCTAAAAATAATCCCTCGATGTAAAAAATTATGATAATAAAATTCAATACCATAATCTCATAATGTGGTAATATAAAATGTGGGATATCATAAACATACCATGATGGCTTTAGGGAAGTAACCATACATAAATGAGAAATGCCTCAACCAATACCTAAACTACTTTATCTCATTAGACCAACTGATACTGCAAGGTGTTATAGCAGGCCCATCCCATCACTTACTAATTCCAATAAATTCCTAAAATGAAATGTATGAAAAATTATCACCAAATAAATTCATTTTTAATGTATAATTTTTAATGATAATTAAATTTTCCCAATAAATAATCATAAAAATAAGACATATTATTCAATATGATGAATGGTATCAAAATAAAAAATTCAAAGTAAAAATGATTATAAACATTTAATCTTTTATGTTAGGTTGTTTAATAAGAGTCTTACCTAAATTATGCATAAGATTAAACAATTGATTGTGGAATAAATGAAAATAATTTATTAACATCATTGGAAAATTATTATGTATAGTAACATTTTTTACCTTGAAAAAACATATTTTTAAAATGATGCGAAAAAATAAAATTTAACCATTCCATTGAAAATAAAAATTTGAACGTCTAATGTAAGATTTAGTTCCTAAATTATTCATTAATGTGGGAAAATACACACATATTTTATAAGTTTAAAAAGCATTACTTTAGTAAATTTTAAGAAATTGATATAAAGAACCACATTTAGAAAATGATTAAAACATTCCTCTAAATCCATTTTTCAATATATAAATAATGGAAAATGTAGATTTATTTATTTAAAGGATAAAATTAAAACAATATTTGAAAATATTCTTGGAGAACATGTATGTAGAAGGGAAAAAATTACTACTAGATACTAAAACATAAACCCCTGAATGACAATAATATTTTAAAATAAACGAATACCATAGGTTCTATTTCATCCATGAAAATTTGAACCCCTTGTATAGTGGGAATAAAAATATATTTAACTTATACAATAATCATATTAGCATTTATGATATAATATTTTATCCCAATATAACATTTTATTGTACATTTGTTAAAAATATTTTATTCATTTCACTTTTTTGGTTAAAAATTACTCGTTTTCTCATTCATGTTTTGTATTGAATAACCCTATTATATTCCTAATGATATAGATCAATCATCTCTAAAATAATATTAATATCTTAAATATAAATTTTATTCATTAAATATAATTGTAGAACCATTATTTAATAATGTTCATATAAAATAAGTCACATTACTTAGTGGAGATGGTATGTCTTATAATTCACTAGTGATTTTATATTTTTAAATGGTTGAATGTGTAAGAAATTTAATATTATATCCTATTACCAAAAATCAAAAAATATCATACATTTTATATAATTACATTTTCTCCATCATTTTAACAACCAATGTAACGTTGTGATGAATAATGAATTAAACCACTATGTTGAGATGATATGTCGTACATACACACAAGAAAAAACCATAATTTTTCATATGATTGATAAAAGATATAATTTTTTTATAATCATAGAAAACATCAAAATATTTTTTTAATTATATATTTATAATTTCTTAATTGGTAAAACACATGAATATAATGTAGAACTAGAGATGAACTTCAATCAGTTGGAAATGAAAAGTACCTCTTCATCGATTGACTTCCATTAAATATATTCGTATGGGATACATTGATGGTATTATTTGATGGAAAATAAATACAAAAAGGATAATGTTTTTTAAAGGTAAATGGGTTGGTTTTCATAATTATATGGTTCAATGTGTTTTCAATAAGTGTGGTATGATGTACTCTTTTATAATTGAGGTTAGGGGTACATTTGGAAACTCCCAAAATATATTATTAATATAATGAAAATTTATATTATTTATTTCTACAAAATGAGTTATTTATAATATAATATGTGTATTGGTTTACATGCATTCATAAAATATTTTTTAGTCAAGTTTATCTCATTTTATTACACTAATCAATTGCTTTTAATTGTTATTCTACGCATTTGACTCTTATCATGGAAACATGGATAATACTTACCAAAAGACAGTTTTATTTCAATAAAATGAATAATATATCGATAAATGTATTATGGGTGATATTTTAGTCCATATACTAATAAAATGGGTTAATTATGTATTCTTATGAAATTTATATTATGTAATAAAATGTTATATTACTCAAACAATCATTTATTTCTATTTAAATAATATTTAATATTTTTATTTAAAAAATCAACACAAAAAGACAATGTCAAACCAAAAATTTCATTTCATCTATAATATGAAAATTTAATTTGTAAAAATTATGGATGCAATTAATTATATCATCTTCATTTTACTTTAGTATTTTTAATATAATATTTTTATTTTTCAAATAATTCAATAATAGTTACATAACCATTGAACAACCATTTAATGCAATTATTTACGAACTAAATTTTAAAAATAAATTATCATGATAAATATAATTCATTTATTTATCATAATAAAATATATAGTTAGAAATATCATCTAGATGACACCATATAAATAAATGTTTTTTATTAAAATTATGATTGTGTCATAATTGAAATTTCATTAAATAAAATATTATAATATTTATATTCCCATACCAATATAAAAAATTGTTATATCTATAAAACACTAATGATAATGGAATAAAATAACTCAACCATTAAAATGGTAAAATAACTAGGGAAATTTTATATTCCATTCAATTTTATTTTTAACATATATTAGCCAAATTATGTTTTGTTGTTATAATGGAAATTATCAAGGTTAATATTCAAAATGGATAATAAATAATGGTTTCCTATTTGAAAAATATGAAAATTTGGATAAATTTTTTTTATCCATTTTATCAAATTATATTCCTTTTCAAGGAAGATAAATTTTTTAAAATAATTGTTCATCTGTGATAAAATTCGAATTTTAGAAACCATTATTTTTATAAATAAATTTGTATTTAAATTTATCTTATCCACAGTAAAAAAATTATTTGAATGATAAATCAATTTTATAAAGATATAATATACATAAAAATAATTTAAATTAGTCACCAATATAGTGAAAATTCAATTTATTATGATATAAATATATTGTGCAATGAAAAATAGTTTTTCTGATAAACACTTCTTTTATTACTTTTTTAATCTATTGATAATAATAGTTTTTTATTCTATAACCCATATATCAATAAAAAAATTAAATTATACATTTTTATACCTTATATAATAATTTATATTTTATAAGGAAAATAAAAAAATATATCACAGTCGGTTTGAGCTCATAGTTTCATAGATCATAAGAACGTTTGAGTGAATAAATTAATATAAAATGATGCATACTATAATGTAATGGATTTTTACACTCTTCGCTCCATCAAATTCCATCCTAAAAATTTGTATAATGTCACATAATAAATATCTTTGGATAATTATTCATCATAAATTCATCAGGATCCCACATATCTTGTTTTTTTATAATTGATTTCTAGTGTTACATTACTATTCATGTAGTATGATTCCTCTAAACATGATATCATGTTTCTAGTATCATGATAGGATTTTCACAACAAGATAAATCAAGATACAATTATATTTCATAAGATGTGTCCACATTAATTACGAATGAATTGTAGTTACTTAGAAAAAAATATGGAACACATAACATTCTTTAGAAAGTCAAGGTGGTATTTTCCAATAGTAACCCACAACATCAATTATCTCTAGTATTTATAATGTTTCATTTTACATAAAGATCATATCCCATTTCCATATAAATCAGTTAACACTATTCAAGGATCAAATATTAAATAAAATTTCACATCGAAATATGAAATTTCAAATCATTCATATCATTTTCAAGATATCTAATTTGACTACTACAAGATTCCTGGATAAGGGTTTGATTGTTCTTCAAATTTTCCATTGGTTCGCCCACAAGTTCTAGGCCTATAAACATCCTTTCACCTACATAATCCTAAAATGTTGTTTTATAAAATCTCATTCTATTTAATTATTCATATAATTCCCTTAGAATACTATAATAATGTATTTTTTTATAGTAAAATTCTACAAAAGTTAAATTTTAATCCATCATACATTTTAAATCATGTAAGTAGGACAATCATATGTCATATAATTTTTATATGGTCTGTTAAGACTTTATTTAAGTTGGAGTTTGATAAGTGGTGCTCAAATATATCACAGTATCATGATTATTCGGAATAATTTTCAAAAATATTGATGTAAATTGAAGATAATTATAATAATAAATTCACTGAAATTGACTATGACGTTATACAACATCATTTATAGTATTTTTCAATGATTTACAATGGTTGATCCTCTCTTATAGTGAGTAAATTTCTAGATTCAGTATGTCGGTCAACAATTAATCCTATTGAATAATTCATTCATTGAGAATTTTGTAATCTAGTGACACTATACATAGTAAAGTCATCCCATTTCCACATATCAGTAATAAGTATTTTCATAACTAATTTATTGTGATGTCTAAAAACCTTCACCTATTCAACAACTAAACACCTTTATACATAATCATAAATATCACACTTGAAATTATCACATTGAAAATAAACCATAAAATTATAATACATAATTGTGATTATATGCTGTATATATAAATTTAAAATGTTATTTTCACCAAACAATTCCATTTTTATATCAAGAATAGTGGTAAAAAAATCCTCATTATAAATTTTCGAATGCATTCTTCATATGAAAAGTAACTAAAAATTACATCATTCTAAGCATAAGTTTAATTTTCAAAACAATCATCATCAAAAAAATATATCATTTTGTCTTTTTTAATAAGGATTTCTTAGAAACCATTACATTAAGGACTGCTGATATCCATTGTAATATAATTCCTATAAAACTCTTTACTTGATCCATGAACATAAGATCCTTATTAATCCTAATTTTTTTCTCAACTTCATGATCATTTTTTCTAAATGCATCTTCTACCTTATTCACCTTTTAGGGGTGGTAGTGGGTTGAAAAATGATAATCTTGTGTAGTTTTATCAATTTCATTTGCCTAATGTTGAGTTATTTGGGTGGGGAATTATATTTCAAACTCATGATATCTGTATATATCTCACATATTTCACCACAACGATAGTGTCTTCATATCATCAGTAAAAATAATACATATTCTAAATATATACCTTGAGTTGGATAGTTTTATCATGATATTTTACCTTCCTAGTTGCATTGGAAATATGTTTTTCAATCTAAACAGGGACATAACCAAGCCCACTCCTTGATGCATCACTAGAAATAACTAATCGAACATATTCCAAATTGTAGATTCAAGATCGCATTATTAACAAATCTATATATAAATTACCCAAAACATCTTTCACATTCCACCATCTAAATAAGACTGAACCGTTGATGAGTATTCTTGTTTAATGGGTCAGTTAATATGGAAATTTTTTAGACCAATAATATATTATAGCATGCCTAATCAATGAAACTACATAACTTAGTTATGATTGATAGTTTATGACATTATTTGAATGACTTGGTAATTGTATAATCTACTGAGATTCAATCCTTGGAGATAATATTCCCAAGAAAAGAAACAATATGGAGTCAAAATCCACAATTTTTAAAAACCCATTGAACACATTTTTACGGATTATCAAGAAATATTTTCATGTTTTTTCAATGTGATCAATGGTAATTGATTATAAAAAGATATCAATAATAAATACCACAAAATAATTATCAACATATTATTTGAAATTATTTTAACTAGATAAATAAAGAGAGAGTGTGATTTATTGAATCCATAAGACATTAACGTAAACACATAATGCAAATTCCTTATTTAAAATGAATTTAATATAATATTTTATTTATTTACACATAATAGTTGGTTTATATATTAAATATCAATCATTAAAAAATATTGTGCTTCATGAATTTCATAAAATAATATATTAATGTGAGGTATAGGATTCATATGATTTTTTGAAATAGAATATATTTACAAATAATTATTGAAAATAATCATAGATCTAGATTGCTTATTATATGAAAGTGCAGCGGATACCCATGTTGAAACACTAATGCGTGTAATTCCTATAGCACTCTAATCCTCTAGTTATTTCATAATTATATTAACTCTAAATTTGTCATTATATATGGTGTATTTGATATAGGCTTTTTATTAGGAAATCAATCAATATAAAATCCAACATTAAAATAATGTTGATATCCGTGTAATTAATTAGTAAAAACATCAATGTGTTTGATTATAAAAATGTTATACTCTATTTGAAAATTAAAATTTTCATTTTTGGAGTTTATCATCTCTTCTTCTATAATAATCTCATTTATAAGAGCTATTGGAGGTGTCTCTAGATATGATTTTTATTATGAACTCTCCACTCTAGTGATAATAAATTATATGTAACAATCATGAATCAAAACTTCATTCACATTCCAATAAATGTATTCAGTATATTTTGAAAATACAACTCATTTATGTCTCATAATAAGAACTTCTTTACACATCATAATTGAAAATATATTCCCACTAAATGTTTTGAACAATAAATCCCCTATAAATGTAAATGTTAAAAATCTAGTTTTTATGTAAAACTAGTAATAGGTAATAAAATTTTATAATATAAAATTAAATAATTAATTAAAAAAATTTATTAAATGGTTAAACTACTTTCATCTACATCATTAGGATCTTAAAATGCTTTAGTTTTGACTCATTAATCATAAACATTCTCTCTTAGACACTTTTGTTGTTGTTCCTCTTATCTTTTAAGACAATTTCATGAATAGTATTCCATATCATTATAAAATATGAATTTGAAGCTACCTAATTCCTTCTTTCACATGAAATCTCATGCATTGTGGTGTTTTTTCCGCACATGTTAAAAATATTTATCCCAAAATGATTTCTCTAATATGTTTCATTCCAAATGTACTTTTTTTCAATTCTAATCATCCATTATTTACTTTTACATATTTTTTCATTTTTTTTGTTTTACACAACAAACCTTTAATTATATAACAACCCATTGAATCCATATGACATGGAAAATTCATTCTATATATTGGTGGAAAATCTTATTATATCCTTATATGATGAATGTTTTTGATAGACTAGTAATTTTTAATGAATTTTAGTCAGCCCATAAAAAATGATTAATAATAAATTTAGGATTACTTATGTAGTCCATGGAATGTATTCATAACATGTTAATGTTGAATTCATACTTAGAAACATTCACGTTGTCTTTTCTCTTCCAAATAGAAAATTTTATCTTTATATCCAATCTTATATTGAGAGGAAAAATATTTTCCATTAAAATAACATTAGAAATGTTATAATAAATGTTTTTTAATTCATCCTCCACTAATGTGATTTAAATCAATGGCCACCATGGAAATGGATATCTAGATAGACAAAAATCTATAATGACATCCTTACCCAATTAATCATTTCCAAAAGAGAGAAATGTATCTTCAAACAAACAAATCCATTATTAATCTGAAAATGGTTTTTTGGTTTAATTGAATGAAATAGGTTATTTTCATATTAACAGGTATGACATTTTTACACTGAGAAGTGGATAAATATTATCTATTTGAGTACTGTTTTTTCAAATATCTTGAGTCAACTTTACTAAAATAGTAATAATTTGTACATATCTAGTTGAGGATCAAGCTCAAACATCATTATCATTTCCAAGAGGGAAATCCATACAAATGTAGTGTGCATTGATACAGATTAAATTCATTTTTATTGGAACCATTTATATAAAATGGGAAAAATAGATAGAATTATGAACTAATATTGTTAATTTTGATCTTGTTAATCACTAAACATAAATTTAATGTTCATTTCTGACTAATTTCAAAATAATACTCATGATTACATTGGAAATATTATAAAATTCCATTATAAAGTGACATTATCCTAATCTAGGTTTTTATCGATATACTATCTAGTGTTTAGACTAATCCTCCTTCAATCCAAACTATAAATACCCAAAACCCCACATCATTGATTTAGGTGTTAATTTATTACATTACCATATTATACAAGTAATTTCATCGAAAAAATTCCAAATGGAATAGTATTTTTTTTGGAAAAATATATTCATAAATGAATCATACATTAAAACTAATAATATAAAATACAACATAGTAACTCCATTTAAAGAACCATTATTCTCCTAGAAAAACCCTACACATCAGTCATAACATTCTTTATAGTTTCATGGTGGAAAATAAAACATAAGAATGGGGTCAACATAAAATAATGGTAATATTATACATATATAAGATTCTATAATAAATTATTATAAATAATTATGTTTTGATAAATAAATGAAACAAATTCCGTTTATTAAATTAAATGGTCATAATATGGTAGAAATTAATGTTTATAAAATATTCCAATAAATACATAAGATAAAACATATAAATGGATAAAATAAAATTAGGCAATTACACTGTGACTAAAAAATCATGTTATTATGAGGGTACTAATATTGTAGGAAATCATAAATATACCAAATAGTCATTATACAATAAATAATACATAAACGGGTAAGTACAAAGCTGATACCCAATTTATTTTTCATCATGAGGCCTATTGATGCATCAAAGGGATATAACGGTCTTTTCGGGGCACATTCTACGTCCAATGAATTCTGCATAAAATATATGTGAATCGTATTAAACATATATAATGATATTGAATGTAGAAAATAAAATATTTAGGACATTCCCTAATAAATAAACAAAAACATAGAAAATCTGATGTTATATATAGAATGGTATTGAATTAGTATATTCACAATCAATGTGATCATAAAATCATTAATAACATATGATAGGTGGTATCATAAATGTTCAAACACAATGATGAAATGCTTATAATGATATATATTGATATATAGGAAAATACTATATTAAAACCCTAAAAGACATTATAAGGGGAAATCCCCTTTTATATTAAATTCAAATAGGTTTTAAACACATGAATAAAATGAATTAAAAAAATTTATTTAAATTTATTTATAAATATTACCTGGAGATTTATAACATTATGTTTTCATGAACATCATATAATATTTACATAATTTATATTTTAAAAAATTATTCCTTTCATATTTTTTTTATGAAAATTGATATTATATCTAGTTTGAAAAATGAAGATAATTAATATTCAAACCATTTTCTGTAACGTAAAACATGGGTAAATAGGAATTTCAATATTAATATTGTAAAAATAAATAATTTTTTTATAATATAATTTGTGAACATTTACATGGAAGATAAATATACCCAATTGGAGGCTTAAACATAAACAATATAGAATAATAATGGGACTATGAAATAATTCCTTATCATAGTTCTTATTATCTTCATACATATATGAAAGACTTTTATTGTTTTTTATTAATATTATTAACTTATAATATAATCATATTATTATTTTTTATATCTTATATTCTCCATTTATATAAATTTACCTTTATATTATTAATAGTATTTTATTCATTCCACCGTTTTTGGTGATAATTAATTTTTTCCCATCATTATTCTGTCTTGAATATACCAGTTCTATTTCATATGATATAGTTCCAACATCTTCATAATAATATTAATGTCATAAATATTATATTTAGAATTTAAATTCATTTTTTCGTACAAATCTCAACGGTTGAACATAGAAATAGAGATTCATATCTTCCTAGAAATTGTATGTCATATGTACACAAGAGCAATGATATCATCTATAAATTGTATAAAGGGTAAGAAATATGACGGTATATAAATTTTACCAATTTAATATAATTTCATAATTATCATGTATTTCTATTATTTCCATCATTTTAAAAATCCATGTATGTTGGTGATGATAAATGAATTCCACCTCTATGTGGAGACGGTAAAACATACATACGAACATGTGGTGGTTTCATTTTTCATAAGATTGATAAAATGAATAATATGTTTTCATCATAATAAAAATATATTATATATATAATAATACTTATTTTATTTGATAATGTAAACAACACATACAATTAAGTATAAGATGGAACTAACATGAATTATTTTGTAATGATAATTACAAATTCATTCGAATACAACCTATAGATATCTATTTATGGAATATATGGATGCTCATTTTCAAAGTACACGACCTCCAGAACATCGATTTTTCTTGGAAGTACAATGGGAAGGTTTTGTCTAAGATATAAGGATCAATGGGTTTTGAATAAGTGAAATAGGATGTTATATTTAGAAATAAGGTTAGCAGTACATTTGAAATCACAAAAAATTATAAAATATTAAAAATAAAATTTTAATAAAAAATGTCTCTAATGTAAAATATATCAAATATAAGATTTTTATTGGCTGAAATATTATTGTCCATTAATTTTTATAGTTTATTAGGTAACATTATTACCCTTAACAATTAGTTTTATCTCTTTTTCAATGCCATTTACTCTTTCTATGACAATAATGATTTTACTTGTTAAGGGTAAATATTTCTATAATAAACTGAAAAATGACCCCTAAATGTATCATTAATTATATTTCAAAAAAAATCATATTAATATTGTTTGCTATAATTTTTTAAAAAAAATTATGTCATTTAATAAAATATTGAATTCATTAAAATATCAATAAGGTCAAATTAACTATTATTCACTTCATTATGTTATTAATGATAAATAAAACAATATATGTTTATAAAAATATTTCAATAAATCCTTAATATTTTAATTTCTTCTATTAAATTTTGGGGTTCTATTCATTCCCTCAAAATATATTTATTTTACAATTTTAATATCATTTATTTTTATTATCCATTATTTATCAAATTTTTACAATGACATTTGTCATACATTCAAGTTAAATATTTTTTCGTTAATTATTATTAATAAATTACAAATATGAATATAATTAATTTTTATATAATAATACTTCATATAGTTTAAGGTATATTATTTATAACACCTTAATCAAAATTTATTATTTATTAAAATAATTATTCTTTCATCATTGATTTTTGATTAATTTAAATATCCAATGGGTCATAACATTTTAATAATTAAATTTTTTTTCATAAGTTTATTAATTTAATTATAATGGATGAAACTAACTCATAAAATATATTTTATGATAGTGTTAGTGTCATTTTCATGCCCTTCTCATATTATTTTCTACCAATATTACCCAATTTACCCATTATCGTGGTAGTGAAAATTATGAAGGTTATAATTAATATTGTTAAAAAATATAAGATAATTTTTTAAAAATAAATTCTTCCCTGTTTCTGAATATGGAAGCTATTTTTTATCATTAAATTATAAATAGTTATAGATATTACTCAATAAAAAATTGCCCAAAACCTGATTAAAATCACATTTTACACAATGCCTTTTTTAGTAATAAAACTCTATTTCTTATAATACATTACATTTTAAATATATTATATGAGTGTCAGAAAATTTTATTAATGATATAATATATAAATACCATTAAAATAATTCACCAATAGTGAAAAATTTAGTTATTTATTATATAACTATATTTTATGGACTAAAATAGTTTTTCAAAGACATTATTATTATTATTATTATTATTATTATCATTATTATTATTATTTATAATCAATTGATAACTAATATGTTTTATTATATATAACATATTATTTAAAAAACATTTATTAATATTTATTACCTCTCATAAAATTATTTTGTTTTGACGACCACTGAATAATAGATTGCAATATTTCTGAACTCAGGATTTCATGAATCGTAAGCTATTTAAATAGATTATGTTTATTTGAAATGAGATATACAATAAATTCATTCGGTGTTACACATAATACCATCCACATGGAAATAACATTGTTTGAATCTCTTTATTATAACATTAAATCTATCCCCAAACTATATCTAGTTTCATATTCAATAAAAACGATGGTTTTCCAAGCATAATACCACTTCTAATATTATATGTGGGAAGAAAAGTAAAGCCAGGACACACATTAACTCTTTCTATGTTTTCACGGGAAAATATAGTGAAATTTATAAGAGTTTTTATATCACACTCCTACTATGAAAATGATATAGTGTGTACCTATAAACTATGTAATTAAACATACATCTCAAATGTAGTTCATAAATAGAAATAGGAAATAATTTGAGATTCAAATTGATATAATTATAGATGTAAAATGTATCTGATGATCAAAATTCCCAATATTTTTATTTTTAGGATGATATAAAAGGTTTCATTGAATGTTTAACAAAAAAAATAATTATATATTCTCAGAATATCCGTCTACATTTAGTTTGTTAATGATCATTAATCCTTTACAACTCGGTCACTTGATGTAGGGTTCAATTTTTTTTCTTCTATGTGAATTCCAAAGACCACTGGTTTCTCTATATTTATTATAAATGAGTGATATCATATTAATATTTATATCTCTTGGCGTCTAAATTTCTTATTGCATAATAATAATATCAAAATATTGGACCTCAAATTCGACATTAAGTCAATAAACTCAATCTACTAATATATTTCATAAATATTGTTATTGAGATAAAATTATTAAAAATTATACATGTGACTAAAAAATTAAATTACATAAATTAGTTATTTGAGGAATCAAGTTCAAATTAAGAATATAATTATCAATGGTCAATAATAACTGGAAATTGATGATCTCTTAAGTTAGATTCCACTAACGATAGATTACATCTTATGATAGCACTATAAAGTGGTAAGCCATTCAAATGTAAAAAAAACTAAACTAGTTATAAATTTAATTAGAAGTTCATCTAATATGGGGGATGGTCTGGTCTGGTAGTAGATTTACTTTTGTGTTAGATATGGTATGGTGGTTTATCGAACCTGGCAATAGGTCTGGTATGGTATTGGATCTAGAACAATGGTAGACAATGTTTTACTATTTTGAATTGCAATGAACTAATGTTATATTTTTCCATTTGTTTATCAATCAATTGTAGATTATGACAGTTGATGTAGTGCACTGATATGTTTGATTAGACTAATGTTATACCATCACATATAACTTTATATGTGTATAACTAATAATAGATCATTTTTTTATCCAAAGTTATAACAAAATTAATTAGAAAATAGTAAATAGTAATAAAATATCTATGTTTTCTTGATCAACTTATTCCATATTTTTATAGAATTAAGATTATGAGGTTCCAATAAGAAGGCTCAGATGCATATAAATGGATTAAACATGATGTAAGGGTTTTTCATGTTACCTTAACTTCTATGAAACATTTACCATATTCCAAACTTATTCATTTTTGTGGTCATTATAGACGAACTTTTGATATTTTATATAATAAATATATATATCATAATGGTATTCAATGTTTAATTTTATAATATTTTTTTCAACGGATATAATATTCAAATTTTACATATTGGTAAGTGCTTATATTTAAAGTCCCAGTGTTATTTATGATTATGTATGTATGTGTCTCCCACAGGGGAATTATTTGATATTTTTATCATAAAATAAATTTATTAACAAATTATATTATTATTCATGAACATTTTGTGCAATTTTACAATTTTCAACTAATTTATACATCAAATGTTTGTGGAAACATTTCCATGAAAATTTGACCTTGTTTATCCCTTTTATCAAAAAAACCATTTCAATCAAAATCCATGTTTCCAAATAAAATCCACAAAAAGTTTCTAAATCATTAACATAATTTATTGATGTAATTTTTAATCAATATGAAATACTAAAAAACAAAATAAATATTTGTGTGCTTTTTGAAAACATTTTTTGTTTGGTTTCTATCAGAAAATGTCAAATGAATATTTGTTTTAACATGTATGTTGAGGAAAAAAATCATCATCATGATCGCTCAATATTTTATAGATTATTTTACAAATATTACATTTTTATTTTCAATTAATATTATTTTCCAAATATTTGGTTTAATTTTTTATTCAAATATTATTTTAAATGATAAATGTATATTTTTAAACAAAAAAATTAATTAAATAAATATTGTAAATATATATTTCAATTATAAGAGACATTCATTATAATCATGATCCAATGGGGATATATTTTATTTATTTCACCCTTATTATTAATTTTCATTGTTAATGAAAATTTCAATCGATGATGTAATATTTTTTAGAATTCACTATATTACTCTAAATTGTTTATTATTATGTATATTTGATTGGATTAAGTATTTTAATTTCATAAGTTAGTTTTCAAATATGAATGATTATTTTTATTTTGATTCAATTTTTTCATAAGACGACTACATTAGGATAAGTAGGATACACATGTGTTATAAACAGCCTTCCACATGATGAGAGAATGGACAACAGATTGCCAGTCCCTTCCTTCTTCATGTTAAATGAGAGATAATGACCCCTGAGACCCACCTTCAATAGGTCCCAGAGTGGAGATTAGCACCAAGGGTATAAAATCACACAATAGATGGAAGGCATTACCCTTTTTATTTAATAGGATCGGGAGATAAGATAGTAAATCCCATCAACACCAAAACTGTGGGTAAAAGCAAACCCAAATAAAACCATTCCCATATGAATGTTACAAAAGTAAATGTCGCAATGTATAAGGAGACTACAAAGGTAAAGTACAACAGAATGAATATAAGCAATTGCATCTGTCCCAACGTCTAAGCTAGTACGGTCCGCACGATCCTTGATCTTCTCATGGAAACCTGAAATTAGTTTAATATAAATAGGGTGAGCATACAAGTATACTCAGTAGGGAAATCCAAAGACTCTCATGCACAAGTGGGGAGGCATTATAATTCCCTGTGAGAAGAGAGATAACCAAAGGACCTAGTAAGGAAAACTATCCACCCAATCCACACCAAGGTACACTCCAAAAATAACGCAATTTAAGTAATGTATAGTAATAGCACATAGATATTTGGGTACCCCACACCACATTACCAGTGTTTATTGAAGACTTTATACACATCGAGCCTCTCCCACCATTCTTACTGCAGTCCCACTTCCACTCCCCGCCCACACACACCTAGGCCATCAATACCACACATCATTCCCACAATCCCCTGGGCCCCAACAACCACACGTAACCACACCTGCAGACACCTGGTCTAGAACAACTACTGCCACGCCTGAAGACACGTGGGCCTCAGCCTGAAAACTATTAGGAAACAACCTGTCTGTACACACCTAGGACAACCTCCACAACAACCCTTCCTAAAGAATCGTGGGAAATAATGGACCTCAAGATGTCAAATCCTGCTCGAATAGTCTTGGGATATTCGGAAAAGGGAGCAGAAGAGAAGAAAATAATCATCCACTGCTAGGAGTGTTGGGAAAAACACCCACCCCGCATAAAATGGTGGTGTTCGGCACTAAGTTCTCAACATTGGTGGGGAGAGTATATGAAACATAAGAAATACAATTATATAATATATATATCATGCACGCATCCCCACCTAAGAGTTCCAAAACAAACATAAGCACAAACACCCTCATTACTATTCTTTCACAAGAAACATCGAACCCACGAACTTGTCAACACTCATCCCTGAAAACAACTCCCCATTGATCCCATTATGGTTTTCATGTTCAAGTCATCCCATTAAAGTTATTTATGTACTAATGGGAAACAAATAGGAATAACCACAATCTAGAGAAATTGAAACACCCAAACACCAATTTAAGCATTCACACCAGGTTCTCTTTTAAAGTCCCAATGACAAAGGGATCTGTGAGATCTCTCAATGAACAAGAACCGAACCAAGCCTCAAGATAAATCCGGACACAGCTTCAAATTCACAACCAACAACCATTCCACAACAGAGGATAACATCCCCAACCACATCACCCCATAATAATTAAGAAGAACAACACACCTACTACCAAATAAAATTAAGGAATCTTCTAGGTTCAAGAACATCAGTCATTAGGTTCTTCTTTCAGTTGGTTAACCAGGGTTATCACACAAGGATTGATGTTCACTAGGATTACATTTAAGTAACCGAGTATATGTGATTAACCAATTTCCATTTTATAGTCATTTAATCATCATCGAAGACAAGGGTTCATTAGTGTGAAAGGAAAGACCACCAACGACCATGATTTTCAGTGGGCATAAGCCAATAGAGTTCAAAACATATAGGAATTATAAAAGAGTACAATAGAATTGTCAAACGCACCCCTCATTCTTTAACGGTCTGTTTATTATCTTTGTTAAGGTTTGGTTTAGTCCATCCACACACAAAAATTGCGTACCCACCCTGCATGATACACAGTAATGAGAGACGAAGGAAAATACCTACATGGTTGATCAATGATAGATGTTCTTCTGCACACACCAATAATTGGGGATGCGTGAATTGTAGGGGAGGAACGTCGGGGACTCCAAGGGTGAGAAGAAATACTCCATCATAGGCGCACCAATATCCTTGTAAGGGGAACTCCAAACGCACAATTAAGAATAGTAGACTAGCCAAGAAGAAGAAGACAAAATTTATAGTGTGACATAATGATGAGATCTCATTGTTACGGGATATGGAATTTTGAACGGGTATAAAGTATGATCATGGTTTCACCACGCGGTTGGTTGGTTACGCACGATGGAATTAATTGTCATTTAATAATTCTCCACATAGAGGTGGTCATAATGTCTATGCGTTCAAAAAATTTCATTAACCACAAGGAAACGCATTATAGGGGTGGATCTAGAAGCTACAGGGAAGGGCGTGACACCGAGGAAAAACCACACGTTTTCATATGTTAAGGGTTTCCCAACTCTTTGGGGATTTTATATATTATTTATGGTCCTTAAATGGATTTGAAAGGTGTAATTAAATCATAGTTATGTAAAAATATATGTTGCAGGAGCGGATAAGCCGGGAACTGGGAATGAACGAAGACCGGTCGGTGAGAACACGGTGCCCATGTCAGGGTGCCACCCTCACAGTGCCACAGCCACGGTGCCATCCTCATTGTTCCACTGTCACCATGCCACTATCACGGTGCCTCTGTCACCAGTGCCACCATCATGGTTCCACCGTGACCGGTGCCACCAAGACTAGTGTGCAGCCGTAATGGTGCCACAGTAACCGGTGCCCCCGGGACTGGTGTCACCATTTCAGTGGGGCTGTGTTTTGGCAAAGTAATGGGCCAGGTGGGTCCGGGCCATTATAGAATATGACCCTATTATTTATGAACCCTTGATGAATCAACATGCCTCATGATACATATATGTTGGACAAAATAGATAGGATTATACTAATGATCTAATATATCATGGGAAATGACGGGATAATTTGATTCAAATTCATAGAATTATTAATTCAATCATTATGAATTAGTTATGTATATTCATGCTATTATTTCATTTGATAAAATATCCATTGATATCTGTAAATATTATGTGATTATTTATATGAATTTTTTATCATCATTTAATATGTCAATATTGTGATAATGTTATTATTTTAAAAGTGATGTGTTTTAGTTATTTACCATAAAAAATGATTGATCAGTATATGAAAAATACTAATTGTATGTTTAGATTAATATTATTATAAAGGAAATACATACAAATGTCTGTGAATTATTGTTAAAAAACCATGTCAACATTAATTAAACTATACATACCAAATTCCTCTTCAAATATTATTTTTACACAAAGACCGAATCACATTAATAATGCTACAGAATCAACTTGAAATTCTTTCAAGTTATATCATATTGATGAACTTAATCACTTCCCATCAGATGTATCAACGTAAAATAATTTTAATCAGGATGTATTTTATTAATTAAAAAGTATTATAATTAATTTAATAAATCCAATATTTGTAAAAAACTTAATAGAAAGATGAAAAAAATCACCCAATTTCTATTAAATGTGTAGTAGAATATAATAATTTATAAAAACAAGTAATCAAATATCACGAAACATTTAGGGTGACTTATAAACCTTTTAATAGATAAAATATTTTAACATTAAATTATTATAATCGATTAAATTGACTAAAGGTATCGAATATTTTATAAATACATCAATATCCTTCTTTCCTAATAAATAGAATACATATATATGAAGATCTTGATGACTATATATTCAAATCCCCATAATCCCATGATATAGTTATCATATTTGGTATTTATAACTTTCCATAATAGTACTCATTCAGAAGGATCATATTCCTTATATTTTTTTCTATAGAATCCCCTGATAAGATGACCCACTTTATTCTATTCACCTAGGACCAATATCCATTGATGTGATGGATGAAATTATATGTCTTCTATCCTTATTATCAATCAATATAATTATTATCCATAGATACAGTCACAAAAGTTCCAAAATGAGACAAACTAAAAATATAACCATCGAAATAGTGTCTCTAAATAATAAAAAAACTACTAAGACAATGATGTTAATGCTATGTATTGTATGGAAAATTTGAGAATGGTGTTGTGGAATGGCTAAAAACTCATCAAATGTAATATTATTAAATAGCATCCTACCAATGATCATATCTTCTATGTTTTTGGAAATGTCATCGGACATCTAAAATTTTGAAGCTCATTAAGATTGAATTTCAGATTAAATATTGATTAACACAAAGATATTCCTAAAAGACTTACTTATATTGAATATTAGTCTCCCATATTCTGATTATAATATTATTCAGTATTATAAAAATCCAAACAATGTCGATATGACAATCAAATAAGAATCATTTAGTTGTTATCAGTACCAATATCAATTTTTTTCGTAATGATTTGATAATATGATAGACATGACATGAATTATATCTTTTGTGTCAGATAACGGTGAGTCTATTTAATCAAACACATACTCATTATGATACTCAAATTAAAGAATGAATATTTCATATGGGTAATATTTTTTATCTTATTCTATGTACGGTAAAAGAATATATTTTCTATAAAAATTATTAATAACTCAGTTCATAAAAATATATTAAATATTTTTTGTGATGTTTTTGTGATTTCCAAAATTAAGGATTAGAAATATATGACGTATAGCCTCTAATTGAATAATACACCCTTTTTTGGAAATCACATACACAAAAAACATAATATAAATAATTTTTTTTGAAAAAATTATATTCCTTTTTCTTTTATGTAATTCATATTCAGAGTAAATCTTTAAAACCTTAACTCCCCATGAGTTTATATCTTTTCTTAATATGATGTATTTTACAATGTAAAAGAAAACGTACTCATACATAGGAAAATATTTTCTCCTTAGGAATTTATTCTAACCCTTAATATAAAATTCTCACCTTCCAAATTATATTTATCCTATTATTAATATTTCCCCATATCAAAAAAAATTCTGCCTATACCTATTAAATTATCCCCGTGGGGATTTGTAAAATGAAATGGGTAAATTTTTGGTTATTCCTAAAATTATAGACAGTGAAAATAATATATGAATCAAATCAATTAACTAAATAGTAATACACAAAAAAATATGAATGAATAATCAATCAATTGGAATTGGAAATAAATCATAAGATTTATATATTTATTGAAAGGTAATTAATTTAAATGAATTTTGATATGATTTACCAATCATTTACTATGAGAGATAAGACAATTTAAAAAAATGTTTCTTTATTAGTGTATTCACAAATGATTCCATATTGTAGAACTCCTTTCAGTCTTTTTATTACTTCTGAATTTGTTTAAAGGGATTATGTTCTTGACATCCCCAAATAAAATATTATTATCCCATTGGAAAATTAAAATATCTACCTTAATAGATTAGTTTCTTTTCACATTAAATCTAATTCTCAGAAATTATTTATCATATATTCATTTTAAATGGTGATTTGAAAGATTTCATTATTAAATTATTCTATAAAAATTAATCTTTCATCCTTTTTTAATATAAGATAATGAAACAACATGATGAATCTAAAAAAATCATATTAACACCATCAAATTGTTTTATATTATCTTTATATTAGAATCAACTTGATAAGACCATTTAACAATTTGGCTATATTATTTTTTTTAATTGGTGAGATTTCTAGTAAAACCATCAACCCAACATCATTTTGAATCACTTCTTTTATAAAATATTTCATTCTATATGGTTTATGATCCCAATATTATGAAATAATATCACACATTGTTTTATGCCATAGAAAATAAGGAATTTTTCCTTATATTATCATAAACAAATGAAAAATATATTCAACACCTTCAAAATATACGTTTATAATAGAGTCTGATTTATGTTGATGAACTATTGGAGGTTTTATTCTTCTATTACCAACAACACCTTCTTTATCTATCTTCTTTTCATTATTTGAATCAACATTTTAATTTTAATTATAAACATTATTTAAATTAACTTTAATATCATTGGAAAATTTCATGTTGTACACATCATCTATCCCAGCATAATTATTAGATTTTGTTATTGAATTTTGACCTTCTTCTTCTTTCATTGATGTTGATTGTTCATAAACATCTTATGTTTAATTTTATTCTTATGAATAACTAGACATATCATCTTTATCATCCTTGGTGAAAAAATATAATGATGATGAGGATGATGATGAATCTAATTATTTGTTTTTATATTTCGTTTTTTCATTACCAAAATCATTTTAATTCTCATCGTCTAAATCCTATATTTCATCTACAATTTATATCTCAACGTATTAATTTTACTATTTTATTCTTCATCAAATTATTTTATTTATTATATTCCCCATAAGAATATATATTCAATTCTTCTTCAAAATATTCCCTGAGTTTTCTCTTTGTTTTTTTGTAGTGCTACCAACATTCTTCATAAATTTTCTGGTTTTGTTATCAAAAACGTATTTCATATGGTTCAATATATCATTAATAATGAAATTAATTGGAACCCATATCATATAATACTTATTTTAAAAATTTATAATCCAATATATTTTCCATCCATAATGCTTATAAATGTACTGAAAATGATAATTATTGATTTTATTGAGATGTTTTTAATGCATTACATTGTTGAAATGAAAACACTGACAAATTAGTTGTTATCTAATTCAAAAATAAATAGAATAAAAATCATCTAAAACCATTATAGTATCTCGGTTCCCATTCCCCAAAATAAGGAATCCATGCACCAACAAAAAATGACCTCATTATATTGCGTGATATAAGAATATTTTGTAGTCATGGTGTTTTCAGGAAACAAATAATACTTACATTTTCTTCTATAAATATTAACAATATTTTCCGGAATGATATGTGATGGAAAATATGCTTCACATTAAGAAGGAATTCCTACCAAATCCATTTTCCTCATATGGTACATCATATATCTCATTCTGTACATTATGAATGAAATTTAATCCTTATTATAATATTTTAAGAACAATATAGATGCATAAAATTCATGAACAATACCTGGATAAAATAAGGTAATGTTCTTAAAAGATTTTAAACAAAAATGGAAACATATGTTCAAAATTATATAATAATATCCATAATTCATTCGTACTTATCATAAAATTCTAATTCATTCTGTAATTTCTAAAAACATACAAAATAAAAAGTACTCTTTTGTGTCCATCATATTCAGATAAAAAACGTATAAATTGGATGGAAATAAAATCCTTTACATAGTGAATCACACTGGTGTCATAAACTAGGGTAAAAAACCCTGAACAACCGATGTGGGACAAGGACGGACAATATTAATATATGCATCAGGTGTGAAACTTCATCATCCAGAATTAATAAAACAGTTTAGATGAATACAATCAGATCTGGTGGATATAAATGATCGAAAAAAATATTTAATGAAATATTTGAACAATCATTGTTTTAAAACATTAATAATATTGAGAATGAATATGTTTATAAAAAAAATTATAATATTTATAAATAAAAACATAATTTATATAATTAGTAAATGTATGATGACAACAGTAATAGAACTAATGTCATGAAACAGTGTAAAAAGTAAAAATAATATTGACGAACCTTTCCTAATGACGAATTCCCTCACTATGAATAAACTGTTCTTCATTGTTTTTGTAAACAAAACTGATTATGATAGTTTTAGAAATAAATATTTCATACAATAGATTCTGTAAAAAAATTAATTACAGTAGTTTCATTTTAAAAATAAATTATAAATATTTTCAGATTAGAAAACATTTTTCTAAAATTGTATCTAGAATATTTTCATACCATTTTATATTTCTAAAGAACATTTATTATTATTCTTTCTACAGAAATTTTAAAAAGAAAAATGAGTTTGGAAAACTCAATATGTTAATTATTTTATGAAAATGTAAATATTTTTTAATCAATTTTAAAAAAACAGGCACTTTAAATAAATATAAAACATATAGATCCCCTATGAGAAGTATTATATTAATCTGTAGTTATTGACAAAAAATAAGAATATAAAAATTATTAGTTTGTTTTGATCGATCATATGTTTAATTTAGAGTATTAAAATCTATCAAAACTATGAGGTTAATAAAAAATCGATGTTGTTGATCCTAAAATATGAAGAATTGTAAAATTATATATCAATATGTGTGAAATCATGAAGGAAAATTTGTCTTTTATATATGTAATTAGAACATGATTGATTTGTTGAGTGTTTAAATAAGGTAATATAATGTTTATTATCACAATGAATTTTAGTTTTTATAAAAAAAATCAATAATAATTGAGTTTGTGTTGCATCCAAAACAACTGATCACAACATCTTTTTTTTAACACATATTCTATGATAAGACCAAATATTATATATAAAATTTATCTTTTGATTTAGTTAAATTCTTTATTATATAAAAATGTTATATGAAACACATTACATTTTTTAATTTTATAATATCCAATTATATTTTAAAAAAATTTGTCCCAAATTTGTCATTTTATTATTATTTTTAAATATTATATGGAAGAAATTTGAGACAAGCTGTTGTGTTAGCTTGTGATCCCGGGGCCCAATAAGCCTCGAATAAATTTTTTAATAATATAACAGTATTAAATTGACCACACACACACTTATTGTCATGAAAAGTATAATAAAAAATAAATAGATTCCCGGAACAGAAATCTAAGGGCACCATTGTGTTTAGAGAAACCGATTTACCATGGGAGAGGCCAAACAATGGTGAGTGTGGTAATCTTTGAAATTTTGTTTTTGGATATTGTATTGAATAAAATAAATCGATTAATTATTTTATTCCTTTTGTTCCATCAATGTAGGGATGGTTTTGTTTAATATAAACCAATATGTAGGGAACCATGGATAGAATCAACACCATTGATTTCACTGAAGGATCTAGAGTGGAACCTGGAAAATTCCCTTCTGTGGTAATCAATAAAAAAACACGGATTAGAGATCGACCAACATTGTTCTTGACGTATCACTCCAATGGTGATGAAACAGAAACCAATGTTCATTATTGCATGATCTAATCCCTTATTAGGGTAGTTTTGTTTGGAATTATTTCCCTATTTTTGAAATCATAATTAAATTTGGATCAACTAATGAATAATATGACCCATATATCAATCATTTTTTTGGGTTGAGTTTTAATTGCGGGAACTATCGAGGTTTCTTATAGAGTTTACATTTTTTGTATTTTTTCATTATTCAATGAGAAGATCGATAATAGAATGAATAATTTTCGAGGGTCATTCCTCGGGGTTTTCATTGTGCCATTTCTCCCTTATTATGTTAATAATGTTCATCATTCATCATGGTTTATGTACTATTGACTGTTGAGCCTTCGATCCTTGAAAAAATGATCTAAAATTAATGAAATTGCATCAAGGTGACCTAGAGGAAGTGGGATGATGATCATGATAGATGAATTGATGTAATACAAGAATACACATACTTTATATTATTTACAACGAAATGATCAAAATTAAATTTCGGAGCCAATTGAAGGCCCAAAAATCACCAACTCATACTTTTGATGATGATGCATCACATGATCTATGTCTTCGAGGTGAAATAATCACTAAAATGATATCATCCCATGAATTAAGGTGAATAGAGGAGGAACAAATTTTTCTAGAAAATCACCATGAAAATTGTGGGTATCCCATGGTTACCTGGAATATTGGCCCGACAAAGCATTAGTTGTGGTTTTGTGTGTATGATAAATGCAACATGGTGTGTGACCCAATCAAATGGCATGCATGCCCTTTAAAAAGTCTAATAATGTATCTATGTAGATACATAAACATAGTGTGGAGTACACGAGTTTCCTATATGATGTGTACCCACCACATGGATTGGAAAAGATTGGTTACACAGGTTACCACATGTCCTGGTATATATTTAAGTGAACAATGGTTGACAATGTGTACTAAAACACCATCAGATTTCACATGTGTACCATAGATAGAAGGACACTATGTGTGACCCTTATACATGGTGTGTTCCCATTTTCTACATGACATGTTCTAAATGACATAGGTCATTTTACATGGGATGTATCTTGGGTCAAGAAACACGGTGTGAGCCCTTACTACACGTTGTGTACCTCAATCTACACGGATTGAATTTTTTATTCACTGTATCATGGACATGTTTCATTAGGTTTCATTCTCATTATCCTTTCCTTGAATTTTATTATGTATTTGATCCAACTCATAGGAGTATGATCCCTTTAAATGGAATTTATGAGTATAGTTTTCAGAATCCACTCTGAGAGGCATAGAGAAGTATCCTCTATGAATTATTTTCACCCTAGGTAGAATCATTTGTTTTGATGTTCCTAACATCATTGGGTGTCTATCCTCTACATAGGCGGTTAATACAGATATAGTAGTTGGTATCACCCCATGGCCCTGGATGTGTTCTTCCTCTGTGGTATCATATCCTTCTTTAGATCTATCGACATATCACTCTCATCTTGGTTTTAGATCAACAATACATCTAAAATGGACTTCATTTGTGCTATGAGGCTCTTGAGTCCATGATCTTAGATGATTGATTCGTGAAGCCTTCAAGCTTAAATCATATCACTAGTATATGGTATTTGTAAATTACCTCTTGACCATGTGTCTTGGATTTTTTGTATATGGATATATTTTTTGTGTGTAGTATTCATATACTATGTAGAGATAATTGTATCGTTTCATTGCATATGACATTGTGGTTTTGGTGTGTCCTACTGAGTTTTGTTATTTTCACCCATGCATGGTATTTTACCACATGTGTCATTACATGTTTAGATGGTCAACAATTTGATGTAGTCTATGGAAATCTAGGACCTGGGAGTGCATTGTGTGTTTTGGCTGTCTGTGGTTCTCCAATGGCTTCGACCAGTAGTCATAATACCTACTTTCTTTACAGGTTGGAATTTTTTTATGCAGACTCATTATTTTAATGGGTATGTATGATTTCCCAGTTTAATTTATTTCACATAAATTCATATAATACATTTTAACTTGGATATTGGTTTTCATAAATATTTTTTTAAGTGGTTTTTATACTTTTTGCGTTTTTGGGATTGGATAATTGTTTATCTATATATGTACTCAAGAAATCCCGCCCATTTTTGTGATATTCGTACTCATTTCTCTCCACCAACCCCTTTCTAATTAGTGGAGGGCTTAAGGAGATGTTTAATTGGCCCCACTAGTATTGTTTATCATATAATGGTTTCTGATCTAGTCATATCTACAGTATGTCTTGGATTATATAATATTAGTTTTAGGAAATAGTGTAATGTATTTCAAGTTACTATTTCGGATCAATGACTCTAGTGTTGGTGTAGGAGGCTGAAAAATCCATACACTATGACTATGATAAAATTATTTTCGGCTCATTACATGTGAAAACTGGTAGTAGGGAAAATAATGGTACATGTATCACATATGAATGGGTTGTGGTTACATGTCATTCATGATTCAGTTCTCTATATATACTCATTGATTGTGGTAAAAAAAATTCAAAGAGGATTCCCCAGAGACATATGACAAATAGAATTTATCAGTTTGATCATGGGGATGAACCATCAATGATGAGCCATCAATACAGGGTTATGTTCCACATATGTCATTTCTAGGTGGTGCACCATCCATACCACCCCCAATTGAGAAACATGTAGTACCAGTATTATTGGCTGATGAAGAGCATACACTTAGTGCACTCCACATGTTTCAAATATAAAGACTCCCCATGTTCCAATATCCGACTGACCAACATATGGCGGAGGACTAGAATGAGGCAGTGACCTGAGTTTTCCTCCTAGTTCTAACACTATCATATCATTAGGTTTTCCTAGAAATGAGCCTTCTACACAGCATAGTATGGTGATGGATAATTTTGTCCCGGTAGAATCGGGACGAGAAAATCCTTTTGTGGAAAGATATTGAGAATATCTATAAAGAGTATTTTCACTAGTTATGTTGAGAGTAGTCTATATACCAGGGATTCTTCATCTCTATAATGGTTTATTAATGTTTTATTACAATTCATCGATGTTTTTGAACCATTCCAAGTATAGATAGATATGGTTATGGATCAGTACCTCAGGTCATGGACCTTCTAGTATGGTATGAATAGATATTTTAGCTGGCATTATCCCTCTATGATTTCTGACACATGATGGGGTACATGAAGGAACATTGGTGGAATATTTTTGAAGTCTTACTATGTACAACTGGTGGTAGTCACCAATTGATGAGATGGTGTAGACACCTCAGCAACAGGGAGCTAGTGTCAATCTCAAGGATGTGGATGTTTGAGATGATCAAGAGGAGATCCTAGGATAGATGATATGTTGTTCATGGATCATAGGTTGGGTCTTTCCTGCTTTGGGAGTAGTTGATCTTTTTGTGTGATTCCAGGGGATATATTTATCCAGATTATGTTAACCTTCGTGTAGCTGATGATGAAATAGTCGATAGAACACCAAGTCAGATATAGATACAATAAAATATATATATTTAGGGTAGAAAACAAGTAAGGTTATATGGGAGAGAAGAATGGGGTGGTTGATTTTTTGACTTATTACTACCACCACCCCCTGGAGGTCCATGCCAGGCTCTTGGATCAAGAGGTCATTTGCAGAGACAACTAAATTTGGTCGACTAATATGACCCAGGGAATTTGGGAATGATTCTTGGTACAATCTGTGTCTTTTCCACTTTAGTTGTAGTACTTATAGACATAGGTTCTAGTCATTTAATTGACACCACATACCATTTTTGAGGTTTAAAGATTATAATTTAACCATTTTCTCAACCCTTACTCTTACAGACTCCCACTGAAGAAGACTTAGTGATCACAAAGATATGTAGGTACTGTTTCCAGAAATTTGATGGTGAGATTATCTATTTGATTCTCATAGTGTCGGCATTGAAGCGTTATGATTTCATTCATGGTAGGGATTGGTATTCTACATTCCATTCCCATTTTGATTATTTTATTTTAAGGGTGTGGTGTTTTTGTGGTGATGGAATGAGGAATTCTTTTATTGGAGAAATAGAATCTTATACCGCATACGATGGACTCATTCATAGTATTGTGAATCTGATTAATCATGATGTACCTTAATTTACCCTTAGAACAGTAGGTGTTTTATGTACTGAGTTCCCAAAAATAGTGGTGGATTTTTAAAACAACATTGTAGGGAATTTTCTAGGTTTACCTCCCCTTTTGGGATATAGGCTCATCCCTCAACTTACTATCTATGATGGAAATGAAATCATCAAAAACATATCATATATATCATTCATGTTCATGTGAAATGATGTTGGAGTTGAATGAATTTCCATAGAAGGTCTTTGTGAGGTCTAGTGTTCCACCTTGGTTGGCCCAATAATTGTTTTCAAAAAAACCAAAACATGAGGTTATGTGTGGATGGTTGGCTCTAGAACCATCTAACTGTGAAGAATAAGTATCCAATATCAAGGATATGTATACTCTTTGATCTGTTTAAGGGTTACTATGGTTCGTGAAGGTTAATATTTGATGAACATATCAGTAGCTATGTATACAGGATGATGATATACCGAAGGGAACATTAAAATGTTATTAATGTCAATGTGAGTACATGGTGATTCCCTTTTTCAAAAATATTTACCTAGAATTGTTTATGGGACTCGTGAAAGAAATATTCTATTCTTTCATAGAATGGTTCATGGGAGACATCATCGGTGATATCATTGTGCACTCAACATCCCAAGAGGAGCACACAAGACACCCCGATATGGTTCTGGATGTACTCCAAGAGCACCAGGTTTATGGGAAACTCTCAATGTTACCATTCTAGATTCATGAGTTCCTATTTCTATTATTTCTAATCTTACACTATTAGTGGAAATGGACCTAACCAAGATAAAGGAAATTCCCGCATGGTATCCACCTTGGAGTGTGATAGTATTTGTAGCTTACATGGGCTACCACAATATTACTAGAGAATTGTATCATTTTTTATAGGATATCATCACCTATCATAGCATTGAATTGAAATCAGAAACATTCCAGGTGAAAAAATTATGTCCAAAAGGATTTCCATTATTTGAGATAGAGTTTGATGAGCCCTCTGATCATGATATTTCAATAGTAGGGTGTCAAGTATGTAGTGTTCTTTAATTGATCATGAAACAGATAGGGTTGTGACATGTTGTATAGGGAATAGGTGACTTCCAATGTTTCACACTAGTAGAGGCAACAAGAGAAGAACTATGTGACCCATGATATTATGTAAGGAGTGGTAGTTCATGCATTAAATATGTGAATACAATACATATTGGGAAAAAAGTTTATAATATACTCATATCCCCAGAGTCACAATTATATATTCTCTCATTAGGATCCATTATTCAGATATAGGGAATAGTTATAGTTCCTCCATGATGATGACACTAAAATTATCTAAACTCTTCATAAGGTGAAGGTGGTGTAATATTCTCTCAGCATGATATATAGTTAACAATTTATGATCATGGCGTCAGAGAATTTCATCGTGTTACAATTATCCATTGTGGATGAATATGGAGAGGCTTACCTAAAATTGATGGTTTTCAACCCTACACACTTATAGTGATTATGGGAGGTAAAACATAGGGATACTGAATATGAGACCCTATATACTTAGATGTCCACAAGACATGTTCTTTATTCATATTTACAAGGTGGGAAGCACGTTGCCCATTTTTGAAAATTCATAGTTATACATGTTGAATTCCAGTTGTAGTATTTCTGTAAGTTTCATACGTCCCATTTGGTGGAACATCGTGGACTATAGAAGATGTTCCAAGACATCCAATGCTAGTTTAGGTGGACATGGATGATAAAGGTAGGGTCCTAGATTGTTTTTCAATTCCTTACAAGATAGTTGGTGAAGGCTAAGAACTAGGTTCTAGCGGGAGTAGCTCAACCCCTTGACGTGGTTAAATGTAAGTGGGATGGGATATCGATGAAACTAATTATGGTTTTATGACCTATGTCCATGTAAATGATTCATTTTTTGGTGATCGTTTATTGACTCACCATTTTGACCCACATTCTATCTTACCCAGAGTAGGGTCTAATAGAGAAAATTAAATTCCTATACATTAAAGATATAGTTTTACTCTATGGAGCCCCATCAAGGACATTTTCTGATAGCGATTCCAATTTACATTCCATTTTTGGAAGGAATTGTGTGAGGCATCTGGGTCTGAATTACGCTATAGCGCAACACTTCACCCACAGATAGATGTCCAGATGGAGAAGACCATTATTTTTATGGAGGGAACGATTCAAGCTCACATGTTGGAAATTATCCATAGATTGGAGGATAACCTACCTCTAATGGAGTTCACATACAATACAAGATACAATTCCACCATTAGTATGGAACCATCAGAGTCTTTATTCCGGCACACCTACTGATCACCACATTGTATGACTGACTTAGGAGAGTCAGGACTCATGGGATTGGAGTTGGTGTGAGATACTACTAAGAAGGTGAATATCATATTGGAGTGGATGAAGAATACACAAAGCCATTATAAATTTTATGATTATAGGTGGATGAAGTCATTGGAGTTCTAGAATAGAGACCATATGTTACTATGAGATTCACCTTGATGGAGATTGTAGAGATTTGGAATGGGTGAGAATTTATCAACATTTTTTATCAGCCCTTTTGACATAATACATTTATTTAGAGAGGTGTAGTACCACTAGGCTCCACAACCGTAGTTGGAATGGTTTCATGATGTATACCACATGTCATTGTTGATGAGGTGCGTATGTTATTAATTTCATTTCTTCGACAAGGAAGATACGTACAATGATCATTGAGTGAATTTTGATGAGTACCATGTGTAGATCAAGGATCCGAGGGAGAGTATTTTATGCCGGTGATTGATTCCCATGTTTTATGTAATGTGGAAGCATGAGAATCTACGAGAGAGCACATGGGAGCAGGAGGCTTATATTCATTCAAAGTTACCACATATTTTCGTATAGATTTTTTTGGATTTTCAAGGTTGTAATACCCTGGGGTGGGGAGAATGTAATGTCTATGATTATTTCATGTATTATTTATTAAATTATTAAATGAAATTAATTGAAAAATAATTATGAAACAATGTGATTCCGAGGACTGATGTTCATGGAATAAATGTTTGATTAATATTAAAATATTAAATAGCACACACACAAAGTTTTTCTAAAAGGTAGAATAACATGTAAATGGGTGCTCAAATCAAAAACATGAGGGCACATTTTCATTCAAAGAAGAAACATTTACCTTGGAGAGGCCTAATATTTACAAATTCATGTCGGATATGAATCGTAGATTTCAGACGTTTTAACGAATAACATAAATTGAAAATTTATTTTATTAATTCTATATCCATGATGAAGAGTTGTAGTGATATATTGTTTTAATATAATACAATAGGTATGGAGCCCTAGTTGTAATCATAACCCTGGAATTCCCTAGAGGATCTTTAGAGGAACATGGATAACTATCATGATGTAAACGATGACTGAACATGGATCAAAGATCTATGGATGTCATTCATTATGGAACTCACCAACGGTGAAGAAGAGACTACTGATCTTCTTCAGTGAGTGTTTCAATCCCCATGTATGGATTTTTTATTTCAAATTATTTTCATGTTTCTATAATCAATGAGGAACACAGATCAAATGATGAACATGTTTAATCCTAGACCAATCATTCTTGTTGGATGGTTTTTAATTTCATGAACAATATGGGTTTTGGGTAGGGAATTTTTTGTTCAAATGTCTCGATCATTCATACTATACAAATCATGGACTAAATGAACAACAACTGAGGTTCATTCCAAGGATTATTCATTTTGACATTTCTCCCCCATTGTAATCATCAAATTCTTTAATCCTCATGATTTATAAATGAACGATCATTGCACATATGAATCATGGTGAAATGATCCAAAATTGAAGATCCTATATTAGGGTGACCTAGAAAAGTTGTGACAATGTTGGCAATAAACTAATTGATCATATTTGGGAATACTCGTAGATCATATGATTTATGGATTGATGATAAAAATAATATTTTATTGATTAATGATGACCCAAAATTCACTGATTCATTCTTATGATGATGAGGTTACCTTGGATATGATGTTTCTAGGAGAACAAATCATAGAAATCAGATCAGATCATCAACTGGAGAATGTGGAGGAAGAACATTTGTTTCATGAAAATATCAATTAACATGACCTGTAACATGGTGATACAAAGAGACTGGTAAACAATTGTTGGTGGCTAGGGTTTCTGGAGTTAGTAAAATTCCACACTACATGTGAAACTATAAAATGGTGTGTAATCCCTTACCGTTCACTCGGTTTTTATCAGGGGAGATACAAGGACACAAGGTGGAGTGCATGGGTTACATACATAGCGTTTAATGCACCACATAAATTATCCTTGATTGGTTACATGTGGAAACCCATGTACTGGGACACATGTAGGTAGAAACGAGTTGATTCATTGTATTGGAACACAACCAGATTACACGTGTGGACCTTGGATGGAAGGACAGTGCATGTGACCCATTTATATGGGATGTACACATATTCCACATCAAATGTTTTAAATGACACATGTTATTGTAGATGGGAAACCCTAGTGTCAAGGGCCACATCATGTGACCCTATTACAAGATTTTTACCACAAAAAATGTTGCTTGAATCTCTTTTACACCATATATTTGAAACGATTCATTATGGTTCAGACCCTTGATCCATTCCTTGAAGGTTGATTTGTATCATTTACTACTCACATGATAATGATCCCATTAGCAAGACATTCAAGATATTGTTGTTGGAATCCCCCCATAGAGGCCCAACGAAGGATCCCCTATTCATTCTTCACGCCCAAGGTAGATACATGGGAATTATGATTACCCCTAGCATCAAGCCCTTATTTCGAAGGATAATCGAAAATCGGTTCTTTGTATCACCCCATGGACTTCTATGTGATTCTCATTGGTGGGTTTGTATCTATTTTCATATCTATTAGTGTATCTCTCCCATGACGGTTTCTGATGAGAAATACTTCTCGGATAGGTATCATCAGTTCTTTCAAACTTATGTGTTCAATCTTCGGGATGATTGCTTCATTGAATCTACGAGTTGAATCCATAGTACTGCTACATGGTAGGTTTTTCATACCTCATGACTGTGTGTCTTGAGTTGAGTATTTCTATATATTCTGGTTATATGTGTTTTAGACATAAACTGTGTAGTGAAAACTATATCATTCCTTTCATTTTTTCTTTTTCAGATTGGGGTGTCCAACTTAGCATTATTATGTGAAACCATACACAATATTTTCTCATACATGTAGTTTTTCATATAAATGTGTAACATTATGATGGTTTCTAGGGAATACTAGGACAAAATAGATTGTTGTGATTTTTTTATAGGCAGAGGTGTTCCTAAAATTTTTGAGTTGTAGTCTCAGTACCTATTTTGTTTACCTGTAAGACATTCTTGTTTACAAACTCTTTATATTGGTGGGCTTGTTTTATAGACACGTTTACATTAGTTTAATTTACTCGCTATTGTATTTTGATTTTTGGGATAGAGGTATTGATTACTTTATTAGTGGATTTTACATATAATAATTTGGGGGAATGGATATGTTTGTGTTCTTAAATGGAAATTGGGAATGCATCTCATGTTACTCTTATATCTACTCAATGCTTTTCACAATCCCCTGGACTATTGAATGTGGTCTTGGGGATTCACATAATGAGAAGGATTACACTCTATGAATTCCACTTTTCATATCTTCAAATGGATAGAGTATCATTGGGATTTCACATGACCAATCCTATGATGAGATCCAATAAATATAGTATAATATAAATAGTTTACAAGATTAGTTGAAACTCATCATGATCATTGCCCAAACCATGTTCTCCAAACCACCCCACAAAAGGCCCACCATCGAGCACATTACTCTTAGGTTGTTTTTTGGTGTTTTATTGGGAGATGTATTAAGATTATAAAATTATGAGTATTTTCATTATTTTTTTATAATGATGAATATATATTCTATATATTATGCTAAATTTGTAAATTATTTTCAAAATCGATATAATATATAAAAAATTGTATATTTGGGTAATTTTCAAATTTAATTTTGAATTTTATTATGGTAAATTAATGGATTTATTCAATAAATAACATTTTAATTTAATAATATTTAATAATATTTAATAAATATAAATAATTATATAATTTTTATAAAGTATAAAATAATTTTTATAAGGGTTCATAAACTATAATTGTAAAAAACCCAGTATTTATTAAAAATTGTCAATATTATGTTAAAATAAAAATTAAATTATTTAGTTAAATTGAATATTACTTTCGGATTCATAATATTCATATTACTTGATGGGTAAATTTTCATAATATTCTGAGATGGTGCAATTTTCATGTATAAATAAACACTGAAATAAAATTTTATGTTTTATAACATAAAAATATCCCAAAAGTGTCGTAATAATTAATAAAAATGGGTCAACTGATAATATATAATTTATTCCTTTAGAATAATGTGATTTATATTTTTTAAATTTTTTTATATACCTTATGAAATAAACAAAATTTATAAAACAAATTAATGTATAAAAAGAATTTCTT
Organism: Viscum album; assembly: GCA_963277665.1. Classification (NCBI taxonomy): domain Eukaryota; kingdom Viridiplantae; phylum Streptophyta; class Magnoliopsida; order Santalales; family Viscaceae; genus Viscum; species Viscum album. Next base: position 860,876,247 of record OY728152.1, on the reverse strand, counting down.
AATGGGTGTGACTAACCTACAAATAAAGAAAGACATTATTTTGTTATGATAGGACCATTTGATAATAAAATAAATCAAACCACTATAATATGTTTTAAAACATTGTGGAAAAACATGGGTTGGATTTTGTTTTTGTTATTTTACTATTTTGAGACCAAAACTGAAATAAAAATGTTATTTCCCACTATTCCTAAATAAACCCACCAAATATCTAATTTGTATTCACTAGATGTCCTTGTAGAATGTACGTACTATCATGAATCTCCCTAATGTTCTCCAAAGTCACATTCAAGTTCTCATGAAACCCCTCACAAGTATTTCGAGTCACACTATCTTATAAGGGACTTTCCTCCCCACATTTCAATTAATGAACATTCATTAAAATTTGAATCCTAATTCAATTGTTTAAAGTTTAATTTATTTATCAAAATTGAATTATTATCAAATATATGATATTTTAATGATATTTCATTTATCTGATCTCAATTTGATCCTTATCGACGATGTTAACAGGATGAAATTTAGTAATGTATTTCTCTATTCTCGTTTCCAATGAGGAGAATGTTTAATGTTATGTATTGTAAATAACATTTTATTAAGTTTTTATATGTTTCTAAATACTCAACTTAACTCAAATTTAATATATTATTAAATATAACCCCTTTCACTATCATCAATCCACCCATGATCCTTTAGGTACACATGTTACCAAGCTGTAATATAGTTATGATTCATTTAATTATTAATGTTTCTTTATTAAATTTTACCATCTATTTGGAGTTAAAAAATATATGATATGTTTTCCATGTCCCAATAACATAAAATTTTATTTATAATTTTTTTAGATATTCCATTATATCTCATCAACCAATATCTATTAATCTTTTATTAATGAATCCTTGTTTTATGATCCATTTGGAACACTTAAGCATGATAATGAATTGATTTTGACAGGTTAGCCTAGAATTTTTTATCTCTACAATAAATTGGGTAATTTTTAGTATCAATATAAATCATGTTGGGATAGGGGTCACCGTGATTTTATTATATTTAATTTTCAACAATGATTATTTTATATTTATCCTTCACCTATGATTAGGATGTAGTGTTTTAATGGTGTTTCCACATTTCCATTATTATCATTATCCTATTATATCATGTGTCAATATTAATGTTAATTATTACTAATATTTTAATACCCATTTAATTTGAATTTGACATTCAATTTATGACCTTGTACCATGTTTATTCACATATTGGGATTTTTATGTGACCTTATTTTTGTGTTTTTCTGAGGATATCCCATACAGTTTTAAAATTCATGGGATTTTTAATTAATGTAATGTATTTTAATAATTTTATTATATCCAATTTCATATATATTAGGATATGTGCCTACTTCCCAATGAAACTATAATTATTGATCATTCAAGTTTTTTTATTTTAAATATCATAAAATTAATCACTTATTAATAATTAATAAAGAACACTGTTGTAATATATATTATTAGAGGAAAAATTCAGTGATTTGGGGATTATGATTAAAATCATTAACATATTCCTTAGATATAAAACAATGATTACAGAGATATCCAATAATTTTGGTAAGTATATATTATGTGCTTTATCAATAAAATGCATCCCTATATGGATACAATATATTGAGGTTTTTCTGGAACAAATGTATATCACAGTAATAACTATGATATGGTATGTCGACCATGACCTAGTGTATCCTATTAAACAACAAAGGGCTTTACATTACACCTTTATTGAACTTCAATAAGATGATCTTTGATAATTAAAAATATCATTACAAACCATTATAAAAAAAACAAATTATACCCATAAGAGTCTATGTTAGAAAGTAGATGATAGAAAATATATATCAATTCCTAGATATTCATTAATTAAGGAAATATAAGTAAATTATATGTTATATTTTTAATTTCATTGAAATTTTATTTATATTCTTAATATATTAACTATAATAATAACTAATATACCATTTATCCAATATAATTTTTTAAAATAGGAGGATTTGGGTCAACATCCAACGCTATGGGAAATGTGATGACTATAAAGATGATATGTGCAATCACATGATTACATAAGTTGGGGATATTTTGATTATTTTAAACTAGCTATCAAAAATCAAAATGAACAAATATGATTATTTTGAGATCCAAAATTATTAAAGGAAGATAAAGAGTAAATCCCAAGGTATTTTATTAGATAACGGTTATAAGGGAATGTAGTCCCAATTTATGTTGTTTAAAAGATGGGTAATGTATCCAAATGGGGAATGTGAGAATGGGAATTAGAGAAGTTATATGTTTGGAAACATGAGACCTAAAGTATCCAATTTTCATAGAAAATGGATCAGGTAATGGATGGAAATAATGGTCAATATAGTGTACTATATAATTTTTTTATTTTTGGTGAATTTGGGAATAATACAAGACAATAATCTATTAATATTGTTGAGGAGTAGGATAAGCATAAATAAATATAAGAAATAAGTAACAAGTCATGACATATGCTGATAGAATTATGATTGATTAAGTACATGTAACAAATAATCAATAATTTTTTATGTAATGTTGTATTTAAAATCATGTCCTACTAGAATATCTTGTATGTTTTATAAGGACATTGATTCACTACCTTATGTGATTTTATATCATCTGGGAAAACATCAACGATTATATAATAGATAGTGATGTTTTTGAAAATGTTATTCCATAAAATAATATATGAGTCACCCTAGCAGAATTTGATGTAATTCTATGCCTGAATTGGATTTCCCTATATATAAGTGACATAAATTAACGCAGGAATGAAATTAGACTCTATATTGAGAACTGTACCTAGATTTAGTACATGTGAAAGGAAGAGGTGGAATATTTTCTAACATAATTATCTCAAGAATAGATATTTCTACATACATGAATGAATAACTATATCAAATGAATTATTCTGACGGAAGAATAATCCTTGATGATGTTCTCATTTTGGGGGAATATACTATTAAGTTTCATGATGAATTATTTATTCTTCATCATACCCGAGAGGTTGAATTTTCAATTTATCTTATAAATAGGTTGTTACCATAATCCAAGAGTTTATATATAATGTCTATTATGGAACATGAGTAGGTATACAAAAAATTTAATTGATAATATGGATTAATCCGTAATATGCCAATTTTCGTCAGAATGGGGTGCTCTTATCTTCTTCATCAATAAGAATGATGTTTCATTGTGAATTTTTATTGAATATAGTTATATTAACAATATCACCATAATGAATATGTATCCTCTACAATAGATTGATGAGTTTTTCTATCATATATGTGGACAAACATACTTCTGAATTATTGATCTCTGGTCAAGATATTACTATGTTATGGTGAAGAAATAGGATATGCCCATGACTACTTTTTATACAATGTATGTGAACTATGAGTTCATAGTAGTGCCTATTGGACTCACCAATACTCCAAAAATATTAATGCACCTGATGATAAGACTCCTCAGGGATTACATCGACAAAGAATTAGATGTTTTTATCGATTATATTCTAATATACTCCTAAATCAATGATGGGGATGATGAGAAGTATATATCTATGCTAAAGGCCATATAGATGGACATAATCTATGCTAAGAATAGGAAATATGAGTTTTTGGTTAGTGGAGTCTCATTATTGGGACATATCCTTACATGTAATAGGAAATATTTGGACCCATAAAACATATATGTTATTGGTGGATGAATGAGTCTAACATATGAGAGAGATATCCATATTATCCTAGTATTATCTATGTATTATTGTCGAGTAGTGATAACTTTATAATTATTATAAAACATCTAACAATGGTAACCTGAAAGGGAGACAGGTTTGATTACAAGGATTAATGTAAAGAGAGAATAGTGGAATGAAAATTGAGGCTAATCCCAATAGATGTTTTCAAAATACAAAAATGTGGGTTGATTTTTTTAGTATATAGTGATGTTTTGATGAAGGTATTGGGATGTGTGTTAATGAATAAAGAAAACGTGATAGCCTATGATTCCAGGTAGTTGAAAGTTCGCAAATAGAACTTCAGAATATATGATCTAGAGTTTGTTTTTGTGATATTAATTTTGAAAATTAGGAGGAATTTTTTATTTTTATTGAATTGATATGTATTTTGAAATCACAAAAGTTTCAAATACATTTTCACATAGAAAGAGATAAATATTTTCAAAGAATATTGTTATATAGAATCAAATACATTAACTCCGCAATTCACTACCATCATGGTTATAAGAATAATTTGGGGGATTTTATAAGTATAATTGATTTATAAATTCTATAATTGAAGGGAATTGAGATGGATTTGATTTTATTATATTTTAAAAGGTTTTATATGGGAAGCATAATGGAAGGAACATCACCAATAATTTCACAGATGATTTCACCACCATCACATCTAGGAATGTTAAAAGATTACCAATGAGATGTTGTAGGAATTCATTATGAAGTGTAATCTATTATAAGATTTAAATCCTTATAATTTAATGTTAATGAAAAAGGTGTTATGAGATATGGTCATGAATAAGTGTACCATTAATTCCATGTTAAAGAATTAACTACTCAATGATGAACATTGTTCAACATTCTCCATTCATCTAGGTTGAAAACTGATGTATCAAGGCCCCCAAAATCACTAATAGAGGGAAAAATATGAATAAGTAGAAAATTGAATATAAATCAATGTTTTTAGTATTTCATCAAGTGATTCTTGAATTGAAGACATGTAAAGGGTTAATGAATCAACTACATATACCTTCAAGGAAATGGGAAAACATCACCATGGAACTTGTCACCTGAATTCCGAAGACATCATATTGAAGCAATTCTATAATGGTTGTTTTGGATAATACTACAAATACATATCACATTATTTCTAATCTATAGGATTTCCCACTAGATCATATTGGAAGGATATTTATTACAGAATCTAAAAGGCAACAAACTGTACCACTATCAATTGAATCTGATCAATATCCTAAATTCACCTCCATGTTCTATAAAATTCTACAAAATTCTGTAAACACTAAAAACATATTTCTATGACCTATAATCCTCATACTGATGTACAATCCGAGAAAACTATTCAGACACTAAAATAAATATTGATGGAATAATCTATGAACTTCGAAAGAGTATCGGACATCCATCTTACTGTGGTCGAGTTTGATTATAACAATAAATTCAGTCTCTTATCAAAATGGATCACTATGAAACCATTAATACAAATAGGGGTAGATGAAATTCTTTTTGGGATGATTTTGGGGAATGAAATATGATAGGTCAAAAAAATTTCAACGATATGTTTTAAATGTATAAGAACATTCACCATCTATTCAATGAAGTTCAAATTTGAAAAAAAAAAGTTATGAAAAAAAATCATAATATAGAACTACAGAATGATGTTATAGACATCCTATTCATCTATATATCTCTAAGGAAAATGATATTAGATTTGGTAGGAAATGAAATCTTAGTCCAAGATACATTGGAACCATTATGATCATTGATCTAATTTTAGAAGTGTATTACCTAATATAATTCCCACCTAACCGATCTCAAGAACATTATGTATTCCCTGTATCGACATTCATAAGGTAAAAAATGAAACCCCACACATGTACTCAATTTGGAGGTGTAACCATTGATGTATGATATCTTGATTGAGGAGTTATTGGTGAATATTTTAGATCACATATAAATATTTAAATTAAAAAAGACTATGCATATTATTAAAATTATTTTGAGAAACCACATTTTTATAAAAGTGATGTGGGTGTTAGAGGAAGTGATCAAACATGGTTAAATTCATATGTTTTATTATGGGGAATAAAATTTTTAGGGGGATATTTCATAAGGGGTATGATTTTAATGACTCGATCTATTAGAAATAGAAACCCCATTATATTTTATTAAATTAATTACTATATAATATTGTTAAAGTAAAATAATAAACTTATTTGGTTTTATTTTATCTAATTTAATTTCAATGACTACTAAGTGTCATTACATTAAGAATATGTCTGTTTTATATTGATCACTATATTATTAAATATATAGTGTTCTATAAAATCAAATTGACATAAAAAAAGGATTTTATGGCCTCAATCAGTATGATCACACCCTATGAATCACATTTATTAGATTCTATAATGGATCTAGAATCCCTTGGATTTTCCGTTGACCAATCCCCTGAAATGATGCAACTAAATAAACATGAGAAAAAAAATTTAAGAGAAATGTTCTTGATCATCAAAATCATGACCCCAACAATGTTTTTTAAACAACCCCAAGAATTTCCCACTATTTCACCACTTAATTGTAGACAATTTTTGTATGTATTAAATGGATACGTATTATGGCCCATGTATTATAAGCATGTACATTATTATTTGTATAATGATGAAAATATTATCATCCAATTATGATTACATTATATATGATTTATCAAATTCCAAATTATAAACCATAAATAATATTTTTGGGTAATATTAAAATTAAATTATAGAGGTTATATTGATTAAATAATGGGTTTTGGAAATAAATAATATTTTAATGTAATTTATTATAATATATTAACAATTATAAAAAATTTATGAAGTAATATGTAATTAAATAGGGGTGTAAATATTAATATTGTAAAAAAACTATAATTTGTTAATAAATTTACATTTTTTTAAAGGGAAAATTCACATATTTATAAAAATAGTAAAATAGTATGAATATTATGTTTTTGAATTAGAATTTCAAAATTATCAAATATTGAATTTTTCTCAAAATTCTATGATAATAGAATTCTTTTAAGAAAATCAATCACTGTATAAATGAACATTGTATATTATGAATTCATAATAATAAAATGTGTTGTAATAATTACTATAAATGGGATCCAAAGCCAAATTTATCTATTCCCTATAAAATAATGTGATTTTATTTTCATTTGATATATTTTAAAAAGCCTTTATGGATCCTCCAAAACTTATAATATATTTTAAGGTTCAAAAATTCATTTGTTAAGAGTGTCACATAGATCCTTGTACGAAAGGGATTTATTTTATTAATTTAGGACTTGGACTTATTAAATTTTGGAAATCAATTTCATTTGGTGGAAACCATTAGAAAAGACAATTGGTTGTTTCGTATTTTTAGTGATTTTATTATATAGATTCTAACACCATAATAAAAAATAAATATTCATATTTTCAATCATAAATCCACAAAATCTCCAATTTAAATTCACTAAAAATTATTTTATAAAAAACAGACTCTACCCTCATCCTCTATAGTCCTCTATATGAAACTCAATTATATTAAAAATTGTAACACCCCAGGATTTCAGAGTGTGTTATTTCTTAAAAATAATTCAATAACTTGCACTACACGCAACACCGAGTTCAATCACACCATTAAAAGAGGTCATGAATAGTATTAACTACATTTTGAACTTTATATAATCCTTATAATTTTAGAATCCCTATTATGAGTTTCTTAGTCATAATGCAAGAACAAATTCATTTTCAGTATTTCACTTTTATCAACTTCTAATAGTGAAACCTTTTTAAATACCATATTTTAAACTTTTTGACTAAATGGAGACATCAAAAAATTTAAAATGAAACATCCCAAGCGTCCACGGTACGCTTTCCTTTGGATAAAACAGTAGCCTGTGTTGTACGCAACTTCGAGTTCTAACACACCGTAACCAATCAAACTAGTTGTTATGAATAGTAATACCTACTTTTTGAAGTTATATATATTTTATATTTTAAAATGGACTTCATTTTTGGATTCGGAATATCAAATTTAGCCTAAGGTGAAATTTTGGTACTTTTCGGATAACTTTCATATTTTGATGAATAGTGAAAATTACTAAATTTTAATTAAAAACAACTTTTTTAATCAAAATAATTAATAGTGATAAATTATTAATTTGAGTGGTTTTAAAGTATATTTAGAATATATTTTTACCACTTAATATAATGTTGGTCACTGGACATAATTGTACAATTAAACCGAACATAAACAAGTGTCAATTTTTTGATAGTTATTATCTCTTAAAAACACGCTTTTTGTTTTGACAGCGGGAATTAATTTTAAATTAATTTCTGCCACTTCTGTGTTTTGAATTTAGAAAAATGGATTCCATATTTGGAATCAGGATGTTCAAATTGTGTAAATAGGTAACTTTTATTTTTAGACATTTTGAATAATTACTGCGGTAAATATTTTATTTACCAAGGTTAAGGGTAAATCCGGTAAATAAGGGTAACAAAATAATATTATAATAATACTAAATTACCCTAAAACGTGTCTTAACCCTATTGGTTGATACATGGCCGACCATTGGCATCTTTGGGTCTATTTTGGGACCCCATGGATCCACTTGTGAGTGATAATGACACTTTATTTTAATTAAGTTAAAATAAAAATAAAAATGGCATAAGCTTACATCTTTTATAAGAACAATTTTGACATAGGGTTATACATGTTGGATTTTAGATTATAAATATTCATTAGAAAGATAAAAATATTTCCTACATAATTATGTTTTATTTATAATTTTTAGACATTAAATAATTTATTTTATTTATGACACAATGATGATGCAGTAATTACTAAAATAGTAAAAAATTAACATAATTGATATTATAAATACCCAAATAAATATAATATGAAACTTTTAATGAATTAAACTAATTTTCTAGGATAATATTATATATTAGGATTGATTTAATTGACTTTGTTCGAAGTAATCAATCTGTTATGAGTTTCACAAAAATCAACTATTGAATAGTGTCAAAATTGACATAAAAGAGTTCTTAAAACAAATATTATATTATTAATTGATATTAAATTCCTAAAAAATCTAAGGTTAGGCCAAGAGACTTATATTATGATAGGTTAATCATTAATGGACCACTTGGGGGTCTCTTGGATGTATATAGTAAGTTTATTAACCATATTATATAAAAATACAAAGAGACATTGTAAAAGTGAAACTAATTAACTTAGAATTAATACTTAAAGATAAGGTTAATATAAGTACCCAAACCTGTCTAAATTCTATTGGATGAGTTGTTTTCGACCTATCCCCACCTCAACCTTTGAATAGTCAACTTTGGAGCCTTTGGAAACCGAATATGAATTTATTATAAATTAATATTTCTAGCTTTTCCAAAAGTGCCCCTCACCCCTCTTATAAAAGGGCACTCCTCCTTCTCTTTTCCTCACACCTCTCAAGCCACTTGGCTCGTCCAAACTCTGCCCAACTAAGCTCCCCAAATCCCTCTCCTACTCCTTGAAGCTTCCCCTTAGGCAGAAAGCATTTCAAGAAGTCCTTTGGTTCCAACCAAAGTGAGTTACCTAGATTAAAGGTAACGATTTCTCTTAAATTATTTTCATTCATTTTGCTTCTCCAACCCCCAAACTCTTTTTATTTCCTTTCTTTTGTAACAACACCAGTATCCAAAATATACTAGGATGTTGTTATAAGAAGGATTCAAACTACACATACACACAAATCCATCTAATGGATGATGAACATAATGTTTCTGTGGATGGCAAACTAACGTCTCACGAAACGATGATTGTTCAAATACATCTTACCACCTCTCATGGTGGCCATTATGATGGAACTGTAATTAAATATGATATTAATGATATATATTTTATATATAAGCTTCTGTAATTCCATTTTATTTCATACCATTATTCGTTTCATGTTGTATATACATACGATAATTTCATTTGAGGAAGTGCGGACTACCGCCCCCTTAAAATGATATGACTCGTTCATACCACACATGGAACGTATAAAGTATGGTGTTAATGAACATAAGTAACATATATAAAATATTATATTATACTGTAATAGTAATATACCTATGTATCATTTGGATTCGATTCTTTTAAAATAAAAATTAAATGGAAGTAGCGTTCGTGCGTACGTACGGACTACCGTCTCCACGAACGCGGTGAGATCCATCCTCCATCGTATCCATTCAAGTATAATTATCATTTGATGATTTAAAAATGATGTTTAAAGACTTGATACCATTCTGGATTTGAATAATATACAACTTATCCTTTACAAACATGGCTTATGTAACAAAACATATAAAAGAAAATGAGTAAGTTAACACCCGAAACGACGATAATTTTAAGATATTATTATCAAATCAGTATTAAAAGATCATATATGATATCATATTAATATATATGATTCTTTTATAATTTAGTAACAATTATTTCACTATTATACAGGAGGTTAACCTACCCCAACCAATGAAAAGTTCAAGGTAAGGGTTATTTCACAATCTCTTCATTATCCGAGGTTGTTTATATGTAATAATCTACTGGGATCTCTTTATCATCCACATCCATGTTTCTTAAAAATGTATTTCAAAACATTTTTACTATTTACAAGAATATGGGTTAAAGTCATTTATACCCTTTTTTGACTTTTTATAAGAGGTTTATAAAGGAATCTTTCCGTCGTTTTCAAAACAAGGTCCTTTTTAACCTTTTCGACAGAATTGAGGTAAGAATGTTTTTTTTAACTTATACGGCGGGTGCGGTTATTTTACGCCGTTATAAAATCTTAAAAGCTTTCCTTACAAGCTTATAAGAATATTTTCAAAGAAAATGTTTTATTTTATATGGATCTTAAATGATTTCAAAATGAATAATTTAAGAATTTCAGAAAGGTACTCTTTATCAAAATCAGAATTTTAAATGTTTTAAAGATTTATCTTTATAAATCTTTTTAATTAATGTCTTCAAAATGGTTTTTAAGGATTTATTTATATGGACATGAATGTTTTTAAAAATGTTAATTCTTTTCAAAAGTTTCAAAGTGGTATGGGACACTTTGATTCAAAAATCTCTTTTTAATTATTTCCTTTATAAATGTGTGACTTTTAAATGATTTCAAAAAGGAGATATTTCTCTCAAATAGTTTTGATTTCATCTATGTCAACATCCTTTGATGGATTTAACGCTTATTTGAAGTTGATTTATTGTAATACAAAGCTTCTATATTGTATTGAAGGTTTTGTGATATGTTTGACTGTGGATGTGCTATTTTTATACCATTCATAGTTTATGGTGAAATTATTGACATTTCATATGCTAGTTTTAATACGAATGTTTATGTTATGATTAAACCTTTTCATATGGGAATGCATTGGACATAATAAGTGACGGGTGGAGCCCGCTATAGCTCCTCGATGCATCGGTAGGTCTCATGAGACAAACTAGTGTCTTGGCACAAGGCCTTCACAAAATCTTATTTGTAGTCTTGGCACGAGGCCTTGGCTATGTGGTTATGATAGTCTGGCATTATGCATTCCAACATTATGAAAGTGGTTATTGATTTTTGCATGTGATTATTCGATTAGTAGAATATCCATGTGAATAAGTAAATGACATTATTTCATTTTATTTATGCCATACCATGTTGAAAGTTCAAGTTTAAAAGGCTTTTGTTTTAGTTATACATTGCCTTAAATGTTTATTCTTATTTATGAAAGTTTCCGCTATATTGTTATCCTTACTGGGCATTTGAGCTCACCCCTTTTCTATGTTTTATTTTTCCCAGGAAGTGAAGATGTAAGTTATGAATGACCTGCAGGGATATTATGAGGGGATTATAGTGTGGACTGTGGAAACATTATGTTGTTGTAGTAGTTTTTCATTTTATGATGTAATGTAAAACTTATGAATATATCTAGTGTTTCCAAGGCTACTAAACCAATCGGTCTTTCGAGATTTGATCTTTCTTGTGATCATGCCAATGTTACGAAGTAATGCACCGACTCTAGGCAACTAGGGTCGGGGTGTTACAGTTGGTATCAGAGGAAGTTTAGTACAAACCTTGGAAGCTAGATTTAGATAAACTCTGATTAGAGCACGTAGACCTAAGATGAACTTTGAGGATTAGTATAGAAGAACTTCCTAGAATATTGGTATTGTAGAGATTTTGTGAGTTTTCCGAGCAATACATCCCTGTCTGGATACGAGCAGGTAGAGGCGGCTCTGGCACAGATGTACCTAGGGGTAAAACCCGAAAACACCGCTTTGAGCTAGACTCGAACGGGAACTGGTGCACGACAATGGGCCTTGCTGCACTCTTGGTTACGACACTCCCGGGGGATATGCTTAGGATAACTCTCATTTTCTTTACAAATCATTATGAAGGGTTTATGAGTATATACGTCCTCAAAGGAAACATTCTTATGATTATGGATTATATCCATAAATAGTTCAATTTATGTTAATTGTTTTATAAGTATGGGATTATGTATTTTGATTCATAAACTGATCTAGTGTATGCCATTTTTTAGAAATGGCGCCCAGTAGAAGGAATGAGAACTCCAGCAATGCACATGATCCAAAGAGAAAGAAGGATCATATCTTTCATGGTCTTAAGCCAGAATTTATAAGAGAAATAGTCTCCCATGTATTATCATTATATGAAGAAATAATATCATGTGTTGATAAGATAAGTAAATATTTTACTGAGTCCTATGGATTTGAAGGGAAGCAAGAGAAGAAAAGGATGGAAGAGAGAAAGATGGATAAAGGGAAGAGGGAAAAGAAGAATTTTCCCATATGTGGTAACTGTGGAAAGAAACACCCTGGAACTTACCTCAAAGGAATGGGAGATTGTTATAAGTGTGGAGAAAAAGGGCACAAAGTACGTGACTGCAAGGGTAAGAAAATGGTTTCAAATGTACAATGCTTCATTTGCAAGGAGTTTGGACACTACGCGAACCTATGTCCCAGTCATCAAACTATGCCGCAAATGATGTTATTGGATAATAATCAAGTTATGATACTACCACAGATGAAGAGGAATGATTAGATTTCTTATGTTGATTATGTCAATTGAGTGTGTATCAACAATTTACTTGTTATAATAATTATGGAGTATGTAAGGACTGTACTGCAGTACTATTTCATTAAGGACTTGAGATTGTGTGGAACAAAGAAAAGTGACTCATTAGCAGGATACATTTTTGGAAAATATATGGTTGAGAGAATGATAAACCATAATATAGTTCTGATACTGAGGTAGTGATTTTGGAATAATATGTGATTGTTTTGGATAAATTATATTGGATATTCTTGACTACCTTGGAAGTGATTAATGATTTGTATATTCCATCATTGTTGGGGTTTAAAACATTTTTGGATTAATGAAGTATATCCAGCATTCTATATGGAATAAGGGAGAATGAATGTAATCAATAAGGAATATGGTAATACATGATGAAGGTATTCATATGCTATTACGGGGTAAAAAGGATCTATATTATGTTTACCTTCCTTATGAATGTTGGACTGTGAGTTTGGATAGAAGTATTTTGGATAGTTCTAGTTTGGATTATTTTGGATTGCCATAAAAGGACAACCCGGAGGTCGGGCGGCAACCCGTCGCGTCCGGCAAGGCTGCGAGACTTGAACCCGCAACCAAAGGGCGACAAGGGTGTATCACCTACCACTATCCCACGAGATGTCCTGGATTAAATAAAGTAGTTTTTTAAAAAGATCTGGTAGATGAATTATAAATTCGTTTATTTTGGAACCCTCTATGAATAGTATAAATAGAATTTCTTTTACGAGTGAATGATGAGTTTTGGTAGAAATTTATTAATGGATAAAACTCTAATTATAAACTAAGTATATCTCCTTATTATCTTATCCAATCTCATAAATAAATTCCTCAACATTAATAATAGAAACTTAGAACAAAAATGTTGTCCTAGATGGTACCTTAAATCATCACAAATTTATGGCTTTGGGATTGTTGGCCTTTTCATAGCCATGTTCTCTACCACTCTCCATCAGATAATTGATGGCTAGATTTTCCTTCCATATCCATATTTTCTTACATGGAACCCTAGTATGTGTTATTTTCAGTAATCTTCATACTTTCGACTCTTTATTTTAAATAGAGGCCTCGTTAATTCATTTTTCGATGTGGGATTTCAACTAAGATATTTTGAAACGTCAAAAATGTGTTATCCCAATACCCTATATTTTGTTGAACCGATGGTACTTCAAATCATCATAGATTGATGAGTTTAAGGACCTCAATTATACACTTGTTTTTGATTGATGACCTCAATCACTACCTATAAATATTTACGTTTTTCCTCCGATTATATGTCTCTAATTGCCGCCAATGTTCTCCTAATCGAGATCATAATTTGGTGGTGACCCTTTAATTTCTCTTTTCCTAATATTAAGACTAAATTTTAGTAACCCAATTTCCAATGTGGGTTTTCCCACAAATATATTTTCTACTTTCAACCTTTTATCTTCGAAGAACAATTTCAAATTGCGAGGACGCAATTTATTGAAGGAGGGGAGAATGTAACACCCCAGGATTTCAGAGTGTGTTATTTCTTAAAAATAATTCAATAACTTGCACTACACGCAACACCGAGTTCAATCACACCATTAAAAGAGGTCATGAATAGTATTAACTACATTTTGAACTTTATATAATCCTTATAATTTTAGAATCCCTATTATGAGTTTCTTAGTCATAATGCAAGAACAAATTCATTTTCAGTATTTCACTTTTATCAACTTCTAATAGTGAAACCTTTTTAAATACAATATTTTAAACTTTTTGACTAAATGGAGACATCAAAAAATTTAAAATGAAACATCCCAAGCGTCCACGGTACGCTTTCCTTTGGATAAAACAGTAGCGTGTGTTGTACGCAACTTCGAGTTCTAACACACCGTAACCAATCAAACTAGTTGTTATGAATAGTAATACCTACTTTTTGAAGTTATATATATTTTATATTTTAAAATTGACTTCATTTTTGGATTCGGAATATCAAATTTAGCCTAAGGTGAAATTTTGGTACTTTTCGGATAACTTTCATATTTTGATGAATAGTGAAAATTACTAAATTTTAATTAAAAACAACTTTTTTAATCAAAATAATTAATAGTGATAAATTATTAATTTGAGTGGTTTTAAAGTATATTTAGAATATATTTTTACCACTTAATATAATGTTGGTCATTGGACATAATTGTACAATTAAACCGAACATAAACAAGTGTCAATTTTTTGATAGTTATTATCTCTTAAAAACACGCTTTTTGTTTTGACAGCGGGAATTAATTTTAAATTAATTTCTGCCACTTATGTGTTTTGAATTTAGAAAAATTGATTCCATATTTGGAATCAGGATTTTCAAATTGTGTAAATAGGTAACTTTTATTTTTAGACATTTTGAATAATTACTGCGGTAAATATTTTATTTACCATGGTTAAGGGTAAATCCGGTAAATAAGGGTAAAAAAATAATATTATAATAATACTAAATTACCCTAAAACGTGTCTTAACCCTATTGGTTGATAAATGGCCGACCATTGGCATCTTTGGGTCTATTTTGGGACCCCATGGATCCACTTGTGAGTGATAATGACACTTTATTTTAATTAAGTTAAAATAAAAATAAAAATGGCATAAGCTTACATCTTTTATAAGAACAATTTTTACATAGGGTTATACATGTTGGATTTTAGATTATAAATATTCATTAGAAAGCTAAAAAGATTTCCTACATAATGATGTTTTATTTATAATTTTTAGACATTAAATAATTTATTTTATTTATGACACAATGATGATGCAGTAATTACTAAAATAGTAAAAAATTAACATAATTGATATTATAAATACCCAAATAAATATAATATGAAACTTTTAATGAATTAAACTAATTTTCTAGGATAATATTATATATTAGGATTGATTTAATTGACTTTGTTCGAAGTAATCAATCTGTTATGAGTTTCACAAAAATCAACTATTGAATAGTGTCAAAATTGACATAAAAGAGTTCTTAAAACAAATATTATATTATTAATTGATATTAAATTCCTAAAAAATCTAAGGTTCGGCCAAGAGACTTATATTATTATATGTTAATCATTAATGGACCACTTGGGGGTCTCTTGGATGTATATAGTAAGTTTATTAACCATATTATATAAAAATACAAAGAGACATTGTAAAAGTGAAACTAATTAACTTAGAATTAATACTTAAAGATAAGGTTAATATAAGTACCCAAACCTGTCTAAATTCTATTGGATGAGTTGTTTTCGACCTATCCCCACCTCAACCTTTGAATAGTCAACTTTGGAGCCTTTGGAAACCGAATATGAATTTATTATAAATTAATATTTCTAGCTTTTCCAAAAGTGCCCCTCACCCCTCTTATAAAAGGGCACTCCTCCTTCTCTTTTCCTCACACCTCCCAAGCCACTTGGCTCGTCCAAAATCTGCCCAACTAAGCTCCCCAAATCCCTCTCCTACTCCTTGAAGCTTCCCCTTAGGCAGAAAGCATTTCAAGAAGTCCTTTGGTTCCAACCAAAGTGAGTTACCTAGATTAAAGGTAACGATTTCTCTTAAATTATTTTCATTCATTTTGCTTCTCCAACCCCCAAACTCTTTTTATTTCCTTTCTTTTGTAACAACACCAGTATCCAAAATATACTAGGATGTTGTTATAAGAAGGATTCAAACTACTCATACACACAAATCCATCTAATGGATGATGAACATAATGTTTCTGTGGATGGCAAACTAACGTCTCACGAAACGATGATTGTTCAAATACATCTTACCACCTCTCATGGTGGCCATTATGATGGAACTGTAATTAAATATGATATTAATGATATATATTTTATATATAAGCTTCTGTAATTCCATTTTATTTCATACCATTATTCGTTTCATGTTGTATATACATACGATAATTTCATTTGAGGAAGTGCGGACTACCGCCCCCTTAAAATGATATGACTCGTTCATACCACACATGGAACGTATAAAGTATGGTGTTAATGAACTTAAGTAACATATATAAAATATTATATTATACTGTAATAGTAATATACCTATGTATCATTTGGATTCGATTCTTTTAAAATAAAAATTAAATGGAAGTAGCGTTCGTGCGTACGTACGGACTACCGTCTCCACGAACGCGGTGAGATCCATCCTCCATCGTATCCATTCAAGTATAATTATCATTTGATGATTTAAAAATGATGTTTAAAGACTTGATACCATTCTGGATTTGAATAATATACAACTTATCCTTTACAAACATGGCTTATGTAACAAAACATATAAAAGAAAATGAGTAAGTTAACACCCGAAACGACGATAATTTTAAGATATTATTATCAAATCAGTATTAAAAGATCATATATGATATCATATTAATATATATGATTCTTGTATAATTTAGTAACAATTATTTCACTATTATACAGGAGGTTAACCTACCCCAACCAATGAAAAGTTCAAGGTAAGGGTTATTTCACAATCTCTTCATTATCCGAGGTTGTTTATATGTAATAATCTACTGGGATCTCTTTATCATCCACATCCATGTTTCTTAAAAATGTATTTCAAAACATTTTTACTATTTACAAGAATATGGGTTAAAGTCATTTATACCCTTTTTTGACTTTTTATAAGAGGTTTATAAAGGAATCTTTCCGTCGTTTTCAAAACAAGGTCCTTTTTAACCTTTTCGACAGAATTGAGGTAAGAATGTTTTTTTTAACTTATACGGCGGGTGCGGTTATTTTACGCCGTTATAAAATCTTCAAAGCTTTCCTTACAAGCTTATAAGAATATTTTCAAAGAAAATGTTTTATTTTATATGGATCTTAAATGATTTCAAAATGAATAATTTAAGAATTTCAGAAAGGTACTCTTTATCAAAATCAGAATTTTAAATGTTTTAAAGATTTATCTTTATAAATCTTTTTAATTAATGTCTTCAAAATGGTTTTTAAGGATTTATTTATATGGACATGAATGTTTTTAAAAATGTTAATTCTTTTCAAAAGTTTCAAAGTGGTATGGGACACTTTGATTCAAAAATCTCTTTTTAATTACATCCTTTATAAATGTGTGACTTTTAAATGATTTCAAAAAGGAGATATTTCTCTCAAATAGTTTTGATTTCTTCTATGTCAACATCCTTTGATGGATTTAACGCTTATTTGAAGTTGATTTATTGTAATACAAAGCTTCTATATTGTATTGAAGGTTTTGTGATATGTTTGACTGTGGATGTGCTATTTTTATACCATTCATAGTTTATGGTGAAATTATTGACATTTCATATGCTAGTTTTAATACGAATGTTTATGTTATGATTAAACCTTTTCATATGGGAATGCATTGGACATAATAAGTGACGGGTGGAGCCCGCTATAGCTCCTCGATGCATCGGTAGGTCTCATGAGACAAACTAGTGTCTTGGCACAAGGCCTTGACAAAATCTTATTTGTAGTCTTGGCACGAGGCCTTGGCTATGTGGTTATGATAGTCTGGCATTATGCATTCCAACATTATGAAAGTGGTTATTGATTTTTGCATGTGATTATTCGATTAGTAGAATATCCATGTGAATAAGTAAATGACATTATTTCATTTTATTTATGCCATACCATGTTGAAAGTTCAAGTTTAAAAGGCTTTTGTTTTAGTTATACATTGCCTTAAATGTTTATTCTTATTTATGAAAGTTTCCGCTATATTGTTATCCTTACTGGGCATTTGAGCTCACCCCTTTTCTATGTTTTATTTTTCCCAGGAAGTGAAGATGTAAGTTATGAATGACCTGCAGGGATATTATGAGGGGATTATAGTGTGGACTGTGGAAACATTATGTTGTTGTAGTAGTTTTTCATTTTATGATGTAATGTAAAACTTATGAATATATCTAGTGTTTCCAAGGCTACTAAACCAATCGGTCTTTCGAGATTTGATCTTTCTTGTGATCATGCCAATGTTACGAAGTAATGCACCGACTCTAGGCAACTAGGGTCGGGGTGTTACAGTTGGTATCAGAGGAAGTTTAGTACAAACCTTGGAAGCTAGATTTAGATAAACTCTGATTAGAGCACGTAGACCTAAGATGAACTTTGAGGATTAGTATAGAAGAACTTCCTAGAATATTGGTATTGTAGAGATTTTGTGAGTTTTCCGAGCAATACATCCCTGTCTGGATACGAGCAGGTAGAGGCGGCTCTGGCACAGATGTACCTAGGGGTAAAACCCGAAAACACCGCTTTGAGCTAGACTCGAACGGGAACTGGTGCACGACAACGGGCCTTGCTGCACTCTTGGTTACGACACTCCCGGGGGATATGCTTAGGATAACTCTCATTTTCTTTACAAATCATTATGAAGGGTTTATGAGTATATACGTCCTCAAAGGAAACATTCTTATGATTATGGATTATATCCATAAATAGTTCAATTTATGTTAATTGTTTATAAGTATGGGATTATGTATTTTGATTCATAAACTGATCTAGTGTATGCCATTTTTTAGAAATGGCGCCCAGTAGAAGGAATGAGAACTCCAGCAATGCACATGATCCAAAGAGAAAGAAGGATCATATCTTTCATGGACTTAAGCCAGAATTTATAAGAGAAATAGTCTCCCATGTATTATCATTATATGAAGAAATAATATCATGTGTTGATAAGATAAGTAAATATTTTACTGAGTCCTATGGATTTGAAGGGAAGCAAGAGAAGAAAAGGATGGAAGAGAGAAAGATGGATAAAGGGAAGAGGGAAAAGAAGAATTTTCCCATATGTGGTAACTGTGGAAAGAAACACCCTGGAACTTGCCTCAAAGGAATGGGAGTTTGTTATAAGTGTGGAGAAAAAGGGCACAAAGTACGTGACTGCAAGGGTAAGAAAATGGTTTCAAATGTACAATGCTTCATTTGCAAGGAGTTTGGACACTACGCGAACCTATGTCCCAGTCATCAAACTATGCCGCAAATGATGTTATTGGATAATAATCAAGTTATGATACTACCACAGATGAAGAGGAATGATTAGATTTCTTATGTTGATTATGTCAATTGAGTGTGTATCAACAATTTACTTGTTATAATAATTATGGAGTATGTAAGGACTGTACTGCAGTACTATTTCATTAAGGACTTGAGATTGTGTGGAACAAAGAAAAGTGACTCATTAGCAGGATAGATTTTTGGAAAATATATGGTTGAGAGAATGATAAACCATAATATAGTTCTGATACTGAGGTAGTGATTTTGGAATAATATGTGATTGTTTTGGATAAATTATATTGGATATTCTTGACTACCTTGGAAGTGATTAATGATTTGTATATTCCATCATTGTTGGGGTTTAAAACATTTTTGGATTAATGAAGTATATCCAGCATTCTATATGGAATAAGGGAAAATGAATGTAATCAATAAGGAATATGGTAATACATGATGAAGGTATTCATATGCTATTACGGGGTAAAAAGGATCTATATTATGTTTACCTTCCTTATGAATGTTGGACTGTGAGTTTGGACAGAAGTATTTTGGATAGTTCTAGTTTGGATTATTTTGGATTGCCATAAAAGGACAACCCAGAGGTCGGGCGGCAACCCGTCGCGTCCGGCAAGGCTGCGAGACTTGAACCAGCAACCAAAGGGCGACAAGGGTGTATCACCTACCACTATCCCACGAGATGTCCTGGATTAAATAAAGTAGTTTTTTAAAAAGATCTGGTAGATGAATTATAAATTCGTTTATTTTGGAACCCTCTATGAATAGTATAAATAGAATTTTTTTTACGAGTGAATGATGAGTTTTGGTAGAAATTTATTAATGGATAAAACTCTAATTATAAACTAAGTATATCTCCTTATTATCTTATCCAATCTCATAAATAAATTCCTCAACATTAATAATAGAAACTTAGAACAAAAATGTTGTCCTAGATGGTACCTTAAATCATCACAAATTTATGGCTTTGGGATTGTTGGCCTTTTCATAGCCATGTTCTCTACCACTCTCCATCAGATAATTAATGGCTAGATTTTCCTTCCATATCCATATTTTCTTACATGGAACCCTAGTATGTGTTATTTTCAGTAATCTTCATACTTTCGACTCTTTATTTTAAATAGAGGCCTCGTTAATTCATTTTTCGATGTGGGATTTCAACTAAGATATTTTGAAACGTCAAAAATGTGTTATCCCAATACCCTATATTTTGTTGAACCGATGGTACTTCAAATCATCATAGATTGATGAGTTTAAGGACCTCAATTATACACTTGTTTTTGATTGATGACCTCAATCACTACCTATAAATATTTACGTTTTTCCTCCGATTATATGTCTCTAATTGCCGCCAATGTTCTCCTAATCGAGATCATAATTTGGTGGTGACCCTTTAATTTCTCTTTTCCTAATATTAAGACTAAATTTTAGTAACCCAATTTCCAATGTGGGTTTTCCCACAAATATATTTTCTACTTTCAACCTTTTATCTTCGAAGAACAATTTAAAATTGCGAGGACGCAATTTATTGAAGGAGGGGAGAATGTAACACCCCAGGATTTCAGAGTGTGTTATTTCTTAAAAATAATTCAATAACTTGCACTACACGCAACACCGAGTTCAATCACACCATTAAAAGAGGTCATGAATAGTATTAACTACATTTTGAACTTTATATAATCCTTATAATTTTAGAATCCCTATTATGAGTTTCTTAGTCATAATGCAAGAACAAATTCATTTTCAGTATTTCACTTTTATCAACTTCTAATAGTGAAACCTTTTTAAATACAATATTTTAAACTTTTTGACTAAATGGAGACATCAAAAAATTTAAAATGAAACATCCCATGCGTCCACGGTACGCTTTCCTTTGGATAAAACAGTAGCGTGTGTTGTACGCAACTTCGAGTTCTAACACACTGTAACCAATCAAACTAGTTGTTATGAATAGTAATACCTACTTTTTGAAGTTATATATATTTTATATTTTAAAATGGACTTCATTTTTGGATTCGGAATATCAAATTTAGCCTAAGGTGAAATTTTGGTACTTTTCGGATAACTTTCATATTTTGATGAATAGTGAAAATTACTAAATTTTAATTAAAAACAACTTTTTTAATCAAAATAATTAATAGTGATAAATTATTAATTTGAGTGGTTTTAAAGTATATTTAGAATATATTTTTACCACTTAATATAATGTTGGTCATTGGACATAATTGTACAATTAAACCGAACATAAACAAATGTCAATTTTTTGATAGTTATTATCTCTTAAAAACACGCTTTTTGTTTTGACAGCGGGAATTAATTTTAAATTAATTTCTGCCACTTCTGTGTTTTGAATTTAGAAAAATGGATTCCATATTTGGAATCAGGATGTTCAAATTGTGTAAATAGGTAACTTTTATTTTTAGACATTTTGAATAATTACTGCGGTAAATATTTTATTTACCATGGTTAAGGGTAAATCCGGTAAATAAGGGTAAAAAAATAATATTATAATAATACTAAATTACCCTAAAACGTGTCTTAACCCTATTGGTTGATACATGGCCGACCATTGGCATCTTTGGGTCTATTTTGGGACCCCATGGATCCACTTGTGAGTGATAATGACACTTTATTTTAATTAAGTTAAAATAAAAATAAAAATGGCATAAGCTTACATCTTTTATAAGAACAATTTTTACATAGGGATATACATGTTGGATTTTAGATTATAAATATTCCTTAGAAAGATAAAAAGATTTCCTACATAATGATGTTTTATTTATAATTTTTAGACATTAAATAATTTATTTTATTTATGACACAATGATGATGCAGTAATTACTAAAATAGTAAAAAATTAACATAATTGATATTATAAATACCCAAATAAATATAATATGAAACTTTTAATGAATTAAACTAATTTTATAGGATAATATTATATATTAGGATTGATTTAATTGACTTTGTTCGAAGTAATCAATCTGTTATGAGTTTCACAAAAATCAACTATTGAATAGTGTCAAAATTGACATAAAAGAGTTCTTAAAACAAATATTATATTATTAATTGATATTAAATTCCTAAAAAATCTAAGGTTCGGCCAAGAGACTTATATTATTATAGGTTAATCATTAATGGACCACTTGGGGGTCTCTTGGATGTATATAGTAAGTTTATTAACCATATTATATAAAAATACAAAGAGACATTGTAAAAGTGAAACTAATTAACTTAGAATTAATACTTAAAGATAAGGTTAATATAAGTACCCAAACCTGTCTAAATTCTATTGGATGAGTTGTTTTCGACCTATCCCCACCTCAACCTTTGAATAGTCAACTTTGGAGCCTTTGGAAACCGAATATGAATTTATTATAAATTAATATTTCTAGCTTTTCCAAAAGTGCCCCTCACCCCTCTTATAAAAGGGCACTCCTCCTTCTCTTTTCCTCACACCTCTCAAGCCACTTGGCTCGTCCAAACTCTACCCAACTAAGCTCCCCAAATCCCTCTCCTACTCCTTGAAGCTTCACCTTAGGCAGAAAGCATTTCAAGAAGTCCTTTGGTTCCAACCAAAGTGAGTTACCTAGATTAAAGGTAACGATTTCTCTTAAATTATTTTCATTCATTTTGCTTCTCCAACCCCCAAACTCTTTTTATTTCCTTTCTTTTGTAACAACACCAGTATCCAAAATATACTAGGATGTTGTTATAAGAAGGATTCAAACTACACATACACACAAATCCATCTAATGGATGATGAACATAATGTTTCTGTGGATGGCAAACTAACGTCTCACGAAACGATGATTGTTCAAATACATCTTACCACCTCTCATGGTGGCCATTATGATGGAACTGTAATTAAATATGATATTAATGATATATATTTTATATATAAGCTTCTGTAATTCCATTTTATTTCATACCATTATTCGTTTCATGTTGTATATACATACGATAATTTCATTTGAGGAAGTGCGGACTACCGCCCCCTTAAAATGATATGACTCGTTCATACCACACATGGAACGTATAAAGTATGGTGTTAATGAACTTAAGTAACATATATAAAATATTATATTATACTGTAATAGTAATATACCTATGTATCATTTGGATTCGATTCTTTTAAAATAAAAATTAAATGGAAGTAGCGTTCGTGCGTACGTACGGACTACCGTCTCCACGAACGCGGTGAGATCCATCCTCCATCGTATCCATTCAAGTATAATTATCATTTGATGATTTAAAAATGATGTTTAAAGACTTGATACCATTCTGGATTTGAATAATATACAACTTATCCTTTACAAACATGGCTTATGTAACAAAACATATAAAAGAAAATGAGTAAGTTAACACCCGAAACGACGATAATTTTAAGATATTATTATCAAATCAGTATTAAAAGATCATATATGATATCATATTAATATATATGATTCTTGTATAATTTAGTAACAATTATTTCACTATTATACAGGAGGTTAACCTACCCCAACCAATGAAAAGTTCAAGGTAAGGGTTATTTCACAATCTCTTCATTATCCGAGGTTGTTTATATGTAATAATCTACTGGGATCTCTTTATCATCCACATCCATGTTTCTTAAAAATGTATTTCAAAACATTTTTACTATTTACAAGAATATGGGTTAAAGTCATTTATACCCTTTTTTGACTTTTTATAAGAGGTTTATAAAGGAATCTTTCCGTCGTTTTCAAAACAAAGTCCTTTTTAACCTTTTCGACAGAATTGAGGTAAGAATGTTTTTTTTAACTTATACGGCGGGTGCGGTTATTTTACGCCGTTATAAAATCTTCAAAGCTTTCCTTACAAGCTTATAAGAATATTTTCAAAGAAAATGTTTTATTTTATATGGATCTTAAATGATTTCAAAATGAATAATTTAAGAATTTCAGAAAGGTACTCTTTATCAAAATCAGAATTTTAAATGTTTTAAAGATTTATCTTTATAAATCTTTTTAATTAATGTCTTCAAAATGGTTTTTAAGGATTTATTTATATGGACATGAATGTTTTTAAAAATGTTAATTCTTTTCAAAAGTTTCAAAGTGGTATGGGACACTTTGATTCAAAAATCTCTTTTTAATTACTTCCTTTATAAATGTGTGACTTTTAAATGATTTCAAAAAGGAGATATTTCTCTCAAATAGTTTTGATTTCATCTATGTCAACATCCTTTGATGGATTTAACGCTTATTTGAAGTTGATTTATTGTAATACAAAGCTTCTATATTGTATTGAAGGTTTTGTGATATGTTTGACTGTGGATGTGCTATTTTTATACCATTCATAGTTTATGGTGAAATTATTGACATTTCATATGCTAGTTTTAATACGAATGTTTATGTTATGATTAAACCTTTTCATATGGGAATGCATTGGACTTAATAAGTGACGGGTGGAGCCCGCTATAGCTCCTCGATGCATCGGTAGGTCTCATGAGACAAACTAGTGTCTTGGCACAAGGCCTTGACAAAATCTTATTTGTAGTCTTGGCACGAGGCCTTGGCTATGTGGTTATGATAGTCTGGCATTATGCATTCCAACATTATGAAAGTGGTTATTGATTTTTGCATGTGATTATTCGATTAGTAGAATATCCATGTGAATAAGTAAATGACATTATTTCATTTTATTTATGCCATACCATGTTGAAAGTTCAAGTTTAAAAGGCTTTTGTTTTAGTTATACATTGCCTTAAATGTTTATTCTTATTTATGATAGTTTCCGCTATATTGTTATCCTTACTGGGCATTTGAGCTCACCCCTTTTCTATGTTTTATTTTTCCCAGGAAGTGAAGATGTAAGTTATGAATGACCTGCAGGGATATTATGAGGGGATTATAGTGTGGACTGTGGAAACATTATGTTGTTGTAGTTGTTTTTCATTTTATGATGTAATGTAAAACTTATGAATATATCTAGTGTTTCCAAGGCTACTAAACCAATCGGTCTTTCGAGATTTGATCTTTCTTGTGATCATGCCAATGTTACGAAGTAATGCACCGACTCTAGGCAACTAGGGTCGGGGTGTTACAAAAATCGCTCCCATGCTTTATATGTCACTCACTCGTGTAAGGGACCTTCCTATGCACCATTTAATTGAAGAAACTTCTTCTAAATATCCCTTCTTAATTACAATTACATATAATATAATATATTTTTAAACATTCATATAATGGAAAATTTATATTAATTTAAATATAGGCTATTAATAAGCTATAATTTTGACCATTAACTAAGTTGTTACCGTGCCAAAATTTTGTTAGGGATTTCTCTATTCTCATATACATTTATGAACTTCTGTTTTGTTATGTAACCTATATAAAATTTTCATTTGAGGGGATATTTTTTTCTAATTTACAATTATTTTTAATTAGATGTGATCATTATGATATCCCCATTAACTGTCATTATACAACCCTTGATAATTTATGTACACCTTCCACCATACTGAAATACAGTTAGGATTATTTTCATTTTTAATGATTCTTCAATATCATATGACATCTATTTCCAATTTCAAATGTTAGGATATGTTTTTATATAATCCTATAACCCCCAAATTTTACTTCAATGTTATTAGAATCCCTCATCTCTATAATCAACTGAATATTATGAGTGTTTTTGGGATGCCACTTTGCTACCTAATGTTCATTATGATGTTACATGACAAAACGATTGTGTACTGAATACCATAACACATTTCTTATAATGGGTATTAACCATAATACACGTATACCATATTAAATTATGTCACAAATGTATTTATTCAACATAGATTAATTATGGAAAAAAATTTGACTATACACGAATCCATGTTGTATGATCTATGTGTACTCTTATGAATGAGAAAAAAATGAGTGTGATTAGTGTGCCAAAATTTATATGGTCCTCCAATGAATTGGGTAATGTTTAATATCATGTTATGTCATATTGGAATATGTAGTGAACTTCATTAAATTATGGGACATTATCCAACCTAATGGGTTGTCATTTTATCCTTGATCAATGTTTATGAAGAATTTTTAATGTTGTTACCGCATTTCGCATGCTATGATTATTACGTCATATAATGTATCAATATTCATGTTTATAATTTACACTATTTTATAAATTTTATATACCTATTTATGAACATGTATCACTTTATGAATTTTTTATTCCAGTTTAGGTGTTTATGCGATGCCACTTTCTTATGTTGTAAAATGATAATCTCGTGATGTTTTAAAATAAAAGGAATTTTAAAAGAATAATGAGTAATTTTTTAGAAATGTTTTTTTACCCTATGTTCATGATGTTATGAAATGTTTCTAGTTCTAAAAGACAGAAGACATATCATTATTTTGTTCTTTAAGGAGTGTAATATAATGTAATAAATCATAAATTAATGTGAAGTAACAATCATGGTTTTAACATATTCATCATTAGCAGTGGAAGGAACTACTATGATTGGATTTATACAAGAAAAATAAACTAAATTATACCCTATGAAATGATATATTATAGATTTACTATTATAATTCTTTCTATAATCACCAAATTCATCATCCAAAAAACAATTTTTGCTGTGTAATATTTGCAAAAGAATATATTTTCCTACTCCATTGCACCCTTATGGTATTAAAAAACTTATTATATATATATATATATATTAAATGTTATTATATTAAATTGGTTTGATATATTTCATGTTATAATACATAAATCATTAAATCATTTTGACAAGGTATTCTATAAAGTATCCCTCATATCATACCTCTACAAATATTTTTATCAATATGTTTCCAGTCCTAATCAATATTTAATGTATTCGAGTTACCAATGGGAATAATTTTTATTTTATTACATTTATATCAATAATTATTAAGAATATATTTTATATACATATATTGAGAATTGAACGTTCCTTCTATTTTTTCCAAATTTTAAATACACGAAAATGTGTTTTCTCACTCAACATTATCATTTAAAACTAATATTTGATAAGATAAAAAATATAATCAAATAAATATTGTTGATTTGATACATATATTATAAAATAATCCAAAATTTGAAAAATTATTTTTTTTATTAACATTATTTATAATAATTTCAGGTCTACTTCACTATTTAAAATATATATATGTATAACAAAAAACATGTTAGTATATCTTAAAAATATCTAGGGGACAGTTTTGGTCCATTTAAATATTTTGGTAAGCGTAAATATATATTAAGGATTTGTATTATTTTCTAATTTTGGAGGTTTTTCAACACAAACTTCTTCTTGGACATATCCATTATGAAAAGAACAATATAAATACATTTTAAAATGTATTAAATTAAATAATCCAACAAAAGAAAGAAGTTTTTTAATAAAATTATGTACTTCTATCAGTTAAAATGTTTCTTCATAATCTAATTTCTTTTGTTGATTAATGCCATTATAAATAAACATTGATTTAAATCTATGAATTATTCGATTGTCATAACATTTTTTTGTAGAAGACCCATTTTACTCAAATTATAGATGTTTATAATGGTTTCTAAACAAAATTAATGAGTTTATTCCTTTTAAACTAGTTGAGATCATATTATGTAGACATAATCCAATCCTCATCAACAAAAAACTAATCAGGATTCTTAGTTTAAATTTTTTATTAGAATTATTGGTGTTCAATTTATTTTCTTAAGGAACATCTTGTCCCAACTGGTTGATCTACATCACCAATGAAAGATTCACTATGATTATTCCTTCGAAACAACTAAATTCATGTGTTTTGGAAAGACTTTTCCTCAATAATAGGGTGAAAATATTATTATGTAATTACTTTAGAAACTATTTCTTGAGTATTATACTTATGATAAGGACATTCTAGAAATAGTCAAAAATCAGTTTTTGAAATCACATCTGAAGATATTTTTGAGGTTGTTTGAAAACAAATGTCATGGAATAATCAAACATAACATAAAAAATCTACTAAACAGTATATGAATGTATATTAAATACACTATTATCCATAGATATACTAGAATTATCATAAAATATTCCTTCATCAAATTTGGGAAAAAATATATGGAAATTATATTTCATAATCAAGATGAATAACTTGAGAAAAACATTTATTTAATAATCATTCTATTTTAAAATTATCAACAAATCATTGGGAGTTATATTAATAAATAAATAATTATATATATATTTATAGTATATTAGGAAGTAATAAACACATTTTCCAAAAAATGGGTATGAATTAATTATTCACTCAACATAGTTCTAGTTATTTTTTGATAAATTAAATTTCATCACTTAACTGCTCAATTTTTATGATGGGTTTTAGGTTCTGAATAGTTATATTCAAAAAATTTCTTGATAGAAATATTTAAAAATTTAAATTTACAAATTCTCGCCCAAGATCAATATAAATTGTTAACAAGGGAATGTTTTTCTCATTTCTAACATTACATATAAATTGTTTAACAAAATAAATGGATTTAAATTTCATTGTGATAAAATAAACCCATATGTATCAATTTTAATAATCAACTATGGAATATTAATAGTATTTTCCACTTTTATATCAAATTTTTATAGGACCAAATTAGTGTATGTGAACTTCTGTAATGAATACATAGTTGATACTTCACTAATATATTTAAAGCATGACTTATGATTCTTTCTATAATGACATGGGTCACATGATATTGAGGAATCAATATAAATTTCCATTATATCACTGAAAATATCTTTCGTATTATAAATATATAATTTCATATATTATAGTTTCCAACTATTTTATTACATAACCCTGATTGATCTTCCAATTACACTTTGTAAATGTATCTTTTGGATCCTATGTTCTTAAAAGTTATGTATGAATAAATTATCATGTTAATTGGAAGAAAGAATAATAGAATCCTTAAAATTACATAATAATCATTTATAATGTATAAATATTACAAGATATCCTATAAAAATTATATGAATTATTCCTATAAGGTTTTTCTTAATTCAATTAACAATTAAAACACTTGAAATAATATTTTTACCAATAAGAACAATTTTACCTATTTTGATTATATTTCCATGAAATTTTTCTCTAAAAGATACTTCAAAAAAATAAATTTTATTTACTTTATGAATAATTATTTTTTCACTGTGATATCTCTAAAACACCAAATATGTATGTTCCATATTTTTTTGTGGTACATTCATTATTTACCTAAAAAAATATTTCACATTCAGATCCCAAACCTTCTTGGGATCAGTAATTTTAGAATAAAAACATAAACAATCAAATTTTGTTTAGAGAAATTGAATTATGGAAATTCTAGGTTTTAAACATTATTTAAGTAATAAAATTTTTTCCAATTCCCACCATATTGACATTTGGTGAAAAGGGGTGATTTTTAAGATCTAATAAATCACTACTCAAATAGTTATTTTATATGTATAATTGATTTTTGATCCTTTATGATGAGGAAATATTTGTTTTAACATTTTATAAAAATATTAATTACTAGTGTAAATGTTTGAAAATAAATCTCAAAATATAAATTTATGATTTTAATTTTATAATTAAATCTTTAACTCATTAGTGGTAGTTTTATAATTATGTTTTGTTTCATGTAGTTTTTCCCAAAAAATAATTTTTTAAAATTATTTAGATTTTGTTTCTTTCTAAAAAATATTCCTATAAAGATACATTGAAAACTTTGATATTTAATTTTTCAAAACATTTATTCATGAACCAACCTCATCAATTTTTGACAAATAATTATCATTTTTTAAATTATAATTCACATTTTATAAAAATTTAGTAAAGCATGAATCATTATCATAAGAAGATAAATAATTATTATCACTAGATGAAGAATACTATTCATTATAATATATTGGATCATTATCTATAGGATAATATCCATTAATTACATATTGTTATGTGTTTTAACTATCTGTTCCATTAGCATGTAAAATTGATTAAATTTAGATACAATTGAAAAAAAATGATTCTATGATTGCAAATTTCATTGTAGTCTGGATTCTAAAATGAATATCCTCCATTGGAAATCCACATGTCAAATTCATTGTTATCATTATTTCCCTGTGATTAATAATATATTTTTTGGAATTCCATTCTGAATTCTTATTATTTTTATCGTTAATAATCATCTATAGAAAATCTGAGTCGATGGGACTATCTTTCTTGCACTCGTAACAAGTGGCTTCGTCATACTTATCACCTATATCATTTAAATATTTTTTTATCAATAATGTAATTTTTTCCTCAAATTATTATTCATCATTATTTTTATATTATTTTAGTCATTCTAATAATTCATAAAAACTCTTAATTCAAATTGAGAACCCACTTTATTCATTCTGGAAGACTTAATATCATTTTCAACTAATTTTTCTTTATGAAGTAAGGCCGATGTTGTAGAAAAGAATGCACCACAATTTTATTATTTTATTTCATAGAATCTCTATTGATTCTACCCTCATACTGGATAAGGGTTCCAATAAGATCATCAAAGGTAATATTATTCATCATTCTGGTTTCATAAAATTTTTTCTCTTATATTCCAACTCATTGGCACTGATATCAATTTTCTTTTCAATATAGATATAATAATAAATTCAGTTTAACTAATGATTGTATAATATTTTTGATGGTGATAAATATTTTTTGAATCCTTTTAACAAATTTTTCATGATGAAAATCTGATTCATGATAATCATCTCTTAACCTAGATATCGTAGTATATACAACTATTTATGTTCCATATTCTGTTACTTCAATATGTATGTATATATTTTTTCGGAATAAAAAGATGATATTGGACGATAAATGCTTATTGTCTTGGAACATAGATAATTATTCCATAATTTGTATGTTATTTGATATTATTTTTTCTATTGATTTGTAAGTTTAGTAACTTTTTTATTAAGAATATTATAATCTCCCGATAGTATAAATAAATTTTCAACTCTTTTATTGATAAAAAAGGTACTTATCTAATCTATATAGTACTCATACTCAGTGCCATCAATGATATATGTTCTATTTTGTTTATTATTTTCTTTTTAATCATCATTCATATGTTCTATATTTAAATTTAATTACAAATATTATTTTCTACAATCATGTTAAGGATATAATGTTTATAAACAAGAAACATATATCATAACATTGATGAATTGGAATCATGTAGTGAAGTAAAAAAACCAGGATCATATAACAACAGAAAGATACTCTAATTCAAATAGTTTGATCAATATATATTAATTACATATAACACGATCATAATAATTTTCTAATTATATAAATTCTTATAAGTTGTATGAATTGTATTTAAATACATTGTTTAAAATAATTATACTATATAAACTAAAATCTTTTTCAGTTGTAAATATCAGACACGAACTCAGTCTGATTAACATTGTTAATGAATCTAAATGAAATTGTGTATGATTATATCATGGTGAAAATCATAATCACAATGGATCCAATTTATAAGAGTACAAGAATAGTAATCATGATAAATTCAATTAATTAAAATTTATAATTATGACCACTATCAGATTAATGAGGATAAAAAAATATAATAGAATGATGAATATGATTAATCACGTTTTATTGAATGAGAATTGGAATATAAAATAATTTAAACAAAAAATTAATACAATAGAAAACAGATATAAGAATGAATTATTACCAATTTCAATGATAAAATCATTTTAACATTACGTTAAAGGTAATTTATAACCCATACTAATATTATCCAATGTTTTATAGTTATAGAAAACTCTTTTGTTCATTACCATGAAATCCCATGATATGAATATCGAAGTTTCATTGTTTTCATGTCCCCAGAAGTCCATGATATGATGATAATATCTTATCTTTTAACCTAGAAACAATAGCCATCAATCTGATGGATAATATTATATACCTCCTAATCCCTATAACCCATTAATAAGATGATCTGGTATTAACTATCTAGCTAGAACTAGTATTCCTCGATCCAATGGATTAGAATCTTTACCATCATATCCTAATAATCCATGAAAATGATGATAAGATTTAATTTTAGATACAAATTTTCATAAGGATACGTCATAGGATGATTTCTTTATTATTAATTTCATTAACTAAATAAAAAAAGACTAATAAAAAGTTGTTAACGCTATTTAATCATCAAAAAATTCCTGAGGGAATGTAATGGACTAACTGAAATATATTAAAATGACATGGTATTTATAATCATTTTCCCTAGTGTCATAGTTTATATTATTATTTCAATGACAACATATTTCTAGTGCTTCAGAACTCATCATAACTAAATGTCTCATGTCATATTGACTAACACCATAAAATGGTTAAAAGTATTACCTAAAATAGAAACATGTATTATATATTATAATTATATAAATAAAAAGTTTAATGGTCTTACATAACCAGTTCAATATGATAATATATATCAGTATCAGTCTAATGTTATCGATACCATTTTCAATCTGAATACTGAGGATTTTTTAGAATGAATTAAATGATAGTAATTCTAAATTTTGGATTGGATAAAATTGAGTCCTATTAATCAGAAAAACACTCATTTGGATAATAATAATGATTCTTATAAAATTTATATTAGAAATACATTATAAATTATTCCACATATGGTAAAAGGTAAATTTTCTACAAAAAAATTTCAAATACACAGAATGCATAAAATTATAGTAATAACGATTTTATGAATTGTTTTGTTATTTACAAAACAAAAGAAATATAAAATTAATAAGTATAACTTCTATCACAACATAGTATTTATTATGATATTTATTAATGATAGATCCCAATATATGTATACCCTTACTGGTAATTATATCTTACCCCTTTAATATGTTTTATTTTCCCCCTATAATGATATACATGTTTTCTGATTGACATGTAGGGTTCCACAATAAGGAATAAAAAAGTACTCAATTGAAATAATGTGTGAATATAAATTTTTAACTATATGATATATTAATCTATTAATCTAATTAACAATTAAAAAACCATTATCTCTTTTTTAATGTGATAACATATATCTAGTGCTAATGTAATAATGTACCCCCCAACAATGTGTAACTGGAGTCTATGCAATTATAAGGATTTCAATAATTATTTTAAGAGTAATATGATATTTCAATGTCCTTTTTACCCATTATTAGATTTATTAAATATGGAATTTGATTTAATCTTCTATTCATCCTCTAAATAAGTATCTTTTATGGCATTTCATACAAAATGAGTGTGGATTATTGATTTTAACACACTCAGTATGAAATAAATTTTCACACTATCCTAACTACTCATTTCATTAAATAATGCATCAAAATTCTCCATGATTCAATTAAAATAAAAAAAATAAATAATATATTTGTAAATTTTTAAATTTCAATAGTTATTAGCAATGATAAAAGAATATTTATTTAAATATGTTCTTACTGATAATTTTATAGTATTTCTGTTTTTCAACATCCACAATCCATTATTCACTAGAGATATTTTGGGAAAATAAATTTCTTATCCCCATTATAGATTATTTTTTGGATATTTTATCTTTATAAGGTAATGAAAATCACTTTATTTATTATTTTTATCTCCATCCTCATTCCATTCTAATATAAATTTTCTTTATGTTCATTTGAAATTACTAATCCATTAAATATGTTACAAGGATATGATTTCGACTTATACCTTCATCATTCTTAAATATTGTCTTTTCATATAATGATATAGAAATTAGTAGGGAGATATTGATAAATAATTATTCTTTTCTTAATATTGAAATTTATTTTAAATTAATGTTGTTCACTAATTAAATTGATCATATGATTATGAGGACTGCATTGAGTAGGACCCCGAGACACCCTGAGAGGGGAGGGGTGAATAAGGGTGTAAACTCTTTAATTTCAAACCAAGGATCTTTTTTTCATGGTCATAGGAACATGTTAAACTGGTAATTCTGCTGGGAACATAATGAAAAAAACCACAAGAAAAGAGATCACACAACACTTTTACATGGTTCATCAGTAAGGGCCTACGTCTAAGGAGCATGCATGGACAGGTTGTTGGTTGTCTCTAATTCCATTAGACATTACAAGTTATGGATTAAAATGTTAGGTTACAGTCACTTTGCCCCAGGCACACTGCCTCTACAAAATTCGGGGATATCTTTTTGCGTCCCTCAGGTCACTCTCTTTGACTCCCCTGGCATACTTCCTTTGATGAAGCCACACTAGGATTATAGATTTCAAGGTCACCTCAATATAATTTCATTGAAGTCTTTTCCTCTACACATCCCGAGACTCTTCTTGCATCGAAGACCTAAATTTATGCACTTGAAAGCACTGAACCACTAAACCAGATATTCATAACGTGCAAACAAGCTACACTGATGATTGTGCACAATAACTACCCTTTGCATAGAAGATCTCATTTTTTCACGCAAGATTTAATTTTTGCATGGAAAATATCATCGGCAACAACCCCCTTTACATGAAACCTTCACTTTATCATGTAGCCTCTACTTTTACAAGCAACCTCAACTTTTATGTGCACCGTATACTTTTTCGAGCAACATTATCTTTTACACACAACGTCTAAATTTTCACGCAACATAAAATTTTCCACACAACTCTCTTTTCATGCATGATTTACAAGCTTCAGAACTAGGTTCTTCTCTATGTCTTCAACCCTATCGAATGAAGTTGGTCACCTCTTATATATAAGTGTCACCGACCCCCGCACGCAAAACTCACTATGTCTCGCAAAATTCTAATTCTGTAAGTATTCCTTTACCATGCAGGAACCATTTTTCCTGAAAATATCTAGATATTTTTGCACCTCATTCATTCTCCATTTTTCAATGTTTTGATCTCGTAACACCTTTTTTGAACAAAAACCAAACTACTTTCACATTTTCTTGTAAAACCAATTCACCGCATAATCCATGTTTTTCGTGCACCACTCTAATATTTGTTGTAGCTCTTGCCTTTTCCATTTTATGGTTATTTAATCCTAAAACATGTCATTCACACATGTTTCCAACAAACCTACCATTTTGAATGAATGTTACTTTTCAAAACACACGTTATACCTTTTTCTATTTTCAGGCCCAAAAATATTGCAAAAACAGGGAAATGATGCCACCATCAAAACAAATGTCTACTTGAACTGTATGAACACTTTACTGGAATAAATTCTGAATATCCACTGAGGATTGACAACAAACATAACCCATAATATAATTCTTGTATAGAATGGCCATGGTTCCATCACATTAACATGTTTTGATTAGTGATTCATGTGATAATATGGATCCAAGATGCAAAAAAAGTACCATGAGTTGAAACTATTGTGTAGCCTTATTTAAATGGTTTTGATTGTATCCACTCATCGATTATACATTTTTTTCTTGGTCATTATTGTTTTGATATTATTATTTCATATATCATCACATGAAATATTATTTATTAACATCATTGATAATTATATTATTATTATCTATCGTATTACTATATTGATATTACCCATTGATTACCTACATGATCATGGGATAATTTATATAGAATTGTTTTATCATTATCTATTATTCTATATTATCCATCTTGGACAAGTCAATAATTTAATTGAATTTATTTTTATTCCATTAACAGTTAATATTTAATATCAATTACCGATTTATGGTAGATTCCATTATACATAAACCCTATTTAAAATTTGATGTCACCCTTATTTTGTTTCTTTTCCACAACATTTGAGGAATATATATATAAATGAGTTTAAGGATATTGAATTATTATTATCAGTATATCATATATTATATTTTGAAATGTAATTTGAGATTCAAGTTAGTATCTAGTGTATCATGACTACTAAACAATTTATTCCATTATGATGTGATAAAATGTATCTTATGCTAATTAAATAAAGTATACACTATATCAAGGATAGGTGGGATTGGGTATTTATAGTTGGTAACATAGACTGTTTATTAAAATTATTAGGATCTAGATTTAGGGAAACACCTATTAGGAAACAAAACAATATTATATAATTTAATTTAATGTATATAATAACAATCTTAAGTTTTGTTTTGAAGTGGATTTTGGGTTTTATCCTTGAAATAAATCTATTAATGGTTACTAAAACTATATATGGGTCAAGAAAAATTACTCCAAGTCTTAATAACTCATAAAATGGATTCCCAAGATTTGAATTGATCGTCACAAAGATGATAAAATAAATATTATTATGAACTTGGTTTGACACTACTTGCAGATTTCATTGAATAATTCACATTATTTTATAAACCATTATGTTGTATTTGAATAGATAATATAAATGAATGAAATTGGTTAAACATATTATTCATTATAATTAAAATAATGTGTCATTATTTACAAATTCAATTAGTTGTTAAATGGTTTTCCACTATGATTATTTTTTGTCATGATTTATTTTTCTTTTAGTCAATGCATCTGACCTAATAGAATCATGTTAATAATGAATAGAGTGGAAAATGTAGTTATTAAGAACCAAAAAATGGGGTGGTAAATATATGTTTATTAATATGTTTAAAATAATATATATTATATTTTTTGAATTATGTAATGTGAGTTTAATATTAATATATATATTTGGGGGAATATTTATTGTAAAATGACCATTTGGATTAGTATGAATTTTAGTGAAATGTTTATCTTAGGAATTGTGATATAACCTATTTTGGACATAAGTATAATGGAATTAATAATATTTAGGGTTTTTATGATCATTAGTTACCTGGTAATAATAGTTAATTAATAGTATTATATTTCATGGAATAAATATTTCATAGAGAAAATTGTCATGATTAAATAGTTGATAAATGAATAATGTGATTTTTTTGGGAGTTCATCATATTGTTTTGAAATTTTATGAAATATATTAATATTGTTTTTGATGGAATGAGATAATCTTTTGGATGGGAGACAAACTATGGCATCTTTTGAGATCATAGGCCTGGAACCGTCAATTGTAGGGGGAGAGGTGTGGTTCCAACTGTTAGCCTATGTGATGTAATAGTTAGTGTGTTATTTTTTATTAGAATTTTTTATTTCTATATAATTATGGAATGGATTAAAATTAAATTTTTGAGTTACTATTGAGGATTAAATATTAATATATTGTTTTTTATGACACATTGTATCCAATTTTGTATTGGTAACTATATTGAGATGTACAGATGTGTAAGAACAAGTTCTTACTTTAAAGTAAGGGATCCATTTTCATTCAATTTCGAGCAACTTTTTTTAGAAAAAATGAAAATATGGTATGTTCTGTAAATTTATAGATTACACGGTTTGAACTTCATTTTACATATCGTGTGAATGTTAGGCGTGTACTGGCCACATGTTGACTTAGTACATGGCTTTGTGGTGACTGGGTAAAAATAATATACTACATGGCGTGTAGTTCATTAACACGCATTGTACCTTAATTTCCGTGAACTAGTTGAGTCCTAGCCATTGTTTGACCCTTGTGGTGCTTTTATGTCATGTGATGACTTGGAAACCCACAAATATTAGAGTACGGAAAAGCTACTTCAATACATGTTGTACTTAATACACATTGTGAAATTTTATTTTTAATCGTCTATATGAGAATGCATTGTTCTTCATTTTTGAAAACATCTTATCCTTCCCCCATTTAAGGTTACGAATCTATAGAAGGATGAGAACATTTCTTCCCCTAGATTCTTCATCCTACATCCATTCTTAAATCTGTCAGTGGTTGCGGGATTTCATCATGAACGCTAATCCATCGAACCCTTTTCTGTTCGTGATCCTTTATCTCACACGCCACTGTTTCCACTAGAGTAGAATTTTTTTTCTTTGATAAAAACATAGATCTACAAAGATCGTCTTCAAATTGGACCTCTATATGAGATGTTCCAATGTCTATGATTCTAGGTTAGGTGGTGAATACCTTGTTTTGGGTATTCATTGTCATTTTTGTATTGAGGCTTTTTAGAGAAACATTGGGTATTGAGATATACCCATGTTTCTTCATATTTAATTGGACATATAACTTATTTGTTGTCCTTTGGCATCCCCTTACCTGATTATGCCAGAGAGATCCCAGGTTAGAGGTGGATGATCACTTGGGGAATTTTGGACGGGGTTGCAAAATGGTTATAATTGATTTATATTGATTATCCTACTGAGATATTTAAGGGCTTTAAAGACCTATATGTTAAACTTTTCCATGAGCATGATTATAAAGGAAAACATTTTGTTGTTGATACACTTGAAAAGCATTTTGTAATTAAAGATAAGAAGGATTTTTGTGGTTCATCTAGGTAGATATTTGACATGTTATAAAAAGTATCTTCTCCGTGATGGGAATCTAGTTATGAAATTTTATATTCGATGGGTCAGGATTTCATTGTTCATCCTTTGAAGATGTTTGTGAACACAATAACATTGATTTCTAGTATTGATTTGAGATGTCTATTGCTTCTTCATTCAGTCAATCAGAAGTCATATTCATTAATCATGGTCATGGAAATGTATAACAAGATTGAGGAAAATTTCAAAACATTTCATATTTGATAAGATTCTCATAAGAGATCATTTATGTAAATAACCAAACTTTCTAAGAGAATGATTGATGACATTAAAATCATGGAATAAATCCATGACTCATTAAACAATGCTTTTGATAAGTCATATGATACAATTAATGTTTTTCAGATAAACTCAATATCATGGAAGTATACTTAGTGAATAAGGATAACGATCTGAATATAATGTCATATTATGTTTCCTTAAATTTAATGATAGATCGGTAGGTCTTGTAAAAGTTGGAAGAAATGATTTATTATTAAGAAGAGCTATTACAGTCTCAGGATGAAATTCAGAATTATCAAGAAGAAAATATCGAGGCTCTGGAAAATAAGAATCTGGATTAGGATCAGTTGCTCACGAGATTTGAGGATGATCACTATGTGCTCAAGAAGTTAAATTCTACCATGATAAATCAAATTCCTAAATAAAATAATTGTAAATTTGTTTTATCAATCGGATATTGGGTTTCATTTTTACCCTCTGAAAATTTTTCGTATCATAATGAAAACAATTATCCTTAAATTGTTTTGTCTTGTATATTAATAACCATTCATGTACTATTTTTTTCCTCCATTACTTTTTGAAAATCACATAGTTAGAGAAAATAATGATCAAAATAATACTATGTATAAAGAAGATATTACATTATGTATGGGGAAAATTATGTACTAATGATTATGCTTATCTAAGAATTTATTTTTCATGAAAAAAATTCACTACTCTAAAAAGAAAATAATGCGATCCTTAAGGATTTTAAGACCCATGGTAGAGTTACTAATATTCATTATGGTTCATTTTTAAATGGAGATATTTTTTCCTTTTATATTTAAAAAAGTAAAAAAACACATTTCTTATATATTTTTTGAAATGTTTTTTTCCAAAAATGGGGATATATGTGGGTAAGTAAAGTTTCTTTTTGAATCTTCCATTCCTCTATTATTTGAAAATCAGAAACATATTTTCTGAAGGATAATTAACATTCTATAGGATTTATTTTATTAATGGAAATTTTCTTTCTCCATAAAATGTTTTATCCCTGCCCTATTTTTCAATTCTTTATTCAATGTCTCTAAAAACCCAAGACAAATTATTTTTTTAGTAATTAAAAAATTCGGATCACTATCTAAAACTTTGGAATCATAGATATCGAGACTTTTGGTTTTGAAAAACCGTATTATGTGAAATTCATACATTGAATACTCAAAAATTTATACTCTGAATTATCTAAAATTCAGACTCTGAATTAACTGAAATTCATACAATGAATTCTCTGAAATTCAGACTCTGAATTCCATTAAATTGAGACAGCGATTTTTTACAGACTCTGAAATAACTGAAATTCAGTCTCTGAGTTCATCAAAATTAAGACTCTAAATTCCTTATAATTCAGAGTCCGAATTATATAGAATTCATAGTTTGAAATCCTCAGAATTCAGCCTCTGAATTTATCAAAATCTGGACTCCAAAATCAATGGAATTATGACTCTAAATTCATTTCTAAAATATAATTTGAATATCCATGTTTCTAGAATCCAATTGATTATATTATTTGATTCCAAATTCTATTTTACCTTCATTTTTTACATTCATATATTTTTAATATACTTCATTTTCCTTACACTTGTTTTTTATTACAATGCAATGAGTTCGTACTATTTGTTTCAAACTAACCATTGGTTGATTGACATGTGTACACATCCCTCCGAGATTCAAAGAAACATATAACCATTGGATAATTGAGTCTACCGTTGATTTTTTTCATTTTATTTGGAGAACCTTTGAATGAGCTCCTCAATCCATCTTTCGACTGAGGATCCTAGAGATTACATGCTTTTGAGTGATTTTTGATATTGATATACTCTCACACCTTTAGAGTTTTATTAACATATTGGTCATCCATGAACATATTGTTATGTTGGATTTTTTTGAATCTAATTTTTTATGATTACAATTGTGGGCTTCCTGGGATGGCATGACCGATGTGCTGACTACCTTAAAGCTCTTAGTCTTGTAGGAATAGCATGAAATAATCAGATATTATTATCGAGGGATTAAAATATTTTGGTTATGAAATAATTTCATGAAATTTTATATCAAGTGACCTTTATCCATGGTTGAAGGATACACTACTCTTTTTAAAAAAATACTTCATAATTATTTACATTATTGTGGGATAACGTTTTATTTCTGTTGTATTTTGATAATGAAAAATAATAATAACATTATTATATTTTTCTTTTAAATTTATATACTCTGATAAATAATATTCAATACTCTATAAGGTAGAATCAAATGTTCTTAAATTTATTTTCTGTATCCATTTTTTGGACCCTATGCAAGTTGGAATAATATTTAAGAACAAAATAGGGTTTGGGAATTTACCCTGTTTTAATTTTTTTAAAATTGTTTTTCTTTAAGGATAAAAATGATAGTTTCTAAACCAACAATTCAGGACTTTTTTAATTGAGAATCTACATATACTATTTCAATGAAACACATTATATATAAGAATTAAAACATAGAAATCAAAATACATGTAATTTTAACAATTATATCATCAGATCGCATCACAATACTCTTCGATAAATTATTAATATCACCATTTAACATTAAATCACACATCTCATTTATCAATTGGTCATTACCTTTAACATTTCATCCATAATAATAAACAATCAAGGCTAAGGTGAATCAATATTAGGTAGTCACCAAAAATCCATGTCATGCGATCATCTGATTAATAAAATAATGATTTTATCTATAATCAAAATATCTATCACATTAATGATATATATAACATATGTCAAAATATAATTGGATCCAAATGGTGTCTAAAGAAGAATACAACTAATTCCTTTTAATTTATTTTGGTACACAATATGAATGTGAATTTACAATATTTCATATACAAGATAAAACCATTGGAATGTTTAATTATACCAACAGTTCAAAATTGTTAGTATGGCCACAAAAACTATGGGTATAGGCTATACACAAGGATCTATGATCCATCAGCACCCGTGCCATTTATCGTGACCTAAACCCATTGTTCCTAAACTGTTGAGAAAAAAATATAAAGAGACCTACATATACATATTTTTTTTAACATACTGTGGGTATAGGTCCTTATTTTAAAAAAGAACTCCACATGGATTTATACCATGCACCTACAAAATATAGACGAATTACATTACCACTATCCTACATCACATTTTATTTTCTTATATACAAAAATGTTTATAAATATCTACATGAAATCATTTTTTATTTTAATTTATTACTAATTTTATTATTATGGAATATTAATGGGTCAACCTATACCCATTGTTTAATCAAACTGTGTGTCTGGGTCCTTATTTAAAATAACTCTCCTAGAATTTGAACCCTGCACAGAAAGTATTCAAATGAATGACATTACCACTATTGTATGACACATTTTTATTATTATTATATATATATATATATCAATATGAAAAAAACCATATATGTTAATTTAATTATTATTATTATTATTCTAGAATATTAATGGTTCAAAATATACTGTTGTTTTGACAACCCATGAATATAGCGTTTTCCATGAATTTTTTCCCCACAAAATTTAATGGAATTGTTCAAAAAACGTGTGGGTATAGGTTCTTCCCGAATATTGTATTTTTTCCTGAAAAACCTATACAATTTTTTTCTCCCCAAACATGGGGTATTAGGGAACCAGTACCAACATTTTTTTGAGAATCTTGGGTATAGGTTCACCCTGAGAATTCTATATACATGTTTCTCCCAAAACTATGAGTATAGGTTAATCTTGAATTAATTTTTCCCAACACAAATATATTGGTGACCTATACTTGTAGTTGTTTCCAAAACCATGGGTATATTATTCATTTTATTGTAGTGTAAATATAAATCCATTGGGTAATGGTTTAGGACCCATACCTTTAATAGGAAAAGAATTCAATGGTTTTCTATTTACACAATTGGAATCATTATATTATTTTCCTATTAATGGTTGGGATCATAAACCATA
Source organism: Viscum album (assembly GCA_963277665.1). NCBI lineage: Eukaryota > Viridiplantae > Streptophyta > Magnoliopsida > Santalales > Viscaceae > Viscum > Viscum album. Next base: position 860,832,574 of record OY728152.1, on the reverse strand, counting down.
AACTAATGGTTTTCTATTTACACAATGGGAAAATGAAACTATACCCACGGGTTTGGAAATAACCATGGGTATAGTTCACAATTAAATTTTTGGTGGGAAAAATGATTTCTAGATGAACCTACACCAACAGTTTTGGAAAAAATGTTAGTTTAGAATTGTCAATGTGATCTTATACCCACGATTCTCCAAAAATAATGTCATTGGGTTGTAGTTTACGATTTCTATATATTCTTATCATTTCAATCCACAATCTATATCAGATTCTCTTCAATTGATGTCTAATCACTAATCATGATGTCTACTATATCTACCATGTGAGAAGGGTCTGAATGCTATCTAAAAGACAAAAAAAAATCCAATCATTCATGGAACATCAGTTCACAGGAAGAGCTATTCGATATGCCACTGGACCAACCCAAGAAACATTCTAAGATGTCCAAAAAACCGTGGTGATATATTTTCCAACATCCAGATATGATGTTCCACATCCTAGGTGACACTGAATGGAAAACAAGTTGAACAACCTCAAACACTAGATTTCATATTTTATTCTAAATATATGATTTATCCTTACTCTACATCATCCCCAATCTGTGGTTGTTCCACATCACTAGATTATACTTTTCCTATATGAGACTAAGACCAACATGAATTGCCTCACCTGCCTCCATTCAAAAAAATTGACGCAGCCTTCAAATCATTTCCTTGAAATGTGATATATTGATGGATTTCTAGATGATGTTATTACGTGAACCCTGTAAGATATCAATATATTGATCCCATGAGCCACCAAAATATATATTAGAGTCTCATAACATATCCTCCAGAACATGAAAATACCTCTATGATTGATCGTCAGTATGATATTGATAGGTTGTACTCAAAATAACCTACATTCAAAGATCCTTATGAAGACCCTTCTAGAACCACAATATAAAATAAATATCTCTATATAAAATGATAAAACATTGACCATGAAGTAGCTGAACTACCTAGTTAATGTAAATAATAACAAAATAATTTTCTAGAATGTTTTAACTAACATGGATGAATTGGGTAACCTTCATCAGTTTATTCACCAACACTCATACCATGTCATTATTATGCATTTTCATATATAATCTTGTCACAAAAACCATTGATATTTCATCAATGTTTTACTTAAGTATTTGAAAAATACTAACAAATAAAAATTCCGCACTCATTCTCCGTTTTCTCCTGTTGTCATGTGAAATATATATCCATAAATCATGCTACCTTATTATTTATTCATGAAAACAATTACTATCTACAAAGATAGTGATGGATATTTTATTTTCCCATATGAACCAACCATCTAGAATCAGGAGACATTTTTTCATATCCTTTCAAAATCTATTAATATCCCATTGTAAACCAATGAAAAAAGAGAATTTCCACTTCCAATAGATTATATCTATAGTATCTCCACTCCATATATGATATATTTCATTACTAATCCATCTGTTTCAGATAACCACTCAGTGTTGATCTGGTCCCTAATCATTAGTATAATACATGTTGAAGTAATATCAACTATTCCATAGTGCTCATGGGCATCTATTGTATATCTGTAAAGAGGGAAATCAACTAACATTCATTGAAAGGAAATAATAATAGCTATTTCTACATCATTTGGATCCATTCATGAGAAAATATGTTTCCATTTCTCAGTTTATTTGATAATTCAAAGGTGAATGATAAAATATACAAAACCCACCACCTCTAGAAAATGTTTGTGTCCCACTATGAAAAGATGAACCTAATTCTCTTTTGATTAGTGTACAAAAAAAACCTCTCACCCCTGAGATAATGAATCCAGCATCCCAGGGCATATACCAATATGACTAATGGATGACCATGATTATGTTAAATCCACTATGTATATCTGGGCTTTAAGGAGACATAAGTAACACTTCAATCCTCCAATATCATAACTACTCTGAGTCCCACTCTATATGAATCCTAGTACAAAATATAATATTTACCCACCATTATTTATATTGATGAGTGGTTTTATGGTCATCCTTCTATCTAGTTATAGAAAAGATCTATTAAAATAATATGACCAAAAAATATCCACCCCTTCATAGTTAGTACATTCATCAATGTGAAAAAATGGGATTTGTGAAATATAAGTAATTTATAATAATGTTCGAAACCAATAATATTCATAAATTAAAATATATTATTTGGATTCTCCCTAGATTATGAGGCTGAAAATTTCATTGTGACTACTGAAAGTCATATTATTATGATTACAAGGCCCATCAAGGGATCTTTGTTGATTTGGAAATTGTGTTTGGATAGTTGGGAAGAAATACAAATGATCTCTCAATGTACTCAAGATTATATGGATATATTAGACATAATAGTTGGATAACTAGGAGTAAATAAAGATTTATTCCACAAAAACCACCATAATGTTTTATAGAAATGTATGAAAGACACAATTCATCATGGACATGAATATCTCTATTACATTGGGTGAACTGAATTGTCACACCACAAGCTTCTACGGTACGCTTCTCTTTGAATAATGCAATAGCGTGTGGTGTACGCAACATCAAGTTCAAACACACCACAACCAATCAAACTAGCCTTTATCAATAGTAATACCTACTTTTTTGAAATTTTATAAATTTTATTTTTCAAAATGGACTTCATTTTTGGATTCGGAATATAGAAATTATCCTTGGGTGAATTTTTGGTATTTCTCTGAAAAACATCATTTTTTGATGAATAGTGAAACTACTAAGTGGTAGTAAAAAAACTAAATTTCACATAAAACATAATGTTACCACTTCTGTAAGTAGAATTTCGAAAATCCTAGAGACACGGTTAATATCCAGGAGTAAAATGTGGTTCAATTAGATGAAAATAATTTTTGGTGAATAGTAACTGTTTACTTTTATTTACCACGGTTAAAAGTAAATAGGGTAATTAAGGGTAAAAATGATATTAATATTATCTAACACATGTCCCAATTCTATTTTACAAGTGTATCTCGACCAGAAACAACCTGAGGAATAAAATATTATCATTTAGGTCCACTTAGATTAGATTAGGACATTTATTATTATTTAATTTAAAGAAGAGTTAAAAGAGTTAAAATCAATGTTTATTTACTAAAAAAAATTAAATATAGGGTTACACATAAGATAAATTCGATTATAAATATTCATTAGAAATATAAAACGATTTCCTACATAATTATATTTTATTTATAATTTTTAGACATTAAATAATTTAATTTATTAATGACACAATGATTATACAGTAATTACCATAATAGTGAAAAATTAAAATAATTGATATTATAAATAACCAAATAAATATAATTTGAGACTTTTTATGAATTAAACTAATTTTTTAGGTTAATATCACCTGTTATGAATGATTTAATTATCATTTTTTGAAGTTATAATTATGTTATGATTTTCACAAAAATCAATTTTCCAAATATTGTCAAAATTGACATAAAAGAGTTTTAAAACAAATATTATATTATTAATTGATATTCAATTCATAAAAATCTAAGGATAGGCCAAGAGACTTATATCATGATAGGTGTATCATTAATGGACCACTTTGGGGTATCTTGGAGGTATATATTATGTTTATTAACTATATAATATAAAAATACAATGTGACATGGTAAGTGTCAAACTAATTAACTAAGAGTTAAAACTAAAAGATAAGGTTAATATAATGACCCAAACCTGAATAAATACTATTAATTGAGTGGTTTTAGACCCATACCCACCTTAAACTTTAAATATTCCACTTTGGAGCCATTAGACCCCGAATATGAATTTATTATAAAATAATATTTCTAGCTTTTCCAATGGTACCCCTCGCCCCTCTTATAAAAGGGAACTCCCCCTTATCATTAATTCACACCATCAAAGCCAATTGGCTCGGCCAAACTCTGCCAAAATACTCTCTCAGCTTCCCTAACATCAAACTAGAGGCCTTATTTTGATCAGAACACCAACCTAAGGATCCCTTTTTATCAAATCAAAAGGGAGAACCTGAAGAAGAGGTAATGTTTTCACCACCCTTTTTCAAGTTCCTTTATTCTTCCACTTCTTCTTTATTTGTTATTATGATTCTAAAATAATGAATCCAGTATATCCTATATAATTTAATTTTATTATAAACATGGTACAACCATATTTCAGTATTTTATCCATCCTTTGAATAACATTTCACCATATGTGCGTACGTACGGCTTACCGTCTCCACGTCGTGGTAGAATTGTTATTCAATTAATTATTATTTGGATGGGTATAATAATGATGTTTAATTTATATAAATAATAAATATAACATGATAATAATTTTGTATATATGATATACCATCCAATTTTATATTATTTTAATATCAAAAATTTTATATTGTCTCTCGTGCGTACGTACAGACTACCGTCTCCACGAACGCGATGAGATTCATTCTTCATCGTACCCATTGAAGTCTAATTCTAATTTTATGATTAATAATAGTATATAATGACCTGATATCATTCTTTATATGAATAAGATACACCCTATCCATGAAAAAAACGGCTTATGTAACAAAACATATAAAAAAACGAGTAAGCTAACACCCAAAACAACGATGATACTAAGATATTATTAACAAATCAATGTTAAAAGATCGTATATGATATCATATTAATATACATGATTCCTATATAATTTAATAACTATTATTTCACCATTATTCAAGAGTTTAACCTACCCTCAACCAAGGAAAATTACAGGGAAATGGTTTAATTCGCAATCTCTTCATTATCCGAGGTTGTTTATACGTAATAATCTACTGGAATTTCATTATCATCCACATACATGTTTCATAAAAATAAATTACAAACCATTTTTACTATGTACTAGAATATGGGTTACTGTCATTTATACCCCTATTGACTTTTATAAGTGGTTTATAAATAAATCTTTCTGTCGTTTTCCAGAAAAGATCCTTTTTAACCTTTTCAAAAAATTTAAGGTAATAATGTTGTTTTTAACTTATACGGAAGGTGTGGTTAATCTCCGTTGTTATCACGCCATTAAAGCTTCCCTTACATTCTTATGAGGATATTTTAAAACTACTTGTTTTCTTTTATAATTATGTGCTTTTTAAATTATTTAAAAAAAATAGATATTTCTCTCTAATATATGAAAATCCAGTGCAAATGTATACGTATTTAACGCAAGCTTAAAAATGTTTTCAGAAAACCCGACACTCGAGTGTGGTAGACAGGAAGTGATTGGGAGTGGACCCATCATGGCCTGTAATTAGTCGAGTAGTCTCAGAATTAATTATTTTGTTTTCAGAAGCATTCATAATGTTTTCAGAAAAACACGGGAGTATATTTGAGCAATTTAAAAGGGATGTATCTTCTAAAAAAATTTCATCGGTAGGTCTCATGAGACAAACTTGTGTCTTGGCACAAGGCCTTGACAAAATCTTATTTGTAGTCTTGGCACGAGGCCTTGGCTATGTGGTTATGATAATCTGAAATTATGCATTCCATCATTATGAAAGTGGTTATTGATATTCCATGTGATTATTCGATTAGTAGAATATCCATGTGAATAAGTAAATGGAATTATTTTATTTTATTTTTGGAATACTATGTTGATGTTCAATTTTAAAAAGTCTTTTGTTTTAGTTATACATTGCCTTAAATGTTTAGTCTTTTTTATGAATGTTTTCGCTATATTGTTATCCTTACTAGGCATTTGAGCTCACCCATATTCTACGTTTTATTTTTCCCTGGATGTGAAGAAGTAAATTATGAATGACCTGTAGGGATAGTATGAGGGGATAAGAGTGTAGACTATGGAGACTATGTTGTTGTAGTTTTCATTTTTATGATGTAACGTAAAATTTTATGAATAAATCTAATGTTTCCAATGCTACTAAACTAATTGGTCTTTCAAGATTTGATCTTTCTTGTGATCATGCCAATGTTATGTAATAATGCACTGACTCTAGGTAACTGGGGGCGGGGTGTTACATTTGGTATCAGAGAAAGTTTCATAAAAACCTTGGAAGCTAGATTTAGATAAACTCTAATTAGAGCACATAGACATAAGATGGATATTGAGGATTATTATAGAAAAACATACTAGAATTTTGGTATTGTAGAGATTTTGTGAGTTTTTCAAGAAATACATCTCAGTTTAGATACGAGCAGGTAGAGGCGGATCTGGCACAGATGTACCCAGGGGTAAAACCTGAAAACACCGCTTTGAGCTAGACATGAACGGGAACTGGTGCACGAAAACGTTCCTTGATGCACTCTTTGTTAAGAAACTCCCATGGGACTTGCTGAGGATAACATTCATTTTCATTACAAATCATTATGATGTGTTTATGAGTATATAATTACTCAATGAAAACATTTTTATGATTATGGATTATATCCATAAATAGTTCAATTTATGTTAAGTGTTTTATAAGTATTGAATTATGTATTTTGATTCATAATCTGATCTAGTTTATGCCATTGTTTACCAATGGAGCCTAGTGGAAGAAATGGAAACCGTATCAACACACACACTCCATGTAGGGATTTCCCGCCTGCTTAAGATAATTATAGTGGAGCTGGTGATACAACTGGTGTTGATTAACTTATCACCATACTGGGACAACTCACTCAGGTTATGAATAATAACATTACCCTTATGGAGCATCCTCATCCGCAGAATGGAGGATCAATGTTAGATCGCTTCATGAAGAAACAACCACCAATGTTCAATGAGAGTAAAAATCCCTTAGTATCATAGCAATGGATAAATTCCCTAGAGAAAATATTTCAGGTTTTGAGAAGTATTGAAAGAGAAAAAGTTATCATGGAAGTTTACCGCCTCACTGGAGATGCTGATAATTGGTGTTAATTTATTCAAAACATGAAGGAAGATGATGAAGTATCAAATATGGAATGGAGGGAGTTCAAATATCTGTTTTAATAAAAAAACATTCCTTGTGACCATCGAGCAGATATGGAAATAAAATTTCTATGTCTGAGACAAAAGGAGGATGAGCATGTCGCAAAGTACGATGCTAAAATTACAAGGATAGCATGGTATGATGAAGATTATATATGTTACCCAAGAAGTAAGATTGATCATTTCATTGATGGGTTAAAAATATTTCTCCATCGAGAATTAGTCTTACAATCCTTCTCATCGTACGAAGACATTGTATCATGTGCTATCAAGACAGAGATAGAATTCTCTATGTTATATGACTTTAAATCAAACCAAGAGAAGATGAGATCTCCTTATCAATCTGGAAATGGAAATAAAGGGAAGAAGGGAAAAGTTGAATATCCATCCTGTAGTAAATGTGGGAAGAAACACCCCGGTGCTTGCTTAAAAGGAACGTGAGTCTGTTACAAGTGTGGCGAAAAAGGCCACCATGCTCGTGATTGCAAGGGGAAGAAGGAATCTACTGATGTACAATGCTACAATTGTAGGGAGATGGGACATTATGTAAATTAATGTCCAAAGATTCATGGGAACAAACATCAGAAAATTTCAAGGGATCATGGCCAAGCTTATGCTATCACTACTGCTGAGGTAGAAACTCCGAAAGACGTGGTGTCAGCTAATTTAATTATTTCCTCTAGTTTAGAAAATGCATTATTTGATTCGAGATCATCACATTGTTTCATATCTTCCATGTTTTCTAAGAAAATTAGATATTTCCAATTTGATTTAACAATGGATTTGTCAGTTAAAACTCCTAAGGGAAGTATCAATGCAACAATGTTTTGTGAATCAGTCCCCATTAGAGCACATAAATGTTCTTTATCCGCTGATCTCATCGTCATACCTATGATTGAGTTTGATATAATCCTTGGTATGGGCAGGCTTTCAGACCATGATGGGAAGATTTATTGTAAGAAGAAGGAGGTTATGATTTTTGATGATGATGATAAGGAACACCTTATCTTTAGGGCAGAATCGTCACCACCTAATTCTTATCTAGATCCACCCCCAGTAGCTCAACTAAATTCAATTATTGGGGCCAAATAGGATGAAATGAGAGTGGTGAAAGAAATGAATTTTCAAATAGAGGATGTACCTATTGTGAATGAATATGTAGATGTGTTTCCAGATGATTTACCTGGACATTCTCTAGAACGAGAATATGAGTTTTCCATTGATTTAATTACTGGATCAAGGCCTATATCGAATACCCCTTATAGAATGGCCACTGTAGAATTAGTTGAACTAAAGAAACAACTTGAGGAATTTAATAAGAGGGATTTATTCTCCCTAGTGTTTCTCCTTGGGGAGCCCCTATTCTTTTGTTAAAAAGAACGATGGATCTGTGAGGTTATATATCGACTACAGGGAGATCAATACTATAGAAATAAAGAACATCTATCCCCTACCTCACAATGATGATTTATTGGACCAACTGCATGGAGCTCAATACTTTTCAAATATTGACCTTCGATCTGGATACCATCAGTTGTGTGTGAAGAAGGAAGACATTCTGAAGACAGCATTTCGAAACAGGTACTTGCATTACGAGTTTAGAGTAATGCCTTTTGAATTGACTAATGAACCCTCTGTATTCATGGATTTGATGAATAGAGTTTTCAAGGAATATCATGATGAATTCGTGGTGGTATTTTTTGATGATATCTTGGTATACTCCAAAATCTACGAAGATCATGAAAATCACTTGCACATTATCCAGAAGACTCTGAGAAGACATGAATTATATGGGATGTTTATAAAGTGAGAATTCTGGCATCAAGATATTTTTTTTCGTGGTCATATTGTCTCTAAAGATGGAATATCTATTGATCCTTATAAGACCAAGGCAATCCAAGAATGGACATCATCGATGAGTATAACTGAGGTACACATTTTTATTGGTTTAGCCAGTTATTATCGACATTTTGTCCGTAATTTTGCTCGGTTGGCTAACCCATTAACAAAGCTCACATGTAAAGGGGTTAAATTTGTTTGCACAAAAGAGAGTGAAATTTTTTTTGAAGAACAGAAGATAATATTATTCAATGATCTTATATTGACTCTACCATCGGGAAATGTTGGGTTTGTTATTTATAGTGATGCATCGATGAAAAGGCTTGGTTGTGTCCTTATGCAGAATAATATGGTTTTTTCCTATGAATAACGACAATTGAAAATTCATGAACAAAACTATCTTACTCTTGATCTCGAGTAAGCAGCTGTGATCTTTGCTTTGAAGATATGGAGGCACTACCCTTATGGAGAAAAATGTGAGATTTATACTGATCAAAAGAGATTGAAGTATATTTTCTCACAAAAAGAACTCAACATGAGGCAAAGCATATGGCCTGAATTACTCAATGATTATGATTGTAAGATAGACTACAACCCATGGAAAGCAAACAAGGTGGACGATGCTTTGAGCAGAAAACACCATGGAGTTTTGAACAATATCAGAATTGAAAGGGATCCAATTTTCATGGATCTAGTGAAGATGGACATGGGAATAACCAGGGAAGGTGAAACATCAATGCTTTTTCAAATGGTTGCCAAACTATCTTTACTAGAAAGGATTAATAGTTCTCAGACTGAAGATGATGAATTTCAAAAGAAGATTAAAGTTGTGATTGATGGGAGATTTAGAGACTTTGTGTATGAAGATGGAATTTTGAAATTCGGGAAAAGACTTTGTGTTCCCAATATACCTGATCTAGAAAGGGAATAGTTGGATGATTCTCAGGGTTCAAATTTCTCTATACACCCTGGGAGTACCAAAATGTATAGATATTTGAAGGAAAAATTTTGGTGGGACAACATGAAGAGGGAGATTTCCAATTTTGTGTCAAGATGTATTGTTTCTCAACAAGTGAAAGCTGGAAGGCAACAGCCTGGAGGAGTAATGCAACCTCGTCCCATACCGGAGTGGAAATGGGACAATATTACAATGGAATTTTTCATGGGGCTACCAAATAATTCTAGATGGAACGATGCAATATAGGTAATTGTTGATCGTATTACCATGTCAGCAAATTTTCTTTCTATAAGGGATGATTTACCACTTGAACGGATAGAAAGAATATATATTGATGAAGTTGTGAGACTTCATGGAGTACCCCTATCGATTGTTTCTGATCGTGATCCCGATTTTACTTCCAGATTCTGGAAAAGTCATCAGAAAGCCTTAGATACAGAACATCATTTGAGCACAACCTACCACCCTCAAATAGATGGACAATCAGAACGAACTATTAAAACCTTAGAAGAATTGTTGAGATCCTGCTCACATAACTTTCAGTGTATGTGGGATCAATATTTACCTCTGATGGAATTTTCCTATAACAATAGCTTCCATTCGAGTATTCATATGGCACCATATGAAGAGTTATACTGAAAGAGATGTCGCACACCAACCTGTTGGGATAACGTTGGTGAAAGAAAACTTGTAGGCCTAGAACTGGTGGAGGAAACGATGGAAACGGTGAAGGTAATCCAAAACCATATCAAATCAGCTCAAAGTAGGTAGAAGAGCTTTGCTGATAATCGAAAGAAGGATTTGGAAATTCAAGTCGGTGATCATGTTTTCCTAAAAGTATCTCCATGGAAGGGAGTCATACGTTTAGGTAAAATGGTAAATTGAGTCCTAGGTTCATCGGACCTTTCGAAATTCTAGAACGAATTGGGGCTGTAGCTTACCGATTGGCAATGCTTCCAATTCTCTCCAAAGTTCACGATGTGATCCACGTATCTCTGTTGAGAAATTACATGCCTGACCCAATGCATGTACTCACCTATGGGAATTAGAAATGGAACCTGATCTGTCTTATTGCGAAGAGCCCGTCAAGATTCTTGATACGAGAGAACAAGTACTGAGAAACCAGATGACTCGTCTGGTAAAAGTCTTGTGGATAATCCATATGATGGAAGATGCAATGTGGGAACCCGAGGAACTTATGATGAAGAACCACCCGAGTCTTTTCATGTGGTAGTATTATAGAAATTTCGAGGACGGAATTATTTGAATGTGGGGAGAATGTAACACCCCAAACTTCTACGGTACACTTCTCTTTGAATAATGCAATAGTGTGTGTTTTATGCAACATCGAGTTCTAACACACGACAACTAATCAAACTAGCCATTATGAATAGTAATAACTACTTTTTAAAATTTTATAAATTTTATTTTTCAAAATGTACTTCATTATTGGATTTGGAATTTCGAAATTATCCTAGGGTGAATTTTTTGTATTTTTCTAAAAAACTTCATTTTTTGATGAATAGTGAAATTACTAAGTGGTAGTTATAAAACTGACTTTTTCATTAAACATTGTTTTACCGCTTCTGTGAGTGGAATTTTGAAAATCCGAGATACACGGTTAATATGAAGGAGTAAAATGTGGTTCAATGAGACGAAAATAATTTTTGGTGAATAGTAACTTCTTACTTTTATTTACCACGGTTAAAAGTAAATAGGGTAATTAAGGGTAAAAATGATATTAATATTACCCTAACACATGTCATAATTCTATTGGACAAATGTATCTTGTCCAAAAACAACCTTAGGAATAAAATATTATCATTTAGGTCCACTTGGATTAGATGAGGACATTTATTATTATTTAATTCAAATAAGAGTTAAAAGAGTTAAAATCAATGTTTATTTACTAAAACATTTTTAATATAGGGATAAACATAAGATAAATTAGATTATAAATATTCATTAGAAATATAAAAAAAATTCCTATATAAGGATATTTTATTTATGATTTTTAGACATTAACTAATTTAATTTATTTATGACACAATGATGATGCATTAATTACCATAATAGTGAAAAATTAAAATAATTGATATTATAAATACCCAAATAAATATAATTTGAGACTTTTTATGAATTACACTAAATATATAGGTTAATATGACATGTTATAAATGATTTAATTAACTTTTTTCGAATTAATCATTCTGTTATGATTTTCACACAAATCAATTTTCCAAATAGTGTGAAAATTAACATAAAAGTGTTTTTTTAAAATATTATATTATTAATTGATATTCAATTCCAAAATATATAAGGATCGGCCAAGAGACTTATATCATGATAGGTGTATCATTAATGGACCACTTGGGGGTCTCTTGGAGATATATAGTATGTTTATTAACTATATAATATAAAAATACAAAGTGACATGGTAACTATCAATCTAATTAACTTAGAGTTAAAACTAAAAGATAAGGTTAATATAATGACCCAAACCTGTCTAAATTCTATTTATTGAGTGTTTTTCGACCCATACCCACCTAAAACTTTAAATAATCCACGTTGTATCCATTAGTAACCGAATATGAATTTATTATAAAATAATATTTCTAGCTTTTCCAAAGGTACCCCTCACCCCTCTTATAAAAGGGAACTCCCCCTTCTAATTAATTCACACCTTCAAAGCCATTTGTCATGGAAAAACTCTGCCAAAATACTCTATCGAATTCTCTCACTTCAACCTAGATGCCTTATTTTGATCAGAAAGCCATCCTAAAGAGACCTTTTGATCAAATCAAAAGGAAGAACCCGAAGAGAAGGTAATGTTTTCACCACCCTTTTTAAAGTTCCATTATTCTTCCACTTCTTCTTTCTTTGTTATTCCCATTATAAAATAATGAATCCAGTATATCCTATATACTGTATTATTATTATAAAAATGGTACATCCATATTTCAGTATTCTATCCATCCTTTGAATAACATGTCACCATACGTGCGTACGTACTGCTTATTGTCTCTACATCAAGGTGTAATTGTTATTCAATAAATTATTATTTGGATGGGTATAATAATGATGTGTAATTTATATAAATAATAAATATAACATGATAATGAATCATTATATATGATATACTATCCAACTATATATTATTTTACTATCAAAATAATGATATTGTCGCTTGTGCGTACGTACGGACTACCGTCTTCACGAACGCGATGAGATTCATTCTCTATCGTATCCATTCAAGTATAATTATAAGGACCCGCACTTATTTCATACATAATCTTGAATTTATTCAAGAAAACACTTCATTTTACATTGAGGATCTTTTTAAGTTTAGAGCTTTAGGGAATTAAGACAAAATATTCATAACATTACACATTGTTACATAGTGGATACCATAAAATCAGTTTCCATTTTCCTCAGAATATAAAACATTAAAACATAAAACAAGACTCCTTGACAATTCTTCAACATTTAACATGTCTTCCTTCCTTGTATTATTCATCCATTAACCTGTGAAAAATCATTTAAAAACTTGGGATGAGCACAAAAGCTCAGTAAGGTATGAAAAAGAAGGAAAAATCTCATTAGTCCATGAATACACAAGACATATGAAAACATTTTCAAAATACATGATTTACACCCATAAAATCTTACTTTGTGTAACATGAGATTTACACAAGATCCATACAAACATAATTATAATCATAAAGGTATATTGGGGCATTACTTACATAATCTTGTAACCATCTTGGCTACCTTAAAATTTGTAACCCTCACGGCTACCTTACTTTGTGTAACCATCACAGTTACACTTGGAGTAACCATACGGCCGACCTCCAACTTACTCATACACAATGCATTGGAGGGAAATATAGGTCCCACCCTTCATCATAAACAATGCCCAATATCCAAAACATAATCATTCAACATAAATAATAGCATAAAAACATTGCCTTTGAATCTTATAAAACAGAATTTTAAAAGAGGATTTTAGAAGAAAAGTCCCTTATAAACATCATATACTTGAAGTGAGACTTAATTGAGTGGATGGAATATGTATATACTCTGTAAATACACATAATTAAACATAATATAAACAGAACCCATCACACAAACAATTTAAATAGCACATAAATTATAACGTAGAAGGTTAACCCAAAGAATGGAAATCGGGCTAAGAATTCCCTTACCTTGGGCTTGTCTTAATTCAAAATTGTTTGAACCTCCTGTATAATAGTTAAAAGAGTGTTAATAGTATTTTAAAGAAACGTGTTCATGTTTATAACATCTTATATGGTCATTTCATAACCTCATTTCACCCCTTATTTGTTAGTATTTTGTTCCTTGCATTATTTTGGGCGAGTTCTTTTGTGATTTTCACGATCGGTTCATGATGAATCGTTCTTGTTGATTGGAAGTGAAACTCCAGAATTGGAATGGAGTATTATTTACATAATTCCAGTACCATAAATTATACCATTCATCACTTTGGTGCTTTATATGATGATGATTTATAAGTTAAAACATTAATTATGTTCGTTTAGATAATTTAAGTGGTTCTTTGATAATTACAATTTCATTTAGTCTTATAAGTTTGAATCATGAGTACAAAAGAATTACAGAACCTTATATGATTCATAAAACATATATTATAACCTGGTTCAACCATATAAATGGTTTCATGACCAGACTTGAAATAATTAATGGAAATTGAAAATACATCGTCCACGATATCGGTAATTCGACACAAATGGACAATGTTTTTTGATTCTTTAAATAAGTGAAAGGGGAGAGGAATAATGATTTGTAATTTTCCATAAACATGAAAACATCCAGAATATACATGATTCTGGAGATTTCATGCCTCTTGGATAAGAGGGGGTGAAGAATGAAGAGAAGGGAATCTTGAAATGAAGAAAACATGAGAAATTTCTTACAAAAATTCGGCAGCCTAACGGCGTCTCTTAAAATTTCATAAAAATAAGAATGATGAGAGGAATGAAATATCTCATCATTCATACAAAATTTGGACAGTAAGGGAAATATTAAATGAAATATCCCAACAAAAGACATAGGGAAAGGAAGAGAATAACATAAAATGGAAGGAAAGAATGAAAATGAAAGAGGATGTTTACCTCTTGATCTCTTCTCCTTGAGATCCTTCTTAAGGGCTTTGATTTTGGTCTTTTGGTGAGACCAGCAGCTCTAGGACGTGGGGAAGAAGATTGAGGAGGGAATTTGGCAGAAATTAGACAATGCTCAAGGCTTGAGAGGTGTGGGAGGAAGAGGGGAGTGAGGTTGGTATTTATAGTGGAGGAGGGGAGGTATTTTAGATTATTTTAATTATTATTATAATATTTTTATCAAGACTATGAATAATCTCAAATCAAGTGGCCCTAAATAGTGATAATATCATGTGATTTCGAAGCAAGTGGCATTGCATCACTTATGATGTCATAAATAGTGCATTTTTACTGATAAATTGATTATACGGTATTTTACCGTATTTCACTATTCACCGAAAATTCAAGAGTTTCAGAAAAATACCAAAAATTTACCCCAACCATTTTTCGATGTGTAGAATTCAAAAATGAACTCCATTTTTCAAAAATAATTTTCTAAATATTATTAATTTAATTTTTAAATAAGGCCACAGTTAATTCGAAAAATAACAATATTGAAGTGCAATTAGTTTTATGTGACATTGGAAAATTAATTATGATCCCGTTATCCTATTGCCATGGAAAAATAAAATAATAATATTATTTACTATTCATAAGGTCATATTACTATTCATATTACTATTCATATTACTATTCATAACGGCATGTTACTATTCACCAAAAAAAACAAGTTTGTTCCATCAGACTCTAAATAACATACCGAACACAATTGTAGATGACAGTTTCTTGAAATTCAAAACATAGAAGAAATAAAATTATGTTTAAAGGATACTTATAAATATATACCTTAAACAAAATTTCAAGCATTTTCAATTTATTTTTAGAAAACCTTGGGATGTTACATTATCCCCACCTTCTTGAAATTGCGTCCTCGCAATTTTATTTACTTATTAAACAACTGAGGGTATTTTTCCCTCATAGCATTTTCAGACTCCCATGTTGCTTCTTCAACCATGTGGTTTCTCCACAAAACCTTTACCTGGTGGATTACCTTATTCCGCAATACCTGTTCTCTTCGATCAAGAATTTGAACCGGTTTTTCTTCATAAGAAAGGTTCTCTACTAGCTGAACTTCTTCCGGCCTCAAGACATGTGATGAATCTGGAACATACTTTCTCAACATCGAAACATGAAAAACATTGTGTACCTGAAACAAGCTCGGAGGCAATGCTAAGCGGTACGCAACTGTTCCAACTTTATCCAAGATTTCAAAAGGACCAATGAACCGTGGACTTAGTTTCCCTTTCTTACCGAAACGCATCACACTTTTCCAAGGAGATATTTTAAGGAAAACATGGTCACCTACCTTAAAAGAGAAGTCTTTCCTTCTGTTATCTGCATAACTTTTCTGCCTGCTTTGAGCTATCCTCATGTGTTGCTGGATCATCCTCACTTTCTCAGCCACTTCTTCTACTAATTCTGGCCCCATCAACTTTCTTTCACCGACTTCATCCCAAAACGCAGGAGTCCGACACCGCTTTCCATACAAGGCCTCAAAAGGTGCCATCTGAATACTGGAATGGAAACTGTTATTATAAGAAAACTCAACTAATGAAAGATGCTGATCCCAACTTCCCTGATAGTCCATTGAACAAGCTCGAAGCATATCCTCCAAAGTTTGAATCGTTCGCTCTGACTGCCCATCTGATTGAGGATGAAAAGCTGTACTGAAATTCAACTCTGTGCCCAAAGACTTCTGAAGTCCCTTCCAAAATTTAGAAGTGAACCTGGGATCTCGGTCAGACACAATGGAAAGAGGAACTCCATGTAACCTGACAATCTCTTTGTGGTACAATCTAGAAAGTTGATCTAATGTCATTGTATCTCGAATAGAAAGAAAATGAGCAGACTTTGTTAGCCGATCAACAATAACCCATATCGCATTGTTACCTCGAGAAGTCTTTGGTAGTCCCACCACAAAATCCATGGATATATTCTCCCATTTCCATTCTGGCACCGGCAAAGGCTGAAGCATCCCCTTCGGTAACTGTCGCTCTGCTTTAACCTACTGACATGTCAAACATTTCATTGTAAAATCAGCAATATCTCTTTTCATCCCATTCCACCAGTAATACTCTCGAAGGTCTCTGTACATCTTAGTACTTCCAGGATGAACAGAAAATGGAGAACTATGAGCTTCACACAACAATTCTTTCTTCAGCTGGGAATCACAAGGCACACACAACCTTTTTCCAAACCTTAAAACACAATCTTTATCAAGATTAAATTCTAGAAACTTACCCATTTTAACCAATTCTACCTTTTTCTGTAGCTCTTGGTCTTCCCTCTGCGCTTTCATAATTCTGTCTGACAACGAAGACTGCACTGAAACCTGAAACAAAACAGATATATTCCCTGCACCAACAACTTCCAAGCCAAAATTTATCAAATCATTAATCAAGGGATCACGTTCCAAACGTAGCATGGTTAATGATGCATGATTTTTCCGACTTAAGGCATCCGGTACTTTGTTTGCTTTTCCAGGATGGTAATTAATCGTGCAGTCATAATCCTTTATCAGTTCTAGCCATCTTCTCTGCCTCATGTTTAATTCCTTCTGAGTGAATATATACTTAAGACTTTTATGGTCAGTATATATTTGGCATTTGGTTCCGTATAGATGATGCCTCCATATTTTCAAAGCAAAAACCACAGCTGCCAATTCCAAATCATGTGTGGGATAATTCATCTCATGAGGTTTAAGTTGTCTCGAAGCATAGGCAATTACCTGACCATTCTGCATCAAAACACAACCAAGTCCCTTGAAAGAAGCATCACTATAGATGACAAACTCACCATTCTGGGAAGGTAAGGCCAAAACTGGAGCATTCACCAATCTCTTCTTCAGTTCCTGAAAACAAACATCACATTCCTCTGTCCAAACAAATTTAACCCCTTTCCGTGTTAACTTAGTTATTGGGCTAGATAACCGTGCAAAGTTCTTAACAAAGCATCAGTAATAACTTGCTAAGCCCAGAAAACTACGAATCTCTGTAACATTTGTGGGTCTTGGCCATTCATCAACTACTTTTGTTTTGGCAGGATCAACTGTTATTCCATCCTTATTTACAATGTGCCCAAGAAAAGAAATCTGTTGCAACCAAAAATCACACTTGCTGAATTTTCCATATAGTTTCTTTTCTTTTAAAGTTTGTAAAACAACCCTTAGATGTTTTTCATGCTCCTCTTTATTTTTAGAAAAAACCAGAATGTCATCAATAAATACCACCACAAACTTATCCAAGAACTCATGAAATACTCTATTCATAAGATTCATGAATACAGCAGGTGCATTAGTTAACCCAAATGGCATAACAACAAATTCATAATGCCCATATCTAGTACGAAAGGCTGTTTTCGGGATGTCATCCTCCTTCACCTTCAGCTGATGGTATCCGGATCTCAAGTCAATCTTGGAAAAGTACTGAGCTCCCTGGATCTGATCAAACAAGTCATCAATATGAGGCAAAGGATACTTGTTTTTAACAGTGATGTTATTCAAAGCTCTATAATCAATGCAAAGTCTCATGGAACCATCTTTCTTTTTAACAAACAAAACAGGGGCTCCCCATGGTGAAGTACTGGGACGAATGAAGCCTTTGACAAGCAAATCCTGCAACTGATTTTTCAAATCAAGAAGTTCTATTAGAGCCATACGATATGGGGGTTTTGAAATTGGCTTAGCATCAGGAACTAAGTCAATTGTGAATTCAACTTCTCGTTTAGGTATGACACTGGGTAACTCCTCAGGAAAAACATCAAGGTATTCATTTACCACTGGCACATTATTGATTTTAATAGTTCCCTTGTTTTCAACAATATGAGCCAGATAACTTTCATTTCCATCTTTTAGTAGTTTCTCAGCTTCTTGATATGTTATCAATTGTATGGGTTCATTCTTGTATACAAACTGAAACTCTTTCTGAAAAACAACTTCTTTAGCTCTACAGTCAATCTTAGCATGATAATCAGAAAGCCAGTCCATCCCCAGAATAACTTCAAACTCGACTAAGGGTAAAACAACAAGGTTTGCAGGTAAAGTCTTTCCACATAGCACAATAGAAATATTCTTATAATTCCTCTTTGCTATAACATTTCCCCCCTGGTGTTTTAACAACAAGTTCGGGTATCATTTGTTGAGGTGATATTTCCAATGTACTAGAAAATTTCTCGGACAAGTTTCTCGTAACTTTTGAATTCACGGGAGGCCAACGCCCTTCGATACCTTGGCTTCAATCCTGAGTAAAAGCGGTTGATTTTGCTATCGAGATCCAGAATAAGATTCGGAGCATACCTCGCCAATCGGGTGAAGTTCGCCTCATACATAGCCACTGAATCTTCCTCCTTTTGTTTCAGTTCAAGGAATTGTTTCTCCATTCTAAGTCGCACCACCTTAGGAAAATATTTTTCAAGAAAAAGACTTTTAAATTCATCCCATACTAAGGCATCAAAATCCTCTCTACCCCTGATATTCCTTACCATTGACCACCACTGATCAGCTTCCCCTTCAAAACGATAAATGGCAAGACTTACCTTTTGATTGTCTGAACATCCCATAACATCAAATATCTTTTCAAGGGCTTTAATCCATCCTTCTGCTGCCACTGGGTCAGAAGATCCACTGAATGCAGGAGGATGTTGTCTCATAAAATGTTCCACCACTGTCATGTTCCGTTGGGGTACATCTATCTGTCCTCTTGCATGGATGCCACCACCATTTATTGCCTGTGTTAGCTGAGCCATTACTGTCACAAACTGCCCGGTTCCAATCCCTACCATTCCAGGCTGTTGATCAGGAAGGATGTCATTCTGTCGGTGCCTATCCTCTTCAGCATCCATGTTCCTTCTGCGGACAACCATTCTAAACAAACATTTCTTAGATGAAGCAACATGGTAATCTTTAAATGCTATAACAAATTAAACATAGGGTGAAAATTAGTTATGGTATTCTATTAGCATCACCTTAACCCCTAAAGTTATCTAAACCTCCCTCTGATACCAACTATAAGGACCCGCACTTATTTCATACATAATCTTGAATTTATTCAAGAAAACACTTCATTTTACATTGAGGATCTTTTTAAGTTTAGAGCTTTAGGGAATTAAGACAAAATATTCATAACATTACACATTGTTACATAGTGGATACCATAAAATCAGTTTCCATTTTCCTCAGAATATAAAACATTAAAACATAAAACAAGACTCCTTGACAATTCTTCAACATTTAACATGTCTTCCTTCCTTGTATTATTCATCCATTAACCTGTGAAAAATCATTTAAAAACTTGGGATGAGCACAAAAGCTCAGTAAGGTATGAAAAAGAAGGAAAAATCTCATTAGTCCATGAATACACAAGACATATGAAAACATTTTCAAAATACATGATTTACACCCATAAAATCTTACTTTGTGTAACATGAGATTTACACAAGATCCATACAAACATAATTATAATCATAAAGGTATATTGGGGCATTACTTACATAATCTTGTAACCATCTTGGCTACCTTAAAATTTGTAACCCTCACGGCTACCTTACTTTGTGTAACCATCACAGTTACACTTGGAGTAACCATACGGCCGACCTCCAACTTACTCATACACAATGCATTGGAGGGAAATATAGGTCCCACCCTTCATCATAAACAATGCCCAATATCCAAAACATAATCATTCAACATAAATAATAGCATAAAAACATTGCCTTTGAATCTTATAAAACAGAATTTTAAAAGAGGATTTTAGAAGAAAAGTCCCTTATAAACATCATATACTTGAAGTGAGACTTAATTGAGTGGATGGAATATGTATATACTCTGTAAATACACATAATTAAACATAATATAAACAGAACCCATCACACAAACAATTTAAATAGCACATAAATTATAACGTAGAAGGTTAACCCAAAGAATGGAAATCGGGCTAAGAATTCCCTTACCTTGGGCTTGTCTTAATTCAAAATTGTTTGAACCTCCTGTATAATAGTTAAAAGAGTGTTAATAGTATTTTAAAGAAACGTGTTCATGTTTATAACATCTTATATGGTCATTTCATAACCTCATTTCACCCCTTATTTGTTAGTATTTTGTTCCTTGCATTATTTTGGGCGAGTTCTTTTGTGATTTTCACGATCGGTTCATGATGAATCGTTCTTGTTGATTGGAAGTGAAACTCCAGAATTGGAATGGAGTATTATTTACATAATTCCAGTACCATAAATTATACCATTCATCACTTTGGTGCTTTATATGATGATGATTTATAAGTTAAAACATTAATTATGTTCGTTTAGATAATTTAAGTGGTTCTTTGATAATTACAATTTCATTTAGTCTTATAAGTTTGAATCATGAGTACAAAAGAATTACAGAACCTTATATGATTCATAAAACATATATTATAACCTGGTTCAACCATATAAATGGTTTCATGACCAGACTTGAAATAATTAATGGAAATTGAAAATACATCGTCCACGATATCGGTAATTCGACACAAATGGACAATGTTTTTTGATTCTTTAAATAAGTGAAAGGGGAGAGGAATAATGATTTGTAATTTTCCATAAACATGAAAACATCCAGAATATACATGATTCTGGAGATTTCATGCCTCTTGGATAAGAGGGGGTGAAGAATGAAGAGAAGGGAATCTTGAAATGAAGAAAACATGAGAAATTTCTTACAAAAATTCGGCAGCCTAACGGCGTCTCTTAAAATTTCATAAAAATAAGAATGATGAGAGGAATGAAATATCTCATCATTCATACAAAATTTGGACAGTAAGGGAAATATTAAATGAAATATCCCAACAAAAGACATAGGGAAAGGAAGAGAATAACATAAAATGGAAGGAAAGAATGAAAATGAAAGAGGATGTTTACCTCTTGATCTCTTCTCCTTGAGATCCTTCTTAAGGGCTTTGATTTTGGTCTTTTGGTGAGACCAGCAGCTCTAGGACGTGGGGAAGAAGATTGAGGAGGGAATTTGGCAGAAATTAGACAATGCTCAAGGCTTGAGAGGTGTGGGAGGAAGAGGGGAGTGAGGTTGGTATTTATAGTGGAGGAGGGGAGGTATTTTAGATTATTTTAATTATTATTATAATATTTTTATCAAGACTATGAATAATCTCAAATCAAGTGGCCCTAAATAGTGATAATATCATGTGATTTCGAAGCAAGTGGCATTGCATCACTTATGATGTCATAAATAGTGCATTTTTACTGATAAATTGATTATACGGTATTTTACCGTATTTCACTATTCACCGAAAATTCAAGAGTTTCAGAAAAATACCAAAAATTTACCCCAACCATTTTTCGATGTGTAGAATTCAAAAATGAACTCCATTTTTCAAAAATAATTTTCTAAATATTATTAATTTAATTTTTAAATAAGGCCACAGTTAATTCGAAAAATAACAATATTGAAGTGCAATTAGTTTTATGTGACATTGGAAAATTAATTATGATCCCGTTATCCTATTGCCATGGAAAAATAAAATAATAATATTATTTACTATTCATAAGGTCATATTACTATTCATATTACTATTCATATTACTATTCATAAGGGCATGTTACTATTCACCAAAAAAAACAAGTTTGTTCCATCAGACTCTAAATAACATACCGAACACAATTGTAGATGACAGTTTCTTGAAATTCAAAACATAGAAGAAATAAAATTATGTTTAAAGGATACTTATAAATATATACCTTAAACAAAATTTCAAGCATTTTCAATTTATTTTTAGAAAACCTTGGGATGTTACAATAATTCTCATTTGATGATTAATAATAGTATATAAGGACTTGATATCATTCTGTATGTGATTAATATACAACCAATCCATGAAAAACATGGCTTACGTAACAAAAAATATAAAAGAAAACAAGTAAGTTAACACCCGAAACAACGATGATACTAAGATATTATTAACAAATAAATGTTAAAAGATCATATATGATATCACATAAGTGTACATGATTCTTGTATAATTTAATAAAATTTATTTCACCATTATACAGGAGGTTAACCTACCATCATCCAAGGAAAAGTACAAGGTAAGGGTTTATTTCACAATCTCTTCATTATCCGAGGTTGTTTATATGTAATAATCTACTATGATTTCTTTATCATCCCCATCCATGTTTCATAAAAATTTATTTCAAAACATTTTTACTATCTACTAGAATAAGGGTTAAATTCATTTATACCCTTGTTGACTTTTATAAGTGGTTTATAAAGGAATCATTCCGTCATTTTCCAAACAAGGTCATTTTTAACCTTTTCTACAAAATTAAGTTAAGAATGTTTTATTAACTTATACAGCAGTTGAAGTTATTCTCCGTTGTTCTTACACCTTTGAAGCTTCCCTTACATTTTTATAAGGATATTTTCAAAATAATTTTTTTCTTTTATAATTATGTGAATTTTAAATGATTTCAAAAAAATAGATATTTCCCTATAATATATGAAAATCCAATGCCAATGTATACTTATTTAACGCAAGATTAAAAATGATTTCAGAAAACCCGACTCTCGAGTGTGGTAGACAGGATGGGATTGGGCGTGGACCTATCATGGCCTGTAATTAGTCAGGAAGTCTCATAATTTGTTTTTTTTCAGAAGTTTGCATAATGTTTTCAGAAAAACACTGGAGTATATTTGAGAAATTTTAAACGTATGTATCTTCTAAAAAAATTGCATCGGCAGGTCTCATGAGAAAAACTAGGGTCTTGGCACAAGGCCTTGACAAAATCTTATTTGTAGTCTTGGGACGAGGCCTTGGCTATGTGGTTATGATGGTCTGGCATTATGAATTCTATCATTATGAATGTGGTTATTGATATTGCAAATGATTATTCGATTAGTATAATATCCATGTGAATAAGTAAATGGCATTATTTAATTTTATTTTTTCCCTAATATTTTGAAGTTCATGTATAATGGGATTTTGTTTTAGTTATACAATTCCTTAAATGTTTATTCGTATTTATGAATGTTTCCTCTATATTGTTATCCTTACTGGGCATTTGAGCTCACCCATTTTCTATGTTTTATTTTTCCCAGGATGTGAAGATGTAAATTATGAATGACCTGCAGGGATAGTATGATGGGATAATAGTGTAGACTATAGAGAATATGTTGTTGTAGTTTTCATTTTTATGATGTAATGTAAAACTTTATAAATATATCTATTTTTTCAAATGCTACTAAACTAATCGGTCTTTCGAGATATGATCTTTCTTGGGATCATTCCAATGTTATGTAATAATGTACTGACTCTAGGTAACTGGGGTTGGGATGTTACATGAATTGTATCCATATGATCTCATACAAGCCATAAATTATCCTAAGATATGTGTAATCCTTGTCTGATTCTCTCACTATCAACTGATTAATGTTCGTTCTCAGATCTATGATCAACAAGATCCTAGAACCGTCAACTAATCCGTGAGATCTTCAATGTGAAGAACAAGAAACTAGATCTTGAACATAATCTGGTTCAATAACCCATAATCCACACATAAGTTCATCTTCCATTCCCCCGTCATAGAAAAGAAAACTGGTTAATCCCAATATATGTACAAGTCCATATGAAACCATTTGATTCCATACCATCCAATATTACATTCAACTCTATATACGATTCTATATTGTTTATATAATGTGGTTTTGAAATTGGCTCCATGAATAATACGAACTCAAACGTAATCTCATTATCTAACATGAGAAGGAAATAATAAAAATCGTCATAAAAGACCTCTATAAAATGATCTTCTATTGGTGGAAAATAATAAGTAAACATATCCAATTATATAGGTAATGAATAAGTATCTGAGACATAAGGAAATCAAATCTGCTCTGAATTTGACTTTTGTGACTAGCCTAAATATCCCACTAACCCGCGTGTGAAAATATTTATCCATATATAAATAGAAAGCTAAAAAACCTTTGATACTATTTAATTTGTTCCTATAATGGAACTAACCAAAAAATAATGATAATAAAGATGAATACTATCCTTTCTAGTATGAATGGTTCCCATAAGAAATGGTGGAAATAATATGTTGAGAACACTCATTGAAATGATATATATTCCTTCACTGTGCTCCCAAATGTGTATCAATGATCAAAACATAATCCATGTTTTCCAAATCCATTTCCAAACTATTTACAAAAATTTCTAAATAAGAATAAATTTGAATATTCTGTATCAAAAAAAATATTAAAAATTTTGGATTTTATAAGAGTCATTCCTCAAATAGAAAATTGGTTTTCATCGACAATAGCTGGAGTAGTATGTAAAATGTGTAGTTAAAAATCCGTTTTCCCTAGGATCTAGACTAACTCCCCTAATCTATTACCTATTACAGGTACTATCGTTCCAACACCAGTGTACCACGTCCCCTACCTTGACTAGAATGTCATGTGGAACTCCATTTACATTTATTACTATGGTGTATCTATGTTGCTAACACCCCTTGTGTGTTTTTGATCCCCTTCCATTTATGTTATCCAGCATACCCCTACGAAAGCTCTATAGGTTGAACAATATAATATAATATTCACTCTCTAATGTGTGGTATAGAAACTAATATTGTTTGTGGACCATCTTTCCTCACTAATATTATTTTAATTGGACAATATCTTTAGATAGATTCCTAATGACCAGAAAACTATTCCAACAATTCATATACCAAAAAAATCCATAACGACACTTTATTCAACTTTAATAAGATTTTAATATTTTCTATAATGAAAGAGAAGGTTTGTTGATTGGGACCTCTCTAAAATAACATTCCAAGACATGTTCTTGAATTTCCACATCGTAAAAAAATTAGATGGAAAATATTCGACTATAATCAAATCTCATAGTGAAGGACATCCTGAAAACATATCACACTTATGATATCATCAGAAACCAATGATAACACAAAGAATTCTCGGTCGGTGAAATTTCTAGCATAGTAAAACACTAAAATTCCTGAATGTTTGAGGTTCATTAAATCATGATAGTTCTCAACCATAACAAATAAATATAGATGGTTATAAAAAAATCATCCGGAATCACCTCCTAGATAAATATTCTAATTACTATGAATTCTCTAGAGTATCGAAAAAATGATTAGAGGGTCCATGAAGCATATATGTATCACACATCACCCTCCTATGTTCTATTATATTAAAATTAATTATGAACATCTATAATAAAATGATCCTAAAATCAACTTCATTTTGTTCTCCCTCCTAAGTGAAATTTGAAAAAATTTACTGTTGAAACCCCATAATCAATTTAGACATCAAATGTATAGGGTAAAAAAAATTTCTTTCCTTGAATCTAATGACTCCAAGGAAACTTTCATGAAGTTAAAAATCCAAATGAACCCCACAATCTATAGGAATATCTAGTCCTACTGGATAGAGAGCCTTATGATTCCCAATATCCTGAATCTCATCTTGAAGTTGATTTGGATTTATTTCTATACAAGGCAATCATGCTCCATATAAAATTAACTATAAAAAATTCATCCTAATTAAGTGATTATAATAGACAACCACTACTCATGGTCTATATAAACATGGCTTACATGTGATTTAGAAGTCATAATAGTATATTTTTTTCTTCTATTAGATATAATAGGTATCTAGTATCTTAGTTCAATGGTAATGTATATATCACATTCAATAAATATGCCCTTATAATGGAATAATAATGTATATATATATATATATCTATGTGCATATTATGATTCATACATACTCATCTTATTCCATAGAGGGTTACAATTATATATTTCAACAATAAATAATATAATAAAATGATATCATCACACAACATGTCAATCATCCAAGGTGAAATAGAATAAATATTACAAGTGACAAACATGAAAAACAATCCAATACCTCAGAACTCAAATTCTCCCTCCTACATGAGTTTGCTACTATCCTGAACAAGATCAATATGAATGTTTTAAACTTCTTAATATCCATTATTCACATCCAAATTTGTTAACAAATAGAAAATAAACATATTGTTTTCTAATATAGAATTTTAACATCCCCCAATCCGGATCTCTATCAAGTTGCTGAAAAAGGATGTTATGAGACCTCATGTGCACCACTACATATTACATAGTCTAGGGACATGTATCTATGATTTTTAATTATAGTGGGAGACTATAGAACATGTGTACATATTTAACACAAAGTGGAAAGGTAATATATTTAAATTTACTAATATCAATGTGTGAAAGTAAGGGAAATAATGAGAAACAATGGAATCTAACTATAATGATAACTTAATAATAAAATGAATATTATGGGAATACTATTATAGAGTGATGGAATTTAACTAAATTTCATGTTATTTGTAATACAAATAATATACCTGAAGACTCAAATAATGACTCACATTCCCTCGTTCCCAAACCTGATGTCCATCCCTCCTAAAAACTCTTGACCATCCAACAAGAATACAATTAATATGAAGGTCATTTTTCCATTTCCAATCTTGTCTCAATATAATATATTTTGGAAACAAACAGTGGCTTGAATATGGTGAGAGTAAAACTGAGTAGGACATAACCACCATATCTAGAATAATTTGTAATATTACATGATTAATCAGTAATTAAATAATCTTTGTGTAAATAATTTTACAATAAAAATAATATCATTTCAGCATTGATCAGATCCATGTTGGAATGTTATCATAAATGTATCAAAACCATGAAAACCAAAACCAAATAACCATTGAATAACTTATCCTTCCTCAAAACAATTGAAGAATACTTGTGTTGATGTATTATGACTATTACAACCATAACCGTATAACCGGTGTATTTGAATATTACAAAAATATATTTCAAATACAATATATAATCATTTTAATAGAAAATCAAGGATGAGTATAATATACTAGTTTTTTTAAAATCACATATTGTTAAGTCAGATAAATCTACATTTCTACATCTAATTTTGACCAAGGTAAATTTATATACATTTTAGCATCCAATTTGGGCCAAGCCTGGAATATCATCTTCTCAACACATTTCGAGGATATTCCACATGTATAATAATTTTATAAATTAAAACATAAAACATTTAAAATAATCTAGAATATCAAAATGTCACATAATAAGGCTCACTATTTAATTATTCCATTTTACATTTATCTTTCAATTAATGAAATCATTTTCCAATTCGTCAAAAATAGTGACATTCAATCCATGTCAATAAACAAACCAATCCATTGTTGATCTATATCAAAAAATCCCCAAAATAACATATCATGCAAAAAATTAATTATTTAATTATTGAATTTATTTTTAATCAAAAAAATATCTCACCCAAATGGTATCGACAAGCCTAGTTGAAATCCAATGGCATCCAATGTGACTCCAATTATGTAAGATCTAGGTATCCCACACTAGTATGGATCCTTTATATTTTTGTCTACTTTGTTATTTTTTGTACAAATGTGTATTTAATAATTGAAGTGATGGATTTTGTGGTGACCAGATATTATTCTTAGCTCACAACCCTGGATAGTGGATGTTTTTTTCCTTTTACATGGTCGGAGTAAACTATGGAGGTGGGATGCACTTTTAGTTTTAACAGTGCAGGCATGCAGAGTGGGCTTGGGAAGGGAATAGAGTATTCCATAACCATGTTATTTATGCTCCATGGCCATGTAGATTTGTCTGAGTTTTTTTAAATCGGAATTTCACATTGTTTCTACATTTTTAGTAAAATTGTGAAAACAAACTATGTTGTTTTCCCCTTCTTACAGATTTCCATGTACAGTTTGTGTAGGGTCTAGCCAGACCATTCAGCCAAACTGTGAGAAGGTAAATAATTGGGGAAGTTATGGTTATAAATTAAGATATTTTTTTATATAAAACAATCATTATTTATATTTCTAGGAGATTTAACACCATATTCACTCCAATTATGAATCCTAATTGACCTAATTGACATATTTTCATCCTAAACAGCTGCTTAGAGTATGATCAAATCATAGTCTATCTCATCAGATATACACTGGTGTGTTCTTAATTAATTTTTAATATTTTATCATTCTTCATTCTATAAAAAATTATATTTAGATACAAGATTATATTTTTTCATGGCTTTCTTTATTTATTCAGAACTTCTCAAATCTAGGCTGAATTAGAGTCTCGTACTGGAGGTGTGTCGAACAATTATGTCATAGGAGGTATATGACTCACACCTCATGATTTTTAATTTTCTAAATGTTATTGTGGGTTCACCATATTAAATGGGAATCCACAATTTACCTCATATTTATTTATTATAGGCATTATAACTATATTATATGATTTCTTCTATAGCTCATCATTGGTGGTTACATCCATAACCTTGACCACCCCATGTGGGGTGTTAAATATAATCGGGTTTTTATAATATGACATGTCTATTCATGCCACTATGATGGTGTTAATTTTATTGAGAATTATAATATTAATCCCTTAAGGTCAAATATTTATTAAATATTAAAAGTCCTAGTACTATGAATTCTTATTAGTTGACCAATCTAATGTATGTGATTCAACATAATTATTTTGTTGTAAATGAATCTCATAATTGTATTTATATATATGAAGTGGAATTATTTAATATAATTGATTTCATGCCTGCATGTCTATATCACCCCTTCCTCTTTTTTTGGAAGGTAGAAAAATAAACCAAATTAATTAAATATAAAATAAACATATGGAATGATTTCCATCAAAATTGTAAAGACCCGTAAAATTCAAGGGAAATTTTTTTTTCTTCTTAATTTTCTTTAGAATTTTACAAGAGCGCGGTTTCAGACGGCACCTGATTCCGAGGCCCGGAGTGCCCGAAATTAATTTCTGAAGTTTGGCTCGGGTACGTTCAGTGAACGAACGAGCGGGTTTTCCTAACTTTTGATCCGGTGCTCGGAATTGAAATCTGAGGGCACCGATGAACTCGCAACACCGATATTCGCTTAATGAGACCTTTTCGGGAGTTGCGTTTATTGCGGGTTGAATGTTACGTTTCGGAGTTTTTAGTTTGAGTTAAATAAAATTGTGATGAACAATTTTATTTTTACTTGTTAAAACCTATGTGTGGAAGTTGGGTGGGACCTACTTGTTGTTAACTACCCTTGAGAGAATAAAGGTGGGGTGGGGCCCACACGAGCCCAACCCCTCACCTTCCCTAACTCCTCTAAACACCCCACTTAAGATGTGTAACTCATCTTAACCTTTAAAACTTCCCATTAATTGGGTGACTTTCCCTCTCCTCACTTTAATCATGCCAACACACAAATCCATTTAATGGATTTAAGTTTTTGAATTTTGAACTCATAGAATGACTTAATAAAATAAGATTAGCTTATTTTATTTTTGGGGTTAGTTTGGTTGTGTTGAGGATTGGAGGAGAGAGCTCTAAGTCTCTTGAAGAACTTCATCTTCTCCGGCGAAGAACGTCTTCATCCTCAACGAAGAACGACAACACTTCGTCAAGGATCATCGACTCGGCGGTCCGGTATCTTCGGACCTCTTCTTTCTCCTCGGACCTTCTTCGTCGGCAAACGAAGATCCGCCAACGTCGTGTCTCTTCGGGCATAACACCTCGTCAACGGATTTGAGGAACGACGACCACGACGCCCGACCTCCGCGACGCCGTCTTCCGCGGGACGTAGACGATTCTTCGAATCTCAAACCCGAGGTAGGGGTTGTCGTTTTATTTTGGTTTCCTTATTTTATTCTTGATCGTGATTTTATCAAGACTAACGTGTGACTTGATTTATTTTAAGTTACGTTATTATTTTAACGTGAGGGGGGCCGGACCGCACGAACACGGCCGAACCCCCCTCTATCGTTCTTGTTCTATTCATGCGGGTGGAAGCAAGTGGCGTGGTGCCGTCGCACCACGCGGATGATCGTGCTTATAATTTACGCAACACCGTCGCGCTACGCCGAGGAGAAGCTTCAAGAACGCGACGACGTCGCGCCGCGTTGGAAGGAATCATGGTACGGCGAAGGGGCGCGGTGTCGTCGCACCGCGCCGGACGAGGAGACCGCGGCCGGTTCCGGGCCGCGGCGGGACGAGAAGACCGCGGCCGTTTCCGGGCCGCGGCGGAAGAGGAGACCGGCGGCCGGGCCGCCGGCGTCGGAAGTCAAAGGCGGGACCGGAATTTCCGGTCCCGTTGGTAAAAACCGGCCGGCCAGCTGGCCGGCCGGATGACTTAAAACCGGGGAATTTAATTCCCCGGCCAACCCTTCAAAACCCCCCTCTTAATGAGGGGGGCGGTTCTTGAGGGAAGGGGGCAGCCGCCCCCTTGGTTCGGCGCCAGCAGGCCCCCCCACGTGAAGGGGGGGGGGGGGGGGGGGGGGGGGGGGGTTTAAAAGAACCGGCGCGGCCTTTGCCGCGCCACTTTGAAGAAAATGCGGGGCTTAGCCCCGCGTGCCACCCACGTGCGGCGCCAAGCGCCGCCGCCGCCACCGCGGCCCGCCGCCGCCGCCACCGCCGTCCCCCACCGCCGCCGCGGCCCGCCGCCGCCGCCACCGCGCTGCCGCGCCGCCCGGCCGCCGCGCCGCCGCCGGCCGCCGCGCCGCCGCCGTCCGCCGCCGCCGGCCGCCGCGCCGCCCAGGGGGGGGGGGGGGGGTCGGGCCGGGTCGGCCCGGACCCGGACCCCCCCGTTTCGAACCAGATTTGGTTTTTTGGCCCATAACTTGAGCCTCAGACCTCCGATCGACGAACCGTCAGCGGCAACGCGATCCTTGGATCGAGACGGTCGTTTTGGTATATCGCACTCAAGGTTTCGGGTTACTTTGAGTTCGGCTGGGTTGGTTCGTTCACGAAACCAACCGGGCCTTCGGAGCGGAAACGCTCATATCTTGAGTTACGGACGTCCGATTGACGTGCCGTCAGTCGCGTAGTGTTCCTCTTAGTGAGACGGATCTTTTGGCATACTCCGCCCGAGGTTTGTACGCAGGTTGAGTATGGTCGGGTTGGTTTTGCCTTAAAAACCAACCGGGCCCCGGAGACGAAAATGCCAATAACTCTCAGACCGGGCGTCCGATCGACGCGCCGTCTGTTACGTTGAGTTCCTGTTGACGATACGGAACTTTTGGATACATCAACATCGGTCTTTGTGACAGTTGATGTATCAGCCTCTCGGCTCGTGGAGCGGACCCTCCGTACGAGCTTGCTGTGTGCGGGAACCCTAGTGCTGGCTGCGACTACTACTGCTACTGCTGCTACTGTGACTGCGACGACGACAGTACAGAGATCATGTGTGGATTCGACGACGACGACTACAGCACTCAACGATCCTACGTGGATCAGTGCTATAGGTCCTGTGTGGGCCCGATCCTGTGTGGATTCGACGACGACGACATCAGCACTCAGCGATCCTACGTGGATCAGTGCTACAGGTCCTGTGTGGGCCCGATCCTGTGTGGGTCTGATCCTGTGTGGGTCTGCGCTCAGCGGTTCTGTGTGAGCCAGCGCCTACAGGTCCTGTGTGGGCCCGATCCTGTGTGGGTCTTTGCGGGGGTTAGTTACCTATCGATCCTTCGTGGGTCCGACGACTTCGATGGATCAGGGATCATCTTTATCGTCCTTGAAGAAGTATACCTGTGTGAGCTGAATCCTGTTACTTTCCTGTGTGGATTGTGTTGTGCAATCCTGTGTGGATTATGTATTGCTTCCCTTTGTGGATTACGTATACTTTCCTGCGTGGACTGAGTTGTACTTGGGCTCGGAGGTTGGAGCGTATCTGAATTAATGACTTAGGTATATGTATGGGCATATACCTAAGCAGTGTCGGTTGTTACTTCGTGATTGTACTTTTCTTTGTGGTTTATCCTTTGTGGATTTGAGAGACCTTCAGGGGTCTCGGGGTCCCTACTGAGTAGCTTATACTCACCCCTGCACGGGCTTTGCCCGCACTACGTTGTGTTGGTTGCAGACGACGGACAGCGTTGACCTTAGCCGAGGCTCGCAGAGCGGGACGGTACCCGGAGGTGGACCACTGGGCGGGACGTGCACGGAGCGGACGGCGGGACCCGTGGAGCTGAGGAGCTATCTGTACCCACCCTTCAGGTGGGATTTCCAGTGGGCAGCTCGGAGTAGCGGCTTTTACTTTTCAGTTGCTGTTTTTCACTTTTTGAGTTGTACTTTACTTTCAGTTTGGGTTTGTATTCTGGCCCATTTACTTTTCCGCACTTTCAGTCATACTCTGCTTGTTTAGTGTTTACTTTCCGCTTGTTTACTCTGTGGTGTGTGTTTACTTTTCAAAGGCAATGCCTTCCCTTTTTACCGGGATTTACGCCTTGGTGCTAGTCGCCAGCCCCTGGCCTATGGAAGGCGGGCTTGGGGTAGTCACGGCACGGACCCCGAGGGCGGGTCGTGACAAATTGGTATCAATGGAGTTCGGTTCTACCGCGAACTCTGATCTTTTCTATGTGAAGCAATAATGTTTAGCGTATTGAGTGTGGTTATCAGTCCAGGGAGTCCAGTGTTGGTGCGGCGGCCGACGTATCCGTACACCAGGACCCTGACTTCTGATTTCCGACTTAATGCACGAAAACATTAATTGCGTGTGTGTTTCAAAGTTTTCTTTGTGATTACTTGTGTCAGCTCACCGGGTATACTGATCTGCTTTATGAAAGTCTCAAGTTTTCTTTGTGATTACTTGTATCAGCTCACCAGGTATACTGTTCTAACCGTGGCGCACCTGTTTCCTTTTCAGGATGGCCCCACGACGGCAGCCAGCTAGGGTTCTGAGAGTCGAGCGAGACAACAGACCACCGAGCGACGAGGCCTCGGTACAGGGCCCTTTTTCAGTAGTGGCACAGGCGGTAGCTTTACCCGCCGAGCCCCCGATGCCTCCAGCAGCAGCCGCTGACGATGCACGTCGCCTCAGTGCACTGCATGAGTTTCAGCGCCAGCGACCACCCAGGTTTCGTGGGGAGACAGATCCCCAGGCAGTAGAGGACTGGCTGGAGGCAGTGGTTCGAGTGTTTAGGCTAGTGAGGACACCAGCAGACCTCATGGTGATCCTCGCTGCGAGCCTACTACACGCAGCAGCAGGACGATGGTGGAGCTTGATGCTCCAGGTGCACGATGAGGCATCTCTACTTTGGACGGACTTTGAGAGACTCTTCCACTCGGAGTTCGCCCCAGCCACCCTTCGTGCGGTGCGTATCCAGGAGCTTCTACAGCTACGGCAGGGCAGCATGACAGTCGCTCAGTACTCGGCGAGATTTACCGATCTCTCGCGCTACTCGACCGACATGGTACGAGACCCATTCTTTCGGGCCCGGACCTTCGAGCAGGGTTTGAGACACGAGATCAGGGCATCGCTGATCTCCCTCAGCATACCGACTCAGACAGGAGTACTGGAGCGGGCCCTTCTGATCGAGAGCTTCCTTACTGAGTCTACACCAGCACAGAGACCCACCGTAGGGCGGCACGTGGCTGAGTCATCTGCAGCAGGTAGTCGACGGATGACTCAGGGGTCCAGACAGACCAGACCTCAGGGCAATGGCTCAGCAGTGCAGGGCACACAACGCGGAGCCAGTCTTTCGAGTGGAAGACAGTGCTATGCATGCGGCGGGCAAGGCCACATGGCTCGTGACTGCCCGACCAGCCATGCGGAGGAGCAGCAGATGGTTGAGGAACCACCTAGGCAGAGGCAGAGGTTCGACCGTGGCGGTCTGCAGGGAGGAGGCGGACGAGGCAGAGGAGCTGGCCGAACAGCAGGTGGTGGACGACGCTTTGAGGCTCTACCACCACCACCACCAGGAGGTCCACCCCGACCGCAGGGGAGAGCTCAGCTTCAGGCAGCCGAGGCCTTCGATCATGGAGCTTTGGGAGCCGATGGACAGGAGCAGAACTAGTGGATACATCCTTTGTACTTCTGGTTCCTTGTTGCTTTTGTGTAGCGTCTTGTATTACGAGCTGCAATAATAAAAGACGCATACCTTGTGATGTTTTCGTTCATGTCCTCTATCAAAATGTTACTAAGAGGTTCCAGTTTTGGCTGTTGACTTGACCCTCACTTGTGAGACATCTACTGGAGGAGACCCAGTTACCACACACTGATGCCGACAGTGTGACTCAACCCTTAGAGGCGAGAGTAACGGTTGAATCTCTTAGTAGTAGCGTCGAGGCCTTACGACGTCATCCTTAGTATGGATTAGTATCATCCATGTTAGGATTGACTGTTTTAGGCAAAGAATGTGGTTCATCCAGGGGATGAGACCAGATTTCTCTTTTCGGAAAAAGAGAAATCTTGCAGCTCTGATGGGACCGGAGATGGTCCAGGCCACGACAGAGAAGGTCCAGGTAATCTAGGAGCAGATGAGGACAGCTCAGAGCTGGCAGAAGTCATACGCTGACAGGAGGCGGAGGCCACTGGAGTTCGAGGATGGCGACCACGTCTTCTTGCGGGTCTCACCTCGACGTGGTATTCAGAGATTTGGCCGAGGCGGCAAGTTATCTCCGCGCTTCATCGGACCTTTCCAGATTCTCAGCAGGATTGGTGAGGTGGCTTATCGCCTGGCTCTACTACCTCAGTTGCACCGGGTGCACGACGTCTTCCACGTATCCCAACTGAGGAGATACGTGCACGACCCGACGCACATCATTGACCATGGGGAGCTTGACGTTGACGATGGGGCGACTTTTATGGAGGTCCCGGTGGAGATAGAGGATCGACAGGAGCGGGTCCTGCGTGGGCGATCGATTCCTCTTGTGCGCATCAGATGGCAGCACGGGAATCTCCAGGAGAGCACATGGGAGCGGGAGGCTCAGATGCGTGCTCAGTACCCTCATTTGTTTCCCTAGTTTTTGTTGTATCTTTACGGGTACGTAAAGCCCTGAGGTGGGAGTAATGTAAAGACCCGTAAAATTCAAGGGAAATTTTTTTTTCTTCTTAATTTTCTTTAGAATTTTACAAGAGCGCGGTTTCAGACGGCACCTGATTCCGAGGCCCGGAGTGCCCGAAATTAATTTCTGAAGTTTGGCTCGGGTACGTTCAGTGAACGAACGAGCGGGTTTTCCTAACTTTTGATCCGGTGCTCGGAATTGAAATCTGAGGGCACCGATGAACTCGCAACACCGATATTCGCTTAATGAGACCTTTTCGGGAGTTGCGTTTATTGCGGGTTGAATGTTACGTTTCGGAGTTTTTAGTTTGAGTTAAATAAAATTGTGATGAACAATTTTATTTTTACTTGTTAAAACCTATGTGTGGAAGTTGGGTGGGACCTACTTGTTGTTAACTACCCTTGAGAGAATAAAGGTGGGGTGGGGCCCACACGAGCCCAACCCCTCACCTTCCCTAACTCCTCTAAACACCCCACTTAAGATGTGTAACTCATCTTAACCTTTAAAACTTCCCATTAATTGGGTGACTTTCCCTCTCCTCACTTTAATCATGCCAACACACAAATCCATTTAATGGATTTAAGTTTTTGAATTTTGAACTCATAGAATGACTTAATAAAATAAGATTAGCTTATTTTATTTTTGGGGTTAGTTTGGTTGTGTTGAGGATTGGAGGAGAGAGCTCTAAGTCTCTTGAAGAACTTCATCTTCTCCGGCGAAGAACGTCTTCATCCTCAACGAAGAACGACAACACTTCGTCAAGGATCATCGACTCGGCGGTCCGGTATCTTCGGACCTCTTCTTTCTCCTCGGACCTTCTTCGTCGGCAAACGAAGATCCGCCAACGTCGTGTCTCTTCGGGCATAACACCTCGTCAACGGATTTGAGGAACGACGACCACGACGCCCGACCTCCGCGACGCCGTCTTCCGCGGGACGTAGACGATTCTTCGAATCTCAAACCCGAGGTAGGGGTTGTCGTTTTATTTTGGTTTCCTTATTTTATTCTTGATCGTGATTTTATCAAGACTAACGTGTGACTTGATTTATTTTAAGTTACGTTATTATTTTAACGTGAGGGGGGCCGGACCGCACGAACACGGCCGAACCCCCCTCTATCGTTCTTGTTCTATTCATGCGGGTGGAAGCAAGTGGCGTGGTGCCGTCGCACCACGCGGATGATCGTCCTTATAATTTACGCAACACCGTCGCGCTACGCCGAGGAGAAGCTTCAAGAACGCGACGACGTCGCGCCGCGTTGGAAGGAATCATGGTACGGCGAAGGGGCGCGGTGTCGTCGCACCGCGCCGGACGAGGAGACCGCGGCCGGTTCCGGGCCGCGGCGGGACGAGAAGACCGCGGCCGTTTCCGGGCCGCGGCGGAAGAGGAGACCGGCGGCCGGGCCGCCGGCGTCGGAAGTCAAAGGCGGGACCGGAATTTCCGGTCCCGTTGGTAAAAACCGGCCGGCCAGCTGGCCGGCCGGATGACTTAAAACCGGGGAATTTAATTCCCCGGCCAACCCTTCAAAACCCCCCTCTTAATGAGGGGGGCGGTTCTTGAGGGAAGGGGGCAGCCGCCCCCTTGGTTCGGCGCCAGCAGGCCCCCCCACGTGAAGGGGGGGGGGGGGGGGGGGGGGGGTTTAAAAGAACCGGCGCGGCCTTTGCCGCGCCACTTTGAAGAAAATGCGGGGCTTAGCCCCGCGTGCCACCCACGTGCGGCGCCAAGCGCCGCCGCCGCCACCGCGGCCCGCCGCCGCCGCCACCGCCGTCCCCCACCGCCGCCGCGGCCCGCCGCCGCCGCCACCGCGCTGCCGCGCCGCCCGGCCGCCGCGCCGCCGCCGGCCGCCGCGCCGCCCAGGGGGGGGGGGGGGGGGTCGGGCCGGGTCGGCCCGGACCCGGACCCCCCCGTTTCGAACCAGATTTGGTTTTTTGGCCCATAACTTGAGCCTCAGACCTCCGATCGACGAACCGTCAGCGGCAACGCGATCCTTGGATCGAGACGGTCGTTTTGGTATATCGCACTCAAGGTTTCGGGTTACTTTGAGTTCGGCTGGGTTGGTTCGTTCACGAAACCAACCGGGCCTTCGGAGCGGAAACGCTCATATCTTGAGTTACGGACGTCCGATTGACGTGCCGTCAGTCGCGTAGTGTTCCTCTTAGTGAGACGGATCTTTTGGCATACTCCGCCCGAGGTTTGTACGCAGGTTGAGTATGGTCGGGTTGGTTTTGCCTTAAAAACCAACCGGGCCCCGGAGACGAAAATGCCAATAACTCTCAGACCGGGCGTCCGATCGACGCGCCGTCTGTTACGTTGAGTTCCTGTTGACGATACGGAACTTTTGGATACATCAACATCGGTCTTTGTGACAGTTGATGTATCAGCCTCTCGGCTCGTGGAGCGGACCCTCCGTACGAGCTTGCTGTGTGCGGGAACCCTAGTGCTGGCTGCGACTACTACTGCTACTGCTGCTACTGTGACTGCGACGACGACAG
Organism: Viscum album; assembly: GCA_963277665.1. Classification (NCBI taxonomy): domain Eukaryota; kingdom Viridiplantae; phylum Streptophyta; class Magnoliopsida; order Santalales; family Viscaceae; genus Viscum; species Viscum album. The sequence continues at coordinate 860,794,206 of OY728152.1, read as the reverse complement.
TACAGAGATCATGTGTGGATTCGACGACGACGACTACAGCACTCAACGATCCTACGTGGATCAGTGCTATAGGTCCTGTGTGGGCCCGATCCTGTGTGGATTCGACGACGACGACATCAGCACTCAGCGATCCTACGTGGATCAGTGCTACAGGTCCTGTGTGGGCCCGATCCTGTGTGGGTCTGATCCTGTGTGGGTCTGCGCTCAGCGGTTCTGTGTGAGCCAGCGCCTACAGGTCCTGTGTGGGCCCGATCCTGTGTGGGTCTTTGCGGGGGTTAGTTACCTATCGATCCTTCGTGGGTCCGACGACTTCGATGGATCAGGGATCATCTTTATCGTCCTTGAAGAAGTATACCTGTGTGAGCTGAATCCTGTTACTTTCCTGTGTGGATTGTGTTGTGCAATCCTGTGTGGATTATGTATTGCTTCCCTTTGTGGATTACGTATACTTTCCTGCGTGGACTGAGTTGTACTTGGGCTCGGAGGTTGGAGCGTATCTGAATTAATGACTTAGGTATATGTATGGGCATATACCTAAGCAGTGTCGGTTGTTACTTCGTGATTGTACTTTTCTTTGTGGTTTATCCTTTGTGGATTTGAGAGACCTTCAGGGGTCTCGGGGTCCCTACTGAGTAGCTTATACTCACCCCTGCACGGGCTTTGCCCGCACTACGTTGTGTTGGTTGCAGACGACGGACAGCGTTGACCTTAGCCGAGGCTCGCAGAGCGGGACGGTACCCGGAGGTGGACCACTGGGCGGGACGTGCACGGAGCGGACGGCGGGACCCGTGGAGCTGAGGAGCTATCTGTACCCACCCTTCAGGTGGGATTTCCAGTGGGCAGCTCGGAGTAGCGGCTTTTACTTTTCAGTTGCTGTTTTTCACTTTTTGAGTTGTACTTTACTTTCAGTTTGGGTTTGTATTCTGGCCCATTTACTTTTCCGCACTTTCAGTCATACTCTGCTTGTTTAGTGTTTACTTTCCGCTTGTTTACTCTGTGGTGTGTGTTTACTTTTCAAAGGCAATGCCTTCCCTTTTTACCGGGATTTACGCCTTGGTGCTAGTCGCCAGCCCCTGGCCTATGGAAGGCGGGCTTGGGGTAGTCACGGCACGGACCCCGAGGGCGGGTCGTGACAAAAATAGCCTTATCACACTAAAGAATGTAAACCATTGAACAAAATGCACCCTTTAGATTCACTATTATAGAATTCATTGGAAAATTCTCCTTGGATTACATTCTTTAACCAATAGTAATAATATTGTTACTACTATTTTGGAATCCCATTTGGTCTAGGTTTCCTAGAATATCACCTTGGAACCTCTTCATTATACATACCATCACTAATGTCTTGTTCACAAGATCCTTCAATATTTCTATCATATCAGTTTAGTAGTGATGGTATTACCTTATGTGACGTAACTATATAAACTAGAAATTAATTAATTAATGAAATTGTGATTTGTTTAGACACCATCCATGGGTAGAAGCACATACATGGGTATGTACCTTACATTAGTACTTTTCTTTTATATAGGTATGCTTTCATAAATTATGTTTATATTACACATACATTATGTTATGAACACCATTTGTGGTGGACTAATGAGATTTATATCTCACCCAATATATACATCCATTAAAACCATATAATACTAAATGTATGAAGGTGTTTACCAAGGGGAGTATCTTTATTATGTCATGGGATATCTTGCTTCCATTTTTTAGAGCTTGTAGCAGATGATCGAGCTAGTGATCATGATTTTGTGGATAACTTTTAGTATCATTGTAGTAATTATTTAATTAATTATTCTCAATATATTTATATCCCTTTTTTCTATAAAAATTTATAAATCAAATATCATCGTCATCATATTTTTTATATTTATATTAGTTTCCCTAGTTGTATTATTTCTCATGTCATCGTCCTATTTTTGTATTTTATAATTTCATTGCATCGGATAGTTATATAATATTATGTCATATTCATTTACTATGGTAAACACCAAAAAATAGGTCCAATATCCCCATGGACACACCCTATCCCCTAACATCTATTCGGTATCTTCTAGGATTTAGGGAGATTCCCTTAAGGAAATGTGGAAAACCAAAATCTGCACACATTTAGTGGGATTAGGAATCAGGATGTCATAGAGTGTTATCAAAGGAGTTCCATTATTTATTTAATATTTTGAGACAATAATGTGGATATTTTAAATTATTGGAACTTGTTCATAAGTTGTTCATGATCATCGAGAACCCATGATTTGTTTAATGGTTGTGTTTCCTAAATTATAATTGTTGTAATATTTTTTCCTATTATATTTGATATCATTCCAATGATGGGAGACTCTAATGATGTGTGGGGTTTTTAATTATTATATGTGTAGGAAAATTTATTTCATCCTGGGATTGAAGATATGAGGGCACAGATAATTGTTACATGAATCACCATAAGCACCTTCAATTCTCATATCATGCATGTTACCATGTCATATTGGTGAATTTCCCTAATTTAATTTCTTGATATTCCTTAAATTGTTGATTGAGTTTTTTTAGTTATTTTATGATTGTGAGATTCCTTGGATTCGATTAAGTTGATCATTGTATCAATTAATGCGGTTTTTTGAGCCCTTGGTGTTGTAATTTGTAATTTAACAAGCCATTAAATGAAAATAAAATCTGTGTATTTTATAGTTAGAAGTTTTATGGACCCTGATTCACATGGAATGGTTATATATTTGAAGTTAAATTTGATATAAATTATATGAAAATGAAAAATTTAAATGTTAAACATGAATTATAAAATGAAATGTTTTCATCATCGTATATCACAGTAACATGATTTTGATAAGTTTAAGAGTGAAACAAATGAATTAAATATGAATTTATTGAAATGGATTCAAATAATTTTTTTGAAAATTTGATATTAAACCTTCAAATATGTGATCCACTAGAACAAATACATGGTGATATATCAATACATGGCCTACTGATCATTTAGTTTTGGTAGTATACTATGGGTAATAGGACCATTCCAACTATTCATCATCTTTCAATGTCTCTATCCTTCTTCTTCTATGATTTTTCATGGTGGGTAATTGAAATTTATAGAATAATGTCTCAATGAAACCCCCCTCTCATGCACTAGGAGGGTGGAAATGACCTAGCTCCAATGTTGTGGGAGCTGAGCAACTAGTAATTCCATTTGGAGTTCCACAAGTGTGAATTCCAACTATTCTAGATTATGGAACTAATGCTCCTTATTGTGATAGAATCATATGTCATATGTAGTATATACATGGTGCTCGATGTCCTACACCAATGTTAGATGATCTAACCCTTGAGTTCATGTAGCATCTTCCACCTATATTTATTAGGGATGGAAGTCCATATGATGATATGTCCTGTCTTGTGTTGACCTTTTCAATCATTTATAATCATAATATAACTCCATAGAATAGGGTGAAGTTTACTATATTCATTATCTGTGATTCATCTAAGCACTGGTTGGATGTAGTTATATAGTACAGATTCCATTAGAGAATGATGTTTAATGATTTCAATAATTCCTTTTATGAGGATTTATTTCATTAAATTTTGAGATCTATCCAAGAAAGTAGTTTTTTTCATATTTTCATGTTTTATATGTATGTTTTTGAATATTCATATTGTTTTACTGAGTTATAAACATCTCACCTCTTCTATATGGTGATGATATTTTACATTCTAGATGAAAGGATGATGGCATAGTGTATTTTATTCATACTCAAGTGAATGAAATTGCCAAATATACTTCCCATAATAATGTTATATATGCTATAATCACTGAGATAAGGCTGGGGGATGGAGATAGTACTGGACATTGAAGACAAGTGCTGAGGCACACATGTAGTTCCATTGGTAGAAAAAAAAATACCATGATGTAAATCAATAGGTTAGTGGCATCCATGGTACCTATATTGGTATCTCGATAGTTTTACACAAATATGGGAATCAAGGGAACTGGAAGTATCAATGATATTTATACAATCTAGAGTGTTTGGATTGTGGTCATTTGGGGCATCAAAATAGATTATTTCATACCTTTATTCCAGCTTCTACTGTAAGACGTTCATCAAAAACTCCACCTTCAAGGGAAGGTTCTTTTACACTGCATTAGGATGGGAGTATGATTATCACCAACATGACTAGCCGAGGAGGAGTTCATGGAAATGGTTATTAAAATAAAAATCCTTGGTAGCACCAGTATATTAGTTTTGATTGTGGTTGTCTAGTTGTTTCACAAGGTCGTGGTTCATGTCTATTGCATGTACTACAGCTGATAACATAGGATCAGGCCACAAGACCATCTACATTATGAGTTTCTATTCTAGTTGCCTCCACTATAGTATATTCTTTATTAGATACATGTGATCCCCACAAGATCATCCCTTTATCGATCATTCCAAGAATTGGGATGAAAATAACATATTACTATGGTGTAATGACCCAATTTACACCTTTGGGAGTTTGGATCGAGGTTATACACTACTGTGGGGACTATCCCCTTGAGGTTGGAAGTAAAGCAGTCTTATATAAACATTTTATTCACATGATGATGAGCTTCATTTTCATTTTATGGATGTTACAGTTGGATCCATATCTTGCCATGTAGGCTTATATATCTACCTTGAAACATTTACATCACTAGAATGTATAATTTATCAATATATGTTTGAGTGGGATGTCCAGGAAAACAGAGATATACCTAACCATCAGTGTCCTAGTGGAGTAACCTCCCAGAACTTCCAATGTCTTCATGTAGGGTAAGGGTTTACGTCATTCTTAATTCCCTTTAGTAGTAGATCGTTTTATAGAAATCATTCTTGAAAATATGTATAGAATATAAACTGCGATATTGGTAGATTTTACCATTGATAATGTCTAAAGGTTAGCTCCAGTGTCCATTCCTATGAATAGGATGGAACCTACTGGGAACCAAGATCTTATGAGGTACTTAGAGGATTTTTAGGACAAATGATTTATATTTCATTGCACTACTTCTAGGGGTTTTCCCATTCTATTATCTAAGAAGAATTATTAATACATTTGTATATATGTGAATTATAGATGGTAGAACCATCTTACAATTATTAATTGATTTACACTACCTCGTATATATGATCTCATTTAAAAGATCTAGAGATTTGGGGTGTTTTCAATGATCAACCTAATAATGGGTTATCATCATGTTTGAGTCAATACTTCAAACATACATCATATAATATTTCATAGATTGTGGGTTCTATATGAGTACCATTTAATGTTGTTCGGTCTTACTAACACACTCACCATTTTCATGACTCTAATTAATATGGTGTTCCAACAATATTTAGATTGTTTTTCTTGGCCTTTATGGATGACATCTTGGTGTACTCTAAAATTCATAGAGACTATTGTACTCAGTCTGAGATCATTATGAGTACTCTGATAGGGAATCAAATTTATGAAAATATTTCTATGTTCCACTTATAGATTGAAAATGTTCACTTATTGGGTTATATAATTTATGAATCAAGAGTATCAATTGACCCATTAAAATTATGTGTTGTGGTTTCATGGGAGAATCACATGAACATGTTTGATATATAGAGTTTAGTTGGATAACTATATTTTATTGGAATTTCGTATAGGAAATTTCATTCCTTAAAACACCTTTTACTAGTCTTAAAAATAATGGTTGTATGTTCCTATGGATGTAAGAGTGCAATAAATCCTTTTTGGAGCGGAAATGAATGATTGTATCATCACTAATTCTGATTCTTCCATAGCCTCAAAATGGTATACAATGATCATTGATGCATCATTTTTTTTACTAGGAGATGTGTTGATTCATGATGAAAGAGTCATTGCACATGTATTTCAGCTTCTATGGCCACATGAGTGATATTAAAAAATGCACGAGCGTGGTATATTGTTATTAGTCCATACCATATATTACATGATACACTGACTATTGGATGCGTGATTTTCATTGTACACAGACACCAAGAGACTCAAATATTTCTTTATGCAGTGTGATAGGAATCTAGGGAAGTGAAGATGGTTTGAATATCTTCAATCCATCGATTTCGATCATTCCTATATTCCTGCAATGGGAATGTTGTATCCAAAGCACGGAGTAGAAAAACTCAATACAATGCATACTGGATTCCATTGAGGGAAAATAAATTTATGGCACACTTCTCTGAGCGATATCTATAGTTCAAAATAGACATGAGAATTCCAATATATAAACTTTTACATTTACCTATTACAACCTTTTGGTTGTTAAGAGTAAGAAATTTGCTGATCTTGGGGGAATTGGTTCTCTATGACAGTATTTTTTGAGATAACATTCCTTTATATTTCTCTATAGACAATGAAGTCATCATGATTATACTTGCGTGTGTTATAGATATTAAATATATGATAGTAGAATTGATGTGTGAGTCTGATGATTCTTATTGGGTTGTTCATCCACAAATCCCTATGAGGTATCGGGATATGTGACACAACTATTTCTGGAAAGAGAGGAAACACCATATTTAGGGATTTATTAAAAGGTGATCCAGCTGTCAACTAGGGTAGGTGAAGTAGAATATACCTACATGTTTATTACAACCTCTTTCGGTTTCAAAATTTAAATGGGAATATGATTACATGGACATTATAGTTACTGTACAGATGACTCCAGGAGGTAGAAAAAATGTACGGGTTTTCAATTACTAGCTAGTGATTGTGTAAAAATTTATTCTTATCTTGAAAATTTTCAATGATGATGGGATGAGAATTCTTTATATGTTTGAGATTATCCAACAATATGGGTTCACCTATACTATCATTTCATATAGGTACTCTAGATTCACCTCACAGTTAAAGAAAGGGTTGCATATTTCTATAGGTACACGGGTGATTCTTAGCAAAGTATATCACCCTCAGACCAATGGATAGTCATAATGAATGATACATGTTTTAGATGAAATTATTTATCCATGAACCCTTTATTTTAGAGGATCTTATTAGAATAATATCCCTCTCTTTTATTTCACATACAAAAATTTCTTTCAAGTGATTATTCTAATGTATATTTTTGATTCCTTATATGGTACGTCGTTTCATTCACCCATATGATAGCTAGATGTTAGTGTGGTACCCTACACGATCCTTATATCACAAAGGATTTTTAAAAGTATATTCAATTTATTAGGAAGCATGTGTATACTACATAGTCTTGAATTAAAGCCAATGTTAATCACCGTCGATGAACTCTAGAGGTTGAGGTCTGAGATCATATTTTCATGTGGCTATTACCCAGGATAGTTAATAGATTGAATCTAAAGAAATTTATTGTGTTTCCACACTTTTTATGATTTTTTATACTTTGGAGAGAGTGTATAAGTTATAATTTCAGCTGGTACTACCAGAGAGTAACCATTCCATGGTTGATGACTTCCATGATTCACAGTATAGCCATTATCATGATTTCCTATCTCACAGTTTATATCCTAATGAAATTTAGTTATATTTCTATGATATAATTGATGATTATTCTATATGAATGGTTCTAAGAATAACGAAGGATATCTGAGGCAGTTTTGATCCTCTAAGATGGGTGATATGGCAGTATGATCGTGTAAATGATTATAAATGATATAACAAGGTCGATGTACATTCCCAGTGAAAATTGTTGAACATAGGTAATGTTTTATTAGACTTGGATGGAGAACTCATGGTTTAGTTTATATATTGGTGTATGAATTTATGAACCATGTGTTTTTTACCATGTATTTATACTTTAAATTTTGGATTAATTATTTATTGGGGCCTAATTTTGGTTCCTTATGAGTTAGTGAAGAGTTTTTGGGTGATAGGTTATTGTATAGAGCTCATAACCCCATCTAGTGGAGGTTTTTGGCCCATATCACAGTTATAGGAAACTGTGAGAGGAAGGTCACACTATTAATGTTAACCATGGTAGGGTGGATAGTTGGTTGGAGTATGGATCGTTATTTTCCTTTATAGTGTGATTTCAGCAACACAACCAAGAATGAATTTATACAACATTGAATGTGTAGTATCATCTAGATTTCACATGGTTATTCAATCATTGTTTACTAACCATGTGGTAATACACATCTTGTAGCTTCCTGTACATTTTTTTCATGTGGTTTGAAAAAACTGTTAGTCATTATCGATTGAAAGACAATTTTATTGGACATTATGATTTTCCCCTAAGGAAATGTTTTACATTACACCCTAGTTATTTTATTCTTTATAGTAGAGAAAATAAAATTTCCTCTCCCGTTTTTATTCTTAAAATCTTTTTAATAGCTTTTAACCTCGATTTTGCATCCCAAATCAAATCAAATCATCTTCTATCCCATTAGATATGTAGCATTCTATTCTCAATAACTTTTTATTATTTCATTGTTCATCTTCACAACATGGATTATATATAGATGGAGTATCATATAAAAAATTTTTGTGAAGTGGTCTATTCTTTTCATCTACTATAATCTGGTGAGAATTAGAGGCTCTTATTGGATGACGAGATTCATATAAGTACAATGATGGTGGTCTATAACTCTGTCATTAAGATTCATCATTTTATAAAATGTAGTGAGGGTGAATCGATTTCATCAGGTATTATATAATAGATTACGTTTATAGATTAAAATAATTGGTACCATATTCTATGACACATTATATATCAACAATTCAACATTGGTGGTTACATCCATAACTGTAACCACCCCATGTAACGTGTTATTCGTCAATCATTTTTTATAAATTGACATTTCTATCAGTACTGCCATTTTGGTCTTCTTTAGCTTTATCATCCTAAAGGTAAGCCATCATTTTAAAATCATTGATATGTTTGTAAATGGCTAGTACTAGGAATTCATATCAATTTACATTCATAAGGTATGTGATTCAACAAGATGGAACAATTGTAAATGAATTATCCTTGTATATTTATATATTGGAGTTGGGCTGACTGAATATAATAGAATTAATGGTATCATTCCCATATAACCTATTAACACTTATTATTGATGGATTAATAATGAACCTACAAAACTGAATATGACTCATATTAAGGTAATGGTTGTATGCCCCTTGGCCTAATCACACCAATGAATGGAATGGATTGAAGAAAATATACTCTTCAAATGGTATTACCATTACATTGAAAATTTATTTAAATGAATTTATTTTATGTTACCTAATAACATATGGGACATGATATTATCATTGTAGTTATCATAACCATATTAGATTTGGGATTTCCATGGTAATTCCTTGAGCGCTCGTGGGATCCATTCAGATTCAAGGAAGCAAGTGGCCTCTGTTGTAACCTACCATGGGACGAGATCCTTGTCTATCATTAGATCTATGTTATAACACTATGGAATTCTTAATTTACTAGTATAATATTCCTTGGATACCATCCTTGGGCCCCATATGTCTTCTACAACCATGAGGTGACATGCTTATATCATGGGGATGTGAGATAACTTATCCCATTTTACCTTGGATGTTATCCCTAGGATTAGTTATATTTTTTATTGTGGAATGACTTTTAAAATACATCTTATATTACCCTCTTATCACTATATGGATTTTGAAATTACTATGCAGTTGGTGACCCATGAGGTCTTGGTTGCCGATGATATCACCTTGGAAACTCTACATTATAAAAAAATAATTGTTTCCTTGACTCCATGGATCCTTCAATATTATTATCATATTAGTTTTTTAGTTTAGGTATTACATCATGTGTCCTATAATTATTATCTTTTATATATTAATGCTTGTATTATTTAAGTTTTTATTACACCAACATGATGTAATAGAAATGGTATGTGGTATCCTACTAAAATTTGTCTCACACCATATACAAGCCTTTATTGGAACCTTTGAAGACTACAAGAATGTCAGTGGTCATAAAGGGAATAGTTTGTCTTTAAAACTATGATTTCATGCTTTGTTAGGATGAAGATGGTAGAATATGACCAAACATGATCTCGGGATACATGGGTTATTTTTGGAGATAATTTTTTACATGTGTATACCATCCATGTCTAATAATTTGTATCAATGTTTTATAGAATTATAGATACATAACATATATTCGTCATCTTTTGTATATTTATATCTACTTCAAATGTTGTATTATTTCATTAGTATGCTTCTAGTATTCATTTTATATATTTTCATTGAATCTAAAATTGATCTATAGTTATATTATATCAATATTCTATGATACACTAGTGTAATGAGGTAATATTCTCCCCATGGACTCTCCATGGGCCCTCGAATCTTTCCAGAAATATCATGAATCCTAGGAGAAGTGCATGGGGCCATGTCGCCAACTAGATTTAGTGTAAGAACCCTAATATTTTTTATGGTATGTTTTCATTTTTTATGTTTTTCTGAGGAAAAAGAATATTTTTCTAGATATTTCATATGTACATGTCATGTACATTATAAGTACTAGCCATTTAATTAATTACCGAAGGTAGCCGGGTGCTGGCCATGGAACGACCATGCACACAGCCATGTGTGGTGACCTAGAGACCACCTAATGTAGGGGTCGGTGAAGGCATGTACACGCCATGTACATCTAATGTACATGCCATGTTCTTTATTTTTTTTCATTAAACGTTCTGTGGTCGCATTTGACTGAAAAAAAAATCTCTTTCTCGACCTAGTTTATCTAAGAGCATCCGTACGATGTTTATCTTTGTCGAGCCCTCGATCGTGAATTTTTTCTTCAAATGGAAACTGTCAGTTACATGGGAATCACATCAGTGAGTTCACTCTTCTTCTTGAACAACTTCTTCTGATTCTTTCCCTCTAGTGAGATATCATGGGTTGAAAATTTTATATGTTTTTGTAGATCTACAATGATCTAAGGTGTTTCAAGGCATGAAGCTCAAGTATATTTATCTCTCTACACTAAGGTATATGGTTTGTGCCTTTCTGTAGAAAGTCATTGAGTTATATGTTAAGAATTGGCCAACACCATTGAAGGTGGTATTGCTCGTTTGCCGTATTGGCCATGTTAATTGAATGCTTTGCTTTTGTTCTTGAATAATGGTTAATCCAATGTGAATATAGTCAATTGTTATTATTTTTAACAGTTTTCCCATGCATGTTTTGTTTCTGACCGTTTTGCATTTCTTACCCAGTTAGGCTGCATTGTTTGTATCCCATTACCAGTATTGTAGGATGGATGTTTTATTATCTGACAAGTTGTTGAACTGTAGAAGGATTAGTCATGTAGTTCTTGAGGTTTATATTGGCCACGTTTTACATCCATGCAAGTTTTACTTACACAGGGTCGTGATAACCGAGTGTAATGGACCATAGGAAAAATAGACATAAGGTCTTCTCTAGAGTGTGTGTTATTATTATTACAATGTGAGAACATAGTGGTAATTGACGTAAGTGCTTCAAAAAAGTTTCTGTAGTTCCCACTACATGGTCCACATGGGGAATGATACGTAAGTGCTTCCCTAGAATTCCGTTTAGTTGTCGATACAATACAATAGGGGTAATTGACAGCGAGTGCTTCCCCCAGATTGACTATACTATAGCTAAACAAGAGGGGTTAGACTGTGGGTACTTCCTAGATGGTTGCTTGTGTTTTCTAGGTAGAAACAGAGGGGATTGTTTTGTGATTACATCCCATAGTCTTACCTATTTTTGATTATTTGTTCAGTTGATATATGGTACTGAATTCCTTGAAACTAAGGAATTGGTTACAGTTTAGTACTTCCTTGTTTACTTCTTAATTTATTTATTTCCTAAAATATATATTCGCTGACAGTTAGGAACAGATCTCATGGAGATTCCCTATGGGAATTTAGTCTCACACCCTATTTGGGCCATGCTTTTGGGCTGAAATTGATTATATTGTTTTAGGTATAGATAAGGGAAAGATCCCTTCTAGTTTAGGTACTGGACTGCTTTGGAGATGGAGAGCATGGGAATATGAATTGTCTTGCAATGTTTTAGAGTGGATTATTGTTTTTCTTGTACATTTAGTTAGTATTTTATTTCATCATTGAGACATGTTTGGACACTTTTCGAGATATATCAATCATGCATCACCATATATGTTCTCCAGCTGTTTATTTAATTCGTCTTCCATTGTTTACTATTGTATGGTATTATTAACACTTCTTCTATTTCATTTTGTTTTACTTCCATTGTGTTAATCTACCAATGAGGGCATAATTTCCCCACTATCACACCAAATGCCCACGCTGCTAGTCAGAAGCCTCTGACATATGTAGAGATGCTATGGAGGGCTTCTGACCGACTAGGTATGGGGCGCCACTGGGTGGCTTCCTGAACTGGTAAATTACAAAGTGGTATTAGAGGCGTTATTTTATTCTTGAATTATAGTTTGGAGCCAATATACTTGGATGTAAAGGAATAGGTACTTCATAATAAGTTGTTCCCACGAGTAGATAACCTGTGTATAGGGAAAAGAAAAACTACCTTGTTTATTGCAATTTTTCTGGGTTTTCAATTTTACAGTGCATTTCATTTTCACTGTTGGGTGATTCACATGTTTTGTTCTGTTATTGTTGATGTTATTGATGTTCTATTTTTTTCATCTCATTGAGATGAGTCTATTCCATCTCATGCATCATATTGTCACATGAATGAAATCACATTTCATGCATTATTTCCATGAAATTTATGGTGAATTAGCGATTACAGGATGTTGTGTTAGATGATCTGCTAGATATGAATGTTTTTGATATCGATACCCAGATTGAATACATGATTTTGATAGGGTATTTATTTTTTTAAGGTTTGTTTAATGTAATTCCAAACATCGGTTATTGTGGTGTTATGTGCCCTCGTGAACTAGAATTTGGCGGATCATTGCCTTGTATTCCTAGTTATAACCACTATAATATGTCATGGTTTTATTGTTGGGGAGTATTGGCCCTCATGGATCATAATTTGGCACTTTAATGTTCATTTTATTGTTTTTCAGGTTCTGGAGAAGTTTCGGAGGCTTAGAATCCGGAAAAACCTAGCATACATGGCATGTAATGATGAAAACATGCCATGTGTCATTCTGTTTGGGATGAAACTATTTTTCATAAGTACACACCGTGAATTACATGTACACACCATGTACTATATTTAAACTCCATGTAGTCTCTATCTATGTTACTGACTGTGTGGGCAGAAACACGGGGTAGAGAATTATTGGTTGAACACACCGTGTGCTGGATGTACATGCTATGTAAGGTTGACCATGTGTCCTACTATGGGACTAACGACACGAATGGATAAAAAATAAGCAATACATGTTATGGATGTCTTGAAAACGTTGTGTAGTGAAGTCCTTGGAATCTAGTTGTATAACTACAAAACATGGGTCTGTGGAAATCCATTAGTACACGCCGTGTCTGTCGGGAACACACCGTGTATTGTGACTCATGTAACCTGATGTATCACTAACAACATTGGTTGGTGAAGCTCATCTAGTACACGCCGGGTCTACCACAAACACGTTGTGTAGTCTTGTTCTAGGATAACCATGTTGCTTAGTCGTGTATATGGATTCATGTAGGGGAAGAAGATTTAAATACACACCATGTGTTAGGAAAAAACGACTTGTGTTTGGGGTGTTGCACGATGAGCCTTGGCAGAAGTACACGACCTTGTGAAAGGAACAAGGGACATGCAATGTATTTAAGTAGACACACCATGTATTCATGTTTTGAAAAACATGAATGATTTCTTTCCCCTTTTCCCTTCTTACCCTTCCAGTTTTCAATCCATGGTAATCTTGATCAAAGGTGTAAATTTAACCTTAGAGAGTCATGAATTTCATGCAGACCTTACGAGGACATAGGTGCATGATACAGATCTCCTCGTAGGGTATTTATTTTTTTAAGGTTTCTACAGATCATCTAGTTGTTCCAGTCTTGGAACCATCTTTCATTCAGGACATAGGTGTTGATGCACCATTTCGAGAGGGCTACATGAATTTCATGCAGACCTTACGAGGAGATCTGTATCATGCTCCGTCTATGGAAGAGCTGACAGAGGTTTTCCAGTAGCTGTATCCTCCCACCTTCACAAGGTATGGAGGACCTCAGGCTGTAGAGTCATGGATAGAATTCATGCTTCTTATCTTAGAGCACCTGGATACACCTCCAGAGAGGATGTAACACCCCGAGATTTTATGAAAAGTATTCTTTTTAATTTCATTAATGTCTTGTGTTATATGCTACACCAAAAGGAGCTTTCACAACACACAACTCTGACCTGTCTTGAATTACACGAAATCGCGACCTTCCACGATAGCGTGTGTTGTACGCAAGACCAAGTTTCACTAAACAACGATATGCTATTAAAATATTATTAAAACTAGCCGTTATGAATAGTAATAACCACTTTTTGAAATTTTGTAAATTTTATTTTTTAAAATGGACTTCATTTATGGATTCGGAGTATCGAATTTAGCCTAAGGTGAAATTTTGGTGATTTTCGGATAACTTTCATATTTTGATGAATAGTGAAAATTACTAAATTTTAATTAAAAACAACTTTTTTAATCGAAATAATTAATAGTGATAAATTATTAATTTGAGTGGTTTTAAAGTATATTTAGAATATATTTTTACAATTTAACACAATGTTTTTTATTGGATGTAATTTCACATTTAAACCAGTTATAAACAAGTGTCAATCTTTTGATAGTTATTATCTCTTAAAAACACGCCTTTTGTTTTGACGGCGGGAATTAATTTCTAAATTAATTAATGCAACTGATATGTTTTGAATTTGGTAAAATTGAAATCATTTTTGAGTTCATAATATCAAATATACCTTATGCCTAATTTTTGTTATTTTTCTGAAAACTTTCAAATTTTGATGAATAGTGAAACCGCTAAGTGGTAGTTAAAAAACTGAATTTTTCATAAAACTTAATTTTACCGCTTATGTGAGTGGAATTTAAAAAATCCGAGAGACACGGTTGATGTCAGTATGTAAAATGAGGTTAAATGAGATGAAAATAATTTTTGGTGAATAGTAACTTCTTACTTTTATTTATCACGGTTAAAAATAAATAGGGTAATTAAGGGTAAAAATGATATTAATATTACCCTAACACATGTCCTAATTCTATTAGATAAGTGTAATTCGACCAAAAACAACCTTATGAATATAATATGACCATTTAGGTCCACTTGGATTAGATTATGAAATTTAATATTATTTTATTTAATGAATAGTTAAAATAGATAAAATCAATGTTTAATAAGTAAAGCATTTTTTAATATGGGGTTATACATAAGATAAATTCGACTATAAATATTTATTAGAAATCTAAAAGGATTTACTATATAATAGTATTTTATTTGTAATTTTTAGACATTAAATAATTTAATTTATTTATGACACAATGATGATGCAGTAATTATCTTATTAATGAAATATTGACATAATTGATGTTATAAACACCAAAATAAATGTAATTTGAGACTTTTTATTATTTCCACTAATTTTATAGGTTACTATGATATATTAGTGTTTATTTAATTAACTTGTTTCGAACATATAATTCTATTATGACTTTCACAAAAATCATATATCAAATAGTGTCAAAATTGACACAAAATAGTTTTTAAATCAAATATTATATTATTAATTGTTATTTTATTCCTAAAAATCTAAGGTTCGGCCAAATGACTTAGATAAGGATATATATATTAATAATAAACAATTTGGGTTTCTTTTGGCCTGTTATAGTAAGTGTATTAACCATATAGTGTAAGAAAACAAAAAGACACGGTAAAAGTTAAATTATTTAACATAGAGTTAAATCTAATTGATAAGGTTAAAATAATAACCTAAACTTGTCTAAATCCTATTGGTTGATAGTATTTCGACCCATACCCACTTTATATTCGAAATAAGACCCTTTGGAACCATTATAAACAGATTTTGACTTTCATATAAAATAATATTTTGAGATATTCCTAAGGTGCCCCTCTCCTCCCTTATAAAAGGGCACCTCCTCCCTCTCTTCCTCACACAACTTTGAGCCTTCAAGCTCGGCCAACCCCTGAAAAATCTCTTCTCCACTTCCCTAGTATCATCCTAGAGGTCCTGGTCTTCTTTAAAGACCATCCTTAGTTCTTTAAGTGTAGGATAAGTGAAGGCGCGTCAAAAAGAGGTAATATCCATTACCGATCTTTTTCAATTTCTTTCTTCTTCAACTTCTTCTTCTTTAGTTGTATCATGATAAAGTAATAACATCATTATTTCTTATATACTGATATGTTATTATAAATATGAAACAACTCTAATTAACCTTCTATCCATCCTACGGAAAAAGGAAATCACCACGCGTGCGTACGTACGGAATACCGTCTCCACGCCGTGGTGTATTCTATTTTCCGTCACCACCTTAATTGGATGGGTAAAATGGTGTAATGAGTAACTATATAGGATTATTATAAAGTTATATTGATACTGAAATAGTATACATACACTTCAACACAATTCCACAACCATGGGAACGATATCATCGCTCGTGCGTACGTACGTACTACCGTCTCCAAGACGCGATGAGATTCATTCTCAATGATTAACCATTCATGAATGATTATAAAGTATATATAATAAGTACTAATGAAATATATGACATAATAATGATACTGTATTTATGTATATTTATATGTATGTCATCTACTTAATTCTATTCAATTCTATAAGGAAACGAAAATAGCGTTCATGCGTACGTACGGACTACCGTCTCCATGAATGGTGTATTTCATTCCATTTATCAATATATTATATATATGTATATTCTGAATATATATGATATATAAATCATGTTTTACATTCTGGATATAAGTAATCATGATCAAGTAATCATATTAATAATTACAAGTTAAAAACACCTACGATAAATGAAACGATTTTACCCAAAACGCTTCTTTAACATTAATTTACAAAATAACGTGTAATATAAAGTCATAAGTGTACCATATATGATATAATAACAATTAATATGATTCTGGAATAAGTCAATAACATGATTTAAATCATTATACAGGAGGTTCGGAAACGTACAAAGCAAGTCGGACCTAAGGTAAGGGAAATATCACAATCTCATTTTTATCCAAGATTGTTTATTCGTAAGTATTTAATGGGGTGTATTTTATCATCCACATCCATGTTTCATCAATATGTAATATTATTTCCATCCACCTACAATTGTTTAAATCCATTTTTACCCTTCGGTGAGTTTTTAGTAATATGTATGAAAGGAATCTTTTGTCGTTTTTCGTACGAGGTACTTTTTGACTTTTCCGACAAAAGTACGAAGAATGTTTTTTTAACTTATACGGCAAGAATTGATTTTTAAAACATTATTTCCAAGAATCTTCCTTTATATGATTTCAAGTTTATTTTTAATCAACTTCTTTTAGTTTATAATTGTATGATACGTTAAGAAAAGAAAAGTGTTTTTGAAGTAGAAAGGATATTTTCCTCAAGAATGGAGTTCAAATGTTTTATCCAAATTATTTTCCATATAAGATAATATAGGGTTCTGTTTTTATCCCTATTATTACATTTATTTGATTATGTTTTTAGGAAATTATTTTTATGAAGTCATTTACCTTATATGATTTTTTTTATGATGTCATGATGTTTCAAGAATCCCATTTTTGTTACATGTGTTATGCGATGATGTATGATTTATGATTATGTGGCATACATAAGAAAGGATTCATTTTACGATGGGTGGGACCTATATCTCCCTCCAATGCATTGGGTAATGATTTTATATCTCATGAGATAGACATGGCTGGAATGGTAGGTTATACCGGTTCAGTGAAACAGGACTGAAACGAGGGTGACTCGGTTCAAAAAGGGACTTTGTCCACTAAGATAATCTTGGAAATGAGTGTTGACTAACAAGAAATGATTCTATATGATTATGTGTGAATGCCAAAAAGTTTCATGTTTTATGTTATGATTATTGTGATTATGTTTCACTGCCATGATTTACCCCATGTTATGAAATTATGATCTCTTTTCCAGGTTAAGATTTCTAAAAGTTATGTGCTTATGTATATGATGTGATTGATATTTCTTTTGTTTACCCTTACTGAGAATTTGAGATCACCCTTTTATGTTTTCTTTTCCCCAGGATATAATGAATAGTTTTAGGTAAAAAAAGGGAATATATTTATGGGAGATGTTGAAGATCTTTCACCAGGATTAGAAGATTATTTTCCGAGTTTCCAAAGACACTAAACTATTAAGATCCTTGTGTGTGTGTTTTTTTGTTATGTAATAAGTATTTCAAAAATGTAATGTAATGTCCATTTACTTCAAGCTTTGGGTCTCTACAGTTCGTATCAGAGGAAAGTTTTAGTCAACCTTTGGAAACTAGGATGCGAGAACATTAGTGAGATCCCTCGAGATATTTCTAAGGTATGTCTAGGGAAGTCCCTAAGGTTAAGTATACATATAGGTTATAGTACTATAATTACGCTAACGATCATATTATTAAACCTAAGATGTTAGATATTTAAGGTACTACCCCTTTATTATGTTTTTTCCCTAGCATGATTTTTTCCTCTCACACTATTCTTTTTGGGTTTTAGACGATGGCTGGAACCCGAAGGAACCGTGTTGATCAATGCAATGGACAATGCAATGATTTCCCTCCTGAACAAACAAATGTTATGGGAGATGGAGTGCAAAATCTTATTGCTGTACTTACACAAGCTATGAATCATTCTGGACTTCCAAATGAGCAGAGAAGGGAACAATATTCTATTGAGTCCTTCATGAGGCAACGTCCACCTTCTTTCAGTAGGACTTCTGATCCACTTGTTGCTGAACAATGGATCAGTACCACTGAAAAGATATTTTCAGTCCTTCAATGTTATGAACATGATAAAGTCATCTTAGCCATATATCGTTTGGAAGGTGAAGCTGATCAATGGTGGAATCTTATAAAGAATATGAGGCCAAGAGATGAAATTGAGTCCATGTAATGGGATGAATTCAAGAACTTGTTTTTCAGTAAGTACTTCCCTCGTATTCTTCGAACAAAGATGGAAAAGGAGTTTCTTGAGCTGAAGCAGAACGATGATGAATCTGTTGGTATATAAAAAGCGAATTTTACACGACTTTATAGGTATGCATCTAGAATTATCATCCAACCTGAAAGTAAAGTTGATCGATTTTTCAGTGGCTTAAAACCAAGTCTTCGAAGGGCATTAGCTATAAGAGACATCAGTAGCTATGAAGGAATTGTGCGCTATGCTATCAAGGTAGAAATGGAAGTTGGTGTTACATATCCATCTCATGGTTTTGACAAGAAACGAAAGATGGAGTTCATGGAGAAATCTCAGAATAATGGTGAAAAGAAAATGAATGTTTCCTTATGCACAAAGTGTGGAAATAAGCATGGTGGAGATTGTCTTAAAGGGACTAGAAAATGTTTTAAGTGTGGAAAAGAAGGTCATCGAGCAGCTGAGTGTCGAATTAATGGAAAAAGGGTTTCTAATGATGTGAACAAAGCAAACACTGCAGAGAACGCACCACCAACACTTCAATGCTTCAAGTGCAAGGAAATGGGGCATTATGCTAATAAATGCCCTAATACAAGGGTTAGTGGTGATCAACATGAGAAACCACTTAAGGCAAAGGACAAAGGGAAGTCACATGCGATCACTATTGGCGATGTTGAATAGGACAACGATGTGGTGGAATGATTAAGTGTTTATTCCAAAATAATGTTTTATATAGTATCGTGGAATATTGGAATATTTATGTTTTGTTCTATTGTGGTTTTCAATAATTTTATTGAACCAGTAACCATGGAAAGTGATTGAGTTATTTTTGGAAAAATAATGATATGCGCATAATGAAGGGAAACGAGAAAATGAAATATTTGACAGTATTCATGAGCTCATGATTGATATAAAGACTAAGTGATATCTTGGTTTTAGTATATAGAATTTTGAGGATTTTGGTATGTGGAAAGAGTTAACTTTTAACTGCATTCATGTTTTCACTAAGGTTCAATGGGTATTCAAGAGAATACCTGATTAAGGCCTTTGAATGTTTGGAATGTGACCAACAAGACATATCTTATGATATATGGGGATCAACGATGGTATTAAATCTCTGGTAATCATTTTCACTATATTATGAGAGTGGACTACAGTATTATAGATAAGCCTAAAGATTGGAATGGATTATGTTGGACAGAAGTTAGTATTGTTTAAGGATAGAAGTTTTTTCGATATTATTGATAGGATGTTATAGTAATATAGTTTTAGAAAAAGGAAAAACTGCAGGACGGGCGACTGCCCATCATGTCGGACAAGGATGTGGGAATCGAACCCACAACCGAAGTGCGACCGGCCTTTATCGCCTACCACTGACCTACAAGAAGTCCCTGTTTAGTAGAAACTAGTTTTATTATATTAAGCAGTATGATATATGAATTATCAGTCCATTTTAGGAACCATATATGATTAATCTCACTATAGAATGACTTATGTATATTTAATAACTTTTGCTAACCTTTTGTTTGAGACAGATGGAATGACCCGTCATTCTATCACATGATCTGCTAACACTTCACGAATAACAAATTCAACAACATTTATTTAAGAGATGAAGTTGAAATTGTTCAAGGCACGAACAACAGTGAGATTGTACCAAAATAAAGTAAGTATTTATTCTAATTCAAATTCTTCAACTTTAGGGAAACGATCTTGAAAACCAAAAATGTTGTCCTAGTGATCTTATATCTGATTAATCAGATGGTACCTTAGATTGTCACAAATTTATGGATTTGTGATTGCTAGCTTTTCCATAGCCATGTTCTCTACCACTCTCCATCAGAACATGATGGTTAGATTTCTCTTCCATATCCATATTTTCACCTATGTGGAAACCCAGTGATTAGTTTATTTGGGTAACCGTTACGTTTCATACTTTTGTTTTTAAATATAGGTTTTGGTATTCCTTTTTACGATGTGGGTTTCGATTAAAGAAACTTTCGAATAGTAAACCATTTATAACCCCGACGAATTTCGAGGGCGAAATTCATTTTAAGGGGGGTAGAATGTAACACCCCGAGATATTATGAAAAATATTCTTTTTAATTTCATTAATGTCATGTGTTATACGCTACACAAAAAGGAGCTTTCACAACACACATCTCTGACCTGGCTTTAATTACACGAAATCGCGACCTTCCACGATAGCGTGTGTTGTACGCAACACCAAGTTTCACTAAACAACAATATGCTATTAAAATATTATTAAAACTACCCGTTATGAATAGTAATAACCACTTTTTGAAATTTTTTAAATTTTATTTTTCAAAATGGACTTCATTTATGGATTCGGAGTATCGAATTTAGCCTATGGTGAAATTTTGGTGATTTTCGGATAACTTTCATATTTTGATGAAAAGTGAAAATTACTAAATTTCAATTAAAAACAACTTGTTTAATCGAAATAATTAATAGTGATAAATTATTAATTTGAGTGGTTTTAAAGTATATTTAGAATATATTTTTACAATTTAACACAATTTTGGTCATTGGATGTAATTTCACATTTAAACCAGTTATAAACAAGTGTCAATCGTTTGATAGTTATTATCTCTTAAAAACACGCCTTTTGTTTTGACGGCGGGAATTAATTTTTAAATTAATTAATGCAACTGATATGTTTTGAATTTGGTAAAATAGAAATCATTTTTGATTTCATAATATCAAATATATCTTAGGCCTAATTTTTGGTATTTTTTTGAAAACTTTCAATTTTTGATGAATAGTGAAACCACTAAGTGGTAGTTAAAAAAACTGAATTTTTCATAAAACATAATTTTACCGCTACTTTGAGTGGAATTTCAAAAATCCGAGAGACACGGTTGATGTCAGTATGTAAAATGAGGTTCAATGAGATGAGAATAATTTTTTGTGAATAGTAACTTTTTACTATTATTTACCACGGTTAAAAATAAATAGGGTAATTAAGGGTAAAAATGATATTACTATTACCCTAACACATGTCCTAATTCTATTGGATAAGTGTAATTCGACCAAAAACAACCTTATGAATATAATATGACCATTTTGGTCCACTTGGATTAGATTATGACATTTAATATTATTTTATTTAATGAATAGTTAAAATAGTTAAAATCAAAGTTTAATAAGTAAATCATTTTTAATTTGGGGTCATACATAAGATAAATTCGACTATAAATATTTATTAGAAAGCTAAAACGATTTCCTATATAATAGTATTTTATTTGTAATTTTTAAACATTAAATAATTTAATTTATTTATGACACAATGATGATGCAGTAATTATCTTATTAATGAAATATTGACATAATTGATGTTATAAACACAAAAATAAATGTAATTTGACACTTTTTATGAATTCCACTAATTTTATAGGTTAATATGATATATTATTGTTGATTTAATAAACATGGTTCGAACATATAATTCTGTTATGACTTTCACAAAAATCATATATCAAATAGTGTCAAAATCGACACAAAATAGTTTTTAAATAAAATATTATATTATTAATTGATATTTTATTCCTAAAAATCTAAGGTTCGGCCAAATGACTTAGATAAGGATATATTTATTAATAATAAACAATTTGGGGTTCGTTTGGCATGTTATAGTAAGTGTATTAACCATATAGTGTAAGAAAACAAAAAGACACGGGTAAAGTTAAATTATTTAACTTAGAGTTAAATCTAATTGATAAGGTTAAAATAATAACCTAAACATGTATAAATCCTATTGGTTGATAGTATTTTGACCCATACCCACTTTAGCTTCGAAATAAGACCCTTTGGAACCATTATAAACCGATTTTTACTTTAATATAAAATAATATTTTGAGATATTCCTAAGGTGCCCCTCTCCTCCATTATAAAAGGGCACCTCCTCCCTCTCTTCCTCACACAACTTTGAGCCTTAAAGCTCGGCCAACCCCTGCCAAAATCTCTTCTCCACTTCCCTAGTATCATCCTAGAGGTCCTGGTCTTCTTCAAAGACCATCTTTAGTTCTTTAAGTGGAGGATAAGTGAAGGCGCGTCAAAAAGAGGTAATATCCATTACCGATCTTTTTCAATTTCTTTCTTCTTCAACTTCTTCTTATTTAGTTGTTTCATGATAAAGTAATAACATCAGTATTTATTATATACTAATATGTTATTATAAATATGAAACAACTCTAATTAACCTTCTATCCATCCTACGGAAAAAGGAAATCACCGCGCGTGCGTACGTACGGAATACCGTCTCCACGCCGTTGTGTAATCTATTTTCCGTCACCACCTTAATTGGATGGGTATAATGGTGTAATGAGTAACTATATATGATTATTATAAATTTATATTGATACTGAAAAGTATACATACACTTCAACACAATTCCACAACCATGGGAACGATATCATCGCTCGTGCGTACGTACGGACTACCGTCTCCACGACGCGATGAGATTCATTCTCAATGATTAACCATTCATGAATGATTATAAAGTATATATAATAAGTACTAATGAAATATATGACATAATAATGATACTGTATTTATGTATATTTATATGTATGTCATCTACTTAATTCTATTCAATTCAATAAGGAAACGAAAACAGCGTTCATGCGTACGTACGGACTACCGTCTCCATGAACGGTGTATTTCATTCCATATATAAATATATTATATATATGTATATTCTGAATATATATGATATATAAATCATGTTTTACATTCTGGATATAAGTAATCATGATCAAGTAATCATATTAATAATTACAAGTTAAAAAGACCTACGATAAATGAAACGATTTTACCCAAAACGCTTCTTTAACATGAATTTACAAAAGAACGGGTAATATAAAGTCATAAGTGGACCATATATGATATAATAACAATGAATATGATTCTGGAATAAGTTAATAACATGATTTAAATCATTATACAGGAGGTTCGGACACGTACAAAGCATGTCGACCTAAAGTAAGGGAAATATCACAATTTCATTTTTATCCGAGATTGTTTATTTGTAAGTATTTACTGGGGTGTATTTTATCATCCACATCCATGTTTCATCAATATGTAATATTATTTCCATCCACCTACAATTTTTTAAATCCATTTTTACCCTTCGGTGAGTTTTTAGTAATATTTATGAAAGGAATCTTTTTTCGTTTTTTGTACGAGGTACTTTTTGACTTTTCCGACAAAAGTACGAAGAATGTTTTTTTAACTTATACGACAAGAATGGATTTTTAAAACATTATTTCCAAGAATATTCCTTTATAAGTTGTCATGTTTATTTTTAATCAACTTATTTTAGTTTATAATTGTATGACATGTTAAGAAAAGAAAAGTGTTTTTGAAGTAGAAAGGATATTTTCCTCAAGAATGGAGTTCAAATGTTTTATCAAAATAATTTTCCATCTAAGATAATATAGGGTTCTGTTTTTATCCCTATTATTACATTTATTTGATTATGTTTTGAGGAAATTATTTTTATGAAGTCATTTACCTTATATGATTTGTTTTATGATGTCATGATGTTTCAAGAATCCCATTTTTGTTACATGTGTTATGCGATGATGTATGATTTATGATTATGTGGAACACATAAGAAAGGATTCATTATAAGATGGGTGGGACCTATATCTCCCTCCAATGCATTGGGTAAAGATTTTATATCTCATGAGATAGACATGGCTGGAATGGTAGGTTATACCGGTTCAGTGAAACAGAACTGAAACAAGGGTGACTCGTTTCAGAAAGGGACATTTTCCACTAAGATTGTCTTGGCAATGATTCTTGACTAACAAAAAATGATTCTCTACGATTATGTGTGAATGCCACAATGTTTCATGTTTTAAGTTATGATTATTGTGATTACATTTAACTGCCATGATTTACCCCATGTTATGAAATTATGATCTCTTTTGCAGGTTAAGATTTCCAAAAGTTATGTGCTTATGTATATGATGTGATTGATATTTCTTTTGTTTACCCTTAATGAGAATTTGAGCTCACCCTTTTATGTATTCTTTTCCCCAGGATATAAAGAAAGGTTTTAGGTAAAAAAAGGGAATATCTTTATGGGAGATGTTAAAGATCTTTCACCAGGATTAGAATATTACGTTCCGAGTTTCCAAAGACACTAAACTATTACGATCCTTGTGTGTGTGTTTTTTTGTTATGTACTAAGTATTCCGCAAATGTAATGTAATGTCCATGTACGTCAAGCTTCGGGTCTCTACAGAGGGGTGTCAAACTTGTTTAATATATGCATTGGGATTCCACCAAGAGATGGTGGGATAAGATTTCACATGCCAGATACCAGCAGGATGTGGCATGGGATGAGTTATAGAGCTCATTCAATGACTACTTCTACATGGAGACATAGGGGTCTTATCAAGCCCGAGAGTTCAAGAGTCTTGAGTAGGGTACTCTTTATCTTCTAGACTATTCTTCTCACTTCATAGAGCTGCAGCGCTTTATGCCGATTCTAGGAGGTGATGAGTTATTAATGGAAATGTTGTTTGAGTATATTCTGAGGCACGACATATGATCGCGGTTGAGTATCATCAGGTTAACGTCTATCACTTCGATCATTAACTAGGTACTGATCACACAGTGTAATCTGACGGATTATGGGGTTGTGAGCCGGGGCAGCTCAACATCTAGGGTTAGTATATTTCGTTATGATAGCAGGAAGCACCGAATGGGGTCTTCATGTGGTGATCCAAAGAGGTGAGAAATTTCCTCTGGTAGCCCATAGGTGTGCTACCAGTTTGATAAGAGCGGGAATACAAGGCCACATTGCTTTAGAGACCCATTAGAGTACTGATATTACTGCAATATGGGTCATCATTGGCATTTCTATCAGTTCTTCTCACTACTATATAGTGATAAGGGTTCTTCTATGACTCCACATTTTGGAGACGCACCATTGGTCTCTCACCAGTCTGGGAACTGGATTACATTCAGTCGTTCAGGATGAGGTGGTGGTCGTAACCAAGGTATTCAGTCGCCAGGCTTTCAGCAACTACAATGTGGATCAGTTCAGTGTGGCCAGCCAGGGTCACAGGGCCGCGGTATAGGAAAGAAATTTCCATTAAAGCAGACCCAGCATGAGCAAGATCCTGGACCCTCTACAGTTCTAGGTAAAATTCTAGTTGCCTCATTTTTAGCTTTGCCTATTGTCAATAAGGGGGAATCCCATACCTTTATATATGTTGCTGTTTTGGAGATCCTTAGGATCTGTATCAATTTTTCTGCTTATGTATTAATGCTAGACACTCAGTTTGGAACTAAAACATCTATTTTATGGTAGTGCAATGATATTCCATTTGAGGTTGGTGGGTGTCACTTATTATGGGACCTTTATGTCCTATAGGTGACAGGATATGATTTCATTTTGAGAATGGACTGGCTAGTTCCCTTACAAGAAGTTGTAGATAGATATCATTTTACGATGAGTTTCACATCACCAGATGGTGGATCAATTCATCATATGATAGAATGTGATTTCCAGGTGATCAGAGTGGGACCCGAGCCTCAGGGGTTTGGAGGAGATAAAGACCAGATTGCTAGTCATTAACTAGATGACCAGGGGACATCACCTATGTACTTTCATCCAGTGGAGGATTGTTTCAAGGACATCTTTCTAGAAGAATTTTCAGGTTTTCCTTCAGAGCGTGAGGTAGATTATTTTTGGGATCATTCTAGGGGCTGCACTAGTGTCCATTACTCCTTATTGGATTGCTACACCAGAGCTACAGGAGCTCAAGAAGCAGTTGGAGGATTTGTAGGTAAAGGGCTTCATCCGACCAAGTTCTTCTCTTTGGGGATCGCCAAACCTATTTGCGAATATGGAAGAAGGTACCCTCAGGAATTGTGTGGATTATTGGAATCTAAACTAGTTGACTTCCAAAAACTGATATCCCTTTCCGAGGATTGATGACCACTTTGATCAACATTGAGAATACCGGTGTTCTCAAAGATTGACATCAGATCTGGTTACCATAAGTTTCACATTAGTCAATCAGATATACCATTTATTGACTTTCAATGCAGGTTTGGTCTATATGAGTGTATGGTTATGCCTTTTGGTCTGAATAACTCAACTACAGTTTCCAAGTCACTGATGAACCATGTGTTCCATCCATACATGGATTCATTCGTGACAGTCTTCATGGATGATAACTTCATGTACTCTGACACTAAACACAGCCATGCTACACATCTTGATATCATTTTGAGTACACACAGAGAGATTCAATTATATGTTATGCTCTCGAAATGCCTCTTTTGGATAAACTAAAATCACTTATTGGGTCATGTTATCTCAGTGAAAAGAGTATCGGCAGAGTGTGTGACAGAAGTAATTTCTTAGGAGCAGCTAAAGATTTTCTTCAAGGTGCGGATTTTCCTAGGAATGGACAGTTACTACAGCCGTTTTTTACAGGACTTTTCATGCTTAGAAGCATCACTAACTGAACTGGCTAAGAATGTTGCAATGTTCTTGTGGTCATATTCTTGAAATTCAGCCTTTCAGGAGCTAAAAGGGAGGATGACTTCAGCACTGATACTAGTATTTCCAGATTCGGGATGGAGTTATGCTATATGTTATGATGCTTCATGTATCGGGCTAGGAGAAGTGCGTATGTAGGGAGGATTCATTGTGTATGAGTCTCGGTAGTTGAGTCCACATGATAGGAACAACCTGATGCACGATCATGAGTTGGTTTCAGTTGTTCATGCCTTACGTTGTTGGTGAGATTAACTTCTAGATAGCATTTTGTGGTTCTCACTGACCACAAAATTCTCAATTATATCTTCACTCATTGTTACCATAATTTGAGATAGAGAAGGTTGGTTGAATAACTACAGTCTTCTGACTTGGAGATTGCATACAAACTTGGGAAAGGCAATGCTGAGGCTGATGCACTGAGTAGGAAGACTCAAATACATGCAGTTCATGAGTCCAGGTGTGAGTGGTAGCTTATGGCCCTATTCTTTGAGATGCATGAGGAGGTGTATTATAGGCAGGGGCAGACATTTCTTTCTTTAGAATCTATTACATCTACTCTTCTTGACTAAGTGATAATGAGGTAACTATCAGATTCTGAAGGCCTAGTCCAAAGGGGGAGCATGTCAGGAGAGAACCATATTCATGGATTGACCCTAGGCGAGGATGAGATCTTGTGTTTCGAGGGGCACTTATGTTTGTCAGCAGAAATACATGAGGAGTTAAATGTTTACTTGAAACCCTAATGTTGGTTTATTTATAAAATGCAGATCCCCAATGATTATTTCATTTCCCTCAAAAAATTATCCCCATTTCTGAACTATAAATGGTAACTATGTTTGATGAAAAAAAACACAGTGAGATACATAATTAAAAAAAATTATGGAATCATACAAGAAAACATTCATTATATATTATGTCATGAGGTTCAAAGGAATTTTCCATTTCACACCGTATGTGGTAGAAGTCAACCTTCCTAGGTTAAGCTGTTTTATGATTGCCTAATGGAGTTTCATCAGGGTGTAATTAAACTATACCAAGTTAACAAAATTCATAGTGGCTATATATGAGAAACTAATAGAAGATGAAAAATTGATAGTATGAACCTACTCAATATATGTGATATATCTTAATGATACATGCAATGAATCTATGGGTAGGAAAAACTAATACTATAATGATTCAGAACAATTTATTCATGCTAAAGATATAGAAACACTACTGAGGAGTGGCAAATTGAATTTCTACATCATGTGTGGGAAATGGGGTCATGGTCAGACCCAATATGAGTGACATCTAAAAGAGTGATGAGCGTGGGGATAAATATGGAACATATATATGTTTTATATGAAGAATTATTAGGAATATGGGTGTTACAAACGTAGATACACTCATGGATATAATGTTGGACCATGTGGATAACCATGAACATGTTGATGTGATTTTTTTCATGCTTTGGCTATGGTAGAGTGAGAGACACTAATACAGTGTTTGTGGCATGTTGTCACTATAGATCGATAAAGAGGAAAATACTTTGTTAGTTGGGAGTCTACCCAAGTGAATTCTATTGACATGGAAGGTTAATATATGTTTAGATATATGATAATTTGTATGGGAAAACCATGATTGGGGAAAAATGTTTCTCTTTTTTTTGGGTGCACAACATGCACATCTAATTATAGAATGAGCAAGGAAAGGGATCATATGTTATAAGTAGGAATGAAGTGTGAAATTTATGGGATGAATAAGAATTTGGGAAATTTTGAGGGAATGTTATATAGATTTGATATGATTATTTTCTTATCATATGTGACATAGGTTTTTTGACAATTATTTTGATTATGGAAATTTAGAGTATTGAGGATGACACAGGAAGCATTTGAGCATCAGATAGGATATATGGACTCATGTTCAATGGTAATTAATTGAGTATATAGGTGTAATAAGTCACACATGTATAAATTAAACATTTTTATAGATGGAATAATGATGGTTTTTTATTGGATGTGTATGTTTGAAGGGTGTTTAGGGAAACCTCAATAATATCGGGATGGGTCAGTGAGTGATTGAGTAAGAATTCAAATTTTCATGGGACATTAGAGGAATTAACATATGATTGAGTAACAGAGGTAGACTGTGATGTTTTTTATGTAGTGGGGTTTGTTAGTATCATGTCATCCTATGACCAAATATCCTAGGGATAAAATATTATATTGTGTATATATTATAATTTCATAGGTTTGTGAATGGATCATAATTTTCAGGTAATTATGAATGTTTAATTTTGTGTACTATAAAACTTTCATTATGGAATTAGAGTATTAATTATGAGTGTCTTAATTATTCATGGTGTTGTTGTTATATGGTTTAAATTCCCAGTAATTACATTAGGTGTTCAGATGATTTTCACCAGTTCAATTCCCAAAAACTCGTTTTCAAATAGTGTTATAAGATAAACACTGTTTGTTTAAAATGATCATCTGTTTAAGAGAAAATATGAAAACAATATTATATTCATGTGATTATTTAGTAAATCAATTTTTTGGGGGAATAAAAACATGAGATAATTATATAATTTAATGTAGAGGTGGTCTACACAAGATCTTCATGGGTTGAAAACTCATATGACAAGTCGTGCGGGGTGGAGTAACCATTTGGTTGTGGCACAACATATTTGGAACAGGTTCCAGTAAACCATGTGAATTTATGTATGAGGATAATTACTTTGAGAGAAATTAATATTATGATCGTCCCTCATTATTTATTTCATATCCAATATTCTTTATCCACATCATATACCTCTAGCATCCATGTAGATCATCTTCTTTCTCCTATGGTATTTTCACTATATCATTCATATGAGATCATATTCAAGATCTATTATGAGAGACAAAAAAATGGAGGTAAGCATACTAGTGACATTCCTTCTATCCTTATTTAATCACACCATTTGGGTCTCTATTTCCATCTACTCTCGTTTCCCTATTCCTATGGTCTTTTTATTCTTCTTTTTCTTCCATTTTGGATAATATTATAGGCCATTATTCAATAATTGAGGACCTAAAAAATATTTTTAGAGGTTCTTACATATTCATACAATTATACATGTTATATGGTATACAAATTTAAATACAAATGAGTTGGGTTCTCTGGTTATATGCCTTTAAATTTTACACTATTTCATTCCTTTATTATTGGGTTATGTCTATTAGAATTGTATGTTTTTATGTACATAGATCCCTGAAAAGAATGGTAAAAGAGATTTGGTATTCTAATTTGGATTGGAATGAGGTACAATTTTATTAAATTTATTTAATAGTTATTTTATCATATGATTTACACTGAATTGTGATGGGAATAGGAAAAGGTTTTATGATGATGTGATAACTAGATTAATAAGTGACCTGGTTTGTTATGTTGATGTTTATAATTAATAATTTTAAGTGGCTGGAAATTGATGTTTGCATCTGGCGATGGTGTTCAGATGGATTTTTTGGAATAGATATGGTTGGTGATTATAGATCACCATGATTGGATGACCACGCTGTCAGAGTTGTGTTAACATAGATATTGTCTTCATGAGATGGTATTGACCACATGTTTTTTATGGAAGAAAATATAGTATATTTGGATTTTGGGATGGTGAGGACCCTCTTTATAGAAAAGTTTATAACTCTATAAATCCACAATTGAGTCTGGGGGAGAAAATAGAATGGGTACTATGGTTTTGGTTATATGTTCATCTTGTGTGAAGAATTATTGAAGTATGGATATCAGTCTGCCTTGGGATGTTGCGATTTTGAGACAATTATTGTTCATTAATAATGGAATAATATTAATCATCGTGCAAAGAAATTTTCAAATATTTAGATGATAGTGATTTGAGGAATTGATGTCACAGGGACATGTGATGTATCATTTTTTATGCCAATTGGTCTTTAGATGACTTGGTAAGTGAATCATGTAATATTGGTGTTCCTGACATTTCATGTGACTTATATAGGGATAATCTTATTATACCATGGGTTAGATCAATATGGAATAACTTTTATATAACATTCCTTTACAGTAACTTTACAATGTAAGTTAATTATTCTTTTTGGATATTGACAATGATTAAATCTGGTTATATATTCTTATGAGTGTAATTTATATTTCATTAAATATTTTTATAGAGGTTTAAATATAGATGTAATATTAGACAAAATTTGTTCGGGCATACTATGATCGTACTCAAACCGTTCATCAGTCCCCCAAGACAAAATCCAATTTTATGCCTTTAAGAATGTGTATGGAACTTGGATCTTGAAGATGACTAAAGTGTGTAGTGACAAAATTTTAATGGGATGGATGGAAGATGGACAATTGGGTTTGTCAACATCGAGATAGAGTATCTTGGATTATTTTCATTACGATTTTATTTGATCAGACTAGGATGATAATTCATGTTTTTATGACTAAAATGGAATGTGTATACACTATCAGATATGTGAAAATGAGTTTTTTATTCATATATTTCAATTTATTATTATTAACCCTATTTTACATTCATTTCTTATACAGTGAGGATATTATAATACCATTATTAATATTATCAGTTGAATGAAAACTCTCATAAAAATCGTCTAAATAGACAATCAATGTTTGTTGAAGCCTTTGACAAAAGATGAGGTGGTCCTAAAGTCCAATGGTCCACCATCCATGAGAACATGTTTAGTGGATCTCTGTCCTGTATTCTTCAACAGCTGTGTGAAATAATTTTTTATATAATATATTTATTTATCTATTATCAATGAATTTAAATTTTAACCTAAATTTTGTATACAAATTAAATTCCATACACATTTTATTCACCTTTGGGAGTTGAGGACATTTAACGATGAATATCGTAATGCCCTATGGTTTTATAGGAGGTTATTTCTTCAAAGAAATTCAATAACTTGAACAACAAGCAGCACCGAGTTTAAGAGCACCATGACTTACCAAACTAGCCGTCCAAAAGCGGTTATGAATAATATTATCTAATTTATGAAAATTATATAATACTTATAATTTTTGAATCCATATTGTGATTTTCTTAGACATAATGAAAAAACAAATTCATTTTTTTCAGATAGAAGAAATATTTTTTTTAAAAAAATGCAGTTTTACCATATTTTAATGGAGAAACTTTTTTAAATCCAATATTTGAAACTTTAATATACTCAATATTATAAAATAAACTTATTCTTTGGAATTGGGACATAAGAATTTAGTTTCAATAAATTTTTGGTGTTTTTCTGATAACTTTCATATTTTGGTCAATAGTGAAAAATACTATATTTTAATTAAAAACAACTTTTTTAATCAAAATAATTTGTACTGTTATGTTATACATTTTAATGTTTTGAAGTATAAATATATTATATTTTTACCATTTAATCTAATGTTATTTATTGGAAATTATTTCACTTTGAAATTGAACACAAATAAGTATCAATCGTTTGTTAGTTATTATTTCTTAAAAACACTCTTTTTGGTTTTCACAACAGGATTAATTCTAAATTAAAAAATGAATCTTATTATTTTTTGAATATGTTAAATGAGACTAAATTTTTGAATTTAGAATATCAAAATTATCTTATGGTGAAATTTTGGTATTTTCCTAAAAACAATCAATTTTTGATGAATAATGAAAAACACCGAGTTATTGTTTAAAACCGAGTTTTTATTTAAATATTTATTTAAATTATTTAAATTAATATAATGTAAAAATGGATACATAATACCTATATAATTTCAATGTAATAAATTGGATTAAGTATATAATAATTTTAGATATATAAAAATTTTATTGAACTTTTTACTGTCTTTTATCAATCTCCTAAGAGCATTTTCAAATTTAAATTAATTTTAATTTTACCACTTCTATGAGTTTAATTTCAAAATTCTGAGATACACGATGATACAAGTATGTAAAATTTAGTTCAATAAGATGAAAATAATTTTTGGTCAATAGTAACTTGTTACTTTTATTTACCATGGTTAAAAGTAAATTTGGTAATTATGGGTAAAAATGATATTATTATTATGCTAACACATGCCGTAATACTATTGGATAAGTGTAATTCGACCATAAACAACCATAGGACTAATATATTATCCTTTAGGTCCACTTGTATTGGATTAAGAAATTTATTATTATTTAATTCAAAGGAGAGTTAAGAGAGTTAAAATCAATGTTTAATTAGTAAAAAAATTAATATAGGGTTTCACATAAGGTAAATTAGATTATAATTTTTCATTAGAAATATAAATGGAATTTCTACATAATGGTATTTTATTTATATTTTTTAGAAAATAAATATATTAATTTATAAATGACTCAACGATGATGGAGTAATTACCTAATTAATGAAATATTAAAATAATTGATATTATGAATATCCAAATAAATGTATTTTGAGACTTTTTATTAATTAAACAAATTTTATAGGTTAATATGACATATTAGGGTTGGTTAGAAGAGTTTTTTTTAAGTAATAATGCTGTTATGAATTTAGAAAAACCAAATACCAAATAGTGTCCAAATTGACATAAAAGAGTTTTTAAAACAAATATTATAATAATAATGGATATTTTTGGGCAAAAATCCCTCAAGGCATCATTGAAATATTTTTGAGGTGATTGTGTTTTTTGAAAAAGGAATCATCTGTGTTGTGATTGTTGACAATGCAAACCATGACATGCGAATTTGTTGACAAAGGAGATTTCATGGTGGAATGTCGAGTTCAAGAGCTGTGGTCAACGATCCAAGTTTGATTCATGAACTTCGATAATGTAATGGACGAGGAAATAGGTTCGCGCAAGTTTGGGAGTTGGTCGCACAAGTTTCTAGGAGGAAAGAAGACTTGCGTGCCGAGACTGGGTCACGCATGTGACATGCCCGCTGTCGCGTAGGGTGGTCAATTTGCCTATAAATACCGGACCACCCCTCTTCATTCTTCACCGGAGTTCAACACTTTGAGAAATCAGAGCTCCCGTCGCGGAGGTGTGGTGGTCGCCCAGGTGGTGTGTGGTCGTGCAGGTGGAGTTGCGCGCCAGGGTGAGGAGTTGCGCGCCAGTGTGAGAAGTTGCGCGCTGGTTGGTAGTTGGGCGCCAATGTTGGTTTGGGCGTAAAAGGAAGTGAGTCACGCACGATTGGAGTTGAGAAAGCTTGTGTCGCGCAAGTGTCTGAGGTGGACTTGCGCTCCCGTTGTGACTTGCGGGCCGAAACTTGCACGCCGAGACTGACTTGCGCGCCATGTAAGGTTTATTCCCAGTAGTGATTTTTGAGCTGCGTGGAAGCTGGAAGGTTTCCGAACATGTTCGATGCAAAGTGAGATTCATCTACGGGTGAAAGTTGAACATCAACAGAGAATATACATACAGAATAAGATGCATTCCTTTATGCAAATGAAGAGACCTACAAGTCTATAAACTGTGAGTGGATCCTTTCCAGAGCAGTGAGCGAAGGAAGAGGAAGAAGGTGATCCTCTCCACCGGGAGTGAGCCAGAGAGAGAGAAACAAGGAGTGACCCTTGGGAAAGAAGTGAGCTGACCCTAAATCTTGTAAAGTCAGTGACCCTGGGTCAGAGTGACTGTGCCCAAACCTTTTAATCCACAACATTTGAAGTTTTGTGGAATTTTGTAGGACCGACAACCTGTTAGCGTATTCTCCTTGGACGTATCCCATTGAGGGTGAACCACGTAAAAATCTCTGTGTCTGCCGGCTTACTTCCCGTCATTACATTTAAAGAATCATCATCAGGTAAAGAAGAATATAAGTGGTCATAATTAACACACATGTTCAATAAAAGTGTCCCTCGTAATAAAGAGGTCAAGATCCAGTGGGGCAGGATGAATTTTGTAAAAGAATATCCATACCCTGATTCACCCCCCCCCCCTCCTACGGTATATAGTCCCCTGTTGGTCATAACAATTAGTATCAGAGGGATAGGTTGCCTTTATCAGATTTGTTTGCTCGATCGTAGTGTTCCATGGAAATGGGAAAGACATCAAAGAAGAATCAGAAGTCAGGTGGAATTCCTCAGTGTGGAAGTGTTTATGGGAAAAGTGTGATTTAACTAAAAGAATCAAACATCTTATTGAAGGAAGGCCTGGATGAATCTGATAGGGAAAAGATTGATTTACTCAATCAAGATGTTGTAATGAGTGAAGTACATGAACATCAAAGTGATGCTGGAACAACTGATGATGATGAAGTTTCATGAAGGAGGCCAGCAGTGGATGTTGTCAACATGACAGAGGAAGTGGACCGGAAGTTGGATGAAGAAGTCAAATATAATGATATCTGGATCAAAGTATTGTAAACTGAGGTCAACAAGCTAAGAGGATTAAATCAAAGGATTATTGATATAGATACTAACCTAATAGAGAAGAATGATTCACATGCCGAAGAGCTACAGAAGATGGATTAAATGAAATGATAAAAAAGGCTTATGATTATGAAGTGAATCAAAATTCAGATGATGTTCTGAATCTGAAAGCTAGAATTGATGATCTAGCAACACAGTTGTCTGAAGAAGTTCAGAAGAATCGAAGGCTACAACAAGAGAATGAATCTGTCTCTAAATCTGTTTCTGAGGAAAAATTGAATGTAAAGGAGCAGAGTAACATGGTGGATAAGCTGACACATGAACCGGAAGATGATTTGAGTTGCGGGAAGAATCTCAGAAAAGAACTCAATTATATACATGAATAAAAATATAAGAAGATTCAACAATTGGAGGAAGAGATCGAAAAATCCAAGAAGGAAATGGTGATATCAATAGACAAATGAAAACCTAAGTTGATGGATGCACTGCACTTACTATTCAATTTTCCTTCGAAAGGTGATGATATAATGAAAAGGAAGTATGAGATTTCGGAGGAGAAACAAAAAAATATTTTCTCAGCTCAACGATCATATAGTTTGGGAAAAACTAGTATTGGATTTGATGAAACACCTCCCACACATGACAGACAAAGATTTTTGAATAGTTCCAGATGCAGAGAAAATCCTGTAGGAGCTGGAGATAGGCCTAAGAGTACAGTTACAAGAAGTAGTGACGACATGTGCTATTTCTGCGGGATTCATGGTCACACATCAACCTTTTGTTCAGAGGCTCTGGAATACATTTCAGGCTGTGAAAATAGAAACTTTGATAAATCTGAGAATAAGAAGAAGCGTCATGAGAAATCAAAGAGAAGAGTCTCTTAGAGGAATGCATCCATTAGATTCTATTACTGTGGAATAATGGGACACACCATGAGAGTGTGTCAGCGTGCTCAAGAGCATTGTATCAGAAGAAGAACTCAAGGTGTATCAACATATCGACATAGAAATGATGAAACAAGGTATGACATTGATGGAAAATACTTTAAATGTTCTGATTATGGGCATTTGGCCAGAAACTGCAGTAAGAAGAAAGCAAGAAATGGGAAGGAACATGAAAGTATATTCTCTACACCAATGATGCATAATGAGAAATAATAAATTGGGAGACAATGTGGAAAGTTATATAATAGGCTTAGAGCCTCATGGGAATATCATGGAGCTGAATGAATGGTGTATCTGTCCCCTACTCTATCACACTCACAACCGCCCCTTAAGAAAGAACATGAACATATCTGGAAGAAAAGGGGAGGAAATGCTACAACTGTGAGTAAGAATAATGTAGGTTTAGTGTATGACTCACCACCAACACAAAATATTGTGGTGACTCATAAATCTGATAAAAGGAAGATAAACAAAGAATGCATTAAAAACATTGCATGTCGTGTGCCATGGATATAACTGGAAAAAAGGGGAAATCCTTGAAATGGTGGAAGAAGCAAGGGAAGATGACAAGAAATGAGACTCCTACTCAAGGAAATAATCAAGGAAAATGAAATTTTTGTGGAACATCAAAGATGGAACTGTGAACTAGTGGGTATAAACCACAAATGGTAATAAAGGCCAAGCCTACAGAATCTACATATCAGAAAAAGGATCCCCATGTGGGTAATGAATGCTTAGTCATATGGCCAGAGCAGTTGAAGTTAGTTAGGCAGCTAGAAGAAGCAAAGAAAGAGTGTGATGCTCTACAAGAAAAAATCAATGTGTTGACCCATCAGGATCAACCACAATCCTCATGTTGAGAATTCTAGAAGTACCCATTTCCCTATGTATATAAATTCTATTAACTAATGATTCATGTGTTTCAGGTTCTAGAGAGATACGATCCAAGGGGATGTGGCATCTAAAGATGTGAAGTGGAGATGTGATATGCTCTAAAGTTTCAATTGATTCAAATCAGGTACCAGAGTTGAAGAAGAATGGGAGAAACATAGCACAATAGAATGTGATTGTGTTGTTAACTTTGTATCTTGTTTCCTACACCGAGTTCCAACTCAGTAGGCTTAGAGATTTCTTTAATGGCTCATTTCCCAGTGGAAGATGAGAATAGAAGATGCTGGAGGAGAAGAATTCTTATGAGTCCAAATAGTGGGACTAACCCCAGGAAGTGTTTCATAACATAGGGGGAGCATTCAATAACAAAATAAGATGCAAGATCCATCAATGCAATAATTGGATGACTTTGATTAGGTGTTTCCTATTGGGAGAAGAAACAAGAATAGGGAGAAGCAGCTATAACCTTGCATTTCATGATTATTTACTTTGATCTTACAATGTGTTATCAGTTGACTGCTTTCAAGATACCAAAAAGAAGCTAGAGAAAATCAAAGGTGTTTCAACAAAAATATGAGAGAAGTTGTCCAAAAAATGATGTCATTGAACAGTGACACATAGAAAAGTATATGAAAGAAATAAAGCCACAGAAAAATGAGTCAGTGAACAACTTCCTGATGAAAGTGTTGAGGAAGAAAGCAACACAAATAGAGAAGAAGTGACTAATACTGATTTTGAAGAAGACACTCATGATGAACAAGAAAGTGTCAAGTCTGTGTCTATATGGAATCCAAAGAGTTGAGCTGAAATTGATAGACATAATATTATTGGATATCATTCAGATTCAGTTCAAACAAGGAAAACTAAATAACTATAGTAGGCATCTTTTCTATCTTAGGTTGAGATGAAATTCTTTTCTGATGCAGCTGAAGATGAAAACTGCGTTCAGGACATGAATGAAGAGCTAGATCATAATTGAGAAGAATCAGATGTGGGAGATTGTTTCGAGGCTAGAAGATAAAAATGTCATCAGGACCAAATGGGTCTATTAAGACAAGATGAATGAATATGGAACAATGATTCGGAACAAAGCACAACTGATGTGACAAGGAGACTCCTAGATAGAGGGAATAGATTGTGATGAGACATTTGCACTGATTTCAAGGTAGGAGACAATCAGATTATTCCTAGCCATTGTAGTGCAACAAAAGTTCAAGGTATTCTAGATGGACATCAGATAAGAATTCTTGAATAGGATTCTGGTGGAAGTAGTGAATATCGAGAATCCATATGGTTCCCTTTTTCATGAGGATGAGAACAAGGTTTGTCGGCTGAAGAAGGAATTATATGGGTTGATACAAGCACCGAGAGAATGGTATTCAATGCTGAATTAATATCTGCAGAATCTGTGATTCAAAGGAAGCATAGTAAAGGTGGATTTCAGAAATATGAAAAGAAGGTTCTGATGAGATTTGGAATTGAAATTTTCCAAGGAGATGAAAGCTCTGGTTGATACCTTGATGAAATTATAAAAATATGTGGATAGAAAGGTAGTTAACATCACAGAATACAGGAAAATTATTGGATGTTTGTTGTACTTGACCGCGACAAGTCCTGATGTTGTTTTCGCCACATGCCAAGAAGAGAGATATCATAGTATTCCCAGGGAAAGACACATGCTTGCAGTGAAAAGAATACTTCGGTATATCAAGGGCACAGTGGACTTCGGCTTGACATATAATGAAAAATCTCATACAGAGTTATTGGGATATACAGATGCAGACTGGGCTGGTTCAGCGGGTGACAAGAAATCAACATCTGGAGGTGCATTCTATCTTAGCGGACTTTATATTGCTTGGTTAAGTAGGAAGCAGGATTATATTTCATTAAGCACCACAAAAACTGAGTATATTGCGGCCACTCAAGCATTCACATAGTTATTATGGATGAAACAGCTGCTTGACAATATGGGAGTTGAAGTGAAGTCTCTGATCGAAATCAAGTGTGATAACTCATGTGCTATAAATCATAACCAAAATACAATTCATCACTAAAGTACAAAGCACATTGAGATCAAATATCATTTTATCAAAGAGAAAGTGGAGAAAGGGCTTGTGATGTTGGAGGATGTGCCTACAGAGTTACAGGTAGCAGATATTCTGACAAAGGCCATACCAAAGGAAGCATTATAAAGGCATCGACTGGCTCTTGGTGTTCAGTCGATTCCCCGCACATAAAAGAATGTGGAAGTGACAAACCCCCTCTCCCTGAGGTATGATGTATTTTTCCCTAATGTGCTGATATTTGTTCTCTACTCTGTTACAGACTGCAATGGAGTGACCTTTGGGTTCGTTGACAAAGGGGTAAAATTGTTCTTGTTCAAGAGGGAGTTGTTCAAGGTGGAGACAGTGTGGCAATTTGATAAATCTTGTTTGATATGGGGAGAAGATGACAAGTGGATCATCCAGATATTGGGAGAAATGAGAAAGGGGGATATTTTTAAATCTGACGATTCTAGAAGTGATCGATCAAAGAATAGATATCATGAAAGATGAGGATCGTGATAAAAGAAGAAGAGAAGAGTGGTGTTGGAATGTGGTATGAATATTTCAAAAAATTTGTATCTGTGAAGTATCAAAAATTGGTATTATTTTAGTACAAATTGGTATAATTTTGGGGTCAACAGTGGGAGTGATAGATGAAGTGATTAATTGATGAACTTTTCATTTACCCTTGTTTCTCACGACGAGCCTTGCTTATGTGGGCTTAGGGTATGTGTTGAGTAAATCCTTGATCTCTATCAGAATCATAAAAGGTGAATGTTGGCTAAAGAATTAATGATGCATATTTTTATGGAAGAGTTGTCAACAAACCCAATGGGGGAGATTGTTGGGAAAAAATCCCTCAAGGCATCATTGAAGTATTTTTGACGTGATTGTGTTTGTTGACAATGTAATCATCTGTGTTGTGATTGTTGACAATGCAAACCATGACATGCAAATTTGTTGAAAAGGGGGATTTCATGGTGGAATGTCGAGTTCAAGTGATGTGTTCAACAATCCATGTTGGATTCAAGAACATATATAATGGAATGGATGATCTGGAGGCGGTACAAAAAGAACAGATACAATGTGGCCCTGTTTTCCAGTGTTTGCCAAATTTTTGGGCCTGAAAATTGATAAATGAAGAAAAGTGTTTTTGGAAAAGGGACTTGCGAGCTGAGGACATGGAGTATAGGAAACTTGTGCGGCATTTGTTTTTCAAGGTCAAATGATAAAAATATGGCAAAGGAAACAGGTTTGCACAAGTATGGGAGTTGGTTGCGCCAGTGTCTAGGAGGATAGAAGACTTGCGTGCTGAGACTCGGTCATGCAGGAGACTTGCGTGCCGTTGTGTAGGGTGGTCAATTTGCCTATAAATACTGGACCACCCCTCTTCATTCCTCACCGGAGTTCAACACATTGAGAAATCAGAGCTCTCGCCACATAGGTGTGGTGGTCACGTAGGTGATGTGTGGTCATGTAGGTGGATTTTCACCCTAGTGTGAGGAGTAGCGCGCTAGTGTGAGAAGTTGAGCGCTGGTTGGTAGTTGCACGCCAATGTTAGTTTGGGCATAAAAGGAAGTGAGTCGTGCAAGTCTGGAATTTAGGAAGCTTGTGTCGCGCAAGTGTATGACGTGGACTTGCGCGCACGTTGTGACTTGTGCACCGATACTTGCACACCGAGATTGACTTGCGTCCCAATTAAGGTTTACTCCCAGCAGTGATTTTCGAGCTGCGTGGAAGCTAGAAGGTTTCCCAATACGTTCAGTGCAAAGAGAGATTCATCTATGGGTAAAAGTAGAACATCAATAAAGCATCTAAATACATAATAAGATGCATTACTTCATGCAAATGAAAAGACCTACTGGTCAATAAACTGTGAGTGGATCCTTTCCAGAGCAGTGATCAAAGGAAGAGGAAGAAGGTGATCCTCTCCACCGGTAGTGAGCCAGAGAGAGAGAAACAGGGAGTGACCCTTGGGAAAGCACTGATCTGATGCTAAATCTTGTATCGGTAGTGATCCTGGGACAGAGTTACTGCGCCCAAACCTTGTAATCCACAGCTACTGATGTTTAGTGGAATTTTGTACGACCGAAAACCTTTCGGCATATGCTCTTTGGACGTAGCCCAGTGAGGGTGAACCAAGTAAAAATATTTGTGTCTGCTGGCTTACATCGCTGCATTTAATTTAAAGCATCATCATCAGGTAAAGAAGAATATAAGTGATCATAATTTACACACAAGTTCAAAAAAAGTGACCCTTGTAATAAAGTGGTAAGGATCCAGTGGGGCAGGAAGAATTTTGAAAAAGAATATCCATACCCTGATTCACCCCCCCTCTCAGGGAATATAGGCCCCTCGTGGTCCTAACTAATATTCATTAATAAAAATCTATGGTTAAGACTAAAGAGTTATCTAATGATATTTTTATAAATAATAAACTATTGGGTGTTCACTTTTATGTATAAAGTATGTTTATGATGCATATAACATAAAAAATCAACGAACATGGTAAATCTCAAACTAATTAACAAAAAATTAAATCTACAAGATAAGGGTAATATCATGACCAAACCTGTTGAAAACCTATTTTTTGAGTGTTTCTCGACCAATACATATGTTAGCATTTAAATAATCAATTTTTGAGCCATTATAATCGAAAATGATTTTATTATAAAATTATATTTCTAGCTTTTCCTAAGGTGCCCCTCAACCCTCTTATAAAAGGTCACTCACCCTTCTTGTTAATTAACACCTTCAATGCCATTTGGCTCGGCAAACTTCCACCCAGATACCCTCTTAATTTTCCTCCCATAACCCTAGATTCCTTCTGTTAGTCATAAAGTCATCCTATTGTGCCCTTTTGGTCAAATCAAAAGGAAGAACCCAAATGAGAGGTAAATATTTTATCACCTCTTCCATGTTCCTTTCTTCTTCCACTTCCTATTTCTTTTTTGTTTCCATTCTAAAATAATAAATCCAGTATCTTCTATATAATATGATGTTATTATAAATATGGTTCAACCATATTCATGATTTTATCCATCCATTTAATGAAATTTCAATATATGTGTGTATGTACGGCTTACCGTCTCCACATTGTGGTGTAATTGTTTTTCAATACATTATTTTTTGGATGTGAATAATAATGATGTTTAATTAATGTAAATAATAAATATATCATGATAATGATTCTGTATATATTATATAACATCCAATTATATATTATTTTAATTTCAAAAGAATGATTTTTTTTCTCGTGCGTACGTATAGATTACAGTCTCCACAAACGCGATGAGAGTTTTTCCTCATCGTATCCATTCAAGACTAACTTGTACTTTATGATTAAACATAATGTTTAAAACATGATAAAATTCGGGATGTGAATAAGATATATATAATCCATAAAAAATATGACTCGCATAATAAAAAATATTATGGAAAACGAATCTGTTAACACCTGAAACGATGACAATACTAAGATATTATTAACAAAGCAATGTAAAAAAGATCATATATGATATCATATTAATGTATATGATAATTTTATATTTAATGGAAATTATTTCACCATTATATAGTAGGTTAACCAACCCTCATCCAAGGAAAATTACAAGGTAAGGGTTAATTCTACAATCTCTTCATTATCTGAGGTTGTTTATATGTAAATATCCACTGGGAACTCTTTATCATACGCATCCATGTTTCTTAAAAATGTATTTAAAAACATTCATATTATTTACTAGACTATGGGTCAAAGTCATTTACACCCTTTTTTGACCTTTATAATATGTTTATAAAGGAATCTTTACGTTGTTTTCCAAACAATGTCCTTTATAAAAATTTCTACAAAATTAATGTAAGAATGTCTTTTTTTGACTTATACGGCGGGTGCATCTATTTTCCAGCATTATAACATCGTAGAAAATTATCTTACAAGATTATAAGAATATTTTCAAAATAAATTTTTTCATTAGAATTATGTGACTATAAAACCATTTCAAAATAGAAATATATATTTCTCTAAAAAAGGGTTTGATTTCATCTAAGTCAACACTCTTTGCTAGATTTTAAGCTTATATGAAGTCGATTTATTATGATACAAAACATCCATATTGTATTCATGTTTTACGGATAATGTATCGATAGTTTGTATGCTATTTTTATTATGAATATTTATGTTATTTTTAAACTTTTTTATATGTGAAATGTATTTGACATAGTAATTGATAGGTGTAGACTGCTATAGCTCCTCGATGCATCGGTAGGTCTCATGAAACAAACTAGTTTTTTGGAACAAGGCCTTGAAAAACTCTTATTTGTATTCTTGGCACAAGGCCTTCATTATG
Organism: Viscum album; assembly: GCA_963277665.1. Taxonomy (NCBI): domain Eukaryota; kingdom Viridiplantae; phylum Streptophyta; class Magnoliopsida; order Santalales; family Viscaceae; genus Viscum; species Viscum album. Next base: position 860,749,972 of record OY728152.1, on the reverse strand, counting down.
TGGTTATGAAAGTTTGGTATTTTTCATTCCATCATTATAAAAGTGGATATTGATATTTCATGTGATTATTCGACTAGTATAATACCAATGTGAGTATGTAAATGGAATTATGATGATTTATAATGAAAATTAATTTGTTTTTGTTTTATAAATTTCCATAAATGTTTATGCTTATTTATGAATTCTTCCGCTATGTTGTTATCCTTAATGAGCATCTGAGATCACCCCTTTCTATGTTTTATTTTTTCCATGATGTCAAAAAGTATATTATGACTGACCTACAGGGATATTATATGGTATCTGAGTGTTGTCTATGGAAACAATGTTGTTTTAGTTTTCCATTTTATGATGTAAGGTAAACCTTATGAATATATCTAATACTTCCGATTCTACTAACCTAATTGGTATTTCAAGACATGATCTTTTGTGATCATGAAATTGATACATACTAATGCACCGACTCTGTGCTTCTGGGGTCGGGGTGTTACAATTGGTATCAGATGATGTTTAATACAAATCTTGGACACTTGATTTAGGTAATCTCTCATTTGATCACATATACCAAAGATAAAATTTTGGGATTAGTATAGAAGAACTTCATAAAATTTTGGTATTGTATAGATTTTTTGAGTCCTCCAAGAAATACATCTCTACATGGATACAAGCTGGTAGAGTCGGATCTGGAACAGAAGTACCTAGCAGTAAATCCCAAAAACACCGATTTGATCTAGACTCGAACAGGAACTGGTGCATGACAACGGGGCTTCATGCACTCTTGGTTAAGACACTCCCAGGAGTTATGGGTAGGATAATTCTCATTTTCATTACAATCCATTATGAAGGGTTTATTAGTATATAATTCTTTATGGAAATTTTTTATTATTATTATGGATTATATCCATAAACTGACCAATTTAAGTTAGATATTTTACAAGTGTGGAATTATTCATTGAAAATCATAAACTGACATAGTTTATTCCATTGTATATAAATGTTTCCCTGTAGAATGAATGTGAACTCCAGCAATACCTATGATCCAAAGCATAAGATGGATCATATCTTTCACAGTATTAAGACTAAATTTATAATGGAAATACCTACCATGTATTATCAACATATGAATAAATAATATCATGTGTTAATAAGATATTTAAATAATTATATGAGTCCTATGGATTTAATGGGAAGAAATAGAAGAAAAGTATGTAAGAGAAAAATTTGGATAAAGTGACGAGGGAAAAAAGGATTTTCCCATATGTGATAACTATGGAAATAATCACCTTGGTAAATTCTTGAAGGGAATGAGTGTTTTTTATAAGTGTCGAGAAAAAGGACTGCAAGTACGTGATTGCAAGGGTAAGCAAAAAATTTCAAATGTACAATGATTCGTCAACAATGAGTTGATACACTACGTAAATCAATGTCCAAATCATCAGAGTATACCCCAAATGGTGATATTCGATAATAATAATGTTATGATAATTCCAAAGATGAAGAGAAATGATTATATCTCTTACATTGTTATCAATGTATTGTGTTATTTTAGTATTTTATTAATGATGAACATGTTATAAGAATTATAGAGTATATAAGTATTGAAATGAAGAACTATTTCAATAGGGACATGGGATTATGTGGAGCCATGAAAAGTGATTCAATAGCAGGTTAAATTTGTTTGAAATATATGGTTGATAGAAAGATGAACCATATTATGGTTCTAATACTGAGGTAGTAATTTTGGAATAATACATGATTTATTTGGTTAAATTATATTGGATATTTTTGACTACCTTAAAAATAATTAAGGATTTGTATATTACATAATTGTTGGAGTTTACAACATTTTTAAATAGAAGGATAATATCTAGTATTATATAATGAATAAGGAAGCATGAATGTAATCAATATGGTTTTATAGTAAATCAGGATGTTGCACTATTTTAATAGAATACATGATGAATGTGTTCACAAGTTATTACTTGGAAAAAAATATTTTCATTATGTTTACCTTCCTTATAAATGTTGGACTGTGAGCATGGAAAGAAATATTTTGGAGATGTCTAGTTTGAGAATATTTATAGATTTTCATAAAAAGAACAACACAATGGTCGGGCGGCAACTTGTCGCATCCGGAAGGGCCCCGAGACTTGAACCCGCAACTGAAGGGCAAAAGGTTGTATCACCTACCCCAAGACCACATGATGTCTTAGATTGAATAATGTAGTTTTTTAAAGGTCTGGTAGATGAATTATAAATTCAATTTTTTTGAAACCCTGTAATAATAGGATAAATAGAATATTTTTAATTTCCATTATCTTTAAGAGTGAAATATGAATTTGTGGTAGAAATTAGTTAAATGACGGAACTATACATGTCAAGAATATTTATATTCATTCGTTATTTTATGAAGAAATTAATTCGTAAACATTATGTAAGTGATCATAAAACTAAAAATGTGTTATCCTAATAACTTATATTTTGTTGAAAAAATGATATTATAAATCATCATAGACTGATGGCATTGAGGATTTCAATTCTACAATTTTTTATAACTGATATCCTCAATCTTTCCATATAAATATTTACATTTTCCCTCCAATTATGTGTCTATAATTGTCTCAAATGTTCTCCTATCCGAGATCATAATTTTGTGGTGACATTTTCATTCCACATTTCCTCTTATTAATACTAAATTGTATTAACCCAATTTCAGATGTGGGTTTTCCCACAAAGGTATTTTCTATTTTAAAATTTTTAATTTCAATGAACAATTTTAAATGGCGAAGTCACAATTTATTTATTTAGGGAAGAATGTAACACCCCAGGATTTCATAGTACGTTATTTCTTCAATTTAATTCAATAACTTGCACCGCATGCAATACCGAGTTCATGTGCACCACGACTTACCAAACTAGCTGTTCAAAAGAGGTTATGAATAGTATAAAATAAATTTTGAGCTATATAAAATCCTTATAATTATATAATCCATATAATGAGTTTCTTAAAAATAATGAAATCACAGATGCATTTTTTTCAGATAAAATAACAACTTTTATTAAAAAAATGGAATTTTACAGCCTTTTAATGGAGAACTCTTTTTAAATACTATATTTGAAACTTTTATATATTCAATTTGAAAAAATAAACTTCTTCATTTCAATATGTGCATATGATTTAGTTTCAATAAATTTTTGGATTTTTTCTAACAACTTTGAAATTTAGGTGAATAGTGAAAAAAATATATTTTAATTGAAAACAACTTTTTTAATCAAAATAATATGTAGTGTTAAGTTATAAATTTTAATGTTTTAGATGTATAAATAGATTATATTTTTACCATTTAATCCAATTCTATTCATTGGAAATAATTTCACATATAAATTTAACATAAACAAGTATCTATAATTTGTTAGTTATTATTTCTTAAAAAAAGCTATTTGGTTTTGACAACAGGAATTAATTTTAAATTAAAAAATGAAAGATAAATGTTTTGTATTAGGTAAAATAGTATTAATTTTTGAATTCAGAATATCAAAATTATCTTAGGGTGAATTTTTTTTAATTTTCTGAAAACATTCAATTTTTATGAATAGTGAAAAGCACTATGTTATTGTTTAAAACCAACTTTTTATTTAGATAATTATTTATTTTCTTTAAATTTATTTTAGGTAAAAATAGATACATAATACTTATATATGTTCAATGTAATACATTTGAGTCTGTTTATAATAATTTTAGATATATAAAAATTTTATTGAACCTTTTACCATCTTTTACTGTAAAACCCCAAGCTTCCACGGTACGCTTGTCTTTGAATAATACAATAGTGTGTGTTGTACACAACTTCGAGTTCTAACACACATCACAACCAATGAAACTAACTGTTATGAATAGTAATACCCATTTCTGGAAATTTTATAAATTATATAATTAAAAATGGACTTCATTTTTGTATTCGGAATATCGAAATTAGCTTAGGGTGAATTTTTTGTTCTTTTTTGATAACATTCATATTTTGATGAATAATGAAAATTAATAAATTTTAATTAAAAACAACCATTTTAATCAAAATAAATAATAGTGATAAATTAATAATTTGACTAAATTTAAAGTATAATTAGATTGTATTTTTTCCATTTAATCCAATGTTGTTCATTGGACATAATTTCCCGTTTAAACTGGACATAAGGAAGTGTCAATCTTTTGTAAGTTTTTATTTCATAAAAACACACTTTTTGTTTTCACAATTAGAATTAATTTTAAATTAATTTCTACCACTTCTGTTTTTTATATTTACAAAAATGGATTATATATTTATAATTAGGAGGTCTAAATTGTGTAAATAGTTAACTTTTATTTTTATACATTTTGAATAATTATTTCGGTAAATATATTATTTACCATAAATAAATTATAAATCCTGTAAATAAGGGTAAAAAATAATGTAATAATAATATTTATTTACCCTAAAACGTGTCCAAACTCTATTGGTTGATACATTTATGACCATGGGAATCTACGGATCGATTTTGGGACCCCATGTATCCACTTGTATGTGAAAATGAAAGTTTATATTAATTTAGTTAAAGTAAATACTAAAATGACATAAACATATATCTATTAGAGAAAAAAAAATTACATAGGTTTATATATGATATATTTTAAACTATAAATATTTATTAGAAATATAAACAGATTTCCTACATAATAGTATTTTATATATAATTTTTAGACATTGAATAATAAAATATATTTATGACACAATAATGATGTAGTATTTTAATTATTAATGAAAGAATCAAATAATTGGTATTATAAATGTTAAAATAAATATAATTTTAAAGATTTTATGACATAAAATAATTTTCTTTGTTAATATTACTTCTTAGGATTTCTTAAATGAATTTTGTTTGAATTAAATAAATTTTTATGGCTTTAAAAAAACAACTAATAAATAGTTTTAAAATTGACATAAATGAGTTTTTAAAACAAATATTATATTATTAATTGATATTATATACCTAAAAATATATGGTTCAGCCAAATGACTTATATAATTATAGTTGTATTATAAATGGACCACTTGGAAGACTCTTAGAAGTTTAGAGTAAATTTATTAACAATATAATATAAAAATACAAAGAGACATGGTAAATATCAAACTATTTTACAAAGAGTAAAATTAAAATGATAATGTTAATATAGTGACCCAAACATATCTAAAACCTATTGGTTGAGTGTTTTAGAAAAATACCAACCTTATAATTTAAATAATCCACTTTGGAAAATTAAAAACCAAATATGTATTTATTATAAAAAAATAAATCTTTCTTTTCCTAAGGTGCCCCTCACCCATCTTATAAAAGGGTACTCTCCCTTAACTCTAATTCACACCTTCAATGCCATTTGGCTTGGCCAACCCCTGCACAAATATTCTCTCAAATTCACTCAATTCAACCTAGAGGCCTTATTTTGATCATAAATCCAACCTATGCAGCCCTTGCGATCAAATCAAAAGGAAGAACCTGAAGAAGAGGTAATGTTTTCAAAACCCTCTTTGAAGTTCCTTTCTTCTTCAACTTCATCTTCCTTTGTTATTTCCATTATAAAATAATAACTACAGTATCTTCTATATACTGTGATGATATTATAAATATGGTACAACCATATTCAGTATTCTGTCCATTCATTGATTGAAATGTCACCATATGTGTGTACGTAATACTAATTGTCTTCACATAGTGGTGTAATTGATATTCAAAACATTATTATATTGATGGGTATGAAAATGATGTATAATTGATGTAAATAATAAATATAACATGATTATTATTCTGTATATGTGATATACCATCCAATTTGAAATTATTTTAATATCAAAATAATGATATTGTCGATCATGTGTACGTACGAACTACCGTCTCCAGGAACACGATGAGATTCATTCCCCATTGTATCGATGCATGTATAATTCTATGTTGATGACGAAAAATAATATTTAAGGAAGTGATATCATTCTTTATATGAATAAGATACAACCTATCCATAACAAACATGACTTATGTAATAAATCATATAAAAGAAAATGATTAAGTTAACACCGTAAATGACGATAATACTAATATATTATTAAAAAAGAAATGTTAAAAGATCTTATATGATATCATATTAATGTATATGATTCATGTATAATTTAATAACAATTATTTCACCGTTATACTGGAGGTTAAACTACCCTCAACCAAGGAAAAGTACATGGTAAGGGGTTATTTCACGATCTCTTCATTATCTGAGGTAATTTATACGTAATTATCTACTGGGACCTCTTTATCATCCACATCCATGTTTCATAAAAATTTATTTCAATAAATTATTACTCTTTTACATAATATGGGTTAAATTTATTTATACCGTGGTTATAATATTTATAAGATGTTTTTAAATGAATATTTTCGTCGTTTTCCAAAGAGGGTCCTTTTTAACATTTTCGACAGAATTAACGTAATAATGTATTTTTTTCACTTATATGGAGGGTGCGGCTATTTTCTACCTTTTTAAAATTGTCAAATCTTCCCATAAATTCTTATTAGAATATTTTGAATGTAAATTTTTTATTTTTTAATTATTTGAACATTAAATGATTTCAAAATGAATATTTTAAGAATTTTTGAAAGGTACTCTTTTTCAAGATCATAATTTTACATGTTTTAAAGATTTTTCTTTCTAAATATTTTTAATTTATGTCCATGCTTCCAAAATGATTTTAAGGATTTATTTATATGGACATGAATGTTTTGAAATTATATTTCTTTTCAAAAGTTTCAATGTGTCATGGGACTCTTTGATTCAAAAAAATCATTTAAATTGCTTCCTTTATAAATGTGTGACTTTTCAATGATTTCAAAAAAGAGATATTTCTCTCAAATAGTTTTGATTTCATCTATGTTAATATCCATTAATGTATTATAAAATTATTTGAAGTTGATTTATTATGACACAAAACTTCCATATTGTATTAACGGTTTTGTGATTTGGTTGACTGTGGATGTGTTATTTGTATACCATTCATGGTTTATAGAGGAAGTATTGACATTTCGTATGCTAGTTTTAGTAAGAATGTTTATGTTATTTTTAATCCTATTCATATGAGGAATTAATTGGACGTAGTACGTTTTGGGTGGAGCCCACTTTATCTCCTCGATACATCGGTAGGTCTCATGAGACAAACATGTGTCTTGGCACAAGGCCTTGAAAAAATCTTATTTGTAGTCTTGGAACAAGGCCTTGACTATGTGGTTATGATAGTATGGAATTATTAATTCTTTCATTATGAAAGTGGTTATTGATATTGAATGTGATTATTCTACTAGTAGAATATCCATGTGAATAATTAAATGGAATTATTTAATTTTTACTTTTCCATGTTATGCTGAAGTTCTATTTTAAAAGGCTTTTATTTTAGTTATACATTTCCATAAATGTTTATGTTAATTTATGAATGTTTCCACTATATTTTTATCCTTACTGAGCATCTGATCTCACCCCTTGCAATGTTTTATTTTTCTCAGGATGTGATGAAGTATTTTATGAAAGACCTCCGGGGATAGTATGAGGGGATATGAAGACAAGAAGTTGTTGTAGTTTTTTTCACCTTATGATGTAATGTAAGACTTATGAAAATATCTAGTGTTTCCAAGGATACTAAACTAATCGGAAATTCGAGACATGTTATTTTGTGATCATTCCAATATTATGTAATAATGCATAGACTCTAGGTAACTGGGGTCAAGGAGTTACTATTGTTATCAGAGGAAGTTTAGTACAAACATTGGAAACTAGATTTATATATACTCTGATTAGAGAACATAGCCATAAGAGAAACATTGAAAATTAGTATAGAAGAACTTCCTAAAATATTGGTATTATAGATATTTTGTGAGTTTTATGAGTAATACATCCCTGTCTGGATTTGAGCCGGTAGACGCGGCCCTGGAATAGATGTACCGAGGGGTAAAACCCGAAAACACAGCTTTGATCTAGACTCGAACGGTAACTGGTGCATGACAAAGGGCTTTGTTGCACTCTTGGTTACAACACTCCTGGGGTATATACTTAGGATAATTCTCATTTTCTTTACAAATCCTTATGATGGGATTATGAGTATGTACTTCCTCAAACAAAACATTTTTATGATTACAGATTATATCCATAAACTGGTCAATTTATGTTAGGTATTTTAGTTGTTTGTAATTATTCATTTCAATTCATAAACTAACCTACTGTCTTCCATTGTATAGAAATGGTTCCTAGTGGAAGAAATGGAAACAATATCAATGCACACAATCCATGTAGATATTTCCCTCCTGGTCAAGATAATTATTGTGGAGCTGGTGATGCAAATGGTGCTGATCAGTTATAACCATACTGGGAAAACTCACTCAGGTTATGAATAATAACCTTACCCGTATAGAGCACCCTAATCTGCAGCGTGGAGTATCAATATTAGATCACTTCATGAGGAAAAACCACAAGCATTCAATGGGAGTACAAATCCCTTAGTATCTGATCAATGGATAAATTCCTTAGATAAAATATTCCATGCTTTGGGGAGTGGTCAAAAGGAAAAAGTTACCATGGCTGTTTACCGCCTCACTGGAGAAGATGACCAAAGGTGGTCATTGATTCAAAACACAATGGAAGATGATGAAGTATCAAATATGGAATGTAGGGAGTTCAAAGAGATTTTTTTTTGAAAAATACTTTACTCGTGACCATCGAGCAGATATGGAAAGAAAATTTCTGAGTCTGTGTAAAAAGGAGGATGAGAATGTCGCAAAGTATGAGGATAACTCTACAAGTATAGAGAGGTATGTTGTTGATTATATACAAAAACCAAGAAGTAAAATAGATCATTTCTTTGATGGGTTAAACCCATTTCTCCGTCAATCATTAGTCTCACAACCCTTCTCATTGTACGAAGATATTGTCTCATTCTATATGATGATAGAAAAATAATTCTCTAAGTCATATGACGTTAAAGAAAAGCAAGAGAAGAAGTGATCTACTGATCACTCTGGAAGTGGAAATAAGGGGATGAAGGGAAATTTTGATTATACATCCTGTAGTTAATGTGGGAAGAAACAACCCGGTACATTAATGAATGGAATGGGAGTCTGTTATAAGTGTGGTGAAAAAGGCAACCAAGCACATGATTACAAGGGGAAGAGACAAGATACCTATGTTAAATGCAACAATTTCAGGGAGATGGGAAATTATTAAAATGAATGTCCTAAGTGTCTGATGAACATACCTCAGAAAAGGCCAGGGGATCAAGTCCATGCATATTCTACACTACTACTGAGGTAGAATCTCTGAAAGACGTGGTGGCAGGTAATTTAATGCTTTCTTGAAGTTTATCAAATGCATTATTTGATTCTAGATCATCACATTGTTTCATATCGTCCAATTTTTATAAGAAACTTAGATATTTCCAATTTGATTTAACAAGGGTGTTGTCAGTAAAAACTCTAAAGGGAAGTATCATTGCAACAACATTCTGTGGATTTGTTCCCGTTAGGGCATATAAATATTTTTTATCTGCTGATCTCATCATCATACCGATGATTAAATTTGAAATAATCCTAGGTAAGGATTGGATATCAGACCATGATGCGATGATTTATTTTAAGAAGAAGGGGGTTACGATTTTTGATAGTGATGATAATGAACATCTTATCTTTAGTGCAGAATCGTCACCACATAATTTTTATCTAGATCCACCCCCAGTGACTCAAATAAATTCAATTGTCGGGGAGGAAGGGAATGAAATAACTGTGGGTGAGGAAAGTAATTATAAAATATATTATGTAGCTATTGTGAAAGAATATGTAGATGTGTTTCTGGAAGATTTACCTAGAAATCCTCCAGAATGAGAAATTGAGTTTTCCATTGATTTTAATCCTGGTTCAAGGCCCATATCAAAAACCCCTTATAGAATAGCCACTGTAGAATTAGTTGAACTTGAGAAAAAACAAGAGGAATTGAGATATAAGGGATTTATTCACCCAAGTGTTTATGCATGGGGAGCCCCTGTCCTTTTTGTTAAGAAAAATGATGGATCTATGAGGTTATGTATCGACTACAAGGAAATCAATGATATAACAATAAAGAACAAGAATCCCCTATCTCGTATTAATTATTTATTTGGCCAAATACATGTATCTCAATACATTTTAAAGATTGACCATCAATTTGGATACTATCAGTTGTGTTTGAAAAAGGAATACATTCCTAAGATAGCATTTCGAACCACGTACGGGCATTACGAGTTTTTAGTAATGCCATTTGGGTTGACTAATGCACCCTCTTTTTTCATTGATCTAATGAACAAATTTTTCAAGGAATATCTATATGATTTTGTAGTGGTATTTATTTATGATATCATGGTATATCCAAAAATCTACGAAGATCATGAAAAACACCTTCTCATTATCCTGAAGACTCTTAGAAGAGATGAATTATATGGGAAGTTTAGCATGTGTGAATTCTGGATTCAGGAGATCTCTTTTCTTAGACATATTTTCTCAAAGGATGGAATCTCTATTGATCCATCTATGACCAAGGAAATCCATGAATGTCTAGAACAGACGTGTATAACTGAGGTACACATATTTATTGGTTTAGTATGTTATTATCGGCATTTCGTCCAGAACATTGCCTAGTTGGCTAACCCACTAATAAAGCTCACACATAAAGGGGTTAAATTTTTTTGGACAAAAGAGTGTGAATAGTGTTTCAATGAATAGAAGAAAATATTGTTCAAAGTTCCTATATTGACTCTACCATATGGGAATGATTAGTTTGTTATTTATAGTGATGCATTGATGAAAGGACATTGCTGTGTCGTTATGTAGAATGATAGGGTTATTGCCATTGCATCACGACAGCTGAAAATTCTTGAGCAGAACTAACCTACTCATGATCTTGAGTTAGTTTCCGTAATAATTTCTTTGAAGATATAGAGACATTATCTCAATAGTGAAAAAAGTGTGATTTATAATAATCACAAGAGTCTAAAGTATATTTTCTCACAGAAAAAACTCAACATGAGGCAAAGGAGATGGCTTCAACTACTCATAGATTATTTTTTCACGATACACTACCACATGGGGATGGATAATAAGGTGGAATCTACTTTGAGTAGAAAGGATCATGGAGTTCTGAACATGATGAGAGTTGAAAGGGATCCTATTTTCATGGATCTAGTAAAGATGGATATGGGAATAACCATGGAAGGTGAATCATCAATTGAGATGATTCCATTGGATAGTGGTTCCTAGCTGAAGTTCGCTTAAGCAGTGCATAACACCCTCAAACAGATGGACAATCAAAACAGACAATTAAAACCATAGAATACATGTTGATATCTTTCTCACTTGAGTTTCATGGTATGTGGGTTCAATATTTACCCCTAGTGGAGTTTTTCCTATAACAATAGCTTTCATTCAAGTATTCAGATGGCACCATATGAAGCGTTATATCGAAAGAGATGTCACACACCAACCTGTTGGGATGATGTTGGTGAAAGAAAACTCATAGGACCAAAACTGGTGGAGGAAATGATGGAAAAGGTGACAGTAATCCAAAACCACATCAAAGCATCTCAATGTATGCAGAAGAGTTATGTTGACAACCAAAGGAAGGATTTGTAATTTCAAGTATGAGAGCATATTTTATTGAATGTATATCCATGGAAGGGTGTTATACATTTCAGTGTGAAGGGAAAATTGATTCCCAGGTAATTCGGACCATTCGAAATTCTAGAACGAATTGGGTCTGTAGGTTATGGTTTGACAATGCCGTCAAGTCTTCCCAAAGTTCACAATGTGTTCCACATATCACTGTTGAGAAAAATACATGCCTAACCCAATGCATGTACTCACCTATGAGGAATTATAACTGGAACCCGATCTATCTTATTGCGAAGATCCCATCATAATTCTTGATACCAGAGAACAAGTGTTGAGATACCAGACGACTCGTCTGGTAAATGTTCTATGAAGAAACCAAAATATGGAAGAGGCAACGTGGGATCCCAAGGAACGTATGACGAAGAACCACCTGAGTCTTTTCATGAATTATTATTCTATATATTTTGAGGATTAAATTATTTGAAGGAGGGGAAAATCTAACACCCCATGCTTCCACGATACGCTTCTGTTTGAATAATACAATAGCGTGTGTTGTACGCAACTTCGAGTTCTAACACACACCACAACCAATCAAACTAGTCGTTGTGAATATTAATACCCAATTTTTGAAATTTTATATATTATATCATTCAAAATGTACTTCATTTTTGGATTCGTAATATCGAAATTATATTTGGGTGATTTTTTGGTACTTTTCTTATAAATTTCATTTTTTGATTAATAGTGAAAATTACAAAATTTTATTTAAAAACAACATTTTTAATCAAAATAATTAATAGTTATAAATTAATAATTTGAGTGATTTTAAAGTACAATTAGATTATAATTTTACCATTTAACACAATTTTGGTCATTGGACAGAATTTCACAATTAAACTGGACATAAGCAAGTGCCAATCTTTTGATAGTTATTATTTCATAAAAACATGCTTTTTGTTTTGAAAACGGGAATTAATTTTAAATAAATTTCTGCCACTTATGTGACTTTAATTTAGAAAAATTGATTCCATATTTATAATCATGAGTTTAAAATTTTGTAAATAGGTAACTTTTATTTTTAGTCATTTCGAATAATTTGTTCGGTAAATATTTTATTTACCATGGTTAAAGGGTAAATCTGGTAAAAAATGGTAAAAAATAATATTATAATAATATTAATTTACACTAAATCGTGTCCAAACACTATTTTTTGATATATTTCCAACAATTGGAATCATTTTGTCGATTTTGGGACCCCATGGATCCAATTAAAAGTGATAATAACACTTTATATTAATTAAGTTAAAGTAAATACAAAAATGACATAAGCATATAACTTTTAGAAAAACATTTTTTGCATATGGTTATATATGTTATATTCTAGAATATAAGTATTAATTAGAAATATAAAAATATTTCATACATAATGGTATATTATTTATAATTTTTAGACATTGAATAATTACATATATTTATGACACAATAATGATGCAGTATTTTCACTATTAATGAATGAATCAAATAATTTGTATTATAAATGTTAAAATAAATATAATTTTAATGTTTTTTTGACATAAAATAATTTTATTTGTTAATATTACTTTTTAGGATTTATTAAATGAATTTTTTTAGAACTCGTCACTTTTTTATGGCTTTTAAAAAAATCAATTATTAAATAGTGTGAAAATTGTCATAAATGAGTTTTTAAAACAAATATTATATTATTAATTGATATTCTCTTCCTAAAAATATATGGTTCGGCCAAAGAACATATTTAATTATTGGTGTATTATTAATTTACAACATAGAGTTATTTTGGATGTTTATATTATGTTTATTAACTATTTAATATAAAAATAAAATAGAGTGATGGTAAATGTCAAACTATTTAACTAAGAGTTATATCAAAAAATTAAAGTTAATATAGTGACCCAAATGAGTCTAAAACCTATTGGTTGAGTGTTTTTTGACCTATACCCATCTTAATATTTAAATAATCCATTTTTTAGCAATTATAAACCGAATATGAATTTATTATAAAATAATATTTCTAGCTTTCCCTAAGGTGCCCCTCACCCCTCTTATAAAAGGGCACTCTCCCTTCCCTCTAATACACATCTTCAAATCCTTTTGGATTGGAAAAACACTACCCAAATATTATCTAAAGTTCCCTAAATTCAACTTAGAGGACTTAGTTTGATCTTAAATTCATCCTAAGGATCCCTTTCGATCAAATCAAAAGAAAGAACCCGAAGAAGAGGTAATGCTTTCACCACCCTCTTTCAAATTCATTTCATCATTAACTTCTTCTTTCTTTGTTATTTAAATTATAAAATAATAACTCCATTATCTTCTAAATACTGTGATGTTATTATAAATTTGGTATAACCATATTCAGTATTCTATCAATCCATTTAATGACATGTCACCATATGTGCATACGTACGGCTTACCGTCTCCTCATCGGGGTGTAATTGTTTTTCAAAACATTATTATTTGTATGGGTATGATAATGATGTGTAATTGATGTAAATAATAAATATAACATGACAATGATTCTGTATATATGATATAACTTCAAATTATATATTATTTTAATATCAAAACATTGATATTGTCACTCATGCATACGTACGGACTACCGTCTCCACGAACGCAATGAGATTCATTCCCCATCGTATCAATGCAAGTCTAATTCTCATATGATGATTAAAAATAATTTTGAAGGACTTGATATAATTTTTTATATGAATAATATGCAACTTATCAATAATAATCACCACTTATGTAACAAAACATATAAAAGAAAATGAGCAAGTTAACACCCGAAACAACGATAATACTAAGATATTATTAACAAAGAAATGTTAAAAATCGTATATGACATCATATTAATGTATATGATTATTGTATGATTTAATAACAATTATTTCACCATTATACATGATGTTATCCTACCCTCAAACACATAAAAGTACAAGGTAAGGGTTTATTTCACAATCTCTTTATTATCCGAGGTTGTTTATACGTAATTATCTCCTGGAGCTCTTTATCATCCACATCCATGTTTCTTAAAAATGTATTTCAAAACATTATTACTATTTTACAGAATATGGGTTAACGTTATTTATACCCTTGTTATAATTTTTATAAGATGTTTTTAAGGGAATCATTCCGTTGTTTTCAAAACAAGGTCCTTTTTATCCAATTCGACAGAATTAATGTAAAAATGTGTTTATTTAACTTATACGGCGGGTGCGGCTACTTTATGCCGTTAGTAAATCATATAAGCTTCTCTTAAATTATTATAAGAATATTTTTAATGTAAATGTTTTATTTTATAATTATTTTACTTTTTAAATGATTTCAAAATAAATATTTTAATTATTTGTGAAAGTTACACTTTATCAATATCAAAATTTTAAATGTTTTAAAGATTTATCTGTCAAAATATTTTTAATTAATTATCATGTTTACAAAATGATTTTAATGATTTATTTATATGGAAATAAATGTTTTTAAATGATATTTATTTTCAATAGTTTCGATGTTTTATGGTACACTTTGATTCAAAAATCTATTTTTAATTACTTCCTTTATAAATGTGTGACTTTTCAATGATTTCAAAAAATATATATATTTCTCTCAAATAGTTTTTATTTCATCTATATCAACATCCTTTGATGGATTTTAATATTATTTTATCTTGATTTATTATAATAAAAAACTTCCATATTTTATTTACGGTTTTGTGATATGTTTGACTTTTGATGTGTTTTTTTATACCATTCATGGTTTATGGAGGAAGTATTGTCAATTCACATGATAGTTTTTATACAAATGACTATTTAATTTTTAAACATATTCATATGAGGAATGCATTGGACATAGTATGTGATGGGTGGTGTAACATCCCAGGTAAATAAAGAATAAAGAATTTTCATATTTATTAATATTTACAAATTAGATATTAATTTTATTTTAAAGGGGTTGATATGTTCGATAGCGTTCCTGATACGCAACGATGAGTTTCTTTGAAACTTACGTAGCACACTAGTAATAAAATAATATTATTTTAAATGTTAGTTAAAAAGTAGCCGTTGTACTGGAGGGAATGGATATAAATAACTAAAATATGATTAGATATGTTTTTAAATGTTTATACATTTACCCAATAAAAGATAAAGGCTTAAAATATGGAAAGAGTTCAATTTTAGGGCATATATACTCTAATTTTCACTAAAGGTTCACTTATCACCTTTTAATGGTGAACCATCATTAAATATAGTTTTGATCACTCTTATACTTTATTTTGGACGTAATATAACTCTTCTTTAGAATTGGGACATCAAAATTTACTTTGTGTAAATTTTTGGTACCTTTCTGATAAAGTTCATTTTTTTTATGAATAGTGTAAAATGTTGTATTTTTATTCAAAACCTCTTTTTAATCTAAATTATTTATATGATTAGATTATTATTTTAATTGGTTTTAAAGTGAAATTAGAAAATATTTTTACCAGTTAATCCAATGGTGGTCATTGGAATCAATTTCACTTTGAAATTGGACTTAAACTGGTGTCAATCTTTTGATACTTATTATTTCACAAAAACACGCTATTTGTCATGACAGCGGGAATTAATTATTAAATTAATTAATTTGACTTATATGTTTTGAATTTTGTAAAATGGACTTCATTTTTGAATTCGGAATATCAAATATAGCTTAGGGTGAATTTTTGGTAATTTTCTGAAAAACTTCAATTTTTGATGAATAGTGAAACCACTAAGTGGTAATCAAGCAAACTGATTTTTCAGTTAAATGAAAGTATATCACTAATGTGTATTGAATTTTGAAAATCCGACATACATGGTTGTCATTAAGAAGTAAAATGTGGTTAAATGAGGTTAAAATAATTTTTTGGTGAATAGTAACTTATTAAGTTTTTAATCGCGATTAGTGGTAATTAATGTATTTTAAGGTATAAATAAAGATTTAATAATATGAAATGACCTCGAAACATGACCCAACCTTATTGTTTGTGTCATGGCCGACCAAGACAAGCCATGGGCCAACTTGAAAACCCCATGGAGCCACATTAGTTGGAAAATGACATTAATATATTTTTATTTAATGTTAAAGTGAAAATAACACTAACATAAATTGTTTTACTAAAATAATTTTTTAGTGGGGTTATACAAGTCCAAATTTTGATTATAAATAGTCATTGGAAAGATAAAAATCTTTCCTACATCATAGTATTTTTTTTATGATTTTTAGACATTAAATAAATTAAATTATTTATGACATAATAATGATGTAGTGATGACATCATTATTTGGCGATTTAAATAAAATGGAAAGATAATGAAAAATATAAAACCTACACATGGCCAAAACCAATTGGATCAGTGTATTTCGAACCCTTATCACCTTATCCACGAATTATATCAATGTGGGACCTTTTTAAAACCGAAACACATTTTCGAATAAAGTAATATTTCTTTACTTTCCAAAAGTGTCCCTCCTCTCTTCTTATAAAAGTCCCCCACCTCTACCCCATTTCACACACTTCTCAGGCCTTTGGCTCGGCCATTCCCTGCCCAATTACTCTCTCCACATCCCTCTCCTCATCCTAGAGGATTACATTTGGGCATAATCCTTTCAAAGGAAGCATTTAGGCTCAAATCAAAAGGGAGTTACACTTTTAAAGGTAATTCATTCTCTCTTGTTCATTTGTTTTATTTTGCTTCTCCAACCCTCTAAACGCTTTTTATTTACTTATTTTGTAACAACACCAGTATCTTCAATATACTAGGATGTTGTTATAATATTTATTTGAGCTACACTCTAACACAACTACATCAAATGGTTAAAGAACATACGGTTTCCGTGGATGGTGAAATTCTGCCTCCCGAAACGATGATTGTTCAATACTCATTTAACACCTTCAAGGGTTGCCATTATGATGTCACTATTTTTATATATGATATATAATATTTTTATCTTTTCTTGAAGCTTCTGTATTTTTCATTTTTGGCATACCTTTATGGTTTCCATTATGGGTAAACACGATATCTTCATTTAAGGAAGTGCGGACTACCGCCCCCTAAAAGTGATGTGATTCGTTAATGCCATATGTGGGACGTGTAAAGGATGGATTTAAAGTTATTATATATGATGATATACTCTAATTATACCTCTATATCATTATTATTTCTTTCCATTAATGTATGACATAGAAATGAAAGTAGCGTTCATGCGTACGTACGGCTTACCGTCTCCATGAACGGTGCATTTCATTTCTTATCCCCAAATGTAATGTACTATTAAAATTACATGTATATAATGTATATATATAATTAATGATATATCTAAATGATGAATATAATTTTGGAATTAAAATATACATACCTCTCATTTAGTTTTAATTCCACTAATATGACAATGAAATGAAAGTAGCGTTCTTGCGTACGTACGACTTACCGTCTCCATGAACGGTGCATTTCATTTCTTACCTCTAAATGATTATGTAATATTATAAATACATGTATTTTCTGGATATATATGATACATATTATATCCAAATCGGGAATTTCATTCTGGATATAAAGAACTTTTGACCACATGAACAACATGTAATTGTAAGAAGTCAACTTTCGACTTAAGAATCAAATATTGACAAAACAAACATTATTAACTTAAATGGTTACATAATGTTTATAACATGGAAATAAGTGATATAAAAAGAATAATGAACTTTAAAAAGGTTCTTAATCAAGTATAAATTAACTCAAGTTTATTATTCAGGATGTTAAAGAACGATCGAGTCAAGTCGGACCCAATGTAAGGGACTTCGTCTCAATCTCCTTTCATTGAGGCATATTTAATTTTATACACAACTTTCTTTTATACGGTGTATAAACTCCTTTGACTTTAATTTTATACAAAAGGAATCTTTTTCTACAAAGCGTTTTACTAAACGACAAAAAGGAATGTTTTTTTTAACGTACGTGGTGACAACGACCTTTTCCGCCGCCGCGAGTATTATTTGATCTTTGGCTTTCTCAACAAGCCGTAATGTTTTTAGAATAAAATAAATACCATATACTCTATTATGTATTTTGGTATTGAAAATGGTTTTGATAAAGGATTCTATTATGTCAATATATTTATGATATATTGTGATTGAAATGTGGAAATGTTATCTTTCCTTTATATTCGTTTTATGTTTTATGATTTTATACTGGTACTTGGACATTTTAACGGGTGGTTACGTTATAAACCATATGATGGGTGGTGCCGTGAATACCAGGACGGGTGGTTAGGTTATAACCTCCAATGCATTGGGTATGGAAGTCGGCTGTATGGCTATTCCATTAAGTATGTTTGGAAATTGGCTGTACGGCTATTCCATTAAGTGATATGTGTGGAAGTCAACCGTATGGTTATTCCACTTAAGTATGTTTATGTCCCAAGTTACCTTTATATATTCTATGTGTTCTTTATATGGGTTTTATGGTAATCCTTTGGTTACAAAAAGGTATGTAATGATACTTTATTCAGTGAAGATTTTGTTTTTACTACTTCATGAAGGTGAAGGTATTACTTTGATATAGTATACATGGTTTACTTGATGTTTGAAAAACTAATAGTTTTCATTCTCTTTGTATCCATTACTGAGCTTTTTATGCTCACCCCAAGTTTTTAGAAATGTTTTTCACAGGACTTAAAGTAGGAATAAGGTCGAGGATGGGATCAAGGTAATGTCATGCTATCTAAAACATGGAATCTAGACATCTTTCTTTTTAAGAGTTTTTATTTTATGGAAACTTAGTAGAAGTGTCTACTTTGTAATCTTTTAAGATGTAATAGTTATGTTCTAATTCTCTAAGACTCTAAACCTGAAAAGATCCTCAATGCGAATTATTCATTTAATTCAATATTAAGTAAGGTTTAGGGCTAGGGCCTTATAGTTGGTATCAAAGGTCGGTTTAGAAAACTTTAGGAGTTAGAAAAGTGTTAAATTATAATATGATTGAAATGATATAGAATTTACAGATTACCATGTTGCTTCGCCTAGAATATTTCTGTGTTCAGAATGGTTTTCCGTAGAGGAAACAAATCAGCTATTTTGGGAAGACATCAGGAGGAAGACAACCTTCCAAATCAGCAACCTGAGATGGTCGGAATCGGAACTGAACAGTTTGTTGCAGTGATGGCACAGTTGACTCAGGCTATAAATGGTGGTGGTATCCATGCACGAGATCAGCCAGATCAACCGCAGAGGAACATGTCAGTGGTGGAAAATTTCCTGATGCAACATCCCCCGTCATTCAGAGGATCATCTGACCCTGTGCAAGCTGAAGGGTGGATTAAAGAACTGGAAAAGATTTTTGATGTCTTGGGGTGTTCAGAACATCAAAAGGTTAGTCTTGTTGTTTACCGTTTTGAAGGTGAGGCTGATCAGTGGTGGTCGATGGTGAAAAATATAAGGGATAGTGATGAGATTGGGGATCTTCACTGGGACGAATTCAAAGGTATGTTTCTTGAGAAATATTTTCCTAAGGTGGTTTGTCTTAGGATGGGAAAACAGTTCCTAGAATTGAGGCAGGAGGATGATTCAGTGGCTACTTATGAAGAAAAGTTCACTCGATTGGCAAGGTATGCTCCAAACTTCATACGAGATCTTGATAGTAAAATAAACCGTTTTTACTCCGGGTTAAATCCAAAGTATCGAAGGGCTTTAGCTTTTTGTGAGTTAAAAAGTTATGAAAAACTTGTTCGATGTACGGAGAAGGTGGAAATGGAGTTTTCCGATGATCAGGTGTTCTATGACAAACAACAGAATAAGAGGTCTACTTGGCAGGCAAAGGGGAAGAATTCATCAAAGAAGTAAGGAGGTAAGAAAACCAAATATCCATCCTGTGAGAAGTGTGGTAAAATGCATCCTGGAGAATGTTTATCCAAGTCTGGCAAGTGCTTTCGGTGTGGTAAGTCTGGTCATATTGCTCGTAACTGTAAGGAAGATGATCAAGAAGGAAATGAAAAGCCAACGGTACGATGTTTTAAGTGTAATGAAATGGGTCATTATGCAGACGAGTGTCTAACAAGGAGCTTGAGTGATGGAAAGCAGTTAGACTACAAGCAGAAAGGGGTGGTAAAATCTTTTGTAACAACTTCAGCAGATGTTGGGCCATCGAATGAAGTGGTGTCAGCTCCAGGGAGCTCAGTATTTTTCGAAGATTGACTTGAGGTCGGGGTACCATCAGTTGAAAGTAAAAGAAGCAGACGTTCCGAAGACTGCGTTCCGTACTAGATATGGCCATTATGAATTTGTAGTTATGCCTTTTGGGTTAACCAATGCACCTTCTATATTCATGGACCTTATGAATAAAATTTTCCATGAGTTCTTTGATAAGTTTGTGTTTGTGTTTTGAGGTTTGGAAAGAGGTTATGTGTGCCTTGTGATTCACAGTGGAAGAATGAGTTGTTTTTTCATCCTGGCAGTACTCAGATGTGCAGAAGTCTGCGGGAGTATTACTGGTGGGATGGAATGAAAAGAGACATTGCTGATTTTACTGTGAAGTGTTTGACATGTCAACAGGTTAAAGCAGAGCGGCAGGGATGCTTCAGCCTTTACCAGTTCCAGAGAGGAAATGGGAAAACATATCCATGGACTTTGTTGTGGGATTACCGAGGAAATCTCGAGGTAATAATGCAATCTGGGTTATTGTTGATCGCTTGACCAAATCTGCTCATTTCCTTTCTATACGAGATACTTTCTCTCTAGATCAACTTTCCCGTTTGTATCTTAATGAGATAGTCAGGTTACATGGAGTTCCTCTCTCCATTGTATCGGATTGTGATCCCAGGTTTACTTGTAACTTTTGGAAAGGCCTTCAGAAGTCGTTGGGTACTGAATTTAAATTTTAGTACAGCTTTTCATCCTCAATTAGATGGGCAGTCAGAATGAACAATCCAGACATTGGAGGATATGCTACGATCTTGTTCTATGGATTATCAGGGAAGTTGGGACCAACATCTTCCTTTGGTTGAATTTTCTTATAATAACAGTTTTCATTCCAGTATACAGATGGCACCATTTAAGGCATTATATGGGAAGCGTTGTCGAACTCCAGCATTTTGGAATGAAGTGGGTGAAAGGAAGTTGATGGGACCAGAATTGGTAGAAGAGATGGCAGAAAAAGTTCAGTTGATTCAAAAGCACATGAGAACAGCTCAGAGCAGGCAGAAGAGTTATGCGGATAACCGGAGGAAGGATCTATCTTTCGAGGTAGGTGATCATGTGTTTCTCAAGGTTTCTCCTTGGAAAAGTGTGATGAGATTTGGTAAGAAAGGAAAGCTGAGTTCAAGGTTTATTGGACCATATGAAATTATGGAGGGAGTTGGATCAGTTGCATACCGAGTGGCTTTACCTCCGAGTTTATCTCAGGTACACAATGTTTTTCACGTTTCGATGTTGAGAAAGTATATGCCAGATCCATCTCATGTTTTGAGTCCAGAGGTAGTTTAGCTAGAAGAGAACCTATCTTATGAGGAACAACCGGTCCAGATTCTTGACCACAGGGAGCAAGTGTTGCGGAATAAGGTGATTCATCATGTAAAGGTTTTGTGGAAAACCCATGTGATTTAAGAGGCAACGTGGGAATCTGAAAATGCTATGAGGGATAAATACCCCCACTTATTTTGATAAGTGAATAAAATTGCGAGGATGCAATTCCCAAAAGGGGGGAAGGATGTAACATCCAAGGTAAATAAAGAATAAAGAATTTTCATATTTATTAATATTTACAAATTAAATATTAATTTTATTTTAAAGGGGTTGCTATGTTCGATAGCGTGCCCGATACGCAACGATGAGTTTCTTTGAATCTTACGTAGCACACTAGTAATAAAATAATATTATTTTAAATGTTAGTTAAAAAGTAGCCGTTGTACTGGTGGGAATGGATAGAAATAACTAAAATATGATTATATATGTTTTTAAATGTTTATACACTTACGCAATTAAAGATAAAGGCTTAAAATACGGAAAGAGTTCAATTTTAGGGCATATATACTCTAATTTTCACTAAAGGTTCACTTATCACCTTTTAATGGTGAACCGTCATTAAATATAGTTTTGATCACTCTTATACTTTATTTTGGACCAAATATAACTCTTCTTTAGAATCGGGACATCAAAATTTACTTTGTGTAAATTTTTGGTACCTTTCTGATAAAGTTCAATTTTTTTATGAATAGTGTAAAATGTTGTATTTTAATTCAAAACATCTTTTTAATCTAAATTATTTATATGATTAGATTATTATTTTAATTGGTTTTAAAGTGAAATTAGAAAATATTTTTACCAGTTAATCCAATGGTGGTCATTGGAATCAATTTCACTTTGAAATTGGACTTAAACTGGTGTCAATCTTTTGATACTTATTATTTCACAAAAACACGCTATTTGTCATGACAGCGGGAATTAATTATTAAATTAATTAATTTGACTTATATGTTTTGAATTTTGTAAAATGGACTTCATTTTTTAATTCGGAATATCAAATATATCTTAGGGTGAAGTTTTGGTAATTTTCTGAAAAACTTCAATTTTTGATGAATAGTGAAACCACTAAGTGGTAATCAAGCAAACTGATTTTTCAGTTAAATGAAAGTATACCACTAATGTGTATTGAATTTTGAAAATACGACATACATGTTTGTCATTAAGAAGTAAAATGTGGTTAAATGAGATTAAAATAATTTTTTGGTGAATAGTAACTTATTAAGTTTTTAATCGCGATTAGTGGTAATTAATGTATTTTAAGGTATAAATAAAGCTTTAATAATATGAAATGACCTCGAAACATGACCCAACCTTATTGTTTGTGTCATGGCCGACCAAGACAAGCCATGGGCCAACTTGAAAACCCCATGGAGCCACATTAGATGGAAAATGACATTAATATATTTTTATTTAATGTTAAAGTGAAAATAACACTAACATAAATTGTTTTACTAAAATAATTTTTTGGTGGGGTTATACAAGTCCAAATTTTGATTATAAATAGTCATTGGAAAGATAAAATTTTTTCCTACATCATAGTATTTTTTTTATGATTTTTAGACATTAAATAAATTAAATTATTTATGACATAATAATGATGTAGTGATGACATCATTATTTGGCGATTTAAATAAAATGGAAAGATAATGAAAAATCTAAAACCTACACATGGCCAAAACCAATTGGATCAGTGTATTTCGAACCCTTATCACCTTATCCACGAATTATATCAATGTGGGACCTTTTAAAACCGAAACACATTTTCGAATAAAGTAATATTTCTTTACTTTCCAAAAGTGCCCCTCCTCTCTTCTTATAAATGGCCCCCACCTCTACCCCATTTCACACACTTCTCAGGCCTTTGGCTCGGCCATTCCCTGCCCAATTACTCTATCCACATCCCTCTCCTCATCCTAGAGGATTACATTTGGGCATAATCCTTTCAAAGGAAGCCTTTAGGCTCAAATCAAAAGGGAGTTACACTTTTAAAGGTAATTCATTCTCTCTTGTTCATTTGTTTTATTTTTCTTCTCCAACCCTCTAAACGCTTTTTATTTACTTATTTTGTAACAACACCAGTATCTTCAATATACTAGGATGTTGTTATAATATTTATTTCAGCTACAGTCTAACACAACTACATCAAATGGTTAAAGAACATACGGTTTCCGTGGATGGTGAAATTTTGCCTCCCGAAACGATGATTGTTCAATACTCATTTAACACCTTCAAGGGTTGCCATTATGATGTCACTATTTTTATATATGATATATAATATTTTTATCTTTTCTTGAAGCTTCTGTATTTTTCATTTTTGGCATACCTTTATGGTTTCCATTATGGGTAAACACGATATCTTCATTTAAGGAAGTGCGGACTACCGCCCCCTAAAAGTGATGTGATTCGTTAATGCAATATGTGGGACGTGTAAAGGATGGATTTAAAGTTATTATATATGATGTTATACTGTAATTATACCTCTATATCATTATTATTTCTTTCCATTAATGTATGACATAGAAATGAAAGTAGCGTTCATGCGTACGTACGGCTTACCGTCTCCATGAACGGTGCATTTCATTTCTTATCCCCAAATGTAATGTACTATTAAAATTACATGTATATAATTTATATATATAATTAATGATATATATAAATGATGAATATAATTTTGGAATTAAAATATACATACCTCTCATTTAGTTTTAATTCCACTAATATGACAAAGAAATGAAAGTAGCGTTCTTGCGTACGTACGACTTACCGTCTCCATGAACGGTGCATTTCATTTCTTACCTCTAAATGATTGTGTAATATTATAAATACATGTATTTTCTGGATATATATGATACATATTATATCCAAATCGGGAATTTCATTCTGGATATAAAGAACTTTTGACCACATGAACAACATGTAATTGTAAGAAGTCAACTTTCGACTTAAGAATCAAATATCGACAAAACAAACATTATTAACTTAAATGGTTACATAATGTTTATAACATGGAAATAAGTGATATAAAAAGAATAATGAACTTTAAAAAGGTTCTTAATCAAGTATAAATTAACTCAAGTTTATTATTCAGGATGTTAAAGAACGATCGAGTCAAGTCGGACCCAATGTAAGGGACTTCGTCTCAATCTCCTTTCATTGAGGCATATTTCATTTTATACACAACTTTCTTTTATACGGTGTATAAACTCCTTTGACTTTTACTTTTATACAAAAGGAATCTTTTTCTACAAAGCGTTTTACTAAACGACAAAAAGGAATTTTTTTTTTAACGTACGCGGTGACAACGACCTTTTCCGCCGCCGCGAGTATTATTTGATCTTTGGCTTTCTCAACAAGCCGTAATGTTTTTAGAATAAAATAAATACCATATACTCTATTATGTATTTTGGTATTGAAAATGGTTTTGATAAAGGATTCTATTATGTCAATATATTTATGATATATTGTGATTGAAATGTGGAAATGTTATCTTTCCTTTATATTCGTTTTATGTTTTATGATTTTATACTGGTACTTGGACATTTTAACGGGTGGTTACGTTATAAACCATATGACAGGTGGTGCCGTGAATACCAGGACGGGTGGTTAGGTTATAACCTCCAATGCATTGGGTATGGAAGTCGGCTGTATGGCTATTCCATTAAGTATGTATGGAAATTGGCCGTATGGCTATTCCATTAAGTGATATGTGTGGAAGTCAACCGTATGGTTATTCCACTTAAGTATGTTTATGTCCCAAGTTACCTTTATATATTCTATGTGTTCTTTATATGGGTTTTATGGTAATCCTTTGGTTACAAAAAGGTATGTAATGATACTTTATTCAGTGAAGATTTTGTTTTTACTACTTCATGAAGGTGAAGGTATTACTTTGATATAGTATACATGGTTTACTTGATGTTTGAAAAACTAACAGTTTTCATTCTCTTTGTATCCCTTACTGAGCTTTTTATGCTCACCCCAAGTTTTTAGAAATTTTTTTCACAGGACTTAAAGTAGGAATAAGGTCGAGGATGGGATCAAGGTAATGTCATGCTATCTAAAACATGGAATCTAGACATCTTTCTTTTTAAGAGTTTTTATTTTATGGAAACTTAGTAGAAGTGTCTACTTTGTAATCTTTTAAGATGTAATAGTTATGTTCTAATTCTCTAAGACTCTAAACCTGAAAAGATCCTCAATGTGAATTATTCATTTAATTCAATATTAAGTAAGGTTTAGGGCTAGGGCCTTATAGTTGGTATCAAAGGTCGGTTTAGAAAACTTTAGGAGTTAGAAAAGTGTTAAATTATAATATGATTGAAATGATATAGAATTTACAGATTACCATGTTGCTTCGCCTAGAATATTTCTGTGTTCAGAATGGTTTTCCGTAGAGGAAACAAATTAGCTATTTTGGGAAGACATCAGGAGGAAGACAACCTTCCAAATCAGCAACCTGAGATGGTCGGAATCAGAACTGAACAGTTTGTTGCAGTGATGGCACAGTTGACTCAGGCTATAAATGGTGGTGGTATCCATGCACGAGATCAGCCAGATCAACCGCAGAGGAACATGTCAGTGGTGGAAAATTTCCTGAGGCAACATCCCCCATCATTCAGAGGATCATCTGACCCTGTGCAAGCTGAAGGGTGGATTAAAGCACTGGAAAAGATTTTTGATGTCATGGGGTGTTCAGAACATCAAAAGGTTAGTCTTGTTGTTTACCGTTTTGAAGGTGAGGCTGATCAGTGGTGGTCGATGGTGAAAAATATAAGGGATAGTGATGAGATTGGGGATCTTCACTGGGACGAATTCAAAGGTATGTTTCTTGAGAAATATTTTCCTAAGGTGGTTCGTCTTAGGATGGAAAACAGTTCCTAGAATTGAGGCAGGAGGATGATTCAGTGGCTACTTATGAAGAAAAGTTCACTCGATTGGCAAGGTATGCTCCAAACTTCATACGAGATCTTGATAGTAAAATAAACCGTTTTTACTCAGGGTTAAATCCAAAGTATCGAAGGGCTTTAGCTTCATGTGAGTTAAAAAGTTATGAAAAACTTGTTCGATGTACGGAGAAGGTGGAAATGGAGTTTGCCGATGATCAGGTGTTCTATGACAAACAACAGAATAAGAGGTCTACTTGGCAGGCAAAGGGGAAGAATTCATCAAAGAAGTAAGGAGGTAAGAAAACCAAATATCCATCCTGTGAGAAGTGTGGTAAAATGCATCCTGGAGAATGTTTATCCAAGTCTGGCAAGTGCTTTCGGTGTGGTAAGTCTGGTCATATTGCTCGTAACTGTAAGGAAGATGATCAAGCAGGAAATGAAAAGCCAACGGTAAGATGTTTTAATTGTAATGAAATGGGTCATTATGCAGACGAGTGTCCGACAAGGAGCTTGAGTGATGGAAAGAAGTTAGACTACAAGCAGAAAGGGGTGGTAAAATCTTTTGTAACAACTTCAGCAGATGTTGGGCCATCGAATGAAGTGGTGTCAGCTCCAGGGAGCTCATTATTTTTCGAAGATTGACTTGAGGTCGGGGTACCATCAGTTGAAAGTAAAAGAAGCAGACGTTCCGAAGACTGCGTTCCGTACTAGATATGGCCATTATGAATTTGTAGTTATGCCTTTTGGGTTAACCAATGCACCTTCTATATTCATGGACCTTATGAATAAAATTTTCCATGAGTTCTTTGATAAGTTTGTGTTTGTGTTTTGAGGTTTGGAAAGAGGTTATGTGTGCCTTGTGATTCACAGTTGAAGAATGAGTTGTTTTTTCATCCTGGCAGTACTCAGATGTGCAGAAGTCTGCGGGAGTATTACTGGTGGGATGGAATGAAAAGAGACATTGCTGATTTTTCTGTGAAGTGTTTGACATGTCAATAGGTTAAAGCAGAGCGGCAGGGATGCTTCAGCCTTTACCAGTTCCAGAGAGGAAATGGGAAAACATATCCATGGACTTTGTTGTGGGATTACCGAGGACATCTCGAGGTAATAATGCAATCTGGGTTATTGTTGATCGCTTGACCAAATCTGCTCATTTCCTTTCTATACGAGATACTTTCTCTCTAGATCAACTTTCCCGTTTGTATCTTAATGAGATAGTCAGGTTACATGGAGTTCCTCTCTCCATTGTATCGGATTGTGATCCCAGGTTTACTTGTAACTTTTGGAAAGGCCTTCAGAAGTCGTTGGGTACTGAATTAAAATTTTAGTACAGCTTTTCATCCTCAATTAGATGGGCAGTCAGAACGAACAATCCAGATATTAGAGGATATGCTACGAGCTTGTTCTATGGATTATCAGGGAAGTTTGGACCAACATCTTCCTTTGGTTGAATTTTCTTATAATAACAGTTTTCATTCCAGTATACAGATGGAACCATTTAAGGCATTATATGGGAAGCGGTGTCGAAATCCAGCATTTTGGAATGAAGTGGGTGAAAGGAAGTTGATGGGACCAGAATTGGTAGAAGAGATGGCAGAAAAAGTTCAGTTGATTCAAAAGCACATGAGAACAGCTCAGAGCAGGCAGAAGAGTTATGCGGATAACCGGAGGAAGGATCTATCTTTCGAGGTAGGTGATCATGTTTTTCTCAAGGTTTCTCCTTGGAAAAGTGTGATGAGATTTGGTAAGAAAGGAAAGCTGAGTTCAAGGTTTATTGGACCATATGAAATTCTGGAGGGAGTTGGATCAGTTGCATACCGAGTGGCTTTACCTCCGAGTTTATCTCAGGTACACAATGTTTTTCACGTTTCGATGTTGAGAAAATATATGCCAGATCCATCTCATGTTTTGAGTCCAGAGGTAGTTTAGCTAGAAGAGAACCTATCTTATGAGGAACAACCGGTCCAGATTGTTGACCACATGGAGCAAGTGTTGCGGAATAAGGTGATTCATCATGTAAAGGTTTTGTGGAAAACCCATGTGATTTAAGAGGCAACGTGGGAATCTGAAAATGCTATGAGGGATAAATACCCCCACTTATTTTGATAATTGAATAAAATTGCGAGGATGCAATTCCCAAAAGGGGGGAAGGATGTAACATCCAAGGTAAATAAAGAATAAAGAATTTTCATATTTATTAATATTTACAAATTAAATATTAATTTTATTTTAAAGGGGTTGCTATGTTCGATAGCGTGCCCGATATGCAACGATGAGTTTCTTTGAATCTTACGTAGCACACTAGTAATAAAATAATATTATTTTAAATGTTAGTTAAAAAGTAGTCGTTGTACTGGTGGGAATGGATAGAAATAACTAAAATATGATTAGATCTGTTTTTAAATGTTTATACACTTACCCAATTAAAGATAAAGGCTTAAAATACGGAAAGAGTTCTATTTTAGGGCATATATACTCTAATTTTCACTAAAGGTTCACTTATCACCTTTTAATGGTGAACCGTCATTAAATATAGTTTTGATCACTCTTATACTTTATTTTGGACCAAATATAACTCTTCTTTAGAATCAGGACATCAAAATTTACTTTGTGTAAATTTTTGGTACCTTTCTGATAAAGTTCAATTTTTTTATGAATAGTGTAAAATGTTGTATTTTAATTCAAAACATCTTTTTAATCTAAATTATTTATATGATTAGATTATTATTTTAATTGGTTTTAAAGTGAAATTAGAAAATATTTTTACCATTTAATCCAATGTTGGTCATTGGAATCAATTTCACTTTGAAATTGGACTTAAACTGGTGTCAATCTTTTGATACTTATTGTTTCACAAAAACACGTTATTTGTCATTACAGCGGGAATTAATTATTAAATTAATTAATTTGACTTATATGTTTTGATTTTTTTAAAATGGACTTCATTTTTGAATTCGGAATATCAAATATAGCTTAGGGTGAATTTTTGGTAATTTTCTGAAAAACTTCAATTTTTGATGAATAGTGAAACCACTAAGTGGTAATCAAGCAAACCGATTTTTCAGTTAAATGAAAGTTTACCACTAATGTGTATTGAATTTTGAAAATCCGACATACATGGTTGTCATTAAGAAGTAAAATGTGGTTCAATGAGATTAAAATAATTTTTTGGTGAATAGTAACTTATTAAGTTTTTAATCGCGATTACTGGAAATTAGTGTAGTTTAAGGTATAAATAATGCTTTAATAATATGAAATTACCTAGAAACATGTCCCAACCTTATTGGTTCTGTCATGGCCGACCAAGACAAGCCATGGGCCAACTTGGGGACCCCATGGAGCCACTTTAGTTGGAAAATTACATTAATATATTTTTATTTAATGTTAAAGTGAAAATAACACTAACATAAATTGTTTTACTAAAATAATTTTTGAGTGGGGTTATACAAGTACAAATTTTGATTATAAATAGTCATTGGAAAGATAAAAAGCTTTCCTACATCATAGTATTTTTTTATGATTTTTAGACATTAAATAAATTAAATTATTTATGACATAATAATGATGCAGTGATGACATCATTATTTGGAGATTTAAATAAAATGGAAAGATAATGAAAACTCTAAAACCTACACATGGCCAAAACCAATTGGATGAGTGGATTTAGAACCCTTATCACCTTATACACTAATTATTTGAATGTGGGACCTTTTAAAACCGAAACACATTTTCAAATAAAGTAATATTTCTTTACATTCCAAAAGTGCCCCTCCTCTCCTCTTATAAAAGGCCCCCACCTCTACCCCATTTCACACACATCTCAGGACTTTGTCTCGTCCAAACCCTACCCAATTACTCTCTCCACATCCCTCTCCTCATCCTAGAGGATTCCCTTTGGGCATAATCCTTTCAAAGGAAGCCTTTAGGCTCAAATCAAAAGGGAGTTACACTTTTAAAGGTAATTCATTCTCTCTTGTTCATTTGTTTTATTTTGCTTCTCCAACCCTCTAAACTCTTTTTATTTACTTCTTTTGTAACAACACCAGTATCTTCAATATACTAGGATGTTTTTATAATATTTATTTGAGCTACACTCTCACACAACTACATCAAATGGTTAAAGAACATACAGTTTCCGTGGATGGTGAAATTCTGCCTCCTGAAACGATGATTGTTCAATACTCATTTAACACCTTCAAGGGTTGCCATTATGATGTCACTATTTTTATATATGATATATAATATGTTTATGTTTTCTTTACGCTTCTGTATTTTTCATTTTTTCACACCTTTATGGTTTCCATTATGGGTAAACACGATATCTTTATTTAATGAAGTGCGGACTACCACCCCCTAAAAGTGATGTGATTCGTTAATTCCATAGGTGGGACGTGTAAAGGATGGATTTAAAGTTATTATATATGATGTTATACTGGAATTATACCTATATATCATTATTATTTCTTTCCATTAATGTATGACATAGAAATGAATGTAGCGTTCATGCGTACGTACGGCTTACCGTCTCCATGAACGGTGCATTTCATTTCTTATCCCCAAATGTAATGTACTATTAAAATTACATGTATATAATGTATTTATATAATTAATGATATATCTAAATGAGGAATATAATTCTGGAATTAAAATATACATACCTCTCATTTAGGTTTAATTCCACTAATATGACAAAGAAATGAAAGTAGAGTTCATGCGTACGTACAGCTTACCGTCTCCATGAATGGTGCATTTCATTTCTTACCTCTAAATGATTATGTAATATTATAAATACATGTATATTCTGGATATATATGATACATATTATATCCAAATCGGGAATTTCATTCTGGATATAAAGAACTTTTGACCACATGAACAACATGTAATTGTAAGAAGTCAACTTTCGACTTAAGAACCAAATATTGACAAAACAAACATTATTAACATAAATGGTTACATAATGTTTATAACATGGAAATAAGTGATATAAAAAGAATAATTAACTTTAAAAAGGTTCTTAATCAAGTATAAATTAACTCAAGTTTATTATTCAGGACGTTAAAGAACGATCGAGTCAAGTCGGACCCAAGGTAAGGGACTTCGTCTCAATCTCCTTTCATTGAGGCATATTTCGTTTTATACACAACTTTCTTTTATACGATGTATAAAATCCTTTGACTTTTACTTTTATACAAAAGGAATCTTTTTCTATGAAGCGTTTTACTAAACGACAAAAAGGAATGTTTTTTTTAACGTATGCGGTGACAACGACCTTTTCCGCCGCCGCGAGTATTATTTGATCTTTGGCTTTCTCAACAAGCCGTAATGTTTTTAGAATAAAATAAATACCATATACTCTTTTATGTATTTTGGTATTGAAAATGGGTTTGATAAAGGATTCTATTATGTCAATATATTTATGATATATTGTGATTTAAATGTGGAAATGTTATCTTTCCTTTATATTGGTTTTATGTTTTATGATTTTATACTGGTACTTGGACATTTTAACGGGTGGTTACGTTATAAACCATATGATGGGTGGTGCCGTGAATACCAGGACGGGTGGTTACGTTATAACCTCCAATGCATTGGGTATGGAAGTCGGCCGTATGGCTATTCCATTAAGTATGTATGGAAATTGGCCGTATGGCTATTCCATTAAGTGATATGTGTGGAAGTCAACCGTATGGTTATTCCACTTAAGTATGTTTATGTCCCAAGTTACCTTTATATATTCTATTTGTTCTTTATATGGGTTTTATGGTAATCCTTTGGTTACAAAAAGGTAAGTAATGATACTTTATTCAGTGAAGATTTTGTTTTTACAACTTCATGAAGGTGAAGGTATTACTTTGATATAGTATACATGGTTTACTTGATGTTTGAAAAACTAACAGTTTTCATTCTCTTTGTATCCCTTACTGAGCTTTTTATGCTCACCCCAAGTTTTTCGAAATGTTTTTCACAGGACTTAAAGTATGAATAAGGTCGAGGATGGGATCAAGGGAATGTCATGATATCTAAAACATGGAATCTAGACATCTTTCTTTTTATGAGTTTTTATTTTATGGAAACTTAGTAGAAGTGTCTACTTTGTAATCTTTTAAGATGTAATAGTTATGTTCTAATTCTCTAAAACTCTAAACCTGAAAAGATCCTCAATGTGAATTATTCATTTAATTCAATATTAAGTAAGGTTTAAGGCTGGGGCCTTATAGGTGGAGCCCGTTATAGCTCCACGATGCATCGGTAGGTCTCATTAGACAAATTAGTGTCATGGAACAAGGCCTTGAGAAAATTTTATTTGTAGTCTTCGAACAAGGCCTTGAATATGTGTTTATGATAGTATAGAATTATTCATTCCATCATTATGAAAGTGGTTATTGATATTTAATGTTATTATTCGACTAGTAGAATATCCATTTGAATAAGTAAATGGTATTATTTAATTTTACCATTTCCATGTTATATTGAAGTTCATGTTTAAAGGGATTTTGTTTTAATTATTCATTGCCTTAAATGTTTATGATTATTTATGAAAGTTCCTGCTATATTTCTATCCTTACTAAGAATCTGAGCTCACCCCTTTCAATGTCTTATTTTTTCCAGTATGTGAAGAAGTATTTTATGAATGACCTACAGGGATAGTATGAGGGGATATGAAGACAGGATGTTGTTGTAATTTTTTTCACTTTATGATTTAATGTAAGACTTATGAATATATATAGTGTTTCAAAGGCTACTAAAATAATCGGTCAATCGAGACTTGATCTTTTGTGATCATGCCAATATTATGTAATAATGCACCGACTCTGGGTAACTGGGGTCTGGGCGTTACATTTACCCAAATTTTAGAAGCATTTAAAATTTATATAAATTTTAATATTTCTACTTCTGTTAGTTAAATCAAAAAAATCCGAGAGACAAAGTTGATATAAGTAAGTAAAATTTTCTTCAGTAGGATGAAAATAATATTGGATGAAGAGTAACTTTTTTACTTCTATTTACCACGGTTAAAAGTAAATAGGGTAATTAAGGGTAAAAATGATATTATTATTACCCTAACACATGTCCTAATTCTATTGGAAAAGTGTATTTCGACAAAAAGAACCTTAGGAATAAAATATGATCCTTTAGGTCCACTTGGATTAGATTATGACATTTCTTTTTATTTAATTCAATGATGAGTTAAAAGAGATAAAATCAATGTTTAATTACTAAAACATTTTTAATCTTGGGTTTCACAGAAGATAAATTCAAATATAAATATTTATTAGAAATCTAAAAATATTTACTACAATAATGGTATTTTATTAATATTTTTAGACGTTAAATAATTTAATTTATTTATGATATAATGATGATGTTATAATTACCTAATTAAGGAAATATTAAAATAATTGAGATTATAAATAACCAAATAAAGGTAATTTGAGGCTTTTTAAGAATTACAAAATTTTAAGAGGTTAATATGACATATTATGGTTGGTTAGATGAATTTTACAATAAAAAAATACCAAATAGTGTCAAAATTGAAATAAAAGAGTTTTTAAAAACAAAAATTATATTGGTAATTGATATTATATTTCTAAAAATCTTACGTAGGGACAAAAGACATATATAATTATAGTTTTATCATTAATGAACCACTTGAGGCTCTCTTGGATGTATATAGTTTGTTTATTAACCATATAATATGAAAATACAAAGAGACATGGTAAATGTCAAACTATTTAACTATGAGTTAAATCTAAAAGTTAAAGTTAATATAGTGACCCAAACCTGTTGTAAACCTATTCATTTAGTGGTTTTCGACCCATCCTTGCGATAGAATTTAAATAATATACATTGGAGCCATTACGAACCTAAAATTATTTTATTATAGAATAATATTTCAAGATGTTCCTAAGGTCCCCCCCAACCCTCTTATAAAAATGGCACTCCCCCTTCTCTCAAATTCACACATTCAAAGCCATTTGGCTCAGCAAACCGCTGCCCAAATACCCTCTCAACTATCTTCCATTCATCCTAGAGGCCTTACATTATTCATAAATCCAACCAATGGATCCATTTTGATGAAATCAAAAGGTAGAACCTTAAGAAGAGGTAAATATTTCATCACCTCTTTCATGTTCATTTATTCACCCACATCCTCATTCTTTATTGATTGCATTCTAAAATAATAAATCCAGTATATTATCTATAATATGATTTTATTATAAATATGGTACAACCATATTCATTATTCCATCCATCCTTTAAATGAAATGTCCCCATACGTGCGTACGTACGACTTAACGTCTCCACATCATGGTGTAATTGTTATTAAATACATTATTATTTGGATCGGTATAATAATGCTGTGTAAATGATGTAAATAATAAATATAACCTGAAAATGATTCTTTATATTTGATATACCATACAATTAAATATACTTTTAGTATCAAAAAAATGGTATAGTCACTCGTGCGTACGTACAGATTATCATCTCCACAAATGTGACAAGATTCATTCCCCCATCGTATCCAGTCAAGAATAATTTTCATTTTATGATTAAAAATAATTTTTAATGATTTGATGTCGTTTTAGATAAGAAGAAGATAAATTCCATCCATAAACAATATTACTCACATAACAAATTATATTAAGGGAAACGAATCTTTTAACACCCGAAACGACGATAATAATATGATATTATTAACAAAGAAATGTTAAAAGTTCATAAATGATATCATATTAATTTATATGATTCATTTATAATTTAATAACAATTATTTCACCATTATACATGAGGGTAACCTTCCTTTAACCATGGAAAAGTACAAGGTAAAGGTTAATTCTACAATCTATTAATTATCATGGGTTGTTTATACATAATTATCTACTACGACCTCTTTATCATCCACATCAATGTTTTTTTTAAAGAATTTGAAAACAATGTTATAATTCACTAGACTATTGGTTAAATTAATTTATACCATTTTTTGACTTTTATAATATTTTTATAAATAAATAATTCTATCATTTTCCCAACAAGTTCCTTTATAATATTTTTGACAAAATTAATGTAAGAATGTATTTTTTTATCATATACGGTGGGTGCGGCTATTTTCTGCCGTTATATCACCATCGAAGCTTCCATTACAAGATTATAAGAATATTTTTAAAATAAATATTTTCTTGGTAAATATGTGACTCATAAATTATTTAAAAATAGAAAGAGATATTTCACTAAAAAAGGTTTTTATTTCACCTATGTCAATATCCTTTGTTGGATTTTACGATTATTTGAATTTGATTTATTATGATACAAAACATCCGTATTGTATTGATTGTTTTGTGATATGTTTGACAGTGGATGTGTTATTTTTACACCATTCATGGTTTATGGATAAAGTATTAATATTTTGTATGCTATTTTATTACGAATGTTTATTTTATGTCTAAACCTTTTCATATGAGGAATGTATTTGACTTAGTAAGTGATGGGTGGAGCCCATTATAACTCCTCGATGCATCGTTAGGTCTCATGAGACAAAATAGTGACTTGGAACAAGGTCATTACCAAATCATATTTGTAGTATTGTCCCAAGGCCTTGATTATGTGGTTATGAAAGATTGAAATTATGTATTCCATCATTATGAACATGGTTATTGATATTTCTTGTGATTATTCAACTAGTAGAATATCAATTAGAGTAATTAAATGGAATTTTGTTGATTTATTTTGAAAAGGATTTTGTTTTAGTTTTATACATTGCCTTAAATGCTTATGATTATTTATGAATGATTACACTATATTATTATCCTTACTGAGAATCTGAGCTCACCCCTTTCTATGTTTTATTTTTCCTAGGATGTGAAGAAGAATATTATGACTGACCTACCGTGATAGTCTATGGGATCTCAATGTTGTATATGGAAACAATGAGGTTGTATTTTTCCATTTTATGTTGTAATGTAAATCTTATGAATGTATCTACTACATACATAGATACTAAACTAATCGGTCTTTCGAGACACGATCTTTTGTGATAATGCTAATGATACGTAATAATGGACCAACTTTGGGCTTCTGGGGTCACGGTGTTACAAATACCATGTCTTATTATTCAAACGCATCTTATGAACCTTAATAAAAATTCAATTTAAAATTTTCAGTTTATGAAAATGAAGGAATATAAATATCTACCTAGAAACCTGTAGAATGTTTTTATGTAATATTTTAAGTACGTAGATTTTATATGTCAGTTCTAATCAAATACTAGTTCATGGAATATCTTATGATGATGTAATTAACGTATATTTATTTAATTATTTATAAATTTAACATGACCATATAAGGTACTAATTTTTGTATAAGTTGTTAAAAATATATACAATCATATTACTGATGCATATTTTATTTGATTTTATCTACAAATTCAATAATTTGGAGCTTGTCTTATTTTTTAAGTGGAAAATTAATTCATTAGGGATAAATCATGGAAATAAACACTATAATTGAACCCTTTGTGACTATTGAATTATCATTTCTTATGTGAATGTTTAGTTTCATTAAAAAACTTATTTAGGATGAGAAACAAATATTTTTATCAATTTCATTTTTATGTTTTTATATTTTCAGGATAGAAGAGATGATGGTTTGGAACTTCACTAATAAATAATATAAGTATTTGTTGGCATATTTTTTTGTGGAAGATCGTGTTTTTTGGTTTGATCAAGTGTTTAGGGAAAAGATTAAAATTTTTAGAGTTATTAAATTTAAATAATAATGAAAACTAATAAATTAGTGATCATTTTTTTAAAAAAGTATTAGTAGTAGCAATATTAAAGGATCTATCATTTATGTGTTAAATTATGAATAATGATTTATTCGATGTTTATTAAATTATCACTAGTTTTTGTTATATGTTTATATATACAATTTTATTGGTACTATTTAGAGATTATAAATAAAGGGATACAATTTTTGGAATATAATTTAAAATAATGGGGGTCATTTAAATTTGATTTCATTTTAGAAATGGAAATTCATTTAAAATTAATTTAGAAATGTTTTTTGAAATGTTATTTTGGAATGATATTGGTTTTATAAAATATGTAATCTCAAAAGTTAGTATATTATGATTAAAAACTAAAATATAACATATTGAACAAGAATTATTCCATTATTTCATATATGTACGTTCAAGGTGATATGTTTGGTAACACAATGATATTTTATGATATATTACACATTATATAAGTTTTACGTTTTGATATTATTTTTTACACTCACTATGATATTTAAAAGAATAATGTTATACTATAAAATTAATATTATAAAATATGTAATGTTTCGCATTGATTTTGTTCTGGTGAGTATAAATATGATAAAATAATTTAGATAAATTAATTATTTCATATGAATAAAATTCATTCCTTGGAAATGAATTGGTTAGAAATTTTATCGAAATCTTTTAAAAAAAAGTGTTTTTTACAAAACCATTTTTAAGTGCACAATGTCTATATATATTTTAAATTTAAACAGTAACTATTGATGAATTCATGTAATTAAATTTATATATAACATATTCCTAAAAATATTTTAGCATTAATTTAACGGTATTACTAAGAATGATGTTAGGTTAAATTTTCTGTTATTCTTAATAAGGAATTATATCTAATATCAATTTCCATCATGGCTGTCATGTTTATTTTAATATGATTTTCTAATACATATTGATGTTAAATTTGAAAAAATATATGAAATATTTTGAATCATCCATTATATATTTTCTAGTTATTCCACATTCCATTTTGTGAATTTTGAATAGTATGTGAGGTATTAATTCAATAATACCGTAAATTTCAAAAGTGTTAATGAGCGGTTAAACTAAAGAGTTAACTGAAAAATTCACCATAAAGTATGTCTAAATTATATTTCCGGAATGTAAAATAATTATAAACCATATTATATTTTAAAATAATCAAATTTGAATGTACAATTTTGGAGAATTAATTTAAAAAAAATTTAATATTAGTAAAAGATACAAGTTCACCCCTCTCATTACTTGTAAAATTTATCCTCAAGTTCCTACCATCTCCGCACAATTTGATCCCATTCTCTCAACCAATATCTACTCAAACAATTTCATAACTTCCTTATCCATGACCAAGAGATCTAGTATTCAAAAAATACTCATTTAATAATCTAGAAGGCTCTTCTTAATGTGGGATACATGGAAAGAGGTACATTCTCTTTCTGATCATTTTCATGTTTTTTTCTTCTAAAAAAAGATAAAATATTCTATAACCATATCAAAATGAATGAATTGAAATATAAAATATACTGGTATTTTCTTTTTTGATGATATATCCAGTTTTTATAATTTTTATTTCACACAAAAATTCTATTAAAAATAATTTTATGATGAATCATTAACTAATGTTCATGTACCAGATCCATCATATAGAAATATACATTGAAAACAAAATAGTTTTCATCCAAAAAATCATTTTATGGATGGTCATGAGAATTCAACAGATAATTGTAAAATTATAATGGAATAATACATTGTAATTAATTTTTGGAGATGGTTATTGAATAGATTTATAATAAATATATTTTTATTACACATTATTTTTTAATGTCTATAATTCAAGATATAATTGATGAAATGTATTATGTAAATAATAATTTTTTTATTATATAAGATATATTTTTTATGCGAGAGATAATATGGTACTTATTAATTATACTCTATATTTTGTCTAATAGATGTTAATAATATTTTCAGTTCTTCCATTCATTATTCACTAATTGGTACTTAAAAATATTGAATAAAATTATATGAAATGTAAAATTTATTTCCATCTTTATTGATTTTTTTTCAATGATTATGTTTTTAATATTTTTAAAAGATTGTAATTCTTTATTTCCAAATTAATTCATTAAAAATGTACTTTAAGTAATCATTATACATTAAGAAGTATTATTATATTATTTTCTTGAATGTAATACTTTTGGATGTTTTATCAACAATATAAATGTAAAATCATCGTTAATGTTTACAACATGAACATACTTTCCCATCATCATGACCATTATATTCATGGAATCATTTGATAAATGTTTACATCATAATGAAATTTATATCTATAGAAGAAAATTTATTATTTTATTATTTTATTTTAATTAATGTAATTTACATTCTAGAATTTTGGACATGATGGATTGATGAATTCATTTTGATCTTGTGGAAAACAGATCTATTTTCTTCATTCTATGATAGGAGGAACTAGTAAAGGTAACAACCTGTGATTTTGAAACAAGAATGTCATGTTTAATAATGTGTATGAAAGGAAAGAAATAATTATTTTTTATGATATAAAACACTTATAATTTAAAATAAATTTCATTAAATAAATCACATCGAATTTTTGGGATGCATGTAATGCTGGGTACAAATGAAACACGATACTCTATTAAAATATTATTATATTAACATTTCAATTAGAACCATATAATTAAATATGATGGTTTTCAAAAAAATCAATATTATGAAAATTATTTCGAATAAACATGTATAAAATATATTTAATGGTTATTTATTGGTTATAAATAATATAAGACCCATGTTATAGACAAATTAAAGTTTTCAATAAAACAATATTTTTTAAAAGGAAGATTAATTGGGATTTGAACACATAATATTAAAATATTTAAATTAATAAAATTACTTTTCATTTAAAATCAACATGTCAAAATTACCTTTCTGTGCTTTTTTTATTATTTTATAAAATGATTAATGTTATTTTATGGAAAATGAAATATAATGAATTTTAAAAACTACATTTTCATAAATATAATTTAAAAGGTAAAAATATATTTTACTTTTTTTTCAAGTAAATTTTAATCATTTATTTTAAACATTATCTAGATTTTAAATTTTTACTTAAGTTTATATTTAATTTAAATATTTAAACATTTTATACTTATGATAATAATCTCTTTAGAAACCCACTATTTCATTATGTAGGTATTTTAATTTTAAATTAATTTATTCCTCTATTGTGAATTTTATTGGAAAAATTGAATTGAATATTAATAATCAGATTAATTTATATAATATATATGAAGAATTTACATTTTTACAATAACATATAATGAAAATAGTAAAAATTAGTTTTTGCGGTTATGGGAATATATATTTTCTATGGGCTAAAAATATAAAAATAATTGTTAAAAATGACGTTAAAATTTAAAAATCAAAATAGATGGATATAAATCAACCTCATTACTATTTTGGAATTAAAATGACCCCTTTTGTATTATTTTTTCATGAGAAAATATTAGTATCACTTTAATATTTCAGAAATTACATGCATTCCCCCTTACTCAATTATAAATGCTCACCCCTATCACGCCATATTAAAATTTTGACCTTATTTTATAGAATGAAATAAATAACCCAATATCTTATTTACTACCCTCATTTAATAATAAAGTCATTAATATAAATTATATTACCTCTTATTATGGAATTACATATAATTCTAAATAGGATCTCCGATGAAGTATTAAAATTATTAGACATGCGTATTTGATTCATATCTTCTTCAAACTCGATAAAAAAATAATACAATATTTTAATTTAATGAAACAATTATATCATATATACTAATATTTTATTATTTTTATGTAATAATCCATATCAATCCAAACGACCATCAAATTGGAAATGAATCCTTCGATATTTTGTGTGTCGAAAAATCACATCACGATGTGATGTGTTTCGTTTTCCATAATCAAAATTCAAGGTAAGATATAATGACATATTTAAAATATATATATTATATTTGTTTATATAATATTCTTCTGGTATTATTATATCATATACACTTTCTGACATTCAATACATTATTGGATTGGATAACATTTTCCTATTGTACTATGAACTAACACCTTGCCTAATGATACGATTAATTTATCATATATTATTCACATTGAAGGTAATATGGTTATACAAAATGAATATATTAAATATTTATGAAATAAAAATTCTATTTATAATATAAAATCACATATAACTTATTTCCATACAAATCACTGGAAAACAATAATGTCACTCATACATATGTGTGCACTACTACTTCTACATTAGATGTGAAATGATTTTCATTTTACTTCTAAATATATGTTAATAAGGATTTATTTTATCAATAAAATTTTAAAAAAATAAATAAAAATAAATTTAAATGAGGATTTAATAGTTCTATTTCAATAATTCAATCTGTCAAGAAATATTGAAATGACATATGTGCGTTCATACGACATTCTGTTTCCATTAATTGAGTAATAATTTTTAGGTATCTAAAATTATATGATTAATATTAACACATATACAATTAATATATATGTTGTTTATATCATGTTATAAATTAATTATTAGATGTATCCATGATCTAATTTAGAAGAAATGATTTTTCAAACTAAAAAATACATCAAAAAACAATGTACTCATCACCCAAAATAGTGATTTTATTAATGAATTTCTAATAAACCAATGATAAAATAATATATTTAAATAATATATTTAATTAGATATATGGTTGTGGTTATTTAATATATTTATATTTATCCATTATTTATTATAAATGTGTTTGGGAAACATATCAATGAAATCCATCATGAGTAAAGGGTTTATCATCACACTTTTACATCAGTGATACATATTCCATATTTAATAATTATTAAATTATTTAGTTTATATAATTATTATTTGAATATATTACAAAATTTAATTATTTCCCATAATTTTAGTTAATGTGTCAATTTATTTTATTTCATTCATGGTACATATGATTTAGAAGTTAACAAAGTGGTAAGGGTTAATTTCACAATATCATCTTTATTTGGTTTTTTTCCTTATCACATGAAGGAATAATTTTATATTTCAATCTAAAAATAAAAAATTATTATTATAATATAATTATTCATGATATTTTTCATGTAAATATTCCATTATTATTCACTTTTCTATGCATAATTATTGAGGTATATTTTTAATGAAATCCACCATTATTTCCATTTTTGGTTGGAAATAATATTAAATCAAAATAAAGTCTTTATAATAATATTTCGAAACATGTTTTTATGTATTTTAAAATAATTTATTAATGTGATTTTTAAAAAAATTATGTCAATTATTTT
Source organism: Viscum album (assembly GCA_963277665.1). NCBI lineage: Eukaryota > Viridiplantae > Streptophyta > Magnoliopsida > Santalales > Viscaceae > Viscum > Viscum album. The sequence continues at coordinate 860,706,617 of OY728152.1, read as the reverse complement.
TTCAAAAGCAATCATCATGCCATCTTCTAATAAATTCATGATTTGTTTTTATTGAAATTATGGATGATATCATTTCGTAAACATGTATGGTATAAACAGAATTCCCCAGCACCATGACCAATAAATATATAAAATTTTTATCTAGAAGTATTCAAATGTTATATTCGATGAAATTTCTCATCATATTATTTAGTGGTAATTTTTTTGTGAGAATATTTTCAATGTTAAAATGATATTTTCAGAAAAATGATTTTATTGAATTTTTTATGTTTCTTAAATTCATCAATGATATGATATATTTATTTTAATTGTGACACAAAGAGAATATATTATTTATAGATCATCCAAATTTTTTATTTGATTATTTTTTATACGTTGGATTGAGAATGTTTAATATTATTATATATCTCCATATTACACTATATGGTTTATTATTATGTTTTTTTATTTGGGTAAAGAGTAACATTTTGTATTATTTTTCATAAATAAAAATTTTCATGTTAATTATGATTCATCCATTTCATATGAGTAATTAATTGGTCATATTTAGTTATGGATGTGGCTCTGTTATAGATATTCCCTTATGGCATCGTTATATCCCATGGTACAAATCTAGTGGCCAAATGGATTAGATTTCTAATCACTCAATTAAACTATATTATTAGTGGTATTGAAATTATGGTTTAGATATCCATATATATTAATTCCATAACACATGGAATACTTATTTATAAAAGGGTTATTATTATTTTAGGTATAATTTACATTGATAACATTCCTCCTTATGAGATTAGATATATAGATTTATTTATTTATTATTTATTTATTCCATATTTTGATCAGTTTATTGATTTAATGGAATGTGTTTGAGTTTTTTATGGTTCCATTTTGTTATTCCTAATAATTAATGATTTCATCAGCTACAAGATTACCCTTATCGTGCAGTTGAGGTAACCGTTTTATTTGTTTTATTTTATGTATTTCCCGGATATTTTTAAAAGAAACACTTTATGATTCAATGAACCAATGATTAAAAATATTCATTTATAATCTATAAATTAAAAATAATTTTCCCTCTTCAATATTTCTATTTTCATAAAAATAGACATACATTATTATGTTCAGTATGTTATTTTGAGTATGATAGAGAAAACATAATTTAACAGTGAATAGTATCCTACCCATATTAATATTAACATACTCATAAGAATAGTAATATGATAATTAATAAGACTATTATGAATAGTAAACCATTTAAATAATTTATTTTCATAAGGTTATATGATAATGATATCTTGATTAATTTTCGAGGGGATATAAAGTCACAATTATTTTTAAAATTGTTATTTTTGGAATAAAATATGATTTTATCTTTAAAAAATTTAACCACATTTAGAAAATTATTATAAAAAATTGATTTCATTTGTCAATTCTAATCTTTGAAAATTTTATGGGTAAAATTTTGGGATTTTTCTGAAATACTTTCTTTTTTAGTGAATAATGAAAATTTATTAATTATGAAATGTGATAAATAAAAAAATTTATACATCAATCTCCTGTCAGGGATGATGAAAATGGCCATTGTCTCAAAATCACATTCCCTTATTACTATTTGGGGTCCCATTAATCTGGAATAATCATAGTCTTCAGAAAAAATATTATACTAATGATTAAAATAATTTAGAACCTCTCCTCTCATATAGAATAAGTACTGCATTATCCACCATCTTCCTCTCAAAACTATCAAGCTTTGGGTAGTGTCTTTGTTCCCCCAGTCCCTTTACTAAGGATCTTCCACACGTAAAATACCTTCAGGTCTGCCCTAATGGCCCAAAACATATACCTTAAGGAGGATCTCAATGAAAAGATATCATGAGGAAACAATCCTCTTTCATTTTCTTATGTTTTCTATTCAATTCAGTTTCATTTCATATAGTCTCATCCTCTCCCATTATCCAAGATGTATTCAACATATTGAATTATATATATTCTAGATGTCATAATTTTTATGTAAACATTTTATCATCATTCTTTCTCTGTTATTCCTCTTATTCAAAAATAATAACACGATCTTTGATGTGCCGATTTACCAAATTCGTGGACGATGTGTTTTAAATTTCCATTACTTATTTTATAATAATAAATTAATAATTTTTAATGGATGAAATAGATTATTATGTGTATGATTTATGAACATACATATTATTTATTTAACACACACATATATATATATAATATTATGTTATATAATGAAACTAGTTCGTTGTTATCAAAGAACTGTGAAAATGATCTAAAAGAATATCAGTAATGGTTTATCTAATGATTCATACTAATAACATATAATTAAACTGATTTATGGAATCATTTAATATTCTAGAAAAATATTAGTACCATTTAATTCAACTTATATAATGTCATTTCCTTATGATAACGAAAGAAAATACAAAACTGGAAAATGAAATGACGTAAATAATGAACCCAAAACAATGGATGAAAGCAAATAATAATAAATAATGGGATACATGTAGTTATGAAATTTTCTAATAAGGTGTCATTAACATGAATATGTTAATATAACATATTTATAATACTCTTTTTCAAATTATACGCAAGGATTAAATAAATTTGGAGTATGAAAAACTAATGGTAAGGGAATTCTTAACCGAATTTATTTTCATTAGGTTGACCATCTACTTAATTAATATTGTGGTTTTAAAAATGTTTGTGTGATGAATTTTGTTTATATTATGTTTAATTATATATATTTATAGTGTATATATATATATATTCCTTCCACTATATTAAGACTCCTATCAATAATATGATATTTGTAAGGGGGTTTTCTTTTAAAATTATCTTTTAAAATTATATTTTAAAAAATTAAAAAGAAATGTTTTTATGAAAGTAATAATTATTATGGTTATTTAATGGTTCTTGGGAAATTTTTATAATGAATTATGGGACCAATATATAGCTCCAATGCATTGGTTATGTTTATGTCCGAGGTATAATGTATGGTTACTCCAAGTCTAACAATGATGGTTACACAATAAGTTAGTTGGGGGGGGGGTTACATTATAATGTAGATGTGAGGGTTATCCATAATAAGGTAGTAAGGATTTATAAAGATTATGTAAATAATTCCCCATGAAACGCTTATGGTTCTATTTATATTATATATTTATTTTGGAAATCTCATGGAAATATCATGTATCACAATGTAAGTATATATATTGTTTAGAAGTATGTATTTGGGAAAATGATTTCATATTTTTATATGTATTCATGAAAAAATTGTATCCTTCATTAATTTTATATCCCTTACTGAACTATTCATGATCATCACATGTTTTTAGTTTTTTGAACAGTATTTCTTAGGTTTTCAAAGGATATTTAATGAGATAATGTAGATGAACCCCATTAGCAATTTATTAATTATTGTCGTGTAATCTAATTAAATGTATATAAATGTTTTTCTAAATCTCTTGAAACTATATATGAAACGTTCCTTATATGTATAATGTAATATTTATTTTACCTATTACCCCTTATAAAATAACACAGTATGTTATAATTCTAAATCTAGTAGTGTAGGTTCAGAGATTTAAATATTCACCCCGATACTCTGAATTTTTTTGTGATTGATATGATAGGATAAACATTGGGGAATAACCCATTTTGGAAAGAAAAGTATTATTTTAAATTCAATTTTAATTTATAATATGAATTTATTTTATGTGTATTTTTACCAAAATTTAAAAACTATTACATATGTTAGGGTTAAATTACTATGATATTTTTCAAATGTTATAAATTAACCACTAGCTATGGGCTATTGGGGTAACATTTCATTACTATAGAATCATTGATATTTTAGTGGAAAATAGGAGAACAAGAATTAGGATAACATAGATTTGGTAATATATCCCTTAGATAAAAAATGAAAATATGTGTAAAATAACATCCGAGATTTTTGTTAATGTATTTATTAAATAGTTTTTTTAGAAATGAATCCCTTACTTAGAACTAAAATTGAATGTGTTTCTAGAATAGATGTAACAAAAGTTTTTAACTCTAAAAAAGGTCCATTAGTCTTCACTTGATCATTATGTAGAACATGACAACAGTACATATCATGCATGAGGTTTGACCATCCTAGATAATTTTCTAGATAATAGAAAATTTAACTAAAAAAGATTATGAGGTTTTAGAATTATTTATATCATTTGGAAACAATCGAAAATAAAACTTAAATATGAAAATTAAATTATGAATGAATAAAGATTTAAATTTTTTATGTATTTTATAAAGATTATGATTATATATTATGTATCACAATGATATGATATGATATTGTGTCATTATTTATTTATAAATCTAACCCGGTTTTTATAATGGGACTGTATCAAAACACGTACCCCATGGTTGGATTTCCATACTGATAATGATAATGAATAAGGAGCTACATCTACTTTGGGAAGTATATATTATATAAGCATATTGGAGAATCTACATAAGGTTAAAAGTTAAAATATTTTTTGAATGGTGAATCCTCCATTTAGGACACATTGTTTTACAAGATAGACTTATTTATGCATCAAAAATCTCCATTAATCGATTGGAATAAATATACATTACTATTTTACCAATGGATATTTTCCTTAGAGAATATATTACATTCATTGAGTGACGATGTGTGTGATAAGGAAATCATGCTTTTTTATCATATATGAAGTGATATAGATTTATTCTATTTATTGATTAATAATATAAATGATTATAAATTAATAGAAATCATTGAATGAAATGAAGTTAATTTACACTTCTGGGAAATGTACTTACATTATAATAAATGAATGGGTGCAGTTTAATAAAAAATAATAATTAAAATGTATCTAATTATGAATCCAACTTTTCAATTATTTCATGTGATTATATAATGGAATGTAAGATAAGAAGTTGATTTCAGTGAATGATAGATAATGTGAATAAGGGAAAAATAAATTTTAACTTATATCATAATTTTTTATGGAAACAACATTATACTTTCTTGAAGGGGATGAGAGTTTTCTGTTTGTGTTTATATAAGGAAACTAAGATAGTGAAAGAAATGTAATGAATGAAATTCCAATTGTTCAATGCATCAACTGTTTGGATACATGTCACCTTGCAATCAAACTACCTAAAAATCAAGGGAATGCACTATACAGTAACCTAACGATCATATCCATGATTATTATATTACTAATTATTATATGGAATGATTAAATTTCAGGAGTTTTTATTCAATAAATATGTTTAGATGTATTTAATCTATGATATTCTCATACTATGAACAATAAAATGTAAATGTATTTATTGTGAACATTTTCATTAAGGATTCAAAATCAGGTGATGGGTATTGTTGATAATAATGAATATTGATTTTGTGGAATGTTTATATATTTGTAATACATGTTTTTAGAGAATGTACCAATTAATATTTGTTAGACGATGAGATTACAATGATAAAGATGTCTCTTCTAAATATTATGGGAATCATTGAAATCAGATTCTGATTTATTTAATATTTTTATGAGCTTACATCTTCTTTCTGTTATGGAATGTATTTGACAACACTATACATCATTTTTAATCACCAATTTTCCTTTTGTTATTTTTTATGGTGATTACTATATTTATATATATGGAATATGTCATTAACTTCCACATTATATTATATGTGATATATAATATATATTTAGTTACCTCCCATATAATGCTTTTGATTTTGATTTTGATAATACATATTTTGCTTAAGTAATATGGTTATTAATTTATGGAATGGATAAAATTAATATTTTATTTTGGATGATGGATAACATGTAATAACCATTTTGATCAAGGAAATTATCTAGATAAATGATAAATCTCATGTGATTATTTTTCTACGATAATGATATGTTAATTGGTAATTTTGGGTTTTCGATAATAAAAAATACATATTTCGGGTCATTTAATAGTTTAATAGATTAATTAATAATTATTGTAATAAAAACCAATTTATAAAATTAAAATTATATTTTCTAGTGTTATCATACATAATGGTATCAGAACCACTGAAAAATAGTAAACATATATTGAGACAAAAAAATTACCCAATAAATTTTATTTCTATTGATTCAATGATCATTTATTTCAAAAAAAAATATTGATTTATTGTCGTTCAAATTCTCATTTTCTGGTTATATATCACTTGAAATTAATTTTTTTTCATTTTTATTCTCTTTCATGACTATAATTTCAATTATCAGTAGTATTATCATACATGGAAAACTGATAATGTTTTATTCTAGAAGATCATCTTAATTCCAATTAAATCATATGCAGTTAATTTTTTATTATCTAATTTTATTATTTGGGATTTAAAAAAATGTTTTTTCAAATTTCAGAACCATGATTACCAGGATCGTGAAGAAATTTTGATGATATTATTTATTTATGGGTGTTGAATGTAACACCCTAAAATTTTAAATTTGAAAATAGTCTTCAATAATATGTCTGACATGAAATAAGAAACATAGAAAAAATTGCAAACTAAATTACAATGTATTTATTTTCAATTCCATCAAATCTATAACTTACGATGCACGCAAGAATGATTTTAAATGAAATGTGATACTCTTTTAAAATTTTATTATTTAAGCATGGAAATTATAACCAAGTTATTATAGGGGTGGATATGGATAGAAACATGTAAATGATCAAAAATATATTGTCTACTTAAGAATAAAATAAATTATGTTTTTATTAATTTTTTCGAAATTAAATATGAACCATTTGAAATAGATAGAAATGTTTTTCGAAATACAATATTTTTTGAAAAGATGGATTTGACATTCCATAAAAAATAATTTAATATTAATATCTACCACATTGAGGAAAAAAATATTAAAATATAACAGTAATTTTTTTAATCTATCTGTATATATAATTATTTTTTGGTATTCTAAAAATTATCCTAAAATGATTAATTTTCTGATGAATTGTAAAAAATAAACATATTTTTTTTTGAAAAATAATTCACTATTTAAATAATAAATAAATATAAATTCTAATTTAAATTGGTTTTAAATTAATGATAGATCATTTATATGATAAAATTTATATTATTTTGTTCATTTTAAATAATTTAATTATTAGTTTTTATATTTAAACTTTTATTACTTATGAGATGTATCCCATTCGAAAAATACAATTTTGTGAGGAATATGGAATAATATTAAATTGAATAAATCCATATATTGAAAATTAATTTGATAAAATGGATTCCATATTTGTTATAACTATAATATAAATTAACTAATAATTTCAACATAATTTCTAACTACAATAATTTGTAAAAATATTAAAAAATTATAAATGTTGTTAGGGTAAAAATTGGTTACCATGTGTGGGGGTTTATACTGTTATGATTAGTTTTAAAATGACATTAAAAATTCCAAAACGTTTATATTGAAACATATATACCATTTTACTCTGTATAAAAAGCGGTCTAGTTTTTTGTTTATTGTAATATGAAAAAAAATCGCTATGACATTATATTGTGTAAAATTCCATGTGTGTCCTCTCACACACATAATAAATGATAGCCACAACCCTCCCCTAATACATTTAAAAAACCTTTTTTCAAAAAATACCTACCCAGATTTCTATCATATATCAATAAACACAGGACAATTATCACTAGTGTAGAAAATTTTTTTTACGGTGGTTATTTTATTTTTTAACATCAGCTTTTGGCCAAGGTTATTACATGAGACGTTATAAAGATATTTTTTTACATCGGTTCTTTTACATCTGACGTAAAAACACAAATCTAAAGTGTTTTTCACATTTCATGATAAAAACTCGATACGGAAAAAGCTTAGTAAGAGTGATTTATTATGTCAGTTATTTAATAACTAATGTGATATAAACCCTTTCACATTGGTTATTATATAACTGATATCATAATGCACTCTTTTGAAGCATTTATCACGTCATTTATTGTTATAAAAAACGTGATAAACCTGTCTTCCAATCAGTTTTCAATGTCTGTTATATAATAACAGAGGTAAAAACATATGTATGATGTCAGTTATTTTATAACCGACATAAAAGGCTATCCATTTTAATTTATTAGGTCTGTTATGAAATAATCGATGTAAAAAACATTTCCCATGATGTTATTATGTAGGTTTCTAAATAACCGACGTTATAACAAATACCAATGCATTTTTTAAGTTGGTTATTTAATAACCAACGTGATATAATCCCTTTCTTATTGGTTATTATATAACAGAATTCATAAAGTACTCTTGTGAATCATTTATCACATCGGTTATTTTTATAATCAACGTGATAAACATGTCTGCCAAGCAGTTTTCAACAACGGTTATATAATAACCGATGTAAAAACAACTCTACGATGTCAGTTATAAAATAATTGACATAAAAGACTATCAATTTCACATTATTACATCAGTTATGAATGAACTGGTGTTAAAAACCATTTCCCATGAAGTTATTAGGTGGGTTTCCAAATAACTGACATTATAACAAATACAAATGCATTTTCTACGTCGGTTATGAAATAACCGACTTATAAAATAGTTATTTTTTAACTAATCATGAACCACTTCTATGCTGATCAAAATTACCTGAAACAGAGAAAAATCATACCAAAAACAGGCCAGAACAGACTAGAACCCCACCCCCCCCCCCCCCCACCACCACACCCCTGGACACCCCCAACAACCCTGGACAGCCCCCACCCCTGGACATCCCCCCACACCCCCGAACATCCCCACCACCCTAGGATATCCCCCCACACCCCTGGACACCCCCACCCTCTTGTATAACCCCACCCCCTAAACAGCACTCCCACACCACTAGACAGCCCACCCACTCCCCTAAAACTGACCAAAAAGTTACCAAAAACAGACCAAACCCCCCTCATCCCACTACACATCCCCCACCACTCCCCTGGACACCCCCCACACACCACAAGACTCCCCCCCCCCACACACCCTTGGACTACCCCACCAACCCCTAGATAGCCCTCCACACCCCTGGACAACCCCCACCGTCCTGGAGACCCCCACACCCCTGGACTGCCCCCACCCCTGGGACTGCCCCCACCCTCCAGAACACCCCGACACCCCTAGACACCCACACCCGTGGACTTCCCCCACCCCCTGGACATCCCCCACACCACTGGACAACCCCCACACTCCTGGACCCCCCCCCCCCCCCCCCACACCCCTAGACTGCCCCCACCTCCAGGATTTCCCCCACCCCCTAGACACCCCCCCACACCCCTATATTGCACCAACCCCTGGACAACCCCCACACCCCTGGACAACCCCCAACCCTCGTGGACACCCCCACACCCCTAGACTACCTCCACCCCTGGGATTTCCCCCACCCTCGTGGATATCCCCCCACACCCCTAGACATCCCCTACCCCTGGATATCCCCCCACACCCAAAGAAAACCCCCACCCTCATGGAAACCCACACCCTCCTGGACACCCCCACACCCCTGGACTCCCCCCACCACCCCCGGGACTGCCCCCCACATCCATGCACACCCCTTGGTCTTCCCCCTACTTGCCTAGACATTCCTCCCACCCTCTTGAACACCCTCCCACCTCACTGGATAGCCCCCACCACACCCCTGGACACCCCCCATCTCACTGGACACCCCCATATCAAAACCCGACCTAAACCAGACCAGAACCCCCCCCCCCCCCCCACCCCAATGGACAGCCCCATACCCACACCCTTGGACTACCCCCACCCCTAGACATCCCCTGAACATCTGGTGTTGGGAGAGGAGGCACCGCCATCCCTCGGGGGGCACGCCACTGGAAGGTACTCATCACTCTAACATGTGAATCTTGCACTCTCAAAATGTTTCACGTGTGGGTGTGATGAGTACTTTCCAACAGAGTTCATACCCCTGAGGGATGCCGGTTCCTCCTCTCCTACATCCCTGGGCTGCCCCCACCCCCGGGACTACCCCCACCCTCCTGGACACCCCCCACCCATGGATTGCCCCCCAAACCCTAGACACCCCCCCCCTCACACACACCTGGACAACACCTCTACCCTTATGTATATCCCCACACCCCTAGACTGACCCCACCCCTGGGACTGCCCCCACCCTCCTGGACACCCCCTGGACATCCCCCCACAACCTCTGGACAATGGCTCCACCCTCCTAGACCCCCCACTAACCTTGGACTGCCCACCCACCCCCAAGACTTCCCCCCAATCCCCTAGACACCCCCTGGACATCCCCCCACTCGCCTATACATCCCTCCCTCCCACCTGGACACCCCCACCTCACTGGACTGCCCCCACCACACCCACGGACACCCCCCCACCTCACTGGACACCGCCAGACCAAAACCCAACCAAAAACATACTAGAACCCTCCCACCCCACTGTATAGCCCCCAACACACCCCTGGACACCCCCCACACCCCTGGACTGCCCCCACCCCCTAGACATCTAGTGTTAGGAGAGGAGGTGCCGTCATACCATGGGAGGCATGATGATGGAAGGTACTCATCACTCCCATATTTGAATCTTGAGCTCTGAAAATGATTCACATGTGGGAGTGATGAGTACCTTCCACCAGAGATCAACCCCCCAATGGATGGCGGTGCCGCCTCTCCCACACCAATGGACTACTAGCTCACCCCTAGGACGGCTCCCCACCCTCTTGGACACCCCCTACCCCCATGGACTACCCCCCACCCCCTGTATATCCCCCACACTCCTAGACAACCCCCACCCTTCTGGACACACCCACACCCCTGGACTGGCCCCCACCCCCGGGACTGCCCCCACCCTTCTGGACACCCCCACACCCCTGCCCTACCCCCACCCCCTGGACTGCCCCTCCACTCCTGGAAACCCCCACCCCCCACCCTCTTGGACTCTCCCACACCCTTGGACTACCCCTACCCAACTCCTGGGACTTCCCCCACACCCGTGGACATCCCCCCACTCGCCTAGACATCCCTCCCACCCTCTTGGACACCCTCCCACCTCACTAGAGAGCCCCCACCATACTACTGAACACCCCCACCTCACCGGACACCCCTAGACAAAAACCCAACCAAAACCAGACCAGAACCCCCCACCCCACTGGACAGCCCCCACCACACCCCTGGATAACCCCCCCACCCCACACCCCTGGACCCCCCCAACCCCCTGGAAAACCCCTGGACAAGTAGTGTTGGGAGAGGAAGTGGTACCATCCCTCAGTGGGCACTCCACTGGAAGGTACTCATCTCTCCCACATGCGAAGCATGAGCTCTCAAATGATTCACATGTGGGAGTGATGAGTACCCTCCAGCAGCTTTCATCTCCCAGGGGGATGGCGCGACCTCCTCTCCCACTCCCATGGACTACCCCCCCCCCCCCCGCCCATCCCCATGGACACCCTAGACCCCCACCTCCCACTAGACAGCCCTCCCCCCACCCCACTGGACAACCCTCCCACACCCCTGGAAACCCCCCTCACCCCATAGAACACCACCAGACCCCTAGACACCCCCTGGACAGCCCCACTCCCCTGGATAACCCTTCCACCATCCTGGAAACTCTCCCACTCCCTCGGACTGCCCCCCACTCTCATGGAATCATAGGATACCCCCCAACACACTGGACAACCCTCCCCCACCCCTGGATACCTCTCCCACCCCATGGAACACCCCCCAAACCCTTGGAACCCCACCCCCACCCCCAGACCAGAATCCATACCAGAAAAACCATCATAAGTAGACCAAAACAAGAACTAGAGAAATATTAAACATTCACATATATAACATTGAAAACATAAAATTTCAACGTAAAAAAACTAAATCCAATCTAAAATACTAACAAATATACAATTACATAGATAATATTCCAAATTACAATTTACACTTCAAACAAATAAAATTCAATTAAACCTGTAAAAGATTTTGACCATTCCAATTGTAAGTGTCTGACATATTCAGCACTATAGGTTTGACGATCATCAAATAGCTACAAATTACAAGGATAGTAATTAACTTGTATAATGAATAAATCAAATGAAATATAATGGAAATGTTTAAAAGAAAATCATACCAGGTTAATGTTCACAACTGTCCCAGTTGTTATTATTTCATACATAAATCATAACATATAATATTCTCATTTGACGACGCCTTGTTTTTCATGAAAATTCTTTTTGAATGAGTGTAATTTAAATATATTATTTTTAAGTAATAAATCCAAAAGTACAAATTATAAATGGATATTTACCATTAAATTTTCATATTTGATCTTCGCACACATTTCCCTTGTGTTTTTTCTAAAGTAGACCCATCCCTTGATAGAAAATAATTTGAATGGGATAAATTTAAAATTAATTATAATATATATATATATATATATATTGAGAAGTTGAAAATCACCATTCCAAAATTTTCAAAAAACATTCCCGCACATCACCATGGACAGAGCATATACAATAAAGTGTCTTCTCCCTTGGGAAAAAAACCCATAACATCCAATGATCACAAATAAAAGAAAATTTAAGGTTAGTGGTTTTTTATGTAAAAATATAATTAACTCTTTGAGAGAGATGTGTTTCATACCTCTCACAAAAAGGCATCATCCAACATTGTGTGACTATATTCTGTTAAAGCCTTCATTAATATAAATTCTTTTTTTTTCGTCATCCAATACACATGCTTCAGGGGAAATAAAATGTGGGTCCATGAACCCATATAAATCTATCCGCTCATTATTCTCAAAAATTTTATAAAGATACCTAATAAAAAATAGACAAAAGTATAAATTTTTAATAAATACAATGCAGGGAAAAGTGTTTAAGATATACATTGAAAAAAAGTGCACTATGTTGATGCCCAACTTATCTCTAATAACAAGCTCCATGATATCATCCTTTATAATCCCCACAGTTATTTCATGTCCAAAAACATATGATAGCATTATAAACTCATAATGATCTTCCAACCAGTTCTAATATCATGAAAATATGTTAAAACTACTAAAATCTGTATCTGATGTCATACCCATTTGACTTTGTTTTTTTCTATACAATATTTCTTTATATTTGAAGTATTACTGTAAAAATTAATAGAAAAATATATTAGTTTTCAAATGATAAAAAAAATTAATAAAAAAATATAAGATATAACATACGTACCTCTATGGTAATGAGTCGATGAAGTCTGGATAGCCAAATTTATAAATGGCTGATATTATGACCAACTGTCGTCACCTGATTTGTAGGTAATGGTACTCGAGATGAGATATCTATAATATCTTGTACTGTGATCCTCTAATTCTCTACCACTTTTTGTTGATGATGAACTTTATCTCTTATTCAATATACCAACCCACATGCAACTATATGATTTTGAGGATCATCAATATACAACTCACAATAAGTAAGAAGATGCGGCAGAGGAGTAGGATAAAAAATGGTTCCACGGGATGAGGTGGGGGAGTGGGAGCTGCTGGCGGAGGGGGAGGATAAATAATGGGTTCTGCAGGGGGATGTGGGGGAGTGGGAGATACTGGCGGAGGTGGCGGATAAATAATGGGGTCTGTAGGGGGAGGTGGAACAGTTGGAGCTGCTGTCTGAAGTTGTATTTGCATGTCTGCAAACATAGACTGTACCGATTCTCTAATATTTTCCTCTATCGTCGCATTTATATTATTAACATCAACCTCCAAGGATTCTATATTTTTTATAAAATCCATCAATGTAAATAGTTGAAAAACGTGTCAACACTTTTCTTACTGATACACCTTCCAGAGTTCCTCGTACATGACCAAGATGTTCGGGCTTTCCCAATGTTGCAGATAAAATATCTTGCCTCCCAATAGTGGTAAATACCCCTAGTGAGCTCTTCACCTCAAGAGAATCATATATTATTTAATTGAACATTTATGCAATGTTTGAAATTATACGAATAAAATAGATTGCTAAAATAAATAAAATAGATATCTTACAATCCTTTCAGCTACGATACTCGAATCATCAGAAAGATAGTTCCCTTTTTTACCCATCTGAGCTCTCTTCAATTTTTCACATCTAGATGGAGGGGATGGAGGGGACAACTCTCCAGATCTTGAAGATTCAACTCTTAGTTTTTGTAATTTTTCCTTCATCATTTGTTTTTCCAATAATGTAAACACTCCCCGAGAGAAACTATGAGGGTATACATTTTTAGATTGGATATCGTGATGTGATTTCCTTGTTTTCTATAAATTAAGAATAAGAAATCATTAATCAAATATTAATAAGATCATTTATATAAAAAAGCTTATAAAATTTTACATTTCCCTTACCAAAAATGAATCTTTTATTCTACATTCAACATACTGTCTCTATGTGTCTTCATCTATGAAAGGGTATATATGACATGGACTATCATGAATTCTATGACCAAAAATGAAATCAGATGCAACGGTTGATTGGAAATCCCTCCATCTCCTGGCAGCAATCGATAAGCATTTCTTCATGACTCCTCTTGTGTCCGGATATCAAATTTCATTTGATAAATAAGATTTTAAACATATTATATATAGTAGAAACATTTAAATAATAGGAAAACAATAGCAAAAGATCATACCAAAATCGACTCCCAAAACTGAGAGATTATCACCTTATCCACACTTCTCTAGTCATCCTACAAAATACCTACTCTGCTCTTACCCTGATTTTATAAAAAACTCTTAAAATATATTGTATTTGGACACCTAGGAATATCATCCTTATCAAACTCAACTAGTATACTTTGATCCTGCATATGGGAAAGTGATAATTTTGGTAAACGTGTGCACCCATGTTTACCATATCTTGAACTCTTTGTAGTAGTGGGAGCACATGAGGACGATTGGGGAACATCTAGAGGAGCATGTAAATGATCATCCCTAGAGGTATGACCAATATGCTCATCTCCCGAATCATGTGGTTGATCAAATAATTGATCTATCATTATCCTTCAAATAAAAAAAACATTAGTTCACAAATATACAAATTCAAAAAAAAATTTACTACTATAATCAGAAAATAGAAAATTGTACTATGTTATTTAATATTAGACATGTATAATATGGTAAGCATGTTAATCAATGGTAAAGATGGTAAAGATGGTCGAGATGGAAAACATGGTAAACATGGTAATCCTGGTAAACATGTTAAACATAGTAATGTAATTACCACTAAAAAAATAATAGATATATAATTTATGTAATGGTAAACATGATAAAGTAAACTAAACAAAATTAAAACATGGTAAACCTGGTAAACATAGTAAACATGGTAAAGTAATTGTCACTAAACAAAAACATTAGATATATAATTAAGGTAATTGTAAACATGATAAAGTAAACTAAACAAAATTAAATCAAAAAAAACATGTACTTATTTTGTTTTAATACATGTTTTAATAATGAAAAAACTTATTATATCTACCATTTTATCATAATAAGAAATTTAAACAAGAAATAAAAAATGTGTTACCTATAATTTTTGGAATGTACAAATTGATTGTTTTCCCAAATTCCTTCATCGCAATCTTTCCTTTCAGCACAAGCCATGTCTTCAACATGATAATCATTATGTTCTGTTAATCTTTCCATGCTAGTAGGGATCTCACATAAATCATAATCTTCATCAAGTTCATCCTCACCAACATATTGTTTTTTTCCCGTAAAAAAACATCCCACTGCATATCTGATTTATCTACTATATAGAAAACTTTCTTTTCATCTGTTTCCATTATAATAGAATCAGCTGTGTTTGCCAATATATTCAGATTATGATCTGTCATTCCTAATTCATCGTATTTGACACGGTTTTTACAGATAAGCCATTTACAATTAATAACAGGAACATTGATCTTAAAGTAATCAACCCCATGTATGTCTTTAATCAATCTATAATATGCACATGATGCAGAAATTGGGATTTTATCCTTAGTACTCGAAAAATATGTTGCTTCAGAAAACACCAATACACCACTATTCTGAACTACACTTCTATTGTCCTTTGATTTGGTATGAAATGTATATCCATTAATTTCATAACCAGACCATGTTATCAGAATTAATCATGGACCACCAACATCTATTTTAATGTCTCTGATACATCTGATCTACCATGCAAGGTCTTTTTAAACAATGAAAAAAATGTTTTTTTGTGATCATTCAAAATCCACATTTCTATCTTCATTGGATGACATGGTTTCAACTCATTAGTATGCAATGTGTTATATGGTTTAGCATCTGCTATGTTATTCAAGATGTATGATTCTAACTTCTTCATCTATTCAGCTGAAAACGATTTGGCTTTCATTCCACGAATACACTTTCCCTCATTATTAACTCGTTTAATGGAGAGATGGAGGCAATCCAATGTGTTGCACCACAGCTAGGTTTCTAGTACAAAACTCTACAAACTCCTCAGGAATATACTTTTCAATAATGGAGGCTTCTGGTCGATATGGATTCTTACATACCCCTTCAATATTTCTATATACCATTCAAAAGGATAAATCCAACAACGATATATAGTTCTAAAAAGAATTATTTCTTGAAACAGATGAATAATTAAATGCACCATTATATCAAAAAAAGTTGGAGAAAAATACATTTCCAATTGACAAAGTATAAAAATTTCATCCTATTCCAAAATGGTCAATGAATTCACATCAATAACTTTTTACAAATTTAATTGAAAAAATAAAAAAACTTCATTATAGTCATTCTGACATGGATGGGGAATATTCCACACAATGAAAATGGTAGAAGTTGATGTATCATGACATGGAAATCATGGGATTT
Source organism: Viscum album (assembly GCA_963277665.1). NCBI lineage: Eukaryota > Viridiplantae > Streptophyta > Magnoliopsida > Santalales > Viscaceae > Viscum > Viscum album. The sequence goes on along the minus strand of OY728152.1, from coordinate 860,689,731 downwards.
CATAACTAACAACTTCAAGTCCTTCAACGAGACAAAAAATTTTGAATTTGAAGAATTATATTGAGGCATTTTTATATCATGAAGACAGTGAAAATATCTAATTTTCTCCATCATCAATAATTTATTACAAGCCGGGGGAATAAATATCCATGTTCTATTAGGAGTGGGAGCTAACTCCAAACGCATTGCCATTAATAGTCATTTTAATCTTTCATTCAACCCATCTTTTGTCTTTCCTTTAATATCTTGCAATTTTCCAGTCAATCTATCACAGATATTATTCTCCACTTGCATGAAATAAATATTATGTTTAACTTCATGATATATCCAATATGGTAGATCAATAAATATTGACCTTTTCTTCTAAATATGTCTATCATTACCAGATTTATTTGTCTTTCCCAATGTCACATCATGGTTTTTCACGCTCTCAAAATACAGATCAGGGGATAAAGGTTTTGGAACAATATCAAATTCGTGTGAGTCCTTGAATAACTTTTTTAGTCTTCTATAAGAGTGATCCATAGACAAAACATTTTGATGACCCATGTACACTATTTTCCTCTCATGATTCAATTGACAATATGACATCTGTTGTTGGTAAATTGGACATGCTTTATTCCCTTTAACACTATATCAAGACAAATTTATATATGATGGGAATTAATTTATAGTGAACAAATGCACTACATACAATTAAAAATATTCCATTTTATAAGAATCATACACCCTAATACCATCCTCCCATAAAAGATTCAATTCATCCATCAACAGTGACAAGAAAACATCAATATCATTAATGGGTTGTTTCAGACCATAGATAATTATAATCAACAAGACATATTTTTACTTCATAAAAACATCAAGAGAGAGGTTGTAAATAACAAATAAAACAGGCCATGAACTATGAGTGTTTTTGAGGGTTCGGTATGGATTCATTCCATATGTGCACAAACCTAGTCTATGATTTCTAATTTCATTTACAAATGTTGGATATTGGTCATTAATTTTCTTCCATTGTTGACAATCAGCTAGATGACATATTTTTCCCTCACAAAACCACTCATCAGCATGACATCATAACCTTTTTGAATCATGTGAATTAGAAAATAAATGTATGAAATTATAAATTATAGGAAGATAGAAAAATACCATTGTAGGGATCTTTGTAATCTCTGCATCAACCTGTGAATTTTATTTCACCATATATCGTGATGTACCACATTTTGGACACTCTGCCAAAAATTTATATTCCTTCCTATATATCATACAGTCATTCAGACAAACATGTATGTTCTTGCATTCCAATCACACCAGGAAATATATTTTCTTGTTCTTATAATCTGAATCAAGATGATCGTTATCTTTTGAAATAATTTCTTTCATCAATTGTAGTAGCTCTGTAAACATATGTCACACCATCTGTGTTTCACCTTCAGGTTAATTTATCATAACACCACCAAAAAACACATAAAATCTTTACAACCGGAATATAATTGTACTTCAGCATCACTATATTTACGCGCAATAGTCAGTTCTATCTCAATTTGTTCTGCTGCAATATTGTGAATCATTTCTTCAATTCCATCAGAGTCGCCATCTTGTGAATCATCATCATCAGGAACATTCCATTCAGTTTAACCTTTCCAAATCCAAGGGATGTCATTCGAATTAAAACTATGGAAAATCAGATGATATTTTATGTCTCTACTTTTCAACTTTTTCATATTCAAACATTTCATGCATGGACAGAAAAAAATGGCACTACTTGCAACATTTCATTTAGAAAATTCCAATAAGGAATCAACACCTTCTTCATATTCATTTCTCATTCGATGTGTCGTAATCCAACTTCAACTCATTATTACCTATAACAAATATCAAAATATTCATCTTTTCAAGATAAGACAAATATATGTTTATATGAAAAACATCATAATTTGAATGTAAAACATTTTTGAAATATAAAACAAATCTATGTGTATTTAATAATATATTCTTGAATATGATTTTAAAATGAAAATATTGTTAGATATGACAGTTTTAAATTCATCTTGGATAGATTATTCTTAAGGATCACAAAGAATTTATCCTGGTGAAACTAGATACCAAATTCACCCTTTCATAAAAATGAAATATGATGAATAAATATTAAAATATAAATACATTCGCTACTTAAAATAACATAGATCCTAACGTTTTGAAACCTCTAGAAAGCCCCCCCACCACTCTAGACAGCCCCCCCTGGACCCCACCCCACACCCTAGACATCAACCCAACCCCCTTGGACACCACCCCCCACCCCTGGACACCCCTACCCCCGGGGAAAACACCCCCACTCCCTTGGACACCAACCCCACCCCCATGGACACAACTCCCCACCCCACCCCCTTGGACACAACCTGGACACCACCACCCTCTTGGAAATCCCCACCCCACACCCCTATAGACATCCCCCACTGCCTAGACAGCCCCCACCCCTCTAGACACCCCATCCCCTTGGACACCCCCACCCCTCCTGGACACCACCCTCTACCCCATTGGACACCCCACTGAAAATCCCCAACCACTTGGACACCCCCACCACCTTGGAAACCAACACCCACCCCCTTGGACACTCCCTGGACACCACCTCCCCCATGAACAGCCCCCCCCCCCCCCACTCTAGACTTCCCCCCACCCCTTGGACAGCCCCCCACCCCCACCCCCTTGGACACCCCCACCCCTCCTAATAACCCGTGAACACAATGATTACTATTATACCGTCAATTTAAAAATGATCGAAATTCACTAATAATACAAGGAATGAAGGAGATGAAGAAGAAGTGTAGAATGATGAAAAAAAGAAACAAATAATAAAGGAAGAAGAACATTAAATAACTAACTTATTTAAGGAAGTTCCTTGGAATCTATGAACACCATGGGGCCTCCAATGGTTGATAAAAAATTGGAGTAAGAAACACTAAAAAATTATAGAGTAATATCCATGAAACAATACAATCATCATGTCCTAATCTCACAAACCACAATGCAATAGTCAATCCCAACTGACACTTATCCCCCATCCCCATGGACACCACCCCCACCCCCTTGGACACCCCATGGACACCAGCACCCCCTTGGACATCCCCCACCCCTCTGGACCCCCCACCCCTGGACAACCCCCACACCTCTTGATAGCCCCACACCCCCTTGGAAAACCCCAGCCCTCCGGGACACCACCCCCCACATCCTACCCACTTGGACACCCCCTGGACACACTCAAACCTCTGGACAGCCCCCCGAACCCTCCAGACAGCCCCCACCCCCTGGACACCACCACCACCCCCTTTGACATCCTTCCACACCTACTTGGACACCCTCAACCACCTTGGACAGCCCCCACACCCCCCTGGACACCACCCCCCACAATCTTTGACACCCCCTGGGCACCCCCACCCAACTGGACATCCCACCCAACCCCCTTGGACACCCCCACACCCCTGGATTGTCCATACCCCCCTAGACACCACCTCCACCCCCTTTGACATGCCCTACACCACCCTGGACACCCCAAACCCCATTGGACAGCCCCCGCACCCCCTGGACCCCAACCCAACCCCTTTGACACCCCTTGGAAACCCCCACCCAACTGGACAACCCACCCAACACCCTGGACACCCGCACACCCCTAGACTGCCCCCACCCCCCGGACACCACCCCCCCCCCCCCCCCGCTTTGACATCCCTCACACCCCCTTGGACACCCCAAACCCCATGGACAGCCCCTCAACCCCCCATGGCATGACCCCCATCCCCCTTTGACGCCCCCTATAAACCCCCACCCAACTGGACATCCCACCCAACCCCCCTGGACACCCCCACCCACTTCAACAGCCCCCCACCCCATTGGAAACCCCTTGTACGGGCACACACACATCATAGAACACACAAAAATCGTAAACCTGCATGAAATCACTTCCATAGGTTTATTCAACCAGAATAGAATTTAGCATGGTATAGATGAACACTGTGAAACTAACCATGATTGCATGAACAATTAAAAATAACATCTCAATAAATTAGTTTAGGGAAGTACGAAAAAAACCAAAAAGGAGTCGTGTGAGGCTTACATGAGTGTTGTGAGTCGACCTTATAGATTAGATAATAATAAATATGAAGAATGATGTTTAAAAAACGAGGCTAGAGGGCACAACTTCGTCAAATCGATTTTAGGATTTCCGCATGAGAGAGACAAGTGACAGGTCGCCCGATCGAAGAAAACACAGAATTACTGAATATGGGGCGTGATAAATCATTTAAAGGTTTTATCACATCGGTTATTTAATAATCTATGTGATAAACTATTTTTTTATCTTTATAACGTTGTTTATTTAATAACTGATGTAGAACTCTATTTATCAGGTCAATTTTTTCATAACTGACATGATATATGTCACTTTCTACCGACATCATAAACTGTTGGCTTTGGATTTATCACGTCCATTTTATTATAACCGACGTGGTAAAGCACCGAACGATCATTTATCATGTCTGTTATAAAATAAACGATGTGATAAAGCAATCCAGATTTTATTTTCACGTCGGTTATATAATAAACGATGTCAAAAAGCTAATCTCCGTATATTTTATGTCGGTTATAAAATAATCGACGTAAAATATGGATCATGATCGATCTATCATGTCGGTTATAAATGAACAGATGTGATATATCAATAATTACAGCTTTTCACATCAGTTAGATATTACCGACATAAAAAATTCCGACGTGTTCATTGTTTCTTCCACTAGTGTATTAATGATTCCTCATATGAAGGCTTTAGGTAGGAATCTAATTTGGCCCTATGTAGAAAACGAAAAATTCTTAAATGTGCATATTTTTTTATTTATACTTTCACATAATTCAATACATATTAAACATTTATAATATTATAAAAAACAATATCATGTAAAAAAATTATTTAAATTTAATATTCTAAACTAAAATTCAATTATAAAAATTGGGAAACAAAACCGTTGATCGTGTGTACGATGGACAACAACATCATGAACTGATGTAATTAATTTTCCATACCCATCATTAATGTATAGATATAAAGGTGGAATTAAAATAAATAACTAATATATTTTACATTATTGAACTTCTTGAATTATTCTATCATAAATAGATTCTTACTTTCTATTTCATGGGGAATACAATAGTGTTACTTGTATATACAACAAACAACTTCATCACAAAGAGATGTGATTCATTTTTCTATTATGATTTACATGTATATTATGGAGGATAAAATAAATTAATATATGTGATATTTATAACCATAAAATACTTGTAGATGTATTATATCACATCATACATCATACCTACCAAACTCTTGGAAAAAAATAATGTTCTCCATGCATATGTCTGGACTACCACATTTATGTAAAGATGTTAAATGTTTTTCATATAATTTTTACATGGATGGTAATAAGGATTCATATTAATAATATAATATATATACGTGTATAATGATATTTAATATTTAAATATTAATTAATATTTATTTTCCTTTCTTTCCATTCTTTTTGGACAATGGAAAGAATGTTCTTATATACTTATGACCGACTATTTGTATTAATGATATAATTAATTTTATGTCTTTAACATTAATAGAATAATATATATATATTTATATAAATATTATATTTTATATTAAAATAAAATTTATCATTATTTATATTATTTAATAATTATTAAATAAATTTTATCCAAATTAATCAATTAAAACATGAATAATGAAATTATTATTACACAGAACGTCAATATTAATAATTTGTTATTAATGACTTGGTGATCAATGAAAATAAGTAAAGAATATATGGTATGAAATATATGGTTGTCGTTATGTTATTTATTTATGATAAATTTATATTTATTATATTTGTGGTTTTGAAATATTCAAAGGAATTCGAACCTGATGTTAGGGTTTCATTCCTCACTATTAAATTCATAAGACATGCACCTCATTCACCACATATTCCTTTTTATATTGATTATCTTATACATATTTATATGTAATATCATAAGACTGTTTTTATTCATGGTATTTAAATTTAAATTTTTACTTCATTTATGGTGATTATGGTTGATGATATTACAAAGTGGTAAGGGCTAATTGATCAATCTGGTTATTATTTGGGATTATTTCAGTTAATGTATCTCTGTAAGGAATTTTTTGAAATTAATATTTCAAAATAATTATATATTAATCTCCTATAATAAATCATGATGTATATCATTTAATTTTTATATTTTACCTATAATTTCAACTTAAAATTTCAGAGAAACTGTTTGATAAAAAATGAGACATTATTTATCATTTCGGTCAAAAATCATTTTTCATCAAAATAAGTATTTTCAAAAAATATTTTAAAAAATATTTTTATAATTTTTCAAATAATTAATTAATGAAATATTTATATATATTGATGTTTTATAGAAAAAATATAATTTCATATTCAATTGTTTTTCAATGTAGGCCAAATTTTGATTGACATATAATGGAAAAAGGAATCATTGTTTAAATCTGAAAAGAATGAATAGATCATCCCACAATCATAACCACTAAATGTTTTAAAAATTATTTTATATTTTTTCAATGGTTATATGCAATGAAATTAATATTAAAAATATTTTCAAAAAAAATAATGAAATATCATTCATGAAAACATTATTTCCCTCAAAAATGTTTTTAATGAAAATTTTATGGAATTTATATTAATCAGTGGCATAATCTTTTTTGTACTTATAATACATTATGGATATATTTTATTGATCTCATACTTATTAATTTATTGGATTTTTAATGATTAGTTTGGATGAGGATATATATATTTATTATCATTCACCTAATTACTCATAGTTAATGGTTATGTTTATTTGATTTGGTTAAATATCAAAATTTATTATATTAGTTTCTCTGTAATAATATTTTTTTGGTTATTTTCAATCATTTAGAATGATGATTACATTGTATGTAATAAGTGATTGGTGGGGCCAATGAATAGATATCTATTTTTTAATTACCTGGACAACTCTAGTCCATTCTTTTGCAAAAATAGGGTGTATGAGGTGTTATGGGAGGTTATAGTGACTTACCACCAACACATTGCCAAATTTCTAGTTATGTGAATAGTTTCGTTGGTATAATTACGTGAAAAGTGCAATGGTAAACTGTTTTGAAGAATGTTATCAGAACCATTATGTGAACAGAGAAATGGTTACCTTATGTGATGAGTTTCATCGGTAGCCATATGTGAACAGTGCAATGGTAACCCAATGTGAACAGTGTCATCGGTTGCCTTATGTGAACCGTGCCACGGTAACCTTATGTGAACAGTGTCATAAGTAGGCTTATATGAACAGTTCCACGATAACCTTATGCGAATAGTGTTTTCAGAAATCTGAGGATCAACGATATCCTCTATTTCCATTGCCAAATTTTGAGTTCATGAACAATGTTTCCAAAACGATGAGGTTCAATTGTAGCATATATTTCATTTTCAAAATTTTTAGTTCATGAAATGCGTTTACAGAACGGTGATAAAAAACAATAGCCTCCATTTTCTTTGAATTTTTTTTCATGAATAATGTTTATAGAATGGTGAGGTCCCACGATAGCCTCTATATCCTTTTCCATGTTTTTAGTTCATAAACATTGTTTCATGAATGGTGAGGTCCAATGGTATCCTCTATTTCCTTTTCCTAATTTTGAGTTCATAAACAGTGTTCCAGAACAGTGAGGTCCAATTGTAGCCTCTATTTCCTTTTCCAAATTTTGAGTTTATAAACAGTGTTTCCTGAATAGTGAGGTCCAACTATAGCTTCTTTTTCCAATACCAAATTTGGAGTTCATTAATACTGTTTATATCTTCCTATAGTTCACCCCATTGATGTTTCCATTGACTTAAAATGCATTTAAAGCCTCGTTTTAAGGCCTCTAAGGCTGATTCAAAGGCCATAACTCCTATATTAATTTTTCCAGTGGATTAGGATTCTTTTACATGGTCAAACTACTTGGTTTAATGTGATCTTCATTTAATGGAAAATCCATCTTATCTTAAATTGCAACTCCATTAAATATTATAAAGTGATGAGAAATCTTCTTCCCTAGTTCTTCCTCTTTGTTCATTGGTGTGAGATGTTCAAACATTCAATTATTTCTCATACGATTTGTGCGAACAAACATTCCTCCTTGGACTGGGTCCCCTCTATTTTTGATGTAACCAAGCAGTATCAATCAATCTTCAATATAAGGTATAATCTATCGCCTTTATTTTGGGTTCATCTCCTTCTGTTTCTCATTTATCTCTTATATAATCATATCTCTATGTTCCTGATGGGATTTTCTAAGTTTTATATTAGTGTGTTGGTGTCTCTGCATCCTCGGTTGGGTATAATTGTCATGGCGGGAGTACATGGTAAACCATTGTGCGGATCATTCTCACATAATGAAAGTCAGTAACCATTTGAGAAATTGGATTCAATGCTTCTCTTTCCTTTTATGTGAAACTATAACTTTATCATGTTTTATCCTACTGGATCACAACAAAATTAACATAATAAAAATTTGACCTAGATAAATAAAGTTATATCGATCGTATTTTTTTCATCCTATTTATCTATATAGTGTTATATCAATTATTCCTTTTTAATGTTATTGTTCTTGATGGATATTGGTAAAGAACATAAATTTGGAATTAATTGATACTTGATTGGCTAAAGATAAAGTGGCTTGTGAATGAATCTTATTGTTGTTGTTGTAATATTATTCTAATTTAATTGATGTAGTAAGCTTGTTAATTCAATTTGTGATATCCCAATATTTAGGTTTCCTATAGATGGAACCTGTGAATAATAAATCGGTTAATTCAATATGGATTAAAGAACTAGTTGTTTGATAAAAGACAATTCATTGTAGGGTTCTGATTTACCCTCTTTCTTGATTAAGGACCAAGATCCCAATTGATATGATGTTTCTTCAATTGTTGCTGGAGTGTTGATATGAGCCTCGATGGCTATGATGATATGTGGGGGCATGAAGGCCTATTGGTTTTTGCAGCATTTGACACCGAGATTGGATAGATGAATCAGTTTATGCATGTGGGTGTTAGAAAGGACATCAGGGATGATGAAACGTGATGGATGTGAATGATTGGAGACTTGATGAATCTTGTTTGTGTTTATACTCTTTACATTCACCACTACTCAAGGTAGTTGGGTTTCATACACTACTTCCACAAAGGGGTGAAGACACATTGTGTATTCCATGTGATTTCTATGTTTAGCTTATCAAGGGAGGACGATTATATTATATTTCTATAGTTTGAAAAGACATGATGGTTAGTTCGTCAAATCTCTGATTTAATCCCCCTTGTGTTTAGTATATTGGAATTTTTTTCTAGAATTCCTTGGAATATGGGAATGAAATAATGTAGTTAATAAATGATTGAATAAATGATATTACCCCAAGGGGTTGTAGCTTGGTGGGATGCAATGATGAATTTCCAATTAAAAGGGATAGTGGACTTTGAGTGTGATTCTATTGAAATTTAATGTGTAATTTGTAATGGATAATTAATGTTTAATTAATAAATTAATGATTAGTGAAACTAATAAAAGGGAATGAAGTAACATAATTATTTTCTTAATAGGTTGTGTTCTCCTAGGATACCTAGTCATAGAAGTGGCAGCAGAGAGTCTGAGAGATGTTAGCTGCAGTTGTGTCTAAGAAAATGTTATGCCCATAGCGTGGTTTTGAGCTGTAGAATAATCTATACTATTTGAGTTTCTAAATTCTATTCCACGTTGTCAGTAAGTGAAACTGATGCCCCATGGATTTTGTGCCCTTGAGGGGTGTTTTCCCTAACATTCCAGTGGGTGGATGGATGGCTGACTACCCCCATTGGCCCCTATCTCTTCTCTTATATTTACTTGTGTTTGAAGAACAATGGTTAATTTTACCCATATATGTGTGTATATGGCTGTAATACCTTGTGTTTATTCACTCACATATATACTGGATATAGTTTCCTATAGACTACTAAAGGTGAAACCTGTATAGGCTATGATGGATTGAGAATCCTTACATGGTGTATGGTCTATAATGGATTGAGGATAAATAAAATGTGTATGATACACATTATACGAGTTGTGGTGGCTCCAAGAATCTACTGGGTTACTTATCTTATGTGAATGTGGTGGTTTTGTTGCACGATTTACATTATGTGGTGCTTCGCCCAGGTGAATGCAGGAAAGCCTTACTAGAGAGAGATGCTTTTGATGTGGGACATTGGGGAAAGGTGACAAACCAAAGAGGAAGTAGTAGTTGGGTACCCATGATATTCTCGGTTATATTATATACACGTATATGCAATACATGGTGAGAGTATCCCTAGTAAGACTGGAAACTTAGTTTACCTTTTTATGTGATGAGTTATTTTTAATTATTGTTCATTGTGCTTTAGAATGCTTTCATTAATTTTGAACATGAGGCTTTGAGGAGGATCCAATTGAGTATACTTTTATTCTCATCTTATGAATATATAAACTATTTTTCAGGTCACTTGTAGTAGGTTGGAGGTCTGGATGGTTGCTACTTGTTGGGGTTTCATGAGTTGTTGGGGATTCATGGACGATACTTTTTTTCTATCTTTAGTGAACCTGTAGATTTTTCATTTTAGTTTTGTAGTATTGATTGTCATTACATATGTGTACTTGGGATTTATTTTAAATTGAAGTCTGACTTGGAGTTAGTTGGTGTCAGTCTTATCTCTCTATTTCACGTGTGTTTTCGTAGAGTGTAATGCCTCTCATATGTGTGTTTACTATACCCTAGGTGTTATTATCCAGATCGGGTCCTACTAGAGGTGGAACTCGGGGTGGGGGGTCGTTAGATCCCTTCTCAAATTGTTAGCCCAAGAGGAGAACACATTGTGTGGAGGGGGTCTTGACAATGTGGTATCAATGGTCTAGTTGAGAGATATCATGTAGTTTGGTCTTATGAACATCTGAGGTTTCATGGGTTGGTAAGGAAATTGTGTCAGTAAAGATTAGCAAGTGATGTAATCACATGAGATTGGTTGTGACAAGGGCATTTAAGGCCCCATATGATCTGATGTATGGACCTTTAATTTTACAATGGATACTAACTGTGGTGATACAAGATGCATGGTAGAGTCCTAGGAAAGGATAGGGAATAATTCATTCTTGTTCCTCTATTTGAATTGGAAGAACATTGGATATGGTTACCTAAAATGTATAAATGTAAAAAATTAATTAATTAATGATGTTCCTTCCTTATTCAATGTTCAAGAGCTCTTACTGTTTGTTATTTTACCGGTATGGCTCCAGGTTCTCGTCCTCATCGTGATAACATAGAAGATGTTCAGAAGGATGTGCGAGCAGATCGTTGTAGGGTAGATGATAACGAAGACAACTCATGATGGAATATACTATGGGAGTTTTAGCTCCGTAGTCTCCAGAAGAACGAGGTCTCTATTTCAGATGCCATCACAGAAGACTGGTGGGAGGAGGTTGAGATCGGAATCAGTTTGAGCCATGCTCAGAAGGAGCACTGGGTGAACATGGTTGTGACGGTGTTGTGTGGAGAATAAAGGAAGTGGTTTTTCTTGTTCATTAGGGATCGTGAGGAGTCAACAATCTCATTGGAGGAGTTCCGAGACAATTTTAGAGTTGATTTTCCTTCGTTGACCACGAAGTGTCTAGTCGCTAGGGGATTCTTACCCATCGACAGGGGATATCTATTGTGCGAGAGTATGAAATCAGTTTCCAGAACATTTTACGATATGCTTCAGACCATTTTCCAGATGATGAGGCAAGGGTGAGTCATTTTGTGGAGGATATATATTCAGAGATCATGATCTGTGTCACCCCATTTATGTTGAAGACTTGTCATGAGATGCTAATGAGGGTATAGGTCATTTAGAGGACATTGGTAAAAACTGGATCATCACGATAGGGGATTCATCATGATTCCTCATGTAGTAGAGATGTGGTCTGAGGTTCCCAGTTTTGAGGGTAACAATGTTTCAGTTCGTCTGGGGGTAGGTCATAGTCCATAGCATCTTGTTTCTCCAGGGGTAGCAGCTCAGTACCCTATGCCAAGGAAACAAGTACATGTTTTTTCTTGTGGTTGTTGTGGTCGTCCTCAACAAGATTGACTGACCTTTCAGAGTAGTCATCAGGATCCTAGTGTTCTACTCCTGGTTCCTCTGTTGATGCAGTTCATGACACGGTATTATTAGTAGGATGCACAAGCATAAGATCTGCAGATGGTATAAGTGGTAGCCATAAGATAGCCACATGACACTCCCCGTCATCAGAGATTAGACCGCAGGAATTGCGGTGGTCATCATCATGGTCAGAGAGTTTTTGGAGGATGTCATGGTTAGCTTCATGCTTTTGTGTTTCCATCTCATGGAGGTCCAAACATAGTTCGAGGTACCCTTTTGACATTTCTCACCTTGGTGTATTCCTTGTTTGATTCAGGAGTGACACAGTCCTTCATATCAGAAACCCATGTACATGCATTCGGACTTGATGTAGTGAAGCTTTCAGTGACCTTGGTGTTGACTACAACAGTTGTAAGTCGATCTGACTTGATTGAAGTATGTAAAGACTGCGAGCTAGTGTTGGGGAAGCACCTCTCATGGGGAGATTTACTATGTTTATGAATAAAACCATATGATGTAATCATCGGAATGGATTGGTTTTATTTGGTGTAGGCTATCGTGGATTTCTTTGGGAGGTAGGAAATTTTATTCGATGTGGACAGAGATCGAGTGGTGTTTGTTGGAAAGCAAGAAACATTGATGTGTCATAGGTGTGTTCTGTCCTAATCATCTTTTATGATTGATTTGATGCTGATTTATTCGTAGGATCACCAGTTGGATTTTTCTTCCATCATAGAAGAGTACCCCGATGTCTTTCTAGATGAGGTTGTAGCATTACCCCCTCAATGAGAGATCGAGTTAAGGATCGAGAAACAAACAAGATAGTCTCTTATATCTATGCCTCCATATAGGATGTCCACTTATGTGTTACAATATTTACCCATACAACTTTATGGTCTATTACAATGTGGTTTTGTTTGAGCGAGTGTGTCACCGTGGGGTGCACCCGCTTTGTCCATGTAGAAGGATGACAACAATTCTCCATTGTGTGTCGATAATCATCACTTAAACAAAGCAAAAAATCAAGAATCGCTATCCTCTTCCACATATTGATGATTTATTTGATCAACTGAAGGGTTTATGTTGGTTCTAAAGGATCTAATATCAGTCAGGATATCATTAGATGTGTGAGAATAAGTAGTATATCCTGAAGACTTCTTTTCTTGTCATCATAGGAAATATGTTTTCATTGTAATGTTGTTCGTTGTGATGAACGCAACTGATATATTCATGGGATTGATGAACGTTGTGTTCAATGAGTTCGTAGAAATGTTTGTGGTTGTTTTTATCGATTACATCCTTGTGTACTCCATATCTATGGAGGAGCATGCAGAGCATCTACATGCCATTTTTGGTGTTCTTCAACAACTTCATCTATTTGTGAAGCTTTCGATGTCTCTGTTTTGGGCTCGAGAAGTCCGTTTCATGGGTCATGTTGTTTCCCAACAGAGAGTATATGTGGATCCACCTAAGATAGATGTAGTTGTGTCTAGGGATTCCCCCAAGACTGTATCAGAGGTTCAATTTTTATGTGGTCTCGCAAGCTACTACAGGAGGTTTGTAGATGATTTCTCTTGGGTTCTGATTCCTCTAGAAGCTTTGACCAGTAAGGATCTAGTGTACATATGTACTGATTCGTGTCAGGTAGCTTTTTAGTATATAATTGAGAAGTAAAAAAGTGATCTAGGTGATTGTCTTTCACTAGAGGGAGATCAGTTTGATGTTTTCTACAATGCTTTGCATATTGGGTAAGGATGTGTTCTGATGCAGCAGATATTGATTGTTTCTTATGGCTACCGGAATTTGCATCCCCATGAATGAAAATACACCACTATTGATCTTGAGTTGGCAGAAGTGGTGTTTTCTCTGATGTTTTGGAGACATTACCTCATTGGAGAGTGCTTTGTGCTTTTCACCCATCATAAGAGTTTGATTTATGTTTTCTCCCAGCGTGACATGATCGTACAAAATTTTTTGTGGATGGAGTTCTTAAAGGAATATGACTTCAAAATATTTTATACACCTAGAAAGGGGAATGTGGTAGCTGATGCGCTGAGTTAGAAGTCATGTAGTCATGCAGTGCATGAATATGGAGAATCATTGATAGTAATGGAAGAAATATTAGCATTACATAATTATATTGGAGAATTTTAAGGCAGAAATTGTCTTTTCTAGATGAAGGGGCAGTCATATCTAGTGTATTGGGTGGAAGAGTCTCTATTTGGGATCTTGATGTGGATGTATGGAGTGACCATGTTATTTATTGTGAGGCCCCGGATGTTTGGTATGCGGAAGATCAACATAGAGTGTTGTATCATGGAAGTGTATTTTTTATATGATGATGTGCGATATGATTCTCAGAGATTCCATAGTTCTCCTTTAGTGGTGAATCCTGGAGGGACAATGATGTACCGATCCTTGAGTATAAACTTGTGGTGTCCTAGGTTGTAGTGTGTGGTAGCGGATATTGAGTCTCGATATTTGGTCTGCAATATAGTGAAGTCCGAACACCATGATACTGGAGGTCTCCTCCACATGTATTACTTTCCTATGTGGAAGTAGGATGACATGTCAATGAACATTTTTACTGGTTTACCATTATCTCGGAGTGTAAATGATTCTATTTGGGTGGTAGTCGAAATATTAAAAAAATATCCCACTAAATATAAATCATGGAGTCATGCTCTGTGGACTTTTTGTCGATGTAGTATATGCAGGAGGTGGTGAGAATTCATGGAGTCCCAAGGCTGATCATTTCCGATCGAGATCCTTGTTTTACCTCTACAGTGTGGAGAGGTGCCTAGAATGATATTGATTCCGAAATATGACATAGCATGACTTCTCATCCTCAGATAGATGATCAGATAGATTGGACCATCTAGACTCTTAGAGGCATGGTACACTCTTCTCTCTTTGATTTTTGAGGTTCTTGGATGAGGAACATTCCCTTGGTGGTGTTCTCTTTAAACAATAGTTTTCACTCCTCCATCAGTATGGCGTAGTTTGGATATTTTTTTGGTTGGCCTTTCTATTCACTGTTGTGCTAGACAGGGGTTGGAGAGTCAGAAATTCTCAGACTAAAACTAGTGGAAAATACAACATAGATGGTTCAGGTGACTCGCGAGAGGATGAAGACAGAGCATGATCGTTAGAAATCATATTTTGATCAAAGGAGGAGTCCCATAGAGTTCGATTTTGGGGATCACATTTATTTGACGGTGACACCCCATCGAGGGAAGCAATGGTAGGGTCATGGGAGTAAGCATTCTGCATTGATTTTTGGGACTTTTGAGGTGTTAGCTCTTGTTGGAGATATGGCGTATTGAGTAGCACTTCCCACTTATATGATCCAGATACCTGATGGTTTTCATGTGTCACGACAACGTCATTATCATAATGATTACACTCATATCAATGATTGTGGATAGATCAATGTTGATGATGATGTGACCTTTGAGGAGCAACCTGTGGAGATCCAATACCGCAAATTGAAGGTTTTGTTCATGCATTCTTTACCCATGGATTGTGTCTTGTTGTGATATAGTGGCATGGAGGAGAATACTTGGGATCGTGAAGCATAGATACGTGGTCAGTACCCATGTTAGTTTGATTTTTAATCCTATTCATGTAACAAAGTCCCATTTTTTTATAGACTTTTTTTAAATGATTTGTTGTTCCTAGGTTTCGTAAAGAGGCTTGATCTCTTTAGAGAGGTAAATATATGGGTGGTTGTTCAGAAATATTTTAGTTTCCCTTTTAGGTTGGTTTGGAATTCACAAGGATATGAATGTTTTTAGATGTATCTAAAGTAATTCCCCAGAACACTTTGTTCTATTACGTTGTGAATCATTGGTGTCTATGGTTTTTTGGGAGGTCATGATGACTTATCCCCAATAATTTTCCAAATTTACAATTATGTGAACAATGTCATCGGTACCGTTATGTTAGCAGTACAATGGTAACCGTATGTGAACAGTTTCATCGGTAGCCTGATGGGAACAGTGCAATGGTAAACTTATGAGAACAGTGTTATCGGTAGCATTATGTGAATAGTGGAACTGTAAACTTATGCAAACAGTGTCATCGGTAGGCTTATCTAAACAGTTCAATGGTTACCAAATGTGAATAGTGTTTCTAAAATGGTGATCTTCAACAGTAGCCTATATTAAATCTTTAGTTCACATATAGTGTTACTAGAACGGTGAGGTTCAACGATAACATCTATTTCATTTTCCTATTTTTTAGTTCACGAACAGTTTTTCCAGAATAGTGATGTCCAACAGTAGCCACCATTTCTTCTGCCAAATTCTAATTTCATGAATAGTGTTTCCAGAATGGTGAGGTCCAACGGTAGATTCTATTTCCTTTTCCGTATTTTTAGTTCATGAACAGTGTTTCCAGAACGGTGTGGTCCAACAGTATTTATTTGGACAAATTTTGAGTTTATGAACAATGTTTCTAGAACAGTCAGGTCCAAGGGCAGCCTCTATTTCTGTTTCCAAATTTGGAGTTCATGGAAAGTGTTCTAGAATGGTGAGGTCCAATGGTAGCCACTCTTTCTATTTCCAAATATTGAGTTCATGAACTATGTTTCCAAAACGGTGAGGTCCAACAGTAGCCTCAAATTCATTTTCCAAATTTTATGTTCATGATCAGTGTTTCCCAAATGTGGAGGTCCAACGGTTGCCTCTTTTTTCTTTTTCAAATTATAGATTTTGTGAATAGTTTTTCTAGTTTCCTACAGTTCCACCCTTTCACATTTCCTTTTACTTAAAATGCATTTAAAGCCTCATTTTAAGGTCTCTATGGCCAATTCAAAGTCCATAACTCCTATATTAATTTTTCGTAAGGCTCAGGATACTTTTACTTAGTCAAAAATAGTTGTTTAATATGATCATCTTTTAATGGAAAATACATCATATCTTAAATCGATGCTCCATTAAATCTTCTAAAAGGATGAGATATCTTACTCCCTAGTTCTTTCTAATTGTTCTCGGGTGAGAGATTCTTGTACATTCCATTCCTTCCTGTAGGTGTTTTGTGATCAAGCATTCTTCCTTGGATTGGTTCCCCTCTATTTTTGATGAAACCATGTAGTATCGATCAATCCTCATTCTATAGTACGATCTATCATCATTCTTTTGGGTTTATCTCAAATTGTTTCTCCATTCCCTTTTATGGAATGTTATCTCCATGTTCCTAATGGGATTTTCTTGGTTGTTGGCCGGTGTGCTGGTGTCTCTGCATCCTATGGTGGATACAGTTGTCATAAGGGGAGGAGATCATAACACATTGTGTGGCTCGTTCTTGTATAAAGAACATTAAGAACCATTTGAGGTGGGGGATTCATAGATTCTCTTTTCATTTACGTGAAACTTTATAGTTAGCATGTTTTATCCCACTAGATCGTAATGAAAATGACCTAATAAATATTCGAACTAGATAAATAAATTTTTATTGATCATATGTTATTGCATCTTGTTTTTCTAGATAGTGTGATATCTATGTTTTCTTTTTATACCTTTTCATTCTTGAAGGAATTTTTTAATGATAGTAAAGCCAGAATTAATTTTTATTTGTTTGGATAATGACAAAGTGGAATGTGAATGTACCTGACTGATGTTTTTGTAATTTGATGCAAAAAAAATTGATGTAGTAAGTAATGTTTAATCAAATTGTGATAGCTTACTGTTTTGGTTTCCCATAGATGGAACCCACGAATAATAAATAAGTTTATTCAACATGGATTAAAGAATTGAATTTTTGCTAAAATATAATTCTTTCTAGGGTTTTGAGTTACCCTCTGGCTTTTTAAAGGCCAAGATCCCAATTGATATGATGTTTTTTTTGCTGCTGAATGTGTTATTAATTGTTCCTCGATGGCTATTCTGATATGTGGAGGCATGAATGCCAATTATTTGTGGTAGTAGTTGATGCTTTGAGGGGAGAGATGCATTGTTTTATGCATACGGGTATTGGGGAGTACACTAGGGATGATGAAATGGGTTGGATGTTAATGCTTGGATGCATGCTGAATCTTATTGGTTTTTTATCATTTTCACATTCCCGACTTCAAAAGACAGCTACTTTGATTAACCTCCTTCAAAAATGGTTCAATGAAACGCGGGTTATGCCCCACATTTTTTATTTTTATCTTCTTGAGGTAGGAGGGGTCTATTCTCTTTCTAAAGGTGTCAATGACTTGACGGGTAGTCCATCTACTCACCGAGTTGTCCCCCCCTTGTGTTTAGTAGCTTCGAATGTTTTTATAGAATTCATGGGAACATGGTAATGTAATAATTTTGTTAATTAATGATTTAATAAATGAGGTTAACTCAAGGGGTTGGAGATTTATTTGACGTAATGCTGAGGTTTCAATTTAAAGGGACAGTGGACTTTGGTTGTAATGCTAATAAAATTTAATGTGGAAATGTTAATTATTAATTTATTTTTATTGAATTAATAAACATAGTAGGAAATTGATAAAAAGGTAATGATGTAACATAATAAAGATCATTAAATGGATGTGTTCATAGAGGATACCTAGTCGTAGAAGTGGAAGATGGGAGTCTGAGAGACGTTAGAAGTAGTTGTGTTTAAGAATATATTTTTCCCATAGTTCGGTTGTGAGGTATAGTATATTATGGACCTTTTGTGTTCAATATGATTCTCCACCCCATAAGTTAGGGAAATTGACATCTCAGGGATTTTGAGCCCTGGGGGGTGTTTTCCCCAACAATTCGGTGGGATGATGGATGGATAACTACTCCCATCGTCCCCACTCACTTCTATTGGAAAATACTTGTGCTGGTATCCACAATGGTTAGTTTTCTTCATATATGTGTGTAATGGGATGTAATGTATTGTGGTTATTCCCACATACATATTATGGATATAGTTTTCTATTGATTAATATGGGTGTAACATTCAAAGGCTATGATGGCATGAGGATCCTTACTCGGTGTATGGGATATAATGGATTGAGTATTAATACTACTAATATGATATACGTTATGCGAGCTGTGGTGGCTCCCAAAAACTATTGGGTTACTTTGATTACATACATTTGGTGATTTTGTTGCTTGATGTTCATGTTGTGATGAATCGCCCAATTGTCTGTGGCAAACAATTTGGGAGAGAGATTCTAAGGACATGCGACATTTGGGAAAAGTGGAAAACCCATTTGGAATTTGTAGCGAGGTGCCCTTGATATTATTTATTATATTATAAACTCTTATAGGTGATACATGTTGAGTGTAGCCATGGTGAGGTAGATAACATAGTATACCATTTTAGGTGATGAGTTATATTTAATTTTTGTTCATTGTTCTTTTGAAAGCATTCATTAATTTTGTCACGAAAGGCTCGCAGCTAGATCCTACTGACTATGCATTTATACTCACCCTATGTATATATAAACATTTATCTAGTCACTTGTATCTGGTTGGAGATCTGGTTAGTTACTACTAGCATGGGGTTGCAGGAGTTGTTTGAGCTTCATGGTCGTTGGAGTTTTTTTTCTTTTGGGTATGTGTAGTTTTCTCATTTCAGTTTTAGTAGTTTAGCATAACATTTCAAAGGGGTACTTGAGATTTATTTTATAGTTCATTCTGACTTGGAGTTTGTTGTTGTTTGTCTTATCTCTCTCTTTCACATGTGTTCTCTTATTGGGTAATGCCTCCCAACTATGTGTTTTTTATACCCTCAGTGCTAGTCGCTATCTTGGGGTCGACTGTAGGTGGGACTCAGGGGTCATTATCTCTCTACTCACATTACCGGCCCAGGTGGGGTACACATTGGGGGGAGGGGGTCGTGAATGTTTGATTCATCAACAAATCTAATTTGAAAAATCAATTATCCAAATTTGTAGGGTTATATTCTACAAATTTAAACTCTCCTATGTAATGTATTGATAGTATGTTTTAGATGTTTGACATTATTCGTTCCATCACTATGATGTCATTAATTCATATTTATGTGAATATTCAGTTAGTTACAATATCATTGGATATGTTTCAATCATATGTGATTATTTATACGGATTTCTTATTTCATTATTTTTATCCTCCATATTATGGTCATATTATTAATTAAATTAAATTTTTTGAATCTTTTTAACATAAAATATTTTATATGATTATATATTCATGACATATTATGATGTATGCATACCATTTATAAGAATATGATATCCAATGGATGCATATAGATTACCTAATAAATGCAGGAATGGTTTGAAATTTTTGAAACATTAATTTTATAAATTAGCTTGTTCCCACTCAATAAAAGATATGACCACTCACAATCTACCTCAAAATAATTCAGTATATCTAGAAAAACATATGATATTGTCGAATCAATGACCATTCTTCAAAATCAACAATATATTTCTTTAAAACTTCAGAATTTTAATTATATTCCTAGGATTCATTTATAGATACTATTTTTTTATTTTTTTATTACATATCTTTGGTTTTTCCCCTTTTAGTGTCTTTGGGTAAATTTGGATATGTTTGAAGAAATAAAGAAAGTTCATGGTTGACACAAGATATTCCAAAACCCTGCACACAACCCAAAAAATCTTGAAACCCTGAATAGTAAGTATTTTCAATGATAGTTAACATTTTATCAAAATGAGTTCCCCAATTAGTGAAATTGTTCCCCCATAAAGAGTTTCACAGTTTGGAGAACCCATGTGCCCTGATCAGCAGACAATGATTACAAAATTTTACTCCCTATAATTTATTTGAATATCTTATTAACACCCTTCTAAAAACCATATGCAATTTAGATTTATCCAACAAGATTTCTATCAATTACATATCCTCAAAAATGGATTCCAACGACATATGATCTCCATTGATTTAAATTCATTGAACATTTGGGATATATGAACAACTTCGGGTGTATGGTTTCATCCTGATTGTTTTCCCATCAATATCACATTCTTCTACAATCCATTTTATAATTTTTCAAACTGTTTTTGTTTGATATTGGTATATTATTGTTGACCTTCATATATATATGAATGATATTTATTTTTTTCTTAATATACATATTTATATGTTGTTGTGACTCTCAAATTATGGGGATTTTCGTTAGCGATCATGCGTCAAAAAATTGATGTAGTTGGTCTATATATAAAATTATGAAGTCTTTATTTAAGTTATCTCTATGTAATTAAATAATTTCAATTGCATGTTTACAAATTTTTTTCTTGATTTCATTAAATAATTTTTTTCATTAATTAATTAAGGAGATGCGAAATTTGGGCTTTTTGAGAATTATATATTGAGATAATTATTTATAGATATAATTATGAATTTATCATTTTTTATTTCGAGATAATTAATTGATAAATTATTTATTTTTTATTTATAATTGATAATTGATATGAATAATTTTTTAATTGATTTTGATATATTGAAATTCTTATTGGGAAATTTTTTTAATAGAATTAACTATGGAAATTTGAGTTGGTGGAAATGAGGAATTAACTGATGAATTAATTAATTGGATTATAATTCCAAATTAATATAGGAATTAATTAAGGTAAATATTGTGATAATCCAATTTTTTATTTAGTAATTAAATTAAATTTCTTAGTTATTTATTGAATTGACTAATAGAAATTAATATATTAATTAATTATTTAATTAAGTTAACTACTTTATGTAATAAATTAATTATCAAAATTAATTAATATTGATGAGGTGATTAATTAATTAATTAGTTCAATAATTTTATTGTTCTGAATAGTTAATTCCTGAGTTATCTAATGTAATTTTTGTGTTTAACTAATAATTTAATTAGTAAAGGATTTTTTGTGACTAATTATTTTTTAAATTAATTAATGTTATTGATGTGATTAGTTAATTGATTAATAAACTAATGGAGTTTTTGTGTTTAAGAAGTTTTTGAATTAGAAATGGAAATGATGTAGATAATTAATTGGGGAATTAGTTATGTTTTGATGAATGGTAACATGTTCATTTGATTTTGAATTTGAGAATAGTGACATTTTCATTCAATTTTTTGAATTAATGAATAGTAATATGTTCTTTCAATTGTGTGAATTAACGAATTGTTACATGGTCATTAAATTTTTGGAATTAATGAATTGTAACACGGTCATTCAATTGTATGAACTAATGAAAGGATAAATTTTCTTTCAATTCTATGTATTAAGTAATTATAAAAGTGGAATTCGGAAAAATGATATTCCATGGGAATAATTTATACTCCAGCAGAAGCCGATGAAGATATTGGGACATGATTTTCAATCAGTACTTGGGGGG
Organism: Viscum album; assembly: GCA_963277665.1. Lineage (NCBI taxonomy): Eukaryota > Viridiplantae > Streptophyta > Magnoliopsida > Santalales > Viscaceae > Viscum > Viscum album. Next base: position 860,667,197 of record OY728152.1, on the reverse strand, counting down.
GATTATGTTGTTAAATAAAAAATAGTTGATAATGTGATATCTATTTATTTATTTAATGTGATATATTCATTATTCAACTGTATACACTATTATTTGACTGTATATTATTACTATGATGTGGGTAGTGGCCTAATTATTAATAATAACATGCTACTCAAGATTCTTTTATGGTACCCAAATAGATTTCATGGTTGAAGTAAAAGATAAGGAAAAAGTCCATGTGTTATGTGGATGAGTCGAGATGGAGCATGAATGTGGGAACCATATATGATTCAGGTCCCATTTGGGAGTCATTAGTGTCCTTACATTTGAGTTTTCATTTTAAAACGTTTCATCCTCTAGAGAATGAATTTTTTTCGATTTGATATTGTATCTTTTGTGTTTGTCATTATGTGATATTGGAATATTTCTATTAATTATCACATATTTGGTTATAGTTTATTTAGTTTCCACTGGTGTTTTACTCTACTAATGAGGTTACAATATCTCCACTAATAATATTAGACCCTCACAGCTACTCAGTAGACTCTGGCATTTGGATACATGTTCATGAGGTAAAGTGACAAATAGGTTTGGGACCCCAATTTGTGTCACCTAGGTAGGGAGGATAAAATGTGGTATTAGAGGTATTTTTATTTTATTATTCTTTTGTCATAATATTAATGAAGTTTCTATAGGATACTAGGATGATTTTTTCCATAGTTATGAGTTCATGCATGTGAGTAGCTTACACATGTATGGGTAGAACTCATCTATGTATGGGGGATTATTTTAATTTCAATTTTAAATTATAGTTGAAAATTATTTCATGTTGGGGGATTATTTTTTATTCGATCATTAATGATGATGATATATTCATATATTGGACTAGTGTCTTGGTAAGGAAAGAGATTTGAGTTCCATGCATCATTTATTTAACTCAGGCCAAATGGAACATTCATCATTATAGAAATGCTTGACAAAATATGTTATTGGTAATTGGTTGAACAAGAAATATTTTTCCTTACATTTGAATTTTAATATAAAATGGAAACTAACATGAAATTTTGAAATATTTTTTAATGAATAAATATGAGAATGTATTTTACCCAAATTTAAATCACGAATAATGGATATGTGTTTACCGTGTTAACCTAGACATAGGTTCCAGAATGATAAGTATATTGATAGCACCACGATCTTGACTATGTGTCAATGTATGGGGAAAAATTGTTCTCTCTTATTATTTTTCCTCTTACATAATCATTGTATAATATTTTAATGTGTCTTATGGTGTGTGTTTGGAATTGTACAGGTTTCCCTCCAATATAATACTTGTGGAGAAGATGAAAAAGGACATTGTTGGGGATGATCCTCTTGTGGTGGAACATGAGAAATTTATAGTGGTAGTTGAATAAGTATAGGATATGTTTCGAGAGAAATTTTCTTACTTCATTTTGATTAAGGAAAGAGACACATGGAGGGTTATAAAGAGTATACATGATCTGATGATGGTGTTTCACTAGCATCACATTCCAAATTTTACTAGAGATGGGGGACCTATGTTAGCTGAATTCTGGGATGAGTCTATTGGGATGATACATGCCCATTAGATACCCTTGATTAATGGAGGATCGTATTGGTTTCTAATATGCAATGACTATTATTGTGGTGAAGTTGGGATATTGAGGTTTGGACTATGCTTGAACATACTTAAATGTAATAACCTTACGGTCGACTTCCACACATACTTCATGGAATAGCCATACGACCAACTTCCATAACCAATGCATTGGAGGTTATAACATAACCACCCATCCTGGTATTCACAGAACCACCCGTCATATGGTTTATCATGTAACCACCAGTAAATTGTCCAAGTAACATCATTACACATAAAATATTGAAAATATAAACATTTTAAAAACAACATTTCATTATCAATCACAATAAGTAATTCCAAGATATTGAATTAATCAATCCATTTTCAAAAACCATTTAAAAGACATTTTTGAATCAATGTGTCCCATACCACTTTGAAGATTTTAATGGAATTATAATTTTAAAACATTAATGTCCATAAGAATAAATACTGAAAACCATTTCGAAAACATGGACATTAAAGATAATGATTTAGAATAATAAATCTTTAAAACATTTAAAACTATATTTTTGTTAATGAGTTTTTAACAAAATGAGAGACACTTAAATAAAAATAATTGGGGAATAACATTTAATCCGAGCTTTATAATATCATGAGAATAAAGGGATTCAAGATATAATATGTCAAAGGATAGTATACACACCATATAAGAGTGAATTGGTGCATATCAACAATGAAGTCTCAATGGAAATTTAAATTGAGATGAAATCCATTATAATGATGGTATCCATAAATTAAGGATAAATCTATCACATAATTATGTGTGAGAAATATAAATACACCAAATATAAGTGGATATTATGTATGAAACAATCAGAGGTAATTCTCACATAATCTAGGAAAAAAAACCAATGACATAGATATTTAACTCAATGAAATGAGATTGGGTTATTATTTCCCATACTAGTTCGTAAGAATTTATCAATGAGATGATTATGTATAGAAATAGTATATCAACACAAAGGATTATGGAAATTAAAACATATATATTTCACACATAATCATGGCATAATAAAATCAATAAGTAGAGGTTTAACACAAAGAATTGAAAGTGGGTTAAGAAGTTCCTTTATAGAAATCCGATAGCCTAACGACGTCACATTAAAATTCAGAAAATGAGTTGATGAGGGAGAAAATGGTATCTCATCCCTGGGACATAAAATTTACATAAATAAGGATATATAAGAACATATCCCAACATAATAGTATGTGAATTAAAAGACATAACAAAAGAACTGTTTTAAAAAGAGGAGGGTGAAAGGTCCCCTTACCGAGTTGGGTAACTTTCGAAACGTACACCCCATGGAATAAGGGACATACAATGAAGATGTAAATACCCATAAATGAAATTATATTACAAAAAAATATATAATAATGGGTAGTAAATAAACCACTCAAAGGAAATAGTGGAAAACATAGTATAAATGTCACGAGAATAAAAGTGAGATGAAAAATCCCTTATGAAAACTCGGCAGCCTAACGGCGCCATGTAAAACTTCCAAAAATGGATTTATGAGATCAAATAGGGTCTCTCATAATATGAACATAAAAAGTACACTATGATTAATATAAAAAGAACATCCAAAAACATAAGAAGTATGATCTTAAAAGAAATGACATAAGAGAGAGTACATAAAAAGAAAGAGAGAGGGTGGATCCCTTACCTCAAGTCTGACTTGTCTTGTTCGTTTCTTTATATTCCTGAATAATAAACTTTGGTCCTTTTATAATTTATTAAGTAACTCCTTTAAATATTATTATTCAGTTCATATCACATATTATAATGTTATAATAATTGGTTAATAAAGTGAGTTCATATCAGACGTTTTTGTCGATGTTCGGTACATGAGTAAAAATTGAACTTGTTGGAAAAGAACTTTCCAAGTAGTTATAGGTACATCATATGAAGAATAGTATTAATATTTTAAAAATCATATATATCTAGTATATAATAATTTTTTAATATTCCATAACATTTGGAGATAAAAAATTAAAAGCATTGTTCATGGAGACGGTAGTCTGTACGTACTCATGAACGCTATTTTCATTTTTTCTCATATTAATGTAATTACTGTTAAAAGAGAGATATATATATATTATAATTCCAGAATGATATCCATAATATAGATGTAATATATGACATATATATCCACTATATATATGTATTTTATAATAGTACATAACATTTGGAGATAAGAAATGAAATATACCGTTCATGGAGACGGTAGGCTGTACGTACGCATGTACGCTACTTTCAATTCTTTGGCACATTAATGGAATTAAAAATAGAAGAGATATATATATATATATTATAATTCCAGTATAATATATATGTTATATAGATCACATAAATTCATCAATTTCATTCTTTTTACATTCCATTTATTGCATGAACGAGTCACATCACACGAGGGGGCGGTAGTCCACACTTCCTCGTATGAAATTATCGCATTTGCACAACATGAATGGCATAAAAGAATGTTTTAAATCTAAAATTCAGAATCATATAGAAAACATAATTACCATATATATCATATATAATATATAGTGACATCATAATGGCCACTATGAATGTTGTTAAGAGAAGATTGAACAATCATTGTTTCGTGTGGTAGAAATTCGCCATCCACAGAAATAGTAAGTTCTTTAACCATTAGACGAAGGTGTGTGTAAGTGTAGCTCGAATCATTCACATACACTACTACAAATATGGCTTATAATAGCACTAAAATTGGCCTTTAATAGCACAAAAAAAGATCTGTTAATCTGGTAGAAGATAAAGGGGGTCCCCTATATCAGCACTAAAAATAGCGTTGATAAAGGTAATATTTATCAGCGCTATTTTCAGCGCTGATAAATGTAAAATATAACAATGCTATTGTGAACGCTAATAAAAACTACATTTATCAGTGCTCAGAATAGCACTGATATATTATCCATTTATCAGCGCTTAACTAGCACTGATAAAGGCCAAAGATCCTATCCAAAACCAGAACCTGCACAGAACCTGCCCAGCACCTGCACACATTACAGCACCAACACATAGTCCAAACAAAACCTGCACACAGCACACACAACACCCACACACAAAGCAAAGAAGAACAAAAAATGATACATACATTTACTTGAAATCCTGAATACAAAACAACACACTTCTATATACATTCAAACAATGTTTAATTTGGTTACAATTACATTTATCCAACAAATAGTTAAAAAAATGATGTTCCATCCTTTTTGTATCCATCAACTCTAAAAAATTGTCGTCCATGGCGGAGGTTTCCGAAAAAATCATTCGAACTGAGGAAAAATATTTCACCTACATAATAAAACAAATATTATGTTAGTAATATAATAATGAAATAAAGAATGGGGTTACTAAATGGAATTATACTAGTGAGGCACAAAACATAAAATAACCATTTATACCAGTGAGGCACAAAAAATAAAACAAATATTTTGTCCCCCCAGTCCATAAAAAAGAAGCACACATGCCCCCTTCCCCAGCACACCCACTACACACTACCCATCCTCGAGCACACTCCCTACCCTTGCACACTCCCTGCCCCCTGAACACCCCCCTCCCCCTTCCCCAGCACACCCCTGCCCACTGCACTTCCCCCTTTCCCATTGCACACCCCCCTGCCCACCCCCTACATATTTCAAAAGAACCCAGCACACCCCCTACCCCTTCCCCCTACAACTTTCCCCCCTTCCCCCTTCCCCAGAAAACCACCCCTTCCCTCCCACCATGTCCCCCACACATCATAAAGAAAATACCTTGTATGGAAATTGTGCTCAATTTACATTATACACATCATATATATCAACACATTCTCATGTACTTTCATTCAATGTAAATACACATATATAGAATCTCTACATCTCATAAGAAAACCATCATTAAAATTCACAAACACGTTAAATCCATTTGAAAACACCCATCAAACAACTTTCTCATTTCTTCAAACACATTTAAATGACTTAACCATGAAAATCCAAGAGAAATACAATTGCATTCATTTTAAAAATAACTTTCAAGTCTATAAACACCCCAAATTCATTTGATAACACATTTTTAACCACACAAACATTTTATATAGTACACTTATCAAGCAAATACATGATAATAAAATCATAATATAATGTAAAAGCATGGAATCACCTACAAAAATCGTGGAATCTTCCGAAATCTGCTGGAAAACATAAAACCACACCTCCACAATACGTTAATAAGGACAAATTAAACATTAATATTGAATATATAAATGGAAACCCATGTTTAACCTGTGGTATTCCATGAGTTTAACATCCCACAAGGATAGAGGGTCATTATTTAATGTCTTACAGAGATGTAAGACCTGAGACGATCAAAACACATATAAAGGTGGATCAGGTAGGAACATCTCTAGGAGGGAGCACCTGGAATGTTTACCAGATTGATGGATCAAAACGCCCAATGAGGTCTGACCCAAGTGTGGTGCATCCCATAAAGGAAGGTTTCTCATTTATAAGAATTATTCGGATGCAACTATGGGAAATACAAGAGGGAAAATAAGCGAAGGTGTACCCCAGGGAGGGGGTCACCATGGTTTACCATTGGTTGGGATTTAACCTCATGGAGGCTTCCTACGTACCCTATTTAGAATACAAGGATCAAAACCCATATATTTAAAAGAGGTATGTTGTGGGTATTGCCCATGGTTATCTTCCCTTCAAACTAGGAATACTCTTGGTTGGATGAGTATGGGAGTTGTGGGGCATATGCATTGTCAGATTCTCAGGTTCTTCCAAGAGTAGCAATGGGATGAATGGGACATACGTTCTATGATGGACAATGTGAATGGGGTGATCCTCGTAAAGAGGCATGAGGCACAAAAAACATGTAAAGATATCTGTAAACATTATTTATGGTGGCCATGGGGCTTATCAGACTCCCCATACCTTCCATAAACACCTCAAAACATCACAAGGACAAGATTCTACATGATGGTGCATCACAGGGTTGATTCTTTTGATGATATACTGGTCGTTTGCGCTTGGATTGCATCTCAACCAGTCTTTCCCTTACATGAATTATCCTAGGACACATATTTTGGTTCCAAAAAATCCCTCAACGATACTGATTAACTCATGCATCTACCTATAAATAATTGTGCAAGTCAAACAACAAAACATGTGCTCAAATACAAGTTCAAAAAAATGAGATACAGAAAATGGATTTTGTTGAACCTTGATGGTTTCTTCATTCACCCCATACGCACTGCATACCATAATGCCTTATATCAATATTGATTTGTTCAAAGATCAATAATATGAATCCGGAGATAGAAATCATTGAGTAATAAATTAATATTTCAATACATCGGAGCATTCTCAATTCACCAAAGATGGTTGGATGATAATCAATGATTATATATAGATAAAATAAGTGGTAGGAATTAACCTTCATCCTATATGTATACAATCTTCCATCAGGTATGTTTCCGATTCGTTTCGAAACACATGTATATCATCTTCTGAATATAAGTTTTTGCGACAGTCAGGGTAGTACTGAAAAAATATAAATACACAAAGGATTAATAAATATTTTAAATGAAATCATAATTATTTTCAAAAATACCTCATCAGGGATCCTAGTTTGTTGATAAAATACGATCTATTTCATAAATTTACAATCATAATAACCACAGTCCATTCCATTTGTTTTTTTTGGACACCACAGAAACATAAACCACAATAAGTAATTTTTTTGATATGTGTTTGGATAGTGAAATGTTATTATATATACCCTGATACTCTTCCAGTTGAAGATCTGGTAGGCTTGCTCATCCTTATGCCCTGGATTCATTCCATGCATTAGATGATATTGATGCACCGCCCTATCATAAAAGAATCCTCATTAAATGATAACATAAATTATATAACTAGATGTTTAGTTTTAAAATGTTGGATCTAGTGTATTACAAATTTACCAATTTCATCATGCGTGGTAGGTTTGTTGGATATCCATGCATTTAATCCAGAAAATAAATCTTTGGAGTATCCAAATTGACTGCAATCAGCATCCAATGCTCCCTAAAAATTCAAAAAGGAATAAGTAAAGAATGAAATGAAAATATAGTTGATATGATTAAATTGTAGATTTTCACCCCTGCATCGTTGGTATTAAAAAGAGTTTGTCATCTATAATTTTGTTTTCAAATGATTTGATCAAGGGTGACCTTATTGCAGCCTCATTAATAGAATCTATTTCGTCTTTTGAAGATGTGGTGTGAGGACTAAGGAGTCCAAATTTTTGTTCATGGGGAAATCCCTTCAATTGTTTTTCATATATACTTTTGCGAAAAATATAAAATGTATTTAGTCAAAATTATCAAAGTATATCAGCTTTTGTAAAATCAAATAATGAAAACATACCTCATGTATACATTTACAATTGAGGTTCCTAGACATTCATACTTGAGGAGTTCATTTACATTTTCAGCACTAATGAAATCTGATATCTCCTCTCCATACATATCTTTTTCGAATGCAACTATGTGAGTACTGTCGTCTTTCAACTTTGTATCCACATGAGCCTATAATGATATTAACTGTGGATATAGAATGGGCAGGGTGAAGGTGCTCTCAGTAGACTGCTTCAATTGGTTGGTTGATCCTTGAGATAGTTTTGAGATGATATTTCATTTCATCCCACAGTCTTTGTCATTCTGTAATAACAGTCGTCGGTTCAGAACTTTTTTCATTAAATGTTAAAGGTCCAGCTTGAAAATTAAATATGAAATGATTACCTTTTTGTCGACATATTTTTTTACAAGAACTTTCGGCCATGCGATGAATGTTCGAACAGCTTGTTCAACTGTATGAATGTCGTCACCATCATTTGGAATAGGTATCTCATCACTCATCTCATTAGCTACGTTAATTGACACTCTAAGATGATCTTTTGGAAGTTGTGTGTTGTTTAGCATGTCATTTTGCGTATTGAACACCATATCCCTCGCTACAAGGCGATAGGTGGTAGTTGATAAATATAAATCACAGTCATTCTCACCCAATGGAATATTAGTACAGGAAAGGTACCAATGTGTATGTAAATCACATTTCACAGAAACAATTATAAAAACCTTGATTACCTCATCTAAGTCAGGTTTTTAGGGGAATGGCTCACCTCAAAGCTGGCGGGGGTGGGGCGAGATCGTCACGCATGAGTTTTGTTGAGTTTTTCTTCTCCTTGCCTCTCCCCCATCAATATTTCTATCATCTCTTTCTGGTACTATAATTATTCTTGAAAAATAGATATTTGTTCTCAGAGCTTTTCCATTTTTACATTTTGAGTATCCGCTTGTTTTTGTTTTTGAAAAAATGTTCGGGGTGTCACCCCAAAACCCGCACCTCTGATGCGACCATACTTTTCTGGCTGCTTCAAGGCTGCTGAAAGTATGTCTTCATCTGGTGCAGTTGTTGTTGATTCTTGTGACTATTTCAGATAGAAAATATAGAAAAATAAGTAGTTATTGTAATCTAATAGCGATTTAATGCAACTAAAATTTATATTATGTCATACTTACACATGTTTCCCACACATTTTGTGTGTTTTCATCTATCAATGTCCCCTCTTTATTTACACGAGCCACCTTCCATAGCACATGGCATGGGATGGATATGGATTTCAATTTCGATTCATCAATCTGCATATAAACAGAGAAACATGGTTATGGTATTGTTTTATGTCACGTACTAGTAGTAGGGTAGATTTAAAAGATGTACCAATTTTTTCTCAAGTTCAGCGTACCCAATCCTTGATTTACGGTAAGAGTACGCTGGTTCTGTTGCGTGTTTTTTATTTTCAGCACTCAGTAGCTGTTTCATAAATAAAAAACTGTCAATCAGAGTGGTGAATACAAGAAAACTTCAAAAAATTTATTACCCCACACAATGTACCTGAAATGTATGCTCCCCACAACGGTTGCTAAACACATCCCATGCTCCTTGGGATATCAAGTGTGCCTAAAGAGGAGGTGGGTGGAGCTGGATTTTCCCTTCTGCATCATTAAAATGATATTTCGTTAAAATTGTGCGAAAACATCTATGAATCCTTCCTGAAACTCTTAATACATATTCCTAGTACGAGTCATCTACTATAAATGCACTCTGCAATGGATGATGAAGAGCAAGTCAATGTTTTGGTATTTTTTTTTTTTTAAATAAATTAATAAAAGGATATCATAATGTTACATTAATATCTTCCCACATTAGTTTTTTAGCCCGGTGACAACATGGTGCCACAATTGTACATCAATCGGCACGCGTTGCCGAGTGACAATTTCAATGGAGCTACTAAATATGGCTTTATTGGGGTTAACATGTTGGCCTCGCTTATTCCATCCCACCTCAAATTTGATGACTTTTGATTTTGCCTTAAGGATTTCGGTCAACACTGTCAAACTACGATACTGTTGTTTTTTTTCGCTTTCAAGGTTTCATTTCCTACCATTTCCGCAAAAGTAGCATAAATATCTTCTTCCGGAGTGCTAGCATCGGCAATGGGACCAGCAAAAACAGGTTTAGAAACCTGTTATAACTCAGCACTGGGACCAACAAAAATAGGTTGAGGAACATTTTGTTGCTCTGCACTAGGACCACCAGCATTTGGTTGAGAAACCTGTTGTTGCTCTGTAGTGGGACCACCAGCTGCTGGTTGAGAGCTCTTTTGTGCCTCGAGATTGTGCACATCAGCAGATGAAGAAGTCATTATCTATAGAAGTGGTTTAATATTTAATTTAGATTACATAAAAACATCAGTGAACAAATAATAACATAACGTAACACAATGTATGTTACAATAAACAAATAACCTGATTATTTTACTCTCTTTTTTTTCTTTAAAGGCTAAAGTGATTTGACTCCTCTATAGACTATGTAAATTCCTTCATTGTGGTCTCCTCTAACATACTAATTGTCGTCTACATTTGGACCATTGTGACATGATTGTGAAGTCCCTATAAAAGGGTCAACCTCCGTTGAAATTTCATCTTACCCTTCAGTTGTTATGGTTGATAACAGAACAATTGACCAATTTCGGTTTGCGGGGTCTGGAACATAAAACACTTGTACTTCCTGGGATGCCATTATAAATGGTTCATCATTCTCCCCATCCTTACTGAAATCAACATTCATGAATCCTAATTCACTTATTTTAACAGCAGTTCTGTTATCAACCCACTTTCATTGAAAAATTGGCACTTTAAATTTCATATAATCCAACTCCCATGTTCGTTTTATGATGCCAAATAATGACATATTCACATAAATTGGATTTCTGTCCTTAGCACCGGAAACATGCATCACCTCAGCCACGAGTGTAACCCCACTATTATGCATGGTACTGTCTTCATCATGTTCATTAGTATAGAATGTATAACCCTTAACTGCATTAGCATTGTAAGCTAATAGGTACACAATTGCTCCTCCGTCCAGCAATCGAAGTTGTTCTGAAATTGAGTTGGGATTTTCATCAAATTGCTTAAAAATATGGTCTCAAAACCATCCTATAAACAGTCGATTATGTGTATCTGATATCCATTTTTCATCCTTAGAAGGATTCAAACGCCTAAGAATTTATTTGTGGGTTTGAACATATGGGTCAACGTCGAAACTGTTATAAAAAACATAAAGGTGGGCCTGCTCCTGATCTGTAATATTGATTGTGGAAACCTCTCTTCCAGAAATTCCTTCACCCTCAAGCCACTCAGTGTGACGAGATTTAGGTTGCCCAATGATTTCCACACCAGACAGGTATTTGGTACAAAATTCAACAGCTTCCTCAAAAATATATTGCTCTGCAATACAACCCTCTGGACGACTTCGGTTTTTGACATACCCTTTCAAAATCTTCATATACTGTTCAATGGTGTACGTCCATCTATAATGTACATGACCACATAGTCGAATCTCTCTAACCAAATGAACCATCAAATGGACCATCATATCGAAAAAATTCATTGGGAATAACATTTCCAATTCAAATAATATGACAGCAATTTCTCTTTCCATAGTTGGAAACTTCGCTGGGTCTATAACTTTGTTGCATATAGCTTTGAAGAAGAAACAGAGCTTCGTTAATGTATGATGGCCATTCTTGGAAAAAATTCAATGTAAAGCTATAGTAATTAGATCTTTCATCAAAACACGACAGTCAAGTTATTTCATAACCTTCAATTTTAAATCTCCCATTGACACGATGTTCTTAATATTTGATGAATACCCCTCTGGAACCATTAAGTCATTCAAGAAGTTGAAAAACTGATATCTCTCCTGCCTGGAAAAACTGTAAGCAGCAGGAGGTAGAAATGTTCGATTTTCACCCTTCACTGGTGCCAACTCGTCTCGTATTCCCATCTCAACCATTCCAATCTAGCCTTAATTCCATCCTTTGTTTTGCCAGGTGCATTTAGCAAAATTCCGATGACACTATCACATACATTTTTTTTCAACATGCATAACATCATGAAAATGTCTGACATATAGAAAATTCCAGTATGGTAATTAAAAAAAACTGATCTCATTTTCCAATGAGTTTTTGTAAGGTTTTTTGAAAATGGTTTACCAAAAGTAGTGTCCAAATCATTCACATTATCAAACAATTGATCACCTGTTAGTGGAGACGGTGTTGTACATTCCTCTGAACTTCCATTGAAGGATGTCGTCCAAGATCGGTACTTATGTCGTCAGGGTAGAAATCGGCGATGTCCAAGAATCATGGTTTTCGATGAATGTTTCAACCTAATTGACTGTGTACCTTGTTCACAAACTGCACACCCCTTGAGTTCCTTTAATGCTATATCCTGAAAAATTTCCATAATCAGGAAAGTCATTTAACATCTCTTACAACATGTCGTTCAAAGTGAACTGTTCATTTTTGTAAGGATCATACATCATAACACCTGAATCCCACAATATTTTAAAATCCTCAATAAATAGGGCCAAATAAACATCAATATCATTACACGGTTGTTTTGGTCCTGATATAAGCATAGATAACATGATATATTTTCGTTTCATGCATAACCACAGTGGTAAATTATTATTTACCAACATAACTAGCCATTTACTCTGACTGATTCTTTGAAAACCAAAAGGATTCACACCATCTGTAGATAATTCCAGATGAAGGTTTCTGGGGTCGTTCCAAAATTCAGGATACTCGTGATCAATTCTCTTCCACTGAGGAGAGTCTGCAGGGTGACGCAGTTTCCCATCTTTAATTCTTGTATCTGCATGCCATGTCAATTGTCATGCAGTCTCCTCACTTCCATATAGGCGTCTAAACATGAGAATGATTGGAAAGTAGCATACAACATTCGTAGGACTAGAATCAGTTTTCTTGTATCGGGAAGCACCACACTTTGGGCATTATTTAAGTGATTTTTGGTCCATGTGAAACAATATACAGTCATTCGGGCAAGCATGTATTCTTTTAGAGATCATACCCATCGATCGTAGCATTCTATTGGAATCATATGTTTGGCTTGGGAGTTCATTATCTTCTGGAAGCATGTCATCTAGGAGAGCAAGTAGTTCTGTAAAACTGGCGTCCCTCCACCCGTTGCCTACTTACAAATTATACAGCATAAATATGGCTGACAATGCTGTATATTTAGTGCAACCAGCGTACAATGACGTTTTTGCACAACTCATTAACTTCTCAAACAATTTTGGGAAATCACGAAGTTCGTCTTCAACTGTCTTTTTCATTTCCCCAATACGATCTTCATCATCGTTCACATCTGTAATCACACCCTCCATACGATTGTCTTCACTGTTCACGCTTCTAATCATATCAGATGATCTATAAAATGTGGTGTTATCTGAGTCACTACCTACATTGGTTTTTTTCCCGTGTTTATTCCAAAATGTATAACATCGATCTATTCCGTGACAGATCTAGTGTTCTTCCAACTCCTCTGGACTAATTTTTCTTGAATAACAACAGCGTAAACACAGACAAAGGATTTGAGAAGGCTCACATGCATGATCATCTGTAAACATGATAAACACTTTCACGCCATCTTCATACTCTTTTGTCAACAGATTGGCTTTCATCCATTCTTTATTCATATTCATCATCATTATGGGTTCGATCTCGAGATCATTCCTAATATTATGTTTTAATTAATCAGGTAGCATTTTTTGGGTTTTATAAAAACAAATCATGGTACAAATACTTTAAACACATGTGAAATCCATATACATGGTGTGTCCAGTAGGGTGAACATCATATATGTATAAGATACTTGATTTAATATGACATATATCAAATTTATACCATGTTAGTCTTACAAAGACTGAATGATGCCTTATAAAATACATGACATGCGAATAAGAGGAAACCAATGCGTAACAAGATAAAGTAGTAATAAATATTATCCTATCTCAACGTACTCAGTGTGATGATAAGATATTGGTCAAGTTCAACTATGGGTTTGGAGTACAATAATATTTAATTGAAAAAAACTACTAAAAACTGATCCAGAAAAGGTTGAAATATCCTATTCATCAAGTCCCTTAATACAAGCAATGCATTAGTTAAACAAAAAATAATCGCTAAAAATAATACATGCCATAACTACTCCTAAAATCAGTCCATAGTAGGTCCATCAATGTCCAACTCATCAAATGGTATCCTAATATCAAATCTAACTTGGAGAATATCATCGAACCTCACAGATGATCAATGTGACTATCAATGCGTGGATGAGGATACATATTCATGACTCTCATCAGGTTCAATCTCCAATAGTCCATCAAAATAATAAATACCAATCAACCATCTATTTTAGAGAACTATAAAACCCCATGGTAATGTACTATGCCATATGAAACCATTATATTCTATATCATCATATTATATTTCAAACAACTAATGCTCCTTTGGTGTTATTTTAGAAATTGTGATAGAAACTGAATTTTCTCCCAAAACTAACTAGATTATAAAGATTATCAATTTATTAAGAAGTAAATTTTATACCTCATCAGCGAAAACATCCTAAAAATGTACTACCATTGGGTAAAAAGAATCCTACAGCATTCTAGAAACATCTATAATATGCCTAACTATTTAAGCCAATAGGGTACAGTAAATATATAATTATAACATGATATTTAAAATGAAATGTGGAAACAGGAAATCATACAAACTCCTGACAAACCCATATTTCAAAACATATCACCTAGTATGTCTGTCAAATATACAAATAAATAAATTAGAAAAAAACATGCTACAATACATAAAGGTATGATTAAATACTTACACTGGCCAACTTGTTTTAGAAATTGTTTATATTCATCCGTGCCTTGTACTTGCACCCATGAATTTGAAGGTGAGTATGCGTACACGATAGTTGAACTTCATAGAGAAGAGTTTCTGGAAGAGTATAAGAGACATGAAGCAAAGAAGATCTTGCTATTCATTATGGCAATCGGCTTGTGCAATGTGGCCTAAGTTACAATACCTACAAGTTGTAACTTAGGCCTCATTGCACAAGCCGATTGCCACATTTTTTCAGCACCCACATTTTCTACAACACCCTAATGATCTTCATTGCTTCATGTCTCTTATACTCTCCGAGAAACTCTTCTCTAAGAAGGTCAACTATCGTGTAAGCATACTAACCTTCAAATTCATGGGTGAATGTACAAGGCACGGATGAAGATAAACAATTTCTAAAACAAGTTAACCAATGTAATTATTTAATGGTACCTTTATGCTTTTTAGCATGTTTTTTTTCTAATTTATTTATTCGTATATGTGACATTCATACTAGGTGATATGTTTTGTATTATGGGTTCATCTTTGTCTAATCATATAACTATGAGATTTTTCTATGTGATGAAAATTAACATGGATCCATCATCATTTCCATTGGAATAATCTTTGGGATTCCATATAACCATAAGATTAAAAACTATTTCCTTTGTATCTCATACATAAATATTCAACTCAAAGGGGTAGAACATACCGCCCATGGTAACTCAAAATAGAAAAAATGAAAAAAAGGGTTGGTTATCCACAGAATTCATCACACATAACCATGGAAGAACTCTCACACATGTGAACCATCATAACTAACCAATTACCATATACTTAATCTAAGAGTCAAGATATCCCTATGGAACCTATAGGGTATCCAATTCCACATCATTCACAAACAACCCACTTGTGTTGCTAAATATCAATAACATCTTTGATTTCGACACTCATCACTAATTATGAATCACATCCCTAGACATAATCATAATCACATTAATACCACACTATATATTATGGAAATCCATACTGGAATTAGGCTCAAGATATGGTATCATTCCTATCTCACATCTATATTCACTATTTGGTCCTCACACACACAATATATAAATAATATACCAAGGGAATACCATCCATGGAACTTACCTCTCTCCTTGAGAGCACGAGGAGAAGGAGGATGAGGCGGTGGCGGTCATGGCAGTGATGGTGGAGGCGGCGGTGGTGGCAGAGGCGGAGGCCGCGGCGGCGGCAGAGGTGGTGGCGGTCGCGGCAGCGGCAGAGGCGGCGGCGGTCGCAGCAGCGAGGGTGGAGGCGGCAGAGGAAGAGGCGGTCATGGTAGAAGGAACGGGGGCGGAGGCGACGGAATCGGCAGAGAAGGAGGAGGACGAGGAGGACGAGGAGGATGGGGAGGAAGAAGGAGGAGGAAGGAGGAGGACGAGGAGGACGAGGTCGCACGGCGAGGGGTCAGGTTCAGCTTCCACGAGATCTTGACCATGTGCAAGCGAGGATGGCCTGTTAGGGTTATTAAATAAAAACCGACAGAACCTTTATTAGCGCTTGTTAAAATCACTGATAATGAGCTACCACTATCAGAGCTAAAAAATGCACTAATAAATGTTCCTTTTTTCAGCGGTAAAAATAGCGCTGATAAAGGCATACCCCATTATCAGCGCTTTATCTTTAGCGCTGATAAAGGGCAGTGGTTCCCTTGACATATTTTGTGGTAGTGATAACAAAATCCTAGTATATTGAAGATAATTGTTTTGTTACAAATGAAAGGAATAAAAAGAGTTTAGAGGGTTGGAGAAGAAAAATAAAACAAAAGAACACAAGGGAAGACATTACCTTTAAATTGGGTAACTCTTTTCGATTTGAGCTCAATGGCTTCCTTGGAAAGGATTCTGCCAAAGGTGAGGCTTCAATGATGAAGAGAGGGATGTGGATAGATGAAATGGGCAGGGGTTGTCTGAGACAATGCCTTGTGAGATGTGAGTATGGTGGTAGAGGTGGGGGCCTTTTATAAGAGGAGAGGAGGTGAACTCTTGGAAAAGTATAAAATGTTACTTTATTTTCAAATGTGTTTCGGATTTTAAAGGTCCCAAATTGATTTATTCCGAGGATAAGGTGATACGAGTTCTAAATCCACCCATACAATAGGATTTTTAGATGTGTAGGTCTTAGAATTTACATTATCTTTTCATTTTATTTAAATCATTAAATAATGTTGTAATCGCTGCATCATCATGATGTCATAAATAATGTAATTTATTTAATGTCTAGAATTTTTAACAAAAATACTATGATGTAGGTAATCATTTTATCTTTCAAATGACTATATATATTTAAAAATCTGACTTCAATAAACCTATGTAAAAATTATTTTAGTAAAAGAAAACATATTTGTGTCATTTTTACCTTTACTTTAAATAAAAGGCATTAATGTCATTATCTTACCCAAGTGGCTCCATGGTGTCCGACAAATCGACCCATGGGTTGTCTTGGTCATCCATGACACATACAATAAGGGTAGAACACGTTTCAAGGTCATTTCATATTATTAAAACATTATTTTTACCTTAAGTTACACTAATTACCTCTAATCGCGATTAAAAACTAAAAAGTTACTATTCACCAAAAAATTATTTTAATCCCATTGAACCACATTTTAAATCCTAATGACAACCATGTATGTCGGATTTTTGAAATTCAAATCACAGAAGTGGTAAAGTTTCATTTAAACGAAAAATCTGTTTTTGTAACTACCACTTTGTGGTTTCACTATTCATCAAAACTTAAGGTTTTTCCGAATAATTCCAAAAGTTTACCCTAAGCTATATTTGATATTCCGAATTCAAAAATGATGTCTATATTACAAAATTCATATCATAGAAGTTACATTAATTAATTTTATAATTCAATCCTGCTGTCAAATCAAATAGCGTGTTTTTAAGAAACAATATCTATCAAAAGACTGACACTCGTTTATATCCAATCTCATAGTGTTATTAATTCCAATGACCACCATCGGATTAAATGGTAAAAATATATTCTAATCAAATTTAAAAACCAATTAAAAAGATAATCTAACTAAATATATAAATTTGATTAAAAAAAGGTTTTGAATTAAAATACATCAATTTTCACTATTCATTAAAAAATGATCATTATCAGAAAAATACAAGAAATTTATCCAAAGTAAATTTCAATGTACCAATCATAAAGAATAAGTTTATTTTTACAAATATATATTATAAAATTGTCAATAGTTAGATTTAAAAAAAATTCGCCATCAAAAGGCGGTAAAAAAATCTTTTAAAAATATTAGAGCATTCCATGCTTAAGATTGGATTTATTATCATTTTAAGCCTCTAAAACACTATCTCATTCATAAATAGACATAGATAAGAATATATATTATTCATTACTTAATTGGTATTTTACATCCTTCCCCCCCTTTTAGGAATTGAGTCCTCACAATTTTATTCACTTATCAAAATAAGTGGGGGTTTTTATCCCTCATAGAATTTTCAGATTCCCATGTTGCCTCTTCAACCTATAGTTTTTTCATAAAACCTTTAGCTGGTGAATTACCTTATTACACAACACTTTCTTTCTAATGTCATGAATCTGAACCAGTTTTTCCTCATAAGATAGATTCTCTTCCAAATGAACCACCTCTGGGCTAAAAACATGAGATAGATCAAGCATATACTTTCTCAACATCGAAACATGAAAAACATTGTGCACCTGAGATAAACATGGAGGTAAATCCACTCGATAAGAAACTGATGAAACTTTATCTAGAATTTCATATGGTCCAATGAACCTTGGACTCAGCTTTCCTTTCTTACCAAATCACATCACACTTTTCCATGGTGAAACTTTGAGAAAAACAAGATCACCTACCTCGAAAGATAGATCCTTCCTCCGGTTATCCGCATAACATTTCTGTCTGCTCTGAGCTGGTCTCATGTGTTTATGAATCATCTGAACTTTTTCTACCATATCTTCTACCAATTTTGGTCCCATAAGCATCCTTTGACCTACTTCATCCCAAAAGCCGGAGTTCGACACCGCTTCCCAAATAATGCCTCAAACGGAGCCATCTGTATACTGGAATGAAAACTGCTATTATATGAAAATTCAACTGAAGAAAGATGTTGGTCCCAACTTCCCTGATAATCCATAGAGCAAGCACATAACATATCCTCTAAGGACTGAATTGTTCATTCATGACTGCAGATCAGATTGCGGATGAAAAGTTGTACTAAAATTTAATTCAGTACCCAATGACTTCTGAAAGCCTTTCCAAAAGATAGGAGTAAACCTGGGATCACGATCAGATAAAATGGAGAGGGGAACTCCCTGAAACCTGACTATCTCTTTATGATATAACCGAGCAAGTTGATCTGGAGACAAATTATCTCGAATAGGAAGGAAATGAGTATATTTAGTCAAGCGATCAATAATAACCCAGATTGCATTATTACCTCGATATCTCTTCGGTAATACCAGAAAAAAAGTCCATGGATATATTTTCCCATTTCCACTCTGGCACTGGTAAAGGCTAAATCATCCCTTTCGATAACTGCCGCTCTTCTTTTACCTGTTGGAAAGTTAAACACTTCAAAGTAAAATCAGCAATATCCCTTTTCATTCAGTCCCACCAGTAATACTCCCGAAGATCTCCATACATCTTAGTACTTCCTGGATGAACTCAAATCAGAGAACTATGAGCTTCACATAACAACTCTCTCTTCAACTGTGAATCACAAGGCACACACAATATCTTCCCAAATCTCAAAACACAATCATAATCAATGTTGAATTCAGGAAACTTACACTTCTGAACCAGCTCTACCTTTTTCTGCGACTCACTGTCTTGCTTCTGTGCTTGCTTAATTCTGTCTGATAAAGATGATCTCACTGATACATGAAACAAAACAGAATAATTTCCTGCACCAACAACTTCTATTCCAAAGTACATCAAATCCTTTACCAAAGGATCACATTCCAAACGCAACATTGTTAATGAAGCATTACTTTTTCGACTCAAAGCATCTGCCACTTTATTTTATTTTCACGGATGGTAATGAATTGTACAATCATATTCCTTGTTTAATTCTATCCATCTCCTCTGTCTCATGTTCAATTCTTTCTGAGTGAATATATACTTTAAACTTTTTTGATCGGTATATATGTCACACTTTACTCCATACAAATGATGCCTCCAAATTATTAAAGAGAAAACAATAGCAGCTAATTACAAATCATGTGTAGGGTAATTTACATCATGAATTTTCAACTGATGTGAAGCATTGGAAATTACCTGATCATTCTGCATTAGGACTCAACCAAGTCCTTTCAATGAACAATCACTGTATATAAAAAACTCACCATTACTATAAGGAAGTTCCAAAATTGGAGAATTCACCAGTCTTCATTTCAACTCCTGAAAACATTCATAACATTCTTTTGTCCAGATAAACTTAACACCCTTCCGAGTTAGTTTAGTCATTGGACTAGATAACCGTGAAAAATTCCTAACAAACCTTTGGTAATAGCCTTCCAAACCACGAAATCTACAAATCTCAGTTACATTTTGGGGTCTTGGCCATTCATCAAAAACTTTTTTTTTGCAGGATAAATAGTTATCCCATCTTTTGAAACAATCTGACCAAGGAATGAAAGTTGTTGTAACCAAAAATCACACTTGCTGAATTTTCCATAAATTTTCTTTTATTTTATTGTTTGCAAGATAAACCCTACACGACTTTCATGCTCCTATTTACTTTTATAAAACACCAAAATATCATCAATTTCATCACTATCCCTGATATTTTCCACCATCGACCACCACTTATCTGCTTCACCTTCAAAACGGTAAATAGCAAGACTAACCTTTTGATTTTCTGAACACCCCATGACAACGAAAATCTTCTCCAGTGCTTTAATCCACCATTCATCTTGCATGGGGTCAGATGATCCTCTGAATTATGGGGGATGTTGCCTCGTGAAATGTTCCACCACTAACATGTTCCTTTGTGGTTGATCTGGCTGATCTCGTGCATGGATACCACCACTATTTATAGCCCGAGTCAACTGTTCCATCACTGCAACAAACTGTTTAGTTCCAATTCTGACCATCTCAGGTTGCTGATTTGGAAGGTTTTCTTCCTCCTGATGTCGTCCCAACATAGCTGATTTCTTTCCTCTGCGAAAAACCATTCTGAACACAGAAATATCATAGGTGAAGCACCATGGTAATCTTTAAATGCTATATCATTTCAATCATACCATAAATTAAATTATAATTTAACAATTTTCTAACTCCAAAAGTTGTCTAAACCGACCTCTGATACCAACTATAATGCCCCAGCCTTAAACATTACTTAGTCATGAATTAAATGAATAATTCACATAGAGGATCTTTTCAGGTTTAGATTTTTAGAGAATTAGGTCATAACTATTATATCTCAAAAGATTACATAGTAGACACTTCATCAAAGTTTCCATAAAATAATAAAAGAACTCTTAAAAATAAACATGTGTAGTTCCATGTTTTAGATACCATGCATTTCCTTGAACCCAACCTTGACCCTATTCATCTTTTAGTCTGGTGGAAAACATTTCAAAAACTTGGGATGAGCATAAAAAGCCCAATAAAGGATACACAAAGAACGCAAACTAATAGTTTTTTCAAAACAACATTTTAAAGATGAATACTTTACCAAATTAATACTTTTCACCTTTATGAAGTAGTAAAAACTATTCACGGAATAAAATACCATTACTTACCCTTTTGTAACCGAAATATTACCATAAAACCCATATAAAGAACAAATAACATATAAAGGTAACTTGGGACATAATAATACTTGAAATGAATAACCTATCCATCCACTTCCACACATACTTAATGGAATATCCATACAACCAACTTCCATACACAATGCATTAACTTAACCACCCGTCCAAGTATTCACGGCACCACCCGTCATATGGTTTATCACGTAACCACCCATAAAATGTCCATGTACCATCATTACACATAAAATATTGAAAATATAAACATTTTAATAACAACATTTCATTTTCAATCACAATAAGTAATTCCATGATATTGAAATAATCAATCCATTTCCAAAAACCAATTAAAAGAGATTTTTGAATCAAAGTGTCCCATACCACTTTGATGATTTTAATGGAATTATAATTTTAAAATATTAATGTCCATATAAATAAATAATGAAATCCATTTTGAAAATATGGGCATTAAAGATAAATATTTAGAATAATTAATTTTAAATCATATAAAATGTTATTTTTGTTAAAGAGTTTTTAACAAAATGAGAGACACTTGAATACAAATAATTGTGGAATAAAATTTAATTTGAGCTTTATAATATCATGAGAATAAATGGATTCATGATATAATATGTCAAAGGACAGTATACACAACATATAAGAGTGAATTGGTGCATAACAACAATGAAGTCTCAATGGAAATTTTAATTGAGATGAAATCCATTATAATGATGGTATCCTTAAATTAAGGATAAATCTTCCACCTAATTATGTGTGAGAAAAATTAAATAAACCCAATATATGTGGATATTAAGTGTGAAATAGTCATAGGTAATTAACACATAATCTTGGAAAAACAAAACCAATGTCATAGATATTTAACTCAATGAAATGAGATTGGGTTATTATTTCCCATACAAGTTCGTAAGAATTTATCAATAAGATGATTATGTGTAGAAATTGTATATCTACATAAAGGTTTGTGTAAATTACATCATAGATATTCCACACATAATCTTGGAATAATAAAATCATGAATTAGAGGTTTAACCCAAAGAATTGAAAGTGGGTTAAGAAGTTCCCTTATAGAAATCGGATAGCCTAACGACATACCATTATAATTCAGAAAATGAGTTGATGAGAGAGAAAATGGTATCTCATAACTTGGAAATAAAATTTAAATAAATAAGGATATATAATAACATATCCAAACATAATAGTATGTGAATTAAAAGACATAACAAAAGAAGTCTTTTAAAAAGAGGCGGGTGAAAGGTCCCCTTACCGAGTTGGGTAACTTTCGAAATGTACACCCCTTAGAAGAACGGTCATACAATGAAGATGTAAATACCCAAAAATGGAATTATATTAAAAAAAGAGTATAATAATGGGAAGTACATACACCAATTAATGTATATAGTGGCAAACATAGCATAAATGTCACGAGAATAAAAGTGAGATGAGAAATCCCTTACGAAAACTCGGCAGCCTAACGGCGCCACATAAAACTTCCAAAAATGGATTTATGAGATCAATTAGGGTCTCTCCAAATATTAACATAAAAATTAATGTATGAGAAATATAAAATAACATACCCAAACATAAGAAAAATGAGCTTAAAATAAATGACATAAAAGAGAGTACATAAAAAAGAAAGAGAGAGGTTGGATCCCTAACCTCAAGTCAGACTTGTCTTGTTCGTTTCTTTATATTCCGGAATAATAAACTTTGGTAAATTTATAATTTATTATGTAACTGCTTTAAATATTATTATTCAGTTCATATCACATATTATAATTTTATAATATTTGGTTAATAAAGTGAGTTCATATCAGACTTTTTTGTCGATGTTCGGTACATGAGTAAAAATTGAACTTGTTGGAAAAGAATTTTCCATGTAGTTATAGGTATGTGATCTCCAGAATAGTATTAATATTTTAAATATCATATATATCCAGTATATAATCATTTTTTACTATTCCATAACATTTGGAGATAAAAAATTAAAAGCACAGTTCATGGAGACGATAGGTCGTACATACGCATGAATGATACTTTCATTTTTTGTCATATTAATGGAGTTAAAGTTAAAAGAGAGATATATATATTATAATTCCAGAATGATATAAATCATTTAGATTTAATATATGACATATATATCCATTATATATATGTACTTATAATACTATATAACAATTGGAGATAGGAAATGAAATGTACCGTTCATGGAGATGGTAAGCCGTACGTATTCATGGACGCTACATTCATTTCATTGGAACATTAATGGAATTAAAAATAGATCAGAGAGATATATATATTATAATTACAGTATAATATATATGTTATATATATTACATAAGTTCATCAATTACATTCTTTATACATTCCATGTATTGCATGAACGAGTCACATCACTTGAGGGGGCGATAGTCCACACTTCCTCGTAGGAAATTATCGCATTTTCACAACATGAAAGGCATAAAGGCATGTTTTAAATATAAAATTCAGAAACATATAGAAAAAATAAATACCATATATTTCATATAGAAAATATAGTGGCATCATAATGTCCACCATGAAAGGTGTTAATAGAATATTGAACAATCATCGTTTCGTGAGGCATAAATTCACCATCCACAAAAACAGTATGTTCATTAACAATTAGACGAAGGTGTTTGTAAGTGTAGCTCAAATAAATCCCATAAAAACATCTTATAATATTTATTATACTGGTTTTTTTACAAATTAAAGGAATAAAAATATTTTATATGGTTGTAGAATCAAAATAAAACAAAAGAACACAAGGGAAGGCATTAACTTTAAACCGGGTAACTCTTTTTGATTTGAGCCCAATGGATTCTTTGGAAAAGATTCTTCCCAAATGTGAGGCTTAAATGAAGAAGAGAGGGATGTGGAGAGACGAAATGGGTAGGGGTTGGCCAAGGCAAAGGCTTGAGAGGTGTGGGTATGGTGGTAGAGGTGGGGGCCTTTTATAAGTGGAGAGGAGGGGCACTCTTGGAAAACTATAAAATGATACTTTATTTTCAAATGTGTTTCGGATTTTAAAGGTCCCACATTGATGGATTCCGAGGATAAGGTGATAATATTTCGAAATACACCCATAAAATAGGTTTTTTACAAGTTTAGGTCTTAGATTTTACATTATCGTTTCATTTTATTTAAATCGTTGAATAATGTGGTAATCGCTGCATCATCATGATGTCATAAATAATTTAATTTATTTAATGTCTAAAAATTACAAAACAAATACTATGATGTAGGAAATATATTTAGATTTCTAATGAATACTTATAGTCAAAAATCTGACTTCTATAATCTACGTTAAAATTGTTTTTGTAAAACAATACATGTTTGTGTCATTTTTACTTTTACATTAAATAAAAGGCATTAATGTCATTATCTTACCCATGTGGGTCCATGGTGTCCCTAAAATCGACCCATGGGTTGTCTTGGTTGGCCATGACACATCCAATAAGGGTAGGACACGTGTCATCATCATTTCATAATATTAAAACATTATTTTTACCTTAAATTACACTAATTTCCTCTAATCGCGATTAAAAACATAAAAGTTACTATTCACCAAAAAATTATTTTAATCCCATTGAACCACATTTTACATCCTAATGAAAACAATGTATGTAGGATTTTTGAAATTCAAATCACAGAAGTGTTAATGTTTTATTTAAACGAAAAATCAGTTTTTGTAACTACCACTTTGTGGTTTCACTATTCATCAAAAATTAAGGTTTTTCCTAAAAATACCAAAAATTCACCCTATGATATATTTGATATTCCAAATTAAAAAATGATGTATAATTTACCAAATTCATAACATAGATGTTTCATTAATTAATTTTATAATTAAATCCCGCTGTCAAATCAAATAGCGTGTTTTTAAGAAACAAATTCTATCAAAAGATTGACACACGTTTATGTCCATTCTCAAAGTGATATTAATTCCATTGACAACCATCGGATTAAATGGTAAAAATATATTCTAATTTCATTTTAAAACCAATTAAAAAGATAATATAACTATATAAATAAATATGTTTAAAAAGAGGTTTTGAATTAAAATACAACACTTTTCACTATTCATTAAAAATGAATATTATCAGAAAAAATACCAGAAATTGATCCAAAGTAAATTTCAATGTCCCAATCATAAAGAATAAGTTTATTTTGACAAATATATCTTATAAAATTGAGAAAACATAGATTTAAAAATTGTTCGCCATCAAAAGGCGGTAAAACATTCTTTTAAAACTATTAGAGTATTACATGCTTATGATTGGATTTATTCTAATTTTAATCCTCTAAAACACTATCTAATTCATAAATAGACATAGATAAGACTATCTATTATTCATTACTTACTTGGGATGTTACATAATAGGGTATGGTACTTCTACTATGAGACATTTTTAGGATGGTATTAAATTTAACATTAATTACTAGGATAAGCTATTTATGTTAAAAATATTGATTTGGTGGTGGATTAAGTTTTGATAGTAGTGGGGAACATAAAAGAAGCTTAATGTGTTGGTAAAATAGTATTATATGCACAATGAGGTGGTATAACTATCAACAGAATCAACCGTCCCTTCGACAGAATTATTCCGTGAACAGAGAAGCAGGGTGTAGATACATACTAATTAGTTTTTTTTTGGATTAGACATGAATGTCCTATCACTAGTGTGGTATGTTGTGATAATTCTAGTGACAGTTCCCCTTACCAAATTTAGTGTTTCATTCTTGTTAAATGATGGAAAATCTACAAAATTACTACTAGAACCAATGATAGACAGGTAATTATGTGATATATAGGACTAATCAATGTGTAGGATTAGAATATTCTACACCATATCAGGCTGGTAGTTGGGGTTTTATTGGACATGGTGTATGAGGTAGTGGGTTCAATTAATCTAGGAATGAATGGTTGTATCAAAATTTAGGTGGAATTAATGTGGGTAATACTACAACATAGGGAAGAGGAGTAGGAAATTTCCATACATTTTGGCATAGACTAACTGATATAGAGGCTAGTCCACTTACATTTAGAAGTAATATTCTGGTATATTATCCATCATAAAGTGATGTATTTGATATTTTTTCCTCTTATTCATATAATTATGTAAATTTTTTTGAATGGATTTATCACAGCGTTGGAGTTAATGAGTGGAGTGCTGATGATAGACACACATCTATAAGTATGGTTAAGCGACATTTTCTTATTCATGGGGTGTTCTCTATAGGATAGAGAGAGTAACACCCCTCCCCTTATTATTTTACTGAGAGTCTTGTGAGATGTTATTAGGCCTTAAGATTCATTCCCCAGAAACTATTGTAATGAAAAATATTCTGAAGGGATTCAATATATGTGGTGGATTAATTTCACGTTGAATATAATAAACCAACCAACTAACCATAATGAAAAATACATGATTCCTAAAAAAATGAAAGTCAACCCAATCATTTCATTTATATCAATACCAACCAAAGTGTACCATAGTGGATGAATAACTAACATCAATTTAAGCAACATAAGAATAACTATAAAAACACAACAACAATCACATGACTCCAATGTACCACATGCTCCAAGATCCAACTCCCCCAAATATTCAAAGGATCATGAAGAAGTGTAATGATGTGGGAGACATTAACTATTCTTATATCTCTATTGTTGATATATGGAAGAGAACCAAAGTTCCAAAGTATGAATGAGTACTAAAACAGAGTAAGTTATTCTCGATTACGTCACAACTCATGATACTCGGATAGATTATGTTAGCCACTTTTATCATTGTAATTTATATAAAATAAATTTTTAAAGAATCTATGAAATCTTTTATACAAAAAAATATATATATTAAAAAAATCTATGGAAATAAAATAGTTAATTGTTATAATAATTTCAGATTACTTTTTGGTGTAACTATTTCATACCACATATTGACGCAACTGAACATTCATGAAACCTGGGAGAGGGGTAAATCCCATACCCCTATCTATCGCAATAATGATAGGGGAGGCTTTATACAATAATTTGACCAAAATTAAAATGATTTTTGTTGGAAGGTATAGCCCTAATCCTTATCCATAAATGTAATTATGGGGAGACTCCAGACTCTTTTGAATCTAGAATACATAAAAACACACACAACTAGGTATACCCAAAAAACCATTCCTGTGCATCAATATTAGTAAAACTATTATTTTATTGAAAATCATTTAAATTTTTTTTCAATACATTAAATAAAACAATATTGAAGTTTTTTTTATTAAAGAGTTTATGAGAATTATTGAAAATCCACATTTTAAAATCAACATTTAGAATTATGAAACACATGTACATTACAAAAAACCCCTGAATTTCCACAATTTCCTAAATTGTGAAAAATGAGGGTTTTCTGAAAATAAATTTAAAATAAATCAAAAAATATATTTATAATTATAAAAAAAATTCACTAAGACATCATGTTATAAATATAGGAGTCAATATTGAAGCCACCAACATCGATAGATATGGATAAAAATAATAAAAACACAAAAAAATGACAAATTTGAGTTGAAACTCCCCAAACCCACCTTACATCTCTTCCACTATCTTAGAAATAAATATCAATTTATATTTTGCATCAAAATCTATATATATGACCACATTGGGTGTAGATCTAATAAAATTATAGGAATGAAAATGTATATATAAAAAATGGAATCATGAACAATGAAGAACAATGTCGTTCTACAAGTTTTAATAATCAACACACTGTGGGATGGTTCAAGATGACTTCTAATTCACATCAAAGATGTTCTACAACCATTGATGAACAAAATCCAAAGATATGGTCATTTTTTTGGAAAATAAGAGATAGATAGAGGGAAAAATGAGATAAACTATTTAATAATTTAATTTTAACTCACGCACTATTTTGGCACACAGTTATATAAACTATGTGATATACGTGTTCTTGCATCCTTCTAATGGAAGACCCCACATTGTTGGATCGAATAGTTATCAAACATCAAACAAATCATTCCAAATATCACTATCAAACATATTCCCAACTTGAAAATGTATCTCTGAGGACTTCACGTGGTTTGAAATAACCATGCATAACCCATGATACTTTCCTTTCTCCCATAAAAAACCATTCTCGGTCTCCTGCAAGTGTTGAACTATTTGAATGAACTCTGAAACATCCATTTACATGTACAAAATTCCCAAAAAGTATCAAAACATTCTGAAAAATCTAAAAAACTTCTCTCATATGCATTATATACTAAAATTCATAAAAAGGGTAAGATACCAAAAACCAATGGTGAAACATTATCCCAACCATTAATATTTCCATCAATAAAATGTAGAAAATCATTGCATCCGTGAATGAGTTCCAGCCATTTCTCTTTCATTTCCTTCTCCCATTCCCATATCTCCTCCTGAATCTGACCATGTTTCCACAAAACACACACTAGATCAATTCTTTTCAAGGAAACACATTCACACTCATATCCACAATATGTGCTACTATATGTAATAATGAATCATTCAGATCAAGGTCATCGTCATCCCATATGATCACATGGTTAGGGTCAAGCTGGTACTTTTTCAAATGAGATACATGGATCACATAGTGTATCACATTGATTCATGTCGGTTATGCCAATTGATATTACACCTCTCCAAAAAGTTCTATTATATCAATAGGTAATATGTATCAAGGAGATATCTTACCCTACTTCCCATAACATCGATGAAAAATCCTTTGAAAAATCCTCAGGAACACACAATCACTCACTTTAAATGAAAATGGTTGTCGATTATGATCCACATATTCTTTTTGAGGAAATTGAGCCATATCCATCATCTTTCTAATAAATTAAATATTCTCTACTGTTTCATGGAATATACTTGGCCCAACATGTGAATTCACACCTCTTTTCACCAAACAAGGTGTAGAATGATCTATAATCCCATAAAATGCTTCTAAATGAGCCAAATGTATTGAGGTTATATATTTGTTGTTATATGTGACCTCCACCAAGGGTATGTGTTCCTCCAATGATCCACTAAAATCCATTACAAAGACCTGTAACATGTCTCCCAACATTGTTATTTTATATTCAAATTGAACATCCATTTATGGATGATACACTATGCTAATATTCAAGTAAATCACAAGGTTTTATAAAAGGATTTATATTAAAGAGATGTAAACCTCATGTCTCAATTTGATAAGATTTAAGCTAGTATGCCATGTATCATCATTAATTCTAGAATATAGATTTTGGATAGATCCAACACTATATAAGTTTCTAGAATATGGATGAAACGGGGTGACATCATATGATTATCTAATATATCCTATATGGAATTTTTCTATAAACCTTTATAGGGATACGTGTTGCCAAATACAAAGCTATCTACTTCAATTTCCCCATAGGAATAGGTAAAGACTACAACATACAAGCGGTTGACTGATGTTCTTCCTTAACATTGTGATAGCTTAAGCATCTTGAAACAAACTCATCCACCTTCCATTTCATGTCTACCAACCAAAAAAGTGCTTTCAATCCCAAATACAAATAATGCATTCCATTATGTGTAGCCATCTTGAGTTGTGGTATGAATGACAAAATAGTTATTTAAAATTCATATGTAAATCCACCATGAAATTCTATTGGAAAAACATGTCATGAGAATTAATGAACAAAACAAAAATAATGACAAAAAAGACTAAGAAAACATTTTATCTCAAAGTCATTACACTACTGGAATTTGTGTTTTTCCCCACGCTTACATACCAACGGTTCTATGAAACCGTTGGTGTAAGATGAATAGTGGAGGCTTTTACCAACGGTTCATTAGAACCGTTGGGATATATGTGAATAGGGAGGTTTTTTCCAACGGTTCTAATGAACCGTTGGGATATATGTGTTTTGTGAGGCTTTTCCCAACGGTTCTTATGAACCGTTGGGAAAACTTTGTTTTTTTGGGAGTTTTTCCCAACGGTTCATGAGAACCGTTGGGAAAAACATACATATGCCAACGGTTTTTTAAAACCGTTGGCAAAGGTTTTCCCCAAAAACCCAGCCGCCCGTTCTCTCCCCCATTCGCGTTACAGAGCCCTAACGGGAGCAGCAGCAGCCGATTCCGATTTTGGAGATACTGCCGGCCGGATTCCAGGTCTTCTTCAGGTTCTTCTTCTTCTTTATCTCAAAAGGTATTCAAATGTTTGCATCTCAATGAGTAAAACCTCCATTTAGTTGAGTGTTATCCCTAACTAGTGTGGCATCCGGCTTGTGGGGTGTTGAGAGAACTTTCAAAGTTGTTTTTTTGTGCCTTGGATTGTCATATATAGTTTTATAATTTCTATGGATTGTATAAGAATTATGTGGAGTTTTAAATAATCCTATTTTTTACATTTCTGATCATGAATTTATGTATGTGATCTTACAAAGATGTGATTCCTCTAGATCCTTGGATTTTATTATTGGGAATGTATTTTATGGATCATGAAATAAATTATGTCTTAGTCCTTCATATTTATACATTGATCAACTTGAAAATAAATTTACAAAAATAAAAAATCATTATCATTCTCAAACTCAGATCACTTTGGTTCTAATATCCTACCAATTTGATTTTTTAACAATTCAAAGTGAAATTCACACCACCAAAAGGTATTCAAATGTTTGGATTCACAGTGGAATTCCATGGATAGACTCATTTCTTTGAATATTGATTAAGCCATTGGTGATACATGGATCCAAGGGAGGGATTCCATAGATAGACTTATTGAATGTAGAATTATATTCCAATTGATACATGGATTCTTATGATAATTCCATAGATATACTTTTTGAATGTAGAATTATATTCCAATGATATGCGTCTTGTGTGGTGGTGGTGTGGTTTATGTGTTTTATGGTAGTAGTGAAGTGTGTGATTATGTAGTTAATGTGAACCCATAGGTTGAGTATTTTGTGCTATCTATATATCATGTATTTTTATGTTATTTCTACACATTCCCAACTAGAGTTGGATAAACTTACCAACGATCAGAGGTTTTGAGTTATGGGTATTTTTTCTAATATCTAGGATGGTGGTTATATGTTTGGATAGCTACCATGTCTTCCCTACTCTTCCTTCAAAAGTGATTGACCATGTGTTTTTAGGCAAGATGCGATGTGATTGTCCATGTGTCTTCAGGTGAGATGTACTATGATTTCCCTAGTGTTTTTCGATGAGGTGTGATGTGATAAGGCTATAATAAGATGTGGCATGTGGTTGGGGTCATGTAGGGTAGGAGGATGACACAAGGTTGATGTTATTCATGTTCATGATACCCTACTAATATGGTTATGGGATGAGTCAGGCTGTTATGTGATATAACACATTAAGTTCTTGTTGGTTTTACATTTTTTCAATAACACATTTGTATGTTTTTTTGACATGTGTAGTTGATACCTTGATTATTTTCTTCCTTTATCGTTTACTTAAATGTATATTCTATTATAGTTAATTCCTATTGAATTTTTTATGACAAAATGACTTATATAAATTCTTTTTACAGAATGGACAGAAGTTGGATGTATGAAA
This sequence comes from Viscum album, assembly GCA_963277665.1. NCBI lineage: Eukaryota > Viridiplantae > Streptophyta > Magnoliopsida > Santalales > Viscaceae > Viscum > Viscum album. The sequence continues at coordinate 860,634,806 of OY728152.1, read as the reverse complement.
CCGATCGGATCTCAGATGATTTTCAAAACAATTTGGAGAGCTTTATAGATTTTGCATTTCACAATGCTTCAGATAGTGGTCGCATACACTGCCCATGTTCCAATTGTGTTGGTAGACCTTGGTTGAGCCGTGAAGAAGTCAGCTACCACAAAACCAAAAATGGGTTTCAAGCAAACTACTTTCTGTGGTATCACAATGGGGAGAAAACGAAATCTCAAATTGGTGATGATCGAAATGAAAAGACTGGAATGGAGAATTTGTTAGATGATCGGTTTCCGTTTATTCGTCATCATGAAAAAGAAAGGATTTCGACTCAAGAAGACTTCGATATGAGGACAGCTGATGCATCTAGTGAAAATGATGATATTGATAGGGTGAAAAAATTGAATGATGCTGCCACGACTCCAGTATATCGGCAATGCGATAAAATGAAAAAGCTGGAATTTTTAATCCGATTATTTCATGGGAAAACTATGTATGGGATTTCTAATACAGCAATCGATTACATTCTTACCCTCTTGAAGGATTTACTTCCAGATGATGCAGATATTCCCTCAAACCACTATATGGCATGGAAGTTAGTTGAGGAACTTGGATTTTCAAGAAACAAAATTCATGCTTGCCCGAAAGATTGCAGTTTATTCTGGGAGGAAACCACTGAACGAAATGATTGTATAAAATGTGGCACATCCCGCTGGAAGTCAAAATCTGATGGAACACCATCCCGCGTTCCACAGAAAGTAATGTGGCACTTTCCATTGATCCCCAGACTCCAGAATCTTTTTATGTCTGATGACATATCAATAAAAATGAGATGGCATGATACCGAGAGAAAGAAGACTGATGATGAGTTGGTTCATCCTGCAGATGGATTTGCATGGAAGAGATTTGATGCTCGACATCCTGATTTTGCAGCTGACGTGCGTAATGTGAGGCTGGGTCTTTCATGCGACGGTTTTAATCCGTTTGGGCAGATGCTTACTTCGCACAGCACATGGCCAGTTTTTATACACATTTATAATCTTCCCCCATGGTTGTGTATGAAAAAACCTTTCACTTTCATGAGTATACTCATATCTGGTCCTTCTGATCCTGGCATTGATATTGATGTATACATGCAACCTTTAATAAAAGAGTTGAAGCTTCTTTGGGATGTGGGTGTGCGCACATACGATGCATGTTCGAAAGACATATTTCAGATGCGCGCTGCGCTTATGTGGACAATCAATGATTTTCCGGCTTATGCAATGATGTCTGGATGGAGCACGAAGGGGAAACTATCATGTCCAGTTTGTATGAAGAATACACGATCCAGAAGACTGAAACATCGTTGTAGTTTCAGTTTTATGGGACATCGACGATTTTTGCCAAAGGATCATCCATATAGAATGAATCGTCGAAGATTTGATAATACTATAGAGACCGATGATCCACCTCAGCGTATGTCTGGAACTGATGTGCTTAATGAATTAAAAGATTTCAGTTTTTCGTTCGGGAAGGGTCAAATGAAATCTGGAAAGAGAAAGAATGTTTCTACAGAAACCTGTTACAATTGGAGGAAGAGGAGTATCTTTTTTGATTTGCCTTATTGGTCAACCAATTTGCTACGTCATTGCTTAGACGTAATGCATATTGAAAAGAATATATGTGAAATGTTGCTTTCAGTTCTTCTAAATGTCAAGGGGAAGACAAAAGATGATTTACGATCTCGACGTGACTTGGTGGATTGGGGCATCAGACCAGAATTGCATCCTGTGCGTATCAGTGAAAATAAATGGCAACTTCCATGTGCTTCTTATGTGATGACACCTACTGAAAAAAAACAATTTTTGGAAGTATTAGAGACTATAAGAGTTCCTGATGGCTATTCAAGCAACATATCTAAACGGGTCAACAGAAGAGAGTTGAAGCTAAAATCTTTGAAGACTCATGATTATCACGTTCTACTGCATGAGTTGCTTCCAATAGCAATTCGTCATCTTTTGTCCAATAATGTAAGGGTGGGTGTTATTCAGTTGTGCCATTTTTTTAGAGATCTTTGTGCTAAGAAGTTGTCCAAGTCTTTCTTGCAAAAAATGTTGACAGATGCCCCATTAATTTTGTGTGAGTTGGAGAAAATATTTCCCCCATCATTTTTCACATGCATGCTGCATCTGACTGTCCATATTCCAACTGAAATACTTCTCGGAGGACCTGTTTCTTTTCGTTGGATGTATCCAACTGAAAGAAATATGTTCACATTAAAGTCTTATGTTCGAAACAAGAATCATCCCGAAGGTTCTATCGTGAACGGTTACTTAGCTCAAGAATGTATGGATTTCAGTTCAATGTATTTGTCTGATCTTACTACAAGAATGAACAGACCAATGAGAAATGAAGAAGAACAATATGAGCAAATTGAACCCAGTTTTCCATCACTTCCTCAAACAGGAGGAATTCCTGGATCATATACATTGAAGACATTAAGCCATGAAGAGCGGGAGATGGCACATCGCACAGTTTTGTTCAACTGTGATTTGTTCGATGACTATATCAGGTAACAGAATTGAATATGTATATCTTACATATATATCTGTTAAACTATTCATATTTTTTTATCTACAGGGAACATAAAACAATGATAAATAGGAAGCATCGTTCTTTATCTTTGAGAAGGAGAGAGACTTTGCATAGCAAAGAGTTTTCTGCTTGGTTAAAATTGAAGGTAAAAATATTACTGTTTAAATTAATTATTTCAATATTTACTTAAGTTTAACTATCATTTATATTGCAAGTATTGAGTTTGTCTGCTGACTCTGTCTCTGAGGAAATAAGAGCTTTGGCTTTTGGTCCTAATACCGTGGTTCGTGACTGTAAATCAATTGTTATCAATGGGTACAGATTTATTGTCACTGAACGAGCCAAAAACATGAGAACACAACATGATGGTATTATGGTTACTACCACAACAGATTGTTATGCCAGCGCATCAGATAGTAGACCACGACTTGAAAATGTGGGTTATTATGGAGTCGTTGAGAAAATAATAATATTGGATTATTACTCTCATGGACGAGTCACAATGATGAAATGCCATTGGTTTGATTCGATGACGAGACATGGCACATTTATTGATGATTGTGGATTTCGAGTAATTAATATGACCCGCACTCTTGCAACCGAAGAACCATATGTGTTGGCATCAATGGCTAAACAAGTTTTTTATGTCAAAGATCAACTTCAACCTGAATTTGGTGTCGTAGTTGAAGTAATTCCAAGACATATTTTTGATGATGCTGATGATGGAATTGACACTGTCCCTATTGCCATTGGAACCAATCCATTTATTTCTTTTGATGACTCCAATAGCTCAATTGTCAGAGTTGATTGTGAACCTGAAGTTGTGGTTGGAAATATATAGAATCATTCATCCATGTTCTCAATTCTTTTGGTTTACCTCGAGTTGGGTTGTTAAGGTTGGTAATATTCATATTTATTTAGTATTGATCACAAATATGTTTTAGCTGACTTGACCGTTATGTGAATTTTCAATGTTTATTGGTTGCTGTTTTATTTGAATTGCATTTTCTAATTTGGAATTGAACTGTATTCAAACCAAATCAAACAATATTTCTAACTTGGTGAACATTAAAACATGTATGTTTTATTAAATTCATTCAAGCTCTTCTAAAACAATTGATAGCTAAATTACCAATGAATCCCCTCATTCCCTCATATATTTAGTTTTTTGGTTTACACATTAATTTTCTTTTTCTTATTAATTACATATTTGTTTTCCAATGCAGGAAATGAAGCCAATTGAAGAGAGACGAAGAAAAAAAATGGCGGAGAACAATCGTCGGATGGAGGAGATGGGCATTCCACCATTAGTGCCTATAGTGAGTACTTTATTTCATATATATATATATATATATATTTACAGAATATATAATGTCATGTGATTAATTTTTTTTGTAAACTTTTTTGTAGGATCCACCATTACGTCGACAGTTATTCGACGAGGAGCCTAGTACTGGTCCTAGTACTCAGGCCGGTGGTACGAGGAGGGTTCGTACCAGAGGTGGACATAGAGCTGCGCGTGCCCGACTAGACCCTGCCCCTCCCACTGACATTTCAGCCTTCCCACATTCTGATCCCGGTGTGTCGTTAGGGACACACGGGATATTTAGGCCTCCCATGTTTTCGCTACCTTCTGCATCTTCTGCCCCATCATTTTCACATCCCATGATGATTCCCACTCCCCAGTCAGCATCAGGTCATACAGTTGTTCCATCTTCTTTTCCTTCTACTTCTATCTCTCCGAGCTTTTATATTCCATCGTCTTCGACTCCTGTTCCACCAGAGGGTGTTCCATCAGGTTCTGTGGATCCGGCGCCACTCATTGATCAGACTAGCACATGTATATTTATAAAACCCTGTCAAATTTTTATAGCAATATTTATTTTCATTATAACATGTTTTGATAAAATATTTGTTTTTCTTTCATGACAGATACATCTACTGAAAGGAGGCGGGGGCGGGGCCGTACACGCATGCGTTCGGTGTGGAACCGTCGCACACAGGTTATGGTGGAATATAATGAAGACAATCAGATGGTTGAGAAAACAGGGCAGCAATGTCGGAGTTTTATGGCGACGCTTGCCAAATACTCCGACATCATTCCCGTCAGCCCGCTGTCGTGGAGACATTTGCCACATGAGGTCAAAGATAGAGCTTGGGCAGAGATATGGGTAAAAAAATCTGTTGTATTTAATGCCATGAATTTTTTTTGTATTTATATAAATTAATATTTTCATTTCAGCTTCGATTTAATTTTCCTGATGGTGAGGGTGCACGAATGGAACGTCTAAAGGATTTAGGCGAGCTTTGGAGAGCCTACAAGCATGAGCTGTATATTGGCTGGCGTGCTAGAGTTGGCACTGAGTTAGAGGCGGTACCAGTCGTGGATGATTGTCCTATAGAGCAGTATCGTCAGATGATTACTCATTGGACGAGTACCCAGTTTAAGGTATGAATTACATTTGAGGTATTTAAATAATTACTTTCAAGTTTTGCATTAATATTATCCTTTGCATTATCGAATTTTATTTAGGAATCATCTGGAAAAAATAAAAAAAACATTGATGCAAAAAAATACCTCCATACACTAGGACGCACGACGATGCCGGATCATGAGAGGCAGCAGGTATGACAATTGTTTATAAGTTTTCTTTACGACTTACATTTTCTTTTGTTTCCTCAATTATTTAATTATTTGCTGAAGTCTTTATATAAATTTTGTTTTCAATGTCATTGTAGAGGAAAGTACAAAATATTGAAGGACGTGTGCCTCGAGCAAAACTGTTTTGCTCGAGTAGACGAAAAAAGGATGGACGTGCTGTCAACGAAGCGACTCAGCAGCAGATTGTAAGTTTTAATCTGTTGATTTTATATTTTAATATCTATTTCGTAACTTAACAATATATTTATATTTGTAACAGGATGCTTTAGAGGCCCTCGATGCCCAAGAAGCAGACAATTTTGGGCCATCTGATCACTTACATCAGGTGTTGGGAGATGATCATTCTGGCAGAGTACGCTGCCGACCTAGGATAGCCCCGACGAGGTATTGGCCTGCCTCAGGTACGAGTTGTAGTGCCACCGAGCTGCAGCAAGTTAGGGCACAGGCAGAACAGGCTGAGAAAAGTGCCACAGAGACGGCAGAACAGTCTGCAAGGGCAAACAGTGCATTTATGAAATTTATTGAAGTTCTACGTCCAACACTTCCAGCAGAGGCCAGCCCAGCGATTGATGAATACATGTCGTCGATACATTCTATATATGGTGCACCAGGTGGCAGTTCCAGTGGTGGTCAGGCCGATGTCGAGCTTGAAGATGATGATGGCGAGCAGTCTGATGCGGAAGAGGAGGGAGATGAGGAGGGCGAGGAGGAGGGCGAAGGCGAGGAGGAAGGCATTGTGGAGGGTGAGGACGATGAGGAGGACGATGACGAGGGCGATGATGATGATGATGATGGAGATGGTGATGCTGATGTGGGACATATTGATCCGTTACATTTTTGACTTGAAATTTGATGTTTAATCTATTCTAGTTGTTGGTTTTATTTAGACTCGTAGTATAGTATTGGAGTTGAGTTATTTTTATATATTGTCTGTTTTTATGGATGTTGTTGTCTTTTAGTGGTTGTGTGTTTGAGAACTCCCTGGACAACCCCCCTCATTCTTGGACCCTGGACAACCCCCCCTCCCCCTTGGACCCCGAACACCCACCAAACACCCCCCTGGACAGCCCCGCGAACAGCCCCCTGGACAGCCCCCCGTACAGCCCCCAACCCTCCACCCTGGACCCCGGATAGCCCCCCGGACAGCCCCCCGGACAACCCCCCACCCTCCCCCTTGGACCCCGGACAACCCCCCAAACACCCCTCGGACAACCCCCTGAACAACCCCTGGACAACCCCCCCTCCCCCTTGGACCCCGAACACCCACCAAACACCCCCCGGACAGCCCCGCGAACAGCCCCCTGGACAGCCCCCCGTACAGCCCCCAACCCTCCACCCTGGACCCCGGATAGCCCCCCGGACAGCCCCCCGGACAACCCCCCCACCCTCCCCCTTGGACCCCGGACAACCCCCCAAACACCCCCCGGACAACCCCCTGAACAACCCCGGACAACCCCCTGAACAACCACCGGACAGCCCCCTAAACAACCCCGGACAACCCCCTGAAGAACTCTCAAACCCCCTCACGCGCGTTTACGAAGCGCGCGCATCACTTAAAACACTAATATTGAGCCGTACCGCGCAAACCGCACGTCCGATTGACGTTCCGTCTGCGCGTACACGTCACGAATAATAATTAGAATGTTTCACGGTGGTTTCAGCTCAATCCGAGGCCGTACGCTATGAATTTGACCGTTGGACGCCCGTTCTGGCCGTTTATGACACCATAACTGCGTTGTCGGTCACCGCGGGCACACGGCACGTCCGATTGACGTGCCGTCTGCTCGACCACTTCATAAATCACTCACCCGTATTTGTCGTCTGATTTGAGGCCATTCCGACATCGTTCGGCCCGTTTGGACCCCCCTCACGCGCGTTTACGAAGCGCGCGCATCACTTAAAACACTAATATTGAGCCGTACCGCGAAAACCGCACGTCCGATTGACGTTCCGTCTACGCGTACACGTCGCGAATAATAATTAGAATGTTTCACGGTGGTTTCAGCTCAATCCGAGGTCGTACGCTATGAATTTGACCGTTGGACGCCCGTTCTGGCCGTTTATGACACCATTACTGCGTTGTCGGTCACCGCGGGCACACGCCAAGTCCGATTGACGTGCCGTATGCTCGACCACTTCATAAATAACTCACCCGTATTTGTCGTCTGATTTCAGGTCATTCCGACATCGTTCGGCCCGTTTGGACCCCCCTCACGCGCGTTTACGAAGCGCGCACATCACTTAAAACACTAATATTGAGCCGTACCGCGCAAACCGCACGTACGATTGACGTGCCGTCTGCGCGTACACGTCACGAATAATAATTAGAATGTTTCACGGTGGTTTCAGCTCAATCCGTGGTCGTCCGCTATGAATTTGACCGTTGGACGCCCGTTCTGGCCGTTTATGACACCATTACTGCGTTGTCGGTCACCGCGGGCACACGCCAAGTCCGATTGACGTGCCGTCTGCTCGACCACTTCATAAATCACTCACCCGTATTTGTCGTCTGATTTCAGGCCATTCCGACATCGTTCGGCCCGTTTGGACCCCCCTCACGCGCGTTTACGAAGCGCGCGCATCACTTAAAACACTAATATTGAGCCGTACCGCGCAAACCGCACGTCCGATTGACGTGCCGTCTGCGCGTACACGTCACGAATAATAATTAGAATGTTTCACAGTGGTTTCGGGTGAATCCGTGGTCGTCCGCTATGAATTTGACCGTTGGACGCCCGTTTTGGCCGTTTATGACACCATAACTGCGTTGTCGGTCACCGCGGGCACACGGCACGTCCGATTGACGTGCCGTCTGCTCGACCACTTCATAAATAACTCACCCGTATTTTTCGTCTGATTTCAGGCCATTCCGACATCGTTCGGCCCGTTTGGACCCCCCTCACGCGCGTTTACGAAGCGCGCGCATCACTTAAAACACTAATATTGAGCCGTACCGCGCAAACCGCACGTCCGATTGACGTGCCGTCTGCGCGTACACGTCACGAATAATAATTAGAATGTTTCACGGTGGTTTCAGCTCAATCCGTGGTCGTCCGCTATGAATTTGACCGTTGGACGCCCGTTCTGGCCGTTTATGACACCATAACTGCGTTGTCGGTCACCGCGGGCACACGACAAGTCCGATTGACGTGCCGTCTGCTCGACCACTTCATAAATCACTCACCCGTATTTGTCGTCTGATTTGAGGCCATTCCGACATCGTTCGGCCCGTTTGGACCCCCCTCACGCGCGTTTACGAAGCGCGCGCATCACTTAAAACACTAATATTGAGCCGTACCGCGCAAACCGCACGTCCGATTGACGTGCCGTCTGCGCGTACACGTCACGAATAATAATTAGAATGTTTCACGGTGGTTTCAGCTCAATCCGAGGCCGTACGCTATGAATTTGACCGTTGGACGCCCGTTCTGGCCGTTTATGACACCATAACTGCGTTGTCGGTCATCGCGGGCACACGACAAGTCCGATTGACGTGCCGTCTGCTCGACCACTTCATAAATAACTCACCCGTATTTGTCGTCTGATTTGAGGCCATTCCAACATCGTTCGGCCCGTTTGGACCCCCCTCACGCGCGTTTACGAAGCGCGCGCATCACTTAAAACACTAATATTGAGCCGTACCGTGCAAACCGCACGTCCGATTGACGTGCCGTCTGCGCGCACACGTCACGAATAATAATTAGAATGTTTCACGGTGGTTTCAGCTCAATCCGTGGTCGTCCGCTATGAATTTGACCGTTGGACGCCCGTTTTGGCCGTTTATGAAACCATAACTGCGTTGTCGGTCACCGCGGGCACACGGTACGTCCGATTGACGTGCCGTCTGCTCGACCACTTCATAAATCACTCACCCGTATTTGTCGTCTGATTTGAGGCCATTCCGACATCGTTCGGCCCGTTTGGACCCCCCTCACGCGCGTTTACGAAGCGCGCACATCACTTAAAACACTAATATTGAGCCGTACCACGCAAACCGCACGTCCGATTGACGTGCCGTCTGCGCGTACACGTCACGAATAATAATAAGAATGTTTCACGGTGGTTTCAGCTCAATCCGAGGCCGTACGCTATGAATTTGACCGTTGGACGCCCGTTCTGGCCGTTTATGACACCATAACTGCGTTGTCGGTCATCGCGGGCACACGGCAAGTCCGATTGACGTGCCGTCTGCTCGACCACTTCATAAATAACTCACCCGTATTTGTCGTCTGATTTCAGGCCATTCCGACATCGTTCGGCCCGTTTGGACCCCCCTCACGCGCGTTTACGAAGCGCGCGCATCACTTAAAACACTAATATTGAGCCGTACCGCGCAAACCGCACGTTCGATTGACGTGCCGTCTGCGCGTACACGTCACGAATAATAATTAGAATTATCCACGGTGGTTTCAGCTCAATCCGTGGTCGTCCGCTATGAATTTGACCGTTGGACGCCCGTTTTGGCCGTTTATGACACCATAACTGCGTTGTCGGTCACCGCGGGCACACGGCACGTCCGATTGACGTGCCGTCTGCTCGACCACTTCATAAATCACTCACCCGTATTTGTCGTCTGATTTGAGGCCATTCCGACATCGTTCGGCCCGTTTGGACCCCCCTCACGCGCGTTTACGAAGCGCGCGCATCACTTAAAACACTAATATTGAGCCGTACCGTGCAAACCGCACGTCCGATTGACGTGCCGTCTGCGCGTACACGTCACGAATAATAATTAGAATGTTCCACGGTGGTTTCAGCTCAATCCGAGGCCGTACGCTATGAATTTGACCGTTGGACGCCCGTTCTGGCCGTTTATGACACCATAACTGCGTTGTCGGTCATCGCGGGCACACGACAAGTCCGATTGACGTGCCGTCTGCTCGACCACTTCATAAATAACTCACCCGTATTTGTCGTCTGATTTGAGGCCATTCCGACATCGTTCGGCCCGTTTGGACCCCCCTCACGCGCGTTTACGAAGCGCGCGCATCACTTAAAACACTAATATTGAGCCGTACCGCGCAAACCGCACGTCCGATTGACGTGCCGTCTGCGCGTACACGTCACGAATAATAATTAGAATGTTTCACGGTGGTTTCGGGTGAATCCGTGGTCGTCCGCTATGAATTTGACCGTTGGACGCCCGTTTTGGCCGTTTATGACACCATAACTGCGTTGTCGGTCACCGCGGGCACACGGCACGTCCGATTGACGTGCCGTCTGCTCGACCACATCATAAATCACTCACCCGTATTTGTCGTCTGATTTCAGGCCATTCCGACATCGTTTGGCCCGTTTGGACCCCCCTCACGCGCGTTTACGAAGCGCGCCCATCACTTAAAACACTAATATTGAGCCGTACCGCGCAAACCGCACGTCCGATTGACGTGCCGTCTGCGCGTACACGTCACGAATAATAATTAGAATGTTTCACGGTGGTTTCAGCTCAATCCGAGGCCGTACGCTATGAATTTGACCGTTGGACGCCCGTTCTGGCCGTTTATGACACCATAACTGCGTTGTCGGTCACCGCGGGCACACGACAAGTCCGATTGACGTGCCGTCTGCTCGACCACTTCATAAATCACTCACCCGTATTTGTCGTCTGATTTGAGGCCATTCCGACAACGTTCGGGCCGTTTGGACCCCCCTCACGCGCGTTTACGAAGCGCGCGCATCACTTAAAACACTAATATTGAGCCGTACCGCGCAAACCGCACGTCCGATTGACGTGCCGTCTGCGCGTACACGTCACGAATAATAATTAGAATTATCCATGGTGGTTTCAGCTCAATCAGTGGTCGTCCGCTATGAATTTGACCGTTGGACGCCCGTTTTGGCCGTTTATGACACCATAACTGCGTTGTCGGTCACCGCGGGCACACGGCACGTCCGATTGACGTGCCGTCTGCTCGACCACTTCATAAATCACTCACCCGTATTTATCGTCTGATTTCAGGCAATTCCGACATCGTTCGGCCCGTTTGGACCCCCTCACGCGCGTTTCGAAGCGCGCGCATCACTTAAAACATGAATATTGATCCGTACCGGGCAAACCGCACGTCCGATTGACGTGCCGTCTGCGCGTACACGTCACGAATAATAATTAGAATGTTTCACAGTGGTTTCAGCTCAATCCGAGGCCGCCCGCTATGAATTTGACCGTTGGACGCCCGTTTTGACCGTTTATGACACCAGAACTGCGTTGTCGGTCACCGCGGGCACACGGCACGTCCGATTGACGTGCCGTCTGCTCGACCACTTTAGAAATCAGTCACCCGTATTTGTCGTCTGATTTCAGGCCATTCCGACATCGTTCGGCCCATTTGGACCCCCCTCACGCGCGTTTACGAAGCGCGCGCATCACTTAAAACACTAATATTGAGCCGTACCGCGCAAACCGCACTTCCGATTGACGTTCCGTCTGCGCGTACACGTCACGAATAATAATTATAATGTTTCACGGTGGTTTCGGGTGAATCCGTGGTCGTTCGCTATGAATTTGACCGTTGGACGCCCGTTTTGGCCGTTTATGACACCATAACTGCGTTGTCGGTCACCGCGGGCACACGGCACGTCCGATTGACGTGCCGTCTGCTCGACCACTTCAGAAATCACTCACCCGTATTTATCGTCTGATTTCAGGCCATTCCGACATCGTTCGGCCCGTTTGGACCCCCTCACGCGCGTTTCGAAGCGCGCGCATCACTTAAAACATGAATATTGATCCGTACGGGGCAAACCGCACGTCCGATTGACGTGCCGTCTGCGCGTACACATCACGAATAATAATTAGAATGTTTCACGGTGGTTTCATCTCAATCCGGAGACGCGGTGTGGCCGACACCACTCAAAGTGTCCGTCTTTTGTTTCAAAAGGACGTCATTTTAAGTGAAAAGCATCAACTGGCTTACGGAAAACCGACCAAACGCATTCCGAATCTGTTGATAATTTATCCCAACAATCCATGGGTCATATGTGACGTGTACGAGCCAACCCGGGATGAATCCGAGTCGCGGTGTGGCCGGGATAAGTTTAAGTGGCTCACTTTTGTTTAAAATGAACACCATTTTAAGTACATATGGAAAAACGACCAAACGGATTCGGTTTCCGTTGAAACTTTAGGAGAACTATCCATGAGTCATATGTGACGTGTACGAATCAACTCCGCCACAATCGGAGGTGCGGTGTGGCCGGTATCACTTCAGGTGTATGTATTTTGTTTAAAATGGACATCATTTGAGGTAAAAATATATGGTATAGAAAAAACCGATCATATTATGAATTGAATTTCAGATTCCACGTATAATTGTCATCTAAATTTTAAATTGAATTCTATATGAATTATGTATGTTTATGAATTGTAATTTAATTATGGATTTGTATAGTTTCAGGATCCATTATATGTTAAATGTGTATGAATTTGTTCGTAATTGAATATGTATGTTTTATTTTATTACTGGTACAATAGTTGGATCGAAAATGAGGTGAAAATGAGGTGAAAATGAGGTGAAAATGAGGTGAAAATGAGGCCTGATGACTAGTGGTGATGGACAGGGGATAGGGGCTGTGCAAATTGCAGGGTGCTGCAATTTGCAGCATAGGGTATGCCAACGGTTTCAAACCGTTGGCATATAAGTTTTTAGCATGTCTTTTCCCAACGGTTGTAAACCGTTGGGAAAGACTTCACCAATTCCCAACGGTTTAAAACCGTTGGGAAAATGTTCCACATGGTATATCCCAACGGTTTGGAACCGTTGGGAACATGTGTGGTATTTGGTATTCCCAACGGTTTGGGAGAACCGTTGGGAAAAACTATCCCAATGGTTTACCCAAACCGTTGGGGTAGGGTAACTTCTATGGGCCTATTGCAACGGTTGCCAGTAAACCGCTGGGAAAACCTTTCCCAACGGCTTACTTCCCAACGGTTTTCAGAACCGTTGGGAAAACCTTTCCCAACGGTTTGAGGGGCTTTCCCAACGGTTCTGAACCGTTGGGAAATAGTGTATTTCCAGTAGTGTTAATTAGTGTATACCACGATATAACTATTTCTATCTTTTTTGGATCCACAAAAATTCCACTTTTATAAATTACATGGCCCAAAAAAATAGCTTATATATCCAAAAATTTGACATTGATAATTTGACATACAAATAATTGTCTATAAATATTTTCAACAATATCACCGAATGAATCAAATTCTCATACTTTTTCTATGAATACAACAATATGTTTTCTAGAAACACCACCGCAAAAGAAAACATAAATCTATAAAATATCTAATTCAAAAATTCTATAATGATAATTGGATAATTCTTAATGCCAAAATGCATTAAAATCTCTACATATATGCCATATGTATTCTAAAAGCTATTTCAGAGTACCATCCTTATAAAATCCAATATAGTGATATCCTTGCTCACATTAGAGAACAATTATTCCCCCCAAATTGATCGAATTGATCATAAATTCATGTAATTTGTTTCCTTTTCTTCTTCTTACAAGGTTTAACATATGATAATCCACACACATCCATAGTGTTATATATTCTTTCTTCATGAATAGGGCTGGTGATTCCTATTGGGATGTGCTAGGTCTAATGAAACATTGTCTTTCTATCTCTTCAAATTGCACATTCAAATCCCATAATTTTTTTGCTTCAATTATATATTTTGGAAGTGATATTGGATGAGTCCTTAGGAGGATATCAATCATAAAACCATTTATATCATTGGTGGGATCCTTTAGAAATTATCAGTAACACCACTACAAATACATACACCACTATTAGAATATTATCCTTTTTTATATCATTGACTAATTCCAAACTCTACGCAGGGAACTTATGTGAGATTGTTCTAGAAGCTAGTGTAAAAAATCTCACTACATTTTCCTATACGTCATTGTATACTCGATCGAGATGTTGGGATCGATCATCCATTATAAAGCTGACCATTCTAGTATAACAGTTTAGGTGGTCCATGATTTTTTTCAACAAATGCATACATAGGATTATATCAAAGACATACCTATGAGGAAAATTTAAATCCCAATTCATCTAGGATCCATCAACAGTTATAGAAAAATCTCTACACACAATGTCCCAACACTCTCTTTGACCAAGATGTGTGTAACACCTGAGACTTTTATGTTATATAAATCATCAAAGGAATCTTTTTCTACACAACACTTTCTTGGCTTGCTTTACATTCAATCGCGACCTTCCTCGATAGCTTGCGTCGTACGCAATACCGAGTTTTACTAAACAACAATATGCTATTAAAACTAGCCGTTATGAATAGTAATAACCACTTTTTGAAATTTTATAAATTTTATTTTCCAAAATGGACTTCATTTTTGGACTCAGAATATCGAAATTAGCCTAGGGTGAAATTTTGGTATTTTTCTGAAAACTTTCAATTTTTGATGAATAGTGAAACCACTAAGTGGTAGGTTAAAAACTGAATTTTGCATAAAACTTAATTTTACCTCTTCTGTGAATGGAATTTCAAAAATCCGACAGACACGGTTGTTATCAGTAAGTTAAATGTGGTTCAATGAGATAAAAATAATTTTTTGGGGAATAGTAACTTTTTACTTTTTTTACCGCGGTTAATAGTAAATAGGGTAACTAAGGGTAAATATGATATTAATATTACCCTAAAACATGTCCTCAATCTATTGGACAAGTTTAATTCGACCAAAAACAAACTTATGAATAAAATATGATCATTTAGGCCCACTTGGATTAGATTAGGACATTTATTATTAATTTATTTAAAGAAGGGTTAAAATAGTTAAAATCAAAGTTTAATAAGTAAATCATTTTTAATATGGGGTTATACATAAGATAAATTCGACTATAAATATTCATTAGAAATCTAAAAAGATTTCCTACATAATGGTATTTTATTTGTAATTTTTAGACATTATATAATTTAATTTATTTATGACACAATGATGATACAGTAATTATCTTATTAATGAAATATTGACATAATTGATGTTATAAACACCAAAATAAATGTAATTTGAGACTTTTTATGATTTACACTAATTTTTTAGGTTACTATGATATATTAGTGTTAATTTAATAAACTTGGTTTGAACATATAATTCTGTTATGACTTTCAAAAAAATCATATATCAAATAGTGTCAAAATTGACACAAAATAGTTTTTAAATCAAATATTATATTATTAATTGTTATTTTATTCCTAAAAATCTAAGGTTCGGCCAAATAACATAGATAAGGATATATATATTAATAATAAACAATTTGGGGTTCTTTTGGCATGTTATAGTAAGTGTATTAACCATATAGTGAAAGAAAACAAAAAGACATGGTAAAAGTTAAATTATTTAACTTAGAGTTAAATCTAATTGATAAGGTTAAAATAATATCCCAAACTTGTCTAAATCCTATTGGTTGATAGGATTTCGATCCTTCCCCACTTTAGCTTCGAAATAAGACCCTTTGGAACCATTATAAACCGATTTTGACTTTAATATAAAATAATATTTTGAGATATTCCTAAGGCGCCCCTCTCCTCCCTTATAAAAGGGCACCTCCTCCCCCTCCTCCTCACACCAATTTGAGCAGTCAAGCTCGGCCAACCCCTGCCATTTTCTCCTCTCCACTTCCATAGAATAATCCTAGAGGTCCTGGTCTTCTTCAAAGACCAATCTTAGTTCCCTATGTGGAGGATTCAAAGAGGCGTTCCAAAGAAGAGGTAATATCCATTACCGATCTTTTCAATTTCTTTCTTCTTCAACTTCTTCTTCTTTAGTTGTTTCATGATAAAGTAATAAAATCAGTATTACTTACATACTGATATGTTATTATAAATATGAAACAACCCTAATTCACCTTCTATCCATCCTACGGAAAAATGAAATCACCGCGCGTGCGTACGTACGGAATACCGTCTCCACGCCGTGGTGTAATCTATTTTCCACCATCACTTTACAAGGATGGGTATAATGGTGTAATGAGTAAATATTTATGATTATTATAAAGTAATATTGATACTGAAATAATATATATACACTCCAATACAATTCCATGATCATAGGAACGATATCATCACTCGTGCGTACGTACGGAATACCGTCTCCATGATGTGATGTGACTCGTTCTACATGATCATCATTACATAGTAATTATATAAATGAATTGAATTAATAAATATGATATATGTTACACTAATACCATTCTGGATATAAGGTATCTATAACCTTAAAAGAAGAATAAGAATGTATTTGGCAAAACACGCATAAGAACAAAAGGCAATAAAGACCCGAGTAACAAGTAACAATGAAATATTACTAACAAGAAGCTAAGAATATGACCATATATGATATCATATCAATATTTATGATTCTTGAATAAGTCAATAACATTATTTAAACCATTATACAGGAGCTTCGGACACGTACAAAGCAAATCGGACCTAAGGTAAGGGAAATATCACAATCTCATTTTTATCCGAGATTGTTTATTCGTAAGTATTTACTGGGGTGTATTTTATCATCCACATCCATGTTTCATCAATATGTAATATTATTTCCATCCACCTACAATTGTTTAAATCCATTTTTACCCTTCGGTGAGTTTTTATTAATATGTATGAAAGGAATCTTTTGTCGTTTTTCGTACGAGGTACTTTTTGACTTTTCCGACAAAAGTACGAAGAATGTTTTTTTTAACTTATACAGCATGAATGGATTTTTAAAACATTATTTCCAAGAAACTTCCTTT
Source organism: Viscum album (assembly GCA_963277665.1). Lineage (NCBI taxonomy): Eukaryota > Viridiplantae > Streptophyta > Magnoliopsida > Santalales > Viscaceae > Viscum > Viscum album. The sequence continues at coordinate 860,617,824 of OY728152.1, read as the reverse complement.
ACAAGTTTTCAAGTTTATTTTTAATCAACTTCTTTTATTTTAAAGTAGTATGACATGTTATGAAAGGAAAAATGTTTTTGAAGTAGAAAGGATATTTTCCTCAAGAATGGAGTTCAAGTATTTTATCAAAAAATTTCCATCTAATATAATAAAAGGGTTATGTTTTCATCCCTATTATTACATTGGTTTGATTATGTTGTGATGGAAATATTTTTATGAATTCCTTTATCTTATATGAATTGTTTTATGATGTCATGTTGTTTAAGAATCCCATTTTTATTACATGGGTTACGTTATGATGTATGGTTTATGATTATGTGGCACACATAAGAAAGGATTCATTATAAGATGGGTGGGACCTATATCTACCTCCAATGCATTGGGTAAAGATTTTATATCTCATGAGATAGACATGGCTGGAACGGAAGGTTATTTCGGTTCAGTGATACAGGACTGAAACGAGGAGTGAACTCGGTTCAGAAAGGGACTTTGTCCACTAAGATAGTCTTGGCAATGAGTCATGACTAACAAGAAATGATTTTCCATGATTATGTGTGCATGCCACAAAGTTTCAAGTTTTATGTTATGATTATGGGGATCTCATTTTCACTTCTATGATTTATTCCATGTTAAGATATTATGATCTATTTTGCAGGTTTTGATTTTCAAAAAGATATGATATGATTTTTATTTCCTTTATTTTCCCTTGCTGAGCATTTCAGCTCACCCTTTTATGTTATCTTTTCCCCAGGTCAGGAAGATGGATATTAAGTAGAATATGCTAAAAGGGACCCTAGATATGATGAAATAAATGGGAGACACTGTAGAAGATTTATGAACCAGTTGTTTATGTTTCCCAGTTTCTAAAGACACTATACCTATACGGTCCTTTGTGGTTTTGTCATATGTTGTAATAAGTGTGCTTCAATTTTGAATTATTAACAATGTATGTAAAGTATGGGTCGTTATAGTTGGTATTAGATGAAAGGTATAGTCAACCTTTGGAAACTAGGATGTGAAATCCTTAGTAAGAACCCTAAGGATAAGTCTAAGCATAGAACACAATCTTAGTGTTTTAGAAATGGCCTTGAATAACCTAGGATAAGACCTTAAGCATGAAAATTTTATTCTTTAATTATGTGGTTTTCCTATTATAATTAGTGTTGCTCACACTATTCTTCTTGGTTTTAGTCAATGGCTGGAACCCGAAGGAACCGTGTTAATGCTGAATGCGATGGGCAATGCAATGATTGTCCCCCTGAGCAACCAAACGATATGGGAGCTGGAATGCAAAATCTTGTAGCCATGCTCACACAACTTTCTCAAGCTATGAATCATGCAGGATTTCCAAACGTGCAAAGGAAGGAGCAACATTCTGTTGAATCCTTCATGAGGCAGCGTCCACCTTCTTTCAGCGGGTCTACTGATCCATTAGTTGCTGAACAATGGATTAGTACTACTGAAAATATATTTTCAGTTCTTCAATGTTCTGAGCATGATAAAGTTATCCTAGCAGTGTATCGTTTGGAAGGAGATGCTGATCAATGGTGGAATCTTATTAAGAATACGAGGCAAAGGGATGAAATTGAGTCTATGGAATGGGACGAGTTCAAGAACTTATTTTTCAATAAGTACTTCCCTCGTATTCTCCGAACAAAGATGGAGAAAGAGTTTCTTGAACTGAAGAAAAGGGATGATGAATCTGTTGGTACCTATGAAGCATATTTTACAAGACTTGCAAGGTACGCTTCTAGTATTATTATCCAACCTGAGAGTAAGATCGATCGATTCTTTAGTGGATTAAAACCAAGTCTTCGAAGGGTGTTAGCCATATGGGACTTCAATAGCTACGAGGAAATCGTTCGATGTGCTATCAAAGTCGAGATGGAGATTGGAGTAACCCATCAGTCACATGGGTTTGATAAGAAGAGGAAGATGGAATTCAAAGAAAAATCTAAAGAGCACACGGAAAAGAAGATGAGCTTTTCCTTATGCTCAAAGTGTGGAAAGAAACATGGAGGGAGTTGTCTTAAAGGGACAAGTAAATGTTTTAAATGTGGAAAGGAAGGTCATCGGGCATTTGAATGCCGTGATAATGGGAATAAGATGTCTAATGACGCAAACAAAGGAAGGGATACACAGAATGAACCTACTACACTTCAATGTTTCAAGTGCAAGGAGATGGGGCATTATTCCAATCAATGCCCAAATCCAAGGGTTGATGATGATGGTCGACGTCAACAAAATCTTAAGGCTAAAGACAAAGGAAAGTCACATGCAATTTCTATTAGCGATGTGGAGTACGATAACTAAGTGGTGAAAGGTACACTTATCATCCACTCTAAAGTAGCAAATGTTTTATTTGATTCTAGATCCACCCACTCTTTTATTTCTAAAGAATTTTCTAAGGGTATCACCATATTACCTCAACAATTAGATGTTGAGTTAGCTGTGACAACACCTAATGGCACAACAGTCACATCAAAAGTTTATAATTCTTCTCCGATCGAAGTTTGTGGGAAAGTGCTTCCTGAAAATCTTGTGATCCTTCCTTTAGTGGAATTTGATGTGATTCTTGGCATGGATTGGCTTTCTCTACATGGATCTCATATCAATTTCCAAAGAAGGGAAGTCACATTTCATATTCCAGATCAATCTACGATCGTCTATCGATGCAAGGATGAATATAACATTCCAGTGGAAATTTCTTCCATCTTATGGGTATTGATTCCACTAAATGAAGGTTATTTATCTCAAATGGTTGGTGAGAAACTCACGATTAAGAATATGCCCATTGTACGGGAGTTTGATGATGTCTTTCCGGAGGAATTACCGGGTCTTCCACCAAATCGTGAAGTTGAGTTTTCAATAGAACTCGTACCGGGTGCTTTGCCTATATCAAAGACACCTTATAGAATGGCCCCAATTGAGTTGCAGGAATCGAAGAAGCAACTCCAAGAGAATCTTGATAAGGGATTCATACGACCTAGTGCGTCTCCTTGGGGAGCACCTGTTCTATTTGTTAAGAAGAAAGATGGATCAATGAGACTCTTCATTGATTATCGAGAACTTAACAAGATCACTATCAAGAACAAATATCCTCTCCCACGCATTGATGACTTATTTGACCAACTACGCGAAGCTCAATACTTTTCCAAGATTGATCTTAGTTCAGGGTATCATCAATTAAGGGTCAAAAGGGAGGATATACCAAAGACGGCTTTCCTTACAAGGTATGGACACTATGAATTTATAGTGATGCCATTTGGTCTTACTAATTCCCCTGCTATCTTCATGGATCTAATGAATAGAGTCTTTAGAGACTATCTTGATCAATTTGTGGTAGTCTTCATAGACGATATTCTTGTCTATTCAAAGAGCAAGAAAGAGCATGAATATCACTTGAGAATTATATTGAAGACCCTGAGAAAGGAGAAGCTTTATGACAAATTTACCAAGTGTGAATTTTGGCTTCAAAAAGTTGCATTTTTGGGTCACATAATCTCAAAAGAGGGGATATTTGTGGATCCAGCAAAAACAGAGGTTATCGAAAGATGGTCAAGACCAACAATAGAAACTGAGATCCGAAGTTTTCTTGGTTTGGCTGGATATTATCGACGTTTTGTAAAGGATTTTTCACGATTATCTAATCCACTCACCAAGTTGACTCGGAAAGGAGTTAAGTTTGTTTGGACAGAGGAATGTGAAGAGAATTTCAAGGAGTTGAAAAGAAGGTTATCCAGTGCACCTGTGCTCACACTGCCTTGTAGTGGAGAAAGGTTTGTGATTTACAGTGATGCATCCAAGAAGGGATTGGGGTGTGTTCTTATGCAAAATGATATGGTGATAGCTTATGCCTCACAACAGTTGAAAATACATGAGCAAAATTACCCAACTCATGATTTGGAGTTGGCTGCGGTAATCTTTGCATTAAAGATTTGGAGGCATTACCTTTATGGTGAAAGGTGTGATATTTATACTGATCATAAAAGTTTAAAGTATATTTTCACACAAAAGGAGTTGAATATGCGTCAAAGAAGATGGTTGGAGCTTATTAAGGATTACGACTGCTCAATCCATTACCACCCTGGGAAAGCAAACAAGGTGGCAGATGCATTAAGTCGACAAGACCATGCTAGTTTATCCATGATGAGGATCAGAAAAGATCCAATATTTATGGATTTACAAAGGATGGATCTTGGAATTATAATGGAAGGGGAAAAATATTATCTTTCTCAAATGAATGTTCAACCATCTATACATGTGAAGATTAAAGAGGCACAGAAAGAAGATGTCGAGTTACAAAAGAAGGTGAGAAATGTTCCTGAATTCAACCTTGATTGTGATGGGATAATAAAGTTCAGGAATCGGGTTTGTGTTCCTCCCATCCCCGAATTAAAGAAGGAGCTGCTGGATGAGGCTCATAGTTCATCATTCTCTATTCATCCTGGAAGCACGAAGATGTATAGGGACCTGAAAGAGTACTTCTGGTGGGATGGCATCAAAAGAGATGTTGCTGAATATGTCTCTCGATGCTTGGTTTGTCAACAAGTTAATGCTGAGAGACAGAAGTCTAAGGGGATGTTACAACCATTACCCATACCCGAATGGAAATGGGAAAACATCACTATGGAATTTGTCACAGGACTTCCTAAAACATACAAACACAATAATGCTATCTGGGTCATAGTTGATCGTCTTACAAATTCTGCACACTTCATTGCAATTAGAGAGTATTTCTCTCTAGATCAGCTTGCTAGGATATATGTAAAGGAAGTGGTAAGATTGCATGGAGTACCACTTTCTATTATATCTGATCGGGATCCGAGATTTACCTCGAAGTTCTGGCGAAGTCTTCAGCATACTCTGGATACAGAGTTGAGTTTCAGCACTGCTTATCATCCCCAGATAGACGGTCAGTCTGAGAGAACAATTCAAACCCTAGAAGATATGTTGAGAGCTTTCTCTATGGATTTCAAAGGAGGTTGGGATCAACACCTACCTTTGGTGGAATTTTCTTATAATAATAGCTTTCACTCCAGTATTCAGATGGCTCCTTATGAAGCTCTCTACGGAAAGAAATGCAGGACTCCAACTTGCTGGGATGAAGTTGGGGAAAGAAAGCTATTAGGACCTGATCTCGTTGATGAAATGGCAGAAAAGGTCAGATCTATTCAACAAAACATAAGTGCAGCTCAGAGTCGACAGAAAAGACATGCCGACAACCGAAGAAAAGACCTATAGTTTGAAGTGGGTGATAAAGTGTTATTACGAATATCTCCCTGGAAGAGGGTTATGAGATTTGGAAAGAAGGGGAAGTTGAGCCCTAGATATATCGGTCCTTTCAAAATACTGGATCGTGTTGGGAAGGTAGCTTACCGATTGGCGCTTCCACCGAATCTCTCTCAAGTTCACGATGTGTTCCATGTATCTCTCCTGAGAAAGTAAATACCAGATCCTTCACATGTACTCAGCTCAGAAGTTGTACCGCTGGAGCAAGATCTTTCTTATGAAGAACAGCCGATAGAGATTCTGGATCGTAGCGAAAAAGTCCTACGAAATAAGACCACTCGATTGGTGAAAGTTTTATGGAGGAACCACCAACTTGAAGAAACTACATGGGAGCTTGAGGATATGATGAGGGAGAAGTATCCTCATCTGTTTGTTACAATGTGACGAATTTCAAGGGCGAAATTCTTTTTAAGGGGGGTAGAATGTAACACCCGAGACTTTTATTTTATATAAATCATCAAAGGAATCTTTTTCTACACAACACTTGCTTGGCTTGCTTGACATGCAATCGCGACCTTCCTCGATAGCTTGCGTCGTACACAATACCGAGTTTCACTAAACAACAATATGCTATTAAAACTAGCCGTTATGAATAGTAATAACCACTTTTGGAAATTTTATAAATTTTATTTTTCAAAATGGACTTCATTTTTGGACTAAGAATATCGAAATTAGCCCAGGGTGAAATTTTGGTATTTTTCTGAAAACTTTCAATTTTTGATGAATAGTGAAACCACTAAGTGGTAGGTTAAAAACTGAATTTTGCATAAAACTTAATTTTACTGCTTCTGTGAATGGAATTTCAAAAATCCGACAGACACGGTTGATATCAGTAAGTAAAATGTGGTTCAATGTGATAAAAATAATTTTTTGGTGAATAGTAACTTTTTACTTTTTTTACCGCGGTTAATAGTAAATAGGGTAACTAAGGGTAAATATGATATTAATATTACCCTAACACATGTCCTAATTCTATTGTACAAGTGTAATTCGACCAAAAACAAACTTAGGAATAAAATATGACCATTTAGGCCCACTTGGATTAGATTAGGACATTTATTATTAATTTATTTAAAGAAGGGTTAAAATAGTTAAAATCAAAGTTTAATAAGTAAATCATTTTTAATATGGGGTTATAAATAAGATAAATTCGACTATAAATATTCATTAGAAAGATAAAACGATTTACTACATAATGGTATTTTATTTGTAATTTTTAGACATTAAATAATTTAATTTATTTATGACACAATGATGATGCAATAATTATCTTATTAATGAAATATTGACATAATTGATGTTATAAACACCAAAATAAATGTAATTTCAGACTTTTTATGAATTCCACTAATTTTCTAAATTACTATGATATATTAGTGTTAATTTAATAAACTTGTTTATAACATATAATTCTTTTATGACTTTCAAAAAAATCATATATCAAATAGTGTCAAAATTGACACAAAATAGTTTTTAAATCAAATATTATATTATTAATTGTTATTTTATTCTTAAAAATCTAAGGTTAGGCCAAATAACATAGATAAGGATATATATATTAATAATAAACAATTTGGGGTTCGTTTGGCATGTTATAGTAAGTGTATTAACCATATAGTGAAAGAAAACAAAAAGACATGGTAAAAGTAAAATTATTTAACTTAGAGTTAAATCTAATTGATAAGGTTAAAATAATATCCCAAACTTGTCTAAATCCTATTGGTTGATAGGCTTTCGACCCTTCCCCACTTTATCTTCGAAATAAGACCCTTTGGAACCATTATAAACCGATTTTGACTTTAATATAAAATAATATTTTGAGATATTCCTAAGGTGCCCCTCTCCTCCCTTATAAAAGGGCACCTCCTCCCCCTCCTCCTCACACCAATTTGAGCACTCAAGCTCGGCCAACCCCTGCCATTTTCTCCTCTCCACTTCCCTAGAATAATCCTAGAGGACCTGGTCTTCTTCAAAGACCAATCTTAGTTCCCTAAGTGGAGGATTCAAAGAGGCATTCCAAAGAAGAGGTAATATCCATTACCGATCTTTTCAATTTCTTTCTTCTTCAACTTCTTCTTCTTTAGTTGTTTCATGATAAAGTAATAACATCAGTATTACTTACATACTGATATGTTATTATAAATATGAAACAACCCTAATTCACCTTCTATCCATCCTACGGAAAAATGAAATCACCGCGCGTGCGTACGTACGGAATACCGTCTCCACGCCGTGGTGTAATCTATTTTCCACCATCACTTTACAAGGATGGTTATAATGGTGTAATGGGTAACTATTTATGATTATTATAAAGTAATATTGATACTGAAATAATATATATACACTCCAATACAATTCCACGATCATAGGAACGATATCATCACTCGTGCGTACGTACGGAATACCGTCTCCACGATGTGATGTGACTCGTTCTACATGATCATCATTACATAGTAATTATATAAATGAATTGAATGAATAAATATGATATATGTAACACTAATACCATTATGGATATAAGGTATCTATAACCTTAAATGAAGAATAAGAATGCATTCGGCAAAACACGCATAAGAACAAAAGGCAATAAAGACCCGAGTAACAAGTAACAATGAAATATTACTAACAAGAAGATAAGAATATGACCATATATTATATCATATCAATATGTATGATTCTGGAATAAGTAGATAACATTATTTAAACCATTATATAGGAGCTTTGGACACGTACAAGGAAAATCGGACCTAAGGTAAGGGAAATACCACAATCTTATTTTTATCCGAGATTGTTTATTCGTAAGTATTTACTGGGGTGTATTTTATCATCCACATCCATGTTTCATCAATATGTAATATTATTTCCATCCACCTACAATTGTTTAAATCCATTTTTACGCTTCGGTGAGTTTTTAGTAATATGTCTGAAAGGAATCTTTTGTCGTTTTTCGTACGAGGTACTTTTTGACTTTTCTGACAAAAGTACGAAGAATGTTTTTTTAACTTATACGGCATGAATGGATTTTTAAAACATTATTTCCAAGAAACTTCCTTTACAAGTTTTCAAGTTTATTTTTAATCAACTTCTTTTATTTTAAAGTCGTATGACATGTTATGAAAGGAAAAATGTTTTTGAAGTAGAAAGGATATTTTCCTCAAGAATGGAGTTCAAGTATTTTATCAAAATTATTTTCCATCTAAGATAATAAAAGGGTTCTGTTTTTATCCCTGTTATTACATTAGTTTGATTATGTTGTGATGGAAATATTTTTATGAATTCCTTTATCTTATATGAATTGTTTTATGATGTCATGTTGTTTAAGAATCCCATTTTTATTACATGGGTTACGTTATGATGTATGGTTTATGATTATGTGGAACACATAAGAAAGGATTCATTATAAGATGGGTGGGACCTATATCTCCCTCCAATGCATTGGGTAATGATTTTATATCTCATGAGATAGTCATGGCTGGAACGGAAGGTTATTTCAGTTCAGTGATACTGGACTGAAACGAGGAGTGAACTTGGTTCAGAAAGGGACTTTGTCCACTAAGATAGTCTTGGCAATGAGTCATGACTAACAAGAAATGATTTTCCATGATTATGTGTGCATGCCACAAAGTTTCAAGTTTTATGTTATGATTATGGGGATCTCATTTTCACTTCTATGATTTATTCCATGTTAATATATTATAATCTCTTTTGCAGGTTTTGATTTTCAAAAAGATATGATATGATTTTTATTTCCTTTATTTTCCCTTACTGAGCATTTGAGCTCACCCTTTTATGTTTTCTTTTCCCCATGCCAGGAAGATGGATATTAAGTATATTATGCTAAAAGGGACCCTAGATATGATGAAATAAATGGGAGACACTGTAGAAGATTTATGAACTAGTTGTTTATGTTTCCCAGTTTCTAAAGACACTATACCTATACGGTCCTTTGTGGTTTTGTCATATGTTGTAATAAGTGTTCTTCAATTTTGAAGTATTAACAATGTATGTAAAGTATGGGTCGTTATAATGTGTTTTATGTTTATCATAGAAGGAATCATCTCATGTTTTATACTCTTCAACTCAATAACACAAGAACCAATAAAATATTGTGATTCCTGAGTATAAAACATTACATGAATAAGGGTATAATTCAAATTAATCATACATATCACCATAGATGGTCCAACCTAATCATCCATAATAACCTATTCAAAATTATATAATTTCTTCATCACTGCACTTGGGCCTTAACTGCAATGTTATGCTTTCCCTTGATGAGAAGTCCTGTTATTCTTGAAATTACCATGGATAATAGTATTCTACTAAGAAGTGGTATTATGGTGACCTCTGCCAATTGATAAATATGACACCTACAACCCTTGATAAGTGTCCCTAACACCTAACCTGAGATAAATGTGATATTAGATCTTGAGATGCCGCATTTTTTCTGAAAATGTTTCATATTCATATTTTCCCATACATACTCACTTTATTTGAAACATTAAACTATTATGAAAACATAAATGATTTTCTCTATTGTCATCGAAAAATATTAATTTCTCCAGTGGTTCAATTCTAATTTATTCCACCCCTTGATAATCGGTGTCCCAAAACCTCTTGTTCTTATTATTTGATTTCCCACCATTTTCATGAAGATAACATTACATCAACTAGATCTATTTTTAGTAGTGATATATATCACAGAATAAGTTACCGGCTTTTAGTAATTAGTGAATGGTTTGAAAATCATGCATGATTCTTTGGACCATGTTCTTGTTCACCAATGTCCTAGTTGTAACAGCATTCTCAATGGACTCATCTGAATGGTTCATAGGATGCCTATATGGTCCAATTTTCACGAAACATAGAAATATTATATGTTTCACTCTCTATTAATTGAAGAGTTAAATATCTAAATTTATAACATAGATTACTGTTATAATAATTAATTCAAAAAATAATCATTTTCCATGTTCACCCATTTTTTTTAAAATTTCTCATTGTTTTGAAAATAAAAACATTTTATGAATACAATATCCTTGATATTTTTTCAAAATCCATCATATGAAAACATTTGTAAATTTTAAATAAAGAACCATTTTTCACAAAATCATAATTTATTACTCAAATTAATGTATGAACTATTAGTGAGAAGTCATGTCTATATTTCATGTCATTCTTGTCTTATTATATACACCTATTATAATGATATTTAAAACCTATAGTTTTCCCTAAAACACATATATACCCTACTATAGTAAACATTATGTTCAACATAAAATGTTTATCTACATCTTTCGATGCTCCACATTTCATGTCCTGACAATACTACTCATTTTTATGATCCCAACTCATGGAATAGAAAAGAATTAATTCAACTCCAATAATGATAGAACTAATGACTACTTGTTTTTCATGTAAATAAACATGTCGATACCATTTGTCTAAAATAAATTATTGGACCGATCAAAACTAATACCATTTGTAACATCTCACCCCTACTCAATGGACTGAGATGTTATAGAGATATTACATAGCTTAAAGTGACCTCCCAATGACTCCAAAGGCTGACAATAAATGCCCATGGATTCAACATAAATATTTGAAGAATTTCCCTTCAATGAAAAACTACAAACCAACATTCCATAAACAAATAATACTACATGATGTATGATATAATAAGATACAACACAAACTTTTAATTTCTATAAAAACCAACCAATGTGTACCAAAATTGAAGTCATATTGACATAAATGTAAATATCATAAGATAATCTACTAAAACTCAATGAGAAATATATAACTCCAAATTTCCACATTCTCCAATATCCAACTCCACCAAAGAGACCATGAATCAAAAATAGATACTAAATATGTGTGATATTTTACCGTTTCCCATATCTTGATATAATTTATCTATATTATTACCAATGTGTCAATGAAGCAGTGAGTACTAAAACATAGTATGTTTTTTAGATGAATTCCCAAATCATTCCGTTAGGATATAACATCTTAGAATCATTAATATAAAATAATTTATGTAAAAAAATTATATAAATATATAAAAAAAATCCATAGTAAATAGTTTTCAATGGAAAGAACATAAAATATTCACTAAATCGGATAATATTAATTTTTTGTTTAACCATTTAATTCCACATATCCAGAAAACACACCATACATGAATCATAAATGAGATGGAGATACCTGACCCTAATACATCCCCTTAATTATGGGGGAGACTTATTTCCCGTATCGAAACCAAATAAAAAAGAATTTTAGACAGGGGATAGCCATGACCCTTATCCAATCTATGTATTATATGGGATATTCTTAAACCTTATCTATCTTGAATTAACATGAACACACACAACTATGTATTCCCAAAACCCTTGCCAATATAACCATTTCAATAAAACATTTCTTCTATTTGGAATATATTATACAATACATATTAATAAAACCACATGTTTATATATTTTATGGATTTAAAAATTTACCGTAGTTCCTGAAAATCCACATTTAAAAATACATATTTCAAATTCATGAATCCCAAAAACTTTACCCAATACACAAAATTTTGTACAATTTTATAATCTATTACCAAAAACGGTTTTCCAACAATCAATTCAAAAAAAATTGACAATCAATTTTCATTAAGGAAATAAAATTAAATAAAATAATTCATGTTCAAAATAGAGGAGCTGAGAGTGAAGGAATCATCTTCGAGTGTTTTAATGAAAAAGATAAATGACTCAAAAAAACATTTCAAAAAATCAAAAAACATAGCTGAAACTCAGAAAACCCACCTTAGATATCATTTCGTATCATAAACAATACTATATCTAAAAATAATTTTCATCCACTACATTAGATATAACCAGGGAATTTGTATATTTATGATCACTATAGGAAGGTTTATGTACATCGATGGATACTCATCAAGTGAAATGAAGAACAATCCCCTACCACAAGATTAATGCTTCAACACACCATGTAATATCACCAGATGACATCCAATTATCAAGGGAGAGATTCATAAAACTTCTAGAGACTAAAATCCCATGTTAGGGACGTTATGGGGAGAAAAAAAGATCCTTTAAGGAATAAATGTGTGAGATCCTATTTTTACGGACCTAACATTAACTTTTGAATAGTTTAGTAACATGATCAGATAAACTATTCACCAATTGTGATTTTGATTCTATAGTAAGGAATGGAACACATGGTTGGAAGAAATGGTTATTAAAAATAATCCAATTAGTTCAAAGCATATATCCCAAAAAATGAACAACATGGAATGGTTTCTCCTAGTACTCCCCACTGTTTGGAAAAATAATTGGCAACCCATGCCCCTTTCTATTTTCCCCTATCTAATTATGCATGATTTTTGAAATTATTTCACAGTTTAAAAAACAGTAATAAATCATTCCCTAAAATAAAATCATCAAATATTATTATTATTTTTAAATCTAGCAAAAGTCACCCATATACATTATATACTTAAAACTCATGAATAATGGGTTAATTTCTAGAAACAATTGGTGTTATAGGAAATATAGTTTTTTTGGAATGTTGATATTAATGACATGTTTGGAATATATATACTTCTTTGAATGTGATGGATAGATGAATTACTATATGATATAGACTATTATCATAGGATATGGACTTCAAGATTTCCATTGGGTGAAATTTATGACCACAATTTTGAGTGGAATATCCACATTAGCTAAGCATGGGTAATTACTCTTCATATGGGAGGTCTCACAGACAAGGATAAAGGAATATTTATAGATGATGGAGGTTTAGAGTAGGATGTAGTTATAAATATAGTGAACATGTTTTAGTATGTATTTCTTGAATACTTATCAGGTTTTAGACATTATATATAAGTGTAATTTACCACTGTGATAATTCTAGTTGTTCATCCAGTTTCAATTCCACTATAGAGAATAAAACCCATAGAGATTCATGATATCAGTACTCATCTCGAATAGTTATAAGATAAGGGTTTCATCCATACATGTATGTTACTTTATGATCACATGTTTTATTTTCTATGGAGAATTGGAATTTGTTTTTATGTGTTTGTTACTAGAAGTCAAACTCGGTGACTATGAAGAACCAATACCAACTTCTGTATATCAATGATATTTCTTCACATTGAGGGGATCCTGTGTGTTTTCAAAGCCAGATTCATCATTAGGATATAATATTCTTTGATTTTGAACATATGATATACCAGGTACAAATTTTAGAAGAAGGTATTCCCAATATTAGTTCATTGTAATTCCATTTGGCTTGATGAACACACTAGTGGTGTTTGTGGTATTGATGAAGAAGAACATTAATCTATATTTGGTTCAGTTTTTTGTAGTGTTTTTGGATAAATCATGGTGTAATAAAAGAATCATAATGATTTTGACCAATTTCTAAACATTATATATAGTAAACTGAGAAATCATTAGCTATACACCATGATATCTATGATTCTGTCTGGGATTGATTATGTACACAACATGGTTAACATCATCTTGGAGGAAGTCATGTCTTTAGACTTGGAGAATAATTAAGAAGTGGTTTATTGGTAGAAAACCAATAAAGTATTCAAAATACATGGCTGTCTGTGGTTGGATTCATATTATCAAACATTCATTTAGGACATTTCCCATTTGGCAGTGCCGAGATTGGGGTATACCAATAAGGGGATAATGTTTTATTAGGATGAATCATTTGATAAATCCATTAATGAGGTTAATAATATCATGACCTTGACACTAATATTGATCCTACCTTAGCTAGGTATGGGGGGTATAGTGTATTTTTAATCATTATGGATAGATCATGGAGCTATTTTGATGTAAGGAAATCATGTTGTGGAATATGGGTCTCTACAGTTGATTACCCATGAATGGAACTACCTTACACATAAATTTAAATTAGCAGAGATTCTTTATTTTCCAAATTTCCAGTGACATTACATTTTTACTGAAAATATTACTGTGTATATAGACCAAAACACATTAATTATATATTTTTTCTTCTAGATATGAATCTTTTATTGAACAATGGTTTCGGTATTTGTATTATTTATAATTTTATCTTCCATATACATTGGTAAAGGGGAAAAATGTCTCAAATTTTTAAGAAGGAAGAATCAGATTCAAGCTATTTTGTGTCTATTTTTTTGTTCATGAATATGTATTTACTAGATGATACACACATTCATGTTTAAGAGAATCAAATGTGGATGCCTATTTTATCGGTTTCATAGGAGTCTACACATATTTTATGGATCCAACATATGTATTATTACGATCAAGAATCATTCACCAAGATAGAAATGCATGAATTTATAGAGTCACCTTCTTATTGGATAATAGACAAGGATGTGGTCATATATATATTAGTAATCTGAATATATTTCCTACAAGCACGAAAGGGGAGATAATTTATATGATCCATTTTTGGTTGGTACATCCTGGTGTGACCAAAATGGTCCATCCCTTATGATGACAGTTTCATTGGTAGATCAAGGAAATATCATAGAAGGGTTCGTGAGACAATGCTACCCCTATCAAAAGGTGATGTCTGTGCATTTATGACTTAAAGGTTTTATATAGAAATTACCCATTTTATAGTGTAAGTGAGGTGAAATGATCTATAACATATTCACGGGTCTATAAAATACACCTTCGAATAATGACTATATATGGGTGGTTCTAAACCATTTGATGAAGGTATCACATTTCATACATATTTGGGATACCTTCTCAGTGGACATTTTATTATAATTGTATGTTCAGAAGATATTCCATATACAATGGATGACACATAATATTATTTTAGACTAAAAATATCATCTTAATGTTTTATTCTAGTATGTTTTTAAAGGGAATAAGATATATATGTTTTTTTGAGTATGTAATTCCTCTAAAAAATAGATGGGAGTTCAGAAACTACTATATATTTGTTTGCAGGTCTATTTCTATTTTGTGTTCTATAATATATATAGTTTGGTAAGAATTAAAAGTAAATATTTGAGTTATCCTTTTTTTGGGAAACTACACATATAGAATCGTTGAAATATATTTATGCAAGGCCACACATATCAACACTATTGTGGATGTGGGAAAGTGATATTGTTTTTTGGAATTGATTCTCATTTAAGATAAGTTGAAGAAAGTTAATTTGATTTAGAAACATATCGATACAACATAGAGTATACATAAGTTGTATAATAAAATATGTTTAAGACCCATAGTGTTTTTAATGGGTTATCATGAATTACATTGTGTGTACTATATGTTAGGTCACCACATGAAATTTAGATGGGAAATCAATCCCCTGGTATTTAGACCATTTTTTTATTGAGATAATTAGGATGATGGTTTACTTATTGGATCAAACATAGAGATACAAGGCTATTCATGTTGTTTTCAATTTTTTTCAACTATGAAGGTTTCTCAAAAAACCATCTCATGTGATCAATTTTGATGATGATGATATAGAGATAGATTTTGTCTTTGAGGAAAATCTGATATGTTTGTTGGATCGTAGTGAGAACGTTTTCAAGGTAAATATCATGCCAATATTTTATGTTATTTGCAAACACGGAAATTTGCGATAAGAAACATGGGAGAGAGAAGAAAACATGCATGCTCAACGGACCAATCTTTTTGACTCATAATCATTGGGATACAAAGAAGTCCAAATGGAGGGTGATCCTTTAAAAGAGGTGGATATTTTAAATCCCAGGTAATTTTTAGATATATAGTTGGATAGATTACAAGTATTAATTTTTCATTATGTTGGTACTTTTAAATTTGGTTTAACCTTGGGTTGTATTTGGGTGAAATTCTGAATTTTCGTATGAAATGGAGAAAGTGCACTGTTGGCGCATAGTTTTCCCAAATTGTACAATATAGCCTAGAAAACCATCCAACCCCATACATAGGGGGTTGAATATTCGGTGAATGGTTTGTCAAACCATATGTTCCTTTCAAAGAAACATTGACCCCCTGAAGATGAGCACAATTAGATGCATGTTATGAAAAAATATTCACTCGTACCAAAAAACCGGGCATACGAGATTTTACTCCAATAAAATATTTTAAAATAATTCACTACCCCCATATAATACCTCAAAATTCCCTAGATCAACCCATTATTCCCTTCCCTCAGTCACAAGGAATCATATAGGGATTCTAATGTAGTTCAACCACTATTCTTGTTGATTCAAATCCCAACTGGTAGATCTGCACCTCTTAAAGTATGTAGTTTCTTCATGATATTTTTCACATCTCTCTCACATTAATTTCCGATTCGTCTTTAGGGTTTTAACCTTTGTATTTTTATTACATAGATCTATTATTTTGGATCTGTATCTAGATTTGACGTATCATAATCTATTTGATCTATATTTATAGTTTTATATTTGGATCTTGTTCTAGCTCGAGGTGCTGCTCATATTTTGGTGATTAATATTGGGTGATAGTTCTTCAAAAAATTGTGGTAGGTTCTCTATAATTAAAATATAAAAGTGTTTAATTAAATAAGATGACTATAATTATTTATTATTTATTTTATTTTTAGAAATTGTGTTCATGATTGAAAAAATTAATTTCGTGAATTAATTAATGGAAGAGATGTAGAATAGGGGAGTATCGGTAATATATATAGATAATATTAATTGTCAAATTAATTATGAGATATTGAGTTTTTAATTTGTGGTAATTATTTGATGAATTAATTAAGTGATATTGAGATTTTTGAGTTGTATGATTAATTATGTAATTTATTAGGAATTAATGATATTGTGATATTGATAATTATTTACCGAATTTATTATAGTATTTTTAGTTTGTGGATTTGATAAAAAAATAAATAAATTAATTAATGGGATTGACCTGATTAATATTCAAGGTAATTAATTAATGGGATTGTTTTGATAAACCAATTGTTTAATTAGTAATGAAATATGTGTGGTTAGCTTAATTTTTTAATTTATTAATATAATTGAATTGATCAATTAACTCATTAATTTATTAAAGTGCCTATTATGATTAATTAATTGTCAAATTTATTAATATATTGAGGTGATTAAATAGATGTTGAATTAATTATGTTTATTGATGTGATTAGTTAAATGATGAATTAACTAACAAAAATATATTTTTTAACTAATTGTAGAATTAGTAATATAATTTATATGACCAATTTGTTTTTTAATTATTTAATTTTATTGATGTGGTCAATTAATTATTTAATTGAATAATAGAATAGTTATATTTTAAAAATTGTTGATCTAGTAATAGAATTGATGCTGAAAATTAATTATTGACTTAATAATGTGTTTATGAATGGTAACATGATTATTATATTCTGATTTTAGGAATCGAAACATGTTCATTCAATGATATCAATTAAGGAATGGTAACATGTTCATTCAGTTGTATGAATTAATGAATGGTAACCACTTCAATCTATTGTGTGAATTAATGAATGGTAACATGATCAATAAATTGTATGAACAAATGAATGGTAACATGATCATTAAATTGTGTTAATTAATGAATTGAAACAATGGAATTATATGATATGATATTCCATGGGAATATTTTAAACTCAGACATGGTTAGAAGATGAAATTGATATACTAGTTTCCATGGGAACAAAACGGTTTATATGGTTAAATAAATAATACTTTATAATCTGATAACTACTTAATTATTCATTGTTATTTATTATTTATTTAATTGGATACAATATTGTTTGACTAGATATTATTATAGACATCATTGGTTGTGAACTACAGAGTTGTAACCTCACCATAATAAGGTAGTATGATCTGTCCATGAATAGATTTAATGTTTGTAAGACTATATAATGTATAAGGCTATATGTTATCTTGTTGAGTTAGGATAGAGCTTGTATGGGTGAACATAATCTGGTTATATGCCCGTTTGGGAGTCGTTACTGTCTTTACTTTAGAGTTTCAATTTAGGAACTGTACAAACACATTTGAATGGAAAATTTATTGTTCAGATTGATATTTCATCATCAGTGTTGGACATCTTATGATTATGGAATATTTATAGTAATGATTTAATATTTGTGTATTTTTTATTTATTTTCCATTTCTTTTATTACATTTAAAATTATTTAATAGTATCTCAATGAATGATATTATCCCCCCGCTGAATGTAAGTACCCTCTAGTGTACGTGGTGGAACAAGTGAGGGCATGTGACCATCCAGTTCGTGGCACTGGTGTTTGGCACCTAGACAAAGATATTAAAATGATGAATAAATTTTTATTTTATTTTTCATATTTCTAGTCCCAAAAACATTGGATAAAATAATGTTTCATACAAGGAAGCTATTAAAATTGATAAAAAGAATATGGGATTTTGTTTCACGACCACTCTCTATGGAATAGTTTACATAACATTGGATGAACCATCCAATAACCACAATGTTGCAACTAGACACTCCATTCCACACCCATCACCTACTGATATAGGGTTTGTAACCACCAAGACCCATGGTGAAACTAACCTAATACATAAAAAACACATCCAATAGTCTAATAAACCATGAAGACCTATATTGAAATATAGCAGCCAACCATACGTTTCGTCATGACACTCTACACCACTAAGATCATCGGTAGAGGTATTTTATACCTATGAAATGTCTTCCAAAATCCAACTCATACAAAAATATTGAAGACATATACAACTTGGATTCCAACAATCTATCGGGCTGGATGGTCCAACACATTACCTCAGATACCTCTAAAACCTTTCTAACCATCAATAATCCAAAAAACCTAGTAAGGAAAGATGATAGTTCGTGAAAACAATAATACCTTGAGATACCACTCAATATTATCATTAAAACTAAAACCCCACAACCAATCAAAAACAGAAAACCCATTATAATAAATTCATCAATCATTACACAAAACCCCACAACTACAATAGTTAAACATCTTCTCCACCATGAAAGCCCCCAAATTATAAACAAGAAATGATGACTCCTAATCATAGTTCAAAAAATAAATAATTTCATAGCCACCAATTAAATTCCTCAATAAATTCTTTACCATTGAACTAATGAAATATATTAATATATGTATACACAACCATTGAAATATTATTTTTAAAATATCTACTAATTTCCATGATTCATGATTTCAACATATCCTCCATCATCTGAATATTCCACTCTATTAACCATTATATATATGGGTGGAATGAATTGTTGATGTGTATAATACTTCCATAATCATGAAAAATTCACCTATAGACTCATGAGTTAAAATTCACATCACGATCTGATGAAATAGACCTAAACACTCTAGGAAGTGAAAACACCTCGAAAACATACCAATTATCAAAACATCCATTTTCTCCATCTTCTTGATCACTTTGATGTGACCATATTTCATCCACTAATCCATGAATACCTACGTAGAATCACAACCTCCGAGGTATTAGGGTATCATAGTGGTGAAATCCATATATTTCTAATCCCATTTCATTTCATGACTATCCATGAACTAATAAAATACTAGGAACATTTTGATCTTCATTTATCATCTTGAAAATAAAAAATATATAAAAATTATGATACATCATGTTCCATACCATCCGACCAATAAATTTTCCTCTAGACCCAATAAAAAATATTTATATATAGGTTTTCCACAAAAGATGATATGCCAATCCCCTGATGAAATCCCTCATAAATCACTAATAGAATAAATATCATTCCAAAAAATATAATATAGATCAGAATGTCCCCTAACCATCCCTTTATATCATCACAAGAGAAAACATGATCACACATTACATAATCCTCTTTTTCTCCGAAATGTGACTCCCCTACTTAATTAATTAGAGGTGATGGATCTATTATCTAATACTGGAATCATCCAATATGATCCTCCTTTGAATATATGAATATGGATGATGACCCCACATAAACCTCTAATAATACCATGACTCACAGAAAACAACTATCCATGATTTGAATCACAAATAATAATCTAGATAATTCCCATTTCTTGAGTTATAGTACATCTTAATTACAATGTCCTCATTAAAATCCATGCACCAATACTAATATACAATCATATCTTGCTGTGAAAATATATGCCTCAAGCTCTTATGATTTGTGAAGGTTATAATACCCTCCCTAATGTGGTAATGTCTCCATAGTAATTGGGAAAATACATACATTGGTAAATTTTGATAATGGGATGCATTGCTATGCTCGTAGGGATGTAACTATTGAAACCCTAAAGAATTTACACACTTCTTGTATTAAGGCACATAACAAGCCCAACCTTGATGTTTCAAAAACAAAAAACACATGCATTTAAACTTCCTATCTAAAATGGAACATCAATGAACGAATTATATTTCCCTTAGAATAGTCAAATACTTCCCAAAACGGATCAATATTGATTAAATCATTACCTATATTTTCCAATTCATTCATCAAGGGTATAATCCATGAGAAATATGATAAACACATCTAGTAATATCCTACGAGAATAAGGAAACTACGAAACTCTATAATACTTGTGGTTTTATCCAAGAAAAAAATTTCATTAACTTTTAATAGTTAATGGATTGACCATACTATAGCGCCACAATCCCATGTATAATGACCACTCATGTAAAAAAATAACTTCGAAAAATTTCAATATAATTATGGGGGTAAAAAAATGTTAGACAGATTTGAGATGATATACATGATCCTACAATGAATTGATGAATGAATATATGTTTTCAATGAATACAACTATGAATTAATCTAAACATTAATTTGTCACATATTTAATGAACCCCATGATAATAGATTGTGGGTTCATGAAACTAAACATCATGAGAAGGAATTAAAGTTCTCATACCAACATCTGATGTCATTCTTTGAGACATGCATGTCCATCATACTGAATTAGTGTTATCAATACTATAGGCAAATATTATAAAAATAAATATAACATCTCACCTAGTGATAATGATAATATATCATAGAGTGAGGGTGAAAAAGCATACTTTTAACCTCATTTATCTTTCTAAATCATATACATAGCTTTAGAATACTTTAAACATTCTTTGTGATTAACACTGAATCACCAAATGAAGACACACTGTGAAGGATTATACCCTTATAAATAAGATCAAATGTCTAAATCCAAATCTAAAAAACTCATAATGTTCAATCTAATATATTTCCATCAAAACCATAGAAAAACTGTGATATAAGATTACCTTTAACACGACATTTTTCAAAAGGGATTTTTTTCAAACATCCATGGAAAAAACATCCAAAATATCAATAAACACCTCAGGACACTCCAAAATCCATGAATCTAATAATTATATGTAAAAATAATCCATCAATGAAATAATGGTATCTACACCATGATTAGCCAAAAATAAACTCCTCTCACTAATGAAAACTATATATGGACATCCATATATAAGAATGTGACTAACCGTGACAGTAGTGGGTAATATAATGTAGAAAAAACAACCCTACAATACAGAAAATGACATAATTTGACTTCAAATACAGAATAAATGAACACCATAGGACTTATTTGTCACCTTCAACTATCTAAACCCTCATCACACATCAAATATGATGTTATATCCACAAACTGGCATAATAAAAACCAAAAACATGATAACCCTCAATAATTATATTCTTATTTCATGTATTGTACTGATTAATAGTGATCATTTACTATCCTCAATTGTAATCATAAAAAAGAGTTAATGAAAATATGGTTATACCATGAAGGATATATATCCCCTTCAGTTCCACCATCCCCAAAATAGTTAACTGGCTTATACAAGATCCACTATTTAACTTTTTATGGCCACCTCCATGTACATACTCATATTGAGGTCCATGAAGTTAGATGAAATACTAAATATTCCTTATTCTCTCTCCATCCCCACTCATTAGAGAATATTCATGCTTCCCATTATGCTAAAATGGACACATATATGCACACTAGTGAGGCTATTACAAAAGTTAGCCACCACCACAATACTGATTGTGAAGAAACATGGGGAAATTATCCTAATGTTTTCTCCAAAAATAAAAAAACATACCCTCCCAAATCCCTTGGTAATGTCTAAAAAATCATTCATAAAATGATTACAATGGAGTCTTCTGAGGTAGAATCCCTACTAGTCGAAACCATGAAATCCCTAACCTATAAGACCATAGACAAACAACATAACATCTTCGGAATACCTACTAGTTACCCTCTCTTATATTACATTCTCAAGAGGGTATGTAATCAATCACACCAGCCTTCTTCTAAACCTCTAGATATTTGATTAATATAAATGGAGTATAAATAACATGATAGAATGACGGAGTTCCTCCTCACAATTCTATTCTCAAGACTCCTCAATCAAAAAATGGTCCATGGAAAAATAATATCCATGAACATGATCACCAGATCCCCCAATAAGAAAATCACATAACGACGAAAAGGGATTTCCTATTTTTTCAACACATTTATAGTCTATGTGAGGAAATATTAATAGAAAGCCTTATGATATTTGACCCCAGAAATGAATATGTCATCTTGTTCACTAGGATACAACATGTCCCAATGATATGAAACTGAACAGATCTAACTAACAAAAAATGGGACCCCATAATGTATTTTGTCTACGATAAAATGAAAGGAAATATCATGTTCCCCAGACAAGCTCTCTATCACCCAATTCGAAACACTTACATAATACCTCCCAATAAACTATCATTTAATTTCACAAAAAAATTACAACTGAGCATCCCCCTCAAATGGATCAACCCTCGGGTGATCAACTAGATTAGGTTGGAATACCACCACTACCTATACCACATGAGGATAATTACCATTATCCATAGTTTAAATAGATACATGAATTTACCATGTTTAGTAGAATATAATTTTATAGTATTCATTTAATTCATTTTACCTTTTTCATAACAACCAATTTTAAAAAAAGAAAATCAATTTATTGAAAATTAACATCTTCTATGTCTATAACTTGAATGCAGTGCCACCTCAGATAGTTTTTTGGTAGGCTCAGTGTCCTTTCATTAGATCATGGGGGTCTAAAATCCCATATCAAGGCTACTCTTCCATTTTCAATATCACACATTAAGTCTTGGCAAGGTCATTTGCAGAAAACTAGAATTTATATAAAAATATATTACCAAATAATAGATATATATTCATTACATCTCACAATCATGCACATGAGGATCATAATGGTATTATTTCTTTTGGATATTTTGACAGCGAAAGAACTACTTCATATATGTTAAATTTCATCCACATCTATTTCAACATAACTAGAACCCTTCATAGGAATATCATTTTTAATACATTTCATTTGAACCTATTGATCTGAATCAAAATAAAGGGTGATATTAGATTCCTACAAAGGGTAAACTAGGAAGATATCAACATATAATGGTCATTTGTGTTTTTGAATAATATTATGACATTTTAGAACCATACCATTAAAATAATAGATAAAACATGGGTCACATAATAAGTCTTCACTGTTTATAAGAACTGAATCATAATGGAATGAAACAAAATGAACCATGAGAACATAACATTTTCATAAGATGAATATTTTTTCATACACATAAGCAGAAATAATCATTTACTCACTAGTTAATGATCATTTTGAATCCTACCATAGTGTAATTTTTCCAATATAGAAATAATATATGTATTTTTTCCATTCCCTTGGTTATAATAGTGGGAAATGACTCTTAGTTAAATGGGTTAATTACCAATTATATTATTTTTTAACTCAAAAGGCATAAACCATTAACCCATTTGTTGGAGGGAGATATTGGTCCAAACCCCATCACAAAATTTTAATCATATGTATATGTGAAATAACATCAAAGAAAATTCATCATATCCAAATCCAAGAAAATAAATTTGTTTAATTAAAATTTAATAATATCATAAAAAGTGAAAAAATTAGTTTTCATATTCATAGAATTATTTCATCACATCAAAACACATTTAAAAATAAGTTTTCTTCACAAAAAGTTTATCACGGAATAACTAGTGGAGGAGAAACGACATTCAGAAACCTCATTTAATTAAAATAATTAATCTCAATGATTACAGATATGAATGGAGTATTTTGATCATAACCCAATTAATGAAAATGTAACACCAAAGGATCACATAATTGATGTAAAATTATTTTTGAAAGAGTCATTGAATAATTAATGGGGAAAATAACTTTTCATTGAAAATCAATTTCTAATACAATAAGGGCATAAAACATGTTAGAAATTTTATTTAATGATGTTAAAAATTGAAACTCATAAATAAATAAATGAAATTCTTTTGAATTATTTCATTATGATGGTACTCAATCCTCATTGAAAACAATTTTATAATGTTATAAATTTTTAGTACCATTTCTATTGAATATAACTATGTAAACATCTGATGTATTTTTAAAAAATAATTATAAACATTTCTTGAAGATTATATATTTTTGTTTTTGACTTTTTTTTAACAATTTATTTCTTTATAATATTTTATTTAGAAAATATACATTGAAACATATAATGGAATCATTATAACATAGAGTGTTCATATTTATGATGAATGATTCACATGTTAAAAATGATGATTATTTAACCATTTTTGATAAAATCCAATGTGGAATTTTTTGCGAAATGACATGATGAGAAATTTCAAAAAAATTATAATATATCATTCATGTATAAAAATATCGTTAATAAAAAAACATAACAATGTTAAAAACAAATTTGAAATTATCTTCCAAAAACTTAGTATTTGAAGGAAATAGTTTTTGACTGAATAGTTAATAGAGAATATTTTTATTAAATGAATTATTGTGAAATCATCAGTACAAAAATAGAGAAAAATGAAGAGAAACCATTTATTATCATTCTATAATAAGAATATGTCATGACCCGCCTTCACAAAAAGAAGGTTAGGGTCAGTAGATTTCCAGGCCCATCCTTCTTTAAATTAAAGGAGAGATAATGACCCCCAAAACCCGCCTTCAATAGGTCCCGGATTGGTGACTAGCACCAAGGGTATTGAATAACACACTAAATAAAAGGCATTACCCTTTTTTTGTCAATATGATCAGGAGATAGAATGGTAAATCCCACAACACCAAAGCTGAATGTAAACGAAAACCCAAGACAACCATTCCCACATGCACGTTCCAAAAGTAAAATACCACAAAGTACAAGTGACTAGAAAGGTAAAGTACCAATGAAAGGAAAACAGCAACTGCAACAGCACCAAAGGTCCGAGCTAGTACGGTCCCGCACGATCCCTAAATTCCTTCTGGAAACCTAAAAGAATTTTTATATATGTAGGTAGAGAATACAAGTACACTCATTAGGGAAAACCAAAGACTCCCGTGCACAAGTGGGGGAACGTACTAAAGTCCCGTGTGAAAAAGGAGTAAACCAAACACCTAACAAGGTTAACTATCCACCCAAGCCTCACCAAGGCACACTACCCAATTAACGCAAGTCAAGTAATATATATAATAAGAGAACATCGATTTTTGGGTACCCCGCGCCACTTTCCCACAGGTTATTCAGACATCCTATGCATCGAACCAATCCCGTCATTCTCACTGCAGTCCCACTGCCACACCCTCCCGCACACACCTGGGCCACAACCGCACACAGTCCCACTGCCGAATCCCTCCAACAAACACTTGGTCCACAACTGTCACATGTAACCATGCTTGCAAACACCTAGGATAGAACAACCACTGCCACGCCCAAAGACACCTGGGCCAGAAGATCCACTGCCACACCTGAAGACACATGTGCCTCAACCCGAAGACACTTGGGAAACCACCTACTCGCACACACCTGGGCTATAACCACCGCACTACCTCTCTCGAAGGTTCTTGGGATAATAATGGATCCCAGGCCATCACAGCCTGCCCGAAGATACTTTGGATATCTAGGAAAGGCAGCAGAAAAAGAGCTAATAACCATCCACTGATAATAGTGTTGGGAAAAACACCCTCCCCCATGAAATGGGGGTGTTCAGCACTAAGTTCTCAACTTGGGTGGGGCATGAATAAGAAACACAAAACTAAAAGTAGATATATTGGTAACAGGCACTCACCCAAAGTTAGGTTTTTCTTCAGACGGCCTACAGATCACAACAATACTCAAGTCTGAGTCACAACTCTAGCCAACCAAACCCATTTGTCCCATTATTTATCATGTTCAGTAATGATGTTTATTTATGTTATGCACCTACTTGGGCAACTAATTCCATAATCATAACTAAGGGATGGAATCCAACCCAATGTCAATTTAAACATTCACACCCAGTTCTCTTGTAAAGCCACATCAACAAGGGATAAGTGAGATTCCTCGAAGTACTAGAACCAAAGACAACCCAAGACACTACCCCGTGTCCCCCCCAGAAAAGGTTTCTCATCAACAGAGCATCCCACCCCTATTCGTGATATAAACAAGGAAACCACCCGGGCATAAAACTCACAACCACCGAATCCCTAAAAACATGGGATCCCATCCCCAATTCACAACTACTGAGTATAAAAATAGGGGATCCCATCCCCACCCACATCACCAGGCAATCTGCCCTTAAAAAAAACAACCAAACCAATACAACCAACACAATGCAAGGCCATAAAGGTAATTTCAGATTTATACGATTTAACACACTCCATGATTTCAATTTCTGTGTGATTCAACCGGGGTTATCACAGATGGGAGTTGATCCAGGTGAAGGTGGGTCATGACAGAATGGTATCAGAGATAATAGTTGAGAGACAGGATGGAGTCTATAGTTAGGCACAGTGTGGATTTCTTGGGATGGTAGGGAAACAATGTTGGGTGACCTTGGTGTGTGAATTAGGCTAGGGAAAACTGGCTAGGACACGGTATTTTAGGTCCCCCCATGATCCGACGAAAGGACTCTGGACCGACTGAACGAACAATTGAGGCCACACTGATTGTAGGGTAGAGACCCTAGGAATGGTACAAGCGTCATAATGACTTGTGTTATCATGTTTCTGGGGTGTTTTGGGAATTAAGAACAAATGAAATGTTTATGATGTTTTAAGAACAATATTCTGTACTACTTAGGCCTAGGCATTCCTTGTTTACCTTACAGCTATGACACTTGGAAGGTGACCACCTGTGGTACAGGTGATCGAGGACCCAGAGACTACTTTGGCCGATCAGCAGATAGCTGATCGAGAGGAGGAGGACGACCAGTGTTAGAAGACACTTCAGGCCTTCCAACGAAAGACCCTTGAGAAGTATGAGGGCAGCACCTCGAACATGAAGACTGAGAGCTGGCTAGAGGAGCTGGTGATAGTCATCAGCTTGATTCATGCCCCGACCGAGTATTGGGTTCCTCTGGCCGTCAGCCAAATGCAGGGAGTGGCACGTCAGTGGGTGATGATTTACTTGGGGGATAGGAGAAAGGCTGAGGTGGCATGAGCAAATTTCGAGAGGGAGTTCTGTGCGGAATTTCTCTCCTCGACGATGGAGGTGGAAAAGAGACAGAAGCTACTCTCCCTCCATTAGCAGAGTATGTCAGTGAGGGAGCTAGGAATCATGTTCAAGGACCTCCTACATTTTTCTCCGGACCTCTTTCCTGACGAGGAGTCTCGGGCAAGACGTTTAGAGGAGGCGCTCCGACCCTCCCCCCAGTATGCTGTTACCACCTTTACCCTACCGACGTACTTGGAGGTCTAGAAGAAGGCTGAAGTGGTGGAGAGGATACAAGGTCTAGGAGGAGTGTCACAAGAGGGGATCCAGCTGGGACCATCAACGGGGAAGGCCGTATGTACCAGGCCTCCAGCGTCAGGACCCTCCAGGTTCCGACCACCGTGGAGTAGGCCACAATAGTTTCAGTTTTGATCTCCCTGTTGTCGCCCTTTTCCACCAGGCACGGGACCACGGTGCTTCTTCAGTGGGAGTCATGGACATCTCCTGAGTCAGTTCCCGAACCGGGTACCATAAGATGGTGGCGGACAACCCCAAGACCCGCCCCAGCAACAGCTTCTAGTGAGGCCATTCCAGCAGCAGCTTCCATCTAGAAATTTCCAGCAGCAGCAGCAGGGAGAGCGAGCTCCCGCTCCTCCAAGGGCATACATAGTTGAAGGAGGAAGACCTCGGGGTGCTCCACATGGACCTCGACCGGGGCGTGGTCGGGGAGGTGGCCGACATCTGAGGGGTAGAGGATCTGGGCGTGGACAGTTACACGCTGCGTAGGCAGCAGTTCCAGCAGGGCCCGAGGTTGTTCGAGGTATGCTCATTTTGTTCAGTACCCTTTCATATGCCTTGTTTGATACTGAAGCTTCACACTCCTTTGTTGAACCCAATCTTTCCCATGCCAGGGGTATAGATGTCGAGACACTTCTAGTGCCCCTGGTGCTGAGCACACCAGTCGGAGGTTAGACTGACTTGTTTTTTATTTTTCGGGGATGCAGACTGATGATAAGGCCACATCAGTCGGTTAGGGATCTTTTTCTACTATAGATACATCCAGACGATGTCATCCTAGGCATCGACTGGATATTATTTGTGTGTGTTTCCATCGACTGTTTCCGAGGAAGGGTTGTGTTCTTGGACTTCGGCGGCAGACTTGTTACCTTCACCGGCGAGTGGAGTGGTCAGAAGGGCAACAAGCTAGAGGAACCCCTCATCTCCTTGTTAGCAGAGCTGTCAGTGGAGTCAGTAGATGCTGAGATGGTGGAGGTTCCAGAGTTCGTCCAAGAGTTTATGGATGTCTTCCCTGAGGAGGTGACTACTCTACCCCCTCGACGTGATATCGAGTTCTGGATAGACCTGCAGCCTGACGCTCATCCGATTTCAATGGCCCCTTACCGGATGACACCTTTAGTTCTACGGGAGTTGCAGATTCAAATTGACGATCTGATGAAGAGGGGTTATGTTTGACCGAGTGCGTCACCGGGTGGTTCTCCAGTCTTGTTCGCAAAGAAGTCAGATGGTGGTCTCAGGTTGTGCATAGACTACAGGAGGCTGAATCAGGTGACGATCAAGAATTGCTATCCTCTTCCGAGGATATACGATCTTTTCAACCAGCTGAACAGGGCAGGGTGGTTCTCGAAGATCGACCAGCGGTCTGGGTACCACCAGCTGAGAGTAAAAGTGAGTGGCATCCCAAAGATGGCCTTCATTTATAGATATGGACACTTCGAGTTCGTAGTCAAGCATTTTGGTGTTACGAACGCCCCACCTGTGTTCATGGGGCTTATGAACTCCATATTCCAGAAGTACTTGGATCGGTTTGTGGTACTGTTCATCAACGATATCCTGATTTATTCAAGGTCATAGGAGGACCATGTAGAGCACCTGAGGACAGTTTTGGGGGTCCTCCAACAACATCATCTTTATTGGAATTTGTCAAAATGAAAGTTCTGGACACGAGAAGTGGACTTCCTCAAGAGTGTGGTGTCCGAGCAGGGGGTAGCGGTGGACGCATCAAAGGTTGAGGCATTTTTTTCTTGGGCATCACCCAAGAATGTGGAAGAGGTCTATAGTTTCCTCGGCTTGGCAGGCTACTATCAGAGGTTCGTACCCAACTTCTCCCGAGTAGCATCCCCTTTGACGGCCTTGACCAAAAAGGATCATGTTTTTGAGTGGAGTGAGTAGTGCAAGGCAGCCATCATCTATCTGAAGGAGAAGAAGGTTAGTGCCCCAGTACTGAGATTACCAGAAGAATCGGCGACCTATGAGGTGTTATGTGATGCTTCAGGATAGGGCCTGGGATGTGTGTTGACGCAGTGACAAGGGTTAATCTGTAATGGGTCTAGGAAGCTACACCCTCACGAGCATAATTATGCCACCCACAACCTGGAGCTTGAAGCGGTCATTTTTTCACTGAAGGTATGGCTGCATTACCTCAATGGAGAATTCTTTGTGGTATTCACGGATCACAAGAGCTTGAGGTATTTTTTCTCCCAGCGGGAACTAAACATCCAACAGCGAAGGTGGATGGAGTTCCTCCAGGATTATGACTTCGAGGTTTCCTACACTTCAGGGAAGGGGAATGTAGTGGCCGATTCCTTGAGCAGGATGATGTAGAAGGATGTGGTCCGAGAGTCGACAGACACCTAGAAGGCGATGGAGGAGTTTCATGCCATACACATGAATATAAAGATGGATAGCGGTAGAGGTTTCCTGTATCAGATGACAGTGAAGTCTTCTATATTGCAGCAAGTGGAGGAGTCTCAGTGGGGAGACCCAGGGTGCGAAGTGATGTGTGACCGAGTTGACCAGAGGAAGGCTCCGGAAGGGTGGACGGAGGATGGTCATAACCAGATTCTTTTCCAGGGGAGGATGTTTGTTCCAGAAGTGATGCGCGGCAAGGTTCTTAGTGAGTTCCACAACTCACCCCTGGCGGTACACCCTGGAGTTTCCAAGATGCACCAGGGACTGAAGAAACAGTTTGGGTGGCCCAGAGTTAAACGAGCAGTGGAAGAGTTTATGGCCATGTGCTTAGGGTGCCAGCAAGTGAATCCCAAACACCGAGTTCTAGGTGGCCAACTGCAGTCTCTAGATGTCCCTGAGTGGAATTGGGATGAAATCTTGATGGATTTTGTTATGGGATTACCCAAGGTCCAAGGGGGATATGATGCAATCTGGGTGGTAGTGGACCATTTGATGAAATCGGATCACTTTTCGGCGATCAAGGATTCGAGTATTGTGGATGCTTTGGCACAAAGTTACGTGGATGAGGTTGTGCAGTTGCATGGAATTCCAAGGTCTGTAGTCTCAGAAAGGGATTCATGGATTACCTCGCGTGTCTGGAGAGGATTGCATCATGCTTTTGGCACCAGGATGCATCTTAGAACTGCTTTCCATCCCAAGATAGATGGTCAGATAGAGCGCACCATCCAGACCTTGGAGGATATGCTGCGGGTAAGTGTTCTGGACTCAGGAGGATCATTGGTATGATACATGCCCCTGTTAGAGTTTTCCTAAAATAATAGCTACCACTCTACCATTGGTATGGCCCCATTTTAAGAATTGTACGAGAGGCCATTTCGTTCACCTGTGTGTTGGACTGAAGTAGGAGAGGCAAGAATCCTTGGCCCGGAGGTGGTGCAGAGCACAACAGAGATGGTTCAGCTCA
Source organism: Viscum album (assembly GCA_963277665.1). NCBI lineage: Eukaryota > Viridiplantae > Streptophyta > Magnoliopsida > Santalales > Viscaceae > Viscum > Viscum album. The sequence goes on along the minus strand of OY728152.1, from coordinate 860,586,315 downwards.
TATGAGAAAGGATGAAGGTGACCCAGGACCGACAAAAGTCATATGCTGATACTAGGAGGAGGCCCTTAGAGTTTGAGGTTAGAGAAAATGTGTTCTTTAAGGTCTCCCCTTGGCATGGACAACGGAGGTTCGGTAAGGGGAGTAAACATTCTCCCAGGTTCATCGGGCCCTTTGAAGTGTTGCGGTGGGTCAGTGAAGTGGCTTATCAGCTAGCGTTACCACCACCGCTACTAAGGATACATGATGTATTCCATGTCTCCCAGCTCTGTCGGTATCTACTTGACGATTCACACATCCTTGATTGGGGTGAGATGGACATTGAGGACGACATGACTTTTGTGGAGAGACCAGTGATGATCGAATATCGCAAGGAGAAGGTGCTTCATGGGCGAACCATTCCCGTGGTTTGTGTGTTTTGGAGACATGGTGGGCTTAAGGAGAGTTCATGGGAGAGGGATTCCCAGATGCGTACCCAGTACCTAGAGTTGTTTTGAGTTTTGTTCTTTGTTGTAACTATTGTGGTAGAATGTTTTGTCTTTTTGGCTATGAAATGTACTGGTTTTTTTTCCTCTGAATGTGTGTGTAAATAGCTAGCTATGGGGGAGGAGATAACCAGACACCTTATCAATAAGCATTAAGGTGGATGCGATTAAACCCATGCGGGCGAGTCAGTGCTGCCCAAAGCAGATAATATCTTGACATGGGGATGGAGAATCCCCAACCCCCACATTCCTGGGCAGTATGACATAGTATGATGCTTGGTTCATGATAGTAAAGTGTTCTTAGTAAAGAATAAGGTTCACTCCTAAGAAGTATCTTTCTAGGTGGTTGTTCAGACCCCCTCTTTCCCTCAAGGTTATTTTTATTCTTGAGGACGAGAATAGTTTTAGAGGTATCTGATGTAATGGCCCTAGTTTTAGGGGTCCATTACTTTGTGAAAATATCATGTTGGGTTTTCTGGTCTGGGGAACTTGGTGAAGTTCGGTGTAACAGTATGCCTACCGGTAGACTAAACGTACAGGTAGCAGGCCTACCGGTAGCTCGGTCTACCGGTAGCTCTGGTTACCGGTAGCTCAGTCTACCTGTAGATGCAGCTAGAGGTAGCATTGTCTACCGGTATCTCGGTATATCGGGGGCTACAGCCTACCAATAACTCGGTCTACCGGTCGCTGCAGCCTTCTGGTGGTTGTCTGCCACCGGTCACTATCAGCCACCGGTGCCTCTCGGGGGTTTTTTTTCAGTTGTGCTCCTTTTGCGCAAATTGGGATTTTGACCTGCTTTAAACAGGGTAACGACCATATAATTAAATATTTAATGAATTAAGTAGGTTCTTGGGTCAGTTTAAACTACGGGGACCCACTAATAATGTGTGTGGGGCCACGTAGTCAACCCACGACCCCTGCTCCTTACTAGGCTTCACATTCGTATCTCAATTGTCCCCCACCCTTATAAACTAAAGTTTTTGTTGTGGTTTATTCATTCCTCAATCACTACTGGGAGTAACCTTCATTCATGAACAGCTTTTCGATCGGACAAGCCGCATCTCTATGCGTGAAGTTCCGCGGCCGGCCTAAGCGTCGATCTTTGATCAAAAAATAGAGAATTTATCCTTTGTCTCTCTCTTTTGTGTATCATATGGGGTGGGCATGCATTTGATTCTATATAATTGGAAAAATCATACCTAAATAATGTTAATGAATGGATTCTATAATGAAGGATGGGGTGGATGTGATCATTGATGCTATTTTATATTATGATATTCTTTCTGAATTATGTGGGCTTACGCCTACAGAAAATCGAGGCCATTGGTGGTCCTTGTCTGTGCACTAATGAACCATTGCCTCTAGTTATATTTAATGGATTGTATTATGGTTTTGAACCCTTGCTGTGAAAAGTAAATCAGTTAATTACTTATATTCGGCTAAGAAAATTGAACGCACCAGGATCAACTCCCTTCGGTGATAACCCCAGTTAATGCACACAGAAATTGAAATCATGGAGTGTGTTAAATCTTATAAATCTGAAATTACCGGTTGGCCCTGCTTTGTGTTGGTGGTAGTGGTTTGGGCGTTTTTTGTCTATTGGCCAATTGTTGGGTGATATGGGTGGGGATGGGATCCCCTGTTTTTATACCTGGTAGTTGTGAATTGGGGATGTGATCCCCTGTTGTTATGGATCGGTGGTTGTGAGTTTTAAGACCGTGTGGTTACCTTGTTTATATCACGAATTGGGTTGGGATCCTATGTTGATGAGAAACCTTCGGGGGGGCACAAGGCAGTGTCTCTGGTTTTCTTTGGTTCTAGTACTTCAAGGAATCTCACTTATCCCTTGTTGTTGTGACTTTAAAAGGGAACCATTGTGAATGTTTAAATTAAAATTTGGATGGATCCCTTTCCTTGGTTATGCTTATGGTATTAGTTTCCCATGTAGGTGTAGAACTTAACTAAACATCATTACTAAACATGAAAACGAATGGGACAAATGGGTTTGGTTGGCGAGAGTTGTGACTCGGACTTGAGTGTTGTTGTGGTCTGTAGGCTGTCTGAAGAAAAACCGAACATTGGGTTAGTGCATGTTACCTATATATATACTTGTAGTTTTTTGTTTCTTATTCACGCCCCACCCAAGTTGAGCACTTAGTGTCGAACACCCCCATTTCATGGGGGATGGTGTTTTTCCCTACACTATTATTAGTGGCTGGTTATTAGCTCCATTTCTGCTCCGTTTCCCTGATAGCCCAAGTATCGTTGGGTAGGATTTGATGGCCTGAGGTCCATTATTAGCCCAAGAACGTTCTTCCGGCATAGTGTGGTGGTTATAGCCCATGTGTGTGCGGGAAGGTGGTTTCCCAAGAGTCTTCGAGATGAGGCCCAGGTGTCTTCGGGCGTGGGAGTAGATCTTCTGGCCCAGGTGTCTTCGGGTGTGGCGGTGGTTGTTCTGGCCTGGGTGTTTTCAGGTGTGGTTATGTGTGACAGTTTTGGCCCTGGTGTTTGTGGGCGGGATTTGGTAGTGGGACTGCGTTCGGTTGTGGCCTAGGTGTGTGCGGGTGGGTGTGTTGGTGGGACTGTGGTGAGAATGACGGGATTGGTTCGATGCGTATGATGACTCAATAACCAGTGGGAAAGTGGCGTGAGGTATCCAAACATCGATGTGCTCTTATTATATATATTAATTGACTTGCGTGATTTGGGGATTGTTCCTTGGTGAGGGTTGGGTGGATAGTTTACCTTGTTAGGTGTTTGGTTTACTCCTTTTTCTCACAGGACTTTAGTACGTTCCCCCACTTGTGCACGAGAGTCTTTGGTTTTCCCTACTGAGTGTACATGTATGCTCATCCTACGTATATAAAACTGATTCCAGGTTTCCAGGAGGACAACGGGGATCGCACGAGACCGTACTAGCTCAGAACATTGGGGCCGTTGCAGTTGTTGTTTTCCTTTCTTTGGTACTTTACCTTTGTAGTCACGTGTACTTTATGGTATTTTACTTTTGGAACATGCATGTGGGAATGGTTGTTTTTCCTTTACTTTTACTTTCATCTTTGGTGTTGTTGGGATTTACCATTCTATCTCCGGATCCTATTGACAGAAAAAGGATAATGTCTTCCATTTAGTGTGTAATTCTATACCCTTGGTGCTAGTCGCCACTCCGGGACCTATTGAAGGCGGGTTTAGGGGCTCATTATATCTCCTTCAACTTAAAGAAGGAAGGGTCGGGAAATCTTTTGAACCTTCCCTCCTTTTAGTGAAGGCGGTTTGTGACAGAAGATAAGAAACTTAAATTTTTATGAATATAAGGATAATATGATATCACCATTGTAAGAATAATCATTATCTATCCCAATAAACCATGATATTACAACATAAAACTCATTACACTTGGGATATAATGAATTATAATCCAAATTAATGAATAAAATTAAATAAAACTTATAATGAAACTAAAATATGGATAATAATTATATAACATGTCAAAAATATAGTATATACTACTCATTATATAAGGTAGTTGTATAAAAGAACATAGTTCCACAAGAATGAAATTTGAGAAAAAAATATCTTACATCATTGGGAACTTTTGAACTGTATGCCTAGGAAGGAATGATAATGAAATGGATATATAAATAAATATAATTATAAATATATGAAACATAATATACATTCATGGGTTGAATATACTATATAGTAGTGAAACATATGGCCAATACAACTTGTGTCTCACAGAAAATAAAAGCGAGATAGAAATCCCTTACCTAATGTATAGACTCCCATTCTACATGTTTGAAACGGAAGAATAATAAATATATGATTATTATAAATCAACTAAATAACCATAAAAATATATATTATTAAATATATTATGTAAATATTACATTTTATTACCATCTTATCAATATTTCTTTGATAAATAATGTTTTTATAATAACTATGTTATTTTTCCTGTGTGTTCTATTTTTTTATTTTATGTACTATTACATTGATAATGGTTTCTTAATCTTTATTATTTTAAACGTGATATTAATATTATATACATTCAATATTTATTTATTTATATTAATCTATAAATGATAGAGATATAATATGAAATACACAGTTAATGGAGATGGTAGGATATATGTAAGCAAGAACAGTCGTTCCATTTTCTTGATCAATGAAATGAAAATGGTAAATAATACATTACCATAATAAAATAATTTTATTTTTCATATAGCACATTAATTTATTTAAAAATAATCATATGTGATGAAAAACTCACATCCCTTTAATAGGTGGTAGACCACCTTACAAATGAGAAATGATATCGTATTCAAATTGAAGGGAATGGAAATAGGTATATTTGGAAAAAAAATTAAAAAGTATAAATATATTTCCAAAATCAAATATATATATATATATATAACGATATTTTCATGCATGGATAATATAATTGATAAATGAATCATGTCTGTTAGTTAGGTGGTAGTCCACTATACAATCGAGTGACCTTATTGTTTTTCATTGTATTTCGAGGTAAGAAGGTATTTGATGTATTGTAATTAAATATGTATAAAAATATAATAAATATTATATTTAATAATTTAATCCATCATTATATATATCCTTTAAATATGGTTATTGAATACTTATAACATTTATTTGTGAGGTAGTAGTCTGATTTAATAATGAATGACGATTTTGTATCCCATTTGATAGATGTCTATATTGATGTAAGTAATTAAATTATCATTAAAAATTGTAATTATATTGAAATATATTAGTATATTATATAACAATCAAATTAACAAAAATATAGGTATTTTGATAAGAAATAATATAAATATTTCCATTGAATATCATTAACTTTTATTCATGTGACACATTTTTCTTTACAATAAAAGGATTCATTGGATATAATTGTGACAATGTTAGGGAATCTAGAATATGGGTAGCATATTATTAAATTTATTTCAATTGGTATTTTACAAAAAAATAATTTATGATATGTGAAGATGAGATGAGGTGGTCCTTTTATAAGTGATTTTACTAGCACACATGTAATTTTTGAAAATTAAAAGGTGTTCACTTAGTTTTTCTCATGATGAAAGAATTAAAAATGATCTATTATTAATATAAAATTATATAAGGTTGAAATATGAAATAAAATGAATTTTTAAATGTTTTTTCTTTTTTATCTTTTATCATTTTATTTAACACCTATCAAATAATATGTTTACCTTAACCATGGTAAATAATTATTAATGTTTTTATGATTCATTATGGGAATAAATTCTCTTGAACATCGAGTATATTATAAATTTTTATTATTCTTATTATGGGATCAATTATTTTAAAATTAATTAAACATAATGGGTAAATTTAATTTAAATTTATCCAAAAGATGCAATAAGAAACAGATTTTACAAAGAGAAAATGTTCAAAACAATTCAATTAATTTATATAAATTCAATATGAAATTTATTACAGTGACCTAAAATTTGATATTTGAAATATAATATAAATAATTTAATTTTATAAATATCCTAAAACATTTTGGATGATTTTAATTACTTCAATAGAAATGTTAATTTTTCCTAAAAACCATTAGTTTACATGATTAATTTAAAACAAATCCCTACTTCTAAAATAATCATTTAATAATCCTATGATAATACATACATGATTATTTTAATCATGAAGATTATTTTTAAAATAAATTTTCTATAATTAGGTAAAATTAATTCTAAAATATGTTTGAAATATGTGATAATACTTATTTTTAGAAAAAGAAAATTTTAGGAGTCAAATTTGATTAATTATTACCTATATTATATAAAATAAATATATTGAATGATGTTATTTTTAATGGATATATAGTATTTTACATTTAGTAAGATAATTCAACAAAATTTATTTGTTTAATTTATTGATCTAAAATTTATTTATGTGAATTATATCTTTCTGAAAAAAAAGATATCATATTTTTTCAAATAGGTTTTTTATTAATATAAAACTAATTGGTCATCAAATAAATAATTATATATATATTCATATAAAATAAATCCGCAGCATATCATTAATACTATTTTTACCTGTTATTCCCAGGGCATGGTGGAAAATATTATATTAAAAAATCGTATTTTATTATTTCTTTATTTTTTTCTTCAAATAAATGTTTTGAATATCTCATGCGTAGAACATGTTTAAGTGTAATTCCTCATAAATCTAGACTTTCCTAAATTGAAAGGTAAAATCCATGTTTGTTATAATTAAATTTATCGATTAAATATAATTTATTTCAATAAAATATAATTCTTAAAAACATGGGGTGTTAAATTCATCTCATCTTAAATTAAATTTCACCATAAAAATTATTCAATTTGGTAAAAAAAATTGGAATACTTCTACCTCTACTTTTACTCATCATTCCATATAGCTTCGTCAACTAGTACTTTCTGTAAAGAAAATTGGCATGGGTAGTGGTCCCTTTTCAAAACACAATATTTGTATGTTCTAGAATCTCCACTTGTTTTCACTCCATTGAAGAATATTTCTCAAATGTTATGACATCTGAGTTCAATACATGTGGAGGATTAGTTATGCACATACATTTAATAGAAATATTGAACTCATTGGGATCTTATGAGAGGATTTGTGGATGAACCAACCAATATCTCATAATCCAATATGATCTATAATTTAAAATGGACTAATATACCTCGAAATCATGTTTCTATTATTCTGAAATATCATTACATTCTTTGATAGATAATTTTTTTGAATCAAATTTTCTCTTAATTCGAATTTCAAATAACATTGATGATTATAAAAATAATTTTTTTCTAATTTTTTATGGCCTTTATGGTTTATTATCTAAACTAACATTATCAACCATTTTTGTTGCTACTTCACATACAAATAGATTTCATTCCTTAACAGTATTCCAAAATGTAGGATCACAATATTTAGTTACATAGAGTGTTGAATAATTATACATTAGAATGATTGAGAGAAATAATTTGTGGCATAATAACCCAACTAGGGGATTGTAATGATCCCAACAACATTTAAATTCTATATTATAATATCTCAAAAACATCATGTCTATTTTAATAGTTCTCTGTATATAACCATCTATTAGGGATTATTTCAAGTGTGAAAAATAAACTCTTTATCAATAGATTTATTAAAAATTATCTAAAATGTTGAGGTAATCTTTAGATCCCAATCAGAAAAAATTAATTAAAGTACTCCGTGAAATAATTACACTATCTTTATTTCTATACTCCCATGATGATATTGAGATATATTATATATGATATAAAAGAGTTTTTAGAACATCATAAGGTGATTTAATAGAAACCATAATTACTTCATCATCAAATAAAATAAATAACCAACATGTTATCAATAACAATAATCATTTTTCCAAAATATGTAAATGAATTCATCTTCGAATTAAATTTTATCATAAATATTTACAATAAAGGTTTGTTCTACAATAAATGTTTTCCAAAATATACTTAATATGATAACCACATATTCCAAAAAACATCAAAAGGGATGACCATGACATTAGGCCTATGTTAATTCTTAAACATATAAACCATGATGGAATCTGTCACACTTATGTTATTCATACATGTTGAAATATATAAATACAAAATAAAAAAATCCTTTAATGTTTCGTGATTCTTATAACCCAAATAATATTGGAAAAAACTATTTCTAAAAATTAATACATGAATAAATAAAAATTTATAGTTCAATGCTCTAACTTAAATGAATCACATGGAATATGTCCTTCAATAGAATAGAACATAATTATTGGCTCACACAATTGACTTGGTCAGTTCCAATGTTCCCCAAAAATAACCATTGAAATCTATTAAAATTTGTCACAATATGACATTATTTTCCAGAAAAATAACTTCTACCCCTTAACTTATGAAAATATTTTTTGTTCCTCTTCCCACCAATATAACATGTATGAGGAAAATATTTATTTCATGTATATTTATTACAACCAAATCTTTTATAAAAGTATATTTTAATCTTATTTGGTTATTTATGAATCTCGCCAATGTTTATGTTTGTAATCGTATTTCATGGTAGATGATTAAGTCAAATCAATATATCTTCCCACTAGAAAACATGGAATTAGGTTGAACATAGTGAACTAGTTTTATATATGATTTTGTTTTAACATAATTCCTTATGGTTATAGACATTGGAAAAAATAAAAATAATAATGTTTGACAAACTATAGTCATAATTGGAAACACATATAATCATGAAAAATAATTAAAGTGATTTATATATTGTGAAGCCTTATTTTCAATTGTTGAATATGAATCCTTATCCTAGGACATTCATTTTAATTATTTAAAAACATTTTGGTTGTTTTATGGAGTTTTTTCATTCAAAATTATATCACACGATTCTGTCAATATAGGTGTGCATCAAGGCTTGGTTTTAATATCCATGTGATGATCAGATCTAGCTCGGTGAACAAGGTGTATTGTTATTACCACACACTACCCAGGTCTCATAGCTCTATCCACATGTAGTATCTTGATAGGGATTTAATTTCTTAGAAAACACTCACACTATATGTTCAAAAAATTAAATTAAATTTTCAAATATTCTTTCTCATATAAATACTTATCCTTGTACATAACGGTAGATATGTCATTACAAAGATCCATATGGATATAACTGATATTTAATAATCTTAGTTTCCAATTGATAACTAAACTTATCCTATGATATAAAATATAGGGAACCATGATTTACAAAAAAACATATTAGATCTTAATTGATGAATATTAAATACATTACATAAATATATGCTTGAGGATCATATATGTACAATGAATTCTAAAATATTGACACAAAATAACATTTCTATAAGTGATCTATGTCATCACCACAATGTTATTCTCAACTACTTTCCATCATAGACAAGTCAATCAAATTACCACTCATCATAACCTGGGTATAGGAAACATAAGAATTGGTGGGGTTATATTCAATGTAATGGTAAAAAGGAAAATATAAAAATATAAAGAGAATATGTGTATGATAACATTAGAATAAAATTTCAGAAGCATATACTATATATCATAGATAAAAAACATGTTTCACGGAATACATTTTGGCAGTTTATAAGACATGAATCATAATGGAATCAAATAATATAAAAATGATTGTATAAAATTGGCATAAAAAATAGATTCATGGAATACTAATAAGGAAAAATATATAATTTCCATAGTTACTAGGGGTCATTGTTAAGGAATTAAAAATATAATGGGTTCACACCCTTTCAAATTTAGTAGTAAATGTAGACTCCCAAAAATATAATAGTGAAAAATGTCCCTTATTGAACAACGTTAAATCCCAATATATGTATGGTTTATCTATTGAGATATCTATCATTACCCAATTCGTTTTAGAGAGATTTAGGTCCCACCCATAATATAATGAAAACAAAATATACATGTGACACTAGATTATAAAACATTCATTATATTTGAAATAATCTATCGAAATTGGAAATATAAACATTTCACCATAACATAATCTATAGAAAATATATTTTTTTCATACTCATTTAATCATATCATATATCATGGGAAAATAATTCAGTTTCATAATAATTTTATGACAGTAAAAATTGTGGAGGTGAAATGGGATTCAAAAAAATTCATGATAAAAATAAACCATTAAAATAAAAAAAATAAGACTGAAATTATTTAACCATATCCCTAGTAAAACAATATAACATCATATGATGACTTACATAATAGAATATTACATTCAAAATAAACATGAAATATTTAATTTAGGATATAACGTGCCTTTGATAATTTCATCATAATGTAAAAAAATCATAATTTTTTTAAATAATATTCATTGAAAATATAAATTGTAACATATAAATGAATCATTAAAAACAAATTTAAATATTTTCAATAGGAAAATATATATTCTCATCTGAATGCACATTTTAGAATACCAAAACAATTAAAATAATATTCTTTAAAAGTAACATTGTAGATTTAATAAGATATCAATAAAAATCATTTAAAAAATTATTTAAAAAATATTCCTTCCACTTTAAAAACACTTTTAAAATAAAGAATTTTTTTAAAATTTAATTTCATTGAATATAACCATGAAATCATATAATGTTAAATTTAATACATCAATTCTCCTAGAAAATATGAAATGACATTATTTTTTAAAAAAAATGTTCCTTTTATATTGTTGGTGAAATAAAAATTACCAATGTTTAAAAAATGAAATAAATATTCCTTTCAAAAAATATTGTTTAAATGAGATTAATTTGTAAAAAAGACAATAATAAATCATTTATTAATGGTAAAAACATTTTAAAAAACAATTTTACAACACAATATTTTTGAATAAAAATGGTTGTCGACCTATGAGATGAGTAAGGATGAATTTTCATAATGAAATTGTTTTAAAAAATTGAGAATATAAATAAATGAAAAGGATGGTAAAACAATATTCTAACTAAATAACCATATGAGTATATGATTATTGAGTTTTGTGATGTATTGATCCAAAAAATTTATCATAGGAGGCATAATTATTAACAATCTTGATAAATGATGAGATTGTAAAATAAAACACAAAACGCATTTGTATCATTGAATCATAATCACCATTAAAAAATAATAATAAATTAAATTTATAATATCATTAAATTTATGATATTCATGATATATCATTTAAATGGGTTTTTATATACACATCATCGAAGAATATTGGTGCATAACATAACATATCTCCCCATAAAGTAAATTATTTCAAATGTACCATTTCAACTTGTAAAATTCTGAATCATAATCCCCAAGTAAGAGTGATACAAAAATGTATATTTAAATCCAAATAGGTTTATGTATGATAATTATAAAATTAATTCAAGGGATTTATATAGAAAAATAAAATAAACACATGATTATTATGGCTACTGTCTCAATAAAAATAAAAGTGATACGAACTTTCATTACAATAAGTATCAAATTCCAATATACATTTTTGAGAAAATTTGATAATAAATATAACTCGATTTAAAATATATTAAATAAACACAATAATTTCTATAATATCATAAATTAGTAACATTCCATCATTTATCTCCAATTTCTCAACAATTAATTATTAAAATATTGTTTCAGGTAATAACTATATTGTTATATTTTTGTTTGGTTTCTTTTTATTTTCAGCTCTATTAAATCGATAACTGTTCCATAATATCCAAAAATTTAACTACGATATAATTATATTGTTATTTTTTATTTGTATTTATTTTAGTCCATAAATTAAATAGATTGAAAATTTAATACACTGTTCATTGAGATAGTGGGACGTATGTATACATTAGAATTGTCACTATTTTCATGATGGATTAAAAGAACGAAATTTAAATAGTATTTAAAAATTATGTAATTTTTTAGGTAATATATGTCCCATTTTAGATATTAAAACATATCCTTATTACCTTCCTTGTAATGTGTTTGTCAAGAATAAATTGCATCGCTTTGTGAGGCTGCAGTTTGTCGTACACACAAACAACATTATCATATTCCCATGGAATGGAATGTGTGGAGCTATATGTGATATCATAATTCATGAATAATTAATATGATAAAAATATAATTTTTATTTATTTAGTATATAATACTAGTAAATTAATTATTTATTAAAACACTTTTGTGTAAAAAGTGAGAAACCATGAAGGAAAACTAGATACATTAAACGTAGTAGAACAAAAAAACCCCTTAATGTTTTACGTAAACATATTAGATGTGACCTACCTATATTGTTTGAAGGACAGATCTATTAAATTTTTTCAGAATTTCATTGAGAATATATTAGAAATGATGGGCTAGTTTGTCCCGTTTTTTAAGGAACTCCTCCATTTTTAACTTCTTGTCATTAATGCCTCTATTCGGAATTAGAAATTGTTTCTTGATCCATCTGATCTATTCCATGTTTGTGTCCACTTGAATTAGAAATCTGTTCATCCTTTCCTCAAACTGTCTGGAATATTGGATTGTTAAGGTAGTATCCACTATCTCTTTGACAAAATTTTTAAGGAGGCCCCCATTCCTGTATGTGGCCTCTGTACCATCTGTGTTTTGTGGACCAGCAATAGTCACTAGTGGAGAACCACAAAATTTTTCATGCATCCCTAACACCACATCCTTTCTATCCTTAGATGTTAGATATGCTTCTATGTTTTCGTCCCACCCTACTTCTAGTTCTTGTCCCTCACTATTTTGGCCTTCATCCGTCACTGGGCACTCCTTCCCCTCCCTATCTACCATGACAGTAGAACAAGCTTCTGAATTCTGCTAACACGACATGCTGGAGGCCCGTTCCACACTGAACATCAATGGAGGACCTTTCAGCATCACTCCAATATTCATAAACAATACTTTATTTAGTATATCACTATTCCAATCCATGTAAAATATAAATGAAAAACATGTGACATCCTTTCGTGAGGTGGTAGTTCTCCTAACACACATGCTTTCTTACAATTTCCCAACTTCATTGAAGTAAAGAATGTATTTGAGTAATTATAATTATAGAGATGTAATAATATATTAAATAACACACACACACACACACAGATATATATATATATATATATATATTAAATTCATAGTTATATCCAAATGTGAGATATGCAGATGGAAAACCAACAAAATCAATTCCCGAGGTTATAGTCTTCTATACATAAAAATTATGATTTTTTATCCCATATAATGTAGGTAGATATTGTTGAAGAATATTCCAATAAAATAATAAAAATATATTTATATATACTATATTGTGGTTATTATATTTAAATTATTTAACAAGAATTGAAGGAGGCTGAAGAAAAAATAAAAAAACGAGCGATTTAAGAATGTTTACACTTCTTCAACTAAATTATTTCGATATACAGAAAAAGTTTTTATAGGATTGATTTATTATAAAATAAAAAATATACATTTATATTAATACTGAAAGTTTCTTATTTGGAAAATTATTTTCCAATTAAATGTTTTTTCATAGAGTGAAAATGTGAGGAGAGTGGGTGGCTTTTTTTCATTGAGGTGACTGTCACACTTATTGTTTTTGAAAAGAAAACTACTTTCCCAATTTAGATAATGAGTCAATGTTAATAAATGGTCCATTAATGATCTTATATTATATATGGTCTTAATATAAAAATAAAATTGTTTTTATAATTTTCATTGGTTTTTAATAACTATAATATTTTCAGTATAACATGTAGGTGTAGTAATCTTTCATGAAAATCAAAAAATAATTCGTACATTTTAAATACTAATTACTGTAAAAATTAATTTTGACCTATTAGATATTATATACTATTATGATTCAAAAATTTAATCCATTCATTCACATTATATATATATAATTGGAAAAATGTAATTTAAAATTAATCCCACAAACCAGATGAGAAACACTGTTCTTTTAGGATATAATGTTCATAATATTAATATGTATTTATATATTATTTCTAAATTTTATTATTCAAGTTGACCAAAATTGTATTAATAGATATATATTGGAAATAATATTACCTTTAAACCTATATTAATTTTTTTTTTATAAAATGAAAATAAATTTCATCATCAAAACCATTATTTTTACTATTAATCGAAAAAATTACTTCTCAAGAAATTAAAAAAACTCATCATATATAATTTTGACTTTTATATTTAATTATTTAAATTAATTTTGTAATTAAAATTTCCTAAAAGTGTTGAAAAGTTATTTTAAATTTTTTTCTAAAGGTTAAAAGAATTCTATTTAGAAAATTACAATTTTAGGTGAATTTGGATTATTTATTTCTCCTCTCTAATAAAAACACACGATAAATGTAAATTATTTTTTTGAATATATAATATATTATTAATAATATTATGTAACTAAATAAATATTTTTTAATTTGTTTAGGTAATATTCATTTATGTTACAAAAAATATTTTAGATGTATTTTCCTTTAATTTCATGTAGTGCTTTTTTTCTATTTACAATTAATTAGTCACTAAATAATTGGTCTAATATTTATGAATACAACATATATATTCGTAATTCAGTTAATCATATTTAAAAAATATCTTACAATGTCTAGTTGATAACAATCATATTAAATATCATTATTGTAATAGTATTTCATGTTTGGTTTAAAATTAGTATTGGATGAATGAAAACGTACACTTATTGTTGTGTATGATGGTTGATAAAATAAATATTTCATGATATAATAATGGAAATTGGTGTTTAATATATCAAAATATTTCAATGAAATTTAATTTTTTTTGGAAATAATTTTACATAAAAATTGGGGGTTTATATCATTGACTAACCTACCCTTGAAATCCACATTATGTCTAGATCCAAACTCAATATTGTAAATCATTTAAAATTCATGGTTACCACTCATCCATGATCACATCCATTAATATTTATCCCTCTTATTCCATCAAGGAGGGACGAGAGATAATTACTCTTAGGTCACAACTCTAGAGTCCCTAGGATATAAACTAGCACATACAGTATAATAATATCACAAACATGAGACATTACTCTCAAAAATAAATAAATCAGGATATATGATTAATCAACCAAAAAAACACCATGACATAATATAAAAATGTAACTAAAACCATCCCACTATAAACGTAATAATAAAAATATATACACAAATTTATCCAAAAAATTATCCATAACAATAATCAAATGCAACGATATAGAAAAAACATAAATTCCTACTCTAGAAATGTCAAGAATAGTCAATTATGTCCCATAGAAACAATAAAATATATTTAATATATCATGTGTTATAATACAATTATTCTATATAGTTATATAAATATTTCTCAAATTCACATGTTAAATGTGAATACTAATGAAATAGTGGGAAAAAATAGAACCAACACAACAAAATAGGTCATCATTACAAATGTAACTCATCAAATCACATATCACTAGATAATAGTATTACATGAATCAAATTTATAATAGGTTCCCCATTCTACATTCCCACTTGGTTTCTTTTCTCACACCCCTAAATTAGTCATCTTCTAACACCAATCCCTTTTGTATAACCTCTCATCACATCACATCAAATCGTATCACATCCTACCCATTGAGGATATGGATATCACATTAGATCACATATCATCTAAAGAGGCCTAGTGCATTAGATCACATCATATACATATCAGGGATATTTGGGAACCATTAAAAGAGAGAAATGTGATTTATTTCCTCATCTAACTATTAAAAACCACCACCAAAATCCAAATCAACAATGTGTATTATAAAATGTGTTTCATGGGATAGGTTGAAGATGGAACATATAGTTGAAAATAAATTCATTCCCAAATTTCCCAAAAATCCACTTAAGGATCATGTTCTCATTGTAAAAATCATCAGGAATGGATCCTACTTGCAGAATTCCTCAACCATATGTAGGGTCACTAGTAACTTCCATGAATCGTATATCTAGTTCCTAGAACATATTTATGTTAAATCACATGTCCATATTGATCATAGGTTATAACCGTTACGCACAATAAATGTAGTTCCCAAAAAACATGATAATTATCATGCATGAATTATTTAATTAAATCCTCAATATATCAAAACATTGATTCCCTTGACACTAATAGGATTAAAAAGGAACCTTGTATAATATTCAATGGGAATGTGACTATTATGTTTTTTAAAAAATCATAGAATTTGAGAAACACATAAACATCTTGAGAAAGGGAGGAGATGTATTTCTAATGGTAACAATATTTCACAACACATACTTCCATTGGTTTCTATGAACATAACACCAAGTTCGATATTACTTTTATTGAATTAGAAGTCCTTTGAGTAAGTTGAAATTGCTTTATAGTTGTTGAAATTTTGAGATATAATTATCTTTTGTGAAACCAACCTCTATGGAACCAAGAATTCACTCCAAGGAAGGGTCTCCCTATATCATGAAACATATAAATTCCCGAGACCCTTAATATTTATGAGGCACAAAATTTGCTTGGAAATACAAACATTAAAGAAAAACCCACATTCAAGAAACCCATCCCCTAAGAACTACCATATCACCTCCTTTCAGCCAATACCCTTTCCTGAATATTGAGTTTCTAGGAACCCTATTCCATGAAAAATATATTTCATTCATACCCCATATCTCTGAGTGGCTAGTACCACAATCCCATTTGTCCTTCAAAAATTTCTTTTTCCATTACCTTCAATTTTTATGTTAATAGTTGGAACCATAATTTATTTTTCACATAACCATATGAACAGTAATGTGGGACCTATGATTAGAATTCCTCCATGATGGAGTTCACAATATCCCCACCAAAAAACACAAGATCCGTGGATATATAAACCCTAATGGAGGAATCACTGAGGGAAACCATGTACCTATTTGGTAAGATAGTCCTTTTTATTAATCATCCTATATAATTGACATATATCCCTTCATGTTTTAACCCCCATCCATTTATATGATGTATTTAGAAGAATAACAAAATCGTAATCATTAACTTGTGATGTTAAACTACATGATACCATCCTCATTACACGTTGTTAAATTATAGAATTACCCCTTGAGATATGAATGGGATGTCCCATGAATATTACTTATTGGTTGACAACCCTAGGGATGTCAACTCCAATATCTGTCCCATCAACCCCATGCACATTTACATAGGGATAATTCTATTTGGAATCCACACTCAATTCCTTGAGGATTTTCCTTCAATGACATGAGTGTAGATAACACGTTTTATTAAACTGCATGGATTGGTTCTATCAAATGACCTTAAACAAAAACATCAAACAATGTTGGTTTTCATCCCTGTCTTAAAAACTAGTTATGTAGGATCACTCCTCGAGGTTCAATTCTTACAATCCATGTGTGAAATCATTTCCAGAATTTATGCAATCAAGAAAAACCAAATTGGTGGTCATCTTCCCCACATAAAGACACAATTAATGAACCAAATTTCATATAAGAACTAATTTTTTTACCTATATTTCCCCAATATAAGTTAAACATGGAACCATACAACACTGAAATATTTCAAAATTGTGACCCATATATCCTTTCAAGTCACTAAACATGAAATCCATATGTCCTTGTATGTTTTTAAACCAAGACCCATATTTCCTCCAACATGTTAATCATGTGACACACATGTCCCTATAAGATGTCAATACTATGACTCACAATTACGAACAAAATGGTAAATTTTAAACCCATCAATCCCCCCAAGATGTTGTACTTGTAACACATCGATCCCCATGTGATTTTAAACTCGTGACCCATTTATTTTGGAAAGTAGGTAAACTTAAGAACCAACCTTGAATTTATATCTCACACTATAATTAAGGGATTATGTAGGCATAAATCATCAGAAGACATATTCCCCTAAACTGAATTATGTCATGGTCACCATGGGATTCAGTTGGTTTATCACTTATGATTCATCATATGAGATGCTACCACCTATAAATTGTGAATAATTTTTAGGTTCCCAACCTACCCAATTCCAAAAATCTATATACAATCTCATGGTTTGTATCTACCATGACCAATGGTTTATAATCTATAGGAATAGAGGTAGCGTAATTAAATGGTTTTCACGTCAATATAAAACCATGAAGTAGTTTAACGATAATGACATATATTTATGAGGGAGAACCATACATTTTGATGTTATCATGGTGGGCCCATAGATGGAGGAACAAATATCCCATCATACCATTTAAATCAACCAGACAACCAATCCAATAAACATGATTGAATCATCCCACCTTTGGAATGAAGGAATGGTTGGAAACATATAGCATTTATTTTCTAGGTGGACGTATTGCGTGAACCCCCAACTATGAAAACATAATACATAGAAATGTTTAACCGAATTGTAATCTCTCTTCAAATAACTATGTGGACTAGATGTATTGGAGAAATTTCAGATTTTTATGTCACCAAATTCATATATTAGACACCATGTCCCATATGGTACATGGTGTTCCATACATGAAAGTATCCTACTACTTGGGGAGGGAAATAGTGTTCATATTTTATTATACAACATCATTAGTGGGGTTCTCTCATCTATTTTATGTAAAAAGGATAAAGTATGGGAATTGGGTATTTCCTTCAATATATTAATAATGATAGTTGATTCTATGTACCATAAAAGAATATCCAAATTGGATATCATAGTCAAAATTTTAATAAGTTTTGGATCAGGGAAAATTTTGTTGATGAAATCCTACTTGATTCTGTTCCTATAATGAATACCAACATTTTGAAAGTCACTAGGTGCCCACACACTATTTCAACAGCTAATATCATTCAGATGAGGGTGATTGATTCCCTTGTTCACTGATATATGCTAGAATGGGTCAATACTAACAGATATATATCCCACCATGATCACAAGGAATCAGAGACTCCCTAACACCACATACCTCGTGGACGTTTCAATGGAAAACCTGTACCCGTTCAAACAAAGAAAACCTCATTGGGAATATCTTACATCGACATTATCATGAATTTGGATCTAACACATATTGATTTTATTTAATATAGAGATTATTCGACCCATGCATCACACCATCACCAAATGAATCAGTTGCAAAGAAGGTCTATATACGTCCCACGTCACATATCTTGGAATGTCCTAATCGAGGAATGGAATGAACATGAGTATTATCATCCCCATTTTAGTAAACAATAGGACATTTGAGAACTCCATGACATTGAAGAACTATAAATTATGTTTCGGAAACATGTACATTAATGTGTTTTAGTAATAGAGTCACTCGTTGATGAACCAAAAGTTGTTTTTTAGATTATCGGGTTTATGTTTCACTTTATTTGGGCTTGTTAGCTAACCTACCTATGGAGTCATGAGATCTTCAATTTCATTCACAACTTCTGAAATAATGATGATATTACTGCACCCAAAATTTCATAGCATCTAGAATCACGTGGCTACCACTAGACTCTCCATTAATCAATCAATAATGTATTATCTTCTAAATAACTTATCACAAAAGTGGTGTCTCTATAAATCCATATCAGAGGATAGGGGTAGTATGTTTCCCTCCATTTCAGTCATATTATACGGTAATGATTATTCATTCAATACTACCCACACCCAACAACTACTGATCCTCATTTTCTTATGTCACATGTAATTTTATCTTCAGTAACTTTTCAATGGATCAAAGAAAAAGGCCATCCAAAGAAGCACCGGATAGGGGAATCATGCATCAAAGGGTTATAAATTACAAAGAATAACCCATTATAGTTGTTAAAACTCATTAGTAGAAGAAGGATATATGTTCTAGGAGGCACCCAATGGGTATTTTCTTATCATAGATAAATTAACAAAGAATAGAGGTCCATAGAGAACATCAACCCATTAAAGGATTCACCAAAATTTGAGTCGGACCCGAGTATAATAATTATTCCCAATGAGAATAAGGAATATAAAACGATAATTGTCGAACACATTCCCACATATCTCCTTGAACATGACTATGATACAAGTTTCCCCATATATTATCCACTGGGGAATACATTCCTCCTAAACTAAATTTTTCTATTTGAACATTGTGTCCCAATGCACAATATTATGACTGAAACTGAGTGTTATGAAAAACGATCAAGATATGATTTGACCACCCTAGATATGTAGTGTGATTTTCCATGTCAGTATAATTGTAGTTATCCCCCCACCAACCCCAATTCAATGAGACATTCAATGCATTTTTATCAAAAAACACATGAATATATGAAATTATAACTACTCATGTAGTATGTATTAAGGAACTAGAAATGAAATATATAGAGATTTTATGGGATGTGTAGTTGTATCATATGTGGTAAAAAACATTTAGAGTACCTATATTCATTTTTAATAATATATTATATCATTTTAATGGAATGTGAGACCCAATATAGTATTTTTCAACATTTCTCAACATTGTGTATTCCAATAATGGGGACTATAAAACATTATGTAGCCAAAAATCCCCTTTTGTTAGTCCAACAATAGAAGGAAATGTGTTCATTTGGAATAATTGACAAAACATATGGTCTATTAATATTTCTGAGGAAACCTAAAGATACCACCTTACCATTTTTATATCCACATCATATATGTAAAGCATCACCATCCTGTTATAATTTAAAAGGGGGCCCAATGAGAGAGTAATGAACCTCATCACCTGATGGAATGGAATCACATATTCATCCAAAGTGATTCTATCCTAGTAACATACACTTATTTTTTTCATAGATAATATAAAAATGAGCTAGTCCCAATCCTCAACACTCTAAACTACCTAATCTAACATGAAATGTTCTCAAAATTGTATTATTTTTTGGATGAATTGGTTTGTAGTGGTAATAAATGTCATTCCCATTTTCCCTTATGTCTTACTAGTGAAGGCCAATAAATGCATAAAGATATGAATTAATGGATATTGATGTTCCAATGTAGGGAATCTTATTAGACCCTTTTCCAGATGATCCTTGTCAAACATGCCAGTTGTTTCCTCCACATCCATTAATTTGATGATGAGAAATTGTGGATACACATATTTAATTGGGATATTTTCCAATGGTGACATTCATAGAATACAAGATAATGACTTATTGATTAATGTATATTAAGGAATTTGGATATTTCAATTTCACTATGTATAAGGTAGTATTGATATTCCAAAAATTTAGGATACCCAAGGAGAATCAATTCAGTAGCCTTGATGATCATTTACCTTATCACATGATCCATGTTCACAACGTTATAGAATCATCAGTACTAAAATATTTGATTCCAGACCAATTATATCATATATTTTTCAAACTGTTTGGTGTTGCATGATATGTGGAACATGGATCCACTAACCTCGATAGTTATTGAGATTAATCCGTTCAGTGGTAATGGGTTACAATACATGTTCTTCCGATTAATGGTGTCTAGTTGGAGCGTATGATAGTCTCAAACAAAAATGGAATTATTTTTTCACAATTACGAAAACTATAAGAACATTTGGGTGCCATTTTTCATTGTACCACATCCTATTGATCTACAAAATAGCCTCCATCATAATATAATAATACCCATTGGTCATGTAAGGGAAAATATAATCATGCAATAATTCTAAAAACTACTCTTAACATTACTAACTTCTTGTGTCTCGAGTTGGGAGATGCAGTTGGGGCCTTCCCAGCCTAAATTATTCAATTATTGACTAGTAATTTCACTCCTATATGGACATTATTGAACTAGTGGAAAACATAATTTTTTTTAAAAATGATGTTTGCCTTCTAGTGAACTTGGGGTCATCTAGATCACATCATAATATGAGTGAAAGAGGAAATTATAGATGATAAAATTCCCATTTCTTAGATTCATACTAAGATATTCATGCTATTTAAACTAGGAATAAATACCTACACAAAACATACCATTCATATTACACCTGCTCTACATATTCAGGTACTCCACTACAACCCATTGTATTATTTGTCATTGAAAATCACCCTCAATTATGTAAAAATTTGTTTCATCCATATGGGTTTTGACATTAGTTGATTGGAACCAAACAATTACTTGTTACGATAAGATCATCTAGCTAGTAGCATATTATTACAATTTCTAGATAGGCCTAGGGGTTCATCCAACGACATCCACATCCCTTTCAAATGAACAAACCTATAAAAGAAAATGTATTCCCAAAAATGGATGTATTATGTGTTAAAACAGTTCTTCAGTATACCTATGAGACATTCTATTATTAGTCCCCTGAATCTATGAATGGATTGTTCGAAGGCATTGATCAAATCCATGATGATCCCCCATCAGTATGAGGATGAGGTTGAATCCATTAATTCTTAAAATATATAGGACTCTACATCGGATGAATTTATAGTCGTTATCTAATTTTATAGAGAAATAGATTGAATCACCGTTTAGAGGGAACATACCACTACTATATATCATATTTCAGTTGAATGGTGTATAAAAATGGTATTGTATAGTGGATATTTTCTCTAGGATCAATATTATCTTGATTAAAAAAATAGATATACATGGACATGTAGATGATTATTTTATTCCCTCTAATATTCCAATCCTGGGGTATGATATGTGTGAGAATAAACCATGGAAAAAATAGTATTATGGAGTCTCAAATTTGGGGCAATGTATCAAGAATTAAAATTTTTTGTTGTCTTTCACCATAATGTCTACAAAAAAAACATTAAGAACCACCTATTTTTTGCATGTGACAATCACCTTGTCGTATCGCCAGTGCCTCACGTACCCTATTGGTTGTCATTTAAGGGTACTCCATGGTGATTCATTCCTCTTGGATTTCTATGAAGACAACTATCAAGATATTTTATACTAAAAATGTGAAGGAAATCACGCCTAGACAGACGAGGTATTTTAAACCAACTCCCATAATGATATTAAATCCACCACAAGAAATCCATGCAAAAAATAGCTTTTTTCTATTAGTTATTTTATTAGAGGCCATGATGTTGAATTTGGGAGGATATTTTATAAACTCCATGAACAATGTGTAATAGAAGATAACCTATTTATCTTATAGTGGATAGGCCTGAATTTATATTGAAATACACTACCCCTATAGAGGGATAAAATGATCATCCCATGGACACTAATCCATGACATTATCATGTAATCCACAATGTTGGAATGACTCAATTGTGTTTGACTCATCACTATTTCTATAATATCACGAGTGGTCCTCATAGCTATAAACTGAATGAAATTTTATGAACAAATTCTATCACTATAGTTATAGCCTAGAGGGGACATCATTTTATGGATTCTATATCCTCTAGGATGGACACAAATACTATTTGTGGTCCATATGTCACAAAATAAATGCATCGAAATTCTTATACTCATGCATTATAAGAAAAATAAGATATGAAATATTTCCCTCTTTTATTTGAATATGGTGTCTCCACTACTATTGATTAGTTAACCCTACTAAACATTCGAACTAAGGAAGATATGAGAAAAACATTTATTAGTAAAACCATGTCCCCTAGAAAAATAAATAGTATGTTTCCTTTATATATGAAAACAACAATATATTCTCCAATATCAATGATGGTAAGATACTTATAGATCCACATTTAACTATTAATCACCTTAGAATCCCAGTGAGTCAACATGGGATAGAGAATCCTCCAATAAGGATTCACCACTCTCATAGTTCTAGGGTTGAGGTCGACACAAAAAAAATACTAAATTCATCATTTTCCAAGAGATCTAGTTCCCTTGGTCAATAGTCAACATTATACCACTGTATAAGAAAAATTTTCATGTCTGAGTATGCATCATCTTCTGGTACCTAAACCACCATTTTTCAAAGTATGATTCTATACATCTGATGATTTAGATATTGATTGATGCTAAATATAGATTCCATTTCCACTGCTTTATTTATGAATACTCTAGATATAAAAATATCGTGACGTTCCCCAAGGATGACGACCCCAAAACATTCATGGATCCCTAGTGAACAATATAATATGAGTAGATTCTATTAAACATGAATAATTCTTGATACAATTACCAACAGGTCATGCACATCATCTTTATGTTGATTCATATAACATTGGTGGATGGTTACATGGATAACCTAGTTTTATAATCCTACCATCCTCAAGATTATCATAATGATCATGACAATGTTTTTGTATTCCTATACTATTAATTCTTGAGGATCAAACCCATATGGTGTGTATTTCAGGTTACCTCATGTAAATTTAGCTTATTTATTATATGATGTACACACATAGTGGATGAACAATATGAAATTATGTATATCAATCAAATTACTCCCATAAAATATCTCCATCAGCTTCTAAGCCTCTAACACATCATTGCCTACATATAAAAATTATTGAAAATCATGAAAGCATGTTGATGAATTTTTTACACTCATGAATTATTGAATCATTTACCAGTGGGAAGAGGAGTGCTATATTTCTAGTAAGAATATGAAAAAGTGCATGCATTATCCCCTACATCTAATGCAACCTATCTTAAGAAATACCTTTCTAGTACATTTCCACCCAGTAATGGTTTCTGAGAACCCCTCATGTCTAGAAGACTTGCAGGGGAATGCAAAACAAACATTACTAAATCATATTCATTATTCGTGATATGAATGTGAAATACTCTCTTATCAATAATAGTTTCCGTGAATTGTACATTTTAGTGTAGATGTTCTGACTCCATTTCAAGGACTAAGAAATATAGATGGTGTCATATGTATCCATTCTAAGGTACTTCCCCCATATATCCATGATGAATAGATGATTGGAATGATGGGAAGTAATTTTACAATAATTCGACATCATGTTTGTTCTAATGAAGACAATCAAATGCCAAAAATTTTATAAATTACAGGATGTGAATCCATCCCCTAAAGAACGTACCATGTATGTTGATTTTCCTGATGATTCTATTAATTTAATTCATAAATCATTACTATGGTGGAAGATTCACATAGATGGTGTCCCTCATAGTCAAGATAGTTAAATGATCAATGAACCCATGATCAATGGTGTAGTCCTAGGGATGGTCTTCATCACTCCAGTATATGTCATTGGGCTATACACATTCCCATTATCTAAATTCTAGTCTTATAATGAGGAAGAGTAATATTTTCATATTAATGAAACCATGTTAGCTAAAAACATTTATGCTCCCCATTTACGCATTAAGGGATACCCATAGTCATCTTAAAGATAAACTGTGACTACAACATCAAAAAGTATGAACTAGCACCCCTTATGGAATGTTCAAATAATATGATGATCCAATTACCATTATTTAAGTTTTTAACACATGTTATTTATTCATAGAATATCTAATCGGAGTTTTCAGTAGTCATGCATGAGTCTCTTGTATATCAAAAATAGGAAGAGAAGGTTATACATCTGAAAAACCAACAGGTCATGATTCTACAGCCTCATAATATATATAATGATATGTATATAATTTTTATATGACATATTCTATTCAAGGATCATCAATTCTCCCAAAAATCGAGGAAATTCCATTTTTTATGACTCTATTTTTGAGTATCTCCATTGTCGTATTAAAATGTTTGATCGAGCCAAGCTTGAGGAATATTATTTTGTGCATCACAGTTTACCAACCGATGTGGGTACATCCAAATGAAATCACTCTATAGGAATGGGTTTGATGGAATTATGATTCATATATCTAATAACTTCTGTTATTCATGAGTATCATGTTTGATCATTCATCACCATTCAAGTAGGATTGATTCTATCCAATCAAATTCGGTTGTTGGTATAATTGTTTCCCAACATGATTCATGATGGTATTGATTTCACTAAAATGAATCATGCATGTCAGATCCATGCTAGATATTTTCATAGAACGTATGTTATTTACAATAGTTCCATGTATCAATAGAAATTTTAACTATAGGGACTCAATATTATGAGACATACCTAGTGTGGACCACTCAATAATTCATATTCCTCATAAACTCCATATAAATCATTAAAAAAAGAAATTTTAAGATAATATTAAGGAAGTAAAAAAATTAGACTATGATTTATATTGGGAGATCATAAATCATTTATCTGGTTGGGTTTTTCACACATTATTCTCATTGATAATAGCATTAACTTCTCATATTCCTATATAAATAAACATTACACCAATTAAAACATCCTATAATACAATAATTCAAACTACCATGCACAAGAAAATTTGATGACTGAGGCATTCAATTGTATCCTATCTATCATCATATAATAAATATTGGTAAAATTTGGAAGATTTACAGCAATAGGCTCCCATACTCCCCCTAGGCATATTAGAGAAAAATTAAAAATTCCCCCATAGATAACCCAAACTCACTAGAGTATGAAAAATAGGTTGTCTTTGTTATGGAAGATCAATTTCCTCTACATGGAATGGATTTATATGTCCAGAATATTCCAGAAAGAATGGAATATATCCTTCATGATTATTTGGAATCCCATGAGGAAAATATGTGATATTCCTTTCATAACAAAGAGAGTAACTAGAATATGATAGTGAGGCCTTTAAAAATGAACATTTTCCTCCCCACCTACCTCTATGTCACATGGGACTTTCTCCCAAAAGACCAATGATTTCAAAAAAACTATCAAAGTTAGAGCCCAAATAGGAAGGGAAATATTTTATCATAAAGTTATATTCTAATGGATAATACTATAAAACCAACATGGATAGATAGTGTATTACAAATCCCACCAACAAAAGGATTTATAAGGATTATAACACATGAATATTATGGCCATAAATATGAGACAATGAATCATTGAAACCTATATTCAAATATATCAAAGAATTAAATGTAACAACCTATGGTCAAAGATAACTAACCATAAACAAAATCAACTTATGGTCAATTCTATGAGACCATAAAATGAATATACCCATGGTCAGTGTTATGTGACCTCAAACTGCATCAATAATTTTTTGAGCACTATGACCATGAATTGACAACCATCCCATTGATCCAAGAATTACGAATATAAAATATTTTCCACCCCTATGGTCTGATGTCAATGAACATTAATTTATAGAAACAATTTTTTGATTTTTATTAAATTATACATAAAAATATCCCTTAGTAAATGTTGACACACACTAGTATTACCATATTCAATAATCTAAGGATTCGTCACAATACAAATGTGTTATAAATTAAAAAAGTGGAAATTATCAACACATGGGGACAAAAGATTAAATTAACCAATTTTATAAACATATCATTCCCCATCACAACTATGGTAAGAAAGAATTCCATCATCATAGAGGATAAACCCTACTACCTTCATTTGTCTTCTACTGCTCCATGATCAAGATTTTTTTGGCTTTATTCTGATACCCATAGGAATGATAGGGAAACCTAAACCCCCTATCTTCAATCATAACCACTATTATACCAGGAGATCCACCCCTGGTATGTAGTAAATTAATTCACTATCATTCGGCGATGTAGACCCAATCATGGATTCAGAATCACAATAGTAATCTATGTATAATTTGATCTAGGATGTTTATGGGTAACATTGGTTTACATCTCCATCATTTTTGATGGGGTATTTAATCATTCAGTCCTCAAAGCAATACTTGAATGATACACTCTCCTTGTTAATTAATTATGTCATTAAACTATTATCCAATTTCCCAATATTCCAAGACATCTGATGTTATATTTTCAATCCAGAATCCATCAGAGGGATACTTAAACTATCGAAGAGTTTTTCCATCCTATCTTTAGTAGATATCCCATGCTTCGGTATTTATAATACTAACATTCCTCCTTATAGTACAATATGTGGCTTGATTACCACTCCCATGGGATACATAGTTTCACCATGATCATCTTTATATTAGCACATATGTGAATTCATTAAAAAATACCAACAATAGAAGATGAAAAAAAACAAAATTGTTACACAATAAATATACGATTCCTCAAATAAAAAATATGAGATGATTCGATTTCATTATTCTAGTTGAAAATCCACAATAGGTGTTTGTTTTATACTACACTATGTTACACAACCTCTTATGGCTTGACACCATTCCCAAATTTTAGAGGTGGGAAATCCTAAAACCCACATCCTTGTCCCAACCTATAACAACCCATAATTTTCATAAATATATAATAGATCTATATAGAAGTATATTCATTAAATTACATAACAAATCCATTTCATAACATTATATATTTACTGTCTTTAGAAATCAGGAAATATAATAAAATTGTTTATAACACATAGAAATCATCTATTTATTATTAATTAATTACTGGAACATGTTTTCAAACATGATACATAATAAATTTATTCATATAATGAGAAAATAATTATAATAAAGGGTGGATTATGATTCTGAATAATTGTAATCAAGGAAGGTATCAATCATATAATAATCATGAGACATAAGAATTAAGAAAAAATTGAAATGTTTATTATTCTTATCAATGATCATGATATCATCTCATTGGATAAATCATAGATGTTCATATAGAACATATTTCATAAGATAATAACATAATACCTGAAATTGTTTCAAAACAATTAGCATATAAAATATTTTACAGGTTTTTTAAGGTTCACATCCAATACCATCATAACATACAAAGACCCTTAATTAACCTAGATCACACCACCTTCCTTCCATGTGTAACTGAATTGGGTTTACATCCCATTCCGTCTATATATTGTTGAATTGAGGTTATTTTCCCTTCTAGTATTTTCAAAATAATTAGATATAAATATTTACCCAGCACATTAGAGGGAAATATAGATCCCCCATGTAATATAATTGAAATAATACATATGTGTGACACATGAATATAAATTATTGATCTTATTTGAACCCATTGAACAAAATGGGTTTCATAAACATCATTGAGTCATAACATAACCCATGGAAAGTAAGTGGATTTTATAAATATAATTCCATCAGAAACATAAAATAACCATACCAATAATCGGGGTACTATATTTAAATATTAACCTCATTAAAACATAATAAAATCAATGAATGTTATCATAAATTGGAAATAATATTTAAATATAACTTTAAATTATTTCTGGAGAGCAATATCCTTTCTACATTGAAAACATTTTCTTTTAGTAATATTCCATGAATTTTGAAATGAAATTATTTTTATTTTTGAAAATTGACGTTTAATATATAAATAGATTCATTAGGGAATAAATGAATAATGGTAGTGGATAATTTTATTCATTCCATATAAATTAAAAAACATTCATCATGCACTAATTCAATAAAGGTAAAAAAGTACATCATTCAGAAAACACGAAAAATATTTTTAAAAATGGTTTAGTAAGAATTTTCACATTGGAAATGATTTATTTAAATATTTATGAATTTTTTTCAAGAAACATGGACATGGAAGTTGAATATTCGATACCATATACTGAAAAATAAAAATTCTAAATAAAATTAGATTTGGAATTTTACCATTACCTAATGTTTGATTTCCATCATTCGAATCTGAAACACTTGTGTAGTAAATTTAATAATTTTATTAAATTATTACAGAACCATATTCATGTTAATTATATCATATCTAATCATATAATAATATTTTATTTATATTATTTCATTATAACCCTTATTTCGGGTGTTAACTATTTCATTTTTCTATGCATGTTTTGTCATATAAGTCACAATAATTATGCATAGGATATCATTCCAAAATTTCCAAATTGATAATAAGGTTATATATATATTATTAATTATTTATATACATTTATATAACAATTATTCAATGGATAATATGGAAAATTAAATGGATTGTTTCATGGAGAGAGTAGTTCATATGCATGTACGAGCAATAGTATCATTCCCCTAATGTAGAAATGATAAGGATTTTCCTAGAAATTTTTTTTAATAGAATAAATATAATTCAATAATTATCATATATATATATTGTTTCCATTAATATAATTATTCATAACATTGGTGTTTAAAAATTTATTTCACCATGTCATTGAGATGGTAAGTTGTATGTATGTACACAATGGGATTTTGTTTTTAGTCAGATGGATTAATGATGAAATATTATTGTTCTATAATAATTATAATATAAAATAATATAGATGATATTGGATTATTTATATTACAATGAAAAAACACCCGAAGTGTTACTGGAAGAAGAAATAATTTTCAAGGGGACGATAAAGGTGATTTCCACTTCATTGGGGAACATCCATTTGATCTCCACCTAGGGACATTAGGATAAGAATTTTGAGAAGAAACAGTCCAGTAAAATATTATTAGGGAGGATTAGAATATAAATTGGCTTTTTATGGTTGATTAAAAAGGATAAATAAGGCCTGAATATGTAAGGGAGGTTGTTTCCTTTTATAATTGAGTTGGGGGACTTTTTGAATTTCATAAAATATTAATTTTTTTTAAATTAAATATTAATATATTTACATTCAATTTTTTTTCAAATATATGATAATTTGAGGTTGTAATATTACCAATCAGATATTTTATATAGTATTTGGTATTATTTTAGATATTAAAATGTTTATTTTCCCTAATTTAACGTATTTAGTTTCAATTATGTAAATTTCCTTTCAAATATTAGATGCATTTAATTATTACTAATTTAATGCTAATTAAATTAAAAAAACAAATTATAACACTTAATAATGTATTTTTATTAATTTTAGAAAATTTAATTATTTTTAATCAATTTAATAAATTATTATTTGGATAAAATATCATTGCTATCAATTTTGACATTATTCATTAGTATAACTTTAAAAAATATCCTAAAAAATGCTAAATTTGAAAAATTATTATTATATCATTAATTGGTCGATTTCAGCTATTAAATAATTTAATCACAATAATAATCTCAAATTGTATATATTTTAATGTTTTGGATAACATTTATTTGATAGTTCCATTAATAAAATAATTACTACATCAGTGTTGTTTAACATTTTATGATAAATATTTTACACTAAAAATAAAATAGAAATTGGCATGATGAATAAAAATATTCTTTCTTCAATGATATTATTGACATTCAAAAATAAATTTTATTTTACCAAATATAAAAATTATTTAGTATTGTAATCAGGAATGTGATACTTTAAAATAATTTTTAAATAAAATATTATCAATAACATTATTTCATCTACGTGATAGGAAATTTCAAAAAAATAACATGAAATTATATTTATTAATTTAACACATTATTATTAAGTTCATTCATAAAAGGCAATTTTCCAAATTTGGACAGATAAAGAATATTAATGATAAAGAAAGTGATAATTTGGGAATACCATTGATTTAAATATTATATAAGTAATTTTAATTTTAAAAGTGAATATTATAATACTTAATTTGGATCCATATATATTAAGGGTCTAATGTTATTCATCCAATAAAATTTCTGAAACATGTTAATATAACTTTTCACACTTTATAATTTTATTATTAACCTAAATAACTAAAATTACCCTTTACTATGGAATCAAAGTTTACAAGGGTTACTATTAGTATGGGATAAAAATAAAAGTGACATATTCAGTATATTTGGCCCTTAGGAAACCAAATTTGGAATCAAATTTTTAAAATTGAAAACACATAAATTGAATATTTACTTTAAAATAAGACCAATAAACTAACTTGAAAAAATGTTTTTAAAAAAATCCACTTAATAAAATAAAATATTTTTATGGTAAAATCCTTAATAAAATCATTTGAAATACCATAATTTAATTAATACAAATAAATATGAACTAAATGTAATTTAAAACTAAAAGAATAAATAATAATTCATCGTAATTAATTTAAATGAAAATACATTTTTCAAAAAAAATGTATTTTAGTATACCATAAAAAATAAATGATTTATTTTGCATTTAATTTTTATATAATAATTATCAAATTAATTAAAAACTGAAATTATTTTCTGGAAATTCATTTTTTTAGAAATCCTAAAATTACTATTCACCCATTAAAAGTAGATAAATTTTTTTATAAAGAAATCATATTTCGATGAATAATTTGATTTTTCTACAAATACATTGATATTGAGTTGAAATTTGAATTTCAAATGTTATTTTATTATATTTATTCCCTCCAAATTATTTTATATTTATTCCCTCAAACTATTTGTATAATCATTGATTATCAACATAAATTTTCCTCAACTCAATGTTTCAGGTATATATTGTTGAATTGACCTGAACTCATTTACAATTTCCACAATAAGATCTAGTCCCAGTAATTTTATTTCTCTAAATTCATATTTTCTTGTTTGAGTTCAATAATTATTAACATATATTTATTCATAATTATGCATCTAAAAACCATTGTGAAATCTTTTATTGTAAAAATATTCTAACAAATATTGTTGTTCATCCGAAAATCCTTTTATTTCTAGAGAGTAATGTCTAAAAATTTCAGCTAGAGTTTGAATTTACCACTTAGACTAAACATAATCCTGGTGATGATAGTTGGTTCTAAAACATAACTATGTATCTTGATCATGCAGAATAATTCTCCAAAAAATCAAGGTAAACGTCAGATCTCGATCAGATATAATGGAATGTGTTACTCCTTACAATCTCACTACAATATTACTATATATTCAGTAAAGAAGATATTGATAGATTTATGGTATGATTAAAATTACATGTGATGATTTCAGAATTTTATTATCTATAACCCATATCACATTATGCATTTTAGATTTCTTTTATAATCTAAAATTCAATGTTATTTTTTTATTTACGTTTCGGTATTGGTAATGGTAGAGACATCCTGTTAGACATATTTGTGTCATACATAATTTTATTACAATAAAAACATCATTCAATATACTAAGAAATATATATCATCATTATAACCTACTAGAGATACTCTTTTATGTCCCTCTACATCAGTGTACGTCCATGATGAATGGATAATGATAAACTATGGGGCCGTTCAAGTTGATCCTAAGGTAATTTTATTCTGGGGGGAATAAAAACATGGTTCATCAACCTTATTATTCTGTCACAATAAATTCCATACATGGAACATTTTTCACATACTTTTTATGCTCTATATAATCCTTATACACCTACTTAATCACCAATATTATAGATTTTTTATCATTCGGTTGAAAATATCATATTTCAGCCATTAAAATTTCTAGATCTGTAATTTTCAAATCCATAAATATTGAATCTTTTTTATTCTAATCATAGACATTATACAATGGCCCTTTCAACATAAATAATCTCCCACAATGTTCAGTTTCCCATGTTGGAAATATATTGAGTAGTCATAATCATAAATCAACTCCAACCATTTATTTGTATCATATTAATTTTTTCTAAGTGAAAATATACATTAAACGATTATGATCATTATTATATCTCACATTTTTACATAAATATAATTACAAAATATGGTTTATGAAAATATTACTATCTCTAACTCCATTCCATGATTTGGGTAATTTTCCCATGGATTATGAATTTCAATGAGGAATAATCATTCATTATATCATATTGAAAAAGATAATAACACATCCATGTATTTTATTCATCATAATGGATGATGAAACATTATCTGCTATATGGTAGTATGAGAACTGTTTCACTATCAATCCATGTTTTCAGCTCCTTAAAATTTTTTCCACATTCATCCATCTGTATGAGTATAACCCCTTTCTTATTCATCTTCCTATGTGGGATTTATAATTGTGTGAAATCATTCAAATAACATCTATAATATAATCCAAACCATGTTAACATTAGATATAATTTATTATTATTGTTCTAAGAAAGAATTCAATAACATCAATTTTGACGGATCAATAGAAATTCCTTCTCCTGAGAATATATGACCCAAAATTGAATCATTCTGAATCCAAAATTCAGACATGGTGGATTTTTCATAAAGCTTATAATTTCTCAAAGTCATCAGTGTAATCCTTATGTGATATTCATGTTATTAATTTCTCATTAAATATACACAAATATATTCTATAATTAATACCATAAATTTATAGAGGTATTACCTAATGACAACATTCGTTACATACATGAAGATATCAAGGGAATTAGTGTGACCAAAAGCAAAAATTACAAATTTATAGTTTCCATCCCTTGTGGGGAATTTCATACTGTGTATATAAACAATTTTAACCATTATTTTATAATATAAAGAATGATGTTCATTGTGGAAAAATTATTAAAATCATTGTTGATATTCTAATGATTAATCAATGTAGGGGAGATGATATTGTTTATTGATATTTATCTTGTTATGTTCTCGATAATCAATTTTGAGTAACATTGATCTATTATTATTCTTCACGAACAAAAAAATTGGACCTTGGGGGGACACGATATAGAATATGTATCCCTTTTCAAATGATTCCAAGAATTTTCCCCTAAATTATTGTAACTTATTTGAGGATATTAAATATAGAGTCTTAAAATTTTTCATACCACCCAGTATGAGTTATTGTGAAAACAAAACTTCATTATTGATTGGATGACCATTCAATAATTTAGGAAAGACATCATCAAACTCTCATATAGTAGTTGTATCATTAATGATGTGTTTCTACCAAATAAAATGAGATATATAACCTTAATTTAGAGAAATTAAGTCCCAAAATATTAAAATAATACCATAGCATGATCATATTAACACGTTTAACGAAATATGATCATAAATTTATTCAGAAGATGATATTTGACATCGCTTCTATGGAAATAAATATGATATCAATATATAGAAACCCAGACTGTTCCAATAATCACATAAAATTCATGTAATTGATTTATAATAATATTTGAAAGATGCACATTCCCACATTATTCAACCAGAGAACAATTACACACTTCTAATCATAACATTATCATATTGGGTATTTTCAATGCTACCTCAACATCTAATTATTTAGGCAATGAGATTATATCATTAAAAAAGTATAAATAATAGAGTGAGAGGATCCAAAATCCAAAATAAACAATAACTACATCAGTTTGGATGGTACGTGTACCTTTCATGACATCTTTTCCATACACCACTTTTCAAGTAGAGATCACATGTGATATTCCATTTCCATTTCCATTAACAACTTTCTGGGGTCAATCATCATAAATAACCCTTGTCATAGGGAATTGTTTAAAATAATTTCCATTTTCCTATCACTCGTAAAAATTATGTGTGGGATGTGCAATCAGTAAATAATTTTCTATTTTGGAACCAAATGTTATCTTTTTTCCATTACATTTATAGTCGATTTATTTAGGAAATTATTACTGACACATAAAATATTTAATATTCCTATTTTGATAGTTTCATCCATTATTCTTCCCACAGATTGATCATCGGGAAATTCTCATATAATTTTCACAATGGGTATTAAAATTCTTGTTGAATTCCATTTTATTCTTCATATCAGACCAACACAATTATTGGTTGACTCTAATATCCAACTCAACATGAGATCACATAAAATGATTTCCACATAGATTCTGAAATACCTTATGGATAATTCCCTTTGAATACAATGTTATTTCTATAATATAAATGATCATCCTTACTCTTAGGTTGAATGATTATTCCATAAGAATACATTGAATATAATATAAAATATACATCATTGATATAAATAAATTTATCATTTTTTTTCTTAATCTAGAAGAACAAATTATTCATTTTTTGTAGAATATGAGGAAGGTACTTATAGAAAATATTTTCTTGAACATATCAAATTTTTTAAAGTCAATTTCATATTGATGCATCATATTATTGGTAATATCTCAACATTCATGTACATAAAATTATAAATTAAAAACTAAAAAATTATTTTCTCAGAAACTAAACATTAGTGAACTCATAAAATATTTTTCATCATACTAATCTATTAATCGATATCTATTGGATCAGAGGACCCACTGATATAATGTTGACACTACCTCATGAAGGACAAAACATAATGTTAATCCCTAAATTTTTTGGAGGGAATTGATGTAATATTTATAACTTGAGAATGTTTTGAAATCATTAAAACCATATTATTCATTAATTCTCCTATAAATATTGGTTTCTCAAGATAAAATCACTGCATTTTCCATCACATTAAAAATTAATTTGGATCCATTGGGTTCCATCACCAATCTAAATCGAAGAATAATACTTTGATTAAGAATAATAATAGTGGGAAACCCACATATCATTGGGAAATAAATATATCAATTACGAATTCAATAGGTTTTTTCAAAGATTATTCCTAATTACTACTAGAACACAATGATTTAATTATGTAGTATAAAATAACATTAGGGTTATTACGAAGGTTCTCTCATACTAGTATCAAAACGGTGACTAAGAATTGTTATAATACCAACTATAATGTCTCATAAAATGCATACTTAAATATTATATCAAAAATGAATAATATTAATTACATAATATTGAAAACACATTCCAGAACAATATAGGTTTAGTGCATTTCGAAACTGTAAAAAATAGAAAACTAGTTTATAAAACATCTACATCATCCCCTGCTTATTCCGTCAAAATATGGACCCATTTTGACCCATATTACATAATACCATTCATCATCTACTGGTAAATGAAATATAATAATCCTTGAAATTAAATGTCCATTATGGGTAAATAAGAAAAATATCAAAAATATAATAGTAATTACAAATTATAATATAGGAAATTTTTTTGACAATATTATCCACATACTAAAAATCATGATATTATATAGTGGGTTAAATCAATAGAGTTTATAATGAATATATTTCATGATATCATTACATAAATCCGGAATTTTTTCAAAAACAACATCAGAAAATATCATTCCAATATTAGTTCAGGAAAATATCAATGAAAATATTAGCCGATCAAGTCATTTACAGAACCAGATTCGCTCCTCTTTCAACCCTTGTATCATTGAGCTAGGTTTTACAGATCCAACATTGTATTACTATACTAGGGTCATTTTTTATTCTAGTAATATCTATTTATTTATATAGAATTGTTTACCCAATGATATTATAGGAGGTATAGCTTTCACACTTCACCTAATATTAAAAAACAATGTGTTCCTCAATAATATAAATCATTAATTATAACAGTACACATGGAATGAAATTGATTTCTTAAATATCCTCAAATAATAAATTATCCCATTTAAAGGATTTGTGTTCCATAAATATTATTTCATAATAATCATAATTTTAACATAGGATTATTATAGATAGTATCCTAAAAAATATTCCAATGAAAATGTTACTAATTTAAATGATTGTTATTGAATATTTATAACAATCATGAGATAACATTGAAAATAATTCTTGAGGAAAATATCCTTTATTCATTGAAAATATTTTCTTTTCATAAAATGATTTAAAATTTTATCAGAAAAACGTTACATTGAAAATAACTTTGAAATACTATAAGTCATGACTTAGGGAATGAAAGAGCCATGAAATATGAAAAATCTATTTATACTGTCTATTGTAGAAAACATTGCTTTCATACTTATTCCAGAAATGTCAAAAATTACCTCCACAAGAAAATGAAAAGAATATTCCTTTAAAATATTTTTGTAAAAATGTAGACATGGGTAAAAATGTCATTAAAATTGAATAAATAGTTACAAAAATGGAAATCTCTTTTTGAGTGACATGTTCATGTTAGATAAATATTCCCTAGAAGATATTTTCATATAAATAATCTTGAATAAAATGAGATTATTAATTTAACCATTACCTTATGTCTGATTTCATAAAACTAAGATTAATCATCTTTATAATGGTTAAAATAATTTTATTAACTTATACCAAAACCATATTCATATTTATAAAATCATATATGATCATATAATGACGTATTTGTTAAACATATTTCATTATATTTCATCTTTTGAATGTCAATTTATTCATTTTCTTGTTCTTCCTTGGTTCTATAGGTCCCAAATTCATTTGAATATGATATAGTTTCATAATCAATAGAATAATATTAATTTAATATATATCATACTTATTCAGTATATAAATTTATACAATAAATCATGAATGTGTAATAGGTAAAATTAATCACATTTCATTGGGGGAGATAATAGGTTGTACGTACATACACGCATTGGTGTAATTCCATTAATTAAATAATTGTGAAGATGTGTATGGTATAATTTTTTCAATAATAAATTTATGGTTATAATTATCATATTTACATATATATTAATTCTATCTTTATACACATCCAAATGAAATAGTGGCGAAATATATTTTACACCATGATGCTGAGACGAAAATTCATACGTACACATGTGTTGTGATTTTATTTTATGTTGGATGGATAAAAGGTGAAATAAGGTTTTTACATAATAATAATAAAATATAATCATATATATGATATTGGAATTAATAATTTAAAATGGAAACATCACATGAATAGGTATTACATGATGATATAATTTGAAAGACTCTGTAAAGATGACTATTCCATGGAGAACTTCTTTATATATCCTCATTGGGACACTATGGATTGTATTTTGGGAAGAAAATAACCTAACAAGTGTGGATAGGGAAGATTAGAAGTGAACTTTCCAATGAATGGTTGATATTTGAGGAAAAATATGATTTGAAAAAATGGTGGTGTATGTGACCATTATTAATTTATTTGAGGGTATCATTGGGATTTTGATAAAATTTTACATTATAATAAATTAAATCATATTCAAAATACATAAAAAAATTAATGTATATGAATAAACAATGCGATAATTTTTTTGAATCAACAAACAATATATTTTAGGAATGATTTTTTTCTATTATAAACCTTATAATTTTGATTAATCTTTAGTTAACATATTTAATTTTAACTAATATATAAAATTTATCAATATTAAGTGGTTGTAATTTCTACATATTTGATACCAATGTAATCATGAAAATATAATTTATTTCATTTTAGATAATATTATTATTATTTATTGTAATTTTTATGTTATTTACTATTTTTAAATTATTTATTAACATACAATTAAAATAAAATATCATTAGTGTCAATTTTTACAGTATTATTCACATTGACTTTTAAAAATATAAAAATTACAAGTAAAATTCGAAAAAACTATTTCAATACATCCCTATAAAGTTAGGTTCCAATATAAATTTATTTTATTAAATTAAGTATGTCATGATATATTTAATTTAATTTTTTTGAAACAATTTATTTTATATTTCCATTTATAACATTAATACTACAATAGTGTCGGGTAATTATTTAAAAATATAATTTTCTAAATAATAATTAATAATAAAATACAATGATGAAGATAAATCTTTCATATTTCTTAATAAAATTTATATTAGAAGATATATTTTTTGTAACACGATATAAAAATGGCCATGTATTTGAAATATTAATTTTACATCTACAAATTTTTTTAATTTAAATATTATAAATACCGTATTTTCATATAAGTAACCCAAAATGTCAAAATTATATGTGTACCATTGAAATATTTAAAATATGTTAAAATTTTAAAATTATATTCTTTCATAAAATACCATAGTCCCCTTCTGGACACATAAGGTTTATTAAAGACAACTTTGGTGACATTATGTGACATTCCTCATTTTAATATTTTATAAGTCATTTACAATGACTTGGGGCAATTAAAATACTTAATTTTTATCCTTAGGTTTTAAGGATTTATTTTATTAAATAAATAATTTTTTTTCTTTTTAGGGTAATTTTATGTTGATATTTTTTTTATTTTTATCATACATTACTAAACACACCCTTTACCGTGGTACAATATTGACCAACACTACTATTTTTAATGGAAAAAAATAAAATGGTCATATTCACCAACTTTGGACCATATGAATAAGAATTGGGAATCCATTTTAAAAATTATAAACACATAGGTTGTTGAAATTAATTTAAAATAAATCGGCTGATTTTCAGTGGACAACATTTTTTCCAAAAAATGCCTATTTAAAACAATAAAAAATGTATCTATAATAAATTCAAGTATAAAATACATTAAATCCCATAAATGGATTATTTTAAATAAAAATAAAAAACTAAAATATAAAATAAATTAATATTATAAATTGATCGGTTAATGACATTAAATTAAAATACATTTTTCAATAATTATTTATGGTTTCATTAATCTATAAAAAATTATTCTTTCTAAAAAATAATTTCATGGTATTTTTGATATGGTGAATTGAAAAATGTAATTAATTATTTAAAACCCATCTGTTATAAAATTTAATAATTAATATTGACTCATGAAATGCTGGTAATCAATTTTTTTATGAAAATGTATTTTTAATTAAAAAATATTTTTTAATATCAATACATCAATATTGATATAGACTGTTATATTTTATAAATTATTTGATTATATTTAATAAATCCACATTAATGGTTGGGTTATAATGATCATGTTATACTAGTATCATCTCACAATTCAATTATGCTCATGGTCTCATAAAACCAAAATAATTTTAGAATTAAAATAATTTTCATTGAAATATATAATAAAATATCGGGGTGTTAGACAACCTCAACTCCAACCAATTTTGGGGGCTCCCCTTCATCCAAACATTTCAACCGTAATCATAATGCATATATTTTTTAGAACCACATCGTTTAGTTTACGAGCGCTATGAATTCTTAAAATTCAATTTTATCACCATTACTATACATTTACCCGAAATTGTATAAGAGTTATAACCTTAAAATATATGAAATCTTGCTATATGAAGCCCAATAATGGAAATTTTTATTCACATATATTGTTTCAGCAAGGAAATTAATATTCTATTTTTCATTGTATCCTCAATCGAGATGATCCTCCCATTTGGAAGTTTTTATAATACCATACACAACAAAATTAATATGTTTAGCTTAATTAACATTATGATGGGAAACATAGTGATTCAAGTATTCAATATCCTTGATTCAGCCCCCATCATCAACTAATTCTTGGATATTTCCTCCATCATAGTCATGATGCTGACATGGGTATTGGTTTTCATGTATTTTAAGTAATATTGTATATTTGGACCACCTATGATGTTGGTTCACCACTATTTCATTGTCCATAAGACTCTTTAGGGGACACACACCCTATGGTCAAATTTCTACAAACTTATTCTTGATGTTAACCCTATGGTAGATTTCATATATCCATAATGTATTATAATCCATATTACAAGTTGTAGAACATCAATCTAGAATTCCTAAAATCATCCTCACATGAAGAAAAAAATTGAATTACCAAGAATAAAGCTAGCATTCTTCAAATGACCAATTTGAGAAGAACCAAACAAATGACTTCATCACATGATGTATAATTTTACTGATATCTCAAATAAAATAGTTTTGCCTCACATTTACGAATTATAATTGATCCAAAAAAATGAAAAATTAATGATTCCAAACAGTAGTTTTTCCAATGCAATAAACATATTACACATGAAATGATCAATATAAGATGATTCAATGTCTTCAATTGAAATAGAGAAACACCACTATTTTGTGTGTCCTTCCACACTATATTATTTTACTATGAAAGGATTTGTTATAATTCCCCTGGGATTCATTGTGATGATTAGATATCACATACTAGTTTCAATCTTGAAGTGAACTAATTTTTGGGTTTCCCATATTTATCTCTGTCTTCATTTCCTCCAACCAACATTTTCATCTAGTGATTTAGAGGACTTGGTGGAATAGCTCCTTCAGAACTCAAAATTATATTATGGTAATTCCCCACATCGATTTTCATTCTTCATACATCCTTATATTTGGATTACCTTAGACCTACCAATCGGAATAGGCTCTCTAATAGAAATAATGATATACCACAATGGCTCACCTACCATTATGGGTTCACGCCTTCAAGTATCATCGATATATGATTGATACACCAATGTTTTGAAATAGTTTAATGGGAAATACCACATTTTCCCCCATCCTCGATCTACTCTGTTGTAGAACCTATATTTGGAACATTTTAATCATTTATTCCCAACCCTTTTGTCAATTGACTTTAATTTTCATGCCCTTGGATGTCATAGTTTTCTCATTTGGTATTTCATATGTATTTAAATAATGAAAAATATCTTTTGGACCTCAATAAATAAAAAATGACTTTATAATTCATTGTCTCACTCACATGTAGAATGAATCATCGTGTTTAGTAGTTAGTGTTGAGTTTTCCTCGAGCATGGTCGAGACACGCAGTTTCACTCTTATTCAAAATTCAACAATCATAACATAAAATATTATGTCCAAACACAAAAAAAAATTTGTTTAATTCACAAA
Source organism: Viscum album (assembly GCA_963277665.1). Classification (NCBI taxonomy): domain Eukaryota; kingdom Viridiplantae; phylum Streptophyta; class Magnoliopsida; order Santalales; family Viscaceae; genus Viscum; species Viscum album. The sequence continues at coordinate 860,543,780 of OY728152.1, read as the reverse complement.
GGGAATTATTGTTTTTTAAAAATTAATTTTTTTTTCTCAATTCATATTGAGTTTCATTAAAATAATTCTACACATGTTCTTTTAGTGCATTCAGAATTTTCTAGGTACCCTATGACTTTAAACTAGTATTCCCCTACCATGTTTGACAAAAAAAATTGATAACGTTTACTCTTATATGATCTATGTCAAAGGGCCTATATGACTCCCCATTCATATCAACTTACATATCCACTATTCCATAAGAGTTACATTGATTCACACAAACCATGGTCAATCAATCAAATCCTTTAATTTTTTGTGACAATTTCAATATTTTTTTTAGGTCCATGTCCAAATAGGAGTTACATTGCCATAAATTTTCCACCCTCCAGCTTGAAAAAATATTTTTGGTAAAAGGCCTCTTATTCTATTAAATATGACCTTAATCTACCTAAGTGATTTGGTCAAAGCTCGATGACCATAAAATATGAGTCTTGGTTTGATCATAATGACCATATATTCTTTTCAAATCCATGGTCTATGAATTATGACCTTAATAAAATTTCAACTACTTAGTATAACTGATATGGCATTAACTTTCTAGTTGAAAGAGGCACGAATATCTTTTAAGTTGAAAACCGAAAAGTGAAATCCTAGTAAGAGTAAAACTACTAACACCATGTTACTCCCACAACCCAGAAAAAATTATTTAGGGAAATATAATGGGGTAAAAACAAGAGGATAAATACTATGGGCCCCATAAAGAACATGGATAATCTTGTTGAACCCATCATCTTATGAAAAGGTTAGTTCCAAATGAAATATTACATTTGTCTCTCAATCTCATCTAGAGTACCACCCTCGAACACATCGAATCACTGTGGTTGGGATGGTGTTATTCCCATCCATTTCCACATCTTGATGACAATATTCTAATCAGTGTTATGAAAATCCCAATCACATGATGATAAACAATTTAATACATTATCCTCAATGTATGACTATAAATCCCATTTACATAATCCATAATGTATGTTGTTAAACTATATGTGTATCTTCGAAAAAATACAATGTTGAACTACCATTCTATCTTTATCACTCCATTACGTAAAAGAATGGTTTATCTAAGGCCATTTAATAATAACCCACTCTCCCCCTTTAGATTCCATAACATTCCACATTATTCATGTACCACAATCATCAAAAGTATCCCAAGAGGACTACCCCCATGTAAGATATTACAACTTCATTTATACATATATCCCAACCAAAATTACTAAAATCCACAGCGTTGTAATTCCATTAGTGTTGAACTATATACGAATATTACATTTGTTAATACTAATGCTTCGTGTCGCCCTTGATTTGGATCCCTAACATCTTCCACTTCTAAATGGTCGATCAAAATGACAATGGTGCCTACAAAATCTATATCAAAAACCATCAAAGGAACATTATCATAAATACTTCTGACATCATACTAAGGTGGTACATGTGTTTATAACATGATCAATGATTTACCATAATTTTAATGTCCCTATCCCTATAAAATATATAATTGATTATTATTTTCATGCATTTTATGATATTATCATCCATTATCATTCCACTCTCTTTTGTGTTACAAATATTGAGAATCATGGATCAAAATCTTCATCCTGCCACCATTGTTTATGTATAATTCAATGCCACTAGATTTAACACATTAATGAAATATCAAACATTGGTAATTAAATAGAGCTTTACAGAGAACCCCTTTACTAAACCATAACATTTCAAGATGGGAGGGTTCTATTGGTCCACAACAAATATCATTTATCAAGTGTTCAAACCTTGAATGGATTACTAAAAAATAAAATTTTTATTAAAATTATAAATGAATCATTCTAATGGAAAAATGTCACCTCGGGTACACACAACATGAATCATGGTGCCATAAACTGGTGATAGCCAAGATAATCACCATGAATAATTTTATTATATCTTTTTGTGATGGCTCCAACATAGATATGAATATAAATATCTTTTTCTTCACTTCCTAGACAGATCATATTATCCATATAAAAATTTCATTCACGCTATGTATATTTAATAGAGATTCACTTACTATTTTTTATTCTTCAGTACCTTGCCCTTTTAGGATAGGTTCCCTGGTGGGTTGTCCTTCCATTGAATAAAGTGAAATAAAACTATTTTGTCCAGTTAAATCTCATACAATATGACATTTAAGCATTCAAACTAGGTAAAACATGTATAACGGGCTCAAACCTTTACACCATGATACAAACATTGTCCATAGAAAGCACCAAAGACATGAATGATAGACCATAAGGGATTCCATTGCAGGAAACCACCCAAAATTTCCTAATTTATATTTTATTCCTCAATGCAATTATTTATAATGTTGTTTGGTTGTATCCACATAACCCATCTACCCCATTTGTGCGAATCAAACCTACATTGGAGAGTTATATTAGAAAAATATTGGGGAGGGATGTCGATCCTTCTCCACTAAAAAGGTATTTTCTTAGATCTGAAACTGTGGCCCTTGTTTGAATCTGGATGGATGATGAATATATAGTTTTTCCTTCTCTTGCTTTAATTCTGGTGTCCCAAATGGTCTAGAAGACCACCACCATTGTGATTGGAAAGAATTTCTTATTAGTTTCCTTATTACCGTAACTATGAATCCAGTTTGATAATGTCTCCAACCATGTGATCCATCCATAGCCAATATTCATTCTGGACCCCATTAACTGCTAGTGGTTACATTCCCATTCACTAGTCGCAAACATATGCTCTGTGGATTCCAGTTGTGGGCTTCTATAACAATGACATCGTGAAATGGTGCTTTCCCCTCTCTGTTGGATATTCTTGTCCATCAGAAGAGCCTATTGATTAATTCAGTAGATCACGATGTTTTGCTTTGTTGGGATCCCATGCAGCAAATAATCATAGAAAGATTATCCCCCTAACATTGATCAAGAAATGTGGCTCTGTATTCAATGATAGAAAGCTTACTGGAGGGATAACCAGCGAAGAAACATTGGTCTGGTTCATTAGCGAAGTGAATATTGTTTAAAAAACGTTTTACTACTCTTTGAGGATTTCATCAATCATACCTGGATTTTCACATTCCACTTTGAAGGTAATGGTCCTAGCAGGGAACCTCAAAATATATTTTTTCACCTTTTGAGTAATCATTCAAAAAGTTGATTTCACCACATCCGAAAAACAAGTGGGTGTGATCTTGGCGATACAAAAGGTGGGTATACATGCAATTATATGGGATTGAAATATTTCACTACATACTTGTCCGTCCCTCTCATCTTTCACCATATATATCTCGTATAAATCTCACCCAAACAGATGACACTTCAATATTCCCTTACACCATCAGGGCCTACTTTGAATTAATGGTTGTCGTATCATTGCGGAGGGCCATAAAAAAATCACCATCCAATTTTCCATACGACTCTTCGAAGCCCAATGACATTGCCCCAATTGGATAACATCCAAAATGGAAGTCCAAAATTATATTTTTAATCCATGTGATTGAACACTTTGGTGGATTTATAATCTAAGGAATGTTCATGGGTATCAAAGTGAGAGTACAGTTGATAAGGATGACCCATCCCCTAAAAGAGAGGAATTTTTCTTCCAATATAAAATTCTTCTCTTCATATGGTTGATAATGTTTTCAAAGAGGTATTTTTATTCTCCCATTAGTGATGGTGGGATCCATGGAAGCTCATAGGTTGCTCAATCTAATGAATTCCCATGATGTTTCTGGATATAATTTCATTTCCTACCCGAACATTACTTAGAGACAAATACCTTTATCTTCCTTGGGATGATATAACGGAAACATTCTGCACCATTCATTATCTTAAGTCCCATAAATTTGAATCAAATTATGCCTTCCATTAGAAAATAAATGAAAATAATCTATAAACATGAGATGTGAGATATAATTGTTCCCATATTTTTAGTTGAATAGAATAATTTTACTTCCTCCAAGCTAAAGTGGATGTTCCTTGAATGAGATACATTATCTAATAGGATAAGATAATGGTCTTGGGATCAAATTGAATCACTCCTTTGGTGTTTTTAATGAATACAAACCCCTTAATCATAAAGAAGATTGATATCTAAAGAGAATAATAACTTTTGAATCACAATTCACAAAACCATTCTAGGAAGCCTAGTTTCATAATCACCCAGATGTTGAATCCCCAATTGAGTCTATTGGATGCTATTTCCATATCCACATGAATGGTCATGTTGGATTCAACCATCCACTTATTGATTCCCCCACCAATTATGTAGAAATACCAATGGACCCTTGGATGATTCTACCATTCAAAAACCCATTATTTTCAGTAAAAACCATCCTAAGAATGATTTTTCCAATCCTTCCAGACTGGATGCTAGATATATTTTTTTAAGAAAATTACAATAGAACATTGGACTATATGGACTCATAGATATTGGATTATTTCACTTGGGAATGAGAAATATTATTAAATAACAATCCCCTCTGAGTAAAGAGAACATCCCCCCCCATGAAAAATCCATCACAACATTAACAACCTGAAATTTTACAAACTCCCATGTTGCAGTAGAAAAACCACCAGGGAACCATTCAGGTCCTAGAACACAATCTAGACTAAGATAGAAGGATTCCTATTTAACCTCATCCTTTTTTAGTATTTATATAAGAAATTCATTCTCAATGTTTCACACAAATTTCTACTTTGCATGAGGAAACTGATCCGCCATAGTGCCTAGGATATATTCTTCATTTGTAGAAGTTGTATTTCTATCCAAAATTTCATTGATGTGATTCCAGTGTATAAATATAGAATCATAAATATTTGAATTGATGCAGCCATCCTACAGTTTGTGGTTATGAAAAAAATTTCTCTCTTTTAATTCTAGTAGACATGGAAGTATGTTGTATTTTATCCCATTTATCCATAATGACATTTTGTTCTCAATGTAGTGCCCCTCCACTTCTAATATATATTTTTTCAAATAACTTATCTTTTTTCAATAAGTATTGAAAATATGAAATTTTCAAACCCAATCTAGAGGGACTCCTCGAGCTTATAAACGTCTTCCTTGAGATCTTATAGGTTTTTTTCCTCCTTGGGGTTATTTTCCAAAAAAATCTTCGATGCATATTTTGATCCTTCGAATGTAGTAGAATTGATTAGCCCAATCATTACCCTTGACATCCTCTACCTAGGAATCCTTCAACATTTGGAAGAACCCCGCACTTTTATTCCTATATGTAGAGTACAAAAATTACCACTATCCTAATACGTTTCATTTCAAATCAATAAATAGGGGTTTTCTATTGGATATAGATCATAAAATATGAGAAAACAAGGAATTTTCAAAATAATTAACACATTGGAGGTTAGACAGGAATCTATCCAGATGTCGCTAGAGTTGGTGGATTCCTCTAAGGTTATTGACCCAAATGAATTTATTTACCCTGAATACCATGTCCATGAGGACTTTGGAAGACAAGATGTTTTGGATTTCCAACATAGAATTTTTATAACCTCCCACTCCTCCTTTCATCTCAGTATTCTCTTCCACTCTGTTGAAATATACCCAAAAAATTAAGGTTTATTCATTGGTTTAAAATGTCCCAATTTTAACGAGGATGATATCTTTCCCAAGGGTCACAACCTGGATAAAATATGGTGAAATGGATCTCTATTCTATTTGAAGTTATTTTGGTTGTAATGAATTGATATGACACATCCACAACATAGAAATCCAATCCATGCCGCCAAAAGATCCAGATGTGGGAATTATACGGATGGCCATGAATGAGATGATAGAAACCAATAATTTTATCAAACACCACTATATGTTTAACCTCCTGCTTAGGATATAAAATAAAAACCATAGATTGTTGATGCTGTTTGGTTGTATAAGAAATGAAGTCAGTCCTTTAATGATCACAGAACCCTCTATCATTCCAAATAATGACCAAAAACATGACTAAAATAGCAGGGATGTATCATGACTGAGGTATGGAGAAACGAAGGATTACATGGAATAGGTGGCTTCCCTTGTGCAGGAACGGGTGACACGCCCCATGTATTTGCTACTAAACTATAGACAATAGAGAAGATACAGTTTTACAATGATGAAATCTTCTTCACAACATCAGGGAGCCCCTCTATGTTTGAAAAATGGATAGAGACTTTGCAAGGATAAGAAATAGCTCATAGGAGGGGATCATTTTAGATCAATGATAAGAGGGTCACTCTTTTTGGAGATCAAAGGGCTTTTTGAAACACATTCCTCAAATCTACAGTCATGGAGAGTCCATGGGTAATACAAGCTTTCACAATATATGATTGAAGGGTCTAGGGAGAAGGAATTAGAGGACCAAGGGAAATGTGAAGAGGAAGGGAATGGGGGGCTAGGGTCGGGAAGGATACATCAGAATAAGTGGCCAGAACTGTGTAACAACGTGCAATAGATGAAGAAGCTCTATCCAACAACAATGGGGATAAAAATTGTTTTTTATATAGTGAGGGTCAACCTAGTAGGACATTCGGTTTTTGAGATGAGGTCAGAAGTTTTTGGATCGAGATGGTTGTCACCAAGTTAACTTGTGTTTGAATTTTTCAAATTTGAAGTAGGAACACACGCTGTATCACCACAGTAACATCACGATAATGGGACTAACAAATATGGTGAAAATTATGTGGAGATTATATCCTTAGATCTCTACAAGGATGAAGAAGTAATGAATAACATGATATCCTCATAAGAGATGATGGGAAAACTTGTAGGATATGATAATTTCCCTTGCCTCCTTCAAAACATATTTAATGGGTGTCTTTAGAAACCGCACACCCCACAAAATCTGTGAGGCAACTGATATAGAAGGAAATCCCAACATTTTAAATTATCACTGGCCCTAATTAGAAACCATGATGGGAACATTAATGCTAGGTTCTTCTCCAAATAGATCAATGGGAACCCATCTATTATTAGATGAGAGTTGGAGATGCCTGCACATATGAAGTTTCCCACTGCATACCCAGTTGACTAGATAATTTTCTAATTATAACAAATGAGAGGTATCCTAGGGAGATTGGCACATAGAGATTCAGTAAAAGTGTCTCTTCAATAAAGAGCTTCCCAGAACCACCATGATATGTTGAAGCACCATGCACTACTTCAACAATCTCCTTTGGTCCATGAAAGCACAAAATATTTTTAACGTATTGATTGATGCTGAAAGCTTACTAGGAGTGTATGGAGATAGTATCTTATGGATGAATATCCTAGGAATTATTGAAGAAAATTAATGTTTCTAGTGGGGTTTTGTCACCACCAAACCACGCCACTAGCAATAGATTGTGGTCGGTAGCATCTTTCACAAGTTCCCCCTCTGATATTTGTGCCATCGAGAAGCCATCCATTAGCATCGACTTTATTCCCACATAGAGAATGAGTCACATGAAATTAGGGAATAACTTTTTTTGGTTTTTTACAATGATCAATAAGTACCAAAAACAATTCATTAAAGTAGAAATTTATTTTAAAATAACCCATCCAAAGCATAGGAGGGTTAGTACACATGTTGGATCCTAGAAAAACTTATATGTTGGAAAATTTCTATAAATTCAATCCTTAGTGACAAAGAACTCGAGATAATCCAACCTATTTATAGAAACATATAGATTCTACGGCTTATCATTCATATTTTCCACCTCCTCCTCAGTGGTAATGTGAACATATTTGACCCTAATTCATACTTGGTCCTTATTTTCATGGAACTCAAGCACAGTTGATTATGAATCAATAGAATTGAACTTTTTTTCCCCTACTAATACCTCAATTAGGTGGTTACCAATACATGAGAATTGATGATAGCTACATGGTATTGTTTTAATTCTTATTGGAAAGTGATCCCCTCCTCAGATTCATAGAGAGCCTATGTTCCCACATACTTCTTCTTGTAATGGTGATATGAAAATCTTACCAGTCAACTTGTTCCCTCTAAATGAGAATGTATTCAACCAGTGCATGATGGCCACTAGAGTCTACCATTCCAATCCCAGGATGAATACACAATGGGTGATAGATCCTAGATGGTTTTATATATCTAACAGTTGAGTGAGGGTGAGGAAAATATGTAAGATCCTCTACCCCATGTGTTATATAACTCAATTCTGTATGGAAATTTATGAGAAAGAATTCAAGATGTCTTCAAAAATCATTGATTTTTACTAGAGGGAGATCAACAAAACTAGAGTGTTCACATCATCTTGATGAAATTCCTCAAGTAGGCTATTCACTTGGACATGAAGGAACAAATTTTTTCTAGAATTCTAACCTATATCAGTATCCCTAAAATCCTAATGACTCTCTTTAAATGTACTATCATTAATAAATGACTCCTTTAATAACTCCATTAGTGTCATGATCAAAACCGCATTTTTGGAGGCCACATCTCTGACATTCACTTCTCAAATCACATCCGATATGGGATTGCTCGTCATAAACTCCCCTATAACATCTGTTCATGACATGATTTACCACTCCATGAAAGCATAGGCTTCCATATCTACATCATATGGCACTATAACGGTAGGATAACCCACCACATTATCATAAATCAACTTCGATAAAGGAATAACCTCATATTCCACTACATATATATACATGAGATTTACCACAATAGAATATGATCCAAACATGGATTAAACATTCATTTAAGTATGATTTTGTTAAGAATATTATATAGAGGAGAAGCATGATGGGAAATGTCCCAAACCATCCCGGGTACCCTAAAAACCTAATAATAGAGTCATTCCTGACATACCTTGAAATTCATTCGTTGTTCCCATGGTAGGGTAACTATCACTAGGAATCATAAATTATGAAAGTTGAATGAATTTTACACTAAAAATGTGGAAACAAGATAGAAATTAATTATAAAGATAAATAAAATTTCCCCCAAAGTAGTGTACCATAAGTAAAATAAGTATGAATACCCAAATTAATTTAAAAATGTTCTAGAATCAATTTTAGAAAAATTACCCATGTCCCAATGGTTGAAACTCTGCATGCCCATAGATCTATAGCTTGAACCAGCTCCATGTAAGGATTTACCCCTGATATAAACATGATGGAGATAATCTTCACACACCTAAAAGAACTTGTAGGTTTTGATTTGTGTACTAGAACTAAAACAAGTTTTAAAACTCAATATAATATTACAATGTACTATAGAAACATGGAGAGAAACACCAAAAGACCCATCAAACTGAACTCTACATTTCCAAGAATCTATAGCTTGAAAAATCTCATTGTGGTTCTTTAAAAAAATAACGATCTTTAAATTTTTCAATTATATAGGTTTTGAGTTTAAAGAAAATATTTCAAATAATCATGATTTACATTTCATAAGATGGATATAAATTAGAAAATCATGATTCACATATCATAATCATGGAAATAATTTCACAAATGGTTCATTAAACAAATGGATAAATGAAACACTTTTAATAGATTTTTTTAAATAAATTCAAAATGCATGTAAATATGTTTTCAATAATGGTATAAATTTATATATCAATATAAAAAGTGATAAAAATTTTAATCTACCATGTGGAATGGTATTTATTGGATATGGCATCCTCACACAGTCATTTGAAAAACCTCCACATGTACACACATCCGTCAAAAATTGAAAGAGAATAATCATCAATGTCTTAATGGGAAAGTGAGATATGAAGACCAATATTATGTTTGGGAAATAAAGTGTAAAACCATTTTTATTTAAATTCCATCCTAGCCTATTTTTTCCAATAACTAACTAACTAATAGGGCTGGCATGCTATCTACTACAATTTAATGATGGATAATTTATTTTATGAAACCCTATAACACAATTGTGTCCCATTCCACCATTTCAAAAATGCTAATTTAATTTTAAAACCCATAATGGGGTTTTAATAGAGAGTATTTCTTGTCACCATAGAAAAACAAAATGTTTTCTATCTAAAAAATTTTATTCCATTTTCAAAAATAGACTTTTTAAATGAATTAGGAATTCAATTTCTCAATATACCTTCATAGTAAAATTCAAAATTTTAATTTCAAAAAATTTCCATCCATTTCACAACAAATCCTAAATTCAATTGAAAAGGTTGTTTTCTTTGTTTTTACACTAAATCAATTCCTAAAATTATATTAATTAATTTATCTTTTATAAAATTCTAATAACACACCCCAATTCATTAGAATTGTGGGTTTTCCAATTTAATGCCAAAATGCCATTTTTAATTTCCCAACATCATATAACTGAGTTTTATCAATAAATAGATTGAATGATATTTAATCAAAATCAAGAAATTTAATTTAATTAAATCAATTGAGATTAAATACATAAATTTAGTGTTCACAAAAATTGGGCATCATGATAGAGCCACCTACATCAGGATCAATGTATCTTGATTCACAAAACCGTAGTCTAGATTTGACAATGAAGATTGATGACCACTGAGTTTAGGAAACTATGAGAAACCCAAGGATTACGATAAAAATTTTAAGTTATGTTATCCACAGAGAAACACATAGATCCACAAAAACCACTTGTGGATATTAGAGATCATGGTAGTCTGATATTAGTGTGGGGACATAAAATGGGAGATGATTAAAGTGAATTCCTCAAGAATTAAACTTATTCTTGAAGGGATCATTGGACCCTGAATAGAACTATAGTTATCTTTAAGAATAATAAAGCATTTGGGGTCGTTCTATATCCATATGGAACATCAAATGGGTGGTTCTATATTTTTTTAGTTATTTAGATTAAAAAATATCGGGTATGGTTAGCTGTGTCAAGCTGCAAGGTTTTAAAAATCATTGATACTAATTGTTATATTTTTTAAATATAATAAATAATTTATGAAAATAGAGAACACTTTATCACTAACCTTGTGTCATCAATGAAAAATCACACTACCATGGGTTACATAGTTTTCCCTAAGAGGGTGTACAGTTTGGCAAAACAGTTCAGTCGAAGAGAATTTTAAAAACTCTTAAAATTTTGTCTAAAAATTTTCAATAGTAAACCTAACCATATCTTGATAAATTGAGGGGTTTATGTATACCTAAAAAAATTAACATGATATTTTAAATTACCTTATATAGAAAAATTCTATCCCCAGAAAGCCTTCTTAGAAACATCAATCACAAAAAGATGAGGCCACTATTATTTCATTAGTGTCTCCATGTCCCACATCTCATGTTTATTAGAAAAAATCCACAATAGAACACAAATAACAAGTATCATCATAAAAATAAGTACCATGGTTTCCGAATTAATTATTCTAAATATCCCTTTAGTCATAGATATATTAGGTTCAACATCAAGATCACGCCCGTTAAAAACATGAGATGGATCAGATATATACTTTCACTGTTGTGATATATGGAAAAAATTATGTATCAATGTCAGCTATGGTGGAAGTGATAAAGGAAAATAAATTTTATCTTATTCTTAAAAACCTTGAAATTTTACACAAAATTATGATAATGATTCTCATTCCATTCATTCCATTTATGACCCAACTATGGTTTAAATTTTATGAAAACCTGGTCACCAACTGAAAAATATAATGACCTGTGATGATGATCATTATAAATATTATATCAGCTATGTGGTTTCAAAATCCTATGATGAATAAACTGAATATTTTCTATCATAAATTTCATAATACATTTTACGCCCAACTACGTTTCACCATCCTCAGAATAACACAATGGTAATCTACAAGGTTATCCATAGAAGGCCTTAATGTAGCAATTCAGATCGATGATAGGAATATATTGTTATAAGAAATCTCATACATTCATTGATGATCATTTAAATCCCCACCAAAGACAATAAAAATAGTGAAATGAATAAGCTCAATAATATTAATGGCTTTTCATGTATTGAAATCTGACGGCTGATAGTATGCTGTAATCAACTGGAAGTTAGCTCCTTTTTCCTCTCGAAGCACACTCTAAAAATATGACGTGATCCAAGGATAACTATAATAGATTGTAGTATATGAGACATAAGCAATATTAAAAATAACATCCACATAGATATTCCAGAACTAATCAACTTTGTTATTATCAATAATGGGTATAAAGTGAGCTGATTTAGCTTGTCAATCACTCATCCCTTATATTCTATTATTCATTAGCTGCGTAGAAGGAGTCAGAAAAAAAGGTCCATTGATATCTCATCCAACATTCAAGTACTAATTGGTTGTAACTGAAGTAGACATGATGGTTTCTGGTGCTTGACCATAACCTATTGTCACATTTCACAACAAGAGATGATATTAACAATTTCCTATCTCAGGAGTGGCCACTAAATGTGATACCACATATCGTAAAATGACATAGTGGTTCTTTTATTACATACATCTAGGAATTAGGGAAATCCACCTTCACAGAAAGCATAACTATAATAGATCAACAAAGGGATTATGATTGCATATAATTTCTTCTTTATGTAAGGACCAGTCAGCAATGGTGTCTCCAATATAAAGAGTGTTTAAAATGCTACAGAACTCATCAACCAGTTTCTCTTCCAGAAGAATCTATTTTTTTTGGATTAACGTCAACATAAAACTATAAAAATAAACATCATACCGTTACTCATGAACTCTAATAATAAACTATTTAATGAGATCCATCATGTTCAACACTTCTGAATATTCGTTCACTTCTTCGGTTAAAAGTTTATTTCTCAATGAATCAACAATGAAATTCTCTTTCCCATGGTATATGAAATTCGAATTACAAATGTCACCACCCAAAACCTCTGGTGGAGATTGAAATTTTTTTATGATAATATTTAACTCAAGATTTTGTGGTCAGAAAAGATAGTAACATTCTTCTAGAAATGGAATTATGTCAAATCCTATGTTTCATCAACGCATATGTGAGTTCAAGGTCATTAATAGGATAATTTTTCTCTTGTTTCCTATGCTAATGACATCCATATGAAATGACCTGACGACATTACATAAGAATGAATCCCAAAAAAAACTCAATACATCATATGATACCCCAGAGACCCATCTGGGCTCATTAAGATTCAACTCCAATGTGAAATCAAATTACTTTTATGCTCATATAAATAAATATGGCATTTTTCATCCCATGAAATTAGTATTCCCTATAGAGATAGACTATTCCTTAGAAAATCATTCTTTGAGATGTCTATAATGATTTTACAATAATACCTACATTAAACAAAGATGGCCTTTATCTCTAAAACATTTCATGGATAACCCCATTTCATAAACGTTTTTTTCTTTTTGAGGATCAACCGGTATCCTATGTTTTGACACAACATGTCCCAAGAAAATCACATACCAAATCTAGAATTAACATTTTGAATGCTTGGAAGGGAGTATGTGATTTCCCAATAAAAATATAAAAATTCTTAGATGATGAAAATATTCCTCCTCAAACATAGAATAAAAAAGGATTTCATCTAAATGGACAACCAAAAAGGAATCCAAATCAAAATTAAAAATCCATTCAATAAATTGATAAATACTAAAAGAGAATTGGTTTTAAAAAATGTAATTAAAATGTATTAATAATGGTTATACATCATCCATAAAGCATATTTTTGGATGTTAGATTAATTTATCTCCAACTAATGGAAACTAGATCAATGGTGGACCATCCTTAACCACTTCATCCCTTTCAACTAATCAATGTGTTAATCAATACATGGAAAATAATATATCTTCATTACCATTTCTAGGTTAAGATTTTGTTTATTATCAAAATGAAAAAGTGAACCATCATCTTTCATATATAACATTACTAGTTCCACCCAAGGTGAGACCCATGGGTGTATATAGTATTCATTTAGAGAATCATAAACCCATGTCTTAATCAATTTTAGTTCAGGCGGTTCCATTTGGTAATAATGAATGGATACTGGTTGAGTACCTAGAATTATGATAATAGAGATCTCTACTCCCTTATTCGTGAAAAATCCATAGACATCAGAAGGAATAAGGTCAAGAAGATCAAAGGAAACTAGAGTGAGATCTTCATTTAATGATTCCCACTAAAAATCAAAATAAAATAATGGCCTTAGTTTCCCATGATCTGGATAAAATGGTTTGACCCTCGTGACATTCGTTCCCATTCTACAAGAATGACATCGTACACACGATTAGGTGTTGTGAAGGAGACTTGTAAAAGATAAAAATAAATAGAGTATTTTTTGTCAATGAGGCAATCTATACTGAATTTAATGTCAAATAGTATCATGCCTAGAACAAGAAAAATCCATTAAATCTCAACATACGATAAAAAACCACCCATGTGAGACTACAGAGACCCTATTCTCTATTTGTATTTAAGGATTTAGAAATATCCATAACATAAGATAAATTCTCTATAAGAATATATATAATATTAAAATAATTGGATTAGATAAATTAATGATATGTATTAGAATCATATAATGAAGTCACTAATGATGAATCTATATTGATGGTATCTCTTATGGTTGTTGGAACCATATATGATTTTTCAAGAGGCACTTCTATTCCACGATGAATCTTTTTTTTTGGATACATGTGGTGGAAACTCTTTTATATTAGATTAATCTAATTTCCTCATGGGTTTATGTGGTGTTAATGATCACATTCACCTATGTATAGTGGAATAAACATGGTTTAATTTCTATATGTTTCTTGATGTTAACAAGAACAACAAAACATGGGAGACTCAGTGAAAACCCTCCTAGAATTTCTATGCCTACCACACTAGTAGAAAATAAAAGGACATCTTAATGTTTTGGAAATAGGTCTATAATATCCTTGAATGAACTCATGCTGCCACTATGAGAGAAATAAATTTCTCGTAACCCTATTTTTCTAGGGATTTCCATTTTAACCACCATAACTATATCCATCAAATCAGCATAGGAAAGTAGAATCAACATGAAAACATGATAATGAATATCCCTTAATAGTCTCAAATCAATCCATTATGCCTCCACCTTCTCATTTGATCTTATCTTAGGCGTGAAATGCTTGAGCTAAGTAATTTTTTTTCATACTCTTTCATAGTCCTATCATTCAACTAATGATTCAAAATCTCTACATCATTTACCAACTACATTTACTCTGGATAGATCTTTTTAGTGATAATAAAATTAATTTTCTTCAACATTAATCCCTCATGCTTTTTCCCCGTCACAATAGTGTCCCACCAACTCCTACTCGGTCCTTCAAGCATGTAGGTGGATTTCATCTCCCTGATTTATTCAGCTGTCTAAAAGAACCCAAACAAACATTCTATCCTAATAAACCAATCTTTAAAATATTAAGGATCATTTGAACCATTTAATGGTGATGGAATATAGTAAACATATTCATGAGAAATCCTCTAACGGATGTACCTTTGAGGTTTTAGTGGTTGACCATAAACAAGTAAAGGGGGTTGTTCTCTTCCTAGAACATCGAAAATATGTGTAATAACCTCTTCTAGATTTATGACCATAAGAGCTCTACATTGATATGGTTCAAAACAATATACCTCTTGGTTTTAATTTTCATGAACATTTTCATGCATAACAATAAGAAAATAATAGAAAACAACAATAATGATTTTATATTAATAATAAAACAACCCAAAATGTGAATATACTACACAAAAAATTGACAAAAGATATGGTTTTAACTCTATCCAAATAAATAGAAGGGAAAAGTGTATAACTAAACACTGATACATATTTCCCTAACCACCCATTGTGAATTAATATTTATTGTGGTGAGATATCGCCAGGAACACATTAAAAACTACTTATTATTTCATTACTAGAATGCACAAATGCATACTAACATCAAGTTTTGATGCAAAATATGCATCTCTGATACCTTATTGTTAGGAACTGTAATGACCCAATGTTTTATCAATCCAAATACCTTCTTATAATTATTCAATATTAGTATATTCACATTAACATACCAAAATAAATATCATTATTCTAACTATAATGTGACCATTAAACATAATTTTTCCACATATGTGTTTTGATTAAAAAATTTTGACATACATAGTTGCATTAAGGATGATTTTTGCGGTCTGGTGGAACAATAATATTTTTTATGAATAGTAACCTACCCTTACGAATAATTTCATTCCTTTATTAATATTACCATTCCATTATGAATATTAACCTCACCAAATATAGTATATATATAATATTAATGTGAAAGTATGTTATACCTATGTTTTTGAATAAGTAAATAAATGTTTTAAAAACTATATTGTTCATTTAAAATTGAATTTAATTAAAAATTAAATTATAAATATTTATAAAATTATTTTTGAAATTTGGACTTCATTTTTTTATTCAACACATCAATAAATGATTTATGGTATTTTTTTAATTTTTTTTTCAAAAAGAATAATTTTTGGATAATTGTAAAATATAATAATTTAGGATAAATAATAAATACATGAATTGTAATGTCATTGGGTAATTTATGGCTGATGTAAGGACATTATATCGAACTCACATCCACTTATTACTATTCATGGCCTTTGAATAACCCCTATTACATGTCTTGTGGACAAATAATAAATTAATGTTTATAATAATATTAAAACCCCACTCCCCTATACTATGAATACCACCCCTCAAACCCTCATTTAATAACACCTATCAAGCTTCAATATTCTCATAAAAACTGAAAAAACATCTTCCCTATCTCGTTCCCCAATTCCAAGATCATCATTTCTCATTAAAAGGCCATTATAGGGTGCCTTATGGAGGATTCAAGAGGTAATCCCTCTCTATCTTTTCTTTTAATTTATTTCAATTTCATGTTCCTTTCATAATCTCTCAAAATGGATCCCCATAAACATGATATTGTAACTCCAGTACCAAAAATATACTATAATATTATGATAATAATGGGATAATATATCATCCACCCCCTTATCCTATTATTTTTATTTTATAAATGGAAATATTCTTTGTGAGTTGTTAATGTATCACTTTCAAGAATGACTTGTTTTTATTTTCCTTTTCTTCCATAAGATATTGTCATGAAACCATTTTTATGGAAAAAAAAATATTATTTTATATTTATTATATCCGATTTTATTTCTTATATCTATCATATTTACAAGCTTCTAAATGATTAAACAAAACAAGTATGTAGTGGTTGAAAAACAAGATGGATTTTCCGAAACGATCATCATTAAATTCATATCTAATGATTCGTCCACTTGGTATATAAAATAATTCATTTAATATCATAGAATATAATTAATAAAATTATATTCCAGTTCTTCATGTTTATCTATGTTCTACCAAAACTTCCATTCTTGAATACAAATGCACCATTCAAGAAAACTATAAAAATGAACGTTTCAAAAGAATGAATTTAAACATAGTAACTCATCTAATATGCCTTAAATGAACATAATAAAACCTTATTTAATTTTAATAATGAATTAAATGATCTATAATTGTTAATTAATTATTATAATGTAGTTTTATAGGATATTAAATTGGAAAGGCATTCAGATACAAGGTAAGGGGAAATCCTCAAACCCAACTCTCATATTGTGGGCTTTCCATATTTCAACCCATTTTCAGTATGTGTAATATCTATGACATTCTATGTATTATTTTTAAATATTTTATTGAATTATATGTAGACCATTTGTGGTGAAAACAAGTCATTCTGAGGCCCAGCTTGCCAGGAATGGTGGTTTAGTCTTTTTTTATGTTATGTCTATCAGCGTTTGATCGCTGTTATTGCAGTTTCCAAATGGGATCCCTTAGTAAAAATATGAGAGAACCATTGCATCCATGATGATGAATTTACCTTTAAATTGACCTAACCTAGACCATCATGGGTCAAGGGAAACAATTAATTTTTATATGTTTTATGTAAAATAAAATAAAATAAAATAAATTGAAAAGATTATTTTGTTTGGAAACGTTCTCTATAGCGCAATGGAGGGTAAACTATTTTGATAATTAATGACACAACATTATCAATCTGAAACAGTAATTCAGACAGGTTAGTGTCACAACATAATAGAAACGACTCATCATGTTGTAACACTGAAACATGTTCCCTCTATTTAATGGGTTATTCGAATGTTTGTCATTCGACGAAGATTGTAAAATACTTTGGATAACTCGTGGAGTTTTAGAGATAACTCTCAAAAAACCAATGGTGATGAATAAAAAGGGCGAATAAATATGTAAATAGAGTTGAAGGATCTCAACGATGATGTTATTTTTATCACATAATCATCGATCGATACCTCATCAATGTCAGGGTTATGTTTTAAATAGTTTCTTCTCTAGTCAGTAAATAAAACAACGAACATGAATCAACCCATGAACTGGTTGAATCGTGAATTTTCATTCCAATAGGAGGGGTTTTCAATATTAGGTTCATTCTAGGGGATTCATTTGTCATGTCTTAATGTTTTTAATTTCCCTCGTTCATACGTTCTAACATTATTGTAATAACACCATGAAGAACTATGGTGGAGGATTCTTCCTCCTTTTTTTCATACCCTCTTCCTCGTGTTCTTCGCGTTCTTCATGGGGATGAGAACCAGTAATTATTTAACACCAATTTCTTAGCACAACCATAGAAAAAATACATATCCAAGTTTGTAATGAACTAGTAGTGGTGTGACGATGATAGAGAATTTTGAATCGACATAGATTGGAATTTCTTATTATTCGATCACTCTTCGTGTTAGTGAATTTGGAATTGTATTCAAGACTGATCCAAGCCCGCAAACTGACACAATCAGCTGCATGATGCCAGGGTGATCTAAACCATTGAGTTTCATGGAGATATGATGACCATATCATTCAATGAAGCATCACCGGAGGTGCGACCACGAAGAACAATGATTCTAGAAATTACTGATGAACACACCATCTATATCGAAGAACCTGTCGTGTGGGACTATCTCATAGGTGGCTAGGGTTATGCGATGTAGGATGTGATGAAAATGAATGTTCTATAAAGAACATTACATCAGGGGTCCTTATGTTGGACCCTCTTGGTATATCAGATGACACATAGACACGGGATAGAGTACACAGCAGTGTACTCCACCACACTACCAGACAAAGTTGGTTGCATGTGTTAACCTGTGTTCCGATTATGTGGGATGACATTCATGGGTTGAATCCAAATTTTGGCACATGGTCGAACACTAGTAGTGTACCCTAGTAGCTTGGAAATGGTGTTTGGTCCACCCAACATGCCATTTACATACCTTTAAACATGACATTTTATTGTGACTCGGGTCATTTTATTCGGGCAATTTCAGGAGTCGAGAGACATGGTGTGTGACCCTACTACACTATCTATATCCTGGAACATGGATTGATCTTCTTTTGGACCATTCAATGGAAATTTTTCATTTGGGTTATATCCCCCTTTTCTTGTTCCCTTGATGGTCAGGTATCATTTCTATCCACAGGGATATGATACCTTTAGAAGGACTTTCTGAGATAGAGTTAGGTGTCCCTATGATACCACTCTATCATGACACTTCCCAATGGGGCTCATTTTTCATCTCCACATTCCCTCCACCAATAGGTCAGGCACTTCTGAATAGCTCTGAGTAGGTATATCACTAACATGGGAGTCATTTTATAAGTATTTTTATACATGCACAAATCATCATTCCCACACATGCTAAAATGAAAAAACCACTATGGAAAGAAAATTAATGAATACAACTAAACCAATACTATAGATTACAGTGGATTTAATGAGAAGAAATTAAAACTGGGACTAAATACAAGCCCCCCATAATCAAGATTCTCCAAACATCAATGCCAATCCTGTATGCACAAATAGTTACTAGGATTGTTGCTCGTGGCCATAGGAATACTTCAGCCTATATGGAACTTTGAATTTTCGGTCCAGTCCTAGTCTTCCCTATACCATGTCAAAAGGTCACTCCTTAGGAACCAAATATTTCTATTGTATTTATAATGGTTCATAGTGGTCTTCATCAATGACATCTTTGTTTAATTAGTTTCATATGAGGAGCATGTGAGAAACCTAAAGATGGTTCTTCCTGTACTCAGTGAGAACCATCATTATGGGAATCTCACGAAGTGCCCGTTCATGATTCAGGTTGTCCACATTCTAGGAAATGTCATCTCAGCATATGGAGTCACTAGGAACCCATCCAAGGTAGAGGCAGCATTAGCATGGGAGCCACCTCCGAGCATGATGGAGGTGCGGAGATTCCATAGGTAGGTATGATAATACTGGAGATTAATTCTTTATTTCTATTGAATATCAGCACCATTGACATCCTAAACTTGGAAATGGATATCCATAATGTGGATGGAGATGTTCAGGTAGAATTTTGAGTTGTTGAAACATAGTTTGAAGAGCACCTCGATCTAGAGATTGCTGGAGGAGGGTTTTGAGTACTTGGATTTCATCGACATATCAGAGATTTTTCTAGGCTGCATCTGGTTGTACGGACATGCAGTGATTTCTTATGGTTCTTGTTAGATATGCCCACATGAGAATAACTATGTGAACTATGATATCATGTTGGCAATGGTAGTCTTCGTATTGAAGATGGGGAAAAAAACCTTTTGGGCGACCAGTATATCATACTCTTTGACCACAAGAGCCTCAAATACATATTCTCTCATAAGGATATGAATGTGAGTTGGAGTATATGGCTATAGTTCTTATAGGACTATGATTTTGAGATCATCTATACTCATAGTAAGTGAAAAAAATGTGGAAGTTGCTCTTAGCAAGAGATTGAGCTCGCCATTGTTGATTGAGGTGACAGAGCAGTTTGCCTCATTACAGTGATCCTTCACGGACAGTGAGGATGAATCTTACCATCATGCAATGGTTGTCACAATTCAACTCTTACAGCGAGTTGTGGAGGAAAAACATGGGGATGACCATTGTGAGTCTATACATTATTATTTATCCAATGTAAATGCTCCTGATTGATATTCTCAGGTTGGGGAGAATGTTTTTCTATGTAGAGGACACAATGCAGTACTAGCTCCAATGCAGTAGGAGATCTGAAGGAACATCAATACATTCCCCTTAGAGGTACACCCAAGTGTGAAGAATATGTGCTAATAACAATAATGATAGTTCTGGTGGTCATGCATGAAGAAGGAGGTAACAATGTTTGTTTTTTGGTACCTTAAATTCCATTCTGTGATGGCTGAGCACCAGGTTAGAGCAGGGTTAAGTCACCACCGGAGGTGTCAGAGAGGAAGTCAGAAGGGATTTCAATGGACTTCGTGATGGGCTTAACATGAATGTTCAAGGGACTTGATTCCATCTGCATGATCTTTTACTAAATCACTATGTTTTCCAATGTCCTACATATCAGGGTGCAGTGTTCCATAGAGAGACTGAGAAACCTCTACGTGGAGGAGATATTTTGTATTCATAGCATTAATTCGACTATATTATCATATTTTGATGCTCGTTTCCCATAATAGGTATGGATATGATTAAATGAGGCATTGGGTACCATGTTATGAAAAATAATAGTGTTCCATCCCATGATGGATGGTTAGACTGAGAGGAACCATCAGGTTATAGATGGTTTTTGTGGGCCTGTATCATTGAATTTGGTCACAAATCGGAGGACAACAAACCATTAATTGAGTTTGAGTACAACAAAATCCACCACTCCACCATTTTTAAGTCATTGTTAGATGCATTATATGGGAGACCCTTCGAGTCACCTGTTTGTTAGACCAATCCGAGGGAGTCAGCACATATGGGTCCCAAGCTGGTGTAAGCTACCACTGAGAAGGTAAAGATCATCTAGGAGTGGATGAAGACTGTACAAATTTGTTAGAAGTCCTATGTTGAAATATAATGGAGATCTCAGGTGTTTATGGATGGAGACTACATCATCCTATGGGTCTCACCTCGATGAGGGTTACATAGATTTTCCCAATGTGGGAATCTATCTCTGAGATTCTTCAGACCTTTCTAGATAATGCACAGAGTTCGCGAGGTGGTGTACCACATATCATTACAACTTCAGTTGATCTTGGAAGATGATGTCTTCAACGTTTCGTAGATGAGGTGGTACGTCCATGAACCATCACACACGATCGACTGGGGAGAAATGTAAATTGAGGATGGAGCGACCATTGCAGGGTACCAAGTAGAGATCAAGGATCGGCCGAAGATGATTCTTCATGGGCGATCGATTACATTATTCTGTGTCTGGGGACAAAACATGATCATTCAAGAGATCATGTTGGATCGGGAGTCTTAGATCTATTCCCATTACCAACATATTTTTTTTGTATCCTTTGTTTTGGATTTTTGGGGATGCAATACCCGAAGGTGGGGAGAATATAATGTTTAATATTTTATGTGTATTATTTTTAAATATTATATATAGTTATATAGAGACCAATAATGTAGATGACAAGTCATTCTGTGACCTAGTGAGCCTGGAATGGTGGTATGAACTTTTTTTATTTCTAGTGAGTCGTTGTGGGTGAGTGGTTGTGGCTATTTTCAAATGGACGCCTGGATATAAAATCCATGGTAACTGTTGCATCTGAGATGATGAATTTACATATGAATGAGAGTAACCTCGATTTTCACGGGCCAAGGGAAAAGTTAATTTTCAAAATTTTTATGTAAAATAAAATAAAATAAAATAAATTTAAAAGTATATTTTATTTTTGAAACGTTCACTATAGTGCAACGATGGGGAACCTATTTTGATAATTAATGGCATAACATAGTCGCACATAAATAGTAATGTTGACTCATTAATTCTGCAACATAATCAAAATGACTCACCATGATAGTATGTTGAAAAATGTTACCTCCTATTAATGGGATAATCTATTGTTTGTCATTGGCAGAAGATTGAGGGAAACACAATAGAATTCTTAGAGAATTATTGAGAACTCTCAAAATGAACAATGATGAATCAAAATATTGAATTTCAATGCCTTTAGAGTTGAAGGATCTTTGCATTGAAATTAGCATGATCCCTTCACTACTGATTGATCCCTCTTCAAGGTAGGGGTTAGGTTTTAAATTATTTTCTTCCAATTCATCAAATTAATGAAGAACATAAATCTACCCACAAACAGGTTAACACGGACCTCATGGTTCTGGTGTGAGGGATTTTCATTCTTCAGGTTCATTCCCGGGGATTCAATTGGTATGTTTTAATGTTTTTTATTTTCATCATTTTGATCTTCTAATTGGAGGGGAGTAAATCTGCAATGATAGATGACAAAGGCTGGTTCATCCATTGTTTTCCCCCAATTCCCTACATTCTTCACATTCTTCACAAGCATGCGAACAAGGAATCGTCTCACAACCATTTTATAGTGCAAACATCTCAAAACAGAGATATGGAATCATAATGAAAAATATAAGGTGTGATGGTAATAGCGGTAGATGAATCGACATGGTTTTTGAGTTCATTTTCATTGAGAGATTTTTGTGATGGTGAATCAGAACATATTTTCATGGAAGGTCAGAGGCACGAAACCAATGGAATCATCATTGTGATGTCAGGGACACCGAAACCCTTGAGTATCATGGAGATCATATTATTGATTTAATGGAGCATCATAGGAGGCATGCTGGTGAAGAACAATGATTCTTGAATTTTTTTATGAATATGACTTGTATCCCAAAGAACATGTTGTGTGGGGATGGCTTAGAAAAGTATAGGTTTCCACAATTCTAGAAGGAATGACATTTTTTGTTCTACCATGAAAATGTTTTGTGGGTCCTTATGCACGACTCCTTGTGTATCTCAGTCAACACACAGACACATGGTGGAGTACATAGCTTTGTACTCCACCACATAGCCAGACCAGGCCAGCTGTACATGTTACCACATGTACCAGTTACATGGGATTACATACATGAATTAATGCCATGTATGGGCACACGACCATTCATACATTGTAGACCATAATTATTTAGACATGGCATGTGATCCGCAATATACGTTGTGTAGATACATTTCTAAGAAATATTTTATTTTGACTAGGGCCATTTTACATGGATAGTACCCATAGTACAGAGACAAAACATGTGACCCTTATACATGCAACATATATAATTGAAAATGGATTGATCCACTTGACCAAATTGTTGAAAAAAAAATTGGGTTAGATCCCCTTCTTGATTGTTCTCAGAAACGTTATGTATCATTTCCATCCACATGATTAAAATCCCTTCCTAATGAATTTTCAAGATAGTTTAATGTAGCACTCTATGAGGCCTGTAGCGAGACCCTCTATCCATTTATAACCATAGGTAATGTCTGATATTGGTGTGCAAAATCATACATGATATCGATCCTTTATATAGTTGGTGAATCTGGATTATTTCGGTTAACCAGAAAGTCCCTACCAGTGATCTTCACCTGTGTATCACGATATTTCCCACTCATGAGTCTATTCTCCAGAAATGAATGTATCTATCTCTCACAGATTTTACTTGATGAAAACTAATTATTATATGTAAATCATCAGATATATCAGACTCTTTTAGTGAGTTTCCCCAGACGAGTGCTTCATGAAATCAATGAATCGAATCCCTAGCATGTGTATGCAGTTGTGTGACATGTCTGTAGACTATGAGTTATGGTTTTGATTATATGTAAATGTTATTCTCTTTTTAAATGTTCAAAGGGCATATAATGTGTAGAGCTGATTGTAATATTTCATTGCATATTTATTTCTGGTTTTTTGGTCTTCTACTAAGTACTTTTATAATCAACCCTTATTGGTATTTTCAGGCACGTGTCATGTCTTGTGCAGATGGGTGTCCTTTTGACGGAGTCCTGGGTGGACCAGGACCTAACCGAGATTTCTGAGTTCTGTTTAATTCGAGTTGTTCCTATGGCTACGAGTAAAAGTACCATTACATATTTTTGATTACCGGTTGGATATAGTAGATTGGTGACTCTTTTTTTCGAGGGATTGTATTCTATACCAGTTTTATATTTCACACATTACATCGGTTATACTCTGTTGGATGGGATTACTTGTATACATGCATTCTATTCATTAGTGGTTTCTATATTTTATCATTTTTGGTCTAGGATATTTTTTTGTGTGTACATGTACATAGGAAATGCCTCCAATGTCAGTGATATGCCTACATGGTTCTAGTCACTATCCTCTGGCCTATTGGACGCAAGCTTGGGGAGTGGCTTCACCGGCCCCACTTGGATGGGTCACGAATGTAAGAATATTAGTTAAGAATAAATTTATTAGCTACATATTACCTATTCTGGGATATGGAATTTTTCTATGTTTTTTCAAAAGGTCACTTCGTAGAAATAAACATCATCTTTTAATATCTCAAAATTTTTCTCTACTTCTCTCATCGTTGATTTTTCTATTTCATGAATGTTATCCCCTCATTATATTAGATGCCAAATGTTTATGAATGTATTCATTATGATGTGAAACGGATTCCTTTCAATTGGTTATTTTATGTTTAGGCTTAAAATATGTTTTATGTGGCATGTATGATAATGTAAATGTTATGATGTGATAGGTGAGCTCTTAATTATATAGCTCAATTTAAATGGTATGATTTTATTGATGCGCCCAGAATTATACACTAATCCATTGCATTAGTTTATTTGATGAATCTCATTATTTAATGGTAAATGATGCATGAACATGATGATATAATTGTTCAAAACTATGTTTGGTATATGACCACTAAGGAACGATGTATTATTTTTAAACATTCCCACATTCCATTCCTTTATATATTGTTCCCCCTCATGTTTTTTGATGATGATGCTATGATTATTCTCTCCCCATGCTATATTGTTCTTATCTATCATCTTACATGTATTTTATCTCACCCCCTTTATTCTATATCCTTAGTAGATATTGTGCACTAAGTTTTATTAAAGGGATAATTAGAATCTGGAGAAGATATAATTAAATAAATTTTTTCTTTATGTAATAAATAATATTTTTGATCTTAGTTTCTCATAGATACTAAACCTCTAGATCCTCTTGGTGTAATAATATTATGTTGTTTGTCTTTATAATGATGCAACATTAATGTATCAAAATGTAGGGGCATAATAGTTGGTATCAGAGCAAAGGATTATTTAATTTGGGAATTAGGAATAGTGAAACCAAGAGAAAACCACTATTATGAGACTATGTACAAATATTCAAACCCAATGACTTACATAGGGTGGGAACCAAGAGAAAAAACGACATCAACCAGTGTTTGGGACAATACAGATATTTCCCGAACGACATCCCCAATGCATTGGGAGGTGGAGTTCAGATCATCATTGAGATTATTATGATGTTGTATTAGGTTATGAATTATAACCTTAATAATGAGGCATGTCCTCCTTCACCAAAGAGAGTGAAGCTGGATATCAAATGTTTTATGTGGAAACAACCACAAATGTTTAGTGGATCATCAAATCCAATAGTTGTGGAATAGTCGATCAACTTCATTTATAATATCTTTTCAATTCTTCACTATTTGAGATGGATAAGGTGACACTATTTGATTATCATCTACATGGAGAGGCCGATCAATTGTGGTATTTGATTAGTAAAACATAGAAAATGGACAAAATATAAGAGATAGAATGGGATGACATTATGATAATGTGTCTTAAAAATTATTACCCACAATCTATTTTTACGATGGAGGAGAGAGAACTCATAGAGCTCAAGAAAATGGAAGGTGAATCTTTTATGACATATAAAGAGAATTTCACAAGTCATGAAAGGTACGCTTCATATTTTTTTTATCAATTATACAATAAATTTAGATTCGTGATTTTATTAAAACCACACCAAAGAAAGGCTCATGCAATTTGAGAATTTGGGAGTTTTTAAGAAGTTTTTCAATGTGATCTCAAAGTGGAGAAGGTGTTTAGTGAATGGTACCATGGATATAGTAATATGAAATAGAATATGGAGTATCATGTTGAGGGTATAATGATAAAAGTGGGATGAAAACTCGATGACCTACATGCAAAAAAATGTTGGAAGATGCATCATAGAAACTACCTCTACGAGAAGGGGAAGTGATTCATGAGTGGGAAAGAAGGCCATCATGTTCAATAGTGTCTAAAAGACATGAGAATAATGGATAATGTGGTGGAAGAATGGATAGAAAAACCCACGATCCAATGATACAACTGTAGGGAGAAAGGGAAATACACAATCTAGTGCACTAATCCTCAATTTCTTGAGTTTTGTTAGCGTAAGAAGAAAAAAAAAGACAAAAGAATGATATAAGGATTAATCTAGCACTACAAAAGAAGTGGATCAAGAAAATGAAGTCGTACAACGTAAAATTCTAATTCAATCATTAAATTCACATGTCTTTTTTGATTGTGGTTCTACGATTTCATTTATATATTGATTTTTTTCTAGAACAAGATAATTGAAACCCCAATTCCCCAATGTAGAGATATCTATAAAAACCCTATGTAGTGAAATCATTGAAATATATGTGCTTGACTCATATCATATTGGAATATGTGTGAAGAATATTCCAGTGAATCTCATATAAATTCCCTTGGTGGAATTCGATTCAATAATGGGAATGGATTGGATCTCATTTTATATGGTACATATCAACTATCGGGAAATGGAAATTTCATTTCATATTTGGGACCATCCAATTATTCTCTAAATATTTATTGAAGATCACAAATAACGTTTGAAAAATAATTCAATTTTGTGGGTGTTGAATACATTTGACAAGGTATACTCCACCCCAACAGTTGAGTCACTATAAATTTAAATCCTTATAGAAATTCCTATCATGAGGCAATAAAGTTACATATTTCATGAAGAGTTACCCAAAAATCCCCTATATTATGAGGTAGAGTTATCTATAGAACTCATACCCTGAGAAAACCCTACCTAAAAGTGTTCCTATTGGATGGATCCAATCTAAATGGACGAGTTAAAGAAGCAGATATTAGAGAATTTGTAAAAGCGGGTCATACAACTTAATGTCTCACCTTGTGGTGCGACTATGGTCTTTGTGGAGAAGAAGGATGGAACAATGCCATTGTATATTGATTTTCGGGAATTCAACAAGACCACCATAAAGAACATGCATCCTATTCCAAGGATTGATGAATTGTTCGATTAGTTTTGTGGGGCTCAATAATTTCCAAAGGTGGATATTTTATTTGAATGTCATCATATAAAGGTGATGAAGTAATATGTTTAGGAGAATGCCTTTTGCATGAGGTATGAGAACTATGAGATTATGGTGATTCTCTTCGGACAATGTAATTCCACTGAAATATTCTAGGATTTGTTGAATAGATTATTAAGATGTTACCTAGTAATATTTGTTGTATTTATTATCAATTATATTCTCATATAATTTAATAGAAAGGAGGAACATAACGAAGGTCTAAGACTTCTTTTCACAATGTTGTGAAATAAGATGTTGTACTCCAAGATGAGAAAGTGTGACTTTTGGATGAAGGATGTCATGTTCTAGGGATATGGGATCCGAATTGGGGGAATTTATGTAGATCCTAAAAAAATGTGATTGAGGAATGGAGTAGACCCAAAAGTGTCACAGAAATCTTCAGTTTTCATGGACTAGTTGGCTAAAAGTAACGTTTTGTGAGAAATAACTCATGGTTTTCAAGTACTATAAATATGTTAACATGGAAAGGTGTGATGTATGTATGGACATAATAATGATAGGAATGTTTGATGGAGTTAAAGAGAAGGGTGAACAGTACACCTATATTCGCATTACTGAAAATTGGAGAATTTTTTGGGATATAATGAGATTATTCAATGAATGGATTGGATTAAGTCCTCATGAAAAATGATAATATGATATCCAATTCCTCATAGAAGTTTAGTATCTATGATTAGAACAACCCAATGCATTATTTAAAAATGGAAACTAGGTTTTTTGCCTTAAAAATGTGGCACCACTACCTTTATGGTGAGAAGTGTGATATAAAATTTGATCAAAAGATCATGAAGTATATATTCACAAAAAAGGTGCTCATCATGCATTAAATGAGTTTTTAGAGCTAAGCAAGAACTATGGTTTCTCTATTCAATATCATCCCAACAATGTAAACAAGGTAGCTGATGTTATTAGCTGATAACAACCTAATACACTATTCATGATGAAAATTGAGAAAGGTCATATCATCATGTATATAAAAAGGTTGAATTTGGAAATCATAAGTGTATGGGATATATCATACCTTTTCTAAGAACTTGGTTGTTAGTTTTGAGGTACGAGTTTCTTCTTTTCTTTTTTCCATAATTGTTTTTGAGAAAATATGGAAAATGGGGGAAAATACTAATTTTTGGGACGACACACATTGTACGTTTCTACACGTTGTGTACTTTTGGCCCTGTGGAAAGAGTACACAGGGTGTCTAGTCATGTTGGCGATGAAGGGTGTAAATACCGACTACATGCCATGTACTGGTCCCTTACATGAAATGTAGTCAGTCGACAAGCGAATAGAATGGTGGTGGCCAGCTGTGTGACAGAACACGCCGTGTACTCAAGGAGACACACCTTGTAGTGATTTCGGCAGGTGAACAGTGGCACGCTGGCGAGAAACTGCCAGATTAACAGTTAAATGAAGTGATTACACGTTGTTTACTCAGAAGTACACACCGTGTACTTTGTTTTTTTCTCTTAAAATGGGAAGTACCCAACCCTGTTCACAGGGAAGGCATAGAATCAGACGGGAGCTTGGGAGGGGATAAACGAACCTTCAAGGATATCTAGATCGAGCGTCGGGAATCCCTTTCCACGTCAGACGATCTTGTTGGAACCGTGCGGGTAAGCTCAACCATCTCCTAGTGTGTCTCTTTCCAATTCTTCCTCTAATTGAAGTTATTTATGTTTGAATGAGTTTTCTTCTAACCCAGATCTACGTCATCATTGGGATTTTCTGGAATCGACATTCACGTTTACTGTTCATGGGCATATAAGGTAGGTGGATTAGTGTTTAAGCTTCCAACTGATGTGCGTTTTGTGTACCGTTGTGCCATGAACCCATGTTGGGGTGTCATGAGGCTGAGGACATGGCTATTTGAACTACCTAGAAATGTATATGTGATTAAATGTGATAATAAACTGCTGTTTGGGATCATTGCTTGGATCTAGGACCACCTGGAGGGTGTGTTCCTCTATTTAGTCGTTTGGCGAGGATACCCATGGCTATGACTTTATAATAATGTTTATAAAATTTCATTGAGATGAATTGGATGTGTACTTCTTGTTTATATGTTGGGCATGGCCTGGTTACTTGTTTATCCTAACGGCAGTGTTTTCTTTAGCCTGAGGGCAGTAGTTATTTCTTCCTGAGGGAAACTTCTTCCATGCCTTTGGGCAATAAACTCTATGCCTGAGGGTGACACTTCGTATGCCTGAGGGAAATATCAATTATACCTGTGGGAAATTGCCTGTGGGTTATGTTTCTGATTACCTGAGGATAAGGGTTTGTGTGTCTGAGGACACTGAATGACTGTTTACATATAAATTCACTATGGTGGTTTCCTTATAATGTATGTTTAAATGAATAATAAAATGGAAATATAAATATTAATTTAGTTACATTTAGTATTGCTTACTTTATTGCATTTTACTACTACACACTGTTGTTTCATGCTTTCTCATAGTTGGGCATGGACCTTTGGCGGGTGCCTACTGGGATTTATATCTCACACCCTGTTTGGGTCATGCTTTTCATCCCAAACTGATTATGTTTTTACAGGTGTAGATAAGGGAAAGGGTCCCTTTATAGGTACCTGATTGATGATGAGGAGTAGGAGGGAATGGGACCGAGCCTAAACTCGTGATCCCACTGGCTGTTCTATTTGCGTTTCTGTACTTGTAATTCAGTTGTAATGTTTTGTATTGCAGTGTAACGTGTTCTAGCTATTTTGTAGAATACTAAAATTCTGCATCTTCACATATATATATATATATATATATTACTTCTGGATCCCTTTTGTTAACAGTTATTAATTTCAGTTATATGTATTGTTACTGCTTCCACTGTTGTTCTATGTTTATACTATAGTCCACTACGCTACACATTGACAAATGAGGGCATAGTTTCCCCACTGTCAGACCTGGGCCCTCGCTGCTAGTCGGCAGCCTCCGACGTTTGGTGAAATGCGCTTGAGGTCATGTGGCGAACCAGGCTCGGGGCACCCAATGAGTGGCACCCAGACCCGATACGTTACAAAGTGGTATTAGAGGGGTTCTTTTCTTTGACTTATAGTTTGGAACCTTAGTCAGGGATAGGATGAAAATGATAGTTGGTAATAAGCTGTTCCCGAGCGTAGCTAACCCGCATATAGGGAAAATCCATTCTACCTCGGTTATTGCAATTTTACTAATTTTGCATGTTTTACAGTAGATTTGATTTCACCATTGGGTGACACACTTGCATTGTGTTGTTTATCTTTTATTCATGTGTTCTATTTAGTTGCAACCCAATGAGATGAGGGTATTCCATCTCATGCATCATTAGGCACATGCTATAAATCACATGCCATTCATAGTTCCATGCCATGTAGGTGCATTAGAAATTGAATGTTCTTGTGATAATTGTGGTTCTAGAGAATCATGCTATTGTGATAGCTTGATGATAAATACATGCAGTGTGATAGGGTATTTTTGTGTGAGACGGCTTATAGAATGGACTCCAAACATTGGTTTTTGGTGTGTTTGGGCCCCCGTTGACCGGAATTTGGTGGATCATTGACTCTTTATTATTTCATAACCCATATAAGATGTCAAACATTGATTCGTGTGAGTATGGGACCTCACGGATCGAAATTTGACAGTTAGGTGTTGTTTTTCAGTATTTTCTGGGTTTGGGGATGTTTTTGAGGCACACTATCTGGAAACCAAGTATACACACCATGTAGTACCTTAAACATGCCGTTTATGATCTTCTGTTCGAGAAGAAAAGAATACTTTTTTGAGTACACGCCGTGTAACCTGAATACACGCCGTGTACCCTGAGTACACGTCATGTAGTCTCTTCCCGTGTCACAAAATTTGTGTGTAGGGACATCAGGAAGTGAAATTCGTGGGGCGAACACATCGTGTACTGGATATACACGCCATGTAGTGTTGACCCAGAGTCTGTCCGTGTAACTAACAAACACGGGTCGGCGGAATCTTTCATAGTACACGCCGTGTCAATGATGAACACGCCGTGTAGTCTAACCTGGGGACCCGGTCATGTAACTAACAACACCGGTCGGTGTAATCCTTTAGAGTACATTCTGTTTGTATATATAACACGCAGTGTAATGTGAGCCGTGTGTCCGGTCGTGTAACTAACAACATGGGTCGGTGGAATGACACACTGTGTAGTACTGTCCAAGGACAGACCATGTGATTTTAGCCATGTTGCTGGGGAAACTTGGTGGTGTACACATCATGTGAATGTGTAACATGCCGTGCGGTATCAAGCCTAGTAGTCTTCCATGTCACAAATGACACGGGTAGTTGGAAAATTACACCACACATGTCGTGTAGATTTTATACATGTCGTGTAGTTTTGTTCAAACGGGAGCCATGTGGCTTAGCTATATAGAAGGTCCTGGGTCGGAGAAGAGAAGTCAAGTACATTCCTTGTAGTCAGTATACACGTCGTGTAGTCTTGTTTTGAAAATCTTGAAATTCCTTCATTCCCTTTTTCCCTTTGTGGTTCCTTCGCATTCAGACTTTGATAATCATGAATCTAAGGCATGTATTGACCTTGTTGTGTCATGCCTCCTAGACATCCACACGTTGTTCGTCGGGTGAGAGGCATAGAGTATACTCCAGAGATGGTGGGCCACGGGCTACGAGTGGATCCTCCAATAGAGCCAGATGCAGTGCCAGCTGTTATACTGGACACATGCACGGAGACGCAGTTCCGTGAAGGCTTCATTTAGTTCATGCAGACCGTTCGGGGAGCACCGCTGGTTGCCACATCAATAGTTGAGCTGACATATACCTTCAAGCAGAAGCATCCACCTACCTTTTATGGGGATGGCGGACCACAGGCTCCAGAGTCTTGGACGAGGTCGATGCAGACTATTTTCAAGCACCTTGAGACGCCTCCTGGGTGGAGGGTCAAGCTCGCGAATTACATTCTGCGTGATTCTACCAAGAGGTTGTGGGATGTTACCACCCAATCAGAGCATCACAGGGACATGGCGTGGGAAGCTTTTATGGCAGTATTCTATGACTTATTTTTTCCAAAGATGCTTACAGAATATAAAGCTCAAGAGTTCATGAATCTGCAGCAGGGCACTATGTCGGTGATGGATTATTCACCTAACATTACCGAGATTCAGCGTTTGGCACCCGTTCTGGTGGGGGGTGAGACGTTGAGGGCCAGGCACTTCGAGGAAGGTCTTCGGTATGACATCTGATCACCAGTTAATGTTTTCAGGTTGCCTTCAGTACATGCTATTGTGAACTAGACGCTGGATACAGAGAGGAACCTGCAGGAAGCTAGTGGTGTGGGCCAAGGCGGTTAAGCACCAGTTTCTGGTACTATTTCCACTATTAAGAGAAAGAGACAGATGGAATATTCTCAGGGTGGCATTACCATTCAGAAGAATGCTTCAGGTGGCCAGGTCATGTGCTACCAGTGTGTTAGAGAGGGGGCAGAAGAGGCTACAGTGTCCATGAGACCCGGTGGAGTGACGAGCTTGATGCAAGATGGGTCATCTACAACGGTTATGTAGGGCATTTCCACTGATGGCTAGTGAGAGGGGTTCTGTGCAGACTCTGTGTGTGGAAGCAGGACCATCAGCTTATTACCAGTCAGAGAACTGGAATACGTTAGGGCGTACAGGCCGAGATGGTGGTGGTGGTCGTGGAATCCAGACACCAGGGTCTCAGAGGCAGCAGGGCGGGACTACTCAGGGTAACCAGGCTATGTCGCAGGGCCGCGACACTGGGCAGGCATATGCAGTGCAACAGACCCAGTACGAGGAGGATCTCGGACCTTCTACTATCGGAGGTACTATTCTAGTAGCTTCTGTTTTATATTCAGTACTTTTCGATACGGGTGCTACACATAGTTTCATATCTGTACCCATTGTGGAGATCCTTGGGCTCTATGTTTCTACTTATTTTGATATCATGATGCTAGACACTCTGTTGGGGACTAGAACAGCTGGTGTACGCCAGTTCAAGGAGTTCCCCCTTGAGGTTGGTGGGTGTCACTTTCTTTTGGACCTCTATGTCTTAGAAATTATAGATTATGCTTTAATTCTTAGGGTGGACTGGTTAGTTCCCTTTCAAGGATTTTTATACTGCTATCATCTTAGGGTGAGTTTCACGTCACCAAAGGGTGGAGAGTTTCTATACTAGGGTTAATGGGATGTTTAGGCGAGTCGAGTTGTACCAGAGCATCATGGGAGAGGTGGAGTCATCGCCCAGAATGTGAGTTTATATCTGGATGATCAGGGAACTTGTCAGAGGGATTTCCCTCCAGTGGTTGATCGTTCCAAGGAAGTCTTCCTAGAGGACTTTTCCGGTATACCTTTGGAGCGTGAGGTGGATTTTTCTATTTATCTTGAGCCATGAGCAGCACTGGTGTCCATTCCTCCTTATAAGATGGCTACAACAGAGTTGCAGGATCTCAAGAGGAAGTTAGAGGAGTTACAAGAAAAGTGTATCATCCAACCCAGTACTTCTCATTGGGGTTCACCGAGCCTTTTTGCAAAGAAGGCGGAGGGTACTCTCAGACTCTATGTGGATTATCGGAAGCTGAACTAGTTGACGGTTAAGAATCGATATCCCATAATGAGGATTGATAATCGTTTTGATCAACATCGTGGATCACGAGTGTTCTCGAAGATTGATTTGAGATCCAGATATCATCAGTAGTGCGTGAGACCATCTGATATACCGCTTACATCATTTCGGAGCAGATATGGTCTGTATGAGTAATTGGTTATGCCATTCGGACTCACGAACGTGCTAACAGTTTTCATGGATCTGATGAATTGTGTGTTCCATCCTTATCTGGATTCTTTTGTGGTAATATTCATGGAAGACATCTTGGTGTACTCTCACACTCAACACGACCATGAAACCCATCTTGAGATTGTATTGAGTACATTGAGAGAGAATCAACTATATGCTAAGCTCTCAAAGTGACACTTTTGGATGGAACAGATTCACTTCCTAGGTCATATCATCTCAGAGGCAGGATTTGGAGTAGACCTAGAGAAGGTGAGGGCAGTAGTTTCCTAGGAGAATCCTAAGAATGTGTTTGAGATTCAGATATTATTGGGGCTAGCTGGTTACTATAGACGCTCTATACAGGACTTCTCCCGCTTAGTAGGGTTGTTGACGGGTTTGACTATGAAGGGTGTGATGTTTTTTTGGTCAGAATCTTGCGAGACATCCTTTCAGGACCTTAAGGGAAGGTTGACATCAACACCGATCCTGATACTCCTAGAGTAGGGAAAAAGCTATACAGTTTACTGTGATGCATTAGGTATTGGTCTGGGAGAAGTGTTGATGTAGGGTGATCGAGTTGTTTCATATGGTTCTCAGCAGTTGAGGCCACATGAGAGGAATTACCTGATACATGATCTCAATTTGGTTGCAGTTGTGCATGTGTTATGATATTGGAGACATTATCTATTTGGAGAACGATTTGTGGTTTTCACCGACCACAAAAGTATCAAGTATATCTTTACTCAGTGTGACTTGAATATAAGGTAGCCAATGTGGGACGAATACCTTCAGTACTTCGATTTTGAGCTCACATATACACCTGGTAAAGGTAATGAAGTAGCTGATGCACTGAGAAGGAATACTCAGATACAGGCTGTGCAGGAGGCCAGTGATGATTGGAAGCTTATTGATTTGTCCTCTGAGATTCTTTTGGATGTTCATAGTAGTCAGGGGAAGACATATCTTTATTCTTTAGATGTGACTTCTACCCTCCTGGATAGAGTGAGGATGAGACAACTATCTGATTCAAAAGGCCTAGTTCTACGGGAGTTGGTGGAATGTGAGGACCTTACTCCTATATGGACGATAGGTGATGATGAAGTTCTGCATTTCCATTTTCGAGTATGGGTTACAAGGGATATATGCGAGGAGATGATGCAGGTGTTTCATGATTCAGCTTGGGATGTTCATCCCAGGGTTACCAAGATGTGATGTGACTTGAGATGTCAGTACTGGTGGCCGGGTGTGAAGAGTGATGTAGCTGGTTTTGTTACGAGATGTTCCACCTGTTAGTAGGTGAAGGAAGAGCATCAGAGGCCAGATGGACTATTATAGCAGTTACCCATCCTGGAGTGGAAATTGGATGATATCGCCATAGATTTCTTGACTGGTTTTCCAAGGACACCTCAAGGCAATGATTTCGTGTGGGTTGTTGTGGAAAGACTCACCAAAGTGGCTCACTTTTTTCAAATCAAGGAGACCTTCGGTGTTGAAGATCTCTGGAATTTGCATATCCGAGAGATCGTAGGTATTCATAGGGTTCCTCGTTCTATCATTTCAGATAGGGATTTCCCGTTTTACATCTCGTTTCTGGTAGAGTTTTCAGAGGGCACTGGGTACACAGGTGCTTCTGATCACGGCATGCCACCCACAGACCGATGGCCAGTCAGAGCGTACGATACAGGTGCTTAAGGACATGTTTCATGCATGCATCCTATAATTTGAGGGCTCTTTGGAGAAGCACATACCCCTAGTAGATTTTTCCTATAACAGTAGGTTTCAGGAAACTATCGAGATGGCACCATACGAGGATTTATATAGTAGGCCATGCGGATCACCCTTGTGCTGGTTAGAGGCAGGTGAGGTAGCTTTACTGGGACCACAACTCGTACAGGAGACTTCTGAGCAGGTCCAGTTGATTCATAAGATGATGGATACCACACAATCTCACCAGAAGACTTATGTTGATCGCCCCAGACAACCTTTAGAGTTCATGGTCAGGGATCAAGTTTTCTTCCATGTTACACCGAGGCAGGGGCACAGGCGGATCATGAGACATGGTAAACATTCACCGAGTAACGTGGGGCTATTTTAAATTCTGGAGAGATTTGGGCCGGTCTCCTATCGGTTGCAGTTACCACAGAGGTACTGAGCCATGCACGAAGTCTTCCACATATCTCAGTTGCGCTGTTATCATTCATACTCCTCTCGCGTTTTTCATCCCGAGGAGGTTGAGTTGGTGTTAGATTCACCCTTTGAGGAGCATCTGATTCGTATCATTGATAGGAGCACTAAGGTTCTCCAAGGCTGGTCAGTTCCTCTCGTTCGGGTTCTATTGCTGCATGTCCGAGTGTAGGATGAAACATGCGAGTGGGAGACCAACGTACTTGCTCAGTGGCCAGAGTTGTTCATGGCTATATCTTCACCACCCTTTGAAGGGGAATTTGGGGATGAATTACTTTATGGGGGGAAGTGTGTAAGAACCTGGTTCATAGTTTTGTGGTACGAGTTTTTTCTTTTCACTTTTCCATATGTGTTTTTGAGAAAATAAGGAAAATGAGGAAAAATCCTACTTTTTTGGACTACATGCCATGTACTTTTCTACACACCTTGTACTTTTGGCTGTGTAGAAAGAGTACACAGGTTGTGTAGTCATGTTGGCGAAGAAGGGTGTAAAGACATACTATACGCCGTGTAGTGGTCCCTTACATGTCGTGTTGTTAGTTTGCAGGTGAATAGAAAGGCGGTGGCCAGCTGTGCGATAGAACACGCCGTGTACTCAAGGAGACATGCCCTGTAGTCATGTCGGCAGGAGAACAGTGCCAAGCTGGTGGGAAACCGCAAGAGGAACAATTAAATGAAGGGAGTACATGTCATGTACTCGGAAGTACATACCGTGTACTTTGTTTTTTTCACTTAAAATGGGATGTATCCAACCCTATTCATAGGGAAGGCTTAGGACCGGATAGGAGCTTGGGAGGGGACAACTGAACTTTCAAGGATCTCCAGATCAAGCGTCAGGAATCTGTTTTCACATCGGCCGATCACATTGGAACCGCACGGGTAAGCTCTCCATTCTCCTGGTGTTTCTATTTCCAATTCTTCCTCTAATGGAAGTTATTTACGTTTGAACGAGTTTTCTTCTAACCCAAATCTACATCATCTTTGGGCGTTTCTGGTATCGACATTCGCATATACCATTCGTGGGCATATAAGGTAGGGGGATTAGTGTTTAAACATCCATATTTTGTGCGTTTTGTGTACCGTTGTGCCGCGAACCCATGTTGGGGTGTCGTGAGGCTGAGGCTGTGTCTTTTATAACTACCTAGAAATGTATATGTGATTAAATGTGATAATAAACTTCTGTTTGGGATCGCTGCTTGGATCCAGGACCACCCTGAGGGTGTGTTCCTCTATTTTGCCATAGGGCCTGGATACCTGAGGGTATGCCATTATAATAATGTTTATAAAGTTACCTTGAAAGGAATTTCATGTTTACTGCTTTTTTATATGTTGGGCATGGCCTGGTTACTTTCTTAGCCTGAGGGCAGTGTTTCCATTAGACTGAGGGCAGTAGTTATTTCGGTCTGAGGGAAACATCTTTCGTGCATGTGGGCAATTGACAACATGCCTGAGGGTGACACTTCATATGCCGGAGGGAAATATCAGTTATGCCTATGGGAAATTACCTGCGGGTTACGTTTTTGATTACCTGAGGGTAAGGGTTTTCCTGTCTGAGGACACTGACTGACTGTTTACATTGAAATTCCCTGTGATGGTTTCCTTAAAATGAATGTATAAATGAATAATAAAATGGTAATATAACTGTAAATTTAGTTACTTTTAGTACTTCTTACATTATTTCATTTTACTACTGCACACTATTGTTTCATGCTTTCACACAGTTGGCACGGGCCTTTGGTGGGTGCCTACTGGGATTTATTTCTCACACCCTATTTGAGTCTTGCTTTTCGGCCCAAACAGATTCGGTTTTTGGAGGTGTAGATAAGGGAAAGGGTCCCTATATAGGTACATAATTTTTGATGAGGAGTAGGAGGACATGGAACCGAGCCTAGGCTCGCGATACCGCTGGTTGTTCTATTTTCCTTTCTATACTTGTACATCAGTTGTAATGTATTGTATTGTAGTGTAACATGTTCTTTCTGTTTTATTGAATAGTAACACGCTGCATCTTCACATATATATATGAATACTAGTTCCCTTTTTTATCAGTTATTCATTTCAGTTATATGTACTGTTACAACTTCCGTTGTTTTTGTATGTTTATACTCTATTCCACTGCGCTACACTTTGACAAATGAGGGCCTAGTTTCCCCACTATCAGAGATAGGCCTTCGCTGCTAGTCGGCAGCCTCTGGATTTTGAAGAAATGCACCTGAGGTCACGTGGTGAACTGGGATCAGTTCACCCGTTGAGTGGCACCCGGACCCGAGACGTTACACCTTTTCCAAATTATTGTGCAACCATTAATCAAAGATATTATAATTGAAGCACTAAGGGTCAATCTGGAGTTACTAAAGAAGGTGAATTAATAAATGCAAGGGAAGATGGAAGTCTTCCATATCAAGGGTGATAGTGTGATTTGGATTGGAACATGGATTTTTGAGCATTAATCATCGAGTGTAAATAAAGAGATATTGGATAATGCATATAGATCAACAATTT
Source organism: Viscum album (assembly GCA_963277665.1). Lineage (NCBI taxonomy): Eukaryota > Viridiplantae > Streptophyta > Magnoliopsida > Santalales > Viscaceae > Viscum > Viscum album. The sequence continues at coordinate 860,504,026 of OY728152.1, read as the reverse complement.
CTATCCATCATGGTTGCTCCAAAATGCACCAAAATCATTGAGAATAGTTTTTTTTGGGATATCATGAAAAATGAGTTTGTGGAATGTATATCAATGTTCTTATTATGTCAGTAGGTTAAAGTACAGTTACAAAATTCAACGATACAATGCATCCACTTCCAATACACATGTGGAAAGGAGAGAATATGACTATTGACTTTATCGCAGTTCTCTCAAACACGTCCAAGAAAAATAATGTGAGATGTGTTACGGTTGACCTACTCACCATGACTACCCATTTAATCTCTTTACAGGAAGATATATCGCTTCAAAAATATGAAAGGATATATGTGATGGATGTGATGAGACAACATAGTGTTCCAATATCAATTGTCTCTGATTCAGATCCGAGGTTCACATCTAAATTTTTTTGGAGTCTTCATCTTTCTTTGATAGTTGAATTGAATTTCAGATCTACCTGTCACCCCCAAACTGATGGCTAATCTAAAAAGTCTATTCATGCACTCAATGAAATTCTAAGAGACTGCTCTTTAGAATTAAATGGTGGATGGGATCATCTTCTCCCACTAGTATAGTATAATATAATAATAGCTTCAACTCAAGTATTCATATGGCTCCATATGATGCTTTGCATGGAATGTGGTGTAGAACTCGAACATGTTTGGGATGATGTAGGAGAAAGAAATCAAAATGTACATTATCTTATGTAATAGATTATAGAGAATGTTCAAGTCATGCAATAAAATATCAATGATACCAAAATTCACAAAAAGATATATGTGGTAAAACGTTGAAGGTACTTGGAGTATGACATCGTAGATAATTTATATCTTCAAATATCACCATGAATGTAACGCCCCGACCCCAGTTACCCAGAGTCGGTGAATTATTACATAACATTGGCATGATCACAAGAAAGATAAAATCTCGAAAGACCGATTGGTTTAGTAGCTTTGGAGAACACTAGATATATTCATAATTTTTTTAAATTACATCATAAAGTGAAAAACTACTACAACAACATAATGTCTCCATAGTTTCACACTATTATCCCCTCATAATATCCCTGCAGGTCATTCATAACTTACTTCTTCACATCTTGGGAAAAATAAAACATAGAAAAGGGGTGAGATCAAATTCCCAGTAAGGATAACAATATAGCGAAAACTTTCAAAAATAAGCATAAACATTTATGGAAATTTATTACTAAACCAAAATCCTTTCAAACTTGAAATTCAACATAGTATGGCAAAATTAAAATAAAATAATTCCATTTACATATTCACATGGATATTGTACTAATCGAATAATCACATGAAATATCAATAACCACATTCATAATGATGGAATGCATAATGTCAGGCTATCACAACCACATAGCCAAGGCCTCGTGGAAAGACTACTAATAAGATTTTTCCAAGGCCTTGTGCCAAGACACTAGTTTGTCTCATGATACCTACCGATGCATCGAGGAGCTATAGCGGGCTCCCCCCATTACATATTAAGTCCTATGCATTCCCATATGAAAAGTTTTAAACATAACGTAAACATTTGTATTAAAACTAGCATACAAAATTTCAATACTTTCACCATAAACCATGAATGGCATAAAAATAGAACATCCATAGTCAAACATATCACAAAACCTTCAACACAATATAGAAGTTTTTTATCATAATAAATCAACTTCACATAAGCGTAAAATCCAACAAAGGATGTTGACATAGATGAAATCAAAACTCTTTTTAGAGAAATATCTCTTTCTATTTTGAAATCATTTAAGAGTCATATATTTATAAAATAAAACATTTTCTTTGAAAATATTTTTATAAGCTTGTAAGGGAAGCTTCGACAATTTTATAATGGCGGAAAATAACCGCACCCGCCGTATAAGATAAAAAAACATTCTTACAATAATTCTGTCGAAAAGGTTAGAAAGAACCTTGTTTGGAAAACGACGGAATGATTCCTTTATAAAACTCTTATAAAAAGTAAAACAGGGGTATAAATGACATTAACCCATATTATTTTAAATAGTAAAAATGTTTCTAAATACATTATTAAGAATCATGGATGTGGATGATAAAGAGATCCCAGTAGATTATTTCGTATAAACAACCTCGGATAATGAAGAGAGTTTGAAATAACCCTTACCTTGTACTTTTCCATGGTTGGGGTAGGTTAACCACCTGTATAATAGTTAAATAATTGTTATTAAATTATACCAGAATCATATACATTCATATGATATCATATATGATCTTTTAACATTGCTTTGTTAATAATATCTTAGTATTATCGTCGTTTCGGGTGTTAACTTACTCATTTTATTTTATATGTTTGTTACATAAGCCATGTTTGTCTTGGATAGGTTGTATATTATTCATATAAATAATGATATTAAGTACTTAAACATTATTTTTAAATAATCAAATGATAATTATACTTCAATGGATACGATGGAGAATGAATCGCATCGCGTTCGTGGAGATGGTAGTCTGTACGTACGCACGAGCGACAATATCATTATTTTGATATTAAAATAATATATAAATGGATGGTATATCATATATACAGAATCATTAACATGTTATATTTATTATTTACATGGCTTACACATCATTATTATACCCATCCAAATAATAATTTACTGAATAACAATTACACCACGACGTGGAGACGGTAATCCGTACGTACGCACGTATAGTGACATGTTATTCAAAGGATGGATAGAATACTGAATTTGGTTGTAACATATTTATAATAAAATCAAAGTATATATATGATACTGAAGTTATTATTTTATAATGGTAATAACAAAGGAAGAAAAAGTGGAAGAAGAATGGAACTTGGAAAAGGGTGGTGAAATCATTACCTCTTCTTCGGGTTCTTCCTTTTGATTTGATCAATAGGGGTCATTAGGTTGGCTTTATGATCAAAATAAGGCCTCTAGGTTGTGGTGAGGGAAGTTGAGAGAGTATTTGGTCAGGGGTTTGCTGAAACAATAGGATTTGAAGGTGTTAAGAAATGAGAAGGAGGAGTGCCCTTTTATAAGAGGGGTGAGGGGAACCTTTGGAAAATCTAGAAATATTAATTTATATTAAATTCATATTCGGTTTATAACGGCTCCAAAGTGGATTATTTAAATGTTAAGTTGGGTATAGGTCGCAAACCATTCAACCAATAGAATTTATACAGGTTTGGGTCATTATATTAACCTTATCTTTTAGTTTTAACTCTTAGTTAATTAGTTTGACATTTAACATGTTACTTTGTATTTTTATATTATATAGTTATTAAACTTACTATATACATCCAAGAGACCCCCAAGTGGTCCATTAATGATACACATATCATGATATAAGTCTTTTGGCCGAACCTTATATTTTTAGGAATTTAATATCAATTAATAATATAATATTTGTTTTAAAATCTCTTTTATGTCAATTTTGACAATATTCAACAGTTGATATTTTTGAAACTCATAACAGAATTATTATTTCCAAAAAAGTCAATTAAATCAATCCTAATATGTAATATTATCCAATAAAATTAGTTTAATTAATTAAAAGTCTCAAAATATATTTATTTTTGTATTTATAATATAAATTATTTTAATTTGTCACTATTATGGTAATTACTGCATCATCATTGTGTCATAAATAAAATAAATTATTTAAAGTCTAAAAAATATAAATAAAATATCATTATGTAGGAAATATTTTTATCTATATAATGAATATTTATAGTCGAAAATAAAACATATAAAACCCTATGTAAAAATAGGTTTTCTAAAAGATATATTCTTATGTCATTTTTGTACTTATTTTAACTTAATTAAAATAAAGTGTCCCTATCACCTACAAGTGGATCCATGGGGTCCCAAAATCGAACCAAAGATGATTATGGTCACTCATGTATCAACCAATAAGGTTAGGACACGTTTTAGGGTAATTTAGTATTATTATAATATTATTATTTAACCCTTATTTACCGGATTTACCCTTAACCATGGTAAAAAAAATATTTACCGAAGTAATTATTCAAAATGTATAAAAATAAAAGTTACCTATTTACACAATTTGAACATCCTTATTCAAAATATGGAAACCATTTTTCCAAATTGAAAACACAGAAGTGGAAGAAATTAATTTAAAATTATTTCCTGTTGTTAAAACAAAAAAGCGTGTTTTTAAGGGATAATAACTATCAAAAGATTGAGGCTTGTTTATGTCCAGTTTAATTATAAAATTATCTCCAATGACCAAAATTGTATTAAATGGTAAAAATTTATTCTAAATATAATTTAAAACCACTCAAATTCATTATTTATCACTATTAATTATTTGATTAAAAAAGTTGTTTTTAATTAAAATTTAGTAATTTTCACTATTCATCAAAATATAAAATTTATCCGAAAAGTACCAAAATTTCACCTTAGGCTAAATTCAATATTCCGAATCCAAATTTGTTTTCCATTTTCAGAGATAAAATTTCAAAAAGTAGGTATTACTATTCATAACGGATAGTTTGATCGGTTGTGGTGTGTGTTAAAACTCGAAGTTGCGTAGAACACACACTACTGTATTATTCAAAGGAAAGTGTAACATGGAAGCTTGTGATGTTTCATTTTAAATTTTTGATGTCCCCATTTTGTCAAAACGTTTAAAATATTGTATTTAAAAAGGGTTCACTATTAAGAGTTGATAAAAGTGCAATACTGAAAATGAATTTGTTCTTGCATTATGTCTTAGAAACTCATAACATGGATTCTAAAATTATAAGGATTATATAAAGTTTAAAATTTAGTTATTACTATTCATAACCTCTTTTGAATGGCTTGTTTGGTAAGTCATGGTGTGATTGAACTTGGTGTTGCGTGTATTTAAAGTTATTGAATTATTTTGAAGAAATAACACACTATGAAATCTTGGGGTGTTACATTATCCCCTCTTTCAATAAATTGCATCCTCGCAATTTGAAATTTTTCTTCGAAAATAAAAGGTTTAAAATAGAAAATATATTTGTTGGAAAACCCACATCGGAAATTAGGTTACTGAAATATAGTCTTAATATGAGGAAAAGTGAAATGAAAGGGTCACCACCAAATTATGATCTTGATTAGGAGAACATTGGTGGAAATTAGAGACATATAATTGGAGGGAAAACGTAAATATTTATAGGTAGTGATTGAGGTCATCAATCACAAAAAAGTGTAAAATTGAGGTTCTAAAATTCATCCATGTATGATGATTTGAAATACCATCGGTTCAACAAAACATAGGGTATTATTATAACACATTTTTGGTTTTAGGATTCCTTAAATAAAGTATAAGAATTAATTTCTTCATAGAATAAGAGAAGAAGAAAAATATATTCTTGACATGTAGAGTTTCATCCTTAAACTAATTTCTACCACAAACTCATCTTTCACTCTAATAGATAATAGAACGTAAAAAAATATATTCTATTTATCCTATTCGTATAGGGTTCCAAAGAAAACGAATTTATAATTCATCTACCAGATCTTTAAAAAAAACTACATTATTTAATCCCGGACATCACGTGGGTCAGTGGTAGGTGATACACCCTTGTCTCCCTTCGGTTGTGGGTTCAAGTCTCGTGGCCTTGCCGGATGCGATGGGTTGCCGCCCGACCTCCATGTTGTCCTTTTTTGGAAATCCAAAATTATCCAAACTAGGACTATCCAAAATACATCAGTCCAAAATTTATAAGGAAGGTAAACACAATGAAGATCCTTTTTTCCCGCGTAATAACATGTGATCACCTTCATCATGTATTCTTTTAAAACACTGCAACATCCTGAATTATCATAAAACTTTATTTATTACATTAATGATCCCTTATTCCATATAGAATAATAGATATACTCCTTCAATCCAAAAATGTTGTAAACCCCAACAATGATGGAATATACAAATCATTAATCAGTTTCAAGGTAGTAAAGAATATCCAATATAATTTATCCAAATCAATCATGTATTATTCTAAAATCACTACCTCGGTATCAGAACCATATTATGGTTTATCTTTCTCTCAACCATATATTTTCCAAAAAATTAACCTGCTAATGAGTCACTTTTCTTTGTTCCACACAATCTCAAGTCCATAATGAAATAGTACTGCAGTACAATCCTTATATACTCCATAATTATTATAACAAGTACATTGTTGATACAACACTCAAATGACATAATCAACATAAGAACTCTATTCATTCCTCTTCATCTGTGGTAGTATCATATCTTGATTATTATCCAATAGAATCATTTGCGGCATAGTCTGATGACTGAGACATAGGTTCGGGTACTGTCCAAACTCCTTGCAAATGAAACATTGTACATTAGAAACCATTTTCTTACCCTTGTAGTCACGTACTTTGTTCCCTTTTCCTCTACACTTATAAAAAACTCCCATTCATTTCAAGAATGTTCCAGGGTGTTTCTTCCCACATTTATCACATATGGGAAAATTCTTCTTTTCCCTCTTCCCTTTATCCATCTTTCCCTCTTCCATCCTTTTTTTCTCTTGCTTCCCTTCAAAGCCATAGGACTCAGTAAACTCATTACTTATCTTATCAACACATGATATTATTTCTTCATATGATGATAATACATGGGAGACTATTTCTCTTATAAATTCTAGCTTAAGACCATGAAAGATATGATCATTCCGTCACTTTGGATCATGTGCATTGCTGGAGTTCTCATTCCTTCTACCGGGCTCCATTTCTAAACAATGGCATACAATAAATTACATTATAAAAAACAATACCTAATCCCAAACTTGTAAAACACATAACATAAATTAAATAGTTTATGGATATAATACATAATCATAAAAATGTCTCCTTTGAGGAAGTATATACTTATAAACCCTTCATAATGGTTTGTAAAGAAAATGAGAATTATCCTAAGCATATCCCCTGGGAGTGTCGTAACCAAGAGTGCGGCAAGGACCGTTGTTGTGCACCAGTTCCCGTTCGAGTCTAGATCAAAGCGGTGTTTTCGGGTTTTACCCCTAGGTACATCTATTTCAAAGCCGCCTCTACCTGCTCCTATCTAGACAGGGATGTATTGCTCAGAAAACTCACAAAATCTCTACAATACCAAAATTCTAGGAAAGTCTTCTATACTAATCCTCAAATTCCATATTAAATCTATGTGCTCTAATCAGAGTTTATCTAAATCTAGTTTCCAAGGTTTGTACTAAACGTAATTTGATACCAACTGTAACACCCCGACCCTAGTTACCCAGAGTCGATGCATTATTACATAACATTGGCATGATTACAAGAAACATCAAATCTCGAAAGACCGATTGGTTTAGTAGCCTTGGAAAACACTAGATATAATCATAAAGTTTTACATTACATCATAAAGTGAAAAACCACTACAAAAACATAATGTCTCCATAGTCCACACTATTATCCCCTCATAATATCCCTGCAGGTCATTCATAACTTACTTCTTCACATCCTGGGAAAAATAAAACTTAGAAAAGGGGTGAGCTCAAATGCCCAGTAAGGATAACAATATAACGGAAACTTTCAAAAAAAATAATAAACATTTAAGGAAATGTATAACAAAAACAAAAGCCTTTTAAACTTGAACTTCAACATAGTATGGAAAAAGTAAAATGAAATAATTCTATTTACTTATTCAAATGGATATTCTACTAATCAAATAATCACATGCAATATCAATAACCACTTTCATAATGATGGAATGCATAATGCCAGACTATCATAACCACATAGCCAAGGCCTCATGCCAAGACTACAAATAAGATTTTTCCAAGGCCTTGTGCCAAGCCACTAGTTTGTCTCATGAGACCTACCGATACATCGAGGAGCTATAGCGGGCACCACCCGTCACATATTAAGTCCAATGCATTCCCATATGAAAAGGTTTAAACATAACATAAACATTTGTATTAAAACTAGCATATGAAATGTCAATACATTCACCATAAACCATGAATGGCATAAAATAGTACATACACAGTCAAACATATCACAAAACCTTCTATAAAATATAGATGTTTTGTATCATAATAAATCATCTTCACATAAGCGTAAAATCGAACAAAGGATGTTGAAATAGATGAAATCAAAACTCTTTTTAGAGAAATATTTCTTTCTATTTTGAAATAATTTAAGAGTCATATATTTATAAAATAAAAAATATTCATTGAAAATATTATTATAAGCTTGTAAGGTATGCTTCGAAAATTTTATTACGGTGGAAAATAACCGTACCTGCCGTATAAGTTAAAAAACATTCTTACCATAATTCTGTCAAAAAGGTTAAAAAGCACCTTGTTTGGAAAACGGCGGAAATATTCCTTTATAAAACTCTTATAAAAAGTAAAAAAAAGTATAAATGACTTTAACCCATATTATTTTTAGAAGTAAAAATGTTTTGAAATACATTTTTAAGAAACATGGAGGTGGATGATAATGAGATCCCAGTATATTATTTCGTATAAAGATCCCCGGATAATGAAGAGATTGTGAAATAACCATTACCTTGTACTTTTCCTTGGTTGGGGTAGGTTTACCTCTTGTATAATAGTGAAATAATTTTTATTAAATTTTACAAGAATCATATACATTCATATGATATCATATAAGATCTTTTAATATTGCTTTGTTAATAATATCTTAGTATTATCGTCGTTTCGGGTGTTAACTTACTCGTTTTCTTTTATATATTTTGTTACATAAGTCATGTTTGTCATGCATAGGTTGTATATTATTCATATACAGAATGATATCAAGTCCATAAAAATTATTTTTAAATCATCAAATGATAATTATACATGAATGGATACGATGTAGAATGAATCTCATCGCATTCATGGAGATGGTAGTCCGTACGTATGCACCAGCGACAATATCATTCTTTTGATATTAAAATAACATATAAATGGATGGTATATCATATATACAGAATAATTAACAGGTTATATTTATTATTTTCATGAGTTACACATCATTATTATACCCATCCAAATAATAATTTATTGAATAACAATTACACCATGATGTGGAGACGGTAAGTCGTGTGTACGCACGTATAGTGACATGTTATTCAAAGGATGGATAGAATACTGAATATGGTTGTACCACATTTATAATAACATCACAGTATATATATGATACTGGATTTATTATTTTAGAATGGTAATAACAAAGGATGAAGAAGTGGAAGAAGAAAGGAACTTGGAAAAGGGTGGTGAAATCATTACCTCTTATTCGGGTTCTTCCTTTTGATTTGATAAAAATGGGTCCTTAGGTTGGCTTTATGATCAAACTAAGGCCTCTAGGTTGTGTTGTGGGATGTTTAGAGAGTATTTGGGAAGGTTTTTTCCGAACCAAAATGCTTTGAAGGTGTGAAGAAATGAGAAGGAGGAGTTCCCTTTTATAAGAGGGGTGAGGGGCACCTTTGGAAAAGCTAGAAATATTAATTTATAATAAATTAATATTTGGTTTATAATGGCTCCAAAGTGGATTATTTAAATTTTAAGGTGGGTATAGGTCGTAAAACATTCAACCAATATAATTTAGATAGTTTTGGGTCATTATATTAACCTTATCCTTTAGTTTTAACTCTTAGTTAATTAGTTTGACATTTACCATGTCACTTTGTATTTTTATATCATATAGTTAATAAACATACTATATACATAAAAAATACCCCCAAGTGGTCAATTAATGATACACCTATTATGATATAAGTATCTTGACCGAACCTTAGATTTTGAGGAATTTAATATCAATTAATAATATAATATTTGTTTTAAAAACTCTTTTATGTCAATTTTGACACTATTCAATAGTAGATTATTGTGAAACTCATAATAGAATTATTACTTCCAAAAAAGTCCATTAAATAAATCCTAATATGTAATATTATCCTATAAAATGATTGTAATTCATTAAAAGTTTCAAATTATATTTATTTGGGTATTTATAATATCAATTATTTTAATTTGTCACTATTATGGTAATTACTGCATCAACATTGTGTCTAAATAAATTAAATTATATAAAGCCTAAAAATTATAAATAAAATATAATTATTTAGGAAATTTCTTTAGATTTATAATGAATATTTATAGTCGAAAATCCAACATATATAACCCTTTTTAAAAATGGGTTTTCAAAAAGATATATGCTTATGTCATTTTTGTACTTATTTTAACTTAATTAAAATAAGGGGTCCCTATCACCTAAAAGTGGATCCATGGGGTCCCAAAATCGACCCAAAGATGCCTATGGTCTAACATTTATCAACCAAAAAGGTTAGGAAACGTTTTACGGTAATTTATTATTATTATAATATTATTTTTTAACCCTTATTTACCAGATTTAACCTTAACCATGGTAAATAAAATATTTACCGAAGTAATTATTCAAAATGTATAAAAATAAAAGTTACTTATTTAAACAATTTGAACATCCTGATTCCAAATATGGAATCCATTTTTCCAAATTCAGAACACAGAAGTGGAAGAAATTAATTTAAAATTAATTCCCGTTGTTAAAACAAAAAGCGTGTTTTTAAGAGATAATAAATATCAAAAGATTGAGAATTGTTTATGTATGGTTTAATTGTAAAATTATCTCCAATGACCAAAATTGTATTAAATGGTAAAAATATATTCTAAATATACATTAAAACCACTCAAATTCATTATTTATCACTATTAATTATTTTGATTAAAAAAGTTGTTTATAATTAAAATTTATTAATTTTCACTATTCATCAAAATATTAAATTTTTCCGAAAAGTACCAAAATTTCACCTTAGGCTAAATTCGATATTCCGAATCCAAAAATGATGTCCATTTTGAGAGATAAAATTTCAAAAAGTAGGTATTACTATTCATAACGGCTAGTTTGATCGGTTGTGGTGTGTGTTAAAACTCGAAGTTGCGTACAACACACGCTACTGTATTATTCAAAGGAAAGCATACCGTGGAAGCTTGGGATGTTTCATTTTAAATTTTTTATGTCCCAATTTAGTCAAAAAGATTAAAATATTGTATTTAAAAAGGGTTCGCTATTAAAAGTTGATAAAATTGCAATACTGAATATGAATTTGTTCTTTCATTATGTCTAAGAAACTCATAATATGGATTCTAAAATTATAAGGATTATATAAAGTATAAAATTTAGTTAATATTATTCATAGCCTCTTTTGAACGGCTTGTTTGGTAAGTCATTGTGTGAGTGAACTTGGTGTTGCGTGTAGTGAAAGTTATTGAATTATTTTAAAGAAATAACACACTATGAAATCTTGGGGTGTTACATTATCCCCTCCTTCAATAAATTGCATCCTCGCAATTTGAAATTGTTCTTTGAAAATAAAAGGTTGAAAATAGAAAATATCTTTGTGGGAAAACCCACATCAGAGATTATGTTACTAAAATTTAGTCTTAATAAGAGGAAAAGAGAAATGAAAGGGTCACCACCAAATTATGATCTTGATTAGGATAACATTGGTGGAAATTAGAGACATATAATTGGAGGAAAAACATAAATATTTATAGGTAGTTATTGAGGTCATCTATCACAAAAAAGTGTAAAATTGAGCTCCTTAAATTCATCAATCTATGATGATTTGAAATACCATCGGTTCAACAAAACATAGGGTATTAGGATAACACATTTTTGGTTTTAGGATTCCTTAAATAAAGTATAAGAATTAATTTCTTGATAGAATAAGAGAAGAAGAAAATTATATTCTTGACATGTAGAGTTTCATCGTTTAACTAATTTCTACCACATGCTCATCTTTCACTCTAAAAGATAATAGAATGTAAAAAATATATTCTATTTATCCTATTCGTATAGGTTTCCAAAGAAAACGAATTTATAATTCATCTACCAGATCTTTAAAAAACTACATTATTTAATCACGGACATCACGTGGGTCAGTGGTAGGTGATACACCCTTGTCGCCCTTCGGTTGTGGGTTCAAGTCTCGCGGCCTTTCCGGACGCGACGGGTTGCTGCCCGACCTCCGGGTTGTCCTTTTATGGCAATCCAAAATAATCCAAACTACAACTATCCAAAATACTTGTAACAGCCAGAGATTTTATGAAAAATATTCTTTTTATTTTATTAATGTCTTGTGTTGTACGCTACACCAAAAGGAGCTTGCACAACAAACATCCTTGACTTTCCTTGCATTACACACAATCGCGACCTTCCTCGATAGCGTGTGTAATACGCAATACCGAGTTTCACTAAACAACGATATGCTATTAAAATGTTATTAAAACTAGCCGTTATGAATAGTAATAACCACTTTTTGAAATTTTGTAAATTTTATTTTTCAAAATGGATTTCATTTTTGGATTCGGAGTATCGAATTTAGCCTAAGGTGAAATTTTGGTACATTTCGGATAACTTTCATATTCTGATGAATAGTGAAAATTACTAAATTTTAATTAAAAACAAATTTTTTAATCGAAATTATTAATAGTGATAAATTATTAATTTGAGTGGTTTTAAAGTATATTTAGAATATATTTTTACAATTTAATACAATGTTGGTCATTGGTTGTAATTTCACATTTAAACCAGACATAATCAAGTGTCAATCTTTTGATAGATATTGTTTCTTAAAAACACGCTATTTGTTTTAACAGCGGGATTTAATTATAAAATTAATTAATGCAACTTTTGTGTTATGAATTTGGTAAAATAGACTTCATTTTTTAATTCGGAATATGAAATATAGCTTAGGATGAAATTTTGGCATTGTTCTGAAAAACATCAATTTTTGATGAATAGTGAAACTACTAAGTGGTAGGTTAAAAACTGAATTTTGCATAAAACTTAATTTTACCGCTTCTGTGAATGGAATTTCGAAAATCCGAGAGACACGGTTAATATCAAGGACTAAAATGTGGTTCAATGAGATGAAAATAATTTTTGGTGAATAGTAACTTTTTACTTTTTTTTACCACGGTTAATAGTAAATAAGGTAACTAAGGGTAAATATGATATTAATATTACCCTAACACATGTCCTAATTCTATTGGACAAGTGTAATTCGACCAAAAACAAACTTAGGAATAAAATATGACCATTTAGGCCCACTTGGATTAGATTAGGACATTTATTATTAATTTATTTAAAGAAGGGTTAAAATAGTTAAAATCAAAGTTTAATAAGTAAATCATTTTTAATATGGGGTTATACATAAGATAAATTAGACTATAAATATTCATTAGAAAGCTAAAAAGATTTCCTACATTATGGTATTTTATTTGTAATTTTTAGACATCAAATAATTTAATTTATTTATGACACAACGATGATGCAGTAATTATCTTATTAATGAAATATTGACATAATTGATGTTATAAACACCAAAATAAATGTAATTTGAGATTTTTTATGAATTCCACTAATTTTCTAGGTTATTATGATATATTAATGTTGATTTAATGAACTTGGTTCGAACATTTAATTCTGTTATGACTTTCACAAAAATCATATATCAAATAGTGTCAAAATTGACACAAAATAGTTTTTAAATCAAATATTATATTATTAATTGTTATTTTATTCCTAAAAATCTAAGGTTCGGCCAAATGACTTAGATAAGGATATATTTATTAATAATATACAATTTTGGGTTCGTTTGGCATGTTATAGTAAGTGTATTAACCATATAGTGAAAGAATACAAAAAGACACGGTAAAAGTTAAATTATTTATCTTAGAGTTAAATCTAATTGATAAGGTTAAAATAATATCCTAAACTTGTCTAAATTTGATTGGTTGATGAGATTACAACCCTATCTCATCTAAGCTTCGAATATGAGTCATTTTTGGTGGTTTTTAAGTGGGGTTAGATTTATTATAAATTAATATTTTTAAGAATTCCTAAGGTGCCCCTCTCCTCCCCTATAAAAGGACACCTCCTCCCCCTCCTCCTCACACCAATTTGAGCACTCAAGCTCGGCCAACCCCTGCCAAAATCTCTTCTCCACTTCCCTAGAAACATCCTAGAGGTTCTGGTCTTACTCAAAGACCAATTTTAGTTCCCTAAGAGGAGGTCTCCAAAAGGCGCTTTAAAGAAGAGGTAATTACCGTTACCAATTCTTTCATCTTTATTTCTTCTTCCACTTCTTCTTCTTAGGTTGTTTCATTATGAAGTAATAACATCTGTATCACTCATATACTGATATGTTATTATAAGTATGAAACAACCCTATTTCACCATCTATCCATCCTACAGAAAAAGAAATCACCGCGCGTGCGTACGTACGGACTACCGTCTCCACGACGCGATGAGATTCATTCTCCATGTTAACCATTTAAGAATGATTATAATGTATATATAAGAAATAATAATGAAATATATGACATTATAAAGCTACTGGATTTATGTATATATATACATATGTATGTAATCTACAAACTTCCATTTCAAGACAATAAGGAAAGGAAAACAGCGTTCATGCGTACGTACGGACTACCGTCTCCATGAACGGTGTTTTTCATTTTATTTATCTACCTATTATATATATATATATACTGAATATATATGATATATAAATCATATTTTATATTCTGGAAGTAAGTAAATCATGATATAAGTAATAATGATGTCAAGAACAACAAGTCAAAACACCTACGATAAATGAAACGATTTTACCCAAAACGCTTCTTTAACATGGAGTTTACAAAAGAACGGGTAATATAATGTCATAAGTGAACCATATATGATATCATAACAATGAATATGATTCTGTAATAAGTCAATAACATGATTTAAATCATTATACAGGAGGTTCGGACACTTACAAAGCAAGTCGGACCTAAGGTAAGGGAAATATCACAATCTCATTTTTATCCGAGATTGTTTATTCGTAAGTATTTACTGGGGTTTATTTTATCATCCACATCCATGTTTCCTCAATATGTAATATTATTTCCATCCAACTACAATGGTTTAAATCCAATTTTACCCTTTGGTTAGTTTTTAGTAAAAGATATGAAAGGAATCTTTTGTCGTTTATCGTACGAGGTACATTTTGACTTTTCGACAAAAGTACAAAGAATGTTTTTTTTTACTTATACGGCACGAACGGATTTCTACTGTTTTATAAAGCCTTATTTTCATGAAGCTTCCTCTAAAAGATTTCATGACTATTTTCAATAAAATCTCTTTCTTTTAAAATTGCATGATGTTTTGTGAAAAGAAATTGATTTTGAAGAAGAAAGGATATTTTCCTCAAGAATTCAATTCAAGTGTTTTATCAAAATTATTTTCCATCTAAGATAATAAAGGGTTCTGTTTCTATCCATATTTTTACATTGATTTGACTATGTTGAGATGGAATTATGTTTATGAATTCCTTTATCTTATATGAATTGATTTATGATGTCATGATGTTTCAAGAATACCATTTTTATTACATGGGTTATGCGATGATGTATGATTTATGATTTTGTGGCACACATAAGAAAGGATTCATTAAGAGATGGGTGGGACCTATATCTCCCTCCAATGCATTGGGTAACGATTTTATATCTCATGAGATAGACATGGCTGGAATGGTAGGTTATACCGGTTCAGTGAAACAGGACTGAAACGAGGATTACTCGATTCAGAAAGGGACTTTGTCCACTAAGATAGTCTTGGCAATGAGTCTTGACTAACAAGAAATGATTCTCTATGATTATGTGTGTATGCCACAAAGTTCCATGTTTTATGTTATGATTATTGTGATTACATTTCACTGCCATGATTTATCCCATGTTATGAAATTATGCTCTCTTTTGCAGGTTATGATTTCCAAAATGTTATGTTCTTATGAATATGATGTGATTGATATTTCTTTTGTTTACCCTTACTGAGCATTTGAGCTCACCCTTTTATGTTTTCTTTTCCCCAGGATATAAAGAAAGGTTTTAGGTAAAAAAAAAAGAAGATCTTTATGGGAGATGTTGAAGATCTTTCACCACGATTAGAAGATTATAGTCCGAGTTTCCAAAGACACTAAACTATTACGGTCCTTGTGTGTGTGTTTTTGTAATGTACTAAGTATTCCGCAAAAGTAATGTAAAGTCCATGTACGTCAGGCTTCGGGTCTCTACAGTTGGTATCAGAGGAAAGGTTTAGTCAACCTTTGGAAACTAGGATGCGAAAACGTTAGTGAGATCCCTAGAGATATTTCTAAGGTATGTCTAGGGATGTCCCTAAGGTTAAGTATACGTATAGGTTATAGTACTAGAACTACGCTAACGATCATAGAATTAAACCTAAGATGTTAGATGTTCAAGGTACTCCCCCTTTATTATGTTGTTTTCCCTAGCATGATTTTTGCCTCTCACGCTATTCTTTTTGGGTTTTAGAAAATGGCTGGAAACAAGGTGATTCACGATAATGGAGGAAATGATGGACAATGGAATGATATTCTTTATGAGCAACCAAATGAAATAGGATTTGGAAGTCCAAACATCATTATTATGCCGAATCAGCAATCTCATAATATGATCAATAAAGTAAAATTTGGTAAGTTTCCTGACTCGGCTAATAAGAGAAAGATGGAGTTTCATGATGATCATAGAGGAAAGAAAGTTCAATTTCCCCTATGTAAATCATGTGGGAAGAGGCATCAAGGAGAATGTTTCAAAGGAACTGGAAGATGCTTTGGGTGTGGAAAAGAAGGACACAAAGCCAGTAAGTGCAAAGGAAAAGGTTCAGTTAATAACAGGGATGAGGATAATGGTATTGCTACGACATCAAAAATGGTTAAGTGTTTTAAATGTGGAATGTATGAGCATTATGCAAACAAATGCCCTAAGGGAAAGACTCATGAAGAGAATCAGTATGGTCATATGGGAAGTATTTATGTGGATGATGATGAAGAGACTACCAATGGTATGTGAGATGAAAGAATTGTTGAAGCTCGGTCAATGGTTTAAGAATGTAGTGGAATGATTATATGTTTATCATGTGTAATGTTGTATAAGTAATCTCATGGTACTATGGAATAAAGAGACATGTAAGGATTGTAACATTGTTGTCTGATTAATGTTACCAGTATCCATGAATGGTTATTCAGATATTTTTGGAATGAAGATGATATGCGCATAATGAAGGGATAAGGGGAAAATGAAATGTTTGACAGTATTCATGAGCTCATGATTGATATAAGGACTAAGTGATATCATGGTTTGAGTATATAGAATTTTGAGGATTTTGTTAACTTTTAACAGAACTCATGTTTTCACTAAGGTATTCAAGAGAATACACGATTAAGGACTTTGAATGTTTGGAATGTGACCAACAAGACATATCTTATGATATGTGGGGATCAACGACAGTATTAAATCTCTGGTAATCGTTGTCACTATATTATGAGAGTGGACTACAGTATTATGTATAAGCCTAAAGATTAAACTGGATTATGTTGGGCATAAGTTAGTATTGTTTAAGGATAGAAGTTTTTTTTCGATATTATTGATGGGATGTAGTTCTAGAAAAAGGGACAACCTGCAGGACGGGCGACAGCCCATCGCTTCGGACAAGGCTGTAGGAATCGAACCCACAACCGAAGTGCGACTGGCCTTTATCGCCTACCACCGACCTACAGGAAGTCCCTGTTTAGTAGAAACTAGTTTTATTATATTAAGCAGTATGATATATGAAGTATAAGTCCATTTTAGGAACCATATGTGATTAATCTCACTATAGAATGACTTATGTATATTTAATAACTTTTTCTAACCTTTTGTTTGAGACAGATGGAATGACCCATCATTCTATCACATAATCTGCTAACACTTCACAAATAACAAATTCAACTTCATTTATTTAAGAGATGAAGTAGAAATTGTTCAAGGCACGAACAAAAGTGAGATTGTACCAAAATAAAGTAAGTATTTATTCTAAGCAAATTTTCAACTTTAGGGAAATGATCTTGAAAACCAAAAATGATTGTCCTAGTGATCTTATACCTGATGAATCAGATGGTACCTTATATCATCAAAAATCTATGGATTTGTGATTACTGGCTTTTCCATAGCCATGTTCTCTACCACTCTCCATCAGAACATGATGGTTAGATTTCTCTTCCATATCCATATTTTCACCTATGTGGAAACCCAGTGATTAGTTTATTTGGGTAATCGTTACATTTCATACTTTAGTTTTTAAAGCCAAGTTTTGATATTCCCTTTTACGATGTGGGTTTCTATTAAAGAAACTTTCGAATAGTAAACCATTTATAACCCCGACGAATTTCGAGGGCGAAATTCATTTTAAGGGGGGTAGAATGTAACAGCCCGAGATTTTATGAAAAATATTCTTTTTATTTTATTAATGTCTTGTGTTGTACGCTACACCAAAAGGAGCTTTCACAACAAACATCCTTGACTTTCCTTGCATTACACACAATCGCGACCTTCCTCGATAGTGTGTGTAATACGCAATACCGAGTTTCACTAAACAACGATATGCTATTAAAATGTTATTAAAACTAGCCGTTATGAATAGTAATAACCACTTTTTGAAATTTTGTAAATTTTATTTTTCAAAATGGATTTCATTTTTGGATTCGGAGTATCGAATTTAGCCTAAGGTGAAATTTTGGTACATTTCGGATAACTTTCATATTCTGATGAATAGTGAAAATTACTAAATTTTAATTAAAAACAACTTTTTTAATCGAAATTATTAATAGTGATAAATTATTAATTTGAGTGGTTTTAAAGTATATTTAGAATATATTTTTACAATTTAATACAATGTTGGTCATTGGTTGTAATTTCACATTTAAACCAGACATAATCAAGTGTCAATCTTTTGATAGATATTGTTTCTTAAAAACACGCTATTTGTTTTAACAGCGGGATTTAATTATAAAATTAATTAATGCAACTTTTGTGTTATGAATTTGGTAAAATAGACTTCATTTTTGAATTCGGAATATGAAATATAGCTTAGGATGAAATTTTGGCATTGTTCTGAAAAACATCAATTTTTGATGAATAGTGAAACTACTAAGTGGTAGGTTAAAAACTGAATTTTGCATAAAACTTAATTTTACCGCTTCTGTGAATGGAATTTCGAAAATCCGAGAGACACGGTTAATATCAAGGA
This sequence comes from Viscum album, assembly GCA_963277665.1. Lineage (NCBI taxonomy): Eukaryota > Viridiplantae > Streptophyta > Magnoliopsida > Santalales > Viscaceae > Viscum > Viscum album. Next base: position 860,484,867 of record OY728152.1, on the reverse strand, counting down.
CTAAAATGTGGTTCAATGAGATGAAAATAATTTTTGGTGAATAGTAACTTTTTACTTTTTTTTACCACGGTTAATAGTAAATAAGGTAACTAAGGGTAAATATGATATTAATATTACCCTAACACATGTCCTAATTCTATTGGACAAGTGTAATTCGACCAAAAACAAACTTAGGAATAAAATATGACCATTTAGGCCCACTTGGATTAGATTAGGACATTTATTATTAATTTATTTAAAGAAGGGTTAAAATAGTTAAAATCAAAGTTTAATAAGTAAATCATTTTTAATATGGGGTTATACATAAGATAAATTAGACTATAAATATTCATTAGAAAGCTAAAAATATTTCCTACATGATGGTATTTTATTTGTAATTTTTAGACATCAAATAATTTAATTTATTTATGACACAACGATGATGTAGTAATTATCTTATTAATGAAATATTGACATAATTGATGTTATAAACACCAAAATAAATGTAATTTGAGATTTTTTATGAATTCCACTAATTTTCTAGGTTATTATGATATATTAATGTTGATTTAATCAACTTGGTTCGAACATTTAATTCTGTTATGACTTTGACAAAAATCATATATCAAATAGTGTCAAAATTGACACAAAATAGTTTTTAAATCAAATATTATATTATTAATTGTTATTTTATTCCTAAAAATCTAAGGTTCGGCCAAATGACATAGATAAGGATATATTTATTAATAATATACAATTTTGGGTTCGTTTGGCATGTTATAGTAAGTGTATTAACCATATAGTGAAAGAAAACAAAAAGACACGGTAAAAGTTAAATTATTTATCTTAGAGTTAAATCTAATTGATAAGGTTAAAATAATATCCTAAACTTGTCTAAATTTGATTGGTTGATGATATTACAACCCTATCTCATCTAATCTTCGAATATGAGTCATTTTTGGAGGTTTTTAAGTGGGGTTAGATTTATTATAAATTAATATTTTTAAGAATTCCTAAGGTGCCCCTCTCCTCCCCTATAAAAGGACACCTCCTCCCCCTCCTCCTCACACCAATTTGAGCACTCAAGCTCGGCCAAACCCTGCCAAAATCTCTTCTCCACTTCCCTAGAAACATCCTAGATGTTCTGGTCTTACTCAAAGACCAATTTTAGTTCCCTAAGAGGAGGTCTCCAAAAGGCGCTTCAAAGAAGAGGTAATTACCGTTACCAATTCTTTCATCTTTATTTCTTCTTCCACTTCTTCTTCTTAGGTTGTTTCATTATGAAGTAATAACATCAGTATCACTCATATACTGATATGTTATTATAAGTATGAAACAACCCTATTTCACCATCTATCCATCCTACAGAAAAAGAAATCACCGCGCGTGCGTACGTACGGACTACCGTCTCCACGACGCGATGAGATTCATTCTCCATGTTAACCATTTAAGAATGATTATAATGTATATATAAGAAATAATAATGAAATATATGACATTATAAAGCTACTGGATTTATGTATATATATACATATGTATGTAATCTACAAACATCCATTTCAAGACAATAAGGAAAGGAAAACAGCGTTCATGCGTACGTACGGACTACCGTCTCCATGAACGGTGTTTTTCATTTTATTTATCTACCTATTATATATATATATATACTGAATATATATGATATATAAATCATATTTTATATTCTGGAAGTAAGTAAATCATGATATAAGTAATAATGATGTCAAGAACAACAAGTCAAAACACCTACGATAAATGAAACGATTTTACCCAAAACGCTTCTTTAACATGGAGTTTACAAAAGAACGGGTAATATAATGTCATAAGTGAACCATATATGATATCATAACAATGAATATGATTCTGTAATAAGTCAATAACATGATTTAAATCATTATACAGGAGGTTCGGACACTTACAAAGCAAGTCGGACCTAAGGTAAGGGAAATATCACAATCTCATTTTTATCCGAGATTGTTTATTCGTAAGTATTTACTGGGGTTTATTTTATCATCCACATCCATGTTTCCTCAATATGTAATATTATTTCCATCCAACTACAATGGTTTAAATCCAATTTTACCCTTTGGTTAGTTTTTAGTAAAAGATATGAAAGGAATCTTTTGTCGTTTATCGTACGAGGTACATTTTGACTTTTCGACAAAAGTACAAAGAATGTTTTTTTTACTTATACGGCACGAACGGATTTCTACTGTTTTATAAAGCCTTATTTTCATGAAGCTTCCTCTAAAAGATTTCATGACTATTTTCAATAAAATCTCTTTCTTTTAAAATTGCATGATGTTTTGTGAAAAGAAATTGATTTTGAAGAAGAAAGGATATTTTCCTCAAGAATTCAATTCAAGTGTTTTATCAAAATTATTTTCCATCTAAGATAATAAAGGGTTCTGTTTCTATCCATATTTTTACATTGATTTGACTATGTTGAGATGGAATTATGTTTATGAATTCCTTTATCTTATATGAATTGATTTATGATGTCATGATGTTTCAAGAATACCATTTTTATTACATGGGTTATGCGATGATGTATGATTTATGATTTTGTGGCACACATAAGAAAGGATTCATTAAGAGATGGGTGGGACCTATATCTCCCTCCAATTCATTGGGTAAAGATTTTATATCTCATGAGATAGACATGGCTGGAATGGTAGGTTATACCGGTTCAGTGAAACAGGACTGAAACGAGGATTACTCGATTCAGAAAGGGACTTTGTCCACTAAGATAGTCTTGGCAATGAGTCTTGACTAACAAGAAATGATTCTCTATGATTATGTGTGTATGCCACAAAGTTCCATGTTTTATGTTATGATTATTGTGATTACATTTCACTGCCATGATTTATCCCATGTTATGAAATTATGCTCTCTTTTGCAGGTTATGATTTCCAAAATGTTATGTTCTTATGAATATGATGTGATTGATATTTCTTTTGTTTACCCTTACTGAGCATTTGAGCTCACCCTTTTATGTTTTCTTTTCCCCAGGATATAAAGAAAGGTTTTAGGTAAAAAAAAAAGAAGATCTTTATGGGAGATGTTGAAGATCTTTCACCACGATTAGAAGATTATAGTCCGAGTTTCCAAAGACACTAAACTATTACGGTCCTTGTGTGTGTGTTTTTGTAATGTACTAAGTATTCCGCAAAAGTAATGTAAAGTCCATGTACGTCAGGCTTCGGGTCTCTACAATACTTTAGTCCAAAATTTATAAGGAATGTAAACACAATGAAGATCCTTTTTTTCCACGTAACAACATGTAATCACCTTCATCGTGTATTCTTTTAAAACACTGCAACATACTGAATTATCATAAAACCTTATTGATTACATTCATGATCCCTTATTCCTTATATAATAACATATATACTCCTTCAATCCAAAAAATGTTGTAAACCCCATCAATGATGGAATATACAAATCATTAATCAGTTTTAAGGTAGTAAAAAATATCCAATATAATTTATCCAAATCAATCATGTATTATTCTAAAATCACTACCTCGGTATCAGAACCATATTATGGTTTCTCTTTCTCTCAACCATATATTTTCCAAAAATTTAACATTCTATTGAGTCACATTTCTTTGATCCACACAATCTCAAGTCCATAATGAAATAGTACTGCAGTACAATCCTTATATACTCCATAATTATTATAACAAGTACATTATTGATACAACACTCAAATGACATAATCAACATAAGAACTCTAATCATTCCTCTTCATCTGGGGTAGTATCATAACATGATTATTATTCAATAGCATCATTTGCGGCATAGTCTGATGACTGAGACCTAGGTTCACGTAGTGTCCAAACTCCTTGCAAATGAAGTATTGTACATTTGAAACCATTTTCTTACCCTTGCAGTCACGTACATTGTGCCCTTTTCCTCCTCACTTATAACCAACTCCCATTCCTTTCAGGAAAGTTCCTGGGTGTTTCATCCCACAGTTATCACATATGGGAAAATTCTACTTTTCCCTCTTCCCTTTATCCATCTTTCCCTCTTCCATCCTTTTTTTCTCTTGCTTCCCTTCAAAGCCATAGGACTCAGTAAACTCTTTACTTATCTTATCAACACATTATATTATTTCTTCATATGATGGTAATACATGGGAGACAATTTCTCTTATAAATTCTAGCTTAAGACCATGAAAGATATAATCCTTACTTCTCTTTGGATCATGTCCATTGCTGGAGTTCTCATTCCTTCTACTGAGCGCCATTTCTAAACAATGGCATACAATAGATTAGATTATGAATAACAATACCTAATCCCAAACTTGTAAAACACATAACATAAATTAAATAGTTTATGGATACAATCCATAATCATAAAAATGTCTCCTTTGAGGATGTATATACTCATAAACCCTTCATAATGGTTTGTAATGAAAATGATAATTATCCTAAGAATATCCCCCAGGAGTGTCGTAACCAAGAGTGCAGCAAGGCCCGTTGTCGTGCACCAGTTCCCGTTTGAGTCTAGCTCAATGCCGTGTTTTCGGGTTTTACCCCTAGGTGCATCTGTTCCAGAGCCGCCTCTACCTGCTCGTATCCAGACATGCATGTATTTCTCGGAAAACTCACAAAATATCTACAATACCAAAATTATAGAAAGTTCTTCTATACTAATCCTCAAATTCCATCTTAAATCTATGTGCTCTAATCAGAGTTTATCTAAATCTAGTTTCCAAGGTTTGTACTAAACTTCCTTTGATACCAACTGTAAGGCCCCAACCCCAGTTACCCAGAGTCGGTGCATTATTACATAACATTGTCTTGATCACAAGAAAGATCAAATCTCGAAAGACCAATTGGTATAGTAGCCTTGGAAAACACTAGATATATTCATAATGTTTTACATTACATCATAAAGTGAAAAACTACTAATACAACATAATGTCTCTATAGTCCACACTATTATCCCCTCATAATACCCCTGCAGGTCATTCATAACTTACTTCTTCACATCCAGGGAAAAATAAAACATAGAAAAGGGGTGAGCTCAAATGCCTTGTAAGGATAACAATATAGCGGAAACTTTCAAAAATAAGCATAAACATTTAAGGCAATGTATAACTAAAACAAAAGCCTTTTAAACTTGAACTTCAACATAGTATGGAAAAAGTAATATGAAATAATTCCATTTACTTATTCACATGGATATTATACAAATCGAATAATCACATTCAATATCAATAACCACTTTCATTATGATGGAATGCATAATGCCAGACTATCATAACCACATAGTCAAGACCTCGTTCCAAGACTACAAATAATATTTTTCCAAGTCATTGTGCCAAGACACTAGTTTGTATCATGAGACCTACCGATGCATCGAGGAACTATAGCGGGCTCCACCCCTCACATATTAAGTCCAATGCATTCCCATATGAAAAGGTTTAAACATAACATAAACATTTGTATTAAAACTAGAATACTAAATGTCAATACATTCTCCATAAACCATGAATGGAATAAAAATAGCACATCCACAGTCAAACATATCTCAAAAACTTCTATTCAATATAGATGTTTTGTATCATAATTAATCAACTTCACATAAGCGTAAAATCCAACAAAGAATGTTGACATAGATGAAATCAAAACTCTTTTTAGAGAAATATCTCTTTCTATTTTGAAATCATTTAAGAGTCATATATTTATTAAATAAAACATTTTCTTTGAAAATATTCTTATAAGCTTGTAAGGGAAGGTTCGACATTTTTATTACGGTGGAAAATAACTGCACCCGTCGTATAAGTTAAAAAAACATTCTTACCATAATTCTGTCAAAAAGGATAAAAAGCACCTTGTTTGGAAAACGACGGAATGATTCCTTTATAAAACTCTTATAAAAAGTCAAAAAAAGGTATAAATGACTTTAACCCATAATCTTTTAAACAGTAAAAAAATTTTGAAATACATTTTTAAGAATCATGGATGTGGTTGATAAAGAGATCCCAGTATATTATTTCGTATAAAAAACCTTGGATAATGAAGAGATTGTGAAATAACCCTTAACTTGTACTTTTCCTTGGTTGGGGTAGGTTAACCTCCTTTATAATAGTGAAATAATTGTTATTAAATTATACCAGAATCATATACATTCATATGATATAATATATGATCTTTTAACATTGCTTTGTTAATAATATCTTACTATTATCGTCGTTTCGGGTGTTAACTTACTCGTTTTCACTTATATGTTTTGTTACATAAGCCATGTTTTTCATGGATAGGTTGTATATTATTAATATAAAGAATGATATCAAGTCCTTAAAAATTATTTTTAAATCATCAAATGATAATTATACTTGAATGGATACGATGGAGAATGAATCTCATCTTGTTCGTGGAGATGGCAGTCGGTACGTACGCACGAGCGACAATATCATTCTCTTGATATTAAAATAATTTAAAAATGGATGGTATACCATATATAATAAATAATTAACATGTTATATTTATTATTTACATGAGTTACACATCATTATTATACCCATACAAATAATAATTTTTTGAATAACCATTACACCACGACGTTGAGACGGTAAGCCGTACGTACGCACGTATGGTGACATGTTATTCAAAGGATGGATAGAATACTGAATATGGTTGTACCATATTTATAATAACATCACAGTATATATATTATACTGGAGTTATTATTTTATAATGTTAGTAACAAAGGAAGAAGAAGTGGAAGAAGAAAGGAACTTGGAAAAGGGTGGTGAAATCATTACCTCTTCTTCGGGTTCTTCCTGTTGATTTGATCAAAAGGGCTCATTAGGTTGGATTTCTGATCAAACTAAGGCCTCTAGGTTGTCTTGAGGGAAGTTGAGAGAGTATTTGGGCAGGGTTTGGCCGAACCAAAAGGCTTTGACGGTGTGAAGAAATGAGAAGGAGGAGTGCCCTTTTATAAGAGGGGTGAGGGGCACCTTTGGAAAAGCTAGAAATATTAATTTATAATAAATTCATATTCGGTTTCTAATGGCTCCAAAGTGGATAATTTAAATGTTAAGGTGGGTATAGGTCGCAAACCATTCAACCAATATAATTTAGACAGGTTTGGGTCATTATATTAACCTTATCTTTTAGTTTTAACTTTTAGTTAATTAGTTTGACATTTACCATGTCACTTTGTATTTTTATATTATATAGTTAATAAACTTACTATATACATCCAAGAGACCCCCAAGTGGTCCATTAATGATAAAACTATCATGATATAAGTCTCTTGGACGAACCATATATTTTTAGGAATTTAATATCAATTAATAATATAATATTTGTTTTAAAAACTCTTCTATGTTAATTTGGACACTATTCAATAGTTAATTTTTTTGAAACTCATAAAACAATTATTATTTCAAAAAAAGTCAATTAAATAAATAATAATATGTAATATTATCCTATAAAATTAGTTTAATTCATTAAAAGTCTCAAATTATATTTATTTGGGTATTTGTAATATCAATTATTTTAATTTTCACTATTATGGTAATTACTACATCATCATTGTGTCATAAATAAATTAAATTATTTAAAGTCTAAAAATTATAAATAAAATATAATTATGTTGGAAATCGTTTTCTATTTATAATGAATATTTATAGTAGACACTCAAACATATATAACCCTATGTAAAAATTGGTTTTCTAAAAGATATACGCTTATGTCATTTTTGTACTTATTTTAACTTAATTTTAATAAAGTGCCTCTATCACCTACAAGTGGATCCATGGGGTCCAAAAATCGACCCAAATATGCCTATGGTCGAAAATGTATAAACCAATAAGGTTAGGAAACGTTTTAGGGTAATTTTGTATTATTATAATATTATTTTTCAATCCTTATTTACTGGATTTACCGTTAACCATGGTAAATAAAATATTTACCGAAATAATTATTCAATATGTATAAAAATAAAAGTTAACTATTTACACAATTTGAATATCCTGATTAAAAATATGGAATCCATTTTTACAAATTCAAAACACAGAAGTGGCAGAAATTAATTTAAAATTAATTCTCGTTGTTAAATTAAAAAGCGTGTTTTTAAGAGATAATAACTATCAAAATATTGACACTTGTTTATGTCCCGTTTAATTGTAATATTATCTCCAATGACCAACATTGTATTAAATGGTAAAAATATATTCTAAATATACTTTAAAACCACTCAAATTCATTATTTATCACTAATAATTATTTTGATTAAAAAAGTTGTTTTTAATTAAAATTTAGTAATTTTCACTATTCATGAAAATATTAAAATTATCTAAAAAGTACCAAAATTTCACCTTAGGCTAAATTTGATATTCCGAATCCATAAATGAAGTCCATTTTGAGATATAAAATTTCAAAAAGTAGGTATTAATATTCATAACGGCCAGTTTGATCGGTTGTGGTGTGTGTTAAAACTCGAAGTTGCATACAACACACGCTACTGTATTATTCAAAGGAAAGCATACCGTGGAAGCTTGGGATGTTTCATTTTCAATTTTTTATGTCCCCATTTAGTCAATGAGTTTAAAATATTTTATTTAAAAAGGGTTCACTATTAAAATTTGATAAAAGTGAAATACTGAAAATGAATTTGTTCTTGCATTATGTCTAAGAAACTCATAGTATGGATTCTAAAATTATAAGGATTATATAAAGTTTAAAATTTTGTTAATACTATTCATAACCACTTTTGAATGGCTTGTTTGGTAAGTCATTGTGGGATTTAACTCAGTGTTGTGTGTAGTGCAAGTTATTGAATTATTTTGAAGAAATAACACACTATGAAATCTTGGGATGTTACAATGAAAGATATTCATGCAGCTTGGAATGAATGGGAAGTTAACCCTATGGTAAATTGTTCCCTTTCAGATTCTTGAATGCATAGGATTTGTGGCCTATTAGATTGAATATGCATTGAATATGGATCTGGATGATGATGTTTTTCATGTATCACTCTTGAGTAAGTACATACACGGTCCCTCAGATGTATTGAACTCAGAGTTGGTACAACTGGAATATGATATCTCCTATGAGGAGGAGCTGGTAATGATTTTGAACTGGAGAGAAAAGGTTCTATGTAACAATATAACCCTCCTTGTGAATGTATTGTGGTGGAACCATGTGTTTGAAGATGAAACTTGGGAACAGGATGAGGTGATGAAGGAGGACAACACTCACCTGTTTTTGTAAACGAAATTTCGAGGTTGAAATTTCATAACGATAGAAGAATGTAACAAACTAAATTATTATAAATTTTAATACCTTCTTTAATTATTACATATATTTTAATAAAATTAGGAAACACAATGAAATATAATGATACTAAATACTATGTCACCATTAAACATAATTTTTCCATTTCTGTGTTTTGAATTTAAAAAATTTGACATACACAATTGCATCCAAGATGACTTTTCAGTTCTGCTGGAACAAACATAATTTTTGGTGAGTAGTAACCCACCCTTATGAATACTGTCACACCGTTATTAATAGTGACATACCCTTATGAATATTAAAACCACTTATGATAGTGTATATATAGGACTTATGTGAATGTAGGATGTAACTATGTTTTGGTATAAGTAAATAAATGATTAAAAACTCATTTTCTATGTAAATTATGATTTTAATTAAAAATTAAATTAATAATATATGGAAAATTATTTTTGGAAATGGAATTAATTTTTTAAATCTACATGTATAAAAATGGTTCGAGTGAATTTTTGGGATTTTAATGAAATTCCTGAATTTTTTGTTAATATTAAAATATGATAATTTATGATAAATGATAAATACATGAATTATAATATCCTCCACTGATGTATGGATGATTTAATGCCATTACCTTGAAATAAAATTCACTTATTACTATTCTTGGTATTTGAATCAAAAATATTACTTGTATTTTGGAGGAATAATAAATTGATGATTACCATATTGAGAAACCCCCTCTCCCCTCAACTATAAAAACGACCCCACAGACCCTCGTTTTATCCCACCTATAAATATTCACTCCTTATCTAAAATCTATGAAAAATACTTCCCTATCCCATCCACCAAGTCCAGGAGATTTATGTCTCACCAAAAGTCCAATCCATGGTTCATAGAGAGGATTAAAATTATAACCCCTCTCTATCTCTATTTCCTTTTAATTTCCTTTCAATTTCATCTTCTTTTCATAATATCTCTGCACATATCCCAATACACAGTGTATGGTAACCAAATAATCCTACATATAATTAAATTTTATGATAATAATTTTATAATATATCATCCAACACCCATGGCCTATTCTATTTACTTTTGAATGGAAAAGGTTGTTTGTGAGGTGTTAATTTAACACCTTCAAGAACAACGTGTTTTCTTTTTTCCATTACCTCATTTAGATCTATTCATGAATTCATTTTTTTTTGTTGAAGCCTAATATTATATATGTACTATATCCTATTTTATTTCCTATAACTAACTTATGTACATATTACAAAATTATTAAACAAAACTAGTTCGATGTGGACGAAAAATCGCACGAATTATCTCAAATGATTATCCATAAATTATTATCAAATGATTAATCTGAATGGTTTATAACATAATTCATATAAACTCTTGGAATATCATTAATAAAATGAAATATTAGTTCTATAAGTTTATCCATGATTTAAATTAAATTCCATTCATGAATAAAAGTGAACCGTTTAAGAAAACTACAAAAATGATCATTCAAAAACAATGATTTTAAAAAGTACAACTCATAGAAAGGATCATAAATGAACATAACATAAAATTAATGGATCTTAATAATATATAAAATGTATTATTAATTGTTGATAAATGAATATAATGTGGTTATACATGACATTAAAATTCCAAAAGCATTCAGATATAAGGTAAGGGGAAATTCCCAAACCCAACTCTCATATTTTGGGGTTTTTCCAATTTCAACACGTTTTTAGTATGGAAATTCCATAAGAATATTTTTCTTATTTACATATTACTAATTTGGGGATATAAAGTTTTTCATTGTTTTTCCAAAATAACAATAATTACAAATATACACCTTCTTTTTACATTTTAATGATGGTTTCTACTTCACTCATCGTTGATTGTTCTATGTCAAGAATGATACCCCCTCCTAATTTTTGGTGAAAATGTTCATGAATTAGTTATTTATGATTTTAAACCCATTAATTTCAATAGTTTATTTTATTTTTATGTTCAAAATATGATTTATGTGGCATGAATGGCAATTTAAATGTTATGAGGTGACAGGTGCCCCCAGAATTAAATAGTGCTACATGAATCATATGATGTGACGGGTGCACCCAGAATTATAATGCTCACAAATGAATTGGATAAAGTGATGAATCTCTTGTGTTATAGGGAAATTATGATATATCATTATACATTAATTTTCAAAACTATGTATGGTAGATTTCCACTAAGACATGATGTTTCATTTTTATGCATTTCCACATTCCATGACTTTATCTAATGTTTCCTATCATGATTTTTTATGATGATGTTATGATTACGCTCACCCCGAATATATTGATCTTATCTATCCTCATGCATTGATTTTAGATCAACCATTTATGTGTATATCCCCAGGAGATTATGTGTACTAAGCTGTTTTCAAGGGATAATAAGAAGCTGGCGAAGAGTGAATTAAATAAATGTTTGTGTTTGAGGTTGTAATTTTTATTCTTGGTCCATGATTTCACAATACACTAATCCTCTACATCCTTGTGGGGGTAATACTATTTTTTTAATGATTTAATAGTAATTTATGGAATGGTTGGGTATCCAGAAGAATTCTCCTATGTAACCTATTAACCATATGAATAAGCCGATTCTAATATAGATTGAAGGGTGTCAGCAATCCCCATGGGTTGGCGGCAAGATCCTTGAATTATACAAAATGAATATGGGAATGGATATAAAACTAACAATATATAATAAATATTACAAATTAGTAAAAATAAAAATGAAAACAAACTTGTAAAAGTGTACCAGAAGACAAAAAGGTATTAAAACCCAATGTACAACTTTAATGTACCATAAAAACTATAAGAAAAAACATCCCAATTCCAAAAAAATACAGAACTCTCCATGTACACATATCAACATGTAGAATTACCTCCAAGTTGTTATTTACCCCTACTCGAACCTAGATGGATGAAATCTAAAACACCTGAAGGCATAAAAAGGGTGTGAGAAAAATCCCAGTAAGGTATCACCATGGATTCCATAACATGATGGAAATGTAAAATTAACCCAATAATGTTCTTCAAATTTTTGAAATAAACAGTTTTTTAATTTAATGGGAATATTTACACAAATCATTCATTACATTTCAAAATAAGGAAATACATTATCAAATCATTCTTCAAATTTTAAAATGATGAAATTACATTTTACAATGTTCCTTTATAGAAAATTTGACAATTAAACATGATTATATAAACAAGAATATATAAATTCACCTGGCATGTAAAATATTTTTCAACTATTGTATACATATTTTTTCCATATATAATTAAATGTGGAAATATACATCTTCCAAAAAGTACGATTGTTCAGGTTGTGGGATCCTCACAAACACATGTTATAACTCGTATGGACTACACACATCCCTCTGAAATACAGTGAGATGACAAATCTTTGTTCGAATAGGGAATAAAGATGTGATGACAATTATATTGTAACTGTTTAAAAGTTTCAAACTCTTGCTAGAGAAATTCAAACCTTGCATGATTGTCCCAATAAATCAATAATTACCTAGGATTTTGTGTTCCCTAGTAAAATTAAATGATAGGAAATTTATTTTTAGAAATCATAAAATTAGATTATGACCCATTCCCCCATTTCAAAAATACCAATTTCGATTTAAAACCCAAAATTGGGTTTTAATCAAATATACGCATTTTCACAAAGATAAAACCTGATGGTATCTATAAAATACATATTAATCCAGTTTTTAAAAATTTTTATTTTAAATCCATTTAGAATTTATTTTATCAATCAACATTAACAGTTAAATTCATCAATTAAATTTGAAAAAATATACATCAATTTTACCACAAACCATAAATTCAATGGAATTGGGGTCTTAATAATTCTTCTATATTATCCACACTTGAATTTATGTTATGAAATATAAATTCCTTCAATTTCAATAAAAACAACTCAATTCAATAGAATTGGGGGTTATCCAATTTCTTGCCAAAACCCCATTTTTATAAACCCAATTAAATATATTTGGTCTTTTCAAAAAAACCAATTGAATTCAATTTAATCAAAATCATGAAATTAAATTTAATTAAATGATTTAAACTTTATAACAAAAGTTAGGGTTAATAAAAATCATTCATAATGATGGAACCACCTATATTGAGATCATTGGATCTTAATTCGCCAAACAATAATTGGGATTCATCAATGAATAATGATGACCGTGGAATCAAGGAAATGAGGATCAAACATAGTATTACGATAGAATAAAAGAGGGTATTATACCCAAAAAGAAACAAGGGGATCCTTATAAACTTATGGAGGATTGGATAGATCATGGGAGATAGATATCATGGTGAGGATACTAATAGGGAGATGATGCAATGGCATTTCCCATAAATCGAATAACTTAAGGGAGGGGAATAAGGGGAATGAAATCCTCATTAAATTTTCCATGGAAGAAGAAATGACATGGGGAAATTCTATGTATATTTATCACTAAAAATAATGGGTTATGGATTTTTATTTTCTATTTCAGATAAAAAAAAATCAACTTTCCAGTTTACTACAAATGGCGACATTGTTTATGAAATTGTGTGGACAGACAATGAAATTATTTTAAATGGGAAAATTGCTTATTCTAATAGGTAACATGAATTTATTACCCTTAAGATAAATGTGAAATGTACCACTGCATTGTTTTTCATGGTTTCCTCATAGAGGACACACAGTTTGGGAAAATCGTGTAGCCACTGTACAAAAGCCCCCAATTTTCAAAACACTTAAAATTTAAACATGAAACAACACCCAAAAGAACCAAACCAAATAATGAAAAAATATTTGTTTTGGAATAAAAGAATATAGGGTAATTTGATTTGATGAAATTTACATCCGGTTGTGAATATTGAAACGAACATTGTGAGATCCATAGGGAATTGTTATTCCCCCAAAGGTCGTCACCTCAGTTGTAGGTGCCACTTCAATTGGATGATTGTTCCTTATGTACACAACCACATATAGATTCTTTTCAATTCCCACTTCAGGGGTTGGGGATCCATTATCATACCATATATATTTTTCATGAACCACCCTCAACCCAATTATTTATGATTCTTTCACATCTAATAAATGAGTTAATGAATAATATTAATTTTTTGGTAATATCTAAGGGAGAGATGATAAGAATATTTATCTGGAAAATGGTTTGACTTCAATCCCAAGGGTATCACTATTTGAAATTTCATCCCCATGACTCCTTCAATACTTATCCCTCAGATAAACTAACATCCAAGTGGAAAACATGATGACCTAAAGATGTAGGTATAATTGAAAAACCCATTACTCAGCTAGTCAAGGGACATGTGATTCTATGAGTGTAGTTCATTTCTTATATATCTTAGAGGTATTGCATCCCCTCTGCCCGAGGAATGTAGATTTCATCCCTCATTTGGAATATCCCAATTTGGAATATTAATATAAAGAGGGGGAACTTTCATATACAGTCATTAGAGATGATCTGTTTATATATCCAAAAACTCTACATGGAATAAAGAAAAATAGAATCATTTTCAACATCTGAGTATCATAGTATTTATATAAGACCATAGAAATATTCCATCAAGGAAAAGTAGAGATGTATCTCCATCCTCCTGAATATTCTTTCATTGGATCATCGGGGCTATTTCTACACCCCTCCCCATGTTTCCCACCAAAGCATTACAATTAATTGTTAGCACTATAGTCCATTCTCCATCCAATGGACCGATCCTGCCTCTGCAGAAAGCCCTACATGTCTCTCTCCCTTGAACCTATGGTTATAGATCAACTCCTCCCTCATTATACTGTATTTTAAACAACCTCACCATATCCCTTTCAAGTGTGTGATCCCATTTCATCACATAATTGAGGGTGAGACCATAAGAAATAGTGGTTTGTGTCAATTCATTTGGGCCACAATGATTTTCAGAAGAAGACATGTCCCATATTTGTAATAGGAAAAGGGGTTGTCATTCACTGTGATCTTCTTGTATGTATCCCTTGTGTGATCTACTACAAGAAACATAGATTCCCCACAAACTAATGTAGGGAGTTTGGATCATGGTAGACCTTGATATCGACAATGGACACCAATTACCTACCTTGGATTTCCAAGTGGTATGAACACTAGTATATGGACCTCTTTAAATCAATATTCACCATTCCCGAAAAAAGAGGAATTGGTTAAAACATTAGAGGCCATGTGGCCTGATTCAGTTAATAATGCCATCTTTTTTACATGTAAAAAGGTCGACTCCTTATGTTGTTGTGGATCAGTCGAAGAAAATTTAAACTAGAGGGGGGGGATCAGATACTCATATTCCCCATGTGTGCATCAACAAAACGGTATAAGAAATGGATGTCCCATACACACATAGAGAGGTGTGGGTTCCTCCCATAGAGGATGTGGCACTACAAGTTATACAATTTTTCCAACGTCAACACTGCTTGGTTGAAACACTTCTGCACTGCTAGAGCCAATGCCATAGTGATAGTTCTCAACAACACACCCATATGTGTGTCCTGAAGTAGAGGCATCAACACATAGATCAAAATGATAATTAATCCTTCCAGTCTGGCCGTGGATGGCTCATTGCAAAAAATATATATTTTGGTGACATTTAAAAAAGAATCACATGTTTATAGACAAATACGGAAAAAATTTGGTAATTTATATATGTTTTATGAACAATGTACCTAATTAAATTATGTTTTCAGAAAAAAAACTACAAAAAATTTAAAATTAGATCTCAATTCTATAAAACATACCTAATTTATTAACATTTTTTAAAAACCTCCCAAAATAAAAAATCATCATTGATTTTTAATGTGGAAATTTTAAAGATATTCTCACCACTATTATAAAACATTTCTAATTATATATAAGTATAATTATATTAATTTTACTATATATTTATAAGTAATTTTATTTATCGTAACTAATTATATATCTATATATAAAAAATTATGATTATATATGAATAACATTGCATATATTTAAAAATCAATATATATATATACAGAAAGATATATATATTTACTTAAATATCCCATTGGGTGTAGTTCAATGGAATCTTCCCATATGAGTCCTAGCATGACCTCATCGTGTTCTTCCAGTAATTTGTATGTATCATGTTTTTATTTGTATTATCTCTAATTTCCCAGCATCTATGTAAATATAATTTTTGATATAAATTCATATTTATAAACTCACACACACACACATATATATATAAACATGTATATAAATATATAAGTGTATTCATATATATATATATATAAACACACACACACTAATATATATATATACAAATATTTTAAATATAGACATGTTTCTAAAAATATGAGTTTATTTTTGCGACATTTTACCATTTTGATAGAATAATACTATCTTAATGACTTTTTTGAAATGTTCATTAAAACATGGAAAATTATATAAGTGTATCACTCTATGAATTTTCATATATATATAAATAAATAATTACAATTATAATTATTAATATGTATACAGAATCACACACCAACATATTAATATATATATATATATATATTATTCATATATATTTATATATATTAATATAATCGTATGTAACTCAAATAATTTATATATGCATTTATATATTAATTTTATTATATATAATTGGATTAATTTATATATTAATATATATTAATATAAAAACACACTTATACAGATAAATATATAGATAATTATAATTATAATT
The DNA here is from genome assembly GCA_963277665.1 of Viscum album. Classification (NCBI taxonomy): domain Eukaryota; kingdom Viridiplantae; phylum Streptophyta; class Magnoliopsida; order Santalales; family Viscaceae; genus Viscum; species Viscum album. The sequence continues at coordinate 860,467,836 of OY728152.1, read as the reverse complement.
CAACGAATTTACATATAATTAAAAATTTACATAAAACATTGTATTTATCAAAACATATACATTATTATGCACACACACACACAAATATATATATATATATATATTAGAACAATATATATGAAAATTTTATATATATAAACACACACACACACACAAATATATATATATATATATATAAACACACGCATATTAATATATATTTAAATAAATGCACATATATTTATATTTTTATAAACACAGACACATATATATATATATTATGTTTAGTCATTTTTTTAAGAATACATACCTAATTATATATATATTCATAAATATATATATATATACACACAAATAGACACATGGATATATATATATAAGGATATATATATTACATTTAGATATATATATATATATATATATTAATATAAACATATATAAACATATATGTAAATATAGAAATATGTATATTAATATATAAATATAAATATATATTAATTCATATAATATTGAAATATAATAATATATTTATATAGTAAAATATAGTTTTAAATAAAAATTTGGTTCATAGGTGTTAGTTATGTTTTCTAGTTGGAGAACCTACCATCATCTGTTCGATTCATGTATTCAATAAATTTTTTTGATGGTGGCTCTTTAACTAGGGGATGGGATCTTTCTTGGAGGCATACAAAGTTAATATCTTGGGTATTCATTGGGTATTCGTGAGCACTTCCCCTGTTTAATTATTATAAAAAATATAGATTTAAAAAAAATTATATGGATTTGAGAGCATATTTTTATAATTTTGAAAAAAAATTATTAATGTATTTTTAGAAATGTCAGGAAATGATATTCCATTTATAGATGATTCTAAAATGAATTTGTATATATAAGAGGGAAATTTTAAAATGCCTCTAAAACAAAACAAAAAATCATATTATTTTACACAATTCCTTAGGCAACATGTGGTATCCCATGAACTTCCACATCATCACCTTTAAAATCCACCATTATGAGTGCTCCTTACCTCGCTAGAAGGCCTTAGGGAATTTGTGTAGCAAACAAAGATGTTTTACAATGGGCTCAGTTATGAAATAAAAAAACCATTTCTTGAATGGGATTTCATTAATCCATGGATTGTGGGCCCTTTTCCACTACAACTTGCACGACAACACTATTTCTATAGCTATATCTACTCATGGTCCCCCCAAACATCCTCTATAATGAAGAAGAAATCCTGCATGGCCCCTAGGATTATGATACCTGTAATCTATTATATGTCCCACATGTTGATTCTGATCTCCCCAGAGTGTAGGTGGAATGTGTAGCTCCATGGTTACCACCTACTCAATAGCTCTGACATGATGTCATAGTGATGAAATATGTGGACATTTCAGGATCATGTTTGATCATAGATCCAAAACTTCTTTATTTCTACAACATACTCATGGTATGACTATAATTCAAATTATTCCAGGGCCCTCTAATATATGATGTTCTCACCCATGAGTAACTAAAATCTTTCTATCCCCCTATTAGAGGGTCCCCCAATCCATCCTTTAGAACTGTCACATACATATGATGGGATGTCTCATAATCAAATTCATCCACATTTCCATTGATTAGACAATTCCAAATTTTTTATGTTGTATGAAATATGTGGTTGATCATGATGTGGTTTCAAATATCCTTTGGTGACTGGTACTATATATGAAAACCTCTAAACATGTTGGTTGAATCTTCCTGATTGGACATAGGGATGATCACATCATCCCTAAACATGACTACACATTGTGGTAACCTTTAGAGTTGTGGGTATTCACTTTGAACTAGTATTTTAAATTTAGTGAGTTTGTTGTAATCCATCTCACCCCAGATATTAATCCATATAATGAGGTTCTCTTCTATCTAATATCATTGATTTGAAGTATCATATACACCAATAATGGTCTTTTTTTAATAAACTGTGTATTTTTTGGACTAGATTGTGTAGGTCTACACATGATGGTTTTGTCATAAATGTCCTATTTGTGGAACCATTTATTGAATAAGTGGTCAGTTTCATGAGTGTTCTGGATAAATATCACAAAACTCTATTGAAGGTAATCATTTTTATGAAAATATTTCATTGTAATATTATTTATGATGAATTATTCAGGGAACATGTTCCTTGTATGTAATTGTGATGTTGGATTTCATTATTTTTCTATATTCCAACATTCCAATGGAGGGTGTAATTCATCACTTTATCAGTAATGTATACTCTTTGATAGAAACAAGATGATGTGATATCAGTTCCTACATACATGGATTCATCCTTGGAGCTCATTGACTAGTTTAAGTCTCCCTCATACAATTAATATGTGGTTTAAGGAAAGCCATCATGGTGCTCTAACATTTTCGATGGCCATTAGTTATGAAAATTTGGTGTGGAAATCCAGTGCTGTCTGGTAGTGGAACAACCTTCAGTCGATAGAGTAGTCACATTGGGCAATGATGTCATGTTTTTAGGCCACAACATTGGTCACATATATTCTTCATCATAAGAGGTATTCTCAAGGGCATGTAGCCCAAGAAATATGTTGTCGGTCCTAAGCTTTATAATTTCATAATAATGACTTTTGAGATTTTCCTCGGGCGTCTCATGTTTTACATGAGGTAGGCCATGAGTGTTATACCTTGAATAGTAGGAGATTGGTTAATCATAACATATGATTAGGGATGATTCCAAAAGTGCACCCCTATGAGTGAGTAAATTGAAGGTTTTCTAGAATGATTTGTATGAAAACATATAAAGGAAAACATAGGGATGTGTCTCCCAAAAAGGTAAAATGTCACAACATGAAGTGGTATATCCATAGGAGGTTGTAACCCATGGTTAAAAATTCTTGGGTCTGCACGTACAAGAAGGAATACTTAGGGTGGAATTTCCCATAATGGGGTGATTTCAACCTGGAATGGGATATGACCCAAGGAGGGAGGGACAAGTTTTTACCATTATCTTGGATTGAACTCCAAGGTAGGGCATACCTGGGGTAGCATGTCCCATAAAGTGGCGATTTCATCCTAGAAAGGGGTATGCTCGAAGGAGGGAGGGACATAGTTTTTCCATTATGTGGGTCAGAACTTCGATGTAGTGGATTAAAACCACATAATAGAAAGGATCTTGGAATTCGAGAGTTTGGGAGTTATGAAGAAGATGGTCAATGGGATCCCAAAGTGGAGATGGAGTTTAAAGATTATCACCATGGCTATGGTGATAAGTAATTAATTATAGACTATCCTGATGGATGATCTAATGATACAAGTGGGAGGAAAACTCAATGAACAACATTACAAATAATGTGGAAAAATGCATCATGGGAACTGCCTCAATGGGATGGGGAAATTATTCATTTGTGGGAAAGAATTCCATCATTCTCAATATTGTATAAAAGAATTATGAATAATGGATAATGTGGTGGATTAATGGAGAGAACTTCCCATGATCCAATAATTCAACATTAGAGATCAAGGGAACTATGCAATTATGGGCACTAAAAATCGAGTTCTTGAGGGTAATCAATGTCAATTTCCATCAAAGAAAAAGTATTGAGGGAATGATTATTCTAGCACTACTAAATATGTGAATCAAGAAAATGAAGTCATACAAGGTATAATTACTATTCAATCAATAAATGTAGATGTCTTATTTTGATTGTGGTTGTACACATTAATTTTTATCTTTCATGATTTCTAGAACTATAGAATCCAAGCCACAAAACCATGAAGTAGACATATATATAAAAACACTATGTAGTGAAATCCTTGAAACATATGTGTTTAACTCTTCTCCTGTTGGCATATTTGGGAAGGAACTTCTAGTGAATCTCATAATACTTCCCTTGGTGGAATTCAAAGCTATAATGGGAATGGTTGGATCTCATTATATAGAGAACATCTGAAATATCATAAAAATGAAATGTCTTTTAATATTCCTAACCAACCCATGATCTTCTACAAATTCATGGATGATCCCAGATCACTTTTGAAAAATCCTTCAATTTTATGGCTGTTGATTTCATATGAAGAAGAATATCACTACCAAATGGTTGACTCAATAGAAATTTCAAACCATGCAGAAATTCCAATCAAGAGGCAATACAGTGACATTTTTTCTAAAGAGTTACCCAGACATCCCCCTTGATTATGAGGTAGATTTCTCCATAGAACTCACACCTAGAACTACCCATATGTCCATGTGTCTTGATAGGATGGATCCTACCAAACTGGAGGTGTTAATGAATCAGATACAAAAGAATTTTGAAAAAAGGGATCATACAACCTAATGCCTCACCTTGGGAAGAAAATGTGGTCATTATAAAGATGAAGGATGGAACAATGCAGATGTGTATTGATTATACTGAACTCAACAATTATGTGGAGCTTAATAATACTCAACGGTGGATCTTCGTTCTGGATATCACCTGTTAAAGGCGAATAAGGAATATATTCCGATGAATGACCATTGCACAAGGTATGGTTTCAATGAGATTCATGTGATTATCTTGGGACAATGCAATTCCCATGAAATATTCCATTATTTTATTAATATAGTCTTTTTACATTACCTAGAATCATTTTTGGTAGTGTTTATCAAGGATATTATCATCTACTCCAATAGCAAGGAGGAACCTAAAGAATGCCTTTGACTTCTCTTGGAAATGTTAAGAAAGGAGAAGTTATACTCCATGTTGAAAAAGTGTCACTTTTGGATGAATCAAGTCATGTTATAGGGCTAAGGGATCAAAAAGATTTAATTTATGTTGACCCTTAAAACATTAGATAGAAAAATGGACTATACCAACCAGTTTACCAACAATCAATAGTTTTATTGGCTTAGTTGGGTACTACTGATGTTTTTTTAGAAATATCTCACGGTTATTAATCCCACTAAATAAGTTAATAAGGAAAGGGATAAAGAATTTATTGACGAATGAATGGGAGGAATGTTTTATGGAGATAAAGAGATAGTTTATCCCTCCATCTATACTCACATTTCTTAAAAGGGGAGAAATTTTAGTGACATAATGTGATTCTTAAAAGAATGGATTTGGTTATGTACTCATGAAAAATTATAATATGATATCCTACACCTCACATATGTGAGGATCTTTTATTATTATAACCCAACTCATGATTTACAACTAGAAAACGTGTTTTTCCTTAAAAATAAATCAGAACTACCTTTATGGTGAGAAATGTGATATAAAAACTGATCAACATATCTTGAATTATATATTCCAAAAAAGGTGATCATCATGCGTAATAGGAGGTAGTTAGAGATAATAAAGCACTACGATTCCTCTATTAACTATCATCCTGCTCATGTAAATAAGGTAGATAATTCTCTTAGAAAAAAACGACCTACTACTGTATCCATGTCGCAGATTCAGATAGAACATATCTTCATGTATATGAAAAAATGGTTTTGAAAATCATAAGGGTATGGGATACGTACTACCTTTCTCAAATTATTGTGCAACCATCAATCCAATAGATTATTATGGAGGCTCAAAGGGGTGATCTGTAGCTACAAAAGAGGGTAAATGATCCAATGTAAGGGAAGCTGCAATAGTTCCATATTGATGGTTATGGGGTGGTTGGGTTTGTAACACAGATCTGTGTGCCTTCATCACCCAGGATAAAGAAGGACATATTGGATAATGAATATAGATAAATATTCTCTAAAAATCATGGTAGCATGAATATGTACAAAAATCACAGTGAACACTTTTTGTGGGATAACATGACGAAGGAGTTTGTGGAATAGATATCAAGATTCTTGGTATGTCAGTAGGTCAAAAAAAAGTGACAAAAGTAAAAGGGATGAAGCAACCATTGCATATACACATGAGGAAATGGGAGAATGTCACTATAGACCTTTCCAAGCATCTCCAAAAGGAATCTAAAGAAAATAATGTGATATGAGTTATAGTTGACCAACTAACCATGAATACATGGTTTATCGCTATACATGAAGATCTCTTGCATGAACAACATGAATGGATATATGTGATGGAAGTGGTGAGACTGAATGGTGTCCCAATATCAATTGTATCTGATCCTGATCCTGTTATCGAATCTAAATATTAGTGTAGTCTTCAACATACCTTGGGCACTAAACTAAATTTTAGGATGACCTATCACCCCCAAGCTGATGGCCTATCTAAAAAGACTATTCATGCACACAAAGACATGCAAATATCATACTATATAGAATTAATATTTTTATGTGATCAGCATCTCCCATTGGTTGTGTTCTCATACAATAATATCTTCAACTCAAGTATTCAGATGGCTTCATATAAAGCCCTGTATGTAAAGTGTTGTAGAACTCCAACTTTTTAGGATGATTTTGGTGAAAGAAAGCTACATGGACATTATAATTTCTAATAAAGGATAGACAATGTTCAAGTCATCCAAAAAATATCAAATCTATTCAATGTTTCAAAAAGAACTATGCTGGAAACCGTGAAATCTACTAGCAGTTCGACATTGGAGACAAAGTATTCTCCTTCAAATATCACCATGTTAAAGAGTAGTCCAGTTCGGAATGAAAGGGATGTAAATCCCATGGTACATTTTCCCCTTTATGATCCTTGAATTAAAATGAATAGTGGCCTATTATCTTTCATTTCCACTCAATATGGATCTCGTTCATGATGTGTTTCATGTATCACTTTTGAGAAAGTACATTCCAGATCTCTCAGATGTACTGAACTCAGAGGTGGCACAACTAGAAGATGCTCTCTCTTATGAGGAGCTGCTAGTAATGATTTTGTATTGGACAGATAATTTTCAATGTATCAGCATAACCCACCATTTCAACGTGTTGTAAAGGAACCATATGTTTGAAGAAGAAACTTGGGAACTGGTGGAGGTGATGAAGGATAACTACCCTAACATGTTTCTATAAACGTAATTTCAAGGGAAAAAGATCATAAGGAGGGGATAATGTAATGACCCAAAGTATTATCAATGGAAATACCCTCTTATAATTATTCAATAATGTATAATCAAATTAATAAACACAATGACATATCTTGATACTAAATACTATGTGAAAATTAAACATAATTTTCCCACTTCTGTGTTTTTAATTTAAAAAAAATGTCATACACAGATGCATTCAAGATGGTTTTTGGGTTCTGAAAGAACAAAAATAATTTCTGGAATATGTAAACTCACACTTATAAATAGTGAAATATCCTTATAAATAGTGGCATACCCTTATGGAAAGTAATATCACTTTTATATTATATATATCAGATTTAAGTGAATGTAGTATACACCTATGTTTTGGAATAAGTAAATAAATGTTTTAAAAACGCTTTTTTTGATATGAATTATGATTTTAATTAAAACATAAATTAATAACATTTAGAAAATTATTTTTTAAAAAAGGACTTCATTTTTGGATTCTACATGTATATAAATGGTTAGGGTGATTTTTTGGGGATTTTTTTAAAATACAATAATTTTTGGTTACTTGTAAAAGACGATAATTTACGATAAATGATAAATACATGAATTATGATGTCATCACCTAATATATAGATGATTTAAGGCCATTATCTCGAAATCACATTCAGTTATTACTATACTTGGTCATGGAATCGTCTCTATTACAAGTATTGTGGAGAATAATAAACTAATGATTACAATATTTTGAAAACCCCTCTCCCCTCCACTATTAATAACACCCCACAAACCCTCATTTAATCACACCAATAATGCATCTTTCCTTTTCAAAAATCTAATCCAACATCTTCCCTAGACCATCCCCCACGTCCAAGAGATTTTGGTTTCACCAAATGGCCAATCCAAGGTTCCTATGTAGGATTCAAGAGATAATCATTCTCTCTAATTTCCATTAATTTCCTTTCAATTTACTGTTTTGTCCTTATCTCTCCCCACATATACCAATACACATGTAATGTTAACTCCATTAACCTACATATAATGTAATTTTATGATAAAAATGGTATAATATATCTTCCAACAACCCTCTCCTATTGTTTTTATTTTTGAATGGAATATGTTGTTTGTGAGATGTTAATTTATCACCATCAAGAACAACATGTTTTCATTTTCCATTACCACCTTTGGATATAGTCATAATTCCATTTTTTTCATTAAATTAGAATATTTTATTTTTATTAAATCATATTTAATTTTCTGTAACTATATTATGTACATATAAAAAAATTATTTAACAAAACAAGTTCATTATGGTCGAAAAATCAGACGAATTGTCCCAAATGATCAACATTATACTATTATCTAAAGATTCAAAAAAATGTTATATAACATAAATCATTTAAACTCATATAATATCATTAATAACATGAAATATTAGTTCTTTAAGTTTATCCGTTTTCTAAAACAACATCCCTTCATGAATACAAGTGAACCATTCAAGAAAACAATAAAAATTATCATTCCCAGACAATGATTTTATACTATACAACTAAACCAAATTCCCATTAATGAACCTAATATAAACTTAATGGATCATATTAATATATAAAATTTTCCTTTATTGTTAATCAATGAATATAATGTGGTTATACATGACATTAAAATTTATAAAGCTTTCAGATACAAGGTAAGGGGAAATTCTCAAACCCAACTCTCATACTGTGGGTTTTCCAAATTTTAAAACGTTTTTAGTATGGAAATTACTGAAGAATCATTTATTTTTCTACATATTTCCTATTATGGTATATAAGGGTTTTCAATATTTTTCAAAATGAACCATTTGTAGAAAAACACCCTCTTTTTACATGCCAACGATTGTTTCAACTTCACTCACCATTGATTGTTCGCTGTCAAGAATGTTATCCCCTCCTAATTTTGGGGAAAATTTTAATTAATTTGTTATTTATTATGTGAAACCCATTACCTTAAAGAAATGTTTGATTATTAATTTTGAAATATGTTTTATGTGGAATGAATGATAATTTAAATGTTACGATTTGATGGGTGCCCCAGAATTATATAGTACAATATGAATCTTATGATGTGACGGGTGCACCCAAAATTATAATGCTCTAAAATTCATTGGATAAAGTAATTAATATCATATGTTAAAGGGAAATTATGTTTTAACATGATACATGAATTTTTCACAACTATGTGTGTTAGATTACCACTAAGGCATGATGTTTCATTTTTATACATTTCCACATTCTATACATTTTTCTAATGTTTCCTATCATGATTATTGATGAAGATTTTATGATTATTCTCACCCATAATATATTTTTCTTTTAGACCCACTTGCTAGGATTTTAGCTGAACCATTTTTATTTATCTCCTTAGGTGATTATGTGTACTAAAGAGTATTCAAGTGACAATAAGAAGTTGTGGAATAGTGAATTAAAAAAATACGTGTTTGATATTGTGAATGTTTTGTTTGGTCCTTGATTTCCCCAGACACTAATCCTATGGATCCTTGTGTGGTAATACAATTATTTTTTTTATTATTATAATGATGTAATTTTATTTTATGAAAATGATGGGTGGATAGATGAACTATCATATGTATCCTGGTAACCTTATAAACAAGACGATCCTAATATGGATTGATTGGCGTTCACAATCACCATGGGTTGGAAGAATGCACCTAGAGTGATGAAAATGAATATGGGAATGAATTTTCAACTAACAATACCATATAAATATAACAAATTAGTAAGCATAAAATTGAAACCACACTTGTAATAGTGTACCAGAAGAAAATATGGTATTAAAACCAAATGTTTTATAACAATGTACTAGAATAACTATAAGAAATACATCGTAATACCCAAAAGACACAACTCTCCAAGTCTATAGATCAACATATAGAATTACCTCCATTTTGTTCTTTACCCCTACTAGAACCTAGAAGGAAAAAATCTCAATCACCTGAAGGTATAGGTAGGGTTTGAGCTAAAACCAGGGAGGGTGTCACCCTAGATTCCATAACATGATGCCAATGTAAAATTAACCAAATAAAGTGCTTTCAATTTCTGAAATAAACAGGTTTGTAATTTAAAGGGAATACTTCCACAAATCATTATTTACATTTCAAAATACAGAAATAAAGTATGAAATCATGCTTCACATATCCAAATGGTGGAACTACATTTACAAATATTCCTTTACCCAAATGTGACAATTAAACATGCTTATAAAAAAGAATACATAAATTCACAAGGTATGTAAAATAGTTTTCAAAAATTGTATACATCTATATTCCATATATAATCAAATGATGAATTTTTTCATCTTCTAAGAGGTACCATTTTTCAAGTTGTGGGATCATCAAAAACTCATGTTATTACCTGTAATGTGTACTCACATTCCTTAATAATGGAAAGATAGGACTAATCTTTGTTATAATGTGGAATAAAGATGTGATGAACTAAATTTAGTAGGTGTTTAAAAGTTTCAGTCACTTGCACCAGAAATTAAATCCTAGAATGTTTGTCCCAATAAATCAATAACTACCTTGGATTTAATGTTCATTAGTAATATTAAATGATGGGAAATTTATTTTTAGAGAAAATAATATAATATTAATTTCCATTCCCCCATTTCAGAAATACCAATTTAAATTTAAAACCCTACATTGGGTTTTAATCATATATATGTGTTTTCACAATGATATACCCCTATGGTTTACATCAAATCCATATTATTCCATTCTCAAAAATATTTATTTTAAATAAATTCAAAATTCAATTTGACAATCAACATTAATAATTATATTAAACAATTAAATTTTAAAAAATATAAATCAATTTAACAAAAAACTGGAAATTTAACAGAACATGTTCATAAAAATTCATCCCTAAAATACAATCTAGAATTTATTTTTTGAAATTTAAATTCTATAAATTTCGTTAAACAAGAACCAATTCAATTGAATTTGGTGTTATCCAATTTCATGCCAAAACACCAATTTTTTTAAAACTAGTTAAATATAATTGGAGTTTTCAAACAAACCAATTGAATTCCATTTATTCAAAATCAATAAATTGAATTTAATTAATAAATTGAAATTGAATAATAGAACATTGGGTTTATAAAAATCATTCACCATGATGGTATCACTTACATTGGGATCAATGGATCACAATTCACCAATAAAAAAACTGGGATTCATCAATCAATAATGATGATCATGGAATCATGGAAATGAGGATCAAACATAGTTTTACAATCCCAAAACTGATAGAATTATATCTATAAAAACATGGGGTACACATAACCATACATAGGTTTGGATAGATCATGGGAGATAGATATTAGGGTGAGGAAACTAATTGGGAGATAATTTAATGGAATTCCCCAATAATTGAATCAATTGTTATAGGGGTATGAGGGGCATGAAATCCCCTTTTGTTTTTTCATGGAAAATGAAATGACATGGGAAATTATATGTATATTTATCACCTAAAATAGGGGATTTATTATTTTTATGTTTGATTTCATATTAAATAAATCTTGTTCCTAATTAACTAAGAAAAGATACATTGTTTTAAAAATAGTGTGGACAAACCATGAAATTGATTTAAATGGGACACATTGATTATCCAAATAGCTAACATTAATTTATTATCCTTATGATTACTATGAAAATTCCCATTTCATTGTATTTCTTGGATTACTCTTAAAGGACACACAATTTGGGAAATTTGTGTTGCAACGATGAACATTCCCACAATTTTCATACTTATTAAACTTTATACTGGAAACAACACCAAATAGATTCCAATAAAAGCATGATAAAAAAATTGGTTTTAAAAAAAATAAAATAGGCTAATTTTTTTTTCATGAAATGTACATATGGTTGTGAATTTTGTAATGAACCATGGGAGATCCCCCAGGAAAAGGTTTCCCCCCAAAAGGAATAATCTTGGTTACAGGTTCCACTTCAACTGGAGGTTAGATGCCTATTTACACAACCACATGGAGATGATTTTCATTATCCACATTAGTGGTTGGGGATCCATTATATTATCATAATGTTTTATCATGAACCATCTACAACCCAATTATTTATGATTCTTTCTCATGTAAAAAATGTGCTAATGATTAATATTAATGTTTTGGTTGTATCTAAGGGACACATGATAAGAATATTTATCTATCCAATGGTTTGATTTAAATCCCAAGTGGATACCAAAATAAAATATCTTCCTCATGAATCCTTCAATACTTCTCCCTCAGATATAGTAACATCCATGTGGACTACAGGGTGACCTTAAGATGATGGTATACCCTAGAAAACCATTACTCACCTGCTCAATAGACATATGATTCTATGAGTGTAGTTCAGTTATTATATCTCATAAAAGTAATGTATCACCTCAGCCCAAGGAATGAATATGTATTAACACATGTGGAATATCGCAGTTAGGAATATTAATTCTATGTTTCGGATCTTCCATGTACATTGACGAGAGGTGACCAGTTTATAGAGCCACATACTCTACTTGGAATCATGAAAAAATAGCTTCACGTGGAACATCTGAGTGGCATAGTACTAATACTAGAACATAGAAATGTTACAAGAAGGAAAACATGAGATGGCACTCCATCCTCCTGAATCAGCTTACATTGGAGAAAAATGGCTATTTTTACTCCCCTCTCAGTGTTTCCCACTAGATCATTGCCATTAATTGTTGGCACTTTAGTCGCTTCTCTAGCCACTAGGCTGATCATTCCCCCAAGACTAACCCAACATATCTCTCACCCTTGAACATATAGTTATGGATAACCTCCTCCCTCATTGGACTTTATTTTTAACCACCTAAGCATATCCCCTGCATGTGTTGTCACGACCCGTCCTCGGGGCTCGTGCTATGACTATCCCAAGCCCGCCTTCCATAGGCCGTTGGCTGGCGACTAGCAACAAGGTGTAAATCCCTATAAAAAGGGAAGGCATTGCCTTTGTAAAGTAAACCACAAACACCACAGATCAAGCAGGAAGAAATAAACACTAAGTAAAAATGGAGTACAACAGTAAGTGCGGAAAAGTAAGTGGGCCAGTATACAAACCCAAACTGAAATTAAAGTACAACTGGAAAGGAAAAACTGCAACTGAAAAGTAATGTCACAACGTCGAGCTGTCCACTGGAAATCACACCTGAAAGGTGGGTACAGATAGCCACCACTGCTCCTCGGGTCCAGTCGACCGCTCCGAGTACGTGCCGCCCAGTGGTCCACCTCCAGGTGTCGTCCTGCTCCACAAGCCTCAACCACGATCAGTGATGTCCGTCGTCTGCAACCAACACAACGTAGTGCGGGCATAGCCTGTGCAAGGGTGAGTATAAGCTACTCAGTAGGGACCCCGAGACCCCCGAAGGTCTCCCAGAATCCACAAAGGATAATCCACAATGGAAAGATACAATCACGAAGTAACATCTGAAACTGCTTAGGTATGTGCCCATACATTTACGTAAGTCATCAATTCTCATTCGGCTCCAACATCTGAACCCAAGTACAACCCAGTCCACACAGGAATGAAAAAAGTAAATCCACACAAGATAGCACAACACAATCCACAATGGAAAGCAAAACAAGATTCAACTCACACAGGTATACTTCTTCATATGATGATAAAGATGACCAGATATTGCCACTGATTCATCTAAGTCGTCGGACCCACAATGGATCGATAGGTACTAACCCCCGCAATGGCCCACAAAGGATCTGCCCCACAACTAATCGATAGGTAACTAACCCACGCAATGACCCACAAAGGATCTGATCCACAAAGGATCGATAGGTAACTAACCCATGCAAAGACCCACAGAGGATAGGACCCACACAGGATCTGTAGGCGATGGCCCACACAGGACCGCTGAGCGCTGACCCACACTGGATCGGACCCACAAACGATCGGTAGCACTGACCTACAAAGGATCGTTGAGTGTTGTAGTCGTCGCTGTCGAATCCACTAAGGATCTCTGTACAGTCGTCATCATCACAGTAGCAGTCGCAGCCAGCTCTAGGGTTCCCGCACACAGCAAGCTCATTCATGAGGGTCCGCTCCACGAGCCGAGAGGCTGATACATAACCTGACACATAGTCCAGAGTTGATGTATCCAAAAGTTCTGTATCATCAACAGGAACTCAACATCGCAGACGGCGCATCAATCGGACGCCCGGTCTGAGAGTTATTGGCTTTTTCGTCCCAGGGGCCCGGATGGTTTTTAATTCAAAACCATCCCAACCGTACTCCACATGCGTCCAAACCTCGGGTGGATTAATCCAAAAGATCCTTCTTATTTAGAGGAATCCATCAAAGCAGATGGTATGTCAATCGGACGTCCGAAGCTCAAGATATGAGCATTTCCGCTCTGAGGGCCCGGTTGGTTTCATGTATGAAACAACCCGGCCGAACCCAAATTATTCCGAAACCTTAAGTGTGATATACCTAAATGACCTCCGCGATCCAAGGATCGCATCGATGCTGACGGCATGTCAATCGGAGGCTCGTAGCTCAAGATACGTGCAAAAGACCGAAAAGGTCCGAAACTGGGGGTATGGGCCCGGACCGACCCGGCCCAACCCCCCTGGGTCGGCCCGAACTGGGTCTAGGTCTGACCCGGCCAGCGTGGCCCGGCCCGGCCTGGGTGGCCCGCCCCGGCCTGGGCGCGACCCGACCCGGCCGACGCGGGCGCGGCCCATCCGCCAGGGGTCGGCTCGGCCGGTTACGGTGGAGCAGTGTGGGGGGCGTGTTGCCCCCGTGTGAGAGAACCGTGGCCCCGTGTGGGGCCGCCCTTGCCAGCGGACGCGAAACCCCGCCACGTCCCGTCCCTTGACGGACCCACGTGGTCACGGGTCTGTCGGCCGCCACAGCGGCTGAAGCCGCGGCGGTTCTCCTCCGCGGCGCGTCGGGCGCCGCCTAGCCGGCGTGGCGCACCGGTAGTTTGCTCCGTGGACCACCGAATGAGTTTAGGTGGTCGGAAATCCTTATCGTCTTCGCCAAAAGTCCTCCCGGGGTCCGCCCTTCACTGCGAGGACCCCGCATCGCCCGTGCGGCCTGCTTTGTCGACATCCATCGTTTCACACACCAAGAACGAAAGGGGCGGTGGGTTCGGACTTGTTCATTGGTCCGCACCCACCGCATTAGTAGTTTTAAAAAAAAAGTCTTACAACAATTGTAATCATATGCTGCGGGTATAAATCACAAAGATTTAAAGAATAAAAACCCATACCTCATCGTAGTCTTCAAACGCGAGTTCTTCGTGGAATTGATCGTCACGAGAGAAGAGGACGTCGCGTCGCGGAAGGGGCGTCGCGTCGTCGCGGAACACGGCGTCGCGTCGACGATCTATGAGGGTTAAAGAAAACACAAAGATAAAATTTCACGAATTAAATCCATGTTAAGGATAAAATCCAAAAAGGAAAAAAGATAAAAGATTCGTAATCCCCTACATCAATTGGGGTTGATCAAAGATTGTCGTGGGGAAGGATTGTCTCAGAAGAACGTTGTGGGAGGATAATCGTCGGCGTCACGGTACACGGCGTCGCGTCGTCGATCTCCGAAGGTTCGGCTTTCTTCGTCGCCTTTAGTCGAAGGTCGGCGTTCTTTGCATTCGTCATGTTCTTCGAGTTTTTCGTGAAGGAGGATGAAGATAGAGTTTCTCAAAATCCTCTCAACAAGAAACCCATCAAAAAAGGGTGTTGGTATTATTTTATTACATGCCAACAATATGAAAAACAAGATATGAAACGAACCATTAATTCGGTGAATTAATGGTAACGACTTAACTGTCCTTTTAATTGGAGCGTTAAGAGTTTTAGAAAACGCACCAGTTGACTTTCATTATTGAGGGGTTTTCGCGGGTGTGTTACTTAGAGGAAAAGAAACGGTGGGGCTCGTGCGGGCACCACCTCACAAATATACTAATAAGAGGGTAGGATATTTTGGATTGCACCCTATCCACTTCAACTTAGCTTAAGTGGCTTTAAGTGGCTTTAAGTGGCTTTAATTAAAATAAAATAAAGTTGTAGCACCACATTATTTTCTTTTCTTCACATAACCCCCAAAAATTAAAAACCACTCCCGAGCAAACACAACTCCGGAAAAGGCGTTTCTATGAAAATACCAGTGATATGATTCCATCGGTGCCCACAGAATTCGATTCCAAGCACCAGTTCAAAAGTTAGAAAAAAACCCCCTCGTTTGTTCACTGAACGTACCCGAGCCAAACTTCGGAAAATGATTCCGGGCACACCGGGCCTCGGAATCAGGTGCCATCAGAAACTAAATTCTTGTAAAATTCCAATGAAAATTAAGAAAAAAAATTCCCTTGAATTTTACGGGTCTATACATCACTCCCACCTCAGGGATTTACGTCCCCGTAAAGATACATCATAAACTAGGGAAACAAATGTGGGTACTGAGCATTCATCTGAGCCTCCCGCTCACAATTGATCTCTTGGAGGTTCCCGTGCTGCCATCTGATGCGCACTAGAGGAATCGACCGTCCACATATGACCCACTCATATCGATCCTCGATCTCCACCGGGACCTCCGCAAAATTCACCCCATCATCAACGTCTAGCTCCCCATGTTTAATGATATGCAACGGATCGTGCACGTATCTCCTCATTTGGGATACGTGGAAGATTTCGTGCATCCGGTGCAACTGAGGTAGTAGATCCAGGCGATAATCCACCTCGCCAATCCTACTGAGGACCTGGAAGGGTCCGATGAAGCATGGAGACAACTTGCTGCCTGAGCCAAATCTCCGTAAACCATGTCGAGGTGAGACATGCATGAAGACGTGGTCGCCATCCTCGAACTCTAGTGGCCTTCCCCTCCTATGAGCATAAGACTTATGCCGGCTCTGAGCTTTCCTCATCCACTCTTTGATGACCTGGACCTTCTCTGTCGTGGCTCGGACCATCTCTGGTCCCACAAGTGCTGACTCCCCAGGGTCTGTCCAGCACAAAGGAGATCTGCAAGGACTGTCGTACAATGCCTCGTATGGTGCCATCCC
Source organism: Viscum album (assembly GCA_963277665.1). Classification (NCBI taxonomy): domain Eukaryota; kingdom Viridiplantae; phylum Streptophyta; class Magnoliopsida; order Santalales; family Viscaceae; genus Viscum; species Viscum album. The sequence goes on along the minus strand of OY728152.1, from coordinate 860,450,806 downwards.
GATGGTTGAGTGGTAGATGTTGTTATACGCAAACTCCACCAAGGGTAGGTGGTCCTCCTAGTTGCGACCAAGGTCGAGGACACATGCGCGGAGCATGTCCTCGAGAGTCTGAATGGTCCACTATGTCTGACCATCCGTCTGAGGGTGAAAGGTGGTGCTTAGACGTAGCTACATCCTGAACGCCTCCTACAACCCCTTACAAAGACGGAAAGTAAAGTGAGCATCTCGATCAAATACGATGGATGATGGCACACCGTGAAGCCGTACAATCTCCTGAACGTAGAGATGCCCCAAGTTGTCCACTAAGCCCTGCTCTTTAATGGGTAAGAAGTGAGACGACTTGGTGAGTCAGTCGACAATCACCCGAATGGAGTCGTGACCTCTAGAAGTGCGTGGAAGCCCAGTCACGAAGTCCATATATATCCCGTCCCACTTCCACTTCGGGACCCTTCAAGGGATGTACCAATCCTGCTGGTACCTGATACTCTGCCTTCACCTGCTGGCAGGTGAGGCATCGAGAAATGAACTCTACCACAGCCTTCTTTATGCCTGGCCACCAGTGCTGTCATCTGAGGTCCTAGTACATCTTCGCAACTCTAGGATGTACCGCCAAAGTAGAAGTGTGAAACTCTCTCAGCACCTCCTCCCATAAGGAAACTGGTACCAAGGTACGTCCTCTGAAAAGGATGTCTTGCTCTGATCCAAAGGAGAAACCATCATGTTCCTGTCCTAAGGATATCTGTGCACACCGCGTCTCATAGTCAGTGTCCCCACGCTGTGCCTCTCTGACCCACTGTAGTAGTGGAGGAGATACCGTGAGTTACTGAAGGAAAGCTGATCCATCTCTATCCAAAAAAGGATATCTGCAAAGCGGCTAGCTGCTCTATCGCCTCCTCGAGTAGCTGAATGCCCATCCTCCTACTGAGAGCATTGGCTACCACGTTCCCTTTCCTAGGAGTATAATCTATCTCAAATTCATAGTCCTGGAAGAACCCGAGCCCTCGTCGTTGTATCAGGTTCAGGTCCTTTTGAGAGAAGATGTACCTGAGACTCTAATGGTCAAAAAAGACTATAAAGCACTCGCCCATAAGATAGTGTCGCCATGTCTTCAGAGCGAAGACCACTTCTGCTAACTCCAGGTCATGGGTAGCATAGTTTTACTCATGCGGCCTCAACTGACGTGATCCATAGGCGATCACTGCCCGCTCTTGCATCAGGACACATCTGAGTCCGGTATCTGATGCATCGCAGTAGACTACGTACCCAACTCCCTCCTCTGGAAGCCTCAAGATAGGGGCGCTGGTCAATCTCTATCTTAGCTCCTGGAAGCTCTGCTGACATCTGTCTGACCACAAAAATGGTTTCCCCTTCTTCTTAAGAGCTGAGAGTGGTGCCACAACTCTGGAAAAGTCTGGAAAAAATCTCCAATAGTATCCAGCTAGTCCCAAGAAACTCCGCACCTTCGTCATGGTCTTGGGTGGCTCTCAAGATAGCACTGCCTCGATCTTCACCGGATCCACCGAAACTCCTGCCTCAGAGATGACATGTCCCAAGAAGTGGACCTCACGTATCCGGAACTGACACTTCGAGAGCTTTCCATAAAGCTAGTACTCTCAGAGTGTGTCTAGTACAACCCGTAAGTGGTAGGTGTTCTTCTCCTCAGTCGTCGAGTATATCAAAATGTCGTCGATGAAGACTACGACAAATAGATCGAGGTATGTCTGAAAGATCATGTTCATGAGGCCCATGAACACCGCTGGAGCATTGGTTACGCCGAATGGAATAACCAAGAACTCATAGTCGCCACACTGACATGTGAAGGCTGACTTCTGCATGTCCTTGTCCCGAACTCTGAGCTGATGATAGCCAGACCTGAAGTCTATCTTCGAGAACCACCGTTATCCCTTGAGCTGATCGAAGAGGTCATCAATCCTCGGTAGCGGAAACTTGTTACTCAATGTCACCTGGTTCAGGCGACGATAGTCGAAACAAATTCACAAGCACCTGTCCTCCTTCTTGGCGAACAACATTGGGGAAGCCTAGGGTGAAACACTGGGTCGGATGAATCCCTTGTCGTACAAGTCCTCCAACAGTACTCGTAGCTCTCGAAGCTCAACGGGGTCCATCCGATATGCTGGAGTCGATATCGTGGATGTCCCGTGGTATAGGTCAATATGAAAGTCTACCTCTTTATGAGGAGGTAGTCCTGGAACGTCGTCAGGAAAGACGTCCGCATACTGATCCACCACTGCAGGAAATCTAGGACTCTGCACGTCAACTACTCCTAGGATGAGGCTAGCCAACTGATGAGTGATGGGATGTCCTATCCTCTGCAGAAGTCCATCCTGGGCTGCAAAGGATCCCTTCTCACCGGTGAAGGTGAACCTGCTCCCGCCGGTGCGTACACATCACACCTTGCGCCTAATATAGTCAATCTGTGCATGGACTGTAGATAACCAATCCATGCCCAAGATGACGTCGTAAGGCCTCGACGCCGCTATAAAAAGATCCCAGATGAAGCTCTTGCCTCCTAGAGTAAGCTCACACTACCGGCACCAGTGTTTGATCGTCGAGTCTGCTCCCGTAGGGGTCTCTAACCGTAATGATCGATCTAACGGCTCTGTCGGAATCTCCGAGCTCCGAACAAGGGTAGAGGCTATGAAAGTGTGACTCGATCCTTTGTCTATAAGAACTGCAGCAAGGGTGGAATAGACACATATACTACCTCGAATCATCTCAGGCGCGCCGTGGTCGTAGGCCTCTGCTACATGCAGTTGTGCCTGTCTCTACCCGCTATCTCCATGTGGTCGGGGTGGACCTCCTAGTGGTGGTGGTGGTAGAGCTTCAAAGCATCGCCCACCACCTGCTGCTCGGCCAGCTCCTCTGCCTCGTCCGCCTCCTCCATGCAGACTTCCACGGTCGACCCTCTCCCTCTGCCTAGGTGGCCCCTCAACCGTCTGCTGCTCCTCAGCACAGTGGGTCGGGTAGTCACGAGCCATGTGGCCCTGCCCGCCGTATGTGTAGAACTGCCTGCCTCTCGAAAGACTGGGTCCACGCTGTGTGCCCCACACTGCTGAGCCAGTGTCCTGAGGTCGTCTGTGTGAGGGTTTGTTCTTCCAGGACCCATGAGTCATCCGTCGACTACCTTCCATAGAAGACTCTGCTAAGTGCTGCCCCGCAGTAGGTCTTGCAGCTGATGAAGGCTCGGCAAGGAAGCTCTCGATCAAAAGGGCTCGCTCCAGTACTCCTGACTGAGTCGAAATGCTGAGGGAGATCAGCGATGCCCTAATCTCATGTCTCAATCCCTGCTCAAAGGTCCGGGCCCAGAAGAATGGGTCCCGTACCATGTCTGTCGAGTAGCGCGAGAGATCCGTAAATCTCACCGAGTACTGGGCGACCGTCAAGATGCCATACCGTAGCTGAATAAGCTCCTGGATGCGTACCGCACTGAGGGTGGCCGGGATGAACTCTGAGCAGAAGAGGCTCTTAATGTCTGTCCAGAGAAGAGATGCATCATCATACACCTCGAGCATCATGCTCTACCATCGGCCCGCTGCCGCATGCAATAGGCTCGCTGCGAGGATCACCATGAGGTCTACTGGTGTCCTCACTAACCTAAAAACTCTCACCACTACCTCCAGCCAGTCCCCGGCTGCCTGGGGATCTGTCTCCCCACGGAACCTGGGCGTTCTCTTGTGTTGGAACACATGCAGTGCACTAAGGCGACTTGCATCATCAGCGGCTGGGCTGGAAGCATCGTTGGCTCGGCGGGTAGAGGTACCGCCGGTGCCTCTGCTGTCAAAGGGCCCTGCATCGAGGCCTCATCGCTCGATGGGCTGTCGTCATGCTCAACTCTCGGAACCCTAGCTGGATGTCATCATGGGGGAATCCTAAAAAGAAACAGGTGTGCCACGGTCAAAACAGTATACATGGTGGGCTGACATAAATTAATCACAAATAAAACTTGAAACACACACGCAATCAATGTTTTTGTGCATTATGTCGGAAATTAGAAGTCTGGGTCCTGTTGTACGGATACGTTGGTCGCCGCACCAACACTGGACTCCCTAGACTGATAACCACACCCAATATGCTAAACACTATTGCTTCACATAGAAAATGATCAGAGTCCCAAGTTCTGTGTTAGAATCAAACTCCTCTGATACCAATTTGTCATGACCCGTCCTCGGGGCCCGTGTCGTGACTACCCCAAGCCCACCTTCCTTAGGCCAGGGGCTGGCGACTAGCACCAAGGTGTAAATCGCTGTAAAAAGGGAAGTCATTTCATTTGTAAAGTGAACCACAAACACCACAGAGAATGCAGGTAGAAGCAAACACAAAGTAAAAATTGAGTACAACAGTAAGTGTGGAAAAGTAAGTGGGCCAGTATACAAACCCAAACTGAAAGTAAAGTACAACTAGAAAGGAAAAACAGAAACTGAAAAGTAAAGCCGCAACGTTGAGCTGTCCAATGGAAATCCCACCTAAAGGGTGGGTACAGATAGCCACCACTACTCCTCGGGACCAGCCGACCGCTCCGAGTATGTCCCGCCTAGTGGTCCACCTCCAGGTATTGTCCTGCTCTGCAAGCCTCAACCAAGATCAGTGTTGTCCGTCGTCTGCAACCAACACAACGTAGTGCGGGCATAGCCCGTGCAGGGGTGAGTATAAGCTACTCAGTAGGGACCCCGAGACCCCCGAAGGTCTCTCAGAATCCACAAAGGATAATCCACAATGGAAAGATACAATCACGAAGTAACATCCGACACTGCTTAGGTATGTGCCCATACATTTACGTAAGTCATCAATTCTCATTCGGCTCCAACATCCGAACCCAAGTACAACCCAGTCCACACATGAAAGAAAAACGTAAATCCACACAGGATAGCACAACATAATCCACAAAGGAAAACATAACAGGATTCAGCTCACATAGGTATACTTCTTCATATGACGATAAAGATGACCAGATATTGCCACTGATTCATCTATGTCATTGGACCCACAAAGGATCGATAGGTACTAACCCCCGCAATGACCCACAATGGATCTAACCCACAAAGTATCGATAGGTAACTAACCCCCGCAATGACCCACAAAGGATTTGACCCACAATCGATTGATAGGTAACTAACCCCCGCAAAGACCCACACAGGATCTGTAGGCGCTGGCCCACACAGGACCATTGAGCGCTGACCCACACAGGATCGGACCCACAAAGGATCGGTAACACTAACCCACAAAGGATCGCTGAGTGTTGTAGTCATCGCCGTCGAATCCACTGAGGATCTTTGTACAGTCGTCGTCGTCATAGTAGTAGTCGCAGCCAGCTCTAGGGTTCCCGCACACTGCTAGCTCGTTCGGGAGGGTCTGCTCCACGAGCCGAGAGGCTGATACATCAACTGAAACATAGTCCAGAGTTGATGTATCCAAACGTTCCGTATCATCAATAGGAACTCAACATCGAAGACGGTGCGTCAATCAGACGCCCAGTCTGAGAGTTATTGGCTTTTTCGTCACAGGATCTCGGTTGGTTTTTAATTCAAAACCAACCCGACCGTACTCCACCTGCATCAAAACCATGGGCGGAGTAAGCCAAAAGATCCTCCTTACATAGAGTAATCCATCAAATCCGACGGTACATGAATCGGACGCCTAAAGCTCAAGATATGAGCGTTTCCGCTCCGAGTGCCCGGTTGGTTTCGTGTACGAACCAACCCAGCCGAACCCAAAGTATTCTGAAACCTTGAGTGTGATATACCGAAACTACCGTCTCGATCCAAGGATCGCATCGCCGCTAACGGCGCGTCGATTTGAGACTCGTAGCTCATGATACAGGAAAAAGTCTGAAAAGGTCTGAAACAGGGGGTATGGGCCCGGACCGACCCGGCCCAACCCCCCTGGGTCGCCCCGAACCGGGTCGACCCGACCCGGGTCCAGGTCCGACCCGGATGGTGTGGCCCAGCCCGGCCTGGGTGGCCCGGCCCGGACTGGGAACGACCCGGACCGGCCGGCGCGGGCGCGGCCCGGCCGCCAGGGGTCAGCTCGGCCGGTTACGGCTGAGCGACGCGAGGGGCGTGTTGCCCCCGCGTGAGAGAACCGCGACCCCGCGTGGGGCCGCCCTTGCCAGCGGATGCAGAAGCCGGCCGCGTCCCGTCCCTCGCCGGACCAGCATGGTCGTGGGTCTGCCAGCCACCGTCGCGGCTTCAGCCGCGGCGGTTCTCTCCGGCGGCGCACTGGGCACCGCCGCCTTCCCCCGCTGGCGCCGCCGTGCCGGCGCGGCGCACCGGCTGTTTGCGCCGCGGACCAACGGATGAGTTCTGCTGGTCGGAAATCCTTACCGTCTTTGCCAAAAGTCCTCCCGGGGTGCATCCTTCATTGCGAGGACCACGCGTCGCACGTGCGGCATGCTTTGTCGATATCCTCCGTCTCGCACACCAAGAACGAAAGGGGCGGTGGGTTCGGACTTGTTCGTTGGTCCGCAACCACCGCGTTAGCAGTTTTTAAAAAAAATCTTACAACAATTTTAATCATATGTTGCAGGTATAAATCAGAAAGATTTAATGAATTAAAACCCCTTCCTCGTCGTAGTCGTCGAACGAGAGTTCTTTGCGGAGTTGATCGTCGCGGGAGAAGAGGATCGTCGCGTTGCTGAAGGGGTGTCACGTCATCGCGGAACATGACGTCGCGTCGATGATCTCTGAGGGTTAAAGAAAACACACAGATTAAATTTCATGAATTACATCCATGTTAAGGATAAAATTCACAAAGGAAAAAAGATAAAAGATCTGTAATCCCCTACCTCAATCGGTGTTGATCGAAGATTGTCGCAGGGAAGGATTGTCGCAGAAGAACGTCGCGGGAGGAGAATCGTCGGCGTTGCAGTACACGGCGTCGCATCGTCGACCTCCGAAGGTTCGGCGTTCTTCGTCGCCTTTCATCGAAGGCCGGCGTTCTTCGCGTTCTTCGCGTTCTTCGCGTTCGTCGCTAAGGAGTATGAAGATAGAGTTTTTCCAAATCCTCTCAACAAGAATCCTGTCAACAAAAAGGGTGTTGGTCTTATTTTATTACATGCCAACAATTTGGAAAACAAGATAAGAAACGAACCATTAATTCAATGAATTAATGGTAATGACTTAATTGTCCATTTAATAGGAGCGTTAAGAGTTTTAGAAAATGCACTAGTTGACTTTCTTTAATGAGGAGTTTTTGTGGGTGCGTTACTTAGAGGAAAAGAAACGGTGGGGCTTGTGCGGGCCCCACCTCACAAATATCCTACTAAGAGGGTAGGATATTTTGGATTTCACCTACCCGCTTCAACTTAGCTTCAGTGGCTTTATGTGGCTTTAATTGGCTTTAAGTGAAATAAAATAAAGTTGTCGCACCACTTTATTTTATTTTCTTCACTTAACCCCCAAAAATTAAAAACCACACCCGAGAAAACGCAACTCCGGAAAAGGCGTTTCTAAGCAAATACCGGCATTGTGATTCCATCAGTGCCCTATGAATTCAATTCCGAGCACCGGTTCAAATGTTAGAAAAAACCCGCTCGTTCGTTCACTGAATGTACCGGAGCCAAAATTTGGAAAATTATTACGGGCACACCGGGCCTTGGAATCAGGTGTCGTCAGAAAATACGTTCTTGTAAAATTCCAATGAAAATTAAGAGAAAAAAATTCCATTGAATTTTACGGGTCTTTACTTGTGTGTGTTCCCATTTCAGTACATAATCTAGGGTGTGTCCATAAGAAATAGTTGTAAGTGGAAATTTATTTTGGCCACAATAATTTTCACATCAAAACATGTTACATATTTTACATATAGTTGAGGGTTTCCATTCACTATGATCTTCTTGTGTGTATCTCTTTTTTCATCTACTACAATAAACAAAAATTACTAACAAAATGATGTGAATTGTATGGATCACGGTTGACCTTACCATCGACAATGGTCACGAATTCCATACCTTGAATTTCCATGAGGTATGAACACTAGTATATGGACCACATTTCATCTTTAGTCACTATCTCCCTTAAGAGGAATGGTAAGAAAATTGAGAGGCCTTATAGCCTGATCCACTCAATAATGTCAACTTCTTACATTTTAAAAGGTCAACACTCTATGTTATTGAGGATCAATCGATGATAATTTATACCGGACTGAGTGGGTATGGGGATCAGATACTCATATCCCACATGTATGCATCAACCCAACCGTACAATAAAAGGATGTACCATACACCCATAGAGGGGGGGGGGGTTCCTCCCCTAGAGGCTGTGGCACCACAAGTTATATATCTTTTCCAGCATCAATATCTCTTTGTTGAAACACGTCCAAATTTCTAGAACCAATGTCAAAGTGAAGGTTCTCAACCATACCCCCAAATTTGTGTCTCATACTAGAGGCATCCACACCTAGATCAACGCGATAATGAATCCTTCCAATCTATCCACGGAAGCCTCATTAGAAAAAACTATAATTTTGTGACATTTAAAAAAACATCACTAGTCTATATACTCATTCTAAAAAATATTTCAAATTTATAGCTGTTTTATGAATAATGTATCTAATTTATGGTTGTTTTCATAAAAACGGAGATGAATTTAAAATTACGATGATTTAAATAAAGCATTCCAAATTTAATCACATTTTCTAAAAAAGTCTCTAACTTGAAAATCAATATTGTTTTTTAAGGTGGCTATTTTAAAGAAATTTTCACCACTATTATAAATAATTTCTAATTATATATAAGTATAATTATATTAATTTTCCTATATATATTTATAAATTTAAATTTATAATTGTAATTAAATATATATTTATATAAATATAAATATGATTATATATTAATACCTTATCACATATTTAAATATCTTAATATATATATATAAACACTATGATATATATATCTTTACATAAACTGCCCTTAGGGTGCTGTTCAATGGAATCTGCCCATATGAGTCGAAGCGAGGCCTCATCATGTTCTACCAATAATTTTTATGTAGCATGTTTTTAAACGTATTATATCTGGTTTCCGATTATCTATGTAAATATAATTTTGATATATATTCATATTTATTCACACACACACACATATATATAAACAAGTATATAAATATATATACATATAAATATCTATATATATAAACACTCACACATGCATATATATATATATATACATATATATAAAATATAGCAATGTTTGTAAGAATATTAGTCTATTTTAGCGACCTTATATTTTTTTTAAAAAAATAATACCATCTTAAGGACATTTTTGAAACGTTCATTAAAACGTGGATAACTATATATCTGTATATTCATATTAATTTTCATATATATATATATATATTTAATTATAATTATATATATATACATAATCACACAAACACATATTAAAATATAAAGATATATATAATTTATTCATATATATTTATATATATTCATATAATAATATATAACTCAAATAATTTATATATACATTTATATATTTATGTTATTATATATAATTGGATTAATTTATATAAATATACATATATGTATATATATTAATATAAAAACACACAAATACAAATAAATATATGGATAATTATAATTATAATTCTTCTAGTTTACAAAAAAAAACTACATAACAAATATTTATATTAAAAAAGACATTAATACGAACACACACACACACACAAACATATATTAATATATATAAACACACACATATAAATATATAATTATATAAATATATTTATATTTATATTTTAAAAAACACACATATATATATATATATTAGACACGTTTTTTATGAATACTTACCTAATTAAATATATATTCATATAGATATATATTTATACACACAAATAGACACATGGATATACATAAGGATATATATATATATATTACATTTAAATATATATATATATATATCTATATTAATATAATCATATATATACATATATATAAATATAGATATATGTATATTAATATATAAATATATATATATATTAATTTATTTACTAGGGAAATATATATATATATAATAAAATATAGTTTAAATAAAAAAATTATTGAAGTTGGTTATGTTTTCTAGTTGGAGAACCCACAATCCCCAATTCGATTCGCGTATGCTATAAAATTTTTCATGGGTGGCTGTTTAAATAGAGGATGGGATCGTTTTTGGAGGCAGACATATGTAGTGTCATGAGCATGCATTGGGGATTGATGAGCTCTTCCCTTTCCAATATTTTAAAAATAAAATATTACATTAAAAAATTATATGGAATTGAAAAATTATTTGTCAAATTTTGGAAAAACAAATATAAATGTATTTTCTGAAATGTCCGGAATTGATATTTCATTTCTGGATGACTCTAAAAAACAATGGTAAATTTAATAGGAAAATATTAAAATGAATCTAAAACAAAAAAAACAATAATTTTATATTCCATAATTGCTCAGGAAAAATGTGGTATCCCATCAACTGCCGCATCATCACCTTTGAAATCTACAAGTACATGTGCTCATTGGCTCGCTTAAAGGCCACAGAGAATTGGTTTTCCCCCGAGTAGTTTAAAAATGTGCTCAATTATGAAATACCAAAACCATTTCATGAATAGTATTTTATTAATCCTTGGATTGTGGTTACTTTTCCTCTACACCTAGCACAATAACACTATTTATTGGCTATATCTACTCAGGGTCCTCCGAAACATCGCCTATGATGAGGAATAAATCCTACAAGGCCCTTTGTCTTTGGATACAAGTAATCGTGTATAGATCCAACACGTTGATTCAGATCTACCTATTGTGTATATGGAATGTATAAATCCTTGGTAACTACAAAGTCAACAGCTCTAACATGATGTCGGAGTGATGATATATATGGATGTTTCACGGCCATGATGGATCATAGATCCTAAACACCTTTATTTCCACAACAAACTCATGGTAATACTATAATTACCATTATTACAAGGACCATTAATCCATGAATTTTTTCACCCATGCATATGTGAAATACTTCTATCCCCCCATTAGAGGGTCCCCAATCCACCACTGAGAACTATCTCATTCATAGGAGGAGAGGCATCATCAACCCATTCCTCCCCATTTCCATTGTTTGGTCAGTTCCACATTGTGTATGTTGTATGAAATATGTGGTCCAACATGATGTGACCTCATACATCCTTTTGAGACTAATATTTTCTATGGAAGCCCCTGAACCTATAGGTTGAATCATCCTGATTGGCATTGGAGATGATAACATCCTATATCAACATGAAAATGTATCGTGGTATCCTCTAGTCTAGTGGATAATCACATTGATCATGTATCTGAAATTTAGTGAGTTTTTTTAATCAGACTCACTCCATACATTCTACCAAATCATGAGGTTCTCCTCTATCTACTCTCATTTATTTTAAGTGGTATCTACACCTCCAATGGTATTTTTTTAATAAATTAAATATTTTTGGGAGTTATTTTTGTAGGTCTATTCATAATTGTATTTTCATCAAGGTCCTATATATGGGAAAATTTATAGAATAAGTGGTTTGTTTCATGGGTGTTGTGGATAAATATCACCAAACTCTTTTGAAGGTAATTATTTTTATGAAAATATTTCATAGTAATATTATTAATGATGCATTCATTGGGGAACATATTCTTTAAATGTTATTGTTACGTTATCATGCATTATTTCCACTTATTTCTATGTTCCATGGGAGGGTGGAATTCATCACTTTATTAGGGTTGTATACTCATTGATTGAAATGAGATGATGTGATTTTGGTTCCTACCTAAATGGATTCATCCTTGGTGCTCCATGAGTAGTTTAGTTCTCCCTCATAGAATTAATATGTGGCTCATGAATATCCATCATGGCACTCTCTAATTTTCAATAACCGATAGTTATGAAACTTATGTGTGGAAATACAATGGTGTCTGATAGTGGAAACACCTTCAGTCGAGAGAGTAGTCACTTTGGTCATCGATTTCATGTTTGTAGGCAAAATCAATGGTCACATATATTCTTCAGCATAAGAGCTATTATCAAGGTAATATAACCCAGGGAATCTTTTGTCGTTCCAAAGCTATATAATTTATTAATAATGACTTTTTATATTTTCCTCCATTGTCCCATGTTCAACAAGAGGTAGGCCATGAGTTTAATGCCTTTTATAGAAATATACCAGATAATCAGAACATCAGATTAGGGAGGATTCAAGAGGTGCACCACTATGGGGTAGTACGTGGGAGGTTTTTCTAGAAGGATGTGTAAGAACACATAAATAGGAAATAAAATGGAGGTGTGTACCATAATGTTAAGATTTTACAACATGAAGGGGTATATCTATAGGAGTGAGGAACCAATGTTTAACAATGGGTGGGTATGAATGAACATGATTGAATACTCAGGGTGGAATGTCCCATAATGGGATGATTTCAACTTGGAACGGGGTACGTCCCATGGAGGGAGGGACATAGATTTACAATTATATGGGATAGAACTCCCAAATAGGGAAAACCTGGGGTGGTGTTTCCCATAAAGGGAAGATGTCACACTATGATGGTTGATCCAGACACCACTGAGGGTGGATCATGATGGTGCAACCCTTGGAGGGGGACACCAATGTATAACTTTTTTAGGACTAAACATGATAGAGGTGTGCTATACAACCTGTTTAGAATATACGAATAAAAACCCACATTGTTCATTGGATGGGGTGTGACATACACACTGATAATTCCCATCACTTGAGGATTTCTCCTCGTTGGATTTTCTAGGGATAAAGAACTGAGAATACCTATGTAGTTGTATAATAATTTATGATGTGGTTGGAGTAGCATGATGATACCAGGATGTGGTGGCCTAGGTAAACACAATATGGATTATGGATTCTTTGGAGTAAATGGATAAAATTTATGGTTTTGTTGGGTTAAACAAGCTTTCATCTAAGGGGGTTCCATCATAACCGATATGGTTTTTAATAAAGGTCCACGTAGTTTTGGAAGGCGGTGATGGGGCTAACAGATAAGGAGGTGGACAATATGATGGATGTTGATGAATGTAAAAATAAAAATGGGATGAGGAAGCCTAGAAACTTCTAGATGGATGCTAGATGATAGAGGATGGATCATAACACACAATCTCTATGGATCATGGGGATGTGACCCATTACGGTACTTTTTGACATCATTAGGTTATACCCAAATGATAGAGCACATGGTTTTACCATTAGAGTAATCAAAACACCCTCTGAGATAGGAACCAGGGTGTTGTGCTCCATAATGGGGAAAATTCCATAACATGAAGGGTGTAGGTATATAGGCGGGAGAAATATGGTTTACCATTGGAGGGATTAGAATTCCAAATGTGAGAGGACACAGGTTGTTGTGTCCCCTCAAGGGTAGTAGGTCACCCCCTTAATGTGGTATGTAACAAAGAGGGAGCACCTTTTTTTACCTATGGATGGATCAGAACCCCCTATATGAGTTGACATAGGGCGTTGTGTCCCATAAATGGGAATATGTCACACCTTAAATGGGTATACATCAGAAGGAGGGAGCACTAAGGTATACCATTTTTTGGTTTGAATCTCAAGGTGGCATCTTACATATCGTTTTGTGAGGCAGAGATAATATCAAACCTAGTTCTAGAGTCCCATGTAGTTTGTCATCATGTGCCCAACATGATAGACATGCATATTAATGTCATTTTTTATGGATGATTCATGGTAGGGTTGAACGTCATGTGAATAGGACAATGTGAACTAGCCTAAAATAAGGTAGAATGGATGGAGATTTGGTCTTGAACCTTAAAGAGGATTACTACCTAACCATGCCAGTCTGGGATCAATGCCCACATATTAATATATGGGGTGTTGGTTCTTACAACTCAGGATGAGGCGTGTGTGCTACTATGTAGTGGGAATGGTGTGAATGGGACTTACGCATGGGAACTGCCTATGTGCCACTATTGATATAAAACAGTGTGATTGGTGCATTCATGTGGGAGAATCATGGTTGGTGTTATGGAATGGTAATGGAATGGATGTGGCATTCTTCATGGAATATTCACTTTGTTTCTTCCTCATTTAAATTCATTATGAATTTTAGACTCACTGATGGGGTGAGGAATATGATTGGGGATAACTCTAGAGGTGGAGGCCCATTGTTTATATTTCATGTTCGTCTCATGATAAATGAATGACGAATATTATGCTTGATACATTTGGTATCACTTTTGGGTCATATATGTCATCTTATTATTGATTAAAAGTGTAGGCTACAATATAAATCCATGTAGTGAGGACTACAATGTGGATGAAAATTAACTATAACTTGTTTGGTCTTACGTAAGAGAATTCCATCTGATTAGACATGTCTTGGATGTAATGTGATGAGGATTAAGGAGTTTCTTAAATAGTGGTTTGACTCAAGGTACTCATGGAATCTCAGATGATATCCACAACTCATGAAATGGGAATTGGACCCAGAGGAATATGTCTAATCATGGGGACTCAAGGAGAAGGGATGTGTATCTTGAATCAAGATATTACATGGGTTGATGCTGGGGTCACATAATTTTCAAGGGAAAATGTAATCAACCCTACCAAAATGGTTCATTTTGATAATCTATAATTATCATGAAGGTTATTGATGGTAGATAAGGGAGTGGGACAGAGTCATGTGACAAAAACCTGAAAATGATCCCCATGCAGGGTTGCAAGGGACCATACTGCATGGTTTGGACATATGGTCATGTTCATGGACACTATTTTTAACCAATGTTGGTTAGTGTGACACTAGTTCTCGAAATAACTAGAACTATGGTCATGTTTCACCTAGTATTTGAGGTATGTGATAATGATTAATGCTTCATGCAAGATGAGTATTTTCATTTGAAAAAAACAATGTTGGGAGAGGAAAAACCAACTAGTGGGACCACATGAAGAAGGATCCAAAAGAAACATATTGTAGAATATCATATAACACAAGGTCTTTATTCTTCAGCGATGTCATAGATGATATGTCTTACAACTAATAGAGTAGTGGTTGAACTCCATATATTCTCCCAGATAAAAAGGTGTTTCACTTAAATATATATATATATATATATATATTTATATGGAGTTCCGTGGTGAAGTGAAAGATTTCAAGCATGAAAATGTTACAGTTGACGTCATATTGAGAATGTAGGATATTTTTTCATTGATTGACATTTTTTATGTTAAGAGAACACCACATGAACACATATTAAATGGTATATTTCAGGTGGATGGGTTATAATATCCCCATTTATGATGCATTATCAATGTATGAGATTTGTACACGGATCAGGTTTTCATGCTAGAACCATTCGGTCATGCACAATATGTTTCTTGTGCGAAAATCTAAACATTTTCCCAAAATTATCTTGGCTGGCCATTTTTGATTGTTGAAATTTTATCCATCATAATTTATAATCCATAAATCGGTTCAGGATTTTTGATAGGTCAATCCAAAGCCAGTATAATGGGATATGCTTCTGGAGCATGTGTGGAAGAATTCAACTCAATATTTGGACTGGTTTGTTTCTATTTCCAACGAATTACCCTAATCTAAATGTTGTTTAATTGAGGTCAAGGAGGGAAAGAAGGATCATGTGATGAGGAATGTGTTATGTAACATACATTCCCAATTCCCACTGAATCTTGATCGCTTTGAGGATGTGACCAACTAGAAATTAGTAAGACCATGTCAGTCTGGATTAGTGTGGGAGTGAAGAGATAATATAATATCATTAACATGTATGAGTGTGATAAACAATGGATAATGTGTTGGGATTAGAAGTGGAAATCGATCACTGTTGGGAGTGTCATCAAAAAGATCAAACTGGTCAGCGAGTTCAATTCTTCAGATCCAATGTGCTTCTATAGTGTTATCTAATGAAAGAATGGAATACTTCCCGAGAATTAAATTCTTCCCAAAAAGAGATGAGTGAAGATATATGAATCACTCTTCCCAACATTCACAGTGCATTGGGGGTGGTATCATGAAATAAGACAACTATTTACCATGTTTGAATCATAGTATCCTTATTGCTATCAAAAAATTTGAAAAAAAATAAGGGGGGACTACATTTCATGTTTCAAACATAGTTACTATCTTAAAATACATTCTCAAGACATTTGGGGTTTTGACCGAGTATGTTATTTGATCCAAATAGGCATGAACAACTTTTTTTTGCGGGACCCTTTTATTTCGGAAGAGAATGAGGATCTGAATATGGTGGATGAGAAGCATGAGGGTGGAGTGATTGAATTTTCAAATGGATTACAACACTCCAATAATTATTAAAATCATTCGTTTAATCCATTAGTGTAAGAATACTGATCTGAAAAAAAAATCAAACCCTTATTCTAGGGGTGTGTCTCCATTGATGCAAAACAACAATAGAAGAAATGAGAAATTCAATAGATATCTAACATTTGAAGCAGATCTTTTAGTTGAGGGAATTGTATGTGAGGTCATAGGAGGCCTTTTAATAGTACTTCATATAAAGGGGAATTAATAACACATAGTTTATCATAATATTTTATGAATGATACATGACACAAAATAATGTCAGGTGATAATGGAATATCACATAGTTTAAAGTCATATGATCGCGTTATTTCCAATATATTATGGTCACACTTATTGGATCATGGACAATAGTTGAAATTCATATACCATAGACTATAGAGATGTTTAATCCTATACTATTTTTTTTAGGTTAGAAGAATGAGTTTTGAAATGAATGATATCAAAGAGGCCTTTATATCACACAAATATAAGGAAATCTTTTGAAATAAGGCTTGAAAAAAAGTGATATTTGACATGGAGAGGTTACAATGGGTCCCACACAACCTTTTACAATTAAGGATTGATTTTTTTGTTCTTAGATTTTAGACCATGATTCCATGACCCCCTCCCACCAAAGATGCCCCTCCTGAGTTGGCAATGGTGAAAGGGAGATAATGACCCCCGAGTCCCACCTCCAGTAGGCCCCGGAGTGGCGACTAGCACTAAGGGTATGAGTTTTCGCAAATATGGGAGGCATTAACCTTTTAATTTATTTACGATCGGGAAATTGGATGATTCAAACACCAAAAGAAAAAGGAACACGTATACGATATAAACCCAAAATCAAACCCAAATGCACGTTTTTATATATAAAACTGAAACAAAGGTACAAGGTTTCAAAAAATGCAATACCAAAAAGGAAAGAAAAAACTAAAAGAAACCAGCAACTGTAATGCCCAACTAGCAAGGTCCTGCATGGTCACTGAAATCCTCCTAAAACCTGAAAGTAAACATAGGGTGAGAATACACGTATACTAAGTAGGAAAAACTAAAGCTCTCGTACACAAGTAGGGAGACATCCTAATGTCCTGTGAGAAAACAGAAGGAACCAAACCTAGAAATGAATCTATTCACCCAACATCACCAACCACACTCACCAAATAACACAATCCAATAGAGTATAGTAGTAATATTATCAAAGTATGGGTACCCCACACCACCTTCCCACTAGATACTGCTCAATCCCTCATACTTAATGCTCTGATGCTTCCCCCTCTTCCTGAGCTAGTGTTGCAACTTGGCCATACGAATCTCGAGATAGTGCCACAACCAGGCCATATGAAGCTCATAGTAACCCATCAGCACACAATCCTCGGCCATAACCACATCTCATCCAGAAGACACCTGAGATCCTCATCCCAAATATTCTTATGAAAAATCTGTCATAACAAGCTTGAAGGAACTTGGGCTATAGAACCTTGAAGAGGGAGCACCTGAAAGAACAGTAACCAACCATCCACAATGTCCTTTGGATGTTGGGAATAACACCCCCGTCCCACGGGTGTTTGGAACATAGTGCTCAACATGGGTGGGGTGCGCAATGAAACATAGAAAGTACAAGGTAAATATAATCAAACACTCTGCCCAACCTAAGGATTCTACACAAGAGATCGGAGCATGTGCCTTGACACTACTACCATGAATATGAACACAAAAATCAATCCCAAAACCCCATTAATGTTTTCATGTTTCAAAATATTTAGTTATCAATTCTTTTAACTATTGAAAAACTATCAACAACCAAACAAATTCGAGTGTTCTTAAAACATATCCCTACCAACCACAACAAAAGTTAGGGAAAACACAAGAAATCACATACCATTTACATCATCAACCAATCAATCCCATTGATTATTCCGATATTATCATTTCCCCACAATTCATTTATCATCCTTCCATTT
The DNA here is from genome assembly GCA_963277665.1 of Viscum album. Lineage (NCBI taxonomy): Eukaryota > Viridiplantae > Streptophyta > Magnoliopsida > Santalales > Viscaceae > Viscum > Viscum album. Next base: position 860,432,528 of record OY728152.1, on the reverse strand, counting down.
TTATTCATAATCATAACCCATTCCTGCAGCCCCGCTGCCCCATTCCACACGTCTCCCACAGTCAAGTAAACCAGCAACCCCGCTGCTCACCACCATAACCCCATATCAATTATCCCACAACCTCACTGCTAATCATCCACAACCACATCACACAACAACCCAGAAATTACCACTTCACACATCACATAACAAAACCAACCCAACACCAACATGTTCATTATTCAGTTTTGATCGACTGGGGTGATCACACATGGGTTCCAGGTATTTATTTAATCAGACAACATTACGTGATTAACCACTTTCCACATTCTATGAAATTTCCATCCACAATAAAATCCAGAAGGAGAGGGAAACACTTAATTGCGCAAGAAAAGGCCCCCAATGACCGTGATCTTCAGTAAGCATAAGCCTATTAAATTCAAAACATAATCACATAATAAAAATGATAGAATAATAACATACACAATCTTCCCCATAACCTCTATTTAATCAGTTATTATCTTTATTTACTGGTTCAACTGTATTCCTCGAAAACAATAGGAAACCCACCCCGCATGATGCACAATTTAGAGAGACAAAGGTAAGGTCCCTACCTCAACAGGTTCCGATGTCATTCTACGAACACGACCACCACGATCACAAGGATTCTCCTAGAATGACTGCACCCACCAAGGACGCCGTGGCACCATCGAATCAACAACACAAGAAACTCCCTCAAAACGGAGATCACATTCCATATCATGGAATGAAAACGGGAGTAGTAGGATCGGAAAGAGAATACAAGAACAGAGGTTTAACATACCTTTTTAGAGCCGTTCGTCAAAGACCGTCGTTCCTCTCAATTATCAGCAGTCTCCTCGGTTGGAAACTGTGGAGGGGAGTTCGAAGAAGAGGGAACAGAACATGGTGTACGATGTTCTCCTTGCTGACACAATCCCGCAGTCACTGACGGATCGACGATCAGAGCCTGGATGAAGAAGTTAAGAGGAAGGCTTCTAGGTCATCCGGGAGCATCGTCGTACAGAGAAGAAGAGAGGTCCGTAAATAACACATGCTCCTCTCTTATATAGGCAATGAAAAGGTAAAACAGTATGCAGCGTGTATTAATGAATAAGCGACGTGACCGAATGACTATTACACTGTTTGACTGGTCAACACATGACACGTCACGCAGTTTCCTTGCGTTTAATGATAATGTTAGTAATAAATTAATATTAGGCGTTTCTATGACCCGAGGAAAATGTCATAAAAATATATTCATCATTGTTCTTAAAATTACCATTATAATTTCAGGGTTACACAGTCACTGATGGTTTGTCATTCCGACACCATATGATGAAGTTACATAATTTTTAAGTATTGATCACCCAAAATAATAATAATATTATTTTATTATTATTATTATTATTTAATATTTAGATCAAAAATGATTGTGGTGTGAATCTCTCCCCTTACTCCATGCGCACCTCCTTATATCGTTTATTATTATAATAATATTATTATATGAACAGTATTTAATTAAGGGGAAAAAGAACCCATTATGCCTCCTTCACACACCAACTTCATGCCCCCCTTCCTTTATTTTTTCCATTTAATTATTTTCATTTATTATCTCATTTAATTCGTATGATTTCCTTAATATTATATTATATAAATATTATATAATTTATATAGTATATACAATGAAAATATTCTTCATGTGACACAAGCCTAATAGAAATAATATTAATTCCCTTGTCTTTTATCCATTATTAATCTAATTGTATTATCATATTATTATACTAGTAATATTATTAATTTCATATTTCAATTTAGGGAGAACCTATGTACATCCATTTCTATTTAATTGATTTAAATGACAAAACAAAATTAATATAACTTACATATTCAACCCCTTTTTAATACATTTAATTTCATTAATCTCTCGCACATAGTTTTATGTCATCATTATTATTAATATTTTTCAATAATAATAATAACAATTAATTATTTCATTTTATTAACTCATCGCCATTATTATATTTTAATAAAAATAATATTTACGCTCATCGCAATGACAACATTAAACCACCGCGTTGGATATCTGAATCTAACCATGCCACGTCAATGTCGCGTAACATACGTCAATTAAATTATTCAATTATATTTCTTTTATTTCACATTGATTTAACTAAAACCATATTAATTTAATTAATACCAAATATATTCAAGCCATAATAATAATAATAACACTTAATCTACACATCTTCATTTATTTATTTGCACTAAATTTCCTAACTCATTTTATTAATTTCTCATTAATATTATGAATAATATTAATAAAACAACACCTATTATTATTATTCTAATTTAATTCAAACAATTTCTCAATTAATTTAAATCTGCCCACCTTATTTTATTAAATTCTTATTTAAAATTAAAACCCCTTTTAATTTAATTAATCGCACATTTTATATCACCATCTTTATTATTTTATATTATAAACTGACAAATCATCTTTTAATTTTTATAAATTATTCTTCATGATTATCATTAATAATTATCATTATTATGCTCTTTGTGTTAACCACATCCGAATTTTACAAAGGAATGGACCGGAGAGGTCTGGTCCATTACATCAGATACCTCTCAAAACATTCTCGTCCTCGAGAATTAAAAACCAAACTAAAAGAAAGAAGGGGTCCGAACAACCACCCACGAGATACCTCTTAGGGATCTCATTATAAAAGGAAAGAAACCAACAACCCTAATAATATGTGTTAAGAATCCATTTTCCCATGTCGAGATATTATCCGCTTTAGGCGGCACTGAATATCCTGCACGGGTTTAATCGCATCCACATAAATGCATCTCAAATAAGGAATAATTCTTCCCACTTCAATATATTAGGATTTCTCACTCACATAGCCCCCAACACTGCTCAAAATGACCAACCCGCTGCCCGAACACATGGCTTGGGAAATGCCTTCTCCCATGTCGAGATATTATCCGCTTTAGGTGGAACTGACTCGCCTGCACGTGTTTAATCGCATCTACATTAATGCTTCTCAATTAGGGATTAGGTCTTCCCCACCCCACATGATAGGGATCTTCACATACATTTAATGAAAATACCGAAACAACATAGCATTAAAAAATCACAAATACAATGTTCATGCATAATGAATGAGCAAAATATAGTTCCAATAATGGAGTGTAATGCTCCCAAAAAAACATAAATGAGAGAATTCAAGAAAACCCATACACATCTCTATCGATCCCTATTCCTTCGTGAGATGTTTCCTCTCCTGCATGAAACTATTAGCGCCCAACTCCTCTTGATCGATCTTCGCTGATAGACCATGTTTGCCTTCTTGTCCTCAAACGCCCGAGTCACCGGTGGACAATGTCTAGGTGCCATAACCGTACTCAGAACAAGGAACGCCTTAGCCCGAGTAGTAAAAATTTTTTTCTCAAGGTCCATTTTATCATTTTATTCTGATTTCTTTCCCAGAACACCCAAATCAAGTAAAACACAAATCATTATGATGCATGTACCTTTCCTAGGGTCTCTACCCTGCAATCAATGTTGTCTCACTTGGTCGTTCGATAAGCTCAGAGTCCTTGCATCGGATCACAGGGGGCCCTATAATCCTGTGTCCTAGCTGGTCTTCCCTGGCCTATGTCATGCACCATGATCAGATAACATTGTTTCCCAATCATGCCATGCAATCCTCATTGAGCCTAATCTCCAGACTCCATTCTATCTCTCAACCATCAGCTCTGATACCATTATGTCATGACCCCCTCCCACCAAAGATTCCCCTCCTGAGCTGGAAATGGTGTAAGGGAGATAATGACCTCTGAGTCCCGCCTCTAGTAGGCCCCGGAGTGGCGACTAGCACCAAGGGTATGAGTTTTCACAAATATGGGAGGCATTACCCTTTTTATTTATTTAAGATTGGGAAATAGGATGGGTCAAAAACCAAAAGAAAAAGGAACATGTATATAGAAATAAACCCAAAATCAAACCCAAATTCAGGTTTTTATATATAAAACTGAAACAAAGGTACAAGGGTTTAGAAAATGCAATACCAAAAAGGAAAGAAAAACTAAAAGAAACCAGCAACTCCAATTCCCAACTAGCAAGGTCCTGCAAAGTCCCTGAAGTCCTCCTGAAACCTGAAAGTAAATGTAGGGTGAGAATACAAGTATACTCAGTAGGAAAACCTAAAGCCCTCATACAAAAGTGGGGAGACATCCTAATGTCCAGTGAGGAAAAACAAGGATCCAAACCCAGAAAGGAATCTATTCACCCAACCTCACCAGCCACACTCACCAAATAAACCAAGTCTATAGAGTATAGTATTAATATTATCAAAGTATGGGTACCCCGCACCACCTTCCCACTGGATACAGCTCAAACCCTCACGCCTAATGCTACGATGCTTCCCCCTCTTCCTGAGCTAGTGCCACAACTTGCCCATACGATGCTCGATCTAGTGTCGTAACCTGGACATATGAATCTCATATTAACCTGCCGACACACAATCCTCGGCCATAACCACATCATATCCCGAATACACCTGGGAACTTCATCCCGAAGATTCTTGGGAAACATCTGTGGTAACCTGACCAAAGGAGATTGGGCTATATAACCTGGAAGAGGGAGCATAGGGAAGAACAGTAACCAGCCATCCCCAATGTCCTTTGGATGTTGGGAATGACACCCCTCGTCCCAGGGGTGTTTGGCACATAGTGATCAACATGGGTGGGGTGCGTTAGAAAACATAGAAAGTAAAAGGTATATATAATCAAACACTCAGCCCAACCTAAGGCCTCTACAAAAGAGATCTGAGCATGTGCCTTGACACTACTACCACGAATATGCACACAAAAATCAATCCAAAACCCCCATTAATATTTTCATGTTTCAACAGATTTAGTTATCAATTCTTTTAACTATTGGGAAACTATTAACAACCAAACCAAATCAAGTGTTCTTAAAACATATCCTTGACAACCACAACAAAATTTAGGGAAAACACATGAAATCACATACCATTTACATCATCAACAAATAAATCCCATTGATTATTCCCATATTATCATTTCCCCGCCATTCATTTATCATCTTTACATTTTTATTCATAATCATAACCTATTCCTGCAGCCCTGCTGCCCCATTTCAAACGTCTCCCATAGTCAAGTAAACCAACAACTCCTCTGCTCACCACCATAACCCCATATCAATTATCCCACAGCCCCGCTGCTAATCATCCACAAACACATCGTGAAACAACCTAGAAATTACCGCTTCAGGCATCACATAACAAAACCAACCCAACACCAACATGTTCATTATTCAGTTTTGTTCAACTTGGGTGATCACACAAGTTTTCCAGGTATTTATTTAATCAGCCAACTTTACGTGATTAACCAGTTTCCAAATTCAATGAAATTTCCGTCCACAAGAAAATCCAGAAGGAGAGGGAAACATTTAATTGCGCAAGAAAAGTCCCCCAATGACTGTGATCTTTAGTAAGCATAAGACTATTAAATTCACAACATAATCACATAATAAACATGATATAACAATAACATATACAATATTCCCCATACCCGTTATTTAAATAGTTATTATATTTATTTACTGGTTCAACTGTATTCCTCCAAAACAAGAGAAAACCCGCCCCGCATGATGCAGAATTTAGAGAGATGAAGGTAAGGTCCCCACCTCAACAGGTTATGATGTCCATCTACAAACACGACCACCACGATCATAAGGCTACTCCCAGAATGACTGCACCCACCAAGGACGTCGCAGCACCACCGAATCAACAACATAAGAAACTCCCTCAACACGGAGATCACATGCCATAACATGGATAGAAAATGAGAGAAGTAGGATTGGAAAGAGAATACAAGAACAGAGGTTTAACATACCTTTTTAGAGTTATTCATCAATGACCCCCGTTCTCGTAAATTATCAACATTCTCCTCGGTTGGAAACTGTGGAGGGGAGTTTGAATAAGGGGGAATAGAACAGGGTGTATGATGTTCTCCTCGCTGACATAATCCCGCAATCACTGACGGATCGACGATCAGAGCCCGGATGAAGAAGTTAGGAGGAAGGCTTCTAGGTCATCCGGGAGCGTCGCCATGCAGAGAAGAAGAGAGGCATGTAAATAACACGTGCTTATCTCTTATATAGGCAATGAAAAGGTAAAACGGTACGCAACGTGTATTAATGAATACATGACGTGACCGTACGACTATTACACTGTTTGACTGGTCAACACATGACATGTCACGCGGTTTCCATGCGTTTAATGACAATGTTAATAATAAATTAATATTCGAAGTTTCTTGGACCAGAGACAAATGTCATAAAAAAATATTCATCATTGGTCTTAAAATGACCGTTATAATTTCAGGGTTATGCAGTCACTGACGGTTCGTCATTCCGACACCATATGATGATGTTACATGATTTTTAAGATTTGATCACCAAAAATAATAATAATATTATTTTATTATCATTATTATAATTTAATATTTAGATCAAAAAGGATTATGGCGTGAATCTCTCCCCTTACTCCATGCGCACCCCCTTATATCACTTATTATAATAATAATATTATTATATGAACATTATTTATTTATGGGAAACAAAGAACCCCTTATGCCTCCTTTACACACCAACATCAGGCCCCCTTCCTTTATTTTTTCCATTTAATTATTTTCATTTATTATCTCATTTAATCCATATTATTTTATTAATATTATAATATATAAATATTATATAAGTTATATAGTATATACAAAGCAAATATTCATCACGCGACTCAAGAATAATAGAAATAATATTAATTCCCTTGTCTTTTATCCATTAGTATTTTAATTGTATTATCATATTATTATACTAGAAATATTATTAATTTCATTTTTCAATTTAGGGAGAACCTATGCACAACCATTTCCATTTAATTGAATTAAATGACAAAACAAAATTAATATAACTTACATATTCAACCCCTTTTTAATACATTTAATTTCATTAATCTCTCGCACATAGTTTTATTTCATCATTGTTATTACTAATTTTCAATAATAATAATAAAAATTCATTATTTCATTTTATTAATTCATCACCATTATAATTTTCTAATAACAATAATAATTACGATCAGCGCATTGACTACATCACACCACCGCGTTGGATATCCAAATATAACCATGCCACGTCAATGACGCGTACGTCAATTTAATTATTCAATTATATTTCTTTTATTTAACATTGATTTATCTAAAACCATATTAATTTAATTAACACCAGATATTTTCAAGCCATCATAATAATAATAACACTTAGGCTACACAACTTCATTTATTAATTTGAAATAAATATCATAACTCATTTTATTAATTTATCATTAATATTATGAATAATATTAATAACACACCAACTATTATTATTATTCTAATTTAATTCCAACAATTTCTCAATTAATTTTAAACTGCCCACCTTATTTTATTAAATTATAATTTAAAATTATAACCACTTTTAATTTAATTAATCACACACTTTATATCACCGTCTTTATATTTTAATATATTAAACTGACAAATCATCATTTATTTTTTGTAAATTCTTCTTTGTTTTTATCATTAATAATTATCATTATTACGCTCGCTGTGTTGACAACATCCGACATTTACAAAGGAATGGACCGGAGAGGTCCGCACCATTACACATGAAGGGATCTTATCCATCATGACCATGTCGGTACACACCCACCCTGAATTCCTATTTCCACGTGAGTCATGCATTGTGTTGGAAACAAGGAATGGTACATGGGGATATCAGACATATTAATAATGAATTAGGTTGAATTCCTTGGGTAGAATAAATCACAACATAAAATATTTGAATGGATATAAGAAAATATATTCAAGGTCCAAATAAAATGGATGACTTGTGAGTGAGTGTCGACTTCTGACCATGGTAGAATCGGTTGGTCCTTGACCAGACTGATTAGAAATAGGGTTTGAAAACACTAATTTTACTATTGTCAAATTTTGTTACATAGGATCGACTATATGATTCCATAAATAATTTAGGGCATTGTCTATGATGGGAGGTTAGTCGAGGCTGCATGGGGAGATCACCATTAAGCGGTTCATCTGGAATTAAATGATGACAGAAATCAAAACCAAGAATGGATCGAAGTGTGGAAGGGGTGCATCATAGAGACATGAATCTGTAGTGGTTGAGCAGTTTAAAATTGTGTTGCTTGGACTATAGAAAATAGTTTTGTGGGATACTTCATAGACTAAGAGGGAAGCATAGGATGCAAAGGTATATATTTGGAACACATGTGATAAAACCCTACGCGATTGATTCATAGAGGGACCACATACTTCCAAAATACCTTGAAATGAAATGCATGATTCTAGACCATAACCAAGGCTAGGGGAAAAATTTTGAAAAACCTACGGATAAACTAGAAGAAAAATTTCCAAGAATCACTATGTATACCATTATGTTGGGAATAAACCCACATGTTTTTATCGAACACAATGAAGTATATGACCCACACTTTTATGGAAAAACCATTATGGTGATTGATTTAAGGAATCCCATGATAGTCCTGGGGAATTATGAACTTGTTCGGTGTATGATTTTCATTTAATTTTATGTAATGAAGGTGATGAATCATAGATTTTGGACATATATTTTGGATCATGTCATATGAAATCAAAGAGGAATATTTGTAATGTGATGGAATAAAAAAACATACATGAATGAGGATCGAGGAGGCACACACAACAAATACTTATACCTGATGAACCATGGATTCAATTTAATTTTATGCTCGTTAGACTATGGTGAGGCCATAAGCCTAAAGGATTGATAAGCCATTGGGTGGGCCTAATGAAAAAATGTATCTCTGTCATAATGAATCACATGAGAATGAGAATCAATACACACATAGTTTTCAGAATCTCATGGAGTTTATAATCAAGCGATAATGTTGTAGAACAACTGATGTGAATATAACTAAATGTCACTGCTAGGCCTGAGGATATAGTTCCTAATCATTACTAAATATCCCTAATGGATGAGAATCAAGACAGAAAAAGTTATTAAATAGAATCCCCTATAAAGGTCTGACCCACAAATAGAGAGGGGGGATTTGTATATTTTTGTGTGTTTTACTTATTCTTATTTTTAGTGGATTTAATGAGAAGAAAACTCATGGTTCCAATACATGACCCATTAGTAGGGAATCAGTCCATATTTATTTCTTGACTAATAAAATGGTGGGTGACTAGTTCCAAAGAAGATGTCCCCTAAAATGATAATACCAATATGGTGTGTCATTCTACTTCATTCGACTAGGAGGAGGATGCCACATTTTAATGTCGTGTGATAGGACGAATCCATTCTATTTTTCATCCTGTGGAAAAGACACTGGGTTATATGCCATTTTTGTTCTTGAAATAAGAAGATGATATTAATGCAATTTGTCATCATACAACCTGGATGATATGGGAGATATGGTCACAAGGGGGAATGTATGGAGCATCTACTATAACCAGACACGAAAAAGGACCAAAAAGGCCCATTCCACACCATAATAATTCTACAGTATACCCATAAAGAGTTTATCTTCTTGATGATTGGACTCTAGAACCCAATTCAACGTTTTGTTCTTGGGATATTGGGAACATGATTTTTATGGTTTTTCTAAGAGGACCATTAGTTCTACGTATTTTATTATCATGAATCTAAAATGATTATTTTCTTAGTTTGGGTTCATAGAATTTTGACCAAATTAATAGGCTTAGCAAGCGGATATGTGTAGTGTGGAGGAGTTACATACCTATCAGAATGAGGTACTAGGAGTTCCAATGTTGTGCACCAACTTTCATAATAAGCCTTCATGAATTTTAAATTCATGATTCCTAGGATTGGAACCCAGTTTATCATCATTTTCATGGGACATTGAGCACTTTCCTTTTGTAGTCATGAGAAGAGTACCATTAGTGATGTTCATTACAGGGTTGTGCATATTAGACAATGCTATAATTTCTATAGGTTCATATAATTAAGACCATTGGGCTCTTATTTTTTGTATATAATGTTCATACCATATTGGGAGAACTAGTAAAATCGATATGATTAGTGTAGTCATATGAAAATCCAATGTGAATGATCACCAATAGGACCCACACTACACATCACATCCCAAATAGATTCTCATACAATGTTAACATTCAAGGTTCATGAAAATAATTTAAATAATTAAAGGGTCCTATTTTCTGGGCCATATGATCATAGTATAGGAATACAATTTTTTGACCATGGTTGAAATTTTAACGTCATGTGATTGGAACAATGGGTAATATCTATTTAATGTCATAAAGAAAGAACAATCAATGATGTGGAGATTAATTTCTGGCATCTTGGATAAAGATGTCATAGTTTAAGGTCATGTGATAGGACTGGACTATGCAGTTTAACATCATGTTGTTAGGATGTTGGTTATTATGTGTTTTATCATCATGAATCTTGGATGATGATGGGAAGGTAGTTTATCATCATGTGAATAGAATGATTGGGATGTGTACATAGAGTGATATATCCATGTCACGGGTGGAACTACCCGATGTGAATGAGGACCAATGAGGTCTATGTTGAACCATACACTCCCAAGGATGTTTGAGATAAAATGGATGAATCATTTAAATTATTGTTGATAACAAATAAGAAAATTCTGATCATCATAATAATTTTATTTATAATGTTAATTGAGCCCAATGTAGTTCTAGAACATGGAAGGCTAGATGAACAGTGATGGAATCATTTTATTATAATATGATAAAATTTGGATAGTGTTGAGTATTATAAATTCATGGAGCTTTAATGGTATGATTATTAGTTTATGTTTATTAGATTCGGATCACCCGGGGTTCTTATCTGGAAAATATACATTGAAAGGCCTTGTGATGAACCTGACATGAAAGAGGGACAAGAAGGCCCATCCACCACCACATACCCCACATTGTTCTTTTTTATGGAATTATTTTTAGACCTATGAATATTCACAACTCATTTATATGTGTAAAAAGCTTACAAAAATACATAATCCCATGTTATTTATGTTCGGTGTAGGACACAGTTAGTGGTGATGATTTTCAAAACTGATGGATGTGAAAAATTGTGAAATTGTAATGTTCGGTTGAGAATGTACCAACAACATTGACCAACTTACTCAACTCACATAGATTCATGGAGGGGTAAAAATAAGGTTGTTGGAAATACACCAAAACAAAAGGATGTGAAAAATGAAAATAATAGTAATCGATATCTATAACATAATTAGGTTTTCGTAATGACAATGGATAACTACTGTTGTTTCTAAAAAACAAAAGATATATCATGTTTCCATGGATAAGAACAATAAAATGATGGTTACCAATTTACCATTTTCAAAATGAATAACATGTTTGAAATTTTCATCCATGGTCTTCAGGGATGTTTTCCTAGGATAGTGGGAGAACCATTTTGGCCAGGCACCATGTCATTTGGGGGTCACATCAGACATGAATGTGGATGGGAATCTGAATAAAGGGTTTTTTGAAGTGTGGAGATAGACTTAGAGAAGGTTCATGAAGAATCAAAAACTCTAAAATATATTACACAGTTTATTTGAGAAAATTAATGAGGCATATTAGATATAGGGATTGATACCACTTCTAAATGATAAGGGTACTGAGGTAGTTCTAGAATGTGTTATCACAGTGGACCTATACGGAATGCAATGTACTCTCTCATACGTGGGATTATTAGTCATTTTTACATTAATAAATGGGGGGTGTGAAGATGTTTCACAATTACTGTATGAGGAGTCCAGTAATCTCTAATAGGGTAAGGCTATAGTGTAACATCTTGTGATGAGAAAGATAAACATTTAGTTTAATGTCATACGGTAAGAATGTAGCATCGCACAATTTAATGTCTTGTGATTATGACATGATGTGCTTATAGATGATGTTATTATATCATTGAACATGGTTTCATAAGTAATATTTGGAGTATCATTGAACAAATTTTGATATATTTTTACATCATGTGACCAAGACCTGGACCCATAATTTAACGTAATTTGACAAAGATGGTTCTTTTTCTGCAGCTTAACACTGTGTATCTATGAACCTAGTTGTTGTACAGTTTAACATCATAAAACTAGGACTATATAACATATGTATTATGGTTGGAGAATAAAAATAATATTTTCCTCATACATTTGGTTTGTGATTCTTGGTAATCAGGGGTGACTCCTTATGTTTGGATTACACGACAATTCCCCATTAATATCTATTGATGTTACCTAACTAGTAGGTTGGCTATGTCCTGGTGACCATTCCATGATATTTTTTGGAGGATTCATCGATGAATTTGTTTTGGGTAAATATATATTATGGAGTGTTACTATGATGTGGTGATGGTGATCAAGAGGAATGAAGCTTAGAACATAGTCAAAATGGGAAAATAGAGCCTGGTAGGCATGGAATCAAAGAGAATTGGTAGGATGGGGTGATGGCGCAGTGTAGGCATGGATTCATGGTGTTTTTGTAGGATATGGTGATGGATACATATCGGAAGAGAACCTTAAGTATCGGTAATATGTGTCAATGAAGACCAGACTGTGTGGGAAGCTACATCATTAGTTTGATGGGGTGATGGAGCCCGAGAGGTGTGGAATCCTGGAGTGTTGGTACGATGAGTGGGTGGATCCCTGAGGGGGTGGAATCAGGGAGTGTCTATATGATTGGGTAATGGAGCCTAGATGGGGTGAAATCTTGGAGTATCGTTATGTTGAGAAGATAGAGCCCAAACTACATGGAATGTTGGAGTGTCCATATGATGGGGAGATGGACTATAATGGAATTGAATCATAGAGCATCAACAAAGACTAGATGATGGATCCTAGAAGCCATGCAATTTTAGTGTTTTGGTTCAATGGGATTATGGACCATAGAAGGCGAGTACAGTTGGATTTAAATCTAATAGTGCCTAGAAATTTGTTAAGGGATATTATCAACCAATTCCAAGTGTCAGTTCATCAAATAAACACATGTGTTTGGTGCTAGGAGTTTGTCAATTCTAATTGATGTCGGTGTAGGGAGGGCCTCTTCATAGACTGTTAGTGTCATCAGGTGGACCTAGAAACTGGATGATGTCAATGAAGGTAGGATCTTCGTAATGGATGCAAGATCTTTTTGGGAGGACCTTAGTTCTAAATGATGGAAATTCAGGGAGGAATAATTCATTGTATAAGTTTATAAAAACTAGGGAACTCCATTCCAAATGATGGAAATATGGGGAGGACGGATGTAATTGCTAACAATTGTGGTGGAAGGGACCTATAATCCTGATGATGGTAATGTTGGGAGGACATCCACAATGTCTGATGGTGGTGATTGGAAGAATGTCATAACTAAATGATGGATATTTTGGGAGGATTTATGTAATGGCTAATAATGAAAAAATGGATGAACTCATTGATATAAAATTATAGTGCAGGATGACATATACAATGAATGATGATGGGGAATGGAAAAAAACTATGTTTTGAATGGTGGTACATTGAGGATGTCATCTATAATGGATACTAATGATTATGGGGAGGAAATCGATTCTTGATGATGGTAGTTTAGTGAGGACCTCCATAGTGGATGATTTTGGATAAAGGGAGGACATATTTTCTGAATAGTGGCATTATAGAGAGGACCTCTATACTTCATTCTTATGGAAACGGGGAGGACCTCCATGCTAGATGATGGTAGTGCACAGAGGACCTCTGCTATTACTGAAGATAGATATGGGGTGGACCTCCATTCAAAATGTTGGAAGTGAGTGGTGAAAATCCACAATGGATATAGATAGTTGTGTGATGAACATCCATACCATATGGTTTTAATGTAGGGATAACATCCAAAATTATTTTTGGAGGTGTAATAATGGAGTATGAGGAGTCATGTGGAGGTTTACCCATGCCCAAACCATGATGGAGGCACAATCGACAATGAGATGATGGAGTAAAGGGATGTTTCCCCATGTACGGCCCATGATGGTAGTAGTTTTGGTGAGGATTCAATGAAGTCAGGGGTTGTATCCCATATTATCAACCATGAGGGTGGCACTGTTATTGTGGATATGATGTATTTTGGGGGAGGGGGTGGTGTTTCCCACTATGTGACCTATAAGGGTGGAAATGTTATTGAGGAGCTGGGAGAGTTGGGTTTCGGTTGTCCCCAACACATCTCATTTGAGAGGCAGTGTCGATGAAGAGTGGATGGAGTTGGGGATGGATGTCCAGTGTGCAGCCCATAAGGGTGGTAGTGTTCATGAGGAGCCAATGGATTCAGGGATGGTTTTCCCCTATCCGGTCTGAGAGGGAGGTGTGTTGGTGATGAGATGTTGGATTCAGGGGTGCTATCATTTTTCCCTTTTGAGGTAAATAATGGAGGCAATGCTGATGAGGAGATAATGGATTCCGTGGTGGTTTCCCCCTGTTTAGCCCCTCAGGTTGACATTGATGGTGAGGAGTCGAGGTAGTCAAGGGAGGTTTCCCCCAGCGAGACCAATGAGTGAGATGGTGTCAGTGGCTAGATGATTGTGTTAGGGGTGTTTTCCACCTAGGTTTTCCATTATGGAGGTAGTATCATCAATGATATGATTGATTTGGGGGATCATTTATGTCTACTTGACTAGTGAGGATGACAACACTATTGAGAAGATGAAGGATTTGGGGGGTTGTTTCCCCTAATGTGGACCATGAGGGTGGTTGTGTGGGTGAGGAGACATTAGAGTGGGGTTTTTTCCCAGGAAATTTCTCGTTAGGGAGAACATATCGATGAAGACCCTATGGAGTTGAGGGTGGTTATCCCTTGTGTGACCCATGATGGTGGTAGTGTCATTGAGGATCTGACGGATTTAGGGGTGGTTTCCCCCACCATTATACTGTGAGGGTGAAATTGTGAGTAATAATCCAATGATGTTAGGGAGGGGTTTCTCCATACACGTTCTATGATGGAGGAAGGGGTTGGGTTGATCTGATGGAGTTAGGGTGTGGTTTCACCCTGCATAGCCACTAAGGGAGCTGGTGTCAGCGAGGATGCAATGGGGTTGGTGGTGTTTTCCCCCCGCGTGACTGATGAGGTCATTGGTGTCGATGATGAGCCGATTTACCATGGTCTTCAATCACCGTATGTTACACATCTTATCGAATAAGAAACAGAATGGATTCACATGGTTGGTGCACTAATTTTATCACCAATTCTCATCTTCTCATAGAATAAAGAGAAGAAATTCATGTTGTCTTCAATATATATGTTTGTGTCCTAACGTTAACAGTTTTTTTGTACAATCCCTATAATAATGAAAAATGAAGTATAATCCCCACATTTTAGGGAGAAAAGTTACATATTGGGATCACCATTTCTATATGAGTCCCAACATCAGTTGCATCTGAGTAAAATCCTTGATCTGATGACCAACATGTACTATCACTATGGTTTAGGAAAATACATTTCACATAGGGCCCACTATTTCGGTATTTGACGCGTTAGTTGGGAAATGTATATCTCACATGTTGGTATGAAACTATTATGCATTTGTTCCCTGAATTCATCCATTCTAAATGTGGGTGACATTCATCACATTCAAAGATATGTCTACCCCTTGATCGAAATGGGATGATGGGATGTAAGTTCTTCCCTACATGGATTCCTCCTTGAAGATCGTTTCCTAGTTTGGGTTCCCCTTGTAGAATTAAGTCTTAGTTCGTGAAATTCATTCATAGTGAAACATTCTTGTGGATTCTAGTTATTTACTCTACTTCAGTCTAGACATTCTTAGGGTTCTGATAGGGTATTAACCTTCACCTAGGGGTGTGGACACATTTGGCATGTTTGGCATGTTTGGATTATGGATGATTTTTCAACAATATGATTCCTCATAAGAGGGACTATAAAGGGTGAAGAACCCAATGAATCTAGTGTTGGTAACATGGTATATTATGTTAAATGATTTTATTTGTAGGTATTAATCATGAATCGTATATTTAATATGAGTTAGGACACATGTTTAACGACTTTAGTAGGTGAAGAGAGGCTGATCAGAATGCTAGACATAGGATGATCATGGAGGTGCATCCCATGGAGGGAGTACCTTAGAGGTATTTTGGATGGATGTGTGCAAACACCTATAGTGGAAGACTCGCAGGTGGTGTGTCCCTTAAATTTAATATGTCACACAATGAAAGGATATGTCCCTAAGAAGGAGGAAAAAATTCTTATTAGTGGGTTGGTAAGAATGTTCAATGATGGTGGGCCTGGGATGGCATTTCCCATAAATGGAATACTTCACACAATAAAGGGGTATATCCCTTGGATGTAAGCCCATAGAGTTTCTATTAAGTTGGTCAAAATTCCCATGGTGTTCGTACTCGTGGTGCAGTTTCTGATAGTTGGAAAAATTTGAGACCATAAATGTTGATCTAGACACCACTGAGGGTGGATTATGATGCTTCAAACATAGGAGGGGCACGTCACGGTTTACCATTTAATGGGATTGAACATCATAAACGTTTTATACATACCAATTTTATACCATTGGTATCAAACCACACATATTTTTTTGGATGGCTTGGGTCTTACACACTAAGACTATACTTTGACGGATTATTTCTATTCATTGGATTGTGAGGGGTTTACATAGTAAGACCGATTTTTACTACAAAAATCTATGATTATATGGATGAAGGGGAATGAATAAACCAGAATGTGTCTTCCTGTGTAAAATAATGAAGTATTCTAGATGGAGTGGATGAAATGGATGAAATAGATGGGTTTGTTGGGTGGCTTAGTCCTGAACCTTGTGGAGGTTTCGTATATATCCCACATAGTTGGGAATCATTGTTCACATAGTTCTAGAAGGGGGAGTTGAGGATAACACAATAGAAGGTGGCCTATAGGATGAAGGTGGATGAATTTCATGATCTTACAGGCATGTGGAAAACAAGGAAAAATAAGGAAGGATGATTGATTATAGAGTTTGGATCAGAACATGCCATGAAAGAGGATCTAGGGGATGTCTCCCATAATGGAAGGTGTCACAGAATTATCATACATACCAAGTTGGTATCATGAATGTTTTCAATTGGGGGATTAGAACTCCATATGATAGGGGGCCTCAGTTGGTGGGTCCCATAAAGGATAATTTGTCACACCATGAAGGGAGTATGTTCATAGGAGGAGCACCATGGATTACCATCGGAGGGATCATAATTCCCAATGAGTGTGGACCCAGGGGGTGTGTTCGATATAGAAGAATATATCAAAAAATGAGGGGGTGTACGTCCCTTGGAGGCAGCATCATGGTTTACCATTAGTGGGATTGGAATGCCCTTTGAGAGCAGACCCAGTGTGGTGTTTCCCATAAAGGGAAATATTTCCCACCCTGAATGGGGGTCAGTCCCTATGAGGGAGAAAAATGGATTACAATTAATCAGTATTAAACATCATTGAAGAATAATATATTCCCGACATAGGAGGTAGGGTTCAACTCCAACATAGTTAGAGAGTCCCATGTAATTTAACATCATGTGGTGAGGACAATAGACACACATTTTAATATCATACTGGATGGATGATACATGGAAATGTTTAATCGCATTTCATTAGGAAGATGTGAATAAGGATAAAAAAGGTGGAATTGAAGGAATGTCAGGCTAGAAAATATGTGGGATTTCATATATACCCTAGTTAGATGGTGATCAATGTACACATTTTTTTGTATTGGGGTATTGGGGGCTACACCTAATGAGTACGTTGAGTGCTGCAATGGAGATATAATTGTTTGAATGAGGATTATGATTGGATGTTTTCCATATGACACTATAAAGTGACATTGGTCAAAATAGAGAATACACGTGGGTTTTTCCCGAGTGCTGTTATGGAGTGGATAAGGTATGGATGTGACATATTCATAGAATATTTCAATTGTTTCCTCATCATTTCATGTCATGAGGGAATCAAGAATTGATGATGGGTTGAGGTTTATGATAGGGGATAACAGTTGAAATGGAGACATATTAATGTTTTTTTGTGTTTGTATCTTGATAATATCAAGATGAATCTTATTCATGATGTATATATCATTTTTTGTGTGACACATGGGTCGTTCTATTCTAGAATGATTTTGTATCCTATAGTTTAATGTCATATTTTGAGAATATATACATGGAAGACACCAGAAAATGGCTGGATTGGTATATACACAATGATGGCTATTATGATTCTACCTTCCATGAGAGTTAGGTAATAGGGTTTATGCGATTCTTGATGAATGGTTTGACACAAGATGGTCCGGGAATCTAAGATAATAATCTCAAATCCTGACATGGGAATGAGACGTAGAGGAATATTCCAACCCAATGGAGTTTTGTGGAGTGGGGAGGAATATCTTGAGTCATGGTAATCATAATGAAGATGTTTTGGTCACATAAGGAAAACGAGAAAATGTCATCATCCATGTATGAAATGGACGTAGCATGACACTCCACATTCCATGGACTTAAATGATGTTAGAGAAGGGACCATGCTGAAAGGCTTGGCCAAATGACCGACAATGATACAAAGTGCGGGTAAGGTGGTGAAACCCCCATGTTATGGTCCTATTGGTGGATTCCTAAACACTGTTGTGTGTATGATTGGATATTTTGGAATTAGTGCATGAAACAACTAGGACATTGGTGAAGTTTCATGCATGGTTGGTGGGCTCCATGAAATATAATGGTTGAATGAAATATGAGGCTTTACAAGCAACCAAATTATCAAAAAAATAAGGTTGTACAACGATCATCCATGGGGCCACTCGATGGAGGACCCACATGAGACCTATCACGCACGATATTATACCTCAAGGGATCCACTATTCTTCATTCTAATGAATATTAGTATTATGTACAATAGAGCGGAGGTTGAACATTAGATCATAACCTTAAAAAATAGGTGGTGCACATCAATATATATGAGAAAACATTCTTATAGACATGCCATATCTCAAACATAAAAAATGTGTGGTTTACATTTAATTGATAATATAATAGATTTTCATGTTGATATGATTTTTTACACGAATGGAGAACCACTTGTGTACAACATATTTATCCATTTTTGGGTGTCCATGGTTCAAGATTCCATTTTATGTTTCATTTGGTGCATAAGAGCATTATGAGCATATTGGATTCTCATGTAAAATTCTATTTATTCACACATAACATCCTTCAGGTGAAAAAAACTATACATTTGCTGAAAATAATCAAGATGACCATTTTTTGTTGTCTAACATTGATTTGAAATAACATAGAAAATTTATCACCGTTTAGGATCTATGGAAAATAAAATTGAATCCTAAAAAATAGGTTATTCTCCTAGGACATGTTTGGATGAATTAACTGAAATAGTTGGACTCATTTATTTCAATTAATCAGAAATATATTTTTAGAAATTATTATGGTGTCCTAAGGGACCACACCTCTATTTATAAGAAAAGGGTCTATCATATTTTAATCAACATTGCCCTCCAATTTCAAAATTTTAATGATTTTCAATTATACATTAACAAACCATTTCATCATTATATCCAATTATGAGTAGAGGTGTTTTGATGTAAAAAATAAAAATTTCATGTGATAGGTTGTGTATGGAACAGTTGGATTAAATCA
This sequence comes from Viscum album, assembly GCA_963277665.1. Classification (NCBI taxonomy): domain Eukaryota; kingdom Viridiplantae; phylum Streptophyta; class Magnoliopsida; order Santalales; family Viscaceae; genus Viscum; species Viscum album. The sequence continues at coordinate 860,412,744 of OY728152.1, read as the reverse complement.
AATTCATTCAAAAGGCCCGAAAATCAACATATATGTCTAGTTAGTTAATTTATAAATCACCAAGAATGAATTTTTTATCATTGAAACCCCATAGACAAATATCAAAGTATGCAATATCTTCATTGATTTTTGTTTATTCATGGAAATATTATTCATGGAATCACATTTCCTTATAGAGTGTTGGAGGTAACCTTCGAGCAATGTAAATATCATTCATGGAAACATGTAATTTCACAATGCTCATTATCTTATAATAAATCGATATTAATTAATGAAATTGATTCCCATGCCTCTATTGGGCCAATAATTACACCTATATATAACCCTAAAGGTTTATATAACATTTTGCCATATATGAAAATATATGAATTTTAGAAACTCTAATGATTCATGTGTAATAGAACTGATAGGTTTTTAAAGGTAGACATATTTCACAAAAGCAACTCCCATGGGAAATTATGAACTATATAACATGGTATAAAATTGTTTCACAAATGCCCATGGGATTACTATGAAAATAATTCACTTATTAGATCTTCGATTATCGTAAGTAAATTTTTTTTTGTGAAACCAAACCCCTGGGTTCCAAGCCATCAGTCCAAGGAAAAATAACCATGTTTCACATAACATATTATTTCATTATACCTCTAACCTTAACAAAACACCATAATAATCACAAATCTGTACAATTATTCAGGATTCCAAATTTTAGGTAACCAATATATCTGGCCACTCTAAGGTCCCTCTTTTCCGCCAATATCCTTTTGTGAAGGTTGAGTTCCAAGGTCCTTAATTACAAGTCTAAATTTTTTCACCACACTCTAAATCTCTATGAGAATAATAACAGCAACCCTAATTTCCTCCTACATATCATCATGTGAGAAAATTCACATTACCATTCTATTCTTCCTTAAATTATACTATGTCTAATTCCATTTACCACTATGCGTAAACACCCTAACATCAGGCATCCTCATTACGAATTCACCATGGTAGTGTTACTTCCATTGAATACTAAGATATGAATGAATAGTGGACTCCTATGAAATAATGGTTGAATAATCATGGGATATAGAGTGCAATTCATAATAATGATTCGATTTTCTAAATCCACCTCTCTCTGTGAAATAGATGGTCGAACAGTGTAATCCCCATACACATCTGAAATTAATGATAAAAACTACCGAGAACCTCCTCATTTTCTTATCACAATGAACATCATGACTACATCATCACAAGACAATGATAAAATATTTCCTCACCAATTCTAATGAGTGTGGGATCACAAATGAATAATAATAATATGATAACACCCACCTAGACATTGACTTTGGGCCTGATCCCCTCACCCACATGGTATGACACTCTGGGATGGTTTTACTCATAAGTTTCACACAACACCTAATTGACGCTCCATACACTACGTGAGCATCGTTATATCATGATTTTAAACTACATGGACATGTCTTGTCACACATCATTATAACATAGAAACAAATATCATGGTTTTTTATATATCTCGGGAATAGGGAACATGAGAAACCACCCTATGGTTCAATACAAATATTCCAAATGTGAAATGACCCCCACATGGGACATAATCAGCCAAAACACAATGTCTAATCGTATTCCCCCCTAAGGGACTCGCATAAAATCCAATTTTTTTCTGAAACACATTTATCTATTGGCTATTCTTCCCCTCTAGACATTCAAACTTGCACCCATCATTCCGTAGAAAACATTTAACATGTGACCCATAGGTAGAAAAATGATGTTAAAAATACCACTGATTATCCCCAAAAGATATTAAACATTCATCCAATATATCCCCAGAACGTGGTAAACCTAATACTAATATATCCTAATATTATGTTAAACATATGACCTTGTTTCCATGAAATGTTTTAAAACTAAAAGCTATCTATCTCAACAATACATTAATTATGTTACCTATCTGTCTTTTCCATATGTTCTCCCTACGACACATCAATCCCCACAAGTTGTTAAACCAATAACGCAACCCTGATTATATAACTTATATAATAAACATGGGATATATGAGGCATAATGGATCAATGTAAATACTATCCAAGAACTAATTACCTAATGGTTGAAATAATATGCCTTTGGTTTCTGGACAAATATTCCCTCTATTATTTTCCTACGACATTAAATTGAGATGTATATATAGGTTATTAACCAACCCAACATCCATTGATTCAGATACATGAATATCTTCACTATCCTCCCACTCTGATGTTTTTCCATCTTGATATAGAAGATGATTAATTAACCAAAATTCACTATGAGATTAAACAAGGAACACGTTTCTTGAACATTACTAAAATATATGATGGGGTCCTAAACTATGAAAAGATATCAATGTTGGAGTGCATGGATGGAGTAAATGAAATACAATAATCCAATTTTGATCAATGAGTTCACATACTTTATTAAAATTATGGAAGACTCCCTCCTATGGAATTTAGGAATTCATGGAAAAAGTAGCACGTCACTACCCTGAAGAAGGTGGAGCATAGACCCAACTAAAAAATCATTGTGAAAAATATAATAAAACAAAAATAATCTTCTAAATTCTATCCAACATTGTTTGTGTGTTCCAACCTCTCATCGATGAGAGATAGAGATAATTTTGGGGTACCCCACCATTCATCCACATCACCAAGATGTTTAGGAAAAACCTTCCAGATATATGGGTGTTGAAAATTTGTTCTTGAAGTTATTAAGAATAATTTTGAAATATCCTGGGAATTTATTGGAAATATATATATCCGCAAACAACCTCAACCATTGGGTTGAAAATAAAAGACTTATCTAACTCACAACATCAACACATTATCTAAAAACTCCATCATATTTTTCTAATACCACAAAATGAAGATAACCACATTAAAATAGACAAGATATATGTTATTCTTCATATCAAGTTGTTAAATTTTCTAGATTCCATATTATAAAAAAAAATCCTTTAATACATCCCATTCTTTTCGCATCATATTATTTTCCATATTTCCACCAATTTAAAAAATATTAAGAGTAATCATTTTTGGACATATAACCCATTTCAATATTTTCATTATCCTCCCAAAAAATTAATTATAAAATAAATTACTAAAAAATATTCAAATTCATCCCAGAAATATAGAAAAAATACCATAGAAATCAATTAAAAATCATTGAATTCAAATAATCCAACATAATTAACATTTCAGGCCCAAACCACTTTGCATTGCATAAAAATTTGACACATCATAAGTACCACATACCACATCCTCTAATAACAACATAATTATCACTTCACAACAAGACATCACCATTAGAAATCCTCACACACAATATATATCAAAACACACATATAAAAACACATTTTACACTATTCACATATTTTTAGTAGTTACAAAATGGGATTTTCATCACATTAACTTCATAATATTTGGAAAATTATTAGAAAAAATAACTATTGGTGGAATAATTTTATTAATTGGATATAAGTGGTTATCAAATTTACATTTTATGGGATTAAAAAACAGACCACAATAATTCCATAATAAAAAATTCTATGTAACGTACAATGATCCAATAGGATAGAATTTTATCCAAGCATTGTGCCTTTTCAATAATAATATAAAAATTACACTGATATCTACAAAATAATGTGATTCAATTTCCCTTCCCCTTCAATTAAATTTTTAAATTTATTATTATATAATTGCATTGATGAAATAAATATTACCATGTGTAAATAAGTTTATAAATCATCCCTTTACCTAATATACAAGATGAGAAATCAAGGATTCCCTATCTCAAATGGATATTTTTTATTTTATATGCAATTTTAGAGATATAGTGGAGATCCACGGGGAACAATGTCAAAGACGTACCCATGTGTAATCCTATAACACAATATATCTATCATTACTCCATAAATACACCAATTAAATTTATTTCCTAGACATAAACCCCTCCGAGACAATTAAATTTAGAGAAACAAATGTATGGAAAATAGAAAACACACATAAATCACCATGGATGGATCATCAATGAACAATTATAAAATACAATGATTAGTGGGTGAAGGATCTTTAAAAGGTGCCCATTTGTCACCCATGAAATGATAAAATGGTTGGAATGGGGGATGTGTATGAGGGTCTCCTTGAATTTATTACATATCAATAATATAAAATACAACAATGAGTCATATAACACCATAAGTTAATATTGCTAAATAACACCAACCCATAGTGTAATGTATGTTAACATGTAATTGACTGGAAACCAATGTTTTCTCAAACTATTTACACTAACCATATTCAATAAATTCTAAAAATAATGGATAAAACCCTGATGCAACTGTGAAAACAATGAAATATTACACCAAACCTAGAACATGTTTAATACCAGAACCAATACCCATTGCATAGATACCCTCAAAAGTGAAGAGCCCATAATGTCCCTCCAAACCACAGCTAGGTACTCTATTTGGAGGATATCACCAACTGAGTGGGGACTACAATTCAACCAAAATCCATATTGTAGGGACCCCATAAAATTGAAGTAACTCTAAAACTCATCCCACTACCCAAAATACCACAATTCACAATTCTAAAACACAATGGAATTACCTACTGTAAATATTTACTATCCACACTGTAATGATACACCTCCTTAGGTTATTTGGGCTGTAAATTATATTCCACTCAAAAAATCTTCTATACGGCAATGGGAAACTAAAAACAATAGAATCCATATAGTTTTATGGGATATAAGGTCAAATCCATTACACTATGACATTGAATTTGGTTGGTGATAATGGAAATTGGTAATGGTTGACTTGAATAGGGTTAATGGGTTATACGATTTCTGAAAATAAATATTAATAAATTAATTACATAAAAATTTAATGCAACTAGTTTAATAATAAACTATTATTTAGTTTATTGATATGATACAGTAGATATGACATAATGTCTTATACTGGATTTTTTGTGTGAATAAGATGGGATGGATTTCATTAAATGGTGGAAGTATTTGATTGTTTCCATTGTAGTAATATATTATTTTTGTTTGAAACAAAAGTTATACATTAAAATGAAACCTATATTCAAGTTGGAATATATATATAATTTATGTTTTATATTCACTTTTGTTATATTATCCATCCATATAACTCAAATAATCTTACCTATACTAAATTATTTTTTGTGTTAGGTGTTTTCCAAATATCTAGGTTAGTGGGGGAATAAATTGTTGACAAATCCCTCTTCCATTAACAAAAATAATATTGTATTATAATCTAAGAGAAATCACTATTGGTAAAAATATATTTTATTAATGGGTTATTATAAATATAAATATATATACTAGATGACATGGTTATGTTCTTATGACGATCATACATTGGGGGGATCATGCATTGTATTGGGAGGGAATGAAGTTTAAATCCTTATTATTAATATAAATATACATTCATGAGTATGAGATGTTTAAATAGAATATGTATATGTTAGAATGGTATTGGTTGGGTTGTAATATCTATTTATATGTTCATATGAATGTTATATCTTTTGTGGAATGTAGTTTTTATATAGATAATAATAACAGATGTAATAATTGTTGATATAATGAAAGAAGAATAAATTTGTTGTTGGGACAGGGGAGTATAAGGCCAATGTTTAATTATTTCATAGGTACCAATAATTTCATTATGAAAAAATATAAATATAGAAAATTTTATGGTATTTCTAGTGAAACATGGTGTGTTTGGGGGATAGTTTCCAAATAATTGGAAAATGCTGGTTTTTCTTATTGTTAAATGAAAAATTCATAACCTTTTTTCAATTTTTCTGGATAGGCCATCTAGTGGATCCCATTATGTTTAGATGTATGATTTATCATATCTAAAGAAATTCGTTTTCATATTTACATTTGTGATTTGGTATGCTAATTAAACCATACAATATTAAGTCTTGGAGTTGTTGTCAAATTCACAAAAATACAAGGTTTTATTAATATATTTTTTATTTTGGTTGACAATTTCCAATGTTAAATTTAGTCATATTAAAATATATTTGATTTAATTTTAAATTATGTAACTTACTACATGTGGGGTTGGAGAAGACCTTGGGGAGCGCGATGACTTTTGATGCGGTGTCACATGATGGTTGCGGAGCGCATGGTCGACAACTGTTGTGTGACTTCATGGTGTGTTTTGTGTTTGGGGCTTTGTTGTTGTTAGTTTTCCAGTTGTAAGACTGTGGGTCTGTGGGGCCATGATTTTTGTATCTTCTTCGCTTTACATATTAAATAAAATTTTGTAGGATCATTGATTTGGGGTACCAAATCTATGATCAGATCTACCTTCGTAAATAGGTGTCTCCCTCATTGTATATAGTTATAGTTTCCAATAATCATTCTTATATGGGTCAAATTAGGGTGGTGTAGAATGATGATGTAGTTGACTGTTGATGGGATGACCTGCCTATGTATAATGATTCATAGAGGAGGGCATTGTATAAGTTCTAGCCTGAAATTATAGATATTGATGATGTGTGGAGTAGCTAATATATATATATATATATATATGGAGTTCTAGATATATGGGGTGGATTTCACTTTCATGTTGATAGATTCTATGATTGAGAATTGTGTCTAATTAGATATTATTTTGATACATAGAGTTATTTTAGTAGAGAAAAAAATGATTCATATGTTTTTTTGGTTCATTTATAGATATAGATCTTGATGAGTTAATTTTTTCTAAAGAGGATATAAAATATACTCGACTTTCTCTCCCTAAAGAAAGTGAACTAGAGTGGCTGGATCCCTATATTCAAATCCACAGAATTATTTTCATTGCTTCAATTATTTTTCTATCTATGAAGGTAAGCATGAGGTGTTTTCATTAGGTCATATATTTATCTAGTTGGTATATAGTCACCCTATTTACATTTAAAATTTATATAGAGGCACCAAAGAATGAATATATGATCAATAGAATTCATCTACAGTTGATATCATCTCTAGAGAGTATTCATCAAAACTCCTCGTGGGGTGATTTTCTGTTTGAATGATCTCACATATTGGGGTAATAAATTTTATGGAAGGTATGGGGCCTATCATAGTGGATATCATCACATCATTTTTATATATGTACACATATAATATACATGAGATATATTATTTTTTAATTAACATTTTTGTGCCATTATAATATCTGACTTGTTCAAAAATAGTCATAATCTCTAGAATGACAAAAGATACTAGTTCATATGTCATAATTGTTATAAAAAAATTAAGCAGCCTTATTTTTAAAAAAAATATTATTTTCTGCATAGGCATGGTGATATAAAACATATGGGGATTATTGATATGGTATTCCTAATCCCAAGGCTTATAGTGATGGATTTGGTCATTAGGGTGGTTTTTAGTAGGAAAACTGAGATGGATGAGTCGGTCATAGTGTGATAAATTCAATGGATCTCCAAACACTATTGATACTAGAGAATATATTTGATATATTTAGTTTAAATTTTATGTATAAATTTTAATTTATTTTGTTATATAGTTTTGATATCTATTATATCACCAACAATTGAAAATTCCTACAATATCATGGTTGAGGGGATTCTAATTCTCTCTTTTTACTACACCTATTTATGTTATGTATTTATATCATGTTGTATGTCAGAGTTGTGCATTGATGATGGGGAATCATTATTTAATGATTAATTTAAAATTAAATAAAATATTACAATTTTATGTCATCATTTTAATTTATTGGTTTTTTTATGAATATAATAATCTACAACATATATGGTAGTGTAAAATTATATTACTTTAAAGGGGATTGTATGGTGTATTATTATCCAGAAGGATCATCAAAATGAATCATAGAAATTTATTTTCCAGTTTCATTTTTTAGTTCTGTTATTTTATGGATCTGTGGAGTCATAAGAGGTTCAGATTTCTACATTTTTTAGTATTTTGTGGGATTTCTAATTTGAAGTTGTTTTGAAACTACCCAGTCATTATGATATTTAGTTTGGGATAGAGTTTTATATTATTTTTGAATTCATATTAATGACATGATGTAAATTTTTTTCATCTAGTAGAGTTTACCTCTATTGGGTGGTCTATTGTTGGCTTGAATGAAGAAGAATTTGGTTATATTTTTTTCATAGACTACTGGCCATTGAATCAATTGATGCTCATGAGTTTTTCTCTCCAAACAAGGTTACCTGAATTTTTAAAATAGTTGAAGTGTTTTAGTTATTTCTTGGGGAACGATCTATAGTCTGGTTATTTTTTGAACAATGTGAATGTGGAGGATGTCCTAAACACTTCATTATGGGGTTAATATTGGTATATTGAGTTCTTTGTAATCATATATGGGTCAATCATTTTTACAATTACTTTCATTGAATTCATATACATCATTTTTTTTGAGTTCATTAATAATTTCATCCTATTGTTCATTGATGATGTCCTCATTTACCTGATGGTAGAGGAGGATCATGTGTATTATAATATTTTTGTTTTATAAGTCATTCATATTCATCTGATATATATTATATTATCAATGATTATTGATTTGATTTGTGAGGTGATGTTTCAATATTATCTTATTCCTCATTTGGGAATGTGTGTTGATTGTTTAAAGGTCAATGTGTTTTGTTCTTGGGATTAACCCACGAATATTAGAGATTTTTATATTTTTCATTTTTATCATAGATTATTATCATAGGTTTTTCATCAATTTATATATGATTATATCTCTATTTATAATCAATAACAAAATAGATTATGTACATTTATTAGCTAATGAATTTTTCACATATTATGAAAACACGACGGTGATGTTGATCAGTGTACATGTTCTTTTCTTTTTAGATGAATGAGTAATATTCGTATTATTATTTGAAAAATCTCATATTAGTTTTCTAATATTTTATGCAACATAGGGAAGTGATATCTTACAATTCTATATATTATGGTCATCATGAATATTAAATTTCCACCAATGATCATGATTTCATAGTATTACTGTTTTTATATAATTATTTCATGCATTCCATGAAAATTAATTTCATCGAGTCCACACATCCAACATTATGTAATTTTTATTGTAAATTATGATGGATTCCAAAAAAAATTGGGGAGGTGTAAACTAATACACTCCCAACGCATCATGCCAATAAAGGGAATTACATGTTCAAGATAGGATCAAGTATTGTCAAATATTATACAAGGATAATGAGGATCATCCTGATATGTGAGTAAATTAGCCAATATATTACACTCATGCCCAGTATGTGTGAGATTAATTCTACTAGGAGTAAATATTATACATCTGTGAATGATTTAAATGATAGACCATGATGTTTGGAAATCGTTCCTAATGGACGCATGTAGAATATAAGATCATGTTTCAGCACCATCCAATAAGATTCAATCTCTATGGAAAAAAATTAAACACTTTATCATGGAAGAGGATTCGACTAAGTGGGGATCACCTAGACCAAAGAATCCATTGAGAGAAATGATCATAAATCCTATTGATATTGAACAAACCCACCAACATGCATCAGTCCATTGTTACATGAACCATTAGTATTCAGTTTTAGACCCAAGAAATGATGGATTCACTAAACCCATATTCCTTGAGGAATACAGAAGTTTAGGAGAGAAAAAAGGAGATGGAGTTACAATTTTTATGAGCAGGATGTGGTTAGTAGGTTCTTTTCAGGAGTCCACATATTCTTAGTGAGTGATGGAGGAGTTTATAGTGATGCATTTTGATTTATATGATGTGGGTGGTAAAGCTATTGTGAAGCATATTACAGTGGACATCTCATTACATACGAAGGTGGTGGAGTCATTGTGGGAGACTACTAGGTACATGTGTTCTAGGATAATGTCATCCATGATTATTATTTTTACATATTATTTAGTAATTATTTCCATAATGTTTTGTTTTAGAGGATGCATTATATTCCAATGATGATGTATGTTGAGGTTTTTTATGGGTTTTATAGAACACCATTGAAAATGAATATTATTATAATTAACAAGTATAATTCCTTATTTTTATGGTTTCAATGAATGTGGATGGTGTGATATGTTATACAATTAATGTTTTTGTTTATTTTCAATTACCATTCGATGGAAGTTCATGGTGGTTTTTATGGACATCAGATGTCCCCAAGTGGATGTAGGAAGAAACATTATGTGATCTCATCACATACATTCATAAATATTAATGAATATGGTTATTTATTTTATATTTATTTTACTTTTTAACAAATTAAATTGTTTCTTTATTTATTATGTAGTCAAGTGTTGTAGATATTTTGATGTATGGGTTTGTGGATGCAAAATGGACCCTTTACAGGGTATTGTGCACCATCATCGTTGATCAGTTCCCTTATTACACCAATATAATTTTGGGAGTCTTTGAAAATTATTTTTGGTATAATATATGAATAATATCAAACTTAAAAACACCGAAATAGGGTTAAATAGATCATAATTTCATTCATTTAAATAATATTTTGTGTTCTTGTGATATAGGTTTTAGTTAATCAAGGTGAAATCACTTTAATTTTGTTAAATTTCGTTAAAAATAATTATTATCATGATTTTAATAGTCAGGAACCCTTTATGTAATAGTATGGTATGAATTGTAGATATTCATTGTATATGATTGATGTTAGAAAGTCATTGCTCAATATACTAGATTTGGTTTATTAAATGATGAAGAATCTGTAAATTATTTAGGAGTGGATAAAGTATACATAGTAATATAAAAAATAATATTATAACTAGTGGAGGTGTACTTTATAAATTAAATTCAAAAATTATTTATTCTAGTGAGTTTACTCTTTTCAGGTGATGTAATGACCTACAAATTCTCATTGTCTAGAGAGTACAACGAGTCATTACTAGGCCTTAAGAGATATCCCCACGATGCCCAACGCTGGCGATAAATGATGAAAGGTTTCAAATACATGTGGGGGATGATTTATCTTTTAAGAAATAAAACAATAAACCTACCAACCATAACCAATCATTCACAATATGATGCATGAACAAATTGAATACAACTCAACAACATCATTTCTCTCACTACAACATAAAAGTAAGCTACAATGGAAGAATAACCACAAATAAATGTACACAGTAGATGAACCACCCAAGACTCTCCATGGACATCTAGACCCCATGCTCAAAAAGCTCCAAGAACCAAATTCTCCCAACAGTCCTAACATCATGAGGTAGTTCTAGGAACGTGTGAAACATTACCTTTGTCATTTTCCTAGAAGATAGAATCTAAAAAAACATCACAATGACAATGAAGCGGTGAGTATAAAACTCGGTAGGTTTTCTCCAATAACTTCCCTACTCATGCCACTAGGATAGAAGAGTTAGAAAAAAGTATATAAAATAGTTTATATAAAAAAACTTCTCAAAAAAAATTATAACAAAATATAAACATGTTTTGAAAAACATTCATTACCATATTCATACAAGTGCAATTATAACAAATTTTCCCAGCATGTTATTTTTCTAGAAAAATAACAAAAAAATCAATGCATACATTTCACAATATCCATTTATCAGCAAACCTGACCATTCATAAAACCCATGAATCAAACCATGCATGATAATTTATGAGAGTTCAATACTTTTGAGTGGTTTCTCAGACATCTACCAAGTCATCACAAGGTAATTGTTTCCCATGTGCCATTAATCCATTGGCACCGAGCACAATGTCAAATTTCACCCAAGCCCCATTTATGAAATTACCATGTGCCATTAAACCTTTGGAATCGAGAACAATGTCATATTTCAACCAAGAAATATATATGAAACATGAACACATACCACATACTCTCAAATATCATGCCAAAACAACCCTTTTAATAATACAATTTTTAATGAAAACATTTTCCGTCAAAACCATTTCATTGAAAAACCATTTCGATTCAACACCATTTCAATAAAACTACATTTCTATTGAAAACCATTTCTATTGAAAATATCTTTTTCATCAACCATTTATCAATTTCATAAAATCCATAACTCAAAATCACCATTTTAAATTCACGAAACTAAACCCCCATTTTCACAACTATTGACAAAGATTACACAATCTCACTAAAACAATAAATCAACACAAATGGACATATTTCCATGCATTTAACAATAAATAAACCAATTTAAATCTAATCCAATCAACTCTAGAAATAGAATATCATATCGAAACAAAAATATAGATCTACACACTATAGTTTCATATCTATGAATTATTGGAGATCAGTGAAGCAGATCTAAGAAGATCTACGAAAACATGACAAATCTAGAAAGAACGGTGAAATACCTCAATCATCGAACTCTAAATCACAAAGGGAATGCTCTTGGATGGTTCCAAATCATGTGGGGAGGGTTTCTCAGCCTTCTATGAAGAGTCATATCTAAACATGGGCGTTTTTAATTCAAATCAAAATATATAGAGAAATAATGATTAAGCTCATAGAAATTGGATCTAGATTTCACCTCTGTACACGGTTTTACCACACAGTATGGGCCAACTGCGTGTGGATCGTTTGACCTTCCTTATTATCACAAAATACCTTATAAAACACCCAAACTCTCTTATCCTTCTTCTTTACCATTTTTATGGAAACACTTTTTTAATGGAAACATCCCACTTTATGGAAACACCCAACTTAATGGAAAAAACCCACATTATGGAAACACCTCACTTTATGGATAGATCCCACATTATGGAAAAACCCCACATTATGGAAACAACACACTTTATGGAAAAACACCAATTTATTGAAATAAGAAACAATACGGAAACACCCAACATAACGGATACTCTCTATATTATGGAAACTCTCTATTTTATGGAAGATCTCTATTTTATAGACACCAAATTAAAAAAACATAAGGAAAGGGGTTATGTACCCAAAACCGGTGGTACTACATTCTAACCACCATTGGTCTTTCCATCCTCGGATATTAGAAAACCCTCTCTTGAAAAAAATAGTCATGGACACTTCTATTTCATTTCCTTCTCACGTTCCCAATTCTTTTCATGAATCTGACCATGTTTCCATAAAACCCGCACTAGGTCTATTCTTTTCCCACACATGACATTCTCTTGATTTTACATGAGCCACACTGGGATATGTATCAGTGATGCATCTGGTTCTAGCTCAATGTGACCCCATCTGATCACATGGTCATCATCAGTGTGATACTTTTCTAACTGGGAGACATAAAACACATAATGCACTGAACTAAACCGTGGTGGTCATGCCAACAGATATTCACCACTCCTACTTGTTATAGTATCTCAAAAGGGCTTATGTGTATAGGAGATGAAATTCTCTATGTCCTGAAGTGATGATGTCCAAGACATGGAGTGATCCTTGATAAGACATAGTCACCCATAGAAAACAACAATGACCTTCGATGAAGAGCTTCATAGTATTTCTGATGACTTTGAGACTTCTCCATCTTTTTTCTAATCAAATGGATATTATCCATTGTTTCATGGATAGGGATTGGCCTGACTAGTGATGTTCTAACCGTTTCCACCCTACATTGTGTAGAATGAACAGGATGCTCATACAATTCTTCAAATGGAGCCTTGTGTATTGAGGCATGATAGTTGTTATTGTATGAGATCTCCACTAAGGGTATATGCTACTCCCACATGCCACCAAAATCCATTACACAATCATGAAAACATGTCTTCCAATGTTTTTATCATCCACATGGATTTCCCATCCTTCTGAGGATGATACCCCATGCTCATAGTCAATTGAGTCTCCAAGGATTGTTGTATGGATTTCTAGAAATGAGAAGTGGACATTAGATCTCTATCTGAGATAATTAACACTGGTACACCATGACACTTTACCACTTCACATATATAGATTTTTGATTTATCCTCCATCATTTGAGATTCATGAATTGGGATGAAACAGACCAACTAGGACAGATGATCCACTATCACCCCAAATGGCATCATGTTTTTGGACCGTACTTGGGAGACCTGTAACAAAATACATTTCTATCTCATCCCATTTCAATACTGGGATGGTAAAGGGTTGTAACATACAAGATGGTCTCTTATGCTCAACATTAACCTACTAACAAGTTAAAGACAACGAGAAAAACTCGAAAACCATCCCTTTCATGCATCTCTCCCAAAACCACACATTCAATGAAATATACATATTCTGTATACCAGCATATACAACACATCTTGAATGTTGGTAATAATGAAGGAGTAGTTCCTATAAACCATAGTTACAACCATATTATCTCTAAAGCACAAAATTGAACCCCCATCAAGTTTCCAGTCCTCAATGTTCTTCCCTCTTTTGATTTTTGAACATATAACCATACATGTTTCATTATATGTTTGTACCTCTTTGATAATTTTTACTAAATTAGGAACAAGCGTAGCTGAAAGGAAAAGCAAAACATCGCCTATGTATTAAAATTCCACACGCATGTCGGCTAAGACCGACATAAACTGCCATTTTTCTGAACCTTGATCATCCAACTGAGCATATAACGTTCTAATTAATGCATCTGCCACCATATTTCCTTTCCCAGGTGTGTAAATCTAGTCAATATAAAACATTTGGAGATACTCTATCGATCTCCTTTTCCTCATATTTAAATACAACTGTGAGAAAATGTGTTTCAATATTTATTGATCTATAAACACCGTAAATTTCTCACCAAAGATATAATGTCTCAATGTTTTCAAAGCATGGATGACTACAGCTAACTCCAAATCTTGTGTTCAGAAATTCTTCTCAGGAACCCTCCACATCCGTGAACCATAATAAACCACATGATCTCTTTGCATGATAACACATCCCAACCTGGATCACAAAGCATTAAAATACACCCCACACCCTTGTCCTGATTCTCGGATGATCAAGATTGGTGCCTATGTAAGCTGAACATTCATTTCCTGGAAAGACTTCTGAAATTTCTCTGTCTATTAGAATGAAGAATTATTCTTTTTCAGTGTTGTCGTGGGTGATGTTAGTTGTGAGAGATCCCACACAGAACGTTGGTAGTAAAAAACTAGACCGAGAAAACATCGTATCTCTAAAACATTATTTTGTGGTTTCCAAGAGATAACCGAATCTATCTTTTATGGATCAACAGAAACGCATTTTCGAGAAATGACATGGCTCTGAAAATGTACTTCTTGTATCCTAAAATCACACTTTGATAATTTTTCATACAAACGATGATCTATAATTATTTGCACCACTATTTTAAGGTGCACCTCATGATCATCCCTTGTCTTTGAATATTCCAAATGTCATCCACAAATACAACAACCAAATAATCTAGATATTGTGGAAGTATTCAATTCATAAAATCTAAGAATACCGCGGGTGTATTTGTTAGACTGAAATGCATGAATTAATATTCATTGTGGTCATATCTACTTCTGAAAGTTGTCTTTGGAATATCCCTTTTCAAAACATTCAATTGGTGATATCATTATTGAAATTCAATCTTGGAGAACCGCTAAGCTCCCATTAATTGATCAAAAATATCATCAATGTGTGGAAGTGGATATCTGTTAATTAACGTAACTTGGTTATGCTTTTGATAATCAACACACAACTGAAGAGTTCCATCTTCCTTCTTCATGAACAAAACTAGTGCTGCCCCTAGAGACATACTTGGTTGAATTAAACCCCTACACTCCATCTCCTATAGCTACACATTCAATTCCCATAATTATGTTATTTCCATCCTATAAGATAGAAGGGCTATAGGACTGGTCCACGGAAGGAGATCAATCGTATTCTCCAATTCCATTAGGGGTGGTAACCCTTAGAATTTTTGGAAAATACATATAGAAATTGATCTACAACATCTATAAAACAATTTTCCTCGATCCCTCCACTAGATTCCAAAGTTAACACTGCCAATTTGTAAGAGGTTTTTACCACTATTGGTGCCAACAAGCTCTTTTCACCATTCATTTCAATCTTCTCTCTTCAAAAGAGATTCTCGATTCCATCCTCAGTTATGAAACTAATTGTTCTCCTATAACAGTCGATTTCATCCTTGAACGTTGTCAACCAATACATACCTAGGATTACATCATAGACATCCATATAAAACCTCAAGAAGTCCCATTTTACCTCAACTCCATCAATAGTTATAGTACTTTCTATACACACAATTTCCTGACATTCTATACCACTGAGAGGAGATTTTAGATTCAAAACAAAAGTCATCATTTCTTGTATTAAACACATCAAGTCAATAGCACAATAATAAATGAAGTAATGTGATGCACCAGTATCAAACAAAACTTCCACAATGGTAGAATTCAAAATAATCGTACTTCTCATTGTATATGGTACAATCTGATCATCAACAAACATCTGCTCAGGTCCATACAATTTTCTCTTCACTACACTATTCTCCTTGTTTCCATACTGAGGTTTCCCTAGTAGAAGAGTCATGGTATTCCTAGAATCACCCTGGCTATATCTTCTCTACTATAGATACTAGTTCTGCTGTCCTCGTCCAGTCGATGCATACGATGCTTGCAATAGCTAAGAAGTGTCTCGAGCACCTAAACTTTGAACACTCCAACAATAGCACTGAAGATGTAAAATCTGGTTTCAATTATGACATGCTCTAGGTTGTTCCATACAATTTATCTTTATGTTTTCAAGAGAACCACATTTAAAACAACCTACTTTTCTCTAGGGTCATGGAGGAAAGATTACTCATAAAGCTGTCTGGTTTTGATTTCCACTTGCACCTTGGAAATAGGTGTCCCATTTGGACATGTTCCCAACTGTTGATTTCCCACTATTTCATGTATGGATCATCGTGAATCCTACCATAGATATCAAGATATCACGTTCAGCCATAGTCCCTCTGTTCACCAACTCTGTATAATCTGTAATGCAATTTACTGCAATCTTTGATCGAATCTCTTATTGTAGCCCAGATTTGAAGATGTGTACCTTCAAAATGGCACTTCCCAGAACTTCTTGTGAAATGTATACTAATTTCTTTAACTTGGCCACATACTCTATGACAAAGAGACTCTATTGTTTCATGATGAACAATTCTGTCATTTTCTGGATCTTGAACGTGTGAGGATATAATTGTTTGTCTGCTAATTCCTCAAATTCCTCTCATGTACTTCCATCATATAATTTATCCTACACTGATAAATCCCACCATTAACGTGAAAGATCCTCGAGTATATAAATCACCAGTTTTACCACCATCTCTACTGGTGTGATGATGAAGTCGAAGATTTGATTCATCCAACATAGCCACACCTCCACCTTGTCAGGTTCAAAATCACCCTAGAAATTCGATGGATTCAGCTTCATGAACTAGATGGTATAATCCACATGTCATGGCTCATTCCTCTAGATCCATGTATCCACAACATGAGAATCCTATAGAATACTCTAAACTTGCTCTTACATCACACATGGTTCATGTACAACCACATTCTCCACACCTTCTTCGGGATGGTTTCGACGATGCCTACCAGGTGCCATTTTCTATGCCTAACATCAAACCCTGATAATCTCATTATCAAACAATTATTGTCTTATAATTTAAATTATATCATATCAACTATCACAAAATTGTTTTAAAAAATATCCTTTTTCCAATGTTCAACCATTTTGGAAAACACCTCACACAAATTAGAAAATTAAACCATTTTCAAAATAAAATAAGTGATAGTTGTTTCCAAATCTTTCAATTGAAAACCAATTCCATTATGTATCAAAAATTTACTCTTTTCACAACATGAATCATTCCACGAAATGATGTACGCACTCCTAGTGGGAAGTCTATCCTCTACAATGCATGTAATTCTTGCCTAATTGGGTAATCCCATTATAGTGAGATTTCAAAATTAGAGTAGTGTGTCAAAACATTTATTTACCGAAATTCCATGGTAACATGACGTTTAGAATTAAAGGGTTGTCTACGTCCTTTTATGATATACATTTCAGGTACCGAAAATCCTACAACTTTATATGACTCCCACCCAAGGAATAGAGAAAAAGAGATTCCATCTCAAAAAATAGGAACATAGATGATAACTTGTTAAGCACGGTCCGAACAACCAAATACCATTTGTAATGACCCTCCAATTCTCATTAGTTTGAGAGTACAATGAGCCATTACTAGGCCTTAACTGACATCACCAAGATTCCAAAAGGCTAAAAATAAATATTGATTGGTTTGAAAAACAAGTGTGGGATGATTTAATCTTTATGATATAAACCAATAAACCTACCAACCATAACAAAACATTCACTATATGATGCATGAACAAACAGAAGACAACTAAACAACTTCATGAATCTTACAACCACATCAATGTAAGCATCAATGGAAGAATCACCACAAATTAATGTACAAGGCAGATAAACCACGTAGGTCTCTCCTAAGAACTTAAGACATCATGCTCCACATGATCCATGTTCCAAATTCATTGAAAATCCCATACATCACAAGGTAGTTCTAAACACGAGTGAAACATTAACTTTTCCAATGTCCCAGATGATTGAATCTGCAAAATCACCAATGTTCCAAAGCAGGGGTGAGTATATAACTAAGTAGGTTTTCCCCAATGACTTCCCTACCCATGCTACTATGATAGAAGAGTTAAAAAAATAATATAAAAAAATTATATAAAACAACTTCTCAAAAATAATTT
The DNA here is from genome assembly GCA_963277665.1 of Viscum album. Taxonomy (NCBI): domain Eukaryota; kingdom Viridiplantae; phylum Streptophyta; class Magnoliopsida; order Santalales; family Viscaceae; genus Viscum; species Viscum album. Next base: position 860,393,954 of record OY728152.1, on the reverse strand, counting down.
AAAACTAAATATAAACACTATTCCAAACCCATTCATTACAAATATCAAACAAGTGAAATTGAAACAAATTTTCCAAGCATGTTATTTTCCAGAAAAATAACTAAACAATCATTACAGCCATTTCAAAATATCCCTTTATCAGCATACCCAACCATTACTCAAACCCATGAAACCAAACAGGCATGCTACGTTATGACAGTTCCATACTCCTAAGTGGGTTCTCATCGATCTACCGAGTCAGAACAAGGAAATTGTTTCCAACAATCCATTAACGCTTTGGCACTGAGCACATGGTCCTATTTCATCCAAGCCCCATGTATGAAATTCCAATGATCCATTAATCCATTGTCTCTAATAAAAATTTAATATTTCAACCAATCCATGTTTATGAATCATGAACACACACCACATATTTCCAATGATCATTCCAAAACAACCATTTCATTAAAAACAATTTTTATTGAAAACCATTTACATCAAAACCATTTCAATTCCAAACCGTTTCAATTCCAAACCATTTCAATAAAACTATATTTTTATTTAAAATACAATTATATTGAAAATATCATGTTCATCAACCATTTGACAATTCTAGAAAATCCATTATTTAAAATCATAATTTTAAATTCATGAATCTAAACCCCCTTATTCACAACTATTCCAAAATATCAAACAATTTCACAAAAACCATAAATCATAACAAATTAAGGGTTTTCAAATAATTTCACAAAAAATTAACCAATTTTAAACTAATACAATCAATTTTAGCAAGTGTAGATGACATTGAAGCCACCTACCTCAAAGGTTTTGACAAAACATTGACTACAGACAAAGAACACGCAAGAAAGCAAGACAATTCCCCAAGAATGACCATAGTTCATTTATCATAGAAAGATCACGAATCAACATTGATTTACACGGGATAAAAAATCATAAATATAAACACTATATGTTCTGATCATAGAATGAATGGAGACCTAAGATGCGGATCTAATTAGATCTAAGAAAACAAGACAAATCTGAAAAGAATGGTGACATACCTCAAGAATCAGAATTGAAATCACCAAGGGATGGCTCTTGGATGGATCCAAATCATGTGGTTAGGATTCTCCATCCTTCATGGGATAATAATTTCAAAATAAGGGCATATAGAATCCAAACCAAAATATAGAGTGGAAAAAAGACTAAGCTCTGAGATAATAAGATCCAGATTTGACCAATGCGCATGGTTTGACCTCACAGTTTAGGCCAACAGTGTATAGGTTGTGCGACTATCCGTCATGTCCAGACATAAGTTATAAAACCCCCAAACACTCCCATCCTTCACCTTTATCCTTTTTATGGAAAGAAATTTTTTATTGAAATATCTCACTTTATGGAAACACCCCACTTTATGGAAAAAACCCACTTAATAGAAACACCCCACTTTATGGAAAAAACCCAACTTTATGGAAACACAACACATTATGGAAAAAATATCCAATTTATGGAATCATCCAATGTTTAGAAAACACCCACTTAACGGAAACTATTTATATTATGGAAAATATCTATTTTATAGAAACACACTATAATGTACACACTAAATTAAAAAATGTGAGGAAAGGGGTTATGTAACTGAAACCGAGGGTACTAAAGGTGATTTATAGGATTACCCATCATATTAATAATTTTCCCCATTTTTACATATCTTATTTGGTTTCAGTCATCATAGATGATTTGGTATATCAATAGTCACATTCATTGTTATTAGACCAGACATATGATCATTTCGAGGTGACATATCCTTGGGGTTATCTTCACATTGACCATATTCATTTATTTTGGATAGGTATATGTAGTGTATTATTTTCCAATACATGTGTTAATTCTTTATGGGTACATGGTGTCTTTGAGGAATTTATGTATGAACATGTTCTAGATATGTTTCATCTTTAAAATGATATATATTGCACATGGTGTTCCCACAACATTGCTATGATTTTTTGTGCTGTTTTGTAAATATTTTTATTCATTTAACTAAATTGTGTTATATTTCCTATGTATCATATAATTGATATTTTTGTCATTATTATTTTCTATGTTTGGGTTTTTCCTCTTATGGGAATTATTTGTATGTTTTAGGATATTAATTATTTAAGGGAATATATTTTAATGAAGAAGTATTTCTCGAATTGTTACTTTTTGAATTTATGTTATGGGGTTTTTCATAAAATGATGGAAGAAGGGTGGTGTTTCTAAAGATGATAGTTATGATAAATGTGGTGATTTATTATTTAATTATAGATGATTTTTCATTTTAGACTATTGGTTCATTTTCTAATATGGTGTGTTTCACTATGAATATTTATGTCAAGATGTTTTTCTTCATTCATGTTGTTTGGGGATATTATTGGTGTAATATTCCATACAATTTCAAGGATGACTTTTAGCCAAAAAATCATATGTGTTGGTCATTTCATGGAGGATAAAATTTAATTTTTATAAAAGGGAGAACCCAATATTTGGGGGATGTGATATGTTTGATGTTTTAGGTTTTGATTTAACCCTTATGAATGGATATGATCCAATGTATGATATTTTGTTCTAAAATGAATGTTCAAGAATCTTATATTAATTTTTGTTGAGTGAAAATTTTATACTATCCATAGTTATTAAATTGTGATTCTCTAGGTAGTTTATTTTTTTGGTTTCCTTTTTTATTATCATTAGTCATGGTTCTCGTGTTGTGTTCTTGATTCATTCATGGTGGTGAGATTTTTTTATAGGATCATGCGTCGTACTGTGATTACCTTAGATGGGTCATCACATTATTTGTTTTCATGATTATATTGAAATTTTTATTATGAGATTTAGGGGGAAGATATTTAGATTTTGAAATAATGTTCTAGGGTTCTCATAACGTAGGCCTAACATGAATGATTAATAAGAATCACTCAATAATTCTTTAAATTTTAAATATATTTATAAACTGACATGCGTAAAAAATTTCGTATATATTCATTTTATTTCTCCCAAAAAATAGTAAAATAGAAATGTTTCCCTTTAGAATGGTTAGTGAAAAATTATTAGGGTTGACCCTATAATTCATGAGACTAGTTTTTCTGTGATACATCATTAGATTCTGTAGAAAATTTATTTTTTAAAATGAAATTCTATAATCAAATGAATTAATTACATAAATATAAATGTGTTTATAGAAATAAAATTCACTACTTCAGATTCTTGGACTATTATAAGATATATACTATTGGATTTAAAGGACCATTAAGCCCCATATTCATTTATAATATTTCCATTTTATAGTTTCCATTATTAGTGGTATATATTGTTGGACATGCTGAAATACTATTAACATAAAAAAGAAGGAATATCCTTAACCTTAAGTATCATACCTTATGTAATACATTTCTATAATATTGATGCATATATGGAATCACATGGATTTTTCAATGAACAATTGTAATCCTTGATTCAACAATTAATTCATGATAGAAACTATTTATTTGAGATGTTTAATATTAACATGATCTGAATTCAGACAATGTTTGTTGAACCTCCCCAAGTTAGTATCAACATTGTACAACTTACCCTTTTAGAATATGATGGTGTAATAAGTGGTTTTGTATCATAACCCTAACAGAATAGTTTTTTATATTTTATATTTCTAATTAAATAATGATTATATTTGTACATCATCATCATTATTTTATAATTGATTAAATTGATTTTATGTCAAAAATGTATTTTTAAATGATGAAATAGAATTTCAATTTTTTAGTGATATTTTGTATAAATTAAGTCAAATTTTTTGATGAAATAAATCATTTTTTAAATTAATCATATTTTAATAAAATATTTTCATTACAAAATATTTATTTATATATAAATGATAATATCGTTATATGATTCCATCATTAATTTATATAAGGGTCTTTAAAATTATATCATCATAAAACCTTTATATTATAGTAAAGGTATATTTTTTATTAAAATGTATATTTTTTAAATTTCGAAATTTATTTTCATAAATTATATATTATTTATGTAATGAACACTTCCAAATGATTCATGGGTGATTTTTTTAATATTTGACAGAGATAGATGAATTTTTGAGTAAACAATTAACATATTAATAATATAATATTTGTATAATGAATTTTTATAAATGAAAAAGTAATACAATAAATAATATTAAGAGTATTCAGGATGAAAATTATTTCCCACCTTTAAGATAAAATTAATTTTACATTATTTGAATAAATTTAAAAACTCATAATGAGTACACCAATACCAATATTATATTTTAAGCATAAAAATATAATTCATTATGATCATAACTCATTTCCACGTTATGAAGGATATTAATTTATTATGTTAAATTCATGAAATTATAAAAAATTAAAAACCACTCATCCTTTGTATACCCAATGTGAAAAAATTTGGGATAGTTTGTGGTTTTTATTATTTAGATATATTTATTTTAAGAGCCATGATGATAAATTAACAATTAATTCTCACACATTTTTTTAGAAATACACACTTATCCTCTCATTGATCATCACATAAAAACCCTTTGTGAATGAATATAATCTCAAATATCATCTGTAGATCCCTTATAGGGTAATGTATCATCTAGGTATCGAAATTATTCTAGAACCATCATTATATTATACTATTTTGATTACAAATTACTCATGATGCAATGTGATTTCACAAACCATTGTCATTGTACATATTATTTCAATGTGTTGAGAGACCCATTTCAAAATAAGGAGACAATTCCATTAATATATATAAATCCCCATTATTCTACTAAAATTATCATGTGATTTTTATTCCAAACATTTTTGTACAGAATAACAGACCTCTTTTTCACAAAAATGTTATTCACCAAGACATACATCTCCATCATTTATTTGGGACCTCCATTTACATAACCAAAACTCCATAATCCAAGGATTTAAATTGATTTAATATAATGATATTCTATATGATCAATTTGTAACATAAGTCTATGTACTATATATAAAACTGATAGATGGGTGTTAAATTACATAGTCCTTAAATGCATTGGGTAATATTTTTATCTAAGGAAATACCATGTTTAGTGATTTTGAGTATATCCTATAAAATCTATGTTATTATTTTTATGTGGTCAGCATTGTATTTTGAGTGTGAAATCATGTTTTATTTCATTACCAAATTCATAGATTTCATTGATATTTCATATCATATACTGAATTTTTGTTTCTATTAATAGTAATTTCCCAATTTTACTCAGCTTAATATTCAGATTGACTTACTAGTATTAAATTATTATTATTATGATTTAATGAATAAGCATATAGGATTTATAGAACACCCCTTTCTAATTTAAATACTTATGTTATCCTCTATATTATTATAAGATTAGTGATATATAATGGAATATTTTTATTTCTTTCAATATTATCATTACATCCTTGTTTTATGTTAATATTTTATTTCCATAATTACCAAAAGGCACTATAAATTTTTATTTTAGTGATTTTTTTATCGTTATATTCATTAAATAAATAATGAAATAATGTTTACTAAATATATGGACAATAATAATTTATTTCAAATCAAGGACTAGTAATTCTTGGTGATTAGGAATATAAAGCCCTATTATTAGACTTCTCCATAAGACTGAACAAATGATAACATTCCAAAAATTTTATAAATAATAGAATAAGTAGTTTAATTGTAAATAAATATATATATAGATAATAAAATCTTATGTGGATCAAGAATAGTAATACCTATAGGTAATAACAATGAAATTTTACATTGGGATTTCACTTTATCATCACATAGTTCATAAAAAAATTCATTCATTCCCACTTAGATTGACACATCTAGGAAATATTTTTTTCAATGTCACAATATCATTCTGAACCATTATATCATGAAAAAATTTCATAAAATATTATTTCTGTAAATAGATCATGGGTAACATATTTTGACTCATAAAATACACTAAAATAATAATATATTTCATTTTTTAGTTTTCCCTTTAATTTTCATGGTATTTAATTTTTTTTAATAGATTAATTTCAATTATCCAAACTTTTCATTTATTCAGGTAAATAGCAGGAAATAGTTGGATCCAAGTCAATGTCCAATGTGAGGGGAAATGTGATGAACTCCCAAATAAGATACCCAACCCAAAATGAGTGGTAATCATGAACATAAAATAATGTAATTTCAAAAATAAAATATGTTCTGAATAGAAAAATATATGTCTAGAAGTCTAATATCCTCATAAAAATGAGAATGTTTCAATTGAGACATTTATGTGCTGATGTATTATAATATTTAGTTGTTCATTTGATCTATTAATAATGGAAAAATACATCTACATCATTGAAAATAACTTATACATATTTCAATGATTTGAGAAAGAGAGTATTATATTGTAAATTTATTTTATGAGGGATAAATTGATATCTGGTTGATATTGATAAGGAATATAAAGCAGGATGAGGATATCAAATGATGTAGTTGATAAAATTATGGAAATATATTAACAAATAAAAATCTTTTACTCTTCGACGAAAAATGGAGATGGTTTCCTTTATCATCAAGAGAAAGGACATCTAACACATTTAGGATTATAAGGAAAACATAAAAATTTCTTAAAATTAGGGATCCAACAATTTTTTTACAAAAAATTTAATTCTTAAAACTTATTATCCAAGAAAATTTAGGGATATAAAAATATAGAGTGATTCATAAACTTTAAAGAAATTATTATATTATCTGATTTTCTCCAAAAGATTTAATAGTGATCAATAAATCTCAAGGGTCTCATTAGTCTAGTGATAAAATATTTATGACTGATTTTAATTCTAGATCTATAATGGAAAAATTCCATGGGGTAAATATTTTACACTTTCCTAGTTTTCCAAATTATGGGATGAATAATAATAAAATTTTATAAAGGAGAGAAGGAAATCATTTAGGTGTTGGAATGAGGGGTAAATATATAGTAATTAAAGGTTGGAGAAATTCAAAAATGTGACGGAAGAAATAAATTCTATACTAAATACCTATCTTATAATCCAACTAATGAAAAAAATAAAAAATAAACTACTAGATTTATTTTAATATGACAATGTATATTAATGAAAAAAATACTACAACAACCTCTATGTCCTATTGAGAAATGGAGATTTACATGATAATATATTTTCTGTTGGATCCCTAGAATGATGTTGTGAATTTTATACTAGTTATTCCTCCATGTATATAATAAATAATATTTGTTTCTGTATTTTCATATTAATTCATATCAGTCAACTACAATGGAATTTTTGAAACACCATCTAAAAACACTGATATTGAGTTAGGGAAAAGCTGATAAATGAGTCAAATTTTTAACCCCTGCATGTAACTCACCTCAAATCATTTTTATTTTTTTAAATTATATGTGATCCTTAGGATACTTACTACTTTTGAATTAAATGTAATTATTCATATTTATTAGATTTCTTGGTACATATTAGTCATTAATTTACCATAGAAGGATGTCCCCATATTTATTGAAAATAAGCCTCAAATTATATAAAAGTACATTTATTAGGATAAATATCATTTTGTATCATCATATAAAGAAGTGATACTATTTACCTATAATAAAGATAACCTATCTAAAATGATAGATATTATGTAAAATTTCATACCTGATGATGTTCCTCTTCTTTTGTAATAAGTTGATGTGTTTCCTGATGAATTGTTAGATCATTTAAAAATCAGTTTGTTTGCATTTTCAATAGGGGTAATGTATTCGGATTTTATAATATTCAATAGTAAATATAGAAGCATCACTATAGAATATAAAGAGATAATGATTAAAATACCTGTGACTATCATAAATGGTGGTATATTTCCATGTGCGTCACCATTTAGTGCACTGGTCCTCTTCATCTAGAAGAAGTATTGGTAAATGCATCTCTATAATAATTAGTGATATCTCAACATGAACAAGATAATGAACATGTATCATATTCAAGGTTTTAATTATATGTTTGATTAGCTACATTGATCCCAATATATTTCTATTTTGGATATTTGGGCATTATATTATCATGTAATGTGGATGAATGAGGATATTGTCGACACATCATTCAAAAAATGTAAAAACACAACATGTTTATAGAGTTTCCATTAGAGTACTTTAATTATCCAACACTCATTACAGAATAAATGAATATATTCATTAAGAAATATATCAAATAATTTTTGGTATTATTTAAAGATGATACCATTAACTGATCTAAATGTAGGGAGGAACAGAAGAGAATATGACTGTTTTAATGAAGTCATTGAAAGTGTAAGTGTTAAATGAAATGTGAATTTAATGAGAGTTCTATATGTGTACATATTCATTCAATCAGTATTTAATCATGATACAAATTATATATGTGGATCCAGAATTTTATTTGATAAATTTTAGGACTCCACATACAAAAGTTTATAGAGGAACTCCCTAGGTTACATGGATTAGATGGGTTTAAATGATGGTTTGTGACAAAAATATTAGAACATTCTTTCCAAATAACCAAGCATTATTGGAATTAATACATGTTATTTAAGAAATATCGAAGATTATCTGAGTAAAAGGGGATCCTTAAATAGTATCCATGAGGAATATTACTATGAACTATATCTTATTTTACATAAAAATATATGATATTCGGATATTGAATGGAATATAATATTACCTTCCACATATAACTATATTTGAATTAATATTTATTATAAAATATAATGGTTCTAAAAATATGATTTATGATTTAGAAAAAGGAACAATATATTCCGAATTTAACTTTTTAAATGATGGAGTTATGATTTTTTAAATGTGAATATGGGTCCAATTAAATTCCAATAAAAAAAGAATTTTAGATGATGAAAATATCACATCCCTCTCTATTAATTGTGGAAGAGGTAAGATATATAGTGATTTGAAAGAGAAAATACTTTTGGAATAACATAAATAAAGTGATTGTATAATTTTTATCTCAATGCTTGGTATGCCAACAAGATAAACGTGATTTATTGGTATTTTGAAACCATTTTCAATACTATTTTGGAAATAATAAAAGCCAAATGATGGATTTCATCATAGAACTCATAAGGAAATGCAATGGTTATAATTCCATCTGGGTGGTAGTCATTCACCTTCTAATATCATCATGATTCATTATTATAAATGATGATTTCACTCTTCACCATATCACTAAGATATAAATAATATAATGTGACAGAAAATATGGGTCCTAATATTCTTATAACATCTTTGGATCCAAGGCATATCTAAATGTTAATGAGAATACTTAATCCAAAACTGAATAAAAATATGAGTTTTAGTACTTCTTTTCATCCAAATACTTATTGTTAGTTTGATGTAATAATTAAATCTATGGTGGACATATTATAATCGTGTTCAATGGATTTAAATTGATGATAGGATCATCACCGACCTATAATGGGAATATTATATAAAAATAGGTTCACATTTACCATTCCAATGCATCCTTATGGGGCCCTTCATGGGAAGCGGTGTGAGACTCTAACATTCTCAAATGTTGATTGAGATGAAATTATCCTGAAAACTAATATTATCAAAGATATAATAGAATAGATTCAAATAATTCTATATCAGAAGATGTCCTTGCATTTTCATTATAAAATATTTATTGAAAATCTTTAATGTGGACTTGATTTTGAGATTAGATATATGATGTTCTTTTATATATCATGCTTGATGAAACTCATGGTGTATGATAATAAGGAATGTCTTATTCCAAAATATAATAGCCTTATTTATATACTTAATCTAATATGAGTTGATTTATATAGACTAACACTCTCACCAAACCAATCTCAAGTACGTAACATGTTCTATGGATCCCAATTAATGAATTACATACCAGTCCTATCAAATGTCAAAAATCATGAGTTGGTACCATAAGGTAATGATATGAATTTGATATGTGATCCTAAAATTATATATCCTTATAATGTATTTTGTGATTTTTTTATTTAATGATATACCACATATATTTCATTATAAGTTTTCATAATAAACTTATGTTATGAATTCTATATATTTATACATGACATATTTTTATCTTGTCAATGTTTTTGTTCTTTAAACTTTCGTATGAGGCATTGGTACAATCATCTTATAACTTGATTTCATGATCATGTTTATGATTCTTAACCATTTTATTTATCATTGAAATCACAATTGATAGACATGTATTTTATTCTTCATCTTATTATTTAATTATCCCATTACAAGGAGTTATTGAACACCCATTTCATATGAACATCCACATGTTACCCCTTCATCATTAGAATATATGTGGAACATAAGAAAAAGATATTATGTATCTGACTAATTTCAGTATAAACATGTTACATTTTGTATTATTATGTATCTCAATAATTAATGAAAATATGCATTCCAACCACTTTGTATTGTATTATGTTTTTATTTATGTCAAATTTCCTGAACTAAGGTGTATTAATGACATGGATTTTCGTAGATTCTCCTATCATCTCGCAGGTTATCCCTTATTCCTTCTTCATTGAGTGGAAATGTTAGTATATTTTTCCTAGTTCTGTTATAAAATTTCATTGATGAGATAGAGGTAGTTGTTTTCTTGGATTTGGATGTTTTCCATCTATTTCCTTACCATTACGATCATTTTACCTCCTTGTTTTTTCACAGTTAATTGTTGAGTCTTTGGTTGAGGTATGAAATTTAAGGAATCACTATTTTATTTAAATTCAATTAAGGATATATCGTTATTTTTTATTCCTCTGTGTGTGTTTATAATTATCATAATGAATATATTAAATTTAATTAAAGAAATATAAATGGGTGGGGTGATTCATAACTCTGTTATATTGTTATTTGATGTTTTTTCGGATAATTGTTGTCTAACAAATCCATGTCAAGATTTACTTAATTCTATGGAGTAAAGAACCTGACCCCTGTTTCTCAAAACTGGGTTCTTATATTATTCTATTTGATTAATAAATAAATAATTTACATCCCAATGTACCAAAACATTTAGTAGTGTTTGAAATCCATTTACCATAATTTTTTTTACATTCAAACTAGAATGGAACAAATATATAGAAAATTCATTCCTGATATCCAAAACTCTAATATTATCTCTGAAAGTCATTAATAATAAATATAATCATTTCCAATAGAATAATATAAATAAATAATTGTGTGATATACAATTATAGTTTTGGGTGGGTATTATATTGTTTTCAAATATAAAAAATATGGCATGGTGAATGGCTAATTACAAATCCTATTATAATATAAACATGATCATAATAGGGAATGAATTAATATTCAATTAATAAGGACTTAAAAATAATTACAGGAGAATGATAATTAATCATGGATATTATACTAGTTTAATATTAAATTTTAAAATTATTTAACAATCATTCTTAGGGATTTCATATGTCTGAAATCATAATCATACCATCAAGGCCTCCGCATAGACTGCAAAAAATAAATATTTAAGGCCTCAACTGAAATCCATACCAATTTTGTCGCATGTGACAGACCGATGAAATGAGGGGATATAGAAGGAACCACCCATCATTTACTATTTATAATTAATTCATTGTATGAAATGAGTTTAACATAAAAAATGTATATATATGAATGGTAAGTAACATTCCCCAATCTATAAAAATACTCAATAACCATTTTGAGAAGTTTGGTAAATTGTATGAAGATATCATATCCAAAATCAAAATAATCGTAAAAGATATAAAAATAATTTAACTGATAATAATATGATTTTATAACCTGTTATGTATAATATTATAAAATTGTGTTCAAATAGATGAAAATTATCTAATAAAATCATTACAGTATTCTTGAGAGAAAAACCCTTATTTAAATTGTAAGGAATGGTTTTTTTGAAAAAAAATATTTTTATTTTTCTTGAAAATTTGTATAAAACTAATAATGATGAAATATAGTTTTCAATGAATAACTAATTTATTTTTAAAAAGCGTTTCTAAAAATATATTATGGCTAATACATGAAAATTGGTTCGAAATTGGGAAGTTCCCTTTAATCGGGTAGGTTTATTGGAATAAGTTGATAATAAAATATGTTATACTTATATGTTTTAGTACATGAAAGATGAAAAGATCATTATATTTTATTTTGTAATTAATTAAAAAAATTAGATAAATTATAAAAATACAGTGATGAAATAAATTGGGGTAAATAAAGAGAAAGAGTAACTTGAATGAAAAATGGAGGTTCAGGAATAAACCCTTAACTTACACCAAAAAGTGTTCTACAGAAGACCATAATTTCATTGATAAAGAAATTAGATTATTTAATAATTTAATTGAAAACATTTTACAAATGTATTTTTATTATTTTAATTTTATTATGTTCATTTTTATTCACTTTGATATGTTATAAGATACAGTTGTATCATCTAGGAGATTTTTTTTCCTTGGTTTTCAGGAACAATTTACATTTACATGTGTATGGAAATTTATTTAAAATGACAATAAATAATCATCAATGAATTTATATGTTATTAAGAATCATATGGAATATTAATAGTTTGTATATGTCAATTTTTCAGGTGAGGATGAAACATTTGATATGAATTTTATTGACAATCATTTAATTGTTTTGGCAGTTTTTCAAACACGACAAAATAGTTCTTTTATTAATTAAAATCATGACTATATAACAGTTTGAAAAATATAACATGGGATTTATTACATATATTATAAATATTTAACATTAAAATTGATTTTATACCTATCATTTAATGAATTACTGGAAAATGAAAGTGCATCATGTAAGATATCACTAAATTGACACATCATAGGGGAAACATCCATTTATAGAATAAATGAAAGAGGGAATAAGGTTTGATTATATATGTTCCATTAAAATGAGATAAATATTTAATATAAATTTTATTTTAATAATCACGTCTATTTGGATAGGAGAGTTGAGGTAGGGATAAGAATATAAAATAAATCGAAACGAAATTATATTAAAAGAAAAAGTTTTTTTACCTCATAAATTTTCCTACTTGAGAACACTCTAAATAGAATTTTTATGATCTTTTGATGAGACCAATGGATAATGGATGGTGTTTATGGTCATTGGAATAGGATTTGGAATATATTTTTCATTTCTTAATGCTTGTAATTTGTGAAGAGAAAAGGTGGTGAGGGTGGTATTTATAGTGAAATAGAGGGGTTTTTTCTCAATACTTTAGTTATTAGTTTATTATTATTCCTAAATAATATGTATATTTTGATCATTATCTATGAAATATAAATGTAATGATGGTATGATCTATATAATACTTCTTAAACCATTAATGTATCATATAATAGTTAATTTAACATATAATATGTTTATATTGAAAATTAATGCATTGTACTATTCTTCATTAATTCATGTATTTCATAAAATTTTCAAAACCTTCCTACAACCATTTATCAATGTTTATAATTTTAAAATTGACTAAATTATATGAAAATATTTTTCCAAATTATTGAAGAATAATTTTTATCTAAACTCACCATTAACACAAAAATTACAGAATTATAAATTTTAACATATTTTATAACACTTTCAAAAATTAAATCCGTTCTCAAATAATGATAATAAAAATTATAAGACAAAAAATAAATTAATTTTGGAATAAAATTAATGGAGATAAATTTTCATTTAAATAATATTATTAATTATAAAATTTTAATTAAATATTAATGACTAACAAAAATACAAAATATTAACCAATAATTTTAAAACAATTTATTTATCAATATTATGATATAATTTTTTTCTAACATTAAGTTATAAGATTTCTAAATTTTATTTATTTATTAAAGGGTGAGGTTTCTTTTTATTTGGATGGTTTAATATTCATAAGTGTAATATTAATATTCCAATTGGAATCTCACACTTTCATCAGTAAATGTTGCTCAACTTATAGAAATACCTTTTATTTATTTAATTCATCATTTATAAATATTATATGTCGACCTATAAGTTATTTTATATGATTTATTTTACATTAGATAACTATACGAATTTAAATTTCATTGATAGAATACAGGTTTGTTACGTTATCCCCTTTGATATTATATCAATTCTCAAAATTTGTTGACTGTAACGTCGTTAAAAGAATTGTGTCATTCTTCATAATAAATTGAAATGGTTCTCATGCCACCTCTTCATTGTTTTGAGTTTTCCAGAGTACCTTTATCATCCATTTAATTCTATTCTTGAACTCATATTCACTAGTGTCCAAAATCAAAATAGTCTATTCATAGAAAGAAAAATTTGGTTCCAAATATAATCATTTAGAATTGAGGACATGTGTTGGATCTGGTAGTTACATCCCTAACAAATAGATGTGGACCACATTGTGTACATTAGAATGGTTATGTGGAATCACCAAATGATAATCCATATATCCAACTCTCTCCATGATTTCAAAAGGACTAGTGTACCTTGGGGATATTTTTCCTTTATCTTCCAACTCATATAACACCCTTTCATAGAGATAAATTCATGAAAAATTGATCGACCACATGAAATTACCTATACATACATTAATTATCAACATATCTCATTTTCCTAATATGAGATTAATTGATGTGAGTCTGAATAGTATTTACCATTTCTGTTGTTTCCCCACCAAGCATAGGGCCAACAAGCTTACTTTCACTGACATCATTGCAACAATATGGTGTACGACAACATTTTCTATAAAATGTTTCATATCGACCCATTTATGTACTGGAATGAAAAACAATATTTTAGTACTAATTTATTATAGTTAAATACTAATACCACATTTCATTAATGTTATATGAGAATGACCTCTATATGTCTTTTAATGTTTGAATGGTCCCTTCAAACAACACATCAGTTTGATGGTGATTAGAAGTAATCAAATAAATCTCACAATACAATGATTTCTAAAGACATTTCAATATTATAATTGTAAAATTTGGTCCATTAATAGAGTCAATTTAATTTTGATCTCCATTATATCTTACAACTTAATTAATATGGCATCATTCGAGGCTCTTGAGTGGAATATATTATGTTATAATGAGAAAATGTGATTATTTTTTTAATAGATAAAAAGTTACCCATATTTCAACATTCATTAATGAGTCTATGGAATTCTAGTGACATTATACATAGTAATTTCATCATATTTCCTTGTTGGAATATTCATAGCTTTCATGAATCCTCTAGGACGTTTTCTTTCATCTTTCGCATGTTGAAATACGAAACATCTTGTTACATAATAATCAATTTTCCTCTTCATATTATACCACCAGAAATATATATTTAATTCTATATACATTTTAGTGCTACCATGAGGTTTTGAAAAATTCCTTCTATGGTCATCATCCAACAACTCCCTGTTTATTTCGAGTATAGAAGGAACCCATAAACTTCTCCCAAATTTTAGAATTGTATATTTTTTCACAATGTATGGAAACATTCCATAGTTAAAATCATTAATTTTATTTTGAATATTATATTCATTGGACTATGAAATTTTAATAATTTCCTAATATTATGGTGGTGAAACAATTTGAAAAATTATTGTTGTTTCACCTTACAAGATAATCCAAAACACATCATGGCTAGACACATGTACACATGATCTTTTTCAATCCTCATTTTCTTATAACTCTAGGATCCTTCATGCTCAATTCATATGAAAACATAATTTCCAACCCTATGAGTTATTGAATTGATCAATAATAATTAATGAGTATCTCGAGGCATAACATTTTCCTCATATTGATGTATTTATATGAGAATATATATTTTAACTCTTGTGATATTTATATATCTCACATATTTCACAATAGAGATAGTTTCTCCATATTTTTAGAATAAATAAATCAAATTCTAACTCAATACCATGTGTCAGATAGTTCTTTCATGGGGATTCCTATTCCTTGACTCATAGAAAATGAATATATCATTCTGTATAAGAACACAACTGATTACATCATTTGATTAATCACTTTAAATCACCATCCAAAAATAACGTAGTGGTATATTCTGGATTGGAGCATTCACAAATATCTTATCCAATTCATCAAATCATTTTTTTTATTTTATATTACACTTATAATGAACCCCATTACATGTAAATTGTATAAATGTGTTAGAAAATCAAATAATTTTATAAAAGAAACATTGATAATAACCTACTAAACCAATAAAACAATGTGCCTCGATTATGTTCATCAGTGTAGGACATCCCTAAATAGCCTTTTTTTAATATAAGATGTACAATTATTCCACCCTTAGTGACAATAAGGTAGTGATAATAACCTACTGGAATCCAGAATTAAAACATGATAAACATCCCATATAACTATTTTATTCTAAGAGTTTCTAGAACAACCCGCATGTGGTATCCTTGGTCAGTATAACTTTTAGAATATATCAAGATATAATAATTAAATACCACAAAAATATCATCTATATATTCCCAGAACACTCTTTTCATTATATCCTTGAAAATTGATGCAGAATTAGTAAGATAAAATGGAATTACTGTAAAAACATTATATACATACCTGGTTGGAAATATTTCACTAGAATGTTGTATTACCTCACACAGAATTTATGATATCTAGATCAATGTTCCATCATAAAAAAGTAATTGAATCCTTGTAGTTGATTAGATAAATCATCACGGTGAGGAAATGAATACATTCTATATTTTCTAACAGCATATATTTCTCTATAGTCAATGCATAGCCACATGGACCCATCATTCTTATTGATAAACAGAACCTGTGATCCCCATGATGAAATACATTGGGGAATAAATTACTTATTACTCAACTCCTCTATTTGTTTCTTTGGATCCATTATGTTCACAATGTCCATTATATAAGGTGTGTATGATATTTTCCTTACATCAGAGTTTAAATTTATATAAATATCTATTTTACACTATAGAGGATTTCATTGTTAATATTATGGAAATAAATAAATCTATTCCTATACAATAGGTATATCCTAAATTTGATGACTTTATTCCTTAGCCATATATGATTTTTTATCTTCATCCCCATGAACTTCATTAAGAAGATCTACTTGGGGTAGAATAGTATGGGAATCATATGATGAAGATCCGACTCTAACAATATGGCATTCTACACCATCTTCAGATAATTTACCATTCTAATTCATACAATAGATTTTCGCATCATTTTCTAATTCCATTCCATAATAAGGATTATATCAAAATTAACCATCGTTATGATGATATTTTTTGAATCTAAAGAACATTTATGACACTTTAACTGGACTGATAGACACATATTTGTTGAAATTATACATCCCTTATGATTTTTTTCTGACAACTCCTTTTTTAAATAAATAGATAAATTTCTAATTTACATTGAATAATGGGATGATATAAAATAATTGATGATATATAATCAAATAAATATGTAGCTAAGTTTTATGATATGATTAATGTACCTTCATCCACATCATTAGGAACATCAACCATTGTAGTTGTGATTGCAAAATCATTCCCTTCGTCCTATTCAATTTATATTGAAAATTTCTATTACTCTTCAGAATATAATTTGATATGTGTCCCATCTCCCAACTATTTTTGAATTAAACATTGGTAGCTTCATTATTTCCATTGAAATCATGATCTGTAGGGAATTCTAATCCACACATGTAACAAAATAATTTTAATTTTTTATGTTTCCATCAGGATGTTTCCTTCCTCACGTATCACATGTTATTAGATTGCCTTTTTTATTCCATTTATTCGTTACTTCCTCCACCACCATATTATTCTATGTTTCCCTTAAATTATTAAGACATAGATAATTATTTCTTTGTCTTGATAGAACATGACATTATAAGTATTTCTGATGAGAAATTTTGGGAGAATAATCCCCTTTTGAAGAATGATTTTACACCATCAATGAATTGATAAATATTTCAACTAGAAATACATATGTAGTACACAAAATTCATTGATAACAATATAAAATTAGCATTATATATTGCAACATTTTCATCCACTTTTTGATTTATTCAAAACAATAGCCTTTCTGTATCATATTTTTCTTCTTGTGGAAAATATTTTCCTATGAAAATGGCATTAACATATTTTCATTCAATATATGAAATTTTGACATCCTTTTTGATTTGAGTCGTCAACCAGCATTGATCAGAAACTCCAAAGAAACCATAATCTACCTTCATAACTCTCTCCCACTCATAACTTACCTATATAAGTAATATATTCACTAAGAAACTAATCCACTTCTCCCATACAAATGGGATTATAGTATAATTATATAATGGTGGTTATTATCCCATAATGTAGTATAACATTTCACCTATTTGTTGTGGATCATGAAAATCCATGTGGAAATGTTTATTATAGATAACGTGTGTTAATTTTCCTATTATAGTTATAAGTTTCCCAGAACAAGTCACATATCTAGTACCGATATCATTATCATGCATATGATGTAAATCCAAACATGAGGTTCACACATTGTTACAGTTTCCATTCTTACACTAATAGTAATTTATAAATAATGGTATACAATAAATTAGGTTATAAATCATAATGAATAATCTTGAACTAGGAATACACTTTAAAATAATTGAAAAGATATTCATAAATAATTTCATAACAATAAACATGATTTAATTTGGGATAATTTACTCTTAAATCTTCCAAAATAGTTTTTAGATAAAATGTATATTATCCTAAAATTATTTTGTGAGAGTGTCAAACTTAAATCACAGAAAGTATCATTGTCATGTAGCATGTTACAATGATTTTGGCCTAGGAATCCTTATTATAGTTGTAACCCCATGTTAAATTTGTGCCAGAACCCTATCAACTAGTAGTATGTTGAATGTGACATATTTCATAGAAGGCCCACATAATCATTACCATTCCAAAATTCTAGGATGTTATTATATGTTCATACTTATTGTCTATATTAGTGCATTTCAACTAAAAAATTATTTCTAAATATAGTTTAAATGGTTTCCACTAATCTTCCTCTCATAATAACTCTAAAGACCACAACCAAAGTTTCATGAAGCTAGTGTCTTACATTATTACAACAAAATAACTAACGAGGATGTCACATCCCGAAAGACTGAATTGTTTATTAGTTTTTGAAAAAAAATATAAAAAAATATGTTTTACATTACAACTAGAAAATAAAAACAATATATAATCTTAATTGGTATCTTCATTTACTCCTTTATTATCACTTAAAGTCATTCAGAATAAAAAAATTTACATCCCAGGGAAAAATAAATCATAATAATGGAGTGAGATCAGATGCTTAGTAATGGTAAGTAATATAGAAGATTATAAAATAAATAATAAGGCATTTTGAGTGAAAAATAACACATTCCATTAGAACATATAAACTATAATTAAAAGGAATGAATAATAGAATATTAAATAATACCATTAAAATAATCAGATGAGAATCATGATTAACTATATATATTATAGAAATATAATATTCCCATGGATAGTAACTTACTAATAATTATGGTATAATACTTATGTCAGACACCATAAACATATTGTTGGGGCCTCAAACATCACATAATATGTCCAATTAATCCCATATATGAATTGAGATAATCTTAAAAAACATATACAAATGAATTTTAATTAACATTCCCTAATCTGTAAACTTAATTAATAAGCATTCTGAGTATATGGCGAATGGTATCGGGATAGATTATCCAGTGTAAACCATATCATAAAAAAATTAATAAAATATTATAGAAGATAATAATAAGTTATTATACCCAATTAGGCAAAATATTACTCAATGTTTTTTAACATAGATGAAAATATTCTAATAAAACCATTAAGGAATTCTTGGGATTAAATCCTTTTTTACATTACAATGTATAGTTCTTTAGGAGGAATCATTTTGATTTTCCAAAATTTTTAATATAAAACCAATAATGAAAAATTCTAGATTATTCATGAAAAAAATATTTATTTTAGAAAAACAATTGTGTCCTAAAATATATTATGGATGGTACTTGAAAATGGGTTAGAAATCTGGATGATCCTTTTAGTGGTGTTTTTTTATCGTAAATAATTGAGAATGGAACATTGTAAAAAATTATATCTTTTTAAAAGAACGATGAAATAATCTAGAAATATCTTTTGGAACATATAAAAACATTTAGAGGAATTATATAAAAATATTTAATAATTAAATTGGGGTAAATTTGTTTAAAGAGTTACCCGAATGGAAAAGGGGGGTTTTGAAAGAAACCCTTTAATTAGGTATGAAAGAGCACTACACAAGACCATAAATATAAATATTATAAATTATATTTACTAATAATTTAATTAATAACCATTTCTAAATGAAATTTATTTATTAATTTTTTTTATTTTCATTAATTAACTTTTTTATGAGTTATATGATTCCATTTTATCATTCTGAAGCATTCGTTTCATTGGTTTTTATTATCTGTTTACTTTTATAAGAGTACAAAAGTTCATTTAAATTGGGAATAGATATCTAGAACTGAAGTTATGTGTTATTAGTTAAAATAAATAATATTAAATTATTATGTAAGTCGTTTTTATTTTTGTTTTGGGGATAAATCATTAGATAAGTCATTAGTGACAGTCGTTTAGATTATTTCAGCAGTTTTTTGATCATCGCATACTAGTTTTGTTTTATTAATTAAAATTATGTTTATATAATAGTTATAGAAAATTATATAGTATTTAATACATATATTATAATTTTTTGACCATTAAAATGGTCTTATGACATGCCTTGAAGGCATTAATGGAAAATTAAAATGCATCATCAATGATGTCGGTAAATTGACACATCTCATTCGATGATATTATTTATATAATAAAAGATAAAGATAAATGAGTTAGATGATTAATGTTTTATTAAAATGATATAATTATATTATAGTAAATATATTAGATTTATCATGGATCTTTTAGAGGTGTGGTGATTGAAGGATTTGAAAATAAATGAAATTGACATGAAAACAAAGAGGATTTTTTAGCTCCTAAATTATTCTCCTTGAGAACCTCTTTAATGGATCTAGTATTGTTATTTTTTGTGATAAAACGATTTTAGGTTTGTTGGTGTGGATTTATATTAGGATTGGGAATAAATTTCATAAGGAATAATTATTGTAAGGATTGATAGGAAGAGGTTGTGAAGGGTTGTATTTATAGTTGAGAGGGGGGGGGGGTTCTCATTATTTTATTCATTACGATATTATTTTTCCTCAAGAATATAAAGACATTGAGTGTTATAAAATCAATATATGAAAATTAGGAAGTTATGTTCTATAATACGGTTCTTACATCATTGATGACTGCTGAAATAGTGAATTTAACATAAATAATATTTATACAGTAAATTATCGTATGTTTCTTCTCAACAGAAATTAATTTTTTTTATGAAATCCATACAATTAACCACAACCATTTTATAAAGTTTATATTTCAAAAATGAGCTC
This sequence comes from Viscum album, assembly GCA_963277665.1. Lineage (NCBI taxonomy): Eukaryota > Viridiplantae > Streptophyta > Magnoliopsida > Santalales > Viscaceae > Viscum > Viscum album. The sequence continues at coordinate 860,372,314 of OY728152.1, read as the reverse complement.
CATTTTGTAAAAAAAATCTAAATATGATATATTACATTTTTAATTAAAAACATCATTTTGTTGAGGAATACATGATTCAAAATTATAACTTGTTTTATAACACATTGAAGATTAATTAAGGTAACAAAAATTATGTTTAAATCATTAGATAAAAAATGTTAATTTATGAATACATTTTATTAACCTAAATTTTATTTTAATTCATTTAATTTATTATATATTTGTAATTAAATATTTATAACCTAAAAAATGCGAACTCATAATAAATAATTTTTAAAATATTCATTTACAAAAACTACATTATAAATATATCACAATTTCATTTATGATATATCTTAATATTATTTTTAATTTCATGTCTGGGGATATAATTCATTTAGATTTTTTACTATTAGTTAGGGTCATATTAATATTCCTATGGGAATGTTAGTATTCCACCTTATATCATCCTTAGCTTCTACAAATAAATCATAATTCATTCATTATTCATTTAAAAATTGAGTATTGTAATCTCTGTATGGTTTCATTTAATTTATAATATTTTAAATAATTATAAGAATATAAATTTCATTGATTTAATTCAAGGTCATTACCTATGGAATATGGTTGGTTTTTGAATTAAATTTTTTGAAAAAACTTTGATAAAATGATTATTGAGTTAATATAGAAAAAACTTAGTTTTATTGAAATATTAAATTAAAATATTACTTCAAATAAAATCGATATTTAAATTTTAGGGAGGAATTTTTTAATATTGAAATATATTAAATATTTTTTTTGAATATGGGTGTTATTTAATAACAAGTTTGTTTATTTTTATTTCTATGATTACATTGATATAGGTATTTTTTATGGCCGTAATAGAGGTTATAGTTATTTGAGGATATGTTTTTATAGATTATATGTATGATGTTTAATAGTTCAAGTGGGTGAAATTAAGTGATTACAATGGAAATGGGTGACAAGATACTATGGTTTTTTGGTGTGCGAGTGTGCACTAACTTTTATAATTTAATCATGTTGAAATTATCATTTTGATTGGATTCTTGATGTGTGGTTATTATAAAAATTTAACAATATTGATTTTTCAAAATAACAATAAAAATACCTATTTTATGATAAGAATGTGGTTAATGAAAAATTAATTATTTTATATTTAATATCAAAATGATTGGAAAAATAGAATCTATTTTTCTTGTAATATAATAATTTTTGATATGGGTAAATGACATGATTGTATAAAAACAAGATGACCTATTATTGTGGATATTTGTTAAATATGGTGGGGGAAGGTTTTTTGTATTGTTGGGGTAGTTGTGGTTGTTTGTGGTAGTGGTAATATGGAAATGATTGTCGGCTTTAGTACTCCTATCAAGAGATAAAACATCACCTTGAGAATGTGAAGGGCCATAATACATGTTATATTGTCCATTTTCATTTCATATATTTACGTGTTTTAATACAAAGGTCATGTGAGATCATTATGAGCAAGAGGGATAAATTAGTGAACCATTTTGGTTTTCATGAATATTTATATAGAAATAATACATTTTAGGTATTTATTATTTACATTAGGTCTTATTTTTATGACTATAAAATTGTATAATTGACACCGTCTCAATCAATTAGTGATATGTATTTACAAAGGTAGATATCAATGCAATCCCACTACTTGGATTAATTCATTTGTCTCCCCATTATGGATTAATATACTCTTAATATAAGAGGTTACAAAATTATTCTCTTACATCATAAATCCATATAATCCATCAATGGGATATTAAATCCACTTGATAGATAATTATATTTAATTATCCTAATAAAATACTCTCATAGGGTTTTTGTTGTTGTCCCAAATATCTCAATACTCCCCACATGATTTATGATATCGTACCCAGTAAAATAAAATTGATCATTTGTCAATAATATTCATTTAAATATACCTTTTTTCTATTATTTACATATCAACATGATATTAAAATATAAATGATCATATTATCCACTAACCTTTCATTATTACTAACATTTAAATATCATATTCATGAATCGTCCCATAATATATATATACCATGAATAATTGAACTCCCATTAATAGACATCTAATGGTAATTCATTCTCAAAAAGTAAAATAATACTTAAAAATGAAATTAACCATCTAATTTTTTATCATATGGTTCTCATCATTTTAAATATATAAACAAATATGTATATAAAACTGACCATTATGTTCTGAGAGTATTTTTTACCATTTTACATGAAATTTTTCCTTTAATAGGGTCTGGTATCTCTCAGTATATGAATTTTATATCTCATATGTTATTGATGTGGATCTATAAAATTATTCATGAATCATAGATCAATTGAATCACTGTGATGTTTTTTTATATGATGATAATCTCATTCAAATCAATTAATTTATTCACTATTAATAATACAAATTATTATGGAATCTAAGAATTTTTAATCAAACCAACATCAAATAATTTCAATATGTTTGTAAGTAATATGAAAATTTGAAGTCATGATTAATATTATAACCATTGATTTTTTTTGGAAGATTGTAATTTCATATTATTTGTCATTCCATACAAAAATATATGAATTTATAAATAATGGAATGATGTTACTAAAAATCATACCAAATTAAAATAAATTTCATGAAGTCATATGATTGCTGGTATATTCTTTTAAAAGGTGTTGCAGTCATATTAAATGATATGAATATTTCTTATGTTATTGCATTAAATTCATAATGAATGAAGTGAAATCAAAAAATTATGCTGAGTTCATATGAAAACATCAGGATAAAAGAAAATTTTTCAACATTAACTAATAAACAATTTAAAAAAACAAATTGGATGACATCCACCTACTCCAGGGCTTATGAAACATTTAAAAATCATTATCTAGTGTATTTTATCACTAATTTTTGATTCCTCAAATATGAATATCCTTTTGGTCATTCCCCTTTGTTTTCAATACTCTAATATCAACATTTTCAATAGATTTTACTTATATATAAAAAGATCTTCTATTTCCCCATATATCTAGTTGTATTAGTATGAAGAAATATTTCAATGATTACTTATCAATCAATTGGTTATTTTATTTCAATTTTGGATGCGCTCCACCATCTCCACATGTTAAGTGATGCTACCTAAATCTGTCCACCCTTGTTCTCTAGATAACAGGTATATTTAATTTTCCATTTATGATAGATGTACCTCATTTTATACTTACTCGAATAAACCTCTCCAATATTGGAGGCATAATCCTTATAAATACATCCTCATATATTTGGACGAATAAAAAAACCATGAAAAACAGAACCATTACGCATTTATTTGATTTATGATTAATCCTCCATATGAATATGTGTTTTCAACTATATTTATTATTCACCATATTGAAAATAAATTCAATGTGAGTTAATGGGTTGGAACTCACTAATTTTCTATTTCTTCATCGTTATCGAATATTTGTTTTTTACATAATTCATCCCATCATATATATGAATTATATAGATATTCCCTTATGAGAGAGTGAAGACGAAGACACAACATAAACAATATCTTTTAGTCAATCATTAAAAACATATAATGGAAAACTGTTATTGATAATAATAAACCATTCATTAGAACAACAATGATGTCCTTATATTAGCATGAATGTGACTCCATTATCAGAATCTCACTATGGGGATGTTTCAAAAAGATTCAAAAAGATATTAATTTCATATATTCATATATAATATAAAATTGAAAATATCTTCTGCATGGTGTAAGGATTTTACATTAGACAATATATTTAACCAATAAAAACTCCCACAGTTGAAGTATATTTTTAGAATCATATATTTTTTAGATATGTGATTTGAATACCCCAGTCATCAATATTTTTTTGGCTTTAAAAACATATATATTCATATAAAATAGATATTTTGATATATTTATCTTATTTTCCATCCCCCACAAGGGATTAATTTTCAATATATAACATGGTGGTGAAAATAATCTATGATGAATAACATCATGGGCAGTAAAAAATTGAAAACATCATCCACTCCCCATTGATTATTGTTTCCATAACTTCCCTATACGATAACAACATTAAATAATTGTAACACCCCGAGATTTTATGAAAAATATTATTTTAATTTCATTAATGTCTTGTGTTATATGATACACCAAAAGGAGCATGCACAACACGCATCCTTGACTTGCCTTGCATTACACGCAATCACGACCTTCCTCAATAGTGTGTGTAGTACGCAATAACGAGTTTCACTAAACAACAATATGCTATTAAAATATTATTAAAACTAGCCGTTATGAATAGTAATAACCACTTTTTGAAATTTTGTAATTTTTATTTTTCAAAATGGAATTTATTTTTGGATTCCTAATATTAGAATTAGCTTAGGGTGACATTTTGGTGATTTTTGGATAACATTCATATTTTGATGAATAGTGAAAATTATTAAATTTTAATTAAAAACAAATTTTTCAATCGAAATAATTAATAGTGATAAATTATTAATTTGAGTGGTTTTAAAGTATATTTAGAATATATTTTTACAATTTAATACAATGTTGTTCATTGGATGTAATTTCACATTTAAACCAGACATAAACAAGTGTCAATCTTTTGATAGTTATTATCTCTTAAGAACATGCAATTTGTTTTGACGACGGGAATTAATTTTTAAATTAATTAATGAAACTGATATGTTTTGAATTTGGAAAAATAGAAATCATTTTTGAGTTTATAATATCAAATATAGCTTAGGCCTAATTTTTGACATTTTTCTGAAAACTTTTAATTTTTGATGAATAGTGAAACCACTAAGTGGTAGTTAAAAAAACTGAATTTTTCATAAAACATAATTTTACCGCTTCTGTGAGTGGAATTTCAAAAATCCGAGAGACACGGTTGATGTCAGTAAGTAATATGTGGTTCAATGAGATGAAAATAATTTTTTGGTGAATAGTATCTTTTTACTTTTTTTTACCACGGTTAAAAGTAAATAGGGTAATTAAGGGTATAAATGATATTATTATTACTCTAACACATGTCCTAATTCTATTGTACAAGTTTAATTAGACCAAAAACAAACTTAGGAATAAAATATGACCATTTAGGCCCACTTGGATTAGATTAGGACATTTATTATTAATTTATTTAAAGAAGGGTTAAAAGAGTTAAAATCAAAGTTTATTTACTAAAACATTTTTGATATAGGTTTATACATAAGATAAATTCTATTTTAAATATTCATTATAAAGATAAAACGATTTCCTACATAATTGTATTTTATTTGAAATTTTTAGACATCAAATAATTTAATTTATTTATTACACAAAGATGATGCAGTAATTATCATATTAATGAAATATTGACATAATTGATGTTATAAATGCCCAAATAAATATAATTTGAGACTTTTTATGAATTCCACTAATTTTATAGGTTAATATGACATGTTAGTATTTATGTAAATAACGTTTTACGAACTAATCATTCAGTTATGATTTTCACAAAAATCTATTACTAAATAGTGTCAAAATTGACATAAAATAGTTTTTAAAACAAATAATATATTATTAATTGTTATTTTATTCCTAAAAATCTAAGTTTCGGCCAAATGACTTAGATAAGGTTGTATATATTAATAATAAATAACTTGGGGTTCGTTTGGCTTCTTATAGTAAGTTTATTAACCTTATAATGTAAGAACACAAGAAGACATGGTAAAAGTAAAATTATTTAACTTAATGTTAAATCTAAATGCTAAGGTTAAAATAGGAACATAAACTTGCCTAAATTCTATTGGATGAGAGTATTTCGACCCATCCCCACCTTATCCTCGAAATAAATCAAATTGGAGATATTTAAAACCGAACTTGACTTTATAATAAAATAATATTTTTAGTTATTCCAAAGGTGCCCCTCTCCTCCCTTATAAAAGGGCACCTCCTCCCTCTCTTCCTCACACAACATTGAGCCTTCAAGCTCAGAAAACCCCTGCCAAATTCTCCTCTCCACTTCCCTATAAACATCCTAGAGGTTCTGGTCTTCCTCAAAGACTAATTTTAGTTCCCTAAGAGGAGGTCTCAAAGAGGCGCTTCAAAGAAGAGGTAATTTACATACCGATTCTTTCAACTTTATTTCTTCTTACACTTCTTCTTGTTAGGTTGTTTCATTATTAAGTAATAACATCAGTATCACTCAAATAATGATATGTTATTATAAGTATTAAATAACCCTATTTCACCATCTATCCATCCTACGGAAAACAAAATCACCGGGCGTGCGTACGTACGGAATACCGTCTCCACGCCGTGGTGTAATCTGTTTTTCCAAAAACACCTTACATGGATGGGTATTATGGTGTAAAGAATAACTATACATAGTTATTATAACATCATAATGATTCTAATATATTGTATTATCCACTCCAATTCAATTCAATAATTATGGAAATGATATCATCGCTCGTGTGTACGTACGGACTACCGGCTCCACGACGCGATGAGATTCATTCTCCATGTTAACCATTTAAGAATGAATATAAAGTATATATAAGAAATAATAATGAAATATATGACATTATAAAGCTACTGGATTTATGTGTATATATATGTATTTCATCCACTTAATTCCACTCAATTCAATAAGGAAACGAAAACAGCGTTCATGCGTACGTACGGCCTACCGTCTCCATGAACGGTGTATTTCTTTCCATTTATCGATCCATTATATATATGTATATTCTGAATATATAATATATATAAATAATGTTTTATATTCTATAATTAAGTAATAATTATCTATGTAATCATATGAATAATTACAAGTTAAAACACGAACGACAAATGAGACGATTTTACCCAAAACGCTACTTTAACATGAATTTACAACAGAACGGGTAATATAAATTCCTAAGTGAACCATATATGATATAATAACAATGAATATGATTCTGTAATAAGTAAATGACATTATTTAAATCATTATACAGGAGGTTTGGACACTTACGAAGCAAATCGGACCTAAGGTAAGGGAAATATCACAATCTCATTTTTATCCGAGATTTTTATACTTTGGTATTTACTGGGGTGTATTTTATCATCCACATCCATGTTTCCTCAATATGTAATATTATTTCCATCCACATAAAATTTTTTAAATCCAATTTTACCCTTCGGTGAGTTTTTAGTAAAAGATATGAAAGGAATCGTTTGTCGTTTTTCGTACGAGGTACTTTTTGACTTTTCCGACAAAAGTATGAGAAGAATGTTTTTTTAACTTATACGGCATGAATGGATTTTTAAAACATTATTTCCAAGAAGCTTCCATTAAAAGTTTTCAAGTTTATTTTTAATCAACTTCTTTGAGTTTATAATTGTACGAAATGTTAAGAAAGTAAAAGTGTTTTTGAAGCAGAAAGGATATTTTCCTCAAGAATAGAGTTCAAGTGTTTTATCAAAATTATTTTCCTTCTAAGATAATAAAGGGTTCTGTTTTTGTCCCTATTATTACATTGATTTGATTAGGTTGTGATGGAATTATATTTTTATGAATTCCTTTATCTTATATGAATTGTTTTATGATGTCACGATGTTTAAGAATCCCATTTTTATTACATGGGTTATGAAATGATGTATGATTTATGATTTTGTGGCACACATAAGAATGGTATAATTATGAGATGGGTGGGACCTATATCTCCCTCCAATACATTGGGTAATGATTTTATATCTCATGAGATAGACATGGCTGGAATGGTAGGTTATACCGGTTCAGTGAAACAGGACTGAAACGAGGGTGACTCGGTTCAGAAAGGGACTTTGTCCACTAAGATAGTCTTGGCAATGAGTATTGACTAATAAGATATGATTCTCTATGATTATGTGTGTATTCCAAAATGTTTAATGTTTTAAGTTATGATTATTGGGATTTTATTTCACTACTATGATTTATCCCATGTTATGAAATTATGCTCTCTTTTGCAGGTTACGATTTCCAAAATGTTATGTTCTTATGAATATGATGTGATTGATATTTCTTTTGTTTACCCTTACTGAGCATTTGAGCTCACCCTTTTATGTTTTCTTTTCCCTAGGATATAAATAATGGTTTTAGGTAAAAAAAGGAAGATATTTATGGGAGATGTTGAAGATCTTTCACCACGATTAGAAGATTATATTCCGAGTTTCCAAAGACATTAACTATTACGATCCTTGTGTGTGTGTGTTTTTATTATGTACTAAGTATTCCGAAAAATTAATGTAATGTATATGTACGTCATGATACGGTTCTCTACAATAATACTGGTGGAAAACGAGGGGATACAGATACCATTAATGTAGATTTGATGTTGGATTATTGTCTCTCTGAAAATATATCATATAATTTCTAACATCCTAATTCGAGATACACCTCAATATTATTTTCACGATATTCTTATTATTTATATTTGTAGATAACTTAGTGTTATAAACATTTTGATCATATTTAAAGCATGTAACAACATTCAATGCATGAGAATAAAAATCACATGAATACTCTGAAATATGATTCTCTTTTTTCTTATAATATTATTTTTAACATGTAATTTAATAATACGTTCCTTGGAATTATTAACTTTTAACATAAATAAAAAACATTGATTCACATAAAATTTCTTGCTTTCCATATTTTTTATTATCATGAGAATCCTTTTTTGCTCCATCAACATTACCCAATGAATTCTTTTACTCTATATAGTCCATAAATTACAACATTTATAAATAATAATATCATCAATTTTTCGTGTCCTTATTTTGAATTCATAACATAAAAGTTATATATTCTATATTTATTTATTTTTATCCAATATTAACTTATATTATTTGAAGAGATACAATTTTAATCATACCAATTTCTTATCAAAAAAACCATTAAGTATAAATCATATACTTTATTTCTAAAAGAAAAAAAACACCAAAAAAATTAAAATATTTGTTTTTCATAACAATGAATGATATATCTTTCATAAAAAATATTATTATCTTATTTTTATTATTTATCATTTCCTTAGTTATTTTATATTTTATCACTCATCAAAACATATCCATGATTTTAATGTATATTTTTTGTGATTTACATCAACCAATGCATTCCATGTGAAAAATTAAAAACAAGATGAACTTATCAAAACTGATTTAGTATCACATTAGAAAATAGTAGTGTTTTTTTCATTTTCTATAGTTTGTTCCCCTCATCATTCTTGAGTGAATCTTCTAGAGTATCGTTTTATTTTATAAAAATTTATTTCATATCATTTATTATTTCTTTATCTATTAGACATCGATATTTTTTAGAATTATATGGTCAGTCATTTATACCCATATTTTCTCTCATTTTACAAATATTTTCCTTTGTTGTGTAATTTATACCAAATGAGTCATTATATTTTTGAGGATATATCTATCCTTCTTACCAAAATTTCTTTCTGTATTCTCATAGGACATGACATTATTTCTTGTGTGGGGCATTATGATGATGGTATAATTTTATTTTATATCTCATTATACATTTATTTTCCCCTCACAATCCTTACCATTGTATGAAGATTAATAATTATTTCTATAGTGGTAAATTATCGATCATTACTTTAGAGAAATATCATCATACCAATATAATTATCTATACTGAAATTTTTTATAAGCATTCATTAGTATATCATATTATATTTATATTATACATTTTTTCTAAAAAAAATTCAATTGTTATCATCACTACTAGAGGATTCATTAAATTATAGATTTCAATAATTTCCTACTATATTCATCTCATGGTAATTTTTAGTAAGGTATCTATTAACATAAAATATAACACCTATGTAACACCCCGACCCCAGTTACCATGAGTCGGTGCATTATCATATAACATTTTTATCATCACAAAAGATCACGTATCGAATGACCAGTTAGTTTATTAGTCTTTGAAACACTTGATACATTCATAAGTCACACATTACATCATAAACTAAAAAACTACAATAACATAGTCTCCATAGTCCACACTCATATACCCTCAGACTATCCCTACAGGTCAGTCATAAAATCCTTCTTCACATCCGTGAAAAAATAAAACATAGAAAGGGGTAATCTCAGATGCTCAGTAAGGATAACAATGTAGCAGAAACATTCATAAATAAGATTAAACATTTAAGGCAACGTATAACTATAAAAAAGCATTTTAAACTTGAACAACAACATAATAATTGAAAAAATGAAACAATGACATTTATATTTTCACATGGATTTAATACAAGTCAAATAATCACATTCAATATCAATAACAACTTTCATAATGATTGAATTCATAATGCCAGACTATCATAACCACATAGACAAGTCCTTGTTCCAAGACATAAATTAAAACTTTGTCAAGGCCTTGGGCCAAGGCACTAGATTGTCTAATGAGACCTACCTATGGATTGAGCAGCTATAGAGGGCTCCACCCATCACTTACTAAGTTCAACGCATTCCACATATGAATAGGTATAAAAATAACATAAATATCCGTATTAAAACTAGCATATGCAATGTCAATTCCATATCCATAAACAATGAATTGTATAAAAACAACACATCCATTGTCAATAATATCACCAAAACCATGAATACTATATGGAAGATTTGTATCATAATAAATCAACTTTACATAAGTTTATAATCTATCAAAGTATGTTGACATCAAATGAAATCAAAACTATTAGAGAGAAGTGTATCCTTTTTTGAAATAATTTAAAAGTCACATAATTATAAAATAAAACATTTACTTTGAAAATATTTTTATAAGATTTTAAGGGAATATTAAATGCTTTTATAACGGTGGAAAATAGCTGCACCTACCATATAAGTTAAAAAAGTAATTCTTAACGTAATTTTGTCAAAATGGTTAAAAATGACCCTGTTTGGAAAATGACAGAAAGATTCATTTTTTAAAAACCTATAAAAAGTCAAACAAGGATACAAATGACTTTAAACAATATTATATAAAATATTAAGAATGTTTTGAAATACATTTTTATGAAACAAGAATGTGGATGATAAAGAGGTTCTAGTAGATAATTACGTATAAACAACCTCAAATAATGAAGATATTGTAGAATTAACCATTAACTTGTACTTTTCCTTGCCCGATGGTATGTTAACCTCTTGTTTAATGGTGAAATAATTGTTATTAAATTATAACAGAATAATTTATATTAATATTATATCATATATGATCTTTTAACATTGCTTTGTTAATAATATATTAGTATTATCATTGTTTTGGGTGTTAACAGATTCGTTTTCCTTTATTTTCTTTGTTATGGGATTCATATTTTTTATGGATGGGATTTATCTTATTCATATCCAGAATTATATCAAGTCTATAAACATTATTATTAATCTTATAATTAAAATTAATCTTAAATGGATAAGATGGGGAATTAATCTCATCACATTCGTTTAGACGGTATTCCGTACGTTCACACGAGTGAAAATATCATTATTTTTATATTTAAATAATATATAATCAGATTTTATATTATATATTATGAATAATTATCTTGTTATATTTATAATTATCCTGAATTACACATCATTATTATACCCATCCAAATAATAATGTATTGAATAACAATTACAGCACGATGTGGAGACGGTAATCTGTACGTACGCCCGTATGGTGACATGTAATTCAAAGGATTGATAGAATAACAAATATGGAGGTACCATATTTATAATAACATCAAAATATATATAAGATACTGGATTTATTGTTTTATAATGGAAATAACAAGGAAAGAAGAAGTGTAAGAAGAAATGAACTTGAAAGAGGGTGGTGAAATTATTACCTCTTTTTCGGGTTCTTCCTATTGATTTGATCTAAAGGGATCCTCAACATGGATTTATAAAGAAAGGAGGGCCTCTAATTTAAAGTGAGGTAATTTTATAGGATATTTGGCTACGGGATTTCCGAGCCAAAATTCTTTTAAGGTGTTAATTAGAGAGAAGTGGGGGTGCCCTTTTATAAGAGGGGTGAGGGGCACCTTAGGAAAAGCTAGAAATATTATTTTATAATAAAATACATTTCGGTTTACAATGGCTCCAAAATGAATTATTTAAAGGATAAGGTGGGTATGGGTCGAAAAACACTAAAAAAATAGGTTTTATATTGGTTTGGGTCACTATATTAACCTTATGTTTTCGATTTAACTATTCGTTAAATAGGTTGACATTTACCTTGTCTCTTTGTATTTTTATATTATATGGTTAGTAAACATACTATATACATCCAAGAGAACCCCAAGTGGTTAATTAATGAGATACCTATCATTATATAAGTCCTTTGGCAGAACCTCAGAATTTTTGGAATACAATATCAATTAATAATATAATATCTTTTTTAAAAATTCTTCTATGTCAATTTTTACACTATTTGGTATATTGTTTTTTATAAATTCATAACAGCATTATTACTTCGAACACAATTCATATAACCGACCCTATTATCTCATATTAACCTAGAAAATTAGTTGAATTAATTAAAAGTATTAAATTACATTTATTTGTGTATTTAAAATATCAATTGTTTTAATATTTCATTAATAAGGTAATTACTGCATCACCATTGTGTCATAAATAAAATAAATTATTTAATTTCTAAAAATTATAAATAAAATACCACTATGTAGGAAATATATTTATATTTCTAATTAATATTTATAATATAATTTATCTTATGTGTATCCCTATATTAAAAATGATTTTGTTATTAAACTTTGATTTTAACTCTTTTAACTCTTCTTTGAGTTAAATAATAATAAATGTCCTAATCTAATCCAAGTGGACCAAAGAGGATCATATTTTATACCTAAGGTTGTTTTGTGTACATTTATAATTTTCCAATAGAATTAAGACATGTGTTAGGATAATAATAATACCATTTTCCCTCAGTTACCCTATATAATTTTAAGTGTGATAAATAAGAGTAAAAAGTAACTATTCACAAAATATTATTTTTATCTTATTAAACAAAATTTTACACCTTTTAATTAACCGTGTTTCTCGGATTTTTGATATTCAACTCACAGATGCGGTAAAATTTTGTTTTATGTGAATATGCAAATTCTACAATGAGGTGGGTAAAAGAAGGTGAAAATTTTCAATAAACATTTATATATCTATTACTATTAGAAAATGAATCCAATGAATTACACTGAACATATATACGTACTATGTATCTATTTTGGCATAAAATAAATTTAAATAAAATAAATAATTATTTAAAAAAAACTGGTTTCACACAATTACCTTGTGTTTTTCACTATTCATCAAAATTTGAATGTTTTTAGAAAAATATCAAAAATTAACCCTTATAAAAATTTGATTTTAGGAATTAAAATATGAAGTCTATTTTACCAAATTCAAAACATATATGTTGCATTTATTAATTTAAAATTACTTCCCATTGTCAAAACCAGGAGGAGTATTTTTAAGAAACAATATCCATCAAAAGATTGACACTTGTTTATGTCCACTCTCAATGTGAAATTACTTAAAATGACCAGCATTGGATTAAATTGTAAAAATAAAATACATTTATTCTTCCAGGACATTAAAATTAATGATTTAACACTATAAATATTTTGAATAAAAGAGTTGTTTTTAGTTAAAATATAGTATTTTTCACTATTCACCCAAATATGAAAGTTATCAGAAAAACACAAAATATTTATTGGAACTAAATTCTTATGTCTAGATTCTAAATAAGAAGTTTATTTTGTCAAATATAATATATAAATGAATCAAATATTGGATTTAAAAAGGGTTCATCATTAAAAGGCAGTAAAATTGAATTTTTTGAAATAAATGCTTCTTTCATCTGAAAAAAATAAATTTGTTCTTATATTATGTTTATGAAACTCATTAAATGGATTCTAAAATTATGAGGATTATATATAGTTCAATATTCAGTTAATACTATTCATAACATCTTTTGAACAGCTAGTTTGGTAGTCTTGTGATGCGCTCAAACCTGATGTTGCGTGTAGTGTAAGTTATTGACTTACATTGAAAAAATAAGGTACTATGATATATTGGGGTGTTACACTCTTCCCTCCTTCGATAAATTGCGTCCTCACAATTTCAAATTTTTCTTAAAAAATAAATGTTCGAAAATAGAAAATACCATTATGGGAAAACCCACATCGGAAATTGGGTTAATAAAAATTAGTCTTAATAAGTGGAAAATGGGAATGAAAAAGAAACCACCAAATTACGATCTCTATTAAGAGAATATTGGTGGAAATTAGAGACACATAATTGGATGAAAATGTAAATATTTATAGGGAAATATTAAGTTCATCAGTCACAAACAATTACTGAATTGAGGACCTCAAATCCATCAATCTTTAATGATTTAAAACATCATTGGTTCCACAAAACATAAGGTATTAAGATAAAACATTTTTAGTTTTCCGATCCCTTATTTAAGGTTTAAGAATTTATTTCTTCATATATTAATAGAAGAAAAAATATATGTATACTCGAAAAGTAGAGTTCCATCATTTAACTAATTTCTACAACAAACTCATCTTTCAGTCTAAAAGGTAATAGAACATAAAAAATATTATATTTATCCAATTCATTTAGGGTTCAAAAAAATTGAATTTATAATTCATCTACCAAAAACGTTAAAAAAATACATTATTCAATGCAGGACATCATGTGGGTCATAGATAGGTGATACACCGTAGTCCCCCTTTGGTTGTGGGTTCAAGTCTCACGGCCTTGTCGGACGCAGCGAGTTGCCGCCCGACCCCCGGGTTGTCCTTCTAATGGAAATCCAAAAATAATCTCAAAATAGACTTATCTAAAATAATTCTTTCCAAACTCATAGTCCCAAATTTATAAGGTATGTAATCACAATGATGATCATTTTTTCCACTTAATAACATGTGAAAACCATCATCATATATTCTTTTAAAACACTGCAACATCCTGAATTACCAAAAAACTATATTGATTACAATCATGCCCCCTTATTCCTTATAGAATACTAGATATACTCCTTCTATCCAAAAATGATTTAAACTCCAACAATTAGGGAATATAAAAATCATTAATCAGTTTCAAGGAAGTCAATAATATCCAATATAATTTATCCAACTCAAAAATGTATTATTCCAAAATCAATACCTTGTTATCTAAACCACATTATTGTTTATACTTCTCTCAACCATATATTTTCCAAATATTTAACCTGCTATTGAGTCACCTTTCTTGGTTCTACACAATCTCATGTCCTTAATTAAATAGTACTGATGTATAATCCTTATATACTCCATAATTATTATAACCATTACAGCGTTGATACAACACTAAAATGACAAAATTCCTTTTTAACAAAATAAGAACTCTAATCATTCCTCTTCATCTGTGGTAGTATAATAACTTGATTATTAACCAATATAATCATTTGGGGCATATTATGATGATTTGGACCTTGGTTTACATAGTGTCCCAACTCCATGCAGATGAAACATTGTACATTTGAAACCTTTTTCTTACCCTTCCAGTCACATACATGGTGTCCTTTTTCTCCACACTTATAACAAAATCTCATTCCCTTCAGGCATGTTCCAGGGTATTTCTTCCCCCATTAGTCACATATGGGAAAATTCATCCTTTTCCTCTTCCCTTTATCCTTCATTCTCTCTTCCAACCTTTTCTTCACTTTCTTCCCTTCAAATCCAAAGGACTCAAAAAATTCATTAATAACATTATTACCAAATGATATTATTTCATCATATGTTGAAAAAACATGAGAGATTATTTCCCTTATAAATTTTGGCATAATACCGTGGAAGATATGATCCATCTAACTCTTTGGATCATAAGTATTGCTGGAGTTCACATTCCTTCTACTAGGCGCCATTTCTATACAATGGAATACACTAGGTCAGTTTATGGATTGAAATGAATAATTAAAACATGTAAAATACCTAATTTAATTTGAACAGATTATGGATATAATATGTAATCCTAAAAATGTCTTCTTTGAGGATGTATATACTCATAAACACTTCATAATGGATTGTGGAGAAAATGAGAATTATCCAAAGCATATCCCCTGGGAGTGTCGTAACCCAGAGTGTTGCAATGCCAATTATTGTTCACCAGTTCCCGTTCGAGTCTAGCACCAAGCAGTGTTTTTTCATTTTTCCCCTTGGTACATCTATGCCAGAGCTGCCTCTACCTGCTCGTATCCAAACAAGGATGTATTCCTCAGAAAACTCAAAAAATCTCTACAATACCAAAATTATAGGACAATATTCAATACTAATCCTCAATCTCCATCTTAGGTATATGTGCACTAATAAGAGTTTATCTAAATATAACTTCCAAGGTTTGTAATAAATTTCCTCTAATACCAATTGTAATGCCCTGACCCCAGTTACCCAGAGTCGGTGCATCATTACATAATATTGGCATGATCACAAAATATCACGTCTCAAAAGATCCATAATTTTAGTAGCTTTAGAGATACTAGATACATTCATAAGTATTACATTACATAATAAAGTGAAAAACTACAACCACATAGTCTCCATAGTCCACACTCATATCCCCTCAGACTATCCCTGCATGTCAGCCCTAAAATAAATGTTCACATCCTGGGAAAAATAAAACATAGAAAGGGGTGAGCTAAGATGCATCGTAAGGATAACAATATAGCGGAAACATTCATATATAAGATTAAGCATTTAAGAAAATGTCTAACTAAAAAGCCTTTTAAAATTTAACTACAGAATAATATGGAAGAAATAGAATGAAATAATTTCATTTACTAATTCACATGAATATTCTACTAGTCGAATAACCACATGCAATATCAAAAACAACTTTTATAAGGATGGAATGAATAATGTCAGACTATCATAAGCACATAGTAAGGGCCTTCTACCAAGACTAAAAATAAGATTTTATCAAGTACTTGTTCCAAGACACTAGTTTGCCTCATGAGTCCTATTGATGCATCGAGGAGCTATAGCAGGCTCCACCCGTCACTTACTAAGTCTAAATCTTTCATTATTTGAACATGTTTAAACATAACATAAACATTTGTATTAAAACTAGCATACAAAATGTAAATACTTTATCTATAAACAATGAATGGTATAAAAATATGACATCCAAAATCAATAATATCACCAAAACCTTCAATACTATATGGTATTTTTGTATCATAATAAATAAACTTCAAATAATCTTAAAATATATCAAATGATGTTGAAATAGATGAAATCAAAACTATTTGAGAGAAATATATCCTTTTTTGAAATCATTTAAAAGTAACATAAATAGAAAATAGAACATTTAAATTGAAAATATTCTTATAAGCTTTTATGGGAAGCTTTGATATTTTTATAATGGCAGAAAATATCGGCACCCTCCGTATAAGTTAAAAAAGACATTCTTACCTTAATTTTTTCGAAAAGGTTAAAAATTACCTTATTTGGAAAATGATGGAATGATTACTTTATAAACATATTATAAAAAATCATAAAAGGGTATAAATTAAATTAACCCATAGTCTATAAAATATTAATAATATTTGAAAATACATTTTTAAGAGTCAAATATTTTAATGGTAAAGAGGTCCCAGAAGAAAATTTCGTATAAACAACCTCTAATAATGATGAGATTGTAGAATTAACCCTTAGAATGTAATTTTTCTAGGTCGAGGGTAGGTTAACCTCCAATTTAATGGGGAAATAATTGTTATTAAATTTTACAAGAATCATATACATTAATATGATATCATATATGAAATTTTAACATTTCATTGTTAATAATATATTAGTATTATCGTTGATTCGGGTGTTAACGGATTCATTTTCCTTTATTTTCATTAATTTGTGAGTTATATTTGATATATATGGGATGTATCTTATTTATATCAATAATTATATCAAGTCATTAAACATTCTTTTAAATAATCTAATGAAATTTATTCGTGAATGGATGAGATGGGGAATGAATCTCATCGTGTTCGGGGAGACGGTAATCCGTACGTACGCACGAGCGACAATATCATTCTATTGAGGTTAAAATAATATGTAATCGGTTGTTATATCATATATACAGAATCATTATCATGTACTATTTATTATTTTCATGAATTAACCATCATTATTTTACCCATACAAATAATAATGTATTGAATTAAAATTACACCACGACGTGGATACAGTAATCTGTACGTACGCACGTATAGTGACATGTCATTTAAAGGATATATAGAATAACTAATATGGTTGTACCATATTTATAATAACATCATAGTATATATATGAAAATGAAGTTAGTATTTTAGAATGGAAATAACTAAGAAAGAAGAAGTGGGAGAAGAAAAGAACTTTAAAAAGGGTGGTGAAATTATTACCTCTTCTTCAGGTTATTCCTTTTGATTTGATAAAAAGGGCTCCATAAGATGGATTTCTAACTAAAGGAGATCCTCTAGGATGAATTTAGGGATGTTTCTAGGATATCTGGGCAGGGTTCGGCCGAGCCAGAAGGCTATGAAGGTGTGAATTAGACAGATGGGGGGTTCCCTTTTATAAGAGGGTTGAGGGGCGCCTTTGGAAAATCTAGAAATATTATTTTATAATAAAATCATTTTCGGTTTCTAATGGCTCCAAATTGGATTATTTAATGGTTATGGTGAGTATGGGTCGAAAAACACCCATCCAATAGGTTTTAGACAAGTTTGGGTCACTATATTTACCATATGTTTTAGATTTAACTCTTAGTTAAATTGTTTGAAATTTACCATGTCTCATCGACGACGCCGCTCCTGCGAGGGTTTTTTTGGATCTGACGATCCCGATAGCCCCTCTTTGATTCGATAATTTCTTCATGATGCTCGGAGGCTTTGATCCTTAATGCAAGCTCGCATTTAAAACAAAAAACCTGGTTTTTGTAATTGATTCCAACGCAGGAAATAATTCAGCAGGCGTCTCATTCGTTGAAGCTCTCAAGGGTCTTGATCTCTGTAAACCCACGGAGATGCATGCGACTCAATGTAAGAAACTGGTGGATGGTAGATTCTACTTGAGGATGATTGTGATGCACTTCATCAGCAGTCACTGCTATGTATGTTCTCTTCCTTGGATCAAATTTCTTATCTAAAAGGGGACAAGCCCTAGTCGAACCCGGAACTCAAATCCAGAATCTCCAATATCTAGGGTTTCTCTGACTAGAAGTTTGTCCCCCTAGGAAAGGGTTATTTTCATCTTCTTCTGAAATCGCAAGAGGACCTGAACAAGGTCTGGAGCTCTGGCAATCTCCATCTCAGGCCAGGTGCCCTTCGTATCTCGAAATGCGACCTTGCTGTTAACCCTTACAACACCAAGAACTCCTTAGTGCAAATCTGGGTGCATCTTCATGGGTTTAATTGGTATTTCTGGCACCTGAGGATCCTCAATGACATAACATCATGTATCAGTATGCCGTTGATGATAGATCAGATAATTCTCAACACTGAGCTTGGTATGTATGCTCGAATCATGGTGGAAGTAGACATGGCATAAAAAATACTGGATTCCATCCTCTTTAATGCTAATGATTATCGCGCTGAACTTCGTGTTGAATGTGAACGAATTCCGCGATACTATAAACTCTAAAAATCATTGGTCAATCATTTCTGAAATGTCAGGTTATCAAGAATTAGGTTTCTCAACTGGCGGATGATGGGTGGACTGATGTGAAGAAGAGGAAAAACGGTAAGGCCATTATTCCCACTATCCCTGATCCCCCGAAAAAGAAACCCGACGTCTGGGTCAAAAAAACCCTCCTCCTGGGTGAGACCTTTGGTTTCTCCAGGGCGGAGAATGTGGAAGATGATGAAATTTCTGAAATTGATCGTGGAATCTCAGAATAAATCAAACAGCTTTTTCTGTTCACCTGCACCACTGATCCCGAATTACATGCGCAGCAGGGCATCGATCCTCCGACCTTACCTGCTTCAACCACAGTGTCTTCTAAGGATAGAGTCAATAATGACGCTCTGGTGGATAAATTTTCCACTAATCGAACCCTACCACATGGAAATAGTGCTACGGATCAACCCTGTCTTCAGGATATGACTCAGTCTGTAACGCCACATGCCACGAATTCTTCAATCGGTAAACTTGGTAAGTATTCTACAGACCCTCTATTTAATCATGATAGAAGCACTGATGAACTTTCCTCTATTACCGTTTCACACACTCCTGCCTCGAATTTGTATGATCATGAGTTGCAGCACACTCTCGTGATGCATTTTTCTCCCAGAGCAGCAGACGCGCTGGCATCAGTGATTTCTACAGGCCCCCAAACTAACTGCATTAAGATTGATACCAAAGATAATTCAAGAAATACATCCTGTTGAAAATAAATTTAACAATTCATCTACTTATCTCTTGAGCAAGCAGGGCATAACTACTCCATTGGCCTCATCTTCCAATCTCAGAAGATCTAGGAGGAACAAGGGCTCAAAAGGATCCAAGAAGAAAAAAAGGGGCCCATGTTCCAAAAACAGGTCTCAATGAATGTTTTTTTTTTGGAATTGTCAGGGTATAATAAACTCTGACACCATTTTGACCCTCAAATGACTTGTTACAACTCAAAATCCAAAAATCTTATCTCTTGCTGAACCTAAACCCAATTTTCCTTTGACTTTTAAAAAACATTTCATTGCTGGTTATAATTTTCATGGTGCATGCTATAACAATAGAAATGTTGATTCTCTTTGGATTCATTATCAAAATTGTTTGACTAATATAAAAAATTTTACTTCATCCGACAAAAGGATTACTTGTGATTTTTCTTATGATAATAAGAATTTATTTTGTACTTTTGTCTATGCCAAAAATAGATATCAGGATCATAGGCCACTATGGCATGACCTTTCATACTTAGCTAGCTCAATGCATGAGCCCTGGCTGGTGTTGGGGGATTTTAATGCCATCCTCTCGCCAAGTGAAAATTTGGGACCTTCCCATTCTACCATTTCTACAAGAGATTTCATAGCCTCTATTGAATATTGTAGCATGGTGGAAGTAAACCTCATAGGTGGTAAATTCACCTAGTACCGTAGGTATTATAACAGGGTAGTTGGTAGAAAACATGATAGGGTGTTTGTTAATGTCACGGCTCTTGATGCGTGGGATACCATCTCCAGCACCACCTTAACTAAGCTCAATTAACGTCACCATCCTATTCCGGAATCCTTTCATTTAAAAAAATCCAAATCTAATCTACCCTTTAAATTCCATAACGCTTGATCCACTGATCAAGATTGCACTAATCTCATTCAAAGTTGTTGGAATTCTATGAGTCAGCACTCTGATGTTTTTGCTTTCATCACTAAGATCAATCAACTAAAACTCAGCCTGAAACGTTGGTGTGGTGCTAAATCCAAGCAGATAGATCATGATATTTCTCGAATTGATACTGACCATAACCAAATTCAAACTTCCTCTGCTAATTATGGCTTTACCTCTGACCCTCAATCTGAAATTAACATTGCTTCCAAGCTCAAATCTATTCTAGCCCTCAAAGATAACCTTATAAAACAGATCTTCAAAACGAAGTTGCTCACTGATGGGGAAAAACACCAAATTTTATAATACCCTTCAAAGGATTAGGAAAATCAATCTTCCCCTATCCTATCTGAAAGATAATGACAACTTTCATTCCTCTAAAGATGACATCTCCAATCATGTTGTCACTTATTTTGAAAATATCTTCAATGGTCCTCATATTAACAAGAACATTCTCCCTGGTATCATTCCGACATTGATCAATGAAGAAGAAAATCTATTTCTCTTGTCTCCTCCCCCGGATCATGAAATAAAACCCATTGTTTCCAGTTTGAATCCTGACAGTGCCCCTGGGCCTGATGGTTTCAATAATGGTATTTTTCAACATCATTGGGAGGTTTTCCACTCATATGTCTATAAACATGTAAAAAAAAATTTATGATTGGTTTCATTCCTCATGCTATAAATTCTCATTTTATCACCATTATCCCTAAGGTGCCCAATGCCTCTTAAATTCACCTCTTTAGGCCCATTTCTCGAATTAATACCATTTATAAAATTATTACCAATCTTTTATCCCATAGGATTTCTGTTCTATGTAATAAAATCATTTCATGGAACCAATTCGGCTTCATCAAGGGGAGATCCATTCATGATTCCATTTGCCTCATCTCGGAATGCACCAACTCCTTAAATAAAGTATCTCGAGAGGGAAACATTGCCATAAATCTTTATGTTAGGATGGCCTTTGATACTATTGACTTGAATTTTGACTTCAAGGTTCCTCACGATGTTTGATTTAGTGATGTCGTTATTAGTAGGATCCACTCCATCTTTAACTCTACCTCAATATCAATCCTAGTGAATGGATCTCCTAAGGGTTATAACAAATACCCTAAGGGAGTTCGACAAGGTGATCCTCTCTCTTCCATTCTCTTGGTTATTGCGGAAGACTACCTCAGTAGATTGATTTCCTCCCTTCTTTCTCGAGGTAAACTGAAACGCATCTCAGCTTATAGGAATCTATCGGTCCCGACCCATCTTCTCTATGCCGATGACATTATTCTTTTTCTCAATGGAAACAAACATAACATTCTCAACCTTAAAAATTCCATATCCCACTATGAAGAGGTTTCAGGGAAACCCATCAGTTGGAGAAAATCTTTTATTTTATTTTGGAAATCATTCCCCTCATCTCGCAAAGGCCGCATCATTGATAATATTGGCATCAAGAAAGGTCCTCTTACTTCTACATATCTTGGAGTCCCCATTTTCTAGGGAATGCCAAAAACTATTTATTTTAATAATGTGGTTGATCAAGTGATTAATCAGCTCACCTCATGGTGGGGGAAATCGTTGTCCATGGCTGGCAGGATTTTCCTTGTGAAATCCACCATTACCTCTAAGGTGGTTTATTCCCTCATGATCTATAAGTGGCCTCTCGGATATCTCATGAAAATTAATACTTATATTAAAAATAATTTTTGGTATGGAAGAATCATTGAAAGGAAACTTGTTTCCATTCCTTGGTCCACCTGTTGCCCCCTCTTGATAAAGGTGTCCTGGATATTAAAAATCTCAAGATGTTCAATGAGGGCCTCCATGCAAGGCTCACTTGGAGACTGATAAATAACACCTCTGACTCCATTTATTTTCTTAGAAATAAATTTCTTATAAGATTAAAGAATGAGAATTTAACCTCTGTTCAATCTTCTCTCTGGCCCTCTCTAAGAAACACGTTTTCCCGCATCATGAATAACTCTAGATGGTTGGTCATCCTGGACTCCACCATCTGTTTTTGGTCGGATAACTGGACAGGCTCGCCTCTTATCTCCATTCTTCCTCCTTATTCTTTTCCTGATATCATTAACTACACTATTAAGGATGTGATGAATTCCACATCTTTAGAGCTACCAGAATCCATCTTGCAAGTGGTTGATAGCTACACTTTCACTAGTGATGAATACCTTCTGGTTTGGGAACTGGCACACAATGGTATGCTTGATTCTAAATTTTTTTATAAACATTATTTCTCGAACTCTGATTCTGATTTTTCCTGGACAAGTTTTTTTAAAATACCTTGGATTAAACCTTCTAGACTGAACCTTATTTGGCGTCTGGTGCACAAGCATATCCCCCCTGAGACATGTCTTCAATCCTTTGGCATTCACCTCTGTTCTAAATTCCCCCTCTGTCACCATCACCGAGAGGATATCAACCATATATTTTTATCCTGTGCTAAGGATTTTGCTATGTGTAATATTATTGCTGACATATTTGATCGCAGATGGCCTCCTTTGGACAATATCCATTTACAACTAAAGCACTGTGTGGAGCTCAAGCTCTCGCCTAAAATCAAAAACCACTTCCTTTCTGACGTGGTGGAGCTCCTTCACATTATCTGGTTTGATATAAATGCCTCTATTCACAATAATCACCCAGACATTATTCTTGTTGGTCGCACAAGAAGCTTGCTTGCTATCAAAGATGTTGCCTCGATCCCGAAATCCAATTGTGACAACATGATTGGTGACTTTGTGATCCTTATGTGTCTGCTAATTGATGGAATTTTCGCTCAGCCAAATAATATTCTCGATGTTTTCTAGAAATCCCCAATTCCTGGATGGATCAAGATAAATGTTTATGGGGCTTCCAAAGGTAATACTGGCCCTGTGGGATGTGGTGCTTTTTTCAGAGACTCTATAGGTCAATGTCATGGTTGCTTCTATGGTAGTTGCGTGATCACTTCCTCCCTTGAAGCTGAAATGATGGCTCTCATCCACGCCATCCAATTTTTCAAAAATAAACGGAGGAATCATATCTGAATCTAATGAGACTCCACCTCCATTGTCGAAGCCATTTGGAATGGATTTGTCCACCTCTCTTGGCCTCTTACTGTAAGATGTAAGATGTGCATGAACTCTCTTTTAGAGATAAGATATATTTCCACCCATTCCTACTGTGAAGCTAATATGGTTTCCGATGCTCTTTCCAACAAGGGGATCAACCATGAAATAATGTGGTTTGATGAGTTACCTAACCACCTCCTTCCTCTCCTGGCAAAGGATTGTAATAAAATTCCCACCATCAAACTTTTTTAATCTTCTCTCTTTATAATTATATTTTTAGTCTTGGTAATTGACCAGGACAATGTTTAAAAAAAATAGAACCTCATGTGGTTAATTAATAATAAAACTATAATTATATAAGTCCTTTGGACAAACCATGGATTTTTAGGAATATAATATTTGTCTTAAAAACACTTATATGTCAATTTTGACACTATTTGGTATTTGTTTTTTCTAAATTCATAACATCATTATTACTTCGAAAAACATTCATATAACCAACCATTACAAGTCATATTAACCTATAAAATTAGTGTAATTCAATAAAAGTCTCACATTACATTTATTTGGGAATTTAAAATATCAATTATTTTAATATTTCATTAATAAGGAAATTATGACATCACCATTGTGTCATAAATAAGTTAAATTATTTAATTTCTAAAAATTATAAATAAAATAACATTATTTCAGAAATCGTTTTATCTTTATAATGAATATTTATAATTGAATTTATCTTATGTGTAACCCTATATTAAAAATGGATTAGTTATTAAACATTTATTTTAACTCTTTTAACTCTTCATTGAATTAAATAATAATAAATGTCATAATCTAATCCATATGGACTAAAGATGTTATTATTTTATAAATAAGGTTGTTTTTGGTATAATTATATTTATCCAATATAATTAGTACATGTTTTAGGTTAATATTAATATCATTTTTACCATTAATTACCCTATTTACTTTTAACATTGGTAAATAAAAGTAAAAAGTTACTATTCACAAAAAATTATTTTTATCTTATTGAACCAAATTTTACTCTTTGATATTAATCGTTTCTCTCATATTTTCAAAATTAATCTCAAAATGTGGTAAAATTATGTTTTATGTGAATTTGCAAATTCTCTTAGGAGGTGCGTAAAAGACATTGAATCGTTTCAATAAAATATTATATAACTATTATTTTTACAAAATGACTCCAATTAATTAAATTTAACATATAGATCTGCTATGTATCTATTCTAACATAAAATAAATTTAAATAAAATAAATAATTATTTAAATAGAAAGTCGGTTTTAAACAACAACTCTGCGTTTTTCACTATTCATAAAAAATACAATGTTTTTAGAAAAATATAAAAAACTCACCCTAAGCTAATTTTGATATTATGAATTCAAAAATGAAGTCTATTTTAACAAATTCAAAACATATATGTTTCATTTAATAATTTTAAATTAATTCTCATTGTCAAAACCAAAAGACATATTATTAAGAAACAATATCTATCAAAAAATTGACATTTTTTTATGTCCAATATCAAAGTGAAATTACATAAAATTAAAACAATTTTATTAAATGGTAAAAATATAATCTATTTAAACTTACAAACCATTAAAATTTAT
The DNA here is from genome assembly GCA_963277665.1 of Viscum album. Classification (NCBI taxonomy): domain Eukaryota; kingdom Viridiplantae; phylum Streptophyta; class Magnoliopsida; order Santalales; family Viscaceae; genus Viscum; species Viscum album. The sequence goes on along the minus strand of OY728152.1, from coordinate 860,346,205 downwards.
AATTTAACTATATAAATTATTTTGATTAAAAATGTTTTCTTCAGTTAAAATATAGTATTTTTCACTATTCACCCACATATGAAAGTTATCAGAAAAACAACAAACATTTATTGAAATTAAATTCTTATTTCCTAATTCGAAAAAAGAATATTATTTTGAAAAATAGAATATATAAAATATTCAAATATTGGATTCAAAAAGGGTTCATCATTAAAAGGTGTAAAAGAGCATTTTTTTCAATAAATACTTCTTTTATCTGAAAAAAATTAATTTGTTCATACGTTATGTCTAAGAATCCTAAAATATGAAATCAAAAATTATAAGAATTATATATAGTTCAATATTCAGTAAATAATATTCATAAAATCTTTTTGAACGGCTAGTTTGGTAATCATGTGGTGTGCTCGAACCTAGTGTTGCTTGAAGATCAAGTTATTGAATTACTTTGAAAAAATTAACATACTAGGAAATATTGGGGTGTTAAATTCTTCCTTCCTTCAATAAATTTCATCCTCTCAATTTGAAAATTTTCTTCTAAAATAAAAGGTTGAAAATTAAAAATACCATTTTGGTAAAACCGACATCGGAAATTGGTTTAATAAAATCTAGACATAATAAGAGGAAAAGGGGAATGAAAAAGTAATCACCAAATTATGATCTCTATTAAGAGAACATTGGTGTTAATTAGAGACACATAATTGGAGAAAAAATTTAAATATTTATAGGGAGTGATTATGGTAATCAATCAAAAACAATTATAGAATTGAGGACCTCAATGCCATCAATATATAATGATTTAAAACATCATTGGTTCCACAAAACATAAGGTATTAGGATAAAACATTTTTAGATTTAACATCCCTTACCTAATGTTTAAGAATTTATTTCTTCATAGAATAAGAGAAAAAAAGTATATGTATATAATTGACAAGTAGAGTTCCATCTTTTAACTAATTTCAACAACAAACTCATCTTCAACTTTAAAAGATAATAAAACATAAAAAAAATTCTATTTACCTATTTGTTTAGGGTTCAAAAAAAATGAATTTATAATTAATCTACCAGACCCTTTTAAAAAAATACATTATTCAATCCATGACATCCCATGGTTCAATTATAGGTGACACACCCTTGAATCCCTTTGGTTGTGGGTTCAAGTCTCGCGGACTTACCTGACACAATGAGTTGTCGCCCGACCTCCGACTTGTTCTTTTAATGGAAATCCAAAAATAATCTCAATGTAGACATATCCAAAATACTTTTGTCCAAACTCACAGTCCAAAATATATAAGGTAGGTAAACACAATGAAGATCATTTTTTCCACGTATTTACATGTGAACAGCTACATCATGTATTCTTTTAAAACACTACAACATCCTGAATTCCCATAAAACATTATTGATTACATTCATGCTCCCTTATTCCTTATAGAAAACAGGATATACTCCTTCTATCCAAAAATGTTTTAAACTCCAAAAATGATGGAAAATATAAATCATTAATCAGATTCAAGTTATTCATGAACATCCAATATAATTTATCCAAATAAAACATGTATTATTCCAAAATCAATACTTCAGTATCAGAAAATTTAACCTGCTATTGAGTCACCTTTCTTGGTTCCACACAATCTCAAGTCCTTGATGAAATAGTACTGTAGTACAATTCTTATATACTCCATAATTATTATAACCAGTATAACATTGATACAACACTCAAATGACAGAATTCATAAATTACAACATAATAAATCTAATCATTACTCCTCATCTGTGGTTGTATCATTACTAGATTATTATCAAATTGCATCATTTGGGGAATACTGTGATGAATTGAAAATTGGTTTTCATTGTGTCCCAACTCCTTGCAGATGAAGCATTGTACATTTGATAACTTTTTCGTACCCCTGCAGTCATGTACTTGGTGTCCTTTTTCTCCACACTTATAACAAACCCCCATCACCTTCTGGCAAGTTCCAGGGTGTTTCATCCCACAATTATCACATATGGGAAAATTATTATTTTCCATCTCCCCTTAATCCATCTTTCTCTCTTCCATCCTTTTCTTCTTCTTCTTCCCTTCAAATCCATAGGACTCAGATAATTCTTTACTTATCTTATTAACACATGATATTATTTCTTCATATGTTGAGAAAACATAAGAGACTATTTCCCTTATAAATGTTGGCTTAATACCATGGATGATATGTTCTTTCTTACTCTTTGGATTATACATATTGGTGGAGTTCACATTCCATCAACTGGGCACCATTTCTATAAAATGGCATACACTAGGTCAGTTTATGAATTGCAATAAATAATTCCAAACATGTAAAATACATAACGTAAATTGAACAGTTTATGGATATAATCTATAATCATAAAAAAATTTCATTGAGAATGTATATACTCATAAACCCTACATAATGGATTGTAAAGAAAATGAGAATTACCCTAAGCATATCCCCCAGGGGTGTTATAAAGAAGAGTACAGCAGGGCCCGTTGTCGTCCACCAATTCCCTTTCGAGTATAGCACAAATCGGTGTTTTCTAGTTTTACCCCTACGTACATCTGTGTCGGAGCTTCCTCTACCTATTCGTATCTAGACAATGATGTATTGCTCGGAAAACTCACAAAATCTCTACAAGACCAAAATTATATGAAGTTATTCTATAATAATCCTCAAAGTCCATCTTAGGTCTATGTTCTCTAATAAGAGTTTATCTAAATCTAGCTTCCATGGATTGTACTAAACATCCTATGATACCAACTGAAATCATATGACCCCTGTTACCCAAATTCGGTGCATTATTACATAACATTGGCATGATAACAAAATATAAACTCTCTGAAGACCGATTAGTTTAGTAGCGTTGGAAACACTGGATACATTAAAAAGTATTACACTACATCATAAAGTGAAAAAATACAAAAACATAGTCTCCATAGTCCACACTCATATCCCCTCGGACTATCCCTACAGGTCAGATATAAAATACATCTTCACATCTTGGAAAAAAATAAAACATAGAAAGGGGTGAGCTCAGATTCTCAGTGAGGATAACAATATAACGGATACTTTCATAAATAAGATTAAACATTTAAAGCAATTTATAACTAAAACAAAAGCCTTTTAAACATTATCTTCAGTATAATATAGCAATAATAAAATTAAATAATGCCATTTACTTATTCACATGGATATTCTACTAGTCGAATAATCACATGCAATATCAATAACCGATTTAATAATGATGGAATGCATAGATCCATACTATCATAAGCACATAGTCAAGGCCTTGTTCCAAGACTACAAATAAGATTTTTTCATGTCCTTGTTCCAAGACACTAGTTTGTATAATGATACCTACCGATGCATCAAGGAACTATAGAGGGCTCCACCCACCACATACTAATTCCAACACATTCCTCATATTAACATGTTTATACATAACATAAAAATTCGTATTAAAAATAGCATATAAAATGTCAATAAATTATCCATAAATCATGAATGGTATAAAAATAACACATTCGCAGTCAATAATATCACCAAAAACATCGATACTATATGGATGTTTTTTATCATAATAAATTAATTTCATATAATCTTAAATTATATCGAAGGATGTTGACATAGATGAAATCAAAACTATTTGAGAGAAATATATCATTTTTTGAAATAATTTAAAAGTCACATAATTATAAAATAAAACATTTTCATTGAAAATATTCTTATTATCTTATAAGGGAAGCTTTGATGTTTTTATAATGGCAGAAAATAGCTGCACCCGCCGTATATGTTAAAAAATAAATTCTTACATTAATTTTGTCGAAAAGGTTTAAAAAGACCTTGGTTGGAAAATGAAGGAAATATTTCTTTATAAACATATTATAAAAATTAAAACAAGGTTATAAATTACTTTAACCCATATTCTATAAAATAGTATGATTGTTTGGAAATACATTTTTAAGAAATAAGGACGTGGATGATAAAGAGGTCCCAGTGGATGATTACGTATAAACAACATCAGATAATGAAGAGATTGTAGAATTAACCATTACCTTGTACTTATCCTAGGTAGAGGTTCGGTTAACCTCCTGTGTAATGGTGAAATAATAGTTATTAAATTATACATGAATCATATACATTAATATGATATCATATATGATATTTTAACATTTCTTTGTTAATAATATCTTAGTATTATAGTTGTTTCGTGTGTTAACAAATTTGTTTTCCTTTATTTTAATTGTTATGTGTGTCATATTTGTAATGGATGGGATGTATCTTATTCATATCAATAATTTTATTAAGTATTTAAACATTATTTTTAATCATCTAATGAAAATTATTCTTGAATCTATGCGATGGGGAATGAATCTCATCGTGTTCGTGGAGACGGTAATCCGTACGTATGCATGAGCGATAATATCAATTTTTTATATTAAAATATTATATAATATGATGGTATATCTTATATATATAATCATTATAATATTATATTTATTATTGAAATAAATTACAGATCATTATTATACCCATTCAAATAATAATATATTGAATAACAATTACACCACGAAGAGGATATAGTAATCCATACGTACGCACGTATGGTGACATGTCATTGAAAGGATGGATAGAATAACGAATATAGTTGTACCATATTTATACTAATATAAAATTATATATAAGATACTGGAGTTATTATTTTTGAATTGAAATAACAAATAAAGAAGAATTGGATGAAAAATTAACTTGAAAGAGGGTGGTGAAATTATTACCTCTTCTTCACGTTATTGCTTTTGATTTGACAAAAAGGTCTCCGTAGTTGGATTTATGACCAAAGGAGGGCCTCTAGGATGAATTTAGGGATGTTTAGAGGATATTTGGTCAGGGTTCAGTCGAGCCAAAAGCTATGATGGTGTGAATTAGAGAGAACGGGGGGGGGGGGTGTCCATTTATAAGTGAGGTGAGGGGAACCTTAGGAAAAGCTAGAAATATTATTTTATAATAAAATCATTTTCGGTTTCAAATGGCTCCTAAATAGATTATTTAATGTAAAAGGTGGTTATGGTTCAAAAACTACCCAACCAAAAGGTTTGATATAGGTTTGTGTCATTATATTAACCTTTACTTTTAGATTTAACTCTTAGTTAAATAGTTTGGCATTTACTATGTCTCTTTTTTTTTGAATTATATGGTTAATAAACATATTATATACTTCAATGAGTACCCAAAGTGGTTCATTAATGATACAAATATCATTATATAAGACTTTTTTCCTATCCTTAGATATTTAGGAATAGAATATCAATTAATAATATAATATTTCTTTAAAAACATTTTTATATAAAATTTGACACTATTTGGTATTTTGTTTTTTCTAAATTCTTAACAGAATTATTACTTCGAAAAAAAATCATCCAACCATCCCAAATATTTCATATTATCCTAGAAAATTTTTGTAATTCATAAAAGGTCTCAAATTAAATTTATTTGGGTATTTAAAATATCAATTACTTTAATATTTCATTAATTTGGTAATTACTGCAATACCATTTTGTCAAATATAAATTAATTTATATAATTTATAAAAATTAGAAATAAAATACCACTATGTAGGAAATATATTTAGCTTTATAATAAATATTTATAATCGAATTTTTATTTTGTGTAAACCTATATTAAAAATTTTATTCTCATTAAAATTTGATTTTAACTATTTTAACTCTTCTTGGAATTAATTAATAATAAATGTACTAATCTAAACCAAGTGGATCAAAAAGGTTCATATTTTATACCTAAGTTGTTTTTTGTAGAATTATTCTTATACAATATAAATAGGACAAGTGTTAGGGTAATAATAATATCATTTTTACCCTTAATTACCGTATTTATTTTTTAACCGTGGTAAATAAAAATAAAAAGTTATTAATCACAAAAAATTATTTTTATCGTATTGAACCACATTTTACTAATTGATAATAACCGTGTCTCTAATATTTTCAAAATCAATCTCACATATGTTGTAAAAATATGTTTTATGTGAATTTGCAAATTCTCCTAGGAGGTGGGTAAAAGACGGTGAAAAGTTTCAATAAAATATTATATATCTAATATTATTAAAAAATGACTCCAATGAATTAAATTGAACATTTATATATTTATTATGTATCTATTGTGACCTAAAATAAATTTAAATAAAATAAATTATGATTTAAATAAAAAGTTGGGTTTAAACAATAACTCGGTGTTTTTTACTATTCATAAAAAATGAAAGTTATCTGAAAAATATAAAAAATTAACCCGATGATAATTTTGATATTATGACTTCAAAAATAAAGTCTATTTTACCATATTAAATACATAGATGTTTCATTTATTAATTTAATAGTAATTCCCATTGTAAAAACCAAAAGGCGTATTTTTTAGAAATAATATCTATCAAAAGATTGACATTTGTTTATGTCCAATCTCAAAGTTAAATTACATACAGTGACTAGAATTGTATTAAATGGTAAAAATAAAATATATTTATAATTCAAACCCATTAAAATTTATAATATAACACTATAAATTATTTTTATTTTAAATTTTTTTTTCAATAATAATATAGTATTTTTCACTATTCACCAAAATATGAAATTTATCAGAAAAACACCAAAAATTTATTGAATCTAAATCCATATGTACCAATTATAAATATGAAGTTTATTTTGTGAAATAGAATATATAAAAGTTTCAAATATTGGATTTAATAAGGGGTCATCATTAAAAGGCGATTAAAGTGCATTTTTTGAAATAAATACTTCTTTTATCTGAAAAAAATTAATTTGTTCTAACATTATGTCTAAGAAACTATTAATATAGATTATAAAATTATAAGGATTATATATAGTTAAATATTTATTTAATAATATTCATAACTTCTTTTGAATGGCTTGTTTGGTAAACTTGTGGTGCGCTCAAACCCGGTGTTGGGTGTAGTGAAAGTTATTGAATTACATTAAAGATATGACATACTATGAAATCATGGGGTGTTACAACCTGAGAATATATTTTACTATATTCCTCCTATATAAAATTTTTTGTAATATGGCTATATGTAAATTCAAACTCATTTAATCATCATATTTATTATAGTCCCAATATTTTGATTTATCTGAAATTTCAACTTATTATTTTTTTCATATTTTCCTTCCCATTATATTAAATTTTATTTCTATGATTCCTTTAATTATAAATAATAAGAATTATCAATTTCATAACAATGAAGTATATTATATAATTCCATAAGAAAAATTTTACAAATTTCATCTATGAAAGATACCATCAAATAAATTTTTTTGGTGAAATTCTTCATCCCATTTTTCACAATATATCAATCATACACAGAGACCTCAAATCTCATAATGTAACATAAAATTTAAAATAAAATTTACAAATAGTAATCAATAATATTATCATAAAATAAATGTGATTCATCCATCAATTTTATAAAAATATGTAGTCTGGATTCAATAATCATTAAATTTACATCATTGAAATTCTTTATCTCCTCCATCATTTACATGGAATTTTTATGTCCAATGTTCTTGGTATTGATTTAATCATATATAAATTAATGGAAAAAAATTCCATAATTTCCAAATAAATCCTAATTTCACATGCCAGTATAGGTCATGGGATAATCTCTCACATATAGAGTAAATCCAATATATACTAGGAAACTAATTTGAGGGCCTTATTACAAGTGATATTTGAAGCATTTATTTATTCTATCGATAAAAATTATTTCCATAAAAAATTATAAATCCTTAGTTATTGAATGAATTTGGATTCTCCCAGATTCTATCAGAGTTTTATGTTTTATAGCAAACCTTTTCACTATTAAAAATCATATTTTCCTAGTGTTTTGAGATCTCTAAAAATGGGATGGATAAATTTGGGATCAATTTTTATTTTTTTGAATTTCCTCTCCTATATCAACCACTATATATGGTTAATTATTCCACAAAATTTTAATTTTCGACTCAACTTTACATTAATTTAAAACATGTAAAAAATATCAATCATAAAAATTTTAAATGTTCAATATCAATATTGGCATACTCCTTACAGCTACTGGTTAAGAGCCTCATTAATAGATTCATCCACTATTAACAGGAGTATTTAAAATTTCATAGTTACACACCGTGATTCTATAAAATCCCACAATGGGTTCGGGAAATCAATATGTAGATATTTATAATACCATTCATAGTCAACAGTATCTGGGGAATTCTTTTTATATAATTTTGAAAATGAACACTATCTATTTTATTGGTTACTAACTTACATATTTTTTTAATATTGATCATAAAACAACCCTATTTTTCAAAGGACATCATCTAACATTGAATCCTAATGTATTTTTTCAATGACCATGTTCATTTTATGTCATCATGTAAAACCTCCTTCATATTTCATGAATTACATGGTTATTCATTAATTACAAAACATTTTTTAGTTTTGAATATGTTTTCACACATCCAGTATGAAGAGAAAATCCAAAATACATTAAACTTAAACACTTCATTCTTCAATGACATAGAAACCCTGATTGTTTTGGATTATTATTCTCTTGTATACACAAATGATATATAGAATAACCAGTGTACAATATGAATATTTCCTCTATCATATGCTCACTATATTATTAATTTTAATACTTATTTTTTATATATTTATAACTCTATAATATATTTAAATATCTGATATCATCCTCCAACACAATCTCTTATTTGATGAAAAGATAATTACATTCTAACTAATCACATTATAATGTAGAATAGATTGTGGTGTTGAACTCTTGGTTATAGGAATTTAAGAATAGGGGAACAAAAACTTTTTACTATGAATAATAAAATATTTGGTCCACCTCATCATTTCATACATGATTTCTTCTACTATGAATCATGCACAAATATATCCTTTCAAATTATTTCAGGATATTGTATGAGTCTCCATATAGTTTTATAGACTGAACAAGCTTAAATATGGTGTGGAATCTATCATATTCCAATTTTATAATATCAAGTATTTAGTGCCTGTATAATTTCTCTTCATATTGATTAATATTTCATATTAAACACTATGAATTTTATTTACATGAATATTCATTCAAGTGAAAATATTCTAATTCAAAAGGTTTTATGTTAAAATAGCATTCTTTCATAGAAGAAAGGATAATTCCATTATGAACATTTTTTAGTGGATCATTAAAAATTATTTCTCAAATATGATAACTTAAATTTAATTTAATGATGCTTGTATGGTGTAATTATTCAATTTTTTCATTCATATAATGTTTCAAAAATGATTATTTTTTGGTAGCATAGTGTTTATGGATCCCATTTCACATTCACAAGTTATATTCTTTTGAAACATGCTTCTCTTAGAATTATTTGTTTATGATGAAATGATTGTGAAACATGTCTCTTTCCGTTGATTATGATATTATTAATTGTATATAATACTCATTTAATTTAATATATTTTTTATGAGTATTTATGATATTGGGTCACATGTATGTTTGATTCATTATGAGATTGGTGGGACCTATGTCACCCTCCAATACATTGGGTAAGGATTTATAACTTATGGGATTGTCTAAGTTGGTCTTGGGAATGAACATTGTCTAATAAGAAGGAAATGGGAGTGTACCATGACTAACATGATAGGATGAGTAGTGAACTCATGCAACCAATATGGCCATGGGAGTGAACCATGACAACCAAAGGGAGATGAAAATTCCCATTAATGTGGATGAATAAACGAATAATTATTTCTATGCTCAAATATTCATAAGGGGTATTATCTATAAGGAAACTATGGAATATAAAAGGCAATTCCCTATATCAATGGGTTTCAATATAAATTATTGAAAACAACCTCCATGTACAAGAGATCAAGTTGGGGATTATTTTATTTTTATTGATATTATGGACCCTAAATATGAAACGATTAATGGTACATTGGATATTCATTGTTGGATTTTGAATTCACATTTTGACCATATTAAAAAATATTAATTGTAATTTTTCATGTATTGAATAACAATTTAAAAATCCAGAAAACATGGGGCTGAGCTATCTATGAGATTAAAAAATAGGTAAATAGTTTCATATCATGTGTACTGCTACTTTCAATCCAAATATTGTGGGATAAATATTACATAAACTATATTATTAAATCTTTAAATGAATTGTTATGATAAATTATTAATTAATTTAATATATATATATAACATAAATTATTCAGAAAGGGAGATCACAAATCATGTCCATGGCATCTTATGATTCTGTAAAAGTGAAATGTTAGGATGAATCTCCCATGGAATATTCTATTCTTATGTAGATTCTATTGTATAAATAGTAATCATATCAAGGGAAATGATTTATAAAAAAGGGGGAATCTTGTTTCAAGACATTGAAATTGTTTTTGGTAATATATATTAAATCCCTAAAGAGTCTCATAATATTCCACATGGATGATGTGTTCAGTTGTCAATTAAATATATACAAGGAGCCTTATCTATATCAAATACTCCTTATAAAATTCCCAAAATTGAGTTGGAAGTGATGAAAAAAGACTTATAAAATAATCATGTCAATGGTTTTATATTCTATAGGGATTTACAGTGTGGTGTGTCAGTCCCCTTCACCAAGAATAACAATATGTAGATAGGAATCTACATTGATTATTGAGAAATGGAAAAAAATCCACATATCATAAATGTATCAATATATATTGGTAGATTCCTTTTTAAAAAAGTTCATAGCCCCAAAAATTTCACCATAGAGTGAATTTTTTATTGATATCCTCATTTTAGAGTGAGGAAGAAAAATATTCCCAAAATGTCATTAAGAGATCAGAATGTTCACTAAGAACTCATAGTGTTTTATTTTAGACTAACTAATGCTATAGAAATTATTATTAATGTAATGAATTGAGTCAATAGTTACTACTTTGATATAAATATTGTTGTTTTTATTAGTTATGTTATGATATAAACTATATTTAAGAATGAGTAAATAGCATAATTTGAATACTATCTTAATGATTTATGAATGGAGAGGATATATGCTATGTACAATAAATGTGAGTTCTAGTTGATGGATGTATAATTATTGAGGAATGTTGTTACTATTAAATGTAATCATATTGATCCTTCTATGATTTTTTCAATTATGGAGTGTCCCAAACTAGAATATATAATGAAGATACCTAGTTTCATTAGGGAAATGGATTTTTTCAATGTTTTGTGAAAAACAATTATCGTTATTTTCAATCCCTCCAACAATGATGACATGAATTGGTGTAAATTATGAATTTACTAATGAATGGGATGATATAATTTTTTCCGTCAAAAATCAGTTGGCCTTATCTCATTAGGGAAATGTTTTAACTATATAGTTATCATAAGAAACTCAAATAAATATTCACATGGTAAGAGAATAACAAATTCCATTGAATATGGTTAGTAATGATAAATCACTATGAATATTCAATACATTACCATCGAGGGAATGCTATCAATGTGGAAGATTCTCTATCAACAGAAGATCTAAAAATTATTCCAGTTATGATAGTAGCGAATAAATAAATATTATTATTTTTTATATGGATTAACAAGGGAATAATAAAGTAAGAGATATTATCATTTATTTTTCAAATGGCTACTCAACAATACCTTCAATTCTAGAAAAAGGACTCTCAAAGAGGTGATGTGGAAATTATGAAAATGAAAAAATCTATAATGAATGGGAAATCCCTGCAGTTCGAAATTGATGATGATGGATTTGTATTATTTTCCTCATGAATATGGGTACTATAAAATTATGACATAAAAGAAACTTATGATGAAAAAGGATCATAGATAGACCTTATCTTTCCAGACAAAGAGAAGAATGTGTTGTTGATATCTATATGAGGTCTATTGGAAGTATATTTTCATGAAATAGATCATATAATAAATATTAATGTGTCTGTTATGATAATAAGTGATACCTTAAATGAAACTTTATATTGGGATGAAGAATCAAATACACATACCGTTATAGAAATTATATAATATTTCCATGTAAATTATCACTGGTATTCCAATGACATCACAGGAAAATAATGTCATATATTTCCTGGTTGAACATCTAATAATGACTCTACATTGTGTTAGAATAATTTATAAATTCTCACTCAATCCACTTGATATGATATACTTTGTGGGGTGGTTAGGATATATGGAACATCACTATATACAATATCTAATTGAGTTCAATGAATTCCCTCCATTTTTTAGAAGATTCTTCAGTAATCCCTAAATACAGATTTGAAAATCAGAATGTCTTAACAGCCCAAAATGACGGTCAATATCTATAGAAACTTCATACAATAAAAGAAATATTGAGAAAATTCATGAGGAACCTCTTAGAGGATGGGGTCAACATCATTATATGGTTTAGTTCATATACATTAATATCATTCACTAAATAACCCAAATATATCATTATGAATCCATTAAATGGATTAAATTAAGATCATATGCGTGTGGGGATATATTTCATGAATACGAGATCTTGAGAATATAGATGAATGAGAAAATAGTTGAACAATTGATGGAAATTTAGAAATACCATATATGAACAATCAATCAAACAATGATCTAGTTTTATAATAATAAATGTGACCTAGATTATGACGTTAGGGGTAAATGTTGTATCTTTGAATCTCAATGGAAGAGAGTCAAGAGATTTAAGAATAAGGGATTGGTATTTCCAACGTAAATCAACTAATTTTGGAAAATCTATCACATTAGATATATTGTGTCTCAACTAGGTATCAAACCAACACATTCTCATTTACGTGATCAATTCTATATATTTCACTTGATGTATTACAAACCTGTCACGACCCTGTGGTCGGGGTGGACCTCCTGGTGGTGGTGGTGGCAGAGCCTCAATGCGTCATCCACCACCTGCTGCTCGGCCAGCTCCTCTGCCTCGTCCGCCTCCTCCCTGCGGACCGCCACGGTCGAACCTCTGCCTCTGCCTAGGTGGTTCCTCAACCGTCTGCTGCTCCTCCGCATGGCGGGTCGGGCAGTCACGAGCCATGTGGCCTTGCCCGCCGCATGCAAAGCACTGTCTTCCACTCAAAAGACTGGCTCCGCGCTGTGTGCCCTGCACTGCTGAGCCAGTGCCCTGAGGTCGTCTGCCTGAAGGTCTGGTCTGTCTGGACCCCTGAGACATCTGTCGGCTACCTGCTACCGAAGACTCCGCTACGTGCCGCCCTGCGGTGGGTCGCTGCGCTGGTGAAGACTCAGCAAGGAAGCTCTCAATCAGAAGGGCCCGCTCCAGTACTCCTGTCTGAGTCGGTAAGCTGAGGGAGATCAGCGATGCCCTGATCTCGTGTCTCAAACCCTGCTCGAAGGTCCGGGCCCGGAAGAATGGGTCTCGTACCATGTCGGTCGAGTAGCGCGAGAGATCGGTAAATCTCGCCGAGTACTGAGCGACCGTCATGCTGCCCTGCCGCAGCTGCAGAAGCTCCTGGATACGCACCGCACGAAGGGTGGCTGGGACGAACTCCGAGCGGAAGAGGCTCTCAAAGTCCGTCCAAAGTAGAGATGCCTCATCGTGCACCTGGAGTATCAAGCTCCACCATCGTCCTGCTGCTGCGTGTAGTAGGCTCGCAGCGAGGATCACCATGAGGTCTGTCGGTGTCCTCACTAGCCTAAACACTCGTACCACTGCCTCCATCCAGTCCTCTGCAGCCGGGGGATCCGTCTCCCCACGAAACCTGGGCGGTCGATGGCGCTGAAACTCATGCAGTGCGCTGAGGCGACGTGCATCGTCAGCGGCTGCTGCTGGAAGTATCGGGGGCTCGGCGGGTAGAGCTACCGCCGGTGCCACTGCTGACAAAGGGCCCTGCACCGAGGCCTCGTCGCTCAGTGGGCTGTCGTCACGTTCGATTCTCGGAACCCTAGCTGGCTGCCGTCGTGGGGCCATCCTTAAAGAAACAACGTAACACGATCAAACGATTATACCTGGTGAGCTGACCTGGTTTGAGCTGTTTTAAGGGGGAAAACCTTTGAAAACACACACGCAATCAGTGTTTTCGTGCACAAAGTCGGAAATAAGTTGTCAGGGTCTTGGTGTATGGATACGTCGGCCGCCCGCACCAACACTGGACTCCCTGAACTGAAAACCACACTCGGTACCCTTAACACTATTGCTTCACAGAAAGAAAGATCAGAGTCTGCGGTAGAACCGACCACCTCTGATACCAATTTTTCACGACCCGCCCTCGGGGTCCATGTCGTGACTACCCCAAGCCCGCCTTCATAGGCCAGGGGCTGGCGACTAGCACCAAGGCGTAAATCCCGGTAAAAAGGGAAGGCATTGCCTTTGTAAAGTAAACAAACACCACAGAGTAAGCAAGCGGAAAGTAACACTAAGCAAAAACAGAGTACAACTAAAAGTGTGGAAAGTAAAAAGGTGGCCGGAAATACAAGCCCAACTGTAAAGTAGAACTCGAAAGGGAAAACAGCAACTGAAAAGTAAAGCTGCTAAGCCGAGCTGACCACTGGAAATCCCACCTGAAGGGTGGGTACAGATAGCTCCTCTGGTCCTCGGGTCCCGCCGTCTGCTCCGAGTATGTCCCGCCCAGTGGTCTGCCTCTGGGTACCGCCTCGTCGTATAGTCCACCTCCAGGTACCGTCCAGTCCTCGAACACTCGGCCTCTGTCAGTACTAGTCGTCGTCTGCAACCAACACAACGAGGTGCGGGCACAGCCCGTGCAGGGGTGAGTATAAAGATACTCAGTAGGACCCCGAGACCCTCAAGGTCTCACTAAAACCAACAAGGATAACCACAAGAAGATCACAACAGATAAACTCTACTTAGGTATATGCCCATACATATACCTAAGTTATCAAGTAACCCATCTCAGTCATGAGGAAACACAAGGATCATGAGATCAACGGATAACCACTACCCAGGTATATGCCCATACATATACCTAAGTTATCAAGTAACCCTTCTCAATCATGAGGAAACACAAAGGTCAAAGTCTCAGCTCAAACCAGGATTTTCATTATCGAAACCGTAACTGCTGAAGAGCTCCGTCTCTAGAGTGTACAGTGGTCCTGTCACGACTCCGAGGCCGCCGCTCACTAACCTAAGACTGCTGAGGTACTCCTCATGTCGAGTACTGCGGGTCTGCTGCCAACTACCAGGCGCTCCGTCCGCTGAGGGTCTGCTGCCAAATACCGGGCGCTACCCAGATAGCCTACTGAGGTACTCCTCCTGTCGAGTACCGCGGGTCTGCTGCCAACTACCAGGCGCTCTGTCCGCCGTGGGTCTGCCGCCAAATACCGGGCGCTCCGTCCACTGGGCTAGTCGACTCACTCCAAGTCGAGTCGGTCAAGCAGTCGTCAGGTCTCAGCCGGCTACACGGTCTCCGTACTCTGCACGCTCGTCTCCGGGAGGATCCGCTCCACGAGCTACTGGTCGATACTCCAAGTATCACAAACTCCCGCAAAGAAGTATCTCAAAAGTCCGTCTCGTCACAGGGGTCTCAACGCAACAGACGGCGCGTCGATCGGACGCCCGGTCTGTGAGTTATTAGCCTTTTCGTCCCAGGGGCCCGGTTGGTTTCGAGTGCGAACCAATCCCGGCCGTATCTCAACTGTACCCCGAACTCCCATAGGGTATACTCATAGGGACCGTTACTAAACGTAAACACCAACGCCGCTGACGGTTCGTCAAACGGACGTCCTGTCTGAAAGATATCAGTTTTCCCGTTCCAGGGGCCCGGTTGGATTTCGGGTACAATCCAACCCGGCCATACTCCGACTGCATCCAAAACTCGGGCGGAGTATGTCAAAAGTTCCGTCTCATCAAGAGGAAGTCAACGAAACAGACGGCGCGTCAATCGGACGCCCGGTCTGTGAGTTATTGGCTTTTTCGTCTCCGGGGCCCTGTTGGTTTTTAAGGCAAAACCAACCCGACAGTACTCCACCTGCGTCCAAACCTCGGGCGGAGTATGCCAAAAGATCCGTCTCACTAAGAGGAACGCAACGCGACTGACGGCGCGTCAATCGGACGTTCGTGGCTCAAGATATGAGTGTTTCCGCTCCGAAGGCCCGGTTGGTTTCGTGAACGAACCAACCCGGCCGAACTCAAAGTAATCCGAAACCTTGAGTGCGATATACCGAAACGACCGTCTTGATCCAAGGATCGCGTTGCCGCAGACGGTTCGTCATTCGGAGGTCCGAGGCTCAAGTTATGGACCAAAAACCAAATCTGGGTCGAAACGGGGGGGTCCGGGTCCAGGCCGACCCGGCCCGACCCCCCCCCCCCCCCCGGGCGGCGGCGCGGCGGCGCGGCAGCGCGGCGGCGGCGGCGGCGGGCCGCGGCGACGGCGCCGGGCGCCGCACGTGGGTGGCACGCGGGGGGCTAAGCCCCCGCTTCTCCTCTGGCGGCGCGGCTTAGCCGCGCCGTTTTTTAAAAAAAACGCCCCCCGCCACGTGGGGGGGCTTGCTGGAACGGAACCGGGGGGCCGGCTGCCCCCCCCTCCCTCTCTTCAAAGAACCGCCCCCACCAAGTGGGGGGCTTGATTGGCAGAAACGGGGGGGCTTTGCCCCCCACAAGAAAACCGCCCCCTCTTTAAGAGGGGGTTTCATGAGGTGGTCGGGGGATTAATTCCCCCGGTTTATTGGCATCCGGCCGGCCAGCTGGCCGGCCGGTTTTCTCCATCGGGACCGGAAAAATCCGGTCCCCTCTTCGGCTTCCGACGCCGGCGGCCCGGCCGCCGGTCTTCTCTACCGCCGCGGCCCGGAACCGGCCGCGGTCTCCTCATCCCGCCGCGGCCCGGAATCGGCCGCGGCGTTCGTCGTCCGGCGCGGTGCGACGGCACCGCGCCCCTCCGCCGCACTTTAATTTCTTTCAACGCGGCGCGACGACGTCGCGTTCTTGATGTTTCTTCCATGGTGTGCGCGCGACGGCGTTGCGTAAAAATAAATGCACGATCAACCGCGTGGTGCGACGGCACCACGCCACTTGCTTCCACCCGCAAGAACAAACAAGAACGTTGGAGGGGGTTCGGCCGTGTTCGTACGGTCCGGCCCCCTCACGTTAAATTAATAACGCAACTTTAAATAAACAACATCCTCACGTTAGTCATACGAACCACGAGCAAGAATGAGATAATTAAATATTAAATCAACATCCCCTACCTCGGGTTTAAGATTCGAAGATTCGTCTACGTTCCGCGGAAGACGGCGTCGCGGAGGTCGGGCGTCGCGGTCGTCGTTCGTCAAATTCGATGACGAAGAGGTGCGTCCGAAGAGGCACGTCGTTGGCGAAACCTTGTACGCCGACGAAGGTTGTCCGAGGAAGATGCGGTGTTCTCTCTCGTTGACACCGAAGACGAAGAAGAGCGGAGCGGCGTTCTTCGTCGGAACTTGAGCGTTCTACGTCAAGTCTTGAGGAAAGTCAAATAAAAAGGAAACAACGAACTCAAGAACCCTTACCTCGATAGTCGCACGTTGACGGAGTCGTGGAATATCGGTGTCGATTCCTTTGACGTCGGAGGAAGAGTCGTTGTCGAAGGCGTTCGTCGCGGAAAACCGTCGCGGAAGAGATGACGCGGAAGAAGTACGTCGTGTCGCGGATACGGCGTCGCGGATGGATCGTGTTCTTCGGCGGAGAAGTTCTTCGTTGAAGAACGACGTTCTTCGCGTTCTTCGTTGAGTTTGAAGAAGAAGAAGAGGCTCTCCAAAATCTCTCAAGGAGACAAAACAAACAACCCAAAATAAAATAAGACATCTTCTTATTTTATTATTACAATACACATTAGAATTTCAAAAGTTTGAAATTCAAAAAGGTTAAACTCCCATAATTAATTAAGTAACTCAAGTTGACAACATTAAATGAAATGAGTTAAAGGGAAGGTTTTGAGAGAATTTGAGGAGTTGGGGTTCGTGTGGACCCCACCTCACTTAATCCTCCCAAGGGAGGTTAAGTGGATGTGGGTCCCACCCCCAACTCCCTTTGGTAGGACTTAACTAGTTAAAAATAAAATTTGTTCCTCACAAATTTTATTTAACTTAAACTAAAAACCCAAAAACTAACTTTCAACCCGCATCAAACGCAACTCCCGAAAAGGACTCTTTAAGCGAACATCGGCGCTGCGGGTTCATCGGTGCCCTCGGATTTCAATTCCGAGCACCGGATCAAAAGTTAGGAATTCCCGCTCGTTCGTTCACTGAACGTACCCGAGCCAAACTTCGGAAATTAATTCCGGGCACTCCGGGCCTCGGAATCAGGTGCCGTCTGAAACCGCGCTCTTGTAAAAATCTAAAGAAAATTAAGAAAAAATTTTCCTTGAATTTTACGGGTCTTTACATTACTCCCACCTCAGGGCTTTACGTCCCCGTAAAGCTACATCAAAAACTAGGGAAACAAAAGAGGGTACTGAGCACGCATCTGAGCCTCCCGCTCCCATGTGCTCTCCTGGAGATTCCCGTGCCGCCATCTGTTGCGCACAAGAGGAATCGATCGCCCATGTAGGACCCGCTCCTGTCGGTCCTCTATCTCCACCGGGACCTCCGTAAAAGTCACCCCATCGTCAACGTCAAGCTCCCCATGGTCAAAGATGTGCGTCGGGTCGTGCACGTATCTCCTCAGCTGAGACACGTGGAAGACGTCATGCATCCAGTGCAACTGAGGTGGTAGAGCCAGGCGATAAGCCACCTCTCCTATCCTACTGAGGACCTGGAAAGGCCCGATGAAGCGTGGAGACAACTTGCCGCCTCGGCCAAATCTCCGGATACCACGTCGAGGTGAGACCCGCAAGAAGACGTGGTCACCATCCTCGAACTCTAGTGGCCTCCGCCTCCTGTCAGCGTAAGACTTCTGCCGGCTCTGTGCTGTCCTCATCCGCTCCTGGATGACCTGGACCTCCTCTGACGTTGCCCGGACCATCTCTGGTCCCACAAGAGCTGCGAGATTTCTTCTTTGCCGATAAGAGAAACCTGGTCTCATCCCCTGGATGAACCACATTCTTTGCCTAAAACAGTCAATCCTAACATGGATGATACTAATCCATACCAAGGATGACGTCGTAAGGCCTCGACGCTACTACTAAGAGATCCAACCGTTACTCTCGCCTCCAAGGGTTGAGTCACACTGTCGGCATCAGTGTGTGGTAACTGGTCTCCTCCAGTAGATGTCTCACAAGTGAGGGTCAAGTCAACAGTCAACTGGAACCTCTTAGTAACATCACAAAAGAGGACAGGAATGAAAACATCACAAAGGATGTGTCTTTTATTACTGCAGCTCATAATACAAGACGCTACACAAAAGCAGCAAGGAACCAGAAGTACAAGGATGTATCCACTAGTTCTGCTCCTGTCCATCGGCTCCCAGAGCTCCATGTTCGTAAGCTTCAACTGCCTGAAGCTGTGCTCTCGCATGTCCACCACCTGCTGCTCGGCCAGCTCCTCTGCCTCGTCCGCCTCCTCCCTGCGGACCGCCACGGTCGAACCTCTTCCTCTGCCTAGGTGGTTCCTCAACCGTCTGCTGCTCCTCCGCATGGCGGGTCGGGCAGTCACGAGCCATGTGGCCTTGCCCGCCGCATGCAAAGCACTGTCTTCCACTCAAAAGACTGGCTCCGCGCTGTGTGCCCTGCACTGCTGAGCCAGTGCCCTGAGGTCGTCTGCCTGAAGGTCTGGTCTGTCTGGACCCCTGAGTCATCTGTCGGCTACCTGCTACCGAAGACTCCGCTACGTGCCGCCCTGCGGTGGGTCGCTGCGCTGGTGAAGACTCAGCAAGGAAGCTCTCAATCAGAAGGGCCCGCTCCAGTACTCCTGTTTGAGTCAGTAAGCTGAGGGAGATCAGCGATGCCCTGATCTCGTGTCTCAAACCCTGCTCGAAGGTCCGGGCCCGGAAGAATGGGTCCCGTACCATGTCGGTCGAGTAGCGCGAGAGATTGGTAAATCTCGCCGAGTACTGAGCGACCGTCATGCTGCCCTGCCGCAGCTGCAGAAGCTCCTGGATACGCACCGCACGAAGGGTGGCTGGGACGAACTCCGAGCGGAAGAGGCTCTCAAAGTCCGTCCAAAGTAGAGATGCCTCATCGTGCACATGGAGTATCAAGCTCCACCATCGTCCTGCTGCTGCATGTAGTAGGCTCGCAGCGAGGATCACCATGAGGTCTGCCGGCGTCCTCACTAGCCTAAACACTCGTACCACTGCCTCCATCCAATCCTCTGCAGCCTGGGGATCCGTCTCCCCACGAAACCTGGGCGGTCGCTGGCGCTGAAACTCATGCAGTGCGCTGAGGCGACGTGCATCGTCAGCGGCTGCTGCTGGAAGTATCGGGGGCTCGGCGGGTAGAGCTACCGCCGGTGCCACTACTGACAAAGGGCCCTGCACCGAGGCCTCGTCGCTCAGTGGGCTGTCGTCACGTTCGATTCTCGGAACCCTAGCTGGCTGCCGTCGTGGGGCCATCCTGAAAGAAACAACGTAACACGATCAAACGATTATACCTAGTGAGCTGACCTGGTTTGAGCTGTTTTAAGGGGGAAAACCTTTGAAAACACACACGCAATCAGTGTTTTCGTGCACAAAGTCGGAAATCAGTTGTCAGCGTCCTGGTGTATGGATACGTCGGCCGCCCGCACCAACACTGGACTCCCTGAACTGAAAACCACACTCGGTACCCTTAACACTATTGCTTCACAGAAAGAAAGATCAGAGTCTGCGGTAGAACCGACCACCTCTGATACCAATTTGTCACGACCCGCCCTCGGGGTCCGTGCCGTGACTACCCCAAGCCCGCCTTCATAGGCCAGGGGCTGGCGACTAGCACCAAGGCGTAAATCCCGGTAAAAAGGGAAGGCATTGCCTTTGTAAAGTAAACAAACACCACAGAGTAAGCAAGCGGAAAGTAACACAATGAAAAAACAGAGTACAACTAAAAGTGCGGAAAGTAAAAAGGGGGCCGGAAATACAAGCCCAACTGTAAAGTACAACTCGAAAGGGAAAACAGCAACTGAAAAGTAAAGCTGTTAAGCCGAGCTGACCACTGGAAATCCCACCTGAAGGGTGGGTACAGATAGCTCCTCTGGTCCTCGGGTCCCGCCGTCTGCTCCGAGTATGTCCCGCCCAGTGGTCTGCCTCTGGGTACCGCCTCGTCGTATAGTCCACCTCCAGGTACCGTCCAGTCCTCGAACACTCGGCCTCTGTCAGTACTGGCCGTCGTCTGCAACCAACACAACGAGGTGCGGGCACAGCCCGTGCAGGGGTGAGTATAACGATACTCAGTAGGACCCCGAGACCCTCAAGTTATGGACCAAAAACCAAATCTGGTTCGAAACGGGGGGGTTCGGGTCCGGGCCGACCCGGCCCGACCCCCCCCCCCCCCCCGGGCGGCGCGGTGGCGGCGGGCCGCGGCAGCGGCGCCTGGCGCCGCACGTGGGTGGCACGCGGGGGGCTAAGCCCCCGCTTCTCCTCTGGCGGCGCGGCTTAGCCGCGCCGTTTTTTAAAAAAAACGCCCCCCGCCACGTGGGGGGCTTGCTGGAACGGAACCGGGGGGCCGGCTGCCCCCCCTCCCTCTCTTCAAAGAACCGCCCCCACCAAGTGGGGGGCTTGATTGGCAGAAACGGGGGGGCTTTGCCCCCCACAAGAAAACCGCCCCCTCTTTAAGAGGGGGTTTCATGAGGTGGCCGGGGGATTAATTCCCCCGGTTTATTAGCATCCGGCCGGCCAGCTGGCCGGCCGGTTTTCTCCATCGGGACCGGAAAAATCCGGTCCCCTCTTCGGCTTCCGACGCCGGCGGCCCGGCCGCCGGTCTTCTCTACCGCCGCGGCCCGGAACCGGCCGCGGTCTCCTCATCCCGCCGCGGCCCGGAACCGGCCGCGGCGTTCGTCGTCCGGCGCGGTGCAACGGCAGCGCGCCCCTCCGCCGCACATTAATTTCTTTCAACGTGGCGCGACGGCGTCGCGTTCTTGATGTTTCTTCCATGGTGTGCGCGCGACGGCGTTGCGTAAAAATAAATGCACGATCAACCGCGTGGTGCGACGGCACCACGCCACTTGCTTCCACCCGTAAGAACAAACAAGAACATTGGAGGGGGTTCGGCCGTGTTCATACGGTCCGGCCCCCTCACGTTAAATTAATAACGCAACTTTAAATAAACAACATCCTCACGTTAGTCATACGAACCACGAGCAAGAATGAGATAATTAAATATTAAATCAACATCCCCTACCTCGGGTTTAAGATTCGATGATTCGTCTACGTTCCGCGGAAGACGGCGTCGCGGAGGTCGGGCGTCGCGGTCGTCGTTCGTCAAATTCGATGACGAAGAGGTGCGTCTGAAGAGGCACGTCGTTGGAGAAACCTTTTACGCCGACGAAGGTTGTCCGAGGAAGATGCG
This sequence comes from Viscum album, assembly GCA_963277665.1. Taxonomy (NCBI): domain Eukaryota; kingdom Viridiplantae; phylum Streptophyta; class Magnoliopsida; order Santalales; family Viscaceae; genus Viscum; species Viscum album. The sequence goes on along the minus strand of OY728152.1, from coordinate 860,323,721 downwards.
GTGTTCTCTCTCGTTGACACCGAAGACGAAGAAGAGCGGAGCGGCGTTCTTCGTCGGAACTTGAGCGTTCTACGTCAAGTCTTGAGGAAAGTCAAATAAAAATGAAACAACGAACTCAAGAACCCTTACCTCGATAGTCGCACGTTGACGGAGTCGTGGAATATCGGTGTCGATTCCTTTGACGTCGGAGGAAGAGTCGTTGTCGAAGGCGTTCGTCGCGGAAAACCGTCGCGGAAGAGATGACGTGGAAGAAGTACGTCGCGTCGCGGAAACGGCGTCGCGGATGGATCGTGTTCTTCGGCGGAGAAGTTCTTCGTTGAAGAACGACGTTCTTCGCGTTCTTCGTTGAGTTTGAAGAAGAAGAAGAGGCTCTCCAAAAGCTCTCAAGGAGACAAAACAAACAACCCAAAATAAAATAAGACATCTTCTTATTTTATTATTACAATACACATTAGAATTTCAAAAGTTTGAAATTCAAAAAGGTTAAACTCCCATAATTAATTAAGTAACTCAAGTTGACAACATTAAATGAAATGAGTTAAAGGGAAGGTTTTGAGAGAATTTGAGGAGTTGGGGTTCGTGTGGACCCCACCTCACTTAATCCTCCCAAGGGAGGTTAAGTGGATGTGGGTCCCACTCCCAACTCCCTTTGGTAGGACTTAACTAGTTAAAAATAAAATTTGTTCCTCACAAATTTTATTTAACTTAAACTAAAAACCCAAAAACTAACTTTCAACCCGCATCAAACGCAACTCCCGAAAAGGACTCTTTATGCGAACATCGGCGCTGCGAGTTCATCGGTGCCCTCGGATTTCAATTCCGAGCACCGGATCAAAAGTTAGGAATTCCCGCTCGTTCGTTCACTGAACGTACCCGAGCCAAACTTCGGAAATTAATTCCGGGCACTCCGGGCCTCGGAATCAGGTGCCGTCTGAAACCGCGCTCTTGTAAAATTCTATAGAAAATTAAGAAAAAATTTTCCTTGAATTTTATGGGTCTTTACAAAACCATATAACTATCATGATCAAAATTATGGTTTCGTGTAGTGGTAACTGTCAATATAAAGATGAAACTTGAGAACTAGAGGAATAAATGAGGACAAAGTAACTTCAACTATTTTAAACGTAGTATGTAACAATATTTTTCAATGGATAAATTCATTATGGGAGGTGGAATGAAACCCCACAATATTTTAAAATGAAAATAATGTTTGATATCTTATATGAAACACAACACTGAGTCTAAATGAACTATGATTATTTAAATATGACCACTATAACCTAACTAATAAATTGGTGAGAATTAATAGGATAAACTAAATTATTTAATATATACAATTCAACTACTAAAAAACATTTATTGATATATTCATAATAAATTATCATTCCATTTTTAGGAAAGACATTTTATACTTCCAAAAATACAATTTCATCAAATTTGATGATTATAGAATTTTATAAAATAAATATTTACTTATATTTATGTAAAAATCATCAATTTTTATTAAATAAACACAATTATTGATGTTATAATATTAAAATTATATTTTGGTTCAATTTTGGGATTTTTATAAAATAATTTTTATTTAGTTAATAATGAAAATTATAGATTTTTCTAATACTATAATTTCGTTTTATTACAAATATTAATTTAAAATTTCTATTATGATTTATATTTATTCTCTATGTGACCTTTGAACTATTTTATTATGAATTATATAATTATTTTTTTAATCATCAATTTTCAATATTTTTATATAGGTTAATTTTTATTTTTATAAAACTATTTTATGAAATGTATTCTCAAGTGTATAATTTTCTCTATTTTTATTTGATAAAATATAATCTAAAAATGATAACAATATATTAAAATTTTACATTAAATAAATATTTATATGAATATAAATTCATATAATGATTATTTCCAGTCATGTAGCAAATATATAGTCATATGTTTCCTGAGAAATGAATATTCCTAACAAACAAATTTTGTATGAATTTTTGGGTATAATTTTGATATAAATTCCTCTAAATTTTTTAATTGTATTGTGTAAAATGGATTCTATATTTTGTGTCTATAGATTAATATTTGTTAGAGAGGATCCTTTTTTGGTTATTATATATTGAAACTATATTTAATAAAAACGAATCCAGTAAGGGTAAATTGGGTAATTATGGTTAGAAATAATTTTATGAAGACAACATATTGACCCAAACACATTACATTATCCTATTTGGTGGGTTAATTTTTTGAAATATCAATCTATGTATCTAATATAATGCCACTAGGTCTTATATTTCATTAATTATATGCATTAATATATTTATGTAAATGAAGAAGACCAATTTTTTTGTTTCTCTCTTTTAAAATCAATAATATTTTGAGACGTGGATAAAAATCATATGTTTTGGAGTAAATTTTCCTATTAATGAAAATTTATATTTTTTATGGTAATTAAATTCTAATTTAATTCAATAGTAAAATTAAATTAAAATCTATCTCAATGCCATCATGGTATTAGTTAAATTAATCGAATAATAAAATAAATTATTTTTAAAACATTAAAAAAAATAATTTGAAACAATATATTAACAATTATATTTTATATAATAATTACCAATTTAATATTTTTTACAATTTTATGTTCTAATTTCATTGTATCCCTGTTGTTTTCAAAGTCAAAATAAATCAATAGTTAAAAATGACATTTGTGTTATTTCATAATAAATTATATTTTATTAAATTATTTAATAATTAAAAAAACCCCTCTAATTTTCAAAGACATTTATATGTTTTATATATTTTCTACTAAAAATCTATTATAATGGTATTCTTGAAAAATGTTTAACAAATGTTAAATTAAAAAAAATGATAAAAACATAACATAACCATGTATAAAAATTATTTTCAGATTTTTATGACCAATCCTCATACTTTGATCAAATTAAATTACATTGTAGATTTTTTTATATGATAATTTATTTATATATATTTAAAATAATCAGAAGTTAAAAAATATTCACTTCTCGTCACTTATAAATGGTCACTTTCTCGTCAATTTTAATTATAGATAATATGAAATTTTCACCCGAAACTAACACAAGTCACAAAATTAAATACATTAACATTTTATATAATCAATTTCTTGTTATATAAACATTATTAGGAATGTTTTTGTGTAAATATAAATATGGTTTTAGAAGAGATGTATCATTCTTAACAGATAGTTTTTGTATTATTTATCTTTCCCACTCCATCAAATATCACTAAAAAATGATGATAAAATGACCTTTAAATCAGTAATATTATGAAATATTATAATGTTAGAGTAATAACCTATATCCACCTGACATTAGATCAAATTTGAAAGAAGAAAATGTTCCTGTGTGTGGAAGACTACAGCCTCATGAACTTATGTAATTTATTTTCCATCATCACCTCTAATGGATATTTATGTTGAATGAATTAATATAAATATGAATACATATATATATATATTATTTTCTATTAATCACATATGTATTATTATCTAAAGATAATATATAATTTATTTCCATATATTTCCATTCATTAATATATGATAGCGTCATTCTTTTGAATGTGTTGATAATTGCATCCCTCAAGAGATGTGAATTTATTTTCAAGATTTTTTTACATTGAATATAAATATACATGTTTTTTATGAAATGTGATCAGATTTAATATATAATTTTTATTATTTCATAAAAAAAATATCATCTACCTTATTTCCATCAGGATCATGTAATAATGAAAATGTTACTCTTGTATTTGTATAGTCTATCATCCCATTGATTTTAACATAGTTTAATTTTTCATAACTATATATCATAGTTTGTTTAAAATGTATAAATTATTTATAAAGAAGATAGTTCATTTGATTATTATTATTTTGGTGATAATTAAATAATAGTATTATTGACCTCAATCATCTTACCAAAGAGATTCTTAACATGTGAGACAAATATTGTGAAAATTTCCAACGTGACATGAAATGATTAATTAATTTAATATAAGAAGATAATAAATAAAATAAAAACATTAATATTCCTAAAATAAGTTCTTTATAATGTAAATATTTTACATATTCAAATTATTCAAATGAAAAAGAACATACTTTATGAGATAAATATAAGTTATGGGATCTCTCTAAACCACATTTTTCTTCGTGTTATAACTGTTATATTTATAATATACCATATCTCAATATTTATTATTATAAAATCATAAAAAAATAATTATATATGTATATCATATATAAAAATATATTATTCGACCGTCATTTTATGTGGTAATATTATACATAAGATAATTTTTCAAATTAATACCTTAATTAATCTATTTCGATTATGATTTGAGGAAAGACTATACAACTAATTTTTTTCATGGGTAATTATTATGTTTATTCATTAGGATTGAATTAGATTCTTAGATGAATATGAATTAATATTATATAATTTCTGAGATCATGTTGTTATCTATTTAATTGGGTAAATATTTTTTTGAGATATTATGTTTGTGATAATAGAGTAATAATAATCCCCTTTGTGACTGCATCCAACATGTGAGGTTTTCATAGAATTTGGAATTAAAATATTCGTACGTCATGTTTTTATTACATCAAAAAAAATTATGTTCATTTTATTCAATCATCATTACTTTATGCTCCCATGTCATTACTCATGATTAATAATTTTCATGAAATTATGTAATACATTTGACTTAGAAGTTATGTTTCTTTATCAAGTTTATCCCCATACAAATATTATTAGGTCACCACTATTATTGATGTATTACATAGGTTATTACATTATTTTTTTTTGAGAAAAATGAAAATTGGGATAATATTATTGTGATAAAAATAATGATGCATTATTTTTCATGTTGTGTAATAAAATTCCCAGTTTCCTAAAGAAGCTAAAACATTCTACTATTTTTTATTAATAATATAGATATTTATTCACATTATCTATATATATATCCTTTGGTATATTCTTATATGTCATCTCTTATTGTTTTTTAAAAATAATGATGTATTAATTGGAAATATTGAGTCAACCATTTTAACAAAAAAGAGGGGAACATGGTGGTTTTGGAAGCACTAAGTGATATAAATATCATTCCAATGAGATTAAGTTATGGCTATTAAATCCCATCATATGAGCCCCATGAATGATTAATTTTTTAATTGTTGGCTAAAATTATCACCTTTAATCTATTTTCATTTTATATTGGTAATTTTTGTTCATTATAGATTGTTCAAAATGATATACCACTACAATTCATTTAATGAGTCTAGAAATAAAAATTCATACATGGGATGGAATAAATAGAAGTCTTTCAGAAAAATAAGAAATTTTTGCATTGGATATGGAACATTTTTATAGAGCCTGAATAATATGTGGATTCCCTAAAACTGGTAAATCATATCATAAAAATATGAATTTGGTCTGCCAAAAAATATTTCATCCTCCCAAATATTAAAATTTATTAAATAATATTTCGATTCACTGACTGTTGTATATGATTTCCATGTGAGGGATTTAAAAATGGTTATTGTTTCCTGATTCAAATGATTTTCAATAAAAAATAGTTCAATTTTCCAAATTATACTATAATTGTTATCCCAAAGATCATAATTTCTGAAAATTTACATTATCTTTGATATTTCATAAGACCACTGCACACTTTTGGGCCCCCAAAACCACCAATATCTCAGAATGAGATCAGATCTAAATGAATAGAATAGTGTTATTATGAAATGAAGTGGAATTATGTGGTTAATATTGATCTTTTGATGTACTGGAATGAGGTCTCATTCCTATTGAAATGGATCCAGGTGTGTCCATTTTCATTGTAACACTTGAATTACATCATATTCTGATCGAGGAATTCAACATGATCTCATAGGAGACTATATTTGTGGAATTTAAATTCACTAAAGATAAATATTCTTCTAATTTACATGATTAAATATGGACATGTTATTTCATGAAAATATTTTCTTCTTCATAAAACATGTCCACAAGTAATGTTTAGAACCATCCATAATAGTACAATAGTTTACATATAGATTATGACACTATAAAAATAATGTTTCATCTATGAAGATTCATGAAATTTAATTCATTTTAAAGTTTCTAATGTTCTCTCACATTCCATATATTTTGGATAAATCCCCATATTTTCTTTCATAGATATATTATATTCATGGCTATATCACTAATCTGATTGAAATAATGTGAAATAATAGATAATTGACCTAACTAAACATGTTGAGTCCAACATTAAATATCTTATTATTATTCAGTATGAGACCCCGATGAATCATTAAACAGAAAAACATTATTATTATTTTATATATTAATTTCATTCACATAAATTGATATAAACTAAAAAAAATTTTCTCCATTATATAGAACAGTTTTATCTCTTCTTCTACTAGGTTTTAGTTTTTTAAAAATTTCATTCATGAGAACATTTATACCATTGGTCATATTGTTTCCAAACTATTCCATGTATATCATTTAACCATGAACTATTATATATTGAACATGGATGGACATAATTATGTCAATAATCTAATGAATATATTTTTTCCAGTAATTTTAGTCATTTCATAGAGACATTATGATGAATTTTAGCGCCCAATGTAGGGCCAAAAATAAAACAACAATTATTTTGATTAGTTGGATAGGGATTCGTTGGTGAATGAAATATTCATCGAATTCATTTAGGATCATGGGGTTATTATTTTATGCAATGTCACATTGGATTCTCAATCCATAAGTAATAATCCATTTCATATTTACGTAACCCAAATCGAAGTTTCGGTTTAAATAAAAAACATACATTCTACTACATTGTGATTTTGTGATATTTTTTTGGATATTGGTAAAATAGGACAATTATATATTCATTGGGAGATGTATGATGTGTTCGGTATCATGTATTACAACTAGATAGATTAATTGAAGATCCATCCTCTATAATATGATTGGATGATAGAAGTAAATTAATAATTGGGTTGATCTATTCATAGCCATTCCATTATCACGATCAATGACAAGGTACAAATAATTCAGAAACCATATGATTGGGAGGGAATTTATTGATCATGGGGAACTTACTTACTCAAAAATATAAAAATATATAAGGGTCACATTCTGATACATTGTTATTGTGTCAATAAATCACATGGGGTTATATAGAGTGGCTAGAAATAACAACAAATATTATGCTAGTGGTGTTTTTCACTATTTTACTATGTTGATATATTTTTATTCTCCCTAATACTCAATACGTTTTTAGGATAAAAATTTATATTATGGTTGCTACATTTCCACATGGTTGTACCGTCAACATGTCTGTACTCACCATTTTTCTATTTCGTTACTTACATGAATTTATATAGGAAAAAGGCCCCCATATCATTTTTGAAAACAATTCCAGTTACTATATAGAAGTATGTTTTATCATTTATGATATTATATATATCAAGAAGATAAAACAATACCTTATTTATCACGACCCGCCTTCACCAAAAGGAGGGAAGGGTCAGCAGATTGTCAGGCCCTTCCTTCTTTACGTTGAAAGAGCGATAATGACCCCTGAAACCCGCCTTCAATAAGTCCCGGAGTGGCGACTAGCACCAAGGGTATATAAAATTCTCGCAAATGGAAGGCATTACCCTTTTTATTTTATAGGACCGAGAGATAAGGATAAGAAAACCCAACAACACCAAGGTAGAAAGGAAAGTGAAGCCAAAAGTAAACCATTCCCACATCCATGTTTCAAAAGTAAAAGCCACAAAGTGCAAAAAGGTGACTACAAGGTAAGTACCAAAAAGAAAAAAAAACAACAACTGCAACTGCTCCAAAAGTCCGAGCTAGTAAGGTCCTGCGTGATCCCCGAAGTCCTCCTGGGAACCTGAAAGCAGTTTTATATACGTAGGGTGAGCATACAAGTACACTCAGTAGGGAAAACCAAGACTCTCGTGCACAAGTGGGGGAACGTACTAAAGTCCCGTGAGAAAAAGAGCACACCAAACACCTAACAAGGCAAACTATCCATCCCAGGCCTCACCAAGGCTCACTCCCCAAATAACGCAAGTCAAGTAATATATATAACAAGAGCACATCGATGTTTGGGTACCTCGTGCCACTTTCCCACTGGTTACTGAGACATCCAACGCATCGGACCAATCCCGCCATTCTCACCTCAGTCCCACTGCCACACCCGCCCGCACACACCTGGGCCACAACCACACGCAGTCCCACTGCCGAAATCCCGCCCGCACACACCTGGGCCTCAACCGCACACAGTCCCACTGCTAAATCCCGCCCGGACACACCTGGGCCACAACTGTCACATGTAACCATGCCTGCAAACACCTAGGCCAGAACAAACACCACCACTCTCGAAGACACCTGGGCCTCATCCCGAAGACACTTGGGAAACCACCTGCCGCACACACCTGGCCAACCACCACACCACCACGCACGAAGGTTCTTGGGCTAATAATGGACGTCAGGCCATCACAGCCTGCCCGAATATACTTGGGCTATCCGGGAAAGGGAGAAGAAAAGGAGCTAATAACCAGCCACTAAGAATAGTGTTGGGAAAAACACCCTCCCCCATGAAAAGGGGGTGTTCGGCACTAAGTGCTCAACTTGGGTGGGGCGCGAATAAGAAACACAAAAATACAAGTATAGATATAGGTAACAAGCACTCACCCATGTCTAGGTTTTTCTAATCGGCCTACGGAACATAACACCACTATATCCGAGCCACAAGTCACGACTCTCGCCAACAAAACCCATCATCCCATTCTTGTTTCACATTCAGTTAAAATGTTCAATTAATTTTAAGCACTACTGGGTAACTACCATAAGCATAACCAAGGAAAGTGTCAAAAGCATGGATCAACCAAAACACTCACACCCGGTTTTGTCAACAGAGGATCTCTCCCCAATTTGTGATATAAATGAGTACCCACCCGGTCTCAAACTCACAACCACTGAAACCATACCAACAGGGAATCGCATCCCCAAATTCACACAACCACCGGGTAATTTCAGATTTAAAAGACTTAACACGCTCCGTGATTTCAAACCTGTTTGTTCTAACCTAGAGTTAACATAGTAGGGTTTATCCTGGTGCTTCCAACTTATTCAGCCGGGTATACGTGATTAACCAATTTCACAGCAGGAGTTCACAATTTCAGAAACCCATTTAAAACATCACAAGGGGATTCATCAGTGCACATACAACAACCACCAACGGCCTAAATTTTCAGAGAAACATAAACTAGCACAACTAAAAAGGATGATCACAAGATAAAGCATAAACAACGATCGCAACCCCTTCCCCTTCTTTCTTTAGAACTTCATTTATTATCTTCATTAAGGTTCGGTTCAACCAATTCCATAGGAACAAAATAACGCCCACCCCGCATGATACACAAAAGTGAGAGACGAGAGAAATTCCCTACTTGCTGATAGACGGCCAACGCTTATGTCAGGGGGGAGGCGGAACTTCACGGATAACGACGTGGCGCTCCCAATGCACCAGAAGATCGACGATCGAGGAAGGGAGAAACCACTGCCTAACCCTTAATTTATGAGAGCAAGGGGTGGTTGAGATAAAAATGTTGAACCGCGTAAGATGTGGAAGTTGTGGGTTGACCACGCGGCTTGACTCATCATTAAAGGTGCTGGGTGGTTTAAACCGACTCATGAGTCGATTCAGTATTTAATTAAAACTTTTGTGCGCGTTTCGGGTCTTTAAGACATTTTTTTAAACGAGGAAGAATAGGGTTTAAAACCCTATTTGTGAAAAAGGAGCGTTACTGGAACAACTTGGCAAGGCCGGGTGACGTCGGCCGGTTCCGCCGATCGGTCGCACCGATCGGTCGCACCGATCGGCACCCCTTAAGGATCCGGATTTTGGCAAAGGAAGGGACCAAGGGGGGGTCTGGGTCATCACATTATTCTTCATCTCAACCCATGTTTCACAATATATTTTTTCATCCTATAAACATTATAATTGAAATATCTATTTTGATTTTGATTAATTTATAATTAATTTATTTTATTCATTATTTCATAGCATCTACAAAGATAAAAGATTTTGATTTTGGATACTAGAGAGAAATTAGATAGATAATATTATTTGGAGATATGATATTGATATATCAGACAGATGGAGTTATTATTTTTTTACCTTACACCAATTATAGGGTTTCTTGAAATTTGGGAAGTCTAAAACGTGTAATGTCATCATCTCATACTAGTGTTAGGAGAGATAGTCATAAAAAATCCCTTCATTATCATAAGTAGATTCTAAATCATGGGGTTACTTTTAATAAGATGATACTAATTCCAAAAGTTATCTAAAATCCCAATCATTTTTATAATCTAATCAATGTTTTAATCATTACCCAAAAGAAATATTAAGATATCCAATGTGATAGGTATATAAGCCATTGGATTCCAGAAATCCCTAAAGTAATATATTCTCCAATAATTTTTAAAAAAAAATAGCCCTAAGAAAATGATTCCTGATTTTTTTGGGAATTTTATATTTATAATGAAATTTTTATTAGGAGTGTGGTATATATATTAATTCCTACCATGGATAATGGTTGTAATAAAAAAATGGTCCTATTACATGTATGGTAAACTCTCTAATGGATGTGGAGAAATATATTCCTTAGGAACCTATATTATATAAGGGGGTAGATTGTAAAGACTCATACATACCATTCATATTGACTAAATCATGTTCATACACAATGAACCCAATTAAATATTACATAATATTACCCACACTTAACAAAATTCTGAATTGGAACACTTATATTGAAAGCCATGCTCTATGAAAATGTGATTGATTCCTTATTTTTCATCATAAACATGAATCCATTAGATTATATTATTTATAATACAGATAGAAATCACCAACTATTTTATTTATTGGGTGTATATAGGTCCACATACCTTTAATTTTACAACTTCATCCATTAAGTTTTCATTTCCTAATAGGAAATATTATCCCATGATTATAAACTCCCCTTATGTGATCTGTGTAACCATAAATACGAATCTAAAGAGGATTATATTAAGGATTTATAAAATATTTATATAGTTGAATCATGTTTTAATTATTTTATATATACGCATATTATGGATATTTAGGAATATTAGGTGCCTAATGAGATAATGAAGGTGCAACTACTATTAGATGAAACTATGCAAGAGTGTTTTGGAATGAGTAACAAATAACATATCCCTTATACTAATGGAGTTTGTCTATTAGATGATGTTGAATAAATGAAATAGATTATCCTTCCATAATACATTAATACTTCTCCCTAGAAGAACAATATTTAGTAACGATTATTGATTAAAATCCATCAAATTTTTTTCTTTTCTCATTACCTATAAAAAAAAATAGTGGAACCATAATGTGGATGGTTACAAATTAATAAAATTCAAATACTGGAATATAAGTTTATTCACATTTTTTCCCATAAAAGAGATTATATTAAATTAAATGTTAATATATGAATCTATAAAACAAATCATTAAATTAACTTTAATCCACGTAAAAATTCAATTTTAAATGAAAAAAATTCAATTTTAGCACCCGTAATGTTTAGTCAAGATATAGTACCATGATCATATCTCATGGGTTGTTATATGTGTATCTATTATCACTATAATTTTAGAGATAGTCCATTTTGATGAATTAGTTTCAATTGGGAATTATTAAAAAATGGGTACAACCATAATTATCATCCCCATAACAATAGAGGTAGTCTACTTGGTTGAAAGAGTTACTCATGAGAAAGAATCAAGGATCGGTATTGTCTTGACTACCATATAGATATCATTAGAGTCAGTCTATTCTAATAGAATAGTTAACTCATTATGATAATGATAAAAAATGGAGGATGTTGAATGTTGATTCTAATTATCAAAATTACTTAGGAAACCTAAATATATATATCATTATGTTTATCTTAGGTATTCAATATTGTATATAATATGGATGAGAGAATGATAAAATTATATAATTTTTTTTATTCCAATAAGAATAGAGTCTATTACCATACATCTTATGGAGTCATATTATTGACCACATCAACATTGATTATTTAATTTTATCTCCATGTATTTTTTCAAAGCCTATATTTCAAAGGAAATATTGGAAATGACATATATTTCATGGTTAATTTATCACATATGGAATATTAACATAGTATGTTTTATGAATTTTCAAAATAAAATACATAACTTTTCATAGATCAATCATGGATTGTATCAAAAAATATGAGACATAATTTGTTACTTTTTGTCCCATTTATAGGATTTATGCATGGAGACATCTATTTTAATTCAACATGTATATCTAAGGTATTAATGATTGAATGTATAGGAGATTATTATATTTTGAAAACATTAACTATAGTGTACATAGTTAATTATCATAATATATGGACAAAAATGTGTGGTGTACTTCATGAAATGTTGGGTTGTGTTGACACAATAATAATTGAGAGATCTTAATTTCAATGAAAAATATGATATCATGAGTACATAAAAACTTATAAAATAAATCTGAATTACCATTATTGTTGATGATGGTGGAATTATACTCTCTGATAGTGTTTTAGATCGTGATTATTCAATACATAGAGGTAGATACACGAACATCCCAATATTCCATAGAAGCTATGATAGAAGGGATGTCCCAATATTACTGCTTGGGCTAGAGGCAATAAATACTTCCATCAAACATCATGTGTCTTGTTTATTATCATAAAGAACATACCCTCATATCATGTGATTTTGAGCCTTAAAAAATGAATAATTCTTTGTTTTAGTAACATATATCTGAATCTTTCATTGAAAAAAGATCATTATTCAAGTTTATGAAAAAAAAGGCTATTGGATCAATATGATTTATTAAATTATAGATTGTGTAAATAATAAAAAAATATTTTTAGTCATGTGTAATATGATCAGAAAAGTATGCAGGGAATGACCATAGGCCAATATTGAAATATTATCACAATATCAATGGTGTGAGGGTGTAGATTAAATAGAGGATTCTCAATTTCAAGATGTTTATTACTCTGATTAATATTCTATATCTGGGGAACTTTTAAAGATCAATATCTGATTCATAGTATAAAATGTAATGTATATGGATTGTTTTGAGGAAAATAAATCCATTAATGATTGAATAATAATTATTTGAAATGAATCAAAAAATTAATTTTCGATTCATTGATGGATGAAATATTACCAATGGGTTCTAGAACTCCAAGGGATACATAACCATGTACGAATAACATAATAAAGGCGAATAAAATTTTGTGTCATCTAAATAACATTTTCATCTAAAGTGGGTTTTTGGGCATGCAATTTCTTTTTCAAGATACATAAAATGGTTCATATAAACATTATATATATATAATTCTTTTATTATTCTCCATAAAATGATTTCCATAGTGACTGGAGACATGAATTTTACATAGTCTTCCATTTACATGTTTTCAACATAATTGTTTTTTCTATTGTACGTGACATATTTTATGGAATTATATACGGATATGGTTTATGTTCATATATTTATCTCTAATAAAAAAAATTAGGATCATTCCACTTTTACCCTATGTATCTTTGAAAAACCAATTTGATATGTTTTGGGTGAAAACACAATGTGAATAGAGATTATAATACCACTATTAATCGTCTCAAATGGTATGTTAATATATTTTATTGGTTTTTTCATTAATAAAATTAATCAACAACATCCATTTATTGTACAATTGTAATGTTGATTTAATTTGAATGGAGATCCCAATTTCATTATAGATTCTGTCAAAGGGTGGGAGTTAAATTTTTTGGCATGATGTGTGGACATTAGTAATAAGAGCTAATACTCAAATTGGGACCAAATGATATTGATTTTCCATATCATATGGAATAAATAATATTGACTTTATTAATCACAACATAGTTTTATGGGATCTAGTGTACTGATTTTCAATAGATATGTAAGGGATGGTTTCTATCCAAATTCAAATTATGGTTTCCAGTGAGACGTTGAGATTCCATATGAATATTAAAGTATTATTTTATTGATAATATGAATTCATTGAGTGATAAGACAAATTGGGGATGCTTATCTAAAGAAATGTTGGTGGAATAGTAATCATATTTAATAAATGATTCCTCAAAACTAGAAAATTCTCATTATTATTAGATAATGAATGTATTATAGCTTTCCAAAATAGTCAAAAAAAAGTATTATTTGGGGATTAAAATTCAATGATAAGGGGATGTATGTATTCTGGTCTTCATTTTCCAATAAAATGGCTATAATTTTTCCCATCTATGTGTTGGAAGTGAATTAGGTCTAATGGGTGGGACAAAAAAATTGTGTTCAAAATCATTCCCTGAGATTTCTAGAATCATTGAAAAAGGTGGCCATATATTTTGGGGGAGGCCATGAAATTTAGTATATAATAATATGAACGGGTAATTTTATCCTAATGTATGTTTTGGGAACAAACCTATGTCTAGTATGGTCAAATGGATATAACCCTTATATAGTGAAATCTCTACACATATAAAAGAATACTAATATAAATTTAAATCCTCATAGTTTGAACCATGAATCATGTTGTTTAATGTCATTTGATAATGCCTCAAATTCAAGTATATAAAAAAGTGATATTATATCATATCATCATACTATAAAAATAACAATTATTTAGTAATGGGGAATTTTAATGTACTCTCCTTCATCAGGGTAGGTTCCTAAGAGAATCATTTCAAGAAACTCTTATGTGTAAAATATCATGTAATTATGTTTGATAAAATTTATATTTCCCCCAAGTTAAATTATAATTTTATAACTACATTTACCATTTTGGAATAGTAGTAATGAATATTTTATTTATTATTGTGTCCTCAATGTTTAGCGATCTCTTACATCAAGAAGGATTCTTCTTCACATGATTATAAATGAAGAAAACCACAATTTATGCTTTATATGCATATATATATATATATATATCATATATTCGAGTGTGGAGTTTTTTTATAGATACTTCTCAAATATCAGACTCATGCACATGGGGTGACTATTGGACTGTGATCTAGTGCACTTTTAGTAGGAAAATTAAAACATCAACTAAAGTGAAGAAATATTAAATTGAAGGAGGATGTTTTTTTATTTGTAAAAATGGATGGACCTAGGATGGTGGAATCATGTGTAACTACGTATCCAAATAGAGAAGGAATCCACCCCCATGATGTTATTAGTGTGAAAATTACCATATTGATCTTTTTTATTTATTTGAAAAATTGGGAATTTTTGTTTTCAATCAAGAATAATATTATGTTGTGAGATTATCTATAGTAATATTACTCTTATATTTTGTTATTATGCCATAATGTAAAATATAATAAGATAAATATAATTAAATATGGTCGAATTCTCTTCCCATCTTTGATAATAATATTATAACATAATCAAAAAGAATTGATCAACCCATACCACATATCGTAGAAAAGTCATCTTCAATGTGATATAAAATAGTTAACTAGAAAATAACTGTCAAAATAGTATTCTAAATGAAAAGGGTGTTTTCGACGCATATCACTAGATTTAAAATTCATAAATTTTTTTATAATTCTTACTTTTATGTGATGAGGATATCATACATATAACTAATCATATTTTAGTGAGGATGATATAACTATAGATTAATATCACATGATTAGGGCATAATCTATATAGAATAAATCTGTATATCTAATTCTAATGTCATGTAATTTATTATCATATGGTATGTATAATGAACCATTAGTTTAAAATCATATGGTGGTATATTATACTAGATTATTAATAATGTATGGTGAAGATGATATGTAATACAATCTACAGTCAAGATGATAATACTTATTTCATTCGTTTTATCAGCGTCTATTGGGGAGAATGTAGGAAATAATGTGAATATTATGTAATGTATTTATTGGGAAGCATATAAATAGTGGTCTATGTGAAGCTTCATCCATAAACCATGACCCATGGCTATGAACTATTAGAGAAAACTTTTTTCATGACATAATGTCCCTCCTATATTGGTATGAGAGTCAGAGTATTATTTCATTGTATAATGAGAGTTATGAGAAAAAATAAAATATATCCATATAATAATTAACCAAGGAGTCCATCCTTATACATTTATTGTTTTACACAGTTCTAATGAAAATTCATGTTGTGAAAATGTGTGAATCCTCTATTCATTGTCAAAATCAATCAATCAATCAATTCAGATAACAGTAATATTTAGATTATAGTTTGTAGATAGAAATGTTAATTTTATGAATATAGAAAATCATGTATAGATAACTTTGTCAGATATAGAAGAAAATATGGGTTCCCTTGAATAGTTATCTGAGTTACAGTGTAGTTGGACCACAAATCATATTGAATGTATTCATATTAGGACTTAATGTCATTGACTACCATATACTAAAGTATATTAGATAGTGTTTTTTTATATTATTCAATCTATAAATTTTATTCTAAGTTTTGGTTATATTTCTGGTTATAATAAATTAAATATTGATTAAAATGATTTCAATCTCAAAAGATACCATGTTGGTTCCATTATCCATCAATACTTTGTAATGGAATCCAATTATTCTAAGTTTTGGTTATATTTCTGGTTAGAATAAATTCAATATTGATTAAAATGATTTCAATCTCAAAATATCATCTGTTGGTTCCATTATCCATCAATACTGTGTAATGGAATCCAATTATTGAAGTAATATTTTCGATTAAAATTATTTTTATAGCCTCCCTCCAAACATTAATGAGGTATATTTCCTCCGTCCACATGTAGAATATTTCTGTTAAAATAATGATCTACATATGCTACCTAACATTTTTTAATATCCTATTAATTTTGATAAATTAATTTATTAATATATGTAACAAATAAGTATTCTAAATTTATATCAAAAAAATGTACTTTTACAAAACCAATACAATAAATATAGTTCAAGAACATTTCATTAGAAGAAGGATTCAGGAATGATAATGTGATAATAAAGATAATATATAAATTGGTAAAACATAGAAGGGTATTTATACCTAAAAAGCTGAGGCCACATCATTGGGATCATTCTTAGACATAATGTCATATGATTGAAAAAAGTAATATTTTTTTCAATTTTCATAAAGAGGATACACCATGAATTTCTATTCTCATTGTGCCTACTAGAAGTTGGTCTAAAATGGATGTTCATACCTCACACTCATGATGAAACCATCTGACTAGAGATATATGAGTGTTTTTTATTTTGAAGTAATATCGATAAGAATATCGTGACTTGTGGAGGACATGTATCCCATCAGATACGGCTGAGCCAAATATGTTTTTCTTATTAAAGATTAAGTAACCAGATAGACTTTCTCTTAGGTAACCTCACATGGATTACAACTATGGTAGTAAGTAGATATGCTATGATTAGGATTCGGTAGTATTGTAAGATTAAATTAACTGTTCTTTTTGGGTTAAAATCATAAGGGCTCATTGAAGTTGTGCATATATATACAATCCAATTATAAAGGTGGATATATAACCCTCGGTTTTGTTAGGAGGTGTGGATATGATAGGTTTTCAATATAATCTGAATCACTAATTTTACCTATACGGGTTGTTCTAATTGCATGACTTGGTCTATAGACCAACATTGGTATTCTGTATTAGATGGAAGGTAATTTGATCTATTTGTATTGAATTTTATACATTTAAACATCAATGAGTAATGTTGGTAAATCATATAAAATTACATAACAAAAATCGGTTCAGTCCATCATAAATATATTAATTAATATATTTTTAATGTTTTAATCATTTAAATATTTACTTATGTAGGTAAGTGAGTTTTTTATTAGTGATTTTAAATTTATTTATTTTATTTCCCCACTAAAATGCGATTGTATCCAATAATAATGTAATTTCATCAAAATTTTCCCAAAGCACTTTTTTGGAATACATACATGAAAATATTATTTTCATACAAGGAATATATTTTTACCAATTCGGTGAGGATTATATTTATCTAGAGCTGATCATTAATGTTATAAAATGGAAAATTAAATTTTCAAAGGGAAAAATGATTTCATCCCATCACACATCATTACATATATATATATATATATATATATATTTACTGTGTATATAATAATAATTATTATTATTTTATATAAAGAGTATTTTATTAAATTTTCAAAAATAATTGTTAAAGTTTGAAAGTTTATTTTCAAAAAATTATACTTCTAGATTCATATATGTATAAATAGATATATATAAATTTAGCATTTCCTACCGAACTATTTCTATTCTAATAATTATAAGTTTATATATCTGTATATATATCAGTAATGTGATTATTTTTTTATTAATATCTATCATTACGGTCATGAGTGTTTTTATATATCATTTTAGGGGAAACTATTTTTGTTAGGATATCTAAATGTGTGTGTATATATATATATATAATTTCACAAAAAAAATTTGATTTTGATATCAATATGTATATACATTGATATATATATATATAATTTGAAAAATATTTTCATTATGATATATAATTATATATATATATATATTTATGTATTAACATGATTCATTTAATATTAAACTAATTTTTTCACTCACACAAAAATTGGTTCCTCCCATGAAATTTCATTTCATAAATTATTTATGGAATTTTAAAATAATTTTTATTCTCCTTCTATGAATATAAAACATGGAATTGAATTTTCAAAATTATTTATTTATATAGAATTATATTTTTTTATAGGTATATATTTATACATATATTTATAAATATATAATTTCATGTGGAATACATTTATTCAGAATCATATATATATATCTGTGTGTGTGTGTGTGTGTGTTTGTTTGTATAAACATCATTATTGTTGAAATTCATTTCACACTAACATATATAAATATATGCACATAAATAAATTTATATTTGTAACATTTTGTGTAAAATTGTTTTGTTTATGATAGATGTTTATGTATATAAATATGTGTTCACATATTCATGATATTTTATCTGAAACAATTTTTATTTATGTATCTATAAATATGTATATAAATTTTACATTTTATGCAATCCTGTTTATATATTAATATCAATTTATATGTTATTAAATATTTATATATATGTTTGTCATTTAATTTAAATATATTTTTTCTATTTATATTTATTATTGTTGTTTTTTAAATCAACGATATAAATAACATAAATATATATAGATAAAAAAACTTTTCATGAGAAACTACTTTACATCTAATCTCTATCATTTTTATATTCCTAAAAACATTTGGTCATTTCAATAAATATTTCTTATTTTCCAGAACCATCTTTATTTATTCTATTTTGTTAAATGTATATATTTATATTTAAATTTTTACTCATGTGTTTTTCAAATCAATGTAATCATAAATATATATATATATATATATTTATATTAAATTAATTTATACCTTATGAATTCAATATCAATTCTAATAGTTTCAAATTATGTTTCTTTCTCATTATAATTAAAAACCTAATATAACAGGTTTTTAGCCCCAAAGAATAAAAAATAGATATCATATTAATGATCAAATTGGATGGGTGGTAAACCAAAACCCTTATGGGACATTATTTAATAGTGATATGGGTGTGCCTAGATAGCTCTAGGGGATCATGATATATCATTCACAGTGGTTTCACCCAAATAGAACTCCAATGCATTATGTAATGTTGTAATAACAAAAGATGTCATGTATTGTGTGAAGTTGGATATCATAAGAAAACAATGATATAATGTTGTGAACCAAATCAATTATAGTACTATGTACACCATCTTATGATGTATCAATAGTATTTCATTACCTTTTATTATGATCCAGGATTACATTGAGAATTATTTTTGAATACATATGCATTTTCAAGATAATATGCTATGATTTTATATTACACCCGATGTTTTTTAAATATTTTTTTTATAAATAAAATATATTTTTTGTATTTAATTTCATTCCACACCACGTTAAACATTCATTATAGTCCACATATATTTATTCTTTCAATAGATTCAACATTATCATTGCTTTTGTTACATGCAACACTGAGGATCTATAGAACAAAACACTATTATTTAAATTATTTAAAGGATAAAACTATAAAAATGATGTAAAAAATAGTAATATTAATATTAATTACTATTTATTAAATATAATACTATTTTCACATAAATAAAACAAATTGATAATGAAATATATAATTTTTAGTAAACTCTATATGTTTTTTGAAAAATACATTATACTCAAATGAAATTGTATTAATGTCCTTTCGTGAATAAAAAAATTAATTATAAAATCGATTATAATTTTAATATGATAATATAATATTCATTTTTTAATCCTTAACTTCATTATTATCACAGGAAGATTGTTTTTTTTATTTTTATGAAATATTTTATTTCGGGATGAATAGTGAAAAATAATGAATTTAAATTGAAATCTTATTTTTTATATAATTTTTTAAAATAGATAAATTGCAATATTATTTTCCAAAAATATTAATTAGTTAAATTTTATTTAAAATAATACAATTTTTCCATATGAACAAATTTCACATTGAAATTAGATATAAAAAAAATCAATATTCTTAACATTTTGTCTTTATAAAACCACATTCGAGACACGTCTATAAGATTAGTTTTTAATTAATTTATTCCAACAATTTGATTTTATTTTTGTCAAATGGATTCCTTATTTTTATTCATAAAAATTTATAATTTCCAATATGTCAAACTTAACATTTTTTCCAAAATATTTATTGAATGTAATTGAAATTAATAACATATATTATGGAAATAATGAGTTTACATTTTGGATAAACATTGATCCAAAAAATAATAAATGCCCTAAAAATGTGTCAGAAAAATTATTGACATATATCTACCATATAATTCATTTTATGGAATATTTACCGTTACATGAGGCATGTGATGTATGTGATACTTCTCAATTTTCTTCACAAATTTATTTTATGAGAAATTCCACTCCTCCTCCACTATAAAAGTGAACTCACCACATTCAATTAATCACATAGATCAAGCTAATTTTCTCATCCAAAACATTCTAAAATATACTAATAACATAAATCAATTATTTTTATATGCCATAGTGTGAGATTAAATCCATCCAATTAAGTCCATTGGTTCAAACCAAATGGAGTTTCCAAAAGAAGACGTAACTTCCATTTATAAGCACATTGTTTTATTTCTTCCTCCACCGCTAAATTATTTATATATGAATCCTATACATTAAAATAATTGTCCTAAAAATAGATTGTTCTATTTTAAGTATTTTACTTACAGCCATACACACTTCAAAATAACTGGATACACAATACTAGTTGGTATGTACGACGAACTACCACCTCACGAACAGATATAGTTCATTCATCCATTACCACTATTATAGGATAGTAATAATGATAGAATTAATGAATTTAAATATTATATATATATGATTTATTTATTATTGTAGAATAATTATGATACACATACCTTCATTATTTCTATTTTTTGAGAATATGATTACTTCATTTGTGGACGTGCGGACTACTACCTCCACAAATATATATGATATGTTCACACATTAAATGGAATGTATAATGGCTTTTTTTATTAAAAATATGTGAGATATCTTATTTAATTATTATAATATAATGATAATATATATAAATACATATAATTTACTATTCTTTCTTTCAAAAATACAAGAAAATTAATACAATGTTCATGCTTAAGTTCAACCTAATTTTTCCATGAATGGTGTAATTAGTTTTGTTTAACTAATTTTTTTATTATTATAAAATTATAACAAATATAATATATATTATATTTATATCTTGGTTTACATTCTTAATATAATAAAATCAATATTTCTGTAAGAGGAGTCATAATGAAAAGTCAAAACATGGTTGAAGAACATATGAGTTATTTGTCAAAACGTAACATTAACATATAATTATTTATAGAATAGTAATATGTATTATTAATTAAATAATAATTTGAATTATATATATAAATATGGTTATATTATAGATATATTATAAAAAATATTTATTATAAGGGGGGTTTTAAAGATTATGATGACAGCTAATAAATTTGGTTTTGGGATCTTAGTTGCAATTTTATTTCTATGTGACTTGTTCCTTATTCTCCACTTGTTTCTTTTTTTGTGGATTATATATATCCCAAGAATGTATAATATGATTATTAATAATAATATTTATTTTTATTTACATTCCAATTTTATTATCTATATTTCATGGAATTTACGGTTCAAAAATTACCAAATCGACAAGATTGTTTAGTCTCAATTGGCCTTCTTTGAGACACATGGTTTGTTATGAAAAAATATTCTTCGATACGGTGTATATAGTAAACTTTAGAATTTATATAATCAATATCCTTATTTAAATGACATTTTATTTTTAATGTAATTTTATCTTATCATCTGTTTGTGATACAATGTTTCCAAATTAATAAATGTTTTTTATACAATTTTATCATTTATTGAGACTGCTGAAAATTATAAATACATTGATGAAACTTTTTGATCCATATATGAAGAATAATAATGATTTAATTTTCCACTAATTTTCCATGATATCTCCATGTATTTGTATTAGTTGTTTAATTGATTATACATAATATAATTTGGATGGTGTTTTTATGAAAATATGACGTCATTTATCTCTTCGGTCAAAAATCGGTTTAATTCAAATAAATGTTTTGAAAAAATTTATTAAAATATATTTTTAAAATTAAATTTTAAACTCATTTTCATGGATAAAAGATTTTTTTATATGTTTTTAAAAACTATTTTCAATGAAATAATTTTTTATTAAAAAAATGTATTTTTCAATGAAAAAATTATAATTTCCTCACAAAATATTCTTCACTGATCGATAAAAATTATTTTTTATATAAGGTGACATAAGTTGTTTTTTCATATTCTTTTCTTGTTTTATGATCTGGTGTCACCATTCATATTCATTTATAAATGGTTTATGTTATCATGTTATGATGTTTATAAATTTCTTTTATTCTTCAATTGTTATAAGTTTATGAATTCTATCTCTCATTCACAAGTTATATTTTTATATACCCCACTTATTTTCATGTGTAATTCATCAATTAAATGATTATGAAACCAGTATATTTTCCAAGGGATAAGATATACTGACATATTTACGATACATAATTAATTTCATTGGATGAGATATTATGTTTTGTGATCTTATATCAAAATAATTTATTATTTCATTATAAGATTGTTGAGATCTATATATCCATTCAATGAACGTGGTAAATATTAATAACTCATGAGATATAAATGGATGGAACACGGAGTGAAATCGGTTCAGTAAAGGATATTTTCAAATATAAATATATTAGAAGAGAAACATGACTTCTATGACGGTCATGAGAGATACCTTGAGTAGAAATATTGTTTGGAGATTGAATCAATTGCACTAAGATAACCTTTGAATTAAACCTTAATTAATTTTAAAATTAATTTTATATTATATTATGTCTTCAAAAATTCCATGCTTTATTTCAATTTAATACATTCATGGTATATTCTTTTGATTCGCTAATTAGTCTTCTGTTATGATTTACAAATATTTATTTCAAGAATCATTATTATAATATTTTATATATATCATATGACATTATAATGATATGATATTTATATAATACTATTATGATCTAGAGTTTTTTAATGTTTCTCCCTTGTTTACCCTTCTTATGTATCTGAGCACTCATATTTATAAAATTATTTTCACGGGGTTATTAACATGTGAATTTGTATTTATGTGTCTAAAAATTGTTCTAGTCATGGAGAACTATGTTAGAGATATGTAATATCCCTTATGTAACTATATTTATGTTTTCAGGTTTCTAAATGAACTAAACTAATACAGTATTTCGAATTTTATTTCTACAATATATTTATAATTCTACAATGAAGATATAATTTCTATGGATGAAAAATGATGGTCTCAATATTTTATGAATAAATTTTATGGACTCACAGAGGTTAAAATTTATGGAATATATTTATTATATTTTTCCCAATGATATAATTATTTCTATTAAAGGAAAAAAGTTTTTAAATTTATTACATTTCTTTCTTTATATATAAGTCAAATCCCCTTTTTGGTTTCCTGATGTTTTTAAACCTCATAATGAACTTATATATCTTACAAAATGTTTCAAAACCACATGTTATATGATATAATTGTGTTTAGACGAGACATAGTGTTATATTCCCCTCAATGGTGTTTATATATTCTAAATAAAAAGTGTACTATTACTATATTTTAATTTATATGTCTTTTAATTTGAATATTCTGATGTTTCACATCTCTATAAAAATAAAAAAAATTATGATCTTGGGTTGTCTAATAGTAATAAATTTAAACTAATAAAAATAAAAAAAATTGACCAGTTATGGGACATCATAGTTGGTATTACAGTTATGTTTTAAAAAACAATAGTGGTCAAGATACAATGAAACCATTTCAACAATTAGAGGCATTATGTAGATTTTTTTGGGTTCTTCAATTAGTAATGATGTATTAATAAACTTATTATACTATAACAACTAGATAGAAATTAATTTATACTACATGATTATCATTTCAAATATGAAATTTAAATTCTGCTGTGTTTCTACAACATGATAATGTCTAGATGATAGATGGATGGAGAAAACACAAGACCACATTCATGTCCATTTTCAAGGACTTACATTCAATAATTATTGAAATTTAAAAATCAAATTGTTTTAAATCCATTTTAGACTCAATTTTTTCCTAATAAATAACTTATGAAATATCTAAATCATCCTCTGTATTACAGTGTCACCAAGGATCATCACACGCCCATGATAAAAACTTATTCTCCGAACTCATCCAACATTCTCACTAAGGGTGGAACCACCTTGTATTATCATGTATTTTACATTCCCCCAAGAGTTTGAATCACTATATTATATTTTAGTTGTTTTTTAAGTGGGAAAACTAAGACAATCCTACATATATATACTGTTGAAATCCAATAATTTTGGATAGTATAAGAAATATATTAGTGGAACCAGAATTTAAAAACATCAACACTGAAACTGTCCTACTATTTAATAAAAAATTGGCTTTGATGATCTTATAAACCATTCTGTTAGAAATAATAAAAATTAAATGCTAACCATTATCTCAATTAATATGATTTAGTTTATAAAAACATAGTTTGGATTAAGGAAGTATAATATTTGGAAAACTCATTGAATAATTTATTCTCTATGTGGATTCTCACTCCTTATGAACAATGTGATGATGTGAAATTGGGAATTCATAATGGAAGGATGAGAGAATCCCTAATGTCGAGTCTATAATTTTGTTGATTTTGTGTTTTTAATTTCCCACAATCTATATAAGATACAATCAAAATGCTAGTGTAAGTTTTTTTAAAAGGGTTATAATGTAAAATCCAAATAAAATTATATTCCCCCATTACATGATGATACAATTAACTCTTATATATTTATAAATAAACACACCTAATTTTATTGAATAAATATATTAAATTCAATATAATAAAGTATCATCACAATAAGGATTAATTAATTCTAAACTAATATGAATCTTATAAATAATCATGGGAAAATAATATAAAACATAATAACTGAAAAATCATCACTTGCAGCTTTGTGATCTTTTATAAGTAGAAATATATATAAGAGGATGAGAGTTAGAGGATAGAGGAATGTAAAAATAGGTTATATCATTTTGTGAGGATGGTCTACAATTTCATAGGAAATGATATAAAAAATGCATTTCAATGTGATATTTTTGTGGGATACATTATATATCCATTAAAAACTACCATTTGAGAACATTAATTAATAAAAATACCTATTACCACTTTTTATTATATATATATATATACTTATATAATATTTTTTTTAATTTTAAATATAAATTTTTATTCATAGTGACAAATATTATACCCCTGAATAAATGTATATATGTTTATCATGACACTAATTAACATTAATAAATGATTTATTTAAATGTATATATAGTATTTGTAGTATTGATTATTATTTACATTTAATATAATTATATGTATTGAAAATTATAAAATTAATGAACATTTTTTTCACTATTATATTTTTTATTCAGTATCGTTTTTGAAAAATAATAAGTAATTTTATTTTTTCAATAATAAAACAATTGTTTAAAATATTGAAATTTATATTTTTATGAAATATTTAATTTAAATAGAACTTATTTTTATTTTAAATAATATGTTTTTCAAAATAAAAATAAAAATATGAGTTTATATAGATGATAGTTTTTGTAATCATTAAATTTATATAATTTTAATAAACTGTTATATTAAATGAAAAAATATAGTAGTTAGAATATATTACATGTCATATGATTGAAATAGAATATATATAATTAATTATATATATATATATATATATAATAATTTCCCACATAATAATGAAGGATGATGTGTAATAGGTATTTTGTGACAACTAAAAATACATTATTTGATCAATATTATTAAAAATAATAAGTATTAATATAATCATTAATATTTAAAAATTATTATTAAGAAAACATTTCATTATTTGTATTAACTTAGTCGTTATCATTATAATGAGTAATATATATATTTTAAATTAATTCTTATATCATATAATGGATATATATATATATATTGGTATACCTATACAAATATTTAAAATAATGATAATGATAAAAATAAATGAAAAATAGTGTTAAATATGAAATACTCTTATCATTATTTATAATTATAATAATAAAAACATGGTATAAATTAAATAATTAATCCCCTTAGGGATAAGGGTATATTAGACTCCCCAGGACTTCTTCCTCACAGCCCCCACAAAAATTTGGTCTAAAACTCACTAAAATTTTCCACACTCATGATTCCTCCATTCATCAAATCATTTACAGGTGTCATTTTTTAAATGATGAAACCAGCATACCAATCCCTAGAAGAGTGCATGACTCAGATCACAAGTGATACAGATGACTCGGATGAGATTCACTGATTAGGAATCAAAAAACCAAACTAATTTTATTTAGGGTAGCCTCATTCAATTTCCAACTTCATTAGTAAATCAATAATCAATGATTAGGATTGGTTATTATTTTACTAGAATATCAGATATTTATATCAGATTGTAATCATATGGGTTAAAATGGTGTATACATATAATGGAATTAAGAATGAGGATATATAACCCATATCTTTGGGAGAATGGTTGGAAAAGATTTGTTTTCTTCGTAATATGAGCCCCTTTTTCGATCACCAGGCGTTGGTCCTCTACCCTACCTCATAATCGAGACCCACCTTGGTCTACCATAGAGAAATGAAGATATGTGGAACATTTTTTTCTATTTTTTTAATGTGTTCTTCTCCAATGATTCATGAGGATTATGCATTTAATATTTGACAACAAAAATTATATTAGTCAATCCAATTTATTTTCATTAATGTATTTTGAAGAGTTATAAATTTTAATAAAAACATTATTCTAGTAAGGTAATGCTCTATTTTGATAGATGATAAAGTAGAATTAGAGTTTTTTAATTAAACTAAAATTGGACAGTCCATAATATTAATGTTATTATGTAAAAAAAATCCAAAAAATCCATTCAATAGATTACATGTTTCAAAATATTATTTTCTTATAATGTACTGTATTATAAAAAGGTATATATGATTATATTTAAAAAATAATCTTATTTAATGTTTCTAAATATTGAATTAGTTTTTAAACCGAATAATTAATTATATGCAAGAGACATATTTGTTATAAATATACATATTTTAGGCTATGTATTAAATATTTATTAATCTAATATGAAATGTATAGGATGTTATCAAATTTTGCTAAATAAATGTTTAGGGGTTATTTTTTTTTAAATAATTATAATTTAATAAATCTAAATATTTATATCTATATTAATATATCCTTTCATGATGTCCTATTTTGATTTTGCTAATTAAAATTATATATATACTTCTGAATCATTACATGAAAACTATTTTTACTATAATATTAAATTTATGTATAAATATATATAAGTCATTTCAGTCGGGACAATTATAATTCTGATATCCACAAGTATAGATATGTGTTTTTATATATATTATTTCATAAAGAACAATTTTTTTAATAAAATTGTGAATATACATATATATATATACGTCTCTCATTTTTTGAGAAAGAATTTTCATTATGGAATATAAATCTATATATATATATATATATATGTATAAACTTGCATCATTTATATGAAACTTGTCCTTTAATTACACAAAATATTATTCTTCCCATGATATTTATTTCATAAAAATATATATTTATTTATTGATAACTTTTAATTATTCAAATAAGAATATCAATGTTTTTCTTCTACTATAAAAATTACTATATAAGTTATAATAGTTTTATTTTCAATGAGGAATATATATAAAAACATATATTTGTAAATATATCATTTCATGGGAAACACATTTATTCGTACATGTATATATCTATGTTTATATATGTATCATTTTTTGTAAAACTAATTTTATACTAATGTCTCTAGGTATATCAATATGAATTATTTTATATATGTATCAATTTGTGTAAAACTATTTTATTTATGATATATATATACGTAGGTATATAAATGTATGTGTGTGTGTGTCTATATCAATTTATAAAATTATTATATTATTCTTTATCTACACATTAGTATATAAATGTTACATTTTTTTAGCCTTTTCTTATTCGAATATAAATTAAAATTTATATAAATTAATAATTATATGTATTCATTTATGTAAAGAAGATTTTTTTTATACATATATATAATATTATATAATTTTTTTTTACATTTTTATAACAATATATATATTTATAAATATATAAAAAATATAAAAGTCATTTAATATTAAATTGTTTTACTAATGACTAATATTATTTTGAATGACCAAAAAATGAGAATATTTCAATGAATTATTCTCCATATCGAAAACAATAATTATTTTATCTTCGTTATGGAATGACTACTTCTATATTTAAATTATCACTCCTATGTTTTTTTGAAAAAAAAAATAATAAATAATATATATACATATAATTATTCCATTAGGACTTGATTATCAATTACCGTGGTTTCAAAGGTTGTATTATGGTATTTATGAGGAAAATCATAAGTTGATATATATTTTATTTCAAGGGAAATTAAATTGGATATTACCTGAATAATATAATTAGAGATGAATTAAATTTAAATCTATATTATACTCTGTCTAAATATTGGATTGGGGAACCTAGATATTATATGGTTATTCAATATAGCTTACACAATGTGGGTGGCTAGATACTTCTCAGATGAATTTGGTAACGTTGTAATCTCATGAGATGTCATGTTTGGTGTGAGATGGTATATTATAATTATACAATTGGATTAAGGAGTAACAAAAATCTAATATGGAACAAGTTCCACAACATTACAATATCTCTACTGTAAGTCCACCTTATGTTATAATCAAAGGTGCCTTTTAGAGTTATTTATGAATTCTAATGTATTTTCAATTGAATCTGTAACAATATTAAGAATGAGTGAAATATATTTTCCAGAGGTTAAATATATTTAAATTGATATTGGAAATCCACTTTTTTCTTAATTACAAATTATTTCTATATAAGGTCAATATTTTCGACAATATAACATGTTTTACATTTAAGTTGAATTGAAAAACATTGTTTGAAATACCCATGTTTGGGAACCCCTTATTCATATTTTTTCACACACACATTGTATTTGAAACCACTTTTCACATGACATAAGGATGTATAGAAGTGAATGGGTGGTCAAGGTACCTCTATGGTGATTAACACTTATATCAAATAAAAATATAATCTATGACTTTTCCTTCATAACTGTTGTAATTAGAATGATCTCACGTTTATCGACACTCTCAAACTCTAAACATTTTAGATCATGGGAATTTCTATACAAATAAAAACAAGTATATATATATATATATTATTTGGAAATTCTATGGGCCACCATAGTATTTTTGTTTTATAAAAACCCATAATTTTATAAATAAAATTTCCCTTCTTATGATGGTGTCATATTATGTTATGTAATATATATTACACGAAAAACAAGATCAAACCAAAAACATTAATTATTTCAATTTTATAATTATATTTAGTGAAAAAATATGCACATAATAATTGAATATATTACCCTAGGAAAAATACATTATAAGAAAACTAAAGAAAAAATCTAGATCAATATGATCCATTGGAATAAATGCACCCATGATCAAAAAATAGATATGTGAAAAATTATTTGTACCCCAAAATTGATCCTTTAATAAATTATAAATACAAAATTGAAAAAAAAATATAGGTAAGTGAAGAATTAATTAAATTTTAGATATTTATTGATAGAAGGGATTCCATTTTAAACTTTTTATTTTTTAAATAAATGTAGTTTTCATTTTAATTTTAATTTTATCATATTTGGATGATTATTTTCATAAAATGGATTTTATTTTATGAATCTAAATTATGATTACTATTTTTGGGGAATTTTTGATATTTTTCTAAAATATTTTAATTTTAGTTATAATGAAATTATATAAAATAATTTATTTTACATTATAATCCAAATACATTAATTTTTTGTCATGCATGTTGTATATGAATATTAGTTCAATATCACATTCATAATTTACTTTATATTATACAAAAAAGAAATTACTTTTGTAATATTCTACTGAAATTGTAATAATTAATTAATATAATTTACAAAACACCCAACTCCTACAATTATAAACACCAGGACTTATCATTAGAAAATTAAAGAATCAAATATTGAGAATTTATTCCATATTCAATTTTAATTCAAATTCATTTTTCTTATTACTGCATACCTCACTAAATTAACATTTAAAGGAACCTTATGGTCTAGCATAAGTGCAGATAACCAAATGATATGGTAATATTCTCCTGTAACCCCTTTCAGTATTAATCATCTTCCACCACCCCATATGATCTACAGACTCATAGAAATAGTATCTTAGGTATCCTAAATATATTGATATTTTATTAATATAGTGTAACATTAAAAATATACCATACCTTATATCATTACTAAAATAGAAACATTTTTTATATTAACTTGTCTTAATGGACCAATGAAAAATGCTATTTATTTTTCTACACAGACTCTAAGGATGTTGATAGAAGTATTATTATTAATAGATATGGTTTTGAAAGAATATTATATTTCATTTCGTATTCTAGAAAGAATATATATATATATAAATTAAATATAAAATATTATGAAACTAATTAATGATATATGGTAAAAAATAGAAACCAAGATATTCTTAACAGAATTACTAACTTATTCATCCCTTTATAAACACACAAATGGATAGTTGAGACATCTAAAATTATTGTAAGTATAGGAATACCTTTTTATTTTATTACTTTAGTTTTTGTTTCAAATGAAAATAACATCAATAATTATCCACAAGTGTTCTATCCTTGGAACAATAAAACTATCTCCCTGAGAGTTGAGTAATCATTATATAAAGATAAATTAAATTCTGTAAATGGAAATAACATAATTATAATAATACATAAAGTATATTAAATTTTCATAATTAAGTAATTATTAATTTTAATTATATTATCTAATATCATAATTTATGGTGATGAATGATTCTTGAACTTAACGTTATATATCCCATGAAAATATCCATTATCATTTCTGTAGGTGTAACACTAAACTATTTTAATAAAACAAAATTTTTTATAGATTATAAATCACACTGAATCGTTATTAAATTAACCAAAAAATAGTTATAGAAAAAAATTCTTATTATAACATATATAAGGCCCCAGCCATAAACATAGCATAATATTATGTTATGTAAAAAAATTAAATTAATTCATATTGAGGATATTTTCAGGTTTAGATCATTAAATACTATGGACCTAAATTATACATAACCTCTTAAATATTACATGTAGACACTTCAACTATAACAAATTTTTTACAACAATAAAACTCAATAAATAAATAAATAATTTATTTATTAATGTAAATTTATTGAATTTATCCTTTCTTTAACCATTACTTATACCCTATGAAAAACATTTCAAAAACATGGGATAATCATAAAATCCTCAGTAAGGGTTATAAAATAATGAGCAAAAATATTAGTCCGTTAATACATTAAAATAAATAAAATCATACATTTTATGTAGAAAACTAAATATCTTTAACATACCTCAAAAAATCATAATATTTATACATAACACATAGAAATCATATATCATAAAATTATATTGTATCATCAATAACATACTTACATTGTAGCTTTCAAAATTACATATGGAGCTACTTTTAAAATACACATCATGGTATTTTCTCTAAATCTCTTAGAGGAAACATAAACGTTTACCACTATCATGTTTTCCAATGCATTGGAGAGCTACCTTGGGATCACCCACCCTAGTACAATCACAGAACCATCTATATATGTAAACAAATCCCCAAAACCATAACATATTCATAACACATAAAATAAGAATAAATGAAATGTTAAATTTCCACATTTCAATCAAAATATATCATTTTATACCATTGAAATAATCAATGAATTTTTCCAAACCATTTTCTATTTCAAAATATGTAATAAGGTATATGGTATTCATTTTCTTTATTAAAAAATTATAGTTTGTTAAGTCTTCCAGACAATAAATAATTACTGTTGCGCTAGAATGGTCGCTGTAATTAAAAATGTTACAAACCATTACTTTTATCATTCTGTCAAATTCCTCGTCAAAAATTAATTCCATTTGAAAGAAATTAAAATTATTTGGGGGTTTTAAAACATATTAAATAATTTCATGTATATATCAAAATATTCCTCAATTAAAGGAGATTGAGATAAAGTCCCTTGCAAATATCATTTAATAAATAAAATAGATCGATTATGTATATTCACTATAAGTAAATATAAAGAATGTATAAATATATGATATTATATCAAATTTTCATTCCCAAATAATTATATCACGAAATTATAAATAAGTAGATGATTAACCAAAATAATGGAAATTGGGTTATGATGTTTCCTTACGAAATTTTGACTGCCTAACGACATCACAAAAATATTTAGAAAATGATTTGATTAGGGATAAATGGGTAACTTTTCACATTGAGAAAATTTATTCATAAATTAGTATATAAAATAAAATATATGAATATAATAAAATGGAAATTAAAATAAATAACACAGTATAATTCTTTGACTAGAAGAGGAGGATGAAAGGATCCCTTACCTGGCATCTGATTCATTGTGTATGTTCCTTGTTCTTCATAAATAATAAATTTATATCAATTTATAAAATCATAATATTATTTTCAAGTATTTTTTTTCTTTTATATCACTTAATACCACGATATAAAAATTACAAAATTAATTATGTTAATAACGGTCGTTTTGTTGATATTCGGTACATGACTCATAAATTAAATTGTTATAAATAAAATTTTTCATGAGGTCAAATGTTGATTTCCTATATAATTGTATTCATGAATTAAATATCTTATATATCTAGTGTATATTTATTTATTATAGTGCATAACATTTAATGATAAGAAATGAAATGAACTGTTAATGGAGACGGTTAGTCGTACATCCGAATTAATGCAACATTAATTTTTTATCATTTTTAATGGTATGAAAACTAAATGATATATAGTTATATTATAAATAAAGTACAATATAATATGATATATACATTAAATTAGTTCATTAATTCCATATTTTATTTGTTCTAGGTATGGCATGAACGTGTCATCTCAGATTGAGGGGCGGTTGTCAGCGCTTTCTCAAATGAAATTATAGTATTTACACAATATGGAAAGAATAAAGGTGTGATGTAAATAAAACTTTATAAGAATAGGGAACATTTAAATTTAATATATTGCATATATAAAATTATTTCCATCATAATATCCACCATGAATGGTGGTAGGGGAAAATCGAACAATCTTTGTTTCGTGAGACAGTAGTACCCCGTAAACAGAAACAATATGATTTTATCCATTAGATTGAGGTGTGTGTAATTGCAGATAAAATACATATCCGAAAAATAATCCTATTATATTAGAGATAAAAGTTATATTTTAAATTAATGTAATAAATAGAGTTTAGGGGTATGAGAAGGAAAATAAATGGATGATGCTTGAGGGAAAACATTATCTCAAATCGGGAAACTCGTTCTGATTTAAGCTAATAGGACTACTTGAAATTCATTTTCCCAATATGAGGATTCTAGGATTAATATATGGATTTTGGGAGATTTTTTTTGAATTGGTTGGATTATCCCCTGGTTTTGAGAGGTGTGAGTAAGGGTTAGACTTGATCCCCTTTTATAAATGGAATGATATGCAGTTTAGGAATTTCTTGAAATATTATTTTATTATGAACTAATTTTAGAGTTAAATAGTTTCCCAAATAATTTAATTAGAATCTAATGTTATAGTTATTTGAAATAATATATAAAATTAGGTTTTAGATATGTTTTTGTTTAAAATTTAACCTTATCATTTAGATTTAACACATAGTTAACTTATTTGACTCTTACCTTGTCTTCTTGTATATTCAGACTATCTGATTAATATAGTTACTAAAAATTTCCAATAGAACATAAATTCGTTCATTAATGACATGTTAAACTGTATCTATGTCATTTGGTATTATTTTTTAGTACTTTTATATCATTTAATTAAAAAGTATTTTTTAATACTCATTTATGTCAATTTATATAATATTCATATCATGAACTTTTAAAAATCCATTAACAGTTGATTATTTATAAAAACATCATTAAATCAACTATAACAAGTCCAAATCATCAATAAATTATTATATGTAAAAAAATATTTAAAATTAAATTATTATTATTATTATTTATAATCACATTTATTTGAATCTTACAATAATAAGGTAATCACTCAATCGTCATTGTGTCATAAGTAAATTTATTAATTTAATGTCTAAAATTATAAATAAAATATCATTATGTAGGAAATAGTTTGATATTTATAAATACTATTTACATTCAAATATATTGCTAACATATCACCATATAAATTCTTTTTAATATAAGACACTTGTTTAGGATATATTTTCAACACCTCTAAATTTAAAGTAATTAAATTCTATGTTCACTGAGAAGATTCTCCATGGGGTCCTAAAATTGACCCAAGGATGCACATTGTCAGATATAACCCAGCAAATAGGGGTATTACTTGTGTTAGGATAGTTTAATATTATTATAATATTATTTTTACCCTTATTTACAAGACTTACACTTTAGACCTGCTAAATGAAATGTTTATTGTTGTTACTATTCATAATGTTTAAAATTAAAAGGCACATATGTATTCAATTTGGACCTCCTTATTAAAAATATTAAATCCATTTTTCAAAATTCAAAACACAAGAACATGCTCAAAATAATTTAAAATTAAATCTCATTGTTAAAATCAAAAACGTTTTTTAAGAAGTTAAAACTATCAATGAGTAAAATGTTTTTTATGTTCAATTGAGAATTGAAATAACATCCAACGAACAAAACAAAATGAAATGATAAAAATAATCTAATTGAACTTTAAAATTTTTAAAAAGATAATGTAACCATATAAATAAATTAGATTAAAATACAGTTTTTACAATGAATGTAGTATTTTTCACTATTCATTAAAAAATGAACTTTAATAGAAAAATACCAAAAATTTACTGAAATTAAATTTTGATGTCCTGATTTAATGAATGATTTTATTTTGTCCAGGGGAACATATAAATGTAAAACACAATTAAATTTAAAATGGTTTCTCTATAAAAAGGTTGTAACACTACATTTTAATAATATTAGAGTTTTTAGGCTTAAAATTGTATACATTATTATTTTAAGCCTCTAAATTATATTGGATAAATGTAAAAAATTAAAAAAAATAGTTAAAATCGTATTGTAGTTTCTTTTATTCCTTATATCCATTACAACAACTATGCATTATCTAACATTTAAAATAATAATATTATTAATGTATTATATTTTGATATTACTCAATGTTTTGTGCAATGTAAGATTTCAGAGAAACCTGTTGTTTTGTGCCAAGTACGTGATTAGAAAAAAAATTCCCATTTAACATAAAAATAATATCATACTCATAAGCATAAATAGAAATTAAAAATTATTATTCTATAAATAACTGGGTCGTTACATCTTTCCCCCTTCTGAAAAATGAGTCCTCACAATTCTAAAAGTGTGCTCAGAAACATCATTGAATGTACCACATCAGAAAAAGTTTCAATAAAACTTCCACTTTAATATAATTAATGTTATTTAAAAAGGACCAATGGGAAAATTCATATTATGATTACATGAAAACAATGATATGGAAGAGAAAACAAACTCTCATAAACTAATAGAGAGTTATATAGATCTTGATCATAGAAATTAACCACCACAATAAAATTAATTTATGGACGGGTAAATGATAGATGATAAAAGATAGATTATAACATTTTTTCAGGAAGAATCTTTTTATGGAGTTGAAAATTTTTATTACTATATAGATGATGATTATAAAGAAACATACTTACTTTTCATGTATAGTTTCATTCACTAATAAATTTCTTCCCCAAACTCATCATTTCTCTAAACAATGAGTATTCAAGATGACATGGTCACATCTGAAGTTCTATAATATACTTTTATGGTATCACATAATCCATAAAATATAAACTATATATTTTTCCCATGACTTTATACATTAAAAAAACCATAATGGTAAGTATGAGATCAAATAGTCCCCAAAAAGTATTATCCTTTATAAAAAGAAAATACTACTCTTAATCTCCAATATTCAACAAATAGTACCCAATGTTCAACAAAGACCATTCAATACAAATTTTTCATTAAAAGTATTCAATATAATCCGCCTATGA
This sequence comes from Viscum album, assembly GCA_963277665.1. Lineage (NCBI taxonomy): Eukaryota > Viridiplantae > Streptophyta > Magnoliopsida > Santalales > Viscaceae > Viscum > Viscum album. The sequence goes on along the minus strand of OY728152.1, from coordinate 860,286,431 downwards.
TTTGAGACCCATGAAGTCAAATAATTTTATAACATAGTCTTCCACTATAAATCATTACATTTAACTCCTAATATCATCGACTACTCTTACTGTATCATATTTAAAATTACATAACATAATCAAATATTAATAGATATAGTTTAATAATTTCCATACATAACTTAAGTTTTTATATTTCCACAATAAAAATATTGATCCTTCAAAATTAAAATTCAACTATTTATCCTAAAAATAAATCCCATATTACTATATTTTCCATAGGAATATAGTGTTCCCAAAATAGAGAACGTCTTCCAAAATAACATTTATCACCAAATCATTTTCTATACTAAGGATATATATATTTGATAAAACAAAAGCTTCCAAAATCAACTTATTATTGATACATAATATCATTTTACTAAAAATAATAAGTCATACCATACAAGGGCTTCACATAATCCAGTGGTAGGAAATATAACTCAGTTTCACTTTGGTTGTGGGTTCAATTCCCATAGCTTTGTCCGAAGTAAAGGGTAAAAACATGGTTTACATGTTTTTATATTTCAAAATCATATAAATATAATATCATTAAAAATGAGATAAAATCCTTAAAAATATTTATATCATTCTTCAACCTCAAAGGTTATTTCATACTTCACAATTTTCATCCCAAAAACTAGTATTCCATAATTTCCTCAAAAAAAAGATCACATAAAACCTTATGGATATCCAGTATGTCCACACAATATAATATAATTCTTCTTTGTTAATATTTTCACCTTGCAAACATACTAGATTAATTAGTCCGATGAAATCCAATCCTTGATAAATTTAAACATATCATCATCCATAGATCAAACATAACTCTTGAATTCCTAGATAGCATTGTCATCAAACATTCATCATGATCCTTTGTCCATGTTTCTCTATTTTTTTATTTAATAACTCTTACCTATAAAAAATCATTTATAATAACCTAAGATTTTAATAATTTTAATATTTGAGCTATGAAATAATTCATATCATTCATATGTCATTTTCAGTTTCCTTATATTCAATTGATAAGGCATTTGGTATGTGTAAGCATATATTTTTACAATTGGTCATCTCCCATTCCAAAACATTCTACGTAATACATATATTTGTTTAATTACTATGCACAACACATTTATAAACTTCAATACATCCTTATCAAAAAACATCTTTCCATTTCCTTTTGTCAAATGAACACTTCCTTTTTCAATGGAAGGTTATTGCTTCATGACCATCATTTCCACATTTATAACATCTTCCCGTCCAATTGAAGCATTTTCATTGGTGTTTATTTCCACATTATTGAAACATAGGTTTTTTAATACATATACCATTTTTATTATTACATGAACATCCATTGGGGTTCATTTCTCACATATATGATTCCTTGGTAACATGATTATAGTTCAAGTGTTAAATCATGACTCCAGATAGTAGGTTAGGAATAACCATAAGAGATGTTATTTCAACTCCCATTTTATTCGATTTCTCATTTAGAAAAAAACTACAGTTTCCTTAAAATCTATTTTTACATTGGGGCCTAGTTGATCCATACATTTAGTAAAACCAAAAATATTTTTGTTAGTATATCAGTGAAGTCTCCATATAATATCATAGAAGTAGGTAAAAACTAGTATATACTTATTCATGTTATCATAAACTCATTCAATTTATCTAAAATAACTATGAATCTTTCTAACATGATAATCATTTTGGATATGTCACATATTCATAAATAAAACCCTATCCTCTAATGATATCTAAATTGACCTCTAATACAAACTATTGGGACCAAGTAATTAACATATCATAATCTAGATTTAGGTCAAACATTTGACATTAATTCACATTCTGAATATTTTATAGTTTATATCGTTAGAGAATTACGTCATAACATCTACATAACATCATGAATATTACAAGTAGACATGTCTACTATGAACAATTTTTTTAAAAAACACTAAAAATTATTAAATAAAACAAGAATCCATTCCTTGATATAAATCTTATTGAATCCATCCATTATCTTACCTATACTTATACACTATGAAAAACATTTCAAAAACATGGGATAAGATAAAATTGATCAGTAAGGGTTATAAAATAATGAAAGAAAACATTATTCCATCAATATATAAAAATCGATGATATCATACATTTCACTCAAAAAAATATGATCTTTAACGTTAATCAAAAAATCATAATATTTATGGATAACACCAAAAAATCCTAAATCATTAATGTAATGTGAGGCATCCATAAAATATATACACTGTGGATTTCATAGAAACATAGAGAGTTACATTTGTAATATCCATCAAAATATATTCCCTAAATAACAAAATATAAACATTATCATTTAACTCTATAACATTAACCAATGAATTGGAGTTCTATATCTGGATCACCTTCCCTAGGATTATTATGTAACCACCCATATACATAAATAATGTAGAAGACACATAACATATTCATAACACATAAAACAATTATAAATGAAAATATAACATTCCCTCATTTAAATCACAATATATCATTTCAAGATATTGATATAATCAGTGATTTCTCAAAACCATTTTCAATGAAAAAAATTATGTAAAAAGTGTATATGGTATTTATATTTCTTTTTTAAAAACAAAAAATGTTTTAATTAATCCAGATATCAAATAACACTCGTAGTTGTGAAAGGTCATTATCATCATGTGTTTTAAAAAAATAAACATTCCTTTTTAATTTTAGTAATATCCCTCATAGAAAAAATATTTCCTTTGAATGAAATTAAAATTCAATTTGGTTTTTACACCATATAAAATAATGTCATGTATAAATCAAAATATCCCTCAATTAATAGAGATTTATATGAAGTCCAGTACAAAGATTATTTCGTAAATAAAATAGATTGATTATGTGTATCACTATAATTACATTTAAATTATGTATAAATTCAATATAAGATATCAAAATTTACTTCCAACATAATCATTTCATGACATAATAATTATGTATAAGATTATCCCAATGAATGGAAATTTTGCTGGGAAGTTCCCTTATGAAAATTTGATAGCCTAATGATGTCAGATAATTATTAAAAAAATGAGTTGATGATAGAGAAAAGGGTCTCTTATCAAATGGACATAAAATTTATATAAATAAGGATATATAATAACATATTTCAGTATAATATAATGAAAATTAAAATTAATATCTTAAAATAAGAATTTCACTGAAAGAGGAGGGTGAAAGGTTCACATACCTTACTTCATATTCACCACGTATGTTCCTTGTTCTTCCAGAATAACAAACGTAATATATTTTATATTTTCATAAGAACTTTTTCAATTTTATTATTACATTTATATCACTTATTACCGTGTTATTTAAATTACATTATTATTTATGTTAATATCATTTGTTTTGTCGATAATCGGTACTGTAGTAAAAATGAACATGTTGTAATTAATAATTGTCCATGAGGTAAAAAATATATTATATGTAGAATAGTATTAATGAATTAATTATCATTTATATCCTCTATATATGTATTTATAATATTCCACTACAATTGGAGATAAGTAATGAAATTCCATATTAATCGAGATGGTAAGTCATACGTATGCATGAACATTACTTTCATTTATTTTTTTCAATTTTATAGGAATGAAAAATAAATTACACATTGGTATATTATACTTTCAGTATTAAATAATATTATATATATGTTACATAATTTAATTAATTCTATCCTTTATTTATTGGCATGAATGAGTCATCTCACTTTGATGGGGCCATAGTATGTGCTTTCTCAAATGAAATGTATTTACACATTATGGAATGATTAAAAGTGTAATTTATTTAACATTATATAATAATAGAAATAATAGAAATATAATATATATCATATTTAAATATAGTTCCCTCATAATGTCCTCCATGGGAGGTGGTAGAGGAAAATCAAACAATCATCATTTCGTGAGGCCATAGTATTCCATAGAGAGAAACAGAATGTTCATATCTATTAGATAGTGTGTGTAAGTGTAGTTCTAATACTTCTCATAACACAATCCAATTATATTTATAATACTCGTTTGATTATACAATAATTGAGTAAATAATGTTTAGGGGGTTGGAGATGGAAAATAAATGGAAAAAGATTCAGAGAAGACATTACATCAAATCGGGTAACACGTATTGATTTAATCTAAAAGGATTCCATGAATTTCCTTATTCACAAGTTAAGCCTTATAGAAGAAATAGATGTATGTTGTAATAAAATTTGGGATGGTTTTGGATAATCCAAAGGGCTTTATAGGTGTTTGTATGGGTTATTGTTGGTGCCATTTTATAAGAGGAAAGAGGGGCACTTTAGGTATGTCTTGAGTGATTATTTTGTTATAAACTGAATTGTGATTTCAAGAGGTCCACAAATAATGTAATTAAAATATATGGGGAGTATTGGTTGAGATCCTTTCAACAAATAGGTTTTAGAAAATTTTCTATTTTAAATTTATACTTATCTTTTAGATTTAAACGTTAGATAAATTATTTGGCTCTAACCATGTTTTCTTGTATATTAATACTATATGGTTAATATAGTACAATATAATGAAAATCATCCCTAAAATGTATCATTAATAAAATTTTCAACATTATTTAAGTCATTTGGATGAATCGTATATTTTTAGACTATTATATAATTTAAAAAAATTATGTTTTTAAAAAAACTCATTTACGTCATTTTATATACTATTCCTAGAATGACTATTTTAAAATCCCTAACAACTTCATTATTTTGAAAAACCATCACTGATTCAAACAAAACAAGTAATAAGAATCAATAAAATTCTTTGATTACATTAAACCTATAAAAATAAATTTATTTTATTATTGATAGTCTAATTTATTTAAATCCTTCTTTAATTAGGTAATCACAACATTATCATTGTGTCACAAAAAAATATTTATTCAATATATAATAATTATAAATAAAATATCTTGATGTTTTAAATCATTTTATATTTATAAAGAATATTTATATTTTAACAGATCACTTATATTACCCCATATAAATTTTTTTAGTAAAAGATACATGTTTCAGTTATATTTTCCATAACATTAAATTAAAAGTAATTAAATGTCATTTTCACACACAAGTGGCTCCATGGGGTCTTAAAATAGACCCAAATATTCCCATGGTAGATAATATCCCATCAAATAGGGGTATAATATGTGTTATGGTAGTTTAATATTATTATAATATTATTTTTTAACCTTATTTACAATAATTACACTTTATCCAATGGTACATAAAATATTTTTTGATGTTAATATTCTTAATGTCTACAAATAAAATGAACCAATTTACCAAATTATGAACTCCTAATTAAAAATATGGAATCCATTTTTCCAAATTCAAAACATAGAAATTGAAGAAATTTATTTAAAATAAATTCCCATTGTCAAAAACAAAAACTTGTTTTTGAGAAATAAAAAATACCAAAAGATAGAAATGTGTTCATATCTAATTAAAAAGTAAATTCACTTAAAATAACATAAAATCAATTAAATTATAATAAAATATTATAATTAAACATTAAAACAAGTGAACGATATAATTTATCGATATAAATTAATAAAATGAAAATATATTATTGACCTAAAATTTAGTATCTTCACAATTCATTAAAAAATTAGAATTATCAAAAAAACACCATCAAATTAACTAAAGTAAATTTTGATGTCCAGCTTCTAAAAAAGATTTTTATTTTGTCAAATGGATCATATAAATGTAAAAAAATCTATATTTAAAAATGATTTCACATCAAAAGGCTGTAAAACTACATTTTAAAAATATTAGAGTATTTATTATTATAATTCCATAAATACTTATTTTAAGCCACTAAAATTAATTGGATATCTATTAAAACATTTAACATAATTTTAAAATTATATTTTAGTTTGTTATGTTATTTCCCTCTAATAATTTGGCTACGTGTTAACTACAATTTAAAATAAAAATAATATTATTGTTTTATATTTCAGAATATAACGATATTGCATGCAATATAAGATTTCATAGAAACCCGTTGTTGTGTGTCGAGTATGCTATTGGAAAAAGCATCACATTTAACATAATATTAATATCTTACTCATAAGTATCAATATAAATTAAAAGGTATTATTCTATAAATACCTTGGTCATTACAACTTAGTTATTTAATTGTATGTCAATGATATAAATAACCACATTAAGATATATATTAGACCCACTTAAATCAAATGTATGGAATAATTATTATAAATATAAACATAGTTTTTTAGAAAAATAATTATTTCAAAATTTATTTACTTCAAAAATAATTTTCATATTTTCATTTAGAGATTAATATAAATTTTTTTCCCAGTTATTGAAAACATATAAAATAATGTAAATATTAGTTTCTAAATTACATTATCAAAATAATCCAAGAGTGATTTTTTTTTTATTTCTCAAATGATTGGGTTTTTAGGGAGTAATGAATAAATAAGGTTTCCTCAAAAAAAATCATTACATCACATATATTTTATGTTAAATTTCATATATTATTTGATAAATAAGTAGAATATGATCTATTTTATTTATAATAATATAATTAATTTCATTTTGGTCAAAATAATTAATTAATAATATATAAGGAATTTTTTTAATAAAAATTAATTTATCAAAATGGGGGTTTTCATTACATTTTACAAATAATCAAATTAAATTCCATCCACATTTAAAAAATAAATCATGAGAAATGTAAATCATATTTCGAATCAAGAGTCATAAATTTTCTAATTTTTTCCCTTTTATTTTTTCATCATGAATAATAATTTTGTTAAAATGTATCACCTAAGAAAAAGGTAGGTCAGATAATCATGGTTAAAAACAAATGTGGGAAGTAATTAAAAATTATATAAAACATGAATTAATCAAATTAGATGAGTATAGTTCAACTATTTTAACAAATTTTTCAAATATATTACCACGAGGTGAGATTTATTTTTTTAATTTGACATTTATATTATTTTTTGAAAATAATGGAATGAATGAAAAAATGTTTAATTTTTTTTCTCTAATACTATTAAAAAATGAAAATATGAGGTTCATATAAATTTAAACTGAACATATAAAATATGAATTTTTTTTATCATATTAATTTTTATTTAATTTTTACTGATTGAATAATTATCATAAATGATTATTCTACTCAGGCAAATTATTTATTGAATTATAAGAAAAATAAAATTACGTTTTTTAAAAATGGTAAACATAATAACATATGAATAAACTGTTGTTTTACATACATTTTATAGATATATATGAAATGTTATAGATTTATTATAGTATTATATTTTAATCCCATCATAATCTTCATGTATATAATGTCAAATTAACTGAATTTTCTAAAAAATTGCAAATTTGATATTTTTTAATAATTAAAATTTGTTAAATTAATTGAAAAATTAAAAAAATCATGAAATAGGACAATTTGAAAAATATAATGTCTAATGTTCCTTCCTTTTAAAATTTACGTGCATAACTTCCCATAATAAATTATATAATAACAAATAAATATTTTAAGATACATTTCAACAGATAAGGATGTAATTTTTAAAAAATGGATTAATCCAATGGATAATGTTAAAAATGAAATAATAGATAACTAAAATTTAATTTAATTATTACATCATGATTATATAATTAATATATATATATATATATAATATATTCCATTTTGGAAAAATGTTACATAAGAGAAAATCATATTATATTATATTATTTCCTGAATTTCCAAAAGTCTACCTCCCTATTTTATAAAATGATATTCCTAATCGCTTTTCAATACAACACTCTGCGAAACCTTACTCAACAAAAATCATCCCAATACTTATATAAACACTAATATCTATGTTCTTTTTTATTCTTTCCCCAAAAGGATAACCCAATGCCCCAGAAAGGGAGATCTAAAGCCTCTCGTATTAAGAAAATGTAATCATCATCACCTAGGACATTCAATATTCTTCTACTTTTACCTCATTATATTATATCATAATCATTAAAATATAACAATTCTATTATGCCACATATATAAGAATACTATAATATTTAGAGAATAATACCTATTTTTTACTTCTCCGTCAAATGGGAATCAAATCCATTGCTCATTTGTATGTTGGACAACAACCACACAAACTAGTCTATTTTTATTATAAATTACCATATTAAATATTTTTTTTAAGAATATAAATAAAGTGTATATATTATTTTTCTGAAAGAAGTATTTTACTTCATTAATAATATAATATATACCATCCTTCATTTTAATACATTAGAAAATTATAATGTTTCTCATGGTGTGCCTGTGGAATTACTCCACCATGAAGAAATGTTATTTTTTTTGATTTCATAATTACACATATGGTAATATTTACAGGTTCATTTAATATATTACAATCTATTGGAAAGTGAAAATAATTTTTATATTCGTGTTTTCTTAAAATTCCCATGAATGGTGTAATTATTTTTTCAATCTAACAATTTTATTAATGACTCAATATATATATATATATTTATTTATTTTTATTTATATTTAATATTTAAGATTTTTCTATCATGACTATAAAATTGTCCATGACGTAACAATTATAAATATAATATTAGTATAATTAATAAATAAATACATATGTAAAAATACAATATGTTAACACCATAAACTATGATAATAATAAAATAATGTTAGTATATAGGTTATATGATTTTATAACAATTCATTTTATTATATTAATATAACGTTATATGGGATTTTATTATATACATAAAAATATTAATTTTAATATTAATTTGTTTAAAATATGATTCAAGTAAATTTAAACTTTAGATAAAGAGTTTTTAAAGAATGTTCCTTTCATTGGGTTATATGAATTATTAATTGATAGTTTTTTTAATGTTTATGAGTTAAATTAAATATTTATAATTTATTTTTTTATGTACACATATCCATTGTGTACATAAATTTTCTTTTCCTAATTGAATAATTGAATAATTATAAATAAATGATACATTTTATGTAAAGTATTTTGTAATAACATCCACTATATTGAGGGAGGTTTTCTATTTTGAAGCAATTTATTAATTCTCTGATGTTAATAATTACACATTTATTTATTTAACATGATTATTCTATTTATTAATGATTATAATGGTTTAATTTAATTTCTACTCTATAAATTGGGATTATTTAAATGTTACCAATGATATAACGATTTATTTAACATTTTTCATCTTTCATCTAGAATTATTTTATTTTCCTTGAATGAATCATATAATTTATCCTTCATAAAATCCATATATTCTCTAATACTCACGAAATTTATTGAGATTCCATATTTTACTCCAATTATTCCTCTCATTGTGATTGGAATAATGATAATAATTATTTAAATTAAAATATGATCTTGTCTCTCTTTTTGATCATGTTTATTTTTATTTAATGTCCATATTTATAATTTTTCTTATTAAAGGTTATTTTGTTTACTAAATAGAAATTTTATGTTTCCCTAACACTAAAAATTTATAAAAGGATCATTATATGGTTAAAAAATCATTTTATACTTTTATTAAATCAATTCTCAAGGAATTAATTTAATTTATATAGTGTTATTTTATTTTCCCACTACGAGATGCATTTTATGAAAATTATATTCTTATAAAAGAGATCAATGGTTTAATGAAGCGATCTTTTTCATTTCTGATAGTTTTTATATTTCACTTTCATATTAATTCATTATCTGATAGACTCTATTTCAAAATAATGTATATTGTTTGGATGAATTGATGGGAATATTTTATCTATTATTCATTATTGATTCATTATCATTCTATATAAATAGTCACATTTTATGACCATATGACATTAAATTTATATTAAATATCATTATATATTTTATCCTAGTTTGGATTATTCAATATATCCAATATTGTTTATTATAATGGTTTTAAATGTTTACCGTTAGAAGATTTAGAGTGTAAATAATTACTATCAATAATTGTTATTAAATATGACATATGTTGATAAGAAATATTTTTTATGAATTAAATTAATAATAAAATAAAATAGGAATGCATTTTACATTTAGTGACTAAATGGGATTAGAATTTTATATCAACTAGATTCATCTACAGGTTCGATGTGGAATGTATGTTGGCTAAATTAAATCAATTATATATACATATATAACTATGGAATAAAATACATTGGAAGATGTATTTGAAGATTTTAATATCATCATTTAATTTATCACTAAATATAATATTGTGAATTTAATTCTTTGTGAATTAACATATTATTATCCATGACTTTACTATATTGATAAGATAGATAGATAAATTTTATACCATATTTATTGATTAAAAGGAATGTGTTTTTAGTTCTTTACCATTATATATTAATTATGACATCATTACACATGAATGATTATATTTTATATATGTCACACTATGAATATTTTATCATCCTCTCACTATTTTCCCATCCCCATGATATGATGAAGTGCATTATGACTAATATCAAGGATTTGATAATATTGTTTTATTGTATGTATATAACATCCATGAACCCTCTCTCTTATATCTTGTACTTAATTCATAATGTAATATTTAATGGTTTTTATACCATTTATAGTGAACATGTTTTTTATAACCTGAAAATTGATCATATATATTTGATCAATTATAAACCAAATGATCTTTTTGGATTAGATTTTTATAGAATTAGGAAACAATTTGAAATATACAATATTCATTACATCATGTAATTATTTTTTCCACCATTCCAAACATTTCATATTCTATGTTAGGTCATTATCTTCATGAAAATTAATACCTTCTATGAACAATTCTATTGACATGATACTTTATATCATTGGGGAACAGAATCATTCTAAATGTTAGTTCAAAAACTCAGTAAGGTTAAATAAATCACTAAAAATGAATTTCATCAATGAGAATAAGATGAGAATAAGGTTATGATGACCTAAGAAATGTGTTTGGGAACAACATAAGTGAACTAGTACCAAAAAATGAACGACTAAAATATAGGTTCCATGGTATAAAAACAATATAAATCATAAAGATAACTTATAGATAGATTTGATAATTATCTTCACATAACATTTACAAATTGAATAACCTATATTTTCATCTTCATCAATGGAGTAACAATTTAATTAGGTGGATATCACACTCCCACCCATAATTGTATTGTTATGGAACCACCCTTCTATGGATTATCATAGAACCACATATCCTTCTTTTGCATGGAACCACTAATTATTTATTAATAATTTAACCACTGATATTTGGTTTAAAATATATCCACTCTTCCAGGGATTATATTATGACCACAAATTATAAAAAACTTAATTTCTATATCATGAATAAAGTAAATAGAGATTTCTTTTAATCATAAACATATAGAAAAACATTGTACCTTACAGAACATGATTAACCTTTAGGAATGAAAATCATTAAATTAAAATATATTTGAAACAATAATAATCCAAAAATATATTGAATTATTATTGTATCACTAGAAAATATCCCCACTGTAGAATAAGTAACAACTATTGTGGATTATGGTGATGAATGAAAATTCCATTAAAATATCATTAAAAATAGTGTTGAGGAAAATAAACATACATTTTTATTATCAATTTTAAAAACTAAAATATTAAAATTTGGAAAACTAAATTTAAATGAAAAAATACATTTAATCACATAGTGAAAACATTATTATAATAAATGATATAATAGTGGGAAAATCAGTACTTATCATAAATGTTAAAAACAATATTAAATTTCAAAAATATGTAATATACTTTCAAAAGAAACCCATTTCCAAAATTATTATAAATTACCTTTCCAAACCATTCAAATGAACATAAATGATCTGTAAAATAAAATTATGAAATATATTTTTTTATGAAAATATTTTTTTAATCATTTTAGATAATACTGATATAGAAAATAATGAATCATGAACTAAAAGAAGATAATATATTGTTATTACATAAAAACAATATTCATGATTTATAAACTATAATATAGAGAGGAAATGAATATTAAATTTTTTTCAAATTCATAACCAATGGAGAATAAAATATATTTGCTCAAGAAAATGGTATCACATTCTTTCATCCATGAAAACTAGGAACATAATTAACCACAAAATAAAAGTGACTGTGAAAGAAATCAATTCCCAATTTGTGAAATTTTAAATCTTTTTCCCATTTAATGTGTATCATCCCATAAATAATTAAATATTAATAACATGTTAATATTCATGTTATAACATTTCAAATGGAATTATATAGACCATAGAAATTAATATTGGATCATATCATAAACATACGACTCAAAACATGAGAATTTGAGGCAAGATAATATGGTGTATGAAATCATACTATTAAATTTTTTATTTTATTAGTGATTAGATTATATGTATAATATATAAATTAAAATAAAAAATTTGAATTAATAAATTAGATAATTGAAATTAATTAAAATAATTATTATATTATATCAATAAAATGAATAAATAATAATACCTAATGAAAATAAATTCAATTATGATATTATTTTACCCTTGGATACATTCAATTAAAATACCCATGGATGAAATAATTAAAATTAAAACATAAAATTACCTCATTCATTAGGGTTTCATGATTTTTAATGTAATTTAGGTTTTTTATAAACCATATAAAATAAAATTGTTTGGTAAAAATAATAATATCCTTATTGAAAATAAATTGAGATGAAATCAGTTACATCATTGGTAATATATAGATCAAAACCACATGAAAGAGATAAACCCATATGGATTTTAATATATAAATAATAATCATTATGTAAATAAAAGATAGATTAATTGTAATTATATACACCACAGAATAAAAAAATTCAAATATGACATATGTCTGTCAAAAATAAATAATTACACGAGAAACCCTTAAATCCTATCAAGATTTTCCATTTTTATCATTTGTCTTCATTATAAAAAGTTGACATATATTAATGTATTTTATAAAAAAATCCAAGTAAAATAATATATAGTTATAAAAAAATTAAATGAAATATTTGTATAGTTAATCAGTTTTTTCAACATTAGGTGATTTGAGGATGTTCAGTATATTTATTCAAAACGTATTTGTTGTGTTGGATATGGTAAAAGTGGTCAGTATTTTAAAATATGAAATATAAAAATGATGAAATATTTACCATTTTAATACATAATGTTACATTCATATACAATCATGAATGATTCTTATGAAAGTTGAAGTGAATTATAATCATGTGTGCGGTAGCCTTTACATTATCATGAGTAACATTTCCATTTTTTAATCTCAATATTGAAAGAAGATAAGGAATATTTTAAATTCATATAAATATCATAATATTATTAATACCATATTATTTCATTAAATATATTTATATATATAATTCAACTTATTTTGATATGAGAACAGATTTTTATTGCTTCGTGAATTAGGTATTCCACTTGTACTGATGATTGACGTTATAATTTTTAAGTATATGAAATAAAATTATATTTTATAATTTTATAATGATATATATGTAATTAATATAATATTTTTTTATTCATATTACTTATATTCATTAAATCCATCCTAATTACCATCCACATAATTTTTTTGTAAAAAATGAATCACATCGATTCAGGAGGTAGTAGTATGTTGTACACCCGAGAAATGATATAATATTCCACATGGAATTAAAATTTAAATGGGATATGTGATATAATAAAATAATATTTATATATATGTTCAATGTATCATTTATAAAATTTATATAAATCATTATAAAAAACCATTGGAGGTGATGATGGAAAGTTAATGACATCAGTTCACAAAGATATAGTCCTCCATAAACTAAAATGATTATTTCAAGGAGGTGTAATAAGAAATAAAATATTTCACGTATGTGTACAATGAAATAAAATAATAATTAATTTTTTTATATGATATAACTTCTTCAGACAACCGCCTGAGGTAATCACCAAAATAATATTTATTTTTGATTTCACATAATAATAAGGGATCTAGATCATGGATATTATATATGAAATATATTTGGGAAGTTATTTTATATGTAAAATATATTTTCTTCGTTGATTACGTATGGATAGGGTTGGCCTTTAAAAAGTGAAGTTAGTGGCATACATGTAATTTTTAAATGAATAATGTGTATCCTTGTTTTTCAATGATACTGATATCTAAAATAGACAATTATATCGACGGATACAGAATATTGTTGAATTATATACATTAAATAGACTATATACTATTTTTCGATCATTTAAACCATTTTCTTTTTTACTTTCTCCCCTGGTCAACCAGTTATCCCCTAAACAATGATAATTAATTTTTATCATTTAAGATATCATTACTCTCTACAATTTTTTTAACATAGTTTATAATAAAATCATTATGTTTCTTGAATATGAGTATTTTTCATTTAATGAATATTATGAATTTTCAAAATTATATTTTAATATAAATAATGTTGCCCCGATGAATATGTATGATTTTAGGTATTGTATTTTTCAAGAGAGTGATGATTGGATATTAACTATACTACTTATAATAATCATTAAAAGAAAATAAATTATAATTAATTAACATAAAAAATATAAAATAAATTTAAAAATTTCTCATTAGGGATTAATCTAATTAATTGAAATGGATTATTATTATACACATTAAAGAAGATTTAAAAAACCCACAATTTTAATCCAAAATATAAAACATATACTAAAATGAAAAATAATTGTGATTAAAAAATTATAAGGATTAATTATATGTACAAAATTATTATGAAAAATAATTTTTTATAAAAAAAATTTAATTTTTAAATTACATGATTCATTGAAATGTTATGATTTTTTTTAAAATAACGACATTTTTTCTGTATACACCCCAATATAAAAATTTCCTAGTAAATGAAAAAAATTTAAAGTATGTTAATTTTTATATGTTGATCTAAAAATAATGTTTATTATTTTCAAATTAATTTTATAAATGTTATGACTATAATTAATAATATATTCTAACAAAATCACATAAATTCTTTTGAAGGCAAAATTTTATCAAATAAAAAATTAACATTACTAAAAATTGATTGATCAATTATGAGGAATTTATTTAAAATTTAAATTGTTAATAATTTAAAATGTATCTAAAGCCCCAGAAATTCTCAGAATTTTTTTTTTCATAAATTAATATGAATTTTACGAGTCCGCAAAAAATTTATGGCACATGATTCCGAGGCGCACTGTGCCCAGAATGTATTTCTGATGTTTTTTTCTAGTACATTCTGTAAACATACAAGCGGGTTTTTATAACTTTTGAATCGGTGATCAGAATTGAAATCTGAGGACACTGTTGGACTCACACCACTAGTATTCTATTAAGAAGACCATCAACTCGACAGCTGTGGGTCAAGATTAAATGGTAGTTTTGGGTTTTTATAGAATGAATTAAATATAAATTATGTGTGTGGCTTAATTTTTATTTGTTGGTTAAAACCTCATCATGGAAGTTGGAGGTGAGACCACCACACCAAAACCTCCCATGCGAGGATGTGGTGGTGGGGCCGGCCCAAACTCAACCTCCCATGTGAGGATTAATGTGATGGGGACCACCCGAGACCACATAACCTCCCAATTTGAATAATAGGGGTGGGGACCACCCCGCAGCTATTCAATGAGAGGAGAGGAAAACCTATCAACCCCTTCTTTAATGTGGAGGAGCCTCTTGAGCTTCCTCCACATTAAAGTTTCCAACACACCCTATTAATGGGGAAAAATCCTACCATTAATTTAAATGTTCTATCAAATGTCTAGTTTTTATTTTAAATCATACCAAAAAATAATAGATTTTATAATATATTATTTGGGACATCTATTATTTTTGTGGAGAGGAGATCTTGGGAGAAAAGGAGTTCTCCAATGAAGCACCACATCTCCCAATGAAGAACACCCACAACGATCTTCTTTGAATTTCTTCCCCGGACACCTATCGACCTGGAGCGTCTTCCACAACCGACGTGTGAGTTCAGGATTCGAAGTGTATAGAAGACACGATGAATGATGATCACCTTCTTCTTCTTCCCACGACTTCTCTGGTGATCAATGAACAATGGTAGAGATTATTTTCATTTACGTGACATGTTCTTATTTTTTTTCAAAATGAATAACGAGGTTATTCTTCTTCTTGCAGGGGAATTGGTTTTCATCATTTTCCTAACATGATGCACAAAGTGTTATCACCATAAACGTGGAGGATTCATGTCCAACCAACATGGCTCTAACCCTCTATCGTTCTTATTTGTGATGATCTTTGGCATGTCAACGTAACAATGATGCAGCGTTGAAGGCAACGAACGAAACGGGAAAATGTCGTGCTTCTCTCGGCCTCTTCACATCGCGCCGACCCTGTGGTGTTCTAGTGCTCCTGGAAGAACCGGACGAGAGACCCCGACCCGCACCGCCGCAGGCCTACCGCGCGCCCTGGCCGAACCCCGTCGGCCCGAGCAATGCCGAATTGTGCCAGCCCGACATCTCTTCCACCCAGCCCCCTGCCGGCCGGCCCGACCCCTGCTGGCCTCCCTGGAGCCCTTCCCAGCAACCCTTTGGCCCATTTGGCACCCTGCCCGGCTGCCTGCAGGCTGGGACTTGCCACGCCGGCCTGCCCTCCGGCCCGCCTCGCGTCCTTCCGGCTACCTGTCGCCCTATTTGGCACCCTGATCGACTTCCTTCCGGTCAAGAATCGCAACACCGGTCTGCCCTCCGGCCTACCCGACAACCTCCCGACCTACCCGACTTCCTCCCACCACGCCTGGACGCCTCCCGTAAACCCAGATGAACTGTGAAAGCCCGCGCACTGCACACGCCCAGTGACGCCTGAGTCGCACCCTCGCGGTGCTCCAGGATGAACTGGCCCATATCCCTGGTCAAACCACCCATGTGTCCTGTTGGGCTGGGCCTAGTGGTCGGAGCGAATCCTCACATGCTGGCCAGCCTAATGGGTTGGGCCAGACCTAATAGGTCGGACCGGGTCGGACCGGACTCGGTCCCACTACTGACCCTTTACTTTCTTTTGGCCATTTCATTGGAACCGGACATCCATTGGATGAACCATCAGCAGTGCTAGTAATCTTGGAGCATGATGGTCCATTTCAGTTTACCCCACTAGAGTTTGGGGTATAATTGAGATATGGTCATGTTGGATCCTGCACGAATCCAAGATGTCCCCCGGACTAAAAGGATAATTAATCACTGACCGTGTGTCCTATTGACGCACACTCTATTGCGTTGAGACCTATATGATGTAGAGGACCATTGATAAACATCGATGTGGGACTTCATGATAGTTTTATTTTTGACCAGTAGCTCATGGAGTGGTTCCTTTCTGTGATGAGCGAGTAGAGTGCAAAGACCTAGCAGCAGGCTGAGACCTGAGGACTCATTAATGATTCTACTTGGAGTGACTATACTAGCCCAGTGGGGAGTGCCTTGATGTCTTGGTAGACCCACAGCGGAGGAGCGCCTAGTTGTGGAGGCAGACCCGCGGTACTCGATAATAAGAGTACCTCTGCAGGATATTAGGGGGAGCACCTTGGTGATTTGGCAGACCCACGATGGGGAGCGCCTTTGTTTGACGTAGCAGACCCATGGTACTCGATAGGAGGAATACGTCAGTAGTTCAAGGTGAGTGGGAAGAGCCCTAGTATCACGACTGTCCCATTGTATTTGATTGATCGTCAGATCTCCAGCAGTCGTGGTTTCGATAATAAAAATCCTATTTTGAGGTGAGTTAGTAACTTTTGTTTTTTCCTCATGATTGAGATAGATTATTTGATTACGTCGGAATAACTATGGGAAAATACCTAGGTGGGGTTATCTGTTGATTTCATACTTTTTGGTTTATCCTTGTTGGATTTTGGGAGACCTTTAGGGTCTCAGGGTCTCTACTGAGTATCGTTATACTGACCCTTACATGGGCTATGCCAGAACCTCATTGTATAGTTTGCATATGAAAGATAGTGCTGACTGAGGCTGAGAGTACCAGGAATGGACGCTACCCGGTGGTCAACCATATGACATGTTGGTACATAGAGGAGACTGACAGATGTGGATTGCTGAGGAGGCAATCTGTACCTACCCATCAGGTAGGATCTGTGGTAGATAATCCAAGGGCATCTTTTCACCTTTCAGATGCTTTTTCCATTTCAGTTGTACATGAACATTACAGTTGGGATAGTATTTCTGGCCCACTTTTTACTTTCATCACACTTTTTGTATACACTTTTACTTAGTGTTTTGCTTCCAGTTGTGTGCACTGTTGTGTGTGTTTTCATTTTTATAGGAAATACCTTCATATATTTAGGGAATTACACCTTTTTTTTCTAGTTGACAGCCCCTAGCCTATGGAAGGAGGGCTTGGGGTATTCATGGAATGGGCCCCAGGGGACGGGTCATGACAAATTTGTATTAGAGGAGTCGGTTCTACTGCAGAACATACGACTCTGATCTTTTCTGTAATGAAATATTGTAAAATTTAGTGAGTATGTTTTTTAGTTCAGGGAGTCCAGTGTTGGTGCAGCGGCTTACGTATCCATACACCAGGACCCTAACTTCTGATTTCTGACTCAGTGCACTCAAACACTGATAGTGTGTGTGTTTTCAAAACTTTTCATTAAGTCAGCTCAACTAGGTCTGCTCACCAGTTATAATCTTTGACTATGTCACATCAATTTCATTCAGGATGCCTCCCCGTAGATGACGAGTTAGAACCCTAATAGTTGTACGTGCAAATAGCCCACCGAGCGATGAGTCCATGATGAAGGGCCCTATTCTAGTGGAGGCACCAATGGTACCACTACCAGTTGGGCCACTGATGCCTCCTGCCCCAGCAATAGACAATGCCCCCCACTTGAGCACGTTGCACAAGTTCCAGCACCAGAAGTCACCCAAGAACAAGGGGAGAGATAGACACAATGGAGTTTGATGATTGGCTAGAGGCTGTGGTGAAAGTTTTCCAACTGTTAGGGACACCAGTCGAACTCATGTTTATCCTTGCTGCTACCCATCTACAGGCAGCAGTGAGAAGATGGTGGAGCTTGATGCTCTAAGTTTATGACATGATTATGCTTCCCTTGATAGACTTTGAGGGCCTGTTTCAGGCATAGTTTGTCCCAAAGACTCTTCATGCAGTGCATATATAGGTGCTACTTCATCTTCAGCAGGGCAACATGATTGTATCTTAGTACTCAGCGAGGTTCAACGAACTCTTGCACTACTCCCCTGATATGGTGTGGGACCCATTATTCAGGGCCCAAACCTTTGATCAAGGACTCTTGCAAAAGATCATAGCTTCAGTGATCTCACTCAACATCTCGATGTAGGTAGGGGTGTTAGAGAGAACCCTCCTTGTAGAGAGTTTCATTGCTAAGTAGTCTCCATCAGCGGGATCCACCATTAGTTGACACGTAGTGGAGTCTTCTGTAGCTGGCAGTAGACAGATGTCGTAGAGGTCCAAGAGGACAAGACCTATAGTTGGACGACCGCATTACATAGGAGCGGTTGTGCAAGGCACCCGCAGTGGAGACATACCTGCCATGTGTGGGAAGTGTTAATCATGGGTTGGCATGGTCACATGGCTCGTGACTGTCTGACCCACCATTCGGACGATCTGCAGATAGTCGAAAGACTGCCTAGGCAAAGAAAAAGATTCAATCGAGGCAGGCCATAGGGAGCAGGCGGACGTGGCAGAGAAGCTGGTTGTGCAGCTAGTGGTGGAAGACTTTTCGAGGTGCTGCCACCACCACCACAAGGAGTTCCACCATGACTTCATGGAGTAGGTGGAAAGGGGATAGCTCAGTTCTAGGCTCCTGTGGCCTATGATCACATTTCTCTGGAGATGATAAGAGGTACCATCTGTTTCTATTCCTCCATAGATGTAGTTCTTATTGACACTAGTTTTAGACACTCATTCATTACCACTTCCGTCGTTGGCTCTGCATGGATGGGACCAGGTTTTCCTTCTCTGGCAAGAATGGATCCATTTCATCATAGGACAGACTTACTCAGAGGAGGGTACAGTCGATCACTCATTAGCTGGCCTACCTTACCCTCAGAGTAGTTGATGAGGAGAGTCTGAGCTATCCTATATTGGTGGACCAGTATGAGGATGTTATCCCTGAAAATATTCTAGGACTTACTCCTCACACAAAGGTTGACTTCTACATTGACATGTATCCCAGGACGGCCCCGATATCTACAGCAGCATATCGTATGGCTCCCGCGGAATTTTACGAGATGCGGGTAAAACTAGAGGACTTGTAGGAGCGGGGATTAATCCGGCCCAGTCTTTCTCCCTGGGCAGCTCCAATTATTTTTGGGAAGAAGGTATATGGAAGCATTATGTTTTGTGTTGAGTACCGTCACCTGAACCAGGTGACAGTGAGGAGCATGTACCCATTCCCGAGGATTGATGACCTCTTTGATCAGTTGATGGGAGCATGGTGGTTCTCAAAGACAGACCTCAGATAAGGTTATCACCAGCTCAGAGTTCGAGATTAGGATGTGCAGAATATGGCCTTCATAGGTGGGTATGTCCACTATTATTTCTTGGTTATACCTTTCGGCATAACCAATGCTCCATCAGTTTTCATGGGTCTCATGAACATGATTTTCCAGCCTTACCTCGATCACTCTTTCCTAGTCATCATCAATGAAATTATGATCTACTCTATTACTAAGGAGGAGCATGCCTACCATTTTTAGGTAGTAATGGACACACTTCAAGCACACCAATTTTATGGTAATCTTTCGAAGTGCTAGTTTTGCATCTGATAGGTTCCCTTCTTGGGACACGTCATCTCGGAGGCTGGAGTTTTTTTGGATCCAGTAGATATGGAGGCAGTATTTTCTTGGATGCCTCCCAGGAATGTGAAGGAGGTACGAAGCTTCCTGGGTTTGGCTGGTTACTATAGGATGTTCGTTCAAAACTTCTCTATAGATGAAACACCACTATTACCGTTGAAAAATAATGGTAAACCATTCGTGTGTTCGGAAAGATGCCATCAGAGCATTTAAGAGCTGAGGATGTGGCTGACTAGTGCCCCCATCTTGAGGCTTCTAGAAGAGGGCATAGTGTACGCAGTCTACTACGACACTTCAGGGACCAGAATCGGGTGTGTCTTGATGCAAGAGTGAGCAGTGATCATGTATGGTTCATGGAAGAAGAGATAGAATGAGCAGAACTACACTATCCATGACCTTGAGTTAGCAGCAGTGGTCTTAGGAATGAAGATGTGGTGACACTATCTAATTGGGGGATGTTTTACCATGTGCTCTGATCACAATAGTCTCAGCTATATATTCTCTCAGAATGACAAGAACGTGAGACAAAGGTTATGGCTTGAGATACACCTGGAATATGACATTGATATAGTTTATAATCCTACAAATGGTAACGTTGAAGCAGATGCACTCAGCAGGAGATCTGGTGTACAACTGTTAGGCGAGGCGACCGAGCAGCTGGCTTCCATATAGATTTCCTTTGTGGATTGAGACGGAGCATCTTTTCTACAGTCTCTTACATTAAATCCCAGTCTTCTTCATTGATTCAGGGTGGAATATCATGGAGACACTGACTGCGAGACATGACATGATTAAGTATCCACAAGCCAGGAAGGTGATCGATTTTATGATGGAGGGGAGCAGATCATCCACTTCAGAGGATGTACTATGGTATCGATGTCACTTCAGGAGGAAGTTTTGAGGGAGATCTACACATACTCTTTAGCCGTAATCCAGGATTGGCGAAGATGTACTTGGACCTTCGATGATAGCACTGGAGGCCAGGTATGAAGAAGGCAGTAGAAGAGTTTTTCTCTCGATGCGTCACTTGTCAGCATGTGAAGGTAGAACACCTGGTACCAGGAGGATTGGTTGAGCCTTTAGAGGTCCTATAGAGGAAGTGGGTTGGGATATGCATGGACATCGTGACATGAATTCCATGTACATCCAGGGGTCATGAATCTATTTGGTTAATTGTTGATCAAATCACCAAGTTGACCAACTTCATACCGACCAGAGAGCAAAGTTTAGTAGAGTTCTTGGGACGCCTCTATGTGATGGAGATTGGGAGGCTACATGGATTACCTTCATATAGTATCTCCAATCGTGATGCATGAAATACATATTAGCTAATGAAGGGGTTTCATGAGGCTATTGGGACACAACTTCGTTTCACACAACTAGAAATTCATGCAATAGCCACGGACCTATAGCCACGGTTCTATCGGTTCGTGGCTACAGATTGTTTGTAGACACTGTTTAGTAGGATGACCGTGGATATTTGTTGGAAACCCTCCTCAAACCCTCCCATTCTCTGATGAACCCCTCCTACCCTCGCGATTCCTCCTCCCCCGTGATATCCTCCTCGCAGTGCCCTCCTCCTCGCCGCGCCCTCCTCTTCGCCGCTCCCTCCTCCTCCCTGATGCCTCCTCGCCGCGCCCTCATCATCTTGAACCTCCTTCACGACTCCACCTCATTGTTCCCTCCTCATCGCTGTGACCCCCCTCCCCGACGCCTCCTCGCCGCAACCATCCTCCTCAATGCCAATCTTCTGACGCATCCTTACCGCGACACTCCTCCTCACCCCGACCCTCCTCCCCGACGCCTCCTCCCCGACGCCTCCTCCCCGATGCCTCTCATCCGACAATGAGTTCAACACCCCCATCTCTATCCCCAACACATTTTCACCATCAACCCTCAAAACCGTCAACCCCTTCTCGATGTGACCCTCCTCACCCCGACCCTCCTCCAGCAAAGCTCCTTTGAGATTCCTCCCCTCCTCCTCCATTCCCGACGGTTCTCCCCCACAACCCTCAACACCAGAGGTAATACCATGTCTCTTCCTTCATCCCCATTAACCATTATTGTTGAATGTTTTAATCCTTAAGTATTTTTAATATTATTCTGCAATTACATCCATTTCCACACTGATATGCACTGCTATAACCCCTCAATTTACCACACAGTAACCACTAATTTGGGACTTGACCACATCAACCTCCCATAATGTGACTGTTGCAGAATTTTGAAAATGATCTTCTCCTTAGAGTCTCCAACATTAGTGGGATGTGTGTGAGGTTATATAAAAAATAACACAAAATTAACATGAATTGTCATGCTTATGTTATAAACTGGATAATGACAACTTTGTATATTTTTATACAGCAGCTGTGAAGAATCAGAATTGCAGGAGGAGGAAGACAGAGAACAAGGGAAGAAGAGAGTGAGAAGAACATTAAAGAAGTCTCTCATTTCTCCTTTCTATAGGTTTTACCTCTTTTAAATTATACATTTGATATTAGTTCTCACTTTTATCATTATCTGTATTGTTTTATTTTGGCTTCTTGTTATCTTTTACCGAGTGACTGCTAATTTTCACCATGAACACAAATATTTTCAAATATGAATATACATTCCATATTACAACTATTAACATCTTCAAATTTACTATATTTTCTATCCTTAATTAATCATATCATGAACCAACTAAATTTGTGAATTTTATACCTTGTAATTAACCCGTTAGATACTTGAGAGAATATAATTGTAGTTATATAGTAGAAACACCAATAATAACTCATGAGAAGTGATAAAAGACCATTATAATTTTTTTCACATAATGAAGGAAATTCTTAATGTAGTTGATAAATCCTATGGTGAATTCTGTTTTCTTCCCATGGTCTATGAGTGTTCTAGATCATAAGCCCCATATAATTCTTTCCTTCAAGAAAAAAGGTTCATTCCCACCCCACCATTACTTTTAGAGAGGGGTCTACAATATCATGATTATGGACCATAACATACGATTCTTTTGTGGAATTTATAGGTGTTAAATTGATTTGTCCATTAAATTACACGATTTCATCTTTTGTATATTAAATTAGAATACTTCCTTAATTTTCATTATTTTCCACTTTATTCTCTATAATTATAATGAATATCTAGAGTTTTGAATTTTTATATCAAAGAAACTATCATCAGTTCACCCATTTTAAAAATTTATTCTTCCAATTATTTTAATTTTCTATAGCCCACTAATTAATCCATGTTTAAACCTCCAACTTTTCCAAAATGTCCATGAATTTTTATTGATAAATATAAATCACTATTTTAATAGAGCTTGTATTATTTCTTAATTTCATTATGGGACTTACAAGTTGTTTTCACCATTGATATATGGAATCATTAGAGTAATTTAGATAATAATAATTTAAACAATATATTGATTGGTTTTAATTTGATAAATGTTATTCATCATAAATTCATTATTTCGTTGGACAATGACAAAAATGTTAATGAGTTAATAAATTATTTTATTAGAGAAAATATCATGGAGAGCTCACAAATAGTAATATACATTTTTTTGAGTCAGCTAGTTTAAAGGAAATTGTACTATGTTTTCATTAGTTGGGAAAGATAGGAATGACCAAAGAAGGTGAGAGAAAATATTAAAAACAAGTAAAATAACTATTCCATGATTTTGAATTATTCTTCATTCATGTAAAATATATTTTCTAAATTCATTAACATTAGGGAGGACTTTTTTTATGAAC
Organism: Viscum album; assembly: GCA_963277665.1. Classification (NCBI taxonomy): domain Eukaryota; kingdom Viridiplantae; phylum Streptophyta; class Magnoliopsida; order Santalales; family Viscaceae; genus Viscum; species Viscum album. Next base: position 860,261,677 of record OY728152.1, on the reverse strand, counting down.
TGACTCACTAGGGCCCACCTGGCTAGTGGTATGTTGAGTGTGACCCCACAATCCCACCTCTAATTGGTTAGAGTTTAGTGACCATCCCTGAGTAGGCATAACACACACAATGTTTTCCTTAGTCTATTGTACCTGTACACATGAAAAGATTAAAGGGGAAAATAAAATCCTACAAAAATAGAAAAAAAGACTAACTTGTTATGAGGGACGAGACTATTGACATATTCCACAACCTAGCATGAACCATGGTATATCTAGATCAATATCTTATATATTCTCTTGGTCCTCATAAGATTCCTTCAAAAGAAATATTGTCCACAAAATACATGAAAAATATGGGTAGATCCCATGCAGTTTTTAGTATAACAATGCTCAACAAGACACTCCAAAATCACTAAACAATGGGAATTTGGAGAGTAGTTATCTCATCATCACTTAGACACTTCATTAAAAATACGTGATATAGAAATAGGAACAACAAACTAGATATAATCATAACATAAAAAATGCCTCAATGTAATATTAACCATTATTTAATCCATAATATTCTACTCAAGGATACAATTTAACACTCTTCTGGTTGCATTCACAACATGATCTATGCTTTCACTGATGGTGCATTGCCAAAAGGTCATGCTCATCAGTCCTCACCAAAGATGTACTCAATATAACTCCAAAGATCTCCACACATATATAGGGGATCTCTCCAAGGGAATCCGGGGTATACCATACCATACCTAGAATATCCCACTATATATGGGATTGTACACATAGATAAGTTGGTATTAATGACTCCACAAAACCCACCTAGGGAAATAGAAAAAATTATAGAGGATCACACCCCGGGTCACACAGAGGGATTTCCAAACACTATCTGAAACTAATCCCACAGAGGAGATCACAGTCCTATTATTATGATGTAATACAAAAATTTACCCTCATGGGGATGACCAAGGGGAACACACACAAGTTAAGATAGTCTATTATTGTGTCTCATCTTCATATAATTAATCATCCTTCCAATTATATAATCTTAATATTCTAACAATAATGAAAAAATATATTCATTCTTCTGGTTATTATTATCATCTTCTTACCATTTTAATTCTCAGCCAATTCTTTAATATTAATGCATGGTATATGATATGGTTTATATTTTAAAAATGTCACTAAATTTGAATAAATTGTTGTAGATTTAATACAAAACATCAAAACTCATTATGAATTAACGCAAACACTCTTGGGAATTTATTATTATTATCTCTTATGTTTCATATAATCACTTATTACTATAATTAATTCTCATTCTTGGAACTTATGTATGAATATTCGTGAATTTTTATAATTTAAAACATTTATGAATTCCCAAAACAATAATTTTAATATATTTGTTATGATTTTTTATTAAATTTTCATTGATGATAACTTAATATCTTTTTAAAAAATACATATAATGTTAAGTAATTTTATATATTATTTATTTAATGTATGTTTATCTGTCTTAGAATGGATAGATACTAGATATAGAACATTGATTTGATCACTGATGAATTTCAGAAGGAGTTACAATATTTTTTGGACTTTGCATTCACTAATGATTCAGATGGTGGATTGATTCGATGCCCGTGTTTTGATTGTGTTGGAAGACCTTGGTTAACTTGTGAGGAAGTGAGTTACCATATCACAAAAAGTGTATTCCAAAAAAACTATCATGTGTGGTATCAAAATAAAGGAAAATCTCAAGTGTTGAATGACATCGATTCAGCAGAAAATATTGGTATGAAAAATCTGATTTATGATCGATTTCCTTTTGCTTCGGAAGCTAGATCCTTATGTAGACCAATGCAATAGGAAATGAATATTGTAACAAAGTTCTCATCTATTAATCAGTATGATGATGTTGGGAGTGTTAGAAAGCTGATGGAAGATACAAATACCCCAGTATATCAAGCTTGTGAAAAAATGAGCAAACATGAGTTTTTAATGCGATTATATCATGAGAAAACAATGTATGGATTTAATAATATTGTGCTCGACTATCTCTTTAAATTTATTAAGGATTTACTGCCTGATGATGCATGTATTCCATAAAATGATTCCATGGAATCAAATTTGGTTGACAAATTTGGATTTTTCATCTATTAACATTCATTCTTGTCTCAAAGACTGTTGTTTGTTCTGGAAGGAGAATGCACACTTGAGTCAGTGAAAACAATGTGGCACATCGAGGTGGAAGACTAATAAAAACGGATCTTAATTTTTCATACCACATAAAGTGATGTGGCACTTCCATTTAATTCTGAGGCTTCAAAAAAAATTAGGTCAGAACAAATGGAAAAGAATATGAGATGGAATGATGATGAAAGAAATAAGGATAATGATGAAATAGTTCACCCTACAGATGAGTGGATTGGAAGAAATTTGATAGGTTACATCCTGATTTTGCAGCCGACCCATGAAATTATATATTGGGATTATCCTGTGATGGTTTCAACCCATTTCGCCAAATGCATACTGCACATAGTACTTTGCCTATTTTCATTCACATTTATAACATTCCAACATGGATGTGTATGAAGAAGATGTTCACTATCCAGATTATATTGATATCTGGACCCAGTGATCCTGGAAATGATATTGATATATACTTGCAGCAATTAATAGAGGAGTTAAATGATCTTTGGATTGTTGGTGCACAAGTGTATGATGCATTCAGAAAGGAGTAAATTATGTTTCGTGCAGCATTATTTTGGACGATAAATGATTTCCCTACTTGAGGAATGATGTCTCGTTGGATTACTAAATGGAAATTATCCTATCCTATTTGTATGAAAAATACACGTTCCCGAAGATCAAAGTTTCGACGAACTTTCATCTTCATAGGGCATCGACGTTTTCTACCAATGGATCATCCATACAGGAAAATTCAGAGATAGTTCAATAATGCCATCGAGATAGATGAGACACCTCAAGGAATGTCAGGGACTGATATTATTAAAGAACTTGATGATTTGAATTATGTTCATGGCAAAAGTCAATCAAATATCAGAAAATGAAAGCATGCTAATTTGAATTCCAATAGAAATTGATGAAAGAAAATCATATTATTTGAGTTTCCATATTAGTCATTGAATTTATTAAATCATTGTCTGGATGTATTGCATATTGAGAAAAACATTTTTGAGATGTTACTTTCTACTATTTTAAATTTCAAAGGCAAAACAAAAGAGGATTTGCAGCGTCATCGGGATTTTATGTATTCGGGTATAAGAGAAAGACATCATCCTGAGGTAATTGGTCAAAATAATTGGAAAGCCATTGTTGCCTGTTATTCGATGAAAAATGTGGAGAAAAACAATTTCTTCAGGTCTTGGAAAGTTCTAAGGTTCCAGATGGTTAATCAAGTAATATTTCGAAAACAGTGAATACACAAGATGTGAAACTCAAATCTCTTAAAACCCATGATTACCATGTATTGATACCTGAGTTGATTCCCATTTCCATTCTCCATTTACTTTTACATAATGTTAGAGTTGTGTTGATTATGTTATGTCAATTTTATCGAGATCTTTGTCCCAAAATATTGAGCACAAGTGTTGTTCAGAAATTGCAGACAGATGCACCGATTATTCTTTGCGACTTGGAGAAAATTTTCCCACCATCTTTTTTCACATGTATGTTACATTTTACTATGCATCGTCCCATGGAAGTACTCTTTGGTGGTCCTATTTTGAGTTGGTGGATGTATCCTACTGAAAGAATGATGTTTACATCGAAATCTTATGTGAGAAATAAATATCATCATGAAGGCTCAATTGTGAATTGTTATTTAGCACAAGAAGGCATGGATTTCTGTTCATTGTAATTGGATAATGTCACTACGAGGTCTAATCGACTAATGAGAACTGAAGATGAGAAATATGATCACATTGAGCCTGCATTTCCTTCACTTCCCCAAACAGGGGGGATATCTGGATCGTAATCATTGTGTACATTAAGCTGGGAAGAGTGGGAAATGGCACATCGCACAATATTATTCAACTGTGGTGTTCTTTATGAGAATATTCAGTAAGTAAAATAATAAATATATATTTTTTTCATTGTGTGATTTCTTTATATCTTATGACATTTTAATGATCTCATATCTATAGAGAACATTTAGAAATTATAAAAAAGAGACATCTCCCTCTATCTATTATGAGGAATGAACTGTTGCACAATAAAGAATTTGTTTCCTGGTTAAAGTCAATGGTAATAGATTTCTTTTTCTTCTTATCATAACATAATCACATGTCTATGTTTAATATTCTATGTTGGTATCTTTTAGGTTTTAACTCTACCAATTATTGTAGTATCATATGAAATAAAAGCATTGTCCTTTGGTCCAAACGATGTGGTGTGTGATTGTAAGTCAATGTTTGTCAATGGATTTAAATTTTTTATAAATAGTCTTGCAAAAAAATGGAAACACAGCATGACAGTGTCATAATAAGCGCCACAACAGATTGTTATGCGATTGCATTGGACAAGCATCCTCGATCAGAAAATATATCATATTACGGTGTTGTTGAAAGAATCATTTTATTAGATTACAATGCACACGGTCGTGTCGCAATGATAAAATTCAAGTGGTTTGATTCAATGAAACGACAAGGAATGCATATTGATAACTATGGATTTAGAGTGATTTATATGAACCTCCTGCTTCGTACCGATGACCTTATTTTCTTGCGTCACAAGCTAAATAGTTGTTTTATGTATGTGACCCGTAACAACCACAATTTGGTGTTATTGATGATGTTATCCCTAGACATATTTTTGACAAAGACATGGATGAAAATGATGTTGTGGATGAACCTGTCAATATTTATTCGAATGTTGCATTTGATGATACAGATGATGAAATTGTTAGAACAGATTGTGAACCAGAAATTGGCACTGACCCCACATAGCATTGACACATTTTTAAGTATTTACCGGATATTATTGAAAAATTGTATGTGTTTTTTTAACTTCCATACACGATATCAAAATAACTAGTATATTTTATACCATTATCGAATATAAAACTATTAATAGCCTAATGAATTTTTGTTTAAACACTTCTCTATTAAATCTTGAACATTGAAAATTCTTCATATTTTATCAATATAAATATCACACCTGAAAATGTATCTCATTTTTTTGATACAATTGTATTATTTAACATTTTTCATTATTTCAATTTATTTGACAATATTATTTGAAATTTCCAGGTCAAAATGTCTGATTATGATGATACTTTAAGGAGTTGATGAATACCGAGAAACGAACAACATTGGTCTCCTCCTGGAAACAATGTAAGTACAAATTATGTTTGAATATTATGGTATTTCATATAATTTATATTGTTATCGTTCGTTTTATTTTATCATCTATGTCATTATAGGCTGCATCGTCAAGGAGATTCTTGGATTATGCCATTGATTATGATATTGTGGATGGGGGTAGTGGTTCTACATGTCAGCCTACTACTACGCCGCTTGAGACACCAGGAGGCCATCCTCCCATTATGCCACCTCTATATTATCCATACACACCTTTTCTGTATCCCTTTTTTCCAGCACCCATATCGGATGGTAGTTCTCAAACTCCCATCCCTGGTTTTCCATTCCCACCATCCACTGTACAGGGTATTGTGCCCCCATATATCCCACCACCATATCCATATCCATATCCACCCTCATATGTACAGGGTTATCCATCAGGTTTTCTGCCTCCATCAGTACAATTTCCATCTACTATACATAGTACTCCTATTGATATCTCACCTACTATGGAGGCTACCCCCCTCCAGACACAGCACATCAGGGGTCATCATATCCCCATCTACTGGTATTTTTTTAAACATTACTTTTACTGATTAATCATAAATTCATATATATTATTTTCTTTTATTTTTGGATTCATGATTAGCTGCAGTCTCTACCAAATGACGAGGCCGCACAAAAATGCGCTAGTTTTGGAATTGACACACGCAAATCATAGTTGATTACAATGATGAGAATGATATAATTAATAAAAATGGCACGGAATTTAAAAGTTTTATTGGAACACATGCTAGACATAGTAATATCATCCGGTTCAATAGATAAGTTGGATGGAATTTTGAAAACAAATAAAGGACAGTGCCTGGGCAGAGATTTGGGTATGTAATGTTAATCAACTTTTATATATATATAAATTTATAATATTTTCTTAACAAATATTTTGTCCATTGCAGCTTCGATATAATTTTCCTGATGGAATAAATGCAATGGTTGCAAAGATAATGGATTTAGGTGAAATTTGGCGATCCTTCAAGTATAATTTATATCTTGGTTAGAAAAATAGAGCTGGTACATAGCTTGAATATTTACCAGTGATTCAAGATTTCCCAATATCACAATATAAAGAGATGATCAGCTATTGGAAGAGTCCAGCGTTTATGGCGTTTGTTAAATTTATATATATATATATATTCATTTATTTATTTGAAAACGATTTTAAATTACATTTTTTATTTATTTTAATGAATTTATATAATTATTTGTTTATAGGAGAAATAAAATAGAAATAAAACAATCAAGAGTGTAATGAAACACATTTATACTCGCAGACACACTTCATTACCAGATCATGAGCAGACGAAGGTAATTTAACATTTAAAATATTTATCTTTGTCTAGTGTAACTTTTTTAAAATTCAATTTTGATTTATTTCTTTTCCTTTTTCCAGAAAAAGGCATTGAATATCGAGGGTTGCGTTCTTTGCTCAACTTTGTTTTGTACAATCCGGAAAAGGAAAGATGGTATTATGCCAAATACTGACACCGATAAGGCGATTGTAAGTATATTTCAATTTCTTTTATTTTTACTGAATTTAATTCCTTATATTATTTTATCATTTTAATTTCTGTTATATGTCAATCAACATAATGCTTTAGAGGCATAGGTATAAAATGAACTGGACAATTTTGGCCCAAACAATCTTCTACATCAGGTTTTAGGAGATGATCATCAGGGTAGAGTGTGTTGTCGACCTGGGAAGAAGATTGTACCATCTCGATATTGTTCTACTAACAATTCTTTGAGTACTGGTTCTTGTTTTGTCATAGTGGAACAAATGAATGCTGCAATTAAAGAAGCTAGTCAAAAATTAGAACAGGCGATAACTAAAAATATGATGAAATTTATGTCTCCCCTTTCTTCTACAATTCCAACAGAATCAGCTGCAACAGTTGATGCCTTTTTGATGTCGATGTGTTCTTCTAATGTAGATTCTTCTGTCGATGCTGGAGCCGGACCTAGTGCTTGACCCGGTGCTGGTGCCGGTTCGGATGCAGATGTAGATGATGATGTTGGTGGTGTGAGAGGTGGTGATGGTGTTTCTGTAGGAGGTGTGGATGGGGGGTTATCATGTTTCTGATGATATTGATATTGAGACTCACTTTTGATATAAATTGAATTTTTGGATTGATAATGTATGACGAGTTCCTTAAGACATAGGATGGTGTGTTTCATGGCCATGTTCTTGAGTGGGTTTCTTTTCCTAGTAAGGGATTCATTCTTGAGAACACAAGTTAGCATGTCATTGAAAGAATATTGATTATCCGAGTGGTGACTACATAATCTATCAAGGAATATTATTTCATGACTCTATAGGCTTCTAACATATATCTGATAAGAAAATTCATCTATAGGATTAAGGGTTCTTATAATTTCTTATTCAACTATATATGAAAGCATTTACACTACTACAAATAACACAACTCTACATGGATCCATGGTTCCTCATTCTGCACTAGAGTAATAAAATTTTTTATGTTTGAGTCAATGTCGTTAGGCCCTAAAAAGGATACAGAATTGTTGTTCCAGTATGATTGTTTCATCTTTATGCCTTATCCCACACTAACTAGGAGAATTTTCAAAAATGGTTGGTGTTCTTTTAATAAACATTCATACAGAATCTCTCTTCATGGTGGGGTTATTATGGCTTGTTTAGATGATTTGATTATTTTAGATTCATATTCCCCTTACCATTTTTCTACCCATCTCATTTTCATTAAAATGGTTTCTCTCCTCCCGTCATCTAGTTTGTGGCGAGAAATACACCATAGGAATATTCACCAATTTAGGATTATATTTTCACATGAGGACACGAATAATGAGATTATACTACTTCTTATTGGAACACTTTTATTTATATATCATTATTATTATCATATATGGGTGGAAGCATACCTTGGTGGAGTCTAGGATAGGCTATTGCTTCTAGTAGAAAAACAATTTTAATCACTGAACCACCTATCTGCATCAATTATGGAGTTGATTCAAGACTCAATTGATCCTTAAAGAATCATACTCATCCAGGTGATGTCCATCACATTAGTGTGAAATTGATTTTTGAGAACTATGGGCCTTTAATATGATAGTTCAATGACGCATAATTTAATAGAAGAGAACATGGAACATCCTCTCTTAATTATTAACATTTTCTACCAATCATTCCACAATATTATGTTTCTATCCCAGTTGCTGTAGAGAAAAAAATGATGTAGGCTAATACAGTAGTATTATTAATCATATTCACTAATAACCCCCTAGAAACATTTTTTTAACAATAGTATTGTCTTAACTAGCTCTTTCATGATTTGGGGGTGGGCATCGTTGATCCCCAGCCATTATATGACATCATGACAAAAAATTTAACAACTCTGAAATAGTTGGTTAGTAAATGTTATTATGTTATTTAGATGATTTTAATCCTCTAGATGGACTAGTAAGGGAAGCTTCTGGGGAAATAGAATAGATTCATTATATAATATTTTTGTTGCTCAATGGAATAAGCAAGGTGGGTGGTGGTTTGATGTTCAATTAATGCTTCATGTTTGTCTCTCACTGACATAAAAATGTAATCAGATTAACACTCACTATAGTCTAATCACATATTTCTTATATGGAATCCTCATAGATTCTCTAGATTGCGTTAATTAAACCTTTTTTAAGATTATTATAATTAAATTAATGTTCTATTCATTTCATATCTTTGTCCAGATTTATTTTATTTATGATATACATTATAATTATTTGATCTAATGTTTCTTAGATCATTAATGATACCAATCCATTTCATAATAGAAATTAAAACTTAATTTTGGTATTTGAATGCTTAAATCTCAATATGTTTTTTTGAGAAACCCTAATGAATTATCACTGAATAGATATTCTATAATAATGTATATGCTATAGTTTTCATGTGATAAGGATATGTATTTGCCTTTTTCTCAGGCCTCCCAGTTATATAATATATGACATGGTAACTTTTTTATCCTTTTCTATAAATTAATAGTTGATATAAAATGGGGAATGAAAATTTCATGCCCATCATGAAGAGAATTACTTTTTTCCAATGATTACCTTGTCAAATTTTCAACCTAGTAGGAATGGTGTATTTTTTATTTAGATATTATAATGTCTTGAAAACAAGACCATTCCTATATTTTATTTCACGGTCTTCCTTCTTAGAAGATATCCTCCAATCCATATTGAGGATTAAATCAAAAAGGTTTATTTCCAAAACTAGGAAATCCCATTCCAGATTGACCATTAAAAGACTGAGAGTGTAGGACGGACACCTGAAACATTGATCCTTCTCCTTGTTGTGCTTTCTTAGTAACTAAATCTCATAATGGATTATATCAATAATAAATTTCAAAAAAAAAATATAGAAGATTGTAAGAAATAATGGATTTAGATTCACTAGTATCAATCAATACTACAATAATAGATTATACCTTAAGAGTAGTACATCAAACTATCACATTCCATGCATCTGATTACACTGCTTTTTTGATCAAAATCAATAATATTTACCATATCTTATTGGGATTGAGAATGACTGATAACATGTAGATCTACATTAAGCTAACTATGTCTATTATTAGATATAGCCCTACCACCATGACTTCTCAATCGATAAGGTTCTTCCCTAGATGGTTCTCACTGGTTCATCATTCACCTAGAGGTTGTGGATGCCAAACCACTCTTCTATGAGTCTCTTACATTATATAACCACTAAAAATTCCCAATTAGCTCACAATGATGGAAAGGTTTTGGTGGGGTTGAAAATTATCATGGCAAATTCTCAAACCATCTAAACTGATGGCACAGGATTGATCCTACATCTGAAGCCTCAGAATAATATGGTCGAGAAGGATAGCCTAAGATACCACATACCCTCTTATCCTTTTTCCAGTACTCCTCTTCTTTTCATATGAACCTCCTCCACCCTAGCACACTAATGATGATATTAGGGATAAAAAGTATTATAAAGACATTTTTTCAAGGAAATTACACATTTTATCAATATAATGAGTTCATATTGAGGAGACATATATGAAATCATTGGATATGAAAGGAAAAAAACCCATTGTTGATGCTGATGGCTTCATCACACTGAACCCCAAAAAAACTAAGAAAAGAAGGGACTACTCATAGGTAGAAAGAACCATTGTCACATGCTCGATCAATACGCCTAAGGAAAAAGCTGAAACTGTTCAAAATCCTATTGTTGATGTCCCTAAGGATAAGGAAACCCAACTTTGCAAGGAACCAGCACTTCAGGAATTTGAAGCTCACAATGAACGACAAAGGGAAATTGCATACCAGAAATTCCAATGTTGGGAAATATCTGCGGAGACCTACCGTAAGGTTATACAGGGTATATTTAAAAGGAGGTTTAGTTTAAATTTAACTTCTATAGATGCCTGAATTCTGATTTATCAATGTTATCCTTGGACGGACCATGGTTTTCTACTTTATGTGACTTCATATTTGCTTCATCAGTTCAATTTTGTCAAAAATTTTCTGGGATGAAGGCCTTTTCAGGATGTATACTTTTATTCTCAGTTAGATTGTTTTTATGACAGTTTCTGGTTTTGTGATTTGGTTATTTGCTGGTATGGTTTGGTTCTTTATAGACTGAATGTTGGTATTTCTTTCTCTCTCTTCCTGGACTAGAAACTACGTGCATGAGTCTCATTGCTGACTTCATGTATTGAAAAAATCACTGAGGCCTTACTGTGTTTAATGTCTACTGGAATCGAGAATGATTTCTCCCTATTGAGTCATGTTTTAAAGAAATTGTAGTTCTGGGAATCACATACCTGTTTTGAATTGGATCTAATGGGAGAAGTTTACTGCATGAGTCTTATTTTCCTCCTCATGAGGGCACGGGGGGGTGCAGGGGGGCAGGGTGGAGGGCTTCAGGGGGCCAGGGTGGTGGGGGGGGGGGGGTTGTGAAGGCTAGGGGCTGGGTGGAGGGGGGCTGGGTGGAGGGGGGCTGGGTGGAGGGGGGCTGGGTAGAGGGGGGCTGGGGGTAGGGGGTAGGGAGAGGGTGGAGGGGGTCATGGGGTGCAGGGTGGTGCAGGGGGGCTGGGAGGATAGGGGCTGGGTGGAGGGGGGCAGCGGGCAGGGGGTAGGGTGCAGGGTGCAGGGGGCAGGGTGGAGGGGTGTAGGGGGCAGAGGCCAGGGGTAGGGGGTAGTGGACATAAATTGTTGGAACTGTGGGGGCAGGGTCGATGGGGGCAGGGGGAGGGGGCGGGGTGGAGGGGGGATGGGTGGAAGGGGCAGGGGGAAGGGGACTGGGGGTTGGGTGGATGGGGTAGGGGGTGCAGAGGGGGTGTAGGGGGGTTGGGAAGGCTTGGGGATGGGTGGAGGGGGCATGGGGCAGGGTGGCGGGGTGGAGGATGGCAGGGGGCAGGGGGCAGGGGGCAGGGGAAGGGGGGTAGGTGCAGAGGAAATAAATTGTTGGAAGCATAAACAAACATCCAGGTTCGGGTTTCTGCTTTCTTTTCAATGTTTTTTATGTTTTCCACCATCCTCTTTAAATTGTATGTGAGACATTGCCCATTTAATTTGAAGGTTTCTATAAAATACATTTCATTTGTGAAGGTGTGTATACCCAGTGAGGGAGCAACAACTTTTAGTTAGAAATCTCCAAAAGCCGAAGTGGAAGGTTTGGTTCCACATTGAGGTAGGATCCCTCCTATATCCTCTTTAATTAAAAAATGCATTAAATTGAATTTAGCTTATTTCATTATTATTCTTAATTATATTGAATTGTATGTCTTGAATTAGTGTTCTTTAATATAATTGTTTCATTTGATAAAGTCATGTTTTTATAATAAAACCCCTCCAACAGAGTTGCTCTATCTGCGAAAACTCACAGTGATAGTTATGTTGATCTGGTTGCTTAAATTATTTCATTTTATTTTTGCTGAATGAGTTTTACAATAAATGTCAAATATAATTAAAAAAAAATTGATAGATAAATGCCATTATTTTATAATAAAACCCCTCCGAAGGAGGTGCACTGTCTTTGTCACGACCCGTCCTCGGGGCCCGTGCCGTGACTACCCCAAGCCCGCCTTCCATAGGCCAGGGGCTGGCGACTAGCACCAAGGCGTAAAATCCCAGTAAACAGGGAAGGCATTGCCTTTATAAGTAACAACCACACAGAGTCAGCAAGCGGAAAGTAAAGTGCAGAAAAGTAAAGGGGGCCGGAAATACAAGACCAACTGTAAAGTACAACTGAAAAGTAAAGTACAACAACTGAAGAAAAGACGGCGGCCTCGTGTCGTCCACTGGCAATCCCACCTGAAGGGTGGGTACAGATAGCCTCCCGGCTCCTCGGGTCCCACGTCCGCTCCGAGCACGTCCCGCCCAGTGGTCCACCTCCAGGTACCGTCCTGCTCCACGCCCCAACCGCGATCAGTGCTGTCCGTCGTCTGCAACCAACACAACAAGGTGCGGGCATAGCCCGTGCAGGGGTGAGTACAAGCTACTCAGTAAGGACCCCGAGACCCCCAAAGGTCTCCCGAAATCCACAAAGGATATAGCACAAAAGAAAGATGCAATCACGAAGTAACATCTGACTCGACTTAGGTATATGCCCATACATATACCTAAGTTCCCAATTCTAGCTCTGCTCACGAGCTCAAGAACAACTCAATCCACAAAGGAAAGCAAGACTCAAATCCACAAGGAGAGTAAATAGTAAATCCACATAGGATAGTTCAACACAATCCACAAAGGAGAGTAACATAAGATTCAGCTCAACCAGGTATACTTTTTCAGATGACGTCAAAGATGATCACTGATCCATCTAAGTCGTCGGACCCACAAAGGATCGATAGGTACTAACCCCCGCAGAAGACCCACACAGGATCGGGCTCACACAGAACCTGTAGGCAGTGGCTCACACAGAACCGGTAGTAAGGACCCACATAGGATCGGGCTCACACAGAACCTGTAGCACTGATCCACGTAGGATCGCTGAGTGCAGTAGTCGACGCAGTCCACTGAGGATCTCTGCACAGTCGTCGCCGCAGTCCACGAAGGATCTCTGCTCTGCCGTCGTCGCAGTCCACGAAGGATTTCTGCTCTGTCGTCGAAGTCACAGCCAGCGCTAGGGTTCCCGCACAAAGCGAGCTCGTTTAGGAGGGTCCGCTCCACGAGCCGAGAGGCTGATACATCAACTGACACGTAGTCCGAAGTTGATGTATCCAAAAGTTCCGTATCGACAACAGGATCTCAACGCAACAGACGGCGCGTCAATCGGACGCCCGGTCTGAGAGTTATTGGCATTTTCGTCCCAGGGGCCCGGTTGGTTTTTAGGGAAAAACCGACCCGACCGTACTCCGCCTGTATCCGATCCTCGGGCGGAGTATGCCAAAAGTTCCGTCTCACTTAGAGGAAACTACCACGGCTGACGGTACGTCGTTCGGACGTCCGTAGCTCAAGTTATGAGCGTTTCTGCTCCGAGGGCCCGGTTGGTTTCGTGTACGAACCAACCCGGCCGAACCCAAAGTCTTCCGAAACCTTGAGTATAATATACCGAAACGACCGTCTCGATCCAAGGATCACGTAGCCGCTGACGGTTCGTCAATCGGAGGTCCCAGGCCCAAGATATGGGCGAAGGACCGAAGAGGGCCCGAAACGGGGGTTCCGGGCCCGGGGCGACCCGGCCCGAACCACCCCCTGGGGTCGGCCGAACCGGGTCGGCCCGAACCGGCCCGAACCGACTCGGCCGGGTCCGGTCCGGCCTGGGCGCGGCCCGGCCGACCGGACCGGCCGGCTCGGCTTCGGCCGAGCGGCCGAGCAGGCCGCCGCCGCGGGTTTGACCCGCGGCATTTGGAGAAACGCGGCCCCCGCGGGGGGCCGCCTGTCACGCGGACGCGGCCGGGCCGCCGCGTCCGTTCCCGGTTCCGCGCGGCCGCGGAACCGGCAGCCGCCGCCGCGGCTTCAGCCGCGGCGGAAGATCTCCACGGCGGCGCGCGGGGCGCCGCCGCCTCCTTCCGCGGGCCGCCGGAGTTGCTCCGGTGGCCCGTTTTGCCTCCCGTCTGCGCCATTGCTCCTCCCGAGGGACGATCTTCACTGCGGAAACAACGGATTGCCCTTGCCGCACGGTTCGTCGTCGTCCGCCAAATCCGCACAAAAAGGGAAGATCGGCGGAGGGTTGCCGGGTCTTGTTCGTTAGACCCGCTCCCTCCGCGTTAATCATAAACAACGGGAGAAAAGAAATAAGATGATCAACACATGATCCAACAATTTTATTTAAAGATAAAATTGTTCGCTTGAAACCGGCTTTTTAAATTTTCAAGAACGTTCACGAGAAAATTTAAAAGGGGTAACTTTTCCAAAATAAATCCCTACCTCGAAGTCGTCGTCGGACGAGAGGTCGTCGCGGAATCGCTCGTCGCGGAAGAAGGAGATCGTCGCGTCGTCGCGGTATCCGGCGTCGCGTCGTCAATCTCCGGATCAAGAACAAACAGATTTAATTAATTAAATCCGTTGTTATTGAAATTAAGAAGGGAGAATTTAGAAGTTTCGATTCTCACCTTTAACCGCCGATCGCAGGTTCGCCGCGGAAGAAGAGGCACCGAAGAAGAAGAAGAAGAAGGTCGCGGAAAAGCTGTTGACGTCGCGGATCGTGCGTCGTCGGATTCCGGTTCCGGCGTTCTTCGCGTTCTTCGCGTTCTTCGCGTTCTTCGCGTTCTTCGCGGAGAGGGTGGAGGCTCAGAGGAATTGCACAACGATAGCAATCCTCCAAAATAGACAAGTTTGTCTATTTTATTATTTTGCCAACAAACGTAAAACGCATAAGTAACGACCCAATTAATTCACGAAGAAACAGTCCATTTAATTCACGAAATAAACCGCCCAATTAAATGGTCTGTTAAGAATTAAAGAAAACGCGTCGGTTGACTTTTCAGTTACTTTGACGGGTTTTCGCGGGTGCGTTACTTAGCGAAAGAAACGGCGGGGCTCGTGCGGGTCCCACCGTACAAATATCCTACCAAGGGTTAGGACATTTCTGGATAGCATCCTATCCAGTTCAACTCAGTTCAAGCCGCCTTTAAGTGACTTTAAGTGGCTTCCAAGCAGTTTAAGTGAAATAAAATAAAGTTGTCGCACAAATTTATTTTATTTCTGACTTAAAGCCGCAAAATTTAAAAACCACGTCTGAGCAAACGCAACTCCGGAAGAGGTGTTTCTAAGAAAATACCGGCGCTGCGATTTCATCGGTGCCCTCAGAATTTGATTCCGGGCACCGGTTCAAATGATAGAAAAACCCGCTCGTCCGTTCACTGAACGTACCCGAGCCAAACTTCGGAAATTGATTCCGGGCACACCGGGCCTCGGAATCAGGTGCCGTCTGAAGCTGCGCTCTTGTAAAATTCCAAAGAAAATTAAGAAAAAAATTTCCTTGAAATTTTCGGGTCTTTACATTACTCCCACCTCAGGGCTTTACGTCCCCGTAAAGATACATCAAAAACTAGGGGAACAAATGGGGGTACTGAGCACGCATCTGAGCCTCCCGCTCCCAAGTGCTCTCCTGGAGGTTCCCGTGCTGCCATCTGATGCGCACAAGAGGAATAGACCGCCCACGTAGGACCCGCTCCTGTCGATCCTCGATCTCTACTGGGACCTCCGCAAAAGTCGCCCCATCGTCCACGTCCAGCTCCCCAAAGTCGATGATGTGCGTCGGGTCGTGCACGTATCTCCTCAGCTGAGACACGTGGAAGACGTCGTGCACCCGGTGCAACTGAGGTGGTAGAGCCAGGCGATAAGCCACCTCTCCTATCCTGCTGAGGACCTGGAAAGGCCCGATGAAGCGTGGAGACAACTTTCCGCCTCGACCAAATCTCCGTAAACCACGTCGAGGTGAGACACGCAAAAAGACGTGGTCGCCATCCTCGAACTCTAGTGGCCTCCGCCTCCTGTCAGCATATGACTTCTGCCGGCTCTGAGCTGTCCTCATCCTCTCCTGGATGATCTGGACCTTCTCTGTCGTGGCTCGGACCATCTCTGGTCCCACGAGTGCTGACTCCCCAGGGTCTGTCCAGCACAACGGTGATCTGCAGGGTCTGCCGTACAATGCCTCGTATGGTGCCATCCCGATGGTGGAGTGGTAGCTGTTGTTGTACGCGAACTCCACCAAGGGTAGGTGGTCCTCCCAGCTGCGACCAAAGTCGAGAACACATGCACGGAGCATGTCCTCGAGTGTCTGTATGGTCCTCTCCGTCTGACCATCCGTCTGAGGGTGGAAGGCTGTGCTCAGATGGAGCCGCGTCCCGAACGCCTCCTGCAACCCCTTCCAAAGCCGGGAAGTGAAACGAGCATCTCGATCGGAGACGATAGACGATGGCACACCGTGAAGCCGTACGATCTCCTGGACGTAAAGACGTCCCAAGCTCTCCACTGAGCCCTGCTCTCTGATGGGTAAGAAGTGTGCCGACTTGGTGAGTCGGTCGACAATCACCCAAATGGAGTCGTGACCTCTGGAAGTGCGTGGAAGTCCAGTCACGAAGTCCATAGATATGCCGTCCCACTTCCACTCCGGGACCTCCAAGGGCTGTACCAAACCTGCTGGTACCTGATGCTCTGCCTTCACCTGCTGGCAGGTGAGGCATCGCGAAACGAACCCTGCCACAGCTTTCTTCATGCCCGGCCACCAGTGCTGTCGTCTGAGATCCTGGTACATCTTTGCCACTCCGGAATGCACCGCCAAGGGAGAAGTGTGAAACTCTCTCAGCACCTCC
Source organism: Viscum album (assembly GCA_963277665.1). Classification (NCBI taxonomy): domain Eukaryota; kingdom Viridiplantae; phylum Streptophyta; class Magnoliopsida; order Santalales; family Viscaceae; genus Viscum; species Viscum album. Next base: position 860,244,552 of record OY728152.1, on the reverse strand, counting down.
TGTCGCAAAGCGACTGGTACGAAGGTACGTCCTCTGAAAAGGATGTCGTGCTCTGCTCCAAGGGAGAAGCCATCAGGCGCCTGACCTGAGGATATCAGTGCACGCCGGGTCTCACAGTCAGCGTCCTCACGCTGGGCCTCTCTGACCCGCTGTAGAAGTGGAGGAGAGACTGTGAGAGACTGAAGAAAGGCTGCTCTGTCTCTATCCACGAAGGATATCTGCAAGGAGGCTAGCTTCTCCGTCGCCTCCTCAAGTAGCTGAATGCCCGTCCTCCTGCTGAGGGCATCGACTACCACGTTCCCCTTCCCAGGAGTATAGACTATCTCAAAGTCATAGTCCTGGAGGAACTCAAGCCATCTCCACTGTCTCAGGTTCAGGTCCTTCTGAGAGAAGATATACCTGAGACTCTGGTGGTCAGAAAAGACAGTGAAGCGCTCGCCCATCAGATAGTGCCGCCAAGTCTTCAGAGAGAAGACCACTGCTGCTAACTCCAGGTCATGAGTGGCGTAGTTCTGCTCATGCGGCCTCAACTGACGTGATCCGTAGGCGATCACGGCCCGCTCCTGCATCAAGACGCACCCGAGTCCAGTCCCTGATGCGTCGCAGTAAACTACGTATCCAACTCCCTCCTCAGGCAACCTCAAGATAGGTGCGCTGGTCAACCTCTGCCTCAGCTCCTGGAAGCTCTGCTGACATCTGTCTGACCACACGAAGGGTTTCCCCTTCTTCGTCAACGCTGAGAGTGGTGCCGCAACTCTGGAGAAGTCTGGCACGAATCTCCGATAGTATCCGGCTAGGCCCAAGAAGCTCCGCACCTCTGTCACGCTCTTGGGTGGCTCCCAAGCTAGCACTGCCTCGATCTTCGCGGGATCCACTGCAACTCCCGCCTCAGAGATGACGTGTCCCAAGAAATGGACCTCACGTAACCAGAACTGGCATTTTGAGAGCTTGCCATAAAGCTGGTGCTCTCGGAGTGTGTCTAGCACAACTCGCAGGTGGTAGGCATGCTCCTCCTCAGTCGTCGAGTATACCAAAATGTCGTCAATGAAGACCACGACAAAACGGTCGAGGTATGGCTGGAAGATCCTGTTCATGAGGCTCATGAACACTGCTGGAGCATTGGTTACGCCGAACGGCATAACCAAGAACTCATAATGGCCATACCGACACCTGAAGGCCGTCTTCTGTACGTCCTCGTCTCGAACTCTGAGCTGATGATAGCCTGACCGGAGGTCTATCTTTGAGAACCACCGCGCTCCCTTGAGCTGATCGAAGAGGTCATCAATCCGTGGCAGCGGATACTTGTTCCTCACCGTCACCTGATTCAGGCGACGATAGTCGACACATAGTCGCAAGCTCCCGTCCGCCTTCTTGGCGAACAAAATCGGGGAAGCCCAGGGTGAAACACTGGGTCGGATAAACCCCTTGCTCTGCAAGTCCTCCAACTGTACCTGCAGCTCCCGAAGCTCGGCGGGGGCCATCCGATATGCTGGAGTAGATATCGGGGCTGTCCCGGGGTACAAGTCGATGTAAAAGTCTACCTCTCTACGAGGAGGTAGCCCTGGAACGTCGTCGGGAAAGACGTCTACGTACTGGTCCACCACTGCAGGAAAAGCTGGACTCCGCACGTCCACTGCTCCTAGGATGAGGCTAGCCAACTGATGAGAGATGGGCTGCACTCTCCTCCGCGGAAGTCCATCCTGTGCTGCAAAGGTTCCCTTCTCGCCGGTGAAGGTAAACCTGCTCCCGTCGGTACGAACACATCGCACCTTGCGCCTAAAACAGTCGATCTGGGCATGAACCGTGGATAGCCAATCCATGACCAAGATGACGTCGTAAGGCCTCGACGCCGCTACAAGGAGATCCCAGCCGAAGCTCTCGCCTCCTAGAGTAAGCTCACACTGCCGGCACCAGTGCGTAATCGTCGAGTCTGCTCCCGTAGGAGTCTCTAGCCGTAAGGATCGAGCCAACGGCTCAGTCGGAATCTCCGAGCTCCGAACAAGGGCAGAGGCTATGAAAGAGTGACTCGCTCCTGTGTCTATAAGTACTGCAGCAAGGGTGGAATAGACACAGATCGTACCTCGAATCATCTCTGGCAAGTCGGGGTCGTAGGCCTCCACTGCCTGGAGCTGGGCCTGTCCCTGCCCGCCAGCTCCATGTGGTCGAGGTGGCCCTCCTGGTGGTGGTGGGGGTAGAGCCTGGAAGCGTCGCCCACCACCCGCTGCTCGGCCAGCTCCTCTGCCTCGTCCGCCTCCTCCCTGCGGACCGCCACGGTCGACCCTCTGCCTCTGCCTGGGTGGCTCCTCCACCGTCTGCTGCTCCTCTGGTCGGCGAGTCGGGCAATCACGAGCCATGTGACCCTGCCCGCCGCAAGAGTAGCACAACCTGCCTCTCGGAAGGCTGGCACTCCGCTGTGTGCCCCGTACTGCTGAGCCGGTGTCCTGAGGCCGTCTGCGTGGGGGTCTGGTCTGCCTGGACCCGAGAGTCATCTGTCGGCTACCTGCTGCCGAAGACTCAGCTACCTGCCGCCCTGCGCTAGGTATCGCCGCTGAAGAAGGCTCTGCCAGGAAGCTCTCGATCAGGAGGGCTCGCTCCAGCACTCCCGCCTGGGTCGGAATGCTGAGGGAGATCAGCGACACCCGAATCTCCTGTCGCAAGCCCTGCTCGAAGGTCCGGGCCCGGAAGAAGGGGTCCCGTACCATGTCGGTCGAGTAGCGAGATAGGTTCGTGAACCTCGCCGCGTACTGAGCGACCGTCATGCTGCCCTGGCGCAGCTGGAGAAGCTCCTGGATGCGCACCGCTCGGAGGGTGGCCGGGACGAACTCAGAGCGGAAGAGGCTCTCGAAGTCCGCCCAGAGCAAGGATGCCTCATCGTGAACCTGGACCATCAGGCTCCACCATCGTCCTGCCGCCGCCTGCAGGAGGCTCGCTGCGAGAATCACCATGAGATCCGCTGGTGTCCTCACTAGCCTGAAGATCCGTACCACCGCCTCTAGCCAGTCCTCGGCGGCCTGGGGGTCCGCCTCACCGCGAAACCTGGGCGGTCGCTGGCTCTGAAACTCATGCAGTGCCCTGAGGCGACGTGCATCGTCAGCGTCTGGTACTGGAAGCATCGGTGGCTCGGCGGGTAAGGCTACCGCCGGTGCCACTGCTGGCAAAGGGCCCTGCACCGAGGCCTCGTCGCTCGGTGGGCTGTCGTCGCGCCCTACACTCGGAACCCTAGCTGGCTGTCGTCGCGGGGCCATCCTGAAAAGGAGAACAAGAGCACCACAGTCAGAACAGTATACCTGGTGAGCTGGCACAAGTAATCACAAGGAAAACTTGAGACTTTCATAAAGCAGATCAGTATACCCGGTGAGCTGACACAAGTAATCACAAAGAAAACTTGAAACACACACGCAATCAATGTTTTCATGCATTAAGTCGGAAATCAGGAGTCAGGGTCCTGGTGTACGGATACGTCGGCCGCCGCACCAACACTGGGCTCCCTGAACTGATAACCACACTCAATACACTAAACACTATTGCTTCATATAGAAAGAAAGGACGATCAGAGTTTGCGGTAGAACCGACCACCTCTGATACCAATTTGTCACGACCCGTCCTCGGGGCCCGTGCCGTGACTACCCCAAGCCCGCCTTCCATAGGCCAGGGGCTGGCGACTAGCACCAAGGCGTAAAATCCCAGTAAACAGGGAAGGCATTGCCTTTATAAGTAACAACCACACAGAGTCAGCAAGCGGAAAGTAAAGTGCAGAAAAGTAAAGGGGGCCGGAAATACAAGCCCAACTGTAAAGTACAACTGAAAAGTAAAGTACAGCAACTGAAGAAAAGACGGCGGCCTCGTGTCGTCCACTGGCAATCCCACCTGAAGGGTGGGTACAGATAGCCTCCCGGCTCCTCGGGTCCCACGTCCGCTCCGAGCACGTCCCGCCCAGTGGTCCACCTCCAGGTACCGTCCTGCTCCACGCCCCAACCGCGATCAGTGATGTCCGTCGTCTGCAACCAACACAACAAGGTGCGGGCATAGCCCGTGCAGGGGTGAGTACAAGCTACTCAGTAAGGACCCCGAGACCCCCGAAGGTCTCCCGAAATCCACAAAGGATATAGCACAAAAGAAAGATGCAATCACGAAGTAACATCTGACTCGACTTAGGTATATGCCCATACATATACCTAAGTTCCCAATTCTAGCTCTGCTCACGAGCTCAAGAACAACTCAATCCACAAAGGAAAGCAAGACTCAAATCCACAAGGAGAGTAAATAGTAAATCCACATAGGATAGTTCAACACAATCCACAAAGGAGAGTAACATAAGATTCAGCTCAACCAGGTATACTTTTTCAGATGACGTCAAAGATGATCACTGATCCATCTATGTCGTCGGACCCACAAAGGATCGATAGGTACTAACCCCCGCAGAAGACCCACACAGGATCGGGCTCACACAGAACCTGTAGGCAGTGGCTCACACAGAACCGGTAGTAAGGACCCACATAGGATCGGGCTCACACAGAACCTGTAGCACTGATCCACGTAGGATCGCTGAGTGCAGTAGTCGACGCAGTCCACTGAGGATCTCTGCACAGTCGTCGCCGCAGTCCACGAAGGATCTCTGCTCTGCCGTCGTCGCAGTCCACGAAGGATTTCTGCTCTGTCGTCGAAGTCACAGCCAGCGCTAGGGTTCCCGCACAAAGCGAGCTCGTTTAGGAGGGTCCGCTCCACGAGCCGAGAGGCTGATACATCAACTGACACGTAGTCCGAAGTTGATGTATCCAAAAGTTCCGTATCGACAACAGGATCTCAACGCAACAGACGGCGCGTCAATCGGACGCCCGGTCTGAGAGTTATTGGCATTTTCGTCCCAGGGGCCCGGTTGGTTTTTAGGGAAAAACCGACCCGACCGTACTCCGCCTGTATCCGATCCTCGGGCGGAGTATGCCAAAAGTTCCGTCTCACTTAGAGGAAACTACCACGGCTGACGGTACGTCGTTCGGACGTCCGTAGCTCATGTTATGAGCGTTTCTGCTCCGAGGGCCCGGTTGGTTTCGTGTACGAACCAACCCGGCCGAACCCAAAGTCTTCCGAAACCTTAAGTATAATATACCGAAACGACCGTCTCGATCCAAGGATCACGTAGCCGCTGACGGTTTGTCAATCGGAGGTCCCAGGCCCAAGATATGGGCGAAGGACCGAAGAGGGCCCGAAACGGGGGTTCCGGGCCCGGGGCGACCCGGCCCGAACCCCCCCCTGGGGTCGGCCGAACCGGGTCGGCCCGAACCGGGCCGGCCCGAACCGGCCCGAACCGACTCGGCCGGGTCCGGTCCGGCCTGGGCGCGGCCCGGCCGACCGGACCGGCCGGCTCGGCTTCGGCCGAGCGGCCGAGCAGGCCGCCGCCGCGGGTTTGACCCGCGGCATTTGGAGAAACGCGGCCCCCGCGGGGGGCCGCCTGTCACGCGGACGCGGCCGGGCCGCCGCGTCCGTTCCCGGTTACGCGCGGCCGCGGAACCGGCCGCCGCCGCCGCGGCTTCAGCCGCGGCGGAAGATCTCCACGGCGGCGCGCCGGGCGCCGCCGCCTCCTTCCGCGGGCCGCCGGAGTTGCTCCGGTGGCCCGTTTTGCCTCCCGTCTGCGCCATTGCTCCTCCCGGGGGACGATCTTCACTGCGGAAACAACGGATTGCCCTTGCCGCACGGTTCGTCGTCGTCCGCCAAATCCGCACAAAAAGGGAAGATCGGCGGAGGGTTGCCGGGTCTTGTTCGTTAGACCCGCTCCCTCCGCGTTAATCATAAACAACGGGAGAAAAGAAATAAGATGATCAACACATGATCCAACAATTTTATTTAAAGATAAAATTGTTCGCTTGAAACCGGCTTTTTAAATTTTCAAGAACGTTCACGAGAAAATTTAAAAGGGGTAACTTTTCCAAAATAAATCCCTACCTCGAAGTCGTCGTCGGACGAGAGGTCGTCGCGGAATCGCTCGTCGCGGAAGAAGGAGATCGTCGCGTCGTCGCAGTATCCGGCGTCGCGTCGCCGATCTCCGGATCAAGAACAAACAGATTTAATTAATTAAATCCGTTGTTATTGAAATTAAGAAGGGAGAATTTAGAAGTTTCGATTCTCACCTTTAACCGCCGATCGCAGGTTCGCCGCGGAAGAAGAGGCACCGAAGAAGAAGAAGAAGAAGGTCGCGGAAAAGCTGTTGACGTCGCGGATCGTGCGTCGTCGGATTCCGGTTCCGGCGTTCTTCGCGTTCTTCGCGTTCTTCACGTTCTTCGCGTTCTTCGCGGAGAGGGTGGAGGCTCAGAGGAATTGCACAACGATAGCAATCCTCCAAAATAGACAAGTTTGTCTATTTTATTATTTTGCCAACAAACGTAAAACGCATAAGTAACGACCCAATTAATTCACGAAGAAACAGTCCATTTAATTCACGAAATAAACCGCCCAATTAAATGGTCTGTTAAGAATTAAAGAAAACGCGTCGGTTGACTTTTCAGTTACTTTGACGGGTTTTCGCGGGTGCGTTACTTAGCGAAAGAAACGGCGGGGCTCGTGCGGGTCCCACCGTACAAATATCCTACCAAGGGTTAGGACATTTCTGGATAGCATCCTATCCAGTTCAACTCAGTTCAAGCCGCCTTTAAGTGACTTTAAGTGGCTTCCAAGCAGTTTAAGTGAAATAAAATAAAGTTGTCGCACAAATTTATTTTATTTCTGACTTAAAGCCGCAAAATTTAAAAACCACGTCTGAGCAAACGCAACTCCGGAAGAGGTGTTTCTAAGCAAATACCGGCGCTGCGATTTCATCGGTGCCCTCAGAATTTGATTCCGGGCACCGGTTCAAAAGATAGAAAAACCCGCTCGTCCGTTCACTAAACGTACCCGAGCCAAACTTCGGAAATTGATTCCGGGCACACCGGGCCTCGGAATCAGGTGCCGTCTGAAGCTGCGCTCTTGTAAAATTCCAAAGAAAATTAAGAAAAAAATTTCCTTGAAATTTGCGGGTCTTTACAGTCTTCTAAACCAAAGAGGCATGATAGTTATTTGTATCATGTATAGATTTGGTTTGAGTCTTTGATATGCCTCTTCCATCTCCCTTCGCTCATGGCCGGATGATGCTACACCGCGGATGTCGTTGGATCGGGACAACATGCTGTAGTCACACCGCGGTCACGCAGAAGTAATGCCATGATTTGGCCCGGCTCCAGGACGACACCCTGCGGTGGTTCGCAGTGATAGTATTCGATGAGTCTTGTGATCAATGTTGAGACCGAAGAATCAGAATTTCTGCCGGCATGGCGACGCCCGGAATGTTTCACCACCTCCTCCCGCTCCCTTCGCTCCTGGCCAGAAGATGATGCCCCACAGATGTTGCTGGACCGGGCCGACATGCTGCGGTTACACCGCAGTCACCCCGCGGTCATGCCGCGGTCACGCTGCGGTCACGCCGCGGTCATGCTGTGGTAATGCCGTGATTTGGCCCTGCTCTATGACGACACCCCGTGGCGGTTCACAGTGAGATTACTCCGTGAGTCTTTTTATCAATGTTGAGATTGACTATTCACAATTTCTGCTGGCGGGTCGACGACCGGAATGCTGCCCCGCCTCCTCCCACTCCCTTCCCTCCTGGCCGAATGATGTTGCACTATAATCCACAACTCAAAACATACCCCCAGCTAATTAAATTAACCATTTTTATTCTATAATATAAATACATCTATTCATTTATTCCAACCTTATAATAAAAAATAAAAAAACTGAAAATGTTTTAAGAAAAAGAAACCATCCCAACCACATCAAAATCCAAACAAAAAAGATGGTCCAAGGTAAATGAATCCATTCTACCAATCAATCATAAAAAATGGTCCCTAGAATCTTCAGGATAAAGGCCCACACAAGGTAACACCATACTTATACAAAACATCTCTCTTAAAAAATCCTCGTTTTTCCCACTACACCAAAATCCCCACACTCACCAAAACAAAACTTACCCAACATGAAGTCCGACTACAAACAACCAAATTTTGAATACATGTTCAACCACTCCCACAATCACTCTTAATGTTAATTCTATATTTTCCTTCCTAAAAATAATAAAACCCTCCAACACACTTAATTAATACGAACTCATAAGCCTCACAACATAATAACCCCTAACCCAGCACAACTATAAACATTAAGAAGACACAACCCAATCCTACAACTAGGCCACCCAGTTTTAGTCCAACTGCATAAAACGTTCATCCATTTCAAAATCAATAAATATCTCAAAATGAGTGGCCATTAAAACATCTGCACCACCCCATAGTCCCAACCACACTCACACATGAACAACACATACACATGGCCTAACAGAACCATACACAACACACATCCCCAGCAATAGGACCATGATTATTCAACAGTCACGCTCTAATTCCACTTTAAAATTAGGGGTCATCACATAGAATGTTTGATAATAGGAATCCATTTAATTTAACAGGAATACATTATATATCATGTTTTTCATGTTCAAAACAGTTCCTCAAAATATTAAGAACAATACTTCATGATTACGGTGTGCAAACATTGACCGCCTATAGCCAGGATTTTCAGAAGACCTATGCCCATAACAATTCAAAACGTGGAACAAATTTAATAGTCAAAAAAAATTAAACCATTATCATCATCTTTATATCCTCTCATGTATTGCATCAATAAATATGTTTTCATCCATATTCATGAGAAAATATCATCACACCAACCCCGCCTGATAAAAAATAAAAGATAGACAAGGGAACCCCTACATGGAACAAATGAGGAAAACCAATTCTTCCTTGTGTAAAAAATATGGGGTCTTCCAAGTAGCAGGAAAGAATCCATGGTAGAACCAAACATACTAAAACATCATCTCTACATGACTCCTCAAGGGAGAGAGGTTTTGGGTGAACCAGGAGAAAACAAAAGGGTTTAATAGAAGAGAGTATTTGGACATTAGAAAGGCTGGATCCTTAATGTAAGGTGCAAAATTTTTCAAAGTCCATTAAAAAATGATCATGACTTTGAATATATGGATTATGTGTCAAAAGAGATTGAGGTTTTTATTTGATATATACCATTCGAAACAACCCAAAATCTCTCTAAATATGGCATTTAACTCAATTAACATCAAAGGAAACATCGAAGGGGTGAACCTAGAAAAGCTGGGATAAACTAGAAATGACTCATAGACTAGTAAGATGAGACTGTACAGATTAAATATCATCTCCATGAATAGTATAATATCTTAAATCTTAAAATGATTTTATTAAAGCCTTTAATTCACTGTGAGAACATAAATTTTATTCTCATTACTTCTTAAAATGATCAAGAAATCCTTTGATTATGTATTCAATGTATCAAAATATTGTTTATCTTTTTATTTAGATGATTGGCCTCTATCAACAGTGGGATATGATGGATCTCCAATTTACTAAATAGTGGCAAAGAATGCAGTCTCAAAAACCCCATTAATATTAGTATGAATAAATAGTTCTGTTTCTATGTAATCATTTATGATAGAAATTGATTGGATTTGGACTATCATTTTAGTGTCAAAATATACTAGTTGATATTGATGATTTATTTTATCATTGTATTTAACTTTTTCTTCAGTAAAATAACTTTGAATATTATTTTCATCATGATTGATAATAAAATCCTCTTTCTATTCTTTGTTCAATGGTTGAGTAATTTCACTAGATACTGAAACCACTATGTTTTTTGCAAGAACTGTAGTACCCTAAAATGTGTGTTTGTTCCTCTGATTATGCCATATTACACGGGCCTCAAACTATGATTACCCCAAATGTTATTCTATATATTGAGGTAATATATTTCAGTTTCTATATTAGAGATTTTGTATCTAAATCTTTTTCTCTTTTCTTGAACTTGGTAATCTATTATTGATATTGAATTATCTTCTTCATGAATTTTCACTGAAGTTGCAGATCCTAAAATCCCTCACCCATCATATGAAATATGACCCAATCATTGTTGGTATTGTTCAAAAAATGTTAATAGTTTCAGAATCACATAATCAATATAGTAGACCACTCAAATCACCTATTATAAACACCATCAATCAAACCCACCTTCCTGTAACCTTACAAAACCACAAACCATCCACCAAGCACCCAACCAAAACACCGCTCCCCTAAACACCAATAATTGCAGTAATCCCACCCAACAACAAAAAAACCCAACCCTCATAGCCACTCACACCAAAATAGCTACTACAACCCAAAAGGAAGCTAGAAAGAACCCATCCAATGAAGAAAACCATCCTCTAGGAACAACATCACTAGTCCATATGCAACTCGAACCACCTACTACTTCATTATCCTTGAGGCAAAGGAAACATTCTATAATATCATGGCACCAGACCACCCCATTAGACCACTCAAAGACTCAAGAAAACAATATCCTAACATCACCATATGAAAAATACAAGCCACCAAAGGAACTCCCAACCAGTCAACCACAAACTGAACCACAACAATCCACAACAAATCCCCTACATGTAGCTAGGTAGCCGGAAAACCACAACCCAAAAAGAAACAAATCAACCAAAAACTAGAAACACCCTATTGAATCACCCACACCATGAATTCTATCCTCTACAACTGCACCTAGAATAATAACATGTGACTCTATCCGCACCACACTAGAAGCCCCTCTAGAATCATCCCCACACACTAAAATCAGGCATCCTCTACACAGGATCCTTACACTCTAAATATGACACACCCACCCAACACCATAATAACAACAACAACCCCCATAAGAACATTACCTACATGACCCACACAAGTTTAGAACCATCCAAAAATCCACTCTACATTCCTATCCCTTTCCAACTAATAAATCCAGCACTAAAAACCCATAGTGGCCCCAAAGGCAACACAACATTATAGGGTTTCCCGGAGGGGGGGGGGGGTGTTGTCTAGGCGGGGTTGTCCGATTGGGTTTCCAGGAGGGAGGGGGGTTTCCAGGAGGAAGGGGGTGTCTAGGAGGGGGTGTCCAGCAGGGGTGGTGTAAGGGTTGTCCAAGAGGGGGGGGGCTACTGTCTGGGTGGGGTTGTCTTGGGGGGTCTATCCAGGTGGGTTTCAAGGATGGGGGGTCTGTTCAGGGGGTGGAGGGGGGGGGGGGGGCTTCTGTCCGGGGGGGCTACTGTCCGGGTGGGTTTGTCCAGGGGGTTGTCTAGTAGGGATGGGGGTGTCCAAAAGGGGGGTGGGGGTCCAGCGGGGGCTTCTGTCTGGGTGGGGGGTGTCCGGGTGGGGTTGTCCAGGGGGGTCTGTCCAGGAGGGAGGGGTGTCCAAGAGGGGGGGGGGTCTATCCAATGGGGTGACTGCGGTCGGTCCAAGGAGGGAAGGTGGGCTGTAGGGGGAGGGGTGAATGGGGGGCTTTAAGATTCACATACTAACACCTTTTCTTGAGAACTTTATATTCCTTCTCAACAAGATTGGGAACTTCCAACTCCCTTATAAGATGTCCAGATCCTAATTTTATCATCAATATGCTTTGGTACTTCAACTAAAATTCAATCCATTTATCATCTGTATATTGGCATGAAACAACCTTTCTTACTTATTTACAACCTGAGATCTTGAAATCATCTCAATACACATGTTGAAGGCATTCAAGTACATGTAGCAGGTTTTAGAAATCATCCCTGACATCTCAAATTTCATTAACTTCTTGTCATTTATTAATTCAATTTATACCCCTTAATATCAGACATTATTCGGTCATTAACAGGGTTGATATAAATGCATACATCATCAATGATTTTCTCATGCACATTCTAGAAATTCCATATTTTCATGGAATATATAAGTCTAGAAGCTTCTCAAGGGTCATCTCCACTCATCTCCCGGGGGGGCTGTCCAAGGGGGGCTGTCCAGGGGGTGCAAGGGCTATACAGGGGTGTGCAAGGGGGATGTCCAGAGAGGGCGTGCAAGGTGGGTGGGGGTGTGCTAGGGGGTCTCCACAAGGGGGGGGGGCTACTGCTGGAGTGGGGGGTGGGGGCAAGGGGGCTGTCCAGGGGGGTCTGCCCGGTGGGGAGGGGGTGATGTAGGGAGGGGGTGGGGTGGTGGGATACTCTAGGAGTGTGGGGGCAGGGGTGCAAGGGGGTTATCCAGGGGTGGCATGGGGGTGCAGGGGGGCTGTCCAAGGGTGCAAGGGCTGTCCAGGGGGGTGCAAGGGCTGTGGAGGGGGGAAATGGCAGTCCAGGGGGGAGTGCAAGGGGGTCATCCAGTGGGGGCATGGGGGCTATCCATGTGGGGCATGGGGAATGTCTACGGGGTGCAAGGGGGCTGTCAGGGGGTGCAAGGGGATATCCGGGGGGTGCAAGGGTGTTGTCCGAGGGGGGTGAAAGGGGGCTATCAGGGGGCATGGGGGGCTATCCAGGGGTGAAAGGGCTGCCCAGTGGGGCTGTTCAGTGGGGGTATGGTTTTTTAAATAAATGTCAATCCCTAAATCAATGGTATTAAACCGTGGCTATAGACCTAACGCCGCCGTTTTAAACTGTGTCTAAAGCTATAGAGCCACGGTTTGGAACCATGGCTATACGCTTTTTGTGGCTTAATGTTCTGCCACAGTTTGAAACTGTTCCTAAATCCCTGTAGAAACGATTCAAACTGTGGATATAGGTCTTTCCCTATAGCCATGCCATTACCATACATGGTTCGTTGAATTATGGATATAACATATAGCCACATTTTTGGGACTTATAGCCACGGTTTAAAACCGTGGCTATAGCGTAAATTTCCACTAGTGTCAGCACCACCTTCCATCCTCAGACGGATGGTCAGACTGAGCCAACCATTTAGACCCTCAAGGTAATGTGTGGTGATTGTGACCTCGAATTCGGTCGCAACTAGGAGGATCACTTACCATTGATGGAGTTTTCATACAACAACAACTATCACTCCACCATAGTGATGGATACTTTTGAGGCATTATATGGGCAACCTTGCCGATCACCCATGTTTTTGACAGAACATGGAGAGTCAGCATTGGTGGGACCAGAGATAGTACATGCTTCCATAGAGAAGTTGAAGATCATCCAGGAGAAGATGAAGACTGCACAGAGTAGAAAGAAGTCATATGATGAGAGGAGACAGTGACCTATGGAATTCGAGGATGGGGACCACATATTTCTACGGGTCTCACCTCGATGAGGACTAAATTTTTTTGGCTGAGGTGGCATGTTATATCTGATATTTATTGGACCTTTTCAGGTCCTCAACATAGATGGAGAGGTGTCTTACCGCTTAGCTCTTCCACCTCAGTTGCACCAGGTGCATGTGGTTTTCCACAAATCCTAGATGAGGAGATACGTGCATGACCCTTCTCACATCATCAACCATGTATAGCTATACATCGACGATGGAGATACATTCATGGAGGTTCCAGAAGTGATTGAGGATCAACAAGAGTGGTTCCTATATGGACGGTTCATAACTATGGTGTGCGTTCGCTGGTAGCACGAGAACCTCCAAGTGAGCACATGTGAGTAAGAGGTGCAGATCCGTGCTATGTACCCCCACATGTTCCCTTAGTTCGAGTTGTAGCTTATGGGGACATAAATCCCTGAGGTGGGGAGAATTTCAAGACCTGGAAATTCTGTGGAATTTTTTTTGTTAAATTGATGGGAATTTTACGAGTCCGTGACAATTTATGGCACATGATTCCGAGGCCTGGTGTGCCCGGAATATATTTTTGAATCTTTGATTGAGTGTGTTCATTAAACATACGAGCATGTTTTTATAACTTCTGAACTGGTGATCATAATTGAAATTAGAGGACACTGTTAAACTCATAGTGGCGATATTCATATAATAAGACTATCACCTCTATGATAGTGGGACAAGATTAAAAGATAGTTTTTGGGTTTTTAGATATTGAATTAAATAAAAATTAAGTGTATTGATTAATTTTTATTTGTTGGTTAAAACATCCACATGGAAGTTGGAGGTGGGACCACCACACCTTAACCTCCCATGAGAGGTCATGGTGGTGAGGCCCACCAGAACTCAACATCCCATGTGAGGGTTAATGTAGTGGGGACCACCCAAGACCACATAACCTCCCAATTTGAATAATATGGGTGGGATCCAACCGACCCCTATTAAATGAGAGGAGAGGAAAACCAGTCAACCCCACGTTTAATGTGGAGGAGCCTCTTGAGCTTCCTCCACATTAATGTTGCAAACACACCCAATTAACGGGGCCAAATCCTTCCATTAATTTGACTATTCCATTAAATGTTTATTTTTATTTCTGAAATATTTACAAGGAAATAATAGATTTTATAATCTATAATTTGGAACATCTATTCTTTTGGGGAGAGGAGAGCTTGTGTGAAGAAGAGTTCTACAAGGAATAACCTCATCTTCCAACGAAGAACGCCGGCAATGATCTTCTTCGAACTTAATCACTGGACACTTACCGACGTGGAGAGTCTCCCACAACTCACATGCAAGCTCGGGATTGGAAGTGTGTGGCAGACGAGATGAACAACGATCACCTTCATCTTCGTCTCGTGACATTTTTGGTGATCAACCAACAATGGTAGGGGTTGTTTTCTGTTATGTTCCATGTTCTTATTTTATATTAAAATGAATAATGATGTTATGCTTCTTCTTGAGGTTGGGTAGTTGTTGATCGATCTCCTATATTGATGAGCCATGTGTTATCACCCTAAAGGCGGAGGGTGCAGGTCAAAAAAAATGTCTCGACCCCTCCGTCATTCATTTTTTTGACGATCATCGTCATGAAAATGTAACAATTAAGTGGCGTTGAAGGCGGAGAAGGAAATAGACAACGACCGTACTTCCCACAGCCTCCAAAAACTATGCCGCCCCGCGGCGTTTCGTTGCTCCGGGTCGAACCACGGCCCTCTGTCCCGTCCGCCCTAGCCATGACGTTCACCAGCCGAACCGGCCGAGCCACCCCGGCCCGCACAGCCATTGGCCTCCTGTGTGCCCCGTCCGAACACCACCTGCTCGCGCTGGCCGGATCCACACAGAACCTTGCCAGCCCGGCCTCCTGGCCTCCCCGCCACCCATCGACCCGGTTGGCACCCTGCTCGGCAGCCTGTCAGCCCACCTAGCACCCTGATCGGCCACCCGCCGGTCTGCCCGGCACACTACCCGTCCCCCCGCTGGCCTGCCTGGCGCCCTGCACAGCCGCCTACTGTGTAAAGACCTAGAAATATATGGGTAAAGTTTTTTCATAAATACATGGGAATTTTACGACTCTGCAAAAACTTATGGCGCATGATTCTGAGGGCATGGTTGAACTCACAACACCAGTATTAACTTAAGAAGACTTTTACCTCGACGTCAGATGGTCGTGAATGAAAGTTCATTTTTGGGTTTGTATGATTAAATTAAATAAAAATAATGTCGTAGAATTTTTTTTATTTTTAGTTGGTTAAAAATTCCAAGTAGAGGTTGGAGGTGGGGGCCACCACACCTAACCTCTCATGAGAGGTTATGGTGGTGGGGACCAACCGAGGTCTAAAACCCCTCTTCATGTGGGGTTAATGTGGTGGGGACAACCCGAGAACACGTAAACTCATGAACACTCCTCATTAAGGAGGGGGAGCCTCCAGATCTCATCTACACTTAATGGTTCCAACCCATCCCATTTAATTAATTAAGCCACATCAATTAAATAAATTCCCCCTATTGAATTTATGCCAACGAACATAATATACAACATAATATATTATTTGGGGGGGGGCTAATCTGTTGTTGGAAAGGAGGATTGAGGGGAAGAGGCTCTATTGGGGATTGAAAACCAATGTGGAAAGGCTCTCTGAAAAACAACGCCAATAAAGAACTTCGACATTCTTCACCCTTTTTCCTCAGATACGACGAACGATGCCCATACTTTTTCCTTGTCACCGCCAACAAATGATATGAGGTATGGTTTCGAACATTGTTATTGTTCCTCGTTATTAATTTTCCATTGTGGTTTAGAATTCGATTTCTCTTGATATCACCCTAACGCGGAGGGTGCGGGCTGAACAAACACCACCAGACCCCTCCACCTTCACTGTGGAAATTGACACTTAACACAGCTTGAGACTGGAATGAGAGACTCTTGTCAATGATGTCCGTTGTTAGAAGGAAATGTCCTAAGGTGTGTGTGAAGTCTACCAGAATGAGAAATGGGCCACCAGAACTCATCAGGTGACCCACAGGAAGATCACGACCGATGGAACTGACGAGCATCAACGCATGGTGGCAGCGGCACAACCTCGCCACCGAGAGAGTAGCCGCAGCCACTGGTCGCGACGGAGCAGCGGTGGCCGGCGCAAGGCCCTTCGCAAGGAAGACCGGAAGCCTGAGTTGTCGGGCCACCGAAAGGGGTGTATAACAACCAGTGTCATGTGAGGAGAGGGATGACTGCTCGGCTAACCAAAAATAGTGGGACCTCTCTATGTCCCGTAGAACACACCAGTGCCTGCCTGACACCGGTTCCACCTGCCTGAATGGGTAAGCCTTTCGGGAACCAGTGGGCGCGACCTACCCCTAGTACACGGCTAGGAAGGACTCTTGTGGGTCTCCGGGCCGTCAAGACGCTGGCCCGAACCCGGTGCAGGCCAGACCGAGCATGGGCCGGACCCAACGCGGACTGGGCCGCCCCCTCAGGTCAGGTTGCCCCCTCGGGCAGGGTCGGACCTGAGGGCTAGGTCAGACTCGAGGACAGGGTCAGACCAGTGGGCTAAGTCAGACACACGGACCGGGTCAGACCCTAGTCTGGACCTGGGTCGGGCCGGATCAGTTCGACTGGGCCGGTCCGGACCTGGACCCGTTTGACCCGATTTCACCTTTTAGCCTATAACTTGGGCTATGACTGTCCGATTGAAGAACCGTCGGCAGCGACGATAAGCATGGAGATAGATGGTTCTTTTGGTATAACCTACTCTATATTTTGACATATTTGAAAAATGACCGGGTTGGACCAAACTTAAATTCAACCGGGACTTCGGAACAGAAATGAAAATAACTCACACTACTGAAAATCAGGCTTTTAGCGACCGCCAATGGCGGTCGCTAACGGCCTTTAGCGGCCGCTCAGCGACCTCCATTGGCTGTCGCTGTTGCCTCGTCGCTAGAGGCTTTCAGCGACCGCTAATGGCGGTCGCTATAGAAAGCCGGCAGATCGGCCTTCAGCGACCGCCAAGTGGACGCTGCAGCCCCTCTGCCGGGCACCCTATAGCGACCGCCTATGGCGGTCGCTAGTTTAAAAAAAAATTTAAATTTTTTTTTTATTGAATTGAAAATATAAATATTTAAATATTCATATATATACTATAAAATACAATATTTTAAATATATATATATATAATATATATAATATATTTTAAATGTTTTAATATATATATAATATATATAAAATATCAAATCATTGTGCTATAATAATTTAAAAACTTCGATTCAAGAAATAATCTCATTTCAGGTCTTTCGGAGCACGTTTGCTCCGAATGGGACCGTCGCACGCCGTTTTGGTGTTTTATGGCGCCGGAAACGCGTTTCCGGCCGCAGCGGTCAAACGGCACCTCCGAATGAGGTGCCGTCTAGCCGACCATTTCACAATTCACGCCCCGGATGTTGTCGTACAGTTTCGTGGCATTCGGAGGTCGTTCGGGTGGTTTTGACCCCCCAACGCGCCATTTCAGCGTGCGCCGCACTGCTGAAAAGGACACAATCGGACGTGCCGCGCGCACCGCACGTCCGATGGACGTGCGGCCTCCTCCTGAATCTCAGTAATAATATTTCTATCGTTCCCGTGCAGTTTCAGGTCTTTCGGAGCACGTTTGCTCCGAATGGGACCGCCGCACGCCGTTTTGGTGTTTTAGGGGGCCGGAAACGCGTTTCCGGCCGCCGCGGTCAAACGGCACCTCCGAATGAGGTTCCGTCTGGCCGACCATTTCAAAATTCACGCCCCGGATTTTTTCGTACGGTTTCGTTGGATTCGGAGGTCGTTCGGGTGGTTTTGACCCCCCAACGCGCCATTTCAGCGCGCGCCGCGCTGCTGAAAAGGACACAATCGGACGTGCCGCGCGCACCGCATGTCCGATGGACGTGCGGACTCCTGCTGCATCTCAGGAATAATATTTCTATCGTTCTCGTGCGGTTTCAGGTCGTTCGGAGCACATTTGCTCCGAATGGGACCGCCGCACGCCGTTTTGGTGTTTTATGGTGCCGGAAACGCGTTTCCGGACGCCGCGGTCACACGGAACCTCCGAATGAGGTGCCTTCTGGCCGACCATTTCACAATTCACGCCCCAGATGTTGTCATACGGTTTCGTGGCATTTGGAGGTCGTTTGGGTGGTTTTGACCCCCCAACGCGCCATTTCAGCGCGCGCCGCGCTGCTGAAAAGGACACAATCGGACGTGTCGTGCGCACCGCAGATCCGATGGACGTGCGGCCTCCTCCTGCATCTCAGAAATAATATTTCTATCGTTCCCGTGCGGTTTCAGGTCGTTCGGAGCACGTTTGCTCCGAATTGGACCGCCGCACGCCGTTTTGGTGTTTTATGGTGCTGGAAACGCGTTTCCGGCCGCCGCGGTCACACGGCACCTCCGAATGAGGTGCCGTCTAGCCGACCATTTCACAATTCACGCCCCGGATGTTGTCGTACGGTTTCGTGGCATTCGGAGGTCGTTCAAGTGGTTTTGACCCCCCAACGCGCCATTTCAGCGCGCGCCGCGCTGCTGAAAAGGACACAATCGGACGTGCCGCGCGCACCGCACGTCCGATGGATGTGCGGCCTCCTTCTTCATCTCAGGAATAATATTTCTATCGTTCCCATGCGGTTTCAGGTCGTTCGGAGCACGTTTGCTCCGAACTGGACCGCCGCACTCCGTTTTGGTGTTTTATGGCGCCGGAAACGCATTTCCGGCCGCCGCGGTCACACGGCTCCTCCGAATGAGCTGCCGTCTGGCCGAAAATTTCACAATTCATGACCCGGATATTGTCGTACGGTTTCGTGGCATTCAGAGGTCGTTCGGGTGGTTTTGACCCCCCAACGCGCCATTTCAGTGCGCGCCGCGCTGCTGAAAAGGACACACTTGGACGTGCCACGCGCACCGCACGTCCGATGGACGTGCGGCCTCCTCCTGCATCTCAGGAATAATATTTATATCGTTTACGTGAGGAATCAGGTCGTTCGGAGCACGTTTTCTCCGAATGGGATCGCCGCACGCCGTTTTGGTGTTTTGTGGCGCCGGAAACGCGTTTCCGGCCGCCGCGGTCACACGGCACCTCCGAATGAGGTGTTGTCTAGCCGACCATTTCACAATTCACGCCCCGGATGTTGTCGTACAGTTTCGTGGCATTCGGAGGTCGTTCGGGTGGTTTTGACCCCCCAACGCGTCATTTCAGCGTGCGCCGCGCTGCTGAAAAGGACACAATCGGACGTGCCGCGCGCACCGCACGTCCGATGGACGTGCGGCCTCCTCCTGAATCTCAGGAATAATATTTCTATCGTTCCCGTGCAGTTTCAGGTCTTTCGGAGCACATTTGCTCCGAATGGGACCGCCGCACGCCGTTTTGGTGTTTTAGGGCGCCGGAAACGCGTTTCCGGCCGCCGCGGTCAAACGGCACCTCCGAATGAGGTGCCTTCTGGCCGACCATTTCCCAATTCACGCCCCGGATTTTGTCGTACGGTTTCGTGGCATTCAGAGGTCGTTCGGGTGGTTTTGACCCCCCAACGCGCCATTTCAGCGCGCGCCGCGCTGCTGAAAAGGACACAATCGGACGTGCCGCGCGTACCGCATGTCCAATGGACGTGCGGCCTCCTCCTGCATCTCAGGAATAATATTTCTATCATTCCCATGCAGTTTCAGGTCGTTCGGAGCACGTTTGCTCCGAATGGGACCACCGCACGCCGTTTTGGTGTTTTATGGTGCTGGAAACGCGTTTCCGGCCGCCGCGGTCACACAGAACCTCCGAATGAGGTTTCTTCTGGCCGACCATTTCACAATTCACGCCCCAGATGTTGTCATACGGTTTCGTGGCATTTGGAGGTCGTTTGGGTGGTTTTGACCCCCCCAACGCGCAATTTGAGCGCGCGCCGCGCTGCTGAAAAGGACACAATCGGACGTGCCGTGCGCACCGCACATCCGATGGACGTGCGGCCTCCTCCTGCATCTCAGAAATAATATTTCTATCGTTCCCGTGTGGTTTCAGGTCGTTCGGAGCACGTTTGCTCCGAATTGGACCGCCGCACGCCGTTTTGGTGTTTTATGGTGCTGGAAACGCGTTTTCGGCCGCCGCGGTCACACGGCACCTCAGAATGAGGTGCCGTCTAGCCAACCATTTCACAATTCACGCCCCGGATGTTGTCGTACAGTTTCGTGGCATTCGGAGGTCGTTCGGGTGGTTTTGACCCCCCAACGCGCCATTTCAGCGCGCGCCGCGCTGCTGAAAAGGACACAATCGGACGTGCCGCGTGCACCGCACGTCCGATGGACGTGCGGCCTCATTCTTCATCTCAGGAATAATATTTCGATCATTCCCGTGCGGTTTCAGGTTGTTCGGAGCACGTTTGCTTCGAATTGGACCGCCGCACTCCGTTTTGGTGTTTTATGGCGCCGGAAACGCGTTTCCGGCCGCCGCGGTCACACGGCTCCTCCGAATGAGCTTCCGTATGGCCGAAAATTTCACAATTCACGCCCCGGATATTGTCGTACGGTTTTGTGGAATTCAGAGGTCGTTCGGGTGGTTTTGACCCCCCAACGCGCCATTTCAGCGCGCGCCGTGCTGCTGAAAAGGACACAATTGGACGTGCCATGCGCACCGCACGTCCGATGAACGTGCGGCCTCCTCCTTCATCTCAGGAATAATATTTCTATCGTTTCCATGAGGTTTCAGGTCGTTCGGAGCACGTTTGCTCCGAATGGGACCGCCGCACGCCGTTTTGGTGTTTTGCGGCGCCGAAAACGCGTTTCCGGCCGCCGCGGTCATACGGCACCTCCGAATGAGGTTCCGTCTGGCCGAACATTTCACAATTCACACCCCGGATGTTGTCGTACGGTTTCGTGGCATTCGGAGGTCGTTCGGGTGGTTTTGACCCCCCAACGCGCCATTTCAGCGCGCGCCGCGCTGCTGAAAAGGACACAATCGGATGTGCCGCGCGCACCGCACGTCCGATGGACGTGCGGCCTCCTCCTGCATCTCAAGAATAATATTTATATCGTTCCCGTTCTGTTTCAGGTCTTTCGGAGCACGTTTGCTCCGAATGGGACCGCCGCACGCCGTTTTGGTGTTTTAGGGTGCCAGAAACGCGTTTCCGGCCGCCGCGGTCAAACGGCACCTCTGAATGTGGTGTCGTCTAGCCGACCATTTCACAATTCACGCTCCGGATGTTGTCGTACGGTTTCGTGGCATTCGGAGGTCGTTCGGGTGGTTTTGACCCCCCAACGCGCCATTTGAGCGCGTGTCGCGCTGCTGAAAAGGACACAATCGGACGTGCCGCGCAACGCACGTCCGATGGACGTGCGGCCTCCTCCTGCATCTCAGGAATAATATTTCTATCGTTTCCGTGCGGTTTTAGGTCTTTCGGAGCACGTTTGCTCTGATTGGGACCGCCGCACGCCGTTTTGGTGTTTTATGGCACCAGAAACGTGTTTCCGGCCGCCGCGGTCAAACGGCACCTCCGAATGAGGTTCCGTTTATCCGACCATTTCACAATTCAAGCCTCGGATGTTGTCGTACGGTTTCGTGGCATTTGGAGGTCGTTCTGGTGGTTTTGACCCCCCAACGCGCCATTTCAGCGCGCGCCGCACTGCTGAAAAGGACATAATCGGACGTGCCGCGCGCACCGCACGGCCGATGGACGTTCGGCCTCCTCCTGCATCTCAGGAATAATATTTCTATCGTTCCCGTGCTGTTTCAGGTCATTTGGAGCACGTTTGCTCCGAATTGGACCGTCGCACGCCGTTTTGGTGTTTTAGGGCACCGAAAACGCGTTTCCGGCCGCCGCGGTCAAACGGCACCTTCGAATGAGGTGCCGTCTAACCGACCATTTCACAATTCACGCCCCGGATGTTGTCGTACGGTTTCGTGGCATTCGGAGGTCGTTCGGGTGGTTTTGACCCCCCAACGCGCCATTTCAGCGCGCGCCGCGCTGCTGAAAAGGACACAATCGGATGTGCCGCGCGCACCGCACGTCCGATGGACGTGCGGCCTCCTACTGCATCTCAGGAATAATATTTATATCGTTCGCGTTCTGTTTCAGGTCTTTCATAGCACGTTTGCTCCGAATGGGACCGCCGCACGCCGTTTTGGTGTTTTAGGGTGCCAGAAACGCGTTTCCGGCCGCCGCGGTCAAACGGCACCTCCGAATGAGGTTCCGTCTAGCCGAACATTTCACAATTCACGCTCCGGATGTTGTCGTACGGTTTCGTGGCATTCGGAGGTCGTTCGGGTGGTTTTGACCCCCCAACGCGCCATTTCAGCGCGCGTCGCGCTGCTGAAAAGGACACAATCGGACGTGCCGCGCGCAACGCACGTCCGATGAACGTGCGGCCTCCTCCTGCATCTCAGGAATAATATTTCTATCGTTCCCGTGCGGTTTCAGGTCTTTCGGAGCACGTTTGCTCAGAATGGGACCGCCGCACGCCGTTTTGGTGTTTTATGGCACCGGAAACGTGTTTCCGGCCGCCGCGGTCAAACGGCACCTCCGAATGAGGTGCCGTCTATCCGACCATTTCACAATTCAAGCCTCGGATGTTGTCGTACGGTTTCGTGGCATTTGGAGGTCGTTCGGGTGGTTTTGACCCCCCAACGCACCATTTCAGCGCGCGCCGCGCTGCTGAAAAGGACACAATCGGACGTGCCGCGCGCACCGCACGCCCGATGGACGTGCGGCCTCCTCCTGCATCTCAGGAATAATATTTCTATCGTTCCCGTGCGGTTTCAGGTCATTTGGAGCACGTTTGCTCCGAATTGGACTGTCGCACGCCGTTTTGGTGTTTTAGGGCACCAGAAACGCGTTTCCGGCCGCCGTGGTCAAACGGCACCTCTGAATGAGGTGCCGTCTAGCCGACCATTTCAAAATTCACGCCCCGGATGTTGTCGTACGGTTTCGTGGCATTCGGAGGTCGTTCGGGTGGTTTTGACCCCCCAACGCGCCATTTCAGCGCGCGCCGCGCTGCTGAAAAGGACACAATCGGACGTGCCGCGCGCACCGCACATCCGATGGACGTGTGGCCTCCTCCTACATCTCAGGAATAATATTTCTATCGTCCCCGTGCGGTTTCAGGTCTATTGGAGCACGTTTGCTCCAAATGGGACCACCGCACGCCGTTTTGGTGTTTTATGGCGCCCGAAACGCATTTCCGGCTGCCGCGGTCACACGGCACCTCCAAATGAGGTGTCGTCTGGCCGACCATTTCACAATTCACGCCCCGGATGTTGTCGTACGGTTTTGTGGCATTCGGAGGTTGTTCGGGTGGTTTTGACCCCCCAACGCGCCATTTCAGCGCGCGTCGCGCTGCTGAAAATGACACAATCGGACGTGCCGCGCGCACCGCACGTCCGATGGACGTGAGGCCTCCTCCTGCATTTCAGGAATAATATTTCTATCATTCCCGTGCGGTTTCAGGTCGTTCGGAGCACGTTTGCTCCGAATTGGACCGCCGCACGCCGTTTTGGTGTTTTGCGGCGCCGGAAACGCGTTTCCGGCCGCCGCGGTCACACGGCACCTCCGAATGAGGTGCTGTCTAGCCGACCATTTCAATATTCACGCCCCGGATTTTGTCGTACGGTTTCGTGGCATTCGGAGGACGTTCGGGTGGTTTTGTCCCCCCAACGCGCCATTTCAGCGCGCGCCGCGCTGCTGAAAAGGACACAATCGGACGTGCCACGCGCACCGCACATCCGATGGATGTGCGGACTCCTCCTGCATCTCAGGAATAATATTTCTATCTTTCCCGTGCGGTTTCAGGTCGTTCGGAGCACGTTTTCTCCGAATGGGACCACCGCACGCCGTTTTGGTGTTTTGGGGCGCCGGAAACGTGTTTCCGGATTCCGCGGTCACACGGCACCTCCGAATGAGGTGCCGTCTGGCCGACCATTTCACAATTCACTCCCCCGATGTTGTCGTACAGTTTCGTGGCATTCGGAGGTCGTTCGGGTGGTTTTGACCCCCCAACGTGCCATTTCAGCGCGCGCCGCACTGCTGAAAAAGACACAATCGGACATGCCACGCGCACCGCACGTCCGATGGACGTGCGGCCTCCTCCTGCATCTCAGGAATAATATTTATATCGTTCCCGTTCTGTTTCAGGTCTTTTGGAGCACGTTTGCTCCGAATGGGACCGCCCCACGCCGTTTTGGTGTTTTATGGTGCCCGAAACGCGTTTCCGGCCGCCGCGGTCAAACGGCACCTCCGAATGAGGTGTCGTCTGGCCGACCATTTCACAACTCACGCTCCAGATGTTGTCGTACGGTTTCGTGGCATTCGGAGGTCGTTCGGGTGGTTTTGACCCCCCAACGCGCCATTTCAGCGCGCGTCGCGCTGCTCAAAAGGACACAATCGGATGTGCCGCGCGCACCGCACGTCCGATGGATGTGCGGCCTCCTCCTGCATCTCAGGAATAATATTTCTATCGTTCCCGTGTGGTTTCAGGTCTTTCGGAGCATGTTTGCTCTGAATGGGATCGTCGCACGCCGTTTTGGTGTTTTATGGCACCGGAAACGTGTTTCCGGCCGCCGCGGTCAAGCGGCACCTCCGAATGAGGTTTCGTCTATCCGAACATTTCACAATTCAAGCCTCGAATGTTGTCGTACAGTTTCGTGGCATTAGGAGGTCGTTCGGGTGGTTTTGACCCCCCAACGCGCCATTTCAGCGCGCGCCGCGCTGCTGAAAAGGACACAATCGGACGTGCCGCGCGCACCGCACGCCCGATGGATGTGCGGCCTCCTCCTGCATCTCAGGAATAATATTTCTATCGTTCCCGTGCGGTTTCAGGTCGTTTGGAGCACGTTTGCTCCGAATTGGACCGTCGCATGCCGTTTTGGTGTTTTAGGGCGCCAGAAACGCGTTTCCGGCCGCCGCGGTCAAACGGCACCTCCGAATGAGGTTCCGTCTGGCCGACCATTTTACAATTCACGCCCCGGATGTTGTCGTACGGTTTCGTGGCATTCGGAGGTCGTTCGGGTGGTTTTGACCCCCCAACGCGCCATTTCAGCGCGCGCCGCGCTGCTGAAAAGGACACAATCGGACGTGCCGCGCGCACCGCACATCCGATGGACGTGTGGCCTCCTCCTACATCTCAGGAATAATATTTCTATCATTCCCGTGCGGTTTCAGGTCTTTTGGAGCACGTTGCTCCAAATGGGACCACCGCACGCCGTTTTGGTGTTTTATGGCGCCCGAAACGCGTTTCCGGCCGCCGCGGTCACACAGCACCTTTAAATGGGGTGTCGTCTGGCCGACCATTTCACAATTCACGCCCCGGATGTTGTCGTACGGTTTCGTGGTATTCGGAGGTTGTTCGGGTGGTTTTGACCCCCCCAACGCGCCATTTCAGCTCGCGCCGCGCTGCTGAATATGACACAATCGGACGTGCCGTGCGCACCGCACGTCCGATGGACGTGAGGCCTCCTCCTGCATTTCAGGAATAATATTTCTATCGTTCCCGTGCGGTTTCAGGTCGTTCGGAGCACGTTTGCTCTGAATTGGACCGCCGCACGCCGTTTTGGTGTTTTATGGCGCCGGAAACGCGTTTCCGGCCGCCGCGGTCACACGGCACCTCCGAATGAGGTGCCGTCTAGCCGACCATTTCACTATTCACGCCCCGGATGTTGTCGTACGGTTTCGTGGCATTCGGAGGACGTTCGGGTGGTTTTGACCCCCCAATGCGCCATTTCAGCGCGCGCCGCGCTGCTGAAAAGGACACAATCGGACGTGCCACACGCACCGCACGTCCGATGGAGGTGCGGCCTCCTCCTGCATCTCAGGAATAATATTTCTATCGTTCCCGTGCGGTTTCAGGTCGTTCGGAGCACGTTTGCTCCGAATGGGACCACCGCACGCCGTTTTGGTGTTTTGTGGCGCCGGAAACGTGTTTCCGGCCGCCGCGGTCACACGGCACCTCCGAATGAGGTGTCTTCTGGCCGACCATTTCACAATACACGCCTCGGATGTTTTCGTATGGTTTCGTGGCATTTGGAGGTCATTCGGGTGGTTTTGACCCCCCCAACGCGCCATTTCAGCGCGTGCCGCGCTGCTGAAAAAGACACAATCGGACGTGCCGCACGTACCGCACGTCCGATGGACGTGCGGCCTCCTCCTGCATCTCAGGAATAATATTTCTATCGTTCCCGTGCTGTTTCAGGTCGTTTGGAGCACGTTTGCTCTGAATTGGACCGCTGCACGCCGTTTTGGTGTTTTATGGCGCCGGAAACGCGTTTCCGGCCGCCGCGGTCACACGGCACCTCCGAATGAGGTGCCGTCTGGCCGAAAATTTCACAATTCACGCCCCTGATGTTTTCGTACGGTTTCGTGGCATTCGGAGGTCGTTCTGGTGGTTTGACCCCCCAACACGCCATTTCAGTGCGCGCCGCGCTGCTGAAAAGGACACAATCGGACGTGCCGCGCGCACCGCACGTCCGATGGATGTGAGGCCTCCTCCTACATATCAGGAATAATATTTCTATCATTCCCGTGCGGTTTTAGGTCGTTCGGAGCATGTTTGCTCCGAATTGGACCGTCGCACGCCGTTTTGGTGTTTTTTGGCGCCAAAAACGCGTTTCCGGCCACCGCGGTCACACGGCACCTCGGAATGAGGTACCGTCTGGCCGACCATTTCACAATTCACGCCCTGGATGTTGTCGTACGGTTTCGTGGCATTTGGAGGTCGTTCGGGTGGTTTTGACCCCCCAACGCGCCATTTCAGCGCGCGCCGCGCTGCTGAAAAGGACACAATCGGACGTTCCACGCGCACCGCACGTCCGATGGACGTGCGGCCTCCTCCGGCATCTCAGGAATAATATTTCTATCGTTCCCGTGCGGTTTCAGGTCGTTCGGAGCACGTTTGCTTCGAATTGGACCGCCGCAGGCCGTTTTGGTGTTTTGGGGCGCCGGAAATGCGTTTCCGGCCGCCGCGGTCACACGACACCCTCGAATGAGGTTCCGTCTGGCCGACCATTTCACAATTCACGCCTCGGATGTTGTCGTACGGTTTCGTGGCATTCAGAGGTCGTTCGGGTGGTTTTGACCCCCCAACGCGCCATTTCAGCGCGCGTCGCGTTGCTGAAAAGGACACAATCGGACACGCCGCGCGTACCGCATGTCCGATGGACGTGCGGCCTCCTCCTGCATCTCAGGAATTATATTTCTATCGTTCCCGTGCGGTTTCAGGTCGTTCGGAGCACGTTTGCTCCGAATGGGACCGCCGCACGCCGTTTTGGTGTTTAATGGCGCCCGAAACGCGTTTCCGGCTGCCGCGGTCACACGGCACCTCCGAATGAGGTGCTGTCTGGCCGACCATTTCAAAATTCACGCCCCGGATGTTGTCGTACGGTTTCGTGGCATTCGGAGGTCGTTCGGGTGGTTTTGACCCCCCAACGCGCCATTTCAGCGCGCGCCGCGCTGCTAAAAAGGACACAATCGGACGTGCCGCGCGAACCGCACGTCCGATGGACGTGCAGCCTCCTCCTGCATCTCAGGAATAATATTTCTATCGTTACCGTGCGGTTTTAGGTCGTTCGGAGCACGTTTGCTCAGAATTGGACCGCCGCACGCCGTTTTGGTGTTTTATGGCGCCCGAAACGCGTTTCCGGCTACCGCGGTCACACGGCACCTCCGAATGAGGTGCCGTCTGGCCGACCATTTCACAATTCACGCCCCGGATGTTGTCGTACGGTTTTGTGGCATTCGGAGGTCGTTCGGGTGGTTTTGACCCCCCAACGCGCCATTTCAGCGCGCGCCGCGCTGCTGAAAAGGACACAATCGGACGTGCCGCGCGCACCGCACGTCCGATGGACGTGCGGCCTCCTCCTGCATCTCAGGAATAATATTTCTATTGTTCCCGTGCGGTTTCAGGTTGTTCGGAGAACGTTTGCTCCGAATTGGACCGCCGCACACCGTTTTGGTGTTTTTTGGCGCCGGAAACGCGTTTCCGGCCACCGCGGTCACACAGCAACTCCGAATGAGGTTCCGTCTGTCCGACCATTTCACAATTCACGCCCCGGATGTTGTCGTACGGTTTCGTGGCATTCGGAGGTCGTTCGGGTGGTTTTCACCCTCCAACGCGTCATTTCAGCGCGCGCCGCGCTGCTGAAAAGGACACAATCGGACGTGCCGCGCGCACCGCACGTCCGATGGACGTTCGACCTCCTCCTGCATCTCAGGAATAATATATCTATCGTTCCTGTGCGGTTTCAGGTCGTTCGGAGCACGTTTGCTTCGAATTGGACCACTGCATGCCGTTTTGGTGTTTTGTGGCGCCGGCCGCCGCGGTCACACGGCACCTCCGAATGAGGTGCCGTCTGGCCGACCATTTCACAATTCACGCCCCAGATGTTGTCACCTGGTTTCGTGGCATTCGGAGGTCGTTTGGGGGTGCGGGGGGGGGGGGGGGGGGGGGCTGTACGGTGGTGTCGGGGGGCTGTACGGGGGTGCGGGGGACAGTACGGGGGTGGTGGGGGGCAGTACTTGGTTGCGAGGGGGCTGTACGGGGGTGCGGGGGGGGGGGGGGGGGGGGGGGGGCTGTACGGGGGTGCGGGGGGCGGTACGGGGCTGCAGGGGGGGGGGGGGGGCTGTACGGGGGGCTGTACGGGGGTGTGGGGGGGGGGGGTGTACGGGGGTGCGGGGGGGCTGTACGGGGGTGCGGGGGGGGGGGGGGGGGGGGGGGGGCTGTACGGGGGGTGCGGGGGGTGCGGGGGACTGTACGGGGGTGCGGGGGGGCTGTACGGGGGTGCGGGGGCTGTACGGGGGTGCGGGGGGCGGTACGGGGCTGCAGGGGGGGGGGGCTGTACGGGGGGCTGTACGGGGGTGCGGGGGGGGGGGGGGGGGTGTACGGGGGTGCGGGGGGGATGTACGGGGGTGCGGGGGGGGGGGGGGGGGGTGTACGGGGGTGCGGGGGGGCTGTACGGGGGTGCGGGGGGGGGGGGGGGGGGGCTGTACGGGGGGTGCGGGGGACTGTACGGGGGTGCGGGGGGGCTGTACGGTGGTGCGGGGGCTGTACGGGGGTGCGGTGGGGGGGGGGGCTGTACGGGGGTGCGGGGGGGGGGGGGGGGGGGTGTACGGGGGTGCGGGGGGGCTGTACGGGGGTGCGGGGGGCTGTACGGGGGTGCGCGGGGCTGTACGGGTGTGCGGGGGGGGGGGGGGGGTACGGGTGTGCGGGGGGGGGGGGTACGGGGGTGCAGGGGGCTGTACGGGGGTGCGGGGGGGCTGTACGGGGGTGCGGGGGGCTGTACTGGGGTGCGGGGGGGCTGTACGGGGGTGCGGGGGGCTGTACGGGGGTGCGGGGGGCTGTACGGGTGTGCGGGGGGGCTGTACGGAGGTGCGGGGGGTGTACGGGGGTGCGGGGGGGGGGGGGGGGGGGGGGTCTGTACGGGGGTGCGGGGGGCTGTACGGGGGTGCGGGGGGCTGTACGGTGGTGCGGGGGGCTGTACGGGGGTGTGGGGGGATGTACAGGGGTGCGGGGGGCTCTCCGGGGGTGCAAAGGCCATCCCATTGATTACAAAAGTGAAAAATAAAAGTGATAACATCTAATTAATACATATTTCTTTTATCGATACCATACAGAAATTTATAAAAAATATATTGGATAATACATAATCTATAATATCAGATTTATTGATCTGTTGGAATTAGTTCGACATTTTCAAATGTAGAATCATTCAAGATTATCTGATCAAAAACACAATATGTGTATAAAATATTTAAAAGACCACCATGGATGGTAATAATGCATTACATAAATGAATAAATACAATACATCAATGTCAACCCTACCAGTAAAAACAAAAAACATATCTTGTGAATATATGGTGCGTCACGCGTTGTCATCACTGCTACCTCCTTCTGGTGGGCCAGGTGCCTACAACAAATAAACATTATAAATATATTAATAACAAAAATAATTTAAATTAAATAAATAAATACAGTATATACCTGCGTCGTATGATCCCCTGTACCATCAGCTCGACGCACAAATTCCCGCAGTGCTCTAACATCAGCTGTCAATTGCGCATTTGTCTCCTTGGAAGCACACAACCGTGCCTCAAAATCTGACATCTGCTGTGTCATATGAGCAACAGCAAGACCGACAACCGCAGCGTGTGACACTACAGAACAAGGAATCCCTACTCCATAGTTCAAACTATATCCATGCCCGTCCAGACCAATAATGCGATGAAAGATCTCATCATGTCGCATGGGAAGCTATCGCTGGTCCTCTGGCAGATGTTCTAACTCAGCTTCAAATTTAGCCTGTGAAATATTTAAATATATATAAATATATATATGTTAATATATAGATTTATGTAATTATTGGTAAGTACAGACACTTACTATCAATCCTGCATCTCAGGAATAATATTTCTATCGTTCCCGTGCTGTTTCAGGTCGTTTGGAGCACGTTTGCTCTGAATTGGACCGCTGCACGCCGTTTTGGTGTTTTATGGCGCCGGAAACGCATTTCCAGCCACCGCGGTCACACGGCACCTCCGAATGAGGTGCCGTCTGGCCGAACATTTCACAATTCAAGCCCGGATGTTTTCGTACGGTTTCGTGGCATTCGGAGGTCGTTCGGGTGGTTTGACCCCCCAACACGCCATTTCAGTGCGCGCCACGCTGCTGAAAAGGACACAATCGGACGTGCCGCGCGCACCGCACGTCCGATGGATGTGCGGCCTCCTCCTACATCTCAGGAATAATATTTCTATCATTCCCGTGCGGTTTTAGGTCGTTCGGAGCACGTTTGCTCCGAATTGGACCGTCGCACGCCGTTTTGGTGTTTTTTGGCGCCAGAAACGCGTTTCCGGCCACCCCGGTCACACGGCACCTCGGAATGAGGTTCCGTCTGGCCGACCATTTCAAAATTCACGCCCCGGATGTTGTCGTACGGTTTCGTGGCATTCGGAGGTCGTTCGGGTGGTTTTGACCCCCCAACGCGCCATTTCAGCGCGCGCCGCGCTGCTGAAAAGGACACAATCGGACGTGCCGCGCGCACCGCACGTCCGATGGACGTTCGGCCTCCTCCGGCATCTCAGGAATAATATTTCTATCGTTCCCGTGCGGTTTCAGGTCGTTCGGAGCACGTTTGCTCCGAATTGGACCGCCGCACGCCGTTTTGGTGTTTTGGGGCGCCGTAAATGCGTTTCCGGCCGCCGCGGTCACACGGTACCTCCGAATGAGGTTCCGTCTGGCCGACCATTTCAAAATTCACGCCCCGGATGTTGTCGTACGGTTTCGTGGCATTCAGAGGTCGTTCGGGTGGTTTTGACCCCCCAACGCGCCATTTCAGCGCGCGTCGCGTTGCTGAAAAGGACACAATCAGACGCGCCGCGCGTACCGCATGTCCGATGGACGTGCGGCCTCCTCCTGCATCTCAGGAATAATATTTCTATCGTTCCCGTGCAGTTTCAGGTCGTTCGGAGCACGTTTGCTCCAAATGGGACCGTCGCACGCCGTTTTGGTGTTTAATGGTGCCCGAAACGCGTTTCCGGCTGCCGCGGTCACACGGCACCTCCGAATGAGGTGCTGTCTGGCCGACCATTTCAAAATTCACGCCCCGGATGTTGTCGTATGGTTTCGTGGCATTCGGAGGTCGTTCGGGTGGTTTTGACCCCCCAACGCGCCATTTCAGCGCGCGCCGCGCTGCTAAAAAGGACACAATCGGACGTGCCGCACGAACCGCACGTCCGATGGACGTGCGGCCTCCTCCTGCATCTCAAGAATAATATTTCTATCGTTCCCGTGTGGTTTCAGGTCGTTTGGAGCACGTTTTCTCAGAATTGGACCGCCGCACGCCGTTTTGGTGTTTTATGGCGCCCGAAACGCGTTTCCGGCTACCGCGGTCACACGGCACCTCCGAATGAGGTGCCGTCTGGCCGCCCATTTCAAAATTCACGCCCCGGATGTTGTCGTACGGTTTCGTGGCATTCGGAGGTCGTTCGGGTGGTTTTGACCCCCCAACGCGCCATTTCAGCGCGCGCCGCGCTGCTGAAAAGGACACAATCGGACGTGTCGCGCGCACCGCACCTCCGATGGACGTGCGGCCTCCTCCTGCATCTCAGGAATAATATTTCTATTGTTCCCGTGCGGTTTCAGGTCGTTCGGATAACGTTTGCTCCGAATTGGACCGCCGCACACCGTTTTGGTGTTTTATGGCGCCAGAAACGCGTTTCTGGCCGCCGCGGTCACACAGCACCTCCGAATGAGGTTCCGTCTGTCCGACCATTTCACAATTCACGCCCCGGATGTTGTCGTACGGTTTCGTGGCATTCGGAGGTCGTTCGGGTGGTTTTCACCCTCCAACGCGCCATTTCAGCGGGCGCCGCGCTGCTGAAAAGGACACAATCGAACGTGCCGCGCGCACCGCACGTCCAATGGACGTGCGGCCTCCTCCTACATCTTAGGAATAATATTTCTATCGTTCCTGTGCGGTTTCAGGTCGTTCGGAGCACGTTTGCTTCGAATTGGACCACTGCATGCCGTTTTGGTGTTTTGTGGCGCCGGAAACGCGTTTCCGGCCGCCGCGGTCACACGGCACCTCCGAATGAGGTGCCGTCTGGCCGACCATTTCACAATTCACGCCCCAGATGTTGTCACCTGGTTTCGTGGCATTCGGAGGTCGTTTGGGGGTGCAGGGGGGGGGGGGCTGTACGGGGGTGCGGGGGGCGGTACGGGGCTGCAGGGGGGGGGGGGCTGTACGGGGGTGCGGGGGGGGGGGGGGGGGGTGTACGGGGGTGCGGGGGGGATGTACGGGGGTGCGGGGGGGGGGGGGGTGTACGGGGGTGCGGGGGGGATGTACGGGGGTGCGGGGGGGGGGGGGGGGGTGTACGGGGGGGCGGGGGGGCTGGACGGGGGTGCGGGGGGGGGGGGGGTGGGGGGGGCTGTACGGGGGACTGTACGGGGGTGCGGGGGGGCTGTACTGGGGTGCGGGGGCTTTACGGGGGTGCGGGGGGCTGTACGGGGGTGCGGGGGGGCTGTACGGGGGTGCGGGGGGGGGGGGGGGGGGTGTACGGGGGTGCGGGGGGGCTGTACGGGGGTGCGGGGGGCTGTACGGGGGTGCGCGGGGCTGTACGGGTGTGCGGGGGGGGGGGGGGGGGGTTGTGTACGAGGGTGCGGGGGGCTGTACGGGGGTGCGGGGGGGCTGTACGGGGGGTGCGGGGGGCTGTACGGGGGTGCGGGGGGGGGGGGGGGGGCTGTACGGGGGTGCGGGGGGCTGTACGGGGGTGCGGGGGGCTGTACGGGGGTGCGGGGGGGCTGTACGGGGGTGCGGGGGGTTGTATGGGGGTGCGGGGGGGGGGGGGGGGGCTGTACGGGGGTGCGGGGGGCTGTACGGGGGTGCGGGGGGGGGGTGTACGGGGGTGCGGGGGGCTCTACGGGGGTGCAGGGGGCTGTACGGGGCTGTGGGGGGATGTACGGGGGTGCGGGGGGCTCTCCGGGGGTGCAAAGGCCATCCCATTGATTACAAAAGTGAAAAATAAAAGTGATAACATCTAATTAATACATATTTCTTTTATCGATACCATACAGAAATTTATAAAAAATATATTGGATAATACATAATCTATAATATCAGATTTATTGATCTGTTGGAATTAGTTCGACATTTTCAAATGTAGAATCATTCAAGATTATCTGATCAAAAACACAATATGTGTATAAATTATTTAAAAGACCACCATGGATGGTAATAATGCATTACATAAATGAATAAATACAATACATCAATGTCAACCCTACCAGTAAAAACAAAAAACATATCTTGTGAATATATGGTGCGTCACGCGTTGTCATCACTGCTACCTCCTTCTGGTGGGCCAGGTGCCTACAACAAATAAACATTATAAATATATTAATAACAAAAATAATTTAAATTAAATAAATAAATACAGTATATACCTGCGTCGTATGATCCCCTGTACCATCAGCTTGACGCACATATTCCCGCAGTGCTCTAACATCAGCTGTCAATTGCGCATTTGTCTCCTTGGAAGCACGCAGCCATGCCTCGAAATCTGACATCTGCTGTGTCATATGAGCAACAGCAAGACCGACAACTGCAGCGCGTGACACTACAGAACGAGGAATCCCTTCTCCATAGGTCAAACTATAGCCATGCCCGTCCAGACCAATAATGCGATGAAAGATCTCATCATGTCGCATGGGAAGCTATCGCTGGTCCTCTGGCAGATGTTCTAACTCAGCTTCAAATTTAGCCTGTGAAATATTTAAATATATATAAATATATATATGTTAATATATAGATTTATGTAATTATTGGTAAGTACAGACACTTACTATCAATGCTGCAACCTCTGGATCATTGCGATCATGAGTCCTTATCCACACCGACATTTTATCAGTTGCTGCACCTTGCCATCTCAACTGTATATTAAAAGAATATAAACACAAAACCATATTAATTAATAAATTAAAAAATGAATAATATATACCTCATGTCGGATCTGAGACACGGGACGAGTCCCGAGCCTGTGAGCTGGTCCCTGCAACGCTCGATTCTTCGAATGGCCTGTTGACACCTCCTACATTCAATTCATTCAAATTTCAAACAAATCACATATTCATGAAAATATATATACAACAAAATAATTAATATACAAACTGCAACACCCTCAGTAGACCAATATGCAACCAAGTCATGCCACTGAGCCGGGAGGACACCTCTCGGGACTTTTTCCAAAATGTCAAGGGCACCCACATTTGGTACCCATTGGTCCCTCTTCACTTTGCCTTTATAATCTTTCCACATCTTACGGCATTTGCTCATACACACGGGCCGAAACTCTTCAGGGCATACTTTCAAATTTTGCTATAAAGAAAATAGTCAAACATATTAGTATTCTTTATAAATAGAAAATAAAGTAAAATTATTTTCTTAGCTGAACCTCCCTCCATAGACGATCTAATGTGTCCTGAGGGATAGAAGCCCAATCACGAGTGATCAATGGAAATCGATGTGGGTCACGTATGATATGACCCAGCTGACGAATAAATGTTGGGGCATTCGGTCCCACGGGATGAAATACCTCATCAAATGAAACATCTATTGTCATGTCGGAATTCCATGATAATATGCCACGACTAGGGCCTCTCGTGCGAGAGGAAGAAGCAGCCGAGTCTGATCCTGTTGAAAACAATTTTATATATAAATTGACAAATGTTATATATATATATATATAAATATATATGTCAATTACATAAAAAATATAGATAATGACATTCAAACATACCTCAACCCTGAGACGTAGATGCCTCAGATGGATGATGTGGATCTTCTGCCTCTTCCCCTGACATGTCTTCAGTCATAGAAAATATCAGTAATGAGTCCAAAGTGTTTAAAAGATAAATTGGATTGTTCTTAATAAAACAAACTTGTACAACTGTTAATCAAACAAAAAATAGATTGAATAATTAGTTGTGAATGAATTTAAAAAAATCAGAAAGTTATTCAACCTAAATATTTATGACTGAATTAACTTACAAAAGTGAGGATTAAAACTTATAAGGATTTATAAAATGATTAGATAATTTATGATATCCTAGGAAATTCTACTGAATAGCGGGAAAACAATTATACCTTTCATTAAGCATGAAAATCGACCGTTTCTCCTTCAACAGCCGCTCTGAACCAATAAATATCTTCTTCATGTTGAACTACGGTATGTTGATCAAGTTGTTGGTAAACAAACGGAACAGTCTCGGGTTCATCTTCTTCAAATAAAAACACTCCTCGCCAAGACATTTTGACAACAACTTGCCAACTTGGATCTGAAGGCAAAGTAACGAAGAATACTTGTTCCGCTTGTGATGTCAAAATGAAAGGTTCATTCTCAACTCATTCATTATTTCTGTATAACAGATAGTTAAAATTCACCAATGAAAACTGATATTGATCGACTTTACATCCACGCACTGGATCAACCCAATTACACTTTAACAATATGTACTTCAAACCGTATGTGTATACAACTTCAATGATGTCTATCAATTGACCATAGTAATAACTAGAATCGACAAAGGGACAACCGATGCCACTGTTTTGTGTTTCTCATTTGTCGTCAACATCTTTAATGCGAAATCGAAAACCATTAGCATTAATAACTTTATAACGACGAGCCATTATAGATGGACCCTCAGCCAGTTGGATAAATACTTCAGGTAGCGTGGGGTCCCCTAACTCCCTCAGCTTACGAACCTACATAATTTATAAAAATCAATACTGATATATGCAGAAAGAATTAGTTTAATACTTCACTCATAATGAAAATCAATTTATACATACATAATCCTTGAACCAATCATGAAATTCCGCATAATGAGATTGTTGAATTTGCAACTCAGTCGCACGATGAATCTCTTCTTTTATCTCATTAATGTGTTTCCTGCAAATGATTACGCGATGTTTAAAAGATCAAATTATGCAAACAAAACATGTAAAAGTTATACAAGCACATTGATAAGATACTTACTACATTAATGGTGCAACTGATGGAGTATTGAACAAGATATATCGATGTGCTTGTATCCACTCGATGTTGTCCATATCAAATGTGGTTCCTTCTCCAACTGGACCATCATGAATCCGAGAGGGCTTATCTAATTTTGTTTCAACATCCGTAAGATATTCTGCACAAAAGGTAGTACACTCATCCATCAAATAACCATTGGCTATTGATGCCTCTGGACAAGCTCTGTTGCGTACAAATATTTTCAATGTACTCAAATACCGTTCAATAGGATACATCCACCTGAATTGCAATGGACCAGCAGCCATTACTTCATCATTTAGGTGCACTGTCAAGTGGACCATAACATCAAAAAATGAGGGGGGGGGGAAGTTTCTCAAAGTGACAAAGCGTAAGTACAATTCGGTCCTGCAAACTTTTTAAATCACTCATTTGTTGATTTCTTAAACAAAGCTGTCTAAAAAAATTACTCATCTCAATCAAGGGCTCAACAACATTGGGGGATAAACAATCACAAATTGCGATTGGAATCAACTGCTGAAGTAATATGTGATTGTCATGACTTTTCAACCCATGCAATGTCTTGCTCGTCAGATTCACACACTTTGAAATATTAGAAGTGTAACCATCAGGCACCTTGACCATCTTCAAAATGGAAAGAAATGTCTCTTTCTCCTCTGTAGTCATCGAATACTGTGCAGCAGGCATATATGCCTTGTTTCCCTCAGCTAACTGTAAATGCAACTGTTTCCTTAAACCCATTTCTTCCAAATCACGGCGTGCATTAACATGGTCCTTTGACTTTCCACGGACACCTAAAATGGTCCACAATATGTTATCACAAACCTTTTTTTCAATGTGCATGACATCCAAATTATGCCTCAACATGTTAGTTTTCCAATACGGAAGACTATAAAAAATACTTTTCTTTTTCCAATTGTGACTGCGCTGCCTACCCGCAGCACGAATATTACGTACTGGAGGAGCCACCAAATCCTGAATTTCATATACCGTGGGGATGTTTTCTTCCTCAATATGCGATAACATTTCGACTCCTGTCATGATCATTGGTGCTGGGATGAACTCTCTAGAACCATCAAATGCCACTCTGTCCTTTCTGAACCTATGCTGGGGAGGGAGAAAACGCCTGTGACCCATGTATGCCCATTTTTTGGAATGTTTAAGCCATACAGATTTTTTACTTTTATTGCAACAAGGGAAAGAAAATTCCCCTTTCGTACTCCAGCCTGATAAATTTCCATAAGCTGGGAAGTCATTGATTGTCCCCAATAAAGCAGCATGCAGTTTGAACATTTCATTCGTTTCGCAGTCATAAGTCATCACACCATCGCCCCAAAATTCATTCAACTCATCAATCAATGGCTGAAGGTAAACATCAATATTATCCCCCGGACTTTTAGGTCCATCAATAAGAGTGGAAAGTAATATAAATTGTTTCTTCATACAATGCCACAGAGGAAGATTATATGGAACCAACACCACGGGCCATGTGCTATGAGTTGCACCAACCATAGACTTGAATGGATTGAAACCATCTACTGCGAATCCCAATCGGACATTACGAACATCTTTAGAAAAGTTGGGATGTCTCTTATCAAAATCCTTCCATGCATGAGAGTCTGCCGGGTGGGTTAACATGTCACTTTCATGAACTCTTTCTGCATGCCATCTCATTAAATTAGAAACTTTAGATGACATAAAAAATATTTTCAACCTTGGTTTAAGGGGAAAGTAACGCATTTGCTTTACGGAAATCGGTTTCCCCTGTATCGCAATCTGACATTGATGAGTCTTATTTCCCCTGTTCGCTTTCCACCTGGAAGCGCCACAAACCGTACAAATATCCAAATGAGCAGTTTCATTTTTAAACAACATACAGTTGTTTGCACATGCATCTATAGTCTCATATGTAAAACCTAAGTTCTCTGTCAACTTACGAGCATAGTAATACGTCTCAGGAATCTTAGCGTCGACAGGAAGAACTTTTTTCAGTAAAACCAAAAGCATGTCGAATGATGTGTCTGACCAATTATTCAAAGTCTTCAAATGCAACAACTCCACGATAAACGACAGTTTATTCTAAGAAGTACATCCGGGATATAATTTTGTTTTCGCATCATCAAGTACTTCATAAAACCTCCTCGAATCACGATCTGCACCAGAGCGAAGATTTATCTCACCGGTCTCAAGATTCTGGATGTCAATGCCTTCAGGATCAAACCCACATACCATTTCAGTAAGAATTTCATGCATTGGATCAGTCATCCTTGCATCAACATCCATCTGAGCTGCATCTGTATTTTGACAACGAACATATTCTTCTCCATGACGAGTCCAACTCTTATAATTTTTCAGAAATCCATTAAAGAAAAGGTGCTCCCTCACAGTATCTCGTGTGACTTGATATCTGTTAGCACATTTTCTACATGGACAACTAATATAGTCACTTTCAAATCCTCTCGTGAAGTCAATAAACTGCATAATGCCATTGAAATATTCTCTAGACGTTCGATTTGGAAGATCAATCCAACTCTAATCCATAATAATATTTGTATAACAAACATTTACACAATACTTATTACATTTAAAATTTTCAAATAAACTATATTCAAAATAAATATTAACCATTTGTTTATGAAACATTGATAAAATAATATTGTAACTGAAAGCTAATGTTACCTGATTGAGCTACAAACCTGAAAGGGAGGGGAGCCGATGGCGGTGCTGCGAGGGAGAGGAGGCAGCGAAGGGGAGCCGGAGCCAAAGGCGGTGCGGAAAGGGAGGGGACGGGCGGCGGCGGTGGTAGGGAGCTGG
Source organism: Viscum album (assembly GCA_963277665.1). Classification (NCBI taxonomy): domain Eukaryota; kingdom Viridiplantae; phylum Streptophyta; class Magnoliopsida; order Santalales; family Viscaceae; genus Viscum; species Viscum album. Next base: position 860,204,993 of record OY728152.1, on the reverse strand, counting down.
AGGAGAGGAGGCGGTGAGGGGACGGGGGATGGGCAGCGGGGGGGGAGGGGGGGGGTGTCCGGGGTCGGGGGGGGGGGGGGGGGGGGGCTGTCCGATGTGCGGGGAGGGGTGTCCGGGGTGTCGGGGGCCTGTCAGGGGTGCGGGCAGGGGTGTTCGGGGTGCGGGGGTGTCCGGGGTGCAGGGGGGGGGGGCTGTCTGGGGTGCAGGGGGGCTGTCGGGGGTGCGGGGAGGCGTCCGGGGTGCGGTCCGGAGTGCGCGGGGGGGGGGGGGGGGGGGGGGCTGTCCGGGGTGCGGGGAGGCGTCCGGGGTGCGGGGGGCGGTTCGGAGTGCGCGGGGGGGGGGGGGGGGGGCTGTCCGGGGTGCGGGGAGGCGTTCGGGGTGTGGGGGGTGGTACGGAGTGCGCGGCGGGGGCTGTCCGGGGTGCGGGTGCCGTCCGGGGTGGGGGGGGGGGCGCTGAGTGGCCGGAGGGCTGGCGGCGAGGGAGGGCGGGCGGCGGGGGAGGGCGGGCGGCGGGGGAGGGCGGGCGGCGGGGGAGGGCGGGCGGCGGGGGAGGTCGGGCGGCGGGGGAGGCCGGGCGGCGGGGGAGGGCGGGCGGCGGGGGAGGGCGGGCGACGGGGGAGGGCGGGCGGCGGGGGATGCCGGGCGGCGGGGGCGGGGAGGGCGGCGAGGGAGGGCGGCGAGGAGGGGGTTAGGGCGGCGATCGGAGGATCGGGGTCGAGGGGGCGCGGGGGGGGGGGGGGGGGGCAGAAGCCCCCCGTTTTTTTTATGTAGGTTAGCGACCGCCATTGGCGGTCACTATTGGTTAGCTATAGCGACCGCCAATGGCGGTCGCCCGAGTCTGGGGGGCTTCAATGCCCCCTTTTCTAGTAGTGTCAATACCGTCTGTCTGATTAACGAATCGTTTGTTTCATTGAGACCCCTATGACGAGATGGAACATTGAGATAATAATTCGTGGTACATTGTTGTAGATGACATGTTGACACTTGGCTTGAGGAGGAGACCCTCCCTGAATCAAGCGTTCATTGTGGAATCCCTGTTGGTGGTTCTGCACTGACGATTGTTCCTGGATCATGAGTTAGTCCGACAGTTTTGACTTTTGTTCCTATATCATGTGTTGGTCCAATAGAATAGCTCATCCTGAATCATGTGTTGGCCCGACATCTCTCACTACTATTCCTCGATCATGTGTGGGTCTAACAATTCTAACTTCTATTCCTGTATAATGTGTTAGTCTGATAGAATAGCTGGTCCTGGATCCTAGGTGGGTCCGACAACTCAAACACTTATTCCTGGATCATGTGTCTGTCCGACATAATAGTTGGTCCGAGATCCAAGGTGGGTCCAACCGCTTAGATGATTCAGAGGCCACATCTGATCATCTCTATCTCTCTACATATGTTGTATACCTATGTGAGCTGAGTCAGTAACTCTTGTGTTTTCTCGTGATTGAGATATATTACTTGATAACATCGGTATTTGTATGGGCATATACCTAAGTGGGGTTATCTATTTATTTTCATATTTTTTGGATTATCCTTGTTAGATTTTTTTAAGACCTTTAGGTTCTCAGAGTCCCTAATGAGTTTCATTATACTCACCCCTGCAATAGCTTTTCCCACACCTCATTGTGTTTGTTGCAGATGACATTCAATGTAGACTGAGGCTGAGTGAATAGGACCGGACGATACCTGGAGGACGACCACACGGCGTGCCGGTACTGGGATGAGACAAATGGACGTGGAGTGCTGTGGAGGAATTCAGTACCTACCATTTAGGTCAGAATTCCTAGTGGATGATCCATCATTTTTTTACCCTTCTTTAGATGTACATGTTTTTCAATTTCCTTATACTTTATAGTTGATCTTGTTTTTCCGGCCCCCTTTACATTTTCAGCATTCTTTTGTATATATATTACTTAGTGTTTTTATTTCATCTCGTAATCTGTGGTGTGAGGCTACTCTATAAAAAAGAAATGCATTCTGAGTTATAGGGAATTATGCCTTTGGATCTAATCACCGAACCCTGGCCTTTGGAAGGTGGTCTTGGGGTAGTCAGAGCACAGGCCCCTGGGGAAGGTTCATGAAAAATTGGTATCAGAGGAGTTGGTTCTACTGCAGAACTCGAGACTCTAATCTTTTTTTTTCTATGAAGAAATAGTCTTAATGGTAATGAGTTTGGTTTTAAGTTCAGGGAGTCCAGTTTTGATGCGGTGGCAGATATATCCATACACCAGGACCCTGACTTCTGATTTCCGACTCAGTGCATGAAAACACTGATTGCGTGTGTTTTTTCAAGAGTACTCATTGTGATATCTTGAGTCATCTCACCAGGTATAACTTATTGACTATGGTGCACCTGTTTCTATTTATGATGCCTCCACGTAGAAAACCTGCCTGATTTTTGAGAGTAGTGCATACAGATAGCCCACTGAGTGATGAGGCCTCGGTGCAGGGCCCTTTTCCAGTGGAGGCACCAGCGATACTACAACCCGTTGGGCCACCGATGCCACCATCCCTAGCAGCAGAGAGTGCACACCACCTGAGCGTAGTTCACGAGTTCCAGTGCTAGAGGAAACTCAGATTCAGGGGCGAGACAGTCAGGTAGGGAACTGAGGATTGGCTGGAGGCTGTGGTGAGAGTCTTGAGACTAGTAGGGATGCCAGCCGATCTTATGGTGATCCTTCCTGCGAGTCTTCTTCAGGAAGCAGCAAGTAGATGGTGGAGTATGATGCTCCAGGTGCTTGATGAGATGAAATTTCACTGGGAAGACGTTGAGAGCCTATTTCGTGTGGAGTTTTTCCCAACCACCCTATGTGCGGTGCGGATAGAGGAGCTACTACATCTACAGCAGGGTAGCATGATGGTGGCACGGTACTCAGCGAGGTTAACCGACCTCTCGTGCTACTCTACAATTATTGTACGAGACCCATTATTCAGGGCCCAAACCATTGAGGAGGGTCTCAGGTGAGACAGAATAGATTCTATAATCTCCCTCTGCATCTCGATGCAGGTGGGAGTGTTAGAGAGAGCCCTTCTAGTATTGATTTTCCTTATTGAGCTGTCTCCAGTAGTGAGACCCACCATAAGTCAAAATGCAGGAAAGTCATTTATAGCTGGCAGTTGACAGATGTTACAGAGGACCAAGCGAACAAGAACATTCGGTGGAAGACCTTATGACAAAGGTTCAGTTGTGCGGGGCACATGAGGTGGAGCCAGGCATGCCAGGAGTGGGAAATGTTACTCTTGCGGCAGGCAGGGACACATGGCTCGTGACTTTCTGACCTACCATACTGATGATCATCAGACAGTTGAGGGACCTCCCAGGCAGAGGTAGAGGTTCGATCGAGGAAGACCGCAGGGGGAAGGAAGACATGGAAGAGGAGCTGGGCATGCAGCTGGTGTTGGACGAAAATTCGAGGTGTTACCGCCATCTCCACAAAGAGGTCCACCTCGACCGCAGGGAGTAGGTGGACAGGGGAGATCATAGCTAAAGGTGGTTTTGGAATACGACCATGGAACTCCAGAGATGATTCGAGGTAAAATATGTGTCTACTCCACCTTAGCTGCAGTTATTTTATATACAGGTGCCAATAACTATTTCATTTCCACTGCCCTCGTTTGGAGCTCGAAGATTCTGACAGAGCCATTGGCTCGATCCTTATGACTGGAAACTCCTATGGGAGAAGACTCGCTATTTACGAATTGGTGTTGGTAGTTTGACCTTACTCTAGGAGGAAAGAGCATCGATTGGGATCTCATCATAGTGGCGTCGAGGCCTTACGAAGCCATCTTGGATATGGACTAGTTATCTACAGTCCATGATCAGTTCGATTGTAGTAGGAACAATGTGCGGTGTGCCTGCACGAAGGATACCAGGTTCACCTTCTCCAATGAGAAGGGAGCCTTTGAAGTGCAGGAAGAACTTACTCGGAGGATGGTGAATCTGATCACTCATCAGTTGGCCGGCATTACCCTCGGATCAGTTGATGTGGAGATTTTTAGATATCCTATAGTGGTGGACTAGTATGAGGATGTTTTCTCTGATGATGTTCCAGGACTACCTCCTCGCAGAGAGGTGGACTTCTACATTTACTTGTACCTCTGGACGACACCAATATCTACTCAAGCATATCAGATGGCTCCCACGTAGCTTCGCGAGCTGCAGATATAGCTAGAGGACTTGTAGGGGAAGGGATTCATCCAGCCCAGTGTTTCACCCCAGGCAGCCTCGATTCTATTCTCCAAAAAATAGTATTAGAGTTTGAGGCTTCGTATCGACTGTCGTCGGCTAAACCAGGTGATTGTAAAGAACTAGTACCCACTCTCGAGGATTGAATACCTCATTGATCAGCTGAAGGGAGCACAATGGTTCTCAAAGATAGACCTCAGATTAGGCTATCACCAGCTAAGATTTCGAGATGAGGATGTCTAGAAGACAACCTTCAGATGTTGGTACAGGCAATATGAGTTCTTGTTTATTATTTTCGGCATAACCAACGCTCCAACAGTGTTCATGGGACTCATGAACAGCATCTTCCAGCCATACCTCGATCGCTTTCTTATAGTCTTCATTGACAACATTCTGATATACTCGACTACTGAGGAGGAGCATGCCTACAATTTGCAGGTAGTACTAGACACACTCCGAGAGCACCAACATTATGGTATGCTCTCGAAGTGCCAGTTCGTAATACGAGAGGTTTACTTTCTGGGTCATGTCATCTTGGAGGCTGGAGTTGCAGTGGATCTAGTGAAGATTGATGCACTACTTTCTAGGGAGCCACCCAAGAGTGTGACAGAGGTACAGAGTTTCCTCGGTTTGGCTGGTTACAAACTGAGTTTCATACCAGACGTCTCAGAGTTGCAGCACCACAATCATCCATGATGAAGAAGGGGAATCCATTTTCATGGTTGGAGAGATTCAAACAGAGCTTCCAGGAGCTGAGGCAGAGGATGACTACTTCCCCCATCTAGAGACTCCCATAGGAAGGCGTAAGGTACGTAGTTTACTGCGGCACATCAGGGACCGGAATCAGGTGCGTCCTGATGTAGGAGCGATCCTTGATCGCATATGGTTCTCGGAAGCTGAGATAGAATGAGAAGAAATATGCTACCCATGACCTGGAGTTAGCATTAGTGGACTTCACCTTGAAGATGTGGTGACATTATCTGATTGGAGAATGTTTTATAGTGTACTCTGATCACAAGAGTGTCAGTTATATCTTCTCTCAGAAGGACCTGAACCTGAGACAGCGGCGATGGATTGAGTTCCACTAGAAATATGACTTTGAGATAGTCTATAATCCTGGGAAGGGGATTATTATGGAATATGTACTCAGCATGAGGTCTGGTATACAGCTACTAGGCGAGGCGATAGAGCAGCTGGCTACCATACAGATATTATTTGTGGATATAGATGGAGCAACCATCCTTCAGTCTCTTATAGTCACACCCCCACTTCTTCAGGGAGTCAAAGAGTCACATCATAGTGACACTGACTACGAGACACGAAGTGCTTAGATATCCTAGGGCATGCACCTGATGGATTTTATAAATGTTGGGAGCATGTAATCCACTTCCGAAGATGTAATATGGTACATGTGTCACTTCAGGAGGATGTGTTGAGGGAATTCAACACATCCCCTCTTATGGTACATCCAGGTGTGACGAAGAGGTATCAAGACCTACGATGACTTCACAAGTGGCCAGGTATAAAGAAGGAGATTGTAGAGTTTTTCTCTCGATGCCTCACTTGTCAGTAAGTGAATGTAGAGCACCAGGTTCTAGGAGGCTTGGTCCAACATTTAGAGGTCCTAGAGTGGATGTTGGATGGGATATACATGGACTTCGTGATGGGTATTCCACGTACATTCTGGGGTCATGACTCGATTTGGGTTATCGTCGACTAACTCACCAACTTGGACAAATTCCAACCGATCAGTGAGAAGGGTTCGGTAGAGAGCATGGGATGCCTCTATGTGCTGGAGATTGTGTAGCTACATGGAGTACCTTATTCTATTTTCTTTGACCATGAGGCATGGTTTACTTCCTGGCTATGTAGGGTGTAGCATGATGCTTTTGGGATGCATCAACGTATGATCCCCACCTTCCATCCTCAGAAAAATGGCCAGATCGAGAGGACCATTCAGACTCTCGAGGACATGCTACGTGCTTGTCTCCTCGACTTCATTCGTAGATGGAATGATCACTTATCCTTGGTGGAGTTTTCTTAAAAAAACATTTTTCACTCCACTACAAGGATGAAAACTTTTATGTAATTGTACAGATGACCTTGTAGATCACCCTTGTGTTAGACTGACCAAAGGGATTCTGCACTAGTGGGACCTAAGATGGTACGAGCTACCACAGAAATGGTGCAGATCATCCATGAGCAGATGAAGACTCCACAAAGCAGACAAAAGTCTTAAGATGATAGTAGACTGAGACCTCTGGATTTCGAGGATGATGATCGCATCTTACTACAGGTCTCACCCCGATGAGGTCTATGGAGATTTGTCCAAGGTGACATGTTATCTCTGAGATTCATCGGACCTTTTTTGGTCCTCAGTAGAGTTGTTGAGGTGGCATACCTCTTAGATCTTACACCTCACTTGTCCCAGGTGCACAATGTCTTCCACATATCTCAGCTGAGTAGATTCATGCATGACCCTTCATACATCATCGACCATGGGGAGTTGGACATCGACGATGGGGAACCTTTTACAGAGGATCCAGTGGAGATTGAGGATCGACAGGAGCAAGTCCTATGTGGATGGTCGATACATCTGGTGTGTGTTCGCTAGTAGTACGGGATCCTCCAGGAGATCACATGGGAACATGAGGCTCATATGCTTGCTCAGTTCCCCCATTTGTTCCCATAGATTGAGTTGTAGATTACTGGGACATAATTCCCGGAGGTGGGGAGAATGTAAAGTCCCGGAAATTTGCATGTAAATTTTTTTTCATAAATACATGGAAATTTTATGAGTTTGCGAAAATTGATGGCACATGATTCCGAGGCCTGGAGTGCCCAGAATTAATTTCTTATTTTTTTCTCAGGTACGTTCAATAAACATTTGATCTAGATTTTATAACTTTGAACTGGTGCTCAGAACTGAAATCTGAGGGCACCGTTGAACATGCAACACCGATATTTTCTTAAGAAGTGTTTCAACTTGATGGCATATTGTCTGGAATAAAAGATAGTTTTTGGGTTTTTATGAATAAATTAAATATAAATAATGTTGTAGCTTAATTTTAATTTTTAGTTGGTTAAAATCTCAAAGATGTGGTTGGAGGTGGGGGAAACCACACCTTAACCACTCATGGGAGGTTATGGTGGTGGGGCCCACCCATGGTCTAAAACCCCTATTCATGTTGGGTTAATGTGGTGGGGACCCCCCGAGACCTCTTAAACTCTTGAAATTCCCTTATTATGGAGGGGGATCCTCTTGATCTCCTCTACATTTAATGGATCAAACCCACCCCATTTAATTAATTAAGCCACATCAATTAATTAAATGCCTCATTTTGAATTTATGCCGACGAAAATAATAGACAACATAATCTATTATTTAGAGGGGGGTATTCATTTGTTGGAAAGGAGGATTGAGGAGAAGAGGATCTCCTGGAGATTGAACACCAAAGTGGAAAGGATCTCCGACAATGAATGAAAATGAAGAACACCGACCTTCTTCTACCTTTTTCCTCGGATCCGATGAGTGACGTCCATACTTCCTCTTCATCGCGTCCAAGGAATGATACGAGGTAGGGGTTCAAACTTTTTTTTGTTCCTCGTTCTTCATTTTCCATTATGGTTTAGAATTTGAAGTTTCATGATATCACCCTATAATAGAGGGCGCGGGGAGAACAAACACGGCCCGACCACTCGGCCTTCATTGTTGAAAATGACGCTAAACGCGGAATGAGACCGGAATGGGCGACTCTTGTCAATGATGTTTGTGAATCGATGACAATCTCCCGAGGAGTGCACGGATTCTACCGGAATGAGAAATGGGCCACCAAAACTCATCAGGTGACCCACGGGAAGATCACCAGAGGATGGAAGCGACGAGCCTCATCGCGTGGTGGAGGCGGCACAATCGTGCCACCAAAAGAGTCGCCCCAGCCCTTAGCCCAAGTAGAACAACGACAGTTGGCGCAAGTCCAACCACAATGAAGAATGGTGGATCAATCCACCATGCCGCCAAAAGAGGTACGACACAACCAGCGTCGGGAAAGGAGACGACTGGCCGCTCGGCTAGCCGGAAACAATGGGACCCTACTTTTTCCAGCGTGACACACTAGCGCTAGCCTGACACCGATTCCACATGTCTGAACGGATAAGACATTTGGGAACCAAGGGTTTGGCCTCCCCCTGGACATGGTTAGGGAGGAACCACGTGGACTACTGGGCCATCGGGCCGAACCCAACGCGGGACAAACCCTGCGTGGGCGGGACCCTACGCGGGATAGACCCTGTGTGGACCACACCAACAACATTGGTTGGGTAGAATTCATGGGTCGAGCCGCCCCCGCATGTCGGGCCTTTTCCTTAGGTTGGGTCGCCCCCTCATGCTATGTTGGACCCACACACCGTGATAAACCTGCAGACCTGGTCGGACCCCAGTCCGGACCGGTTTGACCTGATTTCACCTTTTCACCCTTAACATGGGCTACAGATGTCCGATTGACGAACTGTCTACGGTGAAAAGAATCATGGAGAAAGACAGTTCATTTGGTATACCCCAATCGAGGTTTTGAAATAGTTGGGGTACGATAGGGTTGGATCAAACATAAATCCATATGGGCCCTCGAATCAGAAATGCAGAAAACTCACAGACCGGGCGTCTAATTAACGCACCGTCTCTTTCATTGAGACCCCTATGATGAGGAGGACCATTGATATACTTATTCATGGTACATGGTGTTAGTTTATGTGTCAAAACTTTTCTTGAGTAGAGGACCCTCCAGGAATCAAGCGTGGTTTGTGGAAACCATGTAGCTGGCTGTGCATTGAAGACATTTCCTGGATCATGTGTTGGTCTAATAGTTCTGACATATGTTCCTGGATCATGGGTTTGTCTGATAGAATAGTTGGTCCTGGATCATGTGTTGCTCTGATAGCTTTGACTACTATTCTTGGATCCTATGTGGGTCTGATAGTTTTGACTTCTATTCTTTGATCATGTGTTGCTCTGACAGAATAGCTGGTCCTTGATTAAGTGTGGGTCCAACTTCTCCAACTTCGGTTCCTAGATCATGTGTTGGTCCAACAGAATAGTTGGTCCTGGATCCTGTGTGGGTCTGATAGATTAGATGATTCAGAGGCTGTATCTAATCATCCCTATCTCTATACATAAGTTCTATACTTGTGTGAGCTGAGTCCGTAGCTCTTGTGTTTCCTCTTGATTGAGATGATTACTTGATAACTTATTTATATGTATGGGCATATACCTAAGTGGGGTTATTTGTTAATTTTAAATCTTTGTGGTTTATCCTTGTTGTATTTTTCTGAGACCTAGAGGGTCTCGGGGTCCCTACTAAGTATCGTTATACTCACCCCTACACGAGATTTTCTCACACCTCGTTGTGTTCTTTGTACACTACAAACAATGCTGATCAAGGCAGAGTGGACAGGACCGGACGGTGCCCAGAGGTGGACCACATGGTGTGATGGTACTAGGAGGAGACAGACAGACGTGGAGTGCGGTGGAGGCCTTATGTACCTACCCTTTTGGTAGGAATTCCTGTTGGACGATCCAGCGGCAGTTTACCCTTCTTCAAATGTACTTTCTTTTCAGTTTCCTGGTATATTACAGTAGGGATTGTATTTCTGGCCCCCTTTAGTTTTTCAACACTCTTTTTTATACAACATACATAATTTTTTTCTTTCATATCGTACTTTTTTGTGTAAGGTTACTCTATATAATTGCAATGCCTTCCCAATTTTAAGAAATTACACCGTTGGTGCAAGTCGCCAGCCCCTGGCATTTGGAAGGCGGGCTTGGGGTAGTCATGACACGGGCTTTGGGCGATGGTTTGTGCCATGCCAGCCTAGCCGCGCACTGCCCGACCACCTTCTGGCCTAATCGCCCCCCATTGGCCTGCTCGTCGACCTACCTGGCCGCCTCTCATGCCCTCGACTGAACCGCACCGTCCTACATGCCATTCGTGCCCTGCGCGCCCCGTGTCGTACCCTTGCGGTGCTCCGGGACGAAACGCCCAAGGGGAAAACTGGGATAGGCCCAATGGCCCTGGCAGAACCTAAATGGATGGCCCACCGAATGGGTTGGGCCAGACCCAACAGGTCTGACCGAGTTGGTCCGATTGGGTCAGATCAGACCCAGGACAACTACAATCCCTTTACTTTCTTTTGGTCATATCCTTGGCACTAGACGTCCGTTTGATCATGCACAAATCCAACCGGGACCCAAGGACTAAAATAATAATAACTCATAGACCGATCATCTGATTGACATGACGTATATTTCATTATGACCTCTATGATGTGGAATACCTTTGAGATACTTCTAATTTGGACTTCTTGACAGTTGGGGTTTTTACTAGTAGCTCGTGGAGCGGATCCTTCCAATGACGAGCGAGCAGAGTGCGGAGCTCTAGTAACTGGCTGACACCAGATGAACGATAACTAATTCGACTCTGAGTGACTCGATTAGCCCATTGGGGAGCACCTTGGTGTCGCACAGACCCATGGTGGAGGAGCTCCTTGTTGTGGTGGCAGACCTGTGACACTCAAGAGGAGGAGTACCTCTGCAGGCTATTAGGGGGAGCGCCTTGGTGACGCGGCAGATCCATGTTGGGGAGCACATTTGTGTGATGCAGCAGTCCCACGGTACTTGACAGGAGGAGTAACTCAGCAGTTCAAGGTTAGTGGTAAGGTCCTTGGTGTCACGGAAGGCCCACTGTACAAGATTGAGCAAGATTTCTCCAGCAGTGGTGGTTTCGATAATAAAAATCCTGGTTCGAGATGAGTTAGTAACTTTTATGTTCATCTCATGATTGATATGGATAACTTTTTAACTTAGGTATAAGTATGGTCATATACCTATGTCGTGTTATATATTGATTTCATACGTTGTGGTTTATCTTTGTTGGATTTTGTGATATCTTGAGGGTCTTGGGGTCCCTACTAAGTATCATTATACTCACCCATGCACGGGCTATGCCAGCACTTCATTGTGTTGGTTGCAGACGATGTACAACACTGACTGAGGCTGAGAGTACGAGGAATGGATGGTACTTGGAGGTGGACCATATGATGTGTCAGTATATGTAGGATACCGAAAGATGTGTAGTGCTAAGGAGACTTTTTTTACCTACCCTTTAGGTAGGATTTGTGGTAGACGATCTAGGAGATGCTTTTCACCCTTTAGTTGTTCTTTCCTTTTCCATTGTACCTGTACATTACAGTTGGGCTTGTATTTCTGGCCCCATTTTTATGTTCATCATACTTTTTTATACAGTTTTTCTTAGTGGTTTGCTTCCAGTTGTGTCCTTTGATGTGTTTGTTTTCAGTTTTATAGGCTATTCCTTCACAAATTAATGTAATTACGCCTTTGGTGCTAGTCGCCATCCTGTGGCCTATTTATGGTGGACTTGGGGTAGTCATGGAACGAGCCCCTGGGGACGAGTCGTGACATAGTATATATATATCTCTATATCTATTTCATGTATCTGTTAATATTATTCATTCTTGTCAATTTAATGGATATGTTATAACAGTTGTAAATATCCTGCATCTTTTAGGCTCACTGTTGTTTGATGAATACGTAATCAAATATATTTCTCATTTTCTAATATCTCAAAATATTACATCCTACCCCAATTAAAAAATTGGGACCCCAAAATTTTGAAATTGAACTTCGTAATATATTCTTTTCAATTTAATAAAAAAATACATATGTGATAATCCCATATTATAAAAAGGGTTAATAAAACATCCTATGGATGAAAGAAAAGATTATTTATGTAGGAATTCTAGAATAAAACATAATAGTTTTACAAAATAAGTGATTATTGATGGGAAAAAATATTGGGGTATTTAATAAAGGATTATGGTCCAATTAATCGTGGATAGTGAAAAAAGATCTGAGATCGTAATAATGTTAATTATCATGACAATTTCAACAACCATAAAAACATAAACCAAACTGCATTGAAAAAGGTAATTTATATCATAATAAGATGATGGAAATATGATTTTGTTTTGTTTCTAGATCATTATATATTAATACTTTTTTTATTCCCAAGTATTACTAAAACCCACATGTTGACATTTCATTAGTTTTAATTCATTTGGGAATTCTATGAGAGAAATTTATATTTTATTTTTAAGTTTCATGTATAGTGAAAGGTTGGAAGATGGTTTTCCCAAACCCTGCACAATCGTAGAGAATGTTTTTTCATCCTAATGTATTGGTATTTTTTATGGATGAAAAATAGTTATTCAATCCATGAACCCTCATAGGAGAAACTGTGTACCCTATTTATGAAAATCATAGATTTAGTCAATAATTATTTTCAAACAGTGTGGATCTTCTTGGGAATCCATGTGTATTGTTCTTAATTAATCCAGCATTTAATTAAAAATTATTTACCTCTATAGGTCTCCAATAGACTATAATGTCCCATAAGTTATTTTTCACATAATTGGATCTCCCATGAAAATTTAATAACCCTAAAATTCCTTCTCTAATGTGATTCAATGTTTTAAGAACTCCAGTAGATCTTTTTTAGATAGTTTTCCCTTGTCATTCTGAATCTCCAGTGATCTCGATTTACCTACATAGGTTTACATGAATCCCCATGTCGATTTGTGGTTATAATAACCAATAATTTTTTATCTAAATTTTTTTTATTCATATATCCTTATTTATGTTCTTTTACTTTGGTTTTTTGTGAATGGATCTTTTATTCGAGATATCATGATCCTGATGTAACTTTTTCGTTTAAATTACCAATATTTAGGTCAACCAAAAATGGAATTATTAAATTTAAATTTGTATAATTAAATTTAGTTTATTATTTTAAATTAATTTCCTTTCCATTGTGTGTTTTGAAATAACCAATACCATTTAATTGTGGTTTTAAAATGGGTTTTCTATTATAATTTAAAAACTGCTAATTCCTTTTAATTGGGGTGTTCATATACGAATTTTGTGAAATTTAAATTTTGTAATTTAAAATATTGATTTTTTAAAATTTTTTAAAACAAAATTTTAAATTTAATTGTGGAAATGGAATTTATGGAAAATATTGAATCACCCCAATTCCTTTGGATTGGGGTTTTTTATGAAATTGATTGGATAACTTGGAAAAATAAATTTTTGAATTTAATTTTTCAAAGTTGACTATAAAATTGAATTCTGAATTGATTGAAAATTATTATAATATGAAAATTTATTAAATTAATTTTTATATGAACATTTGGGGTCTATCTTGGAGAAAAAATTTTCTCAATTAATAATACCAAGTTATGGATTTAAAAAAAATTAAAATAGGTGAAATGGGGAATAAGATTATATTTTTTGGGTTTCTTGAAATAAATTTCCCATCATAGTTTTATAATAGTACATAAGAAGAACATAGGTAGTTAGTGAGTTATTTAGATTAACTGTCATTATTTATTATATTCGAAATCATAAATGCATCACATCACATCAATTATTTGATGGTGATAAGTCCCATTTGGGATGAGTTCAATGGCATGTATGTACATATTTTTTTCTCACCTTGAGTGTGAAATATATATATCCTAGAAAAATCACACATTATTTTGAATATGATCATGTTACATTATTTTTTGTAATTATAATGAATATAATTCATTGTTATGAATTGTTTTTACATGCTATATTATTAATAAAGACTATTTTATATAAGAATGTATGTTTAATCCATTTGGGGATATTTTAATTTTTTAATAAATATTATGTGATTAGAAATGTTAAGCCTTTTCTAAAAATATATGCATCCTTTTAAATGTAATGAAAGATTTTTTTACTTATCCTTTTGAAATTCCAACACTATTTATTTTAAATTGAATGAAATTTACATGGTTAATTTAATATTGGAATATTTTATAGAATTATTAGTAATATAATACAATTTTTTATATCACACCCAACCTATGGATTAAGGTGTTTTTTGATTATCTCCTTCTAGGTTTCTGAATGGGTAAAACTCAACATTGATGTGGTTCTAACTATTGATTCATGGAATTGGTTTTTTGTGTCCATCGGGAAATGATGGTTTTTCTTGTTATAAGGTAGATGGTTGTAGTAATTTTGGTTTTTATTCATATTCGACCACTGGTATATATATATCCTAGTCGAGTTTCATATGATTTCTTATTATCTTAATTATTTTACTTCTATAATTATTTTGGAAAAATTGTTCCAATATTCATTTTGTATGATTCCTGGTACTATTCACTAACCCATGGGGATCATAAATTTCTTTCATGCTATGTGAGGGATGGATCATTGATAATTTTACTAGGGTACCTGGTCTAGTTTGTTATTAAGTGCTATCAAAGAGCTATAGTTGAGCTTCTTGTCATTAAATTAGTATGATTCTTGATATCATATATGTACATGGTTGGTAGTTTCAATTGAGTGTTTGGAAAACTGTTATAGTATTGAACCATAAGTATCTAGGTATGGATAGCGAAATCTGTCATGGGGATTAGTTTTATTCATTTTCCAACTATTTATTTGGAGTTATTGAAATCGAAATATTTTTATTCTATGTATTTGGATTAATTTACCTTGTTTCTATGTTTTAATTTTAATATAATGTGTTCATTTTTCCTAGTGAAAATATGTAGCAATATGATTTATATAATATGTGAAAACTAGATCTAGTATAAAGATTTTTTAATAGTAGAGAGTGAATCCTCTTATTGACTCGAATCTAGTTGAGGTGATTGTCCACTCTATTCAATTATTAAGACATGAATTACCTCAAACTTTCATTCAGGCTCTAACTGTGTGACCTCATAAAAATTTTATCTTGTTTTTCACTCAATATTTCATTGGACTTATGAATGCACTATTCATAGGATAAAATTATACTGAAAGAGTACATGTTGTTAGTGAGTATAATGGAGTGTATTTTTTTTGTTTTTTTGACACACATGAAAAAATAAAGTTGTTGTTTTCCACCTTCATGTTAGAAGGAACATGTTTGAGATGGGGGGACACATTGGTGAGGGTGAAGAAACATGATGAATTAGAGTGGAACAAATTAACATTTCTTTTTAATTATATATTCCATACATAGTTAATGTTATTGTCCAAGACCAAAATGTTTCTAAAATATTAGGTGGCTGAATGGACCATGAGAGATTATGAATTTTTTGATGTACCCATACTGTTTTTAATTGAGATTATATCGAATGAGAAGTTGATGATTTGATTGTACTAGTTATGAATTAAATATGATATTAGTTCTCTGGTTTTCCGGAAAAAAACATCCTTATTATACTAATGTACTGGAGAGAGCATTGATGGTAGAGATAGCCCTATATGAAATGCATGGGTTATCATGATTTTTTACACTCATAGTGGTTGTGTTCCTTAAACTATGAAAAAGTGTATGGATGATGATTTTTATGGTTATTCTTGATAGTAGGTTTTTTTTATAAACCTCATAAGGTTCCTTGTAGGGGTACTTTGGTTTGTTACTGGTGTGGAAATATGTGGAATTATCTAACGGTTTACAAAAAGGGACACAAGTAATGTGGCTTGTAAGGATTCCCATGTAAGTTACATTTATTTTTCCATGTTTGTTAGACTATGTATAGTAGAAAGAGATTATCATGACATTATTACTACCATGGATAAATAATATTATTTATCGGAAAAAGGGTTATAGCCATAGACATCCAAAATGAATCTTATTAACATAGTGTAAGAGTCTACGGATGTATAAAATACGGGTCTGGTCATTATAAATGTTACCATTAAAATATATTGGTCATTAGTGATTTCTCTGTATGGAAATGGTTCAAATAATTCATTTATTTCATGATGTATTTTAAATTTACATAATATTCATATAAATATTTTATCTTGTAAAATTGATATTAGTACACATGTTGGATCGAACCGAGAGCTGGTCTTCTATAGTCCCACTTGTGAAATATATCTATTTGATTTCGAACATACATGGAGTTTTTTAGTTCGCTAATTGAATCTTCTTGAAAAACAATTGGGATAGAATGGAACAATGATAATAAATTCTCCTTTTATATTTTATCTTATATAGGTCTCATTTACATAACCAAAGGGGGTCTGTCAAATCATCTTAAGAGAAAGGGACCTAATGTCAATTATAAATGATATTTCTTATCTATATTATGGGAAAGTGATAAATTTATTTTCCTTTGATCTAGAGTAATAAACTTTTAGTGGTGATTTCCCTCTATTTATCCAAGTGTTTCTTGACATGTTTCCTTCTTACTTCTCTAGTTTTACAACAGCAATGAAGGAAGAGTTTTCAATTGACATAATTCATAGTTCTCAAATAGTTTATATTTTGTAATGTAAGGTTTTACTTGATGGAATTTACGAAATGATGTTCCGGTTAGAGTACCTTCTTGATAAATTATCAATAAGCCAGAGTGTGTCACCTTGGTCGGGGTTGGTCCTTTTTTTTATGAAATATGATCGTAATATTTTCTTATGTGTTGATTTTCGAAAAATAAATCATGTAATGAAAAATAACCTGTATATGTTTCTATAGAATTATGGTATGTGTGATCAACTAAAATTCTAATAGTGGCTCTTGAAGATGACCCATTGATACTATTACATGCATTTTATAATTAAAGAAAATGACATCAAGAATACTACCCTTTCGATAAGGTACACACATTATTAGTGAAATTTCATTCCCATTACTCTGACCAATGGTCATGATGTTTTCAATACTTTGATGAATAGATTCTACATGATTACCCAGATATATTCATGGATTTCTTTGTGGATGAAATCCTCATCCACTCTATTTTCAAGGATGATAATTTTCATTAACAAAGAACAATTTTATGTTTTCTCATAACATAATAAATTTATTCCTAGATTTAGAAACTTAAATTCATTATTTACTAATTGAGGTTCATGGGAAACATAGTTTTATATAATGGAATATCAATTTTTTGAGAAGGTGATAGATTTTATGTCATTGATGTTAACATGAAATTTATTGAAGGTTCAAAACATCTTGGACATAACATGATATTATATCTAGTTCATTACTGACTTTTGAAAGATGGATTCTCAGATGATTTCCCTAACTCAGAATTGAGTAATTTTTCATTAAATGTAATATTCCATAATAATTTTTTTGATATGTAATGACTTTTTTCAACTATGCTGGTGTGGAGTCATCCAAAGGCTGAGTAGGGAAACATGGTAATTTTTGATGCAACTAGTTCAGGGTAGGGTTACATCAACCTAATGGTTGATCATGTCATTTCTTATAGCTCTCATCAGAATATGACACATGATAATAATTATCCGAACCATGTCCTTGAACATGCATCTGTGATGCACAATTATAATAGTTGGCAACATTACCTTTATGGAGAATATCTTACACTTTTTTTCAGACAAGAAGTGCCAATGATATATATTCTCTCAAAAATAATTGAATATATAGAACATGTGTTGGATGGAAAACTGTATTGTTTTTACTATGAAATATTATATAACATGAGGGAACATGAATTTCATCAAATAGTATTTGATAATGAAACATCAAACCAAAGCAGAAAATGGATATTAAGAGGACTGAAACATGATGGATCACATTCCATAGATTCCTATTGGAGTCTGGAAGTAGGGGCCAAAATTTTCATAGCTACTATATAGCGTCAATATTCAATTATGGAATTAATTTATTTTGAAAAATATCTTTATGATATGTTCAATAGAATTATATACTCTCTTAATGGTGGTGAGACTATACTTTTTTTTTGTTTTTTCTACAAATAGGTCATTCTATGCTGTCAGAACTATTTTCTGGTACTGTATTTTGTATGGAATGTTTGAACTGTGAATTTCCATAATTTCCATAATTTCCATTAGAATTATATATGTGTCCCATATATCATTCTTCATTATATGGCTATGAATCAACCCTTCCTCAATGTCAATAGAGATCTCATACCACATCCAAGTAGGTAATGGATTTATGAGTTTTTTCTCATTGTTAAAAGTTCCTATATATTAAGGCTAAGCATTCAAAAAATAAAGTTTTCTTCAAAAACATCCATTCCCTAATTGGATGTGGTATGAGATCTCTATAGACATTGGGGAAGGGTTGATTCATAGCCATATAATGATGAATGATATATGGGAGGTGATCTAAATGAAGACTATGTAGACACACATTATACCCCTACCAAATACAACCAAAGTGGAGGAGTTGTAAAACATATATATATAAAATATTATTTAATTTCATGATATTCATTTTTGCATTTTCTATGATAGAGATACTTGGTTAGCTTCTATATTTTGGATTTTACATTTGAA
Organism: Viscum album; assembly: GCA_963277665.1. Taxonomy (NCBI): domain Eukaryota; kingdom Viridiplantae; phylum Streptophyta; class Magnoliopsida; order Santalales; family Viscaceae; genus Viscum; species Viscum album. Next base: position 860,186,427 of record OY728152.1, on the reverse strand, counting down.
GGATATAGTAACTTACATCCATTTGAGTGTGGAATATGATCTGTAGTTAGATCAATAGATATAAAGTGATATACAGATTCAAGAGGGTATGATATGTGAATGTGTTCTTGAATTTTGTAGAGCTTGGAAAGATCGAGTGGGTCTTGTTGGGTTTCTTTATAATAAGAGCCAATGTTCTATGATCATAATGGATTTTTTGAGCCCATGCATGGCAGCTCATAGAGACAATATATGTATTATTTTTACCAATAGATGACAACAAAGATCCAGATGATTCATTAGAAATAGGGATTTCATAGAGACAATATATGCATTATTTTTATCATTTCCAAATTCCTTTCAAATTATCAGTAGGTGAGAAGGTGTTCATAAATGATTCACCTTAGTCGGGTTATCGACTACCTGCGAGATAAGGGAAACATGCTCCTTGTTTTGTGGGGACTTTTGAGGATGTTGAGTTGGTGGAAAAAATTTCATACTATTAATAACTTATAACACAATTCATGTTGATACATAATGTGGTCCATATATCTCATCTTAAAAATTATATGTACAATCTATCTCATTTTATGAGCATTAGTGATCATATGGTTGAACCAGATATATATATATGTAAGCATATAGTGATGATAGATGATTCTAAATACGTGGAACATATTGGGACGCCTATAAAAAAAATTTGTTCTATTGAGGATTTTTTATGATTATCATGATATGTTGGAGAGGGGTTCCCCAATGAGAGAGTTGTTTCCTCACCTTTGTTTCATGGTAACTTCTTCATAGCCTTTCTAGTGACAAAGTGATTTGATGGTGGGGAGGTTGTACCTTCCGTTTATTATGTCCAATTATTCCTAATCAAATATTATTGATCATTCTTTACTAGGGTTTTGTTTTTGGTTTCATCGGGACAAATTTGGAAATTTATGGAAGTGTCTAGTCTACTTCACAGTTAGCACCAGGTTATCCCAAATCATACGACCTCTCAAAGAAAAAAATACACCCCAAGGTAGTAGAATTTTTCACAGTTTGTGCCAGGTAATTCAAGTCATGCACCTTCATAGTAGAAACCGTGAAACTCATTTTAAAAAGTATAATGGATCAGCTACATGGTTTTTTAAACCATACGAATCTTCCCTAGTAATCATTCCAATAAGTTAATAATTAAACCCAATTTTAATATAAAATTCCCAACACCTCCACCCCCACCGTAGAATCACAATAGACCGAAATGTCCTTTAAGATATTAATTCCATCATTGGAACTCCCTTGAAGACCTCATGTCCAGTTAGATCCATCGTTGAATTTATTTTGATTCATTATGAATGCACTTAAATCTTATTTGGGATTCATTACTCTCTTTGTTCATGTTATCTAGTTTGGTCTCTAATAATCACTAGTGATATATGATTTCTTGTGTTTATTTGAGGATATAATACCAATTTATTTGGATCAATTCTTATCTTTCATTTATATATATTTGTTTTTTTCATTCTCCATCGGATTTTTTCATGTATGACATTATGATTAATGATCATGTGATCTCAAGTTAGGTGGTTGTGTTACAATGAAAAAATTTATATTAACCCAAAATATCATTCTTTAATATAAATTTTTAAATTAAATTAACATTATAGATTTTAATTAAATGTTTTTCAATTGGTTTGTTTTAAAAAATGCACTTCCATTGGATTGGGGGTTTTAATGGTGTTTTTTCATGAAATATTAAACCCCCAAATTATATAGAATTAGGGTGTTTGTATAAAAATTTGTAAAATTTAAAAGTTTCAACATAAATATTGTAGTTGATATATATTTTTTCAAATAAATTAACATATTTAATAATGGAAATAATGTTTTTTTTAAATTTTAAAAATTCAAATTTCTATTGAATTGGGAGGATTGTTATGAAATGTATGTAATCCTCTGAAAATCCATTTATTGAATATATTTTTGAATGTGTATTTTGAAATTGAAATTGGAATTTAATTCAAATTATAATATTATGAAAATGGATTAAATTTTTTTTATAAGATCCTTTGGCATATATATTTCTAGGGCATGTTATTTCATAAAAACATATGTTATGATATTTAAATGGACATTGGCATATTTGAAATTGGGAATTGTATTATATTTTAAGGGTTCGTAAAAAAAATTCATATTATTTCGATATATAACATAAATGAAATAGGTAGTTATTGAGTTAATTAAATGATACATTATGAATTACAATGTTCCAAAAACATAAATAACGGACAACACAATCCTTTGGTGATAGTGACAAGTCATATTTTTACAAAAATCAAATGGAAATTTGTACATATTTTCATGTCACCTTGATTGTGGAGTCCATATATCCTAGAACAATCATACATTCATAGGAATATGACCATGTTTTTCAATTATTTGAATTTCAAATGAATATATGCAATATTTATAGACACTTTTTACATGCCTTTTTTTATAATAATTTTATTATAATAATGTTGTTATATAAACCATTTTTATAAAGTGACATTGTAATCAAAATACTCCAACACATGAAAGGAAATGCATGTTCTTATAATATTCCAATATTTTGAAGTGTAAAAAATGAATTGTTTTAATTATTCTATTGATATTTCAAACCTGTTTGTTTTAAATTGATAGAGATTTATTTCAATAATATAATATTGGGAACTATTAGAGAATTCTTGGGGAGATTCTAATACAAATTTATAACTCACACCTTACCCGTGCATTCAGGTTTGTGTATATTTTCATCTTCCAGGTTCTAGAAGTTGTCAGTCACCACATTGATGTGGTTCAAGCTATTGATTTTTGGACATGGTGAGTTGCATCCTTTAATACATGGGCTGTTTTTGACTATCTTAAACTACTTGGTTGTAGTACTTCAAGTTGTTACGCCTATTTGACATCAGGTACATACCTCTCTATGGAGTTTCATTTGTATGCATACTTTCTTGTTTCATTTACATCATTATTGTATTTGAAAAAAAACAATAATGTATTCATCTTATATGATTCCACCTCCTGATTAACCACCAACAGGAATTGTGAAATCCCTTCATGGAATATTAGTGCTAGCTCAGTTATAGAGATTCCATGGTACCTGGGATGGTTCATGAATAATTTCTGAGTGTTTATTAATTTAATTTCATATTGAATTTGATAATAAATATTTATATATACTATATGATTGTAATTTAATCCTTTTAACAATTTCATCAACAATATATCTTTTTCTCTAAAGGATGACTTTTTTTCATTCTTGAAGATCTAATATCTAATTTTACAATAAAAATAAAAATAAAAGTGATAATAAATCTATTACACCTATATTTATACATTAAAATAATGGTTATCATAAGGTAATATGTTTCTCATAATTAATTAACCTTCATATGATAAAATTATACAATTGAAATTATATTCAATTGTATTACATAAAGTTCAAAAAAAGTCATTCTACAAATAAAGATCCCTTAAAACAAAATAATAAAATTTACCTAAAAATTATATAATTTTACAAGACATGTGGTTAATCCAATCATTCCATATTATATTAAAACAAATATTAGATATCATATTATTAAATAAAAAAATCACTTATTCATCAAATTAATATTCAATCCCATGGTTATCTACATGAAATTTGTTTTTGAACAAATAATTATATACATCTCCATTATCGTATAATCCATAAAGGGTATAAATACCATAATTTTTTTTTCAATATATATCAATGTAATACTTCATATTATTCTAATACATTAAATATACATAAAGATAATAAAATTTCTACTAAAAAGTAATTAATCAACCCAAATATTTCACATTAAGAAACCTCGGAGGGGGTGTCTATGAAATAAATAAATTATTAACCATAATGACGAAAAATATTGATGGAATCCATAACTATTAAGAAAAAATGACATGAAAACATCCAAATCTCCCAATTTAACTAATCTCTCATCTAATACCCACTATTACAACCATAAATCCACACTCATAGAAGAAGTGATGTAATAAAATCATTGTATTTCTGGATTTAATACCTGTTAAGGTGACCCAATTTTCACCAAAAAGATGTAAAAACATCAATACTCTATAATTTATGTTCTCAAGGCCCAATTAGGATTATTTTTTATTTAATAAGTTCAAAAACATATATAATAAATACCTATGAATGATAGTTACTATTTCTTTCACTACACTAACCATTTCATATTCTATATTTTTTCATTATCAAAATTGAAATGAAACCCCACTATGTAAAATTTGTTTAGAAAATTATTTATAACATGTGAAATAGAATCAAAATAATGGTAATATCAAATGATATTTATGTTTTAACAAAATTGTTAACAACTGAATGTCATCAATGGGAATAAAATGATTATAAGGGAATTATAAAATATGAAACAATACATTTTATAATATAAATGAATTCATAACCATAAAACATTTAACATTAAATACATGACATTATATAAGGAATTATGAATTTAGATATTCATGTCGATAAGTAAATATGAGCGATATGATGTTAATCACGGATGAATGAAAATAATTAATACCCATTGGAATTAATAAAGAATATTTATTGGTGTCTCAGTTAATTATCATCATATAATTGTTACAAAGGGAATAAATGATATGGCCATCTTCTATATTTGGTGCAAATAATGATTTTTTCGGCTATCAATGACCCAACCTTCCATGAATTTTCATGGAACCACTGATCATTATATTATCACCGAACAATCCATCATTGGTTTATCAGGGAGTGAACCATATTTGGATAATAACATAACAACCCACAATATGTTCATAACAGAACAACCTATCCATCATTTATAATGGATCCATCCATATTAATAATAATTGTACATGAATTATATATAAACTAATTAATAGAGATAAATAATTAAAATAAAAACTCCTAGAAATAACCCTTATTCCATTCCAAGAAAGATTATCTTGTCAAAAATAAATTGGATCCATTTAAATATTTTTTAAAAAAACATAATCGTTCATAAGAAAAAATGAAGATGGAATCATTAAAAAATTTCTTTTTTAGGTAATAAGAGGGAAAATATTTTGATACTATAGATTAATTGAAATTATATTAAAATGTCTTTATTTTTTTGATGAAAATATTCTTTCCAATTTGAATGACTACTTTATAAACTAAAAAATTAAAACTAATTGTAACCAATATATGATGAAAGCACTGAAAAAATGGAGATTTCACTGAAAAAAATGTACATAGGGTTGGGAATATAAATTCGTGTAATAATTGTTAAAACTGAGCATTCATATGAAAATATTTTCTAACTCAGACTGAAACGTTAATTACTCAAAAAAATAAATTAAAATTTTGTTTTAAAAACATTTCAAATAATGTAAAATTTCAGGAAAATTTATTATAGAAAGTATTTTATTCATATTCGACATCTGGTATATATCTCCCAGAAGAGTTTCTTTTGTATTTGTACTGTCTTAATTTATTTACTTCGATAATGATTTTGGAATGATATTTCACACATTCATTTTTTTATTATTCCATGTACTAGTTACCAACCCATGGGGATTATAAATTTTATTCATTCCATGTGTGGGATGGATATATTATTAGGTTACCAAGGTACCTAGTCTAGTTGGTGAAAAATTTCTATTAATGGGTTAGGATGACCTTCATGTCATGATATCATTATGCATTGTGATATCTAATAGGTACATGGTAGGTAGTTTAGATTGAGATATTGGAAAAGTCATATTGTAATGAACCATATGTCTCTAGGGGTGGTTAGAGAAATATGTCATGAGGAATAGTTCTAGTCATTTTCCAACTACTCATTTCCAGATATTGAAGTCAAAATATTTTTTTCCTATCTGTTTGGATTAATTTTCCTTTTTTCTATGTTTTAGTTTTAATATAATGTATTATTTTTTCCATCTGATATTTTGTATCATATTTATTTCCTTATGAAATGAAATTTAGATCCATTATGAAGATGTTTCTTAGATGTAGTGAGTTAATCCTCATATGGACATGAATCTGGCTGAGGTGATTGTTCACACAATTCAATTCCAAGGACATGATCCACCTCCAATTCCCATTTATGCTCCAACTGTGTAACCTCAAAAGAATATTATCATGTTTTTCACTCAAAATTTCCATCAACAAATTAATTCCCCATTAAATGGATAAAATTATACTCAATTTTTATGTGGTTTTGGTGAGAAGAATGGAGTGTTTTGTTTATTTTTCGGACACATATGACAAAATAAAGGTGAAGTGTGCCACCTTCATGTTGGAAGGTCCATGTAGGAGATAGGGGACACGATGGCGATTTTGATGAATCATGATTAATTTGAGTGGAAACAAATCAAGGTTCTTTTCAATGATAAGTACTCTCTAGAGTTAATGTTATTTTTCTAGTCCTACTATGTTTTTAAAATGTGAGGTGAATGAAAGGAATTTGAGATATTATGAAAATTGTTTTGATATGCCCAAACAGTTATCAATTGACAATGTATCAAAAGATAAGATGAATGCTCGATTGTATAATTTGGGAATTTGATAAAGATATTAGTTCTAGGCATTTCAGAAAAAAGATCATTATTATAATAATGTACTAGATATAGCACTTCTAGTTGAGATATCCTTATCTGGAAAGTTATGGATATCATAATTTTTTTCACTCATAGTGGTTGGCTGCATTCCACTATGTGAAATATGAAGCATGGTGATTATTATGGTGTTTCATTATAGTATAGTTTTTTCTAAACCTCTTGAGGTTCCTAGTAGAATTCCTTTTTATTATTACTAGCATGAAAATTTGTGGAATTATGTGATGGTTTACACAAAGGAACTCGTGAAATGGGTCTTGTACAAATGGCTAGGTCTACTACAATTATTCTTCCTTGTTAATTTGACTCTGTACACTAGAATGCTATCATCATGACCTTCTAAAACCATGGATAAATAATTTTACTTATGTTAAAATGGGTTCCATCCATAGGCATCCAAAATGAAAATTCATTACACAGTAGAAGAGTCTCAGGATGAAGAAAATATGTGTCCATTAATTGTGAGATGTTCCATTAAAATAGATTCTTCATTAGTTATTTCTTTATATTATAAAGTTTCAAATCATTCATTTATTTCATGATATATTTTAAATATAATAAATTTTCATGTATATATTTTATATATTAAAATGAGTTTTTTACACCCCTTGGTATAAAGATAGAGCATGATCTCTATAGTACCACCTGTGATACATATCTATTTTATTTCAAACTTACACGGAGTTTTCTCATTCTCTACATGAAACATCTTGAGATATTTTTGGGATATATTAGCACATTGAATATAAATGTTGGATTTATTTTTTGTCTTAGATAGGTCTCTCTTACAATGCATAAGGGGGTCTGTCAAATCGACCAAGGATAGAGGTATCTAAGGTAAATTTTAAATGATAATTATTATCTACAGTTGGGTAAAGTGAAATATTTTTTTTATTTGATCTAGAGTAATAATATGTTATTTGGGATCTCCCTCTAGTTCTCAATGAGTTTCCTGACATGTTTATTAATTACTTCACTGTTTTCTCAACCAGTAAGGGAGGTGGAGTTTTCTATTGACATAATTAGTAGTTCTCAACAAGATTATATTATATTATATCATATTTTACTAGATGGAATGTATGAAATGATATCCCAGATAGAGGATCTTCTTGTGAAGTTATTTATAAGCTATAGTGTGTCACCTTGGCAGGTACTGGTTTTCTTTTTTATGAATTCTATTTTTTCATTTTTCTTATTCGATGATTATCGAAAAACGCATCATTTAATAAAAAATAACATTTATAATATTCCACATATTGATGATATGTGTGATCAATTATAAGTTGAAAATTGGGTCTTTAATATCAACCTTTGATCCAATTAGCATCATTTTATAATAATAGAAAATGACATGAATGAAATTTCCCTTTAGTGAAGTTACGGACATTAAGAGTAAAGTATAATTCCACATAATTTATCTAATGGTCGTGATGTTTTCAATGCTTTGACAAATAGTATTTTTAATTTTTACCTTGATACATTTAGGGTTTACTTTGTGGATGAAATTCTCTTCTATACTGTGTTTGAGAATGATTATTTTCCAAAACTATGAACAATTTTTTGTTTTCTGAAAAATTAATGAATTTATGCCCTGATATAGAAATGTGATTTCAAAATTTTTGAATTGAGGTTCATGTAATACATGGGGTTATATCATTGAATATATTTATTTATTGATATGGTGAAGGATGTAATGTCGTTGGAGTAACCATGAAATGTATTCAAGATTCTAAGCTTCTTGATGTCAAAATGATATTTTCCCTTGATCATTAATGAGTTCTACAAGATGGATTCTCGGATGATTTCAGTAACTTGGATTGGATTAATTGTTCATTAAATGTTAAATTCCATAATAAATCTATTGAGGTGAAGTGTCTTTTTTCAACTGTGCTGGTGTTGACTCTTCTTGAGGTCAAGCAGGGAAATGTGTTTATTTGTGATGCATCAAGTTCAGGGATGGGTTGTATCCTCTTTATGGATGATCATGTAATTTCATATAGCTATTATTAGAATACGCCACATGAGAATAATAATATGAACCACATCCTTGAACATGAATTTGTGATGCACATTAATAATTCTTGGAAACATTAACATTATGGAGAAAGGTTTACCCTTTTCTACATCAAAATAGCCTAGGATATATATTCTTTCAAAAATACATGTATATATAGAACATGTGTTGGTTGGAATTCCTTATTATTTTTATTTTGAAATTTCATATACCCTGAGGGAACATTAATTTCGTGGAAGGATACATGTTCATGAAACATTAATCCAAAATAGTGAATGAATTTTTAGAAGAGTAAAACCTGATGGATCACATTCCACAGTTACAAATTGGAGTCTTGTAATTAGATGGTACAATTTCCTAGTATAGATTATAGCTAAAATTTTATCTTCCATAATTTATTATTTTTTGAATAATAACATGATGTTATGTTCAATAGAATTAAATTCTATCTTAATTGTGGGGAGACTATCATTTATTGTTCGTTCTACAAATAGTTCATTCTATGTTGTCAGAACTATTTTATAGTACCGTATTTGGTATTGAATGTTTTAATTGGGTATTTCTATACTACCAAGTAATAAGTGCACCTAGGATACACTAAGATGTTCTATCAAATGAAATGGTAGTTTGGGTCACTAGGTATGAGATGAAGGATTTATGGGGTTTTTTCATTGTTATTAGTGCCATCATTTTATGGAAAAGCACCCAAAAATTTAGATTTTCTTCATAAACATCCATTTCTTACATGGAAGTGGTATGATATCTCTATGGACTTTGAGGATGGGTTGTTGCATACCCATATATTGAATTGTGAGAAATGGTTCATGATCTTCATGCTGACTAAGTAGACGCACTTTATACCTATCCTAAAAAAACCAATGTATAGGAGTTCAAAAGTATCTTTTGAAAGAGATTATTGTTTCAACGAAGTTCTTTATTCCATATTTTATGATAGGAATTATTGATTCACTTTTCTCTACTACACAATCTATTATGAAGCAATGGTATCTTACATCCATTTCTGTGTGGAATACCATCCGTAGTCAGATGACAAGATATAAAGAGGTATACAACTTCATGAGTATATGATCTGTGAATTTGTTCTCTAATTTTTTGTAGCATGGAAATAGAAAGTGGAGCTTTTTGAGTTTCCTTATAATAATAGTCAATGTTCTGTGATCATAATTTATTTTTTGAGGCCATGCATGGTAGGCCATTTAAATATACACTGTGTTGTTCGGATACTGGTGAATATTCCTTGGATAGATTAATCATGGTCAGATAGATGATATAAAATATCTAGTTGATTCACTAGATAAAAGGGATGTCATAGAGATTCTATATGTATTATTCTTATCATCACTAGAGTCCTTTCGAATTAATAGTAGGTGAAGATGTTTTCTTAAATTATTCGATGTAGTTGAGTCATCAACGACTTGGGAGATAAGGGAACAAGGTCTTTATTTTGTGGGACCTTATGAGGTAATTGAGTAGTTTGGAAAATTTTAATAATATTTTGCACTTATAAAATATATTATATTGATACATAATGTGTTCCATGTATCTCAGCTTCACAATTACTTGTATAATATATCTCATGTTCTGAGCTTTAGCGATCATATACTTGAACATGATTTATATGTAACAAACATCTATTAATGATAGATGATTGTGAAACCATCGATCATTTTGGAAGGCCAATTCCTTTGTTTTTTGTTCTATTTGATGCATGTTTATGATTATCATGATATGTGGGAGAGGGGTCACTAATGAGAGAGTTTTTTCCTCTCCTTTTATTGTGGTAACATCTGCATAGGAATTATAATGACATAGTGTTTCTATGGTGGGGACGTTGTACCTACCAGTTATTATTTCTAATTATTCTTAAAACACTATTATTGACCATTCTTTGGATGGGTTTTGTTTTTAGTTTCTTTGAATGAAATTTTGAAAATTGTGGAAGTTTCTGGTCTAAATCATAGTTAGAACCCGGTTAACCCAAACTGTTCAACCTCTTAATGAAAACCTTTCCCCCAATGTAGTGGAATTTCTCACGGTTCGAGCATGGTTATTATTTCCTGGCCCCTTATTTTCTTTTATCACAATGTAAATTTTTTAAAGAAGGTGCATCCATTAGATTAGCCAGGTCTTTACATCTGGAATCTTCAAGAAGTACCTTAGATATTCATTTTAAAAAACCTACATTTGAGCCTAATAAATAAGAATGGAATTTATCTATTGAAAATATGAAAGCAAACAAAACCTATTCTATTGTTGGGTAGCTTGATGGGGCTGATTCTTAAGTACTTGATGAATATTTAATCACATGTGAATGTCCTTCCACCCTCTATGATAAGAAAGATGCAACCGCGATGTACGAGGCGTCACACAAAAGCTCAAAATAAGCTCCCACAGTGGGGTTGCATGATAAGTGGAGTGGTAATACTCTTTTCTAGATCATCAATGTAATCCTAACAAGAATCATCAAACACCCAATCAAAATCATTTTGATGTAATTGTGACATAGGAAGAGAAATATTATTCAATCGTTGATGATGCACCGAGAAAATCATGTTTTTCTTAGGAAATATCTAACATCTCACACAAATTAAGGATATTGTATGGAGGTAATAATATCTACCTCAGATAAATCAACCTCTCTCCCATGATTGGACACCATAATCCCTAAGACAGTGCCCAGCTATACCATGAAATGAAACATCCAAATGTTCATGACCAGATTCTTCTCAATACAAAAATTTAAACCCTTTCCCAAAATATAGAAATAATAATAAAAAGTGGACCCATACACAGTAAAATCATCCATTAATACCTCCATTAAATTCTCAATAATGTCCAAAAAATACTCACCATGAATCTCTGGAAGGTAAATGAGGCATTTCATTGTCCACAATGGAATCCTCTTGTATGAAAATGTGATGAAGTTATGGGTGAATGTAATATTATCCTAATCCTCCAGAGCTATAGGAACCTGAAAATATTGAGAAGATCCATCCAATAAACTATAATGTGTCATCCCAGCTAGTCTCCCATGATTTTTATCAATAAACGGGGTGGTGACGTGAGAGTATATTGATTTTTATTCCTATAATCAATTCACGACACTAACTATTTTTCACCCTAATTGGAAGTAACTCCTCATTCAACTTTTTAACAATAGTAACACCAAATTTTTTAGGCACAAACTAAATAGAACTTAGCCAATAAGAATCTAAATTGGGATAAATTATACCTTCCTTATGAAATCATTCAAATTTGTTTTTTAAAATATCCAGAAAATATGGATTTTGTCTCCTTTGAGGTTGTCTAACCAATTTATCGATGTCCTCAAGAAGAATAATATGCATGGAAATGGAGGGGATAATACATGATATGTCATATATGGTCCACCTGATTTCCTTAATGTTCTACCTCAAATGATTAAAATTGTTTTTTCATGTTAAAAAGGGAGATTGTTTTCTTTGATAACAGGAAATTTTTCACCACTTACCAAGTATTAGTATTTGTGATTAGGTGGATATAGCTTGAGTTCCAATGTAGGGGTGATATATGGATAGATAAATTGAAGGAACTGAAATATATGAATGATAATCATCATTTTCAAAATATACATCGTCCAAAATAGAGAATAAATCATCAAACCCATCATCATACTCAACATCCATGACATAATCATAGAGAACATGATCAAAATCATAATATGTATCCATTTAAAAATCTAATCTAAGAGAGTATTGTGAATTTGAAATAGGTGCAGATGTACTCATAGACATCAAACTAGAACCAATTATCATAATATCCCTAATCATAAGACAATAAAAATCCATGTGGGATTTACTTGGTGGTTCACAATTGGAGATAACCAAAGAAAAATGGCCTTTTAATGGGTACTTCATGGAGTCATTAACTTTAATTATCACTAAATCAACAATAAACAATAAGGAAATTGTACACCCATGGACATTTATGATTTTTTTATTAGTTTTATTAAAGGTCAAACTTAAGATAATGGTAGCATGTGAAATTACCTGATCATCCTCCATTTTAAGCATATAGAAATCTACTGGAAATCACATGTCTCTTACCCAAACAATTACATCCTCAGTGCCTCTCGATGGATATGATGTAGCTCTATTTTCTAACTACACCACTACTCTTATCTTCTTCAACTCACCAACCGGGAAGGATGAAAAATTAGTGAGGTATTAATTTTAGGGAAGATCCTAAATCCCCTAATGTATCATAAAAGTTTTACTCCCCTTAGGTGAATGGGATGGTGAATGTTCGAGGATCCATTCACATTGATGGCATTGAAAGAGTTGGTGTAATGAGTGTTTACACATTCCTTCCATGATTGATCCTATCATTTACACTAATCCCTCTTCTATTGGTACGAAGTTTATTTATTAATTTATCATACCTTTGGATTTGCTGGATGGCTTCATGGAAAGGGATGTTGATATCCAAACACATGAATGTATCCAAAACATGTTTTTTTGGATTGCATCATCAGCCATATTTTTTCTTTGAAAAAATCAATATGTAGAAGGACTGTGCATAGTAGTAACATCATTTATCATTTTCTTTACATTACATCTTTCCTTGGGTTGCTAATCAGCTGGAATTGAATTGGGCTTCTCGGGGTTTGAGATGAATCTAAGTGGAACGATAGGTGCATATGAATTAGTTGTGTTTTTCCCACTTCTCTATGTGATGGAATTGATATCCCCCCATGGGATTGGGAGTAGCATGTGAATGAATATTTCCATAGTTCACACATACCATTTCATGGAGGATGGTCTAAATCTAACGAATTTGAGTCTTCTACTCCCTCAACTCTAAAACATTACTCTTTAGCTTAGTATATTGTATAAGAGAAATTTGATTAAAATTTTTGTCAGTGATAGAATTTTCCTTTGGTGAGGGGTTCCCTTATTGATGTCTTGTTAATTATTGGGCTTCAAATATCCATTGGGACTGTTGTCAACCTTTATTATAAGGTGGATTCTTCTAGATGGTTTCATGAAAAAATGGCCCTTTGTGGTTGTCCAGATCCATAACCCATGTTTGGTTGATCCTTCCACACTTGGTGGTATGTTGTCGTAATGTAAAAAAGCTTCTTTTGTTGATATGGTTGTGGATTCTACAAATATAGTCATTTAGGAAAAACATCGTCAAAATATTTTGTTTCTTGTAGTTAGGGGGAACAATCATTTTGGTGGCTTGACTTAGTGAAAATTCCACAAAGCCTTGAAGGAGTGGTTGGAGATATATTTTGATACAATGAAATATTCCTCACTATAGTGGTCAATTATTCTATCCTGGTATAAATTAAATGACTCTAAAGGGAATTTTTACTTCACTGATATAGTCCCCTGACATGCGTTGTACCTCAATCACCAAATTGATGAGAGTATTGGGCCATTTTTTTCAATAAATGAATGAGAAACTACTGCTTTCTTGTCCACCAATGCTTCTCCAACTGCAATATCCTCAATTATCCTCTCCATATGTGTGAGTCCTTCATAGAAGAATTGGATGAGGAGTTTCTAACTATTTTTGTGATGTGGTCAGCTTGCACACAACTTCTTGAATCATTCACAATACTATGACATCGACTCACCATGGGCTTTCTTGATCATTGAGATCTCCCGATGAATGGAAGTGGTCCTTGATGACAGATTTTTTTTGAATAAAATACGTTTCAAATACTTCTAACATGTTACATATTCAGGTTATAAATAATACATTAATTCATCAGTAATTCCATTAAGAGAAAATGGGAAATCTCTTAGTTTTGTTTGATATTTATAGACATTTCGTAGTTTAAGGATTGAGGAAACCACATTAAAATGTTTTAAATTTTTTTGGATCCTCACAAGATATTCCAGGATATTTTAGAAGAAGGTGAATTAACACATATTTTAGTTCAATGACATATTTGAGGTTTGGGTATGCAATACTATTTGGTTGATAATTAATATTTGGTGTATCCAATTCTCGAATGGTTCAATTAAGTAAATTTTTATTGTAATAATAAATTGGTTATTTTTTTTATGATGGACTGAGAAGAGTTTTCAATTTCAGTGTTCTTTGAGGGGAGGAATTATAAAACTGCTTGAATGTTGAAACATCCCATAGACTGAGAATGTCTGATTTGAGCTTGATGGATATGTTCAATATTTGGGTAAATAGAAAAAGATCCATAGGATTATATCCAGTAAAAAAAATAAAAAATCAAATATGGAATCTGGAAAATGATAAAATAAAAATAAGAATTTTGAGTTGCTAGTCCAAAAAATATTATGAATAAAATAAATGAAGAAGAAAAACATCAAATTTGTTAAATAAGGAAGAAAGAAGAGAAGAGAAGAATAAAATTTAAAATAAAATAAATACCAATAATTGGTTGAAATAATTAGTGGCCTCCTGACAACATTTCAAATCTGAAAGGAACGTTCATGGGATCTATTAAATGATATGTTATTGTTGAGTACTTATGTTCAGCAGTGTGGATGAACAACGTCGTCTGTCAAAGGACGATGTATATTTAACAACATCTTAAAGGTATTTTAAAAATAAAATAAAAGGAAATTAGAATAATATGTAAAAGAATGGGGGTTTTTTATCATTAATAAATCACAAAGAATTTTTCGTGAAGAATATTGTATATATATTTTTGGTATTTATTTTTCAAATGATGTTCGATTAAAATGAAACAATAAGAATATATTTTTTAGAAATTATTTAAAAGTCATAATCGATCAAACCCTACTTATTAAATAATTTAATAACAAATATTTTTTAGATTATAATCAACATAACTATAGTACCTTAAATTTTTTAATCTCAAACCCTTTGAGAAGTAACATTACACTAAAGATGAAATGAATTTAACCCTTTGCCAACTTCTGAACAAGAAATCACAAAACCCTTCTTTGATTGATGTTCTACAGATATATTAACTGTAGTGGTAAATTAAGACCCATTTCTTATTTTTATATTAGAATTAATTTAGTGTGTGTATTATTTTTGAACACTAGAAATAGATCCCGTATGGTTTTTTATTGCTGAATAAGGTTGCTCTCTCATAATTCACACAATTCCCGACCTCACGTGTTGTGTGTTAATTATTCAATTACATGATTAGTTTAAATTAAATTAATACTAAATTAATAGACCATATTATGTGAAGAACAATATATCATTGATTCAAAATAAATGATTGAAGAAGGTGAGGGTATGACTGATTACTAAAAATAACTACTCTTCATTGGGTGGTGTAGTAATTGTAGAAACATATTGCATTTACAATGCTTTACAATCGGAATAATGAAATATTGTTTCTACTCATGATTTCCAACCCAAATAGGATGATAATGGATGAATAAAATAGTGGAAAAGTAGGGTAATACAAAATAAAATATTTTTAAATGAACCAGAACAAAGATGTTTTTTATAGAAACATAAATATAACAAAGTGTAAAAGGGAAGAAGTATTTTATGAAGGATACTTGCCTTACTATACCCCCCTATGAATATAATTGGTTCCATAACCTGTAAGTTTTTGAGATTTATCCACTATAACTCCAAAATGGCAGCACTTCTCTCCATGGAAGAGATTCCAAATGGGGTGCCCAATGTGTCAATTAATTTGGAAAAATGGGGAGTGGTTTGGGCCACCTAGTATTCAGGATAAAATTTGTGTATCATTTTTTAGTTGGTAAATAGAATTATGTCGTGTTAGAAAAATATAAATGTTGTAGTACATGATCTTGTATATGTCCATGAAAAAATTGGCGGCTAATGGTGGATGACATCATGATATATGTCCGTAATACAGAACCAAATCATTTTCTTTGTGATGATTTTTACCCTTGAAAAATTATTTCAAATGTCTCCCTTAATAGGAAAATGGTGCATCAAATTCACGAGATTATTTTTATCCCATGACGTTCTGGAGTGGAGCACCAAATTTGTGCCCATTTGGAAGCATGGAAACTGATTAATGTTCCAAATAGTTGACATATGTCCTTGGGCATCCATGCAGTTTGGCCCATTTCCATTCTAAATATTCTAAAACACTCCAAATCACCTACTCCTACATCAAAATCACCAAAAAAGAATAAATTCCATTTTTAATAGTCATAATAATTTTATAAGATAATAAAATAGGATCTGAAATTTGATATAATATTTGTAATTTTTTATAAAAAATAGTTCAAAACAGTGATGTTGGGGTGCTATAAAGAAGTTAATGGTGATATGATCATTATTACTACACACTCCTTGGAATTCATTACTCTCCTTCAAGGTGATAAAATGATGAATTGGGTGTTCCACATGCTTTTTGTGTCTAAATTATCATCATGGGAAAAGTCTACTCTCAGAATAATGGTAGTGAAGTCTATATGAGAAGTTCATCTTATCACTGTTTTGAGCTCCTCATGTTTGGATGAGTTTTTGTTCACTCCCTTTCTGGGTTGTGATGTACTCATTCATTTTCCTTGTTCTTTATAATAATTTCCCCATCATTTATGTCTATTAATTCTCCCATTTCACCATTTCATGTGGTCCTACTGAGTATTTTTATTATCACCCCTATATGGGCTTTTCCCACACGAGTCATACCTTATGCTGACGATAGACATGTTGATCATGGATTTATAGAATATTAGGTGTATAGGCGATTAGAAAACAAACAATTTTTGTATCATGGGATCTAGGATGGGGGATCTATCAACTATTTTATATTTAATTTACTATCAGGATGTGGAACATTTCTAGTTGGGTGTGTATTTTTCCCCTTTTCCTTTCAGTTTACACTACAGTTCTTGTTCAATTTAGAGGTCATTTCGGGTTTTTTGTTTATATGTTCTATTGTTGTATCATTATTTCATTTTCATCCACACATTTTCATTGAGATTAATTTTTGGTTTTGAATAGGTTCTTCGGAAAATCCCTCCCCATATTTTTTATGCCTTGAGCACTTTTCACCTTGCACTAGCCTATGTATGTAGTTTTAGTTTAGTTGCGGCTCAATACATAGTATTGTTCAGTTCATGAACATGTGCTATAATAGGTGGTTAAATTATTGAGGCAATTTTCATTAGTTTCCCTTTAAATGTATTGGTTTCATTTAGGGAAACATTTTCGATGTGTCTTAGGTGAAGCCATCCGGGCATGGAGTCCAATGATGGTGCTTCATCGAACATATACATTCTCCACGAACCCTACTACTAGCTTTTATACTCATCACACAGATATTTTGTAGTTGGGATATATGATACATGCATCATGTAGAATTTAGACCTGGATTTTCCTTCTGAATCAACTCTTTGTTTGATGTTGATATATATATATCCTCATTTGACTATGATAATCCTGGATAAGTTTCTTGATTTGACCATGCTGACATCTAGATAGGATACAAGATCTGGTTCATGATGAAGACTACATGAGTGATGTGGCATTAGTTCATGTTCAATCATATGATCCCCCTTCATCCTGGTAGACAGTTAGAAGGACCACCACTTATTGGGTAGCATATATTCATATCTAATTTTTTTGATGACGTGTGTAGGCAGAACGCACACCGCAAATTGTACTATCAGAGACCATTGAGGTTCCATGATGAGAGATGTACTCAAGTAGTAAAATATTGGGTAGAGTTGGTTTCCCACCTCTTAAGGCTTGTTCGGACACTTGAAGATCAAATGGTGGCATTGGAATCCAGTCTTTTCCATGGATCAAATGGTTACTATTGGATTCTAACTACATAGATGCATGATGAGTTTCTACTCTCATAGGATGACTTCCATCATCTGTTTCATGGGGATTATTTCCCATCCCTCTTATGATCCATCTAAATTTAAGTGCTTTTGGAACACCATTATAGAGGGATGATAGTGTCTTACTATGTGGATAGGTTTACAGGCCTTACTCAGTACTCTCTAGACAAGATCCATGATAGTATCTTATGATCCCAGAATATTGAGACGGGACTCTATAGAGAGATATGTGCCAGTGTAATTCCATTATTCTTTTCCACCAATTATGGGGCACTAGAAAGAAAATTAGTGATATATATTTATTTGTTAGATGGTAACGAGTTAGGTAGAGCATGTAATACGATCAACTGAACAGGGACTTCTATGATATTTAGAAGAAGCCAGTTGACAGGGCCTCTACATAGGATTCCTCCCAATGATAAATCTCATACATATGTATAGGGATATAATAGAGCTCTATTATTTTCCAATGAGTGACATTTCTATAATTTTGATTGGCGAGGTCACAGAACATGAGACTACCCGATCAGATGTATTGATCACCTCAGATAGATAACAAGTGGACCACAATGGAAGAGAAAATTCCATTATTAGGGATCCCCTAGTGGGGAAAGGGTGGTCCTCTAGGAAGTAGTGATATTAGATCAGTAGGAGGTTTTTTCGGTTGTTTAAGATGCTACAATGTCCTCCTACCATAATTAGGCCCCCCCGATAGGCTTTGGGAGCTGGCGGTCGGGGCCTCAGGTTGATGCATGCATTATGTGTTCATTATCATGATGTTTGTTAGATTATAAGAGTTGTGATCTATTCCATTTCTACCGTTTCTAGTATAAATTATTACACGCGTCTTGTGGTACTCTTTTCTCCCTGCTTCTTGATCGATGTGTTTTTTTCAGTGAGGTGGGGCATCACTGTAACCCTATGACAGTGTTGTTTGATGTAGCATTGAATGCATTATGAAGTGGTGTACTTCCCCCACTGAGACACATTTTTGGGATGTATTAATAACAATGAGGGGTAGTCTTTTCTCCCCAATGTTTTTAGTATTGAGGTTTAATGGATTAATCCCTTTGGTATGTGTAATCTAGGTGAGGTTATGCGATTGAGTGATAGAGTAGGTCCATACATTACTGGTGGAGTGTTTCTATTTTACAACCATTTTTATGGAATGAAACTAGTGGGTGTGGTGGAGTTACATGTTTGGTCTTATTATCCTTCCAAGAGATCCAAATACACAAGGGTTATGCCACATGTTATCCATGAACAGCTTCTCGTAGTTGGATGAGTTGACCACACGCCTTGTTCATTGGTACAATTGCATACTCAACATTCAAATGATGATTGAGGAATTTGAGACCCCATGAATAGATTTACACAACTCACTAAATGGTGTTAGAAACGATTGTCTTATACCTGAGAATGTTGAGATATAATATTCTGGGAGAGTGCATTGTAGTATGTTCAATCCACCAGAGTCTCACGTATGTCACCACCCAGAGGGACTTGAACCTAGGACAATGATGATGTTTGGAAATTAATGTTGGGTTATGATATCAAGATATTCAACATGTTTGGAAAGGGAAATGTTTTACAAAATTCCATTTGTAGGACGTCCCATGCTCTCCTAGTTAGAGAAACTTCAAAGCTGTTAGCTTCCCTATGGCTAACCCTGGTGGAGTTGGAGGGTACAATATTTCTTCATTCAACAACATGGAATCCTTCACTTCTTATGTGTGTCTATGAGGCTTGATTTTGATTCATCGACTGTGAAATCTTGTGTGACCAGATATCATTAGGTGACTCACCATAAAAATATTTTTAAGGAGGGAATCATGAGACCTTGTTCCACGTAAAAACAGTGATTCCAATCATGACATGGGATGCATAGGTTTGGTCAGGGAGGCAAATTAAGACATAAGATTCATTGTTATGTTTGAGATCATGAAGTTGGTTGGAGATGTTTCCAACCACCTTTCATTACCCCCATAGCTAGAGCTATTACACAATGTTTTTCCACATGTCGTAGCTAAGGAGATACATGCATGATCCTACACACACCATCGACATGAGGTGACTATATGAGGACATAAAATCCATTTGGTTTCTTATCCTGTGGTAGAATTGAAATATTCAGGGGAGTTCCTAGGAGTGGTTGAACTAGCTGTGAGCATGGTATCTCATGTTGCTTCCCCATTTATGTTTTCGTTGATGAAATTCATGAATGGAATGATTTAGATGCTCTCTTTTTCTATCTAATAAATTTTAGTACTTCTAGATATATTTCATTATCATGGGGCTATGAAATAGTGTTATTATGATGCCTATTGTGATCAAAATTAATTTTTTAAAAATATTTATTTTTATACTATGCATTTGGATGAAATTGTATATCTCTCAAATGGTGGTTCAGATAACCAATATAAGGCAATGGTTGAGTCTAGAGTATGGAATTAACACTATGTAGGGAATAGATTTTTTTCATTCTTGTCTTCTATATAATGATCCTCATAGAGAGAAACCATAAATAAAATAATTATATATAATTATTTTATATCAGATTTAAATTTAAATTACTTCATTATAAGAAATAAGATTGGAAATATGTAACCATAATTGAGTTCATAGTCTGGTTTTTAACCAAGGAATGACCTTAATTGAGATGTAAGGGGAGGTTCAAATTCCAAAACTACCGGCCAAATCCTGTAAATAAAAATTCAATTAATTACGTTATGGATGGATAATTTCACCAATGACAGTGGGAACTCCTACTATATCATTCCAATCCGTAAATAGATGCCAAATCCCTTACATATCATGATGAAACATCATATCTCAGTATATTATAGTGCATTGATTATGACGATGGATCCAAAATCCATGTAGGATTCTTCTTTTGGATTCTGCATTCCCTGATTTATATTTTTGTTTTTTTAATTTCAATTTTTTTATTTTTGATGAGGAGTCTGAGTTTTTTGATAGCCAAACTAACATAGTAATCGACTGATTCATATTTAGGTTTCTCATTGTTCCTATTTTTTCTATGTTCATTGATGTTAACTTTTTTCCTATCAAAATGATATATGATCTTAGAGAGAAGCATAGTTCTGTGATGGCTGTGATATTTGGATCTTGTTTCTGTGAGTGTTTTCATTTCTCCACAGTTGAGGAGGTATGAGGGTGATAAAAAAAGCAACTACATTTCAGTTCGTCATAACATTTATGAATAATCGTATAGAGGCTATTTCTTTGTAGATGATGAAAAAAGGATCTCAAATCATTCCTCGTACCTATTTTATAAGTCATGAAGTTGTCTTAGGGGTCCGCATAAGGTATTTGTGTTCTAATAGAGAAACGGTTGTGAGATCGGTGAGGGTTGCATTGGATGGAGTGTGGTAGAGGGTGGGTGTAAGTGGTAGGAAGTTGGAGGAGATATGTGTTGTCATGGCATGTGGGAACATCGATGGAGGAGCGCACATTGGCACATGTGGCAGCGTGGAGAGTAGGATAGTGGATTTCACTGTCGCATCGAGTTCAATGACCTGAAAGTTTATAAATAAAATTTTATTTCACTTAATTTAATGTATTGTGGATATAGAAAAAACATTTATTCCTTTTGTTTTATTATATTGAATTTGATTTACATTACATTTAAGTATCCCTTCTAGTGATAATATAATCATTGAATAGTGATCACATGAATAGTATAAATACCGGTGATTAAAAATTCTTTTGGACACAAAAAAATGGAGTGATGGCCTGAACCAGTAGGATCGTACACTATGAAGCCCATTTATCATACCTTTTAAAGGATTTAGCCTTTCACGGATTTTCCTTGTCCAATCCCAAGTTGAGATCCAACTACATTATCATGAACGAAAGTTTTTGTGCAAGAAGTTCATTCTCACCGAGATCAAGACCCAAACCATGTTTACCAAATGACACCATGAAATATCCACTATCACACATAGTAAATTTTGGTAAAATGATGGTATAATAAAGGGTTATTTAACAGGACCCTTGTTTTATGATTATGTGAATTATTTCTTTATAGAATAATTAATTGACTTTATTTTTATTATGGTTACCTTGTAAAATATTTTTAATGAAAAAATATAATTTTGTATAATATTAAAAATCAACTAAAAATTCTATTTTGATGAAATAATGAATTTTTTAATTAAATATTATTTTAATAAAATATTTTTAGTAAAATACTTATATAAAATAGAAATGACTGTATTAATTCTGAGAAGTCAATTGTAAATTTTATTATGGTTTAAAAACAATTTTCTTCAGAACCTATAAACTTTCATTAAAGGGTTTTATTATTTTAAAAGTGAAAATTCAAATATATATAAAATTATTTATGTAAAATAAATATTATTTTGGTAATCAAGGCATTGAAGTTATCTAAGGAAAAAAATTTCATTATTTTCTAAAACAGTCCAATTATTGGGTAAAAATTAATTACCATAGAAATATATATTATGTTATATATCATCATAATGACCGAATAGTGATATAAGAAAATAAAATAAAAGTCATCTTCAGTCGAATATATTTTTTCCATTAATGTAATTTCATTTTAGTTTTATTTTAATTATTTTATAAATCCTTTGTCAATCCTCCAAGACATATATCATTTTTAAAATTTTCAATTATTTTTCCATGAAAATGTGAGTCACCTCAACATAAGAGAAGGAAATATTTTAACTTCTTTGGCACATATCCTTTTAATATAATTTATATCACACCCCTATTCATGAAAACCTATGGAGAAATCATGGGATGGTTTTTGTATTGGAATATTTTAGACTGTAATGTCCAAAACAAAATAATAATGAATTCCCACTGCATTTTCATATAATCCCACCCAGGCACACTGTAACACCCGAGACTTTTATGTTATATAAATCATCAAAGGAATATTTTTCTACACAACACTTTCTTGGCTTGCTTTACACGCAATCGCGACCTTCCTCGATAGCTTGCGTCGTACGCAATACCGAGTTTCACTAAACAACAATATCCTATTAAAACTAGCCGTTATAAATAGTAATAACCACTTTTTGAAATTTTATAAATTTTATTTTTCAAAATGGACTTAATTTTTAGACTCAGAATATCGAAATTAGCCTAGGGTGAAATTTTGGTATTTTTCTGAAAACTTTCAATTTTTGATGAATAGTGAAACCACTAAGTGGTAGGTTAAAAACTGAATTTTGCATAAAAATTAATTTTACCGCTTCTGTGAATGGAATTTCGAAAATCCGACAGACACGGTTGATATCAGTAAGTAAAATGTGGTTCAATGAGATAAAAATAATTTTTGGTGAATAGTAACTTTTTACTTTTTTTTACTGCGGTTAATAGTAAATAGGGTAACTAAGGGTAAATATGATATTACTATTACCCTAACACATGTCCTAATTCTATTGGATAAGTGTAATTCGACCAAAAACAAACATAGGAATAAAATATGACCATTTAGGCCCACTTGGATTAGATTAGGACATTTATTATTAATTTATTTAAAGAAGGGTTAAAATAGTTAAAATCAAAGTTTAATAAGTAAATCATTTTTAATATGGGGTTATACATAAGATAAATTCGACTATAAATATTCATTAGAAAGCTAAAAAGATTTCCTACATAATGGTAATTTATTTGTAATTTTTAGACATTAAATAATTTAATTTATTTATGACACAATGATAATGCAGTAATTATCTTATTAATGAAATATTGACATAATGGATGTTATAAACACAAAAATAAATGTAATTTGAGAATTTTTATGAATTCCACTAATTTTCTAGGTTACTATGATATATTAATGTTGATTTAATCAACTTGGTTCGAACATATAATTCTGTTATGACTTTCACAATAATCATATATCAAATAGTGTCAAAATTGACACAAAATAGTTTTTAAATCAAATATTATATTATTAATTGTTATTTTATTCCTAAAAATCTAAGGTTCGGCCAAATGACTTAGATAAGGATATATATATTAATAATAAACAATTTGGGGTTAGTTTGGCATGTTATAGTAAGTGTATTAACCATATAGTGAAAGAAAACAAAAAGACACGGTAAAAGTTAAATTAATTAACTTAGAGTTAAATCTAATTGATAAGGTTAAAATAATACCCTAAACTTGTCTAAATCCTATTGGTTGATAGGATTTCGACCCATCCCCACTTTAGCTTCGAAATAAGACCCTTTGGAACCATTATAAACCGATTTTGACTTTAATATAAAATAATATTTTGAGATATTCCTAAGGTGCCCCTCTCCTCCCTTATAAAAGGGCACCTCCTCCCCCTCCTCCTCACACCAATTTGAGCACTCAAGCTCGGCCAACCCCTGCCATTTTCTCCTCTCCACTTCCCTAGAATAATCCTAGAGGTCCTGGTCTTCTTCAAAGACCAATCTTAGTTCCCTAAGTGGAGGATTCAAAGAGGCGTTCCAAAGAAGAGGTAATATCCATTACCGATCTTTTCAATTTCTTTCGTCTTCAACTTCTTCTTCTTTAGTTGTTTCATGACAAAGTAATAACATAAGTATTACTTACATACTGATATGTTATATGAAACAACCCTAATTCACCTTCTATCCATCCTACGGAAAAATGAAATCACCGCGCGTGCGTACGTACGGAATACCGTCTCCACGCCGTGGTGTAATCTATTTTCCACCATCACCTTACAAGGATGGGTATAATGGTGTAATGAGTAACTATATATGATTATTTTGAAGTAATATTGATACTGAAATAATATATATATACTCCAATACAATTCCACGATCATAGGAACGATATCATCACTCGTGCGTACGTACGGAATACCGTCTCCACGATGTGATGCGACTCGTTCTACATGATCTTCATTTCATAATGATTATATAAATGAATTGAATGAATGAATATGGTATATAATACACTAATACCATTCTGGAAATGAAGTATCTATAACCTAAAGATAAGAATAAGAATTTATTCAACACGCATAAGAACAAAAAGTTATAAAGACCCGAGTAACAAGTAACAATGAAAAATTACTAACAAGAAGCTAATAATATGACCATATATGATATCATATCAATATGTATGATTCTGGAATAAGTCAATAACATTATTTAAACCATTATACAGGAGCTTCGGACACGAACAAAGCAAATTGGACCTAAGGTAAGGGAAAATATCACAATCTCATTTTTATCCGAGATTGTTTATACTTTGGTATTTACTGGGGTGTATTTTATCATCCACATCCATGTTCCCTCAATATGTAATATTGTTTCCATACACTTACAATAGTTTAAATCCAATTTTACCCTTCGGTGAGTTTTTAGTAAAGAATATGAAAGGAATCTTTTGTCGTTTTTCATACGAAGTACTCTTTGACTTTTCTGACAAAAGTACGAAGAATGTTTTTCTTTAACTTATACGGAAAGAATGGATTTTTAAAACATTATTTCCAAGAATCTTCCTTTATAAGTTTTCAAGTTTATTTTTGATCAACTTCTTTTAGTATGACATGTTAAGAAAAGAAAAGTGTTTTTTAAGAAGAAAGGATATTTTCCTCAAGAATGGAGTTCAAGTGTTTTATCAAAATTATTTTTCCATCTAAGATAATAAAGGGTTCTGTTTTTATCCCTATTATTAATTTGATTTGATCATGTTGTAATGGAATTATTTTTATGAATTCCTTTATCTTATATGAATTGATTTATGATGTCATGATGTTTCAAGAATCCCATTGTTGTTACATGTGTTATGCGATGATGTATGTTTTATGATTATGTGGCACACATAAGAAAGGATTCATTATAAGATGGGTGGGACCTATATCTCCCTCCAATGCATTGGGTAAAGATTTTATATCTAATGAGATAGACATGGCTGGAATAGAAGGTTATTTCGGTTCAGTGATACAGGACTGAAACGAGGAGTGAACTCGGTTCAGAAAGGGACTTTGTCCACTAAGATAGTCTTGGAAATGAGTCATGACTAACAAGAAATGATTTTCCATGATTATGTGTGCATGCCACAAAGTTTCAAGTTTCATGTTATGATTATGGGGATCTCATTTTCACTTCTACGATTTGTTCCATGTTAAGATATTATGATCTCTTTTGCAGGTTTTGATTTTCAAAAAGATATGATATGATTTTTATTTCCTTTATTTTCCCTTGCTGAGCATTTGAGCTCACCCTTTTATGTTTTCTTTTCCCCAGGTCAGGAAGATGGATATTAAGTAGAATATGCTAAAAGGGACCCTAGATATGATGAAATAAATGGGAGACACTGTAGATGATTTATGAACCAGTTGTTTATGTTTCCCAGTTTCTAAAGACACTATACCTATACGGTCCTTTGTGGTTTTGTCATATGTTGTAATAAGTGTGCTTCAATTTTGAAGTATTAATAATGTATGTAAAGTATGGGTCGTTATAGTTGGTATCAGAGGAAAGGTATAGTCAACCTTTGGAAACTAGGATGTGAAAGCCTTAGTAAGAACCCTAAGGATAAGTCTAAGCATAGAACACAATCTTAGTGTTTTAGAAATGGCCATGAATAACCTAGGATAAGACCTTAAGAATGAAAATTTTATTCTTTAACTATGTGGTTTTCCTATTATAATTAGTGTTGCTCACACTATTCTTCTTGGTTTTAGTCAATGGCTGGAACCCTAAGGAACCATGTTAATACGGAATGTGATGGGCAATGCAATGATTGTCCCCCTGAGCAACCAAACGATATGGGAGCTGGAATGCCAAATCTTGTAGCCATGCTCACACAACTTTCTCAAGATATGAATCATGCAGGATTTCCAAACGAGCAAAGGAAGGAGCAACATTCTGTTGAATCCTTCATGAGGCAGCGTCCACCTTCTTTCAGCGGGTCTACTGATCCATTAGTTGCTGAACAATGGATTAGTACTACTGAAAAGATATTTTCAGTTCTTCAATGTTCTGAGCATTATAAAGCCATCCTAGCAGTGTATCGTTTGGAAGGAGATGCTGATCAATGGTGTAATCTTATTAAGAATACGAGGCAAAGGGATGAAATTGAGTCTATGGAATGGGACGAGTTCAAGAACTTATTTTTCAATAAGTACTTACCTCGTATTCTCCGAACAAAGATGGAGAAAGAGTTTCTTGAACTGAAGCAAAGGGATGATGAATCTGTTGGTACCTATGAAGCAAATTTTACAAGACTTGCAAGGTACGCTTCTGGTATTATTATCCAACCTGAGAGTAAGATCGATCAATTCTTTAGTGGCTTAAAACCAAGTCTTCGAAGGGCGTTAGCCATAAGGGACTTCAATAGATACGAGGAAATTGTTCGATGTGCTCTCAAAGTCGAGATGGAGATTGGAGTAACCCATCAGTCACATGGGTTTGATAAGAAGAGGAAGATGGAATTCAAAGAAAAATCTAAAGAGCACACTGAAAAGAAGATGAACTTTCCCTTATGCTCAAAGTGTGGAAAGAAACATGGAGGGAGTTGTCTTAAAGGGACAAGTAAATGTTTTAAATGTGGAAAGGAAGGTCATCGGGCATTTGAATGCCGCCATAATGGGAAGAAGATGTCTAATGATGCAAACAAAGGAAGGGATACACAGAATGAACCTACTACACTTTAATGTTTCAAGTGCAAGGAGATGGGGCATTATGCCAATCAATGCCCAAATCCAAGGGTTGATGATGATGGCAGACGTCAACAAAATCTTAAGGCTAAAGACAAAGGAAAGTCACATGCAATTTCTATCAGCGATGTGGAGTACGATAATGAAGTGGTGAAAGGTACACTTACCATCCACTCTAAAGTAGAAAATGTTTTATTTGATTCTGGATCCACCCACTCTTTTATTTATAAAGAATTTTCTAAGGGTATCACCGTATTACCTCAACAATTAGATGTTGAGTTAGCTGTGACAACACCTAATGGCACAACAGTCGCATCAAAAGTTTATAATTCTTCTCAGATCGAAGTTTGTGGGAAAGTGCTTCCTGCAAATCTTGTGATCCTTCCTTTAGTGGAATTTGATGTGATTCTTGGCATGGATTGGCTTTCTCTACATGGATCTCATATCAATTGCCAAAGAAGGGAAGTCACATTTCATATTCCAGATCAATCTACGATCGTATATCAATGCAAGGATGAACATAATCTTCCAGTGGAAATTTCTTCCATCTTATGGGTATTGATTCCACTAAATGAAGGTTATTTATCTCAAATGGTTGGTGAGAAACTCACGATTAAGAATATGCCCATTGTACGGGAGTTTTATGATGTCTTTCCGGAGGAATTACCGGGTCTTCCACCAAATCGTGAAGTTGAGTTTTCAATAGAACTCGTACCGGGTGCTTTGCCAATTTCAAAGACACCTTATAGAATGGCCCCAATTGAGTTGCAGGAATTGAATAAGCAACTCCAAGAGAATCTTGATAATGGATTCATACGCCCTAGTGCGTCACCTTGGGGAGCACCTGTTCTATTTGTTAAGAAGAAAGATGGATCAATGAGACTCTGCATTGATTATCGAGAACTTAACAAGATCACTATCAAGAACAAATATCCTCTCCCACGCATTGATGACTTATTTGACCAACTACGCGGAGCTCAATACTTTTCCAAGATTGATCTTCGTTCAGGGTATCATCAATTAAGGGTCAAAAGGGAGGATATACCAAAGACGGCTTTCCGTACAAGGTATGGAAACTATGAATTTATTGTGATGCCATTTGGTCTTACTAATGCCCCTGCTATCTTCATGGATCTAATGAATAGAGTCTTTAGAGACTATCTTGATCAATTTGTTGTAGTCTTTATAGACGATATTCTTGTCTATTCAAAGAGCAAGGAAGAGCATGAAGATCACTTGAGAATTATATTGAAGACCCTGAGAAAGGAGAAGCTTTATGCCAAATTTACCAAGTGTGAATTTTGGTTTCAAAAAGTTTCATTTTTGGGTCATATAATCTCAAAAGAGGGGATATCTGTGGATCCAGCAAAAACAGAGGTTATCAAAAGATGGTCAAGACCAACAACAGTAACTGAGATCCGAAGTTTTCTTGGTTTGGCTGGATATTTTCGACGTTTTGTAAAAGATTTTTCACGATTATCTAATCCACTCACCAAGTTGACTCGGAAAGGAGTTAAGTTTGTCTGGACAGAGGAATGTGAAGAGAATTTCAAGGAGTTGAAAAGAAGGTTATCCAGTGCACCTGTGCTCACACTGCCTTGTAGTGGAGAAAGGTTTGTGATCTACAGTGATGCATCCAAGAAGGGATTGGGGTGTGTTCTTATGCAAAATGATATGGTGATAGCTTATGCCTCACGACAGTTGAAAATCCATGAGCAAAATTACCCAACACATGATTTGGAGTTGGCTGCGGTAATCTTTGCATTAAAGATTTGGAGGCATTACCTTTATGGTGAATGGTGAGATATTTATACTGATCATAAAAGTTTAAAGTATATTTTCACACAAAAGGAGTTGAATATGCGCCAAAGAAGATGGTTGGAGCTGATTAAGGATTATGACTGCTCAATCCATTACCACCCTGGGAAAGAAAACAAGGTGGCAGATGCATTAAGTCGACAAGACCATGCTAGTTTATCCATGATGAGGATCACAAAAGATCCAATATTTATGGATTTACAAAGGATGGATCTTGGAATTATAATGGAAGGGGAAAAATCTTATCTTTCTCAAATGAATGTTCAACCATATATACATGTGAAGATTAAAGAGGCACAGAAAGAAGATGTCGAGTTACAAAAGAAGGTGAGAAATGTTCCTGAATTCAACCTTGATTGTGATGGGATAATAAAGTTCAGGAATCGGGTTTGTGTTCCTTCCATCCCCAAATTAAAGAAGGAGCTGCTGGATGAGGCTCATAGTTCTTCATTCTCTATTCATCCTGGAAGCACGAAGATGTATAGGGACCTGAAAGAGTACTTCTGGTGGGATGGCATGAAAAGAGATATTGCTGAATATGTCTCTCAATGCTTGGTTTGTCAACAAGTTAATGCTGAGAGACAAAAGACTAAGGGGATGTTACAACCATTACCCATACCCGAATGGAAATGGGAAAACATCACTATGGACTTTGTCACAGGACTTCCTAAAACATCCAAAGGCAATAATGCTATCTGGGTCATAGTTGATCGTCTTACAAAGTCCGCACACTTCATTGCTATTAGAGAGGATTTCTCTCTAGATCAGCTTGCCATGATATATGTAAAGGAAGTGGTAAGATAGCATGGAGTACCACTTTCTATTATATCTGATCGGGATCCGAGATTTACCTCGAAGTTCTGGCGAATTCTTCAGCATACTCTGGATACAGAGTTGAGTTTCAGCACTGCTTATCATCCCCAGACAGATGGTCAGTCTGAGAGAACAATTCAAACCCTAGAACATATGTTGAGAGCTTGCTCTATGGATTTCAAAGGAGGTTGGGATCAACACCTTCCTTTGGTGGAATTTTCATATAATAATAGCTTTCACTCCAGTATTCAGATGGCTCCTTATGAAGCTCTCTATGGAAAGAAATGCAGGACTCCAACTTACTGGGATGAAGTTGGGGAAAGAAAGCTATTAGGACCTGATCTCGTTGATGAAATGGCAGAAAAGGTCAGATCTATTCAACAACACATAAGAGCAGCTCAGAGTCGACAGAAAAGCTATGCCGACAACCGAAGAAAAGACCTAGAGTTTGAAGTGGGTGATAAAGTGTTCTTACTAATATCTCCCTGGAAGAGGGTTATGAGATTTGGAAAGAAGGGGAAGTTGAGCCCTAGATATATCGGTCCTTTCGAAATACTGGATCGTGTTGGGAAGGTAGCTTACCGATTGGTGCTTCCACCGAATCTCTCTCAAGTTCACGATGTGTTCCATGTATCTCTCCTGAGAAAGTACATACCAGATCCTTCACATGTACTCAGCTCAGAAGTTGTACCGCTGGAGCAAGATCTTTCTTATGAAGAACAGCCGATAGAGATTCTGGATCGTAGCGAAAAATTCCTACGAAACAAGACCACTCGACTGGTGAAAGTTTTATGGAGGAACCACCAACTTGAAGAAGCTACATGGGAGCTTGAGGATATGATGAGGGAGAAGTATCCTCATCTTTTTGTTACAAAGTGACGAATTTCGAGGGCGAAATTCTTTTTAAGGGGGGTAGAATGTAACACCCGAGACTTTTATGTTATATAAATCATCAAGGGAATCTTTTTCTACACAACACTTTCTGGGATTGCTTTACACGCAATCGCGACCTTCCTCGATAGCTTGCGTCGTACGCAATACCGAGTTTCACTAAACAACAATATGCTATTAAAAATAGCCGTTATAAATAGTAATAACCACTTTTTGAAATTTTATAAATTTTATTTTTCAAAATGGACTTCATTTTTAGACTCAGAATATCGAAATTAGCCTAGGGTGAAATTTTGGTATTTTTCTGAAAACTTTCAATTTTTGATGAATAGTGAAACCACTAAGTGGTAGGTTAAAAACTGAATTTTGCATAAAACTTAATTTTACCGCTTCTATGAATGGAATTTCGGAAATCCGACAGACACGGTTGATATCAGTAAGTAAAATGTGGTTCAATGAGATAAAAATAATTTTTTGGTGAATAGTAACTTTTTACTTTTTTTTACCGCGGTTAATAGTAAATAGGGTAACTAAGGGTAAATATGATATTACTATTACCCTAACTCATGTCCTAATTCTATTTCATAAGTTTAATTCGACCAAAAACAAACTTAGGAATAAAATACGACCATTTAGGCCCACTTGGATTAGATTAGGACATTTATTATTAATTTATTTAAAGAAGGGTTAAAATAGTTAAAATCAAAGTTTAATAAGTAAATCATTTTTAATATGGGGTTATACATAAGATCAATTCGACTATAAATATTCATTAGAAAGATAAAAATATTTCCTACATAATGGTATTTTATTTGTAATTTTTAGACATTAAATAATTTAATTTATTTATGACACAATGATGATGCAGTAATTATCTTATTAATGAAATATTGACATAATTGATGTTATAAACACCAAAATAAATGTAATTTGAGAATTTTTATGAATTCCACTAATTTTCTAGGTTACTATGATATATTAATGTTGATTTAATCAACTTGGTTTGAACATATAATTCTTTTATAACTTTCACAAAAATCATATATCAAATAGTGTCAAAATTGACACAAAATAGTTTTTAAATCAAATATTATATTATTAATTGTTATTTTATTCCTAAAAATCTAAGGTTCGGCCAACTAACTTAGATAAGGATATATATATTAATAATAAACAATTTGGGGTTCGTTTGGCATGTTATAGTAAGTGTATTAACCATATAGTGAAAGAAAACAAAAAGACACGGTAAAAGTTAAATTAATTAACTTAGAGTTAAATCTAATTGATAAGGTTAAAATAATACCCTAAACTTGTCTAAATCCTATTGGTTGATAGGATTTCGACCCATCCCCACTTTGTCTTCGAAATAAGACCCCTTGGAACCATTATAAACCGATTTTTACTTTAATATAAAATAATATTTTGAGATATTCCTAAGGTGCCCCTCTCCTCCCTTATAAAAGGGCACCTCCTCCCCCTCCTCCTCACACCAATTTGAGCAATCAAGCTCGGCCAACCCCTGATATTTTCTTCTCTCCACTTCCCTAGAATAATCCTAGAGGTCCTGGTCTTCTTCAAAGACCAATCATAGTTCCCTAAGTGGAGGATTCAAAGAGGCGTTCCAAAGAAGAGGTAATATCCATTACCGATCTTTTCAATTTCTTTCGTCTTCAACTTCTTCTTCTTTAGTTGTTTCATGACAAAGTAATAACATCAGTATTACTTACATACTGATATTTTATATGAAACAACCCTAATTCACCTTCTATCCATCCTACGGAAAAATGAAATCACCGCGCATGCGTACGTACGGAATACCGTCTCCACGCCGTGGTGTAATCTATTTTCCACCATCACCTTAAAAGGATGGGTATAATGGTGTAATTAGTAACTATATATGATTATTATGAAGTAATATTGATACTGAAATAGTATATAAATACTCCAATACAATTCCACGATCATAGGAACGATATCATCACTCGTGCGTACGTACGGAATACCGTCTCCACGATGTGATGCGACTCGTTCTACATGATCTTCATTTCATAATGATTATATAAATGAATTGAATGAATGAATATGGTATATAATACACTAATACCATTCTGGAAATGAAGTATCTATAACCTAAAGATAAGAATAAGAATTTATTCAACACGCATAAGAACAAAAAGTTATAAATACCCGAGTAACAAGTAACAATGAAATATTACTAACAAGAAGCTAATAATATGACCATATATGATATCATATCAATATGTATGATTCTGGAATAAGTCAATAACATTATTTAAACCATTATACAGGAGCTTCGGACACGAACAAAGCAAATCAGACCTAAGGTAAGGGAAAATATCACAATCTCATTTTTATCCGAGATTGTTTATACTTTGGTATTTACTGGGGTGTATTTTATCATCCACATCCATGTTCCCTCAATATGTAATATTTTTTCCATCCACTTACAATAGTTTAAATCCAATTTTACCCTTAGGTGAGTTTTTAGTAAAGAATATGAAAGGAATCTTGTGTCGTTTTTCATACGAGGTACTTTTTGACTTTTCTGACAAAAGTACGAAGAATGTTTTTCTTTAACTTATACGGCAAGAATGGATTTTTAAAACATTATTTCCAAGAATCTTCCTTTATAAGTTTTCAAGTTTATTTATGATCAACTTCTTCTAGTATGACATGTTAAGAAAAGAAAAGTGTTTTTGAAGAAGAAAGGATATTTTCCTCAAGAATGGAGTTCAAGTGTTTTATCAAAATTATTTTTCCATCTAAGATAATAAAGGGTTCTGTTTTTATCCCTATTATTAATTTGATTTGATCATGTTGTAATGGAATTATTTTTATGAATTCCTTTATCTTATATGAATTGATTTATGATGTCATGATGTTTCAAGAATCCCATTTTTGTTACATGTGTTATGCGATGATGTATGTTTTATGATTATGTGGCACACATAAGAAAGGATTCATTATAAGATGGGTGGGACCTATATCTCCCTCCAATGCATTGGGTAAAGATTTTATATCTCATGAGATAGACATGGCTGGAACGGAAGGTTATTTAGGTTCAGTGATACAGGACTGAAACGAGGAGTGAACTCGGTTCAGAAAGGGACTTTGTCCACTAAGATAGTCTTGGCAATGAGTCATGACTAACAAGAAATGATTTTCCATGATTATGTGTGCATGCCACAAAGTTTCAAGTTTCATGTTATGATTATGGGGATCTCATTTTCACTTCTACGATTTGTTCCATGTTAAGATATTATGATCTCTTTTGCAGGTTTTGATTTTCAAAAAGATATGATATGATTTTTATTTCCTTTATTTTCCCTTGCTGAGCATTTGAGCTCACCCTTTTATGTTTTCTTTTCCCCAGGTCAGGAAGATGGATATTAAGTAGAATATGCTAAAAGGGACCCTAGATATGATGAAATAAATGGGAGACACTGTAGAAGATTTATGAACCAGTTGTTTATGTTTCCCAGTTTCTAAAGACACTATACCTATACGGTCCTTTGTGGTTTTGTCATATGTTGTAATAAGTGTGCTTCAATTTTGAAGTATTAATAATGTATGTAAAGTATGGGTCGTTATACACACATTTCACTTTACTCATGCTCATTGATTCTTGACTGCCCTCTTCAACCTACTCTCTTGAGCCATCCTAAGGCTATCCAAGGTCCCATGGTAGATATCCCAAGCCATTGGTATCACACATCCAAGTGATCTCCCTATCTCATATTGTTTCAAGAACCTCTTTTATATCATGCCTTTTAATTTCTATTTTATTGACTTTGAATATGATATTCCATAACTCATTACTATTCCTGATAATTTTACATGATTGGATCTTCCATTCACTCCCATTAACAACACTATGATCCTTTAAACCCACTCATTTCCATGCAAAAATTCGAAAAGGGATTTCACAATCCTAAATTCCATTCAATCATTAATTTTATATTATATATATAAATACCATATCACATGTTGATATATTTTGATCTATGATACCCTTACTATCTATAACATGTTTTAATTATGAGAGGCTAATTTTTTTCTCATCAAACCAATTTTTGAATTTATATATGATGTCGTTATGATTCAAAAAAATGCACCATTACTATCCATGCCAGAATTATCGTGTTGTGAATGTCGTACACATTAAAATAAACATTGTATTCACATTTATGAACATATACATATCAAATGGTGAGTTTCATTTATGAATTCATCATTACTTTAACATGGATTAAATGATGTTGGTGAGTTAATCAATTTTATAAGATATATGTCGCACAATAAATCATGAGATTGAAATAATTATGAATTGTGTGCTCCAATAACACTCTAATGTGTTGGGTAAGTATTATTAACATATTATGTCATGTTCGGAAAGGGATTTACCTAATTCCATTTTAGGAATTTTTCCACCATCTTGGGATAGGGGTATAATTGATTTCATTATGTTAAGGGTGTAGTGTATTAATTTGCTTCCACATTTCCATTTTATGATAATCATGTTATATCATGACATTATGTTAATGTGGTTATTATGATCAATTAATATGCCTATGTCCTAACATGTAATTTACTATTCATGTTATGCCTTGTTTACTCCATTAGTGGGCATTATTGCTCACCCTTTTCTTATATAGTTCCTCAGGATATCCCACTCAATGCTATGTTTGAAGGAATAGTGAGGTCATGTAAATGATATTTTCAATAATGTTATGTGTTTCATGTTTTAAGTTTTTATGTAATGTTCCATTGCCCCAAAGACACTATAACTCTAAATATTTTGATTTTTATTAAGTGCATATTTAGGTACAAAATCAGGTTTTCATAGGAAATAATGTCAAGGGATATTATATTTGGTGTTAAAGGATAAGATTAGTTATTTTTGGGATTATGATTAGAAATATCTAGTGAAACTCTTAGGGATAAAAATAATTATATGAAAATAATAAATAATTTTTTTGAGTATTGAGTAAGTGGTTTATCATGAAATTATATTTCTATATGGATACAAACAAGTAGAAGTGTTTCTATAATAGATATATCTAGGGGTAAAACCCAAAAACATAACATTGAGCTAGACTCGAACAGGAATTGGTGCAATACAACGAGCCTTATTTTACTCTTAATTGGACACTCCGAGGGGATATGATTTGGAAAATTTAAAATCATTGAATAATTCAATTTTTAGGGAACAAATAATTCCCCAAAGAATAAATTTTGTGATGTAGATCATAGATAACATAGATTAAGGATTTGAAATTCGTAATTGAAGGAGGTAAATGTAATTAATAAGATATAATTTTTTTCATTGTATTTAATTATTCATGTTTTATAGTTTCAAATATTTAGTCTGAATTTTCCATTTATTCTAGATAATGGATGATAAGAGGTAGAATCAAGATAACATCCAATAATAAGATCAATGTGATGAATACTATAATGAGGTTCCCAATCTAATGGGAGCAGTAATCACAAACCTATTCATGTTACTCTCCTAGATGAATCAATTTTTTAAAGAGATACATTGATCAAGATGAATGTCCAGCCCACCACCACTACCTACTAAAGAAAAATTCACAATCGAGAGATTCATGAGACAAAGGACTCCAAATATAAATGGATTGTATGATCCCTCGATCTACGAACAAAGGATCAAATTAATTTAAAGGATCATCTCTATCATTCATTGTTCTATACAAAAGAGTGATCTTTTGGATACATATTGAATTGATGGTGTAGCTGATCACTAGTGTAAATCGGTCAAAAATATGAAGCCTAAGGAAGTGATCAAGGATATGAGATGGAAGTATATTCAGAAAAGGTTTTTTGATAAATATTTCCCCCCACACCCCCATCTTAATATAGAAATAGATTTCCTTGAAATTAATAAAAAGAATGAATATTATTTTGGGGCATACAAGGAATACCTCACCAGACATGAATGATACAGTTTTGGATTTGTTGTTACCCCCTAATTCAAGGTTGAATACTTATCTTGTGGGCTAAAACATATCCTATAGATTCCCTGGTGAACCGTGACTTTGAAAACTATGAGGGGAATGTCTGATGTGATTGCAAAGTCATGATGAAGATCTTTGAATCTCACTGGTATGATTTGTATTATAAGAATAATGTGGAATTTAATTATGGTTATACGATTGATAAATCCAATGGTGCTAAAAATTTTCATCACCCAACATGGAAAAAGTACCGAAACTATCACCCTAAAAATTGAATATTGGGGATGCTATAATGATTTAGATGCGTGATGGAAGGACACCTATCCAGTGATTTTCAATATGGAAAATTTTCTATTATGATAGAGGAAAGGAATCATTAGTTCAATCCTCGATGCATTGTTCATTGCTTCAACTGAAAAAAAATTAGGTACCTTGCGAACTAGTGCCTTATGGGAGGGGGTTTTGGAGGAAACCAACATCTTCGAGGGTATCAAGGGTGATATTTTTCTACAGCTACCACCAAAGTTAATTACATTAGTGAAGTGGTGATAGGTATTCTAGTTATTCATTCATGAATAGAGGATTTAAAATTAAAATTCTAGTTATACAAATTATTTCATATCCTTAACGTTTCCTATGACAATCCATACACCCCCAAAATTCATGGATGTAGAGATGTCAGTGAAATTGGAAAAAGGGGAAATTATAGTGTCACATTAAATTGACTTCTATCCTATCACAATTTTTGGATTAAACAACTTTGTGAGCCTCATCATACTTCCCTTGGAAGAATTTTAAGCAATTCCTCCAATGGATTATCTTTCCCTAAATTGAGACAACAATAAATGTCACGAGAGGGAAATCACTCGTCATATGGTTAATCGACCCCCGATTCAATACAATTGTAAGGAAGAGGTGTAATATTCTTTAGCACCATCTTATAAAAAATCGATATTACTGAACAATGCAATATATATCTTTCTCTGATTATTCATTCTAATGATGGATCTATCCTCCCAGACTTGCATATTATGATGGAATTCACTGATGTGCTTCCCAAGGAATTTTCTGGTCTTCCTTCTATAATAGATATTGAATTATCCATATATATTATACATGGGGAATTACTAATATCGAATAAAACATATATAATTGTTTTTTTGTTCTTCAGTATCTAAATAAATAACTACATAAAAATATGCATAATGGGTTTATACACCCATGTGATTCACCATATGGTGTACCCTTCATCTTCATCAACAAGAAAAATGGGACCATGAACCTTTTCAATGATTATCATGATCTACAAATTCATGATAATGAACAAGTATCATTTTCCATAAATTTTTTTGTTTTATGAAAATATAAGAGGATCACAATACATTTCCAAGGTGGATCTACAGTTGGGTTATTACAAAGTAATGGTGAAGAAGGAGGGTATCCCAAGAACTTATTTTCCTACAAGGTGTGAGCACTATAAATTAATATTATTGCAATTAGGACTCACTAATGCACCTTAAATAATCCGGGAGTGGAAAATTTGAGACTATATAGATTACCTTGATAAATGTTCATTATCATTTTTAGACGATAATAGAATATAATCCAATACTATGGAGGATCATGACATGCATCTAAAGACTTTACTAGATGCCTTGAGAAAGAATAAGAACTATTAAACGTATAGAATGTGTGTGTTCTAGTTGAATGATATCTCATCCATGAGGTATATCATCACACGAAATTGGATATATGTGGATCCATAACAAAATGCAATTAGTTGATGGTCGAGGATAAAATATCTGATGGTTATCCGTATCTTCCTAATGATAGCAAGATATTATCCCCAATTAGTGGGAAATTTTTTAGGATCATAAAACCATCTTACCGTGATTAATCAAAAGGGAGTAAGGATTTCATAGAATGATGAATATGATGAATGCTTAATGAATTTGAATAAGAGGAGAATCACTGCTCTTATGCCAACACTACCCACAAGTGGGGAGCTTTTGATCATCTTCGATGATGTTTCAATGATGGGCTTGGATGTGTGTTGATACATAATGACAACGACATTGTCTAATCCTTAATGTGGTTGATAATTCAAGATGAAAACTATCTAACACAAGATCTAGAGTCTGTAGCTATTGTCATTGCACTAAAAATATTGTGACGTTATCTCTTTGGGGAGAAGTGTAAAACAAATACAAATAATAAAAGTAAAAAAATAGATGCACACAGAAAGAGATGAATATTCACAAACAATGGCAGTCAGAGAAAATCCAGGATTATGAATTGTCAATCCATTTCCATGCAAGGAAAGAAAACCAGGTGAAAAATTCTCTATGTTGAAAGGAACCAAATTTATCTCACTGATGAGAATTTAAAAAGATTTAATCATCATAGTTTTTATAAAGATGGAAATGGGAATAATAAATAATGTAATGTCATCTATCACTTTACAAATTATTTCTAAACAACCCTTTTGGAATGGTTGAAGGATTACAATAATGATGATGTGGAATTTAAAATTAAGAAGAAACTATTAGAAAAGGGAAATACCTATAGTTCAATGTTAGTGATGAAGGAATTGAGAGATTTGGGTCAAGACATTGTGTTCTATAAAATCCATATATAATGAATGAACTTTTGAATGATTCACATAGTTCAAATTTCCCTATTCACCAAGGAAACATGATGAATTATCAAGATTTAAGGGAGCACTATTAGTGGGATTATATGAATATGAAGATTACTAAATATACATAAATATGTCCATAATGTGACCATGAGAAGGATGTGAGGTAGAAGTCTCAGTTAATGATGAAACCATTACCCACACCAACATGGAAATGGAAAAATATCACCGTGGACTTTGTCACTGGACATCTGATGAAATCCAAAGGAAATAATGTTATCTTGGTTATTACAGATCATCTTACAAAGAAATCACACATTATTGTAATTCGAGAGGATTTATCATTATATCAAATAACAAAAATATTCACCAGAAAAGTCATAAGGATGCATTGATTACCACTATCAATTATGTCTGATCATGATCTATGATTCACCTCAATGTTCTGGAAGATCCTCTAATAATCTCTGAACATTGAGTTGAACATCATCACGACCTATCAATATCAAAATGATGGATAATATGAGAAGAAAACCCAAACACTTTAGGACATGATGAGAGTGTTCACAATAGGCTTCAACGGATAATGTGACAAACATCATCCTTTAGTGTTGTCCTCCTACAACAACAGTTTACACTCAAGAATCCAAATGGTTTCTTTTGAAGCCCTTTATGGTAATAGGTGAAAAACTTGGTCATAATGGGATTACATTGCAGATGAAATTGATGAAATGGTGGATAAGGTTAAGACCATCCATCAGCACATCAAACAACCCAAATTCCATATAAGAGATATGCTATCAATCATTGATGAGACATAAAATGTGATGTTTTAGACATGGTATTCTTATAAACATCTACATTGAAGATTGTTTTGTGATTTTGGATGAACGGAATGCATTTTCAAATGTAATATTCTTTTTTGATATCCTTGATCATATCACAGTAGTGGAATGTCTACTACAACTCCCATCAATCCTATCTCAATTACATGTTGTTTTACATGTATCACTTATGAGGAGGTAAATAACTAACCCACCACAAGTACTCAATCTAGAGTTAGTACCCTTGCAAAATGACCCATCCGATGAGGAGAAGTGGGTGTAGATCGTAGATTATAGAAAAAAAGTTCTATG
Organism: Viscum album; assembly: GCA_963277665.1. Taxonomy (NCBI): domain Eukaryota; kingdom Viridiplantae; phylum Streptophyta; class Magnoliopsida; order Santalales; family Viscaceae; genus Viscum; species Viscum album. Next base: position 860,145,003 of record OY728152.1, on the reverse strand, counting down.
AAATAATATAATGCCCATTATAAAGGTGTTGTGGTGAAACTGAAAATTTGGAGAAGAAATGTTGAATCTAGTTGTGGTGATGAAGCAATGTTACCATTATCTGTTTTAGTGTGGGAAAAGGAAATTGTGAGGGAATAATTTCTTAATAGGGTAAGGTTGTAATGAACCAAAAATGTATGATTAAAAATCAATTTATTTTAATTAAATGTCTTACAGAAATATAAAACACATGAACTCATTTTGTTTTATTATTCCCATTTTGATTTAAATGAAAGTTATGTATCCATACTATTGATAATATAGACTATGAACAATGATTACATGACTAGTATAAATATAGGGTTTTAAAACAAACTTTTGACAAAGACAAAAGAAGTGATGGCCCCAACCAGTAGGATCAGGCACTATGAAGCATATTATTTAGACATTAAAAGGTAGATAGAATTTCTGGGCACTGTCCAAGTCCAATCCCAATCCAGGATCCAACACCTTAAGTATGATCAAAACTGTTTATAGGTGAAGATCATGATCATCCAGATCAAGACCACAACCATGCTTTCCAGATATCCCCACGAATGCCCCACCATCACAGACCTCACTCTTTGGGAGTATGAAGGTGTAATGAGGAGATATATCATAATATCCTAGTATCATGATTTTTTAGATTATTTTTTTGTAGAATAATTAATATACTTTAATTTTATTATTGTTACAATGTAAATGATTTTAAAGCACCTATAGTATTTTTGGATAATATTCAAATCCAATTTTGAAATTAATTATGATTAATTAATGGATTTTATAATTATATAATTATATAATTATATAATATAAATTAATTAATTTTATGAAATTTAAAAGATCATATAATTATTATGAAATCAATTATAATTTTTAGTATGGTTTAAAATTATATTTTTCAAAACCCATAAATTTTCTATAAATTTCATATTAAATTTTGAAATTTAAAAATCAAATATTTGGAAAACTATATAGATAAAATTAATATTACTTTCGGAATCTCAAATTCAAAATTATCCAATGATAAATTTTTCATAATTTTCTAAGACAAACGATTGATTGGGTAAAAAATATATACTGTATAAATATATAAGGTGTTTTACGACATCCTAATTATCAAATAGTGATGTAATAAAACACAATAAAAGGTATATTTGCCCAAATATATATTTTTTCCTTTAAAATAATTTCATTTTAGGTATTTTCTATTTATTTTATAATGTTTTACTGAATCATCCTAGATATGTATAAAATAGTTTAAGAATTTAAAATCATTTCCTTGAAAGTGTGGCACACCTTGACATAATAAATGGTAATATATTAATATATTTGGACGTTAGACATTTAAAATAATGTATAACACTCACCATATATAGAAACCATTAGATAAAACAATGAAATTGTTTGTGGTTTTGAATATTTTGGTTTGTATTGTCCAAAACCAAAATAATAAAGATTACCCCCACCATTCCTATATAAATCCACCCAAGAACCCATTTCTCCTAACTAATTTACCTTGAAGCAATATCACCCACTTCCCCCTACTCCCTAGAATCCTCCCAAGGCACCACCAATCACTCACAAAGCCTCTCCCAAACCATTGGGATCACACATCCAAGTATCGAAATGTCATCTCTCCTTTTTCTTCAAGCACCTCTTTTACATCATGCCTTTTAATATCCTTTTTATTGATTTGGGATATGGTATTCTATACCAAAATATTGTCAACTTGAAAAATACATGGGGGGATCTACCATTCAATAAAATTAATCCCCCCTACAATCCTTTATACCCACATGTTACCATGTTGATGTCCCATAAGGGATTTTTGTCTTCTAATTTTCATTCAAGCATTTATTTTATATTATTTATCAATATCCCATTTAACGTGATGGGATATTAGGGTCAATGATACATTTCCTCTAAACACCAGGTATAAAGGATGACATACCCATTTCACCCACATCAACCAAATTTATGAATTTCCATATGACCTTGTTATTCTATCGAGACGACATTATGACTTTCAAGTACTAACCTTATTTCAAAAAAAATTAAATGGTGTATTATAGTTATTAATTTCACATGATGGTATATTTAATATTCTATATTTAGTATAATTTCATTAAATCCATATGAATAATTTAAATAATTATGTTGATATATGTTAACATTTATGCTTAAAACACAATTTTTCAAGAATGTGTTTTTCATTGAGTTTTACACATTTATATTAATATTAATATAGGCCATTAATACATATTTAATATTAAATAATACAATCCCTATTTATAATAAAAAGTATTAAAATATTAAAATAAATTCCTTTTATAATTCTTCATTTGAAATAGTAACACTATTGAAAATTATCACATCAATAAAGGGTAAATTAAAAAATTATGGTTAAAAAATAATGTTATAAAGAATTAAAATTATTATAAAACCTTCCATTATATTTTTATATCTGTGGGGTTATAAAATTACAATATGAGCCTCAAAAATGTGTCCACGTGTATCTTTTTTAATTTGATATTGCCTTATAAAATAATTTTAAAAAACACTAACAAAATAATGTGATAGTATTGAATTTAATATCACAAATACATTCCATAAGTATTAGAATAAGTAATTTTTTCTTTTATATTTTATTTTATAAAATTATTTAATAACTAATTTTATTTTTTTTAATATTATTAGTGAAGTATTAAATTATATAAATTTTTATTCTACGACACAAACTTAATTTTTTAGTTAACAATAAAATAAATTATATGAATTTGAATATTTTAAATGTAAAATACTTTTGATGAATAATTCATTTCCTAGATATTTTAATAAAAATATAAAATTTTATGTATGTGTGAAATTAGTTTATTATTGTTAAATTTTTATCTATATGTATTTAAATTCAAATTAAATAAAGAATATAAACCGACATATTAATGATAATTTATGTCATCCATATCTTAAAAACTATTTTTAGAATAATAGATATAATAAAATGGGTTATCTTTGATATTATATGGCCAAAAAATTCATCAATTTCCCATTTATGATCCATTTTTTCTCTCTATCTAATATTAAAATTGTTCAATATTTAATAATTATTTCAACATGTAATGTTATAATTGGATTACCAATGGGATAATCTGTAACATCCCAGATAAATGAAAAATATGACAATTTCATATTTATTAGTATTTGTTAATTAAATTTTAATTTTACTTTAAAGGGGTTTCTATGTTTGATAGCGTACCTGATATGCAACAATGGGGTTCTTTGAAATCTTACGTTGCACAAAAACAATATATTATTATTATATTAAAAGGTAGTTAACGCCTTGTCGTTGTAATGGCAGATATGAACAGAACTAACTACAAAATAATTAAACATTTCTATTAAATGTATTTAAATTTATCAAGTAAAATTTAGAGGCATAAAATGTGAATGAATCTAATTTTAAGCATAATATACTTTAAAAGGCTGATTTATAGCCTTTTAAGGGAGAACCCTCATTAAATATAGTTTTGGTCATATTGATAAATTCTACAAGACTAAATAAAATCCTTCTTTATAATGGGGACATCAAAATTTAATTTTTGTAAATTTTTGGAGTTTTTATGATAAAGTTCATTTTTTAATGAATAGTGAAAATATTGTATTTTAATTCAAAACTACATTTTAATATAATTTATTTATATTGTTAGATTATCTTTTTAATTGGTTTTAAATTTTAATTATAATATATTTTTACCATTTAATCCAGTGTTGGTTATTAGAATTAATTTCACTTTGAAATTGGATATAAACAAGTGTCAATCATTTGATAATTATTGTTTTTTAAAAACACACTATTTTTTTAACAACTGGAATTACTTTTAAATTAATTAATGAAAATTATATGTTTCTAATTTAGAAAAATAAACATTATTATTGAATTCGGAATATCAAATATATCATAGGCTGAATTTTTGGGATTTATCTGAAAAACATCAATTTTTGATGAATAGTGAAACCACTTAGTAGTAGTTCAAAAAACTAAATTTTTCATTTAAATGAAATTTACCACTTCTATGAATTTATTTCCGAAAATATAAAATACATGGTTGTTATTAGTTAGTAATATTTGGTTCAATAAGATGAAAATATTTTCTGGTGATTTGTAACATTTGACTTTTATTTTCTGTTGTTAAAGGTCAATGATGTAATTCAAGTAAAAAGAATATTATAATAATTTAAAATTACCTTAAAAATTGTCAAAACCTTATTTTATGATTCCTTTACGACCATGGTCATCTTTGGGTAGATTTTGGGACCCCATTGAGCCACTTGGGAGTTATAATGACACTTTAGATTAATTAACTTAAAGTAAAGGAAAAATTGTCAAAAAAATATTCTAGTGAATTAATTTTCAAATGGGGATATATAAATTATCATTTAGAATATTTATATCCTTTAGAAATATAATAATATTTCCTACATCTTTGTATTTGTTTTATAAGTTTTATAAAAAATTTTTATCAAATTATTTATTACACAATAATGATGTAGTATAGTCCTCATTAATAAATGATTTAAATAAATATGATTATGAATTTTAAAATAAAATACAAAACCTGTAAAATTATTATTGGATGATTTTTTTATATTATGTTTCATATTATCTTATACATTAATTATTTTTGGGCATTTAGAAACTGAATATCATTATATAATAAAATAATATTTTCACACTTTCCAAAAGAGCCCCTCCTCCCCCTTATAAAAGGACACCACTTATAAAAAAATAATCACACCTATAAAGCCTTTTGGCTCTTCTAACCTCTGCCCAATTACGTTATCTACATCCCTCGCCTCCTCCTAGAAGCCATACTATAGGCCGAGGGCACTTCAAGAATTACTTTTGGTTCAAACCAAAATAAGTTACCCAAATTAAAGGGAACAATTTCTCTTACCTTATTTTATATTATTTTACTTCTCCCACCCCTAAACCCTTTGTATTAAATTATTTTATAACATCACCAGTATCCTCAATATTCTAGGATGTTGTTATGATAAGGAATAGAGATACACATACATACAATTCCATCTATTGGGTGAATAACATATTGTTTCTGTGGATGACAAACTAACGCCTCACGAAACGATGATTGTTCGATTATCTCCTACCACCTCTCGATGTGGCCATCAAGATGAAATTATAAATATATATATATATATATATATATATACTGGACATATATAAAATCTAAATAATTAATTTTATTTAGGATATAATGGACTATTGACCACATGGAAATCTTGTAAATATATGGTGTTCATTTTTGACTCAAGTACCAAATATCGAAAAAATGAACATTATTAACATAAATGATTACATAATGTTTATAACATTGTATTAAGTGATATAAAATGAATAATAAACTTGAAAAAGGTTCTTCATAAAGTAGAAATTAACATTAGTTTATTATTCAGGATATTAAAGAACAATAGAGTCATGTCAGACACGAGGTAAGGGATTTCTTATATCAATTTTAATTCCGTTAGATTTCCATTGTTCGCCACTAATTTATTGCATGTGGTGTATCATGTACTTCCAATTGATATATAATATCATTATTCTATTTATATTAATTTTATTCTTCGAATCATTTTCTGATTATGAACTTTTTTTCATATGACTCGATTGATTACCTCATGGTAATGGATTTTCATCTCACTTTTTATTTTCGGGAGATTCATACTATATTTTCCGCTATATCCTTTTGTGTGGTGTATGTACTTTCCATGATTTTATTCATTGTGTAATATAATTCAATTTAAGTGTATATACATATTCATTTTATGATCCTTCTTTCATGGGTTATATGTTTCATAAGTTACCAAATCGGTAAAAGAATTTCAAACTTCAATTTCCACTCAGTGGGCATTATGCATACATCATTAATTATTTTACTCCATGATTATGTGTGGGATCACTATATATTCTTTTGGAGTAATTTCCACTCCCCTTTCTATGTATATACATTTGATACACATAATCACTCCATTGCTAAATTCTCAAGTCATCAATATGAATTGATAAGAGTAATTTTTAACTTAATCTCGGTTTATTGAGTTAAAAATCCAATTCATTGGTGCTGTTTTTACAAGAATCTGTGTGAATGTACTCTAATTGATTTACACATAATATCCAATCATATTTAGAGTATTTATATTTGTCACACATAATTATTTCTTTGATTTATCCTTAACCTAATGATACGGTCTTTATAATTACATTTCCACTGAGACTTCGTTGTTGTTATGCACCAATTCACTCTTATATGGTTTATATACTATCCTTTGACATATTATATAATGAATCCCATTTTCCCATGATCTTATAAAGTTATAATTAAATTTTATTCCTCATTTTTTTGTATTCAAGATGCTCCCTTTTTGTTATAAAACCCTTTTTCCAAAATATTGTTTTAAACGTTTTAATGATTTATTCTTCAAAATTTTTCTTATTAATTTCCATGTTTTTAAAATGGGTTTTCTGATTTATTTATAGGTACATTAATTTTTTCAAATGATAATTCATTTAAAATCTTCAATTTGTTATGGGACACTTTGATTCAAAAATAACATTATAAATGGTTTTGAAATTGATTTGATAAAGCATTTGTTTATTTCAATATCAAGATTTGATTTATTAGAAGGTGGAAATGTTATCATTCCATTATACTTGTGATATGTGTTATGATTATGTTATAGTTATTAGGCATTTTTTTATGTATACGGGTGGTTCCGTGATAAACCTAGGGCCTGTTATCTCGGGATAGCTCTCCAATGCATTGGGTAACATGACAGAGGTAAACATGATGTTTCTCCTATGTGATTTAGTGGATATATTGTGATGGGTATTCCATGTGTAACTCTCTATAAAATTGTGATAGCTACAATGTACGTTTGATATTGATGTCGTAAGTAACCATTATGATTTAGGATTTTTGTGTGCTAGTCATAAATCTTAAGATTTCGTAAGGTATGTCATTATTTAAAAGAATGGTTTCATTTATTTTAATTTATAGATAGGCTAATGTTTTCCACCCTTATTTTATAACCCTTACTCAGCTTTTTTATGGTCATCACATGTTTTTCAAATGTTTTCCGCAAGACATAAAGATGAATAAGTTCAAGGATTATATTAAGGAAAAGTGATTCTGTCTAAAACATAGAACTGGAAATGTTTCTTTTTAAGTGTTTTTTATGAAGAAAATGGATATTGAGTAGTAGTGTCTAAATGTAATAATCAAGTTGATAGGTAATATTTATGGCCTAATTCTCTAAAACTCTAAACCATAAACGATCTGCAATGTGTATCATTCATTTAATTCAATATTATGTAATATTTTAATGCTAGGTCCTTATGGTTGGTCTTAGAGGAATGTTTAGATAACTTTAGAGGTTAGGGTATTATTTAAGCAAAAATTTCATTACCATAATGGTTAGGATTTCAGTAAGAGTCATAGTTTTTTAGATAATGATAAATAGTTTAAGATAACATGAATAATTATATATTAGTGTTTACCCTCCTCATAAAATATTATATGATGACATTATTGATATACTCACACTGGCATTTTTGGTATTAGTAAATGGCAGGATCTAGCAGGCACCAAAGTAACAGTGGATTTAAAGAAATCATTGACATTTTTTTAAATGTGCAACTCAATGATATGAGATCTTCAATAAGAACTCTTGTGGTTATTCTCAACCAACTATCTGGAGACATGATTAACCACCTGAACCCTAGTGATTCTAATAAGGAAACATATATGCAAGAAACAAATCCCTATGGATGTTCATATAATAATCATAAAGGTAATTATGTTCAAACACCTATGTGTCATGGATGTAGAAAGAAACATCTAGGAAAATGTTTCAAAGGGACATGATGATGTTATAGATGTGGAAATGAAGGTCATAAAGCAAGAAGCCACCATGGAAAAAGGAAGAATCCAGTTGACTCTAGGAATGGGAAATATGTTCTTTCTGAGGGATCAATTGAAGGTTTTAAATGTGGCGTGCATGGTCATTATACAAACACATGTCCTATAAAGAATATTCCTGAATGGGATCACCAGGATCATAAAAATATTTTTTTACCAATACCTAATGAAATTTTGATAAAGGATGAAGAAACTGGTAACGACCAATGAACGGTATGGATTATTTCTTATCATTTGTTTTGATATTATTGAATTTTAGGATATGATTCATCATTTTTTTTTTGTAAATAAGTATTTCATAATAAAATGAAGATGAATGGTTAATGGACCATGAAGAATGTTAAATGAGTAACAAGTCAACATATAAGGGATTCAAGAGTTATGGTAGATTTTAGGATGGTGAAATGCATAAAAGTATTAAGGATCTTTTGTTGATGGGAATTATATTAGAAGAATTTTAATAGTATGTGTAACCCTGATGTTTGATATATCCAAATTATATTCATGGAATAATTATCTTTTCTTTTGTGGATATAGTAATAATGAACCATTTGGGTTCATATGATACTTGATTTTGAGGCAATTATAATTTAATACATTTTTGGGATGCAAAATGAATGTTATTAGATAACCATGTTGGTTAAAATATGTTATGGTTATTTTTGATAAATTTTGCTCTTTTTGGGAATGTTATAAAATTATATAGTTTTTGAAAAAGGACAACATGTGGACCGTGTGACAACCCGTCGCATCGGACAAAGCTATGGGAATCGAACCCACAACCAAAGTGCCATAGGTCTTTATCGCCTACCACTAGAATACGATAAGTCTCTATTAAGTATGGATAAATAATTTTATTTAGATGATTTTATGAATCATTAATATGTCGATTTTGGGTTATCTGTGGAAATGATTAACCTATCATATAGGATATGTGATTATATTAATTACTTTTAAATATGAGACTTTTAGAGTAACTGATGTTATTTGGAGATAAATGTTAAGATTTTTCTTGGAAGACTACATGATTAGATCCTTTGGAGATTGGGGTTTCAATCATATTTTGGATTATTTTGATGAATTGTATGGACAACTGTTTATTGAATGGTTTTGGTTGAACATTGAGTTTTGTTTGACAAATTTTGGAGATTAAGAGTAGTTTTTTCTTTTCGTAAATGATTATCATTTTTGGGGATTATCTGACCTGGTGCTAACCATTTTGGGTTTGTTGAAGGTCTAAAGACATATTAAATATATAGTTCATCTTTTTTGGATTATTTAATTCTCTTGAAGTTGATTATCGCGCTCTTAACGTGAATAAAATTCATCTTGAATACTCATCATTTGGAGAAAATATGAGTTTGTATTAGAAATGTAGAAAAAGATGATTTTCTACATGTCAGGTAAGTGTATTTACTTACGTTTTTAGTTAATCTCATAAATAAATTCCTTAATGAAAATTAACTTAAAACAAAAACAATGTCTGTTATCTTTTCCTACTGGGGAATCAAAGACAGTTTAACCCACCAGAATTTTGTGATTTTCTGGTGGTTAACTTTCTCCTAAACATGTTTTCTATCATTCCCCATCAGAACTTGATGGTTTGTTTTCTCCTCCATATCCATGTTTTCATGGAATCATAGTTTTTGTTTTCTCAGGTAACCTTTGTAATTCCATTCCTTTAGTATAAAGTGATAGTTTATTGACTCTTTTTCCGATGTGGGGCTTTCAATGAAGTTTCCGAGCCCAATTTTAATATTATGAGGACACAATTAATTAAAGGTGGGAAGGATGTAACATCCTAGATAAATCAATAATATGACATTTTTATATTTATTAATATTTTTGAATTAAATATTAATTTTACATTAAAGGGGTTGCTATGTTCGATAGCGTACCCGAGAAGCAACAACTGATTTCCTTGAAATCATACGTTGCACACTAACAATATAATATTATCATTTGAAAAGATAGTAAAATCCTAGCCATTGTAATGGAGTAAATGAACAGAACTAAAAAACAAATAATTATACATGTTTTTTAAATATATTTACATTTATTAAATAAAATATAGATGCTTAAAATGTGTATGAATCTAATTTTAAACATAATTTACATTAAAAGGCCGATTTACCGCCTTTTAAGGGAGAACTCTCATTAAATATAGTTTTAGTCATGTTAATACATTATATTTGACAAAATAAAATCATTCATTAGAATGGGGACATCGAAATTTACTTTCTGTAAATTTTTGGATTTTTTCCGATAAATTCATTTTTTAATGAATAGAGAAAATATTGTATTTTAATTCAAAACTAGGTTTTAATATAAATTATTTAAATGGATAGATTATATTATTAATTTGTGTTAATGTGTAATTAGAATATATTTTTACCATTTAATCAAATGTTCGTCATTTCATTTAATTTCACTTTGAAATTGGACATAAACAATTATCAATCATTTGATAGTTATTGTTTTTTATAAACACTATTTTTTTAACAATGGGAATTAATATTAAATCAATTAATGCAACATCAATGTTTTTAATTTTGAAAAATAAAAATTATTTATGAATTTGGAATATAAAATATATCTTAGACTGAATTTTTGGTATTTTTTCTGAAAAACTTCAATTTTTGATGAATAGTGAAACCACTTTGTAGTAGTTAAAAAAACTGAATTATTCATTAAAATGATATTTTACCACTTATGTGAGTTTTATTTCGAATATATTACATACATGGTTGTTATTAGTTAATAAAATGTGGTTTAATAAGATGAAAAGAAGTTTTGGTGAATAGTATCTTTGGATTTTTATTTACTGCTATTAAAGGTAAATAAGGTAATTCAAGTTAAAAAAAATATTATAATAATTCAAAATTACCTTAACACTTGTCCAAACCATATTGGTTGAGTCATGTACGACCATGGACATATTGTTCTCGATTTGGGGACCCCATTGATCCACTTGGGAGTGGTAATGACACTTTAGATTAATTAACTTAAAGTAAAGGCAAAAATGACAAAAATAAGTATCTTTTAGTAAATTAATTTTTACAAGGTTTTATATATATTATCGTTTCGAATATTAATATTAATTGGAAAGATAGTAATATTTCCTACATCATGTTATTTTATTAATAATTTTTATAAAACTAATAAATTAAATTATTTATGACACAACAATGATGCAGTATATACCTCATTAATAAATGATTTAAATAAATAAGATTATAAATTTTAAAATAACATCAAAACCCTTTCCAATTATTATTGTATGATTTTATATTGTCCATGAGTCATATTATATTTGAATGTAATTAGTTTTGGATCTCTAGAAACTAAGTATCACTATATAATAAACTAATATTTTCACACATTCCTTAAGAGACCCTCATCAACCTTATAAAATGACACCACATCTAACCAATTCCTCACACCTCTAAATTATTTTGTGTCATCCAAACACTGCCTAATTAATCTCCCTACATCCCTATACTCTTCCTAGAATCCTTACATTAGACAAAAGGCACTTAATGAAGTCCTTTTGGTTCAAACCAAAGAAAGTTACCCAAATTAAAGGTAACAGTTTCTTTTAACTTATTTTAATATATTTTACTTCGCCAACCCCTAAACTATTTTTATTCAATTATTTTATAACAAAAACAATATCTTCAATATACTAGGATGTTTTATGAATAGGATTTGAACTAAACTTACACACACCTCCATCTAATTGGTGAATAACATATTGTTTCTGTTGATGGAAAACTAATGCCTCACAAAATGATGATTGTTCGATTATATCTGACCGCCTCTCATGGTGTCCATTAAGATGGCACTATATTTATATATGATATATATTAGGTTTATGTTTTTTTCATGATTCTTTATTTTTCTTTTATATCATACCTTTATGGTTTCTATTATGGGTAAACATGATAATTTCATTTAAGAAAGTGCGGACTACCGCCCCCTCAAAGTGATATGACTAATTAATACTATATATTGATGTAAAAATGATGGATTTAATTATATTATATTTGATAATATACTGTAATTATAATATACCTATTTATCATTATGTTTTAATTACAATAAATATGAAATATAAATGAATGTAGCATTCATGCGTACGTACGGCTTACCGTCTCTATGAATGGTGCATTTCATCTCATACCTCCAAATGATATCTACTATTGTAAGTATATATATATATACCAGATATATATGATATCTAAATAATGAATTTCATTATGGATATAATGGAATATTGACCACATGGACAACTTGTAAATATAAGGTGTTCATTTTTGACTCAAGTACCAAATATCGGCAAAATGAATGTTATTAACGTAAATGATTATATAATGTTAATAAATTGGTAATAAGTGATATAAAAGTAATAATAAACATTAAAATGGTTCATTAGAAATTATAAATTAACATTAGTTTATTATTTAGGAGATTAATGAACGATTGAGTCAAGTCGGACACTAGGTAAGGGATTTCTTATCTCACTTTTAATTCTGTGAGATTTCCATTGTTCGCCACTAATTTATTGCATGTTGTGTATTGTGTACATAAAATTGATATATATTATCATGATTCTATTTATATTCATGTTATTGTTTGAACCATTTTGTGTTTATTAAAATTTTTTCATACGACTCGATTGATTACAACGTGGTAAGGGATTTTCATCTCACATTTATTCCCATGAGATTAATGCTATATTTTCCACTATTTATTTTCTTGTTGTGTATGTACCAACCATGCTTTCATTAATTGTGTAATATATTTACATTTATGGGTATTTACATCTTCATTTTATGATCCTTCATTCATGGGTTGTATGTTTCATACGTTACCAAATCGGTAAGGGAATTTCAAACTTCAATTTCCACTCAGTGGGCATTACACTTAATTAATTGATTATTTTACTCCATGATTTTGTATGGGATTACTATTTATTATTTGTGTAGTAACTTACACTGCCCTTTCAATGGATATAATTTTGATTCACATAATTACTCCATTGATAAATTCTCAAGTCATCGATATGAACTTGATAAGAGTAATTTTTAACTCAATATCTATTTATTGAGTTAAAAATCCAATTAAATGGTGTTGTTTTTACAAGAATATGTGTGAATGGAGTCTGATAGATTTATACTTAATATCCAATAATATTTAGTGTATTTATATTTGTCACACATAATTATGTCCTTTATTTATCCTTAACCTAGGAATACAGTCTTTATAATTACATTTCCACTGAGACTTCATTGTTGTTATGCACCAATTCACTATTATATGGTGTATATACTATCATTTGACATATTATATCATGATTACCATTATTCTCATGATATTATAAAGTTTTGATTAAATTTTATTTCTCATTTATTTGTATTCAAGCAGCTCTCTTTTTGTTAAAAAACTCTATAACCAAAATATCGGTTTAAATGATTTAAAAATTTATTATTCTAAATATTTCTCATTAATTTACATGTTTTAAAAATGAGTTTTAGGATTTATTTATATGTAAATTAATGTTTTCAAATGATAATTAATTTAAAATCTTCAAAGTGGTATGGGAAACATTGATTCAAAAATCTATATTTAAATTGTTTTGAAATAGATTTGATAAATAATTTTTTATTTCAATATCATGATTTGATATATTGGAACGAGGAAATTTTATATTTCCATTATACCTTTGATATGTGTTATGATTATGTTATGGTTATTGGGAATTTATTTTATGTATATGGGTGGTTCCATGATAAACTTAGGGAGGGTGAGCCTGAGATAGCTCTCCAATGCATTGGGTAATGTGTAGGTGGTAAATATGATGTTTCTCCTAATAGATTTATGGAACATACTATGATGGGTATTCCAAGTGTAACTCCCAATGTAGTTGTGATAGCTATAATGGAAGTATGATATGGATGTTGTAAGTAACCTTTATGATTTAGGATTTCTGTGTGTTATTCATAAATCTTATGATTCCTTAAGGTATGTTATGATTGAAAATTATGGTTTCATTGATTTATATATATTGACGGGATAATGATTTTCATCCTTATTTTATAACCCTTACTGAGCTTTTTCTGCTCATCCTAAGTTTTTGAAATGTTTTCCACAAGACTTATTGGTGAATAGGGTCATGGATTGGATCATGGAAAAGTAATTCTGTCTAAAATTTTGACCTAGACATGTTTCTTTTTAAGAGTATTTATTTTATGAAGAAAATTGATACTAAGTAGTAGTGTCTACATGTAATATTCAAGTTATTATGTAATAGTTAAGGCATAATTCTCTAAAACACTAAACCTAAAAAGATCCTCAATGTGAATTATTCATTTAATTCAATATTATGTAATGTTTTAAGGTTGGGTCCTTATATAATCCATGGAATAAGGTATAATACTTGATATAAAACTATGAAAATTCCATTTTCTAATTATATATATATATAATCATTTTTATTGAATATATAGAATTTATGAACAATTTTAAAGGATTTATACACCTCTTATATTTTAAAATATATGAATTCCCAAAAATGCCCTTCCACATACATATAAAAGGATACCCCAGATCATTTTTCATTAATTGAAATTGTACAATATATCTCGAAAAAAACATAATATTACTATTCTAAAATCAATATCCTTGTTCTATAGGTGATTATTATCCTAAAAGACCAACCATGGGTCCCACTAGATGAGATCTAAAGGGTCTCCTTCAAAGAAGAGGCATTCACCATCACTGAAAAATATTGATTTTGATCTACCTTTTGGTAATTAGAATATTTCCTATCACATAAAATATAATAGAAAAAATATAAAATTTATATTTAGGATTTATTATGATGAATGAATAATAATTATCCACAATCATCTACATTAAATTGGAAGCAATTACAATAGTCGTGTGTACGATGGATTACCACCTCACAAATAAATGTATTTTTTTTACGTTACGACCTCACATGTCCTATTATTAATAATAAACTATTGAAAATATATTATATTTATATAATAACTTTAACTATTTAATAATAATAAAAATCTATTTCATCTTACCTTCCAGTAACTTATAAAACGATAGCATCACTCTTGTGAACATGTGGACTACCACCTCTATGAAAAATTTTATAAATGGTGAATTTATTATTTTCAAGGATGGTATTAAAGATAAAATGAATATATATAATGGATATATATGATATAAAAATAATTTTGTAATGGAGAGTTATTATTTAAATTTATTGTGTTCCATCCATCTAATAGTGAAAATAGTGATCATGCATATGTATGGAATCCACTTTCCATTAAGGTTTTTAATGATTTTTGTACCTCAAATTTTTATGGATAAGTGTAATAATAAAAAATGAATATATATTTTAGTTATGTGATGATTATATGTATATATATTATGAAACCATAATAAAAATATAATTATTGGTATAATTGATTAAAAACATACATTACAAACAAAGGAGTTAACGACAAAAAAATGAAAATGAAAATTGATTGTTAACAAACCAGAAATAAGTTATTTTCAACTGGTAATTTATGATTGTATTTAAATTTATATTATATATTAATTTTCTATTATAAATTGATATTTACAATATAGAATTTTAATGGATTATACAAGGCATGTTGTACTCGAGGAAAGGAATTTCATAACCATATTTACATTCATTGGTTTGTATCTCTTATTAATTTATTCTATTAAATAAATATTATGTGTGAAATGAAATTTTATTGTATTAGGTTTTATATTATCAATTGTGTAGTGTAACTAAATTTTTTGTACGTATTAATTTAATATATTAATTGACACTTCAAATATATGAACTCTATAATGGATTTTATTGAAATTACCACTCCTTTAATAGATATTTGGTATTATACACATATAATTTTAAGTGGTGTATATACCACTTCATTGATCTATTAATATTTAATGTACAATTTTTAAAAATGGTTAAGGTTTCATTTGATGTTTAATAATTATTTGCGTTAGAATTTTAATGTTACAAAATAGTTAATGATTTATTTTATAAACAGATTTTTATTGGGAATAATTTTATTTTCTTAAACGGAATCAAATAATATATAATTAATAAAATTAATTTAATATAAAATCCTTATAATATTCTTAGATCTCCACATTTTATTTAATAAATTAATCTCTTTGAAACAATAATGATGAAAATAAAATTTTAATATAAAATGAGTCATTATTCCTACCTTTAATGGGGAATCTCTTTATACCATGATAATATTGTTAAAAAAATAATAGAATTTAACATTTTTAATCAATGAATACTTATATGATCAATTATATTTTACTAGTTTTTAGAGGAAAAATATAAATTTTTTATTAATGGGGTTTTTTCTACTATCCATAAAACATCAAAATGAATGATTATATATATTTACAAATAATTAAAAAAATATCCAACCAATAAAACTACATAATGGTTTTAACATATTATAAATATTTTTAATAAGTCAAAAAAGAGAAATATTTAATGAATTTTATGTTTAATATATCCATTCAATTTTCTTCATCTCTCCAATTGACATGATTTTATTAGCGAAATTTAATTTTTGATCAATCAATGATTACATTTTATCTCTTAATAATTATCTCATTATAGTATCTAACATCAAATATTCACATTACTCGGATCAAAAATAATTTTATTTTGATAAGATATCAATATTTTCTGTATCTTTTATTTGATTATTTCAAAGACTAAATAACATTTCTCAATAAATTTTTTCATTTTCAATGTTATTTTATTATGAATGGAAATATTTTTATTTCATATTATTTAATAAATAATTTATCAATAGATTATATTATTATGAATTTAATTGATCAATCAATATATGAGAAATGTATTTGATATGTAGTAATGGGTGGGGCCCAAAAATTTACTTCCCATAGATTCATAAACATGTACCATGAGAATATTCAATTCATCATATTAAAAAATTATTTGGTATATACCTACCTTCCAATTTAAAAATCTTAATACAAGGCTATGATTGTAAAGAAATCATGATATCGGAGATTATGAATCCCAATAACTACCATTTCGTTCATTTAGAATTCCATACAATGTTATCCAGGAGATTACTACTTTATTATAATCTATGGTTGAATTTAATGGTCATGAAATTTATTAAATGGAATGTGTCCTCAATTATTGATAAGAAAAATGAATTGTCCCTTATTTGGTAATCAAAAATTATACTATATGTAAACCTTACTAAGAATCAGATCTTCACTTATACATTTTTTCATTCCCTAGGATATGATGAAGGATATTATGAATACTTATAGTACTGAGAGACTATTTTTTATTAAATATAATTTATATTTACAATATATGATAGGAAATAAGTTTTTAATTGGATGTTCTATATTACTAAACTTATCATTCAATTGAGATGAGAACCCATGGATCTTATAAAAATAAAATAAATAAGACATCATCATGGAGTTACTAGAATTTTGGTCATCAAAATTTTTCATTTATTTTTCTAACTCAGATTTTATATATATTTTATGTTATCGAATAGCTCTAATATATATATATATATATATATATATTACAAATATTCATAGATTATTATTTTTTCATGAAGGGGTATTCCATTCATTAAATTAATTTAAAAAATATCTTATTCAACGTCTAACCTAATCATGTGGTACTTTTCTATCACAAAATTTTTATATATAGATCATAATTAATGTCGTTATTACATTTAATTATTTCATTATATAATTGATTTTAGGAATAAAACATCTATTTTATATTTAGTTTTCTTGTAAAATTATCTATATATATTTTTCCATAAATTAACTTTAACTGATTCCTGAGAAAACGTTTATAATGATTAGTTTTATGCTCGATTAACCATCCATTCTCATTATGTTTTTCATAATAAACATGATAGTTCTAGAAACATACTGATGTATTCAGATATGTAAACATAAACAATTTAATTTCATCTTCTATTTGAAATATTTATGAAATATCTCTTTGTGGTTATATGTCTTAATATTATGCAACCTATTTCATTCAATGGTTAATTATTCAGTACATGACTTGTGATATATTTCCAGATACAACACATACATATTTATATAATATTATGAATTAATATTCATACTACTCAAATGATTTGGCTATTCTGTTTAAATAATGAGATGATATTTATAGAATTAGGTACTAATCCTAATCAATAATGGGGATATTTCCACTATATAATGTTGTCTTGGTGTTTAATTGTGACATATTCTTACCTCATGATTTCTATTACAATAACTATTCCATTTTTCCATTATGCGATAATTCAAGGTTATTCATTCTGTTTAATCATTTTATTTTTCAATGTAATTTCATTTTTATTATGTTATTTAATTCAATTAGAGTCAAATTTTATCATCATTAGTATGTTTATTCTCTTAATAGGATTTAAAGATCACACAATCTTTTATGTATTCATTGGTGGCCATATGTATTATTATTAGACCAAAGGGAATCCTATGAATGTTATGTAGAATAAAATAATGAAGTTGTTTTTTAGTTTCATGTTGATTATTTACCAACATAGAATTAAAAAGACACATGGGATAACAATAAATTAGATATGTTTATAAGATGTTTGTGCTAAAAATCATGTAATAATATGTCAAAAATTCAGTATCCAATATAGTTTTTATTATAGATATTATTTTTTATTTTGAGGATTATGATTAGATTTAGTTATTTATTACACTAGTGGATAGTATTTCTATAGGATAATAAACATTAATTTTAGTGAAGCATTGTGAGAGTGGATTCCAAAAATTTATAGCCATTTTTTGGACCATTCCATTGTATGTAACACAATCACATATATAACCTGGTGTAATAATCTAGGAATTTTTGAATTGGGTATTATCGAAATTTTCATTTAATTATAATAAAAGAGTATTTTCATCACACATTGATATACCTAATCAAGGGATACTATTTTAAATTATTCAAAAACTATTTATAAAAAACTATGAATTAATTTAATACATTATTTGGGTAGAAAATATTAATGGAGGAATTTCCCCAGACAAAAAAGATTAAAACCTAGAGAAATAATATTTTCTGTTTATATGTAATTTATAAGTTACTACATCTATATTCATAGTTTCCCTTTTATATGTTTTTTATTTTGAGTATTCAGATCCGTTTTTGTAATATTTAATTTCATATAATTGCAAGAACATGGAGAATAACCCATTTTAAATGAAATTTGATGATCCCCCTAATGTTATTTCAAATATTATAGGTTCATGATATGGAATCCTTATTGAATTATATTATCAGATGACTCATTCTTCAAATTATATTGTGAATCGAAGGGGAATTTTCCCCATATTCTACAAATGAAAATGTTGTGGCTGAGTACTTTATAGGAAAAAATCCCCATACAAATAGTGGTTATTCTTATTACATCAACTCATAACAATGGATTAACTCTATTGAGATGAAATTCTCTATCATCCAATTCATATAATTATATAATGTTGTGCATACTATCTATCATCTATAATTATATTTTAATAGGTTGTGGGGAGTGATGAAGATCAAGAAGTAAAAAATAGGATATGGATTACATTAAATGAAATAGATTAAATACAATATTTTTCATTAAATATTTTCCCCAAAATATTACAAATTGTGGGATTTCCTCATACCAATGAAAATGGAATATGTATCATTCATGGCATGTGGGAAAAATAATTCATGTATTTCGTGATATGATTCCACCTTTTCTAGCCACATCTTTTGTAATGAGTGATGTTTTTTTAGAAGAATAAATATTTACGTATGAAAATGAATGGATTTTAGATATATTTATATATATAAAGAGATTTATTATTGATCTTTCATAGTCATGATAAATATTTTAAACAATTTTTGGTCTCCTCAACTTATAGATAATAATTATAGGATTGTTTTTAATTTGAGAAGACCAATTGATAAATAGAAAGGAAAAAATTAAAAATTAAAAATGTAACAAATATGGGATGAAGCATCCTAAAACACATCTCATAGTACCCAAGAGATATTCGAAATGGACAAAATAACCACATATGGGTAATCAATGCTATTCATATATGAATAAATCCACTAATTCAATGTACAAAAAGGTGGATTAAATCTTCACTCAGCATACATTAATGTTTTTCAATATTAAAGAGGACGGATTTCATGTGAATCAACCCCTTAATCTAAGAGTTTTTAGATCCAATAAAATACATTAACATCTAATTCATATAGGGAAAAGAAGTGAGTAATATACCAATATGGATAAAGTGGATCCCAACAATTATGTGGGAAAATATATATGGGTAATTAATTAAAATGTAGAGAACATAATTATTTCTTATGTTTTTACACATTCATTCATATCATTCATTTTTACTATAAGTATTCAAACACTACATGAAAACATCTTTATTGATAAATATGTGAGCAAATAAAAAAAATATATTGTTATATGAAATGAATAAAACCCATCCCTAGTGAATTTTTTAGAACGAACCACACAAAAAATAGTTTGAAATGAAATCTATTAGAGTTTCATTCTTTATTAACCATGGATTGGATTTCCTTATATAAACATAACATCAACTATTATGAGTGAATGAACAATTTTCACATCTTGTGTCATCCTCTTATTTTTTACAAGTGTTACGTGGAAGATTAATCATCATTGGAATGTTCGTATAATATTTGGATATTATTTCTTTAAAATAAATAATATCCAACACCAATAAATGAGAAAAAAAGAGGTTTTCTTGCTCATATAAATTCCAATTTTGATATATTATAATTATGTATTCCCAAAATAATTTTTTCCCCGTCTAAACTAAGATTTTTAGTTCTCAATGGAAAATATATAAATATATCTAAATGTAACCAAGTATCCCTATATAATAGAAAACAAGGAATTAGATTAAATAATGAAGTGGTTAGTAGTGAATTGGGAAAAATATTTATGGAAAAAAAGTGCATCAATATAGGGTGTTCTAATTATTTTCATTTACAAGAATGATGATTCAATATTGATTTTCATTGATTATCATATATATAATAAAATTTTTAAATTTATCCAATTAATAACATTCAATATTTATAATTGTCTAAAAATATATATAAACATAATGAATTTATTATATACAGATTACATGAAAAAATATGGTAGTATTTAGAGATGATATTATGAAATAAAAAAAATCCCGAATTATCATGATCATGGTATTAATACTGAGCTAGTCAAATAGAAAATAGAGAACCTATATCAAGGGTTTAGTAAATTTGAGTTTTTAATTGGGTAATTTTCATTCTTTGGAAATGTAATCACATGTAAAGTTATAATTATTAAACCTTATATTAACATGGGAATTAAGGAGTCACCCAGATTAACATATATAACCCAGATATATATATTCATTTAAATATCATGGTATTACAATAAATTAGGAAAAAAGTCTTGTGATTTTCAATACATATATTTAAGCTTACTAAGAATGGGTTAATGTTTTCAGGAATTCAAAATTAAAATAGATCATATAATACTTTAAAAATTTCATATTAGCTTCAGTTGACCTTGCACCTTTAAAACATGGTAAACTATACGTGGTATACATTAATTCTAAAATTATTTTATAATGTTATGTACTAATGAATAATGATAATGTGATAGCATACACCACATGGATATTAAAAGTTCTGGTTATGATGTATCCAATGTTTGATGTATATTTATATGATGTATTTATAACACCCGAAATTATATAGTATATATCATCTTATATTAATTCAATTTTTATAACTTTCATTGTCTACAACATCGATATTAAATGAACCATTAATTACTATTAAAGATTATCATTTTTATTTGAATAGTGACGTGATTGTTAATTATAGTATTGTTTTCATTATAGTAACAACACATGAAATGAATGTTTATATAAAATTGAGGTATATTATATATGAAAATATAATATATTTACATCCCAGAATATGTAAATAATTTTTTAAAAAATTAATAAATTATGCATTGACATTTTTATTTGAAATTTTAACATATAATTAATATTGTTTTATATAATATAATTATTTAATATAAAATATATTTTCATAAAATATATTCAGGAATTAATATTATGTTTTATTAGAATATCAATATAATTTTATGAGACAATGTTTAATTTTTAAAAGGGTTGTAAAATTGGTTTTAATATAAAAATTGATATTTTTTTATTAAATTATGATATTAAATAGAAATTTAAATTAACATATCTTCATAGAATGGAGTTCATATTTTAAATATATATTTCATAAAATTAATAGGGTTGAATTTTTGGATTTTTCTAAAAGAGTTGATTTTCTGGTGAATTGTGATATACGATAATATACAATACATAAAAATGTACATGAGTTATGAAGACAAGGATGATGTATAGATGTGGTAATAAACAATATTTTAGAACTCACGCTCATTATCTACATTACATTGTCTCAAATAATCAATAATGTTGATTGTCTTGAGCTAAAATAACAAAAAAATGAATAAAATAATAAAAAACACCCTCTCATCTCAATATAAATATCACACTCACCATCCCATAAACTCAAACATTAAATTCATTAAATGATGTCTAAATTCATGCAATATAACTTTCCAAGCCTCTTTGATAATTCCAAGACCTACTGGTCTTACTAAAAGGAAAATCCATGTATATTAATGAGGTTCCCAAGGAGATGATATTCAAGAGGTAAAATCCTTCTTATTTCTCCTTTAATTTCATTATTTTCAGAACCTCTCCTCCCATCCCATATACATTGTGTAATAGTAACTATATTATCATATATATTCTAGAATATTATTGTTATAATATAATTTCCATAATCAAATCTCTTCTCTACTTCGTTTTTAAAAAAATGAATACATCTCTTATTATGTGTTGAATCACCACCATCATGGACGATGAGTTTACATTTTCCATTGACTTCATCATTGTTCATTAAACAATTATTAGTTATAAATCAGAATTTTATACACAAAATATAATTTATACAATGTTTTTAACCAAAATATAAATATAAAATTAATAAAATGATAAATTTTTGTGATTGTCGTAAAAACCACCCAAATAAATTACAATATTTACATAAATATTTTATATAATTATAATTACTCTTACTGTATAAAAAAATTATATATAATACCAAATAATCTTATAGATGTTACATAATACTAAATAATTTCACATCAAGTGTTTTTATTCTATTTCAATAAATCTCACATAGTTATACACTTGGGAATTGATCATAAAGCATAGAAAAGAACGCTCCCAGAACAATGAAATTAAAAATTTTAAATCGTCAAAATGGATATAAGTGAAATTAATAAAATAATAACAAATAAAATATTTATTAATTTTTTATAATTCATTACATAATTAAAATAATTTTATTGTATAGGACATTAACATCGAATCCTGAACATTTTTAGACATAACATATGGGGTTTCTCATCTCACATTTATTTCAGTGAGATATTCCTTATCATGAATTTTTTTAATCTCTGTTTTATATTTATACAACCCTTTTAATATATAATATCATAATTATATTTATCTTCATATCAATGAATTTTTCATTTTGTGATTATTAATTTTATGGGGGAATAAGCTTCGATTGATTTCATGGGGTAAGGGTTTTTTGTCTCACATTAATTTCTATAGGAAATATAACATATTACTCACTTATTTCCTTTGTATACTTTCCCTTTTATTTTTGACCATTAATCATTTAATATTTCGTTAAATATATAACATTTTGAATCATGAATCTTATTATTCTCTATGATACATACGTTTTTTACATAGAGTGATTATGTTGAATAATGTTTTTAATATCAAAATATTGATATATATATATATATATCCACTACTAAATATAGATATTTAGATAAGGAATATTTTTCATGAATTAATTATATTTTCTAATAATTATTTTTAATTTTGATTATTGGGGATCATGGAATTATATATCCCCTAGAAGCATCGAAAAGTGTCAGGACACAAATTGTTTTTTAAAAACCCATTGTGATTCATTATAAGAAGATTTAGATGTGTTTCTACCCATAGAATATAACATTTATTGAATGGTATTAATGGTTGTGGTTCATTTTCTAGATACATGAATTCCAATAAATAATAATTTTTTTATTCAGTATGCATTTGTTACTATCCATGATATTTTCACTATGAAAATATCTATGGGTGTGTACCATTCACTACCTATATGTTAAATGGCTTGTGTGTTTAGTTATTAAACATTCTATACTGAATATGACTTATCAATATTTCACCACATAAAATTGATTCTTATTTCACATTTATGTAACCCTTAATGAGAATTTTATCTCAACCTTATATTTTATTTCCTTCCTCGGGTTATGAATATTGAGTCTTCATATATGTGTCTTGGACGATGTTCATTTTCCATTTTTGTGTTTTATTTTTAATTTACTCAACAATAAGGGAACAATTAAGGTATTTGTTTCTTCAATAGTTCTAAATGGATCAATACATTGTTATTTGGTCTCGTGTATCCATTTTGTTGTAATTATATATCCAAAAACTCTGGGATATGGGGGTCAAGGTTGTTATAGTTGTTGTAAGAGTAGTTCTAGTATAAGAACTATGAAATATATGTTAAATAAACATGATAGTTATAATAATTCTTATACATAATTTTTGGCTTATTAATCATGATGACTATGATCAGAAACACTATGTGCCATTATTGAGCGATAGACCATAATGAAAATGGGAATAAATACCTGAGGACAATGTATTGAATTCCCCACTGTGAACATCAATAATGTTTATCATGGTGATGATAAGATCATTTTTTTTATTTGGATATCTTACTCTGGTTATGAAGAACGAACGTAATATAGCTATGATAGATCATTTTTTGCATTAAAATCCCCCATTCTTTTAATAGGACTAAAATCTAGTGGTAATTAATAAATGGAAAAGTACCACAAAATGTTATTTCCGGAATTGGGATGTGATGGATGTGAAAAGGTATTGCTTGTTGTATACTTCCTAATGGGATATTAAAATTAATAGTGTTCATTTATTCTGGATACTATCGAGGAAGATAAAATATATTACATTTAATTGAGAACATTTATATAACGATTCTTCAAAAATTATTCCCTCATGATCTAGACAATTATATGAATAGAAAATTTGATATATTAATGATAGAGAATTTATAAATTATTATATATTATTAGGATACCATTAAAATACTTTCTTGATATTCTACATATTACATTCTAGATTACAAAAAAATATTTATTATTTCATTAAAGGCCTTAATCCATGTCTATATAGTGCAATGACTTCTAAAACATTTTTATAATATTGTGAAATATTTTTATGTTCCATTATAATAGTGAAGGGATTTTCTATATCCTATATCCTTAAAAAAATCAATATAAGAACATGTCTTATGATAACCATAAAAAATATATTTTATTATATAATAATTTGATAATATTGTAATTCCCATTATGTACAAATTGTGGGAAGAATCATCCTAATAAGTGATTGAAAGGCATTAGAGTTTTATATATGTTTCAATTACATGGTCATTAATCTATTTAACTAATGGTGATGAAACAAATAATTGATGATAAATGATTGAAATGTGAAAAAATGGGGTATTATACAAACCAATGTACCAATAATCAAATAAAACTACCACAAAAGAGGCCAAAGGGAGATGGCCAAGATTATATAACCACTGCTGCTAAAGTGGAAGTGCCTAATGATGTGGATCCAAGAATGGTAATCCTATTTTCAAATTTATACTATGATTCATTTCAATATGGATTAACTAACTATTTTATATCTATCTAATGTGCTATGAAAATTAGACAAATCACATTTGAATTAAAAATCGAGTTGTCTGTAAATATTTATCAGGGAATTTTCATTAAAAAATGCATCTGGAATGTGAAATTATGAAAAATAAATATGCGTTATTTTTGACCATTTAATCATACCTATGGTTTAATTTTTTAGAATCCCCTTTCTGGGATTCATTATAAATAAGATGCAAAAATTTATTGAATGAATATAGAAATTGTTGTTTGTTAAGAAGATGTATAATTACTTTTCTTTATGGAATATAAATATTTATATAATTAATATCAAGATAAATCCCTATTATATAATGTAAATGAAATTCCAGTGGAGTAATAGATATCAATATCCATGGATAATGAAAATTGTCTTAGAATATATGATATACCAAATTTATGAATATTAATAGATGAATTTCCTATGGAATTACATGTAAACCCCCCAAACATGAATTTGATTTTTCCAATGTTATAATCCATGATTCAGGACTATTATAAAAGAAACAGTATAGAATGGATATTACAAAATTAGACATTATGAGGAAAACACTGGCGGAGTTTACTAATGAGTGATTTATTCATCCTACTTTTTCGTCATTGGGTGAACTTGTTCTCTTTGTTAATAAGAATGATATATCCATGCGAATATGCATCGAATATAGAGAAAAAAATAATATTACTATAAATAACATGTATAACCTACCCCACATTGTTGATTTACTAGATAAATATCATGGGTCTCAATATTTTTCTAAGATTGACCATCATACTGGGTATCATCATTTGCATGTATAGAAGGAACCCATTCTGAAGACATATTTTCATATGAGGTATTGACATTTTGAGTTTACAATTATTCAATTTGGATTGACTAATAAATTGTCTAGTTCTATGTATATAATGAACCAAATATTAATGTAATATCTTGACAATTTTAATGTGGTATTGATTGATGATATTCTGGTATATTATAAAACATATTAAGACTATGATAATAAAATATAGATAAATCTTGAGTCTTTCATAAGGATATAGTTATATGGAATATTTAGAATGTTTGGATTCTTGTTTTAGAAAATTTCTTTTCTTGGAAATATTTTCTCTATAGTTGGAATATAAGTTTACATTGTAATGAAAAAAGGCATTCCAAGATTGGTCTATGCAAACCATCATATAATTGAATAAAAATTTGTCAAATATAACACATAAATGGGTTAAGATTATATGGGGAAATGAATATGAATTTTTTTTGGAATAATTTATGATATGATTATTCAGTGCTTCGATTTTGACACTACAATATAGAAATGATGGGTTTTTGATATAATAAGATTCTTCGAACAAAGGATTTGTTAGTTTCCTTATGAAAATTAAAAAATTTATTGAATATGAATCATGGATGTTAAATATTCATGAAAAAAATTATAAAACATGTGATCTTGAGTTATATGCCCCAATGTTTTCTCAAAATATGTGGAGACACTATATCAATGTAGAAATATGTGACACATATACATTTAACATGTGTTTTAAAGACTTACTTACATATAAAGAACTCAAATGATGTAAATTTTATAGAAGTAGTTAGTCCAATATTATAATTTATCAACACATTACCACCCATTATATGAAAAAATGTATTATACGCATTAAACATGAATGACTTTGGATCCATAATCTATATGAGGATTGGTAAAGTTATTATTTTTAGTAATTTATTAATGATAGATATAGAAATATTTATGGAATGATAAACATCACCCCTTCTATTAAATATAGGTAGCCCATATTTATTATAAAGGATAAAACCTCTCAATTAGATGATTATAATTTTCAAAACAAAAATAAATTCCATAAGGATAAAATATTTATAGAATTTTTGTTTGAGGATATAATTCTAAAATTAGAAATAGGATATTAGTTACATCAATAAAAAATCTAAAAATGGAACTATAAGATGATTCTAATTGAAAAAATAACCATATACACCATTATGTAACAATGATTTATTGCAATTTGATGTAAACAACTATTTGATAATATGATGTAGGAAATTTAGGATTATGTGTTAAGATGTATAGTTTTTCATCATGTGAAATATGAGAAACTACATCCAAGATAATTCTATCAAACCCTACATATTCTTATTTGAAAATGAGAGGACAATAATATGTAATTTTTTGACGGTTTACCAAAACCCCTTGAAAACATGATACGATATGGGTTATTGTTGATAGACTTAAAATATTAAGAAATATTCATTATATAAGAGATGATTTACCTATTGAGTGTCTAAAATGCATGTATATAAATTAAGCTAAAGGGGTTCATGTTGAGCCTCTATCTATTGTGTTTGATCAATATCCATATTTTACATCTAATATACTAGGATTAATTATAAGGAATTGGATAATGAGCTTCTTCTGAGTTCTTAATATCCCTCTAAAATTGACTAAAACTCTAAAATGACTATTCGAATATTGTAAGAACTGTTGAAATCATTATCACATGACATTCAAGTATTGTTGTATGATCATTTTTCTCTGAAAGTGTTTTAATAGTATACTAGTTTCTATCCTAGTATTCAAATGTAACCATTTGACGTAGTATATGGAAACAGATTTTGTACTCCAATATGTTGGGATGTAGTTGGTGAGAGGAAACATATAGGTATATAACATATAGAAGAGACAACATAATGTTCTATACTATTTAATTTCATATTAAAACATCTCAATGTTGTAAAAGGAGTTATGATGAAAACTACAAATAATATTTGGATGTTCATGTGGGAGATCATGCCTTGATTAATGTATCTCTATGGACGGGTGTTATAATATTTTGTAAGAAATGGAAACTAATCCTCTGTTATATCTAGCCCTTTGAACATTTAAAATGAGATGGACCTATATATTATCAATTGAAAATTACAGAAAGACTGTTCTTAGTTTTCATTATGGGTTTAATATATAATTGTTAATGAAGAACATTAGATACCCAAAACATCTATTCTCTTATGAGTATATATATATGGAAGAATATTTGTCTTACTACGATGTGCATATCAATATTCTTGACACTTGAGAGAATGTAACGAGATTTATGGTTACTCGACATTAAAATTTAATTAGAGTATATATAAAACTAAAAAAAGAAACATGGGAACCGATTGATGATATGATGAACAACCCCACAATTATGTTTAGAAGGAAATATTCATGAAAAATTTTCATGGAAGAAATTTTCAGAGCGATGTATATAAAAACCCATGATTTTATGGTATGTATGATTTTATGTAAATTAAAAATTTTCGATAGCTTACATGGCACGAAATTCTTTGTTTAAATGAACTATGATATATTACTAAATATTTACAAAATTATTAGAATAGTAATGTGACAATTAAGAATAGTAATCTGTCTACTTGAATAATAACATAATATATAAAAGTATAAATAAAATATGTATCTTAAAATTGTAATTATAATATATTTATTTCCAAGAATATTTCAATAAATTTTTGAAAAATGATTAATTATGAGTTGGTATTTTGTGTGAAATATAAATTTTTATTTAAAATTTCATATTTATTATAATTTTTTAAATGAATATTTTTCAATAAAATATATTCATGAATTTTTTTATAAAGTAGATTATTGAATTAATTTTTCATAATGTCGTAAAAGCTGTAATAATATTAAAATACATATTCCACGAAAAAAATATAATTTTTTAAAAAACTAAAATTTCTCATTTTTTCATATAATCGAGTATATTTTAAAAATATACCAATTGATAAATGGCCACGGTATTTTTTGGGGATTTCTCGGAAATTGGTCAATTTTTGGTGAATAGTGAAATGTGGTAATTTTTGGTATTTAACAAATATAGGATTTTTTATGTTTTGAATGATGTAAGGTTGAGGTAAAAAGATATGATTTAGAACTCAAATTAACTTGTTACTATAAATATTCACAAAAATCATCAATTTGTGTAGTATTGGGACAAAATATTAAACAAATGAATAAAATAATCAGAAAAACCCCTCTCATCTCCTTATATATACCACCCCTCACCACCCCTTCTCCTCAAAAATTATATACCTTAATTATTGACTAAATTATATAAAAATATTTCCCCATACACTTTATTAATTACTAGTCCTTCTAGTCATAATAAAATTAAAAATCCATTTTTCATTAAGAGGTTCCCAAGGAGATGATTTTGAAGTGACAAAATCCTCAATATGTAATTGTTAAATTATTTTCATTTATTATACTCTCCTATAATAACCTATAAAATGTAGAGTGGTAACTCTAATGTCATATATATATATATATCATAATGTTATTTTTATAACTAAATTTAAAAAATAAAATCATTATTCTTATTCTATTGTTATTAAATTTTAAGCGTTGTCAGTAGTGCGACGATTCACTACCTACATGGATGATGGGTTTTAATTTTCCATTACATTTTTTATGTCTAGTAATAAAAACATTATTAAGGTTAAATAAGATATTATTATACATATTTGGACTTATGTCATGTTCTATAACCATCATATAAATATAATATTCAATTAATTGATATAAGTTCATTATGGTTATAAAAATTGCCAAAATTAATTAAGACATTTTAATAAAATATTTATATAATTTAACATCTTAATACCATATAAAAAATTTATATGTGAGACTATTTAAACTTATGATTATTTTTAATACTATATAATTTAACCTCTATTATTTTTCATCTATTTTAATCGAACATTAAAAATCATAGGCATGGTAACCAACCAAAAATATATGAAATGGATGCTCCAAAAACTATTAAACCAAATATTATAAATCCTCAAAATGGCCCTAAATGAAATAAGTAAATTTAAAATAAATAAAATATATGTTTAAGTGATTATGAATTAA
This sequence comes from Viscum album, assembly GCA_963277665.1. NCBI lineage: Eukaryota > Viridiplantae > Streptophyta > Magnoliopsida > Santalales > Viscaceae > Viscum > Viscum album. Next base: position 860,114,022 of record OY728152.1, on the reverse strand, counting down.
TTAATTAATTAATATTATTATATTATCTAGGAAATTTAGTACAAGTGTAGAATGCTTTTGTATATAATGAAAGGGGATTCTTATCTCCTTCCTTTTTCTAGGAGATATTTCATAGATACAAATTTTGTGTGTTTGTGGGGTATTTATACTTCATTTTTGGTATATCATATCATGAATCACTTTTTATTCCAGGTATAAAATATTTAATTTGATTAGTATTATCTATAAGGGGAATATGATTATATTGATTATAAGTTTTAATGTTTTTCCATCTCACATTAATCTATATGGGACATATTTCATACTTTTTCACTTAATTATTTTGTGTAATGAACATTTTATTTTGGGTAATTTTTCATTTAAAATTTCATTAAATATTATTATTTATTGTATAATTGATATTCATATTTTTTAAACCATATTCCATTTTTACATACATTTTTTTCTTTGAATTTTGTTTTAGTTGGAGAAATATTGAAAATTATATACTAGATACTGCAAGTGGATATTTTTAAAAGGAACATTTTTCATAAACTAAATATAGTTAAGAAGAATGATTTGAAATTTCAGTTATTGGTGTGGTTCCATTTGATATATCCCCTTGATGCATCGAAAGGACTCAAAAAGATAAAATAGCTGGGGACTAACCCATCACATTTGGCTCCCAAATAAATCAGACAGGTCTATACCCACATAAATATACCTTCCTATGAATGACCTTGATATTAGGGGCTAATTTTCTAGATACATAATGTTTAATAATTTTGAATTTTCTACATTAAGTATTTATTTGTTATTATCAGGGATATTTTCACTATGAAGTAATCTATGGATAAAAAACATAATATAACTATTTTTTTAAATGGAATGAGTGTTTGATTATTTACCTTGACATAATAATTCTTCTTTATTCATCATGATTCACATATAATTTATTTAGTTTATTCTTTATGTAACCCTTACTGGGTGTTTAAGCCAACCCTTTTATGTTTTTCTTTCCAATGGTTGTGTAGATGAAATATTTTAATGTGTAAAGGAATCACATTTTTTTCATTAGTTAGGGAATATGTTCAATTAACATTTCAATAAGATAATTTTGAATATATATATATTTCTTTTGGAATACTAAACTAAAATATACATTGTTATTTTATCACTAGAATCAATTTTAATTTAATAAAATAACCATAGACTCTGGTCTACTACGGTTAGGATTGTTACACTAATCATAATGTTGGAAATCAAGAGACATTATCTCTATGTGTCATAGTGTGTTATATATATATAAATCATAATATCCAAAAGAATATATGAACACATAAATATCTTAATGTTAACCATCATCTTTGGTTAGAGTGGGAAATAATCGATGAATATTTAATCCACTACCATATTCGAAATGAAAATAATGCAGTATATGTTTTAATGGCCCATGAGTTTTGGATATGTATTTCAAAAAGATATATTTTATTTTCAATATTTTTTATTACATGTATCATTAATTTTAACATATGTTACATGAAACTCAATATTTAAATGAAACTTTTCATATTATAAAATCAATATAATAAGTTATTAATCACCTTGCAGTTGGAATAGAGTGTATGAATATGATTAACATAAATATTAAATTATATAGTTTACACATGTATATAAAATTATTTCTATGGTTACCAATTAATTAAAAAGTAAAATAATATTTTATTTGAAAAAAAGGAAATCAATATATGAAAAAATATTTTTACCAAAACAAATGAATTTTACCAGAACAAATTAAACAAACCAATTTTGGCGAATGATTTTAATGAGATCTATTTATTATATATTCAATCAATATTTTTATTTTCATATTATGTGTTTTATAGATAATAGAGAAAAATAAACCCAATTTCACTCATAATATAATTATTATTCTAAAAAATGTTGTTTCTCCATCTTATGCAACAATTAAATTTTTTTATACCATAGAAAATAAATTTGGAAACAATGTTCATTTTTAAAATGATCATATAAATGTTAATTTATCTTTATTTTATGAAAATATTTTGAAATGATTAATTTTCTGATGAATAGTGAAAATTGAGAATTTTAATTGAAAACTGCAATATCGTTTCAATTATTAAATAAGTCAATAATTTTTTTAATTTTTTTAAATTAAAATTACACCAATTATATATATAAATATATATATTGATCTAGTTTTTTTTCATTTTAAAATCTAACTATATAGAATTATATAAAATTCTTGTAATCTTTTGAAAATTTTCTTCTGGAAAACCTTCTTATTTTTCGCATATAAAGAAATAATTTTAAATAATGTTTTACCACTTCTATAAATTGCATCTGGAAATATTGATAGAGTATTTATAATAAAAATAATATCTTTTTTAGTGAGAAAAATTATATTCTTACTATAATTCTCAATAAAGATACAAAAATTTATTTACCACAGTTATGGATAAAATGAATTTACTTGGAGGGTAAACTAAAAATGACTACCATTAAAATTGCCTTAAAATTTTACAAAAATATATTTACGTGACATATTTAAAACATATTTTTTATAAGACTCTATTATAATAATGTTTCTGTGACATTATTAATGATAAAAATGATATTACACCATTTTCATTTTAAATAATTTCATGTTTACAGCTCACCTCATATATAAACAACCAACGCCTCTTTTATCCACTTCACACAACATAACCCATTTCGTTCCACCAATACCATCATTAATATCATCCCATATTCAATAATATTATCCTATAAGACACATATTCATCAAAAATATATCCTTGGATGGCTTTTGGGGAAAACCTATATAGGATACCCGATGAAGAGGTAACTTTATTCCAGAAGTGTTTTAATTTTATCTCTTTGTCCACCATCGGAAATTATTTTTAAAGAATGATTATATTTTATTCATAGAATATTTAATATAAAAAATGTTTTTATAGTTTATGACCAAATACTATACCTACATCTATAAAATGGGGTACACAACCATCAATAGTGTGTATATCAGATTATCACCACATAAATCGATGCCATTATTTTTCCATTAAAAATTCACACGATTAGATTTATTGAGAAATATAATGTATATAATGGATATATATAATATAATTATCCAACTGAATCATTTATATGATATAAAACAATTTTATATTACATTCTGCATGGGATACAATAATACTGCATGTTTGTACAATGGACTACAACATCAGGAAGTGATGTGATTTTTTTCACTAACACATTTCATGGAATAAAAAAATAATAATTTAAATGAAAATATTTGATAAAAATAATGTTTTTATTATATGAAAGAAATATTTATAATTATAAAATATATTATATCATTTTCATTCATACACTTTGATTAACAAAAAGAAGATAACATCACTTGAATACCTATTGACTGAGGGCTTCACAAAGTGATGTGACTATAAAATGTCATCACCAGATCATATTGATGATACATATAAGTATATCTACTAAATAATATTCTATTTATTATTTTAATATTTCTTTATATTGATAAAATATTATTTACCTTCTCTCCATAATGATCTATGGAAAATAGAAACACTACCCATGTGTATATATTCCCAACCATTTTCATGATCAGATCGTAGTTAATTTCTAAAAATCATCATTCACAATTAGTCATAAAATTAAAATTTATTTATAAATATTATAATTATTTCATGATTTTTATTCTAGATTTGGCCAATCCATTATCAATGTAATATTACACAAAATAAAAAATGAAAACCTATATGAAAATAATTATTTTAATAACCCACAACATGGTTTTAACCAGTATTTGGATAGAAATGGTTAAAAATGGTAATAATTAAATAATAAATGTTATAACATAAATAAATATATTTATATTACTAATTTATAAAAAAATTCCATTTATATAACAAAATTTATGCTTTTTATTATAACTGGTTTTTAATTTGATGTTATCCTATATTTGTGCTTATAATTTAGAATATTACTAAGTTGTTAGGGATCTCTCTATTACTTATTTCTTATATGATTCACATTAAATATTAACCAATAAAATATTTTACGTGGTTTATATACTTACCATGAATTTATTATATGTTTATTTTCTTAAAAATTATATAAAATTTCATATCCACATTTGGAGATATCTTTCACGGGTCATATAATTCAATATTACCGAGATGGTAGTCATATTATGTTTCAATCTCATAGATTTTTGGGGATTTTTAGAATTATGTTTACAATGATGTAATTTTATTATATATAACTAATAAAAAATGAATATTATTCTCTTATTATTATTAAATGGGAATAACTGTTTTCCATTATTTTTACACTCTTTATATACTCAAGTGTTCAAAATAATAAATTAATTAAAATCATATTTAATTATCTCTTCATTCGAAACTCATTTTTCATATAAAACCATGATTTAGAAAAATTATTACAAAAATGATTTTACCATTATCAAAATTATTTATTAATGATTGTTTTTAAAAAGTTTTTCTTTTAAAAAATTTTTATTTAAAGGAATATTCAAGTCAATTTCCAAAATATTCCCATTTTGATTTTATCGAAGATGTGAATGAAATATTTGTGTTTACATTTATGTATTGAAAATATTTTCCACCATATTGTATAATATTTTATTTTAATATTATTTAATATAATTTCAAGGCTATTTTCAATAGATGTTGTTCATCAATTTATATGAATTTTGAGGATTAAAAGGTTATTTTCAAGGAAACATTATTATCATAACGAAATATTCCAATTTATATTTCAAAAAATTATATATCTATGTTGACATCCATTTTTGTAAATTACACTCTTATGGGGATATAAATCATAGATATCATTGATATTGTTTACCTTAATTAGTTTTTATTATAATATGTTTATAAAACCCATCTATCATCCTTGGGATATTCCATTATAATATTCTTATGAAACCAATTTCTTTTTACATCAGTTATGTTATGATGAAATGAAAAAATTATTATGATTAATTCCTCCTCTCTATAAACTATGATGTGATACATGTTTATGAAACAAAATTTATTACATTAGTTTATCAAATGTATAATTCTTTATGATCTTATGATACATATATATATATATATTTTATTATGTGACATTAGGGACATATATCTCCATCTAATAAATTTGGAATACCTGGATACCTTAGAAGATATATATATTGTTTGACTGTGATTGCATGTTCACAATGTTTTTCTGGAAACCGCAACATGTTTAAAATGTTATTCAATAATATTATTTACTATTCATGATGTTATGATAAGATCATATTAAAAAATTTTACTGTTATGTGTGGAAGTTTATTTCATTCTCCGAATGTTATGTGTGGACCAATTTTTATTGTACATATGTTTATTAGAGCACATGATTTAATTTTATCATTTTGATTAGTCAACTTGTATCTTTTAATTCCTGTTATTAAGGTTATAAAATTATGTGTATTGTAAAAATATTTTTCTAATGATAATGTTAATCTATCATAGCCTATGTTCTTTGATTCCTTTATTATTCATGTATTATAAAATGACATTATTTATTCAATTAAACAACAACAAGATATTTGATATAAAGGGTATGGTTCATAAATGTTATTCTCATGTTCTTATACCCTTATATTAATTTTAATGTAACATATCTCCATTGTTTACCCTTACTGAGCATGTAATCGCACCCGTTATTTTTTTAACTTCCTCATGTTATAAATAATGGTTTTTATGTTGGGTTTGATTTTGAAGATAACTATTGGGGAATATATATATATGTGATATGTTTAAAATAATTTTATAAATTATAATTTCTTTTCCTTGTCTCTAAAAACAATAAACTATTAAGGCTCTCTGTTGTGTGTTTCTGTAATGTGTTGAATATTCATGTAATAAAATTTCACATCTATGTATTGGACTATAGGGTATCTATAATTGGTATCAAATGAATATTTTAGTTATCTTATAGAAACTAGAATAGAAAACGTATGAATTATCCAAAGATTTATTTATAAAGACATGATATGGGATACATATAATGATAATTCAATGGGTGAGTAATTTTATAGGGTAATATACTATATTTTTTATGAAGGATAGTAATTTTTTATTCATTGAAATTATATCTATATAGATACTTTGAGAGGATGTGTATATGGATCATATGTACCTTGGGGAAATAACTTAAAATTGGAGTCTTGAGTTAAGCTCAATCAGTATTTGGTGCATGGCATGGGGACTTTCTCAACACCTAGATTGAAATATCTAGTGTATGTGATTTGGAAATTTGTAAACAAGTTAAAAAAAATTTAAAGGATTCAAATAGATTATTAAATTGAATGATAAAGGATAAACCCAAAGTTATATATATTAAAAATAATTTTTCATGATTTTAATAGCATATAAGTGGATTTCCTATTTATTTAGTTTTCCTTTAGTGATGCTCACATATTTTTTTCTAGTTTTATTCAATCGAGAGAACCAAATAGAACTCGGTTAAATTGAATATAATGGAAATATTGGTGATAAGAAGCCAAATGGAAAGATTATTTGAAAGAAGAATATTATGATTTTGAATAATTCATTATGAAGAACCATGATTAAAAATATAAACACGAAACATATATCGAAGTCATAATAGAAGATAATTAAATAGTTGAATTATAGTTTAGGTTTTGGATACTATTGAGTAAAGAATATTCAATTTCCTATATTTGTATATTGTTAGAAGATGTTATGATGTAAATGTATCATAGGGGTAGAAGATATTTTTTGTGTAAAATTAAAGGAAACAATGAAAGTAAATTTGAATGAAAAATTTAATGTTTAGTTATATCAATGGATAAAAAACATCCTTATGGAATCATCGATTGGTGAGTGTTTTAATTATTTACTATTTTGGAATTATGTAAATAATTTTCCTAAGGGGTAATATCAAGGTGGTAATTTCATTTGATGAATGAGTAATTCTAATATTTTTCATGATGAAGATAGTTCAAATAAAGGGGGGTTATTGATCTGATCAGGTAATATAATTAATAAATTACCTTATATTCCCCAAGAAATATATAATAATTGTTCACTATCTACCTTTAATTATTGAAATACAAGAGTATGTTGAATACAACCAATGAACAAGAAATTTTATTTACCTAAAAAGAAATATTTTTTTGGAAAAAACACGATTAAGATAATATAACAAATAATATCTTCATGATGTATATTAAATTTCTATTAGTTTGTATAATGAAGTAATTTATATGAATAATGTATATTGGATAGTATTGAGGACATAATAATGAAAATATATTTATAAAGTATGTGGTTTATGTAATCCATGATGGAATCAATGGTCTTATTTGGGGTTGATGAACCATGCATGTTTTAATTGATATTGTAATGTAATTATGATAATTAAAATGAATAATTATAATATAGGACCAAGGAAAGAAACAATTGGCATGCGACCAATAACAGATGCTAATTGTTGTATGGAGGCGTAATGATAATATTGGTCAATTTAGGGACAATCGTGATAAATCCCAAATTTTTGGAAGGATCAAATCGATAACCATTTATGGATTTTATCATGTTTATAATTATGTGATATTTGACCATATGTATATTTTTCCATGTTTGATAACCAATGTTAACTATATTTTTAAATATAGAATATATAAATGACTTCTAATTACTTTATGGATATTATTTATTGACATTGAAATGAATCAAATTCATCACATAGAGTATGGCATGATGTGGAATCAAAACTATGAAAAACCCAATGTTGAAATTGTTCCTAGGAAATAAAAATATATCCTAGAAATAAATTTTTATATGTTCTCCATCTAGAAGGAAAAATATATTAACCAATAAAATAAAGAAGGACCCAAAAACATATTTTCATGTTATCGTCAATTTTGATGATATAATTTACCCATTTTATACATTTTTTGGTTATCAAATTATGGTCTTCAAAATTATCATCTCCATGTTCTCAATCACCCTATATTAGTATTTGTGAGAAAATGTTTCTCTTCTATGTCCTTGTTTTAACATCCCACCTATGTTATCCTATATGAAAACCTATTATGTGTTATTATAGATGACTTTATCATATATCATTATTTTTTAGGATGATTATTTATTTACCCTTCTACGATGTGGGATTATATGAATGAATTTGCATATGTTATTACTTTTCTAACCATGAATAATATCATGTGTAAATGTAATCTAATGGGTCGTATAAGGTAACATATTTATATACATTTTTCTATTTTTGAGATATTGTGTGTTACATCTAACACTATTTTTAAATTTTGTTACAAGAGAATCTCTGTTTAAACAAAACAAGTCAGATTATTAAATTAATACTATACGGTAGTTATCACCTTGAAATGGGAATGTTGGGTATGAATATTATTAGGTTTTTTTATAATATATGGTTTAAAAATTTATATAAAATGAACAAATTTGTTACCAATTAATGAAAAATCAAAATGAAAGTTCATTTTGAAAATAGATGAAATATATCACTGAAAAAAAATATTTATAAAAATAGATATATTATGCTATAATAAATTAATAAATCTCTTATGATGAAAAATTATTATTGTATTTATTTTTTTAATTTTCAATACAATATTTAGAAATCATATTGTGAGTTTCATTAGAAAGGGATAATAATATATCAAATTTTACACATAAAACTGTATTTTTCTAGAATAAACTTCTATCTATTTTTTACTTATTATAAAACTAATATTTGAAAATTTTCATTTATTTTATAAAAATAAAATTAAATGTTCAAATAATAATTCCATCATTATCTGAGGGTAAATATTGTATATTTTTTTTAAAATATTGGGTTTTATATATTGTGTACAATGTTGTAGTTTATTTTAAAATTAACATTCATTTATATTATTTATAAATGTAAATATTATATTAAATAAGATTAAAAATTACAACGTTCAATTTCATATTATTCTATATAATTTATTTCAATTGAATAATTTTTATTTTTATTTTTGAAATAAAGACATGTAATGTTTTGAATATTTTCTCATAGAGAACCATTTTTTCTCTTTGTGTCTGAGATAATAATAATAATATTTTTTCAACTTATCTTAGTGGAATTTGAAAAAATCTATTCCATATTTTGAAAAAAAATTATTTATTTCATTTAATGTTATAAAATTATTATTGGACCATTATGAAGAGTAAAAATAAAAAAATTATTTACTATTAGTAAGATAAAAATGGATTACCATAAGGTTAAAATAAAAAATAGTAGGTTTAAAATAGAAATAAAGCATGTATAAAATATATTTATGTACATTTTTCGCCGATAATATCTAAATATCCCTAATAAACCAATTTTGTTTCCTTATTTACTAAGAAAAAATGAAAAAACCTTTTTTATTTTCAAAAAATTATAAGTGTTCCAGTCACGATATATGTAAAAGGCATTCACATCTCCTCTCATATTAACATCATAAAACACTTTTGGTTCATCCAATAACTACCCAAATCAATTAAAAAATCCACAAAATAAATCGAAAAATCTTATTTTGGGAATAATACATTCTTATGATGTACTTTGGTGTAATCTTTAGGAGGATACATGATGATGAGGTAATGTCCCAAAACAAGCCTTTTAATTACATTCCTTTTTCATCCACTTAAAATACTAATTTTTCAATTATGTTATATTAATATAATTATATTACACATAATTATTTGTTTATATTTTATCAAAAATAACTAAAACCATCCTATCATATATCGAATTAGTTTAAAATTATTAATCATGTGTATAGGGGACTACCGTTATACAAACCAGTATCATTTAATTTTTTTCATTACCACCTCTCATTTTTGGGTGTGACTACGGAAATAAAGTATATTAATGATATTTATAACATAATAATATAAATTTAGTTATCATATCATATATATATATATTTTACTTAAAAATCGTAATACATATGATAATGTTGCACGCGTGTATGGGGGACTACCTCCTTGCGAAGCGATGTGATTCATTATTCTCTATTGTATTCAATAAATGATAAAAATTAAAATTTTATTTTTATAAATAATATCTATGAAATATATATGATATTAATTATATGTTTAAAAATCATAAATTATAATATATAATTTCCTTTTTTACCATTTATATCAATGAAGGATGACAACATTGTTCCTAGAAGTGTAGATCATCACATTCATGAATTGTAGTGACTCTCTCTTTTCATCCCAACACAACATTGATGATATAACTAAATTCTGTTAATGAAATTATATGTTTTTTATTAAATTTTTATCAATTTTTAGTGACGAAATATTACTTATCCCATATTAATAATTTTCATTGGTAAATGGAATCTTTTCGTGTTCTTACAAACAGCCTTCAATCTCTATAATACTTACATAAATTGTTTCTCATAACCATCATACATGATTCGTCTTATAAGTATATTTGATGTATAAATATGATAATTATATCATGATTTTTATAAATTAGGTTATAAAATAATTATCAATGAATGTGGAAAAAAATCAAATCATGTAAAAAACAAAGCGGTATTACCGAAAACGTGATTTTAACATGTAATTGGTAATAAACGTCTAATAAATTGTAATAAGTTAATCATATATAATATTATATATATAATAATGGTTATTTATTAATTTTTTAAATAGTATTATTTTTTCAAGAGGTTTATCGTGTAGAAATGATGTGGATTCTTATGGTAAGGGATTCATATTCTCTAATTTATTTCTATGAGGCATGAAATTTCACCACATATTTCATTTTTACAATGTAAATAATGTTAGTTTGACATATAATATCATGAATACAATCATTTTAATTATAATAAATTTATCATCTGATTTATTTATTGTGGATTACAATTCAAAATATTACTAATGATATAATGGATTTTAGTCTCTCATTTTACATCTGTGAGACAGATACCATGTCTACCACTTATTTTTATTATGTGTTGTAAATCCTATCCATGAATGTATTGTATGATTTCTACCCTAAAAATCATTTTAGTTTAAGTATTAATTTTAGGATCCCTATTTAATGGGGCTTGTAAGTTAGTGTAACATATGTGCTAAAGATTGTACATTACATTCTTATCGTTTATCATGATAGATTATGATTATTCCTAAAATGCTGTAATAAAATCATATATTTCATAATAAAATCACAAAATTTCATCTCATCTAGTTATTTGTTTAGTATAAATTATTCTCATTCATTTTCATTTATTTATATATTCCAGAGTTCAATTTAGTGTTCATAAGAAAAATCAAACTTATCACTCTCTTTAGTCCAATAAATATTTTCTTCAAAAAACATGTATTTTAAATATATTTTAAAAAATGGTATTATCATTCTACAAATAAATTATTTATGATATTCTTTCACATTATATAGATATTAAAATATATTTTAAATAGAATATTTATGTCATTTTTAAAAAAAAATATCATTTGGATTTTACGAAAAATTTGAAAGGAATATTTTATTAAACTTGTACGGCATAAAATAATTTTTCTACAATAATGACCATTATTTAAATGGAAAAATTCGTTATATTATTAAATAATATTTTGATTAAAAATTAGTTCAGGTTATTTTTTCAATTTTTTATTAATTAATATTGATTTAAAATTGATTTTCATTTCTAAATTAGAAAAAGTGATATTAAAATATAATTATCATCAATGAAGTTACATTTGATGTATCATATAATTTTATAGTGATGTGAAAAATGGATATAATTCATATTTTTTCTCAGAATGTATTATCATTGTATGTTGTTTTTGAAACGTTTTTCCATTTAATATGTTATAAGGTGATAAAATTAATATGAAACATGCTTCTTTTTCATTGGTTTATGATATGATTAAATGATGTAATCATTACGAAACCTTCCATTCTTGCAGAAGTATTGAAATGAAAGAAATGATTATGAAACCCATTTCATATCATGGGGTATTATATCCTTAATTTATTATGATCATGGGGAATCACAATATATGGTTTTAATAATGAGATTAGTGTGAACTAAATATAAAAAAATGCATTGGTTATAGATGGGAAGATAATAATTAAATATGTTTTGAATAAAACTTTTTAAATGTTTATAATTTATTTCATTGCATTAATAATATGTTTAGAATGTTTTTCATGAATGTTGTTACATGGTAATAGAATTATCATTTTACCTAATTTTAGGTTCATTTTATTATGTGTGTACATATCATTCACATACATAATGGTAAGTTTAGACCAGGTTACATATCCAAATGTTTATTAATGGGATTAATTTTTTGTTCTTCAACTTTTTGAGTGAGTATGTAACTATTTATACATGGTCAAAACATTATAATATGATTTCTATACCATACATTGTTATATTATACCACGTTATTCTCTATTAGATCATGTTAAACTGTTTTTATTATTATTTATCACCTAGGATTATCAAATATTCATTCTATTATTCCATAATATGAACATTGATATGTAGTGTATGTTTTTTTAAACATGTGTTCCTTTTATTCTTACATATCTCCATTAGTTATCCCAAACAAGCATCTTGCCTCACCATTTATAATGTGTCCATTCAATATGTTACTAATAATGGTTATAAGTAGGTTATGTTTGTCAAAAAATTTAATGGGTAAGATCGTTATGGGAGATGTTGGTGATCACTCACCAAATTTTAAGATTGTAAACAAAATCATTAAATACACTAATCAATATCATTTTTTGGAGTTTTTTGAAAAAAAAATTCAATATTCTTTGATGAAGATGTAATCTCTATATAATACAATTGTGATGAGACATTTTTTAATGAAATTTCCATTATTATATTTTTAGAAAACATTTTTCATATAAAAATCCCAATAAAAACATAATTCTTAGAAATAAAGAATGAAATAAGTAATATTTATTTAAATTAGGGAGTATATAAAAATTAAATATTAAGTTGAAATTTCAAATAGTAACATGACCATTAAGAATATCTAACATTGAAATATAATAGTAATCTGAGCTATTAATGTCTTATTAAATTTAATGTATAACATGGATGAAAATATAATATATTTTTATCATGGAAGAAGTAATTAAATGTTTTAAAAATGATAAATTAAGTGTTGGTATTTTCATTAAAGGTATATGATTATTTGAAAAATCTATATTAATATTATGGTTTGAAGGAATTATTTTACATATAATATATTTATAAATTAATATTTAGTTTTTTTATTAATATTATAAAATTTTATGAGACCTTATTGAAATTTTCAAAGTGTCATAAATTCAGTTATAATTTCCAAATTAAAATATTTCTAATAAATGATAATTTTTATTATAAATTATATTTCCAATATTTTGAATATTATTTAAATAAAATTGAGTCCATTTTTTAAATATTGACATTGATTAATATTTCTGTTTATTTTTTGGTATTTTTATAAAATATTAGAATTTCTTGTGAATTGTGAAATGTGATAATTTATGGTATTTAAAATTCTACGTAAATAAATTGTTCTTCAGATATTTAGGATGTATGGATGATATAAGAACCATAATATCAAAATGTACTTATTTATTAAACATTTTTATTTCACAAAAATCATTACTATTGAACTTATTGATCCAAAATAATAAACAAATGAATAAAATAATCAAAAAACCCTTATCCTTCAACTATAAATTCCACTCCTTGTAAAAATTTCAAATCAGACCTTGTAAGACATGTGTATTTTTAATAATATTCCATATTCACCTAAAATCATATTCCACAAGTTATAGTCTTTCTAATTTCATCAAACGATGAATTCCCAGTGACATAAGATGGTTCACATGGAGAAAACACACACGAGAAAAAATACCCCCTCATTCCATTTTAATTTAATTTATTTTTTTAATTACATATCTTCCCTTGTCCAAAATAACATAACTAATAATTAATTTTTTATATAATGAAATTTATTTTTTGTTAATGAGATAATCATCATCAAATATTTTGCCTTATATTTTTATCAAAAAAAATTAAATCATCATCTATGATTTATCGATTCACCTCTTTCGTAGATAATGATTTCTAATTTTGTATTACCACATTCATTGGTTTATTTAAAACAATTTTAATTTAAAAATATATTTTAAAATTTATATTTTAATTTCTGTGTTCTATAAATAATATATATAAATAATATCAAATAATAAAACAAAACAAGTTTGTGTTAATTGAAAATACAACAAATTAAAAGAATGTGTCTCATAAAAATCTCACGTATTGGATCATGTTTATTTGGTAAAACAAATAAATATATATATATATGTGTGGGTCCGTTTAAAGTATAGGATGTGCATCAATATAATATAATTCCACTTCTATATTTTCCCCCATAATAAAAGAACTCATATAATTAAATAAATTGGAACTATTATAAAATCATGAAATGGACACTACTAAAATGAAAAAAAAATATCAATAAATTAGAATAATTTAATTATTATAAATTAAATAAATTTATAATATATCTTAATTAATTAATTAGTGGATTTATTTTTATTATCGAAGAGATTAAGTACATGTGAAGAAAAAATTCAACAAAATGTTCCATGATTCTTTATACACATCCATTTTTTTCTTTTGGGTTAGACTTATTCACAATTTAAACTATTGTAATTTGTGATTTTTAATATTTACTAATAAATATTATATTTTAATTTCACAAAAAGATTTATGTATATCCATTATTATTTATTTTATGTGGAAATACCAGTTTTATAAAGGCACCCTTTTCTATTCTGTTCGATATGAAATATCGATTATAGGGATCTTCCAAATTTTTTATAGTTTTTCATGTATGATACATTATTTGGATTGAATTTTTTTTATAAAGTCGAAAATTTTATCATGAAAAAAATATATTCTTCCTTTTTTAAATTTAAACAATTATTCTTTTTTTACAACAACTCTTTAATGTTTTCCCTAAACTTCAAAAATGTGTCTTAATAATAATCAATCATAAAAACTCTTTTTATATGCTTTCCCTTTATTTGAACATCATTTTTCATGATGTAATACTATGTTAGCTTATGAATGTAAAATTATTACTTAATACCATCTTTCTTGTAAATTATTATGATTCCCCCTTTGGTTATGAACTCTCACATGTTTATGGTACACAATTCCATTAATTCACAGCCCTTATGATAATTTATTATTATGGAAGGCAAATTTATGACCATGTTATGATGGGTGTAAACATATAGAACACTAATGAATTGGGTCATGATTCATCTTAGGGGATGTCATGTTGGGATATTGAGTAAACCTAATTACAATTTACAACTTTCTCCACCATGTTATATAGCCTTTATAGTTATCCATGACTCATGTTTATGTCATGTTATATGTTTCATCCACATTCCTATGTCTACATGATTACATGATCCCATTTTCAGTATTTTATTCTCCCATATGTTAATCCATTTTCAATTATTTTATATGAAATAATTTTATTCCTTATATCCCTTGTGATGTGCTATATTTCTACATTTATTCCCATTCATGTATTTTTCCTCATCCCTTTTCTTTATGTATTCACTCATTGTTCTTATAAAGATGTATGATCAAAATATATGTTAGGATATCATTATTAGTTATTAATACAAAAAAATTTTATTCTATTTCTATGTTTGCAATTTTTGGTAACCAATATTCCATAAACATGAGACATTACGATAATTGGTTTGTATCTAACGGTTAATTGTGATTAAAATAATGTAATATTATATGAAAATTATTGGGACATTATAGTTAGTATCAGATGATGGTCTAGAAATTTGTGGATATTAGGACATGAAAGCATTATTCAGAACCTCAGTGATACTTCTATCACCATGGATAACATAAATTGATTCTTAGGGAATCAAAAAATATTATATAATTAATATTTACAAGTTTATCCTTTTTATCAATGTTTCCTTTTTATATTCTTATTGCATAAGTATCCAATCCCCCCAAATTTTATTCTTTTTAGTTAATGGATTGAAATAAGAGAACCCATGATAATAGTCAATGTGATAAGAAATGTGATGATTTTCTTAATTAAATTTCAAATATAATGGGAATAGGATATCAACATATCATTTTAATAATTTATCAAATGGATTAGGTTATTTATAATAATTTTAATAGTTTGGAACACCCTACTTCCCCTAAGAATTAAAATATTACTGTTGAATGCATTATATTAAATGGACTCCCATATATATTTCATCTTTTGATCCCATCATCACATACAATGTATTAACACCATTGAGATGATATTATTTACCCTCCAATTCCTAAAATAACATAAAGTCATACTAGCGGTCTATTCTTTTGATGGGAATGTTGATCAGTGGTGAAAACTGATCAAAAAATAAAACTCGCTCGAGGGAATTGATTCCATGGAATGGGATGATTTCAATAATATCTTTTTCAATAAATATTATTTCAGAACTCCCTATTTAAATATGGAATTTGAGTTCCTTAAACTAAATAAAATATAAGATAAGTCAATCATATTAGATGTGAAAAAAATTACAAGGATTTCACGGTATGCCTCTGAATTATTCATGAAAACATGATAAAAGGAAGATCGATTACTTAGCATGGAAGAGTATATTCTTTTAAAATCATTTGTAATTTCATAGTTTCACTACTATAATTAGATTATCCTTTTCTCCCTCATGATTGAATTGGATGTCAGAGACTCTTAGTGGTATAATTTTATTGAAGATAAAAAGTGGAATATTTAGTATATTGTAGGATAATAAAAATATAAATCCCAAGATGTAAATAAAACCTAATATCCCGCATGTTAAATGTTTGGAAGGTAGCATTATAGAAACTCTATAAAGGGAACACATAGATTATTCAAATGTGAAAGATTGGGGAATCAAGATAAATACAATATAAGTGATATAATGAATCCTACTAATTTTTATGAATAGAATAATGTTTAAATTAACACTCAGAATATAGTCTACTATTTAAAAAGCAATGAACTTGGGAATTATTCCAGAAATTTCCCATATTTAGGGTATTGTAAATAAAATAAACAACCACAACCTACTAGGAAACAAAGAAGATAATATTTCATCCCTACTCCTAAGGTGATAACTAGAAATATTGATGTTAGAGGGTCACTGGTTATTCATTCAAGAATAAAGAACAAATAATATAGATTTGGTCCCATTTGTTCATTCATATCATTAATGATTTGTAAAAAAATTCAAAGTCAACCTAAAAAAAGATAGATTAAGTTATCTGTGAATATAGAAAATGGCTAAATAATTGCATCAAAATTATATAACTCATCAATTAATAATTTTCTGGACCAATCCTCCCAAAAAATACATTTAATTAATCATTTTATGGATATTTATGACATATTGGGGATGTATTAGATATCATTATAAAAATAAAAATATCAAATTTGGAGAAATGGAGATAGTTCATCACATCCCATAGAATCCTCTAATTCCATACATGTTTAAAGAGTAGGATGACTCTCCATCTGAATAAAAAACTAAATTTTTGATATATTACCTTATAATAAATCATATCTACCTTAAATGATTGAGCGAAATTAGAGAATAGATCTTGATGACATCCCCAATTCGAAGGACTACACTTATATGTTCCCTAAATAATTTATTAGTCTTTCTTTTGATCGAAAGGTTTATATCTCTACTTAAAATGGTCATGGATAAATGCCTATATCAATGACACCTTATAAAATGGCCACCACTGAGTTAGAGTTTTTGAAGATGCATTTACAATAGAATTCTGAAAAGGGTTTTATATGTCTGAATTCATCACCATTTGGGGTTCTAGCCAACTTCATCACAAACAATGATGGATCAATGTGCCACTGTTTTGATTATTGTGAGATCAATATAATCCCTCAAAGAATAATTATCCACTAAGATAAATATATTACTTTTTACATGATGTATATAGGGACAAATATTTCTATAATGTGTGTCTTTACTTGGGATATCCCCAATTAAAGGTGATAATGTAATTTTATCCCCTGGCTACATTTTGATTGAGGTATGGATTCTATGAGTTCATGGTGACGACAATAAAAATAACTAATACTCCATCCATATTCATGGACTTAATGAATATATTCATTATATATAACCTAGAAAAATATATGGTAGTTATTATTAATGATATTATGATATACTCCAAGAGGATGGATGAAAATGAGTATTATTAGAATACTATTCCAAATATCTTGGAATGGAATGAAATATATGATAATTATAGTAAATGTGAGTTATGGATGGAGGAATTATCAATCCTATGGATTGTAATCGTAGGAAAAGGAATATATGTGAACACTTCCAATATAATGGAAATCAATGAGTGGCCAAAATAATATATAACGGCAATCCATAGATTCTTTTTTCTATATGTTTATTATTAATGATTGTTAATGAACATATCAATATTTTGAAACCAAAAAAAATGATGACTCATATTAGAGAATTGAGTTTTTTGAACGGTGGATGTGATAACAACATTAAAGAGTTGAAAACAGTCTTATCATTGTGCCAATACTCAAAATTATGACAAGTGGGAATCTTTTTGTGGTATACCATGATGCTTCAATGAATGGTTTACGCTATGTGAAAATTTCAAATGACAAGATGATAGCATAAACCTCAAGGAAGTAGAAAATTCTTGAGAAAATTTGTCCCACACATGATCTTGATTTGGATTCTCTGATCCTCATATTAGAAATCTGGAGGCATTATCTTTATGTGGATAAGTGTTATATTAAAACATATATATATTGATCATAAGATCCTAAAATATATATTCATGAATACTGAGATTAATATGCAGCCAAGAATATTGTTAGATATCATAATTTACTGTGACTTCTAAATCCACATCAATCCTTATAATGAAAATAATGTCATGGTATCTCTATATAAAAAAAATCATGTAATATTATCATTGAATAAAATTTAGATGGATCTAAATTACGTTGACGAGAAAAGTTTTGACATTGGAATAATTTTGTTAATAAAATCATCAATCCTTTCTCAAATTATTAGTCTACAATACATTATATTGAAAATTAATGATGATCAGTGAAATGATGATGAATTTCAGGAAAAGATGGATGTTACAAAAAATAAGAAATAGACAAAGTTAAAATAAGATGAGGAATTAACCATAATATTTGGATCTATATTATGTTTACCATTAAATATATATGTAAATAAAGTCCCTATGAGTGACACACATATATAAATATTCTATATTAACCTAGGATGCTTAATGATGAATCAATATCTCTAAGGGAACTATTAATGGGGCAATATGATGGAGAGCTCTGAATATAAATCAAACTAAGTAGTATATCAAATGTGAATGTTGAATGAAAAAATGTAATGGAATGATGAAACCATCACCCATAAAATCATGGAAATGTGAAATAATCTCCAAGTGCCTATTCACAAGGCTTCTAATGATATCCAAGGGAAATATTTCAATAACGGTAATTCTGGATCATTTTATAAGGACATAACAGTTTATTACAATTTGAGAGTACTTTTAACTCGATCAACATGCATTGATATACATTAGATAAGTGGTAAGGATATGTGTATTACCACTATCAATTATATACGATTGATATTTTAGATTTAACAATGCTAATGTTATCTTCTGACAAATATTTTCTAATAAATAATTAATAATGATACATGTATACCCCTTTCTGGGAAAATATGTAAAACAATAGAATTCTATGATAATGTCAATGAACAGATCCATTTAGAACATGAAATGGTTGAACAAATGGTATAAAATGTGAATTAAATTATACAACATATTTGGATACAAAAGGTTGAAAAATATCTATGTATACAATCAATGATGATGCCTAGAGTTTACAATTGTAGACATTGTATTCCTCCGCATAATACAATGCATGAGGATAGTGAGATTTGGGAAGAATGGAATGATAATACCATAGAACATAATCCCCTTTGAGATTCTTGATTGGGTGATAGTTGTTTCTTATCCACTAGAACCTCCAACTACAATATCTCAAGGACATGATGTACTCTACATTTCACTCTTTGAGATCTACATGACAAATACCCCCACATGTACTAAATTTAGTGGTGGTATGACTAGAGAATGAACTCTCATTTGAAGAGAAACAAGTGACGATATTGGATCGAAATGTAAATGTTCTATGAAACTAGGCAATTCAACTAATCATATTACGATGGAGGACCCAAAAGTAATATGATGCGACATGGGATTTAATGGAACCAATGATGTATAATTACACCAACCTATTTTTAACATAGAATGTAATATTAAATTTAAAGGGAAAAATTTAAAAGGGGGGAATGAATGTAATGAACCATCCATTAATCAATGGAATTTAACTTTTTATATTTATAAAACACTTATATCTCATGTAGATCCCAATAAACACATCATTATCATAAATTAAGAATAATATAAGTAATATTCATGAAATTATGGAAAAAATATTGATGGAATAGAAACACGACCATTAGAATAGTAATGTGACTATTAGGAATAATAAATAGGTCAATAGAACATTAATCACAACTATGATATTATATGTAAAACTAACGTAACATAATAATGAAAATTTAATATATTTATGTCATGGTATATGTAAATAACTATTCTAAATTGATAAATTATTTATTTATATTTTAGTGAAACATAAATTCATTTTTACAATTTTTTAAATAATATAATAATTAAAATAAAAATTATTTTTATAAAATATATAAAAAAGTTCTTTTCTTATTATTGTATGATATTTATATTATTCCTTTATTAATTTTTCAATGTGTCATAATACCATTTATAATTTTTAAATATGAGATTTTTTGAAAAATTATTATTTTAATAAAGAAATTAATTTCTCATTTTTTTGAAATTATTTTCATAAAATGGTGTACATTTTTAAAATATATATGCTTAAATATGGTTATGGGGAGTTTTGTGATATTTCTAAGTTAGCTTAATTTTTTGTGAATAATGAAATATTGTAATTTATAGTATTTCACGTTATATGTACATAATTAGTATTGGATTTATGTATTTTTCTTATATTTTTCCCAATTCCTCTCTTAATAAATAAACTTTTGATTCATAGATTTTAATGTAACACCAAAAAACCATTTACACGTTGCGGTCTTACATCATTGTAAAAATATAAAATTCACAAAAATAAACTAATGTTCATAATTAAAATTTTAACCAACCAATCATTGAAATATATGAAAAAATTATATATGGGATCACTTATGATTCTGTATGATCATAAATATCATATAATTTTTCATTTGGATTTTTTCCTAAATATGAAATGAACTCCCATAATTAAACTCAAGGAAACAGATAATAAAAACATGAAACAAACACTCCCAAAATGATGAAAATAAACACAATCAGTTAACAAAATCACCATAAATTAACCTATTAAATTTATAATAAATTAAATAATGGTAAAATATATTTTAAATTGATCAATTAATTGTTCAATTTTAATAATTATTACATTATGTACATATGAAAAACACTTTCAGGTATAAGGGATGGAATTTTATCCAGACAACCATTTATCCATCAGTGTACACTTTATCTCTCTTTAACCCAATTTAATTATTAATTCATCTTATAGAGTCCTCCAAAATTATATGTTTATGTCCCTGAGATATGCAACTATCTAAATTATTCATTCATTTATGGGGAAAATTTATGTTTTATATGATTCCCTTTTAAATTACTCTATATATGGAACATCAATTAAAGGGAACATCACAATTTCTTACTAATTTTTTAGTACGCTACATTATCTGTTTTATAAAACCATTACATTTTTAAATCACTTATTTTTTCTTGAAACAATAAAATTTTCATTTTTCTATTTTTTATAAAATTATTCCATTTTCAATTTTAATGACATAATAATATTTTCTATTAGATTGCACTAATGGTTCTTAAGAACACTTGGTATTTTTTTCACATTATTTGGTCATTATTTATTATGATATATCACTATTTTCCCATAGGAATGTACAATTTTAAATAAAAGGAATTATTTCTTTGGGAAAATTATGATACCCTGTTGGTTGTTCCTTATGACATTTTTATGATACCCAATTCCATTCAAAGGTAACCCATATTCTGGTTTCATCATGTGGTTAAAATAATCAAGAAAATATTATGATGGGTGCACCCATATAGTTCAACAATAAATTTGGTATCATTTAGTCTCATGAGTTTTCTTGTCGTGATATGGAGTAAACCTGATTCTATCATTGGACATTTCCTACCATGTGGCATAGTATTGATAGTTATCCTTTAATTATATTTATGTTATGTTATATATTTTTTAATACATTCCTATGTTCCCATGATTACATGATCCCATTTTATATATTTTATTATTGAATATTTTTATTCAAATTCAATGCGTTTATATTTCATTATATTGTGCATTACATCTCTAGTGTTATGTTATATTTCTATATTTATTCCATTGATATGCTTTTTAGCTCATCCCATTTAACTATATATTTACAAGGTTATTATATATTTATTTAATATCATAAATTATCTTAGGAGATAATAATGTTTGGTTAATAGGAATATGTTTTCTATTATTTTCATGTTTTTATATTTCTGTACCTAATGATACAAAGACATTATAATTTATAATCATTGTTTTGTATATAAGTTTAATTTTATTTAAAATCATTGAAAAAATATTATTAAAAGGATATGGTCATTACAAGAATCTCATGTTAATATAAATAAGCCGAGTAGAAGGAAAATATAAACAATATCAATGATTAAAATTTATTAGGTTCCAATAGTCTTAGATATAAAATGGATATACATGGGGTTCATTAAAGACCGGGCATCATTATTCCATTCTCAATTGATAGTTGAAGCATCCATTTAGGAGAATATTATGGTATCTCAATAATATGATGTGAAATTATATAAGAATTTTGAAGCTAAATGAATAGGTAAATACTTATATATCAAAATTAAAGAAGGAGTTCTACAATTTGGCTCACGTCTATGTGTACCATAAAATCCCATGATAATTGAGTTAATGAAAGATGCACATAAATTTTTCTTTTCCATCCTCCCATGGAATAAAGACAAGTATCCACAACTATAATTGAATTTTCAGGGACACAACATATTGAAGGATACCATAAAATATAAATCAATCTTCCTTGTATGTCGATATGTGATGGGTTAACAAAAAATGTATATTTTGATAATATAATATTTATGCACAGAAACAATTAAATTGTAAACCATCACAATTTAATTTCACATTGGTATTCAAAATACATTAAGATGAAATAATTATATTTTGGATGTGGTGGATAATCATAAATATATAGGTAATTTCAATGCAATTTGAGAGGATTTATCAATATATTATCATATAAGGATATACATTGAAGATGTTTTGAGGCTAAATGGACCTCCAATATAAATGATATTATTAAAAAATATTATATTTAACACTATTTTATTTAATACAATACAACATGTCTATAATTGAAATATAATAAAACTTATCACACATAAAATGATATAAATATTTATCAATGAATCATGAAACATGAGAACATGATGGGAAAATGCTTGATGGACATGAACAAGTAATTGGATTTTCATCTTCATAATGTCATGTTATGAAAAAAAATAGTTTTCACGTAAGTGTATTAATGTCTAGATATAAAGACATAAATGATAGGATATGTAGAACACATATGTGCTGGGATGATGTTTATGAAAACATATTGATTTATCCTAAAATCATCATGGAATTTAAAGAATTCTTCGAGATGATTAAGAAGTACAATAGTGCTTATCAATTCAATAGAAGATATATATATTAATAACCATGTATGATTCATAGAGATTATGATTAAGAGTAATGAGTTTATAAAAATATTTACATGGAATAGTGTAATTTTATTTGGCAATATAAAATTGATTAGTCCAAGATACATAATCCACATTTCGATTCTTGAAAACATTATTGTTTTGACCTATCACCTGGAACTTGAAAATAAATAATTATTAATTAAATTATGTATTCAATGTTTAAATCTTGATTATGTACATATATTATCCCTAAGTTGTTCTGAATTTTTATATCATTCAGTTGAGAAATGATATCCAATGTGAATAATAATCGTTGAAGATCATGGACATTCTAGATAATGTTCTACAAAAAAAATAAACTCAGCTAGTAAAATTACTATTTCAAAAACATATTTTATAAGAGGGATCATTGAAAAAATAGGATACGAAAAATTAGAAGTACCCGCACCTATTTTCCCATTATTATTTTAAGGAAGCTTCTAGGAAGATATTTATTAAGGGGGAAGAGTTTAAAGGCCTTTAATATTATCAATGAATTCCCCCTTTATATAATTATGTTCAATATTTATATTGTATTATAAATATTTCTCTCCATATAATAGAACCAAAAAAATATTGATAAATTATTTAGAGCAATAAATTTATAAAATATAAATGGTCATAAGAATTTAAAATCATACATTAGAACAAAAAATCAAATACAAGATAACTAAAATATGATATTTTGTATATACTCAAATCACCATAATAACTAAAATATAGAAATACAGTTTAGAAATGATAGAAAATACTAAAAAATTATTTATACAGATTATTAAAATATATATATATATAATTTTGAGAAAATAATAGTGAATGAATAATGAATGAAATGTGAGTTATAAATAGAATATTGGTGTAATGACCCATTTATCCTCATTGGATTGAGAATACAACAAATCATTACTTGGCCTTAAGAGCCTTCCCCAAGGCGCTAAAGGTTGGAAATAAATGCTGATGGTTTTCAAAACAAGTGGGGGACAATTTACCCTTTTTGGACATACCACAGAGCCAATAACCATAACCCAAAAAATCAACTAAATTATGAATGATAAATGCTAAGACAACTCAACCAATTATTTTATCATTAACTAACCAATAGTACCATAGCCGAAACCAACACTAAATCAGATTAAACAGTAGAAATACAAACACAAAGACTACAAGATAGAAACCCAACTCCATGCTCCACAAACTCTAATCTCCAACGTCACGAACCAGCCCATGTATCAAGAAGCAGTGCAATGAACATGTGATACTTTATTGTTTCCAACATCCCGATATATGACATCTTCAAAAGCACCAATGTTCCAATGTAGGGGGTGAGTAATGAAACTCAATAGGTTTTCCCTAATGACATCTCAACCCATTCCTCTATGATAAAACATGATAGCACATTTATATAAAACAATTTTTATAAAACAATTTCAAAACAGTTCACCATATAACGTGTTCCATGTCAAAAAAAATTTCCAACAATAACCATATTACTTAAGAAAATAATTCAAGCAAAATTTCCAATCAAATTCATATTTCCATTTCACAAAACCCCTTTTTGGTACACCCAACCATTTCATAACCCGTGAAATCTACAATGCATGCTTCGTTATAATAGTTCCATACTTAGGAGCAGTCTCTCATCGGTCTACCATGTAGTCACTATGTAATTATTCCCCATGTGCCATTACACATTTGGCACTCAGCACAAAGTCATATTTCAACCAAGCCTCATAAATGTAATATGAACACACACACCAATTATGCCAAAAAACCACACCATTCCAACCATGCCAAACCCATTTCAATAAAACAATCCTTTTATTGAAATCTTTTTTACTGCGAACCATTTTCCAAATCCAGTAATTCCATATATTCACATCACTATTTTAAAATCCTGAATCCAAACCACTTTTAACAATGAATTCATTCAATTTCCATAATTCCAGAAACCCATAAATCATTAGTAAAGAATATTTATAACATGATTTTAACCACAATTTTACAATCAAAACCAAGAAATTAAATAAAATTTAACTAAGCCTACACGTTCTAAGAAAGAGGAATCGAGAGAGAAGTGACCTACCTCAACAAATTAGGTGAAACCAACCAAGAACCGGCTCGAAACACCATTAAATCTCCTTATACTCTTTCCAATATCACCAAAAAGATAAAAAACTGAATTAAAATTCATCCACTACCTTAGATCTACCCACCTTATGCATAGATCTAAGGATCCATCATGTGGGAAGAAGGAGATCTAATAAAAATCAAGGAAACGAGACTTACCTTGATCAATCGGCATCTAAACGCCAATGAAACCTTTCAGATCGCTTCCAACATTCCTAGTAAGTGTTCTCCAAACATCACCACAGAGAAATCTCGAGTTAGGGCCGTCTAGAAGAAAATAATGAGTGGGTTTAAAGATAAAACAAATAAGATCCTTAAAAATAGGATCAAAGTTGAATTCCCGCACGGTTAGTCTGCATGGTTAGTCAAATCGTGTGCTAACCGTGCGGTAGTCACTACTTTAAAGGGGAGCTCCGCATGGCCCCCTTGAACGGTTTTCCCAAACCGTGTGCACACCGTGCATTCTCCTCTGTCCTAGGTGACACCACATCGATGGATTAAGCACGGTTTGGGCAACCCGGGCGAAGCCCATGCATCCCCACCTTTCTTCCCCTTGACACTTTAAAAGTATCTGAATTTCCCTAAACATTTCTCATATTCTTCATGTATATAAAAAGCATAAAACAAGGGTTACGTACTAGAAACTGGGGGTACTACATTCTCCCCACCATTAACCTTTCCGTCCCTAGAATGTAGAATACCATCTCTCGGCTGAAAGTGTTCAAGCCACTGGTCGTTCATTTCTTTCTCGCGTTCCCAAGTCTCCTCCTGAATCTGACCATGTTTCCACAAAACCCATACTAGACCGATGATTTTTCCACGCAAGACATTATCCTGCCTATCCACAATCCATACTGGAATATGTACTAACAAAGCATTTATCTATAGGTCAACATGATCCCATCTGATCACATGGTCAGGATCGGGCTGATAATTCTACAACTAAGATACATGGAACACATTAGGCACTGCACAGAACTGTGGTGGTAATGACAAGCGATACGCCACCTCACCAACCCATTCCAGTATCTCAAAATGGATTATATATCGAGGAGATAATTTTCCCTTCTTCCCAAAACCATGATGCCCAAGCCTAGGAGAGATTCTCAAAAAGACATGATCACTCACCACAAACGACAATGGTCTTCTTCAATGATCCACATAATATTTCTGATGACTCTATGTCATATCCATCCTGTTTTTTATCAACTGAATATTCTCTGTTGTTTCATGGACAAGGCTCGGCCCAACTAGTGAAGTCTCACCTATTTCCACCCAACAAAGTGGACCACGACAAGGACGCCCATACAATGCGTCAAATGGAGCCATGTGTATCGAGGCATGATAAATATTTTTATATGAGAACAAGACTAAAGGAACCTTATCTTCCCAAAAGCAACCAAAATCCATTACAAAATCCCACAACATGTCTTCAAATGTCTGTATTATCCTTTCTAATTGTCCATCCATATAAGGATTATACTCCGTACTCATATTTAACTATGTTCCCAGTGCTTTCTAGAAGGATCTCCAGAAACGAGATGTGAACCCCAGATCTCTATCTAACACGATTGAAACTGGTATGCCGTGTCTCTTTACCACATCTCAGATATAGATATTGGACAGATCCTCCACCATATTAGATTAATGAATAGTGATTAAATGGACCATCTTGGTAAGTCGAACCACTATCACCGATATGGCATTGTGCTTTAGAACCTTTCTTGGGAGACCTGTGACGAAATCCATATCTATATTCTCTCATTTCCACACCTGAATTGGTAGAGATTGCAACATACCTGATGAACGATGATGTTTTTCTTTAACTTGCTGACATGTTAAACACCTTGAAACAAATTCAGCTACCTTCCGCTTCATGCCTCTCCACTAAAACTGTGCCTTCAAAGCCTTATACATCTTATGTGATCCTCGATGAACGGACCATCTAAAATGGTGGTAAGCATGAAGGAGTTGTTACTGAGTAGTCAAAGGTACATCTATCCGATCTCGAAACAACAAAACTGAACTCCCATCCACCTTCCATCCCTCAATGGTCTCCCCACCATTGAGTTTTTGAACCCATTGCAACAAAGTCAACATCGGATGCTTTTTCATCCTTTACTATATCCACCAAATCCAGAACAAGATCAAATGGAAAGAAAATTGCAACATCATCTCAGTCTTCACATTCCATACGAATGTCGGCTTAGATTGAAATAAACTGCCACTCATCTTAAGATTATTTTGCTAACTGAGCATATGACTTTCTTCTCAATGCACCCGCAATGTAATTTCCCTTACCTGTTGTATACATCCAGTAAAATTCAAACATCTATAGATACTCCATCCATCTCCTTTACCTCAAATTCAAATCTCACTGTGTGATAATATACTTCAGACCCTTATGATCTGTAAACATAGTGGATTTCTCATCAAATAGATAATGTCTCCATGTCTTCAAGGCGTGGACTACTACAACTAACTCCAAATCATGTGTTGGTTAATTCTTCTCATGAACCCTCATATTATATGAGCAATAAGCAACGACATGATCTTCTTGCATGAGAAAAAAAACCTAAACCTGATCCTGAAGCATCACAATAAACCACATACCCATGTCCTGATTCGGGCAAGATGAAGATGGGTGCTGATTTTAGGAGAACTTTCAACTCTTGAAAAGTTCTCAAACATTCCTCAGTCCATTGAAATGGAGCATTCTTAATTTTCATAGTTGTCATAGGTGACTATAGTCATGAGATATCACGCATAAAGCATCATTAGTAAACCTCTAGACCAAGAAAACTTTGTATTTCAAAGAAATTCTTTGGTGGTTTCCAGGAAATAATAGCTTCTATCTTTTCTGGATCCACTAAAACACCTTTTTCAGAGACAACATGGCCCAGAAAGCGTACATCTTGTATCCAAAAATCGCACTTTGATAATTTCGCATACAACTGATGGTCTCTCAAGATATCCAACACTATCTCTAGGTGTTGCACATGCTCATCCCTTATTCTTGAATACACCAATATGTCATCCAAACGCACCACAACAAAAGAATCCAGATATCGCTGAAATATCTCACTAAACAATTCCATAAAGACTATTGGTGAATTTTTATGACCAAAAGTCATGACTACATATTTGTAGTGGCCATATCTTCTTCTAAAGGTTGTCTTTGGAATATCCACCTTCCGAACTCGCAATTGGTGATATCCTGACCACAAGTCAATCTTAAAGAACCACTGAGCTCCCCTCAAATAATCAAACAGGACATCAATGCATAGAAGGGGATATATTTTATTTATTGTAACTTGGTTAAGTTCATGATAATCCCCACATATCCTCAAAGTTCCATCGGATTTCTTTACAAAAAATGGTGTTGCCCACTGGAACACGCTTGGCTGAATAAAACCTTTGTTTTCCAGTTCATCCAACTGCACTTTCAATTCCATTAACTCTGTTGGTTCCATCCTATGAGATGGATGTGAGATACGACTGGTCCCCTGAAGGAGATCAATCAAAAACTCCACTTCTCTTACAGTTGGTCACCCTGAGATGTTTTCAAGAAAAACATTAGGAAATTGATCCTAGACTTCTGGAAAACTATTATTCGCGATCTCGTCCATTGATTCCAATTTTAACGCAACCAACTGGTAATAGATCATTGCCACTACTGGTGCGAACAAGCCTATTGCACCTACCTTCACCACTCTTTCTTCTCTAAAAACATGCTCGACGTAATCCTCAGTCACAAAACAGACTGTTATGCTATAATATTCATTGTTATCCAATAACTCTGTCCACCAATCCTTACATAGGATTATATCATAGAAATACATCTCTAGAATAGAGAAATCCAATTTCTTCTCAACTGCATCAACAGTTATAGAACATGCTCTACACATGAAGGCTTTACATTTTCTTTCACTGAGAGGAGTTTGACGTTTTATCCCAAAAGGAATCATTTCATGTTTTATCTTCAGCAAATCAGAAATACAATAATCAAGAAATGAATTTGATGCACCAGTATTGAACAACACTTATATGAGGGTAGTATTCAAGTGAATCATACCACTCACCATAGATGGTCTAGACTGGTCCTCCACAATCACTCATTCCTCTCCATACTATTAATTTTTTGTTGGACTTTCCTCCTTGTTTCCTTGTTTAGATTTCCCTACATGAGGAGTCATGGTATTCCTGTAATCCCCATGGCTAGATTTGTTCTACTGGTGAGACTGATTTTGTTGTCCTCGCCCTGTCGAAGCATAAGATGCTTGTGACACCTAAGAAGTGTCACGAACACCCGACCATGGAGCACTGCGACAATATCACTGAAGATGCCCCATATTGTTTCTGTTGTGGCATGCTATCAGTGGTGCTGTACATTCATGTTTCATGTGGTCAATTAAGCCACATTGAAAACACCCGGCGTTCATCATGGGTCATGGAGGAATATTCACAGATCCATCCATCAGATTCTTATTCACACTCCCACCTTTTATATTGGTGTCCCTATTCCTCTTTTTCCCAGGATTAGAGTTCCCACCCATTCCGGTGGGTATCATCATAATTCCTCCTCCCATAACTCCTGAGATGTCTCTTTCAGCTACTGTTTCATTGTTTACCATCTCTGTATAATCCGTAATACAGAGCCCAGCGATCATCGAGTGAATCTCCTTTCTCAAACCTGATTTAAAGATGCATGCTTTCAGCGATGCACTTGCAGCATCTTCGGGTGAAAAGCGAACTAAATTCATTAATTTTTTCACATACTCCATGACATAGAGATTCTACTGCTTCAAGATGAAAATGTTCGTTGTCCTCTGGGTCTTGAACGTGTGAGGATATAATTGTTTATTGAACAATTCCTCAAATTCCCCCCATCCCAGGCCTTGATCCACCTTATCCTGCACCACTAGCTCCCACCACTATCGTGAAAGATACTCTAACATACACGTCACCAACATTAAATTCAGTACTACTATTGTGCCGATGAAATCGAAGATACAATTCATCCTACTCAGCCACACCTTTTCCCTTTCTGGTTTAGAATCATCCCAAAATATGGGTCGATTATACTTCTGGAACTGGACTGAATGGTATACATGCCTTGACTCGTCCCTCTGATTCCCTGTTTCCACAGCCTGAAATTATTGAACTATACTTTGTACATGCTGTTGGATCACCTGTGGCTTATGTGCAACCACATTCTCTTTAGGCTCTTCCATTTAGTTTCTACGATGCCTAACGGGTTCCATTTTCTATACAAACAATGCACGCTTTTAGTCTCACTTCCTAGAAATTGATGGCTTAGCATTTCAATATTCCATCACATCATTGTCACAACCTTGATTTCCAACCATCAAGCTTTTACACATTTACCCATTTCTAAAAAGAAATCATATCTTTCTTTTGAAAATCAATTTATTTTCAAAATACATAAACCATTCTCTTTTCAAAATATTTCGTTTGAAAACAAGTTTAAAATTTTCAAAAATCATGCTTTTGCATCAAGCCATAATCCATTTCTAAAAATGATATATGCACTCATAGTGGGAAGTCATTTCTCTAATGCATTTCATGATCATCTCATTGGCTATACCCATGAAAATGAGATTTCTTATCCTATAAGTGTCTCCAAAACACTTATGTACCCCACTCCATGGTAACATGAAGTTCAACATAAAAAGGTTAGCTACATATTTTTATGCTCTATATTCCATGTTCCCAGAATCCTACTCCTTCCTAAGATGACCACCCAAGGAATAGACATGTAACAATTCATCGCCAAGACCAGCAAAACTGATGAATACTTGTTCCACAATAAAAGGAACAAACTAATTGCATTTATACCCCAAGTACTGAACAAACTGATACCATTTGTCATGACCCGCTTATCCTCATTGGCCTGAGAATACAACAAGTCGTTACATGGACTTAAGAGACATCCCCAAGGCGCCAAAGGCTAGAAATAAATGCTGAAGGGTTTCAAAACAAGTGGGGGATGATTTATCCTAATTTAACATACCACAGAGCCAACAAACATAACCCAACAAATCAACTAAATGACGCATGATAAAAGCTAAGACAACTCAACCAATTCTTTTATCATAAACCAACCAATAGTACCACTGCAGAAACCAACACTAAATCAGAGTAAACAGCCGAAATACAAAGAAAAATACTACAAGACGACAACCCAACTCCATGAACCACAAACCCCAAGCTCCAATTTCAGGAACCAGCCCAAGTATCACGATGTAGTGCTATGAAAATGTGATATTTTACCTTTTCCAACATCCTGATATATTACATCTGTAAAAGCACCAACATGCCAAAGCAGGGGGTGAGTAAGGAAACACAGTAGGTTTTCCCCGATGACCTCCCAACCCATGCCTCTAGGATAAAACATGTTAGCGTATTTATATAAAACAATTTATATAAAACAATTCCAAAATAGTTCACCATATAATAAGTTCCATGTCAAAACCATTTTCCAAAAAAAACCATCTTTCTCAAGAAAAGAAACCACACAAAGTTTCCAATAAAATTCAAATTTCCATTTCATAAAATCCCTTTTTGGTACACCCAACCGTTTCACAACCCGTGAAATCAACCATGCATTCTTAATTATGACAGTTCCATACTCATTAGTGGTCTCTAATCGATCTACCATGTTGTCACAAGATAATTATTCCCCATGTGCCATTACACTTTTGGCATAGATCACAAGGACATAATTCAACCAAACATCATAAATGAAATATGGAAATACACACAAATTATGCCCAAAAACCACATCATTCCAACCATGACAAAACCATTTCAATAAAAAATCCATTTTATTGAAATCCATTTTCCCAAAAACCATTTTCTATATCCAGCAAATACATATTTTAAAATCAATAAACCAAAACACTTTTCACAAACCATTCTATCAATTTCCACAATTCCATCTACCCATAAATCATCACAAAAAAAGATTTATAACATGATTTTCACCACAATTTCACAATAAAAACCAATTAATTAAATCAAATTGAACTAAGCCTTCATGTTCTAAGAATGGGGAATCGAGAGTGAAGCCACCTACCTAAACAAATTAGGAGAAACCAACCATGAACCGGGTCGAAACACCATGAATCCTCCTTGTATTCCTTCCCCTTTCACCAACAAGACCAAAAACCAAATTAAATACCATCCACTACCTTAGATCTACCAACCTTAGGTGTGGATCTATGGATCCATCATGAGGGAAGAAGGAGATCTAATAAAACTAAAGTAAATGAGACTTACCTCTATCAACCGTCCTCTAAACACCAAGTAAACCTTTCAGATCACTTCCAAAATGCTTGCTAAGTGTTCTCCATCCTCTACCTAAGAGAAATCCCGAATTAGGGCCATCTTGGAGAAAAACTGAATGGTTTTAAAGATAAAACATATTAGATCCTTAATAATAGGATATATGTTGAATTTTTGCACGATTAGTCTAATCGTGCGCTAACCGTGTGGTAGTCCCTACAACGAAGGGGCGGTCCGCACGACCTCCTCGCACGGTTTTCCCAAACCCTGCACACACAGTGCGGTCTCCTCTGTCCAAGGTGACACGACCTGCACAACTTCCGCACGGTTTGGGAAACCCGTGTGAAGCCCGTGTATCACCACCTTTTTTCCACTTGACACATTAAAAGTCTCTAAACTATCCCAACAATTTTTTATAGGATTCATGTACTTAAAAATTATAAAACAAGGGTTACGTACCAGAAACCGAGGTTACTACAATAGGGATCCAAAATGATGTTTTACAAACATGAACATTATAATAGTAATATTACAATTAGGATAGTAACTATACTTTTTTAACAGTATATTCATATATGGGAGTGTGAAATAATAATTAAGTATCACATAAAATGAAATAATGTAATATATTTTTTCGATTAATGGGTAAATAAAAGTTTTCAAAATGACTAAATCAGTGTTCATATTTTAAAAAAACATATGTGTTAGATTTTATTTTATTACAAATATATTGATTTAAAATATTAATTTTTTTTCATAAATTTTGATTATATATTATTAATATATTCACTAATAATTATAATATTATTATATGGTACATTAAACAATTTTTCAATGAATCAGAAAATTGATCATAATAATTAAATCAGTATTTTTAAAAAGGATGAGAATTTTTTTCAACATATAAATTTATTATATTTTGAAAATTAATTTCAAAAAAGAGATTTTATTTTTAAATTTATATATTAATATATAGTGAGAATTTATTTTTATATTTCTAAAATAGTTTTTTAATAGTGAAAATATTAAAAATGTGATATTTATAATTATTAGATAAATACATGATTTTTTTAGTAATGAATTATGTAATAACCAATTAACTAGAATTAAGTGGAACATGTTACATTATATATTCATGATAATCAATAAGATTTATATTCTTTTGAAAAAAACTAATGGAATGAATATAGTATTAAAAAAACACCCCTCTCCTCCTACTATAAATACCACTCATCACCACACCTACTACTAATAATTTCATATCCTTTAATAATTTCATATATATCCAAAAATACCGTCCCAATAAACACCCCCCATTCCTTGGGTTTTTTTCTCCCACCTATATACTATTTCACGGGGCCTTAAGAGGCATCCTAAGAGGAGACAACCAAATGGAGAGGTATGATTGTTGAATAATCCCTTTTAGTTTAATTATTCTTCTACAACCCCTATAAGATATATATCCTTCTTAACATTGTATGATTATTATAATAAAATAAAATGATATGTTATTATTATGGTGGAATATAAATTTTATATTATCCCTTAATTCATTCCTACAATGGGACAATTATTTAAAATATGGTTTGATGAAGTCCTAAAAGAACAACATATATTGTTTTTTAAAATTCCTTCAAGGAAAATCATAAAAATATTATTATGGTAATATAAAATTATAATAAATACATAATAACGTATTTCATGTTCTATAGTTAATATATATATATATATATATATTATCAAAAAATATATTAATTCACGATGGTCGAATAAACCTCCAAAATAAACTAACCACATAAGAATAAATTTTAAAAAAAATTATTTTGTCCATATAAATAAAAACCAAATAATACATTTGAATATATAAATTTATATAAGTAAATGAATAAAATTTAATTTCACTACTATATTTTTATTCTAATTTTATAGGAATATATTTATCTATCAAAATATTTACTAAACGTTGTATCCATGAAATAAACTCCCTCAAAACAATAATATTGGAATTTATATCTAAATTACATTGTTTTACATCAAAATATTTAAGCGATAATAAATCAAATTTAGATATGAATGGTTATTAATTAACTAATATTTTAATTTAATTTTGTTTTTAACAACATTAAGTCCATGTCAAAAAATTCCTATAACATAATGTAAGTAACTCTTTGGACCATCATTTTTTTAGGGTTTGAATTTATCTCTCTAAATAACATTATATTTGACCATGATGGTATGAAATTATTATAAATTCAACTAATATATATCATACATTTATACTAAAAACATTTAACATACCTTTTTAGATTTATATTTTCCATATGATAAATTATCAAAATAATATTTTAAAATCATACCAAATTAAGGGTAACATTTCAATCCACTAATGCTTTTAAAAAATGCTCATTTAAATAATAAACATAAAATAATTATATAATTATATAATGTAATTTTTTATATTTTTTCACTGAAATTTACGAAAAGAAATTCCATACATAATATTTATCTAAAATTCATTATTATATTATTTTAAACAACATATAGAATATTAATATATTATAAATATTTCAATAACCTTTATCTTTATGGTTTTCAAGATGAAATTTTTTGATACATATTCATTTCTAATGATATATGAATTTAAATAATATTTAATTACATATTATCGATGTAATATTTATGAAATATCATTTGATTATTATTTGTGGAACAATTTGAAAACACGTTTCATTCCATAGGAAAATGTTCCGTCATTTCATAATGATTTATTTCCTTTCATGACATACATAATAATGTAAATATTAATTTCTTTTCACCTAGATAGTTATCCATTCCATTATGTAATGTATTTTTTCATGATAGTCGATGTATGGTATTTGTGAGTCACCTAAATCCATGATGGGTCTCAGTCCACCGTGTGATGAATTCATAGTAGATAGACTTGACTAATTCTTATTTCATGTTTTATGTTACTTAAAATATCCAATATTTCCATGATCATATGATATAATATTCATTATATAATTATACCATTTGATTAATCATGATTCCCCCTTTTATTATACTATCTTATAATGATTTAATCACATTTTATTTCATCTTATCATTTTTATTCACTTACTATGATATATAGTTCACCCCTTTCCGGTATGTATTTCCAAGGTTATTTTGCGATGTTTTTGATTACCAACTTTATTTACGATCTAATTATGTAGAATAAAATTAGTATTAACATTTTTAATTTAACTAATATTTTTTAATCATATTAATCAATTGATAAAAGTCCCCTTACCATCAGGTATTCTTTATTGAATGTTTAACATAAAAAACATATAATAATATGTGTCAAATAGTTTGGTATATCTATGAAGGATCTAGACCCATGACATGTTTTCGAAAAATCTAGATGTCTATGAATACAAATCAATGTGATGAATCATATAGAAACTAATACCTTTTACACATATTATTATATAATTTTTTAAATAAATAAGCAATAATTAAATTCCAAATATCATGAGGCCTAGTGTGTTTGGATGGTTAGGATTATAATAAATCAACATTAGACTAAAATAAAATCCATTATTTTTTATTTATAATGAGAATTTTTTTTATCTCCTAAAATTATATCAGATTAAAGATGAAATACATATATAAAAGGGTTGAACAAATTTTCCTAGTGAGGAATATATATGAAATCAAAACCTGAAATGTGATTCAATGTTGTAACATGATATCATCAAATAGAATTCTCATCTATAACCACAAGGAAAATTTAAAAAACATACTAGTATAAAAAATATAAGGGAATCACATGACGTATCAAAGAAACATATAACATGAACCTAGAATCAGTAAATGATAAATACCTTGACAAAATCACATGGTGGAAAAATTCACACAGTGGATTATGATTACTATATAATCCAATATATGACACCTCATGAGTTAAAAATCATTACCCAATTCCATAGATTTATATCTAGGTGATCCCAAAAAAATAAATTAATGATTATGTGTCACAAGAACAAAATCAATCATAGGTTGTTAACATAATAATTACTCATTGAATGTAATTATGTGCAATAATGTCTTATCACATCATAATCAATTGAAATTTCTTAATGATGAAATTTGATAGATGGTCATATTCTATATATTTCCCCATAAAATTGAGGTAGAATAATTTATGTGTATATTTTAGAGAGATTTATACATAATTTTGAAGAAATCATAAGGATTAGAGCCTTATATAATATATGGTAACATCTTTAAATGATTACTTGGAATATTTTATGAGATTAATACAGTTTTTTATTTAAATACACATCCTCCTAAAAATTTCCATTTTTTGAAAACATAATATTTAAAAATATAGATTAATAATTATAATTTACTGTTCAAATAATTGGCTGTTTTGGATGACAGGTAATTTATTTCATGTGGTATAACATTAATAACATCCATTTTACACTATTTTGAAAAGGATAAAAATTACCAATATCAGAAAATGAAAAAATATTCCATTGATTACTATTTTAAAATGACCATGATAGGTAAAAAATTTTCTTATAAATATTTTATTTAATCTTATAAATACTAATGACAATATTTTATAACAGAAGTAAATTTAAGAAAATTGATTTGAAACAGAAGAGTGATACAAAATGGACTTTTCGTAAACTAATTTATTAATAATATTATATATTAAATAATGTAAAAAATTACAATTATATGAGTATTTCATAAAATACATTATTATATATCAATGAAAGGATATTATTTCATAATGATCTAATAATTTCCTAAAACAGGAATTCAATCATAAACAATCCCTATTAAAATGTGATTGAAACACAAAAACATTAATTTTTGGTATCTTTTGAATAAAAACTCCAATGAATGACATTGATGAAATTAAACATAAAATATATTTATGTATGAATTATTAATGACATAATATATAAATAGGAAGTATCAATAATATTAAAATTAATGTTAGTGCATAAAAGCAACAGTCTTACAAAAATGGAAGAAAATCGTACCTCGGGTCAAATCATTTTACATGTATATATTTTATTTATTGTATAATATACTAATATAAAATATTTTATTGCATATGTAAGTTAATTATTTAAATAACTTATAAATATACTATTTTCTTCATTTATTATAATGAAATATTTACTTAATTATTTTATTATGTCAACATCTAGAGTTTTGAGGATGATTGTTTTGTTTTTTGAAAATGGAAAGAGTGTGTTGACCATAGTTACATGATCATTATTATAATATAAATTGGATAATAAATATTAAATAATTATAATTTTTATATATAAATTCTAATTTAAAAAACTTGATATATTTTTATAAAAAATGAACTATATTAAAATCTTATAGATGTTAGGTTGTACATACACATCTGTAATGTTTCCATATTAAAATGTTCGTAATTGATGGAGTATAAGTGTTATTTTATCATCAAATAATAATAATTTTGTAAAAAATATATTATTATTTATTTAAATACTCTTATATATACAATCCATGTGATTTTGTGAACAAAAATGAAATCAAATCGTTTTGTGATTTAATTGTTCACCTCAAACATAAAAGATGTTATCAATATTAAATGGATGTTTTGGTTTGAATGAATATAGTATTTTTGATTTAGATAGTGATTAATATTTCACATATATCATATATATTCATTAAATCCATCATAAATAAAAATAATTAGTTGAGATGATGGTAAATTATTTATATCATTTTATGAGTGTATAACCCCCTGTAACACAAATAATTATTCTTTATCAGAGTATATGTAAGATTAGATGGATGAATATTATTACATAAAAATAATGAAATATTAGTATACAAGAGTAACTATTGTTATTATGTTATAATTTTTACAAAATAATTGACATTGGAATAAGATTATGTAAAAAAATGATCTTGTTGAAGAAAATTAACATTGCATAGAGTTACATTCATTGGAAATCTCATTAAGGACATTAATATTTGACTATTGGAAAGATAAATGATGTATAATGTTTATAAGGATTTATGGGGGGTGTAATGTTTTGGTTGATAAATATTGAATTATATGTTTGAAAATGTTGTGGTATGGTGTTCCGTTTTAAAATATATGAGGAGTGACATTTTTTGTAAATACCAAAAACAATCCAGCAATGGGAAGTCAAACAAAAACTATGTTCCTCTAAAATTGACATGAAAATTACTATAATATATATATGGATGAAAAATATCTATAATTTTTAGATTAACTTATTTTTAAGAAGATTTACTTGAACCTTTTCTGTTTAACTCCCACCGTAATTGGGTTTCATCATTAACCGTGGTAAAATATTTTTTCTATTTTTATATACTTTTGTCTAGATATTCATTTCAACATTATTTAATTATAAATATGATGAGAAAAAATATTTAATCTTTTTTTTCATTTTAAATTTACTTATGTTGCCATATTTTACATAATATAAAACCAAAAGACCTATAAAGAAAATAGTTTCTCAATAATTGATACTTTTAATTATAATATGATATTATAATCACTCAATTGAATATAATAATAATAATTAAGAGGGTTTTGGGGAAGGGTATCCCCATGGGATATGGCCTACCTTTCAGGCATGTGTGTGTGTGGCGTGCGTGTGTTTGATGAATTTTTACCCCCAAGAACCTAATATAATATAATATAATATAATATAATATAATATAATATAATATAATATAATATAATATAATATAATGTAATATAATATAATATAATATAATATAATATAATATAATATAATATAATATAATATAAATTAAATTAAAATTATGTTACACTTGTATGAAATTAAAATTCTAATGAAACAATTAAAATACTTATTTTCACAATAAGAAATGACTGTTTACCAAAAAACACTACTTTTTAGTATTCACTGAAATGTAAAAATTTCATGAAAATTTACAAAATTTACTGTATGATAATAAAAATCCATGCATTTAGAAAATTAATTTTATTAAATAAAAGTTCTAATTAATAATTTCATTAACTATAAATGACTCTAAAAATCTAATACAAATCATTTTTAAAGAGATTAAATTTATTTATAAATGTTGAGTTCTTCTTTATTATAGAATTTTATATAAATTAATATTTAGTGAGATATTTATATTTATTTCATAAATTTATTTATACTATTCGTACTAGTACATTTAATCCCTTAGTTGTATCAATAATGTTTTAATAATAATATTTTAATATTATATTGTGTTTTTTTAATCATAATCTTGCACATTGAATAAACCATTGAGAATAATAATTTTAAAAATATTTTGGATGATGAATTATACCCAACATAAATAAATTTATTCTTCCAAATTTTATCATGTGCTATGTAATTAGGGTTTTGACATTCAAAAATTCCATTTTTGTAAAATTCAAATCATAAAAATGCATAAGAACATTTACCATTGAATATAGAGAAAAATAAATACATATTTCATATGGAATGACACATAAGTAGGATTATATGTATGAGAACATTGTAGGAATATAAAATATGGATATGAACATAAAATATAAATAATTATAGAGAGTGATATAAATCATAGATCAAATGAAATAAAATTATCAACATAAATATAATTACTATAAAACCAAAAATCTATAATGTGTATTGAAGATAATTTTTTTATTCATGAATAACAAATTAACATGAATCTTATAATCTGTTAATCATTTTTCACAATCATATCATTATTTCTTCCAATGGATGAGTATTGAAGATAATTTTGTAATTCATGAATAACTAAAATGTACAAACAATTCATCATTGTATTCCAAAATATAGTATAATGATATTTAAATGTATATATAAGTTAATCAATACAATAAATGGTTATGAAAAGTTATGAAAATTATCAAAATGAATATATAATCATATTAATATATAAACCCAATTATAAAATAAATTATTCCATAACTAAATAACCATACATCAAAAATAAAAATAACAATTATGGATTAATGTTATTTCATAAAATGTTAATTTTTTTGTTATATAACGTGTTATTCTTATGGGATTATTTTCTCTCATCCTAAGGAAATTCTGAAAATGATATTTATTGCAAAATAATCCAAATAATTAATAATGATTTAACCATAAAATATATTTCCCTAAATAATGATAAATCGTTTCATTAAAATAATGTTTCTGAAAACAATTCTATACAATCTAGTACATGACATATGAAACTAATTGGAAATTCACCCTTATTAACCTTTAGTTATGAGTCCAAGAAACTTATCCTTATTGAATGGGATATGTTGTCACCCCATTTTTCTCAATTTTCTAAATATGTGTATATATAAGATAGGTAAGTACATTCACAATCCACCTTGATCATATAAAAGTATCCAAAATATATTTTTCCAAACATACATTAGTCAACGAATCAACATATTTTATAACCCATTATGATATCTATCCAAGAAATATATTTCCCCATTATATAAATTTTTAATTTGATAATTATCAACTAAATATTAGGATGATTTCAAAGGAAATCACTTCTGTGATAATGTTCTTTTTCGTTTAATATCAAATTACCATTAAATA
The DNA here is from genome assembly GCA_963277665.1 of Viscum album. NCBI lineage: Eukaryota > Viridiplantae > Streptophyta > Magnoliopsida > Santalales > Viscaceae > Viscum > Viscum album. The sequence goes on along the minus strand of OY728152.1, from coordinate 860,071,830 downwards.
AATTATCTAGGTTGAACATATAATTTAATATATTTTAAAAATAATTAATGATACAATACAGAATAATAATCCTTAGATTTTTCATGAATGTTATAACTAAAATTTTAATGATAAAAATACTTATATAACATAATTCTGGGATCCCCATAAGTAAATAATTTTCTCAATGTGGTTATTATACCATATTTATTTCATTGGGTGAGGGGCTAACTAAATGTTTAGAGTATCTATATAGATTATACTAATGTTCCCCGTATCTTAGATAATGAACTACTTGTAATTTAATTTATCTATTACTTTTTTCATTATTTTAATCTTTTTCCCATATATTTGGTATTTTTCAAGGATTTAATTTCCATATTATTGATATATAGAGAAACTAATTTTCCGTTATTTTCCATATTTATCAATTTAACTATTTTAATACTTTTTCCATATATTATTTTATGTCTTTGGAAACTAAATTCCATTCCATTAATTTTCCATTATTCAATAACACTTATTTTCAATAATCACATGATAAATTATATTGATTTATATTAGGTTTATAATATCATTTGGGTATTTATAAAACTCATATAAAAGTTGGTTTTTGTCACAATTTTTCTTATTTATATACATTTAAAAAATGAAAAATCAATATGTCTATATAATAACATAAAAAATGCATCCTTATAATATAAGGCCTCGGCCTTAAACCTTACTTAATATTGAATTAAATGAGTAATTCGTCTTGAGGATCATTTCAGGTTTAGAGTTTTAAAGAATTAGGACATAACTATTAGATCTCAAAAGATTACAAAGTAGTCACTTGTACTAAATTTCCAAAAAATAAAAACTCTTAAAAATAAACATGTCTAGTTCCATGTATTAGATAACATGTCTTTCCCTTCATCCCATCTTTGACCTTATTACACATTAAGTCCTGTGAAAAACATTTCAAAAAAACTTGGGGTGAGCATAAAAATCTTAGCAAGGGATACACAAAGAATGAAAACTATTAGTTTCTTAAAGCAACAAGTAAACCATGTATACTTTATCAAAGTAATACCTTTCACCTTTAGGAAGTAGTAAAAACTCTTCACTGAATAAAATATCATTACTTACCCTTTTGTAACCAAAAGATTACCATATTACCTATATAAAGAACACATAACATATAAAGGTATCTTGGGACATAAATATACTTAAATGGAATAACCATACGGTAGACTTCCAAACATAATTAATGGAATAGCCATACGGCCGACTTCCATACCCAATGCATTGGAGGTTATAACGTAACCACCCATCCTGGTATTCACGGCACCACCCGTCATATGGTTTATCACATAACCAACCGTAAAATGTACAAGTGCCATAATTACACATAAAATATTGAAAATATAAACATTTTAATAACAAAATTTCATTTTCAATCACAATAAGTTATTCCAAGATATTGAATTAATCAATCCATTTTTAAAAACCATTTAAAAGAGATTTTTGAATCAATGTGTCCCATACCACTTTGAATATTTTAATGGAATTATAATTTTAAAACACTAGTGCCTATATAAATAAATACTAAAAACTATTTTGAAAACATGGACATTAACGATAATGATTTAGAATAATTAATCTTTAAAACATTTAAAACGATATTTTTGTTAAAGAGTTTTTAACAAAATAAGAGACACTTGAATACAAATAATTACGGAATAACATTTAATACGAGCTTTATAATATCATTAGAATAAATGGATTCATGATATATTATGTCAAAGGATAGTATACACACTGTATAAGTGTGAATTGGTGCATAACAACAATTTTGTCTCAATGGAAATGTAAAATGAGATGAAATCCATTATAAAGAAGGTATCCTTAAATTAAGGATAAATCAATCTCATAATTATGTGTGACAAATATAAATACACCCAATATAAGTGGATATTAAGGGTAAAACAATCAAAGGTCATTCACACATATTCAATGGATGTCATATTCAATAACTACATGTTGAACCCAAAGAAATCGAAATTGGGTTAAGAAGTTCCCTTGGTAAAATTCGACAGCCTAACGGCGTCACATAAAAATTAAAAAAAAGGTTGATGAGAGAGATAAATGATATCTCATCACTTGTACATAAAATTTAAATAAATAAGGATGTATAAGAACATATCCAAACATAATAGTATGTGAATTAAAAGACATAACAAATGAAGACTTTTAAAAAAAGGAGGGTGAAACGTTCCTTTACTGACTTGGGTAACTTTCAAAACGTACACCCCATTAAAGAAGGGTCATACAATGAATATGTAAATACCCATAAATGAAATTATATTACACAATGTGTATAATAATGGGAATTACATACACCATTCAAAGGAAATGGTGGAAAATGTAGCATAAATCTCACGGGACTAAAAGTGAAATGAAAAATCCCTTACGAAAACTCGGCAGCCTAACAGCGCCACTTGAAACTTCCAAAAATGTATTTATGAGATCAAATAGGGTCTCTCATAATATGAACATAAAAATTGAAGTTTGAGTAATATATAAGAACATCCCCAAACTTAAGAAAGATGGGATTAAAAGAAATGACATAAAAGAGAGTACTTAAAAAGAAAGAGAGAGGTTAGATCCCTTACCTCGGGTCCGACATGACTCGATCGTTCATTAACGTCCTGAATAATAAACATGATTAAATCTATACTTTCATAAGAAACTTTTACAAGTTTATTATTACTTTTATATCACTTATTACCATGTTATAAACATTATTAAATCATTTAATTTAATAATGTTTATTTTGTCGATATTTGGTTCTTAAGTCGAAAGTGTACTTTTTACAATTACATGTTGTTTGTGTGGTCAAAGGTTCATTATATCCAGAATGATATTCATGATATGGATATCATATAGATCATATATATCCAGAATATACATGTATTTATAATATTAATTAATCATTTAGAGGTAATAAATGAAATTCACCGTTCATGGAGACGGTAAGCCGTACGTACGCATGAACAATAATTTCATTTCTATGTTAAATTAATGGAATTAAAACTAAATGAGAGATATGTATATTTTAATTCCAGAGTTATATTAATCATTTATATGTAACATACATCATATATATTCATTATATATATGTACTTATAATAGTACATTACATTTGGGGATAAGAAATGAAATGCACCGTTAATGGAGACGGTAAGCCGTACGTACGCATGAATGCTACTTTCATTTCTATCTCATACTTTAATGGAAAGAAATAATAATAATATAAAGTTATATTATAATTCTAGTATAACATCATATATAATAACATTAAATCCATCCTTTATACATCCCACATATGGCATTAACGAATCAAATCACATTGAGGGGGCGGTAGTCCGCACTTCCTAAAATGAAATTATCGTGTTTTCCCACAATCGAAACCATAAAGGTACGCCACAAATGAAAAATACAGAAACTTAAGTAAAACATAAACAAATTATATATCATGTATAAATATAGTGTCATCTTAATGGCCACCTTTGATGGTGTTATATGAGTGTTGAACAATCATCGTTTCATGAGGCAGAAATTCACCATCCACAGAAACAGCATGTTATTTAACCATTAGATGAAGGTGTGTGTAAGTGTCGCTCGATTAAATATTATAACAACATCCTAGTATATTTAGGATACTGGTGTCGTTGCAATAGAAATGAATTAAAAGAGTATAGGGTGTTGGATATGAAAAATAAAACAAAAGAACACAAGAGAAGACACTATCTTTAAATCGGGTAACTCTTTTTGATTTGAGCTCAAAGGCTTCCTTGGGAAGACTTCTGCCCAAAGTGAGGCTTCTATGAGTAAAAGAGGGATGTGTAGAGACAAAATGGGGAGGGTTTGTCCAAGACAAAGGCTTGAGAGGTGTGGGTAAGGAGGTAGAGGTGAGGGCCTTTTATAAGAGGAGAGGAGGGGCACTCTTGGAAAGTAAGGAAATGAAACTTTAATTTAGAATGCGTTTCAGATTTTAAAGGTCCCAAATTGATGTGTTTCGAGGATAAGGTGATAAGGGTTCGAAATCCACTCATCCAATAGGTTTTGGGAATGTTTAGGGCTTATATTTTACATTATCATTCCATTTTATTTAAATCGTTAAATAATGAGGTAATCGCTGCATCATCATGGTGTCATAAATAATTTACATTAGTTAATGTCTAAACATTATAAAAAACTACTATGATGTAGGAAGTCTTTTTATATTTCCAATGAATATTTATAGTCATAAATATGACATTTATAACCTCATATAAATATTTTTTTAGTAAAATAACACATATTTGTGACATTTTAATTTTAACATTATATAAAAAGGTATTAATGTCATTTTCCTACCATAGTGGCTCCATTGGGTCCCCAAGTTGACCCATGGATTTTCTTGGCCGGCCATGACACATCCAATGAGGGAAGTACATGTTTCTAGGTCATTTAATTTTATTAAAACATTATTTTTACCTTAAAGTACACTAATTACCTCTAATCGCGATTAATAAACATAAAAGTTACTATTCACTGAAAAATTATTTTAATCCCATTGAACCACATTTTAATTCTTCATAAAAACCATGTATGTCGGATTTTTTAAATTAAAATCACAAAAGTGGTAAATTTTCATTTAAATGAAAATTCAGTTTCTTTAACTACCACTTAGTGGTTTCACTATTCATCAAAAATTGATGTTTTTCAGAAAATTACCAAAAATTTACCCTAGGCTATATTTGATATTCCGAATTCAAAAATGATGTCTTTTTTACAAAATTTAAAAAATATAAGTTACATTAATTAATTTAATAATTAATTCCCGCTGTCAGAGCAAATAGCGTGTTTTTATGAAATAATAAGTATCAAAATATTGACCCTAGTTGGAGTCCAATTTCAAGATGAAATTAATTCCAACGACCTCTATTGGATTAAATGGTAAAAATATATTATAATTTCACTTTGAATCCAATTAAAAAGATAATCTAATCAAATAAATAAATTAGATTATAAAGAGTGTTTGAATTAAAATACAACATTTTTTACTATTCATTAAAAATGATCTTTATCGGGAAAATATCAAAAATTTACAAAAAGTGAATTTTGATGTCCCGATTCTAAAGAAGAGTTTTATTTGGTCCAATAGAATTTATAAGAGTGACCGAAACTATATTTAATGATGGTTCTCCACCAAAAGTTGATAAGTGGACCTTTAGTGAAAATTAGAGTATATATGCCTAAAATTTAATTCTTTTCGTATTTTAAGCCTTTATCCTTCATTGGATAAATGTAAAAACATTTAACAAACATATATAATCATATTTTAATTATTTCTATTCATTCCTGCCAACAGAATAACTCTGTGTTAACTAACATTTAAAATAATTTTATTTTATTATTAGAGTGCAACGTAAGATTTCAAACGAACTCATTGTTGCGTATTGGGTAAGCCATCAAGCATAGCGTTTCCTTTAAATTAATATTAACATTTTATTCAAAAAAATGGATAATTATAAAAATGACATATTTTTTATTTACCTGGGGTGTGACATCCTTCCCCCCTTTTGGGAATTGCGTCCTCGCAGTTTTAAAATTGGGCTCGGAAACATCCTTGAAAGTCCCACATCGGAACAAGAGTCAGTAAAACAATCACTTTAAAAGAAAGAAAGTGAAGTACAGAGGTCACCCGAGTTAACCCACACTAGGATTCCATGTTGGAAAACATGGACATTGAGGAGAAAACATAGGGTCATGTTCTGATGGAGAGTGATAGAAAACATGTTTAAGAGAAAGTTAACCATAAGAAAATCACAAACTTGGGGTGGGTTAAATGGTATTCGATTCCCCAGTAGGAAAAGTTAATAGACAAAATTTTTGTTTTAAGTTACTTTTTATTCAGTAATTTATTCATAAGGAATCATAATTACTTGTCATGTTTACTTTCATCTTTTATTAGATTTCTTACACAAACTCATATTTTCTCCAAAAGAAGAGTATTTAGGAAGACGTGTTCAAAATAAGAGTACTATAATCAACTTCTAGAGAATCACCTAATCCACAAAAGAGAATTATATACGTCCCATGTCTTTAGACTCTAACCAAAACCAAAACCAAAAAGGTTAGTACAAGATCAGATAATCTAGAAAAGGATAACCCTTTATAAAATGAAAATCTATTCTTAATCTCCAAAATTTGTCCAACATAACCCAATGTTCAACGAGGACCATTCAATAAACAATTTGTCCATAAAATTAATCAAAGTAAACCAAACTAAGATTGAATCCCAAATATTTGAAGGATTTAGTCACATAGACTTCAAAGTTAAATCGTAACATTTATCTCCAAACAACATCAGTTGCTCTTAATGTCTCGTATTGAAAAGTAATTAATCTAATCACATATCCTCCATGATAGGTTAATAAATTTCCATAGATAACCCAGAATCAACTTACTATTAAGTCATAAAATCATCTAACTAAAAAGAGTCAGTCAAACTAACCAGGGACTTCAAGTAGTCCAGTGGTAGGCGATAAATACCAGTCACACTTTGGTTGTGGGTTCGATTCCCGCAGCTTTGTCTGACGCGACAGGTTGTCACACAGTTTGCATTTTGTCCATTTTCCAAACTATATAATTCTCAAATCATTCACCAAAAAGAGATAAAATAATCAATAATAACCATAACATAATTTAAACCCAATTTTATCTCATGCCTTTCACTTTCCATCATGAATTATAGTGACCCATAATTACCTCAAAAGTAAGGATCATATAAACCCAAATGGTTATTTATAACTATGTCCACAAAAGAACAGATAACTATTCATTGAATAAAATTTTCATATATCAAACATCACGGTTACAAATACTATAAAAAGTATTCTAATGTAACCCCATCATCAAAAGAGACTTAATACTCTTAATAATTTCACCATAACTCTTGAAGCCCTTATATGTTGACTTCTTACTCATTAAACATTCTTCATGATCCATTAACCATTCCTTTCAAACTTATTCTGAAATACTTCTTTCCTAAAAACAAAATCATGAATCATATCCTAAGATTCCAAAATAGGAAAACAAATGTTATGAAATAATCCATACCTTTGACTGGTCATTGTTAGTTTCTTCACCCTCAATAGGAATGGCATTAGGTATTGGTAAATGAATATTTGTAAGATCTTGGTGATACCATTCCCAAAACATCTTCATAGGACATGTGTTTGAATAATGACCATGCACACCATATTTAAAACATTCAATTGATCCCTCAGAAATAACTTCTTTCCCTTTCCTCGTGTCAACTGCATGCTTCCTTTTCCATGGCAAGTTCTTGCTTAATGACCTTCATTTCCACATATATAGCATATTTCTATACCTTTGAAACATTTTCCTAGGTGTTTATTTCCACATCTTTGACACATAGGTTTTTGAACACACTTACCTTTATGATTATTACCTGTAGTTCCATAGGGATTTGTTTCTCGCATATATGATGCCTTATATAAATCACCAAGGTTTAGGTTTTCAATCATGAATCCATATAGTTGGTTGAGGATAAACACAAGAGTTCTAATTGCAGCTCCCATATCATTCAGTTGCTCGCTCATAAAAATGTAATAGTTTCCTTCACATCCACTGTTACTTTGGTGCCTACTAGATCCAGCCATTTACTAAAACCAAAATGGTCAGTGTGAGTATATCAACAAAACCATCATGTACTAATGAGGAAGATAAACACTAAGATATACTTACTCATTCACTTTATCTAAAACTAGGACTCTTGCTGAAATCCTAACGATTATGGTAATGTCACTTATGCTTAGAGAATACCCTAACCTCTAATTTTATCTAAACCGACCTTTGATACTAACTATAAAACCATGGCCTTAAACCTTACTTAATATTTAATTAAATGAGTAATTCACATTGAGGATCTTTTTAGGTTTACTATTTTAGAGAATTAGGACACAACTATTAAATCTCAAATGATTACAACGTAGTCACTTCTACTAAATTTCCATAAAATAATAACTCTTAAAAAGAAACATGTCTAGTTCCATGTATTAGATATCATGACTTTCCCTTGATCCAATCTGTGACCCTATTCCACATTATGTCCTGTGAAAAACATTTCAAAAAAACTTTGGGTGAGCATAAAAAGCTCAGAAAGGGATACACAAGGAATGAAAACTGTTAGTTTTTCAAAGCAACAAGTAAACCATGTATACTTTATCAAAGTAATACCTTTCTCCTTTAGGAAGTAGTAAAAACTCTTCACTGAATAAAATATCATTACTTACCCTTTTGTAACCAAAATATTACCATAAAACCCATATAAAGAACACATAACATATAAAGGTAACTTGGGACATAAAGAAACTTAAATGGAATAACCATACGTTCGACTTCCACACATACGTAATGGAATAGCCATACGGCCGACTTCCATACCCAATGCATTGGAGGTTATAACGTATCCACCCATCCTGGTATTCATGGCACCACCCATCATATGGTTTATCATGTAACCTCTCGTAAAATGTCCAAGTACCACCATTACACATAAAATATTGAAAATATAAACATTTTAATAACAACATTTCATTTTCAATCACAATAAGTAATTCCATGATATTGAATTAATCAATCCATTTTCAAAAAAAAATTAAAAGAGATTTTTGAATCGAAGTGTCCCATATCACTTTGAAGATTTTAATGGAATTATAATTTTAAAACATTAATGACCATATAAATAAATATTGAAAACCATTTTGAAAACATGGACATTAAAGATAAAGATTTAGAATAATGAATCTTTAAAACATTTAAAACGATATTTTTGTTAATGAGTTTTTAACAAAATGAGAAACACTAGAATATAGATAATTGCGGAATAACATTTAATATGAGATTTATAATATCATGATAATAAAGGGATTCATGATATAATATTTCAAAGGATAGTATACACACCATATAAGAGTGAATTGTTGCATGACAATAATGAAGAATCAATGGAAATGTAAAATGAGATGAAATCCATTATAAAGATGGTGTCCTTAAATTAAGGATAAATCAATCTCATAATTATGTGTGACAAATATAAATACACCAAATATAAGTGGATATTAAGTGTAAAACAATCAGAGGTCATTCACACATATTCAATGGATGAAATATTCAATAACTACATGTTGAACCCAAAGAAATCGAAATTGGGTTAAGAAGATCCATTGGTAAAATTCGACAGCCTAACGACATCACATTAAATTTTACAAAAAGAGTTGATGAGAGAGATAAATAGTGTCTCATAAATTGGACATAAAATTTACATAAATAAGGATATATAAGAACATATCCCAACATAATAGTATGTGAATTAAAAGACATAACAAAAGAAGTCTTTTACAAAAGGAGGGTGAAAGGTTCCCTTACCGACTTGGGTAACTTTCGAAACGTACACCCCTTTAAAGAAGGGTGATACAATGAATATGTAAATACCCATAAATGAAATTATATTTCACAAAGAATATAATAATGGTAATTTCATACACCACTCAAAGAAAATGGTGGCAAATGTAGCATAAATCTCACGGGACTAAAAGTGAGATGAAAAACCCCTTACGAAAACTCTGAAGCCTAACGGCGCCACTTAAATCTTCCAAAAATGGATTTATGAGATAAAATAGGGTCTCCCATAAGATGAAAATAAATTGTAAATTATGAGGAATATAAAATAACATCCCCAAACATAAGAAATATGGGTTTAAAAAATTACATAAAAGAGATTACTTAAAAAGAAAGAGAGAGGTTGGATCCCTTACCTCGGGTCCAACTTGACTCGATCGTTCTTTAACGTCCTGAATAATAAACTTGAGTTAATTTTTACTTGCTTAAGAACCTTTTTCAAGATAATTATTACTTTTATATCACTTATTACCAAGTTATAGACATTATGTAATCATTTATGATAATAATGTTTGTTTTTTCGATATTTGGTTCTTATGTCGAAAGTGGACTTCTTACAATTACATGTTGTTCGTGTGGTCAAAGGTTCAATATATCCAGATTGATATTCATGATTTGGATATCATATATATCATATATATCCAGTATATACATGTATTTATAATATTACATAATCATTTAGAGGGAAGAAATGAAATTCACCGTTCATGGAGACGGTAAGCCGTACGTACGCATTAATGATACATTCATTTCTATGTCATATTAATGGAATTAAAACTAAATGAGAGATATGTATATTTTAATTACATAATTATATTAATCATTTATATGTAACATGAATCATATATATCCATTATATATATGTACTTATAATAGTATATTACATTTGGGGATAAGAAATGAAATGCACTGTTCATGGAGACGGTAAACCGTACGTACGCATGAATGCTACTTTCATTTCTATCTCATAATTTAATGGAAATAAATAATAGTTATATAAAGTTATATTATAATTACAGTATAAAATCATATATAATAACTTTTAATCCATCATTTATACGTCCCACATATGGCATTAACGAATCAAATCACTTTGAGGGGGCGGTAGTCCGCACTTCCTAAAATAAAATTATCGTGTTTACCCACAATGGAAACCATAATGGTATGCCACAAATGAAAAATACAGAAGATTAAGTAAAAAATAAATATATTATATATCATATATAAATATAGTGTCATCTTAATGGCCACCTTTGAAGGTGTTATATGATTGTTGAACAATCATCATTTCGTGAGACAGAAATTCACCATCCACAGAAACAGTATGTTCATTAACAATTAGATGAAGGTGTGTCTAAGTATAGCTCGATTACATCTTATAAAAAAATACTAGTATATTGAGGATACTGGTGTTGTTTCAATTGAAATTAATTAAAAGATTTTATGGTGTTGGAGAAGCAAAATAAAACAAAAGAACACAAGAGAAGACAGTACCTTTAAATCGGGTAACTCTTTTTGATTTGAGCTCAAAGGCTTCCTTGGGAAGACTTCTACCCAAAGTGAGGCTTCTAGGAGTAAGAGAGGGATGTGGGGAGACAAAATGGGCAGGGCATGTCCGAGACAAAGGCTTGAGAGGTGTGGGTGATGAGGTATAGTTGGGGGCCTTTTATAAGAGGAGAGGAGGGGCACTCTTGGAAAGTAAGGAAATGTTACTTTATTTTAGAATGAGGTTCAGATTTTAAAGGTCCCAAAATGAATTATTTCGAGGATAAAATGATAAGGATTCTAAATCCACTCATACAATAAGCTTTGGACATGTTTAGGTCTTAGATTTTACATTATCTTTCCATTTTATTTAAATCGTTAAATAATGAGGTAATCGCTGCATCATCATGGTGTCATAAATAATTTAATTTCGTTAATGTATAACAATTATAAAAAAATACAATGATGTATTAAATCTCTTTTGAATTCCAATTAATATTTATAGTCAAATATCTTACTTGTATAACCCCATATAAAAATTTCTTTAGTAAAACAATACATGTTTGTGACATTTTAATTTTAACATTAAATAAAAAGGTATTAATGTCATTTTCCTACCAAAGTGGCTCCATGGGGTGCCCAAGTTGACCGATGGATTTTTTTGTTCGTCCATGACACATCCAATGAGGGTAGGACATGAGTCTAGGTCATTTCATTTTATTAAAACATTATTTTTACCTCAAATTACACTAATTACCTCTAATCGCGATTAATCAACTTAAAAGTTACTATTCACCAAAAAAATTATTTTAATGCCATTGAACCACATTTTATGTCTTAAAGACAACCATGTATGTCGGATTTTTGAAATTCAAATCACAGAAGTGGTAATGTTTCATTTAAACGAAAAATCGCTTTCTTTAACAACCACTTAGTGGTTTCACTATTCATCAAAAATTGATGTTATTCAGCAAATTACCATAAATTTACCCTAGGATATATTTAGTATTCCGAATTAAAAAATGATTTCAATTTTAAAAAATTCAGAACATATAAGTTACATTAATTAATTTAATAATGAATTCTCGTTGTCAGAGAAAATAGCGTGTTTTTATGAAACAATAATTATCAAAAGATTGACACTAGTTTAAGTCCAATTTCAAGATGAAATTAATTACAACGACCACTATTGGATTAAATGTTAAAAATATATTCGAATTTCACTTTGAAAACAATTCAAAAGATAATATAATCATATAAATAAATTAGATTAAAAATAGGTTTTAAATTAAAATACAACATTTTCACTATTCATTAAAAAATGATCTTTATCGGAAAAATACCAAAAATTCACAAAAAGTGAATTTTGATGTCCTGATTATAAAGAAGAGTTTTATTTGGTCCAAAATAATGTATAAGAGTGACCAAAACTAAATTTAATAACGGTTAGCCATCAAAAGTTGATAAGTGGACCTTTTTTGATAATTAGAGTATATATGCCTAAAAATTATTTCTTTTCATATTTTAAGCCTTTATCCATTATTGGATAAATGTAAAAACATTTAACAAACATATATAATCATATTTTAGTTATTTATATTCATTCTCGCCAATAAAATGGCTACGTGTTAACTAACATTTAAAATAATATTATTTTATTATTAGAGTGCAACGTAAGATTTCAAAGGAACTCGTTGTTGCGTATTGGTAAGCCATCAAGTATAGTGTTCCCTTTAAATTATTATTAACATTTTATTCAAAAAAACGGATAAATATAAAAATGTTATTTTCTTTATTTACCTGGTGTCTTACATATAAACTAAGAAGTAATAACATGAAAATGAAAATTATATCCTATCATATGAGTCTCTAGGCTTCAATCATGGTTTTAAATTGTAACAGTTATTATTTAGTCTTCTAACCAAAATTTTCATTCATTTTATACATAATAAGATCATAAACAGTATATTAATTTTCAATGAATATAATCAATTACTATAAAACCTGGTCTAAAGTAAGTCTTGTTGTCTTGGACCAGGTGAAAATTGATTCAACTTTAGTACACCCTATTTGTAGTTATTACCCATAGGTACAACTACTCATGATCTAAATCAATTTATAATTACATACTAGGATAAGAATTTTGGTAACCCACTCCCTATATAATTCATAAAAATTATAGGATTATTTTATTGTTATATATTTCATTATATATAACATAAGGTTTATCACAAAATTATTAATTTTCTAATCCAAAAAAAATAACTAGACCGTTATGTAAGACATACTATAATGACCATATCATATTCATTTATAATTACATGCTTTTTAAATTAAACATATGAAAATTAAAGCCCATTGAGTGTGTGACAATGTGTCATTGAATGAATATGTTCGTAACAAATCATTGTGAGACTATAATAATAATTCCTTATTTCATTCCAAATAATGAGCTCCTATAAAAATTAGAGGCCCTAAATCTTCATGTGATATCATCGGGAATACATAGTCAAAAAAATTTGATATAAAAAGCGCAATAAAAGAATAAACATGACAAAAGATAATCACATGTTAGAAAAAGGTAAATCATGATATCATGAAATATATGGCTCATGAGTAAAAACACAGAATAATAACATAATGATTATGGTATCATAAGATCATAGATTCATTGGAAATATAATTTAAAAAAATAACAAGATGTAAACATGGATTAATGAAAACGTACTAGAAAATAAAATATGATGGAAAATTTATCATAATGTATTCGGGTTTCTCCCAAATCCTATAGGTGATTCATTATGAGACTAAACAATTCCCCAATTCATTAAAACACTATCTGGATTCACCCATATACCATTTTGATGATTATGATTGTCACAAAATTGAAATCAATCATTGTGATAATAATAATAATATCCCATTCCGTAAAAATGAGTTGAATAATATTTTCACAAATCATATTAAACATAAATTTCATAATAAATATATTTTAAGGATGAACATAATTCATGTTTTCTAAATAGTTTTGAGGGAGAATAATGTAGTAATATATATGAGGGAAATATATATATATATAATTTAGATGAAATCCGTAATATAAAATGTTTTTATCATTAATGTAAATGTATTACAAAATTATGATGAATAATTCTCCTGAAAAATATAATTTTTTACATTGTAATGACATTAAAAAATAAAAAAATGTCTAAATATATTAATGAAAAATTATTATTTCAAACAAACCCTAAAAAATTATAATTAAATATTAAAATAATTAGGTGGTCATGGTGGTGGGAAATTATTTATGTGAAATATTAGTAAAAAATATTCATTTCAAAATGTTCCAAAAATGATAAAAACTCCTCCATTATGAAAATTCCAATAATAATCCTCTCTAATAGTTTTTAAAAAATTAAATCATTGTTAAAAATGTGTTTGTTAAATATTTTTGGTAATGATAAATATTTTAATGATTTTTTTAGAACATGAATAGAAATGAAATATTATTTTTTCTATATTATTTAATGAATTCATATTTTCATAAAATTTATTAAAAATTATATTTACCAGTGTCAAAAATTTAAAATTACTATAAAATATCATGAATAACTAGTGTATACATTTATGAATATGTTTTAATTTAAATTTATCAGCTGATTTTTTAAATTTTTGATTCTTTTAAAAATTATAATTACACCAAAATATCATAATTACATATTCTAATAAATAGGTAAATATTCTTTATAATTTAAAATTACTCACCCATGTATTGTTATGGTTAATTCCTTTAGTGACTAGTTAATTAAAATATTTTAATTTCATGAAATATCATTAACATATCCAATAATGTTATCACCGCATATTACTCTTGTAGGAAATACCATAGTAAAAAAAGTTATTCATAACATAGGGAATGGAAACATATGAATGGGTGAGAACAGAGTCTTTGTAAGGGTAAAACATGGGGTATAAAAGTATAAAATCATAATACATTTCATGGAATATGTTAAATACATTTGAAATCCTTATCATGTATATCAATGGAAATAATCATGAGTCATTGAATAAATATTGGAAATTTATAAGACATGAATCATAAGGAAATGTATTAAAATGAACAATGATAAAATAAAATTAGAATAAGACGTTGAATTTGGTCATAAAAATAAGTATAAAACATCATTTACATAGTTTCCATGGCATATTTAATAGGCTATCATATAGGAATAGGTTCACTCTCTAAATAGTTATGAAAGTTAAGGTTCACTCCCACAACTATTATAACGGAAAAATAATTTACTGATCTTGGTCCACTCCCAATTACAATCATGTTTTCTATAATTATTTTCATATTTACCTAAAGAATTGGAGTTAAATATTGATCCCAAAAATCAAATAATTTAAACAAAACATATGTGTTCCATAGGATCATAGAATATTCATCTTATTCGATCAAATGAAATAAAATTTATTTTATAGTAAATACATAATATTATATAAAAGTTCACTAAAAATTGATACAATTAATATAATAATTTCATCATAATAATAACCATGTAAAAATAATTTGGTTTCATTATAATTTAATCATCCTAGAACCCATGAAAATTAATTGTGTTTCATAATATTCTAACCATTATTAAAAACAGATCATTAAATTATTACAAATAGTATCTATAGATCATATACCTATAAAGAATAATACCATAAAATTATATCATCATAAATTCCTACTTATTTTAAAATATAATAATATCATGTGTTGAGGAAAATAAATTTTCATTGAAAATATATTTTAAAAACTAAAAATTCATAAGACATTTTGGAAATATTACTCATTTAATACCTAAAAAATCGTGAAAGCAGATTTAATGATAATTCAAAAAAAAATATAGACGAAGAAATCATTCCCACTTATATTTTTTTTTCAAAAAAAATTAGTTTTTAAAAACTTTTCATTGAAAATATTTTTGTATACATATAATGTAAAAAAATTAAATGAAGGAGTACTAATCATGGGGAAAAATCATTATGATAACATTTTAAAAAAATCACATTTTTATTAAAATCCCATAAAGAATTTATTTATAAAATAACATGATGATTCATTTGAAAAATTATGTAAAAAAAGTTCATTGTTTTTTCCATAGATAAATTGATGATTGAAACAATATTTAATTTTTTTAGAAAACAATGATTTGGGAAAATTGTTTTTTTAATGAAGAGATAAATGGCAAACAATTTTCTTGAAATATGTTTTCCAAAATAATCAGCACATAAAATGAGAAAATTAATTATATAAATTATATTCTCCATAAATATAAATAGAATAATAAAATTCATGTTTTTTATGAGTAAATAATCCCAATACATTGTCATGTGAATCAAAATAATGAGAAATAAAGATAAACAATGATATTGCAACATAAAAAGCATACCAATTTTGTAATATTGAATTTTAACACCCATAAATTGTAATTCTAAATGAAAAATATAATAATGATATAAAAAATTAATATATTTTGTTTCATGTAAATGGCGTAACATATAAAACACATACAATAACATTGGTTAATAAACTAATATTTCACATAAAGAATTAACATGGTAAAACCTCTCATATTGCTTTGGTATCTTATCAATTGGAAATGTGATGAAATATAGAACCTAAAATGGAAATATAAATGATAATATCTTTTTGGATAAGAAAAATAATAAAATAATGGGAATTATATAAACCACATTAATGAAATAGGTTGTTAATATGACTTGTGTCTTTTAGAAGTAAGATGTTAGACACAAATCTCATACCTTAAGTTTTAAATTCCATCTTACACATTCAAAAATAAATTAAAATAAAAATATATTTATTATAAATCTAATAATGTACAATAATAATATTCACTACTCCATAATTTATTTACTTAAGACATTTTATAACTAGATTATTAAAAATTACCTATTAACAGCATGTTTCAATTAATAATAGATCTGTTTTTTCTAGAATGTTTTGATTTGAAATTTTGTCATCATATGTCTATCATGGATACATAATAACCATAATATTAAATCTGATATAAATATCATATAATTTCATTATATATGTATTTATTTTAATAAATAAAATTTAATGATATAATAAAAAATATGTCATTGATGGAGATGATAGGTTATACATACGCATACACTCAGTTTCCATTTTTATAAAGATTAAATAAAATTATAGTAAATATTTTTTTTAGAATTAATGAATTATTTTTATTTCATATATGTAAAACAACTTTATTTTAAGCAATAATTATTACCTTCCATGTAATGAATATGTGAATAAGATATCATAATAGTTCATGAGAAAGTAGTAAGCCATGCTCATGAATGATGATATCATATTCCCATAAAACGTAATGTAGATTAAATATGTGGTATATTTATTCAACAAGAATAATAAAATCATAAATATTTTATATTTACAATAAATCTATAATTTTATATACTTAAGATATGTGGTTGTGGGAAATGGAAAAAATGGTTGGTGAGGTGAAGTCCGCCATACAAACTAATGATTAATTTGTATATAATTTCATGGAATTGGGGGTTTTTAGGTCATCCCATAAACATAACCATATCTTATTGTATTTAATAAATTAATTATATTATATCCTCATGGATTAATAATTAATTAATGTGGTGGAGTGATAAATAATATATAAACACTCATTGTTGAATGTTACAAATTTTTTAGGTAACCTTAAAAATATTTCACCAAACGAATTCTTATGCTGGATTTAAGTCCAAAAATGGATTCGAGGATGAGAATATGGAATTTAAGGAGATATTTGGGATGGTATTTGGGGAAATAATGTGTCTTATATGTGAAAATAGGTGTAATGTCCCTCCCGGGGTGCCACAAGACAGTGATCTAAGCTAGATGGACACATGACATGAAACAAGCCTCCCCGTACACCTGATGATGCTGACTAGTAGTGGGTGTCTAATAAGCCAATCATGGGGAGAAAATTCCATATTTTATCATATTAATACTCCCAAAAATAATTATTATCAATAGATAAAACATATATAACCATAAATAATTACAATATATCATAAACACCAAAACAGGAAATATAGTATCAATATAAAATAAAAATCATACCATGCTAATGTACATGTTATGTTTCAAAAATGAAAATTTTAAATTAATTCAATAGAAAATCCAAATTAGTTCCTAAACCACATCGGGTTCCCATATCCATGAACCACCCAAAAATTAACCATCTAACACAAGGCATTTTAACTTAACAAATCCCAAATTAATAAATTCAATTCAGTTACAGACCTAGCATCAAAAGTACAGTTGGATTACAAATCAATTGGCCACCACTAATTATTTCAAAAAAAATTATCCAATATATTTTATGTAGTTTTACAATGAATGAAGCACAACGAATAATTATATAATCTAACACATTATTATATATTATATTTTTAACAATAGAAACGCCCATGTTACCAAGGACACTATAACCGTAATACCTACTTTAAATGATAATGGGGTCTTAAATATCCCCTAGAAATATCATATATCTAAATTTTATATTACTATCCATTTTCTATAATTTTATCTGATAAAATATATAAACAATGTAAATCATTATATAATGAGTAATGTGCACTATGGGCTCTAACGTAAAGTGTTTAATGGGAGTAAGATTAAATAAAGAATAATTTCATTATAGGAAAATGGGTACGGTCTCACTATACTTTCCATATCACAAATCAAAGAGTTCTCATGGGCTTTGGAAATATAAATGGAAGCTCTGGTGTTCTTCATCTTAAGAGGCTTACATACTCATTCTAAATAGTCCCACATGGTCTTTTTAATGGGCACTCATGGTCATTCTAAAATATTACTCTCTCCCACCCAAGCTAACCCTTATGATATTTCATGCTATCATAATCACAAATAATCTAAAAAATTAATCACATCATCTACTATTATTTTGTAACATCCCAGGTAAATAAAGAATAAATAATTTTCATATTTATTAATATTTACGAATTAAATATTAATTTTATTTTAAAGGGGTTTCTATGTTCGATAGCGTACCCGATACGCAACGATGAGTTTCTTTGAAACTTATGTAGCACACTAGTAATAAAATAATATTATTTTAAATGTTTGTTAACAAGTAGCTGTTGTACTGGCGGGAATGGATAGAAATAACTAAAATATGATTATATATGTTTCTAAATGTTTATACATTTACCCAATAAAAGATAAAGGCTTAAAATACGGAAAGAGTTCAATTTTAGGGCATATATACTCTAATTTTCACTAAAGGTTCACTTATCACCTTTTAATGGTGAACCATCATTAAATGTATTTTTGATCACTCTTATACTTTATTTTGGAGCAAATATAACTCTTCTTTAGAATCGGGACATCAAAATTTACTCTGTGTAAATTTTTGGTACCTTTCTGATAAAGTTCATTTTTTTAATGAATAGTGTAAAATGTTGTATTTTAATTCAAAACCTCTTTTTAATCTAAATTATTTATATGATTTGATTATTATTTTAATTGGTTTTAAAGTTAAATTAGAAAATATTTTTACCAGTTAATCCAATGGTGGTCATTGGAATCAATTTCACATTGAAATTGGACTTAAACTGGTGTCAATCTTTTGATACTTATTGTTTCACAAAAACACGCTATTTGTCATGACAGCGGGAATTAATTATTAAATTAATTAATTTGACTTATATGTTTTGAATTTTGTAAAATGGACTTCATTTTTGAATTCGGAATATCAAATATAGCTTAGGGTGAATTTTTGGTAATTTTCTGAAAAACTTCAATTTTTGATGAATAGTGAAACCACTAAGTGGTAATCAAGCAAACTGATTTTTCAGTTAAATGAAAGTTTACAACTAATGTGTATTGAATTTTGAAAATCCGACATACATGGTTATCATTAAGAAGTAAAATGTGGTTCAATGAGATTAAAATAATTTTTTGGTGAATAGTAACTTATTAAGTTTTTAATCGCGATTAGTGGTAATTAGTGTAGTTTAAGGTATAAATAATGCTTTAATAATATGAAATGACCTAGACACATCTCCAAACCTTATTTGTTGTGTCATGGCCGACCAAGACAAGCCATGGGCCAACTTTGGGACCCCATGGAGCCACTTTAGTTGGAAAATGACATTAATATATTTTTATTTAATGTTAAAGTGAAAATGACACTAACATAAATTGTTTTACTAAAATAACTTTTGAGTGGGGTTATACAAGTCCAAATTTTGATTATAAATAGTCATTGGAAAGATAAAAAGATTTCCTAAATCATAGTATTTTTTTTATAATTTTTAGACATTAAATAAATTAAATTATATATGACATAATAATGATGCAGTGATGACATCATTATTTGACGATTTAAATAAAATGGAAAGATAATGTAAAATCTATGAACTACACATGTCCAAAACTTATTGGATGAGTGGATTTCGAAGCCTTATCACCTTATACACGAATTATATCAATTTGGGACCTTTTGAAACCGAATCACATTTTCAAATAAAGTAATATTTATTTACTTTCCAAAAGTGCCCCTCCTCTCCTCTTATAAAAGGCCCCCACCTCTACCTCTTTTCACACACATCTCAAGCCTTTGGCTCGGCCAACCCCTGCCCAATTACTCTGTCCACATCCCGCTCCTCATCCTAGAGGATTCCCTTTGGGAAGAATCCTTTCAAAGGAAGCCTTTAGGCTCAAATCAAAAGGAGTTACACTTTTAAAGGTAATTCATTCTCTCTTGTTCATTTGTTTTATTTTGCTTCTCCAACCCTCTAAACTCTTTTTATTTACTTCTTTTGTAACACAACAGTATCTTCAATATACTAGGATGTTGTTATAAGATTTATTTGCGCTACACTCTCACACAACTACATCAAATGGTTAATGAACATACGGTTTCCGTGGATGGCGAAATTCTGCCTCCCGAAACGATGATTGTTCAATACTCATTTAACAACTTCAAAGGTGGCCATTATGATGTCAATATTTTTATATATGATATATAATATGTTTATGTTTTACTTATGCTTCTGTATTTTACATTTTAGTCTTACCTTTATGGTTTCCATTATGGTTATACGCGATATCTTCATTTTAAGAAGTGCGGACTACCGCCCCCTCAAAGTGATGTGATTCGTTAATGCCATTTGTGGGACGTGTAAAGGATGGAATTAAAGTTATTATATATGATGTTATACTGGAATTATAATATACCTCTATATCATTATTATTTCTTTCCATTAAAGTATGAGATAGAAATGAAAGTAGCGTTCATGCGTACGTACGGCTTACCGTCTCCATGAACGGTGCATTTCATTTCTTATCCCCAAATGTAATGTACTATTAAAAGTAAATGTATATAATGGATATATATAATTAATGATATATCTAAATGATGAATATAATTCGGGAATTAAAATATACATACCTCTCATTTAGTTTTAATTCCATTAATATGACAAAGAAATGAAAGTAGTGTTCATGCGTACATACGGCTTACCGTCTCCATGAATGGTGCATTTCATTTCTTACCTCTAAATGATTATGTAATATTATAAATACATTTATATTCTGGATATATATGATATATATGATATCCAAATCATGAATTTCATTCTGGATATAAAGAACCTTTGACCACACAAACAACATGTAATTGTAAGAAGTCAACTTTCGACTTAAGAACCAAATATTGACAAAACAAACATTATTAACTTAAATGGTTACATAATGTTTATAACATGGAAATAAGTGATATAAAAGGAATAATGAACTTTAAAAATGTTCTTAATCAAGTATAAATTAACTCAAGTATATTATTCAGGACGTTAAAGAGCGATCGAGTCAAGTCGGACCCAAGGTAAGGGACTTCGTCTCAATCTCCTTTCATTGAGGCATATTTCGTTTTATACACAACTTTCTTTTATACGGTGTATAAACTCCTTTGACTTTTACTTTTATACAAAAGGAATCTTTTTCTACGAAGCGTTTTACTAAACGACAAAAAGGAATGTTTTTTTTAACGTACGTGGTGACAACGACCTTTTCCGCCGCCGCGAGTATTATTTGATCTTTGGCTTTCTCAACAAGCCGTAATGTTTTTAGAATAAAATAAATACCATATACTCTTTTATGTATTTTGGTATTGAAAATGGTTTTGAAAAAGGATTCTATTATGTCAATATATTTATGATATATTATGATTGAAATGTGGAAATGTTATCATTCCTTTATATTGGTTTTATGTTTTATGATTTTATATTGGTACTTGGACATTTTAACGGGTGGTTACGTTATAAACCATATAACGGGTGGTGCCGTGAATACCAGGACGGGTGGTTACGTTATAACCTCCAATGTATTGGGTATGGATGTCGGCCTTATGGCTATTCCATTAAGTATGTATGGAAATTGGCCGTATGGCTATTCCATTAAGTGATATGTGTGGAAGTCGACCGTATGGTTATTCCACTTAAGTAAGTTTATGTCCCAAGATACCTTTATATATGTTATGTGTTCTTTATATGGGTTTTATGGTTATACTTTGGTTACAAAAAGGTATGTAATGATACTTTATTCAGTAAAGAGTTTTACTACTTCATTAAGGTGAAGGTATTACTTTGATATAGTATACATGGTTTACTTGATGTTTGAAAAAAATTAATAGTTTTCATTCTCTTTGTATCCCTTACTGAGCTTTTTATGCTCACCCCAAGTATTTTCGAAATGTTTTTCACAGGACTTAAAGTGGAATAAGGTCAAGGATGGGATCAAGGGAATTTCATGCTATATTAAACATGGAATCTAGACATCTTTCTTTTTAAGAGTTTTTATTTTATGGAGACTTAGTAGAAGTGTCTACTTTGTAATCTTTTAAGATATAATAGTTATGTTCTAATTCTCTAAAACTCTAAACCTGAAAAGATCCTCAACGTGAATTATTCTTTTAATTCAATATTAAGTAAGGTTTAAGGCTGGGGCCTTATAGTTGGTATCAAAGGTCGGTTTAGACAACTTTAGGAGTTAGAAAAGTGTTAAATTATAATATGATTGAAATGATATAGCATTTACAGATTACCATGTTGCTTCGCCTAAGATATTTCTGTGTTCAGAATGGTTTTCCGCAGAGGAAACAAAGCAGCTATGTTGGGACGACATCAGGACGAAGATAACCTTCCAAATCAGCAACCTGAGATGGTCGGAATCGGAACTGAACAGTTTGTTGCAGTGATGGCACAATTGACTCAGGCTATAAATGGTGGTGGTATCCATGCACGAGATCATCCAGATCAACCGCAGAGGAACATGTCAGTGGTGGAACATTTCATGAGGCAACATCCCCCATCATTCAGAGGATCATCTGACCCTGTGCAAGCTGAAGGGTGGATTAAAGCACTGGAGAAGATTTTTGATGTCATGGGGTGTTCAGAACATCAAAAGGTTAGTCTTGTTGTTTACCGTTTTGAAGGTGAAGCTAATCAGTGGTGGTCGATGGTGAAAAATATAAGGGATAGTGATGAGATTGAGGATCTTCACTGGGAAGAATTAAAAGGTATGTTTCTTGAGAAATATTTTCCTAAGGTGGTTCGTCTTAGGATGGAAAAACAGTTCCTATAATTGAGGCAGGAGGATGGTTCAGTGTCTACTTATGAAGAAACGTTCACTCGATTGGCAAGGTATGCTCCAAACTTCATACGAGATCTTGATAATAAAATAAACCGTTTTTACTTAGGGTTAAAGCCAAAGTATCGAAGGGATTTAGCTTCTCGTGAGTTCAAAAGTTATGAAAAACTTGTTCGATGTACGGAGAAGGTAGAAATGGAGTTTGCCGATGATCAGGTGTTCTATGAAAAACAACAGAATAAGAGATCTAGTTGGCAGGAAAAGGGGAAGAATTCATCAAAGAAGCAAGGAGGTAAGAAAACCAAATATCCATCCTGTGAGAAGTGTGGTAAAATGCATCCTGGAGAATGTTTATCCAAGTCTGGTAAGTGCTTTCGGTGTGGTAAGTCTGTTAATATTGCTCGTAACTGTAAGGAAGATGATCAAGCAGGAAATGAAAAGCCAATAGTAAGATGTTTTAAGTGTAATGAAATGGGTCATTATGCAAACGAGTGTCCAACGAAGAACTCAACTTGGGGAATGCATCCAGACTACAAGCAGAAAGGGGTGGTAAAATCCTTTGCAACAACTTCATCAGATGTTGGGCCATCGAATGAAGTGGTATCAGCTCTAGGGAGCTCAGTATTTTTCAAAGATTGACTTGAGGTCGGGGTACCATCAGTTGAAAGTAAGAGAAGCAGACGTTCCGAAGACTACGTTCCGTACTAGATATGGCCATTATCAATTTGTAGTTATGCCTTTTGGGTTAACCAATGCACCTGCTGTATTCATCGACCTTATGAATAAAATTTTCCATGAGTTCTTGGATAAGTTTGTGTTTGTGTTTTAAGGTTTGTGAAGAGGTTATGTGTGCCTTGTGATTCACAGTTGAAGAATGAGTTGTTTTTTCATCCTGGCAGTACTAAGATGTACAGAGGTCTGCGGGAGTATTACTGGTGGGATGGATTGAAAAGAGACATTGCTGATTTTACTGTGAAGTGTTTGACATGTCAACAGGTTAAAGCAGAGCGGCAGGGATGCTTCAGCCTTTACCAGTGCCAAAGTGGAAATGGGAAAACATATCCATGGACTTTGTTGTGGGATTACCGATGACATCTCGAGGTAATAATTCCATCTGGGTTATTGTTGATCGCTTGACCAAATCTTCTCATTTCCTTTCTATACGAGATACTTTCTCTCTTGATCAAATTTCCCGTCTGTATCTTAAAGAGATAGTCAGGTTACATGGAGTTCCTCTCTCCATTGTATTGGATCGTGATCCCAGGTTTACTTTTAAATTTTGGAAAGGCCTTCAGAAGTCGTTGGGTACTGAATTAAATTTTAGTACAGCTTTTCATCCTCAATCAGATGGGCAGTCAGAACGAACAATTCAGACATTGGAGGATATGCTACGAGCGTGTTCTATGGATTATCAGGGAAGTTGGGACCAACACCTTTCTTTGGTTGAGTTTTCTTATAATAACAGTTTTCATTCCAGTATACAGATGGCAATATTTGAGGCATTATATGGGAAGCGGTGTTGAACTCCAGCATTTTGGAATGAAGTGGGTGAAAGGAAGCTGATGGGACCATAATTGGTAGAAGAGATGGCAGAAAAAGTTCAGTTGATTCAGAAAACACATGAGAATATCTCAGAGCAGGCAGAAGAGTTATGCGGATAACCGGAGGAAGGATCTATCTTTTGAGGTAGGTGATCATGCTTTTCTCAAGGTTTCTCCTTGGAAAAGTGTGATGAGATTTGGTAATAAAGGAAAGCTAAGTCCAAGGTTTGTTGGACCATACGAAATTATGGAAAGTGTTGGATCAGTTGCATACCGAGTGGCTTTACCACCGAGTTTATCTCAGGTACACAATGTTTTTCATGTTTCAATGTTGAGAAAGTATATGCCAGATCCATCTCATGTTTTGAGTCCAGAGGTAGTTTAGCTGGAAGAGAACCTATCTTATGAGGAACAACCGGTCCAGATTCTTGACCACAGGGAGCAAGTTTTACAGAATAAGGTGATTCATCAGGTAAAGGTTTTGTGAAAAAACCATGTGATTGAAGAGGCAATGTGGGAATCTGAAAATTCTATGAGGGATAAATACCCCCACTTATTTTGATAAGTGAATAAATTTGCGAGGACACAATTCCCAAAAGGGGGGAAGGATGTAAAATCCCAGGTAAATAAAGAATAAATAATTTTCATATTTATGAATATTTACGAATTAAATATTAATTTTATTTTAAAGGGGTTTCTATGTTCGATAGCGTACCCGATACGCAACGATGAGTTTCTTTGAAACTTACGTAGCACAGTAGTAATAAAATAATATTATTTTAAATGTTTGTTAACGAGTAGCTGTTGTATTGGAGGGAATGGATAGAAATAACTAAAATATGATTATATATGTTTTTAAATGTTTATACATTTACCCAATAAAAGATAAAGGCTTAAAATACGGAAAGAGTTCAATTTTAGGGCATATATACTCTAATTTTCACTAAAGGTTCACTTATCACCTTTTAATGGTGAACCGTCATTAAATTTAGTTTTGATCACTCTTATACTTTATTTTGGACCAAATATAACTCTTCTTTAGAATCGGGACATCAAAATTTACTTTGTGTAAATTTTTGGTACCTTTCTGATAAAGTACATTTTTTTAATGAATTGTGTAAAATGTTGTATTTTAATTCATAACCTCTTTTTAATCTAAATTATTTATATGATAAGATTATTATTTTAATTGGTTTTAAAGTTAAATTAGAAAATATTTTTACCAGTTAATCCAATGGTGGTCATTGGAATCAATTTCACTTTGAAATTGGACTTAAACTGGTGTCAATCTTTTGATACTTATTGTTTCACAAAAACACGCTATTTGTCATGACATCGGGAATTAATTATTAAATTAATTAATTTGACTTATATGTTTTGAATTTTGTAAAATGGACTTCATTTTTGAATTCGGAATATCAAATATAGCTTAGGGTGAATTTTTGGTAATTTTCTGAAAAACTTCAATTTTTGATGAATAGTGAAACCACTAAGTGGTAATCAAGCAAACTGATTTTTCAGTTAAATGAAAGTTTACAACTAATGTGTATTGAATTTTGAAAATCCAACATACATGGTTATCATTAAGAAGTAAAATGTGGTTCAATGAGATTAAAATAATTTTTTGGTGAATAGTAACTTATTAAGTTTTTAATCGCGATTAGTGGTAATTAGTGTTGTTTAAGGTATAAATAATGCTTTAATAATATGAAATGACCTAGACACATGTCCCAACCTTATTGGTCGAGTCATGGCCGACCACGACAAGCCATGGTACAACTTGGGGACCCCATGGAGCCACTTTAGTTGGAAAATGACATTAATATATTTTTATTTAATGTTAAAGTGAAAATGACACTAACATAAATTGTTTTACTAAAATAACTTTTGAGTGGGGTTATACAAGTCCAAATTTTGATTATAAATAGTCATTGGAAAGAAAAAAATATTTCCTACATCATAGTATTTTTTTTATAATTTTTAGACATTAAATAAATTAAATTATATATGACATAATAATGATGCAGCGATGACATCATTATTTGACGATTTAAATAAAATGGAAAGATAATGTAAAATCTATGAACTAAACATGTCCAAAACATATTGGATGAGTGGATTTTGAAGCCTTATCACCTTATCCACGAATTATACCAATGTGGGACCTTTTGAAACCGAAAAACATTTTCAAATAAAGTAATATTTCTTTACTTTCCAAAAGTGCCCCTCCTCTCCTCTTATAAAAGGCCCCCACCTCTACCTCTTTTCACACACTTCTCAAGCCTTTGGCTCGGCCAACCCCTGCCCAATTACTCTCTCCACATCCCTCTCCTCATCCTAGAGGATTCTCTTGGGGAATAATCCTTTCAAAGGAAGCCTTTAGGCTCAAATCAAAAGGAGTTACACTTTTAAAGGTAATTCATTCTCTCTTGTTCATTTGTTTTATTTTGCTTCTCCAACCCTCTAAACTCTTTTTATTTACTTCTTTTGTAACAACACCAGTATCTTCAATATACTAGGATGTTGTTATAATATTTATTTGAGCTACACTCTCACACAACTACATCAAATGGTTAAATAACATACGGTTTCCGTGGATGGCGAAATTCTGCCTCCCGAAACGATGATTGTTCAATACTCATTTAACACCTTCAAAGGTGTCCATTATGATGTCACTATTTTTATATATCATATATAATATGTTTATGTTTTACTTATGCTTCTTTATTTTACATTTGAGTCTTACCTTTATGGTTTCCATTATGGGTATACGCGATATCTTCATTTTAGGAAGTGCGGACTACCACCCCCTCAAAGTGATGTGATTCGTTAATGCCATATGTGGGACGTGTAAAGGATGGAATTAAAGTTATTATATATGATGTTATACTGGAATTATAATCTAGCTCTATATAATTATTATTTCTTTCCATTAAAGTATGAGATAGAAATGAAAGTAGCGTTCATGCGTACGTACGGCTTACCGTCTCCCTGAACGGTGCATTTCTTTTCTTATCCCAAAATGTAATGTACTATTAAAAGTACATGTATATAATGGATATATATAATTAATGATATATCTAAATGATGAATATAATTCTGGAATTAAAATATACATACCTCTTATTTAGTTTTAATTCCATTAATATGACAAAGAAATGAAAGTAGCGTTCATGCGTACGTACGGCTTACCGTCTCCATGAACGGTGCATTTCATTTCTTACCTCTAAATGATTATGTAATATTATAAATACATTTATATTCTGGATATATATGATATATATGATATCCAAATCAGGAATGTCATTCTGGATATAAAGAACCTTTGACCACACAAACAACATGTAATTGTAAGAAGTCAACTTTCGACTTAAGAACCAAATATTGGAAAAACAAACATTATTAACTTAAATGGTTACATAATGTTTATAACATGGAAATAAGTGATATAAAATGAATAATGAACTTTAAAAATGTTCTTAATCAAGTATAAATTAACTCAAGTTTATTATTCCGGACGTTAAAGAACGATTGAGTCAAGTCGGACCCAAGGTAAGGGACTTCGTCTCAATCTCCTTTCATTGAGGCATATTTCGTTTTATACACAACTTTCTTTTATATGGTGTATAAACTCCTTTGACTTTTACTTTTATACAAAAGTAATCTTTTTCTATGAAGAGTTTTACAAAACGACCAAAAGGAATGTTTTTTTTAACGTACGCGGTGACAACGACCTTTTCCGCCGCCGCTAGTATTATTTGATCTTTGGCTTTCTCAACAAGCCGTAATGTTTTTAGAATAAAATAAATACCATATACTCTTTTATGTATTTTGGTATTGAAAATGGTTTTGAAAAAGGATTCTATTATGTCAATATATTTATGATATATTGTGATTGAAATGTGGAAATGTTATCATTCCTTTATATTGGTTTTATGTTTTATGATTTTACATTGGTACTTGGACATTTTAATGGGTGGTTACGTTATAAACCATATGAATGGTGGTGCCGTGAATACCAGGACGGGTGGTTACGTTATAACCTCCAATGTATTGGGTATGGAAGTCGGCCGTATGGATATTCCATTAAGTATGTATAGAAATTGGCCGTATGGCTATTCCATTAAGTGATATGTGTGGAAGCCGACCGTATGGTTATTCCACTTAAGTAAGTTTATGTCCCAAGTTAACTTTATATATGTTATGTGTTCTTTATATGGGTTTTATGGTTATACTTTGGTTACAAAAAGGTAAGTAATGATACTTTATTCAGTAAATATTTTTACTACTTCATGAAGGTGAAGGTATTACTTTGATATAGTATACATGGTTTACTTGATGTTTGAAAAAAACTAATAGTTTTCATTCTCTTTGTATCCCTTACTGAGCTTTTTATGCTCACCCCAAGTTTTTTCGAAATGTTTTTCACAGGACTTAAAGTGGAATAAGGTCAAGGATGGGATCAAGGGAATTTCATGCTATCTAAAACATGGAATCTAGACATCTTTCTTTTTAAGAGTTTTTATTTTATGGAGACTTAGTAGAAGTGTCTACTTTGTAATCTTTTAAGATATAATAGTTATGTTCTAATTCTCTAAAACTCTAAACCTGAAAAGATCCTCAACGTGAATTATTCTTTTAATTCAATATTAAGTAAGGTTTAAGGCTGGGGCCTTATATATTTAATTCTACAGTTAATTATTCAACCCATTACATTAATTATCCAAATGATTAATTTATCACAGATATTTCAATAAATTATCCAAATGATAATATAATAACAATAATCCTTTTAATTGATTCATCAATTAATTAGAATATCTTTTCAAATAATTAATTCAATAATATGATAACAATATAGTGCCCAATAATTAATTTAATAATTAATTAGGTAACAAAATTCTCAACATCCAATATTTAATTCATAAATTGCATACTTTCAAGTCATAATTAATAATTCCGACATTCATAACAATAATTAAATTTACCATATTTAGTCATTAAACCATTTTTTTAATTAATTCACCAATTAACTATCCCAATTTAATCATTCAATTGTTAAATAAATCCCCAAATATTCCGTTAAATAATTTTGTAAATTTGATAATTTAATATAAGAATTTTCCAATATACTCAAATCAATAAATTATATAATGTTCACATAAGATATAATAATAAATTATCTAGGATTTTAATTATATACCACCTACATCAACTCGTTGATGAACGATCGACGAACGAAAATCCCCAAAAATGAGTTGCATGAAAACGTATAAATAAATCAGGATCAAAAAACTAAAATTAATTTTGTAAAATAATTATCTATTTAATCTAGTACTAGATCTAAAATCCAAGATATATAAACCAAATATTATCCATATATCTAACCAAAATATATGGATAACATCCATCATTTAAATGGATAAGGATGTGTGATAAAGGTTAAAGTATGTGGGATATAATCCTCTTATTGTGAGAGTTGAAGATCGTCAATTTATGTTTCTAATTAGGAATAAATAAGGAAATATATTCATATAATCCCTCTAAAGAGATCTAAAATTATTAGAAATCATAGGGTTCATTGTTTGTGTCTTATTGAAGATGTTTTAGTGGGTTGGGATGATTTAAAAATAATTTTTGTGTAATTAAAAATATAATCCTCAGTTTCCTAGGAGGTGGAATAAGTTTTTTCCTAATCATTCAACTTAAACATTACCTTGCTATTTTAGGGTTTCAGGATATCTATTTTAGGGTGCATGGTTTGAAAATCCATACCCATCCATGAAAATCTCCACTTTCCTGGGTTTCACTTTTTGTGGGGCTAGGGTTCATAGTTTTCACAAACTGTGTGCCAACCTTTAATACCCCATTTTCCTTCAATTTTTCAAAAAAAAATAATAGAATAAAACCCCATGGTATAACCCAATAAAAAATTAATCAACATGAGTCAAAATAATTCCTATGAGCAAACATGAGACATCCCTATAAAATTATAGTGTCTTATAATTCCCATCATATCATTGACTATCATTGATTTGCACTCCCAATATTATATATGATTTCAATTCAGAAATATTAGGCCATTAATTGTAACTATATACTTTTCAGTAACTTGTATCATATTGAACATTTCTATGTGACCACAATATTTGAACCATTAGCACGGTTATTCAACAAAATAATTTCTCACTCCAATCTAACCCATATATCAGATGTTCTTCAATGAAATCATCCATCTATATTTCATAATATTCCAAATCAATCACATGATAAGGGTCTGGGTGATACCTCTTATGTTTTGAAATAAGGAAACATCATTCATTTAACTATATATTATTCGGATAGAAAATTGGTAGGCCTCGAGCCCAATTATCTCCAAAACCTCTAATGGTACGATGAACATGGGAACCATCATGCTCTGTCTCAGTATGTTTTGGTTACCCATCCTAAGAGACACACAAAGGAAAACATGATCTCCATATATAAAATCTATTGGTAAGTTATGTCTATCAACATACTAGTTATTTCTATTGTGATATGTATTCATATGCTTCTCTATTCGTTGAACTTTCTCTGATATATCCTGAATGAGACTCGATTCTAACAACCCTGAATCGAATGATTCTACTATTCATAGAGTTTATCTTTAAGGACTTTCATAAAGAGCCTCATAAGGTACCAAATGTAATTTTTCCTAATAATTTTTGTTACCTGAAAAAATCACTAAGGACAATTTACTCTCTCAAGACCCACTATATTCAATAAAAGACACCTGCAACCAATCCTCAACCACATATATAGTATGCTCTGACTGCCCATCTTTTTATTCGAGAAAATTAATATTCAATAATACCTATGTAATTAGTTCCTTCTACAAGACCTGTTATAACTGTGAAGTGATTTGTGAGTAATGATATGAAACAATAGTCAGTGGCTCCCTGTATAGATAGAATATCTACTAAACAAAAATATATCCTAACTACTCCATTGGGAAAGTCTCTAATATATTAAAGAAGATCCCTACATTAATTAATCTATACATAATAACCTAGATAGAATTATTCATCCTATGTGTCTTTTGATAACCCCCCCAGAAAGTCTGTATTCACGTCATCCCACTTCCATTCTAGAATATGAAACAATTGTTGAAAATTACTAGGTCATTGATGCTCTTCCTTCATTATCTAAATGGTGAATTTTCATCTCATGAACCCTATAATCTCCTTTTTCATGATTATCCACTAAAAATATTATCGAAGTTCACAATGCATTTTTTATACACTTGGATGTACCAACCACATTCATGCATGAATTTATAGAATCAAATCCTTCAAAATAATGATTGGAACAACAAACATATTATTTAAAAATATGATCTCTTCCCAATATATTCTCCAATATGATGGTTAATCCCCTCCTTCAAGGCTTTCCCTCATGCTCAAACATTATATATCCTCATAATTAATGTCTCTAAAGACAAACAGAAGTGCAAAATATATTGAATAAATAATAATATATATCTCCTCTTAACTCTCCTCAATCACAACATGCATCTCATCAAGTAAATCTAGTATTTTCCACTCCACATGAGATTCCTAAACAACCTCAGTCCTTGTTTACATACTCATAGTATCAACCACTCTGTTTTTGATCCTAGGAAAATATTTTTTCTCAAAATAAAAAATAACTTTATATACTAAACCAATCTCCACTATTATAGATTCAAATATATTTATGAAAAGATGTACATTAATTTATTGTGATCAGTTTAAATCATAAAATATTCACTTAATAGATAATTTCACAAACACATCAAAGCATAAACTACTTCTACTAACTCAATTTCATATATACAATAGTTTTTTCTTATGGCCTCACCTACCAAGAGCCATAAAATAAAACATGATATCTCTACGTCATCATGGCTCTGATTCCAATCCCAAAAGAATCAAAATACATCGTATAAACTCACCAAACTCTAGTATGATCATGTGTGGTGTGAATGTCAAGATATTATTTAAATCCTAGATTTGGTACTCACATGCATCTAAAAAATCAAAATTTTACCCATTTTTGGCCAAGTCCAAATGTGGAACTGCCAATTGTGAATACTGTTAGAGCAATCCCTTATAATATTTAACTATCTAAAAAATGATATAGATATCAAATATGTTCTTTGGATACTCCCATGAAACAAAATCTGTAACTTTCACTAGCTCCAGTAACACAACTTCCGACAATATATTGTGCCTTTTGAAGTTTATCTTGTAAAAAAACTGAATCATCAATTTCTTGGAGTATAACTGGTTCTCTCTCTTTATACATAGGGTGATGTAAGGATTTTGGGAATGATCATCATGAGCCTTGAAGTACACCAATATTTAATCCATAAGAAATACCACAAACATATCAAGACATGGAAGGATGTTTTTATTCATCAATGCCATAAATACTACTAGTGTAATAGTTAATCCAAATGGCATTGCGATGATCTCATAAAGACCATACCTTATTCTGAAATAATTTCATGATAAATATGATGTTCGAATAATATATTGATGATATTGTGATCAAAATTCAATATTTTATTAATTAGAATCTATTTTCAACTACTAAAATATATCATCTATTTAAGGGAGGGGAAATTGATTCATTATGTTCTACATGTTAAACAGTAGGTACGAAACACACAAGAGTTGGTTCCCATCAACCTTCATTACAAATAACACTGGTGACCCCCAAGGAGCTGTTCTCATATGGATAAATCCCTTATCCATGCAATAAACCTATTGATTCTTGATGTACCTATGCTACATTGGTTCAATTATGTATGGTTGAATATAAATTGCATCATCCCCTCACATGATCTAAATAATGCATTTTGTATATCTCTTATGTGGTATACATAAGATGTCTTCTACAGGGTAATCCCTAAGGAGATACACTACTAGTAGAAATACATACTCCATTACACATCCCTAATACACTAATAAACAAGAAACCTATGTTGAGATCTCTCCTAGTTGAGGAGTAATTGGCCCTGCTCGACCAGCCTAGACATCCCAATCTTCACTGTGAATTTAATGGTCACCCATAGGAGATGTAAACATAACTATACTATAGTAACTATCAATGTGGTATTGGTATTAATCTACATATTCCATACCCATTATTTTTTCAAATCACGACATGTATAGAATATATAGATCTAAGAGAAAATTATACTCCATAATCTCAATAGAACACCCCTTGCACAAATAGATGTATCTGGATCATACTCCCAATAGAGTATCTATATTCACTACTCCACTCAAAAATCCATCACAAGTCCAAAAAATATACAATACAAGATGATATAAATGAATGTGATAAACAAATATAAAATAAGGCACTAGATAATGTATAATATAGAAGAATAATACCTCTAATTGATGATGGACAAGCATCAGTATCCAAAGGTGTAGATTGTACTGCATGAAATTATCATTCCCTTATTCCATTTTATATCGTATAACACCCTGCATTGAACTAATCCACTGGTATGGGTTCTCATTCCCATAAGTACTACTTCCATTACCTCTACAACCATAGCTTGTAAAACACCAACTAAAATACTGATATATTGCAGAAGATTCCCTCCCACAACCTAGATCTGTTAAACTCCTCCATCAAGTACCATATTTTGAAAGTTTTATTAATAACCTATGTATTTTTTCCATCATTCCACATACTCGTCACTCCAATTTTTTTGGTTAAATTTTTGTTTAACTGTCCAGACCTACAACACTAGTGCAAAATCAATAGAGAAAGGTCATGTGTAACTGAATTTTCCCCCTAGCCACATTGTTTTCAAATAAATTGGATCACATTATCATAAGGTTGGATCCTTCAATTATATGTAATACCTTCAAATGATCTATAAGAAACCACAAATCCACCTCTAGAAGCCTCCATTATGTTCCCCCCATTAATGAGAGGCTGATTCATCCTGAATTTTTTTTTCCACAATAGCCTCATCTCTGAAAATCAATGGATCGATGTGCTACAAATCTTTAAAGAGTCATATATAGTCCATCATGGACACACTCCACTATGTTAAACTCATGAACTCAATATCTCAATCATATCTATGTGTCTAATGGTAAAAGTGTTCTAATAACCATTCTATGAACTCCTTCAACAACATTCCATAATCCTGTATAATTGAATCGTACACTTATCACCATAATGTTTTTATTCGTATAGAATATAATTTTCCATCTTAAGCCTCTTCTAAGTATAAGTATCAAAGTGATAATTTTTTTTCCAGATAGACTCAATCAAGAAATCACCTCCTTCATGTACACCCTCTCTAGAAAAAATCATAGGGTGCTACATCTGGAATTCATGCATCAATTCAGGTAAGATCTTCAAAACCCACCCCATTTTTGATTCCTTGATTTTATAGAATCATCAGATGTTCTCTAATAACATCTCAACAATATACTTATCCAACATTATCGGTATAGTAGGTACCCTTATTTATAGAGCCTCACAAGCCATAAAATCATATATTCATCTCAATAATGATTATCGCAGAGCGATAACTCTATATTTCTGATAACAAATCCTAGAAATCATAAAAAAACTTTATAAAATTTAAGAATGTGGATGATATCTACAAGTCACAAAAATTGTTTTCCTGAAAACCTCAACAAACTGTCAAAATTGCGGTTATATAACTACCCTTAAACATAATATACCTATATCATTTTTATCTAAATGAATTCTCTATCTCATATTATGTATTTCATTAATAAACCCAATTATTGACATTTTTCAATGTCTCTACCAATTTAAATTTCTTATTAAGAACCATTTTAAATTAAATTTCACAAGTACCGGTGATCATTTTATTTCAAAACTAACCCAAACTAGTTTTCTTTTGCATGCTTAAATTGAATCACATCATCAAATTATCATGACTTCCTAGAATGATACATGAAGTTCAAATATCATTCCATATTGGGACACATTTAAATTCATAAAAAATCTTAGAAACAATAATCATATCACACAACATGTGGCTCACCCAAGGAGAAATTATATTCAACTATAACAATAAAATTAAAAACAACCCCACCATAGGAACATGGTTTTCCCCCGGTAAATGGGTTTTCAACTCCATGAATGATCTCATTACTATGGAAGACTATTCATAGTGTCCAAAATATCTTCCCCCAAAAAGTAGAATAAAATAAAATTAAATAAAATAAAACTCATCTAATGAAACATAGAAATGTCTCATCTCCGGTTCCACACACCGGTGCCTCGATACTATTGGTCACATGATCTCAAGCGCACCTCACATTCTCTAGAGGCTACCAACTATTCGTTTGGTTATTATAACTCGATAATCAAGAGAAGATACCCTATTTTATCATAAAAATTACATCATAGAAAATAATTATCAATTTTTTAAACATAAATAACGATAAGAAATACAAATATATCAAAAATATCAATGTAGGAAATACATCCAAATTAACATTTTTATTAAAAGTACTCTTTTCTGGAAAAACTGATAAATGAATAAAGTACACACATGAGAATCTTACCCTATTCTA
Source organism: Viscum album (assembly GCA_963277665.1). Classification (NCBI taxonomy): domain Eukaryota; kingdom Viridiplantae; phylum Streptophyta; class Magnoliopsida; order Santalales; family Viscaceae; genus Viscum; species Viscum album. The sequence goes on along the minus strand of OY728152.1, from coordinate 860,034,994 downwards.
GATGAAAAAATACACAAAGTCAAACCTCAATATATTAGATTCATCCTCCCTATATAATTTCTAACAATGATCATTTACCTTTTTATCGAGAACATCTCTGAATCTAACATCAAATTGATATAAAATTTTTGGCCCATGTCGGTAGGAACTCTTACACCATTATTCTCATTTAATTGATGACTATAGTCCTGATTATTTTTTCATTGATGACCCAGTCTTATGGTTCCCTTCTAGTTTCCATTTTAATTTGTTCACCATTCAACCTTTTTGCATCCTTATGAGAATAATTAAAGAACATAACTTATCTAGAATCTCATTCATAGAGTGCATTAGATGGTTACATGGATTATACATGGACTCTAGATCTGTATCCTGTAGTGGGTTATCATTGATCACTATTGAATCACCCTCATCATCCTCCTTACCAAGCAGCCCCTGTGGCATATTTAGAGGGGCAACAAAAATCACCATGCCATTTTGGTTTTTTGGATGTTCATGTCATGCATCTAAAATGAAAAATGATAATAAAAGTATTACTTAATCTTAAAAGTGGCCTATAATACATTTTTATCCCTAATATATGATCCATCCCCTAATAATCCATCTAATATTTGGATTTCACACTAAATCTATAATTCTACAACAACGTCTATTCGACAACCGATCCGGCAGCTGAAGTTGCGTGTGAGTACAACATTATAGGCCACCAATAATGGTGTTAAAAAATTCAATCATTAATAGTTTATGTGGTTGTATAAATAAATAGGTACAATTCTTAAACAAATAGTTTATCTCATTATTATTTATTCTATATTAAACCACAAAAACATGCAGGTTCCTCTGGACACTCAAACCTCAATACATTCTTCTGCTCATGTAGAAGTCTAAAAAATTCACATGGGATATAATATGTATGAATTACATATTAATATTCAATATAACAATTTATACCTGATAAAATATATAATACTTGTAAATTTATTTAACATGTGTAATGTGTACCTAGGGCTCTAACCACATAGGTTGAATGATGAAAAGACTAAGAAATCGTAATTTCATTCTAGGTAGAGGAAGATGTCATGTTTATTTTCCAAGGCATAAATATAAGAGTTATAATGGTCCCTTGAAAATATAAATGGATCCTCTCACAATATTCATCTCAATACGCTCATAATGTCATTCTCAATAGGCTCATGTGGGCCTTCTCAAAGATCTCTCAGGATCCATGTCAACAATTACTCTCCCTCAATGCAATTATCCCATGTTCTCATCCATGCCAAAATAATAAAAAATAATTAAATTTTTTTTAATATATTAACAAATTAATCACATCACCTTAATTTAATTAATACTATAGTTAATTAATCAACCTTTTACCATTAATTAACCGAAAAATTAATTAATCATAATCAATTCCATTATTAAAACTATGAATTATTAATCACATTGTTCACTTTTATTAATTGAACAATTAATTATAACATTTTATCCATTAATAAATTAAATAATGAATTGAATGTATATTGACCATTAAATAATTATTTAGTTACAATATCAACATCCAATAAATAATTTACCAATTTATTATTTACCATCCATAATTGATCCTTCAATAATTTAATTGAACCATTAAATATCCCCAATTCAATAATTAATTAATTTTATAACTAATTAATATATTAATTATATCAATTCTACAAATAATTTATTCAATCAATCCCCAAAATTTCTCTATTAATTAATTGAGCAAATTTATTTATTTATTTTAAGAATTTCTAATTCTAAAAGTCTTTTGCAATTTCTATTCTATCATATCGGAAATAAAGATCATGAATATGTTAATTTAATTGTATATCACCTAGATTGGTCTGTTGTTGAACAATTGCGTAATGGAATTATGTAAAATTGAGCTGCACATTGACATAGAACATGTTCTGATTCAAAAACATAAATCCACATTATCAAAATCAAGGACCATTTATTTAGGATTTTTATCAAGGGGACACGATATTGAAGGTCAATATTTGTTAAATATCGAAAAAACTGAGAATAACATCCCTTACATTAATGTAAAATAATTTGAGAGGAATGAGAAATCGAGCGGGGTAGGATTCTCTTACCGGGATTGGTTAAGTTTATGATATAGGCTTCCAATCATGACGAGTGGACATCCAATGTTTTTTAATACCCTAGAAGGCTATGAAATCATCATAATTCATAAGGTTTTACATTATGGTTTAATGCCGTATTTTTTGTGGCAGTTTCGGTGTATTTAAAACTAATTTTCAAAAAATTAAATTTTTGTTCATGGTTTCTTAAGAGGGATTGCATAGTTTTCCATTACCATGTACCTTAACCGTGAGCCTATTATATAGGGGGTATGAGGATTCAGTATTCCGAGAGAAAAATTTGAAAACTGTGCAACATCGATTCCACACTACACATTCTATGTTTTAATGGATCGACGGTCTAGGTCACATGGTTCTCACTAACCATGTGCCATCCATGCCAAACCATGATTACTTAATTATTATCAAAACTCATGAAAACACACCTAAAAAAAACCCTGTTTTAAATAATATAACATGTGAAAAAAAAGTATTAGTATACATTTATATGAGAACCCCTAAAATTTCAATATAATAAAGAGGATAATATAGTTGTTCGCCATTTTATCGGTGACGTGAGTTTGCCACATTTAATTATTATAATGAAAAAGGTGTACCCATTTCATTCACATAACAAAAGGAACCCGAATGGATAATTATATAACCTAGAAGATATAACGATGAAATGTTTCTAGATATTTAGTGTTTCTTATATTTTGTGTCATTGTGATCTATTATCTTTTTTTACTATAACACTCTGTAAACCCATTTATACCACAACTATACTAAATAAGTTTTTCCATTTTAATTATTAATTATGGTCACATATTATGTTATATTTATTTTACAATATGAAATATTACTATTCACTTTATGTAATTAAATTTTGTATATTACGTTCACGTTTTTTTTAAATTTAATATAATATCAATCCCACATAAGAAATAAGAAAACAACATCCTCAAATTTAAATGTTGTAATGTATAAAAATGTTTATATGAGAATTTAATAATAAATTAATATAATTAAATAAATTCTTTTAATATATATATTAATGAAATAATTTTAATTTTATAACAATAATAATATTATTTATGATTTAGAAACCTTTAATTGAAATTATAATTCATAATAAAACAAGAATTACTCAATATTCATTGAAAAATTTATCATTTTATAAAATTATAAAAAAAATTATCCAATATAATTATGACATTTAAATTTCTAAAAATGTATTTTATTTTATGAATTTTTTCTTCAAAATTGGTAAATAAATTAATTTTTTTTATTTTTTTATTAAAAAAAATGTTTTTTTAAATTACGGTGGTATTTTCGATACATATTGAATTTTCTGAAGTTTAAATACATTATAATCAATATTTTTTCATTATAATTTGTTTACATAAAATAATATATTATTTTTTTAATCAAATTTAAATTTTTATGGGAAATGTTATAATGGTTGTGTTTCAATAATATTAATAATAAATCACAATAATCAAAAATTGAGTATTTCATGTAACGCAACATGAAATCATTGTCCCTTATAATGAAAGATAAACATAGGGTTCCTCGTAATGAAATATAAAATCAATATACCAAGGTATGAAAAATATCTAAAATATTAAATAAATTTTGGATAAAAAATGACAAAATTTGATGGGGTTACATTCCACCCACATAAATATACTGTATTCACACAATTTTCCTTTCTTCTCAATAAATAATTTTTAATAATTTTAAAAAAAATTAGATAACCCACATCATAAAACGGGTTAATAAAAATAATCCAAAAAATTGATAAATGGATTTATGATTTACATATAGATATATACATTTAGTGATTCTGAATAAGATAAAATAAGTTGGACTTTAATATTTTGACATTGAAGAAAAGAATAATGTCCAAATAAACAAGTTGAGTGACATAGGTCATTTATCACAAGAAGAAGAACGATCATTTTAAAATTAACTTCCATAAAGAATAAACCAAATAGGTGTGATGAATTTCATTTATACCATTAGATTTGATAGAAATTTGAAAAATATTATTTCAATTTTATCATAATGTTGTGGTATTTTCATGAGAATATGTACATAGATGTTTTAATTAAACTTCATAATGACAATATCATTATTTTCTAGGTCATCAAATAATTGGCCAGTCATCTCTCATACTAACATATGATGATTAATATTTCATTCATTAAAAAAATGTATCATAGTTTCAATAAAATAGTGATAATTAATTCATTATTCACTTATTTTTACAAATTACATAATTTTTGCGACATGTTAGCGAATATCATATAATGTTAATTAAATCCATTCAACAAATAGTTATCCTTAATGATCCTTCAGGTTTAGTTAAAATTGAAATCAAAAAATATAGAATGAAGGTAATTAATTTTTTAAATTCAACATACTATTAATCTCAAAAATAATAAGAAGTATATCATATTTTCACATACCAAATATGTGAATATATTGATCATATATTCTTCTAAAACATATTAATATATTTCATTACCATAATACCGTAGTGAAATCATACATGATTTAAAAAATTTGAACATTCCACGTTTAAAAAAAAAACATAGATTATTTAATATATTCAATAAATCCAAAACTTTTGTAAACTCCTTCAATGATAACATTAAACACTTTACCATAAAATAATATTTAATTTTAATGCCAATAAATTGTATTTAATTTAATTTATACATATCAATAGTCTTATTATAAAATTGAAACCCACTTTACTTATCATTTCAAACATATTAATGGTTATATTACCAATAATAATAAATATCATCTTTTCATTCAATAAAATTTATTTATAATCAATTTCATTTAAAATATTCATGAACCTCATATTTTAAAAAATAGATTAGAAACATTATTTATTTTTTCTTGATTATAACAACCAAAATACAACAAAAAATATATAATTAAATAACTCTTTATACAACAATAGTTAAATCATTATAAATTCTTCATAAACAATTAATTAGACTTCATTTAAAATTTTCATGAAATAATTTTTCCATTAATATAATAATTTATGTATCCTAATCATCATTATTAAAACCATTAATCATAATACTTTTTTGATTGTCATAATTAGTTTTTCTATTAGTACATTTATTTTCATTATAAACATACTCTCAACATTTTATACATTCAACCATGGATGGTATCATTGGGGGATAATTATTCAAAACAATCACGTTAACTCAACTTTTAATTTTTCCCTTGATATTTCTTATTACATCTCCATATTTTGTATTATCAAAACATATTATTTTTCCTCTAAGACATGAATTTTGGTTATCCTTCCCAAATTCCAAACACATGTGAAAAAAAATTAACTTCTCTATTATTTCAACAATATAAATAATCAATGAATACAATCCATGTATTGATTGGTGAGTATAATATTTTTATATTGTAAAATTTATTGGTTATATAGAGTGCAAAAAATTTGTAACAACTACTATATCCATCACTCAATTCATTAAACATATTTTTTCTATTCACCACATTATCATCCATTAAAAAAAGTATCCTAGTTCATTCTAGTTCTCCCTTTGACTAAAACGAAAAATCAATTTCATAATTATAATATTCATAGTGGGAAACAACATAATAATGAAGAACTACCAATATTATGTTTTATCAGTACACTTTATTTTAAATATATGAAATTTTTTCAAAAACCTAGTTCATTTATAGAGCTCACGTATATAATCATTCTTGATAGTTCAAAAACTGTTTTGAAAATTACATAGAATATCCCCTTGTAGTGCTAGACCAAGTGCCCTGAAGGGCCCATTTTCATGAACTAGGTGATGATAATGTTCATTTCAATGAACCATTTTTGTTGTTATTACCATTTTTTAGATCTATACTATATCCACATCAACAATTAGTATCTATATTGGAACAATTTTTTTTAGAAACCACTAGGTCTATCTTTTACCAATATATGAGTAAATTTTTCAATACATAGACTCATGCCTATATTTATCCTCATATATATTCTCATTCAAATCCATATATTTTTCTATGAATTTTTCACATAATAGTTTCTAGAGAATAACTAAACCTATCCCCTGATACCATTAATAATTTCTCAAAATTATCAAACATATATAAATTATTAATATAAAAATATTAATTATGTCCTACAAATAATCACCTGAGGGCATAATAGTTTAGTTACATTTATGACTTGGTTGAAGTAAATATTTTTATTTCATTAAATATCTTCATCATATCCAATAATGATCATAGCCCATACTATTATTCATAGACATACAATTCATAAATGTATTCTTCATAATATGAGAATTGGAATCACGAGAAAGGATAAATTGTGGTGATACATACTCATAATATGAGAATATGTGTATGAGAACAGGAGAATAACATTTAAAAACAATTTCCAATAAATCATAGATAGTAATCATGAGTCATGGAATAAATTTTTGTTGTTAATAATACATTAATCATAAGGAAATAAAATAACATGATCCATGAGAATATAAAAATGTTAGAAGAAATATAAATTTTTATACATATAAGAATAAATAATAAATTTCCTTTGTTTTAATTGTTCATCTCAGTGAATATCATAGAGTATCTGGTTAACTTCACATAGAATTATTGATGTCATGGTTCACCACAAAGACTATCAATGTGGAAAAAGTCTCGTGTGGAACTAGGTTCGTACACCATTAATGTCATGATTATCACATGAGATTTAATTTATTAATCATCAAATTAATTGGAAATATAGACTCCACCAATAAAATAATTATTTATTATATAATATCATAAAAAATTCTCTGTATCAGAACCAAAAAAATGTATAGATTTGATAATAATTTCATCATAGAATAAACCAAGGAAATAAAATGGGTTTTACATACATTTCATGATTTAATATTTTTATAACCAATAGAATGTGAATCAATTTTATTATCATAATATCATAGTATATCCTTTCAAAAATAAATCTTTTAAATAAATATTTTCAATCATTGACATTAACCATTAAATGAAATTATCATAATTATTTTCGTGGATCATATCCCTAATATGTAAAATGTATCATAAAAAGGTTTTATCATAGATGAAATATGATTTAAAAAAATATATAACTATTACTGAGGGAATCGATTTTTATATGAATTAATTTTTTAAATATAAATAGTTATAACAAAACATGGGAATAGTTTTCATTGAAAATAAAATTTCAAACATAAATAAAACAATTAGTTATCCTTTATTACCTTTATAAGGTAAAATAAATATTCCACATATAAAGAAAAATTTAAACATAAAATATTTTAGAAACTCATTTGAATTTTTATATAATGAAAACACTTTTTTATGATTTCAATCAATGAGAGGACATTATTGTGGAAAATACCATTAATGTCATAAAATTTAAATCAACGATTCCTTTGACATAATGTATGAAATAAAAATTGGAAATGTTTGAAATTAAACATGAATACTCCATTAATTTTTTTTGTAAAAAGTAAATAATTTATTAAATTTTTTTTAATATATAATGTGAGTAAAATTGAAGACATTTTTTTGAAAAAAATATAAAATAATTTTTATGTGGAAGGAATTTGTTTTTCTACCAAGTTAAATAAGTAAATTTTTTCTAAAAATTCTGTCTAAACCCTTTATTATATCGAATGTGATAAATTAAAAGAAAATAATTATTATACCTTATTTAATTTAGGATTAGAACATTCTCATTTTTATTGAAATATAGATTATATGATTTCCCCATATGATTTATTATCTTGAGAAATCCCAATTAATGATGATTTAGATAAATAAAACCAATACCACATTGGATACATTAAATGATGTGAATTATGACTGATTAATGTTATATGAAGCATAATATGTATTGATTATAAAAAAATATTTTCAATACTTTTAAATGGATGTTTATATTATCCTCATAAAAAATTATAGGTGTATATTATAAAATATATTTCAATAATGGAAAATTGAGAGAAAAAATCCCTTACAACATTGGTTAATTTTTACATTTATTTTCTAAAAAAATTAGATACTGAAATGGATATGTAAATACCGATAATATTCATGATAATTGTAATCAAATAGATTCATCTAGAGTATATATAACATATAAAATAGATAGGTTGTTAATATATTATGTGTATCGTTGATGTAAATAGTTAGATGAAACCAACTTACCTATAGTATCGACTTCCTTCATTCAAGATAAAAACTCCAATATAATAAATTTACGTTTACTATACATATATTAAATTAAACTTCTCATATTTATCATAACAAATATATTTTAATTATGACCATTTATTTCCTCATCATGAATAATACATTTCTTAATCAATGATTTGAGTATTACTTTAATTTTTTTGTAGGTTTTGATTTTTTATTTTATGTCCTCCTACATTTTACGGGGTTCCATCATCTCCATAATTTTTACCATGATATAAATATCATAATATATATATATATATAGTAATCCAAAATATTTACTTTTGTAATACTAATGTTGATGGGACATATTCCTAGTACTTTAGAGATTTGATAACCTAAAATACCCAACATATTTATGGAGAATATTATTTTCTTTTCATTTTTTATGTTTTATTTTATTTTTTTGTATTGGTCCATTTATTCCTCTATGTATGGGTTATTTATGTTCTGGCTGAAAATTCTCTTTATCTTTCAAAATTTCCAATGTGAATATTTTTGGATACATGATGAATTAAAATTACATGAATGAAATGATCAATTGATATAAAAAAATTCTTTAATATACATTGTGATTATTTGGTTATGTGAATCTATTAAGTGAGTAGTAATATACATAAATCTGTTTTTTGAATAAATCAATAACATAAATATTTTACACGGTGAAATGAAATTCTTGGTTTCAAATCATTTATGTCTTATTCAATTACTATAATTAAAAACCTTTATAATCCAATGTTGCTATACGGATTCATAATTTCTAATATGCAATGTGGAATCAACTATTCAAATTGGGTATGTAGTACACCTAGTTCATCTTAATTACTATTGAAAAATTCAATTGGTGTTTTTAATTATTATTTACATGTTTTAATTACTCATATTCATCTTTAAGAGAAAATAAATTACTATAAGAACCAATTTAAGAGATATATTTAGAAGGGGGATATTTTATTTTCTTATTTTACCATTGTAAAGGAATATCATGGTAAATAAAGTTTAACTAATTTAAAATTTCATATATCTATATTTATTGTTTTTAAATAAAATATTGTTCATGTAATTAATTAAAATCAAATAGAATCATTCTGTGAGCGGAGTAATGTACATAAAAAGTGACCTAAAAAAATATACATAAAATTATTTTCTAAAATGATCAATAAAGACACTATGCTTTCAAGGAAAATATGATTCAATAAATATTTACTTATAAAATATTATTATTAGTTATTTGGGTTATGATCTCTAGACTCTCATTGAGATATTTTACACATTCTATTACTTATCTTAAAAATAATTATTTTCATTTAACTATTTCATTCAACTATTATTTGAGGTATTTAAACAATTTTTATTTCTATATTTCATTTTAATGGTTCAGAATATATGATCCTTTGATGGGTATTATGTGAAAATCACATATAAGGCCTAGTTGAATGATCATGTGCCTGTAACAAGTGTCCAATTATTTAAACTAGGCAAGTATTCCATTAGAAAAGTATTTATAGCCCTAAGAAAAAGGAATGGACTCCAAAAAATCATTACAATGAAGGATAATATTAGTGGTGTAGTGAACTAGGGTAGTTATATTCCTTCAACCACTATAAATATCTCTATTTTTCTTATTTAATGATTTTATTTCAGCATCATTTATTATTAGTGAATTTTATAATCGTTACTCTCAAACCCAGGAAGAATTTTTATGATAATTAATATTTGAAGAACCCAATCAACCCTCCCCCATCATGGTCTTATTACGGTATGTCTGCAAAAGCATTTTGTAATATATTTAGTGATTCTTATGTTAATAACTTTAAATTTATGAAATCTAAATTCCTCTTCAACAAAGGACCAAATAACTAATAAAATGTTGGAATTTATATTTTTATATTATTGTATTTTATTTATTAGAATAATGGTTATTGGGGAGAATATAAGAATATATATTTAAATAACTTTAGTCTAATGTTTTATTTATTTATTATGAATTCATATGAAATTTTGATTAAATAAAGAGGTATGTTTCAACTGATGTAGATTAAGAGATGCATTCTAAATCAATGGATGTTGTATTATATTGAATAACACCAGATGATTTCAACTATGATTCTCAATGAAAAACATTTTATGATATGGGGACTGTAATCTCATTTTCTTCTAAAGGAACGGACAACATGTGGTATCTATTATAAAATAATTTTAAAATAATATTTGAAACATTTAGAATAATGGATTGTTATAGTATCAAAAATATATGTGTATGTCAAATAGAAATTTTAAATATTGCGTCAAACTTTGGGACACCTATTAAAAAACAAAATCAAAATCTAAATATTATGAGAGTAATAACACCAACGTTGAGTGGTGTTTTATATGTTGTCAGACAATCCATAGATCTAAATAGATGTAAAATGAATAATCTTATTGAAACTTTTATAATGTATAAATTAGATATATATGTTGATTTTGGATAACAATGGTTTGTCAAAAATTATAATGCAACATTAATTGTATTAAATTAAGATGAATAAATGATGTGTAAAGAAACAAAAATAGATAATTCATCGGATTAAACCACATAATGTATTTCTAATTCATAATAAGGGAATAATCACTATTCAAGATAGGTCAAGAATTGATTCAAATAGAGATGATCATTTAATAAACTACTCATCAAATATAATAACTCATATGGATTTTTTAGGGTTTTTTGATGTTTTGTGTTTAAGAATCATGGAAATATTATTCATTATAATCTATAGATTAAAGGCATAAAAGTTATAAAATAAATACTTCATGAATTTTAGTAATAGGAATAAATCTACAAAACCCAAAATAGAAAAATGGATCCCTTTAGAAGACTACAACGACACTTTTCTTTATTATTAGAAGGTGATAATTCTAATCATAAATTCACCATGTTTTTTAATCTAAAAAATATACGATGAAAATTCTGGTTCTTATTCTAAAAATGATACATTACCATAAAATTTTTCTCATTGCTGTATCTAATAAAATATTTTTTCCATTTTCGAAGTTATGTATCAATAATTGAAATAATAAAATAAAACTCTTAAAAATTAAAACAGTTATATTCCTAAAGAAAATATGACATAACTAATCAAAAGGTATTTCAAAAAAACAACCAGAAAAATAATGCTTGATGAGGTATTAAACATGTAAATAAACTGAAAAATACGAAAACAAGTACATGATATTAATTATGCATCCAGTGTATTGAAAAAATATAAAAACTATTTAAATCAAATATTTTAGTGACCATAAAATTCATAAAAATATATATGGAATAGGTAGTGAAGGTGAAAACCCAAAATTTTACAAAAAACATGTCAACATATTTTCAAGAATAAAAATATATATAATATAATAACTTGGTTTCATTATGGTTATCTAGGAAATAATGTAAATGATTTCACATTATAAATTTCAAATTTATTGAGATAAAATATATATTTTTTAATATGTTTTTCAGAAATTCTTGGATGATAGTTTATGATCATTTAATTAAAATTGGGTTTAAAAATAAAAAAAATCATAACCAAGGAAGACCATTTAAAATATGGGTATCAAATTTTTTTATTATTTTGTATTTGAATTTTTTGAAATAGTGGTCTAAGAGAACCAATGAAATATTATATATAGGATTTTGATTCTCAATGTACATGATTGATGAATTCAAAAATTTAAAATATTTTCAAATTATATATGGAGGAAATGTAACATATAGTGATATTTCTAAAGGAAGTATTGTTAGAGTTGGATCAGATGGAAATCAAGAAACGATCCAAGAAAACTTATTTCTCTGCGTAAGGTTTCAATAAAAATATGATACGTATCTCTCAAATTTTGGATGATGGATATCATACTTATTTGTCAAATAATATATGTTATTTATCTTGTCACGACCCATTCCCAACAAAGTGTACCCCTCTTGGTCTGACAACGTGAAAAGGGAGATAATGACCCCCCAAGTCCCGCCTCCAGTAGGCCCCTGGTTGGTGACTAGCACTGAGGGTATTATAAACACACAAATGGGAGGCATTACCCTCTAAGAGAACACATGTAGAAGAGAGAGATAAGATAGACACATACCAACTCCAACTTAGAACTAAAATTTAAAAGAAACCAATGTACATATATGAAATGCCATGAAAATGTACTACAATTGAAAGGGAAAACTACAAGTACCCAAATGAAAGTAAAATGGCAGTGAACACAAGCCCGAATAGCTCCTCCCACAACAAGCTAGTATTTACCAGCCTGATCTCTAATCTACTCCAAGTTACCTGAAAAAAAGTTTATATATAGGTAGGGTGAGTATAACAGTATATTTAGTAGGATCCTCCCTGAAGCCTCTTGTGAAAAAGTATAGAGAACATGGTAAAGTGCAGTGAACAACAAGTGAAATTAACTAGTCACCTAAATTGGTATACTAAGTTCTATACCTCACCATGGATACTCTCACCAAGTAATGCATAAAAGAATATTGAATATAGAAAAGATAATCATGGGTTCACCACTACTACTTCCCCACTGGTTTTCTGATTTTCCCCAATGACATACGTCATGTGAATCTCTCTCCAAAGGATTTCCCAAATACACCTGGGCTAAGCTCCAAAATCTGCACCACGTGCACCACAAAGGCTTACCCACAGACACATGGGCCAAGCACCACACCATCATCACAACAAAAAGTAACCATGTGGTTACTGAGAGCCACCATGGCTCTCATAACGTGTATCATATGTCAGGTAATATACCTCAAGCCAATATAGCCCATACGCCAAGTAATGATCCTCAAGCCATCACAACCTATACACGTTACACCGATAGTAGTCCATGGGATACTATATCCATAATATGTGTGTGTGAATAACCACAAGCCATTTCATCCCTCTACACACATATATGTGGAAAACTAACTGATGTGCCTAATGGCACTAGTATCTAACAAGAGAAGAGAATGGGGTCAAAGGTTGAAGTCATCCATTCACCCTACCATCATAATGTTGGGGAAAACACCCCCCAAGGCTCAGAATACCTGGGGTGCCAGTTTCTCTTACCGGAAGGGTGGAGTAACATATATAAACACAAAAAGTATAGAATATGTTATAACTCACAACCACACTATGGGCATAACCTATTCTTAGAAACAACTGCAGCTAAGATCTCTCGGACTCTCGGATGCCACTTCTAAGACTAGGTATCCTATAATCACACAACCATTTATAGGTCTTTATTAGATTACTTCATTCCCTTTTCCATCAAATCCACTCTATGTTAATTAATTATTCCAACATTAATTAACCATGGGAAAAACCACATTAAATTCATTAACATCACAAAAAAGGTCAAATGTTCCTTCAATGTTACAACCTCATCAATATGTTCCAGCATCTCCATCCCCAGGGGTTAAAATCAATTATTCAAACATTCATTACATAATTACTTTCCCATATTACCAGGCATTCTAGAAAATAATCATATGCTATTAAACACAAGAGGGATCAACACGGTGAGTATATGTACCACCCGTCGAGTATTTTCTACCTATAGAAAGAGTGTATACCCATTCTCCCTTGAGAGTCTAAACATAGAAAGCACATGGCATACCCCACGTGTCTTCGCCTCCTTCAGAAGAATGGTAATCAAGACCAGCTACCTTGAGCTGTGGGGAAAAGTAAAGTAGATAAACAAACAAGAATCCAGAAGCATCAAACAACCACATCCATCTTATTCCATCATACCTGGTGTCCTCCCTGACACCCACATGCATAAATCAATGAATCTCACAACTCTAGGCACCATCTGCTGCCACTACCAGAAGGCCTCCCTGCCCCCACATATCACAACACCGTCTGAGTGTCACATCACTGCCCAAGCAGCAGGAAAAAAATCATCACATAAAAATTGTGCTCTTAGCCATTTAACAAGGCATTCATCCTTCAAACAACAAGCACCAATAGATTTCAGGTTTACCAACCAACTGAATTAAACATGCACATTCTAATCCATTGATTAAAATCAAGTTGCAACAACATCCATAACAACAACAACCGGATTCATTTACATGCCTCTTTATCATTATCCAATTAATTATCAATTAATTCCATATTTACGTTCGATATCAATTTCATCAAGAGAAAAATTCTAACAATAAAGTCATAGATATCACACTATCTAGAAAAACAAGAGGCAAACTGTTATCATGGTACAAAGAAACAACATGGAATCAAACCAATTATTTTAATCCGGTCAACTATTTCATTAGTTCAATTACATTGTGATCTAAAGGGCTAAATCATGCTAACTCTAAGATTTCACATAAACAATTAGAGAAGTCATGAATCCCATGCCTCAATGGTTTTAACGGAACTACAACAGTCGAAGAAAGCCCAAGAAGACCGGGCCAATTCTCCAAGGATCCTCCCTACATCTCTTCTCCTAACAAAACCAAGACCAAAGGTCATCACAAATGACATCCACACAAATAGATCTACCCATAATGGGCGTAGATCTATGATCCCGAGAGAAGAGGAGGAGTAGATCTAGGTATATCTATGAAACTATCCAAAAATGATAACTTACCTCGAGAAACCAGCTTCGATTCGCGAAGAGATGCCTCTGGATCGCCTCCACTACACTTGGGAGAGGTTCTTCTACCTCCAAGGAAGGGTAATCTGGAGTTATGGCCGCATATGGTTTTAAACGAGGTTATTAATGGAAAAATGAATTAGATACATACTTTTCGGATCTATCTTTAAGTGGTCGCATGGTTAGTCTGCATGGTTTAACCATTCGTGCGCTAACCGCGCTTTAGCTTCTGCCTCAACAACCACTCCTCTCATGGATAGGTTTCATGGTTAGAGAAACTGTGCGCTAACTGTGTGTTAGCCACTGCCTCCAAAAACAACCTTGCACGGTTTGGCCGCATGGTTTAGGAAAAACATTCACCTCCCATGCGAAGTCCATTACCCTTTAGATTTCCTTAAAGGTCCACCCAAATGCACCCTCATGTCGTCTTGACTTCCTAGAATACCTCTATCACTACATTTTCCCAAAGGAATGGACCGGAGAGGTATGGGCCATTACATCAGATACCTCTCAAAACATTCTCATCCTTGATATTCCAAAACCAACCAAAAGATAAAATGAAACAGGGTATGAACAAACCAGCCACCGAGATACCACTCAAAAGAGATAAATCCACCAAAAGCAACAAAGGAAGACATATCATAAACACGAAAGTTTAATAACCACATAAGTTACAGCGATACATGAAAATAGTTAAACATTGAACAACTATGGGTATTGAGCACGTATATGTGATTCCCATTCCCTCATACTCTCCTCCATGCCACTATGTCGCCACAAGACACGAACTAAGTGGATGGAATGCCCACGCAACACCTTCTCCTTACAGTCTTGGATTTCCACAGGTTGCTCCTCAAAGGTGGAATCATCATTAATATCGATCTCTCCCCAATCGATGATATGGGAGTCATCATGAAGATAACGGCATAACTATGATACACGGAAAATATCATGTATCTGACTCATCTGAGGCGGAAGTGCTACTCGATACACCACAGCTCCAACACGAGCTAACACCTTGAAAGGCCCAAAAAATCGGGGAGAAAGATTACTCCCACAACCAAAACTTCACAGCCCACGACAGGGAGTTACCTTCAAAAACACATGATCCCAAACATTAAACTCCATGGGTATCATCCTTTGATCAGTATATGATTTCTGATGATCTTTCGCTGCCTTAATCCTCTCAAGAATCACCTAAACCATATCTTGTGTATTCTTCACTAGTTCTGGTCTGAGAATTGATGACTCTCTAACCCCAGTCCAACACAATGGAGAACATCAAGTCATGCCATACAAGGCTTCAAACGACACCATACCCATGGTGGAGTGGAAACTATTGTTGTAGGAAAAACCCACCAAGGGTAATTGCATCATCCATGAACCTCCAAAATTCACAACACAAGACCTCAACATGTCTTCATGAGTCTGGATGGTTCACTCCGTCTGACCATCCATTTGAGGATGAAAAGTATTGCTAAGGCATAGCTGAGAACCGAAAGCATGTTGGAGACCTCTCCACACCCTGGAGGTAAAAAGAGGATCTCGATCAGAAAATATCTTCTTGGGGACTCCATTAAGTCTCACCAACTCCTCCAAATATTGCATCGACAAAACTTCCATTGAGCATGTTTCCTTGATTTCTATAAAGTGGGTTGATTTCGTTAAACGATCCAATACCACCCAAATAGCATCATATCATCCCAGAGCACGAGGTAAACTAGTAACTAAGTCCATTGATATGTCCTCCCATTTCCACTGAGGAATCTCTAATGGATGGAGAAGACCGCCAGGTACATGGGGTTCGACCTTCACCTTCTTGCAGACTAATCATCGAGACACAAACTCCGCAACTGCACGCATTATCCCAAGCCCCCAAAACTAACTCCTCATGGATCGGTACATCTTTTTCACACCAGGATGCACTGATAAAGGTGAACCATGGAACACTCCGTGGACTGTCTTTCACATCGCAAAGGGAACAAAAGTCCTCCCATGATATAACACTCTGTGTTGTTCATCCTTAGACCAACCATCAGGGGCCTCACCACAAACAACTCGGTCTCTCCATACCTCCACCTCATGATCCCCCAACTGGGACTCTTCCACCTTCTGTACCAGGGTTGACTGCACCGTCATCCGAAATAGACAACCGCTACCCCCAACTTCTACCATATCAAGATGTAATACTGACAGTTCTTCCATTACTCTCCAGGAATCAGCGAATTCACGCAAAACATCACTACGCACCTTTTGGCTCATAGAATCAGCTACAATATTCCCTTTTCTAGGTGTATACGATATTTCAAAGCCGTATTCCTGTATGAACTCCATCCACTGACGCTGTCATAAGTTCAAGTCACAGTGGGAGAAGACATAACTCAAACTCTTATGATCAGTGAAAACCACAAAGCGCTCAATGATGAGGTAATGTATCCAAAACATCAGAGAAAACACCACGTCTGCCAACTCAAGATCATGGGTGGCATAGTTTCATTCATGGGGATGCAACTACCGAGGCCCATAAGAAATGACTGAAATCTGTTGCATAAGAACACAGCCTAACCCCAGATATGAAGCATCCCATAAGACATCAAACTAAACTCCTTCAGTTGGAAGACAAAGGACTGGAGAACGTACTAACTTCTCCTTTAGATACTCGAATGCTTCCTGAGACTGATCAGTCTATTTGAATGGATGATCCTTCATTTTCAAAGATGTCAGAGGAGTCACAACCCACTAGAAATTTTCCACAAACCTCCCGTAGTAGCCAGTGAGACCAAGGAATCTTCGCACCTATGACACTGTCTTGGGGGGTGCCCATGACACAAATTCTTCAATCATATATGGATCCACATCTACCCCCTCTTGGGACACAACATTCCCCATGAAACGGAAACCTCATGTCCAAAACTCACACTTCCACAACTTCCCAAACTACTGATGTCGATGTAGAACACCCAAAATGGATCGCAGATGTTTCGCATGGTCCTCCTCAGATGTGAATTACAAAAGGATGTCGTCGAGTAAAACTACCACAAACTTGTCTAGGAACTCATGGAATACAGTATTCATAAATCCCATGAACACAGCTGGACCATTCGTCATACCAAATGTCATTACAACAGACTCTTAATGCCCATGACGACAAAGGAAAGCAGTCTTCGAGATATCCCTTTCCATCACATGCATCTAATGATATCATGACCGTAAGTCGATCTTCGAGAACCAACATGCGCCCTTCAGTTGATCAAATAAATCATTAATCCACGGAAGATGATAGCGGTTCATTATTTTCACTTTGTTTAAGAGACGATAATCGACACACAACCACATGCTATCGTTAGACTTTATCACAAACAGAACTGGTGCACCCCATGGGGACACACTTGGTCAATCAAAACTGCACTGCAACAGAGCATCAATCCATGCACACAGCACTAATAACTCAAAAGGGGCCATCCAATATGGAGACATAGAGCTAGGAGACACTCCTGGCTATAGGTCGATCCCAAACATGATCTCTCATCGAGGGGTAATGCTACAACCTCTTCTAGGAAGATATCAAGGTACTCCTCTATGACCCTAGGAAACGCCAACTGCTAAACCTCTGAAGAACTAAACATCATCACAACCTACATGGATGATAAGGATGGAATGCGCCTATGACCCATCATAGGATCTCACTCACCAAAAAACACCACTTTCTCTCAATCTGCACCAATGAAGATGACCTTCCTCCTAAAGCAATCCACAATATCTTGTACCTAATAAAAACAATCCATGTCGAGGATCACATCATATGGTTGTATTTGTAAACATAGGAAATCTCACCAAGAGTGGTGTTTCCCCAACAATAGCTCACAGTCTCTACATACTTCAAACAAGTCAGCTCGACCTCCAACTGGTGTAGTCTACGCAAAGGGCACTAGAAGCCTCTCTACCACATGTCCCAGAGCATGGACGAGGGTTGGGGATATGAAGGAGTGTGTCGCTCCTGAATCAAACAAGGCATACACCGAGGTAGAAAACAAGCAAAGGGTACCTCGAATGACATTTGGCTCATCTGGTGCTTCCAACACTAGAGCATGAAGCTGACCACGACCTCCTCCACGACTTCTCTGACCCTGATGAAAAACACCACCTTGGTCGCGGTCTGCTCTCTGAGTAAGGGAAGCATCATGGGTCTATCCTCTGCCTGCCCCATCTATCCTCTGCTGATATAAAGCTGGTGAGACTGGCTGCTACTACCTCGGCTGGAACTGCCTAAATGGAGGAACCTGCAGCGTAGCGCCCGGTGCACGATGACCGCTCTGAAAGGTTGGAAACTACCGCTGCTGATAACGATGACCACCATAAGAAAAACAAGTGCCTGATCCCTTGTCATAGGCTTGAGAGTTGCAGCCTCATGAGAAACTGGATGTGGCGGGCTGGGACCTACCCCAGGATGAACTGAAAATCTTCTGCCCTGAAAACCAATAACCCCAGACCGCAGCTCTACATCGTGAGGAATCTTTCTAATTCCCCTCTCGTGATGATCCAGTCCTAGACAAAGTCCTCTCGACAACCTCCGGCCTCTCCAGCACCTCGAGATATAGCTTCAGCATAAATGGGGTGACCTTGCGCTAGATCTCTGGATGCAAGGCCTCCTCAAAATGACTCGCCTTGCCCTACTCATCTAGTTATAGGTCCGAATCATATTGTAAAAGGTTCATGAAACGAATCCCAAACACTCGAACGCTGGATCTCCCCTGTAAAAGGGTAAGAAGCTCTGGGAAACTGGATGCCTTTGCAGTCGAGGAAATAAACTCGACTCTAAACGTGTCTCAGAACTCCTCCCATGAGATCGTTGACACATCACGATCCCTGAGGAACAAGAACCACCAATGCCTTGCTGCTCCGTGCAGAATCGTCATAGCTAAGGACACCCAGTGCTTCTGCCAAGCACGGATCGAGTTGAAGCCTATCTCGACCTCCTCCAACCAGTATTTCGCGACTACATCAGAAACTGAGAACTCTTACTTATGAAGACTCTTGCACTGAAACTCTCTAAGTGTCTTCCTCCAAGTGTCATCGTCATCAACCTATACCCTGCGGCGACCTGCTGGAACAGCCTGCTGGACATCTTCTACGCAAACCTGACGAGGACGACGACCTAGAGCCATACATGTAAAATAAAAAAAGCCTAGAGATCCTAAGACTAAAATATGGAAGACTCAATGTTAATTTGTTAATTTTTTTCTTTTATTTATTTTAGGTTAACCTATCCCAAGGTCTACCCGTTCACACACCGGCACAGAGAAGAATGAGGCATGATCCTTTCCTAGGTCTCTACCCTGCAACTAGTATCACCTTGTTTAGTAGCCATTGTAAACATTAAGGTACGTACATCATATAATAGGGGGGCATAAACGCCAATGTCTTAGCCGGTCTCTAGTGTTTACCTCACTTGAAAAACATAAATGACATCATTACCCTACCAACCCATGCAACCACATCTGTGACAAACTCCAATCCCAATCCTATCCCTCAACCAGACCTCTGATACCACTCTGTCATGACCCCCTCCCCACATAGTGTACCCTTCCTAGGTCGTCAATGTTAGAATAGAGATAATGACCCCCAAGTCCTGCCTCCAGTATGCCCCAGGTTGGCGACTAGCACCGAGGGTATAATAAACACACAAACGGGAGTTATTAACCTCTAAGAGTACACATGCGGAAGAGAGAGAGAGAGAGAAGATAGACACCAACCAACTCCAACTCAGAACTGAAATATAAAATAAACCCATGTACAAATATGAAATGCCATGAAAACGTAATACAACTGAAAGGGAAAACTACAAGTACCCAAAATAATGTAAAATGGCAGCAACCACAAGCCCGGACAGCTCCTCCCACCACAATCTAGTAGTAACCAGCTTGATCTCTAATCTTCTCAAAGTTACATGAAAAACAGTTTATGTATACATAGGGTGAGTATAACTGTATACTCAGAAGAATCCTCCCCAAATCCTCTCGTGCAAAATTAACAAGAGCATTCTAAAGCATAGTGAACAATAAGTGAAACTAACTCATCACCTAAATAGGTATACTGAGTTCCCAACCTCACTATGGATAATCTCACCATGTAACACAGTCCAGAATGTAGAATATAGAAAATAAAATCAAGGGTACCCTGCTACTACGTCCCCACTGGTTTTTAACTTTACCCCAATGACATACTTCCAATGTATATCTCTCCAAAGGCTTGCCCGAATACACCTAGGCTAAGCTCCATAATCTGCACCACGTGCACCACACAGGCTTTCCCGCAGACACCTGGGCCAAGCACCACACCATTCTCACAACTAGAAGTAACCTAGTATTTTCTGGGAGCCACCACAGCTCGCATAACGTGTATCATACGTCGTGTATTATACCTCAAGCCACTACAGCCCAAACGCCGAGTAAGGATCCTCAAGCCATCACAACCTATACACGTTACACCTATAGTAGTCCAGAGGATAATATATCTAGAATATATGTTTGTGAATAACCACAATACATTATAGTCCTCTACACACATATATATGGGGAAAACAAACTGATGTGCCTAATGGCACTATTATCTGCCTAGAGAAGAGAGCAGGGTCAAAGTGGGTAGTCATCCATTCACCCTCCCAAAAAACTATTGGGGGAAACACCCCGCCAGGGATCAGAATCCCCGGGGTGCCAATTTCTCTTACTAGCAGGGTGGAGTAGCATATAGAAACAGAAAAAGTACAGAATATGTTATAACTCACAACCACATTATGGGAATAACCTAGTCTTAGACACAACTGCAGCTAACGTCTCTCAGACTCTGGGATGCCGCTTCTAAGACTAGGTTTCCTATAAGCACACAACCATTTAAAGGTATTTATTAGATTACATCATTACCTTATTCATCAGTTCCACTTTACATTAATTAATTCTTCCAACATTAATTGACCATGATCAAAACCACATTAAATTAATTAGCATAACACCAAAGGTCAAATGTTCCTTCAATGTTACAACCTCATCATTATGTTCCAGCATCTCCATCCCCATGGGTTTACATCAATTATTCAAACATTCATTATAGAATTACTTTCCCATATTACCAGGAATTATAGAAAAGAATCCTATGGTATGAAACACAAGGGGGCTCTACACGGTGAGTAGATGTACTACACGTTGAATCTTTGCCGCCTATAGGGAGAGCATAGACCCATTCTCCCTTGAGAGGATAAACATAGGAAGCAGGTGGCATACCCCACGTGTCTTCACCTCCTTCGGAAGAAGGGTAAGCAAGACCAGCTGCCTTGAGGAGTGGGGAAAAGTAATGCAGATAAAAAACCAAGAATCCAAAAGCATCCAAAAAACACATCCATCCTATTCCATTATCCCTGGTGTCTTCCCTGACACCCGCATGAATAAACCAATGCATCTCACCACTCTAGGCATCATCTGTCGTCACAACGACATGGCCTCCCTACCTCCACATATCACAACAACCTCCAAGGGTCACATCACCACACCAGAAGGAGGAAAAAAACATCACATAAAAATTGGGCTCTTAGCCCTTTAACAAGGATTCCAGCCTTCAAACAACAAGAACCAACAGATTTCAGGTTTACCAACCAACTGAATTAAACACGCACATTCGCACCCATTGATTAACATCATGTTGGAACAACATCCATAAAAACAACAACTGGGTTCATTTACATACCTCTTTAACTTTAGATAATTAATTATCAATTATTTATGGCTTTACATTTGTTATCAATTTCATCAAGAGCAACAAGCTAACAATCAAGGCATATATATCACACTATCTAGCAAAACTATAGGCAAATCATTATCATGGTACAAAGCAACAACATGTGATTAAACCAATTATTTTAATAGAGTTCAAGTATTTAATTATGTCAATTTAAATTTTGATCCAAAGGGCTAAATCATGTTAACTCTACGATTGGACATAAACAATTAGAGAAGCCACTTATCCCCTACATCAACGGTTTTGACAGAACTACAACGGTCGAAGAACGCCCAAGAAGACTTGGTTGATTCTCCCAGGATCTTCCCTAGATCTCTTCTACTAACACAACCAATTCCAAATATCATCACAAATGACATCCACACACTTAGATCTACCCATAACGGGCGTAGATCTAAGATCCTGAGAGAAGAGGAGGAGTAGATCTAGGTAGATCTAATAAACCAACCAAAAAGGATCACTTACCTCGAGAAACCGGCTTCGATTCGCAAATAGAAGCCTCCAGATCACCTCCAAAACGCTTAGGAGAGGTTCTTCCACCTCTAATGAAGGGTAATCCCGAGTTATGGCCTCTTAGGGGATTAAACTAGGTAATTAATGGAAAAACGAGTTATATCCACAATTTTAGGAGCAAACTTTAAGTGCCTCCACGGTTTAACAAACCGTTTGCTAACCATGCATTAGATTCGACCTCGACAACCACTCCTTGCATGGTTACGCTGCACAGTTAGACAAAATGTGCACTAACCGTGCGTTAGCCACTGCCTCCAAAACCATCCTTGCATGGTTTGGCCACATGGTTTAGGCAAACCATGCGCCTCCCATGCGATGGCCATTACCCTTTAGATTTCCATAAAGGTCCACCCAAACACACCCTCAAGTTGTCTTGACTTCCTGAACACCTATATCACAACATTTTCACAGAGAAATGGACAGGAGGGGTCCAAGACATTACATATCTAATCAATAAATTATTAAATTTATAGAACCATTAACAATGAATGTATATAATCATGATATTTATTATTTTATTATGCCAAATTATAACTCTTTAAATGGAAAAAAATTAATCAACGATATTTCATATGACATGAGGACAATTTAATATGTATTACATGAGAGAATTATCCAAAATTAATTTATTTTCATAAATATGTAATCCTAAATTGAATAAAAATAATTCATGTGATGGATTCTAAATGGGCCAACAACACACGTTATATTTTATAGCAATTAATTGGATTCTACATCTAGACCCCTAGAATGTATTCATATGTATTTTTTCTTCCATATATAGTTGTATTAATTATATATTTTTCTATGTTTTATTTTATGATTATTATAGATTTTATTAGGTATTAATTTTGATTTTTTAATGTGATTCATTGTCTTTTTTTAACAATTCTTTTTGAATTGGTTCAAGAAAAGAAATCCAAATTTATTTCATTATTATGTGACTATATATTTTTATTTTAAAACCATGATATTGATGCTAATTTCTCTAAACATGGAACCAGTAATACCTAATAGTATCCCCTAAAACCTAATTATAATATTATTTTATACTGTAGTAATAGGAAATTAAAATAACATTCTTGGAAAATGTTTTATGAATATGACTTACCAACAAATTTTACTTCTAAAACTATTAATACAATAATATATTTAATAAAAAGTGCACTAATTTGAAATATTTTAATAAATATACCATATGGAATATGGTATCATATAAATACAAAAATAGATATATTATTGTTTTTTATGTGATTCTCAAATTGTAAACCAGATGGAAATTCATCGAAAATTTATATTAAATCTAATTAAGGTATATTTATATGTTATTCTACTAGAAAAAAATCATATTGTGTTTTCAATAATTTATCAATTATTTTTCAAGAATCATATCATGTGAATTTTTTTTGAAGTGGTTCATTTTATAAAAATGTAACCATAATTAATTAAATAAGTGATAACTTTTAAAATAATATATATTAACATCATTTTGATAAGAAAAAATATAATAAAATAGAAATTGATTTTGTGGAAAAAATTATTAATGGTTGGATTCCATTTAACCTGAATGTATCTGATAAAAATATACTAGGACACTTTAGAAAAACACATTAGATTTTATTAATCTAATTACAGATAATGTAATTATAATTAAAAGGACTATAAAATACATATAACATCTTCTTACCTTTTATGTCAAATAAAACAAACATTTATAGAAGAAACCCTAGTAGATGAACGTTGGGTTGTTACTATAAAATATTAATTAAACCACTTCAAAAGGATCACGATATTGAAAATAGTTGATATATCCTATGTTTATCATGTTATATGATCAAAATTATTTATTATCAATAAGAAAAATGCTGTTTTTGAAATAACAATAAATAAATATAAACATCTACATAATTTTTAAAATCAATAATAAATTATAGATTATGATGAAATCAATTCCCCAACATCTATAATAAAGGATTTTGGATTATTATATAGTAAGCATCATATATGAATTTTAAAATATATTATATGGATGTAAAATATTCTTTTGAAAATAATTTCCAATTGGAGGATTTTTATATTGAAAATTATCATGGTTATGAAAATCACTATTTTCCAAATTCAATTTTTAATCATACTAAAAGAAATTATAGTCTAAAAAATCCCTGAGAGATTTGTATATGAAGTTATATTCATTAATTTTATCAAATGTTTCTTCAATAGGTAAGGATGATCAAACATTATTTTAAAAAACATAATACTATGATATCATGTCAATGAAAATATATATTTATGATTAATTTTTTATATAAAAGTAAATATGTATTTATTTAATTTTCAATACCAAGAAAAAATAATTTTAAATGAGTAATATGGGTGGGTTAAATTACTTTATAGGATTTAAAATTTTTCCAAAAATCATTGGTAATGTTATAAATACAAAAATATACATACTATAATTACATAAAAGGTTTTTATGTGAATGTGGTAATGTTAATAATACACATATGAATTCTAATAAAAATTGATTATATTATTTTGGGGAAGATGCTTTCAATAGTTTTTAATGATGAAGATAAATGATTTTACTGTATTTCATAGATATTAGAGGAGTTGTAATTTTTTTGAATTATTTTTTTGACTTTTATATAATTCTATAGAATCTAATTTGAAATATTATAAATTAATTTTAATATATTTAAATAGAATAATTTATGTGTCCTTATATTTTCATATATTATTGGATTCTAATATAATAAAAAATTCACATGATGAAATTGGTGGTTGTATACTAGATATGAAATGTACATTAACAAAATTCCATTTTCATGGTAAATCACATATATCCTAGTTTAGTAAAAATTAACACTCTATCAATTTATCTTCTACAGAAGAAAAAAATATAACATTAGTATATGTTTTCCACATGTGATGCAGATAAAACAATCCTTGATGAATTTTGGATTCAATTATAATAATGTATATGTTCTGTTTGACAAAAATAGTACTATAATTATTTGTTTGAATATTTTATGTCATTCAATAACAATGAAAATAAATAGAATGATTCATTTTCTACGAGATCACTATTAAAAATGTGATATTTATATTGAATTATTCATTATTGATTATTTTTTGGAAGATATTATTACAAATCCCGTTTAGTGTGAGAATTTATTTTCGTAAAATTCAATTTGTTTTAAAATATTTATATTTATTAAAAAAAATTAAATAATTTTTTATCTAAAAAATTAAAATTTAATTATTTATTATTTCATTTAGTTTAATGAATAAAGTAAAAGTAATATTACATATTTTTCTGGGTATTAAAACATTTTAAATAGAAATTTATTTATTTTCATGTCTTTATTAATATTATTTATTTATTTATTAGTTAGAAGTAAACTTAAAAAAATAGGTTACATAATGGGATTAGGATTTCAATAAGTGAATGATTATAAAATATGATCTTCATTGTTTTTAATTCCCTTATATATCCAACATTTGAAGCCTATCCATTATCTCTAACCACTCCATCAACGTTCGAACTTCAAATGACCAGTTAAAATATGAATGTCGACATGGGAATGTGATAGAAGCCCATTATTTTCTATTATATTTCAAGGAATAGTAAAAAAATTTATTTTTGGAAAATCGATACATATAGAATGGTTGAAGCGAACTCATATGTTGCTCACAGAATATGTTTAGTTTCAAGGTTGGAATGATGTGATTGATGATAATAAATATTTATTTATTCTTAAAAATTATTTATATGAGTATATAATGAATTTAGTGTTTGATTTAATATTTAAATATTACATAGGCACATCAAATTTTAATTGGAAAAATGTTGTAGTTTCTTCTATTGTTAAATTTATTTTTTTTCAATATCCTCATGAGGGATAATTTGTATTCTTTAATATGAAGGTTGTGAAAATGTCAAATCATATATCCCAATATATGTAATTATAATCCAAAAAAAATCATTGATGATTAATGGATATTAAAATACTATCCATATGTTATCTTATTTTATTTGTTTTTTAAAAAAAAATGAAGTTGATTTAAATGATGGTGATTTGGATAAATTTGACAAAAGTAATAGCATATCATCCATTTTATTAACACCTCTATCATTTAGGAATTTTTTATTCACATAAATTACAATTATTGAAATATTTTATAAACATATTTATTTAATATAAAAATTATCTTCATGACCGTGGAATGGAGGTAATTAACATTATTATCTAAATTTTGATAATATATATTTTTCATAAGTTTATTAAGGGAAAAAATAAGAATACTATAATGGAAAATGAAATGTTTTCTGAAAAAAAAATCATTTCTAAAAGATAGGTTAATCATGGTAACCATACCTAAAATTAAATTAAATTTTAACACATTAATAAAATATAACTAAAAATTTACATTTATTTTTTGAAATCATTAAATATAAACTATCTTAGGGTTATGTTTTTATTTTGTTGATAAGAATCATTTTTTGATTAATATTGATAAAAACTATATTTGAATTGTAAAACTACTTCTAATTTAAAAAATTTATATTGTTGAACTATTATTTTAAATTGTTTTAAAGTGAAAATAGTTCATGTATACATATATTAATCCAAATTAAGACATTCGAATGAATTTGATATTTAATGATATTATAATTTTTTAACTATTGGTGTTTTTAACACTAAAAACATGGTTTCTCGTCATGTATGAGAAAGTAATTTTAAATTTTCTTTTATCACATTTATAAATTAAAGTTGTAAATATTGAATCTATAAATTGAATTAGAATAATTAATAATTTCAAATAAGGGAAAAATAATTTTGGACCGAATTGATTAGTGAAGAAAATAAAAATTAATTGCTTTGAATAAGGAAAAATGTTTTCTCTTAGTGGTTGAAAATAGATTATAATGTGCATGAATAACACAATACTTGTCCCAAGCCAATGTTTTGAACATAATTCAACACACATGACATTATGATCTAATTTTATATTTTTTGGATCATATTTTCATTAATTTGAATTCTATATTAAGTTATTTAATGATATTTAAAAAAATTTAACTTCCTTTTGTTTAATGATAATAAATATTTTCATTAGGGGAAATTCATAATTTTGGTTATAATTATTATTAATTATTAATTTATTTTTTATAATGATAATTTATTCAAATTATTTTACGATATATGTGTAAATTAAATTCTTTCAAAAAAAATGATTTATTTAGATAATAATTAAATAAATCAAATAATGTGAAAAAATTAAATGTGAATAAAATTGAATGAGTTATTGTGTTAAATTATTATTTACATGAACAAATTAATTATAATATATTATGAATATTATGGATTTGAGTGTCATGATTTTATTTAATTTGGATTAATGAATTTTTAAATAATCATGTCGTAATTGACATTGATTTCATTTTATAGTAATTGATATATTGTCAATTGATTTAAAATTATTAAAAACACATTCATCTATAAATTTATATTTAATAATAAAAAAATCAAATATGGTCGGTAAATGGATCAATTGTTCTATTCTCATGATGATTTTTCCCATTTGAGAGAAAAAACATATTTAGTGATTCTACGGTTAAATAAGTGATTGTTTCACCTTACAAGCACTTGTTTTGACATTATTTTCCAAAATAAAAAGGATTAATAATTTAAAAATTATAATTAATATTGATAATAACTGAGTAGAATTTGTCTAAAATGTATCAATCAATCAAAATATCAATGAATCTATTATTGATGTTACAAAAATATTTAACATGATGATAAAATTGTAAAATAAGGAAGATTCAATGATATAAATGAAATGTTTCAAACACGTAAATAAATCGGTGGTGGATGTTTGGAATGACAATATCATCCATAAAACCCACTTAAATATCCATTTTGGTTTAAATTTAGTTAATTTTCACCACTAAATAGTAAATACTTATGTTTATTAACATGATTTCAACTCATTCTAAACAATAAAAGGCCACACACTCTCCCCACATATTCACACCACTCAAGACATTTATATAAACCATGACATACACATATAACATCCAAAATTCCCTCCTATAATCCTATAATCCTTATTTTGTGTTTAAATCCATCCTTTGAATGCTTTAGTTTAAACCCATTGAATTTAACCAAAGAAGGTGTAATGATCTTGAAACAAGTTTTTTATTTTATATCATCTTTTATATCGAACAATTAATTTTATATCGTACATATAAAATAACAACATTATTTAAATTATATTAAGATGTTTTTATTTTATCGGTAGGACCAATGAACACACACACATATCCATCAATGGGGTTTTAATATCATCATTATTGTGTATTGTAACACCTGAGATTTTTATGAGTAATATTTTGTTCAAAGGAATCTTTCACAACACACTTTCTTGGCTTACTTTACACGCAATCGCGACCTTCCTCGATAGCTTGCGTCGTACGCAATACCGAGTTTCACTAAACAACGATATGCTATTAAATTATTATTAAAACTAGCCGTTATGAATAGTAATAACCACTTTTTGAAATTTTATAAATTTTATTTTTCAAAATGGACTTCATTTTTGGATTCGGAAAACCGAAATTAGCCTAGGGTGAAATTTTGGTATTTTTCTGAAAACTTTCAATTTTTGATGAATAGTGAAACAACTAAGTGGTAGGTTAAAAACTGAATTTTGCATAAAAATTAATTTTACTGCTTCTGTGAATGGAATTTCAAAAATCCTACAGACACGGTTGATATCAGTAAGTAAAATGTGGTTCAATGGGATAAAAATAATTTTTTGGAGAATAGTAACTTTTTACTTTTTTTACAGCGGTTAATAGTAAATAGGGTAACTAAGGGTAAATATGATATTAATATTACCCTAACACATGTCATAATTCTATTGGATAAGTGTAATTCGACCAAAAACAACCTTATGAATAAAATATGACCATTTAGGCCCACTTGAGTTAGATTAGGACATTTATTATTAATTTATTTAAAGAAGGGTTAAAAGAGTTAAAATCAAAGTTTAATAAGTAAATCATTTTTAATATGGGGTTATACATAAGATAAATTCTAGAATAAATATTAATTGGAAAGATAAAAAGATTTCCTACATAATGGTATTTTATTTATAATTTTTAGACATTAAATAATTTAATTTAATTATGACACAATGATGATGCAGTAATTATCTTATTTATGAAACATTGACATAATTGATGTTAGAAACACCAAAATAAACTTAATTTGAGACTTTTTATGAATTACACTAATTTTCTAGGTTACTATGATATATTAGTGTTGCTTTAATCAACCTGGTTCGAACATATAATTCTGTTATGACTTTCACAAAAATCATATATCAAATAGTGTCAAAATTGACACAAAATAGTTTTTAAATCAAATATTATATTATTAATTGTTATTTTATTCCTAAAAATATAAGGTTCGGCCAAATGACTTAGATAAGGATATATATATTAATAATAAACAATTTGGGGTTCGTTTGGCAAGTTATAGTAACTGTATTAACTATATAGTGAATGAAAAGAAAAAGACATGGTAAAAGTAAAATTATTTAATTTAGAGTTAAATCTAATTGATAAGGTTAAAATAAAACCCTAAACTTGTCTAAATCCTATTGGTTGATAGGATTTCGACCCATCCCCACTTTAGCTTCGAAATTAGACCCTTTGGAACCATTATAAACCGATTTTGACTTTAATATAAAATAATATTTTGAGATATTCCTAAGGTGCCCCTCTCCTCCCTTATAAAAGGGCACCTCCTCCCCCTCCTCCTCACAACAATTTGAGCACTCAAGCTCGGCCAACCCCTGCCATTTTCTCCTCTCCACTTCCCTAGAATAATCCTAGAGGTCCTGGTCCTCTTTAAAGACCAATCTTAGTTCCCTAATTGGAGGATTCAAAGAGGCGTTCCAAAGAAGAGGTAATATCCATTACCGATCTTTTCAATTTATTTCTTATTCAACTTCTTCTTCTTTAGTTGTTTCATGATAAAGTAATAACATCAGTATTACTTACATACTGATATGTTATTATAAATATGAAACAACCCTAATTCACCTTCTATCCATCCTATGGAAAAATGAAATCACCGCGCGTGCGTACGTACGGAATACCGTCTCCATGCTGTGGTGTAATCTATTTTCCACCACCAACTTACAAGGATGGGTATAATGGTGTAATGAGTAACTATTTATGATTATTATAAAGTAATATTGATACTGAAATAATATATATATACTCCAATTCAATTCCACGATCATAGGAACGATATCATCACTCATGCGTACGTACGGAATACCGTCTCCATGATGTGATGCGACTCGTTCTACATGATCATCATTACATAGTAATTATATAAATGAATTGAATGAATAAATATGATATATTTTACACTAATACCATTCTGGATATAAGGTATCTATAACCTTAAAATAAGAATAATAATTTATTCGGCAACACACGCATAAGAACAAAAGGCAATAAAGACCCGTGTAACAAGTAACAATGGAATATTACTAACAAGAAGCTAAGAATATGACCATATATGATATCATATCAATATGTATGATTCTGGAATAAGTCAATAACATTATTTCAACCATTATACAGGAGATTTGGACACGTACAAAGAAAATCGGACCTAAGGTAAGGGAAATATCACAATCTCATTTTTATCCGAGATTGTTTATTCATAAGAATTTACTGGGGTGTATTTTATCATCCACATACATGTTTCATCAATATGTAATATTATTTCTGTCCACCTACAATTGTTTAAATCCATTTTTACCCTTCGGTGAGTTTTTAGTAATAGGTATGAAAGAAATCTTTTTTCATTTTTCGAACGAGGTACTTTTTGACTTTTCCTACAAAAGTACGAAGAATGTTTTTTTTAACTTATATGGCGTGAATGGATTTTTAAAACATTATTTCCAAGAAACATCCTTGACAATTTTTCAAGTTTATTTTTAATCAACTTATTTTATTTTAAAGTCGCATGACATGTTATGAAAGGAAAAATGTTTTTGAATTAGAAAGGATATTTTCCTCAAGAATGGAGTTCAAGTATTTTATCAAAATTATTTTCCATCTAAGATAATAAAAGGGTTCTGTTTTTATCCCTATTATTACATTGGTTTGATTATGTTGTTATGGAAATATTTTTATGAATTCCTTTATCTTATATGAATTGTTTTATGATGTCATGTTGTTTAAGAATCCCATTTTTATATCATGGGTTACGCTATGATGTATGGTTTATGATTATGTGGCACACATAAGAAAGGATTCATTATAAGATGGGTGGGACCTATATCTCTCTCCAATGCATTGGGTAAAGATTTTATATCTCATGAGATAGACATGGCTGGAACGGTAGGTTATACCGGTTCAGTGAAACAGGACTGGAACGAGGGTGACTTGGTTCAGAAAGGGACTTTGTCCAATAAGATAGTCTTGGCAATGAGTCATGACTAACAAGAAATGATTTTCCATGATTATGTGTGCATGCCACAAAGTTTCAAGTTTCATGTTATGATTATGGGGATCTCATTTTCACTTCTATGATTTGTTCCATGTTAAGATATTATGATCTCTTTGCAGGTTATGATTTTCAAAAAGATATGATATGATTTTTATTTCTTTTATTTTCCCTTGCTGAGCATTTGAGCTCACCCTTTTATGTTTTCTTTTCCCCAGGTCAGGAAGATGGATATTAAGTAGAATATGCTAAAAGGGACCCTAGATATGATGAAATAAATGGGAGACACTGTAGAAGATTTATGAACCAGTTGTTTATGTTTCCCAGTTTCTAAAGACACTATACCTATACGGTCCTTTGTGGTTTTGTCATATGTTGTAATAAGTGTGCTTCAATTTTGAAGTATTAACAATGTATGTAAAGTATGGGTCGTTATAGTTGGTATCAGAGGAAAGGAATAGTCAACCATTGGAAACTAGGATGTGAAATCCTTAGTAAGAACCCTAAGGATAAGTCTAAGCATAGAACACGATCTTAGTGTTTTAGAAATTCCCATGAATACCCTAGGATAAGACCTTAAGTGTGAAATTTTATCCTTGATTATGTGGTTTTCCTATTATAATTAGTGTTGCTCACACTATTCTTCTTGGTTTTAGTCAATGGATGGAACCCGAAGGAATCGTGTTAATGGGGAATGTGATGGGCAATGCAATGATTTCCCCCTGAGCAACCAAACGATATTGGAGCTGGAATGCAAAATCTTGTAGCCATGCTCACACAACTTTCTCAAGCTATGAATCATGCAGGACTTCCAAGCGAGCAATGGAAGGAGCAACATTCTGTTGAATCCTTCATGAGGCAGCGTCCACCTTCTTTCAGTGGGTCTACTGATCCATTAGTTGCTGAACAATGGTTTAGTACTACTAAAAAGATATTTTCAGTTCTTTAGTGTTCTGAACATGATAAAGTCATCCTAGAAGTGTATCGTTTGGAAGGAGATGCTGATCAATGGTGGAATCTTATTAAGAATACGAGGCAAAGGGATGAATTTGAGTCTATGGAATGGGACGAGTTCAAGAACTTATTTTTTAATATGTACTTCCCTCGTATTCTCCGAACAAAGATGGAGAAAGAGTTTCTTGAACTGAAGGAAAGGGATGATGAATTTGTTGGTACCTATGAAGCAAATTTTACAAGACTTGCAAGGTACGCTTCTGGTATTATTATCCATCCTAAGAGTAAGATCGATCGATTCTTTAGTGGCTTAAAACCAAGTCTTCGAAGGGCGTTAGCCATAAGGGACTTCAATAGCTATGAGGAAATCGTTCGATGTGCTCTCAATGTCGAGATGGAGATTGGAGTAACCCATCAGTCACATGGGTTTGATAAGAAGAGGAAGATGGAATTCAAAGGAAAATCTAAAGAGAACACTGAAAAGAAGATGAGCTTTCCCTTATGCTCAAAGTGTGGAAAGAAACATGGAGGGAGTTGTCTTAAAGGGACAAGTAAATGTTTCAAATGTGGAAAGGAAGGTCACTGGGCATTTGAATGTCGCGATAATGGGAAGAAGATGTCTAATGATGCAAACAAAGGAAGGGATACACAAAATGAACCTACTACACTTCAATGTTTCAAGTGCAAGTAGATGGGGCATTATGCCAATCAATGCCCAAATCCAAGGGTTGATGATGATGGTCGACGTCAACAAAATCTTAAGGCTAAAGACAAAGGAAAGTCACATGCAATTTCTATCAACGATGTGGAGTACGATAACGAAGTAGTGAAAGGTACACTTACCATCCACTCTAAAGTAGCAAATGTTTTATTTGATTCTGGATCCACCCACTCTTTTATTTCTGAAAAATTTTCTAAGGGTATCACCGTATTACCTCAACAATTAGATGTTGAGTTAGCTGTGACAACACCTAATGGCACAACAGTCGCATCAAAAGTTTATAATTCTTCTCCGATCAAAGTTTGTGGGAAAGTGCTTCCTGCAAATCTTGTGATCCTTCCTTTAGTGGAATTTGATGTGATTCTTGGCATGGATTGGCTTTCTCTACATGGTGCTCATATCAATTTCCAAAAAAGGGAAGTCACATTTCATATTCTAGATCAATCTACGATCGTCTATCGATGCAAGGATGAATATAACCTTCCAGTGGAAATTCCTTCCATCTTATGGGTCTTGATTCCACTAAATGAAGGTTATTTATCTCAAATGGTTGGTGAGAAACTTACGATTAAGAATATGCCCATCGTACGGGAGTTTGATGATGTCTTTCCGGTGGAATTACCGGGTCTTCCACCAAATCGTGAAGTTGAGTTTTCAATAGAACCCGTACCGGGTGCTTTGCCTATTTCAAAGACACCTTATAGAATGGCCCCAATTGAGTTGCAGGAATTGAAGAAGCAACTCCAAGAGAATCTTGATAAGGGATTCATACACCCTATTGCATACCTTGGGGAGCACCTGTTCTATTTGTTAAGAAGAAAAATGGATCAATGAGACTCTGCATTGATTATCGAGAACTTAACAAGATCATTATCAAGAAAAAATATCCTCTCCCATGCATTGATGACTTATTTGACCAACTACGCGGAGCTCAATACTTTTCCAAGACTGATCTTCGTTCAGGGTATCATCAATTAAGGGTCAAAAGGGAGGATATACCAAAGACGGCTTTTCGTACAAGGTATCGACACTATGAATTTATAGTGATGCCATTTGGTCTTACTAATTCCCCCGCTATCTTCATGGATCTAATGAATAGAGTCTTTAGAGACTATCTTGATCAATTTTTGGTAGTCTTTATAGATGATATTCTTGTCTATTCAAAGAGCAAAGAAGAGCATGAAGATCACTTGAGAATTATATTAAAGACCCTGAGAAAGGAGAAGCTTTATGCCAAATTTACCAAGTGTGAATTTTGGCTTCAAAAAGATGCATTTTTGGGTCACATAATCTCAAAAGAGGGGATATCTATGGATCCAGCATAAACAGAAGTTATCGAAAGATGGTCAAGACCAACAAAGGTAATGATGATGCAGTAATTATCTTATTTATGAAATATTGACATAATTGATGTTATAAACACCAAAATAAATGTAATTTGAGACTTTTTATGAATTAAACTAATTTTCTAGGTTACTATGATATATTAGTGTTGATTTAATCAACTTGGATCGAACATATAATTCTGTTATGACTTTCACAAAAATCATATATCAAATAGTTTCAAAATTGACACAAAATAGTTTTTAAATCAAATATTATATTATTAATTGTTATTTTATTCCTAAAAATCTAAGTTTCGGCCAAATGACTTAGATAAGGATATATATATTAATAATAAACAATTTGGTGTTCGTTTGGAATGTTATAGTAAGTGTATTAACCATATAGTGAAAGAAAACAAAAAGACATGGTAAAAGTTAAAATATTTAACTTAGAGTTAAATCTAATTGATAAGGTAAAAATAATACCCTAAACTTGTCTAAATCCTATTGGTTGATAGGATTTCGACCTATCCCCACTTTAGCTTCGAAATAAGACCCTTTGTAACCATTATAAACCGATTTTGACTTTAATATAAAATAATATTTTGAGAAATTCCTAAGGTGCCCCTCTCCTCCCTTATAAAAGGGCACCTCCTCCCCCTCCTCACACCAATTTGAGCACCCAAGCTCGGCCAAACCATGCCATTTTCTCCTCTCCACTTCCCTAGAATAATCCTAGAGGCCTTGGTCTTCTTCAAAGACCAATCTTAGTTCCCTAAGTGGAGGATTCAAAAAGGCATTCCAAAGAAGAGGTAATATCCATTACCGATCTTTTCAATTTCTTTCTTCTTCAACTTCTTCTTATTTAGTTTTTTCATGATAAAGTAATAACATCAGTATTACTTACATATTGATATGTTATTATAAATATGAAACAACCCTAATTCACCTTCTATCCATCCTACGGAAAAATGAAATCACCGTGCATGCGTACGTACGGAATACCGTCTCCACGCCGTGGTGTAATCTATTTTCCACCACCACCTTACAAGGATGGGTATAACGGTGTAATGAGTAACTATTTATGATTATTATAAAGTAATTTTGATACTGAAATAATATATATATACTCCAATACAATTCCACGATCATAGGAACGATATCATCACTCGTGCGTACGTACGGAATACTGTCTCCACGATGTGATGCGACTCGTTCTACATGATCATCATTACATAGTAATTATATAAATGAATTGAATGAATAAATATGATATATGTTACACTAATACCATTATGTGTATAAGGTATATATAACCTTAAAATAATAATAAGAATTTATTCGGCAACACACGCATAAGAATAAAAGGCAATAAAGACCCGAGTAACAAGTAACAATGAAATTTTACTAACAAGAAGCTAAGAATATGACCATATATGATATCATATCAATATGTATGATTCTGGAATAAGTCAATAACATTATTTAAACCATTATACAGGAGCTTCGGACACGTACAAAGCAAATCGGACCTAAGGTAAGGGAAATATCACAATCTCATTTTTATCCGAGATTGTTCATTCGTAAGTATTTACTGGGGTGTATTTTATCATCCACATCCATGTTTCATCAATATGTAATATTATTTCCATCCACATACAATTGTTTAAATCTATTTTTACCCTTCGGTGAGTTTTTAGTAATAGGTATGAAAGGAATCTTTTGTCATTTTTCGTACGAGGTACTTTTTGACTTTTCCGACAAAAGTACGAAGAATGTTTTTTTAACTTATACGGCATGAATGGATTTTTAAAACATTATTTCCTAGAAACTTCCTTTACAAGTTTTCAAGTTTATTTTTAATCAACTTCTTTTATTTTAAAGTCGTATGACATGTTATGAAAGGAAAAAAATTTTGAAGTAGAAAGGATATTTTCCTCAAGAATGGAGTTCAAGTATTTTATCAAAATTATTTTCCATCTAAGATAATAAAAGGGTTCTGTTTTTATACCTATTATTACATTGGTTTGATTATGTTGTGATGGAAATATTTTTATGAATTCCTTTATCTTATATGATTTGTTTTATGATGTCATGTTTTTTAAGAATCTCATTTTTATTACATGGGTTACGCTATGATGTATGGTTTATGATTATGTGGCACACATAAGAAAGTATTCATTATAAGATGGGTGGGACCTATATCTCCCTCCAATGCATTGGGTGAAGATTTTATATATCATGAGATAGAAATGGCTGGAACGGCAGGTTATACCGGTTCATTGAAACAGGACTGGAACGAGGGTGACTCGGTTTGGAAAGGGACTTTTTCCACTAAGATAGTCTTGGAAATGAGTCATGACTAACAAGAAATGATTTTCCATGATTATGTGTGCATGACACAAAGTTTCAAGTTTCATGTTATGATTATGGGGATCTCATTTTAACTTCTATGATTTGTTCCATGTTAAGATATTATGATCTCATTGCAGGTTATGATTTTCAAAAAGATATGATATGATTTTTATTTCCTTTATTGGCCCTTGCTGAGCATTTGAGCTCACCCTTTTATGTTTTCTTTTCCCCAGGTCAGGAAGATGGATATTAAGTAGAATATGCTAAAAGGTACCCTAGATATGATGAAATAAATGGGAGACACTGTAGAAGATTTATGAACCAGTTGTTTATGTTTCCCAGTTTCTAAAGACACTATAACTATACGGTCCTTTGTGGTTTTTTCATATGTTGTAATAAGTGTGCTTCAATTTTTAGGTATTAACAATGTATGTAAAGTATGGGTCATTATATGTATAGTGGACTACCACCTCTCAAACTGATATCATTTCTTATTCCTTTTCCTATTTTATGGGTTTGTTATAATAAAGGAAATACTATATTATATATTATATAAAAGTTATATATGAATTTTTTTCTTCATGATTTATTATTTCACACATAAAATTATTCTTTAAATTTTATGGGGAATATGATAATGTTATTTTTGTGTATAGTTAACTACAGCCTCCTGGAATGAAGCAATTTATTTCCAAATTACATGGAATTTAATTTGGATTGGTTAAATAAACATATGATATATATATTAAATAATATTTTTTATATGATGATAATACGTATATATATATATATATATCATTTACTTTATTCTAATACATTAAGAAAACAGAAACAACATTCCTGAATATGTATGGCTTATTATCCCATTAATCATGTATTTCAATTCATATCACTAACTTTTATGTTTTTATCATAATTTATATAAATATATATATATATATATGATAATTATATAGTGTATTAAATTCGTTATAATTTGAAATATTTTCAATATTTTTGTATCATTAATTACATTTGAAAACTTATTCAGAAGACAAATTATTCATTACCTGAACCATAACAATAACATGAGATTGATAGTAAATGGGGAATATAAGGTCATTATAATATCTTATATGGTAGGATGTAGATTTATATGATTCTATTATAGATTTATAACAA
This sequence comes from Viscum album, assembly GCA_963277665.1. Classification (NCBI taxonomy): domain Eukaryota; kingdom Viridiplantae; phylum Streptophyta; class Magnoliopsida; order Santalales; family Viscaceae; genus Viscum; species Viscum album. The sequence goes on along the minus strand of OY728152.1, from coordinate 859,995,636 downwards.
TTTATTATTTATTTTAAAAAAGTACTGAATGTGTGTAAATGATTTTAGGATGTAAAAGTATTTTTGTATAGCTTTTAATTTCTAGAGAAAAGTCCCATATTTAACATATGTTCTTTAATTTGGTCAATATAATTCCCAATAATGTATTTTGTGATTGTTATATAATATTTTATTGGTATTTACATATCTATTTTTTATCTATCTTAAATGGGGTTTACATTTCCAAAGTGACCAAATTGATAAAATAATTTTGTCTCAATTTTTCTTATTTGATATGAATGATACGGTAAGCACCTATATTACTTCATAATGAGTATATATATCCCATTTAACGTTTAATATCACGAATTTTCAATAAATATTATATTTTATTTTAATTTTTTTAAAACTTCATGGGGATTAAAATTCCATGTTATCCACATTGTAATTATTTTATTTTCAATCTCATTTTTTATTGGGATTGTTCTTGAATATGCTTAAAATGATAAAATATTATGATCTTCCACTCAATAAATTTCATGAATTTTATTAAAATATGGTTATTTATTATATATTTATGTAATGGTACCATTTTTGCACTATTTGGTTCATAATAGAAATAATAATTTGTTTTTAAAATAATATGACTTTATATCTATCATTATTTGGGAATTGTTTTTCATTCAAACTCATGATTTCTGAATAGGGTTTTGAAATATTTTATGTCCTATTTTTTTCAATGTAGAAATTATATTTTCTTCAATAAATGTTTCATGTTTTTAATTATTCCATTAAATTAAAGGGTTATTTTCAATGAAATGTATTTTATAAATTTATTTATGTTTCAGAAACAATTTTCCATGAAATTATTGTTTCCTAAATCAATGTATTAAAAGATATATAAAAACAATTTTCCCTCTAAGATGAAGTCAATTTTTAAAACATGCGATTTATAGGGGATATTATGTATGGATACCATTCTTATTATTTCTCTGAATGGATTACTTTTTTGATCTAATGTTTTTTATGATGCATTTTTCATCCATGGGTTATACCCTTATAATGTTATTATCAACCTTTATTCTTTTCAAGAGTTATACTATGACCAAATGAATATGAATCCTATCTATATTTCAATTTTTATGAAATGATGAATGTTTTTTTGATACCAATATCATTTCATGGGATATGATATTAGGATTTTTCATGATATTTTGGAACACGTAAATATGGTTTTTCATTATCTTGTGGGGGAACTATATATCCCACTAATGCATTGGGTAAATGAGATAAAAATGTCTAAATTGTGTAGTGATCCTAGTAATGTATTATGTGGATTCCACAGGGGATGGTTGTGTGTCCCACATTGGAGGGGTAGCCACCAATGTTTGAACATGATTACATGCTCACAATGTTATGCATGGACATGATTACATGTTCAAATTGTTTTTCTTGGACCGAGATTCTTGTCAATAATTTTATTTAAGGGACTGATATGAATTCTTTAAAAAATGGGTGAACCTATTTCCATCTACACATGTATAATTTGTCATGATATAATGTGTATTCTCCAAATATATGAATTGAGGAAATTTGATTTATTCATTTTTCTTGTTCATCGATTTTTATTTGATTCAAGGATTTAGCCATGAAATATTGATAACAAGATTCATGTTTATTAAATTTTTTATGTAGGGTAATGGTTTAATTTATTATGATCATATTCTATTACTATTATACTTCATTCATGATTTTTTATCTTTATTATCTACCCTTACTGATCATTTGATATAATAATTTATTATGTTATCTTTCCCAAGGATATGAATTAAGGTTTTATGTAAGGTTTTCTTGTGATGAGTACTAAATAGGGAAGATCATTATATTATATGTTGGAGATCTTTCTCCAATATTGATGTTTTTTATTTCATGTTTTCAATGGAACTATGTTATTATATTCCCCTATATTGCGTCTAAATAATATAATGAATGTTAATCTAAAAAGATGTAATATCCTTGTATGAGATGCATGTGGTTACTATTAATTCTATCAATAGAATGATATTGTTATCCTTTAAAAATATAATGAAAAATCATTTTTTATATCCCTAGTGACATTTATAATGATATGTCAATTTATTCCTCTATGTATCAGTCTACCGATGATTCAATGTTTAGGAAAATGTCATGAATTTTATAAGTGGATTGATGGAGAGGTTGCAATGAAATTACATTCTTTTTTGGATAATGAAAATTTTTATGGATCTAGAATATATTAATATAAGGGTAATAATCAAAAAACATATTAATTTAGATTTGATCATGAACTAGGGTTGAATCATGATCCATGCTGGAATGTTGATTTTGAAAATCATGGGGGTATGATTTGAAAATAAAAACACATTAAGACTCGTCATGGAGGAAATAAATATATGGATATAATTAATTACATATTATGAACAAAATATTAAATAAATTAAGGAATGTGTCATGATATTTAAATATTATAATATATTATTCAGATTAAATAATTCCCACAATGATTTGTTTGTTTTAGTTAGTAGAAGTAACAAGAAGTAACTAGGTTAACATTGAATGTGATAGATATTTTTTAATGAGAAATCAATTGAGTTGATAACGTGAGTAATGGATATCATAATCATTATTAATCGGTTCCCATGGAACATAATTAACAATGTTTAACATAATCAAATCCCAGACATCCCATATAATATAATTAAATAGTTATATTATACATCTGGTAAAGGATAGAAAATATGAAATACTTTTCATTTTTTTTGTTATTAATGTTGAATGGAAATAGATTGTGGTTGTCTTCGAGGTACATAGAGATGTTTTGACTATGTAAAATAATTTCATAAAGAAGGTAAAAAAACAAGAAGATGAATATTTTAGTTAATGTAATGGATTAGAATTATGTCCTCCCTATTATATCAATGACTATTAATATATTAAATGTGGAATGTATTTAATTATTCAAGTTGTTGTTTGATGTGGGAAGATCGTGAAGGGAATCAGTAGATGGTTCGAGTGATGGTTATAAGGATGATAATTAAGAGACTAAAAATGAAATATGTAAGGAAATAAAAATTAATTAATTATATGATTATTGCCAGAAAATTGATTAATAATGATGTACAATAAATGTAGTGTTTATGCATTTCAATTTAAATATTATGTTTCATTAATCATCAAATGCATATGTATTTTTCGAAAATAAATTCATCATTATGGATTCAACACAATATTTATAATGATACTAATGGACTAGAAAAATGATTAAATTCATTGGTGATATTATTGGAAAACACATAGTTAAGGGAATGATCATAAATAATAATTCTCTGATTTTGAGGTTATAGCTTTGGCATAAAGAAATGATTGATTTCTATAAATAAAATTGTATAGTACTGGTTACTTTTATAATTAATAATGACTTGTTTATAATGTGTTTTATGCTATCATGAATATTTTTGAATACATTTTTGGAGTTATGGAATATATCAAATTATTATTATTCTATAGAAACATGTCTCTTTATAATATGGTTTATCAAAATTAATGTTATTGAAATTTTCACGAGATTACATGATTAATGTATTCAAATGTTTTTAGGTGAAATTCAATAAATTAATTATCATATTTACTTATTAATTTTATGATTATTTTTAAAAATTCATTGACCTTCCTTATAATGACTGATGAATTAATCTGGTTGAAGGGTTAATATGGTTAAAAATTTATGAAATCTTTTTTTTACATTCAATGATGTTTTCGATATTAATGTGTAATTTCCCCGATTAATATTTATGAATATTGGATAACCAATGATAACTATTTAATTTTAATGATAAATAGTTATATAAGGAATGACTATTATTGATCTTATTATCTATTAGTTATTTTGTAATAAAAATTTCACCATCATTTCAATAAGAATTCAATGAAGAATAAATTTATTAATGAAAACCAAAGGGTGATATTTTTTTGATATCACATATCTATATCCTATCATTAAAATTATCTAGATTTTTTAAAAGGATCATATAATATATTTTGTTCACTTATCATCATTTCTTATGATATAAATGAAAATTTTCATCCTTTTTGATTTATGGTTGTTTGGTTGTTAACATTCCCATGATCACCCACTATCATGAGATGAGTGATCTCTAAAATAAGGACCTTCCCTTAAACATTATATAATCATGAGTTAAATCATGAATTCACATTCAGGATATTTTCAGGATTAGGGTTTTAGAGAATTAGGCCATAATTATTATGCTTGAGCTTGAATATTACATATAGACACTAATACTTAGTACCCATTTTTTTATAAAATATAATCTCTTAAAAATAAAAATTTCTAGTTCAATGTTTTAGACTTCTGGACATTTCATGTATCACATCATTCTCCCTATTCAACTTCACGTCCTTTAAAAAACATTTCAAAAACATTGGATGTTCAAAAAGCTCATTAAGGGATACACAAAGAAGGAAAACTAGTAGTTTTTCAAATAAACAAGTAAACCATGAATACTTTATCATAAGTAATACTTTTCAACTTTATGATGTTTCAAATACTCATCTCGGAATAAATTATCATTTCTTAACATTTTTAACCAAAATATTACCTTAACCCCCATAGAAAGTACACATAACATATATAGGTAACATGGGACATAAATGAAAATTAATTGAATAACCCTACATCAACTTCCACACATATCAATAAATTCAATAGTCATACGTCCGACTTCCCAACCCAAATCATTGGAGGTTATAACATAACCACCCGTCCTAGTTGAACATGAAACCTTGCGTCATTTGGATTATCATGTAACCACTTATAAAATGTTAAAGTACCATTATAAAATCATAACACATATAATATTGAAAATATAATCATATCACAAATAACATTTCATTTATATTCATAATAAATCATTTCACAATATTGAAAAAAATCAATTCTTTATCAATCAATTTTAGAAACCACTAATAGGGTTTAATAAATAGATATTTGAATCAAATTTTCCCATACAACATTGATGATTTTAAAGGAACTAAAATTTTAAAACATTAATTTCCATCTAAATAAAAACTAAATCTTTTTTAAGTCATCAAAATAAATGAGAAGTATTTAGAAGAATAATTCTTTAATGATATGAAAACAATGATTTACTTAAAATGTCTTGTAACACTTGAGAAACACTTAACTAATCACAATTGATGATTAGAATAAAACAAAACTTATAATATGATGAAAATAAGGAGATTAATTAAATAAAATTTTAATGTTATGTATATAAAACAAATAAATTTTAATTGGTGCATAACAACAATGAAGTCTCAAGGCAATGTAAATTGAGACAAAATCCCTTATAAAGACGGTATCCTTAGTTTAACGTTAAAACAATTTCATAATTATGTGCGAAAAATAAAAATACACTCAATATTAGTGGATATTAAGTGTGAAAAAATAAGAGGTCATTCACACATATTTATAACTCGATATAATCAAGAATTATATGTTTAACCCAAAGAAATAAAATTGGTTTATATAGTTCCCTTAAGGAAATTTGACTGCCTAACGTCATCACATTAAAATTCAAAAAATATTTTGATGATGAATAAAAGGGTATCTCATCACTTGGATATATAATTTACATCATTAAGGATATAGAAGAACATATTCCATCATTAGAATATGTATATTAAAATACATAACAAAAATAAGTCTTTTTAAATGTGGAGGGTGAAAGGATCACTTACCGATTTGGTAACTTATGAAACATTCATCGTATCAAAGAAAGATGATAAAATGAAGATTTAATTACCCATAAATTAATTTATATAACCAAATGAATACAATTATGTTATTTACATTCACCAAACAACAAGAAAATAGTGGCAATATAGCCAGAATCTCAAGGGAATATGAAGTGAGATGAAAACCCCTTACCATGTTGTAATCGATCGAGTTGTATGAACAAAATATAACAACAACAAAATGAATCATAAAATACCATGAATATAAATAGAAACATAATAATATACATAATATGGATGAATAAATACCCCACATTCAAAAATAAGTGGTGAACAATTCAAATCTCATGGAATTACAAGTGAGATAAGAAACCCTTTACCTCGGGTCTGACTTGACTTGTTTGTTCCTTGTTCTTCCTGAATAACAAAAGTAAGTTAATTTATACTTTCTTAATAACAATTTTAATGTTTATTATTCCTTTTATATCATTTATTAACCATCTATAACAATTATTTAATTATTTGAGTTCATATTGGACATTTTGTCGATGTTTGGAATGTGAGTCAAAAATAAACATTTTATAATTAGAAATTGTCCATGTGGTCAAAATTCCATTATCATTGTAATAATATTAAGGATATATATATATCATATATATTATATATATCCATTATATAAATTTATATATGTATTAATAATTTTACATTACATTTGGAGATAATAAATGAAATGCAATATTCATGTAAACTGTAAGCCATACGTACGCATGAACGCTACTTTCACATCTATTTCATGTTTAATGGAATGAAAACATATTGATACAGATTTATATTATAATTATAGTATAATATAATAATATATATATATATTTTAAATAATTTCACAATGACATCCTTAATAAGTTATATGTATGTTGTGAACGAATCATATCACCATGAGGGGCGGTAATCTGCACTTCCTCAAATTAAATTATAGTGTTTACACATATTGGAAAGATTAAAGGCATATTTGTAAAATATAAAATCACATAAGAATAGAAAAAAATTATAAATAATATATATAATATATAAATACGGTTCCATCAAAGTTTCCACCATAAGAAGTGGTAGGAGAATATTGAAGAATCATCATTTTGTGAGGCAGTAGTTCATCGTCCTCAGAAACAGTATGTTTGTTGCCAATTATATGGAGGTTTCTGAAAGCGTAGTTAGAATACATATCATAAAAATTTCCTAGTATATTTATGATACTATTTTTGTTATAAAATAATGGAAAAAATGAGTTTACGGGGTTGTATAATTAAAATAAATGAAAAGAACATAATAAAAGATGTTTTCTTTAAATCAGGTAACTTCCTTTGGTTTGAACAAAAAATAATTCATGATGTACTTTTTTCATAAGTTAAGGCTTCTATGTGTAAGAGAGGTCTTTATAAACATAATTGGGCCAAGGATGGATGAACCAAGGGCTTGAGTGGTTTGAGTAATGTGTTAGAGGTGAGGATTTTTTACAAGTTGAATGAGGGGCTCTTTAGAAATGCTTGAAAATATTATTTAATAATATAATGATATTTGATTTTAAATGATCCCAAAACTCATTAATGTCTAATATAAGAAGTCTCTTGTTCTAAATAACATCATCCAATAATAATTGGATGGGGTTTGGATATTGGTTTAATTTTTATAATCTTTTTAAATTAATCCATTCATTAATGTTGTAAACATTACGTCATTATTGTGTCATAAATAATTTTATTTATTTGATGTCTAAAAATAATAAAAAAATTCGATGATGTTGGAAATAGAATTATATTTAAAGTGAATATTTATACTTTAATATATATCTTATATAACCCCATGTGAAAATTTATTTACTAAAAGATATATATTTATGTCATTTTTGTCTTTACATTAAATTAATTAATATAAAGTGTAACTATCACAATTAAGTGCCTCCATGGGTTCTCAAAATCGATCCAAGGATGCCCATGTTCGTAAATGTGTCAACCAATAGGATAAGGAAATTTTTTTAAATTTTTTAATATTATTATAAAATTATTTTTTCTTGATTTAGTTTATTTAACATTAACTGCAGTAAATAAAAGTAAAAAGTTACTATTCACCAAAAATATTTTCATCTTATTGAAACACATTTTAATTACTAATAACAAAATTTTATGTTATATTTTCAAAATTCACTTCATATAATCTTTAAAATTTTATTAAAATGAAAAAATCAGTTTTTAACTACTACTCAATGTTTCCCCTATTCATCAAAAATTGATGTTTTTCAAAAAAAAAATTCCCAAAATTAAGCCTATGAGATATTTTATATAATGAATTAAAAAATTATATATATTTAACCAAATTCATGACATATAATTTTCATTAATTAATTAAATATTAATTCCCACTGTTAAAACAAAAAGTGTGTTTCAAATAAATAATAACTATCAAAAGATTGACACTTGTTTATGTCCAAATTCAATGTGAAAATTAATTCCAATGACCTGCGTTGGAATAAATAGTAAATATAAAATATAATTTCACTTTAAAACAAAATAAAATATTAATATATCCATATAAATAAATTTTATTAATATTAGGTTTTGAATTAAAATACATTATTTTTATTTTATTCAATAAAAAAATACTTTTAAAAAAATACAAAAAACTTACCCAATGTAAATTATGAAGTGTCTATTATAAAGAATAATATTTTTGTCAAATAGATTATATAAAAGTGACAAAAAATAGATTTAAAAATTTTTCACCATAAAATGGTGGTAAATCAACATTTTAAAGAATATTAGAGTTTTTATGCATAAAATTAGCTTCTTTCACATTTTAAACCAATAAATTTTATTGGATAAATGAAAAAACATTTAACAAACAAGTATAATAATATTGTTGTTAGTTCTATTCATTCCAAACATTACAATGTCTAGGAATTAACCACCATTTAAAATAATAATATGTTAATATTATCTAGTATGAATTAGCATTGTGTGCAACATAAGACATTAGAGATACCTATTTTTTCATGTGAGGTATGACATTGAATATAGAACCCCCTTTCAAATAAAATTAATATTTTATTCCAAAATTTTAATAAATAAGAAAGTTTTATATTCTTTATTTACCTAGGATGTTATATTCTTCCCCCCGTTTGGAAATTGTTCCCCCATAATTTTAAATTTTGGCATGGAAACCTAATTAAAAGTAACACATCCGAAAAAGAGTCCCTAAAAAATATCACTTCAAAACAAAGAACGAGAAAAGAAAAGTTCCACAAATATTTCCCACAATGAGATTCCATGTAGGAAAAAATAGACATGGAAGAGAAAAAAAACATCAATGTTTTATGGACAGTGTAAGAAAACATGATTCAGATAAATATAACCACTAGAAAATCACATAATTGTGATGGTATAAACTCCCTTTGATTCTAGAATATGAAAGGTAAATGGAAAATGCATTTGTTTTAAGTAACATTTCATAATTTTGATGAATTTATTTATGATACAAACTAAAAAATATGTAAAGACACTTACATGTCATGTATACATTAATCCTTCACTAAATATCAACCACAAAGTCATCATTTCACCAAACTATGAGTATTCAAAATGACATGGTCACATTAAAAGTGCTAGAATTAACTTCTAGAGTACCACATAATCCACAAAATATGTACTATATATTTCCCCTATCATTAGACATCAAACAAAACCAAAATTTCCAGTAAAATATCATATAATCCCCAAAAAATAGTAATACTTTATAAAAAAATACTAATCTTAATCCAAAAAATTCATCATATAATACCAAATTTTAGACAAATACCATTCAATAAACAGATGTCCTTAAAATTCATCAATGTCACCCAAACTAAGATTGTAACCCAACACTCAAAAGGATTTAATCAAAAAGTCTTCCACATTAAATCTTAACATTAATCTCCAAATAAAATCGATTACTCTTAAAGACTCATACTAAAGTGTAATTAAACAAATAAAATATTCTTGATGATAGGATTATAATTTCCATAAATAACCCAAATCACCATATATCGATAATTAAATCATTGATTCTTCCAAAATAAAATTCAACCATTAATCATCAAAATAGAATATTATTATTCCTTGAATAACATTTTCATAAATCACACTTTAGGGTTACATAAACTAGAAAAATTCTCCCAATGTAAACCCATCATCAAAAGAGCCTTAATATATTTACGCATTTCATCATCCTAAAATCTACCTTAAATTTTGAATCTATTATATGTTGACTTCTAACTCATTCAACATTTTTTTGGATTCATTAACCATTCTTTACACTATTATTCCGAAATTCTTCTTTCCTACGAACAAAATAATTATTCATATCATAAGATTCAATAGTATATGTACATATGTTAAAAAATAATCCATAACATTAATTGGTCATTGTTAGTTTCTTAATACTCAATCAGAAAGGTATTAGGTATTGGTAAACATAAATTTGTATGATCCTAGTGATCCCATTCCTGAAACTTCTTTATATGACATGTGTTTGTATAATGACCATGTATAGCTCATTTAAAACACTTAATTGATCCCTCAGAAATAAATTGTTTCCCTTTACTAGAGTCAACTGGTGGGTTCCTTTTTCCATGGAGGGTTCTTTCTTTAAGACCTTCATTCCCACATATATAGCATCTTCTCATCCCTTTGATGCATTTTCATCGGTATTTCTTTCTACATCCTTGACACATAGTTTTTTGAACATATATATCATTATGATTATTACCTGAACATCTGTAGGAAATTTTTTATCGCATATATGATCCCCTATAAAAATAACCAAGGTTCATTATGTTTATCATGACCCCATATAGTTTTTTGAGAATAACCACATGATTTCTCATTGCAACACCCATTTCATTCAGTTACTCATTCAGAAATCCGTTACAGTTTTCTTCACATCCATTGTTACTTTGGTTCCTACTGGATCAATCCATTTACTAAAACTAAAATGTTTCGTGTCAGTATATCAATAAAATTATCAAATAATATCTTACGAGAAGGTTAAATACTTAGATATTATTATTCATGTTATCTTAATCTCATTCCACTTATCTAATATATCCATGGATCTTTATAATATGTTAACCATTACTGTTATGCCATTTAAGCTTAAATAACACCCAAAACACTAATGTTATCTAAACCAACCTATGATAACAACTATAAGGACATGTCCTTAAATATTAAATATCATTTATTTAACTCTATAATGCACATTTATGATCTTTTTATGTTTATATTTCTATAGAATTAGGCCATTACTATTTCATATCAACTTGAATATTAAATGTAGACACTAATACTCAGTATCCATTTTTTTTATAAAACATAAACTCATAAAAAGAATCATTTTTAGTTCCATGTTTTAAAAACCACGAATTTTCCTTGATCCCATTATTGTCCCTACTCCACTTCATGTCCATTGAAAAACATTTCAAAAACATGGGATGAGAAAATTCTAAGTAAGGGATACACAAAGAAGGAAAACTATTAGTTTTTAAAAACAACAAGTAAACCATGAATAATTTATCATAAGTAATACTTATCAACTTTATGATGTTTTTAATACTCATCTCTAAAAATATTCCATTTCTTACCCATTTTTAACCAATAGATTACCATAAAACCAATAGAAAGCACACATAACACATATAGGTAACATGGGACCTAAATTTACATAATTGGAACAACCAGATGTTCAGCATCCAAACTTATCACAAAATGGAAAATCTATATAGTAGACATTCATAACCAATACATTAGAGGTTATAACGTAACAACCCATCCTAGTTCATCATGGAACCTCACATAATTTATTTTTTCACATAACCAACCGCCAAATGTCAAAGTACCATTATAAAATCATAACACATATAATATTTCAAATATAAACATTTCTCTAATAACATTTCATATTCAGTCACGATAAATCATTTCATGATATTGAAAAAATCAATGCTTTATCAAACCATTTTAAAACCCATTTAAAATGGTTAATAAAGATATTTTTGAATCAAAGTGTCCCATACAAAATTGATGATTATAAATGAATTAAAATTTTAAAACATTAATATCCATATAAATAAATACTAAAACATTTTGAAAACATGGAAATTAATGAAAACAATTTAGAAGAATAATTCTTTAAATATTTTAAAATGATGTTTTAGTTAAAGAGTTTCGTAACACATGAGAAACACATGACTAAACATAATTGAAAAATTCAATAAAACAAAAATTATAATATCATGTGTATAATTACATTCAAGATATAATATTTTAAAGGGACGTATATACAACATATAAAAGTGAATTGGCACAAAAAAACAATGTAGTCATAATAGAATTTAAATTGAGACGAAATCCTTTATAATGACAGTATCCTTAGATTTAGGATAAAAAAATTACACAATTATGTGTTAAAAATAATAATACACTCAATATATGTATATATTATGTGTGAAAAAATCCTATGTCATTCACACATTTTTATAACTCGACATAATCATGATTTATATGTTTAACCAAAATAATTGAAATTCGGTTAAGTAGTTCCCTTACATAAATTCGACTGCCTAATGACGTCAATTTAAAATTCAGAAAATAATTTCATGAAGGATAAACATGTATCAAATAACTTTTATATAACATTTACAACATTAAGGATATATAAGAACATATCCCAACATTATAAGATGTATATTAGAAGACATAACAAAAATAATTCTTTTAAAAATTGGAGGGTAAATGGTTCCCTTACCAATTTGGTAACATATGAAACATTAACCACATGAAAGAAAGATAAAAAATGAAAATTTAATTACCCATATATTAAGGTATACTACACAATGTAAATAATCACTAGCAGTACATACACCAAATAAAATGAAAGAGTGGTAATATAGCTTGAATCTCACAGGAATTAGAAGTGAGATGAAAACCCCTTACAACATTGTAATATATCGTGTCATATGACCAATAGTTAATAACTAAAAAATGAATCATATAATACCATGAATATAAATAGAATCATGATTATATAAATCAAATGGAAGATAAAAATACACCACATTCTTGATATAAGTGGCGAACATAGGAAATCACATAGAATTAAAAGTGAGAAAAAACCCCTTACCTCGTGTCCGACTTGACTCGTTTGTTCCTTGGTATAAACATATGTTAATTTCAAAATTATTGAGAACATTTTCCATGTTTATTATTCCTTTTATATCACTTATTATAATACAATAACAATTAGTTAATTATTTGAATTCATATTAGACATTTTGTGGATGTTCAGAACGTGAGTGAAAAATGAACTTTTTATAATTAAAAATTTTCCATGTGGTCAAAATTATATTATCCCCATAATAATATAAATTATTTAGATATCATATATATGATATATATCTGGTATATATTGTATTTATAACAATACATATGAATTAGAGATAAGAAATGAAATGTGTCGTTCATGGAGACGGTATGTCGTACATACGCATGAACACTACATTCATTTTTATTTCATATTTAATAGAATGGGAACTTATTGATACTTATTTTTCTAATATTTCTAGTATAATATAATAAGATATATATATTTTACATAATTTCATAATTCCATTATTTATATGTCCATGTTTGTCATGAACGAATCATATCACTTAGTGTGGCGGTAGTCTGCACATCCTCAAATGGAATTATCATGTTTATACATATTGGAACGCTTAATGCTATGTTTTTAAAACAATAAATCACATAAGAATAGAGAAAAAAACATAATATATATCATATAAAAATAAAGTGCCACCAAATTGGCCACCGTGAGAGGTGGTATGAGAAGATTGAACAATCATCATTTCCTAAGGTCGTAGTTCGTCATCCACAAAAACATTATGTTCTTTCCCCATTAGATGGTGATGTGAGGATGTTTATTCCTAATAAATCTCATAAAAAATTTCTAGTATGTTTTCGATAGGAGATTTTTTATAATAAAAGGAAAAAATGATTTTATGTGGGTGTAGAAGTAATATAAAAGAAATTTACTTAATAGAAGATGTTAACTTTAAATTGGGTAACTCCCTTTGGTTTGAACCAAAATGATTTCATGATGTGAATTATGCCTAAGTAAAGTCATCTATGTGGTATAGAGGGATTTGTTGAGCTTAATTGGATGGATTATGGGCCAACCAAGGTGATTGAGAGGTGTGAGTAATGGGTTAGAGGTGGGAGAATTTAATATGTAGGGGGAGAGGCTCTTTTAGAATGATTGAAAATATTATTTAATAATATAATGATATTCATTTTCTAAGTGTCCCAAAACACATTAAATTATAACATAGGATGACTCGTGTTATAAATAAAATCATCCAATTAGAATTGGTCAGGTTTTTCTTATTTTTTTAATTTTTATAACATTGTTTATTTAAATCATTCATTAATGATGTATACACTATATCATTATTGTGTAATAAATAATTTTATTTAATTGATGTCTAAAAATTATTAAAAAAAACTATGATGTATTGAACCATTTTATCTTTAAATGAAATATTTATAGTCGAAGAGATAGCTTATATTATTCCATGTATAATTTTATTTACTAAAAGATATATGTTTTTGTCATTTCTGACTTTACTTTAAATTAATTAATATAAATTGTCATTATCACACTTAATTGGCTACATGTGATCCCAAAATTGACCCAAGGATTCCCATGGTCGGAAATGTATCACCCAATATGATTAGGACACATGTTAGAATAATTTAATATTATTATAATATTATTTTTATCTTGAATTACCCTATTTAGCTTTACTAGTAGTGAATTACAGTTAAAAGTTTACATCAACCAAAAGTTATTATAATGTTATTGAAACACATTTTACTTATTCAAAACAAACATGTATGTCGTAGTTTCAAAATTCAATTCATAGATGCTTTAAAATTTCATTTAAATGAAAATGTCATTTTTTATGTACTACTCGGTGTTTTCACGATTCATAAAAAATTGATGTTTTTAAGAAAAATACAAAAAAATCATCATATTCTATATTTGATATTTTAAATTAAAAAATTATGTGTATTTTACAAAATACAAAACATATAAGCCGTTTTACTTATTTTAAAATTAATTTCTATTGTCAAAACAAAAAGCGTGTTTTTAAAAAATAATAACTATCAAAAGGTTGACACTTGTTTATGTCCAATTTCAATATGAAATCAGTTACAATGACCAGAATTGGATTAAATGTTAAAAATATAATCTAATTACAATATAAAACCAGTTAAAAACATTATCTAACCATATAATTAAATTATATTAAAATTATTTTTTAATTAAAATAAATTATTTTTTACTTATTCTTTTAAAAAATGATGTTCTATAAAAAATACAAAAAATTTACACAAAGTAAATTTGATTGTCCCGATTGAAAAGAAAATTTTTATTTTGTCAAATATAATATATTAAAGTGACCTAAAATAGAATTAATTAGGATTCTACATAAAATGGTGGTAAATCGACCTTTTAAAGAATATTATAGAATTTAAGCTTAAAATTAAATTCATTCACATTTTAAGCCTGCAAATTTGTTTGGATAAATGTAAAATCATTTAAAAAACATGTATAATAATATTGTATTTAGTTCTATTCAATCTCTCCATTACAATGGCTAGTCATTAACTACCATTTAAAATAATAATATATTATTATTTTCTAGTATGACTCAGCATTGTGTGCAATATATGACTTTGGAGAAACCCATTGGTGCGTGTCAGGTACACCATTGAATATATCATCCTCTTTAAAATAAATTTAATATTTAATTCAAAAATATCAATAAATATGAATATTTTATATTCTTTATTTACTAGGGATGTTACATCCTTCCACTCTTTTGGAAATTGCATCCTCGCAATTTTAAAATTCTGATTTGAAACATCATTAAAAGTCCAACATTGGAAAAAGAGACAATAAAAAATTTCACTTTAAAATAAATAATGATAAATGAAATGGTCTCTCAATTTATCCCATACTAGGATTCCATGTTTGAAAACATGGATATGGAAGAGAAACAAACCTTCATGGTTTAATGGAAAGTTGTAGAAAACAAGATTAGGAGAATGTTAACCTCCAGAAAATCACAAAATTGTGATGGGTTAAACAACCTTTGATTCCTCAGTACGAGAAGTTAATGCACAATGTTTTTGTTTTGAGTAAATTTTCATAATTTTGATTAATTTATTTATGATATTAAAAAAAATAAGGAAACATACTAACTTGTCATGTAGACATTCATCCTTTATTAAATTTATACCACAATCTCACATTTTCACTAGACGATAAGTATTCAAACTAAACTGATCACATTAAAAGCACTAGAATCATCTTCTATTGTATCAGATTATACACAAATTATGAACTATGTATTTTTCAATTAATTATTCCTCAAAAAAACAAAAAGGTTTAGTACAAGATCAGATAATCTCAAAAAAATTATAATACATTACAAAAAAATTCTACACTTAGTCCCAAAGATTTGACAAAAAATACCAAATGTTTAGCCCATACCCTTCTATAAACAAATCTCCTTAAAAAATTTCAAAGTAACCAAAAATAAAATTGTAACCCAATACACCTATGTCCTTAATCACAAATACATCCATATTAAATAATAACATTTATCTCTAAATAAAATTTACTACTCTTAATGTCTAATATTGAAGTGTAATTAAACAAATCAAATATCCTCTATGATAGGTTTATCATTTAAATAAATAACACAAATCACCACTTGTCAATAAATAAAATATATATTTTTCGAATATAAAATTCCACCATTACTCATAAAATAAAGATAATTATTCATTGAATAACATTTTCATATATCAAACATCAGGGTTACCCATACTATAAATAGTCTGCCAATGTAATCCCACCTTAAAAAGAGCCTTAATAATTTTAAGCATTTCTTCAACCTAAAATCTACCATAACTCATGAATCCATTATGTATTTAATTTTACTCATTCAACATTCTTCATGATCCATTAACCATTCATTACCAACTTATTCTGAAAAAATTCTTTCCTACAAAAATAATAATTAATCATATCCTATGATTAAATAATATCAATACACACGTCAAGAAATAATTCATACCATTAATTGGTCAATGTCTATTTCTTCATCCTTAATTTTAAAGGCATTAGGTATTGGTAAAAATATATTCATAAGATCTTGGTGATCCCATTCCTGAAAATTCTTTTTAAGAAATCTATTGATATAATTACCATACAAACCACATTTAAAACATTCAATTGATACCTTAGAATGAAATTATTTCCCTATTATAGAGTCAACTAGATTCTTCCATTTTCCATGGCAGGTTCATGTATTTTGACCTTCATTCCAACATCAATGAAATCTTCTCGTCCCTTTGATGTATTTTCCTAGGTGTTTCTTTCTACAGCCTTGACACATGGATTGTTTTAACTTACATGCCATTGTGATTATTACCTGATCATATGTAGGGATTATTTTCATGAATACACAATTCCTTATAAAAATTACCTCATTTTAGGTGGTCAATAATAGCTCTAGATAGTTGGTTGTGAATAACCAGAAGAGTTCTCATTGAGTGTCCCATTTTATTTTGTTGCTCATTCATAAAACTCTCATATTTTTCTTTATATCCACAGTTTCTTTTCTTCCAGCTTGATCCATCTGTTTATTAAAACTAAAATGGTCAGTGTGAGTATATTAGTAAAATCATCATATAATATATTATAATAAGGTTAAATATTAAGATAGACTTATTCATGTTATCTTAAACTCATTCAATTTATATAAAATAACTAGGGATATTTCGAATATGTTAACCATTATGGTTATTTAACTTATGCTAAAATAACACCCTAACCTCTAACGTTATCTAAAATGGCATCTGAAACAAACGATAAGTAATTGGATTTAAACAAGACATAATCATGATTTATATAAATAATTCACGTTGTAGATCATTTCAGGTTCATATTTTTAGAGAATTAGGCCATAACTATTACCTATCATCATGAATATTACATGTAGACACTACTAATCAGTATCAATTTTATTATAGAAGATAAAATCATAAAAACATGTCTATTTTAATGTTTTAGACACCATTACTTTACCTTGAACCCATCATTGTCCCTATTCATCTTCATGTCCTATGAGAAACATTTCAAAATCATGGGATGAGAAAAAATCATAGTAAGGAATACACAGAGAAGGAACACTATTAGTTTTTTAAAACAATAATTAAACCATGAATACATTATTATAAGTAATACTTTCTGCCTTTCTACATTAGTAAATACTCTTCAATAAATAAATGATCTTTGATTACCCTTTTGTAACCAAATGATTTCCATAAAACCCATACAATGCACACATAACATATATAGATAACCTGGGACATAAATGTACATAAAGCGAATATCCATATGTTAAACATACACACATCTCAATAAATGGAATATCCATACTACTAACTTCTATACCTAATTAATTTGAGGTTATTATGTAACAACCTGTCCTAGTTTATCACATCTCCACATGTCACTTGGTTTATCACGCAATAACTCGTCAAATATCCAAGTCCATTATAAAATCAAAACACATAATATATTTATAATATAAAAACTTCACTAATATAATTTCATTTTCAATCACAAGAAATCATTTGAAGATATTGACAAGATGAATTCTTTATCAACCCATTTCAAAATCATTTTAAACATTTATTAAATTAATTTTTGAATCAATGTATCCCATAGAATATTGAAATGTTTAGAGGAATTAAAATTTTAAAAAATTAATGTCTGTATAAATAAATACTAATAACCATTTTGAAAAAATAGAAATTAGTGAGAAAGAATTTGAAGAATAATTATTTATTGCTTTTAAAAGGAAGTTTTAGTTAAAGGATCTTGTAACACCTATGAAACAATTGAATAAACATAATTGAAGAATAGAATATAACAAAACATAAAATATAATGAGAATAAGGATATATATGATATTATATTTAAAAGGTCATTATATACAACATATAAAAGTGAATTGGTGCATAACAACAATGAAGTCTCAAGTCAATGCAAATTGTGTTGACATCCCAAAAAAATGGTATCCTGTGATTAAGAATAAAAAATTGCATAATTATGTATGAAAAATTAGAATAAACTCAATAAAAGTGCATATTATGTGTTAAAAAATCACAGGTAATTCAAAAGGGTTTATTAAAATATATAATCAAGAAGAATATGTTTAACCAAAAGAATTAAAATTGGTGTAATGAGATCCCTTACAGAAATTTGACAGCCTAATAGTGTCACATCAAAATTAAAAAAATAATTAGATGATGGATAAAAGGGTATCTCATCAAATAGAAATAAAATTTATGGCATTTAGGATATATATGAACATATCCCACCAATATAAGATGTAAATTACAAGACTTATCAAAATGAAGTATTTTACAAAGAGGAGGGTGAAAGGATCCCTTACCAATTTGGTAACTTATGAAACATTCACCACATGAAAGAAGGTTAAAAAAATGATTATTTAATTACCAATATATTATAGTATATTACAAAATTAAAACAAACATGGGATGTACATACAAAACACAAAATGGAATAGTTGTAATATAGCACGAATCATAGGGTAAAAGAAGTGAGATTAAAACCCCTTACCACGTTGTAATCAATCGAGTCATGTGACAAAAATTTAATAACAACAAAATCAATCACAAAATACCATGAATATAGAGAGAATAATTATAATATTAATTAAATTTAAGTAAACAATACACCACATGCATGAAATAAGTTGCAAACATGGAAATCTCTTGGAATGAAAAGTGAGATGTGAAACCCCTTACCTCGTCTCTGACTTGACTCGTTTTTTTGTTGATCTTCTTGAATAATAATATTAGGTTAATTTATACTTTCATAATAACCTTTTTATTTATTATTATTCCATTTATATCATATATTCCCATTCTATAACAATTATTAAATTATTTTAGTTCATATTGTACATTATGTCAATGTTTGGAACTCGAGTCAAAATTGAACTTGTTATAATTACAAATTGTCCATATTGTTTAAATTCAATTTTCACCATAATAATAGTCATCATTTAGATTTCATATATATCATATAAATTAATTAAATATATGTATATATAATGGTACATATGCATTGGTGATAAGAAATTAAATGCACCGTTCATGGAGACGGTAAGCTATACATACGCTTGTACACTACATTTATTTCACTTTAATATGTAATTTAATGTGAACATAATGATACATAGTTATATTATAATTCTAGTATAATATCATAAAATATATATGTGTTACATAATTTCAAAATTACATCCTTTATACGTTCCATGTATTTCATGAACAAATCATATCACCTTGAGGGGCGGTAGCCCCAACAACCTCAAATGAAATTATTATGTTTACTCATATTTGAAACGTAAAGGTATGTTTGTAAAATAAAAAATCATAGAAGAATATAGAATTAATAAACATAATATATATCATAAATAAATACAGTGACATCATAATGTCCACCATTAAAGGTGGTAGGAGATGATTGAACAATCATCGTTTCGAGAGGCAGTAGTTCACCATCCAGAGAAACAGTATTTTAATTTCCTATTAGACGAAGGTGTGTTGAATTGTAGTTTGAATCCATCTCAAAAAACATTCTAGTATATTTAGGATCCATTTTTTTATTATGGAAAGGAATAAAAAAGTGATTAGGGGGCTGGAGAAGTACAATAATGGAAAGGAAATTAAGAGAAGATGTTACATTTAAATCGGGTAACTCTCTTTGGTTTGAACCGAAAGGATATCTTGAAGTGCCTTAAGACTAATGTATGTAAACTAGGATTAAGAGATGTGTGTAGGGAGCATAATTTATAATAGGTTGGATAAGCCAAGGGGCTTGAGAGTTGTATGTAATGGGTTAGAGGTGGGTGATTTTATAAAGTGGAGGAGAGGCTCTTTATGAATTTTTTAAAATATTATTTTATTATATATCGATATTCAGTTTCAAAAGGTCCAAAACTCATTAAAGTTGATGATAAGATGACTCGTGTTCTAAATTTAATCATCCAATAAGAATTAGAGGATATTTTTATATTGTTTTAATTTTTATAATCTTATTTTTTTTAAATAGTTCATTAATGAGGTAAACACTTCATCATTATTGTGTAATAAATAATATTATTTATTTGATTTATAAAAATTATAGAAAAAAATAAAATGATGTATGAAATATTTTTAGATATCAAATGATTATTTTTAGTTGAAGAGATAAAATTACATAACCACATGTTAAAATTGATTTACTAATAGATATATGTTAATGACATTTTTGTATTTACGTTAAATTAATTAATATAAAGTGTCATTATCAATCTTAAGTGGCCCCATGGAGAACCAAAATAGACCCATGGATGTCCATGGTCGGAAATGTATCAACCAATTGGATTAGGACACATTTTAGGTTAAATTAAAATTATTATATTAATATGTTTTCCATGAATTATCCTATTTACCTTTAACCACTTTAAACAAAAGTAAAAAAGTATTTATTCCCAAAATAGTATTTTCGTCTTGTTGAAAAAAATATAACAAACTGATAACAACCATGTATGTTGGATTCTAGAATTTTAATTCACAGAGGTGGTAAATTTTATTTAAAATAAAACGTTTGTTTTTTTGTGACAACCTAGTGTTTTCACTATACAAAAAAAATTGATGTTTTTTCAGAAAAATACCAAACAATCAGCCTAAGATATATTTGATAATACAAATTCAAAAATATTTATATTTTACCCAATTAAAAATATATATGTTTCATTATTTATTTTAAAATTAATTTACATTGTCAAAATAAAAAGTGTGTTTTTATGAAATAATAATTATCCAAAGATTGACACTTGTTTATGTCCAATTTGAACGTAGAATTACTTCTAATGAACAAAATTAGAATAAATGGTAAAAATATAATCTAATTACACTTTAATACTAATTTAAAATATAATATAACTATATAAAAAAATTATATTAAAAGGATCTTTTAAATTATAATATAATATTTTCCAATAATTTATTAAAAAAATAATTTTTTTGAGAAAAAAAAATGAAAATTTACCCTAAGTAAATTTTGATGTATAGAATATAAAGAAGAATTTTTTTGTCAAAAATAATATATAAATGTGGCCAAAAATATATTTAAAAATAATTTACCATAAAAAGGTGGTAAATTGACATTTTAAAGAACATTATAGTATTTATCCTTAAAATTGGATTCATTCACCTTTTAAGGCTCAAAATTTTATTGGATAAATTTAAAAAAATTAACAAACATGTATATACATATTTTAGTTAGTTCTATTCATTCCCGATATTACAATGGGTAGGCATTAACTCTCCTTTAAAATAATAAAATATTATTATTTTCATGTATGAATCAGCATTGTGTGCAACATATGGCTTTGGAGAAACCCATTGTTGCTTGTCAGGCTTTCCATTGAATATATCATCCCGTTTAAAACAAAATTAATTTTTAATTCAAAAAAATTAATAAATATGAAAAAAAATCATTATTTAATTGGGATGTTACATCAATCACTCTCTATAATTATTTAAGCTTTTCATATTGGTAAAAATCATTGTATCCCACCTATGTTGTCTTCTTTTGATACTTTTTTAGGTTTAATTTATGAAATGGATATGCTTTAATGAATTATAAAATAACATTTTGAATTAATTTTTAAAATATATTATTATGTGAAAATATAATTCTATAATTAAAACATTAATGAACCATGCGAATTTTGAGGGGGAAATTCATTTTAAGGAATGTATAATGAAACACAAAGTGTATTTATTTAATATTTTATATTATAAATTAATATTTTTTGTGTCTTATATTACACCATGATAATATTAATTATTCACAACACCATGTTACTCTTTCCATATATGCAACATTTATTTTAATTAGAAGTACATGCATAACCGAGTTTTTTAGAACTAAAATATACAATTTACATTATTATTTAATATAAAAAATATTACCTAGACCATGTAATGAAAATAATGAATATGATTAATTACATTATGAATATATATTGTCTTCATATGTTTAATAATTTGATGGAATTTTAATTTCTTATAATATAAAATGAACAACATTCTAATAAACTATATCATTTCATAGTGATGGATTAATTATACATTGAAGGCATATTTTAAAAACAAAATTTACCAAATTTATAAAATATATTTGACAAAATAATATTCAATTTATATATTCTAATAAAAATATTAACATAGGGTATTGTTTTATATTTTTTATAAAACATTCATTTTAGGATGAAGAGTGGAAAATAGTAAATTTATATTGAAAACTGACTTTTAGTTTTAAAAAGATATAATGTTAAAATAAAATGTTATTTTGTTTAAAAGATAATTTTTTCAAATTATAAATCCAAAAATCCAATTTAGTTATTTTGGAGAAAATTAATATTGAAATTGAATATAAAAAAATCTTAACATTTATTCATTTTTTGCATTAAAAACCCACTTTTTCTTCACGTCTACAACATTATAATAAAATTTAATTCAACCACATATTATAATTGAATATGAAAAAATGGATTCTATATTTGGAATCATCAAAATTTATAATCTAGAACAATTCCATTATTATTTTCCAAGGTGATTATTTAAAACATTTCAATTAATTACACTAACTAATGAAAAACCGATTTTATTAGGTGGTTAATCTTACAATATAAGGTATATCAACGACCCAAATCATATCCAAAACCCATTGGAATTACATATTTCTACACATAAACTACGTTTTTATTATTATATTGGACTCTTGTTCATGAATTTTACCGATATAAAATATAAATTATATAAAATAAAAAATATAACATTCTTCCTTTTAATCTATATAATTCTTTCGAATAGAAGAAAACAGAACATGTTTGTTAATGTGTATTAATTTTAAATAGAAATGATTTTGTATCATCATTATCTTTTTAAACATATTTTTAAGATATAACCACGTTAAACTATTTTGAATCGTCAATTGAAAAATAATTTAACTAATAATTAATAAAATCCTATGAAACTAAAAATCACTAAATGTGAAGTAAATTCAATGAATTTATGTCTTAAATTATTTTTGTGTCGAATATCTCTTTTTTCTTAGTTTCGGACATAATTTTTTATTTTTTTCATTATTCTCATCATTTTTATGAAATTTAATTTACTTGAATAATTTTGAAATTGACATTACTGAAACATTCAAACACACATAGGATTTATACTTTATAAATTAGATATCATTATAAGAATAAGTGATTCTAAATTATCTTACAAGGATCTCTACTCTTGGTATAATCACCAATCATGAAACATTATGTAGTATATTTAATTCTACCAGAAAAAACTTATTTAATTCTATAATATCCTTTTATTTTAGGTTTTTATATAATTATGTCATTAAAATACATGACAATCAAATTGTATTAAAAGTGGATAAGAATAAACCATTATCTGTATCATATAAAATAAAAATTTATTTTTAATTGTGAATTCATCATAACATTAAACTATTTTTAGTATTTTCTCTTTCATATCCATAAACACTAATAAAAGAAATTTTAATTCTTCTATGAGTATAAAATTTTATGTACATGACATACAAAGAATGGGAGAAACTATTAGACCATGAATAATTATAAACATACAAATTCATTGTCAGAAAGAGATATTTCTCATCCATAAGTATCATATATTTACATTTTTAAAACATTATATTAACATAAAAAATAGAAAAAAAATAAAATTATATAGTTAATATAGGTAATTACATATTATTGTAACCCTTGGAGATAACATATGATTTTAAACACATACAGCTACCATAAAGGTCAAAGATATATGTGGAATTACCATTAATGTAAACATGAAACATAAACATGCCGAAGGAATAGAAGGTGGTTATTGGTCTCACCATTAAAGAAAAAAATTCATATGAACTGGAACATAATCATAATACATTAATACATACATTATAAATACATCACTTTTGAATTTAGTAAAAATATAAATTTGAAAGGGGCTTTTTATTGAACATTCCCTTAAATCAGGATCATTTATTAGGAATCATGTTAAAACGTTATTTATAACAGTTTAAATAGTGTTATTAATTAATGAATGAACTATAATAATTTTTATAATACCATATATTACTATATTATAACACCATTCCTTCCATTTAGAAATAATATTTCGTTATTTAAAACATTTCAGGTTTCTTTTTTCATGGTTTTCATGAATAGATCAATATTTATTTTTTATCGAGTGGATAAAAATCAAAAGAAGGGTAATGAAAGGGTGTTGTTTTTTTATAATTTTAAATCATACCATGTATTATTTTTTTGATATTAGGATGATTAAATCGATCAATAATTAATTATAATGAATTTATTTATGAAGGATTTTTTATTAAAATCTCAATATTATATCATTTTATTCAATATCATGTTTAAATAATTGTTCCAAAGTGATATATATATTTCTATATGTATATTAAAATCTTATATTACCATAATAATTGTTTTATGACCCTCATTGATGGAATTAATTAATAATGAGAGTGTATCTTCTACGATGACAGTAAATCAACACATCACGGATGATGTTCCAATTTTTAGAAGAAAATAGAGTGGAGATATATTTTTTTGATGAATATTTCCATAAATATTATAAAATTAAAGTATATATATAATACTAGAGTATTATTTTCACTTGGATAATAAGGGGTAAATATAGATTAATAAAATAAAACAAAATGAAATTCAAATTTTATAGGGCTTCACATCAAGAATAATTCTCTTTCAGAACATCCCAATGGATCAGGGTTTAGGAATTTTTTTTACTAGTAGTTCATGCGCTTCTAAATGAGGTTTTGGAATGAAATTGGAATCATACTAAATAGGATACATGGAATTCATGTGTGTGGATAATTGGTGGTGATTTTTAGTAATTATAGTAGTGGAGATGTGTTTTTTTGAATATTTTATAAATTAGTATAATATTTTGTATCACGACTGTGAATAGTTTAGGCATTATCACAAAATATATTAACATAATTATGTATATTTTTATATTTTCGATAACATCATCCATACATCATCTATGAATCTATAATTCAAGATATTATTAGATACTATAAATTATCAAATTTCACTATTCAACAACATTTCAAATATCTTAATAAAATCTAACCAATTCCACCTATTAATTTTTTGATCTGATGAATTGATAACCCACTTCATTTTATGGAAATAATTTTCAAAACATGAGAAATTAATTTTTTAATTAAAATTCTAATTTATTAAAATAATACCAAATCTAAATTAATAAATAATTTTATACCACTTTTAAATATTAAATAAGGTATTATAAAATTATCTTCTAATAATAAGACTAAATATATTAATTTATGATTGTATTTTATGAAAACATATATTATATTAAATGATTAATTAATTTTTAAAATAAAAAATATTGTCATTTTTATTACAAAAGTACCAAAGGTAAATTTTTCATTTCTAAAACATTTTTTTCTCGTACAATGGTGTAAATATGTAAAATTTTCATACATAAGATGGCTAAATTTTATTTATAGATTAATTAGTGACGTTACTATTATATTAGATAGATTAGTATTCCTAATTGTCTAGTTAATAATCAATTAGTATAAATTCATTAATTTCAAAAAATTAAAATTATTTCATTATATATATAAAAATAATGAATTTAACAACATAAATATAGAATGAAAAAAATATTTTGTAAGTACTTATGTTGTTATATTATCCCCCAACATGAAATTTAATCTTGTCAATTTCATTTCCCTACTTGAATAATTGAGGGAACATTCCCCTATATATTTTTCAGATTCCCATGTTTTTTCTACAGGAATGTGGTTTCTCAAAAAAAATATAACATGGTTAATTACATTGATATGCAATAAAATCTGTCTATTATCAAGAATATGTATAGGTTTATCTTTATATGAAAGGATCTCTTCTAGATGAAATACTTCTATACTCAATTGATTGGATGAATTTTTAAAATACATTATGATCATTTAATCAATAAGAACAATGTGTTATAATGATAAACTCGGAGGAAAAGAAACATAGTAGGAGACTCATAAATAATTTTCTAGGATTTCAAAGGGCCAATGAACCATGTAATTATATTTCCTATCATACATAAATTCATTACACTTATCCAAGTAGTTATTTTAAGGATAAATGGATCACTTACCACCAAATAAAATTCATTCCTCTTGTTATATACATATGTTTCTACATTCTCCAAGTTGTCATCATTTGCTACTAGATCATCGTACCTTTCTCAGCCATGTCCTCAATAAATTCAGGTTCCATCGACATCTTTTCATTAAAATCATTTCAAATGATCGATTTTGAAAACTCTTCACATATAATTCCTCAATACATTGCATTTTTATACTATAATGAGAACTATTATTACATGAAAATTCAATTAAAGAAATAATTTTATCACAAATTAACTAGTAGTCCATTGAAAAAGCATGTAATGTGTCTTCCAATGAATTAATTGTTTGTACATTCTTTCCATTAGATTGGGGATGATTTGATTTGTTAAAATTTATTTTAGATTATAATTATTTATAATGGATATTTTAAATTATAGTAGAGAACATGGAATAATGCATGGAAAAATTTGATTGAAGATATCCATATATCATGAAAATATCAAACAGGCACATTCAAGAAACATACTAAAAATGCATATTACCTAGAATAAAAAAAATGTGTATATTTAGTTATTTAATTAAAAATAACCCAAATTTCATGTTTACCACAAGATGTCTTTTGTATTCCAACTATGAAATACTTTTCTTATATTTTCCATTTCCACTCTAGCATGGGAGAAGGACGAAGAATCCCCTTTTTTATTTGTGTAACGCTTTTAACATGTGGAAGATTAAATAATTTACTTGTAATATCATCAATACATATTCTTATTCCATTCACAATTAATACCACTGAAGGTCTCTATACGTTTTACTGGTTCGTGGTTTGATAGAAAATAGAGAACTATAAGCTTCACATAACAGTGGTTTCTTCATTTATGAATTACAAGACAAATATAATCTCTCCCAAAATAATTAAAAATCATTATTAATGTTAATTTATGTAAACTAACTTATTTAACCAAATATTCTTTTTTATGTGACTCACATTATTCCTTCTATACAATAATAATTTTTTCAGATGGATATGATTGCAATGACACCCGAAACAAAATATAGAAATTTCCTACAACCATAACTTCCATGAAAAAATTCATCAAATCGTTAACCAAGGGATCATGTTCCATATAGATCATGGTTAATATAGAATGATGTTTTCAAGTCATGGAATCCACCAATATTTTTTATTTTCTAGGGTAATATCTAATCATTCAATCATAATCACTTATAAGTTTCAACCATATTTTCTACCACATGTCTAATTAAATATGATTTAATATATACATCAAAATTTTATGGTTAGTATATATTTCAAATTTAGATCTATTTAAATGATGAATCCAAATGATTAAATCTATAACCACATCTCTAATTCCAAAACATATGTTGGGTAATTTAAATCACAATGTTTCGATTTTTTTTATGGATACGAAATTACCTAATCATTTTTCATCAAAAAATAACCATGTTCCTTAAATGAATATATTTGTAGAGGAAAAAATCATGACATCTAGATGTTAGGTCCAAAAATAGGGCATTCACCAAACATCAGTTCAGTTCCAGAAAAAAAACCTCATAGAAATCTATACAAAATACTTTAATGCATTTTCATGTTATATTACTTAGCGGTCTAGGTAATCCTGAAATTTTTTATCAATATATTGTTAATAATATTCTCTTCTATGAAAAATATGAACCTCTATAACATTTTTATGTTTTTAAATTAATAATAATCATTTTTTGGAAGGATTAACACTTTTTCCATCATTATTAATTGTGTTCCCAAGAAAATATATATTATTCAACCAAAATAAAATTTGAAAATTTCATGACTAACTTATTTTATTTCGTTGTTTTATAAGAAATTACTTAAATGATTTCCATGATCTTTATAACTCTTTCAATAAATGAATATAACATCAATGAGAACAATATTAAAAATATCCAAATATTAATATTAAATTCTTTTGTTAAGATCTATAAATATAAGAGGGGAATTTTTTAAACCAAATGGAAAATAAAAAACTCATAATTCCTATATCATGTAAAAAAATCAATATATGAAGTTTCATCCCCCTTAATATTTAGTTGATTACACATGGATCTTATTTTCGTATTTGAAAAATATTGATCTCTTGGGATATAATCAAAAAAGTCAATGATATGAGTCAGTTTATAAACAATTTTAAATTTAATATTATTCAATGCTCTATAATAAATTCAATGTCCCTTGGAACAATATTTTTTTAATGAACAAAAGAACAGCACCCCATGGTGACGTGATAAGAAGAATAAAACCATTATTTGGAAACTCTTGTAGATAATTTTTCAATTTTATAATTTCAACATGACCTATTCAATATTGGGTTTTGGAAATTTTATTAACATTAGATACACATTCAATGGTAAATTGAACATCCTAACCATGTTTATCACCCATAAAATCATCAAAATAACAAAAAACTATTCATTAAGAACCAAATCATCATTAATGATAATAGCTCCATTTTATTCAAAAATGTGTGCATGAGAGCTATCAATTCCATATTTTAATAGTTTTGTTGCTTCTTAATATGTTATAATCGATTTGAGTTCACTCGGGTATTCAAACTAAAAATCATTCCAAAAAATTTTCATTAGATCTAAATTTAATCTTATAATGATATTGAAATAGGAAATCATTAACCAAAATAAAAATCACACTCTACAAACATAAAAAAGGTTTTTTGTTTATGTATATCCAAACAAAACAACATGATGTTTCATATACTTCATTTTTTTATAAAACGTAACATAGATATTAATACAATTTGTTATGTATTCATTTCATGTGGTGTAAATTCAAATCTACCAAGAAAATATCATTAATTAATAAATTTGTAAACCCCATATGAAACAAATCATAAAAACAATCCTAGTTGACAAAAAATATTTACCGATTATAGCTTTATTGAATGGTAGAAAATCATGTGAAATTGTTTTAAAGGTTGTCACTACACCATTGTTCTTATAATCTGACTACATCCCATTATGAAAATCAATGCTTTGGAAGAAATTAAAAAATGACACCTCTAACACAATTCAAAAACATTACATTAATATTTATCTTAATTAAATAAAACAGCAGTATCATCATTTCCACTATAATATAAATCAACGTCTCCAATCATACCGCATAGAAAACACTTCCACATTTTTCTAATACATTCCCAATGATGTTTTCTACAACACAATCCCAAATATATTTACTGAATTTTACTACCTTCATATTTAATTCATTGAATGTTTCTCATTTCATCCCATCTGGGCATGTTCATAATTTTCTAGTCCATGTACATGATATTTTTTGAAATATTCAGTTAAACTCTCTCAGCACATTAATCATGATTCTCATAACTTTTGAATTCATGAGAGTCCAATTCACTTTGATAACATTTCTTCAATATGGAGTAAAATAAATATATTTTACTCTCAAGATCAATAATTATATTTAGAGTGTACCTTCCCAATCAGGTGATGTTTTCTTCAAAAAACACCCACTAAATATTCCAACTTCGATTTCAATTACATGGATTTATTTTCTATCCTTTTTTGAAACTCCATTGGAAAATAATTTTCGATAAACAGATTTTAAATTCATCTCATTCCAAAGCCATAAATCACCTTTCTATATCTGATTTTCATTATAATTTACCACTGCTGATTGGATTCACCATCAAAATGATAAATATAAATACTATCCATTTTAATATATGATTACCCATTAAATCTGAAATATTTTCAAATTATTTAATCCAAACGTTAGCTGCCACAGGGTCAAAATATACCTATAATTAATGATATTTTTTCCAATAATATATTAACCTATTGTCATATTTATTTTTGGTAGCTCAATTTTTTCTCTTGAATGGTTTAATCACCAAATTATTTCCTTTGTCAATTTATCCGTCACTTGGACAAACAACTCAGTTTTGATTCCAACCATTCATGGTTGCAGAATCAAAAAGATAAAATCCCCTTGGTTCCTTCTTACATCAACATCCCTGTATATTATGTAAAAACCATTCTGAACACACATATATAATATAGAGAAACATAATGATATTCAATTTCTATATCATTTCAAATTTACCAAAGTGTAAAAATAATTAATTGAATTTTATTAACATCATCCCAAACAATTATTTTTTCAATAACATTTAACTATACTAACTATAAGGACCCATCCTTAATACATATATAATCTATTTCACTCAACTAGAATAAAAATATAACCTTCCAAAATTAATTTTCAGTTTATAGATTTTGATAATTATTCATAAAAAATACATGAAAATATATAATAATACAATCTTGATACTAAAAAAATCATATTCATTTTTCCATAATAGGATTGTTTATAATAAAAAATAAATTCTTTAAAACATAATTTTATGGTATTTATTTCCCTTTAAAAACCTTAAACCCTGTGAAAAATAATTTAAAACATTAGATAATAAAAATATTCTCATTAAAGGTATTAAAATTATATTGAGATATGATTAGTCTAGAAATACTTACTAACATATAAAATAATTTCCACCCATGCGTACTTCTCACCCATTAGTACATTAAAGTTACATTGTGAAAACCATAGATTTACATAAAAAATATAAAAAACTAATAAACCCATATACGTAAATTGGGGAGTTACTAACATTATATTTTAACGCCTATAGATGCCATTTTATTTTTATCCCTAAAAATACTTTACTATGTAACTCTCAAAACTATCTTATGATGTATCCACCATAGTTACACTACAAATAACTATTATAGTCAACATCCAACATAAGCATAACCAATGAATTGGAATTATATATAGGTCACACACATTATCATAATCAATGACCATAAATCATAACATAATCATAAAACATGATCAATTGCATCGTAAAAAACACTCTTGAATTTTCTAGAAAGACACATATAAATTTAATTTTTTGAAATGTCCCTTACCTCAGGTTCTTCTGACATCAAACATTTTCACACATATTTTATAATTGTATAATGTGTGTTTTTGATTTATAAAAAAACTGTTGTATATTTTATTCTAAATTACTTGAATAAATTATTAAAATATTCCACCAATCTATTAAGAATATTTTGTTCTTTTAGAGGTTTCTAGTGATTCATCCTGATGGTTTCCATAGAGGGTTCATTGTGGATTTCATTTTTGAATGGATGAAAAAATATAGAAGAAGAAAAAAATAGTATTAATATTTTTCAATAATTTAAAATGATACATTATAAGATTTTTTCTAATATGGGAATTATACGTTAGATAAAATATTAATGAAAATGATTTAATTTATTTTGTCTGTTTTTACAACCATCAAATACAAATATCAATTTATTTGATATTTTTTATATAATGGTTCTAAAAGAATATATAACATTTTATATGTATAAATCAACCTTATTTATCTATTATAATGGTTTTGTGACCAGCCATGATGGCAATAATTAAAAATGAGAGTTTATCATCCATGATTGTTGTAAATAGACACATCACAAATAATGATATCATTTTTAGAATAAAAGTGTGTGGAGAAAGAGATTGATGTTTCTTTTTCCATAAAAAAGATATCATTATAGTATATATATTATAATGTAATTTTCATGTCACATGGAATGGATAATAATATGACAGAGTAATAAATAGAAATAAAATAATGATAAATGAACGAAAATTAAAACATGATTTTACCTCTTCAATTATTTTCCTTGGGAACCTCCTTAAGGCAACACATTTTTTCACATTGGTGAGACCAACAGAACTTGAATGCTAGGAAGTGGCTTTGGAAGGTAATTAAGGATAAATTAAACACGATACAAGGATTTTATGTGTTAGTATAAGTGGTGGTGAGGGGTGGTATTTATAGTGGAGGATAGGGGTATTTTGAATATTTTATTCAGTAGTTTATTATTTTGTATCGTGAATATGAATAGTATAATAGTTATCTATAAAAATATTAAAATATATATTTAGATTTTATGATTTCAGGGTCACATAATCCATATATCATATATGAATCAATAATTCATTAATTAGTTATAAAATGTTAATTATAGTATTTTAATTCACACTAAAAATATAACTATTTTTGAAAATTAAAGAAAATTATACCTAACTATTTTTCAATTTATTGATTTAAAAATCTAAGTCCAATTTTTTAGATTAATTTTATCAATACCAAAAACATTTTTTTTATTTAAAATCATTATTTATTCAAAAAATACATATTTTAATATTACAACTGTATTTATTAAACAATAAAAAATAATTAAGGTCTCATAAAATTATCTTATAATCATAATTTGACAAAATATAAATTTATGATTGTGTTTTATGAAAAAAAAATTTATTTTCAATAATTTAATAAATTAAAAATCATTAAATATACAATTCTATCTTAAAAAAACTATAAAATTACCTATTTTATATAATTTATTTACATATACTTTGACATAATTATATAATATTTTCATTTAAAATATTAATAAATTTTATTTATACTTTCTTATTTGTGTTTTCTACTCTATTAGCCAGATTACAATTCTTAACTGTTAGATTACTATTCTATCTGTATAAATTTCTTAATTTCAATAAATTACATTAGTTTCATTTTAAATTTATAATTAATTTATTTACATAATTCTATAATGATAACAAATAATTTTAAAATTAAATTAGTTATTACACATAGTTTCAATGAATATTTAATAAAGGTTTTGAAAATGAGTTAACATAATAAAAGACCCAATTGGT
This sequence comes from Viscum album, assembly GCA_963277665.1. Classification (NCBI taxonomy): domain Eukaryota; kingdom Viridiplantae; phylum Streptophyta; class Magnoliopsida; order Santalales; family Viscaceae; genus Viscum; species Viscum album. Next base: position 859,961,579 of record OY728152.1, on the reverse strand, counting down.
AATATATAGAAACAATGATGTTAAAGAATGAAATGTTTTAAATAGGTAAATAATTTTTTTGGATGTGTGGAATGACCATATAATCATTAAAATACATTAATTTCCAGTTTTTTTATTATCATTAGGTAAATTTGACATCTCAATAGTAACTAATGTGGATTATATATAAAAATTACTCTCCTCATCAACTATAAAAGGGACCTCACTCTCCACATTTATTCACACCCCTCATGCATTTTGACTCAATAAATATATAGAAAAATAACATAAAAAATTAACACCAATCATTTTAGAAACCATATATTTGTAGGAAATCATTCATTATAAGTATTTTATGAAAACACAAGGAGAATACTAGAAGAAGAATTTACGATATTCAAATTTTTTGTTTTATTTTTTTCCCTCCTCCACCTCCTTCTACTACTATTATATCATGAATATATAAAAACTTATGTATAATAAATATAATGATATGTTTTATATTATCGAAAAAATCTAAAATAATACACACTTTTATAAAATTGGTTACCAAATCATTGATAGTGTTTTTGGAATACTGCTTCCCTACGAACAAATTTCATTTATTTTTCCACTACCATCCTTCATAGATGTGACTAATTATGGAAATAATATTTATATATGCTTAATATTATTTTTAAGATGTCATTATTCCTATATATTTAATATATCAATCATATCTCTATTCATTCCATTAAATTGGAATATGATAATATTATTCATGTTTATGGTGGTTTTAATAGAAATATGTGATATATATGAAATAATAGTTTTACATGAAATATAATATATAATATATATATATATATATTATTTACATTCCTTATTTCAATATGATATGAAAACATAAACATAGTTTATATGTACATATAGCCGACCCGAAAATGAATTGTGTATTATTTTGCTTATAAATAAATTTTTTGGGATAGTGTAAATAAATTTAAAATTAATATATATATATATTAATTGAATAATTTTTAAATATATGTAAATTAGGAAATCAAGAGAAAATTTAAAGGATCATTAACAAAAATTCAAATACTAGATGAAAAATATGTAGTTATTACCTAAAATGTATATTTTTCATCGGGTTGTTAATAAGTGGATAAAATAATGCCATAAGAAATCATATATGTTGTGATATATATGAATAGTTTTATATTATAGGTTTATAATAAAATTATATTTATTATATAGTTGGTTTGAACGTGTACAAATGAGGTTAAGTCATTCAGTATGAGATTTCATTCTAAATTTTACTTTTTGTGAGAAAAATTCCATATTCACCACAAGTTTCATTTATGATTTTTCAATACATCCCCTGAATTTTTTTAATAATGATCATGCTAAATTTTATTATTAATTTTACATTAATTTTTGATCATTTTTTCATTGGTTTTATTGTTATGAAGATACCACATTCGTAAAGGTTTTTTGTCTCAATTATTGTTTTGTGGGATGTATATTATTGAATGCACCTATATTCAATCATGTGGTATATATAAAATTCATCTGAAATTTAATATCATGTACATATATAACATCATGTTATTTTTAGTCCAATTTTCTATAAATAATTCACGGTGATTTTGATTCAATGTTAATAAAGTGTTACTGATTTTATGTTACAATCTCATCGTTTTTTATATTTTTTATTATAATGCTTCAAATTTTGAAATATAATGATCTTACCCTCAATAATTAAAATTAAATTTCATCTACTATATTAATTCATGACATATTCATGTAATAATAATAATTTTACACTCTTTTTAGGTTAAGATATTAATTAAGTAGATTTAAAAAAATATGTCTTTATCATTCACCTCAGTAAGAAATCTATTCTCCATTAATAGCCAGTTTTCTAAAACGTTTTTAAAAACTTTTCCACTATTTTGATGTGTTTTTTAATGAAGAAACATTATTTTTTTCATGAGTTTTTTAAAAAAAAATTAAATATTCCATTATCATTTAGGGTTAATTTCAATGAAATGGGTTTTCCAAAAAGATTTTTGTTACTAAATTGATTTTCAAAGAAATTATATTTTTCTAATGAATTTTTTAAAATTATTGATACAATTAAATTCCATATTTGAGGACATACATTTATGTAAATTATTATTTACAGGAGCTGTCATCCTTGAATATCATAATTATTAATTATCTATAGTTATTTTGTTTCTGATGAAAAGTGTTTTATGAAACCTATTTCTCTTCCATGAGTTATACCATGAAGAAATTATTATGAAACTCGCTTATATTATTGGTTTATGGTAAGATGAAATTATTATAAATCATATCCCTTTTTCATATGACACAATATGATGAATTGTGTATGGTAAACACTTCTTTTCCACCGTTTTGTTGTTATTAATTTTGATTATCTTGTTATACACAATAATTTGGTTTTCATTAGTTGATATGTGTATCGTATATGACACTTTAATACAATGGGAAATGAATTATATATCTCATATGATAAACATGGTTTGAAGAGTTATTGAACTAGGAACAGTAAGGCATGGTACCCACTATTGATGGTCATGTGTTCATTCCATGAGTTGTAGCCTCCTGTGTATGAACATAATCACATGTTCACAGTGTTATGAGTGAACCTAATTACATGTTCATAATGTTTTTTGTTACCCTGTTTAATGTTCACAATGTAATGTGAGGACCTTTTTGATTGTGTATAAGTTAATCCTAGGGTTTTAATTCATGTCCTTATTAAAATGATTAAATATATTTCTATTTAAACATGTAAACAATGATATAATCAAACATGTTTGAATTATTTTTCATAAGATAGAGTTAATCCCTCATGGATAGTGTTATTTTTTTGTTATTATTCTTGTATTATGATATGGCTATCATTATGTCAGGATTATTTTTTATGATAATTAGTATGAAGGTTATGGATTTCCAATATTTTTCTCATGTTATTATATATTTAATCATATTTCATGCTTATGTGTCTTCTTTGTTTTCATATACTATTCATTTGGGGTCACACATTCTAATGTCTCATTTTCAAATGTTATGAATAAATGTTTTAAGAAGGATCTTCTTGGAAAGAATAATATATTGGAATATATTTATGGTAGATGTTGAAGAACGTTTACGAAGATACAAGTTCATGTTTACATGTTTTAAATGAAACTAAATTACTATAATCCTTTTGAAATGTGTTATTTTAATGTAATGAATATTCACTTGGAAAGATGACATTTCCATGTATGAGAAGCTGATGGTTACTATATTTCCCAGGTTGATTATTGGATAATTCTAGGATTCGGTATCCAAATATTTTGAAAAAGTTGTTTAAGATATTGTGACTTCGAGAGAGTCAACCCATTATATACTACCAAGTGATAGAACACCATTCTAGGGATTCTTTTATATGGGCGTAGAATGTATAGTAATAGTAAGAACAAAGACAGAAATTCTAGTTATCAGTCATATAACTGGTGAGTCTTTTCATATTAAAGTTGATGTATTTGCTGGTAAATAAGCTTTTGAAGCTTATATTGATGTTTTTATTTACGATATAGTATCTATTGAATGCCGCGGTATAGAGAGATCTGTTTAAAAAACATGTACATTTTTAGAGGACACATTGGAACAAACAGAGATTATAAGAGATAATGTTAATATAAGATTAGTGTTTTATTAATATAAGGAATGTATTGATCCAATTCAACAATGATTGAGAATAAATAGAGTAAGTTATGATTTTGTGGATATATAACATGAAAAGAGAACCCATAAAAAATTAGTTCCATAAAAATGCTCAAGTACTCACAAAGAATATGATTCAATTAGAATAGTTTCAAAAAGAATTTAAAATGGTGTATTTTCCAATTAATTACTAATGGATGTTAGGAAGATAATAGAATATTATTGTGTTGTAGTAAAGGTTTTTGATTCCTGAAAAGATGGTATTTGGGAACAAAAAGAGTCTAATATCTACATATTATATTTTAATAATTTTTTTTGTAATGGTGTCTACTCAATCACCCTAAAACAATATTCTTCGAATGAATCCACTTACGCCAAATGATCATTTGTGTTTATTTTAAAAGGAACTGAAGGTCCTAATTTCCATGGGTTGTAGAATAACTGATATTTTCTGTATAAATCTTGATTATTGTATGATTATCTATTCACTTCCATATCAAAAGATTATATCCTAGGATTCTTCATCAGTAAACTCAATTTTGTAGTTAGTAGAATCTAATAAAAAAATATATATATTAAGGATGATGTGGATGATACATTTCAGACACTCAAAAATCATGGGTTTTGTTTATCTAGTTTATAAATATGTTTTAACCCTTAAATTCTACACTTCTAGTATCTCGAACTCTACTGGATTTACGTCAATAAATTTATCATATAATTTATGCATTATGTTATGTTTCCTCTCAAATTCACTATATTCAAAATAATATTCTCTCTATAATATTATTGAATTAGATAATGAAGGATATTTTAGTCATTTATAAAACACCCAATAAGATATTAACAATATTAATGTTAAAATTTTGAGATTCATAAATAAACATTTTGTATAGGAAGATAAATATATTCGATATTTTATTAATGGAAATTTGGAGATATAAAATTCACCAAGATATAAAATATTATCTGTTGTTAACGTTCATGATATAAATAATCATTTAATTTTAATAAATTTAATGTTGTCAAATTAAAATATTATGTCTTTATACATAATTCTAAAATCTGATTCAAAATCAAAATATGAATATGGTACATTTTCTAAAGAATCCCCAAAAGAATCTAAAGTATAGTCAAATCTTGTAACATTTTGAGTTGGTTATATACAAACATCCAATAATTTTCAGACCAACTAAACTCAAAAACTCATTTAGTTATAATATTTTTATGTCCTATATCACGTATATTAATGAATTTATTCGAAATAATTTTGGACAAGTAACAAGTATAATAAAGGTGAAGTCATTGGTTTATATGTTGGACGTTTTGTAGTCATCTGTAAACCATATTATAAATAATAATCTTCAATATATAAATTTTAGAATTTCATCTATAGAAATATACCATTTTTTAAAAAATCAAACTTTTATTGAATTAGAAACATTATCTTCTTTACATGTAATTTATCTCGAATATTTTATTATGAATAAGATAACAGGTGTTTCCCATATACATAATGATGATTATCTTTGGATTCCTAATTTTTTCATATATGATGTTTTTTCAAGGATATGAAAGGTTTTTTACTCTTTAATTCAAATTAAAATATTAATGTATATTTTTTACATTTTCCTAGTACCTCTCAGCAAACCATGAAATGAATATTTCAACATTTTAAAAAGGGAAATATGTAAGTAAATAATATTGATAAAACTATATTGTAACATTATTTAATGAATTATATGTTAAATAATTTTATATTATGTATTTACTACCAAATAATATAGGTAATAAGATTAATTATTAATTATTTTGATGTGTTTTATGCTTAAAATATGGTTAGATTGTTGAAATAAAAATTTTATTCCCACATATTTCATGTACATTAAATTTATGATGATCCAAAATACCCCAAATAAAATACAAATAATCCAAATTTATATGTATTCTTATCATGTTCTATTGTAATCTTATTTTATCTAGTAAATTACACTATGTTTAGTTCTTGGAAATTATGGCTATAGGATGTCAATATATGGGAAATTTATTTTGTGAATATTTCTGGATTCATGAAAAAATTAAAATATATTCATAAATCACTTATGTGATGGAAAATAATATGTCCATAGAGTATATTTAAAATCACTCATTTGGATATATCCTACGTTGATAATATCAAATACATGAGGAATTATCGACATTATCATTCAACTATGTAAAATGGATACTTAAGTAATTAGTTATTTAGATCAGTTACATGTACAAATATGTCATGTGAATATGTCGCATTGTGAAATCAGCGATGTAAATTCAAATTTATTATATTATATTCGTATAAGTGAATGAAATTTCAACATGGCACAATTTGGCTATATAGATTAAGAATTAAACATTTTAAATGTGTATTATATTCCTCAAATTGAGTACATAATGAAAATAAACTGTATTTATTATCATTTATTCACTCGGATGATGGTCTTAATGCAGCTGTATATGTCTTGCATTCTAAATTTTATATTGTAGATAAAGTCCATTATTATAATTATAATGTACCATGTCTGAAGAAAAATGAAAATAATTTATTTTTTTATTATTCTATTTCTTATGAATTTTATGGAATAAGATGTTTTAGTGATTCATTCATTCTATTGATCACACAAAGAGTGTTTCAATATATTAAAATACATATATTACAAATACCATGAAACAAAATATGTGTTAGAGTGGAGCCATACGAATGAAATGTGATGTGAAGAAGAATATAATGATAAATTATTTCCCAAATAATCATTACCTAATCTATTTTTCTTATTTAAGTAATAAATAAGTTATTTTCAATTATCAGATGTGTTTTTCAATTATTACTAATATGATAACAACACTGTCTAGATCAGTTTTACCCAATTGATTACTTCTATAGGAGATCATTTTATTCTACCAAGTATTTCTTATTAATGTTAGATGATGTTTTTAAACATGTTAGTTTATACATTTTTTTATGGTTCCTAAAAATTGGAACATTGAATTATGTTGGGTGCAATTACATTCAAGATTGTTGTTAAAATCTCTTGTGCATGTACAAATTTTTGAATTATTACACCTAGTTGTGATTTCCCTGGTAAAATAACCTTTAGTCCATGTAAAATGGATTAGACTTGTTAAAATAATCTTAAAACTTGGAGAATAGTTATTGTGGAGTGGACTAATGGTCTTTTATTTATTTAACCACTATAAATTGTTTTGTGTTTCATTAGTTAATGAATTTATATCCAGTGTGTGTTTCATTAAAGAACAATAAAAAAGTAGTCTTAAACTATAAAGGGAATATTTATTAAGATAAATAAAATTTCAAATAACTCAATTCAACGCCACTCATGATTATTATTAAGGATTTTCTCTAACTACTATAAGTTATGTAAAATAAAATACATCATTCATCGGGATAGTAGGTTGTACATACACAAGAATTTGGAGGCCATATTTTTCTCTATGAAATTAAAATAATTTAAATAACATGTTACCGTAATAGAATCATTTTAAATTCATATTTATTAATAATTTTTTATTCCATTCATTATTACCTTCCATGTTAACTATATGTGAATAATTAATTAGATCACATTGTGAGGTGGTAGTTTTCTATAAACATGAATGTTGTTATCATATTCCCATGTAGTGGAAATTATGATTGAATATGTGGTATCATGATCAAAAATTAATAATAATATCTTAAATAAACAATAAATCCATCATTATAACATGTTTTGAGATTGGGTGATGGATAATTAATAAAATCGGGTTGTGAGTCAGTAGTTGGAGTTATACAATAATGTTTATTTCATTTGCAATTTTATTGGAGTTGAAATGATTTATGGTCATTAACTAAAAAATAAAATATCATTGTTTATGAATCATAGTTGATTTATTATATCATCATAGTTCACTAATATTTGAAGGAGAAGAAGGAATAAATAAATTAAAAATGATCATTGAAGAGTGTTACTGATTCTTCAAGAAACATCATCACATTTGAACGATTATCCAACATATGATAAATTTATCACAAAACAAGGTCTTATATGATGGTATTTGGTATTTCATGAACACATTGAGTATATTATTGCAATAAAATTTTATTTTGGAATAATATATGAGAGAGGAGAGTGAGTGGCCTTTTTTAATTAGAGTGACTAGAAAACATGTAATTTTTGTAAAGAAAAATGTGAACCCACATTTTCCACATGAAAAAGTAATAAAAAAGTCCCATTATAAAATTTAGAATATATATGTTCTATATGTTTTTATGTAATGCGTGTTGAGAATGTTTTGGGTTTTTAACAACTATCATTTTATTGTAACCCTCCAGTAAACCCGTTTTATCCATAATTCAGGTAAATAATTTTTACTTCTTTTACAACAATTTATGGTAAAAAATTATGATAGAAATAGTAAAAAATAAATTATTTTTATATTAAAAATATAAAATGTTTTTTCCATTGTTCCATTCATTGGTGTGAAAATTTGAATTTCCCATTAATCTCAAAATCACAATATGAATGTGGGTTTCCAAAGTGAAAATGATAAATTTTTATAACTAATTTATATAATAAAATATTAAAATCATTCCAATTAAATAAATTATATTATTATATATATTATTTAATAAATTTTTCTTTTAATGTAAGCCTTAAATTGTTAGTATTATTTTAAAAGATATAATTGAAAAGAAACTTCTTTATAGAAACATGTATTTTCACTATTTTCAAGAGAAATTACCTTTTTATAAAATTTTCAAAAATTACGTACAAGATTTTATTTACATTTAAATACATGAAATTATGTGGATTTTTTAAAATATAATCTATATATGTGGTTACATTTAATTTTTTTTATTCTCTCCACAAAATGTAATAAATAAATTCTTGTAGAGAAAAAAATTAGTTTCGAAACATATAAAGACTTTTCCAAAAAATATGTATTTTTTATCAATATGATTTCATTATATAAAAAAATATACGTAATATTTAAAAACAATTTATTAATATTAATATCACTTTCCCCTTTTGATGTGTTTTAGCATTTGTTTATAAATAGTATTAATAATATATCAGGGTTTTTTAGAACTATGTATCTTGTGTAACGGAAGATAAATTATGTGTTATACATAAAAGAAGAAATTATTATTTTATGTCATTACGTATACAAAAAATTATATTTATTTTAAATAAAAATTCACAAAATGTGGGTGTGATACATAAACGTTCTGAATAAAAATGATATTCAAATAGAAACCACTACTATATTGGTAACTATTGAACCATAAATCCCACGAATGAAGTAAATAAATTATAATACAAGAATATTATGAATTATTAAGGACTAGTTATATGAAATATTTTTTATATTCTCCATTTAAAATATATTAGGTTCAAACCAGAACTTGTGTCTCAAATAAGGAGGTTTTGAGATGGAAATCTTCCCTTGATTCGTGAAAAATCATTCCTAATCAACTCAAATCATCTTCTACTCATAATAAAATTGTTTATAATTTGGAACATGGTCTCTCGTTATACCCACTTTTCCTTAACTCACACTATCTCATCAAAATCATATTTTTGAAATCCATTATAGAAATATATTTTTCATAATAATTATTTTAAAATATTGGGAAAAGGAAACAAAAAAAGGATGATATTAGATGATAAACAATTGTAATAATAAGAACTAACTATTAAATGTCATCTATGAGAATATGAGTATATATGTGGAAGATGAAACAATCAAACTGCATGATTGAAACATAAAGGAACACATAAACATCAAAACATGGATCCTAAAATATGAAATTATTTAAATAGAAATAGACTTTAAAATCAATTTGTACGATACATTAGAAATATGACACAATTGTTTGAAACATTATAAGTCTATATAATATATAATGAAAACATTTTGTTATCGTGGATCATCATCTCATTGATCCCTTAAATAACCCTTATATAATACATTCAAATTTGAATAACCATAAATCTAAAATCCAATAAATATCTCCAATGAAAATAATCATTACACACTGAATCAACATACTATCTGGGAGCACCCCTCATATAATAAATAAGTGGCTCACCTATCACGACCCTCCCAATTAAAATAAATCCCTCCTAGGTTGGAAATGAAGAAGGGGATTATTGACGCATGAGTCAAACCTCTAGTATACATTGAGATGGCGACTAGGGCCAAGGGTGTGTAGATTTTGAAATAAGGGTGGAATTACCATTCCTAAGAAAACTATATTGGGAATTAGGATGTATCAACCATAGTAAACTCCATGATATATATATATATATAATTAAAAATCCCACAATGTATATTTAAATTATATTCATAGAAATTAAATTCACTTATGTAATTACATAAATAAAGTAGAGTAGAATCAAATAAACTCCCTAATATTATGGCTATTTAGGTCCATCAGAGATCACAAAGTCCTCATGGATAATGAAAATTGTGTTATATATGTATGGTGAGAATATTTTATACTGAGTAGTAAAATCAATGTCTCTCACACACAAATGGAAGGACAAGACTAATTCACCCATGAGATGATAGAAAAAACCAAACATGAACTAAATAGTAGACTAACAATAAACCCCACCTCACCAAGGATCATTCACCAAATATTCCATCCCAGTAATATAATATAATTCAAGTCACATTCATGATGGGGTCCCTTCACCAGTTTTGCATTAATTTACTGCTCTCACACCACAACTGCAAACATCATGGCGGTCCCACCTCTTATGAATAAATCACATCACATCCCACCCAGGAACACCTAGGACACACCTCACATCCTATCATTCCCACACACACTCGAGAATTCATAACACATCACATCATGTCGGCACAATCCCCTTCCATCATGACACATGTCATCCCAAATACACTTGTGACCACACAATACAGATCATCCCAATGACACCTAGGAATGAAAAACACAACTCATCCCGAATTGTCATGGGACACCACATTCAAATGGTCCCAAATAATCCTAGCCCACAATCACCTAGAATAGAGAGTAGGTATTTGTTTGTGTCCATATATCTATCCTCCCACTTGGTTATTGAGAAATATTCCCTGCTATGTAACTATGTGGGTTTCCAAACATGGTTCTCAAATTAGGTGTGGTGGGTATATAAATCGTGATAATATATAGTGTGTTCATATATATAGTGAATAGGAACACAATCACATCATGTGGTTTTATAAGAAGACCACCTATAAACTCATAAGGTCACTAGGTTCACATCCAAGAGAAAATTCATAGCACCACACAAGAAGAAAGCATGCAACTATTTTTTTGCATAAATTAATAATTAACAATTTTAAATATTCATTGTACCAAACCTATTTTTTAACATTTTACATTGGTTTATATTAAAATCTATTTACTTTCACCATCCATGTGGTTGAAAAGCCTCCACCATAATAAGAGTCACCACTAGAAAATTCACCTCCAGTTAGTCACCACCAGTCATGTCATCACCAAATGAGTAACCACCAGAAGAGTCACTGCAACTTTTTCATTCCTAGAAGATTCATCAAAAGAAACTCACCACATGACGAGTAACCAACATCCAGTACCTATTGGAAGGTCATCACCAGATGGTTCAGTGGCATAGATTCACTACGAGATGATTCACCACAAGTATGTCACTACCAGTGAGTCACTGCAAAGATTCCCTACATCTAAGACGAGCTACCTCCAGAACGAGTTACGGGAAAAATAAGATACAATTGGAAAACTGAAAATTTTTAAAACGTTTGAAATGAATCACTAATGGAATGACTCACATGTCCCCGAAAACACACCAATCAACCCCCATGATCCTCAAGAATTAGATATTTTGAAAATTAACAAGATCAAATGTTCGAGTCATTATATGAGATAGTTCACAAACAATTCTCTCCCTGGTGAATTTAAAACCAACTCTGAAGAAAAAGAGGGAAGGGTCAAAAAAACATCACCTGAAATACATATGAAGGAACTCGTTATATCTAAAACACCACCACCAATGAAACACATCATCCCAAATGACAACAAATCACACTATTGAACCCCGTCACCACAACCACAATCTATCGATTCTCACATAACCACCCACCTCACAAACACTAAACAACCAAGTCCACTTCCATGAATACAAAATCAAAAACTTCTAAAAAATAATCCACACCATACCAAACACATGAAATGTGGAATTCCATATTCCGTGTAATGATACTATCCACTCTATGCGGCACTAACTCAATCACATGGTTTTAATCGCATTGATGTTAATGAGTCATAATTAGGAATAAGGTTCTCCCATTTTCATATGTATAAAGGTTGTCACAGATCACACCAAATGCATCCCAATATAAAGAAAATATATCATATCATAAATTAAAAGGATCACAAAATTACATCAGAAAAAAATAAAATAAATGGAAAAATAAGAAAACTCGGGGTAGATGGTTCATATATAGAACTCACATTCCCATGTACTCTCTTTAATGTCACCATGACTCTTGGACACAAGGACATGTTCAATTGTTCACCCAAAAAACACATTATATCAATGGTCATGGATCTCAAATAGATTCTCCATGATGTCTGACTCATCCTCAATATCCAAATATCCCTAGTTGATTACATGGAAGTAATCAGGAAGATATCAACGGAGCTGCGAGAAGTGGAAGATATTGTGGACTCGGTCCAGGCGATGTAGATATTGAATTTTGAAATCTATCTCTCCATCAAGCCCCAAACCCTATGAGGTCCCATCAAACATGGGGAGAGTTTAAATCAACGTCCAAACCTTCATTACCAACATCAAGGTGAAACATTCAAGAACATGTGGTCTCTAGTATAATACTCTATGGGATTCTTCTTGTGATCATCATAAGAATTCATAAAGTCTGGTATGTCTTTCATCATCTTTCAAACCCATTGAACCATATATTATATACTCTACACCAACATATGGACAATAACTACTACCTCCCCAACCGTATTCCAACACAATAGAGAAAGACAAGATTTCCCATACAATGCCTAAAATGGGGCTATACCAACAGCAGAGTGATATCTATTATTATAAGGAAGCTCAACCAAGGGAAGGTGTTGTGACCTTGATCTCCCAAATTACAACACAAATACACACATAATATCCAACAAAATAGGGATAGTCGACTCTATCATCGCATCCATTTGAAGGTGGAAGGTAATGTTGAGTGTAACTGGGTTCTAAATGCATGATGTTTTCCCCTGAAAACCATGATGTAAAATGGGAATCTCAATCTGAGGTATTGGACATCAAAAATCCCTAAAACTATTCAACATCATCCATATACCTTTTATCCAAGGCATCCACTCTTCATAACTCCTTGATTTACATGAAGTGTCCATATTTCGTCTACTGATCCATGATCACGAACATAGAATCACAACCATCATAATATCTAGCCCACCCTATGACAAAATCCATCGAGATATAATCCAATTTTTATGTGGGAACATCAATTGGATACAAAAAACCTCCCAGAACATAATACCCATCATTTACTTAATGGTTAAATAGACATAAATCCTTTGAAAGCACAACATGATTTTTCATTTTGGACCACATAAAATTTTCCCCAAGTTGTGGTACATTTTGGAATATCCTAGTAGTACCACCAAATGTTAGATATGAAACTCAGGAATAACTAGATTAAGCATTTCAGATAAAACATATAGAACTCCTTGAGAAAATATTTGATTCTGAATATCCTCTGTCCATCACTTTTGAGCATCAACATGGACAACAGTGTTTGACAACACATCTTCATACAAGTCCCTCCATCGAGACTCATCCAGTAGCCACATCAGAGAAGACAAAACCATCACATGAAACAGACAACCTCTACCCTAATCCACCCATGAATTTATGTGAAATTATTTCATCACCTTCATCATTCTCCTTGCATCCTGAGACTATCAAACAACATCCTTCTATGACTTTTTTCTCAAATCATCATCCATGGTATATGAATTTCTTGGGTGGTATGAGATATCAAAATCATATTTTGGAAGAAAATTTATCCAACATCACTAATATAGATTTTGATCAAATTGATAAATTATATACATAAAGCTCATGTACACCATTATGAACACAACACACACTACAATGAATTTATTTCATCACAAATTTAGTGAAAACATAACTATTAATACCTCCAGATCGTGGGTGATATAATTTCTCTCTCATGGGTGAAACTTCTCTAGAGAAATAAGATACTATTTCCATATGATGCATTAAGAAGCACCCTAATTCCGAAAGGGATGTGTCATAGAAAACCTCATACAACACATCGTCATCTGGTAGCGAAATAATTGGACTACAGACAAACATCCATTTATGGGGACTAAATATTGCATGTCATTGATTGGTCCAAACAAATGATTGGTATTTCATATTCAATCCAATCAGTAGGGATTTCAATCAAGAGAAATCATGTACAGTCTTATGAAAATATAATTTAAGACCAAGGAAACGACGAACTTCTACCACATTCTTAAGTTCCTCTCATGAAACAACTACATTGACTTTTCTTGATTCAATATCCACGCCATTATATGTCACCACAAGCCCATGTAAATTCACCACTCAGGTCCAAAACATACAGTTGGACAACAGACCATGGTTATATTGGGGAGAAGATCCTACAAAACAACTCTGAAATATTCACCATACTCACCCACTGATCCTAATAAAATTATTATGTCAATAACAAGAAAACAATAAAATATTTTTGGAACTCATGACTTTATAATCCCCATCAACACAACCAGTTCCTTCATCAAACTAAAATGTTTGAACATAAACTCCAACTTCCCATAAGCGCATGTAATGGAAGTCTTAGAATATCTCTATCCATTACCATTAATAGGTGATAACTATATATCAATTCCATAAATGGAAGCCAAATCACCCATTTCAGATGGTTGAAATGTTCATCGATCCTTGGATGTGGGTAGTGGCTCCTTATTGTAACTTTATTTTTCATATTCTAGTCTATGAATAACTATATACTAGAATCTCTCTTATTAGTGAACTACATTATAGCTACACTTGGTGAAAAACTCAGCTAGATGAAAGCTACCTACATAAAATCATTAATCATAACTCTCATCTTCTTCAACTCAAGGGGTTACATATAATAATGAACCATTGAAATCAGGGAGGCATTTGGCTATAATTCTATCACAATATCAATGACAAGTTGTCGAGGATATTTAATAATCCCATCATGGAAAATATCTCACAACTCCCCAACAACCATGGGAACATCTACCATCACAATGCTTACTGATACAATCTGAAACTCGACCATCATGGAAAGAAGGGGATCCACATGCCAAATACCCACCATACAGATCCTCTCAAAAAAAATATCCAACTATACATCCACATCAAAACATAAGTCTATCCATTTGATGATTTTGATAAATGACATATGGAATACAAAAATTCGATTCCATGGATGCCATCATATGGTTTCATTTGTATCATGAAAATATACCAACAGGACTGATGCATCCATATTACTAGTATACAACCCATCACACAATAAAAAATGTTTATGCCTCAAATAGGTGAAGTCAACACTAGGGATATAGGAAGCCTCTCGATGCCTTGTCTCGAAACACGGACTAGAATGGGTGTAAAAAATGAGTTTGAAGCTATTGAATAAGAGAAAACATGAACAAGTGTAGATGATAAACTGATTGTGCATATAACAATATCAGGTCCATCTAGTACTGCTACCTCTATAGAAGGCGACTTAACATATAAGGCCCCAGAATTAAACCTTACGTAATATTGAATTAAATGAATAATTCACATTGAGGATCTTTTCAGGATTAGAGTTCTAGAAAATTAGGACATACCTATTACATCTCAAATGATTACAAAGTAGTCACTTCTACTAAATTTCCATAAAATAAAAACTCTTAAAAAGAAATATGTCTAGTTCCATGTATTAGATAGCATGAATTTCCCTTGATCTCATCCTTTACCCTATTCCAAATTAAGTCCTCTGAAAAACATTTCAAGAAAAACTTGGGGTGAGCATAAAAAGCTCAGCAAGGGATACAAAAAGAATAAAAAATGTTAGTTTTTCAAAACAACAAGTAAACCATGTATACTTTATCAAATTAATACCTTTCACCTTTAGTAAGTAGTAAAAACTCTTCACTGAGTAAAATATCATTACTTACCCTTTTGTAACAAAAAGATTACTATAAAACCCATATAAAGAACACATAACATATAAAGGTATCTTTGGACATAAACATACTTAAATGGAATAACCATAAGGTCGAATTCTACACATACTTAATGGAATAGCCATACGGCCGACTTACAAACCCTATGCATTGGAGGTTATAACGTAACCACCCGTCCTGGTATTCACGGCACCACCCGTCATATGGTTTATCACGTAACCACCTGTAAAATGTCCAAGTACCATCATTACACATAAAATATTGAAAATATAAACATTTAAATAACAACATTTCATTTTCAATCACAATAAGTAATTCCAAGATATTGAATTAATCAATCCACTTTCAAAAATCATTTAAAAGAGATTTGTGAATCAAAGTGTCCCATACCACTTTCAAGCTTTTAATGGAATTATAATTTTAAAACATTAATGTCCATATAAATAAATAATGAAAACCATTTTGAAAACATGGACATTAAAGATAATGATTTAGAATAATGAATCTTTAAAACATTTCAAACAATATTTTTGTTGAAGAGATTTTAACACAATAAGAGACTCTTGAATACAAAAAATTGCAGAATAACATTTAATCCAAACTTTATAATATCATGAAAATAAAGGGATTGATGATATAATATGTCAAAGTACAGTATAAAAACCATATAAGAGTGAATTGGTGCATAACAACAATGAAGTCTCAATGGAAATGAAAATTGAGATGGAATCTATTATAAAGATGGTATCCTTAAATTATGGATAAATCTATCACATAATTATGTGTGAGAAATATAAATACACCCAATATAAGTGGATATTAAGTGTGAAACAATCAGAGTTCATTCACACATATTCATAGGATGACATGTTTAAGAAGTTCAAGTTGAACCCAAAGATATTAAAATTGGGTTATGACGTTCCCTTGTAAAAATTCGACAGCCTAACAGCGTCACTTCAAAATTCAGAAAATTAGTCGATGAGAGATTGAATGGTATCTCATCACATGGACATAAATTTTACATCAATAAGGATATAGAAGAAAATATCCCAGCATAATAAGATGTAAATTAAAAGACATAACAAAAGAAGTGTTTTAAAATGAGGAGGGTGAAAGGTCCCCTTACCGAGTTGGGTAACTTTTGAAACGTACACCCCATGGAAGAAGGGTCATACAATGAAGATGTAAATAACCATAAATAAAATTATACTACACAAAGGGTATAATAATAGGAATTACATAAACCACTCAATGTAAATAGTGGCAGACGTAGCATAAATGTCATGGAAATAAAAGTGAGATGAAAAATACCTTACGAAAACTTGGCACCCTAGCGGCGCCACTTAAAACTTCCAAAAATGGATTTATGAGATCAAATTGGGTCTCTCATAATATTAACATAAAAATTACGGTTTGATTAATATAAAATAACTTCCCAATCATAAGAAAGATGAGCTTAAAAGGAATGACATAAAAGAGTGTACTGAAAAAGAAAGAGAGGGGTAGGATTCCTTACCTCAAGTCTGACTTGTCTTGTTCGTTTCTTTATATTCTTGAATAATAAACATTGGTCAATTAATAATTTCATAAGAAACTCTTTTAAACACTATTATTCAGTTTATATCACATATTATAATGTTATAAAAATTGGTTAATAATGTGAGTTCATATTAGACGTTTTTGTCGATGTTTGGTACATGAGTCAAAAATGAACTTGTTTGAAAATGATTGTGCATGTAGTTATGAGTAAATCATCTCCAGAATAGTATTAATGATTTAAATATCATATATATCTAGTACATATTCATTTTATACTACTCCATAACATTTGGAGATAAAAATAAATTAAATGCACCGTTCATGGAGACGGTAGGCCGTACGTACGAATGAACGCTACTTTCATTTTTTTGTCATATTAATGGAATTAAAAATTATTTAGAGATATATATATTATAATTCCAGTATAATATATATTTTATATAGGTCACATATGTTTATCAATTTCATTCATTATACATTCCATGTATTTCATGAACGGGTCACATCACTGGAGGGGGCGGTAGTCCACACTTCCTCGTATGAAATTATCGCATTTGCACAACATTAAAATCATAAAGGCATGTTTTAAATATAAAATTCAGAAGAATATAGAAAACATAAATAACATATATATCATATATAAAATATAGTGACATCATAATGGCCACCATGAAATGTGTTAAGAGAAGATTGAACAATCATCGTTTCATGAGGCAGGAATTCGCCATCCACCGAAACAGTATGTTCTTTAACCATTAGACGAAGGTGTGTGTAAGTGTAGCTCAAATAAATCACATAAAATCATCCTATTATATATAATATACTGTTTTTGTTACAAAATAAGGGAATAAAAAGTGTTTAGAGGGTTGGAGAATCAAAATAAAACATAAGAACACAAGAGAGGACGCTACCTTTAAATCGGGTAACTCTCTTTGATTTGAGCTCAAAGGCTTTCTTGGAAAGGATTCTGCCCAAAGTGAGGCTTCAATGATGAATAGAGGAATTTGGAGAGGAGAAATGGGCAGGGTTTGGGCGATCCAAATTCTTGAGAGGTGTGAATATGGTGGTAGAGGTGGGGGCCTTTTCTTAGTAGAGAGGAGGGGCACTCTTGGAAAGTTATTAAATATTACTTTATTATATAATTCTTTTCGGATTTTAAAGGTCCCAAAAGGATATATTTCGAGGATAAGGTGATAAGGTTTCGAAATCCACCCATACAATGGGTTTGTAACATGTTTAGGGCTTATATTTTACATTATCTTTTCATTTTATTTAAATCGTTTAATAATGAGGTAATCGTTCCATCATCAGGGAGCCATAAATAATTTAATTTATTTAGCATCTAAAAATTATAAAAAAATAGCATGATGTAGTAAATCTTATTATCTTTATAATGAATGTTTATAGTTAAAAATATGACTTGTATAACCCCATATAAATTTTTTTTAGTAAAACAACACATGTTTGTGACATTTTAATTTTATCATTAAATAAAATGGAATTAATGTCCTTTTCCATCCAAAGTGGCCTCATAGGGTCCCCAAGATGACCCATGGATTGTCTTGGTCGGCCATGACACATCCAATGAGGGTAGGACATGTGTCTAGGTAATTCCATATTATTAAAACATTATTTTTACCTTAAATTACACTAATTACCTCTAATCGTGATTAATAAACATAAAAGTTACTATTCACCAAAAAATTATTTTAATCCCATTAAACCACATTTTACATATTAATGACAACCATGTATGTCATATTTTTTAAACTCAAATCACAGAAGTGGTAATGTTTAATTTAAACGAAAAATCTGTTTCTTTAACTACCACTTAGTGGTTTCACTATTCATCAAAAATTGAAGTTTTTCAGAAAATTTCCAAAAAATCACCCTAGGATATATTTGATATTCCGAATTCAAAAATGATGTCTAATTTACAAAATTCAAAACATATATGTTACATTAATTAATTTAATAATTAATTCCCGCTGTCAAAGAAAATAGCGTGTTTTTATGAAACAATAAGTATCAAAAGATTGACACTAGTTTATATCCAATTTCAAGATGAAATTAATTCCAAAAACCCCTATTAGATTAAATGGTAAAAATATATTCTAATTTCACTTTTAAACCAATTAAAAATATAATATATTCATATAAATAAATTATATTTTAAAGAGTATTTGAATTAAAATACAACATTTTTCACTATTCATGAAAAAATGAACATTATCGGAAAAATACCAAAAATTTACACAAAGTAAATTATGATTTCCCGATTCTAAAGAAGAATTTTATTATGTAAAATTTAACACATAAAATTTTCAAAAAGTTTATTTAAAAGAGGTTCGTCATTAAAATGCTGTTAATCGGCCTTTTAAAGAATACTAGAATGTTTACGCTTAAAATTGGATCCATTCGCATTTTTAGTCCTCTAAAATTTATTGTAAAAAGTTAAAATATTTGACAAACATATATAATCATTTTGTAGTTAGTTCTATTCATTCCCGCCATTACAATGGCTAGGTGTTAACTACAATTTAAAATAATATTATTTTATTATTAGAGTGCAACGTAAGATTTCAAAGGAACTCATTGTTGCGTATTGGATAAGCCATCAAGCATAGCGTTCCCTTTAAATTAATATTAACATTTTAGTCACAAATAGGGATAAATATAAAAATTTCATATTCTTTATTTACCTGGGGTGTTACATCCTTCCCCCCTTTTGGGAATTGCATCCTCGCAATTTTAAAATTGGGTTCGGAAACATACTTGAAAGTCCCATATCAGAACCAGAGTCAGTAAAACAATCACTTTAATATAATGAAATATAAGTACAGAGGTCACCCGAGTTAACCCATACTAGGATTCCATGTAGGAAATCATGGAAATGGAGGATAAAACATAGGGTCATGTTATGATGGAGAGTGATAGAAAACATGTTTAGGAGAAAGCTATCCACAAGAAAATCACAAAATTGTGATGGGTTAAACGGTATTCGATTCCCCAGTAGAAAAAGTTAATAGAAAACATTTTTGTTTTAAGTTACTTTTTATTGAGGAATTTATTCATAAGGAAACATAATTACTTATCATGTTGACTTTCAAATTTTATTAGATTTCTTACACAAACTCATATTTTCTCCAAAAGATGAGTATTTAGGTAGACTTTTTCACATTAAGAGTACTATAATAAACTTCTAGAGAGTCACCTAATCCACAAAAGAGAACTATATACTTCCCACGTCTTTATACATTAACAAAAACCAAAACCAAAAAGGATTCTACAAGATCAGATAAACCAGAAATGGATAACCCTTTATAAAAAAATATATTCTTAATCTCCAAAATTTGTCCAACAAATCCCACAGTTCAACGAGGATCATTTGATAAACAATTTGTCCATAAAATTCTTCAAATTAAACCAAACTAAGATTGAAACCCATATATTTTAAGGATTTAGTCACATAGTCATCCAAGTTAAATTGTAACATTTATCTCCAAACAACATCAGTTGATCTTAATGTCTCATATTGAAAAGTAATTAACCTAATCAAATATCATCCATGATATTTTAATAAATTTCCATAGATAACCCAAAATAATCTTACTCATAATTCATAAAATCATCTAACTAAAAAGAATCAGTAAAACTAACCAGGGACTTCACTTAGTCCAGTGGTAGGCGATAAAAACCAGTTGCACTTTGGTTGTGGGTTCGATTCCCACAGCTTTGTCTGACGCGATGGGTTGTCACACGGTCTGCGTGTTTTCCTTTTTCCAAAACAATATAATTCTTAAAGCATTCCCCAACAACGAGATAAAATCTTCAAAAATAACCATAACATAATATAACCTGAATTTTATCTCATGCCTTTCACTTTCCATCATAACATATAGTAACCCATAATTACCTCAAAAGTGAGGATCATATAAACCCAAATGGTTCTTTATAACTATGTCCACCAAAGAACAGATAACTATTCCTTGAATAAAATATTCATATATCAAACATCAGGGTTACAAATACAATAAAAATCCTTCTAATGTAACCCCATCATCAAAAGAGACTTAATACTCTTAAGAATTTCACCATAACCCTTAAATCCATTATATGTTGAATTTGTACTCATTCAACATTCTTCATGTTCCATTAACAATTCCTTTCCAACTTATTCTGAAATACTTCTTTCCTACGAACAAAATCATGAATCATATCCTAAGATTCCAAAATAGGAAAACAAATGTTATGAAATAATCCATACCTTTGATTGGCCATTGTCAGTTTCTTCATCCTCAATCGGAATTGAATTATGTATTGGTAAAATAATATTTGTATGATCTTGGTGATCCCATTCACGAAACTACTTCATAGGAAATGTGTTTGCATAATGACCATGTACACCACTTTTAAAACATTCAATTGATCCCTCAGAAATAACTTCTTTCCCTTTCCTTGAGTCAACTGGATGCTTCCTTTTTCCATGGCAGGTTATTTCTTTATGACCTTCATTTCCACATCTATAGAATATTTTTGTCCCTTTGAAACATTTTCCTAGGTATTTCTTTCCACATCTTTGACACATTGGTTTTTGAACACCCATACCTTTATGATTATTACCTATAGTTCTTTAGGGATTTGTTTATCGCATATATGATGCCTTATAGAAATCACCAAGGTTTAGGTGGTCAAACATGACTCCAGATAGTTGGTTGAGGACAAACACAAGAGTTCTCATTACAGCTTCCATATCATTCAGTTCCTCACTCAGAAAATTGTCATAGTTTCCTTCACATACACCGTTACTTTGGTGCCTGCTAGATCCAGCCATTTACTAAAACCAAAAAGGTTAGTGTGATCACATCAACAAAACCATCATGTACTAAAGAGGGAGATAAACACTAAGATATACTTACTCATTCACTTTATCTAAAACTAGGACTCTTTCTGAAATCCTAACCATTATGGTAATGTTACTTATGCTTAGAGAATACCCTAACCTCTAAAGTTATCTAAACCGACCTCTAATACCAACTATAAGGCCCCAGACGTAAACCTTACATAATATGGAATTAAATGAATAATTCACATTGAGGAGCCTTTCAGGTTTAGAGTTCTAGAGAATTAGGACATAACTATTACATCTCAAAAGATAACAAAGTAGTCACTTATACTAAATTTCCATAAAATAAAAACTCTTAAAAAGAAACATGTCTTGTTCCATGTATTAGATAGCATGAATTTCCCTTGATCCCATCCTTGACCCTATTCCAAATTATGTCCTGTGAAAAACATTTCAAAAAAACATGGGGTGAGCATAAAAAGCTCAGCAAGTGATAAACAAAGAATGGAAACTGTTATTTTTTCAAAACAACAAGTAATCCATGTATACTTTATCAAAGTAATACCTTTCACCTTTAGGAAGTAGTAAAAACTCTTCACTGAGTAAAATATCATTACTTACCCTTTTGTAACCAAAATATTACCCTACACCCCATATAAAGAACACATAACATATAAAGGTTTCATGGGACATAAACATACTTAAATGGAATAACCATAAGGTCTACTTCCACACATACTTAATGGAATAGCCATACGGCTGACTTCCATACCCAATGCATTGGAGGTTATAACGTAACCACCCGTCCTGATATTCACGGCACCACCCATCATATGGTTTATCACATAACCACCCGTAAAATGTCCAAGTACCATCATGACATATAAAATATTGGAAATAAAAACATTTCAATAACAACATTTCATTTTCAATAACAATAAGTAATTCCAAGATATTGAATTAATCAATCCATTTTCAAAAATCATTTAATAGAGATTTGTGAATCAAAGTGTCCCATACCACTTTGAAGATTTTAATGGAATTATAATTTTAAAACATTAATGTCCATATAAATAAATACTAAAAACCATTTTGAAAACATGGACATTAAAGATAATGATTTAGAATAATGAATCATTAAAACATTTAAAACGATATTTTTGTTAAAGAGTTTTTAACACAATGAGAGACTCTTGAATAAAAATAATTGCGGAATAACATTTAATCCGAACTGTATAATATCATGAAAATAAAGGGATTCATGATATAATATGTCAAAGGACAGTATACACACCATATAAGAGTGAATTGGTTCATAACAACAATGAAGTCTCAATGGAAATGAAAATTGAGATGGTATCCATTATAAAGATGGTATTCTTAAATTTAGGATAAATTTATCACATAATTATGTGTGAGAAATATAAATAAACCCAATATAAGTGTATATTAAATGTGAATAAATCAGAGTTCATCCACACATATTCATAGGATGACATGTTCAATAAGTACAAGTTGATCCCAAAGAAATCAAAATTGGGTTATGATGTTCCCTTGTAAGAATTCGAATGCCTAACGACGTCACTTCAAAATTCAGAAAATTAGCCGATGAGAAATTGAATGGTATCTCATCACATGGACATAAATTTTACATCAGTAAGGATATAGAAGAAAATATCCCAGCATAATATGATGTAAATTAAAAGACATAACAAAAGAAGTCTTTTAAAAAGAGGAGGGTGAAAGGTCCCCTTACCGAGTTGGGTAACTTTCGAAACGTACACCCCATGGAAGAAGGGTCATACAATGAAGATTTAAATACTCATAAATGAAATTAAACTACAAATAGTGTATAATAACGGGAAGTACATATACCACTCAAATGAAATATTGGAAAACGTGTCATAAATTTCACGGGAATAAAAGTGAGATGAAAAATTCCTTTCGAATACTGGGCAGCCTAACAACGCCACATAAAACTTCCAAAAATGGGTTTATGATATCAAATTGGGTCTCTCATGATATTAACATAAAAAGTAAAGTAGGAGTAATATAAAATAACATCCCAATCATAAGAAAGAGTATCTTAAAAGGAATCACATAAAAGAGTGCACTTAAAAAGAAAGAGAGGGGTAGGATCCCTTACCTCAAGTCTGACTTGTCTTGTTAGTTTCATTATATTCCTGAATAACAAACATTGGTAAATTTATAAATTATTAAGGACATATTTTAAAGATTATTTTTCCATTTATATCACATATTATAATGTTATAATAATTGGTTAATACTGTGAGTTCATATCAGACGTTTTTGTCGATGTTTGGTACATGAGTCAACAATGAACTTGTTTAAAAATGATTGTCCATGTAGTTATGAGTAAATCATCTCCAGAATAGTATTAATGATTTAAATATCATATATATCCAGTAAATATTCATTTTATACTACTCCATAACATTTGGAGATAAAAAAATGAAATACACCGTTCATGGAGACGGTATGTCGTACGTATGCATGAACGCTACTTTCATTTCACTGTCATATTAATGGAATTAAAAATAATTCAGAGATGTATATATTGTAATTAAAGTATAATATATATGTTATATATGTCACATATTTTTTTCAATTTCAATCTTTATTCATTCCATGTATTGCATGAACGAGTCACATCACTTGAGGTGGCGGTAGTCCACACTTCCTCGTATGAAATTATCGCATTTGCAGAACATTAAAAGCATAAAAGAATGTTTTAAATATAAAATTCAGAATCATAAAGAAAACATAAATACCATATATATAATATATAAAATATAGTGGCATAATAATGGCCACCATGAAATGTTTTATGAGAAGATTGAATAATCATCGTTTCGTGAGGCAGAAATTCGCCATCCACATAAATAGTATGTCCTTTAACCATTAGACGAAGGTGTGTGTAAGTGTACCTAGAATACTTAACATAAAAACATCCTAGTATATTTAAGATACTTTTTTTGTTACAAAATAAAGGAATAAAAAGAGTTTAGAGGGTTGGAGAAGCAAAATAACACATAAGAACACAAGAGAGGACACTACCTTTAAATCAGGTAACTCTCTTTGATTTGAGCTCAAAGGCTTTCTTGGAAAGGATTCTGCCAAAAGTGAGGCTTCAATGATGAAGAGAGGAATTTGGAGAGATTAAATGGGTAGGGGTTGGCTGAACCAAAGGCTTGAGAGGTGTGGGTAAGGTGGTAGAGGTGGGGACCTTTTATAAGAGGAGAGGAGGGGCACTCTTGGAATGTTATAAAATATTTCTTTATTATATAATGATATTGGATTATAAAGGTCCAAAAAGGATATATTTCTAGGATAAGGTGATAAGGTTTCGAAATTCACCCATCCAATAGGTTTGTAACAAGTTTAGGTCTTAGATTTTACATTATCTTTTCATTTTCTTTAAATCGTTTAATAATGAGGTAATCGTAACATCATCATGGAGCCATAAATAATTTAATTTATTTAGTTTCTAAAAATTATAAAAACAATTCATTATTTAGGAAATCCTTTTATCTTTTTAATGAATATTTATAGTAAAAAATATGACTTGTATAACCCCATATAAATTTTTTTTAGTAAAACAACACATGTTTGTGACATTTTAATATTAATATTAAGTAAAATGGTATTAATGTCATTTTCCAACCAAAGTGGCTCCATGGGTTCCCCAAGTTGACCCATGGATTGTCATGGTCGGACATGACACATAAAATGAGTGTAGGACATGTGTCCTGGTCATTTCATATTATTAAAACATTATTTTTACCTTAAATTACACTAATTAACTCTAATCGTGATTAATAAACTTAAAAGATACTATTCACCAAAAAATTATTTTAATCCCATTGAACCACATTTTACTTCTTAATGAAAATAATGTATGTCAGATTTTTTAAACTCAAATCACAGAAGTGGTAAAGTTTCATTTAAACGAAAAATCAGTTTCTTTAACTTCCACTTAGTGGTTTCACTATTCATCAAAATTTGATGTTTTTCATAAAATTACCAAAAATTCACCCTAGGATATATTTGATATTCCAAATTAAAAAATGATGTATAATTTACAAAATTCAAAACATATAAGTTACATTAATTAATTTAATAATTAATTCCCGTTGTCAGAGCAAATAGCGTGTTTTTATGAAACAATAAGTATCAAAAGATTGACACTAGTTTAAGTCCAATTTCAATATGAAACTAATTTCAAAGAACAGTATTGGATTAAATGGTAAAAATATATTCTAATTTCACTTTTAAACCAATTAAAAGGATAATATAATAAAAAATTTAGATTTAAAAGAGTTTTTAAATTAAAATACAACATTTTTCACCATTCATGAAAAAATGAACATTATCGGAAAAATACCAAAAATTTACACAAAGTAAATTTTGATGTCCCGATTCTAAATAAGAATTTTATTATGTCAAATATAACACATAAAATTGTCAAAAAGTGGATTTAAAAAAGGTTCTTCATCAAAAGGTGGTTAATCGACCTTTTAAAGAATATTAGAATGTTTACGCTTAAAATTGGATTCATTTGCATTTTTAATCCTCTAGGATTTATTGTAAAAAGTTAAAATATTTGACAAACATATATAATAATTTTGTAGTTAGTTCAGTTAATTAACCCCATTACAATGTCTAGGCGTTAACTACAATTTAAAATAATATTATTTTATTATTAGAGTGCAACGTAAGATTTCAAAGGAACTCGTTGTTGTATATTGGGTAAGCCATCAAGCATAGCATTCCCTTTAAATTAATATTAACATTTTAGTCACAAATAGGAATAAATATAAAAATTTCATATTCTTTATTTACTTGGGGTGTTACAAAATACACACAGCCCCCTTCCTCTATACTAATGAATGTCTCTACGACCATGCTCGGGTCACGTTCCTTGATCTCATGGAACATCTAGATGTTGGTCTCTACCTTCTTCGTCTGCCAATGTTGGACAGTAATCATACTACTCTAACTGTTGTGGAATCCTTGATGGTCACTACTAATGAAGATGACGGTGAACCTATCTGCCTCAACCAATATAAGCTCAAATAGCCAATTAGAAGTAGCCCTAAATAGGGTCTAGAACCCCACAGAAGAAAAACATCGACCCCAATACCAATAGAAAAGGTAAATAATATAAAAGGTAACAAATAAATCTAACTAGGTCCACTCCTGGATGGATTAAACCTCAAAGTCCCCTCCACACATGAGTTTCCACCTAAAAATATGCTTTTTATAGATCATTGTTGGATTTCATATCATGGAAAACCTCTTTGTGAGTGGATTTAATTGATCATGTATCCTTCATCTAAACATTTAGATAAAATGGAAATGTAAAAAGTTTAACCAGATATGAGATTGAAGTATATAGTTTCTCCTCAAGATACCTCACTCAAGACACATCAAACAAAAAAATATATTGGGCGATGTGAAAAATGTATGTGAATTTTATCCCAATCTCCCACAATGATATACTACACTGTTTAAGGGATAGTAACTTCATCATCTTCTCAACAATCATGGTCAATGATAAGAACTCTTCATGAAACTCATTCAAGATGTCTAACCATGAAAAATCATCCTCCTTCTACTCACTAAGATTTAACGACCACCATTGATGAAAAGATCCTCACATCTGACTAACCACCTAAAGGACCCAATATTCCATTATATATCAAATAAATATGAAAATGATCTCTACTTCCACCCTCCATATATCAGTTTTGATATTAGATATTATTCCCTTGTACATTTATAGATTCTTCATCTAAAAATAATGCAACGCCCTCTACCAATAATCATTATCCTCAACTGGATCATCCCTCAATTGGACAACTAGGTCATCCTATTTTATCCCCACTTCCTGATCCACACATGGATGATAACCATGATCCATAAATAAAAGATATATAAGGATTTCATAATCTAGATAATAAGTTTTATCCTTATTAAAAATTTTAAATAAAATTATTCCACTTTATTTATTATACAAATTTTTACATTCCACAAACAACCCAATTCAGGCAAGAACACAAATCATCATGACACATGTACTTCTCAAAGGTCTACAACCAGTATGTAGTTCCATCTCAAATGGTCACTAAATATGTTCTGAGATTATACATTGTATCTTGGAGGGACTTAAATTCCCATGTCCTTGTTGGTCTCCCTGTCCTATGTCACACACCATGGTCAACTAACATTTTTACCATAATAATCCATTCATTCTTCAAGGTTCCTAACATTGAACTACACCCTATCCTTCCACCATCATCCTCTGATATCTCATTCTTACAACCCCATACCTCCATTGATACGCCTTATATGATAGAAAATAATAAAGGGAGATAATGACCCCTCGAGTCCCTCATCCAGTAGGACCTAGGATAGATTCTACCACCAAGGGTGTAAAAATATCACAATATGGAAGGTATTAACCTTTATAAGAAAATGTGATCAAGAGATCGAATGTATAAAACATAATCAACTCCATGACATATATATATGAAAAATAAAAAAACATCCCACATTGTGTGTGTAAATAAAAGTGATACAAATAAAGGTCCCCTAGTAAATAAATTAATCACAAATAGAGCAAAAACATGAAAACTATTCAAGGTAATGGTTTGTATGGTACAAAAGATTAGAAATTTACACATGGAATCTGGAAAACAAATTTAAATATGTACGATAATGATACAAGTATAAATAGTAGGAAAACTAAATTATGTTGTTTCCAAGTGGAATGAGCATAGAAATGAACCCATGGGAAGGCAACAGAAATAAACATCACCTCATAGGCAGACTAACCCTATCCCCAACCACACCATGGCTAACTCAAAATAAATTCATCATTGTAATATAATATAATATATGTCATATAAATGAATGGGTAACCAAAACCACATTCCCATTGATTAGCCACTCTCACTACCTAACAGAAAACTTAGTATTTCACCAACAGCTTTTGAATATATCATATACATCTAACCCACACGCACCAAGGCCACACCCCATAGCACATCATGCATGAAAACACCTAGGCAATCATAACAAATCACATCCCCCACACACACATGGCCATAAAAACACATCTCATCCAAAATTACCTCTGAAAAAAATAAATCACATCCAAAAAAAACCTATGAAAGTATACAACAAATCATCACGAAGACACAAATAACACCATAGCAGAACTAGCCTGATGAAACCTAGTCTGTTTTCATCTAGAAGATCAAGCAATAATGGGAAGGTATCCATCAATCCATCCTCGTACATCGATGTTGGGAAGGACACCCTGCCACATGAATATGTGAGTATTGATGAAGCTCACATTATCATACATTTTATACAATAAACCATTTTTTATAATCCCACCATAGTGTTATTGTATTATAAATTGTCAAGTTTTATGATTTTTGTGGGTTTTTGTGCTCAAGTGAAAAAATAGTTAAATCAGGAAAATTGATTGATTTTCATGATAGGGGTATGTTGGTCCTAACATTTACATTATTATTCCAGATAGTGTGATTATTTTTTCAAAATCTCTGATTTTTTTTCTACAACTTTTTATTCAGGAGTAAAGACTGATTAAAGCATTTTAATGCACAAAAAATCATTTACTAAGGAAAATTTTCCAGGTGGACAGTGTAACATCTTAGTTAAATGAAGAGTAAGAAGTTTTCATATTTATTAATATTTGAGAATTAAATATTAATTTAACTTCAAAAGGGTTTCTATGTTTGATAGTGTACCTGATATGCAATAATGGGTTTCTTTGAAATCTTACATTGCACACTAGTAATATAATATTATTATTTTAAATGGTAGATAACTCCAAGACATTGTATTTGAAGGAATGAACAAAACTAACTAAAATATGATTATACATGTTTGTTAAATGTATTTACATTTATCCAATAAAAATTTAGAGGCTTAAAATATGAATGAATCTAACTTTAAGCCTAATTTACATTAAAAGGCCTCTTTACCGCTTATTAATGGTGAACCATCATTAAATATAGTTTTCTAAATTTTAATAAATTATAATTGAAGAAATAAAATATTTCATTAGAATGGGGACATCAAATTTTACTTTGGGTAATTGTTTGGTATTTTTCTGTTCAAGTTCATTTTTAATGAATAGTGAAAAATATTTTATTTCAATTCAAAAGCGCCTTTTAATCAAATTTATTTATATTGTTAGATTATATTTTTAATTGGTTTTAAAGTGAAATAAAAATATATTTTTACCATTTAATCCAATGTTGGTCATTGGAATTAATTTCACATTGAAATTGGGCATAAATAACTATTAATCTTTTGATAGTCAATGTTTCATAAAAACATGCTATTTGTTTTGATAACGGGAATTAATTTTAAAAATAATTAATGAAACTTCTAGGTTTTCAATTTGGTCAAATAGAAATCATTTTTTAATTCAGAATATAAAATATAGATTTGGTTGAATTTTTGGTATTTTTCTGGAAAAACATCAATTTTGGATTAATAATGAAACCACTTAGTAGTAGTTAAAAAACCCGACATTTTCATTTAAATGAAATTTTACCACTTCTGTGAATTAAATTTCTAAAATATGACATACATGGTTGTTATTAGTATGAAAAATTTCGTTCAATAATAGGAAAATATTTTTTGGTGAATAGTAACTTTTGACTTTTATTTACCGTGGTTAAAGGTAAATATGGTAATTCAAGGTTAAATGAATATTATAATAATTCAAAATTACCTTAACACTTGTACAAACCTTATTGGATGAGTAATTTACGACCATGGCCATATTTTGGTCGATTTTGGGACCACATTTAGCAACATGGGAGTGATAATGACAATTTAGATTAATTAACTTAAAGCAATGGGAAAAATGACAAAAGAAAATATCATTTAGTAAATTAATTTTTATATGGTGTTATATAAATTCTAGTTTTGACTATAAATATCCATTGGAAAGATAAAAATATTTCCTATATCATGGAATTTTAGTAATAATTTTTAGACATCATATAATGTATGTTATTTATGACACAATAATGATGCATTGTTTACCTCATTAATAAATCATTTAAATAAATAAGATTATAATGATTAAAATATAATCCAAGACCTATCCAATTCCTATTGGATGAATTTATTTTTACCATGAGTCATCTTATCTTTTAGTATAATGATTTTGGTTCCATTAGAAACCGAATATCATTATATAATAAAATAGTGCTATCACACTTTCCTAAAGAGCCCCTCCTCCCCCTTATAAAAGGAGGCCATCGCTAACCAATTACTCACACCTGTCAAGCCTTTTTTCTCATCCAAACTCTACCCAATTAAGCTCCCTACATCCCTATCCACCTCCTAGAAGCCTTACATTAGGCCGAAGGCACTTCAAGAAGACTTTTGTTTCAATCCAAAGGGAGTTACCCAAATTAAAGGTAATGGTTTCTCTTAAATTGTTTTCTTTTATTTTACTTCTCCAACCCCTAAAATATTTTTATTACACTCTTTTATAACAATAAAATTATCCTCAATATATTAGGATGTTTTTTTGATAAGGATTCTAACTACACGTACACACACCTCCATCTAATGGATGAAGAGCATAATGTTTATGTGGATGGAAAACTAATGCCTCACGAAACGATGATTGCTCAAATATCACCAACCGCCTCTAATGGTGTCCATTATGATGGAACCTTATTTATATATGAAATAAATTTTGATTATATTTTCTTTTTTCTTCTCTATTTTTCATTTATAGCAAGACTTTATGGTTTCCATGATGGGTAAACGCGACAATCTCATTAGAGGAAGTGTGGACTACCGCCCCCACAATGAGATATGACTCGTTCATACCATATGTGGTATATATAAAGGATATATTTACTGATATTATATATTTTAAAATACTGGAATTATAATACTACTATGTATCATTATTTTTTTAATTCCATTAAATATGAAATAGAAATTGAAGTAGCGTTCATGCGTACGTACGACTTACCGTCTCTATGAACAGTGAATTTCATTTCTTACCTCTAAATGTTATGTACTATTATAAATAAATGTATATGCTGGATATATATGATATATATGATATCCAAATCATGAATATAATTTTTTATATAATTAACCTTTGACAACATGAACAACATGTTATTATAAGAAGTCCATTTTTGACTCAAGTACCAAATATCGACAAAACGGATATTTTTAACTTAAATGATTACATAATGATTATAACATGGTAATAAGTGATATAAAAGGAATAATACACTAGAAAAAGGATCTTAAAAATGTATAAATAAACTTTATTTTATTATTCAGGAGATTAATGAACAATCGAGTCAAGTCAGACACAAGGTAAGGGACTTTGTCTCAATCTCCTTTCATTGGGGCATATTTTGTTTTAATACACGACTTTCTTATATACGCTGTATATAAACCCTTGAATTTTCAAAGGGAATCATTTTTCTATGAAGCGTTTTACTAAACGACAAAAATAAATGTTTCTTTTAACATAAGTGGGGACAAAAACCTTTCCAACACCGCGAGAATTATTTGTTGTTTGGCTTTCTCAACAAGTCGTAATGTTTTTCAATAAAAATAAATACCATATACTCCTTTAGGTATTTTCATATTGAAAATGGTTTTGATAATTGATTTATTAAGTAAGTATATTTAAGTGATATATTTTGTTTGAAATGTGGAAATTTTTTCTTTCCATTATATTTGTTTTATGTCTTATGATTTTATAATGGTACTTGGACATTTGATGGGTGGTTACATGATAAACATAATGACGGGTGGTTCCGTGAATACCAGGGTGGGTGGTTACCTTATAACCTCCAATTAATTGGGTATGGAAGTCGGTTGTATGGCTATTCCATTTAGGGATATGTGTGGAAGTCGATCGTATGGTTATTCCATTTAAGTATGTTTATGTCCCAAGTTACCTTTATATGTTTTTTATTATTTATATGGGTTTTATGGTAATCTTTTTGTTACAAAAGAGTAAGTAATGATCATTTCATCAGTGTAGAGTATTTACTACTCCATAAAGGTTAAAAGTATTACTTATGTAAAATTATTCATGGTTTACTTGTTATTTCGAAAAACTAATTGTTTTACTTCTTTATGTATCCCTTACTGAGCTTTTTGTGCTCATCCAATGTATTTGAAATGTTTTTCACAGGGCATAATATGGAATAGGGTCAAGGATGGGATAAAGGAAAAGTCATGCTATCTTAAACATGGAACTAGACATGACTCATTTTTTCAAGAGTTTTTATTTTATGAAAAAAATGGAAACTATATAGAAGTTTCTACTTTTTATTCTCTTGAGATATAATAGTTGTGTCCTAATTATCTAAAAATCTAAACCTGAAAATATCCTCAATGTGAATTATTCATTTAATTTAATATTATGTAAGGTTATAGGGCGGGTCCTTATAGAATGTGTGGACCCTACATCTGTAATGGACACATAAATTGTTATAATTACCTCCAAATGAAATGGATCTAGCTGTAAATTATAGAAGATTCAATGAGATGCATTCATGATGAATTTAAATTCAAAATATGCTTATTAAATCATTGTTTCAATGCTCAAAACATGTGGAAGCTAAAACATCTCAACGGGAATAAACGGTTCCCTAGCGTAATTAAATCATAGCATTGTGACCACACATCCAAAATGGATCATATTTTTTATAAATGAGAAATTACATTTGGAAAAACATTTATTATGGATCGGATGAGTGAATCAATAGGATGAAAAGTCATAATGGGTAGGGAATTTGATGAATTGGAATTTTTCCAGTAAAATGGAATGATTAAATGTCACGTATTTTGTTGGCCATAACTCCTACATCCTATTTCTAATAAAGATCATATTATGTGGGTGAAGGGAGGAGATATTATATAACAACTTGTATTAAGCTACATGTTACCAATACAGACATTTAATGGGACATCTATTCAGAATCATTTGGAGGATTATTTTGGAGGATGACTTTGGGGAGAATTCATTCTCCTCCTCTCCCTATAAATATGTATCCTTACCCCCTTCTCAAAGAATTGTCAATTCTGTGGGTCCATTTTCAATTGTTTTATATTTCACATCAATTGTTGTAATATTATGAATTTTTAATATTCATTTCTATTCTTCTTTATCTCATTATCATATTTTTTAATCTTCTATTTTTCCACCTCATTCTTCTCCACTGTGATCTTTTATACCTGTGATCATGAGTTATTTACCCGAGGATGTTCCCATGGGATCAATCCAGTGTTGAAACAAATTCATTTCACGTTATGGTTTTTTTAATTAGAGTGAGTTCAAGCGGGATCCTAGTTGGTAAGGTGCCTTTGTGTCTCCACTTTCCACCCGAGGGTTAACTTTCTCTTTTATAATATTTCCTTTGAATGAGGAGTTTTATGTGTTTTCTCTAGACGATCGTTGAGAGCACTGTATATTCACAATCACATATAAAAGAGGATATTCAAACATACGATGGGGTTTGTGTATTAATTAAATTTGAAACTAATAATGAGACGACAAAGTTTCAATCTTTGTTATTCTCTTGGTAATATCTCATTTATGTTTTACAACATTTTTCTGCATTCATTCTATCTGCATTATTAATTGCATGTTTACATTAATTTATCTTGAATTATCATTTCTCAAAACACAGTTTCATTTATTTTGGTCATTTAAATAATGAAAATATAAAATAAATATTATTAGTAGTTTTGATTGATAGACCAAAAAATATCCTCAAAAGAACAACCTAGGTCATCCCCTATTCTACAATTAGTTATATATATTTTTGTGACTGTGCATGACAAAGCTACCTCAAATTTACACTGTTTCCGAGGATCCATATGCTTCTCATTCACGATTTTTATTCAGATTGTGTATATAATTATCTGTTCATTAAAAAAATTAAAAAAATATGAAATTTAAAAAACAAAAATAATCATCTTTGATCATGATGTATACAAATTGTGATTATAATGCATGGTCGGACAAATCTCAAGTGAAAAAAAATGTTTAAAATGAACATGATTATCATATTCATAGGATTAGTGATAAAGATAAAAACATAGAGAGCCAAATAGAATAGATTGATGAATATGTATGCACATCCCAAGAGTAACCTGAACCTGAGTCGGAACCTGAACCAGAACGAGTAGTGTAAGAGATTTAACAATTAATTTATTATTCCAATGAACTTTAGGAAGGTGAAATGGGAATTATAAAGGGTCTATTTATATCAACTCTCACTCAACCATTTCTTGAGAAGGTCACAAAAGTGAACAATCTTGTTGATGTATTAATGCGAGGTGAATTTTTTTTTGGAAGGATCCTGAAATAGCTTTGTTGACGATAACATAAAACATGATCTTCGAATCATTGATAATGAAACATCAGAGAAATTATACCTATCAATTTCATTGGAAGGTAATGACGAAGATTTACCGACTGAGATTGAGTTCCTAATGGTCCTGCCATAAGAGATAAATTACCAATCCGAATTAATAGAATGAGAATATTTCGTTATTAATTCATCATGTTTTAAACATATTCAAGTTAAATTGTTTTCTAACATATATTTAATTGAAATTTATTATACCACACTAATTAAGCATGTTTTGGATGTATTTTAGGAGACTGAAGTTTTGTTGGTGAATGAAGAAGAAGAGCTAGAGAATCTTGTGTTTTGACTAACTCCTCCATATTAATATGCCTACCATAAGGAGGAGGACCCCATGAAAGTCAACAGGGAGCACCCATATCTTCTTTTCCCTCCCTCTATGGACCTTAACATATATATTTATTATTTTATAGGGGTGGGGAACTATCCTATATTCTATGGGGTTCTCCAAATTCAATGTTTAATCATAGATATCAGGAAAACTCACATGTGGTGGTTCATCTCAAAGAAAACACACCGACATTCTAATTGGGTATAATCCACTGAAACAGCCTGACTAGGGGTAGTAAAATCCTAGAACTCTCTCGGGTGTCTAAACCAAGAATTATCTCTTTTCTATTCATTATCTCTTCATTTTTATTTATTTTTCTTATGTATTCTTATTACCTCTTTGTAGTATTAAAAGGGTAGCTTATAGGATCATAACTCAAGGTTTCCACATAAAAAATAAATTTAGGTAGTATCATTCCTTGCCTAGAAATTTCTACCTTAATATTTATATTTTTTTAGTTTAAATAAGTTGTAGTAAAATTTAAGTGTGAGGGAGATTCAACATGCTTCTCTCTTCTTGTGTGTTTTTCATATTTTTTTATCATAGTTTTAGGTTTTTTTGATATTTACTTAATATTCATATCACTTTTAACACATCAATTGATATTTTAAGAGTGAAAATGATTTTTGAAATAATGTATTTTAATTGATTATTGATGTGAATTCAATTTCCATGAAATTTATTTTTATGAATTTTTATGATTTTAACATCTTTTTGAAATCCATTCCCATGAAACTCTAAGTCAAAATATATTTCTAATCCAGAGAGTTATCCTAAAATACATTAACATATTCTAATTAATATCCACAACATCATGAGAGAAACATGTATTTTGTCTGAGAACTATAATTTGTAATTTTTCTCTTTTTAAGATTTTGATTTCATGGTATGTATTTGAAATGATTGATGAATCTCTTTGGATATCGACATTTTATCTTAATTACCACCGTTTCATTTATCATTCAAAATCCCATAGATGCAACAAATTTCCTTATAGTTTAAATCCACATTAAAATCCCACTTTTCCGAACCAAACCACACATTTAGTATTTTTTTGGAGTGATATTTAAAGATTGATTTTAAGGGGAGGGAATTTTTTGTTTGTAAATTCGTATTTTTTTCATTTATGGGTGGTTTGAGGTGTGTGTCAATATTTTGGGTGGTATACGATATCATAATTGGTCATGTGTCGTTATTTCATTATGCTAAATTTGATTCATCCATTTATACTTAAATAATGATGGAAAAAATTGTGATGAGCTTGAATTCCTCTTTTTAAATTCTCTTATGACTCATTTCCCTCTCAAATATTAATGGAATTAATTTTCATTCATTCATTGTATTCAATTTTCACCTCATCCTCCATGAAAAAGAAAATGAAAAAAAAAAATAAAATAAAATAAATGTGTGCCTTTTTGGAGATTTTCAAAAAAAAATGGAGAACATAGATTATATCATTCTTTATAATCCCTGATTAAATCATCTAACATGTCATTAAAGAGGTTGGTGTTATTTTTCACATTTTCTATTAGGATTGAGTGAGTAATTTCTGTTGTTTTCAATTGAATTTATCAGGCACTGTACATAAGTGTCAAACCTCCTCTTTCTGGCATGAAACATTTTCCAATAATTTTCCCACCAACCCTAGGCCACATGATTATTTGAACATTTAATTAAATCACTCATTATTGAATTCATTTTCATGTTATACATTGTTGATAAATGATAATTTTCACTATCCTATGGTGATTCATGTGATTCCATGTATGAGCATAACTCTAGATTCAATTTCCCTTTCATTGAAGAGTTATATAAAATTTAATGTGAGGTATGTTGTGATTGGGCCATGGATTGATTTATGTAGTTGAAAAAATTTATATTATTGAAATTAAAATAAGAGATAATTTTTTTACAAATATGATACATGATGAATTTCTATTTTTGATAAGATCATTGATATTTTCTAATTTTTTATTGTTGTGTGGATTTTGATTTGAATGTAAGGTGGTTACCCATGAGTGAAATGTTTAATTGTGGGGCAGTGATTAAGCTCACATTTTCATACATTTTATACTGTAAATAATTCTTTATAATCCCACCATACTGTTATTGAATGGGAAATTGTAACGATTTTAGGTTTTATTGGTATTTTTATCTCAAATTAAAAAAATGGATAAATCTGGAAATTGGTAGATTTTTATTCTAGGTGTATTTTGATCATAAAATTTACATTATATTTAAAAAGTGTGTGATTATTTTTATTTTACGTCCCAGATATATTTTCAAAAACCTTGGATTCAGGATTGATGACTAATTCTAGCATTTATAGGCTGGAAAAAATCATTTAATATGGGGAATTTTCAGGGATACATCATAGAACCCACATCGGGAACAGACACATAAATCGGTATAAACACCTAAAAATGATATGGTTCTAGCTTTAAATGACATAATATTCAATTTTATGTGTCCATTATTAAATTCAAGTCAAAATATGTTCATTAATGCATTATTTGAACGCATCAACATGTTGTAGATGAAACCTCTCAACGGGAAGTAATGGTTCGATTGTGTAATTAATTAATTACATCATTAAAATGCATCCAAAATGGCTTATAGATTTGGGAGGGATGGGAAAATTCATTTGGAATAACATTTATTAAGGATGGAAGTAGTGAATTGACTAGTTTCATTGTCATAAAGGCCAAAGAAGTTGAAGAATAGAAATTCGACCAGTCAAATAGATAGATTAAATGTCTCATATTAAATCTCCATTAACTCATACATACAATGACCAATAAGTATCATATTTGGAGGGTGAAATGAGGAGAAAAATTGGATGATCTTTTTTGAAGCAGCATGTTTCCAATGCAGACATTTAATGAGACATATACATAGAAACATTAAGAGAATGATTTTAGAGGGAATTCTTTCACCAACTCTCCCAATAAATATGTATCCTCACACCTTCTCAAAGCATTGGAACTTATGTGTGGCCATTTTCTATGGTTTGGTAATTTAATTACATTTTAATAGTATTAGTAATTTTTAAATTATTTTATCTTCTTTTTTATCTCAATATCAAATTATTTTATCTTTTTTTCACCTCATTCTTCTCCACTGTGATCTTTTATACTCATGATCATGAGTAAATAAACCAAGTTAGTTCTTGATGGATCAATCCAATGTTGAACCCAAGTCATTGCACCATAAATATTATTGTTTATTATTTTATTAGAGTAATGTTAAAGTGTATATTATTGGGTAAGGTGCCTTTGTGTCTCCACTTTCCACTCGAGGTTTAATTTTCTCTTTTATAATATTTTCCCTCGATCGAGGAGGTGGATGTGAGGTATCTCAATGATCATTAAGAGAACTATATAATCACAACCACATATAGATGGAGATATTAACATATACGATGGAGTGTTTCTATTAATTATTTTGAAACTAAAAATGGGAAGATGAAGGTTCAGTCTTGGTGATTCTTTCGGGAATATATATTTTCTGTCTAACATCATTTTGTCTACATTCATTGTGTCTGTATTAAGCATTGCATGTTTATATTATTTAACTTGAATTATCATTTATCACACAAAATTCTGTTTAGTTTTATCTTTTAAATAATTAAAGTAAAAAAATTGAATTAGATGTAGTGACTGATTGACAACAAAAGCTTCTAAAGAGAACGACCTTGGTCAGCCCCTATGTTTCCCTTTGTTATAAATTGTTTTGAGAGCGCGCACGACAACACTTCATTTGGTGTAGCCACATGTTTCATGACCACGGTGGGGTGCATACATATATCATGACAGTATACATTGTAGAAATATATATATATACATATATATATATTGATAAAAGGAAAAAATCCTCACACATGGGTTAAAAATTATATTACCCACCAACAGACATGGTCACTGTATATCTTGTACAATGACTAAATGAAAAATCCCAAACTATTAGAAATCAAGCCCCAGTGCATTATTAGTCATAAATAAATATTAAACCATTTTCAAGATTCTCTGTTACCAACATGTAACATTAACCGTGTACATCATTTTATATTCCAATATTATTATTATAACCATCGATAACAACCAAGAAGAAATGACATCACAGTACATTTCAAGTATTATAGTAAAAGAAACAACTCAATAGGGAAAACCAACTCCACCTTCATCGATTTGGCCATTTCACAACACCATCACAACAACAAAAATTTTATCCCAACTATATAATATGTCTCATAAAATACCCACATTTATCATGACATACTCATTTCCCATACATCATATCACCAAATCCAACCCACAAAACACAACCATATGAACAAAAATGGTACAACACATACCATATAAAAAAATATTCTCTAATTTGTAATGGAAACCCATATTTAATTTCACATTATTGATTAATGGTTTTATCACACAAGATGTATGATCTTCATGCATCCATTTTATTAATTCAATATATATGGTTGACCAATTTCATTATAAGTGTTGGAAAAAACCAAAAAACATGCATTTAATAGTACACATCATCATAAGAACAAGAAAGAACCCTGAACCACAATAATTTTCAATAGGTAATTTATCCTGTAAGATTCATAACATAATAATAGAACAAATAAAAAAATAAACTTATATGATCATAAATCACATTCCCCATCCCCATTGAATTTTTTTAAACCAATTTGATTTTATTTTTTAATCTGTTATTAATATCCTCCACAAGGATGAACATTTATATACCCATATGACATGATAATAAATAATAATCACTATGTAAATCCTATATGTATGAATGATGATCGACACCTACTTGTTTCACCAAAACAAAGGCATGTCTACAGTAGGATGATCTATAGAAAATAATAACAAAATGCATGGAAAAAATAAAGGATTAAAAGATTTGGGATGTATGGTCTCTAGAAAAATCTATACCGAATGAAATTTTTTTAGGACAACTCATATATAGAAGGATCTGATTTGAGAATGGGGAATCAGATATAGTTTGAATTGTTTTTAAATGTGGATCTGTCCAAGACCACATGTTTTGAAAATTTAAAAGCCTCCACACTATTATAAAATTAATTATATGATTTATATCCATTGAAACATCTGAAAATAATCATAAATATTACATTAAACTCATTTTACATCAAATAAACATGTAAAAAAATGAAATCTATAAAAACTAGAAAATTTTGGAAATTTGGAAAACTGTTTAAATGAGTCACTGCCACTGCCTGAAGATTTACTGTCAATTATCCACTACCAAAGAAGTCACCATGAACGAGTCAC
Organism: Viscum album; assembly: GCA_963277665.1. Classification (NCBI taxonomy): domain Eukaryota; kingdom Viridiplantae; phylum Streptophyta; class Magnoliopsida; order Santalales; family Viscaceae; genus Viscum; species Viscum album. Next base: position 859,920,046 of record OY728152.1, on the reverse strand, counting down.
CACTAGATGTTTCACCACTAGATGAGTCACTACCACCAATTCACCACTAGAGAGTCACCACCAGATGAGTCTCTACAAGCGAGTAATTTCCCGACAAGTCACCGACATCAAGTCGATGCCATATATTCATCACCATTAGAGTTACTAAAAGTGGGTCACCACCAGTTGAGTAACCACCAGTGAGTCACTACTAGCAATTCAGCACTTATATGAGCCCTTACAATATGAGTCACCGCCAGGGTGTCATCATCAAGATGATTATTTACTAGGATTACATACAACAAAGAGGATTTACCATTTGAAGATATTAAATGTGGATAACTATTTAAATTAGTCACTTTGTAATGAACTAATTATACCAAAAGAATTCTTATCTACCCCTAAACACCTCCAGCATCAGTTTTTGGAAAAGTAAGGGGTCTGAATAATTGGGTCATTATATCACCTAAATCTATCTGGCTCCAAAAACAATTTAAAATTTCAAATAAAAAAACACATAGATGATTAAATAAAATATATTGAGATTATATTTTTCCTTTTCATAAGATTAAAAACCAGTGATATGGAAATGGGCTCCACATCATTATTTCTGAAACATGGGTATCCTATAGAAATAATGTGGGCTCTAAAACAATATATGGAAACACTATTTGAACCTCAAAAAAATGGGATTAATAAAAATCTATTTAAAACATGATTTACCCTTAGAAAATAAATTGGTTTAATAACAATGTATTTCATAACATGGGTATCTCATTGAAAATAAATGGGATCTATAACACTCACTTTGAAAAATGATTAACAAAGGGAAAAGAAATGTTTTAATTACCATATATTTGAAAAATTAGTAACCAATGTAAATGAAATTGGTTAAACGAAAATATATTTCATAAATTATTAATCGATAGAAAATAAATGGTTTCTATAACAATATCTAGGAAAAATGATTCACCTATGGAAATTAAATGAATTGAATAACAATATAATTGGAACATGGGTAATCCATGAATTTATATGGGTTCCAAAAAACATTTATTTGGAAAATAATAATCCTTAGGAAAGGATATGGTTTTAAAAAAACATTAGGATATACTGAACCTATGAAAATGAAATGGGGGTCATTACAATAAATTATGGACATAATCAACCAATGGAAATGGAAATAGTTTCAAAAAAATATCTTTTAAAAAAATATCCAAACAAAAATATTAATTATGATGATATGAATTAAAAATTCCCTATGTTGGATTTTTATCTATAATATTTTTGTATTTTTGAGTATAGAAACTACCATAAATTATCATTAAATATAACGTTCAGGAAAATATTCTTTATACATTACATAGTGTCTCATACAACATTGAAAAAATTAAATAATAATCCTTGTAATGTACCTGAAAGTCATTTTTTTCATTTTCCAAAGCCAGTTTATGGGTTCCTGGTTCCCAAAAGTTTACAACCACAAACTCAAAGCAATATAATCAGAAAAGTAGGGAGAAAAACAACAAAGACTTACATATCATAATAATCATACTCCTCACCGCATCCCATGTAATGAAAATAACATTAAATTAACATTTTAATATCTTGAGAATATGGGTATTCATGACATTACATGTCAAAAGGAAGTATATAAACATTAATAAATTTATATGGGTGTAAAACATAACAAACAACACAAAGAATGATGATTGTGACAATATTCAACTATTTTTTGGGTAATATTCAAAACAGAAACCCTATAAAAGAATAATAGTTAAATGAAATATTAAATTATAGAGAATATATAATAATTCATGATATAATATATCAAAAAGTTTTTTATTTAAATCACTCAGAACAAGTATCTATGGAAAATGGAAGATTCCTAATATAAGTAAAAGTGAGACAAAATTCCATTACTACATGAGTATCTTCTGAATCATGGGATCCATTAAATAATAAAATCAATGATAATAGATTATACCTTTAAATAAATTAAAATCCAATTTTATCAAATCATAGGTAAGTATATACACCATAAAAAGTGATTGTTTTCCCAATTATAAATATTTTTCTATAGAATTTATATTAATAGGATCCCCTTACCTTGTGTCAAATTTTTCATCTTTTCATATATCTTCATGAATACAAAAATTATGTTAATTATTTACTTTTTCATAACCATTTTATGTTTATTATGACTATTAAATCACTTATATACATGTTATATTAAAACAATTGATCACAAATATATATGTTGGATATTTTGACTATATTCGGTTTATGTGTTAAAAACATCAATCGTAGGTAAACTATTGTTGAATTGGTCATTATTAAAATATATACATAATAAATAAAATGGAATAACTGTTATATTTATTCTTAAATAAAAATTTTAAGTCTTATCAAAATTTATTTTTTAACAAATGAATAAATTTTACAATCATTGAAATATTTACACATACATACGCATGAGTAACATTCTCATTTTTCAAAGATAATTTTACATTGAAGGAAAATGGAATTTATAATTAAAATTTTATAATTATAACATAAAAAAAATTATATTTAATTATTTATACGTGTATAAAAATTCTATTCAAGTAAAATGAATCATATAACATCGAGGATAAGTAGTCCACACATCCTCTAACTACATCATCACTTTTTTAGTGTGTGAAAATGGTAAAACATGATATATTATAAATAAATAATGTTATTTATGTATATCATATAATATATACCATTTATATCACATATAATTAATTAATCTTTACATAATAAATTCCAAATAATGTGTGAAGACATCACACCTCTTTGAGGAGGAAATAGTCCACATATCAACAAACGATGTTATTGTATTTACCCAAAATGGAATTCATGAAGGTATTTGTTATATAAAAATTCATGAAGAATTAATAAAAAATATATATATATATATGATATATATAATATAAAAATATTTTTCCCAATATAATTAACAACAAATATTGGTAGAAAATGAAAATTGATTAATATTGTTCCGTATGGTTGTATTTCATCGTAAATACTTATGGTATGTTAGGTAAATATTTTATGGACCTGTGTGTAGGATTATGTTGAAACCATAACATTAAAACATATAATTATGTCGAGGATAGTTCTTTTTTACTAATAATTTAATAAGGATTATTAAATATGTTGAGATAGAAATAAAGAAAAAATTTCACATTGATGGGTATTACCACTTGTTTGGGTAACTCTTTGTAGATTTCACTAAAGGTCTTCCTTGTATGGATTTACAACAAAATTGAGTAATCTAGGGTGATTTTTGGTATTTTTGGATCTTATTTAAAATAATTTTTTTTTTGATTATTGGTTATTCATATGTTTGAAAAAATGGGGTGAATTTGAGTGTGTTTTTATAGTTGAGGTGGTGTGGCACTAATATAAATATAAAAAGGATAGAATTATTGAGAGATCACCCTTACATAATGTAACAACCCAAGATTTTATAAGATACATTATTTTTAATTTCATTCATATATTCTGTTGTACGATACACCAATATTATCTTGCGCTATACGCAACACCGTATTAGCTTGCAGTTTACGCAACACTATTCTTGGCTCGTGTTACACACAATTTCAAGTTCGTTTGCTAGAAGTTATTCTACGCGACATTGAGTGTGTGTATATATATATATATTCAATTTATAAATAAAATATGGTTGTATTATGTTATACGCAACAACAAAGGTGTCCTGCAATACACGCAACCCTGACTTGGCTTGCATTACACGCAATCGCGACCTTCCCTGATAGCGTGTGTTGTACGCAATATCGGGATTTACTGAACAACAATATATTATTATAATATTGTTATGAACTAGCCGTTATGAATATTATTAACTATATTAGGAATTTTATAACATTATTATTCATCTTAACCACTTTCTAGAACATGGTATAAGAACAAAATAAATTCTTCGGGTAAAATAAGTATTTTTCAAAAAAATGCAGTTTTGCCGCCTTTTGATGGCGTACCCACATTAAATATAGTTTTTGAAATGTTTATAAGTTCCATTTTACAAAATAAAATTATTCTTTGGAATCAAGAAATAAAAATTTACTTTGGATAAATTTTTCATTTTATTGTGATAACTTTCATATTTTAATGAATAGTAAAAACACGCTATATTTTAATTAAAAACAACTTTTTTCATCATAATATCTTATGTGGTTAAATTATAATATTTAATGGTTTTAAAGTATAAATAGAATATATTTTTACCATTTAATATCATTTATGTCATTATAATTGATTTTACCTTGAATTCGTAGGTTAAATCAATTCAATATTTTACAATGTTTTAATGAAAAACACGTTTTCTTTCGACAACGGGATTAATTTTAATTTATTTTCTGCAACTTTTGTGTATTGAATTTTGAAAAATGGATTCCATATTTGCAATCATTGAGTCCAAATTATGTTAATAAGCTACTTTTTATTTTTGGGCATTGTGAATAGTAACTACGGTAAATATTATTTACCATAGTTAAAGGTAAATCGGGTAATTAAGGGTAAATATAAGATTATAAAATTACCTTAACACTTGGAAAAATCCAATTGGATGAGTAAAAGTCTACCCATATCACTTAAGGGTCGGATTAGATTAATTTAATGGACTTTTTCCCATGAAAATAATTTAATTATTATTAAAACCAAAGAAAGTGACAACATGTCACTCTCTTAAATACTATATGTATAATAATTTTAAGTTAGTGATAAACTTCATGAAACTTCGAACATTAATAGTCTAAAGAAATCTAACAAAATTATCTTCCTCATGAGAATTTATTTATAATTTTTTGGGATTAAATAATTATAATTAATTGTGACACAATAGTGATGCAGAAATAATTTATCTAGTGAAAAATCAAGAATATAGTTTTTATTAAACTAATAGTGACCATAAAAGGCACAAAACCCTGAATAAAACTTATTGGTCATGTAAATTTAAACTATAATCATCCAATGGTAGAATATTTGACCATTTGAAGTCTTATACAAGCAATTATGACACTTATATTATATTATTTTAAATAATGCCAAAGTTGTCACCTTCATAATTTAATAAATATAACAATTTAACTATTGTGATTTTAAGATGATAAATTAGAGTAATAGTATTATTGCCAAATTTAATAGATTTATCTTCATCATAGGATTTTATTTTTAATTTTTATGTAACATATAAATATATTAAATAATTATACAACAATGTTGTAGTAGTTATTTTATTAATAGATAAACCAAATAAATGGTTTTAAAAATAATAAAATAAATATTATATGAACTATTTAATGTTCTCCACTAATTTTCTAGATACATATGGCCTTTTATTAATCTATTAAAGCTTTTATTTCGAACATATCTTCTATATATATTTTATTTAAATTCATATAAATGAATAGTGTCAAAATTGACACTATTGTTATTTTATAAAAATAACATATTATAAAATTGTTTAAAAATCACAAAAATATTTAAAAAATATAAATTTAAATTTATATGGTATAAAATGTTATAAAGTATCTAATTATGGAAAATTCAGAAAAAATAAGTAATTTTGTTGTTATAAGTTAAAATTTAGAATGTTATTACCACAAATAAAATTAAATTGATTAAGTAAGGATAAATCAAGTTGATAATGTTTAAAATAATTTCCTAACATGTCTAAATTTTATTGGTTGATGAGATTACAACCCTATTTCATCTTATATTCTAATATGAGTCATTTTTTGAGGTTTTTAAGTAGGGTTATATTTATTATAAATTACTATTTTTATGATTTCCAAAGGTGCCCCTCTCCTCCCTTATAAAAGGGAACCTTTCCCTCTCTTCCTCACACCACATTGAGCCTTCAAGCTCGGCCAACCCCTGAAAAATTCTCTTCTCCACTTCCCTAACAACATCCTAGAGTTCCTGGTCTTCTTCAAAGACAAATTTTAGTGCCCTAAGAGGAGGACTCAAAGAGGCGTTTCAATGAAGAGGTAATGTCTGTTACCGATTCTTTTAACATTATTTCTTCTTCTACTTCCTCTTATTTAGTTGTTTAATTTTGAATTAATAACATTAGTATAAATCATATACTGATATGTTATTATAAGTATGAGACAACCCTATTTCACCATCTATCCATCCTACGGAAAATGAAATCACCATGCGTGCGTACGTACGGAATACCGTCTCCACGCCGTGGTGAAATCTGTTTTTCCACCAACACCATACATGGATGAGTATAATGGTGTAAAGAATAACTATATATGGTTATAATAACATCATACTGATTCTGATATATTATACCATCCACTCCAATTCTATTCAATAATTATGGGAATGATATCATCGCTCGTGCGTACGTACGGACTACCATCTCCACGACGCGATGAGATTCATTCTCCACGTTAACCATACATGAATGATCATAAAGTATATATAATGAATAATAATGAAATATATGACATAATAATGATACTGGATTTATGTATATATATATATATATTTATGTCATCTACTTAATTCCACTCAATTCAATAAAGAAACGAAAACAGCGTTCATGCGTACGTACGACCTACCGTCTCCATGAACGGTGTATTTCTTTCCATTTATCGATCCATTATATATATGTATATTCTAAATATATATTATATATAAATCATGTTTTACATTATGGATTTAAGTAATCATGATCTAATTAATCATATGAATAATTACAAGTTAAAACACGAACGACAAATGAGACGATTTTACCCAAAACGCTACTTTAACATGAATTTACAAAAGAACGGGTAATATAAAGTCATAAGTGAACCATATATGATATAATAACAATGAATATGATTCTTTCATAAGTGAATGACATTATTTAAATCATTATACAGGAGGTTCGGACACTTACGAAGCGAATTAGACCTATGGTAAGGAAAATATCACCATCTCATTTTATCCGAGATTGTTTATACTTTGGTATTTATTGGGGTTTATTTTATCATCCACATCCATGTTTCCTCAATATTTAATATTGTTTCCATCCACCTACAATTTTTTAAATCCAATTTTACCCTTCTGTGAGTTTTTAGTAAAATATATGAAAGAAATCTATTGTTATTTTTCATACGAGGTGCTTTTTGACTTTTCCGAAAAAAGTACGAGAAGAATGTTTTTTTAACTTATACGGCATGAATGGATTTTTAAAACATTATTTACAAGAAGCTCCCTTTACAAGTTTTCAGGTTTATTTTTAATCAACTTCTTTTAGTTTAAAATTGTATGACATGTTAAGAAAGGAAAATGTTTTTGAAGTAGAAAGGATATTTTCCTCAAGAATGGAGTTCAAGTGTTTTATCAAAACTATTTTCCGTCTAAGATAATATAGGGTTCTGTTTCTATCCCTATTATTAAATTGATTTGATTATGTTGTGATGGAATTATTTTTATGAATTCCTTTATCTTATATGAATTTTTTTATGATGTCATGTTGTTTTAGAATCCCATTTTTATTACATGGGTTATGAAATGACGTATGATTTATGATTTTGTGGCACACATAAGAATGGTATCATTATGAGATGGGTGGGACCTATATATCCCTCCAATTCATTGGGTAATGATTTTATATCTCATGAGATAAACATGGCTGGAATGGTAAGTTAATCCGGTTCATTGTTACAGGACTGAAACGAGGAGTGAACTCGATTCAGAAAGGGACTTTGTCCACTAAGATGGTTTTGGCACAATTCCTTGGCTACTATGGAAATCTTGACATGTGCTGAATGGTTTGCACAATTAAATGTTTTATTCCCATGCTATTTTATCATTCTTAATGTTTCTTTATGATCTATGCCTTACGTACTTCCATGTTTTATGTCATTTCTCATGATTTTGATGTTTAAACATCATGTTCATGTTTTTAAGTTCAAATGTATATGGTATTTTTTATTTTATCCATGCTTACCCTTACTGACCATTTGAGCTCACACATTTTATGTTTTCTTTTCCCTAGGATATAAAGAAAGGTTTTAGGTAAAAATAAAAAATGGGAATATCTTTAAGGGAGATGTTTAAGATCTTTCACCACGATTAGAAGATTATGTTCCAAGTTTCCAAAGGCAATAAACTATTACGGTCCTTGTGTGTCTGTTTTTGTTATGTATTACGTATTCCGCAAAAGTAATTTAATGTCCATGTACGTCAAGCTTTGCGTCTCTACACATAAACTGCAATAAAAACTGAAATTGTTTTGATAATTGGTATTATTTTTTTATAATTTATATCCAATGGGATTTGAAAAAGTTTATAGGTCACATGGTCCCTTATGATTTATGTTTTACCACTAAATAATCTTAATTTTATATTCATCAATATAATTAATTTTAGTTACTTTGACAAAAAAGTTTCTAAAAAAATTATGTAAATTTTTTTATAAATTATTAATTATTTTTATTTGAAATATGGAATAAATTTTTCCATATTTATATAAGTAAAATGGAATACATTAATTTAGAATTAATCCCACAGACGAATGACAATGGAAATTTTAAGAAAAAATGTGGAATATTTTTCAAGGATTTCATATCTGAAATAAATTTGAAATTATTCTAATTAAATAAATTTTATTAAATAATATAAAATTTAAAGAGTTATAATTTATTAAAATATAATAAAGAATTTAATAACCAAAATTTTATAAGAAAAAGTTGTTTTCATTTATAATGCGTTGATATTCACTATTCACGAAAATATGAATGTTGTTTTAAAAATTCCATGAATTAAACCAAGGAAAATTATAAAATTAAAATTTTGAGAAGGATTTTTAAATTTTCAAATAATAATAAAAAAATATCCAAAAATTATATTTAAAATAGGTTCTCCAATAATGGATAGAAAAACTATCACATAAAAAATACAACTTCTTATTCTTAAAATTGGATTAATTCTTATCATGAAATTATAAATATTTTTTTACTAATAAAATAAAAAATTTATTAAATAATTATCAAATGTTTTTATTATTTTATTTCAATAATCGTGAAAAGTTCATTTATAAATATAAAACTACATTATTATCATAAAAATAATGTTCATAAAAACACCTCCTTATAATCAATTGGACATAATTTTAATTTTTAATTAAGTGGTAACCAATGAATTCATATTATAAATATGTGTAAGCAAGGACTAAATAATTTGGGTAATCACATAAATTCCCTTAAATATAATGGGTATATAAAAACTATAATGTAAAATAAATAATATCAATAGTATATTGTAGTCCAATAATTCATTTACTTGTGTATAACATAAGTCATCAAACTAACTCGATTTTTCATGAAATTTAATATAATCATATTATGGTGTGTGATTTAAGATAATATATTTATTTAATTTATCCCAATTTATAAAACAATTTAAATTATTTAGAATTAATATATTTCATAATGTTTTGGGATGTCACATCATACACCCTTAAAATGATTTCCAACCATGAAATTCATCTAGGTTGTCAAATGATTATCTATTTTCGAATCACATTACTGAAACCCACATCATAAAAAGGGAAATTTCAATATTATGTTCAAATGGGAAAGTGGAAAACATAATGGTCTCCTGAAGTTACACATTACTATGGTTCCACATCGGGAGTAAATATGTGATAATGGTGGGAAAAGATAAATAATTATAGAGAGTGATTAAAGTCATTGATAAAAAACATTGCAATGATCAATGGATGTTAAGGGCATAGAAAAAAATATATATGATGATTTAAAAGGACAATAGTTCCTCAAAATTAAAGGTATTAATATATTACTTTTTGGATTCAAAATCCATCTCTATAAGTTAGTGAATTATTTTTCCATATAGTTGAATATAAAAAAATATATAATTAAATGATTTGTAAAATTTCGTCCATTAATCAATTTATTCCAAAATCTCAAGCTATTATCAAAAAATGATTATTCATGAAGAATATTTTAATTCTTAATGCATGAAAATTAATGTTTAAAGACCACATAACCATAAACGGGATAGTCAATCTATTCCACTTGTGTTGATACATTCACCAAAATAAAAATTGTTATCACATGGTATGATAATTCCAAATATGAGAAAACAATCAAATCATACATTACTGTTCAAATGCAATAAATAATGTTAAAACTAAATTATTCCATAATTAATTGTTTATATAATTTATCAAACATTACCTAACTATGGTTGAAACCAAATGATTATAAGGATTTTATCATATATTTCTTGAAGGAAATTCGACCACCATTATAGAAATTAAAACCCATAGGTTTTTTAATATAATATAAATAATTTTGTGATAAAATAGTGTAATGCTAACCTGATCATTATTTTGGCTAGTGGTATTTCACGAAACACGTATTGTCCTTCATTCATGAATTGAAGCCCCACCAACTTGTTGGATGCAACAGGTTTTCACTTAGAATATATATTTCATTTTTTCATTAACAATGAAAATAAATCAACCATAAAAAAACTTAAATTTCATCATTCGGGTTTAAAAACCACATCCGAAAAAAGGTCTCAATAAATCATTTTATTATATAATCACCTAAACCCTTAACTTGTATCTAATAATTGTTTCATTTGACCATAACATTGATTATTAAAAAATTAATGTATCCACAAATATTTATATAAACACATATTAAAATATTCTAATCTATAATTTTATCTAAAGAGACCATTGAAACCAATGATAACACCCCGAAAATCTCAATCTCGGATCCTATGCTGAAATCAATAACACTACATTTTTTACTATGATGTCGATAATTATGAACTAAATTTTTCAGTCAAAACCTTACAAAATATAATGGAGAACAGGGATAACATAAATTCTGATTGAATATTAATTATTAGAGTATTAGATAATTAGGAAAAAATAGTAACATAAACATTTCACTTCAACATGGGATGATAAATATCTTGTTCATAAAGATAAAAATAATGTACTATTGTATACAAAAATTTTTATTTCACATTAGTAAAACACTATCATCCTTGTGAAATAATTTACATGAATAAATAGTTAAACAGTATTCATTATTTCCTAGGGAAGGGAAACATAAGAAGAGTGAGTTCAGATGATCAGTAAGGGTAGGCATATGAATTAATAATTAAATTTCACCAATAATCATAAGACTGTGTATAGATATGATTAAATAATAAATGTGTATGAGTGAAACCTAAAGGAATCTATAGACATAAAATTTTGTATCATAAAATATGAATAAATGGAAAATGAATGAATCATCAGAATCAATAATCTATAGGGATGTGATACGAATCTCAACTATTAGTAAAATTATAATCCCATGGAATGAATATGGAAAAAATATTAGTATCTTGGAACATAATCTCTTTATACCCTTATATTACCCATGAAAATTGAATTATCTATATGGATGGCTTATAATATAATTCTGTAGAAAAAATAATCATTACACAATTTATCAGAGAACTATCTAGGAGAACCCATCGTATAAGCTATAACAGGATCACCCCTCATATATAATGTCGAAGAACTGAATATATAGAGAATTTATCAAAACATATTGAAAAAATGATTACTTTTTATTAATTTTATTATATGTTAAAAATGAAACTATTTTCATAACAATATCTATAAAACATTGTTAAACCATGGAAATGAAATGTGTTCCATAAATATATCTTTTAAACATGACTAACCACTAAACAATTACTAGGTTAAGTAAAAATCTATTCAAAACATGAGTATCACATGGAATTGAAATGTGTTGATTAAAAATATATTTTAAACATGAGTAACCTCAGGATGAGAAATGGGTTCTATAAAAATATCATTGAAACTTGGTTGGAAAATATAAAATAAAAGCGTTAACAAACAATATCACTGAAACATGAGTACCCATAAGAAAAATAGTTGTTAAATGAAAATATTTTTTGAAACGTGATTAACTGATGGATTATAAATGGGTTCCATAACAATCCCTTCCAAACATGATTAGCCCTTAAAAACAAGTCAAATAATAATATAATTCATGAATGGGTAAATAATAGAAAAGAAATGGGTTCCAAAATAATATCATTAGGAAACAATCAACCAGGAGAAATTAAATGGGTTTCACATAAATCTATTTAAGACATCATTTATCTTTTCAAAACCAACATGATTCATAAAAATCTCTTTTTGACGTAATATAATTGTGGAAAATAAATTGGTATCAGATCAATTTAGTTTATACAATATGAATCCACTAAAATAATGAATGATAATGGTATTAGTAAAAAAATATCATTTGTTGAGGATAATTAACAACAATAGTTTTTGAATTTTAGTAATGAAAATGACCATAAAATATCCTTAAAACAGTAATGAGGAAAATATTTTTTTTCCTTTCATTATCATCCCATACAACTTCGAAACACATGAATCATTCAACCCACAAAGTAACTGACATTAAATGAAATAAATAATATCATAATTATATTTATATTTCTTATATAACATGTCAAAGAGGTGGTACATACACCATATATAATAATATAGTTGAATAAAATAAAAAACATCCAAAATAAGAATTGTTTCTAAAATAATCCACCACCTATTTGTTAACCTTGGAACTGTAGAACCCAATATTGAATGATTTTTAAATTATACATTATAATACCATAAATCTAAAATATTTCAATGTATAATATATAAAATATTTTATTATATAAACCACACAAAAAAGTAATTGGTTAAAATTGGTGTCTGCCTCATGGAAGTGAAATTGATAAAACAATCCATTAATACTTGAGTAAATTTTGAATCATTAGATTCATGAAATAATAGAATCAATTGGAAAATATAATATCATTAAATTAATAAAAATTAATATATAAAAACTAATAGTGTAGTTGATACTTTATATAAAATTATCCATGTGTATAATAAAATATATGTGTCAATGGAATGTAAATTGAGATGAAAACCCTTACATTTAAATTCTTAATAAAATTTTACATTTTAAATATTAATTTAATTTTACTTATAATAAATTCATATGAAATTACTTAGTAAATAATTATTATGTCGGATGTTTTTACCATGTTAGGTTTATGTGTCAAAAATAAATTTGGTAGGTCAAATATGGTCAAATGGATAATTGTTAAAAAAATTACAAAAAAACAAGGTATAATTATCATATTTATATATCAATATTACTTTTAGAACAAATATTTAATGATTATTATTAAAAATAAACCAATGTTATAGTCATGGAGCTGGTAAACCATATGTACAAATGAGTAACAATTTCATTTTTTAATGATCATTATGGAAAAAAGGTAAGCAGAACATATAATTCCAAAATTATCAATATAACTTAAATAAAATGTTATCTCATTATATATATTTATATATAAAATTATTTTCATATAAAATTAATCACATCATGTTTGAAAGGTGGTTGTCTACTTATGCACGAATAGCATTATCACTTTTTTGTATTGTTAAAAGGGTAATAAAAATGATATTTTATACTTAAATAAATGTAATTATGTCATTAATATCACATATATTCCATTTTTACCAAATATGTATACTAAACACTTCCATAGTACATTCCATGTAATCATTGAATGCATCACATCACATTGAGGAGGCGGAAGTCCACATATCCACAAAGGATGTTATAATATTTAAAGAAAATATGAAGAATGAAGTTATGTGTTATATAAAAAATAATTATTTTTAATAAAAAATAAATATCATATATATCTTACAGAAATATTTTAGACATCATAACTGTCAACTGTGAGAGGTGGTAACGGAAAAACGACAGACATCGTTTCATGAGCATGTAATTTTATATACAACGGATGAGTGCATTCATTACCAGTTTGATGGATGTGTGTGTTAGTGTAGAGAGAAACCATAACATAAAAACATATTAGAAAATTTTGGATAATAATTAAATTTGATAATCAGGATATAATATAAATTTAATTGGTTGACAATTAAATAAAACATAAATACATGTTGAAAAATGTTACCTCTTTTTTGGGAAACTCTTATTGGTTTGAACCAAAGGAATTCAGTTGTGGGTTTTCATCCCAAATATTAGACGCTATGGTTATGGAATGGATGTTGGGGTATTATTTGTGTATGGTTTGGGTGTGTCCAAGGGCTCTATATGTGTCATGAAATGGGAGATGTTGATTGAATTTTTATAGTAGAGGGTAGTTTGATTATTGTAAATACAAAATGGTAAACCCAATTGAGTGGTATACATTATATTAAGTGCCTCCAATAATTTTCCAAAATAAAAAAAACAGGGGATATGGTTGAATAAATTCCATTATTTGGCTAGTGTAATAGTTTAGAGGCATTTTGGACCCCTAATATTAACGTTTATCCACTATATAAACTCATTTTTCACTTAATTGATGTAATTAATTGAAATTATATTCAGTAATGATTATTGTAAAAATATATCATTACATTTTTATTAATCATAAATTATTATTATTCTAAATATGGAATCCAAATTTTTTCAATTATAATCTTCTATGCGAAATAAATTGGATTAACATTAATCACTTAGATGGGACAAAAATTGAGTTTTAAAAGAGAAAATGTTCAAAAGAGAGTCATATTTTTGTTTTTAAATAGAAATGAAAAATATATAATTACATAAATATTATTTAATGAAATTAAATTTATCTAATTATACTTTTAATCCAATTAAAAATATAATTTAATAAATAAATTATTATGATGAATAAGAAATTTTCAATTGAAATTTGGTGTCATTCACCATTCATCAAATATCATAGTTCATAGAAAAATACCAAAATTTAACGCAAATTAAATTTTTTTATTCAAAATTGAAAAATGATTTTTATTTTTTACGATAAAATTTATAAATGTTAACACTATTATGTTCCATTAATGTGTTCCATTAACAAGCGGTAAAACTGCCCCTAAAAATATACATCTTTATATGGGTAAAATTGGATTTATTCTAATCATAACTCAAAAAAAAAATTGGTTGAGTTAAAAACCATTTAATGAAATATAACATATTAATTTAAATATTTCTATTCAATAATAGTGAATAATTTAATACATTAGGGTAAAATTCCATTATAGTCATAAAAATGGTTTATATAAAAACAAATAATTTATATTCAATTTGTTATTATTTTTATTTCTATATCATTGTTAACTAAAGAAATCATTTTATAAACATTTTTAATCCATGATATCATTATTTACTTAATAATATTCTTTAATTTTAGAGAAATGGATAGGTGGTGACTTTTTTATTATATAAATAATATTAATTGTATATTGTTGTACGGTAGGACTCGACTATATGTATAACATAATTCATCAAAGGTAATTGATGCTATATACAACACAATATGGTCATGTTGTGGTGTTTTGGGAAATATAAAAAATGTATTGCATATAACAAAATATATTAAATAATTAAAATTAAATTTAATGATTATATTTAATAAAATATTGGGATGTTATAATAGGTGTTAATAAGTGAGTTGAGGGGTGTCCTTTTATAACTGTGAAAGTTTTAAATTGTTGTAATTACCAAATATAATTAATAATGGAAAGTAACTCCAATTAAAATTTCTTCTAATATTTAAAAACAATGGATTTTAGGAGTAATATGTTTGATTCTGACCTCTACTAGTTAAAGGAATTTTTTTAAAACATGATATTATATTAACAAATTTATATTAACACCCCCAGTAAATAAGATTAATATTAACCATGATAAATTATCTCTATTATAATTTTAACAATTTATGAAAAAAAAATTTATAAAATTAGTATATAAAATAATTTTGTCTAATTCAAATTAAATAACATTTTTATATAATTATCATATTTTAATTTCATATTAAAACTGTAGAAGTTTCGAAATAATTGTTTTTCAAGAAATTATTTTTTAAATAATAATATTATCTTATAATAAATATATAATATTAAATATTAATTAAATTAAATTAATGTGTATAGTTATCTAATCTAGAAATTTGACTTAATTAATTCCACATTTTGGATAATTTTAATTAGTTAAAATGGTGAAATACTCAACACATTAAAATAGATTCTCGAAAAATGTGTTTAAAATCTAATAATAAACATAAATTAAAATCTATTATAAATAGTATATAATTATAAGTATTTTAATGAAATATATGTAAATAATAATATTGTTAAATTCAAATTAAATAAAATTAATAATAAAACTTTTATGTTACTTAGTTTACAAAGAAAATGTTAGTATTTAAAAAATTGTATTTGCAACTATTAATTAAATATAAATATTTTCCAAAAAAACAAAGATTCACCCCATTTTAACATCAATATTCTGATTTAAAAAATTATATTTGTTTTATAAAATAATATTTCTGAAATTTATAATAATTAATTAAGAAACTTTTTCAGAAAGAATAATAGAAATAAATTTTGATGAAAGAAAATGTAGTTATTATTGTAGAGTTATTATTTATTATAAATTTTATAGTTAATTTATATTGTGTAGGACATTTTTGTAAATATTTCATGAAGAATATAATACTATTAATTCTATCCAATTAAATAAAATTGTTATATTTTTCATGTTTATATAATAATATGTTCATGTTAAAAAATGGATTCATTATAAACTATTTTGTATCATGAATACACTGATGAGAACAGATTTATTATAGAATAATGTGGTTTTACTTAAGTAGATGGGGTTATTGGATATGAAAGTCTTTTATATTGTATATATAACATTTACCCGGGAATTCAATTAATTTATTTATCCTTGGTGATCAAAGGAATCCACACCTTTTATTCTAATGGGATTTCATGCTTATATAAATATAAAAACTATAGGCTTTTACATAATATTATTTTAGGACATTGAGGGTCTCTATAAGTTCAATTTTTTAAAAGAGTACACCATCAAAAAATCATTTATATATGATAATATAAGGATTCATAAAATTGAAAGGAATAGTATAGGTGACCTATCATAGAATCTATTCAACCATGGCTCAAAGTTTTGGATGAAATTGGATTTGGAGTTAATGAAATGTGTGGATAAACTATGATATGAAAGTATAATTTGGCGAGGTTATCAACACAACATTCTCAGGGTTGGTGTTAATCTCATTGATAAGTTTTTTTATCTAAATAATAGGGACACTACAAAAAATCTTCTGTTTTTTATAATTAATTCATCTATATTTTGATATTATAAAGTTGTACCGACATTAGACATCACAATTACAACATCATTATATAAACATGTTAAGTGAGATATATTCAGCATTATTGTAATTTTTCCTTGATAAATCATACATTATATATGGGAATTTTTTAACCTTTATTAATGTCTTATCATCCAATGATTTTATTTATTTACATTTTTGAATTTATGTTTATTTATAGGTATATATTGATGTAATACTCATAATCATTTTGAAAAATGATCGTTAACACTAATATCTAAAATACATGACTATATGAAGCAATAGTGAATTTATATGCATATTTTCATATTAAATAAAAATTTTACTAAAATAAACAAAAATTATTTTCAAATCCATAATTTGATACTAGATCCCAGTGGTATTCTAAAATTTTCATAGATAACTCCAGAAGTATATAAAAATTTGTTGACCTATAAATCCATTTAAGGGAATGATCATGATAATTATGCATAATTGATTGTTCAAATTGTATCCATTAATATCATAATAGGAAGGGGTGATGAATAATAATATTGAATAAATTAATAAGTAATATAAAATCATATAAATCGAGATTCATAAGAACGTGTCATTAATATATGTTATTATATAATTATATCTAAAGGGTCATTACCACAATAAAAGAACATAGAATACTATGTCCAATTATAGGTTTTGATCACCCTGTAATACCATACGTATCAGCTCTTGAGATATAATTATTAACAAATGCATTGGATCTCTATCACAATTCATCCATTATAACATCTACATACTTATGTATACCACATTAATGAATAAAAAATAAGCATATTAAATAATAATGGAAAGTAATTGGTCATATAATCCTTCCTAACAAAATTTTCAAAAGAATATTTGATATAGACTTCAAAGGGAGGAAGAATTTATATATTGTTTATGTTTATAGTTAAATCAATAAATTTTTATATAAATAAAATATTCATTAGTTGTGAATTTCATGAGTATGGGAAGAGAAGCATGAATTGAATTCAAAATTTTTATTTTGGATTTAATGAAATGATTTGGAATCATTAAAGATGGTAATAAAATCATATATTCCATAAAAACATAAGTGGACAAGGGATGATCCCCATAAAATAATATTTATTTATTGAAAAAATTATTATTAAAAAAAATTATATTGGTTTCAATAACATGAAATGGGAAGTCATAAGATCTCAAAAATCCGGTTTATATTAGAGAGTTGTTTGGGAATAGAATCTAAAAATACTATATATCCCCATAAGTCAATACATGGATAACATATGTGTATAGGGGAGGTATATATATATCATATATAATTTTTCATCCCAATGTTAGATAAATAATGATAAGTAGAGATAGAAATGGCATATTCTAAATAAAAGATGATGGTTTAGAGAGTTCTCTTACCTTGGGTATGTATTCACAAAGTACATTCACATAAATTACAAAATTAATAAATAGATCTCTTAAATATATTATTTAGAACCATATTATAATATTTTTTCATGTTATTAATATTTAATGTGTGTTTGGTTCAATTTCATTGATATATTATTTATGTTTATACCATTTCAAGGTAGTTTGTGCCATGGTTATAAGGCCACATCTCTTTGGTGAGGATTATTGATGTTCATAATGAAATATTATTGTATCTAAATATTATAATGGTATGGATTTATAGTGATTCCTCATGTCAAAAATTTTCTTATTATAAAATATTTTTCAAAAATAATAATGATTCATAGAGTGTAGGTGTTATTATTATACACTTAGTTTATTTACATTAGTTATCCTAAAACATTGATCTTGTTAGGT
Source organism: Viscum album (assembly GCA_963277665.1). Lineage (NCBI taxonomy): Eukaryota > Viridiplantae > Streptophyta > Magnoliopsida > Santalales > Viscaceae > Viscum > Viscum album. The sequence continues at coordinate 859,900,927 of OY728152.1, read as the reverse complement.
TTTCATTAATACTATGGTTATATATATATTATTGAAGTTTAATTAATTTATATAAGACCACAATAGAAATTTTTTCATTATAATTCATCTATTAAACACATAAAAAATATTGACCTAAATAATAAAGTACATTGTTAAGGCATTGGTGAACCATCCATATTGTGAAAAATGTTATTTATTTTTATAATAATATGTGAAGAGTTTGCATAATAGATATTAAATTTGGAAAATAATATTTACATATACAATAAATGATTCATAATATCATGATGGATTAGGTAGGTAAGGAGGAGATTGTAACGTCCAGACCCAACTCAACCCAGAATCGGTGGCCAGACCAGTCACCACATGACCTCATGAGCATCTCCCCATATGCTATAGGTTGTCGACTAGCAGTGAGTGTCGTTGAATTGTTAGTGGGAAGACTATATCATACAATAAGATTACAAATTTTCGGCAATATCACCAAATGATGGATGTATTGTGAAAAATGATAAATCAGCATAAGAGAAAAATTTATAAATATAGTATAAACCAAAATGGCCAATGCCAATGATATAAAATGAATTCATGTTATTATGGTCAAAATGTAAAATTGATAATAAATAAAAAATTCCTTACATATAATTATTGAAATAAATAAATAAATACTCAAATCCCAATAGTATATTTCCTTGAGAATCCTGATCTTCCACACAGTCCCTTGATCCCATCTTCCATGTCTATGCTAACGACACAATCCTGAAACCAAATACAGTCTACTCGGGTACCCCAGTGCAATAATGTCCCGATTTAGGTGTGAGATATAAATCTATGTTGGCCCAGACCACCGGTTCCTACCCCATATCTATCCATTCAATGTATAATTTAAACATTGTGACAGAATTTACAAATGAAGTATGTAGTACCTTGCACTATATACACAAGTACCTTCTTCAGCCCTCATCTAGTGTCAGAACCTGCAATATATGTTTTACATGATTATCACACATTCATTTTAATTTATCAAATATTCAAATCTTCTTATTTTATATTTTTCATGAGATCCGGCCTAAGCCAACATTAAATATATAAGTCACTCACAATATATCTCTCTAAATACCATCTAAACAAGCAATGTAAAGACTAAATCCATGATTCTGCTTTGGATTTTACAACAAGTCAGAAGATATTTACTTTAATCTTTCATATATTATGTTTGAGGCCATCAAACAAAAATTGTGATTCGTCCAACCAATACCAAAATCATGTGGTGTCCAAAAAACAAATTGATTCGCTCTTGGGTTCCCATGGACATCCATATCTCAAAAAATGCCTCAGTTGTGAAAGGGTCTGAACCATTACCATATTCAATCATGAATCATTACATCATACCATCATTCATAACCATTTAAATTACTTCTTTTATTGCCAATTGAACCCACAATCTATGGTCAATTAATGGTTGAAGAACATTCTATATAACACCCTCGTGAGTATTTGGTTCATTATCCCTTTCCAATCAACCCATGGGTTTTTGGAGTATTAGTCTCTCTCCCATAAAATATTATTTTCATGTAAGATAGATATACATCCCAATGTCTATAACATTTTGAGTATTTGAAGTATCAGTATCTTTCTCACAATCCATTTATCAATTACACATATATATTTATCATTGGTGTATAACGTTATGTCTAACACCACCAATACCAACCATTAATTAATTCATAAATTAAATAATAAAATCCATTAATTAATTCAAAAATTTATTCACAACATAAATGTAAAATCAAAAAAAAATTATAATTAATTAACCATTAAATATCTCAATTGTTAATAATTAATTAAAAATTAATAATTCTTAACCACAATAATTTGAACTAGATGATTAACTCAACGTTTAGTTATCCAATTTACATAATCGAAAAAATGATAATTAATTCACCAATCCACATTCCCAATTTCATTATAATTCCAAAAATTATTTAAATATAATAAATCTATAGTTAAATTAAAAATTAATTAAGTAAACTCTACTATTAATTGATCAGTAAATTAATTAATCTACAAAATAAATAACATCCCATAATTAATTTTCCAAAATTTAAATATCTCATACTAAATATCTGCTCTCCATATTTAATTTCCATAAAAAATTATTTAAATAAATCACAATATAAGTACATAAATAATTCCCCATTAATTACTTCAATTAATCGTTATAGAATTAAAAAAATGAAATATTATTTTAAAAAAAATTATCAAATCATTTAATTATGTAATCGTTTCACACTAATACATTCAGCAATACATTCTTAAAACCAATACAAGGTCACGTTCTGATTTATCTAACATGGTAATAATCACTTAATAAAACCAAAATTCATGCATGAACATGTCAGATATCACATATATAAATTAAATCAAGCATACTAAATTCACATTTAATGGCATTCAATATAAATACTACAATGCCTAATTTATATACCTACAAAGGTGCAACAAGAATTTTATTAAATAATTTATAAAAATCCAAGACATTAAAATTATCCTTCCTAAGGATGGAACCAATTCAAATATTCTTCACTTTTATATACATAGACAACCAATCAACAACTGCTCAACAGTTTCACGTGCACCGAACATCATATATATATATATATATAAACACGTATTTGTGTATATGTGAAAATTATCTACACTAAACAATTTAAACATTTACCCAGAATATATATAGAAATGACATGTGAACCTCTAACTAGGAACTAAAAAGTGATATACATCATCAGAACCTCGCTTGAGTGATTATGAAATATAATAATGGTGAATAAGACATACCTGAAACAATGGTGGCGAAACAATATAAGTTCATCCACCGCACCCATGGCCGCAAATTCCATATTTGGGAAATAAGGTCCCCAAAAAACATTTTCACACCATAAAGAAGGAATAATATCTTAATAAGGTATTCACATCAAACCCTAAAATCAGACAAACCAAAATGGGTACCAAAAATGTATTGAAACACCCAAGCAATGAAGGGGTGTATGAGAGAAGATCATGTCTCATCAAATCGGGAAAAATGAAGTATAAAAAATGGGGGAATGATGTTGTGGAAGGACGGCCAATACACCATGGGTGGTGCAAGCTAATGTAGGGGATTCTTCTAGGTGGTTGGGCACTGCTGGAGTACTGCACGGTGTGTCATGTGTAGCTGCAGGTCACGCCATTGTGTGGAGGTTCGTCTGAGGGTGGGAGATCTGGCCATGGGGAGTCCCTCCATGGAGAGGAGATGATATGGTGGTTGATATTCCAGGGAAGGGGGTACGGACCGCCCAATTTGTTTCACCTCATAGTTGAGAATGAGGGTCACACACCTCCTTTATTTTCTTACCATATTAATAATAAAACATGAAAATGAAAATTAGTATTAATAAATAAAACATTAATAATAGTATTTATAATAATTAAAATAATAATTAAAGTATCATTAATAATAATATTTTTAAAACCCATTCATTGAAAACATCCCAATTAAAATCCAAAAAATGATTCATTGATTTAATATAAAACCCCCAAGTACATTATTATTATTCTTTATAAAAATACTAACAATAAGAATTAATAATGTTTATAACATTCATAAACCAAAAAAAATACTCTCGTTATTAGTATTAATCAATCATTTGATAAACCCAACACCTCCATGTTAAAAAAATGATTCTTCATAAATTTCTTATTTAACAAAATGTTTATTTGAGATACACAAAATCCACAATAATTTATCATAAATGTTACACCCCATTAATAAAGCAATTAAAATATATTAATATCCAAATAATTCATGTCACCAAAATAATAATAATAATAACATTATTATTATTAACAAATTATTTCATTTTAACACAAATATCTCATTCGGTATTATTTATTTAAAGTAAATAAAATATTAAACTTGGTTAGCTGCATTGGTTGGACCACAACCATGCGTATCCCCCAGCGGATCCATTAAAGTAGACTTTTTGGGATCTGGTGCCCTCGAGACTTATTGGGACACCCTTGAAAATTATTGAGTATTAACCTAAGTCCAAAAAAACTCCAATATGTATTCCAAAACATTGATTAATGTCCTAGATATTTGTTTAAAAAATATCTCATCAATAAAGAGAAAAAATAGAATAATATCATAATTTAAACTTGGTTTAAAAACACGGGACATTAAAATCAACCCACCTTAAAAACATTACTTCAGTGAGAAGTAATCAGAAAAATACAACATCGTATGACTCACCAAGGTCATGATGTTACATTTGAACAAAAAAAATTATGTTTCAAATTTCTAAACACACTAATAAACAAAAAAAAAGTTCTAACACTTAATTCATTAAAACCCAAGCCAAATATCACCAAAGTAGAGTGTACATCCGAGGCCATTACAAGCAAATCATTGATGAATAAAAAATTGGAATCTTGATCGACCAAAAGAAACTAGGTGTGCATTATTTTCCAGAAAGACATTACGGTCCCAAACCCCACACTATCCCTCAAATTGACGACATGCCTTTTAAAATTATTACATCACCAACTGCATGTACACTGAAGCCCTTACCTGACATCTGGTGACCTTACCAAATCAATGCATCACAAGGGAAATTAAAAAAATCTAAGGATAACCAACACGAATGAAGGCGTAGGCAAAAAAATACCAAGCTTCCCACGTATAACCCATAAAACAACCATTCATCAAGACCGATAACAATTACAAATTTATCGCTTCATAAGACCGACAATATCTTATTATCCCCATGACATGTTTTAGATAGTGGAAATTCTCATCTCATTCAAAAGAGAACACTATGATCACCCCAGGTCTCTAAAAGATTAGTCGTACTATCAACAGTTGAATCTTAACACAATTGTTCAGCGTCATCTATCAACACATCAAGAACCAATCCTCCATGCATATATCCTCAATGGTATTTGTGTTCTCTCAAATATTATCGTAGTGTCACTACCAACCATTGTATTTTCAATGTCATCAAAGAAAAGATCATCCTCTCCCTATAATTCTATTTCAGAACACGTTAAACCATGCATTTGACGTTCCTCAATCTAGGATCACTACATCAATCTTTGATCATAAAATCTATAACATAATACTATAATTGTTTCAAAACAATCTAGTCCCAAAAAGTCATCTCGAGTAGTGGGATGAACGTACCATAATGCCCAACACATTCTAAGGGTACTAACTACCATTATTTATCCCCTTATGAAACAAAAATGTTGACCCTCTATCTTGGTAATGCAAAACCGATATCATGAGGTTCAAAAGTACATTTTTCAATTTAGCTAGTTTAGTTATTTCATTTCAACTATTTAACAGTTGAATGATTTTTAACAAACACAAAAGTACATTTTCACAAAAAGTCATTTGGTTTTCCTTCAACACCCTATATTAAAAATATACATTATATAAAAAATATCCTATTTAATTATATAACATATATTTTTATCCAATTATAATCATGAAATTTAGTATCTAAATTCCTTTCACCAAAAAAGTCATCCTTTGGGGACCCATTTAATCCATCCGAGTTCTTCAAAAAGAAACCCAACAACATATCATTTCAATCAAAACTCATGAGTTTTAATTTTATAACCATTTCCAAACATAATATGGTTATATAAGGTCCAAACACATGGGTGGTCATATACCAATTGTTAAGTCACCCATACACCTTATCGCTAGAATTTGGATCGTATTTATCAAAATCATCATTCATTTATCATTTTAACTTCGGAAACCCTTTCACACATACAAACATCTCTATCATGTTATCATTAGTTGTAACACAACAACATTCTATAATAGAGATACCTAGAAAAATGACAAAACATGCTAATAATAGAATCATTATGTCATATAATCACTCAGCCATGTAAAATCTATCACAAAAAAAATCAATATATTGTGGAATGATAATGTAGAAGAAAACCTGGAATTGCACCCAAGTTACACAATCTAAATTAATAGGAATCCTACTAATGAAACTATATGGCATGTCAAATCTAAGGCATGCGAATCTCTAATTTCCTGAGATGATGAGTTTATGATCCTTTTGTTCCATATTAGGCTAAAGAAAATTTTCCAAATCAGTAATCAGGGAAAATATACCAATTACTCAAGGTGAAATCATATTAATTGTTACAACATATAGTATAGATGTCAATTACCATCCCTTGACACTTGGTCATTTCTATTACCATAGGCGATTAGTCCCAAGAAGTTCTATTTATCCAAGTGTCGACACATTCCTAGTATCTAGTTTACTAACCCCAAAATATTAATTCCAAGGAAACAAAAGAGAACATGAACCTCTGAAACAAATTTGTAAATTCCACTATACATAATGATTCACTCATGGGTTCCCCTGGTAACCCGTATCTCAACAACTGCCTCATCTGTGAAGGGGACTGAACCATTTCCTTTAATCAATATCAAATCATTTCATCACACTGACTTTCCATAAATATTCAATTAATATCATGTATGCCCAACTGGACCCACGGTCTAATGTTAATTAAAGGGTGTAGAACGCCATGTCTAACATCCTTGTGAGTCTTTGGAGCATCAGTCCTTGTCTCACAACCCACAAGTATTTGGATAATAAGTCCATGTCCCATAAAGAAAATATTTTCATGCAAGATGGATCATGAATTCCTTTTCTAGAACCTTGTGAGTTTTTGGAGCATCGGTCCCTATCTCACAACCCATTAATCAATCTTACATATATATTTCTCATTGGTGTAGAACGTCTTGTCTAACAACCCAAAAACATTCATTAATCAATTCACAAATAAATTATTCAAATCCATTAACTAATTCAACTACTAATTAACAAAATAAATCTCTAATAAAATAATTTTATAATCAATTAACCATTAAAAATCCCAATTATTTATAATTAACTTAAAATTAATAATTAATAACCACAAGCAAGTCAACAAGATTATTTAATAAAAATTTAATTATCCCTATCCATTGATCGAAAACATGATAATTAATTCACCAATAATCTGTCCTAATTTATTTATTAATATAATAAATTAGTTAAGTATACTAAATCTATTAGTTTACCTAACTATTAACTAAGTACAAATTACCCTTAATTATTCTTTCAAATAATTAATCTAAATGAAAAATAAATCCCCATAATTAATTTTCTGAAAATTAATAATCTCATATTAAATCAAAAAAATCCATATTTAATTTCCTCAGTTAATTATTTAAATTAATCACTATAGTAGAAAAACATAATTAACCATTAATTATGTCAATAAATTCAAAATGACAAATCAAATTAATTATTTTCAAAAAAAAAACTATCTTATCATATCATTTAATTATTTTAACATACCACTTTAAATAATGTTGTGATAAATTCTTAAGACCCACACATGGTGGTGTAATCATTTATCTCACGTGGGAAACATCATTTAATAACATTAAAATTCATGCATAAACATATAACATATCACATATATCAATTTAATCAGACATACTAAATTCAAATTTCAATGGCATTCAATATAAATACTTCACTATATAATTTAAATAAGAAAATTGTAGAAATCATTTAATAAATGAATTTAATAAAATTTATGACTTGAAAAATGATCATCCCTTAGGGTGGAACCATTTCATATATTCTACACATGGATATATGATGGAATCCTATCAACAACAGGTCACCAGTTACATGTTCACAGAAATTCATATGTATATATCTATGTGTGTGTGTTCACATTCTCTACTCTAATCAACAAAATAAAAAATATTAAATAGGTATACATAATCAATGCATAAATTACCAACACACATCTAACTAGGAACCATGAACTTATATACATTATAAAACACTTAATTAAGTGATTTGAAACAAAACCATAGTGTATAAGACATACCCAAAAAAATGGCGGTGAAAAATCCATGTTCACCCACCTAGACCTTGGTGATGCATGTCAGATTATGGAACAAAGCACCCAAACACACTATTTACACAATTTTATGAAGGAAGAACATCAAAATAGGGAATTTTGGTCAAACCCTAAAATCAGCCAAACCAAAACAGGTGGCAAAAACGTGATGAAACTACAAAGAGAATAAAGGGAGTTTTAGAGAAGACCATATCTCATTTAATAAGACCAAAAAAGAAGAATACAAATGGGAGAATGAATATCTGAATGGAAGGCCCATACGCCATGAGTGGTGTGTTCTAATGCTGGGGGGTCGTCTGGGGGGTTCTGCACTACTGTAGAACTACATGGAGTGTTGTGCGATGTTTCATGTTGCACCATAGTGTGGAGGTTTTGTTGAGGGAGGGAGATGTGGCCATGGGAATCTGTTTTTGGAGAGCAGAGGCTGGAGTGGGAGGTTTTTGGGTGAGGGGGTTGCACACCTCCATGTGCATCGCTCCTCAATGGGGGGAGTAGGAGGGTCATGCTCATCCCTTATTTTCTAACCCTATTACTACTAATAAATGAAATTATAATTTCTATTAATAAATAAAACATTAATAATAATAGTTATAATAATAAAAATAATAATAATTGTATCATTAATAATATTATTATTAAAACATTTTATTATTAAAGATACCAAATAAAATCAATAAAATGTTTCTTTGATAAAATCCAAAACCCCAATTCCAATGTTAATATTCATTATAATAATAACAACGATAATTAATAATAATTATCATATTCATAAAATATAAATTACAATATACCCATTATTATTATTTTTCAAACCACTAATAAACCAAACACCTCCTTGTTTAAAAAAAAATTATTCACAAGTTCATTATTTAGTTAATCAATTCATTGAGATACCAAAAATCCATATAAATATCTTATAAATGTTTCACCCCATTGATCATGAAATTATAATCTTTTAATGAAAATTTTACACCCAATTAATCATGAAATTAAAATATTTTAACATCCAAATAATTTATGACACCATAATAATAATAATAAAAATGTTATTATTAAAAAATTATTTTATTTAAAAAATAATCTTGCATTTAATACTATTTATTAAAAATAAATAAAGTATTAAACTGGGTAAGAGAAATGGGTTGGACGACAACCATGAGTAGCTCCAGAAGATCAATTAATGTTGACTTTTCGGTATCTGGTGCTCCCGAGACTTATCTGGACACCCGTGAAAATTATTGGGAATTCACAGAAGTCCAAAAACAATAACTTTAAGTGTTCGAACAATCATAATAATGTTTCACATCTCATTATAAAAATGAACTGTCAATAAATGGAAACAAAATCGAAAACCCTCATAATTTACACCTGGTTAAAAAACACAGGACCACACAGATATAGAATAAGAAAGGAATTAGAATTACATAGATTATAAATCTTACCACATTGAATGTAATAACATCAAAAGTAATTTAATTTAACATGGTTTTGAATTTTAGTGAAACACAATATATGAGGATTCATAATATAGTGGTGGGAAGCTAACTGTGATGATATTTTGAAATCTCCACGAATTAAAAGGTTTGAAGAACAACTGTGGTATTTATAATGGGTGGAGAGGGTTATTTTTTAATATAATAACCGTTATTTAAGTATTTTATCTCATTTAGGCCAATAGTGATGAATGTGGTGTGTAAATATAGTAATTGGGTATATTGGGAAAAGATAAGCGTTTCATACATCTCCACTAATGAAACTAATCTTGTATAAATATTATATTTTAAATACATTATTTTTTTGTATTTATTTTAAAATAAAATATTAAAAATTAACGTAAAATAATATAAATTATTCCAATGTGTTTTTAGGTGTTTAGATTCTAAAAAGAAAAAACTATTTTTTAAAATTGTATTTATTGAATGGAAATTTTAATTTCTAATTAAAATCAGTACTTATTTAAATTTAAAAAAATAAATATTAATATCAATTTTTGTACCTTTTGGAAAAAATACATAACCTCTATATTTTATATATTCATTTTAAGAAAACATATTATTTAAAAATAATAATGAAATTTAATTTCAATTTTAGAGATTATATTTATAATAAAAATATATTTAAAATAGAAACATTTATCAAAAATAAAAACACTTATTTTATAATATCTAAAATGATTATTTATTGTATCATGATATAAATTTAATATATATTCATTTAATTGGAATACTGATTATTATTATCAAATTTCACAAGATTGGGTACAATTCTAATTTCATGGTTAATATTCCTTGGAGTCGAATTACTATTTTAATGTTCAAATTTCTATTTAATCCACTATGTTTTTGTAGTTCATATAGTATCCATCCTTCTATAACTAATTTGTATTTAATTCACATTACATTCAATTTTATATTCACTCATTGTAATAAAAATTTTAATTTTCATGATTAAAATTACAATACTAATAATTTTTTTCTTGTGTAGATTTTTTACATGGTGTGATCATTCTTGCAGATCAAATATATTTAAACATACATATAATAATAATCTTATATAATTTTTTTTCACCATTATAACGAATTCAATTATTATGGTAATATTTATTCCATGAATTTACTATCAATGAAAATTAATTAAAAAATTTGGCACCTTCGTGTATTTCACGGGATAAATAAAATACATTAATACCCAATATGGAAAATTTACATAATCAAAAGAGAATTTGTATTCATTTAATTATTGGTCAAAAGATTCTCCCAACTACGGATATTTCCCTGATTATATTTTAGGATACTAACAATAAAGAAAAAATATGAAGGTATTTTTTTTCTTATTGTTACCAATAATTAAAATTTCACCTCATCATAAATATGGTTTCATTATATCACAACGACTTGGGGAGTATTATTGTTTCATATATGTTTGTTTCTATTTTCCATGATTTTTACAGATTCACATCAAAGGAGTGATTATGTTCCAACAATACATAAAAAATATTAATTATATGTGAGGAATAAGTTACGAACATCTTAGAAGGGTATAAGTGGACCACATCATATACATGAGACAATTTTGTGAAACATCTATTCGATTGGATGAAACCATAATCCGATTAGGAATACTAATGCAGAAAATGTATCTTGGACTTTATTTTAACATTTTTACAAATCTAACGATTCTCTTCGATGGAGATATGCAGAGTAAAAAAATTCATCATTCTCAAACAACTGATATCTCAAAGAAATGTCAACATATCTATTACAACTAATTTTTTCTATCCATATGTATTCTTGAATGATAGTGAAACTTTCGGAAATTTTTTTTAAAAAAATTATTTCTTATATTAATGAATTCACCAACAATATCCCAACAACAAATGTGTTCTACACCTCTTCCCATAATGGGGTTCATGTGAATAAATTTGATTGCTTTGTTAGAATATATTATCATTTGATAACTCTACCTGAAGATTATGTTTAGCACATTCACAGTTGAACTACCTAGTGAATTCTATTAACATTTCTCCCTGTTTCAACATAGTAATCTCATATTGGCCAATAATTTTGGGGGATAAGATATACTACAGATCAAAATAGATTTTATTAAATGATAGAGTTTTTACAAATTGTAGAGGTAATTCTTTGATATTGATCATATTGAATTGATTATAGTGTTCCATATAGCCATATAAACATACTAATGTAAATTGTGTAATGTTTTATTAATTGATATGTCGTCATAAATTGTAATGATGTTATCATTTTTTATAAGAAGTTCCACTAAAATTCATATTGAAATATTTACTTGTGGTGTATTCAAATGAAAAACGATAAATTAAATTGTGATTTTATCACATTTATATATAGTTATTCAAAATGTTTTTCTCATTACATTATACATTTTCCACTCTACTATCACTTATTTTCATACCATGAACAATTCTGCGTATTCCATGATATATTTCTTCATATTGTATCAGCAATAGTGTTATCAGATCTGTTGTAACATCATCATCCAACAAGAGTTAATGGATAATCATGAGATTTAAGAATCATGTAATGGATATTTATTAATCTGAGGGTTGGATGACACATATATTGATGAACCAGTTCTTTACCCTCATTCTTCTTCTATTTTAAACTATAATTATTACACTATTTATACAGTTTTCCCCTTATACAATATTTTCTATAAAATCGCTTAGAAAACCCATTATATTCTATTGAGTTAAGAGTTTTTAAATAATATTACCATGGTAGGATGTTTTTCATTCCTTAATGAATTCCATTTACATCCTTTATGAGGACTTAAAAAATATAATCCATCTAACTTCCCATAAATAATAGCATTATGGGATCATTTTTAAAAATTTAATCAACCATTTTATTTTATACTTCTATTTTAATTGATTGAGTATTCATTATCTGATATCATATTTAACCATATTCAATTTTTATATTAACATCCTTAAACGTGAATATATACTAGAGGATATGTTTATTTATATATATTCAATATTCTTCCCAATAAGATAATATCATTATAATATTTAACACATAGATCAATGCAACAAAATATCCAATCATGTATCAAATATTTATCCTCCTAAACATTAACTATATTTATGAATTTTTAAATAAATTTATTATTTTAAATCATTGTGTAGTACATTCTCTTATTTGAAGAGTCACTATATATCACAATAATATTCCCACATGAGGGTTGTGTGAGTATTAGTATACTGATAAACTTATTTTCCAATTCATTGAATATATCATCATACTCATTTTTATATAAAATATTCACATCAATTTAATTTACCTCGATCAGACAGTTTAATGTAATGAATATTCTCTCATAAATCATTGAATGTACATAGATTTCATATGGAAACTATAGATATACCTCTCATATGATTTTTTGGACAAAGTGATCAATAAAAATTTCATTAGTAGGATAAAAAAATATTCCATTGTTCGAAATAACATGCCCCACTAAAGATTATGAATAAAAAAAACTCAAATTGAAAAAAAATCATTTAAATTTACAATATTATATATATTTATCACAATATTCAAATGCACCACTCATTACTTCTAATATTTGGAGAATAACCAAATTTCATCGATAAATAACTATGATAAAATTTTCAAGATATTATCTAAAGAAAATTTTAATTAATTCCATGTAGACTTATAGATAAGTAATGAGTTTGAAGTGCATAACTACGAAATCATATTTTTCATTCAATTTTGAAAATATATACATCAAAATAACTTCTTCGTCTAATAATAATAATTATTTATATAATGATCTATGATCCATAACATTGAAGTATTGGGTCAACTGTCATTTTTTAAATAACTTATCATTCAAAGGTAGTGGAGTCTTATTATTTATAAAGATCATATTGATTTCACTATAGTCAATCCATATGAGCCCTGACCAATCCCACTTCTTAAAAAAGGGGACTATAGTTCATCTTGGTGCTTCCCAAGTGAATCTTACTGAAAATGTGACGATTAATTTATAACATCATTATCAATGAATCCATATCAATGGAAGAAATTAAATGGGGGGGGGGGTTGTTAGTGATAATATATGTAGTTATAATTTTATTTTAGAAATCACAATCAATTTTACATCATTGGGGAATAAACCAGTATATTCCCTCCTAAAAATGAATATTTTTAGTCGTTATTCCCTACATTTTCTAAATAGTTATCGATAAATGATCTTTTATTTGATGAAATAATATTCATTTATTAGAATATTATTATATTGGATACTCATCTTAATCCATTAATTATACATAAATAGAGGATTTCATGGGATATGTAGATTTATTTCAATCTCTCATGTGTTCATCTAGGTTTTATATATGGACTAAAAATGAATTCCTAGTATAGAATCCAATCCTTGTAAAAGAATATAAGAAATTGGAGGATTATTCCAAATAAATTGGTTTTGTAGGATCTATATACTTTTGATGAAATAGATACCCCATTTTCCATTTTCATAGATAACTCAAACGCTATATTATGGGGTGGTATTTGAATAATATATAAATTTATTTTTGAATTTAATGAATTTTCTAAAATAGAATTTTATAATATATTCAAAATTCATAAATGAATAACAAATATACATACCCTCCGATAATTTTCTAGGTCCTTCGCTCTAATAGTGATAGCTAAATCTCTTATATTCATTATGGGCCCGTAATTTGTTTTTTATTTATTATCATTAGTAACCCTTGGATTTGGGCATTTTCTGTCATAATGTATATCTTTCTTATAGTTTTAACATTGGAATATTGGATGAGTGTTGATTAGAACCATATATTCATTTGTCACATGAGTGGGATTTTTCATCTACCATAAAAACTAATTTATAAGATTCCTCTGTTTTTCAAAATTGATGAATCTCTTTTTTCACAGTTGATTGATTTAAAAATTCCTTTAACCGCACTTCTGACACATGGGTAGTTGGTTATTCATTATTTTAAGGGATGTATCAATTGGTAATATAAAATAAAACTCAATTTTCTTAAATTTACATCTAGATAGTCAATATTACCATGAGTCACTAATCTCTATTTTGACTTTATGGGAACAATATAAAATATCTTTCTTTCGCTCAATGTATATAGTCACTAAATATTTTTGGTAAAAATTTCTTTAATACCATAACATAGTGGTTGTATAAACCCATGTTCTCATATGATGTATTGTTTCATTTGATTTTTTTAATGCCTTTTTATGGCTTTATGTGAATTCTTATAATGATCACAACTATTTTTCTAGTGTTTGGGTAATGTTCAGTGGGCAGTACCAGTTTTTGGGATTGAAATGGCCTGAAAAAGAGTTTTTGAACGAATTTCACATGGTTTAGGTAAACTATGTGAGAGGTATGAAAAACTATAGTTTTTTTGGACAGAGCAGTTTTTCATGGATACCACATGGTTAGTGAAACCATTCGGGGTAACTGTGTCATGCGTGCCTCTTAGACAGAGATGTGAAAATGGTTTCTGCACAGTTTGGGAAACTGTGCGCTTAAATTTTTCAACCCTTGGTGTCCATTTTTCCAAATTTTAAATAAAATAAAATTTTCATTTCCAAACCCTTTTTGATTTCATCTTCCAAGGATATAATATCAACCATATATCTCCACTTTTTGGAACCTAAGATAGGATTTGAGCCTGACCTTCTATCCAACTTTTATTTTTATTTGATGATCTTCTCTACAAATCTGCGACAGTGAGTCCGACATTAATTTTTAGATGTTCATGATTCTTCGAAAAAATGACTATGCTATTTGTATTTAGGATCATATGCCATAATTTTTGGTTCATCATTTGTTATTTTGATTCCATCCAAACTAGGATGAATCATTACATGATATTGGACGAGCTACCTACTACCGAAGTGAGGTTGGTGGTCTATACTTTTCTTCGTATTTTCGTCGTGTTTTTCGAGCGTTCTGATGAAATTCTTTTAATCAAAAATTCGAGGGAGGTCTCGTTTTTTAGAAAGTATATTTTAGTAGATTTTGTTGGACCTATTGATGTTTAAAATGGGATATGTTTGGTGTGTTGGCTCTCATCGATCATTTTGAGGTCACCTAAGGGGTGAGCCTTATGGTAATAGCTTTTTTATTCCTATTTTAACGAACCAAGGGGTGTGTTCTTATGACTTCCTTATTAGAGTAAGCACTTAGATGAATTTATAGATTCATTAAGTTTGTTAGGATATCTACTGCCTTAGTGTTTTTTAATTTTCTTGTTATGCCTCTTCTATTTTAACAGCTTGGCTTGAAAGAAATGTGTTTTTATGTGTGGTTAACCCTATATATAAATATATTATAAGTTAGGTTAGGCCCATATATTTTTGTTAAATGGTTTTCATGAGAGGTTATACACATGTCATTTTTATCTTTAATGTGAGTGGGTATAATCACATGTGTATGATTGTTTAATTATAATCATGAATGCTTGAATGAATGGTTTAATTGATTCCATGGAATGTTCTCCTTGTATCTGGAATGTAGTAGTGGATGCCTTGGGTTGACTTTTCCTCTTGTTTCTTAATTTAGTGGGATGCCTCGGGCCTTTCTACCCCATAGGATAAGACATAATTTTTCTCATATTGGACTTTCTATTGCCATGATCCTAGGACCCCAACCAGTTCCTAACTAATTTTCCACCATGGATTCCCATGGGACTTGATGGGAGGCCTTGGAAATGATCCACGGGTCCGGACCTCTGTGGTCTAGAGATCAATTACATAGATGCCTTGGCCTAATAACACATTTGATCCATCCCTTGTGGTCTATAGAACACTATACATTGTGGTCATGGATTACTGACATCACTTTATGTCATGGATGTTGATAGTAGGATACATATGTATGTGCGGCATGGCTGTTTGACATGTTTACTTTTTATAGCTTCCTCGTTAGGAGCTGACTCTCGATTATAGATTATATAGTTGTGGGTGATGATTAGGGAAAGCGATATATTATAGGATGTTGATTGTGGCTTTGGATTAGGGGATTATAGGACCAAGATAGGGCTTGTGATGTTGGGATACATTTTTTCCTTTTTCCTTTTAGGATACTTCAATTGTATTTGTATTTACAGGTACTGTTCTAGTGGTTTTCTAGATACTTGTACCATATGCATGATTTTGTATATTTTCACTTATTTATATTGATATGTATATCCCTTCATGTCTTAATTTCAGTTGTCTACTATTTATTTTTCTTCATCTATTAAATATATTTGACATCCAATGAGATAGTCTGGTAATGTGGGAATAATCTCTCCACTATCTCTCATAGGCCCTCACTACTAGTCTCTAACCACTGGCATTAGGGGATATACACTTGAGTCCTTGTGACCAACCTAGCTAAGAGCACCACTGTAGGTGGAATCCGAGTATGGGATGTTAAAATGTTGTATTAGAGGTGTTTTTTCTTTTTCTTGTTTGACATACTATTTGGAAACATTAGACTGGTATATGAAGTAAATAGAATTTGGTAATAAATAATGTCATAGAGTAGTTACCCCATGTACAAGAAAAATCCAAATTTCTTCAAAATATGTTTTCATTTTCTGATTTTTTATATTACAGTTGATTTGATTTCACCACTACGTGACACACATGATTTTTATTATAACTATTAATGCAATTTTGGGTTCTATTTCAGTTGAAACCTGTTCAGAAGAGGGTGTTCCATCTCATGCATCATACAGTAACATGTTAGAATCACATGCCATGCATTATGTCATGCCATCTTGGATGCATTTGATATTACATGTTATTGTGGTAGTTGATGAGATAGGTGTGCCTGATGTTTTGTTAGTTGGGTGCAGTCACTAGTGCAAAAAACGTTTACAACATAGGTTTTTTATGTCAATTATATCTAACCGACGTGCAAAGAAGTCAAACTGGTTTTTTACTTTAGTTATTATATAATTGACGTGATAAATCACTGAGAATCGGGTTCTAATGTCATATATTTTTTAACTAATGTTAAAAATACTATCATTTGATCTTTCATGTCAGTTATTTAATAACTATTGCTAAAGATCAAATCTCGGCACATTATCATGTCAGTTATAAAATAATCAATGTGATACAATCTTTTCTATCTCGGTTATTAAATAACTGACGTGATAAACACAAAAAAAATTTTATCACGTCGCTTTTTAAATAAATCGTTTGATAATGCATTTATATGATTTATCAAGGCCCATAGAAAATCCTCACTTGAATCTATGCCTGGATTTAGTCAATATTCATTACGAAGTGCATAGTGATCATGATGGAATGATGGAAGAGAGAGAATGATATTGATAATGGAAGTGAAAAGGGGTGAAAAATGAAAGTGGAACAGTTTAATATACAAATTATTAATGAATAACATGCGAATATAAAACAAAAAAAATATTAATTATTGAAAAAAAGCTAAATGACCCTTGACCTCCTCTCCTTGGATCCCCGGATGTTGTTGGGAAGGATTGGAATGTTTTGAGAAGTAGAAGCTCGTATCCTTTTATGTGTATATTTCCATCTTCTGAATGTTGTAGATTTTTTTATCACATTAATTGGCCATATAACGCATGGAATCCATCATCAATGTTTTTTATATATCTGTTGGTCATTCAACCAAAAAAGATCAGCATAATTGACCACCAAATGTATGAGTTATGAATTTTTCATTGGAGGTTAGTTTTTCTAGATGCAGGATCCATGAAGCTTCCTTAAAATGTATAATATTCAATGGAAACATTAATGACTTAAATACAACCTCATATTATTTGTTGAGACATTCTTATCTGTCCTTGTTCTATCCTAGGAAGAATAAATTCAATTGGATGGGTGTATGAAAAGATGGACGTCCGTTATTGTGGTGGGGTACACACTGTCCACCCAGAAAAAGTGTCAACATTATTGAGTTTTAAAGACACTAGATGATCAATTTAGCCCCTAGTCGAGATGAAATATATTAATGAAATAGAGTAAGGATTCAAAAAATAATAATCACTCGTTTGGGAATTATAATTTCCATGAAATTACTAACATCCCCTTAATGTAAAAATCAGTCAAACATCGAGAATAAAGAACATTTTACAATTTATTTAATTTTGATTCTATAATCCAATATGAAGATTATTTGAATAAAACAGTTATAGTCAAGGGTTTTATCATTTAAAAGCATCAACAATTAAATATTATTTTATTAAAAATATTCACAATAATTTTATCTGTCAATAATCTTCCTAAATTTGTAGGGGATAGAGGACCACAGGCTGCAGAGCAGTGGTTAGAAACCTCATTAGAAATTTTTGAGCATCTGGAGACACCTTTGGAGTTGAGGGACTATCTTGCATCGTACATTCGACCTTGACTAGCAGTTATTTGGTGTGATGTTTTGAACCAGGATAATGAGTTTCATGATATTGGTTGGAATAATTTCCAAGCCCACTTCTATGACTACATTTATGTCTCCACTCTGTAAATAGAGTGGGATAGTGATTTCATGCTTCTAAAGCAGTGTGTATTTATGGTTATGGAATACTCGACAGGCTTTATAGTGTAGTAGTGTTATCTGCCAATGTATCATTCTGATGAGAAATCGAGGGTGAGGCTCATCGAGGAAGGTCTCATACATGCAACTAGATCTCAGGTAAACATGCTCAGGATGCATTCTGTCACTAATATTTGTGAATAATCCACTGATTATAGAGTGAAACCATGGAAAAGATATAGGTACAAATAATGGGAGAGTTGTTTCTCTTCCCAGTGTATATGCATCTTTAGGAAGGAAGTGTCATTTCGAGGCTTCCCATGAATTGAGTGCTAGTCAGGTTGTGTGTAGTAATATTGGTGTTTACATTAGGGTGGTAGGTGAGACCAATTTACAAATCCATGAAACTGAATCCCAGTTGAGTTTTGAGCTTGCGGCGGGATGGGGAACATCCAATGGTTTGTAGGACCTTTCCACTAGCTATGAGTGATTGGGGTTTAGCTCCGATGTGAGGTTTAGGAGTAGGGTCTTCAGCTCTGCATCAGACTGGGAGATGGTGTAGTGGAGTCCAGTCAGGCTAGGGCAGTGTTTGTCATGGTCATGTTAGGAAGACATAGAGTTCTTGAAGGCAACATGGAAGATCAACTCAGGGTCGCCAGACCAGGTCATAGGGTTGTGGTACATGTTAGACATTTGCAGTGCAATAGAACCAACAAAATAAGGATTCTAGACCTTCTATGTTGAGAGAAACAATCATAATACCTTCAACTACTACATCTTCTATTTTCAATACTAGTTCCTCTAATAGTTTTATCTCTTCACGAGTGGTAAAAAGCCTTGGTTTTGTGGTTGTGCTTTTTGAGGGATTTTTGACACTTGACACACCATTGGGAGTTATAACGGGCAATGTGTTATAGTTTATGGAGTGTCCCCATAAGACCAGATGGTGTCAATTCATCTAGGATAATTATTTCCTTGAGATGATAGGGTTTGACTTCATTCTTGGAATGGACTGTCATGTGGGTTATTGAACTTATGTTGATAGATATCGTTGTAGGGTGACTTTCACATCACATGTGGGTGTAATGTGAACTCAAATTGGTGAATGGGATGTATAGGAATGTAGATATGGACCTAAGCATCATGGGCATGGTGGGATGAAAACCTATATTTTTATATTGTTTCTTGATGATCAGGGATTGAGTTAGGAAAACATTCCTCCAATGGTAGAGTGCTTCATGGACGTCTTTCCAGAAAACATTTCGACTTTACCTCCTGTGAGATGGGTGGATTTATCCATCTACCTAGTGCCAGAAGACGCATCAGTATCCATTACTATGTATAGGATGACTATGAAATATTTTCAAGATCACAAGTGGCAGATAGAGGATTTGGAGGAAAATGGGATTATTATACCCAATAATTCTCTGTGGGGTTCTCTGGTTTTCTTTTGCAGAAAAATTCACATTATACCCATAGGCTATGCATGGATTATCTGAAACTGAACCAACTGATAGTTAAAAACTTATATCCTTTTCTACAGATAGATGGCCTATTAAATTAGCTTTGTGGATATAATGTGTCCTCAATGATCGACTTGTGGTCAGGATATCAGTAGGTGTGTGTCCATCCTACAGATATACCTCAAACTGGCATTCATAGCAGTTATGGATTATACCAGTATCTGGTTATGTCATTCGATATCAATAACCCGCTAGCAATTTTCATGGCATTGATGAACCGAGTGTTCCATCCATACCTGGATTCTATTGTAGTGGTTTTCACGGATGATATCATGGTGTATTCTCATAATCGACAAGACCATTAATACCATCATGCACTCATTTTGAATACAATAAATGAGCATCAGTTATATGCCACTCTAAGAAAGTGAATCTATTGGATGGATCTAATTCACTTCCTGGGTCAAATTATATTAGAGATAGGATTGTCAATGGACCCAGAGATGGTGAGAGATGTAGATTCGTGGGAACAACCCAACAATATTTTTGACTTATGGAGCTTGTTGGGGTTATCTGGATACTACAATTATTTTATACATAACGTCTAATGTTTATTAGTTCTGATGAAGGTCTTGTATAAGAAGTGTGTGAAGTTTGTGCGTTAAGAATCTTGTGATATAGCCTTTGTCATGCTGAAAGAGAGGCTAACATCGCAGTAGTCCATATACATCCAGAGCATAGATAGAGTTAAAATGTTTACTATGACGCTTCAGGTATTGGGTTGTGGGTTGTTATGATGTAGGGAGTTCAAGTAGTGGCATATGGGTCTCAACATTTGAGGCCTCACAATTGGAATTACCATACACATGGTCTCGAGTTAGTGACAATAGTTCTTGCATTGTGTTGCTGGAGACATTATTTATTGGGATAGCGTTTTTTGGTGTTCATGAACAAAAAAAGACTCATGTATATCCTTACAAAGCATGATAGGAATTTGAGGTAGAGAAGGTGGGTGGATTACCTAAATTCCCTTGAATTCGTGATTTCATGCATGCCAGGTAAGGGAAATTTTGTAGACGATGAACTATGTAGGAGGACTTCGATATAAGCAGTGCAACATGCTAGTAGTGAAGATGTAGATTATGGTGGTGTTTTCTGAGATACATTTGGAGGTGCAAGACAGACATGGGATGACATTTCATTCATACTTAGCTATTACCTCTACCATCCTTAAAATATTTTGGATGAGGTAGCTATTGGATTCATAAGGTCTAGTTCTAGAGTAAGGTGTGACAGGTTCAGCCCCTCCTCCGGGTAGGATGGTAGGCGATGATGAGGTCCTATGTTTCCATTGACATGTCTGGGTTCCAATGCATATATGAGTGGATTTGATATGGAATTTTCATGATTCCGCTAGGGTGTACATCCTAGGTTTACCAATATGTATTGTGACATGCGACGTTAGTACTGGTTGGCTATAATGAATTGAGAGGTAGTTATTTTTCTTACTTGGTGTTCCGCCGGTCAACATGTGAAGGCAGAACATCTGTGACCATTTGGGATTTTACTATAGCTGCACATCCTAGAGTTGAAATGGGATCATGTCACAATGGATTTCATGACTGTTCTTCCGGGGTCACCATGAAGTAACTATGCTATGTGGGTTTTTGTTGAGAGGCTTAGGAAGGTTTCACATTTCTTAACGATCAAGAAGACTTTATGTAACGATGATCTTGTAATTTTGTACTTCGGAGAGGTGGTATGACTTCATGGGGTCCCATGAACTATAGTTTCAGATAGGTATTCACACTTTATGTCTCTTTTTTGGGAGATTCTTCAAAAGGATATGGTTAATCAAGTTCTTCTGAGCATATCATTCAACCATCAGACTGATTTCCATTAAGAGTGTACAATACAGGTGCTTGGGGATAAAATTCAATCCAATGTCCTAGGTTTTGAGGGATCATGGGAGAGGCATGTCCCCCTAGATTAGTTCACCTAAAATAACTGCTATTAGGATATGATAATGATGGATCCTTTAGTGGATTTATACGGTAGTCCATGATGTTCTACGGTATGCTGGTTAGAGGTAGGGGAGGTACCTTTACATGGACCACGTCTCATGCAGGATACATCTGGGCAGGTCCAGGTGATTCAAAAGCGGATGGATACTATACTGTCTCATTAGAAATAATACAAAGACCTATGCAGAAAACCATAGAGTTTGAGGTCAATGATCAGGTTTTCATGCCCGTTTTACTATATTTTGTATAGAGGAAGATCGTGATACATTGTAAAATTTCACCAAGATATGTGAGGTCTTTCGATATTCTGGGGAGGGTTGTGTCAGTTTCCTATCAATTGCATTTACCTCATAGGTACCGATTCATGAATGAAATCTTCCATGTATCTCAGCTACGCCGCTATCACAAAGTCTCATCTCAAATTTTTTAGCCTGAGGAGGTTGAGTAGCATGTTGATGTGTACTTTGAGAATCATCTGATTCGTATCTTTGTTACGAGCACGAAGGTTCTATATGGCCCGGTTGTTCCTCTAGTACGGTTTCTATGGAAGCATGACCGTTTACATGAAAAAGATATGGTATAAGGAGATTGACATACATACTCAGTGATCGGAGTTTTTCTCGGATGAAATTTGACCACCCTTTAGAGAAAACTTCAAGGAAGAATTGTTATAAGGGGGAATATTTTAAGAAACCGGGTTTTCATACTAGGTAATGTTCCTTTTCCATTCAGTTTAAATGTATTCTTATAGCCTTATGTAAATGCTTATATTGTTCATTGGTGTCTTGGAGGAGTCCATAGCTTGTTTGGATGAAGGAACCAGGTTTTGGGTTGGAAAGGACTAGCCCACGGTTTGCACGTGATTTAGGTAAACAGTGCCATATGCCTGAAAAAATACATTTTTTTTAGAAAGAGCTGTTATGCACAGTTACTGAACGTTTAGACAAATTGAATGGTGTTACTGTGCGAAGCACCACTCTTATAATGAGAGGTGCACAATGTTTCTGCATGATTTGGGAAACTGTGCGGGTAAACTGTGTGACCCGTTCTGGGTTTTTTTTAAATAAAAAATAAAAAATAATTTTCATTTTATACACATTTTCATATAATAAGCCATGGACATAAGATCACCTTTGGAGCTCACCTTTTTGGCTCCTAAGGTAGCATTTGAAGATGATATTCCATTCAATATCTATTTTGATCGTTGATCGTCTCTACGGATCGGCAAAAGAAAGGCCTATATTAATTTTTATTCATTATTGATTATTCAAAACATTCATTGCTCTATTTGGATTTAGGTTCATATGACCTAATTTTTTCCCAACGTATGTTCTTTATATTTCTTAGAAACCGGGATGAATCTAGACACTATACTGGAAAATATGCCTATTACTAAGGCGAGGTAGGTGGTCTATACATTCCTTCAGCTTTTTGATATTTTTGGGCTTTTGGACAAAATTCCGTTTGTTGGATGTTCTGGTGAGGTCACATTTTTGAGTGATTATCTTTTAGTATCTATAAATAGATCTCATGAGATTGATCGTGGGTTCAGTTTGGTGAGTTGGAGCATGTTTCTCATTTCGAGGTCACTCGAGGGGCCTTCCTTAATGGAATAACTAGTTTATTCCTATTCAAACCACCCAAGGGGTGTGTTCTTTTTCTTTCATAGTTTTATTAAGCCCTTATATAACATGATAGATTGAGTACACTTATAAGGAGATGTACTGCCTCCTTGATTGTTGAATATCATGTTATGCATCACCTATTTTGATATCATGGCATTAATGAAATGATTATATATGGGTGGCTATACCTATATGTTAATGGATTATATGGAAGGGTAGGAAAATATGATTTGGATAAATGGTTTTCATCGGTGGGTATACTGCTGTCTTGTACTCATTAATGTGAGTCTGTATACTCACATGTTTATGAATGTTTAATTAAATGCTTGAATGCTTTAATGAAAGGTACCAAATATGCCATGGTCTACTCTTCATGGATTGGGAATGCATTATTGGACACCATGGGTTGACTCTTCCCCATGGGTCTTGAATTCACGGGATTCCTCAGATCATTCTACCCCAGAAGATACACCTTTCTTATGTTCATGTTAGGATTGATATTTCCATTATCCTAGCACCCCAACCAGTGCCTAACTGATTTTCCACCATGGATTCCCATGAGACCTGAGGGGATGAGTTAGAAATGATCCTTGAATCCATACCTCTGTGGTTTAGATAATAATTACATGGATTCCTTGGTCTGTTGACACCATGGATCATTCCATTGTGGTCTACACTTCATTATACGTTGTGGTTGTGGATTACTGATATTAATATATAGTGTGTTTGTGGATTGTAGGATACAGATGGATGTGCGGCATGGCCTTGTGACATGACTACTTGTCCTTTCATCGTTTGTAAGAGATTACTCTAATTTTTAGATTATATAGTTTCATGTGATGATAGGGGAATGTGACCAAGTATAGGTTGTTGATTTTGGAATTGGAGTAGGGGAGAATAAGACCTACTGGAGGCTTGTGATGTAGGTATACAATTTGGCCCTTCTTCTTTCTGGGATAATTCTAATGTATGTCATTTACATGGTTCTTTATGGATATTTTCTAGATACATTTACCATCTGCATAATTTTGAATATGAGACACTTCTAATTATTTATATGTATATCCCATCAAATCATACTTTCAGTTTTCATCTATTTATTTCGCTTTCGCTATTGTATATATTTGACTTCTGTTGTGGTAATTTGGTAAGGAGGGAATAGTCTACCCACTAACTCACCTAGGCCATCACTGATAGTCGGAAGCCTCTGATATTTGTGGATATTTTCATGAGGCCTTGTGACTAACCGGGCTTGGAGAACCATTTTCTGTGGCACTCATGTCGGAGACATTATAGTGGTCCACCATAATTTCATTTTTTATGAATTTTCAAGAGGTGTACTATAAATTCCATTTTATTTTATTAAAGAATTCACATAATATAATAATAATAGTTTTTATTCTATCTATGGGACCTCATCTTGGTTGAGGATAGAGTGTTAGTGTAAAATATTAATTGAAAAATATTATCTACAATCCTTCCAAATTCATTAATTCAATTATGTATTTTGGCTATGTGCATGTTTCCATTTTACACTATTTATTGGTATCCCCTTATACTTATAAACATCCAATTAAACATTTTATGTATTAGATCATTGGATGACATATAATATCTTATACATTGGGTTAATTAATTAATATATGATGTGGGGAAAAAAAGTTGCACTAAATGTAGTGTGACATTATTGAATAATGTACTCATCCACAAATCACTCATTAATAATGATAAAGGTAATTTGACAATTTTCAAGTCACCGTTAAAAACATAATATAGTTGATATCATACTACCATGAATTTTTCGGATTCCACTACAAAATGGTTAGGAATCTTATTATTTGAATCCTCACATTTTCTACCATATGTGGTGTTGGAAATTAACTATTATTACCTAAAAATAACTAAAATCTGGTAAAATATATGGATGATATTAATTTAACTAATATGTATATTGAAAAGGAATACAATGTATTTATTAGTAATAAATCATAAATAACATAAATAAAATAAATTCTGAGTCAATAGTTTTCAAACAATGTTATCCAATGTAATTTTATTACTAGGTAATCGATCATAAAAATATATTGATTTCCAATATAACAATTCATAAAAATTTTCATTATTTAGTAAATAAAATCCCCTAGGTGTGTAAAACTATATTTGAAGAAGGGATTTTTTCTAATTCACTAGGTAATGGATGGTTTAATACCCAATAATTTGTTTTGATTTTATTACCCATTAGTAAATATATTCTAGATCCACATTGACCTATACTATAGTGAATGAGATTCCATTTCTTAGAAACCAGTTTATACAAACATTAGCTAAACTTGATGATATTTTATATAACTAATTCATATACATAATTTTGTAACTAATATATTCTTACCATAATAAAAAAATAACTATATCATTCCAATGACATCAAATATATTGATCGCACACTATTTCATATATTATTATGTTATTTTATTAAAAAAATTAAAAAAAATCTGAAGGATGAATCGGGATACATCCATCTGATGTCTAGTATCATAAATAATGAAAAAATAAACCAAAATAATAAAACTATTTTGACAAATCCAAAATGTTATCCTATATTACATTCATTTTATAAAACTGTTTTTGATAAATAAAGAATGCATTAGGAAGGTGTCACCTATAAGGTCACATAAGATAATGTGAATAATAATAAATAAAAAAAATATTTAAATAAGACCACATGTTTTCAAAAAATAAAATAATAAGTAATATTAATTTATAATAATTTAAGAAATAATATGTAACCAAATGATCATCATGTCATAAAAATGTGTAAACAACATAACTAATCAAATATATTTAACTCATGGTTTGCTAGAAATATAATATACCATGGTGGACAATGTCCCATCAAGGATTTGGTTGACTAAATAATCCAATTCATATATTATCAAGATATATAAACAGTACCCAGTGTAATGGGGTGATATCTTGGTGAATATATAATAACATGTACAAGAATTTGTTTTCCAATCATCCTCCATCATTTTTTTGTATTTTCAAAAGCAACATTCAGCTTAGTGGGAACCGTAAAAAAAACCATAGTCACACATAAAAAATATAAATATTTCAAATTTGAAATTTCAAATTCCAACATTCAAAATACAGTAGATCTATCATCACATCCTCAATCAATTAACCTTCTTGCGTTATGTACCTTGAACGAAAAAGTAACCATCATTGCCACTATTTCATTGAGAAGAACCGCCTACCGAAATCTTTCATCATCATTGAAACTAAACTAGAAAACCAAGAAATTTAAAATGTTCCATCACAACCACAAAAGATCAATCCCATCATGGACCCATTTTCAAAGAAGAATTCACCCAGAGTGACTGCTCTTAGAATTCCAGTGATCAGCTACACAACACATGAAAAAAAAAGGAAAAACCAATGATCATGTTCGACTTGAAGAAAAATGTTGGGATCCTAATGCCAGAGTAGGGTAAATGAATTCACAATTACCCACAATCATCGCCGTGAAGCCTTATAACTAGAGAAAATACCCTATACATTAATGAATCTCCTATCACCATCTAGTTACTTCATATGTGAAAATTACCAATTCCCCAAGGATGACCAAAACCCAAAACATCATGCAAAAATTTCTTCAGACACCACCAAGAAGAAATTAGTAACCTCAATAAGAAAACCAAGATACAATCATCATGAAGTGATCCAAAATTCTCGAGAGCATCATAAACATTTTAGATGTCAAAATGTCACCATCATGATGGTATAACAACAATAATATACCACTAAAATGTAACTATGTACTTGATAAGAAAACCAGAAGAAACACCCTCAATTCAATCGAATGAACCCTGTAATCACACATTCTCTCTCTCCCACTGAATAAATGGACATTGAGAAGCATGTTATCAATTCCCATATAAGGGTACATGACCAACAATGCTAAATCCTAGAATGAATCAAACCTATACCTGAGAGGTACACCAGAAACATCGCCAGAAATAACAAGAAATGAGAAAGCCATTAAATATATTTTCTTCAGAATTGGAATGCGCCAGAAAGGATGAACTGGATGATTCTAGAAAGATTAATTTCCCATTCGGGATGGAACATGGGAAAATAACTCATGGGGATTGAGACAAATGGAATGGGGGAGGAATCCAACATGGAAATGGACAGACACCGAATGGAAACTAGTAACAAAGGAAGTATTTCGAGGGAAAGCACAATATAGAAAATCTCTGCAATGAAAAGAAAACCAGTGTCACGATTATCATGCATGATGGGAAGAACCCTAATTTTTTTTGTGATATTACTCGGAGAGTATGATGAAATTTTGGAAAATAATGTGTTACATAAACATATAATAAGGAATATTGAAAAGATACTATGTAATGATTTAAATGAATTGAATGAAATAAATATTATGGATGTTTTTATTTGAATCAATATGTATTTGTCTCATAGTTGGAGTTATTTTGAGAATTCTTTATAGATAATTGGTTGATAATGAATATGGAAATAGAACATATTTATAGATGTTTTCAGGAATCATTATTGAATCATTAATGATTGTTACTGAATCATATTTTTAATAATGATATATGTTAACAGTGAAGTATATTTGAAAAATTATATGATATTATAGAAATATATTGGTGATAAATTACATTTCAAGGGCTATTTCAAAACAAGATATGAGAAATAGGATCTTCCATGAAATTGTGTTTACATAAAATAATGATTTGGTTAGTAGAAATTGAAATCATATATGTCCCTAGAAACATAAACAAGGAAATATTTTTATATAAAAAATGTGAATATATATACATATATATATATATAATATAATATAATATAAATGTTTTTAATCAGAAATCTTGATATTGATTTTTTTCTAGAGATATAGATTAGAAATAATATATAGGAAAGTGGGTTGTTCAATGAGTTATATGAATTTATGTGCTATATTATTTCATCATTTTCAAATAAAGGATTGAATAATAAAATTAGTTTAAATAAATTCAATATTTATAACATTATTATCATATATTTTAATTATTATAACAAATTTAGTTCATTTTGGAGTCTTTTAATTGATATATCATTTATATTTCTAATATCTTAATCCCATCCATGACATAGTCTATTGGTCAGATCACATATTTTATGATCATGGATGTTAGTTATGAAATTAATACATAAATATGAATGTATAATGAAATAGATATAATGTAATTCCAAATATTCAAATTTTCATTGGAATCAAATTTTATTAAAAAAGGATTTATAGTGTAAATTTTTTATTTTTATACCGTTAGTTTGTTTTTTTGGGTTTCCCTACCATGATGAACATGTTTAGTTTTATTTAATATTTTAATAATATATATATATATATTATAATTTGAAATAAAATTTAAAATATTTATATAGATAAAGTTTCAACGTAATTAATATATTAAAACCATAATTGAAAGTGATGGTTAAAAATGTTGTAGGTGGTTTATGGTTGTAATAAACATTCCATATTGTGAAAAACATTAATGTTTTGATATTGAAATGTGAAGAGAATTGATATTTGGTATACAATTAAAAAATATTATATTATATTTATTATACTGGATTCAATATGTCATGTTAGATGGGGTTATAAAGTTTGATTTAGAAGAAAAAAGGAATTCAATATAAATAGGCAAGGAATATTATATATTGGAATATTTTATCCTGAAATAAAATTTATCGAACATTGTTTTTCCCTTTTTGTGAGACCATAAGTATTACAAAGTAAGGTATATTTATTGGAATATAATTCTATTAATACATTGAAATAACAAAGGTGTAGATAGTTTGAGGAGAAGGTTTTTTGAGGGGTTGTATTTATTAGTGGAGGTGAGGGGTGTTTTAAATTTAATAATAATTTGTTTACCATTTTAACTCTATTAAATAAATAGTGATTAATCATGAGATAAAATATAGTAATTTTTGATGTGATGTTGACCAAATGGACACTTACATTTTCACATATGTAATAAAAAATGTATTTAAATTAATATGTAAAATATTTTAGTTTGTTATAATTGACTATTCAATAGTAAAGAAAATATTTTAGAAAAATATTATAATATATACCATACCAATATTTTTATAGTTATATTCCAAAAAACGAATTCATTTTATGGAAATATATAAATAAAATTGATAAAATTATTTTTTAAATAATATCCTTATTTGATGAATACAAATATCAATAATATGATCAGGATTCTAATGAATTGAAAAAATTCATCTGGAATTATCAAATATTATTATAAATATAAAAAAACCAATCAGTATTATATACATCAATAAAATATAATTAAATTTTATCGGAAATAATAATATTTATCCTATTTTAAATTAGAAATATATGTTTAATATTAATGCAATAACTTATTTTATTCATTTTTAAATGATTATTTATTAGTATCGTGATATAAATTTGATATATTTTCATATGGGGAAACATAACAATATTATTTTACAATCACATATAGAAGGTTTTTGTTCTTACTACAAGGAAACTATTCCCAACCTCCAATTCATAATTCCAAAATCCAGTTAACAAATACAATATTCGTATTTGATGACATCAAATAGGTTTTCATCATTTTTTAAATACATGATAATTTATTCATTATCCATTCACATATATTTTCATTCAAAGATGTATATATTATAATTTTTAAAATGAATATTAAATTATATGAATTTTGTTACATTTGTACATGGTTCATCATTAATATGATCATTATAGGGGATTGAAGTGATTCATAAAATTCATCTTATTGTAATCTTATTTTATATTTTTGTTCAATTCTAACACATAGACATTTTTTGGATATATTATATAAATTTATTTATCATGTAAATAATTATATAAAATTTATTCATTCATACAAAATATTTAATAAATTGGTAGCATTTATATACTCGGAAGTGAAATTCAGTCATAAAAATTATTGGACTTTAGATATTGGGCCATCATAATGTGTAGTTAAAATTCCTTACCCACTTGAAAATTCTAGGAAACTGACTATTATTGTTTCAAAAATTTGAAAACATTATATATTTATATATGACATCCCAGACTAGAAGAGTGAGTATGAGTCCTATATCCAACCTGTTGAGCTTTGGGTTCTCCAAATTCTTCTTATTAGGATTTAAGAGACATCATCAATGTATATCTCCCATGTCAAAAGATTATCCAAAATAGATAAAACCTCCCCATCCAATGTCTCAATATCAACATGCATGTTTTATATAGAAGGGTTTTATACAAAATTCTATTCCATTTTTTCAATTAATATAATTTTTTATAATAAATGAATAATTTTTTGATGATAAAATCACACTATTAAAAATATCGAGTCCTCATTGGATGATTGATGATTTACTCTCATGGGTTGAAAGAACAGACCAAATGGAACTGATAAATTTCTAGGTAGTGTCTCATCTTTATGACTAAAAAAATGCTATATTTTTTAATATTTAAATATTTATTTCTAGTGTCTAGCATAGTTTTTCTAAGATAGTTTATTTAATATATTTTCCTACATTATTATTCTCTATGTGAATATCATTGAGTGATTTCACCATACTTATTACCTAGAGAATGACTGTAATTCCTTAGAGTAGTGGAATCAATACTAGTGGTATCGAATGGTATGGTTTATTAATTTTAAGATCATATTGACTAATATCATCCCATAAATAGGTGGATCCCTTCATAATCATAATTAGCAATGGTCACTTATTTCATGTGTGATTTTCTATAAATTATCAAATATATGAATGTCATAAATAAAGCCAACATAACTCATTGACATTTTGAGGATGAGGAATGATAAGGAAAAAATGGTATTCCCATGTATATAATCAATACCATGACATAATAAAATGAATTTATCAAATTTACAGAATGACACCCCAAAAGTACATTTCAATGGGGTCATCATTAGGTTATGTAGTCGTGTCTTATCGAACATTGCACCATGATAAAAAATAATTTCAAAAAAATTGATAATTCCCCAGAATATCATCAATATAACATTGGAAAACCTTTCCTATAAAAGGATTCAATATACAGTTCTTTACTCATTGATATTTTCTTGGGAAAATTCATCAAGACAACTTTAATTACATACTATCAATACACCCTATGAGAATCCATAAAAATAGTTTCACCCATATATATAAGGACCATATAATTATTATTATATCCATAATATCTTCCAATGAAGTAGATTTCATGGATCGTTATAGTTTCATCAACCAGAAGAACCCTAATTACAACTGGGAATTCGTCTTTTGTGAAATGTTTTCCATGAACCAAGATGTCTATGAATGAACTATTTTGACCATTTTTCTTCATGAAAATTGTAATATTACCATAAAACATTGTATATTTACCTTATTTATGGATCCAATGCATGATATTATTGTCATCATCAACATTGACTTGTCAAAAATTAAGTAGATGCATTCTCTGTCTACCTTCTTTCAACAATCTGGATCTTTAGGAAAACCGACATATTGGGTGGAAAAAATAGGATCAAGAGAAGAAATTTCAATCTAATTATATTTATGATATGTTAATTTTTATTTAATAAATAGATATATGTATCTATCTCTTCATAGGACACGGTATAAATTATTAATATTAGTTATGGGACTCACCATATACTAATATTCACACTTTAATATTCTTTAATATTTTTGTATTCAACTTCCCCAAATTATACAGTTGAATCTATAATATTTTATTCATTTCATTAATCAAAAAAAATTATAGTAAATGTGGGAGTTGATGGAATTTTTTCTTGGCATAGAGAAAATTCTTAGGATTTTAGGTTATTTATAATTAATGGGAATGTGTCTCTAGGTTCTCAAATTATTGATGTATGAGAAATATGGTTAGCGGGTCTTGGAAAATAAAATCATTCCTATCTATATAACATAATATTTGGGAAATTTTTTTATTAATGAAAATTTTCATGGATAAAAAAATATAAGATAAATTATGTTTTTGTCAATGAATAAAAAAATCTATATACTCGAAAGAGACAACGTGTTGTTATCATCAATACTGAAATTGTTGATACTGTGTCTTTATTCTACAATTTATGTAGTGGAAAATAATGTTCAACAGATGGGGATTCATGAGACTCCACTGGGTAAATTATATTCCCTATTAGAAAAATGAGGAAATTTTCCAATCTATACGGTGATTAAAGTGTTCTTGTATTTTGGAGGAAATTTGGTTGTAAATTCTTCTAGGTATTCATAATTATTACATCATTAATATCCTACACCATCATGAATGTATTAATTTAACATAGTTGATGTCAAAAAATTAATAGTTAATATTCATATACTACATTTCTATATAGTACCTTGATTGTCATGGTGATCTTATCATAGAGTATTGGATTTTTTGTCTTAATTCTAGTAAGAGAAACCATCAGTCAATGCTTTTCTAGAGAGAGATTATTTTTGAAGGGATATTTTTTTATATCATCATCTATCGGTGGTTCCTTCTCTATAAGGGTGAATAAACGACCATCATATTACATGTATGATATTTTATTATCTATACATTTATATGGGATTAACAATACTTTAGGATTTCCTAAATATAGATCACATTCAATAATTCGATTGTTTGGAAGTATATAGTATTCATGGAGTTCGTGGAATAGGATATCATTGTCCATCTCAAAAACATTAGGTAAAATGTTCAAGGTGGTATCATCTGACATATCTTTTTCCCTGTTATTTATTTATTAATGATTCTATGTACTGTGATTCATTGGAATCAATATGAGTTCCATTACTAAAAAACAATATATCCTCTTATAGGGCATACATCATCCATCAACACATTCTCCCTTCGTCACATGTTTTCCTGTTTTCTGTCACTATTTTTTCCATCTCATTAATAAAACTAATTATTCTATTGTTAGAATAATTCTATAGCTATTTTTAATGATATGCTATCAAATATTCACACCATCAAACCTTCATGACATTTAAAGGAACCTCTGATGGATTGTATGGTAGAATTTCTAATATGATATATGATATATGATATTAATGATTTTTTGGACATCAACATGGTGATTTTCTACAAGATATATTATAGTGATTACATCGTCGACATCTTATTCATTCTTCATAATGGGTGTGTCACCACATTCACCCCAAACATCATTTGACAATTTATGGTATTCCATGATAAACAACATAAATATAATAGAATCACACTATTCCAAGATGTATAAATCCTATATGAAGGCATGAAATTCCTTGATTAATGATTCTACCTATTCTATATCTTGGGAGTAGTGTCCATATATGTTGGTTTTTGTCCACACTGTTCAAAAATAATAGTCTCTAAACATATGGAAAAGTCAATGTAGGGACTTGAGGCCCGTTTGGTGTATTAATTAGCGATGGCCAATCTTTTCACACGTGCGGATGTGGTTTTCATGATGAATGGCCAGTTTGGCGTATACCAACCATCAGACACTCTTCTTTTTAATGTGTCCCTAAAAATATGACCTTTCGGTCCCACTTCAGCTCTAATTCAGTGGGGGGGGGGGGTTATTTGGTGTCGAATTATGAATAAGGCCCAAAACATACATTGTTGAGAAATCAAAAGGCATTTTTTTAATTAGTGGACAATCCTGATATTCCCAAGGGAGGTGCATATATTAATTATGGACCCCGCATAAGATTAAATATTTTGAGCAATATATTACACACCTAATGTGATGTAAAATATATTCTTCCATAAATACCATCTGAATAGCAGCAATGTTAGCTGCACGAATGAATATTTTCATGCGTGAATGATTAACAAATGTATGTAATACCTTCCTCGCACAATGCGACATCAAAAAGAAAGATGCACCCAAATCGTCTAGCTCGCCAACACCAATGTTTCCAGCTATAAATATAAACATACCCCCACACATTGGGGGATAGTTATAAAAGGCAATGTGACACTCAGATACATGAAGGACATTCATTCCATGACCGCGCGATGGACATGGCCACAAGGTACTAGATCATGCACTATAGGTCTCCCAGGGGTCCACCATCAAGTGGGGCCACTAGGGAATGATCCATGCCCATTTCCTTTTATTCCAAGGCATTTTCACATAAAATATTCCACTTCAACAAAACATTTCGCTTATGTAGTGCCAATATTTCATGCATCCACTCGTTCTATGCACTGCCATAAAATCTTGTGTCCAACCTCTCCCCTTGTAAGACCCCATCAATCATGCACACCAACCTCATTGTGCACTCCATGGGTCATCCATAACTTATGGAACCATTACATGGAACTATTTTGTGCAACACCCTTGTCTTGCACATACATATCATGTAGGGACATACATGTTTATAGAAGTGATTTCAATGTCCCATAGGGATATTTTCCTTTGTGTCCACCCAAGTGAAGACATATTTCTGAATACTATAGCAGTACTCTAGCAGGGACTATAGCAGGTATTTTTTATTACTATACCAACCAGAACTATTCATACATTTGGGCATTCAGGAAACTGGTTTGTGCCTCCTGTACTTTAAGGCCTTTAGGACACCCAAGGCCTTCGGGCCCGTAAGGCTTTCAGGCCACCACAAGGACTTCATGCCACCTCAAGGCCTATGGGCCATGTGAAATTGTTCTTAATGACCAGGAAGACTCTACATGGAGCTGACTCCATATTAGGATTCTGATCAGGCACATTCACCAAAGCATAAGTTAAAATCATATTTCTCCAAAAAAAATATGGAATGGCTTTTTTACATCTGGACAAGCTTTTTCTTGCACATTAATCCTAGATGTAATATCCATGTGAAGGTAGAGAGCTGACATCATGATGAAGAAGCTGGTGTGGAGTAGTTTTTTGTAGTTATAGCGTGTATATTTACAAAGACCTATGGGTAATATAATCTCTATGCCTACGGGCCTTATAAGGGTACCCCATCATCCCATAAAATGGGGGCTATCAAAAACCAATACAAAAGATGGACTTCATGATATTCAGATAATGTTATCCCTTAAATGGATAACTCCACAACCTCATATCCATATAGAATTACTGGTGGTAACCCTTCACCAAGGGTTGAAATTCACCTATTATGTACGTCCGGGGGGCGTGAAGAATGAATCATCATCATTTGAGTTGCATGAAATTAAACATCCATGAATCTGCATCCTTAACAAATGATGTTAAACAATGATGTCCTATTACATGGTTTTTCCAAGAGGAAAAGATTGCGTATAGAAAATGATTCCCTTCCACTATCTCTTTACCTCTATGCATTGTCATTGTGCAATCCTTTGGGAGTCTCCCCATAATCCCTTTCACCCTTTAATGGGATGATTCAGGTGTGATGACCAAATCCCCCTCATATGCCTAAACACCCTTTTTTCTCATTAGGCCTCTAACCAAGTGTAAGCTACCATTTCCTCTATGGGTTTCTAGCTATGCATAATCCCCACCCCGACTTCTGACTGATGCACCATCACAACACAATTGTCAGGCTTAAGACTACCTCTAGTTTCTCACCCGAGCAGGACTCACATGAACATAGAGTATGCATAGACAATGGAATACTATATGGGTAGCTAACCATGTGTAATCCCCATGTATCCTTTCCATCCAAAATACATGGACTTTGATCTCTCCCTTCTAAACATGGATTGTAGTGATCCTCTCAAAGCTATAATACCCATCATTCCTCGTCACCCATCCATACCCACCAATTCACATCAGCTCACCTTCATCCCGTATGATGTTAAACGTTATTCCATATTCATCCCACATGACGTTAACCTACATGATTTTGAACTACATCAGTTTTTTCTCATTATCCTAGATTGTGTACCTTGGAAGCCTCCCTGGAGTTCAACCACAAAAACATGTAATAATTGGAATTCCCATGTTAGGTCCCACATCCTAGGTTCATAGTTTAGTATTTTTAGACCAGTTTTATTTGGGATTCTAACCATTAATAATCCCTATACTAATTCCATAATCCTCCAACCTAGAGTGACCCTCTTGTGATGGGATACTAACCTCACGTAATCCCAAGCATGTCTTCAGGATGTTGTCTTTTGTGTACTCTCAAATTTTAGGCCATATCCAAAACTAAATATAATTTGATTCCCTTCCATTTGGATATTTACAAATCCTCCCTATGGATCAAGCCCGCCATCCATGTCACATCGTGTGCTCTCCCATGAGCCTTTGTGTTTCAGGAAGGTCATGCCTTAACCTAGGGGTTCTACTTCCTTTAGGTCTCATCCATTCATCCATTCTCCCAATCTGCTTCCTCAAGTGACTCATCACCCCATGAAACTTTGTGGCCATCGATTCCCACCAACTAGGATGTGTAGTACGCCTCCATAATCTTCGATATTGTGACTGATGTCATGTTCACATCTGATCCATCCCAATCATCCCATCTGTCATCTATCATGGTATTACATTTGACACCACTTCCCTTTGAACTCATGTCATCCATTACCTCATTGCTCCAAACAGTACTTGGCTTACTAACCATGTGAAATCCCCCAAGATGTCCTCTGGTTTTCTTCCATTGTTCACACCCAGATACCATGATTCACCCTCTTAAACTATGTGGGTTTTGATACATTTTATATATATTGGGTATGTAGGAGGCCTCCATGAGGTTCAATACTAGCCAATGTAAACATTGGTGTCCCCATTTTTGGGACCTAATCATCCTCATGTCCTTCCTTAGTGGGGGTCCTGATCCACATATCTAGTAAGCCTCCCTGGTGTTTCATCCTTGAAATGTACCCATCATATCCACTCTCATTAGTGTTATTATCGGTCCGATCAATCCTTTGTAGACGTTATACTTGTGGCATACCCTGTGTTAAACAACTGATGCTGAGGAAAACTGTGAATACAAGCCTATAGAATAAAATTCCTTACACTCGATGTGGGATTCCTTGAGATTTCATACCCTTTAGAATCACTATCATAAATTGAAGAAATCCCGGTATACCAGTGTGTCAACACCTAGACATGCCAGTGATTCCCAACGTGACTACTCCCCGGGCCGAAGGATGCTTTCCAAACATGAACCATGGGAATTTCATGACAAAATTATTGAAATTAACTGGTGTCCACACATACATGGAAGAAGAAAGAGTTTCATTAAAAATTTCTAAATCATTAAGATAGACATGTACTAGGAGAATAGTTCTATGAAGGAATCCAAAGAAGGAGGAACTACAATACCATCACCTTGTTCTGCTCATGGAGAAAACATAACTAAAATACAAACGATTTCCACACATATTTGGATGTCTAGAATGCGAGGAAGAAAATAGCTAGCACATCCTCATAGACAGATGTTTTCCCTAGTGAAATCATAAAAAACAAATCACAATGATCTTCCAGGCATATGATTCTTCTTGAAGAAATTTTCATTCTAAAATAACACACTCCATATGACATTTTATCACCAGAGACATTAATCCATGTGATCAAGATCATTGGTCCAATCACATTAATCTCATTGTTATTAGAAGACCCTGATACATTAATAGGGTGTTATACCAATAACAATGGGGGAAACCAAAAATAATTTCCTGATTTACAAAAAATGCAGGGGATAATATCACAATAATTCGAAGAACCATATGGAAAGGAGATTCTAGAAGTAGGTTAAATTATATACTAATGGTATTTATACCAATTCCAAAAAACAAAACATAGTGTATAATTATGATAGAGGATCTCATTATAGTCTCACTGAGGGACTCCAGAAAATTTATATGTTATTCATCCCCTATAGGGATCACAATAATATGATGTTGATGTAATTTTCCACAATGCCTCATGGTAATGGACAATGTAGAACTAACTCAACCAATATATTTCCATACTAATGAAATAGATGACTATAAACACCCTCAAAGAGAGTACACTTCATTGACTCTGGGTACATGATGTATCCAACAATCCCAAGGTCATCCCTAGTTGATAATAACCACATTAAATGAAGGCTAAATATACTACTCCTTTTTCTGATGAAAACTTTTTTATTTCTCACATCACACTTAACGGATCTCTTGTATGTGCTCATGTATGATGGGATTCTGCATGTATATTGGGCCATGTTTGTTTACATGTACATGGAGTGACCATGTTTTTATACTTATATATAATTTTTCCATTATGAATTACACACAAATCCATCATGAAGGGGTCTCATTGTTTGTGTCCTTGTCACACAACATGTGATATTAAACTCCTTCCAAAACCATAACACGACAACTAGGTGATCACACATGGTGTGTAAATTTGATGTAAAACTTATTATCTAAAATATGATATATATTTTTTAGTAATTAAATAATGTAATATTTATCATTTACTAAATCATACCCATTCTATGTTTTTATTATTAATTTAAATATTTTTTTATGATTCGTATGTAAAAACAAAGGAAACGGGCATCAATGATTATTACCCATCCTAAAATTAACATACATGACTTATATTAATAATTCAAAATGTATAAGATGACATGAATCAAGTCATGAAGGAATTACAAGCCATGAAGAGATTAAATATTTGGAATCTCCAATATAGATCATTTAATATTTGAAATTCAATTCTTGAATTAAATATCCACATGAATATTAAACATGTCGTGAAGATCAGTTACTTGTTCTGAGAAGAGTGAAACAACCAAATATCGATGATTCGTGATGATAGTAACACATGATTCTCATCAGATTAATAATTCACATAGATATTATTGGATCATAATTACACAATTTCACATGTGTGCACTCCATTTAAAAACATGATTACTTATATCTCAGTCGTGCATTCCTATGAGACAACACATAACAATCATTTAAATTTATCATTATCAAAAACATTCATTCTTATTATTATGTTTTCCATTATCTCTAAATTCAATATGAATCAATTACATTTAATGTTTTACATCTATTCAACAAACATTTATCAATATGAAATAATTATCCATTCTTTTACATCAACAATTTAAATTTTTTTACGTTCTCTATCTTAATCGTTATTCAACGACGATGCCTTATAGTGTTCTTTCATGTTCCTTATTCCATGTAAGTGATTGTTTGTAGATATAATTTATCTTATTTTTAATGAGTTTTTTTACAAATTAATGATCCATAACTGGTTTATTTCAATTTTTATTTGTATAATAATCATATATTCAATTCATTAAATGATTTTGATTGATTCTACCACAAACGGATAAACCTATTATGGAATGGTTCTATAGTAAAGATATATCAACGTTAAAATTATTTAATTATCAATTTTGGAATCATATGGTATGTAATCTGTTTATAAATTTTTTTCGCTAATTATTTAAATAAACCCTAACCATTCGGATATTGAAAGGACATCCCAATACTAATTGGAGTGGAAAAGGAAATGACCAATATCTTATCATATATTCAACCATAGAATAATGGATAAATTAATTCAGGTTGTAGTAGTATCCAATGAAATGAATAGTTTCTTCTCACATATATCTGGTTGGATTAACCATAGTCAACTACTATAATTTCTATTCATTGCAGTAATATCATTTGGACCATACCATGTATGGATTATGATTATCCATTTACCTAAACCCTAATATTGATCTCAAACCTGTTTTTCTCTATTATCATAATCTCAAATCCATTATAATTATTTTACTCTCAATCTCAATGATTGTGTGAGGTATCTTACACATAGGGTACAAAATAATATTTCATTCCATTGATTTCCATCCATGTGGGACCAACAACGATTCATTACCAAACTACTCTATAATATAAAGTGTAGTTTTGGAAAACTAATATAATATAATAAAAACCCACACTGATTTAATGATGTCGTTATGCATGTTAAATTTGTGTGTCATTTCTAGTGAGTGAATTCTATAATATAAAATTGAATTCTATGGAATTAACCAAGGATTACCTCACCCATTCACCATATTTTTCTGTAATTCTTATATCCATTTGGACTCTACTACATCATCTCAATGCAGCCTAGATCATTGATTAGGTCCCCTACACTCATTCATGTAACCATTACTCGGATGAAATACATTCCATCAAACCAAATACTGAATGGTACATTTCAGGATGCTACCATTAATAAATGGAAGACCACAGCAACCCTATAGGACCCAATCAATCCATCATGAAAAATATGAAACCCTCAGAACATTGATAACTAGAATTGAAAAATGATAACACCATTATGGGATATATAATGTTTTCAATCATTGATGTAACTCCATGTATTGTATATTATCGTTTTTAACAATGTAACATTAAGATTAAAATTTCACACACTCACATAACCCTGAATATGGGTCATTTTATTCAACATCAATGTGAATATCCACAAGAATATATCTCCAACATTCATGATGTATGTGATAACTTTCACAAGTAGGAAATATCATCTGATTTAATAAGACAAAGAATTAATCACTTCTCCCAATGATATCAAGACAAGTATTGTTTCAAATGTCACGGTCCTAAGGCCTTGATGGCTTGAGATGGATTGTCCAATAAATTCATAGACATGTACATTCTACCTATCGGGACACGTAAACTCCATAATAACATCAATAATTTTTCTCAAATTGATGGAGAGATGGCACGAAAATCACATTATCTCAAGTGGGAACACACATGTAAATTCCCACATAATGGACTTGATATTTGGATACAACTCCAGACTTTCAATCACGGCCTTTAACCATAACCTAACACAATTTTTGATGTCTCTTCAGATAGATGGTTAATGTTCAGAAATTCTTAGGTTGGGGGAGAAAGTTTTGATAAATTCATTCAAAATGACTGTCTATGGAAGAGAAATTGTGGCCCTCCAGACATAGAATCATCAAAGCTGAATAAAATAATCAATTACCTGGAATGTTGATGCCTTAACCAATAATTTTTAATCCTTTAATCCAAATGTTTCACAATCTCCCTCTCTTCTCCTGTAATGGAGAGGTAGCCATGAAAATTGTGTGGTGGCGTACAAATATATCAAGAAAACTAGATAGGTTTTGAAGAATAAAAATGACTAGATTGAAATTAAATTAATTATAAATAGAAATTAAATAAAATACATCAACCATAGTATTAATGTCAATACATTCTAGTTCAACTACTATAAACTAAATAATTAAGGGTAGTTCTTGAAAAGAAGTTGTCTAGATCCATTAAGGAACACTGGACCTATCAGATATTCACCAGTGAATTATGCTCCTAGAAAACTGAAACATTTAAAAAAAATAGCATCAATCCTAGATCAGAACAACAATTTTCAACCATCTCTACCAAGACCCCCAAAACCGGTTGTTCCTCATCTATCAAATTTAAAGTCTCTAAACTAATCCTTCATTCGAAAAAAATATTATACTATTATAACCCGAGATATAGAAACATAGAATCAATGGTTGTATACTCATAACCTTGAGCATACAATGGGTCAAATATCGATGACCTTGTTTGAGAGATTACCTGGTAATCTACTTCACAATAAGGAGACATTCTCAGTGGAGGTAACAGTGGTAGTGGTCCTAATAAATGGGAATGTGATGTAATTATATCAAACATGTATAGGAGAAGAATATTAACCGAAAATGATTATAATATTAATAAGATGCTAATATAATGTAAAATAAAATGAAACTACTCAAGATACTCATTATAAATTACAACCTTATATGAAATCCCTAAAAAATAATCAACCTAGTGAAGATGTCAACATTGTGTGGAAGCTTATAAACCGCCTATACATTTTCAAAATTGAATGATAAATGGAAGGATCCAATGGAATTACATTATATTTTCGGAGATTTTCAAATAATTGAACATCAACATTCCATTTACTGAGCTACAATCCCAAATGAATGCCTTGGAAAAATTTCTAATCGAATTACTATCAAAAAAATAAAATTGTAATACATAATATATATATCACTAAATAAATAATTATATGAATTTTTTCATTAAAAATTTACCCAAACAATGACTGATCTAGAATGTTTCAAAATCTCCGGAACAAAATGAGACTGTAAATTTGGAATAACCATGTACGATTTTGGATCCAACATCAACATCATGTAGGTGATTGTCTTCCATAAACTATGAATTGATGTACTCAATATATATATAGTGGAACTCCAACATCAAAAATTATTAGAATTATCACCTGATGACATCTTGGGGATATTTTATTCAAATTTATTAAATTCATTTTTCTGGAGGAATTCATTTTTTTGGACATGGATGAGGAATGATGCATTCCAATAATAAACAAAAAATAATTCATAGCAATTTTAAAGGATCTAATTGATGTGAAAAAAGGGAGACTCATATTCTGAGTAGGTGATGAAAAACATGTGTTTGTCTGGTAGTGATTGGGAAAAAATTGATGATTTTATTGACATCTAAGATAGCTTTCTCACAAATGAGTGAGATGAGTACATAAAATCAAGTAAAATAGTGATGAGATGCCCACTAATAATGTGTATGGGTTTGAATTTGACGATTTAAAGTACATAGAACTTCTTGTAAGGCACAATATCCAACCATTCATAGAGTTGGTCATTCAGCCACCGATTTTGGAACTAAAATCCTTCCCTAGAAAAATGATGTATTCTTTTCTAGAGACATCGGCATCAATACTAGTTAATATTAATATATAATATACACATTAATATGTGAAAAAATTGATGGAATTCTTACAATTAAATTATATGTTAGATTCCTGAGGATGGATGATATCAATGGAATCAATCCTAGCCTATTCACCCATAAGTTATTACTAAGAGAACGTGAAAACCCCAAATTCTAATCTGAGAGTCCACTCACTGACCCATGATAGAGGTTGAAATAAATGAAGTACTAAATCATCTAAAAACTGTAATAATTTGACAATATATCATTACTAGTGGGTAAGCGTACTATAAGTCATTCCAATGAAAGGTGGAAATAATGTTGAACAAAATGATGTATATGTAATGATATCGAGTAACCCCATTAATGGATGTTTAGTATTCATGCACTATAAGAAAAAATGAGGTATCCCAGAATGATTATGTAACATCCCGGATAAATGAAGAATATAAAATTTTCAAATTTATTAATATTTGGGAATTAAATATTAATTTTACTGTAAATGGGTTTCTATGTTCGATAGCGTACCTAATACGCAACAACGGGTTTCTTTGGAATCTTACATTTCACTCTAACAATATAATATTATTATTTTAAAAGGTATTTAATAAGTCGTCATTGTACTGACGGAAATGAACAGAACTAACTAAAAAATCTTTTTACACGTTTGTTAAATTTATTTATATTTATCCAATAAAATTTAGAGGCCAAAAATGTGATCGAATCTAATTTTAAGCATAGTTTATAGTAAAAGGTTGATTTACCACCTTTTAATGGTGAACC
The DNA here is from genome assembly GCA_963277665.1 of Viscum album. Taxonomy (NCBI): domain Eukaryota; kingdom Viridiplantae; phylum Streptophyta; class Magnoliopsida; order Santalales; family Viscaceae; genus Viscum; species Viscum album. The sequence goes on along the minus strand of OY728152.1, from coordinate 859,856,220 downwards.
CTCTATAAATATAGTTTTGGTCACTTTAATACATTCAATTTAACCAAATAAAATACTTCTTTAGAATGGGGACATCAAAATTTACTTTGTGTAATTATTTGAAATTTTTTCGATAATGTTCATTTCATAATGAATAGTGAAAATATTGTATTTTAATTCAAAACAATGTTTTAATCTAATTTATTTATATGGGTATATTATCTTTATAATTGGTTTTAAAGTGTAATTAGAATATATTTTTACAATTTTATCCAATTTTGTTCATTGGATTTAATTTCACCTTGAAATTGGACATAAACAAGTGTAAATATTTTGATAGTTATTGTTTTTCTTAAAAACAGACTATTTGTTTTAACAACTGGAATTAATATTAAATTAATTAATGAAAATGTTATGTTTATAATCTCATAAAATATACATAATTTTTTAATTTTTAATATCAAATATTGCTTAGGCTGATTTTTTGGTATTTTTCTGAAAAACATCAATTTTTTATGAATAGTGAAACCACTTAGTAGTAGTTAAAAAAATTTATTTTTTCATTTAATGGAAATTTTACCACTTCTGTGAATTTAATTTCAAAAATATTACATACATGGATGTTATTAGATAGTAAAATTTTGTTCAATATGATGAAAAATAATTTTTTGTGAATAGTAAATTTTGACTTTTATTTACCACGGTTAAAGGTAAATAAGGTAATTCAAGGAAAAAATAATATTATAATAATTCATAATTACCATTAAAATTGTCAAAAACTTATTTTTTTTAGTCATTTACGATCATGGGAATTTTGGGTCGATTTTGGGACCCCATTGAGCCACTTGGGAGTGATAATGACACTTTAGATTAATTAACTTAATGTAAAGGCAAAACTGACAAAAACAAATATCTTTTAGTAAATTAATTTTTACAAGGGTTTATATAAATTATCCTTTCGACTATAAATATTCATTGGAAATCTAAAAAAATTTCTACATCATGTTATTTTGTTTTATAATTTTTAGACAAAAAATAAATTAAATTACTTATGACACAATAATCATGCAGTATATGCCTCATTAATAAATGATTTAAATAAATAAGATTATAAACAATAATATAACATCTAAAACCTATACAATTATTATTGGTTGATTTTATTTCATCCATGAGTATTCTTATCTTCGACTTTAATTAGTTCTGGACCTTTAAAAACTGAATATCATTATATATTATTATAATATTTTCCCACTTTTATAAAGAGCCCCTCCTCCCCCTTATAAAGTACACCACTACTAACCAATTCCTCACACCTCTCAAGCCTTTTTTCTCTTAAAAACTCTACCCAATTAATCTCACTACATCTCTCTCCTTATCTTATATGCCTTATTATAGGCACAATGCACTTCAAGAAGTCCTTTTGGTTCAAACCAAAGGAAGTTACCCAAATTTAAGGTAATAGTTTCTCTTAACTTCTTTTCATTTATTTTACTTCTCCAGACACTAAAATATTTTTATTACATTATTTTATAACAAAAAAAATATCCTAATTATACTATGATGTTTTTATGATAAGTATTCTAACTACACTTACACACACCTCCATCTTATGGGTGAAGAACATACTATTTCTGTGGATGGAAAACTAACGCCTCACAAAATGATGAATGTTTGATTATCTTCTACCGCCTCTCATTGTGTCCATTAAGAAGAAACTATATTTATATATGATATATATTATTTTTATTTATTCTTCATGCTTCTTTATTTATATAATATAGCTTACATTTATGGTTTCCATTATGGGTAAACGCGATAATTTCATTTGAGGAAGTGCAGACTACCGCCCCCTCATAGTGATATGACTCGTTAACACCATATCTGGGACATATAAAGGATGGAGTTAATGATATTATATATGATATTATACTGTAATTATAATATATCTTTGTTTCATTGTGTTTTAAGTCCTTTAAAATAAAAAATAGAAATGAAATTAGCGTTCATTCATACGTACGACTTACTGTCTCCATGAACTGTGCATTTCATTTCTAACCTCCATATGTTTTGTACTGTTATAAATATATATATATATATACTGGATATATATTATATATATGATTTCTAAATAATGAATTTAATTCTTTATAAAATGGACTATTGACCACATGTACAACTTGTAAATATATGGTGTTCATTTTTGACTCATATACAAAATATCGACAAAATGAACCTTATTAACATAAATGATTACATAATGTTTATAACATGGTTATAACTGATATAAATGGAATAATAAACATGAAAAGATTTATTAAGAAATTATACATTAACTGTATTTTATTATTCAGGAGATTAAAGAATGATCGAGTCAAGTTGGACATGAGGTAAGGGATTTTCTTATCTCACTTTTATTTCCCTGGGATTTCCATTGTTCGCCACTTATTCATTGCATGTGGTGTATTGTGTTCTTCCATTTGATATATATTCTAATTATTCTCATTATATTCAAGGTATTCAGTGATTGATTTGGGGGTTATTAACTTTTGGTCATACGACTCAGTTGATTACAACATGGTAAGGGTTTCATATCACTTTTTATTCTTGTGAGATTCATTCTATATTTTCCACTATTTCATTTGGTGTGGTGTATTTACTTGCCATGATTGTACTAATTGTGTAATATAATTTCATTAATGAGTATTTACATCTTCATTGTATGATCCTTGTTTTATGTTGTGTATGTTCTGTAAGTTACCAAATCTGTAGAGAACCATTAACCCACGTATTTTTAAAAGACTTCCTTTTCTTATGTATTTTAATTTACATCACAATATGTTGGGATATGTTCTAATATATCCCCATTTATGTAAACATTATTTTTAATTGATGATATTCCCTTTTATATCATCAACTCATTTTCATAATTTTAAAGTGGTGTCGTTGGGCTGTCGAATTGTTACAAGGGAACTTCTTAACCCAATTTAAATTATTTGGGTTCAACTTGTACATCTTGAATATGTCATCCTATTAATATGTGTGAATGACCTCTGACTTTTAGACACATAATATACAATTTTATATTTATATTTCTCATACATAAATATGTGATTGATTTTTCCTTAATTTAATGATACCATCTTTAGAAGTGATTTCATCCCAATTTACATTTCCACTCAGACTTTATTATTTTTATGCACCAATTAACTCTTATATGGTGTATATACTGTAATTGGACATATTATATCATGGATCCCTTTATTCCCATGATATTATAATGTTCTGATTAAATTCTATTCTTCATTTATTTATATTCAAGCATCTCTTTTTTTGATAAAAACTCTTTAACTAAAATATCGTTTTAAATGTTTTAATGATATATTCATCTAAATTTTTCTCATTAATGACCATTTTGACAAAATGGGTTTTAGGATTGATTTATTTGGACATTAATGTTTTTAAATGACAATTCATTTACAAGCTACAAAGTGGTTTGGGACACCTTGATTCAAAAGTAAATTTTTAAATGGTTTTGAAAATGATTTGATAAATCATTGTTTATTTCAATATCTTGATTTGATATATTTGAATGTGGAAATGTTATATTTCCTTTCTACAAGTTTTATATGCTATGATTATGTTGTGGTTATTGGGCATTGTTTACGTATACTGGTGGTTCCGTGATAAACCTAGGGCGGGTGAGCCCGATATAGCTCTCCAATGCGTTGGGTAACGTGACAGAGGTAAATGTGATGTGTATCCTAAGAGATTTTGGGAATATAATGTGATGGGTATTCCAAGTGTAACTCCCTATGTAGCTGTGATATCTACATTGTAATTTTGATATGGGTTCCGTAAATAACCTTTATGATTTAGGATTTGTGTGTGTTATTCATAAATCTTATGATTTTGTAAGGAATGTTATGATTGAAAAGTATGGTTTCATTGATTTGTATTTATTTGATGGGCTAATGTTTTCCTTCTATATTTTATAACCATTACTGAGATTTTTATTCTCATCCCATGTTTTTGAAATGTTTTCCAATGGAATTAAAGATTAATAGGGTCAAGGATGGGATCAAGGAAAAGTCATGCTATCTAAAACATCGAACTAGACATGTTTCTTTTTAAGATATTTATTTTATGGAAAAAATGGGAACTGAGTAGTAGTGTCTACATGTAATATTCAAGTTGTTATGTAATAGAAATGGCATAATTCTCTAAAACACTAAACCTGAAAAGATCCTCAATGTGAATTATTAATTTAATTCAATATATGTAATGTATTATGGTCGGGTCCTTATAGTTGGTATCAGAGGACGGTTTAGATAACTTTAGAGGATAGGGTATTCTTTAAGAAAAATTGATATTACCATAATGGTTATGATTTCAGAAAGAGTCATAGTTTTTTTAAATAAATTGATTTAGTTTTAGATAACATGAATAATTATATCTTAGTATTTAAAATCATCATAAGATATTATATAATTATTTTACTAATATACTCACACTGACCTTTTTGGTTTTAGTAAATGGCTAGATCTAGTAGGCAGAAATGAATAGTGGATGTGAATAAAACTATGATGTTTTTCTAAAAGAGCAATTGAATGATATTGGAGATGCAATAAGAACTCTTGTGTTTATTCTCATCCACCTATCTGGAGTCATGATTGACCACCTGAAACTAAGTTATTCCTATAAGGTAACATATATGCGAGAAAAAAATCCCTACGGAAGTTCAACTAATAATCATAAAGGTAGGTATGATAAAAAACCTATGTTTCAATGATGTGGAAATACATACATAGGAAAATGTTTCAAAGAGATAGGAAGATTATATAGATGTGGAAATGAAGGTCATAAAGTAAGAACCTGCCATGGTAAAAAATGAAGCATCCAGTTGACTCTAGGAAAGGGAAAAAAGTTCTTTATTAGGGATCAATTGAATGTTTTAAATGTGGTGTTCATGGTCATTATACAAACACATTTCCTACGAAGAAGTTTTTGGAATGTTATCTCAAGGATTGTACAAATATCTATTTACCAATACCTGATGCCATTCCGATTGAGGATGAAGAAACTGACAATGACCAATGAAAGTTATGGATTATTTCTTAACATATGTTTTGATATTATTGAATCTTATGATATGATTTATGATTCTGTTTGTAGGAAAGAAGTATTTCAAAATAAGTTGAAAAGGAATTGTTAACAGATCATGAAGAATATTTAATGAGTAAGAAGTCAACATATATGAGATTCAAGATTTATGGTAGATTTTAGGATGGTGAAATGCTAAAAGTATTAAGGCTCTTTTGATGATGGGAATTACATTAGAAGACTTTTTATAGTATGTGTAACCCTGAAGTTTGATATGTGAAAATTTTATTCAAGTAATAAATATATTTTCTTTTGTGGATATAGTTATAAAGAACCATTTTTGTTTATATGATCCTTGAATTTGAGGAAATTATAGGTTAATAAATTTTTGGGATGAAAAATGAATGTTATTAGATAACCCTTGTGGTTAAAATATGTTATGGTTTTTTTTGATAAATTTATCTCTTTTTGGTAATGTTATTAAATTATATAGTTTTTGAAAAAAGGACCACATGCGGACCATGTGACAACTTGTCGCGTCAAACAATGCTTCTAGAATCAAACCCACAACCAAACTGTAACTAGTATTTATCTCCTTCCACTGGACTACGTGAAGTCCCTAGTTTGTATGACTAATTATTTTTAGTTAGATGATTTTATGAATCAAGAATAAGTCGATATTGGGTTATATATGGAAATGACTAACCTATCATGGTGGATATGTGATTAGATTAATTACATATCAATATGAGACATTAAGAGTAACTGATGTTATTTGGACATAAATGTTAAGATTTATCTTGGAAGACTATGTGATTAAATCCTTTTGATATTTGTGTTTAAATGATAGTTTTTATTAATTTGATGAATATTATGGACATATGTTTATTGAATGGTCTTTTATGAACTTTGAGTGTTTTTTTGACAAATTATGGGGATTAATAGTATTGTTTCTTTTCGTAAAAGATTATCCTTTGTGGGGATTATCTGATCTAGGGCTAACCATTTTGGTTTTGGTTAAGCTCTAAAGAGATAGGAAATGTATAGTTCATCTTTGGTGGATTATGTGATTCTATCTAAGTTGATTATAGCGCTCTTAATGTGAAAAAGTCATCCTGAATACTCATTTTTTGGTGAAAATATGAGGGTGTAAGAAATCTAGTAAAAGATGAATATCTACATGAAAAGTAAGAATATTTATTTATACTTTTAGTTATGCTCAAAAATAAATTCCTCAATGAAAAGTAACATAAAAGAAAAACCTTGTCAGTTAACTTTTCCTACTAGAGAGTCAAATATTGTTTAACCCATCACAAGTTTGTGGTTTTTTGGTGGTTAACTTTCTCCTAAACAAGTTTTCTATCACTCTCCATCAAAACATTATGGTTTTTTTCTCCTCCATATCCATGTTTTCATAGAATTATATATATTTTAATTCGGGTAACTTTTGTACTTCTCATCATTTATTTTAATGTGATAGTTTTATTGAAACTTTTCAGATGTGGGGATTTCAATGAAGTTTCTGAGCCCAATTTTAAATTTACAAGGATGCAATTCCTAAAAGGTGGGAAGGATGTAACATCCCGGATAAATTAAGAATATGAAAATTTCATAATTATTAATATTTGTGAATTAAATATTAATTTTACTTTAATAGGTTTTCTATGTTCGATAGCGTACCTGATACGCAACAACGAGTTTCTTTGAAATCTAACATTGCAAACTAACAATATAATATTATTATTTTAAAAGGTAGTTAATGCCAAGACATTGTAATGGAAGAAATGAAAATAACTAACTATAAAATAATTATAAATGTTTGTTAAATTTATTTATATTTATCCAAAAAAAGTTAAAGGCCTAAAATGTGAATGAATCTAATTTTAAGCATAGTTTGCATTAAAAGGCTAATTTACCACCTTTTAAAGGAGAACCCTTTTTAAATATAGTTTTGTTCAATTTAATAAATTTTATTTAAGAATATTAAATCCTTCTTTAGAATGGGGAAATCAATATTTAATTTGTGTTATTTTTTGGAATTTTTCTGATAAAGTTCATTTTTTAATGAATAGTAAAAAATAGTATTTTAATTCAAAACTATGTTTTAATCTAATTTATTTATATGGTTATATTATATTTTTAAAGGTTTTAAAAGTGTAATTATAATATATTTTTTCCATTTAATCCAGTTTTGGTCATTGAAATTAATTTCACTTTGAAATTGGATATAAACAAGTGCCAATCTTTTAACAGTTATTGTTTCTTAAAAACGCTCTTTTTGTTTTTACAATAGAAATTAATTTTAAATTAATTATTTAAACTTATATGTTTATAATTTGGATAAATATACATCATTTTTCAATTTGTAATATCAAATATATCTTAGGCTGAAATTTTTGTATTTTTCTGGAAAACGACAATTTTTGATGAATAGTGAAACCACTTAGTAGTAGTTAAAAAATTGTATTTTTCCTTTAAATGAAATGTTACCACTTCTGTGAGTTGAATTTAGAAAATATGACATACATGGTTGTTATTAGTTAGTATAATGTGGTTTAATAAGATGAAAATTATTTTTTGGAGAATAGTAAATTTTGACATTTATTTACTGGGGTTAAAGGTAAATAAGGAAATTCAAGGTAAAAATAATATTATAATAATCAAAATTTTAATTAAAACCTGTCCAAACCTTATTTTTTGAGTCATTTACAATCATGGGAATCATTGGGTCGATTTTGGGACCCCATTGAGCCACTTCGGAGTGATAATCACACTTTAGATAAATTATCTTAAAGTAAAGGCCAAATTGACAATAACAAATATCTTTTAGAAAATTAAATATTACAAGGGGTTATATAAACTATCCATTAGACTATAAATATTCACTAGAAAGATAATATTATTTCCTAAATCATGTTTTTTTTTTAAATTTTTAGAAAACAAATAAATTAAATTTTTTATAACACAGTAATGATGCAGTATATAACTCATTAATAAATGATTTAAATAAATAAGATTATAAATATTAAAATAACAACCAAAACCTGTCCAATTATTATTGGATGATTTTATTTCTACCATGATTGATCCTATATTAGACTTTTATTAGTTTTTGTTCATTAGAAACTGAATATCATTATATAATAAAATAATATTTTCACACTCTCCAAAAGTTCCTCTCCTCCACCTTATAAAAGTACACCACTTATAACCAATTCCTCACACCACTAAAGCCTTTGGTCTCATCCGAAATCTGTCCAATTAAGCTCCCTACATACCTCTCATCATCCTAGAATCCTTACTATAGGCATAAATCAATACAAGAAGTCCTTTTGGTTCAAACCAAAGGAAGTTACCCAAATTAAAGGTAACCGTTTCAATTAACATCTTTTCTTTTATATTATTTCTCCAACCCCTAAACTTTTTTTATTCATTTATTTTATAAAAAAACATGTTTCCTCACAATAATAGAATTTTTTATGATAATTATTCTAACTACACATACAAACTCCTCCATATAATGGGTGAAGAACATATTGTTTCTGTGGATGGAAAACTAATGCCTCACGAAACGATGATTGTTCGATTATCTCCTACCGCATCTCATGGTGGCCATTAATATGAAAATATATTTATATATGATTTATATTATTTTTATGTTTTATTCATGATTTTTTATTTTTCATTTATATCATACGTTTATGGTTCCCATAATGGGTAAACGCAATAATTTCATTTGGAAAAGTGCAGACTACCGCTCCCTCAAAGTGATATGACTCGTTAATACCATATGTGGGACGTATAAAGGATGGATTTAATGATATAATATATGATATTATACTGGAATTATAAAATATCTATGTATCATTATGTTTTAATTTCATTAAAATAAGAAATAAAATGAAAGTAGCGTTCATGCGTACGTACTGCTTACCGTCTCCATGAACGGGGTATTACATTTCATACCTCCAAATGATATGTACTGTTATAAATATATATATATATATACTGGATATATATTATATATATGATATTTAAATAATTAATTTCATTCTGGATATAATGTAATATTGACCACATGGACAACTTGTAAATATAAGGTGTTGATTTTTTGACCCAAGTACCAAATATCGACAAAATGAACGTTATTAACTTAAATGACTACATAATGTTTATAACATGGTAATAAGTGATATAAAAGGAATAATAAACTGGAAAAAAGGTTAATAATCAAGTATAAATTAGCTTTATTATATTATTCAGGAGATTAAAGAATGGTCGAGTTGTGTCAGATATGAGGTAAGGGATTTTCTTATCTCAGTTTTAATTCTGTGAGATATCCATTTTTCACCACTTATTCATTGCATGTGGTGTGTTGCATTCTGAAATTTGATATATATTATCATTATTATAATTATTTTCTTGGTATTCTATTATTGATTTGGAGGTTATTAACTTTTGGTCTTATGACTCAGTTGATTACAATGTAGTAAAGGGTTTCATCTCACTTTTTATTCCCCTGAGATTCATGCTATATTATCCACTATTTCCTTTTGTTTGGTGTTTGTACTGCACATTATTGTACTCTTTGTGTAATATACTTTCATTTATTAGTATTAAAATCTTCATTTTATGATCCTTCTTTCATGTGGTGTATGTTTTGTATGTTACATAATTAGTAAGGGAACCTTTGAAACTCCTCTCTTTAAAAGACTTATTTTTGTTATGTCTATTAATTTACATATTATTATGCTGGAATATGATATTATATATCTTCATTGATGTAAACATTATCTCAAAGTTATGAGATACCATTTTTCTCTTATCAAATCATTTTTTTTAATTTTAAAGTGATGTAATTAGGCTGTCGAATTTTTCTAAGGGAACTTCTTAACCCAATTTCAATTCTTTGGATTCAACTTGTACTTCATGAATATGTCATCCTATGAATATGTGTGAATGAACTATGATTTTTAAACACTTAATATCCAATTATATTGGGTGTATTTATATTTCTCATACATAATTATGTGATTGATTTATCATTAATTTAAGGATACCATCTTTATAAGGGATTTCATCCCAATTTACATTTCCACTGAGACTTCATTGTTGTTATGCACCAATTTAGTCTTATATGGTGTATATAATTTACATTGGAATATTATACCATGAATCCATTTATTCTCCTAATATCATAATGTTCTTATTAAATGTTATTCTTCAATTATTTGTATTTAATAATCTCTCTTTTTGTTAAAAACTGTTTAACTAAAATATAGATTAAATGTTTTAATGATTTATTATTCCAAATATATCTCATTAATTTATAGGATTTAAAAATGATATTGAGGATTTATTTATATGTAAATTAATGTTTTAAAATGATAATTCGTTTAAAATCATCAAAGTGGTATTGGAAACTTTGATTCAAAAATATATTTTTAAATGGTTTTGAAAATGATTTGATAAAACATTATTTATTACAATGTCTTGATTTGATATATTTGAATGTGGAAATGTTATCTTTACTTTATACATGTGTTATATGTTATTATTATTTTATGGTTATTGGGAATTGTTTACGTATACTAGTGGTTCCATGATAAACTTAGGGCGGGTGAGCCTAGGATAGCTCTTCGATACATTGGGTAAAGTGACAGAGGTAAACATGATGTTTCTCCTAATAAATTTAAGGAATATACTATGATGGGTAATCCAATTGTAACTACCTATATAGTTGTGATAGCTACAATGTATGTTTGATATGGATGTCTTAAGTAACCATTATGATTTAGTATTTGTGTGAGTTATTCATAAATATTATGATTTCATAAGGTATGTTATGATTGAAATGTATGGTTTAATTGATTTGTACATATTTGATGGGCTAATGTTTTCCTTCCTTATTTTATAACCCTTACTGAGCTTTTTAAGCTTATCCCATGTTTTTGAAATGTTTTCCATAGTACTTAAAGATGAATAGGGTCGGGGATGGGGTCATGAAAAATTCATGTTGTCTAAAACATGGAACTAGAGATGTTTCTTTTTACGAGTTTTTATTTTTTTGAAAAAAATGAGTCTTGAGTAGTAGTGTATAAATGTAATATTGAAGTTTTTATGTAATAGTTATAGTATATTTATCTAAAAATATAAACCTGAAAAGATCATCAATGCGAATTATTCATTTAATTCAATATTATGTAATGTTTTAAGGCTGGGTCCTTATAGATTATTTCCTCCTTCCCAATATTGATCAAATATTTTAGAGACTTCTTTGAAATAAATTATACTATTTATTTAATGGATACTAAGGATAAAATTATATTATAGTCAACTCAGATGATTACTCTATAACAGCATTTATTTGTCCTCAAGGAATATTCACTTAACGATTCATGTCATTTGGTATTTTTATTTCATCGTAAACATTTAAATGTTAAATGATAAATATATTCATTGATATGGTGGAGGAATTATTCGAAATATTCATGGATTACTTTACAGTTTATAGAGGATCTTTCTAGGTATACAATAGAAATCTTTAGTTAGTCATGTAACACTTTGTTCAGATGTTCAATGTTTTAAAATAAGAAAACCCACACTACATGGTCCATAGAGGAATATTCTTGGATAAAAAATATGTGTGTGTATAATGGATGTATATCCCTAAAAAATAAATGTGATAAAATATTTACCTAATACCTCACAGTCAAAGGCATAAGGAGCTGTCTAGGTCATGCCAGTTTTTATCACCTCATAGTAAATTTTTTTGAAATAAAACTAACCACATGAAACACATGTTATCAAAATTGAAACCACATTAATTCATCCATAAATGTTGGTGGGAAATTTAAACTTTTAAAAAATGTTTGGTATCCACCCATATTATTATTTCACTAGTTTATGGAAAATAATTGGAGTTGTTATGCAACACCAGAAACATTTATATTTGTGTTTTTTAGGACCTTGATTTGACAATATAATGTTACTCATATAATATTCCAGTCCCAATGTGAATGAGGCTTGGTTGATCTAAAAAACTATTGATAATTATTTATTACTAGTTATCATTTCATTTAAAAAATTACTCTTACATAATTCTATCAAAAGTAATTTTGTAAAAGAACAATGCAGCCTTATGATATTTTTTGAAAAAGAAGTATAAAAAATAAACACTAATCTGTTGGATCCTTTTTTCATACGAAATTAAACATTGAAATTAAGGATACTAATGTAATGGAAAACAAATTTGGCCATCTATCCCAACTTCCACTACCAAATATAAAGAACGATTAGAATCTAGATATTGATTTAGTCTTCCCATATAAAACTATATGCAAAATAAATATTATTCCTTACCCCTGTTTTTTGTAAATTATAAATTATATCTCTATGGGATGACTCTTACTAGACATCACTTATAAACAGTATTGATTTTTTATGTAAAATATTCCGACCATTACTGGGATAGACCTCTTTTTATTAAGAGTTGCACTGATTGATTATTACAACATTAAATCCTATAGTATGAGATACATTATGTGTTATATATGTGACACACACCACACAATATATATATTCATGTAATAGAATGAAAAATAGAAAAAATTCTATAGATTGGACATTTATGGACCACATACAATCAAGATACTAGAGATTATCATCATATTTTTGATCGCTGCTAACAAACATGAATCACTGGAAAAAGTAATGAAATACCCCAAACCCCAATAATGGAAGTAAAAATATTTTATAAGTGAAGAATTAATTTAATTGGTCCATTTCATAATTCACATGGAATGTTTTATATAATTTTATGTGTGATCTATGTATCCAAATGGGTAGATGATCAATCTAAAAGTCATGACATGGAAAAGGTGGTCATGAATTTCAAAAAGAAAAAAATTCCTATTTTCAATATAAGGATTTTTATAAATACACATTTGTTATTGGGGAAAAAATTATACTATTCTTAGTGTTAATGGAATATGGGAGAAATACAGAATCATTTAAATCTAAGGAACTCCCTACCTCCGAAAAACAAAAGGGAATGATGAATTGTCAAACTGAGAAATTATTAAAATCCTTCAAAAGACCATCAATAAAAAGTGAATGGATTGTAGACATACGTTAGAGGATAAACTATGGGTTTAATAACATATGTAAAAAACCCATTGGTACCAACCCCTTCTGTTTAGTGTGTGGGGAGACACTTCATTTTCGCAAAGAAATATAGATTCAATCATATAGGGAAATTAAATAGCGAAATATGGATTTTCAAAAAACAAGGGATTGTATGATTCTATATTTGGATCAATTTAAATAGATAATAAATTATTATTATGAAATTTGACTATCTATAAAGAGAATACCAATAAATGGAATGATCAATGATTCAGAAGATAAATTATCATACTTCTGAATAAGGTCTTCTTGTTCAACTCATGACTAAAATAGTTCATTTGGAAACTAAAATCCAGATGGTTAGGAACATTTTTTGGACATTACATTAGTCTGTTAGGGTACTATCCAGATTTAAAAAGAATAATAACAATAATTCAAATATAATGTTCAACTGTTGAAAATCTATCTGGAACCCTTTCATTGCATTTGGGTCATCACATTGAAATTATTATTTGTACTAATGATTCAATCACATTATGTTAAATGACATTCTGACTTGGAGGCATCCCATGTATGTTCCCCATATATGATAATGATATACTAATACATAGTATATCATTTGTTATGGTGGGAGAAAATGACCAATATCTGGTTTATAAATGATAAAATGGACTCAAATAAACATTGTATAATCAATTACTTGTCGTGCACATTCCACTACATGAATCTATTTATTTATGAAATTACAGGTCGTGAATTGTATTATACATCATATAATTTCACTATCTATTTAGGTCATGAACCTAGGGTTCACAAAGCACGCACCAACTACACCTCCTCTACTCAAGACATCCACCCACTCTTACGCATATGTATGCACCTCTCAAAATCTAACACTCTTCCCGAAATGGCATGAAAAAAGGATTTCTGAACTCATATTGAACTTGTATCTAGGTAATAATATATGAAACTTGTCATGTGATGAAGAGTTTTTGTACCTCCATCACTTTATGTATCTTTCTCCTCTTCCTCTACTACAGCGTCTACAACAACTGTTGACCCTAAAGACTCCAATTTTACCTCTAGTGCGTTGTATGATGCAACTCTCCCCCACCTATTCCCCTTACATTATTGTTAGGACCTCTAGTACCATGTTTCACTAAACCATATCAATAAAAATACAATGAGGGAAAAATAAATTCTTCACATGGACATCATTGCAAGCCTACAAATTATCTAAGAGGTTATCAAAAAATTTGTCTGCCTGCATATCTCATCAATGAATGATGTATATGGGAACAATTGTTGGGATCTATCCATCACATTCATGTAAAAAAATGAGTTTATAGTTGATAGCCACTACTTCTGATTAGGTGTATGACTTCCTGATCTATCTTTCACGGAGTTTGGCACATGCCTCCTAATTTATAATGATGTATTCACCAAATTTTATGTATTCCCTTTAATTTAGTTTGAACCATGAAAGTCATACTCAATATGTCTCTGGTGGATTATTTCTCATGACACTCACAATGACCACAGTCAATGGATTACAATGTCTATAGAGAACTGACATGTGACACTCCATATTTTTCATAGGTCATTGACACATTCTTGGTTTCCTCAAGCCAATTATCAATAGAGAGTTATCCATTTGGACATCAGAATCCTTACTATTGATTTGATTTGCCCTTCTATACACATGTAGTCCTATTTCACATTATACTATTTAGAACATGAACAAAATATGTGATTTGTGCAAATTGGTTGATTCTACATCACACAATTATGTTGTAATCCTGTGGGTTTGGACACAAACCATTCACTTACCTCCCATAGTCATATAGACACAATCGACTTCCTTTTACTACACAAAATGAAGTTCTTGAACAAGGATATTGACATCTACTGTTTGGTTCCAAGAGTCCATTATATTATGGATGAGTCTACATGAGATCATGGATCTCACCCTCTATAAGATCCATTGTCACACTCAGGTTTTAATTTTTTTTCATTATTCTGTCACATGCTATCTTATCCGTTGTTTTATCTGGATCCAGGTAGGCAAGGTTTCATGTTTGGAGTACTATTAACTTTGTTTCATTATTTTATCATTCCTATTCCATTTTAATTGTTGTTATTAGTGAAAATTTTATGTTATCGTGCATGATAGAATAGGAGCATAGTTTGTGCATGGTTATTAGTAACAATGTTCCATACATGGAAACTGTGTGGTAGGGGAAAAAACCTACCACATGGGATCTTCTAATACATTCACCTCTACCAAGTTATCCATGTATATATATTCCATCAGGTCCAATATTCCACATGGTTACCTCATTGATTATGCAACTGTGTGGTATAACAATGTGGATCCAAATGCACATTAATATTTGGTGGTTTATTTTATTCTCTATATGATTTTACCCCATTCCACCCCCATTCACAACCCTCATAGCCTTATTATCCCAAATAACACCACCTCCATCCTTTCTACTCACTTGGGATTCATTCTATGGGTGTTTTTTAACCAGATTCATCAAGAAACAATAATGTATATCCTATGACTCCTGTCTCATCCCAATATAAATGGGCCCTCTTTTTGTTTATTATTTAATTCATATCTCCATTGGTTAGGGTTTAGAATTTGGGTTTTAGTCATGAGTTTTTTATTAATCATATTTATTTTGGTATCTTCATTTCTCAATGTGGTGTGGGTGAGATTTCGCACCATTTTCCAGAAGGTTCTTTACATGAGGTCGGTGGTTCCATTCCAAAACATTACTAGATGAATTTAATATAATTTTTTAGTTTATAAATGTGTTCTTTGGTTTGATTATATGGTGAGAATGGTTTTTTATGATATTTCTTCATTTATTGGGTGGAGATGAACTCTAACGAATGAATTATCTATGTTTAGTGTTTGTTTTAATGCAACATTTCATAAAAGGGTTTTTGGGGTTATTATGATGGTGAAAAAAATTATTTTTAATAGAACATGAGGATAATTTATGGTTATATGGGTATATTAAATGGAATATATATTATTTTGGGAATATTATCCTTGTTTTTCATTTTGAGTGTAAACAGTGAAATGTCAAAAGAAGAAAAAAAATGTTTTAAAAATGATTTCAGTATATGACTAGACATCTAAAGGGGCATGAACCATTTTCAAAAGTGGTTTTAATTGTAAATTTTAATCTATTAAAAATGGGAATTTTTCAATTATGTAAGTTATGATAAAGGTATTAAATATTGGTTTTCATTTGTGAATGTAAATTTTTAATTAGGTTGTTTTGTGATGAAGAGTGATCCCAATGAAATGTTTGGCCTTTTGTGATATTGGTTGAATGTGTGAAAACTAGACATTAACTATAGAATAATGGAATCCCAAATATTTAGGTGGTAGGAATAGAACAAGAACACTCGTGATACCGAAGTTAACTGTACATGTTTCCCATAGCTAGATTGACACATTCAACAGTAATTAAACTATGATTATGATTGATCACCACTATAACATTGGATGTTTCTCCTATCATGTTGCTCGTGCATGAGGTTGTTGAATGTTTTGGTTATTGTACCACATTTCAATGAGGTGCGAGGTTCTAGGGTCCCACTCGATCAAGATCAGCCCTAGGGGATTCAGCTATAGTGATCTACTATATATGATGTGGGGTTATCCAATAGAATATGGAGGACAACCTGAGTGTGTGTTATATTTTTTAAAATACATTTATTTCATGTTAGTTAATGTTATAAAATGGTTTCCCTTAAATTTGTTCCTTTTAAATTTTTTAGCTACTAAATTTTTTCTTATAAGTGTTTAATTGCTTAAATTTAGATAAGAATGTGATACTGTCTTTTTAATGTTATAGCATGAAAACTATTTCTTGGGTGACATCCTATTGGTATTTGGATCACACACTAGATACACACATGGATATTTGTAGAACATGTTTTCTCTATATTCAAGGTAAAGTAAACATCCATAGTGTCAGTGTCCAGGTTGATATGGATGTTCTCTTGCAGGTTAGTTGATGGTGGCTTAGGGATGTGGCTCCCAATTTTTCATGAATATTCAGGTAGAATATTTTGTTTTAGGTTTTTTGTATTCCTTTTTGGGTTTTCTGTTGGATAATAAACATTAAATCTAGGGATGGTTTATGTTTTCTAGGTTATGTATTTTCTGATTTGTTTTTTAGCTTGTCGTATTTTCATTCATTTGATGGGTAAATCATTCCAATGTATTTTTTAGGTTACAGGGTCACTTACACAAGCCCTTTGGGATCATGAAATATCCTCGGGACATACTTCATACTTGGTCGTATGGAAACCTAGCATGGTTTGTTAAAAACTATAATCATAATATGTTGGATATTTTGGTTTATGTTCCTTGGAGAAGAGCATGGTATATCAGAGATAAGGTTGATAGGATTTGATTTTCTGCTTACGATTGAGGATCCTGGGTAGCACGACTCATGACAGGACATAAGTTACGAAGATAAGTTGGATTTAATTTGGTAATTTTTGTCCTTGCAGTTTATTGAGGTTTTAGTGCGAAGGTGGATTTTGGTAAATGGTCTCCATGAGCTTGCAGGGCTTGCAATGCCATGTGGAGAAGATGACATTTCCCAAAAATTATCTCAATGATGGTGTTATGAATGTCATAGAGCCACCAACTATACATATGAGTCTCACAGTAACACTTGTTTTATTTTTTGTGAATCATCGTGTTTTCCATGGTCTTCTAAAAATCATTTTTGAAAACCATCCCATGCGATTTGATTAATATGGGATCTTTAAAGAGGAAATGGATTGATTTTTAAAATGTTGGGGAATGGGTTTTCAAAAATAGTTTGAATGAGGTTTTAGAAATGTGTATTTTCTTGAAATATACTCTTGGGTAAACTATATTGGATTTCTATAAGTAAAACATGTAGATTTACAAAAAATATTGTTTGGAAAACATTGATGATATTAAATTTTGTTTTAAAATTTTGTTTTTAATGAAATTTGATAAATTGATAAAATGTGTTTTCAATGAGATGAACTTTCTGGGAATAAAAGTGTAATAATTGAAGATGGAATTTTATTTTGATGATTGGTGTTATTCTAAAATGTTTTTGAGATTAAAAATACGTTTTATGTGAAAGTTTGATTCTTTTCATAAGTGGTTTTTGTAATATTTCAAAAGGGTTTAATATTCTGCCTAATGTTTTTTAGGATATGTGGTGTGGGTTGATTTTTGATTGGTAAAATGAAATGTATTTGGTTCTAACCTTTTTTATTTTCAATTTTGACCATATGTATGTGAGATATGTGGACGATTAAGGGGTGCACGATTAGACATGTGAAAAATGCATGCGAGAGGATCCATGGGATACCCTTAGTCGATGTGAAACCCACAAAACCAATTTTATTTTCATATTCAAATTTAAATGAAATGATAATATTTGTAAAATCGGAGATTGTGATGTGTGTTTTCATTTAATATATTTTGGTTTTTTTTGTGGGGTGTTTTGAGTTTTAGAAACCAAATCTTGTTTGATTGATGTTTCAGGTCGAAATTTCTTCTGTAATATGGGTTGATGTGTTGGTTATTTGTTTCCGTTAAGAGGTGTTTTGAGATTCCTTTCTAGTGGATTTCATCGTGAATTGGGGGATTTATAATTAGATGGTTTACCAACAGAATAGTTTGATTAGGTTTATACTTTTCCATCATGGCTAGTGAATACCCCCATAAAGAGATAATATTCTTTTTAAATGAAACCACGGGTGATTCACCATTAGATGTTCCTCCAGTTGATAAATTGAATTACTATCATAATGTATTTTCTTAGATGAATCTCCTTATATATTGTTTCGATTGAGTGGGTTTTATCACAGTGGATAAAGAAGAAAACAATCTAACTTTTTGGTACTGATTGCTGCATTCAAATGTCCTTTAGACCATTCATCCATTTAGTCTAGTCAGGGGTTCGTATTCGGCCACATGTATGATAGTCTGGTGGTATAGGGATATTTTAGCCACATGTAGAAATATCATACATTTGGACTCAATTTATGGTCCCTCACTTTTTAATGATTATACTAGAGGCAATGGTAATGTTTGTTGATGATTTTCATTGTCTTGTTCTCGCTCATCTATAATCACGACAATTGGGGAATTTTTTTAATAAACACTATTCTGAAAGAAGAGTATTTTCCTTAGGATATTTAAATTACACTGTTTTAGAGGTTGTTATCTTTTATGTTTGTTTCCTCCCAATATTTCACATTCAACGTTACAAGGGTTTATACAAGTACACAATATAATCCCTTGTTTGGGTTAGTGTATCATGATGGAGTATGTGATGTTGGGGATTTCAATTTCAATAGGTGATGTCTAGGTCATGGTTTAGATTCTTTTTATTCGATAAGTGGAATTACTATTCTTGGGTTTTAGGGCATGACTAAAAATTCGGAGATGCATCAATCAATAGAGCTCCAGCCATAGGTCCTAGAGTGATGCATGAGCATTGTCAGGAACCTAGGAGTGTAAGGAATCTAAGTCTAATCTCGATCACCAGTGTTTAAAATAGAGGCAGTTCAAGTCTTATTCTGTATATATTTTGATAATGTGGTCTCTTGTGCTTAAATTGGACTTAGGGACTGTATTCCTTAATATTGTGATCTCTCCAGATGAGAGAATCCCTTCATAGTTATACAGAGGCATGTTATTTTTCCTTTCTGAATATTATCCCTCATACCCCTATGGGTGTGGGGACCTCATTTCCCCAATTCTTTATTATCCATGGTTATTGGATGCGGTAATGTTTCGTCAGCTTAAAATATAAATTGATAAATTCCACTGAGTATGGGTTTTCATTATTATAGCCTCCAGGGGGGCGTCTATGTGAATTGAGTGTGGATAAGATGTGGTTACCGTGGGTTGTGAGGTGTTGTTATTTTGTTGGTTGGGGTTTACATGGTACATTAGTTGGGCCCTTCCCTCCCCTCTCCTTGTGGGGGAAAATAATTGGGTTCTCATGTAATGTTCTTGAACTCATTTAATCTTGATATTTCTTATGGTGGGCATCACCGTCATGGGCCTCACTAAAATTTCACCAGGAGTAAATTCAGTTTTTCCAATTCATTATGGTGGGGAGTCCATTTATGACTCCCCATATTGGCATCTCAATTCGGTATCAGTAATATGTTTTTCCTTAAGGTGCTGAGATATATTGGTCCTCCCCATGGAAATAATTTGGATCTGAACCTAGGGGATTCTAGATGGTAGGTAGTCTTTTTTAGATCTTTCTACCCCAAGCTCTCTCAATGTGTATTCATTGGGGTTTGGGTTTTCCCCATCTGTTTCATTGAATTAATGTTGTGAGAATATTTTTTATATGGTTTCATCTAGTTTTTTTTATTTCGGGCATGTGTTGAGGGTCACATTTTTATGCTTTTTCGTGATTCAGTTTATGAGGATAGATGATAGTTGTGTAAAGGTTCCTTTCCATGATCAATCAACTAGATTTTTATAGATTTGGGTGAAGGTGACACATAGTGAGGAATCTATTCTGGGCCACATGATTATAATTTGAATGACTTCTTATTTTTAGATGGTTTCCATACCACTTATAATTATTATCTGTCAAGAATATCCTTCAGATGTAATGGATTTTCCATTTTCTCTCTCAATTCATGTCTTGAATGGATATCTAAGGGTCGAAAGTGTTACGGTGGGGAGAATTGTTGTAGGGACCCGAAGCTTATCGTACATGGACATTACATTACTTTTGCTGAATACTTAGTACATAACAAAAACAAACACACAAGGATCGTAATAGTTTAGTGTCTTTGGAAACTCGGAACGTAATCTTCTAATCGTGGTGAAAGATCTTCAATATCTCCCATAAAGATCTTCCCTTTTTTTTACCTAAAACCTTTCATTATATCCTGGGGAAAAGAAAACATAAAAGGGTGAGCTCAAATGCTCAGTAAAGGTAAACAAAAGAAAAATCAATCACATCATATTCATTAGAACATAACTTTTGGAAATCTTAACCTGCAAAAGAGATCATAATTTCATAACATGGGATAAATCATAGTAGTGAAATGAAATCCCAATAAGCATAACATAAAACATGAAAGTTTTTGGCATACACACATAATCATAGAGATTCATTTCTTGTTAGTCATGACTCATTGCCAAGACTATCTTAGTGGACAAAGTCCCTTTCTGAATCGAGTCACCCTCGTTTTAGTCCTGTTTCACTGAACTGGTATAACCTACCATTCCAGCCATGTCTATCTCATGAGATATGAAATCTTTACCCAATGCATTGGAGGGAGATATAGGTCCCACCCATCTCATAATGATACCATTCTTATGTGTGCCACAAAATCATAAATCATACATCATTGCATAACCCATGTAATACAAATGGGAATCTTAAACATCATGACATCATAAAACAATTCATATAAGATAAAGGAATTCATAAAAATATTTCCATCACAACATAATCAAATCCATGTAATAATAGGGATAGAAACAGAACCCTTTATTATCTTATATGGAAAATAAGTTTGATAAAACACTTGAAATGAATTCTTGAGGAAAATATCCTTTCTTCAAAAAAAAAAATTTCCTTTCATAACATGTCATACAATTCAAAACTAAAAGAATTCGATTAAAAATAAACTTGAAAACTTTTAAAGGAATCTTCTTGGAAATAATGTTTTAAAAATCCATTCATGCCGTATAAGTAAAAAAAACATTCTTCGTACCTTTTTCGGAAAAGTCAAAAAGTACCTCATACAAAAAACGACAAAAGATTCCTCTCATATATTTTACTAAAAACTCACCGAAGGGTAAAATTGGATTTAATCTATAGTAAGTTGATGGAAACAGTATTACATATGGAGGGAACATGGATGTGGATGATAAAATTCACCCCAGTAAATAACAAAGTATAAGCAATCTCGGATAAAAATGAGATTGTGATATTTCCCTTACCTTAGGTCCGTTTTGCTTCGTAAGTGTCTGAACCTCATGTATAATGATTTAAATAATGTCATTGACTTATTACAGAATCATATTCATTGTTATTATATCATATACGGTTCACTTATGGCTTTATATTACCCATTCTTTTGTAAATTCATGTTAAAGTAGCGTTTTGGGTAAAATCGTCTCATTTGTCGTTCATGTTTTAACTTGTAATTATTCATATTATTACTTATATCATTATTAATTAATTATATAATATAAAACATGAGTTATATATAATATATATTCAGAATATACATATATATAATGGATCGATAAATCGAAAGAAATACACCGTTCATGGAGACGGTAGTCCGTACGTACGCATGAACGCTGTTTTCGTTTCCTTATTTAATTGAATGGAATTAAGTAGATGACATACATATAAATTTAAATAATTCCAGTATCATTATTAGGTCATATATTTCATTAGTACTTATTATATATACTTTATAATCATTCATGAATGGTTAATCATTGAGAATGAATCTCATCGCGTCGTGGAGACGGTAGTCCGTACGTACGCACGAGTGATGATATCGTTCCCATGGTCGTGGAATTGTGTTGAAGTGTATGTATACCATTTCAGTATCAATATCACTTTATAATAATCATATATAGTTACTCATTACACCATTATACCCATCCAATTAAGGTGGTGGCGGAAAATAGATTACACCACGGCGTGGAGACGGTATTCCGTACGTACGCACGCGCGGTGATTTCATTTTTCAGTAGGATGGATAGAAGGTGAATTAGGGTTGTTTCATATTTATAATAACATATCAGTATTTAATTAATACTGATGTTAATACTTTGTCATGAAACAACTAAATAAGAAGAAGTTGAAGAAGAATGAAATTGAAAAGATCGGTAATGGATATTACCTCTTCTTTGAAACGTCTCTTTGAATCATCCACTGAGGGAACTAAGATTGGTCTTTGAAGAAGACAAGGACCTATAGGATTATTCTAGGGAAGTGGATAAGGGATTTTGGCAGGGGTTGGCCGAGCTTGAAGGCTCAAAGTTGTTTGAGGAAGAGAGGGAGGAGGTGCCCTTTTATAAGGGAGGAGAGGGGCACCTTAGGAATATCTCAAAATATTATTTTATATTAAAGTCAAAATCGGTTTATAATGGTTCCAAAGGGTCTTATTTCGAAGCTAAAGTAGGGATGGGTCAAAATCCTATCAACCGATAGGATTTAGACAAGTTTAGGGTATTATTTTAACCTTATCAATTATATTTAACTTTAAGTTAAATAATTTAACTTTTACCGTGTTTTTTGGTTTTCTTATACTATAGGGTTAATACACTTACTATAACATAAAAAACGAACCCCAAATTGTTTATTATTAATATATATATCCTTATCTAAGTCATTTGGCCGAACCTTAGATTTTTAGGAATAAAATAACAATTAATAATATAATATTTGATTTAAAAACTATTTTGTGTCAATTTTGACACTATTTGATATATGATTTTTGTGAAAGTCATAACAGAATTATATGTTCGAACCAAGTTGATTAAATCAATAATAATATATCATAGTAACCTATATAATTAGTGGAATTCATAAAAAGTCTGAAATTACATTTATTTTGGTGTTTATAACATCAATTATGTCAATATTTCATTAATAAGATAATTACTGCATCATCATTGTGTAATAAATAAATTAAATTATTTAATGTCTAAAAATTACAAATAAAATACCATTATATAGGAAGACTTTTTAGCTTTCTAGGGAATATTTATAGTCTAATTTATCTTATGTATAACCCCATATTAAAAATGATTTACTTATTAATCTATGATTTTAACTATTTTAACTATTCATTAAATAAAATAATATTAAATGTCATAATCTAATCCAAGTGGACCTAAATGGTCATATTATACTCATAAGGTTGTTTTTGGTCGAATTACAATTATCCAATAGAATTAGGACATGTGTTAGGGTAATAGTAATATCATATTTACCCTTAGTTACCCTATTTACTATTAACCGCGGTAAAAAAAGTAAAAAATTACTATTCACCAAAAAATTATTTTTATCTCATTGAACCACATTTTACTTACTGATATCAACCGTGTCTGTAGAATTTTAGAAATTCCATTCACAGAAGCGGTAAAATTAAGTTTTATGCAAAATTCAGTTTTTAACCTACCACTTAGTGGTTTCACTATTAATCAAAAATTGAAGTTTTTCAGAAAAATGCCAAAATTTAACCCTAAGCTATAATTGATATTCCGAATTCAAAAATGATTTCTATTTTACAAAATTCCCAACATATAAGTTGCATTAATTAATTTTATAGTTAATTTCCGTTGTCACAACAAATAGCGTGTTTTTAAGAGATAATAACTATCAAAAGATTGACATTGTTTATAACTGGTTTAAATGTGAAATTACATCCAATTACCAACATTGTATTAAGTTGTAAAAATATTTTATAAATATACATTAAAACCACTCAAATTAATAATTTATCACTATTAATTATTTCGATTAAAAAATTTGTTTTTAATTAAAATTTAGTAATTTTCACTATTCATGAGAATATGAAAGTTATCCGAAAAGTACCAAAATTTCACCTTAGGCTAAATTCAATACTCCGAATCCAAAAATGAAGTCTATTTTTAGAGCTAAAATTTCTAACATTTTAAAAGGTGGTTATTACTATTCATAACGGCATGTTATAATAATATTTTAATAGCATATCGTTGTTTAGTGAAACTCGGTATTCTGTACTACACACGCTATCGAGGAAGGTCGTGATTGCGTGCAAGGCAAGTCCAGGATGTGTTTTGTGAAAGCTCCTTTTGGTGTAGCATACAACACAACACATTAATAAAATTAAAAAGAATATTTTTCATAAAATCACGGGCTGTTACATTCTACCCCCCTTAAAATGAATTTCGCCCTCGAAATTCATTGGGGTTATAAATGGTTTACTATTCGAAAGTTTCTTTAATAGAAATCCACATTGTAAAAAGGAATACCAAAACATGGCTTTAAAACCTAATGTATGAAATGTAACGATTACCTAAATAAACTAATCACTGGGTTTCCACATAGGTGAAAATATGGATACGGAAGAGAAATCTAACCATCATGTTCTGATGGAGAGTGGTAGAGAACATGGCTATAGAAAATCCAACAATCACAAATCCATAAATTTGTGACGATCTAAGGTACCATCTGATTAATCAAATATAAGAGCACTAGGACAACATTTTTGGTTTTCAATATCATTTCACTAATGTTGATGAAATTGGAATTAGAAGAAATACTTTCGTGATTTAGGTATAGTCTCACTGTTTGTCGTTCTTTGGACAATTTCTACTTCATCTCTTAAAGAAATGAAGTTGAATTTGTCATTCGTGATGTGTTAGAAGATCATTTGATAGAATGATGGGTCATTCCATCTGTCTCAAAAGGTTAGAAAAGTTATCAAAAAAATACATAATTCCATCTATAGTGAGATTAATGATATATGGTTCCTAAAATGAACTTATACTTTATATATCATACTGCTTAATATAATAAAAACTAGTTTCTACTAAACAGGGACTTCCTGTAGGCCAGTGGTAGGCGATAAAGGCCAGTCGCACTTCGGTTGTGGGTTCGATTCCCACATCCTTGTCCGACGCGATGGGTTGTCACTCGTCCAGCAGGTTGTCCTTTTTCTAAAACTATATTACTATAACATCCCATTAATAATATCGAAAAAAACCTCTATCCTTAAACAATACTAACTTATGTCCAACAATCCTTAGGCTTATCCATAATACTTCAGTCCACTCTCATAATATAGTGAAAACGATTACAAGAGATTTAATACCATCGTTGATCCCCATATATCATAAGATATGTCTTGTTGGTCACATTCTAAACATTCAAAGGCCTTAATCATGTATTCTCTTGAATACCCATTGAACCTTATTGAAAACATTAATGCAGTTATACGTTAACACTTTCCACATACCAAAATCATCAAAATTCAATATACTCAAACCATGATATCACTTAGTCCTTATATCAATCATGAGCTCATGAATACTGTTAAACATTTAATTTTATCCTTATCCCTTCATTATGCACATATCATCTAAATTCCACAAATATCTGAATAACCTTTCATGGATACTGGTAACATTAATCATACACTTTCAAAACTCAAGGAGAGGCAACAGTGTAACAATCCTTAGATGTCTCTTTATTCCATAGTACCATGAGATTTCTTATACAATATTACACATGATAAACATGTAAGCATTCCATTACATTCTTTAACCATTAACCGAGCTTCAACAATTCTTTCATCTCACATATCATTTGTAGTCTCTTCATCATCATCAACATAAATACTTCCCATACGACCATACTGATTCTCTTCATGAGACTTTCCCTTAGGGCATTGGTTTGCATAATGCCCGTACATTCCACATTTAAAACATTTAACCATTGGTGATGTCGTAGCAATACCATTATCCTCATCCATTGTGTTAACTGAACCTTTTCCTTTGAACTTACTTGCTTTGTGTCCTTCTTTTCCACACCCAAATCATCTTCCAGTTCCTTTGAAACATTCTCCTCGATGCCTCTTCCCACATGATTTACATAGGGGAAATTGAACTTTCTTTCCTCTATGATCATCATGAAACTCCATCTTTCTCTTATTAGCCGAGTCCGGAAACTTACCAAATTTTAATTTATTGATCATATTATGAGATTTCTGATTCAGCATAATAATGATGTTTGGACTTCCAAATCCCATTTCATTATGAAGAATATCATTCCATTGTCCATCATATTCTCCATTATCGTGAATCATCTTGTTTCCAGCCATTTTCTAAAACCCAAAAAGAATAGTTTGAGAGGAAAAATCATAATAAAGGGGGAGTAACTTCAATATCTAACATCTTAGGTTTAATTCTATGATCGTTAGTGTAATTCTAGTACTATAACCTATACGTATACTTATCCTTAGAGACATCCCTAGACATACATTAAAAATATCTCTAGGGATCTCACTAAAGTTCTCGCATCTTAGTTTCCAAATGTTGACTAAACCTTTCCTCTGATACCAACTGTAGAGACCCGAAGCTTATCATACATGGACATTACATTACTTTTGCGGAATACTTAGTACATAACAAAAACACACACACAAGGATCATAATAGTTTAGTGTCTTTGGAAACTCGGAACGTAATCTTCTAATTGTGGTGAAAGATCTTCAATATCTCCCATAAAGATCTTCCCTTTTTTTACCTAAAACCTTTCTTTATATCCTGGGGAAAAGAAAACATAAAAGGGTGAGCTCAAATGCTCAGTAAAGGTAAACAAAAGAAAAATCAATCACATAATATTCATAAGAACATAACTTTTGGAAATCTTAACCTGCAAAAGAGAGCATAATTTCATAACATGGGATAAATCATAGTAGTGAAATGAAATCCCAATAAGTATAACTTAAAACATGAAACTTTGTGGCATACACACATAATCATAGAGATTCATTTCTTGTTAGTCATGAGTCATTGCCAAGAATATCTTAGTGGACAAAGTCCCTTTCTGAATCGAGTCACCCTCGTTTCAGTCCTGTTTCACTCAACCGGTATAACCTACCATTCCAGCAATGTCTATCTCATGTGTTATGAAATCTTTACCCAATGCATTGGAGGGAGATATATGTCCCACCCATCTCATAATGATACCATTTTTATGTGTGCCACAAAATCATAAATCAAACATCATTGCATAACCCATGTAATACAAATGGGAATCTTAAACATCATGACATCATTAAACAATTCATATAAGATAAAGGAATTAATAAAAATATTTCCATCAAAACATAATCAAATACATTTAATAATAGGGATAGAAACAGAACCCTTTATTATCTTAGATGGAAAATAAGTTTGATAAAACACTTGAAATGAATTCTTGAGGAAAATATCCTTTCTTCTGAAAAAACACTTTTCCTTTCATAACATGTCATACAATTCAAAACTAAAAAAAGTTGATTAAAAATAAACTTGAAAACTTTTAAAGGAATCTTCTTGGAAATAATGTTTTAAAAATCCATTCATGCCGTATAAGTAAAAAAACATTCTTCGTACTTTTGTCAGAAAAGACAAAAAGTACCTCGTACGAAAAACGACAAAAGATTCCTCTCATATATTTTACTAAAAACTCACCGAAGGGTAAAATTGGATTTAATCTATAGTAAGTGGATGGAAACAGTATTACATATGGAGGGAACATGGATGTGGATGATAAAATACACCCCAGAAAATACCAAAGTATAAGCAATCTCGGATAAAAATGAGATTGTGATATTTCCCTTACCTTATGTCTGTTTTTCTTCGTAAGTTTCCGAACCTCCTGTATAATGATTTAAATAATGTCATTGACTTATTACAGATTCATATTCATTGTTATTATATCATATACGGTTCACTTATGGCTTTATATTACCCATTCTTTTTTAAATTCATGTTAAAGTAGCGTTTTGGGTAAAATCATCTCATTTGTCGTTCATGTTTTAACCTGTAATTATTCATATGATTACATAGATCATTATTACTTAATTATATAATATAAAACATGATTTATATATAATATATATTCAGAATATACATATATATAATGGATCGATAAATGGAAAGAAATACACCGTTCATGGAGACGGTAGTCCGTACGTACGCATGAACGCTGTTTTCGTTTCCTTATTGAATTGAATGGAATTAAGTAGATGACATACATATAAATATAAATAATTCCAGTATCATTATTAGGTCATATATTTCATTAGTACCTATTATATATACTTTATAATCATCCATGAATGGTTAATCATTGAGAATGAATCTCATCGCGTCGTGGAGACGGTAGTCCGTACGTACACACGAGCGATGATATCGTTCTCATGGTCGTGGAATTGTGTTGAAGTGTATGTATACCATTTCAGTATCAATATAACTTTATAATAATCATATATAGTTACTCATTACACCATTATACCCATCCAATTAAGGTGGTGGCGGAAAATAGATTACACCACGGCGTGGAGACGGTATTCCGTACGTACGCACGCGCGGTGATTTCATTTTTCCGTAGGATGGATAGAAGGTGAATTAGGGATGTTTCATATTTATAATAACATATCAGTATGTAAGTAATACTGATGTTATTACTTTGTCATGAAACAACTAAAGAAGAAGAAGTTGAAGAAGAATGAAATTGAAAAGATCGGTAATGGATATTACCTCTTCTTTGAAACGCCTCTTTGAATCCTCCACTTAGGGAACTAAGATTGGTCTTTGAAAAAGACCAGGACCTCTAGGATTATTCTAGGGAAGTGGAGAAGGGATTTTGTCAGGGGTTGGCCGAGCTTGAAGGCTCAATGGTTGTGTGAGGAAGAGAGGGAGGAGGTTCCCTTTTATAAGGGAGGAGAGGGGCACCTTAGGAATATCTCAAAATATTATTTTATATTAAAGTCAAAATCGGTTTATAATGGTTCAAAAGGGTCTTATTTAGAAGCTAAAGTGGTTATGGGTCGAAATCCTATCAACCAATAGGATTTAGACAAGTTTAGGGTATTATTTTAACCTTATCAATTAGATTTAACTTTAAGTTAAATAATTTAACTTTTACCGTGTTTTTTTGTTTTCTTACACTATAGGGTTAATACACTTACTATAACATGCCAAACGAACCCCAAATTGTTTATTATTAATATATATATCCTTATCTAAGTCATTTTGCCTAACCTTAGATTTTTAGGAATAAAATAACAATTAATAATATAATATTTGATTTAAAAACTATTTTGTGTCAATTTTGACACTATTTGATATATGATTTTTTTGAAAGTCATAACAGAATTATATGTTCGATCCAAGTTGCTTAAACCAATACTAATATATCATAGTAACCTAGAAAATTAGTGGAATTCATAAAAAGTCTCAAATTACATTTATTTCGGTGTTTATAACATCAATTATGTCAATATTTCATTAATAAGATAAATACTGCATCATCATTGTGTCATAAATAAATTAAATTATTTAATGTCTAAAAATTACAAATAAAATACAATTATGTAGGAAATCTTTTTATCTTTCTAATGAATATTTATAGTCGAATTTATCTTATGTATAACCCCATATTAAAAATTATTTACTTATTAAACTTTAATTTTAACTATTTTAACTATTCATTAAATAAAATAATATTAAATGTCATAATCTAATCCAAGTGGACCTAAATGGTCATATTATACTCATAAGGTTGTTTTTGGTCGAATTAAACTTATACAATAGAATTAGGACATGTGTTAGGGTAATAGTAATATCATATTTACCCTTAGTTACCCTATTTACTATTAACCGCGGTAAAAAAAGTAAAAAGTTACTATTCGCCAAAAAATTATTTTTATCTCATTGAACCACATTTTACTTACTGATATCAACTGTTTCTGTCGAATTTTCGAAATTCCATTCACAGAAGCGGTAAAATTAAGTTTTATGCAAAATTCAGTTTTTAACCTACCACTTAGTGGTTTCACTATTCATCAAAAATTGAAGTTTTTCAGAAAAATGCCAAAATTTCACCCTAAGCTATAATTGATATTCCGAATTCAAAAATGATTTCTATTTTACAAAATTCCCTACATATAAGTTTCATTAATTAATTTTATAATTAATTTCCACTGTCACAACAAATAGCGTGTTTTTAAGAGATAATAACTATCAAAAGATTGACAGTTGTTTATAACTGGTTTAAATGTGAAATTACATCCAATGACCAACATTGTATTAAAATGTAAAAATATATTCTAAATATACTTTAAAACCACTCAAATTAATAATTTATCACTATTTATTATTTTGATTAAAAAAGTTGTTTTTAATTAAAATTTAGTAATTTTCACTATTCATCAGAATATGAAAGTTATCTGAAAAGTACCAAAATTTCACCTTAGGCTAAATTCGATACTCCGAATCCAAAAATGAAGTCCATTCTGAGAGCTAAAATTTCTAACATTTTAAAAGGTGGTTATTACTATTCATAACGGCTAGTTATAATAATATTTTAATAGCGTATCGTTGTTTAGTGAAACTCGGTATTGTGTACTACACACGCTATCGAGGAAGGTCGTGATTGCATGGAAGGCAAGTCAAGGATGTGTGTTGTGCAAGCTCCTTTTTCTGTAGCGTACAACACAAGATATTAATAAAATTTAAAAGAATATTTTTCATAAAATCTCGGGCTGTTACAATTGTCATACTCGAGTTTTATTTTTTTCCTTTATTCTAGCTTGGGCTGGGGTTTTAGTTGTTTTTTATGGATCCAAGTTTGATAGTTTGACTTTTTGTGTATTATTCTATTTTTATAATTCATCTAGCTTTCCAGCTCAATTTACATTGATATTTTTTGAGAAAAATGTATGATTTTTTGTTCAAAATATTAGGTTCACGGTTAGTAGTAATTATGCACCAACCAAGAAAACCATGTTGTTAGAGATAGAACTGACTACACAG
Organism: Viscum album; assembly: GCA_963277665.1. NCBI lineage: Eukaryota > Viridiplantae > Streptophyta > Magnoliopsida > Santalales > Viscaceae > Viscum > Viscum album. Next base: position 859,824,411 of record OY728152.1, on the reverse strand, counting down.
AATTTTCATGGCCTTGTGCCTCAACCCAGGTTACAATTATGATATATTCCTTCAGATAGAATATTCCACATGGTTACTACATAGTTTACCAAACCATAAAACCAAACCATGTAGATCATCCATGATATAAAAATTAGGTGTTTTATTTTCCTATCTGATCAATTTTACCACATTCCACCGAAATTCTTGACCCTCACAACCTCCTCATTCCTAGGTGTGTCTCCCCCATCCTATCATCTCACTTGGGCTTCAATCCACTAGTGCAGAAAACGTTTTTTACGTCGGTTATTTTTTATTATTTACGTCGGTTTTTAGGCGACGTTAATACGGACGACGTTATAAATAACGTTTTTTACGTCGGTTATTTAAAACCGACGTAATATCCCTAACTTCACGGTGGTTATCACGTCGGTTCATATAATAACCGACGTGATAAATATGCGCGGGGGGCTTTATCACATCGGTTATTCCCTAAACCGACGTGATAAAAGGCCTGGGATATCGTTTATCACGTCGGTTATGTCATAACCGACGTGATAAACCCTTCCCCTGGCCTATTACCACGTCGGTTATTTAGGAAACCGACGTGATAAAAAGGCCTGGGAAACGTTTTAGCACGTCGGTTATTCAATAACCGACGTGGTAAATCGATTCCCAGGCCTTTTATCACGTCGGTTATACTAAGCACCGACGTGATAAAATCCCCGGGAAAGGTTTATCACGTCGGTTCTAGAAAAAACCGACGTGATAAACCCCTACCGATTTATTTACCACGTCGGTTATTTTATAACCGACGTGAAAGATTTTTTTTTTTTTTAAATAATTGCACTGCTCTCACCAAAAAGCAACCAGAAACCAAACAAAAATAACCATGCCAGCCCTCCCCCAAGCCCCAACTGAACCCCACCCTCATCTATACCCACCTAACAACCTGGCCAGCCCTCCCCCACCACATTGGAGCCCCACCACAACCCTTGGACACCCCTCCCATATCCCTTGGACACCCTCCACCCCTTGGACACCCCCAAGACCCCTAGTACAGCCTCAAACACCCATTGGACACCCCCCCACACCTTGACAGCCCTCCCAGACCCCTTGGACACCCCCCCCCCCTCATTCACACCCAACCTGCCCCTTGGACACCCCCCACCCCTTCGACAGCCCCCCCACCCTCATTTACACCCCCCGAACACTAGGACAGCCCCAAACACCCCTTGGACACCCCTCCCATATCCCTTGGACACCCCCCCACCCCTTGGACACCCCCCCACCCACTGGACAGCCCCCCACCCCCTGGACACCCCCCCGACCCCTTGGAAACCCCCCCTACCCCTTGGAAACCCCCCCTACCCCTTGGAAACCCCCCCTACCCCTTGGAAACCCCCCCATCCCCTTGGACAGCCCCAAACACCCCTTGGACACCCCTCCTATATCCCTTGGACACCCCCCCACCACTTGGACACCCAACCGACTCCTTGGACAGCCCCAAACACACCTTGGACACCCCTCCCATATCCCTTGGACACCCCCCACCCCTTGGACACCCCCACCCTCATTTACACCCCCCCCCCCCCCCCCCGACCCCTAGGACAGCCCCAAACACACCTTGGACACCCCTCCCATATCCCTTGGACACCCCCCAAACACCCACCCACCCCCTTGGAACCTCTCCCCCCATACCAAAATCCAGACCAGAAAAACCATCAACAGTAGACCAAAACAAGAAGTAGAGAAAAATTAAACATTCACTTATATAACATTCAAAACTTACAATGTCAACTTCAAAAAAAACTAAATCCAACCTAAACGACTACGAAATACACAATTACATTGACAATATTCAAAATTACATTTTACATTACAAACAACTAAAAGTCAATCGAACCTATAAAATAATTTGACCACTCCACTTGTAAGTGTTTGATATCTTCAGCAGTAAAGGGTTGAGGGTCATCAAAAAGCTACAAAGGAAAAGGATAGTAGTCAACGTGTATAATGAATAAATCAAATTGAAATATTATTAGAAAGAGGAAATCTTACCAGGTCAAAACTCAGAACTGTCCCAGTTGTTATTATTTCATACATAAATCTTAACATGTAATATCCGCATTCGATGATGCCTTGTTGCTCATGACATTTCTGTTTGAATGAGTGTAAATTCAATATATTATTTTTATGTAATAAATCAAAATGTACAAATTATAAATGGATATTTACCTTCGCATGTACATATTTGATCTTGTAATTCCTTTTCTTTGCGCTTTTTCGAAAGTGGACCCATGCCCTGTTAGAAAATAATACGAATGGGGTAAATTTAAAATTCATTATAATATATAAAACTATTGTGAAATTGAAACTTACGTTTCCAATATATTCTTAAAACTTTCTCGCACATCATCATGGAGAGAGCATATCCAATAAAGTGTTTTCTCCCGAGGGCAAAAAACCCCTAACATCCAATGATCCCTGAGAAAAGGAAATTTAACGTTAGTGGTTTTTTATGTTAAAATATAATTAACTCTTTGAGAGGGATGTGTTTCATACCTCTCACAAAAAGGCATCATCCAACACTGTGTGATTACATTCTTTTCAAATCTATCAGCAATATAAAGCATTCTTTGTTCCTCATCCAATGCACATGCTTCAGGGGAAATCAATTGTGGGTCCATGAATCCATATACATCTGTCAGCTCATTCCTCTCACAAATTTTATACATATACCTAATACAAAGCAGACATAAGTATACATTTTTAATAAATATAACGCAAGGAAAAGGAGTTAAGACTTACATGATAAAAATTTGCACCACGTTGATGCCCATCTTATCTCCAGTGACAAACTCCATGATATCACTTTTCATAATCCCCACACATAGTTCACGTCCACAGACATGAGCTTCCATTGTAAAGTCATAATGATCCGCCAACAAATTTGAATATCTTGACAATTTGTCAAGACTGCTAGTATCTGCATCTGATGTCATAGCTATCTGTCTTTGTTGTTGTCTATACAGTATTTCTTTACCTTTGAAGTATTCCTGTAAAAATAAATTGAAAAATATATTAGTTTTCAAATGATAAAACATTAATAAAAATATAAAATAAAAGATATAACATCCATACCTCTATGGTAATGAGTCGAAGAAGTCTGGATGGCCAAAGTAAAAAATGGCCGATACTATGTCCAACTGTCGTCACCTCATCTGTAGGTAATGGTATCCGAGCTGATCTATCTATAATATCCTGTACAGTGACCCTCTGATTCTCTACCTCTAACTGTTGATGATGAACTGTATCTCCTATACAATATACCATCCCATATGCAACTATATGATGTTGAGGATCATCAACATACAACTCACAATAAGTAGGTAGCTGCGGCGGAGGAGGAGGATCAAAAATGGGGTCCGCAGGCTGAGGTGGGGGAGTGGGAGCTACTGGGAGAGGTGGAGTGGGAGCTGCACCCTGAAATTGTCTTTGCAAGTCTGCAAACATTAACTGCACCGATGCTCTAATCTTGTCCTCCATTGTCGCATTAATATTATGGACTTCAGCCTCCAACGATTCTATTTTTTTTTTTATAAACTCCCTCAACGTTAGAAGTTGAGGAACGTGGCAACACTTTTCTTACCGATACACCTGCCGAATATCCTCTTACACGGCCAGGATGTTCGGGCTTTCCCAATGCCACAGATAAAATATCTTCCCTCCCAGATGGTGTAAATGTCCCCTGTGAACTCTGCTCCTCAAGAGAGTCCTGTAATAATTAATTGAACTTTTCTATAATGATTGGAAATATATGACGAAAATAGTAAACTTAAATAAATAAAATAGATATCTTACAATCCTCTCAACTACGAGTCTCGATTCTTCCGAAAGATATTGTCCTTTTTTGCCCTTCCGAGCTCTTTTCCATTTCTCATGTCTAGATGGAGGGGATGGAGGGGCCACCTCTCCAGAGCTTGAAGACTCAGCTCTTAGTTGTTGAAATTTTTCTGCCATCATTTGTTCTTCCAATAATGCATACCCTCCCCGAGATAAACTATGAGGGTATACATTTTTAGATTGGATCTCTTGATGAGCTTTCCTTGTTTGCTGTAAATTAAGAATAAGTAATCATTAACAAAACAATAATAAGATCATTTATATAAGAAAGCTTATAAAAGTTTACATTGCCCTTACCAAAAATGATTCTTTTCTTCTACTTTCAAAAAATTGTCTCCATGTGTCTTCATCTATAAAAGGATATATACGACATGGATTCTCACGACTCCTATGACCATAAATGAAATCAGATGAGAGGGTTGATTTGAAATCCCTCCATCTCCTAGCAGCCAACGATAAGCATTTCTTCCTGACTCCTCCAGTGTCAGGAATATCAAATGTCATCTGATAAAAAAGAGGTTAAAAATATTATATATACTAGAAACATTTAAAGAACAGTCAAACAATAGCAAAAGATCTTACCAAAATGGTCTCCCACAGCTGAGAAATTATCGCCTTATCCACACTTCTCCAATCATCATAAAGAATGCTTACTTTGCTCTTAGCCTGAGTTGCTACAAAACCCTTAAAATCTTTAGCATTTGGACCTCTAGGAAGATCATCCTCATCAAACTCCACGACTATCCTCTCCTCCTTCGTACGGGCAAGTGATAATTTTGGTAAACGTGTGCACCCACGCTTACCAACCTTTGAACTCTTTTTCGTAATAGGAGCATGTGAATGTTCCTCCCCAGATGTATGACCAATATGCTCATCTCCAGAATCATGTGGCTGATCAACTGATTGATCTGTCATTTTCCTTCAAATCAAAAAAACAAACATTAGTTCACAAATAGAAAAGTGTACTAAATTACATAATAGTAAACATCGGTAATATGATAAGCATGTTAAACAATGATAAACATGGTAAACACAGGCAAAATGTTGCCAAGGAGTTGGCATAAGAAAGCTGAAAAGTGGACTCACTGATGCCACCGGCCGGCCGCTGGCTCACCACCGGCCGGCCGGTGGAGCAGACAGCCTTCCTCTGTCTGGACCACCGGCCGGCCGCTGGATCACCACCGGCTGGCCGGTGGACCAGACAGAGAGCCTTCCTCTCTGTCTAAACCACCGGCCGGCCGCTGGCTCCTCACCGGCCGGCCGCTGGTGATCCAGACAGAGAGGAAGGCTCTCTGTCTGGTCCACAGGGCGGCCGGTGGTGATCCAGCGACCGGCCGGTGGACCAGACAGAGAGCCTTCCTCTCTGTTTGAACCACCGGCCGGCCGCTGGCTCAACACCGGCCGGCCGCTGGTGATCCAGACAGAGAGGCTCTGTCTCTGTCTGTACCACCGGCCGGCCGCTGGCTCACCACCGGCCGGCCGGTGGTTCAGACAGAGAGCCTTCCTCTCTGTCTGAACCACCGGCCGGCCGCTGGCTCAACACCGGCCGGCCGCTGGTGATCCAGACAGAGAGGAAGGCTCTCTGTCTGAACCACCGGCCGGCCGGTGGTGAGCCAGCGGCCGGCCGGTGGTACAGACAGAGAGGACCGGTTGCCGGTGCGCGCAGGACTTCTCCTCTTTACGGTTTTTATTGTTTTATCGTTTTGGTTTGATACATATTTTAATAAGTAAAAAATTTACAGTATCTAACATTATATGAAAAAACTAAATGTAAACAAGATATATACTTGTGTTACCTTTAATTTTAGGAATGTACAGTTGGATTGTTTTCCCAAATTCCTTCGTCGTGATCGTTCCTAATGGCACAAACCATGTCTTCAACATACTCATCATTATGTTCTGTTAATCTTTCCATGGAAGTAGGGATCTCACATAAATCAGCATCTTCATCAAATTCATCCTCACCAACATATTGGTTTTTCCCTTGTAAAACAACAGCCCACTGCATATCTGATTGATCTACTACATAGAAAATTTGTTTGGCATGTGTTGCCATTATAAAAGAATCAGCTGTGTCTTCCAATCTATTCAGATTAACAAGTGTCATTCCAAATTCATCGTGTCTGACACTGTTGTTACCGATAAACCATTTACAGTTAAAAACGGGAACTTTAATTTTAAAGTAATCAGCCTCCCATATGTCTTCAATCACTCCATAATATGCACTTGATGCCGAAATTGGGTTTCTGTCCTTAGCACTCGAAAAATGCATTGCTTCTGCAAACACCAATACACCACTATTCTGAACTGCACTTCTGTTGTCCTGAGCTTTCGTATGAAATGTATAGCCATTAATGTCATAAGCGGACCATGTTATCACATTTAAAGATGGACCACCCACTATCCATTTTAATGTCTCTGATACATCTGATCTACCAAGCAAGGTCTTTTTAAACCATGGCAAAAAAGTTTTGTTGTGCTCATTCAAAATCCACATTTCTTTCTTCTTTGGATGACATTGTTTCAACTCATTAATATGCAATGTGATATACGGTTGAACATCAGCTATGTTATTCAAGATGTATGATTCTAACTTCTTCATATGTTCAGCTGACAGTGATTTGACTTTCAAGCCACGAATCCCCTTTCCCTCATTATTAACCCGTTCATGGCGAGATGGAGGCAAACCTATGTGTTGCGCCGTAGCCAAGTAACTCGTACAAAACTCTGCTACCTCCTCAGAAATATACTTTTCAATAATGGAGGCTTCAGGTCGATATGGATTTTTAACATATCCCTTTAATATTTTCATATACCTTTCAAAAGGATACATCCAACGAAGATATACAGGTCCACAAAGCCTTATTTCTCGAACCAGATGAATCAGTAAATGCACCATCATATCAAAAAAAGTTGGAGGAAAATACATTTCCAAATGACAAAGTATAATAATTGCATCCTTTTCCAAAATGTTCAAAGCATTCACATCAATCGCCTTGTTGCAAATTGAATTGAAAAAATAACACAACCTCATTATAGTCTTTCTGACACGGATGGGCAATATTCCACGCAGTGCAACTGGTAGAATTTGTTGCATCATGACATGACAATCATGTGATTTCATACCTATCAACTTCAAGTCTTTCAATGAGACAAAATTTTTTACATTTGAAGAATAACCTTGAGGCACTTTGATATCATGAAGACACTGACAGAAGCTACTTTTCTCCCTCTTCGATAATGTATGACAAGCCGGGGGAAGAAATGTTCGTCTTCCTTTAGGAGTGGGAGCTAACTCTAAACGTATTCCCATTGACAGTAGGTCTAACCTTGCATTCAACCCATCTTTTGTCTTTCCTTTAATATCTAGCAATGTTCCGATCAAAGAATCACAGATATTCTTCTCCACGTGCATGACATCAATATTATGTTTGACTTCATGATACCTCCAATATGGTAGCTCAAAAAATATTGACCTTTTCTTCCAAATATGTCTATCATTACCAGATTTCTGTGTCTTTCCCAATGTCACATCAAGGTTTTTCACCCTCTCAAAATACAATTCTGGGGATAAAGGTTGAGGTGCAGTATCAAATTCTTGTGAGCCATTGAATGCCTTTTTTAGTCTTCTATAAGGGTGATCCATAGGCAAAAACTTTCGATGACCCATGTACACTGTTTTCCTCCCATGATGCAATTGACAATATGACGTCTGTTGTTCGCAAATTGGACATGCTTTATGCCCTTTAACACTGTATCCAGACAAATTTCCATATGCTGGGAAGTCATTTATAGTGAATAGAAGCACTGCATGCAGTTGAAAATATTCCATTTTATAAGAATCATACACCCTAATACCATCAGCCCATAAAAGTTTCAAATCATCAATCAGCGGTGACAAGTATACATCAATATCATTGCCGGGTTGCTTTGGACCAGAGATCATGATACTCAACAAGACATATTTGCGCTTCATACAAACTTCAGGAGAGAGGTTGTAAATTACCAATAAAACAGGCCATGAACTATGTGTGCTACTGAGGGTTCGGTATGGATTCATTCCATCTGTGCACAAGCCTAGTCTCAGATTTCTAATTTCATTTCCAAATGTAGGGTACTGGGCATCAATTTTCTTCCATTGTGGACAATCAGCTGGATGACGTATTTTTCCATCACATACCCGCTCATCAGCATGCCATCTTAACCTTTTTGCATCATGTGAATTAGCAAATAAACGTTTGAAACGAGGAATTATAGAAAGATACCAAAATACCTTTGAAGGGAGCTTTGTAATCTCTACATCAGCTTGTGATTTTTCTTTCACCTTATACCGTGATGTCCCACATTTGGGACACTCTTTCAGAAATTCATATTCCTTCCTATATATAATGCAGTCATTCGGACATGCATGTATTTTCCTGTATCCCAATCCCATCGGGCATAATATTTTTTTGGCCTTATAATGTGAATCTGGAAGATCGTTATCTTTTGGAAGAATGTCTTTCATCAATTGTAGCAGCTCTGTAAAACTTCTGTCACTCCATCCATGTTTCGCCTTCAGGTTAATCAATCTTAACACCGCCGACAAAACCGTAAAATCTGTACAACCAGGATATAATGGTTTTTCGGCATCACCATATAGACGTGCAACTCTCGGTTCTATCTCAATTTGTTCTGCTTCAATATCGCGAATCATTTCATCAATTCCATCGGAGTTACCATCTTGCGATTCATTATCATCAGTGACATTCTGTCCAGTTTCGCCATGCCAAATCCAAGGGTTGTAACTCGGATTGAAACCATGACAAATCAGATGATCTTTTATCTCTCTACTTTTCAACTTCTTCATATTCAGACATTTCAGGCATGGACAGAAAAAAATGTCACTACTTGGAACATTTCGTTTAGCAAATTCCAAAAAGGCATCAACACCTTCCTCATATTCATTGCTCATTCGATGTGCCGTAATCCAACTTCGACTCATTTTTACCTATAAAAAATAGCAAAAATATATATATTTTTTAGATAAGACAAATATATGTTTATATGAAAAAAATCATAATTTGAATATAACAATTTTGAAATATAAAACAAATCGATGTGTAAACCCCCCTGGACACCCCCCGACCCCTCTGGACAGCCCCCCACCCCTCCTGGACACAACCCCCCACCCCCGACCTGCTTGGACACCCCCCTGGACACCCCCCAACCCTCTGGACAGCCCCCCCACCCCTCCTAAACACCACCCCCACCCCCTACCCCCTTGGACACCCCCCTGGACACCCCCAACGCCCACCCACACCCTTGGACAGCCCCCCACACCCACCCACCCCCTTGTAAACCCCCCTGGACACCCCCTGACCCCTCTGGACAGCCCCCCACCCCTCCTGGACACCACCCCCACCCCCTACCCCCTTGGACACCCCCCTAGACATCCCCCAACCCTCTGGGCAGCCCCCCCACCCACCCGGACAACCCCAAATACCCTCTGGAGAGGCCGCCACCCACTTGGACAGCCCCCCACACCCATACACCCCCTTGGACAGCCCCCCACACCCATCCACCCCCTTGGACACCCCCCTGGACACCCCACCGACCCCTCTGGACAGGCCGCCACCCCCTTGGACAGCCCCCCACACCCACCCATCCCCTTGGACACCACCCTGGACACCCCCCGACCCCTCTAGAAAGCACCCCCACCCCTCCTGGACACAACCCCCCACCCCCGACCTGCTTGGACACCCCCCTGGACACCCCCCAACCCTCTGGACAGCCCCCCCACCCCTCCTAAACACCACCACCCACCCCCTACCCCTTGGACACCCCCCTGGACACCCCCCAACACCCACCCACGCCCTTGGACAGCCCCCCACACCCATCCACCCCCTTGGACAGCCCCCCACACCCATCCACCCCCTTGGACACCCCCCTGGACACCCCACCGACCCCTCTGGACAGACCGCCACCCCCTTGGACAGCCCCCCACACCCACCCATCCCCTTGGACACCACCCTGGACACCCCCCGACCCCTCTAGAAAACACCCCCACCCCTCCTGGACACAACCCCCCACCCCCGACCTGCTTGGACACCCCCCTGGACACCCCCCAACCCTCTGGACAGCCCCCCCACCCCTCCTAAACACCACCACCCACCCCCTACCCCCTTGGACACCCCCCTGGACACCCCCCAACACCCACCCACGCCCTTGGACAGCCCCCCACACCCACCCACCCCCTTGTAAACCCCCCTGGACACCCCCGACCCCTCTGGACAGCCCCCCGCCCCTCCTGGACACCACCCCCCACCCCCTACCCCCTTGGACACCCCCCTGGACATCCCCCAACCCTCTGGACAGCCCCCCCACCCACCCGGACAACCCCAAATACCCTCTGGAGAGGCCGCCACCCACGTGGACAGCCCCCCACACCCATCCACCCCCTTGGACACCCCCCTGGACACCCCACCGACCCCTCTGGACAGGCCGCCACCCCCTTGGACAGCCCCCCACACCCACCCATCCCCTTGGACACCACCCTGGACACCCCCCGACCCCTCTGGACAGCCCCCGACCCCTCTAGATAGCACCCCCACCCCTCCTGGACACAACCCCCCACCCCCGACCTGCTTGGACACCCCCCTGGACACCCCCCAACCCTCTGGACAGCCCCCCCACCCCTCCTGGACACCACCCCCCACCCCCTACCCCCTTGGACACCCCCCTGGACACCCCCCAACACCCACCCACACCCTTGGACAGCCCCCCACACCCACCCACCCCCTTGTAAACCCCCCTGGACACCCCCCGACCCCAAATCCATGCACCTATGCCATGGTTGTGTGTGAATAAAGTAGTAACAACTGTAAAAGGGCAACCCATCCAAATGGACACGCCCCAACCCTCTCGGGGATTTATAGAAAACGATGAAAAATTAGTGAAATCATAAAATTACTCAATATTGCAAGTCGAACAAATAGATCTAGGGATGATAAATAAGATTATGGTGCCAAAACGAGTTAAAAGGGTTCGCAATCGAAGAATCTTAGCTAGTTTCAACAAAAAAATCACAACACATATATATTTACTATCCGCGAAAAAAAACGAACGAGTGGGAGGATTACCTGAGTGCTGCGAGTTTAGATGATTGATCCGAGGAGATTAAATATGAGAAACGATGATCGCAAAACGAATCTAAACCAACGAAATGGACGAGCCGATTCGGGTTTACGCGCGAGAGAGACGAGTCGCGACTGTCGAAGGTAAACTCGCGAATGACAATCCACGGGTCTGGGTAAATTTTTAATTGAGTTATCACGTCGGTTATTCAATAACCGACGTGATAATTGTTTTAAAAACATTTATAACGTCGGTTATTTCAATAACCGACGTAAAAAACTTCCTCCGATTCATTGTTTATGTCGGTTATATAATAACCGACGTAAAAAATGGCTCAAAATCCGCGTTTTTTTACGTCGGTTATTCCATAACCGACGTCAAAAACATCTGCGGATTCTTTTTTTACGTCGGTTATTTTATAACCGACGTCAAAAAGCCTTCAAAAACCGCGTTTGTTACGTCGGTTATTCAATAACCGACGTGAAAGGGCCTTCGAAAACCGCGTGTTTTACGTCGGTTATAAAAATAACCGACGTAAAAAACGAAGCCGCGAGATTAATAACGTCGGTTATTTGTATAACCGACGTTAAATGTGTACCGAACACAGGTTTTTACGTCGGTTATTTCTTAACCGACGTAAAAAACCTCGTTTTACATATTATGACGTCGGTTTTATATAACCGACGTAAAAAATGGTGACGTAAAAAACGTTTTCTGCACTAGTGATCATTGGGTAATATTCACCCTAATTCTTTATGAAACTCTTACTTATGTCCTCCATCACTTGTTTCCTCCCTCCAATAACGGGTTCTAATTTTGTTTTATTGGGATTTCATATATACAGTGGTTAGGATTTTGTATTTGGGTTTTAACCTTGGGGTTTGGGGATTATTCATATTTATTAGGGACATTTCATGCCTCAGTGTGGTCTGGTTCATGTGAAAATGTGATTTCACACTTTTTTCCAGAATGTTCTTCTCCTGAAGCAGGTGGTTCCATGCCCTAACATTACTAGATATATTCAATATGTTTTTTAGTATATATATATATGATGTCTGGGTTGATTATGTGGTGAGAATATTGTTTTTAAAGTGATTGGTGTTTTTATAGGTTTGAGATGAACTCTAACAAGGAAATTGCAATGTTTTGGGTGTATTGTAATGAAACATTTCTAAAAATTTTTATGGGTAGATTGGATGGTGAAAAATGTATTTTTAATGGGACATGAGGTGAGTTTTTGTTTAATAGGTATTTAAAATAGAAAATGAATTATTTTTAGCATGTTATCATTAAAATTAATTTTTATTTAAAATTTTGAATTGGTGTTGGATGAAATTATTTTTTCAAAAATGATTTTAGAGAACAACTGGGTTTATGAACTGGGATGACCCTTTAACAAGGATGGTCTGAATTGGGTATTTTTTGTGTTATGAAAGGGAAATTTGTGAATTATGTATGTAATAGTAATTTTATTAAAAGTTGGAATTCATTGGTTTGTGTAAATTGGTAAATGTGTTGTTTTATGATGAAAAATGATCCCCATGAAATAATTTGATTATGTTTTGTGAGTGTTGGTAAATGTGACATGTGAATTGTAACTAGAGCACAAGGGAATACCATGTATCTAGCTAGGATGAGTAGAACTAGTTCTCAAGTGATACATTAGTGGATTTTTCCAGTCTCACTTTGTTGGTTTGTCGATTACAAAACTAATGAAACATTGATGATGAGTGACCACCATTAGAAGTTTGGTTGTTTCTCCTATCTAGTGTCTTGTTCATATGGATGAAAAAGTTTGTGGTTAAAATACCACCATTTAATGTGGTACAAGGTTCTAAAATCCCACTCAAGCTAGATCAACCCTTGGGGACTCACTCATGGTGCTCAAATATATATTATTTGGTTCTATCCCTTGACATGTGAAGGGTCACATCAGTGTGACTGCTCTTTCATAGAATCTCTTTGTTAATTATTTTACATTGTTTTTAAATGGTTTCTATCAATGTTTTCCTTTAAAAAAAATTTACCAAAAAAATGTTTTCATAGAATTTTTTAAATGTTGAGTCTATATGAGAATATTAAAGTATCTTTTTAATATTGTAGCATCGAATCATTTTCTGGGTTGAATCCTACTAGGCTTTTTCTCACAGCATGCATACACCCTTGGTAGTATTTATATATTGTTTCTTATGTATTTCAAATAAAGGATACATGCTCAGTTTTGGTGTTCTAGGTCAATAGTTGCATTCTCCTGAGGGTTTGGTGATTGTGGTAGGAGGATGTCGCTCCTCATGTTGCATGAAGGTTCTGGTATTTGTTTCGGTCTTCTTTTTTCTATAGTCCTCTTTGGGTTTTTAGTTGGACTATAAGAATTATATATGGTGATAGAATAAGGAATGTTTGGTTTGGTATTTCTCGGATTTTTTATTTATGTGGTTGGTTGTTTCGTGTTCTTTGTTCAGGTAAATCATTCCCAAGTTTTTTTCAATATACCTTGGTACATTTTCAATCCATTTGGGATTATGAGCATTCCTCGAGCCTTATCGCAGACTGGGTCAGGAACCATGTCAGATGGGTACCAGATATGTTTCATGACCCACCAATATTCCTCCCTCTACATCCACCACCAACACCACTTCTCCATCCACACCATCCTATGTAAACGATCTCTATGCAATGAAAATATACATCCTTGAGAATCATTATCTGATTTCCAAACAATAGTATATACAATATATAGATCTCACCAAGATCACTACCCCACCAAAAACATACCCCTCTATAGCCTCCAGTAGAATCTATCGACCCTTCGTCATCTACCAATCCTTCCCCATCCAACACCCCAACGACCATTCCATTTGTACTGGAAACCCCTACTTCCCAGTATGAGTTAATGGAAGTGGAGTGCTAAAGGGGAATGGTTAAAAAAATACCCAAGTAAACAAGGTTATATTCATTTATCTAACATATAGATAGCTTCCAACACCATGGAACCACCTTCCACATTTTATCCACCAGTCTAGCCTTCTATTTCTGATTTTTACCAGTTGGGAAATGTAACACTTGGATGTTTTATAAAAAAAATTAGTAATTTTTTTTATTAAGTAGATTTATTTCCACCCAATTGTAAGTTTAAACAAACTAAAGTCACCCTTATTATAAAATTATCGATATACCATAGCTGATATGTTAGATGGAATAAGTATAACTAACTTATGAAAATGCATTGTGAATTGATTAGCTATCAGTTATTTATGAAAAATATAAATCAATTAGGAATTTTTATTTTTTATTGAATTACATTTCATAATTTAATTAATGATAAATATATGATTTATATATATTAACAAATAGTTTTCATATTCATCAAATTGATATTTTAGTTTTATGGTATGAATAAAACCCTAATTGATTTATAAAAACCTATTTTTTTATATTAAATTTTACACCAATGAATGAAGGATCCCTTATAAATTAATATTATTAAAAATTAAAAATAAACATGTTATTTTTAATAATGTAATAAAAAATTACATTTGATAAATATATAATAATTTTTAGAAAACTTATCTGTTTTGTTGAGTATTAAAAATATGATAAATTTTAAATGAAAATAAATTTATTTTCATTGTGTAATTTATATGGATAAATTTTACTATTTAATGGTGTAAAATTATATGTAGAATATATTTATATCATTTAATATAATTTAGGTTATTTTAATTAATTTGATATTAAATTCATATGTAAAAACATTTTAATCATTTGAAATATTTTACCTTTTAAAAACTGCTTTCTCATTTCATCAACATGATTAATTTTAAATATATTAATGAAAATTTTGGGTTTTTAATTTTCAAATATGGATTCCATATTTGGAATAAGTAGTTAAAAATTATTTAAATAGCTTTAATTTTTTGTGAAATATGAATATTAACTTTAGTAAATTTTGTTAACATTGTAAAATGGAAAATTATGCAACTAAGGGTTAAAATTACAGAATAAAGTTACCCTAACACATGCTTTAATATAATTATATGATTGTAATTTTTATCAAATAAACTTGGGTTGAAAGGTAATCCATTGATACCCACTTGGATTAGATTAGTAAATTAATTTTATTTTATTTAAATAACAGTGAAATAAGTCTCACTAATCTTGTATAATTAATCTATTTTTAATATAAGGTTGTACGTAAGATAAATTTTATTATAAATACTCAGTTGAAATAAAAAATATTTTCATTTATCATGAAAATTTATTTTTAATTTTTAAAAAATAAATAATTACCTTAAATACTTATACTTGGATGATGAAAAAATTAATTAATTCATGATAAATAAATAAAACAGTTATTATTAATATATTATTTACCATAAATGGCCCAAACATTTGACCAAACATAATTTTTAGTGCATATATCTTCCATTATCATCCAGGTGTCAAATTATCGTCCATTTGGAGTCTCATATAAGTGATTATGACAATTATATAAATTTATTTAAAGTGATGACAAATTAGCCACATTCATGTTTTAAAAGTGTATTGCATTTTTGTTGTTAAATTTTTTAAAAGATAAATTCACCGAAAAATAGTCTTCCGAATTATAATGGATTTATATTCATAATAATATTTTGTATTTAATTGTTTTTCAAAAAACATATATTAAATTATTACAAAATATTGAGGTAGTTATAATTTTATTAATGAAGAGATCAATTAAATTTTATTAATAATATTTTAATTAATATAATTTTGGATAATTATTATGTAAAATTAATTTTTTAGATTAACAAGACCATATAAGGATATATTAAAAAAAATTATCTTGGTTCACTACTTATTTATATATTTTAAAAAATCCTTGAAATAATTATTGTCAAAATTGACACTATTGATATTTTGTCCAAATATGATTTTCTTAAATTATAAAAAACATTAATTTATATATGAAAATATAGAATAATTAGTATATTGTCTTAAATGTTCTATGATATTTATTTCTGATATAATCAAATTAAAATAGTAAATTATTTTACCGATTTAATATTAAAATATTTGTTACCCTAGTTAAAAATAAAATAAAATAACTAAGTGATAAGTAAACTGATAATTCATAAATTGGTATAAACACTTGTCTAAAATTCATTGTTTGATAATATTAAAATCCTATATCATCTCATCATCTAATTTGTGACATTTATGGGGTTTTCACTGGGTTTTATTGATTATAAATTAATATTTTTTAGGATTTTTGTATATTCTCTCACCTCATTTATAAAATGAAACTTAATAATTAAACTATTCACTTCATTTTGAGCCTTAAATCATGGACACCACATTCCAAGATTCCTTATCAACATTCTAAGAAACATTATTGTGGTATTGGTCTTCATCAAAGACCTTCTATACTGCACAAAGAGTATATTTTGAGGAGGAATGTCGAAGAAGAGGTAATATAATTTATCGATTCTTTCAAACTTATTTATTTATCCACTTACACCTCATGAGTTTCTTCATTATAATTTAATAAATACAGTTGTTTTTATATAAAAATATTCTATTATGAAAATGAAACAACAACATTTCCCCTTCGACCGATCCTATCGTAAATGAAATTACCACGTGAGAATACGTACGACTTATCGTATCCACACTATGGTGTAATTCGTTATTCACCACCACCATACATGGATGGGTATAATGATGGAATAAATATATATATATATATATGTGTGTGTGTTTAATTAATATAAACTGATATTTATTCTAAGATACTATACACAATCAACTTCAATCCCATTCTATAATTATGGGAATGATATCGTCGCTCGTGTGTACGTAAGACTTAATGTCACCACGATGCGATGTGATTATTTCTATATAATTTTATTTTAAGCCTGCTTATATAAATGAAATGAATGAATAAATGTGAAATATATTATACTAATACCTTTATGTAAATTATATAACTATAATCTAAAAAGTGGAACAAGAACATATCTCACAATACCTGTATAAAAATTAAATTAGATAAGTCCTAAATAATGAGTAACAACGAAATGTTACTAACAAACAGATGAATATATTATCATAAATATTATCATAATAATTTTAATGATTTATTAATAAATCAATAACATTACTTAAGTCATTATACAGGATTTTTAGAAACATACAAAGCATAACAGACCTAAGGTAAGGGATAATTGTGAAATCTCAATTTAATCCGAGAATTTTTATACATAATTATCTATTGGGTAACATTTATCATCCACATCAATGTTTCCTAAATTTTTAATATTTTTTTTATTATTCAAAAAAAAATTATTTCAATTTTACCCATTGGTAAATTTATATATATTGTTTTAAATGAATCATTTGGGGTTTCTTTATTCAATGTCCTTTATGACTTTTTTGGGAAATGAATGAGGAGAATGTTTTTTAACTTATACAACATTAATAGATATTTACCAATTGATAACAAATTACCTACATGTATCATATTTTAAAAAAAATGTTTATTTTCAACTAAATTATTTTCGTTTAAAATTGTGCTACATTTTGAAAAGAGATAATTTTTTTGATGAAGAAAGGTTATTTTCCTCCAGAATTTTTTCGAGTGTTTTCATAAAATTCTTTTCCATCTATGTTAATGTTATTTAAATAATGTATTTTTTCTATCGATACAATTAGAATTATATGATTTTTTAATGATGGTATGATATTTTATATGTATTATTTTATGATATAATGATTTTAAATAAACCCATTATATTTCATGAGTTATGTAGTGATGAATGATTTATGATTTTGTGGAATATGTAGAAATGGTTTAATTATGAGATATGTGGGGCCTATATCTACCTCTAATGCATTGGTAAATGATTTATATATCATGAGATAGACATGAGTGGAATGAAAAGTAAATATGGTTCAGTAATACTAGACTGGAGAGTGCAGTGAACTAGGTTTAGTAATGGACATTGTCTACAATGATGATCTTGGAAATGTGGCTTGAATAATATTAAATTATTTTCATTACTTATGTCTGTTTTCCACAAAATTTCATGTCATATGTTATGAATATTGGGATTAAAAAACACTATTAGGATTTATCCCATGACATGGTATTATGAACTTTTAAATGTAGGATACGATTTTCAAATGTTATGTTCTTATGATTATGATATCATTGATATTTTCTTTATTTACCCTTACTGAGAATTTATGCTCACCCTTTCATTTTTTTCTTTTACCAATTTCATGGAGAAGGGTATTAAATAAGATATGTCAAAAAATGAGTCAAGATATGAAGAAATAAGTGGTGGACAATTTTGATGTTTTATAAACCAGTTATTTATGTTTCCCAGTTTCTAAAGACACTAAACCTATATAGTTCTAGTGTTGTTTAGGTAATGTTATATAAAAAATATTCTTTATTGATAAAGTAAAATCTATATGAAATGTATGAGTGTTATAGTTGGTATCGGATAAAAGGTATAGTTTACCTTGGGAAACATGGATAAGATAACATTAGTAAGAACCCTAAAGATATGTATATGTTTATGATATAATAATATACTAAGGTTTTAGGGATGTTCTTGAATAACCTCGGATAAAAAAAAGAAGTGTCCTAAATTGAAATATTTTTCCGGAATTTTGTTGTATTCCCAATATGATTAGTATTTCTCACACAATGAAACTTGGTTGTAGTCTATGACTAGATCCTGAAGGAACCACATTAATGATAAATGTGATAGGAAATGTAATAATTGTCCCCGGATAAACCAAATGTTATGGGATCTGGAATGAAAAATCTCATGGTCATGCTCACAAAAAATTCTTGAGTTATGAATCATTCCTTCCATACAAAAAACTAATAGTGGGGAAAAATCTATAGAATCCTTCATGAGGCAACATCGACCTTCATTCAGTGTGTTGTCTGATCTATTATTTTCTGAACAATGGACCAATACCATTGAAAACATATTTTCAGATCTTCATTATTCTGAAAATGATAAATTCATCTTAGCAGTATATCTTTTGAAATGTGATAATGTTCAATGGAAAAATATTATCAAGAATATGAAGCAATGAGATGAAATTGACTCCATGGAACGAGATGATTTAAGAACCAATTTTCTAATAATTTCATTCCTCAAATTCTTCAAATATAGATGAAGAAGTAGTTCAATTAACTTTTGTAGAAGGCTGATGAATCCATTGGTACATACAAAGAAAATTTTACAATTCATGCAAGGTATGATTCTGGAATAATTATCCAACATGAGAGTAAAATTGTTTTATTCTTTAGTGTCTTCAAACCAAATCTATGAAGTTAATTATCCATAAGCGACTTCAATAGCTATGATGGAATGGTTCTATGTTCTCTCAAGGTTGAGAAGGATATTCAAGTAACCCATCAGTCATATGGGTTTGATAAGATGATAAAAATGGATTTCAAAGTAATATCTGTAGACCACACTGAAAAGAAGATGATTTTTTCCATATACTCAATTTTTTGAAAGAAACATGGGGGGATCTTTGTTAAAGGTATTAGTAAATTTTTTATGATTGGATAATAAGGTCATCGGGTAGTTGAATGCTGATGTTATTTGAACAAAATGTCTAATGGTGCGAAAAAAATGGCTTCATTGAATACACATCCTACACTTCAATGATATTTATGCAAGGAAGTGGGGAGTTATTCCAATGATTTCCCTAATCCAAGTGATATTGATCATGATCAATGCCAACAAACTCTTTATCCCAATGGCAATGGAATATTACATTCATTCACTATTGGCAGCGCGGAGTACTATAATGTAGTTGTGCAAGGTAAATTTATCATCAACTATTAAGTGGAAATTTTCTTATTTAAATCTATATCAACCTACTCTTTTATTATTGATGAATTTTCTAATTCCATTTCCATTTTACCTCAACAATTAGATGTTGTGTTTTTTGTGATGACACTTAATGGAACAAAAGTTGCAACAATTGTTTATAAATTTTATTTGGTTTATGTTTGTGGGAACGTGCTTCCTACAAATCTTGTGATCCTTCCTATAGTGGAATTTGATTTTATTCATAGCATTGATTATATTTCTCTATATGGAGTTCATATGAATATTTAAGGAAGGGAAGTCAAATTTTATATTCCAAATCAATCTATTATCATCAATCAATGCAAGGATGAATATTATATTTGAGTAGAAATTTCTACAATATGATGGGTTTTTATTAAAATAAATGATGACTATTTTTCTAAAATGCTATTGGAGTATCTCACATTTAAGAATACACCGATTTTACAAGAATTTGATGATGTATTTCTAGAAGAATTCCAAGGACATCGACCAAATAATGTAGTTGGGTGTTTAATAGAACTCCTACTTGGTGCTATGCCTAATTCAATGAAAACATATAAAATGGCCCTAATGGAGTTGCATGAATTGAAGAAACAAATCCAATAGAATAATTATACGGGACACATATTCCAAAGTGTGTCACCTTTGGAAGAACGTATTCTATTTGTTAATAAGAATGATGGATCTAGGAGACTCTATGTTGATTATCAATAACTTTACAAGAACTTTATCTATAAAACATTTCAATTTCCCAACATTGGTGACATATTTTTCCAACTATAGGGAACCCAATACGTTTCCCATATTGATCTTCATTAATGATATCATCAATTAAGGTTCAAAAACGAGGATACACTATTTTCAGAATTACATAAACGGTATGGAAACTATGAATTTATAGTGATGCATTTTTTTTACTAATTCTCTGGCTATCATCCTGGATCTAATGAATATATTCCTTATAGATTATCATGATCTATTTTTGGTAGTCTTTATAAATGATATTACTGTCTTTCCAAAGAGATAAAATGAACATCCAGAGCACATGATAATTGTAATAAAGTCCACGAGAATGGAGAAGCTTTATACAAAATTTACCATGTGTGAATTTTGGATTTAGAATTTTTCATTTTTTCGGTCACATAATCTCAATAGAAGGGATAAATTTTGATCCATAAAAAATATAAGTTGTTGAATGTTTTCAAGAAATAAAATGGTTACTAAGATATAATGTTTTCTTGTTTTGGCTATATATTATCGATATTTTTTTAATGATTTTTCATGATTATCTAATCAACTAACCATGGTGACTCGGGTAGGAGTTGTGTTTGTTAGGTCGAAGGAATTTGAGGATAATTTTAATGAATTAAAAAGAATGATAGCTAGTTCACATATTCTCACACTACCATGTAGTTTTGATTATTTTATTATCTACAGTTATACTTCTAAGATAGGGATGAGATGTTTTCAAATGAAAAATTATGAGTTGATAGCTTATGCATCACATCAGTTGAAAATCATTGAGAAAAATTACCAAACTCATTATTTTTGGTTTTTCAGTAATCATTGAATTAATGATATAGAGGAATTATCTTTATGGTGAATGGTGTGATATTTATATTGATCATAATTGTTTAATGTATATTTTCACAAAAAAAGGAGATGAATATGCACTAAAGAATATGGTTAGAGTTGATTAAATAATATGATTGTAAATGAATTACCACCGATGGAAGGTGAACAATGTGTATAATGTTTTAAGTCACAAGATCATGATAGCCTATCCAAGATGATGATCTTAAAGGATCTAATATTTATGGGTTTTCAAAGAATGGATATTTCAATTTTGAAGGGTAGAAATATTTTCATTATCAAATGTAGGATCAGCCATATATATAAGTTAAGATCAATGAGGCATAGAAGGAAAATCTAGAGATACAAAAGAAGGTGATAAATTTTCCGGAATTTAGCCTCCATTGTCATGGAATAATAATGTTTAGGAACAACGTTTGTATTCCTACCATACCAATATTAAAGAATGATCTATCAGATGAGGGTCATAGTTCGTCATTATTTATTCTTCTATAAAGAAAAAAATGTGTAGGTACCTAAAAGTGTATTTCTAGTGGGATAGATTGAAAAGAGATGTTGCCGAATATATTTCACCGCCATTGGTTTGTCACCAAGTTAATGATTTGTGACAGATGTCTAAGGAGATGTTACAACCACTACCCACAAGGGAATGGAAATGGGAAAACATCATTATGGAATTTAATGTCAAACATTCAAAAAAACTAAAGGTCATAATGTTACATGGCTTATAGTTGTTCACCTTATTAATTCCTCACACATTATTCCTATTATAGAGGATTATTATATTGAACAGCAAGACATGATACATGTAAAGGAAGGTGAAATTTTGATGGGAGTTCCACTTTTCATTATATACGATTGGGATATGATGTTTACATTGATTTTTTGGTGAAAACTTTCACATGCTTGAGATAGAGAGTTATGTTTTAGCACTTTTTATCTTCCTCAAACAGATGGTCAATGTGAGTGGATAATTTAAACATTTTAAGCCATATTGATAGCTTTCTCTTTGGATTTAAAAGGTTGTTGGGAACAACACCTAACTTTGGTGGAATATTATTAGAAAAATATATTTCATTCCAGTATTTAGATGTCTCCTTATGAAGCCCTTTATTGAATGAAGTGTACAAATCAAACATGGTAGGATAAAGTTGGGGAATGAAAGCTAATAGGATATAATCTTTCTAATGAAATGGAAGAAAAGATTAGATCTATTAAACAAAACATTAGAGAAGCTCAAAGATGTAAAAAAGTTATTATAACAATCGAATATAAGTCATAGAGTTTGAAGTGGGTGATAATGTGTTTCTTTGAATATCTCCCTGTAAGATAGTAAATAGAATTGGAATGAAGGGAATTTTGTAACCTAGGTATACTGGTTATTTTGAAATTATGGATAATGTTGGGATGGTAGATTACTGAAGGGAAATTCTATTTATTATCTCTCATTTTCATGATGTGTTCCATGTATCTCTCATTAAAAAGTATATACTCGATCATTCACATGTACTATTCTCAAAATTCCTACCATTGTATCAAGATCGTTCATTTGAATAATAATTGATAGAGATTTTTAATCATAGAGAAAATGATCTAGGAAATAAAAACAATGTCTTCGTTAATGTTTTATGGAGGAACCACCAATATAAAGAATCTAGATTGTATCATAAGAATATGATGAGGGAGATGTATCTTCATCTATTTGTTTCAATGTGATGAATTATGAGGGAGAAATGCAATTTAAGGGGTGTAGAATGTAACACCGAGATTTTTTTATGAAATATTTTATTTAAATACTTTTCACTCTTCAATATCATACACTGCACATAATCATGAGTTAATATGAACAGCAAGACACCATTATTATAATATTAACATTATAGCCTTGACTTTAGGTTTGTGAGAATAATTATAAAAAAACTTATGAAAAAGAATTTTGAATTCATTGGTTTTAAATTATTTAAGAAAAATACAAATCAATTAGATAATTTTTCAGTTAATTAATTTTTGTAATGAAATTAATGAGATATATCTATGTTTTATACTTAAGAACATTATTTTTATATTCTTCCAATTGATATTTTAGTCATTTTATATGAATAAAATCCTATTTGACGTATAAAAACCTACTTTTTTAAAGGTTATTTTTACACCTTTAAATCGAGAACAAATTTTAAACTAAGATTTGTACAAATTAATAATTTTTTTATGACCACATAAACATTTAATTTTTATGCGGGCTATAATATTTACATAAGGTGAATATCTAATATTATTCGTATAACTTTCATTTTTTATTAATAGTCAAAATATGAAACATTTTCTTGAATATAACTTTTTTTTCAATGGAATAAGTTATATGGTTAAATTATTTTATTGAATGGTTTCATATTATAAATAGAATATATTTTTTCCATTTAATATAATTTATGTCAAATGAATTAATTTGAGATTAAATTAATATTTAAAAACATTTCAATCATTTGAAATATTCTAACTTTTAAAACCCATTTTCTCATTTCAATAGTGGGATTAATATTAAATTAATTACCACCACATATTTGTTTTAAATTTTTATATATTTATTCCATATTTGGAATTAGTAGTTCCAATATAAATAAATATATTTATATTTTGTTTCTTCAGAAAATTGAATATTAACTTCAATAATGTTTATTAACACGGTAAAAGTTTCATTTGGGGTAATTAAGGGTAAAATTAATTTTATAAAATTGAATTAGAACTTGTATTAATATAATTTGATAATTATAATTCTTCATAAAACATTTTTTATAGAAATGGTATCCATTAAATCCCACATGGAAAATATTTAGAAATTTATTTTGTTTTATTTAATGGGAAGTGAAATATGTCTCTCTCAAACATTTATAATTAAATTATTTTAAATATAAGGTTATATAGAAGATAAAATATATTAGAAATAATAAATTGAATACCATAAGGTTTTTCTTTATCATAAATATTTATTTTCAATTTTTTGGATGTAAATAACAACCTTTAATACCTATACGTGGATGGTGAATAAATTAATTAATTGATGATAAATCAATAAACATTTTTTATTAAAATACAAATAACAATAAATATGATAAAACACAAGGAAAATACATATTATTTGAGTATATATTCAGGATATTTATCCATTTTTTATCTTGTTATCCATTAGGGGCCTATATAATATATTATGATATTATATTAATTTATTCAATGTGACGATAAATGTTTCACTTTCTAGTATAAAAATAGTATAGCCTTTTTAATGTCATTTTTTCCAAAAGTTAAATTAGTAAAAAAAATATATATTGAAAAATGATGGATTTATCTTCATAGTATTATTTTATTTTCAATATCTATCTTTAATAAGTATATTAAATAATTACAATAAATGGAGGTTGTAATTATTTTATTAATGAAGAGATCAAATAAATGCTATAATTTTTTTTAATAAATTTAATTTCAGATAATTATTATGTGAAATGAGTTTTATAGTTTAACATGACCCCTTAGAGATATAATAAAATGATTGGGTTGAGGTTCATTTTTTATGTTTATATTTTAACATCCATGAAATATATACTGTCAAAATTGACACTATTAATTCATTGTAAAAATAAGGTTTTCATAAATTATATAAAAATAATAAATAATTTTTAAAAAAAATATATAATAATTTTTATTGGGTTTAAATTGTTTTTAAGTATTAATTTATGAAATAATTTACTTAATATAATTAATTATTTCACCCTGTTAATATTTTAATATTTGTTACGCATGTTAAAATTTAAATATAATAATTAAGTGTTAATAAAATTGATAATGCTTAAATTGGTATAGAAAATTGTCTAAAATTTATTTGTTGATTAGTTAACAACCCTATATCATATCATCATTGAAATTGGGACATTATTGAGGTTTTTATTGTTGTTTTTTATTTTAATTTAAATTTATATTTTGGAGGTTTCCAAAATTTCACATCACATCAATTATAAAAGGGAACTTCCACCCTCAACACTCCATTTCATTTTGAGGATTAAATATAGACCATCATCTACCCATTTCCATATATAAATTCACTATAAACATTATATTGGTCACGATATTCATAAAAATACCAACTCTAGTACTCTAAGAGGAGATATAGAGTACGCACGTCGAGGAATAGGTAATATCATTTACTGATTATTTCATACCTCATTATTCATTTACATTCACCTCATGAGTTGTTTCGTTATAAGTTAATCACTACCTTAGAACATATATAATGAGATGTTATTATTATTATCAAACAACCATAGTACATCATCTACCCAGCCAATGAAAAATTAAATCACCATATGTTCGTACGTACGGCTTACCATCGCCTTGTCATGGTGTAATCCGTTTTTCACCACCACCTTACATGGATGGGCATAATTATTGAATTATTAAATATATATGTGGTTAATATAAAATTTTAATTATTTTGAGATACTATAAATAATATAGTTCAACACCATTCAACAATTATGGGAATGATATCGTTGCTTGTGCATATGTACGGATTACTGACACCATAGTGACATGTGATGCATTATACATGACATCCATTTATTAATGATTATATAAATGAAAATAGTGAATAAATAATATGTATATTATAATAATACCATGAATTAAATGATTTTAATATAACCGAAAAAGGGGAATAAAACATATCTTACAAGACATGCATAAAAACATAGTGTAGTTAATACACAAATAATGAGTAAAAATTAAGAGTTACTATCAAATGGATGAAAATATGATCATAATTGTTATAAAAAAAATGATTTTGATTTAGGAATAAATAAGTAACATTATTAAAATAATTATACAGGAGGTTTAGATATATTCAATCATATCACACCTTAGGTATGAGATTATTTTTCAATCTCATTTTTTTGAGATTATTTATTCATAAGTATTTACTGGGGTATATTTATCATCCACACCTATGTTTCATATGTCACAACAAATCTCTGGGGCCCCATTCAATGACTACCCCATGCCCACCTTCCATAGCCCAGGGGATGGCGACTAGCACCGAAATGCATGTTCTCTAAAATGGGAAGGCATTTTCTTTAATCCTGTAGAGACACACGGTCTCGGAACATGACAAGAATAAACTATAAAGAAAACTATAGTAGTAAAAGTCTATTAAATAGAAAGGGGACAGAAAAAATCCCCACTGGAAAAGTACAAGTACAACTGAAATGTAAAAAACTGTTGAAAGGTGAAAAGAATCTCCTAGATCATCCACTATGGATCCTACCTGATGGGTAGGTACAGCTCGCATCCACAGTACTCCACATCTGCCAATATCCTCTATGTCATATCATGCCTAATTTCCACCTCCATCCCCATCCAGTCTTGGGGCCCTCAGCCTCAATCAATGTTGTGTGTCTTCTTCACACGAAACAATAAAGTTCGGGTGATTCTCGCACTAGGGTGAGTATAATGATACTCAGTAGGGACCCCGAGACCCTGAAGGTCTCCAAGAATTCAACAAAGAAAAACTGCAGGGTAACACCATGATGGTAAAGTACCACAGAGTTAATATACCACATAGAATAACCTCAATAACAAGCACAGAGTAAAGACAACTCAAAACATGATTTATTCTGGGAGTAGAAGCAAGTAACATCTCCAGTCACAACGTTGAACGCCTCTGCTTCTAGAGAACACCTCCTATATTGAGTACAGTGTTCATACTACATCATACATAGGCACTTCCCACTAACCATGAAATACTGATTTACTTCTCCCCATCACGTACTGTGGGTCTGCCAGGTCACATAGAATTTTCCCCCACCCAACACGGCCTTCTATGGTAATCCTCCCCATTGTGAATCACAACTGCACAATACTATGGACCCCTAGGTTACAAAGAACCACCCACCCTCATCATGTTATTCTAAGGTAATCCTCCTCATCGCAAACCATGGCCATTGAGTTACTCCGAGTCAAAAAAACACCAATCGTCAGGTCTCATCGAGTTGTAGTGTTATGTATGTTGTGTGCATGGGACAACCTATCCCCAAGCCATCAATCATATCTCAATCAGAACGAAGTATAACAATGAATTAACCAAAATATCTGATATTTCATAAGGGTTCCAAAGCTATAGACGGTGTGTTAGTCGAATGCCAGTCTGTATGTTATTTGCATTTTAGTACCAATGGGCTGATTGGATTCGGGTGCGATCCAACCTGTCTGAAATCCAAGTTCCTGTGAAACACTAATGGAGTATGGTAAAAGGAATTTCTTTCTCTTAGGGTCCCAATGCCACATATGGTTCTTCAAATGGGCACCTGGTCCTCAAGATAATCCCCTTTTAGTGTTTTTGGGCTAGGGTCTGGTCCAACCTTGTCATACCGACCCGGCCCGTCCCGGTCTCAGCGGGGCCGAGGTGGAATCATCCTACTGGGCCAATTCCCACTCCAGCCCGAAATAGTGGTGGCCCACAAGAGGTGGGGCCGAAATGGAGGATCGGCCTGAATAGGGCTGCCCTTAAGGGAGAATTCCAGTCCATGAGGGGACGCGACCTCATAGGGACGCGGCCCGAGCTGGGGGTTGCGGCCTATTGGGGTTGCGGCCCACTAGGGTGATGACACAGTCTAGGTGAAGTGGCCCACCATGGAGGCGGCTCATTGGGGTGGTGGCCCAATCTGTGGGTGGCGGCCCACTCCGAGGGCGGTGGCCTGACTCTAGGGGCGACAGCTCGACTTGAGGGTAGTGGCCCTACTCGAGGGTGGCGGCCCACTCCGAGGGTGACGTCACAGCTCTGAGGGAAACTACCCATCTCAAGGGCAGCATCCCAGCTAATGGGGGAGGCCCTCTCTAAGGGAGGTGGCCCGACACTGAGGGTGGTGTCCTGGATCGAGGGTTGCAGCCAGACTCGAGGGCAGCGGCCCAGTCAAAGGGTGACGGCCCAATTGAGAGGGTGGTGGTCTTGTGTGAGTGTGATGGCCCGTCTTGAGTGTAGCATCCCGTATCTAGGGCAGCGGCCCAATATGAGGGTGTAGGCCGGCTCATAGGGCAACACCCTAGCTCAAGGGAAGTATCCCATCATGAGGGTAGCATCCCGGTTTTGTCTGACGCGGGGGGGGGGGGTGTAACCCCCCAATCTCCCAGATTCCCAAAGTGTCCAAGGGTCGTTCGGTTGGTGAGGCGGAGGCGCTGCTCAGTTGCCTCAGAACCCGCCGGAGGTGGGATCAGCCTCCTCCATGGCTTAGGTAATGGATTTCATTCACTAGAGGATCGGTGGTCATGCCTCCTTCCTACCCATGGTTGGACGTCATGTCGGCTGCCTCCTCCATTCTCCGTGGCTGACGAGATGTGGCCTTTCTCTTGAGGCGAGCGTCCACATTCTCATGGTCTTCCAAGGTGACACAAGGATATCAAGATAGAAGAAGATTTGGTCTGGTTTTTTTAGTTATGTTCCCTCAGCATTAGATCATAAACATGAGTTGGGTTAGGGGTTTAATAACAATTTAATTAAATAACAAGATTAACACCACAAGATTCCCTACAATATCCTCCAGTAAGGACGAATAAATCGCGGGTCAACCCATTTGTTAGTTGACCCATGTTCTTTGTATAATTTCATGAATTGGGAAGAGGGATTCAAAATTTCACAAATGAAAAATAACCCCTTACCATGAATAGTTGGAGAGTGCTCGCATTTGAGGAAGTTTCGTTGTTCGTCGTCCCCGCAACAAGCTGTCCTCGACACCACTCAAACGTCAAACTACAATTCAGGTTCTCATTGTTGCGTGTAACATATTTCTAGGGTTGCCTCCATCCTCTATGGGCTTGGGGTTATGGAACTCTTACAGAACATTATTTCTTAAAAAATCATGAACGATGTCCCTCCCCCAAACTATATATTTAAAGGAGAGGGGGGGAGTAGGTAATGATCTGGGGAGTTAATGGGGCCCATTAGTTAGGATGCTTCCTAATTTCCCCAATATTTTCATTACTTAATATTGGCAGGTCATTACCTTTAATGGCACAACACACTACTACCCCGACCCATTAATTGGTCTATTGGAGGTTTAGGAAATAAAATAAAAAAAAAGTTAATTTATTTCATTTCATTTGAAAAATGTTGCAAAACATAAATTTTTCTTCAGACCAACTGCGGTCAATGTAAATCATCCCTTAAGGAAATACCAGTGCTGAGAATTCAATGGTGCCCTCAGATTTTTAAACCTTGAAACGACTCAAATACTAGAAAATGATGCTCACTTCTTTACTGAATATACCCAAAAAATGATCATAAATTCATTCTGTTCAGATGGGCCCTCAGAATCATGCGCTCTCAATTTTCACAGTCTCATAATAATTCCATATAATTATGAAAAAAATATTACATGGAAAAAATCTGGTTCTTCACATTCTCCCCACCATAGGGCTATCTGTCCCCGAAAGCCACAAGATAGACTAAGGAATCAAATGGGGGTACTAAGCACGAATCCAATCCTTCCACTCCCATGTGCCCTCTTGGAGGTTCTTGTGCTGCCAGTGTACACTAGAATAATCGACCACCCATGAAGGACCCGCTCATGTCGATCCTCAATCTCTATTGGAACCTCTGTAAACATTTCCCCTTCTTCTAAGACAATATCACCATGGTCGATGACGTGAGATTGGTCGTGCACATATCTCCTCAGTTGGGAAACATGGAAGAGGTAATGCACCTTATCCAACTGCAGTATAAGTTCCAAGCGGTATGCCACATCATTTATCATCTGAAGTATCATATATGGTTCGATAAACATTGGTGATGACATTGCACCTCGGCCAAATCTCTGCAGTCCCCATCGGGGAAAGACTCGTAATAAAACGTGCTCCCCCTCCTGAAACTACAATGGTCTCCTTATTCTATGAGCATATGACTTCTGTCTACTCAGTACAGTCTTAATACACTCCTGGATGATCTATAACTTCTTAGTGGTAGCCCGTACTAACTCTGGACCCTTCAGTGATGACTCCCCTAGGTCTGTCCAGTATAATGGTGATCTTCAGGGTCGGCTGTAAAGGGCCTCGAATGGTGCCATACTGATAGTGGAGTGATAACTATTGTTTTAATAGGAAGCCACCAAAGGGTAGTGATCCTCCAATCTACAACAAAAGTCTAGGATGCTTGCACGAAACATGTCCTCGAGCTGTAAGGATCGAGCCAATGAATCCACCATAATCTCTGAGATCTGAATGTGGGTCGTGGAAATAAAAGAGTGACTGGAACCTAGGTCTATATGTATTAAAGCTAATTTGGAGTAGACATATATCTTATCACTAATCATCTCTAGAGAACCGTGGTTGTAGGCCTCAGTTTCCTGTGGTTGAACTCATCCATGTCCTCCTGCTCTCTATGGTCATGGTGGACCACCAAACGGTGGAGGCGGTAGAATATCAAAACATCACTCACTGCCTCCTGCACGACCAACTCCTCTGGCACATCTACCACCCTGTGGACCTCTCTATCAAGCCTCTACCTTTTCCTCGACGGTCATTCCACTATCTATTGGTTGTCGGTGTGGTGGTTCAGGCTGTCGTGAGCCTTATGAAAATGCCCGATGTACGTGTAACAATGTGTGCCCCTCGCATGTCTCCTTCTTCCTTGTGAGCATCGCACCTCATACCCTACGTCCCTAGATATTCCACAAGAGTGTCTAGTATACATGGACCTCTGTGTCATCTATATAGTACCTCCTAAAAATGTCTCAGCTACCTTTCGTCTTGTAGTAGCTCTCGTTGTTGGTCTCATGCTCAGCTTGGAGGATCTGCACCAAAAGTTCATGATCATGCACCCCAACTAGCCTTGGAATGCTAAGGAATATAATAGATGCTCCGATCTCCTGTCTTAGACCATGCCCAAATGTCCAGGCCCTAATGAAAGGGTCTCATAACTTGTCAGTGGAGTAGAGGGGGAGATCAGTGAACCTCATCGAGTATTGGGCCACTCATGCTGCCCTACTATAAGGGACGTCGCTCATGTATAGGCACACAGCATAAGGTCACTAGGATGAACTCTGCCCCAAAAAGGCCCTCAAATTCTACCCAGATGAGGGTCACCACATCATGTATCTGGAGAATCAATCTCCACCGTCTCCATGTTGCTACCTAAAAAAGGATGGCTTTCAGGATCACCCTAAAATAAGTAGGTGTCACTACTAAGTGAAAAACTATGGCCACAGCCTCCATCCAATACTCAACTGCATGGGGGTCTGTCTCACCTCAGAACCTCAGAGGCCTTTACCGCTGGAACTCATGAAATGTGCTAAGTCAGCGTGCATCCTCTACTGGTGGGGTTGGTGTCAACGACTACCCAATGGGAAGTGGTGCAGCGGGTACACCACCCTAATGTGTTAACGCCATGAGAGGGCCCTACACCAAGGCCTACTCGTTCGGTGGGCCATTATCGTGCACACTCTCAAGAAACTTGGGTGGTTTTTTCGTGGTGGCATCCTGAAATGAAACCGGTGTGTCATGGTAAAAATATATAACTACTGGGGAGTCTCAAGAAAACATTAGAAAGACTTTTCCAAACCCACGCAATTATTGTTTTCATGTGATGAGTCAGAAATCAGAATTCATGGTCCTAGTGTATGGATATTTCTACTGCCGCACCAACATGGGAATCCCCGAACTGAAAACAACACTCAAAACACTTTACACTATTTCCACATAACAAATATTTGAGTCCTAGTTCTTCGGTAGAACTGACTCCTCTGGTGCCCCTTTTTCATGAACTGTCCCCTGGGATATGTGTTTTAACTACCCCAAGCTCGGATTCTATATGCCAGGGGCAAGTGACTATCTCAGAAAGACATATTCCCTAAAATGGAAATGAAGTTTCTTTAATCCAATACAAAAACATGGTCCGAAAACACAACAAGAAGCCACTATGAAGTAAACTGCTATAGTAAATTTTTACTAAAAGTAAAGGGGCCAGAATAAAATACCAACTGGAAAAGTACAAGTACAACTGAAGAGTAAAAAATAGTTGAATCGTGAAAAGAATCTCCTAGATCATCCACTGCGGATCCTACCTGAATATTAGTTACAGCTCGCCTCCACCATACTCCAAGTCCCGCCATCTCCTCCACATCATGTCACGCCGAATGTCCACCTCTAAGCACCATCCAATCCTCACTCCCTCAGCCTCGAACAATGTTGTACATCATCTTCCCAAGACACAACAAGGTGTGTCAAATATCGTGCAGGTGTGAGTATAACAATACTCAGTAGGGACCTCGAAACCCTATAGGTCTCATAGAATTCCACAAATAAAAACCACAGGGTAACACCATGAAGGTAAAGCACCAAACAGGTAAAGTACCATATAGCATAACCTCAATCACAAGCACAATGTAAAGACAACAAACACAATGATTTATTCTCAGGGTAGTAAAAAGTAACATCTCTAGTCACAATGTAGAATTCCTTGGATGTAAGATAACTCCTTCCTTATCGAGTACATTGGGTCTGTCACTTCACACAGAGGTGCTTTCCACTAACCATGAACTACTGAAGTAATGCTCCCCATCATGTACAGTGGGACTGTCGGTTCACACATAGTCATCCCACCCCCACAACGTGGTCTGCTATGGAACTTATCCCCATTATGTACCGCGCCTGCTCCCCACCGTGGCCTTACAAGTCACACAGAACCACCCACCCCCATTGGGGTCTACTATGGTACTTCTCACCATCGTGTACCGCAGCCGTTGAGTCACTCAGAGTCGAAAAGTCCGTAGTTGTTAGGTATTAGCTACTCACAGGGTTCTGTACGTAGTTCCCTTCAGAGAACCATTCCCCATGCCATCAGACGTCTCACAACCAGCAAGAAGTCTAACAAAGAAGTTACACAGTGATCCACCAAGTCATAAGGGTTCCAACGCAATAGACGTGCGTCAGTAAGATTCTCGGTCTGTGCGGTATTGACATTTCATTGCCAAGGGCCCTATTGGATTCGGGTGCAATCCAACCCATCCAAACTCTATGATTATCTGAAATGATAATGGAGTATAGTAAAATTATCGTCTTTCTCTAAGGGTCCCAACGCCAAAGACGGTTCTTCATACAGGAGTCTAGTCCTCATGATTTTCCCCTTTGACTGTCTCTGGGCCCAGGTCCTGTCCGACCCAGTCGGACTGACCCTGCCTGACCTGGTCTAGGCGGGGTTGAGGTGGACTCAGCATGTTGGGCCAATGTCTAATTCATCCCGCAAGTGGTGAATCCCGCCCCGCATGGGACTGGAGCTTGCTATGGCGGCAGCCCGGTCCGGAGGCGGCAACATGCTGGGGTGGCGACATGGTCCTGAGGCGGCGGTCCACTGTGGTGGCAGCCTGCTCGGGCGGTGGCTAACTATGATGACGGTGGCCCGCTCCGAAGGCGGAAACTCAGCTCCAAGGGTGGCAGCCCGACTCGAGGTTGGTAGCCCACTTCGAGGGTGGCAGCCTGACTCTTAGAGCAGCGGCCTGACGTGATGGCAGCGGCTCGGTCCGAGGACAACGACCCACTCTGAGAGCTATGGCCAGGCTCTAAGAGCATCGGCCTAGCTTGAGGGTGGGGACACTGATCGAGGGCGGTGGCCTAGTCAAAGGGTGGAAACATAGCTCCGAGGGCAGCGGCCCAACTGTGAGGGCGGCAGCCCAGCTCCGAGGGAGACAGCCCTACGGGGTGGTGATGGTCCGGCTTGAGGGCGGCAGCCGAGGCTATGGGCAGTGACCCGCTTCGAGGTGGCAGCCCTACTCTGAGGGTGACGGCCCGCGCTGAGGGCGGCGGCCCGCACTGAGGGTGGTGGCCCGCACCGAGGGTTTCGGCCCCCACCGTGGGCGGGGACACGATTTGGTCTGACATGGGGGGTGTACCCCCACAGTCTCCCAGATTCCGAAACGGCCTGAAGGCCATTTGGTTGGAAATGCAGCAGAACCATGGAACCCGCCATAGGCGGGTTCGGCCTCTGCCATGGCTTCGGTTGTAGCTTCTGTTTGCCTACGGCACAGCAGTCGTACTGCCTTCCTTCCTATATTCGACCGTCATGTCAGCTGCCTCATCTGTTCATGGAAGCTAACAAGTTGTAGTCATCCTCTTGCGGCATGCATCGACGTGCTTTTGGTCTTCCATGGTTGTGTAAGGATAGCATGATAGTAGAGGGTTCAGGATGGGTTCATTTGGCCCACACCCTCCATGTTAGATCGTAAACATGAGGGGGATTAATGGTTAAATTACAATTGAATTAAACAATAAGATTAACCCCAAAAGATTCTCTTCATAACCTCCCTCAAAGATGAATGAATCGAATGTCAACCCGTTGTTTGGTTGACCCGTGTTCTTTTTATAATATTATGAACATGGAAGAGGGAATACAAAACACACAAACAAAAAATTACACCTAAATTGAAATGTTGGAGAGCGCTCGCGGTTGAGGGAGTCTCGTTGTCTGCCATCCCCGTGATAGGCTCTCTTCACCATTTCTCGAACGTCAAACTCCCGGTTCGGGGTTTTGGTGTCGTACGTCACCTCTTGCGGGGATTGGCTCCATCCTCTAAGAGCTCGGCATTATGGCACACCAATAGAACTCCATTGCATAGAGAAACTATTCTGATACCCCTCTCCCATGATATATATTTATTTGAGTGGGGGAGTGTAGATAATGACGTGGGGATTTAATGGGGCTCATAAATTAGGAATCTTCTTAATTTCCCCAACATCGCCATTATGTAATTATTGCAGTTCATGGAATTTAATTGAATCATACACTACTGATCCCACCATTTAATTGGTCCGTTGGAGGTTTATGATATAAAATAATAAAAAATTATTTTATTTCATTTCATTTAAAAAAGTCGCAAAACATTACTTTTTCTATGGACCTACTACAATAATTGTAATGACCCAATAAAGTGAATCAAGGCTCTGTGGATTCAATGGTTCCCTCATATTATTAATCCAAGAAACGGTTCAAATGTTAGAAAATTCCACTCATGAGTTTACTGAATTTACCCAAACAAATGTTTAGAAATTCAATACAGGCACACTGGGCCTCAGAATCACGTGCAATCAATTTTCATAGACTTTTAATAATTCCATATAATTAAGAAAAATAAAATTAACAAAGAAAAAATCAGGTTATTTACATCATAAATATGAAATTTTATTTTATTCATATACAATTTTTAAATGTCAATTTTACCCATAGGAAAAAAATTTAAATGATATGAAATTGATCATTTGGTTTTTTTCGATTCAAGGAACTTTTTGACTTTTCAGGTAAAATTATAATGATAATATTATTTAACCAACATAAAATGAACATATTTTTAAATATTCATAATGTCATATTTCCATGAAAAATACATTACAGAATTTCATTATTATTTCCAACTAAATTATTTTCTTTTAAAAATTATATGCATTTGGACAAAAAAAACTATTTTATGACGCAAAATGGATATTTTACACCAGAATTAATTTTGTGTGTTTTAATCTAAATTATTTTCCATATAAGATAATTATTTTTAAAATGAATTTTGTTTCTATCACTATTATTACTATGATTTGATTTTGATAATGATGGGCTGATATTTGTATTGATTATGTTATGAAATAATGATGTTAAGGAAACCTTTTTTATTTCTCACGTTATGCTACGAAGAATGATTTATGTTTTTGTGGAACATGTAAAAATTATTTCATTATTAGATGGGTGGGACCTATATTAACCTCCATTTAATTGGGTAAGTATTCATATCTCATGTGACAAACATGATTACTTCGGAAAGTAAACCAAGTTCATTAATACTTGGTTGGATCGAGGAGTGAACTTGGTTCAGTAATGGAATCTTTACATTATGATAGTCTTTGATATTAGACTCTACTGATATGAAATGAGTTTCTATTCTAATGTGTGTAAGCCACGAAATTTCATGTCTTATGTTACGACTATTGGTACTACATATATCTTATATGATTTATCCCAGGACATGATATTATAATATTTCAGATTAAGGAAAAGAGTTCCAAATGTTATGCTTTTCTTATTATGATATAGTTGAAATTTCCCATATTTTCTCTTTTTGTGAATTTGAGCTCACCCTTTCAAATGCTTCTTTTCTTGAGGTCATGAATAAGAGTATTATGTATAAAATGTCAAAATGGAGTCTTGTTGGGAAGAAATATGTGGGATATAATCTAAATCTTTTATAAACCAATTGTTTATGTTTACAAGTTTCTAGTGGCACTAAACCTATTGGGTCATTTGTGGTTTTTATTATGTTATGAAGTAAATATTATTCAATTTTTATTTAAATTATATATGTAAATTATGGGCATTTATAGTAAATTTATTGCAACCCTTTATTTTACAGAGGATTTTATATGATGTATTTGATGATTTTGATTACTGTATGAAAAGCCTAATGATTTCCCCCCATTACTATAAGATATTTGGTTGATAATGATTTCTACATTCTATATTCACATTCATGATTGTGTAATTACACATTATAAATATATATGGGATATTTTTTACATGGATTATTTTTCACTTCACTATACTATTATAGTAGCCATGTCAATATCATATGCCTCAAATATGGTCTTTGATGTTCTTGTGTCGTCACCATCTAACCTTTTTTTATAGATGACTCATCATTTGGCTGATATCAAGTTCCATTATCATGATCTATCAATAGAGAACCATCATAAGCATCCATAACTAGCACAAAGAGCATATTTACCTTTACTTCCTTACCATATTAATGATTGTTATGCTCCTGAGGTGATAATCCTACCAAACAACCATGAGATCTATATTTTACTACAACCAATAGATGTAGAAGACATTGGAGATATGAGCAGATGGGTGATACTAAATGAAAACATTTTCCATATTTATGGGTGATGTAGTCATTTTTAGAAACTTATGGGAGGAAAATCATATTTTATTTTATTTCCTAATTATTTTTACTTATGATTTTTATTTTTCCCTTTTGTATAATTTTACTTTTTACATATGAAAATGTGATCATTATTGTACCAAACTTATGTTAATTTATATAATATGTATTTCAATTCTATTCACTATTTCACCAAGTCATTTTACTAATTACCAATATGATTAAACCCTATGGAATAATGTTTTATCTTATGTTGTATTTTCATTTATAATCAATTTTAAGGGTATCCCAATTCCAAAATCAATATTTCTTATATTCTCCAATTGAATTAGAATAATTAGATATTTCTCTAAATTAGTTTGAATAACTATTATAAATTAACATTTAAATTATCATCACCTTCTATATCACACATGTCACATGGTACATTCCTAGATAGTTTGGACACTATCTGGTTTTATGTATGTGGAATTATTTATTGAGTTTCAATATCGATATATTAGGATTATTGATTGTTCTCATTTATCCAGGACCTAGTATTCATTGGAACTGAGATATGAACCTGAAACTAATTGTAACAAATTAAATAAAATAATATCATATGATGGAAATTATTGGGAAATCATTTTTTCTCCTATTTATATTTTTCTATGATTTATGAGTTTATTAATTTAATTCAAATTATTCAATTTTAACTTTTCTCATGATTGGATAATTAATTAATTTTATACCTTGAGTAATTGACAATATTTTTTATTTATTCCATTTCTAAGAGGATTCAGAGCCGGTAATTTCATATTCATGTCAGAGTATATTTCACTAGAGATAGTTGGGATATGAAAACATATAATAAATTTCATTGAAATTTTATTGAGGCTATAACTGAATAAATAAAATTTTAATATGAATGAGGTAATCATATGAGAGAAACGTATTTTTGAGAGCAACGTTAAATTTTCCCATCATTTAGATTGTGGAATCCATATGTTACCTTATAAGGATTTATCCATTTAGATATGATTATCACTTCCAACCTTGATCATTGTAATATTGATGAATTTACTTCGAATAATTTTGGGATAAATGTTTTATACTACAGAAAAATGATGTTTTGACAGAGGAGATGTAATTTGGTGCATACAAGACTGATTTTTTATGATCCTTGTATACTTTTCTAAAATTATAAACATAATGTATTCCATTGAAAAATTAATAAAAGAACAATATGCTTGGGTTGTGTTTTAGGAAGGTCAAAAATCACCAATCCAAAACTGTTGAATTCCCTATGAGTCATTATGGTTAGTGTGTGGATGTCAGATCATTCCATGACATGAACATTTAAAATTTGATAATAAAGAGAAATAGGAATAGAGTTCGTTTGGAACTCAGTTAATATATTCCTGGATCCACCTTATTTTACTAGGATAATTGATATAATTTTTTATGGGGGGAATTATTTAATTACATTTTTCATCATATTAATGCATTATAAATTAGAGAATTTCCTCCCTTCTCAAGTTGTTTTTCAATTTTACCAAACAAATCATTTCCTTAGAGTCACATCAACAATTTTACAGAATCTGCTATGATTGTATTTTTGGTTTTCATTTTATGAAAAGATGTTATAACCAATTCAAGCTTATTTTTAGGAATATTTGTTTAGGGAATGAGTAAAGTAAAATTATATTTTACCCCGATAAATGAGACAATATACATTGTGCGATAAATTTGAAAATGTGTATATAATTTAATGAATCGTTATGAAATTGTACCTATAGGATTAAGAATTTTTATAAGTAATTGAACTATGATCAATGAAATATTT
The DNA here is from genome assembly GCA_963277665.1 of Viscum album. Classification (NCBI taxonomy): domain Eukaryota; kingdom Viridiplantae; phylum Streptophyta; class Magnoliopsida; order Santalales; family Viscaceae; genus Viscum; species Viscum album. The sequence continues at coordinate 859,785,169 of OY728152.1, read as the reverse complement.
TCTATAAAAGACTGATTATGGAGACATACATTTTCTATATATACATAGTTTTATTTGAATTTTTATAATGAATGTTTCCTATTTTCATAATTTATTACCCTTGTCCATTATGTTGAGATAATTTTTTCATGGGGGAAATAAGTTGTTTAAGTGTGGGGGAATTTGATAAGATATATTAGTATACACATTTTCAGTCATTTAATTAACTAATATTCTTCTTTTATTCTATTTAGAACCAATTATTTGATTATTACTATATGGAATATGTATTCAATATTATTAAGAAAATGAAAAAGAAATCTGGACAAATTGATCATTACACATTATGAAACGCACTTAAATGAAAAGAAGGCATTATTCTCATGGAATCAAACATCATAAAGCAAGTCATGAAGGAAATAAAATCCCGAAAATTATTAAATGATGTGAATATTTAATAAATATCTTGTATTGTTAAAAATTAATTTATTGATTTAAAAATCTAGAACATAGAAGAAACACCACATGAAGATTTGTTACAGGTCGTGAGAAGTTTCAATCAAACAAATATCTAAGATTTAGGAATATAATAACAAAATAATCACACCAGATTCTAAATGTGTGGTGCTAATTTGGAATGTAATTACATAACATGATGTCATGTATATCCTAATGTATTTACTTCTGAGCTAGGCATAGTAGTAACACAAAACAAAACAGACCTTGATTTATTTTACTTTTGCTCTCAAGTTCCTTATTATTATTCTAATCATCATTCTCTTTCTACTAATTTTGCATCAATTATTTTATCTTCTTATATTTTTTCAGGCACCATTAATCAATAAGAACATTTTGAGGGTTATTTTACATCACCAATACCAATTTTTGTTTATTCTTCATTTCAATCGGTGTTGGAAGACAAATCATTTACAAGTATTTTCATGGTCATTGTTTCATGTGACTATTTGGATGATGTTATGATTGAATCGGTTTTTAAACATTATTTTCTTGAATTTATGATCCTAAAATCCTTGATTTAAATTATTATTATAAAAATAAACATATTTTAAATTCATTATCCACTAATGTTTTACCCTACTATGATTATCTATACTTATTATGGTAGTGGTTGAGATGAGGGGTGGCTGAACATAATAAATATTTAATTAAACAAATTGTAAATCTAATCTAAGTAATTGGGTTCTAAAAAATTTAAAATTCCATTTAGAAACAATGATCAAAGGGATTTTGGATGAATGATCCATATATTATTGGAGTGGAAGAGGTTATGACCAATAGAATATGATACTTTTTACCATAGAATATTGGATTAATTCAAATAGGTTGTAGAAATATCTAGTCCATATAATATATTGTCATTGGATAGATCTATTTTGTTTGAACATTGTCAAGTAGTGATACTTTTATTCTTCATATGTTGAATCATAGGACCATACCATGTTATTATTAACATTATCATTTTTTCTATACCTTAAAACTGTTCTTTCACCCTATTCTCTATATCTCTCAGCAATATTTACTAACAATCTTTGACCACTTGTGGGGAATCCTTTAAATGGAATTAAAACTCTTATTTATAGTTATAAAATTCCATCCTAGTTGTAATGTTTCCATAATATCACTATAATATGCCTTAGAAGGATGTTTATATTGGGAACAATAATCTAATATAACACCATCATGTGTAAACTAACCAATGTCAGTGGGCAGATTAACATGCTCTGTGTATATATATTTTTTTGATCTATCTATATCTCTTCCTTTTCATCATATGCATCGATAAATCCATAAACCTTCCTAGAACTTGTAGATCATGGGTCTTCCAAGGATCAAGTCAATGGATTTCATGATTTTAGGTGTCATATCTGCTAGGGAAATGTCCTCTCACGTTGATCATACCAGCCTTGTGCATCACTCGAAATGAAAGAACCCCAACAGTTTAGTGTCATTCAACATTGAATCATCCACTATCATTTTTTATCCTTAAATTTTAACCTCCATACAACATTATACCAACTTTATTGATTTGTTTCAGTGAATAATGATCTTACATTAGTCAAATACTAGGTAATCATAAACCAGATGAAAAAAATAAATACCGATGATGAACACTCATAGAATTTGGGATAGAAATCCCAAAGCTATAATAATTGAGTAATGAACCCATTCATTTTTTCATTTCACCTCAATCTGTTATTATATATGAAGGAAAATGATGAAACAAATAATAATAATCCATCATTTTAAATATATTGATGATGATCCTAAATTTTTTTTATTAAATTAAATTGTGTTCATCTTGTATTAAAGAACAAGATGGAAATCACAAATTGACATCATAACTATATTTTGAATCAATTGTTGATGAAATATTATTCTACATTACCATTTTTTAAAAGATCCACTATCTAAATTCGAGAAATGTTCCTCGATCCAGGCACAATACAATATTATTTTCCATGAATTCTATCTAATTGTTACATACATTTTTAGGGTCTCAGTGGACAACTTTAAGGAAAGTATCATAACAATATTATTAATTGATATAATGGTACCATTTATGATCTGAAAATTTAAATAAATTAAGTGATTTATTTTATTAATTCTATGTATATGACATGTTCTTTCACAATATCCCAACGCATCAATTAGTATATTGAAACAAGGGTGACATCGGTATTATGAACTCAATAATTCCCATAAAATTATAATTCGGGACATTGTTCAGATGAAATTCATATTTTTATATAAAAAACCTTTTATATTATTTGTGGTACTAGTATATTTCAAATATTTATTTAGAGCACACCGGACTGAAAAATCGTAGGCTATATGAGCTCCTGGTCTCAAAAATAATCCATATAATTGCCAAATGATACATGAAAAATTTCTATGATTACAGTGTATATAGATCCTTGATAGAAATCCACCATATATAATGTCAATTATTATACGTATTGGATGCACATTCATTGTGGGTGACATCCCATTTTAATATTAAGAAATTAATGTTAATAAAATTTCACTTTTCTCACATTTAACTCCCTCAACCACAACTTCAATATTTAACAAAAATATTAAATATAAATGATATTATATTATATTTCATTTCTTGATATGATTATTGAACATTGATTTTCCCATGTTTTCAATAATAATTCATAATCCCGTCATTTATATCCTCTCGTCTTAAGAAAAATTCCAAGACCATTACTTCCATGAGGACTTTCAATAGGATATTCAACTCCCAATGTAAGTGATATATTCATCATGATTATTCTTTAAAATATTCATTGGTTTGGTTTTCATAATTTCTATTTATCACATTAAATCCATGTTTTTATTTTTTTATGATAATTTAAATATTGTATCATCATTACACAATTATATTTTATTATTCATTTAGTTTATGTGTGTTATTTTAAATGTTGGGATTACAACCTATATGAACATTTTTTTAATTTTATCTAATGAAGGGTGAATAAAACATAAATAATGGAATTAAAATTTTTTAATGATTAATTTAATATATTTTAATTATTATCTAATTTTAATATTAAAATTTATATTTAAAAATAAATTTTAAAATGTTATTATTTACATAATCACCAAAAACCAAATTTTTTGTTGTTTCACTAGAAACATCACCATAAGATCAATGATATAACTATGGAAATATAAACATATATATGTATAATATTATCATGAAAATTTTGGAGTTGACAAAGACATATTAAAGACTTAGATTTTCAAACCCCCAAACTAATGCAATATAGAGATTAAAAATGTTTACCACTAGAATGATAATTTTAACAACGACCAAATAAAAATTGGGTTAAAATGATTTTTAAATAGTTCTAATAATGGAAAATAAATATTAAATAAAAAATAATCATATTCAAAAGAAACCTAATTGTATCATACATATATTTTAGGTCATGTTTTACTAAGTAGATGTCATTAGTAAGGGTTTCTTATCTCAATTTCAATACCTCAAGACATGATTTATATAATTTAATCATTATAATTTATATAGTGTATAAAATTATTCATTGAAATATTCTAACTTGAGTCTCTATAAACTGATGGTGTTTTCTATTCCTTTTAATGGTACTTCTTTTAAGGGTATATTTTATATTAATATCGATGAGGGTCAATTTATCAAAAACAATCAGCATTGATAAATGTTTCATAATATTTACATATATTAATCAGGATTGTGTATATATATATCCATTGTTACATATTATATTATTAATATATTTATAATTATTTTATGTATGGAACTTACTATATTCATCATCTCATTCTCATTTTGATTTTAAAATCGGTGTAGGGGTTTATTTCAGAAAATTGGTTAATATAATTCATGTGTGTTAGTGGTCACTTTTTCATCCAAATATATATTATTTATACTATTTCATGAATATTTATCCCAATATTTAAATAGATTTTCCCAAAATATTTAAACTATCTTTTTATATAATTAAAAATGTTTTGAGGAACTATTTTTAAACATGTATATATTCGGTATTGGTTCCATTCATTTAAATGATGGAAAATTATTAATTTTGTAATTTTTATTACTTCACCAACATTTATATATTTTATGTTCATTAATCATTATTGATCTTATGTTCGATGATTTCATGGATTTTAACTTAAAATAACATTCCCATTTTTATTTTATTTTTTAATTTTTATCTAATATAGAAGAAATAGACATTTCATCCAATTTTTATAGAATATATATAGTGAGTTTTTAAAATTATTTTTATTCATTTTCAGCATCCGTTAATGATTATTATGATTCAATATGAATATTATGTAATGAAAAAATTGTCCTTATTTCTTTGAATAGATGAAAATAATGTTTTTATTACATATTTATGTAACCCATTTATTTTCAATGAGTTAATTATTCTATAAAAAATTAATAATTATCTTATATTATTGTGCCATGCATATGAATAACTTATTATATTAAATTGGGTCTATTATATCCCCATAATGAATTATTAGTGATTAATTATGTTGATATATTTTTTAATAATTATATAATTGTCTTATTCCATTAATACATCACAATTTTATTATTTGATTTGGTGATTCCATTAAAATATGATGTTGGTATAATGTTTATGGGAGATTTCATTTATTTATGTTGTAGTAGTTAAATAGACATTTGATTCCGTTAATATATGATATTGGATTTATTATCATAGGATATTTCATTAATATATGTTTATGGATGTATTTAATTTGGAGATTCCATTAAGATATTATATTGAGATTATCTGGATATGTGTTTCCATAAAGATATGATGTTATAGTTATTTTGATAGGTGATTCCATTATGGAATGTTATTGGAATGATTTGGGTGGTAAATTTAATTAATATATGATGAATGAATAATTTCAGTTATAGTATTCCCATATGAATGAAGTTAAAATAAAGTAATTATTTTATCCATGAGACATGTTATTATTTATATGATTACATTTACATCTTACTCATAAGACATATTATAATACATATGTTATGGTCATATTTCACATGGTTTTTGATTCCCTTATATATCATGTCTTATATTATTCTAAATCCTAATTCCATGAATCATAAATTCCAATGTATGTTTTGCTGGGAATTATAATATAATGTTATGGAATTCCACATCATTTGTCATCTCACACCCATATGATCTTCTTATTGTTACTTATGATCATTGATTAGTTCCATGTATATTTTCGCCTATATACCATTTTAGCTCACCCATTATATCTGTTTTTCCCTTTCATATGAATAAACATATTACATATGATGTTCCTAGAAGGGAATCATTAGAGAGAAAGATTCAAGAAAATATTATGAGTTATTGTGAAAAATTAATTATTTTGTATATATGGATGAATTTCCATTCGTTGAAAAACCTATGGGGTTTTGAATTATTGTTTATTATTAATTCAATTATACTCAAATCGCATAATTGCATAGGAATGTAAGAGGCTCATTTTTATTTATTTATTTTTAAATTAGGGATAGTTAAGTTCGGATATCATTAGTTTGTATCAATTCTAGTATGAATATAATATTTCATGCACCTTATCAAGGATTATAGTATATGGGATTCACAAATTATCTCCTCATGTCGAAGTCATTGACATATTTTTTCTCGTTGAAATAAATATAACAATTCAACAATAAATCAAAGGTCCTTTATTTGTTTCATTAACACATCACCGAACATAATTATTATAGAATATCAACCTATGGTATATATTTTATCACCATATATTCCAATAATGAAATATTCATATTATCAATGATTTATATCATACCATCTAAAACATGTCTTAAGTTAAAAATCTATATAATTCCTTAGAACTCTTGACTCTATACGTATATGATTTCCTCTCTTTACAAAATTTGGTATTCTATAATTAATAATGTTAAAACCATCAAAAAAATCCAAAATAATCATAAAATTCTTCTCTAACTACGAATTATTTTCCTTAGTTAATCACTGTCAAATTTGAATCTTTATATCCTCACAAATTCATGCTAACTCTGAGAGAATATGGTGTAGTTAATTATATATGAATTACAATACTACCTTTGGATCAAATCATGTTATTTTCAACATAAGATTCTATGAATTTTAATCTTATATTGTACATTATTCATTATGGTATTCCCTAATGTCTAATTCATTAAAATTTATAATAATATTCAAGAAAAATTAATGATATTTCTTTTATGTACCCTTATATAAGCTCTATTCTCCCTTATTAGTTACTACATTAACAATTAGTGACTTTTACGATAATTCTGTTTTAGATCATAGTTCAAAAACATCTTAATTTACTCTATATTCCGAATACATAATTCTACATTATTCTACAAAATTTTTAATACATCATCATAAATCTCTACAACCCACTATCTTATATAATTAATATGAATCTTGAAATTTCTAATATTATTTTCATATTTGATGAATGTAATGATAATATTACTATCATCTAATTGAACAAATAAATTTATCATTATTAATAACAATAGAATACTCTATAATTTCCAAATCTTTAATACTTAACATAGAAATATAATTTCCTAGATACCACCACTGAATGATAGTAACATGTACATTTCATTAGTGATAACATTTACATATATATTTTTGTTGTTTCCTTTTTACATTTTGATCAATGAAATAATAAAATATATTTCACATGTCATTAACTATATTATATACCATATATAAATATTTTTCTTAATAATTTTAGTATAAACATCACTTATGTTCTTTATATACTGCTATTCAAAAATCAAATGTTAAAAATGATCCATATAGTTTGTGCTTAAAATTTTTATTTTTCATTATTGTAGCTTTTTTAAAATAATTATCTTTTAGTTCCCCATTCAATATCAATTTTTCATACTTTATAAACATAAATATTAATTCTTACTAATATTAATAAGAAAATATAGAACACAATTCATTAATAAATTATCCTCACATGTCTTTGATTATCATTATGAACATCTCAAAATTATTCAAAAATAATTTCCTCTAGAAACATACAACTATAAATGATATTGGTTGAAAATTCATGTCAAATCATTACGCAACATCATTACCCTTAGAAACACATTATATTCCTTCATAAATATAAATCATTCATGATTAGAATAAACATATTTTTTATCATTTAAATGTTTATCCTAACTAAAACTATGTTTCAATGTAATAAAATAAAAAACACATATTTTCAATTTAATGAAACTTCAGAATCAATATATAAATAAATATAACTAAATTACTAACTATTGATATCAAATATAAAATTCATCATCAAGACCAATTAGGATCATTAATATCCAACTTTTTATATTTTTTCAACACCAAATACTAACTACAGTTAATTATATGACATGTTTTTCATTTGATTATATGTCCCCTATATTGATAATTAACACCAATTTGGTTTTATCTAATTATTATTATATTCATTAATTAATGGTTAGTCACACTCATCTCATTATCTAACCATGCCATGAAATATTGTATTTCCTCCACTTATATTATTATATAATTATATTATGACCAAATTTACAATGTTTAAAGGATTTACATAATGTTTATAAGTAATTTGGTAATAAATAAAATAATACAATGTTTAAATGAGTGGTTATAACTGTATTGAAAATTAATACTAAGATGAAATTTAATTTTTCATATATTTACACTAAAATGTGATACAAACTCTGAAAAATATATAGTTGTTATTCAATAATTTTCATGTTATATTTTTTATTAGAATAAATTATGAAATTAAAATAATTGATACCCAAGATGGAATCTTTTTATTTCATCTGAATTATTTCATGTAATAAAATAATCAATTTATCCCATATTTGTTTATAATTTAAAATTATTATAATGATAAATGAATATTTAAAACATTTCTCATCAAAACAAAGTATTTAATTTATGGAATTTTGAGATATAGAATCTCATCAACTAAAAAATTTCTGTCCAGGATCCCATGATCCACAACAATAGTTTCTGGGAAAATAAATTTTAGGTTGTTATGAATTTAATGTTATTCCCCTCCACATAATAAATTTTTGAAAATTTATATTTTTGAACATTCAACAATTTCATATTTATATAATATATGGTTATACATATTTTTTTATATTAACTCACTCTCATGTGGTAAATAAAAACAATTTTAATCATCAAAGATAATAACAAATTAAATGGTGGCATCAATTCATATTGAAATAATGTACTAAAATGATGAAATTATCATTTAGGGTAATAATTTTTTATACTCTAATTCAAAATAATGTTCTCACACAGAATTTTATCAACTACAATTTAATTCACTTTTTAATTAAGCTACAAATATTTGGGAAGTTTTTTTCTCTCATTTTATTCATAGTTAAACTGATAATATTTTGGGATATTTCCAAACCCCCAAAAAACATTCAATTTAGATCCATCATTTTGTGGAGTAATCCAACATTACCTGATTATTTTCTACTCACCATTATCATTGTGATAAATCTACTTCTTGTGAGATTTTGATTTAAATTTTTATAGTGGTTTAATTTTCAAATCATCTAGAATGGAAAATCCATTATTTTTTTCATTGAATATATTTTTTACTTAAATCTAAATTGGTTAAAAAATTCATGTATTCAATATTAACATGATTGTAATTCTCTTTGTATATTGAATTCTTCTGAATGGTATCATGTGTAGAATAATAATATCATCATTCTGTATTTTTGTATCCTATTTATTCACCTATACACATATTAATTTATTTTAATTTTCAATTGTGTTACCTGCTAGTATGTTTCACACAAAAAGTTTCTGAATAACTTTTATGAAACATGCATTAGGAAATTTCCTTTTAAAATCATCTTATTCATCATGTAGGTATTCTAAAATAGATATTTATTTTTTTATAAATCATGCTGACTATATTTAGTGTTATTTATTTACATTGTTATGATTATAATTCATTGTTTTCTTAGAACTATCCATTACATATTCATTCTTCCCATAATAGATGCATCTCCATTATACTAAAATATATAAATTTATTTCCTTTTGGGTTGTTTTTTGTCATTATCATCATATATACTATTCAGTAATTTAAACTCCTCCACTTTATTCATGTTACATTTCATCATATAAATATATAGTTCCACACATTTGTAATAATTCATCCTTATATTGTATTTGTAAACAAAAAAATGCATTCCCAATTACTACATCTATTATAACTTTACATAAAATTTATCTAGATATTAAAATTTTTTATAGGGGAATACAGTTATATTATTTTTGAAAATTATTATAATATAAAATTATTTGAAAGGATATTATGATATATTTCTCTCATTGATGCAATTCGTCACCACTAAAAAAATTCATGCTATAAAATAAATAAATTTACTAATGAATGGTTTTTTCAGAACAATAATAATAGATGAAAAAATATAATATCTTGTAAAGTGAATTTGAATAGTAAGGTCACAATGCTATTATTATATAAAGACATATTCCTTTAGAAAACTTTTTGGGGAACATAAATTTTTACCCTTAAAAACATATGACCCTAATGAATATGTGGGTTCCTCAAATTTTATATAAATCCAAATAAATTATGAATTTTTTCTACTTCTAACACATTTCATTGAATTATTATTAGTGGTTATAAAAATATTTATAGTAAGGTAAAACAAATTGATATTTATTTTTATTTTATTGATAAACATTCATGTTATTCAAACCACAATAATGATAATATTCTAAGGTAAACCATTTTAAAAAAAATTCATGGAAGTAATTTATTTTATAACATCATATAAAGATTATTCATTGGTGACTTCTATTTTTCTTTTTAGTTACTATATTGGATTATGTAGTTCTTATTTTCAATACTAATTTACATGTGATGATTGATGGAAAAGGTTTATTGTTTACGAAATGTGATGAGGATGAGAGTGTTGTCTAAAATAATTTACAATTAGTGATTATTTTTAATGAGAATATGGGAGAACTATACTATTATAAAAATATACACAGATCTATAATTAAAATTAATGTATCTAGTTATATATTCTGATTCATTCTAGATTTAGTTATTGATAATTTTTCCAATGATTACATAGTAATATTGATGCTAAAATATATAATGATAACCTCTTAGATGAATTTTGTTGATTGATTATGTCCATATTAATGATAACAGAGTGGAAAATATAGAAATAAACTAGTTGAATATTAAATACATGAAATTATACCTTTGATAAAAGATAGACATGTTAAGGTAATATTTTAAAATCACTAGATTTAGTTAAGGTTCTCGCAACTGTGATTCAAAGGATTTCATAAGGCATCGAGTAGTTTTGATCAATCCTTGAGATAATTTGATGAAATATATGTTTTCAAGATACATCTAGAAACATTAGAAGTGTCATATCATTAAATATTTTTATATGATATATGTCTTTATATGGTGTGATACGTTTTTATATGAAATTGTAGTTTATATGGTATTTTGAAAATTAGTTGCAATATAAGTAGTTTCATATTAGATGTGGAATTTTCTATGTACAGATACCACTTTTTATTTGAGAAATATGAATTATGGTAATCACATATAATACTCAGGGCACATTAATCATGGGACTTTGAGTAATATAGAGAGCAAGTAAAAGAAAATCAATTCATAAAAGTTAAATTTCATTGAATAATTACTAAATATCATATAATGGTAAGATAATGTATGAAAGGAAGATCACATATGATATCAATTTCAAAATATTTATGGTGTTTATATAAAAAGTTTTTATTATATGATGAACATCTTGTAATACATGAAATCCATAATTTACATCCAAAAATATGAAATAAATAAAATACTTCAGAATAATGGAGTTAATATAATTATGAATAATCAATGAATAAATTCAAAAAAACTAGAGAAATGTATCAAAATGTGTTATTCCAAAAATTTACATTATTATATCATGATATATTTACTAATTATTCCTATAATAATTAAATGGATGTTTATAGGTCATGTTTTAGAGCAAATGAGGACTTACAATCATAGGTATTTTACATCATGTTGGTATATAGTAATATTTATGTAAATTCCTGTAAATATTTAGGATGAAATATTAATGAATTAAGGTTCATTATATTTCTTATTGGTGTTACATGTTATGAGATTGGGTATTTAGAGTATTGAATTGATAATAATTGTGATAATCATTTTATCAGGGATTAGTGAATATATGAAAATAAAATTTGATGGAATGATGTGGTTGTAGAATTGATTTATCCATTGGGGTGATTTGTTCTTTATTTGATACCATATATATAATTATATTGATATAAGAATAAAAAAATATCCTTAGTTGTTTAGACTAATAAATATTGTGATTACTATTGTAAAATTTTCGTTAAACATATACTATAGGTTCCTTTTAATAAGATATTGTTTTCACTTTTCTGGTTAGTTCCAAATATCATATATCTAGTTCATTGACATGCCCGTTCTTATATATATTACATGATTATAATATAATAAATATTATTTTGGGATAAAAACATTATACAACAGATTTAGTATTCTTTATTTATGAAATAATCATCAAAAAATTCGATGAGAGTCATTTTGTTTATTCTTCATTATTTATTTCAATATATATCTATAGAAAATTTATAAGGGAATATAGTTTTTAAAAAAATAATATAAGCACAAATTCACTTGCTCACTCTCAAGGATTATCAATACATGTTCATACAATTAAATTAGTATCCAAGAATAGATTTCCCTTGATGATATCTTGAAATCCTACCACGGAACAAAATAAGCCAGTTGATAAAAATTTCATTAAAATATTTTCTAGAAAATGTTTTATCTATAATTAGATACAATTGTTACAAAAATTGTATCCCTAGTATATAATGTTATAGGTACTACTATTCAAGGCCTCGTAGTTCAAATTTAAAATTCCACAAGATTCCAAATAAAAATAATTATATTGAAACTAACAGAGAATCTAATGATACACTAATATATTCATTATTTGATGAATAGTTAACCAAGGCGATGTGATGAATTACTAATATTGAAATTTGGAAATAACATCACAGCTTAAATGGACTAATATATATGTGAAACAATAGAAACTATAAATTTTTAGATAAATGTTTAAAATATTAGTATATATGAATATGAATATTTAGTTCTTTTTATATTATATGTTAATATTATTTTATATTCAATAAAAGGATATAGGGATATGATCGATTATAATATAGTTATAATGAAACATATTAGAATACTACTATATAATTTTAATTTTAGGGTATCATTAATAAAGGACATAGAGCATAATGATTTCACTAACAATTAAATTCACTAAAATATATTTAATAATTACATGACAAGTGGATGTTCTCTAATAGTATATGAATGAAGGGGAATTAATTTTATTTCAAATCAATCATGGGTGAAAAAAGATATAATGAAAAATCCATTCTAAAGAAAAATAAATTACATAATATTTTTCTATGATTCTTAATATTTTGTCATGATATATATCTATTGGGAGGAATGGTAATTTCCAAAAGAAATTTACCATCAATGTGTTACAATTATGGAATAATTATTTATTATATAGGAAAATATTGCAAAAACATAAAAATATAATATGAATTTGTAGAAAATAATAATTATTTAACCTATAAAGGTTATATTAGTGAAATTAATATTAGTTAAAATGCAGAACAAAAATGGTTAAAAATATTTTTAATAGAAATTTATTTTAAATTATAGAAGGGGTTTACAAATTAGTGAGAGAATCAATGATATAGAGATACAGATGTAATTCTCTAAAATATTTTTATACCACTTGAAATATATATGATTGATTCACCATAATATTTTTCATTTAACAATAATGAGTATTCTAAAAAAATGGGAATGGCACATAAAGAAGACACTGATGATGGAAGTAAATATGTGCTTATAATAAATATGAATGTGGATAGATGAGAATTCACATATCAAGTTGAGTTAAGAGAACAGAAAATACCTATGATTATAAAGATGATTTAATTGAGTAATTAATAAATTTAATACCTTATATTATAGGGACAAGAATATTATAATTATATAACTCCACTTTTATATTTCTGTATGAAAATATGGTCTGATTTTAGTATAAAATAATTGATGTGTAATAAAAAAGGGATAGTAAAATGCATCTAATAAAATTATAATGGACGTATATATCAATTCTACAATAAAAAAATCCATTATTTGTACTTTTTAAAATAGTGATTGTGGTGTTAATGAAACTACATATAATAGTTATCAGATGATAATCATGATTTATTATGATATCACGAAAAAATATTAATATTATTAACTGAAAAAAAAGAATAAAATACATAATATAATCAAATTTAAACACTATAAAATTCATATAAAATATCTATTTCATTATAACAAATAAAGTTTAGGATGAAATAGGATAGTCTAGTTAATACATCTCAACACTATTTTGAAAATCGATATATATAGAATCCGATTTAGACAAACCATTTCTAGAAAAGAGTGTGGTTTCATAGATATTATGAGTTATGTGGTGTGATTGGACATAAATCATACAACTAAAGATATAATATAATTCTTACTAGAGTACCGATAGTGTATATATCAATAGGGAGACATCCACAACAAGTAATAAATTTTCCATGCATCTTCACCCAAATAAGAACACTAAGATGAAAACATTATTGACTATCTATAATTAACAATTAAAAGATGTGCTAAAGAAGAATAAAAATCGAATGAATTTGATTCATTTATATATAAATGATATTATAATATTTAGATGAATATAGAAACCAAAATAATTATGATAATATGATATAATATACATTTAATGAATTATTATATGATAATAAATTGAATACAGATAGTTGATTCTCTTCCAACATGACTATATATTCGAAAAATGTAAAGGTCAAAAATTTGGATAATAGGAGATAATATCTTTTTGAAATTATAGTATTCTATAAAATAAATGTAATTCAATAGTTAAAATTTACAATAATCATATCAGTCCTAAAAATGGGTTATATATTGATGATTTATAGAATACCACACTAAAGAATTCAAAAAAATTTGATGATGGAAATGTACTATTATATAGATGAAATGGACGCATATGCAACAAAATAAATGATTGATTTTTTTATAAAGCTAAAAATCAAGTGATATTTTTTAAATTGGAGGGGTAATTTGAAGTTAATACCTAAGACTACAAGATACTGAAAGAATGAAGAATATACGGTTTGGTCATATTAATGAAAATAAAGTGATTAATTTAATCAATAATAAGAATATGAAGTATTTAAATATTTATAGAAGGAAATAATTTTTCAAAAAAACATTAAAGAAGAGGACAATGTTGGTATAGACCTATAAATTATATTTTAGTGAAAGATGAAAACCATTGGAACTGATACACTCTGAAGTATATGATTCAATGATAATGAAAAAACTAATTAGAGACAGTTATTTCATCACATTAATAAATTATTTTACTATAATGTAATGTATCAATTTGACATCACGTGAAAATTTATTTTTAAAAAGTATTAAAAACATTGTATGATTCTAGAGAAAAATGTCTCCACTAAAATGTTTTGGATCAAATTATGTAATTCTATATTCCAATGGATAATACATACACTATATAGACAAAGATGTTATCAAAATTGATTTCAGTTCGAGGAACACTTGGAATGAAAATGGGGTGGAGAAATAAATAGAAATGTGAAATATTAAAATTTTGAAAACTATTCTTACATATCATGGAACATCATTGATCATTTAGTTACATGACACTACTAAAACTATGATTATTAAAAAAAATATTTCATAAGGCCCAAATATAACACAATATCCCCAAAATTTTGTATAATGATTAATAAAATAATTAAATATATTAGAGTTTTTTTTCAATATTTATTAAGTGAAATGGAAGAACATGAACAAAATTGAAATAATAGAAGATAGAATATTGATTAGTTATAAAATATATGGATGATTTTATTGATGTTATGACTATATTTCTATAAAGATTATTAATTATAAGGACTATACTGTATTTTAAATTGTAGTTGATGTTAGTAAATTTATAGTTGTAGTTAGTGAGGTTGCTTATTTTGATTCTATAATAGATATAGGGATTGAAGAAATTGTACACCATTAGCATGATGATGATGATTCAATATATACTAGTGGGGGAGGTGAAAAAAGAGGTGTACATGTACATGTTCAAGGTATAGTGGTTATGTTGATACATATTTTATAATTGGAAATTGTAATCAAGGTGTTTAGTCTAGAATTAAAATTTTACTAATTAGTTACATAATAATTATTTTAAATAGTAAAAAAATTAATATTGAATAATATTACTTATAAATTATTAGATCTATGAAATGAATAATTAGCTTCACCGAAATTAAAATAATATGACACTATAATTTGTTCTGAGATCAGAGGGGAAAATTTTATGAGAATCAATCTAATTTTTGGGAAAAAATTAAATTATAAGAAAGATGATTCCAGAATCCAGTACATGCATGTGTGAAAGGTTACAATCAAATTCAAGGTATTTATTTTGTCAATAAACATTTTTTATTAACAATATATGAATCCATAATAATCAATCCATAATTTTCTAAATGACGAAACATCAAGTATTTTCATAAGTATAAAATTTCTTAATTTCATAATATAATCTAAATGAGTAATTCTATATTGTAATTCCTAAAGAATGTATGACTGATAATAGATGGTGAAATGTTTTTATATTAACTAATAATTCAAATATACTAATTCAATATATGTGTAAATGTTATATCATGTTATATTAGTATATGAGTACTAAGGAGTTCATGCAGGGATTTATTGGATGAAATATATATATTTAAATGAAAAAAATTGTATCACAACTTGTGATTATTTATATTTATGACATAAAATATTATAGGTAAAATTGAAGTGTGTGTGATTTTTTCTCGAAAAAGTTTTTGAAGTTATTTGAAATGTATTTATAGGGATAAATATAATTTTTCATGTCTCTAAAAATATACCTAATTTTTATCATTTTATCATTTAAAAAGAAAAAAATGATATTATTTTTAAAAAAAATTGGAATTATGGAATCACAAAGTGTGTCTACTCCTCTACTAGTATGGATGATGAAATTAAATGAAAGTAATAGAAATCAAGAAAAAGTAAAAAAATTAGGCATTTAAAAAAATAGAATTTCGTAAAATTATGGATATATTTTTTACTATCACACAATTTTTTAGATTTCATTAAAATCCAAAGGGATGAAATTTAACTATAACTATGGGAATCTTTTGATATATCTCATATACTTCCATATTTGGGGTTTTACGTATAATCATGGAAAAGTTGATTTAAATGTTCTTACATGTGGCTAAATGATAGAAGACATTAATTATAAAAAATTCACCCCAAGTGGAGCATTATTAATTGA
The DNA here is from genome assembly GCA_963277665.1 of Viscum album. Taxonomy (NCBI): domain Eukaryota; kingdom Viridiplantae; phylum Streptophyta; class Magnoliopsida; order Santalales; family Viscaceae; genus Viscum; species Viscum album. The sequence continues at coordinate 859,768,044 of OY728152.1, read as the reverse complement.
TGATAAATGTATAATATGTAATTAAAAGTAAAAGTCATCAGTGACATTCAACTGAACTAATAATGAATATATGGGTGCACTAAATTTAACTAGCTAAATGATATGGATGAAAACATATATTGATGAAATAAGTTTTTAAATAGGAAACCCATTTGTTATTTACATTGATAACAAAATTTTTATAAATGTATCTATTAATCCTTTTCATAATTCTATGGAAGAATAGATATAAAAAATATTTCATGAAAGGGAACATTGTGTGTTTGATATTAATTCGTTAATTTTTTAATTAAATAAAGAAATTATAAAATATAAACTAATGACTAAGCCATTTTAAATGTTAAGGTGGATAAGGAGACAATTACATGAACATTAAAAATTAGGTATGAAAATTCATGGTTCCCCACAATTTTATCATTCATAAATTCTTCAGGAGGTGTTTTCTATATGCGAGGAAATATTTCTCCATATTTTTTGAACTATTATTCATTTATGAGTTGAGTTTTCGTGGATAATATTTTTAATTTTTATTATATTTTATTTAAAATTTATATTCATAATTTCTATTATAAGTTGTGTTTATTATAAATTTTATGACTAATTTGATAACAATTAAATTATATACCACTCTTTCCCACATAGACATGGAGGTGATTAATTGAAGGGTATTTTCTATTATAAATTTTTGTAAATCACTTTTATATGGTCAATTTAGAATAATTTTCAGTCCTGGGGTGGAGAAATGATTTTTAAATACATAAATCATAAAAGGTGTATATTATTAAGACCTACATAGGATAAAATTATTTTTTAAAACACTAATTATCATTTGAGGATGAACGAAATTTTCATTGTGTATATGATTGTTGATGATAATGAGGGCACTCCATATAATATTATATATAATGAGGAAAATGTTTAACTAAATAAAGAGAAAAATATTGTTCTCCATATCATTATTAATAATTAACAGAAATGAAAATAAATTCATTGGTGTAAGAGAACCATTCATGTGGTTTGGAGAAACCACACAAAGTGTACATAGTGATATGGAAATCAGAGTAAGTGTCAATGACCTATTGGATGATGTTATGATATTTATGAATTGTATGTAGAAATTAGAAGTTAGTTTATTTCATAGGAATAATATATTAGAGAATATAATATTTTTAAAATCCCATGGAAATAATGGGGAAATATTATTGTATATTCTGGAAATAGATTGAATTATTCATAGTCTTTCAATGGTTATTTGAAGTGGTTGATAATTACCAGATTTGAATTGAATAATTCTTTGTTAAATATGAATAAATATGGATTTTTATGTTTAATTTGGGAAATTACATTGTTTTAAATCATAGGATAAATTTTTCAGATATGTGGTTTTATATGATAGGCTATATTTTTTTTAAATAGTGACTTAATAAGATTGTCTGACCATTTCATAAATTATATTCTATATTATATTATGTGTGGAGTTATAAAGATATATTAGGATTTTAGGATAGAATAGATTGGTATGTTGGCTAAAAATTGTGATTTGTGGAAAATGTTACATATGTATCATTATATAATATCATGCTAACATCTGAATGTTCGAGCTCATATAGAATTATCTATATCATATGTTATAAAAATCATGTAGTCTTAAAATATCTACCTTTAAATGTATATCTAATAACATATAGTTACCATAATATCTATAAAATATATATTATTTTTTATGATATTTATTTCATAAGATATGAAAATATTAGGATTCATTTAATATTATAATATCACTTTGTAACATCATAAGAAGTAATGTTCAAAATTTACGTTGAAAATAAGAAATTTTTCAAATAAAAAATTCAAATTACTATAGAATTATAATTTATTTTTTTAATAATAATTAATGTTGTAATATCATGATGTTGTTATATAACATTCTTGAAGTTTTAGTTAGAAAACATTAAACTACAATATGACGCACCAAGATCAAAGTATATACAAAACATTTTTCATGAAGTTATGTTAATTTATATTCATCTGGATTTTGTTGGATAAAACAGATAATTAAGGTATAGATTACATTATATTGTTTGTTGACATTTTGAGACTGTATTGTTGAGTCAATAAGGTTTTTCTTGTGACTTTTCCATTCCTTCATACTTGGGGGAGAATATTATGATAATAAGGTTTCCATATGAATTTACCATTACTTCTTTTTTTGAAAATCAAAACCACCTTATCTCATGGAAAATTTCATTTTACCCTGTGTTTTACCTCTATAAAGAAAATGTTCCTTCCCTAAGAAAATTTATCCTTACCATGTTTTCATTGTTCATATCATAATTTTCCTAAGTGTAAAATTCAGATTATAACTATATCCTCAGAATCTTATAAATACCAAGATATGAAGCATTCTGTTTTAGGATCCGGATTCTCAATGTTCTAGTTACGAACTCTGCTGGGTTATAACTTCGAATCTGAATAGGAATTCTAGTTACGAACTCTTCTGAGATCTGACTCCGAATTTTGAATACAAATTCTTGTTACGCACTCTTCTGCGTTCGGACTTTGAATAATAAATATTAATTCTGGTTACGAACATTTCTGAGTTCTGACTCTGAGTCATCTGAATACAAACTCCAAACTCTTATGAGTACTGACTTCGAATTCTCATGAACTCTAACTCTGAATTTTTATGTTCTGGTTCCGAATTCAAGTGAATACAGATTCCAAATTTTCTAGAAATTCATACTCTATAATTCTATAGAATTCAGGTTCCGAATTCCATAGAAAACAGAATCCGAATATCCTTATATTATAGCTCCAAATTCATTTTTGGTTAGACTCAAAACTTTCATTTTTTTAAATTCCGAATATTGGATTTTAGTTGTATAACTATATTTTTTTATACACTTGTTTTGTTATAAAACGATGTCATGAATTCACTTATTAACTAATCATGGTTTCAGTGACATGTATATAGGTCCCTCCAAAATTCTAGGAAAAATATGACCGTTGGAAGAGGGAGTCGACCATTAAAGTCGTTCCTATAAATAAGAGCACATTTGAAATAGATCAAAAAAAAGTTGATCAATCTAGAGATTACGTGCTACTAAAGTGATTTCTAGAGAGAGGCTTTATTGCTTTGTGTGTACTGAACTTCTTGTTCAGGTTTTCTTTGACCGACTCTGATTGTTTCTGTGTACAGTTGAGGGCTTCTGGGGATAGGAAGATAGAGGTGTCGACTACCTTGAAGTTGAGGGATTATATGCTGAGGAATAAAGAGGTGCCCACTACCTTGATGTTGAGGGCATGGGGTGATAGCAAGATAGACACTGATCTTCGTATCGAGGGATTACCCTAGTGTGGGTAAGAGAGACTTTATTGAAAGTATAAATCAAGAGACCATTATCCATGGTTGTGGATACCAAACTCTTTGGGTTAAAATATTTACTACTTTTACATGTTTTGTTACAAGTTTTCCACTGCATTTGTATTGTGGAGGAAAGTATAAATGTCTTATACTTGCTTATACATGTACTCTAATTTAGTTAGATTCTATACACATTGAGGTAGAATCTTAATCATTTTAAGCTTTCATAAAGATTCATTTTCCGGAACCATCATTTCAGAATTGCATTCTCAGAATCACTTTTCTGGAATCAATCACATGTGTAGAACTAGAGTTTTTTTGAATTACCTTGTTTATCCTTGTTAAACATAACCATATTTAAAAGTTACAATGAAATTTTTTAAAGTAAACAATTCACCCCCTCTTGTATTTTAATAATCATTTGATACTTTACTCAGTACCACTTTTATGTTGATCCTACATTTGGTATTATAAAGTATATCATACTCACATACCATCTCACCAATTGGTATCAAAGTAGGTGACAATATACTCTGAAAAAATTCCTAAATTGGTATTAGAGGTTGGAAACCTCATTTCCTGAACAAATTAAACAATTGGTATCAGAGCATTGGTTCAATCTGAATTAATCACATGATTACATTCAGAAGAGAATTCATCTTATTCATTTCTCAGAATCAGCTTTTCAGACTCATAAAGTTCATATTCATTTTTTCATATAGATACTCTTTTTCTATATTTTCCATGCTTAGTAATATTTTCCTTGCATACAAACCATTATTACGAACAAGTTTTCATGGATAGATTTTTATATATGATGTAAGGAATCAATATTTGTTCCATAGACAATATCAATCCAACTAGACCGCCTATTTTTTATGGAAATTATTACGAATATTGGAGAGATCGCATGAAGAATTTCATTGTCAATACTAGTGTTGATAATTTTTTTATACTTACTGGAATATATTAAATCACTAAAAAACATGTTAGTACCTTTACCAATCAATAAAAGATTGAATATCATATAAATTATAAGGTACGCAATACTTTCTTTACTCCCTAACTAGAAATATATATATCCAAATTTTATCTTGTGAAGCAGAAAATTGTATTTGGAAGAAACTTGAAGTTACACATTTTGGTACTTCTAAAGTCATGGAGATAAGAAGAGATATTTTGAGAGATGAATATCATGGCTTTATCATTCTATATGGAGAACCTATAAGCTAATTTCAGCAAATGTTCATGACTATCGTGAATAGCTTATGGTCTATGGTACAAAATTCGTTAGATGATGAAGTTCTTGTTGATAAGATCATTGATATTAGGCCAAATGAGTGGGAATCCTTGAGGACATAAATTGATAAGAACAGGAATGTCACCCATATTTCCTTAGATGAGTTGTTTGAACTCTTCTTCAGCATGAGACTAGGATGAAGATAGATGCTAAAAACGTGAAAAAGTAGAATGGGAATGGAGGAGTAGCTTTTACAACTACTTCAAGCCATATGAAATCCAAAACTTCTGAGAGAGTAACTAGATCCATTTCTAAGAATATTATTATACAATACGAATCTAGTGGATATGAATCTTCTGAAAATGAGTTATAAAATCTTGCTCGAAGGATGAACAGGTTTTTTGGACAGAAGAATTTCCAATCCAAATATAAGAAAAAGGAAAGGAATGACAATAAAGATTCAGAAGTTACATGTTAGGAATGCAAGAGAGCTAGACATATAATACCTGATTGTCCTATGCCTAAAAGAAAGGAAAGAAAGGAAAAGAATTAAAAGAGAAATAGAAAGATGTATTACAAGTCTAAAGCTAAGAAAGTCTTGAATTCTAATGACACCTACTATGCTAGTGGTGGTGAATCTTCAGATGAATCTTTAGATTATGAATCTTCTAGATAGAAGAATATTGGTCTAATAGCCAGAATACCTATTGAAAATCATTTTTTAATGTCTAAGGTACACAATAATGAATGAATGAACAATTTTTCTTTAAATTCAAATTATAGTAATGATAAATACTATGAATCTTCAGATGAAGAATCTTCTTCTAATTAAGATAATACATTACCATCCTACGAAGAAGTTTCTAGGTTTTCCCAGCCCCATTTAATTGAGAATTCAAAACTAATGAAAAATAATGATAGGAAAAAACCTAGGAATACAATTCTTACTAATGAAATATCAGATATTTCCAAAGATCTTGGTAAGAAAATTTTTTATTTCGAAAGTGTTTCAAAAAATTCTGTGGAAGTAAATTTTGTGAAGAATAAAAATTCTAAATATCTAGAAAATGTAATATCTAGGTAAAATGGTATCGATCCTAGATCTAGTTCCAAATGAAATGTTATAGAAGCCAAGAAATTGGTTATCAAACTAAAATCCAAAATACATTACTTTAGGATGTGTTTTTCAAAAATTACCTTAGGAAAGGAAAATTTTGATGAAATATATTCTCAAATCTGACCTCTAAGGAATAGTTCTGGTTTTGGTAACACATGTTCTATAACCGATTTTTAGCAACAATTATTTTGTTCCTCAAAGTGCTTTATTCTATACTAAGTGTCAGTTTGGTGGAAACTGTGCAAAAAATTGTTCCTTAAACAAAACCAATTCTTTATGATTTCATAAAGCCTATTTTTCTAAAAAGATATGGGTTCCTAAAATCTTGCTTTCTGAGAATTCCAGAACCAAGCATGTTTAGATTCCAAAAACCTAACTTTTCGTATTTTCAGGAAAATAGTGATGTTACCAATAGCAGTACTTGGTACATGGATAGTGGATGTTCCCGGCATATGACTGGTAACAAAAAATATTCTGAAAAGATTATCAAGATGAAATGAGGAAAAGTAACTTTCGGAGATAATGCTCAAGGAGAAATTATTGGTGTAGGTAACATCGTTATTCTTTGAGAAACATTGATTTCAAATGTTTAATTCATTAAGGGTCTTAAGAACATAGACATTAGGCATCACATTCTTAGGGATCAAACAAAAAAATTATATATCATTCTTCAACTCATCGGAACACAAGATCAACTAGGTGATATTTTCACCAAATTTTTACCCTCCGATAGATTTGAATACATTAAACAAAAGTTAGGTATGATAACTGTTAGGTAGTCTTCCATGTTAAATTTTTTTTGAAAAAAACATCCTTATAGTAATAAACTACATTTCATAGAGGGAGTACATTTTTTTGTTTTTCATTTTTTTCGTAATGATGTTTTTAAAATTTTTCGTAAAGAATTGTTTCAAATTTTTCATAATGAAGTTTTTGATGATTTTTTAATGACTTGTTTCATGTCTCTCATAATGAAGTTTTTTATATTATTCATAATTAATATTTTCATATTTTTCGTAATGATGATTTTCATGTTTTTCAAAATAAATTTTTTCATATTTTTCATATTGGAGTTTTCTCAAAATTTCTGTAATGATGTTTTATCAAAATTTTCGTAATATAGTTTTTTCAAAATTTCTATAGTGGTGTTTTTTTTAATTTCTGTAATGGAGTTTTTCAAAACTCATTGTAATGATAATTTGCTAAATTTTTTTGTTGTATATAATTTTTTTAATGAAAATTTTTGTAATGAATATTTCCATAATGAAGATTTTCATAATGAAAATTTTCTTAATAAAGATTTTTGTAATGAAAATCAATGTACTCTATTTTTTCATACTCATGTTTTTTTTTGGAATCTAAATTCCTTCAAGATGAATATTCCACAATTTGAATAATTCTCCTTAAAATCCAAATGGTATGATTATTTCTTGTGTTTTCTTAACCACCTTTTACTTGATGGTAGTTTCTTTTGTTTTTAAAATATTCTCAGACTCTATTTTTCTTAAATCCGATTATTTTCCTCTAAAAACCTCAAAAGATTCGATCCTACCAAATATAACTTCTATCTATCATTTCAACCGTAAGATCATATGAGAAGAATTCTCAGTCGTCAGATTGAGATGGGAATTTGAAACGTCACTTCAAACACCTATATAAAGGACCCCCAAAGGGTTGTCCCACAGCGATGTCATGCCTTTGCATGTCGAAGATCTGCCCTCATACAAAAGCTTGTTCTGAACATCTCAGAGTTTTCTCATGTCCGAATGTCTGCAAATTAATCCTCTCATAAAGATATGTCTACTGTCAAGACGATTTCACAGTGGAAGATTTATAGGGAGAGTTTGGGGAATCTGAATTTCTTCAACACGTATGATTCTATAATCTCTAAGAACATCAAGTTCAATGGATGGGAAATTGTTTCCAAATCAAAGCCATGGGATCAAGACTTGGTGTATCCGGATTCTCTTATTGAGTTTTATGAGTCCATTTGTTTCTTTAAGGAAGAATTCAGAGAGAATTTATCTTTCAAAAGATGTGGAAAAACCTATGCTTTATCTTACACTAAGGCAGCCAGCTTAGTTAAAGTTCCATTCGAAGGGGAAGCTGAATATTGTTCCAATATGTTGCCTGATGTCCAAGGAATTTTTGTCAAGGTAAAAGCTATGTATTTTATTGGACATACAGATTTCAAGACTACAAAGATTACTCACCTCTTTAAAATAATTATATACATGAATTGTGGGTTCGGGGTTTTATCATTCCAAGAAAAGGTGATAAAGACACCTTGAAGAAAAGTGACATGTTCATTTAATTTTTTCTAGTGAATCTGAGGATGGTAAACTTGATGAAGTATATTCTCATTATGATTGGGTATATTAAGAATGGGAACATGAATGCTCAGATTATTATGTACCCGACCATTATTCCCAAGATTATTGTTCGATGCTTGGAGTCCTTAAAAATCCATTGCTGTTCAAAGTTGAGGAATTTCAATGTTATGATAATTAGTGATGATACTCTCAAGAGGATGAAATTTGGTTTCTCTAATGAGAAAGTATAATTCTATGACTTACCAGAGGTAGAGGCCAAAGCTGCTTCGAAGGAACAAGAGGTTCCTAAACCATCGAAAAAGGAGGAAAGAAGTGGAAGACGAAGGAAGTGGTAGAAGAAGGAAAAATATCAGAAGCTAAAGAAACTCAATCCGCACCTCCAAAACCCAAGAAGCAGAAAGCCTATCCAGATGAGGTTGTTTCCATGTGGAGGGAAGAAAAATAGAATCGGAAGGAAGGAGAGCCACAGTTTCTCTTCGATCCAGCAGAGGCTAACGATTTGAAAGAAAAAGAAGTCGATGAGCTTGAGAAGCAAGCCAAGGAAAAGATGAAAAGGAAGAAAGTGTATGAGGATGAAATTGTGCCATCCCATCTAAGGGATACGGAAATAGCATCCAACAATATCCCAGTAACGACATCGTTCTTTATTGAGACTTTACCTGAGACTCTGGGGAAGAACTTTTTCACCTCGGAAAAAACCCTACAAAAAATTGTTGAAGAAAAGGTAGTTGATGAAAAAGGAGGAGAAAAGGTTGAAAGTAGTGATGGAACTGGAGACCGTATAAAGAAAGTTGAAGATTATCAGTAAAAGAAACCCCATCCGAGATACAATCAATATGAACTTCTGATGTAGTGTCTTCAAAGCTCCCAACTTTTTGGAAGGATGAGGAAGGTGAAGATGAGAAGGGTGAAGAAGAGGTTAATAAATTGTCTGAGGAATAAATATATATTCATCACATTATACACCTTGATGATTCTGAGGATAGAGCTGAGAAGGAGAAAGTAGATAAAGATAATATTGTTCAGTTGTCTGACAGTGAACATAAATCCATAGATGAAGAATCTATTCCGAGAACCGATAAAGGGATACATGTGGTTGACGAGTATACGCCTACAAATGCTGTTTCAATGAATAAGGAATTTGATATATCATCCAAGAGGAAGATTTTTGATCTAGAGAAAGAGCCCTCACTAAGAAAAGTATCATATTCGTAATCATCTTCTCTGGGAAATGATTTCGTAGTATAATCCATGAAGAAGCCTATTGGGACAATTCTGATTTTCCAAAGCATTGATTCCAGATGCCAGATGCTTCAACATACTTTAAACCAAAAATCAGATTCAGTGTCCATGGTGATGGAAAAGTGTGACAAAAAGAGGTATATTTCAAATCATTCCTTGTCAACTATTAATCCCACAAAAGATCTTTCAAGAAAATGGACAGCTCGTCAAATAATTTAGTTGATGATTTAAGAGAGCTTGATGAGTTTCAATATGATTTCAAGGAATATTTTGATACTGAAGATAGTAAGATCAAGTATATCATGACTAGAATTGAGGAAAAGATAACACTTGAGAAAAATACTCAGATTCAGGAGGTCAGGGACCTGAATGAGAATTTCGACTCTGTTGCTCAGAGCTGAAAGAGAGAATGGGATCTCTGGATCGATATTGAAGAGAAGCTTGTGAAGAAATAAGACTAGTTGAAGGCTTAGACAGGGGATCTAAAGGCTTAGGATTAAAAGATCAAAGCATTAGAGAAGAAATAATTGGAAGACCAAAAGTTGCTAAAGAAGCTTAAAACCATAGTAAAAAATTGATACCCAAGGGGAAGGATGGAAAATAACTCTGATATTTTGTTGTATTTTCATTTCTTCTTCCAATTCTTCCAATATTAATGAAATTTTGGTTTCTCATTTATGTTTGTAGGATTTGTACTAATATTTCAGGTACCATAATTTCTTTTTTGTTTCCTCAAATTCAATTTTAAAATCACAAAGGGTGAGAATGGAAAAATAATTCTATGTAAATAAGAAATATCCCTAAGTAAGCGGGAGTTTATCTAAGGTGGTGTTTTCATACAGAGATTTCCACACTCAAGATAATGAAAAATATCATTGCAGAAATCTAGAATATGATCCTTAGTGTTCCAAATCCTAAGGGGGGTTAGTCGTATTCATCTTTTCCAATGTGAAAAGGGAGATAAGTTCTTATTCAAAATCTAGAAAAACAATTCTACGTCTTATTATTTTTTTCATGAGGATGTTTGTTCTTTCAAAAAAGGGGAAGATTTTTGAGTCAATTAGGTTTTCCTTATGAATTTTCCATTTTTTCATACATGGGGGAGATTTTTAAGACAATAATGATTCCTTATTACTTTACCATTTTTTATTGTTTTGAAAATAAGAAACACCTTATCTCAAGGAAAATTTCATTTTTCCTTGTGTTTTACTTCTATAAGGAAAAATTTCCATCCCCAAAGAAATTTATCCTTACCATGTTTTCATTATTTATATCAAAAGACTTCTTATGTGTAAAATTAGGTTTGTAACAAAAACCTTGGAATCTTATAAATACCTAGATATGAAGCAATCTGTTTTAAGATCTGAATTCTCAGAATTATGGTTACAAACTCTTCTATGTTCTATCTCTAAATTCTAAATATGAATTCTGGTTACGAACTCTTCTGAGTTCTGACTCTGAATTATGAATACGAATTCTGTTTACGAACTCTTCTGAGTTATGACTCCGAAATCTGAATACAAATTCTGGTTACGAAATTTTTCGATGTCTGACTCTGAGTCCTTTGAATACAGACTCTAAACTCTTATGAGTTCTGACTACGAATTTTCATGAACTCTGACTCCAAAAATTGTATGTTCTGGTTCCAAATTCTTCGGAATCCAGATTCTGAATATCCTTGAAATTCAGACTCTGGAATTCTATAGAATTCAGGTTCTGAATTCCTTTGAAAACAGAATCTGAATATCCTTTTATTATAGACTCCAAATTAATTTTTGGTTAGACTCTGAACTATCATTTTCTTACATTCTGAATGTTGTATTTTAGTTATGTAACCATATTTTTTCTTAACCTTGTTTTATTGTAAAATTATTTCATGCATTCAGATACTAAATAATCATTGTTTGAGTGACACATGTACTAGTCCCACTGAACTTCAACGAAAAATATGATCATTGGAAGAGGGATCTGATCATTGAATTCATGCATATAAATAGGATATCATTTTAAAGAGCTTACAACAAGTTGGTCAATCTAGAGATTACATGCTGCAGAATTGATTTATAGAGAGAGAGGCTTTATTGTTTTGTGCGTACTGAAATTCATGTTCATGATTACTTTTTGTGACTCCGATTATTGTTGTTCATAATCGAGGGATTTCGGGGATAGGAAGATAGAGGTGCCTACTACCTTGAAGTTGAGGACTTACTTGATAAGGAAGAAAGAGTAGTCAATTACCTTGAAGATGAGGGCTTTAGTGCCGAGAAATATAGAGGTGCTGACTACATTGAAGTAGTGGTCTTCCATGGATAGCAAGACAGACTCCGATCTTCGTATCGAGGTCTTACCCTGTTGTGGGTAACACATACATTCTTGAAAGTATAAATCAAAGGACCTTTATCCAAGGTTGTTGGATACCCTACTCTTTGGGTAAAAATATTTACTACTTGTTACTTGTTTTGTAACAAATTTTCTGATGCATTTTTATTGTTGAGGAATTTATAACTATCTTATACTTCCTTATACTTGTACTCTGATTTTTCTAGATTCTTTACACTTTAAGGTAGAATCATCGTCATTGTAAACTTTCATTACATATCATTTTTCGGAACCATATTTTCATAATTGCATTCTTGGAATAACTTTTTCGGAATCAAGCATGGGTGTAGAACTACAGGTTTTCTGAATTACCTTGTATAAACATGTTAAACATAACCATCATTAAAAGTTCCAAAGTAATTTTTTAAAGTATACAATTCACCACCCTCTTGTATTTTAAGAATTACTAGATACATTACTCAGTATCTCTTTTATTTCGATCCTACATTTGGTATTACAAATTATATCATACACACATACCATCTCAATATGCCTTCTATAGATTTTAGGAGTTGAGAATTATATAAATTGTTTTAAAATATTTTAGTGAATATTGGAGAAGAAATTAGAGGGAATGAAATAGTTCAGGAATCGATATATGATTTCTCAGAATATGTTATGAGTGTTATGAAATGACCTAGATTGTAAATGTGAGAACATGAAGAAAAATAAAATAATATGTTATTTAAAAAGAGGCACATGATTCATGTTTCTAATCTTTTATCAAATATCAAATATTTTCTCTATTAAAATAATATTATATACAACACTATCTATTTTTTCATCCTATATTTTTTATATTTTTAAATTTTCATATAGATACATTATGAAAATGAAATAGTAGTTTTGTGTGTATGGGATACAACCCAATATACAATGAGGATTTATTTATCCCTTAGAAGATGAACAATATTACAAAATGTGATACAATCCATTTATATTAATATACATCACATGTATGATTAAATAGTAGATGTATATGAATAATAGAAGATGTATTTTAAAGAATAGTATAGGAATATATTCTTATCCCCATAGTTCATATCATCAAATTAATTATCCTTATACATATCAATATTCTTCCCAATAAAAAAATATTTTATTTAGATTTTATTTCATGTCATTAAGATATATCACTATATCTTCTCATTTTAATCCCACTATAATTACATAATCTTTATGAATCCTACATTATAGTTTTTAGAAACTATCAATAACATATATCATTTCATATTTTATTTAAAAATGATCATATTTGGAACTACTGGTGTCATTCAATGCATGAAAGATTTCATTATTGATTTTATGAATATTAAATTTCCCATAACATAATTGATTTTGAATTATTGTTCATCCTGGTAGTGTAATTATTTTTATAATGATCAATTCTATTTCTGGAATCAACGTTGTTGATAGATGTGTATAATTTTTTCCAGATTCACGGTAATCACTTTCATTGTTTAACATCGTCATATTCAAGTCTCATTTTCTCATTATAATGAATATTTATATATGAAAATATATGTGAAAATATATATTGACTAATTTTTCAAATAATCCAACAAATTTGGTAACATGTATTTAATTATTTAATGAAATCATACCCATTAACTATCAATTTCATCCCTGGTATCATTCTCAAAATATTTTCCAAATAATTTAAATACTGTATTATCTTTAAATTTTGGAGTTTCTTATTTTTTTTAATATTTCTGATAAGTAAAATTACATAATTTAATATAGTCTATTTAAATCAAGTTCTTGATAATTTTAGAATAAATTATCTCTATTTTTATTTTGATTGGTATATCTTAGTTATTCTCTAACTAGGATATTTAATAGTATTCTATAACACAACATATATTGTAAACTTGTTAAAAAATTGAATAGAAACATTATATCAAATCCAATGAAACAATGACTATATAATATATGATTTTATTTTTCCAAGGGATCATATAGTTATATAGAGAGTACATAGAGTTAATATTGAGAAATTTTACTAAATTATTTCAATATAAACATTTACCCACATTTAGTACACAAATGTCTGTCTTAGTTATAATAATTGGATCAATTTATATATTCCAACCAAAAACTTTCCACATGGAAGATAGAATGTAAAATTTATTGTATCGAATGCAATTTTTAATGTATTGATCCAAATATGGTTTTCTAATTCTTGACATGATCAGGTATTGTTTGAAACAATAATTTTCTACTATTAATGAATTTTGTTACAAGGGGGTCATATTATCATGATTCCTTGGCAATTAAGAAAAAATCATCAAACTATCCATAGATAGTTGTATATTCTCCCACATTTTTTTATATTATCCCTCAATATATTATAATTTTAACTAAAACAAAATGGGTATGATAATTTGTATTCAAGTTACTTTAAGAGATTATATTCATCAAATACAAATGATGACCTTCGATTGATCTTTATAGTGAAATTAATGAACAAGTACTAAATAATTTAAGATGGAAATAATATGTCAATAATCTATTTTAAAAAATTATTATTTTCACCTCATTATGTGGTTCAACATTTTTTCATTATTTATGATGGACACATTGTTCTTTATTATTATTTTGAAGAATCATTATTACAAAAAATTCACTTACTAATTTACTTCAATGAAAAAAATATTTTTTGTTTATGTTGATCAATTTTCAATATTAGGGACATTAATCTTATGAAATACATTATTCATTACGCTAGATATTCATAACATCATTTTTAGGATCATCAAATATTAAATGAAAACCAAAATAAATAAGATAAAATATCCATATACTTTCTTTTAATATCTACTCTCTCAAACTGATAGATTAAATAATGATATCTTCTAATTTAATTAGACTAATTAATGAATTTAATTCCCATTAAATATGAAGATTCATCAATTTTATAGTTTTCAATTTCATTGAACTTGAATGAATAATAATTATTTAACTTTTAGTCCTCAGTTAGATTTTTTTCCGAGTTTCTTGAATCTCAAAACCAATCAATATTTTTAAATTGTAATATTGATATATTTAATCATAGTTAATCATCATTATATATTAAATTTAGATTAAAAAAATATTATGGGAAATTTATTTTAAAGTTAGCATCTTCTGATTGAATAACATTTACTAACATAATATTATTTGATCTAGAAATATTTTCAATATCTATATATAGTTATACCTTTTTACCCCATATTAAATAATAATTCATATGTCTTTTGACCTAAATATCAAACTATTTCTAGATTCTAGTTTTCTTTACCTATATCTCTAAATCAATATTAAAAATAACACCTTTGATATTTACTATTTATTATAGCTTCAAATATATTATCTAATGATCATTTTAAATTCATATTTCACATTCTCTGATTGTCTCAACTTATGATATCGTTATCATCCCATCATCCTAGATTAATTTATGTCATTTACATGACCATAATTTCAATATCTATACATATTATTATTCTACTCACCATAACTCAAAATATTTTAGACTTTTATAAATTATCATCATTCTATACTATATAGAATAAACTGTAAAATAATTATTCTATAACTATTGATTTTATAGATTTATTATTTCATCTATGAGATTTATTTTTACATCACTTATAATGGATCACTTATTCAATTTAAAGATTAATCAATCATAGTTTCATTACTAAAACACCTTTGTGGAAACTGAAGTTAAAACGACTAATAATTGATTCCACTTTAGGAAAAAATAAATAAATGATTTACAAATGGTTTTGAGGTTACTGATGAATAAAAAACATAATATGATAAAATTATAGATGAATACTGGCAAAATTTCACAATAATTCACACTTGAGGACTTTAATAGTTTAGTATCCTTGGAGAATATATACATAAAAAACATAATACATAAAAAATCATCAAAATTAATGAATATTCATAGTATTAGCCTTATAAAAATATCATACATATGACCTTACATCAAAACTAGGGAATGAAATACATAATAATAATTCATCATAGATTCAACGTTAAGGAAAATATGGAAGATGTCAACCATAAGAGATCATAGATGATTATAATGATATAATAACAAAGTCAAGTGCAATTCCTCAGTGAAAAGAATGATTATGCAGAATATAATATATCATTAACTTCAAAATCATGTCATAACTAGAAAAGGAAGTAATAATTTTTTCAATGTAGTCATTATAATTTAATATTCATAAACAAGAAATTCATCATCAAAATTATTGGAATTCATAATATGATAATAATAACTATTCATATTCATGTAAAATAATAATATTGTTTCAATATTTAGAAGCCATTATACTAACAAATTCAAACGTGAAAAAAATATTCCCAGTCATATGTTCAGATAATCATTTGAGATTTTCTAGAATCAATCCCAAAAACCCATTCATATATAGACATATAAACATTCTCAATCCTTTCCAAGATATTTATCCTCATCTCATGTGATATCTATTTTAAATTTCCCAATGTATTGGTAGTATATAACATACCCAGTCATCACAAAATAATATTCCATTCTTATTTATTCTCTAAGTTCATGAAAATATTTATCATATCAACAATGATTTCCCCATGGGAAATAAAACAAGTTTCAACAAGAACATAATCTTTAAATATCGACAGAAATAATGAGGTAGGAACCATTAAATCATGTCCCAAATTAATCATATATATAATCATGGGTTTTTTTATTGTGAATAATACCTTTCTAAGATTACTGGAAATATTATTTAGGAAATTAATTATTTCATATTGAACTCACTTATCTAAAATATATATATATATATATATATTATAGTAAACTATTTTTTCAAAAAAAATTAATCGTATAATCATTTGAATGAAGGTTCAATGAAAATCTCATTTATGATGATGATAAAAACTATTAATGCAGTATGTGTTAAAACAATGAATAATTTCTTACCACTGTAAAAAAAGTAAATCATTTAGAAATATAATAGAATACTCATTTTTAGAAATTTTATATGCATTAAAATATAGATAATTTTTTTATAAATCATTTAAGAATATTAAAAAAGTTACCCAAAATTTTTTACGCAATATATGGACATTTGAGAGTATGAATCTCAACAAATAATGAAATAAATTATGTTTTTTTATAAAAAAAACATTTTATTAATCATTTTATATACAAAAGCGTATAATATTACTATTACATGAAAATTACAAGAATAAAAATTAATTGAGTATATTTTTTAGGAATTATTTTTTAAAATTATATAATTTCCCTAATTATAAATTTAGCACAGATAATCCCAAAAAAACATTGTACCATAAAACCCATTCATTAAGTATCATCATGATTCATATGAATTTTAACATCCTATATAATAAATACTTCATAATTATAAATCTCAGGAAAGATAATATAACATAATATTTTACTATGTACCATCCATTTATAATTTCCAACTATTTAAAATTGACAATTCTTCTAAAAAATGGTAATTGATGTGAAAATTGTTCTCATTTAGATTCATTATAAAGTTTGATGGACTGAGTACATGAACTTTTTTCATGGATTCCAAATATTAATAATCAATATCATGAAATGAGTATCTTATTTATATTTATGTACACTTTTATATCCATTCAAGTAATGTGTTGATGAAAAATGGATTACATCACTTCATGGAGATGGTAGTTCTAATAAAAACATGACTTATGTTTCCAAGGTTTTATGGATGGTCAAAAATATTTATATATAATAAATCACTATTATAAAATAATTTTTATTTCATAAATATCATTTTTATTCATTAATTATATATTTATGACAATCCTTGGAAAACATAAAATAAAAAATAATCACTTCAGTTCGTGTACTTTGTAGCCCATGATACACCTGAATGATGATATCTCATTCCTATTGAAAACAATATAATAATGTATATTATATTTTATAATAAAAAATAAAAAATATATAAAAAATATAATTTATTTTAATTAAATAAATACTTATAAAGAAATTAAATTCATTTATTGAAAATGAATCATATTATTGCATCGAGGAGGTAGTGCACATGTATATATGACCTTTATTATTATTTCCTATTTTATGGGATGGGGGAGGAAAATTAGTATTTAATAACTGTGATAGAATCTCCATAAATTTTTAGAAACAGTTTCACTTTATAATAATGAATATGATAGACTTACTTTAAGTTGAATTAGATTGAAACATGAATAAAATTTGTATGATCTTTTTTCTTTTTTGTTAGAAATCGATATTGAAAAAAATATTAAATACAATTGGAAATTAATTTTAATAATCGAAACTCATATACGTAATGTAGAAGGACATTTCCATGGTATTTAGTAGGGTCTAGTTTATCTAATAGGATTGTGAATACATATATTCCATTAATGGTTGAGGGTAGTGCAACACCTATATTTTATTACGAATATGAATTTATAATAAATCAACTCTAATACGATAGGGGATCTAAATTGGATCATGATTGAACACAAGATAATATTAAATTAAAATATATTAATCCAATATGATTTATAAAATAATTAAATTCATTTAAACATCTATCTCTCAGTTTATCCACATATTAACCCTATTTATCCTTTAAAACAATAATGAATTATTACCTAAGCTAGTTTTCATAATTACCAAAAACTATGTTTATCTTTTTACATAATATATATCATAATGAATTAAAATATTTAATAAATTTTATATTATTATTTTATATATGTGGATGAAATTTATTTCAATAAAGTTTCACATTACTTTTCCATATTATTTTTAGAAAAAACACATTTTTATATAATAAAAAAGTTGACCATTATTAATTTACATGCAAAAAATTGTTACATAAATGATAAAATATTTTATTAAATATATAATTTACACCATTACTTAATATCCATTCATAAATAGTGATTTTTATAATTTATAATGAAAAAATGACATTATGCTTATAACATAGTTTTATTGGAAAAACATATATTTTAAGAAACAAATGATTTTATTTCAATTTATAAACAATTAAAAACCGGTGAATTCACTATATATATATAATAATTTTTATAATTTCAATTATTTTTTCATACCTTACAATCTAAAATCAGGTAGATAACTATCATAGTAAATAAAATCAACTCAATATTTTATCACCATTTGTTAAAACATACTATTTTGTATATATAAAAATATAATATTTAAATAAAGTGAAATATATAATAAAATAATTGAGTGTTACATTTTATCCCCATATAATAATTTATCAACTAAACCTTACATCACACTAATATAAACAACCATAGATAATTCTTCATTGTCAAATCATCATTTCCCACTAGTTTTATCATATATTTGGTTTCTCCACAATGAAATGACATGATGATTGGTTCGTTTCATCATCAATTTCTATCTATAAAAAAATTCTACTAGTTGATCCACAAACTATGATCATTCTTTTGTGGTATGACCTAAGAATTTAATACATCTGAAGGATCAATTATTTACTTCAACTAGAGAGATTAATGTATTACACCAAGAAAATGATTGATATTTATTAGAGGCATTATGTCAGAAGAAATAATTTTAATATGATAAATAATTTCAATGGAAACGATATATGATGGTATTGATATTAAAATTTAACTAAATCAAATAATGATAGTCCAATGAGGTATTCTTCGGAATACCTTGTAACAATAATTGAACTTTAGATCACACTAATGGTTATTAGTGAATAAATTCTCTATAAATATGCATGAATTAATGTGAAGATAAATTTATTTTAACATCTAATTAATTTCATCATCAACAATAAGTCCCAATTTATTTAATTATCCATATTTATAAGAATACATGGGAGTTATTCACATTCAAACATATACATAATTATATGTATACATATTAAATTTTTAGTTAATTTTTTTAGTGTATTGAAAATGTGACACATAATAATGTTAATCCTATCCACATTTTATATTCATAGAATATCATCTTATTATATAATTAATGGTGTCAATAGTCCACATAGACTAGCCATTAATAAGAGGATGGTATGCAGTGATAGTTTTCAAATACATATTAATTTAAATTTGAATAATTCAACATTACATTGAGGTAATCATTGAATAATGATATTCTAAATTAGATTATGGAACTCAAAGAAACTTTTCCAAATACATGACTTATATGAATGAAAAATAATCTAGAGATAGATATTGTCTTAATATAATAAAATGTACTAACTCTATAATGGGATGTGGTATAACCCATATAGTATTTATACTATAGATGTTATGGATAGTCCAAAAATGAAATCAGTGGTAATATTTTCCTATTTCCATTTTAGTATCATTTGTTTATGCAATGTACCATTATACATATATATCTCATACATAACATACAATCATACCATATATTGAGATACAATCTCTAAATAACCATTTTCATGTTATTCCATAATAAAAATACTTTTATAAAAATACACATCTCCATACATACATAGAAGAAATATTAAATAAATAACATTGACCATCAACAATTTGGCCCCCAATTTATATATGGTTTTATGGGACAAATAATCATTTACCAATACTTATCATTCCATACCAATCAAGGGTGAACTCATCAACACTTATCTACATCTTCTTCATGTCCACATGCATTTTCTATGCCTCTTAATCCTAACATGGATGGGTGGATGATAATTCATCTAAGAAGGATATGATATATCTAATTTTCTCCATATATCAAGGTATATAGTATTAAAATTCATCAATATTGGTTTTTTTTCAAACAACATTATGAAAAACCTAGAAAATATCTTCTGACTCAAGGAATCTGAAACCATGTTTTACTTCAAATGGTGGTACTATAATAACTAGTCATAATATTTAATCCATTACAAAAATATAAATTGGTTAATATTGAGATCAATAAATTTCAATATATACTTCACGATTTAATTATCTATATATATATATATATCAAATATTCCATAATTAATTTAATACGCCATAATTTTCAATGGAAAAGTCATTGATACAATATATAAATCAATAGTCCGTTAAGGTTTTTATGGGATTTTAAAACTCCTCTATGTAATTATATAAAACAATTTCATTATCTAAAAAGATCAAATCCTATGTCTTCCTTAGTTCATTACTTTATCATAACAAACATCCCCACTATACTGTAGTGTGAGAACATGTGAATATACCAACAAGCATTTTAGCTACATGATATTTTACTAACATTAATATATCTATAGGAACATTTATCCCTTCTACTGATGTATGGTTAATGGGTTATATACCTATTATAAATTCCTCACAAAATTTCAATGGTACATATTTAATCATTTAAATTTTTTAATATAGCTTCCATGGATGTTATGTTCCATTTTTTAAGAAACTAATTCATTTAAGGATATATTGATGGGCCCTCACATGAGGTTGTTTTTTCCAATGAATGAAAACCTATTTATTTATAATTCATTCTTTAAAAATCATTTTTATAATTAACTATTTCATTATTTGACCAAAAAAATTCATAATGACCATACACTAAATGGTAGGTTTTCATTAGTATTTCATCATTTTTGACCCACAAGTGATGATATCCAAAAATGGATAATATGTAAAAAATATCCCTACATAGTTTATCAAACTAGTCATAAATATGTGGTAAATGACCATTTTTCATTTTTCTAATCTTTTTATTTTCTCAATAAAAAATTCATAGATGTATTTAATCCTTAATATTAAAAAAAATATTTTTACCCCATTGTGATTCACATTGGAATGTTTTCCCCTATCCATGATCATCCAATAGGATTTCATCAAGACATGAAATATTGTGGTCATTCTAGATTGAGTCAGTGAAATACGAAAATAATTTTGTATGAGTTATACTCAAAACACATCTTCATGAATTATGGGAAACTATAGAGTTAATAAAAAACATTAACTTTTTAATGCTTCATTTATTATACATAAGGCATTGGAATATTTTTTGGAATATTTCTGGATCTAGGAACAAATACATTATGATATTAAGATTCTCTATGAGAACATAGTTGATATATTAATGATAGTATATAATGTAATATCCTGAATGATGAATTTTATTTGGGAATTTAGTATAACTGTCAAATAGAATCTTGGATTGGAAATCTGAAACATCCATTTATTAAATAATTTGGGGATTACCCCAGTCATGACATAATATTTATTTAAATTAGTCATTTCTATAAAATCTATGTTGGTTATAAATAATAAAATAAATTTATTTATTTATTACTATGAAAATATACCAAGATTTTAATCTATAAATATGGTATTTTGAATACTCTATAGGGATAACCTCATATCCCTATGAATTGAGAAAAGATCATGGAATGATGTTGGAAGGAATCTATATTTTGGATTTATAGAGATTTATCATGAGGATCTCCAACATCAACACATATTTTAGATGTCATAAATTACAATGAGCCATGATTGTTAATTTACATGTATTGTTTCGAATCTAGGTATTAATTTTCCACTATGGAATATAAATTTAAATAAATTAAAAATTTAATTCATGGATAAAAATCATAATTTGGTATTTTATTTATCTTCATTTTTTTATGTTTTATATTATTTCTATCTATTCTTGTCTATCTATATGGTTTCCCACAATAGTGAATTGATGTAATCACAATCATTAGCTGAGGTTTATTAATAATGTTTTTGTTTTTAAATGATATCACATTATTATTCATTATTTATTCATTGATGTTATCATTTGGCCAACAATTTCATGAATACTGGATGAATGAAAATTTCACATTCAATATTTAGCATAATAAACTTCCCCAGCCATGGGATGGTGATCTGATGTTATAGTTATTTTTCAGGATGACGTAAACAAATCCGTGGATGGATAATGTGTTTGTGGTCATAGATTTATCATGATGAAATGAGTATAAATGATGGAAATTTTTCCCCATTATATGACATAGATAGAAACTATTCATTAGGAGAATGTGAGATTCAATTACTTGATCTGAGTTCCATGGAAAAAAATAGATACATTAGTGTCATTATAATAATATGCATGAAGTTATCCAAGGGTTTGTCGAGAAAACCAACTAAAAAACTTATTGTCTGATGAAATCATGTCATTTACTCATATATGTATGAGACTATGCTTTATAAAAAGTGATAGGTATAAAATGTTGGGTGACACGTGTCGCACACAATGTGACCCTAAGGAGGCCATATCTGTTAGTATATGGGCTACACACCCAAGAGGTTGTGTAATGTTACCCACACCATGTTCAATGTCAGAGGCAATATAATCATATGGGGGATATCTCAGTGTGTAATATGGTTATAGGCCTATGTTTCTATATTTCCACACATGCCATGTACTTGGGATGTACATTGGTAGATCATAGTAAATTGGTATTGTAAATACTTGGATTTTCCATGTAATTTTTTTAATTATATGAAAATATTAAGTGTCTGCAAAAATTGACGGCATGTGATTCCAATTCCCAGTGTGCCCAGAATGAATTTCTGAAAAAAAATTAGGTACGTTTAGTAAACGAGCGAGCGACATTTTGTTACATTTGAAACAGTTCACAGAATTCAAATATGAGGACACCGTTGAACTCGCAGCACCGATATTAGATTAAGGGAGCTTTCACCTTGACCGTAGCAGGTAAAGGGTGGAAGTTGGATTTCAGGTTTTTCTTAGGAGAGTTAAAAAAATTAACTTTTATTTTATTTATTTGAAACAAATCATTTAAATATTGGTTTTGGGTGAAACCCATCCATGAACATTTTTAATGTGTTATAACTCTTGGAACCTCACTAATTAATGAGCCAACGTTAATTGATCTAATTATCATGATCTTAATTATGTTGGCTCCTCACCTCTTGGGGTTGGGGAAATCGTTGGAAAAGAAAGGATTTGAGGAGGAGAATACTTTGGAGAGCCTTTGAATAACTCCTGGTGGAACAAACTCCTCAAATGAAGAATGAATATTTGTATCAAGAACATGGAACCAAAGATTGATCTCAAATCAGATGTGTGTTGTAGGAGGGACAAATTCCCGCGTCTCCTTCATCGTCTTCATATTCATCCTCACGCCATCCTCAAAAAATGATCGAGGTAGGGTTATTTTATGAATGTTCTTTATTAAATTATGTTGATTTAATCATTGTGAGTTGCTTGTAATCGAACTAACGCTGAGGACATGGGCCAAAAAAACACGGCCAAATCCCTCCACTACCTTGTTGATTGATGTTTCCTTCTTGGGAAGATCATCAGGTTGAGTGGAAGCTGACCATGTTTGGATAGATGCGATGATTACGTCTAAGACTACCTTTTAACTCTACTGATTGGAAAACGAGCCACCAGAGCTCACCCGGTGACCCGAAGATGGCCGCTTGCGAATGGTACCGGAAATTGACACCGGCAGAGAACAAGGTGGCGGCCAACAACCGGACTACCGCGATGGTGATGATAGTGCAATCGTGCCATCGGAGGAGGTTGTGGACCATCGACCGTGAAGAAGAGGATGATGGTCGGCATGCTGGTTGGCCTTGTGGAGATAGGAATGCATGCGTTCGCAATGCCGGTAGAGGAGGATTTCGCGGTTGTCGAGTTACGGAAGCACACCAGGGAAGCTGGCAATGGGCCGGCCGTGGGAGGCCAGTCGCGTCATCGCACCATTGGAATGGAAGCCGGCCAGATTTCTAGCTAGCAGCGGCTCGCCAAGCAGGATCCATGCTGGCAGTTCCCATGTTCCAGCAGGTGTTTCCATGTGGTGCCACCGGGATGGACAAAACCAAATGGCCCTTGAGTCATTCAGGAATCATGAGGGGGGGCTCCCCTAGGTGTTGGATAGGGCTGGCCCCGCCACGACGGTGACCCTGACTGCGGGCAGCAACGCGGGCCACCCAGCTTTCCGAGCCGAGTGGGCCACCCCGGCGGGCCGGTCTATGTCCACCATGGCCCATCCCATCAGGTTCGGTCCTGGGCCGGGTTGGGTCGACTGGGTCAGACCGGACGCAGGCCCATCTGGACCTAGATATGCCTTTTGTCCATATCTTGAGAATTGAGTGTCTTTTTGAAGAACCGTATATAGAGATGCAATACTTGGATCGAGATGGTCCTTTTCATATACTACACATGAGTTTTGGAAACATATGGTGTACGGTTGGGTTGGATCGAATCTAAATCCCACCAGGCCCTCAGAATGAAAACGCTAATAACATACAGACCGAGCATCTGATTGATGTGTCGTCTATCACATTGGGTCCCTTATTACTAGATAGAATTTGGTGATAATTTTTGTGGGACTTCATGGTAGTTGATGTTACAATCGTTGGATTGATAATGGATCATCCTAGAATCAAGTGTGCTTTGTGAGGAAACCCTATGGCTGTTTTTACTTTGACAAGTCTTTGTATCCTGTGTGAGTCAGCATCTACCAATCTTGTGTATTTCATCTTCATATCTTGTGTTGGTCATCTTCTAATCCTGTGTGGTTCATCCTCAGATCTTGTGATTTTCATCTTCGCATCCTGTGTGGGTGAGCATCTTCGGATCATGTTTCAGTCATCTTCAATCCTGTGTGGTTCAACAATAGAGCTTCTCAACGATGTATGATGATTTAGAAATACAGTAGACCATCTATACTTCATACATAAGTCATACCTGCTGTGAGATGAGTATTTACCTTGGTGGTAATCTTCTGTGTGGTATTACCATTGTGGTACATACCTTCATGGTGTTACCTTCGCTGTATTATTTCCTTCGTGGAACAGTTGTGGTTTTACATAAAGATGTTGGGCCTTGTGTTTCCTCAGGAACAAGATGGATATACATGATAACTTTTTTATATGTATGGGAATATAGCTATTTAGGGTTGACTGTAGTTTTCATGTTTTGTGATTATGATATTAATTTTTGGTTTATCCTTTATGGATTCTGAGTGACCTTTAGGGGTCTTGGGGTCCCTACTGAGTATTGATATTCTCACCCCAGTATGGGATATGCCTACACCTTGTTTTGTCTTGTGCAGATGACGGACAACATTGATCAAGGCTGAGTGTGCCAGGACTAGAGGTTGCTCGGTGGTGGACTACTAGACGAGACGTACCATAGAGACAACTATTTAGGAGCTGTACAAACCCTTCTGGTAGGATCCTTGGTGGGTGTTCAAAGGATTTGTTTTCGGTTTTACTTGTACTTTCCAGTTGGGCTTGTATTTCAGCCCCTTTACTAATTGTACTCACACTATTTTCTATATAGTTTACCTTGTCCTTGTATCTTGTTGTGTGGTTGGATTGCGTGATATTGTAGGATAAAAGGCAATGCCTTCCTAGTTTTAGGGATATGCCTTTCAGGTTTTAGTCACCATCCCTTGGCCTTTGAAAGGTAGCCTTAGGGTAGTTATGACACGGGTCCCGGGGAACAATTCATGAAAAATTACTATCATAGGAGTCAGTTCTACATATGAACTTGGACTCTAATATTTTTTTCCAATAGGTTTAAGTGTAATGAGTGATGTTTTCAGTTTGGGGAATATAGTGATGGTGCGGTGGGTGACGTATCAATACACCAGGACCCTTCCATCTGATTTCCAACATAGTGAATGAATACATTGATTGTGTGTGTGTTTTTGAAAAGTTTTCTTTGTGATATCTTTGAGTAAGCTCAACAGGTTTAACTTATTGATCATGTCACACCTGTTTCTTTTCAAGATTCCTCTGTGTGGACAGTCAGCCAGGGTTCCTATTAGAGTACACGATGACAGCCCACAGAGTGACGGGGCTTCATTGCCGAGCCCCATTTTGGTAGTTGTACCATTGTTTGGTGTACCAGAAACACCACTACCAGTTGGGAAGTCGATTCCACCTGCCCCAACAGTAGAGGGTGCATGCCGATAGAGCGTGTTGCACGTGTTCATGTGCTAGAGGCCACCAAGGTTCTAGGGAAAGATGGATCCATAGTTGGATGAGGACTGGATAAGGGTTGTGATCATAGTTTTCTGACTAGTTGGGACACCAGCAGATATCATGATGATCCTTGTTTCCTTTCTTCTTCAGGCAGCAATGAGCAGATGGTGGAGTTTGATGCTCTAGGTTCACGATGATGTGACTCTCCTCTGGGCAGACATCGAGATCCTTTTCAGGGCAGAGTTTGTCCAAATGACCTTATGCTCTATGTATATAAAAGAGCATCTCCTCTTGCAGTAGGGCAGCATGATTTTGCTCAGTATTCAGCGAGGTTCACCAACATCTCATGCTCCTCCACAAACATGGTATAGAACACATTATTTAGAGCCCAAACCGTCAAGAAGGGGCCCAGATATGATAGTATAGCTTTGATGATTTATCTGAGTATACCGACACTAGCAGGGGTGTTAGAGAGAGCACTATTAGTGGAGAGCTTCAGTTCTGAGCAATCACCGGAAGCAAGACCCACCATTGGGAGTTATATATCAGAGTCATCTGCTGCTAGTAGCATACAGAGGATGCAATGTTCCAAGTGGACTAGTCCTACGGGTGGACGAACGTAGAGTATTTCATCGGTTGTGTGTAGCTCTCGAGATAGAGCAGGACATGTGAGGTGAAGGCAGTGTTACTCGTGCGGATTGTAGGGTCACATGGCTCGAGACGGCCCGACCTACCGTACGGATGACCAAAAGATGGTCGAAGAACCGCCTAGGTAGAGGTGAAGATTAAATCAAGGAGGTCTGCAAGCAGCAGTATGTTGTGGCAAAGGATCTGGACGAGTAGAAGTTGGTTGGTGGTGATTCGGGGTTTTACCGCCACCACCTCCAGCTGGTCCACCCTGAGAACAGAGAGCAGGTGGATAGGTACAAGCACAGATCCAAGAAGCTGAGGCCTATCACCACAACACTCCAGAGATTATATGAGGTATGATCCTTGTCTACTCCACCTTATATGCAGTACATATAGACATAGGTCGTAGTCACTCTTTTATTTCCATGACCCTTGTTCAAAGCTCAGTGATTCCGAAGGATCCATTGGCTTGATCCTTAGGTCTAGAGACTCCTACAGGAGAGGATTCGATGATTACACACTAGTTCCGGTAGTGTGAGCATACTCTAGAAGGATATAGCTTCAATTGGGATATCCTAGTAGCAGGGTCGAGGCCTTAAGACGTCATCTTGGGAATGGACTTGTTATCTATAATCCATGCTCAGATAGTCTATACTATGTGAAATGTGTGGTGTGTCCTCACGTATGGGACCATGTTTTCATTCATGGATGAGAAGAGAACCTTTGCAGCATAGGATGGACATACCCAGAGGAGGGTACAACCAATCACAAATTTTTTTGCTATCCTTTCCCTCAGAGTGGTTGATGCTGAGATTCTGGTCTATCTTGTAGTCATGGACAAGTCCGCTGATGTTTTCCCTGATGAAGTAAGGGTTCTAACTCCTCACAGATAGGTGGATTTTTTTATCGACATGTACCTCGTGGCGACATCCATATCTACCCCAGCATATCAGATGGCTCCCGTAGAGCATCGAGAGATGCGAGTACATCTGGAGGACTTATAGAGAATGGCGATCATTAGGCATAGTGTTTCTCCTTGGGCAGCCCCGATTTTTTTCTCCAAGAAGGTATATGGGTGTTTGAGACTCAGGGCCGACTATCGGCACCAGAACCATTTGACCCTAAAGAACAACTACAGACTCCGGAGGATTGGAAATCTCTTTGATCAGCTGAAGGGAGCACGATGGTTTTCTAAGATAGACCTTATATCAGGCTATCACCAGCTCAAGGTATGAGACAAATATGTGAAGAATATGGACTTCAAATGTTGGTATGACCATTATGAGTTCTTTGTTGTGACATTCGGTGTGACCAACACCCCAACAGTGTTCATGGGAATCCTGAACAAGATCTTTCAGCCATACATTGATCGCATTGTGGTAGTTTTCATTAACAACATCCTGGTATACTCAGCTACAGATGGGGATCATTAATCTCATCTACAAATAGTTCTGGACACACTCCGAGAGCACATACACTATGGTAATATTTGAAGTTCCTGTTCTACATCCGAGAGGGTCACTTCAAAGGACACGACATCTCGGAGGCTAGTTTTGTGGTGGATCTAGTGACAATTTAGGCAGTTATTTCTTGGGTGGCACCCAGAAGTTTGATAGAGGTGTAGATTTTCCTAGGGTTGGTTGGTTAATACTGGAGGTTTTCACCTAACTTTTCCAGAGTTGAGACACCCTTATCATTGTTAACAATGAAGGGGAAACCCTTCATGTGGTCAGAGAGATGCCAGTGTAGTTTCTAGGAAATGAGGTAGGGACTAATGAGTTCCCCCATCTTGAGGATACCAAGGAAGGGTGTTGGGTAAATAGTCTTCTATGATGCATTATGGACCGGGATTGGATGTTTCCGGATGCAGGAGAAATCAGTTTTCACTTATGGCTTTCGACAGCTGAGATAGCATGAGAAAAAAAAAGTTACCCATAACCTGAAGAAGCAGTTGTGGTCCTCTCCTTGAATATGAGAAAAACAACGTTACCCATAACCTTAAGTATATCTTCTATCAGAAGGACATGAACCTGAGACAGCAATTTTGGATTGAGTTCCCCATTGAATATGACTTAGAGATAGTCTATACTCATGGGAATGGGAAAATAGTTGCAGATGCACTCAGCATGAGATCTGGTATATAGTTTCTGAGTGAGGCGATGGAGAAACTAGACACTTTGCTGATATCTTATGTGGATCGAGATGTAGCAGCTTATCTACAGTCTCTAAAAGTCACTCCCCTATTCATTAGCGAGTCAGGGAGGCATAGGTTGGGGACACATACTATGAGGTTCTCCGTGCTCAGATATCCTTATGACATGAACCTGATGGATTTTATGATGGTGGAGAGCACGTCGTCCTCTTTTGAGGACGTACAATGGTACCCATGGTGCTACGGGAGGAAGTGTTGAGGAAGTTCCTTTCATCCCCTATATTGGTACATCCAAGAGTGGCGATGATGTACCAGGACCACCTATGTCAGCACTGGTGGCCGAGAATGATGAAATTAGTGGCAGAGTTTGTCTCACAGAGCATCACTTATTAGCATGTGATGGCAGAGCATCATGTTACAACAGGTTTAGCTCAACCACATGAGGTTCTAGAGAGGAAGTGGGATAGAATTTCCATGTACATCATGACAGGTCTTCCACACACATCTAAGGGACATGATTCCCTCTTGGTGACAGTTGAACGAATCACCATGTAGGACCACTTCCTACCTATTAGAGAGTAGGGATAAAAAGATAGGTGGGGACAACTTTACTTGCAAGAGATTGTACAGCTTCATGGAGTGTCCTCGACGATTGTCTCTAATGATGATTCACATTTTACTTTTTGGATATGGAATGGGTTGGAAGAGGCATTCATGACTAAGATTTGATTGATCATTGCCTTTTATCCTCATATGGACAGTCAAACAGAGCAGTCCATTCAGACCCATGAGGACATTTTTCATGCTTCTGTCCTTGATTTTTACCATAGCTGGTATGATCACTTTCCCTTGGTGGAGTTCGCATACAAAAATAGTTATCACTCCACAATCGGTATGGCACCATTCAGAGCATTGTATGGTCAACCATGCATATCACCTCTGTACTGGACTGACCCAGGGGAGTCTGCACTCTTGGGACCAGAGATGGTATGGGCTACCATGGAAAAGTTGCAGATCATTCAGGAATGTATGAACACTACACAGAGTATGAATTAGTCTTAGGCTAACAAGAGATGGAGACCTCTGGAGTTCGAGGATGGTTACTATGACTTCTTACAGGTCTCAACTCGATGAGGATTGCAGTGATTTGGCTGGGGCAGCAAGTTACCTTTAAGTTTTATTGGACCATTCCAAGTCCCCAGCAGAGTTGGTGAGGTGGCGTACCGCCTAGCACTTCCCCCACAGTTACAATAGGTGCACGACATTTTCCCCGTATTCCAGGTAAGGAGATATGTACCTGACCCTTTGAACATTATTGAATAGGATGATCTAGACACCGAGGATAGGGTGATATTTTTTGAGGTTCCAATATAGATTGAGGGTTTATAGGAGATATTTCTATGTGGGTGATCGATACCTCTTGTGCATGTGCGTTGGTAGTACGGGAACCTCCAGGAGGGCACATGAGAGAGGGAGGCACATATTCGTGGTTAGTACCACCACCTCATTCCCTAGTTTTTGTTGTGGCATCTCTGAACGTAAATCAATATGATGGGTATAATGTTAAGACCCAGATTTTTCTATATAATTTTTTATTTATATGGAGATATTACGAGTCTGCAAAAATTGACGGCCTGTGATTCCGAGGATGGGTGTGTCTGGAATAAATTTCTTAACTTTTTTCATATGTTCAATAAACACATGAGTAGCATTATGTAACATTTGAACTGGTGCTTGGAATTGAAATCTGAGGACAACCTTCAACTCAAAGAACCTATATTTTCTTAAGGGTGACATCACCTCAACTGTAGTAGGTCGAGGGTGGAATATAGTCTTTCGGTTTTTCACGGGAGAGGAAAAAAATAATAAAACAATTAACAATTATTTTATTTATTTGAAACCTCTCATTTAAATCATGTTGGTGAGGACCACCAAAAAATGAACCTTTTTAATGTGATGTAACTCTGGGAACCTCTCCAATTAATGATACAATATTAATTGATCTAATTAATTAGAACATAGTGAAGTTGGATCCTCACCCCTTGTGGTCGGGGAAATCGTTGGAAAAGAAATGTTTTGGGGAGGAGAGAACATGGGAAAGCCTTTGGATAATTCTTTGTGTAAAAACCCCCTCCAATGAAGAATGAACATCTAAAAAATGACAAGGAATTGATGCTCGTGCTCTGATCAGAAAAGTGTTGCAGGAGCGAAAAACGTTGTCATCTCCTTCATCGTCTTCATCTTCTTCCTCAATTCATCCCAACGAACGATTGATGTAAGGTTTGTTTATGATTGTAATTAATTATTTTACATTGATTCAATCTTCTAGATAAAACGTTAATTGAACTGACGTAGAGGGTGCGGGCCAAAAAACACAACGTGATCCCTTTGTTACCTCGTAGATTGATGTATTCTTCATGTGCAGATCATCTGGTTTAGTGGAAACCGACCACGTCAGAATATATGTGACGAAAATGTCCAATATGTACTTTGAACACTTAAAATTTTTGAATAGGCCATCGAAGCTCACCAGGGTACCTGAAGAAGTCTACTAGCGACTGGTGTTGGCGACCGATGTCGGCCGGGAAGAAGGTGGCGGCCAAAAACCGGATGGTCGTGATATTGGCGGCGGTCGACATGCTGGACGGCTGCATCGAGGAAGGGTGATGCGCATCCTCACTACCTGTAGAGGAGGAGGATATGGTTTTCGAGCTGTAGTGGTGCGCCAGAGCGACTGTCAATTGGTCAGCCGCGGGAGGACAGTAGCAGCGACTCGCCGTTGGAAGGGGAGTCGGTCGGATTTTTGGTCGGCTGCGTCACGCTGAGCAGGACCCTCTCATGTGGGTCTTGTGTTCCTATAGGCGGCGCCACATGGAACTGTCGGGTTGGCCAAAACCAAATGGACCTTGGGCCATGCGGGAATCCAGTTGGGTACCCCCCAGGTGTCGACATGGACGGGCCCCTCCACGGTGGGCCACATTGGCCGCGGGCCACACCATGGGATACCTAGCAGGACGCCCCCATAGGGTTGTGCCTAGTGGGTTGGGCTGACCCCTTTGCAGGCCTGATCGGGTCGAAAAGAACTGGGGTAGTCCGGACCTGATTTGTGATGGGTTAGCCCACAGCAGGTCGAGCTAGATCTGTTCGACCGGGTCGGATCAGACTGAGGCCCTTCTGGACCTAGATACGCATTTATTCCATATCATTACAACCAAGCGTATGTTTGAAGAACCGTCTTTGGCCCTGGAATACATGGATAAAGATGAAACTTTTCTTATACAGAACACATGTTTTCAAGAAATTTGGAGTATGTCCGAGTTGGATCGAACCTGAATCCAATAGGGCCCTCATAACAGAAACACTAAAAACTTACATACCTCGGGTCTGATTGACATGTCATCTATCACATTGGGTCCCTTATGAAATGACAGTCCTTTGTGACACTTATTTTTGGGGATTCATGGTAGTTGAAGTAATGATCGTTGTCTGGAGGTGTGGATCCTCCTGGAATCAAGTGTTTTAGTGCAAAATCCCTATGGCTAGATATACTTGGAGAAATCATCAGATCCGGTGTGGGTCAACATCTATCGATCCTACGTGGGTCATCTTAATATCCTATGTGTGTCATCATCCAATCCTATATGATTCATCTTTAGATCCTTTTTTTGTAATCTTCGGATCCTATGTGGGTCATCATCATTGGATCCTATGTAGGTCATCTTCGATCATATGTGGGTCAACAGAAGAGCTTCTCAACGAAGTAATAGGATCTAGCAATACACCTAATCATCTATACATCCAACCATGAGTTATTCTTGGTGTGAGATGATTTTTTACCTTTGTGATAATTTCTATGTGGGGTTACCTTTTTGGTACTTACCTTCGTGGTGTTACCTTCGTGGTATTCATTTCTTCATTGAATAGTTGTGCTTTTGGATAAAGAAGTTGGGCCTTGTGTTTCCTCATGAATGAGATGGTAATACTTGATAACTCAGGTATATTTATGGGAATATAACTATATAGGGTTGAATATAGATTTCAAGTTTTGTGATTGTGGTATTGCTCTGTGGTTTATCCGTTGTGGATTCTGAGAGATCTTCGGGGGTCTTGGGGTCCCTACTGACTATTGTTATACTCAACCCTACCTAGGCTATGCCCGCACTGAGTTTTTTCTTGTGCAGATAATGGACAACATTGATCGAGGCAGAGGGTGTCAGGACTGGAGGCTTCACGAAGGTGGACTACTAGATGAGATGTACCACAGAGTCGACCCATCGAGAGATGTACCTACACTTCAGGCAGGATCCTTGGTTGGTGTTCACAAGAGGTGTTTTCAGTTTTACTTTTACTTTCCAATTGGGCATGTATTCCAAACCCTTTACATATTTCACACATCCTTTTTTATATATAGTTTACCTTGTGCATGTATCTTGTTGTGTACGTGGATTTCATGAGATAGTTGGTTAAAAGGCAATGACATATCTATTTTAAGTACTTTCCTTTCTGGTGCTAGTCACCAGCCCCTAGCCTATAGAAGGCGGGCTTGGGGTAGTCACGACACATATCCCAAGGAAATAGTCCTGATAGGTAGAGATATGAAATAGGGCATTTCAATGTACAAAGACATAACCCCCTGTACAGAAGCCTTGGAAAATGGAATTCTTTGTGTCATGGTGACATCTACACATTGTGTATCCTTGGGACACAACATGTATTTTGGAAAATAATATTTCATGAGGGAATGATAAATTGTATTATGGAAGAATTTGGAGACACAACATTTACCATGATGGAAATTCCATGTATTCATTTGAGAACAATATATAGTCCACATTATCATCAGTTAGGCTTCATTGTGATCTTTTTTAATATTGTATAGACTAGTATCAGTTGATAGTATCACACCGGTCCATTACTATTTTTGTTCAGTGTTGCATCACATCCTCATCATAGGATTTCCCCCACTGATTTTCATATTGATCTTTACACCATGGGTGTGTTCCCATATTTTGGAGTAATCCGTCCCAATCATCTTCTATGGGTGATGGCATGGAATTTATCACAATCATCAAACCTCAAACTACTCAATACTTTGGAGCATGTATCACACTACTATTACCAATTATATTATCATTTCTTTTTTTGATTCTCATGTTATAAATTGTGGAATTTTCATGATCAAAACATTCACATGTGTCGATCCACTATCTGTGTGGATTATTCCAATGGGGTTAGGTGTCCTGCCAATGATCCCTAGCCATTGAACCCCAAACATTTTTTCATGATATTCATTTTATGACGGGGTATTAGAAAAATTGATTTTCTATCATAGAAAAAACCTCAAAAAAATTTCCATGAATATTTGTGTATAGAAATTATGAGCATTACCTATAGGATTTGGGTTTTCAATGTGTGTGTAGAATGCAGAGAGATTAATCCCATATGGGTGATAACATTTATCATAATATATAATTAATTTATGGAATTGTTTTATAAATTTAGCTACGTGGATCCATTTAGGAGTATATATAAGATAACCTTCTTTATAATTATGTCTCATAAGATTATTGAAAATAATGTATTCCATGATATGACTACTATTGATCTTTTATGATTGGATTTTTGGGGTTTCCTACATGTTATTATTATAATCACACCTACATGGTATCCATAAATTCACAGTGTGTCTTATGAAAAATATGAAACTTTTAATGGAATCCTAGCTGGACTACTAGAAAATTGACATTAGATTGTGCTAGATAACTGAATGTGTATAGTAGTGTTTCAATTCACAACATTCCACACCTTCTGAGTATTATGTAATTTTTTCTATTTTTGGATGGTACTATATTTGAACCCTATTTTGATTTTTACTAATTTACATCATACTGATATAATTGTATTATATATTTATGCCTTCATTTTATCTATTAGTTTATCATTATATAGAATCGGAGTTGTGGGTGTGTTTATATGATCATTATTCCAATTCCTCCACTATTTTTGATATTAAAACATGGCATTGGTTTCCAGACACTAGCCTATTGGTTGTAGTTCTATTAACTATATTGGTTTATTTATAACAATATTATGGAGATTGGTTTTGGATTTATGGAAATTCTGTAATGTGTTTCATGATTGTCCCCATGATAGAGACTCTTGTTTTGGTTTAGTGGATGAAATATCAATAATTTGGACTCTTATATCATTATTGTTGAATTAGTACATGTAGAAACATGATGCAGTGAAAAAATTGGTTCATGAATATTATAGAAATAGGTTATGCTTTCCATGTATATCAAATGTCATCTCACCAGATATATGAATTAACTATGGTATGTCTCGTAAATAAAATGGATGTTTCGACAATGACTAAAGATGATGTTTATGTAGTATAGTCTAGTTTTAAACCTTTTGAGTGAAGAGACATCCATTAAAGGTATCATTAAAAATGATATATTTGTTCCAGATGGAAAGATGTTGATTCATTCTCATATTGATCAGTTCAAATGTAGATATTTATTCCGGATGGTAATATATTTTATTATTTCCAATTTAAATGTGGGAGGATGTTTGGATTTGTATAATTCTTATAATTACCATTAAATACAATAATACTTATTTTACAACATGATTAGGGAGAGGATGTATGATGGACTTTGGGACTTAGTTCCACATGAGAATGATGTCCAGTCAGTTTTCCTAGTAATGTTGACCGTCCATGTTCTAATGAACATGATTTGACATGGAATGATTATTTTGGTACATAGTTAGGAGGATCATATACCGTCGATTATAATTCTATATCATAATGACTTCCACTCCACCATAGATGTTGGAAATGTTTGACGCAATGTGCGAGGGGCCTTTTCGGTCACTATTATACTAGTCAGAGCTTGTTAGTGATAGTGATTGGGTCCTAGTTTCAGTTCTAACAAGGGTTGTAATGGTACAGTTCATATAATGTATTATTATGACATCCTAAAAACATTAGCAGTTCTTTATAAAATAAAGGCAAAGTTATTTTTTGTTCTAGGGTTACATAGTTTTAAAAAAGTAGGTAATATATATATTGGGTTCTTAATACCTTTATTTATTAACAATTATATTAGGATAGTTATGTGACGTACCTCAAATAGCCATGTCCATAGTAGTTTTGGTTTCTTGGTTTCATCACATGTTGTAGGTGAGGAGGTATATTAATGAATAAATTCATGATATTTATCTATTTATGATGTGTAGTGAGCGTGGAAATTCTTTTTTCACGGAGTTAGTGGTGTTGAGTACTGGTAAAATAATTTCCCTTCATGTGAAATTGTTTTCCATTGGATCATATTTGGTGAAAGTATATTAAACTATATGGGGTATTTTTGGGAGTGGGATACCCAATATAGAGCTCAGTATCCCATCATATTTGGTATGTTTGTTCTTTTTGATGTTGATAATCATTGAAGAGGTGAATAATTTAATGTCTTGTTTTTAGCTGTTTTGAACATTAGAATATTTAACAGAATATTTTCTCATCCGTGCACTTAGACGATAAGGAATTTTGAGGCCCGGTGAGCCTATAATTAATATATTTAAGATTCTAATTAGATTAAAATTAAATGTGTTCAATTTTCCAATAAATATTAATTTGAAAAAAAAAACAATATAGATCAAAAATATGATACCACCATTGAGTTCAGAATGTGGGGTTTACTATTGGGAAAAAATTCTCATCTTTTTCATTGGGAATTTGATTGAAATAAATTTTGGAAATAAAGTAAGAAATTTTATTTAATTAATTTTTATGTTGACTGGATGAACATGTTTTTTCTCAATATATACACTAATATGATTAATTTAAATGTCTATCCTCAAATACCTTGGAAATTATCGTAGAGCATGGAAAGGAATTTGGGGGGAATAAAAAACGTTGATTCATGATTAGAGTATTGTAAGGATCCCCAAAGATAACACATAATTAAAATGTTTTCAATTACAATGACATCTGATCTTTTTTCACCAATTATTGATCAAAATCAATGCAATAATTTTTTTGTATGGATTTAAACAATTTTTATTTACCCATGTCTAATGTGAATAAATCATCAAAAATATTTATTTATAGAAAAAAATTTAATTCAAATAATTTTTTTATAATCATGTAGTATTGGGATTGAAATTATTATGGTTTACTTGTTTCTATTTTTTATTTTAAATACAAAAAAAATTATTAAAGGCTAACATGAAAATTTTCCAAGGTCTATTATTAATGGATTTGTTTCTTCATTTTTCTATCTCCATTCTACATGTATTCATCTTTAGAATTACCTTTTGGTAAATGATTTTTTAATTACTTGTGAATGATAATTTCAATTTTTTCATTGGAACAATGGATCACTACCAAAAATGTTGGTTAGTGATTTGCTGAAACAATTTTAGTGCATGATAAGGGCAGTACATAAATTGATGGATTGGGTGTTCGTGTTCTCGTATTTGGAATGTGATAGTGTAATTGTGTGATAATGAGTTTTTTAGAGTGGTGGATATTGTCCTATTTTTAATTTGAATGTTACTATGGGACTTGGTTCTGTGAGATATAAGTTCCTTGGGTGGAATCACTGGATGTTGTGATGAAATCAATTGATGTGTGAAACCTTGTGTAGGTTTATGAAAAATGAGAGAAATTGTGCGTAGTCCTATGAAAACTGGGAATGTATTCCCCTCTATGTGGCACTAGGGTTACCATTTTGTGATATTCTTTACATGCCTTGTTAAAGATATAACTTGCTCTGGGATGGTTAACTAACATGACTAGCATGTACATGGGGTACACACCCCAGAAGACATGTAGTTTTACAAATTGGTTGTTCCAAGACACACAAAATTTAAGATCATATAGGATTGAACGAAATGTATGGGATTACAATCTAATGTGATTACATTTCCATACAAGTTGTGTTCTTGGGATGAATAGTGGAAGGTTAGAGTATGTAGGCTAAGTCGTTTACTCAATCACTACCATGTACATTGACACAGGTCATTGTAAAAAATAATTGGATGAATGGCATGTTGAGTTCTAAGGATACATCTACACTCCATTTAGCCTTGGGAAATGATGTGTTTTGTATTAATGTGCATGATGTGTGAATGTGAGAAACATGTAATACCATTCTTTTTTAGGCATGACATATACCCCAAGGGACACACCACGTACCCCATTGTGAACATGTTGGAGTAATTTTATCCTCAATTATAATTCATTTTGATAATCTATTTGCTTATTTCGATAGTTATCAATTGTTTGAGTTCCCATGGTCTATCCCTATGAGTTCTCATTATAGAATTCCCACCTCATTATATAATACTTACCCCACAGTGTCTTTATTCAAATTAGTGAAACATGAATGAGTTCCCTTATTAAAATATTTGTCATCTAAATATATTTCTACATGGTATTTTATGTAAAATTTCTCCCAATAATCCTACTTAATCCCCATAGTGTCATGTAGCATGTATCACACTTAGATTCCAGATATATCTTATTTTCCCTATGGATTTTCCTAGAAATATTATATGGATTTATCCTGACTAAAACTTATATGGTTATTGATCCCATATATATGATGATAATTCCAGTATTTCCATCTGTGGCCCTCGCGAGGCCTAGCCCTTAACCCCAAATCTATGCATAGATATCTAATATTTTTAATACATTAATAGTTAAATTATATGTGTATCTTTGATGAACCCTATATATATTCATCATAATTTTTACTATATAGACCTAAAGAGAATGACCTCTTTGATGAGTGTGTTATATGGTAGTGTAGTTAGAGAAATATTTTCTTCTATATGAATGGTACATTGAAAGCTCCTAGAGGATATATGGCTGGTAGTGATTGAGACCTAATATTAATCAATATAATTTATTAATATATATATATATATATATGATATCATTTTTTTATATATCATAAAATTATAGGAATAGTTATGTTTGATGATTTGACAACACGTGAGATTTTATGTTTTGTTTTTTCAGTGTCCAATGTGGAATTGTAATTATCACACCTACATGAGATATTCTCAGACATTACATCCCATATGATGTTGATGCACATTTATTTTTATTGTTTGAAGAATGTGA
The DNA here is from genome assembly GCA_963277665.1 of Viscum album. Classification (NCBI taxonomy): domain Eukaryota; kingdom Viridiplantae; phylum Streptophyta; class Magnoliopsida; order Santalales; family Viscaceae; genus Viscum; species Viscum album. The sequence continues at coordinate 859,728,464 of OY728152.1, read as the reverse complement.
TGTTGGTGGAGCTCATTTTGGTCTATAAATACCCTGGTTTACTATAGTGTTTCATTTGAATTTAGTTCCCTCCTTTTTAGAATGTCAAACATTATTCCTTATATTTTAGATGGTCTTTTATTAGGAACCTTATTATACATTCTTATTCATTATTTCATACTATAGTTGTGTGAATATTGATGTATTTGACAATTATTTTCATATGTTTTACATTTTAGTGTTGTATAGTCTTGTATATTTGTTACTGTGTACATGGGAATTAGGAGAATTCTTCCCATGTGTTTGATTTCCTACTATAAACTAATAAGAATACCCTTTCCTATTAGAGGCAGTCTTGTGGTTGTAACAACTCAAGTAATGTTGAGATGGATCCTGAGAAAATATATTCATGATGAATATAAATATTATCAATGTTGTGTATCTCCCTAAAAATATTAGATTTAGATCCTTTATGAATAGGTAGTAAGACTACTATAATGGATGTAATTCCCAAAAAAACATCATTTTTATACTTGCATAGATATTCAATATTTATTTTATTCATAATATCAAACATACGTTTTCCTCCAGGAAATTTTATATGGTATTTATATAGAGAAATCCAATAATTTCCCAAAATCTCATCAAACTCAACCAGAGGGATGATAAAAATATTTATTATAATAACATTCCAATAACAATCTATTATAGTGGAGTTATAGATTATACATGTGATCATAATTACTATAATGGACTTTATTTAAAATAAAAATCTAATTATTGATGTGGTGACGTGGTACTATTAAAAATTATATAGATAAAAATAACTTTTTAGATGAAGAATAAAAAATGATATTTTTAGTTCGATAGTAGATGATAAGTCGATCATTCACAATGTTGTTCACATTACCCATATCAGTTTTGATTAAAATGTAATTTCTGAAATCATTTTTATTCTGTGGTTAGTATGTCCTACCATAATAATTAACTCTTAGATTATAGATTCTATTAAAATTATTTATAATCTCCCTATATCAGAAAAATTGAACATAATTGGTTCAATCCTTCTTCCCCTTTATTGAATTTATCGACTTTTTATCCCTCATTGATAATTAATAGATCCATGTCCAATATTCCAACAACAGTATAATTTCCAATTTCGTATATGTCAATTTCTTGAGTGATTCCCCCTGCATTGTGGGCACAAATTTGGTAGAATTTATTTCCTCCATTATATTTTCCATTCGAGTATCAATGGAACCCTATATTTTTCGTCTTATCAGTAAAAGATGAAGATTAATTTGAGTTCTAACTATCCATTTATAAATACCAATAACATTGAATTACTTCTTCATATTTTACAAATTCATTTATATATAACTCATTTAAAAGTCCTATACTCATGCATATAAAAAATTGTATAAATTTTAATCACATGGAGGATTGTAATATCCTATATATGACATGATTCATTTGTAAAATTTTCATCATATGTTTTAGTGTTTTAATTTTTTTTCCTTTTTTACATCCATATAACCCATTAATGGAATTTTATAAATAATAATAGGAAATTATTAATTGATAAATATCCTATTAAACTCCTATAAATCGATTTTGTTTATTTATTACATATTAATCATGTTCTGGATAGCAATAAACCATTAATTAGCTTCATCTACCTTGAAATTTATTTATATTAAATATTATCATTTTATGAGTGATGAAGAAAGGAAAAAATAATATCCATCATATTAATCTTATTTTTAGAAACATGTTTATTTGAATAACCCTATAATTAATGTAAATGTTTTCTTATGAATGAATTAATTCCATAATGCTCCATTCGAGGTAAATTTAGATTCTAAACAAGTTCCATGATTTTTCTAAGATTGAGAATGTTGGGTGTGAATATTAACCATATTTACATTATTCATCCAAATCAATTTGGCTTCACATAAGGGAGGTCATTACATTGGCCATCTCATACTTTGTTAAAATAATTAATTATTTTTCTAGCCATCCAATAAATCTAAAAACAAATAACATAAATATTGACTAACAATAAACACTATATGAAATCACAAGAAAATAATTCATGAAATGTCATAATTTATGAATTTTATTTATCATTATATGACACCATAGGTCCACCCTGTATCATTTTATGGTTCTTCATAGGTTATATTAGGTTTCATCCTCATATATTATATAACAAAATCTCTATAAATAAATAAATAATGTTATTATTCCAAATAAGTTACCCAAACATAACATATATAACATTAAATAATTTGTGATGAATATTCATTACATTTAATGATAATGAACATCCACAAAAATTATTTGTTTAATTTCATTGGAGAAAATATTGATATAAAATTCATAAAATATCTTCAACATACCCCACGATGATCATTATATTAGTTCCCATCTAGACATATAACACATATAAACTTCAATTAAATACAATGGATGGAAATATAATAAAGGTTGATCTTAATTTATTATTAAAGTTTATCATGTTATAAATTAATCATAAGATAGTAAAATATTATCACAAGGGTATGATAATATAATAACGCGTATTCTCCAAACATATAAGATTCATACTGCACAAATCAAAGAATCTAAAATCAAAAATCAATTCAAATATATAAGCATGATTATTATGGGTTAGAATGAAATAATCATCATTAAAGAGTCAAAAATATGGAAAGAGGAATCATAAACATAGAAAATACTAATAATTGGATGAAATATATTCAAAATCATTTCTACTTATAATTTTGTAATAAAATTATTATGTCACCCTTCTCAGTCATAAAAATTTCAATATAGCCATCCAAAATAATGTCTATTTATTAATCATTTGAGTAAATATAAAACAGACCATACTCACAAATAAAAATACAAAAATAATACTTCTAAATTCATAAAATTATTTCCATCATAATCTCATGAAATAACATACCGAACATCCCAATGAATTAATGGGATATAACAAACCCAAATATCATAGAGTCCCCTCCATACACAACTATTGTTATTTTCAAGAAAGAAGAATTTTTGAGGTTATGTGGTATCCCACTCAATACGCACAAGACCAAAATAAGTCATAAAGTGGATGATAATATAAACAATAATCCATCCAAAACATATTAAAATTGAAAAATGAAAGCATCAAATTTCATCTACATGTATAGTCACCACTAAGAACCCAGCGATGAAACTAGGTGTTGTGACATCTTCATGATTGTCAATGTCAACAAACATCCTGAACATCATCACCACTAAAACCAACCAAAATAATTGATTATGAGACTATAACCATTAGAAACTTGACCAACAATCCAATATCATAATCTAAAAACTCTAACCCTTGTTTCGTATAAATAACTTGAACATAAACAAGAAAGTGAAGGAATGTCTCTAGATTAACATAAAAAATAGAAAAGGAACAAAATTTCCCAAAAAATACCCCTATAAAACACTATGGAAAATATGATACCACTTGAATCAAATTCCCTATAATCAATGAAAATATATTCCAGTAGCTCACCAACAACCATGCGTTTCATCAAAACAACATTATGTCAAAAAAGATAAAGGTTACACTGTCGTGTTGGAAAACACTCAACAATCATGATCTAAAACAACAACGGAGGGTTACCTCAAAAAAATGGGTCCGATTGTAGTAAATCTAGTGGAATGAGTATATGTTGATTCAACTAATTACAATGCAACTAATGATTAGGAATGAAACTATGAGATCAAAACACATACAACAAATGACTATAATCACAGACAACTCAAACTCGCAATCCATATACTCGAATAGAACTATCATTCTAGACCACAAATGGGTTCTATCATGATAGATATTGCGATAAGAGAATCAGTGGGGCTAAATGAGGACCTTTTATAAAGAATTCAAGTCCTCCTGATATATTTACCCTAAATCTAATGAAAGGCTATAAATAATTAAAAAATAATAGTCCATTGTTAAAATAAGATCAAAATATGAATTATTGGTATGAGGGAGCGATGGGACGGTGGTCACCTATGATACATGATGAAGAATTCCTAAATCACCATTGGATTAAAAAAACAGATTCCCACAAATAAATTAAATGAAAAATACCTAAATCACTGAGGGATTGAGAAGGATTCCACCTAGGGGAAAACATGGACCTCATTCCAAACCAACACATATTCATAATCTCTTAATATTTATGAAACAAGGTAATGAAAAGAATATTAATTTTCCCATAGAATAAACTATTATAAATATGATAGGTTTCATCAAGATCATAATCATTATCTATATAGAAAAATAATTATAATTTTATCATTAAATTATGTAACAGCCCCAACTCATGTAACCAATAGAGTCATTGAACATCAATAACTTCGTATAAGATAGAAGGGATCACATTACAACTAATTGATCAGTTTTGTATACCTAATGATACAAATACAGACATGATTCTTATTTGACACAGTAAATAAGATATTAATCATAATAAAAATAAATATTCATCATCATTGACCTCATTCTATGATTCCTTATAAATATTCTAGGGATTAAGAAAAATGAATGGGGAATTGATGTCCTCAATAAGGGTTTTGTATAGTGGATACTATGATTAATAAAAAATGATTATTTATATTTTCAAGGGGAATAACAAAAACCAATTTTATTTAATCAATTAAGTGATTAAAAAATGAATCCCCATATAATATTAATGTAATAGTATAGTGGATATTTATAGATAAATTCTCAATAAAGGTAGTAAGTCATATTGATTGTTAGGATCTTAGAAATAATTATATATTACTATTAATTCACTATAAAAATATAGTTAAGTTGTTGGGTTGGAATAAAAGAAAAAACAATTTAATAATGCCAGCTAACTAGTTTGTCCTGTTAGACCTAATTATTCAACAAGGGTAAATGTAAATATGAGCCCCATTAATAAAATAATTTTATTGAATTCCAAAAAATTTTAATGTTCTATTTAATTGATAAAATGTACTCTTTATCAAAATATTGTCTTTATTAATTAAAGAGTAACGAATTTTATAATTTCCATAGTCTATATAATGACATTAATAGTAAAAACCATATATTGAAGTGGTTTAAATTATAAGAAATATGTATATCCAAGATACAAAAAAATTGAAGTAGAAAATAAATGTAATTTATAATTAAATATAATCTTAAGAAAATTATTTATTCAAGATAATGATATTTACCATAAAATTAATAAGAGATAAAATATTTCTAACAACTGTACAAAATAATAGGTTTTGTATGAAAATCATTTCATTTGGTTAATAAAAATAAGAAAAAAAAATTAAATTTAAATCCATTAATTAAATATCTTTTTAAAACAACATAAATATTTTAGAAAAATTCAAATACTATAAATGATTATTATAGTGTGAAAATATATTTACTCCGTAAATATTTTAAATGAACTATGTATTTGGATTTTTTTATTGAATTTTCAAAATAGAACAATTTAGAAAAAATAGATTTATTCCATTAAAAAAATATAAAAAGTTATGGAGAACATAAAATTCCCACAGTGTATCGTTTGACTAAATAGTAATTACATTTTCAAAAAAAATTAAAAGATTTGTAAATTGAAGGATATTATACCCTATCAAAATGTGAAAAAATAACATCTTTTATTTGAAAATATAAAAAACATGATAAAATTCAAAAAGTGTGGAAAATATGGAAGAAAAAATATCTATTTATCCGATGGATATGAAAATAGATGGAATTTATGAAGCATATATATGAATATTCATTTAATTAATTAAAAATAAATTCCCAAAAATAATATTGAAAAATAAATTCTTAACAATTTGAAAACATTAAAATTATAACCCGTTGAATGAGAAATAATAAACATAAAATTATATTTACAGTAATAAATATACATGAAAATTTAAAATATAATTTTTGTAGTACATAAACATGATTAAAAAATAGGAACATAAACAAAATATGTCATTGATGATTTTATATTTAGATGAAAGCCCTTACCTCATGCTTCCACATAGTAAAACTTGATTTTATATTCGGTATAATAATTTTAAACTATTTATTATTTTTTTAAAATAATATATTAATTTTTATAATATCATATATGATCATATTATTAATTATTATTGCATGTTTTTTGATAATGTTTCACTATTATAATCGTTTTGGGTGATAAATACTTCATCATCTCACTCATATTTTATCATAGATTATTTTGTTCTTGTGGCATGATTATTGTTATATCATATATTAATTTAAATATTTATATATACATTATAAATATTCATCATATAAATATTTACAATCATCCATGATAGAAAGGCCTAAAAAAATTAATCATATCGAATCATATAGGTGGTAGTACACATATACACACAAGTGACATAATCATATTTATTTTAAGGAAGCGTAATGAGATATACAATATATTAAAATAATGATAAAATTATTATCTTATAAGTATCATATATATTATTTTTTACATCATTTTGAATCTCTATATGAGTCATGTGGTGGAACAAAATTACATCCCTTCATGGATTGGTAGTGTGTCAAACACAGGAGGGATCGTTTAATTTCCCATTTAATATTGAATATGATGGATAAATATAATGAAAAAAACATAATATCATCTCAGATTATGTGAGATATAAATTTTAATATTCTAAAATGTTAATAAAAAATTTAATGTTTCAAAAGAAGATGAAAAATAAATGTGTACAGTTACGGTGCTTACATCATCATTGGAAAAGATAACTTAGATTTCCAAAAATTTGACTATAGGGATGTTATTATAGAAAGAATATATCCTATAGAATGTGTATTTAATTTTAAGGGGATATTTTGGTAGGGATTTGTATTACTAAATTCAATAGGTGTGTGTATATGTGTGGGGATGATTAAAACTCTTTTAAGTGAGGTTGGTGGAATACATTTAATTTTTCAATGTTTAATTTATTATTAGTTTTCAATCAATGAAAATTGGTTAAAATATGAGAATACTAAAAAGGTGATATATTTTAGTGATATTTTATATCCATAAAATATATATTATAAATGTATTAAATGAATTATAAACATTATAATGTTTTAACCCCCCCCCCTCTATGATAAAATCTTTGAAACATTGAATATTGTAATCTATTTTTTCCACTCTTTCTATTAATAATGGCCAAATCTTTTGGTGACATTATTATAAAATTTTGAAATAAAGACTCCAAAAATGGAAACCATTTTATAATTTTTTTTATATTATGTGGATGAAATTAATTAAACAATAAACCCATAAAACATAATGAACTTTTTTTTTATAAACATGCATTTTTTTATAGAATAAGACGATCCTAAATTAAATCTAAGTTGATTAAAAACAATTATATGAATATAAATTCATATAGTTAAATATATACAGAATACTATTTATTTAAATACATTTTTATTATTAATAATTATAAATAATTAAAAAACAAAAAAAAAAATAAGCTCACCAAAGCTGTTTTATGAAAAATGTTGATTTTTTACAATAACTTATCTTTTTCATATTTATATGAAATTGAATATAAATACAAGTTTAATTATACATATTATAAAAAAATATTATTAATAAAATAAAGATTGTATAAATACTACATTTTCAATTATTTAAAAAATATAATTATATAAGAATATTTCAAAATAGAATTCCATGATTTTTTTGAAATGTTGAGTGGAAAATACATATTCATCCAATAATACTTGAATTCATAATACATGAAATTTTAAAAATATTTTTCCTAAATTCAAAAAAATAATATGTACAATTATTATAAATGAAACTATAGTGTCGCATTTTTCCCTTATTTAAAAATTTCATCCTTAAAATTTTTATGTTTTATAATTTCAATAAAAATGAGGGTGGTACTTTTTGTTATCATATTTAGGATCCCATATTTCATCATAAATTTTATGAATTTTATGAAGTACATTTACCAGTCTAGTCACCCAATTCTACTACACTTTTTCACTATTATCAAACATCTAGATAGGCTGTTTATGTAAGACAGGTCATGGCCCAATTCTCTTTCTTAAGAGGTGGTAAAAAAGAGTGGGTTTGAAATATACATCATTTAAATTGTAATATTGAAAAAATCATTTATTATATATGTTATAATTGAATTTCAAAAAACCTAAAATGTAGAAATAATTATTTCTATAATTATAAACAATAATGAATCTATGGACCAAATTCCCTTTCATACTAAACCATATAACCCCTTCATGAAGATACACTCATGAAAATATGATATGTCCCTTGAAATTCCAAAACATTACTTTAGTTATTATTGTAAATTGTTTCATCTTAGAAATGATTTAATATAATTCTTGGTTGTAATTACCATTATTGTTTTCTTATCAACATGTTCCTTTCCTAGAACCATCCATTCACTTAAAAAATTCAAGAAAGTGGGCATGTGGAATATCATTCCAATTAATGAATTGAATGTAAAAAAAATTGATTACATTAATGACAGTTATTATTGTAGGAAAAATACACCAATGGTAGATATTGATCTCGGAATCCATGAATCTTAGCTGAGTAAGAAGACAACAATTAATCTAATTATTGAATAGTACTTTAAAACAATCCATCATTTTGAGGATGATTGGATGTTATGAAATTACATTTAGTATTAAGAGAGATATTAATAAATTTCAAAAATTTCAATATAAATGTTGGATCAATATGAAACACAATCAAGTGGGGTTCACCAAGAATTATTTTAGTAACATTAATATATATCATTATTATGGGACTAAGATGAAATTACTATCTAATATTTAAGAATTGTTAATATTTTATAATGTGATCAATAATAACCCATATTATATCATTCTATCTAGTAGTATTTGTCAATGAAGGGGAAATATGAATAGGTAAGGTCATCCAATTTCAAAATTGGAATATTTAGAGGTTGCATGACTCTTAAAGGGATTATATCTGACAAATAACTTATTAAAAAATTATTCATGTTGATACAGACATAATAATTTCACTCATTATATTATCCCACAAAAAAATGTTCATTTAAATTCTCATACATTTTTTTCTATCATTGTATATAAGGAAATATGATATATCATAACATCTCACAATTATATTTTTATATCATATAAATATATAACACATTTCTTATTACCAAATTTTTTAAACACATTATCTATAAAAAAATCATTCTAATTTACCATCATTCACATATTTTATTTTATTTTAATAGTTATAATAATTTGTGGGTTATTTCTTCTTTTGAAATAATGATGGGGTTCAAATTATTTGAAAAAAAGGACGGATGTTTACCGTCACTTAATAATTAAAATATCTATATTAACTAAACGCCTAAACATTTAATTATTATTAATCATTATTTTTAACAAGATCATGTGTAGGATGTTTTTCTAATATGAATTTTACTACCCCAATTCATGGGAAATAAATTTATTACTATTCAAATGGACACATTCAAGACCCATAATTGATGAATTGCTACATAAAAAATTAATAATTAATGAATGGTATATTCAATATCAGGTAACTAAAAAAATATAAAGATAATTTTTTAAGGAATTCTCTACATTAGTATTTCCAAATTAACATAAACTTTTCAAATTTAATAATTAGTTAATATCTATACCGAAGAGAACATATTTTTTAAAAAGTTTATTCAAGAATGAAAAAAATTTATGGAATATATATATCAATGAAATATTTGTCAGTGTAGGATATTATTTGATTTCAGTTTTCGTCATTGGATCAACTAATGATTCATCATTAGAGATTATTTTACATTGAAATCAAACATTATAAATCCATAAAAAAATTATTTTCCCAAATAACCCATTTCCATTAAGAGTCTAAATATTGATCAGCATGTGAATCACATGGTCCTCATAGTATTTAGTGTACACCAAAAAATCATTATGAAAAAAACATCATGAAATTCAATGAAAAATCATTTACTTTTATCTATTAAAGTTAAGGGTGTGAGGATCCATAAAAATGGAATTACTGTAAAATATAAATTCCAATCACATAAATGAAATTTTTTCTTTATAATATATTACTTATTTACATGTATTTAATTATAAGTAGAATGAAGTTGAATCATTGAAAAATAATGAGAACTATTATTTTCATAAAATAAGGCATTAATTAAAGTACAAGGGTACATTTTATTTATCTTAATATCCATGATTTACTAATAATCATTTAAACCCCACATAGATCCACCTTTCAATATAAAAAAAATATTTGGGTCTCCCCTAGGGGAAATATTATGATGTGTAAATAATCAATCAATAAACTCTAATAATTTGTTCAATAACACCACCAATTCCATTGTGGCCATTTGATATTGAATATTTTTTATAGGTTTTCAATCATGTAATATTTCAATGGATGACTCAACATCACACAATGACATATTTCTAGGTGATTACATAGAATGTACATTAATGCATTCTTATAGAGTATATACATCCACAATTCTATGATTTTCATTAATGACCATATATTGTTTCTACTCTTCTTATCCAATAATATAAATCTAAAGAGAAACTTTATGTGGATCTATACACAACCCAGATGAGAAATTCCCCCCCTATAATACAAGTTATTCCACATCATCATCCCCAATCATCATTTCCTTCTCTTGGAAATAAATATTTTCTGTTTATTTTGATAGTAAAACTTAACATGTAATATATGAAAATTAACCATATGAGTAGTATCCTAATATAAAAATATTTAATTTATTCTTATAATAACATGAATTTACTATCAAATTCATGTTATATTAGTATTTTCACATCTTGTCTTGAAAAAAAACTCATGTCTTAATGATCTATAGAAATATTTTGTTTTTATGGAAAACATAAAATATATAAATTAGTAATAAGATCAAGATTGAAATAATGAATTAGTTTTATTTGAGGTATGACTAATGAATATACTACCACATATATAGGAACATCATATTTAGTTATATTTATCTAATAATAATGTGGTTATCCACACCATGACTCTTCTACAGTAGGATCCCTTAACCCTTAGGAAATTGGAGTGAATAAATCCCTATTGATATATATTTTATTAAATAAATTGTATAATTATATTTATTAACCATCTATTAATTAGCTATATATCCATTTTCTCTATTAATGTTACAAGATCACATTCCTCTAAAGTATTTTTTTAGGATGATTCTCTCCCAAAATTTTATATAATGAATGTTACATCATTCCCATATAATATATCAATGTGTACCATTTTTCATTTTTTTTACAATTTCCCCAATAATTTTTTTTATTTCCCATTATGATGTATGAAATTATAAATCATTCACTTTAATATTGTACATTAAAATATTTCATTATCTGATTAATATGTTTGGGAATTCAATTCCCATTGGAGGCCTGATAGAATCTCTTCAATGATGTTGTCAATATTTTATTTTAATATTAATTTTTTAATTTATATTATAACTAGAATATATAGTAATGTTATAATAATACTCTACAACACATTAATAATAAATTTTCTCTATGTTTTGGATCATTATCTTCCTTGAATTTCATTGATCACAAGTAAAAAAAACATTAAACATATTTAATTTAGAATCATCTAAATCAAGATATTATTTTCATGCTTCTTAGATAGTATTCTTAATCAACTCTCCCCACTTATCTAAATAATTTTTATAGGAATAATATATCAGAATTAACATTTCTTTTCTATTTCATTAAATGTAATGAAATATCATTTCAGAATACTAAATATATGAATCAGCCAACACTAGATTAGTAGTTCAACTTAATGATATAGGATATCATCAAATGAAATGTTATAATATTGGTTTATCATTCCATTGAACAACACATTTATCTAGAAGTGAAAGCTTATGTTTCATGACTTTTTTAGCTACATTAGTTTTTCCATGATCCACTCATCCCGACCACCAATTTCAATTTATTTATTAGAAGTTAAATATCTTCATTTTCCACAAGTATTGATACTATTTTTTCTTACAAGTTTCATTTCATAACAATGTGATATATTAAATTTTAACGTAACATTAATAATTTTAAATCATAATATATTATTCTCAATCTGGGGTATGAGTTAAAATAAAAAAAATTTACACATACTAAATAATATATTCGTAAACATGTTTTGATTAAATAATATAAATATTTACAAATCAGTAATAATTATTCCAAATTAAAATGTGATTCTTTTCCATGAATATCATGAGATGGTATCAAATCATTTTCAAAATGAGGTTTCATTCACAATTCATATGAATGAAGTTCAATGTTAACATGACCATCTAATTTTGTTGTCATTACCACTAGTTGTAATTTTGTAAAAAATACATATAACTATAGTATTTGGACGTGGGTGTATTAATAGAAAACTGATATTATCCTTACCCTAACAAAAATAAATATAATATCATCTAAAAATTTTACATGTTTTTAATGATTTTCTTAATGTTACATTCCACAAATCAATATATTTCTAAATAATGTTTCCAGGTTTTCTATTTAAAATTATATTATAAAATGTGAATCAACACCAAATCATATGGTATAAATATTGTGTCTTCATAATTACATTAGTTTAAGATACATATATCAGATCACCAATGATCTAGTATATTAAAAAAATTATAAACTAAATATACACATGATGAAAATTTTGCATTATAAATAAAATATCAATCAATGTAACTATAAATAATCTACATCCTTGAACTAATTCAATGGTTCCTTCTTCACATTCGTGGGAATGAGAAAAAATAAAGGTGACATCAATTTAACTCTAAGTGATTCATATATAGGAATATGTATTAGAAAAATAAAACATAATCAATTTGGAAATGTTGATAAATGAAAATATTTGTCATTTCCAAAATAACGAGGGCATAAAATGCATGCATTAATAACATCTATATAATAATATAATGGATACTGATAAAAATGTTTAATATTGTAGAAATGAATACTATTTGAGTTCATGATCTCATACATCAAAATATATTATAGTCATGGGATTGGGGAAATTGTTTATTTGGATGGGATTATATAAATAAAGAACCCATTAAACAAGGATAACCAACTGGATTGGCTCCAGATAGATGTCAACACATCATAAGGATATATAATTTCATAGTCAACCCATAACTGCATGTCCAATGCACTCATCATATATTTTATGATCAATTAAATTCATTAAATACAATTCTTATTAGTAAATATCAATAATAAAATAATAGAAATATCATTATTTAGCTAGAAAATCAAATAGAATTCATAGTAAAAAATAATATCGATAAATGGAATAAGGGTATACACAAATTCATATCCCCGCTACACTTGAAAATGTATATGGGATAGAAATGAAATTCCAAATGAAATATTATCAAAATAATGTGAATGATTCTGAGAATGTTAAGGACCACAAAATTTGAATGAGATATAATATGACCTTTAATTAATTAGAAATATATGTCTTCTAAATATCATACCTTTAAGAGATAAAAATAAAATGGAACTAATATTTTAAAATAAAAATTCATTACATTTTTTTATTCGTAAAAAGATTTTAAAATATAGATGAATATAATAATTTAAATGGATATGGTGTATTGGAAATTTATTTCTCTGTACATGGTTTTAAAGAAGCATTTATTTTGACTTCTTGTAAATAATGTAAAAAAATGAAAATTTGATAAAACATTAAAAATGTTAAATTAAAACACTAAAATGATTCCAAGATAAAAATAAAATTACCTAAATGAATCATTTTAGTTTATAAGAACGAAATTTATATTAAGATTTAAATATATATATATATATGATTATATATATATATTGAAGAAATATATTTCCTAATAAAAATAAAAATAAGATCTTAATTTCATTAAATAATTTCACCTATTAACCTGATTTAAAAATTGGTATGATATTTGAATAAAAATGTGAGATCTTTAAATAAATTTATTATACATAGATATATATTTTTATTAAGTGTAGATTGTAATATTTTCTAAATGAAAATAAAAGTAATCTAGAAAAATGATAGTCTGATAAATTCTTCTGTCTTGGTGAGTACAAAATTATAACCCTAGGAATGTTTATAATTGATTTGAAAAATTAATAAACAAGAAAAAATATATATTCATGTTAGATACAATAATTTGTTTATATATGTATATATGAATAATAAATTGAAATAGTTTCATAATATTAAATTTCTCTCAATGTATTGTATATGGAATTGATATCACATTCTTCATACATACACTTCAATGAAATTAACATAACCTCTTCTATAATGGACATATTATTTATATATAAATTAAATATTTTAACATCTATAATAACATATTTTATCATATTATAACATATTATCACATGTCCATTAATAATAATACATTATAATTATTGGTTCATATGTTAACTCCTTCATTTTCTCATGCATTATTTGTCATGTATATTATAATTATTATTTATTGATACCATATATATCATTTAATGAATTTTAATAATGATATAAAAATTTTAAAAGATCATTATATAAATAATTATTATCATCATTGAAAAGGACACAATAATTAAGAATTATATCTCTTTGTGGAGGTGGAAGTCCACACGTACGAATAAGCGGTGTTGTCATTTTTAATTGTGTGCAAGGGTAAGATAGTATATGATATATTATATTTTAAAAAACATTATTACATATTTATTATTATATATATTAATTATTAATAAAAATTTACTATCCCTCTGACATGGAAATGGAAAACAAATTCCTTAGATATTTAGGAAGTACTCTGCGGTACACCCAAGCGATGGTTTTGTTTCTCATTCAACGGAGTTAATGATGGATAAATGCTAAAAACAAACATAATAAAGTATCATAATATGGGAGATAAATTTTTTATTATATATTAATTTTTATGACATTTTTTATGTTCATAAAAGAAAATGAAAATTGAATGTGTTCTTCAAGGATGATTACAACATCATTGAAAAAACTCTTTAAGAAATATTGTTAATGTTCCTTGTGTTAGCCTTTTGGGAAGTATAACACCTATATTACATGGTTATGGATTTTGGGGGAGGTATTTTTTCTAGGATTGTTCATGATATATGGATCAATATTTATTATGAATTGTGTGGAGGGTGCCCACATTTATATGTGAGCTTGGTGGAACACTTGTAAAATTATAATGTTTTCAAAAATAATTAAGTCTCATTCATAGACAAATGGACCAATATATATTATTTCTATAATTTGAGTAAAATTATAGTATAAAATTATTCCAATAAATGGATTTTTACATATTTTTATGTCAATTTTTATTAATATCCCTTTAATTTAATGTCCTTGTAATATTTTTTTTACCTTTACAATGGGAATTTTATAAAACAATATCATTACTAAAAAAGTCGATGAAAAATAATTTTTTTGATAAAATAATTTGAAATTTGGGAATGATATTATAAAATTATATTTCTATAAGAGATATATAATAATTCTAAAATGAAACTGTAAAATTTGATAAAAATAGTTTACATGAAAATGATTTTTTTCAAGAATAATATGATATTACATTAACTATACAAATAGAAAAAAATCATTAGATAAATTTGAGATCATATATGTGGGTACATAATATATAAATTTACATTAAATAATTAATTATTATAGACAATTTTAATTAACTAAAATAAAAAAAATGTATACTAAAATCAGTTCTATAAGAAGTATTCATTTTAACATAAAAATGATATTGTATTTATTTATATCAAATTTTAAATAAATAAATAGTTAATAATTCAAATTTTAAGAAAAATTTAAAATGAAAAACGTTATTGGTGAAATATTTCATTTTTATTTACTCTTAAAGCTTGTTACTATTAAAAATTTTAATAATTCATTACCAAATTATTTTGAAACCAATCACTTCTAATCAATAATCATCCAATAATTTTACAATTTTTCAAAAAGAAAATTTATGATGATAATTATACAATATAATCATACCAAGAAAATGGTAATATACTATAATTGGTGATCATGTGTTACATATCATTCCCTATATAATAATATTTAACATAAATGGTAGTTCTCCTATAAGAAAATACCCTTAAAATAACATTAGAATATTTACTTATAAAACTCCCTTTTATTTTGAAATATCATATTTAACATCTAAAAAATTCAATAAAATTATTAAAAAATTAATGGGATCATGGATATTTATTAAAAAGAATCAAATAATTTATTATTCGTGATGGTGGGAAAATCCATTCACGCAAAATACAAAAAAAAACAAAAATTCATTTCACACCTTTCTTAAAACAGACCCCATAATAAATAATAATAACAACTATATACATATTTATAGAAATTAAAATATGGATAAAATTAATTTAATCAATAATTTAGTAATAGTTAATACATTCATGAAATTATTTTAAACAATACATGTACATTGAAGAATAAGATTATCAGCCAGTGACGAAATAAATTGGGTTTTGAATAAAAATGTGATCACAAACATTATTATTATCCAATTATTGAAACAATAATCTTACATGAAAACAATATGAATTAACATTTAAAATAAAATATATCATTTATAATTTATAATATCAATGTAATTTTCATCAATGGAAATTTTGTATAGACAATCTAAAAAAATAAATTAGATTGTATCATAAATATCATACCACATGTCTCTTCATCCTTCACCTGTGTTGAAACAAATGGTGTAATAAATTTATATGTATTATAAATATATTTTAGATCAATAATAACTCATTAATTACAAATGGATTTACATTATAATTTCATCTTATATTTTTATTTCAAATTCTAATTCAAAATCAATTTTTGGTTGAAAACATATTTCTTTTCAATAAATGATTCAGTTTCATTGTTTTGATACATTCACCTTATTCCCATTTTCAACATATCAAAAAAATTATCATTAAACAATTATTTTATTTACTACTAACATAAATTTTCTGGATGCTCATATAAATCAATTATGTAAATTTTTTTACATTAAATCATTGAGATGGCAGTTCATACATATACACAAGTGTTGTTTTTGGTTTTTTCTAAATGGAAAGAATTAAAGTTAAATAATGATTGAAAATTATAGTATAATATTCATATAATAAATATCATATATATATATATATCATATATATATATATATATATTAAATATATCCTTCTTAACATATATTTAATGTATAGTTGAAAAAACTCACATTGCTACATAGTCGTAGTAGTCCACATTTTTTCATGAGTGTGGTTATTATTTTACAATGGGTGAAAATGTAATGAAGTACAAAATAAATATAAATAATTGATTTATAATTCCATAATAAATATTTTATTTAATTATTAAATCTATCATAATCACTAACCATTAATGTTTGTGATCTAAAATGATTCATATCACGACATTGATGTAGTAGTGCACACATATGTATAAACGATATATTCTTTTACCATATTATGTATTTGAAGTCCAAAATTTTAGTCCCATAATTCTAATAACATATTAGAAATAACATATACCTATTTATTAAGATATATCCTTTAATTGACCTCCAAATAATTTTTTTGGAATTTTTTAAAAGCCACCTTTTCAAAAACTGGTAACCCCAAAACAATAAAATACACAGAAAACTACAATAAATCTGAATTCAAAAACAAAAGATGAAACAAATGCTGAATTTGAAATTAAAAAATCATGGGTTACGAAAACTCGAGTAGCGAGATTCCTTGAGTCGCACCCCTAGACAATTGAGTACATCATGTCTTCACCATGTCGTTGGAATAGGACTGTCGGCCATCAACCCACAGTAGGTTTACACCAAAATCATAGAAGGCACATACAACCATGGTAGCTGGTCATCAAAAAACACCATCACCGACGATAATAAACCCATTATTGGCACCGTTAAAACATCGTCATTGTGGACAAAAAAATCAAAACCAAACATCACAGTACATCAGGACCATCGTCATGCTAGAGACCACATCTCACAGAATTAGAAGGAACCCAAAACAAATTGCTAGTACAATCACCAAATCACAGAAAAAACCATGACGAAAATGGTTATTAGACCATAAAATGAAAATAAGAACAAAACCCCAGGTAGAATCATCAAACCCAAGAGAGAAAGAATAAAATCACAAGAGAAGAAAAATCCAGAGTTGGGAAAGAACACGAACCAAAACTGTGGCAAGCTCTCCTCCAACACCGTTCCATGTTGACCTGGATCCTTTGTCGAGCCAGACCAAAATGGAGTTAATCAAAATGGGTTGGTAAGAAATAGTAGTGGAGTAGAAGGACATTGTATGCTTCCACTGATGCAAAACAAACCATCTGAAGCTCTAGCACACAGACCCAACATGGAGGTCTGATGTGAAAAGTTGGACAAGAATAGGGGCAGTGAGCGACATACACTATCCACACTAGAAAACAACATCAGTCGATTAGGGGTAAAGGGAGAGAGAGAGAATAATGAGATGCCAAAAACTAATCGATGAAGGACTCCCCATCTCCACCGAACAGAACCACAAAACCCTACAATGAAGATAAAGGATAATCTTTGGGTGTTCTGGTAGCGTTGGGTGATCCGAGTGAGTGCGGAGACATCTAATCGAAGTATAAATCACCATCACCAATTAAAAAAACTGCAAAACTCTATAATTAATGGGAAGGAGAATCATTTGGAGATCCGAGAGGCGTCGGGAGGACTGGGCTCGTGCAGTGACATTCCAATATCCTTTAACTTTTTTTTTAGGACCCTTATGTTTTTTAAAGAAGTTATGAACCAAATGGAAGTAGAAATATATTTTGGTAGGTTATTTTGGGTAGGATTTATATGATATTAATGGTCAAAAGTGGTGTACATTAGAGAGGATATGGTGTTCCTTTTTAATAGTGAGGGGAATTATGGACTACTAATTATTAAGAATATTAAAATATAATAAATTCAATACCATTTTTATGTTAGAAAAAAAGTTATATATTTTCAAAATTTCATGAGATAGAATCTAAATCCAATTATCCAATTGGTTTTATACATTTTTTAAGGATACTCTTAAACTTATTTCAAAATTTGATCACCTTGTTATCATATTTTATTTTTTATCATATTAATAAATTTTTACGTTAGATATTATTCCTAATTAAAAAAATTATGAATTTTATATTTTATAAATAAATTTATTATTATTATTAATTATAAATCCTTTTTAAAATTTTATTTTCCAATTTGTTGTATAAATTTATTTTAATACTTGTGCTCAAAATATTTCAAAACCGTTCATAAAAAAGTGTTTTTTTAGGCATAAAACTATGCTCGACTTCACCCCATCCGATGTAAATCTATTTCCTAAATGATATAATATTTGATTGAATATATTATCTAATAATATAAGTTAACTAATTCATTAATATAGATGAATTTAATTTATATTTATTATTACATAGAGTGATCATATAAATAGTTTTTTTTTGAAAAATATCTTATTTCCTCAAAATGATTCTATTTTAAAATTTAACCAATTAAAAATAATGATTTCATTTAATAGATATATAATATAAAAATCAAAATTTATAATGTTATATTCATACCATTCAATAAAATTACTAGTATATAACTCTCACATTAAATTTTAATGATTCAATAGTATATTGCATGTTTTTTAACATGTTTTTACATGTAATTAAATAAGTAAAAAATATATATATATATATATATAATAAATCTTCATTATGTAATATGTATTGTCAATTTCTAATATTTAGTTTTCAAAATAAACATCTTATCACGCTAAAAATTGATCTAATATGATTTTTTACAAATAATCTATGCATCCTTATTTCAGGTAGTGTGAACTATCAAGGAATTTTCAAATCCATTACAATTAGTTGTGGTTTACAAATAATCATCCAATCCACTATCTTTATGAAACATTAAATTCGTTAAATAGCCTTGATTCATGATACCACACCACCAATATTAGTAACACATTACCTTTTGGACTATGATTGTATCATAATCTATTCTTATACAATCGGGACATTTGTCAATTTTAATGATCCACATAACATGTTCTGATTTAACTATTAGATTTACATTCAAATATATTTCTAGAAAACATGAATTATTATAGACTTATAATCCTCATGTAATAAATATAATTTATTATTTATCACATTTTTTAGAAGTGTGACTCGTACATATCATCAATGATTACCATTACATATCATGGATGTATTTTTTATTTCTAATTTTTTCGGAATGAGAAAACAAAACTATTTTTTTTATTTTTAATATATTACCTATCATGAATGATTAATTATTATATTTATTTAGTTATACACTCCATCTATCATATACATATACATGATCATATTTTCCATACCTCAGCATATATCTTATTTCAATTTCCCTCTATGATTTTTTTTAATTTCATTTATCTTCTTCAAACTGATCTAGGTAAAGGTCAACATTCTAGATAATTATTCTATACTTTATAAGAAAAATATATATTATCATATAATGTAATATGAATATCTAGTATAAGTTTCTTCCAAAAACCATAATCACTTTATTTTTATAGTCATTAATAAAATATCTATAATCATCAGCTATAACTACCTCTAGAAAAAAATTATAACAAAAAATAAGAATTATCATGATTTTTAATCATTAATAAAAATCATTATATCATGTAGGAAATTATCTTCCAATATTTTTATTTAGAATTAAAACATTCAATATCCTTTAGTATTACCTTCCATATGTAAACACCTACTCTTCCTTTGTTCTATAGTTATATATATTGAAACACCTCTTCTACAATCTGTCCAACATTAATCATAATCATTATATTGATGTATTGACAAAAATATCTATGGATAAAAAAAAACACTCATCATACCAACACATTGATAACTTAAATCTCCACCATTGGATTTATTTTAATTAACTTATATAATTAATATCCAATGCTATCACATTTTATTCATATTTCACTCATCTATATTTTGATAACAAATTTAATGGAAATTGTGTATATATATTTTTAGATTCCTTGATTATGGAAAAGTAACACCCATATCATTACATTAAAAAAACCAATCAGTTTCTCTTGGATTTATAAATTTTTTTATATAATAATAAAATAATATAATGAGTATACCACATCAATTGAAATATTCTTCTTCCATTATTTCAATTTCTAAAATCTTATAATAAAAAACCATTGTATTTGTAATCCCAACATCTAGAATTAAAATTATTGTGATCCAACGCATTTTATGTTTGTAAAATATATTATATTTGAACTCATGTTATAAAATTTTTACAGTAAAATATGACAATTGATTCTTTAATTTCACATTTTCATCATATTTGAAAATATAGATCGTGTTTTATTTCACTCCCATTTATGTGGTAAAATCCATCAATCATCTTCATCATGGTAGATAGAAAATGAAATAATGTTTTTTATTATTATTTAAATAATGTACTTCCTTTTGGAAATTAACATTTATAAATAGGATTTTCACATATTTTCAGTTCCCTAATGGTTATCCCTAGAAGTTACATCACCTTCAATGTCATGTATAATGTAATAAAACAATTTTTTTATATAATGGGGTATCATTTATTATTTTTAATTATAGATGAAACATTGTGAGATATTTATCAAAATAAAAATAGTATTTTTAATTTAACTATTTATTTATGAAAACTATGAATCCTTGAAATCATTATTTTTCACACACTAATCTCTTATGGCAGTATGATAATATGATTATGATCTTATTCAGTCTTGTGAGGTTGATTACATTTCACATTATATAGAAATTAAGAAATATATTCTTCATCCATATTCATTAATACATCATACTATATATTCAAAATAGAAAATCATACTTGAGTAAAAATCTTACCATTCTCCTATTGTGGAGAGATATTGTTCACTAAACCATTATTTGTAGATGAATTCATTATTTCCTTCTTTCTATTATTCACCAATATCTCATTTTCAATCATAATGTAATGAAATTTTTAGGAATGAGGAAAACATGTTCTCACCATCAACATGATTTCATAAAAACTATTATGTTATGTGGATTAGGAATCCTTTTATGAAAATATTATTTTTCATCTATGTTGTCTTCTAACATTTAAACTATTCCATAACATTCATAGATTTTTCCACTTTTTAATTCTAAAATTTTTCCATTTACATTTTCATTCATGTATTTCATGTAACTATAGATGATGTCACCATTATTTCCATAAATTATCAATTTTTTCTTTAGAATAAAATATACTATCAAATTACACTTTGTTTAGTATTTTACATGATATACCTTTCATTTACACATTTTTATAGACATATAAACCTTATTTATTTTTATTTTACTAATACTATGTGACCTTTTTTACTTTAGTAGTATATGAATCATTTATTTATTTCCATTCCATCAATTATCATTAGAATAATTTTTTTACAAATTTAATATATGTTATTTAGATTTCCAGTTATGTTAAATGTAAACATATTTATCTTTTTAATGTAATTTGATTCGACATATTTGTTTTAATACCCCCTATATTTTGGTATGTATACCTTAAATTATGGTTTTAATGGTTATAAATTGTCAAGGTGATGTATGGGAGAGTTGAGTTAAGTCTATATATGTTTTTTCTGGCTAATGTAGGTGCGAACAGGGTGGAACATGGTTTGTCTAAATCGTGCGGTTATCCTAGGAGAAATTATGCACAATGTTTGTTCTGAGAGAGTATAGTTGATACTATTTGAGCATGTTAAGGGAGAGTGTGTGAGGAGGACGTGTTGGGGGTTCTGAAAAGTTGTATCTTACTCACAGTTAGTGCACAATTTTTTTAACAGTGTAGTCTAACCATCCACAGGGTCAATGTTAGATCCCCAAAATATAATCTCACTAAAATTTTAGATATCTCGATCATTTTCACTTTTATAAACCCTTATCTCTAGATTACTCTCCATTTAAGGAAGGATAACATCTACTACTCATTTTGGAGTCAATATGGATCCCTCCATTGTCTTTTTGAATCCCAATTCTTGTAGTAAGTGACATTCTTCACCATTCATATCTTGTTTTTTAAATCTGATTTTTTTATCCTATACTTTTTGTATTTAATATATACAAGTTTAATAGGTATATATTTTTTGGGGGGTTCCAAATATGATGTGATTTGTGTTTTTTGATGGTAGGAGAATATATTTATGGTTATTTCTGAGGAATTAGGGTGTTTTGAATTGGGTTGTTAGAGGGTTCCTCATTTGTTTTCATGTTTCATCAAAACCATAGTGGTTGGTGGATTATCACTCAACACAACATTAAATAATTGATTCTAATATTTTAAAATGGGTTTATTTTAAATTAATTTATTTTGATGAGTGTGGAATAAATCCTCGTTAATGATGATTTATCATTTTTTGTGAATTCGTGAAATCTTGATTGATTGATGTAGAGATTTGTTTAGAATCATGAAGTTAAAATGGTTATTTTAAATTTTTAATATTCTATAATTTTTAAATGGTTATTGAGAATGTGTTTTTTTAGTAAAATGAGATTTTTTTGAAATGGTTTTTCTATGGAATGGGTTTTTTGGAAAATAGATTTAAATAAAAATGTGATTTTGTTGAAGATGAATTTTTTGGCATGATCCATGGGATAATTAGTGTCTATTTTCATATTTCATTTATAGGGAATGTTTGAAATATGAAATTTTTCATACTTCCAAAAGACTACAGGAACAGCGAATATAATTACCTCATCATGGATTTCTAGGTCGATGAGAAACTGCTCATCAGTATGGAACTATCATCGCACACCACACATGGGTGGTTGTGTGGGTGTGTGGAATGATTTCAGTATACCAGTGGAATATTGGGAATTGGTTTTATAGTTTTGTTTAGTTATTTTTATGTAAATATAACTTCTTGGAATTTTTTTTCAATTTCACTTTTATTCTGTTTGTTATAAATTGTTTTGGAATCTTTGTTTTAATTAGTTATACACTATTTTTAGAAATTGTTTTAATTAAAATATTATATTTCAATGTTGTTATCTATTCTATCCTATTAGTTTGATTTAGAACATCGTTGGTGAAAGCATACTCAGTGTTGTACTGACCCCTGCTTTAGAGCATCGGTGCTTTTTCATATGCTATCTTCCAGGAATGGGATTGGTAATGTATCAAATGTTTTTATCTCAAACTCATTATAAATGGGATGTTCAGTGATTTTGGATCTTAGATCATGTGGAGCATGGAGTGTTGTGGTATTATGAGATTCATTAGATTTTTATCCACTATTTACATTGAGAATTTTTTGTTCTTCCACTATTTCACAATTAGAATTTGGGTTACCATCAATAAAGTTGTTGAATTTTTGTTCATTATTCATGAATCATATATTGAGATTTTTGGTAATGGGTTGATGAGTTTATGTATTTATTCATAACGGGTAAATTTTCACCCACTAGTATTTGAAACACTGCGACATTTATTTCCTTCCTTTGGCTTCTTGGGGATGTCACTTAAGGACATGTAACGACTAGTAGTACTCTCAATCTGATGAGAATTAGTAGTTCATTACAAATGATAACATCTTTGTTTGGTCCTTTCCTTAAATTTACTTCCCAAATTATTGGTATTATAGTTTATCCATCTTGATATATTCATTGGGTTTTAATTTTAGAAAATAGTAGGATTTTCAGGAGATGTGATATATAACATAAAAGGACATAGCTAAACCACTTTTGAGGAATATAATGTTACTAGGGTGTTGGGTACCTAATTGTTTTTTAGGGAATTATAGGATACTATTATCACATTATCATGGGATTATCCAATGAGATGAGCATGTCATTCATTTTAGATGAATGACTTCCAACATGGAGTGCATACATCATTTTGAATATTTATTTATGATATCATTCAATGAGTGTGATTTTTTTAAAATTCCAAATTTGTATTCAAATGAAATACTTTGAAAACTACCATGATATATGTATTTCTAAAATGATTTGATTTTTAAAAAAATGTGATTTTCTCAAAATAGGATGAACATGGAACAATGTTGTTTTGAGATAACAATGTGTGATAGTTGATATGATATAATTTGAAATGCTAAGCCATCAGTTTTTTGGGAGTGAGACTTAGAATGTTTGTTGTTTGATTAGAAAATGGAACATAGTAGGCATCATAAAAACCAGTCAAAATATGGCATAGAGAATATGGTTGCACCTGAGCCATAATAGAGGAAATAGTTGGTCTAATGAATTACTCTATCTTTCCATGACATTGAGTAGGGACCAAAACCTGATACTCTATTTAATATATCTATCACTTCTAAAAATCTTTGTTAAGGATGTAAGATAATATTCACTAGAGGAGCTAAGAACTCTCACACTATAATGAATTGGAAATGGGAAACCTATTCTCTAGTAGGAGGAAAATATTAGAATCTGACAACAAAATGAACTTACCTTCCCCCAAGCCCCAAGAAATTGATTGGATGACTTAATTTTGGTTCACTAAGTCCCATAAATGGGAGTGTACAAAACAACCAAGAACATTATAGAATTGCAACAATATGGGACTTCTTAAGTGCCTTTGTCACATTGCTCCAAGGTCAAGTGTTAGTGATACTTTTATGGAGTCATGACCTATAAATTATTTGAAATTGTGAGGATAGAAAAATAAATCTCTTAAAAAGTGTATATCTAGCCATGGTGATTCTCAAAATATCGTGACTCCTCGTCAAGGGAGATTACATCAAATAAACAATGATCAGAGTGTAGAGATGAAGCAATATTCTGGATCTAGGAAGATCATTATCTTTGATTGGGAGAGACTATCCTTAGTGAGATGTATGATTCATTGTAATTAAACCATTCTGAATGTGGTGTTTGATACCAGTGCATTGAATTCCATCCATTCTTCTCGTGATGTTTCTGGACTATGTTTAAAACGAGAAATGATGCCTTCTTTGTTAAAACTCAAAAATCCTGTCTGGGAAAACGAATAGAAAGCCTTTTGGTAGACCATGTGATATATCTATTGATGGAGATGAACTAAAATGGGACTTATTTTTTATGGATATGTATGCCTATAATGTAATCGTAGGTATGGATTGGTTGACAATGTTCAAGGAACACATCAATTATAATATGATAATAGTCAATTTCACATTTGAGTTAGGTGTTGAGCATCTCATTGGAGGAAAGCAAGTTCTGATAAATGGGGAAACATGGTCATTGGAATCAGTAGTGGGATTGACCTCTTTCTTGTTGGAGGAATTTACATTGACATCGATGGAAGAGATCCATGATTTTTGTAATCTACCAATGGTGGATCAAATTCTAGATGTCTTTCCTGAAAACATCTCATGGTTACAATTCTAAGGGAAGTGGAGTTTATGAATGATCTCCTTCTTCTGACTAGTCTAATTTCCTTTCTATCCTAAAGTATAAAACCAATGGAGTTAAGGGAATTTAATGTTAAGTTGTAGTATATGGAATAAAATGGTTTCATTTGGCCAAGTATGCCTCTGTTGGCAACATTGATCTTGTTCATGAAGAAAGAAGATGTCACTCTATGTATGTGTGTGTATTATCAAAAGTGTAACCTTGTTACGATAAATAATTAGTATCCAAAACCACAAACAGATGATATGTTTGATCAATTGAGATGAGATCATTGGTTCTCTAAAATTGAATTGCGATCAGGATATCATCAATTGCGAGTTCTAAAGGATGACATTCCAAAAACAGCTTTCATAAGTAGATGTCGCCACTACGAATATGTAATCATGGCTTTTGGTCTTACGAAATCACCAAAACTCTATATGTGTTTGATGAATCGAATATTTTATAGATATCTGGATTCTATTGTTGTGGGGTTTGTGGATGACTTATTGTTCTATTGAAGGACAGGGGATGATCATGAGCGGCACATAGAGACAATTTTGGGGATCTTGAGAGACCATTGTTTATATTCAAAATTATCATAATGTGAATTTTGGATACAATAGTTATGATTTCTTGGGAATTTGATTTCTAAAAAAGTATTTTTGTGGATCCCTATAAGAAAGTGGTTGTGATCTCATAGAAACCACTATGAAATTTCTTAGAGATACGATGCCTTTTTGGCCTAGCTAGCTACTACTAATTCCTAGTGCATGACATCTCATGAATAACATTTCCAATGATTGATATGGAATATAAAAACACCTCATTACAATGGAAAATGTAATTTCAAAAATCGTTCCAAGAGTCTAATGTTATACATTCATCAGCAACTATCATCCCATTTCAAGAATCAAAACAGGGATATCTAGTGTACCATAATTCTTCATGATTGGGGTTGGGTATGTTCTAATCCACATAAAACATGTTGTGTATTATGGATCAAGTAATTTGAGATTTAATTATAATAATTACACAACACATGATTTGGATCTAGGTGTAGACTTTAATTCTATGAATATATGGCACCATTATCTCAATGGTGTGAAATTCATTGTGTGAACATATCATAAAAGCCTGATATAAATTAACTAACATTGAGATTTAAATATATGGCTAAGGTTATGGTTGTATTATCTCAATATGATTGGTATTTAATTTATGTATACATAGGGAGAAGTTAATTTGGTGTTTGATGCATTCAATATAAATTCATATTCTCAGTTATCAAAAGAAGCATCAGAAGAATTGTAGTTGATGTCGGTCATAGAAGAATTGCATTTTGAATATGAAGACAAATGTGATTTTTTAATTTTATTTTTAGGTTAACATGTTGTTGATTAGGTAAATATTGGTAAAGGGGCACAACCATTTGATGTACAATTCTAGGATAGGATATTAAAACTCAATATATGGGTGGCCATTAAGGGATGGAATGCTGATGGGAGTGTGTTTTTGTGGTTAAAAGATCAGGTGGTTGTATCTATGTCATGTTAAGAACAAATTCTTAATTCGTACCACCATTCAATATGTGATGTATAACTTGGTACATATAAGATGTACATGGTGTTAAATGAATATTTGTGGTGTATTTCCATTAAAATTCTGGTGGCTGAATTTGTATTTTGATGTTTAACATGTCAGTAAATTATGATAGATAATTAAAGACTAGCGGGAATGTTGCAATCTTTTCCTTTCCCACTGTGAAAATGAGAGTAGATAATAATGGGGTTTTTTATAGGTCTCTGGTGAATGGTTTATCCACATGATTAAAAATATATCAAAGCAGATATTTTTATCATGTCGGCCCATTTCATCCATATTTGTGAAACTCAAATGGGGGAGAATTTGTTGAAAATATATATCCAATATGTTGTAAGGATGCATGGAGTACTATTATGAATTCTGTCTAACTGAGATATGAGGTTCATATTTTGATTCTAGAAATCCTTATATAATTCCCTAGGAACTAAATTGACTATGAGTACAATGGATCACCCTTACATGGATGTGCAATATGAAAGGACGATACAGACGTTAGATGACATGTTGTGGGATTCTATAATGGATTCTGGTGGCTCAAGGGAATAGAACATACTAGGAGTGGAGTATTCATATAATAAATGCAATCAGGACTTGATAGATATGGATCTATTTGATGCATTATAAGGTCATCCTTATTATTCTCCACTGTGATGGGTGGAAACAAATGAAACAACCCTAGTTTGGATGATCCTTGTTTAGAAAACATCAGAGAAGATTTAGCTAATTATAAAGAGGATAGAAATGTTTTAGAGTCATTAGAAATATTATGTGGATCATCCTCGACAATTGTTGTCATTTTTTGGGAGTGATTATCTATTCTTGAGGATCTCTCCATGATGTGGAGTTCGTCGTTTAGGGAAGCATGGTATGTTATCTCCTCGATAAATAGGCCATTTTAAGATACTATAATGGGTTGGATAGGGGATATAACTTTTGGAATTTCCACTATGGTTCAGTTCAGTGCGTAATATTTTCCACATGTCTTAGTTGAAAAAGTGTCAACCTAATCTAAACAATGTGATTAAATGTTGTCATGTTGACGAAGATCCAAATGCTTTGTCAGTAAATTTTTCGATGTAGATTTTAGACAAGAAATTTAATGCCTTATGTGGAAAAAAATTGATCTACATTGGGTTATAGGGAAACACGGTCTA
The DNA here is from genome assembly GCA_963277665.1 of Viscum album. Classification (NCBI taxonomy): domain Eukaryota; kingdom Viridiplantae; phylum Streptophyta; class Magnoliopsida; order Santalales; family Viscaceae; genus Viscum; species Viscum album. Next base: position 859,699,114 of record OY728152.1, on the reverse strand, counting down.
ATTCTGGAAGAGGCGTGGTAACACTATAAGGAAACGAAAGGTCAATGTGCAGAACTATTTCAGGAAAACAATCGTTTTCTACTTTCGTGGATGGAAAGTCCATTGGTTGGGATAATATGGTACACCTAGTTTCTGGAATGTAACCCTTAAATGATAATTTTAATGTTTATAATGTGTAAGGGTGGAGGATGGTAGAGTAGTGTGAACTCTAAATATATTTTTGTTTATAAAGTATATGCGCATGGGATACGTATGGTTATTCTAAATAATGTGGATATCTTAGGAGAAACAATGTGCAGTTGTAGTTTTTATGTAATATCATTGGCATAGTTTGAGCACTTTTAGGGAGTCCAGGGGTCACGCACGGGTTTCCATAAAGAAGTAGGTAACACACGGTTAGTACACGATTTGTCTAATCGTGCAGTCTTATAGTGCGTAGAGTCAATGTTTGATCCATTAAATTGGACCTCACTCATTTTTTATACATCTCAATTTTTTTCTTCTATACACCCCTAACACAATATTCCTCTCCATAAAAAGGTGTATAACCTCTCCCAATAATTTTGGAGTCAATTTGGTTCCCTCCCTTGGCGTTTTTAAGCCTGAGTCCTGTGGTAATTGAAGTTCTTCACCATTCTTGTGTCGTTTCATAGATTTACTTTGTACAATTTCTCCTTTACTCAATCCTCATTAGATATACACCTGTTATGGGTAGATATATTTTTGGGCACGTGAAATATAATGAGATTTGGGTTCATTGATGGTTGGAGAATTGATATATGTAACAACCCGATATTTTATGATAAGTATTCTTTTTAATTTCATTGATGTCATGTGTTTTATGCTTCGAAAATATTATCTTCTGCTATGCTCCACATTATATTAGCATGAAGTATACACCACACTATTCTTAGATTGTGTTACACACAATTTCATGCTTGTTTTATAATAGTCATTATACGCAACATTGAGTGTATATATATATATTCAATGTATAAATGAAATATGGTTGGATTCTGTTATACGAAATAATAAAGGATTCTTGCACAACACGTAACCCTGACTTGGCTTGCATTACACGCAATCACGACCTTCCTCGATAGCGTGTGTTGTACGCAATACCACGTTTTACTAAACAACAATATATTATTATAATATTATTATGAATTAGCCGTTACGAATAGTATTAACTAAATTTTTAATTTTATAACATTATTGTTCATCTTACACATTTTCTAGAACATGGTATAAGAACAAAATAAATTTTTCGGGTAAAATATGTGTTTTTCAAAAAATGCAGTTTTACCGCCATTTGATGGCGCACCCACTTTAAATCTATTTGTTGACATGTTTATAATTTCAATTTGACAAAATATAATTCTTCTTTTAATCAAGATATAAAAATTTACATTGGATAAAGTTTTGATATTTTTCTGATAACTTTCATATTTTAATGAATAGTAAAAACACGCTATATTTTAATTAAAAACAAATTTTTTCATCGTAATAATTAATACGGTTAAATTATAATATTGAATGGTTTTAAAGTATAAATAGAATATATTTTTACGATTTAATATAATGTATGACATTGGCATTGATTTTACCTTGATTTCGTAGGTTAAATCAATTCAATCTTTTGCAATGTTTTAAACAAAAACCCATTTTCTTTAGACAAAGGGATTAATTTTAATTTAATTTATGCAACTTTTGTGTATTGAATTTTGAAAAATGGATTCCATATTTGGAATCAGTAGGTCCAAATTATGTTAATAAGAAACTTTTTTATTTTTGGGCTTTATTAATAGTAACTACGGTAAATTTTATTTACCCTAGTTAAAGGTAAATCGGGTAATTAAGGGTAAATATAAGATTATAAAATTAACCTAACACCTTCCAAAATACTATTGTATGACTAAAAGTAGACCCATATCACCTAAGGGTCGGAATAGAATCATTTAATGGACTTTTTTCCATGAAAATAACTTAATTATTATTAAAACCAAAGAAAGTGACTACATGTCACTCTCTTAAATCTTATAAGTATATTAATTTTAATTTACTGATAAACTTCATGAAACTTCGAACATGAATAGTCTCCAGAAATATAATGAAATTATCTACATCATATAAATTTATTTATAATTTTTAGGTATTAAATAATTATCATTAATTTTGACACAATAGGAATGCAGAAATTATTTATTTAGTGAAAAATCAATAATATAGTTTTTATTGAAATATTAATACATATCAAAAGGTCCAAAAATCTGCACAAAACATATTATAAGTGTATATATAAACCCTAATCATCCATTGGCTGAATTGTTGACCATTTGGATCCTTATTAAGATGATTATGAAACTTATATTATTTTATTTTAAATGATGCCAAAGTTGTCACAAGTTAAATATTGTGATTTTAAGAAGATAAATTCAATTAAAAGTATTATTGTGAAAGTTAATAGATTTATCTTCATCATAGTATTTTATTTTTAATATGTATATTAAATAAGTATACAAAAAATGATGTAGTAATTATTTTATTAACAGATAAACCAAATAAATGGTTTTAAAAATAATAAAATAAATATTATATAAACTATTTTATGTGATCCACTAATTTTATAGATACATATGACCTTTTATGAATCCATTAAAGCTTTTATTTCGAACATATCTTCTGTATATATTTTATTTAAATTCAAATAAATGAATAGTGTCAAAATTGACACTATTGTTATTTTATAAAAATAATATATTATAAAATTGTTTAGAAATCACAAAAATATATAAAAATTATAAATTTAAATTTATATGGTATAAAATGTTATAATGTATCAAATTATTGACAATTCACAACAAATAGGTAATTATTTGTTATAATTTAAAATTTAGAATGTTATTACCACAAATAAAATTAAATTGATTAAATAAATAAAAATCAAGTTGATAATGATTAAAATAATTTCCTAACATGTCTAAATTTGATTGGTTGATGATATTACAACCCTATCTCATCTAATCTTCGGACATGAGTCAGTTTTGTAGGTTTTTAAGAGGGGTTAGATTTATTATAAATTAATATTTTTAAGAATTCCAAAGGTGCCCTTCTCATCCCTTATAAAAGGGCACCTCCTCCCTCTTTTCCTCACACCACTTTGAGCCTTCAATCTCGGTCAACCGCTGAAAAATTCTCTTCTCCACTTCCCTAGAAACATCCTAGAGGTCCTGGTATTCTTAAAAGACCAATTTTAGTGCCCTAAGAGTAGGATTCAAATAGGCGCTTCAAAGAAGAGGTAATGTCTGTTACCGATTCTTTCAACTTTATTTATTCTTCCAATTCTTCTTCTTTAGTTGTTTCATTATGAGGTAATAACATCAGTATCACTCATATACTGATAGGTTATTATAAGTATGAAAAAACCTTATTTCATGATCTATCCATCCTACGGAAAACGAAATTACCGCGCGTGTGTATGTACGGAATACCGTCTCCACGACGTGGTGAAATCTATTTTCCACCACCACCTTACATGGATGGGTATAATGGTGAAAGTAATGAATATATATGATTATTGTAAAGTGATATTGATTCTGTAATATTATACATACACTTTAATATAATTCCACGATCTTGGGAATGAAATCATCGCTCGTGCGTACGTACGGACTATCGTCTCCACGACGTGATGAGATTCACTCTCCATATTAACCATTAAAGAATGATTATAAAGTATATATAACAAGTAATCCTGAAATATATGACATAATAATTCTACTGGATTTATGTTCATATATATATATTTATTTCAACTACTTAATTACATTCAATTCAATATGGAAACGAAAACAGCATTCATGCGTACATACGGCCTACCGTCTCCATGAACGGTGTATTTCTTTCCATTTATCAATCTATTATGTATATTATGAATATATATTATATATAAATCATGTTTTACAATCTGGATGTAAGTAATCATATGAATAATTTCAAGTTAAAACACAAACGACAAATGAAACAATTTTACCCAAAATGCTACTTTAAAATGAATTTACAAAAGAACAAGTAATATAAAGTCATAAGTGAACCATTTATGATATAATAACAATGAATATGATTCTGTAATAAGTAAATGACATTATTTAAATCATTATACAGGAGTTTTGGATACGTACTAAGCATATCAGATCTAAGGTAAGGGATAATTTTTCAAATTTCATTTTTATCCGAGATTGCTTATTCGTAAGTATTTACTGGGTTTATTTCTATCATCCATGTCCATGTTTTATAAAAGTGTTTTCATGTATATTTAAATTCATTTTTACCCATTTTGACTTTTAATACATGGTATGTAAGGAGTCTTTCTTTTTTTTACGTTACGAGGTACTTTTTTACTTTTTCGGCAAAAGTACGAGAAGAATGTTTTTTTAACTTATACAGCATGAAAGGATTTTTACAGTTTTATAAAGCCTTATTTTCATGAACCTTCCTCCAACAGATTTCATGAATATTTTTAACAAAATACTATTCTTTTAAAAATTCATGACATTTTGTGAAAAGAAAATGATTTTAAAGAAGAAAGGATATTTTCCTCAAGAATTCATTTCAAGTGTTTTATCAAAACCATTTTCCATATAAAATGAAATTATTTCATATGTGTATGTTTCAGGTATAATGTATCTATGATTTACATGGTTTCACTTTTCTTATTATGAAATGATATCGATTTCTTTTATATGGATTATGTGATGATGGGATTATGTTTATGAAACCCATTTTATTCGTTAGGGTATTATGAATGATGTATGTTTATTTTGTGGCACAAGTAATAATGATTTCATTATGAGATGGGTGGGACCTATATCTCCCTCCAATGCATTGGGTAATGATTTATATCTCATGAGATAGACATGGATGGATATGTAAGTTAATCTGGTTCAGTGTTACAGGACAGAAATGAGGAGTGAACTTGATTCAGAAAGGGACTTTGTCCACTAATTTGTTCTTGGCAGCAATGCCTTGGCTACTATGGAAATCATAACAAGTGTTGAATGGTTGCCACAATTAAATGTTTTACTCCCATGCTATTTTATCATGCTTAATGTTTCTTTATGATCTATTCCTTACGTACTTCCATGTTTTATGTCATTTCTCAAGTTATTTATGTTTAAACACTATGTTCATGTTTTTAAGTTCAAGTGTATATGATTTGTTTTATTTTATCCATGCATACCCATACTGAGCATTTGAGCTCACCCTTTATATGTTTTCTTTTCCCCAGGATATAAAGAATGTTTTTAGGTAAGAAAACAAAAGGGGAAGATCTTTATGGGATATGTTGAAGATCTTTCACCATGATTAGAAGATTACGCTCCAAGTTTCCAAAGACACTAAACTATTACGGTCCTTGTGTGTCTTTTTTTGTTTTGTTTTAAGTATTCCGCAAAATTAATGTAATGTCCACGTACATCAAGCTTCGGGTCTCTACAGTTGGTATCAGAGGAAAGGTTTAGTCAACCTTTGGAAACTAAGATATGAAAACTTTAGTGAGATCCCTAGAGATATTTCTAAGGTATGTATAGGGATGTCCCTAAGGATAAGTATATGTATAGGATATAGTCCTAGAACTACGGTAACAATAATAGAAGTTAACCTAAGATGTTAGATATTGAGGGTACTCCCCCTTTACTATGTTGTTTTTCCTAGCATGATTTTTTCCTCTCACACTATTCTTTTTGGGTTTTAGAAAATGGCTGGAAACAGGAAGATTCACGATAATGGAGGATATGACGGACAATGGAATGATATTATTCTTGAGAAACCAAATTAAATGGGATTTGGAAGTCCAAAAATCATTATTATGTCGAATCAGCAATCTCATAATATGATCAATAAACTCAAATTTGGTAAGTTTCCTGACTCGGCTAATAAGAGAAAGATGGAGTTTCATGATGATCATAGAGGAAGGAATGTTCAATTTCCCCTATGTAAATCATATGGGAAGAGGCATCAAGGATAATGTTTCAAAGGAACTGGAAGATTCTTTGGGTGTGGAAAAGAAGGACACAATGCCAGTAAGTACAAAGGAAAATGTTCAGTTAACACCATGGAAAAGGATAATGGTATTGCTACGACATCAACAATGGTTAAATGTTTTAAATGTGGAACATACGGTCATTATGCAAACCAATGACCTAAGGGAAAGTCTCATGAAGAGAATCAGTATGGTCATATGGGTAGTATTTATGTTGATGATGATGAAGAGACTACAAATGATATGTGACATGAAAGAATTGTTGAAGCTCGGTCAATGGTTTAAGAATGTAGTGGAATGATTACATGTTTATCAAGTGTAATGTTGTATAAGTAATCTCATGGTACTATGGAATTAAGAGACATCTAAGGATTGTTACACTGTTGTCTTTCCTTATGTTTTGAATGTATATGATGAATGGTACCAGTGACCATGAAAGGTTATTTAGATATTTTTGGAAAGTAGATGATATGCGCATAATGAAGGGATAAAGAGAAAATTAAATGTTTGATAGTATTCATGATCTCATGACTGATATAAGGAGAAGTCCATATCATGGTTTGAGTATATTTAATTTTTGGGATTTTGGAATGTGGAAAGAGTTAACTTTTGACAGCATTCATGTTTTCACTAAGGTTCAATGGGTATTCATTTTTCAAGAGAATACATGATTAAGGTATTCACATGATTGGAATGTGACCAACAAGATATATGGGGGATAAATGATGGTTTTCAAATGCTTGGTTGATGACATTTCAAGTAATTGTTTTCTTTATACTACGAGATTGGACATATGTATTTTGGATAAGCCTAAACATTGGAATGAATTATGTTGGACATAAGTTAGTATTGTTTAAGGCTAGATTTTTTTCCGATATTATTTATAATGTAGTTTTAGAAAAAGGACAACCTGCGGGATGGGCGACAGCCCATCGCGTCGGACAAGGCTATGGGAATCGAACCCACAACCGAATTTCCACTGGTCTTTATCGCCTACCACTGGCCTACAAGAAGTCCCTGGTTAGTAGAAACTAGTTTTATTTTATTAGGCGGTATGATATATGAAGTATAAGTTCATTTTTGGAACCATATATGATTAATCTAACCATAAGATGGACTTATAAATTTTGTTATCCTTTTGTTTGAAACAGATGGAATGAACCATCATTCTATTGCATGATCTGCTAACACATCCCGAATAAAAAATTCAACTTCATTTCTTTAAAGGATGAAATGGAAATTTTTCAACTCACAAACTACAGTGAGATTGTACCAAAATCATGTAAGTTTTTCTTTTAATTCATCATCTTTAGTGAAATGATCTTGAAAACCAAAAATGTTGTACTAGTTCCCTTATATCCGATGAATCAGATGGTACCTTAGATCATCACAAATTTATGGATTTGGGATTGTTGGCTTTTTTATATCTATGTCCTCTACCACTCTCCATCAGAACGTGATGGTTAGATTTTTATTCCATATCCATATTTTCAACTATGTTCTCCTACGTGGAAACCGAGTGATGAGTTAATTTGGGTAACCGTTACGTTACATACTTTAGTTTTTTAATCCACGTTTTGTTATTCCTTTTTACGATGTGGGTTTCTATTAAAGAAACTTTTGAGTAGTAAACCATTTATAACCCTAACGAATTTCAAGGGTGAAATTCATTTTAAGGGGGGTAGAATGTAACAACCCGATATTTTATGATAAGTATTATTTTTAATTTATTTTATGTCATGTGTTTTATGCTACAACAATATTATCTTGTTCTATACTCCACATTGTATTAGCATGAAGTATACACAACAATATTCTTAGATTGTGTTACACACAATTTCAAGTTCGTTTTATAATAGTCATTCTACGCAAAATTGAGTGCATATATATATATATATTGAACGTAAAAATGAAATATGGTTGGATTCTGTTATAAGAAATAATAAAGGATTCTTTCACAACACTCAACCCTAACTTGTCTTGCATTACATGCAATCGCGACCTTCCTCGATAGCGTGTGTTGTACGCAATACCAGGTTTTACTAAACAACGATATATTATTATAATATTATTATGAACTAGCCGTTATGAATATTATTAACTAAATTTTGAATTTTATAACATTATTATTCATCTTACACATTTTCTAGAACATGGTATAAGAACAAAATAAATTTTTCGGGTAAAATATGTATTTTTCAAAAAATGCAGTTTTGCTGCCTTTTGATGGCACACCCACTTTAAATCTAGTTTTTGACATGTTTATAAGTGCAATTTGACAAAATAAAATTCTTCTTTTGAATCAGGATATAAAAATTTACATTGGATAAAGTTTTGATATTTTTCTGATAACTTTCATATTTTAATGAATAGTAAAAACACGCTATATTTTAATTAAAAACAAATTTTTTCATCGTAATAATTTATATGGTTAAATTATAATATTGAATGGTTTTAAAGTATAAATAGAATATATTTTTACCATTTAATATAATGTATGTCATTGGCATTGATTTTACCTTGAATTCGTAGGTTAAATCAATTCAATCTTTTGCAATGTTTTAAACAAAAACCCGTTTTCTTTCGACAACAGGATTAATTTTAATTTAATTTCTGCAACTTTTTTGTATTGAATTTGGAAAAATGGATTCCATATTTGGAATCAGTGGGTCCAAATTATGTTAATAAGATAATTTTTATTTTTGGGCTTTATAAATAGTAACTACGGTAAATTTTATTTACCATAGTTATAGGTAAATGGGGTAATTAAGGGTAAATATAAGATTATAAAATTATCCTAACACCAGCCAAAATCCTATTGGATGACTAAAAGTAGTCCCATAACAACTAAGGGTCGTATTAGAATCATTTAATGGACTTTTTTCCATGAAAATAACTTAATTATTATTAAAACCGAAGAAAGTGACAACATGTTACTCTCTTAAATCTTATAAGTATATTAATTTTAATTTAGTGATAAACTTCATGAATCTTAGAACATGAATAGTCTCCAGAAATCTAATGAAATTATCTACATCATATAAATTTATTTATAATTTTTAGGTATTAAATAATTATCATTAATTTTGACACAATAGGAATGCATAAATTATTTATTTAGTGAAAAATCAATAATATAGTTTTATTGAAATATTAATACATATAAAAAGGCCCCAAAATCTACACAAAACTTATTATTAGTGTATATATAACCCCTAATCATCCATTGGGCTAATGTTTGACCATTTGGATCCTTATTAAGATGATTATGACAGTTATATTATTTTATTTTAAATGATGCCAAAGTTGTCACCTTCATAATTTAATAAATATAACAATTTAAATATTGTGATTTTAAGATGATAAATTTGATTAAAAGTATTATTTTGAAAGTTAATAGATTTTTCTTCATCATAGTATTTTATTTGTAATATGTATATTAAATAATTATACAAAAAATGATGTAGTAATTATTTTATTAAGAGATAAACCAAATAAATGGTTTTAAAAATAATAAAATAAATATTATATGAACTATTTAATGTGATCCACTGACATTATAGATACATATGACCTTTTATGATTCTATTAATTCTTTTAGTTCGAACATATCTTCAGTTTATATTTTATTTAAATTCAAATAAATGAAGTGTCAAAATTGACACTATTGTTATTTTATAAAAATAATATATTATAAAATTGTTTAAAAATGACAAAAATATTTAAAAATTATAAATTTAAATTTATATGGTAGAAAATGTTATAACTTATCCAATTATGGACAATTCACAAAAAATAAAAAATTATTTGTTATAATTTAAAATTTAGAATTTTATTACCACAAATACAATTAAATTGATTAAATAAGGATAAATCAAGTTGATAATGTTTAAAATAAATTCCTAACATGTCTAAATTTGATTGGTTGATGAGATTACAACCCTATATCATCTAATATTCGGATATGTGTCAGTTTTGGAGGTTTTTATGTGGGGTTAGATTTATTAAAAATTAATATTTTTAATAATTCCAAAGGTGCCCCTCTCCTCCCTTATAAAAGGGAACCTCCTCCCTCTCTTCCTCACACCACTTTGAGCCTTCAAGATCGGCCAAACCCTGCAAAATTCTATTATCCACTTCCCTAGAAAAAATCCTAGAGGTCCTGGTCTTCTTCAAAGACTAATTTTAGTGCCCTAATAGTAGGTTTCAAAGAGGCACTTCAATGAAGAGGTAATGTCCGTTACCGATTCTTTCAACTTTATTTCTTCTTCCACTTCTTCTTCTTTAGTTGTTTCATTATGAGGTAATAACGTAAGTATCACTCATATACTGATATTTTATTATATGTAATAAACAACCCTATTTCACCATCTATCCATCCTACGGAAAACGAAATCACAGCGCGTGTGTATGTACGGAATACCGTCTCCACGCCACGGTGAAATCTATTTTCCACCACCACCTTATATGGATGGTATAATGGTGAAAGTAATGAATATATATGATTATATTAAAGTGATATTGATTCTGTAATATTATACATACACTTTAATACAATTCCACGATCTCAGGAATGATATCATCGCTCGTGCGTACGTACGGACTACCGTCTCCACGACGCGATGAGATTCACTCTCCATGTTAACCATTCAAGAATGATTATAAAGTATATATAATAAGTAATCCTGAAATATATGACATAATAATGATACTGTATTTATATATATATATATTTAAATATTTATTTCATCTACATAATTCCATTCAATTCAATAAGGAAACGAAAACAGCGTTCATGCGTACATACGGCCTACAGTCTCCATGAACGGTGTATTTCTTTCCATTTATCGATCTATTATGTATATTATGAATATATATTATATATAACTCATGTTTTACATTCTGGATGTAAGTAATCATGATCTAAGTAATCATATGAATAATTACAAGTTAAAATACAAATGAAAAATGAAACAATATTACCCAAAACGCCACTTTAACATGAATTTAAAAAAAAGGGTAATATAAAGTCATAAGTGAACCATATATGATATAATAACAATGAATATGATTCTGTAATAAGTCAATGTCATTATTTAAATCATTATACATGAGTTTTGGAGACGTACGAAGCATATCAGATCTAAGGTAAGAGATAATTTTGCAAATCTCATTTTTATCTGAGATTGCTTATTCGTAAGTATTTACAGGGTTTATTTCTATCATCCATGTCAATGTTTTATAAAAGTGTTTCCAGGTATGTTTAAAGTCTTTTTTACCCATTTTTAATTTTACTACATGGTATGTAAGGAATCATTCTTTTCTTTACGTTACGAGGTACTTTTTTTACTTTTTCAGAAAAAGTACGAGAAGAATGTTTTTTTTAACTTATATGGAATGAAAGGATTTTTACGGTTTTATAAAGACTTATTTTCATGAAGCTTCCTCAAAAATATTTCATGAATATTTTCAAAAAAATACTATTCTTTTAAAAATTCATGACATTTTTTGAAAAGAAAATTATTTTAAAGAAGAAACGATATTTTCCTCAAGAATTCATTTTAATTGTTTTATCCAAACCACTTTCCATCTAAAATGACTTTATTTCATATGTGTATATTTCAACTATAATGTCTCTATGATTTACATGGTTTCACTTTCCTTATTATGAAATGATATCCATTTCTTTTATATGGATTATGTGATGATGGGATTATGTTTATGAAACCCATTTTATTCGTTGGGTTATTATAAATGATGTATGTTTACTTTGTGGCACAAGTAAGAATGATTTCATAATGAGATGGGTGGGACCTATATATCCCTCCAATGCATTGGGTAAAGATTTATATCTAATGAGATAGACATGTCTGTAACGGTAAGTTAATATGGTTCAGTGTTACCGGACTGAAATGAGGTGTGAACTCGATTCAGAAAGGGACTTTATCCACTAAGATGGTCTTGGCAGCAATGCCTTGGCTACTATGGAAATCATAACAAGTGATGAATGGTTGCCACAATTACATGTTTTACTCCCATGATATTTTATCATGCTTAATTTTTCTTTATGATCTATTCCCTACATACTTCCATGTTTTATGTCATTTCTCAAGTTCTTGATGTTTAAACATTATGTTCATGTTTTTATGTTCAAATGAGTATGATTTGTTTTATTTTATCCATGAATACCATTACTGAGCATTTGAGCTCACCCTTTATATGTTTTCATTTCCCTAGGATATAAAGAAAGTTTTTAGGTAAGAAAACAAAAGGGGAAGATCTTTATGGGAGATGTTGAAGATCTTTCACCATGATTAGAAGATTACACTCCATGTTTCCAAAGACACTAAACTATTACGGTCCTTTTGTGTCTGTTTTTGTTGTGTATTAAGTATTCTGCAAAAGTAATGTAATGTCCATGTACGTCAAGATTCGGGTCTCTACAATATATGTCTATTTGTGGGGAATTGGGTTGCTTCAACCTTCCTACTAGAGTGTTCTCCATTTGTTGTTGAGTTTTGTCAAAACCATCAAGGACTGTGTCTTCTCTATGAACTCTACTTTCTAAAATTGATTTTCAGAGTAACAAATTATTTTATTTAAATGTAATTTACTGTGAAATGTATGCAATAAATCATCTATAGTGATTATTTATAATTTTTTGAAATCATGGAAACATGATGAATTGTTCTGCAGATTGCATTAGCTTCATGAATTTAAAATGGTGATTTAAATTTTTTAAATTGATATATTACCTAACAGGTTTTTTGGTAATGGATTTTTCATTAAAAAATGAGTTTTATTTAAATTGTTTTCTTTGGGATGGTTTTGATGGGAAATAATTTTCAATAAAAATCGATTTTATTGAAAACAGTTTTTTGGAATGATGCTTGGGCATATTGGTGTTATTGTTCATATTGAATTTCCAAGGATTTCTTGAAATATGACCTTGTTCTTAATAAAAAATATCCAACTAGAACACAATATATAAACACCTTTTGATGACTTGGTAGATCATCAAGAAACCACTCCTTATTATGGATCATTCATCACGTACCATGCATGGTTTGTTGTGTGGATGTGTGGAATGGACTGTGTACGAAAAATTAATATTGATAAATGGTTTTAATGATTTATTTTGTTATTCTTATGGAAAAATAACTTTCTTGGAAATTTATTTTAAGTTGAAGTTTTATTCTTTTAGTAATAAATTGTTTTTCAATCTTTAATAATTTAGTTACAAACAGTTTTGGGAAATTGATTAATATAAAATGATTTATGTAAATTTTACTGAATCTTTTGTCCAAATATATTAAGTATGTAAGTCTTTGGGGAAAACAAACTGATATTTATACACACCCCTACATTGGATCTTTGGTTATTTTTCAGACACTATCTTTTGGGACATGGGTTATGGAAATGTATCACATGTTTTTTGAACCACCTCGTGATACATTGGCTATTCGGTGATTTTAGAGCATATAGATTCTAGTGCATGGATTCTATAGTACTTTTCTGAGTCATTAGTTGTTTATCCACTTTTTACATTGATAGTGGTTCGGTATGTCGTTGTTGCACACATTGAAGTTGTTTTATCATCAATAATGTTGCGGAATTGTCTTTCATTTTTCATAGATCCTGTAGTGAGCTTTTTGGTTATGGGTTATTGAGTTTATTTTTTTATTATTAAAAGATAAATCTTCCCCCAATTGTATTTTAAACACTTTTTCAATTATTGACAGCCTTTTTCATCTTTGGGATGTCTCTTAATGATATGTAATGACTCATTGTACTCACAAGACAGCGATAATTAATGGTTCATTATAGATTCATTTATATTGAAATTAGATTAAATAACCATTAATATATGCCTTATATATCATTAAATAATATTCAAGATATATAAATAATTTTTGGATGTGTGTTTAGTTATACCACATATCGAATAGAAGAAAGAAAACATTTTTTTATTCCTTTAAGTTATAATATATATTAGAAGTACAATATCCATTTTAAATTAATTTATATACCTTCAAAGAACCTTATGGGGATCTTAAATTTCAACTCTTACTCATATAACCCATTGGTTAAGTGTTTGTTTCTAATAATTTTCATTAACCCACATCCATTTAGAATTCTTTTTGTAATCTATAAATTCTATAGAAATATTATTAGGTCAACAAAAATTTTATATTGAAAGTGTGCCTTTTATTTATTCTCCTATATGAATTATCCTATAATAATTTTAACATATTACATCCAAAATAATGATCCTTAGTTGATTAATGTCCCTTATTGACTTATTTAAATTATGAAATTAATATTTTTTTAATCAATTTATGGTTCTTCTTAGGTAACTTCCCAGTTTTTAAATTTTACATCAAACTCAAAATAATTTAATATTATTTTTTATTGATCTAAGATAGATTTTAATTTTTTCTCGACATTAAATTCTATCCATATTAACATGATATGAATTCATGTCATAAATTTATTTTAAGGAAAATTAAATATCATTTATTCATGTTTATTTCATTTGAAACTATGTATAATTGACAAAATTTACAACCTTTAATAGAAGGAAAACATAATTATTTATTTAATAATCTAAATTTTATCATGACTATTTTGTTTAAATATTTCTTTGTTAAGGGTAAATATTTCATTGTAGAATTATAAATTATCTCCCTTATCTTCGCTATGTTTAAAGAATCTATTACACTTTTTAAATTTTTTAATCAAATATGCTTCCAAATCATCATCTTTAAATTCTTATTGTGATTTACCATGCAATAGTCCCCTGATAAAAAATTATATATATGAAATCATCAATAGGAATTTTTTCAAATAATCATTAGAATTGTAGTAGAGATTTTCAACTAATTAATTGGACTCCTAATAGTTTCAAATTTAATAGTATTGTTCTATAGTATAATTTTCAATATATTTATCAAAATAATTACTAATTTTATTACATTCAAATAATGATGTTTCTTCTATGCACTGTTAACAATATGAAAACTTTCTTAACTCCATAGATTACATTACCTTCTGCTACCTCGATGTTTTTATTAAATTCCAATCCATGTTAGTATTGAAATTTATATCGTACTAATATCTCAACTAACACATATGGATAAATTCTTCATAATATAAATTCATGTAATGAAATTATTACAACTATAATTAAAAATTATTCTAATTAAAGGATACATATATTAGATTTGAAACCATTTTATGAGCCAGTTGTATTGTCTATACACACCGAGTGGGTGGGTAAGTTGGTATAAACTAATTTCATTCAACTATTTCCGCTTAGTTTTTTTATCCATTAATGTATCAAAAATATGTTGAATATTATGATGTATTAATATCATTAAATCATTGGAAAATACTAACATCGCCTAAAAGATAAAAAGTAATTAATGATTTTGACATGTTTTTTTAAATCTTTTGATGCTAATTTGTTTATTTAAAAAATAATATGATAAATTACTATACAATACAATGTTTTTAACTAATATTAGAAGTTTCTATGAACGGATTACTATCATCATGACCCTTACTCAATACCTAATGAATCATTAGATTACATCCTTATCATTTTTTAGTCTACAGAATGGTTCAGTATAATTTCAACTTATATATTATAATTGTACTTAAAAAACGAATATGATCTTTTATATTTATGTTGAATATTCATTTCTTATACTTCCATAAAAAATTATAAAACATTTTTATCATTCATGATAACCTAGATAATCAATTTATAGTTTCTTTATGAATTAAGAATTCATTAATTATAATTTTATCGAAATCTTATCTATCAAAAATATTTATGGAAATTGATATTTAAATCTTATAAAGTATTAAACCATTTACCCATCTCACTATCAATTTGAATCCATATTTCAAAAACATGCTATTCTTATAGAACATTACCATGCAAATCCTTTTCTAGTTACCTCTAATTATTTTTCATTGTAATTGAAGTTTTGTTTATCAGGTTCTAATGTCCTTATATAGATTTTACAAATATTCGAATTTATTAGCATCAAATTATTCTAATAAAATGGAAATAAAAACATTCTTATTGGATTATACAACATTTTCTTATACAATTCTCTATCATATTATCATCTTCTTCAAAATGATATCTTATTTTTTCAATACATCTATAAATAATGAAACATTTATGAAATAAACTACTAGAAGAGTGTCAAAATATTCCATATAAATATCCATTAAGAAAATGAATTGTCTACAATTTAATCCATGGGAAGTAATAATCATAGATTCCTAAAATTTCAATGTGAATCATATTTTTAATTTATAATTTTGTAATAATGATAAAAAACTCAAAATTATCAAACATTTAATTTATCATAAAATAAATTTTATTTGAAATTTCATTTTGAAATGGACTCTCTTGGTACACTAACATACAAAAAAATATGAATATTCTACCATAATATCATTAAATATTATTATCCAAATTAGACTGTTACTTAGTATTTTCCTAGCATTTACAACAATTTCATATTAAAAATAAATAAGATGAATTTATTTATATTTTAGTGTTTTTCATATATCCAATTGATTTTAAAAACACTTTATGTAACTAGGCCACCATGTATAATATATATTAATATTATATGATTCATATCATTTTGAAATTTTATATTTTCATATTTTGATCATCTATGGTTCTTATCACCACATTTTTTAATCATTTTATATTTCAGACCATTGAATTTTCCATTTTTACTATATTTCAATAATTTCAAAATTGACTATATTCATAATTCAAAATATTCAATATATAATAATATTATCAACTAGAAACGTGTTTTACTATAAACTTAATATAATTCTTCTATTACATTAGAATTTTTGGATTTAATATTTAGTATAAATTATTTTATCTAAACATAACTTCAAAAAATCATCTATGTTTTCATATAAATTAGTAAATCATACATTCAATACATACAACCTATTGGATAATTCAATTTTATCAACATTAATAATTATACGACATCCATACATTTTCATTGCATAATGTTCAAAGATAATCCTAAAAATCATTAATTAAATATACAAATTCACCTTATTGAAGAATAATAAATATTTCTTCTATGTAAAGTTAAAATTACCCCCAAAACATTACATATAACAGTTTGACATTTGATAAAATTTTATTAATTCAACATCATCATATATTTCAAGAACATCATAATTTATTCTATCAAATGGATACAATACCTACATCATATCTTATTACATTCATAAACATCACCTTTGGATTCAGAAACATGCCACCATCTGATATCAACATGAATCAAGAACCATTCTCAAAAAATGTTGTTAGATACTTGGAATGATTGTTATAACTTTATCTGATTTATCTTACATATTCACCTTACAGTATATATCCAAAAAAGTATTTTGTAACAAGAAATCCATTCATTTTAAATAGAATTCATTATATATCATTTATGTAAGCATAATAACTCTTAAATGTTATAATTGATAACCATTATGTATGAAATATCTTATTTTAATATTGTATATGATGAGAGACAATACATCACTATATATAAAATAATATTCAATTTAAATTTACCCCTCTAATCTAGGTTAAAACCCAGAAAAGTATTGATTTTAGTTATATAATGATATATGTTCATGAACTGATAAATTAATTAATTTATTTATTTTTATCTGTTTAATTAATATTTAGAATTAATTAAAATCTTACATTGATTTTTTTTATTTTTTTATTTCACATATTAATGGATTTTGATTTCTATAATTAAGTGATTTCACTCATTTTTATCATAACTGGAATAAAATATAATAATATCCTGAAATAATGGATGTAATAAATTAAGAAAAACACACACACTCATGGGATAAAAAGGATAATACATACCCTCTCAAAGGATTTATCTCATATACTACTAGCCCATTAAAAATCAAATATCCCAAAGGTCCCCATTTAATATGATGATGTAACAAAGGGTATTTTTTCCTGAATTATCACAATAATATTATATTAATCAATGGATTTTTATGAAATTCAATGCCATTTTTTATTAAATAAGTAATTTCATATAAAATTTTGTGGGGGAAAATTCAATCCCCCAATAGCAACCATGTGGCTCAAGAGACTGATGTTCACTTTCATTGACCATGTGATCAACTCAAGTGATTACAAAAACACAAAAATAAAATAATTCCTCTCTAAATGTGACTATAAGAACAGATCCCTTCTACCATAAAAATCATTCCATTATTTCATATATCAACCTCATGATGATTCTAAATAACTAGGTCTAGATCAATCCAATTTCTTGCACCTAAATTTAGAGTAGAATCTAATTGACCAATAAATCATTTCATATTGATGAAAATGTTAAATCACCCCAATGTGTTGAAGCGACTACCAATGATGAAAAAAATGTGATCCCTTGTGGAATATAGATTAAATTGCATAAACTTTGGCATTCCTCCACTTATATTTTCCATGACATATCCAAATTTAATGACACGAATAAAATAATTTAAAAAAATAAAAACATATCCTCTAATAAAATAGAAACACATACCAACTGCTAAGATAAATTATAATTGATTTATTATTCACCCAAATGGTTATTATCCATATTGATGATAAACACATAGAATGTGGGAGGGGTTGAGAATTGACAACAAACTCAATATTCCTTACATCTACACTCACACCCCATTGTACACATGGTTAAAATCAAAGAAGGAGTTAGGATCTAAATTCATGGAATATCATGAATGATATGAAATCCATTAGAGGAGGAATATTATAATAATTTTTTACAAGGTCTTGTGAACTTTTTATGATTATATATAGATATTGATAAATCATTTATATATGATTTGGATTGTTCAAATGAATAATAGTTGACAATAATTACCACATTATCGAGTAAGTCTAATTCTGTATTCTTATATTTTCATTATATGTAACATATGAGGACCCATATATATTATAAAATTTATTTAAAATTTTTAATGAATAATAATACAAAATGTTTAAAAATATCATTATTCTTGTTATGATTGTGTAATTAGATGCATGTCAGAGTTACATAAAATATGAAAAATATATAAATTATATTATACTATATAAAACACCAATAAAATACATTAATCCTATAATTATACATCAGATAATTTAGGTTTGTAGATAAGAATGGTTTGAATTACGAATCTCATTTATGGAACTATAAAAATATAGCATGACCACTGTAAAATATTTTTTTCAATGGGAATATTATGGTGATGATAAAGGGTATGAATAATAATTATGAACATCATTTAATTCCATTAGAGGATAACATCATTGAATTATAGGAATCTGAAAACCACCTAAAACATGAAATCATAACCAAATACTAATGATAATTATTAATACATCGTAAAATTATGTCCTTATGCTCCCCACCCATAAACCTTTTATTAACATTATAAGATAAAAAACTAACACAATGAATCTGCGAGATATATCACTCTTGGACCACCCGTCACATTCATATCATGTACATGATATTGTGTGCTAGATAAATCATAGAACATAAGAATGTCATTATTAAATTTTAAACCAATCATAAAGGATTTTGGATTTCAAACATAAAATTCCCCAATCAATAAAGGATTATCCAGCATAGGTGAGTTCCCTAATATTGAAATGGGGATGGGTGTTCACAATATAAATGTGTGGAATAAAAAATAAATGGATATTTTTTCAGATAAATGGTTTTTCATAAAGGTTAATGGAAAGTTTTAATGATAGTTAATGGTGATAACTCAGTACATGGAAAATAATAAGGACAATACATGGATATGTTAAAATTATTAAATCATGAAAAAATAAAAAACGAAATGATTATAAAAATAAATAACAAGATTAAAATGGAATAGGAGATAATCTCTTACCTTGAGAGGGTTCGTCTAAATATTTGATAGTATCCTCTTATGAGAATGAAAACATGTTTGGAGGAAATTAAAGAGGTGTAGGATTAGGAATTTCATTTTTAGTAGATTTTTTGTGAAGATTAATGGGAGATTTGGTGGGTATTTAAATAAAATGATTGGGGAATTATTTATTAAATTCTAAATAGATTTCATCGATTTTATGTTTATAAAAAATAAAATTACCAAAGTTTCTTGTGGATTGTTTTCATTAAAATTTACTGAAGATTATTGATATTCAATATTTTATTATGTTCATTACAAAAATACAAAATATATTAATATAATTTATTTGGAATTGATAAATGTTTATATATAAATGTTTTTAATAATTTTAAATTATAATTTAGGTTCTACATGACTCATTGGGGGTTTGTGAAATTAAATAAATGACATTGGAAACATTATTTTTATGGGGAAATATATTTTTTCTTGGATTATTGTTGTTATATTTATTAAATAACATTTTATATATTATGATCTCATAATTCATAACATATAATTATACTGTATTTATTTTTTACACATAAAATGGTTTTATATAAATATACAAAAAAATAACCATTGGATAACTATAATTTAAAGAATTCATAAAAAATATTTATTTTTGAATTTTTATTTTAAATAGATATTTTATTTGTTTAAATAAAAATAATTATTTTATGAAATTTCTAGTTTTAATTAAAGTAAAATATTTCATATTAGCAAAAAAAATATTTGAATTCATAAAATAGTAATTATATTTATATATATGTAAATAATATTTAATAATAAAATTTATATAAATAAAAATTCATTTTTAATTCGCAATTTTTTAAAAATATGTTTCAATTGATGTTATAAATTTTTTAAAATTAAAATTTTTGATTCGTCACATTGAACTATTTTATTTATTTAAATAATAACATAAAAATTTGTATAATTTATTAATGAAAATCATTCAATATAATCATTATTTGTAAAATATGTTAAAATATTAATATCCACACTACTGAGGTCTAAGAGAAATGCCCCATATTAATCATGTGTACACCCTAATAGAAATTAGTTTGATGGAGGTACACTTTTGGATGTTAGGTGAACATGGTTGGGTAGGTTAATTTTATAATCTCATATATTTAAATGAAATGGTTTCAATAATGATTTAGTATTAAAATCTCAATATGGGCTTGTCCAGGTGAAAATCCAAGTGATTACACCTCCCTCGATAGCTTAGATAAAGAGTTATTATTTGATATGATCATATTTATAGTGTACATCTCTTTATTATTCTATGATAATTGAATATTATTATTACATTAATATATACATATATTAATAGTAACTATAGAATGATTATATAATCGACAGTTATGATTTTAAATGGACTTTTAATTATGACGTGCTATATATTATTACTATCCAAAATAACTATTGTATTCCATATATTGTATATAAATACAAAACATAATAAATATTTTTTAATCAAAAGGTAATTTCATTTATAAAAGGTTTTTTGGTACATCCATCCCCTTTATAATAGTTTTCCTTAAAAATTTAATTTTTTTTTAAAAACAAATTAGGATACATTTTCTCAGCACCTCTTCTTTTTCCTAAGCACCGCACTCAAAATTATGATTACAAAATAGTTCATTAACCATGATATTTTTCATTTTTATTCTATCATCGCCTATCTGATATGATATATTCACCAGATACTCATCATATGAATGATAGTTATCGAAATGTTTTAACATTTATTCATTTCATGGGAAGGGTTTGGTAAGTAATTACTTATGTGGAATACCTAAAATATATCATATACCAGATGTTGGTTTGTTGGGAGTTATAGTACATAAGATATATCTCTATAGAAAAAAATATTTAAATGGTGTAGATGAAGATGGAAATAAGAATTCCCTTATACCCAAACATCATGAATTTTATCTGTGATAAATAAAAACAACACCATCATTCAATCCCCATACTCTAGGATATGTCACTGACTATATATATAGTTATTGTTTTGATAATATGAGGATTTAATATGAAATAGAATGTTTTGGACGTTATCATATCATCCATTAGATCACATAATGGATCATCATATTCCAATCTCAAATATCTTTCCATCATGTTAGAGTTTGAAAACACATCCCACACATAACCTCATGGTGTTCAATTTGAATTCTAAAATGGAAAATGGTTTTATATTAGTACATCGTTAGGAGAGGATGTTAACCCCATAATCAATGGGAATCCAATGAACATGATATCAAAATATCTTCTATAGTTTGAGTGGTAATAATAGTCAATCCATTGGTCTAAGCATCATAACATTTATATAAACTCACCTTTCAATCGAATATTTGCAGATGGATTCTATGAATCCTTCAAGAAATAGTTGAATATCGATCATATATATTTGAGAGTGGTAGTACATGTTCTTATATAACATCTTTTATTTATGTTTTATAAATATAGTAATGATATAAATCCATCATGATAGAAATTAAAATTGTTGACTTAGTAAGGAGATTTACAATAACCTAAATGTTGTTATTATCTTTAGATGACAAGGGGATTCCAATTATTAACTACATGGTTTTGTTTTCACATTTTAATATATTTATTATAATGAATTAAATTATACTCTCAAAATTTGTTTATTGATCCTTTTCATGTTGGAATATCAACCATTGAGATATAAATTCTACAATCTCACTCTTCAGGGTATCCCATATTTTTTCATAATATATATATATATATATACATCGTAGTTATTCCCAGATGAATAGAGATTGAATGGATACATGTATCGTCTGGAAGATACCTCTTATGTTCTAGTTTTAATGGAGACATATTTTAATTCATTATATTTAGAATAGTCAGTGATGATAATGTTTTGTACCTTTTCCTATATCTCCTTTTTGTCTTTTTGCACAACTTTAATTCTCTCAATAATGGATGTTTATGAATATATTTCAACAATGTAGGCTAAACACCAATTTATGATCCATATGTCCTTAATTTTCACGTATCATAATATTGAATCGATTTAAATTAACATCATGGATAGATTTGTGGGATACTTTATAAATAGGGAATTATCCACATTGTCTACCTTTATTTGATGGAAATGGATTTTATTGTCATTATCCTTGATCTTATATGACAACCTTCACTAGAATATATTGATAAAATATTTGTTCATATAAACATGAGGCTCTTATGATATGAAAAGATGTTATACATTTTTTGTTTATATATAGTGTTATTAAACCATCAATATGAATATAATTCCATATTATTTTTTATATAGTCATATAGATGAATAATTATTTCTTGGGAGTAATATTCTACCGCTTTTAAATTTTTTATTAATACATAATCCACTAAATATATTCATGCAATACAATATATTACAAATCCTACCATACTAGTGTTTAATGTGATAAAAAGTGAACAATTTTTACTATTATTTAATTATTTATATCTCCCCTAACATTAATCCTTATTGAAAAAAATTATCTATTAAATGATATATTTCATAGTGTGTTTTTAAATCATGGGATGTTTATAAAAAATAAAATATAGTACCATGATAATACAATGAAAATTTAGATCTCTGTCACAAATGTCAGGATGGACCATTATTGAATTACATCATTCATTAAATAATTCATTGATATCCATTTGATTATGATAAGACACCACATGAATTTCACTTTTTCAATTAGAACACCCATTTACAATTCGTAACATATAAATTATTCTTTGATCAAGGTATTATGTACAATATTTACATGCTTTGTATGTTCCTCATGTTTGTTTGTGTAGATAGGGATATAATCTATAATGAATACCTCAAATTTTTCATTGTAATCTCTAAAGACTTTTTTAATTAACTCTATGAATATAACTATAAAATCAGTGAGTAAAAATAGAATCATTATGATGTCATATTTCTCATATGTTATAATAAAACCAAGCCTCGTTATATCCTACATCATCACCATTAGATGATAAAATCCAAACTAATGGTCAATGATGTGAAAATATTGGGATCTTTTAAATCCAATGTAGAGGATAAATATTATTTATAATGATATTATTGAACTCATGAAAATCATTTACAGGATTCAATGTCCAGTCCATCTTCATGGTTAAAAGGATCAGTATTCCCTAGTGTGAAAAACATGGGATATGAATCCCTTAATCAAAATTCATTTTTAGTCTCCTCATCGTCTTATTGACATAATCAATGGAAATTATATTTAGATTCATGTATATTGAAATGGTTCTGGTTTTATGTTCAATTGATAAATCAACATACCATTTAGAATAAATATTAAGAAAATATTTTTGGGAAAATATTATTAAAATCCATTATAATAGGATTGCATCAAGGATGATCTTTTAGTTTGAATCAACCATTTCGGGTAGATATGGTTTCTTTTGAGGAAATAATATACATGTTATGAGATCATGATTCCAATGTAAATCCATCCTAATCCTATTATATTTAAGGAATCAGAGTAAAATTCATTATATAGAGGGGTATATTATTCTTCTACATATTTATTTTTGACATATACAAGGAAATAAGATCTATAACAAGAATATAATTTAATTTCACATAAGAGAGTATCAAAAGGTTGGATAATAGATTAACCCCATGACTATTTACTGATGATACATTAAATACCTGGGATGCACCAATTGAGACATTATTTATTCTCACCAATAAGTCATATTCCATGTTTTGTGGTTGTGTCTGAATAGTCCTGTAGAACAACCATGATATGAAATAATGAAAAGAATTATATTCAAATTTTATGGTATATATTCATTAATGAAAAACAATATTCTATTCCATATATTTTATTTAAGTTATAATGAAACATATCTAAGGGAATATTATTTCTAATCATTTATAGGCCATGGATATTGTTTTAATTTGTTCTACTCAACTCCCCAATGACCATTGCATTGGTTTTAATTGTTTCATATTTTTTTTATAGTTGAAACATTGGAAAACACAATGAGGTTTCAATGCAGAAATATTTTATTCTATAACATTGATGCATATCATTCAGCTTCATTATCTAGTATAGTGTTCATAAATTTCAAACTTAATGGATTTCCTTTTTACCTATAAAAAATTTATTATATGCTTCTTATAAAACATTTGACAAGTGTAATTCTGGACATTCACACAATCATGACATTTATTCCTTAAAATTAACACATTAAAATTATTATCTACTTCAAATCTACAAAACCATGATAACATTGAGATCCAATAATAATCATTTGAACATTGATGGATTATTGATATATTCTGTCATAGAAATATATGTCTTTATCACTAAATCATTTAAAAATATATAAATTATCAGTCCAAATAAATTCTGAATATTACATTCAGGGTCACCAAAAAAACTAGAGGTCTGTCACGCAAGTCATGTTATGATATACTTTTTTTCCCTAATGGATTCATCCTTGAATTTCAGGAGCCCAAGAAACTCCCTATACATTTAAGATGATAGAATGTGATAAAATTATTTATTGAAAAACATTTTTCATAATTATAAAAACATCAACAAATAAATCCATTCCTTATACTTTGAATTATTAATAATGATACACCATTTAATTTCTTCTCCATCCATTGGATAAATATCCATCATGTTCTTCTATTTCTTAGAGAAATAAATTTTGTGATGATATCTTAATTATAGTTAATATTTCTTCCCTTATTATGGTATAAAATGTTCCCCTAGAAGACATAGGATAATTAAAATAAAGGCCATGATTAAAACTCTCACATTACTGGGGGGTTTTTTTTGTTCCCCGTGATTAATTTTTATATTACAAAATGAGTTAATTGGGTGTTAATTTCCAGGATGTTATCAACTCCATCTCACAATGGGTTGACTGTCTCATTTTGGTAGTCATTAAATTTCCTAGAAATTGGTTGTTCACCCGGTTAGATCAAATTACCTTTATTGAATAAAAAATGGAATATTTGGGATAAGAATTTTCAGAAAATTAAATACATAATAAGAAAAATATAAAAATTAATGTGATAATTGATAATTTACATTGATTCTTTATATTATGAATTTATAAGATTTAATCTACGGGATCAAATGTATTTTAATTATTATTAATCATAATAGTATTTTTTATTCAAATCATTATGGCTCGTAACAAGATATGAAATTTACCAACACACATACCATGTATGATTATAACCATATTTAATACAAAGATTATTTTTCATGTACTATGTGATGATTGAGTTAATACCTAGTCCTCCATTTTCAAGAATCTTATGCATAGGATAAACTTTACAAGAGGAACATCCAAACATTATACCCTCACATGGACATCATTTATCATAATCCACTTGATTTATAGTTTCCAAAAAAAATATGGAATGATTTATTTTATTTATTATTAACCCAATGTATTTCATTATATTTTTCTAATTATAATCCAAAAACATAATCAGAATATATCTAATGAAAATTACGAGATCCTATATCATTTTAAGCATTATTTAATACTTTATTACATTGTGGTTCATTACAGAAGTTCCGAAATATTGAGAATTCATTTGAATAAGGTTAATTAGAATTTAATAATTATTACTTAAAATATAGATAAAATTAAATTATTTAAAACTGTATATCATTCCCATGAATTATATTAATCTTATATCACTAAACAGGATATCATTGGGTCATAGATAAGAAAGGGTTGAGAACTAAATCCATGTTTGGGAATGAAAAAACAATAACATGATGAATATAACACAGTAACGTCACAGGGTATATCAAGGGTATATAAAATAGTGACAATAATGAATCTGAATATCGAATAGTGTCATTAAATGATAACATCATGTAATCATAGTAATTTAGAAGAAATGTATAACATGGATTCATATGTAGAAGTAATATATAATCCAAATGTGATAATAACATAGTGTATATTAGGGAAACATATCATCTTCCCAAAATTTAATCTAAAGAAACCGAACCGTTACATAATACATTGGAAGGAATTATAATTCTAGGACGAACTATTATAATCAATTTGTGTACTTAATTTTTTGTGACACATATATCAAATTACAAAAGATTGTATTTATTTAATTTTTTTCCCATGATTAAGGATTGTGGGTAATATAAGTGGATTTAAATAATAAAATAAATTTGGGTACATTTAGCAGAATATATTAGAGTGGAAATGGTGATGGGTATTAACAACATAATTTTTTAACAAGGAAATGAACAAGAATATTTTACTATATTAACATGCTTTCATGAATGTTAGTATAATTTTTTAGACAGAGTGAATGATGTTGTACAATTATATGGGGATCAAATAGTAGTGATGTAATGTGTAAAAAAATTACATTACGAACACTTTTAAATCTAATGGTATTTTATAATGATAATACATTATTAAAGTAGAAGAGGAGGGAATCCCACACTAGTAGAGAATGTAACTAAATAATTTAGATGATCTTTCTATGTTTAAAGGAAAACATTATAAGGATATTACATATTATGAGTTGGATGAAATTAATGATAAATGGGGTTTTAGTGATATGGAATGGGAATTTATGGATTTATTTATATTAAAATATAGGAATATTATTTATTTTTACAAAACATATATTTTTTACTAATTGTGATGAAATAATCACAACATGAAACCACTGAATGGGGTTTCCATGATTTAATCCCAAATATTATTTAATTTAAATATTTTATTATTATAAGAATATAAATACAAAAAATAATATGAGTTTTGACCTCTTTGTAACTCATGTTCATAAATAATGTTTTTAAATCCTCATAATATAATATATTATTGGAAGATTCAACATAGATTTGTCAAAATTTTCAAATAATGTATTTTTTTACTAATTTTTTTGTTTAATTCATGGATTCCATTTATATTATTTATTAAATCAATTTTGGGCTATTTGTATTTTCAAAAAAACATACTATATATTTATACCACATTTTATGATCACAGAAAAAAAAATATTTTCTCATAATATTATGAAAAATTAACAAATTGATGATTTCAATTAGAGGATCTTAGAACAATTATTTTTTAAATATAATTTTTTATTTATAGAAATTTATAATTATAAATAAATATACTTATTTATTGGAAAATACTAGATTGACAATAATTATATCTTTATATATCTTATAAAAATAACATTTTAGTTCATTAGAATATAATCTCACTAATATTTAAATAAATATCATTAAATAATAATATTTCATAATGAAATAAATTATTTCAAAATTCATGATTTTATCATAAAGAGTGACTTAAATGTATTTATGTATATCCAAAGAATAAAATTTTAGATTCATAATATCAAAAAAAATGTATTTATTAATCTCATCATATAATCAAATGTTATAGTAAAAATAAAATTGGATAAATATAGAAATGATTTTATTAAAATTTAAAATTTAAAAATTTATACTAGGGTCCATATTCATAACACATTATTTCATATGTGTTTTCCAGAAGGATACGAAGTTTGATTGTTGTACAGTGTTATTGTAGTTAATCGAACATGGTTTGGGTGGTAAAGGGGAAATCCTAGTGACTATATTTCTCTCATAATTTCTGATATATGGTATTCACATATTATGATCCAACTAGTTTAGGAAACTTCTTTTTCCTTTTGAGTCAATTTGATATTATTATAGAACATAATATATCTTAAGTTTATATTTATTTATAGAAAGGATATATTATTAATGTTTATTATAATTAATCATGTTTTATGTAAAAAAATTATATTTTATAGTTCTACAAAATAATAAATGAATTTCTTGGGTTTTCTATTACTAAATTACATTATATTGAATTTAATCATTAAAAATGTATTTTTATTTATATATTTTTCAGTCGTTAAAAATGTATCATTTATTGGAACTCTGTGACATTAATGTTAAAGCATAAGTGAATATTACTATTCATTGCTGATAAATTCATGTCTCTAATATTAATTTTCCCCATAATGTTTTTCTATATGTATGTTTCTTTAGAAAGTGCATTTTTCCATTTTATTTCATTTTATCAACTTCTTTATATTTTTATATACAAACATAATATATTTACAGCACTATGAATGAAGTTGGTTTTTTATCTAATATTCATTTGAAGTATCGAAACAGAAGTACATTTAATACTATAAGAATACATTCATTTTTTATTCCATTTTTCAGGATGAAATAAATTTATGATAATGATCAATTAGATTTCATTTGATTTGAAAAAACTAAGATAATTTATATGAATAATGATTCAATGATAAAATGTGGTTAAATCACATGTTTATGGAACTCTTTTTGATTATAAAATTTAACATAATTCAATAAATATATTTACAGACACCAAACACCTAAACAAATGTAAGAACCAATACCACTATTTTTTCTAGAGGAAACTAGTTTACCACTATAAGTACATATCTATTATCCCTATAAATAAGTTTTCTATTGAATACATGATGTGAATTTTGTCATCCTTATATTTTTTTTATGATTCCACTATTTTGGTTTTAATTTTTTATCATCCATATAAATTATTTAGATTCTAAAAGTTGAAATGTTCAAATAATATTATTTATTTTGATCCATTGGTTTAAATAATATTAGTAGAGTGATTTCGGATCAATAGATCACTAAATAAGAGGAATGGGATATTATTAATATCCCATTGAAAATTATCCCATCCGTGGATACTTGTTCTACTGGA
The DNA here is from genome assembly GCA_963277665.1 of Viscum album. Classification (NCBI taxonomy): domain Eukaryota; kingdom Viridiplantae; phylum Streptophyta; class Magnoliopsida; order Santalales; family Viscaceae; genus Viscum; species Viscum album. The sequence goes on along the minus strand of OY728152.1, from coordinate 859,669,275 downwards.
GTTATTGTTGTTATTGAAAATACAGACGATTCTTCATCAAAAATTAATAGTAAATTGAAGGGGTAATATGAACCTATTATCAATAATAATAATTTTTTAACACAATGTAATGAACAAAAATATTTTGAGACTTGAACAAGGATTATCCAAAATTTACCATTACCACATGGCCTAGATAGATAATAACCTAAATAACACATGATATAGTATGCGAATTATTATAGAAATTTTAATTATATAGATTATTTATATGATAAGGGTAATAGGACTATGTTCTTATTTTCCCTATAATGATATACCAATTAGTGTATCTGTAAAATAAAAACCAGTTACGTCACCACGTGGTATTTACAATTGAATTATTTCCTCTTCAAATTAATCCATACCTCAATGGGTATTGTTTTGATGACGAAATTGATTTAAATAAAATGAGTAAATGGATAAACCCTTCATCTGATTTTCGAGAGATTCAAGAGAATAAAAACGCATTTCCCACACAATCCCAATAATGATCCCAATTTCATGTTAATATTTTGTCGAGTGTTTATAAATAATTATTTGAATATTCTAGGTACATCCTCTATATGATCATTGATGGATAGGTTCCATGATTAATTCGGATATATCATGGAGATGACTTGTCGAAACTCCAAAAAAATCAGCATAATAAACAAAACCAGGACAGTACATGTGTTATAGGTTTTCAAAACACCGTTAATTGAAAATATAATTTAACTTCTTTCCTATATTATTTGATTTTTATCCTTAACCACCTATGAGAGTTTTCCACCTTTAATCTTTTAGATATAAATTCCTCATCAATTAATAAGAAATCCATAATATAAGGTCACATTCCAGTTGAAAATGAAAATGGATTCTAAATATACTCAAATATATAACCTCAATACGAATGTACCTAAAAAAGATATTATAAATGGGAAATTCCATATGATCATGAATTATATAAATAATAAAGAAACAAATGTTTAGTTATACATCATGTTTAGTAAATTCCTAAACCCAATGATAATGTCAGTTACATTTCATTAATGAGTGTTTAGTATTTGGAAAATAGTGATAAATCGCTAATAGAAACTGAATATATAAGGGGATTATACAGAGAACATGTATATACAATCCCTGTGATTGATCATGAATATTAACTATATGTGGAGATATCCCAAATGATTAATGGAAATATAAATTTCAAGATAGAATAAACATATAAATGCTATCCACTCTTGTCATCATGAAATAAAACATCAATGTAAAATATGGTAGATTTATTACAACTAGGGATATTAGAGATATTAAAAATAGTTGAGATAAAAATACATTTAAAAGAATCCATTAAAAAAATACCAATGTGTATAAAATTTCTTATAAAAATTTAAAAAATTTAATGAATTTTCATCGATAAGAGTTGTTAATGTTGGGAAGAAATTTCTATGTCATTTATAAGTGCACAATTATATTGGAAATTACTTAACCGATTTACATTCAATATTGCATAAATTCTAAAGGAACACAACTTTTCAAATGAATTTTGTGATTTTAGATAACAAATTTATATATTTCCTTAAATAGTATATATATCCCAATATATAGGGGGTATGAAACCCTCTATAGTAGTTATATAACAAGTTATATGAACAACTCCCACCCTATCAAAGTTATAGAGGATATTTCACTAATAATGATGGGAATTGTGAACCGTAATTACATCTAAATTTTTTACACTGAATATGAAATATGTATATATCATCCCCCATTATTCACAGTTGGAAATTTACGAGAAACATAGTCTTTTATATGCCTTAATAGAATAATATTCAATTAAAATTCACATAATACACTCCCAAAAGATTGAGTATCGTAGATTCATTAGGAAATTAGATACATTTTTTAATAACATGATGTTCTGATAAAATAACAATATTTAAAATACTATAACAATACATTTTAATTCTATTGATATACTAATATTGAACATGATAACTCAGTTATATATATAATAATGGGTTGATCCATATATCCCTATAAGGGAGTAATGAAATCATAATATAAAAAAATTAATTTATGAGATTTAATATCAATATAAATGTGGAATTATTTTGTATGAATCATAAAGGTGTATATCAAATCATGAACTAATATTATTACCTCATGTTGACATAAAAAATGGAAACAATGAAAATTATGGATTTAAAAGTTTAATTCAAGGCTACCCATTTGAGAAATCAAAATATAATTCTCTTAAGGTTACACCATGAGGACTATAAATGGAATCCCATAGATTAAAAAAATTATCCAATGTATTGGATGGTGATATAATTTTGGGAACACCCACAACATTATTATCATCTAATTTAATTTGTGTGTCACAAATATATGATTATATAAGAATGTATATAATCACCTTTAATCCTATGTTTATGTAATGTGATTTCGATATATTACATTCCCAAATAAATGATTATATTTTTATCAATGTGTATACTTTTTAGTTGATAAGGATATGGGTATTCACAATTCAAAAGATTGGCGTGGAATATCAAAGGATAATTTTTTATACATAACTTATGTACTTAACGGTTCATGGAAGTGTTTAATGAGAGTAAAATGTGGTTTCTAAATATATTGGAATCATTGGGATAGTAAGGGGATGTGTAAAATAAAATTACATTATAAAAATTTGGAAATAAAAATTCATTGTACAAGTAATGTTCTTGAACAAAAAAGAAAATGGGATAATCTTTTACCTTGAAAGGTTTCTTCAAAAAACTTGAGATGAGGTTAATAGAATAATTATAACACATTGGGATGTATTTATTGAGGTACATGTATATAAAATAATGATAAATTAGTATATATATATGGGTAATGGGATATTTAGTGTGTATTTCTAAAATATGATATGGTAATTCATTATTAATTTATAAACATCAGTTTTTGACTCTATGTGATAAAATAATAAAAACCAAACAACCTCCCACTTTTCATCAAATTTATTTTAAAAAATTTATTTTTTAATATATTAGTATTCAATGTAGTAATAAAATTATTTTAATACCATTTATAATTTCAATGTGATTCATGCTGATAATTTCCCTAAATCATTAATTTGATGTTCGTTGTTTCCAATTAATGATCTTGTTTGGGGAAATTCTAATCCTGGATCATTTATTGGTGGGAGGCATAGTCTACCACATGTTATTTATTATTACTCTTACAAAGACCTTTTTTATGAATAATTTTAAATCATTAACATATCTTATCAGATAGGTAGTTTTCTCCGATGTGATTTTCTTATCCTCTTATATTACACATTAATGATATCCATGATATCATCATTCTAGAATATCTTCAGTAAATATGTTCCCCACAAATCATCAAAAGTACATAGGTAATCCAATTATCATAGAGATATCAATTAGTCATGTATTTATGTTCCAATAACCCATTGAAAATATATTTCAAATATATATTTATTCCCCTTTTAGTGTCAAAACATGACTATGTAATTTTAGTTTCACTATCCAAAAATAGAGTTTTATATACATTGTAATAAATTATTTCTTTCAATAATAAATCAGTATATCTTTATGTTCCTACTTTCTTTTAGGGTAGATATGAATTTTATGTAAAATTAAATATATATATATATATATCAAGTTAATCCATAAAATTAAATTCATTATGTCTATGAAGATATATTGAGAATTAGTGTTCCGAAATTGATTCACTATTAACACATAATTATTTTAACTTATACAATAAATGGACTTGGGAAATCCTCCAGCATCATTCTTACAGAATAATATCCCAACTAAAGTCCCACCATAGAGATGTATGAGGATCCCCATAGTTGATCAACCGAGTCAAAAACTTGTGGAATAAGTTAATTTCTGTTATCATGATCTTGTTGATAAAATTATATTAAATTTTGAATTGAATCATCCCATTCTTCTTCATAAAGAAAATGAAAACTGCACCACTTGGTGATTTGCACAACCATTAAAGGGATTTATCTATATTATATTATGGTTTCATCTTTAAACTATGAGTTAAAAAATTTATATTATAAATGGAGAGTTTGACGTAGGAAATTAATAGAGGATAAATTAAAAATGGGAACTATACAAATAGGCTAGGAGAAAGACAAAGATATTATTTGGGGAAATACATCAGTTGATTCACATACAATGGAAATTCATCAAGGATTAAAGTTAATTTAGTCCATATCATTTACACAATATACTATTTCTCATAAGGATATAATTTCTATGATTTATATCATTATTCCAATTATGATATATCCTCATCATTAAATTTGTATAAAATTGTTGGATGATTCAAAAAACAACAGGTGATATTGATTTATCCCCAATTTATGTTACATATAAAAAAACACAAGACAGTCAAAGACCATAATAACATTTACTTACAATAAATGGATTATCACTAGGTTTTATGGAAAATTAATCTTGAAAATGGTCAAAATGGATATTTCATTTTCCAAGAATGGAATAATTATCAGTTTTTCCATTTTCACCTCTAAGTAAACATCATTTTTGAGTTGACATTGGAAACTATTAATTAAACAAGAATGATTTTAATGAATTATTAGATATCTTGTAACATGGGTCCTTTCAAGTTAATAAAGGGATAATAAAAATGTATTTTAGTCTATTATTCTATATATAATCATTTAATTAAACAAAAATATATATTGGGATGGTAGTTATCAAATTATTAAATATATAAAAGTGAAACAATGATTATAAAAAAAATAAACTAGGAATAACATATATTCCATAGCAAATGAGTTAATAAGTATTAGTCAAAGTCATCCAATTTCAATTTTAAAACATAAAATTTCAATGGAATTTTTGTTCACATCATAATGTGTCCTAATATATTTTTTTATTTACCAATGAATATTACCGAGGAGAATCAAAATAGATGTGTAACAAGGCCTATTTATCATGAACTACGCTTTGATTGAGTAAACGCCAAAAAAATACAATACTTGTTTATTAACCCTACGAATATATATGTCATTGTAACATTAAAATATAGTATCTAAACATTGATTTTTCTACTTGGAAAAAACTCACTGTATACATTTCTAATATTTATGTGGGAAAGTTAAGAATGTCATCAAAGGAGTGTTTCATGGAGAATCACTGAGACATCATAATATAATATTATTTGGATAACTTTTGTTAATTAATACATGGTATGCAATTATATATAGACATTATGAAATGCATTGTAGTGATATGTAACTATGGGATAACCAAAAACATTAATAATAAGTAAATTAATTTATATTCTACATAGATTATATAGCACAATAACTTCTTCAGTCACCATTAATAACATATTTGTAGAGCCTATGATAAATACACGGAATTCCACAATAAATTATGGTATCTTCATTAAGGTTAATATACTTGATTGGAAATGGTTATGGGTACCCGTATAATAAAAGTTTTTGTTTCAACATAACATGATAATTTTTGTATCATAAATGGTGTAAAATATATTCATTGAATGGTTTAATGAGAGTGATATGTGGTCTCTCACTACATGGGAACCATATTGATGATGGATGTGTACAAACACATTAGGATACTAATTTTTTTAATTTTAATGGATTTTTACAATAAAATTTATTTAATAAAAAAATATTATAGAACACCTTACCTATAGAGGGTTATTTTAAAATCATGGGGAGTTATTATTAAGAAAAGGTGAACACATTGGGTGGATTTTAGAAGTGATATGGTGATAATCATATTTCTAAATTTGTTGGGAGTGAAGATAAATTGTATCATTGGTGAAAATTTATAAAAAAGTTGGGACTTTATTGATAATTTATATACATATGATTCTCATAAATACAAATTAATAAATCAAATCAAAAAAATAATCCCATAATTTAGGCCAATGGATTCTATGAAAGTGTTGTGATTTTCAATATTTTATTTGGCTATGGACTAAACTCATTAAACATATAAGATTGATGATATTTATTTGAGTTATATTCATAATGATTTTTTTAAAACATAAAATAATATATAGCATTGGGAGTGTTCATTATATCTTTGTAAAATAAATCAAATAAAATAAAAAATAATTTTTTAATTTAAAAATTTATATTTTGTAATTTATCATTGTTGATGTATTTATTACATTATTTTTTTCTACTATGATGATGTTATTAATACATTATATTTCTACATTATATTAATTATATGAATAAATTACCCTATATATGAAAACATTTAATAGAGACCATTGGCTGATTTTGATGTTTTGATTGGAAAAGTTATATCAATTTAGGATAAATATTTTTTGGAAATATAATCATTGAAAAATTTAAATAAAAATATTATTCAAATGAAAATATATAATTTACAACACTAACAACTTTATAAAACATATTAAAATTACATTGTACATCATAATATTATATTATCATTTATATTTATATTAAAAGTATTCAATAATAATATATCAATTAAATTATAATTATTACTGAAATTATATAATTTTTTTATAGATTGTATTAATTGAAACTATATACCTCCAAAAAATTAAATAATAGTTTCTCTTTTTCAAAGTATAATTGTTAACATCATCATTGTGAATCAAATATATGTTTATATGAAGTATTACTGAAAAAGGGACAAAAATAATTTTTATTGATTAAAAATAAATTTTCAAATTCATACTATATTGGTATATATACATTCCTACATATTACAGTAGTGTACAGCTAATGGGCTAGAGGTATGGTGGTGGTACATTCATGGGAAGGATCAAAAGACATGTTTTGGGAAACTATTTAGATATTCTTGAAATTCATACTTATATGGTTTTGATCATGTTTTAGTTTCTAAATATCATCATGATATTAGTAAAGGAAAAAATATTAATGATGTCGTCTCCCTCTGAATCTCTAATAAATTGGCTTCATATGGTACAATCCAACTAGTTGAGGTCACCACTTCTTTTTTCTATCTCAATAAGGCTTTATCATAAACCTTAACACATAAGAATCATAATAGTTAGTTCAAAAATTATGTATTCTCAATGGTTAGGATTATTAATAATATTTATTATATGAATGAAAAATTAAGGCCATATTTTATAATGGAATAAATTATTAAATTAATTATGGTGTATTTATTTTCTATATGTACATTTATTATTTTGAAATTATTAATTTAAAATAGAATTAAATTTATAAATTTTTTGTTTGGGACACCATTTATGAAGACTAGTAAAATAATAATAAATGTGAATAAAAACACATTAAAAATAGTTTTGGGAGAACTAACAATTAAATTATCATTTTAGATTCAATGAAGTATCATCATGATGAAAAAAATTTGTTTACATTGAATGTTTTTAATATCTATTTTATTTATGTAGATCATGTTGAAAATTTTGATGATACAATCCAACTAGGATAATCAATGTAATATCATAATTTTTTTATGATTCTACTTATAAAAATGAGTTAATCCTAGAATAAATTTTTTTGTGGGATAATGATATTTATAATGATGATAGTTACATTAATAATTTAATCCAAACAACCACTGATATATTTCTATTTCATGGGAAGGATGCAATAATGGATTTAAATACACTAAATTAATCATTAAAATAAACCCTAACAGTGAACTAAAACATCTTCCATTAAACCTAAAATTTGGTTTCATTATTTTAAATGATATTATTCTTTTCATAATCTCAAACCAGTTTTATGGTAATCAATATATTAACCCGATTCAAATAATAAAACCTATATATAGAGAATTAAACTCTTCATTATGGGACATTTTAAAGATTAGGCATATAATCTCTAATCACTAATTATTTTAATTGTTAAAACTGCAACAAATATCCCCAAGAATGTCTCATCCTTATCCTCATTGGAGATATTTAAAAAGTAGTTCCCTAAAATTTCAGAGTTAAAATCATAAACTCTATCATTGAATTCCAATTGGTTGTCACAATACATTTTTTTCCAAAAAAGACTAAATTTATCATTGTAAAATTTTAGTATAATGAGATATAGACCATTAGATTTTATAATATCTTAGGGTACTTCATTGGGAATTTGAAATTGAATCATGCTACCTAAGAAGACCAATTATCCAATTATTTCATGTACCAAATTTAAAAGAGGATGTATTGAAGGGGTCACTAATATTAATTTTATGGGTTTTAAAGATATTTTCAAGATCTAATAGATCTATAAAATCATTATAAGACAAATATTACATATACCATAGGTACATTTTCATATAATAGTATTCTCAAAACATGGATTTAAGTGGATTATGGAAAATTTGACATTATATTTATACATTCAGGACCCACCATAGTGAGATATATATACCTTATTATGAAAATAATTAATCTTATAGAACATTTATATATGATTTTAGTAATAAATATTACACCCTTATTTAACATTCTAAATATGGAATCTGGGTTTATGTTCCATGATTCAAGTTCTTTAACATATAAAAATAACAATGATTGTCTAAAAAATCCCATCGATCATCCCACCAAACTATAATATCTATAATGAAATTTTGAGTCATTACATAAATAAATATCTTGGTGTTTTATTTTAAAATAATATTTACGGACACCCAAATGTGATATCTAACACTTCACTATCCATTGACACTACTCAAATAATTTTTTCATGGTCATGATACAGCTACATAATTAATAATGAAATATAAATCATTTTCAATGATATAGAGGTTGTTGTTGTTGTAAGTTTAATTTGACATTGAGATCAAGTAAAATTGGTCCTTTGAAGATAATGTTAAAACCCACCAATGAAATTAACTCACATAGTTTTGAATCTTTCATCACCTAAAAAAACCAAGATGAGTTCATACATAGTGATTATATGTTCATAGTTACTAAATTTCCCAAAAATTTTGAATTACTTAATATATTGATTTGTTCAATGGTACCAACCTTCATTACAAATAATAACACACATATATTGAAATCTAACACAATTTTTTATTTCTATAAATCACTTTATTTTTGGGAAATTTATAATTACAAAGATATTATGTTGTTTATTTAGAAATAATATATTATGTCTATGAATTTAATTTTTCAAAATAAGTATGTTATGACCATTTTATACATTAATTAATATCCAATAATGTCTTAGAATATTTTTTAATTTCAACATTAATTTTTAAACAAACTTATAAATTCAACAAATAAGTTCCAAACAATCAATATAATAGTGTAATATATAAATGAGATGAAATTATTCAACATAAATTTATTTGTAATGAAATTTTATATGGTTGGGTGTTATATTTTAGGTGATATTTTCCTGAATAAATTAGATTTTATATTATATTGTTAACATATTACTATGTTTCCGAAGTGATTCATGAAAAAAAATGATGTTTCCGTATTTTTAATGGAGCTTACAAAATCAATATTTTTTGGGGTAAAATGCCCCGATCATTATGTAAATATGAAGGGATTAAATAGTATAAAAAATAGGGAAGTAATCATTAGTAAATATCATGGAAATCTCAATACCTAAACTAAATTCCAAACAAAATTATATTAGAAAAATAGGGATACAACATATAAATTTATTGGACATTAGAAGAGATAAGTTATCCCTCATTGTTAATTTTGTGAAAAAGGATTATAAAATATTTTATGGGAAAACATAACTTCTATCAAAACCAAATATATAAATCATGTTAAATATATATTGAAGAATAAATAATTACATTAATGTTGAATTTAAGCACAAGTATTAAATGAATATAAATACTTTATAATGATAATTTTTCCAAGATGGAGATTAGGGGATTATGGAAATGATATAACTATATGAATTGGTAAGGTAAGCCTATGATAAGTCACTATTTCTTAATGAAAAATTTATGTATTCCAATAAATTTATAATTTAAAAAATATGAATTAATATTGAATATAATTGTTTTTTCTACGATAATGAATCAAATTCATGGTATTCTTTATTATATGTGGAATAAGCCTTGTATAGAAACTAATACATTTCAGTTTGGTATATACGAGTTCAGGGAATATGAATCATAACACCCATTTAAGATAAAAATATAATAGTATATAATTTAAATTAATATTTTTATAAGGAAATCATTTATGCATCCAAAATACCCTCTACTGATTATATATAAAGGTATATATATTATTTGGAACAATTACAGTTGTCCAAATATATTTTTTTCAATTTTTTATTTCTAAAAAATGAATGTTAGAATTTGTTCGGTTTTTAGTGAGTTAATTGTGTGTTTAAAATAAGTAATTAATGACATGATTACATTTTTATTTTAAATTATCTATTTCTTAGTGTTTTGGGTTTTATATCTTCAAAAAGGTATTTTTGGAACACCAATTTTGAAATCTTGTACAATGTATCTACTTTAATTTTTTATTACTGTGATGAATTTTATTTGAAAACATGGGAATTATGATTTTATTTCCATAGAGATTTAGTAATATATAGTGAATAAATTTTATTTATTATGAAATTTTAGAAATTAATTGATTAATAAGTGAGTTTTAACCTCTATTTTAATTGACTTGTTTCTTTATAACAATGAAAATAATTTTAAATCAAGAGTAACAAAGTGGAATAAAATTAATTGAATGATGAAACTGGGGAAATGAATGTAATAATTTTTATAAAATCCTAGAGGCTTATTATATCCATATGTATCCTTGATGAAAATAAATTTAGATATTTCATATAAACATTAGAAAAATAATAAAATTTGATCATAACTCAAAATCTTCTAATGTCATCATAATCATATCTATATGTTTTAAATTAAAATGAGATTAAGAGAATATAGATTCATATTAAATTATTTTTAATATATTAAATTTTTTAAAAAAATTAGTCCATGGGATACATTGTTATTTAAAATTTTATAGTTCAATGATTATCATCAATCACCATATAAGTGGTTTTCTCAAATATGGATGTATAAAATTCCATGGGTGAAAATTGGAAAATAGTGTTGAATGATTTTTGTAATTATAAACATGGATATTATTGGGGTATATGATATAAATAGATTTCATTTATTATTAATGAAATACTATTTAAATTTAAAAGAAAAATGGATGGTTAATTGAGAGGGATTTATGTAGGTACCATTTTATAATATATTCATTCCCCTATAAACATATCTATTTACTAACCTAAAACTAAGATTATTTTACAAATTTATTTTGGGTAATTAGTTGTGTCATATAAGATGAACAATATTTTAAATAGGAGATGAATATGTTATTTTTATCATCCCATGTAGGTGTACTTGAATCTACGCATGGAAAATATTATTTTTAATTAATTAAATTATCAATATTGTTAGAGAAATGAATAATGTAAGAATAAGGGAGTGAATGATTAAATATTTCCCAATGATAGATATGAATTTAAATTTAATGATACCAATTTTCTTCATAATTCAATGGAAATACAGTTATTTTAATTATATTAAAAAATATTAAATTTAATTAATAAATTCCTTAATCATTAATTGTTTAGTTTATAATCATTTTTTTTTGCTTTAGTTGATCTTCTTACATTAACCATTAGATTTTTAATTTCCCCAAAATAACGAATTTATATGTTCTGAATTTTTTTGATTAATTATTTTCATAAATATAACCAAGAATAAAATAAATATATTACATCCGCTAATCCAGACGTGAGTCGAAAATAATGGTAAGGATATTTTTGTCTCTCTTCATACTCGGTGAATATGAAATTGTTAAATTTATTTGTATTGCATTATCTTTATATATGAAATTATATATTCCATAAATATTTTAGAAAGAGTTTCATGGACACTTCTAGGTCTGTATTATATCATAATAGACTACTTTTTAAATTATATCAATAGCACATTCATATCATGAGACTCCATAAATAATAATAAATTGTTCCTCTCCTAGAGAATACAAAAGAAAAAAATCTATCTTAACCGGATGACTGATCTATATTTCCCTAGATTGACCACATGGGGACTCTAAAAAATTATTCATAAATTAAAAATAAACATAGTTTCCACCAAAAATGATATTTTGAACAGTCTCAAAATGACACAATGCCATGATAATATATGGAGTTTTGGAAATAGTTATAAAAATATAAAATTTAAATCTATTGAACTAGAATTTTGATCAAAAATAAGAATAATCCAATTATTCGTGATTTTTTTCATTTATTTTTTATCTATGGATTAACCAATATTCAATTGTAATTATCAATGTCCTAAACACCAAAAAATTGAAAAATAAGACGTAAAATCAACAAGAAAACCATATCCTATAATAGAAAATTGTTGTATGAATCTCCCAAACATCCATATAAACATAATCCAAATTTATAAAGATTATAAATATGGGAGACATAAATGAATAATCTATAATATTTTAAATTCCTCAATTCATCACACAACTCTTAATTTGTGATCATGATAAAGGTAGAGAAGAATGAGAATAACCATGAATTTGATTAATTTCTTAAAGGATAATAAAAAATATAGGGGGAAGAGGATACATGAACTATTACTTGTTACTATGAGCTTATATTGTATGAATGGTTGTTCTAATAGTCTTCATATGAATATGTATATATATTCAAAGAAGGGGTTGTGATTATGAAAACTCGATCAAGAAGATATATTATTATATTAATTAATTTTATCATTTTTTAATAAATTTTATGATGAAACACTAATACAAAAATGGTGTATCTTAGGTGAATCAATATATTATGTATTAACAGGTTATATTTTGTAATATTTAATTACTCCTAAATATTTTTCTTTATTTTTTGATATTTTCTTTTTAAATTTGGGTCATTCATTATTAATTTCATTGAAAATATTTATAACTCATTCTTTTATTTTTACACGCCAAAAACATAAGATTACATCACTACCTATAATGAATGGTAGTGGGATGATCTATAAGTGATTGTATATATATTATCATAAGGATATGAATTATTATAGTAATAATTGTATTTGATTATTAAAGTCAAAACAACCATGTGATGGTGATCTATGATATATTATATGATTAAAAATAAAGAAGGGTAAATAGTATTAATAATTATTTGACATGACTGGGAGTAGATAATCCATTCTGATAAAATTATTTTAATCTATTAAATTCAACCAAATATATTGTTTATTTCATATAAACTAAATCCTTGATTAATAGAATGACAAACCCACTGTAATTTATGAATATGAGAAAACATATGTCCCACTATCACAATAAACTACTTCATTTTATATATTTATTTGATGATGTCCATTAGATATTACATTCATAAATAAATTTTTAGTAATGATGAAAACAATATCATCTATATGAATTTAAATATATTATATACAACACCAGATTCATTTCTTTTATGAAGTTACTACATAGTTAATTTATTTTCTATATATACCATAGATCAAAATCTATTGATTATCATTTAAATTTTTTTCATATCCTATCGAATTACATTTACATAAAGGAAAAATTTAAACCTCATCCATGTGTACTTCAATGTTCAACATCATTTTTAATTGCATTTTAAACATAATAATGAATTTTAAAACATTATATTAAGAACATATTGAAGACAATTACATTATAATACATGATTGCTTTTATTTTATATTAATTAATAAATTCAATAAAATCAACATATATAACTACCTATAAAAATATAAATCATCCCAAAAGAGATAAATTTTCATATCATCAATATTTAAACAGCACAATTACATTTAAAATCACATTATCATCCATAATCATGATTAATAATATACTCAAAAAGTAACATTTAGTGTTACCTTTCATAATTAGATCTTCTCTTAATATATTACTCATGGTGTTATATTTTGAAACACAAGTTCTCATCTCATTAAACATCATTAAAAAACTAACATAAAATATTGACTTTAATAACTTTTGAAAAAAATGAAACAGATATCATCATATTGAATTTGGTTCATTATAAATATTGAGATATTATTTTATCATATTTATGCCTTTATTACTCTATGTTTCATTAATAGATGATTATGAAAATTTCTATATTTTCTTTGATGAATGTAATTTGAATTATCTCTCTATGGTGGGATAATAATTCATTTTTTTATAAAATTTATTTTCTCCATGTTGGATTATGTATTTTAGGTTTTTACAATATACAAAAAAATTATTATATGAAATCATTTTTATTCAGTTGTAAAATATTATAATACTCACATTAGTTCCTGCATTAATATGGAATTCCCTAATAAACTGAGATATTCAAGAAATCATTGTTTTTGTTCCTATATAATAAAATTAAAATATTATTAGATGAAAATAAAATATTCAGTGATGTGGGATTAAGCCCATTGTCTCCCAGAGCATATATATAATTTCAATTTATCAATTATAATAAAAAATATTCCAACATCAGGATTTATTTAAGAGTTTCTGGAATCTAAAACATTTATGCTTATCTTATCCTTATATTTCTCTAAATTTTAATATAATAAATTTTCTCATTAATAATGAAAATAATTCATCATTTATAAATGAATTCCACACATCATTTCACTTAAAAAATCATTCTATATTATTTCCCCCCAAATTCAGATAATTTTATCAAGTATTTAGAAAAAAAGGAATAATATATTTATATGAATATGTGAGTAATCATGATTGAACTCACCATCTATTGAGTTGAATTTTTAGATAAAATTGTTCATACATGAGTGTTGATTTATTTTTCTTTTATATTGGATATCTATTTCTTTCAAAATATCAATTTTATTTTAAGATACTTTTTATTAATATATTTTTATTTTATATGTGATTTTATTATTCTTTAAAGTGAGTCATTTTTTAGTGTTTGTAGGAAGATGGTTAAATGAGGCATATATCAATTTAATTCTAATTATTCCTTGAAATTAATGGTTGATAAATTTAGTTATTTTTGTTTATTTAATATTATTAATTTTAATTAAAATTATATATATTTTTTATCACAATATCACTAATTTCAAAAAAAATATTGATTATTATTTAAGATGATTTGGAATTTTTTTTAAAAAAACATTCACTTTGATGATTGTAAAAATACTACAAAATTGAAATCTATAAAATTTTATTATTCAAAACATTATTTATTTGCATGAATGTTGTCATTAAAGTATTATAAGTTATTGAAGATCATCTGTTATATTATTATATTTTTTAGCTACATCTCATATCATTAAAATCAAATTACTAAAAGGGGGTGGTAGATTAAAATGAAAATTTTTATACTCAACCAAAATAAAAAAATATAAATTAAAATTGAATTTTTGAAGGTGGATAATGTTTTTATCAAGTCTTTAGAACACTTTAAATCACTAAAATTTCCTCCATGACATTTAATTTTTATATTTCATAATGGTAAATGAAAAAATATTATGTTCCTATTTGATGTAATGAATTTCAAACCTACCAACAAGTCATGGATTAAAACACTTCAAAAGTCATGAAAATGACATAAAATACATGTTTGGTGCAAGAAATCATAGTTTGTAGGATATGTTTTTGGGATTTTGTATATATAAAAAAAACCCATAAATAATTTATTTTTTAGAATATGGGACATAAAACATTATAATGATGTAATCCAAAATATTAAATCCTTTTTTATTTCACACAAACCACTCATATTTATACACACATAATTTTATAATGTATTGTAAATAATTAACTACAAGGGAAATTGTAAAAGTTTCACTCAATATTTTCATGTTTATTTATTTAAATGTTCTATTATAATAATTATATAAATCATTATTTCTAAATTATATTAATTTTTTAAAAATTATGAATCCATAAGAAATTTAGAAATAAAAATAATGAAATGTTTTTTATTAACATTATCACTTATCTATGGTAATATTAAAACTACATATTAACTGTTCAAAATTAATTGATCTACATTACCAATTAATATATTACTACTACTTAATGTCCTAATCATTAAGATATTATTATAATTGTTTTTTATTTTAAGAAGATAGATTATCTTTTTTTCACATCCATGTTGTCTTAAAATCATCTTTTCAACCACTATATAAATATAGAGTCTTATGCCAAATATCATTCGATAATTATTTTCATGATTTACTCATTGAAGAAGTTATGAATTCTATAAATTGTATTCGTTTATAAATACAACATATTCCCAACTATAAACATTGAATAAAATGATTAAAAAATTACAAATAAACCCTTATAAACAACCCGAATTATAAATTACATTTATATATTTTAAATCATCCCATTGAATAAATTAATAATTATTGTAATATATAATCTATCTTCAAAAGTATATTATAGGGAATTCAATTAAAGTTATCACATAAATTCATTATATAAAAAATATATTTTCAAAAAATAATTATTTATTAGTATAAATATGTATTTTATTTTATTAAGTATATATGGTCATTTATTATTACATTACCTTAAACATTAATGAAAACTCTAAATATATTAAGTCATAAACAATGCCGATAAAAATAGTTATATAAATCATATAAAAACATAAACTATCATTTTAATCTAACAGAGTTTTTTTTTTAAAAAAATGATCACTGGGGTGTATTGGAGTGAGACTCATGTGTTAAATTAAAATTGTAATATTATTACCCCAATGTTCTATTAATAAACAATTAAAATAGAAAAAATACACTACCAACACAGTCATATAGAATTAATGGTATTTTTTACTATTCACCAAAATTTTAATTAGATGTTCGATTTTAAATAATTTTGATGAGAAATACATTCTAATCTTATAGTAAGAATAAAAATTTCTACTAAATAACCATTACATCGAAAAAAATTTATTGTTCAAGATGATAAGAATGAATTAGTTCCCAATGAAACATGGATATAATTTGTTACTTTTAAAATTAATAAAAAAAGGATATTTTTTTATCATTATATTTGAGATAATACTAGATATATTCTTTTGAATGGATTCATACATTTTTGTAATATAGTTTTTTTTTACTAAATTTTTTTCAGTTGATATGTCTTTAAAAATATTTCAAACTATTAAGTGTGGATAAATATTATCATTAAAATTTGTCACTTCTATTTTATCATATTGTAGTTCAATTTTTATTGATATTAAAATAAAAAGTGTTATATTCATTTTTTCCATAGGTTATACAAAAATATCTTTTAGAACAATTATTTTCAGAAAATTAAATATCATAGAATAAAGATATTAGGTATTTGTATGACTCTTCCTCTAACCTCTCTAATGGTGGATATGTTTTAACAAAAAATTTGACTATTACAAAATATAGTACTCCTATTTTTTTCATGATAGGTGGAACCAATGGGCTATTCAACTGAAATTTATTAGTAAATTTTATTTTGGTTAATTTTATGATTTTTTCACTGTGTAATTTCACATAAGAATGAACCAAGAAAAATATGCTAAAATAAATTCAAATGGAACGTTATGATAATTCATGATGAGCATATGTTTTGTTTATCCCATTATGGGGGATTTTGATTATCTAATTTAAGCACGTAGAATGACATACTCTATGGAAAATGAGTGTTGTAAAATTATTGGATTGGATCTTAATAATTAGGAAGTATTTTTCAAATATTATTTTATTTTATTTATAACAGTTAGAATAATGTTTAATTAATATTTTATTTAGGATTTCATGAATCTAATTGATATAATATATATATATATATGGTGGATGACCAATATCTTATTATTAATATATTTAGGTTCTAAAATGATTATTGATGATTTTATGTGCTTTAATTTTATTAATGTTTTTTCTTTTTTATAAGATTTTATTTTAACCAATTGATAAGTAAATTGAAATTCTGTTTATGAGGAAGATAAAATGAGTCTTCCATGATTATTCTTCATGTTCATAAATAATATATGTTGATAAATATGTAATATTACAAAATTAATATTAGTTCACTAGAAGTATTTAATACTAAAATTACTATAACATTGTTCTTATATTCACACATAAACATAAAAGTTTATTAATGTGAATGAAAATGTTATTCTAAAACCATATGGGATATAATAGTTGGTTGGGTTTAAATCCTCAAAATATCATATATCCTTTTATTTATTCCAAATTCATTTATATTAAAAAAATTTCACTCTTTAACAAATAATTAGATCTCAAACCTCTTTCCAAATAATATGAAAAATGAGTCTTTATATAATACCATTCTCTATTATTTTACTCCAAATACTAAAATAATTATAAGTAAATATGATGAATTGAATATAAATATCTAAAATTGATCTAAGATCAATATGGATACATTATCTATGTCTACGGACTATATAATGGCATAGTCTTGATGTATGAAAAACCACACGAAGAGTATTGTTTGGTGTTATAATTTTTTTCTGCCTTGTTATCCGTGTTGGCTTATATCCCACATAATTATTTCTGAATTTAATTATCTCTTGAGTCTAGGGTATTTCACATCCCCTCCATGTTCTTACATTGATACATCATAATAAAAATAATGTTTTCCATAGTGATAATTGTATAACTAAACGCCTTCATTCACATGATGAAGCCAACTATCATTCAAGCATAATATCCTAGAATAATTTATATTCATTACTTCCATAAAATATTATATTATATAATTCTGAATAGGATTTTTTAAAATATATCAATTATCCATATAATGATATCATTCCATTATTCAAATATATAATCTCCATACTTCTATAGATTATGATTTTATTTTGACTTAATTTCATTGTAAAATTGATATATCTGTGTCCCCAAAAAGAAATCCAATCAATAAATTTTGAATTAAATGTTTTATCTCAAAAGATATGATATTTAAAAATTGTTAAAAAACATGTTAAAAAACAACCTGGAATGACCATATGTATAATAATTCAATGCATTATCACTCCAGAAATAAGGAATTTAGGATCCTTGATCTCATACGTTTGGGGTTTTTCTCATTTTTCAAATATATCATTATGTAATGTATATAAAATATTATCAATCCTTAAATGTGTGATATCCATGATTTTTGGAATAATAAATTAGTCATGAGATCCAATTTTATTGGGATAAAACCCCTTCATATCATGACCGATAAAATTATATCATGATTCGATACCTAAAATACATAATTACATATATTATATTTTAATCCTCTCCATTGTGGAAATATAAATCAAATATAAATCAAATTTTCTAGCACTATATAATCACAACATAATCTTTTATAATAAATATAGTGTGAATATAATTCATTATGACTATACGCCTACAATGTCCTCAAGACTAATAAAACATATATCATGCTTTTTTCCATTATTGAATAAACCAATAACAATATATCCATAAGATTAATACATAATGTTTCACCCCCTTATTTAACGAAATATTTTTTAAATAAATATAAAGTCATCAATATATTATATTATATGAAACAATGATTTTTCATAAAATATTAATATTTATTAATATAATTATTAATTATGACCATTATTGACTAAAAATTAATCATGGATTAACAAAGTGGAAAAAATTATATATTAAATAAATTGTTTTCATATAATTAAATCATATAGTGATAAAAGTATATAATTTTTGGTAAACTCATTGAAGGTTTCGAAAAAAATATTTTATCAAAAATAGGTTATTTCATTCATAATAGTAAAATAAATTTTCAAAACATTTAAAAAATGTATATGATATAATAATATTCATTTTTAACATATATATTTCAATATTATATTATTCTTATTATTGTAGTGCATTCTAAAAAATTAATTTTTAGTGAACATTCAAAATTACTGGTTTCATGTAATAAAGAATCATTTTCATTAAAAAAATTGGTTGATGTAATTTTTATTTTTATTAATGTAAAATTAGTAAAAATATGTACTTATTAATACATTTTTTTAATTGAAGTCATTTTCATAAAAAAGTTTGATATTAAATGTATCTAAAATTATGAAAATATTTCCCATTGAAAACAAACATTTTTATCACATTTGTTTACTTAATTCTAAATTAAATTTAGCCACATATTTAAATAAAAATTTGAAAAATGGATCATATATTTTATAGTAAAAATATATACATTATCTAATAATTTAAACATAATTTATTTGCATAATTATTTCATAAAAAATGATTACTATGGTTAATGTACAAAAAGGGTATTCCAACCGGCTAAAATAAATATATAATGGTAAAAATTACATAAAATTGTGTACTAAGGAATTTTCATGGATATATTTGGAACTTTTAACCTATAATGTTCTATAAATTCCCATTTGGGATCTTTTTGGGATTTGATTAATAAGGGTACTCGTTATTCTTTTTCAAAAATTACAAGTGTTCTAGTCACCTCACTTATAAATGGTGACCTAGTATTCTCTCCTCTTCACATACTAAAAAAATAATTTTTCAGAAAATAACTATTCAAATCAACACCTTATATAAATAATATAATCCTAGAAGAGTTATATTAATCATAATTCCGATATTTGGAGTTTACTTCTAAAAATCTAAAGAGGTTACCCAAATATGAGGTAACATTCTTCAACAGGATTTTTCATTTTATTTCATTCTACACCACCTTAAGAAATTACTAATTTAACATCCCATGTAAATAAAGAATAATACATTTTCATATTTTTTAATAAAAACATTTTTATTGTTATTATTTCCGAAAACAATCTTTTTTTTCAATGGTAATTAATTTTAAATTAATTAATACAACAACTATGTTTCGAATTTGGTAAAATAGACATCATTTTTTATTTCAAAATATCAAATATAGCTTATGCTTAATTTTTTGTATTTTTCTGAAAATGTTCATCTTTTGATGAATAGTGAAATCACTGAGTAGTAGTAAAAAACCGACTTTTTCATTTAAATGAAAATTTACCTCTTCTGTGAATGAAATTTATAAAAGCTAACATACAAGTTTGTTATCAATATGTAAAATGAGGTTCAATATGATGAAAGTAATTTTGTGTGAATAGTGTCTATGGAATTTATTTTATCTCAGTTAATGGTAAATAGGGTAATTCAATGTAAAAATAATGTTATAATAATACAAACATACCATAAAAATTGTTCTAAAATTATTGGATGAGTAATGGATAACCAATAAAATCCATTGGTGATACTTTTGGCCTTTTAATTCCACTTGGGTAAGATAATTATGTTGATAACTTTTAATTTAAAGTAAAAATAAATAAATTTCATAAACATGTATTGTTTTGGTAAAACAATTTAAATGTGGGGTAATATAATTGATATATTTGACTATAAATATTTATTTTTAATATAATAAAATTTCCTATATCAAGTCATTTTTTATATAATTTATAGACATCAAATATATAAAATTATTTATGAAATAATAATGATGCATTGTTTACCACATTAATGAATCATTTAAATAAATATAATTATAAAAATTTAAAAAATATCCAAAACATGTACAATTATTATTTGATGAATTTATTTTATAACAATTGTCACCAAATATTATACTTTAATATTTTTTTGACCTTTAGAAACCTAAAATCATTATAAAGTAAAATAATTTTTTCTAACATTCATAAAGAGCCCCTCCTCCTTTTATAAAAATCTCCCACCTCTAACCCATCACTCACACCTCCCAAGACCTTTGTATTATCCACACTCTAACCAAATAAGCTCTCAAGATCCCTATATTCTACCTAGAAGCCTTAAATTAGGTAGAAGTCACTTTAAGAAATCATTTTGGTTCAAACCAAAGGGAGTTACATGATTTAAATGTAACTTCTTCTCTTAAGTTTTTTTATTCTATTTTAATTTTCCATCCCCAAATTTCATTTTATTACTTTTATATTATAACAAAAACAGTATCCTCAATATACTATCTTATTTTTATGATATTTATTCTAACTATACTTACACACACATTCGTCTAATGGGTGATGAACATACAATTTTTGTGGATGCGAACTACTGCCTCATGAAACGATGATTATTCAATCATCACCTACCACCTATTTTAATGGAAATTATGATGGAAGTGTATTTATATGTGATATATATTATATTTATATTTTCTATTAACTTCAGTATTTTTTATATATATGATTCCTTTATGGTTTCCATAATGGGTAAAAGTGATAATTTCATTTAAGAAAGTGCGGACTACCGCCCCCTCAAAGTGATATGACTCATTCATGTCATATGTGGAACATATAAAGGATAACTTAAGGAAGTTATATCTGATATTATAATTTAATTATGATATACATATTTACCATTAATATTTCATTACATTAAAAACACAATTGAAATGAATGTAGCATTCATGCGTACGTACAACTTACCATCTCCGAGAATAGTGTATTTCATTTTTATCTCCAAATGTTTTGTAATATTATAAATTAATATATATACTATATATACATGAAATATATGATATAAAAAAATTTAATATAATTCTATATATTATGTTATTCTTACCACATGAACAACTTGTAATTATAAGAAGTTCATTTTTGACTCATGTTCCAAATATTGACCAAACGACCATTAATAACATAAATGATTTCCTAATGATTATAAAATTGAAATAATGATATAAAATAATTAATAAACATGAAAATTTTTCTTATGAAATAATAAATTAACTTTATTTTTTAATTCAAGAGATTAAAAAACGAATAGGTCATGTCTGACACAAGGTAAGGGGTTTCATATCTCACATTTAATTCTGGTTGATTTCTATTGTTAACCAATTATTTATTGCATGTGTTGTATTGTGTACTTAAATTTGAAATATATTTTCATGATTCAATTTATACTCATTGTATTTTGTGATTAATTTGGTGGTTATTAAATTTTGGTCTTACAAATCGATTGATTACAACGTAGTAAGGGGTTTTCATCTTACTTTTTATTTTCATGAGATTCATGCTATATTTGTCGCTATTTCATTTTATGTAGTGTATGTACTTCCCAGGATTGTATTAAATGTATGAGATAATTTAATTTATTGATATTTACATCTTCATTGTATTATCTTCATTTCATGGGGTTTATGGTTCGTAATATTCCAAATCTGTGAGGGAATCATTTACCCTTCCCTTTTTAAAAAACATAATTTATGTTATGTCTTTTAATTTCCTAATTATTATGTTGAGATATGTAATAATATATCCTTATCAATTTACATTTAGTGTCCTTGTGATTATAGAACCATTTCTCTCTCATCAACTCATTTTTTAATTATAATGTGACGTTGTTTTATTGTCGAATTTCTGTAAGATAACTTCGTAACCCAATTTTAATTCTTTGTGTTGAACTTATACTTCTTGATTATGTCATGCTATGAATATGTGTGAATGAAATATGATTCATTTACACTTCATATCAACTTATATTTTGTGTATTCTTATTTGTCACAAATAATTATGTCATTGAATTGTCTTTAATCTAAGGATATGATCTTTGTAAGGGACTTTATCTCAATCTCCTTTCATTGAGGAATATTTTGTTTTATACACGACATTATTTTATACGGTGTGTAAACAACAGTATAATTTCATTTCTTTAAAAGGGAATCTTTTCTACAGGGTGTTTTACTAAATGAAAAAAATGATTGTTTCTTTTTAACGTAAGCGGTGAAAAATGACTTTTCCTCCAACACGAGTATTATTTGATCTATTGATTCCTTAACATTACATAATTTTTTTCAAAGGAAAACAAATTCCATATACTCTTTTACATAATTTGGTATTGAAAATGGTTTTGATAATGGATTTGTTATGTCAATATATTTAAATGTTATATTGTTATTTAAATTAGGAAATGTTATCTTTCCTTTATGTTTTTTTTGTGTTATGACTATGTTATGGTTCTTGGGAATTGTTTATGTATATGGGTGGTTCCGTGATAAAAATAGGGTGGGTGAGCCCAAGATTGATCTCTAATGAATTGGGTAACGTGAAAGAGGTAAAATTTAATGTTTCTGCTATGAGATTTGGGGAATATAATGTGATGGGTGTTACAAATGTAACTACCAACGTAGATGTGAAAGATATGACGTATGTTTGATACGGATTCCACAAGTTGCCTTTATTATTTATGATTTCAATGTGGTAGTCATAAATATTATGATTTCATTAGTTATATTAAAGGGCTTATGTTTTGTATGTATTGATGAACTAATGTTTTATTCCATTCTTTTATAACCATTACTGAGATTTTTATGCTCATCCCATGTTATTGAAATGTTATTTCATAGTGTATAAGGAAAGGTCAGAGAAAGGAAGAACTCAAGAATATTTACATCAAAAAAATGTATTATTGTTTTCTGTCAGGAATTTTTATTTTATGAAAAAATTGATACTGAGTATAAGTGTCTACTTTTTAATTTTTGAGACGTAATGTATTGGTTATGGCCTAATTTCCTAAATATAATAAACTAAAAAGATCCTCAAGGTGAATTATTCACTTAAATAAATATTATTTAATGTTTAAGGCTGGTTCCATATAGTTTCTATCAACGGTCTGTTTAGATAACATTATGAGATATTATATTGTTAAATTAATTTCCATAAATTAATTTATTTTAATATTGAAATGATATATCATTTTCAGATTTCCATGTTGCTTCATCTAAGATATGTTTGTTTTGAGTAGTGTTTCATAGAGGAAGTGAAATAGCTTTTTTGGAAGGCATAAATAGTGAAGTGACCTTCCAAATCATTATCATTTTAATGTTATAATCGGAACTGAACAGTTTGTGGCAGTGATGGATCATTTGACCTAAGTGATAAATGGTGGTTGTGTATGTCGATAATATATTGGATTATTCTAAAATTATATAGGAACATGAAAGTCATATAACGGTTGTGTTTCAAAACATTAAAGAAAATAAATTGTTTGGGAAATTCATCAAGTGTGTGTTTTTGTTACAAAAATTTCATTCCATGGTCACATAGTTTCAAAAAATGGAATAACTATTGATCTTGCTAAAAAATGTTTTTAAAGAATGGGCAAGAACCGCAATGAAATTTGAAATCTATAGTTTTCATGATTTGGTAGGTTATTAATGGAGGTATATTGAAAATTTTGCATGGTTATCTAGCCCACTGACTAAGTAAAGTAAAAAAGGTGTAAAGTTCAATTGGACAAAAGAATGTGATGATTGTTTTCAATATATGAAAAGAAGATTTGTGAGTACTCCTATATTGGAATTACCTTCCAGAAATGGTATGATTGTTATCTACAATTATTCTTCGTTGAAAGGACATTGTTGTGACCTTATGAAAAATGATAATGTAATTTCTTATGCTTCATTTCAGTTGAAACCTCATGAGTTAAATTACCCTACACATGATTTGGAATTAGATGATGTTGTTTTTTATTTAAAAATTGTGAGGCATGAATTGTATGGAGTAAAATGTGAAATATATTCTGATCACAAATGTTTAATGTATATATTAAAACAAAAATGAATTAAACATGAGATAGAATAGATTGATGGAACTAATCAAGGATTATGATTTCATGATACATTATCATCTCAGAAAATAAAATAAATTGTCTTATGCATTGAGTCTAAAAAGAAATGATTCATTAACCATGTTATGTTTAGAATGAGATCTATTGGTTTTTGATTTGATAAACATTGTCATAGAAGTTGTTTGTGTGGGAAATTACTATATTTTGTTTCATGTGTCAGTTAAATCATCTCTATTTGACATAATAAAGCAAGTGCAGAAGGAAGACAATGAGTTGCAGAAAAAGGTAGAGTTGGTTTAGAATGGTATGTTTCTTGATTTTAACATTGATAATGATTGTATTTTTATGTTTAGGTAGAGATTATGTATAGCTTGTGATTTATATTTTAATAAAGTTTTATTATGTGAAGCTCATAGATCTATGTTTTTAGTTCATCATGGAAGTACTAAGATTACAATGATCCTCAGGAGTATTACTGCTGGTATTGAATGAAAAGAGATATTGCCGACGTTAATATGAAGTGTTTGACTTGTCAACATGTAAAATTATAGTGGTATTTACAGAAAGTAATGTTTCAGTCTTTACTGGTGCTAGAGTGGAAATAAGAAATTATATCCATAGACTTCGTTGTGGGATTACCAAAGACCTATCAAGGTAATAATGCAATCTAGGTTATCTTTTATCGATTGACTAAATCTTCTCATTTATTTCTTATTCAAGATACTTTGTCTCAAGATCAACATTCTCAATTTTATGTCAAAGAAATATTCTGGTTTCATGGAGTTCACATCTCTCTTATATCTGATCATGGTCCCAATTTTACTTATATCATTAAGAAAGGCCTTCAAAAGTCGTTGGGTGATGAATTAAATTTTAGAACAACATTTCATCCTCAATCAGATGGGTAGAGTGAATGAACAATTCATACACTGGAGGATATGCTATGTTCTTGTTCAGTAGATTATCCAGGAAATTGCGACCAATATATTTCTTTTTTTGAATTTTCATACAATAACAGTTTTCATTCCAGTGTAAAAATTGCGTCATTTGATGCAATATATAGGAAGCAGTGTCGAACTCCATCTTTTTCGGATGAAGTAGGTGAAAGGTAGTTGATGGGACCATAATTGTTAGAAGAGATGGCGGAAATGGTTCATTTGATTCAGAAGCATATGAGAACAGCTCAGAGTAGGAAGAAAAGTTATGCGGATAATCAGAGTAAGGATCTTTCTTTTGAGGTAGGTGGTTATATCGTTCTTAGAGTTTCTACATGGTAAAGTGTGATGTGTTTTGGTAAGAAGGGAAAGATGAGTCTGAGGTTCATTGAACCTTATGAAATACTTGAGAATGTTGTATCAATTACCTACAGAGTGGATTTACCTCCATGTTTATAAAATGTAAATAATGATTTTCATGTTGCAATTTGGAGAAAGTATATGCCAGATCCATATCATGTTTTAATCCCATAAGGTAGTTCAGTAGGAAGAGAATCCCTCTTATGAGGAACAAACAGTCCATATTCTTAACTGAAATTATCAAGTGTTGTGGAATAAAGTAAGTCATCAGGTAAATGTTTTGATGAAAATCATATGGTTGAAGAGGAAATTTGGGAATTTTGAAATGCTATGAGAGATATATGCCCCCAATTATTTGATAAGTGAATAAAATATTGTGAGAAAGCAGTTTCCAAAAGGCGGAAAGGATGTAACATCCCAAGTAAATAAAGAATTGTAACACCCCAGGTAAATAAAGAGTATGACATTTTCACATTTATCCATATTTGTGAATAAAATATTAATATAACTTTAATGGGGACGCTATTCTCGATGGCGTACCCAACATGCAACAACGAGTTTCTTAGGAATCTTACGTTTCACTCTAATAATAAAATAATATTATTTTAAATGGTAGTTAACGCCTAGCTGTTGTGATGGAGGGAATTAATAGAACTAACTACAAAATGATTATATATGTTTGTCAAATAGTTTTAATTTTTACAATGAATGTTAGAGGATTAAAAATGTGAATGAATCCAATTTTAAGCGTAAACATTCTAATATTCTTTAAAAGGGCGATTAACCACCTTTTGATGGCGATCCTCTTTTAAATCCACTTTATGACAATTAAATGTGTTATATTTGACAAAATAAAATTCTTCTTTAGAATCGGGACATCAAAATTTTCTTTGTGTAAATATTTGGTATTTTTCCGATAAAGTAAATTTTTTAATGAATAGTGAGAAATGTTGTATTTTAATTCAAAACCTATTTTTAATCTAATTTCTTTATATAATTAGATTATCTTTTAAATTGGTTTTATTGTGAAGTTAGAATATATTTTTACCATTAAGTCCAAAGGTGGTCATTGGAAATAATTTCACTTTGAAATTGGACTTAAACTAGTGTCAATCTTTTAATAGATATTGTTTCTTAAAAACACGCTATTTGTTTTGACAGCGGGAATTAATTATTAATTTAATTAATTCAACTTATATGTTTTTAATTTTGTAAAATAGACATCATTTTTGAATTTTTAATATCAAATATAGCTTAGGGTGAATTTTTGGTAATTTTCAGAAAAAGTTCAATTTTTGATGAATAGTGAAACCACTAAGTGGTACTTATAAAAAAAGATTTTCCATTTAAATGAAATTTTTCCATCTTTCTGTTTTTAATTTCAAAAATCCGACATACATGGTTGTCATTAAGAAGTAAAATTTGGTTCAATGGGATTAAAATAATTTTTTGGTGAATAGTAACTTATTAAGTTTTTAATCGCGATTAGAGGTAATTAGTGTAGTTTAAGGTAAAAATATTGTTTTAATAATATGAAATGACCTAGACACATGTCCTACCCTCATTGGATGTGTCATGGCAGACCAAGAAAATCCATGGGTCAACTTGGGGACCCCATGGAGCCACTTTGGTTGGAAAATGGCATAAATACATTTTTATTTAATGTTAAAGTAAAAATGACACAAACATGAGATGTTTTACTAAAACAATTTTTACATGGGGTTATACAAGTAATATTTTTGAATATAAATATTCATTGGAAATAGAAAAATATTTCCTACATCATAGTATTTTTTTATTAATTTTTATAAATTAAATAAATTAAATTATTTATGACATCATGATGATGCAGAGATGACCTCATTATTTAACGATTTTAATAAAATGGAAAGATAATGTAAAATCTAAGACCTACACAAGTAAAAAACCTATTTTATGGGTGTATTTAGAACCCTTATCACCTTATACTAGAAACACATCAATGTGGGACCATTAAAATCCGAAACTCATTCTAAAATAAAGTAACATTTCTTTACTTTCCAAGAGTGCCCCTCCTCTCCTCTTATAAAAAGGCCCCCACCTCTACCTCCTTACCCACACATCCAAAGCCTTTGGCTCGGCCAACCCCTGCCCATTTTGTCTCTCCAAATCCCACTCTAACTCCTTGAAGCCTCAATTTGGGCAGAAGTCTTCCCACGGAAGCCTTTGATCTCAAACCAAAGGGAGTTACCTGATTCTAAGGTAATGTCTTCACTTGTGTCCTTTTATTTTATTTTGCTTCTCCAACCCCCTAAACTATTTTTATTAATTTATTTTGTAACAAATCCAGTATCTCCAATATACTATGATTTTTTTTATAAGAAGTATTCGAGCTACACTTACACACAACTTCGTCTAATGGTTAAAGAACATACTGTTTCTGTGGTTGGAGATTTTCTGCCTCACGAAACTATGATTGTTCAATATTCTTTTAACACATTTAAAGGTGGAAATTATGATGTCACTGTATTTTATATATGATATATATGGTATTTATGGTTACTATATTATTCTTTATTTTATATTTAAACCATACCTTTATTCTTTTCATGTTGTGTAAATGCAATAATTTCATATCAGGAAGTGTGGACTACCGCACCGTCAAGTGATGTGACTCTTACATGCAATACATGGAATGTATAAAGAATGAAATTAATGAACATATGTGACCTATATAACATATATATTATACTTTAATTATAATATATATATATATCATTTATTTTTAATTCCATTAATATGACAAAGAAAAAAATGAAAGTAGTGTTCATGCGTACGTACGGCCTACCGTCTACATGAACGGTGCTTTTCATTTTTTTCTCCAAATGATATGGAATAGTATAAAATTAATATGTACTGTATATATATGATATTTTATTCATTAATACTATTATTTAAATTATTTCCTTATAACTACATGGACAATCATTTTTCAAAGAAGTTCATTTTTACTCATGTACCAAACATCGACAAAAACGTCTAATATGAACTCATATTATTAACCATATAGGAGTTCCTTAATCAATTATAAATTGACCAATGTTTATTATTCAGTAATATAAAGAAACGAACAAGACAAGTTGGACTTGAGGTAAGGGATCCAACCTCTCTCTTTCTTTTTAAGTACACTCTGTTATGTCATTCCTTTTAAAGCTCAGATTTCTTGTTATTGGGGTGTTCTTTTATATTACTATTACTGTAACTTTTATGTTAATATTATGAGGGAACCTATTCTCTCTCATCAATCCATTTTGGATGTTTTGAGTGGTGCCGTTAGGCTACCGAATTTTCTTAAGAGATCCAACCTCTCTCTTTCTTTTTAAGTACACTCTTTTATGTAGTTTCTTTTAAAGCTCATCTTTCTTGTTATTGGGATGTTATTTTATATTAATCTTTCTGTAATTTTTATTTTAATCGGATGAGAGACCCTATTCTCTCTCATAAATCCATTTTGGAAGTTTTGAGTGGTGTCGTTAGGCTGTCAGATTTTCGTAAGAGATCTAGCCTCTCTCTTTATTTTTAAGTACTCTCCTTTAGGTCACTTGTTTTAAGCTCCTATTTGTTATGTTGGGGGGATGTTCTTTTATATTCCTCTTTCTTTAAAAATTATTTTAATATGATGAGAGACCCTATTTTCTCTCATCAATCCATTTTGGATGTTTTAAGTGGCGTCGTTAGGCTGCCGAGTTTTCGTAAGAGATTTTTCATCTCACTTTTATTCCAGTGAGATTGATGCTATATTTGCCATAATTTCCTTTGAGTGGTGTATGTACTGCCCATTATTTTACTCATTGTGTAATATACTTTCATTTATGAGTATTTACATCAATGTTTTATTGTCCTTCTTTCACGGGGTGCATGTCTCGAAGGATACCCATGTCGGTAAGGGAACCTTTCACCCTCCTCTTTTTAAAAGACTTATTTTTTATGTCTTTTAATTCACATAAAATTATGTTGGGATATGTTCTTATATATCCTTATTGATTTAAATTTTATGTTCATGTGATGAGATACCCTTTTTATCTCTCATCAACTCATTTTCTGAATTTTGTAGTGACGCCGTTAGGCTGTCAAATTTTTGCAAGGGAACTTCTTAACCCAAATTTGATTCTTTGGGATAAACTTCTACTCCGTGAATATTTCATTCTATGAATATGTGTGAATAACCTCTGATTGTTTTACACTTAATATCCACTTATATTTCGTGTATTCATTTGTCACACATAATTATGTATTTGATTTATCCTTAATCCAAGGATACCGTCTTTGTATGGGACTTCCTCTCAATCTCCTTTCATTGATGCATATTTTGTTTTATACAAAACCTTCTTCTATATGGTGTATAAACCCCTTTTACTTTTATGTTTATTCAAAAGGAATCTTTTTTATGTGAAGCATTTACTAAACGACAAAAGGGAATGTTTTTGTCGTACGTATGTGGCGACAATGACTTCTCCGCCGTTGTGACCATTATTTGAGTTTCGGCTTCCTCTACAAGCCATTCTGATTTTTTTTAATCAAAATAAATACCATGTTTTACTTTTCTTTTATTTTGGTATTGAAAATGGTTTTCTTAATGTTTTTATTATATCAATGTGTTTTATTGATATCTTGTGATTGAAATGTGGAAATGTTATGTTTCCTTTATTTATGTTTTATGTGATACAATTATGTTATGGTTCTTGGGCATTATTATGAAGACGGGAGGTTCCGTGATAAACTAATGGCTGGTGAGCCCGATATAGCTCTCCAATGCATTGGGTAACGCGAAGGAGTGAAACGTTAAGGTTTCTCCGAAGAGATTTAGGGAATATACTGTGATGGGTATTCGAAACGTAACCAAGAGGGTTACTCACTACGTAAGAATGTTAAGAATGCCTCAAGTTACCTTTATGTCTTATGATTTCTATGATTTATTCATGATTTTATGAGTTATGTTAAAGTTCTTATGTTTTATGAGTAAATTATGTTTCCATTGATTCTTATGTGTACATGTACTCATGTTTCCATTCCATATATTTTTATATCTTTTAATGAGCTTTTTATGCTCATCCCAAGTTTTTGAAATGTTTTTCACAGGTCAAGGGAAAGGTACATGATATGATGATAGTTTCAAGGAAGTGTCAAGAAAGAATCCATGTTTTATTTTAAATATGTTTCTGTTGATGGGAAAAAATGAATATTATCTTTTATGTAACCACTTTGTTTAAATGTGGAATGTAATGCAAGTTTATGATCTAATTGTCTAAAACTCTAAACCTGAAAAGATCCTCAATGTGTAATCCTGTATTAACTCAAGATTATGTAAGGTTTAAGGCTGGGCCTTATAAGAATAATATATTTTCATATTTATTAATATGTGTGAACTAATTATTAAATTTTACTTTAAAGGGGAAGATATGTTCAATGGCTTATCCGATACGCAACAACGAATTTCTATGAAATCATATATTGCACACAATGCTGAGTAATACTGAAAAATAATAATATTATATTATTTTAAATGGCAGTTAACACCAAGTCATTATATTTGCATAAATGTATAAAACTAACTACATTATGATTATACATTTTTGTTAAATGTTATTACATTTATCCAATAAAATATTGAGGCATAAAATGTGAATGTATCTATATTTAAGCATAAATAATATAATTTTCATTAAAAGGTCTGTTAACTACATTTTATAGGTTAACCCTCTTCAAATATAGTTTTGGTCTCTTTTAAATGCTCTATTTGACAAAATAAAATTCTTTTTTTGAATCAGGACATCAAAATTTACATTTGGTAAAAAAAAATTATTTTTCTGATAAAATTCAATTTTTTATTATTAGTCAAAACAATGTATTTTAATTCAAAAACACCACTCAATATAATTTATTTATATGGTTTTAATATCTTTTTAATTGGTTTTTAAGTGTAATTAGATTATATTTTTACCATTTAAACCAATGTTGGTCATTAGAAAAAAATCCATTTTGAAATTGGACCTAAACATCTATTGATCTTTTGATAGTTATTATTTCATAAAAACATACTTTTTGTTATGACAACAATAATTAATTTTAAATTAATTAGTGCAACATATATGTTTTGAATTTTTTAAAATAAACAACATTTTTGAATTCGGAATACAAAATATATCTTAGGCTGAATTTTGGGTATTTTTCAGAAAACCTTTAATTTTTTGATGAATAGTGAAAACAATGACTAGTGGTTAAAAAACAAACTTTTTCATTTAAATGAAATTTTACCACTTATGTGAATTGAATTTCTAAAACAAGACATACATTGTTGTTATCTGTAAGTAAAAGGTGATTCAATTAGATTAAAATAAATTTTTTGAATAGTAACTGTTGGATTTTTTTACCGCGGTTAAAGGTAAATAGGGTAATTCAAGGTAAAAATAATATTGTAATAATATAAAATTACATTAAGACATGTCCTAACCTTATTGGATGAGTAATTGCCGACCAAGAAAATTATTGGGTGTGATTTTTGGACTTTGAAAGCAACATGGGTAAAAAACTATATTATTAACTTTTAATTTAAAGTAAAAATAAAAATATCATAATCATGTTTTTTTGTATAGAAATTTTAATGTGTGGTAATATAATTGATATATTTTACTACAAATATTTATTTTAAAGATAAAAATATTTCCTACAATATGGTATTTTTTTATTATTTATAGACATAAAACATATAAAATTCTTTATGCCACAATAATGATGCATTGTATACCTCATTAATGAATGATTTATATTAATATGATTATAAAAAATAAAAAATTATCCTAAATATGTAGAATTCTTATTGGATGATTCTATTTCGAATAATAGTTATCTTATATTCTAATTTAATATGTTTTGGACCTTTAGAAACTAAAAATCATTATATAATAAAATAATATTTTCAAAAATTCCTAAGGAGCCCCTCCTCCCCCGTATAAAAATCCATCACCTCTAACCCATTACTCACTCCTCTCAAGACCCTTGGCTCATCCGTCCTCTAACCAAATAATCTCTCAATATCCCTTTCCTCGATATTCAATCCTTACTCTAGGTAGAAGGCACTTCACGAAATCCTTTTGGTTTAAACAAAAGAGAGTTACTCGATTTAAAGGTAACAACTTCTTTTATGTTATATTCATTTATTTTACATCTACAACACACTAAACTCTTATTATTCCTTTATTTTATAACAACACAAGTATCATTAATATTCTAGTCTATTTTTATGTTAATTATTCTGGTTACACTTACACACACCTCTGTCTACTGGGTAAATAACATATTGTTTCTATGGATGGTGAACTACGGCCTAAAGAAACGATGATTGTTGAATATTCTTATACCACCTATTATGGTTTCCATTATGATGGAAATTTATTTATATGTGAAATATATTATATTTATATTGTCTATATACTTCATTATTATTCATTTAAAGGATGCATTTATGGTTTCTAGAAAGGTTTAACGCGATAATTTCATTTGAGGAAGTGCAGACTACTGCCCCCTCAATGTGATATGACTCGTTCATTCCATATGTGGAACATATAAAGAATAAAGTTAATGAAATTAAATATGATATTATACTGGAATTATAATATATCTATTTTTCATTATGTTTTCATTCCATTAATTATGAAATAGAAAAGAAAGCAGCGTTCATGCATACGTATGTCTTACCGTCTCCATGAATGGTGCATTTCATTTCTTATCTTCAAATGTTATATAATATTTTAAATAAATATAAATATACATGATAAATCAGATATATATGATATATAAATCATGATTATCATTCTAGAGATAATGGGCTTTTGACTACCTGAACAAAATGTAGTTATAAGAAGTTCATTTTGAATCAAGTGCCAAATATCAACAAAAGAACAATTATTAACTAGAATGATTGAATAATGATTATAAAATGGAAATAAGAGATATAAAATAAATAATATACTTTAAAAAGGTTCTTAATAAAGTATAAATTAACTTTAGTTTATAATTCAATAGATTAAAGAATAAATGGGTCATGTCAGACACGAGGTAAGTGGTTTCTTTTCCCAAATTTACTTCGGTGAGATTTCCATTGTTCACCGCTTATTTATTACATGTGGTGTTTTTGTATTGACATTTGATATATATTATCAATATTCTATTTATATTCAGGGTATTATGTGATTAAATTGGTGATTATTAACTTTTGGTCTTACGAATCGACTGATTACAACGTGGTAAGGGGTTATCATCTAACTTTTTATTTCTGTGAGATTCATGCTATATTTGGCCCTAATTCATTTTAAATGGTGTATGTACATCCCATGACTATATTAATTTTGAAATATAATTTAATTAATTGGTATTTACATATTCATTGTATGAACCTTATTTCATGGGGTGTAAGTTTTGTAAGATACCAAATCGGTGATGGAATCTTTTACACTAATATTTTTAAAATAATTCATTTATGTTATGTCTTTTAATATACCATTTCTTATGTCGAGATATGTTATTGTATATCCTTATTGCTATAATTTTTGTGTCCATGTGATTACAGACCCTTTTCTCTCTCATAAAATAATTTTCTGAATTTTATAGCAATTTCGTTAGGCTGTAGATTTTCTGTAAGAGAACTTCTTAACCCTATTTCAATTATAGTGTTAAACTTATACTTCTTGATTATGTGAAGTTATGAATATGTGTGAATGAAATCTGATTGTTTTTCACATAATATCCACTTAAATTAGGTGTATTCATATTTTTCACACATAATTATTTCAGTGATTGGTCCTTAATCTAAGGATATGATCTTTGTAAGGGACATCATCTCAATATCCTTTCATTGAGGCATATTTTGTTTTATAAACGACTTTCTTTTATACGGTGTATAAACATCTATGACTTTTCATTTCATTCATAGGGAACCTTTTTCTATGAGGCATTTTACTAAATGAGAAAAAAGAATTTTGTTTTTTTAATGTAAGTGGTAAGAATGACTTTTCCACAGCCATATGTATTATTTGATCTATGGATTCCTTAACAGGCCATAATGTTTATAAATTTAAAATAAATACCATATACTATTTTACGTATTTTTGTATTGAAAATTGTTTTTAAAATGGATTTTTTATGCAAATATTTTTAAATGATATATTGTGATTGAAATGTAGAAGTTTTATCTTTCTATTATTATTGTTTTATCTGTTTTGACTATGTTATGGTTCTTGGTAATTGTTTACGTATATGGGTGGTTCCATGATAAACCTAGTGCGAGTGAGAAAAATATAGCTCTCCAATGAATTATTTAGTGTGACTGAGGAAAATTTTAATGTTTCTCCTATGAGATATATGGATTATACTGTGATGGGTAGTCCAAATTTAACACCCTATATATCTGTGAAAGATAAAATGTAAGTTTGATATGGATTCCACAAGTTACCTTTATTATTTATGATTTTAATGTGTTAATCATAAATCTTATTATTTCATGAGGTTTGTTAAAAGGGTTATGTTTTGTATGTATTGATGAACTAATGATTTAATTCATTATTTTATAACCCTTACTGAGATTTTTATGCTCATCCCATGTTTTGGAAATGTTTATCACAAGGTATATGTCTAGGTCGTATAAAGGAAAAACTCAAGAAGATTTACATCATGAAATTAAATATTATTTTATATTAAGAATTTTTATTTTATGAAAAAATTGATACTGAGTAGAAGTGTCTACTTTGTAATTTTTGAGATGTAATGTAATAATTATGGACTAATTCTCTAAATCTAGAAACCTGAAATGATCCTCATTGTGAATTATTCACTTAATTCAAGATTTTGTAATTTTAAGGTTGGGTCCTTAAAACTAATCCATTATAGAATAATATCCAAAATATATTCCATATACTATGATATTATTATGATATTATCATTAATTACATCAATCTCTCATTCCCTCAAATCAGAAATGATAATGTCACTTATGTGAATGGAAGAAAACTGCCTCTCAAACTATTGTCACACATTTTCAATCAAAACAATTCATAGTTGAATGTCATGATTGATATAATTTATATATGATTTATTGTTATATTAAATATTTATATGAAAATAAAATTTCACATATACCTTTTTAAATTCAATTATATTGGTGTTATGATAATGTTGATTGTATGTATGGTGGACTACTACATCGTGAAAGATGTGATTAACATTCCAATTATATTTTACATGGAAAATAATAAGGAAAAATACAATTAATATATTCCATATATATTACATATAACATATTCTATTATGGTAGTGTATTATTTACCTTTGTATCACTTCATTCATCAATAAAATGGTAAAAATAATTATGTGTACGTACAACCTACCATCTCAGTGAACAATGTATTACATTTTATATCACTAACATTTATGGATAAATATTAAAATATATATTCTGAATATATTTTATATTTAGATTATTTTAGAGTTATGGTGATTATGGAACCATTATAAATGTATGGGGATCAAAAATATCAAATTAAATCATGCAATAAAAAGTATATTGTTATACCCGAAACAAAATTTATACATGATGTATTTAATAAATGGTTAAAAAATACATATTAGTATATAATGAATGAAATCATTTTGGTTGTTATGGTCCTATAATATCTCTATAATAAATATATATTTACTATATATGAGTCTATTTAAATCTGTAGGAAATTGGAACCCATGTTAACGGATTTATGTCTCAGATTTTCATTATTTGAGATAGAAATTATATATTTCACCTATATTACATTATGAGGTGTATATACTATATCAGTGAAATTATATATCAAGATATATAATTTTTTAAATTATATTCATAGTTTTATTTTGTTTTATTATTTAATGGTGCATATGAATAAAATGATACAAAAGTGATACGTGATTTATGATACAATCTCATCATCTATCAATATTGTTTATGATAATGATTTTGACGATGAAATGGTAGGATATATATATATTGAAATTTGGAGACCCATTTTTTCTATTTAATAAATTAATATATATATATATATATATATATGTATATTATTACGGGTAGATAATGTGTGTGTTTCTGAGGACTGGTGTGCCTTGAATTAAATTGTTAAGTATATTGAATATATTATATATTGCAGAAGGGAGGTTTCCAAAGAAAACTATATAACATTTAAATAGAATATCTGATTATAAATATGATACCAAAGATGTGTCTATAATGTGATTATGACCAAATCCAAGACCTAAAATTGGTTGGTGTGAGGCATTCAGAAATCCTGCCCACCGGTAGTACATTAAATGGATTAATAAATTAATTCATTCCCTCATTCATTCATTCATTCATTTATTATAAATTAAAAATATGTATGTATATTACAATAAATTTTCAATCTAGGCTACACTCATAATCCTGTGAGACTATAATTACTTATTATTCCTTATTACATTGGAAAATTGCATTGGATAACGAAGAAACTATGGATTAGAGACGATCGTGACACAAAGAACACAATAACATCAATCATTTGTGATTGTTTTCTTCGATGAAGAAGGATAAAATATCAATGAATGGTTTTTTAATTTTTTGTCTCTATCCTTTATGTTAAAATGGATCTATCATATCGATCCACTATAATGATTGTTTCCCATTGCATATCCTAGATTTAACATACGTTGTGATTAATTTTGTTATTCAATTATTTTTGGACCCATATATCCTTGTTATTGATTTTTTGATGGGAAATGTTTTCCATTTATGGTTAAAAATATGTTATTAAGAATTACACAACCAATTTATTCATGTTATTCATTTATAGAACCCAACAGTCCAAGTTTGATGATTTTTCGGTGTACTCATCATAATCAAACACCCAGAATCATGATGAAAAATTGTCTGACGAATGAATCCCTGAAATAAGGGAAGATTATGCATATTTTTTAAATAGGTTATTGATATTGGTGATTGGGGATAAATTCATTGAAAATGGAAGGATCCATGGAAATTTGTTTGGGTGATGCATCCCTACAACATAAAAGGATCTGATTTCAGTCAATCGACAGCTGGGAACAATGTTCCAAATATAGATCCACATTTTTTGAGCAGATTTGAAATTGTGTTTGGTGATGGAATACCATATTCAATGTGTAGTTCATTGATCTATATTTTTATAAAAAACGTGACTACACTTAGTGTACCTTGACGAACTCATCGAATGTAGCTCATGACTATCGTGGAAAGGGAAAGAGAGTTTTATAAGGATAGAACGAGGTTTATCCCACTCATAAACCATGTACCTCATCCCAGGATAGATGAGCTATATGATGGAATCATGGGTAGAAAATTTGGTGTCTATACACTACCTAGAGCATGGGTGGGTACCTAAGTACACCGACTCCACCCAGGTGAATGGGTTGGGACCATGAGTACAAGGACATGCCATGATGAATCCCTACACTCCATGTAGCACTACATGCATAGGGTTCCATATAGTGGAGAGGGTAATGTCCTGGAGTTGAATTAGGATCATAATCCACGTGGGACCCCTCACTCACTTTCTACTACATAGTTCCATATGAAGAAACATCAAGGCTCCATATCTCTTTGGATTGAACTCATATTTTGTAACATCCTAGGTATTTATAGAATAATAATTTTTCATTTCTATTAATATGTATGAATCTGAAAATATTTTAACATTAAAGGTGACTCTTTTCCTGATAATGTACTCAACCCACAACAAGGGTTTCTTTGTAATCTTCTGTTGCACACAACATTGAGTTATACAGAAAAATGATATAATATTATTATTATTTTAAATTGTCATTTTTCCTAGACATTGTATTGGGGGGATGAATAGATTTGACTAAAAAAGAATTACACATGTTTGTTAAATTTCATTACATTTATCAAAAAACTTTTAGAGGCTTAAAATAAGAATGAATCCGATTTTGTGCATAAAATACTCTAATTTTTTAAAATGGTTGTTTTACAACCTTTTGATGGAAATCAATTTTAAAATCTAGTTTTTCTCACTTTTTTATGTTCTATTTGAAAAAATAAAATTCTTATATATAATTGGTAAATCAGAATTTATTTGGATGAAATTTTGGAGTTTTTCAGATAAAGTTCATTTTTAATGAATAGTGAAACACACTGCAATTTAAACTAAATTATTAATATAAATTGATTGAACATGTAATTTTCTTTAAAGTGTAGTTGAATTATATTTTTTCCATTTAATACTATATTGTTCAATGGATTTAGTTTCAGTTTGAAATTAGAAATAAACACATGTCAAACGATTGATAGTTTTTTCTTCTTGAATACATGCTTTTAGGTTATGAGAACATGAATTAATTTTAAATTAATTTCTTCAATTTCTGAGTATTGAATTAGGAAAAGTAGAATCTATATATGGTATCATGAGGTCCAAATTTTTTAAATATGTAGCTTTTATTCATAGACAATATGAATAGTAACTTCAGTAATTATTTTATTTAACATGGTTAAAGGGTAAATCTGGTAAATCCTGGTTAAAAATTAATATTATAGTAATATTTAACTTCACTAACACATGTACTAATACTATTATATGAGTTTATTCCCACTATAAGAATCTGTGGGTCTATTTTGGGAGCCCATGGTTTCACATTTAGGTGAAATTTACATTTTATAATAATTAATGAAATGTAATGAAAAAAATAAAATAAACATGTCCTTTTTACTAAAAAAATTAAATTAGTTTATATAATTGCTCTCTTCGACTAAAAATATTAATTTTAAAGGAAAACATATTTCCTACATCATGATATATTATTTATAATTTTTAGACATCAAATAAATAAATATATTTATGACACAAAGATGAAGTAGTGATTACCTTATTAAAGACAAATTTAACTAAATGAGATTATAAATATTGAAATAATTTGTTTAAAACATTATATGCCATAAAATAATTTTATTGATTATTGATACATGTTATATTTTTATTAATGATTTTTTTAAATGTAATAAAGTTGTTAGTGATTTTTAAAAAGTCATGATGTGAATAGTATAAAAATTAAAAAAAATGAGTTTTTAAAACAAATAATATTTTATTAAATAATAAAATAGTCCTAAATATCTAATATTTATCCAAATAAGTTAGATAACTTTGAATATGTCATTAATGAACCAAATTTTGTTCGATTATAATTTTATAGTAATTATATTTACTATATAGTATGAATATAAAAGAAGGCATAGTAAGAGATAAATTAATTATCTAATTGTTTAAGTTAAATGATAGGGTTAAATTTGTGACCTAGAGTTGACTGAAACCTATTGTTTGAGATGTTTTAGACCCAAAAACTCCTTATATTTTAAATTAATTTCCTTATGACATTTTTAACCCTAAAATCATTTTATTATAAAATAATGCTTTCAATTTTTCCTAAAGTGGTCATCCTCCCTATTATTTAAGGGAATCACCCCTACACATTTAATCACACCCCTCAAGCCCCTTGTCTCAACAAAAATCAACCCAAATTATATCCCATCTTACCTCTATTATTCCTATAATCCTTTCATTATGTAGAAGTACATTTATAAAATCATTTTGGCTCA
Source organism: Viscum album (assembly GCA_963277665.1). Taxonomy (NCBI): domain Eukaryota; kingdom Viridiplantae; phylum Streptophyta; class Magnoliopsida; order Santalales; family Viscaceae; genus Viscum; species Viscum album. Next base: position 859,627,645 of record OY728152.1, on the reverse strand, counting down.
AATCAATGAGAGTTACACGTTTTTAGGGGTAGCATCTTATCTAATGTTTCCTTCCATTATTTAACTTCTCCACTCCCTATTATATTCATATTAATTGATTACATAACAACACTAGTATCTTAAATGTACTATGATGTCAATTTTTGTTGATTTCTAACTACCTTTACACACACCTCCGTCTAATGGATATGAACATATTGTTTATGTGTATGTTGAACTAAAGCCTCACAAAATGAGGATTATTATATTTTCCCCATAAACTTCTCATGGTAGAAATATGGATGGAACTGTATATATATATGATACATATTATATATTTATTGTATCTATGATTCGGTAATTTCTATTTAAAACATTACTTTATGATTTCTATGATGTTTAAATAAAATAATTTCATTTGAGAAGTGTGGAATACCACCCCCTCAAAGTGATATGACCATTATTGCTATAAATAGAATCTATAAAGTATTGTATTATTAAATATATGTGACCTACATGAAATAAATATAATAATGGTATTATAATAAACATTTATATAAATTTATTATTGTTCTATTAGCATGAAAAAACAATGAATGTAGCGTTCATGCATATGTTCGGCCAACCGTCTCCCGGAATGGTGAAATTAATTTATTCTCTCCAAATGATATGGAATATTTTAAATACATATATATTGTATATATATGATATTTAAATCCTGAATAATATTCTACAGATAATTTAATTTTGACCACATGGATGTTTTCTAATTATAACATAATCATTTTCGACTCATGTAACCAATATCGACAAAAAGATAGATATGAACATAAACAATTGTATAATTTTTATAATGTGGTAATAAGTTATATAGATGGAATAATAAACACAAAAAAGGGTCTGATGAAATTATATATTAACTTTAGTTTATTATTTAGGAAGAACAACGAACATACCTGGAAAATCGAACTCGAGGTAAGGGATATCATCTCAATCTCCTTTCATTAAGGCATATTTTTATTGTTACACGAACTTATTTATTATAGTGTAACTTTTACTTTTAATTTCATAAAAGATATTATTATTTAACTGAATAATTTTACTAAATGACGAAAAGAATTTTTCTTTTTAACATATGAAACAACAATGACCATTTTGTCGCCATAAGCATTATTTGATATTTGGGTTTCTTAATAAGCTGTAATGTTTTTAAAAGGAAAATAAATACCATATACAATTTTTCTATATTTTTTTTATTGGGTTTATTTTTAGAAATAACTTATTAGGTCAATATATTGCAATGAAATATTGTTAATTCAATGTGGAAATGATATCATTCCTTTATGATTATTTTATGATAATGTTATGGTTCTTGGGAATTGTTTAGGCATACAGGTGGTTCCATTATAAATCTAGAGTGGGTGAACCTGAGATAGCTATCTAATGAATTGGGTAATATGATGGAGGTAGACATTAATGTTTCTCCTATGATATTTATAGAATACACTGTCATGGGTATTCCAAACGTAACTCCCTATATTGCTGTGAAAGCTACAATGTAATAATATTAAAGATGTCATAAGTAACCTTTGATATTTATGATTTCTAAGGGTTATTTATGCATCATAATATTTCATGAGGTATTCTAAAGTGCTACTATTTTATTGATTAAAAGTATGAGTTTATTGATTTGTATAGATTAATGTTTTACTTCCTTATTTTTTAACCCTTACTGAGCTCTCTTTGCAAATACTATGATTTTTATATGTTTTTCATGGTGTATAAGGTATGTTCAGAGAAAGGATGAATTTATTATTAATTATATCAAGAATAGAATTATTGTTTCATTTATGGAGTTTTATTGTTGTGAAAAAATGTATTGAGAAAGAGTGTCTGCTATTTAATTTTTGAGTTGTAATGATATAGGTATGGAAAAATTCTATAAAATCTAATATTGATAATATCCTCAATGTATATTCTTGACACAAATCAAGATTATGTAATTTTTAAGGATGGGGCCTTATAGTTGGTATCTGAGGTCAGTTTAGACAACATTATGAGTTATGATATTGTTAAATTAATATATATAAATTAATTTATTGTATGATTTAAATGATATATCATTTTGAAGATTACCATATTTCTTCTCTTAAGATATTTATATGTTTATAAAGGTTTTTTGTAGAGGTAGAAGGTCAACTATGATAGGATGACATCAAGAGGAAAAAAATCATCCAAATCAACAACTTGAGATGGTCTGATACAGAATTGAAGAGTTTTGTTGTAGTAATGGCACATTTTACTTGGGCAATAAATGGTGGTGGTATCTATGGATGAGATCATCTTGTTCAACCATAGAGGAACATGTTATTAGTGTAGAATTTCATGATAAAAAATCACATATCATTCTATGGATCATCTGACCCTATACTAGATTAAGGGTGGGTTTAAGAGCATGAAATGATTTTCGATGTCATGGGGTGTTCATAACATCAAATGGTTGGTCTTGATATCTACAATTTTAAAGTTTCAGCTAGTCAATGGTGGTTTATGGTTAAAAATATTATAGATACTAAGGAGAATCATGCTCTTTATATGGATAAATTCAAAGGTGTGTTTCTTGAGAAATATTTTCCAAGTTCAACATAATATGGAAATAAAATTCAAGGAATTGAGGCAGGCGGATGACTCAGTGTATTATTATAAAGAATAATTCAATTCACTAGATATGAATGCTCCAAATTTCAAACGAGGTCCTGATAGTAAAATCAATCATTTTTACTCATGATTAAATCCAATTTATCCAAAGGGATTAACTTATCGTTAGTTCAAAAGTTATGAAAAAATTGTTCAATGTGCAGAGAATGTGGAAAAGGAGTTTGCCAACAAACATGTGCTCTTTGAAAAACAACAAAATTAGAGGTCACAGTGGAAAACCAAAGGGAATAACTCTTCAAAAAATTATGATGGTAAGAAACAAAATATTACAATTGGTGATAATTTTAGTAAAAATAACATTGCGGAATACGTTTTGAATTTTGGTAAGTGATTCTGATTGGGTAAAATGGGTCATAAATTTCGTGATAGCACTGAAAAATACTAGGGTAATGGTAATACAAACATGACTTATAATCATTAATTTTTTTAAGTGTAATTAAATGGGTCATTAGTAAAATTATTATCTGACGAAGAACTTAAATCATGGAATTTATTTGGACTACAAGAAAAAGGAGTAGTGAAATCCTTTACAACTACTTCAGTAGTTTTTGGGAAAAAATAAAGTTGTATCAGGTACACAGTTTGTTTATTCGTATTTCTTCACTGTGTTGTTTTATGTAGGGTCTACACATTCTGTCATTTCGGAGAACTTTTCTAGTAATTTGGTTATTACATATCTAGGTATGAATCATGAACTTGTGGTAATAATATATGGTGGAAATGATGAGACAAAATGAAATTATATGAACCTTCATGTCCTTGTATGCGGAATGAATCTACCTGAAAACCTTATTATTTTTCCTCTATAAGAGTTTGATGTTATTTTGGGTGAGGATTGGCATTCTATTTATCATGCTATGATTGAATACAGTGCTAAAGTGGCTTCATTTCAAAAATAATTTTAGTTTCTATTAAAGAATGAACCCTTAATTTTGATTACATATCCAAAAGATGTGAAACTAGTTAAACAAGGAAATTAATATTACCTTACACATATTTTTGAAAACCATGAAAATACATAGATTAATGATGTAATATTGGTAAATGAGTATCTTTTTATTTTTTCTAATGTGTTTCCATGTATAATAAATTATTGGGAAGTTGAATTTTATTTTGACATAGTTCCTGATGCAATATCAATTTCAAAACACCCTTGTCGAATGGCTCAAATTGAACTTATAGAGTTTAATAAGAAATTGAATGATTTTTTGAATAAATTTTTCCTTCGACCAAGAACATCACCATGGGGTTCTATTTTATTTTTTTTAAATATGGTTCAATGCGACTTTTCAATGATTATTGTGGCTTGAATAACATTACTATTCAGCACAAGTATCATATGCCTCATCTCTACGATTGTTTTGATCATATATGGGGAGGTCAATTTTCTTTTAATATTCAACTGTGTCTAGGGTTCCATTGGTTGAATATAAAGGATTCAGACATTCCAAATACCACATTTCATGTATGATATGGTCATTATGAATTGTAGTTATGCCTTTTGGGTTAACTATTTCACCTGATGTATTTGTGGATCTCATGAATTGAATATTCTATGAGTTCTTGGATAAGTTTGTGGTTTTAATAATTTGTTATAATTTGGTATATTCTATATGTACATAGGAGAATGAATGTCATTTAAGAGATTTATTAAAAACCATAAATGTAAATAAAATGTATCAAAAATTCAGCTAGAGTGGGATATGGTTACCAAAAATTTCATTTCATGGTCTCGTTGTTTCTAAATATTGTATAAATGTTCATCCTGATGAAATAATTTTTTTAAGGAATGGCCAAGACTGATAAATATAACTATGATTCATAGTTCTCATCATTTATAAGGTTATAACTATAGTTTTGATGAACATTTATCATGGTTATCTATCCTGCTTTCTTTGTTAACTCAAAAAGTTTTTATGTTCATTTTAATAGAATAATGTGATGAATGTTTTCTTGAATTGAAAAGGTGATTTGTGAATGATCTAATTTTGGAACTACCATCCAGAAATGGGTACTTTATTATTTACAATGATTCTTCTTTGAAACAACATGGCTGTGTCTTATTTAATAATGATAATTTAATTTATTGTGCATCATGTTAGTTGAAACCTCATGGTTTAATTTACCCTACACATGATTTGGAATTAGCTTCTGTTGTATTTTCATTAACATTTTGGAGGCATCATCTGTATAGATTAAACTTTGAAATATATACTGACTATAAATGTTTGAGGTATATATTCACTCAGAATGAATTGAACATGAGACAACAAAGATAGCTATAATTAATCATGGATTATGATTTCATGATTCATTACCATCTAGGAAAAGAATATAAAGTGGATAAACCATTGAGTCTAAAATGTAATTCTGTTTTTAACATGTTATGTTGTTAATGTTACCCTTGGATTATAGATTTGATGAAAATTGGCTTGGATGTTTCTGGTGCATGAAATATCTTTGTCTTGTATTAGGTGGTGGTGAAATTGTCTCTAATAGAGAGAATATAGAAAGAACATAAAGTAGAAATTGAGTTGAAAAAAATAGAATTATTTAAGAAGGGTAAGATATCTGAATTTAACATTGAAAAATACTGTGTTTTGATGTTTTAAAGATGTTTTTTGTTACTTGTGATTCATAGTTGAAGAAAGAGTTTTTATGTTTATCTCATAGTTAGTTTTTTAGTTCATCATTGAAGTACTAATATGTAAATATATCTTCGAGAGAATTTATGGACTGAAAGAATTAAAAGATATATTTCTAACATTACTGTGATGTGATTAACATGTAAATACGTTAAAGTAGAATGACAGTTACCAAAAGGGATGCTTCATCCTTTTCTAATTTGAGAGTGGAAATGGAAAAATATATCCATGGATTTCATAGTAGAAATACCAAATAATTTTTGAGGTAATAATTCAATTTTGGTTATTATTGATCGATTGACTAAATCATCTCATTTTATTCCTATATGAGAAACTCTATTCTTAGATCATCTTTCTTGATTTTATATTAAGTAGATAGTCAGGTTACATTGATTTTCCCTCTCTATTAAATCTAATCATGGTCTCAGTATCACTTATAACTTTTTTAAGGGACTTTAGAAGTCATTGGGTACTGAATTAAATTTCAGTAAATCTTTTCATCATCAATAAGATGGGCAATTATAATGAATGATTAAGACTTTGGAAGATATGTGATGTTCTTGTTAAATATAGTAACAGGGAATTAGGGACCAACATCTTCCTTAGACAGAGATTTCTTATAATAAAATATTTAATTAATGTATAAATGTTGTTCCATATGAATCATTTTATGGACTACGGTGTCAAAATCCTACTTCTTGGAATGAAGTAGGTGAAATGAAGTTGATAGGACCGTAATTGGATGAAGAGATAGTAGAAAATGATCAATTGAGTTAGAAGTTCATGATAACAGCTCGGAGAAGGCAGAAAATTTATGTGGATAACATTATTATGAATATTTCATTTGAGGTAGGTGATCATATATTATTCAATGTTTCACTAGGGAAAAGTGTAATGTGTTTTGGTAATATGGAAAGCTTTGTCCGAGCTTCATTGGATCCTATGAAATCCTATAGAACGTTGTATTAGTTTCCTACATAGTGGAATTGGCTACAATGTTATCCCATGTACACAATTTTTTCATTTTAAATGTTGAGAATTGATATACCGGATCCATATCTTGTTTTGAGTCCATAGGTAGTTCAGTTGGAAGATAATCATTCTTATAGGGAGCAACCAGTTCAGATTCTTGACAGAAGATAGTACTTGTTGCGGAAAAATGTAATCAAATAGATAATGGTTTTGTGGAAAACCAACATGCTTGATGAGAAAACATGGGAATCTATAAATTCAATGAGGGATAAATACTCCCCCTTATTTTATATGTGAATAGAATTATGGGGATGCAATTATAAAAAAGGGGGGAAGGATGTAACAACCCATGTATTTATAGAATAATATATTTTTCATTTGTACTAATATTTATGAATAAGATATTATTTTTACATTAAAGTTGATTCTTTTTTATATAGAATACTCAACACACAACAACGGGTTTCTTGTAAATATTATACTGCACAAAACTTTTGAGTTTTACGGAAAAATAATATAATAATATATTATATTAAAAAGTAGTTCACACCTATCTATTTTATTAGAGGGTATGAAAATAACTAATTAAAACATGATTATACATGTTTTCTAATTTTATTTACATTTATCCAATAAATTTAGAGGCATAAAATAATAATGAATTTAATTTTAATCATTAAATACTCAAATATTTTTAAAAGGTCGTTTTATCACCTTTTGAGGGAGAACCCTTTTTGAATCTTGTGTTTTTTCACTTTTATATGTTCTATTTGACAAAATAAAAATTATCTATAGAATCAGGAAATCAATATTTACATCAGATGAAATTTTGGTATTTTGTCTGATAAAGTACATTTTTTAATCAATAGTCAAAAATACTACATTTTAAATCCAAACTTCCTTTTAATCAGATTTATCTATATAGTTAGATTGTTATTTTAATTTGCATTAATGTGTAATTGGATTATAGTTTTTTAATTTAATCCAATTTTGGTCATTGAAATTATTTTCACATTCAAATTGGATAAATTGACAACTTTTATTTTTTGTCATTATCAGTAGTAACATTTGTAATTTTTTTAGTTACCACGATTAAAGGGTAAATTTGGTTAATAATGGTAAAAATATAATATCCTAATAATATTAAACTACCATAACACGCGTCCTAACACATTTTTATTAGATATTTCTAACCTTGTTCAACCTTGTATCGATTTTGAGACCACATAAAGAAACTTGGATGTGAAAATGACATTTTATAAGAATCAATTTAATGAAATGAAAAATATTACATAAACATGTCCTTTTTTAATATTTTTTTATATGGGGTAATATAATGATCTCTTAAAAAATAATTATTAAATAGAATAGTAATAATATTTCCTACATCATAGTAGTTTATTTATAATTTGTATTCATTATATTAATAGTTATATTTATGACACAATGATGTTATTGTGATTACCTTATTAATGAATGATTTAAATAAATGAGATTATAAATATTAAATATAATTTTTTTAAACCTTTTATGCCATCCACGAATATTAAGTATTCATATGACTTGTTATATTATAATTAATGAATATTATTCAAATGAATAAATTTATTATGGATTTTTAAAAAGTCGTGATATGAATAGTATAAAAATTGACATAAATTAGTTTTTAAAAAAATTCTATTTTATTAAATGACATAATAGTCCTAAAAATATATTATTCGGGGAAAAGACTTATATAGTGTTTAACATTTCATTAATAAACCTCTTGAGGATCTATTTCGATTTTATATTAACTATATTAACCATATAGTGTGATTATAGAAGAAGACATGGTAAGAGTTAAATTAGTTAATTGAGGGTTAAATCTAAAATACAAGGATATATTTGTGACCTAGAATTGTCCAAAGCCTATTGGTTGAGATATTATTGACCCAAACCACCTTATCTTTAAATTATACGACTTTGGGAACTTTTGAAACCAAAAAATTATAATAATATAATGCATTCAAACATTCCTAAAGTTCCCTTCCTCCCTCTTATAAAAGGGATCACCCGTACCTATTTAATCTCTCCTATCCAGCCACATGGCTTGCCAAAAAGTAAACCGAATAATCTTCCAATATCACTATCATTATCCTAGAATACTTACCATATTCAAAAGGCAATTCATGAAAGCATTTTGGAAAAAATGAAATGGAGTTACATGTTTTAAGAGGTGTTGTCTCCTCTGAAGATCCTTCCAATTATTTTACATATCCACTCCCTATTCTATACATATTATATGATTATATAACAACACCAATATCCTTAATATAGTAGGATGTTGTTATGATACAAATTATAACTACACTTACACACACCTCCATCTAATGGAAACAAACATACTGTTTCTATGTACGGCGAACTACTACCTCACGAAACGAGGATTATTCAATTTTCTCATATCACATCTAATGGTGGACATTATGATAGAACTATATTAATATATGATATATATTATATTTATTTTTTCTCCATTATTCTGTAATTTTTATTTACCTTGTACTTTTATTCTTTCCATGACATTTAATACAATAATTTCATTTAAAGAAGTGTGGACTACAGCCACCTTAAGGTGATATGACTTGTTCATGCTATACGAGGAACACATAAAGGATGGTTTTAATATACCTATAAGACATAAATAAAATAAATATAATATATTTATTATGATATTCATTTATATCATTTTATTATTTTATTTTAGTATGACAATGAAATGAAAGTAGCGTTCTTGTGTACGTATGGCATACCATCTCTAGGAACAGTGAATTTCATTTCTTAGCTACAAATGATATAGAATATTATAAATACATATATATTTTAAATATATGATTTTTACATCATGAATACAATTCTTCATATAATTTACTTTAGACCACATGAACAATTTTTAATTATAACTAGATCATTTTCGACTCAAGTACCCAATTTTGACAAAACGGTCGATATTAACGTAAATCATTATGTAATTTTTATAACATAGTAATAATTTATATAAAAAGAATAATAAAATTGAAAAGGGTTCTAGAGAAATTATAAATTAACTTATGTTTATTATTCAAGAAGAATAAGGAATAGACTTGATGAATCAGACTCAAGGTAAGGGACTTCATCTCAATCTCCTTTCATTGAGGCATAATTTTATTTAAGCATGACACTATCGTATGTAGTGTATAAACCCCTTAGAATATTAATTTCATTGAAATGGAATTTTTATTCTATGAATAATTTCAGTAAATGGAAAAATAAATTATTTTTAACGTACGCGACATCAACGATCTTTCTGAAACCACGAGCATTATTTGATATTTTACTTCCTTAACAAAAGATAATTTTTTAAAAAGGAAGATTAGTAAAATATATGAATTTAGAGTATTTTTGAATTGAAAATGTTTTTGGGAATGAAATTATTATGTAAAGATCATGAAATTATATGTTTTTATTGTAATTTGGAAATTTTATTTTTCATTTATGCATGTTTTATGATTATGTTATGGTTCATGGGAATTGTTTAAGTGTACATGTGGTGCCATAATAAACATAGGGTGGGTGAGCCCGAGATATCTTTTGAATGAGTTGGGTAACGTGAAAAAGGTAAACATTAATGTATCTCCTAATATATATTTAGGGACTACACTGTGATGGCTATTCCAAACGTAACTCCCTATGTAACTGTGAAATAAAAAATCTAATAAATGTCTTGGTTTCCATAAGTTACCATTGTGATTTATGATTTGTATATGTGATTCATAAATCTTATTATTTCAGGATGAATGTTAAAGAGATTATTTTTTATGATTGAAAAGTATGAGTTCATTGATTTTTATATATTGATGGACTAATGTTTTCATTACATATTTAAAACCCTTACTGAGGATTTTATGAATATCCCATGTTAGTAAAAAAATTCATAGGTTATATGGAAGGGTAAGAAAAATGATAAATTAAAGAAGATTTATATCAAGAAATTAATTCTTATTTTATTTAATGAGTTTTTTTATTGTGAAAAAATTGGATAGAGAATGAATGCCTACATTGTAATTTTTTACATTTAATGAAATACTTATGGCCATATTATGTAAAAACCTATAACTAAAAAATACTCAAGGAAAAATCATGAATTAACTCAAGATTATGTAATGGTTATGTGATGGGGCATTATATATTTTGGCCAGGGAGTAGAAAATTTTGTTTGGGTTTCCATGTAAATCATGTGTGCTTACCTCCAATGTGGATTTCAATATATGATGAGGAATGATGTAGGCGTGAATCATATATTGCAGGCTCTCAATTACAATAGTGATTATATAGGGTCCCTATATACTTTCCATGTGGTACCCAATAGTAGATATGGAATGTGGTCCCTCAATGATTTTCGATGTGGTTCCCTCTAGTAGAGCTGGGTTGTGGGTCCTCGACAACTTTCTTTATGGTACACTCAATTAGATTTGGGAACTGGTTCCTTAACAAATTTCTGAATGGTACCCTCAATTAGAGTTGGGGAATGGGCACTCAATGACAACCTGAGTTGTACCCTCTAATAGAGATTATTGGTGGGTTCATAACCACATTTTGAGTGGTACCAACTATGAGATATGGGTGGTGCATCCTTAAAGAAATTCCATGTGGTACCCTCTTATAGAGAATAAACATGGGTATTTAAAATTATCTATAGTGGTACCCTCTAGTAGAGCTGAGTAGTGGGTCCTCAAACACAAACTGAGCGGTACCCTCCAATAGAGTTGGGATGGGGACCGTTGATGAATATCATAGTGGTACCTTTTAGTATAGATCATTAGTATGTACTCAATAACAATTCAAAGAGGCACCCAATAGTACACAACAGAAGTGTCTCCTTGATGCCTTTCTGAGTTGTACCCTTCAATAGAGTTTGGGAGTTGGTCCTCGACAACTTCTATTGTTCAACTCTCTCATTGGAAAGGGCATGGGTCCTCCATCATCTATCAGATTAGAACCCTCCTATTATACCCCAGCATGGTCCCTCTGACTACAGATTATATCCCCTTATATGTGAGGCATGATTTTGTAGTGTGTTTTAACATTGAAAATTACATATGGGTAGAATCCTGAGATGTTAGGCATCTTTGATGGAAATCTGAATATGATGGTCACATTTTTTCTAAGACTAAGCTATGATATGGAGAGCCATGAAGTCTCTTATTTTGTATTATTTTTACTAAGAATGTATATATATATATACAAATATATATATTCCTTCATTTGGTTTGGTTACTCTCTTTCTTGGAGATGTGATGATGTGCATGGTAAGGAACATGACTTCCATATTTATCTTATTATTGTCATATTATTCTACATCCAAAATATGGGTGAAAAAACATGATGTTTGTTTCTTCTACAAACCATTTTGTTCCCATTGTGTTTATACAATGCTACTCTCTCACATTGTTTGGTTTTACTTTTCTCTTTCATGACATTCATCATGTTGTTACTATTAATAGTCTTTCTATTCATGTTTTTTTGCTTACTAATACCCCTTCATATTTTTTATCATCCAATTGTGTATGTATATACACACCCATGTATGGTATTTTACTGAATATATCATTACTTATATAGATAATAGATAGGAAGGTGGTGAATTCATAGTAGATATAGGATACCTTACATTTGGATCATATATGTTGATAACATCTAGGAGAATAGATGGTGGGAACAATAAGCATATTGTATTCTTGTTTTGTCATGTTGGTAAATATCTCTTGCTTTTCATGTAACTTTTCCTTTTACATTTCTATTTACACTACACTACTCATGTATCTTATAGCGGTGTTGCATGCATGGTTCTCCCTCATCCTTTTCACTTATCTTACATGTACTTAATCTACACTTTAGGATCCTGATGGCTTTGTGTGTTGGTATAGGTAACTAAGAAAAGGACTCCCCATGATAGATATTCCATCTGTTTGGTTTTATATCTTCAATCCAATTTAGGTAGGCTTGGGGTAGTTTTGGATCGAGCATATACTTGGGATGGGTTATGGAATATTGGTATTATAGGTGGTCTGAACCATGATATATTGTTTGTAGTAGTCCCCTTATGATGATTTAGTGTGGGATAGTGAAACAATGTCAATGATTCTCGAGTGTTTCTCTATGGATAGGTTATCCTATAATGGTGTGGGTGACTGATGTTCTTATTCACCAGGACCATGAATATCTATTTTTTGACATGTCATAATAAGACATGGGTTGCACGGATAAATGGTACATGTATCATATATGATTGAATCATTGAATTTACTTCTTGAATCCGATCCACATTATATATATATAAATGCTCACTTAACCATGTTATGTCTCGATCACATTCAATATGCTTACTCAATGGAAAGCATCAATTTTATCGACATGTGGATCATGAAGAAGATTTTATGAGCAATGGGGTCACAGATTAGGATCCATACCATAAGAACTTTTCATCTAATGGGAAAGGTAGAAACACCCCGCCTGTTGAGCAGCAGTTTGTACTAGCATAGATGACTACGGATACTTTCATGTATAGTTCATCCTGTGAGTCCCAGCACCAGAATCCACTAACCTTTCCTGATGAGTTAGTTCCTAAGGCATTAAAGGCTTGGATTTTGTCAATGATCTATGTTTTTATAACTCTTTAGATCCTGAATATTCATAAGTTTTCGCTAGAAACCATATATCATCATAGAGCAGTAGATGTATCTAGTGGGACCAATAGATGATCTGACTAAGTATTTTGGATTCCAAATACAAGGGTCACCAATGTTCCATGTTGATCCAAACTCCATTTTCTAGTGGTTTGTTAAGTACTAATCTTTTTATGGGATATCTACCTATGTTAGGATCTCTTCAATTGTGATCCTCATGGTGAGACATCATCAGAATTACTCTATTCATTGGTATAATTCATTGTTGTATATGACTTACTATGGAATCAGTCAAACAAGGAATATGGACACCTCCCCCACCATGAAATTTACCCATAACATTATTCAAAACAATTAATATGATTCAATGTCATTCCAACTAATATAGAATGAAGTTGTGGAAAAGGATTTCATGTAACATGCACATTTCTGATGTTATGTTGTGATGTGGTGTCATATAAGGCCTTAGAATAAGAGAATTTTTTGTAAAGGGAATGGAAGAGCACTTGGTAGATGAAAATACATGGAAATAGGCACGAGTTTGGTTCTCAGTATGAACAATGTTACTTCTTCTCCAACACTTGTTATTATCACAGAGTCAAATAAACAGATTTCCCGGTTAATATACCTTTTTCGAGACATATTTATTCTAGATGAGTACATTTCTCTAAATTATTGTGTTGGATTCCCTATATAAGGGATCAATGGTTTCATGTTCCTACCAATGAAACGATCGTACAATATGTGGGGAGGGATCCTCACACCAAATCCTTCTATATTGATTGATATACCATATGATTATTTACTCAATTTGTATTGGTTATCAACCATCCATTCATATATGATTTATAATAGTGACATTGGTGATCCTTCTGGGTGATGGGATGGATCCCCCCTCATGACCCATTAGGTTGAGTGATCCCTGAACAGGGAAGAGTGATCTTGTTCAAAGGAAGTTTTAGATTGTTTTTAAGTTGGTTTGTATTAGCCTTGGTAATATATATGTTATGTGATCTCCTCCACCTCTAATGATTTTGGGGGTGATGAAAAATTGGGTTTAAATCAACACCATAATATGGAACTGTATGTATACATTCACTAGTTATGGCTCGATGGTGGTATTAGAACATCGGATGACCCCACGGGGCTTCAAAATCTAGTTGTGTGGTTTGAAAGTCTATAGAGGCAACAATTTTTAAGAACTAATTTGATAACCAAGGTATCACGTGTTTTTTTATTAAAAATGAAAGATAAGAAAATTTGGAATTATGTGTGTTAGAATCTCCAAAACCATGCAACAATAATGAACTACTACACCATTCAAAGGTTAGATGAACACTTTGAACAGTTGCGAGGTGAAATTTTGTTCTCGAGGGTTGATAATATTCTAGCTACCAATAATTAAGGATTCATGAGATGATATTTAGATATCATAATTCTGATGTCTCTATAGGAACTAATTTCTTAGTGAGGTTATTTGGTGGGGTGAAAAGCCTCTCCATGTTTATGGAATTGATGAACATGGTTTTGTAGCCATACGTAGACACGTTTTTTGGTCTTTATCAATGATATTCTCTTTGACTCTGTATCAACTGAGGATCATGAAGAGACACTGTTGATGGTTCTATATTTTTTTATAGGGAACAAAATATATGAGATTTTATGAATATACAATATTGAGGTTCATGGGGTTTACATACTAGGGAAGGAAATTTCAGATCATTGTTTATATATGGACCCATAAAAACTGATATAGTTCTTGAATGAGTCCCACAGAAGAATGTTTCATAGGAGTGAAGATTTCATGGCTTGGTAGTCACTATAGATGTTTTTTACTTAGTTCTCAAAAATAATAACCCCTTTAACCACCGTAATACAGAATGAGAATCCATTGACATGGGAAATTATGTGGATTAGGGAATTTTAGGAGTTGAGGCTAAGGCTAACAAGTGATCCTATGATGGGTAAAAATTTAAGATTATATGGAGTACGTAGTGCATTTTTTTTGCCTCTGGATCTTGGCTCGAATACATTTAGATGTAGCATAAGGCACTTATCACATAATTTATAAGTCATTTTATCCCCCATTATTTGAACTACATAACTCATTTCTTAGAGCTAGATGTGGTAATCGTTGCCTTGATGATGTGGATGTGCTACCATCTAGGGGAGATCTTTTTGGTTTACTTAGTCCATCATATTCTATGGAATTTATTTATGCAAAGAGACCTGAACCTGAGATAGTGGTGTTGGTTGGATTATTTGTAGGACATTTAATTCTATATACTCAATAATCTATGGAACAGATTCATAGTATCAAAATGTCAATGTAAGAATTCATACGATATCTTGGTGGATATGTCAGTAGAGTATTTCTCCTCCATGTAGATTTCCATTGTATATCAGGAGGGTATATATTTTTTATAGTCAATGGGGTTTACTCATATACTTCACAAGCATGTGTGAGAGTCTGATATGGTATACATTTATGGTTATGTCTTACATGACCATATATCCAAAACAGATCCACTAGATGGATGTTATCATTGAGGGAATAATTTCATCCATTTCCATGTATGGATGTTGTTTCCAATCACGATGTAGTATGAGGTTATGTGAGGGTCCACACATAACCCCCCGTTGTAAATCCCTATATGGGATTGATGTACAAATAATATCAATGGTAGTTTTGGTGGTCTGACGGGATATAAATCGTAGATGATTTATTCATTTGATGCATCACCTATCAGTAGTTGGAGGTGGGAATCATGTTCATCCATGCTTTTTTCAACTCCTTGGGATCTTGGAGTGGAATTAGGATTTCATATCAATAAACTTTTTTATAGTGATTCTATGTTAGGTGAATTGACATGAAACTATCTGGGTGTAAGTTGTACAAATCCTGAAGTCATAAAACATACATTATCCCATGGAGTGGAGTTCGGTGGAGAGTTTGGGGGAAATTTTATATATAGAATATTTCTCATCTTCATGTTATTCACTGTATGATTTTCATTGATCGAAAAACTTATATTATTTCACAATTATAGATGGTCATGTTGGATGAATTTAGAACCCAAATAGTATGTGTTCATATTTTCATCCAAAATAGATTGTAATATTGAGAAAACTACATAGTTATTGGAGGATATACTGAGGTCTTTAATATTATACATTTTCCAGATATAGGAGGTTCAACTGGCCTTTTTAACTTTTTTATAAAATAATTGACACCACTCTACTATTGGAATGAAACGATTTGAGGCCATGTATGAGAGACCTATCAGGTCACCCTTGTTCTGAATAGAGATTGTTGAGACATCTCATGTGGTTCTAGATATGGTGATAGTGATGTAAATTAAGGTCAATTTCATCCATGAGTGGATTATGATAGCCAAAGTAGATAGGAAATTTATGCATATCTTCATCGTAGTCCATTGGAGTTCGAGTAAGGATAACATTTTTCCCTTAGTATCTCCTATAATAAAGATTATAAATTCTCGATTGGAGAGTAAATCTATTGCCATAGTTTATATTGATGTTCAAGATCATGATTATGGTTGGTGAATATTCGTTCCACCTCTCCCTAACTCCATAGAAAATGGGAGTTTAAAATATATTATACATGTTATAGAAAAGGAGATACATGAATGATCTCCCAAATATCATCAAATGAGGTGAGTTGTACATTGGTAATGGATGTGCCATTTTGGAGAACCCAATGGAGATTAGAATTTATAGGAGAGGATCTTGAGTGGATTTATGTTCCCCTTGGATTCCTTGTTTTTCTATCAGTGGAACATGTAGGGGTGTTTCTGGGTGTGGCATATCCCGATGAGGGCTCAATATCCCATGTTTTTGGGTATTTTTTATTTAAATGGAATAAAATCATAGATCAATGAATGATGTATTGAACCGCTTTGTTACTTCTATGACTTTGAAATATTTATATTTATATATTTCCATAGCTTTGAGGTGAGGTGGAAAGATAATCCAATTCCTTGTGTTCCAGAAATTAATTTTTTTATTTAATATATCTTTCAATTCACATGCAATGTTCATACGAAGAACAAGATAAATCCTAAACTGAATTTTAAATTAGAAATATGAGACCGCAACATTGTATGGAATGTAATTTTTACCCTTGGTGAAACCCAAAATAATTCAACACAAGGCATTAGGATTTCTTTTCTGCTAGTTGTATGTTCATTAGATTAATTGATTATTTAATCAACTAATTAATTCAATTACCCTAAATAATACTTCTATATTGTATAGAGTGTGTTTATTTTCATTCATTTAGCCTCATAATATTCAGATCAAATTTCGTATTCTCCTTCCTCCATCCATTCTAAAATCACCTTGTATGGTTATGAAACTATGGGTCAAAGCTTATCTAGTTGTAGTTAACAGAACAACCTCTTAAAATATTTTTTGAAAAAATTATTCAATGAAAAATTATTCAATATCCAAGTACGTATCATTAATTTTAATTTTAATTCATTTTTGACAAATTTTATTATGAAAACCAATCAATTTTATTGATTTTCACCAATTGTGGTTCTTTGGCATGCCCAAAGTACCAATTAATTTAGATATTAAATATATTTTTACGCAAATAACATTGTTCTAGCTCATTGTAAACCCAAACATGATCAAATATCGTTAAACATTTGTTGTAGTACATTTATCCATAAATTTCTTTTCTTTTATCACTGGTAGGACCCTGTGGACTAGGTTTGATGTTTCTAGGCAATATATAGACCAATCAAACCCACAAAATCACAATGAAATATCGAAGGATGTTTGAATTGATGAAATGAAGTTATAAGTTGGATCTTAATAAGATGAGGATAATCATTATGTTTCTTGATGATCGAATCTTCAAAAACAAAATGATCCATGATGAGTAGTTAGATTGCTACATCCCTGTGATATGCAGAGATCTAATATCCAATGAAAAATGACCAGATACAATATTCCTTGGTGAGATGCAATATTTTTGGGTGGATTCAAGGCTTGATCTATTATTGGAAGACTATATTTGAAGAATAGATCACTAATTTTGATTACTTGGAAAAACCAGACTACTCATTGTGTACCGTGTTAAACACATAATGTGTATCCCTTTTCCATGATGGCTTGTGATTTTTAATTTCAAAACAATATAATGGAATGAATCCCCCCTACAAGTTGTTTACTATTTCCCGAGATGGACTAGCCATCTGAGGGAACACACGGGCATGACCACATGTGGATGTACAAACTCATGTAGAAATGTTCATAAACATGGACAAGGTGTAAGGTAATGGAACCTGAGTACAAGGACACATGATGTATCTCTACATGAAAATGAGCTATATAATATCCATGTACATGGTCATTGGTGGAGCGGAATCATAGATCATGATGGCACCCTGAAATGATGTGTAGAAAGTGGATGCTTTCTGAGGAAACATCAAGGATCTATATCTTCTTCATTTTCACTTATAATTTGTCCTTCAAGTAGCGTATCATAAGTGTTTAGAATATAGAATGTGATGTTTCCCTTATTTGGTTCATTCAAGACATGATGTGTAATGTTCTGAGAAAGAATCTTGGTAGTGAGATGTTATATGATGGTGGTTTTCCTCCATATAACCAGATCCTTTCAGTTTGTTACCCACTGGTAGATCTAGGTACTGAGTTCTCAATGAATTTATTATTTTTTACCTCCATTCAAGTTGGGTAGAGGGTCCTCAATGAATACACTAATGGTAACCTCGTGTAGAACTTACCAATGGTTCATCGATGAATTTCAGAGTGGTACCCTCCAGTACAGTTTGAATGTGGAACCTGGATTAAAATTTGTGTGGTACCCTCTAGTAGAGCTATTAAGTGGGTTTTTGATGACTTTCTGATTCATATCCTTCGGTAATTTTGGGAAGTGGTTCATGAATAACATTTTGCGCCGTACCCTCTAGTAGAGCTATGTAGTTGTTCCTTAATGAATTTATGTATTGTACTCTCTTGTAGTGGTGGGTAGTGGGACCTCGATGTCCTTACAAGTGGTACCATCATGTATATATAGGTAGTGGGTTCTCAATGCCTTTCCCAAGTGTTACCATCCAATAGATCTAGGAAGTGGGTTCTCTATGGATTTCTCATTGGTAATATTCAGTAGAGTGGGGTATGGGTCCTTGATGGCTTCTAATGTTGAACCATCATTCTATGTGGGGAATGTTTCCCTTATCATCTATTAGAGTGGAACCCTCCTGTTTACCATGTAATGAGTTATTTACCTTTTGATTATGTCCCCTCAGTTGTGAGGTAGTGTGGAGATTTGTGGTTTGACTTGGAATTATTCTAAATGTAGTCATTTTAAATAGTATGAATTATTGACGGACATTTTGAACAGTTGGTGTCACGAACCAAATCTGGTCGCCATCAAAACCGGCACCCAACCCGGCCTGTAACAAGGCCCGAAGGGCGTTCCCGATCCCCACGGGCTGGCACAAGTGTCCGGGTATCATAAAATGATGTTTGGGAACGATTTACCCAAGTTTATAAACA
This sequence comes from Viscum album, assembly GCA_963277665.1. Lineage (NCBI taxonomy): Eukaryota > Viridiplantae > Streptophyta > Magnoliopsida > Santalales > Viscaceae > Viscum > Viscum album. The sequence continues at coordinate 859,608,075 of OY728152.1, read as the reverse complement.
TTAAACAACAAACAAACTCAATTAAACGAATCTTGATTTTTCAACTAAAACCATCATTTACAAAATTCAGCACGGAATTCCATATTTTAAAACGACTCAATAAGAATATAAAAAACATACAAAATCAAAATTAAATGGCCCAAGAACCCTCATGGAAAGGGGCACTGCCCTCAATCCATCTCCACAAGACTTAACCACCAAGGACGTGCTAGAAACTCGAACCACTGGAACTAAAAACAGTATCCTAACCTGAAACAACAAAATAACCAAATCTACTTACACCCAAGGGTGTAAGTAGGGTGTGAGAAAATAGCCTGTAGGATACCACCACTAAGAGATTTCATTTGATAAGCATTCAAAGACAAAAAGATTTCAAGTTTTCATAAACAGAAAATGCTAGTTACAATTTCTAAAAGTTGAAACTAAAAAAAATAAAATAGTTTTCAAGTGGGCTATCATTAAGAATAAACACTTTTAAAAATAATGTCAACACTAGTGAATTTTCTAGCCAACTATACCGTATGCCGATGGTAAGCACAAAGTAACTAATGAGCATAATCAATAGGAAATGACCCCTACGCACTAGCTCATTGTGGGTCCCAGGTACCTCATATATCGGTGAGAGTAACCATCACAATATCTGTTATCATGCACGAGCCACTAGTAGGGAACATACCCATAACCTAGTGGTCCCCAGTCATCATCATCATATTATAGTTAGAGTTGTAAGCGTCAATCTTTCTAAGTGAAACTGAGGCCAAACCCCATGGATTCACTAGCATACTAGTACACATCCACCCACCTAGATACCCGGGTTTTCCCCTTGTGCTCAGATAAATTCAACAAGTCAATAAATATACTTTGCACATGAAAATATCATTTTCACATCACAAGTTCCCCAAAAATCCCACATGTATTCCACACAAGTCTAAAAATCCACTTTTTCATTCAAATTAATTTTGAAATCATACTCACACAAAAAATAGCCAACATCACATTTTGCACATCTTTTACAATTCAAAAAATCTATTAACAATTTTATAAAATATTTCCCAAGATGTTAAACATCACATAACAGCCCACTCACATATTACACAATACCATTTTCATAAACAAAGTCCATTTTGCACATCACACTCATGCAAAATAGCCTGAAAACACATTTCACACCCACATCCCAATTTCATAAATCACCTCGACAAATTACAAAACATTACCAAAATTTTTTACAACATAACTGACCACTTTATGTTTCAAAAACTCATTTTAGGAACATACTATCACCAAAACAGTATATAAGAAACCATTTCGCACTTTGTGTAACTCATTAAATCATTTACAGCTTTCATCAAACCAACCCAAGAGGTGCAACCATGATTGGCATACAAAACCCTTTTCAAAAACCTAATTCAAGACCAAAACAATGCCAATAACAATCTAAATTAGAATTGTCAGCCCTAAAAACATTTATTAAACCACCCCCAAGTTTTATACAAATACCTAAAACAATACCACAAAAGCTACACATGAAAAACACATGTTTTCGCAAATCATGTTCAAGAAGTACTATATGGTTTCACACATTAAAACCATTAAAAACCCCCATTACAAGGCCAACATGACATTAAGGCATTAGAAAACCAGAATTTTCAGCCCCTTTTCACACTAATAAATCAATTTCACATCTTATAAAATACACCCAAATATTTCCCCAAGAGCCACGCATGAAAAGCACCCAATTCCAAGCAATAATGCAACTTCAAAATTAAACACTTAACTCAATCCATCACAAAAACAATTTTTGCACCACAAAAAAACAGATTTTAAACATACCAAATTAATAAACCAAGCAAAATAACTCATCATAAAATGGTTATACATGGAATCACCTACCTTTTATGTCGAAACACTCAAAACATGGTGTGAAACATAAACCGCACCACTGCCGCACCTCAAGGAATTGTAATCCAACCTAAAACCAGAAGATTTCACAAAAAAAGAAAAGATATAAAACCCTAGGATTGAAGCCTAACTTCTGGACATTAGGAACCTTATGGATAAAGTATGAAACCCTAAACACATGGAATGTAACCCTAAGAAAATTGAAAGAAGAACGAAGAAGACCAACTTACTTGAGGGATCTTGTATAAATCGCCTCACATACACCAGTAGATGAATTTGAAAACAGCCAAACATTTAAGGGAGTTTCAAAAAAGGATTTGGAGACCATGTAGGAATTTGAATGGGGAAAGAAGAGTGAGAATTGAAGGATTTATGAAGGAAAAAATTACCTTTATTAATCTGCCTGAAATGTGAGTGCTTCAGAAGTATCGACCTAAACCATGATGCAAATGAGCTGCAAAGATGGTGGGAGGATATTGGACGCGCTTCTGGGTTCAAGGGGCGTGTTTTGGGCTTGGAATAACCGAAAAATCCTTAATATTGGATAAGTTATTAATTAGACAAATTTTATTTTTAAAACTGGAATTGGGCTTTCGGGCAGGCCCAATACCTTAAATAAAAACTCATATACAACTTGTTTATGGTTTTCTAAAGGCTCCAAACTACAATGGTGGTGTTTATATATCCGGGCAGACCATTTAGGAACTTGAATTGGTGAAAATATTAAAAATTGAAAATGTTATAAAAGAAACAAAATTTCTTTTTAAATCTGGAATTGGGCTCATGGTTTGGCCCAATTCATGAAAACTCACCCATTCCAACATAAAAGCTTGACAAACCCCAAAAAAATCATAAATGAAAATTAAATGAAATTTAACTTTAAAATAATTCATGTATGTGACAATTCTCCCCACCATAGAAACTTTATATCCCCAGAAAGCGACCACAAAGCCAGATACCAAAACTGCACCCAACCGATATAACAAGATGTAATTCTTTTCCAAGCTTTGCCCCCAAGGTCCAAAACTCCTCCAGTGATCAATTAAGGAATGATTAATCTCACAAACCAAACTTACACCACGTTACTAAAATGATCAATCACATTCATACATTATCCCAAAATGAAACTCCTCGAACAATATCCGAACAAGACTCAAGCAATTCACCCAAATGAACAACAACTTTAAAAAAGGTTACACTTACCTAATATTAACTAAACCATTGGGACTTATCCAATCCAAACATTTACTCAAAGAAGATATTGGTATCTAGATAGTTTCGAATGAGACTACCTACCACCAAGACAATACCATGGATAAATCTTATCTATTGGTATGGGGGGACACAAATACGCACCCAACCATAAGTGGAAACCTATATTATTTTCTGAGATAAAATGAATACACTAACAGGGGGAGGCCTGAACGAACTCCCTAGAAAAATGGGTAGAATTCCATTCACAGTTTATGAAGGAATATGACAACCCTGCTTTTTATTACAACTTAAACATGCTTTATTACATAAAACTTCACTTGATACAACAAAGAAGATCGAGAGGTTTAGTGTCTTTGGGGCTTAGGATCATTACATAAAAACTTTAAACTTGAAATACAACATCCTTATTGAAAACTTCCTTTACATGACCACTACATTCCTTCGTACTTAGCATTGCATGGGATAACCTGAGGACATGCATAAGAAAAGGGTGAGCTATAAAGCCCAGTAAGGGAGTACATAATGAATAACATGAGGAGTAAAATACATGTTAGGCAATAGGCATATCAATAGAGCATAAGACAGACATGAACATAAAGGCATGATAAAGCATGATAATCATAACATGGAAATGTGGCAACAACACTTAACATTGAATTAGCATGAGCCAAGGCTCATTGCACATGGAGCATGAGTAAACCCTCATTGCACTTGAAGCACGAGTAAACCCTCGTTGCACTTGAATTAGCATGAGTCAACACTCATTGCACATGACGTATCATGATACTATACTTTACCCAATGCATTGGAGCGCTATCAGGGCGCACCCTTCTTAAACATTTCATTTCATGCATAAGTGTGCCACATGGATCATAAAAAATGGATTCATAAAACATAATCATTTCTTCCACGATAAAGGAATGTGGAATTCATACATGAAACTTTACAATCAATACGTATATGTGCATAAAGGTGAATACCCTTGATGGAGAAATGGGCATGGTATTCACTACACAAAGACATTGGCTTAGAAAATTGGTGCGATTTCGGCAGCGTAACGGCGTGACATAAGAATTCATAAAAAAGGTTGATGAGAGAGAAAGGGGTTACTCATCATATTTACATGTAATGGACAGTAAGGAGATCATATATATACATGTCCCAACAATAGAAATGGAATTTAGATTCCTGATACAAAAGTATTGCTTGAATGTAAAAGAAAATAGAGAGAAGTTCCTTTCGGAATTTCGGCATAGTAACGGGTGTACATGGGAGGCATTTAATGAGAGAGAAAGGGTTCTCCCATAATTCAAACAATAAGAGGACAGTATGGGGGAGGTGCGAAACCATACCCCAACATTCATAAATTAAATTAAAAGGGCAATACAACTTAAAGAAAATTGACAAAAAAAGAGAAAGGAAGAAAAACCCTTACTTGGAAGTGTGCTTCCAAAGGCTAGAGAGAGGCTTGTGAGAGGCTTCTTGGGAGATTGGGGCACCTTGAGAGGATTCTAGAGAGAGTAGGGCAGAGTTTGGACGAACTTCAAGGGCTTTGAGTGAGGAGGAAGTGGGAGCTTGGGTGGGTTTATATAGGAAAGGTGAGAGAATTCTTTATTATTTAGGTTTGGGACCCCTTATATTAAAATAATCCAAACCACAAACCATCCCATGGTATTTGCCCATGGTTTCTGGAAAAGGGAAGAGGAAAACAATATTTTACAAGGCCAAGGTCCGAACTTATTAAAAAATTAGGGTTGCTTATGTGGAGGTGAGTCACACTCCCATGGAAATTAATTTAAAAAGGCAAAGTGTTGAATAAGTCTTGAGGGCTCCATTAATGCTTTGAAAAGTGAGTCAAACAAACCCAAAACCTCATTATTTTATTGATAAAACACATATTGGACGAAAATAAGGATTATGGTATTTTATTACATCACCATTGGGTCATTATGATGTCATAAAACACATTATATATTTAAATGGTATTTAATTTTTACCCAAAAATTTGACTGTCTCAGAAAATTATGAAAAATTCATCGTTGGATAATTTCGACGTCCTGATTCCAAAAATAATATTTATTTTATCTAAATAATTTTCTAAATATGTGAATTTTCACTTTTAAAATAAAAACCGACATTTATAAAAAAATTCACGGGTTTTGACAGAAATGGCTTTCAAACCTTAATAAAAATTTTAATTGCATTCATAAAATTATAAGATCATTTATATTTAAATAAAAAATTAATTTAATATTAATAATAATATTTTATTAAAATATTATTTAATTCAAAAATCCTTTAATTTAATAAAATATAATTCTTAATTAAATAATAACTAAAAACATCATTTGTACTTTAAAAACTAATTACAATGCATCAAAAATGACTAGAAATTATATTCATTATTATATACAAAAATAATGTACATGAACATGGTGCTACTTATTTGTTACATAACCCCTTAAAATAGCCGCATAAGACCTAAGGGTAAGGTGTGCGATGGTGACAGACTCTTGGGGTTGCTCGGATAACATCGCTCGAGTGGTAATCTCTATCAACTTCCATTTTTCCCGTAGACGATCACGTTCGAGCTTGACTTGATGAAGCTCAGCTTGGGCTTGGTCAAGGGCAAAGCCCAAAGACGCCACCTCCTTTCCGAGCTCCGACAAATGGGCTTCGTAAGGGGCAATTCTACTGGATGAGGCCATCGCTTCCTTTGTCTGAGTAGAAAATTGGTTCGTTAAAGCCTTATATTTAAACTACCCAGATGATCACTGTTCAACGGCTATAAAAGTAACGGTCACAAATCTTAACGTTAAACTAAAGAAGTTGACATCATATAAAAACATAAAGAAACATTTAACTGGATCAAGAGGGATTTTCCATTAATGAAATTTTTGGGTCGTTACAATATTCTCCCCTTAAGAAATTTCGCCCTCGAAATTTTCCTTTTCCCACACTAAAACAAATGTGGGTAACTTAGCTTCATCATATCCTCCGACTCCCAAGTTGCTTCTTCAAACTTGTGGTTTCTCCACAACACCTTGACGAGGGGCATTGTCTTATTTCGTAGAACTTTTTCTCTACGATCTAAGATCTTCACTGGTTGCTCCTCATAAGAAAGATCGTCTTCTAATTGTACCACCTCGGAAGAGAGTACATGTGAAGGGTCTGGTATGTACTTCCTTAAGAGGGATACATGGAAGACATCATGCACCTTGGCCATAGTAGGTGGAAGTGCTAGTCGATAGGCCACAGCCCCAACACGATCAAGAATCTCGAATGGGCCGATGTACCTTGGACTTAACTTCCCTTTCTTTCCAAACCTCATGACCTTCTTCCACGGAGATATGCGTAAAAACACCATGTCTCCGACTTTAAACTCAAGGTCTCGTCGACGATTATCTGCATAACTCTTCTGTCGACTTTGGGCTGCCTTGATATGCTGCTGAATGGTTTTCACCTTCTCCACCATTTCTTCGACCATTTCTGGTCCAAGCAGCTTACGTTCACCGACCTCATCCCAACATGCCGGTGTTCTACACCTTTTCCCATACAGGGCTTCATATGGTGCCATTTGGATGCTCGAGTGGAAACTATTATTATAAGAGAACTCAACTAGGGGAAGATGTTGATCCCATCCTCCTTTAAAGTCCATTGAGCACGCTCTCAACATATCCTCAAGTGTTTGGATAGTCCGCTCGGATTGGCCATCAGTTTGAGGATGATAGGCCGTACTGAAGTTCAGTTCAGTATTCAGAGCATGTTGAAGACTCTTCCAAAACTTAGAGGTAAATCTTGGATCTCGGTCTGACACAATAGATAGTGGTACTCCATGCAACCGTACCACTTCCCTGATATATATCCGTGCCAGTTGATCCAAAGAGAAATCCTCTCGAATAGCAATGAAGTGTGCAGTCTTTGTAAGACGATCCACAATAACCCAGATTGCATTGTTGCTTTTGGATGTCCTTGGAAGTCCAGTGACGAAGTCCATGGTGATGTTCTCCCATTTCCATTCTGGTATGGGCAATGGTTGCATCATCCCCTTAGACTTCTGCCTCTCTGCCTTCACTTGCTGACACACCAGGCACTTTGATGTATATTCGGCGATCTCCTTCTTCATATTATCCCACCAAAAGTTTTCTCGGAGATCTCGATACATCTTTGTGCTCCCTGGGTGAATAGAGAAATTTGAACTATGTGCATCATCCAAAAGTTCCTTCTTCAGCTCCGAACATGATGGGACACATAGTCTTTTCCCAAACCGCACAATTCCTTCTTCATTAACATTAAACTCTGAGGATTTTCCCTTTTTGATAGCTTCCACTTTTTCTTGGATTCTCGCATCATCCCTTTGAGCATCCTTTAACCTTTCCAAAAGAGATGGTTGAGCAATCATTTGTGAAAGGATTGATGATGTTCCCTTCTTTATGATTCCCACGTCCATCTTCATCAAGTCTAAGAAGATTGGATCCTTCTCAATTCTCATCATTGATAGAATTGCTGGATCCTTTCTACTTAGGGCATCCGCCACCTTGTTCGCCTTCCCAGGGTGGTAATGTATTGAACAGTCATAATCCTTTATGAGCTCTATCCATCTTCTCTGGCGCATATTAAGCTCTTTCTGTGTGAATATATATTTAAGACTCTTGTGGTCAGTATATATCTCACATTTCTCCCCATAGAGATAATGCCGCCAGATTTTCAAGGCGAAGATCACCGCCGCCAACTCCAGATCATGCGTTGGATAGTTTCGCTCATGGATTTTCAACTGCCTTGAGGCATAGGATATCACTTTATCATTCTGCATCAGCACACATCCTAAGCCCTTCTTCGAAGCATCACTGAATACCACAAAAAGCTCCCCACTTGTGGGTAAAGTGAGCACAGGTGCAGTGATAAGCCTCCTTTTCAACTCCTTGAAGCTTTCTTCGCATTCATCACTCCAAGCAAACTTTACTCCCTTTCGAGTTAGCTTGGTAAGGGGGTTGGACAATCGTGAGAAGTTTCTCACAAATCGTCGATAATATCCAGCTAACCCCAAGAAGCTACGGATATCAGTTACCGATGTTGGCCTCGGCCATCCCTCAATTGCATCTGTTTTGGAGGGGTCCACAGATATCCCATTGCTTGTGATGATATGGCCCAAGAATGAGACCTCCTTCAACCAGAACTCACACTTGTTGTACTTGGCATAGAGCTTCTCCTTGCGCAAAGTCTCCAGTACAGTTCTTAAATGCTCCTCATGGTCCTCCTTGGTTTTGGAGTATATCAGAATATCATCTATAAAGACTACCACAAATTTATCTAGGTAATCTCTAAGGACTCTATTCATCAAGTCCATGAATATTGCTGGAGCATTGGTGAGTCCAAAAGGCATTACTATGAATTCATAGTGCCCGTACCTTGTACGAAAAGCAGTCTTGGGGATATCTTCCTTCTTCACCCTTACTTGATAATATCCCGACCGCAAGTCGACCTTGGAGAAGTATTGAGCTCCACGCAGCTGATCAAACAAGTCATCGATTCTTGGGAGAGGATACTTGTTCTTTATCGTGATTTTGTTAAGTTCGCGATAATCGATGCAAAGCCGCATTGACCCATCCTTCTTCTTGACGAAGAGGACTGGTGCACCCCATGGTGATGCACTTGGGCGTATAAACCCTTTATCCAGATTCTCCTGTAGTTGTTTCTTCAGCTCTTCAAGCTCAACAACAGCCATTCTATACGGAGTCTTGGATATTGGTAGCGCCCCAGGTATAAGTTCAATTGAGAACTCAACATCTCTTCTTGGAGGAAGACCAGGAAGTTCCTCGGGAAATACTTCAGCGAATTCCCTCACAATAGGCATTTCTTCAAGGGTGGTTTCTTCCTTGGACTCAATCATCTGAGCCAGATATGCGTGCTCATAAGGCAGTAATATCCATGCTTGAGATGATGGAGCTAAAGGAGATTCATCTTCCTCCTGACACTTGTAAAGAATCGGGGGTCGATTCTCCATATGGAGTGTGATTTCCCTCTCCCGACAATTTATGTTGGCTCTATATAAGGAAAGCCAATCCATGCCAAGAATTGCATCAAATTCCACCAAAGGGAGTATGACGAGGTTCGCCGGGAAATTCAATCCACAGATTATAACAGGGGAGGACTTATACTCATGGGATGCAATGATTGCCCCATTTGCCGTACTCACCGACATCTTTACTTCCATGACTTGTGGTGGTGCAGGGATTATTCTACTAAACTTTTGAGATATAAAAGAATGCGTAGAACCTGAATCAAAAAGTACGTTCGCTATTCTTGAATGAATAACTAGCGTACCTGTCACCACTTCGTTGTCGGGGTTCACTTCGGCAGAAGTGATGGCAAAAGCTCTTCCTTGCTGTCTTGGAGGTTGTTGATTGCCTCCGATAACCCTTGGATTAGGGCACTGATTCGCAAAATGACCCGGTTCTTTGCATTTGAAGCATTGAACAACGCGTTGAGGTTCGAACGGAGCGTTCCTCCCCTCCGTCGCAGCCGCGGGTCCTTCTTGCTGACAGTTAACAGCTAGGTGCCCTTCTCTTCCACACTTGAAGCATTTTCTTGTCCCCCTAAGGCAATTTCCAGGGTGCTTCTTTCCACACTTTTGGCAAGTGGGGTGCTGGAATTTCTTAGCGCCGTTGGATTTATCCATCGGACCACCAGCATTGAAGTCCACCTTCCGCTTCTTGTCCCCATGATACCCCTGTGATTCTCCGATCTCCATTTCAACCTTGAGGGCACATCGGACAATTTCCTCATAGCTGTCGAAGTCACGGATCGCTAATGCTTTCCGCAAGCTAGGCTTAAGCCCACCAAAGAAGCGGTCAACCTTGCATTCGGGGGTAACGACAAAGCCGGAAGCGTATCGTGCAAGCCTTGTGAAGTTTGCCTCGTACGCTCCCACAGATTCCTCATCTTTCTGCTTGAGGGAAAGGAAGTCCCTTTCCATCTTAAGACGGAGGGTGCGTGGAAAATATTTATCGAAAAACATCTTCCGGAATACCTTCCATTCCAAAGCCTCGATCTCCTCCTCAGGCTTCGTATTTTTGATCAACGTCCACCATTGATCAGCTTCACCCTCCATACGATAAGCTGCCAGGAGAACCTTCTCTTTTTCAGAGCATTGGAGGATGGAGAATATCTTTTCAATGGAGTTGATCCATTGTTCAGCAATCGTGGGATCGGATGATCCACTAAAAGTAGGAGGCCTTTGTCTCATGAAGCTTTCAATAGCGACTTGTTCTTTCTTAGGGGGGGTTGAACGTTCCTCTTGACCAGTGTTTCTATTCAAAACTTGAGTTAGCTGAGAGAGAAGCGTGACAAAGTTCGTGATTCCCGCTCCCATTGGATTGGGCATCTCATTGGTACAATCATCACACTGATCTTCACAACGGTTGTTAGCCCGAGTTCTCCTCTTACCGGCCATTGGCTGGAATAAAAGGAAAGTTAGGGGTAACACATAAAGGGTAATCCAAAGACAAAAGTTGATGACTTATAAATAAACTTTAATCTCTTCAACTCATGAGTCTATAGGATTCAATCCAGGCTTTTCATGATCTTCCTTCTAACATATATTCTTAGGGGCATTTTTCCCTTAATAAGGGTTCATACTAAGATTGTAAATTTATCAAAACATATCCCCCGGGAGTGTCGTAACCAAGAGTGCAGCAAGGCCCGTTGTCGTGCACCAGTTCCCGTTCGAGTCTAGCTCAAAGCGGTGTTTTCGGGTTTTACCCCTAGGATACATCTGTGCCAGAGCCGCCTCTACCTGCTCGTATCCAGACAGGGATGTATTTGTTTGATAAACCACTTACTTAGTATTTACCAAAACTTAGGGATGTTTTTATTATGCTTAGTCTTGTATCTAAGGCTTTACTAGGGTTTCCTAATCCCAAAAATAACTAAACCTATCCTCTGATACCAACTATGACAACCCTGCTTTTTATTACAACTTAAACATGCTTTATTACATAAAACTTCACTTGATACAACAAAGAAGATCGAGAGGTTTAGTGTCTTTGGGGCTTAGGATCATTACATAAAAACTTTAAACTTGAAATACAACATCCTTATTGAAAACTTCCTTTACATGACCACTACATTCCTTCGTACTTAGCATTGCATGGGATAACCTGAGGACATGCATAAGAAAAGGGTGAGCTATAAAGCCCAGTAAGGGAGTACATAATGAATAACATGAGGAGTACAATACATGTTAGGCAATAGGCATATCAATAGAGCATAAGAGAGACATGAACATAAAGGCATGATAAAGCATGATAATCATAACATGGAAATGTGGCAACAACACTTAACATTGAATTAGCATGAGCCAAGGCTCATTGCACATGGAGCATGAGTAAACCCTCATTGCACTTGAAGCACGAGTAAACCCTCGTTGCACTTGAATTAGCATGAGTCAACACTCATTTCACATGACGTATCATGATACTATACTTTACCCAATGCATTGGAGCGCTATCAGGGCGCACCCTTCTTAAACATTTCATTTCATGCATAAGTGTGCCACATGGATCATAAAACATGGATTCATAAAACATAATCATTTCTTCCACGATAAAGGAATGTGGAATTCATACATGAAACTTTACAATCAATACGTATATGTGCATAAAGGTGAATACCCTTGATGGAGAAATGGGCATGGTATTCACTACACAAAGACATTGGCTTAGAAAATTGGTGCGATTTCGGCAGCGTAACGGCGTGACATAAGAATTCATAAAAAAGGTTGATGAGAGAGAAAGGGGTTACTCATCATATTTACATGTAATGGACAGTAATGAGATCATATATATACATGTCCCAACAATAGAAATGGAATTTAGATTCCTGATACAAAAGTATTGCTTGAATGTAAAAGAAAATAGAGAGAAGTTCCTTTCGGAATTTCGGCATAGTAACGGGTGTACATGGGAGGCATTTAATGAGAGAGAAAGGGTTCTCCCATAATTCAAACAATAAGAGGACAGTATGGGGGAGTTGCGAAACCATACCCCAACATTCATAAATTAAATTAAAATGGCAATACAACTTAAAGAAAATTGACAAAAAAAGAGAAAGGAAGAAAAACCCTTACTTGGAAGTGTGCTTCCAAAGGCTAGAGAGAGGCTTGTGAGAGGCTTCTTGGGAGCTTGGGGCACCTTGAGAGGATTCTAGAGAGAGTAGGGCAGAGTTTGGACGAACTTCAAAGGCTTTGAGTGAGGAGGAAGTGGGAGCTTGGGTGGGTTTATATAGGAAAGGTGAGAGAATTCTTTATTATTTAGGTTTGGGACCCCTTATATTAAAATAATCCAAACCACAAACCATCCCATGGTATTTGCCCATGGTTTCTGGAAAAGGGAAGAGGAAAACAATATTTTACAAGGCCAAGGTCCGAACTTATTAAAAAATTAGGGTTGCTTATGTGGAGGTGAGTCACACTCCCATGGAAATTAATTTAAAAAGGCAAAGTGTTGAATAAGTCTTGAGGGCTCCATTAATGCTTTGAAAAGTGAGTCAAACAAACCCAAAACCTCATTATTTTATTGATAAAACACATATTGGCCGAACATAAGGATTATGGTATTTTATTACATCACCATTGGGTCATTATGATGTCATAAAACACATTATATATTTAAATGGTATTTAATTTTTACCCAAAAATTTGACTGTCTCAGAAAATTATGAAAAATTCATCGTTGGATAATTTCGACGTCCTGATTCCAAAAATAATATTTATTTTATCTAAATAATTTTCTAAATATGTGAATTTTCACTTTTAAAATAAAAACCGACATTTATAAAAAATTCACGGGTTTTGACAGAAATGGCTTTCAAACCTTAATAAAAATTTTAATTGCATTCATAAAATTATAAGATCATTTATATTTAAATAAAAAATTAATTTAATATTAATAATAATATTTTATTAAAATATTATTTAATTCAAAAATCCTTTAATTTAATAAAATATAATTCTTAATTAAATAATAACTAAAAAACATCATTTGTACTTTAAAAACTAATTACAATGCATCAAAAATGACTAGAAATTATATTCATTATTATATACAAAAATAATGTACATGAACATGGTGCTACTTATTTGTTACATAACCCCTTAAAATAGCCGCATAAGACCTAAGGGTAAGGTGTGCGATGGTGACAGACTCTTGGGGTTGCTCGGATAACATCGCTCGAGTGGTAATCTCTATCAACTTCCATTTTTCCCGTAGACGATCACGTTCGAGCTTGACTTGATGAAGCTCAGCTTGGGCTTGGTCAAGGGCAAAGCCCAAAGACGCCACCTCCTTTCCGAGCTCCGACAAATGGGCTTCGTAAGGGGCAATTCTACTGGATGAGGCCATCGCTTCCTTTGTCTGAGTAGAAAATTGGTTCGTTAAAGCCTTATATTTAAACTACCCAGATGATCACTGTTCAACGGCTATAAAAGTAACGGTCACAAATCTTAACGTTAAACTAAAGAAGTTGACATCATATAAAAACATAAAGAAACATTTAATTGGATCAAGAGGGATTTTCCATTAATGAAATTTTTGGGTCGTTACAAGGAACGCACATGAAAATAATTGTGGGTCTCCCCACCATAAGAACCAACCATCTTAACAGACCAGCATGGGCCGACATAGAAAGACCCAATTTTTTTTTAAAGATTTGGGATGGGCGTAGGGTCAGTCCACACGGTTTGGGAACTGTGAACTAACTATGCAGGTCATTCTTTCCACGTGGCTTTCTAGCACATTGTCACTACTAATCATGCACAAAATGTGTGCTCAAACTGTCTAGACAAATTTCCAACCATTATCCTATGACTCAATGGAAGCCAACGAGGGAGGGAATGACATTGGGTGATGACATGGGTACAAGGCCCTCCACCTATTTCCACCGAACGAGAACAACAGAAGGAATATGATGACACCATAGGTTTAAACACTTCCTATATTTCAAATCGAGGATATGATATTGTACAAGGGTTTAAATGACCCAGGGATTTCCCTAACTACGAGTCAGCTTCTCTCTGAGACCTATGGCTGGAGCTCAAATGATCGAAGCATATTCGGCCTCGCAGTTAGTCCTTGGAAACCACTTTTATGAGAATTATTCATTCAGTTCTACCAAAAACTACACTGCAATCCCCGATAAGATTTCCAAGACATAACACATTCCAAACTCACTTTACACTAACCCAATATTTCAATGAAACAAGGGATTAGAAGATGAACACAAATCACACCTTGTTTCTTCGAGTAAGAAACAGAAGCAGTAAATAATAGCTATACTCACCTTCCTAAAAAAATGGATGACTTTGATGTTTTTACAAGGGTTACATTCTCCCAACATAATAGAGACTCTCAAAGTATTGCATTAATTTCACCTTTAGGGTCAATCGAGCACATGACATCACAAGGAGTCACCAAACATGACCATTGCGACTAATATAAGAAATTAATGGAAAGGGGCCTTATACTACATCCCCAAACAACACACAATTCTAGAAAGTGGCCACAATATCCTCTTGTGACTAGATTTCCCACACTGGTAGTTTATTGTGTACTCCTTCCTCGAAGAGACTACAATGGACCAAGAGGACCTCTTAGACACCATCCAGGTACTCATCTATGTTAACAACCCCAGAACACTTCCACCTTAGGAAAATCTAAAAACATAAGAAGCTATGGTCTCTTGAAACCTTCCATGATCGCTCTCCCACTATAAGAGGATACAAAAAAACAGGAAAGGATAGGGTGTAGACTCAATCTAAAAAGCTCAAGAAAAATATTCCTTATATTTATCAACTGGAGGGTCTTCAAACGACGAAACAATCAAGGTTTTACATCAGTTGTGCACTAACCCTTAATGGGGTGTACCTTATACAATGATTGAACCCAAGGACCCAACCAAGATGGTTCATTGGTCAAGATATACCACAAACCAGATCCAAACACATGAAGGGAACCACCTTAAAGTCATACCAAAACATTTTTCAAAAGAGACCACTAACCATCCCTACAACACAACTTACCGACCAAACTCAAACCCAAAACACAGTTCAAACAGGAGGGGTTCTTGAACTCAAATCATCCCACAACATCAACATTTTCTAAAACACATAATACACACCATCCCAAAATATTTATCAAGACATCATGTTTTTCATTAAAACCATTTCTTTGAAAACAAACGGTTCATCTGTAAGCATATCCACCAATGGTACCCCATGGGCCTCACACATGCATGTTTTGGTGCCACACTGGGCACCCTCCTCATATCCATTACGTCACTCATCCAGTCATTCCATCAACAATCCATCATCCCATATAACCACATGCATATGGTCGCTCACAAAAATACCAAAGGTTAAAACAAAGATTCTTTCCACTTTTCGAAACCAAAATGGTCAACCAACACATCCTTTTTCTCAAAACCACTTACCAGAAGGTCAAAATCCCAATTCAAATCTTACTAAACATTTCAGAAAGACACAACCATTAAGAAAACAACTCACTTTCATGTTGTTCACAAAAATTTCATATCATCTTATCCCATTAAAACACCCTTTGATTGTTTAGAAAATTCTATTGGAAACACTTTTTCAAAACCAACTTCAGTATAGTTTCTACTTTTAAAAAGAGGTGTAAGAACACCAATATCCATTTGAATATAATTCTGAAAATTCAGTTCCACTATTTCATAAATCAAACCATTCCATCTTTATTTGAAAATCACTTCACAAAAACATTACACTTATTAAAACCAAGTCACTTTAAAACCAAAGTTCCAGGATTTCAAAATTAAAGAACACAAGACAATGCGAGAGGAAACTAGTTTCAGTGGGTGACTTGGACATATGGTTGGAATCCATATTCCAATCACTTCACTGTCACAGAGAGTGTTCTAGGGAATATCCTTGGCTCCACACGGCTTGGCAGGCCCTGCGAGCTCACTAAGACCATTAACCCGACTCTCTTTTCATTTCCCCTAATCATCATTAATCCAAGAAAATCAAAGGACTATGAAAGCTCCCGACTTCCCCTAGAGACATGAATCTTTTCATGAGGTGTGGTGATCATCCACACTACTCATAACCAAAATTCCAAGTCCCAAAAATCCTAACTCCAGACTATCTCGACTATTCACCAAATAACATGACTCAAAGAAAGGGAACCTCCTCTGATACCATTTTGTCACGAACCAAATCTGGTCGCCATCAAAACTGGCACCCAACCGAGCCCGTAAAAACGCCAAAAGGGCATTCCCGATCCCCACGGGCTGGAACAAGTTCCCGAGTATCATAAAATGATGTCTGGGAATGATTTACCCAAGTTTATAAACATTCAACAACAACAAAACTCAATAAAACGAATCTTTATTTTTCAAATAAAACCATCATTTACAAAATTCAGCACTAAATTCCATATTTTAAAACAACTCAATAAGACTATAAAAAAGGTACAAAATCAAAATTAAATGGCCCAAGAACCCTCATGCAAAGGGGCACCACCCTCAATCCATCTCCACAAGACTTCACCACCAAGGACATGCTAGAAACCCGAACCACTGGAACTAAAAACTGTATCATAACCTGAAACAACAAAATAACAAAATCTACTTACACCCAAGTGTGTAAGTAGGGTGTGATACAATGCCCAGTAGGATACCACCACTAAGAGATTCCATGTGATAAACATTCAAAGACAAAAACTTGTAAGTTTTCATAAACAAAAAGTACTAGTTACAATTTCGAAAAGTTAAAACTAAAAAAATAAATAAAACAGTTTTCAAGTGGGTTATCATTAAGAATCAACACTTTTAAAAATAATTTCAACACTACTGAATTTTCCATCCAACTATACCGTATGCCGACGGTATGCACAAAGTAACTAATGAGCACAAGCAATAGGAAATGACCCCTAGGCAGTAGCTCGTTGTGGGTCTGAGGTACCTCGTATCTCGGTGAGAGTAACCATCATAATATTTGTTCTCATGCACGAGCCACTAGTAGGGAACATACCCATAACCTAGTGGTCCCCAATAATCATCATCATAGTTTAGATACAGTTGTAAGTGCCAATATTTCTAAGTGAAACTGAGGCCAAACCCCACGGATTCACTAGCATACTAGTACACATCCATCCGCCTAGATACCCTGGTTTTTCCATTATGCTCAGATAAATTCAACAAGTCAATAAATAAACTTTGCACATGAAAATATCATTTTCACATCACAAGTTCCCCAAACAGCCCACATGTATTCCACACAAGTCTAAAAATCCACTTTTTCATTCAAAAGAATTTTGAAATCATACTCACACAAAAAATAGCCTACATCACATTTTGCACATCTTTCACAATTTAACAAATCTATTAACAATTTTATAAAATATTTCCCAAGATATTAAACATCACATAACAGCCCACTCACATGTTACACAATACCATTTTCATAATCAAATTCCATTATGCACATCACACTCACGCAAAACAGCCTGAAAACACGTTTCACACCCACATCCCAATTTCATAAATCACCTCGACAGATTACAAAACATTAACAAAATGTTTTACAACATAACTGACCACTTTATGTTTCAAAAACTCATTTTAGGAACATACTATCACCAAAACAGTACATAAGAAAACACTTCACACATTGTGTAACCCATTAAATCATTTACAGTTTTCATAAAACCAACCCAAGAGGTGCAACCATGGTTGGCATACAAAACCCATTTCGAAAACCTAATTCAAGACCAAAACAATGCCAATAACAATCTAAATCAGAATTTGCAGACCAAAAAGCATTTATTAAACCACCCCAATGTTTGATACAAATACCTCAAACAATACCACAAAAGGTACACATGAAAAACACATGCTTTCACAAATCATGTTCAAGAAGTACAACAGGGTTTCACACATTAAAACCATTCAAAAACCCCATTACAAGGCCAACATGACATTAATGCATTAACAAAACATAATTTTCATCCCCCTTTCACACTAATAAATCAATTTCACATCTTATAAATATCACCCAAATATTTCCCCAAGAGCCACGCAAGAAAAGCACCCAATTCCAAGCAATAATGCAACTACAAAATTAAACACTTAACTCAATCCATCACAAAAACAATTTTTACATCACACAAAACAGATTTCAAACATACCAAATTAATAAAACAAGCAAGCTAACTCATCATAAAATGGTTATACATGGAATCACCTACCTTTTATGTCGAAAAACTCAAAACATGGTGTGAAACATAAACCGCACCACCGCCGCACCTCAAGGAATTTAAATCCAACCTAAAACCAGAATATTTCTCAAAAAAGAAAATATATAAAACCCTAGGATTGAAGCCTAACTTCTGGACATTAGGAAGCTTATGGATAAGGTATGAAACCCTAAACACATGGAATGTAACCCTAAGCAATTTGAAATAAGAATGAAGAAGACCAACTTACTTGAGGGATCTTGTATAAATCGCCTCAAATACACCAGTATCTGAATTTCAAAACAGCCAAACATTTAAGGGAGTTTCGAACAAGGATTAGGAGACCATGTAGGAATTTGAATGGGGAAAAAAGAGTGAGAATTGAAAGATTTATGAAGGAACAAATTACCTTTATTAATTTTCCCGAAATGTGAGTGCTTCATAAGTATCGACCTAAACCATGATTTAAATGAGCTTCAAAGAGTATGGGAGGATATTGGACGCACGTCTAGGTTCAAGGGGCGTGTTTGGGGCTTAGAATCACCGAAAAATCCTTAATATTGGATAAATTATTAATTAAACAAATTTTATTTTTAAAACTAGAATTGGGCTTTTGGGCAGGCCCAATCCCTTAAATAAAAACCCATATACAACTTGTTTATGATTTTCTAAAGGCTCCAAACTACAATGGTGGTGTTTCTATATCAGGGGAGACCATTTAGGAACTTTAATGGGTGAAAAATATTAAAAATTGAAATAGTTATAAATGAAACAAAATTTATTTTTAAATCTGGAATTGGGCTCACAATTTGGCCAAATTCATGAAAACTCACCCATTCCACCATAAAAGCATGAAAAACCCCAAAAAAAATCATAAATGAAAATTAAATGAAATTTAACTTTAAAATAAGTCATGTATGTGAAAGTTGGGGACTCTTCTACATGTCGAAATCTATGAGGTGGATATTCCCTAAGTCCCATTTGGGTTTTCTTATTGAGTATATATACACACACATCTGTATCTATACTTTAGTTTTTTTTTCTCATTCCAGGAGGTGGATGAAGTGAAGGTATGCCATGTGATTTTATTTTTTATCTACTCATGTTTTTATGGTTTTATTATCCTTCTATGGGTGTAAAATACTCAATGTGTAGTTTAGCTACCACCATTTTGAGCCTCATGATATTGACTGAGACAAATTACCATCTTATTTTGGGTTGAGATTTTCATATTCACTGCGTTCGACACCTTGTTACCATCAACATTATTTCTATCACTATTGTATCTCATAATGATCCCCCTCATGATTTTGGGGAGTCTTATTGTGTATCTACATACTGACCCCATTATGGGATATTCATGTATGTGTCATCTCTTATGTAGGTAAAAAATAGGTCAAAGGTGAAACTTGAGGAGCATAAGGATAATAGATACCTTGAATAATGTATAATTATTGAATCTTAGAGATCAATTTTTGGGATAACTCAATGTTTTTATTTCCATGTTTTTCAGGTTATGAATTATCTCGAGTTAGTTGAGTATTTTGTCACACATGTTTTCAGCTAACACAACCATTATCTTTTACATTATAGAGGCTATTAATTAATGGTTATTCCCTTATCTATTATCTTTATTTAATTTTCCATCTAATCCACTTCTATAACATGATGGTTGTGTGTTTGTACATGTACTAAGGAAATGTCCTACAAATGATATATATACCTTCAGCACTGGTCTCCATCCCCAGGGATATGGATGTGGGCTTGGGGTAGTTATGGATCAAGGCCCATATCGGGATATATTGTGACACGAAACTCATGAATTTTATTCTACTGTGTTGTTTCTAGATAATAAATTTTTGCGACCATTTTCATATCTTTATAAAATTAATATATGAAAAAAAATATTATTAACAAAAAATTACTTTATTTATCTCATCAATCAAACCACATTTTTCTTCTATGACAATGATTTTTAATATTGTTTTTGAAATTGATATAATAATCATATATAGTTATTTAACAGAATTGTCACACATATTTGATTTTTTTCATTGTTTAATAAAGATTTTTTTTATTTAAAAAACATGTCTCATTTAGATTTAATGGAAATTATAAAGAAAATATTTTTTTAATGTGTCCACAAATACCATAATTTCTCACCATCATTACAATTGTTTAAATAGAATAGTCCTTTATATGTTATAGTCATTATTTTAATATAAAGGAATTTTTAAATTAGTTTCTTCATTTTTATTTTAATATAGTTATTATAAAATAAATTTTATTTTCCTCAAGAATAATTATATATGAAGTTTCATTCAAAATAAGCATCCATGTAGGTTTAAATAATTTGATATTTTATTATAATTACTCATGATATTACATAATTAAACACAATTTATTATTTCCCTGAGTGGTATATATATGTGATGAAAATACATTTATGAATGTCATTTCCCCTCCAAGGGTTATACAATTTTAAAATTCTTATGAACCCCATTAATTTTCAATGGGATATTGATTAATGAAATGATGAAATTATTATGAAACCTAATTATTTTTCAGATGATATGTTATGATGAATTTTTTTTGAAAATCATTTCTCTTCATGCATAATGGTATTGTGAATGTCTTAGGATCATTAGGCACACATATGAATTATTTTCATTAAGTTATTTGTATGAATTGTATCTCAGTCCAATGCATTGAGTAACAAATCATATATCATGATATAAATAGGAATTTAATGGGTAGTGAACCATATTCTATAAGTGAATATGTCCAAAATTTTAGTCTAGAGAACGAACCATAACTACTATGATGGATTGGGATGTAAACACATTCTATTATGATAGTCTATGAAATGATCTGTCAATCTACCAAGGAAATGATTATCTATGATTATGAGAATTCCAATATTATATGGATTATGCCAATGTTATGTTTTAATGGTTCATATTAGTTGATTACATACTTATTTATTTCTTTTTATCTTCTATGATTTATTTAATGACTCATTTTTAATATATATGATTTTTAGGTTCTGTTTTTGAAATTTCATTTTCATTCTATAAAACCCTTATACTAAGGGTATGTTAATATATCCCTTGTATAAACATACTGAGCATCTATTCTCTCTCATTATTATGGTTCATTTCCCTAGGTTATACTGAATTGTATTATGTTTTAGATAGTAATGAATGGATCTGGTTATGTTGAAAATAATAGGAGACAAAAAAACTCACTTATAGATCAGTTGTTGATTTTTTCATGTTTCCAAAGTCAGACAACTTAAAAATTATGGCTAGAATCATTATATTATGTAATAAAAATTATTATATTAATATGGACTATTTTTTTGAGATGTTTTTTATTATACCAATAATCAAAATAAAAATGTAGATTAATGTATTTTTTCAAATAATTTACCTAATTAGGTTTTTTAAAACCCATTTTAATTTAAAATTTCATATCTAAATAGAATTAATCACATAACACTAGAATAATAAAAAACAGTGCTCAATGATTCACTTATTAATTAATATATTCTAACAGGATTCATGATCACAATGACAAAAATATTTTACTAAGATGATTATAATAAAATAATTTAATGACCTTAATGTTTTTATTAGAAATCACTTATGTTTAAAATAATATTTCATTACTCAAGTCATATTTTCATCTTCAGGAGATATTTACATGATATTAAATAATGAATAAACAATATTATCCCACAAAACATTTTTTGACACTTTACATTTATTGAGAAAAGTACTATTGAAAATGAATTTAATATTAATAATCCAATCTTAATTCAAAAAACACCAAATAATAAATTGATTTATATTTTCCATACTCTTTTATAATAATAGTTAAATAAACATCTTTCCCAATTCTTAACAATTAAAATTATTATCCCCTATTTTAAAAATTCCAGGGCTAATATTAGTTAACTTCTTTATGAATACCACAATTTTCAAATTTCTCCCCTGATAGTGTAATATTATATCTAACCCATTAGGATATATTATGGAATATATATACCTTTATCAATAAACACCAAATTAAGTTCATTGAATTTCAAAATAAGGAAATACAAATTCGATCGATTTGATGATGAGAGATAACAATCCATTCTATAAACCACTAATTAATGAATCTAATCATTGGTAAAAAAAATTATCTTTAATGAACTCTAAATGTGATATAAGATTCATCGTAGTATCCTAAAACATTAAAAGGAAACACTAATTTTGATACCATAAAAGATATGTCTTATCAACCTCAAATGAACAACTAAATATTATTATCTAAATATGACCATTATAAAATGGTCATTAAATTTTTTATAATGAATATTATTAAAGATATTATGAATTAGATAATTTTAAAAAAAAAATCTATTTATTAATTAATTACTTTTAAATAAGTACTAAATTTTTCGTAAATTCATTTTAATCAATAAAAAAGTAATTTTCTTATAAAAAATTATTTAAACTTTTTTTATGGGTAATTTTTACAGATAATTGGGGGATAATTTTAATATTTTCTTTGGTAAAATAAATTTAAATTTTTTATCCATAATTCCAAAATTATAATCATAAACCTTTTTTATAATTTTTTCAGAATATTTCATTTTTATAGATTAGTGAAAAAACATAATTTATTTGAAACTATATTTTTAGGCTATATACGATGTAAAAGTATATTCTGTATAATGTTGAAACATTAGTTAGTATTTTTATTTATAATAGTCCAAATATGTGTTTTTAATTGTATTTTATACAAAAAATTATTATAAAAACATATGATATTTTAAATGGGCATTTTTTCTGAATTACCAAATTTTTGTCGTGTTTTGTTGTTGAATATTTAAATTAAATTCAAAAACATATAAGATTTAAAATTGGTAAAAATGAATCCATATTTGGAATCATAGGGTAAAAATTAATTGATTATTTTACTAATTTTTTGCAGAATATGAATAATAATATATGTAATTTATTTACCACATTAAATGTTAAATCATTTAATTGATGGTTATAAATAAAATAACATAGAATATAGAATTAAATTAAAACTTTATTAAAATTATTTTATAGGTATATTCCAACAGTAATCATCTAACCTAAAATTTATTGCAATTTGGAGAAACATAGATATGATTGTGACCTTTATAGTATTTTATTTAATGAAATGTCAATCATGTGAGTTTATTATTTTTACTTAATTTAATATTTCTAATGTGGTGTTGCATAGATAATGTGATAAAATATTAATTTTATTTTTAAATATAAAATTTTAATCATTATCATGGGAATCGTTTTGACAATTTTATCTAAGAAATAACTACCTTAAATATTTAAAGAACAATATTTTAGTAATTATTTCTGTTATGGGAATTAAATAAATGATATTAATAATATTAAAGAAAAATAATATGAGATATTTACTATGATAAAATAATTAAATAGATTAAAATTACAAATTAGGGGTATTATAAAATATTTGGTTTGAATTATAATGGTTATCATGATTTTGACTCAGTCGATGTAAAACACGTTTCATATAAATGACATTATGGCTATTTTAGAGTACAAAATATTAAATTAAATGGTTTAAAAATCATAAAAATATTAAATAATCCCATATTATTATTATAAGGTTTTTATAACATCCACCTTCCATTTATGGATGTTTATACATTTAATTTTAACAATATCGACCTGAAAAATGTGAAAGTCCACATTTTCATTGAAAGTGTTTAAAGGGTTAAATAAGGGTTAGAACAACAATATAAGGGTTGGAATTTAATAATAGAATATATAATTTATAGTTTATGAGGTTATTTATACGCATAATAATATTATTTTATAGATAACTCACTTTTAAAACATTTTTAATTTATTATTAAATTGTATTAACGTAATATTTTGCGAAATGGCATGAGTGTTGCTCCACTATATTGTGAAAGGGATTCTATTATTCCTATTTATTAACACATAAAAACCGTTTAATTTCATCCAATAACTACAAAATAATAGCTTATAATACATACCCACATTCTATAGTTCTTTTTTTCGGAAAAATACATATCATATAGTACATATGTAGTTTTGAAAAGAAGGATTTAGAAATAAGTTGTATAGGTTTCCACTAAATAGTTTACTTTTTTCCTCCATCCAATACCCGAAAATATTCAATAAATATTCATAAATATTTAATTAATTATTAAAAAAATAAATATTAATAATTTCTATTTTTTCATAACCCATATCCATATCCTATAACATCAAATGCGAAAATAAATAATCATCAATGTGTGTGATGAACTACTACCTCACAAACTGATGTGATTTTTTTCATCATTTTCTTTCAAGAATTTTTAAAATAAAATTATTAATGATTAGATATAATATTAATTAAATATTTATTTTTATGAAATTTTAAAATATCATTTAACTTCATACCTTCCCACGAATTATAAAATGATAACATTATTCAGGCGTACTAGTGGACTACAGCCTCCAAGATGCAATGCGATTATTTTTTCCTCACTACATTATACAAATGATAAATATTATTATATTTAACTAATTAATATAATATATATGATATTATTATAATTATGTATTGATATATTAATACACACCTTAAGTCTATAACAGTCTTTGAAAATGGATGTTTTACTCATGAATGTGTACAATATACCATCTCTATGATTGTAACAAAATTCATTTTTCCTAATCATATTATAAGGATGGATTTAAAATTATGATTATATTATAAAAATCATAATAATATCCGGAATATTATTTAGGTGATTATTTCATTACGACACCTTTGACCAAAATAAACCTATTGAATTCATTATGGACATATTAACTGAATATCACTAAAGAGTCATACATGATGATAAATAATTATGTATATTTTATAACATTGGAATAAAATAAATAAAAGTAGTAATAAACATGAATATGGCTGTAAATAAGGTAAATAATTATATTGCGATTATTATTCATGATTCTAACGAATATACATGATGATTCAGAATCTTGGTATGAGACTTTTAAAAACCCACTTTTATAGGTCCAGATTAAATTTTTTAATAAATTAAAAATAAGACTTGTTCTTTATCTTATATGTGGCCATATTATTTTTTACCCTTCATGAACTCATCATAAATTGAATATTACTCTTTAATTTGCAATTAATTTTTTTCAGAGAAAATAGTTTCCTTGTGATGGGTATAATATTTTGATTTTTTCATTCATATTAACAAAAAAAAAATTTATAAAAGTGATATTTATATAAAAGTTTTGTTAAAACGTGTTTGTGATTAATTTTTGAATTAATAAGATGATTTATATTTTAACTTAGTATTGTATGAGTAATGTGTGATCCTAATACAACTTATACAAACTGTTGAGCCCAATTATCACATATGAGTGAGACCAATATATCTTATAAACTAGGTGTTCCTAGATATCAGTGGGTGATCTGGTTATTGCATTGGGTGTTCAAATATATCACTATAAATAATTGGGTAATGTGTCTTTTATTTTTAGGAAATATAGAGATATTTATCGATGGTTTTATCCAATATATTTAACTAGGTGAAACATATTTATAATAAGGGTTTAAAATGAGTTTTCATTGTGATTCTCTATGATTGTAGAATGTGGTTAACTTTATTACAATGTCTATATACTTATTCATTGGGAAAAATGTGTATGTGATTTTCATATGTAAAATATTTATTTAATCCTATAAATGATTATTGTTATAATGGTAATTTTTTATTGGGTTTTCTTGTTTTTTAATAAACTAATGTTTTCCTTCTTGTTAAATCCCATAGTGAGTGATTTGTTCTCATAAAACATGATTAAAATATTTCTCAAAGGATTTATGGATGATCTTGGAAAATCCTGAGGTAAATATAAAAGTTTTGAATTTTTATCATGATAATAAATGATATTTTATATTAATTTTTAATATATATCAACTGAGTATAAATGTCCACCTATTTTTTTTGTTTTAAATAGTATGATTTTTTCCTAACTCCACAAAACACATAAACAAAAAATTCAACAGAATTTTAAATATTTGAATGATTTTTTTAGAAGAACTTGAATTTTTAATTTTTAACATTAGGTTTTTATAGTTGGAATCAAAATGGGTTTTATATAACATTGTATATTATGATAGTTTCCTATGGGTTATAGATATTATAATGGGTTTATAATGTTATGGTTATCAATAATTTTAATCTTTTAGAAACAAAATTTAATGCCTCAGGTTCCGAAATATTATGGTGAATAATTATATTTACGGACACATTTATTATTCATTCAATCAGGTGGTATTAAATTTTAGATTGAGAAATTAAATGTATGAGCTAAACATTAATGTTAATAATCGTCGTTATTTTTAATATAATATGGTTATTTTTTAGTATTGTGTCATATTTTTTGAATTTTATATGAATTAATTTATTTTAGAATAGGATATCCAACAAAGTGTGTGATATAAATTAATTTCTAAGTAGACTGTGAGGTTGAACACATAATTGATGAGTGATAAAGAGTCATCGTCTACCATTGTCCTATGTTATTCCATTGCTTGCATAAAATTGATTTCATATATATAATATATATGAAATATAATGTTTAAGTTACTTTTGGGAATATATATTTTATTATATAGACAAAACGGAATGAATAATTGATTTTTTGTTATGTGAATAATGTCATTTTAGAATACATTAAATATTTTAGGAACCCTGTGTGATTTAGGGAAACATAATACAATGGTATTTTATTTGAGGAATAATGATTGTGGTATATTTTTTAGGAACATATGATTTTATTGTGAATTTTATTCTGATTTATTTTATTTATATAAATGATTATCATGTCTTGTATATTATATGATTAGGGTTGTTATATTTTGTTATTAGATGTCAAGAGTAATTTATTATATTTATATATAAATTATAATATAGATATTTGAAGTCTATGTGATCTATTAAATATGATTTTTGGAAATCATGAATAGTATACAATATTAATTTATGAATTCTATTTATAGATAACATTTGAATGATCTATGTTTATTTTTTGGTATTACTGTTTATTTATTAAAATTAATGATGTTTTTCATCATATAAGTTTTTTTTTGGATAATTGTTTTATCTTGTACTGAATATTTTTTTTAATTCCTTAATATAGGTGGATTTGTTTTCTTTTCATGTATTTTATGATCCGTAGAAGTTGATTCTAGTTTTTCAATAATGATGTTATAAAACTCATCATTTGTAAGAAATGATGATTGTTTGGTGGAAATTTATTAATTATTGTTAATAAACATTTCATGTATGTATATCTCCTAATTTTAATAATCTACGTATTGAAATAATTTCTCATCTTTTGGAAAAAAAATTTGAAACAAAAAATTTATTCATTACTTTTCATAGGACGAAATCGTTCACATTTAAACTCATTATTAATTAAAGATATTATTGTGGTTAATATTCTAATGGCCATTTTATGTCCCACTATATATCATTTTATTCTTTATATCATATCTATTTCATTTCCATGATTTCCTATTTTAAAAATTAGTATGTCATTTCTCAGGTGGCATTCATACTATCGTTCTCTCTTTTCAAAAGGATTATTTAGTGATGTGTTTAATGATGTCTGTTTTTAAAAAAAGGTATTTTGTATAGAGAAACTCTGAGTTCTGTATCTGAAGATAGAATTTTTATGATGAAATTTATAAAATAGGGGATAATTTTCCTTCCTAATATTTCTAAATGAAACATATATCTTCTTTATCTAACAAGTTACTCTACATCAGTCATAAATGGTGACTTAAATATTATTATTTAAATCATTATATTATAAAATAAAAGTAAATATAGAGGGAATAAATACTATTAAATTCATTTTGAAATATATAATAGAAAAACAATTTAATAATTAATTTATTTATTCTTTTTACATAAATATTATATTTGTTTAAAATTATTTTTAATCTTCAAAAAAAATATTTTTTATCAAATACTATTTTTTATTTATATATATTTGTGATAATTTAATTAATTAAACTGAATTACTAAAAAAATATTACATTAAAAAAATATTATTTTTGTATCCATAATGACTAAATTATCGAAATTTTTTAAATTTTATAAAAAAAATTGATTTCATAAGGAATAGTGAAAAATACATTTTTTTAAGAATTATTTTCTTTTATATGGTTTACCAAGTAAACATAAATAATTTATTTTATTTTATTTTTTATTTTTCCATTTATAAATAATGTAATTCAATTGTTTTTTTAGAAATGGATTTAAAATTTTAATTTATTATTAAAAGCATTTTATATTTTAAAAGGGCTTTGTTCTGAAAAAATTGTTCATAATTGGTTTTTTCATTTTATTTTTAAATTAAATTTTCCTAATTCGATGATGTTGAATTTAAAAAATGGATTTCATTAATACCATATTTGGTAAATAATTCACTTTTATTTGGTGATAATATAAATAGTAAACAATGTAATTTATTGTTACCATTGTAAATGGTTAATTATGTAATTACTGGTTAAAAATTAAATCATGAGGTATATAAATTTACCATAACACTTAATTAAATATTATTTTATGGGAAATATATACCATAACAATCCAATGGTATAATCAAAAACCATTTGGATCCTCTTGGATATAACTACGTCATTTATAGTATTTTATTTTATGAAAATTCAAACAAGTCATTTTCATATTTTTAATAAGTGTTATATTTTTAATATGGTGGTATCCAGATTCCATGTTCTTCAATAAAAATTATTTTGGAAGATAAAATATTAATATTAATCAGGGCATTTTAGTTTTATTTTTAAGTGATGAGATTATTATTTTAAATGTATACATAATAAAGATATCGTAATTATTCCACTAATGAGTGAAATAAATAAATTATTTTAAAAATATAAAAATAAATATATTTTGATTAAATTAATGTGATATAATAATATTATTGACAAGATAGACAAGCTAGGGATATAATAAAATAGTTGTATAAAATTATACAGGTTAACATAAAATTATAAATGTCAATGCAATGAATAGTAATTCATATTGACATCATGTATATGTTATAGTAAATTAAATTTTACCTAATGATATACCACTATATTAAATCATAAATTATCCATATTAAATTGTATATGGTTTCACATATCATTCATTATCTATTTATGTATATTTTTTCATTTTTTAATAATTATAATAACCATCAATGAGTGAAAATATATTTTGTCATGATAAGAGTTAATGGGGTTTTATTTGGATTAAATCCAAAAGATAAGGGTATAAATTTAAGAAACATAACAAATTTATATAGGATAAAGGTATTTCAACCCATTAACATCTTATCATTGAAATAAATAACTCTTGAAAAGTTGTATTAAAATATTAATTTAAATTAATTTTTTAATTTGATAAAAGAAATTATTGCCCTTCCACTATCTTATAAAAGGGAAAATATTCATCAAATTTCATAAATCATGAACCCAAATTTGGTATGGACATGATGTACACAATTAATTAATATAATCTCTAAAAATGTTCTACTGTTTTTGTTTTAGTATGAATACCAAACTTATAAGTCTTAAAATGTTAAGAAAGGCAGGTTTTACAAAAATGAGGTATTGTTTTCTAATGAATGTTTTAGTATTGTTTTTTCTTCCACATCAGTGAAATATTATAAAAAAATTCATAAAAACGTAACTACAATAACCTAAATATAATAATGATATTATAATAAGTTTGTGGCATTATTACATACTCGAATCTTCAACCCCAGATCTTATAATAATATCCATAATGATACATTCCCAGCTTTTTCTGATAATTTTGACCCAACTATTTCATCTAAAATTTAAAATAAAAATAGTAAACATGGATCACTTATGTATTTGCTGGATTTTTATAATTATTATTTTAATTAGTTAACAAAAAATCACAAATAAAAAATTCACATGACATTAAATAAGCATTTCTTCTTCTTAACCCATCCTTTCATTTTTTTTTACATTAATACATCAACATCATCGATATGAATAACATTGTAGACGCAAATTGTTCAATATCACTCTATAAAACCTATTAAAAATGAAACAGAAGAAGTGTGAGCTCAAATTCTTAGTAATGTAAAACGTAATCATTAAAGATTTAATTTCATTATTGATCATAATAGTGCTTGAGGGTATGATGACATAATCAATGTCAATGAGAGTTTCCTAGAAGATATCATACACATAAAATCCTAGATCATAACATATGAAAAAGTGGAAAAGTAAAGATGTCATGACCCCCTCCCACCAAAGATGCCCCTCCTGAGCTGGCAATGGTGAAAGGGAGATAATGACCCCCGTGTCACACCTCCAGTTGGCCCCGAGGTGGCGACTAGCACCAAGGGTATGAGATTTCACATATATGGGAGGCATTACCCTTTTTATTATTTAGGTTCTGGAGATTGGACAAGTCAACCACCAAAAAGGAAAATAACAAGTGTATAGAAATAAACCCAAACCAATCCCACATGCATGTTAAAATAGTTCTGAAACAAGGTACAAGTACAAGAAATATCAAAAACTACAATACCAAAAGAAACAAGTGTACAACAACTGTAACAACTCCAACTGTCCCGACTAGTAGGGTCTCGCACGGCCCTGGTAGTCCTCCTGGAAACCGGAAAGTAAACATAGGATGAGCATACAAGTATACGAAGTAGGGAAACCTAAAGCACTCATGCACAGGTGGGGAGACATCCTAAAGTCCCGTGAGAAAAACAGAAGAAACCTAGCAAGGAAAACTATCCACCCAACCTCACCTGCCACACTCACCAAAAACACAATCGGAACAGGTAGTAGTAGTATATAAGAACAAGAGTATTGGGTACCCTGCACCATTCCCCATTAATTATCTACTCTTCCTAACGGGGAACATCCAGACACTGCCACACTCTCCCCGCCCGCACACACCTGGGCCTCACAAACCACACATCCCGCCCGCACACCCCTGGGCCTCATAGCCATGTATCCCGCCCGCACACACTTGGGCCTCACACCCACGTATCCCGCCCGCACACTCCTGGGCCTTACAACCACGTATCTCGCCCGCACACACCTGGGCCTCATCCCGAAGATTCTTGGGAAACAGTAAAACCTGCCTGAAGAGTCTTGGGCTAATGCCACCCCAATCGAAACCTACCCAAAGAGTCTTAAGTGTAAGGTCGCCTCATGCCATCACATCCTAGGGAAGAATGAGCAGGAAGGAGCCAGTAACTAATGGGAAAACACCCTCTCCCATGAAATGGGAGTGTTCGGCACTAAGTGATCAACATGGGTGGGGTGTGATAAAACACAAAAGATACAGATACATATATGTATACCAAACACACAGCCCAACCTATGGCTTCTAAACAGAGAAAATGATCATGTGCATCGGCACTTCTACTACGAATCATGCATACAACAAACAACCCCAACCCCATTTAGGTTTTCACATTTCAGCAGAATTAGTTTATTTAGTTCCTTATCTACTGGGAAACCAACTGCAACCAACAATATCAATCATTCATGAAACATATCCCTGCCATCAACAAATAAAGTTAGGAAAACACAAGCAGCAGAACAAGTCCCTTCTTATTAACCAACCAACCCATTGATTATTAATCTCGTTCCATTACCATGACCCATCATTCATTAACTCCTCCACTTTTTATTTATTAATCACAACCCATAGTTCGTTCACATTCAAACCCATCCCTGCAGCCCCGCTTCCATCCACCATAAACACAAACACACTGAAACCCATACATCATTATCCATTTAATACCATTTATCACAGCCTCGCTGCCCATCACCCACATAACATTCACACCATCCCACAACCAAGCCAAATGCATCCCACTGCTCACCCGATTCACAACAACCCACAAAACACACCCTTCACATGCCACGTATCCAAGCCAACACCCACATGTTCATTATTCCATTATGTTCAACCGGGGTGATCACACAAGGGTTCCAGATTTTAAATCATCCAACTTTAAATGATTAACCAAATTCCAAATTCAACGAAGTTTCCATCCACAAAAAACTCTAGAAATATAGGGCAATATTTAATTCTGCAAGAAAAGGCCCCCAATGAACATGATTTTCAGTAGGCATAATCTGATTCCAATCACAACATAATATCACAGGATAAAAATAATGTAACAGAATTCACAAACATCCCATCCCCGTTATATAAGTTATTTATTATCATTATTAAACGGGTTCAACTGTGTTTCCCAAAACAATAGGAAACCCACCCCGCGTGATGCAGAAATTAGAGAGACGAAGTTAAGATCCCTACCTCAATAGGTTCTGATCACAATGCTCCCCCGGATCGACTTTAGAAGATGTTTGTCGGCGTTCGTCACATATGTCGAGTCCCGGAAAAACCTACTCAGGTGGAAGTTGTAAAGGAAAGGCCAAAGGAATGACAACAGATCCAAGCTCAGAAGTTACGCCTCATCGTTACGATCCTGTGGCCGCTGAAGGATCGTAAATCGCAGCTCAGACGAAGAAGTTATGGAAGAAAAAGATCCTTCAAGTCTCTTGGGAGAGCTCTGCTCAAAGGAATGGGGAGGAGAGGGGTGAGAAGAAAAGAAGGATGGGACCCCTCCTTTTATAGGAGAGAAAAACAAAAGTACACGGAGGGTACTTTATGGTACATGGCTTGTACTCAGCCATTTCACATGGTCAACATGCGGCTTCCAACACGGCCTTCAACAGGGCACGCGGCCGTTGACTGGTCAACACACGGCTTGAGGGTAATGCATGTGCGGGGAGGGACTACACGGCATGTAGTGTTGGGTAAATGGTTGTATCCATTTATTTCACATGGCAAGGACACAGCTCCAACATGGCACACGGTCGTTGACTGGTCAACACACGGCTTGAGGGTAACACATACACGGGGAGGGACTACACGGCGTGTAGTATGGGGTACATGGAGTGTACCCATTTATTTCACATGGCAAGGACATGGCCTTGAACACGGGGTATACCTGGAGAGCGGGTACACGGCGTGTACTCAAACTAAACGGTGTGTAGTTTCAAAATTCTAGAATGTGTGGGAAAAGTCCAATTTACCCTCCAGAACACTTCGTGACCTTCTTTTTGACAAAGGAATGGGCCGAAGAGGTCCGGGCCATTACAAAAGTCTCTTCATAATAAATATTTAAATTCCATTGGGTATCAATATATATCATTAAAAACATTATAAACTCATAAAAATAATTTAATTGCATTTTTTTTAAATTGGACCATCCCATTCATAAAACCCTTTTAATAACATTTAATTGAAATAAATATATGGGCTACTTCCAACATTATCATTACTCATTTCATTAGAGAGATGTAATGGAATCTAAAAGAATTATATATTCCACCCCATGTTATGATTTATGGTTATTTCATATTTATAACTTGGACATTGCAATTTAATATATAATGGTATTACCTGGTGCTATCTGGGCCCCCATGTGTTATGTTGTAACAGGGTTACATAAAACTAGCAGGGCTACCACATCGTGTAACAATTCCAAGAACCACAACATGAATACAAATAATAGAAACAATTATTATTTCTTTTATAACTTGAATATCCCTTGGAATAGATTTTAGTATAATCTAAATCCTTTTGTAACATGATTATCCTATATAAAAGAAAACAAGTTACATAAAAATTTATTTGAAACGTAGTTACCCCATGGAAGATAAATAGTTTACTTGATAATCTATTTGAAAACTAATTAACCCATAGAATATAAATGGGTTTAATAAAAAAAATAAACATTTTTATACCATGTAAAAGAAAAGGGTCCCATATTTAACTCATTAAACCATGATTAACCAAGGAAAAAGAAATATGTTCCATAATGTTCATTTTGAAACATGATTAACATGTGGAAAAAGAAATGGAATCCATTAAAATATATTTGAAACAAAAATAGTCAATCTAAATAAATAATTTGCATGGTATCAATACAAAAAATCCCAAATGTATGATATTTAACAATAATTGTTGTGGATGATGATGAATTAAAATTCCATTAAAAGAACAATTATCCCATTCATGTGGAAAATAGTCTATAAACATTATAATGTGTCCAATACCACATTGAAACATTTGAACCACAATCCCAGTAATCTAAATAAAATTAGATTAAACATATAATAAAATGATAATATTTATATTGAAGATATATAATGATAATTGAGCATTATATAAACCTAATAAAGTATAATAGTTGTATAATATAACAAATGTCCTAAGGAAGAATAATTTTGACTTAAACTCAATAATTATTTGGTAACAATGAAACCATGAATCCCATGATTGATATATCCTCAAATGTTTTTGTAATACCAAATTGTTTCATGTATAGGAGGCATTAAATATATTCATTGGTATTATATACACCAAACAACTAAAATTTGTGATGAATGTGACATATGTTTTGGAGAAAATAAAAGTGGCACTAGAAATCCACACAGAATTCGCCTATCATTATATTGGTAATAAATTGATGAAATAATTTTGTGTGATGAATTTAAATCCATGAAATAAAATTTGAAATGTTTAATTATATAATCATTGATAATTTCACATGAATTCTTTATATTATATAAACAATGACATGTATGATGAACCCAAAGAATGGAAATTATGTTCAGAAATCCTTTACTACATGAGTAACATAGGAAACACCAGATCCATGAAACAATAAAATCTATTGAAAATTTTAATATAATTAAAAAAATGAGACTCATCGTATATAAAGTAATACTATATTATATATTCCAAATAAATGTAAATAAGTTCATAATAACAGATAAGTCTTAATGAAATGTAAATTTAGATGAAACCTATGACTATGAGTCTAATTTTTTATTCTGGTAATATATATTCAGGAAAAATAAATTATGTTTCATTATACTAAATCCAAATTCATTTGATAGGTTTATTGAAAATATTATTTCTCCAATATATATGTTTTATGAAATTCATCATTAGTAATGTTTATGTTGTATGTTTTGACCAAATTCATCTTATATGTCAAAATTGACTTTGATAGGTCATCAATGGTTAATAAGGATATTATTTAAACATATAAAGAATATTTAACCTGAAATAATTATCACATTTTAAAATAAATTATACTTTTAAAATCATACAAAAAATTTGGTTATGAAAAATGAATGAACATTACGATCATTGAGATACAAGATTGTAGGTATGCATGAACAACATTTCGATTTGTAAATGATACTTAATGAAAAAGGTAGAAAAATTTTGACTAAAAATATTTGAAACTAAATCATAAATAAAATATTATTTAATTATATATACATATAAATTCCATTCCTATGATGTGGTGATGAAAAATGAAGAATCATATCACTTCGAGGATACAAACATCCACATGACCCCAAATGATGTTATCACTTTTTTATTGATTATAATGGAAATAAGAACATGATATGTTATATATATAGATTTATAATTAATTCCGGAATATAATAAATATATCATTTATTTTTATTAATCAAATAATCAAAACATTCCATGTAATGGGTAATATATCACATAGCTTTGAGGAGATAGTAGTTCACATGTCCACAAACTATGTTATCATATTTCAAAAAATAGAACGAATGAAGGTATCTATAAAAAAATAATTCTAAAATTATATCCAAAAAATAAATATAATTTTTATCATATAATAAAATTGATTACATCATTATTCTCGACTGTAATGGATGGTAATGGAAGAACGAATGCCAAAATGTTTCAAGGTGGTAGTCCACCGTACACAAGAATGATGATTCATTAACCCATTTGATGGAAGGGTGTGATGGTGAAAGTAAAAACATATCATAAAAATTTATAAATATATTTAGGATAACTTTTTATAATAAAAACATGGAGTAAGAATAATTTGATTGGCTAGATAATGAGATAAAATAAAATTTATCAATGAAGTATGTTTCACCTTTTTTGGGAAACACCTTTTATTAAAAAGGGTCTTCCTTGGTTTTCATTATCCACAAATTGATTATTCTAGGTTGAGAGGATTTATTTATATAGAATATTTGTGTAGGGTATGTATAATAAAAACATCATGAGATTTGTGAATAATTGGGGATGTGGAGTTCCAATTTATAAGGTAGTGAGACTTCCATTCTTGTAAATATAAAACGGTAAACACTGTTGGGAGGTATCCCTTACACCATCTACCCATGATAATCAACCATATCAGATAAAAGTTACTATATGGTCTAATAATGATTATTAAAAAGCGTTTTTAAAAATATATATAGGCCATTTGGCTACATAATATTATCATTTATCCACTAAGTAATCTAAATGTTTTACCTTAATCATTGTATTTAAAGTAAATTTTATTCACTAATATTTATTAAATAACTTCAAATAAGATTAAATGTAATTATAAATTATTATGATTTTAATTATTTAATAAAATTTTCAAAATTCCAATATTTTATGTTTTATAAATAAAATTAGAATTAATCTGGCATGTAGGATGCGAGAATGAGTTTTTAAAGTTAAAAGATCAAATGGTTGAATTTTTTTTAAACATTTTCAATGTGAAATTGATTCCAATGAACTATATTTGAATAAATTAAATAAATTATTTATCTTTTATATTTTAATATAAATTAATAATATTATTTGACAATAAAAATAAATTAATTTGTAAAATCAGTTTTCAGTTAATAGTTGATGTTGTTCGCTATTAATCAAAATATAAACGATCTTATATTAATTCCAAAAATTAACCAAATGCAATTTTCTATATTCATAATTAAAATTTCATCTTTATTTTTTCAAATAAGTAAAATAAAATTGTCAACGATTATATTTAAAACTAGTATGCCTTTCAAATAAAGTAATAATAAATTTTAAATATATAAAATTTTTTACGCTTAAAATTTGATTTATTCTTATCTAAAGCAGATAAAACATATTGGATAAATTTAAGAAAATTTATATAAATATATAACATATAAATCTCCTTAATATCATTTAATAATAGTTATTGATTAATTTGTTGTGATAAAACTCTATCTATAATATAAAAATAGTGTTTCATAGAAACAAATCCTTTATATTCAATTAGTATTTATTTTCATTTATAATTAATTAGTTACCAATGAATTCATTTCAAAAACATATAATAATTAATATCAAAAAACAATAATTAATCATATCTATTCCCTAAATTATAAGACATAGTTGATAATTATTATCTTAAATTAATAATATTAATAGTATATTACTATCTGGTAAGACTCAGTCAGCCATGTAACACAAGTTGCCGAAGAAACTCAATGTTACGTGAAATGAAAGATAAATATGATGTTGTGTTCAATTAATTATATACTATTAATTTAATGTTTCACAATATATAAAATATTAAAATTTAATTTTAGTGAACATATTTTTTAAACTATCAATATTTTACATATTATTCCCTTAAAATTATTTTAACACATGAAATTTGATATTGTTATTAATGGAATAACTTTTTAATAATTAATTTATTGAAACTAACACCATAAATAGTGTTAATAAAATATACAAATAAAAGGGAAATGTTCGAACAAAATATTCACTAAAACTACACATATCTTTGATTCCTCATAGTGGAAACATAAGTGTGAATTAAGGTAATTATTAAATAACAATATAGAGCTATTTAGGAAATTTTTCATTAACAAGTGAATGACCAATTGAAAAATATGTCATTTAAAGGAATTAATTAGTGATTATGAAAAAACACCGATTAATTAGAATTGAATGTACCTAGATAATACTCATGTTTCAATTTAATTTTCATAGAGTTATATAATTCTCTTACCATATGGAACAAATAAAAATTAAAAAGGATATATAATTACCTATTGAGTATAAATTCATACATTCATTAATATCAAAAAATAACTCATCCATTTATCCAAATTATAAGTATTCCTAGAGAATTTTTTATTCCTGAAACACAATTATCAAATTTAAAACACCACATATGATATAAAATTTCAAAAGACTTTAGACATTAACAAAAATCCAAAAATTTAGAACACTGTAACATAATTCAAAAAATGAGTAAACCATCAAATTATCCACCAATCATAAAAATCCAATATTTATAAAAAATGTTAATAATAAACTATCAATAATTAATTATCCTTATAATTCATCAAACATTTCATAACTAGTATTTAAACACAAAGATAAGAAGTATTTGATGTTATATTCATAAAATTTTAATCAACCATTATTTATCTTGTAAAATCAAATATTTTATTTTAATTAATATTAATTATAATTTTTAATATTCTCTTACTAATAATGAAATAACATGGGAAAGTGGTAGGCACCACTACCTTTTTCCCATTGGTTGTTGGATCATTCGCCAAGTAATTTCTGGATGAAACAATATTTCACCAAACCATTGTGTTTTCCCTGATTTTTCATTAGTTTTAAAAAATAACTCCTCCCAAAAAACACTTAGTTTTGATCCTAGTGATTATAATTACCTCCAATAGATCTTCTCAAAAAATCAATTTAAGACATCATTTCATAAAACCCCATAGGGTGTCTATTAATTTGAATATATGATCATCCTTAATCATATATACTTATGATGATATCCATAACCCTAAGATAACCCCACATGAAGACATAATAATCTATAAATTTATATAAACCAACCATTGATATCAACATGAATAATAATTAATAACCACTCTAGTATATTGTGATAAAATTCCTAACTTTACATTCCCAACATTGATACCGATAAATTCCACTCAAATTGTTAATCTAAAAATTAAAACACCAAAAGTAAAAAATTGAAAACATAAATATTGGAGGACCATTTTGGTATAGTGTTTTATAAAAATAAGTCAATCTCAAACATAATAAATTTTAATGGCATTACAATATAATTAATCCTTATTAACCCATCAATTATTTACTACATTATGACATCATAATTATTAATATAAAATTAAATATATTAATAATTTTATCAATATGATTATTTAAAACCTAGGGTAAAGGAAACATAAGAATCATGAAATTAGATGCTCAGTAAGGTTAAAAGTTTTCATTAACCACTAGATTTCATCAACGATCATATCAGTTCATAATAGTGTGATGAATAATCAATGTGATTGATTGATTCATAAAATAACTCATATTAATAAATACCTCGATCATCAAATATGAAGACACCCCAAGAGAAAGAGTAATCAGAATCAACAATTTAGTGTAACGTGATATCAATATCGATTATTAAGAAACATTATATACTCAAAAAAATCCATTATAACTCTTTTTTTAACATGAAATGTCAATTTCATAATCCAATTTCCAAATAATTTCAAACCCCTTCTAATTTTAGTAACCATATGCCTCACATCCAATATTATTATTAAAACATTTAGTATATAGATAAACTATAATCACCTGGTGCTATCTAGGCCACCCCATATAAATTTTTAATGGATTTTCCGTAGAGATAACTAAGAAAGTCAATAATAAGTTATAATGGGCTTACGTGTATATATATGAACCACCCTATTTTAGGATTTAATGGGATTTTCTAAATCTATCTAGGCCACACAATCATGTAAGATTTATAAGATCAAAACATGAATAAAAAAAATATAAACGATAATTATTCTCTTGAAAACAATATACTACAATAGAAAAATGAGTATCCTGTAAATATATTTTTAATATTATTAACCGTTGGAAATGAAACCAGCTCCAAAATATTATATTCGAATCATGGATA
Source organism: Viscum album (assembly GCA_963277665.1). Classification (NCBI taxonomy): domain Eukaryota; kingdom Viridiplantae; phylum Streptophyta; class Magnoliopsida; order Santalales; family Viscaceae; genus Viscum; species Viscum album. Next base: position 859,567,730 of record OY728152.1, on the reverse strand, counting down.
CCCTTTGGAAGTGAATCGAGTTCCCAAATAAATCTATTTGAAAGAGGAATAAACTCTGTAATAGAAATCAGTTCCATAACATTATCTTTGAAACATTATTATACCATGAAAAAGAAATATGTCCCACAACAATATCATTTCAACATTATTATCCCTTGTAAATGAAATGTGGTCCATGAAAATCTCTTTTAAACATGATTAACCCATGGAATAAAAATGATTCGTTAACAATATCATGCAAAAAATTATAATCCATCCAATGAAATAATGATTTTTTATTCAATAAACCATACCCCCAATGAAGTAAAATTAATAACAAGGGTTGTTGATGATTATTAATGTAAATTAGTTTTAATGGTTATTGATAACATTTTTGAGTAAAATAATCATAAAATATTAAAGTGTCACATACCATAGTTCATAAATCGAATTACGATATTCTTGAGTGGAATAAAATTAAATTAATTTTAGGATATCATGAAAATATGGAGACTACTAATATAACATGTCAGTAAATAATTCTATACACTTAAAAAAATATAATAGATGTATAACTTAAGAAACATCACAAGGAAAATTGTGATACAAATACATTAACGTTTTGGTGACATAAAAATAGTGAACCCCATTAAATGTATATCCTAAAATTGAAATATAAAACCAAGAAAAATTATTGATAATAATCATCTAATATATTCATGGGATGTATATACACCACAAAAAGAAATTAATACTGAATATGGAATAAGTCTCCTAGAAAATTAATTTCAGAATAAAAATCCACAAACAAAGATTGTATCATTGGAGTGAGAATAAATAGATGAAATAATTATGTGAGGAAAATGTAAATAAAAAATAAAATTCAAAATTTATAAAAACAAATTAATATTTCATTTTAAATATATTCTTTTTTTAACATGACCAATGACCTAGAAGTTCTTCGCAATGTTTTAAAATTGAGTTTTGAAATCTGTTACTACTTCAGTAACTTTTTCATCTTGAGATTTGTGAAAGAATAACATCAATTGAAAATTATAATTTCATGAAATAAATGAATCTATCGATATAAGACAACAAAGTGTTATATATTTACATGATAAATTTAACTATTAATATAAAAACAAATAAGTCTCAAAGGAATTTAAATTTAGATGAAATCCCTTACACTGAGTCTGATTGGTCATTTATTTCTACTATATTCCTAAGTTATAATATTATGTTAATTTTTTACTCTATTAGGAATATTTTAGAAGTTTATTTTTCTATTTATTTCACATATAAAAAATTTATATTCGATTACATAATAAATAATTATTATGTCATATGTCTTGAAAATATTCATGTTACATGTCAATACTATCTTTCATTGGTCATGTAAGGTTAATGTAGTGATTATTTAAAATATATATAATAAAACCATTACATAATAGATTATAATTTTTAAATAGATTAAAATTTTAATATCACATTGGAATGATGATTATGAAAAATAAACCAATGTTGTGATCAAGGAGATGGTATACTTTTCGTAGGCGTGAGCAACATTCTAAATTCTCAATGATCATTATGGAAAGAAGGAAAGTAATTTTTATAATCAGAGAGTGAAAATTATATAATAAATTCCAAGTTATTTCATTATATATTATCATATATATCATTCTTTTTATGTGGTGATGAAAAATGAAAAATCACATCACATTGAGGAGGCAGTAGTCAACTTTTCCACGAACGAAATTATCATTTTTCTGGTTTGTCTAATTGAAACATGAAAAATTATATTTTATATGTAAAGGTTGGAAATTATATCATTAATAAAATTAATAAAAAATTTAGAAAATTTTTAATTAAACCCATCAATAAAACATTCAATGTATGGTTTGAAAGTATCACATCACATTGAAGAGGTGGTATCCCACACATCCATAAATGAAATTATATTATTACCACAAAATAGAAATCCTAAAGGTATCACTTATATAATAAAAAATAAACATAAAAACCTCATAAATATAGTTTATATCATATAAGATAGTATTTCAATAATTATTATCATCATTGAGAGATGGTAATGGAAGAACAGACTACATCAGTTCACAAGGAGGTAGTATGATGTACAAACATGTGGCGATTTTGTATCCCATTTGATCCTAGTGTGTAAAGGTGTAGGTCAAAAACAAAACATACCAACATATCTATATATTTAGTATAAAAATGTTATTATATAATTATGCATTAATAATAATTTATTTTTTGATAAATAAATAAAAGAAAACTGATCGTTGAAAATTGTCACATATTTTTCCGGAACTCCTTTCGGTTTTCACAAATAGACATCCTTCAAGTTATTTCATCCATAATTTATGCTTCTGTGATGATATATGTTATTTTTATACCTTATATGGGAAGGGTATCGATGTTACAAAGGGGTTTATAATTTTAATATGTTTTCAGGTTGTGTGCCTTTTTATAGGGGAGAGGGAGTGGCCTTCTTGTAAATATAAAAAGGTAAACACTATTGGACTGTATCTCTTACATCATCTTCCCACAATAATAAACCAAATTAATGAAATATTGGAAATTTTCCAATAATTGAAAATATATGGTGTTTTTAAATGTTTCTCTCTCATATTTATAATTTATATTAATGTATAACCACCAAGTATACACATTATTTCGATGTAATTACATTTAAATTTATTTAAACCCACATATTGGTAAAAAAAACTATGCTTACCATAATAGATATTATAAATTATTCTAATTAAAAATGTTGAATAAATGTTTCAAAATTATAATCACATATGTTTTATAAATTAATTTAAAATTAATCCCACATATGGGATGATACGTACAGTTAAAAAAAGAAAACATCAATATATTGAAATGTTTTTAAAAACAATTTCAATGTAAAAATGATTCCAATTAATAAAATTTGATAAAATAATTTAAAATTGATATGAAGATATGATAAAAACATTAAAAAAATAATTTATCCCTTAAAATTATTTGTAATAAAATGTTGTTCTAAATTTAAATTGGATGTCATTCATGATAATTGAAAATATGATTGTTCTCATAAAAATACCAAAAATTTACCCAAAAACATTTATATTACACTCAAAAATATATATATTATTTTTTTACTTATTTATATAATTGTATCATTTGTTTGGAAACATGTATTCCATTATATGGTTGAAAAAATGCCTTTTAAAAATAATTACCTTTTTATGCTAATAATTGGATTTATTCTTATATTAATCCTATAAATATATTTGGATGAATCACTTTTCTTTAAATATATACTATATAAATTTACTTAATATCTCTTAGTAATAATTATTAATTTATTTTATTAATATAATATTTTCTCTCGGCTATAATAACGTTTTTTTAAAAACTCTTCCTTTATATTCAATTGGAATTTATTTTTATATCTATTTAATTTGTAACAAATTATTTAATTTAAAAAAACATATAAACTATTCTAGATAATTTTTTAATCGAATTATTTTCCACAATTCCATTGGGTAGGTGATAAATATTAATTTAAATAAATAATATTTATTAAATATTCCCTTCTGGTATGTGACGACCATTCATGTAACAAAAGTTATTGGGATAACTAAATTATATATATAATACATGAAAAGCATGGTATTATGTACATTTAAAGTAAAATTGGGAATTCCATGTAACAAAATCAATAAATGAATATAAATTAATTTTATATTATATATTTATTTAATTATCATGATGATATAATAATAACCTACATAAATATATTCGTCTATAATATTGGAAATAAATTAATTGTCTGTGTGTATGGGGGACTACAATCTAACTATAATAAACCATATGTTCACAAAGGTAAATATCATTTGATTTTTCAACGTGACTACCAATATAATACCAAATAATAATGTAAACTTTTATCAGGGTGGTTAGAGGTGTGTCCAAGAATCATTCCGAGCATGGAGCTCCAAAAGGAAAAAAAATAATGGGAAACATTGTTTGTCTACAAACATGTAACCCACGGTCCCCAAATGTCCATGTAGTTCAAAATATGGGATATATCCATTTATCATAGTCTACACAGGGTTAATCAAACTGTTCACCTAAATGTGATTTTTGACACAATTAGAAGTAAAATAAGAACATCATGACCATGGTTTGGCCAAACCATGTGGCCAAGCTGTGCTCCATGATTTGTTGCGGGTGAAATGATCATTTTTCTCCCTCACATAATGTTATAAAACAATTTACATATTTTGTTCCACATCCAGTGTACTAGAACCCGCTTATTCTCATTTGGGATAATGAAAACATCAATATAAGGATTAAGATGACATCCTCATCTGATGTCTCTTCTTTAATCTATTAGAAGCATTGGATCCATCTGGGTAAGCTCTTATAGACTCAATTTTCTAATATAATATTATCATTCTATAAATTGTTTTATTTATGTTCATGCCTATTTTGATTATTTTTATTGAATTTGATATGTTTATTTAATACAACCCATATTGCTACAAATTAGAGGAAAAAAATTATCAAGTTGTCATTTATGGTCTTGAATTTTATGGTCTTGAATTTTATAGTCTTGAATTTTATGGTCACTTCATCTTTCCTTTTAGTATTGTCATCAGGTAGCTGTGCCATTGTACTAAACGCTGGACATTTCTAATAATTTCAATTATATTGACTCAATTATATAATATTTTTTCATTTCATCTTGTTATATTATTTTGAACCATGTTTTTTGTTTTATAGGTTTTTTTATACACTTTTGTACAACCCTTGTCTGTTCCATATAGAATCGGCCATTATGGCCAGTTGGTTCAAAATTCATGGAATTCCTAATGAGCTAATGTCTTGGGATTTAATTTAATTTTCATTTGATGCATAATTATTAAATGTAACCAAGAGATCCTCATAGGTATATTACCTTTTATAATTGGAATTTTAGATGAGGATAGTCTATTTATTTCCCATGTTACCGCCAATAGGAAACATTGTACATATAAATGTATTTTAATGATATATAAAATCAAATGTGTTAATTGACATGAAACGGATAATGCAAAATGGGATTCCATAAATAAATGGATCTTTGTGGTTTTAAAGGGAATGAGCCTATGTAATTGTATGTCAATGCCTATTTCTTAAGATTTATAAAATTATTATTATGAATTGCACTATTATAAATGTAATTGAACATGGATATCATTGAATATGAGAATTAATGCCTCATTTTGAAAATTATGATAATGATTATTTCTTATTTAAATTTAAAGATAAATAATTCTTATGAATTTTATTTCATTTTATATATTTTTATTTGGGTAATGAAATTCATAACAAGTTATGCCTTATGTATTATATTATATATTATTTCACCTAATATATATATATTGGATAGATTTAGGGAATGAATTTGAGGTACTAACCTATTACAGTCATAAATATTTTTTGTCTTCCTATATGTTTTGTTTGATTGGAAGGGACCATTGTGTTTGAAAAATAATAATTCTTCCTTACATTGGTTTTGGAGTATGGAATCTTGAACCAGTGATAATATATGGTATTTGGGCTTTATACACCATGTTCCATGAGTAGATTGATTCCATAATGGCTCTCTTGATATCCCAAGTGTGGTTTCATGACATCACTCACTCTATTCGGATGTTGGGAATGTACCATATTGCCTGAGATTATTAGTTCATTAGGATTTTAATGTTTTTTTAAGTTAACCCTCAGCCCAGTCAACACTAGTATTCTAGGTATACGGACACTTACATCTTCACATACATGGTTCATATAGGTTTGATTAATATATAATATTATTCTATATATAACAATAAATCTATGGACTGATCAGATGATTTATAGCCATGTTATGAAATATTTATAGTTGTTAGATGTCCCTTAGGAACCTGTGTGGCATGATTATTTATTTTACCATTTCATTACTTATTCTGTAATTCTGGCACAATTTTTAGTTATGATCACTTCTTGGATAACTAATAGAAATTGTGGGTTGTGGCCTACTGAGATTTTATATCCAATACTACATTCGATACTTTAGTTACCAGATAAGAATATTTGTTAACAGGTACTAATTAATGAATATTCTCTATTACTAGTCTTTGACATGCTTACCATTAGTTGGATCATATGAGTAGAGGATAAGGAATATGATTGAGGTTATTGGAGTTGTTTTTATTTTTAACTTTTATTCTATTTTGTATCATTCTTGAAACTGCCTATTTCATTTATATATCATAACATTGAATATAAAAACATTTATCAGAATATTCCATAAGTTATTTTGATTTTATTATCCGTTCTTTAGTTTATTATCTATCATTGCTTACTTATTCAATTTTTTGTTTATGTTTTCAATTTTTATCTTCACAATCTATTTATATTATGATTCTAATATTGATTTTATCTATTATTATATTTTATTCCACTAAAATATTAGGTTATTTTTTCCCCAATATACTAACTTTACTCCCTTCCTGTTAGTTAGTAGACTCTAGTATATGCGGATCTGTTCATGAGGCCATGTGACCCACAATCTTGGGGCACATGTTATGTGGTTCCTAGTTCAATACATTGCAATGTGTTATCAGAGTGGGTTTTTTCCCCTTATCTTAATATTTGGGTATTATACAGTAGACAAGTTGTTAAATGGATTTGGAATTTTACATGTTCTTAGATGTAGCTAACCCATGTACATGGGAAACCTAAATTTCATGGGACGGGAAATGGATGTTACTAATTATACCATTTATTTTTTATATGACATCACCACTGGGTGATGAACTGCAGTAATGGTGTCATTTTCATTTTTGTTATTTAAATGGTATTTCTTTCTCTTAGACCAATGAAATATAGTATTTTCAATAGTTCTATCATCATAATTTGAAAAATGTGATTTATAGGCCTTGTATATTGTCATGGAATGTTTATTTTTAGAATGAATATACCGGTTTAATATTTATTGTTCCATGAAAATTTATTGAATTGTGCGGAAACAATATGCATGGATTGGAAATTTATTTGATACATAAAGTGCCTACCTTGAAATATTTTTTTTCCAAAATAGGTAAATGTGGATACCCTAAGAATTAATTTATAGAATGTTGAGATATGGACCAAAGGTCACATGATCTAAAATTTGTTGTGGTGTGGGTCATATGGATGTAATGTTTTTATTTATATGGGGTATAAGACCTTATAGATTCAAAAAATGAAAACCATTTGATTCAACCATTATAAGTTATTAATATGTTTGAAAAATAAAAAAATAAATGTGAATTATAAATAATGAGAAACAATCTTATATATATCTAAAAATATAGTTACACCTGAACCTGACAATTGTCGTGGGTAGTTGGTATCATTTACCATTATAAGATTATTTGTGGTCTCTTATATCTTACAAACCTAGATTTTGAAGTAGGAATAGTAGAATAGTTGTTTTTATAGGAAGGATTTCTTGCAATCCTAGTTGTCTAAATGATATTTTATAATGGTATTAAATATCATTTGAGGCAGGTGCTCAGATTTTAGTTTCATGGAGCCTCGAAATCAACTTTTTGTATACCCAGAGGGTTGTGGTGACCATTATAATAAGGTGAAAGGTATTATCCCACAAGTGGATCATCCTCCAGTGCCACAAGTTCCACCTATTCATGTTCCTAAAATTGGAATTGATGCCTAGTTCCATGAGGATTTCCTCAAAATTTTACAATCGTTGCAAAGTGTAGTTTAGTCTTCCCTAATCATGGTAGAGTTGACAAGTGAGATTCTACCAAATCATCCTCCCACCTTCTCGGGTGATGGAAAACCACATGATACATTGTTTTCTCTCAACAATATTATAAATATATATAATTAATCATATATAGATTCCTCCTAAGAAGAGGGTCAAGCTAATAGTGTGTATTCTTCATGATACATCCATGAGGTTTTAGGACGTTATCACCCTGGCATATCAGCTTGGTGAAATGGTATGTGAAACTTTATAGATGAATATTTTTAACTAATTATTCCCCTATACTATGAGGGATGGAAGATTTTAATAATTCATGAAACTACATAAGAGGATTATGTAAATTATGGAAAAATCTAACCATTTCATTGAACTAAAATTGTTCTCTCCTACTCTAGCATCTAATGATTTAATGACCGTCATGCTATTCAAGGATGAGATAGTATGTGCTAATTGATTACATTTAAAACTGTTTTGATTGAAAACCATCTCTGAAATCATGAAACAAAAAATTACTATAGAACCTAAATTTAGGGAAGAAAAAGGTTTGAGTTAGGGGGTTCTGTCACGACCCCCTCCCACCAAAGATGCCCCTCCTGAGCTGGCAATTGTGAAAGGGAGATAATGAACCCCGGGTCCCGCCTCCAGTAGGCCCCAGGTTGGCGACTAGCACCAAGGGTATGAGTTTTCACAAATATGGGAGGCATTACCCTTTTTATTATTTAGGATCGGGAAATAGGACAAGTCAACCACCAAAAGGAAAAAAGAACAAGTTTATAGAAATAAACCCAAACCATTCCCACATGCATGTTTAAACAATTTTATAACAAGGTACAAGTACAATAAAGATCAAAGTACAATACCAAAAGAAAATAAAGGTACAGAGACAGCAACAAATCCAACTGTCTGGCTAGTAGGGTACCGCACGGCCCTGGTAGTCCTCCTGGAAACCTGAAAGTAAACGTCGGGTGAGCATACAAGTATACTCAGTAAGGAAACCTAAATCTCTCGTGCACAAGTGGGGAGAAATCGTAATGTCCCGTGAGAACAATAGAAGAAACCTAACAAGGAAATCTATCCACCCAACCTCACCAGCCACACTCACCCAAACACAATCACAACAGGTATTAGTAGTATAAGAACAAGAGTATTGGGTACCCCGCACCATTTCCCATTAGTTAGCTGAACGTCCTGACACTGTCATAATCTCCCCACCCGCACACACTTGGGCCTCACAACCACGTATCCCGCCCGCACACACATGGTCCTCACAACCACACAACCCGCCCGCACACACCTGGGCCTCACCACCACATATCCCGCCCGCACACACCTAGGCCTCACAACCACACATCCCCGCCCGAAGACACCTAGGACTCATCCCGAAGATTCTTGGGAACAGTAATAGTAACAGAACTCTCTCCCAAAGACACCTGGGCCTGAAATCAAAACCTACCTGAGGAGTCTTAGGTGTAAGGTCACCTCAAGACATTATAGCCTATAAGCCTGCCCGAAGAGTCTTGGGCCTAATCACCCCAATCGAAACCTACCCGAAGAGTCTTGGGTGTAAGGTCGCCTCAAGCCATCACAGCCTAGGGGAGAAGGATCAGGAAGGAGCTAGTAACTATGGGAAAACACCTTCTCCCATGAAATGGGAGTGTTCGGCACTAAGTGCTCAACATGCGTGTGGTGTGATAAAACACAAAAGATACAGATATATATATGTATGCCAAACACACAGCCCAACCTATGGCTTCTAAAAAGAGAAACTGAGCACGTGCCTCGGCACTGCTATTACGAAGCATGCATACAACAAACAAATCCAACCCCATTAAGGTTTTCACATTTCTGCAGAAATTATCTTATTTAGTTCCTTAACTACTGGGAAACTATCCAAAACCAACCACTTTAAACGTTCGTAAAACATATCCCTGCCATCCACAAAACATGTTAGGGAAACACAAGCAGCATAACAAAACCCTTCTTAACAACCAACCTACCCATTGATTATTATTTCTCTTTCATTACCAAGCCCCATCATCCATTAACGCTTCCACATTTATTATTTATTAAACACAACCCATAGTCCGTTCACATTTAAACCCATCCCTGTAGCCCCACTTCCAACCACCATAACCACACCAAACGTCATTATCCCTTTAATACCATTTATCGCAGCCCCGCTGCCCATCCAAACCACAACAGCCCACAAAACACCCCCATCACATGCCACATAACCAATCCAACACCCACATGTTCATTATTCTATTTTGTTTAACCGGGGTGATCATACAAGGGTTCCAAATTTTCATTTAATCAGCCAACTTTACGTGATTATCCAATTTCCACATTCCACAAGGTTTCCACCCATATGAAAATCCAGAAGGAGAGGGAAACAATTAATTGTGTAAGCAGAGTCCCCCAATGACCATGATTTTCCGTAGGCAGAAGCTCATTCAATTCGCAGCATAATATCACAAGATATAAAAAGTAAAGTAACAACAATCACAAACTTCCCATCCCCCTTATTTAACCAGTTATTATCTTTAGTTAAGGTTCAACCATTTCTCATGAAAACAAAAAGGACACCCACCCCGCATGATGCAAAAATTATAGAGACGAAGGTAAAACCCCTACCTCAACAGGATGTTGATCGCAACGTCCCCCCGGATCAACCTTAGAAGACGACTGTCGGCGTTCGTCACTTTTTTCGGGTCCTGGAAAAACCTCTTCGGGTGGATGTCGGAAAGGAGAGGCCGAAGGAAAGACAATGGACTTGGGCTCGGATGCTCCGCCTCGTCTTTACGATCCCATGGACACTAACGGATCGTAAATCGGAGCTCGGAAGAAGATTTTATGGAAGAAAGAGAATTCGAGTCTTTTGAGAGAGCTCTGCTCAGAGGAGAGGGGAGGAGAGGTGTGAGTTGAAAGGAGGAGGGGACCCCTCATTTTATAGGCGTGAAAAGAAAAATTACACAGCGTGTACTTATGGTACGCGGAGTGTACTCAGCCGTTTTCACACGGTCTCCACGCGTCCTCCAACATGATTCAGCGGCCATTGACTGGTCAACACACGGTTTGAGGGTAACGCATACATGGGGAAGGACAACATGGCGTGTAGTTTAGACACACGACGTATACTAATTTATTGCACACGGCAAGGACATGGCTCCAACACAGTACACGGTCATTGACTGGTAACGCGTACGTGGGGAAGGACTACATGGCATGTAGAACTGGACACACGGCGTGCACCCATTACTCCACACAGCAAGGGCACAGCTTGCAACACGGGGTGTACCTAGAAACGGAGTACACGGCGTGTACCCAAACTACATGGCGTGTAGTTTCAAAAATTCTAGAAAGTGTGGAAAAGTCCATTTTACCCTCCAGAACACTTCGTGACCTTCTTTTTGACAAAGGAATGGGTCGGAGAGGTCCGGGCCATTACATCATATACCTCTTAAAACATTCTCGTCCCCGAGAATTCAAAAACCAACCCAGAGGAAACCCAACAAGATACCACTTAGGGTTCTCGTTATAATAGGAACCCAACCAACAATCCTAATCATATGTGTTAGGAATTCCTTCTCCTATGTCGAGATATTATCCGCTTTAGGCGGCACTGACTCGCCTGCATGGGTTTAATCGCATCCTCATTAATGCGTCTCGATTAAGAATTGGGTCTTCCCACTTTCATACATTAGGATTTTTCAACTCGAACTAACCCCAACACCACATAACCAACACACTTCCTGAACACGTGGGTTTGGAAAATTCCTTCACCTATGTCGAGATATTATCTGCTTTAGGTGGCACTGACTCGCCCGCACGGGTTCAATCGCATCCACATTAATGCATCTCGATTAAGGGTCAGGTTTTTCCCTTTCCCACACATCTGAACTTGTTACACATTACCAGGGAACAAGGAAACAAAAGGTCTCACAACTGACAAGCCAAGAATTCCATATAACAAGGGTACAGAGTACAACATCAACACATGCTCAGAAGAACAAGGGGAAAAACAAAATTCAAAAAGACTCTGGGTACTGAGTGTGCATCCGAGTCTCCCGTTCCCAAGTGCTCTCCTCAAGGCCGCCATGCAACCACAACACATGAACCAAGGGAATGGTTCGTCCACGGAGCACCTTCTCTTTAGGATCTTTGATTCTAACTGGTCGTTCCTCGAAGGTCGCATTGTCTCCCATATCCAACTCTCCTCAGTCGATAACGTGAGAGTCATCGTGTAAGTACCGACGAAGCTCAGAGACGTGGAAGACGTCATGGACTTTCTCCATCTGAGGTGGTAGGGCCAGCTGATATGCCACCTCGCTGACTCGCCTCAACACCTCAAAAGGTCCGATGAACCTTGGTGAGAGCTTGCTCCCTTTCCCAAACCTATGTTGCCCCTGTCGAGGGGTAACCTTCAAGAACACATGATTTACCACCTTGAACTCCAAGGGCCTCCTCCAACGATCAGCATAAGACTTCTGTCGATCCTGAGCCGCCTTCATACTCTCACGTACAAGCTGGACCTTCTCTGTGGTGCTCTGCACTACCTCTGGCCCAAGAGAACCTGTCTCACCAACCTCTTCCCAGCAAATGGGTAAACGACATGGCCTTCCATACAAAGCCCCAAATGGTGCCATGCCAATAGTATAGTGGAATCTGTTGTTGTAGGAAAACTATACTAAAGGTAAGTGTCATACCCATGATCCTCCGAAATCCAGAACACATGCTCGCAGCATGTCCTCCAGCATCTGGATAGTCCGCTCTGTCTACCCGTCGGTCTGGGGGTGGAAAGCAGTGCTAAGGCGTAGCTGGGTACCAAAAGCATGTTGTAACCTACTCCAGACTCGTGAGTTAAACCGAGTATCCTGGTCTAAGATGATAGTCATTGGAACTCCATGAAAATGCACCACTCATCTACGTACCTCTGTGCTAAGGTACTCATCGGGCCCGACTCCTTGATTGCCAAGAAGTGAGCTGATTTCGTCAGATGATCCACCACTACCCAGATATAATCATAACCACCCTGAGCTCTGGGTAGTCCTGTGACGAAGTCCATTGAGATTTCATCCCACTTCCACTTCGGGACATCTAAAGGATGCTACAAACCACTAGGAACACGGTGTTCAGCCTTCAATTGATGACACACTAGGCACTTAGCCTCAAACTCCACCACTACCCGTTTCACCCCGGGCCACCAAAACATATCCCTTAGGATTCGGTACATTTTTGAAACTCCTGGATATACCGCCAAGGCTGAGCTATGGAACTCATGGAGAACTCCTTCATGCATCGCCTCTGGGACAAACAACCTTCCATGGAAAAGCATCTGATGTCGGCTGTCCTCTGACCATCCTTCTGGAGCGTTCCCCTGATCGACTCAATCTCGCATCACTTCTGCCTCGGAGTCCCCCCACTGAGACTCTTCCACCTGCTTCAACAAGGATGATTGCATCATCATCTAAAAAAACAGCCTCTAACACCTTCTACCCTTGCATCCAAGTGCAAGGCAGCCAACTCTCCCATTGCCTTCCAAGAATCAGCAGATTCCCGAACCACTTCCTGATGCGACTTCTTGCTCAGGGTATCAGCCACAACGTTTCCCTTACCTTCAGTGTAAGAGATCTCGAAGTCATAGTCTTGGAGAAACTTGACCCATCTCCGCTTCCGTAAGTTCAGGTCACGCTGGGAGAAGATATAATGTAGGATTTTGTAATCTGAGAAGACCACAAAGCGCTCCCCAAAGAGGTAATGTCGCCACAACTTCAGTGCGAACACTACTGCTGCAAGCTCCAGGTCATGGGTGGAATTTTTACGCTTGTGAGGGTGCAACTGCCTAGACCCATAACAAATCACGCCCTTCTTCTGCATCAGCACACACCCCGGAGCAGGGCCAGAAGCATCACAAAACGCTTCATACAACAACCCCTCTTCTGGCAACCTGAGTATGGGAGCACTGACCAACTTCTCCTTCAGGTAGTCAAAAGATTTATGGCACTGCTCGCTCCACAGGAAGACCTGGTTCTTCCTCGTCAAAGCTATCAAAGGAGCAGCAACTCGAGAGAAGACTGAAACGAACCTCCGATAGTAACCTGCTGACCCCAGGAAACTACGAACTTCTGCCACACTCTTGGGTGCTGCCCAAGAAACAACTGCCTCCACCATTGACGGGTCCACTGACACTCCATGCTGAGACACCACGTGCCCAATGAAGTGTACTTCTTGTGTCAAGAACTTCCACTTCGACAATTTCCCATAAAGATGGTGGTGTCTAAGAACTTCCAAAACTGCCCTGAGATGCTCAATGTGCTCCTCCTCTGATCTTGAGTAGATCAGGATGTCATCGATAAACACAATGACGAACCGGTCCAGAAACTCTCGGAAGACAAAGTTCATAAGTCCCATGAACACAACCGGTGCATTCGTAACTCCAAACGGCATCACTAAAAACATGAAGTGCCCATACCTGCACCTGAAAGATGTCTTTGAGATGTCATTGTCCTTCACCCTCAGCTGATGATATCCTGATTGTAGATCAATATTAAAAAACCAACTTGCACCCCTCAGTTGGTCGAAGAGATCATCTATCCTTGGGAGGGGGTAACGGTTCTTGACCGTTACCTGGTTCATCCTTCGGTAGTCTATGCATAGCCTGACACCACCATCTGCCTTCTTCATGAACAAAATTGGAGCACCCCATGGTGACACGCTGGGTCGAACAAAACCCTTCTCCATCAGATCGTCAATCTGAATCCACAACTCCCGCAACTCCGAAGGTGCCATCCGATAAGGGGCCATTGAAATTGGTCGGGCACCAGGTTGTAAGTCTATCCCGAACTCAACGTCACGTCAGGGGGGTAGAGTCACAACCTTCTCAGGAAAAACATTGAGGAACTCCACAACAACCTCTGGGACATCCATCATCTCTGTATCAGCTGGAACCACTGATAACCCACCGAACAAGGAAAGGAGAGGCTCCACACGCCAGATTCCCGCCTGATAGCTCCTCTTGCAAACAAAAGATATGCACTTCCCATCCACATCGGAGAACATGACTCTTCTCTGGAATCAGTTGATAATGGAACTAATAGAAAACAACCAGTCGATGCCTAGGATGACATTGTATGGATTCATCTATAACAGAAGAAGTTCTCCACTAGATCAATGTGGTCCCAACGTCAGCCCACATCCCCGGCAAACACAAGATACGCTGGTCTGGCCCCCAACTAGTGTACTCAGTACCAGTGGTATGGAAAGTCTCTCTACATCTAGTACCAAATCATGGGCTAGACTAGGTGGAACAAAGGAGTTAGAAGCTCCCAAATCGAACAAAGCAGAAACAAGAGGGTTGAACAAAAAAATCGTACCTCGTACAACCTCTGGTCCCGCTAGAGCTGCCAACTCTGCTACGTGCAACTGTCCATGCCTAGCTCCTCTGCCTCTCTGATGTCGTCCACTTCCCCGACCACGCCCTGGTCGAGGTCCCTGAGGAGCACCCTCAGGTTGTCCTCCTCTCGCAAAGTCTGCCCTTGGAGGAGCATGGTCCTACTACTGCTGGAAGGGCCTCGCCAGCAACCGGTGCTCCTGAGGTGGGTGCTGAACCTGCCCACCTCCACCGTACTGAGCTCAGGTAGGGCACCGACTTTGAACATGCCCGAAAATTCCACAATAAAAACACTTCGGTACCGGGATCGTGGAAAAGGGACGAGGACCCGAAGATCTGAACTGGAACTGCTGGGGCATGCTCCCCACTGGCCTGAACCTGGAAGGTCCTGTTGCAGGAGACCTACTCCTGACTTCCTTCCCCTTCGACGAACCTGGCTGAAACACCTCACGCGGTTCACCTCCCAGCGAGTGCATCCTCTCTACAACCTCGACCTTCTTCTGCACTGCCAAGTACGTCGGAAGGGTAAAGGGGGTGACAGCATACTAGAGTGAAGGACGGAGCGCCTCCTCCAAATGTCTTGCCCGAGACTCCCCATCCAGAAAGAGATCTGGAGCAAAGCACAGGAGATCCTTGAACATGATCCCCATCTCTTGTACAGTCATACTCCCCTACTGAAGGGAGAGTAACTCCTGCCGCTTCTCCGCCTTGATAATGGAAGAAAGGAATTACTCTCGGGATTACATCACAAAGTCAGCCCATGGAACCTCTACCTCTATCCTCTCTCCGAGGTAGAGCATCCACCACTGTCGCGCCACACCTCTCAGCTGACTGACTGCTAGGGGAACCCAGTACTCCCTCGGAGCACAGATCTAGGTGAAAGCGATCCCTAGCTCCTCAAGCCACCCCTCTGTCTCTATATCCGAAGTACTACCCTCGTACTTCTTGAGGGTTTTCCGCTGGAAGGAACGAAGACTCTTCTGCCACTGGCTATCATCCTCCTCTCGGTCAATCCTCAACTGATCGACCGCCTGGATCTGCTGGGCCTCGGCCATTTGAGCCACCTGGGGACGACGTCCATGTTCCATAGTTCTATGGTAAACAAGGATCTCCTAAGCCCAAGTAGTAAGGAAATTTCTAAAAGTTTTAATTATCATTTTATTTCAATTTCTTTCTGAGAACACCAAAATCGAGTAAAACACAATCATGATGATGCATGTACCTTTCCTAGGGTCTCTACCCTACAATAAAGGTGTTCTCACTTGGTCGTTCGGTAGGCTCAGAGTCCTTGCATCGGATCATGGGGGGCCCTAAAATCCCGTGTCCTAGCCGGTCTTCCCGGGCCTATGTCACACACCAAGATTGACTAACATTGTTGCCCTACCATCCCATGCAATCCTCACTATGCCTAACTCCATACTCCATCCTATCTCTCAACCTCCCTCTGATACCATTCTGTCACGACCCCCGCCCAGAAAAGATGCCCCTCCTGAGCTGGAAATGGTTAAAGGGAGATAATGACCCCCGAGTCCCGCCTCCAGTAGGCCCCGGGTTGGCAACTAGCACCAAGGGTATGAGTTTTCACAAATATGGGAGGCATTACCCTTTTTATTATTTAGGATCGGGAAATAGGACAAGTCAACCACCAAAAGGAAAAAGAATAAGTGTATAGAAATAAACCCAAACCATTACCACATGCATGTTTAAACAATTTTATAACAAGGTACAAGTACAAGAAAGATCAAAGTACAATACCAAAAGAAAATAAAGGTACAGCAACAACAAAAAATCCAACTGTCCGGCTAGTAGGGTCCCGCACGGCCCTGGTAGTCCTCCTAGAAACCTAAAAGTAAACGTAGGGTGAGCATACAAGTATACTCAGTAAGGAAACCTAAAGCTCTCGTGCACAAGTGGGGAGAAATCCTAATTTCCCATGAGAACAACATAAGAAACCTAACAAGGAAATCTATCCACCCAACCTCACCAGCCACACTCACCCGAACACAATCACAACAAGTAGTAGTAGTATAAGAACAAGAGTATTGGGTACCCCGTGCCATTTCCCATTAGTTAGTTGAACGTCCTGACGCTGTCACACTCTCCCCGCCCACACACACCTGGGCCTCACAACCACGTATCATGCCCACACACACCTGGGCCTCAGAACCACACATCTCGCCCGCACACACCTGGGCCTCACCACCACATATCCCACCCGCACACACCTGGTCCACACAACCACACATCCCCGCCTGAAGACACCAGGGCCTCATCCTGAAGATTCTTGGGAACAGTAATAGTAACAGAACTCTTGCCCAAAGACACCTGGGCCTGAAATCGAAACCTACCTGAGGAGTCTTAGGTGTAAGGTCACCTCAAGAAATTATAACCTATAAGCCTGCCCAAAGAGTTTTGGGCCTAATCACCCCAATCGAAACCTACCCGAAGAGTCTTGGGTGTAAGGTCGCCTCAAGCCATCACAGCCTAGGGGAGAAGGAGCAGGAAGGAGCTAGTAACTATGGGAAAACACCCTCTCCCATGAAATGGGAGTGTTCGTCACTAAGTGCTCAACATGTGTGCGGTGCGATAAAACACAAAAGATACAGATATATATATGTATTCCAAACACACTTCCCAACCTATGGCTTCTAAAAAGAGAAACTGAGCACGTGCCTCAGCACTGCTATTACAAAGCATGCATACAACAAACAACTCCAACCCCATTAAGGATTTCACGTTTCTGCAGAAATTAGCTTATTTATTTCCTTAACTACTGGGTAACTATCCACAACCAACCACTTTAAACGTTCGTAAAACATATCCCTGCCATCCACAAAACATGTTAGGGAAACACAAGAAGCACAAAAAAACCCTTCTTAACAACCAACCAACCCATTGATTATTATTTCGGTTTCATTACCAAGCCCCATCATTCATTAACTCTTCCAAATTTATTATTTATTAAACATAACCCATAGTCCGTTCACATTTAAACCCATCCCTACAGCCCCGCTTCCAACCACCATAACCACACCAAACGTCATTATCCCTTTAATACCATTTATCGCAGCCCCGCTGCCCATCCAAACCACAACAGCCCACAAAACACCCCCATCACATTCCACGTAACCAATCCAACACCCACATGTTCATTATTCTATTTTTTTTAACTGGGGTGATCATACAAGGGTTCCAGATTTTCATTTAATCATCCAACTTTACGTGATTATCCAATTTCCACATTCCACAAGGTTTCCACCCATAAGAAAATCCAGAAGGAGAGGGAAACATTTAATTGCGTAAGAAGAGTCCCCCAATGACCGTGATTTTCCATAGGCAGAAGCTCATTC
Organism: Viscum album; assembly: GCA_963277665.1. Classification (NCBI taxonomy): domain Eukaryota; kingdom Viridiplantae; phylum Streptophyta; class Magnoliopsida; order Santalales; family Viscaceae; genus Viscum; species Viscum album. The sequence goes on along the minus strand of OY728152.1, from coordinate 859,549,204 downwards.
AATTCACAGCATAATATCACAGGATATAAAAATTAATGTAATAGCAATCACAAACTTCCCATCCCCGTTATTTAACCAGTTATTATCTTTATTTAAAAGTTTAACCATTTCTCATGAAAACAAAAATTATACCCTCCCCGCATGATGCACAAATTAGAGAGAATAAGGTAAAACCCCTACCTCAACAGGTTGTTGATCGCAACGCTCCCCCGGATCAACCTTAGAATACGTCCGTCGGTGTTCGTCACTTTTGTCGGGTCCCGGCAAAACCTCCCCGGGTGGAATTAGGAAATGAGAGGCCGAAGTAAAGACAACAGACCTAGTCTCGGAAGCTCCGCCTCATCATTAGGATCTCATGGCCGCTGACGGATCGTAAATCAGAGCTCGGACGAAGAAGTTATGGAAGAAAGAGCCTTTGAGTCTCTTGAGAGAGCTCTGCTCAGAGGAGAGGGGAGGAGAGGTGTGAGTTGAAAGGAGGAGGGGACCCCTCCTTTTATAGGCGTGAAAAGAAAAAGTACACGGCATGTACTTATGGTACACGGCGTGTACTCGGTCGTTTTCACACGGTCTCCACGCGCCCTCCAACACGGTTTCGCGGCCATTGACTGGTCAACACATGGTTTGAGCGTAATGCATACGCTGGGAAGGACTACACGGCATGTAGTTTAGACACACGGCATGTACTCATTTATTGAACACGGCAAGGACACGACTCCAACACAGTACACGTCCGTTGACTGGTAACGCGTACATGGGGAAGGACTACACGGCGTGTAGAACTGGACACACAGTGTGCACCCATTACTCTACACAGCTAGGGCACGGCTTGAAACACGGGGTGTACCCAGAAATGGAGTACACGGCGTGTACCCAAACTACACGGCGTGTAGTTTCAAAAATTATGGAAAGTGTGGAAAAGTCCATTTTACCCTCCAGAACACTTCGTGGCCTTCTTTTTGACAAAGGAATGGGCCGGAGAGGTCCGGGCCATTACAGGTTTCGAACCTAATGCTATCAGTGGTTCATTATATGGGTGAAATATGTGATTTGATGCTACACATAGAGGTAGAAGTAATCAATCTCTTCATGAATATATATTTCTTATTTATTAGATCTACAAGAAGTCAGAGCATAAATAACCACAATGTCCATGTATAAGGACCCGACCTTAAAACATTACATAATCTTGAATTAAATGAATAATTCACATTGAGGATCTTATAAGGTATAGAGTTTAAGGGAATTTGGACATAACTATTACATCTCAAAAGATTAAAAAGTAGACACTGCTACCCAGTATACAATTTTTTTACAAAACATGAACTCTTGAAAAAAATTGTCATGTTTAGTTCCATGTTTAAGACAGCCTGAATTTTCCTTGATCCCATCCTTGACTCTATTCCACATTATTTCTTATGAAAATCATTTCAAAAACATGGGATGAGCATAAAAAACTTAGTAAGGGATACACAAAGAATAAAACTGTTAGTTTTTCAAAACAACAAGTAAACCATGAATACATTAACGTAATAATTAATTTTCATATTTATGAAGTTGTAAATAGCCTTCACTGAATAAAAAATCATTACTTGCCCTTTTGTAACCAATATATTTCCATAAAACCAATATAAAGAACACACGACATATAAACGTAACTTGGGACATAAACATACTTAAATGGAATAACCATACGGTCGACTTCCACACATATCACTAAATGTAATAGCCATATGGATGACTTCCATACCCAATGCATTGGAGGTTATAACGTAACCACCCGTCCTGGTATTCAAGGCATCACCCATCATATGGATTTTCATGTAACCACCCGTCAAACATCCAAGTACCATTAAAAAATTATAAGACATAAAACAAATATAAAGGAAAGAAAACATTTCCACATTTCAATCACAATATATCACTTAAATATATTGACATAACAATTCCATTATCAAAACCATTTTCAATACCAAAATAAATAAAAGAGTATATGGTATTTATTTTCATTTAAAAACATTACGGCTTGTTGAGGAAGCCAAATATCAAATAATACTCACGGTGGGGGAAAAGTTCGTTGTCATCGCTGATGTTAAAAGAAACATTCATTTTTTTCATTTAGTAAAACACTTCGTATAAAAATATTCCCTTTGAAAAGTAAAGGGTGTTTATATAGTGTATAAAATAAATTTGTGTATTAAAACAAAATAAGCCTCAATGAAAGGAGATTGAGACGAAGTCCCTTACCTCATGTCTGAATTGACTCGATCATTCTTTAATCTCCTGAATAATAAACTAAAGTTAATTTCTACTTACTTAAGAACCATTTTCAAGTTTATTATTCCTTCTATATCACTTATTACCATGTTATAGATATTATGTAATCATTTAACTTAATAATGTTCATTTTGTCGATATTTGGTACTTGAGTCAAAAATGGACTTATTATAATTACACGTTTTTCATGTGGTCAAAGGTTCATTATATCGAAAATTATATTCATGATTTTGGTATCATATATATCATATATATCAAACATATACTTGTATTTATAATATTACATAACATTTAGAGGTAAGAAATGAAATGCACCGTTCATGGAGACGGTAATCCGTACATAGGCATAAACGCTACTTCCATTTCTATTTCATATGTAATGGAATTAAAACATAATGATACATAGTAGTATTATAATCCTAGTATTTTATCATATATAATATCATTAAATCTATACTTTATATGTACCACATATGGTATGAACGAGTCATATCTTTTTGAGGGGGCTGTAGTTCGTACTTCCTCTAATGAGATTATCTCGTTTACCCATAATGGAAACCATAAAGGCTTGCTATATATGGAAAATAAAGAAGCATAATGAAAACAAAAACATAATATATATCATATATAAATACAGTGCCATCATAATGGCCACCATGAGAGGCGGTTGGAGATATTTGAGCAATCGTCGTTTCGTGAGGTGTTAGTTTTCCATCCATAGAAACAATATGTTCTCCATCCATTAGATGGATGTGTGTGTAAGTTTAGTATGAATAAATCTCATAAAAACATCCTAGTATAATGAGGATACTGGTGTTGTTACAAAATAATGGAATAAAAATAGTTTAGGGGTTGGATATGTAAAAGAAAAGAAAACAATTTAAGAGAAATTATTACCTTTAATTTGGGTAACTCCATTTGGTTTTATCCAAAGAACTTCTTGAAGTTCCTTATTCCAAAGGTAAGGCTTCTAGGATGAGGAGAAGAATGTCGGGAGATTAATTAGTTAGAGTTTGGATGAGCCAAAATACTTGAGATGTGTGAGGAATTGGTTAGCAATGGTCTCCTTTTATAAGGGGTCGGAGGGGCTCTTTAGGAAAGTGGGAAAACATTATTTTATTATATAATTATATTAAACTTATAATGGTCCAAAAATCATTATAGTCCAAGATAAGATTACTCATGGTTGAAATAAAATCCTGAAATAGGAATTGGACTGGTTTTGGATAAGATTTTATGCATTACATCTTATTTATTTAAATTATTTGATGTCTAAAAATTAGAAAAATACCATGATGTATGAAATATTTTTATCTTTATAATGAATAATTATATTCGAAAATATAATTTATATAACACCATATAAAAATTAATTTACTAAAAGATATTTGCTTTTGTCATTTTTGCCTTTATTTTAAGTTAATAAATCTAAATTGTCATTATCACACCCAAGTGGCTTAATGGGGTCCCAAAATCGACCCAAAGATGCCCATGTTCATAAATGACTCAACCAATAAGGTTTGGACAAGTGTTAAGATAATTTTGAATTGTTATAATATTCTTTTAAACTTGAATAACCCTATTTACCTTTTACCGCGGTAAATAAAAGTCAAAAGTTACTATTCACCAAAAATTATTTTCATTTTAATGAACCAAATTTTAGTTACTAATAACAACCATGTATGTCAGATTTCTGAAATTCAATTCACAGAAGTGGTAAAATTTCATTTAAATGAAAAAGTTATTTTTCAACTACTACTAAGTGGTTTCACTATTCATCAAAAATTGATGTTTTTCAGAAAAGGACCAAAAATTCAGTCTAAGCTATATTTGATAATCCTAATTCAAAAATGATGTTTATTTTTCCAAATTCAAAAAATAAATGTTTCATTAATTAATTTTAAAATTAATTCCCATTGTTAAAACAAATAGCGTGTTTTTTAAGAAACAATAACTATCAAAATATTGACATTTTTTATGTCCAATATCAAAGTGAAATTAAATCCAATGACCAAAATTGGATTAAATGGTAAAAATATATTCTAATTATAATTTAAAACAAATTAAAAAGATAATCTAACCATATAAAAAAATTAGATTAAAAGGCACTTTTGAATTAAAATACAATATTTTCACTATTCATTAAAAAATGAACTTTATCAGAAAAATCCCAAAAAATTACACAAATTAAATTTTGATGTCCCCATTCTAACCAAGGATTTTATTTGGTCAATTAGAATGTATTAATGTTACCAAAACTATATTTAAATAGGGCTCTCCATTAAAAGGCGGTAAATCGACCTTTTAATGTAAATTATGCTTAAATTTAGATTCATTAACATTGTAAGCCTCTAATTTTTTATTGAATAAATGTAAATATATTTAAAAATCATGTATAATAATATTGTAGTTAGTTTTGTTCCTTCCCACCAATACAATGGCTAGAATTTAACTACCATTTAAAATAATAATATATTATTATTAGTGTGCAACGTAAGATTTCAAAGAAACCCGTTGTTGCATATCGGGTACGCTGTTGAACATAGAAACCCCTTTAAAGTAAAATTAAGATTTAATTCTAAAATATTAATAAATATTAAATATGTCTTATTCTTTATTTACCTGGGATGTTACATCCTTCCCCACTTTTGATAATTGCGTCCTCGCAATTTTACTTATCAGAATAAGTGGGAGTGTTTATCCCTCATTGCATATTCAGATTCTCACGTTTCCTCTTCAACCATATGGTTTTTTTCACAAAACCTTTACCTATTGAATTACCTTATTCTGCAACACTTTCTCTCTTCGGTCAAGAATCTAGACTGGTTGTTCTTCATAAGAGATATTCTCTTCCAACTGAACTACCTCTAGGCTCAAAACATGTGATGGATTTGGCATATACTTTCTCAATATAAAAACATGAAAAATATTTTGTACCTAGGATAAACATGGAGGTAAACACAGTTTGTATGCAACTAATCCAACATTAATATAATTTCATAAGGTCCAATGAACCTCTGACTCAACTTCCCTTCTTACCAAAATGCATCACACTTTTCCATGGAAAAACTTTGAGAAAGATATGATCACCTACCTCAAAAGAAAGATCCTTCCTCGGATTATCTGCATAACTTTTTTGTCTTCTCTGAGATGTTCTCATGTGCTTCTGAGTCAACGGATCTTTCTCGGACATCTCTTCTACCAATTCTTGTCCCATTTGATTCCTTTCAACTACTTAATCCTAAAAAGCGGGAGTTCGACAACACTTTCCATATAATGCCTCAAATGGATCCATCTGTATACTGGAATGAAAACTGTTATTAGATGAAAGTTCAACCAAAGAAAAATGTTGGTCCCAGCTTCCCTAGTAATCCCTCAAACAAGCACGTAGCATATCCTCCAATGTATAAACTGTTCGTTATGACTGCCCATCTAATTGCAGATGAAAAGCTATACTAAAATTTAATTCAGTACCCAATGACTTCTGAAGGCCTTTCCAAAAGTTAGAAGTAAACATGGGATCATGATCAGATACAATGGAGAGGGGAAATCCATGCAACCTGACTATCTATTTAACATAAAATCTAGAAAGTTGATCTAGACACAATGTATCTTGAATAAGAAGTAAATGAGAATATTTAGTCAATGAATCAAAAATAACCCAGATTGCATTATTACCTTGAGATATCTTTGGTAATCCCACAACAAACTCCATTGATATATTTTCTCATTTCAACTCTGGCACCGGTAGAGGCTGAAACATCCCTTTCGGTAACTGTCGCTCTGCTTTAACCTACTAAAAAGTCAAACACTTTAAAGTAAAATCAGCAATATCTCTTTTCATTCCATCCCACCAGTATTACTCTAGAAGATCTCTGTATATATTAGTACTTCCAAGATGAACTAAAAACGGAGAACTATGAGCTTCACATTACTAATCATTCTTCAAATATGAATCACAAGTCACACATAATCTCTTTCCAAATCTCAAAACACAATAATTATCAATGTTAAAATCAGATAACATACCCTTCTGAACCGAATCTACCTTTTTCTACAACTCACTATCTTCCTTCTGTGCTTGCTTAATTCTGTCTGATAGATATGATTTCACTGACACCTAAAACAAAACAAAAGAATTTCATGCACCAACAACTTCTATTCAAAAGTTCATCAAATCAAAAACCAAAGGATCTCGTTCCAAACGTAACATGGTTAATGAAGTATTACTTTTTCGACTCAAAGCATCACCCACTTTATTTTATTTTCTCAGATGATGAAGGATCATGCAATCATAATCCTGGATTAATTCAAAACATCTCCTATGTCTCATGTGCAATTATTTCATAGTGAATATATACATTAAACTTTTGTGATCAGTATATATTTCACACTTCACTCCATACAAATGATGCCTCCAAATTTTTAACAAAAAAATAACAGCATCTAATTCCAAATCATGTTTAGGGTAATTTAACTCATGAGTTTTCAACTGACGTGAAGCATAAGGAATTAACTGATCTTTCTGCATTAGGACACAACCATGTTATTTCAAAAAAGAATCACTATAGATAAAAAACTCACCATTTCTGGATGGCAGTTCCAAAACTAGAGCATTCACCAATCTTGTTTTCAATTCCTTAAAAAAATCATCACATTCTTTTGTCCAGATGAACTTAACACCTTTTTGAGTTAACCTAGTCATTCGACTAGATAACCGTGCAAACTTCTCAACAAACACCTAGTAATAACCTTCCAAACCTAGAAAACTTTGAATCTCAGTTATATTTTTGGGTCTTGGCCATTCTTCAACAACATTTTTTAGCAGGATCAATAGTTATGAAAATTTTTTTAAATAATGTGACCAAGGAAAGAAATTTTTTTCAACAAAAACTCACACTTGATGAATTTAAAAAATAGTTTCTTTTATTTTATGGTTTACAAGACAACACTTAAATGACTTTCGTTTTCCTTTATACTTTCAGAATAAACCAAAATATCATCAATGAACACAAGCACAAACTTATCCAATTACTAACAGAAAATTATATTCATATGATCCATGAATAAAGCAGGTGCATTGGTTAACCCAAAAGGCATAACTACAAATTCCTAATTGCCATATCTAGTAAGAAATGTGGTCTTAGAAACGTCTTATTCCTTTACTTTCAACTGATGGTACCCCAAACTCAAGTCAATCTTCAAAAAATACTGAGCTCCCTGGAGCTGATCAAATAAATCATCGATATGAGGCAAAGGATACTTGTTCTTAATGGTAATGTTATCCAATGCACTATAATCAATTCAAAGTCTCATTGAACAATCTTTCTTTTTATGAAAAAAGACAGGATAACCCCATGGTGATTTTCTATGTCAAATGAATCTTTTATCTAATAACTCCTGCAATTTCTTCTTTAACTCTAAAAGTTCAATTTGATCCATTCGATAAGGGGGTTTCGAAACTGGCTTAGCATTAGGAACTAATTCAATAGTAAATTCAACTTCTCGATCTAGTATAATACCAGGCAACTCATCAGGAAAAACATCAAGGTACTCATTTATCACTTGTACATCATTAATCTTAATAGTTCCGTTGTTTTCAACAATATGTGGAATGTAACATTCATTTCCATATTTTTCTAGTTTCTCAGCTTCCTGATATGTTATCAAAATCAAGGGTTCATTATTGTACACAAACTGAAAATATTTCTGAAAAGAATCCTCTTTATCCCTACAGTCAATCTTATCATGATAAATAGAAATCCAATCCATTCCCAAAATAACATCAAACTCTACTAGAGGCAAAACAATAAATTTTTCAGGTAGTTTCTTTCTGCACACAAGTACAGTAAGGTTATTATAATTTTTTTTTCTCAACATTTCCTCCAGGGGTTTTTACCATAATTTCAGTATTCATATCATGAGATAGAATTCCCAATTTACTAGAAAACTTACCATAAATGAACGATTGTGTACACCCTGAATCAAACAACACATTGGCATAATCTGAACAAACAAACAGTGTACCTGATACTACTTCTTTCGATGGCCCAACATCTGCTGAAGTAGTTGCAATGGATTTTACCACCCCTTTCTGCTTCTAGTTCCTTTGTTTTCAACAATATGTGAAAGGTAACATTCATTTCCATCTTTTTCTAGTTTCTCAGCTTCCTGATATGTTATCAAAAGCAAGGGTTCATTCTTGTACACAAACTGAAAATCTTTCTGAAAATAATCCTCTTTATCTCTATAGTCAATCTTATCATGATAAACAGAAATCCAATCCATGCCCAAAATAACATCAAACTCTACTAGTGGAAAAACTATAAGTTTTTCAGGTAGCTTCTTTATGCACACAAGGACAGGAAGGTTATTGTAATTTTTTTTGTCTCAACATTTCCTCCAGGTGTTCTTACCATAATTTCAGTATTCATATCATGAGATAGAATTCCCAATTTACTAGAAAACTTACCAGAAATGAATGATTGTGTACACCCTGAATCAAACAACACATTGGCATAATCTGAACAAACAAACAGTGGACCTGATACTACTTCTTTCGATGGCCCAACATCTGCTGATGTAGTTGCAATGGATTTTACAACCCCTTTCTGCTTCTAGTCTTGCTTCTTTCCCTCAGTTGAGTTCTTCTCTGGACACTCATTTGCATAATGACCCATTTCATTACACTTAAAACATCTTACTGATGGCTTTTCATTTCCTGCTTGATCATCTTCCTTACAGTTACAAGCAATATGGCCAGACTTACCACACTAGAAGCACTTTCCAGAAATTGATAAGCATTCTCCGAGATGCTTTTTCCCACACTTCTCACAAGATGGATATTTAGTTTTCTTACCTCCAGGATTCTTTGATGAATTCTTCCCCTTTTCCTGCTAACTGGATCTCTTATTCTGTTGTTTTTCAAAGAATACTTGATCATCAACAAACTCCATTTCCACCTTCTCCACACATCAAAAAAAAAATTAATAAATTTTGAACCCAATAGTGGCTAATGCTCTTCAATATCGTGGCATCATTCCTAAGTAAAATCGATTTATCATACAATCCAGATCTCAGATGAAATTTGGTTCATACCTTTCCAGTCTAGTGAACTTTGCTTCATAAGAAGCCAATGAGTCATCCTCCTGCCTCAATTCTAGGAATTTTTTTTCGCATCTTAAGACAAACGACCTTAGTAAAATATTTCTCAAGAAACATACCTTTGAATTAATCCCAATCAAGAGCATCAATCTCCCCACTATCCCTGATATTTTTCACCAACGGCTACCATTTATCAGCTTCTCCTTCAAAATGGTAAACAGTGAGACTAACCTTTTGATGTTTTTAACAACCCATAACATCGAAAATCTTTTCCAGTGCTTTAATCCACCCATCTGCTAGCACAGGGTCAGATGATCCTCTGAATTATGGGGGATGTTTCCCTTTAAATTCTATACTAATAAAAGGTTCCTCTACGGTTGATCTGGCTGATCTCATGAATTGATACCACCACCATTTATAGCCTTAGTCAATTGTTCCATCACTACAACAAACTGTTCAGTTCTTATTTCGACCATCTCAGGTTACTGATTTGGAAGGTTGTCTTCCTCCTGATGTCATCCCAACATAGCTTCCCTATTTCCTATGGGGAAAACCATTCTAAACACAGAAATATCTTAGGCAAAGAAACATGGTATTCTGTAAATGCTATATGATTTCAATATTAACATAAATTACTTTATGGATATTAATTTAACAATACCCTAACACCTAAAGTTGTCTAAACCGACCTCGGATGCAAACTATAAGTACCCGACCATAAAAAATTACATAATCTTGAATTAAATGAATAATTTACATTAAGGATCTTTCCAGTTTTATAGTTTTAGATAATTAAGACATAACTATTACATATCAAAAGATTACAATGTAGAAAATTCTACCCAGTGTCCATTTTTTTACAAAACATGAACTATTTAAAAAAAGAGTCATGTCTAGTTGCATGTTTAAGACAACATGAATTTTCCTTCATCCCATCCTTGACCCTATTCCACATTATTGCATATGAAAAACATTTCAAAAACTTGATATGAGCATAAAAAGCTCAGTAAGGGATACATAAAGAAGAAAACTGTTAGTTTTTCAAAACAACAAGTAAACCATGAATACTTTAACATAAGTAATAATTTTCACCTTTATGATGTAGTAAATAGTCTTCACTGAATAAAAGATCATTACTTACCATTTTTTAACCAAAATATTACCATAAAACCCATATAAATAACACATAACATATAAAGGTAACTTGTGACATAAACATACATAAATGGAATAACCATACGGTCGACATCCACCCATATCACTAAATTAAATAGACATACGGCCGACTTCCATACCCAATGAATGGGAGGTTGTAACGTAACCACCCATCCTGGTAGTCATGGAACCACCTGTCATTTGGTTTATAATGTAACCAACTGTCAAATGTCCAAGTACAATTATAAAATCATAAGACATAAAACAAAATTATAAATGAAAGAAAACATTTCCACATTTCAATCAAAATATATCACTTAGATATATTGACATAACAAATCCATTATCATAACCATTTTCAAGACCAAAATACATAAAATATTATATGGTATTTTTTTTAACATTACGACTTGTTGGGGAAGCCAAATATCAAATAATACTCACGGCGGCGGAAAAGGTCATTGTCAATACTTATGTTAAAATAAACATTCCATTTTTTCATTTAGTAAAATGCTTCATAGAAAAAGATTTCCTTTGAAAAGTCAAGGGTTTTTATACAGCATATAAAATAAATTCTTGTATTAAAACAAAATATGCCTCAATGAAAGGATATTGAGATGAAGTCCCTTACCTTGGGTCTGACTTGACTCGATCGTTCTTTAATCTCATTAATAATAAACTAAAGTTAATTTCTACATTCGTAAGAACCATTTTAAAGTTTATTATTTCTTATATATAACTTATTACCATGTTATAAACATTATTTAATCATTTAAGTTAATAATGTTCATTTTGTCGATATTTGGTACTTGAGTCAAAAATGGACTTCTTATACTTACATGTTGTTCAAGTGGTAAAAGGTTCATTATATCCAGAATGATATTCATGATTTTGATATCATATATATCTTATATATCCATCATATACATGTATTTATAATAGTACAAAACATTTAGAGGTAAGAAATGAAATGCACCGTTCATGGAGATGGTAATCCGTACCTACGCATAAATGATACTTCCATTTCTATTTCATATTTAATGGAATTAAAACATAATGATACATAGTAGAATTATAATTCTTTTATTTTATCATATATAATATCATTAAATCTATCCTTTATACATACCACATATGGTATGAACGATTCATATCACTTTGAGGGGGTGGTAGTCTACACTTCCTCTAATGAGATTATCGCTTTTACCCATAATGGGAACCATAAAGGCATGCTCTAAATGGAGAATAAAAAAGAATAATGAAAACAAAAACATAATATATATCATATATAAATACAGTACCATAATAATGGCCACTATGAGTGGCAGTTGGAGATATTTGAACAATCATTGTTTCATGAGGCGTTAGTTTTCCTTCCACATAAACATTATGTACTTCATACATTAGATGGAGGTGCGTGTAAGTGTAGTTAGAATACTTATCATAAAAACAACCTATTATATTGAGGATACTGGTTTTGTTACAAAACAATAGAATAAAAATATTTTATGGTTTGGATAAGTAAAATAAAAGAAAACAAATTAAGAGAAACGGTTACCTTTAAATTGGGTAACTCCCTTTGGTTTTATCCAAAGGACTTCATGAAGTGCATACTGCCTAAGCTAAGGCTTCTAGGAGGTGGATAGTAATGTAGGGATCATAATTGGTAAGATTTTTTAAGAGCCAAAAGGCTTTAAAGGTGTGTGGAATTGGATACAAATGGTCTCCTTTCGTAACGGGGTGGAGGGGCTCTTTAGGGAAGTGGGAAAATATTATTTTGTTATATAATTATATTTGGTTTCTAGTGGTCCAAAAATCATTATAGTTGAATATAAGAAGACTCATGGTCGAAATAAAATCATCCAATAGGAAGTTTACAGGTTTTTGATAATTTTTTAGGCATTATAATCTTATTTATTTAAATAATTTATTAATGAGGTATACACTGCATCATTATTGTGTCATAAATAATTTAAAGTATTTGATGTCTAAAAATTATAAAAAATAACATGATGTTGGAAATATTTTTTTATTAAAAATTATTATTTATAGTCAAAAATATAATTTATATAACACCCTATAAAAATTATTTTACTCAAAGATATGTTCTTTTGTCATTTTTGCCTTTACTTTAAGTTAATTAATCTAAATTGTCATTACCACTCCCAAGTGGCTCAATGGGGTCCCAAAATCGACCCAAAGATTCCCATGGTCGTAAATGACTCAAACAATAAGTTTTGGAAAAGTGTTAAGAAAATTTTAAATTATTATAATATTCTTTTAACCTTGAACTACCCAATTTGCCTTTAATTGCGGTAAATAAAAGTCAAAAGTTACTATTTACCAAAAAATATTTTCATCTTAGTGAACAAAATATTACTTAATAATAATAGCCATGTATGTTGTATTTTTGAAATTCATTTCACAGAAGTACTAAAATTTCATTTAAATGAAAAATTCAGTTTTTTAACTCCTACTAAGTGCTTTCACTATTCATCAAAATTTGATTTTTTTCAAAAAAAGAACAAAAATTCAGCCTAAGCTATATTTGATATTCCGAATTCAAAAATTATGTTTATTTTTTGAAATTCAAAACATAAATGTTTCATTAATTAATTTTAAAATTAATTCCCGTTGTTAAAAAATATAGCGTGTTTTTTAAGAAACAATAACTATCAAAAGATTGACATTTGTTTATGTCCAATTTCAAAGTGAAATTAATTAAAATGACAAAAATTGGATTAAATGGTAAAAATATATTCTAATTACACTTTAAAACAAATTAAATAGATAATCTAACTATATAAGTAAATTATATTAAAAGGAACTTGTGAATTAAAATAATATATTTTCACTATTCATTAAAAATAAACTTTATCCCAAAAATCCCAAAAATTTCCACAATGTAAATATTGATGTTCCCGTTCTAAAGAAGGATTTTATTTGGTCAATTAGAATGTATTAAAGTGACCAAAACTATATTTAAATAGGGTTCTCCATTAAAAGGTGGTAAATCGACCTTTTAATGTAAACTATGCTATTTTTAAAAGGGTTGGGGTATGAAGCCCCAATTTATTGATTAACAAAAGTAAAATAAGATACGCAATACATCAAAAAAAAATAGATTTGTCAAAGCCCCCTTCCCAGGGGCCCGAGTTTTTTCCTATGCTTTTCTCCAATTATCCGCTCCTTTTCACGTAATTCATTCCAGAGTTGTATTTTGATGCAGTCGCGACCTCGTCCCCTGCCATTTTGAGCTTCAATCTCCCTGTCCTGTTGGAGTAATGTATCCATGTCTTCATCATATTCTGAATTTATAGACCGCTCCTCTTCTTTTTTCATTTTTCTCTTCAGCTTTTTTTTGACTTCTTGTTCTTTCTTGTTGCCAAGAGCCTTCATCCTTGTCCACCTCTTCCAGATTTTCAGTCTCTATAGAACCAAGTGTAAAAGCAACATCTTTGGTAGAAATCTCTGCCACCTTAACTGGATCAAGGTTTCTTTCTTCCACTTTTCCTTGCCCATCATCCTTTGGATTTTTATTTACTTGTGCACTAGAGGCATCACCAGAGGAAACATAAAGTAAATCATCTTGTTTAGCCACTTTCTTTGTCCCACAAGACTGCACCTGTTGAGTCACTTACTTAGTGAAAGTGGCTTGATTAGTCCCACATGTCTGCACCTCTTTTCTTGACTTTCCAGGAGTAGAATGTATGTCACGTTGCGCCACCTCCCTTGGAGTGGAAGTCGCATATTCTAAATTAAATCCACAGGGTTTCATATACATCCTATCATGTTCCTTCTTCTTCTTGGAATGATGTCCAGGTTCAGCTGAGTATGCCAAGTCCTGTATGTCATTAGAAGTAGAGGAGTCCACCAAAACAAGTGGATTGGTACTAGAATTTGAAGATCCATTAGCAACACAGACAGATGTAGTATCAGTATTGTTATAAACACAAGAGGGTTCAGCTTTATAATGTGAATGCAAACCGTTTGGGGGAGAATCTATTGAGGTATCGCTGTCCACAATATTAGCCCACGAGCATTTCTGCCCCATAGTAGTTTTTTTGTCCAATAGGGAGCCTTGAGAGTGGACATCAGGTTCATGCTGAATTGTGTGTTGCTGCTGAATTTTCAAGCCAGGGGAGGTTTTTTGCTTCATATGGCATGAAGTGTGATCATGCCCCCTCCTTCAACAGAAACTGCATGTTAGGGCTCTTGTACAGCTATCCTTATCATGTCCAAGAATCCTACAGTCTGGGCAGAATCAAGGAAGATTCTCATATTCAATTCTAAGTTCTAATTCCTCCTCTTCAGTTGATAGGAAAACCTTATTGGTCAGAGTAGCATACAAGTCAATCTCAACTAAAAAACAAGAAAAGTGTTCATACCTGGCGATTTCGGTTTCCCTATCCATTCTGATAGGTATTCCAATTTCTAAATATATATCATAAAAGATGCGGGGGTGCCAAAGAATCCAACTCATACCATAAACTTTAACCCAGGCTTGTATTGAAGACTTATCAATTTCCAGAGGGTTGAAGCGTCGATCCCATTCGCTAATGTGAAAAACCCCTGGCTTGAATGAGATAGAACCATACCCCCAGGCCTTCAATTTGAGTTCCTCCAAAGGGAAGAGAATATGGAATTAACCTCTACCCAAAGATACACATCACCAGTTTTCAAAGCCCCAAATTCTTGACAATTTCTGAGAAAGTTTCTCGATCCTACATGGCACTGCTCCTTTGGGAAGAACAAACCTACCGATAATTGAATGCTCACCCATTTGGAGCCTTTCCGAAACGGAAACTGGATCCACTTTCACATGAGCCACGGACCCCTTTCTTTTTATTCCAATATTCAGGCCTTTGAAGGATGTAATGGTGCTAAGAGTACTAACAAATTTTAGGTTAACCTCCCGAGAGCTTCGGTTCGTTTTGGACCTGTCTCCCAAATCTGATGTTGCATGCTTGAACGCATCGAATCGACCAGGTAATAGGAATTATCCAACCATTTTCACTGAGTGAAGCTGAGGGCATAAAACCTAGCTTCCATTTTCCCCCTGATGTCTCATCGTTCTCACCGCATGCTCCATCATTCCCACTATTCATTTTAATGTAAAGTATGCTTAAAATTAGATTCATTCACATTTTAAGCCTCCAAATTTTTATTAGATAAATTTAAATACATTTAACAATCATGTATAGTCATATTATAGATAGTTTTGTTCATTCCCTCTAATACAACGGCTAGGAGTTAACTACCATTTAAAATAATAATATATTTTTATTAGTGTGCAATGTAATATTTCAAAGAAACTATTTGTTGCATATCGGGTACACTATCAAACATAGAAACCCCTTTAAAGTAAAATTAATATTTAATCCACAAATATTATTAAATATTAAATATGTCTTATTCTTTATTTACCTGGGATGTTACACCATGTGATCTAGTCATGTGTAGAAGTTGTGTCTGGATGGGCCATGTTCATCATGTCTACAGGACATTCCCTCCAATACCAAGAATATAAGGATTTGCACCAACTCGTCAGTCCATAATGGGGCTAGAATGATCATGATAGGAATTAATCAAGACTAACACTAGTAGATAAGGCCTAGTTATATGTAAGGGTATTGGTATCCAATCATCTGATTCTCATCACATGTAAATCTAGATTTCTCATGGTAGCATGAAAGTTCTAATGGACGTGGAATATGCCACTTACATGTAGTCTAGCCTGCATCTGAGGTGCATACTGCCTAACCTGCTACTGTATTATTCTATTTCCCTCCACATTAGTGTCTTGTGTATTAGATATAGAGGAATCTCACTCTATTATATCATAGGAAATATCTGAGAGTATTGGCCTCATGATTGAGTAGTATTATGAAATTATGATTCTAAACACACTTCTATGTATCCATTCATAGGGTGTTCATTATTGTATGAATCATCACCTTCTGATCCTAAGATAGATTTTCTTGTGTATTCTCTTCATCTATGAAATGAAAGGATTTAAAGAAATGATCAGGTTGGATTGGTATCTTCCCAATCATGCACATAAGGAATTCAATCACCATATGGTGGTGTTTAAATCACTCAAAGTATTTAGGTAAATTCGTAAGGGATAATGAGATGTTGTCATGACATTATCCGAAACTAACTCTCATATTTTGTGTAGTGTGATAGCTCATATCTCTAGTCATTTAATTGATTACTAGTGGTTACAACTGCTTTTTCCCCCCAATTATGGAGTGTTTGAAACACATATTTATTAACAACTTATCTGGTCTACCGTTGGTGAAATAGGTTCGTATTAGTTTTAATCTAGTACTATAAGAAGCCCCATAGATCATTCCTCCTTTTTTGGATAGCAACTAAGGAGCTTCTAGACCTCAATAAACAATTGGATGATATAGATTCTAGTGGATTTATAAGCCCCATTACATATCCATTGGGATCAATGGTATTTTTCACCAAGAAGGAGTATAGTATCTATAGGATATATGTTGATTATATTTATTTGAATCAGATTACACATATGAACTGGTATCTATTTCCTATAATAGGTTACCAATTTGATCAGCTCTGAGGAGAAAATCTATTTTCAAATATTGATATGTGGTTTGGATATCATAAAGTGTGTTATAGGAGTTCATATATATTTTAACACAACACTAAATATACATTATCATCCATATGAGTGTATGGTTAAGACAATCGGACTCAAAAACACACCTTATATTTTCATGTCTCTTATGAATTGGAGTCATGAGTTTCAATATTCCACAAGATATTTAGATCTGTAGTTAAATGGGGGGAACCCGAGAACATATTTTGTGTCCATAGTTTCTTTGGGGGTATAAAGATATTATATATGCTTCATATATTATTTATCATTCCTTGAAGAAAAATTTTCATGCATTATAATGAATGGTGTTAAATTCATGTGGAACGAAACTTTCAAGATTCCTATCAGGAGATTTAGGGACACTTGACACAACTGCTGATAAAAAGTCGGGTACATCTTAGTAGGAAAAATACTCTATAGTATGATATGTTAGGTATAAATCTTGGAGATATTATAATGTAATAGGACCAATTCTTCTCATATGGGTCTCATAATTTAAGGCCTCGAGAGTGTCTTTACCTGGTGCATGACCATGAGCTCACTAATGTTGTTCATTCCTTATAATTTTGGAGACACTATATTTTTGGAGAGTGTTTTGTGGTGAACATATGTCAAAATATTTTGAAATATATCTTTATATTGATGGTTTTGAATCTCATAAAACAAACCCATTTTGAGTACTTATAGTCATTTGATTTTAAGCTTGACTACATAGCTAGAATGTGGAATTTTGTAGTCAATTCAACGAGATGATGGACTTATACATAGTAAGAGTAGGAATGCAGTGGGGAATTGTAGCTTATGGAATTATTCATAGAGATACTAGTTTAGATTTAGGAGGAAAATTTTCAGACTTTCCTCCCTACCTTAATAGATACTTCCACTCTTCTTGAATGATAATAAATGAGAGAGTAATCTGATAATAACGGACTTTTCCTACGTGAATGTGATAGAAGGATGATACATCTATAAGTTGTACCATGGATGAATATGATAATTTATTATTCTATAGAGCTATATGGGTATCAGTAGACATCTTAGAGGAGATGATATGATAATTACATTCTGTAGGATGGGAATTTCACCCTAGTGTAGAAAAAAATGAATCGAGATCTATGAATCTACTATTAGTGGAAAAGCATGAAACATGATTTTTTAGCATTCATCAATAGCTGGTCCACCTATAATTAAGTGATGATGGAACATCAGTAATTTAAAGGGATTTTATAACCACTGTCCATTCCCAGGTGGAAATAGGTTGATTTTTAATGAGGTTAAGTACTAGTTTAACTCGATCTATTTGAGGAAATGATACAGTGTGGAATTTCATTGATAATTTAACGATGGTCACACACTTATTAACTATGGGATATACCTTAATTGTTGATAATCTAGGATTTCTATACATCAAAGTGGTGGTACATATTCATGGATCTCCTTGATCTATCTTTTCTAAAAGAGATTTTCATTTAACATCATAGTTCTGGAATGGGTTACAGAAATATTAGGTTACACATTTAATTATTATCACAACATGTCACATGCAATCCAATGTATATATGGAAAATGTGATTTGGGATCTAGAGGACATGCTTCGTACAGGTGTCATTGAAATTGGTGGTTCTTGTGATAAACACATGCATGTTCTGTAGTTCTCATATAAAAAAAATATTCAAGCACCTATTGAGATTAATCCTTATAAAGACTTATATGGCAGGCATTTCTTATCTCCTCTCTATTGTCTAGAGGTAAGGGGAATAGCTTTTCAGGGACCATGTATCAATCAATAGAAAATGGAGCAAGTCTAGATAGATAATAACTAAATGTTGGTAGTTTAGTCCAGGCACCTTTCTTATGCTAACAAATGAAGAGATCCTCTTGAGATGGAGGTCAGAAATTGTTGTTTCTTATGATTATATCATAGGATGGGGAATTCATGTATTCATAAGCATGGTAATCTCTCACTGAGGTACATTGGACCCATTGAGGCGGTGAAATAGAATAGAATTGTGTCACACCAATATGGTCATTCAAAGGGATATTTCTATATGAATGATGTATTTCATGTATCTCAACATTTATGATACAATATGAACTCAAAACATGTATTTCAGTCTTATAAGGATGAATTGGATCTGGAATATTTTTTTGTGGAATATCCAGTGTGTATAGTGGATCAGAGCATGAAGACACAACGTGGCATGTTTGTTCCATTGTTAAGGATTCTATACCAACATAATTGGGTACATGAAAAGACCTAGGCATGAGAAGAAGATATATATTCCTAGTAGATAGAACACATTTCTAACAATAATTATTTATCCATAGATATACATCTTGTGGATGAGTTTCTTTAATGTGCGGAGGCTTTAATAAGCCATATTTTCATCATAGATAAAATTAATTAGTTTTTCTTTTTGAATTACATAAGATTATTTAATAACAAGGTCTAATCAAGTCAATGAGTTTTCAAATGTGTTCAAGGATCATTCAGATCCTAGTGCTCCACAAGTTTAAAACATGACTGGTCTGCAAGTTTCTCTATAACCGTGAAACATAGGGTAGATGACTATTCAACCAATTACTGATATTGGGTAGATCCATTTAGAACGGTTTGGTCATGGTCTATAAAATTATTCACCATACCATGTGGTGTTTACAAAGATGAATTGAACTAATAACAGTTTTCCCACGGGTGGGAAAAACAATGGACCTTGATATTTTGGTGTGAAGTGACTATTTATCCCTTACTAAATGTTGTAAGACATGTGTGTTTTTTATTTCATCTTATAGAATACAAACACAAATATTCATATCCTTTGATCTAAATAACACCTTCAATCATGGAATTGGGTTAACTTCCTCATCTAGGGTCCATTCATTGATACGTTATAATCATTCCATCTGTCATGGTATGCAACGCTAGATTCCCAATTTCTATATTTATATTTTTTATCTATTGTTCAATTTATGTGTAGACCCATTTTCCTATTTTTTGCACTGTAATCATTCAAAAATATCATCAAATATACATCAAATGTTAGGCTAACAGTGAGATAGGGATCATCTACATCTTTGATGAAGGTTGTCAAGTTGTTTTCCAATCGAGTATTGTCATCTCATTGCTATGTTATTGTTCCAAACACCATAATTTGTCATGAATTTATTTTATATTTTCTATTTCATGTTAAATTGATACATTTATATTATTATATTCCTATAAAATCTTTTTTAGTGGTTTATATATTGGCTTTTAGACTTATGGAAACCTCATGTGTATGCCAAGTAGAATTGGCCATTTTGGGCAATTTGTTCAAAAATTCCTCGAACCCCTAATGAGATAATGGCTTGGACATTAATTAATGTTTCCTATGAGACATGAGTATTAAATGGAACCCAATGAACCTGTTAGGATTTTCACCCTTTATAATTGAAATATACAATGTATAAAATTGTCGTGTTTCACATGTCACCACATAAGTGAACCATTAATCTTCTTACTGGGTTTCCTATGTTTTGGATAATTGAATGGGATAATTTACTTGAAATAGATAATCAAGGATGGATTTAATATATTAAAATAAATCTTTTTTTTAAAGGAAATCACCCATGCTATGTTATGGTGATACCCATTTCTTATTTTTAATAAAATAAATAATAAGAATTGAAAATTTCAAAATTGAATTGAACTAGGATTGTATGGAACATGATAGGTGATGCCGCATTTTGTGATGTATATGGATTATTATTCCATATTTCTATATTATGATAAGTGAATTATATGAATTTTATTTTTATTTATACAATTTAATTTTTCTATTAAATCACATAAGAGGTTATTCCTTAATTATTATATAACATATGATTTTTCCTATCCTATATATATGAGCTAGCTGATTGAAATGGATGTGAGGTACTACCGATTGATAGTTATTACTATATTAGGCCCCTATAGAGTCTGTGTTTGATGGTAGGGGACCAATGAGAGTGGATAATAATCACCCTCCCATACACTAGGATTGAAGTATGGTATCTCACACCAGTGATACAATAAAGATGTTGGGTATTACTCACCATGTACTATGATTATAGTGATTCCATGATGGTAGTATCACATTCCCATGTATTATTGTGTGACATCTCTCACTCTATTGGTATGCAGAGAATGTACTTTGTTTCAAGTGCTTATATGATCATCATACTGGTAATGGATTCCTGGGTTATGTCCCATTCTAGACGTACCTTGTATTCTAGGTATATTAACTTGTACATCAGTAGGTACATTGATCATTTATGTGCCGGAAATATATAATATTACACTATTTATATATTATTAAAATATATATGTAGTGAAATATCAGATGATTTCTCGGCATTTGATGAATATTTTGGAGTCTTCACGTGTTCCTTAAGAACCTGAGTGGTCTAGTTATTAATTTCAGCATTGCTTTACTTATTTTTTTATACATTTATACTGATTAGTTATGAGAACTGCTTGGATTACATGGAGACACGGCTGGTGTGGGAATACTACTAGGATTTTATTTCAAACACTAATCATGTTTCCATTAGTACCTGAAAATATTATATGTTTGTAGGTACTGAAAAATGAAAGAGCCATACTACTGGTTTTCAACAATCTTACATTTAGTTGGTCTAATGCCATGACCAAAGTTACCCATAGTCGGTGCATTATTACATAACATAAGCATGATAAAAGGAATCATGTACTGAATGAAAAATCGGTTTAGTAGCTTTGGAAGTACTAGATACATACATATGTTTTACATTACGTCATGAAATAAAATAAACATTGTGTCCCCTTTGAGCACTCTTAAATCCCATACCCTATTCTTGCAGGTTAATCATAATATACCTCTATGCATCCTGGGAAAAATAAAACATAAGAACGGGGTGAACTCAAATGCTCAGTAAGGAAAAAAATATAGATAAATCAATCATTAATAAGAATAAACATTTAAGAAAATGTATAAGACTAGAACACAAGCCTTTTAAACATAAATATTAGCATAATATGGAAAAGATAAGACAAATAATTCCATTTACTAATTCACATGGATATTCTACCAGTCGAATAATCACATGTAATATCATTATCCAATTTCATAATGATTGAATGCATATTGTTGGAAATTCTAAAACATCTTGTCAAGGCCTCGGCCAAGACGTCTAAAAATGATTTAGGCCTCGGCCAAAACCCTATATCAAATTGGGAAAGGTCGCGTCCAATTCCATTTATAATTTTCTCATTAGACCTTGTGATGCATTGAGAATCTATAGTGGGCTCCACCCATTACTTACTAATTCTAATGCATTCCACGTATGAAAGGGTGAAACATAATCTAAACATTCGTATTAAAACTAGCATACGAAATGTAAATACTTTAACTATAAAATATGAATTGTATAAAAATAGCACATCTACATTCAAACGTAACTCATTCAGTACAAAATGGATGATTTTATTATAATAAATTAACCTTAATTGAGAATAAAGAAGGATATGGACATATATTAAAATAATCACCAAAACTATATCAGAGAAATATCCCCCTTTTTCTTGAAAACATTTAGAAGTATCACTATTTATCAAGATGCAGTTTAAAATAGACATTTGAATCAAAGTGTCCATACAAAATTGAAACATTTAAAAGGAATTTTAATTTTAAAACAATAATTTCCATATAAATAAATCCTTAAAATCAATTTTAAAACATGGACATTAATGAGAAATATTTAGAAGAATATATTTTTTAAAACATTTAAAACGAAATTTTAGTTTGAGTTCCAATCCAAATGAGAGACACTTGAATACAAATAATTGATGTAATAAAAACATAATAATATCATGAGAATAAATGGATTTATTATATATTATGCCAAATTGTTGTATATACACCAAATAAAAGTTAATTGGTGCATAACAACAAAGAAGTCTCAATGGGTTGTAAGTTGAGATGAAATCCATTATAAAGAACGTATCCTTAGGTTAAGGATAAATAAATGGAATAATTATGTGTTAAAAATATAAATACACTAAATATGATTGGATATTCAGTGTAAAACAATCAGAGTACATTTACACATATTCTTGTAACAACAATACCAATGACTTGAATGTTTAACTCAGTGAATGAAAATTGAGTTAAGATTACTCTTATCATGTTCATATAGATGACATTAGAATTTATCAAGGGAGTGATTATGTGTATCCAATAAATAACCACACAAAGGTGAATGGAAATTACCACGTAAATTAAAAAATTGTGATTTCAAACATGATCTTGGAGTAAAATAATTAATTAATTGTTTCTTAAAACCCAATGAGTGGATATCGAAATTAGAAATTCCCTTACAGATTTGGTGACTTACAAAACATACACATCATGAAAGAAGGATTATAAAATAAAGGTGTAAATACCCATAAATTAAATTATATTACATAAGTAATACAATCATGGGCAGTATATACACCACACAAAAGGAAATAGTGGAAATATAGCATGAATCTCATGGAAATAAGAAGTGAGATGAAGACCACATACCATGTTGTAATAAATTGAGTCGTATGACCAAAAGTTAATAACCACCAAATAAACCACAAAATTCCATGATTATAGAGATAATCATGATAATATTTACCAAATTGATATACACAATACACCATATGCAATAAATAAGTGGTGATTAATGGAAATAACACGGAATTAAATGTGAGATAAGCGACCCCTTACCTTGTACATTTCCTTGGTCGAGGTAATGTTAACCTCCTGTATAATAGTTGAGTCATTTTTTTTAAGTTAAAAAAAACTATATACCTAAATATGATATCATATTTGATCCTCTAATATTGCTTTGTTAATAATATTTTAGTAATATCATCGTTTCGGGGTTAACAGATATGTTTCCTTTATATGATTGTTTACGTAAGCCATGTTTGTTATGGATAGGATGTATTTTATTAATATTGAGAATGATATTAAGTTCTTAAACATTATTTTTAATCTTAAAATGAAAATTATTCTTGAATGATTACGATGGGAAATGAATTTCATCACGTTCATGGAGACTGTAATCCGTACATAAGCACGAGTGACAAAATCATTTTATTTATGGAGAAATTGTATGTAATTGGATGGTATATAACATATAAATAATAATTAACATGTTATATTTATTATTTACATTAGTTATACTCGTTATTATACCCATCCAAATAATGATGTGTTTGAATAACAAACTACACAACGACGTGGATATGTTAATCTGTACGTACGCACGTATGGTGACATTGTCATTTATAGGATGGATAAAATAATTAATATGGTTGTACCCTTATTATAATAACATCATAGTATATATAAGATAATTGAGTTATTATTTTCTAATGTAAACAACAAATAAAGAAGAAGTGTAAGAAGGAAGTATCTTGAAAGAGGTGATGTAATATTTACCTCTTCTTCGGGTTCTTACTTTTGATTTGACCATAAGGGCTCTTAAGGATGGATTTCTGACCAAAGTAAGGCCTCTAGGATGAAGGGAGGAATGTTGGGAGGATATTTGGGTCGGTTTTTTCTGAACCAAAAGTCTATGGAGTTCTAAAATTAAGTGAAGGTGGTGTGACCATTAATAAAAGAGGTGAGGTTCACTTTAGGAAAAGGTAGAAATATTATTTTAGAATAAAATTATATTTGGTTTCTAATATCTCAAAAATGAATTATTTAAAGTATAAGGTGGGTATGGGTCTAAAACCCCTCAACCAATAGGTATTAGATAGGTTTGGGTAATCATATTAACCTTATCTTTTAGATTTAACTCATAATTAAATTGTTTGACATTTACCATGTCTCTTTGTATTTTTATATTATATGGTTATTAAACATAATAAAACAAGAGAAGAGACCCCCATGTAGTTAATTATTAAAATATATAACCTTATATAAGTACTTTTGCAGAACCATAGATTTTAAAAAATATTATATCAATTAATAATATATTTTTTTTTAAAAAACTCAATTATGTCAATTTTGACACTATTTTTTATTTGATTTTTTTGAAATCCATAGAAATTGTATCACATAGAATAAAATTTATTCAACAAAACTTAACATGTAATATTAACCTATAAAATTTTTGGAATTCATCTTAAGTCTCAATTTACATTTATTTGGATATTTATAATAACAATTATTTTAATATTTCATTAATAAGGTAATTATTGCATCATCATTGTGTCATAAATAAATTAAATTATTTAATGTCTAAATATTATAAATAAAATACCATTATTTAGGAAATATTTTTATCATTCAAATTAATATTTATAGTCTAATTTATGTTGTATTTATCCCTATATTAAAAATGGTTCAGTTATTAAACATTGAATTTAACTCTTTTAGCTCTTCTTTAAATAAAATAATAATAAATGTCCTAATCTAATCCAAGTGTAAAAAAGAGGTTCATATTTTATTCCTAAGGTTTTTTGGGTCGAATTATACTTATCCAATAGAATTAGGACTTGTTTTAGGGTAATTATAATATCATTTTACCCTTAATTACCCTATTTACTTTTAACCGTGGTAAATAAAAGTCAAAAGTAACTATTCACAAAAAATTATTTTAATCGTATTGAATAAAATTTTACATACTAATATTAACTATGTATTTTGGATTTTTTAAATTCAACTCACAGAAGTGGTAATATAATGTTTTATGAAAATTTGCAAACGCTCCGAGAAGGAGGGTAAAAGACGGTAAATAGTTCAATAAAATTTTATTAAACTAATTTTATTAGAAAATGACTCCAATGAATTGAAATGAATTTATATAGTTATTATATATCTATTTTGACTTAAAATAAATATTTATAAAATAAATAATTATTTAAATAAAAATTTGATTTTAATCTAAAACGCAGTGTTTTTAACTATTTATCAAAAATTGAATGTTTTCAGAAAACTACAAAAAAAATTACCCTAATAAAATTTTCATATTCCGAATTCAAAAATGAATTTTATTTTACCAAATTCAAAACAATTAAGTTGCATTAATTAATTTAAAATTATTTCTTTTTCTCAAAACAGAAAAGCGGGTTTTTAAAAAGTAAAAACTATCAAATGATTGGCATGTGTTTATGTAATATTTAAATGTGAAATTACTTATAATGACCTAAATTGTATAAAATGATAAAAAAATAATCTAATTATATGTACAAACCATTCAAATACATTATTTAACAATATAAATTATTTCAATTAATAATGTTGTTCTCAAGTAAAATTAAGTATTTTTCAGTATTCATCAAAATATAAAAGTTATCATAAATGTACCAAAAATTTATCCATAATAAAATTTTATGTCCAGATCCTAAAGAAGAATTTAATTTCATTAATCTGAATATATAAAGTGTAAAATATTGGTTTTAAAAAGAGTTTTCCATTAAAAGGTGGTAAAATTTCATTTTTAAAAAATACTTCTTTTATCTGAAAATATGAATGTGTTCTTATATTATGTCTAAGAAACACATAATATGTATTCTAAAATTATATGGAGTATATAAAATTCAAAATTCAGTTATTTCTATTCATAACAGCTTTTCTACAGATAGTTTGGTAAGTCATGGGGCCCTCGAACTCTGTGTGGCATGTAACGAAAGCTATTGAATTACTTTAAAGAAAATAACTTATTAAGAAACATAGTGGGGTTTCATTATTCCCCCCTTTTGGAAATTACATCCTCTCAATTTTAAAATTTTTCTTAGGAACTTCCCTGAAAGTCCCACATCGAAAAAAGAGTCATTAGAACTATTTCTTTAAAAGAAGGAAAGAGAAGTACAAAGGTCGCCTGAGATAACCCATACTAGGATTCCATGTAGGAAGACATTGATATGCATGATAAACTAAGTTTCTGTGTTCTGGTAGAGGGTCATAGAAAACATGATCAGGATAAAGTTAACAACAAGAAAACCATAAACATGTGATGTGATAAATAGTAATTAGTTTCTTAGTAGGAAAAGAAAACAGATAATGTTTTTTGTTTTATGTTCCAGTTCATAAAGATGAGGAATTTATTTATGAGATTGATTAAGAACATAAAGTGATATACTTACTTTTTAACTAGATTTTCTTCCTTTAATAAATTTCTATCACTATATCATTTTTTTCAAATGATGAGTATTCAATAATATTTGGTCACACCTGAAGCGCTAAAATAAACATCATGTGGATTACATAATCCACAAAGGATAAACTATATATATTTACCTTATCATTAGAGATTAACCTAAACCAAAATGGTTAGTCAAAAATAAGATGATCGCCAAAAAGGATAATCATTTAGAGAAAGAAATACTAAATATAATTTCTCAAACTAAACAAACAATACCCAAAGTTCAATAAATACCAATCGATAAACAATTTTTCTTAAAATCCTTTATTATAATAAAAACTAATATTGAACCCAAAAAATAGAAGAATTTGATTATGTAGTCTTCCACGTTAAATTGTATGAAAAAATAACATCGACAACTCTTAAAGTCACATACTTAAATGTAACTATCCTTATCACATATTTTCTATGATAGGTTAGTCATTTCCATAAATAACCAAAATCACTATAAATATATAATCAAAACATAGATAAGAATCCAAAATTATTCCTAAAATGAAATCCCATAGTATTATATTTTCCTAAGTCATATTGTGTTCCCAACAGAGAGAACATCTTCTAAAATTACATTTATCACTTAATCACCATATCATTTTCTTGTACTAAGGATATCCATTGGATAAGACATAAGATCCAAAATCAACTTATTATTGATCAATAAAATCTTTTAACTAAAAATAATTAGTCACACTAACTAGGGACTTCACATATTCCAGTGGTAGGTGTTAAATCCCAATCGCACTCTGGATGTGCGTTCGATTCCCGGAGCTTTGTCCAACACGGCGGGTTATCACACGGTATGTGTGTTGTCCTTTTTCAAGAACTAAATGTTATAATGTTCCCAAAATGGGATAAATTTTTCAAAATAACTAAAACATAATTTCCCTACACATTTTATCTCATACCTTTCATTTTCATCCCAAAATTTAATAACATGTAATTGAATCAAATTCAAGGATCATATTAACCCAAATGGTTATTTATTACTCTATCATAAATAGAAAAGACAATTCATCCATAAATATAATTTTCACATAAGAAACTATAGGGTTACACATTCAAGAGAAAGGTATTCCAAATTAATTGCATCGACAAAGAACACTAATACATTTAAACATTTCACCATCCATTTATTTCCACATAGGTTGTTCCATGACCCAGAGGTTATCCTATAGAATAGTGAATTCTCTCGGGTAATGCCCAGGACCCCTAAATTTACTCGGGTTATTCCCAGATCCCCTACATTAAACTTTATTATTATTCAATAAAATAAATAAAATTCATTATTATTTATACTCAAGGTAAATAGATTTCATTTAAAAATCCACTTTTAAATTACCTCATGGTGTATTTTTTTATATAATTAATAAAATAATGTTTGTTAACATATAATAAATGGTAGACATTTCAAGCCATCAAGTATCCTCAAGTTTTTTAATTTTATTTTATAAGTTACCATGATAATATAGGAATAAATTTTTTTGTGATGTGAACAAATATTTAATTTTAGCTTCCATTTTAAAAAAAATATTATTTTTTTATCAAAATGTGTTATCATTAAAATTTGTTTTTAAAAGGTTTATATGCATAAATTGTGAAATAATATTTTTTACATGTTACAAAAGTATAATATGAGTAATGGGTGATCTCGATATAGATTATAAACATGGTATCTCTCCATTATATCTTAGGGGTGAACTCGATGTAACATTTACATTAATTACTCGTAAATATCATTGTTTTATCTTGTTATAGAAAAGGTTTCTATGAGATAGAGCAATATTTTTTTGTTTATTGATCCTCAAATTTGAGGGTGGTAAAGAACATATTCCTGGAGGGTTTATCCATTCGATTAAATTGGGATAATGTTCTTTCAAACATGGGTTTTAAACTGGATATGAATGTGATTATATTTATTTCCAAAAGGATTTTTATATGATTTTTATGATTTCAATTTTCTAATTTGAGTAACATTTATGGGTTATTTCCATATGAAAATTAATTATTTAATAGTTTATATGAATATTTTTATTGAGGTACCAGTTTAATGTGATTTTATGTTTTTCATTGGGATAACTAATTTATTATATTTCATGTCTCTTACTATGTTTTTGTGCTCATCCAAACTTTTATGATGTTATTCATAGTATTTGAGGATTATTAAGAAAATGATAAAGTATATATAAATTTTTTGATGATTTATCATTAAAAGAAACCATGTTATATTTTTCAAATTATTTTTATGGGTATAAATGGATACATATTAAAATTTTCTATATGTAATGGTTGATTGAACATTGTAATAATATATGAAAATTTTATAAATCTCCCAAATTAAAAGATATTGTTTATTTTATGAAATTTATTTGTATTTAAAAATACTATATTTATTAAAGCTTATGTTCCTATCCTTACAGTCATTGTAAGGGATTTATATCCCCTTCCTCAAAGCATCTATATTAATAGGGGTAGTATAAAATCAAGGATCCAACCAATTCATTTATAAAAGTTATTTGTAACAATCCATTGTCAATTTGTAATATATATTATTTTCATTAGACATACAATATAATCTTTACAAAAATAAATCTATATTATTCGTTACTATGTGATATATCATCTCATTATTCTTTCTCTGTGAGTTTTAGAAATGATTTAATTCTTATATTAATATCATTTGAGTTGATACAATATTTTATAATATTAAAATTCCTATATAATCAAATATCATCAGGAAATTGTTTCATCAGTAATAGTTTTTCCATGATTGAGTTACAAATATATATTAAGC
Source organism: Viscum album (assembly GCA_963277665.1). Lineage (NCBI taxonomy): Eukaryota > Viridiplantae > Streptophyta > Magnoliopsida > Santalales > Viscaceae > Viscum > Viscum album. The sequence continues at coordinate 859,519,061 of OY728152.1, read as the reverse complement.
TTCCACAATGGTAAAAAAGATTCCATATTTTCTTTTTCATAAACATTAAATATCGAATTATCTCATAAAAATGGAAATAATTATTTTTTCTTCTTGTTATAAAATGCACCAATGTAATCCATTTCATTAATTATCAATTAATTTTATTATGATGACTCATAAAAGAATAAAATTTAATCCACTATTGCCTTGAAATATTATAATATGTTTATTTACATCAAATATATAGCTATATTTTAGACAACATAGTTACCTTTTTGATTTATTATTATTAAAATAATATATTAAATTTCCACTACATAGTATAATTGGATCTTAATGAATTACCTATAAAAAATGTATTGACATATTTTCTAACATCAACCTCTAAAAAATTCGTCTATAAAGTTGTCAGTTTGTTTCAAATAATTACAATACACTATTTAAATACATTAAAAACCTTATTATAATATGTGGTTTTAGAACAAAATTATTCATTCATTCAATGTGTCACATGTAATCCAAGATAAAATATCAATTAAACAATAATTAACATTTTTGAATAACTCAAAATAAATTTTGAAAATTTTTTTCATCAAACCTCATTCAATATATAAAATATTATTTCGTAAATATATATTAGTGAAATTATTTGTTGCAAATTCCATTTCATGCGATAAATATTTTGATCCATGACTCCAAGATTTAATGTATTCATTCACACATATTGATTAAGCCTAAAAATTGATAATCATACTGTTTTTTGTAACCTTTAAATGAGATTTTTTATCTAATATAAATTGATCCCGTCATCATGAATAATAAACATGTTTGGTCTATCCAAATATAATTAATTTTCACAAACTACATTATGGAATATTTTATCAAATTTTATTTTATAATAACATTAATATATTTTACACTATTATGGAATATATTAATTAAATAATTTCCTTCCTAACAATTGGAGAAAATAGTTAACATTGATGTAGAACCACCATCCTATTAGTTTGGATCCTATTTTTTCCATTATCAATAGTGTTTTTCTAATTAATCACAAACCCACTGCTCGATCTCATTATATTTTATGAACATGATTCATCATATTTTTCATCAAATTACTCATATGAATCAATCTAAACAATTTTTTATAACCATGATATTAATAACTGATCAACTCAGGGCTTTTTAATTTTAGCACAATTTTACTGAAAATTCTAATTTTTTATTACCATATTTATAAAATAGATTTAATAAATATCTGAAATCCGTTATAGAAATATTTTAATGAATATATAAATGAATTTTATATATTAAACATTCCTTCCTTACCATATGATTAAAATTTAGTATTGGTTATATACATGTCCAGATTATAACACATTATTGTATAGATTCGAATGTCTTTTTTACCAAAACAATGAGATTATATTTAACTACAATATGGAGTACAGATTATAGTAAAATTATAAAATATAACCATTCCTCACTCAAGTATTTAGTTATTTAGATAAAATTAGTTTGAGAAAATATTACTTTCAACAAATATATATTTAAAATAAATATGAGGACAATAAAATTTATCAACATACGAAGATAATTTCTTGTGGAGATAATAAATAATGAAGTGAATAAAAAAATAGATATTAGAAATGGATCCCTATCTAATTGTGATAATAATATATAATAAATAAAACAAAAAAATAAATTTGAATATCTTTCAAGGATTTCGTTTTAAAAATAATGAAACCACTAAATAATATCATTATCGTAAGAATTTAAATCAATATAATTATCTTATATTAGACAAAAAAGGTTGGTATTTTAGTAAACTAAATTATGGTATCAAAATTTTTATAATAATTTATTATGTTATAGAACTATTATATATTACTATGATATTATAACATTAATAACCTCTTTGATTATTATGATTGGATGAATGTCCATTCCTAAGGACATCATAAAATATAAACCGTTTAGAAGGTATTCTTCCTCACCCTATAAAATCAATGATATTTATGACTAGAAATAGCTCATATAATAAACATATAACCTCATAAAAACGTTTTGATCATAAAAAGAGAAAATAGAACTAGAGAACTATTAGATTTCATATTAACAATATTTTATGGATAATACCATCAAAAACCAAATGATTGAGAATATTTTTGATGAAACCACTTAAGGAATCAAGATGAAGAAAACCCCATGGAAAATACAATATAAATTTGGGAAATATATAATATATAATTTCTCAATTACACAGGTTTATTTTATAATCTCTATTATAAATAAAATTTAATGATCAGATTCCATGATATATGGGAATGGTTACAACTGAATTGGATGAATCACTACATTATATAATGAAAAAATTCAACATTTATAACAGTATATAAATAGAACTCAATCTAAATTCACATGAAGTTATATCTTTCAATGGACGTATTTTTTTATGAAACAAGTCCTTGGATAATTAAGTAACTATAAAAATATAAATAGTATAATAATCATTAAATCAAATCCTATAAAATTTTTAATGTTATTCATTAAAACAATGGACAATAAAGAATGTAGTTATCAATAAAATATTTTCCAAAATATCCCCTATTATTGAAATGATGTAGGACAATATAAAAAAATGATATAGATGAATTTTAAAAAACACCATGAAATATTTGATGAATCTCCCATTGAAATAACATCTTTGAATCCATAAATTTCTCAATTCATTAACACACATGGTTAAAAGAAATAAATTAGTACTCCAAATTTACCCTTTCAAAAATTAACCCCTTAACCAAATTCTATATTAAATTTAATGAATTCAATACCAAATATTAATATAAAAATTTCTAATATCTACCCCAATGTAATGATTAATTTTAATGAATTTATAATAATTCAATTTGATATAATAAAATATTTATGATTTAAAAAATTAGTTAATGAGAAAACCATAATGATTTTTTGAACATATCTCTCCTTGAATTTTAGAATATTATACAAGGTAAGTATTAAAATGTATCCTTATAAAATTATAGAATATTTAAAAAAATTATAAGTACTTTTGTCCTTACTATGGATGATTGTACTCTAATTGAGACTATTCTGGAGAATGTTCAAAACAACTTCTCGTATGATTCCTCGAAACAATAATTGACCCCTATAAAACTAATTCATCCAAATATCAAATTTTTGGGTTTATAAATATTTAAAAAAATTCACCCAATGAAATTATAAAATATTTAATAAAATTTAGATTAATAGATATTGAGAATTATAATCATGACATCAAAAAAAATTGTGTGTTTCTTAAACATATGACAATTAAAATTACAATTTTGAGGATAATATATTTTTGACATCAATAACTATAAAATAATACATAAGTGAATTAGAGAATATTGTTTATTAAATCAATGTATGGTGAATTATTCATGATCTATGTGTAGGTATTAACATTAAAATGTTAATAATGTGACTGATTCATTCTAGATGTGAATTTCCATTTCAAATGGTAACCTACATTGTTCATAGTAATTTTAAATTTTAAAATTTATTTGATTAATTTTATTTCATGATATTTATGATAATGTGAAAAATATTTGTGAAAATTTAGCATACTTTTATATATATAATATGGTCTTTTATTATCATATATGTTTTTAGTATTCATAAATAGTAATAGAAATTTGTTTCCTCATGGTAATTTTTCATTGTTCATTCCAAACATGTATTTAATTTGTTCAAATATAACTTTATATAAGGTACTTTTATACTTTTAAATATGATGATGATTATTTTTTTATAAAATATAGAATTATAACTATATTTAGTGTTTGATAATAATTAATGTGGTGTATTATGTTAATGTACGTCATGTTTGAGTTTGGTGTTGTTTTATTGAAACTGATATAGTGCTTCAACTATCACAAAGAAATAAATTTACTATTAAACTAAAACAAAAATGTATGGGTAATTTAATTATATTCAATAGTTGATAATAAAATCAATTACCCAAAAAAAAATTCAAATTTATTAGGGTAATGTGACAAAATATATAACATGTTATGGGACAAAAAAATCATAGTTTCACAGCCGTAATGAAGTATTTTTAATGATCTCTTCAAATAAAATATTTAACTATTAAATATAGAATTAGAATAAATCATAAGACTAAAATATATTAAGGGGAATAAAAGATTTCTATTTGGAATGTAACATCAATGTAAACAAATTTTTTTCATTATTACCATATGTTTTGATTCAATTAAAATTACTTGGATCATCACACTAATTCTTATAGAGACTATAATGTCTGGCCTATACGATGATATTTAATGATTGATTTTGATCATTCCATTAAACATTAATTTTTCTGCTGTTGTTTTGGATTCATAATGATTATGAATATAAGATGAACCTATTGGAGAATAAATATCAAAGGCTTTATCAAAAAATCAATTTTGTTGTAAGTATCACATATACATATGTTATATTAATTTAGTTCATTTTGGTCATTGTGTAATTTGTAAGACAACAAAATAACTAAGTCCGCATATAAATCTCATCTCAATATCAATACAAAATTTTTCTAAGAAACTTCTTATGAGTTTATATTGAGTAATGAAAAATATAATTTCATCTCCATATATTAGAATAATTATTGTGCAATTAAAATAATTATTTTTAACAAGTCTTGTCTCTATCATTCCACTAATAAAATTATTTTGAAGAATAGAATGATAAAATAAATCATATCATTATCTCGTAGATTATTTAACTCCATAGTGTTCCATGGTATGTCAAAAAACATTTTATAGAGAATTTATATCATTATATCATGGGTTTTTTCAATATAGACACCCTCCTATGGATATTTTTTTGAGAAAATAAATCTATATATACATTTAAATTGGTTAAAGATATGGTGTACTACAAAGTCATAATGTATACTCATAGGTTTGAGAAAAGATACCAAATCATGGTTTCCCTATAACTGATGGCCACTTCATAGTTATTACTAATACCACCTAGATATTTCTAAACCATATTTCAATTTCTTAATCATCATCGTTATTGTGAAAGATCTATTCAAATCCTAAAATTTAATATCATTAAATTAAACAACCTAGCCCCAAATATTATTCCATTAAAACCTATTGAGGTATTATTCCATTGAAATTATACATCATTAATCTCCTATGGAATCATGAACCATTTTTGGATTTTATTTTTAGGTATTTACATGGAAATAAAATTAATATCCTAATGAACATCATGTTCTTAATGATTTTTATACATCTCCAATGTAATTATAACATGCAGTATTACCTATTATTAGTTTATTTATATTTTAAATGAGGTGTTAATCATCTTCAATATTATAATTAGATTATATGAAACTTCATTTTTGATATATATATTCCTAATTATTATCATCAGATAGATTAACTTCAATTCCAGACAACAAAATTTGGGGGGTGAAAATTTATACCAGAATAAAATTATTATGGATATTTATATTACAAATATATGTTGGCCTAAAAAAACAAGAAATGTGTCATTTCTATAATGGTGTATGTCTATTTTTTGAAAACATGACACCCATAACTAGTGGTGGAATAACAATTAGATATAAATGCATGAGTTTCCATTCAAAATTATATTGATTATTTTTAGTATTCAAGATGAAATTTTTAATATAACAACATTAAAATATCTCGACATAGGTTTTTACTTGACTGATAATTAATAAGAAAATATTTTAAAATATTAAAAGAAAATATATTTGATTTATATTATTTATTTTAGTACTCAAAACATATTTACTAAATTATATAGAAATAATCTATTAAAATATTAGTGAATGAGAAATTTATTTATGGGTTCAATTAAATATTTCAAATACACTATATTATTCTTTAACTCTTTTATATAAAATGTTATTTTTGATTCCATTATCACTATAATTATTTTTGATATTTAAATTTTCAAACACTCTATTGAGATCACTTCAGATTGACGAAATTCTTAAATTATTTTCATTTTGGAAAAAATCAAATGATATTTTGTAAATTTAATTCTCCATTCTATTTGAGTGCACAAAAATAAAACAAACTACACCTACTATAGAAATTAACTAGAACATACACATATTGTTTTACTTTAGTTATTCAATTATAGGTAAGACCAAAATTATATATGATCAATAGTTTTAATGGTCAGTAAATTATTACTTACCAATCATAATTCCATCTAAATTTGTCTTCAATTTTGTATATGCATAGATTTAATTCTCTAGATCAATAAAATAATTATTTGAAAAGATCCCTTAACATATCGTTCCTATAATCCAGAGGTATGATCCAAAAAATGTATTGTCCAAATAATATTCACTAAATACGACACATATTTTTATCATCACTATGGCATGGTTAGTTCTAACAACTGAGTTCCTCTGTATTAATAATTTAATGTTTATGTGTCCTACTAGTAAATAACACATGATTTTCCAAAAAACATTTAATAGTACATTTATTACTATATTTTTTATATAAGAATGAATCCTCCCATTTTTAGGCAATGCAATTGTGGTTGTATTTATGTCCTAAAAAAAGATCATTTCAAATTAATAATTTCTAAATGAATATAAAAATACCAATATCAATAATGTAAAATTAATAAAATTTACAAAATGTGACTTATCCACTATCCATATAGTGACCCAATCCTATTAAACATATTATTAAATGATTTTTTGAATAATTAACCATAAAATAAAATCCAAATATCGTATACTATATTATATTATGAAAACTAAAGACATGATTAGAATTCATGAAACCAAAATAAAAACATATTATATTTAATACCTACAATGAAACTATAACATACTTTGACCTCTTAAATTTTCCTAGGAAATATAAGTTAATAAATTAATGAAGGGACGAGAAAAAAAGAATAGTAAGGGAATAAACCAGGGAATAATTAATAGAATATGTGTTTGAAGGAATAACGTGATAACCTATAATGTACTGAAAAAATAATAAACCTAAAGAAGCATAACATATAGAACATGTGATCATGTAATCATAGATAAATTGGTAATTGAATGAAATATACCACACTATAGAAACATGAGTCAAGGATAAATCCCGACTCTATATCACATGGTTGACACAATCCAACAAAGGAAGTTGGGATACACTAAATCCAAACATAACATCTCAAAAGAATAAACATAACCCAATGAATTTGATTTTAATATAGAAGAACCGATAATAACATGTTCATTCATATGTGTGATAAATTATTAAACAGTCATTAGGAATAAACATAAGGGTTACCCCTAAAAAGAAATGGGTATCCTAGTCTTTTCATAAGGAATAACCAAAGAGAATATCATAATGACTTCCCTAAAATTTGGATTTAAATAGTGCATGGAAATTAATAAGTTAAAATAGGTAGATATAATGATAAATTGTGTCCATTTGATGTGAAAACATTTCAAAAGTGTGTTTTATATACTATAAAAATGTGAAAAAATGGTATGTTTTATGGAGAAATATAAAAGTTCATTTATAAGGGAAAAAGGAATAATTTTTCTAAAAAAACCAAAATGAAATAATATATTTTTTTATTATAAATGTTTATATTTAATAACTTATTTGTGGCATAAAAATCATTATGAATTTTACATGAAAATGTGTATTAAATTCGGATGTTCCCATTAATTAGACTTTCTTATCAGGAAGAATCGAAAAGGGAATCCTTTGTATATTAATTTCCCAATGAAAGAAAGAATAATTGAGATAGGTACATTTGTTTTAAAAATATACCAATAATTTTATATTAATTAATAATATTAATTAATAATTAAATTATGTAAAATAGAGAGATTTTACTATTCAATTTAAAAACAGTTCTTTACATAAATAATTATATAATTATATCATATTTTCTTTATATGAAACATGAATTTTATTTATAAATTAATAGGTGATTTTACTATTCAATTTAAAATATTATAATTCAAAACAATCATCATTCAATACTTACATTCAGGTTAATTTTCTATGTATATTGGTTCCTTAATATTTATAAATGCATATTGTTTTATTCTTCATTTAGAAATGTAATGACTTTTATGTTATGTAATTTTTATGTACAATTAAAATAAAAATAATAAGGAAAATTCCCATGATAGGATTTTGTGTCATTACATTCTTCCCCTGTTATTAAATTTGTCCCTCAAAATTTCATTTTACACATTAATGTTAATATAATTAAGGGTACTCCTCCTTCACCGCTTCTATTGGATAGCATGTTTCCAACTCATACATATAGGCCAATCACAGTACATTTTCCCATTAAGTAATGTTTTTGTGTAGAACATTATCTCTAATGTCCAAGATCGTCATCGACTACTCCTTGTAAGAGTGATTAATTCCCAATTATACCACCTTTGATTTTTATACATGTGAGGTTTCTGGTATATATTTTTGGAAGAGTGATATGTGAAATACATCAATAATATCACAAATTTTTGGTGGAAAAGATATTTGATAGCCCCTGGATTTTACAGAATCAAAAATCAATGAGGTTACTATGTACCTGGGATATAGATTTCCATTATTCCAAAATATCATTACTCCATTCCATGGATATACCTATAGGAATATAATGTATCCAACCTAAAACTCCATATCTCATTGGTGGTAGTCTACATGACTCTTCTATCAACATTGGACTGACTAGATGTGATAGAAAATGGTTTTCACATTTTCTATAATTTATTTGACCATTTTTTGTGCTATTAGTTTATTTTCACCAACTTTATCCCAACATACTGCTGTTATTCTGCTTTTCACATAATGGGATTCATATGAAGCCACGTGCATAGTAGATGGGAAATTATAATTATAAAAGAACTCAAACGGTGGTATGTGTTGGTTCCATCCTCCCATGAAGTCCCACATTAATTATGTCATCATGCCTTTAAAATCCTAAATAGATACCTCATATTGGACATTTTTTAGGATTCTAGGCCACATTGAAGTCCATATCGTAGTTATATCATGTTAAAGACATTTATAAAATATAGTGGTAAATATAATATCTTGATCAGATACAAATAATAATGGTACTCCATACCGCCTCAACAAATTATTGATATATATCTATGAAACATGTTCAATTAAAATTTTCTCAAAAAATTTGATAATGTGAGATATTATTGTATGAAGATACATAATTATTCTTATAGCATTATTTCTTCTAGATTTATTTATAGGTTCTGTAAAAAATTAAATTTGAGATATTTTCCCATTTTCAATTTGTTTTGGGTTCGGGTTGCATTATCCCTATATTCCATATCCCTTCATCCATGACTAAATTACATACAACTGAAATTGATAAATATTGAGTGATATCCTTCTCCATATTTCCCCACTAATATTTATCATGAAGATCTTTATACTTATTTATGTTACTTTGGTTAATAGAGATGGTTGAGCCTTGTTCTCCATTCATAATATCTTTATTTATCTTTGTATTGGATGTTACTCATATTAACTACCCATATATTACAAATCCCTTCTCTTCAACTTTGAACTATCATGACTTCACTTTTCTGGTATTTTTAACCATTATCTGAATTCTCACATTATCTCTTTGAGAATTTTTTGTTCTTTACATTAATGATAATTGGGAAATCCTTTGAGAATTAATTGGTGATAGTCACTCATTAATTATTACCATATCCAAAATTTCAAAGTCTAAGAATGTAGCTTCATACTAAATTCTCACAATTGAGATAGTTGTAGAATCCTTTCTACATAGGGATTCCAAATATTATTTTCTTTTCAAGGATAGTGGCCGATTAAGAATACATAATAGATGATGATTTAAAACCATCATCATATGTAGATAGTAGGTTCCCTCTCATTGTATATATATTTTTTAGGCTCTTATGATCATTATATATCTCACAGTTTTCCACATCGAGAAAATGATACTAGATTTTGAATTCAATGATAACAACCTAAAACTCTAGATCATTCATGGGAGAGTATTTCTAATTATGTTACAACCTCCATGAAGAATAAGCTATCACTTTTCCATTATTCATTAGTAAAAAACTTTTCAATAATTTTAATCATCACTCTATACAGCAAGTTGTTCCACACCTGTTTATAGAGTGATATTTTTTCAAAAAATAAGCCACTTTTACAAATGTTTGAAGTAGTCTTCACATTCAGTGACCGAGAGAAACATTATTCCCTTCTGAGTCATCATGTTTAACAGGTTTGAAAATCAATGTATGTTATTCAAAAATAATCAGTAATACCTAGTTGGACCAACGAATCAGTGGATATCCATTACAAATGATGGAATTGGACACTCTTCCATTAAATGTGTCTTAGATGGGTCCAATGATAATTCATTATTGGTGATAACATGACCCATGATTGTTACTACCTCCATCTAGAATTCAAATTTTCTATATGTTGCATAAAGTTTCTCACTTCATAATTACATTTTAAAAGTACTCATAAAATCTTAATTCTCGTCATTATTTTTGATGTATATCAAAATTTCATTTATAAACACTACCACAAATTTTTTGATGTAATATATTATGATTTTATTCATTATATGAATGAAAATTTATAGATAATTAGTGAATCTATAAGGAATCAATATGGTATCATAGTTTCCATGCATTGTTTTAAAGGATTACATTTTAATATCTTATATAATTTGTATTAATTAGAAGTATGTCCAGAGAAGGTCATTCATAGAGAAAAACATTGCACAACATAGCTTATAGAAATATTCATCCATCCATGAAAAGAGATACGTTTTATTTATCATCATTTTATTAATATTATGATAATCAGTGAAAAGGATCATTGATCAATCCTTCTATAAGAAAGTGAGGACTAGAAAACCCTACATTGAAGCACTCGGGAATTGGAAAATGTTTTCAAATTCTCATATAACTTCTTCTTAAATTAATCCATCTCAATGATATCTATTATATATGGTTATTTGATATATTAACTGATCTATGAATATGTTTAACTGAGAACTCAACCTCCCAGTCATGAGGTAGATAGGGAAATTCTTTATGAAACAGATCTATGTAGCTCCTCACAATACAAATGTATTCAAGAATGTTCTTTTCTTTTATATCAATGATTTATGAAAGATATAAATTTTTATAAGGAAATAATATCCATATATTAGGTGATGATTCAGAAGGAGTATCATCATCAACTTTTAATGTGAAAAAATTGAAGAATGCCTCGGTATGTGAAGTTTGATCCCCCTTTCTGAAAACATGATATTATATTTGTATACGTATAACCCGTCGAGGAACAATATATAATTAAAATACAAAAAATGAAGTGACATAACATTTTTAGGGAGTTTCAAACTACATAAAATAACTATCGATGTAGTTCAGTCGAAAATATGTTTTCCCACAAATAACTGAACCTCTATATTTAGAGGTGGTGTTTGAATAGTTATACTAAACATTGAACATATAAAATATTTTTTAGAACTAAAATAAAATATTAAATTCAAAATATTCTAATAAATAACCATTATACATATCAGCACATTATTTTAAGGATTATCTTGGGTATTAGTGATAGTATATTCTCTTTCCTTTATTACTTGGTGGTTTTTGTTGATTATTACGCTCGAAAACACTTTTCATAGGGAATTTCCTCACATAGATACCATGTTCCATTATTTTGAAACACATCACTATAGAATGAATTTTTATTTTAATTATTATCTACTTCCAAATTTATGGATTATTCATATCACATCAATAAAAATTTCCATGATTCCCCACTCCTCTAAATTTTAATAATCTCCTAGTTCACTTTAGGATTTTACCAATATTCTTCTTCACACACATTTGGAACATTGGATGTTGTTTTTTTATTTGATAATGTTATTCATCTATTGAACCTCCAATATAAAAAAACATTTTCTTTTTTATCTCTAGTCCTAAAAGACCATACAGAGTCTCTGATCTATATTTCATCCTTAAGGGAACAATATACAGTCATTTAACAGCTATCAAAGTCTCTAATATCTAATTATTTTCATAGACAAAGATTTTTTCTAAATATTTGATTCTCCTTTAATTTTGAGTTCATGAAAATTCTATAGGAGTCTTGTGCACGTTTTTTAAAATGTTCACTGTACTCCCTTATAGACTCATCTTAAATTTTCTTCATTCCGAGGAACTCCATTTACATTTTAATATGGAGAGTTTGTAGAAAATGTTTATTGAAAAATATTTACTCTACTGATTCCCAAACCATGGAATCAATTTCCTCAATAGACATCTAATTATTGATCATTTTCCACCATTGATCATGTCACACATTAAAACTATTGACTACTAGCATAGCATTCCCATATATTGATAATTAGAGGAAAAAAGAAGACGTTATTAATGGAGTTAATCCATTGTTCCATGATACATGAGCCAGAATATCTACTATATATAGGAATCCTTTTTCACATAAAATATTCAACCAAAAAATCAATATATTAGTAAAACGAGGGTGTTTCAATCAATTCATGTTATTATACACAAGATAAACTAGTTGAACCATTACTATTATGATGTTTTGAGAACCCATTCCCATCAAATTTATCATTTCATTTCAGATATCATCTCATTCCATATAACATTGATTACTAGAATGAATTATCATATTTATATCAATTAAATATGAAATAAAAGTCACAAGTAGGGGGAATGAATATTTTTTTATCATATAAAATTTAAACTTTTAACATATAATTATTAATATGAGAATGCAAAGAATATCCTATCTTTTGATTCCATAAGATTAAATCTTTGTTATTGATGGTGATATAAGATTCTCTGTGGTTTATACTAATGTTTTCAACTCCAAATATCCCAAATTAACTATAATGTCAACTAATACAAAATATAGATACCCTAGGTATTTACACAAACTATTACATAATTTTAAGTAAAATTAACCATAAAATACAATCCATGGATCATATAATCCAATTTCATTGTAATATTAGGAAAATAATTTGAAAAAATGTAACCAAAATAAGAACATATTTTATATAATCACCATAATGAGAATATAAATATCATTATGCTCAAAAATGTTCAGTTCATGACATGGGGAATACGGGATAAAATGAATGAACCAAAACTTCGTGTAATGGAACATATATATGAATATAGAATAGAAAATGGGATATAATTCATAACATGATAACCAAAAAATTAATGGAATTATTATAAACATATTTTGTCATAAAATATATGATGTGGGATCTTGTAGTCATGAATACATTAGAATTTGGCTACAGCATAAAATAAAACATAAACATGATTCAAGGTTAACATCGATAAATATATCACATGGTGGGAAAAGACTCATAAAGGAATTAGGGTTACTCTATGTACCAACATGAAATCCCATGAAACTAAACAATACACTATAAATTAGAGTTATATATAGGAAAACCCATAATAACATGTTTATATATATGTGTTCCATGTTAAAATCAAACATAGTGAATAAACATATGGGTTACCCATGGAATGAAATGGATATCATCATCATGTAACAAGTCATAATTGAAGGGATTGTAATCTTGTTGACCATGAATGAATGTATTTATGTAACAAAAGGGAATTTATCGAGGAAAATTGGAATATTAATTGATTAATTATGTTCAAATTAAGTTAAAACACATAAAAATAGTGTTTAATATTCTTTTTAAATGTGCCACTACAGTATTGTTTGGGGGAAAATAAAATATTTCCTTTAAATAGAAAATGATATATTTTTTTCATAAAAAAGAAATTAACATTGTTATTCATTAATGATGAAAATATAATTTATGGGAAAAAATTTGTAGATTATAATATATTATGGAGTGTACTTGATAATGATAATGAAATTGGGAAGTTCCCCTTAATCGACCATTCTTATCAAGAGGAATTTAAAGGGGCACCTTATAAAACATATATTTCCCTATAAAAGACAGAACAATTAAGCTACGTAAATATTTTTGGAATATATGAAAATAATTTAGTATAAGTATTTTAGATAAATTATAAATTAATTTGGGAAAAGGTAGATAAATCATATCCTAAATGAAAAAATATGGGTTTAGTGAGAACCCATCCCATTATGTATGAAAGTGTTATACATATGCACCTAATGAATTGTAAAATCAAATTTATTCCATGAATTAATCAAGTAAGAACATATTATACTTATATTTTAATTATTTAATTTTTATTAAGATAATTTATGATCATTTTTTGGTTTAAAACATTCCATTTCTTTTCTTAATGTGCGTTTGTTTAATGAATTTATGACCTGTGCATTGATTTAAATTGATAGAGTTCTTTTAAAATCGATGTAAAACAATATGAGTTTGATTAAATGTTATTAAAATACTATAATAATTTTATATTTTTCTATTTATCATTTTTTCCTGATATTATAGGGATTCATTAGATAAAACATTAATGAAAAATGATTACCTTATTCTAGCAGTTTTTCAATCATCACAAAATTTATTTGTATTTATAATTAATATTATGAATATATATTAGTTACAAGACATCGGAAAAGTTATAATTTATATTATGCATTCTTTTTTAACAATTATAATATTTTTATTTGTATCCATGAATGTGGTAATGTACATATATACATCTTATCGTCCATGAAGGAGGAGAATCGACACATCACAAGCAATGTTTTCTTTTTCAGAAAAAAATGATATGAGGGGGGACATGATGATGTAGATTCAATTAAAATAATAAAATAATATATTATATATTATACTAGAGTTATTATTAGATTTTTTATATAGGATATGGTGATAGGATTAAAAATATATTAAATTAAAAGATAAAGACGTTGGATATTTCCTCTTTAATGTCTTTTCCAGGAGAACCACCTCACAGAAATTGTGATTAGACATTTGCTGAAATGAGAAAGACCAGAATGTGGGTAAGAGTATTAGGAGAAGAATTGGGTATAATATAGTATACATCAAAATCTAATTAGGTGTGATGAAAAGAGGTTGTGAGGAGTTATATTTATATTGGGAGAAGCGGGGTACTTTTGATTTTTTATTTCATTTGTTTTTTATTTTGGCACAAGATTATAAAATAGTGTTGATTATTGAAACTATGTTCAATAAATTGTATAGATTATTTTTATTCAATTATATTTTACATCATCGATATAAATTCCATGACTCAATAATTCATATATTTTTTAAATATCATAAATTACCATATTTCACTATTCACTAAAAATTATCCTTTTTAGAAAAATCCCAAAATATCAACTTGATAATATTTAGATGTTTAGATTTAAAAAATGGAGTCTTTTTTAAGAATTTTTTTCTATATATGAGAAAATTTGTAATGACCTAGTACTGGGAGCTTCCCAATGGTGCCCCATACCCGGTTGGTTATAAGGCCTCAAGAGTCTTTCCCAAAATTCCAGAGGCTACTGACTAGCAGAGAGGGCCTTGGGTGTGATCGTGGGGAAACTATTCCCTCATTTGCATAGTATGAAAATCGGAATAATAAATAATAAACAATAGTGAAAGAAATAATACCATAAAACAAGTATGCAGTGGAAGACTGAAAGTAAATAAACCACCAGAGAACATATATAAATGATGCATGTCACATATGTCAAGGAAAACAGCCAAACAAGTAACAATGTTGAATATAAAGTACTAAACAAAATTCAAAACAAAAATAAGTAAACATTATTAGAATCTCAAGACTCAGCTTGGTCCCTTACTATCCATCTCTACAACAAACAAGTACCTGATGACGAATAGCTCATAAACTTATCTACACCTACAAAAATATAATCGGTTTGGGTCCAAAAGCATGACCCAAACAGGGTGTCAGACAAATCCTAATAGTGAACCTCATCATGATCTATGCCTAACTATCAATGAGTATATACAGTAGGTAATAAGGGTAATGATGTAATGAAACTATGAGTATATAAAAGTTACCAAAACCCACAGTTTGTGTTTTCATTCATCATCATTTAATTTTCATCATTTAATCATATCACACTAAATGTATCTAAAAATACTACCTAACTAGAACGAATCCAAGATTCTGCTTCATCATGGATGACATGTTACAAACATTAAATATTTATATTAACCCTCTAGGTAGCTCATAGAGACTAACCCTCTGGCCAAATAATGTAGTAAAAAGGCAGATACAATCTAAGGAAGTACTCACCGTCAATTCACCCTATGGTCATTTTTTAATAACAATAGACTCTCTAGGGAAGAAATGAACGTTGATTCCCCATCCGATCTTGTAAATTAAACTATAGACACTTTGAGGGGGCAGTCACTATCAACCCCCCTTGTGGTATCGCTGTGTGAAATATGACACACCCTGGGGAAGCACCCAATGTCAATTTCACCTGTGATCAATCTACACAAGGATCCACAGTCCTATGTAATTTAATGTTTCTTAAATGATATCAATCAACCCAAATTAATCTCATCTACTACATGGATAATCAATTCCAATGAAAAACACAAGCATTTTATAAGAAACAAAAGTCAAATAGTTACATCCTATCAATCAAGGTAAGGAAAAATGATATGCCACGTAGGAAACCTGGACTAAAGGGACCTAAACATTCAAACAAGGATACAAAATCATGGGGTTTTCCTTAAACATTAAATTTCAAATGATATCACTTCATCTATCCCTAATATAAGAAATCCATCTAAGAGACATAAAATAGGGTTCAATTTCCTTTAAACAAAATAACGGAAACATTGGTAATCTGAACATTGGAATATAAAACTCATTTAAAAAAATGAAAGGAAACAAAAAACCAACCGCAACATTGTACAATCAATATTGTTGAACCTCTTCCTTTGAATCAACCATGAATGTCATAGATCTAAAAAAATTAAATAAACATTCATCCTTGAACAACATTATAAAAAAGATAAATTAGTAGGAGAGGCTCTAGAAGATTGAAGAACTCACCAGTGGGATTCCAATGCATGTTTCATATTTTGATTTAGAGAACTGATGATGAATCAATGGATTAGAGAAGAATCTTTACTCTCGGCCGCTCCAAGATGAGACGAGGTTAGAAGATGGTTTTTTTGTTGATTAGATGTGATTGTTTTCTGATTTAACTAATAAAATGAAATGTACATTTCATGTTCATATAAAGTATATGATGTGTGCATGCCTCAACTGGCCCCACATTAGGCGGTCTCCTTCTCTCTCATTATGACCATTACACGGCTGCCCGGTACAACTAGGTACATGTCATGTACTCACAAATACATGTCGTGTATTTCTAAAATTCCAAAAATCTCTCATTTTCCTCAAAAACACATGAAATAAAAATTCATACCAGAAATGAAAATCTCAGTTCTAAAAAATATCCCCTATTAAAAAAACTCATACTTGAATTTCCTTAACAAGGTGGAAAAGTGGAATCCTCAAACTACTCTGACCATTATGATCGCACATCAGTCTCACTCTCCCATTTATTGTCCTGCACTTGTGTGTGCTACCACTACCCACTAACTAGAGGAACAAATCGACCATGGAGAACATTCACATTGTGATCAAAAATCCAGATAGGATTCTTCTTGAACAATGAATCCAGCTACAACATAACCTCCTTAGGTTGAAAAATATCATATTAGTCTAAGAAGTAACATCATATATGAGAAATGATTAATTCATCATCCAGATCCCATTACCACTAAGGTAACTTCCACTGATAGGCAACCGGCCTGACTCTATCCAAAACCTCAAATGGGCAAATGTATCTCGAAGAAATCTTCCCCTGTCTCTTAATCCTCTTATGTCCCAGCCTCGGCGTGACACGTATGAAAACATGATCTCTATCTTCGAAATCTAGATGTCATATTTTTAGATTAGTATAATACATATGTCATGACATTGGAGTATCCATCCTTTACATAATCATCTCCACCTTCTATAAGGTCTCTTGGACAAGATGAGGACTCAGTAAGATTCCTCTCTTGCCTCTATCCAACAAATGGGTGATCGGTGTGACCTACCATACAATGCCTCAAAATAATCCATATTAATTGTTTCCTGAAAATTGTTGTTGTTGGAAAACACCACCAGATGTATGTGCTTCTTCCAAGAACCTCCAAAATCTAGGATTCATGATTGAATCGTGTCCTTTAGATCTTGAATCATGTCCTCAAACAGGCCATCTATCTGGGGATGGTATGTTTAACACAGAAGTACCTGTGTACTTGGAGCCCTTTGTAGTCCCTGCCAGAAATGAGAAGTAATATGGGTTTATCTTTATGAAACAAGAGAGTGTGTAACCCCATGCAAACGTATAATCTCTGGCATGTTCAATATTCCCTGATCATCTACACTAAAGGTATCCTTGATTGATAAGAAGTGTGTATCCTTCGTAATACTGTTGATAACAACCCAAATTGCATCATTCCATTAAGGCGATCTCGGTAACACTATCATGAAATCCATTGCAACATCATTCCACGTCCAATTGGGAATGTGTAGTTTCTATAGAAGACTGACTCACCACTGTTTCTCCACCTTCACTTGCTGACTGGAGGAACACCTCATAAAAAACTAGAAACAACTCTCTTCATACCTGAACACCAATACTAATGGTGTAGATCTCGATACATCATGGTGACACAAGGATAAACTACCCAAACTAAGGAATTAAAATCACGCATTAGCTACTCATGTATGTTTTCTAACACTGATTAACGTCCATGAAACTGTAAGATCTCATCCATGCCAACAAGACATCCAGGAGTAGGGTCATCTCCTAACAGAATCTCTAATACGATTAGGCATTCAGAATCTGATTGATGTCTCATTCTTATCCTATCTAGAAGAGTAGAGGTAACAGCTATAGAAGAAAGAAATGTCTTCCCTCTCTATCATTCACATTCAAATGCATTTCAAAGAACTGATCCACGAGCTTCCACTCACTACTGGCCTCATGAAATTCATGAATCTTGGTCCTCCTGCTTATTGTATCAGCCACTTCATTGCCTTTCCCAAGTCAGTAGGAAAGCACAATTTCAAAAAACTAATGGTACTCAACCCACCTTCACTATATCAAATTCAGATCACACAGAGAAAATATATAAAAAAGAAGTTTTGGTTAGTGTACACCAAAAAATGCCTTCCCAAAATATAATGTCTCCAATAGCGCAAGGCATGAACCACTACATCCAACTCAAGATCGTGCATCAGGAAATATCTATCATCTGTCTTCAATATCAATGACTTGTATGAAACAACTCCTTCTATTTTCATAATCATTACTCCCAGCATGATACCTGATGCATCGCTCTAAAAGATGTAAATCATAGACTACTCTAGGAGAACTAGTATTGGTTCTAAAGTCTACATCCCTTTCAAATCCGGGAAGGCTGAATTATAGGAATCTATCCTCAAGCACCTATCACCCTTTTTAGTAATGCCCACCAGTGATTCTACTAATCGTGAAAAGTTCTGTATAAAATGCACGTAGTAACCCAGCATACCTTGAAAAATATGTACCATAAAGACGTTCTTCAGCATCTCCCATAAAACTACTTCTCTCACATTCTATGGGTCTACTAATACTCTTTTCACTATGATAACATGACCCATGAATTGAATCTGGTCAATACAAAAGTGACATTTTGAAAGATTATCATTTAAATTATGCTCTCTTAGTGTACTCAAATTGAGCTCTAGATTGATGGAATGCTCGTGTTTAGTGTGAGAGTACACCAAGATATCATCCATGAACACTACCAAAAAAATCTAAGTATGGATGGAACACTCAGTTCATCAGTTACATAAAAACTACAGGACGGTTCATCAGAAAAAACAGCATAACCACATACTCGTACAGACTATACAAGAATCTTAAATGATTTGGAGGTTATATATGATGTTCTAACGCAAACCAGATGATTATCGGATCTCAAGTAAATATTTGAGAACACTCAGGCTTCTAGAATCTAATCAAAGTGATCATCAATCATTGTAAATGAATATTTGTTATTGTCTTTCAACTACTTATGTATCTTATAATCCACACAATTTATGAGGGTACAATCAAGCTTTTTTGCAAACAAGACTGACAAACACCCAAGGACAAGTAATGGGTTGGATAAATCCCTTTCCCTAAAATTCCTCTAACTAATTATTGATCTCCTATAACACTATTGTATCCATCGATTATGGGGAAATGGACAACAGTGCTACCCCTAGTAAAAGATCAATAGAAAATTATTCCTCTCGCTTAGTAGGAAAAAATGAAAATTCATATGGATAAACATCCCTAAAAATATCGAACACTAGAGGAATGTTCATCTATGAAGTCCCCTGTTCATCCAATAATAGACTATCAATATGGGCTATAACACCTCTCAATCCGTGATGGTAGGGTCCATATCTACTTTCCTGGACATTCCATTCAACTTTATGTAGAAACAATCCTCCCTATGGTTTCATGAAACTTGCATTAGAGTGATATAAATCGAGAACAGCCTAGAATGGAACTAACTAAAACATTATGGAAATGGAATCATAGCTTGTCATCTCTAAGACATAATGTTCCCATAATAAGTGACACCCACCACACACAAGAGGTAACTACTTGCACTGATCTGCACTTTCCGTTCTAGTCCTCAAAGGTGTTTCTGACATCATGATATTTGTTTATGTAATGATACCAAGCCCAAGGTTCTCTAGAATAGGAACATATATGTTAATATGGGATGTCCTTATATCCGAAAGTGCAGAAGCTAAAACTGAGGAAACAGAAAATAGTACCTCTAACCATATAGGGTCAGAGATCCTTCCCATGTTGGGTATACTCTAGTGCAGAATCCTAACCTACACTCTGAACTTGTGAAGATATATGAGATCCCTAAACTGATCCAATCTATAGTTAACGAAATCCTAGTGTATGACCACTATGGCCATGACCACCACCTCGGCCTGAACATCCTGAAGAACTCTTACCCCCTATCTGATGTGGAATTGGTGGTCTTGGTTTGGTAAAACGAGTCGAAACAGATCATCTCTAACTTGCATCTAGATGGAAGGCATTTTAGAAACGAAGTAGATGTCCCATATTACCACAAGACATCCACTCATCTTGGTCTCTCAGATACTAATGTTTCTTATGTACTCCCTTTCTGCACTGGTTTCACACCACCTGGATAACTGAAGGAAAATGCCTCATACTCGAATATCCATCCATAGACTCCCTACGGCACATCCTGCAATCAGTTGAAAGAGTAATAACTACGTATGTTGAACCACCCTATCCCACACCTCTAGAATCCCTAAGGTTATTCTTTGTTATTAGTGCTTGGTTGACTATAGAAGATACAAGTCAACATGAAGTTGTTTTCCTAGGATCATATGTCATACCTGCGGTCATCTCCATACATCCTTTACAGAAATAACTCATCATCCCCCAAAATGTGTGTGAAGCATTGCAGATCTGTTAATCTAGAAGAATACTCCAGGATAGAGAGAGTACCCTACACCAAGATAATGAACTCTCAGGCTCAGTCATCACATATTTTATTTCAGTATAAGTGTTCATAAAAATTACATTGTAACTCATCCCCAGCCATAACTTACTGGTGTCCCACCTTTGATATCACTTCCCACAATCCATTCGAGGAATATCGAAGCATATACATCGAAATTATCACCATAATCTCCCGAGGTGGCTCCTAATTATCTATGATATAAATCATGGATTTTAACCATTAATCTACATCTGGAGGTCCTCCATCCCTTGAATACGTGGGTAGATGATGCTGTTGAAAATCCCATGTCAACTCTTCCATAGATGTGGCAGGATGTAGTGCACCTTGGATGGTATGCATCATCCTCATAAAGCCTTCTCATAACTATATATCATCACCTATGTTTGGTATAACCATTTGTGTCGTGACCGGTATAATGGAAGTATCAGCTGGTAGTCCATTATCAACCATTTATAGTGTTGGATCATTTCCCTTTATCTGGCATAAAACTGGAGGATTCTTTGGTGGAAAGACTCTGTCAGGTCAAGTTCACACCTCAGTTCATGATTATCAAGGACTAAATATTAGAAGTGTAAGAAATGAATAGATGAAAGATAACATTAATGATTTTCAAAATAGGGATACACAGCGTGTATAACCCCCACACGGCATGTTCCCATTGGTTTCAGCATGGGTGGTTACTTCTTCAAAAACTGTTCATGTAACACCCCTATACACATTTTGTTCATCCTTTGACACAACATGTACTTGAATCATTCCCCCCTACTAGATTTTATCCACATATCTAAACACATGGTTCTCTCCTAGGTAGAACTACATGGCAGGTATAGACTAGAAACTGTGTACTCATTATGTTCTAGAAACCAATTGGTTAGTCAAATGGTCGGTGACATGACTGGCTCTACACAGTGTGCAAGAACAGAACACAACATGTACAACCTAAGATTCATCCAACTGTGCCGCTGGTTACATAGTTTCATAGACGAATCCTACAAAATAGCATGTACTCCAAGTACAAGGCATGTGTAACCCAATATTTCCCAAC
The DNA here is from genome assembly GCA_963277665.1 of Viscum album. NCBI lineage: Eukaryota > Viridiplantae > Streptophyta > Magnoliopsida > Santalales > Viscaceae > Viscum > Viscum album. Next base: position 859,496,374 of record OY728152.1, on the reverse strand, counting down.
CATGTGTCACTGCTCAAATAGTTAGTCACATTGAAAAAGACTACATGGTGTGTACATATAGTACACGATGTGTAAAGTAGAAAAACATTTTCTTCCTGAACAGAAGGATCAATGGGGTGTATTTATCATTACACACCATGTATTGTGGGTTTTTCTAGACAGTAAGCGTTAAAAATCACTCTAGAACCCCATAAAAACACTAAACGAAGTAATAAAATGCCAAATTCCAATCTGTGGGGCTCCATACTCCCTTCGAATCAAAGTTTGGAATCATATTCATGTCATAACATAACTGATTTTTATTAAAGATCAATATAATCCACCAAGTTTCAACCAAAGAGGGCCCGTAACACCTTAAGAAAAAATATTTGGGGTCCACCCAAATTAAACATTACATATTTCCAATACCCTATCAAAATAGCTGGTATTCTATCTTTGTTTCAATCACCACAACATGCATATCAAACAAAACTTCTATAGAAACAACATGGAATCGGAAATGAACCCTAAATGACATGACATGAATGCATTTCTTGTGATCTCCAACAAGTGCCTATATGATGCATGAGATGGAACACTCTCATATCATCTAGTTTCTATAGAAATAGAACCTCAATGATATAAATCATACCTTCACAAAACATTTGTATCAAACAATGGTGAAATAAAATCAACTATAAAATTGCCAAACCCAAAAAATTGCAATAATTGAGGTAAAATGGATTTTCCATGTACGTGGGATTTCTACTCCCAAGCACAACTAATTACCAACTACCTATTACTTCATATCCCTTTATATAGGCTCAAAATGGTAAGACAAAGGAGAAAATAACTCCCTATAAAACCACTTTTTAACATCCCGGTTCCGGGTGCCTCCCAAAGGTGCCCCATACCTGGTTGGTCACATGGCCTAAAGGGAATTTACCAATATTCCAGAGGATTCTGACTATCATCGAGGTCCTTGGGTGTGATAGTGTGGAAACTATGCTCTCATTGGTAGTGTATGAACAGTGGAATATGAAATAATAAATAGTAGCAAATGAAATAATACCATAAAATAAGTTAATAAAAGAAGACTGAAAGTATATAAATAACTGGAGAACATATATATATGATGTCAGTCATATATATCTATGAAAACAGCCAAACAAGTAACAATGTTGGAAATAAAATACTAAACCAAATGAAAAATAAAAACAAGTAAACTCCATCAACATCGCAATCCTCAACCTGGCCCCAGGCTCTCCATATCTACATCAATCAAGTACATGATGACGAAGGGTGCTTTCCCTTATCGACACATGCAACCATATAATCTATATGGGTCCAAAAGCATAACCAAAATAAGGTGTGAGACAAATACCAATTTGAAACAACCACACGATTTGTGCATAACTGTCAGTGAGTATATATATTAGGTAATAATTGTAATGAATCAATAAAACTAGGAGTAAAGAAAAGTAACCAAACCCTGTAGTTTCCATTTACAATCATTAGCATTTAATGTTCATCATTAAATCAAGTATAACAATGTGTATCTCAAAATACTACCTAATAGAAATGAATCCAATATTTTTATTTGGCTTGGAATATGCGTCACAAAAATTTAATATTTATATTGACCCTCTTGGTATCTCACATATTCTAACCCCTATGTTCATGTATTTCAATAAAAATGAAAAGACACTCTGGGGAAGTACTCACTGATAATTCCCCCATTGGTTTTTCCGGAATAATTATAGACACTCTAGGGAAGCACTAAACATTAGTTCCCCTGGTGGTCCCATAAAGTGAATTATAGACACTCTGAGGGAGCACTCACCGTCAATTGCCCTTCTGGCCTCATAGAGTGAAATATAATAGACACTTTGTGGAAGCACTCAACTTCAATTCCCCCTTGTAGTTTAACTACACAATGTTCTTATATCCCAGCATAATTCAATCATGCATAAACGATATCAAACCACCAAATTTAATCTCAACTACTATATTGACAAATAATTACAATGCATTCCACAAGCATTTATCAAGATGAAAATGTCAAATTGTTCCATCCTATCAGGAAAGGAAAGGAAACATGGAATGCCTCCTAGTCAACCTGGACCAAACGGCCCTAAACATTTAAACAATGAAACACACTCATGGGGTGTTCATTAAACATGAAATTACAAATGATATCACTTAGACCAACCCTAAAATTAGAAATCAATCTATGGGAGATAAAATAGGGTTCGATTTCCTTAAATAGAATTACCTGAAACTATGTTAATCGGTAATTTAGCATAAGTAACTCAATGACGATGAATGAATGTAAAATATTCCCCTAACTATACGTTTTATTATATATATATTTGAACCTCATCCTTTGAATTGACCTAGAACAAAATAGATATAGTAAAATTTCAAAAACGTTCAAGGTTAGAAAACCTAAGAAAGAATATAAATCAGGGGGGAGAGGATCTGGAAGAAGGAAGGAATCACAAGTGGTATTCCAATGCACTTACAGAAGTTAGATTCGGAGAACAGGTGATGAATTGGTGGCTCATAGAAGAATTGTCATTCTAGGCTGCTCATGGATGAGACAAGGTCTGAAGTATATGTTTATGGGGATTCGATGTGACCCCGGTCCGATTTAACCAATAAAAAAGAATGGTATATGGTTTTCTCATTGAATGTACATGCCGTGTACATATCTCAACTGGCCCGCACATTAGGTAGTCTCTAGGTCTCCCCACATGGCCGGGTACTTGGCTGTTACATGGTCAGAACACGGCTTCCCGTGGTAAACTATTACACAGTGTGTACTCCCAAGTACACGACGTGTACTTCTAAAATTTCCAAAATCTCCCATTTTCTTCAAAAACATCCAAAATCGAAATCCATACCTAAAATGAATTTTTGTTTTCTTACAAAATTATTTTTTAATAAAAATCATAATTTCTATGAAAAATAATGTTTTTAATATTTTATGAGATTTTATGATGGTTTGAAAAATTAATAAAAATATAATTAAATAGTCCTATAAATAAATAAAAAATTATAATAATTTATGAATTTAAATTATGTAAATATATTTTCTATTAAATGATTATATTAATTATAATATTGTATATAAGTATTTGTTACTTACAATATTACCAACACATAATTTATCATCATTAAAACATTTATTTACATTTATCATTTTATAATTGTTATATAAATTCATTTTTTAGATTCTTTAATTTTATTTATGCATTCATAGGTGAGGTTTCTATTGTAATGGACTGATTATTGTTCTGAATGGCCATATTACTATTCTAATTGTAATGTTAATATTTAATATTTATTGGATCATTAATTTGTATAAATAACTCTAAATTATTATTAATTTGTGATAACAATTTCTTTTTTATTATTGTAAAATTTTATTCCATATTACATAAATATAATAAATAAATAAACATCTATATAAATCATGGTCATTTCAATATAAATTTTATAAGTTTTGGATATAAGATTTGTCTCTTATCCAGTGACAAGAATAATTGTTGTCTATATAATATATGTTATGGTTGTTGGTACACAACCTATCTTATTAAAATAATTAAAGATAATTTTTTTCTACCCATATATGTTTGGGTCAACCAATGTATGATAATAAACCCATTAGAAACCCCATCATTCATTCTTTATGATGTTATATTGATTAAATGACTTTATAAGTATATTTTTTATGATTTTTATGATATATCACATTGTTCAACATTCTTTTCCCTATAGTGACCTCATTTTGATATTTATTATTAAAATTTTATGGTTTAAGAACTAAATAATTCATCTAAAAATAAGAATTTATGAAAATAAAATCAAATTTATAATACCTACATTTTTATTTGAACTATCATAACTATTATTTAATATTTTCCATAACAATGTTAAAAAATAAAGAATCATATTTACAAAATATGTATCAAATATTATTATTTCATCTGGCATCTAGTCATTATGTCTTGAATGAAATTTAAATTTTTTTTCAAACTATTCTGTAAGAATTAAAATATCACATGTATATTTAGAAATCTTATTTTGAACTTTTTCATCTTCATCCTTATATGAGTCATTATCATTCATTGTATTTTCATTTTCATATTGAAAATTACTCACAGACAATTATATATCAATCTATTCGTCTAATAGAGTATCATCCTCACATATAAATTAAGTTAATAAATGTTTATAATTATAGGAAAGAGGAAACATGGAATCAAAAGATAAAATATTAAGAGAAAATAATTTTTTATTTCCTATATATCACATTTTATTATAAGAGTTTAATTCATAAAATAGGATTATATTTCAGTAGATAACACTATATGAATTACTGCAGGCATCATCAGAATGTTATTGATCTTGTATAGAACATTAATTATACTTCTAATTATTAAAAAAAATTCTACATCTTCACATTGATTACTCTTATAGTAATTATTATTATTCAACAATGGAAAATCAATTCTGATGTGCCCATGTTTTACATACAGATGGTAACAAATTTCTGACGAATATTTATTTTGAGGACTATTTTTATATCAATAATAAAAATCATACAAGAATTTATTTTTTTATAATATTATTCACATTTTTTTGGATATTCAATATCACCATTATTATCTATTTAATGTATGGAATGATAGTGACTATTATACCTCTTCTTTAAAGTAGTGGAATTTCAGTATTTCAGCACCAGTAGATTTCTTGAATACAACTCCGTTTTTCCTTCTATAAAGTTCCCATTAACACGATTTTACATGACATTAAAATACTAATAAAATAATTTATTTTCAACCTCATAATATGTTTGTATCATCTATCACTATTGAATTAGTTTATATCTCACTAGGAGAAATATAAATTTCTTTCTCAACATTTTAATAGACAAGGGACACATTCTCATTAATTAATTAATTATTATTTAAAATTATAATGAAATGTTGAGGAACATGCAAAACTAATTATCTTGGTATACAATAAAAGTCAAAATAATGAACTGACAAATTATCTCTTTAAGTCTAATTTTTTTTTGAATATCTAAAATGATTAGTTTCTAAATTATTCTAAATTCAATATGGTGTTTCAATTATTGAAATATAATTTTAAATATTTCATGTTGAATAATACCAAAAATAATTATGGAAAATTTCGTTGAAATAATAATAAAATTTATTCTCACATGAGGCTAAATATAAATATTTATAAATAATTCAGTAAATTTTTATTTTTATAAGAAAATTATCCAATCCAATAATATTAATAGAATATTTAATTCAATATCTTCAGTTATCATATTTTATACTATTAAATATTAGTTCCTGGGTGCTATTAAAATTAATTGTTGTTTTGATAGGATACTCTTCCATAAAAAATAATTTTTCCATTTTTATGTAATTATTTCAAGGAATATGATATGTCCTAATATAAAAATGAAACATATCATAAATATAAAGGATAATGTTTTAGATTAGAGACTAAGAGACAGGTATATATTCCAAATTTTACTATAAGAAAATATAGAAACAATCACATCATAAAAGTACATTTAGGCTCTAATGCTAAATATATCCCCAATTTAAACAAATATGCCACTATGAACAAAGTTGAATTGTGGTTGAATGAAATATTATAAATTGTGTCCCAATCACCAAATTTAATTGATTATTTAATATATATTTACGTAAATATTAGACCAAAAATGTAAAATAATATATCTAGTATGATCATAATAATAAATACAAATATCATAATATAATAATTATTACAAAAAGAGACGATGAAATTTGTATAAAAAAAGATGACCTAATGTAAAATTCATGATATTTAAAAATTATGATAATATATTAGATATAATATGAAAATATAAGTGTAAAAAAATTCCCTTATTTTCATATTAAAATCTAGAAACCCCTAATTTATATTATTACAAAACAAATTCAACTCTAAAAAATTAATGAATTAAAACCAATGAATCATATAGTTTTATAACACAGATAATGATATAAAAATTGTAAAATAATTTCATTAAATTTAAACCATTTATAAGGCCACTGTATTTTCTATCCATGGGTACACCTATGATCACCAGGACTATTCAAATGTAAAATATTCTATACTTTATATACTGTAAACATGTCCAATACATATAAAATCCTCTCAACGATGTATTGATGATATAGATGATTAAATAAAGCTAAATATACCTAAGATGAATATAAATTTTCCTTTCGGATCAAAATATAATAAATATATAAATAAATATAATATATTGTATAATCAGCTACATTGATGGAATAAAATATAAATAATCAAGTTGAAAATAATGATTAGAAAAATAAGTGCAGAAATCCTTTATATAATTCAATCGTTAAAATTTATTTTTGATTTCGTATCATAATTTAAAAACATTCATTCCAATAATTTCTTGGTTGAATTTATATATATTTTTTGTGACATACTCTAATAGTATGATTTTGATATCATTATTTATATTTGAATCTACATCAAACACAACACCACATCATATGACGAAGTAATTATTTATATCTATAAACTCACGAGTTTAAATAAACATTCCATCATAACATATTTAATGTTCTCTTTAATTTATGAGTTATGTTAATTCAATGTATCATGTGATCATATAATAAAATATCCATGTAACAAAACACAAACAACCATGCCCATGTAAAATTGAAACCTTCATGATGTATGTTTTGATTCATCCAAACCAATGATATAATTTAAATTTGTTTCTATAATAATATTAAAACAATTAGATATCATCATATTTCCATACCCAAAATCATATAAACTATTTTCCTCACATATACATAAGATGAAACTATTGTGGTAAAAACTGATTCCATGTCCACTTCATTCAAAAAAAAATTGATAGTATTTTATATTTCGAATTGATTGACCTTTGATTATGGTTATTTAGTTTATTATCTCTAATAAATTATATTTTTAAGGATTTATTTACACTATTATTTGATACCTTATCCTAGGTTACATTAGATAATCATTTTCTTGCCTATTAGTGAACTTTTTTTTATTATCCCTTTTGAATTTTAAAACAATATATCAATGAATCATCTAAAAAATCTAATAACCTTTTATAATATTGAACACCATGAATTTTGGAGTAATCAAAATTATACATTAATTTTTTATCTTTATAAAGGAATAGAAGATAACGCCCTTTCAATCGTTGGATTTTAATTATATTGCACCATAAACATCAATGAGGAACAATTTTATTACAAAAAAATATTTTTTTATTTTATTTTATAAATATTCTAAATTATATTTTCAATTTCACATATTACAATGATCATGTTTAGTATTATGTTTATATTAATCTCCTCCATGCTTCACTAACTCTTTCATGGATGGTTTAGATAAAATGTGTGGATACATTATTTATAAACGATTCATCATCCTCAATGTATATAAAATACATATTTTTATATCCATAAATGATTTATATTTTTCACATTATATTATTTCTCTAATTCAAAATGGTTCTATCATTTCACATGACGATTTATTATTTTTAGTGAAATTTTATATATGACCCATGTCATAAAAATATCAATCATTATTTGAACCTAATATAAGGAATTCAACTACTAATTCATCCTTTAATATCATAACATGTAAAATATTTTATTCTTTTTATGACATAGAGTCTATTTATCACATCTTTACTAAAATTTATGACTCCTGATTTAGCATATTTCTTCAAAATATATTAATTTTTCCAAATTAATTTTATGGTACATATACAATAATGGATCCACAACCTAACTCAACATGTTATCATTCATCATAACCCTAAAATAAAATCCATCATAGTAATTTTTCAAACAAATAAATTTGGGTAGAAATCAGAAATGGTTGATGTTGAAAATAGTCTTCTGAGATTGTTGTGTCCACATAATCTCACTAATCTATGAATTTTTATTCTATTTTAATTTTTATTTGATGATTTGTTATGAACCTCAATTATAGTAAATTTTAACTCTAATGGGAAATCTATTCATATATTCCCTGAAAAAAATCATGCGCTTTTATCCTGATCCTTTAGAAAAAATAAATAGAAATAAATAATATACCTTTTTTATTGAATTCTCCATGACTGGGTCATTTATTCATTTGAAATGGAATATACTTTTTCTATTGAACTTATTTTTAGTGTTACCTTCACCATTACACATAATAAAACTTGAATTTTTGTGTATTAGTTTGTGTCTTAATTAAAAAATTAGTTAAATTATGGGTCCTTAAAAAATAAATACTTATTAATATAGTGTTTTAATGTATCATTAACTAAAATTTTAGCCACGTTTTCTTATGTTAAATTCTGAAAATTTATTTAACATTTTTAGATCAGACCATTATTACAATATAAAATAATCGAACTTATCTATGTGATTTCCATAAATTTCCATTATTTTCCTTATATCACACACCATCAAAATTAACAATGACATTATGTGAGTCCTGAAACTTTCAATATCCATGATATTTTTTTCATCATGATATCTTCTCATTTTAGCTCATAAATCATTTTACCCTATTTTAAATTGTAATATTTAATATATACATGATCTATAAATACTGTTTTTCATTGAATTGTTTCTCTATAAACTCATATAATCCATTAGATTAAATATTTTTATGTACCCAAACATCCATTTCATTATGGGTAACCTCCAACTATACCAAAAGGGTTTAGAAACATTTACCATTCATCATCACCATTTTTTTGCTATTAATTTTTTATCTGCCACTACTAATTAAACCCACTCAATGAGGCCTTTTTTATAATAAATTTCCTCTAGTTCCACATCATCAATGAAGTTATATCTTTTGAAAATTTATTTTTCAATTATAAATATGATCTTATGGATTATCCTTTATAAATTCACTTACTAATACAATTTTTTCATTATTTAATGACCTTCTTCTTCATAATGTAATTTAATAGGAAACAAATAAGTTAGGTTACTAGTATTTACAATATATATCTATAATGTCCTAACTCAGGTGACAAAAACTGATTCACCATGCATATTATCTGTGAGACCTCAAGCATGCATCCTCGTACCCTAAAAGATACAGACTAGAAGTGGGATACTAATTTCAATAACGGGGAGGATAGTCCCAATATATCAGAGTAACTCCATAGTGAAAATAAATAAACAATAACCAGAATATATAATCATAACCAGAACAATGCCACTATCACATGATGACTAAAATAGGAAATACAATATCTAAAACAAAGCATCAAATATGTTATTCCAATACATTTCATGTTTCATTATGAAAAAATGAAAATATATAAAGACCCTAAATACTCCCATGTTGGACTTGAATAAAATTTGGTAACGACATTCATGCTCCATCTTGAATCACTCACCAAACATATAGCCATTTCCATTAAACTATCCTTAAACTATAAAATCTATTTATGTACTCATTAAACAACCCATGTAGGGTGTGAGTAAAATAATGTAGGCTACCTCCAAAGGGGTCTTAAAAATATATATCTAAGAATAGTGTATAGTTCTTTATAAATAATAAATTAAAATTAAAAAATTAAAACAATTACATTTATTCAATTTCACTTTTTAAAACAATATAACACTGGGGTTCCTAAGGACCCCTGAACCCTTAATACCTACTTAGACCAATGATTATGTTTAATATATCCACAAAGAAAATCATATATAATAATTCAATTATTACCATTCATCATCTTAATTCTTCTCACGTAAAATTTTAACCATTGTCCAATTCCATCTCATGGGGGTTGAACGTCAAGTCTAACAACACATGAGTATTTGGAGCCTCAGTCTATACCCCATGATTCATTTATCAATAAGGGATTTGGATCCAGAGGATACTTTTCCACACTCATTTATAAATTTATCAATATGTAATTCTTATGCAACAGGTCATGTACCACCCACAAATATCAATATTTACAACTATAGTATTTTGATGTCGTAGACCATGTCCCACACATCAATATCACATAATCATGGAATCACTATTTCACATGTATCAAAATATCATATGTGCCATAACCATTCATTAATTAATTCCCCAATTAATTAATCCATGATAATATATTCATTTTCACATTATTTAATTAATTAATTTTACAATTAATTAATTACATCAATTCCATTAATAAATATGATAATTAATTAATCATATAATTCATATTAATAAATTTAAAAATTATATAATCAAATCAATTTCAATTAATTAATTAAATTAGTAATTAATCACTTCGATTACATTAATTAATTAATTAATTAAATAATAACATTGATTACACTAATTAATTCAACATTTAATTAATCAGTTGTATTACATTAATTAATTCAGAAATTAATTATTCCATTTAAATTAATTTTACAAAGATAATAATTTTCATTTATTAATTCAATAATTAATTGTGTAGACATAATCAAGAAGTGGAATGAAGGAATAAAAAACCACACTCTATAGACTCTAGTGGTCTCCAACATCAATCATCATACAACTTCGGTGTGATATCCATCAACTTCTTAATCAACTAAACCTTCTATAAATTATGTTTCATTAGACTCAATCACAATAACTCTAACTCACCTTCTTTTACCCCTAATATATGTGTTCTTCATTTCCTACTATAATTATCCTAGTATGGTTCCATATAAATAATTTTATGATAACTATTGTTATAAACTAACTCCAATAAAATTTGAGTTTTCCCAAGATCCACCAAAATCTACGATAAATGCTCATAGAATTTCCTCAATCACCTGAATAATGTTATTTCCCATCCAATGTTTCATTTGGTGGAATTAAATACTCATAAATTCATATTTACCATGATCCTCCTACAAATAATTTGCAATGCGCCAAGTAAAACATGATCAATGGTCTAGAAACAATTGTCCATGGAACCACATGTAGATGGAATATCCACCAAATGTATAATTCTCCCATCTAATCCACATATAAATACTCCCATATATGAAATAAATGTGATACCCCTATCAAAATATCCACAATCACCTAAATATGTTCATTCATTCATGTCATCCTTGGGATACACACCACAAAAACCATATTAATGTTGTACCACTTCAATTCTGGAGTGTGAAATAATAGTATTAATCAACCAGGTCATTATTGATCACTTTCACCTATTAACAGACATATAATTATTTACCAAACCCTAAAATCTGTTTTTTGGCCCTGCCAAAAAAACTTATGACATAGGTCATCGATCGTTTTGTTCATACCTAGATGATCCTCTGACTTGGAGGACTGATATTCTTACATTAACTCCTCCTACATACTCATAGGCACCACAACCCAATTGCTTAAATAGGCTATCTCATCCTAATATTTCCTCCAACCTAATGGTGAATCCCAACCTTCAAGGATTTCAATCAATTAAAAAAATCACATCCTCAAAATATATGTCTCTGATCTACCCCAATGATATAGATTCTACCAAAATAGATATTAGAGTCATATTCTCTGAACAATCCAGAACTAAAAGATATGTCTCGTCATATAAGGTAACAATCTCTTACTCAACAATAGACTCCTATATTTCCTATGTTTATGGTTTCTAACTAAAACTATCATCCACATGGGTTCCCTATATAAAAATATATTCTATATCAATATTGAATGAGTAGGTTATATGCGTAGCATAATAGACTGATGGGTGGTTTCAAAAATTTAATTTTTCCACACTCAATAATCAATCTATGATCTATATCATTTTTAATCACCATGATCAATGAAATTGAATCAATGATAGAAAAGATTAATCATTTCAGAACAAGAGATAAAATATATCAACACATATTATTTTTAAATAATACAATTTCATAAAGAATTACCTCAATGAAATTATATGTTCATTGAAGAATCTGGTGATAGATCCGCAGGGACCTATTGTTGCATTGAAGAAACCAACCATATAATTCCTCAAACAGTAATCCACAAATGTTCCCAACAACATTAGACATCACTGATGGAATCTCTAGATTCTATCATAGATGATCCATGTTCTTTCATCATCCACCATGATCACCTTGAGAATCACTTCTCGTGAATTCTCTTATATCTGGTGGGGAATGAATGCTCAGAATTCTTGTTACTATTATTAGAGGAGGGATCTCTCAAGGTCATGGAGGACTATCAAATATTGTTGCATAAAAATTAATATTCTAATGATAAAAAAGAAATAATTTGGTATTTATAATGCTATGGTTAAAATGAAAAAATTTAAAGAATGACCGTAATTATTTATTTTATCATAGAAATACCACATGTTAAATAATAATTGTAGTAATATCATTTCACGACACTTGATTAACATGATAAAATGAATATTAATTAATTGAAAAATATTCAATATTTTTATTTCTCTTCAAACCATTAAAATTCGTCTTCCATTCCTCTGTGATATTTATCAGGCCTTGAATAATGTATTTTTTATTAAAGAAATATAATTCCACTATTCACCAATAAATAAATAACTAATTTATTCACAAAATAAAAAATAAATATTTATAAAATATTCTGTTCACAATGTATTTTATTAAATAACTAGTTATGGAATAAATTTGATCAAACATGCATGAATATATATTTAAAACAGATGGGAATAATATTTATTCAATCTGTTAAATAGTGTATTATTTACCTTAGATTTTGGATTCCCTTAGTGTGTGAACCTCTAGGCCTCTTTCTCAATAACATTAGGAGATGAAATGTAAATTCAAAGGATATCTTCTAGAAACACACCATGGAACCCATAGATAAATATATCAATTACACAACAACATGTCACCACATATGGATGCTTACCAGTTAATATAATTCTTTTTTAATAATATCTCTTATCATGTATGTTGTATTCCAGTGCGATAACCCTATGAGCTCAATATCTCTTAATTTGACTTTCCAAAAATAAAACATGCCTATTGAACATCATGGCCATGGATTTATTTTGGTTATATCATTTTCAATAAAGGGAATGAGATATTAACTTCTGTTAAAGAATATAATGGATAAATCTTTTTTCACGCTATTCATTAATGCAATATTACTAGTGACACACCGAATATGTCATACCTCACCACAAAAATCTCTCATCTTTGTTTTTGTAAATACATATATGTTCATAGTCATAATACTCATTAATAATAATATTAAATTATAATGACCAATATAGACATGTTCACATACAAACATCTAATGGCACATAGAAATGTGGATTTCATACTACCGGGTCATGTTCATATAATATTATTAATAGATATTACTAAGGGCGTACACTATGAGAAGGTGATTCAATTTATTATGAGTCTCCACCCATGATAGCATCTATAATTTGTGTCCCTCAAGTGTTATCATCAGACTATAGAATATTTATTTAAGAATAGTTTCATAGCACATATGGTTTTTCATTATAGTGGGGAACTACTATGAACTTTTAGTGCAGCATGTACTCTTAGGACTTTATCAAATTCTATGTTACAAGGAATAACAATAATTATGTGATAATTAGTTTACTAATATTAAAAACCATGAATATAAGTTACCATAAATTACACAATTATTTTTTTCTAGGGAATCATGTCCAACAGACTCCCACATTCACTAGATCCAACTACTTACAACATTCAGTATTCTAGCTCTCACTTGATAGTCATGATTTTGAAAAGATAGAACACTAGTCATGGGGTCTACTATGTTCTCTTTTTTTGTACTCTACATACTACAAATTCACCCCTTTGATAGAAAATATTTAAGAGGAGATAATCCAGATTATATGTTTGGTCCATTAGTGTGAACTTTGTTCATTTTCAGGATCCACTGCTATAGTATCATCACAATATAATTTGATAGTGTATTTTCTTCTTGGTACCACATAAATCTATTATAAAAAATTATTAATAAAAAATTATTTATTAGCTACATCATAAGCTACTATATACTCAGAAACAATTGTAGAATCGGCATCAACGGGAAACATTGATAACTATTGGCTCCCTACTCCTCCATTGAGATAGAAAAGACATCCTGATTGTGACTTCATATCATTTTGATCTATATGAGAAACAAAATCATATATCCCCTAATGATCATCCCCTAATCTTTTCCATACACCAGAAGAATATCCTTTGTTCTTCTCAAATACATAAGGATAACCTTAACATTAGTCAAATTTTATTCTCCTGGATTTTCTTGATATCTACCAACAATTCCCAGTGCATAGTTAATATATAGTCTAGTAAATAACATAGAATACATGAATGATTATATCATTGATGTGTATGGGAACTTACTAATTAAATCATTATCTAACTGTGTTTGGGACACATTTTCTTAGAATGATGTAAACTATGTGACACTAGAACCAATCCCACATATTATTTTTCTATACAAAATCTATTTATTATATGGTGAATATATGTACACTAAATTTTACATGAAGCCTTTGGGATCTATCATAAATGATCTTAATCCCATGAATGTAGGCTATTTGGATTAATTAATTAATATATAAGAACTTGTTCAACTAGTCCTTAAGAGATTTTAAGAAAGGTATGTCTTTTCCAATAAGAAATATTTCATCATCATATACTACTAGGATAATGAGAATACTCCCATTAAACCATTTTTAAACACATGACTCACATTAATTATTAATGAAAACAAATTCTTTTATGGCTACATAAAATTTAATGTTCTATTACCTTGATGCTGGCATCAATCCTTAACAGATCTCAGCACGTTGAATGTATTTTACACTTAAACTGGAGTCCCAAACCATTCTGTTTGGGTCATATATATATGTTCCTGATGGTTCCCATTAAGGAATCCAGTATTTATATCCATCTAAAAAATATCATAGTAATGGTATGATATTGTAGAAAATATGATTCTAATGGATGTACAAATGGAAAATTGTCAAAAGGTTTATTTATAGTCAATTCCTAAATATTTTTGAAATTATTTATCGTCTATTCTTTATTTATAGGTACATAAATTAACATAGATGTACATTTTCCTATTTAATAACCATTAGAATCCAACAACTATTAAATCAAATGGTGTGCTAACCTAAACCCAATCTTGGTTTTAAAGATAGACTTCATTTCAGAATTCATAGCTTCAATCTATCATGCAGCTTTTGTTCTCTATACTTTCATCTTATAAAATATAGGTTCATCATTTTCAAATAATAATGACGCAACATACTTAGTGAACAAAATATCATATCTCTCTAGTCTTCTAACCACCCATACCATCATTGGAATTATATGTGTTTTAGAAACTACTTCTTCCACAAGGACCTGCAGAATCAATTCTTGCACCATCTCTAGTGTATCTTAAGCCTAAACATCCTCAAGGATATATTTCTCCCACTATCTATTTTGATTATGTGGTCCCTCTAATGAAATATTTCATTTATAGTGATATTCACATTATATTCTATGGTTTTTTTAGTAATAACATTTTTTTTCATTAGGATACATTATAATGATACACTTTGTGCCTTAGTTTCTAGTTATTCCCTAAGAAGGACTTGAAAAAAACTTACAAGCCATAGATGTGTATGCAACAAAATGGTTTACTTTCCACACCATAACATAAAAGGAATTCCATTTTCTTCTATAGATAGTACTTGGATTAATGTGAATGCCACCCTAGGAAATGAATATCCCCAAAAGAATAGTTAAAGATATACATGACTCCTCAACTATAAAACAATGTTTAAAAACTTATTGTTCCACTTTTCACTAATGACGTTCCAATATGGTGTACAAGGTCGAGTGAGTTGAGGTAGAATTGAAAACTCTCATAGAATGTTAATAAACTCTTCGTTATTATGTTCACCACCTCGATCTGATCGCATCTTTTTTATCTTCATACCAAGATGTTTATCTAATTATTTTATGAATTCCATGAATTTCTCAAATAAATCAGACTTAAACACCATTATGTGGACATATCCATATTAATTCAAGCTATCAGTAAATATTATGATTTAAGAATTTCAACCACTAACTACTCTTAGAAAGGGTCCACATACATCAGTGTGTACCAATCATAGGATCGATGTGGCCATTTCACCATGTCCTTAAAATGATGGTTTTGTTATCTTTCCTTATAAACAAGAATGACATATTTCAAATGGTTTTAGCTCAGAATAGTCTAAATAACTAGGTTGATAGATATTTTTAAAATTGTTCTCATTCACATGAACAAGTCATGGATGCCGCAACTAGGTATTATATGAGTCATGTAATCATGATTTGTTATCGATTTTCAACACTAGGTTTTCATAATTTATTTTATAATGATTATAAATTAGAAGTGTCATACCATAAAATATGCATTCTTTATTGAAGAAACAAATTTTATTTCCAACATTTAAACTAAACACATATGTATGTAGACATGACACAAAAGTTATGTTCTTGGTAAAGGTAGATACATACTATGAATATATTTAAATCCATAACATTCATGTTAGTAATAAATAGTGGTAGTCACCAATGTCTAGTGAATCCAGCCTTTCTATATCGGTAGCTCCAAAATCCACATCTCCTCTAGAAATATTTTGATATCTACATGGTTCATACATTTTGATATAGATGTGGGCACCAAAAGATGTATCTATTAATCGGTTTGTAGTAATAGAATTATTGCACACAAAAATGGACACCCCTTTAACATTCCTTTACTAATGGGTGATATTCACCTTATAGTGGCCTAGCTTGTAACATGAAAAATAGAATACATATTTTTACATGCCCTGCCTCTTGATCTTCCTCTTCTTGGATGGACAGTTCTTGCGATTTTAGATTATTTTCATGTCTTGGGACCCTTTTTGTGGTATTTCATTTCCTTTTTACCATAAGGACCATGGGTTTATCAAACCCCGCATCATTACCAACTTTATAAATCATGGTCAGATGTTTAGAAATACTCTTCTCTTTATTTTTCATATTGTAATTAGAAACAATGCGGTAGATGATATTTGGCAGTGATGAATGTATGGAATCTTTACGCAACTCATCTGGGATTTTAATCCTTAAAATGAACATGTTTTCAATGCAGCCAATAAGATTGAATCAATGATGCCCAGTTGGCACTGAATCTCCTAGGTTAGTTGTGAATAAAGAATTGGAAATCTCATACCACTCTTATCTCGCCTTATATTGTTAGAGAGTCCAAATAGAGGCATCATGCTATTGGAATACATATCATCTTGTATCTCCAAAATATCATTAGAAATGGATGATAACATGATGAAATGAACCTTTGTAGAATCATTATGATGTTTCTCATAGGGAGTTAGTTATTCATCACATGTATCACTTCTAGGCACAACTAGTATGGGTTCTCCCAGCAAATAAAATTTCCTCTAATGGGGAAGGACGATACATAGGCACCTTTTCCACTCATGGAAATTTTTTCCAATGAAGAGGTTTTACTTCTCATAACTGGATCAGAATGATATGTTTGATGTCATATTATTTTTTTCTACATAATAATATTTGTACAATTTTTGTAAATTATCTGATAATGTTTTAGAAAAATAAATAAATACTATATTTATTAGTCTCCCACAATTTTATTAAATCACAGTATCCCACCCCATTGGCATCAAAATATCATATTTCGTGGAAATTTAGGTTGAAAGGATCCACATTACCCTTATTATCAATCCAAATTTTGTTGGTAAATAATCTTGAATGGTTTTAAAAAGGCATCCTAAATTCCAACCAGATTAACTAACAATTCTTTGATCTGCTAACTAGATTCCCCAATCCAGATATCAATATTTTATATTTTATAAACCTTTCCCACTTAGATACACCGAGTCAGGCTTTGGTAGCCACCCCTTGACTTGAACCAAGTTATGTCAAACCAAAAAAAAAACATGATTGAATTAATATATAATTGAATCCACCCCAACATTGGTTGGTTATGCACCTTAGACTGTGGTTTGATTCTCACTAACGTAAAGGAAGGTTATGCCAACATAGTATTTTATTTATGTATTTTAAAATTTTATACATAAATTTACAATTTTTATATTTATCACGGGCTTGACAATATGAAGTGGGATTAGTCAAGTGAATAACAATGTATTAGATAATATTTATGTATATGATGGTTTATCTTAGTTCTATCTTACATGAATTTTAATTCATTAATTATGTTTTCATGAGAAAACATTTATAATGAAAAATCCATGGAACATACATAAATAAAATAATGTGTATAATCATGATTTTATTCTAATTCATACTTTTTCTTGATATTTATAAACTAACCATTGACCATGGTGAGAAACACCTTGAACCAACTGACTTTCGTGTATACATCTTTCCACCTATCTAATGTTGAATCTCCTTATATTGGATTCAACTTCTCTCTATACATGAACTGCCACCACATTCTTTGGAGATCCATATTACATATTCCTATTACTCATATATAGGTGAGGGTAAAGGGGGGTTTACATAAATGAAAACATAGACACATAGCCCCTACATATTAAAGAGGATAGAAGGCATGCATGCAAAAAAATTAATCTAATATTAAATAAAACCAACCGAATCATATACAAAAGGACTGGTCTTGATCATTATTATCCACATTCATGCAATAGATTACACATTTAATTAAACTAGAATTCAATTTTTCATAGTTTATTATTAAAGATAAATTTTTATCATGTTAATTAACTATTATATTTTGATAATAATTTTCTTTTAACTTCAATTTTTTTCTGATTTTATGTGAGATTATTACCCATTATAATTTTAAAAAAATTAAATAAATTTATTTAAAATTAAATATTTAAGTGACTTGTACCATGGAGTTAAAATGGAGAATAACCATCTGATTATATATAACAAGTATTATACTTGAATACTGTTTTAATCTTGTGACATATGGATTACATGAATTCTCATATAAAATTGTAATAATTACATTACTAATTATTATACGAACAAAATTAGTTTTTTATCATGTGTTATACTAAGATGAATGTTGAGTAATTTTTTTAATAAAATTCATTCATGGGATGAAGATATGAACATTAAAAAAATATTAATTAAATATCAAAACTTTTACATATATTATAACCTGTCAAATAGAAATTACTATATTTATGAGCACACGCATGTTCTTTTATCAAGGTTTACATAGTAAAATAAATAAATTTTAAATATTTAAAGCATGGTATAAGTATAAGGAATGGAGATCATATCTAAATGGTGTGTACAATTCTCTCAATCTGTCTTAGATATACGCCCAAGGACTCGACATATAGTTTTTCCTTCAATAAATTGTTGTACAAGGCATGTCTTTGGGACCACATACCAGGTTGACTCCATATTACATGGTCCCTATTTAGGTAGGAAATATTTAGAATATAAGAATAGTTTCTAACCCAAAGGGACAGATCGAAATTCCTAATGGGCCACATTTCATGTTGTTAGAATGATGATGTGCATGTCTATCCTTGTCAAAAAATGGTGTAACAATTAACTACACCACGTGTCAATAATGCACATAGATTCAATAACATATGAATTAGATATTAGTGCATTGAACAAAAATAAATGATGTGTAACTCTATTAATAGGGTAGGTACTAATGTGTTCTTTGGGAATAATACTTGTCACCATTAGATGAGGTCCTTGATTTTATTTTTATCCTAAAATTAAATGTATCGATTAGATATAAAAGAAACGAATTATGGTGAAATATTTTATAAAATTATTATTAATGTAAATATTGTTTTTGATTTGAAAAACTAAATTAAAACTGAGTAAATAACCAATGATATTAAATAATTATGAACAATTATGTTCCACCCCTCATACAAGTTATTAGTTCTGGACGTAGTGGAAGCATACGATGGGTGTTGCTAAAATTTTCTTTTTTCCATAATCAATGATCAATCCAATATCTATACGATGATTAATTTCTATGATATATGGGAGTTGAATCAATTATAGGCAACATTAATCATGTAGGAACCAAAGATAGAGAACAAAAACACATATTGTTTATATTTAATTAATTATTATACAGAATTACCTCAAGTAATTCTTTCTTTGTTGATGATTTCAGTGATAGATCTACGGTAAACCATAATTTTGTGTAGAAACCAAGTTTATATTTCCTCTACTGGTGATCCACACATATTTAAGGAATCTCCAGATGCTACCAAAGGATTCTCTAGGTGATATCATGGAAGATATTTGTGGTTGCATCGTCCTTATTGATCTCCTGTAGAATCACATCCAAAGTGTTCTCCTTGATATGATGGAGGTGGATTGCTCACTGTTCATTGGAGAATTCTGTGAGAATGGAGATCTATAGGATTTAGAGGATTCTTGAGCACAAACAAATAGGCTAATGACAAAAATATCTTAATTTGGTATTTATATTGCTAGGTTTAAAATAAAATAATTACAAAAATGAACAGAATTATTTTCTTATCCAAGAAATACCCCATATCAAATAATAATAGTTATAGTTTTATATCTGGACATGTTCTTAACATGAAAATTATAACTAAATAATATTTAACTAAATTATAATCAATATTATCATTTCTCACCGGACTATTAAAATAGTTCTTTCATTCATCCACAATATTTATTTGTCCTTGAATAATGTACATTTATTTACTAAATAAATATTACTTTTTTATTCTCTAATAAATAAATAAATATAATATTCACTAAATAGAAAAAAAATTTATTAAATATTCAACTCCCAATATTTTTCTCAAATTACTAGTGGTAGAATAAACATGATCATTAATAACTGAATAATTATAACTCCACATATAGGAATAATATTTATTCAACCTGTTAAATAATATATTATGTATCTATGATTATGGATACACTTAGGGAGTGACCTATAAGCCTCTTTCACTATGGAATTAGGAAAAAAATCCTATTGTTCATGGTTAGTGTCTAGAAACTCGCCAGGCACCCATAGAGAAATAATTTAATACTGCAATTACTTTTCACCTCACACAAATGTTTCTTGTGTAAAATAATCCATTTACCTCAATATCTCTTATCGCGATGTTTTCATGTTGATGCCCCCAACCTATATGTTTGATATCTCTTTCTCTGACTTTCTGAAAATATAAAATTCATATATAACACTATGGTCGTGGATTAATTTTGTCAATATCATTTCCATCAAATAGACCGAGATATTAACATCTGTTTATGAACAGAATGGATAAATATTTTCTAACATTATTCATTAATGCAATATTACTCATGACACACCCAACATAACCTACCTCACCGCCCACATCAATCATCATAGTTTTAGTTAATAAATCTAGGTGTGTGAATAATTATACAAATTACATATAATCATAATATATATGAAGAAGTAAAACACATCTACAGATAGAAGCATTTAATTACACATAGTAATATTGATTCTCAAATTCATGGTCTCATCCTTATAATATTCATACAAGATATTAACAAGGGCTTGCAAAATGAGAGGGTTCCTCAAAGTCCTATAAGTATCCACCCTTGATATCATATATCATATGTTTCCCTCAAATGATATCATCCGACTATAAAACATATATTCATGAATAGTGTCTTAACACTTCTAGGTTCTCATTATTGAGGGGAACTACTATGAACATTTAGTGCAATTTCTTTTCTTAGTAAATTATCACATTCTATATAATGAAAAATATAAACGGTTATGTGATAAGTTGTTTTTTAATATTCATAACCATTAAAATAATTTATCATAAAGTGCACAAGAATTTGGTTCTAGGGAAGAAACATCAAGAGAATGACGACATATAATCAGCCCATATATTCTTCTAGAGATTAACATCACATTGAAAAAACAAACACTTGAAACTCTTATGATTAATAAACATAGTAACATTATCATAAAATATATAATTATTCTAAAACATTTATTCATATACCATTATAGCCAACTTGAGTCAAGACGTAGATTAATTTCATCCATGTGCAATCAACTGTTATGACCAATGCACAGAAACTCAGTCTTTATAAATCAAAAATTCTCTAAGCTTAATCTAATTAGCATAAAAAATATTGTATACAACTCACATGTCTTGAGTAGGATAAGAATTGGTGCTTTCAACTCATAGTAGTCATTCTAATAGGCTTTTAACCAACAAAAATATACTACATTTTATTGTCAAACCTGATAGAGGTTCTTAAATATTGTAAATTTCATTGATGATCCTCTGAAAATATCTATATAATACTAGAAATCAATTGATATTGAAGACATTTTTGGTTTTCACCCAATAAATAACCTCCAAATAATTTTCCGTGTCTACTGACACACCATCCTCTGAGATGAGGTGACCTATGAAGTGTAACTAATTGATCATCTATTGAAACATCAATATATTAGTGTATAGATGATACTTTCTTGGTGTACATTGTATGAAGCCAAGATGTTGGGAAGGGACATCATGAGTCTTGGAGTACACCGAATATTTATCCACAAACATAGCCCAAATATTATCCAGGTTCTGAAAGGATATTCTATTCAGCAAGGCCATAAAAATTATTTTTGTGATACTCAACCCAAATAGAACATAAAGAAATCATAATGTCCATACATACATCAGAATGATGTCCATGGTATATCTGAAGGTCCAATTATCAGTTAATGATAACATGATCACAAGTAGATCTTTTAGAAATAAAATCTCCTCTCAACTCATCTAGTAAATCAATGATACATGGAAGAGGATATCAGTTATTCACATACATTTGGTTTAAATTTAGGTTTTCAAAACACAAACATAGAGTCCCATCATACTTATTAGAAAATAATATAGGAGAATCCAATGGTGACATAATCAGATGGCCAAATCTATTAGCCTCAAAGTAATCATGTTATGTCATTAGTAGTTTAAGCTCTATTGGTAACATTATATATGGTGGAATAGAATTTTTCTCAACCCCTAATAATAAATCAATCATAAATTTCACATATATCTCATGTTATAGCCCATAGAATTATTCAGGAAAATATCTTGGATATTTTCCATGACAATTGGAATGAAAATCAATTTCACACCCCTATCTTCTAAGAGGAGACTAGATTCCTATGCAGTATTCTACCATAAATACAGATGAATTGGCCCTACATGGTCATGTGGATTTCCAATTATCCACAGTGAATATATTTTTCACCCTTAGGAGATGTAAATGTTATGCTCCAAAAATAAAATAGTTGTTGTTCCAGTACTCAACGATATAGTCCATTCACATAATTAGGTGCAATCCTGACATATCATGGGCGTACAGCTTCCAACTGAAACAATACTCCCCAATTTAAAGAGATCACCCATTATGAAAGTAGATATCTTCATATCATTCTCCCAAGAGTGATTATATCATCCACACCCAATTCACAAACTCCTCCTCCCGGCTCAAACCATTCATGTGTTTTGTAAAAATATAATATTGAGAAATCCTAGTATAAAATACAGCACTAGATAGAGTAGAAGCTAGATGAATAGTACATATATATATTGATAGTATAACCTCTCTTTCCACCAGTGTGGGATAAATTGAATGAATCTACCCTACCCCAATTCCCTATGATGCATTATTATACCCTTGACATACATGAATATGCATATACCGGTGCTCATTCCTATATGAACATTTTCCAGTACCTAACATCCATGACCAGTAGTGCACCAATAACCAGGATATGGTGGTGTATAATATCCACTTCCTACTCTCTAATTCTATCTAGCTACCACATCACTACTAGTCTGCCATGGGTTCTTAAAAAACATTTTTCGATGTCCCATCCTGCTATAATATTTTCCCTCTCTATGTGGTATGTATAGTATCAACAATAGTGTACTAGAATATTTCACTATAATAAAATAACACAAATAAAATATTGATTAACTAATCCTCCGGGACCACACTTCCAGTTATCAACATGTATAACATTTTCATAATGATGATTCCTTCTTGTGGAATACGTGACTCCTAAATATCTATATTAATACATATTTCCTACTCTAGAATCCATTTAATGTTCCCCCAACTATGAGAGAATGATCGAAAACCTCAGTAATCTTTTTGAATCAAATGATGTTATCTTAGGACATAATATCACATGTCATCTGTTCTTATAAATTTCATTCCATAGTTGTCTCATCACCTGCCAGTGATAGAGGTAATCAGTGCAAGTCTTTATGGTGACTAGTGTAGTTCTTCATAGACATACTCCCCGAATTCAACATGATAAACTTATATTCTCTCTCATGCATCAACATCTCTAGATAAATGTGCTTTAGGATCTTATCTAAAAATACCTTATATATCATAAAATCATCCTATCCATTCCAAGCCTAAACATATCATGAAATAATATCTTATCCTCGAGGAATATAAGTAGTCTACATGATCCTCTTCTCAACAGACGTCTTGAAATGGTCACATATAGATTGGATGGACACAGTCCATAACTCTGGTGAATGAGATCCATTGTTTTCGGTAAATGTTGTAGGGTGCTATAAATGAAAATTCTATGTAGAGTCAGAGAAATTATTCCCAACCTGCTCTGTTCCTCTTCCCGTAAACTACATTATGTTATTAAATTTCTCACAGAACTACTCTCATGATTTTTCACTTGGAACTATCAATGTCTTAGGTTCCACTATTGGAGGAATATTCCAAACCATGTACTCATGTCGTCCACTCAACATGCATCATCAGGGAGTAATATCTCTATAATCGTAGACACATGTCTCAGGACACATAACACCATTATATCTTGATTATCTATGATGGGAATATAAAAAGGACTAATAAGTATTTTCTAAAAACATTATGACACTATCAAAACCAACGTGCAATCACTACCCTTAACCATCCTACATCTAGTTCATGGTTTATGAATGGGTAAACATGTTATCATATTCATTTTCCACATTATAAAACAATTTATTCATATATTTAATATTTTACAACACTCAATTTCACATTAATATCTATATTCAATTCAAAAAAATAGGAAAATAAAAGAAAATTCATTAAAATTTCTTAACCAAAAATCATTCATTCCCATACTATCCCAAAATGATACATGTCACAAAATTAAAATGAGTTCATATAATTATACATGCATTATTAATTCTCACACCATTCTAATAAATTAGTCAAATTCCATAAAATCTATACATTAGTAATTATATTACAAAATAAGTGAATCACCCAAGGTGAAATAAAATCAAACTAAAATTGTAAATACCACTAATTATAATCCCACTATATGTTCATCTGATTTCCCACATACATGGGTTAGCATAAAACATGAACTTTCTAAGAACCATGGATTGACACTTTCATGTACAATATGTACTATTCCAAGAATTTATGACAATAAAGAAAATAAAATTTGCCTCGGATAACACATTGTAACATCCCGACGTGAGTGAAACACACCAGTTCCCCAATACAGTTGTCATGTGACCTCAATTATGCCTCCCCACATGCTAGAGGATTATGTGTAACGATGGTGGTATAATATCAATCAAGGGGACACAATAGCCTCTGTATCTATGTAAAACCATATGAATAAATAAATAAAAAATATGTAAAGGAAATATTAATAACTATAAATACACCAATACCACATGATGTCCTAAATAAGAAATCTAATATCCAAAAATAAACCAAAAAAACATGTCCTTATAGGTTCGTATCAATTTTTAATGTTAAAACCCAAAATAATTAAATACATTAAATACTCCCCAGTGGGTCCTGAATCACATCTTTTTCCCTCATCCATTATCCATCCCGAATCTGTCATCTAACATAGGGTATTATCCCTTAACCTACCATCCATCCATGAAATCTATTTGGGGACTAATCAAGGATTTTCAGAAAGGATTGATTAAAAATCAATAGGCCACAACAAACCGTGTTTAAAAAAATAATCCATAAACAATACTATATTATATTTTATAAAAAATAAATTATATGAAATCAATTAAGAATTTGAAATTTATTCTATTAATCATTATATAACTAAATAATATCTGGGATCCCACTATATCTCTCAATACATTCATTGTCCCATGTGAGAGTATGAACTATTCCCATGGAATATATATATCTGAATTCTACTTCAAACCATGAATCATTACAATTCCTATAACCAACAATTGAAACCATAGTCTAATAAAAACTCATGGGTATAATATATCATATCTATCATGATGTTTATATTTAGTGCCATAGCCCCTATCCAAAACTGCAATTAACACTTTACCCTTTAGATGATGTTGATCTTGTTTGGGACTCATTTATCTATTTATTAATATAGTATTTTGATTCAGTAGACCATATCCCATATGTGAATATTAATATTTATCACTATGGGCTTCTGATGCAGCATACCTTGTCCCACACATGAATATCACATAATCACAATAACACAATTTGACCTTTTTCCCAATTTCACTTACACCATTACAACACATTAATTAATTATCCAAATAATTAATCTAATTTTAAATTTTCCTATTCGCAACCTTCATTTAATTAATTCAATGATTAATTAACCAAATTAGTATTATTAATTATTTCCGAAATAAATTATTCAATTAAATACCATAAATTAATTCATAGTTAATTATTGATATCAATTTCCATTTATTAATTCAACAAATAATTTATAATATTGATTCCATTAATTAATTTAATAATTATATAATCACATTAAACCCATTAATTAATTCAATATTATATTAATCACATATATTCAAGTAATTTACTAAAAAATTAATTAATTCCATTCACTCAATCACATAATAAAAATAATATCGATTAATTAATTCCACAATAAAGTAATCCAATTAAATAGATTCATATTAACAATAATCTCAATTAATTAATCCAAAACTACATAATCTAATTATACAATTGTAGGAAAATGATAATTAATTAATCAATTATATATTCCTGTTAAATCCATTATATAGTCAAAAAAATCTCATTAGATAATTATACAAAAAAAATATACAATACCATAATAAATAAATTTATAATATTAATTTATTCAATAGTAAAATATGAATTTCTAATTATTAAATAGAAATTAAATTGTTACATAAATGAAATTCAAATCATGAATTATAGATTTGAATAACTGGACACAAATATCATTATCCTTAACAAATGCTCGCCTATATAAATATCCAATTTGATCATAAGGAACAAGAACAATATACAAAATGAGATATAGATTTGAAACATGTATCCATTATAAAATTAATCAGTATCCATTAAACCTACATCTAAATCCATCTAAACAAATGAAAAAAAAATACCTTCAATGGTTTAGATAAGCATTGTAGAGCGGGAGGTAACCACACTGGATTAGGATCTCCAACCTGGAGGGGTGCATATCAATAATCTAGAATTAAAATTGTTAATAACTATTCTAATAAGACTTATAAATTCATCTTGTAGACTCTAAAAAAACACGAGGGATAAATTAGGGATATGTTCGGTCGAATAGGGATGAAGTCTATTGGGTTTATGGTTTTAATATCAAATTATCGAGAAAATTCAAATCCCAAAGAATGCTTATTGGGATGAAGAATATGGCTTTCCAAACTGTGCACCTAAATGATTCAACACTTCTTGGGGTGGGGGAGGAATGTTGTCTCTCCTAAGATGGAGACCAGTATGGAAATTAATGCTATAAATGTTCAAATCCCCTCTATTTTGGATCAAAAGGTTTTTAGGACTATGATGCACGGTTTTTGAATACCACGAATCATGGACTACCTCTCCCACTTCCAAAAATTTTCAAACTAAAGAAAAACATTCCCAATGAAATAACTCAAACAAAATGTAATAAAAATAAATGAAAACAGTAACTATAAAGGAGTTTATGAAATCAACAAAAGTGGTACATTCCTTACAAACACCATTTAAATGTATCATCAATTTGAAAATTATATTTCACTACTATGTATTTGTGGAAGATAATGTAATAACTTTACTAACCTTATATAATTTATAGAGATTCCCATTAATGTTTTTCATCATATTAATTGAGAATACATGATAGTAAATCTTTTACATTGGATCATTATCATTAGTCTCATCTCATTTATAATTATGGTTCTATAAAAAGCATCTATTATATCCTCCATTTAATCTATGTCTCTGAGGACTGAACACATCCCATTGAATCAATGTGGATACATATCCAACATATGATTCTATAATTGATTTCATCTGAATTTTCTCTGAGTCCATGATTTTCCACCATAGTTACATTCAGAAAATCAAATAATTCATGATAAAATAATTATTTTTCATTATGATGACCTTATATTTATTCAATAAACCAAGTAATTTATAAATTTTACATTCATTTTACAAATATTTATTTTATAAACCATTCCAAATTGGAGTTTATTTGACATACATTCCAACAACATCATTTTAATTTTATTCAACACTCATAAATCAAATACATTGATACCATTAAGAGGACCATATAATTACCAATGATATCATTATGATAAATCTACACATCCCTAGTTTATCATAATTATATTTTGGGAATATATTTATGCATACATCCAAAGGCATCAAAAGATTTGTTAAATTTTATTATCCAAAATATAAATTTTTTTACCATAAAATATTCTAATATATTGGTTGTTCGGAAGTTCATTCATTACATTAATAATGACAATACTCATTGAATTTGATTAATATATTAAAATTTTACATGTTTTCATATAATAATTATATAATTTGAGATGAATCATGAAATCTGTTTAAGAAAATTTCATAAACTCAATTATATATTTTGATTTACGATAATAATATATTCAATATCCTTCCCAAATATCATAATTCATAGCAAGATAAAAATTTAATCAATCCCTAATGGAGAATATATCTAAAATAATGATTAAATATAAATATAATAAATTTTATATTATCTACCCACTCTAAGACACATGGTTATGTATTTATTTACTAAATTCCACTATATTAACATTTTTCATTTTAATATTTTCAATGTGAACCCACTATAAAACTCGGTTTAAAATACTTATAATTATTTGATTACTCACTACTCTTCTCATTCAATAATAAATCACATCTATTTTAAAACAATGCATTAATTATCATCGAAAAATGAATGACTATTCATAATATGATAGGTACAACTTTTATTATCCTTCATCAACATGGTTATTTCAACAATTTAATTGTAATTATTTGATGTAATGAACCTTGAAATAACTTTACATCGCATTTCATTTTCAATATTTTCAAAGTATTTTATCCATAAAAGACCATATTTGAACAAAATATGTTATTATAAATCCTTGAGAGAATCCCTATGGTTCCCTTACCTATTTTCGTATTACATTGTTTCAGGGGAAAATAATCAATTACTGTAATTAATATTTGTACCAATTACAGTATATTTAGATATTATACAAACTCCAAAAAGATATGAAATTTTATATTAAATAATCTCGTTTACTAGCTACAATATTGGTGATGATATGAATATCAACACAATCCATGATCACTATTAAAAATAATAGTTTTTGTATCCCGTATCTCAATATTTTATCAATAACATTTATTCCAAATAGATCATTTTTAAATTAATTATTGTTTATGAATTTCATCATTTTATAACTTTCAGGGATTATGTAATCACTGTATATATAGGGGATATCATGTTTTAATGAAACCCAATACATAATGGAATGAAAAATAATTTTTATGTGATATATTCCTCACAAAATTCTTAATTATCCACATTGTTTATGGAATCTATTCTACCATGGTCCAATATACCATTTTTCCTTATATGAATCAAATTCCCAATAATCAAGGTATGGATTTGTTTTTATATTCTAGTATGATTTTTGAACTTCATTTCAAAAATCATTTAACTAATTTTATACTTTTCCAAACTCCATGACATATATTTCACATGATTAAATGATTATTTTAAATAAAATTTAACATTAAAAAAATACAAAGATTTTATTTCAGAATTTATTTCTAATAGTTTTGTAAGGGGTTTAGTGGGTTGTGTTTGGAAAAATTGATTCTTATGATTGTGACATAGAATTTAGTAAGAATGAGAAGTGATGGGTTCAAGATGATTACATGGAAATTTTGGTGTATAAAAGGATCAATTTTATTATGAACCGAACTAATAGGGGGAGTGAAAAAGTTTTGGTGACGTTTAATTTAATTTAAACCATTATCATTTCATCAGTTTTTCTAATTACATATATTATTCATAGGTTAGTTGTTACCTTTTTAATTTTATTATAATTCAATTAATAGAATCATTAGAATGATCATATAATGATGTAATTATCATCCTTTAATATAATTATGGACATATATAACAGTAATTATCATTAGAATAGTCTTCTAGTTTGTCCATTTTTCACCTAATTTGTTTATTGATATTACTTGAGTTGACTTCAATTTTACCATTTTATTAATATCATCAATGTATTTCATGTTGATTGTATATTTTAAAATTACAATTTCCATCAATATATGTTAACCTTCCTTCATCATCCACTTAATATCATCATCTTGAATTTTTAACTTCTCTTGAGAAAAGGTTTCATGTTCCATGAATCATTATGATTTAATTTAAAATTATAAATTCATAATATCAATACAATTAATTTATTTTATTCTAATGAATGGATATTATATTCGATTTCCTTTGTTTAATTATAGTTATTTTTTATTGTATTGAGATATTAAACTTCAAACATAAATAATTTAACTACTAGAAACAAATTTCCATCATTAAAGGCTACATCATTTTTTGAGAGGTATATATATCAATAATATTTGCTTTAATGATGTATCAATTTTTTATTGCTCTCATTCATGAGGAGTTATATCATCCCTAATTATATCCATGATCCCAAAAAATATAGAACCTATTTTAATAGGTGTGTAATATTTGAATTCCTTAAATGTTTCAGAAAATTATTTTTTAACATATAATCACTTCAACTATGTTCATATTTCTTATGATTTTTTTAAAATAAAATCAAGGGACTCATGATATTTGTACATAACTTTTCCTATTATTTTGTATGGTTTTCCAAATTTTGTGGTGGTACAAAAAAAAGTTTTCACTCTCTACTTTTATCAGATCTATATTATTTCTCATCATGGAATGGGGAAACTTTTCCTCCTTTTTATAAGTTGGATAATTTATTCATTTTATTTATAACTTACATAATATTTTTCATTTTTTATGGTTGGGAATTATATATTACTCATAATTAAGTAATTATTCATCAATGTTTCAGATATTTTCTAAATTAGGTATGTATATTAAAATATTCAATAGAAAATAACTCAAAATATACAAACCCAATCTGAGTTGAACAAGGATATTATACTAATTGAAGGGGTCATTTTGATATATTAACCTCTATTAAATAACAAGTATAAATTTTGGGGAATATTATTCCATATTATTATTTTTACCATTTCAATATTTCCTTAGTCAATTTGAAATGTGAATGTGTAACTCCTTTTTCCGTTCTCACATTCTTCTATTAGTGTAACAGAACCAAACATAAACACACACACATGAGGTTAAAAAATTTACAACCTTCACCGTTCAGTGTGTGTAAAGTAATTGTTGGTGCTAATTGATAATACCCATGTCCACAAAAAAATAAAACATATGAGCATTAAACTATTGCCTCCCTAAAGTGTAGAGTGAATCTCACACATAGGTTTTGTGAATCCAATAATCTAGTATATCCAATACATTTTGAATAAACCATATGTTCAACAAGAATATATTGTTAATCAAATTTAAAATGACTACATGTTGATTATGTGTTTAATTTTATGCATATTCTTCCATTTCATATAATTAAGAAAGGTATTATATTTTAATGCACTATAATGGAAAAATCCTTTTCATCATATTCATAATAACAAAAAAAATATTTATATTATTTTTCTATTTATTATACTATAGTGTTGAAATCGAATTCGGCTAGTTCTTTATCCTGTAAGATACCAAATAATTTATTTCATTGAGTATTTTACCATGAATTGACTCTCTTTGGACGTATAAAGTATTTATTTTATTATATAGTTTCAACCAACATCATTTTTTCATTATATTCCCTATGAAAACATTTATGGTAATAACTATAATATCAATTTAATATAATACATGTTTTTTTATTTTTTTATATAAAAAATAATATAAATAAATTTATTTAAAATAAAAAAATGTTTTTTTCAGGAATATAATTTCAAAAGATAATTTTCTCATAACTGTTTGTAAAAATATATAGACGTGAAATATTATCATAGCCTCTTCATAATTGTTAGAACCAAATATTATTCCATCATTATCCCAATAAATATTCCTCACATTTAAATAACCACATATTCTTGGAAAATTCATTTTACCCTGATGTGCTCATAGAAATTTCTATCATATTATTCATAATCGCAATTATAAGAAAACTATTTCAGTAAAATATTGTTCAGATAAAATAAACTATGATTACATGAATAAAATCATCCATATTATTTACTTGAGAACCCCCTTTTTTCTTCATATAAGTGTCCCAATATTTTTTATTTTTCAATCACCTATAACTACAAAACCATTTAATAACTATTGTATAATTTTCATTCATAAAGAGATCCAACATATTATTTTTTTATCCATAATTATTGATAATGGAATATATTTCACTCACAAATTTGAATTGTCTTTGTAAATAGATATTTATTCATACTCATTATACATCAGCGATCCTGATGACCAATTTATGATATTTTAATCATTAAATATCGTTGCACGAGACATGAACTAAATTGGAAAATTATTAATTTTTATCCTATATTAAATTCAAATATGTAAACATTCCCTCTCAAAAATTAATTTAAATAGAATATACCATATGATCATTGTAAAAACACAAGTACTTATAAAATAATTTATTTTCTATCAGAAATTAAATAGTGAAATTCATTATAAATTACAATGAAACAAGTATTATATTACAGAATTAAGGAATTTATAATGATTGAATAGTAACTTGATCATTATGAAAAGTAATATAGCCAATAAAATAGTAACCTCACCAATGAGATTATAAATATAATTTAATTATCTTATAAGTGTAATCACAAGATATTTATATGAGGGGATAATTAAATATTTTTTTTTGTAGTGATAAATTAAGTGATGGAATTTATGTATGTCTAAATAATTAATTAATGAATTATATTTAATTTAATGATTTAAAAGATAATTTGTTTTCCAAAAACAATAAATAATTAATATTTTATTTTCTTATTATTATAATTTAATTTTATGATACGTTGAAAAGTATTTTAAGGGGTTATATAATGGGTTACAGTTTTGTAAATAATATATTTTTTCGAAAAAAATAGATTTTTAATTTAAAATTAAATTTCTCATATTTAGAAAATTATTTTCCTAAAATTGAGTTCAACATTTTAATTCTAAAAATATAGAAATGGTTGGATTAAATATGACTTATTTATCTTAAATAAATGATCTTTTTGTGAATAGTGAAATACATTAATTTATGGTATTTAACGAATTTATGAATTATTGACTCATAAATGATGTAAGTCTAAAGTAATATCAAAATATAGAACTCCACATAATTATATTTATATATTTAGTTAAAATTATTGTAAAATTATTATTTTTGAGTAAAAATAATAAACTAATGATTATAATAATGAGAAAATACTCCTCTCCCCCACTATAAATACATTCTTTCACCACATATTCTCCTCACACTTCATAGCCTTATTGGTTTTTTAATTTGAATAGACTTCAGATAAAAATCCTCTTCCCCATGTCCAAGACCTTATAGTCACACTAAATGGCCAAAATTAAGGGACTTAATGAGATTCTCATAGATGGAAATTCAAGAGGTAAAATCCCGTTTCATTTTCATTTATTTTCTTTTAAATTCATTTTCTCTTCTTATACTATCATAACATATCCATATCCAAGTAAAAAAACTAAAATATATTATATATATTGTTATTTTAACATGATGATGAAAAAATTCATCATCAAAATTCTTCTAATCACGCTTTAATTCAAAAAATGAGAACATTGCCCGTGACGGGTTGATTTACCGCCATCGGGAAAGTTACACATTTATTTTTCTTTCATACCACCATGTATAATCATAAAAACATTATTATTGTTAAATAATATTTTATCATTAATATTATATGTTATTTTATGTTCTGGATCCAATATATAAAACTGATATTGAATTAAATGATATATGTTTCAGAAGACCATACAAACCACAAAAATAAATTTAATCAATTTAATTATGGTTTTATCTAATGATTCATAATCACAAAAGAAGAGAAATTATATAAGGTATAAATTAACATTATGGAAACATATAAACACCATTTAATTCCACTTCTATTGTTTTTCTTCCATTCCAATAGAAAATCCATTATGAACCCACCAAGGGAACCACGAAATAAATGCACAAAAAATGGAAATAACACCATATTGTTACAAAAATGGTCGAAAAATGTAATAAGAAGATTATTTAATGTATTTGATATATTATTTTAGTAGTAAAATAATTTAAAAATACTATTCAGAAAATTATACTAGAGTTTCGAACACATTTGATGGAAGTTGAACCTGTGGTAAGGGACTCTTTAACTGAAACAATGTTTTAAATGATTAAAATAATTGTTCCTAAAAAACATTTTATTTTATTTTCATGTAATCACAATGGTTTTGATGAATGTTTCTATATTGTTATTAATTTTTTTTAATTCCCCTTATTTATTTTGAAAATGTTTCTTTTTCATGTGCAATGTATGGTACTTTCTTTTTAAAATCCTTTTTAATGTATCTTTTACAAAATTTAAGAAGACTATTTATTTAAATATATGGAATGAGAAATTTATCTTAATTTCAGGATTCCTTAATATTTTATTTTTTTTATTATATTTTTTTAATTTTATATTTCATGAATAATATTTCAATATTATATGTTCGAATTTATAAATTATTTTTACAAAAAGGAATATTTTAAAACTTGGATGTGCATTGATAAAGAGTATAAATGAGTTATAAAGAGTTTTACTCATTATATGTTCCTCAGATATTTTTTATTATATGTTTAAACAATTATATATCTATATATGTTTTTTGGAGCTCTATTAGAGCTCATGATATGTTTTCTTGATCCCTTTATAGATCAAGATTTGATTAGTGCTCCCCATTTTTTCACTTCAAAGCATTGGGTAATCCAGAGAGAGAATTTTACCATAAGGTTAAATCATTTTTAATTTTGACTATAAGATTTATATGGTAATGATTACCTAATTACACTTTAATATTTTTCTATGCATTCTTATTAGTTTTCATGGAAAGGGTTTCTAATGGGATTTCATTTTCTCACTAGACTAATGATTTTCTATCATTATGTTCCTTAATAATAATTTTATGTGTATCCAATGTTTTTAAAATATTTTTTATGATGCATATGTTTGTGTATGAGAAATAAAGAAGTAATTTTGAATTTTTGAAATATTTTTCAATGAAATAATTTTTTATTTTGAGAACTTCTATACTATAAAAAAAGATATTATTTTCGTGTTATCCTCTTTGTATGAAACTGGATTTTCATTTCTGAATTATCTTAAGATATAAAGCTTAAATGATCAAAATTTTGAATGAATATAAATTATTCATTAATTCCAATGATTATATAGTGGTTAATACTATGTCTTATTATTGGTATCAGGGAAATGTTTAGATAATGATTGGGGTTAGGATGATCTTAATATAGTACCACAAATGATTTTTTCATTATGGATAATTTAAAATGATATATAATTTTATGATTATAATGTTTCTCCATATATGATATGTCTATTAATAAAGGTTTTCCATGTAATAAATTGAGAAGATGATGTCGGAAGGCACTGAGAGGATGATATAATTATGAATCTACAACTTGGAATTGTGGGAAATGGAATCAATCAATTTGTTACCATAATGTCTTAGTTGATGTAGGATAAAAATGGTGTAGGTATAAATGACATATAAGAACCTAATATACTACTACTGATCGTGAATTTTGTAAATCATTTAATGATACAACATTCTCCATCATTCAGTGAATTATCTGGCCCAATTATAGACAGAGGATGGATCAATGAACTATAAAAAAATATAATACTTGGGTTTTTTCGAACATCAAACAGTAACCCTTTCAATTTAAAATTTTGAATTTGAATCATATATATGGTGGATGTTTTTTATTAATACTAGATTTAATGAATATCTTGATTCCATGGAATGTGAAATATTTTTACAACATTTCTTTGAGAAATATTTTCTAAAGGTATTTTGAGTATGAATGTAAAATAAATTTCTATAATTTAGTGGAACAATATAAAAATTATAATGAATCATATGAAGGAAGCATCACAATATTTTTTAGGTATGTGGATGCTTTTTTCTGGGACACTGATAGAAAAATTATTGAATTTTATGTTGGATTGAAACTAGGTTTATGTATAGATTTAGAAACATGAAAATTTAAAATCTATGATAAATAGGATTGTTGTGCTGAAACGTTTGAAATGGAGTTTCTGACACATATGTTCCTCTTGATGGAATGAATAAGTATTGTTTAGGTTTTCATGATTTGGGAAAAAATACATCACAAAAAATTTATATGTATGAAAAATAATCATTTATTGGAAAAAGTTTTGTAAAAGGAATCCTAGAGAATATCTTGTTAAATATAAGATGTGCTATTGATGTGGAATGTTTGGACACAGTTCATGATTTCATGGAAAATGATCAAAATAATGATGATAAATGGATGGTAATATTCTTTAACTCTAATTATTTAGTTCATTTTTCAAAAGTGCGTCCATAGCGGGTTACTCATGTGGGTAAACAACTATATTGGAAACAGAAGTGTGTGGAAAAATCTTTTTGAACTACGTCAGTATATATTAACCCATAATACTAAATGGTACCAGGTACAGCTATTTTTATAACAGAATATTTCAATATGTTGATTGTTTTTGGGTCTACATATAAATTGATTTATGAAATATTTTCTTTTTGATTTGATATTACACCTAAAATATGAATACATAACATATGGTAAATATTCTTAGAGGAAATTATACATAAAAGAGAAATTATAAGAACCTTCTATTCATTATTTGTGTAAAAAAGTTACCTAAGAACCTTGTAGGTTTCCTTTAGTATAGTTTGATGTTATTTTATGTATTTACTGGCTTCCTATTTACCATGTTAAGATATACCATATAGATATTGAAGATTTTTCATAAAGGGTTTTAGTTTGTGTACAAGAATGAACTCATATCATTGATAACATATTAGGATGCTGAGAAACTATTAATATACGGAAATGAATTTTATTTATAACATATTGTTAAAAAAAATAAACTACTTAGATTATTGATATTCTGGGGGAAAATTAGTATCATTATGTTTTCATGATTATTATCACACTGTAGTTCCTCACTGGGAGGTTGATTTTACTATTGACTTAGTTCCTAAGTCTAAGACAATTTTTAAACCCCCTAATATAATTGATCGTGTATGAAATCATGAATTGAAAATATAGTATCAAAAAAAATTAGATTAATGCATTTTATAACCAATAACTTCACTTTGCGGTGCTCTTGTCTTGTTTGTTAAAAAGACTGATGTATAAATGGGAAATTCCATTGGTTATAGAGACTTAAATGACATCATTTTAAAGATCAATTATCATTTTCTCCATATTGATGATTTATTTCATTATCTCCAGGGAGCATAGTATATTTTGAAGTGTGACTTAAGGTCGTGGTACAATTAGTTGAATGTAATGAAAGACGATATTATAAAAATTGTGTTTCATACTAGATAGTGGTATTATGAATTTTTTTGTTAGTCATTTTTGTTAACTAATTCACCTATTACAGTTAGGGATCTTATGAATATAATATTCCATGTGTTTTTTGATATGTTTTTTGTGGTGTTTATTGTTTAAAATGTTTTATATTATAAAAATGATGAGGAAAATTAATATCATATATGTATTGTTTTAAACACTATAAAATAATAGAAAATGTTTTTAAAATTTAATAAGATTGATTTTTTATCAAAAAATTCCTTCCATTGTGATAATGATTCTAATGATGGAAT
This sequence comes from Viscum album, assembly GCA_963277665.1. Taxonomy (NCBI): domain Eukaryota; kingdom Viridiplantae; phylum Streptophyta; class Magnoliopsida; order Santalales; family Viscaceae; genus Viscum; species Viscum album. Next base: position 859,457,920 of record OY728152.1, on the reverse strand, counting down.
GACTATTGATCCTGCTAAATAAATAGTTTTTGGAGAATAATAAAGGCCCATAAATATAACCATGACTCAGAGTATTCATGGTTTTGAAGGATATTACACATGTTTTTTAACAAATTTTTCACTCTTTCTAGCGCAATGATTATGTTAAATGTAAAAGGTAATTAGCCCCTCTTTAAAAAAATGTAAGTATTGTTTTCATGAATTGAATATATTATTAGTGAATTCTCTAGTTTTAGAACAGCATTCTAGAAATAGTTAATTTTTCATCAACAATAATGCTTCATTGAAATGAAATATAATTTTCCTAATGACGAATGATTATTTAATTTATTATGCATAATGCTAGTATAAATTTCATTAGTTAAATTACCCTATACATGATACGGAATTGGAAAAATTATTTTCATTAAAAATAGGGAGGCATAATTTGTAATGAAAAAAATGTGAAATATATACTGATCATAAAAGTTATATATATATATATATATATTCACTACAAAAGAAATTAACATCAAATATAGAATATGGCTGGAATTAATAACGGATTACGATTTTAAAATTAATTACAATCCATGAAAAGTAAAGAGAGTGGTTGATGCATTGAATCAAAAAAATAATGACACATTTACCATGATACATTAAGAATAAGTCCCCTTGGTCGATGATTTGATAAATATTTCCCTGGAATATTTTGGTGTAGGGAAATTGTATTAGTAATAAAATTAGTTACAGAAAAAGGTTTCTTTGGTTAAAAGAGTAAGTTGATTTAATTTAACATTGATAGAGATTGTGATTTTTGATTTGGGAAGACATTATGTGATCCATTTGATCAATATCTCAAGAAATATTTGTCATGTAAATCTCATAGATCTCAATTTTTATTTCATCCTTGAAGCACTTTGAGGTATAGGGATCTTTATGAGTACTAGTGGTGGGATAGAATGAAAAGTGATTTTGATGATTTTATAGTGAAATTTTTGACACGCCAATAGGATAAGGAATAATGTCTCTTACCGAAGGGGGTCAATCATCATTCTCTAATTCCATTTTTGAAATTGAAAAATATATCCATTGAAATTATGGTGGGAATACCAAAGACATCTCAGGGTGACAATTCAATTTGTGTTATTATTGGATGACTGGCTAAATTTTCACATTTATTTCCTATTCGAGATATTATGTCATTGGATTAGATTTCTTGACTATAAATAAAAGAAAATTTCATTTTACATGGACTTCCTATATCCATTGATTCTGACTATGATCCTAGGTGTAGTTCTAAATTTTTGAAAGGCCTTTAGATGTTTCTGGGAAAAAAATAAAAATTCAACAATCATGGGTAGACTGAACGAACAATACATACCAGGGAGGGGATGCTTTGAGTTTATTCAATGGATTATCGGGGATGTCTGGATCAAAATAATTATTTAGTTTATTTTTTTTATTAAATATTATTTTATCCTATGTAATGATGGAACCTTTTAAGGCATTTTATTGAAGGTATCGTTGCACTATAACATTTTGGGATGTAGTCAAGGAAAGGAAGTCGATGGGACTTTAATTAATATATGAAGTGTCTAGTAAAATTAATATTATCTAGAAACACATGAGGATGTCTCAGAGTATATATAAAATATATGACTATAACAAGATGAAAGAAATTTCTTTTGATGTATGTGATATTGATTTTCTTATAATATCATCATGGATGATTGTTATGTGTTTGGGTAAGAAGGAAAATATATGTCCACATATCATTGGACAATACAAAATCTTAGGTAAAGTCTGAACATTTTCAAACCAAGTAGCATTTTCTATGAGTTTATATTAGGTACACAATGTTTTTCAAGATTCTATGTTGAGAAAGTGTGTTCAAGAGTCATCTCAATTTTGGAGCCCATAAGTAATCACGCTGGAAGAGAATATTTCTTATGAAGAGAAACATATTTTGATTCTGGATCATAAGGATAATGTATTACAGAATAATGTAATCTACAAGGTTATGGCTTTGTAAAGAAACCACATGTTGGAAGAATTTACCTGGGAATATGAAAATGATTTTTGGGAAATACATCCAGAATTGTAAAATAAGAACATAAAAATTTCAATGATGTAATTTCCATAAGGTGCGGATAATGTAACAGCCCAAGTAAATATAAAATAATTATTTTTGCAGTGCAATTAAAAAGTTAAATTCATTATAAAGGTACAATGAAATAATAGGTATTTATAGAAATAATTGAATTTATACAAATTTAATAGTAACATGACAATTAGGAATAATAATATATCTAATAAAATAGAAACCTATCCATCGAGAATATAAATAAAATTTCTATATCTTATAAACGTAATCTTGATATATTTATGTCATGGAATAAGTAAATAAATGTTTTAGAGATGATAAATTATGTGTTTTTAGTTTTGAAATTCATAAATATTAAATTATAATACTATAATTAATATATTGAATTAATAGAATACTTATCTTCAAAAAAAAAGTCATAAATTAATAATTTATTTTCTCTTGATTATAAAATAATTTTATGAGAGAATTGATATATTTTTAAGGTGTTATAAAATTATGTATAGTTTTAAAATTATTATTTATCGAATATATTATGATTTTGATTAAAAACTAAAATTCGCATTATAAGAAAATTATTTTGTTAAAAATAATTTCATTTCTGAATTCTATACATTAAATAATGGTTGGGGTGAATTATTGAGATTTTCTAAAATATTGTATTTTTTGTTAATACTGAAATATGGTAATTTACGGTATTTAAGAAATTCATGAAATGTTGAGTCATATATTTTGTATGGCTAACGTAATTCCCAAATCTAGAATTAAGATTCATTATTATAATATATTACTGATATTTCTCAATCTGTTCAAAATATATAGAAAAAATAATATACTAAAAAATATAATAATGAGAAAACCCCCATCTCCTCCATTAGGAACACCACCCGTCACCACCTCTTATCCTCACACATTAATTCATTGACTATTGTTCAATTTTTATCCAATTCCATCCCCTATACTCTTCCCCATTTCCATGTCCTCCTTGTCTTAATAAAATTTTAGAACCAAGGGCCTTAAAAAGGTTCTCAAGGAGGATAATTCCATAGCTACAATCAACATGCATTTTCATTAATTTTATTTTCTTATACTCTCTTCACCACCACATATACAAGTGGCATGAAAACTAAAGTATTTTATGTATACTATAATGTTATCATATTTATGGAAAAATCATCATCAAACTTATTGTTATCCACCTTTTATTTAAAAAAAAATAGAGCATCATCTTTGATGTGTCGATTTATCGCCATCGTGGATGATACACTTAGTTTATTCATTAGTTCCTTGATGTATAGTCATAAAATAATTATTTTGGTTAAATAATATTTTATTATACATATTTTTTGTTATTTTACGTTTTGTAACTAATGAAAAATAAGTGTGCTGATTGAAATGATATAAGATCACGATAATCATAAAAACCACAAAAATAAGTATATTTTTTCATTATTATTTTATATAATGATTAATTATCATATGTGAACAAATGATATATAGTATCATTTAACATTATAGAAACATATAGAAACCATTTCATTCCAATAATATATTTTTCTTCCATTTTTCATGAAAATCCATAATGAAAGATGCATCGAAACAAAGAAAAAAATGCACATGAATCAATGGAAATAAAAATTTATTGTTAATAAATATTTATAAAATGTTATAAGAAGATAATTTAAGTTATTATAAACATGATTATTGTTATAAATTAAATTAATAACACCCTTAAAAATCTTATACATGATTTTTTTTAAAAAAATTATTGATGTGAAACCTGAGGTAAGGGACTTGAAAAAAAAACCATTGTTATAAATGTTTTACAGATTTATTATTCAAATTCTTTTTATTTTTTGTCCATGTCTTCAAAATAATTTCTATTATTTTATATATATTTTTATTAATTTTTTTATTTATCTTATATTTTTAAAAAGGGTCTATATTATGTGTTCCATAAGGGACATTCATTTTAAATTCCTTTTAAATGTCTCTTTTATAAAATTAAAAATGATTATATATATATATGACATGACAAGTTTCTCCCAATTTTAGGGATAATTATTATTATATTTTTTATTATTTGTTAACAATTCTATTTTTAGTGATTATTATTTCATTTTTATGTGTGTCATTTTAAATGTGGTTTTTATGAAATATGGTATTTTGAAATCTGAATGTGTTTATCTCAGGGGTGTAAATTAGTCAATAAGAGTTTTATTCTAGATATATTTGTTGGAATATGTTTATTATGGTTATATCCCATTATTGATAATGATATTATCAGTTGACCCCCATTATAGCTCTATATATTTAGGTTTGTTCCCATTATAATCTAAAGACAATATGGATGTGCCCCATTATATCTCTCCAATGCATTGGAAATTCCATAGATAGAACATGACCATAAGATTTTTCCATTTATACGTATGAATGTAAGAGTGATCATGTAATGATTTACTATTTCATCTTAATTAATTTTATACATATTCTAATGAGTTTTCTAAGGAATATTTTCTAATGGTTTTTCATGGGTTCACAGGACTAATGATTTTCTTTCTTTATATTCTTTAATAATCTTTTTATACTCATCTCATTTTATTTATATGTTTTTTCAGAAGGTATAAGTATGTGTAAAAAAATCGGGAAGTAAATTAGATTTTAATTGATATTTTTCAATGAAATCATGTTTTATTTTTAATTTGTATATATTATAGATAAATGGATATTGTTTTTGAATAATTCTCTTTGTATGAATATTTTTTGTTATATCTTTAATTTCTAAATCTATAAAACATATAAGATACACATTGTGAATAAAATTAAATTACTAGATAAACTCAATATTATGTAATTTTTAGGGTTGAGGCCTTGTTATTTTAAATCCAAATGTGAAGAAACATTTGTAATTAAATTCATAAATTCATGTATGTGGATTAATTCACATGGAATTATTCATTCACTTCATCCCCACAGTTAAGTATAAAAAATAAATTCACAGGTGTCTCATCCTCCTCTATCATTTTATAACCTCGAATATTCCTTGTGATTTCAAATTTATTTTTATCATAAAAATGGACATTTAATCACCAAACATCCTCAACCTACAATTTCATGATTCATTTTAACTCCTTTTTAATTAATAAATATTATCCCTATATCGGTATAAATATATATACACAATTTAAATTAATTTCACTTTGAATCGGTAGAATCTAAATACTTTTTTTTTTGAAATCATCTATTGGGACATCAATATGACCATAGGATAATATACCTACCATGAATCACATGGTCGATCATCATAATGTTCAACCCCATATTCAATATTTCTCCACTTATTTACCAATCACTTTGTTTGAATTAACTCTAAGTCATCAAATAAAAATGTTATTCCTCACCAATAGGTGATTACATTGTCATCAAAACATTAACAATTTCGAGGAATAATTATCAATAACAATGTTTTATTCTTAAAAAATAATCCAATCATGAGGCATACATGGTTTAATGTTATTCCATGAGTCATACACTATAACTCATCATTCTATTTGACATATATGTTATCTTTTCAATCATCCATGTTGGTATACTAGTCATGTTCCCACATAGTAGATCATCTTCTTTTTCATGTTGTCAATATACATTACATCATTTAGTATTTCCCTATTTATAGATAGTAAATATGAAATCTTATACTCAATGAAATATTCGGTGGTCAATTGATTATTTTGAAATGAGTTCTATCAATGATTTTAAGATACATTTTAGAACTGAATATGATCGTGAAATCTGCTACTGTAATTAAATGTGCAATTTTTAAATTATAAACCAACAATATTCATGAATAATAATTCTCACATTGGATATTAGTATGTAATGGTTCTAAATTAAAAACATGGATTAAATATTAACTTCATATATATGGATCTATAGTCCGCATGGAGAACACACTCCCTTAATGTATGCATCGTGATTTGTAATTTTTGGGTGTTTCCCACTATGACAACTTGGTAGTACCATGAAATTCTTTTATACATGACCATAATGTGCTGCTTTCCATCCGAAGATTATTATATACCCCTATTCTTGAACACAATAACTATAGGTTGGAAATATCATCAATGTCTAATTGGAATTTCCAACATAATATATATTTAGAAAGAAAAAGAGTTTTATTTTTTACATTTATATAATTAAATTTCTTTAAAATGTGATTATTTATATCAAAAAAATGATACATAAATACTTCTCATATCAGTAAATTTTTCTTTTTAATCTTATCCGACACATTTTATTCTTTTTATGAAAAATTTCATGATCCTAAATTTATAAAATAGTCATTAATTTCAAATAATATTTAGATCAATTATATTAATATATCTACAATATACAAGAGAAATAGAATCTTCTAATTTCTCACAAATCATGGAATATTCCATAAATTTTTTATCCAAATTATTTAGAATGTTGACATTAATTTACCAATAATACAACACAAACTTCATTTTAAATAAAATGTATTTAATTTAATGATCTATTATATTATAGTTTTAACTACATGGAATGTTCTTATGTATAAAATTAATCTCCACTAAAGGGTTTCTGAATTCCAGAGGATAGTGGTGTCACATAATACCTTATCTATTTTATATTTACTAAATGGAAAATAATTCTAGGATACCATGACACTGTTAATGTATTCTCATTCATAAACATGATGGACAGACCAACATGGATACAAAGGTCTATATTTCTATTAACTAATTCTCTAATTGTCTAATATAGTGTGTATCCCCTAGAAACAATTGAGTGTTTGTTCATTTCTAAATTTTTTTATACTAAAATAAATCAAATGAAACTTTTTATGTATTCCTTTCATTATTTTGATGGTTTGAATGAATAGGAAATTAGTACACAACATAGGAAATAACATGACATAAATGGTTTTACTCATAAACAATATTGGACGAAATATGGGTTTAGTGTTTTTTTGTCGTAGTTATCATGTGATGGTTCAAGTTAATTATTAATGATTTGTGAATGGTATTAATACATACATTAATGCATTATTAGTATATAAAATAATGTTATGAAATATATATGGGGGTCTTTTGTGGAGCTAAATTATTTACTATACACATTCCCAATATGTTCACATTAGTGAAAATATAAAGATTTTTCATTTTATACATGTCATGGAAAGGTCACTATAGAGCTAATCAGGATGATTTTTCATGATTAGGTTACCCATAAAAATTAATGGAAAATTCATATAAATTTATATCATTGTATCATTTTATTTATTTTCAATTCTTATATTTATTAATATATATGATTATGCTATGGTGAAATCCTATCATTTAATTTTATATATTCATTTTAATGTTCTCGCATTTTTATAACATTGTATTTTATTTATTATTATTATCTATTCACTGTAATTCCTTATAGTAATCTAATTTCCAATTGGTGCTTATATAATGATATATAATTTTAGGTCTATTCTAATGATAAAAATAGAATTTTTCTATTTTTATTGTTCATAGTTCCTCACTTATATCTAGTCAAAAATATCTTATTGTAAAAAAAAATTCATGAACCAACCCAGATACCCCCATACCTTGATACATAGGTCATTCCTCTATTGTCCTGAAAGGCCTTTCTGTACACCATAGATTTTTGACAGGGACCTATCATTAAACAATATGGTTATTGTAAATAATTTTATACAAACACAACAGAAGTAATATATATAATTATACATGAATATGAGAAAATGATTACAAGTAAAACTATACATAAAGTCAAATTTGTAAACAGACACAATGTACAACCACATTTTAAATGAAAACAAGTTAAACAACCCAATTCCCAACCAACATAGCATTATAAATTTAAAATATCAATTAGAACTACAGCCAATAAGTAGTATCTTCCCCTTGGTCGAACCTGGTAGGATAAAATATAAAAATTATCAAAGCCACATGTTGGGTGTGATATAAAATCCCAATAGGGTCTAACCTATGATTACATAATATGATTCCAAAATTACAAAACCAAATAAATCATTAAATTTTAAATAAGAATGCATGGATATTCATGTGAATATTTAAAACAAATTATTTTTTCATTTAAATTGATTGAAATATTTTAAATGAATGCAATTATAAATTCTTCATATATAACTTTTAATATAAATTCACCCAGAATGAGTAAAAAATTATACATGAAATGTAATATACATGAAAACATTAATAGAATTAAAAAATTTCATCTTCTAAGAGGTATGATTGTTACAGGTTACCAGATCTAAAAGGACGTATATAATGAAAATGACAATGAGCATAGATATCTATCTTTAACTAGAGAAATAATATTAACCCACATCTCACAAGGGATATGATCCAGCTATATGTTTATATAAGAGTTATAAATCATCCATTAGTTGCTAAGAATTTCCCATCCTATCATTTTTTTAAATAATAAATCAATTACTATATAGTATTTCATGTTCTCAAAAAATAATAAATAATTTGAAATTCATTTACAAAATGGTTAAAAAACTATTACACACATTTTTTCATTATATTATGAAAATTTACATTTAATATAAAATATTTATTTTCAAAAAAATCAGGCATTTTTAATTAATAAAACCAATGCCTTTCTATTAAAAAACTTTTATACTTTTTTTCATGTAAAATTTTAATTTAATATCACAAATAATTATCACAATTCAAATTCTATAATTAAATTTCATAATAAATTATTCACAATTTCTATTACATTTCCTGAATCACATGCTAATTCAATGAAATAACGGTTCTTACGAATTTCATGAAAAATCAAATAAAAATCCACAATTCAAATGAATTGTGTTTTCAATAAAAAAAATAGAATGAATTTTAATTTAAATCAAGATATTTAATTAAAATTAGGAAATTTATGATTAATGATGTTGGCCCATCTTAAATCTAACCACTTATATCGGGACAACGGAATCACAAACAAAACACCTAGAAAAATAAAATACAATTAAGAACATCAGAAAAAGATATCCAAGAATATAAACTAGATTAATGGTTATAAAAATTGGGATTATATCATCCAATAACACTAAGATATAATGAACCAAAATTAAGAGAGGTGATGAGAGAAGAATATCGGTAATGGGGAGAGAAATATTATCACTAAGGGACCAAATGAAGACCACATATCATATATTTTCCATCGAGGGGGTTTAAAGGTACCGAATTAGATATTAGGATACCCAAATAAATAGAATAACATTATTCCTTCATTCAAGTCCAATAGTGTGCCATAATTTGGGTTTTATAAAATATTAATCAATTTTGTAATATTATAAATGTTGTGTGCACATTTAGTGGGGATGGGAACTGTGGTTAAACAAACATTGAACCCTTGGTTTTCACCCATATTTATGTGATCACATGATTTATGCCTTGTGGGAGAACTATTTATAAATACATACATCAGCCGTGAAAATCCCCACAAATTGAGTTTTATTAGATTTCATAAACAGGGTGCACTTTTTGGGAAAAACACTCTCTAACCATGCACAACCAATAACATCCAAAAATTCAAATTATCACCCAAAACACACCTAAAATATTCCCAACATAAAATATTCAAATAGGGGGATAAGGCATACATGATAAAATGAATTAGATGTCAAATCCTTTCCACCATAAAGATATTCTATACATAAAAAACCTTTTAAGAATAATTCATATAAAAATGATGATGCCACTCCTCTCTTACCCATTCCTCTCTCTCCCACATCCCAAGAGTACAATAACTATACAGCCTCAACAATTGAACCAAAGGTATCATCCTTACCCACAAATTCATGGTTTCATAATCTATTATCCTGACTGGATGCTCAGTCACTAATAAATTAGGTTCCACTTCAAGATCACCCTAGCTTAGATCTTGAGATGGATCAGATAGATACATTCCAAAATGTGATACATTTAATGATTTATGTATCAACATAAACTATTGATGGGGTTGTAAATGGTAATACACATTCCCCGCCTTCTCAAAAACCTAATACAGTCCCAAAAATATGGAGAAAGTATCTCGTTCCTCCCAATGTATAGATTAAACAAACGGTGAGAAACATTCAAGAACACTTGGTCACAATTTGAAAATTACAATTGTATATAATAAAGGTCAGCCTAAGACTTATACAGGCTCTATTCTATCAAAATTATCTGATGAATTAAATGAATATTTGATTTCTTTACTTGAAACATTATTATTACAACCATGGAACTATCAGCAATATCATACAAATATAATTGATATTTTCAATGGTGGCTATAAAAGTCCTCAAATGGTTCCATTCTGATCATAGACTCATAAATATTTTTATAGAAATCTCAACCACCGCTAAATGATCATACCAAGTTCCAAAAATAATTGAATGAAAGATGAAATCAAATCATTAATAATATATATAGCTCTTCTATTTGATCGTATGACTATAGATGATATTCTTTACTCAAATGAAATTGACATAACAATGCCTCTTATAGGTCTCTCCTAATGAAAGATGTATACCCTTGATCTCTATCATATAATATATAATATGAAACTCCATGAATGTGAAAACTCTCTTTCACATAGAGATTTCTAACTCCCCAACAGTGGTTATATCAATAATTATTACAATGCGATATGATTTGGTTATCCTGTAGATCAAAACCAGTATAAAATTATTATTTCTCCAAGTACATGGAAACACACAAAAAATTCCATTGATATATCATCCCACATCAATATTGGAATTATATGTTGATGATGTAAACCAAATGTTATCCAGTTCTCAACCTTGATATTTTGAAATACATAATAATGAGTGACAAATTCAATAATTCCATTCCTCATACCTAGCCACAAAAATTTACACTACATTTCTTAGAACATCATCATGGTTCATCAGATAATTTCTTAATATGAATTATTGAAATTTATAAACACACATTTATGGACATATAATGGTAAAATAATACTATTTTGATAACATAAAATTTCCTCATTGGATAATAGAATGACAACGATGGTCTCCCCACAATACATACAGGATGTAATGCTATAGAATTAATCATCAAGCTATTTTTCCATAGTATAATCTCAATAAGTGTTGATATAAATGTAACACTATCCAAAACAATGTCATCCAATAATTCCCTGACTACAATATGCTTATGCGAAAAAATATATATCATGACCTACTCCTTTAATGATTATATCACATATATTATTTTAAGTTTCCTTCCCAATGAATCCAAAATTAAATTTCTTCTATCAAAGGTACATGTGATGTTGAAAACGAATGATTACGAGTATTACAACCAATGACTCTTGAGAAGATTCAAAACTTTTTGAGATAGTATATAACTCAAGCTACTATTTTAACAAAAAATGGATAAAATTTCCACAAAAATATAATGATTCAAACGCTTAAGCGCATACATCATAACTAAAATTCAACGGGAGGGGTCCAGTAATTTTTTTCATGTGTCCTAATTTAATGAGAGTCTTAATAAATTACATGATCACCCTACATATAAATGCAGCAAAAAATCAAACACGATGCATCATAGAAGACAACATATCCCTACCTAAAATATCGATGAGTCTATACATCTGTAGTAGTAAAAATATGTTTCAGCTAAAAAAAGAACTCTAAAATTACTAATACTATGTAAAGATTACTCCCCTTCGACATATAGAGATCATTATAGATTCCAACATTGTGAAGTTCTATAGAAACTGATGAAAATACATTGATTGACACAAGAACCTATAAATCTTGAAATGATTTCATGTTTTTACAGATGTCATAACATCATTATCCTTTTCAACGTTAACTAAATACCATGTTTTGACACCATGTTTCCTAATAAATACACTTCCCCAACCATGGTATAACATTTCAAAAGTATGGAATATTGTCCATGATTTCTGAATAATTCCATAACTTCTCTCTAATGATGAACATGATCATCCAAAAATATAGAGTTAACAAGGATTTCATCCACAACCACTAAAAAGTATCCAGATAATAATGGATGATCATTTAATCTAAATATTGAAAAAATAAATGATAAATTATTAATCCAAATGGAATGAAAATAAACTCATAATCCATACCTACTATTAAAAGTTGTTTTCGTAATGAAAGATTGTATTATTTTCAAATAATGATAACATGATTGAATATCACTCATTGAAAACAATGTCACCCCATTAAACTGGTCAAACAAATCATCAATTCCTGGAAATGTATATTTGTTCTTTATAGTAACTCAATTGGGTTTTCTATAATCAACACATATTATAAGTTACCCACCAACTTTCTTGGAATAGAGAATTGGTACCACCCATGGTTTCCCACTCAGGCGTGTGAATCCTTTCTCCAAAAGATTATCCCATAATGTTTTCATCTCCTCAATTTCTACTAGTGTAATGTGGTAAGTGGAATATATATTGACTGATTACCCGAAACTAGATTGATAAAAAAATAATTCCTCCCTTAGAAGTAGAAAACAATGATGTCTACTAGAAAAATGTCAAGAAAATACAGGACAACTTGATTATGATCATCACTCAAATATTCTTTCTATAGGAAAAAAATAAACACAAATATTACATGTTTAATCTCTAGATAAGTATGTCATGCCCTTATTGACCTAAAGTTACATTCTCCTTGAGTGATTTGGAAAACCCTATCAGGTGTAGTAAAGGAGAAACATCAAAGATAACACTCCATTTTTAGTTTATTGTAAAAGAGGCAATCCATCCAAAAATTGAATCATGTGGTTTCATTTAAAGATCTAGAAAATCCCAAGGACTCTTAGCATCAGATAATGATAAAACATAATAAGGAAAATAGAGAACCTTCTCTCTATTCATTTTGAGGGTTTCTATAATATTCATATCAGAAGATAAACATCTATATGATTATTTGAAAGATTCAAAAAAATAGTGGAAATGAATGAATGAGATGCACTTGTATCAAATACAAAATTCAATAATGATGAATCTATAATAATGATACCTCTCACAGTCATTGGACTCATTTTTGCTTCTACTGTTTACACATCCACTATGTGAAGAAGATTGGTTCTTGATATTTGTGTATATAACCCCTTTGAAAAGAACCTGATTACACCAAATTTTTACTAAGAGATAATGATCATGTTCCCCTACGCATAGTGGAATAGACATGGATGAACTTCTTCAAGTGAATCAAGAATCCAAAGGAGACACATATTTTGGGCGCCCATATAAATACGTGATTCATGTCCATATGCTTGTCACACTGGTAAGAAATACAAGGGCCTATTCCTGTCACTATCATAGGTCTAAAAAAACCATATATTCTAGAACCAACATGTGATTCCTCTAGGTTCATCATCATATTAGAGGGAAAACACTATGACTATCATAGAAAGTGACACCAATCAACTAATATAGACTAGCTAGGTCAATTTAAACCATTAACACTCCATCCAAAACATCCTCATAAAAAGATAGCTTCAGTAATAAAACCAGATTTCAAATACAAGATATAATTCACATATAATTCCATCATTTCATTATCATCACATTCATCATAATATTAGCTACAATCTACCCAAACATAAAAAAGGATTTGAGTATTCCATCATGTTGATATCAGCCATCTCGAGTGAGAAAAAATCAATATCCATGTCTAACATAGTCAACTATCAGAAGAACATATTAGTGAAAAACATATGATGAATTTCTAGACAGTGTGCTCATAATTCTTCATCATCCCAATCATCTACCATGATCTCTTCCTAGGTCCCACTATCACAATGGTGGCACATTTCAACTTCATATAATTTGGTGTCATTAAGAACTCAATAAAATCATTCTATAGTTCTTAACAAAAAAACCTCTTCAGGATCATTAGAACCTCTCAATGGTGGTGGATTATAGATAAAGAAATCATGATAATGATTTTGAAAAATATCCTTCAAATGTTCCACAACGTAGACCCATTTGGTAACATGATTAGGTGCCTATCTGAGTACATGGAAAACATGCATGATATCTTCAAATACATTCTAGTCCATTATATGATTTTCTCAATGAATTTCAAAAAAAATGTCATATTAAATACTATTTTTATTTATTATCTATATCATAATGCTATGCAACATTATAAGACAACATTGAGGGGATCATGTTAACACTCAAAACCTGCAACAGTGGGAATTAATCTCAACAGATAAGAACATAATATTTTTATTTCAACTACCCATATTAAAATAAGGGGAAAATATAACAAATACTCTTGATGCATATCTCATTCCAATCCTAGATTATATAGGAGCATTATGGTGAGATATTGGTAGGTACCCAAATGAAACTGCCTCTTAAGTCCTGATAGAAACTCAAAATTGCATACTGACATCAAGGAAAGATGATAAACCATCCAATTGATACCAATTTCATAAACCATCAGAGATACCCTAGTAATATGATATTATAGATGATCCTATCATACCTTGATGGTCATTCCCAATCTCCATGGGTTTGTGACAAGAGAATTTCATCAAATATTATGGAATTGGGAATGAATTTCCCACAAAAGCAGCCAATGAAATTGATAAATGTTAGTATGCATACATGAAAACTCTATATGATGAGCATTAACATATTACAAATAGGTAAAAACCCCAAATTAAAACCATAAAGTAATCATAAACATAAGTAAAAACCCATTTCCCAATAGGCACATCACCATAAAGATGAAAGACTGACAAAAAATACTACCACTATGTAGTTTTTTCCCGAATATCGAACATGTCAAGAGGAAATATTTAAATAATCAATAGAAAAGATAAGGTGTGATCTAATATTAATGTAGGGTTTTTCTACTGATCTAATAATATTTTTCCACAACTACTAACCCAAATAATGGATTCAATTTTAAATAAATATGGATGGAATTTTACAAGAATATTTAAAACAAATCACAGATAACATTTCAGGTGATAAAAATTCTTTAATCAAATTCCATAATAAAAACATTATGTAAAATAGTTTTTATATTCACAAGGCTTGAGTAAAATATTCTAAAACAAATGGAATATATATATATATATATATATATTAGGAATGAGAAACATGGTCGTATTTCAAGAGGTTTGATAGTTTAAATTTATGGTATCTCACACACTTATATATAAGAAATGTAAACGTGGATAAACATCTCTCTAATAGTGGCCAAATATGACTAACACATAACCAACTATTGGAATGATATTCCAATATTTTTATGTCAGATTTGAAATATGTGTACCCATTTCTATGTCATTCCTATAATTATATAGTTTTCCCCAATATATAACTGAATACATAGTATTTCATGTTCCAAAAAAATCACTAATAGAAAATTTATTTCAAATATGATTAAAATAAAATTCCACCCATTCTTCAATGTAACTATTCCAATTTATATTTCAAAAAAATGTGGTATTATTGAAATCATGGATTTTTCCAAGACAAAAAAAAGGTTTCCTATTAAAAAAATTTAATAAATTTATCTCAAATACAATTTGAAATAAATTAATAAAATCAATTTCAAAATTTAATTTCTACAATGAAATTTTCATAGTTTTTATCCAATTTGAACAAACAAATCACAATTTAGTTGAATTTTGGGTCTTCACCAGTATCATGGAAAATTAAATCCAAATCCCCCATTTAATGGAATTAGGTTTTTAATAAATATATTCAAATCCTCATTCTTTAAATACTGAATTTTAATTCAAATCCATCAATTTTGACTTAATGCAATTTGATTAAAATAAACTGAAACCACTACCTATGGATCACAGAATCAGGAGAAGAACACCCATAATGGGAAAATACAATAAAGAACTTTGAAAAAATATATCCAAGAATCAAACCAAGAATAAACATCTAAAAAATGAGGATTATATTCTCCAACAACATAGATATATAATAAACCCTATCGAGAAGAGAAGAAAACATCATGTTATATAGAATGGGGATATAAATTTTTAAAGGATTTAAATAAATGAAGATCCACTAGATTTTATCCAGATTGGAGAAATAATAGTGGAGCCAAAAATGGTTATTTTTATCCCCAAATACCTAGGAAAACGTTCGTCTCATTTTTATGGTCAGGCGGGGGTCAAAACTATTGTTAGGGGAATTTTTTTTAAATTTAACGATTAATTATAAGTAGTGTGGACAATTAGTTGGGTATGGATACAAAATTAGAAAAAATATACACTATAGTTGTGTGCACCCACTGATGGGGTTTCACGATTTATCCATTGTGGGCACACATTTTTCCAAACTATTCACTGACAGTGCAAACCTCTAATATTTTGGTTTCCAATAATTTCACTATAATGGTGCAGTGTTATGGAAAATTGTGTGTCAAATTTGAACATACAAGAACATCCAAAATTTTCTAAATCTGCACCTAATACACCATTAAATTTTACCCAACAAAATAATGATAGAAGTGGGGTAAATGAGTTACTAAAAACAATAATATTCTATTATATTTTTGAGGTATTGTGGATTATTATTATTGATAATGATTAAGTGGGCCATGTCAAGGATATTATATATATTCCATGTAAAAAATTGCCACCTCATATATATGTAAATATATATATATATCAAATAAATATAATGTATATAAGAATCACTAAATAATTCCATGACTAGAATAATAAATAAATTCCCTTGTAAAACTAACAGGATGATCTATAATGTAACACACTAAATCCATCTTATAACACTAGTATATTGAATAATTATAAATATATGAAAACCCATCTCAAAAAACTTTTACCAAATAACATAAAAAATATTATAACCCCAAAAGACATTTGTTGCAACCTATATCATTATCTTAGAATAAAAATAATATTTAAACATAACCCCCACTTCTACTGCAACCATTAGTTTCACACATCCTAACTTATTCATCATAATACCTACTATGGGACATTTCAAAATAGTTTGTTACATAATAACATATCCCATAAGTAATTCCCTTACTCTAGTGTGATAATTCACTTAGATTGTAATATATTCATATTAAAAGACGTCTTGGATCTTTTTTATCTACATCATATATTAATTTGGATCATTGGTTAATAAAAGAACTAATTTACTATCTCGAACCCATATAACCCTAAAGATAATTAATAATAATTATGATTTTTTACATTGAAACCCCAAACCCCTACTTAAAAATATATTACAAAATTCCAAAAAAATATATTATCCACTTGTCTATTTTGATAATTATTAATATATTCTATAGAAGAAACTCTGCATCCCCTATCATATTTTGATAATCAATATTAAATTTGATTGACTATTGTAACACCCTAGGTAAATAAAGAATATGAGATTTTTATATTTATCAATATTTGTGAATAAAATGAAAATATTAATTTAAAGGGAACTCTATGCTCGATGGCGTACCCAATACGCAACAACGAGTTTCTTGGAAATCTTATGTTGCACTCTAATAATATAATAATATTATAATAGTTAACGCCTAGCCGTTTTAATGGAGGGAATGAACAGAAATAACTACAAAATTATTACATATGTATGTAAAATATTTTTACATTTATCCAATAAATTTTGGAGTCTTAAAATCCAAATGAATCCAATTTTAAGAATAAATACTCTAATATTTTTAAAAGATTGTTTTACCAACTTTTGATGGAGAACCTTTTTTAAATATAACTTTTGACAATTTTATATGCTTTATTTTTGAAAATAAACTTATTCTTTATTATTGGGATATTGAAATTTACTTTGGTTAAATTTTTGGTATGTTTCTGACAATGTTCATTTTTTTAATGAATGTGGAAAAATATTGCATTTTACATCAAATATGCTTTTTCATCTAATTTAAATATATGGTTAGATTATCTTTTTAATCGGTTTTAAAGTTCAATTAGAATATATTTTTACAATTTAATTAAATGGTGGTCATTAGAATTAATTTCACTTTGAAAATGGACATAAACAAGTGCCAAACTTTTCATAGATATTGCTTCCAAAAAACCCGCTATTTTTTTTGAAAACGGGAATTAAATATATGATTTATTAATGAAACTTCAATTTTTTGAATTTGGTAAAATGGAAATAATTTCTGAATTTTAAATATCAAATATATCTTACGGTTAATTTTTGGTATTTTTCTGATAATGGTTTTTTTAATTAATAGTGAAAAATACAGTTTTTAATTCAAAACTGCCTTTTCATCCGATTTATTTATATATTTAGATTTTAATTTTAATTGTTTTTAAAGTATAATTTAATTATTTTTTTATCAATTAATAAAAAAAATTTCATTGGAAGTAATTTCACTTTTCAATTGGATGTAAAAATAAGTCAATCTTTTGATAAATTTTACTTCTTAAAAACCCGTCTTTTATTTTGACAACAGGATTTACTTTTAAATTAATTACTACAAATTATGTGTTTTGAATTTGATGAAATGGATTCAATATTTGGAATCAAAAGGTCCAAATTATGTAATTAAGACTCTCTTTTTTTGGACATTATGAATAGTAATGACGGTAATTATCTTTAATTATCGTGTTTAATTAGTAATCTGGTAATTAAGGGTAAGAAAATAATATCATAAAAATATAAAATGACCCCAAAATGTGTCCAAATTCTATTTTTGGTGTCATTTCCAACCATGGGATGCATTTTTCCAGCCTTGGGACCCCATGGAATCACTTTAGTGGGATAGTGACCTTTTATCATATTGGTTTTTAAAGAAAGGAAAATGTAACCAAAGTATGTAACACCTAAGTAAAATAATTTTAATTTTGTCTACATAAAAGATCTATTAGACTATAAAAAGGAATTGGAAAGATAAAAATATTTCCTACATCATGATATTTTTCTTATAATTTTTAGACATTAAATAAATTATTTTATCTATGACACCGTGATGATGTAGTGATTACCTCATAAATGAACGATTTAAATAAAATGAGAAGATAGGGTGAAATATAAGTCTTACACTTGTCACAAACCTATTGTATGGGTGGATTTAGAAACCTTATCACTTTATCCGAGAAATATATCCTTTTGTGTCCTTTAAAATCCTAAAAACATTTTATAATAAAGTAATATTTTATATCTTTCGAAGAGTGACCCTCCTCTTCTCTTATAAAAGGCCCCCACCTCTACCACCTTACCCACACCATTAAAGCCTTTTGCTCTGAAAAACCCTTCCCATTTCATCTCTCCAAATCCCTATATTCAACATTGAAGCCTCACCTTTGTCATAATGCTCTTCAAGAAACCCTTTTGGTTCAAACCAATAGGAGTTACCCGATTTAAAGGTAATGCCTTCACTTGTGTTCTTTTGTTTTATTTTGCTTCTCCAAACTCCTAAACTCTTTTTATTTCTTTATTTTGTAACAAAACCAGTATATTCAATATACTAGAATGTTTTTATGTGAATTATTTGAGCTACAATTACACACACCTCCGCCTAATGGTTAAAGAACATGTTGTTTCTGTGGATGACGAATTAATGCCTCACGAAACGATGATTGTTCAATCTTCTCTCAACACCTTTCATGGTGGCCATTATTATATCACTGTATTTTATATATGATATATATGGTATTTATTTTTTCCATATTCTTATTTATTTTATATTTAAAACACACCTTTATGCTTTTCATGTTGTTCAATTTTGATAATTTCATACGAGGAAGTGTGGACTACCGCCCCCTCAAGTGATGTGACTCATTCATGCAATACATGGAATGTATAAATAATGAAATTAATGAACTTATGTGACCTATAAAACATATATATTATACTTGAACTATAATATATATCTCTCTCAATTATTTTTAATTCCATTAATATGTCAAAGAAATGAAGGTAGCGTTCATGCATACGTACGGCCTACCGTCTCCATGAACGGTGCATTTCATTTCATTTTATCTCTAAATGTTATGGAATAGTATAAAATGAATATGTAATGTATATATATGATATTTAAATCATTAATACTATTCTGGAGATGATTTACTTATAACTACATGGACAATCATTTTCAAACAAGTTCATTTTTTGACTCATGTACCAAACATCGACAAAAATGTCTGATATGAACTCACATTATTAACCAATTATTATAACATTATAATATGTGATATGAACCGAATAATAAAATTTAAAGTAGGACCTTAAGAAATTATAAATTGACCAAAGTTTATTATTCAGGAATATAATGAATCTAACAAGACAAGTCGGACTTGAGGTAAGGGATCCTACCTCTCTCTTTGTTTTTAAGTACTCTTTTTTTATGTAACTTACTTTAAGCTCCTCTTTCATGTGTTAGGGGATGTTATTTTATATTCATCATTATTTAAATTTTATGTTAATATGATGAGAGACCCTATTTTATCTCATCAATCCATTTTGGAAAGTTTTATGTGGCGTTGTTAGGCTGCTGAATTTTCATAAGGGGATTTTCATCTCACTTTTTATTCTCATGAGATTCATGCTACATTGGCCACTATTTACTTTTGTGTAGTGTATGTACTGCCCATTATTTTACTATTTATATAATATACTCCCATTTATTGGTAGTTTCATCTTTATTGTATGACCCTTCTTTCATGGGGTGTACGTTTCGAAAGTTGCCCAAATCGGTAAGGGAACCTTTCACACTCCTGTTTTAAAAATACTTATTTTGTTATGTCTTTTAATTTACATATTTTTTATGTTGGGATATATTCTTATATCTCCTTATTGATGAAAATTTTATTTCCAAGTGATGAGATACCATTTTATCTCTCATCAACTAATGTTATGAATTTTAAAGTGACACTGTTAGGATGTCGAATTTTTACAAGGGAAATTCTTAACCCAATTTCGATTTCTTTGGGTTCAACTTGTAGTTATTGAATATGTCATCGTATGAATATGTGTGAATGACATATGATTGTTTTACACTTAATATCCACTTATATTGGGTGTATCTATATTTTTCACACATAAATATGAGATTTATTTATCCTTAATTTAAGGATACCTTCTTTATTAGGGATTTCATCTCATTTTACAATTCTATTGAGACTTCATTGTTGTTATGCACCAATTCACTCTTATATGGTGTATATACTATCCTTTTGAATAATATATCATGAATCCCTTTATTCTCATTATATTATAATGTTCTGATTAAATGTTATTCCTCAATTATTGTATTCATGTGTCTCTCATTTTGTTAAAAACCCTTTAACTAAAATATCGTTTTAAATGTTTTAATGATTTATTATTATAAATATTTCTCATTAATATCCATGTTTTCAAAATGGTTTAATGGATTTATTTATATGGATATTAATGGTTTAAAATTTTAAAATATTCAAAGTGGTATGGGACACTCTGATTCAAAAATCTCTTTATTAAATGTTTTAAATGGTTTTGAAAATGGTTTTTAGAATGGATTCATTATTTCAATATCTTAAAATGTTATATTTTTATTGAAATGTGGGAATTTTATCTTGCCTTTATGCTTAAGTTATATTCTATGATTATGTTATGGATCTTGGGCATTGTTTATTAGTACGGGTGGTTATGTGATAAACTAAGGGCGGGTGAGCCTGATATAGCTCTCTAATGCATTGGGTAACGCGAAGGAGTTAAACGCTAAGGTTTATCCGAAGAGATTTAGGGAATATACTGTGATGGGTAATCCAAACGTAACCATGAGGGTTACTCCCTATGTAAGAATGTTTTCAATGCCTTAAGTTACCTTTATGTCTTATGATTTCTATTGATTTATTCATAAATCTTATTATTTCATGAGGTATGTTAAATTGCTTATGCTTTATGAGTAAAGTATAATTTCATTGATTCTTATGTATACATAGACTAATGTTTTCTTTCCCTATTTTTATAACCCTTAGTGAGATTTTTATGCTGATCCCATGTTATTTTGAAATGTTTTTCACCGGACATAAAGTTGAATAGGTTCAAGGATGGGATCAAGGAAATGTCAGGTTGTCTAAAATAATGAACTACACAAGACCCTTTTGTCCAAGAGTTTTTATTTTGTGAAAAAAATGGAAGCTGAGTTGATGTGTCTAATTTGTAATCTTTGGGATGTAATAGTTATGTCCTAATTATCTAAATCTCTAACCCTTAAAATATCCTCAATGTGAATTTTTCATTTAATTCAATAAGAATTAATGTTTAAGGCTGGGTCCTTATAAATATGGAATTTTTATGGTGAGTCCATATAAAAATGTATAATAACATGATTATAAATCAATAAATAATCATAAATTCCCTAGTGAAAATGAAAATGAAAAATCTATATGTCTTTAATACATACCTTTTTTAACATGATATTATGAATACAAATTCACACTAACTCAAATATATCATCCCTTACACCTTAATTATAATGGATGAAAAAATAATTCGGGTGTATCATATTAATATATATCTCGCAATGATAAAATAATCACATTAAATCTAATAAATAGGTTCTTTGATCATGGTGAACATGAATCATAAATGAATCTAAATATTTAATATGTTCCCATTTAATATAAAGATGTTAAATAATATACCACTTCAACATATTCATTAAAAACACGTACACACGAGGAAAATAAAAACATAAATTTTAAAAAAGATTCATATAAATCAATATATTACTAAAATATCATATTCCTGCCATTTAACTATGATGATCCAAAAATAAAATGGCTAAAAAATTGGAACATGTCAATTCAGATTTCAAGAATTTCATATAAATCTCTATCCCATGACTTTATATAAGACTTATAATAAACACTATGTGTTTAGGAATAAATAGAAAATAATATTAACATTAAATAAGATTATATATTAAATTTTTCCTAATGTAAACCATTATCAATGAACAAAACCAATTACTCTAAAAAATTACAATTAAAATAACTATAATTTTCACCCATTACATATTCTTATCATCTCTCACATGTATTTAAAATTGATATCCAACTCAATATAGAATGATCTTACAAAATTGAGAAATATCTATTAAATAATATAGTCTATAATCATCCATCATTTGGATACACTATCAACAACGTCACATTATCAACATAAAAGGAAAACAAATATATCAAAATATTAACTCTTTATCATGTATTGGAAGTTATATAATAAAAATTACACTTATAAATGACATACAATTGTCTTTCTCTATGAAAATCTACCTCAATTTATTTTATCCCAAAATGATTAAAAATAACCTTGAATCAATATATCTATTCCAAATCTCCCCATGTGAATTCGAGTTCATCCCATAATAACATTAGTATATTTATAATGAAATCATTCCTTTAATTATCAACTATTATTGTAAAAGAAACCAATATCATACAACATTCATCAATCGTTTACATTATATAAAAAACTAGATAGATCGAAAATTAATATTAAAAATATTGATGAATCACCAAAAAAATTATTATGATTATTTAGAAAAATAAAAACAAAAATGTAATCACCTATCTAATTTGGTCAATGAAATGTTAACCGATCAACTAATAAGTTTGTGTAAATGATTTCATTTTTTAATAATTTATATATTATTGTTTCAAATTCCCAATTAATTATTTTAAAAATATTAATTTATTATCAATAATAAATATACATTTAATATAACAACAAAATATGTTATAGGGTCAAAATCCAAAATGTTACAACCCATGTCAATATGGTGAACATTATTTACTAAGGCTTCATGATTAGAACTATATATTTAAAGGGTATTTTCATGTATTATTGATCATGATGGTTAAAAATTAGGAATACTTTCATTGTTTCTATGAGTGATAAAAAAATTACAATGAAAGAGCATGTTTTATTTAGCGGGAGATCTGTTACTCTGACTACCTGTTCTGGTATTTGGGTAGGAACCGTGGAGGGTACAATATGTGGTTTTTTGGAAACACGTTTTCCTATAGGGACCATTTTTTTATTGTTATTAGAGTTAATTATGTCTTTTTTTATTATTTTGGGGTGTTTTTATATATATCAAACAAGAATGTATTTGTTTTTCTAACTAAACCCATTCGGTTGTATCATGATCCCAATTTCTAAGGGAAGATTATTTTATCTAGGAAATTGATTTATTTTCAATGTTATAATTACTATGATTATATATGATTTCTTTTTGTTTAATAGAAATTGTTTTCTCTATTTTTTATTATTTTACATCATTTTATACTGGAAAAATTCGTTGCATTCCTTATAATCAGAATGTATGTTTCTAATAAAATATATTACATTTTTTTATTATAATGATGATGGATTAGAGTGGGTAGTATGTTAAAAAAATCATGTTTTTATTTACATATGACATCATGTTGTAATTATTTTTGCTAGACTCCTATGGGTGTTTTCACTGAATAGAATATCATGTCAGTCAAAAATGTGAAGCTCATTAGAAATGATGGTCATGAAAATTGTGATGGTGATGAGCATAGTGAGATGGTTCTTCTATCTTGTGATGGTGCAGCGTTCCTTACTTGATCATTGATAAACATTATATTTATTAGTTAAAAAATTGTTCATGTAGCTAGTGGAATGTCCATGTATATTAATGTTCCTACTATGGCCTATGTGGATTGACCAATCACATTCAAGGCACCTTCATGAAATTTATTTGGATAGATTCCTTGATGTTGTTCTATTAGTGGTGACCATTAGTGAGGATTTTTATGGGTATTTGAATGAACATGTGGTTGTAATTGTAATATTGGTTACTAGAAATTTAGTTTCTCATTATTCTCCAATAAAACATATGAGATAATATTACCTATTATAGAGTAGTCATGGTTTATTCCCATGGGTATTTTTCATAGATAAAAATGATCTTATAATTTGAGTAACCTTTTTGTTACATAAGAAGACGGTATGGAATGTTTTAATGAAATTCATCTATAGAGATAAACATGAGTTCTATTACACATGATACAAGGTTGGGTTCTTATGTATTTGAATTATTTTTTCATCTATGGCAGGATACAATACTTCCTAACTTGTTATATTATAATGAAACCCTCATTGGATGTCATGGGGAGATCCTTGGTGGATGGGCCTAGTAGGGTTGATTTTGGTTAGATGCTAATCAGTAAGAGGTCAAACATGTGATATGGGTAGTATATAGTGTAACCAAATAACAATTAGTTACATTTTCTAATAGAAGCACCACGATTCCTTGTCTATGGGGTTTTAGTGCATCTTGGTGCATAAATATCTTCAATGGAATGCGTGTCTGACTTAAAATCTGTGAAATTGTTTTACTAACTCTATTATGAGTTATGAATTATATTTTTATACATTTATATAATTATTTAATGTTAGTTCTATCATTTGGTGGTCACACATGGGGTTAGTTGAGTTGATTGAAGTAAGGTGTTTTGCTAACCATTGAGTTTGTTCTATTCTTTTTTAAAGAACATAGAGGGAAATTTTAGGATAGGGTGGAAAAAATTAGGTTGAGGGTCAATATTCCTATTTTTAACTGATGCATTGGTATTTAATCTCATTGTTTTTTGGCCAAATTGTTAATACATATTAAATTCTCTCAGTCATAGTGGATTACCTTGGAAATTGTTCAAGTTTATGTTGTGTTGTATACTTGGGTATGTAGTCGTTGGATATGTTATGTAATAATGTGATTTCCTTTTATGTGGTCAATACCCATCAAGTATTGGTTTCATAACCAAGAAATATGGTTTTGAAGAATTTTTTCACATTCATAATGAATTTGTAAATGTACTGGACTATGTGTGGAACATCCAAGTGCGTGCGGTGCATTATTATTATTATTAGAAATTGATTGATCAAAAATTTAAACATAATTAATATTTTCATTGATGGATAGATAATGGATGGGTATGAAAACATCTATATGTGAGGAAACAATAATTTCAATCATTTATGGGGTACCATTAATATGTTCGTATTTGAAATTACCTCTCTTGGTGGAAGGGTTATGATCTTTCAAAAGACTTACTATTTAATGATCATTAAACATATGTGACAAATGTTTTGTAAACCAATGGTATCTTGTTTTGTGTTGAATGTTTTGTGTTTTTATGATATTTTTCAGATTGGAAATCACATGTTGTATTTTAAATAGGGAGAAAAATTATTGCAAGAATATAATGATTCTAATTGGGTGTGTATTGATTCATGGTTTTGTGCATTATGACTAGTATAAGAGGTTTCTGATCCAACTGGGAAAATTCATATAATGTATTTTTTGACATTATCATGTATATTGGAACATTTTATTTATTCTTATATGACATAATGAATCAAGACCATATGATTCATGGTGTGTCGATTTTTTTACCGTGTTGAATTTGGAGAAGGAAGGTTGTTATGGTTATGACATTGGTTTCTATGAGAACCTGAATGTGGTGGGTTTGAACTACATCATTCTTGTCATATATGGTATGAATGAGGTGTTGAGAAAGTACATTTAAGATACTAAATTGGGATAAGAAGTTTTTAAATGGGATAAAAATAATATCAACAATTTTATAACCCCATTTATTTATTTCCAAATTTATTTTGTGTGAAAAAATTAAAATTTTCCAATTAATAATTACCCTTATAAATGACCAATGATTTTAATTAGGGTATATTATGATTAATAAAAGGTTTTTTAATTTAATTTTTTATAAATTAATACTAAATAAAATTAAGAGGAAATATCATAAAACATCTAATGGCCTTTACAAATCCATTAAATTGAAACTCTTTTTTCAAAGGGTAACATAAGGGTAAATTAATTATTACATAAGGATAGGTCTCCATTTCCTAATCTATGAAAATTTATACTTTTTTTAAATTTTTTCATAAGGGTATCTATATTTTTTGTAATGGTCAGCCACTATAACAAGTTATTGTGTAATTATAACCTCAGGATGTGTAAGGTTCATTGTAATTCTTCAATGCTCACACAAGGGTAACCTTGTATATTTATAATGGTAGCTAATTAGATTTAATGGTTACATATGGGTAATACTATGTACTATATAATGGTATGTTATGGACATATTTTTTAAACCTGATACACTAACATGACTACTATGAAATATGTAACGGTAATACCATGTCACACTTCTTCCGATTCCTATTGGGGAAAAGGTATTTTTGAGCATATTTTTATGGATTTCCCTGATCAACATGAACATACAAAATGTCTTTAAATTTAAAATTAATTATATCATTATAATTGATTCATATTACTTATTTATACTTTTCAAACTATTTAGAGTAACTAAATAATATCTGAATTCCATATTTTATTAAAATGTAAAATTATATAGAGTTTTATTTTTTGATTTATTACACTGCAAACCAATATGTGGATTTTTTCCAAAAAAATTGAAGACCTTATACTAAGATAAATATTGATATCATATTAATTAATTTGATCAATGTAACACCCGAGATTTTTATGAGTAATATTTTGTTTTTATGTTATATATATATCATCAAAGGAATATTTCACTACACACTAGTTTGGATTACTTTACACGCAATCGCGACCTTCCTCGATAGCTTGCATTGTACGCAATACCGAGTTTCACTAAACGACGATATGCTATTAAAATAATATTTAAAATAGCCGTTATGAATAGTAATAACCACTTTTTGAAATTTTATCTTTCAAAATGGACCTCATTTTTTGATTCGGAATACCGAAATTAGCCTAGGGTGAAATTTTGGTATTTTTCTGAAAACTTTCAATTTTTGATGAATAGTGAAACCACTAAGTGGTAGGTTAAAAACTGAATTTTGCATAAAACATAATTTTACCGCTTCTGTGAATGGAATTTCGAAAATCCGACAGACACAGTTGATATCAGTAAGTAAAATGTGGTTCAATGAGATAAAAATAATTTTTTTGGTGAATAGTAACTTTTTACTTTTTTTACCGCGGTTAATAGTAAATAGGGTAACTAAGGGTAAATATGATATTACTATTACCCTAACACATGTCCTAATTCTATTGGATAAGTGTAATTCGACCGAAAACAACCTTATGAATATAATATGACCATTTAGGTCCACTTGGATTAGATTATAACATTTAATAATATTTTATTTAATGAATAGTTAAAAAAGTTAAAATCAAAGTTTAATAACTAAAACATTTTTAATATGGGGTTATGCATAAGATAAATTCGAATATAAATATTAATTAGAAAGCTAAAACGATTGCCTACATAATGATATTTTATTTATAATTTTTAGACTTTAAATAAATTAATTTATTTATGACACAACGATGATGCAGTAATTACCCTTTTAAGGAAATGTTAACATAATTGATGTTATAAATGCTCAAATAAATGTAATTTGAGACTTTTTATGAATTATACTAATTTTCTAGGTTACTATGATATATTAGTGTTGATTTAATCAACTTTGTTTGAACATATAATTCTGTTATGACTTTCACAAAAATCATATATCAAATAGTGTCAAAATTGACACAAAATAGTTTTTAAATAAAATATTATATTATTAATTGTTATTTTATTCCTAAAAATCTAATGTTCGGCCAAATGACTTAGATAAGGATATATATATTAATAATAGACAACTTGGGGTTAGTTTGGCATGTTATAGTAAGTGCATTAACCATATAGTGTAAGAAAACAAAAAGTCACAGTAAAAGTTAAATTATTTAACTTAGAGTTAAATCTAATTGATATGGTTAAAATAATAACCTAAACTTGTCTAAATAATATTGTTTGATAGGATTTCGACCCATACCCACTTTACCTTCTAAATAAGACCCTTTTTAACCATTATAAACCGATTTTGACTTTAATATAAAATAATATTTTGAGGTATTCCTAAGGTGCCCCTCTCCTCCCTTATAAAAGGGCACCTCCTCCCCCTCCTCCTCACACCAATTTGAGCACTCAAGCTCGGCCAAACCCTGACAAAATCCCTTCTCCACTTCCCTAGAATAATCCTAGAGGACCTGGTCTTCTTCAAAGACCAATCTTAGTTCCCTAAGTGGAGGATTCAAAGAGGTGTTTCAAAGAAGAGGTAATATCCATTAATGATCTTTTCAATTTCTTTCTTCTTCAACTTATTCTTCTTTAGTTGTTTCATGATAAAGTAATAACATCAGTATTACTTACATACTTATATGTTAATATAAATATGAAACAAACCTAATTCACCTTCTATCCATCCTACGGAAAAACGAAATCACCGCGCGTGCGTACGTACGGAATACCGTCTCCACGCCGTGGTGTACTCTATTTTCCACCATCACCTTACAAGGATGGGTATAATGGTGTAATGAGTAACTATATATGATTATTATAAAGTGATATTGATACTGAAATAGTATATATACACTTAAATACAATTCCACGATCATGGGAACAATATCATCACTCGTGCGTACGTACGGAATACCGTCTCCACGATGTGATGCGACTCGTTCTACATGATCATCATTACATAGTAATTATATAAATGAATTGAATGAATAAATATGATATATGTTACACTAATACCATTATGGATATAAGTTATCTATAACCTTAAAATAAGAATAAGAATTTATTCGTCAAAACACGCATAAGAACAAAAGGCAATAAAGACCCGAGTAACAAGTAACAATGAAATATTACTAATAGGAAGCTAAGAATATGACCATATATGATATCATATCAATATGTATGATTCTGTAATAAGTCAATAACAATATTTAAACCATTATACAGGAGCTTCGGACACGTACAAAGCAAATCGGACCTAAGGTAAGGGAAATATCCCAATCTCACTTTTATCCGAGATTGTTTTTACTTTGGTAATTACTGGGGTGTATTTTATCATCCACATCCATGTTCCTCAATATTTAATATTATTTCCATCCTTCTAAAATATTTTATATCCAATTTTACCCTTCGGTGAGTTTTTAGTAAAAGATATGAAAGGAATCTTTTGTCGTTTTTCGTACGAGGTACTTTTTGACTTTTCCGACAAAAGTACGAAGAATGTTTTTTCTTAACTTATACAGCAAGAATGGATTTTTAAAACATTATTTCCAAGAATATTCCTTTATAAGTTTTCAAGCTTATTTTTAATCAACTTCTTTTAGTTTATAATTGTATGACATGTTAAGAAAAGAAATGTGTTTTTGAAGTAGAAATGATATTTTCCTCAAGAATGGAGTTCAAATGTTTTATCAAAATTATTTTCCATCTAAGATAATATAGCGTTCTGTTTTTATCCCTATTATTACATTGATTTGATTATGTTTTGAGGAAGTTATTTTTATGAATTCATTTACCTTATATGATTTGTTTTATGATGCCATGATGTTTCAAGAATCCCATTTTTGTTACATGTGTTATGCGATGATGTATGATTTATGATTATGTGGCACACATAAGAAAGGATTCATTATAAGATGGGTGGGACCTATATCTCCCTCCAATGCATTAGGTAAAGATTTATATCTCATGAGATAGACATGGCTGGAACGGAAGGTTATTTTGGTTCAGTGATACAGGACTGAAACGAGGAGTGAACTCAGTTCAGAAATGGACTTTGTCTGCTAAGATAGTCTTGGCAATGAGTCATGACTAACAAGAAATGTTTTCCATGATTATGTATGCATGCCACAAAGTTTCAAGTTTTATGTTATGATTATGGGGATCTCATTTTCACTTCTATGATTTATTCCATGTTAAGATATTATGATCTCTTTTTCTGGTTATGATTTTCAAAAAGATATGATATGATTTTTATTTCCTTTATTTGCCCTTGCTAAGCATTTGAGCTCACCCTTTTTTGTATGTTTTCTTTTCCCCAGGTCAGGAAGATGGATATTAAGTAGAATATGCTAAAAGGGGCCCTAGATACGATGAAATAAATGGGAGACACTGTAGAAGATTTATGAACCAGTTGTTTATGTTTCCCAGTTTCTAAAGACATTATACCTATGCGGTCCTTTGTGGTTTTGTCATATGTTGTAATAAGTGTGCTTCAATTTTGAAGTATTAACAATGTTTGTAAAGTATGGGTCATTATAGTTGGTATCAGAGGAAAGGTATAGTCAACCTTTGGAAACTAGGATATGAAATCCTTAGTAAGAACCCTAAGGATAAGTCTAAGCATAGAACACAATCTTAGTGTTTTAGAAATGGCCATGAATAACCTAGGATAAGACCTTAAGCGTGAAAATTTTATTCTTGAATTATGTGGTTTTCCTATTATAATTAGTGTTTCTCACACTATTCTTCTTGGTTTTAGTCAATGGCTGGAACCCGAAGGAACCGTGTTAATGCAGAATGTGATGGGCAATGCAATGATTGTCCCCCTGAGCAACTAAACGATATGGGAGCTAGAATGCAAAATCTTGTAGCCATGCTCACACAACTTTCTCAAGCTATGAATCATGCAGGACTTCCAAACGATCAAAGGAAGGAGCAACATTCTGTTGAATCCTTCACGAGGCAGCGTCCCCCTTCTTCCAGCGGGTCTACTGATCCATTAGTTGCTGAACAATGGATTAGTACTACTGAAAAGATATTTTCAGTTCTTCAATGTTCTGAACATGATAAAGTCATCCTAGAAGTGTATTGTTTGGAAGGAGATGTTGATCAATGGTGGAATCTTATTAGGAATACGAGGCAAAGGGATGAAATTGAGTCCATAGAATGGGACTAGTTCAAGAACTTATTTTTCAATAAATACTTCCCTCGTATTCTCCGAACAGAGATGGAGAAAGAGTTTCTTGAACTGAAGCAAAGGGATGATTAATTTGTTGGTACCTATGAAGCGAATTTTACAAGACTTGCAAGGTACGCTTCTGGTATTATTATCCAACCTGAGATTAAGATTGATCGATTCTTTAGTGGCTTAAAACCAAGTCTTCGAAGGGCGTTAGCCATAAGGGACTTCAATAGCTACGAGGAAATCGTTCGATGTGCTCTCAAAGTCGAGATGGAGATTGGAGTAACCCATCAGTCATATGGGTTTGATAAGAAGATGAAAATGGAATTCAAAGGAAAATCTAAAGAGCACACTGAAAAGAAGATGAGCTTTCCCTTATGATCAAAGTGTAGAAAGAAACATGGAGGGAGTTGTCTTAAAGGGACAAGTAAATGTTTCAAATGTGGAAAGGAAGGTCATCAGGCATTTGAATGCCGCGATATTGGGAAGAAATTGTCTAATGATGAAAACAAAGGAAGGGATACACAGAATGAACCTACTACACTTCAATGTTTCAAGTGCAAGGAGATGGGACATTATGCCAATCAATGCCCAAATCCAAGGGTTGATGATGATGGTTGACGTCAACAAACTCTTAAGGCTAAAGAAAAAGGAAAGTCACATGCAATTTCTATCAGCGATGTGGAGTACGATAACGAAGCGGTGAAAGGTACACTTACCATGCACTCTAAAGTAGAAAATGTTTTATTTGATTCTGGATCCACCCACTCTTTTATTTCTGAAGAATTTTCTAAGGGTATCACCGTATTACCTCAAAAATTAGATGTTGAGTTAGCTATGACAACACCTAATGGCACATCAATCGCATAAAAAGTTTATAATTATTCTCCAATTGACGTTTGTGGGAATGTGATTCCTGCAAATCTTGTGATCCTTCCATTAGTGGAATTCGATGTGATTCTTGGCATGGATTGGCTTTCTTTATACAGAGCTCATATCAATTGCCAATGAATGGAAGTCACATTTCATATTCCAGATCAATCTATGATCGTCTATCAATACAAGGATGAACATAACCTTACAGTGGAAATTTATTCCATTTTATGGGTATTGATTCCACTAAATGAAGGTTATTTATCTCAAATGGTTGGTGAGAAACTCGTGATTAAGAATATTCCCATCGTACGGGAGTTTGATGATGTCTTTACGGAGGAATTACCGGGTCTTCCACCAAATCGTGAAGTTGAGTTTTCAATAGAACTCGTACCGGGTGCTTTGCCTATTTCAAAGACACCTTATAGAATGGCCCCAATTGAGTTGCAGGAATTGAAGAAGCAACTCCAAGAGAATCTTGATAAGGGATTCATACGCCCTAGTGTGTCACCTTGGGGAGCACCTGTTCTATTTGTTAGGAAGAAAGATGGATCAATGAGACTCTGCATTGATTATCGAGAACTTAACAAGATCACTATCAAGAACAAATATCCTCTCCCGCGCATTGATGACCTATTTTACCAACTACGCGGAGCTCAATACTTTTCCAAGATTGATCTTCGTTCAGGGTATCATCAATTAAGGGTCAAAAGGGAGGATATACCAAAGACGGATTTCCATACAAGGTATGGACACTATGAATTTATAGTGATGCCATTTGGTCTTACTAATGCCCCTGCTATCTTCATGGATCTAATGAATAGAGTCTTTTGAGACTATCTTGATCAATTTTTGGTAGTCTTTATAGACTATATTCTTGTCTATTCAATGAGCAAGGAAGAGCATGAAGATCACTTGAGAATTATATTGAAGACCCTGATAAAGGAGAATCTTTATGCCAAATTTACCAAGTGTGAATTTTGGCTTCAAAAAGTTGCATTTTTGGGTCACATAATCTCAAAAGAGGGGATATCTGTGGATCCAGCAAAAACAGAGGTTATCGAAAGATGGTCGAGACCAACAACAGTAACTGAGATCCAAATTTTTCTTGGTTTGGCTGGATATTATCGACGTTTTGTAAAAGATTTTTCACTATTATCTAATCCACTCACCAAGTTGACTCGGAAAGGAGTTAAGTTTGTTTTGACAGAGGAATATGAAGAGAATTTCAAGGAGTTGAAAAGAAGGTTATCCAGTGCACCTGTGCTCACACTGCCTTGTAGTGGAGAAAGGTTTGTGATCTACAGTGATGCATCCAAGAAGGGAATGGGGTGTGTTCTTCTGCAAAATGTTATGGTGATAGCTTATGCCTCACGACAGTTGAAAATCCATGAACAAAATTACCCAACACATGATTTGGAGTTAGCTGCGGTAATCTTTGCATTAAAGATTTGGAGGCATTACCTTTATGGTGAAAGGTGTGATATTTATACTGATCATAAAAGTTTAAAGTATAATTTTACACAAAAGGAGCTGAATATGCGTCAAAGAAGATGGTTGGAGATGATTAAGGATTATGACTGCTCAATCCATTACCACCCTGGGAAAGCAAACAAGGTGGCAGATGCATTAAGTCGACAAGACCATGCTAGTTTATCCATGATGAGGATCACAAAAGATCCAATATTTATGGATTTACAAAGGATGGATCTTGGAATTATAATGGAAGGGGAAAAATCTTATCTTTCTCAAATGATTGTTCAACCATCTATACATGTGAAGATTAAAGAGGCACAGAAAGAAGATGTCGAGTTACAAAAGAAGGTGAGAAATGTTCCTGAATTCAACCTTGATTGTGATGGGATAATTAATTTCAGGAATCGGGTTTGTGTTCCTCCCATCCCCGAATTAAAGAAGGAGCTGCTGGATGAGGCTCATAGTTCTTCATTCTCTATTCATCCTGGAAGCATGAAGATGTATAGGGACCTGAAAGAGTAATTCTGGTGGGATGGAATGAAAAGAGATGTTTCTGAATATGTCTCTCGATGCTTGGTTTGTCAGCAAGTTAAAGCTGAGAGACAGAAGTCTAAGGGGATGTTACAACCATTACCTATACCTGAATGGAAATGGGAAAACATCACTATGGACTTTGTCACAGGACTTCCTAAAACATCCAAAGGCAATAATGCTATCTAGGTCATAGTTGATCATCTTACAAAGTCTGCACACTTCATTGCTATTAGAGATGATTTCTCTCTGGATCAGCTTACCAGGATATATGTAAAGGAAGTGGTAAGATTCCATGGAGTACCACTTTCTATTATATCTGATCGGGATCCGATATTTTCCTCGAAGTTCTGGCGAAGTCTTCAGTATACTCTGGATACAGAGTTGAGTCTCAGCACTGCTTATCATCCTCAGATAGACGGTCAGTCTGAGAGAACAATTCAAACCCTAGAAGATATGTTGAGAGCTTTCTCTATGGATCTCAAAGGAGGTTGGGATCAACACCTACCTTTGGTGGAATTTTCTTATAATAATAGCTTTCACTCCAGTATTCAGATGGCTCCTTATGATGCTCTCTATGGAAAGAAATGCAGGACTCCAACTTGCTGGGATGAAGTTGGGGAAAGAAAGCTATTAGGACCTGATCTCGTTGATGAAATGGCAGAAAAGGTCAGATCTATTCAACAACACATAAGGGCAGCTCAGAGTTGACAGAAAATTTATGCCGACAAATGAAGAAAAGACCTAGAGTTTGAAGTGGGTGATAAAGTGTTCTTACGAATATCTCCCTAGAATAGGGTTATGAGATTTGGAAAGAAGGGGAAGTTGAGCCCTAGATATATCGGTCCTTTAGAAATATTGGATCATGTTGGAAAGGTAGCTTACCGATTGGCGCTTCCACCTAATCTCTCTCAAGTTCACGATGTGTTCCATGTATCTCTCCTGAGAAAGTACATACCTGATCCTTCACATGTACTCAGCTTAGAAGTTGTACCGCTGGAGCAAGATCTTTCTTATGAAGAACAACCGATAGAGATTCTGGATCGTAGCGAAAAAGTCCTACGAAACAAGACCACTCGATTGGTGAATGTTTTATGGAGGAACCACCAACTTGAAGAAGCTACATGGGAGCTTGAGGATATGATGAGGGAGAAGTATCCTCATCTGTTTGTTACAAAGTGACGAATTTCGAGGGAGAAATTCTTTTTAAGGGGGGTAGAATGTTACACCCGAGATTTTTATGAGTAATATTTTGTTTTTATGTTATATATATATCATCAAAGGAATATTTCACTACATACTAGCTTGGCTTACTTTACACACAATCGCGACCTTCCTCGATAGCTTGCGTTGTACGCAATTCCGAGTTTCACTAAACGACGATATGCTATTAAAATATTATTTAAAATAGCCGTTATGAATAGTAATAACCACTTTTTGAAATTTTATCTTTCAAAATGGACCTCATTTTTGGATTCGGAATACCGAAATTAGCCTAGGGTGAAATTTTTGTATTTTTCTAAAAACTTTCAATTTTTGATGAATAGTGAAACCACTAAGTGGTAGGTTAAAAAACTGAATTTTGCATAAAACTTAATTTTACCGCTTCTGTGAATGGAATGTCGAAAATCCGACAGACACGGTTGATATCAGTAAGTAAAATGTGGTTCAATGAGATAAAAATAATTTTTTGGTGAATAGTAACTTTTTACTTTTTTTACCGTGGTTAATAGTAAATAGGCTAACTAAGGGTAAATATGATATTACTATTACCCTAACACATGTCCTAATTCTATTGGATAAGTGTAATTCGACCAAAAACAACCTTATGAATATAATATGACCATTTAGGTCCACTTGGATTAGATTATGACATTTAATATTATTTTATTTAATGAATAGTTAAAATAGTTAAAATCCAAGTTTAATAACTAAACCATTTTTAATATGGGGTTATACATAAGCTAAATTCGACTATAAATATTCATTAGAAAGATAAAAATATTTCCTACATAATGATATTTTATTTATAATTTTTAGACTTTAAATAAATTAATTTATTTATGACACAACGATGATGCAGTAATTACCCTTTTAAGGAAATGTTAACATAATTGATGTTATAAATGCTCAAATAAATGTAATTTGAGACTTTTTATGAATTACACTAATTTTCTAGGTTACCATGATATATTAGTGTTGATGTAATAAACTTTGTTTGAACATATAATTATGTTATGACTTTCACAAAAATCATATATCAAATAGTGTCAAAATTGACACAAAATAGTTTTTAAATAAAATATTATTTTATTAATTGTTATTTTATTCCTAAAAATCTAAGGTTCGCCCAAATGACTTATATAAGGATATATATATTAATAATAAACAACTTGGGGTTCGTTTTTCAAGTTATAGTAAATGTATTAACCATATAGTGTAAGAAAACAAAAAGTCACGGTAAAAGTTAAATTATTTAACTTAGTGTTAAATCTAATTGATAAGGTTAATATAATAACCTAAACTTGTCTGAATCTTATTTGTTGATAGTATTTCGACCCATCCCCACTTTAACTTCTAAATAAGACCCTTTGGAACCATTATAAACCGATTTTGACTTTAATATAAAATAATATTTTTTAGGTATTCCTAAGGTGCCCCTCTCCTCCCTTATAAAAGGGCACCTCCTCCCCCTCCTCCTCACACCAATTTGAGAACTCAAGCTCGTCCAACCCCTGCCAAAATCTCTTCTCCACTTCCCTAGAATAATCCTAGAGGTCCTGGTCTTCTTAAAAGGCCAATCTTAGTTCCCTAAGTGGAGGATTCAAAGAGGTGTTTCAAAGAAGAGGTAATATCCATTACCGATCTTTTCAATTTCTTTCTTCTTCAACTTCTTCTTCTTTAGTTGTTTCATGATAAAGTAATAACATCAGTATTAATTAAATACTGATATGTTATTATAAATATGAAACAACCCTAATTCACCTTCTATCCATCCTACGGAAAAATGAAATCATCGCGCGTGCGTACGTACGGAATACCGTCTCCACGTCGTGGTGTACTCTATTTTCCACCATCACCATACAAGGATGGGTATAATGGTGTAATAAGTAACTATATATGATTATTATAAATTGATATTGATACTGACATAGTATAAATACACTTAAATACAATTCCACGATCATGGGAACAATATCATCACTCGTGCGTACGTACGGAATACCGTCTCCACGATGTGAGGCGACTCGTTCTACATGATCATCATTACATAGTAATTATATAAATGAATTGAATGAATAAATATGATATATTTTACACTAATACCATTCTGGATATAAGGTATCTATAACCTTAAAATAAGAATAAGAATTTATTCGGCAAAACACGCATAAGAACAAAAGGCAATAAAGACCCGAGTAACAAGTAACAATGAAATATTACTAATAAGAAGCTAAGAATATGACCATATATGATATCATATAAATATGTATGATTCTGGAATAAGTCAATAACATTATTTAAACAATTATACAGGAGCTTCGGACACATACAAAGCAAATCGAACCTAATGTAAGGGAAATATCACAATCTCACTTTTATCTGAGATTGTTTTTACTTTGGTAATTACTAGGGTGTATTTTATCATCCACATCCATGTTCCCTCAATATGTAATATTATTTCCATCCTTCTAAAATATTTTATATCCAATTTTACCCTTCGGTGAGTTTTTAGTAAAAGATATGAAAGAAATCTTTTGTCGTTTTTCGTACGAGGTACTTTTTGACTTTTCCGACAAAAGTACGAAGAATGTTTTTTTTAACTTATACGGCAAGAATGGATTTTTTAAAACATTATTTCCAAGAATCTTCCTTTATAAGTTTTCAAGTTTATTTTTAATCAAATTCTTTTAGTTTATAATTGTATTACATGTTAAGAAAAGAAAAGTGTTTTTGAAGTAGAAAGGATATTTTCCTCAAGAATGGAGTTCAAATGTTTTATCAAAATTATTTTCCATCTAAGATAATATAGGGTTCTGTTTTTATCCCAATTATTACATTAATTTGATTATGTTTTGAGGAAATTATTTTTATGAAGTCATTTACCTTATATGATTTGTTTTATGAAGTCATGATGTTTCAAGAATCCCATTTTTGTAACATGTGTTATGCGATGATGTATGATTTATGATTATGTGGCACACATAAGAAAGGATTCATTATAAGATGGGTGGGACCTATATCTCCCTCCAATGCATTGGGTAAAGATTTATATCTCATGAGATAGACATGGCTGGAATGGAAGGTTATTTCGGTTCAGTGATACAGGACTGAAACGAGGAGTGAACTCGGTTCAGAAATGGACTTTGTCCGCTAAGATAGTCTTGTCAATGAGTCATGACTAACAAGAAATGTTTTTCCATGATTATGTATGCATGCCACAAAGTTTCAAGTTTTATGTTATGATTATGGGGATCTCATTTTCACTTCTATGATTTATTCCATGTTAAGATATTATGATCTCTTTTGCAGGTTATGATTTTCAAAAAGATATGATATGATTTTTATTTCCTTTATTTTCCCTTTCTGAGCATTTGAGCTCACCCTTTTTTGTATGTTTTATTTTCCCCAGGTCAGGAAGATGGATATTAAGTAGAATATGATAAAAGGGACCCTAGATATGATGAAATAAATGGGAGACACTATAGAAGATTTATGAACCAGTTGTTTATGTTTCCCAGTTTCTAAAGACACTATACCTATGCGGTCCTTTTTGGTTTTGTCATATGTTGTAATAAGTGTGCTTCAATTTTGAAGTATTAACAATGTATGTAAAGTATGGGTCGTTATAATCTAATAACCACATAGGCTTGGAATGAAGAAGTATTTTCCGAATGAATTGGGTTATTATTCTAGTTTCTAGGAATTGGAAACCCCTCTCCCACAGTTATCTAATCTTGAAATATGAATGTAAAAGGATAAATTCTATGTATGATTTTATTGTTCATATTCCATGATTTTTTTATAGAAATGATGGAGTTTTATTATATTATTATTATCTTGGATCTATCAGAGGCTAAAAAACTACAATAATAATTCTTATCTCAGAATGTTCTATATAGATAATGTAATCACAACATGAATTTTAATTATTCATTAATGAAGAGATTGTTATGACATGCCATGGATAAAATCAATATCACAGATATTAT
This sequence comes from Viscum album, assembly GCA_963277665.1. Classification (NCBI taxonomy): domain Eukaryota; kingdom Viridiplantae; phylum Streptophyta; class Magnoliopsida; order Santalales; family Viscaceae; genus Viscum; species Viscum album. The sequence goes on along the minus strand of OY728152.1, from coordinate 859,417,894 downwards.
CTGGGAGAGATAATTTTTTTTATTTAATATGGTTTTTTATTTGTTTTTGGGAATAAAATAATTGAGTCTATTATAGATATTCATGGAATTTGGATTGAACTGATTTGTTTTTTGGTGTATTTTAGGTGATGATTCTTGGATAATACATCACCTTTACATGTACAACCATCATTTAGATGTACTATATTACATTAACGTGTGGAATTATGAATATTTTTTGGCATGATATATGTGGTTAATCAAATAATGTGAATAAATTATATATTCATATGATGTTTTAATAAAATAATAACAATAAATTATTTAATGATAATTATATGTTAATTAATTAAGTGAACCATCCTGGTTTCATCAGACAATGTTTTAAGAGACACGATGAACCCTTTTACCTATCTTATCAATGACCTCCAATGGTCGAGGATTGACCTTGACAGAGGGCCTTTATTTACATGAAATCCATTAGGAGTGTTGTGTGATTTTATATGGACCAAAAACCCTGTGTGATTATAAAACATTGAGTATAACTATATACCATATATTATCATGTTTTATTTTTACCACTGGTGTATATATTATGACTCAAGATGATTCCATTCCCTATTTATATGTGAAAAATTTGTATTCTAGATGTGAGACCTAAACATGAAACATTTTCACTTTCCATGATAGTGATCATATGTTTGTGAAAAAGTATGCCATGAGACCCTTTATGATACCTTATTTAATGAGTATTATTTTTTATCTACTAATACCATGGAGGTGGGAATCAATTATTGTTAAATCTATTATAGGGATAGTCATGAAGATATATGGTCCTATTCTGAAATTTTCATATAATACGATATATTGTTTTGTACTATTTTAAAATTGTTGGTTGGTCAAGTATCTATGATAGATACTGAATATTAATATGATTTCCCTTAGAAGGGGAGTTTCAATGACATACTTTCGTGATCAATTAGGACCCATAAATAGTGTGAGGGGATGATATCCTATTGGAATATTTGTAACTGTATTCCTTGAGGATTATGAGAATGCACTAGTACTCGAGACGTCAAAATTCCATGTAACATGATCATTTTGATATAATGAGTATTCTGAGACATAACCCACCAAGAATTGTTCTTAGTCGACTATGAAGAATGAAAAGAGACATGATTCATTATGGACTTTGATTACTTGTTCTGTAATTTTCCTTTTGGCATGATGGATAATTGTGAACTTAATGATGTAGAGAAGTATGATGCTAGCCTTGTGAGAAGAACATGATCACTTCCAACATCCATTTTCAATATATTATCACATAGAGCTGAAACATATATGGATGTGGTTTTCTGTTTTCTTGGAATGATCATGAACACATATCACATATTTTTATTATATCTTCTCTCTTCATAATGATATCATCCTATGTTTTTTAATTATATATAGTATATTTATTTTCTATTAATCATATCAAATTCACAATACTATATAGTATTGGTTGGTTAATAGTGCATTTTGGTGGTGTCCTGATGAGTTGTAACCAAACCCAACATAGGAGGCCATGACACATGGGTACCCGAGAATCCATAACATGTTGAATGTATAGGTTAGGAAGAGGCTAGGTTTGATCATCTAATGGGATATCACAAAAAGAGTTGCTGGTAATGATTAATAAATGAATGTTGTTGAATTTCCTACTTGTACATATGTATATTTCAATATTTGTAAACGAGACCATCCTAGTGGGTGATTGTTTGATGTATATTTTCATTGTTTTTGAGTATATTATATATGCATTCATTCATAATTTTTATTTTTTATAGGTATCTATTTACTATAAATTTATATTTATATATGTTCGAATTTTATTTATTATAGAACGCTCTAAATTATGCTATTGTCTCCACTTTTTTCTACTCAATATCCTAAAACTAGTTTTAATCCTATGAAATACGAGGAGGAATGAATGAGGTTTTATATCATCTAAAAGTTTTCAAATGTTTGAAAGCGAGATATTGAATGTAATAATTTTAAAGTTCCTTTTTATGATGTTTGTATCACTGAGAGAGGGAGGGGAGAATCAATTATACATTTTCTATAATGTTTACATGAAAAAACCTTCACCCCTGATTAATGATTCAATTCCTTGCTAAAAACAATTAAACCCCAAATCCAAAGGAACAAACGTATTTAAGATTTTTACTATTCAATATGAATAGATATGTTCATGGTATGGTTTATAAATGATCCAATACCATAAAATCCACTAGAAAAAAATCCTTGGATTACAAATGTGTAGGATATACCCTTGCACTAATGAATTGCATTAAAAATAATCCAAATAGTGTGTGGGCGCCCTCTTATCACAAATATGGTAATATAATTTTTTTGTTACAAATATTGTTAACTTTTCTTCTTTTTAATTACAAAAATTTATTCAATGAAAAAAAAAATCTTCAATTTCATACCCTTTAAATGGAAAGAACATTATGGAATTTGTTTAATAAAAAACCATGTATAATTTTTATAGTTGATTTTTCCCAGACTAATTCCTCCATTTATGAATCCATTTTATATGGTTCTTCTTGATACAATAATTCTTGTTACAAATCTCCCATATACAAAAAATATAACATTGATTGAATATGATAGAGATGAATCAGTATCACTTAAATTCCCCATCTTCCTCAATCTAGAAAACCCAGTTTGGAAATCCTAAACCGATTAATCCATCCTGATATAAAAATCAGTCAAATAAGATTGGAAAGCTGAATATATTAATGTGGTGAGTAAGATAAACCCAGTGTATGATGATCCGCATAATATATGTTTTTTGATCTTTCCACTTATCATTCACATCAATATGTCAAAACATTTCAATAAAAGTGAATACAAAAACATATTCTTATCTCTGCATCTCATAGAATCATTGTCATTAAAATTAAATCTAACATATGAAAAGTACAATTTGATTTTAACCTTTTATAGGTGACACTATAGTGACTTTGGAAGGTTTCTGAATTTTTTTTCCATATAATCAAATTCAACATAATCTCAATTTCCCCTAATATGCGGGGTGAATTTCAACTTTTTCGTCTCTTCTCGAAGATTCATTATTAGTATCTTATATTTACTTCTTCATAAAATATTCATTTAAACACCTAGTAAGATTTCAATTCATTAGTGAGATTTTTGTAAACTAATTTTTTCAATAAAAATCTATGTACTAATTGAAAACAAATGTATTAATAAATGTATATCACTTACGAATGATGAATATGATCATTCCTTTGAGTTTCATTCTCCTACTCAAAAATTCAGTCAGTAATATCATCTTTCAAAACAAATTGACTTATTCATTTCTTCTCATGAAACAATTGTATATATAAAACTAGTGACCTCTAATAAAATATATCTTCAACCGATTTAAATTAAAAAAAACTTCTTCTTGTTAACTTCTCTTGATCCACATAAAACACGATTTAAGTTAACAAAAAAAAGTAATTCAACTCATAATCCACTTGATGATGATATATGATAACAAATCAGGGCTCATTTTCACCCACTATATTTTTTCACATACCTAGGATTGTTTCATAATAACCTTCATGAAATTAATTTTATTTGATAATAGAATTAGAATCGTCAGATTTTAATTGGAAATTAATATAAATTTCCATTCATCCCAACATCTATTGTTTCTTCTCAGTACGATTATGATAATTTCTAAGTATGAGTAACCCAGTAACAATCATTATAAAAATTAAAATACATGGTATGATATTTTTATTCATGAGATTTATTATGATCATCCTCGATACATATTTTTTATGCATATTATTTATGATCGGATGATACAATGCATTAGTATTATTATTCCGATTATGATCATCAGCACCTTCCCCCAGGATATAAAAACTATGGGAATGGTTTCTTTTTTATCATAAGGAAATATTTTCCATTTTCATCCATCATGAATTCTTCATATGATCTTTAATCAATATATGATTTTTGTCAAATACGAATCATAAAAACATAATCACATTTAAAAATTATCCATGCTAAATATTATTACCCAACAAAAAACACATATAATTCAAACCAAATGCAAGGTAAAACTGATGACTATTAACATCCCCCAAATTTATATTAACTTTTATTCCAGACCATAGGTGAGTTAGATTAGTAATATATCCTCATCACAATCTTTCCCCATTCAAAATCCATGGCAGTTCTAACAAGAAGATTTTCATTTAAATTTTTCTCCACATTATGATGGAAAGTGTGAGTCAGATTCTTTAGAAAAAAATGATCACTATAATTTCCATTAATAATATATCTCAACATATATTTTTTTCATCACAATTATCGATTGAATATAATTACATCTAAAACACAACATGGGTCGAATAATATCCCCTTTGAATTTGTTTTATATACCCACATCAACCACTCCAACCACTTGAAAACAATAAGTGATATTGTTTATTTCATATCATTTTATTATCTCCATTCCTTTATTTGTACCCATATTTCATCTATATCATCCCTTCTTCTTCTCCCTCTCCCTTATTGAAAGACAAATCAAAAGGGTCCATTAAGAGAAGTTTCTCCCGAATGATCTAATTTCCAGGGATTGAAACATTTCTTTTTTGAATTAAAAATATCCACATTGGTATCATCTGAGTTTCTTAACAAAGAACCTATAACTAAAAAACTCTATCTCTACATGGGGGATTATGGTATAGAAATTAATAGTGTATAATCAAGGTGATCATTGTTTTCCAAAAGTACTTTTCCAAGTAATTCCATTTTATGATTCATTAATCATTATCATGAATGGGGGAATCCCATAAATAATTTTTTAAAGATAAAAGTAAACTATATCCATATTAAAAAACCTATCATACATTTTTTTTATAAAAACACAACTTTTAAAAACCTGATGTTTTTCACAACCTCATTACATTATTTTTCACGAAAAGTAAGAGACACATTAGTCAAACCTTTTTTATTTCTACTCCATAAATTACCTACAGGTTTTCATAAATATAAAATGGTTGTGGGAATAAGGAGGAACCTGGATTGTTCCATAGAAAAAAAATAGACAGAGAGTCCTCTCTCAGTTTTGGATTTGTATTCTTTTCCTTGTATTTTTTATTGGACATGCTTTATTACATTGTCTATCCTACTCCAGTTTGTAACCAATATATTTTTATATGTATAATCTTCTGATGAGGATGTCGATTTTTCATGAATTTTAAAAATATATTATTTACAAACTATTCAAAAACATTTTTCCCATTCTTTTCCTTTTATCTGAAAATATTGTTGAGTAGCCTTTGATATCATTCCTCACATTCTCATATCATAAATATACTGATACATTTTTTCTACATTTCTTATATATTTACAAATCCATTTCTTCCTCTCTTCTTTAACAATGTTTTGTTCTTCCTCTTATTTATTTTCCATGTCAATGAGCTTTGGATAGATAATTAAGAACTCATACTTTTCAGACACAGTAGATCAGTTTTACATTACTTCCCAATCATCCTACTTATTAGAATTTGTTTATAATAGTTTACTATTTTAGTAAAAAAATCCATTTGTAAGATATCCACCTTTTTCATATCTTTTAGAAACAGTTTCCATTGGTTGGATCATATTTTCAATCATTACTCCAACCGTTTCAGGTTTCCTCAAAACAATCTTCCTATACTAATTCATTTGAGAAAATTATACCCCCCCTTTACATTGTCTTTCATAACCTATGGAATAATAGAAATTTTTTAGGTTAAATAAACACTTATTTTCCGTATTTATTAGTTATCCAAAATACAAGAAATAACCACCAATTGAGTAGTTGTCTCAGAAACTTCCATACTATCCTGAATTTGGAAAGAGTTTATTATCCAACTTCTTCTCATTATTGAATGAAGCAACAACCTTTTTATTATCAAGCTGAGACTTCATTTGTCTTTCCTATATTACTGGGAGTTGAAGTATTTTAAAATTTTCCAAATTTATATTGTTTCATGACTTTTTTGGACTTAGGTTTCTTTGAGAATTCTAAATTCCCAACATTATTAGTGTTGGATATATACATAACTTTCCCATAATTATTATTTTTTTGATACAATTCAATCAATGACTTCAACCATTGAATAAATTTTAATTTATTATTCATAAGATTATCCTTTCCTAAACATTCCCCACAATTAGATATAGTTTTCTTGAAACTAAAACTTCTCTGTTCACCTTTTGAATGTTTTTGTTTGAAAATTTCTAACTCTTTTTCATTCATCTTGATCTCCAGATACTCATTTTGATTCTTTCATTATTTGTGATATTTTATAAAAACATTAATTTAAATTACTAGCTTAACATTCCCATCAGAATAAAATTCATAATTCTTTGTTGAATAGAATCATCTTCCAACCTTTGGTTTTATTTTTTATTCCTTCGGATCTATCTCAGACATTCTATCAACTCTTCTTCTAAATTTTGTTCGTACTAAGAATCTTTATCATCATAACTATATCATATGAATTATTTATCACTAATTATTGAAATAATACTGTTATCACCAATATACTAAATTTATTTTTTTGTATTCAACATCAATTTATCATTTTTAATAACAACTAAATTAATTGTTAAAATAAAATTCCTCATTGACTATTTGAATAAAATGTTCTCTTTAACAACAATATTAATAGCCTCAGAATCATCATCCCTATCAAAAAAATATTCTAATTTTTTATTTAGATTACTTCTTAACTCCCCACAAGGTATAGAATATATATTTATCAACATTTATCTTCAAATATATTCTTGGTCTTTTGTCATCTTATTCACTTTCATCTTCATCACATTTTTATTCTTTACCTCTTTAAGGACAGTTATAAACAAACATCCAATTAACTCCACATGAAAAAAAATTCATGGATGTTTCCCATCATACCATCCTATACCGCCATTAATATTTTTCTAAATCAAGGATAAAACACAATTAATATTCTTATATACCATATTTTCAGATTTTTAATCTCTAGATTCTTCTTCATCATGAATTTTCTTTTCATTCTTGGAAAACATGAATGAAATTTCTCTATCATCTATAGTTTTTACTTTCATATCATTCACCCTTGTCATTTTATATATAATGACAGTACTAAGAAATCCTTCTAGAGAAAATAATTTTGGCTCTCTATATTCCATCGTAGAAGCCTTGTAATTAGGCTTATTAGAACAAATTCTCAAGTTATTTTCTACAATTAAATAATCTTATAACTATTCACAGAGACATAGGATTGTTATCAAAATGTCATTTAACCTATAAAAGAAGTCATCGAAAAATAATTCTCATCAATCATGACATATTAATACTTCAATAACCATATTTGAAACATTTCGCTCTTTAGATTCTTATTCACCTCATAAATGTTATTCAACATATCCCAAATTCCATTAGAAGTAGAAACTAATTTACCCATAGAAAATATCATTTTTAAAGTGATGAATTTAATGAATTATCTTCTCTTCCATCATTACTATGATTTTTCAATATCATCATCTGTGAGTGGATCATTCTCAATATGGGGAGGGAAACCATCTATAACACCATTTGAAACATCCTACCCAATAAAAATAATAGATGGAAGCTTTCCTCCATTTTGGACATGATAATTACAATGATTTATGATTAAATCCTCTTATTATTCACACAACTATAACTATACATTATAACTACATCATCAAATAAATCATAAATTAAAAAGGGAATTAAACATGTGCTCTGTTGCCCCTTGAATGTTTCCAGTCATGATGATTTTATCACTGAGAGTTGGAGATGGTTAATTAGTAATACTATTTCTTTAATATTTCCTTGAATCAACCTTCACCTATTGTTACAGATTTAATTACCAACTAAAAGTAATTCCACCACACATCTAAAAGAAAATAAGTATTTATAAGGTATTTCATTCCAAAATAATATCTACATTATTGGTATGGTTTGGAAATGATCCAATACCACAAGATCCACTATAAAAAAACTCCATGTATTATAATTAAAAGGATACATACTTACACTCATGTAATAAATTGAAATCAATCAAAAAATACATTTTCACCCTCTTAGCAAAAATATGGTAATACACTATTTTTGTAAAATCACATGTTACATGTGCTTATTTTCAGTTGAAAAATTTTTTTCAATTGAAAAAACATATTCAGTTTATTACCTATAATATGGTAAGAACATGTTGGTCATTGATTAGAATAATCATATCATATTTTCCTTGTTCGTTATTCCTAGATTGATACATCTGAGAATGATTCCCTCTGATATGATTCATCTCAATATGATACTTCCTGGTACAATTTTACCCACATGGAAAAATATAACATCAATAGAATATCATATATATAGGAATTGGTACCATTTCAATTATCCATTTTCATTCGTATGGAAAACCTTGTACAGAAATCATGGTCCGATTAATCCAGCATGATATGATAATCATTCAAATACAATTGATTTACTAAATAGGGTAATCGTATTATTATGATAAACACTGAGTATGTAGATCTGCTAAATATAAACTTTTGATCAATTATCTTATCTTTCACATTAAGACATTAAAATATTTGCAACAAAATTGAATACATGAACTTCTTCTTCTCTCTATAACTCAACACTTCCCTCTAATGACCAGTACGTAGATCATCTAAAAAGTACATTTTTTCTCCTTTTATAGGTTTCCCTTGAGTGACTTTGGTAGGAATCCAAAACATTTGTCAGCTTAATCAAATTCACCTTAATCTCAATTTCCCCTAAAATCTCAGTTATATTTTGACATCATAAACTCTTCTCGAAGCTTCTTAATTCTTCTTAAATCATCAATTCTTATTCATAATTTAATATCAATTACCATTCATATTTAAATTCATTGGTCTGATTTTTTATAATCGATTTATTCAAAAAAAATATTCATTTCATTTCAGAAAAATGTATGATGAAATTTATATCACTTCTGAATGTTGAATATAGTAATTATTTTGAGTGTTATGCTCCCTCTTGACAATTCATTCTGCAATATCTTCTTTGAAACCACTTTCGCTTATTTTCTTATTCTATTAACCCAGTTGGATATATAAAACAATTCACCTATGATAAAATAGTTATTGAAAAAATTAAAATACAAAATTTCTTCTTCTCTTCTTCCCATGACCTAATAGATAAACTCTCTTCAAGGGAACTTCCATATAATTACAGTCATGACTCCTATGATATAAGCTATTGAAATAAATCACAAAACGTTTTCTGAAACTCACATTATTCAAAATCCAGTGCATGTGTCATGACTACCTTCATGACATTAAATTTATTTGACAACAGCTTTACCATCATCATATTTCAATTGAAAAGTATTGTGACATTCTATTCTTCCCATACTCATTATTTTATATTCAACAGAAGTATAGACTTTTTTAATTATGATTAACCTATATATGATCATTTAGAAAATGATTATATTAGGTATGATATTTTTTCATGATACTATGTATGATCATACTAGGTACAAAAATTTTTTATGCAAATGATGGATGATCAGTTACAACAGTTCCTAAGTACGGTTATTCTGATTACAATCTTCACCCCCTTCCACACTGATATGATAACTCAAGTTACTAGTTCTTTTTTATCAGCATAAACAATATTCAATTTTCTTTCATCAAGCATACATCACACATTATCCAATTAACATATGATTATATAAAATAGAAATCAGAAAATCATTGTTACATTTAAAAAGGATCCACGTCAAATCCAACTATCATAGAAACATTCACTTTATTCATACCAGATCAAATGAGAATATAATGAACATTAACATCCACAAAGAATTTTTCACATTCATTTTGAGCCCAAGTTGTGATAGATCCCAGCCAATTCATCATTATGATCTTCTCCCATTCTGGACCCAAAGTAGGTCCAACTAGAAACATTTTATTCAAATAGATTATCCTCATTATGATGGAAGAAGTGATTTTGATACTTTTGGAAATAATGATCAATATGATTTCTATACATAATCATTCTCAAAATACATCATTTATTCAACATAATAATTGATTGAAAATAAATACATCTGAAACAAAATGTGGGCCGAACATTATTGATCGTTAGTATATAGGTAGGTCCGGATGAGGTAATATGACCTCTAAGATCTGATATACTAATTCAGGTTAGGATATTGCATTTTCAATACTCATATATTAAATTATAATACAATGATAATTTTAAATTAAAGTTTTGTTATTTTTTCATCCTTGTGAGTTATCTACCTCATCTGATAACTCCCATATACCCATATTATTGATCCAACTCCCAATACATACACAACACTCATAAAAACTCAATTATAATATTTTCCAATAAATCATCATTTAAATCTATTTAAAATAAAACATTTATTGAGTGATATTAAATTGGATAATCCTTCAACATCTCACAAATGGTTTGTTAAATACTCTTAATCCATATAAAGGAAAAATGATGTATATTTAGATAGGTACTCATTTTTATTATTACATCACAAACCAAACCACTATGTTTGATCTAGAAGATCACATATTCTAAAAACACATCCCCATATAGAAGAGTCATCCGACTAACAGAAAGAGTCTATGTCCATAAATTGGGAGACTATCCCTTCTAGATCATTTCATTGAGTAGATAATAATAGTGAAATGTAAATATCAATAATAAATAGACATTAAAAGTACATGTGGAAATGTAAATATGGAATAAAATAAAAATAATAAATATTATACTATATTGGAATTCCCAACCAATGTGAAAATTTTAGATAAATAAATAAATGAATACTATATTCCTACAGAATCCATCATTGGCCTCTAACATTTTTATTCTTCTTTTCTCAACCATCAATAATAAGACCTTTTCACATCTCTAAATCTCTATTCATTAAATCACTATGCACCTTAATGATTATGATTTGGGTGTGAGTATAACATATAGTATGAAAAAACTGATTCATCCTAATTATACTAATCTCTTGTAAAACATGGGTATGGAATAATATACTAAATTATTAATAAAAAAAATATAAAATCCAAAACTAAGAAGTCATGTGTAAACCAAGCTTCCAAAAACCCCCAATTTTTACCTTCTTGGGATCCATGATGGAACGATGGTCCCATGTTGTTTCAACGGATCACAATAAAACCCCAATGATATTGTTATTCAACTCATCATCTATAATTAATCCAGGGGGAATGCAACATAGAATAATTAGATACACCCAAAGTAATCAACATTCCATTAAAAACCCTATGGAAAAAAGTGTTCATAATGTATGGAAGGATCAAGTCATTGAGTCAAGGGATACATGGAATATAGAGGGAATCATGTATCAATATGTATCATCAGATGCCTCAATCCATTGATGCATGTCTAGACCATAAGTATATCATTCACCCCTATAGTCATTTTTGTACATCTCGTACACAACCTCTTAAAGGGTAAATCATACCATGATAGAGAAATATTACATTTATCAAGAAAAAATCTGAAAAAAAAAATATGAGACTAAACCAAGTATAACATGATAATAAATATTTCATTACTTTATGAGATAAATAATATCATTAATTCAACATGTGAATCAACGTCCAACCTCTAATTTAGGTTTTATAACATATTTTATGCAATAATATCATAATTAGTCTCATAGACTACACAAAGACACCAAATTTGGTCAAAAAATATAGCAAGGGTTTCAATTATTACAAAACATAAATTATAACTTAGAAACATGTGTAAACATGGGAAAAATTTAAGGAACATCGTACCTCATGGTTTTCAATGTCAACATCAAGGCTCATCGAAGTTTTCCTCATCCTAACCATTTTCTCACAACAACTAGAAATCAATCACAATGAAAGGACACAAATAATTAGATACAATAAGACATGTTATATATGTTTTAGTTTTGATGGAGGATAAAATTAATGGGTTAGGACCAAAACAAACCTGTTATTTTTCATCAATAACTACATCATTAAATTTGTCTAATAATGGGAGGATTTAAAATTATTTATAAAAGAAGTTGAATTTTTTTCATGGATGGTTCTTTGATTGGGAGATGTGATTAACTCCACTACAATGGATTGGAGTGTTTCACCATGTAGTAGTTATACACCAGAAGAACTCACAATGAACAAATCCACTAGCTATTATGTTGATCCACCATGGTGAAGAACATGTTTTTTGGTGTGTAGGGTATTACAGGGTGATATCCATTGAATATTAGGTTCTAAAATGTAATGTAATCACTCTATTTTTGAAAAAATATTAAATAATGCAACAAAATTATGATGTAGAGCCATGTTCATAACCCATTATAATTCTGGTCTCCTTATCAAACATTAGAGAAAGCAAGGTATTTCCGGCAATCAGTTTGGAATCAATAGGTGTGAAAATTCGAATTTATATCAATTAAATACATATAAATTCCCCTTATTCAAATAATAAATGGTCCCATGGTTATTTTTATTAAATATATTAACACCCAAAATTTATTATAAATGAAACAATTTCTATGATTTTTGCAATGAATTATCTGTGTTTTCATAATTCCCTTTAATAAGTCTGTATCCCTTAAATGGATAAGTCTAAAGTGTAACATAAACTGACCAAAAATTCCCTGATGAATCTCTTTTCCCTATAGCATTACCCTAAATCAATTGTACCACAATAGTGAGACAAGATATGGAGTGGAGTTATCGAATTCCTTGAGGGATGGTTGTTTTTTTCAATAGTGTTGGAGAATGAAATAACTCATTTTATGATTCAAAAAGCACATAGATTATAAAAATCCCATCCCATGGAAATACCAAAATAAATAAAATTGGAGGGGAAGAGAAATATAGATTTCATTAATGAATTTTATTTATAGGGTTTTACAAAATTCCACCCTAAAAACTTGTAATCATCAAAATGTTTCTTTAGGGTTCTATCATGAGTAATTATGATCAATAAGCTCGATCATCACCCTCTCACTCTTCTGATCTTCTTAAAGATATCTATGCTACCATCATAAAGAGATAGTTTTCATTATATTATGTTTTACATAAATATTGTTCCAATATATAGTCTAAACTATATGGTCTTTATAAGATTCATCATGATCCAACCAAATTTCCTTAAAGTTGATGACATGAAAATGATCATCCATGTAAAAATGATTCTATGAAAAAAGAAACACATGTTAAATGCCTTAGTAATATGAATGCGTATATATATGGAACACCAATATCCCTAACCACTTTATAATTTCAAAGGGTTTACAAAACATGAAGATTTATGTATATGATTCCTAAGGTATTAATTCCCTAATATTGGAGTCACTCTACAAAAAACTAGATGACGTACTACCAAATCCGAAGGTATTCACAAATGGTTAGTATAATGTTTATTTTTATATTGAGTGGTGATCATCCCCGTATAAATAATTATCACTCTATTAGTGCTCTCCAGAACCAAAATGAGCCCCACAATTACTACCTTACACATATCAAGCAACCAATGCAATAAAGTTTATGGCCTCCTATACAAATCATCAATGGTTCCATCTTCATTAATTCCTAGAAAATAATCTTCATTATGAACTCAGAAAATTTAAAATTTTCTCCTTATTATCCACAGAAGTCTAGAATGTAGGATCATATATTACCCTAAAAAATTCATACAATTCGCTTTAAATATCAATCATTATATGGATGGTATGTTGTTCTCAATTTCAGTTTTGTTTCTATGTAAATTTATAAGACATTATATAACCATGGTATAATTATTTTTCTTTATCTGATGAAATTATCTTGATTACTCAATTTATGTGTCAGATCTCTTGTATGTGGATATTTCAAAAATCATTCATGGAGTGAGTCTATATAATTAGTAAAAGGAGGTAAAATATCATCAGTAAATAAATGAACACTAAGAAAACATATTGAATCATCATGGTCCTAGGTAACCCTTACATAAAGTACTCATTAATATCCTTCCACTACCCAAAGGGTACTAGAAGAGGATAGATCATCCCACCAGGTTGCTGCTATTCATCCATTAACCCCTGGAAGGTAAGGTGTCATAATACAATCCCATAAATTTTCAACTTCATCCCCAGAAATAAGACATATCTATTAAAGTCACGAAACATCATTATTACACTATGATGTACTTCTCATATAGCGTTATGGTAATCACTCATTTACATAAATATAATGGGTGCACATATAAATAATATATTTTGTACAATGATCACAAAATTGAACCCAAATGAAAACTTCATTGTATAGTCACCCCAACTAGTTCTTCCCATATCTCATAACACTCGAGGTCTGACCCATTCCTAATAATTAGAAAATCAAAAATATAATATGTTATTACAAAATGGTCAAAATTCATCATCCATTAATTCATTGATGCATCCTACATCTAGTCATCAAATAAGATCATCAAGAACCATTATTGCAGTAATGCCCTCCCACCAAGATCCTTCTCATCCCATATCATATGGAAATGAATAATAACAATGATATTACACATTAAATTTGTATAAAACATTTCATATTTAAATATATACTGATAATAAACCCAACCCAACATCCTTAGATTTAGGTCCCTATATTTAGATTTATTTTCCTTATCTTCATATTAATAATATCTAATATTATCCATGTTTATTATGTGGGTTTTAAACAATAGAATTTTCAAATATCAAACCACTGATAACCAATATCAATATTAATATATGAGGATGAAAATTTATTATAGTACATGAATGAAACACCCCAAAAATTTAAAATATCATATAATGAAAAGAATTATTTTCTGTCTTTTTTTATATGAACCTTCATGTTTAGTTTATGCTACACAAAACACTGATTTATTTTGAGTTTCAGGATTGTCTAAGTTTTAAGCCTTTTAATGGTGAGGTTGTTTTAAAAATAAATTTTGATTCATTTATAAATTTTTTTCCGAATAAGAATAAACTTTTAATGGGTAATTTCAAAATTATATTATGGTGAATTTTTTGTAAATTTCTGAGAAGTTACATTTTTCAATGAATGATGAAAAATACAGCATTTTAGTTGCAATATTACATTAATTTAATTACATATTAATGTTAAATTAAATTATAAATTTATTTAAAATTACTAATATATGAATTTTAGATCTATTAATACAATTAGATCATTTGTATCCTATGTATATTAAATTTTATATAGAAACACAATGAACTATTGAACATGTTAACATTAAAACCCTACTTTCTCTCCACGTCTGTATGATTAGCATTAAATTTAATTTTTTATATTATTTGTATTTAATTGGTAAAAATGTAAATACATAGTTGTAATATTAATATTTATTATAGTCTAATAGGACCAACATAATTTTGGACCAAAACTATTATTGAATGTTATTAAAGTTAGTTGTGGTGATTAAGGTAATATTAATCTTAACCGGGGACTCTTCCTTAAACATAAGTGAAATAATGATCTATAAACATGTACAAAATCCATTTAAATCCCATATTCCAATAATAAAATTTTTTTTGTTAAAATGTTATGTGCTAGTGGGTCATATTTTCATGAATGTGACCCAAAATATATGTTATGTGATTAAAAAAGACAAAAAATGTACCATCCATGATTTTTAATTCATATAAATATTTGGAGTATACAAGAAGATACATAGTTACAATTATAAAAATTATATTTTATTTTAAATGATATTTTCTTATCATGATAATTTAACCTTAATTTTTATCAATGAATTTGTTACATTTAATACATAACAAATGCTAATGTGTGGGTTATTTAATTAATAATAAAATAAAAAAGGGGTAGTTAATAACATTAATGTTAAAGTAAATTTAATGCATTTTGGTGTTAAAATATTTTCATAGATTAGTATATAATTTTACTCATTTTTGAAATTAAAAAATTAAAATTAAAATATTTTTTTATATTTTTAAATAGAAATTAAATAAAGAATTTCAAATAAAAAATTAATTTTGTTTTAAAATAAATTATTTTCTATCATGTAAATTAAAATTTTATAAAAAATATTAACCCCCAATATAGTTTTACTAAATACTAATAAATTTAAAATATGGTGTATTTATGGAAAAATTTATCTTTTATAAAAACATATTGACCTCCAAATAGTGAATTCTTTGTAAGTGTGGCTCAGGTTAGAGTAGCATTTTTTCACATTACATGTTCCTATTTGATAATTAATTTACAACACACAATGTATATTTCACTAAATTATATATCAAATTAATAATTAATTGGTTTGGTATTTTCTAATAAATATCATTTTATTTAGACTTAATGGTCATGTTACATAGAATATAAAACTACTTAGTTTAATAAAAACTCAAAATTTTAAAAGTGGGGAAACATAGTTGTTAAGGAATAAAACTATATAAATTCACTTCCTTTTGTTTGTTATAATTTTTTATAGACCATATAACTGAATTAATCCATTATTTTCCAATTTTTCAGAAACATGAGGTAAGAGAGACCTCCTTGTAGTGTTTATTTTTTATATTTACAAGTATTCCACTTCACCTCCACTATGAAAACACATTATATCTTCTATTCTTCACACACATCTATCCAAATTGTCTCATATAACCCTTGAAATAATATTATCCAAAAATACATCCATTAAACCAAGATTCATCACATTTTGATGACATACAACCATGTAAGTTCTTTTGTGCAAACCAAAATGGATGTCTTGAAAAAATATTTAACATTCTTAAATGATCACATTCATTTTAATTTTTTTTCAAACCATTGAATTTTTTTTTCCATTATTATATAATTATATAATTATGCCCAATAAACATATATTTTGTTATGTTAAGGGTTCAACATACACCAACACAAACTTCAATCAAATGGGTATCAAAATTGATGTTTGTGAGTACAGTGGACTACTAACTCACAAAATGATCATATTCATTTTTCCCTGACCACCTCTCTTGGTGGGAATTATGATGTTATAATTGTTTTTAATATATATATATGATAAAAATTATGTATTTATTATTATATATTTTTTATATAACATTTACCTTTATGAAATCAATTTTTCACAAATATGAATACTTTGTTAGATGATGTGAGGGCCATCTGCAAATCAATACGATGAGATACATTCGAAATATTGTATGGAATGTATTTTTTATGGATAAAATTAAACATATTATACAAAAAAATAAATCCATATGATATTCATGAAATAATAACAATTATATCAATATAATATATAATCTTCTTTTATACCCATTTAATACTCTAAAAAGGAGATGACGGCGTTCATGGATTCTTAGATTATCGCCTCCTCTACATGATGTCATTCAATTTTCATGAAAATATTTCAATATATAAGTATATTAGAACATATTAAGTGGTATATATGATATAATTATCCATATACAATGAAAAAATGTTACATAACATCTTTCTGTGAAGAAAAATGAAAAATGGGAATGTTGTTAATGTGTTTGTATGACCTATAGTCTTCATGATTGTAACATTGGTTCACTATTAAAAACAATATTTCGTTATTGGTTTTCAATTAATTATTTATGTAGATATATTTTAAATGTTTCAGGACTATTATTCTGTAGATGATTATATAACGACCCCTTTTACAATAGTCGGCCTGACAAATACATTTTTGACAGAAGAGCCGAATTTGGTCAAAACACCCACTGATAATATAATTGTTTTAATAGTTGTATAAAACATTTTAATAAGTGAAGTAAACAAAATAATATTCATCAAAATTGATTCATTTAATGTAAATATTTATCATAATTTTATTAGTTAAGTGGATAGAGGAACGTAATACCTATCATATTTAGGGTAAGGGATTTTTGTCTCATTTTTTCCATTAGGGAAACACCATTTTTAACACTTTTTGACTTTTGTTTGGTTTATATATTTCCTATATAATATTTTATAAAATTAATAAATATATATCATTGGAATTTGGAGTCTTATTATAAATTATTTCTTTTACTTGGATTATTATTGAAACAATACTGAGCTTTATCGGATTTCATCTCAATTTTCCCTCCATTTAGACATATTTATTATTTATGAGCAAATTCCCTTCAATATGGTCTATATGCAGTCAATTTGACATTAAATATCATGATTAAATCCTTTTAAATGGTATTTTATATTTCACATTGATTTATCTCATTCAAGGGGATTGATTTAAAAATTAACCCACTGGTAGAGTAATGTTTTAATTCTCACATTATTTTATGATTATTATAATTATTTAGATAGAAAAAAATTATCGTAACAATTTTTTTGACATTAACATTCTATAAAAATCCATTATAAATTATTATTCCTTTTATTAATATATTAAAATTATAAATATTTTATATAAGGTGTTCAAATTGACCATTATTTATGTAATTGGATAAATAATGATAATTTTGTAACTTCTAAACAATATGGATATTTGATGATAAGGGGAATTTATTAATTAAATTGATTGTTATACATATGTGAAATGAACTGTATTTTATATGTAATATTTGGTGGCCTATATATCCCCTATGTGAATTGGTAGGTATCATGAAACAAACTAGTAAATGTTTTGGTTGGGCCCTTTTCAATTTATTAATTTCATGGAATATTCTGCGAAAGTAAGAGATTTTAAGCATGAATCATTGAATGTATTAGATTCATGGCACAAATCCTTGATGGTTTGTTTTATATATCCATCATTATTCATTGTTTCATTGTGAATTTAATTATATTTATTCCATGTTATCATTATATTAGTTATAATATAAATGGTTATGTTTCGGTATCATATTATTTGTTAAATGGATTGTGTTTTAGTTAAATACATTTCCTTGTTGATTCTGCATTATCAAGTTTCATGAATGGAATTTGTGTCTATTTTCTTTTAACATTCCATATTTTTTCACTTCATGATTCATGATTACCTCTAATGTTCATAACCATACTGATTATTTGAGCTCACTTGTATTATGTTTCATTTCCATAGATTATGAAGTGGAATCCTTTGAATGAGTTTCAAAGATGCATATATTTTACTTTTGTAATTAAATATATTCAATACAAAATATAAATGGGTTTCATGTATGTAACATTACATTACACTATTAATAAACCTATCATCCTTTCAATATTTTATTTGTAATAATCAAGCCTATGTAATAGAGTAATGCACCAACTACAGGATTCTAGGATTGGGGTGTTACAAAGGCCATATATAAAACTATTAATTTCATCATATCACAATCTATTATAGTCTTACCCAAAATTTGCAACAAAAATTCCATAAAATGGAAGTTATGTCACGAATGTGCTTGAATATTATGAGTATTAATTATAGAAACCCATTCATATTCATGGTTCATAGATCTTGTCTCGACATTGGCACTATAAAAATTAAATGAAAAATCCATAAACAATATTGTTACCAATCCCTAGATTTTTGTATAATAGAAAAATGATTTTTGGTTTTATACAAGTCCTATAAAAGTGTCTATAAATTCCATAGTTTAATGAAAATGAATTCCAAATCATGAATGATATAATTTATTCATCCTATGGGAAACTACTTCAATGTGATACTTTTTCCTTCCTTATAATACATCCTGGAAAAACTCTAACAGTAGTATGTGAATTCCTAGTCAGTGGGCCTCTATATACCTGAATTAAAACTACATCCATGTCCTCCTCTATTTTATTCTCATTGAATATGTTCCTAAAAATCTCATATGTGTACGTGTTTTCGTAAAATATCCTAATAAATCATTTGAGATCTGCTCATAGGCCTATATCAATCATATGATTCATTTGAATCTCAATCCTAGAGAACAATTAAGAAAAATTAATTAACTCTATAGACCATGTATAACATGTAGTCAATGTCATATAATCCATTCATAACTCCATTAAAAAAATTTGGTATGGTATAGCTTCATCATTTCAGGAATATAATGCTTGAGAAATAAATCTAATATTTTCAAGTTTGTAAGACCATCACATTGCCCAGCCTAACTAATGGTAATCCACTATATCATTGAGGGTTCCAAGAAAACAACTATTTCTAATGAAAATATCCAATCCTTAAGATTATGAACATATTTCAATAATATTAGAATAAATTACAACAAGTCAAATATAAAATGTAGGCCACTAGTACAATAGAATGCCAGTTTTTCTAGAGATAAAAATACTGTGTATTATCAATCATGGTCTATTGAGAAGATCTACCTTGGATGGTAACTATCTAATATGTCCCAATATTATCTTCATTTACATCTTGGAATATCTATTATGATATATGAGTACTTTGGGGTACATCTTCTTAAACCATCGGTGGTGGAATGCGATTATCTTGGGAGACCACTACTATAAATGCCATCAATCATCTTTCAGTCGACATCACTACAATAAAAATATCATTATAACATAAATATGTCCTAAATAGTTTATGGGATATCACAAAGCCTTTTCTATAAGTATAAACATAATCGATGGTATTCCCCTTATATCACTAACCCTGATCTACATCCTTACACATTTGTTACATTCATCATTTTTATAAACTAACACAACCTCAACCTTAGTTAAAATAATTACGACCAACTAACATGAATAATAACATAATAGTAACATCGATATATCACCAAATTAGAAAAAAAATATTTAATAGATAAAACAAAGAGGTTGTAAACTATTAGTTATGGTCAGTTACTATTTATGGGGAGATTATACACTCTATATCATTTCCTCAGGTTGATAATAATAAATAAATGATAATAATAAAAATAAATTTCAAATCAGAATACATGTGTATATCAAAATATGGAATTCATTATAATGAAAAATAATAGTGTCTTAATGTGGTACTAAAACTAGAGTAATATGTGTGGATAAATAAATTAATTATCTTTAGGCTTTTGTGGAATTCATCAGGTTCATTTCCAAATACATGCACCTATACTCAACGATCAACTATAGGGCCCTTTATCATCACAAAATATGTACTTTTGAAATATATAAGCACACTAAAATTCCTATTTATGGATCAAGTACACGACTAAGTAGGATACAATCAATGCATCCCCATCCATGTGTTCTATATTAGAACTAGTGTAATCCATGATATAAAAAATGCATAACATATATAATAGTACACAATCAACTAATTGTTGGTCATGTTAGAACCATGAAAAAAAATCCCCATTCATACCTATATCAACTTCTTGTTGGAATAATGATCATGATTCATTGAAAATGATCATAATCCTAACAAAATCCTATAGAAGTTCCACTAATAATCCAAAATGAATAGAGTGTGAAAGCAACTAAGAATAGTGAGCTTCCCCCAAGGATAAGGTCATGCTATTCAAAATCCACAAGGAATCAAGTTGGAATGATCCCTGAAATATATATGGCATCAATTAAAGTGACACTCAAAATTTATAATACATAATGAATATTCTCATTTCATCAGAATCTTCAAGTCATCAAGGTGCACCCGACAAAAAATAAAATCATTTAACCACATAAACCACATTGTAAATCAAGAAATTACACCATCAAATGGTCAATCACACCACAATGGTAACTTATTGGTTATACCAAGTAAAAATCCCCCAAAATCCAATATAATAAAAAAATTATAACAATATAATAAACACTTCATGAAATAATGAGATAAATAGTATCACAATTTCTACATTTTAAACTAAATCAAACATAGAATCAAGATATTCTAATATCTCTCTTTGAAAAAATATCATAATATGCATTAGGACCTACACTACCACCCTTATGTTATCTCAGGTCATGAATGAATTTCAATCATTCCAACACAAAATTCATAATATGAAAACATGTGTAAATTTCTACCAAATAATATATGGATATTCAACACTATTGTTTTCAATGATAATGTCAAGGTTCATTGAATTAATCATCACCAGAGAAAAGTTAAATCATCAACGAGAACATGAATAAACGCTAAGGACTTAAAAACTATTATCAATCTCATGTGTTATGGGTTTTAGTGTATGTTATTAAGAATAATACTACGTGGTATAAAAAACATACTAGAGATTTTTTGTCATCAACGAGTTCCTAAAACACTGTAGAGGAATAGATTAAGATATATTATATATAAATCTTGGTGTCTTCATGATGCAAGGAAAGTGAATTTTTGTGGAGGATCAATGAATATCATGACCATGGTGTAGATATTCTCACCATGGTGTAGGTATGATGCAATTGAATTTACCACTGAATTGATTCTCTATTTGTATAATGGATCAATCATTTAGTGAATGAAAATGGCCCAAAAAAGTTATTGCAGCATGTGGAGAGTGTTGTGGGAATTCTACCATACCTATCACTGTTAATTAGGGTATATAATAACACTGATTCCGGATGAACTAATACATAATGAAAGAAAATGGTGGTGTGGAGTTGTGTTCACATCCCTTTAATTTTATTGATTCCCTCTTAGGACTTATAGAGAGATAGGTAATTTAAGGAACTATTTAGCGATCTATCTTCCTTAAACTCCTCATTTGACATTCATAATTCTAAAAACCCATTATTTTAATTTGAAATTTTACTCTGGTTAAATGAAATAAACTCAATAGCACAAAAAGACCACCTGGAATGATTTAGTGTTTGTAACTTTATTGGTGATGACTTTGCGATGTGGTAGTTCCCACCATAGGGTATCCCTACCTTCCTTGACAATTTCAAACAGTGATACCTCTATCATCCAAAAACACTTGACACGACCCTATTCCCTAAATCATCGACTTCAAACCAATATTCCACTATAATGTAACCATATCCACCATTATACTTATGAATATACTATGATATGGTCCTTTTTTTCAATGTAATATAGGGTGTAACCATCCACTTTAATCTCACACATGATTATAAAATCCTATAAAAAAATCATTATGATATCAAAAAAAGTATGAGCTGGAGTGAAATAATGTCTTAATTAAATTGATAAAAACATATGGCAGTGCAATTCTAAAATGAAATAAATTATTTAAATAAATAGATCCATTGAAGTAACACATAAAAAATAAAACAAGGAATGAACATTGGAAAAATATAGTGGTAAAAACATTTAGTTTACATTGAAATTGTATGAGGAACCACCCAAAATAACTGAACAATATCAATAGAAGAGATGTGAAATATAGAGGATTAATAAAGAGGGGATAAGAATCTGAATTCCCATCCCAATGAACCATGATATTCCAAAAATTGGACATTGAAATTTAAAATCAATGTTATACCAATCAGAAATATGTTTGTATAATTGAATATATCATGGCCAATATTAGTCACAAGGTTGTGATTGAATGGTTTTTAATCAACTTCAATCAAACTAGGTTCCTAGAAGACAACCACCAACTACTTAGTGGATCATTATATATCTCGCAAATAACCATTTAAAAATTTGATATCAAAATAAAATTTTTACATAGATCCTTCCTTTGATAAATCCATATAAATTTCCCCCATAAATTTTTCAATTACAAAAATATTATAAAATGTTAAATTCCCCGAAATTTTTTAATTCATCTAGTAAATTCAACCAAAATAATTCCCAATTAAAATTTAATAATATTGTGTATTTAAAAATACCGACAGCAAACATATTCCTCCTTAAAAATATCATAAATGGTCACTTAATTTACTATGTTTTTCATATCATAATTAATTAAATAACTCTTCCAATAATCTACCAAGTTCATTATAGAAAGAGTTATCAATACCATATCATCCTATAAAATTACAATCAAGTATTCACATTATTAAATATATTATACCTCCACAAATGATTAAAAATATTTATACTCATTGAACATCCATCTCTAGCATGATTTTTAGTCATGGTGTCCAACATTGTAATAAATTACCAAACTAATAACATGGTTTTACCAACATCGCATTATAAGTGATATAAAAATTAATAAACCAAGTCACATAAATCCCATCTGGGTATTATTACCATTGAAAATTAAAGAATATCATAAAATAATCTCTACCATTATCAATTATAATGGAATACTAAATCTAAAATACTTAAATTCTATAGTGATATCCAGCATGTCCCACAAATCAAATTCAACAGTTAATATTCATCCCTATCTAGATCATATAAACAATCATCACATATAATGTACCAAAAAACTATGATTTCTTCCCATAATACATCTCATACTTTGAAATCAATAAATTTATTATTTATATTATCTGATTTTAGTCCCCAATAATGGTTCACTAAATCATTCATATCAAAAACAATGTTTCCATCGACAATTAACTACTCAATTTATGAAATACATTTAAATGTACATAGAAGATTTATATACAATATCGAAGACCATTTGTATTTTTAACCCCCATTAACTTCTAAAAAACGATGAATCAAAACTAAACCTAATCAAGGAAAATCCAATATATCTCATTCAATCATAATAAAAACATACATACATAAAGTAAAATTATATTAAAAATGGTAAAATATGAACAAATTTATCATATGCTCTTTATTATCAAACATTATCTATGATTTCATTATTAATACTTCACAAAAAATCAATTTGTTTCTTGGAATAAAATAAAAACATTTCCATTGTTTAAGACAACAATTATAATATATATTTAATTTAAAAACCCCACCATGAAATTTAAGATGATTCATACACATTTCTAGAAAAAAAAGTTCTGATTCAAAAGGATACCCATAAAATAATCATAATTATATTCAAATATCCCAAAATATTCATTAAAAATATTTATTTACTATAAAATAGTAAATCATATTTATGACCATTATAAATATTTATTTTTTCCAAATCCGTTTCAAAATAAGTGAATTTTAAAAAACATTTTTAAAACATTTATACAAAATAATTTAATATATTTTTTATTTTATATAATAAAAATTCCCATTAATTTTTTTAATCCATAAAAAAGGTAAATAGTTATTATAAATTTCAATTGATTTAATTTAAATAAAATTAATTAGGTTGAAATACAAATATGATTCAAACTCCAAATAAATATTTTTTAGGGGAAGTTAATTTATCATGGAATCATTGATAGATAATTTAAAAAATTAAATAATCAATGAGGTACCATGTAGATAGTGGTGAAAACCCTGATTGGGGAGGTGAATTAGATGTTATCCATTTTAACTAAATTCAAATTTCATCATTTAATCATATACACCATATTTAGGTATGATCATATGATGAAGTTAAAGACTATCTAATCTTGTTTTTTTAACCTAAAAAACACCTTAGTGAAAAATAATGGAATAAGTTAAATCAAAAAATGTGTTTATACTTTGATAACTCCCCTATAAGGAAACCTACAAATTGTTGTAATTGTTATATACAAGGAATATATTATCCACTATAATCATATAATCAATAAAAGTGTAGTTTTCCATGATTTATCAAAAATCTAAGAACAAAATTTTTCAAAATTATGAGATAAAGATATTAGATAAATTATCATTGATGCTTACCAATAAACATATCTATATTGTCTTCCCAAGACATCATTCTCATCAAGTATATTTATCAAACTACCCATTGATTTCTCTACATACATTTGAGATAACATGTTTCCTCAACTCATAATCTTCATCTAACTATATGAATTCAATAAATAAACATGAAACATGGACTATAGAATTCATCTCATATCTAAATTCATTTTATTTTTCTCAGTGGTTTCTCAAACTCATATCTCAATATGACAACAGAGACATTCATAAATATTACTTCCCACTTATTACTCACTGATAGGATAAATTATAATTGATATCAATCATAAAATGTACATTTTACATTCCTCGGATTAAAAATATTCCTCTCAACAATAATACACTAATTTGATCATCAATGAATGGTTTGATTTTTCTTTTTTTGGATTCTAAATCTATTAATCTTCAACCAAATTTTAATTTTATAAATATACATTTCATTCATCATGTGTTCTAAAATATTCATTGTAGAAATTCATCTCTTATATTCAACTAATCAAAAATTAATTTTATTATAATTATAGTATTTTATATTTATACATATGTCAATAAGAAATATGATTTTCAATATTATTAATAGACATTATCCAACAAAATATTACAATTCCGAAAATAATCATTTCTTCAATAGATTATACATGGATTGTATAATGTAATATTTTTTATTTTCTCATATTAAAAACACATGGATGTGTCTCCATGTATTTGTTATTCTATTTTATCAAATGTCTATCTCCTATAGAATACATGTTGTGAACTTATTTTTCATTTCATCAAAATTGTAATGAACTAATCCATTTCTTATAAACTATTCAAGTAGGATAGATTACCTATTATCTATTTCTCGTATACTTCTTAAACATCCCATCACATATTTAATTCTCACTAAATAAACATGAGGCTACCCTTTATAAATAACATCACATGAAAATTATGCCCATTATATATTATATAGTGTATATCATAACTTGTTGAACCTATAACATCTAAATGTTGTCACCTATTAATGGCTACAATGTTGTCATGTTCATTTTATAACTCGTTTTTTTTCTAGTAGAATTTATAACATCATAGCTGCATCTCCTCTTAAACAAATCATACCAAGATTGCCTCACATAAACTTGTGATATTTAAAAAATTATAGATCTTCTTCTTGGGAACATTTAATTTCATATTTCATCCAATTTATCATTATTTATTTATATTGATCAATGAAATATTAAAATTAATGTTTCTATGGATTCATCATTGTGATCATTATATAGTTCATTATTTACTGATACATAAATCTGTACAATTTAGAGTATATAATAGTTAGTGTTTTTCAACCTTTATATGTCCCTTATATACACATAAATATGCCTCATATCACCTTTATTCAGGGTTTTATACCATTACATAACTCATAGAATTTTATTTTCAACCATACAAATGTTCCCATTTATCTTTATATTGATCCTAAAATTCATGTGTGAACATTACACTATTGGTGAGATACCTAAATGTAGCACCTATGAACTCATATTGACCAGTAATTATAGGTATCATCAATTTTTTTCTAACTCATTTAATTTTGAATAATTTTGGATTATAATTATTGTATTTACCCATGAAATGAATGTAATATTAAACTTTCTTAGATCATCAATTTTCAAATATTTCTTATGTCTTGATCATGAAAATTTAATAGAACATATTTTCTATATATTATTTTTCTTTATTTTATAGTTTATATGTTAGACCCGGCATCGATATGTCTTCTGATTCAGAAGACATATGTTTCCAAAGAAATGTTTAATATATATTAAATATATTTAATATCTCAGATTATAAATTTTTCTGAAAAAATGTAATAACAACTAAATTGGGGAATTTATCGGAACTCCAGGTGAACCATTGAGTTCAGAATTAAGGTTTTACCCTAGGCGTGAAGTAATATTTTTCAGTGTTGGATGTTAGTGGAAAATTGATCGCGGGCATAAAATGTATAAAATAATTAAATAAATTATTCTATTTTATTTAATTGATTATGTGACATAAAAACTTCTAAAAATAAATGGTTATGTGAAATTTATAGGTTTATATATTAAAACCATGAAATATAGAGGACCATTGGAGAGATTTAGAATGATATTTTGTAGGATAATGACATTTGGATCAGAGATCAAAGCTTGGTGCAAGAGGAATTCATAGGATCTCTACAATAATCATGGAACGACTCCATTCTTCTTTTGAGACTGATCGAAATATAGATGCTACTTTATTTAAGTTTTATTATTTCCCCCTAAATAAATCCTACTATGTAATTGAATTAAATAACTATTAGATTGATTTTTGGTTCGGTTATCCTGTAGGATGAGTTTATTTGGAGGTTATATTTGTATAATTTCATTATTATTATTAAATAATATTTTTTTAATATTATTGGAAACATTTCATGGCCAAAACAATCACTATCTGAGGGTCATTATTAATGTTTTGTGATTTTTATTTCTCACATATTTCATTATCCATCACTAGTGTTCGTCATTTGACCTGTAGTTCGATGTATACAAGAAAATAAAATTTTGGACACCTGCTTCTTGGGGAAATCATTTGTGATCATAGATATGGTATCATTATGACATGAATGTTGCATAGTGATTGTATCATTGAAGAATTCAATGGTTTTGGATACGCTATATCATGTTAGTTTTCACCTAGTAAAGAATGGAATACAAATCCATTTTCTAACAGATTCAATTATTCCACCCTAATATTCGACGATGGAAAGGTTTAGATGATGATATCCCTTTAATTTATTTAATGTTGAGGCTAGAATTGTGACTGGGGGTCCATCTAGTGACACAGATACCATTTCATGAAATATAGAAAATTCCGAACTACATGGTGTGTTTCACGGAGCCACATACATTATGGACCCCTCATACCATTAGAATGGGTTTTAGTAAGATGATAAGTATTAGATGAATGTGACCATTTTAAAGGGCATGTCACCTTATTACGTGGCATGTGACCCTCCTCATTGATTCACCATGTACCTTGGAGGGTACAAAGACATAATATGGAGTACATGGGAACATGTACACATTGTACTCCCACACAGACATAGCCTGTACAAAATTTACAGGGGATCATCCATGTTTTGGTACATGGGTTGTTGTACACAAGTTGTAGCATGTTTTGTACATCAACATGGAATCATACATCATATGTTTACATGGAGAAGACCTGGGGTCTATTGTAAATAGTGTGTATCCCTACTACATACAGTGTACTCTAATAATTTCAGCAATGATCCCATATCCTCTATATATTTGATAAGTTTCATTAGGTTTTTTCCCCATATCCATTCCCTAAGGGTTAATATTAATCACCTAATACAAAAATGACCATGATCCATTATGGTTGAATTATATGGATAGATTTGTTGGAATCCCTCCCTGAATACCAAAGTGGGATACTCTATTCATCATTGTTTCCTATGTAGAGTTCGTCGTAATACCACGGCCAACACTATAAATTGAAGAATTCAATATTTAAATGTTAATCTATATTGATTTATTCTTATATTGTAGGGAATTTTGAGTGATCTTCATCTATTTATTATATGTAACACCCTTGGAAAAGTGAGACTTAAAAGAATAAATGTTACTACCCATGTCAACAAGGATTACCTTTCTTTTCGGGAGCCTACCCGATTAGAACTCCACAGTTAATCAAGCTTGGTCTAGAGTAGTAATCAGGATGGGCGACCTTCTGGGAAGTTTCCCAGGGTGTGTGTGAGTGAGGAAAAAATACATTGAAAGAACATTTGTTGGCTTGTGGGGATAGTCATTAGTCTGATAAGAGACCCTAGTGAGTAATAGCATATGGTGTGCAGGGAAGGCAACCAAGGTATTATAGGAGACCCATGGGTTCAGATGACAAGGTTTAGGGCCCGGGGAGGCGGGTCATGACAAAATGGTATCATAGCTAATACCCATCCAGAACTTCTTAGGCACTGCTTGGGTTTGAGGCTTGGGGTCCACAATGAGGGCGTTGTGCTATAAAAGGGGTGGAGAATGTAACACCCATGGAAAACTGAGACTTAAAAGACTAAATGTTACTACCCATGTCAACAAGGTGCACCTTTCTTTTTTGGAGCCAACCTAAATAGAACTCCACAGTTAATCATGCTTGGCCTAGAGTAGTAATCAAGATGGGTGACCTTCTTGGATGTTTCCCAGGGTGTGTGTGAGTGATGAAAAAACACACTAAAAGAACATGTGTTGGCTTGTGGGGATAGTCATTAGTCTGATAAGAGACCCTAGTGAGTAATAGCATATTGTGTGCTGGGAAGGCAACCAAGGTAATATAGGAGACCCATGGGGTTAGATGACAAGGTTTATGGCCTGGGGAGGCGGGTCGTGACAAAATGGTATCAGAGCTAATAACCAGCCAGAACTGCTTAGGCACTGCCTGGGTTTGAGGCTTGGGGTCCACAACGAGGGCATTGTGCTTTAAAAGGGTTGGAAATGTAACACCCCGGGAAAACTGAGACATAAAAGACTAAATGTTACTACCCGTGTCAATAAGGTGCACCTTTCATTTTTTGGAGCCAACCTAATTAGAACTCCATAGTTAAGCATGCTTGGCCTAGAGTCGTAATCAGGATGGGTGACCTTCTGGGATGTTTCCCAGGGTGTGTGTGAGTGATGAAAAACACACTGAATGAACATGTGTTGGATTGTGGGGACAGCCATTAGTCTGATAAGTGACCCTACTGAGTAATATCCTATAGTTTACTGGGAAGGAAACCAAGGTATTATAGGAGACCCAGGGGGTCAGATGATAAGGTTCATGGCCCGGGGAGGTGGGTCATGACAAAATGAGAGAGAGGTTGTTGTAACAACATGTTACGTTTTCAGGTATTTTATGATGTTTCTAAGTACCTGTGTTTTGAATTAAAGACTTGGGGTATGTTTGGGTGAACTTTTAAGGAAAACTAAGGGACTTTGGGTTGTGCACGGGCGGCGCACGGTTTGAAAAATCGTGCAGCCAAACCATGCGAGAAGGGAGGTTGAGGCAGTAGCTTCTGCATGGGCGGCGCATAGTTTGTATAACTGTGCAGCCAAACCATGTGTGAAGGGTGGCCGGGGAAATAGCTGATGCACGGAAAGCACACGGTTTGTCAAACCGTGTGAACTAACTGTGCGGCCACTTAAATGAGATCCTTAAATTGTGTATCTCACTCAGTTTTGCCTCTAAGTTCCTCATTTGTCCTCTTAAGTGGCTCTAATTTCGGATTTTTCTTCTCCTAAAATCAGAGAAGGTTCTCCCATCATTTCGGAGGTGATCCAAAGGCTCCTCTTGGTGAATCAAAGCCGTATTCTTGAGGTATGTGATTGTTCTTCATCGTTCTTGATTGGTTTCTTATATCTACTTAGATCTACTTCTCTTTTTTATCTCAGTTTCTTGGATCCATGCCCATTGTGGGTAGATCAAGGTGTGTGGTACCAGTTTTGATTAGTTTTGGTCTTGATATTTTTAGGATAATAGATCTCAGGTGGGTTCTTGAAAAACAAACCCGGTTTTTCTTGAGCGTTCTTGACCATTGTGGTTTTGGTCAAAACCTTCGAGGTATGTGGTTCCATCCCAACTTTCCAAATTTATTATCAATTTATTTGCTTAATTTATTTAAATTATTGATTTAAATTCAATTGCTCAAGTTGTTTTCAATTAAATTGATAAAAACTTGATTCCATTGAATTGAGATATTTGAAATGTGTTTTGGTATAGAAATTTGGGAAAACCCCAATTCCATTGTATTGGGTGTGTTTATGGAAAATTGGTCAATTTAAATTTTTTAATTTAAATTGTGGATTTGATGGAGATGTTTTTAATTAAATTGTTGAATTTAATTGTGGAAATGAAATGTGTAATGATGGAAATGGTTTTGAATGGATTTCAAACTTATGATAATGGATTAAAATGATTTGATAGAAACCCATTGGTTTTATCTTATGAAAGAGGCATGATTTTGAATAAAAACTGTTATGGTTTTAAATGGAATGAAGTTGGAACTTTTGAAATGGAAGAATGGGATTGACCATGTTTTAATCATTTTTAAAATAGTTCACCCATCATGTAAGAGCACATGCAAGACTTAGGTAGTTAGTGAGTTATTTGGATACACTCTATGCTACGACAACATTCTAAAACATACTTGTGGTGGGTCACATCCCCGACAAGTTGGTGACGAGTATCCTTTGGAAAGTGTCATAGGGATGTGTGTATATACATTTTTCTAAGTTCACATAGAGAGTGCAGAATCCTATAACTGGTTAATACTATCGTACCTTTTGGCAGATGACCATGTTGCTCGCTTGTTTATTTATATTTTTGATATAAATGTATGCCAATGCTTCTGAACTACTTTGTGTGCCTGCTAAATTTATATAAACTATTTTATATAAATTTTTTACTTAAACCATTATTTTAGAAATATTCCATCATTGTAAAGCCTTTTCTTAAAATATTTATTTCCATAATTTGAAAATGTATGACATATTTTATTAGAATATGCTTTTGATTTGCCAAACCTGTTTATTTAGAAATTAAAAGCTTTTCATTGGATAATCTATACTTGGCATCGGTTACAAAATCTTTGGTGGGATCCTACTGGGACTAGGCTCACACCCTACTTTTTCCTTTGGGTGTTTTTAGTTTTTCTTTTTCCAGGATCAAGAAAAGGGAAAAGACCTCTTGGATTTGGATCCAGTTGTTGATCTCTGGTCTTGGTGAGTTGTGTCCTTAGGGAATTTTGGAATGTTTTTCCCTTTTTAGTACTTGGGTTGTAGTAATTTGGTCTATTTATGCCTCTTTGTATTCTGGTACATTACTCCCAATGGAGTTTTCTTTTGTTATGCATACTGTCTTGTTTCTTTCACTTTCGCATTGTTGTGGAAAAATCGTTCCCACTTGCATGTTGTGTGATGCCAGGTTCTAGTTGCCGACCTGTGTGGATCGGGAATGCCATTCAGGCTATGTCAGGGCCAGCTCGGTTATTCGGTTACCAGGGTAGATGGGCCGGTTCGTGAAAAAGTGGTATTAGAGGGAGGTTAAGCATCTTTCCTTGATGACAGTATGCTTTTGAGTATTATTTTCGGGACATGGGAGGTATTTGTGATTGAGTGCCTGGCCATCTCTCACCACAATGAACCTTAAGTCACCAGGGTTGGTTAGGGAGATTTGACTTGTGGATTAGTTCTAATATTTTCCCCGTTTTGATTTGGATAGAGTGGAATACAAATCTTGTTATCCCTTCTTTTAAGAATATTTTTCCATGCTAATTAGTTTGGGTGTTAATCTATGTCTTTTTATGTTGTGTTGCATCATGCCTCCGAGAAGACGTGGAGCTCATATCCAAAAAGCGGCTGCTGTTGAACCTCAGCAAGTGATTCCTATTATGGATCTGAGTATGGTTAAGGTCATTGTTGGCACTGTCCAAGATCTGGGACAGGAACCACCTCTAGTTCATGTTCGGTCTCCTGCTATAGATCCTCATAGTGATATTCTCCGAAGTAGTTCTCAAGAGTTCCTATGGCAGAAGCCACCAGTTTTCAAAGGCTCCACTGACCCTCAACATACTGATGAATGGTTGAGTAATATTGAACATTTGTTTGGGTTCTTGGAGACACCTGATGCGATGAAGGTGAAGTGTGCCACCTTCGTACTGGAGGGACCAAGTAGGGGATGGTGGGACACAATGGTGACGTCAGGGAAACATGAGGTTTTGGAGTGGAAAGACTTTAGGGTTCTTTTCACTAACCAGTTATATCTAGAATCAATGGTGTTTGCCAAGGATGTGGAGTTTTTCAAGCTTGAGAAAGCCAAAAAAACAGTGACTGAATACTCAAATCGTTTTTCTGATCTGGTACAATTTTCTCCTGATATTGTATCTAATGAGAGGATGAAGGCTTGACGATTCAAGTTGGGACTTCGATCAGATATCCATTATCAGGTTTTCCTACTGAAGATACCCACTTATGCTGATGTACTGGATAGGGAGATGATGGTTGAGATGGACTTGGCAAGAAAGTCAGGGTTGAAGTAGGTTCTTTTCCCTCCTAGTGGCTGTGTGAGCTCCAATAAAGTAAAACAGAAGTGTGACTTTTCTCATGGCAGTTCTCAACATCAGAGTCATCCCAGACCTTCGGTAGCACCAGGAGGGGCATCATTAACTTGCTATCAGTGTGGAAATCCAGGACATTATAAGAGGGTTTTCACCGAGGCACCCAAGAACTGTAGCTCCTACGGACGTTTAGGGAACTTACGGAGATTCTTCCATCACTTATCTACTCCATGTGGTGGAACAGGATCATCAGCACCTATAGAAACTGTGGGGCAATCAAAATCTTCACGTACAAAAGGATTCCAGCCACAGGCATCCGGAATGAAGCATCTTCACACAATGGAAGAGTCTCTAGAAGTAGCTAATACCGGTCCAGCAACTGTGATAGGTACCATTACTATTGCTTCGTCTTTAGTGACATCTCTTTTTGATATTGGTGCATCTCACTCTTTTATTTCAACCCATCTTGTTAATCTACTTAATCTACCTATGTAAATTTTATCTTGTGCAATGGATATTACTACACCCCTTGGTATAAAGAGAGATAAGGGTCTCTGTAGTCTTGCTTGTTTCTTCTCTCTATCAGATGTTGATCATTCTTGGAGTTTCATGGTTCTTGACATGAAATCTTTTGATTTCATTTTTGGGATGAATTGTCTCATTTCCAATAAATCCTGGATCGATTGTCTTCTTCGACTGTTTTAACTTACCACACCCAGTGGTGTGCCCCTTTTTTCATGGAGAATGGGACCCAAGGTCAAGTAGAGTTGAACCCTCTTATCCATAATTTGGGAAAGTTATATCAGTGTTTATTTTTGATCTGGAGAGAGATTCAATATGTGGTGATCTTCCTCCATTCCTCACTGAGTTTCCCGATGTGTTTCCTTCTGACATCTCTGGTTTGCACCAGTAAGGGAGGTTGATTTCTCTATTGACTTAATGACTGGTAGTCAACCAGTTTCCATTCCCTCTTATCAAATGGCTCCAACTGAACTAAAAGAACCGAATTCTCAATTAGATGATCTTATTGAGAAAGGTTTTATATGCCTGAGTGTATCACCTTGGGCAACACCTGTTCTCTTCACCAAGAAGGTGGATGGTTCTCTTCGCTTATGTGTTGATTATAGAAAGCTCAATCGAGTTACGATAAAGAACAAATATCTATTACCATGAATTGATGATTTGTTTGATCAATTGAAAGGGGCAATGTGGTTTTCAAAAAAATGATCTTCAATCTGGTTTCCATCATTTGAGGATAAAATAATCTGATGTTCATAAGACCGCTTTTCGTAGTAGGTATGGCCATTATGAGTACCTTGTTATGCCCTTAATTCTATCAAATGCTCCTGTAGTTTTCATTGCTTTGATGAACAAGGTTTTCCGTGAGTATCTGGATACTTTTTTGGTATTATTTGTGGATGAAATTCTTGTCCACTCCAAGTATGAGGAGAATAATGTGCATCATCAGATAAAAGTTCAGATTCTTCAAAGGAATCACCGACTTTATGTCAAGCATTCAAAGTACGATTTCTAGATTCGAGAAGTGAAATTCTTGGGACATGTCATGTAGGAACAAGGAATATCAGTTGATCCTGAAAAGGTGACTGCTGTTATGAATTGGGAACAACCATGAAATGTTTTCGAGATTCGGAGCTTCTTGGGATTAGCAGGATATTATCACCAGTTTGTTAAAGACTTCTCAAAATTAGCTTCTCCAATGACTACTCTAACTCGACAGGGAGTGAAGTTTTCCTGGAATGAAAAATTTCAGAGTTATTTTGTTGAGCTAAATCATATCTTAACTACTATGCCAGTGTTAACTATTCCTGAGGCTAGGATAGGTTATGTGGTCTTCTGTGATGCATCAGGTTCATTTTAGGGATGTGTACTCATGCAGGGTAATCATGTTGTTGCTTATGGGTCTCGTCAGCTTAAGACTCATGAGAAGAACTATCCTACCCATGACCTTGAACTTGCAGTTTTAATGCATGCACTTAAGTGTTGGAGACAATACCTTAACTGAGAAAGGTTTACTATGTATTCAGACCACAAGATCTGGAGTTATATCTTCTCTCAAAAATATTTGAATCTTCTCCAAAGGCATTGGGTGGAGTACCTGCAATCTTTCGAATTTGACATTTCCTATACCCCTAGGAAAGGGAATGTAGTTACAGATGCATTAAGAAGTAAGCTTCCATCACAGGCTATGAAAGAATCTTCAGAATAGTGGATTATGATGGCTCTTTTTGCATAGTTTCATATTGGAGTTTAGTGGAAGGCGAATAAAGTTTCTTTAGCCAATGTTCAGTTGAATTCTTCTCTCCTTGAGTTAATTCTTCACAAACAACAACAGGATGGTGAATTCCATAGCATTAGGGACTCTCTTTATGGTGGGGAGACCGACACACTGTGGTCTTTCTCCAAAGACGGTGTTCTGTGTTATCGAAACCATTACGTTGTTCTGTTAGCGGCAAGGAAGAATGTGAGGGGGGGGTTTCCATAACTCTCAGTGGGCTATACACCCAAGAACCAAGAATATGTTATATGACATGTGGTGATAGTTCTGGTGGCCAGGTATGAGACAAGACATTGCTGAGTTTGTATCTCGTTGCTATACATGCCAGCAGCTGAAAGTCGAGCACCAGAAACCTTCGTGCTTGCTTCAAACACTTCCACTCACTACATGGAAGTGGGATGGAATCTCGATGGACTTTGTGTTTGGGTTACCTCAAACCCAGAGGAAGAAGAAAGCGATATGGGTTTTGATCGACAGGCTGACCAAGTCGGCTCACTTTATACCTATTCGAGATACAACCAAAGTTGAGGAGTTGGGAAATATATATTTGAAATAAATTGTTCGTTTGCATGGAGTTCTGTCTACTATAGTATCTAATAGGGATCCTCAGTTTACTTCTTTCTTTTGGAGAGTCCTTCAGGAGGCACTGGGATCTCAGGTCCATTTGAGGACAGCCAACCATCCACAGTCATATGGCCAGACAGAGAGAGCTTTTCATATCCTTGAGGATATTCTCCGCGCATGTGTTCTCGACTTTGGTGGGTCTTGGGATGATCATCTGGGGATAGTTGAGTTTTCTTATTACAACAGTTATCAGTTTGCGATCAAAATGGATCCTTTTGAGTCATTGTATGGTCGTCCTTGTAAATATCCTTTATGTTGGTCAGATATTAGTGACAGTTCCTTGGTAGGACCGAGTTTGGTCCAAGAGACGACAGTTAAGATCTAGTTGATTCATCATATAATGTTGAAAACACAGAGTCAGTACAAGTCTTATGATGATCATCGCCATAAACCTTTAGAGTTCTTTGTTTGTGACCAGGTGTTCTTGAAAGTTTCACCCCGATTAGGTCATCGATGGCTTGGGAGGCAAGGGAATCTTGCTCCACGTTTTGTGGGACATTTCAAGGTTGTTGGCCATGTAGGGAAAGTTGCTTACCATCTAGATCTACCACCACAGCTGACGTCGATACATAATGTGTTCCATGTATCACAGCTGCGAACGTATCTCTCTGATCCATCTCATGTTTTGAGCTAGAATGATATTGATATTGAACTAGATTTATTTGTGACTGAACGACCAGTCAGGGTTGTTGCTTCTGAGACCAAGGTACTTCGTGGGAAAATGATACACCTGGTCCATGTATTTTGGTAGCATGGTTCTAATTCTCATGAGACGTGGGGATGGGAGGCGCTCATGAGAGAGTAGTGGCCTCATCTTTTTGATGTGGAGGCTTCTTCATAGGCTTTCTAGGGACAAAAAGTTCATATGGAGGGGAGGTTGTAATAGCACGTTACATTTTCAGTTATCATATGATGTTTGTAAGTACCTATGTTTTGAATTAAAGACTTGGGGTATGTTTGGGTGATATTTTAAGGAAAACTAAGGGACTTTGGGTTGTGCACGGGCGGCGCACGGTTTGTCAAACCGTGCAGCCAACCCAAGTGAGAAGGGAGGTTGAGTTAGTAGCTTCTGCACGGGTGGTGCATGGTTTGTCTAACCGTGCAGCCAAACCATGCGTAAAGGGTGGCTAAGGCAGTAGCTGACGCTTGGCTAGCACACAGTTTTGTCAAACCATGCGAACTAACTCTGCGGCCACTTAAATGAGGTCCTTAAATTGTGGATCTCACTCGGTTTTTCCACTAAGTTCCTCGTTTGTCCTCTTAAGCGGCTCTAATTCTAGATTTGTCTTCTCCTATGGTCATAGAAGGTTCTCCCATTGTTCCAGAGGAGATCCAAAGGCTCATCTTGCTGAATCGAAGCTGGATTCTTGAGGTATGTGATCGTTCTTCATCATTCTTGATTGGTTTCTTAGATCTACTTAGATCTACTTCTCTTCTTCTCTCGGTTTCTTGGATCCATGCCCGTTTTGGGTAGATCTAGGTGTTTGGTACCAATTTTTTATGAGTTTTGGTCTTGATCTTTTTAGGATAAGAGATCTAAGTTGTGTTCTTGAAAAATAAACTCGATTTTTTTTAGCTTTCTCGACCGTTGTGGTTTTGGTCAAAACCTTCGAGGTAGGTGGTTTTATCCTGACGTGCCAAATTTATTATCAATGTATTTTATTAATTTATTTCAATTATTTATTTAAATTAAATTGCTCAAGTTTATTTCAATTAAATTGATAAAAACTCAATTCCATTGAATTGATATATTTGAAATGGTTTTGGTATAGAAATTTGGGAAAACCCCAATTCCATTGAATTGGGTGTGTTTATGGAAAATTGGTCGATTTAAATTGTTTAATTTAAATTGTGTATTTGATGGAAATTATTGAAATTATATTGTAGAATTTAATTGAGGAAATTAAATGTGTAACGATGGAATTGGTTTTGAATCGATTTCAAACATATGAAAATGGCTTAAAATTATTTAACAGAAACCCATTGGTTTTATCCTATGAAAGAGGCATGATTTTGAATAAAACGTGTTATGGTTTTAAATGGAATGAAGTTGGTAATTTTGAAATGGAAGAAGGGTATTGATCATATTTTAATAATTTTTAAAATAGTCTCCCATCATGTAAGAGCGCATGCAAGACTTAGGTAGTTAGTGAGTTATTTGGATACACTCTACGCTACGACAACGTTCTAAAACATAATTGTGGTGGGTCACATCCCCAACAGGTTGGTGATGAGTCTCCTTTGGCCAGTTTCATATGAACATGTGTATACACATTTTTTTGAGTTCACATTGAGAGTGTGGAATCCTATAACTAGTTAATACTATCATACCTTTTGGAAGATGACCATGTTCCTCCCTTGTTTATTTATATTTGAGATATAAATGTATGCCAATTCTTGTGAACTGCTTTTCATGCCTACTGAATTTATATAAATTGTTTTATATGAATGTTTTACTTAATCCGTCATTTTATAAATATTCCATCATTGTAAATCATTTGTATAAAATATTTATTTCCATCATTTGAAAATGTATAGCATATTTTGTTAGAATATGATTTTGATTTTCCAAACCTGTTTATTTGAAAATTGATATCTTTTCTTTGGATAATCTATACTTTTCATATGTTACGGAATCTTTGGTGGGATCCTACTGGGCTTAGGCTCACACCATACTTTTGACTTTGGGTGTTTGTAGTTTTTCTTCTTCTAGGATCGAGCAAAGTGAAGGGACCTCTTGGAGGTGGATCCAGTTTTTAATCTCTAGTCTTGGTGAGTTGTGTCCTTAGGGACTTTTGGACTGTTTTTCCCTTTTTAGTACTTAGGTTGTAGTACTTTTGGATTTTATGCCTCTTTGTATTATGGTACATTACTCCCAGTGGAGTTTCCTTTTGTTATTCATACTATCTTGTTTCTTTCGCTTCTTCATTCTTATGGAAAAATCGTTCCCACTTGCATACGGTGTGATGCCAGGTGCTAGTCGTCAACCCTTGGGGATCTGGAATGCCCTTTAGGATATGTCAGGGCCAGCTCGGTAATCAGGTTACCAGGCTACCAGGGCTGGTTCATGACATTATTTTTCTTTATTATCTCAACTTTTACATATAATGGTGAGACCCAGCGAGCACTACCACTTGGACAGATGTCATTAGTGATATCAAACTTTTGGATTGTGTTCTTAGGGACTACTATAATGTGGAACCTTCTAATATAGAATCCTAGAATGGAATTATAGTTTTCACTTTACCTATTGACTATGTGTCTTTGTTGAGTACATCTAAATTTTCTTAGTATATGTGATATAGACATATACTTATGTAGCGTTGGTTGGTGTCTTACTATGTATTGTTATACTCACCCAAGCCTTAACTTTTCCCACAAGTGTCATGTATTTTGATGTTGATCCACCATTTGACAGAATCTATGAAGGAATAGGACTAAATATTTTTAGTTAGACCATACATTACAAGGATTGTTCTATAATTATGATGATACTAGGCCATAGTTATTACATTCATGATTGACTTTTTTTAAGACCCATCATGGTGTGAATCTATTTTGACATATTTTTATTTTTTTACTTCCTGAAAAACATTGGTATTTTTAATTACATGTATACATGATTGGTTAATATTAAGTTTTTACCCATCATAATTTCCTAGAATTGGAGATGTGTGCATGCTCACCAGTACATAGATTAAGGCCTCTCATTTTAGTGATATTCCTACACCGTGATTGTCTAAAGAACGTGTCCTATTGGAGGTGGGATTGGGGAGTCTCAGTTTGGGTTTCATGTGTATGGGTTGTGATAGAGAGGTATAAGAAAAGTAGGATCTACAATAGGACTAATGCTTGAGATATTGGTTTAGGGAAATAATATTAATTGTTTTTTAGTATGGATTTATTTCCACAGACTCCAGTTTTGGTGCGGCATCAGACATATACATACATTGGGACTCTAATCACCTTACTTTCGACTTAGTGTATGACAGAATTGATTTTATTGGAAACAATGTTTCATGAATCATATAATAATGGGTTTGTGGTTTCCATAATCTTATTGATTCATCTCTATATATATAATCATTTATCATAGTACATCATGTTTACTTTATAGATTCCTCCACGATGTATTCCATGTCAGATTCTTCAATATTATCATGAAGATGATCTCCTCTATGATGATGTGTCAATACAGGGACCAATTCCAGAGATGTATTCTCTAGGTTGTGCATCATCTATACCATGACCCATAGAGAAATAGATGGTAGCATATTATTAATAGATGTGGTGTACAGTCTGAGAACACATCACAAGTTTCAACGAATGATACAAATAGGGTCCAATTTTACCCCATTCCATCAGTGGATGAGGACTGTCTTGAGGCAGTGACCCATTTATTCCATCTAGACAATACTCCAATGGATTAGGTTTTTATCTTGGTAGATACCTTTCCCCATGGTTCAGATGGCCTATGGTGGGTATTAATGACACAGTCATACATAGAGGAGACTCTATAAGGTTATAACATTGAAAATATCAACATAGGGGAGATCTTTCTAGCAATAAAATTGGTTTTTCATTTCCATAAGCATCAACATATCTAGATGGGAATAATAATAATAGTTGAGTATTAATTGTGGTTTACCATCCATTGTAGGTACTCGATGGATATGGGTTGTGTCATGTTCTTCAGAGCATGCTCCTTGTAACATAATATATATAGAAGAATCCAATCCAATGTTATCCTTATATGAATTCCTATAAATACTATGGTGTTGGAGAGATAAGTGGTGGTAGATTGTTTCTTATATGAGAATACAAAACCTTTGTCTTCTGATAGTGGGAACGTATTAGCATATACATTGACAGTAGGGGCAATATTTTAGTCTTATTTTCCTAAATGTGTGATATGATTATGGAGGAGGTCCTATGATAGAGGTTTAGAGGTTCATCTATCAATGGATGGTTTCATTCAGCCTTTGGATATAAAGTGTTACACATGTAACGGTATATGACATCTTGACAGAGATTATCTGGCCCACCATACGACCGAATGAGAAATTGTGGGTGGGATGTCGAGGAAAAGAAAGTGGTAGAAGAAGCCATGTCAGCTGGGCTAGTAGTCATGGAAAATGAAATTGGAGATAATAAATAGGTGATAGGTTCCTTGATATATTACCACAACCACCCCAAGATGGTCCATGATAGGTTCAGGGATCTAGAGGATAAGGATAGGGACAACTGCATGCAGTAGTGACATATGACCTGGATTCTGTTGGATTGATAATAGGTACAATATGTATCATTTTACATTAGTTTTATTAAATATATATATAAGTTATATTCATTAATTTATTTCCTTATATTATGCATGACCCATATAGATTTGGTATGATCCCCTTACTTGACCTGTTCACTTGGAGACTCGTATTAGAAATGACTTAGTAATCAAACACATGTTCTAAAATTGTGACCTATCTCCTTTATGAGAGAGTTTCTATTGGGGGTTATCATTATAGTATAAATAAAGCAATAAAATTGCATCCTATGTATGGAGTTGTCTTCCATAGTTCATTCCCATTTGGACTATTTTAGGTGGAAGATATGGTGTGTTTATAGTGACAATACATGTTTCTCATTTATTATGTAATGAAAAATTGTGTAGCACATGAATGACGCATGACTATGAGAGTGAAACAAATTATTCACCATTTTTATATCATGACCATTGGATTACTGATTGTTATGAGTTTCATGTTTCTTGTAGTTGTAGAGGATTATGTGGAAATCTTCAACAAGTATGTTCTAGGGTTACCTCCTATCATGAGATAGACATCCGCATTGATCTAAACCATGGTATGACAAAGATATTTATTCCCAAAAATAGGATGGGTACTATATATTTTCATGAGATGATGGTGTATTCAAAGGAAATTTAAAGTAAGGGATTTGTTAGAACCATTGTTTTAGACTTGGTATCTTAGGTTGTGATCACCAAGAATTTAAAGGGATGATAGAGGTTATATGTGTTATACGGCCACATGAATCAGGTGACCATGATGAAAGTGTATCCATAATTGAGGATCAATGACCTATTTGCTTAGTTGAGAGGGGAATAATGGTTCTCAAAGGATGGACTCAGTCTATGCTATAACCAATTGTGAGTACGATATTAGGATATACAAATGATGATGTTGAGATGTCTATATGGTCTTTATGAGTACTTGATGATTCTGTTTGGAATTAATAACACCCAAGTAGTGTTCATTGGACTCATTAAATGTATCTTTCAGACATTAATATAATGATTCATGGTAGTCCATATCAAATTTTTCATTATCTAATGGACATCCAAGGAGGATCACACGAGACACTTGGTGGTGGTTCTAGATGTACATTGAGAGAACCAGCATTATGGGATGATCTTGAACTACAAGTTATTGATTCTTGTAGTTATAACTATGGGAAATGTTATCTCACTAGATGGACTTGAAGTGGAAACTTCCTTGGTTCAGGTAGTTTTAGATCGAGAACCACCAAAGAGTATGACTAAGGTATGAAGCATCCTTGGGTTATCAAGCTATTACATGATATTCAAACTAGTATTTTTAGGGATATCAGATCTCACTAGAGCTTTGAATGGGAAGAGGAAATATTTTTTGAGGAAAAAGAGGTCCAAGTATGATTTTCAGTCATTGAGGTATAGTTTTAGAATCACTCAGATCATGATATTTTTAAAGGAGGGTTTCATGTATGTAGTGTTCTGCAGTGCATCCGAAATCATGATTCGTTGTGTTTTGATGTAGTGGCAGGTGATAATTGCCTATGGTTCACTACAGATGCGGACTCAAAGGAAGAACTATGTGACCCAAAATATCATTTTGATTGTGATGTCCATTTCACTAATTATTTTTTCACAATATCAGATGAGATAATATTTTTCATCAGTTCTGATCCTAAGAGTCTCATATATATCTTCTCTAAGAAGGATCTCATCTTAAGATAGATGTAATGGCTATAGTTTGTGTTGGATTGTGAATTAACGATTGAATTTTCTCTTCATAATATGAGAATATAGGAATATTATCTTAGTTAGAGATCTTTTTTATAGATGTTTATCGTGGTGTCTAAGCTTTTGGCCTCCTTATATTTATCCACTGTGTATGAATACGGGTCATCATACCTCCACTAGATGGTTTTCAAACATCAATTATTATATGATTTTTCAGAGGAACAACATTATGATGATGACTCTAAGACCCTATATATTTAGATATCCATAATACATGATCCTAATGAATTTCTTAGTTGTGGGGAGAATTTCAATGGTTTCATAGGATGAATGGTGGTACCATTGACACTGTGAGAGGAGTTTAAGAGATTGTTTCCTACACACCCATTGGTGTTACATCCTGATGTGGAAACTTTGTATGAATCCCATTAACATTAGATTTTTTCATGG
Source organism: Viscum album (assembly GCA_963277665.1). Classification (NCBI taxonomy): domain Eukaryota; kingdom Viridiplantae; phylum Streptophyta; class Magnoliopsida; order Santalales; family Viscaceae; genus Viscum; species Viscum album. The sequence goes on along the minus strand of OY728152.1, from coordinate 859,373,685 downwards.
ATGATAAATGGATTTGATGATTTTGACTCTCAATGCCTCACTTATCAGTAAGAGAAAGCTGAGCACTACGTCTAGTGGGCTTAGCTCAACCCCTTAAGTTACTGAAGTGGAAGTGGTATTTGATATTCATGTAATTCATGATAAAATTAACATGTATGTCCAGGGTACCTGATTTGAATTGGGTGATCATATAGTAGCTCACTAATTCATCCCACATTTTAGCTATTTGGGAGAATAGTTTGGTAGAGAACATAGGGTGCCTCTACATGTAAGAGAAATTCTGACCCCATTGAGTTCAAATTAAAATCATCTATAACTGTGTTGCTCGAATAAAATCCTAATTTTGGAAGTGATTTTAGAAGGATTTTGGGAGTAATTATATCAACAGAACCATGTTGCACCCCAAAATTGATAGAAAGATGGATTCAACCATTCTAGTTTTGGAGGACATGTTGCGAGGTTTCATGTTTTTCTTTTCCAATTGTTGGGAGGATCACCTTAAAATGGTAGAGTTTCCATACAAAAACAATTTTAATTCCACCATCAGCATGGAAACATATTGACATTTTTTATGGGTGGACCTGAAGGTCACAACATTACTGGACTGACCCTAGATAATCAACACTTATGGGACCAGAGATGGTGTGAGAAATTATTGAGGAGGTATAGATCATCTAGGAGTGGATAAAGACGGGAAAAATACATCATATTTATTAATATATTAAAAAATAAGTTCATTGGTGTTTTAGGAGGGATACCATGTATTCCCATGGGTTTCACATAGATGTGGATTACATTTATTTTTTGCGGTGGAAATCTATCTTTGAGACTCATTGGCACTTTCCAGATACTACGTAGAATTTTTGAGTTGGCATACCACTTATCTCTACATAAACTATTATACAGAGAAGATGATGTATTGTACATGTCATAGAAAATGAGTTATGTGAATGAACAATATCAGGACATCATTTAGAGAAATATGGACATCGAGTATAGAGTAACATTTGGTGAGTCTGTAGTGGATATTTTTGATGGGAATGGGATAATCCATTGTGGGTGATCAATTAAATTTTTGAATATATATTATAATCATAATAATATTTTGGAAAGAACATGGGTGTTGTAGTATAAGATTCGTAATTAGTAACCACATATCCTTTTGTTGCCCTTATTTTAGATTTTTGGGACGTAAATCCTTATGTTGGGTTAATTCATGGACCCGTATTTTCCATGTTTAATTGGATATTGTTTGGATTAATTTCATCCCTATTGGTTGAGATGGAATATGATTCAAGGACCAATGTTCCCAGAATAAATGGGGCTTAGATTTTATTTTTGAGGGAACCATTGTGTTGAAAATGTAGGTTTTAACCTAGGGGAAATGTTACCATGATCATGGTGTGACATTTTTTGAATTATTTTACTTATCATAATATTAAGAAAGTAATTAAATAATTTATTTGTTTATGTCATTGACAGAATGGTCTATCATATTCAATAAATAAAAAATTATTATTAGTTCAATGGTTTAACAAAAAACCTTGAGATCCAATGTACTATTGGATGGTTGTCGAATGAGATTATACTATAGTATGAAGACCGTATTAGAGATCTAAGACCACTATGAGACAAACATATAATATCTTGATGATGGTCAAGATGAAGCAATCTTATTAATTATAGAATTATCCAAATCAAGGTAGGGAAATTTTTTATTTTGTTTCTTTCTCTATAACTAATTCCTATGATGAACCTGAATCAATAAACTAATTTATTGATCTTCATTTTGGTCATCTTGAATGATGGGAATATTTTTGGGGTTATATTGGTCTAATTAATTTGTGATTATTGATTACTCTCTTGTTTTTCTATCACGATGGGCCATGTTCAGCACAAACAATATCCTATGATTGTTACTTTTGTTTACAGTTGTTCATTTTTTTGATATTTCAAAATTTACTGAATTCATTATCCTTTTGGACCCCAATTCGACGTATACATTAAAATAAAACATTGCACACATAATTCATGGAATAATTGTTATAGATATTAGATCCAGGATTAGTACAACATGGCGGTTGTGGGACTATGACTTTTGTAGAGAATTTCATATTTCTAGATACTCGATTTATTATTCTAAGGATTAAAATAATTAACATCTTAAAAATCCATTTTCAAAATGAATTATGGGGTTGAATCCCAGTGTTAGACAATGATGAGGTTCAGATGATGATCTCTATTGATTCAATTAAAGGGAGATGTGAAAAGGTTGCTATAGGAGCAGCACCCGATTTAGGAACTAGATATAGAAATTTTTAAAATTCATGAGTACATGGAATGTAACATAAAAAAAACACATAGTGTGGTCCCCTCTCAATATTAGTTTGATTTTCAGAAAATATATGATTATCACACGGTGTGGGACCCCTCCCTAATAGATCATCATGTACCTTAGAGTGTACAATGACACTAGATAGACTAAAGAGGAATGGGAATGTCATATACTCAAACATGGACATGTCCTAGACAATATGTATATACGATAATCAATGTACTATTACATGGGAAGATGTACACATCCATGATCACACCATGTAATCAAACCCAGACATAGACAAAGGCTATTTACATGGGAAAGGATAGGGGTCGAAGGGACCTGTAATTTTACCCTAATACACATCATATGCACTCATCATGTTGCATTGGAAGTCATTTACTCTATATCTTGGTCAAGATTCATCAAGGTTCATTCCTTATATACATTCCTTGAGGGTTATAATTGAATCACCTTCAACATATAGTACAGTTATACCATCAGTTGATCTTCAGGGATATTGTTTCTAGAATCCCTTATTGAGGGCCAGTGTGATATCCCCTATTCATATTTTTGTCTTATATGGAGTTCTTGGTATCATCGAGAGGAACAATATGTTGGGACTTATCCTCTACATAGTCTGTTAATCTTGATTGAGTTACTTGTATACCCTATGGGAAAGGTAGTGATCTTTATCTGTGTATTATATCACTCTGTATATTCATCATATACTTAGAATGGAATGACCCAATGATCACTACCTTTTTTATAGACATCATTAGTTCTTTCATACTCATGTATTGTGTTAACCCAGATGAGTGATATGTGGAACCTTCGAGCTTGAATCATTGGTTTGAATTATGAATGTGACATTAACTCTAGATTGTGTGTATTTTTTTAGTAGATGTGGATATTCTTATTATTTTTTTTATAGAAATATACTTCCCTATATCTGATTGTTATTATTTTTTATGCATTGTAGTTTTGGAATGTCCTAATTGGTATTGTTATACTCACCACTACAAAATATTTTCACACATGTATCTTGTCTTGTGGAGACGATCATCCTTTTCACATAGTCCTAGAGGGACCAGGACAAGATGGTTTATAGTGAGACAAGATATACTGAGTTGTGTTCTTCTGGTATCTTAATAGAATTATCTATGTTTTTACTTTTTTGGTTGGTCTTTTTTTCGGACTCTTAGTGTGAGATTTTATTTGGCCATGTTTAAATTACGTCATGTAATACTCTGGTTTTAGGATTTTGATTTATTCATTCATGGTTGTTTAGTTTCATTATAATTCAACATTTTATAGGCTTGGATATGTTTTTTTATGTGCATGTACATAGACAATGGAATCTAATTTTAGTGATAAGCTTAGTCAGTGTGTGTCACCAGCCTCTAGCCTATTGGAGGATTCCTTAGGGAGTTGTGGAATGGTCCCATTGGGATGTGTCATGATATTATATTATTTATTGATTCCACATAATTTAATTATATATTCATATTTTATCATTGTAATTATTGAGTTTTATTCTTAATCTTTTCTCAATAATTCCCAATGTTCCAAATAAAACATACACTCCACATTGTTGGCACCTATGTAGGGTGAGTTCAAACATACTCCGAATTATATAACACATACACTAATAATAAAATTCTACATAATTAAATGTATATTCATACCAACACTCCTTATAGAATATAGGGATGTTGTAAAAACATAGCAGGTTATTCACCTCATAAAAATAAAATTTCAAAAACAAAAAATGTTTCACCAAATCTACCCAAACTATCATTGGGACTTATCAAATATCCAAAACCCTCCCTTAAAATAACATATAAAATAATTTTAGTAGGTCTTGAATAGTACACTAGGATATATTATTCTAATTATGTTTTTCCCCTTTCTCCAATTTATAATGAGTTCAATAATTTCAACTATTTAACTTCAATACATTCATATTTTCAAAACCATTGAAAATAATTATGATTATATTCTTCACTAATTAAGGGACTTTAGTATATAACATATTTACACATATATAAAAATATCCTATAATGTTATTTCTTTCTCATATAATAATATTATTTTATTGTTCACACACTATAAAATTTTTCCTAAATTCATTACATGCTGACATGTAAAATTCCACTATATTTTTATGGATTCCAATTATTATTCTTCTTATAAATTATTTATCAGAAACATATTAAATATTCATTTAATGGGTTGACGCTCAATAAGTATACCATGTCTTTATGGAGAGCCTCTACATAATATGCCAACATAAGATATATCTACTTTTTATATTAAGGGGATGCAACTCTTAATCATATATCACACAATATCATTCTTCATATTGAATACAAAAACAAAAGAGATTTATTCATGAAATAAATTGAATTATTCCTATATCACAAATTATCCTATCCCAATTATTTATTCAAACATTATACTTCACTCATTATCATGTGTCCCATTAATATATAGTATAATAAATAAATGGTATTGATTCTCCACCTAAGATTCATTTGAGAAGGGTGGAATCACACATTCCATATATATGTTCCATCTAACACATAACACTAGGAAAAAGTGGGATAAACCCTTTTTAGAAAACACAACTGAAAATATTAGAAAAATGAGATGACCATTGATATTCTGTCATATGATTCCATTAATGAAATTCCTTCTCTAGGGGTAATTTTTAATAAATTTTTGGAGGTTTCATGTACATAAACTCTCTTGAACACATATAACAAAAACAATAATGTGCATGTATAATTCCTTTTTTTCTATTTACCTATTCATTTTTAAAGATTATAAATAATCAATAAATTTATTTAGATACCCAATACCATACCCCATACCCATATTTCACTGGGGTTATCCTTATTTGGATATTTAATGAAATTGAATATTTCATGAAGAATAATTTCATTTCAAATATCCCACTAATGGGATGATATTTATCTCCCATAAACATTGTTTCCCTGATATGGAAGAAAAAAACTATTGTGGGTATAACATAGATCTTCCAATAGATCCTTTTTTTGAGAAATAAAGCTAAGAGAATTATCACATTCTATAAAATCCAATTTATTAATGTGTAAATAGTCTATAACCCCTTATAAAATAATTTTTCATGAATGCATAGATATGAAAAACAATTAATATAATTTAATTATTATCAATTATAAATTCATTATTTGATGGAATGTGATAATTGATATAATATATTTGATATGTTTGATTGTTTTCACCTTACTATAATATTGAGTCATATTCTACTAGAACAATCCTTTTAACTAATGTATCTTTAAGATTTTGTTTAGTATTTTCTTTTTTTGTGGAATCTCACTTCATTAATTCCTTTTTGATATAGAGATATAATATTTGATTATTTAATTTTCTAATTTGAGGTTTTTATAAGAAAAAAATAAATTAAATCTAAAAACCAACTCTTTGGCGAGGCTTAAACTTCCACGCACTACTAAAACAACTTTTAAGAATCAAATTTTGGGTTGAAATTCAAATACATCCAATAGAGTGCCAATAAAAATTAAAATTTGGATATCCCATTCCTAAATTGATTATATTTTAATATTAAAACATCTTGACTTTTTATGGGATTTAGGAACATTTTACAGTAGTCCATGATGTATCCACTTTTCCATAGTAGAAGAATCTATTTCTTATATGCTGAATATCGATTTCCGCTCTCTATATTGGTTTCCTTAGAGGTTTTTATTCAATAAAATTAATCACTTATTAATAAAATAAGTTAGAATTGATTTTATACTTTATATGTTTCTCATTTTTTTGTTGAACATTATTATCTTTAATATATAATTCACATATGGGAGGTTTATATTAACATTTATCAATGAAAATTTATTTTTATTTTACATATTAATATGTTTAAATTATTAAAATCCCTTATTAAATGTCAAATTCTTGATCATATGTGATGTATACTTTTTCTCATCAGGATTCCTTTAAACTAAAGGAATAATCCCCCTGTATATAGTATTTCATGAAAATAATCATACTAAATTATTTTACCCAAAATTAATAGTCATATTCTAGAACGTATAATAGAACCATTATCATATAATAAGTTTATTGGATTTAGTTTATATAGTCTACTCATATCCACATTTCTATGATTTTGGATTGGTAAGATACCTCGTTATACTCATTTGTGGTGGTAATTTAGTTGAATTTATCACATGAATACTTTAATTAATGTTGGGATTCAAATACCATTTATCAAATATTTTTTACTAGTATTTGAATTTAAATATACACATTAAGTTCACAATGATTACGCCCTGTAATATTATACTGTGTTCTGCAATAATATTTTGTGGGATCTGAAGTTGATTGATTTTCAAGACGATCTCCAACTCAATTTCAAACAATATATAATTCCTAAAAAATCTGGACCCACATATGATTTTTTGGTAGCTATTATTTTGCCAATATTATGAGAAGTACAAAATAATTATTATTTTACATTATTTAGTTTCACTTTGAGATCAATAAATTAATGTTTAAAAATAAAATTAATTATAAAATAATACCACGTTATTTTTTTGATCCTTCTTCAATGTATAAATGTGAAGATCATGTATTTTCTTTGAAAACACTATTGATTTATCTTTTTCTTTCACCATTTATTATTTAACATAATATTGTAAATAATTTTCATCCATTGAGACATTATGAATCTTCTCTAATGTTTTGAATATTTCACTAAAATCATTTTCAAATATATAATTCTTAAATTAAAATAATTTAATGTATTCATGAATTGTTGAAATTTTTTCTATATAATATGTGATTTCATCTTCATATAATTTCATAAGCTTTGTAATAGTTTATTAATAAATCATATCCTTTTGTAATTATTTTCCATCATATTAGATGATGCATCTAGTGGTGGCATCTCATCATTTTTACATCCGATGAATTTAAATATTAATGTACATATAACAATATGGAATTTATTTATATAATAATAATTTTAATGGTAGTTCTATTTAGAATATTCAAAAAAATATGATCATAATATTAAATTTATTCACTATATGAATATTAACCTCTAAATTTAACTAAAAATGATCTTCATTAAGATTATATTCAAATGTTTTCCTTCATAATTTTATAATTTTTGTGTATTTTTTACTCTATCTTATTCATGTTTCTCATGATCTCATTTGATACCTGTAAATATATACTATTAATTATGGAGATGGAATCTTCCAGCAATGAGAATATTAAACTCTCTTAAAAATTTCTTCATTTATACATATCTTTTGATATAGTTAAAATAATAGGGAAACATAAAAATAATTAAAGGGACTATTATACATATAATTAATAGTAATTATTTTTTTAGATTACTTTTTGATAAAAACTACTATCTGTACAAATTTATATAATTAATATAATATTTTTAGGCACCTTAGAGGTGGGAGTGAATCATGTGTTTTATAATTTTAAAAAATTCTAGTTACATCATGTAAACTATAGAAATCTATTTATACATTGAAATATAAATTTGGTTAATAATTTTGGATATTTTTTTGTAGAACCTACTAAGCAGCTATGTTTAATGCATTACCTAAATGAGAAATATCAGAAGTGTTTTTCCATGTTTCAAACCCTCTCGGGAAACCTACCCTTGATGTACATTGGTCACATGGGGAATGTAATATCCACAAATATATTATAATAAATATGAATATAGTTTACTATGTATATTCTTAAAACCATGAAAACCATAATAAAGTTGTGTGAGATCACTACATTACTAAAGTGATTAATATAGAATCCCACTACGCATAATTATGGTGGAATAAAACTTGTTCTTTTTATCTATTAATTATCCTCAAATATATAAATAAAACCAAACATGTGTGTTAATACATCAACATTAGATCATCTCCTTCCTTAAATAATATTATTCCACATGAAATGGTTATTTAAATAATATACATGAAACATTTCCAATGGTATTAAGCTTACATCCTAGTTCTTCTAAATAGTATCACTAGGTTCTCTAAATAACATCTCGACAAAACATCCCAAATAATATTCTATATCTATTAAATCATATTATTCAATAAAAGGACCAACCTTAACTAATAATAATAATGTTCAAAAGATTGATCATTTCCCTTCATCATCATCCTCCTATTTATAGCCTCAACTCGTTATCTAATAATAAAAAATAGTTGGCTTCATCATTATTTACATTCAATAAAAAAATAATTTTCACGATGATCTCTATATAAAATCATTATTTTTATTTATTTTAGATTAATTCAGTATTTTTTTAACCCATGTTACATTCAAACCTTAAATCTTATGTTCTTTTTCTACGTTTTTAATTTTATATGTTGGTTACTATGAAGTAGGGATTTTTATATTAGATATATTAAATGTCACATAAAATATTTTTGGTCAATATTAGTTATTATCTAAATGGATTTAATGTGGTTTTCCTCCGATGATACCATTCCAATAAACATGAATAAATAAACTATATGTGTCTCTAAATTTCCAATTGAACACTTTTCCAAAAATGGTTTACTCATATAGAACACCATGAATAAACTTTTTTTTTCTCTACTGTACATTTTCTCAGTTGAATAGACATCATATAGTTTCATCACGTTATATTGAGATCTTCTCATATTATTCTCATAATTTTCTCAAAAATACATATCTTTTAATTCATTCACAATAAATATACTTCATGTAACTATTTTTCTTTTTTACATAATACAGTAACTCCAAGTATATTCATAAATTTATATTTCCCCATACTGAACATATACCATCAAAAAATAATTTCATTGAAATGATTAAAATGGGGAATATTTAATTATATAACTCTTTCTAAAATGGATTTACATATATCATAGCATTATATTAGTTCAGAAAAATCACAGCCATCATGAATCAAATTCATATTTAATATTTATCACTAAATATGTCTCAAACTAACATTATGGGTCATTGTTATATTGAGAAAATTCTATTGTGACACTAAAAGCCTACCTCCACCATGAGAGAGCCTAAAAAAAGTCATCAGGTAGGTAAATCACACACATGGGAGGCCATTTCATATGGAGCATATAGACATGCACGCATCTCTAAATACCAATAAATTGATTAAACATAAAATATATTGTACAAAAAATGAATAAATTTACCTATATCCTACATCAGATAATGAAACAATACATCAAAACCTAATAGTCCAAAATATAATTCAATTAGAAAATTTAAAAAACAATCCAACTAGCTGGAAGGAGGAAAATTAAATCAAATGAAAATACTAGTACGAACCACATTATAACATGTTAACTATCTCCAGCCTATATCTTCTCCACCTAGGACCCCATCAAGTTGTATTTCATCATCATAAGACACAAACTGTGTATGATAATCCCATTCATGGGTGAGTATAAAAATACATATTAGGTTACCCATAAGACAGTAAACATAATGAATAAACATTCTAGTTATCATTTTATCATAATGGTATTTAAATTATTGTATTAGAAATAGAAATAACAATACGCATTTATTATCACACCGGACACCATGTCTCATAGATGAATCCACCATACTAGAAACCACAATATTATGATCAGGGAATCACGTTTTCACTTATCTAGAAGAACTCACTCTATGAGCCATGATATTAATTAGGGAACTCATATTAGAGGGTTTTCTCTTCATGCTTCACCAAATAAGTACTCATTGAAACTACCAAAGTATTGATACATAGAGAGGGAATCTCATCAAAGGAATATGGGGAACACAAGACCATACATGTATGACCATGACAATTAGGGTATAATGTAGAAATGTACTTTGTTCATAGTTATTCTTAAAACCTAACCTATGGAAGATGAAGAATTGTTAAAGGATCACACCCCAGGTCAAGAGTAGTGATTCACAAATTAAATTCAAGATAAAACCCATAAAGAAGACAAAATGCATTTATAATGGTGAAATGAATCAATGAAATCTCATGTGGAAGGACCTATGGAACACATCGAGCTATTTATAGTCTAAAATTAAGAGTTGGAGGTCCTAGAAAGTCCCTAGAATATTTGGGTGTTGTGTATATGGAGTACATTGTATTTTATGCCTACCGAGGGTCTACCCAAGTCTTCACCATCTCAGAAAGTATGTATTTCACCATTTATAAATCATTTTTTATAGATAAAAGTTATGTAGAGGCCAATATAGGGCTATAAGTGTGATTTATGCCTGGTTCAATATATTTTGGATTATGATCATGTAAATTGGGTTGTGTCCCAATACTATATACATGACCTTGTACATGACTCGTTCATAGTAATGACGAATTCCCATATACTATTTCATAGACTATATGTCTAACCATGTCTATTCCCATTAACACTGGGATTCATGCAGAGTCGCCAATCTTGGCTAACATTTCATGTGACATGTGTCATAGGACATGTGAATTTTTTTCTATTTGGGTAAACACTATATCCATAGGAGGGTAACACATTGGGTGTGTTCATTAGAATACAGTCAGTGTAATATAGTTTAATTAAAAAATATTGTACCCTAACACATCATTATATTTCACTATTATTTCCACAAAATCCTCTATTATATTCTTTATTTATAAGTAATATCAGTCTGGTTGATCACATCTATCATAGTCGTAATGATTCTGGTAACCCAATCCTCAAGGGAATGCTCATATTTTAGAGAATGATGTTTCTATATACCAAGCATAAAAATTTGGAATAACATCCTGGCCCTAATCAACATCTGATAATCCATTATCATCAACATACCTGGACTAATTAATTGATAATGAGCCCAAACCTATAGTGATAGTCCATTTCACCAATGATCAGTGACACAATGATCAACCATGGGGTATTATACCAAAAAATGGCCAAATGAAATATTTGTGATGAATATTTTATTGATGGGGAATTAAATGAACAATCCTAATAAGAGTATAAACCATTATCCATTTTTTGGGCTCTCCTCGTATCATTTCCATTATAATGATGAATGAATAACCCATAATAAATAATAAAATACCACAAATTTCTATCTTCATGAAGAACAGAATACTCTAGATAATTGATAGACATGAAAATCAATCTATTAGAGGAGTTTATTTGAATTCATCATCAGAAAAACTTGTGGGGTTTAAACTAGTAAAAATAAACCTACCTTGGGATTGGATCGATAAATAATGTATAATGGTCCCACATCCCAGTCATTGGTGAGATCTACAATCATTTATTAGAACAACAATTTCCAATCCATGATCAATCATTTATTTTCCAAGAATTATCCTTTTACAGAACTTCTCTAAATGTCACAACCCTCTCCACATAATGTCAAACCTTCCTTGTTCAGAAATGTGAGATGAAGGAAAATGACCCCTAAGTCCCACATCCAGTAGGCCCTAGGTTAGAGACTAGCACCGAGGGTGTGGAAAACACACAGATGGGAGGCTTTAACCTCTAAGAGAAAACTTACAAAATAGGGAGATAATATAGAAATCAACCAACACCTTCTCAGACTGTGATATAAAAATAAACCCATGTACACATATTTAATTTTATTCAAGAACTAATACAACTGAATGGGAAAACATCGTGTACAAAAATAAAGTAAAATAACAACAACCATGAATCCCAAACAGCTCCTATAAACCACATGCTAGAAGTAACCAGTCTAATCTCCAACCTTTTCTATGTTACATGAAGAATAGTTTATGTAACAGTGGGTGAGTATAATAGTATACTCGGTAAGATCCTCCCCTGGTCCTCTCTTGAAAAAGTAAAGGAATCATGTTATAGAAATGTGAATCAACATGTGAAACATACTTGTCACAAAAACTAGTACACTATGTTCTTACTCTCACCTTGTCTACTTTCAAGAAGTATCTCATAAAATATTATAAAATATTGTAATGAATATCAAGGGTACCCCACTTCAACTTCCCCCCATGTTTTCTTCTTTTCCCCAATGTCCTATGTAATAAGCATCTCTCTATAAACATGATAGCCTGAAGACACCTTGGGGAGCCCAATAATGTGAACATTCGACAACACAAAGAATTTCCCATAGACAACTAGGTGAAGCACCAGATCATCCCAAAACAATAAGTAACTAGTTAGTTTTCAAGATCCAACACATCTCTCCTAACACTTACCATCGTTGTGAATTATACCTCAATCCATTATGATCCATTCATCGAGTAAGGATACTCAATCCATCACATCCAATACATGTTACACCACTAGTAGTCCATAGTATACTAAATCTAGAATATATTTGTGTTAATAAAAACAAGACATTACATCACTCTACAAATATATATGTGGGAAACTAACATATATTTTTACAAAAAAAAAGTAACTATAATGAGAATAGTGTAGGGCTAAAGGGGGTAGTCAGTCATCCATACTCTTACCAGGATGTTGTGGAAAACACCCCTAGGGATTAGAATCCCTAGGCTTTTAGTCACCCTAACTAATTGGTTGGGGTATCATATTGGTACAAAAACGTACATGATATAATAATGATCTCAACCAGACTATGGGAATAACCTATTCTTAGACGGAACTGCATATAACATCTCTCGGACACCTGACTGCCACAACTATGACTAGATTTATTATAAAAATACAACCATTTAAAGTGGTTTTTTAAAATCATCATGCTCTGTTTAATTAGTTTCAGTCTCCATGTTAATAAATTATTTAACAATTTATTTACCATTATCATTCCATAATACATTTCACTTGAATCACCCCAAAAAGTTTTATTCCATCTAGGCATAACCAAGACCATTTTATATTTCAATTAAATTTTAACATTTCCATTGAATACCATAAAGCTATAAACCTATAGGTTAACATCATTTATTCAATAATTTATTAAAATCATTATCACATTCCCATAATTCCAGGTGTTCTAGAAAATATATTCTAGGCTTCCAAACACATGGGGCACAACACGGGGAGTAGGTGAACAACCTATCGAGTCTTTACAATCAATATTTGGAGTACATGTCCATACATCATTGAGAAGCTAATCATGGAACACATGTGTCATACCCCACATGTCATCACTTATTTTGGAAGTATTGGAATAAATACCATCTATCTAAAAGATGTGGGGAATATAATGAAGAGAATCAAAAAACTAGCATCAATATGGATCCAACATTCGCAACCATCCTGTTTCATTATCTACGGTGTCCTCCCCGACACCCATATGCATAAACCGATACATATCATCACCCTAGGAGTCAACTACCAATGAAAATGGGCCTCCCTACCCCACATACCACAACATACATTTCGGATCACATCATATTACAAGATGTGAGGAAAAAAACAATGTAACGCAACTCTGGGGCCCAAACAAAGATTTTATCCTTCACAAATAACAATCAATAATGACCCCAAAGAATATGAATCTTGGTTGTTACAAGTAAGAGTGTACCTCAAAACTCGACCAAGCATTATCCTTTATCAAAAAATTGTTATTTAATCCATCTTGAATTAACAGAATCATTATTAGTAGGTTCTATGTATGGAAACCTAAACAGAAACTTCCATAGCAATTAGAAATTAAGTAGAAAAGCATATTACATCAATTTTATGATCATAAAATTACTACAACAACCAAATTCATTTAAATGGTCCTTTATCTTTGTCAAATTAATTCCCAATTAATCCCAGCTTTATGTTCACGACCAACATCCATCAATAATGACATGGTAAACAAGCAACACATTTATATCTCAATATCTATAAAATCAAGAGGCAACAACATACGATTGAAACCAATGCTTTATTCTAGATAAAATATATATTATTTCAATTCCATTGTGATCTAGTGGATAAATCATTCTAACTCTATAGTATCCCATGAAATTAATAGAGTAAACACAAACCCCCTACCCTAAAAGGTATCTAAAATTCATTGCATGAGAATGATCAATCATAATAGATCACAATCACCTCTCCTGTAATGAATTCATTCACCCAAGGACGTTGGGGAATGACACCATCATATAATAAAAATGAAAGATACATTTTTAACATAGAGAACACATGCCGTAAAAATGAAAAGAAGAATTAGAAGGAAATATATAGAACCTAGAAGAACAAAGGTAGAACATTTCTTACATCAAAGACTGGTTGATACTTCCTTGTTTCACTGATTGAGTGGGTGTGCATAAGCAGTAGGAAAAAAATAGGGGGAAACAATCCCATGATGAATGTCTGATTTCATAACTCCTATGAGAATGTGAGGTCTGAGAATTTCTTGCTAGAGGAAGACAAATAAAGAAGAATAAAGAGAAGTGTATCTCAACCTCAAAATGATATAAATAGTTCATTTTCTTGGATACATTTTAGATTTACCACTAAAAGAGGATAATATTAAACAACAAAGTTTCACCATGTAAAGGAATCCCTATATTAGAAAAATTAATATAGGAGTTATGGGAATTGAATTAGACATAAATCCCTTAAATAAAGGCTTTAAATTTGTTTTATGTTAATGGAAATATTAAAGGGGAGAAGCTGTTGGAATTTAGAGAAAAACTTTCCTTTTGGGAAATTGAATGACACGATTCTGGAAACACTGTTCAAGCCACCATTTCGGAAATTTTGAAAAGGAAATGATACCATTTATGAAAAAAAATTCATGAAACCATTATGGAAATTTGGAAAAGGATATTAAACAATTTTTTAAACATTGTTTGTGACACGATTCTAGGAATTTGGAAAATGAAATGAAAGCAATATGGAAACATTTTTCATGACACCATTATGGAAATATGAAAAATGAAATGAAAATGTTATAGAAACACTCTGTATTAAATATTTATGTAAATTTGTCAAAGTAAATGTTATCATTCATGAATCACTATTCATGAGAAAATTCTGGAAATTTGGAAAAAGAAATGAAACTATTCTATAAATAATGTTCATTACACCATTCTGGAAATAGTGTTCATAAAACAATAATTTTGAAAAATTGTTGGGAATAAGTCACCAAGACCTCCTAGAACACCTCCAATACCATATTTCATCAATGGAATGGACCGGAGGTGTTTGTTCCATTACATTAGATACCTCTCAAAACATTCATTTACTAAAGAATTCAAAACCAACCCAACTAGAAAATGAGATCTGAGAAACCACCCTATAGGATACCTCTCAAGATGCTCACAAACAATGGAGCTCACCCACATAAAATCAAAACATGTGAAATAGAAAACCCACAACCACCTCGTAAACACTCTCCCATGGGAGGTTCCATGAAAAAGGGAGAATACCACTATATGATATAAAATGGATCCATCTCATAACTAAGAATAGTCTATAAAAAATGATCATTATTATAGGAAAAGGTATAAACGTCAAATTTCATGGGGAACATAGCGTGTATATACAACACATGTTCTGAGGTACTCTCCTCTACACCACTATGACTCCACAAGACACAATCCAAGGGAATATAATGCTCGAGAAACTTCTTATCCTTGATATCCTGGATCTCTACATGCCACTCCTCGATGGTGGCATTCTCATTAACATTGATATCTCCCCAATCAATGTCATGAAAGTCCTTATGAAGATAATGACGGAGCTGCAACACATGGAAAACATCATTTATCTTACTAATCGACGTGGGATTTGCTACCCGATATGCCATGATGACAACATGATCCAACACCTCAAAATCTCCATCAAACCTGGGAGAAAGCATAATCCCACGATCAGACCTTTTCTTACGATGACGGGGAGTCACCTTCAAAAACATGTGATCCCAAATGTCAATCTCTAGATGACTCATCATATGATCATTATAGGAATTTTGGGGATTCTACACTACCTTCATCCTCAAATGAATCACATGAACCATCTACGATGTATTCCAAACTAGTTCCAGCAGGAGAATTGGGGACTCTACGACCCCAGTCAAGCACAGTGGAGAATGTCATGGTTGGCCATATAATTCTTCAAATGGCTCTATACAGATGGTGGAGCGAAAACTATTGTTATAATCAAACTATTATAAGGGAAGTTTACTCATCAATAAACCTCCAAAATCAAGGAAACACGAGTGCTAGATGTCTCCAAGAGTATGGATGGTACGCTCTGTCTGATCCTCTGTCTGTGGATGAAAAGAAATTTTAACGCATTTCTGAGATACAAAATCATTCTCGATACCTCTCCGCCCAAATGAGTTAGAACAAGGATATCGATTGGAAATTATTATCCTTGGGACTCCATGGAGTCTAACCACCTCAACCACATACTAACTTGACAAAACCTTCACTGAGATCAACTCCTTTATTGCTATAAAGTGGGATATATTTTTCAAATGATCCACTAACACCCGTATAGTTTCATAGCCACATTGATCTATAGGAAAACAAGAAATAATTTTCATTGAGATGTCCACTCACTTCTATTTAGGGAAGTCTAATGGTTGGAGAAAACCACTGGGAACACTGTTGTCTGTATTCAACATTTGGCATACCAAACATCGAGGCATAAACTCTCTGTAGAGACCCAAAGCTTCACGTGCATGGACATTACATTACTTTTGCATAATACTTAATACATAACAAAAATAGACACACAAGGACCGTAATAGTTTAGTGTATTTGGAAACTCAGAATGAAATATTCTAATAATGGTGAAATATCTTCAACATCTCCCATAAAGATATTCCCCTTTTTTTCTTAACTAAAACCTTTCTTTATATCCTGGAGAAAAGAAAACATAAAAAGGGTGAGCTCAAATGCTCAGTAAGGGTAAGCATGGATAAAATAAAACATACTATATACATTTGAACTTATAAACATGAACATAATGTTTAAACATCAAAATCTTGAGCAATGACATAAAACATTGAAGTACCTAAGGCATAGATCATAAAGAAACATTAAGAATGATAAAATAGCATGGGAATAAAACATGTAATTGTGGAAACCATTAAGCACATGATATGATTTCCATAGTAGCCAAGGCATTGCTGCCAAGACCATCTTAGTGGACAAAGTCCCTTTCTGAATCGAGTTCACTCCTCGTTCCAGTCCTGTATTACTGAACCGGTTTAACTTTCCATTCCAGCCATGTCTATTTCATGAGATATAAATCTTTACCCAATGCATTGGAGGGAGATATTGGTCCCACCCATCTCATAATGAAATCATTCTTACTTGTGCCACAAAATAAACATACATCATTCATAGTAACCCAATAAATAAAATGGGTTTCATAAACATCATCCCATAATCACATAATCCATATAAAATAAATGGATATCATTTCATAATAAGAAAATTGAAACCATGTAAATCATAGAGACTTTATACTTGAAACATACACATATGAAATAATGTCATCTTAGATGGAAAATGGTTTTGATAAAACACTTGAAATGAATTCTTGAGGAAAATATCCTTTCTTCTTCAATATAAATTTCTCTTCACAAAACATCATGCAATTTTTAAAGAAAAATATTTTCTTGAAAATAGTCAGGAAATATTTTGGAAGAATCTTCATGAAAATAAGGCTTTATAAAACCGTAAAAATTTGTTCGTGCCGTATAAGTTAAAAAAACATTCTTCTTGTACTTTTGTCAGAAAAGTTAAAAAAGTACCTCGTAGGGTAAAAAAAGAATGATTCCTTCCATACCGTGGGGTAAAAGTAAAAATGGGTATAAAAGGACTTTAAACATACATGAATACACTTTTATAAAACATGGACATTGATGATAGCAATAACCCCAGTAAATACTTACGAATAAGTAATCTCAAATAAAAATTAGATTTGCACAATTATCCCTTACCTTAGGTCTAATTTGCTTCGTAAGTGTCCGAACCTCCTGTATAATGATTTAAATAATGTCATTGACTTATTCCAGAATCATACTCATTGTTATGATATCATATATGGTTCACTTATGACTTTATATTACCTGTTCTTTTGTAAATTCCATGTTAAAGAGCGTTTTGGGAAAAATCGTTTCATTTGTCGTCCGTGTTTTGACTTGTAATTATTCATATGATTACTTAGATCATGATTAATTAATTCCATAATATAAAACATGATTTATATATAATATATATTCATAATATACATATATATAACAGATCAGTAAATGGAAAGAAATACACCGTTTATGGAGACGGTAGGTCGTACATAGGCCTGAACGTTGTTTTCGTTTCCTTATTGAGTTGAATGGAATTAAGTAGAAGACATACATATATATACACATAAATCCAGTATCATTATTATGTCATATATTTCATGATTACTTATTATATATACTTTATAATCATTCATGAATGGTTAATGTGGAGAATGAATCTCATCGCGTCGTGGAGATGGTAGTCCGTACGTACGCACGAGCGATGATATCATTATCATGATCATGGAATTGTATTGGAGTGTATGTATATTATTTCAGAATCAATATCACTTTAAAATAATTATATATAGTTATTATGTACACCATTATACCCATCCAAGTAAGGTGGTGGTGGAAAATAGATTACACCACGGCGTGGAGACGGTATTTCATCTGTACGCACGCGCGGTGATTTCGTTTTCCGTAGGATGGATAGATGGTGGAATAGGATTGTTTCATACTTATAATAACATATCAGTATATTAGTGATACTGATTTTATTACTTCATAATGAAACAACCTAAGAAGAAGAAGTGGAAGAAGAAATAAAGTTGAAAGAATCGATAACAGACATTACCTCTTCTTTGAAGCGCCTCCTTGAGATCTCCTTTTAGGGCACTAAAATTGGTCTTTGAGGAAGACCAGAACCTCTAGGATGTTTCTAGGGAAGTTTAGAAGAGAATTTTTCAGGGGTTGGCCGAGATTGAAGGCTCAAAGTGGTGTGAGGAAGAGAGGGAGGAGGTGCCCTTTTATAAGGGAGGAGAGGGGCACCTTTGGAATAACTAAAACTATTATTTTATTATAAAGCCAAATTAGGTTTTAAATAGATAAAAATTGATTTATTTCTAAGATAAGGTGGGGATGGGTCTAAATACTCTCATCCAATATAATTTAGACAAGTTTAGGTTCCTATTTTAACTGTACCATTTATATTTAACTTTAAGTTAGATAATTTTACTTTTACCGTGTCTTTGTGTTCTTACACTATAAGGTTAATACACTTACTATTACAAGCCAAAATAACACCAAGTTTTTTATTATTAATATATATAACCTTATATAAGTCATTTGGCCGAACCTTATATTTTTAGGAATATAATAACAATTAATAATATAATATTTGTTTTAAAAACTATTTTATGTCAATTTTGACACTATTTGGTAATTGATTTTTTTGAAAATCATAACAGAATGATTAGTTCGAAAACATTTAATTAAATAAACACTAACATGTAATTTTAACAGATAAATATTTTTTAATTCATTAAAAGTCTCAAATTACATTTATTTGGGTATTTATAACATCAATTATTTCAATATTTCATTAATAAGATAATTACTGAATCATCATTGTGTCATAAATAAATTAAATTATTTCAACTATAAAAATTAAAAATAAAATATAATTAGGTAGGAAATCTTTTTATCTTTCTAATGAATATTTATAGTCGAATTTATCTTATGTATAAACCTATATTAAAAATTATTTACTTATTAAACTTTGATTTTAACTATTTTAACCCTTCTTTAAATAACTTAATAATAAAGTCCTAATCTAATCCAAGTGGGCCTAAATGGTCATATTTTATTCCTAAGGTTGTTTTTGGTCGAATTACACTTATCCAATAGAATTGGGACATGTTTTAGGGTAATAATAATATCATTTTTACCCTTAATTACCCTATTTACTTTTAACCGTGGTAAATAAAAGTAAAAAGATACTATTCACCAAAAATTATTTCCATCTCATTGAACCATATTTTACTTACTGACATCAACCGTGTCTCTAGGATTTTTGAAATTCCACTCACAGAAGCGGTAAAATTAATTTTTATGAAAAATTCATTTTTTTTAACTACCACTTAGTGGTTTCACTATTCATAAAAAAATGAATGTTTCCAGAAAAATACCAAAAATTAGGCCTAAGATGTATTTGATATTATGAACTCAAAAATGATGTCTATTTTACCAAATTCAAAACATATCAGTTGCATTAATTAATTTAAAAATTAATTTCCGTCGTCAAAACAAATAGTGTGTTCTTAAGGGATAATAAATATCAAAAGATTGACACTTGTTTATGTCTGGTTTACATGTGAAATTACATCCAATGACCAAAATTGTATTAAATTGTAAAAATATATTCTAAATATACTTTAAAACCAATCAAATTAATAATTTATCACTATTAATTATTTCTATTAAAAAGGTTGTTTTTTAATTAAAATTTAGTAATTTTCACTATTCATCAGAAAATGAAAGTTATCTGTAAAGTACCAAAATTTTACCCTAAGCTAATTTCGATATTCCGAATCCAAAAATGAAGTCCATTTTGAAAAATAAAATTTTTCAAAATTTCAAAAAGTGGTTATTACTATTCATAACGGCTAGTTTTGATAATATTTTAATAGCATATCGTTTTTTAGTGAAACTCGGTATTACGTACTACACACGCTATCGAGGAAGGTCGTGATTATGTGTAATGAAAGTCAAGTCAAGGATGTGTGTTGTGCAAGATCCTTTTGGTGTAGCGTACAACGCAAGACATTAATGAAATTAAAAGGAATATTTTTCATAAAATCTCAGGGTGTTACATTCTACCCCCCTTAGAATGAATTTCGCCCTCGAAATTCGTCGGGGTGATAAATGGTTTAATACACGAAAGTTTCTTTAATAGAAACCCAAATCATAAAAATGAATACCAAAACAAATCTTTAAAAACAAAAGTATGAAACATAACGGTTACCCAAATAAACTAATCACTGGGTTTCCACATAGGTGAAAATATGGATATGGAAGAGAAATCTAACCATCATGTTCTGATGGAGAGTGGTAGCAAACATGGCTATGGAAAATCCAGAGATCAAAAATCCATATATTTGTGATGATCTAAGGTACCATCTGATTCATCGGATATAAGGGCACTAGGACAACATTTTTGGTTTTCAAGATCATTTCCCTAAAGTTGATGAAATTGGAATTAGAAGAAATACTTTCGTGATTTTGGTATAGTCACACCATTTGTCGTTCTTTGGACAATTTCCACTTCATCTCTTGAATTTTTCATTCGTGATGTGTTAGCAGATCATGTGAGAGAATGATGGGTCATTCCATCTGTTTCAAATAAAAAGTTAGCAAAAATTATCAAAAAATACGTAAGTCCATCTATAGTGAGATTAATCATATATGGTTCCTAAAATAGACTTATACTTCTTATATCATACTGCTTAATATAATAAAACTAGATTCTACTAAACAGGGACTTCCTGTAGGCCAGTGGTAGGCGATAAAGTCCAGTCGCACTTCGGTTGTGAGTTCGATTCCCACAGCCTTTTCTGACGTGATGGGTTGTCACCAGTCCTGCAGGTTGTCCTTTTTCTAAATCTATATTACTATAACATCCCATCAATAATATCGAAAAAAGTTCTGTCCTAACTTATGTCCACCATAATCCATTCCAATCTTTAGGCTTATCTAAAATACTTCGGTCCAAGCTCATAGTATAAAGAAAACGATTACTTGAAATGTCACATAACAATCACATGAATGCCATCATTTATCCCCCATATATCATATGATATATCTTTTTGGTGAAATTACAAACATTTGAATACCTTAATCATGTAGTCTCTTGAAGAATGAATACCCATTGAACCTTAGTGAAAACATGAATGTAGTTAAAAGTTAACACTTTCCACAAACCAAAATCCTCAAAATTCTTTATACTCAAACCATGATATCACTTTATCCTTATATCAATCATGAGATCATGAATACTGTCAAACATTTCATTTTCTCCTTATCCCTTCATGATGCGCATATCATCTACTTTCCAAAATATTTGAATCACTTTTCATGGTTACCAGTACCTTAAAATTATTGAAAACCACAATATAATAATACAAAAATATTATAATACACAATAAAAGTACCTCAACAACATTATTCTTGAATACCAATACATAAACACTTCAATCCATCCTCTTCAGTTATTGTCCTGGAATAAGTCCTTCCTTCATTTAGAAGTAACTTTTTAGGTTAGGTCATTGAGTTGGGTAATGCCCATGTTCTCCACAAATAATACATTGAACTCCATAACATTCTGTCACTCTATGACCCTTTTCTCCACACAGATAACATCGTTTCCTCAATTTGAGGTATTCCTCAAGGTTCTTCTTCCCTTCTTTAGAAATCTAAATCTTTCTTTCTTTATGCTCCTCAACATGAGAACATGCATAATAGTTTATCTTCCTCTTCTTTGATGAATTAGGCATACCACTAAATTTCACCTTGTTAATCATATATCGCGATGACTGATTCGGCATAATTACAATATCTTTCTCTCTAGGAATTACACAATTTTTTTGCTCATAGTCACCCATTTGTCCATTGGATTCAATGTTAACCAAATTCCTTCTGGTTCCCTCCATTAACTAAAACACAAAAAGAATTCTGTGAGAGGCAAAAATCATGCTAGAGAAAACAACATAGTAAAGGGGGAGCACCCTCAATATCTAACATCTTAGGTTAAATTATAATATCGTTATCGTAGTTCTAGGACTATATCCTATACGTATACTTATCCTTAGGTACATCCCTAGACATACCTTAGAAATATCTCTAGGGATTTCACTAACATTTTCGCATCCTAGTTTCCAAAGGTTGACTAAACCTTTCCTCTGATACCAACTGTAGAGACCCAAATCTTGACATACATGGACATTACATTACTTTTGCAGAATACTTAATATATAAAAAAATAGACACACAAGGACCATAATAGTTTAGTGTCTTTGGAAACTCGGAATAAAATCTTCTAATCATGGTGAAAGATCCTCAACATATCTTATAAAGATCTTCCCCGTTTTTTTCTTACCTAAAACCTTTCTTTATATCCTGGGGAAAAGAAAACATAAAAAAGGGTGAGCTCAAATGCTCAGTAAGGGTAAGCATGGATAAAATAAAACATACTATATACATTTGAACTTAAAAACATGAACATAATGTTTAAACATCAAAAGCTTGAGAAATGACATTAAACATGGAAGTATGTAAGGAATAGATCATAAAGAAACATTAAGAATGATAAAATAGCATGGGAATAAAACATGTAATTGTGGAAACCATTAAGCACATGATATGATTTCCATAGTAGCCAAGGCATTGCTGCCAAGACCATATTAGTGGACAAAGTCCCTTTCTGAATCGAGTTCACTCCTCGTTCCAGTCCTGTATTACTGAACCGGTTTAACTTGCCATTCCAGCCATGTCTATCTCATGAGATATAAATCTTTACCCAATTCATTGGTGGGAGATATAGGTCCCACCCATCTCATAATGAAATCATTCTTACTTGTGCCACAAAATAAACATACATCATTCATAGTAACCCAATAAATAAAATGGGTTTCATAAACATCATCCCATAATCACATAATCCATATAAAAGAAATGGATATCATTTCATAATAAGAAAAGTGAAACCATGTAAATCATAGAGACTTTATACTTGAAACATACACATATTAAATAATGTCATCTTAGATGGAAAATGGTTTTGATAAAACACTTGAAATGAATTCTTGAGGAAAATATCCTTTCATCTTCAAAATAAATTTCTCTTCACAAAAAATCATGAAATTTTAAAAGAAAAATATTTTGTTGACAATAGTCATGAAATATTTTGGAAGAATCTTCATGAAAATATGGCTTTATAAAACCGTAAAAATCTGTTCGTTCCATATAAGTTAAAAAACATTATTCTTGTACTTTTGTCGGAAAAGTTAAAAAAGTACCTCGTAGGGTAAATAGAAGAATGATTCCTTCCATACCATGGGGTAAAAGTAAAAATGGGTATAAAAGGACTTTAAACATACATGAATAAACTTTTATAAAACATGGACATGGATGATAGCAATAACCCCAGAAAATACTTACGAATAAGTAATCTCGGAAAAAAATGAGATTTGAACAATTATCCCTTACCTTAGGTCTAATTTTCTTCGTAAGTGTCTGAACATCCTTTATAATGATTTAAATAATGTCATTAACTTATTCCAGAATCATACTCATTGTTATGATATCACATATGGTTCACTTTTGACTTTATATTACCCGTTCTTTTGTAAATTCCATGTTAAAGAGCGTTTTGGGTAAAATCCTTTCATTTGTCATCTTTGTTTTGACTTTTAATTATTCATATGATTACTTGGATCATGATTACTTAATTCCAGAATATAAAACATGATTTATATATAATATATATTCAGAATATACATATATATAATAGATCAGTAAATGGAAAGAAATACACCGTTCATGGAGACGGTAGGCCGTACGTACGCATGAACGTTGTTTTCGTTTACTTATTGAGTTGAATGGAATTAAGTAGAAGACATACATATATATACACATAAATACATTATCATTATTATGTCATATATTTAATGATTACTTATTATATATACTTTATAATCATTCATGAATGGTTAATGTGGAGAATGAATCTCATCGCGTCGTGGAAACGGTAGTCTGTACGTACGCACGAGCGATGATATCGTTCTCATGATCATGGAATTGTATTGGAGTGTATGTATACTATTTCAGAATCAATATCAATTTACAATAATCATATATAGTTATTATGTACACCATTATACCCATCCAAGTAAGGTGGTGGTGGAAAATAGATTACACCACAGCGTGGAGACGGTATTCTGTACGTACGCACGCGCGGTGATTTCATTTTCCGTAGGATGGATAGATGGTGAAATAGGGTTGTTTAATAATTATAATAACATATAATTATATGAGTGATACTGATGTTATTACTTCATAATGAAACAACCTAAGAAGAAGAAGTGGAAGAATAAATAAAGTTGAAAAAATCAGTAACGGACATTACCTCTTCTTTGAAGTGCCTCTTTGAGATCTCCTTTTAGGGAACTAAAATTGGTCTTTGAGAAAGACCAGAACCTCTAGGATGTTTCTAGGGAAGTGGAGAAGAGAATTTGGCAGGTTTTTCCCGAGATTTAAGGCTCAAAGTGGTGTGAGGAAGAGAGGGAGGAGGTGCCCTTTTATAAGGGAGGAGAGGGGCACCTTTGGAATAAATAAAAATATTATTTTATTATAAAGCCAAATTCGGTTTTAAATAGCTCCAAATTGATTTATTTCGAAGCTAAGGTGGGGATGGGTCGAATTCCTCTCATCCAATATAATTTATACAAGTTTAGGTTCCTAATATATCCTTATCATTTATATTTAACTTTAAGTTAGATAATTTTACTTTTACCATGTCTTTGTGTTCTTACACTATAAGGTTAATAAACTTACTATAACAAGCCAAACGAACCCAAAGTTGTTTATTATTAATATATATAACCTTATCTAAGTCATTTGGCCGAACCATAGATTTTTAGGAATATAATAACAATTAATAATATAATATTTGTTTTCAAAAATATTTTATGTCAATTTTGACACTATTTAGTAATTGATTTTTTTGAAAATCATAACAGAATGATTAGTTCTAAAAAAGTTAATTAAATCAACACTAACATGTCATATTAACATATAAATTTTTTTTAATTCATTAAAAGTCTCAAATTACATTTATTTGGGTATTTATAACATCAATTATGTCAATATTTCATTAATAAGATAATTACTGAATCATCATCGTGTCATAAATAAATTAAATTATTTAAAGTCTAAAAATTACAAATAAACTATAATTATGTAGGAAATATTTTTATCTTTCTAATGAATATTTATAGTCGAATTTATCTTATGTATAACCCTATATTAAAAATTATTTACTTATTAAACTCTGATTTTAACTATTTTAACCCTTCTTTAAATAAATTAATAATAAATGTCCAAATCTAATCCAAGTGGGCCTAAATGGTCATATTTTATTCCTAAGGTTTTTTTGGTCGAATTACACTTATCCAATCGAATTAGGACATGTGTTAGGGTAATAATAATATCATTTTTACCCTTAATTACCCTATTTACTGTTAACCGTGGTAAATAAAAGTAAAAAAGTTACTATTCACCAAAAATTATTTTCATCTCATTGAACCACATTTTACTTACTGACATCAAACGTGTCTCTCGAATTTTTTAAATTCCACTCACAGAAGCGGTAAAATTAAGTTTTATGAAAAATTCATTTTTTTAACTACCACTTAGTGGTTTCACTATTCATAAAAAATGAAAGTTTCCAAAAAAATACCAAAAATTAGGCCTAAGCTATATTTGATATTATGAACTCAAAAATGATGTCTATTTTACCAAATTCAAAACATATCAGTTGCATTAATTAATTTAAAAATTAATTCCCGTCGTCAAAACAAATAGCGTGTTCTTAAGAGATAATAAATATCAAAAGATTGACACTTGTTTATGTCTGGTTTAATTGTGAAATTACATCCAATGGCCAACATTGTATTAAATTGTAAAAATATATTCTAAATATAATTTAAAACCACTCAAATTAATAATTTATCACTATTAATTATTTTGATTAAAAAAGTTGTTTTTTAATTAAAATTTAGTAATTTTCACTATTCATCAGAAAATGAAAGTTATCCGAAAAATACCAAAATTTCACCCTAAGCTAATTTCGATATTCCGAATCAAAAAATGAAGTCCATTTTGAAAAATAAAATTTAAAATATTTCAAAAAGTGGTTATTACTATTCATAACGGCTTTTTTTAATAATATTTTAATAGCATATCGTTGTTTAGTGAAACTCGGTATTGCGTACTACACAGGCTATCGAGGAAGGTCATGATTACGTGTAATGAAAGGCAAGTCAAGGATGCGTGTTGTGAAATATCCTTTTTGTGTAGCGTACAACACAATACATTAATGAAATTAAAAAGAATATTTTTCATAAAATCTCGGGGTGTTACACTCTCCAATTGTACACATTAACCCAGGACACCAAAATTGACTCCTCAAAGCTTTGAACATAATCATAATACCCCAATGTACCCCTAAATTCCAACTATACATATCTTTGGGAACCAACTCCCACACCATCAAAAGAATGAAAATCCTTCCTCAAAAACGTCACCCAATGTTTTTTATCATCCAACCAACCTTTAGGGGCCTCACCACAAACAACTCAGTTTCTCCAGACCTCCACCCCAGAGCTCCCAAACTGGGACACTTCTACCTTCAATACTATAAATTATTTCACAATCATCTGAAAAATTCAACCTCTTCCCAAAACTTCACCCATATCTAGATTTAATGTGGAATATTGTTCCATCATCCTATAGAAATCACCTAATTCATGCACTACATCACTATGTGACATCTTGCTCATCACATAAGATAAAAAAATACCCTCACATGGTGTATATGTGATTTTTATGTCATAATATAGTTTGAGAACCATCTGATGATGTTGTCGCAAGTTCAAGTCACACTACGAGAAAACACAACTCGAGCTCTTATGATTGGTGAAACAAAAAAGCGCTCACCTATGAGGTAAATCTCCATAACATTAAGAAAAACTCAACTGATAACAACTCAAGACCATGGATGACATAATTACATACATGGGGATGTAGTTTATGAGACCCATAAGTAATGACAGATCTATGATTCCTGAGAACACAACCCACCCACAAAAGAAAATCATCTTAGGAAACATCAAACTGAATGCCCTCTACTGGGAGACAATGAACCAGATCACTGAACAAATTCTATTTAATATACTAAAATGCTTCCTAAAACTGATTAGTCCACACAAATGCCTGATCATTTCTATTCAATGTTGTCATAGGAGTCACAACTCGAGATAAATCATGTACGAATATCCTATAATAGCCGATGAATCTAATGATCCTTTGCACCTCTACCAATGTATTGGGGGATTCAAAGGACACAACTAAATATATATTTGATGGATTCACTACTACTCCATATTTGGAGACAATATTACTATATATATGAAATTCTCGAGCCCAACACTCACACATGGACAATTTCCCAAATAGCTTTTGTTGATGATGTCTCCCAAAATGGCACACATATGTTCTGTGTGCTCCTACTCAAAAATGGAGTACCCAAGGATGTTATCGATGAAAACCACCATGATATTCTATAGGAGCTCATAAAACACAACATTCATCAACCCCATGAACACACCTTGAACGTTCGTCAGATTGAATGATATCACCATGAACACATAATGCCCATGTTGACTACCAAAAATAGTCTTTGGGATATACTCATCTATCACATGCATTTAATGATACCCAAATCACAAACAAATCATCGATAACCAACTATCTTATTGAATAAGTAATCATTCTTTGGAAGAGGATAACATTTCTTCACTGTCTCTTTGTTCAAGAAATGATAATCGACAGATAATTGAAAACTGTCACCATCCATCTTCATGAACATATATGATGCACCCCATGGTGACATACATAGAAAAAAACTACAAAAGACCATAGAGAGGTATATAAAGCTCCAAAAACATAGAAGGTTACATTATATATAGATATATTGAGATAGGTTAATGACCTGGTGGCAGCTGAATCTCGAGCTTGATCCCTCATCACAGGGGTAACACTACAACCTATTCTGGAAAGTCATCAGGATACTTTACAATGAACCTGGGAAATGAAAACATCTAAACCTCTTTCAAACTCATCATTATTTGATCCATCATGGATGAAAAAGAAGGAACACGCATCTGACCCCACTCATGGTACCAATCACTATCAAATACTATCAGACCACAATCAGCATCAATGAATACCACATGTCTCGAGAATAAATCCAAAATAGCCTATAATGAAGTAATAAATCTATTCTATGGATAACATCATGTTTTTTTATTTTAAAACATAAAAACTCTCCCCAAGAGTGTTGTCACCCAAACACCAGTTCATGGTCTCTACATACATCAAACATGTAAGCATTACCTCCAAATAGTGCAGTCAATTCCAAGGGCACTAGAAGCCTCCACACCTAATGTCCCGAATCTTGGTAAAAATATGGTTATATAAAGTATTTTGTGGCTCTAGAATCAAAAATCTCATACACTAAAGTAGAAAACTAGAAAAAGTTTCTCCAACGTCATCTACCTCACCTGGCGGTGGAAACATTAATTCAAGAAGCTGACCATGACCTACTCCATGTCCTCTCTGACACTGATGATGATAACCACCCCTGCAGCACTCAACTATTTATGAATGGGAATCATCCCAAGGATATCTTCTGGAATCCCTATATTCTATCTACTAATCCAATGTTGTTGCAACCAACTATTGATGCCTTGGATGAAACTACATCAATGGTGGAACCTGAAGTGGAACACTCAATGCAATCTAATATTTCTAAAATGTTGGGAACCCTCACTACTAATGGAATCTTCATCCAAAAGAAAAATATGTATAATCCCTTGGCATATGCTTGAGAGTGGTATCCCCTCAATGAAATGAGATACTGAGGGTTGGGACCAACCCCTAGCCGAATGGAATCTCTTCTTCCCTAAAAATTATGAACCTCGAACCACATTATTGTTTTTAGGAATCCTAATCAATCCATTATCATGGTGACGTGGTTCTGGATAATTTCCTCTCAATTATAGCTTCCCTTGATAACACCTTTTAGATATGTCATCATCCTAAATGGGATGGCTTGGCACCAGATCTCGGGATGAAAAACCTCCTTGAGATGCCACACACTGGCCTCCTCATCCGGAAATAGATCCAAATCATATCACCAAAGGTTCCTGAAATGGATCCTGAACTATCACACATTAGAGCATCCATGCCATAGGGTACGCAACTCTGGGTGACTGGCTGCCTTCACAATTGAAGAACGAAAATCATCTCTAAACTGCTCTCAAAACATCACACATGTATAGACCTAGAAATTCCATGTAATTTTTTTAAAAATTATTTGGGATTGTTACAAGTCTGAAAAAATTAACAGCACGTGATTCTAAGGACTGTTGTGCCCAGAATGTAATTATTATATTTTTTTTATGATACAATCATTAAAATTAGTAGCGAAATTTTATTAATTTTAACCAGTGCTCAGAATTAAAATCGGAGAGCATCGTTGAATCCCCCACACTATGATTTTCTTAAGTGGAGCTTCACTTCAACCGCAGTAGGTTGGGTGAAAATGAAAAATTTTGGACTTTACAAAAAAATAATAAAATAACTTAAAAAGTTATTTTTTATCATTTCAGTAACTGTTGAGCGGTAGTGGCAGGACCCAAGACATGTCTAGCCATTTAATTTCATAACTCTTCTATTTTGTAACCTCATATTTGTAAAATTAAATTCAGTTCATAAATGAACCACATTAATGTCATGTAACACGTTTGGATCATCCATCTATATAATTGAACCTCGGGTGCAGTATTTTGGAACGATGGTGAGGAACCTTTGATGATGTGTGGCAGAAACTTCCACCGAGGAACATAACCTTAGATGACAACATTGGAGGAATCGAATTGGGAACAACGAATGAAATCGGCTTTATCAAGCACAAATTCTGCTTCAACCATTGTTACATCTCCAAAAAATCCAATGTAGGAGGTTTATTCCTTAAAAAATATCTTTTCTGAATTGAATAATCTCTCACTTGTAATAATGCTATGGCAGAGGCCGCGGGCCAATCCAACAAGGTCGGACTCTCCGCTGCTTTGTTCATGTGGTGTTCTTTTGGGTACAAGTTTTCCATCTCGACAAAAAACGGTATGCAGGAGGCATGCAATAACGGTAGCATTCCGAGAGGCCCGTAGGTGTGTTTGGAAGGAATAATGGACCACCATAGCCCACCTGGTGGCCCTCAAAAATCTCGTTGGAGTGGCCCCAACGACTATGAGGAAATGGTGGCATTCGGGACTCTCCATCCATGGAAGGAGGTGGAACCGCTCGGCGTCGTGGCAGAAAAACAGGCAGCTAGCTCTCGGCCTGCTGTGGAGGCGGGTGGTGGTGCATTGTCTCGTGCCACAGTGATCAGGCCACTACTACGAAGCTGCAGTGAAGGAGGGGACCCAATCTCTATGGGTCCCATAGTTGACAAGGTGGATCCACCTGGTGCCGCTATATAAAGAGATGAAAGGATATTTTATCTGTTTAGGTGGCAGACCGTCTGACCCCTACGCCGGTCACGCCAGCTGGAGGGCTTAGCCGTCATGGCCTAGCCCAACAACGCTGGTGCGGGCCAAGCTGGGTTAGACCCGAACCAGGTCCGGTCGACCCGTACTAGGCGGGGTCAGCCCGAACCCGGTAGGGTCGACCCGTACTGGGTCAGGGAGGCCTGAAGCTGTTCGGGATGGGTCGGACCAATCTTGAACCCCTCTCGGGACCTAATATGCTGAAAGGGTCGTATCATGAGAACAACACGTATGTTTGATGAACTATCTATGGAACTGGGATCCTTGTACATAGACAATCCTTTTCAGATACTTCACGAGAGTTTTTGAGAAAATTATATTACAACTGGGTTGGATTGACCCTGAATCCAACTGGGCCCTCGGAAATAAAATGCCAATAACTTATAGATGGTGCACCGAGTTGATGCACCTCTTTTTGCATTCTACCCTTATAATGTGACAAATCATTTGGTAACATCTTTTTGTGATTTTGTGCCAGTTGAAAAATGACTGATGGATTAAGGAGAGTTTTTTCTCGGAATCAAGTGTGCTGTGAGCGGGAATCCAGTGGTTTCCTATGAGATGGAGGATTGAGATAGATCATACTAAGGTTTTTTCCCAGCAATCCAATGTGGGTCAACACCAAGCGAGTCTGTGTGGATCTTCACCTAGTGATCATGTGTGCCTTAGCACCTAGATATCCTATATGGATTAGCACCTAGTGACACTGTGTGGACCAACACCTAGAGACCATGTGTGGATCAACACCTAGCGACCCTGAGCGGATTAGCATATATCAACCCTGTGTGGATCAGCTTCTAGTGATCATGTGTGGATCATTACCTAGCGATATTGTGTGGATCATCACCTAAAGATCATGTGTGGGTCATGCGGGGGTTAGTAACTATCGATCATGGGTAGGTCAGATCCTGTTTGGGTCAGCAGGGGTTAGTAGATATCAATCCGGTGTGGGTCAGACTCTATATGGTTTGCTGCAATGCCTATTGATAGAATAAAATGTTCAATCGTTACCACTAATCATAGGTACTTATATACTTTAGTTAATACATGTTTTAAGATGAGTCTTTTTCATTGTGATTTTAGTTTGAGTTCATGATTTGTGGTTTTCCATTGTGGAATTCTAAGAGATCTTCAGGGGCCTCTACTGGGTATTTCTATACTCACCCCCGCAATGGCTTCACCCACACCTTGTTGTGTCTTGTGTAAATGACGGGCAGACCTGAATGAGAGTCCGGGAACTAGGAACTAATGGTGGATGGTGGTGAAGATTGACGTGGAGAGGTGTGGAGATAATATTTTCCTACCCTACATGTGGGTTCCTTAGTAGATGATATCAGGAGTTGTTTTTTGTTTTCAGTTGTAGTCGTATCCTTTCAGTTGGACTCATCTTTCGGACCCCTTTACATTCAGTATACACATTTACTACTATAGTTTTAATTCATGGTTACATCTTGTTGTGTTAATGGATAGAATATTTTTACCGGTATAAAGAAAATGCCTTCCTGTTTTAGGGATATGTCTATCCACTACAGTCGCCAACCCATGGCCTATGGAAGGCGGGCTTGGTGTAGTCATGACTTGAGCCCTGGTGGAAGGGTCATGTCAAATTGGTATCATAGGAGTCAGTTCCGCTGAAGAACTATGACTCTGTTCTTTCCAATGGATCAATAATGTCAAGTTTTTGAGTGTGGATTTATATTTGGGGCATCCATTGTTGGTGTAGCGGCCGACGTATCGATACACTTGGACCCTGAATTCTGATTTCTGATTCAGTGCACAAAAACACTGATTGCATGAGATTTGGAAATGTTTTTTTTTACTTTGATCTCTTTTGAGTCAGCTCAACTGTTATAACTTATTGACTGTGGCACACCTGTTTCTTTATAGGATGATGCCACATAGATAGGCAGCCAAGATTCTGGAGAGAGTACATGATGATAGCCCACCGAGCGATGAGGCTTCAGTACAAATCCCTCATACTATGTTAGAACCTTAGGGTGGTGCACCAGAAACACCACCACCTGTTTGGAAATAGTTTCCACCAGCACCACTAGAAGACGGTGCATGCCAACTGAGTGTGTTCCATGGGTTCTAGTAGTAGATGCATCCAAGGTATCGATGTGAGACAGATCCGTAGGAAGATGAGGATTGGCTGGAGGTTGGGGCACGACTTTTCTACCTAGTTGGGACACAAGAATTCTAGATGGTGATCCTATCTGTTGGTCTTTTCCTAGGAATGACAAGAAGATGGTGGATTCTGATGATCCAATTACCTGATGAGGAAACCCTCGTCTGGATAGACTTTTAGAGCCTCTTCAGGGCGGAGTTCATCCTAGAGACACAACGCTCTGTGCATATTTAGGAGCTACTGCACTTACACCAGGGCAACCTGATAGTATCAAAGTACTCTCCAAGATTCACTGACCTCTTGTGCTACTCTACCGACATGGTACAAGACCCATTATTTTTTTCCTAGACCATTGAGCAGGGAATCTAGTGAGAGATTAGAGCCTCGATGATATCGCTAAATTTCCCATCGTAGGATGGAGTGATTGAGCGAGAATTTTTGGTGGAGAGCTTCTTTGCTGAGCAGGCATCAATGGTGAGTGACACCACCGGAAGATAGGTTTCGCAGTCATCTACATGAGGTACTAGGAAGATGATGTAGAGGTCCAAGCGGGCCAGACCCTCCAATGGATGGCCCTGGGATCTAAGGTCAGAGGTGCAAAGCTCACGGTGAAAAAGTATGTCAGCTGTGAGGTAGAGTGTGATTCATGTGTGGCGGGGAGGGCCACATGGCTCGCGACAACCAGAGCCTCCGTACCGATGATCTGCAGACAGTTTAGGGACTACCATTGCAGATGTAGATTTTAGAGTGAGGAGGTTCATAGGGTGGCATACGGGGCAGTAGATATTGTCGTGAAACATGTGGTGGGTGGAGATTTGAGGTTTTATCACCACCACTACCATGTTGTCCACCCAGGCTATAAGGAGCATGTGGATAGGGGAGAGCACAACTATAGGCAGCAGAGGCCTACGACCACGATACTCTGGATATGATCAGAGGTACGATCTATGTCTATTCCACCCTTGTTGTAGTACTTATAAACATTGGTTCCAGTCTCCCTTTAATTCCAACAACACTCATTTAGATCATGGAGGTTATGATGTAGTTGTTGGATCGATCCTTCTGATTAGAGACTCAAATGAGAGAGGATTCATTGATTACACACTAGTGTAGGAAGTGTGAGATCACTCTATGAGGTGAAAGCATCTACTGGGATCTCCTAGTTGTATAATTGAGGCCATATGATGTTATCTTTGGTATGGACTGGCTATCTATATTCCATGCTCAGATCAACCATTTTAGATAGAATGTGCAGTGTGTCCATGAGGATCGGATCAGGTATACCTTCCCTAGTGATTAGAAATCCTTTTTAGCATTGGATGGACTATATTGGAGGAGGGTGCAGTCAATTACTCATTATAATTCTAGCCTCATCCTAGGATAAGTTGACATGAGGAGTCTGAGTTACCGTATTGCGGTGGAATAGTGTGTTGATGCCTTCCCTAATGATGTTCTGGGACTAACTCCTCACAGAGAGGTAGACTTTCACATCGACCTATACCCCAGGATGGAACAGATATCCACACCATCATATTAGATGGCTCCTATGGATCTTCGTGAGATGAGGGTATAATTTGAGGAATTTCAGAGAAAGGGTTTCGTGAGGCCCAGTGCTTCACCGTCGGCATCCCCGATTTGGTTCTCTAAGAAGGCATATGGTAGACTAAGGCTTTGTGTGGACTATCGGTGCCTGAACATGGTGACCATGAAAAACATATATCCTCTACTGGGGATTGATGATCTCTTTAACAAGTTGAAGGGAGATCATAGGTTTTCAAAGATAGACCTCAGATCAGTCTATCACCAGCTCAGGGTTTGAGATGAGGATGTACCAAAGAAAGCCTTCAGATGTTGGTATGGATTTTACGAGTTCCTGGTGATGCCTTTCTATGTGACCAATTCTCTAGTAGTGTTCAAAGGGCTCATGAATAGTTTCTTTCAGCCATACCTCGATCGCTTCAGTGTGGTATTCATTGATGATATCATTATATACTCAGCTTCAGAGGAGGAACACACCACGCACTTGTAAATACTTCTAGATACACTACAAGAGCCCCAAATTTATGGCAACCACTCAAAGTTCCTGTTCCAGATACACGATTCCCTCTTCCTAGGGAATGTTATCTCGGAGGCTGGAGTTGTAGTGGACCCTGTAAAGATAGAGGTAGTTTTTTCTTGGGTGCCACCCAAGAGTGTGACCGAGGTGCTGATTTTGTTGGGATTGGCTGGGTAATACTAGATATTTGTACCTAAATTTTCTAGGGAAGCGACACCAATGATAGCCTTGAAGAAAAAGGCGAAACCTTTCATGTGGATGGATAAGTGCAAGAAGAGTTTTCAGGAGTTGAGGAATAGACTGACGAGTGCCCCCATCTAAATGATACCAGAAGATGGCATTGGGTATATAGTCTACTTAGAAACATTATGGACTAGACTAGGTTATTTCCTGATGTAGGAGTGAGAGGTGATCGCCTACGGCTAATGACAGTTGAGAAAACATGAGCAGAACAATGCCACCCATGACATGGAGTTAGCTGTAGTGGTTTTTGTGCTGAAGATGTGGCAGCACTACTTTATGGGTAAATGGTTTACTTTTTACTCTGATCATAAGAGTACTAGTAATATCTACTCCTAGATGGACCAGAACTTGAGACAACTATGATGGATAGAGTTCTTCCAGTACTATGACATTTAGATAGTCTATACTCTTATGATGTGGAATGTAGTGGCATATGCACTCAACTGGTGGTCTGGTCTACAGTTGCTGAGTGTGGCGACAGAGCAGATAGCCGCATTGCAGATATACTTTGTGGATAGAGATGGAGTAGCATACCTCTAGTATATGACTATCAATCCCCCACTATTATAGTTATCTTGAGAGGCACAAATTTGGGATGTTGACTGTGAGGCCCGACATTCTTAGATATCCTCCTGACAGCCTTCTGAAGGATTATCTAAAGTTGGGGAGCACGTCGTCCACTTAAAAGGACACACCATGTTACTAGTTACTCTATGAGAGGAGTTGTTGAAGGAGTTCAATAAATCCCCTTTAGCAGTATATTATGGAGTGAAAAATATGTACCAGGACCTCCAGTGTCAGTACTGGTGGACAAATATGATGAAAGAAGTGGCATAGTTTTCATCCTGATTCCTCACTTATCAGCAAGTGAAGTTCGAGCATCAGGTGCCAGCGTGCTTAGCTCAGCCACTTAGGGAAAAATATTGGTTGTGGGTTGGTATCTCCATTTAATTCGTTACATGGCTACCATGCATGTTCAGGGGAAACAATTCCATCTAGGTGATTTTTGATAGACTAACCAAGTCAGCACACTTCCTACTCATTCGAGAGCATAGATAAGTAGAGGGCTTGGGACGCCTATATATGCAAGTGATTTTGAGACTACATGGGGTGAAATCGATGATCGTCTCAAATTGAGACACATGATTTACATCATGAATTTGGAAGGGATTTCTGGAGGTGTTC
This sequence comes from Viscum album, assembly GCA_963277665.1. NCBI lineage: Eukaryota > Viridiplantae > Streptophyta > Magnoliopsida > Santalales > Viscaceae > Viscum > Viscum album. Next base: position 859,336,330 of record OY728152.1, on the reverse strand, counting down.
GAGAATCATCTACACTTGAGCACTACCTTCCATCCTTAGATAGATGGTCCAATGGAGTGGACCATAAAAACACTCGAGGGAATAATTCATGCTTGTGTCCTTGTTTTTTTCGAAATTTGGGAGGACCACTTTCCCCTGGTGGAGTTCTCCTACAATAATATTTATCACCCCACCATCAGTGTGGTTCTGTTTGAGGGCTTGTATGGACGACAATGTAGATCACCTTTTTGTTGGACAGACCCAAAGGAGTCAGCACATATGGGTCCAAAGTTGGTACAGGAGACCATATAAAATGTGAATATCATCCATAGGTGGTTGTAGATTATAGAGAGACTAATAAAGTTTTATGCCGATAAGAGACAGAGACCATTGGAGTTTGATGAGGGAGACCATACCTTCCTACGGGTCTCACCCCGATGCGAATTACATAGGTTTGGTTGCTGCGGCAAGCTATATTTGAGGTTCATCAGACCTTTCCAGATCCTCCGTAGACTAGGAAAGGTGGTGTACCATCTATATTTTCCCCCACAGATGCATCGGTTGCATAATGTTTTCCACTTTTCGCAGGTGTGGAAATATGTGCATGATCCATTACACATGATCGACTGGGGCGAGATGGACTACGACGATGGGGATCCATTTGAGGATTTCCCAGTAGGGATAGAAGATTGAAATAATAGGGTCCTTTAGGGGTGGTCAATTCCTCTTGTGCATGTTCATTGGTAGCAAAGGAACCTCAAGGAGATCACATGGGAGTAGGAGGCTTAGATACATTTTCTTTACCCCCATTTTTTTCCTTATTTTTATTTTAGCATTTAGGGAAGAAAATACTTAAGGTGGGGAGAATGTAAATACCCATAAATTTTATGTAATGTTTTTAAAAATTATTTGGGATTATTATGAGAATGAGAAAATTGACAGTGCATGATTCTGAGACCCGGTGTTCTGGGAATTGAATTTTGATCTTTTTTAAGGTGCATTCAATAAACATACGGGTGGCGTTTTTAACATTTGAACTGGTTCTCAAAAATGAAATCTGAGAGCACCGTTGAATCTACAACACTGGGATTCACATAAGGGGTGCTTCACTTTGGCCATAGTTGTTTGAAAGAAAAAGATAAATTTTGGAATTTTAAAAAAACCCTAAAAAATATTTTTTTTTCATTTTTGTATCTGTTGATTGGAGTTGGCGATACCCATGACTTGTCAATCCATTTAATGGATTTACTCTTATATTTTGTAACATTGATGTTGTATCACTAAATTTGGTTCATAAATGAACTGTGTTAATTTCATGAAACATGTTTGGATCCTACATCTATTTAATAGATGCATGGGAATCAGCTTTTGGCACAATGATAAGGAACCTATGATGAAGTGTTGTAGCGACATCCACCAAGGAACAAAATCCTGGATGGCAATGTTGGAGGAATCGAATCGGGAACAACAAACATTGAAGGCTTCTTTAAGAGCGGATTCTCCTTCCACCACCACGACATCTCTAAAGAAATCTGGAGTAGGGGTTTATTTATTAAAAATTATCTTCGATGAATTGAATAATCTGGCACTTGTTATAATGAAAGCTTTAAGGGTGCGATCCAAACGATCTAGAGAGGACCCTCCGCCACTTTGTTCATGTTTCATTCTTTGGTGGAAAAATTTTCCTACTCAACTTAAACCAGAAACCAGGAGGCACTCAATGACGGTGGCATCCCGGGATGCCTATATGCACATAAAGTAGGAAGAACGGACCACTGAATCCCACCTAGTGGGTCTCGGAAGTCCCGCCAGCGTGACACCAATGTGGTGGCACTGGCGACCAGTGCCGGCATGTAATGGAGTTAGCATGCGCTCACTGAATGGGGAAGGAGGTGGTGTCGCTCAAGGCCATGATGGATGGATAGGCGGTTGGCTCTCGCCCAACCATAGATGTGGGAGGCAGAACATCATCGCACGACATGGTTAGCAGGTCAGGGCTACGAAGTCGCGATGGAGGGGACTTACCCTCTTCGGGTCCCGTAGGTGAGGAGGCGACACCACCTAATGCTGCTATTTAAGGAACATAATGGCTCTTTGATCCTTTCGAGAGGTGGACAGTGTGACCCCTATGTGGGTCACGTGAACCGGTGTGGTGAGCCACTGCGGCCTAGTGGGGCATGCCCACCATAGCCCATCGGGCCGAGCCCACCGTGGCCCAGCCCAACCGTGTCGGTCCAGGCCGATTCTAGTCATGTCTGGATGGACCCGGACCAGGATGGGTCGACCAAAACCGGGTTAGATAAGCCTAGACCGTGTTGGCATGGGTCTGTCTGATCGGGTCTAACTAGTACCAGACCCCTCTCAGGCCTTGATACTCTCAAAATTTTGTATCTTGGGAACTAGATATATATTTGGAGAACTATTATGGCAATGAAATATTTTTATATAGAAGATCCTTTTAAGATACTCCATATTAATTTTGGAGATTATTGGAGTATGACCGGTTTGGATCGACCCTGAATCCAACCGAACCCTCAGCACTAAAATGCCAATAACTTATAGATCGGGCGTTAGGTCGATGTTTCATCTATTTCATTGGCAACCTTATAACTTGATAGATCATTGGGTACCATCTTCGTGGTGCATAGTGATGGTTGAAAAATGATGGATGGATTGATGTGCGATTTCTCATTGAATCAAGTATGCTCTGAGTGGGAATCTAGTGGCTGGTTGTGAGATGGGGGTTGGAGACGGGTCATATAGTGGTTAGTACAGAGTGATCCTGTGGGGGTCATCACATAGTGATAATGTGTGATGATCAACTAGTGTTATTATTTGGATGATCACCTAGACAACTTGTGTGGACCAACACCTAACGACCTTTTGTGGATCAGCACCTATCAACCCTATGTGGATCAGAACATAGTGACCCTATGTTGATCAACATCTAGTGACCCTGTGTGGATCAGAAACATGTGATCTTGTGTGTATCAGCGCGTAGTGATTCTCTTGGATCAGCACCTATTGATCCTGTGTGGGTCTTGTGGGGGTTAGTACCTATCGATCCTGGGCGGTTCAATTCCTGTGAGGGTCAGCGGGGGTTAGTACATATAAATCCTAGGCGAGACGAATCCTATATCGGTCAGTGGGGGTTATTACCTATCGATCCTATGGGGTTCAGACTCTGTATGGTCATCATTAGTGGATCTTGAGAGAATAAGATGATCGTGCTTTACGACTAATCATCTATACTTCTGTACTTTAGTTATACCTGATTTTGAGCTGAGTCCTTGGCTTTGTGCGTTGTGTTTGAGATCATGCATTTTGGTTTTTTTGTGTAATTTTGAGAGCTTTGGGGGTCTCGGGGTCCCCACTATGTATATTTATACTCACCCCTGCACGGGTTTCGCCCGCAACTTATAGTGTCTTCTATAGATGATGGGAATCCTTGACTAAGACTCAGGGAGCTAGGACCTGACAATTGACATAGAGAGCTGTGGAGATAAGATGTACCTACCCTTCAGGTAGGATCCATAGTAGACGTTCTCAGGAGTTACTTTATGTTTTTAGTTGTAGTTTTATCTTTTCAATTGGGCATATAGTAAGGGTCTGTTTACATTTAGTACACACCTTTAGTACAACAATTCTACTTCGTGGTTGCATCTTGTTTTGTTCTTGGGTTGTGTGTTTGTACAGATTTAAAGGCAATGCCTTCCCATTTTAAGGATTCTAATCTCCAGTACTAGTCTCCAACCCCTAGCCTATGGACAGTGGGCTTGGGATGTTCATGGATCTGGGACCGAGGTATGGGTTGTGACAACACATGAGACCTTTGCCTCCCTATGATCTCCAAGGAATAAGAATAATCATTTCCTCGCTACCCAACGATACATCAGCACACCAAATGATACTTAGTGCCACATCCTAACATAGATCAAACTGAAAGCTACCTCAACCTCTTCCAACCAGTGCACTATGACTTCAACAGAAACAAATCCCTCTTACATCTATAGAATCTAGTGTAGAAACCCTCCTAGTGTCCTCCTACAAGTGTCTTCATCGTCAACCTCTACTTTGAGGGGATCTTCTGGTGAATCCTATTGGACGTCTTCTGCGCAAAACTAAAAAGGAAGATGACTTGGAGACATTACTATAAAGGGAAAAATATTTAGAACTCCTAAACCTAGAATAAAGAATAATTTTGCATGAATTATTTTTTTCATTTATTCATTTTAGGTTAACATATACCACATGTACCTTTTCAAACAATTCTTCAAAGAAGAATAATGAATGATCCATTCATAGGTCTCTACCCTGAAACCATCATCACAACTTTTAATAGCCACTATAAACTTAATGGTCCATGAATTAGATCACATGGGTCCCTAAATACTCATGTATCATCTTATCTCCAGTGTTTACAATTCTTTATAAAAATAGGAGACATTGTTTCCCTTCAAACCCATGCAACCATATGTGTTCCTAACTCCAATCATCATCAAATCCCTCAACCAAAGCCTCTTATACGACTATTTCATGACCCCATCCCCCCAAATTGAACCCATCCTAGGTCGTAAATTTGAGAAGAGAGATAATGACCCTTGAGTATATCCAACAGTAGGCCCCATTTTGGTGACTAGCAACGAGTGTGTAGCACACACGGCGATGGGTGGAATTACCCTCTAAGAGAAAACTTTAAAAAGAGAGGGATAAAATAGACTCTAACCGACTATAGCTCAGACTAAAATATAAAATTAATTCAAGTATACATATATAATTTCATCCATGAACTAATAAAACTGAATGGAAAAATTGAATATACCAAATGAATTTAAAACAGTAGAAACCACAAATCATGAATAGCTCCAGTAAACCAAAGCTTTTAGTATCCAGCCTAATATCCATCATGCTCCAAGTGCCCTGAAAAATAGTGTATATAACATAGGGTGAGTATAACAGTATACTCAATATGATCTTCCCCAGATCCTCTCATGCAAAAGTAAAGGAATCATTTTAATTCACGTTGAATCAACAAGTGAAAGAAATAGGTCAACTAAACAGATACATTATGCTCCCATCATCATAATGGCTACTCTTACCATGTATAGAATGAAAGATTTTATAATATAGTAAAGAATATCAATGGTACCCTGCTACCACTTCCACACTATTTTTCCACTTTTCCCCAACATCACACGTCCTAATAATCTCTCTCAAAAATGGTGGCCCGAAGATACATCGGTGAGAACCACAACGTTCAACTCTTGCAATAAAAATTCATGCTCGCTTACAACTCGGAGAAGCACCACACCATCCTAATAACAGAAAGTATCCAGGTGGTTTCTTTGGCCCATCACATCTCACAAAACACATATCATAAGTTAGGTATTATACCACAATCTATTACAGCCCATACACCTAGTAAGGATACTCAAATCTTCACAAAATAAACAGGTTACACCTATAGTTGTCTGTAAGATACTATATCTGGAATATATGAGTTTGAATAAAAAAATCCCATTACATTCTTCTAAACAAATATGTGGGGGAAACTAACTGTTGTTCCTAACAGTAATGGTAACTACCATGATAATAAAATGGGTCCAAAGGGGATAGTCAGCCATCCATCCTCCCATCAGTATGTTGTGGAAAACACCCCACCCCCCAACCAGTGCTCAGAATTGTCTAGGAGCCAGTCATCCTAACTAAAATGGTGGGTTAGAGTATAGAAACACAAAATTACATGGTATAATATATCTCAAAACCATACTATGAGGATAACAAAGTCTTAGAATCAACTACATCTAACCTCTCTCAGAATCCTAGCTACCAATGCTAAGACTTGATATCTTATAAGCAGAAAACCATTTAAAGAGAATTATTAAATCATATTCTCCCCATTAATTAGTTTCACTATCTACATTCATTATTTATTTAATAATTAATTAACCATTATCATCCCACCTAACATTTCATCAGCATCACTCCCAGTGTTCCATGTCCTCCAGGCATAACCAAATCATGTCAATAGTTCCTCTAAATTGTAACCACTAAATTTCATCCCCGCAAGTTTCAACCGCACATATTAACATCATTTATTATATCATTTATTAACTAAAATATATCTTTTACATACATGTATTTATTCTAGAAAAAACATTCTAATATTCAAAACATAAGGGGCTCAACATGGTGTGTAGATGAACCACCCGTCCAATAGTTTCCACCTATAGCCAGAGCACATTCCCATCCATCCTTGAGAAACTAAATAATGAAAGAAAGTGGCATACACTGTATTTAAATGACATTTATTGATGGAGGGTAAGGAATTCCATTTTCATCATGGAGTGGTGAAAGTATAGAAGATAAAAAAATTAACAAGATTCTTCAAGCATCCAACATTAACATCCAATCTATTTCATTATCTCGGGTGTCCTCCATGACACCTACATGAATAAAATAATGCATATATCCGCTATATGTGTCAACTAATACAATAACCACTAGGCCCTCCAACCCCACATACCACAACTACCATCCATGATCATATTAAAACACAAGTTGCATGAAGCAAACAACAACAAAATTGGGCTCTTTGACCCAAATAAGTCATTCATACTTCCCATATAATGAGAAGGCATGGCTCCAATGAATTAGGCTATTGGAAATTATAAGTAAGAGGGTAATTCAAACCCATACCAGGTATTATTTATTATCAACAAAAAGTTATATAATCCATCATGAATTAACCGATTCATTACTAGTAGGATCGAATAATGGGAAACCTAAAAATAAGGCTACCATATTAGTAACAAATAAATTAAACATATTTACTACATAAATTTGATTAAAATCAATTTACAACAGCCATAATATTCATATACATGCCTCTTTGTATTTGGTAAATTAATTAAAAATTATTCCCAGAATTGCATTCATTACCAATTTCCATTAATAACGTAATTCTAATTATGTTAAGCATATATATCACTCTATCTAGAAAATAAAAATGCAATAACATATGATCAAAACCAATTCATTAATCTGGTTCAAATATTAATTATTCCAATTCCATTTTTATCCAGTGGATAAATAAAGATAACTCAACAATTATATGAGAAATGAATATAGAATCAAAGAATCCCCTTCCTAAAAAGAATTCAAATGTTCATTGCATGAGAATAGGACAATGCAATGGATCATTGTCACCTCTCCTGAAATAACTACATTCACACGAGCACATCGGGGAATGAACACATAATCCCATACCCATGAATGATCCATTAGAAACATATATAACACATTCCATAAAAATTTAGATGAGAACTAGGAGGAATGGTATAAAAACCATAGGAATAGCTCTAGAACATACCTTATGCCAAATTCTGATCAACACCACCTAGTTGTGCCAAAACATGGTTTGTGCTTAAGCACCAGGAAACAATACATGGGAAAAAAATCAATGGATGAATGTTTGATTGAACAAATCCTATGGGAATGTGAGTTCTAGGAATCTCATGCTAGGGGAAAATAAATAAGGAATAAAAATTAATTTGTTATCCAAGCCTAAGAATGATTTAAAAAGATAAATTTTTTGTTATGTTTTAGATTTTCCATTATAATATGATCACATTAAATATCTGGTTATGACCATGTAAAGGATTCCCCGCTAATAAGAAAATTTTGGTCGGAATTATGGGTATTGAAACAGCCTTAAATCCTTCAAAACAAGGATTTGAATGCATTTTATGTCAAAGGTACTTCAAAAGGATTGATGTAGTATAAATAATGGAAAACATGCAATTAGAAAAATGAAATGACATAGTTTTGGAAATAATTTTCCTAAAACTATTCATGGAAATTTAGTAGAGGAAATGAAACTGTGCTAGGAACACTATTTATGACACCATTCTGGGAATTTGGAAATAGAAATGACATCATTCTAGAATCATTGTTCATGAAACATGAAATTTGGAAATGTGTTGTGAATAAGTCACCATGACCTCCTAGAACACCTCAAACACCAAATTTTAGTAATTTAATAGATCATATAGGTCTGAGCAATTACACTAACTCCCTGGGATTCTGTAGAAAACAACAAGTATTTTACATAAAATCTTTTCTATATATTATTGTTTTGGATTATGAGTAATTAAAAAATATATACATATTAAATAATCATATAAACTAATATTCCACTCAAAAAGGTGGCCATCCTGAATTTTTAACACATAGAAAAAATATTCATTTACTAGTGAAGAACCCATGTTCAAGATTCAATTGAGGATTCAGTTTCTTGGTTAAATACATCCTTTGGGTGTTATTCTATTATTTTTATAAAATTATCTTCATATGATATAATATATATATATATATATATATAGTATTTTTTTATATCAATTCCAACCAACCCTAAGCCTCATAATTTCATTCCCACTCAGTTCGTAGATAAAAAAATATAATATAAAATCTTTCAGAGATGTAAAAAATAAAAAATAGAATAATTATATTCTTCCCTCGTTAGAGCTATTTATCCTAAAAAGTATAAAGGAAACTGATAAAAAAACTAATTGGATTGCATCTGGTTATCCAAGTCCAAGGATCCCACATTAATATTCTTATGAAAATATCAGAAATGCACTAAGGGAATCAATCAACCATGATTGATCATATGTTTTTTATCCCTAATCAATACTAGGGACTCATCCAAGATAGCCACATACTTTATGTCCATCAAACCCTAGTAGTTAACATGTGATGGGATATGAACATACCTACCCTTTTCTGACATGTGGAAAATGTGGTTAACATGGTCCAATAATGGTTGCAGATATAGGTATTACACTCTCTCACAGACCCTATGTAGTATCTGGAAATGGAAAATGATCCTCATAGATAACATTTCACAACACCCAAGTATCTGAAATCATCAAATATGTGATTACTTTTTTGTAACAACCATGACTACATTATCATGGATCCATTGGCCACATTGTTAAATTGGAATAAGCTACAAGGAATGGAATCCTGAAGGACAAATCTTTTAAGTAGTTTTGGAGAAAAATACAGTTAAATTATACACCTTTAAGATAGGTAATAACAAATATAACCAACTAAATATCGAATTCAAATGATATTCATCCTTGAAAAAACATTCATATATTTCTTTTACATATCATTAGGAAAGGGAACAAAATAAGGTTTGATATAAATTACTTGGTTAGTTTAATGTACTCCGGAACCTATCATGAATCAATAATAACAATAAACATGTAATGTTATGTTAATAATAGAACATGCATTCTTAATAAATTTTATATCAATAAAAAATAGGGAGGAATCAATATGGAAAGGTATATAAGTAAAAAAGATATTCCATTTAATCATTCAAAATATAATTAAATACATCCATCGTAAATATCCTAGAAAAAATATAATTTATTACAATAACATGTGAATTATTAATGAAGGAAATGATTAATTATTGTTTTTCAAGAATCCTTGAATCATGAAACCTATATTGTGAATATCGTCCCTCAAGAGAGTTTATATCTACTTGGTAAAAACTCATCTCATTTGGACAACTATTTCACCTCATGAGACTAATAATGCATCAAGTGGATATCAATTACTGGGACCCACCTATTTTATTCATATCAAAATCATTACTCATATATAAAATGGTCAATTTAATTTATAAACAATTTACATTATCATTGAGTATTTTTACTGATTATGTTACATTGATTTATCAATATTTCCCCAGTTAATCAAAAAACATTCAAAGTAAACACCGTATGTAAAAATTTTATACAATTTAGGAGATAATCATATCTATTAGAAAAAATTATGGATATTTATGAAAAAATTACTTTTAAAGAGAATAATTATCACAATAGGTACTATTTGATAATAATAATAAAAATCACAAAAGAAATTTGATTTCAAAATAACTTTTTCCTCCTATAAATATTGATGTTAATTACCATTGGAAGAAATCAATTAATGTAAAAAAAATAAAAAAAAATGATGATTTGTGAATAAGTCATGATATTTACATTAAAATTCATAGAATATAAAACACATTAATGTGAATTGGTGTATACTGTTACAATATGCATCAATAAATGGAAATTGAGATGATGTCCCTTAACTCACCTATTTTATTGTTCAAACATTCTTTAACCTTTTATATATTGGTTTAAAACAAGATTTTATCATATAAAATAACCATTTTAATATTGATAATATAATATATGATACATTTATAACATCTTATCAACCTTTATTTAATAAAACTTCATTATTTTCATTAGTTTACGTGTTAATTTGTTAGTTTTCTCATCCATGATTTATCATGAATGGTCTTGTTCTTGAATATATATTGTAGTTATATCATCTATAGAATAATAATAATAATGAAATTATTATAATATTTGTACGTTAATTATAACTTTAAAACCAATAATGAAATATGGTTAGGATGAATAGAGTATGTTCAATCATGGAAACGCAGTACTGGAAATTTGACTATTTTCAATAGGCAATTTGCGATGGGATCCCGTCAGAAAATCCCTGTTGCGATGGGGGATCATCGCAAATAGCTCGTTGCAGAAAAAGACATTGCATCTAAAAATTTTTACGATGGTCCCATCACAGAAAATATTACTTGTGATGAGAATCCGACCTATCACTAATAGATTCCTGATTAAATACATTATATATACAACAGCCTTTAGCGATGAGCCCATTGCAAAATGTATTTGTGATAGGAAACCAACCCAACTCAAATAGATTTTATGTTATAAACCTGTTGTGGTGGGCCTATTTCAATAACGTTATTGTGAAGGTAAATAGACTCATCCCAAAAAACTTTTAATATATATATATATATATATATATAATCTATTAGCGACGGGCCCCCATCGTAAAAGGTCCCGTCACAAATAATTTATAAACAAATTAATATTAATATTATTAAAATAATAAAAATAATAAAAAATATTAAATTTCTCAATATTTTCACATAAATAAGAAAATAAACAATACCAAAATTATGATTAATGAAAAAAATATTAATATTTTTAAAATTAAAAATATATAAAAAAAATATTAATATTCGCAATATTCTGAATAAATATGTAAAAAATCAAAAAACAATATTATTATTATTATTATTATTATTATAAAATAAACAAATATAAAAAATATATAATACTAATAATAAATAATAAGATAATAAAATATTAAAAATACTAAAAAAATTATGTAATATTCACACCAATATATAATACAAAACTGTAAATATTTATATTACTCCAAATGATCAATTTAAAAGTTTTTAAGAGAAAAAAATTATTAGGGGGTAGTCATTTGGAGGATCTGGAGGAGCTAGAGGAGATGGGGGGGAAACTCCAGCACTAAACTACGAGTCAAACAATGCATGTACTCCGTCTGATTATGATGTTGCTGCTGCCATCGACTCATATCCTTCTCGTGCTACTGCTATTACTGTTGTTGCTGATGCATCTCTTCCTACAACTTCAGCAAACTCTCAATAAGATCAGTTTGAGATCACAACTACTCCTAATGCTGTGAGATAGAAGATGATGCTTCTCCACGTGCTACTCTTGAGCTAGACGCTCACATCGAAGTAGTTTCCTAATAATTCTCATGAGTCAAATGAGAGTCGATACCAACTACTCGACCCTATTTGAAGGTATAGTCGGTCACCTGCATCTATGTCGCCTCATCGAAATGGTGGACACTAGTCTAATATGTCGTCTCGGTAGGAATCCCAGCCCATGTCTAAGAGGTCGCGAACTCATATGGCTCCTTCAGTTTCCATTTGAAATTAAAATATTGAAAATATTATATGCAGTTAATTATCAAAATGAAAAAAAAATATTGACCAAAATATTATATTATTATCATATAACATATAAAAAATATAAGTTTACAAACTATAATTATTGCAATTTATTGCTAATTTTTTCCAGTTATTGAAATTTATTGCTAATTATTGCAATAATTGCTAATTTTTGCTAATTTTTTCTAATTTTTTCTATTTATTGCTATTTATTGCTATTTATTTCTATTTATTGCTATTTATTACAATTCGTTGCAATTTATTTCAATTTATTTCAATTTAATGCTATTTAATTCTATTTAATTCTATTTATTGTTATTTATTGCTATTTATTGCTATTTACATTTATTTATTGCTATTTATTGCTAATTATTAGTATTTATTAGTATTTATTAGCATTTATTAGTATTTATTACTAATTATTACTATTTATTAATATTTACTATTATTTATGACTAATTATTACTATTTATTACTAAATGTTACTATTTATTTCTAAATATTACTAAACATTACTATTTATTACTATTTATTACTAATTATTACTAATTATTACTAATTATTTCTAAATATTACTAATTAATACTAATTATTACTAATTATTACTAATTATTAATATTTATTACAAATTATTACTAATTACTACTAATTATTACTATTTATTACAATTCATTACTATTGTTTACTATATATAACTATTTATTACTATTTATTACTATTTATTACTAATTATTACTAATTATTACTAATTATTACTAATTTTTCCTAATTATTTCTAATTATTACTAATTATTACGTATTACTATTAATTACTACTAATTTTTACTAATTATTAATAATTACATATATTTTTTACTAATTATTACTAATTATTATTAATTATTACCAATTATTACTAAATATTACTAATTATTACTAATTATTTCTAATTATTTCTAATTATTACTAGTTATTACTAATTATTACTAATTATTAATATTTATTACTATTTATTGGTATTTATTAGTATTTATTAGTATCAATTACTATTTATTAGTATTTATTACTATTTATTAGTATTTATTAGTATTTTTTGCTATTAATTAGTATTTATTTCAATTTATTAGTATTTATTAGTATATATTACTATTTATTAGTATTTATTACTATTTATTAGTACTTATTTATATTTATTACTAATTATTAGTATTTATTACAATTTATTATTATTTATAACTATTTATTAGTATTTATTAATAATTATTACTATTTATATGTATTTTTTACTATTTATTAAAATTTATTAGTATTTATTAGTATTTATTACAATTTATTACAATTTTTTCTATTTATTACTATTTATTACTATTTATTCTTATTTATTAGTATTTATTAATATTTATTGATATTTGTAAGTATTTATTAGTATTTGTTAGTATTTATTGGTATTTATTAATATTTATTTGTAATTATTTCAAGTTATTACTATTTATTACTAATTATTACAATTTATTATTATTTATTACTATTTATTGGTATTTATTACTATTAATTAGTATTTTTATTACTAATTATTAGTATTTATTACTAATTCTCAATATTTATTATTATTTATTACTATTTATTAGTATTTGTTACTATTTATTACATTTATTACTAATTATTACTAATTAATATTATTTATTACTAATTGTCAATATTTAGTACTATTTTTTTCTAATAATTACTAATTATTGTTAATTACTGTTAATTACGGCCAAATAGAGCTGCTAATTACTAATTACCGCTAATTATTTATATACATTACTAATTATCGTTAATAATGATTAATTATTACTAATTACTAACAATTAATACTAATAATATAATTTAGTTATTACAAATAAATACTCATGACAAAACAATTTAAATCTAACTTAATTATAGCTAATAATCAATAATTAAAATTAATATAAAAAAGGAAATAAATCCTTAATTAAATAAAACATAAATATCTCTAAACTTGATCTCTTATAATTGTAGTCGGCTTCACAAATTCTTCGTAGAAAAACTAACTTTAAAAATGTTTCACTATAAAATTAGAGTTTACAGAAGTAGAGGAACAAGAAATTTGGGCGGAGATAAGAAAAAAAGGAGGGGGTATATATAGGATATATTAGTGGCGACGTGACTTTTTGCAATGGGCCCCTTCACAAATACCTTCTGCCTCATTAATTAACGATGGCTGTTAAAAGGCTATTTGCGATGGGGCCCGTAGAAAAAAGTGACATACCGACAAAATTTTTGTGACGAGATAAAATCATGTTGCAAATATGTTTTTACCACCGCCGGTTATTTACGGTGGGACCCGTCACAAACTCACTTCGGGGGTCAAACTAGTTGCGACGGGGGATCCCCCTGTCACAACTAGGTCTTACCGCCTAATGGAATTTGCGACGGGCGATGCCAACCCATCGCAAATAATCTTTCTCACGGTTTGACGTGCAAAAAACGCCAATCTGCGCGTAACTTTTGGTGATTGACGTCTATTCCAATCATAAATAATTGATTATTTTCGATAAGATGGTCAAACCATCACAAATAATCTCTGCGGCAGAATATTTTATAGGGGAATAAATCTCTTTTCAATTAACCTGTCGAAAATAACTTTTTTTCCAGTAGTGGATTGGTCGTTTGTACACATGGGTAACATTTACATTTTTCAACAATCATTATGAAATTGAGATAAGTAATATTTTATAATTTCTTAATTATCATGATATAATAAATACCATATTAATTCATTAAATACACACATATATATATTTATATCATCCACTGTGGTGTGGTGATTATAATAGAGTCACATCGCTTCATGAAGGCAGTAGTCCACACATACACGAATGATGATATCATTTTATAGAGTAAGAAATGAAATGGTATATTGTATTTTTAATATGTTAAGTATGTAATAATTATAATAAATATGTAATTTATATAAAATATATTCTTCAAAATTTACCTTATTACATTCTAGGTAATTAATTAGTTAATGATGAATCACATTTTCTCACGAGGCGATAGTCCACCGTACGCATGAGTAAAATCATCACATCTCTTACAAAACAGAGAGTAAAAAAAGTTATATATGATATAATTACATAAATTTTATAATTTTTCTATAATAAACATGTAAATTATTTCTATGAAACATCACAACTAAATATGATATGTTGGGAATTAAAAACAAATGGAATCTATTAATGAGGTTGTTGTTCATTTTACACATGAATAAATAATTCCAAACCCATTTTATGGAAGTGGATATGGATTTAGGTAGTCACCATAACATATAAATATTTAAATATATATGTTATCCCCATGATATTATATCAAATTTTGTTAACAATATATTAAAGATGGGGATGATGAAATAAAATAAATAAGTTCATTGAAAATCATTACCACTTCTTCAGGCATCCTTGTTAGGATTATAGCAAAGACTTAATACAATTCCTTTTAGAAAAAAGTAAGTATTATAGGATGACATAAGGGATTTTGGATATTCTTTTCGGAAGATAATTTTTGATATTAAAGTGTGTGAAGGTTTTATTATGGGTGGAAAGCTTGTGGACATTTATAAATGAGATGAGTGGACCACTTGCAATATTTTCCAAAAAATGTGACAAACGTTTTTATCATTGAAAAAGAGTCCAAAATGTATAACTCAAGATTATAATAAATTACTAGTTTTAAAATATATCATTATCTATATTTTCTAAAAATATTTTGTTAATTTGACTATTATCATTGTAATTTAAGCCTTGACAAATCCATTTTTACCTTAATCAAGGTAAATAATAATTACTATTTACATAATAAATATTCATTAAAAATTAAGTAAAAATTAGTATAAAATATAAATTATAATTCGTCAAAATATTGAATTTATTATAGCATATTCCATTCACATAAGTGGAATATTTTAATTTAAAATTTTCTTCGTAGGCATAATAAGAAAATAGGTTTTAAAAGAGAAAATGATCAAAAGTTTTCAATAGTATTATAATAAAATTTGATTTGAAATCTATAATAAAGAACAAAATTGTATTAAATAAAATACATTTATTCAATATTACATTAAAACAAATTATAAATATCATTTAACCTAAAATATTTCATAAATGAAATGGATTTTTTTTAATTAATATTCATATTGCTCAGTATTCCCAAATAATGAAACTGTTCAAAAAACAATCTGTAATAATTTCAAAATATTATAAAATTGATATTATGAATTCTAAAATGTATTTATTTTTTTCTAAAAAATTAACAAAAAGGGATAATAAAAATTACAATTCTTCTTACAATGCTCGACTATACATTCCTTTAATTGTTTTTTGAAAACCAATAATTTTATTTCATATGATTGTCAATTTATTTCCAAATAATATATAACCAGTTAATTTGATTCATCATGTTTAAGCCATATATTATTCATAATTTAGTTAGTAAAATTCATGTCATCCAATTTATTGGATAGTTTATAATGTTATATTATATTGTGGTTCAATAGTATACAGGGTTTTGTGTTCGAAAAGATATCGAAGAGATTAAATATAAATAATTTTATTCCATTGGTTCTTTATGTTTTATTTTTCATTTAAAATACTCTATAGAATAATCCTTTCATCCATTATAAATTTTTTATGTCATATTGTTACCCCTTTAAATGAATTTAATCTTCCCAATTTTAACTCAATCACAAAAATCAAGGGTTTGGCATTTGGGAATACCATTTTTGAAAAACCCACATCATTAAAAGTTTATATAAAAATCATATTAATAAGAGATAAACAGATGTACAAACGATATATATAATATCTTTTATTGGGATTTAAAATATGAGAAATTATATGGGAAGCAGAATCATAGATAAATCTGATAAATCTGACACCCAAATACTGATGGTGAGTGATAAAGAACTTGATCAGTAGGAAGTAAAAAACTGTACTAAAATACACCAATGTGGCCTAAAAAATGCCAGTGATATAATATAAATGATTATATAAGGAAAAATATTTATTTTCAAAAAAATTCCTCCTTTTTTAGAATTCATTAACACATTAATAATATAATTAAATATAATTAATGGATATATTTTTATTTCAAAGGGAAATTTCTTCCTTTGGATTGAATCAGTTATTTTCAAATTCATTGCTTAAGCCATGAAATTATTATCTAGGAATTAATTTTGTTTTTATTAATGAAAAAAATTTACTTTTTACTGATCTTATGATCAATAGTATATTGATAAGTCATTTCATTAATATATAGTTATTATTATAAAAAAATTGTTATTATGAGTTATCCAACAAACATAATTATTAATATGGTGAATTAATACATTAATTAATAAAAAAAATTCCAAAGTTCAACATAAACCATTCAATAAATGGTTATCCTTATGAAAATTATAGAATATCATGTCACGACCCATCACAGTGGGGCCCATGTTGTGGCTCCCCAAGCCTGCCTCTAATAGGCCAGGGGCTGGTGACTAGCACCGAGTAGGCATATTAATAACATGGGAGGCATTTCCTGAGTACCTGTACACATGCAGACATCTCCAAGCCCACAAATGCTGAAATTTAAAAACACTAAGGAACAAAATGCATTCATACAACTAAACCCAACCAACAGAGTGCAATGCAAAGTATTGTACTGGAAGTAAACCGGGCTAGAATACAAGCCCACAAAAAAACAAGATTCTAAAATCTGAAAATTCCAACCCGTAAACACAAAAGCTATTGGGACTACTGCTCGTAGACGTAGGAACGCATCGACGTTTAGGGAACTCAGAAATCTAGGTCCTGTCCTGGTCTACCCTGGACTCTGTCAAAAGGATTCTCATCTGCACAACACACGACACGTTCGGGAAAATCCCATGTAGGGGTGAGTATAACAATACTCAGTAGAGAACCACAAAAACCATAAAGAAGTACACAAAGTAAAGGTACAGTCAGCTATGCACAACATATTTCTATAGAACACATAGCACAAACCATATATACTCAAAACCTAGACCTGCGTTCTTGAGACAAGTCGCACAACTGCATCCCCCCGTTAGGGATTCGGTTCGATGATTCCACAAAGCACTCATTCCGGGAGAACACACTCCATGAGTCTTAAAGCTCTGTTCACATCCATCTGAGAAGTACTATTCATCAGGAAATGTCATAAGAGGTAGTTACACTCATAACCGTAGACACACTCCTAATTTGGAAGATTACGATAGATAGATACACTCATTACGGGAGACGCACTCTTGAGTAGGAAAGATCACGGTACACAGATGAGGATCACTTCCAGGGCCATGGAGGATACTACTACTCATCTGGAATTCACCTTCTAGGTAGAGGATCAACGCCTAGTGGAGTTAGTCATGTCGATGTCGGACTCTATAAAGGGTAAATAATGGATAGTGGATCTCGATCCAGGCCTCTCGGATGGATGCCTAACTCTATCACAGAAAGTCCTGCTGAAGGGATCATACTCCTATGTGAGGAAACGATGCCTGACCATCATGGAAACGAGAAGAAGGGGCACTAACCCAAATGAAAGTTTTCCATGATACAGTGAACAAGAGGACCACGCCATTTTCAAAAAAGTTCATGGTGTGTAGTAAAGATACACGCCGTTTTGTCTGAACCCGGGTACTGCCTGTGTACAACGGCCCGTGTCATAAGGCTGGTCGTTTAGAAAAGTTAGTACATGGCATGTAGTATTGTGTACATGTCGTGTCTGAGTGCCTGGGGGTCGACACCGTGTACACTAGCCATGTACCCATACATGGTCTTCAACCCATGTACTCTATCCCATGAAATCGGAACATGGGGTGTCCCGCGTTTCTATCCTTGCTTGGCCATGTGATGGAGTACACGGTCGTGTACTCCTTCCTGTGTCTGTGTATCCCCGGGATACATGCCGAGTCCCACGTATCCGCCTCTCCCATTCTATACACGCCGTGTTTAGAAGCCGTATAGATCATCTCGTGTCCGTGTACTTCCCAAAATACATGCCGATCTTTGGGGAAAGTACATCACGCTATGTGACCAGTGTCACATGCCGTGTGATTCCTCTTTGACCCCCGAAACCCTATCCGCCACCACCAGTACTACACAGTGTGTTCTTAGTAAGTGCACGCCATATATTCTTGAAAATTCCAAAAACACGGACCTCTGCCGTCGCGCTTCCGGTGATACCCCGTTCGTCGATCTGGTCATCTGATCTCCCTGGAACACCTGGGTTTTGGTCCCTCCGACACCACGAGGTTGCTTCCGTTGTTTTCGGACATTCGATCAGCTCTGAAAACATGTTTTGATCTTCCTTCATGAAGAACGCTCGAAGAACGACCTCTTCCGATCTGAGCCGATTCGTCGTTCATCATTTCTGTCGCACCTCCATAGGGTCATTGTGATGTCGTATCTCTAGTTTGGGATAGTTGAGTTGCAAGATGGGTGCACAACGATCCATTGTTCGTTGCCCCACGAAGAACATGAAGAGCATGAAGAACTTGGTAGAATAAAAGGGGGAAGGAAAACCAATCGAACAAATTGAGGAATGAACCTCCACCATCATTCATCACGGTGTGGACACGCTCTCGATAATAGGTTTAAAAGGAAAAGAAATCAACCACAGTAAACAACATGGACTAATTCCCCATAATCATTCCAAAGAAATCCCTCCCTCATGAACGTACGAATCTGTGGATCAACTTGTTCATGGTTGATCCGAGTTCATCGTTTAAACTCAAAAATTGGGAAAGAGGAATTAAATAACAACCCCTACCTTTATGAAAGGTTCAATCGTTGACGAAGGGGTCCTTCTACCATCGTCGTAGAGATCCTATACCCTTTTGGCACAATGATTCACAGCTTCGATCTGTCATCATTCATCACCGAGAGTTTTCTCCAGAGTTTCCTCTCAATCTTCCACCAACAATCGATGTTCAATTATCCCAATAAAAATGGAAACCTATTTTTAATCCCATCATGTTGCGACATTAATGAGTTAGCATTTCTGTTTTGAGTCTATGACATGACCTTAACGACTGAAATAGTTACCATGTCTCTATGCTGTAGCAGATATTTCCAAAAAAATAAAATAAACTTGAGAATTTATTTTATTTTATTTCACTTAAAACGTCTCAAAATTAATGTTTTCCCTCAAACCGTTCTGGTCTAGGATATACTCGTTCTTAGGAAAATTCATCACCCCATATGCAATGGTGCCCTCATATTTTTAATCCGGGAATCCGTTTGGAAACTACCACTATCGGGCACAAGTGACGACTCACTTAACTTAAAAAAAAATGGACCACCATTCTGGGATCATCGGGCCTCCGAATGATATGTCATCTATGCTCCTGTTCTTGAAATAATTCCATATAATATTTAAAAATAAACCACATAAAAACCGAGATATTACATTCTCCCCACCCTGGGGCCTTACATCCCCGAAAAACCAAAACAAAGGCTACTCAAAAAGATGTGGGTACTAGGCACAGATCAGGGATCCCCCTCCAGCGTTCTCTCCTGAAGATTCTTGTGTTTCCACCGGATGCACACCAAGGGAATCGATCGCCCAAAAAGAATCCTCTCCTGCCGATCCTCGATCTCCACCAGGTACTCAGCAAAGGTCACTCCATATTTGATGTCCAGCTCACCCCAGTCATTGATGTGTGATTTTTCATGCACATACCTATTCAGCTATGAAAAGTGGAAGACAACATGTACCCGATGCAACTATGGTGGTAGAGATAGGCGGTATTCCACCTCGCCAACTCTGCACAGTATATGGAAAGTTTTGATGAACCTCAAAGATACCTTTACACCTCGGCCAAATCTCAGTAACTCTTATCGAGGTTAGACTCAAAGAAATACGTGGTCTCTCTATTTAAACTCCAGAGATCTCTATCATTTGTCAGCATAATACTTCTACCGGCTATGTGCAGTCTTCATCCTCTCCCAGATGATCTACACATTCTTGGTGGTAGCTCGCACCAACTTTGGATCCATGAGTGCTGAATCTCCGAGGGGGGTCTAGTAAAGTGGTGACCATCTGGGTCTCCCATACAAGGCCTCGAACGGTGACATACCAATGGTGAAGTGGTATATTTTATTGAACACAAACTCCACTAGTGGTAGGTGTTCCTACAAACTATGATCAAATTCCAAGACACAGGCTCACAACATATCCTCCAGAACCTGAATAGTCTTCTCCATCTGACCATCTATTTTTGGATGAAACAATGTTCTCAAACGTAGCTGAGTCCCAAAATCCACCTACAATCCCTTCCACAAGTGGGATGTGAAACAAGCATCTCGATCTGACACTATTTTTGAGGGGACTCCATGAAGCCGAACTATCTCCTGCACGTAGAGGCATCGTAGGCTCTCTATGGAACTCTTCTCCCTGATAGCTAGGAAGTGGGCCGGCTTGGTGAGTCGGTCAATGATCACCCAGATGGAATCATTCCCCTTGGATGTCCATGGTAAGCCTGTCACGAAGTACATCGACATTCCATCCCACTTCCACTCTAGAAATTCCATGGGATGAGCTATTCCCGTAGGAACCTGGTGCTCATGCTTCACCTACAGGCATGTAAGGCATCGTGAAATGAACTCTGCTACTGCCTTCTTCATTCCTAACCATGAGAACTGTTGTCGGAGATCTTGGTACATCTTTGCCACTCCGGGATGTACCACCAATAGGGATGTATGAATCTCCCCCAGGACCTCCTCCTGCAGCGCCATATTGGAACCATGGCCTTCTATGAACAAATTGGAGTATGGTTGTGTTTTTTTTCAATCCTCAGTGGAAGTTCAGAATTTGAACCAGCAAAGTGATCATACAGTTCAAACATACAATAGTATTGAAGGTGGCGCTGTTTCCAAGTGTTTTCCAAATTTTTGGGCCTGAAAATCGACAAATGGAGAAAAGTGTTTTTGGTAAAGAGACTTGTTCTCAATGTACTTTAAGGAGAGGAAAAATGTGCGCCATATGTTTTTCAAGATCAGAACATGGAAAAATGGCAAAGGGATAAGGTCCGCACAAGTTTTGGGCTGGTCACGCAAGTGACCTCTGTGCCGAAAAAGGACTTGTGCGTCGATGCCTAGGAGGTTTTGAAACTTGTGCACCGGTTGTTCCTCATGATCAGAACTTCAAAAAATGTAAAAGGAATGTAGTTCATTCTAGTATTGGTTGGGTCATACAAGGGAGTTCCACAACAGAGGCTAGGGGAGATGAGTTGCGCGCCGGAACATGCGCATTAAGAGGATACTTGCGCACCACCACACAGGGGGACCAGATTGCCTATAAATAGAGGACCACCCCCCCCCTCATTGGTAACAAATTTCAAGACTTAGAGATTTTTCGATCTCTCGTCACGCAAGTGGTAGAGTCGCACAAGTGGTAGTTGGGTCGCGCAAGTAGAGGTTGTGCGCCGGTTGTTGGCTCTGCGACTAAGGCAGTTTGGGAGTAAATGGTGCAGAGTCGTGCAAGTTTGGAGTTGAAGGAGGAAGTGTCACTCAAGTGTATTGGTTTCACCTGCATGCCGATTTTGTACCGCGCAAGTGACTTGCGCGCCATTCTTGAAACTTGCGCGCCAGTCTTGGAGAAGCGTGCTAGGTGAGGTTGTAGTATGACGGTCTTTTTGGAGCTTCACGAAAACTAGAATATTGCTCGATACCTTTTGTGAAAAGTGGGATTAGTATATGAGTGAAAGTTGGACTTCAACAGAGCATCTACATTCAACAGAGGATGAATTATTTTTCAATGATGAAAAGACCTTCACATCTATAAACTGTGTTAGAATTCACCAAGGTCTGTGAGCCAGGGGGAGTCAACGAGAGTGACCTGAGGGACGTAGTGAGCTATCCCTAATCAATTATAAAGGCAGTGAGCCTGGGACAGGGTGACTGTTACCGAACCTTTGTGATCCACATCTAGTGAAGTTTAGTGGAATTAGGTATGACCAAAAACCTATCAGCGTATGCTCCTTGGACATAGCCCTTGGTGGTGAACCAAGTAAAAAGTGTTATGTCTTCTTTGTTCATGTGAATGTTTGCCTTATGATCATATTCATTATACAGGTTCAAAAATTTCCTACCAATGTGGGAACAAGATCCATCACATTAAAAGGAAAATTTTTCACCCTGATTCACTCCTCCCCTCTCAGGGTGTCATGGGGTCCTTCAAGTGGTATCAAAGGCAGGTTGTTGGGGTTGAATATTTCCTTTATCGTCAAGGAGAATGCAGTCAATGTCATGGGAGTCCCTCACTTCGATGGAAGTAATTTCCAGATCTGGAAGAACAGAATGAGATCTCATCTAAGATCTCTTGGAATGGAATTTCTATTTTCTACTATGCGAGGAATACAATTCACTGATCCAATAGGCCTGGCTATGACTGACATATATAGAAAAAATTTTGATGTAGATGCTAAAGCACAAAATGCACTCACCACAACCCTTTCTGATCAGATCTACCTAAAGGTGATGAATTTCACCTCAGAAAAATCCATGTGGGATAAACTCAAGAATATTTATGAAGGGGATAGCAATGTGAAGGAGGAAAAACTAAAAGTTCTGAACAATAGGTTCGATTATTTGAAGATGCATCCTGATGAGAATGCAAAATCCTTCTTTAATCGAATCACTGAAGTAGTTAGAGAAATTCAAGGCCTAGGATAAGAAATCAGAGAGGTTGAAATTGTGAAGAAAATAATGAGAAGACTTCCACCCATGTACAATGTAAAGGTATCAGCCCTTGAGGAAAGAGATCTTTCAAAACATTCTCTGGATGACCTTATAAGAAGCTTGATAGCATAGGAAATGAGAATCAAACCAGAAGATGCTACGACTCGTGTGAGCAATGAAATGGAATTTTAGGCCATGGATAAACTAAAAATTTCAAAATATAGTAGTGGTGAAGATGAAAAAGAAAAAGAAATTATTTCTCTCATTACAATAAAGTTCCAGAAGGGAAAAGGTAAATCAAAGAGAAGTTACCTCTTGCATGTTTTCGTTGTGGAAAAGTTGGGCACATTGCCTCTGAGTGCTTAATAAAGATCAATGATGAAGATAGTGAAGATGAAAGCTTTGAGAAGCCTCAGAGAATGTTTTTCAAAAAGGGAGACTTCAAATATGGAAAGAAAATTCAAAGGAAGAGTTTTTTCTGTGAAGAGGAATAATATGATAATGAATTCTGTGATGAAGAAGAACCAGAATTCAAAACTAGGAACCATGCTTCCATGATGGCCACTATTGAAAATTCAGAAGATACTGGTGGAGAAAAACTGTTGAAAACTTGTGCAAATCCCAACATGCAACTTAAGAATACTGTTAGTAAGTTTAAAACTAAATTTAAGAGTTTCAATAAGTGGAAGTCAATTGTAGAAGAATCAACTGAATATATTGATCATCTTGAAGCTAAAATTGAATGACTGGAAGAATTTGTGAAGGTACAGTCTAAAATAATTGAAAGAAATGATGATGTAGTGGATCTGAAGTTGAGAATTGAAGAGCAGGAAAAGGTCATCAATGACGTCACCCCCATACTAGAAGAAAAATCCAAGACTTCTGAGGGTATTGAGGAGGAAGTTGTTACTCTTAGGAGTAAACTTGAGACTGAATCAATTCCAAAATAATCAAGGAAGAAAATACAGTTTGGAAGATTCACAGATGTAGAATTACTAGCAAGATCCATGTGTGGTTCATATGGGGTTGGAAAAATCTGGAGTGATCAAAGACCCCCTTGCATGGGAAAGAGTGGAATTGGCTGTTAAGTTGAGAAATCAACTACTGGAAGATAAAAGATCCAAAAGAAAGATAAGATGAAAGTTGAACATGTTGAAACATTTCCTAAAGTGCTGAAAAAGGAACCCTCAATCCAAACTAAAAGGAGAACTGAAAATTATCCTCAAACATTAAGAAATGATATCCAGTTTAACTTTTCTCATGAGGAAGAAGGTATGAGGAGAAATTCAAGTGAGAAGACATTTCCTCTCATTAAGTGTCAGTTCTGTGGCTATCTGGGCTATACCATGTCTTATTGCGAAGAGGAAAGAAGCTATCTGAATGGAAAAGATGTGGGAGTTCAACAAATGTGAACAAATTCATATCCAAATTCTTATAGAAGAAACAATTTTTATGGATATTGTTTTTGTTGTTCTAACTTTTGTCATAAGGCTTCTAATTGCAGGCAGAGAAGAGACATGGAAAACTCATACCGAAGTTCAAGACAAGTCAAGTATCATCAGCCAGACAGTGTTGCTATTTTATACAGGTTTTCTCCTATCAGAGAATATTTATACTATGAAGAACCTAGGTTCGTGGAAGAGATAATTGAAAGGCCATCATAACTCTATACTCAATCCAATGTATCATGGAAGGAAAGGAAGAATACTGAGAAATCCAAACTTATAGAGGTGTCCCTCAAAGCTACAATGAATAACAGTACCTGGATTCTAGATAGCGGTTGTTCATCTCATATGACAGGTAATGTCGGCCTGTTAATGGATATCAAAAGGAAGGTTGATGGTACAGTACGATTTGGTAATGATGGAGCTTTGAAAATCAAAGGGAGTGGAAGTGACGAATTAGCTAATGGAGAACTAAAGAATATTGAAGTCCTTTACGTAGATGGCCTACATCATAATCTACTCAGCGTGAGTCAACTATGTGACTCAGGACTTATAGTTACTTTTCATCAGAAAGGATGCACTATCAAGGGAAGGACAGGCAATTCAATTATGAAGGGATGCAGAACAGAAGGCAACTTGTATCAGGTTGATAGTGAAGAAAATCTATGTTACATGACTGTTAAAGAAGAAAACAATTTGTGGCATCGGAGACTGGGACACATAAATCAACAAGACATGGAGAAAATATCAAAATTGAGGATTTTCATGGACATTCCCAACCGGAATCATGAGCGTGAAAAGTCGTGTGATGCTTGCATTCATGGGAAGATGGTCTGTAGTTCATATCGGCCAAAGAAGAAAAGGGCATCTTACCTTCTTGATCTGATTCATACAGATGTATGTGGGCTGATAAATGTTGCTGGAACTCATGGAAAAAGGTACTTTGTCCTTTTCGTTGATGATTATAGTAGAATGGCATGTGTGATGGTCATTCACAAGAAACAAAAAGTCCTTGACTGCATGAAAACATATCGGCGAATCGCTGAGAATGATATTGGACGAACAATCAAAGTGTTGCGATCTGACAATGGAGGAGAATACACATCCATTGAATTTGAAAATTATCTAGAGAAGCATGGGAGACATCATGAGGTATCTTCTATGAGAACTCCACACAAAAATTGATTTTTTGAATGTAGGAATAGATAGGTGAACAACATGGCATGAACTATGCTGATAGAGAGTTTTATTCCATGACATTACTGGAAAGAGGTTGTTCAAGCTGCAGTGTATATTCAGAATTGAACAGGACTTTATATGGGTGATACGAAGACACCATATGAATTTTGGCATGGAAGGATTCCCTCTTTAAAATACTTTTGTTTCTTTGGAAGAAAATGATTCATCAGGAACAAAGAATGAAGTCACGGGAAGTATGGTGACAATGTAGATGAAGTAATTTGCCTCGGTTACTCAATGAACATCAAAGCCTACAAATGTTACATCAAGCTTTTAGGAAGAATTGTGGAAAGCAGTGATGTTAAGATAATTGAAGATAAAACCACAAATGCTTCAAGGACATCATATGCTGATGTGATATAAAGTGAGGAATAAATTAAATGTGGATAAAATAAAAATATCGAAATAGATGAAGTTGTAAGAAACACTCAGCAGTCACATCATGAGGTCGACTCAGAAGAAGAATCTAAAGAAGAAACTGTGGGTGAAAAGAATGTAACTGAACCTCGCAGGAGAAATCGAAGAGCTGAGATTGATCCATCCAACATAATTGGGGATAGGAATGCACCCACTCAAACAAGAAGGATGAGTAATAACACGTAATCTGCATTTCTATCAGTTGTGGATCCATCCTCATTCGAAGAAGCTACAAAGGATGGATCTTGGGTGAAAGCCATGAATGAAGAATTAGATCAGATTGACAAGAATCAGACATGGGATCTTGTCCAGAGACCTGAGGGACTCAATGTGATAGGTACCAAATGGATCTTCAAAAATAAATTTGATGAGCATGGAAGTGTCATCAGAAACAAGACACGACAGGTATGTAAAGGATACTCCCAGATTAAAGGCATTGATGTTGAAAAACCTTTCATCCAGTGGCTATACTGGAGTCAATCAGGATTTTCCTTACCATGGAACTCCAAAGAGGATATAAAGTATATCAAGTGGATGTCAAGACAGCATTCTTGAATGGTGTAATTTAAGAATAAGTCTACATTGAACAACCAGTGGGTTTTGTTTGAGGTACTAATGAAACAAAGGTCTGAAAATTGAAGAAAGCTCTATATGGTTTGAAGCAGGCACCACGGGTGTTGTACTCGCGGCTAGATTCGTATCTCAAGAAGATGGAATTCAAAAGAGGAGGATTAGATCACAATATCTATGTGAAGAACTCTCCAAAAGATAAATTCATGGTTCTAGTCTATGTTGAAGATATCATATTTGGTGGCATCAGGAAAGAAATCAATGGACTAATTTTACAATCACATGAAATCAGAATTTGAAATGTCTACGATTGGGGAGCTCACATATTTCATGGGGATGCATGTGATTCAAAATAAGGAATACACTTTCATTTCTCAAGAAAATTATGCAAGAGAGTTTCTAAAGAAGTTTAATATGCAAGACTCCAAACCAATGTCAACTCTAATTGCAGTTAGAGCTAAACATGGAAATCATGAAGATGGGGAATCTGTAGATCCCACTATATATTGGAGGATCATTGGGAGCCTATTATACCTGACTGCGACATGGCCAGATATTCTCTTTGACACATGTCTTGCGGCCCGCTTTCAGAGTAATCCAATGGAGGAACATATGGCGGCAGACAAAAGAATCACGAGGTGCATTCAAGGTACACATAACTTTGGGTTATATTTTTCTACAGGTGGGGATAGTGAATTATCATCATTTTCTGAAGCTGACTGGGCTGGTGATGTAGTAGACATAAAGTTCACTTGTGGTGGAGGCTTCTATATTGGGCAGAAATGTGTTGGATGGTTGAGAAAGAAATAGGAAAGTACTTCTCTTAGTACTTCTGAAGCTGACTATATATCCACCACCAAAGCATGCACTCAACTTCTATGGATGAAGCAACAATTAACAGATATTGGTGATGAGTTAAAGTAACCAATGGTGATTTATTGTGATAACAAGAGCGCAATTGATCTTATGAAGAATCCAGTTCAGCATTCTCATACAAAACATATTGAAATTAGGTATCACTTTATCAAATAAAAAAGTTGAACAAGGGGTGATTAGAATGGATCATGTGGGAACCGATGAGCAAGTGGTTGATATCCTGACCAAGCCACTATCAGCATCTGTGTTTGAGAAGCATCGATTGAACCTTGGTGTTCAGCCACCTCCCAGTGCATAAGGAGGTTACGCAATCCCCCTCTCCCCAATTTTGATAACTGTTTTTATCTATTTATGGATGTGATTCAGGTTTGTGGGGGAGATACTATCCAGAGGGAGTATGGTTTGAGCAGAATATTGAAAAAATTATCAGACTTTGGTTTTATTGTCAATGGGGGAGAAAGGAATAAATTCAGGCATGTTTAGGCATGTAATGCTCCTGTGACATGATGTTGAATTCAGTTTCAGTGATAGGATGAGAAGGATGAGAATGAATACATCAGTCATGTAATGCTTCTTGGGCGTCATTGAGAATTCCAAAACACTAGAACCCAATTCAAGCTTCCACTCTTGTTTTCTATATCGAGCATTGCTCATGTAGACTTAGAGTGTTGGATGAGCTGATTCTTATGATTTTGGTTTTCACATTGATGGGGATCTATTGAATTTATTTTCATATTCCCAACAAACCCAAAGGGGGAGATTTTTGGAACCATGGTCTTCTATGCATGAATTGGATTATGATTTGTGTTTGTTGTCAATACTCAGTGGAATTTTAGAATGTGAACCAGAAAAGTGATCATACAGTTCAAGAATACAACAGTATTGAAGGTGGCGCCATTTCCCAGTGTTTGCCAAATTTTTGGGCCTGAAAATCGACAAATGGAGAAAAGTGTTTTTGGAAAAGAGACTTGCGCGCCATGTACTTAAAGGAGATTAAACGTGCACGACATATGTTTTTCAAGATCATAACATGGAAAATGGTAAAGGGATAAGGGCCGCACAAGTTTTGGGTTGGTCGTGCAAGTGACCTGTGTGCCGAGAAAGGACTTGCGCGTCGATGCCTAGGAGGTTTGGAAACGTGTGCACTGGTTGCTCTTCATGATCATAACATCAAAATATGGAAAAGGAATGTAGTTTTTGCAAGTATTGGTTGGGTTACGCAAGTGAGTTGTGTGACAGAGGCTAGGGGAGATGAGCTGTGTGCCGGAACATGCGCACTAAGAGGATACTTGCATGCCACTGCGCAGGGGGTCCAGATTGCCAATAAATATAGGACCACCCACCGCCCCCTCATTTGTAACGAAGTTCAAGACTTAGAAATTTTTTGATCCCTCATCGCAAAAGTGGCATAGTCGCACAAGTGGAAGTTGGGTCGCACAAGTAGAGGTTGTGCACCGGTTGTTGGCTGCGTGACCAAGGCGGTTTGGGAGTAAAAGGTGCAGAGTCGTGAAAGTTTGGAGTTGAAGGATGCAATGTCGCGCAAATGTGTTGGTGTCACCTTCACGCCAATTTTTTACCGTGCAAGTGACTTGCGCACTGTTCTTGAAACTTGCGCGCCAGTCTTGGAGAAGCGTGCCAGGTGAGGTTTTAGTACGACGGTCCTTTTGGAGCTTCACGAAAACTAGAAGATTGCCTGATACCTTCGGTGCAAAGTGGGATTAGTATACGAGTGAAAGTTGGACTTCAACAGAGAATCTAAATTCATTATTGGATGAATTATTTTTCAATGATGAAGAGTCCTTCATGTCTATAAACTGAGTGAGACTTCACCAAGGGTTGTGAGCCAGGGGGAGTCAACCAGAGTGATCTAAGGGACGTAGTGAGCTATCCCTAATCAATTGTAAAGGCAGTGAGCCTGGGACAGAGTGACTATTCCCGAACCTCTGTAATCCACATCTAGTGAAGTTTTTTGGAATTAGGTACGACCGACAACTTGTTGGCGTATGCTCCTTGGACGTATCCCTTAGTGGTGAATCATGTAAAAAGTGATGTGTCTTCTTTGTGCATGTGAATGTTTCCCTTCTGATCATATTCATCATATAGGTTCAACAAGTTCCTACCAACATGGGAACAAGATTCATCACATTAAAAGAAAAATTTGTCACCCTGATTCGCCCCTCCCCTCTCAGGGAGTCCCAGGGTCATTCACTCCACTAGTACAACAATGCATCCTATGAAAAGAAGTACGTGCTCCCCAGCTTGTGAATATCCATGAGAAGCATGTCCAATGGATAACTAAGAACATAAAGCCCCACAATTGACATATCTTAGTTGTGCCTCCCTAACCCGCTGTTAGACTGGAGGGGCGACAACCATCGACTATAGGTAGGCTGCATCTTCTCTGTCCATGAAAGAAAACTGCAACGTGGTTGACTGCTCTGTCGCCTCACTCAACAGTTGTGAGCTCGACCTTCTGCTCAGAGCATCTGCCACCTTGTTCTTCTTCCCAGGATTATAGATGATCTCAAAATTATAGTCCTGGAGGAACTCTAGCCAATTCGTCTATCAAAGATTCAGATCTTTCAGAAAAAAGAAGTACCTGAGTCTCTTGTGGTCAGATTAGATGATAAACTTCTTGCCCATAATGAAATGTCTCCACATCTTCAATGTGAAGACTACCATTGCCAACTTGATATCATGGGTCCCATAATTCTTCTCATGTGGACTAAGATTGAGAAAACCATAAGTAATGACTTCCTGCCTCTACATAAGGGCACTGCCAAGCCCGATCCCTGATGCGTCGCAGATAACTATGTACTCGACACCCTCCTCTGGCAGTCTCAAGACTAGGGCACTTGTCAAACTCTACCTCAACTGCTCGAATTCATACTGGAACTTCTCCATCCACACGAAGGGTTTCCCATTACTGGTCAAGATTCTCATCGTTTCTGATATCCAGAAGAAATCAGGAATGAATCTCCGGTAATATCCTGCCAGCCCAAGGAATCTTTGCACCTTCGTCACGCTCAGAGGTGGATTCCACACTAACACAGCCTCCACATTAGCTGGGTCAATAGCTACTCCATCTTCTAAGATAACATGTCCCAGAAATTGGACCTTCTGAATCTAGAACTGGAACTTTGAGAGCTTTCCATAAAGATAGTGCTCCTGAAGTACTTCTAGAACTATCTATAGGTGTCTCGCGTGCTCCTCCTCTGATGCTGAGTACACAAGGATGTCGTCAATGAAGACCACTATGAACCGGTCTGTGTATGGCTGGAAGATCTGGTTCATCAGTCCCATTAACAATGCAGGGATGTTAGTCACACTGAAAGGCATCACCAAGAACTCATAGTGACTATAGTAGCATCAAAATGCCATCTTCTATATATCCTCTTCCCGTACTCGTAACTGGTGATAGCCTAATCGAAGGTCTACCTTAGAGAACCATTGTGCCTCTCTTAGATGATCAAAGAGGTCATCAATTCTTGGTAGTGGATACTTATTCTTTATCATCACCTAGTTTAGGAACTGGTAATCTACGTATATCCTCAGACTCCCGTCTTCCTTCTTGGCAAACAAGACTGGGTCCGCCCAGGGTAAAACGATGTGTCTTATGAAACCCTTACTCTGAAATTCCTCCAACTGTACCCTCAGCTCGCGAAGTTCTATGGGAGCCATTCGATATGATAATGAGGAAATCGGTGTCGTCCCAAGGTTTAAGTCAATGCAGAAGTCGATTTCTCGGCAGGGAGGTCACCCTGGAACATCTTCGGGAAAGACGTCCTCATACTCCGCCGCTACTACTGGGAACAGGGAGCTCACAACATCCACATCTCCGAGGGTAAGGCTATCCAACTCATGAGTAATTGGCTGCAGCCTCCAATGCATAGGCCAATTCTGTGAGACCTAGGATTCCCTTTCTCCAATAAAGGAAAACCTTGTCCCATCACAGCAGACACACCACGCTCTTCACCTAAAACAGTCAATCTGGGCATGGACCAAAGATAACCAATCCATACCGAGAATGACTTCGTAAGGCCTCGATGCTACCACCAAGAGGTTCCAACCTAAACTATCACCTCCAAGGGTACGATAAAGTTGTCTTAAAAGGTATGTTATCGTCAAGTCTCCTCCTGTAGTTGTCTCCAATCGTAAGGATCTAGTCAACGGTTCTACCGGATTCTCGTGGTTTTGTACAAGACATGTGGCTATGAAGTAATGGCACGAACCTGTGTCTTTAAGTACGGATGCTAAGGTAGAAAAGACCCAGATCATACCGAAAATCATTCTTGGAGTCCCTGGATTGTATGCCTCGACCACATGCATCTATCCCCGTCCCTGTCCCCTAGCTCCATAAGCCTGGTGCGGACCTACTGGGGGTGGTGGTGGAAGTATGTCAAAGCGTCTTCCACCACCCGTAGCTCTCCCTGGTCCTATTCCATGTCTGCTGACTTGCGGGTCTATCTGCTCCGCTGTTTTCCTCTGCCTTGGTGGTCCATCCATTGCATCCCTGTCAGCATCTCGACAGGTAGGACAATCTCTTGTGAGATTTACCATACCATTGCACGCATTTCATCGCTTCTACCTAGGCTGACTGGATCTAGCCTGAGAGCCCTAAACTGTCGATCCCATGTCCTAGGTCCTCCTATGACGTTTCCCACATCCAGATCCCTGTGTCTAACATCAGCTACCTTCTGTTGGGGTCTCTACACCTACCTATATGCTGCTGACTGTCGTCGGCTATCTCTGCTTCGCCAAGAAGCTCTCGATCAACACGTCCTGCTCGAGCACTCCAGCATAAGTCGAAATTCATAGAGGCACAAAACTAGACCAGATGTCTCATCATAGACCTTGATCGAAGGTATAAGCTCTGATGTACCGATCCCTAACCTTATCCATCGAGTACCGGGCGAGGTTGGTGAACCTCAATGAATAGTCAGCTACTGTCATACTGCCCTACTGGATATGAAGAAGCTCCTAGATGCATACTGCTCTCAACGTAATTGGAGAGAACTCCCCCCTGAAGAGTCACTCAAACTCCATCCACAAAAGATTATCCTCATCATGAGTCTGTGTGGTAAGACTCCACCATTGTCCCGCCGAACCCTGAAGAAGTCTCACTACTAGGATCACCATCTGGTCTGTTGGTGTCCTCACTAGATGGAAAACCATGTTCACCACCTCAAGCCAATCCTTAGAATCCTGAGGATCAAGCTCGCCTCCATACCTGTGGGGTTTCTATCTCTAGAACTCATAGAGCACACTAAGCCTGCACTCCATGTCGTTCAGTACTGTAGGTACCACGGGCTGCTCTACTGGTGGTGGCATAGTAGGTGTACAACCTGGTGGAAATGCCTGCAGAACTAGTCCCTGTATCGAAGACTCATCACAGAGGTGGTCGTTTCTACCTTAGGACCAAGAGTTTGTGATATTGGTTTGGGGCATTGGTGTTAAGTGTTTTGAGTTCAGATTTTAGGCCAGAGACTCCAGTGTTGGTGTGGCGGCTGACATATCCATACACCAGGACTCTGATAACCTGCTTTTCGACTCGGTACATGAAAAAACTTGTTGCGGGGAAATAAAAGAAAGTTGCAAGCATTATATAAAAATGGGTTATGTTTTCCATATCCTTTGTGTGTCACAACCCATCCCATTGGGGCCCACACTGTGACTCCCCAATCCCGCCTCCAATAGGCCAGGGGCTGGTGACTTGCACCAAGTAGGCATATTACTAACATGGGAGGCATTTCCTAAGTACCTGTACACACGCACACATCTCCAATACCACAAATTCTAAAATGTAAGAACACTACAGAACAAAATGAATCCATACAACTAAACCCACCAACAGAGGGCAACAAAAATTAAAGTATTGGAAGTAAACTGGGCCAGAATACCAGCCCACAAAAAAACAAGAGTCTGAATTCTGAAAAGTCCAACCTGTAAACAAAAATGGTGTTGGGACTACTCGTCAAATCCATAGGAACGCCTTGGCCTGTAGGGAACTCCGAAAGATCAGTCATGTCCTGGTCCACCCTGGACTATGTCAAAAGGCATCTCATCTGCACAAGACACTACACGTGCAGGCAAAGCCCATGCAGGGGTGAGTATAACAATACTCAGCAGAGGACCCCAAAAACCACAATGCAGTACACAAAGTAAAGGTACACTTATCTATGAACAACATTTGTCTACAGAACATATAGCACAAACCGGATATACTCAAAACCCAGACCCATAGTCTTGAGACAAGTTTCACAACCGCATACCCCCGTTCGGGATTCGGTTCGAAGATTCCACGAAGCACTCGTTCTGGGAGAACACACTCCACGAGTCTTAAATCTCTGTTGATGTCTATCTAAGAATTACTATTCATCAAGAAACGTAACTAGATTTAGCTACCCTCATTATGGGAGACACACTCCTGAGTGGAATGGTTAATATTGATAGATGCATTCATTACGGGAGACACAATCCTAAGTGGGAAAGATCATGATACACAGAAGAGGATCACTGAAAGGGCCATGGCAGATACCGCGACTCATCCAGAATTCACCTTCTAGGTAGAGTTTCGATGCCCAGTGGAGTTGGTCATGTCGATGTCAGACTCTACCTATGGTCATGAATGGATATAGTATCTCGATCCGGGCCTCTCGGATGGATGCCTGACTCTATCACAAAAAGTCATACTGAAGAGATCATACTCCTGTGTGAGGAAACGATGTCTGACCTTCAAGGAAACGAGAAGAAGGGGCACTAACCCAAACAAAATATGTCCAAGATACGGTGAACAATAGGACCACGGCATTTTCAAAAAAGTACACAGCGTGTAGTAAAGGTACACATCGTGTTGTCTAACCCTGGGTATTTCTCATGTACAATGGCCCATGTCGTAAGGTTGGTCATATAGAAAAGTTAGTACACAGTGTGTAGTACTGTGTACATGTCGTGTCTGAGTGCCTTGGGGTTGGCTCCATGTACGCTGGCCATGTTCCCTTACACGGTCTTCAACCCGTGTACTCTAACCCATGTAATCAGTAAACAGGGTGTCCCGTGTTACTGGCCTCGCATGTTTGTGCGATGGATTACACGGTCGTGTACTCCATCCCATGTCCATGTATCCCTGGGATACACGCCGAGTCCCCCATAGACGCCTTTTCCATGTTGTACACGCTATGTTCTGAAGCCGTGTAGATCATCCTGTTTCCGTGTACTTCTCAAAATACACACCGAGCTTCGGGGAAAGTCCAACACCTCGTGTGACCAGGGTCACATGTCGTGTGATTCCTCTCTGACCCCTGAAATACTAGACTATACCATTAGTACTACACGGCGTGTTCATAGGAAGAACACGCAGTGTATTCTGGAAATTTCCAGAAATGCGGACCTCTGCCATCACGCTTCGGTTGATGCCCCGTTCGTCGATCTGGTCGTCTAATCACCCAATAACACCCAGTTTTTGGTCACCCTAACACCACAAGTCTTCTTCCATTGTTTTCGTACATCCAATCAACTCTGAAAACATGTTTTGTTCTCCCATGGGAAGAACACTTGAAAAATGGCATCTTCCGATCCGAGCCGATTCGTCGTCTGTCATGGTCGTCGCACCTCCACAGGGTCGTTGCGATGTCGGATCTCCAGTTTGGGATCATTGCATAGCATGATGGGTGTGAAACAATTCATTTTTCATCGCCCCGTGAAGAACGCGATTAATGCGATGAACGAAATGAATACGCGAGAAGAAAGTGGTGGAAGAAAAACCAATCGAACAAATTCAGGAACGAACCTCTGTCGTCGATCATCACGCCAGTGATCCACCCACGATAATAGGCATAAAAGGAGAAGAAATCAACAACAGTAAACAACATGGACTAATTCCCCATAATCATCCCGTAGATATCCCTCCCGCAAGAATGTACGAATCCGCAGATCAACTTTTTCGTGGTTGATATGCGTTCGTCGTTTAAACTCAAAAACGGGGAAAGAGGAATGAAATAACAACCCCTACTTTTAAGAAAGGATTGATCGCTAATGATGGGGCTATGATACTATCATCATCAAGATCCTCTAACCTCATTGGTGCAATGATTCACAGCTTCGGTCTGTCATCATTCATCACCGAGAGTTTTCTCCATAGTTTCCTCTCAATCTTCCGCCAGTGATCGACGTTCAATTATACCAATAAAAAGGGGAACGTATTTGACATCCCATCATGCTGTGGCATTAATGAGTTAGTGTTGCTATTTCTGAGTCATGATGACATGACATTAATGACTGAAAAAACTTCCCCATCACTATGCTTCAGCGGATATTTCCTAAAATTAATAAAATAAACTTGCGAATTTATTTTATTTTATTTCACTTAAAAAGTATGAAAATTATCTTATTCCGTCGACCCGCACCGGTCAAGGTTAGGCTTGTTCTTAGGTAAATACTTTTCCCCAGAGGCATTGGTTCCCTCAGGTTTTTAATCCGAGCATCCATTTGGAAACTTCCACTACCGCACACAAGTGCCAACTCAGTTAACTTTAAAAAAAGTTTGGACCACCATTCCGAGATCACCGGGCCTCGGAATGAGGTGTCGTCTCTGCGCCTGGTCTCCAAATAATTCCATATAATATTTAAAAATAATACATGGATAATCCAATACATTACCTATCATTATCAAAAACACTAGATAAAATGTCACTAATTTTCCAAAATGCACTTATCACTAGTCCATCAAAACTTTCAAGTAAATAATAATCATCATATAACTTACATTTATATACCTTAACCATGTATTTTCTTGTTACAAAGGTATAAACTAAATAACCATATAACCCTATTAAAAACACATGATATTACAAATTACTAATTTAAAAAAATTATTAAATATATTACATATATCAAAAGACACAGTAAACTCAATCAATGATAGTATAAACCACTTGGTCAATGAATAATTAACAAATCCCATGGTAGTTGGTGATATCCATTTTTATTTATCAATATAAATTAAATATTTATCCAAAAATTATTATCCTAGCCTTAGCAACATATTAGGTGTTATATTTAGATAACTTTTTTCTATAAGATCAACATTCCATTGAATCGTTTTTCTTGGTCCTTGATAGGGTTCCACATACACTCTCAAATACATAATGAAAAATAATTGAAGTAAAATTACTATACATTAAATAATTCATATATCTAAAATATCATTGCTTAATTACATAATTTAAATAATTTTTTAATACAGTAACAAACACATTAATTATTCAAATTTTTCTATGGTAATATAATAATATTGACCATGATCCATTAGAAAATTTTTCTCCATATTGATTTGATGCTTAGGGATTTCATTTATATAGTTTCCAATATCATTTAAATTGAGTAATTAAACATTGTAAAACTTTTACTCATCCTATATATCTATAGTTTTTTTTCATTTTCACAACACGTAAATAAAATACATTTTCCACATAATATTGTTCCAAGGTGTTTCCACACACAATTATCACATGTGGTAATGTCCTTCTTTAACTTCATCTAATTATCTGTATTTTCATCTATTTCCCTCTTATTCTTTTTCCCTTTTATATCTATAATTATTATATAATAAATTCTATTTTTATTTCAGGATACTATGTCATCATATGGGTGATTGATTAAGTGACTAGTTCCCTTAAAAATATTGACATAATCCTATCAGTGAAATGATCATTCAAACAATTTCGATTATGTGAAATGTTATAATTAATATTATTAGTGGTAAATACATTGACAAATGATGTAATTAAAATTATTATATCATATTATTGTTAAACAGAAATTATATTTTGAATATTTTTAATTACATATCAGAACATAAACAATTAATATATTTTAATTTCAAAATAAAAAAAACTTTGGTTTTTTGGGAAATAACTATTTTAAAAATAATTGATGATGGGTTTTAAATAATATTTTAACGATCAAAATAATATCCCTCAATAGTGTCAAACGATTTGTGTAGTAAGTCCCATAGTCATTCATGAGGTGATGATCAGGTACAGACTAATGTACCCTTTCAATTTTTTTCTCCCTAGGTACCCTTATTCAAGAACCACATCAACACATTTTATAAAAAAATTGATGTATTTTTAGTAAAAAAAAATATATTATATTTCTTTCCAAAAAATTATAATGAACTTGTATACTTATACTAAAATTTTATCATAGGTTTTAATTTCCAAATTGATGTTTTCTAAAAATAAGTCCCCAATATTTATATTAAACATCAACTAATGAAAATTATAGAAACCCCATCTCTAGTAGGTTACATCTATTGTCTTATTTCTTATGTTGGTATAATATATATTAAATGGTCTCTTTTATAATCATTCATATAGTAGGAAGTACGTTCACATGAGTAACATTTCGATTTTTCATTGATAATTACTGAAAGGATGTAAATTTTAATTAATCATTCCATAATTATCATTACATCCTAAATTAAATTTCTTAATATACCTATATATATATATATTTTCTCTGTGGTGTGGGGTTGAAAATATATTATCATTTCTAAGTGAAGGTGGTATTCCACTCATACATGAATGATGTTTTCATTTTTCATTATGAAAATGATATATTTTATTTTAATAATAAACAATATTCCATAATTATCATAATAATGTCATTTATATACCATATATTCATTAAATTTTCCATTATTAAATCTTGTGTAATGTATTAGTGCTAGATGAATCACATCACTTCAAGACGAGGTTGTTTGTTGTACATACATGCAACATAATTATATGTTCTACGAAATAGAATGTAAAAAATGTATATATATATATATATATATGATATAATGGATCAATATTTATAATTATGTAATTAATATTTTATACATTCTTTATATCCATCAACATACCCAACTATTAGATTTAGTAATGGAATGAATGGAACTGCATCAGTTCGTGAGGCGATACTCAATCGTACACATAAATGTTGTTTTCATAACAAATTTGAGTAAACTGGATGTGAATTTATATAAAAAATAAAAAATAGTCTATTTTATATATTGGGGTTTTTATATACTCATGGATTTATAAAAATTGAATGTGGTGAAAGAAGAAATAAAATAAAGATGATCAATAAAGAATGTTACCTATTCTTCGGGTATCCCCCTTTGGTTTGCACTAAATCATTCTTTGTGGGACTTATGGATATAATTATTCATCTAGGATGAGAGGAGATAATTGTAGAGACCAAAAGATTGATTTACATAGACATTACATTACTTTTTCAGAATACTTAATACATGACAAAAACAGACGCCCAAAGAATGTATTAGGTTAGTGTCTTTGGAAACTCGGAACAAAATCCTCTAATCATGGTGAAAGATCTTCAACATCTCTCATAAAGATCTTCCCATTTGGTTTTCTGGCCTAAAACCTTTCATTATATCCAGTAGAAAAGAAAACATAAAAAGGGTGAGCTCAAATGCTCAGTAAGTGTAAAATGGAGAACATAAAACAATCCTTAAACATTTGAACGTACGAACATGAACATAAAACATCAAAATCATGAGTAATGACATAAAACATGGCAGTGCATAGGGAATAGATCATAAAGGAACATTAACCATGATAAAATAGCATGGGAATAAAAAATTTAATTGTGGAAAACCATTAATCACATGTTATGATTTCCATAGTAGCCAAGGCATTGTTTCCAAGACCATCATAGTGGACAAATTCCATTACTGAACCGGGTTTACCTGTCATTCCAGCCTTGTATTACTGAACCAGATTCACTTTCCGTTCCATCAAAGTATATCTCATGAGATATAAATA
The DNA here is from genome assembly GCA_963277665.1 of Viscum album. Classification (NCBI taxonomy): domain Eukaryota; kingdom Viridiplantae; phylum Streptophyta; class Magnoliopsida; order Santalales; family Viscaceae; genus Viscum; species Viscum album. Next base: position 859,296,381 of record OY728152.1, on the reverse strand, counting down.
TTTACCTAATGAATTGGAGGGAGATATAGGTCCCACCCATCTCATAATGTAACCATTATTATGTGTTCCACAAAATCATAAATCATACATCATAGCATAACCCATGTAATAAAAATGAGATTCTTAAACATTATTCCATCATAACATAATCCATATAACATAAAATGACTTCATAAAAATAATTCCATCATAACATAATCAAATAAATGTAATAATAGGGATAGAAACATAACCCTATATCATCTTAGATAGAAAATAATTTTGATAAAACACTTGAACTCGGTTCTTGAGGAAAATATCCTTTCTTCTTCAAAATCATTTTCTTTTCTCAAAATGAAATGTAATTTTAAAAGAAAATAATTTCGTTGAAAATAATCATGAAATTTTTTAGAATATGATTCATAGAAATAAGTCATTATGAAACCGTACAAATCCATTCACGCTGTATAATTTAAAAAACATTCTTCTTGTACTTTTGCTGGAAAAGTCAAAAAGTACATCGTATGGTAAACAAAAGAAAGATTCCTTCCATTCCATGTGGTAAAAGTCAAAAAATGGTAAAAATGAATTTAAATATACATGTAAGAATAGTAAACATTTTATGAAAACATTTTTAGAAAACATGGATATGGATGATAAACATAACCCCAGTAAATACTTATGAATAAACAATCTCAGATAATAATGAGATTGGAATAATTATCCTTTGCCTTACGTCCAATTTCTTCCATACGTGTCTGAAACTTCTGTATAATGGGTTTAATCAAATTATTAACTAGTAATAGAACCATAATAATATTTATAATATCATATAAGATTCACATAGGACTTTATATTACCCATTCTTTTGTCAATTCCATGTTAAAGCAGCATTTTGGGTAAAATTATTTCATTTATCGTACGTGTTTTGACTTGTTGTTCTTGATATTATTACTTATATCATGATTTACATAATTAAAAAATGTAAAACAATATTTATATAATATATATTCAGAATATAAATATATATGATAGATCGATAAATGGAATGAAATACACCATTCATGGAGACGGTAGGTCGTACCTACGCATGGACGCTGTTTTCGCTTCCGTATTGAATTGAATGGAATTAAGTAAATGAAACATAAATGTACATAAATTCAGTATCATTATTATGTCATATAATTCATGACTATTTATTATATATAATTTATAATCATACTTGAATGGTCAATCATGGAGAATGAATCTCATCACGTCGTGGAGATGGTAATCCGTACGTACGCACAAGTGATGATATCATTCCCATAATTATTGAATGGAATTGGAGATGGATGATATAATTTATCAGAATTAGTATGATGTTATAATAATCATATATAGATATTATTTCTACTATTATACTCATCCAAGTAATGTGGTTATTGAAAACAGATTACACCATGGTGTGGAGACGGTATTCTGTACGTACGCACGCGCGGTGAATTCTTTTTCCGTAGGATGGATAGAAGGTGAAATAGGGTTGTTTCATATTTATAATAACATATCAGTATATTAGTGATACTGAGGTTATTAATTTATTATGAAACAAAAAAATAAGAGGATGTATAAGAAGAAATGAACATGAAATAATCGGTAAAGGATATTACTTCTTCTTCGACACGCCTCTTCTAAACCTCCTCTTAGGGCACTAAAGTTGGTCTTTGAAGAAGAATAGGACCTCTATTATGTTTCCAGGGAATTTGAGAAGAGAAGTTGGCATGGGTTGGATGGGCTTCAAAGCTAAAAATGTTGTGAGGAGTAGAGGGAGGAGGTGCCTTTTTATAAGAGAGGATATGGGCACTTTTGGAAACCTCTAAAATATTAATTTATAATAAACTCAAACCCAACTTAAAAACCTCAAAAAATCACTCAAAAACAAATATTAGATGATATAGGGTGTTAATCTCATCAACCAATAATATTTAGTCATGTTGGTAATTTATTTTAAACATTATCAACTTGATTTATCCTTATTTAATATATTTAATTTTATTTGTGGTAATAATATTTTAAATTTTAAATTTTTATAAATAATTACTTATGTGTTGTGAATTTTCCATAATTGGATACTTTATGACATTTTAGACCACATAAATTTCAATTTATACTTTTTAAATATTTTTGTAATTTTTAATAAATTTTATAATATGTAATTATTATAAAATAACAATAGTGTCAATTTTGACACTATTCATTTATTTGAATTTAAACAAAATCCACACAGAGGATATATTTGAAAAAAATATTTAATAGGCTCCTAAAATTTCATATTCATCTAGAAAATTTGTGTAGAAAATTAATTAATTCATATAATATTTATTTTAATATTTTTAACACCATTTATTTGATATTTCTTTCAATAAAATAATTTCTACATCACTATTGTTTCATCATTAATGATAATTATTTAATTCCTAAAAACTCTAAATAAAATCTCATGATGTAAATAATTTTATTATCTTTCTAGAGAATATTTATATTCTATGTTTTATGATGTTTATCACTAAATTAAAATTATAACAGTTAGAAGATATAAGAGAGTGACATGTTGTCACTTTCTTTGGTTTAAATAATAATTATATCATTTTCATGGTCAAAAGTTCAAAAAATGGATCTATTTTGACTTTTAAGTGATATGTTTAGACTTTTATTCATTCAATATAATTTTTTCAGGTGTTTGGATAATTTTATAATCTTATTTTTACCCTTAATTACCTGATTTACCTTTAACTGTAGTAAATAAAAATTACCGTAGTTACTATTCATAATGTCAAAAAAACTAAAATTAACCTATTAACATAATTTTGACCCACTGAATCAAAATATGGAATCAATTTTTCAAAATTCAAAACACAAAAGTTGAAGTAATTAATTTTCAATTAATCTCGTTGTTAAGAAAATGTGTTTTTAAAAGTTAAAACATTGTCAAAGATTGAAATGTTTTTACATATGAATTCAATGTAAAATTAAGGATAATAGCTTGAATTATATTAAATGGTAAAAATATATTCTATTTATATATTAAATCCATTAAATTTTATAATTTTACCATATAAATTACCTTGATGAAAAAATTTGTTTTTAATTTAAATTTAGAGTATATTTACTTTTCATCAAAATATGAAAGTTATCAGAAAAGTATCAAAAAATTTTGCAATGTAAATTTTAAAATCCTGATTCAAAAGAAGAAGTTTATTTTTTAAAATTTAACTTATAAACATGTCAAATATTATATTTAAAATGGGTGTTCCATCAAAAGGTGGTAAAACTGCATTTTTTTTAAATGATTCTTTTATAAAACAAATTATTTTGTTTTCATGTCTCATTCTAGAAAATGTCTAAGATGAATAATAATGTTATAAAACTAAAAATTCAGTTAATAAAACTCATAATGGATAGTTTATAATATTATAATAATATATCATTGTTTAGTGAAACTCGGTATTGCGTACAACACAAGTTATCGAGGAAGGTCGCTCTTGCGTGCAACACAAGCCAAGAATAGTGTTTGCATATACTACAAGATAATACTATGTTGTGTATAACACATGATAATATTGGAGTAGCGTACAACACAATACATCAATGAAATAAAAAAAATTAATTCTCATAAAATCACGGGGTGTTACATTCTACCCCCCATAAAATGAATTCTGCCCTCTAAATTCGTCAGGGTTATAAATAGTTTACTACTTAGAAGTTTATTTCATGGAAACCCACATCGTAAAAAGGTATACTAAAACTTAATTTTAAAAACTAAAGTATGAAACATAATGGTTACCCAAATTAACTCATCATTGGGTTTCCACATAAGATAATGTAGGTGAAAATATGGATATGGAAGAGAAATATAACCATCATGTTCTGATAGAGAGTGGTAGAGAACATGGCTATGAAAAAGAAAAAAAATCATAAAGCCATAAATTGGTGAAGATCTAAGGTACCATATAATTCATCAGATATGTGGGCACTATGACAATATGTTTTGTTTTCAAGATCATTTCCCTAATGTTGATGAATTTTTGAATTAAAATAAATACTTACTTGATTTTGGTACAATCTCATTGTTGTTTGTGCCTTGAACAATTTCCAATTCATCTCTTAAAGAAATACAGTTGAACTTGTCTTCCGTGAAGTTTTAGAAGATCATGAGATAGAATGATAGGTCATTCCATCTGTCTCAAACATAAGGTTAGCAAAAGTTATATACTTAAGTCCATCTTATAGTGAGATTAATCGTATATGGTTCCAAAAATGGACTTATACCTCATCTAGCATACCTCTTAATAAAATAAAACTAGTTTCTACTAACCAGGGACTTCTTGTAGGCCAGTGGTAGGAGATAAAGGCATGTCGTACTTTGGTTGTGGGTTCGATTCCCACAAACTTGTCCGACGCGACGGGTTGTCGTCCATCCCGCAGGTTGTCCTTTTTCTAAAACTACACTATTATAACAGTCCAGAAATAATATCAAAAAAAGGTTCTATCCTTAAACTATATTATATTATGTCCAACATAATCCATTTAAAATCTTTAGACTTATCCAAAATACTTCTATCCAAGCTCATAGTATAAAGAAAATGATTACTAGAAATGTTATCAACCAAGCATGTGAATACCATCATTTATCCCCCATATATCATAAGAGATATCTTGTTTGTCACATTCCAAAAATGTGAATACCTTAATAATGTATTCTCTTGAAACATGAATTACCATGGAATCTTTGTGAAAACATGAATTCTATCAAAAGTCAACTCTTTCCACATACCAAAATCCCAATATTTTTATATACTCAAACCATGATATCAAATTGTCCATATATCAGTCATGATCTCATTAATACTATCAAACATTTCATTTTCTCCTTACCCCTCTATTATGCACATATCATCTACTTTACAAAAATATCTGAATAACCTTTCATGGTTACCAATACGATACAACATATACTTTCAAAAAACATAAGTAAAAACAATAGTGTAACAATCCTTAGATGTTTGTTTATTCTTTAGTACTATGAAATTACTTATACAACATTAATCTTGATATACCTGAAATCATTTCACTACATTCTTATTCCATTAACCAAGCTTCATAATTTTATTCCTCAACACTTCTTTCATCTCATATATCATTTATTGTCTCTTCATCATCATCAAAATAAATACTACCCAAATGACCATGCTAATTCCCTTCATGAGATTTTCCCTTAGGTAATTGGTTTTCATAATGCCCGTATGTTCCACATTTAAAAGATTTAACTATTGTTGATGTCTTAGCAATACCATTACCCATGTACAATTTGTAAACTGAACCTTTTCCTTTGAATTTACAGGCTTTGTGTCCTTCTTTTCCACACTAAAGCATCTTATAGTTCCTTTGAAACATTCTCCCTGATGCCTCTTCCCACTGATTTACATGAGGGAAATTGAACTTTTTTTCCTATATGATCATCATGAAACTCCATCTTTCTCTTATTGGCTAAGTCAGGATACTTACCAAATTTTAGATTATTGGTCATATTATGAGATTGTTGATTAGGAATAATAATGATATATGGACTTCCAGATCCAATTTCATTTGGTTTCTCACGAATAATATCATTCCACTGTCCATCATATTCTCCATTATCATGAATCTTCATGTTTCCTACCATTTTTCTAAAACCCAAAAAGAATAGTGTGAGAGGAAAAAATCATTCTAGGAAAACAACATAATAAAGGGGGGTACCTTAAATTTATAAAATCTTAGGTTTAATTCTATGAACTTTACCTTAATTCTAGGACTATAACCTATACATATACTTAACATTTGAGACATCCCTAGACATACCTTAGAAATATCTCTACGGATTTCACTAAAGTTTTCAAATCCTAGTTTCCAAAGGTTATCTAAACCATTGCTCTGATACCAACTATAGATACCCAAAGCTTGACATAAATAGACATTACATTACTTTTGTGGAATACTTAATACATTACAAAAATAGATTCTCAAAGACCGTATTAGTTTACTGTCTTTGGAAACTCAGAACATAATCTTCTAATCATGGTGAAAGATCTTTAACATGTCCCATAAAGATCTCCCCCTTTGGTTTTCTTACCTAAAACCTCTATTTATATCCAGTGGAAAAGAAAACATAAAAAGGGTGAGCTCAAATGCTCAGTAATGGTAAACATGGAGAACATCAAACAATCCCTAAACATGTGAATGTAAGAACATGAACATAAAACATAAAAATCATGAGTAATGACATAAATCTAGGAAGTGCATAAGGCATAGATCATAAAGGAACATTAACCATGATAAAATAGAATGGGAAAAAACATGTAATTTTTGCAAACCATTAAGCACATGTTATGATTTCCATAGTATCCAAGGCATTGCTACCCAAACCATCATAGTGGACAAAGTCTATTACTGAATCGGGTTTACTTGCCGTTCCAGCCATGTATGTCTCATGAGATATAAATCATTACCCAATGAATTGGAAGGATATATAAGCCCCACCCATATCATAATGAAACCATTCTTATGTGTGCCACCAAATCAAAAACCATACATCATAGCATAACCCATGTAATAAAAATAGGATTCTTAAACATCATGCCATCATAACATAATCAATTTTACATAAAAGGACTTCATAAAAATAATTCCATCATAAAATAATAAAATCAATGTATGAATAGGGATAGAAACATAACCCTATATAATCTTAGATGGAAAATAATTTTGATAAAACGCTTGAACTCGGTTCCTGGGGAAAATATCCTTTATTCTTCAAAATCATTTTCTTTTCTCAAATTGACATGCAATTTTAAAAGAAAATAATTTCCTTGAAAATAATCATGAAATCTGGTAGAAGATGCTTCATGGAAATAAGGCATTATGAAACCGTAAAAATCAATTCACACTGTATAAGTTAAAAAAACATTTTTCTTGTACTTTGCTGGAAAAGTCAAAAAGTACCTCGTTTGGTAAACAAAAGAAATATTCCTTCCATACCATGTGGTAAAAGCCTAAAAAGGGTAAAAATGATTATAAAAATACATGAAAGAATGTTAAAAATTTTATGAAAACATTTTGAGAAATCATGGACATGGATGATAAACATAACCCCAGCAAATACTTACGAATAAAAAATCTCGAATAAGAATTAGATAGGAATAATTATCCCTTACCTTAGGTCCAATTTCTTCCATACATGTCTGAAACTCTAGTATAGTGGGTTTAAACATATTATTAATGTGTAACATAACCATAATAATATTTATGATATCATGTATTATTCACATTGGACTTTATGTTACCTGTTCTTTTGTCAATTCCATGTTAAAGCTGCGTTTTGGGAAAAATTGTTTTATTTATCGTACATGTTTTGACTTGTTGTTCTTGATATTATTTCTTATATCCTGATTTACTTAATTCCAGAATGTAAATCATGATTTATATAATATATATTCATAATATAAATATATATTATAGATCGATAAATGGAATGAAATACACCGTTCATAGATATGGTAGGTCGTACGTATGCATGAACGCTGTTTTCGTTTCCTTATTGAATTGAATGGAATTAAGTAAATGAAACATATATTTACATAAATACAGTATCATTATTAGTTCATATAATTCATGATTATTTATTATATATACTTTATAATCATACTTGAATGGTTAATCATGGAGAATGAATCTCATCATGTCGTGGAGACGGTATTCCGTACGTACACACAAGCGATGATATCATTACCATAATTATTGAATTGAATTGGAGTGGATGATATAATTTATTAGAATCAGTTTGATTCTATAATAATCATATATAGTTATTATTTCTTCCATTATACCCATCCAAGTAAGGTGGTGGTGGAAAAGAGATTACACCACAACATGGGGACGGTATTCCGTACGTACGCACCCGTGATGATTTCATTTTCCGTATGATGGATAGAAGGTGAAATAGGTTTGTTTAATATTTGTAATAACATATCAGTATATTAGTTATACTTATGTTATTACTTTATTATTAAACAACAAAATAATAGGAAACAGAAGAAGAAATTAACTTGAAAGAATCAGTAAAGGATATTACCTCTTCTTCGACGCGCCTCTTCTAAACCTCCTATTACGGCACTAAAGATGGTATTTGAAGAAGACCAGGACCTCTATTATGTTTATAGGGAAGTGGAGAAGAAAACTTTTCAGGGGTTGTCAGATATTTAAGGCTAAAAAAGGTGTGAGGAGGAGAGGAAGGATGTGCCTTTTTATAAGAGAGGAGAGGGGCACTTTTGGAATCCTCTAAAATATTAATTTATAATAAACTCAAACCCCACTTAAAAACCTCCAAAAATGACTCAAATACAAATATTAGATTATATAGGGTTGTCATATTATCATAAAATAATATTTAGACATGTTGGTAATTTATTTTTAACATTATCAAAATGATTTATCGTTATTTAATCTATTTAATTTTATTTGTGGTAATAATGTTCTAAATTTTAAATTGTTATAAATAATTACTTATGTGATGTGAGTTATCCATAATTAAATAATTTATGACATTTTAAACCATATAAATTTCAATTTATAATTTTTAAATACTTTTGTTATTTTTAAACAATTTTATAATATGTTATTTTTATAAAATTACAATAGTGTCAATTTTGGCACTATTTATTTATTTGAATTTAAATAAAATCCACATAGATAATATATTCTAAAAAAATAATTAATAGACTCCTAATATTCCATATCCATATAGAAAATTTGTGGAGAACATTAATTAGTTCATATATATTTATTTTAATATTTTTAAAACCATTTATTTGATATTTCAATCAATAAAATAGTTTCTACAGCACTATTATGTCATCATTAATGATAATTATTTAATCCATAAAAATTATAAATAAATTCTCATAATGTAGATAATTTTATTATATTTTTGGAGACTATTTATATTCTAAGTTTTATGAGATTTATCACTAAATTAAAATTATATCACTTATATGATATAAGAGAGTGACATGTTGTCACTTTCTTTGGTTTTAATAATAATTATATCATTTTCAAGGTCAAAAGTCCATGAAATGAATCTATTACTATCCTTATATGATATGGGTAAACTTTTATTCATCTAATAGTATTTTGGCAGGTGTTAGGGTAATTTTATTTTCTTATTTTTACCCTTAATTACCATATTTACCTTTAACTACAGTAAATAAAAATTACCGTTGTTACTATTCATAATGAAAAAATAAATAAAAGTAACATATAAACATAATTTTGACCCAATGAATCCAAATATGGAATCCATTTTTCAAAATTCAAAACATAGAAGTTGCAGTAATTAATTTAAAATTAATCCTTTTGTTAAGAAAACGGGTTTTTAAAAGTTAAAACATTGTCAAAGATTGAAATGTTTTTACCTATGAATTCAATATAAAATTAATGATAATGGATTGAATTATATTAATTAGTAAAAATATATTCTAATTATTCTTTAAAAACATTCAATATTATAATTTAACCATATAAATTATCTTGATGAAAAAAGGTTGTTTTTAATTATAATTTAGCGTATTTTTATTATTCATCAAAATATGTAAGTTATCATAAAAGTATCAAAAATTTATCCGATGTAAATTATTATATCATGATTCAAAAGAAGAAGTTTATTTTGTAAAATTGAACTTATAAACATGTAAAAATTTATATTTAAAATGGGTGTTCCATCAAAAGGTGGTAAAACTGCATTTTTTGAAAAACGCTTCTTTTATCGAAAAATTTATTTTGTTTTCATATCTCATTATAGAAAATGTGTAGGTTGAATTATAATGTTATAAAATTCAAAATTTGGTTAATACTACCCATAATGACTAGTTCATAATATTATAATAATATATAATTTTTTAGTGAAACTCGATATTGCGTACAACACACGCTATCAAGGAAGGTCACTCTTACATGCTACACAATCCAAGAATTGTGTTTGCATATACTATAATCTAATACAGGGTTGCGTATAACACAAGCTAATATTGGTGTAGCATAAAAAACAATACATCAAAGAAATTAAAAAAAATAATTTCTCATAAAATCTCGTGGTGTAACAATAATTTTGGTTTGTATTCTTGAAATTATTAGACCATAAAAAATTGTTTGATGGATCGAAGAAGAGTGGATTGGGGGTTCCCTTTAAGAAGTGAGGTGTCACTCATAATTTTTAGAAGGTAAAAGGTATACCCATGTTTCTCACATGAAAATGGGTCAAACATTAGTTTTATAAACCTTTATACAAGATAATGTAATAATATGGCCATATAATTTACTTTAGATAAATTTTCAATACAATTTAAAACATATACTTTTATTTAAACCACCGGTAATTTAATTTTTTTCTTCACCATAGTAATTATTTTTTCAATTATTAATAAATATTTTTGTTAAAAAATAAGTTTAAATACTTGAATATATAATTTTTTATGATAAAAATTTTGTTATCGGTTTTAAAAAATAATATTTTCATAATTGGAAAATTATTATTTAAAATAATCCCACAAACATGACCCAAAAAGGGGTTTAAAATAAAAAATGTCATAATGTTTTCAACATTTTCATCCATGAAATTTGACATGGATGTTATTAAAATAACCTAAAAAGGATTAGTTAATATGAAATTGAACTAATTATAAAAAAACCTATTAACAATTTAATTTATCAATATAACAATTTAAATAAAAACTCAGTTTTCAAATAAAATTAAGAAATTTTCACTATACATAAAAAATGAATCATTTCAAAAATATACCAAAAAATCACCATAATAATATAATGATATTATTATTTAAAAAAAGTTTATTTTTAAAAAATATAATATTTTAAAATTTTAAAAATATTTATAGATTATGTGCACAGTGTGTGACTAAACATCCATTTCGAAAAATACAGTTTTCCAGAAAACATTTCATTTTATTTTATATGATTATAATTTTATTTATAATTATTATATAACAAATTATTATTTTATGTATGTTTTAATCCACATAATTCTCATTATTTAGTCTTTAGTATTTATACCCACGAATTTAACTATAAGGTAAAAATGATTTATTTTATTTTGTTTAATTTGAAATAAAGGTTGTGTGTTCCAAATTTTATATAGGAGATTAGTTTTTTGTAAATATATCATAATGGGTTGTTTATGCTAAGTGTTTCATGTCACATACTCTATAATATAAAATTATCTTCTTGTAGGATTTTAGGGTGCTACAAGTGTGGACCATATGTCCTCCTTAGTTAAACATTGAAGACCTACACCATTGTTCTTCATAACACTTATGTTTCCCCTATGTTTTACTTATCTACCCTTGGATTATTTTTATATTTTCTATAATTTCTCACCATGGCTATAGACCTATTCTTTATCCACTCCTAGATCATTACCTTAATGTGGTGACCTATATTTCCTCCCATATATGTACAAGAATGGTTACATACCATAATTGGAATAGTATCTATTTGTAAGAGCCCAACCTTTTCTGGAGAAATATAATGTGTTTTTTCAGGTACTTTTGGTTTTTTATTATGTACCTTTGGGATGTGTTATGACCTAGGTTGTGTATCGGTGAAGTTTCTATGAAATTGGGATGATAGGGGGTTGTGCGTAGTTTACGCATAGTTTGGCCCAACCATGTGAAATATAACCATGTGGACCATGGTAGTCGGCACATTTTGTGTACAGTTTTCCTAACGGTGTGCCGTCATGTTGTTCAGATAGTGAAAGACCACATGGTTGGCACACGGTGGGGCCTAACCATGCGGTCTCCAAGGTGAAACTGTGCTCGCAGCCCAGTTTATTATGAGAATTGGTTTTAAGACCACCTGAACCACCAAAAACATTCTAATTCGACCTAGGCTAGGGGTTAAAAATTTCTAGGTGTAACAAAATCCTTCCGGAGGGATTCCAAGGAGATCGATACATTGTTCTTCTAGATCAAAAACCCGAATTGAAGATCTTATCTCCTCCCCATAAGTGGATTTAATCCTTATGCTTCTCTCATTCTCTTTCATATATTTTCTATATCTTTTCAAGAAAGATATCCCCCATTTTATTAGATCTAATACTATGATTTGATATCTGGATCTAGGATTGTGGATCTAGCTATATATTTTCAATATCTTAATTCCTTTGATCTTAATTTTGGTTTTAGGGATTTAGATTAGGAGCATGATCGATGATGTTGTGCCACTTGGATTTGGTTGATTTCAGTTTGGATAACATCCATCAATAAACTGATTTATGTGGTCTAAATCGAACTCCCATATTCATGATTTTGATATGTGTATGAGTTTATGATTTTATAGATTATCTTGATTATTTATTTATTAAATTTAAGTAATTAGTAATGTGGAGTTGAATTTAGTTTGCATCAAGGATTAATTGATAATTTAATCATGGAACAAATTAAGGGGGTTTCCCAATTAGATATAATGGAAATTTTTTATGGGGTGAGATATTTTAATTGAGATATTGGATTTATTTTGATAAGATACATATTTGGGAGGAATTAATTATAAAATAATTATGTGTGAAATCTATGATGATTAATTGTGAGAATTAATTATGTGCCATGGTTTTGACCAAAGATAATTAATTGTGAGAATTAACTATGTTTCATAATGTTGTTCAGTGATAATTAATTGTATAAATTAATTATGAAATTTTGATATCTGATATGGATAATTAATTGTGAAAAATTAATTATTTAATGATAATTGTATTAATTGATTAACTAAATGATGAATTTATTAATAGTTTATATGCTTAGATAATTCTTAAGTTATCTAAAGGCCTTATAAATGTTTAACTAATCGATGGATTAGTAATGGAATAATGTGTAAAAATCATCTAAATTAAATAATGATAAAATTTATGAGATTTTTGTGTTTAATAATATGGAATTATAGACCGGTTAGATGTTGGGACATGGACATGGTGTTCCTCCCCAATAGTTATCCAAGCTTGAGATTATGGGGAGCTAGGAATGACAACCTTCACTGAAAGAGTTATATAGTAACTTGCATGAAAACCAACACTTAATGAGATTTGTGGAGCTAGGAATGCCATCTTACACCGAATGAATAGTAATAATGAATGATGATCCATATGAGACTGTGGTGCATAACATGACACTCAACACCAAATGATAAATAATAATGAATGATGAAAAAATTGGAAACATGAGTTGAAATTTGACCTACTGAGATGATTAAATATTAAATTACAATAAGATAACTATTAAAATTATGCACTATATATATTGCTTCATAAATCTGAATGCGCTATCTTTTGACTGGACTTGTTTTAGACACTTTTGGTGGTAGCCTATTGAGTCATACTCACACCCTATTAGGGACTCCTTATCAGCACATAGCATAGGATAAGGGAAATATCCTTGTATAGGTTGGGGTTTCATATTGAAGCATGGGCGAGGGAAGTAGAATTTTTGAGGATTCCTAGAGCGCAGTTCGAGGAAGATATGCTATAAGGTGTGATGATTTTAAGATTCCATCCTATTATAGAGAAATATTATGTATCTTTTTAGGAACGTGTTGTTGTTTATTATGTTCCATTGGTATGAGGTATGACCTAGGTTGTTTCTAGGTGATTTTTCTAAGGAATTGGGAAGATAGGGGGATGTGCATGGTTTGCAGACGGTTTGGCCAAATCGTGCACATGCTAACTGTTCTTGTACTAAAAGTCAACACAGTTGGTGCACGGTTTACCTAACCGTGAGCCATAAAGAAATGTGGGTAGTGGAAGATTTATTGGTCGGCACACGGTTTGGACTAAAAGTGCAACATCCCAGGTGAAATTTTTCATGTGACGCAGTTTATTCCAAAAAATTGTTATTAAAACCACCAGAATCCCCAAAACCTCTCTAATTTGACCTAGGATCAGGCTAGAAAATTTCTAGGTGTTACTAAAGCCTTATATAGGGATTCCAAGGTGATCCTTAGAACGTTATTCTATATGGAAATCCCGGAATGAAGATCCACTCTCCTCCCGGTAAGTGGATTTCTTCCTGATGCTTCTCCCCACTCTCCTCCCGGTAAGTGGATTTCTTCCTGATGCTTCTCCCATTCTTTCTCTTTTCTTTTAAATATATTTTCAGGGAATAAACCACCCATTTTATGTGATATAACACTGTGAGTTGACATCTATATCTATGATTCTAGATCCAGATATAGATATTCATGACCTTGATGCCTTTTATCTTAATTTTGGATTTAGGTATTTAGATCCAGTGCTTGATCGACAATATTGTGCAGCTCGGATTTTGGGGATTTCTGTTAGGCTGACATCTGTCATTTAATAGAGGTATGTGGTCTAAATCAAACTCCCATAGTCATTTTTTTGATGTGTTTATGAGTTTATGATTTTCTTGATTCTCTTGATGAATGATTTCCTAAATTGTATTAATTAGGAATATGGAATTTAATTGAGTTTTCGTCGGTTATTAATTGATAATTGAATCACAAAACAAATAAACAGGGTTTCCCAAATAGATATTTTTGGATATTTTTTACGGGTTGAGATAATGTAATTTGGATATTGGATTCATTGTGATAAGATAACTAATTATGTGGAATTAATTATGAAATAATTTTTTATGACATGTAATATAATTTATTATGAGAATTAATTATGTGACCTAATATTGACTAAAGAGAATTAATTGGGTGAATTATTTATGTGTCATAATTTTGATCAAAGCTAAATAAATATAATAATTAATTATGACTTGTTAATAAATGATAGGGATAATTAATTGGTATGAATTACTTATGGGATGAGAATTATTATTAATGAAATATTAATTTATTAATTAATTTATGGATTGTGTGCTTACAAAATTTTTGAGATAACTAATGGCCTTTTAAAATTTTAACTAGTCGATTGATTAGTAATTGAATAATGTGGAAAACTATTCTGAATTATTGAAAAATAAAATAGCTGAGATTTTTGGGGTGCTAGGGAAGGCGTTCAAGACCGAGAAGAAGTTGGGACAAGGACATGGTGTTCCTCCTCAATAGTTATCCAAGCTTGAGAATATGGGTTTCTAGGAAAGATGACCTAAACCAAATGAGTTATATAGTTATAGTCATGATGACCTACACATAATGATATTTTGGGTGCTAGGCATGATGACCTACACTGAATGAATAATAATTATCAATTATGATTCAAATGGGATAGTGGTGCTTGACATGACACTCAACACCAAATTATTAATAATAATGATTTATTATTAAATTGGAAAACAAGTTTTGAAACTGGACATAATGTGATGATTAATGATTAAATGAAAATGTGATAACTATATTAATTATGCATTATATTTATTTCTTCATAAATTTTCATGCACAATATTATTTCTGGTTATGTTTTAGACACTAATGGAGGTGGCCTACTAAGACATACTCACACCCTATTTAGGCCACAATATCAGTACTAGAGAAAACATTGTTGTTGCAGGAAAGGATACGGGAAATGCCCTACTATAGGTTTGTGTTTGGGATTGGAACATGGGAGAGGGAACCAGATGTGGTTTGGAAACTGCATGGGAGTCATTATGTCTTTACATTCAGATTCATTATAGACACATGACATTTGCATTTTAATAGAATGATTTAAATTTTAGATGATTATTGTATTTTCATTTTTTGGTCATCATATGCAATGGATTTTTTTGGGTTATTATAATGCTTCCACCCATGTTTAATGTTATTTTCATTTGTTGGTGTATTCTTATGATAAAATAGGATATATTCATCCCAAGACTAACTTACCAGACCCTCACCACTAGTCGGTACCATCTGACGTATGGGAAGGCGTCCTTGAGGGCATGTGGCCATCCGGCTTGGGGCACCATTCAGTGGATCCTTGGTCGGGACGTTACAATATGGAATCATAGGGGTTTTCATTTTATTTCTTCTTATTTTGTCTCACAATTTTGGGAAAGGTAGACATGTGACTAGGAAGAGTTGGGGCTTGGTAATGATCTCGTGCTTGGGAGTTGCAAACCCGTGTATAGGGAAAAACTTGAGAACTCATGGTGTGATTGTAGTGATTGTAGTGATTGTTGTTTGTTGGTATAGATTGAAATTATTTCACCTTGGGTGACACACTTATGTTTTTCTATGATATTTGTTTTGAAAATTGTTGAATTTTGATTCGTGGACTAAAGTGGAATGATACTAGATTTTTCATGCATTATTCTAGGAACTCGGGGTTATAGTAACATGCATCATTCTAGGCACTCATAGGAAAGTGGGTTGTATGTATGTTGTTGAACCTGAACTATTTTCCTTATTGAGAGATTGAAACAATGCAGCAAAATTAGAATAAATCAAGGTATAATAAAAACCTTTATTGATGAAACTGATATTTATTAATTAATTAATTATTGAATTAATTAATTTGATATAATGTGATTAATTAATTATTGGATTAATTAATGAGAATGTATGTATCCATGTTAACCAATACCTAAGAGTTGGATAGTTACGGGTAGTGATAAGGCCTCTGTATTGACCGTGTAGTGAGGAAAAATGGAAATGGACATGTTGAAACTTGTTTTGTTAGTTTCTTTTATTATGTGAATGTTATACCATTGTGTTATAAGACTAATTTTACGTGATTGGATTTGCAGAGATATTCCTCAATGATGATTGTTGAGGGAAAGACTGAGGGGTACGGCATAGAATGAACATCCATATAGGGAGCCTGAGTCACCATTGGTGTAATCTAAGGAAGGAGGCAAACAATTCCAAGATAAATTTTCTCGTTTCATGAAATTATTTGAGAGAGACCCAAGGATGTTTTTGAAAATCACGTTGGCGTTGACAAGAGAGTTTCAACTGTAACACCCTGCTAATTTTACTGGAGAGGGTGGAACCTAGGGACCTAAATTCTATATTGAATCCATAGAGATGATACATGAACATTTTGAGACAACGGCTAGAAGGAGGGTCATGTTGTATATTTATATGATATGGGGTTTAGCAAAGCGTTGTTGGGACATACAGATACGATCAGGGCAGACTGATGAGATGTTACATAATGAGTTTCTAGATATGTTCTTTGATCAATTATATCTAGAAACACTCATACAAGATAACGATTTGGAGACTGTGCATCTGACCCATGGAAGCATGTCCATAATGTAGTATGTTTAACGTTTTGGTTATTTATATTGTTTTCTCCAGCTTCAGAGGAAGATGAGGCTTCTTCGCCCAAATGATTTCAAGATGTACATAGGTGTGAAATTAAGTCCCTTGTGAATATCTTTAGGCTAATGAAATCCGCAGAAGACATTAATTGGGATCTCATTTTAGAGTGGACCCTAAAATAGGATTCCATTACTTTACATGTTGATGGAAGATCGGGGTGTGTGCCTTCTAAGAACTGAAAGCACAGTCACGAGAACCTTAGTCAGGATAGTGGAAAGAAAGTTGGACAGTTAGGAGGAACAGTTGCACTAGATCTTACTCAAGATCATTTCCACAAATGTGGTAGGAATGGAAAACATCATACACATTTTCCTTGACCCCTAGTTGAGTTTTAGTTTTGTGGAAATATATTACACCTACAGAAGTTCTGTAGGGAGCAGCCATAGGCTGGTGCTGATGGAGCAGCTACTCAGTGTCATAGTGTGGGAAGTGGGTCTTCTAGAAAATATAGGTCTCAAAGTTGTATTTATATTGGAAGAGGTGGTAGAGGAAGTGAACATGGTTCTATAGGGTATGAGCTCCGGTATCAGTAAATTGATGCTACTAAGGGGAGTCAAGAAACACCACAGGGAAGAGGGGCAGGGCAGTTACATGTAATGCAACATACATTTTTTGAGAGCGAGGTTGGTCTATCTATAGTGATAAGTACAATAATAGTTTCTTATACTTTAGAAAATCCATTGTTTGATATTGGTGACTCTCATTCTTTTATATCTACAAAACTTGTTAGAGACTTCATCCTGGAGGTGGAGTCCATAAGGGGGTGGTGAATATCGATACACCATTAGGAACATAGCCTAGGGATATCTGTTTATGAAAGGTATGTTCACTATGGATAAAATATTATCATTTCCATTGGGATTTATATATCCTTGATATAATAGGGTTGGACCTGATTATGGGTATGGTCTAGCTGGTCGCATACCATGCCCACGTAGATTTTTACCAAATGAGAGTGACATTTCTATCTCCTGAGGGTGACTATTATGTTCACAAGGGAGAATGGGATATCAATTCATGGGTATCTAGGCCAATTAATCTGAAATTATGGGAGCTCATAGCCCATGTTGGTAGTATTTGTCTAGATGATGTGTGTGGGGGAAAAGATGTTCTTCCACCAGTAGTTGAACTATTTCCGTATATCATTACTTATATATTTTAAGGGTTTCCACCAGAGAGAGATGGGGAATTCACTATTGAGCTAATGTTGGGGGGATGAGATGGTATCTATACCACCATACAGAATGGCACTAACTGATCTGTATGAGATCAAAAGGTAGTTGGAGGAGTTGTAGGATAATGGATTTATCCGTCCAAGTATGTCACCATAGGGATCACATATTTTTTTTGTAAATAAGGATGATGGTTTTGTGCACCTGTGTGTGTATTACTAAAAGTCGAATAAAAGGAAAATGGGGAACTAATATCCTCATCCGCGTATCTATGATCTATTTGACCAGCTAAAGGTGGCTTCTATGTTCTCAAAGATTGATCAGAGATCAGGGTATCATCAGGTGAGTGTTCAGACCTCTGATGTACCAAGAACTGCTTTCAAAAGTATGTGTGGCCTTAATGAATTATTTGTAATGCCGTTTTGGTTGCCAAATTCACTATTACATTTGTATCCTTGATGAACATGATACTTTATCCATAAATAGATCATTTTGTGGTGGTGTTTGTGAATGACATCTCGGTGTACTATAAGACTCATGACAATCTTTCCCAACATATTGACATAATACTGGGTACACTAAGAGGGCATCAGCTATATGGAATGCTATATAAATGTCAGTTTTGGATTGAAAATGCACACTTTTGTGGGCACATCATCTCAAAACAAGTTGTGCCTATGGACCAAGAAATGGTTCATGCAGCGATCTCTTAGGAGCAGCATAAGAATTTTTTTGATATCTGATGCATTTTTGGATTCGATGGTTATTAAAGGAGTTTTATCATGGACATTTCTCGATTGGAAGAACTGCATAATGGTTTGACAATGAACGGGATAATTTTTTATGGGGTAAAATCAAGCGATATTTCTTTCCAAGAGTTAATGAAGCGCTTGACATAGGAACCAATTTTGATATTACATGAGTCGGTGAGGATTACACCATGTATTGTGATGCTTGGAGGAATGGACTCAGAGCTATGTTGATGCAAGGGGATCAATTGGTTTATTATGGGTCTTGGGATTTGATGCCACAAGAAAGGAATTAGCCTACAGAATACCTCAAGTTGGCAGTAGTGGTTTTTGCTCTTAAGTGTTGGTGACACTATCATTTGGGTGAAAAGCTAACAGTTTTTACCAATCCCAAAATCTTGAAGTAAAGCTTTTCATAACATGACATGAATTTTCTGCAGTGAAGATGGGTAGAGTATATATAGTCCTTTTAATTTGAACTAGCATATACACTTTGAAAGGGGAATAGTGTGGCTTATTCCTTGGGTAGAAAACTCAGACTCAGTTTGTACATGAGTCCATTACAGAGTGTAACATGATGACTTTTTGGTGGAAATGCATGTGGTAGTTCAGGAGAGTTAGGACAGGATGAATCTTGTTTCTAAAGAAATGGATTCAACACTTTGGAGATAGATCGGGGATAGGTTGTCTGCGGATCCAGAGTGTTTATACTTAAGTTAATGCCTTTATGATAAAGCTTTCAATATGGGTAGACACCTTCAAACTAGATGATAGATGAGTATGAGACCATCAATGGGAAAAATATAGTTCTTGTGCCTATGAGTATGCGACGTGAACTCATACGATAATTTAATGCCATAAAGTGGGAAGTATATACTAGGGTGACCGAAATGTACCTTGACCTATGAGAGTAGTTTTGGTGTCCAAGAATGAAAAAGAAGATAACATGGTTAGTAAATAGATGTTTCGCCTATAAGTAGGTGAAAATAAAAACATCAATAAAATGGATGTCTATTGCAGTCGTTACCTATTCTGAAATTGAAGTGGGATGACATGAAGACTCCTAATATTTACTGAGTTTGATCATGTATTCTTTTGGGTGTCACCTAGATTGAGACACTGCACGATACGGAGGTAGTGCATGTTAACACCCAGGTTAGTGGGAGTTTTTGAGGTGCTGGAGAGAATTGGGTCAGTGGCGTACCGATTAGCACTTCAATATAAATTCAGTGCTATGTGAGTTGTTTTCCATGTGTCACAACTTTGAATATATAACCCAACCCTTATCATCTTATTCATATGGAATAGGTTGACCTCAAGATGGATGCATCCTAAGAGGATCAACTGATATGTGTGTTGGTTTGCAGTGAGATACTGTTGCAGGGAAAAACCATGACATTTCTTCATTTGTTGTGTAAACATGGAATTTTTCAAGAGGAAACCTAAATATTCTATGTAGACATGAGGGTTCAATGGACCAATATTTATGGCACAAAATCATAGAGAAATTTGGCAGCACCGATCGAGGATGAGTTGTTATAAGGTGGGGAGATTGAAAGATCCCAGACTTTTTTGGAGAAATATCAGTTGTCTTTTCAGGTATTTTATTTTTTTATTATGTATGTTTGGGATGGTGTATGTCTTGGGGTGTATTTGGGTGATGTTTCTATGGAATTGGGAAGACAATGGGCTTTTCACGGTTTGCGCACAGTTTGGAAAAACCATGTGTAAGCTAACAGTGTGGATAGTGGATGTCTGTATGGTTGGCATATAGTTTTCCAAACTGTTCTCCATCAATCAGTGTGGGAAATGGAAGAATTCATGGTAGGAGCAAGGTTTGGCCAAGCCGTGTGACCTCCCAGGTGAAACCGTGCACACAGACTAGATTGTTCCAAAAAAATGATTTTAAAACCACATGAACCCCTGAAACCTATCTAATTCGACCTAGGCCCAAGATTAAAAATTTCTATCTGATCCCAAAGCCTACAAGTGGGATTCTAAGGCCTTATGAACACTGTTCTTCGAGATCGAAATCTCAGATTGAAGATCCGCTCTCCTCCTAGTAAGTGGATATCATCTCGATGCTTCTCTCATTCTTTCACATATCTTTTATTGATCTTTTCATTTAAAATCACCCCTATATTCTTGGATTTAAACTAATTAGATGAGATCTAGATCTAGGATTGTGGATTTAGATGTAGAATTTCAAGATCTTGATTCCTTTGATCTTAAATTTGGATTTATGGATTTAAATCCAGAGATTGATCGAAAATGTTTTGTCACTCGGATTTTGGGGATTTCAATTGGGCTAAAATCCATCAATAAACTGAGGTTGGTTGTCTAAATATAACACCCATAGTCTTGATTTTGATATGATTATGAGTTTAATATTTTCTAGATTCTCTTGAGGACTAATTTCTTAAATAAGAGTAATTAGGAATATTGATTGAGTTGAGTTTTCCTCGGTGATTAACTGAGAATTGAATCACGGATCAAATGATGAGAGGTTTCCCAATTAGATATTTGGAAGATTTATTCTGGGTTAAGATATTGTAATTAAAATATTCGATTTATTGTGAATAAATAATTAATTTTGAGGAATTAATTATGAAATAATTATATAGGCCATGAATGAAAATTAATTGTGAGGATTAATTATGTGGCATGATATTTACCAAAGTGAATTAATTGTTAGAATTAATTATGTATAATAATTTTGATTAATGATAATTAATTTTAAGGATTTATTATGACATGTTGAGATCTGATATGGATAATTAATTATGATGAATTACTTATTGAAGGAGAATTGTGTTGACTGATTAATTAATTGATGAATTAATTAATGGATTATGTGCCCAGTTAATTGTTGACTTTATTAATCACCATTGAAATGTATAACTAATATATTGATTAGTAATTGAATAATGTGGAAAATTCTTGTGAATTAATGAATTGTAAAATGGATGAGATTTTTTTTGATAGACATGGTGTTCTAG
Source organism: Viscum album (assembly GCA_963277665.1). NCBI lineage: Eukaryota > Viridiplantae > Streptophyta > Magnoliopsida > Santalales > Viscaceae > Viscum > Viscum album. Next base: position 859,274,127 of record OY728152.1, on the reverse strand, counting down.
ATGGATTTGAAGACGGGACACAGACAAGGCGTTCCTCCCTGATAGATATCCATGTATGAGATTACGGGGTTCTAGGAATGATGACCTACACCGAATGAATAATAATTGTGAATGATGACTCAAATGAGATTTTGGTTTTTGACTTGACATTCAATACCAAATTATTAATACTAATTAATGATGATTCAATTGGAAAACATTTATTGAAACATGATCTAATGTGATTGTATAATATTAAATGACAATGCGATAAATGTTTAAATTATTCTTTGTGGGTATTACATCATAAATATTCATGCACTATCATTTGGATAGACCTATTTTAAACACCATTGGAGGTGGTTTACTGAGTCATACTCACACCCAATTCGGGATACCTGATCAGCACCTGAGTAGACATTGTGGTTGTAATATAGGATTAGGGAATGTCCCTGGGATTGGATGTAGTTTAGGATTGGAGCATGGGAGAGGGAACCATACGTGGTTCGGGACTTTCATGGGAGTCATATTGTCTTTACATTCATATATATTGTAGTCACATGACATTTTCATTGTCAAAACATGTTTTACCTTTCAATTGAGTATTTTATTTTCATGTTTTTTTCACCATATGACATGGATTTTTTCTAGTTATTTATACGCTTCCACCCATAGATTTTATTATTTTCATCTGTTGGTGTTTTATTCTGATAAAAGAGGGTATAATATCCACATGACTAACTTAGAAAACCATATCTTCTAGTCAGAACCCACTAGCATATAGGAAGGCATGATTGAGGGAATGTGTTGAACCTACTCGGGGCACCATTCAGTGTCTCTCTTATTGGGACCTCGCACTATTTTAGTATGAAAAAACTGTAATTGGTATGTGAAATTTCCAAATGTTTCTAATGTCGAACATAAATCTTGTAACATGTGCTCTTGAGACCGAATAGTCCCCTCAGTCTGGCCATTATTCTTGGGGTGAAACTCCTTGATGAAAGAAAACATATTCCCATATTCCCAATGAAATCCTCTATATAATATTATATCAAATTAAAATCATTTTAAAAAATGAATGTTGAGTGAAATTCGTACAACTGGGAAATATCTAGTATAGTTTACCTGATATCAATATTACACTATGAACTCTGATAGATTTGATATGGGTTGTCTCTGTGAGTAAGTCTATGATCACCTAGTTGAAATTATTCCCTCTAGAAGACAATGGGAACCCCCTCACGAATTCAATATATATACCCTCCTGGTTCCACTATTTCACATCTTGGGGATGGAGTAAAACTACAGGAAATGGATTCTATGATTTCACCTACTGGAAACTGTGGCATTTAGAGAGAATCTCCACTATAACCTTCTTTATCGCTAGACACTATAAATGACATATAATTCTGATGTATTTAATTTTTACAATACGATGTACCATGGATCGGGATGTATAAAATTCATTCAACAGCTCCTCTCATAAAATTACTAGTTCAATTATACTCTATCTAAAAACTAATGGTTTGATTCCCTCCTACTAAAAATCCATCAGGAGCACCTCTAGTGGATATCTAGATTGGAAAAGTCTCAAAATTGGTATCTCCAATACAGGTCACCCTAACACACTATATAATTTGTTGGAAAAATCCATAAAATGGATTTTTGTTGTGCCATAAAAATACATTATGGATAACTAATACATTGTTGTCTATTGTGGCCCCTTGGTCAACCAATGCTGACATGATCTCTTTATTAGAGTATCCTCCACCATGTATCCCTTCATGGGAGTGTAGAATATATCACTGTAAAAATCATAGAAGAAATCTAGACATTTACTATGTCTCATGTTATAATAAATATGTGAGAAGATACTATTGAGACACTTTTTAGTAGAATATATGATAAACCATTCACCTATATAGTAGTGTGACCACATCTTCATAGTAAAGGTCATCACTTCCAACTCTAGATCATGGGATTTGTAGATACACTCCAGGGTTACCATAATTCTAGACCAATATGAAATTACTAACTACTAATATATCAAGACACATTCAAACCCTATCTCAGAGGCATCACATAACACTACATACTAAACACTTCCATCTAGAAGAATTAATATGTGTTAACCCATCAATATATATCCCAAATCACTAATAGCCTATCAGAACCTCACTATTCACATTAAAGAATACAATTTCCATTTCAAGGTGGTAAAGGGTGACAATATCATGGAGAAATTGTGCATTAATTTCCTATAGTAGCATTCCACCCCATGAAAGATTCACACCATTGTCACAATATTATGTATATTCAATGATAACACTACCTCAACCTCCATTGGATCCACTGCCACAAACTATATTGAGATGACATGTCCTAGAAGTATTAAATCTCAAATATATAAGTAAAACATCATTATCATCTGAAAAATCTACTTCTATAGTATTAGGTCAAGAACTGTCCTCAAATTTAATTGATACTCCTCCATGGATGTTCAGAAAAATAGTATTTCATTGATTAATACTACCATGAATATAACTAAAAGGGATAAGTGATCATGTTGAAGTGTCCTATTGACACATTTGGGGAATTCATCAAGCCAAAATTAATCAAAAATTAATCATAAGGATCAAAGTGACTTCATAAATTTTATCCAGTATATTGTCATCTCATACATAGATTTGGTGATAACCTGACCTGAGGTCAATATTTGAAAACCATCTCCACACCACACATATGGTCTAATAGGTCAACAATCATTGTTTGTGGTTACCTATTCATAATTATCATCTAGTTCAAGATATAATAATCCATACACAAAATTAAAAATTAATTTAACATCTTGGAAAAAAACATGGGATGCTCGATGTGACACATTGGGTTTGAAAAAGAGTTCCACCTATAACTACTCCAACAATGCCTTTATATAATGATGTGTTGGGGGACCCACCCAATATACTATTGTAGTTTTTAGGGATTTACATGGATTAATTTATTTAAATATTGATATATATTCGTGGAGAGGTCATCCCAACATGTCTTCATGAATGATATCCTCAAACTCCGCCACTATTTCATAAAGTAGGAAGCTTATATCATTTACTGTGTAGAGGGTATTAATATCTAAATGATGTGTAATTTGATGTATCCTCATTCATATGTGCCTATAATTCTATACATTAGGTTCCTTATAACCCATTAATGAATCCCTCATTCCATCATTGATGGAACCCCACATCTTCCACCAAAAACTATCAATATAAAAATGAACTTTGGATTTTCAGTCCTTGTTAAGGATAAGGATAAAAGGCATCATCATAGCAACAATGAGATATAATATGAAGGAAAATCCTCCAATAGTAAGATCACCATATTGGAATTATTTCATGATGATTGAACCCCGTATAGTAAGAGACACCAAGAACAGGGGTCGAGCTGAAAGAACAATCAGAATTACTGTGTTTCAAAAAATATCTATGGAATGAAAACCCCAACTCAAGAATTTCTCAATTAGTTGGACATTTAATGTATAGAAGGACCATATTTTTCCTATGATCATCCTATGAGCCAATGGTTTAATGTAATCCACTTCTTTGTCTTTTCATTATCTTTGACCACTGGGTATATGATCAGGGCATGTACCCCTTGATTTTGAAATTGTAAGTAGGTCAAAATATCATCCACCTCTATCTGATCTCCTTATTCCTCTACATAATATTCTAACCAGTGAACCTCTTTTATAATACCCCATGATTTCATAGTATGTTATCTCTTTAAAGTAATTTAATAGGTAATATTTCATGCAGCACCGACTTGGCTTGTGTTATACACAAGATTGTGTTTCAGCGAAACAACACATTAATATTATAATTAATTAAATGATATTTTTATTTATCAATTAAATATTATAATATTAATATTAACAAATAAATTTTAAATTTTTTTGTTTTTTTTAATAATACATATTTATAATGAAAAGTATATGTTCTGTTAAAATAGTTATATATTTAAGAAAACTATTTATGTGCTTTTGTGAATAATAAAAAAGCTAATTTTAAACACTCATAAAAATTGAATTAGATAAAATGGTTTTCATTTTTAATTTTGGAATATCGAAATTATCCAAGGGTGTCGTTTTGGTATTTTTTTGAAAAAATTTCAATTTTTTGATGAATAGTGAAAAATACTACATAGTACATAAAAACCAACTTTTTCTTTTAAATAATTATTTTTAATTAAAATATATCTTGTTGTGAAAATAGATACATAATACATAGAGTAGTTCAATTTATGTCATTTGAGTCATTTTATAATTACATTAGATAAAGAAAGTTTCATTCATCTTTTAAATGTCTTTCACCATCCTTCTAGGCATATATGTAGATTTTCATAAAACATAATTTTACAACATCACTGAATTGAATTAAAAAAATTCTGTAGATGTGGTTGTAATCATTAATTAAAATTTATTTCAATAGGATTAAAATAATTTTTGGTGAATAGTTACTTTTGAATTTTATTTACCATAGTTAAAAGTAAATAAGGTAATTAAAGGTAAAAATAATATTATAATAATATAATATTACCCAAACATATGTCCTAATTCTATTGGATAAGTGTATTTACACCAAAATCAACCTTTGGACAAAAATATGATATTTTTTATCTACATGTATTAGATTAGGACATTTTTTATATTTTATTTAAATAAGAGTTAAAAGAGTTAAATTCAAATGTTAATAACTAAGAAATTTTTTAAATTAGGTCATACATAAGTTAAATTCAACTATAAATATTCATTATAAATCTAAAAAAAATTCCTAAATCCAAGCTATTAATTTATAATTTTCATTCATTATATAATTATTTTTATTTATGACATAATGTTGATGGAGTAATTACATTATTAATGGAAGATTAAAATAATTTATATAATAAATATAAAAATAAATGAAAATAGATACATTTGATGCCATCCAAGAATTGTCTTGGTGAATATGAAATGTTAGTGTAGATTAATTGTATTTTTTTCTAAGTAATAATTTAGTGATGACTTTTACAACAACCAAATACTAAATATAGTCCAAATTGACATAAATGATTTTTTAAAACAAATACTATTTTATTAAATTATATATTTGTCCTAAATAACTAAAGATAGGACGAATGACTCAGATAATGGTAGATATGTCAATAGTTAACCACTTGAGGTTCTCTTGGCTTTTCATAGTAAATATTTCATCCATGTAGTATAAAAATACAAGAAGACATGGTAAAAGTTAAACTATTTGATGAAAAGATAAATCTAATATATATGGTTAATATGGTGAAATAAACTTGTCTAAAACATATTGGTGGAGAGTTTTTCAACCAATTCTCACCATATAATATAAATAAATCTATTTTTATCTATTATAAGTCAAATATAATTTTATAATAAATTAACATATCAATATTTTCCTAAAGTTCCCCTAACTTCTCTTATAAAATGGTACTTCCCCTTCTCTTTAATTCACAACTCCGAATCCATTTAGATCAGCCAAAACCATCTAGAGTCTCCACCCAACTACACTCACTTCAACATAGAGGCCTTAAATTGATCAGAAGCCCAACCTATAGAGACATTTTTTTAAAATCAAAGGGAAGCACCCAAAGAAGTGGTAATTATTTTATCACCATTTTCAAAATTCATTTCTAGTTATACTTACTCATTATTTATTGTTACCATAGTAAAATAATAACTACAATTCATTATAGATACTTATATGTTAAGATAAATATGGAACAATCGCATTCATTAGTCTATCCATCTAATGAATGGCAAAGTCACCATACGTGTGTACGTATGGCTTATTGTCTCCACGTCATGGTGTAGTTTTTTATTCAACACCTCATAATTTAGATGGGTATAATAATCAGTATAATTGATGTAAATAATAAATATAACATTTTAATGATTCTTTATATATAATATACCATCCAAATAAACACATTATCACCTTCAATAGAATGATATTGTCGCTTGTGTGTATGTACGACTTACCGTTTCCACGACGCGAGGAGATTCATCTTCAAAGATCATAATTCAAGATTTTTTATAAAATATATATATATATTGATTATGTATGAAATATATTAAATAACATTGATACTAGAATAATATATATTTATGTAGATACATATTTGTCGTTTACTTTCTTCCCTAATATATGATTAGAAAATGGAAATAACGGTCATGCGTACAGATGGACTATCGTCCCCATCAACTGTGTTTCAATTTCATATATACCTCTATTATAGATATGTATATTCTAAATGTATATGGTATAAAAATCATGTTTTATATTCTGTAATATTTAAATCATGATCTATGTGATACGATCAAGAATAAAAAGTTAAAACATGTATGATAAAGAAAGTGATCATTAGCAGAAATATTTCTTTAACCTGGAAATTATTATTAAATGGGTAGTATAAAGTCATAAATGAATCATATTGGATATCATAAATAAGAATATGGTTCTTATATAATTAAATAACATAAAATGGTCATTATACAAGAGGTTAAACATAACCTCGACTAAGGAAAAGAACAACTTAATGGTTAATTCTTCAATCTCAATATTATCCAACATTGTTTTTGTGTAAGTATATACTGGGAAATATTTATCATCCATGGCCATGTTTCATAAAAATGTTTTCAAATGGAATAATTTATTGTTTTATGGAAGGGAATATTTAACCAAATCATCATTTTAAATTTTTTAATGATTTATTTTTCTAAATCATTTAATTACTGTAAATATTTTATTTATCCTATGAATGACAAAGTCATCATACATGAATATATACGACTTACCATCTCCACATCATGGTGTAGTTTTTTATTCAACATTTAATTATTTGGAAGGGTATAATAATTAGTATAATTGATGCAAATAATAAATATAAAATGTTAATTATTATTTATATATAATATACCATCCAATTAAACAATGTTTCACCATTAATAGAGTGATATTTTTGCTCATGCATATGTACGACTTACTGTCTCCACAATGCGATGAGATTCGTCTTCAACAATCATCATACAAGAATTTTTATAAAAATATATATATGAATTAAGTATGAGATATATTTATTAATATTTATACTAGAATAATATATATTTATGTATATAAATATATGACATTTACATACATCCATACTATACGATAAGAAAATGAAAACAACGTTCCTACCTACGTATGGACTAACATCTCCTTGAATAGTGTTTCCATTTCATATATATATCTATTATAAATATTTATATTCTAAATATATATGATAGATAAATCATGTTTTATATTATGGATTTTTTTAAATCAAAATCTATGGGATATGATCAATAATAAAAATTTAAAATATGTACGATTAAGAAAGCGATTATTACCCAAAATGTTACTTTAACATGGAAATTATTATTAAATGGGTAGTATAAAGTAATCAATGAATCATATATAATATCATAAATAGGAATATTTTTCTGGTAATATTTAATAACATACTATGGTCATTATACCGTAGGATAGACATACCCTCAACTAAGGAAAAGTGCAAGGAAAGGGTTTATTCCTCAATCTCATTTTTATCCGAGATTGTTTATGTTTATGTATTAACTAATAAAAATTTATCATCCATGTAAAGGATTAATAAAAATTATTTAAAAATGAATATTTTATGGTTATATTGAGTTTACACTCTAACTAGATCATCGTTTTAAATGTTTTAATGATTTATTTTTCTAAATCAATAATTAATGTTTATGTTTTCAAAAACATTTTAACAATTTATTTATATGGACATGATTGTTTTAAAATGATAATTCCTTTAAAAATATTAGAAATGGTTTGAGAAACTTTTATTTAAAAGCATATTTAAATGAATTTATTTATAGATTATGTCCCTTTTAAATGATTTCATTAAAATATATATTTATCTCAAAGATTTTTACTAATTATATTTAACTATGTGAATGTGATTTATTGGATTTTAATCATGTTTGTAGTTGATTTATTATAATAAAATCTTAAATGTTTTTTATTAAATGTGTTATGATATGTTTTACTATTAATGTACTATTATTATAAAATTCATGGTTTATTGTTAACATATTGACATTTCGTAAGATAGTTTTTATATGAATGATTATATTATGTTTCACCATTTTCATATAAGGACTGCATTGGACATAGTAAGTGTCACCGAGTCCAATTGTAGCCCTTTTATTCATTAGTAGGTATCATGTGATACAAAAGTGTATTGGAATATGTCCTTGAAAAAATAAATTTGAATGGTCTCAGCACAAGGTCTCAATGTAGTAGTTATTATGTCCGACATTATGCATTCCATTGAAATGAAATTAGTTATCACATGTTAGTATTAAACTAGTATAATATCCATGTGAATGATTATATGGTAATTTTTTAATCATTTTTACCATATTATGTTTATTTTTTATGTTTAAATGTATTCTATGTTTATTATAAATCCTGCGTTAAAGTTTATAGCTTCCTATGAACTATTTACCCTTACTGATCATCAGAGCTCACCCATTTTTATGTTTTATTTTCCCATGATTTCAAGAGATATTTTATGATTTACATGCAGGGTTACATTTGGGGAATAATTTAGTTCTCAATGGATTATCTAGTATTTTTTTTATGATAGAAATTTTTTTGTATTGATCATATATTGTAATCTATTTTCCAAGACGGTTGTATTGATCAGTCCTTCGGTACATGATTCCTTGTAATCATGCCAAAGTATTTAAATAATGAATCAGCTCTTGGCTTCAGGGGTCAGGGATTTACATCCCTAATTTGACCATTGTCTCTATAGTGGAGGCCCATTGACCATATAAATGTTATCTATATTCATATTTAGATAATCTTTTGTAAGATGGACCTGGCGATCGCATGTGAAACCCTTCATCCATGTTGGATGACAGAAACCCTCTAACAAGACCTGTACAGCGAAACCTCTATCCTAATATCAAATATTGAGGTTTCATTCATTCCCATGTCCCTATTTTAACTATATTCTAATGAATATCAATGTCTCATATCCTATTTGTTTACAAGTAGCACCAATTTTCATCATAATATCACCGTGAAATATCTCTACTACCAAATTCCACTCACGTACTTTGATATTGTAATAATGGAAATAAGATATAACTAAATCCTTGATATATCATTTTAGGAACCAATAAATGTTATTTCTATATAATAACATATCTCAAACAATTTAAATAGTGTATAGTGATAGGTTTATGAACCTTTAATAATACTCTTCCATGATCATTCTACACTGATAAAAATGCAGATCCTTCTGTATACGCACTGCTCACAACATTTATAGACAGAACTCTCCCTAAATATTTGCTTCAAATATTTCCATGATAGATTCGTCTCATCACCCATATAAGTAAAAATTATCCTCCAGTATCCTAATATTTTTTAATAAGACTCATTGATTGAACCACCATCTTATCTGGTGGTTTCCTTATAAAGTAAGAAATCTGGAAACTCCCACCACCCAGTCCTCTACCAACAAGTTGTCTAGAATACCATGAAACATTGGAGGTCTCAACCAATAAAACTATGGGAGTATTATCATCATGTTAACTACTTCATATGCAATTACCTTTACAACCTTCTTTTCAATGGTTGGTGAAAAATTTAAAAAACCACACATATGTAACAATTATTGTACATTAAACTACGCCGAATAATTTTAATTAGGTGGATCATCATCATGATCCTATTATGGAATCCAAAATTTATTTCATCATGAATGTATCCTAAAATAATAAGGATGTCAAAAATTAATGGAAAATATTGGGTGAGCAGAATCATTAAGGATATTCAAACTATGAATCTTTCATATATGATGCATGTAATAACTAATTACCCTAAAAAAGTTTCTACATTAACAAATAAAAAACCTGGTTGTAAGATTATCTGTTAATGTAAAAAACATCTACCATACCATCAATGGTGTTTGTAGCTAGACACTAGGATATGATACAATTTAAAAGTATTTCTCTAGTTCCCAAACCCATAATGATAGTTGAAAAATCTCCATATAAATGTCCAATGATGGAAACCCATCTCATACCAATCTATTAAAAACTAAATCATCAAGGCCTTCCATGCTAGTGATAATATTAGTTTTATAATTGAATATCGCATATAACTGGGAAGGGGATGGAAGCATGTTTTTAGAAGGTATATCACACACATTGGATGATTCATACAATGTTACATGTACACATGCACACAACTAAGAATACCCATATAATAGAAAAGGTAAATAAAATTGATACCAAATTACTGAATACATTTATATTCCAATTTAATTATTTAAAATTTTAATATAAATTATAAAAAAGTGAAAATTAAAACCCCCAAATTATTTAAAAAAAGTGACCATCTTGTTAGGAGGGAACTGTTGTCAAATGGAACACATTGTATAAAACATGACCTATATAGATTACAATTCTCCACCTCCTCTAGGTACACATAAGACACTCTCAAAAGGTCTTTCTTCTACATATAAATGGACATTTGTGGAGATATCACATGAAGGTTTCATTATAAAATTACACAATAGGAAACCCATATATCACTAATCATAAAGCATTAAGACACTAGTCATATTATTATAAAAATGGTTTGTGTAGAGACCCTGACCCATGTAGCCCAAAGACAGTGTATTTATTATTAAATAGTAATAAGATACACTGAATCACATCACAAAGGATAAAATATTTTAGTTTTTTTTTAAACTTGTTAGATACTTGAGTCTTGAATTACATATGATGAAAATTTTGAATTTTGGTTTGATAAAAAACTTAATTCCATTGAGAATATAATTTCAAATGAAACATATTACACTTCAGGGAATCATGGGAAACAAAACAAAAGGCTGATCTCTAATTATAATTATTATATAACTATAGTGGAATAAATCATTAATTAATAATTATGATCAATTTGGAATTTTAAATCACAAAACACACATACCACATAATTTATAAACTAATATGGAAGTGCATCTAGAGATAATAAAAATGTGAAAGTCTAATGGATAATTGTAAATATAGAAAGGTAATTAAATGATAAAATAAGACATTTAATCATTTACATTACTATCATAACCATATAAATCAATATCAAAATGGAATGGTTAATAATTTAAAATACATATCATTAAATCCATAATTATGAATGATATTCATCTGACAGGAAAATAAATTTTTTATTAGCATAAACCCCATTTTAATGGTTGATGGGGAATGAAAAATGACATCAAAGACATAAAATAATCACGAATTCATGTTCCAACCTTCATGGACAAAATAACACATTCAATAATACAAAGAAAATCCCCAACCCAGCATCGAAAACACTAAGACCGGATTCTACTTTCTCACCACTGCTCGGCTAGCAATCATGTGCTTGAATGGAATGTCCGGGTACCGATGTAAATTTCATACCCTCTCAAACAATGAAACCCAGATAATGATGACCATGTGAAAAATCATAGCTCTGAACCTCATTTGGGGTAGCTCCTTGAAGAAGAAATGGTTTCAGTACCCTCAAATAGTGAACCGAAGGATGACAACATAATATCCATCACAAAACAATAACCAAAAATCATCAAACGAGTCATTTTCCCTTTATTTGGAGACACGTCGGAATGATCTATTACACTCCGTGTGACCCTCACCACCACTGTAACTGTAGAATCAACCAAAATACAATACAAGGAATTAAAATCCAAGACATCTTCATCTAGCACTGGATGGACCCATACCACACCAATAGAATGTGGCCAATGAGGGAATCTTGGCCGCCCAGAACCAGAAATGCCTCTTAGTGCATGGATCCACTCAAAACAAAACCACAGACTCACCCACTCCAGAGTCTGAGATGACCAATCCTCAAGATGTGAGAGGACCAGAATGGGAGGGGTATATCTGAATCAGTGATTTCAATTATTCATACCAACCGATCAGCAGAAACCCCAAGATCCCCAACAATCAATCCATCAATCTCAAATTCAACCAAAATAAAAATATCCATCATAAAAAATATATCCAAATCCAAAATATGCAGATCACCAAAAACTGAAACATATATAGATTGAAATCTATGGATAGAAGAACAAATCACTAAAAGATCATCATCAAAAAAACTGAATCACGCTCATCATTTCACCTCACTGTAAAATCATCACCACAAAATAACACACTAAAACTTCACTGATGGCTGAGGATATCATTGAATCTCATCCACACCATTTCTGCAACACATAGAAGATTGAATCATGAACCCAAAAAAAACCCAACACTAAGATATCAGGTTCTATCATTGAACAACTGCATATCCAACCTCACTAACATTGACTGTAACCAAGATTACAGAAATTGTCGGAGCCCCGCCACAATGATTCCACACTACACCATATGAAACTATAGCTGTAGATCTAAGCTGATGAATTAGGAAGATGCACCGATGGGAGAATGTAGATGGATTTGAAGTAGGCAAGGGAAAAACCAGCAGGGACCATGGGAAGGGCCACAGTGATGCCATGACGCCCTTAAATCATGAAATCATAGAAGAAACCCACAAAACTGAAGCTCTTCCTATTCTATTTCACTTGAAATAAATCTTCTCTCAGAAGATTTGTCCTAATCATGATTTGATGGATTAGAACATGAAGTGAGTTGCTGATGTTGAGCCATGCCGAAGCCGAGAACCTTCGAGAGAAGATGAACACTGACTCCATATCCATGCTTACATTGCTGACACCTGAAGAGAGCCAGTAGCGGTAGCGCATGACACTATCCCAATGAGAGTCAAAGGTGATGCCTAGGCTGGAAGAAGTCATAGCTGGGAGCGTCAAACCCATCATCTTTTTCCATACGATTTTATGTTAACTTAACGATTTACCTCTGGATACTATGGATGAATCATGGGGCTATCTATGATCATTCCCCACACATGTATCCATTTTAAAATAATTCCCCAAATATCAATGGATCGATATAACTTTTCATCAAAATTCTTTGTCATCATATATTTATATTGACTAAAGGGTAGAGATTTATAAATATTTCCATACTTAATAAAAAAATTGTAAATATAGTATATGAAAATAGAATATGATTTAAGAAACAATAAAATAAATCATATAATAATTTGTATATAGAATAAATATTTAATGACCAATGTAGAATGATCACATGAAATTCATTTTTTCAATTTAAAGTTATCAATCAAAAAACAAATCAAGATGTAAAAATAACTATTACAACATTGTAATTTTTATGTAAAATACTCTTGGATGAAATAATTCAAACTAAAAAATAAAATATAAAGAATTATTAAGTAATCATGATATTACATATCAAATTGGTAGTATAAACAACATAAAAGTGAATTGGTGAATAATAAAAAATATTATAAATTGGATTTAAATTTAGATGAAATCCATTACATTACACTTACTTTTGGTTGAAAATTTTTTATTATTCTATACAGTATCTTAAAAAATTTAAATAACAAATACAAACAAAATTGATATCTATAACATCATATTTATTCCTTTTAGAAAATTTTACCACTAATTTTTTAAATATCATTCATTATTTCCTTTATTTATTGTTTTAATTGACTTGTCTTCTCATTCATAATTTATCATGATTGTTTTAATCCCTATGCATATTATATAGTTTGATCATTTCTAAAATATTATTCATGAAATACTTATCATATCTATAGTTCAGTTATATATTTAATAACAATCACAAATAATGGATTTTTGAAATGATGTATGTTATGATCATAGAGATGTTAGGTCATATATATGTATGAGTAATGCTTCCAATATAGAATAATACTTATTGAAAAAAGTTCAGAAACAATTTTTAATTAAAAACGATCATAAAATCATATGTCACATTTTTTTTATTAATTATATAAACAAAAATATTTCATACATGTGGAATGATAAAAAATTAAATTCACATCGCTTCATGATGGTTGTTTCCACACATACCAGAATAATTTTTTCATCATTAATTCAGTGGAAATATAAGAAAAAAATTATTTATTATCTTCAATGAAAGATAAATATTTCATTAATATCATTTTTTAATGTAAATCGTATATATTTACTTATTTTTTTTAAATATATTTCTTATAATTCATTAGTTTAAAACAAATAATATCGCATAACGATGTGGTAATCCTCTGTACAGACAAGAGATGTTATTATATCCCCAATAGAATATTATATAAATAGGTATAGATAATATAATGACTCCATATGTACAATTATATTAATAATATAAAATATATACTTTGTGTACATGATCATACACAACAAGGAGAGGTGGTAAAGTAAAAAATTAATGATATCAGTTCATGAGGTGGTAGTCCTCTATAAACCTGAATATTAATTTCATAGCACATTTGATGAGATATGGGATGTTATTAGTCCATGCAATTATTATATAATAATATATTTATTTGATAGATATTTTGGTTGATATATCTTAATGGTTTAACAAGTATTTAATAATGTGGAGGAAGAAATAAAATAAAAACATTAATTGAATAATGTTACATATTATTTGGGTATCCTAGTTAGGCATCCACAAAAAGACTTACCTAGATGATTTTATACTAAAAAAAGTATTTCATGATGATTTGATAGAAATTTATATGTGATTTAGTATGTTAATGTCTTAACCAAATGGATTTTAATGTTTGAATAAGAGAGAAGAGGGGGTGGCCATTTAAAATTATGTTGAGTTGCACACATGGATTTTTTTGTAAGAAAAACATGTACCATGATTTTCATAAGAAATAATAGTAAAAATAGATTATTATTAAAAATGAACATTATATGATATAATGTTTTTGATAAAAATATATTTATGCATGTTTTAGGACATTTTATTTGTTATTATCTTTATTTCACCCCCAGTAAAATCATTTTTACTTTAAATAGTCTAGTTATTTATAAAAATTTCACTATTAATTTTGGTAAATAATTTAGACGACCTTATTAGACAAAAAAAATGCTCATTATAAATAGGGAATTGTCTTTCGAAAAATTTCATTCACATTAGATGAAAAAAAATTAATTTATCTCATAGAGGCAAAAAAATAATTTTTTAAATGAGAAAATGTTCAATGGTGTAGAATATTTATTTATCAAAATTCAATATTGAAATGAGTAAAATGACATAAATTTCATAATATTATTTATAAGAAAAACATAAATTTAATCAAATTTAAAATATAATTTATCATTATAAATTATTTTAACTGAATGGATGTTCTCAATTACAATTAAATATTATTCACCATTCTTCAAAATTTGATATTTTTCTTATCAATTCGAAAAATTCATAGTAATTAAATTTTTTTAAAATACATTTTTTACAATATTAAGAAATTTTTTTTAAATTTTATGAGAAACGAGGGGTTATACTATCTATTACAAAGGTAACATTTTTCAGAAAATATTATTTGACATTTTTTTATTATTGTTTCAGTTATTTTAAATTAATAACCTTAATTAAAATAATTTTTTACTATTATTCATAACCTCCAATTTATTTAATATGTATTCTTTTTACCATTCACTTCAATAAAGGGTTGTGTAAGTGTGTGATAATGAAATATATTTAATGGGTTGTTTATGCTCAGTGTGGCATGTCCCATATGCTATGAAAAACGTTTTCTTATTTTAGAATTTTTTGTTTTTATATTCATTCGAATCAAAAAAAATTAATTCCCATAAATTTAAATGTTATATCAACAATAAATTGTTTAGAATTTCGAAATACCATTGTTGGGAATCTAACATCATAAAATGTTTAACAAACTTTTTTAATAATAAGAGACAATGAAGATTTAAAAATATAATATGGAATAAAACATTTCTTATTTTAAATGTTGCATAATGTTAGTGGAAATTGAATATGTGTATATAGATGAAATGGATAAATAATAGAGACAGATTTAGTAAATTGATCAAAAAAGAGAATGATCAATTTAAATGTAAGGACCTTGAAATCATAAATCATATGAGTATGAAAAAATTTCTTTATATCATCATAAATTATTGTAATAAGATAAAAAAAATTATATCCTTTTTCCAAAACATGAGGAAATACATTATTTTATATGAATATAATTAAATATAATTACTTGAATTATTTCTATATCATATATATTGGTTTATACTTCGGGATTCCTTCGATCAATTTATAATTCATTTCTCATTACGAGAATTGAATTTTGGGGATAAAAAATTATGTATAAAGTAATAAAATTACCATTTAATAGATCAAAATACATATAAAATTGTGAAAAGTCATTCCATATGTCTCTTACTATTTCCAAACCCAATATGGTTAGAAAATGTTATCTAATATAATACATCACTTTGTAAACCTAAATAATAAAAGCAATATTTCGTCATTAATATTAATTATTCAAGTTTTTTAAATAATCACATATTAACATGGATGTAACGAAGGCTATTAGTAGTCTTTATAACATTTTTATCCTTCCATCATTGGTTGAAGTAGCATGACCGTGTTGGACATTACAATTTCTCACTTTGCATGTTAGTTATCCTTTTTCTAAAACTATATTAATGTAATTCATATAACACTACAAAAATCATTGAGGGATATCATTGACATAAAATTAATAATTAGGTATCCAATGTACTAAGGTTCTCAATACAACCGTTTTTCTAAAAAGGTAAAACAACATTATTTGTCTATTATAACAATTTAATTGAGAGTCATAGTTAACATAAAGGTTATCAATACCTTTTAACATATTTTTATAAAATGTTATTGAATTATTAATTAAAGAAAATTTCCAAAAAAAACATAATCTTTCATTATATTTCTACAAAAATATAGATAATCTTGTAATATATGGTCACATAATACCAAAAAAGAATAGTATTAGACTTTTAACATATTATCAATAATAAAATAATGAACCCATAATTGTATCCATAACTATTATGTTAATGAATACATTTATACTTTTGTAATTTTACTGAATCCATAAATGATCCATGATTCTTATATAAAATTTCTATTGGTTAAATTAAATATATAATATTATTATGGAATCCATATAAATCCATCAAAAATTAGAGTTCTACATTGTTCTATCCATTGTATATAATTTATCCTTTTGATGTGGGAATATAATCAGATAGTGTTATAGTTTTAAAAATTTAAATTAATGAATTATAAATGGGCCACTATGATGATATTTATTTACTTCAATCACACTCCTCGTTTTTTTCCAATAAATTCATTTTTTGTTCCCTCCAATCCTCACATAATTCATGTTACTATTCCATTAAGAGACTTTCATGGGTTCCCTCTTCTATATTTAGGACATGATGGAAATCGATACATCTTTCCCCTATGGTCCCAACCAACAAAATGATTCAAAAACTATATCCTTATTTTATTTGGAGAATCTATTATTTAGTTATGGTATAGGTTTTTAATCATATGTATTGAGAAAATATTAGGAATAATCATGATATCTTTCACCATTATCATCGTCCCATTTGGTTTCTCTTAGTAACCACATTTTCATTCATGTTAAATGTTAACATGATTTGTTCAAGTTCCATGCATTGAAAAAAACAAAAAAAACATATTCTGAGAAAAAACCATAGTTGGAAGACCAAATAATTATTTATAATACATCTAAATCATGACACATAACTTTCAATATATGAAACATTATGGTTAACCAAGGATATTAATTGTCATCATCTATTTAGATCCTTCATTATGGTTTGTAAATGAAATGTAACCAATCCTAATAATATCAATTGGGTGTATAAAAAAATGTCCACATTAAGAACTATTTTTGTACCCTTGTTGAGGATTAGGTCAAACCCAATACAAAATTTTTAGACTTATAACACCTAGGTACAACGATTCTAGAACAGAACCAACTTGTAGAAACTTGATTGATATCTATTTTATGGAAAAACTATTAATACCTACTTTACCAAAACATTAGTATGTTATATTACTTATTTCCTAAAAATTCTTTCATAAGGTTATATTATGTAATATATGTTTTCTAAAATCAAGTTTCTAATGAATCTATTAACCTGTTTATAATACCCATTATAGTGATCCCAACCCCAGTTTCCAAGAGACAGTGTACACATTATTAATTTTTAAAAAGTTTTTTGGGATCACAAACAAAAAATCTAAATATCCAGTTTTCCTCATAAACAAGATACATATTTGAGTCTTGCATTAAATATTAAGGTATATATTATAACATATTTTTTTAGATAAATATTCATTCCCACTATCTTATCCTTTCACATTAATCATTGAATTATAAAAAAGTATCATAGGAAATGAAAAAAATAGTGGCATGTTAATATTATTAATATCAATTATTTAGAGTGGAATAAATCAAGAATATGTAAGAATAATCAATATGGAATTTTAATTAACTGAACTTACATTCAATGTTTTCAGTAAATAGAGAAGGTAGTGAATATATTTAAAATGTCAATGTAATGTCTGATGGATTATAATATATATGTAATGTCAAATAACTAAATCCAAAAATTCTAGGTTACTGGTTGACCTCATAAAAAAACTGATGCATCAATGGGATATCAGTATCCAATCCAAAGTCATGTAAAAAACTCAAATTTATTCTTCATATATCAAATAATCTATTTATTTCATGAAAAATGATCCATTTCATCAAGTATCCTTATTGAGTAAAGGATATAGGTTTATCAATATTTCCCCAGTTATTCCAATTACATTGAATTTAAATACCATATGTAAAAATAGTATATGGGTTTGGAAATAATCATATTGATCCTACTAGAATTTTATTATTTAATATAAATTTATTTTCTAATTGAAAATTTTCATAAGATAAATATTGTTTTGAGATAACATAAATAATTGTGAATGATTGTGAGATTTTCACAATATGTTTTACCACATGGTAATATTCAAGTTAAATCCACTTAGTTTAAATAATTGAAAATTGAACATAAAATAAAATAAATTATTAATGAATTATGAAATTACAATTCAATTTGGAGTAAAGACAACACATAAAAGTTAATATATGCATAAAAACAAATATGATTTAACAGAATATAAATTGTGATGAAAATCATCACCACATGCTTCCTTTTGCTTAAATGTAATTTACAAAAATGTATAGGGTTTTGAAAAAAGTTATTAAAATATAAATGAACCATATT
The DNA here is from genome assembly GCA_963277665.1 of Viscum album. Taxonomy (NCBI): domain Eukaryota; kingdom Viridiplantae; phylum Streptophyta; class Magnoliopsida; order Santalales; family Viscaceae; genus Viscum; species Viscum album. The sequence goes on along the minus strand of OY728152.1, from coordinate 859,254,777 downwards.
AATATTTATAATACCATTTATGATCCTTTTATAAGAGTATATAACCTTTTCCTTAATTACCTTTCATTATTTTCCTTATTTCGATTGCTAATTTCGTTGTTTTCTAATTAATTCTATATCATAGATGTTCTAGTTCTTGTGAATATTATATAGTTGCATCATCAATAGAATGAAAATAATGAAATAAATATCATATTTATATATTAATTATACTTTTAATACCAATTATGAATTTTGTTTTTTAGAAATTCATTATTCTACAATTTTGAAGATTATATGTTATATGTACTCATGAATTGCATTTCCATATTTAAATGATCATTATTTAATGATTTTATGTAATATTTTATAATTATATAATTTTAATATTATAATATATATATATATAAATTTAATTATTTAAATAAAATTATATATTTCATCCATGTTGTTTGATGATAAAAAGTGATTCAAATCACTTTGTGAAGGAGGCAGTCTACATATACCTTATTGACATTATCATCATTATGTGAGAGAAAAAGTATGATATAAAATAATGTATTATATTCTTGTAATGATAAAAATGTAATTAATATAATAATTATGTCATTTTTATCTAATATATTTGTTAACATGATCCATATTAAATTCCATGTAATGAGTCAATTAAAAATGAATAATATTGATTCATGAGGTGAGAGTCTGATGTACAAAAGTTTGAAATTATCATTTCCCCTATGGAATTGGAATTAATAAGGTATATATGATATAATGACTCAAAATATATAATTATGTTATTGAAATCATATATGTAATTTATATCCATAATCATACCAAACTGTGAAATGTGGTAATTATCAAGGGAATTACATCTATTCGTAATGCGGTAGTCCATCGTACACAAGAAGATGATTTCGTAATTCATTTCATATATTTGGTATGTTTAGTCATTATACTATTATAATAATATCAATGTATACTTATTATAGTGAATTTATTATATGAAAATGGTTTAAAAACAATTGAGGGAGTTAGAGGAAGTAATAAAATAAAAATTATCGTTGAAAAACATGTCATCTTTATTGGGTATCCTTATTGGGATTGCTTCAAAAGAATCTATAGTATAGATTTCAGTCCAATATAATTATTATATGTTTATATAATTGAATTTTTTAATGTATTTGTTTATTTAATTTCCAATAAAAGGGGATTCAATTTTGAGAAGAGGAGTAGAGAGTTGGTGACATTTTATTAGTTTGGTAAGTTGCACAAAAATAATTTTTTTATAACAAAAATGGTACACAAATATTTCAAATTAGAAATGGGTTAAAAATGAGTATTATTTCTAAATAGACCAAATTAAATCAGAATATTTCTATAAAAAATATTTTATACATTTTTATGACATTTCAACTCTTATATTTTTATTTTCACCCAAGGTAAATCCATTTTTTAACGTAACTGTTGAAATCTATTTTTTATCCAATTGAAATTAATTTTGGTCAATAGTTATCCCTAAATTATTAGATATTATAAATAATACTGATTCCAAATATGGGATATATTTTTTAAAATTTCATTCAAACATGTAGAGATATATAATTTTTAATTAGTCCCATAGAAATGATAAGAAAAATTACTTTTAAAGAGAAATTATTCAAAAGATTATAATGTTTTACAAAAAAATCAATATGAAATTTTTTATAAATACATAATTTTGAATAATTTATATATATTTGAATTAATTTTACTTTAATATATTTTAAAATATAATTTAAAATGATTAAATTTTAAATCAAAATGGTTGTTTTCAATTAAAATTCTCAATTTTTAACAATTTATCCAAATGATAATCTGTTAAAAAAATAAAAAAATAACTAAATTATAATTTTGATATAATTATTTCAATAATGATTATAAATTTTTAATATAAATATTTTAAAATTGCTATAAATTAAATTTTCATTATCTGTGAAATTAGAGAATAAACATTCTTTTGGAAGGATATTTATTCCAGTAATCACTTCTTTTTTATTTTAAATTATTACCATTTTACTTCATTTAAATAGATAAAAATAATATCCAAGATTTAGATATTAATATTAATAAGCTTCAATTTATATACTTGGTATACTATATTATTGTTCCCATCGACTAGGGGTTGCAAGCTCCCCAAGCTAAAGAAATATATATTGGTTAATTAAGATCGATGATTCAGGGTGTATACACTGCTGAATAAAATATTATTATTTTATATTATTGGGTTTCTATGATATTTAAATCATGATATAAAAAATAGTATTAATAAAAATAGATTAAATCCTAATAAAATACATTTCTCATAATGGTCTTAGTCATCATGCATTCCATTTTAATATTCATTTGGATTCAAGGTAACAGTCATATAGGAGAACACACTCCCTGACTCATGCTAATATTGATGGTTCTCATCATGGAGGTCATTATTGTTGTTCATTCCATGTATGAACTCATTGAAAATTTAATTATCGTGATATATGAAGAATGGAACTCACAAAGGGCCAATGGGGTAATCCATGCACTAACTTTAATAACCTGCAATGTATGGGATCACATACCCATGTAAGATGCTCATAATGACTCCTAAAACCCCACCTAGGGAAGGTAATAACATTTTAGAGAATCACATGCTAGGTCACTTGGATAGATTATTTAACTATGTGTAAGAATAATCCCTTAGAAGGGACCGCATCTATGACCAAGAATTCTTGCCTCACTATACCCTCATGGGGATGGATGAAGGGAACGCACCAAAAAAATAATTTCATAATTTATGTGATAGTGGGACTTCATATCCTTATAATATCATTCCTCCATGTGTTTAATATATTAATTTCTGATATAATTCAATAAAAATCAAGGATCTAATACTCCAACACCTCTGGAATATTTTCTCTAGTACATCTATTTTTAAAATTTTCTTTCTAAATAGGTCATTCTATTCATTTTAATGAAACTAGTCACCTGGATCAAGATTCACCCCTTCACACATTATTGACTATAATATAAATAAATATCACATGTCATTAGCACTAATCTACAACATGTGGTCTATCTAAAACATTCTACTAATTTTTTGGGGTGTTTCTGAAGTATCCATCCCATCACACATACCATTCCAATATGCAATGTTCTTTTTAAATTTCCTTCACCAACATGCATCATTACCCTTTTAAAAAAACCTACCATTAGAAGCATCAATCTAAATCTAATCTTTGGATATTAAATTCATCAAAAATATATATATATTTTTTCCTCTAATACTTGTTCCAACATAATTATATCTTCTTTGAATATTAATGGAAACCATTTGTACCTCATCAATCACACATTTAACATATTCATATTGACAAAAAATAAAATCCTCCATTCATCAAATAAGAGATAATTTATCAATAAATAATAAATATGTAAATATTCCCTTTTTGAAAGTATATAATACATTAGGCCCAAGAATAGCCTTTCTCACTATATATTTATATATTATAAATTTTTTAACACGTCCCATTTTTGGTATTTTCTAAATCAACAACCCACTCATATATGTTCCTCATAATCCAGCAACATGTACTTCAATAATAATATTCATTTTAGCCATATACAAGTACTATACATATGATTATGTATATATAGAAATTTTAGATTTACTATTATCCTTAGAAACTCATTTTATCTTAATACAGGTCAATTTAGTAAAATATTAATGACCAAAATTATATAATTCATCTATTTTACACAACTACCACCACCCTATGGTGCATGTTTAAGCTATTTTTTATTAGTTAAAGGAATTTATAGTAATAAATATCATCATTTAATAATTGTTTTATTTTGAAAAAATAGCTCAACATCCAATATTCTTAAAAAAAATCAAACAAGAATATATATATATATATATATCTGTATATCTATATATATGTGTGTGTGTGTGTTGAAAATATATGTCCCTATTGAAAATAATGATTTTTTTTTTAAATTAATAAATTATTAAAAATATTTTTCAAACAATATATTATATACTTATTATTAACTGAAAATATATTTTAAAAAATTAAAAAAAATAGATCATAATGATTCCATAGATCATTACGTTAGATTAAAATTTAAATTCAAGAGAGGAGATGGTATTATAAAAAATGTGGTGGTGATAATAAAATAAAGAAAACATAAGAAGAGATTAAACGAAATAAATTCATAGGTTTCATGGAACAATTTTAATTGTCCATAGAGTGTTCATGTTATGATCAGACAACATTTTCCCAAGGGTTATGGTTTTCATATTTTTATCCATGATCTATAACACAAAAATATAAAGTATAATGTATTTACTAGAAGGATACCATTTTATATGTAATTAGAAACACTAATTAATTCAGTAGAGTCAATTTATAATCAATTGACACAGATTCTATTTATAAAACGAAACTAATAAAATAAATACAATAGGAACTATTTTTTGTCAAATTTGTTATATTTTATAACATAATATTTTGACTAAAATTTTTATTTTTAGTTATTTTTTTATACGGTCATCAATATAATATATGTTAAATATAAATTATTTTATTGATAAAGGATTAATAATAGGGAATTAATGATAAAATAAGTACATTAATTGATACCCCTAAATATGATCCATAGATCATTTGAGTGAAATACGTGGTCATAACTCAAAAAAAAGAAAAAAAAACTAGATAAAAAATATAGCATTAAAAACATGAAATAAGAAGAATATGAAATTGTTAAAATATTGATGATCTAGATTACACCCTGATTATTCCCTAGTTAATTACTAGTAATATATAACATGATCGTAGATACTGAAGAAATCATTAAATACATTGAATTTACTAATCTATGATATCTCCCACAATCACTAGTCATACCATGATAAAAGGAAGTCTATGGTTGTATTTTAAATATAATTCTATTATTTTATTCCTTGATCATGTAAATTTCCAAGTTTTTTTAGTGTTTTTTTATAATAAATTGATTCCTTACATTAAATATCATGTTAGAAAGACTCAATAACAATTTTTAACATTATTATTCATAGTTATTTTATATTTAAAAAATATTTGAAATGGATATATAATTTTCTAAATTAGTACATTATTGCCTTATTTATATCTTATTTGTTAATGTTTGATTAATTATATCATTTATAAATTTATCTACATGTTACTCATCCAACAATATTTATACAATTAGATTTCACAGGAACTCATGTTTAATTAATTATTTCAGTGTGATAAATAATTTATAAAAAAATGTATTTTATTTTTTCCATTTAATGGAAGGATTAAAATAGAATCCTAATTTTAGATTAGATAAATGATAAATAATTCATTCAATCCATTGTAATTTAATTATTTATAATAATGATTAAAAATCAGTTAACTAGTGAATATGGATTATTATATAAGGAAGGAATTCCAATATGTGTGTGAGACACTTTAACCCAACCAAAACACTCATGAAGAATAAATAATACTTTAAAATTGAAAAAATTTATAATTAACTATAGTTTAAAAATATATTAATGATGGATTATCAAAACAAATTAAGAAGGAGAGAGAAATAATTAAAAATATAATAAATAATCTAGATGTGAGGTAGGTGAATTCTATTTTCTGGTATTTGTTTTATTTTATTTTTTTCATCATTTTTCATTATTTATAAATTAAAAAAATTATTATACAAGGTGGTAAAAAGATGTATCATTATATAAAAAGATGAAATTATGTGTGAATAGATTCCACTATTCGCCAACTATTACATTATTTAATCCCCATAATGGTGACACAATTTTTATATCTCCATTAGTGTCTCAATTAATCCTACTATGATTTCTTCATTGACCTATCATATTATTATATGGATTATAAAATGACTATCGTTTAAAAAAATGAAACCAGTAATAGTTTACACTCATTAGTGACATATTAAAAATATTTTCTCCATAATGAATGAAAATAAAGGAATTTTCCAGAAATACATTACCCATGAATGTATAAATACTACCAACTAGTGAAATATTATTCCTTTATTTCATTTTTTGAAAATGATAGTACTTATACTATAAAAATGTATCAATAAATCAATATCAATGGTAAAAATAGTGGAATAGATGAAATAATGAGAGAGATGATGTTCCTAGTGGGACAAATAAAAAAATCCTCCCAATGACTAAATATTTTATACCACTTTCTCCTTTAGTTACATGATATTAATAATCCCCCAGGTATATATCTAATTGATCTACTCTTCCTGATACTTAATCTTATATGAAAAATATCTCACATGCCAATAATTTACATTAACATATCAATTACAAACCCTAAAATTCTAAACAGCATCCACATTATATGTTAAATTTATAAAATGTTATTTCTACTAACACTTGGAAGGCTTCAATAACCAAATGTATTTCCCCTTCAGATTATGAACTAATCATTAACCAATATATCAACATCATATTGTTTCCAAGTGGAATGATCTATATTTTTTATTATTATATAGGGGATATGAATGAATTATTTTTTCCAAAATTCATTTCCCACGATCACCTTCTCATAGACTTAATTTTTTTAATTCATGTAAATTTATAAAAAATGGGTTATTTACCTTAAAGAGAGAAGTCTCACATTTGGAATAAAATTCCCCATTCCTAAATTTTTTATTCCACTATTGATTATAAATAAAATTTATTAACATTATTCCCAATGAAATTATATTTCAATAATGGTGTATATCCCAATCAATAAAAATTTATCTGGAAAGCATCGAAACATATGCATCAATATCTATTAAAACAACATCACATCTTTAATGAAAAAATTGAATCATGGAATTTAAATTATATTCTTAATATTGTAAAATTATTTTTTGATTTACCTCATTAAGAAGCACAAAAAGGACTCTATATCAAAGTATATTTCATCGCTGTATAAAAAAATGACATCATTGTGTTTCTAATAAGTGAAAATTGGTAGATATAATTCCATAATTTTCACATCTAGAAATAAATTAATTTTCATGATGTCATGAATTTGTCCAAGGATGATCATGGTGAACCCCAATTATCACTTCCTTGAGGAAAATCCCAATATCTATCTCACAACATGATTTAAATTTTAACTCACTGATGAATAAAATAAAACACCTTGAGTGAAAACGATAACTACTATTTTATAGTTACATTATACTGTTATAATGGCCTCGTTTATCTTTAAATCACTATAATGAACAACCAATTTCATTCTCAATTAGTAGAATTATCCTCATAATATTTCAATCAATTCAAAAGCAGACTAAGAATCATCTCTTACTAAACCATAAAGAAAAAAAATTCACCCTTTTCTAATGAATTATTCATTACTAATCAATATTATAGCCTCACCCATATCTATATTAGCATCATCCCAAGATCTATAGCTGGGTTTTCACATCATGTTCGTATTCAACATCTTCATTTTATACTCATTTTCAAAGGACGAATCTTGTTTTTCCTCAGTTACAAATTTTTTATTGAGCTTTTTTTATGAGTGTATTCAATTTGAAACAGTCATTTTATTCAATTTGAATATTTCAATATCATCTTTGTATTCATGACCATTATATTTAGAATAATTCAAAAATTATATCATCTAAATTCTTCATATAAGTATGTTGTCATTTTTTCAGAGGTAGGATCAAATGTTCTATTCACTATTAATGAATGTCTGGTAAAATAGATGGTTGAACATAGGATACATCATTGTTAAAGGTATCCATGGTAAATGTGGAACTTCATGAAAAAATAATTGCATTTCTCATCATTATAGAAAATCACTATATGATGGAGGGGTGCATTGAAGAATAATTCCCCAAAGGATGTAATAATTTCTTTTTTCTCATTATCACAGCATCATTTTAGAAATGGATTCACAACTATAAAATTTTCCCATAGTCACAACTAAAGCATAGTCTTTCATCGAGCATAGGCATGTGGGCCGATCATAAATTTTTTTACACTTCATCATGGATGATCTCCTCATGTTTTAAATTGTATGATAATAAACATCACTATAGAATATGGAACAATATATCATCACATGGTTACATAAGTTTTCCGTAATAAAATTTAAAATTAGGAATACTCTAAAATTGAATGGTATATCTTAAATGTAAGATACAGGCTAGAAATAATGAGAATAATTGTATAATGATATTTAATTAAATATAAATAACATTAATTACCTCCAAAAAAATTTAAATTCTAGAAATATATATATATATATATATATATATAATTTCTTCTTGATAAGAATGTCAATATATGTATTTTTTTAAATTACTATTTATTTGAGATTCAAATTTTCAAAATTATAAATCCATTTCAATATCAATTTTACAATATAAAATTAAATTAATTCTAATAAAAAATATGATAAAGATTATAATATAGAATAATGATTTAATTATTTGAATATAATTTATTATCAACATCAACAAAATATGAGAAAAAACCCATTTTGAAATATTATTCAATGAGTGTTCACTAAAAATTAAAAATAAAATGTTGAAGATGTATTCAAATTAAATAGATTCATATTAATAGAAAAAGGGACCATTAAATCCATATTTTTAATTAAATTTCCAATATATAAATTATTTCAATAAAAAATGTTTTAATTATCATCAGTCCTCATTTAATACAAATTATATGATTCAATATTTAATTAATTTTCTAAAAAATATTTTTGGAACATGAATCTAAAAAATAAATATCATACTCCCACACACATGACGATTTTATTTCCAAGATGAAATATTTTCATTTTTTATAAGTATAAATATATTTATTTTATATTATTCTTAATATAATTTATTTATAACCATTTTTTTTTTAGGAAAAATATTTTTATATGTGTTCATATTTTGAATGAATTTTAAAATGGTTGTTAGAATAGCTTCCTTCTATAATTCAAATACATATCTAAAATCAAGGAATTAAAAAACTCATTATTCATTAAAAATATTATAAAACCACTATGATATCATCGACTTCACCACATAAACTAAAATTAATGATCAATTTAATTAAATTTAGATAGGTTACATTTATTACGAATTAAAACATTAAGAAGAAGAACTTTCAATAATTAGTCTTCCCTAGAATCCAAAAATAAATGGATCATTTTATACATCATTTATATAATTAAAATAATTATTTTATAAGTCTAATTTAATCTTATTAATATTGGTTAAGTATTTTCATAATAGTAATAAATTCATTTTTTATAATAATTATTTTTATTGAGTAAATTAAATCGAGCATAACACTATGAAATGCACATATTGAATTATAATATTCATTTTTTTGCCAGTAGTCTTAGTGATTCCTCATGGGATCTAGATTTCCCATTTTTCTAGTTTAAAAATAAAAATATGATTAATATATGATTATTAACCTCATTCTCTTTGTTTCAATAATGTTTTCCTCTATAATTATGTTCCTTGATACGTTTTCCTCATGTTCTAGTTCAAATTTAGCAAAATATATAAACTATTGCAATCATTTTCCATGTTTTCCAAACAATGTAAATAAAAAACTATGTAACATCACTATACATTAATTAACAATCAAAATGTTCAAAATAATTTAAATTAATCGATAAGTAGAATGTAATTATCAAATAAATAATTCTACATTTATGTTTAGGAAAACGTCCAAAATAACCTCCAATTTTAATATTTTTGATCATTTTTTATGAAATATTATATTTTTAATGGGATTTTTAGGATCATAATCATTTATTAGATATCATATTATAATTGATAATGGTTAATATCTGAAATACAAAAAACCAAAAAATTTCTTCAATGTTGACTTTTATAGTGTTATGAATATTTATACAAAAAAGATAAAAAATTCATAACTTCAATTATTATTATATTATTTTTTCTGTAAAATCGAATAATATACCTATATGGACCATTATTTTATCATTTTTAAATATTATTATTTTTAATTTTTCTAAATAGAAATATTAATTCCCAATTAAACTCAAACATCAACAAGAAAAACAATAGTGTATATCAACATTCGAATTAACATGATTTTAATGGGAGAAAGAAAGTTTGAAAGTATTTCTTTTTTTTCATATTCTTTATATTAATTAGACACTATTATTAGAAATATATTCACACAATTTAAGTCAAATGAAAAGTGTATTCCATGAAATTTAACTCACAATAATATAAAAAAAGTACATTATAATTGGAAAATTAGAACATTATTCATTGAAATGTGTAATTTTTTACATTTCAATTCTTTAAATGTGCTCTCTATTTTGGACATAATAATTCCCTATTATTAACTTACTCTAGTTCTTATAGTATAAAATTATGAATCAAAGATTTCAAATTTAATAATTAAAATTACATGATATTTGTGTATTTGATAATTTTTTCTTCAAAAATTTAGTATGAAACACCTTAAATTCATTTATATCTATAGAATTTTTGAATAAATAAATTAGAATGAAAATTTAACTTTTTGTACTAAATTAAATGATGGTAGAGAAAAATAAGGATCATAGTTATCCATCTAAAATAATATAATTAAAACAACTCAATGATCAATCGGTAAACCCCCTAGAAGAACATATATTTTTATAATCCATTCTACTTCAAAAAAGACTGAAACATCAAACAAATATATTGAATATAATGACTTCTACTAACCCAAAAAAATTAATTCATTATTCTATAATAGTTTACCTAAAAAATTGTATGATTCACCCGCCATCAAAATGAATAAAACCAATGAAAATAATTCATATAATGGAGAATAGGGATGACCACACATTTCTTAGTTTCTAAGGAAAATGTATCCAATATGAATTTAAAAAAACATTATCCAAAGTTTTTGTCTCTATACTAGATTATAGAATCAGGAATGGGTTTTGTTTACTGATTCAATCATTCATAATTATTATAATATTCTATCCTAATTTCATATAGACAATTTGTTTCTAAATAAATTATATATTGAAAAAACATAATCAAATATATGAAGCCCGTCACTATCTATAAAGATTAATGATGCAGTTCCAAAGGAAGATGAAATTGTATTCCAAAAAACCATCCTCTACATAAAAATCCATGTGAGTTTATAAAGATTATTTATACTATTCAAAAAATCATCATCCAATATGATTGAAGACTAATTTCTATAGGATGAAATAATAATCGTCGTTAATATTTTATATATTCCCAATGTATTTTGGGTGATGGGTTATACAAGGTATATGAGAGTGCCCATACTTCCCTTTTAAATCCATGAACATAAAATTCATTAACTGAGTTCCATTACCATTATGAAAACATTTTGAGCTCTATATCATTAACATATATTTTTCTTAATGAAAATTAAAACACTAGGATTAATTTTTTTGGATGATAAAGACCCTTGTCCAATATAAACATATATTCCATAACCTAAAATAATATTGGATTCCTTAAAGAATATGTAAATGTGCCAATGAATTATAATCCTCGACCATCAAAAAATCCAACCACAAGAATTTATTTTTTTGTTATCTTATCACTTATATCGATGTTACTAGACTTTTAAATTTATCACATTCTATCATAATACTCATAGAATCCTTGAAAAAATGGACAAGTATAACCATCTCTACAGGATGTTTTGGGTAGCTATCTCATCCTCACAATGTCCACTACAAGGTGGTGAATTACGTATATCAATAATTGGATCCATATCCTCTTCTACTACACTCCTTTTAAAAATACCATCATCAAATATCCTAGAATATATGGGATCATCCATAAAGTAATATTTTAACTCAGAAATTAATTTCTTCTTTTTTTGAAGGGTCCTTGCGCATTACACCTATAGCCATAAATTTTCCAAAATTTTTATATAACGATATCTACATTTTAGAAGATGAATTTTTTTTACATATTTGAAGGAGGTGTTAATTTCATGGGTTTGGTAACTTGATTATTGGGTAACCTGAGCAAGTGCATGACAATAATATCTTTAGGACCTTTGTTTCCTTTATTTTTATATCATATTCCTCCATATTAATGGTATATCTCATGACCCTTGGTTTATATTATTTCATATAAAGTAATTCTATATGAAAATATGAGTAATTTAAAATGATAAATTTGTAATCAATAAAATACTATATAAACTGTTTTATAGAAAAAATACATACAACAATAGCATTTTGGTTTTATTGTATTTTTTCTGGGAATTATCTAAAAATATAATGGTATAGTAAATTACATGAATTGTCATATCATATATTTTCCCCAAAAGAAATCCAAAAATATTATCACTTAGAGTACACATAACATAATAATGTGAAATTTTGATGGGGGTAGTGATAATTGATAATATTGTTCTTTTCTCAACAAACTATTATATGAATCTTGAAACATCGTAGAAAACAATAAAAAATTAATTCCATTAGCTATCTTTGAACACAATGGACTAATTTTTTTGAAAATGTACTTGATGAACAAATATACAAAAAACCTATATGTAAAGGATGCTTCCAATTCCATTAACATGCTAATAATGTGGTATATTTTTTTATCACTTTCATTTTATCAATTTCAATTTCAATCACACTTTATAAAATATTTGACATGTGAATATCACTTTTGTAACTATTAATTCACCCTTTATGATTTTTAAAATAGTATTTTTTTTATTTTCACCATTGTAAATTTGATTCCATATTTCCTATTTAGTTATAAAATATGTTTATTAAAATCAATAAATAAACTACTAAAACAATAATTATAAGTTCAATCTCTTCCATGGAAATGAACATCAATAATCCTTATAAAGAGTTTGGTGTGTCACACAAGTAAAACAGAAATTATAGGTAGTAAAATTTTATAAATGGAAACGTTAAATTTTTATACTCTTGGACCTCTAGGATTGTTGAAATACGGTTGTAATCATAATATCTAAAAATAAATCAAAATTACATATTAAATTTTTTTGTAACAATTCATCTGAAATGGTAGTGTAATGTGATTGTCTCTAAAATATGGATTTTGATTCATATAACTAATTCATAATCTCCACCTATTTGGTGTTCTGATTTGGATTTTTTTCTTTCTTCTCATTTGAATGAATTGCAACTCTAATATTTTTATGGGCCAACAAAATAGGATAATCCCACGATATTACAAAAATTAGAATAATTATTCATTCATATATAAATTTTTTTACTTTCTCCTTATCCATATCATATGTGTTCAAGTTCAGTATTCTACTTTCACATAATCATAGGTTGTAGTCAGGTGTGATGGATATTTATTAAAATTCAATAAGTGCATATAGACTGAATTAAAGATACATAATAAAAAATTATGTCATTGAACATTATTAAAATTGATAAATACTATTATCTTGACTTATCTCCAAATCAAATGATATGATAATATGCAATGTATGGAAATCACCAATAAAATAATATTTCATATGAATTGGAATGGATTTGATCTCCAAATAATTTTAATTGTTATCAAATTGTAAAATATTTGACATTTGAGATCAAATATAATTAATATAAAAATTAAAATTGTGTTTGAATGACACAATCATCTTGAATTCTGATAAAAGAACCTACCTTTTCTGCACCGCTATCCGAACTGGGTAGCTCAATGCTCTTAAACACAAACTACTTTTTAAAAATTATTCCCTAAAAACATAACAATAAATTTGAAGGAACTCTTCCATAAAAATTCTAGAGCATTCCTTCATGTTTTGAGTATGGAAATGATCATCATAATCTCCTAGAAATTCTAAAATCATAGTAATAGAGAACTGATCAAGCATGGGTCTTATAAAAATAATGATATATATATATTTTATATATCTATTACAGCTTTTAAAACGTATTTTTTAACATAGTAAAAATTATTTTAGGTATCATTTTCAACTTCGAAAGTGATTTTTTCTAATATATATTTCATGTAGAATATTTTATATGATCATATAATCCACTAATTCTAGAAAATTACTATATCTTAATATAGGTTCCATATCATTTTGGATACATTAAACTCCTATAATTTTCTCTAAAATAATAAATTCATTTTCCATTTGAAATATCAATGAGAGAACCACATTTTGAAAAGAAATACATAACATGATTAATGATTACTTCAATGAAACTGTTAATATCAAGAATTATATATTTTTATTGTAATTATATGTCCCAATATCTTATAAACGAGTGTTCAAACCTAATTATTTGTTGAGTAAAAAAATTATTTAAATACAAAAAAATGTGAGGTGATTACATTATATTTACCATATGTATATGGAATAATGAAAAGATAATCATGTTGATACTCTCACAAAAGTTACATAGAAAATGAAAAAAAAACTCCACCCTATTGAAAATTAGATGAAAATATTATTGTGATACATAGGATAATATTTATCTATTTTTTCATTGAAATACTACATTCCAATGTGATATTTCAACAATAAACATCATCCAAATTAGTATTATTAGAACAAATTTTACACATAGATTTCATATAATATTAGATTTCAGAAAAGGCTTCCAAGAATTTTATAGTAATACAATGATTTATATATAGTTCCATAAATATTACAATCTCTATCTCATTGTATCTGTTTTTGAATTTTTCATGGAAATTAATGGTTTGAAAAATATTATAATCAAATTTTATAATTCCTTAATGTTATTAATAAATATTATTTTCCCTTTATTGTATTTATTTTTAAAATATTTTCTAATTGTTTCCATCTGGTATAACATTTTTCTATTATTTTTACTTCATCGAACGATAATTTTAGATTCAACATTTTCAGGAATTCAATATCCATTTCCATACAAATTCCCTATTTGATTAGTTTTGGGACATTTGAATTCTTCAAAGTGTATTTAAATACCACTTCCAATTATAAAAAAATAGAATTTTCTTTTAGGTTCGCACTAGTGGTTCTTTTTTATTATACTTCTCTCTACAATAAATATATCTAGCTAACATTCTCATTGTTAATTCTGTATATTTATTTCATAAATCAATTTTTACTTTGTAAAATTTAGTTTAAAATTATATTCATCAGAACTAAAAATTTGATGCTTGAAAATATCCTTTAATATTTCATGGGAATACAATGATTCAAACCTCTCTTTATTATGAAATGGTTTTGAAGATTATTTTAGATATTCATTGGGTGAATCGGGTAATGATACTCATTATTCCATCCAATAATGGTTTTGATTGTTGCATTGTCCCTAATTGTTCGTATTTGGGAATGGGTCATCCCTATGTTGAATCTTATGGTAATAAAATATGAACATTAATTTTCTATATATTGGGGAAGAATAATTTTATTAATGGGATTTTAAATTCCAAAAAATATCCAAGTGTTGAAAATTCCCCATATGTGTGTATTGATGGATTTTACTGAAAAAAAAAAGATTAATCCTCATCATCATTAAAAGGATTAGGATCTTTCCTCAAAATAGATTTTATTATTGTTCAAAAAATTTATGTGTATTTCACAAATGTATTTAAATAATATTTAATCATATTGGATGTTTTATAGAAAACCACCAACAAAGGATTAGTCCACTAATGATTTTGGGTAAGGGATGAGGTTGTTATATAAATTTTCTATGAGTGATTTGTTAGTGCATTTGTGGTTTTGACATTTTTTGTGATGTCCCCTAAATATATCCCATGAATCATTCAACTACACTCGATCATCCTATAAAAATATATTTATTTTTTATTTAATTTAAAATGTTATTGTCATAGGATAAAATTTCATGAAAAAATCATTTTTAAACACTATCCATTGTATTAATCATTTCCCCATCCAGTAATTGGACCATGTTTTTAAATTTTTATAGTAAAATTTTCCATCTCTCTATTATATATGTTTGTATTTACTATATCTACTATGTGAGATATTTTAAACACTAAATTATGTGTCACTAGTAATTTCACAATAATATCTAATGGTTATTCAATTAAATGTTGGATGTTGGGAAAATGTGATTGAGGTTTCTAATAATTCATAGGCTATGGTGAAATATTAGACTGTGATGAATTGTTACCAATTTTTGTGTAATTATTATTATATCAAAATATGAATCTATATAATGTAATTTTTGAGTGGATTGAGTTTCTCAATGTGATTTATTATTCTGATTCCCTCTATTTTTCTGATGATCTTCTATATCAATTTTATATTCTTATTTGAGTGCACATAAAATCAATTAATGTTTGTTTTAAAATTATCATGGTGTTTCCAAGTATTTCATTTAATCATTAACATATTAAACATATTTTTAAAAAATATTTTTAATTTTTTTTATTGTTCTATTGAGGACTATATATATATATATATATATGTTGGTGTTTTTTTGGGCTTTTAATACGTGGGCACACATTCCCTCCCTAAAAAAGGATCCAAATTTTGAAAAGGTTTTTGTTGACTCTTGGGGTATTAATTATATATAAAACCTATTAAAAATAGTAATTTAGTAAACATGTGTCAATATATTTGAATAAACATTCAATAATTTGGTTTTACTATGTAAACCATCAAAAAATATCAATAAAAGAAATTAGTTGGTGATATGGTGATGTATTGATAATTATGTTGAGTGAAAAGAACATATAAATTGGGAGGAATAAGGAAAATAAAAATGGAGAGGGGGAACTAATCATAGTGAATATAGGGAAAAAACAATCGTTAGAAATGGGTAATAAGGTTTATTATTTTATTTTTCATTAATATTTTTATTTTTTATTGATCAATGGAAATATATATATTGATTTGCAAGTATAAAGATGATCGATAGTACAAAATCACCATGTTGTGGGTGAATGGATCCTCCATTTTCCCCAAAGAAACATCTAATAATATAAAAATTGAACTATATAGTTTTACAAAAGAATCATCTTATAATTTAATTACAATGTGTTACCCTTAATGAGATATCCTATCCTTAGATTGATTATCATATGAATAGTTGTAATTAACATTAAATCCGAAATAGTTATCATCATTTTCCATCATTTCAAAAATATATTATAATGGATGTATGGATACAACGCTGTAATCCAGTTGTATGTTAAGCATTTCTATTTTTATATTAATAACAAGTAAAATCCCAATCCATTATTTACTTTTTAGACAATAATAATTCATAAATTATCAAAATGTTTACATAAATCCAAAATAGATATTACAATAAAGGAAATGAAGAGGAGAGTATATATTTTATGTTCTTAGTGGGAGAGCCATCAAAAAACAACCAATCCCAACTGATTATGTTCTAACTATTCCTCTAATAATCCATCAAATAGAATACACTGGGTATAAAAAATCTATCTCATATTAGTAATTATTTATCTCCTATATAATTTATTTCAATTAAAGATATTTATACTTGAGCTAAAACTCATAGAATATAAAATTATTAATATCCTATATGTGTAAAATTTATTTAATAACATTTTTCTATTCTATGAAACTAGCATTTCTCTCATAATCGATTGACTTTCTGTATGAATGTTTTTAGAAATCTGTTACTTTGATCTCAATTTTTGATTGTCTCCACATGGAATGTATAATAGTTGTGGATAATGGAAAGGGAAGTGCATGATATTTTTCATTACCAATTTAGTTCCCACAATCACCTTCTCATGTATATATTTTCCCAATTTTGAAATAAAATGATATAAATAGGGTATTTTGACATGAGGTGACTATTTCTTCATTTGGAAATGAATTTAAACAATCCTAAAATTTATTACATTAACTATATTAAATTGACTTTATGTAGTTTTATGTAAAATGGATGTATCCTTATAGATCCTAGTTAATTTTAAAACAATTTTTCTAAATTCATCCTGAAATATCAAGACCAGGTGTAACAATATATATGAAATAAACCTCACATCCTAAATAAACTATTGGACTAAATTAAATTTTATTATTTTTTCACTTTATAATATAATTCATTGACATATACCACTATATAATAACTACTAATATCTATATATCAATGATAATTCCATCATTAACGATTCAATTTTATTTACTCAAGTTTCAAAATAGTATAAATTTGTAAAAAATTAAATCATTTACATCACAATCCACAATTTTTCAATTTTAAAATTTATAATTTCATATTTTTTAATGTTTTTTTTAACTTGTTCAAGGTGAATGCATAGTTTCAATATATTATTTAACACCAAAATATACTTCTGACAACCTATTTTGATTTAAAATTAATTGAGTAATAAAATGAATTACCAGGATTTCATAATGGATCATCTCCTCAAAAAATGACATTGGGGAGAAATAAATTCCTCATTCGGCTTCAAAACTATGTATCCATCTACCTATTTTATTATAAATTAGGTTCACCATTGCTTTCATAATTAAATCATAATAAAAACAAACAAAGTCTCATCTCCATCAGAAAAGGGAAAAAATATCAGCTCATTCATCCAAATTTTAGTTGTTCTTACATCATTATTGGAATAAGATCCCCAATCATAGATTCATCAGTTTCACCAAATAAAATTCAATCGGTTTATCACCTCTGGTTCAGATTCAATGTCTTACTTCATTGATCTCCAGCCTTAGTTAAGGCAACTTTTTCCTTTATTTATATTAAATTATTGAGTATTATGTATGAGTATATTAAATAAAAAATGATAATTTTTATATTAATATATTTCAAAACACCATTCTTTTTATTTTTCATTAGAGTTGTATGCAACAGAAAATTATATTATCTCGATTTGTCTCATTTCCCATGATTTAGTTTTCCATATGTAGAATAAAATTGCATGCTTATGGTATTATAAATGGAGGTAACATTGATTATTTTACTATTGATACTCTATGGTTGAATCCTTCAACATTTATATCCTGGGTTCATGTAAGAAGGATTTCATTTTCCATTGCAGTATAAAATCACCTCATGATATTATGTAGAATTAAATCATAGTTCCCCCATTGTCGCGTCATTTTTCCCTCTATTATGGTCGCAACATAATGGTAGCAGTGATAGACCATAACTAAATTATTCAATGGTAACACCCATACATAATTTCATATCCTTCATGGTTGTAGTTGATGGATGACCAAATTTTATACATATCATGGTAGAATATAAATTAATATTTATAGATTAAATCATCAAACATTATTATAGAAAATTGGAGGGTATCACATTATAGGGAAACATATGATTCCACATTTCTAAAAAATGTAGTAATTTAATTGAAATGAATGATTGGACATAGACCTAAAAAACCAAAATAGATTAAAAGAAGCTGAATAATTAAATTTCAATTATAATAAAAGAAATTTCTCACATCTAAAAAATATTTAAATAATATATATTTATATATATATGATTAAAACAAGTTAATTATATAAATAATTTAAATATTTGATGAGAATTAATCACTACCAAAAAACTGAATGTATTCAATTAAAAAATATGTTAAAAAGTCCTACATATATTAATAGTAGGTGTTTTCCTAATAATAAAAGAACTCATTTGAACAATTTGATGAAAAAATAATTCCAAAAAATGGATTAATGAAATTATTTTCAAAAAAATTCTTAAATAAATGAGGTACCAAAATTACATAATTGAAAATTAATTAAATAACCAATAAAAATCAACATTTTTTTATGATTTTTATAGAATAATTATTTAAACGAAAATTTATGAAATTTTCATAAATTATCATTTTTAAAAAATACATCAAATTATGGTAAATTAATTTATATATGATTAATGTTGAAATGTGTCTCAAAAACATTAAACAACATTTATATAATAAAACATTTCATTTATCAATTATGACCACATATATGAAATAATATCAAAGAAAACTTATCTGAAAAGATATTATGGTAGTTGGTAAGTTTGAAATATTAGTTCTACAATTCAAACAATAAATCCCATTACACATGAACATTTTCAACCATGAAAAAATGTCTCATGTCCAAAAATTTAGCTAAATTAAATGTAAATAAATTTAAATTTTAATATTGTCATATCATAAAAAAATAACCTTCCAAAATAATATAATTTATATAATTATACATGAAGTCAATAAATGTTTAATTTTATTTTAATATAACATAATTTTTGAGATAAAAATACACTCATAATGATACTGTACTATATTGTCAATTATTATTAAACCAATTCATCTTAAGAATGTTTTATTTGATGTTTTGTAGATGATTAGTTGTTGTTCATATACTCATGATTTAATATTATATTTATATTATCGTAAACACATTCTATTTTACCCAATTTTACCCACTATACATGATCTCATAATTAAGAATCATATTTTGTAATCATTCACATTAGAATTCAAATATTTCTAACATTAATATATTTTAAATTATGGTGAGTTTTATTTTTTTTATTTTTAATATTATTATTTTTATTTTTATAAATAAATATTATCTATCAAACATTTTTAAGTACAATATATTTTTGAATAGGAATAGGTGATAAATGATGATTAGGAATACATAATGGGATATGGAGAATTATTAAAAAACATATCTATACCAGATAATTTGTCGAAAAAATAATTTAATAGTGATCATTTAAGTGTGGTGAAGGGGAAAAAGGAAATTATTCGATTTCTTGATAATTATAATAGTTAATAAAATTAAATAAATTAATTTTCAAATAGAAGATAAAATTTATCATTAATTACATAAATATATTCCCAAAATTAAACTCAATATATATTGAATGATTTTAACTAAAATTTCATGGAAGGGAATTTTATAATAATTTGATAAATATCCAATTTTGATTCATTTTAGATACGTTGATCTTTTATTTTAATTTTATAGAACTATACATGTGGGTATAATCTCTCCATTAATAAAGGAAGAAGAATTAAAACACGAAATCCATTTTTAATGCTTCTAAATCAAGCATAATATATTAAAATAGATGCCACTCAATTTAATTTTATATAAAAATTATTTGACTATTTTATTAATTAGAATGGGGTTGATAATATCTATATAATTATGGATCTAGTGGGACTTTTCAACCACTATGTATCATTCAATGCATGTATACCTCTTTCAATGAAGTGGAATACATTTTATCTACAATTTATTATTAATTAAATTAATGTTATCATAGTCATTACAAATGGAATATTTAATTTATTTTTAAATATATAACCATATTTTTTAGAAAACATAGGACCTTATAGAAATAAAAAGATTATATTATAGTGATGGGACTCAAAAATGAAAAAAACATTAACTTATTTAAATGATTTATATTTATAAATACAAAATATTTATTTCAGATTATATAGGTGGATTTCTTGATTGAATAACTTAAATTATAATTGGAGCATTGATAGAAACTATAGGATAAAAAAATGTGTATCCACATAATAGTTAAATACAACTCAAAATCCCTAAAATATTTTTCATTACATGTTTTTTATAAGGTAACATATTGGACTCCCGCATCCTAATCAATTTAACATCACATATACAATATGAAACCTATGTCGAATGGTCTTTAATGGATGTGTGGGTAGATTAAAATATACAATGATTATATCATTCCATTTACATAAAAATATACACATGAAATGAAACAATTTTGATGGTGCATGATTATTCGATTTTGGTAGTAGATATGCAATCTACTAGAATATAATTTTTTCCAAAATTAAATTACATGAATTGAAAATTCAATTATATAACCTAAAATCAATGAAATAAAAAATTACTCCACATAAAAACTCACTATTATTATTAAAAAATTAAATAAACAATCATTTTTATCCTCTAGATATTTTACACATAATCCCATTCATTTGAAAATAATCTATGATTCTCTACTCAATATACACGTGATAATACAAAATAATATTTACCAAAATTACTATATAAGGACAAAAATAATGAAGAGGATAGGTATAGAGGATAAATCCCATGATCTAGAGATCCAATACCACTATTAACAGAATTTTTTTATGGAGAAATATATGAGGATATATGTTAGATGTATGAGATATATCACCCAACACTATAGGTGGATAGAATCAAATATAACATGGGATTATAATTTTTTAAAATAAATGTTTTGGAAAAGATAATCATTCCTAGATTAAGAAAAATACACCATGGGTTTACCAGGTACCAGGTGGACTTTACTAGACATTCAATATTCCACAAGATATCTAGTGAAATATAACTAGCTTTATGGAGGAAATCTAGTGTGCAATCGCCCATTGGTAAGCCAATTAATTATCTAGTGACAGAAAATTATTTATGAAGTATCCTTTTAATATAACCATTTTAGAGCATTAAAAATATAATCTCATATAATATCAATTTACCATTTTAAAATTATAATTCAATCTACAAACACATACCTTTAAAACCAAAAATAGTCACACTCCACAAAAACAATTGAAAATTTTATTTACCCTATGTAATCAATACATAATTTCCTTTTATAAATTCCAAATTATATTAATATTAATTAAACCCCATAATCGGTTATTACACCCCACATAATACCTTTCATCCCTTAAAAGTGAAAACATTGATATGTCTAAATGTATCATTATATTTTAATGACCAATTCCCAAGAAACCAATTAAATAATAACCTAAATTATTAGACACATAAAATTTTAATCTCATAAAATTATAATAGATGGCTATATTATTAATAATATTATCATCAAAACAATACATTAAACCCTATAGTTTTTCATGACACAAAAAAATAATTAATATACCAACCTTATAGATATTTCCATAATATAAATCACATATGATTTGATAGTTTTTTCCCACCAATATCGTTAAAGATATATATAGTTTAGACATAAAGTTACAAAAAACTCACAAAATAAATATTATTTATATAAAATTAATGAAAATGATATACATAAACTGATGTTTAATATAATAATAAAATATCAATTTGTCTTTTTAAAATAACTATTTCCACTAAACCATAGACATTATGAATCCCAATATTTAAATTTTGATACACATTAAATAAATTTCAATATATTAAAAAATAATTATTCTGGATAAATAAAAAATATCTAGTTTTAATAACATTAATAATCATTTTTTATTTCATTTCAATTAAAATAATTTTTCATTACACTAATAATCACTAAACTTATCTATAAATACAATAATTTATTATTAATATTAATCTATTATTTTAAATTCATATTTTATTCTTATAATACAAGATAAAAATAAACAATTTGTTTCTATTATTTTTTTATGTATTCCTTCAAATGAGACATGATAAAAAGAAAAAAAAACTTTCACACTTAACCTTATAAATCATAATTGGATTTCAATATTTTTTACTCAATATATTAAAATTTAAAAAACACCTTAATAAGGTTCCTAATGTAAAATAACATTAGTATGCATTTAATTTCATAATTACAACATAATTATGAATGATAGGATTATATATTCTTTTTGAACTGACACATTTCATTATTATCTCATATATAATATTTTTCCAATTGTATAACATTTCTATCATATCAATTATAATTTCACAAACCAAATGTTATATCAATCCATTTTAACAACCACATATCCTTAGGAACATACCAAATTTCATGTGGTTAAAAAATATCACCAAGATAAATGAAATTCATTGTGGATTTATATTCAATTATTATGAAACAAACTAACTTAATGAATCATTATTTAAACAATAAAGCATGACCAATTCATATTTAAGGAAAAATAGAATAATATTCATTACAGTACCTAGTATACGAAAGTAATAATACTAAATAAATTATCTTGAACACTTTTAATAGGAGTAAAAATTAATCATTCCATAAATTATACATTTGAATGATATAAAAACATTATAAATAGAATTTATTTATTTTCTAAATAAAACTACATCAATCAGTGGATAAATTATCTCCATTTTCAAATGGAATCATATCATGGTTCCAAAACACTATTGTTTGACTATTCTATAAATTGACTATGTAACTACACAAGAACAAATGAGTACCTAAAAATCCATGTTTAAATATTCATTCCCAATGAGGTAATCATGTGGGGTATGATCTATATAAAATTAATATTATTAACCACTAATATAATTAAAAAATCATTAATTTACAATAATATTGACACAACAACACTCGTACTTAAATTCGCACTGGCTATGTTTAGATTATAATTTTTGGGTTTCCCAAACATTACCTACTAATTGGTCATAGAATAGATATTGTTCAAGGAATATCCCATTGTCAATGTAGCTGGAACATAAATTCTATATATTAGGACCTTTTGGGGTTGGATTCCTTTCTAAATGGTTCGGTTTTGGAATGAAAAATCATGAGAGTATATGGTTTGATACAAGAAAAATATAGGGATTCACATAAATTTTGGGGATCTATTCTACTGATGATCTTAATTCCAACATCGTAGGATCCAAAACTTTCGACTTTGAAGCTAGTGGAGTTCACTATTTAACATTAGTAAAATCAGCTAGTTCTACATAAGAGGTAACTATTCTATGATCGGTAGATAGTGACAACCTATAAAAAATGGTATTTGAATCAAGGGAAAAATGTATTTCAGGTAATTGGTTATAACCTAATCTACTCCATCTGGGATAGGTTCCTTCAATAAAATACCCCATGGTCAGGGACGCTCGTGTGAATTTGATTGACCAAGATTATTTATCATGATTACTAAACCTTAATGTTACAAGGTTATGAATTGAGTATTTATTAAATTATGATATCCCTACTATATATCCCATTCCTTTGTGGTCTAGCCAGACATAGTAGGAATAAATGCACAGAAATGGAGAATTGACATTATTTTCAACATTAAAAGAATGATCAAGTTAAAATAGATAATACACATGAAATGATTTAGATTCCTTAAATGATATGTTCATGCAATCAAAATCAAGAAATGTAAATCACAATTCTATTAACAACATACTTTAATTAAGGGAGGGAATTAATTCCACATGATTTCATCAACAACAGTGATGAACAAAGGTCATGATGATAAAATGAATGAATTAGATGATGAAAAACAATATTTTAATCTTGTATTGAAATTATATAATTAATATAGACTATGAAATTTTAGTTTATGGTCGAGGGAATATAATATAATGAGAAAGTAATGGAGAAAAAATTTTATCTACTCTGGAAGCTCTCTCAAATATTCTACCCAACTGCTTTATGTATTGGTGAAATCTAACAAAAATTTTAATGGGATTCATGTAATGTAATATTGATCCTTGTAAACATCCTCTAATTTTGAATATACACATATCTCTCTATATCTCATTCGACATGTGATGATTTTACTTGTATCGCGTCGAGTATCCGAGACTCATGATGTTTAAATTTCTTTCATCATTATATTTAGGAATGAATTGCATTCAAATGGATGATGATGTTTATTTTCCAGTCATGTTTTGTAATACCTTCTTCACATGTAGTAATCATAATTTGAATAATGAATTTCTTTAGGACTTGTGTGATGTTGTGAAACCCTACTACATGTTGTGGAATTAGGTTTCAATATGTCTAATAGGAAAATATAACTATGTTTCATCATTTTATCCTTTGAAACAAAAAAATCCCATTTTCTACAAAATTTTGCACATACCATGTACATTATTTAATAAATCATTATAATTCCTTAACTAATGACAGAAAAATGTAGATATGATTTCAACTTATCAAATTCCCAAACACTTGAACAATTTCATGTCCTCGAGTAAAATGGTATCAACAGTGATTTCAATAAGATAAGAAATTTCTATTATAGGAAATATTAATTTCATATAAGAAAATAAGAAAATTTCAATTCTAAGTAGGATAGTCTCAATATTCATACCTACATCAAAAATTGGTCATTCCTTATATCTTAGTTCTTCAAACAAATTATTATCTTTTAATTACAATCTCTTTATTATTCCATGAACTCTAAACCCATTTTCAATTTACGTCATAATTAATTTCATCCCATAACATAAGGTATTATGAAATTGGATTTATCATTATACCATTATTATAGATTCCTTTCCATATGATTACATCGATTATATCATTTCCACATTGTAAAGACTTGTACAAAATTAATCCTGATGGATTCAGCCATTGGGTTCTAATGGATATGAGGATGTATGGAGGGTGTTAAATAGTAAAAATCATGATTAGAACGGGGATAATCTCTAAATTAAAATGCATTAATGTCATAGAAAATGTAATAAAATGACACCATCAAATATTAAATTCAAGCTCCCAATACCTTATGTTGGATCCAACTTTTTTCAAGTAAGTGATAAAATGGTAATTTTGTTCCATTCATTTTTTTTATATTTTAAAAATAATTTCTACGATAGATCTCACATCCATCCCCTAACCACATATTATTCATCGTGGGATTCACTGGTATACAAATGGTGATTTTTGACTTTCCTAATACACAACCCATGTTAATTTTTTTTTTGAAAAGGAACATGATATAGGTGAAATTTTGAATAGTATAAATGGATCTAAACTAAAAATATAGGTGAGTAACACAATACATCTCCATAGTAGATTCATCATGTGGTGTCTAAAAGACTCCCCCACACTTTTTCAGTATAAAAATCTTACATTGCACACAGATCAGGGTGGGAACGGAAAATCATATTGGAATAGATTCATCTTGACAATGTTATTTTTGGAAACTATTGGTTGAATAGAGTAAAGATTCATTGTGGTTCATAGAAAAAAGTGGCTCAAAAATTATTGCCTAAATCATTTCTAAATTTAACATGTTAAGGAACGGCCTCAATAATATATCAATGCATTTTTTGATATGATTTCATGTCCCAGGAACCACTCAATAAATATTTTCAAAAATAATATGCAATTATTGGATAAGAATATCTCAGAAATATAAAAAAAATAAAATATGTAAATATCTATTGGTATAAATATAAGTAATAAATCAAATAACCCTAATTTCAAAAATTTTGAATTTGAATTAATTCATTAATGCTCAGTTGTGTCGTAAAAATCAAAAGAGACAAAACATAAATTCTATCAATTTCAATGTTAACATGTTAATTTAAATTGGATAAATGTATTCTGGGTTCAATGGATTCTTTCCATTTGATAAATGTATCCTAGAGAGATTAGAATAGGAAAAAATTCAAGTATAATAAAAATGAAAATCATGGAATACTCCCCCAAACATAGAAGTCTATTTTTTAGGCACTATCCATTGAATTATTGTCGGGGCATTATAGAAAACAATTCTATGAAATAATCTAAATCAAATAAATTAAATACGAAGTGAATATAAAGATCCATATAAGTAGTAGTTCCCCATTAGAAAAAATTCGTTTTCATGATTCTTAATATGGGTTTCCTACAAATTAGAACAGAAAAAATATCCTTCACTAGATTAGAGTTTAATCTATAGGATTAAATCATTGATATGATGAATATCAGGAAGTATAACAGTATGATAAGAAACAACAACTAATTTTATTTAAATGTATTATATTAATAATATAATACTATTTAAGAGTGACATAACATAAAAATAAAAAGAGTCTATCATGAGGACTCAATCTACAAATCCCATAAATCTCTAACATATTGTCATTAACTAGATGGATGTTCCAAAATATCGTGCAGTTATTTCTATCTACTCAGTGTCTCATGTGATGTATAAAACTACTAGTGGAATTTTCCTCCATCTCACGGGTTCACATGACCAGATTGATGACATCAAGGGAATTATGATCATGAATAATATTATAGTGTAATGATATCTCTACTAATGGAAGTTGTAACTGTGCATGAAATTCTTGTTAACATTCATGAAAAGGTTGTTTAATTTCATCCATGTAGGCAGTCTCCCATTGGACTAGAATTGATGGTGGTATAGGTCCATTAAAAACCAAAGATGAAAAAAATGATCTAGAATTGGATATTGAAAATTTTAATTAAATGATAATCAATCCAATTAAAAGTCACATAAAAACTAGATCCAATATATATAAATGAGTAGTACAAATTTTGTGCATACATAGACTGTAAATGAAAAAATACATTCCCAAAAAAAATATGACCAATAATAATGGGAAAAAAGGCTGACTAAGATTACTCATCAGATCCAAAAATCTTCTCCAATGTCTACTTGCTATTAGGTGTAGGTCACCCCTCTATGATTAGATTATTGGAAAAAACTATAGTTAGAGCATGTGGATCAAAAATAGAGGGTGGAGTCATGGAGATGGATTGATGGGTTAAGGTTGGTGATGGAATGGGGCCTTGAGACTGGAATCTGGATTAACAAAGTGATCATTATTGGTAGTGGTGGTCGATAACTTTCCTCATCGGGACTGCTCATATAGCTACTGATTCTTGATTGTATGGTCATATATATTTGTAGGGAGGTTGAGTTAGGTAGGGTAGGTGTGGAAAATGTTTAAGAGGAGGGGACAGTAGGTGATGGCGCTGGTTGGAGGTTTGTGGTAGAATAGGGTGGGGGAGCAGTGGTGAAATTGGTGATCTTAGTGAAAGGAAGATGAATATGGGTGGAGATCTGGAAATGGTTCTCCATAATGAATAGCTTAAAATACCAATGATCTAATAGGGTAACATGAGTGTTTTTTGTTGTATTGGGTAATATATTGTTATGAGATCAGATAAGGGTGGAATAGGCAGGTGTGGAAGTGGTGGGTGCGTCAGCTTATGGGGATTCTGCTACTGGTGTGTCTACTACTGGTATTTCCTCATGAACACCTGGTTCATCATAGTATATATCATATTCCATCACCATGGGATTCATCTATTTCAACATTGGTAATTGATTATATATATGGGTCTATGGCAGTGAAGTGGAAAAGCCACATCAACAATCACATGGTGTCTAGAAATGTGTGTAGTGAATGATCTTCCCATCAAGGTATCTTTGGTCCTATGGGTGTGGGACATGTACTAATAAGAGAACCGTGTAGCCATATTTATGGTTGGTACACCCATGGTATCTCGTAGAATTATTAATTCAACCTATCTTAAGATCCTATGTTTTTTTCCAGTGAAAACCATATGTGTGTCAAAGCTCAATAAGGTATAAACTATGTAGGGCTATGCCACTAGGTGGATTTGGTGGTCCATGGGTCTTGTGGTATATATGTATCATGTGAAATAATTATCCATATATATGTTGAATCAAATCAGGGAGGAACCAACTAATCTATTAGAAATATCTTGGATGTAACAAGCTCTCATATATATGAGCCTAGTCTAATACCAAACTCAAAAAAAAATATCATGAGTTCGGAATCCCTGAGAGAATCAAAGGCTATCAATGGCTACCTAAAATGTATATGGGAATTCCAGAAAGGGCCCCATGTACATCTCTTACCATACATATATAATGCAATATACATGTATTTTCCTGAAGAGGTCTAGGATGGCATCAGTGATGTTCACATTATAAAATAATAGGAAAGTCTAGGGTCTTTTTAATTCTTATTGGATTAGTCTATAACGAGGTGAGGTTTACATGGTTCTTTGGGATGGAGAAAAAAATTATAGGATCTAGATGGAGGTTTTCATCACAGGATGAGTCCTCGGAGCTAGATGAGGATTTAACCATAGCAGTTGCTGCAACACGGGCTATTGTAGGTGTTTCAGAAGGTTTGGTAGGTGCGGTACCACATGGGCACTTGGCTGGGGGCTAATTGTCATGGTCTAATGCAGACATTGAAGATGTTGGCCACACTTTTTTGGTCATGGACATCACCGAATTAAGGATATCAGGGTAAAGATGATGGATGGTGGGTTTCGTTGGATGTCAAAGGAGGAGGGGATTTGGGGTTGTGGTTTTGGGTGATAGAGTGGGGTGTATGTGCTTGGTCAAGAGAGGAGGGAATTAGGAGGGGGTTCAGCTACTGTTCATGAATGAGGGGAAGAGAGTGGACTTTTATAGGAAAGGAATGGAGGAGTGTGTGTGGTTTTATGGAGGTATGGTAGGAAAGATCCCCCGAGAGGGAGTATGAGGCAGAGGAGCTGGTGCTCGGCTAGTATGTATGGGTTGTATGTGGAAGGTCTGGGGGGTCATGTATGCAGGTTGTGAACCTATGGTTCCCAAGTTGTTTTTTTTTTAATTTCCTAGGGTGTTACAGAAAATGTAATAACATATCATCTCAAGTAATTCTGGGTTTTAAATGATATTTTATATATAGGTACACATAATTTAACAGGGTTACACGATGTGTAATTTAATGTTTTATCTACAATTTTGTTCAAATCCTTGTCATCAACTTCTAGAAGATCATATACATACTTATGGGTATCCTAATATAATATTGTCTAAGATGACCAACACATGGTTGCATCCCCGTTAGTGTTGCCTATAACATTAATATCTTAACTCATTTAAGGTGCTATTGAACATAAGGCTCATGATAGATCCTTCATGGAAGTGTTCTTGAATTATTTTCAATCTTTGATCTTTCGCATTGTAAGGTGGTCCTCCCACCCTTTGAATTTTAATGGTACCATAAGAAAAAACTTGATTTAATTAAAAAATGTCGAACCATAGATATTTTATCTTACTAAGGAACAATTTTAATCAAGAATTGAATAAGAAGACCTTATTTCCTCAGACAATGATACATCTTGCACTATGTTGACCATTACATTTATTAGTTGTTTTATTGTTTTTATTCTAATTTTCATGAGTATCATTCCCTATTTTCTCCAATTCATACAACTATAGAATCCAAACTTCTATAAAAATTTTAGATTCAAAATTTAGCTTTTCAATTTCCTAGTATGAGGGATTCTCTAGTTCTACTATGATATGACATAGTTTTCCATAAACTAGTCTAAACGACATTATACCTATGAGTGGTATATTCTCAGTTTTATATTCCCATTGTTCTTTATCATGTTTCAAACTCAAGTCTCATTTTCTTGTGTTCATTTTCATTTCAAATATTTTCCTGACCTCCCTATTATAATGATATACATTCCCACTTTTTTTGGGTGGTAGGGAGTTCATGTATTGTACAAAATTCCATATATTTTGATTTATCCTCTAATCACATTATTTGTGAAATGTGTCCCTCGATCACTAATGGATAATCATTGTAATAAAAATTATTAAAACAGATTCTATTTTAGGATATTCATGACCAATTTTGTTGTTTAATGGGATGTGGCTATAGCTTCTACACATTTTGAGATTTAATCAACACCAAACATGATGTAGGACATTCTATGTGAATTGGAAATAGGTCCAATGAAATATGTTCCCAAGCATTAAATATTTCAACCACCATGATTGGGTTTTGAATAATTTCATTTCTTTTTACTATGGTTCTAGCTCACTGTCACCTATCACAGAATTGGAATAATTTTCATTTGTTTTAGTTTAGATTGGTCCAGAAATGTTAACATTGTAGAATCATGGATACGGTGCACTCATTTCCATGATGTACTCTATTTAGTGGTGTATGAAACACCTTTATCACTTTTGGGATTATATTTTTAGGGATGGGATGTTACAACAATCCTTTTGTGCAACTTTTTAAGAAGAGTGGTCAGTCAGAGTTGTTATGTTTTTCATTAGCCAAAAATATTTTGCATCATTTTTATAGTTAGTCTTCAAGTAAAAAATACATGGTGAGAGAATATTCAGTATCAGAAAACAATGTTTTATCATTAATGCTAAAATGTGTTTCATTAATAAAATTGACTTCGATTTAAGTATCATCGCCATCCTTGGTGAGTGGTAGTGGAATATGGGATAAATGATCAATGATCACATTTTCTGATCCTTTTGTGTCTTGTATCACAGTATCAAATTAATGCAATTGGAGGATCCACCTTATGAGCCTCATCTTGGAATCCGTATAGTTCATTAAATACCTTAGGGAAGAATGATCAGTAAGTAATATCACATTAGAAAAGACCAAATATGAATGGAATATCTCAAATTACTACACAATTTCTTATATTTATTTCTTTTTAGTTTTATAGTTGACTTGTGATTCACACGGTGTATGGCTGACATAGTAGATTAGATATAATATGTGACCAACTAATTTTACTAAAACAATGCTACCAGTAATATCATGAGCATCACACATCAATTCGAGATCATTTTCCTAGTTTGGTGGAAAGATTATAGGCACTACTATCAAGATATTATTAAATGAGTTGAATTTCTTCCAACACACATCATTAAAATCAAAATGATCTTTCATTTACAATAGGTGTGTTAATGAGAAAGAATCCTTTGGAAGTCATTTGTAAATCGCATGTGGAATCTAGCATAGCCTAGAAATATTTTTAAACCCAAAAATATTAAATTTTCAACTAAATCCATGATGACCTTTATCTTCACTGGATCAAATTCAATACATTCCATGGAATTTTTATACCAAAAGAATATACATCCTTGAACCATAAAATGACATTTTTACCAATTCAGGACTAGGAATTTATCTTCATAGAATTACAATACTAACTCCATATTATTTTGGACAACTTAAAATTATCTTCCATAAATAAAGAAATCATCCATGAATATATCTAGTAATTACTCTCCCATAACGTGAAAAATATGAACTATGCATATGTGAAACGTTTTTGGAAAATTACACATTCCCAATGACATGTGACTATAAGCGATGGTGCCAAATGGGTATGTGAGTACAATTTTGAGTAATTATCTAGGTCGACTACAATCTTATTGTATCATCAATTTACACCCAAGAAATAGTAGTGTTCATGTTTGGAATGTAATTCAATAATTTGATCCATTAAGTTTAATGTAAAATGTTCTTTTCTTTTAGTTTCATTCATGCTTTTATAATCCATTCAAACACTCTATAAAATATTGGTGTATGTTTATATCAACTAATTTTCATCATAATTATCTATTATGAGTCCACCAATATAGGGAATAACTTTTAGAAATATCACCCACTCAGTATTAGATATGGAAAATGTTATTCCCGGATCTAAAAGTTTCAGAACATCCTTTTTGGAAAAAACATTCATTTTTGGATTCACATGCCACATATTTTGGTGTTTTGGTTTAACATCATCCTCATGTAGAATATTGTTGGTGCATATAGTCAGACTAATTACATAGATATCAGCCATCCCTGGAAAACTAACATATTTTCTTTCTTTAAGACTTCAAAAAATTGAACTTCTTATACCTATGATAGTTTAGAGTAAATTATTAATTATAGAGATATTGATGCTCCTCAGTATAAATATGTAAGTGTACTTGATAGAGGATTCAAATAAAATGTTAGTGGTTGGATGATTGAGGGTGTGAATGGTTTAATGGTGTCCCATATGAGGGGTTTATTAAATCTCACTTCATAAATATCAAATTATTTTTCTATATCTAAGAGGTACACTTTCATTTCTTCTTCTATGGCCAGGTATTTTCTTTCATTTTGTTTAGGAGATATAGAATTGTAATCAATAGAATCCTCCCATTATTTATCCTTCTTTTCTAGGTTTAAGAATAACTTTTCTTCGAAGACTCCAAATATATTAAATACTAGATTCAAATCTATTAGATACTTTCCTTTTTCTATGAATGGTGCTCTACATATAATAGAAACACCACACTCTTCTTCAATGTTAATAACATGGAAGCCTAGCAAAAAGATGAATTTCCCAATATTGACTAGTAAATCCTTGATAATTCCATTAGCGAACATCACTAATATATTTGTAATTTGTAGTGACACTCATGATATTTTGAGCTCTTGGAGTCCCAACTTTCAAAACAAACTCATTTTAATTATGTTGATGCTTTCCCTGAGATCGCATAGAGCTATTACATGTTAACATTCTCCAAAACACATGGGATTGAAAAACATCTTGGGTCTCCCATATTTGGTTTTATTTCATTATAAACAATAGAATATAATTCTTATGTTAATGAGGTGAAACCAAAATATTCCAATTTTATTTTGATTGTAAATTGATCCTTAAGGAATTTGACACACATTTTCATTTGGGAAATGACCAATGAAAATGATATGTTGATATGCAGTTGTTTGAACATATCTCGGAACATATTTTATTATTCCTCCTTTATTACTTGTATTTATCTTTCTATAAATGGATGAGGATACCTTTATGATGGTGGGGAAACATAAACTAGTTTTTTTTGTTGCTCAGATGATTGGGCAAATGATTTCTCTTGGGGTTTTGTATGGGATGTCTAATCTACCTTTTATTCTTACACATTTGATTTATTCTCATGTTACTCATATTTTATTCATATATTACACATGTATGTTGAATGTAAAATATCCTTACACTTCTTAGCACTACATCCTTAGCAGATCAACTTTTGTATATCTCTTTATTACTAGGTAGGGTACCTGGTAATCGGTCAGACTATGTCTTTGAGAACTGGCCTATTTGTTCCATGATATTGCGTAACATAGTAGGTGGGTTTTTTATCACCATCTATTGAGTCATCATTATCTAGTATTCGTTTTGAAAAATATTTTGTGAGGAGGTTCTATATGTAACATTGGAGAGGGCCATGTTGTTGGTGAGGTTATGGTTGAGCTAATTGAAACTAGTGATGCATAGTTTAAGTGAAATTGTTTTTATGTGCATTCTATTTTATTTCATGTTAAAAGTTTCATAGGTGGGTATCCTAGTTATCCTTAATTAAGAAAGGGTTCTTGACCACTTCACTATTGATAATATTCATTGTTGTTTTCATGTGACTATAGAGACAACCACTACTGATAATACTATTTATGGTATTATAATTGTGGGTTATATTGATTGTAACTGATATTATTAAAATCATGATGTTGTTTCTCATCAACTCATTCCCTAAAATATAGGTAGAAGTGTGGGATATGACATATTTCATAAGACTGAATTTACATTATAGGACCAGGAGGAGGTTTTGTATTAGGAAGCTGGAATGATTTTTTCTTCAATGTTAGCACTTAAAATAGAGATTCTATTTTTTTGTTTCTATCCACATGGTGGATACAATGATTATTTGTTACATGATAACTTTTTCAAATTCTAGTATTGTGAGAGACACCATAAAAAAATTCCCATTTAGTTTTGTGTGTTTTGAACTGCAGTCCTCCTTCTGCTACATCTTCAAAGACTATTTATGATGTTAGTTGGAGACCCTGGTAGAATGTTTGAAGTTTAATCCATATTTTTATTCAATGGTGTGGGGACATCCTCATCAGTTCCTTATCTCTTACCTATTATTCCCATGTAGACTCTCAATCAGTATAAGCATTGTTTTGAATTTCATTTTAGAGTTTCCACAACCGAATCGATGGGATGCATTTTTCTAAAAACATCTTTTCACAATCATCCTATGTCATGATTGAATCACGAGCTTGAATCTTGAGCCAATAATTGGCTCTATCTGGTATAGAAAATTGGAATAAATGAAATTTGATAGAGTTTAATGATACTCTCTTGTTGTGAAACGAATCACAAACCTCCTAAAATATGGATATGTTCCCATCAATATCATCACATTGAAGTCTACTGAATTGAACCATATTTTAGATCATGTGATTGAATCAAGGTTAGATTTAAAAAGTAGTATCATGAATAGGGGGGAAAATATTCTTTTTGTTGCAACATAGATCAATGGAAAACTATAATTCATGATGGTTCTAACTTTCTGCAGCGAGATCTCCCCAAGGAAAACTTCTTTCATGTCTGGAAGGTTCATCAGTTTGGGTCCTACTTTAATATTTTGATCATCCAAGGTTAACTTTTGTCATTCATGGACTTGATGTTTTATCTTAATATCAACAAATAACGTTTATTTTGTATCAGAGCTCCTCGAAAGAAACAAATGGCCTAGGAGTATGAAATATGTGATAAGACAAATATGCATCGATGTAATGGTAAATAAAGAAAGAAAGGAGATGGAGAATTGAAATCTCAAGTCTTTTTCTAGAGGGTTGATTTGTAAAGCACATATTTACTATTCCCTAAAAATGACACCAAAATTTGATATACTCACATTCTTTGTTGAATTATCTCAAGATGCTATCATATGAGAATTGTGTTTTTTATAGAACATTAAATTATACTAGAGAGTAGTACAGATAATGTCTATGGTCTATTTAATAGGGAATGAAGATGGAACTGTCAACTTATGTCATGGGAAATTTTAGTGTAGTATTCCATTTCTAAATGGTTCATTTTGGGAATCCTAAAACTATTTATTTGATGGTTTGATTTAAGAATAAGTTAGGGATAATGATCAATTTTGGGGATTTATATTATAGATGATCTTTATTCAAACATGGTAGGATATTGTGGTTTGTGATGAAAAGACATTAGTGTTCTCTAGTTGACTTATGTCAGATTAACTTGTTCTAAAAATTATGTAACTATTACTTGATTGGTAGATAGTAAAAATATAGACACATTATTCTTGGCTTCATGGGAAGAAATTATTATAGGTTATTGGTCATAACCTAATCTACTTGAATCAGGAGAGGGTCCATCAATCAAATACCTAATGGATAGGGTTTTTCGAGTGACAAGGATTGAAAAAATTTAATTATTTTGATTACTAATGCATAAGGAAACCATGTAAAATTTTTGATAAATATTAAATTCAGATACCCCTACTCTCAATCTCTGCCTTGGGTGGTTTAGCAACTCTAGGTAGGATTAAATGAAATGAAATGAAGAATTAATATTGTTTTCAACATGATAATAATGATCAATTTTAAAAATATATCACACACGAAGTGATTTAGATTCACTAAATGGGTTGGTCATGAAACTCAAATGAATCAATGAAAATCACAATTCAATTAATTGCTTACTTGAAATAAGAGTGAAACTATATTCCACATGAGTTCATCAATGATCTGTGATGAACGATGGTGATGAAGAAAATAGTAATGAAAAGATAATAAAAAAGAATCCCCAACCCTAGTATTAAAACAAAATAATGAAAAGAGGCTATGAAATTTGAGTTTAGGGTAATGGGGATAGAGGGTATCAAAAATGGAATGTAAAACATTGAATATATCTACTCTAGATGCTCTCAAAAATTTACAACCTATAAACATTATTTATTGGTAAAAACATACAATACATGTATTGTGATTGACATAATGTAATGATGATCCACATAAATATCCATTAATTTTGAACCTATGCATATCTCGTGAATATATAATCCGATACTTGATGATTTGACTCATCTCATGTCATGTATATGAGACTCACAACAAGTAACATACATTCATCATTGTCTTCATTTTCGAATTACATGTAAAGGGGTCATGATGTTTATTGTCCACTCATGTCATGTAATTCATTATTCATATGTAGTCATCACATATTGAGTCGTGATTAGATTCGTGACTTGTGGGATGTGGTGATACCCTACTACAAATCGTGTAATGAGGATTCATGACATCTTATAGGCCAATTCTGCTCTTTTTCTGAATTTCTTCTTTGAAACTTTAGAATCCTATTTTCATAAATATTCTGTTCAAACCATGTGAATTATATAATAAATAATTAAAAATCCATTACTAAATGACAACAAAACATATATATGGTTTTAGATTATCTAATTTGTAATCATGTGTGTGGTTATAAAATATTTATTATATATATACATATTAAACAAAAAAATAATTCATCCATCAATAGAATGACCATTAATAATAAATCACATAAAATAATTAATAAATGTCGTGCATCTTAAGGAATTTATACCTGCTTCGAGACCATGATAATAATAATATATGGAAGGAATTGGAAATCCTCTAGAGGAGATCCATTAATATATTACATCCACTCTTATATAGGGAAACAATCATTATACATCCTCCTATATGAGAGGTAAATTATTTCATATACCATAGTACATATATGTATATATATATATATCATATAGATGGGGCCACGCAAAAAGATGACAATTCACAGAAACATAGCAATAATCCCTATTTCAAAAATCATTGTAATCTATGAATGAAAGTAAAAAATACCACAAAATAAAAGTATTTTAATAAATATCCAATTATACGATGTTTATAATAATAAGATCCATAACATATATATAATTTATCAAAGTATTAATCATTACCAATGTGGTCCACACTAAAACACAAAATAATTAACTCATGTAAAATAGAATAACTTGTTATTAAACCACTAATTTTTACATAGGATATAACTAATTGAATACATGACATTCACATAGTGGAAACTAAGGATGAAACAATCAAAATAAACACCCACTACTAAATTCCTTCCAACTAACAATATTATTTAGTATAATATTAGAAAATATCATACAAGATTACATGATTTCACTCAACATATTTTTTATTATGTGTTACTGAAGATAATATCCCAATAACAAATATCATAAATCATAACAAATCCTAACTACCAAATATAAATAACAGGATTTGAATACATTATTGAAAAGATAAATCCATTAAATATTCAATAAAATATTTTAATTAGACATCCCATTTAAATAAATAGTCCTAACAGTGGTCTAAAATAATACCATATTTTTTTTACCAAAAACACATCATCTAGTCCCAATACAACCAAATACGCTAACTCAACAACAAAACCCTACTGAATTGTTCATCAATATATTTGGAATACAAAAAATTGAAAAAAAATAAATACAAAAACCTTAATCACATATCACATAATGATTAACAAATGAAATTATGTGAATCATTTTTTTGAGATGAATAACTATAAATATTTATTATAAAAGTTCTAAGAATGAAATAAAAAATATATAATTATCAATATAAAAGATGGTATCAAATAAATAGTCAGAAATATGATAAAATACATTTTATAGAAAATATTCTAAATTTTTATCTTATGTAATATAGGAAGTAAACTATTTAGAAATTCCATATGTATGTTAACTAGTTAAACTAAAATGAAAAATAATAATTTGGAATGGGTGATAATTAATTTTTTAATAATTTGGAATTTAAGGTAAATTCTATTATTATATAGAGAATAAATAATTCCTTTCATATCCATTATACCCATATATATTATATATAGGGATCAATCCTGTTAACTAGAGGATATGTATTGTTAAATAGATTATAGTGTATTTAGATTAAATATTATATGAATTTATTAACCCACTATGTTATAATATATATCCTTGTGGATAATGTTTATCAAGTAAAAACATATATAAAATAAATTATCCAAAACCAACACCACACATTTGTGAATAACATAGTTATATAATGGTATAAAAGGTGATATAAAAAAAATTCCAGATTAGTTATTATTTTTATATAAATTATTGAAATTAGTGATTCACTCATGATTGTTTTTTGGATCATATTGGTTGAATTTTACCATTAAAAATGTAACATGTCTTCTTCATAGAAGGAATAAAATGAAACCATTTGAAATAAACTAATCACGTTTGTATAATTACACAAAAAAATAGTTTTCATCATCTAAATATTCATAAAAACATTCTTTTAATATTTTCAAAATTAAAAATCAATTTTTATTATTTTTTTATAAATAAATTTTTACGAACACATCCTGCATGACCAGAATAAATTCATGGTTGGTTTTTTTGCCCTATATAAATAGTCCATTACTAAGTTCTACAAAAACATCAATAAAAATAAAAAATCCCGAAAAAATATAAAACATATTTCATTAAAAATTAATCATAATCAATAGACTAAAAAACCATAAGCAACTCTTTATATTATAAGAATACTCCAATAAAAATATTCCCATATTTATATGATATAATAATAAAATAATTTACTAGATATAAAGGATTTCACAAATGAAATATACTGAACAATAAAACATTATGGAAACTATGTTAAATAAAATAAAATCAATTTTATATTATTATATTATTTATTACATAATTATTCATCTAATTTTGAAGTGATCATTATGAAATCCATAAAATCCCAGAACCTGCACTTAGGAATCATTTGTTGAAAATATAAACATTACACTTTGGTATTTTTTTGATATATGTTAATCAAATTTTCATTGTCCAAAATATACAACATAAAAAACTAAAAATTATATCACTTAAATTATCAAGGACCCAGTAGGTTTAGTTTTATAAAGAATTAATACAATCTATTAAATGATCAATACCCAATAATTAAAGTGATTATCTATCCCACTATACCCATCCTTTCAGATTTCATATCAGGTCATCAACAATATTAATTTGAAAACCTTCAATAAAAAATCATTCGACCTAATATTTAATAACATAAGAAAATGGAATCCTTGGAAGCAAGAGTTCAAATTCATTATAAGGGTAATGAAAAAAAAATTACAATTGAAATTCATCGTTGATTATAAAGAGATAATAAGGACATAATGAAAAAATCAGATTGGAAGACTATAAAAAATAATATTCATTCTCATCAAAAAATAAATCATAGAACATGAAATCATTGAATAAGGATATAAAAAGTCCATAGTTATCATAATAAATAACAATGACCAATTTATATCAAAATTGATCAAAGGAAACATTTATAAACATGGACAACATAGTGAAAATATATTGGTATATTGGATCAACATCAAAGAACCCCTATAAATAAATTAATTTGGATAATTATACAACCGACATCTAATATTTTGAAAAACTATGTAATTATAGAATAAATTATTTTCATATATATTAATAACATTTAGATAGTAATTTTTAATCATAATATTTTGTAATTTTTCATCCAAAATGAAATAGTATCAAATATAAACATATATGATATGGTATATTATATAATATTAGAATCCATGTTTTATAATATTTATTTGATTAAATTAATATAACTTTCTATAATATTAATATCAAAAAAATTGGGGTGAATTTTATGATGTTTTTTGGAAATATGAACTTTTCAGTGGATAGTAAAAAATACTTATATTATGGAAAATGTGTGTTATGAATAATTTAATTAATTTAAATGTCACAATACATTTTTAATATTATATCATTTATCCTATTTTTTATTAGTTATATTTAATCCACATAATTATTTTTTTTTCAAATTTATATTGATTTTTAATGTTACTTATTCTTTTTTACAAAATGGGTGTTTCTAAAAACATTTTTGAAAATCATAATGTTTCTTCATTTTTAAAAATTATAAAAAAATAAATTGGAGAATTTTTAAATGAAATATAAAATATTATATATCATTAAATGTTAATAAATTTACCAACCAAAGATTAATATTTTTCATATAGTAAAATATAATTACATTTTTCCTAAGAAATCTTATCAAAACCCAGATTTCTCACCGCATATACATGATTACTATTAAATTAAAATTATCCAATTATATTCATTTTATTTGGAAAAAATGTTCAAAAATTGGAATGAGAATAATTTATATTTTATAATATGTTGAACTTGATTTTGGAACAAAATAAATAGGGAAAGTAGTATAAAATAATTACGACATTTAAGTTAGTTATGGGATAACATAGGGTTAATCAAAAAATGGATGTGTAAAAATGATCAATAAATTTATCTAAAAATTATTTGTTGGACATAATTAAAAAATTCTCATATGATTTTATATAATAATCGTTTTTGACTATTTTGGTTGGAAATATTTAAAACGTTTCCCCCACTTATAAAAGACGGCCCATACACTCATATATTAACACCTTCAAATATATTTTATTTAGCCAATGCATACACAAATAACATTTAAGATTCCCAGAAATTATACTAGATGCCTTATTTTGGGAAAATATTAATCCTAGAAATATTTTTGGTGCAAACCTAAGGAGGTTAACATGAGTAGAGGTAACGTTCATTAACATGTATTTATGATTTATTTTTTTCCTTGAACCCCTTAAATTATTTCTAAAATATTATTTTATAATAATATATATAATATTACATATAATGGGGTATTATTATGTTAATTTCATTATGAAAATAATTTTCCCATTCAATCAATTCGGTTATTAAATCATCATTTGTTTGTATAACGGACTACCACCTTTTGAACTGATGTTATTATTTTTTTCATTTCCACCTATCATGATTTTGAATTCTTACAAATATAATTTTTTCATATTAATTTTATATCATAATAATACCTATATATTTAATATATATTATACAAAATATTATATTCATTTGCATAAGATATAATATAAAATTTCTCTAGTTCACTATAGACTACCATCTCACGGAGCGATTTGATTCATTTCTCACTAAGTGTTGGATGAAAGGTTTCAAGACTAATGATTATGAATATATTTGATATAAATGAAATAATTATGTTATTAATGAAATATTTTTCATTATATTAATATAATATATTATTGTATTTCATAAAATTTCACTTACAAAAAAATGATAACGTTGCTCGTGGACGTGTGGTCTACCACCTTATCAATGTGATGTGATTCATTCTTTCATAACTGCATCACAATAATTATATATATAGTTTTGGAAGTTAAATACACACATAAAAAGTTAGTCGCAAGGAAAGGGACATCATCTCAATTTGCTTTCACTGAGAAATATTTTGATTTTATGCACCTTTATTATTATATTAGGTTTATTTACCAAATCATTGATATGTTATATCAGGAAATTATCTATTATATTATTATTTAATTTATTTTCAGATTTTACTATTTCATGGTTATAATGATTTAAATATTTCCAATGTGATGAGGAACATTTAATCTA
This sequence comes from Viscum album, assembly GCA_963277665.1. Taxonomy (NCBI): domain Eukaryota; kingdom Viridiplantae; phylum Streptophyta; class Magnoliopsida; order Santalales; family Viscaceae; genus Viscum; species Viscum album. Next base: position 859,211,859 of record OY728152.1, on the reverse strand, counting down.
TATAAACCTGCTTTTAATGTTTTCCTTAAACCACACTTTTTCTTCCATCATAAAGTTCTGAAATTTATATGCAAATGTTTTTAAATGGACATAAAAAAATATAATGAACATTTTACATAAGGAAATACACCCTCCCTTATGATGATGGGGTGTTGGGAATATAGTTCTCAACTAGGATGGGATTCCTATAGAAATCATAATGAAAATATAAGTATATACATATATGTTACCAATCACTCTACCACATCCTATGGGGTCCCTAAAATAAAATATCCCAAACTATCACCTTTTCCACTAACTCTAAATGCACAATATCATACAACAAGCCACAAAACACGATTCTCATTCCCATAAAATTTATTTAACCAATATAGTTATTTATTAAACAAGTTATATATTCCTCAAATACCTAGGAAATTAATAAGGTCAAAAATCAATAGGAAAAAAATTCGTTCAATGTGAAGAGCCTTGATAATCTAAAGGGACATCATATTTCGTCTATGTTAAATACCCATTCATTATATATCATATATCAATATCTAGATATGTAGTCGATCTTTCTACATGATACTCTTATAGAATCTCACTATGAATTACCCATTACAATCATTATTTCCTTCCTTTAAACTCATCTCCCTCAACTCATGTACCAATACATCCAACCCCCAACTCATAACCCCAACCAGTAAGACATTACAGCATTACCAGTTTCATATCCCCATTGTAGAACACATCTCATATAATCCATAATAAAAAAATATCTTAACTTGATATTAAATAACACCACCAAAGCCATCCCACTGAACACAATCCGTCTCACGACCATACCATAAAACAAAGTAGATAAAACCCTCATATCACAACATAGATTCGTAACATTAAATCAGTCCCACATATGTGAAACCAACCATTCAGCACAGAAATTCACAGACCATGACGTAACACATTTTATGGTTTGTAAAATAGTAATCTTATCCTCTTCCACTTCATTAATTAATGGTATTATCACACAAAATAAATTTCAAGGAATCCATTCATTATTTAGATATACATGATTAAACAATTTCCATTTTTAGTTGATACTAACCAATCACGATCAGTCAAAGACTTCAACACATGTACCCAGCGCAAGGAAATCCTACAAAAACCACATTTTTCAGTGATTTTCTTAGCACATATATCCACAATATTTTAATAAACCTCATGCTCTAAAAGTGTGTGAAAACAAAACCCCTTACCCATTTCAAATTCATTTATTCTATTATTATATTTCATTAATTTGGAATAACTAAAATCAATAGGTAGACAAGAGTAAACCCCTCCGAAATAATTAAAAAATAATGAGAAAAAATATAAATCATACCTCGAATGGGATTCAATGTTCATAGTATGAGAATGCATCATGTAGAAGACCTATGATTAGATCTACAGCAAGATCTTCATAAAATTGAGGATGAAGCCACACCACCACATTGACAATAACCAAATAGAAATCCATAATAATAAGAGTATAACTCTCTACATCAAATAACAATAAGAAATAAGAGGAGAAGGATACAAAACATGAAAAATCTATAAGAACAGAGGAAGAGCGCACCTTATATCAAATATGGATCACTACAGATCAAATGTGGGAAGCTTCAGTTAAATAATGGGTGTATAAATCCTCACAGCATTGATACAGGGTTGCTGGGTCACCCAGGATTGAGGTAGAATCACTAAAGTTGATGTTTTTGACAACCCAAATGGCTGTAGAATGCTTAAAACATTAATGTTTTGGGGTATTACCCGATGTGTAATACTATTTCACGTCATTTAATTCCCCAAGATTAAAATCTTTAGAAAAAAGTTCACCTATAATTTTATTTTATTTTTTAGACCTTAAAACATTGTGTGCCTTGAAACTCCCTGGATAATCCATGAAAACCAAACACCTGGTTGTGTAATTCAGTTACATGACATGTAAACCCCATTCTTCCATCTTTTATCAATTGAACTTTTCAAAACTCCTCTGAGCCTCCTCCAAGAAACTCCAATAACCAAAACTAAAAAAATATTAGACCGTTGGTGCATATACAGTTACATCAAAAACTTATCAAACAATTGTCCCTCTTAACAATCTGAAAACAATCCCAGAATCAAAATGTGGCCTGAACAAGCACCCCACGAGATACCTCTAAGGATCTAATCACTCGTCAAAAACTAAAATAACCAAACATGCAAATCCAAAAAACCACATAAACTTTATACCACCTCATAAACATAACCACAAGCATCCTCTACTCACACAACCCCACTTCTACACAACCATCTCTTAAATATCTCACCCTTTTCACATCCCAAACCATCAACCGCTACAACAAACGAAATGCACTATTCTAAACACAAAAATCTGGGAATTATGTACTCCAAGTCAAGTCATTATCCATTATTGGTGGCACTATTTCACCAACATGGGTTTAATCACATCATGGTTAATGTGTCTCGATTAGAAATATGGTTCTCCCCTCTTTGTATATAAAAAAATGTATCCCATAACAAACCACACACATCTCAAACCAATGGGACAACAATTCATTTAATAAAGTAGGGTTTAAACCAAACAATACATGTAACAAAGAATAAGGAAAATCTCATAACAACTCTTGGATAATGGAACACATCTACATTTCTCACTCATAATTACTCTTCTTCAGACCACCATCCAACGACATAACATAAATAAAGTGAATGGTCCACCCATGTAGAGTCTTCTCTTGAAGATATTGGATCTCCACTGACCCTTGCACGAATGACTCATTTTACTAGATATACAATTATCCCCAGTCAAGTAAAATTGAGTCAATGTGAAGATACCAATGAAGATGAGAGACGTAGAAGATTTCATGGATTCCTCCTAACATTAGTGGCAATTTTAACTGGTATGCCACCTCGCCCACTCTCCCCAACTCCTCAAAGGGACCAACAATCTTTGGAGAAATATTACTCCAACTTCCAAAAATCCACATTCCACATTGATGGGAAACTATCAGGAACATGTGGTCCCTATCCTCAATTTCCATTGGAAATCTCCTATTCTCTCATTGGAATTCAGTTGGTCATGTTATTCTTTCATCCTCTCACGACCAAGTTAAACATTCTCGATCATGACCTCAACCACCTCGATACCATGAATAGTTATCCCCCAAAAAATGTATAGGACAATGTTGTAAAAAATTCTTCTATTAAATGATTCAAATGGATCATTTTCAATTTAAGGATGATTTCTATTATTATATCTAATCTCTACCAAGGGTAGGTGTCATACCCAAGATCCGCTAATGTCTGAGATGCATGTTCTCAACATTTTTTCTAACATCTGGATTATCTGTTCCATTTTACCATCATTTTGAGGGTGGAAGGTAGTGCTAAGGCCGAACTTATTCTCAATGGCATGTTGTAATCCCCTCCAGACACTCAAGGAAAAACATGTTTCCTGATCATAATTAATGGACCTCAGAACTCCATTTTTCTACACCACCTTATCCACATTATTTTTCCACAGAATCCACTATACCCAAATGTTTAATCTCTATGAAGTGAGATGATTTCATCATCCAATCCATTCCTTCCCATATATAATCATAGACTCATAGAGCTCTAGGTATCCCTAATACGAAATCCATTAATATTTCATTCCACTTCCACTTGGAAACATCCAAGGGCTATTACCAACCACCATGAACATAGTTCTCATTCATTGCCTACTGGTAGACCTAGAATCATTCAATAGACTCCACTACTTCCCACTTCACCTAGAGCCACCAAAATTGCATCCTCATGACAATGTTCATATTGGAAACTCTTGCATTTATATAAAATGTTGATCTATAAAACTCATGACGGAATCCCTCACACATGTCTACTATGAGAAAAACATTCCAGGAAACAACATATGGTTCCATACATTCTATGATCACCCATATAGAGCATCACCATGGACAACACGATCGTGCATCACCTCAACCATTGAGTCTTCCCACTAAGACTCTTCCACCTGCTACATCAGAGTTGACAACACCATCATATAAAAAATAGAATTTTCCACCATCCACTCTTGAATTTATGTGAAAGGCTAAAAACTCCATCAACACATTCCTCACATCCACACATTATCAAAAAAACATCCTTCTATAAATTCCTTCTTAATGAATCAGCCACAACATTCCCCTTTTCAAAACATTAGGAATTATCCAAATCATATTCATTAATAAGCTACATCCACATCTATTTTGGAATATTCAATTCATTGTAGGAAAAGATATACCTCAAACTCTTGTGAACTGTATAGGAATAAAACCACTCCCTAATGAAGAAATTTCACCCCATACTTAGGGAAAACATGAAAGATTCTAGCTATAGATCATGGGTTTAATTGGTATTCTCATGGGGATGTATGTTCCTTAACATTTAAAAGAGCACTACTAGTTTACAAATCACAGCACATCTCAATCCCATATGGGAAGCATCACATAACAACTCAAACATCACTCCTTCCTCTAGAAACTGGAGCACTAACCAAATTCCCATTTAGAAAACCAAATGTTGTCTAAAAATGAAAACTCCACACAAAATCTTTATCCCATTATGTCATGAAAATCAACAGGGATTCAACTCGAGAGAAATCTAGTAAAAACCTCTGATAATATCCTGTGAGTCTAAGAAAACTGCAAACCTTTGAAATATTTATGGGGTAATACTCGTGAAATAGTCACATAAATATTCAATGAGTCTATTACCACACCTTAATGATACCCCACATTCCCAAGGAAATAAACCTATCATGTCTAGAACATACACTTAAAAACATTCAATAGATCTATCACAGTTGAAGGACATGCAAGATTGTTTTGAGATGCTCGAAGTGCTCTTACACTTACTTTGAGTAGATCAAGATATAATCGACGAATATAATGACTATTCAATACAGTATATCATGGAATATGCAGTTCATAATCCCCTTGAAAATTGGTAGTATGTTTGTAATAATGAATGACCGGAATATAAATGTCAAGTTCCTATTCCTTCATCTTATGGTAGTCTTCGGGATATCACCCTACTTCACCCTTAAATGGTGATATCTATGCCACAAGTCAATCAGAAAAAAACAACTCACCACTCCAATAAAGTAATAAATTATTATATCCTTGTAAGAAGGTAATGGTTCGTGAATTTCACATAAATCAAAAATTGGTAATCTATACACAACTTCCTATTAATATCTACCATCTTGGAGAACGACACTATTGCACCCCACGATGAAACAGTGGGCCGGATAATACCCATATTCATTAGATAGTCTAACTTAATCCACAACTCCTATAGCTTAAAAGGTCTTATCTGATAAGGAGACATTTAAATCATTGAAGAACCTAGTAGAAAGTCTATACCAAACTCAACATCACATCGAGGGGGTATCATAACAACCTCCACAAGGAAAACAACCAGGGACTCCACAATGACCCTAGGAACCTCTATCTTCCCAAAATATGTTGATGACACTTAAATATCACCCAATAAAAACAGAAGGTGTTTCACACAAAGACTTCCCATCATACAACTCCTATCTTCAACAAAAATCACACTCTATCCATTCAAGCCTAACAACATGACTCTCCTCCATAAAAATTCGATAGTGGAATGTATAGAATACAACCATTTGATGCCAAGGATGATATATTATAGCTTCATATATATATATAGGTTCTCTCTATGGGATTTACTATATCACATCTTTAATTTTCATTTCTATCACACGTCAAACAAGTTGTTCATGCTTCCGGCTGAAGTAATCAACACCAAGGGGACATGAATCATCTATCTAACTAGTCACATTTCATGGGCTAGAGAGGGTTTAAAAAAAGTGTTAGTATAATAAATGAAAAATGAACAAAAAAATTTACAAAACAAACCGATCTTTCCTCTAATGATCTCTGGCCCTATAGGAACATTCGCCTCCACTTTATACAACTAACCATGACCAACTCCTCAGCCTCTCTACTGATGACCCCCACCACGACCAAGACCCGATTGAAGACCATGAACATGAGGAACATCCATAGGTTGGTCTCTACCTCTTACACCTCCCATCAGTAGATAAAATGCCTACTACCCCTACGATTGAATCGACCAGATTGGAAACAACTATTGAGGCTGAATCTAAACTATTCCTCTTCTAACAAACTAACCTCAAACTACTGTTGGGATTTTATTTTGAAGATGGAAACAAAATCCATATAATAAACACTTAATCTCCAATCCCATAGGAAAATCATAGGAACAATTTGCTGCAGAATGATGGAAGGGAAGTTACTTAGGTCAATTCTATGAAGGTTAAAACATTGATAGCCCTAGAACATGAGACCTACCATTATTAACCCTTCCTCTTGAAGAACACTGATGGATATTCTCTCACTGTAAACCTCCTTGTGAGTGCATCAATTGCATCAAATATACCTTATTATAAACCTATATCTATGTTAGAAATTTAATATTAGAAACTGCATACCAGATAAAAGGGAGGAGATCTAACTAAATTTGTCTCACAAGAAAATAAAAATCTAAAAAATACCTGGGAAAAAATGAAGGAGAAACAAGAACATGATCCCCAAGTCCCAAATTGACATACTCCACCTTTGAAGGGAGATTACCTCCTACCTCTTCTCAGACTTCAAAGATTATGAATGGAACATTGTTCAAAATGAATTCATGATGTCAGCACACAAAATGATTATCTCTTTCTGTTCTCCCAGATAATGTGTCTAACACTGATGATCATCTCCCCACATATGGATGATAAAAAAGAACCAAGTACTTTTTTGGGTCCTAGATCAAACTAAATGTGATCTCAAGCTCCTCGATCTAGCTTTCTCTATCCATTTCCAACACATTGTAATCATACATTCCCAAATCCTTCTACTGGAATGCATGAAACATCCTCTACAATTATTCATACTTCTAAACAAGATCAGAACTCTATCGATCAACTAGATAAACCTTCTAAACCTCAACTTCCTGATCCACATAGAGACAAAGACCATGACGAATATCATAAATAAAACCAAGGATTTCCTAAACCCGAGTAGTTTAGAATATTATTAAAATTTATTTTAATTTATTTTAATCGATTTATCCATTTTAACATTCCCAAAATAACCCAATTCATAAATGAACACAATTCATTCTTATGCATGTACCCTTAGTAGGGTCTCTACCCTCCAAATAGAGTATCATCACTTGTTTATTTTGTAGTATCAGAGTCCTTCCATCAGATCACGGGGGTACCTAAAATCCCATGTCTGATACTACCTTCTTCTGGCCAATGTCATGTACCTGGATCACCAGAAACCATTTACATACCAACCTATGAAATCCTCATTATTCCTCTCTCAAAACTCTATACAATCTATAAACCATCACCTATAATACCATTCTGTCTGGACCCCCTCCCTCCAACGATACACCACATGGGTTTGGAATGGAAAGAGGGAGATAATGACCCCCCCCCCCCTGAGTTTTTCATGCAGTAGGCCCCAGGTTCGTGATTATCACCAAGGGTATATAGAGCTCACAATATTGGATGCTTTTAATTATTTTAAAACAATATCTGGAGATATGAATGATCATCCATAAAACAAATCAATGAAATATATATTGGAGAAAGTTAAAATCCATCTCACATGAATGTATAATGTAGAACCAGTAAAAGTAAAAAAGTTTGCAATGTAAATACCGAAATTAATGTCACGAAGCAATTGAGTGACAATCAAGATCCAAGCTAGTAGGTTATTGCAATGTCAAAGAAATCCTCCTGGAATCCCTATAATATTTTTACATATGTATTGCGGGTATACATGTATACTCTTTAGGAAGTCCAAATTATTTCACACACATGTAAAATATGAATACTATTTCCCATGTGTGAAAATAGTAGAACCAAACAAGACCTAATAAGTACGCTTACCATCCCAACCACATTGTTGAATGCTAAGAAAATAATGCATGTAATGTATTGGAATATTGCGCAAATCGATGATACAATACCTCTAAAATATTCCCATCAGTTATTTTCCTGTTCCTAACAGAAAATTTCCTCACACTCCCACCTCTTCCGAATGTACAATGTCACAGCATACCAGCACGCACATGGGACTTAGAAACCACATATATTCCACAAAACATAGGTCTACAACCACATCACTTCTTGACCACATATATGGGGGACACAATCCAAATCACATTCCACACACAAACTCATGGGAAACAACTAACATTACATCATACCAACTGACACTTGCACCACAACCCACATCACATACCGCCCACATACACCTTGGACATATAACATAACTCATACCAATGATAAGTGGGAGACACTACATATCTCATCCTGATGAAACCTAGGAAACAAAGTTACCCACACAGACATATGCCTGACTAACAATAACCTTCAGTAAGAATCTTTGGAATCCCCTCCAATAATAGGGATTATGGATGGGTGGTTGGGCATACATCTATCCTCCCACAATGATTATTGGAAAACATGCCCTCCACCATGACGATGGGGGTGTTTGGTAAATAGAACTCAATTCGAGTTGGATTTGTATAGAAATCACACGGAAAATATAGGTATATACATATATGATACCAAACTCTCTAGCCCAATATTTGTGTTCTCAAATAGAAAACAACTCCCAAACTAACACCTTTTCCATAACCTCTAAATGTAAAATACCATAAAACTTTCCAAAAAACATGATTCACATTCCCAAACATTTTATTTAACCAAAGTATTTCGTTATTAAACATGTCATTTATCCGTACCTTTAGTACTAAGTAATCTACTAAACAAAATACACAATAGGCAAAAAAATTCTCTAAAGGTGAAAATCCCTGTTAATATAAAAGGACTTCCCATTTTTCCTATGAATAACACCCATTATTGATATAGGATATATTATTCTATAGATATGGGATGAATCATTCTCCATGATTCTCATGGTGAAATTAAAAAAAACAAAAATCACTCCAATACTTCTTCAATATCACCACCTCAGGTCACGTACCAATAGATCCAACACCCAACTCTGAACCCCAACCTGTAACACATTACAAAAAACCTAGTTTCATAACCCCACTAAACAAAACGTATCATCCATTCAAAAATAAATCAATATTTGTGCCTATTATTTCATTGTACCACCCAATACATCCCACGATGCACAACAGAGTTACAATTATACCACAATAGAAATCAGTGAAAACCCACATATCATTGCATAACCACATCACATTTCAGCAACACCATTCACACATTGACAGCCATTCCCCACATAACATCATAACCAAAATATAACACATTTTCATATTTTTCAACGGGATTACTTATTCAATTTCACTTTATTATTTAAGTGTGTTATCATACAAACCAAATCCATTGAAAACCATTAATTTATTGGATATATGTGATTACCCAATTTTCATTTATAGGGGATATCAAACAGTGTTGATTAAGAATGAACCACAACACACATACCCAGTGAAAGAAAAGTATCAAATAGCTACAATTTTCCATAGGGTACTTATCCCATATAACTACAATATAACATTAAACATCAAGCTATAAAATCATATGAAAATGAATCCCCCTAACCATTTAAAATTTATATATCCTATTATTATCATTGATTAATTTATAAAAAACAAAATATATTAGTAGATAAGAGTAATTCCCTATCACATGATGAAAAAGTGAATAGAAAAAAAAAAGAGAAAACCTACATTGAAAGGGTGTCCATGTTCTTCATACGAGAACAGATCATGTAACAGTCCTTCAATTACCTCTCCTGAAAGATCTGCATCCACCGGAGAATTCCACAACACCAATGCATTGACAATAACTGAAGAGAATCCCATTAGTACTAGAGGATAACACACCCCCTCACAATATAATAAGAAATGGAGTAAAGTGGAAAAACTTGATGAAAAAACCAGAATAGTGGAAGAACGCGCATTAAATCAAATATAGATTAATAAATATTTAGTGTGGGAATCAAGGATTCAATATTTGATGTAGGAATCCTTAAAACACTAAATAGGGGTTGTGGGGTCACCGTGGATCGAGAGACATTCACTGCTGGGGTTGGGTTTGGAAACCAGAATGGCTGTTAAAACACTTAAAACATTATATCATCAGGGTATTGCACAGTGTGTAATACCATTTCATGCTATTTAAGGCCCCATGGACTACTTCTGCCAAAAGACACATCACCTCATGATTATTTTAATACCTCAATTAATTACATGTTGTGAACCACCAGAGACAAGTTGTGAATCAAATCTTCACATCATGTAATTTAGTTACATGATGTGTAATCCCCCTTTATATATTTTTAGCAACCAAACTTCGGGAAACTCCTTTGATCATCCTCTGAAAAAATCTAAAATTATAACTAGAAAATAAACATATTGGGAGGGAATAGACCATTATAGAATGAATACATATATTATTAAATTAATAATCATCATTTAATTATTTTTAGTATATAGTTATTGATATTTTTTAAAAAAAATGGTATTTTGATATATGAGTGTGATTTGTATGCATGTTTAAAAGATTTTTTCACACATTAAATGATGAAAATGTAAAGGATAAAATGTTTTATTCACATTTTGGTTCCGAGGAATTATATATGACGGGTGAACCATGATTGTACTTGGTGATCCCATTATATCAAATGCAATGGGAGGACCTAAATTTTTCTCCAATTCATAAATTAATGTTTAGGTTCTCTAGAGATATATATTGGATGTTGTTTGTATGGTCATTATAATTTTTATGGTTTAGTGAGTGATATTTAAGGGATCTATGAGATTTTATTCCAAGATGACTACATGAATTTCGAACACATACTAATGAGTTCATAGTGAAAAAAATTATTTTTGAAAATATAATGTTAAACTATTGAAAATTTTATTTCTATCTAACATGTTAGGTTTTTTTATGTAATGGGTTTTCATAGTTTTTCATGATATTCACAAAACTAATTTTTTAAATATTTTTTATGTCATATCATGTGTTATTTGATCACTTACAACATTTATAAAATGTTTTTAAAATGATTTAAGGATTGGTATTCTAAAGGAATATGTAATGAACAATTTTGTATGATTTTTATTGAAAATAAACCATGCTTTATTTTAAATGTTTTATATTATAAGAAACATGGATACTAGTTTGGTATGTTTACATTGTTTTTTATGTAATTTTGTTAATGATTTTTGGTTTTATTATATAAAAATATAATCCTAAAAATATCATCAACTGTAATATAAATAATTCATTACTAAAAAATAAAAATAATAAATTATTGAAGTCATAGTCCTAATTGTTCGTTAAATAGGTTTTTAAAATAACATTAGAGGAATTATAAATGTTATAATAATTCCCTTATAAATATTTTACCTTATAACCATATTAAAATGATTTAAAATTTGAATATTACAAAGTTTCATCTTCTAAAAATGAATATTTGAAATGGTTTTCCCCAAAAAAAATAGGGAAACTATAGTGGGAAGGAAATGAGCGGAAAATATACTTCCATATAATCCTCCAAATATTATTGAAAATAAAGAAGAATAGTTTTTTGGAGTGATGGATCAATTGAGTTAAGAAATAAATGGTGGTGGTGTTTATTCCTAATTGGAAATTTATATACAATAATGTAACATATATATTTTGTTTAATTTCATGAGGAAATCTATCCCATAATACATTCGATCATCTAACTTGTTGGACTCCTTATATATTAATCATGTTTTAATGATCACAAATCCTATTCCTTCTAATTAATATCAATCTTAATTTCATATCTTGATAATTCTATTCAGTCTCAGTAATAACTACACATCATGTTTTAATGATAAAAAATCTTATTGATGTTAATTACTCTCTTTATTATTTACAAGTCTTATGCATGATCACAAATCTCACTTATATTATCAAGCCTTTATATTTATGATTCAAGTTCTCTTACTCTCTAAAGATTAAACATAATCCATATTCTGCATATTACTGTTTAAGTATAAATACAGATATTCGTCTAAGTATAGAGACACCGTAATGTTTGACACAGTAAGACAGACTATCTACAAGACACAGTCACAGTCAGCCAGACACCATGAAGGACTCACCGTGACCAAGACACCGTGAACGAGACACCGTGAGCTACTCACCGTGACCGAGACACCGTGAGCTACTCACCGTGACCAAGACACCATGAAACACTTACCGTGAACCACATACTTTGAAGAATATACCGTGAAGAAGACACCGTTTACATAATCACTGTGACACCGTTTCTTAACTTTTTTTCAATATTATTTAAATAATGCTAATGGTCATATTTTATTTTTTTTAATGCAATTAATGTTATTTAATGATAGTTGATGGCATGTCAGGAAACCGTATCTCGTACTTATGAAAAGGGAATCATTCCTACTGCCAGAACCAGTGGAGGATAAGGAGGATTGAGATGCAGTACACGTGCAAGCGAGAAAAGTGTACGCAGTGGTGTGCAAGTGTGACGATACCACAAGAAGAACTTACATACACCTGAGAGAACTGTGCTGAACAAAAAGAACAATCATGAGCAAGAAGGAGATTGCAAGACTTTTAAAGAACTCTCATGAGTAAAATCCAACACCACTGAAGAACACACGATGAATCAAGAGATCATTTTCACTCCTGTAGAACACAAGCTGAACTACGACACTCTATTTTTCAACAGAAAAACTAGAGAAGGACTCAAAAGAAATTCTACTGAATCCAACGAGTCTAGAGCTTCATTGCTAATCACTAGAGCTTTCTAAACTCTTATCTATTTCCTCTAAGTGATTTGTTTATTTACTTTCAAGCAGTGTGGTGTACTCTTTATATCTCACACACACACTGTCTCCTATACTGAACTGAAGGATATCAAAATCCTCAATCTAAAATTCTTAACTCTTGTTTACCCACGTCAACTGTGGAAGAGGTCCTTGTGTGGATGGATATTTGTTTTTTTCATGAAGAATAGTGGTAGAGGTCCCTACGTGGCCTGAACAGTTGTGTAAGCTGTTGTTAACCCCGATCCAGGGTGTGGATCAAATTTATGTAAATTTGAGAGGACTAAGTCTCGGCTTGAGACTGAACCTCTTGTTATATCTGTTGTGTATCTTTAGTTTAATTTTAAAGTATACTACAAATATCTTTTATATTCCGCTGCTATTAATTTGAAATACAAAACTATTTTAAAGCTACTTTGATAGTTAAATTAGCAAGTGTTTACACTTATTGTAAATCAGTAGGATAGTTTCAAAAGTTAGTTTGATCTTGTGGTTAAATTAACTAAGACCAAATCAATATTTGAGAATCTGAGTGAACATTTACAATATGTATAAATTCACTACAGTTTAACTTATTTTATAAATTAGGGGATTTTAAATAGACAATATTTTAATAGAAATTTTAATTGGAACTCAATTCACCCCCCCCCCCCTATTGAGTATCCACTCCGACCAACATTTGGTATCAGAGGGTTGTTTTTATTTAAGGATTTTGAAATAATCTATTTTTAAACTGTGATTTTAGTTTCATCTTTAAAGATCTTAAATTTCTGTTAGTTCTAAATTTTATCTCTTTAAATTTACTTTATAAAATCTAGTTATGGACAATAGACTAGAGGATACTGCTACTAACAGGCCACCTTTATTCAATGGTACAAACTATGCTCAGTGGAAGCTTAAAATGAAAATTCATTTAGAAATCATGGGTTTTGATATTTGGACTGCTATAGAATCTCAATATAAAATTCCAGAAACCGAAAGAACAACTCGGGATGAACCTACAAATACTACCTACAATAATAATTGTAAAACTATGAATGCTCTGTAATATGATTTAGGAGATGAAGAGTTTAATAGAATTTTTTCTTGTAAAACTGCTTTTGAAATTTGGGATACTTTAGGTGTTTCTCATGAAGGAACAACCAATGTTAAAGAAATGAGATTGAATACATATACTATTAAATATGATAATTTTAAAATGAAAACTGATGAACCTATTTTTGATATGTATCTCAGGTTTAATGAGATAGTCAATACAATGAATTCACTTGGTTAAGTTGTTCCAGCAAAGGAACAAATTATGAGGATACTGCGATGTTTACCAGACCGATGGAGAGGCACATCTGTTTCAATCAGAGAGTCATGTGACATTGCTGCTCTACCTGTCAAAGAACTCATTGGTAATCTTATGATGTATGAGGAAGAACTCAAGGTGAATAAAGAGGAAGAGGATAAACCAAAAAGGAAATCAGTGGCTTTCAAGACTACTACTTCAAAGAACAAGGACAAAAAAAAGCTCAAATACAAACTGACAGTTCAACAAGTGAAAGCTCAGACTCTGATAGTGATGCTGAAATGGATCAGATACCCAGAGGGTTTAAGAAATTTTATAGGAAGAAGAAATTTTTCAGAAAATCAAATTAAAAAGGAAAGTATGACAATAAGGGACATTGGAAGAAGGACTGGAAAAAGCCAGATAAAAGTGATGAAGTTGTTTGCTAAGAGTGCAAAAGAAAAGGACACATTAAAGCAGACTGCCCAAAGCTAAAATTCCAGAAGTAATATGATTACAAGGACAATAAGTACAAGAAAGCTATGAAGGCTACCTGGAGTGCTTCTAAAGACAGCACAAGTGAATCTGAAATGTCTGATTCTGAAAAGAATCGTGCCAACATGGGTTTCATGACAAACACATCTGAGGTAACCTTAGATACTCTTGTTTTAAATTCTTATTTTTCTGGAGATGATGCAGAATCTGATTAGGATTCTGAAAACATGACTAGTGAGGAATTATTTAAATATTGTAATATGTTGGAAGATACATGAAATGAACTTAAGAATAAATATAAATCATTGAAGAAATAGCATTCTCTCACTACAACTGTTAAAACTGAACTTACTATTGAAAAAGAGAAGAATGATCAACTATTAAAGGAGAACACTGAACTGAAAATGTCTAATGAGAAACTTAGAAAGGACTTAGAGAAGTTAACAAATGGAAAGGATACACTAACTCAAATTCAAGGAAAGAAAGTGGCACCAAAATACACTATTGGAATAGGCTACAAACCTAGATAGAGACAACTTACTAAGAATAGCTTTATTCCTAAATCTGGACAGAATACTGCTAGTTCTAGTTCTAGAAATCCCTATGCTTTTCCTAGTTATTCACATAGTTATAAATCAAATAGAGTTTATATTTCAAAATCTATTGATTCTGTAAATTATATGAGACCCATAAGACAAATTTGGGTACCAAAATCATTGATTGCTAACCTGTCTGGACCCAAGAAGATCTGGGTACCAAAATCATACTCTATCTAAAACTGTTTTGTAGGAAACATGCTTGAAGAGTTCCCACAAGAAGACATGGTATTTGGACAGTGGATGTTCAAGACATATGTCTGGGGATTACTCATTTTTCAAGAGTTTAATAAAGGTTGATGGAGGTTACGTCACCTTTGGTGATAATTCTAAAGGAAAGATCATCGGCCTAGGCCAAATTGGTAACACTGATTCGGTTTTAATTTCTAAAGTTTTATTTGTTGATGGACTGAAATATAATCTATTGAGTATTTCTAAATTATGTGATGATGGTTTTAATGTCAAATTTGAAAATGATTCCTATAATGTTTTTAACTCTATAAATGTTTTATTATTTTCTTCTTTAAGAAATGAAAATGTTTTTGTTGTTGATCTAAATTCCTTATCTAAACAAAATGTTACCTGTTTAAATGCCTTTAATAAAGAGTCTTGGCTTTTTCATAGAGGATTAGGACACTGCAATATACACTCACTTAGGAAACTAACTAGGAAGAACTTAGTTAGAGACTTACCCAAACTAGAGTTTCCAAATGACAAAGTTTGTAATCCCTATAAAAAGGGAAAGCAACACAAAATATCTTTCAAACCAAAGAAAGAAGTCTAAACTTCTCAACCTCTCGAGATGGTTCACATGGATCTACTTGGACCATCTAGAGTTTCTAGATTAAATGGTAAGCACTATGTATATGTCCTAGTAGATGACTTTTCCAGATATACTTGGGTATACTTCTTAGCTCAAAAAAGTGAAGCTTGTTCTTATTTTGTTAAATACTACAAGTCTGTAGAAAACCTTAGTGGAATTAAGATTAAAACTATAAGAATTGATCATGGTCATGAGTTTGAAAATCATGAATTTGAATCTTATTGCTCACAAAATGGCTATAGTCATAACTTTTCTACTCCTAGGACACCTCAGCAGAATGGTGTGGTAGAAAGAAGAAATAGAACCCTGCAAGAAATTGCTAGAACTATGCTTAATGAATATGACCTGCCTATTTACTTTTGGGTTGAATCTGTGAATATAGCTTGTTATATTATTAATAGAGTCTTAATTAGACCTGTTCTTAAGAATACACCATATGTGTTATGGAATAATAGAAAACCTAAAGTCAATTACTTTAGAGTCTTTTGTTGCAAAGTATTTATTCTCAATACAAAAGATAATCTTGATAAGTTTGCTTCTAAGAGTGATAAAGGAATCTTTTTAGAAAATTATTTGACCAACAAAGCCTATAGAGTTTTCAATAAGAGAACCAAGTGTGTGGAAGAATCTGTTCACATCAAATTCGATGAAACTGATCCACATGAGTCTAAAACCTCTCTTGAAAATCTTGAAGAATATTTATCTGTTCTGGACCTTAATGATAAAATCAATGAACCTGCTATAAAGACAAGCAGTTCTGGACTTATTCTAGAATCTGCTTCTAATGAACCCGAACCTAGAGAAGAACCTAAAATTTCTAGTCCTACCATTACTAGATCAACTAGAATTCTATAAAATCATCCTTTAGATGCTATTGTAGGAAATATTGATAGAGGGACACAGACTAGAGATTCTCTTAGAAATTAGGTTGAACATCAAGCCTTCTTGTCACAGCTTGAACCTAAAAACATTGATGATGTTATTAATGATGAATTTTGGGTAATTTCTATGAAAGAAGAACTTAATCAGTTTGAAAGAAATAATGTTTGGAATCTTTTTGAAAGACCTAAGGACACTTTCACCATAGGCACTAAATGGGTGTTTGGAAATAAAGTAGATGAATCTGGAAACATAGTTAGAAACAAAGATAAGCTAGTTGCACTAGGCTATAGTCAAGAGGAAGGAATTGACTATGAGGATACTTTTTCTCCTGTAGCCAGATTAGAAGCTATTAGGATTTTACTTGCTTATGTTGCACATCTAAATTTAAAACTATATCAAATGGATGTCAAGAGTGCATTCTTAAATGGATATATTGCTGAGGATGTTTTTGTTGAAAAACCACCTGGATTCTCAAACCCTCATTTTCCAAATAATATTTTCGAATTATCAAAAGCTTTATATGGTTTAAAGCAAGCTCCAAGAGCTTGGTATGATAGATTAAGTACTTTTCTAATTTCTAAAGGTTTTACAAAAGGTATAGCTGAACCTACTCTTTTTATAAAACGAATTTCAAAAGATTTTTTAGTTGTACAAATTTATGTAGATGATATTATTTTTGGATCTTCAAGAAATTCCCTATGTACTGATTTTTCTAAAATGATGCAAAATGAATTTGAAATGAGTTTAATGGGTGAACTCAAATTATTTCTTGGATTTCAAATAATTAAAAATGATGATGGAATTATTTTAACTCAAAGTAAATATACTAGAGATCTTTTAAAACATTTTGGATTGGATAGAAAAAAAAGTAGTGACACTCCCATGAGTACCACTTGTAAGTTGGATCTTGATGAAGATGGTAAATCTGTTGATCAAAACACTTATAGAGGAATGATTGGAAGTCTACTCTACCTGACTTCTAGTCATCCTGATATTATGTTTAGTGTGTGTATGTGTGCTCATTTTCAATCAAACCCTAAAGAGTTACATTTAAATGTTGTAAAGAGAATTTTTAAATACCTCAAGCATACTCCCAATTTAGGACTGTTCTATCCAAAAGGACAATAATTTGAACTAGTTAGTTATTCTGATGCTGATTTTGCTGGATGTAAGTTAGATAGAAAAAGAACCTCTGGAACATGTCATCTTTTAGGAAATTCACTAGTATCATGGTGTAGTAAGAAACAAAATTATGTTTCATTATCTACTTCAGAAGCTGAATACATAGCTGCTGGAAGTTGTTGTGCGCAAATTTTGTGGATGAAACACACATTACTAGACTATGGATATCAATTCAGACATGTCCCAATAAATTGTGACAACACAAGTGCTATTAATATTTCTAAGAATCATGTTTCACATTCTAGGACAAAACATATTGATGTAAGACATCACTTTTTGAGGGATCATTATAAAAAAGTCGTATCACTTTGGAATTCATTGGTACTGAATATCAACTTGCTGATATATTCACTAAACCATTAAATTCTGAAAGATTAGACTACATCATACATGATCTTGGTATGATTAATCATAAATAGATATCTTACTGATCTTAATGCTCAATACTTTACTGTATTTTACTTTACGGTTTCATGCTCACTGTTTTACAATTACTGTTTCATGCATACGGTCTCACCGTTAAGATCTTGTGCTCATGGTCTGTTAACTCACTGTCTCACCGTGACTGCACAGAATGGTCACTGTCTCATCGTGACTGCACAGAATGGTCACTGTCTCACTGTGAATGCACAGAATAGTCATTGTCTCACCGTGACGACCACCAATTGTCTCACCGTGATGACTGTTTTTCATCACACCATAATTCCTACACACGGTCTCACCGTGAAAATTATTTATATTCTTATTTTAACCCGTATCGTGGTAATTTTTATTTCACTACTATTTTATTTCCTGTGTTTTTGTTTTTATGATGATTGACATTCCCAAATGATAAAACTTAAGGGTTTCATTCGATTCCTTACTCGAACTCTCACCCGAACCTTCTCATTCTTGAAAACCTTCTCTTCCCTCTCGCCCGAACCTTCAGTGGATGCCAAGGATGAAGCATCCATCTTCACCCTCATCTGAGAAGCACTGCTCTAAGAAAAAGAAGAGGATACTGAGGATAGCTCTCGAAGGACCTCTAAACCCAAACTTGGTAAGCCGTACTGTTTTACCTGAAAAAGAAGTTTTCCCTGAGTGGTTGTTGTCCAGAAAGTCGTTAGTTTTGAAAGTTTTAAGAGAACAAGGATGGATTGAATGGTTCTCTGGACAAAATAGACCGATTTAATCGAGGCTGTTATCTCAATTCTATCAGTATGTGATGTTTTCCTTTTGAGTTTGGAGAAATATTTAAGGTGAACAGCTGGATCAATGGTCAGAAGTGTTCTTTCTCTTCGAGGCTGTGGGCTGCATGCCTAAGAATTCCACATGGAGGAGTTTGTGAAGACTACTAGAGAGACCCTCCTCCATATTCTGATATCTTCAATCTAGAAAATTCCTTGGAAATTATAACTGGTAATGGCACTAAGAGAAGGGACATAGATACTGAATTAGATGGGGAGACTAGACTTATTTTCAAATTTGTTTAGAATTTGATTAGTCCGAGAGAAAAGGAAATTATTCTGTAATGAAGTATCAGTATGTGTTCCTGATTCACCTG
Organism: Viscum album; assembly: GCA_963277665.1. Classification (NCBI taxonomy): domain Eukaryota; kingdom Viridiplantae; phylum Streptophyta; class Magnoliopsida; order Santalales; family Viscaceae; genus Viscum; species Viscum album. The sequence continues at coordinate 859,192,141 of OY728152.1, read as the reverse complement.
TTGAAGAATGGTCATAAGATCAACCTATGAAAGTATGTTATTAACCATATCTGTGAGCTGATCAAAGTCACTTCCAAATCCACCTCCTTGTTTTACTCAAGGATGATTTCAGCCATGTTAGTTGACAAAGGGATGGTTGGACCAAATGAAGAAAAGTTTGAGGACTTTGATTTATTCTTATCTATGTCTATCATCAGAAGGATGAAGATAAGCTGGAACCCCTGGAAGAAGTAGTGGGTTGAAGATAATGATCAACTCTATAAAAAGTATAATCATGTTGACTATCCAAGAAGGCCTAAGAATCTATTTGATCCTGGTTTGGAACCAGATGAAGTGGCTGAGTATTAAAAAGAATAAGAAGAAGAGGAGGAAGTAACAGCTAAATTATCACCTAGAGAAGAAGTTGGAAGACCTCCAATGGAAACAGTTCTTGTTGAAAAAGAAAGGGTTGTTGTCCCTGCTGTTGTCCCTGCTGAAATACCTCAAGGAGAGGAAGTTGCTATTGGTTTGAGAGAAGAGTAATCTCCTGCTTCTAGTGAGGATGTCAATCCAGAAACTCATCCTAATGCTGTAAGAAAATTGGTTTTTCCTGATTCAGAACAGCAAGCAACCATAGAGACAGATCATGTTGAAGAGGATCTCCCTGTTGAGAAAGAATCAAGCCTGGAAGCTCAACCAGTGGAATAATCGGTTCCTGAGATAATTCCCTCTGCTGAAGAGAGGATGGAAATTTCCTTTCAACTGGAAAGGAACAATTTTTTTGAAGAGATTAGTGATGATCTTGTGGATCTTGATCATGTTTCTGAGCCTATAGTATCTGAAATGGAAGCACAATTTGAGGGGGAGGAACCTAAAAACCTTCAGATTATAGAATTTGGATTTGATGAAGCTTCTCAACCTTCTGTCACATATTCTGTGTACACTCGGTATTAATTCCCAAGCTTTTATGATGTGAATGAGTCATAGAAAGTGACTAAAACTAGAATGGATCTTTCTTCTCTATTTCAAATGAAGTCTATAGCTCATCCAGAACTGAAACCAGAACCAGAGCCCCATTCTCGATCTGAATCAGATTCTGAGTCTGAAGATGACTCTGAACCACTACCTTTACCTGCACCCTTACCCGAGCATCACTCCTTTGCGACTAAAGATGGTCTGAATGTTTTTGGAGAGACTCTGTTAGCTAGAGTTGAGAAGATCTTATCCTCTCAGCCTCGTCCAGTGACTCAACTGAGTCAAGAAGATGCATCAATTCTCTTGGAAAATATTATATTTCATATTCATACAACGATGATCCGAGAAATTAATGAAGTCAGAGTTGAAAATAAGCTGCTAAGTATTGATGTTTCAAATCTGAAAAATATGGTAGCAAACTTGCAGAATGAGTTGTCTTTGAGATCAGAGCCTGCTCCTGTTTCTGCCCCTGCACCTGTTTCTTCTTCTCCTGAGCCAACTGATTCCACCCTTGCTAGGGAAATTGTGTCTCAAGTGAATCCATATCTACTATATTTTGATGAAAATATTGGAAAAAGACACACCAAGATGCTAGAACGCATGAGGGAGCTTGTATAAAATCTAAATAAACTCACAGATGAGTACACTGGATGCCTGAAAAAAGTTCTGAAATAGCACAGAGTTCTATCCGAAGGTGTAAAAGCTTCTCCTGATTCAGGTCAACCTTCTGTTCCTCTTTTGGATGATTCTCTGCTGAGATCCATAATCAAGGAAGAACTTTAGAATTCCTTAAGTGGATTGGATCTGTCTTCTTTGTCAGAAGTGGTTAAGAACAGTGATCGGTCATTGGGCTTGGTTATAATTCATTCTAAGATATCCAATTATGGTCAACATAAGATCACTATGAAAATAGATTTTCATCTCACTCAGATTTTATCCAAAAGTGATATGACAGGTCACTTTAGATATCTTGTGGAAAACCTGAAAATCTCTCCTATAAATCAAGCTTTTAAAGCTCAAGTTCAGAAACTTACAGAGTTCACCAGATTGTTGGACAAATTCATGGAGAAAAAGGACGATTTTGAAAAGGATATGAAATATTGTGGAGAAATCATTACTGATTTCATCAATCTTTTGAATCCATATCTTCATGTGCAGAGTACTGCTATAGTTTATCCAGCTGTTGCACCCCTTAGACCTGGTCTACTTGCCTTAGCCTCAATTTTCATGTCAGTCAGCCAAGCTCTTTCTCAGATCCGGCCAATCATTCTTGACCAACCACAGCCTAGATCTTCTACTGATCCTACATTGCCTCCATCTGTTTTTGAAGGTCTACCATTACCCTCTTTGTCTACCACATCTATGCCTTCTTCTACTTCAGCACCAGCTCCTGCTGCTGCTAAAGGAAATGAAAAGGTTGATCCTTGAAGAGTCAAGAGACTGTTTTCTTTTTTATGGGATGTCATTTCTTGTTTCCTATTTTTATTTCTCTTGTATGATCTATTCTGATCCCTTTTTAATGAAAAATGCATTTTTTCACTTTATTTCTCTCTACTTTTTGATAATCCCAAAAGGGGGAGAAAAACTACAAGCATCAGTTCTATAATGAGATATGTTAGTATCGAATCTATTATTCTCTAGATGTTTCTATTCTAATATGATAATTTTTTTAATGTTGAATTTCATTTATATTTTGACTATACATGATTTGTGATCATCAAAAAGGGGGAGATAGTTGGACTCCTCATGTATTAATCGTGTTTTAATGATCACAAATCCTATTCCTGCTAATTAATCTCAATCTTAATTGTATATCTTTCTAATGCTCTTCAGTCTCAATAATAACTACACATCATGTTTTAATGATAACAAATCTTATTGATGTTAATTACTATCTTTATTATTTACAATTATTATGCATGATCACAAATCTCACTTATATTATCAAGCCTTTATATTTATGATTAAAGTTCTCTTACTCTCTAATGATTAAACTTAATCCATATTTTTCATATTACTATTTAAGTATAAATACAGATATTTTTCTAAGTATAGAGACACCGTGATGTTTGACACAGTAAGACAGACTATCTACAAGACACAGTCATAGTCACCCAGACACCGTGAAGGACTCACCGTGACTGAGACACCGTGCGCTACTCACTGTGACCGAGACACCGTGAGCTACTCACCGTGACCGAGACACCGTGAGCTACTCACCGTGACTAAGACACCGTGAAGCACTTACCATGAACCACATACCGTGAACACTATACCGTGAAGAATACACCGTTTACATAATCACTGTGACACCATTTCTTAAATTTTTGTCAATATTATTTAAATAATGCTAACGGTCATATTTGATGTTTTTATTGTAATTAATGTTATTTAATGATAGTTATTGGCATGTCAGGAAAACGTATCTCATACCTATGAAAAGGGAATCATTCCTACTGCCAGAACCAGTGGAATATAAGGAGGATTGAGATGCAGTACACGTGCAAGCGAGAAAAGTGTAAGCAGTGGTGTGCAAGTGTGACGATAAAACAAGAAGAACTTACACACACCTGAGAGCACTGTGCTGAACAAAAAGAACAATCTTGAGAAAGAAGGAGATTGCAAGACTTTCAAAGAACTCTCATGAGTGTAATCCAACACCACTGAAGAACACACGACGAATCAAGAGATCATTTTCACTTCTGTAGAACACAAGCTGAACTACGACACTTTGTTTTTCAACAGAAAAACCAGAGAAGGACTCAAAAGCAATTCTGCTGAATCCAACGAGTCCAAAGATGCATTGATAATCACTAGATATTTCTAAACTCTTATCTATTCTCTCTAAGTAATTTTTTTATTTACTTTCGAGCAGTGTGGTTTACTCTGTATATCTCACACACACACTGTCTCCTGCACTGAACTGAAGGATATAAAAATCCTTACTCTAAAATTCTTGAATCTTGTTTACCCATGTCAACTGTGGAAGAGGTCATTGTGTGTCCTGATCTTTGTTTTGTTTCCCACGAAGAACAGTGGTAGAGGTCCATGCGTGGCCTGAATAGTTGTGTAAACTGTTGTTAACCCCGATCTAGGGTGTGTATCAAATTTATATAAATTTTAGAGGACTAAGTCTCGACTTGAGACTGAACCTATTGTTATATCTGTTGTGCATATTTAGTTTAAGTTTAAAGTATACTAAATATATCTTTTAAATTCCACAGTTATTACTTTGAAATACAAAACTATTTTAAAGCTACTTTGATATTTAAATTAGAAAGTGTTTACACTTATTGTAAATTAGTAGGTTAGTTTCAAAATTTAGTTTGATCTTGTGGTTAAATTAACTGAGACCTATTCAATCTTTGAGAAGCTAAGTGAACATTTACAATATGTATAAATTCACTACAGTTTAACTTGTTTTATAAAATGGGGGATTTTAAATAGACAATATTTTAACAGAAATTTTAATTGGAACTCAATTCACCCCCCTCTTGAGTATCCACTCCGACCAACAAGACTTAGTGTTAGCAGAAGGATATATCAATGCTCTAGTGAAGATATCTGATTTCATGGGTTGTTTAGTACATCACTGTGTAATTCTCAACATTGAACATTTTTGTGGTGAAGATAACCAATGAAGGTACATTTTTAATAAAACTAGAGAGAAAAGTAATTTTTATTCAGATAAATGGGAATAATTTTGGTATATTTTCCTTCCGAAAAACTTCGCTAATTTTTTTTAATCAGTATAGATAATAATTATAGGAATTGAAGAAATATGAAGAAAATTCTATGGTTTCATATGATGATAACTTTCCAAGATGGTCCCGTTATGTGTCAGATTTTATTTAATACACTTATAGTAAAAAATAATTGGTTTTAATCAATATCGAAACCATTTCTACCATGATATTTTTCCCCCATGTGAATTAAAATGTGACGATAAATATTTTTTTATGAAAAAAAATATTAGATGGATTTTTTAACACTTATGTGCCTCAGGATGATGAATGTATATAGTGTTAAGGATTGAAGGTGATATAGAACCTTCAAAAAGGTAATAATGAGGAAATAAAATATTTTACAAATATTTTGGTATTTGTTTTCAAAATCACCCAATAGTATGTATTATGATGTTAGGTAAGTGTTAAAGATGTATAATTATTGTCCATATGGCCCACTATTATAAGGAAAACAATAAAAAATCATTTAATTGGTTAACCAATATCCATACAATATTGATATTTTTTATATTCAATGATTTGGGCCATTATTACAATTCATTTGAGAATTTATTTTCATAAGATGAAAATCATCATGAACAAAAAATGAAAGGTGTTGCAGTTTCATTTGATATTAATATAACTATTGATTTTGGGCTGTTAATTTTATTGGGAATAAATATCTTACTTGTGTATAAAAATTATTCCAATACCCAATTTCTCATTTAATATTTTCACTAATTCATTTCAATTATATATGAAAGTTAATTCAGAATATAACATAATTAATTTATGTTATAATTATTTTTGAAATACTTGTGTAGAATTATTATTGTAACAGAGAATTATTTGAGTATTCTTGTTGTTATGAGTGAAAATATTTTTTAAATGTACATAGTAGAGATTTATATAATTCAATATATGGATTTTGTTTTAGATAATCATTATTGATAAGTATCAGCTTTAATTATATCAGGATAAGTTATATTTCATAGTTAATGAATTTTCTTTCAATGAATAAATTTATTTGATAATCAAATGAGATGGTGTGAAATATATTAATGATGGTATTGAATGTTACCTAGACTATATTTTTGAAAATAAATATATTCATCAAATTAGTGATGTTTTAGAGGTAAATGAGTACATGGGTGTATGTCCTGATGATTTTCATAGTCTTATTACTACGTAGGAGGTCGAGATTATTTTTGACATAGATACTGATTATAAGACTATTTCAAACCCACCTTATCGATTGGATCAAGTGGATAATTCTTAATTGAAAATGTGTTGGATTATTTAATAGATAGAGGATTCATCTGAACTAATAGATCACCTTTGGGTGATCCAATGTTTTTTATTAAATATAATGACTATGCAATGAATCGTTGAATTTACTATTGAGATTTTAATAAAGTCACTATGTCACGACCCAACCCTACCCGGGATCGAGCTGCAACTACCCCAAGCCCGCCTCCATAGGCCAGGGGCTAGCGACCAGCACTGATGGCTCAACAACTCGGGGAGGACTTTGCCTAAGTACTTGTACACACACACGCAGCCCACTCAATTCAGATGTACAGAGTAAAAAAGAAAATTAAAGTACCAACTTTTATAAGTAAACCACAAGTGCATCGACCTCTAAACAGTAGAAAGCAAGTAATAAAGGTAATATGAAAATAAAAGGGGAAAAACACGCACCCAACTAGAAATGTTACACAACTCGGCAACAGGTAAACAAAAGTAAAAAAGCTGGGAGATTCCCACACCTAGAACCCGACTACGACCTCCGCACGCGGTCCAAACTCCCGAACTCCTAAGCTCCACTGAGGTCATGACCAACCTGTCTGTCGTCTGCAAGGGCACACCAAGTGTGGGAAAAGCTCAAGCAGGGGTGAGTATAAAAATACTCAGTAGGATTCCCTGAAGGATCAAGGTAGAAATAAAGGAGGTACTAAAGAGGTGAGAAGTAGATCGAATAGGGAAAAGTAAAGGAGTACAATAGAGAGTACAGTAAAGAGTACAGCTCAACCCAACAAGAGTAAGGAAGTAGACTCGTCTAAACACAAGGAGCTAGAAGCGGTGAGAAGATGAACTTCTCGTCGAGTCTTTGCTACCTATAGCAGGAGAGTCGACTCTTCCAACCATGAGAAGCTAGACACGGAAAGCACATGGAATACCCTGCGTGTATTCACCTCTCCTGGAAGGAGAGTATCCAAAACCCAAGGAGTGGGTACTGGAACAAGGTATATACATATCCATATGCTCAATCAAGAATCCCAAACAAGATTGTAAGGGGATCTCCATCCTGTGGCTCAGCCCAAGAAAGTGAGTAGCCAACAGTCCCAGAAGTAAACACCATTGATGCCTAGTATCCCATACATCTGCCCTGAACTGCAAGTCAAGGGGCTCAAATCACCTCACCTTGACACTATCTGCTTTGGGTGGCACTGACTCGCCCGCACGGTTTTAGGTTGCGTCACAAGGACGCGTCTCGGTGGGGAAAGTGCCCCTCATACTTGAGAGTTCTGGGGGAACGTCAAGCCACACCTCATCACTACCCCGCAGTCGAGAGGTCTCCTCAAAGTTGACAGGAGACCCCTTTCCCAGCTCCGCTGGAGGGTAATCCCTAGAAGTCCGCGGGTTCCCACTGGAGGGAGACATGACAAGAGTCGATGGGTGCCACACTTCCCAGTCCCATAAAAGGGTAATAAACTGGAGGGAGACCCAGAAAAAGTCATCGATGAGTCCCAATGCCCAGTCCCATAAAAGGGTACTCCACTGGAGGGAGTCTCGGAACCGTCATCAGGGACCACTTCCCAGCCTAGCTAGAGGTAAACCCAGCATCGGGGACCACTTACCAGCCCCGCTGGAGGTAAACCTGGAACCTCTATGGCCATCCCTGCTGGATGGTACTGCTCGGTGAACACCGTTGTACTGGTCATCCCTACTGGATGGTAACCCACTGGTCATCCCTACTGGATGGTAACCCACTGGCCACCCCTATTAGATTGTACAACTGGCCACCCCTACTGGAAACAACCTCCTGGACAGCCCTACTGGAAACAACCTCCTGGGTAAAGGATCGATGCCCGCGTAATTTGTTGGTCACACCGAATCCACAAGAACTCTACCATGGAACATGAAGCAACTCTGTCGGCCAAACCATCGAGAACAGAATCAGGGGAAAAACACTCAACCCTTCTGGTTGAAACCAACATGAACAGGACTAGGGGAAACTCAACCCTTCTAGTCAAACAAACGAGAACAGAACTAGGGGAAAACCACTCAACACTGCTGGTCAAACAGACGAAAATAGAACCAGGGGGAAAACCACTCAACCCCGTTGTTCGAAACCAACGTGCACAGGACCAGGGGGAAACTCAACCCTGCTGGTCAAAAAATGAGCAAATAACTTGGGGAAAACCACTCAACCCTTCTGGTCAAACAAATGAAAACAGAACCAGGTGGAAACTCAACCCTACTGGTCAAACAAACGAGAAAGGAGGGACCCTCTACGTCGTGAGAGGTCAAGGGTACGCAAATTAGAACACGACATGAAAATGGGTCCCACACGAAGTTTGGCCCCCAATTCAACTCCAACCAAGTGCACAAATGTTCTCAGGAACAAACAACCACATGTACCTCCAAGTGTTCCCATATAATCCCAGAGTATACCCCGTTTCCAGCCCAAAGGCTATCGTGCACATGGCACCCAACGTCAACACGAAGGGCGTAAATGTAACAGCTCCAAATTTCCACATAATCGGCCCGGGCACGACCAACTACATATCTTAAAACATTAACTTCACTCACATTGGAGTGCACGCGATCACACGCCAAGGGTTCTCTACTACAAACACAATAATAAGAACTACTACGAGAGCACCTTTCATGCTTCCACATTTAATAAGATCACGTAAGAGGCTCCACTCGCCTGAATAGATTACACCGTTGTAATCCTCGTGAAAAAACATGTGAGATAGACTATTTACTCGCCTCCAACAGACATCTGACATAATAGTCGTTCAACACCGCTTTACGCCCAAACGGCGACCCGTGGTCCCGAGCCTTGGCCCCGAAAATAGTCGGGCACATCGCACCATTGCGATCTCCTCATAAAGGCACGTCAAATTGACTGTTCACTTGCGTGAAATGGATGCTCGGAGAAGAATATGAATTTCGGCGCACCGCACATTAGCAGTGCTACGTGGGACCCGCATCCCGGTCCTGAAGCACAACGAACGGATTGCACCATTGCAATCCTCTCAAAAAAGTACACAAGATTGACTATTCATTCGCCTGCAACGGACACCCGGTGATAAAGATGTAAATCACCACCAACTCCCCAAACAGCCCTTGTGGGGCCCACAACATCATGCATAATTAAAGCGGTAAGATTGCACCATTGCAATTCCCTCATAAAAACACTCATAATTGACTACACAAACACCCTGATCGGATGTCTGATGAAAAAGTTGTAAAGCGTTGCACGTAGCTTAAAAGACGGGCCATGGGGCCCATGCCTCAACTCTGGCATCAACACTTGAAACCACCTTGGAAAACTTCGTCTCAACGCTAGGGTCTCAATGTCGCTAACAGCACTCAAATCGGACATCGGATGTGTCTGGGCCGCTCAAAACACGAACCCCCGAAAAAATGTCAATCCACTTAACATACGCGTCGTGCCACTGAGGCCCTCATCCTGAGAGTTAAAACCCCCCCAAAACAATTCCATAATCTACACCTTGATCCTATGTTCGCACTGCCGCAGACGGCATGCCAAACGGACACACGTAGTGAAATTTACGGGTGTCCGAAGCCGAGGGGACGAATCCCCTGGGGCTGGACCGGCCTGGGCCGGCCTGCGGCTCTGCCGCGCAGGCTGGCTGTGGACCTGCGGTCCACCCGCAGACCGGCCATGAGGTTTGGTCGTCCTGTCGTGTGAAGACCTGCCTAGGGCGGGTCTTTGTTCCCCCGCGGGGTTGTGCACCGCGACCCCGGTCCTCCGACGCGCCCTGGCGAGCTCGGCCTCGCCGCTTGGAGTCAGCCGCCTCGCGCCAACGCCCTCGACCCCGCGGCCAGGTGTCGCCGCTAGGAGCACCGCTGGAGGCCGCCACCTGAGCCTGCGCCGCTTCCTCTTGAGGAAGTCATGCCACCGTTGTGAATCCTCGCCGGACCGCCGTCCCAGCTCGTTGGAGAACCCAAAACCGCCGGAAAAACACCAAAAACCTGCTGACCTTCGGCGAACAACCGAGAATGCCTCGGGACTCAAATTTTCAAACCGAAAAGTGAGTCAGAAAGCTCAGAAAATATAATATTCAAGTATGGGATTTTCTTGAAGATCAAACAACATTTCGACTGTATAATTTGGGTTCAAAGAGGGGTTCTGGATTTAAAAACTGAAAACAACGACCGCCTACCTTGTTGTGTGTAGCCCGGAGCTTCATCGCCGATCCGCACCCCGCCGTTGTCGCTTACACCTTGATTGGGAGGGAGGAGGTGGTGGTGGAAGAGGAGAAGAGTTTTTGGGTGAGGGGTTTTAGCCAGGGGTGGAAATGAAGATAGCGGGGAGAGGGAGAGAAGAGTTTAAATAATTAAACTCTTTTAATTTAAAACTCAACCCCTGAAAACACCCGCGTCCAAAACACATGACGCGGTTAAAGCCAGGTCGCGCCTAGGGTAAACACCACCTCCCGAGCACAACAAAGGTCTCAGAATTTTGATCTGAGACCTCATTAAAAAGTTATCAAATTTAACGTCCAAAGTCGCTAAATTGCGAAAACGCCCTCTATGGCATTTTTCACAGAAGGTCTGCGTCAATGAAAGTTACACCCCTCCTAGCGTAAACGGCATGCTCCAGACTCAATGGTGCCCTCAGTTTTCTAATCTAAGCCACCTTTTAAGATATACTTGAGTTTAACCATTAAACTAATAAATTAATTATTTTAATTATCCGTTTAACATTCTATTAACAGGTGAGGGGTCCCAACGTCCCGCGCCGAAATGTTTTATGTCATTCCTAGGGTAAAACCCTCATTTCGGACCCATCCGTGCACTCAGATTTAGGATCTGAAGCATCGTTTAGAATTTATCCCATTTATTTGGCATTTCCAATGTGAACGCACTAAAAATTTAATTCCGGCCACACCGGGGCTCGAAATCGCACGTCGTCTGAAGGCACTGCTCTGGAATACCATCAATAATATTACAAACTCTTTTATAGAAAAACTGGGTTCTTAAACACTATTATGAACATGTATCCTTAAGCACATATCAATGATTTTATTGAATGGATATTGAAATTATTGTATTTATTGATGTTTTTCGTAGGGTCTGGGTACCATCTGTTGAATGTGAAGGACGATAACATTCCAAAAATTGAGTGGTATACTATATATGGGATTTATAACCTTATATTTGTGTATTTGGGGGTATCTAATGATCCTACATTATTTAAATTCCTTTAAATTGAAATTTTCCATATTATTGGATTTGATTACGGTGGTGTTTATTGATGAAATTTTTGAATATTCCCAAATCCATTAGAGAAATGTAAGACATGTAATAGTTTTTTTTTTGAAACCCCCAAATGAAAATAAACTCAATGGAAATGTTACAATGTGTGAATATTGGTTTCAAAAAAATTTATTCCATGGAAATATTGCTTGAAATGATGAAAAAAATATTTAAATTATTAATAAGAGTTATTAATGAATTTATAATAACCACAACTAAAATTGTTATTCATATTTTTCATGGATATATTATTTATCCCAAGTTTTTTGTTGAAAATATTTCACATTTTTATATCCCACTAATTAAGTTAAATCCAAAATGAGTTAAATTCATCTTGAAATAATTATGAGTTTATTTCTTCAGGTACTAAAAATAATATTATTTAATGATCCAGTTTGTTCCATACCATCTACAAATAGTTAATTTTCATCTATAATGGTGATTCACTAAATAGACATAGTTGTGTCCTAATGCAAAGTGATATGGTACTTTGTTAGTCTTCACATTAGTTGAAACGTAGGTTGTTAAATTTACCTACACATGATCTGAAGTAAGTTGTTGTGGACTTTTAATTAAAAATATAGAGGAGTAATTTTTATAGAATAAAGTGAAAAAATATATGTAGATCACAAATGATTTATGTATATATTTACACATAAATATTTTGATGATAGACATAGAAGATTGATTGAAACAATAAAGGATTATTATTTCATGATTTACATTCATGCTAGAAAATAAAACAATGTAGATTATGCATTGAGTCAAACAAATAATACTAAATTAACCATGCTATGTTCGGATAATTACACTTTGGTTATTGATTTGATTAATTTTTTTCATGTTGTTTTGGAAGATGGGACATCCAATGTTTTGTTTTAGGTTTTAGTGATGTCAAATTACTATGAATGAATTATAAAATATCATAAGGAGGATGAATCATTGAAGGAAATCATATATTACATTAACAATGACAAGTTTCCGGGTTTTAATATTGATGAAGAGTATCTTTTATTATTTATAAAATATGTTATATGATCCATGTGATTCCCAATTGAGGACAAAGTGGTTGAGTGATGTGCATAGTTTCCCATTATTAATTGATCCTAGATTTAATATGGTTTATAGATATCATCATGAGTATTATTAGTGTGACGAAATGAAAAGTGAAATTGTTTAATTTAGAAGGTAGTGATTTAATTATCTAATGGTGAAATTTGAATGAAAATTATCAAAGTGGATTCCTCAACCTATTCAATATCTAGAGTTGAGATGGGAAAATATTTTAATTGATTTTAGTTTTGGCTTTCTAAAGGATTATTAGGGTAAAAATGTGATTTTTATTATTTAAAATCAATTAATTAAATTTTTACATGAAATTATGATTCGATATATAATTTATTTACATCATTGTTTATTAATGCAACTAAAATAGATAGTAATGATACATAGATGACCCCTCTCTATTGTATTTGACTATTTTTAGAGCATCACATAGAATTTTAGGAATGTACTTCAGAAATCAATAGGTATTTAAATAAATTTCAATTCAACTTTTCATATTAAATATGATGCATTGCCCAAGTGAACCATTTAGACCATAGAAGATATGATTCATTCATTTTAAATGTATTACCAAGGAAGTTAGAATCAACATATTTATTCGGTTTTTTTTATAACAATATTTTGACATCCAATATACAAATGGAATGATTTGATGTATTATTGGAATGATTTTTCACATCCTTTGATCTTGATGTAGGATAAAGGATGTTGATGGGAAGAAACATTGTAAATTAAATAGTAGGGATATTTTGGTTATTAAAGCACTATATAAATACATCATACAGTAGGATTAAAATATATGAATGAAACTGGAGGTAAAATATTTCTATTGAGGTAGGTGAACATGTCTTTCTCAATGTTTCTCCAAGGAATATAATTATGTTTTTTGGTATTAAGTGGAAGATATGTACAAGGTTCATTGGATTTTATGAATAACTAGAAAAATATTTATATTCTTCCTACCATGAAGCCTTACCTCTATGTATATCCAAGGAACAAAACATATTTATTTCCCAATTATTATGGAAATAGGTTTCCTATTCATCTCATGTTACATGCTCAAAAAAAGAATATGAAGATAATATTTCTTATAAGTAATATCACGTTCATAATATTTACCATAAATAGAAAGTATAATTGAATAAATAGATTTATCATGTTCTTTTTTATGGAAAAATAATATTATTGAAGTGAAAATATGTGAATCTGAAAATACTATAAGGGAAATATGTCCCCACATGTATAATAATTGAATAAAAAAATTTCGGTCAATTTAAAAGGGGGGAAAATGCCACAACACAAATAATGGTAGAATAAATCATTTTAATGTTTATGAATATGAAATACATAGTAATATTATTTATTAAAAAACTATCTAATTTTTCTTAAAAAAGAAATTATCTTAATTGAAAACTTTTCTTATAAGGTTTCATTTAAAAGATTAATTTAAATATTATATAATTTTATTACGAAAAAATAATAATATCATTTTTTTAAACTATATTAATTAATTTATATAAGGTGAAATGTTTTAGAATTTCAAAAAAATATGGATTTTTTAGGGAATACTAAAATATACCATTTTTTCTAAAAAATGTATTACGAAAAAATTATGTAATATAACAATCTAAATATGTATTGAATATTATTTAATTTATCCTAATAATTATTTATATATATTATATCCAATTAATTAATTTTTAATCAAATTTTTACTAGTTTGTACTAGAAAAATGTTTTTGGATTTAAAAAGGGGTTTTCTAAATACTGTTTTCAAATGCATAATGTTTCTCCATTTTAATTAATTAAATTAATCCCTAATGGGAATTTTATTAATATATATATATATAATATTTCAGTAAATATTAATTTAACTTTAGTAAATAAATATTATTAATCATCATGTAAATATAGAATAATTTTTTTCTCAAAAAATATTTCCCTTAAAAACATAGATTCACACTGCATCCTTGGGATTAATATTAATTTTAATTTTAATTTTTTTTAATTTAATTTGAAAAAATTGATTCAATATTTTAATAATAAAAATTTATAATTTTCATAAAGGTAAACATAATGTTTAAAAATTATGAATAGTGAAAACAATAAAAATCAATTGTCGTAGTAAAGGTAAATATGGGGTTAGAGGGGTTAAACAAAATTGATTTGGTTAATAATTTCTTATAAAGTTATCCAAAATATATTTTATGGAAACATTTCAAGAACTATACATATAATGTTAAAATATTATCCATTTTGGAAGCTTTTGACATATAAAATACACAAGAGCACTCAATTATTTTAAAAAATACCAAGTGTGGCCTCTCTCACACTTATAAAATGTCACTCATACCCTCCTCTATTATAACCATGATACAAATTTTTTGACAATAACTACACATATAAATTTCCCATTATTTTATATTCCTTTTTTTGTTAGAAATTTATCATATAAAGGATTTTGGGGAAACTAAAGCTTGATACAAAATGAAGGTGTAATGTTTATCAACGAGCATTTTTGTTTTTGTAGTTTCTCCACCATCATAAATTCTTATTAGACCATATATATATAATTACCTTTCCATATTATAAATATATAATTTATTTTTTTATATAATATACTAAATCATTTCCCTCTTCCATCAAATGGTTTTTGAAATCACCTTTCATGTGTGTAGGGTAATACCGCCTCTCAAACCATGGTCATTCATTTTTCAATTAAAACCTATCATAGTTAGGTATTATGATAGATATAAAATTTATATTTGATATATATGACCACATGATACCTCTATAATCATCATATCATATATTATTTTGTATATTATATTCTTTAAGGCATAAGATAATGTCACCCGTGTGAATGGCAGACAACCTCCCTGTGAAGCTATGTGATTCATTTTTCACTAATGTGTATCATTGAAGGTAATAACAACAATGGAAATTAATATATGAGATATAAATTACATAAATATGATATTAATGATAAATTTATCATTCTGTAAATTTAATATATAAATTTCATTATTAGCTATTTAGTCACTGAAAAAAAATTATAATATTGTTCATAGACGTATGGACTACCGCCACCTCGAAGCGATGTGATTTATTTTTTCAACACACCATAACAATAACGATATAAATAAGAATATATAATTATATAATATGGTATTTTTAAAATTATGATCATTATGTAATGATAAATTTTACGTACCTTTTTTCCTTAATGATCATTGTAAAATAGAAACATTTCACATGTGTATGTATGACCTAATGTTTCAAAAATTATACAGTTTATTCAATTTTCAAAAATATAGTTTATTATTAGTTTTATCACTATAATTTATTTATAAATATGAAAATTATTTCATTTTTATTACTATTTATTTATTTATATAATGACCTATTTGACCATATTTAACTTACCATATTCATTTTTGACACAAAAACAGAGTATACTCAAAATATCCAACATAAAAATAATAGATTATGTAATTGTATAGAACAAAATAATAAGTGAAATATTTTTAATAATAATCCTGAAAAAGGTCCAAAATAATTTTGATAATTCTAATATGTTTATTATTCCGGAATATAATTACACACATGACAATTTCTAACGTAGGATGGTACCAGGTCTCAATTTCATTTCATTAAGGATTATATTGATATAATTGGAAAATATTATTTTATAAAGTGTGTATAAAAAACAATGTCATGTTATATAAAAAATATATCTATTGACATGATATTTTATGTTTTTAAATAGTATTCTTTTATGGGTCTTATGATTTAAATATTTACAAATTGATAAAGTACATATCTTCTAAATAAATCTTATTTTAATTTTTTCTATAAAACAATATTTCTCTTCCATATTCATATTAGTAAATTTAATTTCAAATATTCTTATATGGACAAAGAAATTATTATTTTTATTTTTCTTTCATTAATGATAATTCAAAACAAATCATTTTACGTGCTTTAAATGAATCCTTTTGTAAAATCAAAACTGAAATGTACTATTTATAAAGAATTAGGAGACAATGAAATTTCATGAAGACATGATGATTAATTAATATCTAGGTTTTATTGAATTCCTACATGAATTATTAAATGAAAATATATGTATCCCATTGTATTTTTATAATTGAAAAAAAAAATTACAAATAAAATGATAATTTCATATTTGATAGAGATTTTGATGTATGTTTAAAGTATTTTTTATGAATTTTATGAACTATTATGGAGGAATAAAATTATATATTCATGCTCTAGATATTATTCATTATATGATATGGGTACACCAAAATAGTCCCTAGTTAGCCCGATATATCTTTTATTGTTGGTGCAACCATTTATTGCTTCAATGATTTGGGTAATGATTTTGTTCTCTATTTATTTATATTGAATGATTGCCATTTGGTTATTCCAATTGGTATGCGTATTGTAAGGGTTTTATATAGAATATATTATATGATGTACCAATATGCCTACATGACTTTCGTATTATTTCTAATTATATTTCATGGATTTGTTTTTTCAATAGTGAAATTAATGATCTTATTAAAAAATTATAATTCTATTTCTGGGTAATGTTTTTACGAAATTTATTTTCTTGGGGATTCATTTTTTCAATAGACTAATAGGATTGTTCTTTTTATTTCCATTAATATGATTTCTATGCTTATTTCATGTTTTGAACATTTTCAAATAGGTTTTAAATATGAGCGATTGAATTGAATAGTTCAAATAGAATGTTGTGAAGATATTTCATGAAATGAAACCATGATTGATTTAAAAAATATATGTTACAGAAAAAATAGAAACTAATATGAATTAAAGAATTTGTATTTTATCAGTTTTTATGTATTATGTATGGATTGATTTACAAAAACACTAATCAATGAAATATCCATAAATATATGAGAATGAATTACTTGACTAAAAGATAAATATTATTTATTTCTTACTGTTAGCTCCATATAAATTTATTTACTTGGAGAAAATAATCATTATTCAATTAATTAGAGGGATTTTATGGACCCACCGATCAATGTGTTGTCTTGGAACCACCTATCCTTGGATTATCACAGAACCACGCATCCTTTTATAAAAATGTAACCACCCATCATTGGATTAAAATTTTACCAACCATAATCATAAAATTTTCCAAGTATAATAACATAAATTAAATACATATAGCATTTATACCATCATAAACTCAAATAAATAGCAACTATTTCCTTTCAAAGATGATTATCCCATTAAAAAGAAATATATTCCAATAATATATCTTTTACACATGATTAACTACAGAAAAATATAATAGAACTATAAATATATCATTGAATCATCATTTCCAATTATAAAATAAGTGGGTTCCATAAAAATATTAATGAAACAAGATTTAACCAGGTAAAAACATCTTCCATAACAATATATTGGAAACACAATTCACTAATGGAAAAGAAATGAATTCAATAAAAATATCATCAAAAAATATATGATCCATAAATTGATAGAATTTGGTTAGTTTTATCAAAAAATAACCCCATTTGAGTATAAATAACAATACGGTGATTCTATTTTTATAAATGTAAATACTATTAAAATATCGTTAAAATCAAATTCAATGGAAACAATTTTCAATTTATAAATAAATTAAAAAAAATACCAAAATAATTGTGGGAATACTTTTTTTAGAATCATAAATTGAATCATATTATATAAAAATCGTGTAAAATAATAGACATAATTGTGATTAAATCTATCAAGTTATTAATGTTAATAATAATAATACTCTTTCGAAATATTTATTAAAGGGGATTCAAACGTGAACAATATGGAAAACATTAGTAAAATCACATGCACTACCATTTTAAAGAATTTCATTGATCATTTAAAATTTATATTGGATTTAATTGTTTTTTATAAAAGAAAACATTGTACATTTTTTTAACACTAATATAGAACTGAATGATACCTTATTTAAAATAAAGTGAAATATATATATAACTTTGAATCAACATAAATTTTATTTATTATATAAATTATGTTTGAAATATATATAAAACGTTTTAACATAATTCATAACAATTTTAGAAGAAAAATATATTTTTCAATAATATATGGTCATATTATTTCATCTAATGGAACAATGAACTCAAATAATCAAAAAAGGATGTAGATTATAACATAATTCCTTTACCACATTGATTACTCCTTAATCATAAGCCCTATAAAATAATTACATAAAATTAGTACTTTAATATAATGACTATAAATATTTTTAGGATATAACAAGTAATCTGAAAGTATATAAACCTCAATAGTGAATAAATCTCTATATCATAATTGTTTTCCTCAATAAAATTTTCATTGAGAATAATAATCCTTAAATAATAATAACATTTCATTTTATAATTATTCAATTAACTGTTTTTTTGTATAAAATTTAAATGAAAAAAATTAAACTGTAAATAAAAATAAGATAATGAAAATAATTACACATACAATTACATAATATCGAAAACAATAAAGAATCCATATAATCCAAAAAAGTAAAATTTAGTTATGAAATTCATTACCACATTGTAACCATCATACCAATCCCATTATGATGAAATTAAACAAAATTGAAATATTAAATACAATGATTTATAAAATATTCATTATATTACATTTATAATATTCAGTATATAAACCACACAATATCAATAAGTTGTTTATATAGAATATTCATCATATAAATAGACAGTTAGATGAGAAAAACCCTTACCTCGATTCTAGACATTCCATAGATTTACATTAACTGATTTATAATATTGTTACATAAATTATTTAATTTTTTAGAATATATTAATTCTTTAATACCTTATACATTAATCATATATTATATTTCCTCATAATTTCATATTTTAGTACGTAATCGTTTATGTCCTTGTTTAGTGGTTTAAGAACATTCAGATAATTGTTTCAATATAGCCTCAGTGTGTTTATTGTGGTAAAAGAATTCATTATTTAAATATATCTAGAATTATTATCAATAAATAACTTTCATATTTTTAGTCAATTATTATTTTAATACAATTCAAAAAAATATTTATGAAATATGAACTGTGTTATGATCATGGATAAGGTTGGGCGTACATACACACGAGTCATGTTTATGTTTCATAATGATCTGTTTAGAAGGTAGTTGTGTATAATTATACATTTTATAAATTATTTTAATATCATTAATACCATATTATTTCCATAAAAATACATATATATATTTCCTTTAATATGGTGATGAAATATGAATCACATAGCATCATAGAGGTTGTAGTCCAGATATACAAAAACGTCCTTATACATGTTAGCGTAAGAAATAAAATGATATATTATCATTAAAAATGATAAATATGTTATTAATATAATTATAATTTCATGTATAACACATATTTTCATCAAAAGTTTCCTAATTACCTTCCAGGAAAATAGTTAGTGAAAAACGAATCACATTGCTTTGTAAGTTCGTAGTCCATCATACTATTGAGTGATGTTATCGTTTCCCTAATGAAATTGTACATAAGAAGGTATAAGTGACTTAATAACTGCAATATAAAAATATTACAAAAATATAAAATATATTCATTAAATAAATCATTAAAAAAAATTTGAGATGCGATTAAGGAAAATAAAATACATCGATTCATGAGATAGTAGTCTCTCACACACATGAATAATTTTTTTGTGCCCCATTTCATGGAAGAGGAAATTGATTTAAGTTGTTCCAATAATATATTAACATCCCAATATATAAAAAATATTGGTTTTACATTATTATCAATGATTAATAATATTTAAATGGGTTGTGATAGCTAATATAATAAAAACACTGGTCAACAATTTTACCTCTTCTCAAACCACATATCTTGGACTATTACTATAATATTAAAATATTCAGTTCATGACCAAACAAATAAATCTTGGATGAGTTATGTGATATTAAGAAGTGATTTATTCCCATATAGGTTGATCCAAAAGGTTTATACGTTGTGAATAATAGATGTATGGTTGTGTATTTTTATTTGTGAAGTGAGTGCACAATTATAATGTTTGAATAGAAAAATTTGTTCCCACTATTTCTAAATTCCAAAATAGTCAAAATGGAGTACTATATATATTTAGTAATTATATGGTAGATATATGGAATTTAATTATATTTTAGACAGTTTTATTTTCATTTTAATACTTATTTTTATTGTTTAATCCATTGCTAAATCAATTTAACATCTATAATAAAATGATAATATAATATTCAGGACATTTCAACATAGTTTTTTATATGGAATATTCTATCGAATAAATTTTTCGTCTCTAAAATCAATGAATTTTACAAAATCACACACCAAAATCCATAATAACATATCATATATATATATATTTATATAATATTAAAACCCCACTCTTTATTACCCATTAATTCATGATTTTTTACATGATATTGTAGATAATAGAACCAGGATAATCGAGAAATCCAGTGTCTTAGTGAATTTTCTACATTACATAACAATATGATCCATGGGATAAAAAAATATTGAAATATTCATTAAAATTATTATATTATTCCTTCATAATTAAAACATTATGGGATAACATGGTGAAATAAAAAATAAAGGGGTGTCCTATAAATCTTAGTAAGGATATAAACATGGCATAACATAATGAAATTAATTCATGTTAAACAAAATGTATATCAATGAGACCTAAAAGAGGTTAGAATCATTAAAATGAACAATTATGAATGATATATTATGTTTACATAATTGGAAAATGTGAAATATTTTTACAACATAATACACGAAATAATATATTTTGTTCAAGGATGATATCCAATTAAAAATGATTGAAAAAGTATCTTAATGGATTTTTTTCACTCCCTTATACCTTACACGATGTCTTTGTGACTAAAACGTTATCTAATACATTAGAGATCTATATAATTCAAGACACACCCATATCATGATGAATATTCATCACTACCTAATTATAGTAAATATTTATCATTAAATTAAATCATTAACCAATTAATTTTACTACTATATAATTCCAATCACACCTATCACTTTCATTTCATTGACATGCATAAGTGTTCCACGTAGATCATACCATATAGAATTATATATAATAAAATTTTATTCCTATATAATGGAGAATTGAATAAATACATGTAATTACCCCCAAAACATATATATATATATATGTGTGTGTGTGTGTGTGTGTGTGTGTGTGTGTGCATATATATATAAACTTCTTTTATATGAAATGGTTATGGTTATTCTCTACACAATTGTTTGGAATAGAAAATTGTTTTGAAATTTTGAAAGCACAACGGGGGAACATAAATGCTCATGCTTGGTATTAATGATAGTGAAAGGGGTCTATAAACATTTATTAATGAAATTTAATGTATGGTATCAGGTAAGAATATATCCCAACATTAAAAAAGTTAATTTAAGATACATAACATATAATAGGTTCTTGATAAAAATAGGTCAGTGGGAGTTCCCTTTCTAAATTTTAACATGGTAACAAGTGTTCCTAATGGATAATGGGGATGATTAATGGGAGTGAAAGTGGTATATACTAATATTAATATGACATTTTTAGTAATGGTAAAATTCACTAACATATCCCAACATTAAAAAATTGAAATTAAGAGGCATATTATAACAGTGGTAATTAAAACAAAAAGAAATTCTTAACCTCAATAGGGTGATTCAAAATGCATGGGAGTGTCAATTTTGGAGATATCTCTCAAATTGGTAGAAATATAGATATGTTATGGAATATTATGTACATTAAAAATATATTTTCAGTTAATATAAATGGTATATTCAATGGGTTTATATAGTAATAGAGAGGGGAGTTCTTTATTATTTCTTCAACATAGGTTTTGGGCTGTATAAAATATAATAATCAAAACCAAAAACCATCCAATTGGTTTTCCATGGTTTCTAACAATTATAGTTAGATTTAAATGTTATATATTTAAATGAGATAAACATATAAACTTATTATCCTTTTTATGTGGATGTGAGTAATGTTCGTAATGATATGATTTTAAAATCATAAAATATATTATGGGATTTAGAAGATTCATAATGGATTTATTAAAAAAATAGAATAACCTAAAAAATATATTATATTAACTATGGAACATAGATTTGGTCTTGTATATCATTTATACAATTTATTACATCAATTTTTTTGTATTTTTACGTTATAATACACACCATATATTTTGAACGTGGTTAATTTTTACCTAAAAACATGAATATCTCATAAATTTTTGAAAAACTAAATATTGGGTAATTTTGACATAATGATTTGAAAAATAATATTAATATATTCAAAAATATGTATTTATTATCTGAATTTATATATTTAAAATAGAATCAATATTTATTTATGAATGTTTGGGTTTTTTTTTCAAAAACTATTTTAGAAATCATATAAAAATTACATTTAAATTCCTAAAATTTACATGACCATTTATAATTAATAAAAATTATTTATTATTAATTCTTTAACTAAATATAATTTATTTAAAAAACTTATTAATTCATCAAAATTAATTTTTTTATTGAATTTTTATATTACTCAAAAATACAATTAGAGTTCTATTATATCAAAATATAACTTTTATCAAACTAAATACATAATAATTTATAAAGTGATAGAGTAAGAATAAATTAAATCACTATTTCAATTGAAATTATAGATGAATATTCATTATATTAGGGTTAATTTTTTTCTACCCTTTGTTAAAAAACATTTCCCTTAATTAACATATTTTCCTATTATTGAAGTAATAAATATTAATTTAATTTATTATTATTATAATTCAAAAAAGAATTTTAACTTATTAATGAATATTAATTGTGATGGTTAAATTATTCAATACAATTTATCAAAATCAATTTATATAGGTGGAAGTAATTAACATAATGTAAAACCCAAAAAAATTATGTTAAGTGTTTTTTCTGAAAAAATGAAATGTTTCTCAAAAAGATAATTTTACATTTACTATATAACCAGTACTCTTCTTTATATGAATATAAATTCATAGTGATTATATAATCTAAAAACTTCATATAAATCATTTCCAATTATGGGTTATTTTAATTAATTTTAATGGATATTCATTATGAATTTTAAAACAGTATTGAGAATAAAAATTCCTTAATGCTAAAATTAATATTTTACTAAAATACTATATAATGATTATTAAAATGTACATAAATTAATTAAATATAACCAAGTTACAAATATCTTTACCTAATTTCATATTTAATGACTATTGTGAATTTAATATTATTTTATTTATCAAAATAATTAATAATTTTATTTAAAATGTGATTTTTCACTATTCACTTAATTATATATACATATAATAAAAAAATCAAAATATTTAATCATATTTAAATAATTATATTATGATATAAATAGTTTATATCATTTTAAAAATTAAATTTTGATGATTTTCAATAAAATTATCATAATATCATTTTTACATCAAACGATATACAAACAAATATATATAAAAAATATTTGCAGAAAAAGAGACATTTCCAAAAAAATTAATTTATTATTTCCATGGAATTTATCAATATATTTTGTGTATATATATACTTCATAAATTAATTAATCGTAATCATATCAAAGAAATAATGGTATGGTTAAACAATCAAATTTAAATAATCCTCATTTTTTTGATTCGGGTGTTTCATATCGTAAATGATTTGGAACATATTTTTATCAATTATAATATCATGTAATTACAATCTTGCCCCTTTAATAAATTTCATACTCATAACTTCAATAAGAACTTTGTAAGAAGTATTTGGACATTTGAAAATATCATTATTGAAAACTTGTATTTTAAAAAGGTATAATGAAATGTCATCTTGAATTGAAATAAAAGGAAGTGTGAAGGTAATAAAATAACTATGTTTCCAAGTATAAGAACATTATTGAGATGTTAATTCATAAACATGTAAGGTAATTCTAACAGTAAATAACAAATAGAGTGTGGTAGAGAAATTGTTATAATAAATTCAAGGACTAAAAAAGCCAACAATCTATGATGGGTGACAATACAATCAATTAATATAAAATGAAGATAATGTGATAAAATATAAATGGTTTTTATTTCATAAAGTAGGAATTGTAAGGATTTAATATATGATATCCATGATCAATTTTCTAAAAAAAATAGGGAATTTTTTTCACATAATAAATTTTCTCAATGTGTCTAAAATTTTAAATATTCATACACCCAGGTAATTTCAAACCAAGTGTTATGTATTTCCCATTGTCCTACAGTAGTTCTAGATTGAGTCTATCAAAATGTGGTGTTTTGGGTTTTACTCTTATTTAAATTAGTTCCTGATCCACATCCATATGTAGTATCAAGATATGGATTTATTTTTATTGAAATTAACTTAATATATATATCAAAAAATGACATGGATGTCTTCATATATTTAGAATTATCCCTAAGGGTTTCTCTTGAGTATTATAAACCTATACCAAAAAATATATAATATTTCCTTTGATACAAACTAAAAAAACCATCCTCTTTATTACATATTAGTTTGTGATTCATTATAAAATATTATATATAATATATCATGAGAAATTGAGATGTAATGTGTTTTTGGGAATCATGTACATTAAATAACCACATAAAACATGGGGTACGCCAAAATTATTTAAAACATCCTAAACATGATCATATTATTCATTCATACAAAATCTATATGAAAAAACCTGGTGAAATACAAAATAAATTGGTTAGTTATAAATCCCAGCAAGGGAATACATGAGGACTAACATGAAGAATGTATTACTTGTTAGACAATTAGCATATCAACAATACATAAAAGGAGTGAGAATCATAATCATGAATAATGTTTCATGATATACCATGATAAAATAAATTAAACAATGTAAATGTGGAAAGATATTAAAAATGTAATAAGAAAGATAAATAACAAATATATACCAAGAGCTCATGATGGAGAATGTCACAAGATGAATTAATTTCACACCCTAATCCCTTGCATGATAACCCATGAGACTAAAACATTACCCAATGCATTGGAGCACTATAAAATTCAAGAAGAACCAGTGGCTTTATGTATTTTTTAAATCACAAATCCCTTGAATTATTTCTTATGACTATAAAGAATTACACTATTCATTAAAGCGCTATATAATTCTAGGCTCACCCGTCACTTTTATTTCATTCAGATGCATAAGTATTGCACACAGATCATACAAAATTGAATCATTTATCATCAAATTTTATTCCAGGATATTTTATTTTTGAATAAACACGTATATTTTCCCAATAATTATTTTATATATTAATTATTTTCAATACCAATTATAGGAAATGGTTATAGTAAATCACAAATCAACTTTTTTCCCTCAAAAACCACATTGAAATTTTGGAATCGCAAAAGTGTAACATAAATGATCATTGGAAGGATTAACGAGATTGAATGTAGTATATTATCTTTTAGAAATAAAATGAAATTTATGGTTAATATGGAATTAAATTCAACAACCTGATGAAATTTAAATTGAGATAAAAATCAAAAAATAGATGCTTGGAAAAAAGAGTAGGGTGAGAGACCATTTTCTAAATTTCTGCACTGTAAGGAGTGTTCATAAAGGTTCTTGTGTGGGCCTAATAAGAGTTAAATTGGAATATAATAACACACAATTGAATTTAATAGTAAGTTTAATATGTAAAAACATGTCCTAAATGGGAAAATGTAAATTAAGGGACATAATATAAAAGAGGTGCTTGAAAAATATATGAGAGAAATCCCTTACTTTAAGAGGGTGATTCCAAGTGCCCAAGAGGATATTACTGATATATTGGAGGAATCTAGGGAAGAATATAGAGAGTTCTGGGAATAATAGGGGCATTATCCTTGTATTTTGAGTCAATTTAAATTGGACCATTGCAGGGTTTATATATCTAAAGAGAGGGATGTTCATTATTATTTCCCAAACAGTGGATTTAGAATTAGTAAATAAAATAATAAAAAATACCAACCATTACAAGGTTTCATCCCATGGTTTTTACAAAATAGAGGACTTTTTAATTATTTTTAAAGGACAAGGTATAAACTTATTAAAATATTAACCTTTTTTATATTTATGTTTTACATGTTCTTAATTAAATGATTATAAAACCTCATGATATATTATATATATTAGAGTATTCATAAAGGCATTATAATATTAATCAAATTACCAAAATATAATAATATTTTAAAGGAAAAACATATATTTTTTCTTAGATACCATTTATAGTATTCATTACATTACATTAGAGATATTTTGTTGTCATGATAGACACCATATATTTATATTGTATTTAATTTTAAACTCAAAATTTTATTTTTGTTGAAAATTATGAAAAATTAAGAATTTTATAATTGATATGTTTAAATTGAAAATAATAATATTAATTTTATCTCTATATTTTTTAAAATAAATTTTTTTTTAATTTTAAAATAGTTTCAACATTTATTGTGAAATGTTGGGTATTTTGAAAATATCATTTTTTGATTCCTTATAAAAATTACATTTGAAATCATAAAAATTATTTGATCATTTATATTTAATAAATATTTTTAATAATTATATTTTATTAAATTATTATTTATTTAATGAATATCTTAATTGATCAAAATGAATTTCATAACTTAAATTTCATATTACTCAAAAATACATTTTTCATATTATCATATCAAAAATATAATTATTATCAAACTAATTATGTAATTATATATATAATAAATCAATAAGAAATAAATATAATAAATTTTTAAATTATAGAAAATTATAAATATTTATGTAATTATGGTTTCATTTTATCCATCCTTTTTAAAAAATTCACCATTAATTAACCTCTTATCCATCTACCAAGGTAATAAAAATATAATACAGTAATTATTAATATTTTTAAAAAATTAATATGGCTTTATTAAATAATATTAATTAATTTGATTCCAAATATTTAATAAACTATATCAAAATCAATTTATAGGGGTGGTGCAATTTAAGGTAATATAATACCCTAAAGAATGATGGAAATAGATTATCCAATAATATGCAATTTGTAAGGAATATATGATTTAACATTTAATCTATAACTATTAATCTTCATTATATACATTAAAAATAAACTATATATATACATAATCATAAAATATAATTTAATTCAGTTTACATTAGTTTTTATGTTACTTAATTATAATGGAGAAAAATTATACATTTGAAAATATTGTAGATAAAAATGTGTTTTTAAACCTAAAAAAATTACTTTCACTAAATTCTAATATGAATGTTATTTAAATGCAATTAATTGAATTAAATAACACTAATAAACACTTAGTTTATCTTTGGATCATATTTTTAATAATATTGGGATATTTATGTTTCAAAATTTATCAAAAGAAATGGCAATTCTACATAATAATTGTATTTTTTACTATTCACTGAAAAATCTATATTTTCAAAAAATACAAATATTTCACCCTATGTTAATATGTTGATATAAAAAGTGGACTTCATTTTATAAAATAAATATTCTAACTGTTTTAAAAAATAATCATTAGATATGTTTTTAATAAAAAGAAATGACAAAAATATTTTGGAGAAAAAATATTTCGGAGAAAAAAAGACATTAACAAAAAAAGATTGATTATTGACTGTGAATTTATCAATATTTATAGTATATATATATATATATTTCATAATTTATTTAATAAATATCATATTCAAAAATTTAATGGCATGATTGATATATAAATATTTAACTAATCATCATTGGTTTGTGTTTTCTGTTGCATATCACATACGCTATTGACAAATGATTTCTATTTTAGAACTCATAACGTTATAGATCAGTAGGGTATAAAAGAATTAAATTGGATAATACAATTAAATTTTTATCAAACACATATTATTATGTAATTTTTATCATGAATACCATAAACTACACAAAAAAATATGAAGGTCTAATACATTTTGGAGATTATAAATAAAATATATAATATATAAAATACTTTACATCAATATTTTTTATTAACAAAAATTTATTATTATTCCCATATCAATTCATGGTATATCATAGTAAAATAAATAATAATGGGGTGATCGTAAAATCACATTATGGGAAAATCAAAGAAAACATAAGCATGATATATCATCAATAAGGGTGTAAAAAAATTAATGGTTAATAATTAGTAAATTTGAATAAATGTATTGGTGGAAAAATATAATAATAACATAGTAATATTGAAAAACATGAGATAGTATAAAAAACTAATTTTTCATAAACATATCATTCCACTTTCTCCAAAGACATCATAACACAAAAGTTCATTGTAAACAACCTTTGAAATATACTTAGTACCTCGTGGGATTAAATCATTTAATAACATGATAGGGTTATATATAATTCACTTAGATCTGGTCATAATATATCATATCATAGCATTTTTTGAAAATTAATTTACAAATTAATAATCATTTATTAATATTGAATAATCCCATTTAAATAATATGGGTCTTATAATGGGGTAATAAATCATAATAAATTCATAAATAAAATTGGTCCACTAAATATAATGGAATATTTAATATTGTAAATTATAGGTTAGAATTAACTTGTATTAAATTATTATAAAGAATCAATAATTGTATAATGATTTAATAAACAATATAAAATCATTTGTGAAATGATAAAATCTATTTTATGTTATTCACATATAACCTTATCATTTATATTTAAAAAGAAAAAATTATAATAACAATGAATTGAAAATCCCAAGAGGAATGGGTCTAACTGAAAAATATAACTATAGAAATAGAGTATATAATAATTAATGGTGATATAAATTCAATAACTGAAACAAAACATATATAGGAATGGAGGCCCCGAATAAATCCCATACATCGATTAAAAGACACAATATATAATTCCCATAACCAATGAAATACTATAATTATGTTTAAAAATTTGTGTATTTAGAAAATATTTAATAACTATTTAAATTTTTATTTTCATTAAAAATTTCACACAATAATTAGTACATTATTATCAATCAATAATTTTTTTCAGGGAAAAATATTTGAATTTATTGGAATATACCATTAATTGATGCTCATTCTTTAATTACGTATGTGCAAAGAGTTTCATTGTACATCACAATGTCATCAATGAATTATAATTTCTAACTAGTTATATGAATACTATAGAGTGATTCTGTCATGACCCGACCCTACCCGGGCTCGAGCCGCAACTACCCCAAGCCCGCCTCCATAGGCCAGGGGCTGGCGACCAGCGCCGAAGGCACAATAACTCGAGGAGGCCTTTGCCTAAGCACCTGTACACACGCACACACAGAAAACTCAATGAAAAAGTGCAGAGTAAAAAGAAAAGTACAAGAAAAGGGAAACTGCTATAAATAAACCACAGGAGTGCATCGACCTTTAAACAGTACAAAGTACAAGCTGAAAAGAAAATGGGAAAAACATGCGCCCAACCAAAAAGTGCCACAACCCGGCAAAAGGTAAACAAAAAGAAACAGCTGACGGGTCTCCCACCTAGAACCCGGCCACGACCACCGCACGCGGCCCAAGCTCCCGATCTCCTATGCTCCACTGAGGTCACGACCAACCTGTCTGTCGTCTGCGAGGGCACACCAAGTGCGGGCAAAGCCCAAGCATGGGTGAGTATAAAAATACTTAGTAGGATACCCCGAAGGCTCGAGGGAGCAACAAAGGAGGTACCGAAGGGTGAGCAGTAGAGAGAACAAGGAAAAGGTAAAGGAGTCCAACTGGGGGTGCAGTAAAGAGTAACAGCAGAGAGTCTAGCTCAAACCAACAAGAGGAAAGAAGGTAGACTCGTCCAGACGCAAGGAGCTGGAAACGGTGAGAAGATGAACTTCTCGTCGAGTCTTCGCTACCTATATCTGGAGAGTAGACTCATCCAACCACGAGAAGCTAGACACGGAAAGCACGTGGCATACCCCGCGCATCTTCGCCTCTCCTGGAAGGAGAGTAGCCAGAACCCAAGAGTGGGTACTCGAAAACAAGGTATATACATATATATGCTCAACCAAGAAGCCCGAACAATATCGTAAGGGGATCTCCGTCCCGTAGCTCAGCCCAAGAAAAGAGTAGCCAATAGTCCCAGAAGTAACACCATCATCGATGCCCAGCATCCCGCACATCTTCCCTGAACCGCAATCCAAGGGGATCACTCACTGCACCTCGACACTATCCGCTTTGGGTGGCACTGACTTGCCTGCACGGTTTTAGATCACATCCCAAGAATGTGTCTCAGTGGGGAAAGCGCTCCTCGTACTTGAGAGTTCTGGGGGAACGTCAAACCACACCTCGTCACTGCCCTGCAGTCGAGAGGTCTCCTCAAAGTCAAACCATCACAACACTGACCCGTATAACCAAGGTTCCCGCTCTGGTAGTCACGGAGGAAAGCCACAGGCTAGCCCGATAGAAAAGACTGAGCCTGGAATGCCAACAGGTGTCGCACTGCCCAGCCCTGCTGGAGGGTAATTCATAACCAGATATTGGGTGACCCACTACCCAGCCCTGCTGGAGGGTAAACCCTAATAAGATACTGGGTGACCCACTACCCAGCCCTGCTGGAGGGTAAAACATGATACATAAACAGGTGACCCACTGCCCAGCCCCGCTGGAGGGTAGACCTTAATACATCATCAGGCGACCCACTGCCCAGCCCTGCTGGAGGGTAGATCTGGAACTTGACGACGGGTGACCCACTGCCCAGCCCTACTAGAGGGTAGACCCTAAGAGGTTGTCGGGTGACCCACTGCCCAGTCTCTGCTGGAGGGTAGACCCTAATAGAGTCGGGTGACCCACTGCCCAGTCTTTGCTGGAGGGTAAACCCTAGAAGTCAGTGAGCAACCCACTGCCCAGCCCTGTTGGAGGGTAAGCCCGAGAAAGTCGATGAGTAACCCACTACCCAGCCCCGCTGGAGGGTAAAACTCAGAACTGCTCTAGCCATCTCTACTGGAGGGTACAACACTTCCCAACTGAACATGGAGTGGGTATCGCGCAACCACTCAACTCCAGAACAACTCACCCCAAAGGGGTTCAGCACCTGTTCCATCACGGGGTGCCACTAGCACCGCTACTGGCCAAACCATCAAGAACAGAACCAGGGGAAAACTCAACCCTGCTGGTCAATCCACGAGAACATAGGAATACCTCTACGTCACGAGAGGTCAAAAGTACGCAAAGCAGAACACAGCACGCACTTGGGGCCCACACGACGTGTGGCCCCAAGTCAAACCCCAACCAAGTGCACAAACTGTCTCAGGTACAAACCACACGTACCTCCAAGCGCTCTCGTATACTACCAGAGTATACCTCGTCCCAACCCAAAGGTTATCGTTCACACAGCACCCAACATCAATGCGAAGGCATGACGTAACAACTCCAACCTGCCACCTCATCGGCTGAGGCACAGCCAACCACATCTCAAGAATCATTTGTGTCACTCTCCCAAGAGTGCGTGATCACACGCCAAGGGTCCGCTACAAACAAAGTAGGTCGAACCACCACTGGAGCACCTTCCATGCTTCCACATTTAACAAGATCACGCAAGAGGCTCCGTACAGCCAAATGGATCACACCGTTGTAATCCTTGCGGAAAAACACGCGAGATCGACTACTTACTCGCCTCCAACGGATATCCGACGGAAAAGTCGCCAACACCGCCTCATGCCCGAACAGCGTCCCGAAACTCATCAAACGGATCGCACCGTTGCGATCCTCTCGAAAAAGCACACAAGATGGACTATTCATTTGTCCAAAACGGTTGCCCGGTGATAAAGCTGGAAATCACCGTCAACTCCCGAAACGGCCCTCGCGGGGCCCGCACCATTGAGCGGAATTATAGCGGGCAGACTGCGCCAACGCGTTGCCCTCGGAAAAACACCCAACATCGACTGCTCGCACGCCCCGAACGGACGTCCGAGGGAAAAGTCGCTAAAAGCTGCACGCACCTCGGAAGACGGGTCGTGGGGCCCACGCCTCAACTTCGGCCTCAACGCCTGAAACCACCATGGAAACCTCCGCCTCGACGCCAGGGTTCCAACGCCACTGATGGCGCTCAAAACGAACGACGGATGTGTCCGCGCCGCCCAAAACAAGATTCCTGGAAACACCAACTCACTTAACGCACGAGTCGTGCTACCGAAGCCCCTCGTTTCGGGAATTAAAATTTCCCGAAACCACCTCCGAAAGACCGCCTCGTCGATACGGATCTACTGCCACAGACAGCGCGTCAAACAGACGCGCCGTTTGGAAGTTACGGCCTCCCGAATACAATGGGGGGGGCCAACCGGGCCGGTCCACCCCGGCCGGCCCGGTCCGAACCGCCGCGGCCGGCTGGCCGCGGCCCACTCCAACTGAACCAGACCCGCCTCGGGTCCGGTTTTATTCCCAGAAGACCGGCCAGAGCCGGTATCCGCGTCGCACCAACAAGACCTGCAGGATGCGGGTCCTTGCACCCCTGCGTCGCCGCCGGTGGTCGACGACCCCGCCGGCGCCCCGCTCGCCGACCGCGCGCCCCGGCCAGCCACCGCTGCCCTCCGTCGCACTCGCCCGACGCCCCTGAAGCCGGCCGCCTCCGCTTTCCACTCGCCCGACCGAGCCACCGCGCCACCCTGGGAGCCTCCGCCGCCGCCGCCTCAACCTCGGACCGCCGCCGCCTAAGCCGTCGGACCGCCGGAACCCGCCGGAAACACCCAGAACCTCCCCAATTTCCCGCAACCTTCGGCGAACGATTGTGAACACCTCCGAATTCCGATTTCAAATCCGAAACAAGCATCGGAAAAAGAATAAAATCTACTTCGCATTCATGGGCTTGGATCGAAGATCGGGATACAATTCAACGTGCAAAATTGCATTGGAAGTTAAGTGCGGGAATGAAAATGCAGAACGCAACATCCTACCTTGCTGGGCTTCGTCCGGAGCTTAGCGTCGACCCGCTGGCACCACCGTACCTTGCCGAATTCGCCTCTTCGGAGCTCGCCTCGAAGGAGCTACCTCGCCGGAGGTGGAGGGGGAGGAGGGTTTGAGGAAGAAGAAGAAGAAGAAGAAGAAGGGGGGTGGGGGTGTTTAAGTACAAATCACTTAAACGCCCGCCCGACAGCCCCGAACCCGAACTCCCGATGGGGTCGAGATTTAGCCTCCCCTAGGCTAAGAACCACGCTCTGAGCGCAACGGCAGTCTCGGAATTTTATTTCGAGACCCCGTTCAAAAGTTACTAAACTTAGCGCCTGAGGCCGCCAAATTACGAAGACGCCCCTGGGGCCATTTTTCACAGACGGGCCGTGCCCGCAAAACTTATACCCCTACTAGGGTAAACGGCACGCTCCGAACTCAACGGTGCCCTTGGTTTTCCAATCTTATCCACCGTTTAAAAGATAATAGTGTTTCTCCATTAAACAAATTAATTTATTTATTTAATCCGTTTAACGCTCCAGAAGCGGGCGAGGGGTCCAAACATCCTGCGCCGACAAGTTTTATGTCGTTCCTAGGGTAAACACCCCATTCCAGACCCATATGTACACTCAGATATCTGATCCGGAACTCCGTTTAGGAGTTATCCCATTTATTTAGTGTTTCCAGTGTGAACGTACTGAAAATTTAATTCCGACCACTCCGGGGCTCGAAATCGCATGCCGTCTAAAGGCGCTGCTCTGGAATATCATCAAGAATACTCCAAAGTCTTTCGTAGCAAAAACCGGGTTCTTAAATCATTCCCTCCTTCAAGATTTTTGTCCTCGAAAAGAAAAACTAGGGAGCAACACAGGGTACTAAGCCCACACCTGGCTTTCCCATACCCTGAAGAACCCACGCACAGCTCTGTGTCACCGCACACAGACCAAAGGATTGATCCGTTCATGCGAGGTCGGCCTATGCCGACGTCGTGCACCCACTCCAGACTTTGGGGTTAGGGAAAGGTGGTAGGTTACCTCACCATCCCTTTGCACGGTCTCAAATGGCCCAAAGGCCCTCGGGGGTAGCTCACCTCCCCGGTCCAACCTCTACATCGCACGCCGCGACAGGAATCACCACTTGGGCATAGGGCAAGGCCCGGCAATTCCCTCCTTTAGAATATCCATATGGTGAAGCACCTAAGGATATCTGGTCACGCAAGATTTCACAGCTGAGGCTCTCTCATACGCACAAAAGTCGAAGGAGTCAACACCATCGACTAAAGGAAAAGGTCTCACGCCTTTTTCCTTACCAACACAGGGTTACACCTGACGCCCTGCGTCGCCCTAGTAACACCTCAAACGATGAGCAGGGAGGAAAGGAGTCCACATAGAGAGTCTAAAAATTCTACTACAAGAAGTAGAAGAGTCACAAGGGGTACCTCTCGCCATCCCGTGCTCTGCGGGATCGTAGACATCCAAAGCTCGCGGCTGTCTGTGGTCCCAACCGTTAGCTCCCGGAGCATAATGTGGACCGCCTAGTGGTGATGGGGAGATCTCGTAAAGTCGTCCCCCACCCCCAGATCCTCCCGCTCCTCTGCTAGCACCACCTCTCTGGCCACTACTCCGATCACGGCGCTGCCTCTGCCGTGGTGGTGCACTTGCTGCCTGCCCGAAGCTCCCAGTAACTCGGGTCAGGCAGTCTTGTGCCAAGTGACCTCACCCATCACAAGCATAGCACCGACCCTCTCTGGGCTGCACTGGTGCCCTCCAGCGCAACTATGGTGTACGACCACGGCCCGAAATCCACTCACAGAAGGGCATCCTCGGTTGAGGCCCTGCGCCTTTTTTCCATAGTGGTATACAACCACGTCTCCAAAACCGGCAGTGGGAAGGCCACCTGCATCGAGGTCCTGTCCTCCGGCGCCTGCTAGCTATGGAAAACGTCCCGGCTCCATCGCGCCCACTGCCACTACCAATCGCAAAACATGACAGGAATCCCTCTGTCACCAGCGTATTCTCTAGAATCCCGGCATATGTGGAAATGCCCAAGGGTAATATGACAGCACGAATCTCTCGGCGGAGACCCTGCTCAAAATTCTGTGCTCAGAGGTTGTCGTCATGGACCAAGTCCGGGTAAAAGCGTGCACGGTCTGCAAAACTATCCGCATACTCGGCCACCGTCATCCCTCCCTGCTGAAACTACAGGAGATCCTGAATCCGAACGGAGCGCAAGCAGGAGGGGAAAAAGTCCTCACAAAACAACAACTGAAAGTTGCCCCATGAAAGCGACGAATCATAAAGAAACCGAGTCACCAGACTCCACCAACGCCAATCTGATCCACAAAAAGGGGTGGCTGCCAAAGCTGCTCTCTGATCTGTCGGCGTCTGCACAAGCCTAAAAAGGCGAACCACTACCTCGAGCCAAACCTCTGCTGCCTGAGGGTCTGGCTCACCACTGAACCTCAGCGGTCTCCGCCGCTGGAACTCACGGAGCGCGCTCAGCCTACGCTCAAGCTCAGCCTGCTCTGCTGAAACTACCTGCTGCTCAACAGGTGGGGGTGCTGCTACCGGCCCACCCGGAGACAGGGGCTCGCACGATGGGTCCTGGACTGTGGCATCGTAGATCATAGGGTCGTCGTCACGAACCAAAGCCGATATCCTGGCTGTCTATCCTCGCGGAGACATCCTGAATATTAGCAAGGAGTGCCGCGGTCAGATGAGCATATATGTATATACCAATAGCAACGATGGGGAGCTGACTCAAGAAGGACAGTCAAAGACTCAGTCCTATGTGATGCACAAACAAATTTCCTTGCAACAAGTGTCTCAGCATGCCGAGTCGACAAGCGGGTTATCAAGGTCCTGGTGAATGGATACGTCGGCCGCCACACCATCACTGGACTCCCTAGCCTGAGAGCCGCTCTCGAGACACGTTAACACTGTTTCCCTATATCCCAACCAATTCCTCTTTTAGGGACGTCCGCACAATGTCCCAAGGAACAAACCACCTCTGATACCACTTTGTCACGACCCGACCCTACCCGGGCTCGAGCTGCAACTACCCCAAGCCCGCCTCCATAGGCCAGGGGCTGGCGACCAGCGCCGAAGGCAAAATAACTCGAGGAGGCCTTTGCCTAAGCACCTATACACACGCACACACAGCAAACTCAATGCAAAAGTGCAGAGTAAAAAAGAAAAGCACAAGAAAAGGGCAACTGCTATAAATAAACCACAGGAGTGCATCGACCTCTAAACAGTACAAAGTACAAGCTGAAAAGAAAATGGGAAAAACACGCGCCCAACCAAAAAGTGCCACAACTCGGCAACAGGTAAACAAAAAGAAACAGCTGACGGGTCTCCCACCTAGAACCCAACCACGACCACCGCACGCGGCCCAAGCTCCCGATCTCCTATGCTCCACTGAGGTCACGACCAACCTGTCTGTCGTCTGCAAGGGCACACCAAGTGCGGGCAAAGCCCAAGTAGGGGTGAGTGTAAAAATACTCAGTAGGATACCCCAAAGGCTCGAGGGAGCAACAAAGGAGGTACCGAAGGGTGAGAAGTACAACGAACAAGGAAAAGGTAAAGGAGTCCAATCGGGGGTGCAGTAAAGAGTAACAGTAGAGAGTCTAGCTCAACCCAACAAGAGGAAAGAAGGTAGACTCGTCCAGATGCAAGGAGCTGGAAACGGTGAGAATATGAACTTCTCGTCGAGTCTTCGCTACCTATAGCAGGAGAGTAGACTCATCCAACCACGAGAAGCTAGACACGGAAAGCACGTGGCACACCCCGCGCGTCTTCACCTCTCCTGGAAGGAGAGTAGCCAGAACCCAAGAGTGGGTACTCGAAAACAAGGTATATACATATATATGCTCTACCACGAAGCCCGAACAAGATCGTAAGGGGATCTCTGTCCCGTAGCTCAGCCCAAGAAAAGAGTAGCCAATAGTCCCCGAAGTAACACCATCATCGATACCCAGCATCCCGCACGTCTGCCCTAAACCGCAAGCCAAGGGACTCACTCACCGCACCTCAACACTATCCACTTTGGGCGGCACTGACTCGCCCGCACGGTTTTAGATTGCGTCCCAAGAACACGTCTCGGTGGGGAAAGCGCTCCTCGTACTTGAGAGTTCTGGGGGAACGTCAAACCACACCTCGTCACTGCCCTGCAGTCGAGAGGTCTCCTCAAAGTCAAACCATCACAACACTGACCCGTATAACCAAGGGTACCGCTCCGGTAATCACGGAGGAAAGCCACAGGCTATCCAAGTAGAAAAGACTGAGCCCGGAATGCCAACAGGTGTCCCACTACCCAGCCCTGCTGGAGGGTAATTCATAACCAAATATCGGGTGATCCACTGCCCAGCCCTGCTGGAGGGTAAACCCTAATAAGATACTGGGTGACCCACTGCACAGCCCTGCTGGAGGGTAAACCATGATACATCAATAGGCGACCCAATGCCCAGCCCCGCTGGAGGGTGGAACTTAATACATCATCAGGCGACCCACTGCCCAGCCCCGCTGGAGGGTAGACCTGGAACTAGACGACGGGTGACCCACTGCCCAGCCCTGCTGGAGGGTAGACCCTAAGAGGTCGTCGGGTGACCCACTACCCAGTCTCTGCTGGAGGGTTGATGATAATAGCGTCGGGTGACCCACTGCCCAGTCTCTACTGGAGGGTAAACCCTAGAAGTCAGTGATCAACCCACTGCCCAGCCCTGCTGGAGGGTAAGCCCAAGAAAGTCGATGAGTAACCCACTGCCCAGCCCCGCTGGAGGGTAAAACTCAGAACTGCTCTGGCCATCTCTACTGGAGGGTACAACACTGTCCAACCGAACACGGAGTGGGTATCGCGCAACCACTCAACTCCAGAACAACTCACCCCAAAGGGGTTCAGCACCTGTCCCATCACGAGGTGCCACTAGCACCGCTATCGGCCAAACCATCGAGAACAAAACCAGGGGAAAACTCAACCCTGCTGGTCAATCCACAAGAACAGAGGAATCCCTCTACGTCGCGAGAGGTCAAAAGTACGCAAAGTAGAACACAGCACGCACTTGGGGCCCACACGATGTGTGGCCCCAAGTCAAACCCCAACCAAGCGCACAAACAGTCTCAGGTACAAACCACACGTACCTCCAAGTGCTCCCGTATACTCCCAGAGTATACCTCGTCCCAACCCAAAGGCTATCGTGCACACGGAACCCAAAGTCAATGCGAAGGCGTGACGTAAAAACTCTAACCTGCCACCTCATCGGTTGAGGCATAGCCAACCACATCTCATGAATCATTTGTGTCACTCTCCCAAGAGTGCGCGATCACACGCCAAGGGTCCGCTACAAACAAAGTAGGGCAAACCACCACTGGAGCACCTTCCATGCTTCGACATTTAACAAGATCGCGCAAGAGGCTCCGTACATCCAAACGGATCACACCGTTGTTATCCTTGTGGAAAAACACGCGAGATCGACTACTTACTCGCCTCCAACGGATATCCGACGGAAAAGTCACCAACACCGCCTCACTCCCGAACGGCGTCCCGAAACTCATCGAACGGATCACACCGTTGAGATCCTCTCGAAAAAGCACACAAGATGGACTATTCATTTGTCCAAAACGGTTGCCCAGTGATAAAGCTGGAAATCACCGTCAACTCCCGAAACGGCCCTCGCGGGGCCCACACCATTGTGTGGAATTACAGCGGGCAGACTGCGCCAACGCGTTTCCCTCGGAAAAACACCCAACATCGACTACTCGCATGCCCCGAACGGACGTCCGATGGAAAAGTCGCTAAAAGTTGCGCGCAGCTCGGAAGACGGGTCGTGGGGCCCGCGCCTCAACTTCGGCCTCAACGCCTGAAACCACCATGGAAACCTCCGTCTCGATGCCAGGGTTCCAACGCCACTAACGGCGCTCAAAACGGACGACGGATGTGTCCGCGCTGCCCAAAACAAGATTCCCGGAAACGCCAACTCACTTAACGCACGAGTCGTGCTACCGAAGCCCCTCGTTTCGGGAATTAAAATTTCCCGAAACCACCTCCGAAAGACCGCCTCGTCGATATGGATCTACTTCCGCAGACGGCGCGTCAAACGGACGCGCCGTTTGGAAGTTACGGCCTCCCGAATACAATGGGGGGGGGGCCAACCGGGCCGGTCCACCCCGGCCGGCCCGGTCCAAACCGCCGCGGCCAGCTGGCCGCAGCCCACTCCAACTGAACCAGACCCGCCTCGGGTCCGGTTTTATTCCCAGAAGACCGGCCAGAGCCGGTCTCCGCGTCGCGCCAACAGGACCTGCAGGATGCGGGTCCTTGCACCCCTGTGTCGCCGCCGGTGGTCGACGACCCCGCCGGCGCCCCGCTCACCGACCGCGCGCCCCGGCCAGCCGCCGCTGCCCTCCGTCGCACTCGCCCGACGCCACTGAAGCCGGCCGCCTCCGCTTGCCACTCGCCCGACCGAGCCACCGCGCCACCCTGGGAGTCGCCGCCGCCCCCGCCTCAACCCCGGACCGCCGCCGCCTAAGCCGCCGGACCGCCGGAACCCGCCGGAAACACCCAGAACCTCCCGAATTTCCCGCAACCTTCGGCGAACGATTGCGAACGCCTCCGAATTCCGATTTCAAATCCGAAACAAGCATCCGAAAGAGAATAAAATCTAATTCTCATTCATGGGCTTGGATCGAAGATCGGGCAGCAATTCAACGTGCAAAATTGTGTTGGAAGTTAAGTGCGGGAATGAAAATGCAGAACACAACATCCTACCTTGCTGGGCTTCGCCCGGAGCTTCGCGTTGACCCGACGGCACCACCGCACCTTGCCGAAGTCACCTCGCCGGAGCTCGCATCACCGGAGCTGCCTAACCGGAGGTGGAGGTGGAGGAGGGTTTGAGGAAGAAGAAGAAGAAGAAGAAGGGGGGGTGTTTAAGTACAAATCACTTAAACGCCCGCCCGACAGCCCCGAACCCGAACTCCCAACGGGGTCGAGATTTAGCCTCCCCTAGGCTATGAACCACGCTCTGAGTGCAATGGAGGTCTCGGAATTTTATTTCAAGACCCCGTTCAAAAGTTACTAAACTTAGCGCCTGAGGCCGCCAAATTACGAAAACGCCCCTGGGGCCATTTTTCACAGACAGGTCGCGCCCGCAAAACTTATACCCCTCCTAGGGTAAACGGCACGCTCCGAACTCAACGGTGCCCTCGGTTTTCCAATCCGAGCCACCGTTTAAAAGATACTAGCGTTTCGCCATTAAACGAATTAATTAATTTATTTAATCCGTTTAACGCTCCAGAAGCGGGCGAGGGGTCCAAACATCCTGCGCTGACAAGTTTTATGTCGTTCCTAGGTTAAACACCTCATTCCGGACCCATACGTACACTCATATCTCTGATCCGGAACTCTGTTTAGGAGTTATCCCATTTATTTAGCGTTTCCAGGGTGAACGCACTGAAAATTTAATTCCAGCCACTCCGGGGCTCGGAATCGCATGCCGTCGGAAGGCGCTACTCTGGAATATCATCAAGAATACTCCATAGTCTTTCGTAGAAAAAACCGGGTTCTTACAGATTCAAATATTAAATTATTTACCAATAAAAATCTTGTTTAATTAAATTAAATTGAATGAGAATATTTATCATTATTAATAATAATATATTTGTTATATTATAATTAAATAAAAAATTAAATGAATTTTTATTTTATTAATAATAATATCATTGATCTAAAAACCTTTTTGAACCTATATAATAATGGTATTTATGGAAAGAACCATCAATTGAAATTTTTTTATAATCCCATTATGTAGTGAAATATGTATTTAAGAATAAATTAAAGTGAAGAAAAGTAATACAACATTTAGTAATATTGAACATTTATTTTATAATAATAATATTTCTTTTGTATTGTCAGTGATTAACTATTGGATTGGTTGTTTTAATAAGTGAATAAATATTTACAATATGTTTGATGAGAAAATTTACATTTATTAGTGACGCTTCATTTGATTACCCAATATGAATTCAGGGTGTTTCATTTATTAGACCAGAACATTAAAAACATGATGAGGGGTTGTTGGGGATGGATTTTGTAAGAGATTTATCATGGGAAATGGTTAAATGTAAAGTGGAATTTATAGAGGTGTGAAACATTTAAATGAAAAAGATATGTATATTTCTAAAAAAGTATATACATTTTTTATTGTTAACAACGACTAGGTTTATTATATATTCTTCTCATAAGTGACAGTTAGTGACTATAAATATTATATCTTACAGACTTTTAATCACCCAAAATTACAAATAGCATCATTGGAATATTGTATTTATGTAAATACTAAGAAAATATTTATTATAATATAATATAATTTGGTCATTATAATTTCATATATATATA
The DNA here is from genome assembly GCA_963277665.1 of Viscum album. NCBI lineage: Eukaryota > Viridiplantae > Streptophyta > Magnoliopsida > Santalales > Viscaceae > Viscum > Viscum album. The sequence continues at coordinate 859,150,412 of OY728152.1, read as the reverse complement.
TATGAATTCAATTTTATTATTTTTAAATCCATTATTTACTCATACTTCCATTTTAAATCATGAATAATTTTTTATAATCTATTTCATCAGTTTTAGATCCTAATGATATCATAAAAATTATAGTATTCACAAAAATAATATTATGTATATATAAAAAATATTAAATAATTTTAGAAATATACAAAATTATCAACATATTCTAATATTGGCATGATGATTCTAAAAAATATTCTATTTCATCAAAAATGAATTTATTAAATAATAAATTATAAAAATTAATTTTTAATAAATAAAATAAATTTATTAACAAAATATATAAAAAATAAATAAATTGAAATTTACAGTTATTGAAATTTGAAATTAAATAATCTGAAAAATTCTTGTGTATAACTCAAATATTTATATTTACATTTTTATTTATGTTAAATATGTTTTATTTTAAATTACATTATTCAAAATGTATACATACTATATCGATTAATCATATTGGGTCAATGGTTACCATAAATACTATTCTTGTTCATGATTCCCCAACCACTACAATTCTTCCAAAGGTTCTCAAATTTTAATTAATGAAATAATATTTAAATTTATATTTTTTTTATCTTTTAGAATAATTTCTTGTATTGACCAAGAAGAACCATTATTTTCAAATTCTATGATTTTTTAACATGTGGCGGTTGTCCGATTGTAATATTTTCATTTTTATATAGTGAATTTATTCACATTTTTTATTATAACTTCCTCTCTGAATCACAATATAAGGAAAAAAGAGTGTAGTAAGAACATATGCATGGGGATTAGACCCTTGGACCTACACCTCGCCCCACACCCATTGCACCCAACAGTCAACAACGATGAATATAGAGTATATTTATCCATTATATATAATGTTTTAAATAATGAAATGAAATAATTTTCACATCATTTATGTGCTCCAACTGTGTTATTTCATATATTGTACAAAAATTTTACCATATACAAGCATTTAGTAAGAAATTTCCATATCAAAAATGTAATTTTCATTACATTTTTGCCACATAAAAGATTTCATTCTAAAAATTTCAACACCAACTCTATGATGAATATAGGTGAGTGGAAATATATATTATTATATTCCCATTTTCCCGTGTTTTTTCTTCAAACTTATTGTTTTTCACTATACTTCAATAATTAGAGTTATCTTATTACATAAAACATTATCTCTATAAGTTATGATCTTCATAGACTGCAATATGAAAAATAATTCCTTCTCTATGGCTTCAAAATACTATATCATTACATGTTAGATATATGATATTGACATAATCAACTAGGATAAATAGGACTCATCATGTAGATGAGATAATTTTGGGAGAATTTGATGTTCCTGATGTATTAGGAGTGCTTTATATTTTTTAATAGAGAGTGATGTCAATATGTGTTGGATAATGAGGATCTAAAATGTTGTTGGAAATGAATTTTATTAAGATGACATAGATGATTTAATTATCTCATTGTTATCTACAAATATATTATAAGAACCAATAATGTTCATTGTTGGATAAAAAATAACTATTGTCTACATCTGGATGGTTAGTTTAAAAATTTTGTTGTGATTAAAGAAAAAAAATCATGAAGATTTATGGACCATCCTCATACATTTGGAATGAATAAATATTCCTGAAGTAGAATACATTAAGAGATAGCAATATATATTGACCTATGAATTGATAAATTTATTGGTTTATTTTTTTCTAAAAAAATTATGCAATATTATCGATAATATTTTATACTTAAATATGTAGAATTAAGGAAGGAACATGAAGCTAAATGGATGTACTCAATATGTTTTCTCATTTCCAATAATTTTATTTGAATTTATTATATAGAAAATTATAAATATTATTGTGAATTTTATAATGTCATTGGATGTGATTCTTGAAGATGTATAATGATTAGAATTTATTTCATTTGATTTTGAGTAGATTCCAACAATCGTGAGGGTGATTGAATTCCTAAGTGTGACTAAGTATTCAATCAGTCTTCCTATGTATGAACAAAATAGATTTTATAGATCTATGTAGGATCAAATCTTTTATTCTAATGATGAGTCATATTAAACACTTCCTATTTGTTGTTAAATAAATGTATATTGGATATACATAATTTTAAGAGTGCACATTTGAGCCCTTGTATACGTGAACCCTTTAAAAAAGAAATTTATAAGTATATATTGGAGATAAATAGAATAAAATCAAATTATCGAGTTGATATTAACAATTATTATTTATATATAAATGATTAAATGAGATTTTTTCATAGATTCGTGTGATTTAGTTTATTTTATATTAGATTAACCAAAATTTTAAAGGACAACATATGAGTAAATTATGACAATCGAAGAATAAAATGATCCTATGTAAGAGCATGTTTTATTATTTCCTTATATCTTATTATAGAAATGTTAGAAAAATATTTCATAAATTTTAATGAATTTATTTGAAGAAATGTTTTTTGAAATTGAAATTATGATTCTAGTCTCATTGACTTTTAAGTAATTATTATAGAATAAAAAGGAGTGAAAGATAATGTGGGAACTGTAGTGGGGAATATCACGATGGATTGAGCGGCGGTCCCTAAAGAACGCGCCCCACGCGCCCGGGGAGATTCAAATTTTCCGACCGTTGGCATCCCGCCGGCAGCTTCGCTGGCTGCTGCGCCTCCCGTTTCGGGTTCTGCTCTCCCGGGGGATGGTCCGTCGGCCCCTTGGGGCTCCCCCTCCGGCATCAAGCCACACAGTCCGGCGTTATTTTTCAAAGAGGCTCTCTGCGGTTCTTCCGGCGTCTCCTGCCATCCTTGCTTCCCGGTGACCCGCCCGGTCCATCCTTCGGTGTCGCGAGAGGGTTCTAGGGTTTCGCTGGTGGTTAGAGCTTCGGCCTTTGTGGAAGCCTCGGCGGAGCTCCGGTGGACGCTGGTAGCTCGATTCGGCGCTTCGCTCCCTCCCCTACCCGTTTTCAAGCGGTCTGTCGACTCCTGGGGTCTCCAGGCTCCGGCCCGTATATCCATTATTCACAGAACCTCGTTCTGCCTGGTTCTCGCGTCGGACGCGGATCTCGCTTTGGCATGGTGCAAGGCCCCTCGCAGCTGGGGGCGCTGGAGGTTTAGCTTGTCCCGATGGTCCATGGAGGTTCACAGGGGCAAGGAGCACTCGCACGCCGCGGTCTGGATTCATTTGCCCGGCCTCCCCCTGCCTTTCCAGAACGGCTCCTTCCTCAAGGCGATCGGGGATTCAATCGGTGGCTTTCTGTGTACGGATGATCGCACAAGCAGGGGAAAAGAGACTGCGGTGGCCAAGATCTGCCCAGGGTTTCCCAGGTATTGCTCTGCCTGTCAGCTCCAGGGGCATTCTCTACAACTCTGCATAGCCTGGCAATTGTACCGTACAACACGCATGCCACCCCTGCGGTCACTGATTATTTACATCCTCTATGCAATCCCTCTCAGTGGCTTCGGAATGGAGTTCTCCCAGGTTATTCCCTAATGTTTGGCCCTCTTCCGCCCCCCAACTTCTTGGCCCCTGTTACTGAAACCGCCCATAGGCCCCTCGATGCTCCTTGGATCCTGGCTGGGAGTGGCCAAGGGTCTCTTGTTTTCGCATTATGGAAGGAGGCTCGAGGCACTGTACGGAGTAGCATATGCATAGATGCAAAACCGGGTCACCCAGATGACCGGCTAACCGAAACTCCTGGGCCTTTGGCTCGGTCCCCGCCGAGCGGGGCCAGGGGGGAATCCTTCAAACCCTCACCACGTCCTCAACGGGCGCCTCCAGAACCGAGTGCGCAGAGCCCGGGGATGTGTACAAGGCTCCGTTTGGAGCAAAAACAGATCCAGGAATGCACATATTCCCTATATAAAGAGACCATGTCGCCTGGGGCCAAAGCGGGGCTTTGATATCCATCTTCATATGGAACTCCCGTGGCATCGGGGCACGGGTTAAAACCGACTTCATCCTATCGGAATCCAGGAAACACAGGGCCCATATAGTCGCCATCCTGGAACACAAACAGCACCCCGGGAAGATCAAGGAGTTTCCTGGCAGAACCAGGATGCATGGCTCACTGCATGCAGACCCAGCCAACAAACACATTTGGCTGTTCTGCCACAGGGATACTCTGGTTACACTCATCCAGGTGCACAACATATTACAACCAGCCTAACCCACGGCACGAGGACTATCCTTGTGACCTTCATCTATGGCACCTGTCATGCGCAAAGGAGGGAGAGCCTATGGAAGGAACTCAGCGGTTTCGATCCAGGGGACCTGCCTGTTGGAATTGCAAACAAAAAACTCACGAGTCAAGCAGCCCGCGTTTTTTTTTCTGCGTCATTTATTTCATGCGGGTCCGTGTCATTTATTTTTTATTTGAATGAATTTAAATGATATGGATTTAAGGATTTGGTATATCTTTGTACCGTTATAAATGCTCTGCATTTAAAGATTTGATATATCTTTGTACTGTCATAAATTTTCCATATTTAATGTTTTGGTCTTTCTTTGTACTAACATAAATGCTAAACATTTAATGTTGTGGGTTTATAAATTGATGTAATTGTAGTCTGAAATTTAAATTGTGAAATACAAAGCTTGAAAGCTCCTTTGTGTTGTGTGCCAATTTTCTATCTCTTCCATTCTTCCTCTCATATTTCTCGGCTTGTATGGCCAACAAACTGGTATCAGAGTCGGTTCTCAAGATTCTCCAATTAAAAAAGATGACCGCAATCCAGCCGCAAGTTCCGAAGGTGTCCAAGGACAACTACGAAAGATGGTGCATCCAGATGAAGGCGTTATTCGGGTCGCAAAAATTATGGGAGATCGTTACCGACGGGTATGTTGTACCCACTACGGCGGAAGAAGCTGCCTTCACAAATGAAGAAAAGACGACCCTCAAAAATCAAAGAAAGAAAGACAACAAGGCGTTGTTTCTCTTCTATCTAGGGTTGGATGAATCAACATTCGAAAAGATTGCCGAAGCAACATCAAGCAAGCAAGCTTGGGATACCATTGCCACCATCTTCAAAGGTGTTGATCGAGTGAAGCAGGTACATCTTCAAACATTAAGAGCGGAATTTGAAGCGGCGCACATGAAAGAAGGTGAGAGCATCTCCGATTATTTTTCAAGATTAATTGTTATTGTTAACAATTTGAAAAGGAATGGTGAAAAAGTGGTGGACATTCGAGTAATCGAAAAATCACTTCGATCTCTCACAACCAAGTTTGAGCATGTGGTTGTGCCAATCGAAGAATCAAAGGATTTAGAGAAATTGTCCATTGAAGAACTGATGGGGTCGTTGCAAGTTCATGAGCAACAGATGCAAAAGAATACCAGTTCGACAATAGAGCATGCCTTGGAGTCCAAGTTGACTCTACAAGAACAAAAGAATGGCCACACGCAACGAGGCGGTCATCGTGGAAGAGGAAGAAGGCGTGGATATTATCCAAGCCATCAACAGAAGCAACAAAATCCTATCAGCTTTCGTGGAAGAGGGAATGGTGGAGGTCGTTTCATGCGTGGTCGTGGAAACCCAAAGAACATTCAATGCCACAACTGTAAGAAATTTGGCCATTATGCGTCGGATTGTTGGAGCAAAGTGGATCATGATGAACGATCCAACTATGCTGAAGCATCTCATCATGAAGAAGAAGGTACCACATTCCTCCTCGCACAAGAAAAGGCATGTGAACGCCCCGATGTGTGGTATCTCGACACGGGTGCAAGCAACCACATGAGTTGTAACAAACAACTATTCGAGGAACTCACCAAAGAAGTTCGTGGCGACGTTAGTTTTGGCAACTCATCCAAGGTACCCGTGAGAGGCAAAGGTAAAATCAAAATCTATCTGAAGAATGGAGAGTCGAATTACATTTCTAATGTATATTACGTACCAAGTATGAAAAATAATATCATCAGTCTCGGCCAACTTCTTGAGAAGGGGTATGTCATACACTTGGAAAATTCTTCTTTGTCTATAAAAGATGCTTACAGGAGACTTGTTGCTCAAGTCCAAATGGCGAAGAATCGCATGTTTCTGCTGCATATCAACACAAAGGCCGGGGAGTGTCTCTTTGGGCTCATGAAGAATGATTCGTGGAGATGGCATCTGCGTTTTGGGCATCTCCATTTTAGCGGGCTTAAACTTATATCCTCTCAAACATGGTGCGTGGCTTGCCAATGATTGAAGCTCCAAATCATGTGTGTGAGGCGTGTACACTCGGAAAGCAACAAAGGAACTCATTTCCAAGTGGAGTGTCTAGAAGAGCAACGAAACCACTTCAGTTGGTTCACACTGATATATGCGGACCACTTGAAACACCATCACTTGGAGGTAATAGATATTTTATTACCCTTATTGATGATTTCAGTAGAAAGTTGTGGGTATATTGCATCAAAGAAAAATCTTCTGCTTTCACTGTCTTTAAAACTTTTAAAGCTTGTGTTGAAACTAAAAGTGGCCACAAAATCAAAGTACTCAAATCTGACAGAGGTGGAGAATACACCTCAAATGCATTTCAAGATTTCTGTAGGGAACATGGCATCAAACAAAAATACACTGCATCCTACACACCACAGCAGAATGGCATCGCAGAAAGGAAGAACCGCACCATCCACAACATGACGAGGACCGTGCTGAAGGAGAAAGGCTTGCCAAAGAACCTTTAGGTAAAAGCAGTGGCATGTACTGCCTATCTTCTCAATCGGTGCCCAACGAAGAGCGTAAGAAACATGACACCACAAGAGGCATGGAGTGGATAAAAACCGAGCGTAGCACACCTAAGAATCTTTGGGTGTGTTGCCTACGCTCAAGTTCCAGAAGTGAGAAGAAGGAAGCTTGATGATCGTGGTGAAAAGTGCATCTTCATCGGTTACAGTGAAGAGTCTAAAACCTATAAGCTCTACAATCCACTAACCAATAAATTAGTGGTGAGTAGAGATGTGGTCTTTAGTGAGGAAGAATCTTGGAAGTGGAATGATGAAGAACCAAACAAAGAGATTCCATTCAAAATAGAAGATCCTGAAGAAATGCGTGATCATTAGGAGCAAACGCCAGCAACACTTTCCCCGAGCACATCATCAGTACATAGGAGTCCAGGAGGACATTCCATCACTCCTGAAAGGACTCCATCAAGTCAAAATTTTGTGAGCTCATCCTCACCCATGGCGCCCATAAAAATGAAAAGCTTAAGCGACATTTATGAGCAAACCGAAGAGGTAAATCTTTTTTTCCTATATGCAGATCATGAGCCTCTGACGTTTCAGGAAGCCGTAAGGGAAGAATGTTGGAGAATGGCTATGGAAGAAGAAATTTGCACCATAGAGAAAAATGACACATGGGAGCTGACCACACTTCTTAATAGCCAGAAATCCATTGGTGTCAAATGAGTGTACAAGATCAAGCAAAATGCTAATGGTGAAATTGATCGCTACAAGGCAAGTGTCACGAACCAACCCGGGTCAACCCTGAACCGGTCACCCGATCCGGTCCGCGACATGACCTGAGAGGCGTTACCGATCCTCCCGGGCTGGCGACAAGTCCCAGGGAATCAACAGAGAGCAAGTGGGAACAATTTCGCCCAATAAAAATAAATAATTAAAGCATCAGAAAATAAACAGAGCAAGCGCAAAATAAATAAACAAAGTAAAGTAACTAACTAGAACAAAAGAAAATAAAATTAATCGAAAGAGACAACCACTATCTCCGTGTGACCTCGCGGGTCACTCTCCAACTCACGACCAAACGTCACCCAAGGCGAACGCACCCAAGCTGTAACCTGCACAAATACTAAAAACAGAAAAGAACTATAGATGTGAGTATTAAAACTCAGTAGGCTAGCCCGATATCTATTCCCAATGCACTACCTTTAAATAAAGAAATTTACCAATTACAGGTTTGAACAAAATATACAAAAATATTGGTTTTCACACACACACACTTCCATTTCTAAAACAAGTATCAGTCCATTGCCCTTTTTAATTTTAAAACAAGTTTAATGTCTGAAAGGAATAGTTTTATTTCTTTTTAAAACATTTTTTGCGATCAATTTAGAAATCCAAACTTTAGTTATCACCCAAAAAGGAAAAACCACACATATCTCACAACACATGCCAAGGGCAAGGGAAAAAGTGGCACACAGGGGCCAGCAACCGAACTAGACCTCTCAACTGTCCGCCATATAAAAAAACACTAAAAGAAACATGGGTCGAACCAAGGAGATCGTGAACAATCCAGAACGTACTATACATCTGACTCATCCTGAAGGCATGCCCTAACTCGATGACGTCATAACGCCCTAACGCCCGGCATAGCCCTACATGGCCTAACCGAGGGGCCCAATCCCCATAGCAGCAATAACTCAGTATTCCCCTGCTATGGGGCCACTAGCTAGTGCGTAATCTAAACTAGTGCAGCAATCGTTCTCATAAGATTCACTCACTATGCCAGGTTCCCATGTCAATACATGCAATAAACAGGGGTGCGTCCACAATGTAAATCAATCAGTCACGATGCACAAACATCACATAAAGCTCACACAATCAACGCACACCAAAAGTCACCCTTGAGTGGGTTTTTCAAAATAATTTATTTTATTAAAGTGTCAAACGGGCCTTCACCAATTTTAAAGAAAAACGTCGTTTCTCAAGAAAACCCGAAACACTTGTTCAGAAGAAGTAATTTATCTTTTAAAACCAAAACCACATTTGAAATTCTGTAAATTATGTTTAAAGGCCAAACTGGCATTCTTTCACTACTAGGTGTCTACTTGCCAAGAAAATATTTCAAGAGTTTGGTATAAAATAAACGGCTCTTTTTACGACAAATAATCATTTAAAAATTAATTATCTTATATTATTTTCTATTTATTAAAATTAATAAAACATCAAGCAATTAATAAATTCTAAATCTAATGGTGAGTGTAGTGGGGGGACCTACCTCAAGACCAAGGCGCGACGATGACGCAAGCTCGGAAACCAGGCGCGACGACGGCGCTCACTCTGAAACAGGCGCGACGACGGTGCTCACTCGGAAGCAGGCGAGACGACGACGCTCACTTGGAGACAAGCGCGATGATGACGCAACCTCAGAAACAAAGTGCGGTGATGGCGCTCACTCAGAAACGCCCAGTGCGGGTCCTAGAACGTCAAGCCGACCCCAAAAAAAACATTTAATTAATAAAAATTCTAATCAAACTAGGGTATATATATATATATATCAAATAAATATATCAAATGGAGCATAAAATAAAAGGGGTACCAATGGGGAGGGTCGCGACAGGAAACGAACTGCCAGAGGGCGTCGCGCCGGAACAACGGAAGGCGTCCGCGCGGCTGGACACGGTCCGACCAGGGGGTGTGGCGAGGGCCGCCGAACAGTGGCAATGAGAGGCAGTGCCGCTGGGGCTCGATCGCGGCAGGGGGCTGCAGAGGGCGAGCGATGGGGCGGCTGATCGGGGTGCGCGACAAAGGCAGACAACTCGAAGAAAGGGGGCGGTTGGGATGAGGCCGGACCAGGGTAGCAAGAGGGTGGCGCGGGGTGCGCGACAAAGGCAGACAACCCGAAGAAAGGGGGCGGTCGGGATGAGGCCGGACCAGGGTAGCAAGAGGGTGGCGCGGGGTCCCGGACAAGGAGGCAGCGAGGTCGGGACATGGGCATGCCGCTGAGGGTGAGCCAGAGCTGGTGGAGGCCTGGCGGAGGCGAGTAGGCTGCAGGAGCGGCTGGCGGACAACTGCGAGGGTGGTGCGGCGCTGTTGGACAGGAAAGCCAGGGCTGGTTTGTTGTGGCAAAGAGAACAGGAGGGGTCGACACTGGCTGGGTCTGGACAACAGGAGGGCGCTGCGCGTGCTGGCCAGGGTGCGGGCTACTGTGTGGCAAGATCCGGATGCAGGGGGGTCGAGACGTCGTCGGGGTTGTTGGGTGCAGCGGCGGATAGAGAGAAGGACGTGGATGGCGATTGGATCTAGCGGAGGGCTAGCGATAGGCTGCAAGGGGAGTAGGAAGGCGCTGTGCAGACGAGGAGCTCCTTGCGGAGACACGGGCGAGTGGTGCTGCAGGCGCGCAGGCTGCTGCGGAAGTGCTGGCGGAGCCTGGCGAACTAGGTTGTGGGGCTGCTGCTGGAGATCCGGGCAGGAGGCAGGCGCTGGGAGAAGGCAGGGGCCGAGTCGCTGCACTACGGAGGGCGACCGGGATGGGTGAGCCGGCGGGGACACAGGGTTGCGGAGGTGCTGCTGCAGATGCACCGCGTCTGGTGGAGGGCAAGCAGGCCGAAGGGAAAGCCGTGCAGGGAGCCAAGGTCGAGGGCGCAGTGCAAGAGGAGGGGAGAAAGTGTTGCGACCCACTAGGAGAGGCGCTGCGCGTAGAAAAATAGGGGGGGAAGGAAAACCACGTGGAAGAAGAAAAAATAAAAGAAAAGAAGAAAGAAAAAGTAAATAAATAAAATAAAATAAAATAAAAGTATAATACTAATATTATTATTATTACTAATAATAATAATAATAATAATAATAATAATAACAATATTATAAATTATTGTTATTATTATTATTAAATGTTTTATAAAATTCTTTTCAAATAAATTTATTCTTCTAACAATTATTTATCTGAATGGTTGGGAAACCGCGCACTCACCGGGTCGAACGCATGATCGCTACTAGCGATGCGGTGACCACGCACCCACCCGGACCGGATGCGCGGTGACTGCTAGCAGTGTAGTGACTGCGTACTGGCCCGAAACCCACCGAAAACATCAACGCTTCAAAAAAAAGTTCAAACTTGGACCCAACACAACTCTGCCCAACGTCACGGGACCGAGAAAATAATAAAATAAAAAAACATGGGTGTCCGTGGGCGGGGTGTGACAATTCTCCCCACCACAGACACTTTCTGCCCCCAGAAAGTCCCCAAGCCAACAGTTGACACAACTTGTGTTCATTCCCAGACAAAGTCATAGAGGACCGAGACCTTCGGGGTAACCATTCCCAACAAACGTCACACCCGACCAAATCAAGAAAAACCACTGCCCGAGATTGAGGGGATAACATGAGAGAGTTCTCCCCATCACAAGAATTTACTAATACAAAAACCCTTGAAATCCGAACAAACTACCCCCAGGGGGGGGGGCAACACGGGAACTCCCAAACAGAACTCATTCATTTTCCCCACATGGACTGAACAACACACCTGAGAATTTGATGGAAAGATTGATACAGAACAACCCAGCAACTTGAGGATGGGAAATTAACTCAACACCTCCCATTAATTTCATGAAACAAACACTTCCCTAACAAGCACAGCTAGGACCAACTCAAAATCAGAACAGGTCCATCTATTCACAGGCCCACACCATTCAGAGAGACCAAACAACTTAAGAACCACACTGAGGGTAGACAAGACCGCTTGGATTGTGGGCGAATGAGCTCATCACGCCACCACAACAAGGATGAGTTTATGATGAAGACAATAATATAACAAGGGAAAGGGAATTAATCCAGGGATAAAGAATTAACTAAACCCCACACACACCAACCGAATAAAATCCTTACCACAACCAGAGACTAGGGAATTCCTAGCCCGAACTCAGAAAGGACCCCGAAACATCGCCCGTTAATATCACAAAACCAAACATCCCCCCTAACGAACACAATTGAGACCCAACTCAAAATTAGAACAACCCATTTATTCGCGGGCCCAACACCCTTCAAGGAAATATGAACGATTTGAAAACACACTGAGAACAGATAAGACCGCTTAGACTGTGGTAGAAAAAGTTCATCACATCACCACAGCTATGATGAGCTTACAATGGTGACAAGAACAGAACAAGGAAACTTTGGATATTTCCCTCCCAAAGATGAAAACATTACTCGGACCGAGGTTCCACACACCCTCGACAACTCCTGACTGTGCGCGAGCTTCACCCCGAGACCTGTGGTTGGGGCCCTGATGACTGAAGCTTATCCTGCCTCACAGTCAGGCATTTCCATCTTCTGGTCTCTAACTCCTTTCGTTTGATGATTCAAACAACCACGATGGTCGTACATTTTAAAAGGGATGCAACATGATGGCTTAGAATGTCCAGACTGGCCATACTGGTGGCACACAAAAGATTGGTCCGACGAACTAGGAGCTGGTACCGATGAGGATGATTCTATGGAGACAGGTTCCACCGGCCCGCACTCTTTGCCAGATGAGGAACCTTCACGGAAGCCGACCACCGTTAATCACACCCAAAACTCTAACGACGATGAGAAATTTCATCTTTACTAGTCCAAAACTGAACCCTCAAATAACTCTAGGGCGGTACGAACCTTAACTATCCTGGGAGTTCCCAACAACCTGAAGACACACTATCATTCAGAACTATAAAACTACCTCTAATAGACTTCGACTACCTCGATAAGCAAGAAACACACAAAAGGAACTGAGAACTGAGAATAACTTATTGACAACTTTGGGAGGCTTTCTGGGCGGCATACTCATGGTAACACGAAAAACACCATCGAAACCAGCATCAAGCCAAAACTCAATCTAGGAAACAACACAAGCCAAGGGAAATAGGCCCATAATCCAAACATATACAACACAAGGAGGAATCACTTTTCGAAAACCGTTATTTCTTTAAAATTTTCAAAACTCACCTATGGCACCTTATGAACCATCACATGTGCATTTATTCAATCTCGCTCACAACATCTGTGAACAAGTGCCCCCACACACTTTCCATACATACCCACGCACGTGTGACCCTCCATAAGGAGTGCCAAGGTTCAAAAACTTATTTTTCCTTACCAAATCCAAGCACATACCAAGTTTTACCCTACCAATACACCTTCTCATTAAAAAAACCACTTTAGTAATTTCAAAAACAATTTGGAAGAAAAACTTTTCCATTAAAAAAACAATTTCACTTTTAACGCACACTCAAATCAACTGAGACTAAAACAAAACAGAAGCAACAATAACCCACTGGAATGCGAAACTAGTGCATATGTCTGACCCAGCGACATGGTGGTGAGCCATGCCCCAAGTAAGGCATAACACTATGAGGACCTTAAATCGGGCACTTGGACTCCACATGGGTCACCACCCCATGTGAGACCACAAGGTGAACCGATTCACCTCCATTCTCATCCATCAATCCAAAGCAACCAAAGATAAGAGACTCAAATCTCGGACTAACCCTGGTAACTCAGGTCTCGTCACAAGTGGTGGTGATCAGGCACCGACCTGTAACCTACCTCCTAAGCCCCGACAGTCCTAATCTCCATCTACTAGACATCCCAAATAACAAAGGGAGCTCTGAAAAGAAAGGTCTGCTAAGGGCCGACCTGCCTCTGATACCATTTTGTCACGAACCAACCCGGGTCAACCCTGAACCGGTCACCCGATCCGGTCCGTGACATGACCTGAGCGGCGTTCCCGATCCTCCCGGGCTGACGACAAGTGCCAGGGAATCAACAGAGAGCAAGTGGGAACGATTTCGCCCAAGAAAAATAAATAATTAAAGCAGTAGAAAATAAACAGAGCAGCGCAAAATAAATAAACAAAGTAAAGTAAGTAACCAGAACAAAAGAAAAATAAAAATAACCGAAAGAGACAACCACTATCTCCGTGTGACCTCGCGGGTCACTCTCCAACTCACGACCAAACGTCACCCAAGGCGAACGCACCCAAGCTGTAACCTGCACAAACACTAAAAACAGAAAAGAACTATAGGCGTGAGTATTAAAACTCAGTAGGCTAGCCCGATATCTATTCCCAATGCACTACCTTTAAATAAAGAAATTTACCAATTACAGGTTTGAACTAAATATACAAAAATATTGGTTTTCACACACACACACTTCCATTTCTAAAACAAGTTTCAGTCCATTGCCCTTTTTAATTTTAAAACAAGTTTAATGTCTGAAAGGAATAGTTTTATTTCTTTTTAAAACATTTTATGCGATCCATTTAGAAATCCAAACTTTAGTTATCACCCAAAAAGGAAAAACCACACATATCTCACAACACACGCCAAGGGCAATGGAAAAAGTGGCACACAGGGGTCAGCAACCAAACTAGACCTCTCAACTGTCCGCCATATAAAAAAACACTAAAAGAAACATGGGTCGAACCTAGGAGATCGTGAACAATCCAGAACGTACTATACATCTGACTCATCCTGAAGGCATGCCCTAACTCGATGACATCATAACGCCCTAACGCCCGGCATAGCCCTGCATGGCCTAACCGAGGGGCCCAATCCCCATAGCAGCAATAACTCAGTATTCCCCTGCTATGGGGCTACTAGCTAGTGCGTAATCTAAACTAGTGTAGCAATCGTTCTCAGAAGATTCACTCACTATGCCAGGTTCCCATGTCAATACATGCAATAAACAGGGGTGCGTCCACAATGTAAATCAATCAGTCACGATGCACAAACATCACATAAAGCTCACACAATCAACGCACACCAAAAGTCACCCGTGAGTGGGTTTTCCAAAATAATTTATTTTATTAAAGTGCCAAACGGGCCTTCACCAATTTTAATGAAAAACCTCGTTTCTCAAGAAAACCCAAAACACTTGTTTAGAAGAAGTAATTTATCTTTTAAAACCAGAACCACATTTGAAATTCCGTAAATTATGTTTAAAGGTCAAACTAGCATTCTTTCACTACTAGGTGCCTGCTCGCCAAGAACATATTTTGAAGAGTTCGGTATAAAATAAACGGCTCTTTTTACGAAAAATAATCATTTAAAAATTAATTATCTTATATTATTTTCTATTTATTAAAATTAATAAAACATCAAACAATTAATAAATTCTAAATCTAAAGGTGAGTGCAGTGGGGGGACCTACCTCAAGACCAAGGTGCGACGACGATGCAAGCTCGGAAACCAGGTGCGACGACGACGCTCACTCAGAAACAGGCGTGACGACGGCGCTCACTCGGAAGCAGGCGAGACAACGATGCTCACTTGGAGACAAGTGCGATGACGACACAACCTCAGAAACAATGTGCGGAAATGGCGCTCACTCAGAAACGCCCTGCGCGGGTCCTAGAACGTCAAGCCGACCCAAAAAAAACATTTAATTAATAAAAATTCTAATCAAACTAGGGTAAATAAATAAATAAATAAATATATATATATATATATATCAAATAAATATATCAAATAAATATATCAAATGGAGCATAAAATAAAAGGGGTACCAATGGGGAGGGTCACGACAGCAAACGAACCGCCGGATGGCGTCACGCCGGAACAACGGAAGGCATCCGCACGGCTGGACACGGTCCGACCAGGGGGTGCGGCGAGGGACGCTGAATAGTGGCAATGAGAGGTAGTGCCGCTGGGGCTGGATTGTGGCAGGGGGCTGCAGAGGGCGAGCGATGGGGCGGCTGAGCGAGGTGCGCGACAAAGGAAGCCAGCCCGAAGGAAGGGGGCGGTCGGGATGAGGCCGGACCAGGGTAGCAAGACGGTGGCGCGGGGTCCCGGACAAGGAGGCAGTGAGTTCGGGACACGGGCGCGCCGCCGAGGGTGAGCCAGAGCTGGCGGAGGCCTGGCAGAGGTGAGCAGGCTGGAGGCGCGACTTGCGGACATCGACGAGGGTGGTGCAGCGCTGTTGGACAGGAAAGCCAGGGATGGTTTGTTGCGGCAAAGAGAACATGAGGGGTCGGCACTGGCTGGGTCTAGCCAACAGGAGGGCGCTGCGCGTGCTGGCCAGGGTGCGGGCTGCTGTGTGGCTAGAGCCGCATGCAGGGGGGCCGAGACGTCGTCGGGGCTGCTGGGTGCAGTGGCGAATAGAGAGAAGGACGTGGATGGCGATTGGATCTGGCGGAGGGCTGGCGACAGGCTGCATGGGGAGCAAGAAGGCGTTGTGTAGGCGAGGAGCTCCCGGTGGAGACACGGGCGAGCGGTGCTACAGGCGTGCAGGCTACTGCGGAAGTGCAGGCGGAGCCTGACGGACTAGGTTGCGGGGCTGCTGCTGGAGATCCGGGCAGGAGCCAGGCGCTGGGAGAAGGCAGGGGCCGAGTCGCTGCACTGCGGAGGGAGACCAGGATGGGCGAGCCGGCGGGGACGCGGGGTTGCGGAGGTGCTACTGTAGATGCGCCGCGTCTGGTGGAGGGCAAGCATGCCGAAGGGAAAGCCGGGCAGGGAGTCGAGGTTGAGGGCGTAGTGCAAGAGGAGGGGAGAAAGTGTTGCGACCCACTAGGAGAGGTGCTGCGCGTAGAAAAATAGGGGGGAAAGGAAAACCGAGTGGAAGAAGAAAAAATAAAAGAAAAGAAGAAAGAAAAAGTAAATAACTAAAATAAAATAAAATAAAAGTATAATACTAATATTATTATTATTACTAACAATAACAATAATAATAATAATAATAACAACAATATTATAAATTATTGTTATTTTTAATATTAAATGTTTTATAAAATTCTTTTCAAATAAATTTTTTCTTCTAACTATTATTTATCTGAATGGTTGGGAAACCGCACACTCACCGGGTCGAACGCATGATCGCTACTAGCGGTGCGGTGACCACGCACCCACTCGGACCGGATGCGCGGTGACTTCTAGCAGTGCGGTGACTGCGTACAGGCCCGAAACCCACCGAAAACATCAACGCTTCAAAAAAAAGTTCAAACTTGGACCCAACGCAACTCTGCCCAACGTCACGGGACCGAGAAAAGAATAAAATAAAAAAAACATGGGTGTCCGTGGGCGGGGTGTGATAGCAAGGCTCGTAGCAAAGGGGTACAAACAGAAGTATGGGGTGGACTATGAAGAAGTCTTCGCTCCGGTTTCTCTCCTTGACACTGTGAGAATGATTATCTCTCTTGTTGTTCATCACAATTGGATGATCTACCAATTGGATGTGAAGTCTGTATTCCTGAATGAAATTCTAGAGGAAGTGGTCTATGTAGACCAGCCTGAAGGCTTTTTTATACAAGGGGAGGAAGAAAAAGTGTATCGACTGAAGAAAGATCTTTATGGGTTGAAGCAGGCTCCTCGTGCTTGGAATGCACGCATTGACAGCTATCTTCGAGAGAACAGCTTCACCAAATGTCCATATGAGCATGCAGTTTACATCAAGAAGAATGGTCGTGGCGATATTCTCATTTCATGCTTGTATGTTGATGATTTGATGCTTACAGGGAATAGTCGATAGATGGTCGATGATTTCAAGAAGGCTATGTTCAAGGACTTCGAGATGACCAACGAAGGTATCATTTCCTACTTTCTGGTCATAGAAGTAAAGCAACAACATGGAGGCATCTATATTTCTCAGAAGAGTTATGCTAAGGAGTTACTTGAAAAATTCAAGATGGCCAATTGCAATGCTGTAAACACACCTGTGGCAATGAGTTTAAAACTGACAAAAGATGGAGAATGAAGAAGTGTTGACTCGACTCTGTTCAAGAGTCTGATTGGAAGCTTGAGGTATCTCACAATCACAAGGCCTGATATTGTCTATAGTGTTGGGTTTCTAAGAAGTTACATGGAAGCCCCAAACGAGTCACATTGGCTAGTGGCGAAACATATCCTCAGGTACGTTAAATGAACGATGGATTTTGGTCTTTTTTATCCATACAATGAAGAAACAAATCTGCATGGATACTCAGACAATGACTGGGGAGGTGACCAAGATGAATGAAAAAGAACCACTGGGTATGTATTTTTCCTTGGATCGACTGCTTTCACATGGAATTCAAGAAAGCAAAGTGTTGTCGCCTTGTCTACATGTGAAGCAGAGTACGTGGCGACATCATCCACTGTTTGTGAGGGAATCTGGTTGAGAAATTTGCTGAAGGAGTTGAAGCATCCGTAGGATGGATCCACAGTGATATATGTGGATAACAAGTTGACAATTGAACTTGCCAAAAATCCGGTGCAGCATGGAAGAAGCAAACATATTGATACCCGATTCCATTTTCTGAGAGATCATGTGAAGCAGAAAATGATAAAATTGGAATATTGTCATACTACGGAACAAGTGGCTGATATTTTCACAAAGGCATTACCGACAGATGCATTCAAAAGACTCAGAACGATGCTCAGAATGAAGCCGGTTTTTGTTTGAATGGGAGTGTTGGAATTGCAAAAAAAAAACCCACGGGTCAAGCAGCCCGCATTTTTTTTCTGCGTCATTTATTTCATGCGGGTCCGCGTCATTTATTTTTTATTTGAATGAATTTAAATGCTATGCTTTTAAGGATTTGGTATATCTTTGTACCGTCATAAATGATCTGCATTTAAAGATTTGGTATATCTTTGTACTGTCATAAATTCTATGTATTTAATGTTTTGGTCTTTCTTTGTACCAACATAAATGATAGGCATTTAATGTTGTGGGTCTATAAATTGATGTAATTGTAGTCTGAAATTTAAATTGTGAAATACAAAGCTTGAAAGCTCCTTTGTGTTGTGTGTCAATTTTCTACCTCTTCCATTCTTCCTCTCATATTTCTCAGCTTTTATAGCCAACACTGCCTTGGATCATCAGGGGTGACTTCAAAGTGGTAACAGAGCTGGCAGAGAAGAAAGGGAGAGGCGGCTTCCCCAGAAAGGCGAGCATGGACTTCGTCCAGTTCATGGATGGCAATGGATTAATGGATATGGGGTATGTGGGTAACCCTTTCACCTGGTGTAACAACCAACGCGGGAGTAGCAGTTGCTGGAGCCGGCTGGACCGTTGCCTTGCTAACATCCACGCTCTGTCCATATTTCCAAAGGCCAAGGTCAGCCACCTTGTTCGCAGTATATCCTACCACTCGCCGCTTCTCCTTTTTCTGTCCCCAGCACATGCCATGAAAGATTGTTTCAGGTTTAGTAGTCGGTGGAACGATAACCCGGGTTACCAATAAGTGGTCAGGGAAGTTTGGAGAGAACCGGCTCAGGGCCGCTCATGGATGGACCTCCACAACAAGTTGAGGAAGATGAAGAAGAGGCTGCAAGTGTGGGCTAGGGATCTTCCTCCTGTCGATCAAAATATGGAAGAGATTAGGAGGGACGTGGAATGCTTGGAGACCGAACTGGAGGAGGACTGGAATGATGTGGTGTTTGATGAGCTACTTGATAAAAAAACCACCTGGCTGATATGCTTCTGACCAAGGAACGTCGGGCAAGGGAGGACTCGAAGATTAAATGGCTCCACGAGGGTGACAAAAACATGGGCTTTTTTAATGCCAGTATCAAGGAGAGGCGAAGGCCAATCCAACCCAACTTACTTCTGGATGACAACACGTACACTGATGACAACAACATGGTAGGGGACATGACTCATAGTTATTTCATAAACCTCCTGCCAGGCCCTAATTCCACAATGCATAATGGATATCCAGAAGGGGGTGAGGAGTTTTGGGGGGATGTTCCTAGCCTCGTCTCCGCCCATGAGAGTGCATCTATCGAACGAGTCCCTGGGGAGGAAGAGATCCATGAGGCCATGTTGAGGCTCAACCCCGAGAGTGCACCCGGCCCTGACCACTTCCCAGGTATGTTCTACAGGGGATCTTGGAATGTGGTTAAAGATGACATTTCTACTGCAATACTGGACTTCTTCCAAGGCGGTGGCCTCCCCCACGTGGCTTATGCTACAACCCACGTACTCATCCCAAAGACCAAAGTTCCCTCTTTCCTCCTCCACTATCGACCGGTAAGCATGTGCAATTTACCGTACAAGATTCTAGCCAGTATCCTCAACGTGCGGCTGTCTTCTCTTCTACCACAGTGGATTGCACCTGAGCAACTTGGCTTCGTTAAGGGGCGCTCGATGCAAGAGGCCATAGCCCCGTCACAAGAAATGCTGAGGGATCTGAATATCAAAATGCATGGCTCCAACATAGCTATCGAGGTGGAAATGAATAAAGCTTATGATCATATGGAATGGGGATACATCAATAGTGTATTGGCGAGACTGGGCTTCTCGTCTTGGGCATGCGACCTCCTGTTCACGTGATACAACTCCTCCTAGATGGCTGTCACATTCATGGGGAGGAGCTTGGGCTTCTTCAAGGCAACTCGTGTCCTGCGTCAAGGTGACCCCATCTCACCCAGCATCTTCATTATCGCGCAGGATATTCTCAGCCGGATGATCAACATAGAGATCTCCAATGGTGCCATCCAACCTTATCCCAGGAAATGGAATCTTCCGTCGATTTCCCATCTGATTTTTGCCGATGACACATTCATCTTCATGAATGCTGGAAAGAAGTCGATGCCGGGGATCACCCGGATCCTTGATGCATACATTCACTGGAGTGGACAAAGAATCAACAAGGAGAAAAGCCAATTCTATATCTCAAGTAGCTGTGACAACAGGAGGGCTACACATTTGAGTAGCAGGCTGGGCATGCAGCGGGACGCCTTTGCCATGGATTATCTAGGCACACCAATTTCCTCCGTTAGGATGCAGATTCAAGACTTGGACCAGGTTGTAAGAAAAATTACGGGGCGGGTGCTCAACTGGAAGAACTATTTCCTCTCCTTCGGAGGCCGGATTGCGCTCACCAACATTTTCCTATCGGCGATACCTGTACATGCTATGGTAGCCTCCAATGTACCTAAAGGGTCATTAATACTATTGATAACATGCTCTCTAAATTCATCTGGGATGCCGCTTCGGAACGAAAGTGACGCTGGGTCACTTGGGAGCGGATGGAAACCCCTATCCAGGACGAAGGTATCGACGTGAAGAGTTTAGCAGTTACCATCCACAGCATGCATGAAAAACTGGCGTGGGCCGTGATTGAGGAGCGCACGTTGTGGGGAAGGACCATGTCGCATAGCCTCGATGGGAGAAAAGACAATGCACCCCTTCACAGTTCCCCCCTCTGGACCTCATTCAGCAGCCTCATCCTGACCCTTTTCCAGAACTCCCAATAGATCGTTGGAGAGGGGAGCATCCATTTCTTGCATGAAAACTGGGCTGGCGACGTGATCGGCTTCCCCGGTTTCCCCGCTCCCAACACAAGCTTCAAGGAGGCGAGCCTCCACCCTTAGTTCATCAGGCTGGTTCTGGATAAAGAACAACAAGAGGCCTATGATATGATCATCCTCAACTCGGAGGCGGACATGTGCGTGTTCACCCCTTCATCTTCAGGGTTCTTCACCATGCAGGATTTCAGACGGTTGACCACCTCCCAGCCCCAAGTCGATAGGTGGCATGCGATCATATGGTGTATGAAAATACCCATGAAATATGGATTCCTAATATGGAGGATCAGGAACCAAGCCATCCCGTCGGATGACAACATTAAAAAATTGGGGATCAAGATGGCCTCAAGATTCCATTGCTGCAGCAGCAGCCATGAGGAGACCACACAACACCTATTCTTTAACGGCGGATGGGCTCATGAACTGTGGAGTTTATTTGGTGGTTTCACAGCGTACCAGGACCGGGACCTTCATGATGATTCCTTTGTTGAGTGCTGGTACAGGGGAGCGGACAGTGCGGGACCAGAAAGAACGGCGAGGACAATCATTCTCAATGTAGGATGATGGAGTTTATGGAAGGCCAGAAACCGTGCAAGATATGAGGGGACTAGGCCTTCGGGTGATCAATCATTGTGTGAACAAGGAAACTAGTAGCCGACTGGGTCACCCACATCAGCAGCTAGAGAGATGCACCCTCGCTCCGGATCATGCACGATGTTTCGCCTACCCCTCATCCCACGCAGCAGGGCTATTGGGTGCGCTGGATACCCCCGACAGATGGCCTCAAGTTGAATACTGACGGCTCCTGCTCCTCGGGTGTCATACGAGGAGGCAGTGTAGTGAGGGACTACATAGGAAGTACGGTCCTGGCCTTCATGACCCACTATGAGAGGGGGAACTCATTACAAGACAAGGCCAACGCAGTCCTAACCGGGCTCACTCTTTCCATACAAATGCAGGTCCGTCTCTCTCCGGTGGAGACCGACTCAATGACCATTCACAATGCCTTTCATGGAGGAGGATCCTGACCTTAGTCGATAGCTTACATCATTAGGAGGTGCATGACGCTCTTATCCAACAATTTTAAAGTCACCCATACCTGGCGAGAGGGGAACAAAGTAGCAGACCACCTTGCTCCTCAGGAAGGACAAGCTTTTGAGGTCACATGTCTCTATAACATTTCTTGTTTTAAACCCGATGGGGTGAACCTGATTAGAGGGGATGCCATTGGCTTGCATTACTCCAGACCTCCTTAGATCCCTACCGCTCATTGTCCCTTGTCCTCTGCCCTTGCCTTTGTCCTGGGCTTTGGCTGTTTCTTACGAAAATAAAAATATACAATGATGAAAAGGAGTGACTTTCATAGGAATAATTCCCACTATAGTCAAAAAAATGTTTTTAGTACTATAATGATAATGTAGAATGAATTATATTAAAGTAAATAGTATCAAAAAATAATATTTTATTGTTAAGGTGAATTGATAATTCACCCATAACAATAGAAAAGGGGGTGTCCAATTACTACCATTGAATTTTATATGCATAAATGAATTAGGATATGTAATTGTTTTTGATTCAATCATCGGCATGTGCATATGTCTGTGGGGATGTGCTATTTATTTGTTTTCCGACATACCCATTTAAAAATGTGGGTGACATTCATTAATTATTCAGATATGTTTTCTCTATGATCGAGAGGGGATGATGGGATGTCATCCTCTCCTTATAGGGATTTATCCTCAGAGTTTGTCCCATAGTTTGGGTCTTCCCCAAAGATTAAGATGATTTTTATGAATCTATTCCTAGTTCCACATCTTTGTGGATGCCCATTAATTACACTGCTTCTGTCAAGACATTCCATGGGGTCATGTCAAGGCAGCAACCTTCAGTCATGGGAGTAGTTCCAATGGGCATTGCTAGCATGTCTGGGCACTAGAACACTAGTACACCTAGATTTTCCCTTTATGAAAGGGATTATCAAGGGTGTGGAAGACCAAGGCATCCCACATTGAGTGCGGGGAATTTTAATCCATCGGTATGTCTCCATGGTTTTCCTCAGCATCCCATTTTCATGATAGGTTATACCGCGTGTTTCATGTATAGAAGAGATAGATCAGACTGATCAGAACCTTAATAAGGGCTGATCAGATGGGAACATACATTGGTGGGATAACATGAAACGTTTACTATATGCGAGGATCAATAATCCGAATAAGGATGGATATGAGGTGTGTGTCCTGTATAGGGCATATATCACACTGTGAAGGCTGATCTGGACTCCTCAAAGGGAAGATCAGAGGATGATTGGGTCCCGAAAAAGTGGAAAACAATGTTTACAATTAGATGGGATTAAACATTGTTAAGGCCTTGTACACACCCTATATAGAAGATAGGGATCGAAAACCACATAGTTCTAGAGGGTAAAACATGGTATTAGGGGTTACACAATGGAAAACAACCCAATGACATGTCGAGGATTACACGTGGTTAACAACCCTGGTGATACAAAAGAGAAATGCGATGAATGGGGCTTACACATTGTTCGCTGTCCGAATTGGTGGCATGATTTCACCAGGATGTGGTGGCCCAGTCAGAATTAGGATGGATATGTATGGAGTGTCCAAGTATGGAATGATTGGGGGTGGAACTGAGGATCATTGAGATGGAGATGGTGTTGAGATTAATCCTCAAAGAGGATTCCTACATATCCCCATGACATGGAATCAATGTCAACATTGTTTGGGAATGGGGTGATGAGTCACCTGAGGAGGCGACTCAGGAGAATAGACGCATGGATGTGGACATGAAGGGACTTGAACCAACAAGTTAAGGCATGATCTTCCTGAACAAAAAGTCACAATGGAGTGACTAGGCTGGGAAATTTTTGTTGGTCTTGACCCTTACGGAGGCTTCCTACATGTCCCCATGGAAGGGAATCAAAATCCATGTATTTTAGGATGGCGCATGGAAACCGAGCATACATAAACGATTGTATCATGACAACATGTTGGGGGAATACATGTGTTTATCATCCCATCTTAAGAGGGAAACTATTGGTTGGAAGATTGTGGATTATGTATTGGGATTATGGATGGATAACATCCCATGCACTAATCTGACACCACAAAAGTGAAGACCAATGATGTGGGTCCCAACAAAAAGGATTCTGAAGATTACTAATATTTGGGGTTGAACCTCATGGAGACTTCCTACACACCATGTATATCGCCATGCGGACAAGTAGTTGACTAACATGAAATGGTCGGGACATAGAGATAATGGGGTTGAACATCAGAGATGCTTTATATATTCCATTCCAAGAATGGGTAAAGATCAAAGTCCATGTAGGTCACAAGATATGGGCATGTGGCTAATGCATGGTTAGAGACCCATATGGATGTCACGATCAATGATTAATCTAATCCCATAGGAGTCATGCTTGTTGTGAGAAATAAGAGGTAGCATCAAGCATGATGGGCATGTCACAAAATGTGCAGCCACGTGGAATGTTGTGGGGATTATGCATGGCTAGAATCCCTTGAAGAGGACGACTGGGAAATACTCTAGTAGGTAGGACCGAGAAGAAAGGATGGTGTCTAGACATATAAGGAGGATATGTCAATCATACATGAAACACCCCATCAGAGGGTATCAACATTTACACATAAACTGCCTGGGGTGTAAATGGTGATGAAATTCAGAGGGATATGAGAGTGAGAGGGTGTTGGTTCCCATCTTCTTCATGGTCCTCATGGGGATAGTCACTTATGCAGTGATCAGATGATAATGTCATGTGTTGAGGATGTAGGTTCATTGAATTTTGATGTCATGAAGCTTGGATGATGAGGATTCACTCCCCACCTCGAGGAATTACATAACTTTTACTATTACACTCTTGAGGGAGGAGAGGCACAAGTAAATCCTTGTGGTAACAGGGTTTCGAAGTGACCCATTTGGGGGTTCTACGCTAGTATGGATATTGGGTGAATAAATAGCTATTAGCGTGCATATTTGAAGAAGAATGAGGCAAAGCAACACAACATGAAGCCCCAACCAAGGGTCATTGAAATCACTTTCTTACATGCCTAGAGGGACACATAAGAGAAGGGTTCACAATGAAAGTGAGACTACAGAGAGGGTCTTCACAATGATTAGGGGATCGTAGACTGTAGGGGATCAAAGATCACATTTCTTCGCAAAGCTCATGGGCTCGCAAAGCACATGGGGTCACAGAGAACATGCCTTTGCAGTGCTCATAGGTTCATAGAGAAAATCGATATATAGAGATCATGGGATTGCAGATAATGGGGGATCCACATAGATCAAGGGCTCTTAGAGCAAAGGGAATCTTAGAGGATATGACATCACACGGATTAGAACATTTTGAAGAGTAGTGTCCTAGCCTAAGAATGTAGTACATAAGTTTTTTGAGTGGGATTTGATAAGCTCTCGTACTTTGTGAAATCCGGATTACCCAATGGGGTATACATATTTTGCGATGGATATTAGGATTCATGATGTTCATCCCGTCACAAAAAAGGGGTAGATATGAGGAAAGGAAAAACATTTTCACAATTCCCATGTACCTATAATGATTCATTTTCTTAGTTTGTTCAAAGAGAAAAGAATGCTTTGCGATTTTGGAATTCAGAAGATGAAAGGTTGGGGTATTTATCTACTGGAATGGGTGTAGTCAGTTATTTATTGGTGGGGGGGGAATGATTCCATAAGGATGCACCCTGAAGTAACATGCGCTCCACCAGAAAATGTATATTTTTTCAAGTTTCTCATAGTCACGAAGTCTACTATCATCCCCTACACAGTGCAGAGGCTTCCTTCATTCCATATGCGGTGGTGGAATAGGCTTATGTCAAATTTGACAGACTCACGGTGGTGATTGTATTCCCTCAATGGTGCAGATACTTACATCATGTTCATCGTAGCCACAAAGGTGACCATCACATTTCTATGTTATTTGTGGAGACAAGGCCTCTGTTTTTCCCCAGTTGCGGTGCTGATGGGATTTGCAAGGGTGCCTTGTGAAGTATCACCTTTGGAACTATTTAATTCCCTTTGAATATTTTTTCCAATGCACATATATTGGGACCAAAAATTCCCCCCCCATAGAAATGGATACATGTAGAAGAAGAGGGTCAGATTCAGATGGTAGATCTCCAAAATTTAGGCAGATCATGCTTTGGAAACATGATGAGGGTGTAATATTCATGTGTTGAGAATGCTGCGAATCATGTCGTGGCAAGGCACACCACAATGCTCAGTATTCATCACCTATAAATAGTGGGTGATGACCCCTCATTTTCCTCACCTGTCTCTACATATCCATTCTTGCTATCTCAATTTGTGATGCATCATGCGTTATGTGACCCCTCTTTGTGAGACATGATATTTTTTGATCTGTACCACCCAATTATTCTATAGAATCTATGATCATGTGCTCCATTATTTGTGATTGCAATCTGTACAGTAAAACTATGCATCTAGTCTCTACGATCGATATTTGTGATCAATCTATGAAACCAAGTTCTATGATTGAGATCTAAGAACTAAAAAAATACTAATGTATTCAGATAGAATGGATAACCATGTAGTTTATAAGGTGGTGGAGGGGCTCACAGATGCTACCTAAAGGGAAGAGGTGGCAGATAATCTGGGCATTAGGGAATATGAGTGAATCCATTCAGATCATGAATCCCTAGTGGTGATACAATCGGAAATCCAAAAGAACTATCCTCCCCCCAAGAGACTACCTATGTATTGATTTGGTATAAGGTATGATGTTATCATCCCTAAAGAAAGTGGGATTGATCCAGCTTATTTATTTCGGAGTACACCATGTCAGTGCCAGTCATTCAAGGTTGTCGATAGTCATACATGGGATGCCCACATGCCTATTAATGATGACTGCCAATATAACCATGTCAACAATGATGATGGGATGGTACTAAATCCATGGGTATCCCCCCATAGTACCAAAATGTTATCAAGGTGGCTTTGGGGAACCTGGAGAAGTGGTGGACTGATTCTTGGGACCTGCATCCAGACAAGAATTTTATAGAGGGTTGGGCCTAGGCTTACTGGGTTGGTACATCCTATGAGGAATTTTAGGCAGTGATGAAGTGATTAGGGATGTATGAAGCTATGTGGGACTCCCAATTCCACATTTATAATTTGAACCACACGATGAAAGAGTTTTGTAGTAGGTGTTCGTCATGGACCAATACATTTAATCATCACCATGTTGATTTCGATATCACCCTCTAGGACCATCACAAGATAATGGGGATTCCAAACCTAGGGGTGATGTATGACGGGTTCCTCCCCATAGATAACACATGGGAGGATCCAGAGTTGTTTTCGCAGCTAGAAATCGCAATGTTGGATCTCGTGCTGGGTTGGGAAAAGTAGAAATTGAAGGACATCCATTTAAAGTTGTGGTTTATGCATTTATTAATTATCCCAAAAAATACTTCCACTCATGGTGTGTAGACTCCTAGTAAGCTATAGATCGTGCCTCCAACCTATCCAAATGGAGTCCAAAGTAGTAAATACAGTTCATATTGGTGAACACTAGAGGATTGCCAATGGAAGCTATGGACAAACCATGTCAACCCCAAGTAACAATCAGTGGATATGATGGATGGGGTTGTCTCTGAATTTATTTGTGGATGCATGTTACCAGTTCGGGACACAAACATGGGTTTGTGACTGAGCACATTCATTGTAGACTCCATGATATCAATGGGGGGAATAACAATTTTTGGATCTCAGTGTTGGATAAGTTGTACAAGGTGTTTTGGCACATAAATTTGGGAATGATGACACATAAGGTGTGAAACTTCTCCTTCTATTGTATGGATGGATAGAAGAGAACAAGTGATTCCAAGATTATCCAAACCCTATTTCCCCTCCTGGATCAGACATCTGACCATTCATTTGGAATATGGTGGTGAGCATTTTGGCCAAACTGACTCCACTGTTGAACTAAACTAATTCTAGAAGGCGGATGAATTCAAATTTCATCCATCCCTATTTCCAATAGTTGTATTCACTGATGACATCTAGAGATCTTATGATTATCGGTTCAATCTCATAGCCTTCTTGGGCGGAGTTTTGGTGGCATTGATCAATCAAGATCCTATCTGTGAGCTGTACACCTCACACCGTTTTGAGAGGCGGTTCTATTCATGCAGAGGTTAACCCTATAATTCATCCTGGGATTATTCCCTGAGGATCAGCAGTGTGAGATGAGGTATATGTGTCTCATGTTCTCATGGGAGGATGAAAATATGCTCAATGAACTACCTCAACCCATAGCTGTCAATTTTCTAGTCATGGAATATTCCATGACATGGGAGGTAGCCTACCCAAGGAGAAATTTTAATGTGATGAATCGTTTGTGCTGGTGATGGGGTGCCTCCTCAATGTTGAGGTTGGGGATGACAATTGGCTATAACACACCATGATAGTGGGGTTTTAATCGGGATGAATCAAACAACACCACGACCTCCACCGAGTGGGATACATGTAGCATTCGCAGACCCATCAGTCCAAGATGAGTAGGGCCGATAGGAAGGGAGGCCACCTAGGGGGTTCCGTATGATATCCAATCATCTCTTGGGAAGTCGCTATACCACATAGACAAATGTGGGGACACTATTTTTCTAATCTCATGGGACACATTGGACATTAAAATTCAATTCCTCAGTTATTCCCAGATGTGTCCCACCTTAACCATCTATGGATGAATCTATTAGAACTCATCTAGACCATGGCCAGATTTCTAGTGTCTCATGTAGAAGGAGATCAACACATCGCTGATATGGAGGACTATGTGCACTCTTAGGGAACTCTGTGTCTAATAATAGTCCAAGTGAATGTACTGCATAACCAAATTGTCCCACTATATTTTTCCTATATTGAGTTGAGTGAGAACTTCCTCTTAGTCGAAGAATCAGAAGATTCCTCCTTGTGGGAAGAGGCCAACAGAGACATCCCTTAAGAGGAATGTGAAGTTGCAACCTCAGAGCTAGAAGATTTTTTCATGGCACCTAAGGTCATCCCAGATCCATTTTGGTGTGGTCCTAATTTCAGTCTTTCAGGATTTCTCAACTCAAATTTTCATTCTGTAGGAGAACCTCACACGTAAAACCCATTCTCAAACGATATCATATGTAGTATAGGGGTCTTCACCTTGGGAAATGGTATTGTAGAATCTAGTAGGGAAGAAACTTATAGGGTGATTCTATCGGATTATTCAGAGTTCACAACCTTATATGGGAGGCCACATCCAGGTCTTCCTAAACCAGAAGCTCAAGGTTGAGACCAATCATTTTATCAATATAAGTTCTCTACTTTATAAAATCCTTAATTGTTGTATATTGAATGAGGACAACTGATATTTGGGTATTTTTACATGAATAGTTATTCAAATGGAATGTGCCACCCTAGTGAGGATAGTTGGGGATCATGGAACTCCTTTTCCAAAGGGAGCATCGATGATCATGGAATTGGATGCTCTCACATAAATCAATAATGATATCACATAAAAAGATAGGACCTCTGGTGGGAAAAATCCTGACACTATCAAGGTGGAATCAGGTGATGAGGATCAACTAGATGATATGGAATCTAGCCTATCTAAATGGACACCGAAAACATACACTACAGATGAATTTATGGTGGAATTTCAGTCATACGAACTTGTAGACCCAGAGGACCAGGAAGAGAATGCTTCTGATGAAGAGGATAACATGGTCGTCCATCGCAGGTTATAGAAACTGATCAAATGCTTGATCATGAAGACCCCACAAGTAGAGTGCATAAACTATATGGTGAGACTATATTCCATATATGTGAATTTTGGGCTGGAGGAGTGGTCACCTGAAGTCCTCTTAACCTCATTAGAGATTAAATGGTAGAGAAAATACATGAAGCAAACTCCAGCCTCCGGGTTAGCTAGGAGTGGAGGAAGTATGTCAATATCATGAAACATCTAGGGACAAGGCAAGAGATCCAACACATAATGGTGTGGGTCAATGAACACTATGATTTCATCAATTCACAATCAAAACCCATCTGATTGAATCCACAGTTTATAGAGGCCTCAGAATAAATGAGGAATGAATCCCAATAGATTGCTATTATCTAATATGTTGAGGATCAGGCATGTATTAGGGCTGATGAACTATGCCCTAATACTATCGAAGAGGATCAAGAGCTTAATAAGAGACAACAAATCCTAGATGTCACAGGCCAGAGAGTGGTGGAGCTAGAACAGTCCATTGAACATGTCAACCCATTTATCAGATTGGTTGATCCATGGGAACTGTAATTTACACAAACCTACCAAAATAATTTCATTATTTCTTATTTATTTTGGTTTCATTCCTGAGTCCCATTTTCTTCATTGATTACTTACTCTCAATCATATCTATGAATTTTCCATCGATCTATCTCTATTCTCACATGGGTCGAAACTGATGTGAGAAATAAGGGATGACCACATAATTAATTCCCTTGCATACGAGAGTTCCAACCAATCCATGGACATCCTAGGGTCTTAATGAACACTCTTAGTTTCTAGGAATAAATGGGGGGGGGGGATGGTTGGGGAATATAATTCTCAAAATAGCTAAACTTCTCTCGCATAACATGCTCTAGCACATGAGAGGGATATTTCCGGGGGTGTTGGAGTACATACCAACAATGGGGAATGAAGAATGATAATTATGATACCCAAAATTTTGAACCTAGTGAAGTTGGATTGATGAAAAAGTATCAATGTTGTCCAAATTTGATACATAGTATCTTCATAGCATTAGCCTAAAATGAGAACAAACAAATGAGGGAATTCAGGGAGTTACAACAAAAGGGGTGTCGAGGATCTGTAAAATGTAAGGGTACATTAAATATGTGATTCACAACATCTAATATTTTTTATGAAAGGGGAGAATCATGAAAATGAAGGATAACTGTTGACCTTGTTCAAAACAAAACATCCATTTCACGTTATCCTAACATGGGAATAAAAAATAAGGGTTGACCGATTACCATATTCACTAAATAGAACATGTCTCATAATGTCATTAAAAAATTCCTCTGGGACGTTGGCCAAAGATGGTAGGAGAGAACTGTGGCCAAGAATCCATGTCGTTAGGGGGCCTGTTTTGATGTGAAAGATAATGAAACCCCCAATTGAAGGAATTCACGAAGCATGAATATTAAGATCGTGGTTGATGTTTCACGGTGGATGAATGCAAGAATTGGAAATCTATAAGGAAGTACATGACATGGTTATTATAAGTCCAACATGAATGGGGACCAAAGAAGTCCATGCCACACCATGTACTTCTAGGAGATCCTAGACTAGAGGGGGTTGGGGAGATGAAAGTAGATGCGATTGGAAAATAGAAAGGAAGTCTGGGCATCACTATGAACCCCATAAGGATTGAAATCAAGCCACACATAGTTCATTGAGGTATACATCATGTAGAAAATACTGAGAGGGGTGACATCATCTTTTAAATAGCAATATTGTAATTGTTATATAGTTTTATATCGTAGAAACTTATATCGCATGAATCTTATTTTAAGGTGATAGACCTCAGACTGTAAGGTTCCTAATTAATGTCATGTGTGTGGGACATGCCCATGGAGTTCATTATCATGTGACAAGGACAAGAAAATGGATATCTCTCGATAGATGTACATAGAGTGGTTATGGAAAACCTGATATGAATGACGAAATATGTCCACAGGGAACCACATACATCTGAGGAAACATAGGTTGAAATGGCACAATTGGGTTCATGGTGATGTGGGTTGACCACAAATAAATGTTTAGGAATCACTATGTATCCCATACGAATGGGAATCAAGACACACGTAGTTCATGATGGTCGTATGGAAGGCAACCAATACCGAATAGTGGCAATGTATTCTCGAGTGAAGACATTGTATGGATGGTTAATTTCTCATTACACAACCTAATTGCGGAAAATGTAGTTTAGTGTTATATGATTATGATATAAGGAATCTTATTATATGGTCATAGATCTCAGACCAAAAAAGAGAGATTCCAGAAGAGAAAATATGTGACGCAGGTCCACAGAACAACCTAATGCAAATAGAGACAATGTAACGACCCACATTTTAATTAATGGAAATCCCTCTTGATCTAGTTAAATGTCTCTTTATGTAAAACGTTTATATAAAATTTCAACTTCGTTGGTTTTATGTTAATATTTGTGACTGTTACTTTTATAGCTATTAAACAGTGATCACATGATTAGTATAAATATAGGGGTTTAACAAATCCAATTTACTCAGACAAAAGAAGCGATGACCTCATCGAGTAGAATTGCTCCATACGAAGCCCATTTGTCGGAGCTCAAAAAAGAGGTGGCATCTTTGGGCTTCACTCTTGACCAAGCCCAAGCTGAGCTCCATCATGTTAAGCTCGAACGTGACCGTCTAGGGAAAAAGTGGAAGTTGATAGAAATTACGACTAGAGCGATGTTATCCGAGCCACCTCAAGAGTCTGTCACCATCGCACACCCTACCCTTAGGTCTTATGCGGCTGTTTTAAGGGGTTATGTAACAAATCACTAGTACTATGTTCATGTACATTATTTTTTGTATATAATAATGAATATACTTTCTTATCATTATTGATACATTCTAAATAGTTTTTAAGGTTCAAATAGTGTTTTTAGTTATTATTTAATTAAGAATTCTATTTTATTAAATTAAGGTATTTTTGAATTAAATAATATTTTAATAAAATATTATTATTATTATTATTAAATTAAGTTTATTATATATAAATTATCATATACTTTTATGATTGCAATTGTAATTTTTATTAAGGTTTGAAAGCCATTTTTGTCAAAACCCGTGAATTTTCGATAAATGTCGGTTTTTATTTTATAAGTGAAAATTAATATATTTAGAAAATTATTTAGATAAAATAAATTTTATTTCTGGAATCAGGATGTCGAAATTATCCAACAGTGAATTTTTCATAATTTTTTGAGACATTCAATTTTTGGGGGTAAAAATTAAATACTGTTTAAATATATAATGTGTTTTATGAAATCATTATTACCCAATAGTGATGTAATAAAATACTACAAGATTTATGTTTGGCCAATATATGTTTTAACATTAAAATAATGTAATTTTGTGTTTGTTTGACTTACTTTTCAAAGCATTAATGGACCCTTCAAGACTTATTAAACACCTTGTCTTTTTAAATTGTTTTCCATGGGAGTGTGACTCTCCTCCACATAAGCAACCCTATTATTTTAAGAAATTTGGACTTTGGAATTATAAAATATTTTTTTCCTCTTCCCTTTTCCAAAAACCATGGGATGGTTTGTGGTTTGGATTAATTTAATATAAGGGGTCCCAAACCTAAATAATAAAGAATTCCCTCACCTTTCCTATATAAACCCACCCAAGCTCCCACTTCCTTCTCACTCAAAGCCTTTGGAGTTCGTCCAACCTCTTCCCT
This sequence comes from Viscum album, assembly GCA_963277665.1. Classification (NCBI taxonomy): domain Eukaryota; kingdom Viridiplantae; phylum Streptophyta; class Magnoliopsida; order Santalales; family Viscaceae; genus Viscum; species Viscum album. Next base: position 859,116,924 of record OY728152.1, on the reverse strand, counting down.
ACTCTCTCTAAAATACTCCCAAGGTACCCCAAGATCCCAAGAATCCTCTCTCAAGCCTCTCTCAAGCCTTTGGAAGCACAGTTCGAAGTAAGGGTTTTTCTTCCTTTCTCATTTTTGTACAATTTTCTTTAAGTTGTTTTGCCCTTTTAATTTCAATTATGAATGTTGGGGTATGGTTTTACACCTCCCTCATACTGCCCTATTTATGTTTGAATGATGGGATACCCCTTTCTCTCTCATTAAATGCCTCCCATGTACACCCGTTACTATGCCAAAATTCTGAAAGGAACTTCTCTCTCCTCATTTACATTCAAACAGTACTTTTGTATCATGAATCTAAATTCCATTACAATTGTTGGGACATGTATCTATATGAACTCCTTACTGTCCATTAAATGTAAATATGATGAGGAATCCCTTTCTATCTCATCAACCATTTTTATGAATTCTTATGTCACGCTGTTACGCTGCCGAAATCGCACCGATTTTCTAAGCCAATGCCATTGTGTAGTGAATACAATGCCCATTTCTCCATCAAGGGTATTCAACTTTATGCACATTTACTTATTGATTATAAATTTTCATGTATGAATTCCACATTCCTTCATCGTGGAATAAATGATTTTTTTATGAATCTAAGTTTTATGATCCATGTGGCAGACTTATGCATGAAATGAAATGTTTAAGAAGGGTGTGTCCTTATAGCAATCCAATGCATTGGGTAAAGTATAGTATCATGATACGTCATGTGCAATGAGTATTAACTCATGCTAATTGAAGTGCAACGAGGCTTTACTCGTGCTTCATGTGCAATGAGGATTTACTCATGCTCCATGTGCAATGAGCCTTGGCTCTTGCTAATTCCATGTTAAGTGTTGTTGGCACATTTCCATGTTATGATTATCATGCTTTATCATGCCTTTATGTTCATGTTTCTCTTGTGCTCTATTGATATGCCTATTGTCAAACATGTATTGTACTCCTCATGTATTCCATGTTTATTCCCTTACTGGGCTTTATAGGTCACCCCTTTTCTTATGCATGTCCTCAGGTTATCCCATGCAATGCTAAGTACGAGGGAATGTAGTGGTCATGTAAAGGAAGTTTTCAATAAAGATATTGTATTTCATGTTTTAAGTTGTTATGTAATGATCATAAGCCCCAAAGACACTAGACCTCTTGATAATCCATGTTGTATCAAGTGAATAGTTTATGTAATAAATCAAGATTAAGTTTGTAATAAAAGCAGGGTTGTCATAGTTGGTATCAAAGGATAGGTTTAGTTATTTTTGGGATTAGGATTAGAAAACCCTAGTAAAGCCTTAGAGACAAGACTAAGTATAAAAAAAACGTCCCTAAGTTTTGGTAAGTACTGAGTAAGTGGTTTATCAAACAAATACATCCCTGTCTGGAAACGAGTAGGTAGAGGCGGCTCTGGCACAGAAGTATCCTAGGGGTAAAACCCGAATACACCTCTTTGAGCTAGACTCGAACGAGAACTGGTGCAAGACAACGGGCCTTACTGCACTCTTGGTTACGACACTCCCGAGGGATATGTTTTGACAAATTCACAAGCTTAGTATGAACCCTTATTAAGGGAAATAAAAAAATGCTCCTAAGAATATATGTTAGAAAGTAGATTATGAAAAGCCTAGGTTGAATCCTATAGACTCATGAGTTAAGGAAATAAAAGTTTATTTTTAAGTCATCATCTTTTGTCTTTGGATTACCTTATTGTGTTACTCCCTAACTTTCCTTTTATTCCAGCCAATGGCCGGTAATAGGAGGACTCTGGCTAAAAATCGAAGTGAAGATCAATGTGATGAATGTACTAATGAGATGACCAATCCAATGGGAGTGGGAATAGCAAACTTTGTCACGCTTCTCTCTCTGCTAACTCAAGCATTGAATAGAAACACGGGTTAAGAGGAATGTTCAACCCCCCCCTAAGAAAAAAAAGTCGCTATCGAGAGCTTCATGAGACAAAGGCCTCCTACTTTTAGTGGATCATTCGATCCCATGATCGCTGAACAATGGATCAACTCCATTGAAAAGATCTTCTCCATCCTTCAATGTTCTGTAAAAGAGATGGTTCTTCTGGTGTCTTATTGTATGGAGGGTGAAGCTGATCAATGGCGGACATTGATCAAAAATACAAAGCCTGAGGAGGAGATCGAGGCATTGGAATGGAAGGATTTTCGGAAGATGTTTTTCGATAAATATTTTCCGCACACCCTCCGGCATAAGATGGAAAGGGATTTCCTTTAACTCAAGCAAAAAGACGAAGAATCTATTGGAGCGTATAAGGAAAACTTCACAAGGCTTGCACGATACACTTCTGACTTTGTTGTTACCCTCGAATGCAAGTTTGACCGCTTCTTTGGTGGGCTGAAGCCTAGCATGCAGAAAGCATTAGCGATCCGTGACTTCGACAACTATGAGGAAATTGTCCGATGTTCCCTCAAGGTCAAAATGGAGATCAAGGAATCACAGGGGTATGATGAGGACAAGAAGCATATGGTAAACTTCAATGCTGGCGGTCCGATGGATAAATCCAACGGTTCTAAGAAGATCCAGCACCCCACTTTCCAAAAGTGCGGAAAGAAGCACCCTGGAAATTGCCTCAAGGGGACGAGGAAATGCTTTAGGTGTGGAAGAGAAAGGCACCTAGCTGTTAACTGTTAGCAAGAAAGCCCCGTGGCTGCGACATAGGAGAGGAACACACCATTTGAACCTCAACACATTGTTCATTGCTACAACTGCAAAGAACCGGGGCATTTTTCATATCAGTGCCCTAAACCAAGGGTTTTCAGAGGCAACCAACAACCTCCAAGGTAGCAAGGAAGATCTTTTTCCATCACTTCTACTGAAGCGAACCCCGACAACGAAGTGGTGACAGGTATGCTAGTTATTCAATAAAGAATAGCAAACATACGTTTTGATTCAGGTTCTACGCATTCTTTTATATCTCAAATGTTTAGTAGAACAATCCTAGAACAACCACAAACCATGGAATTGAAGATGTCGATGAGTACAAAAAATGGGGAAATCATTGCATCCCATGAATATAAGTCTTCCCCTGTTATAATCTGTTGATTGAATTTCCCGGAAAACCTCTTCATACTCCCTCTGGCAGAATTTGATGCAATTCTTGGCATGGATTGAATATCCTTATATGGAGCCAACATAAATTGTCAGGAGAGGGAAATCACACTCCATATGGAGAATTGACCCCCGATTCTTTACAAGTGTAAGGAGGAATATGAATATCCCTTAGCTCCATCATCTCAAGCATGGATATTACTGCCCTATGAGCACACGTATCTGGCTCAGATGATTGAGTCCATGGAAGAAACCATCCTTGAAGAAATGCCTATTGTGAGGGAATTCACTGATGTGTTTCCTGAGGAACTGCCTGGTCTTCCTCCTAGAAGAGATGTTGAATTCTCAATTGAACTTATACCAGGGGCACTACCAATATCCAAGACTCCATATAAAATGGCTGTCGTGGAACATAAAGAGCTGAAGAAACAACTACATGAGAATCTGGATAAAGGGTTTATACGCCCAAGTGCTTTACCATGGGGTGCACCAGACCTCTTTATCAAGAAGGATGATGGGTCAATGCATCTTTGCATCAATTATCGTGAACTTAAAAAAATCACGATAAAGAACTAGTATCCCCTGCCATGGATCGATGACTTGTTTGATCAGCTGCATGTAGCACAATACTTATCCAAGGTAGATTTGCGGTCGAGATATTATCAAGTAAGGGTGAAGAAGGAATATGTCCCCAAGACTGCTTTTTGTACAAGATACGGGCACTATGAATTCATAGTAATTCCTTTCGGACTCACCAATGCTCCAACAATCTTCATGGACATGATTAATAGTGTCTTTAGAGAATACCTAGACAAATTTTTGGTAGTCTTTATAGATGATATTCTAATATACTCCAAAACCAAGGAGGATCATGAGGAGAATTTAAGAACTATACTAGAGAATTTGCGCAAGGAGAAGATCTATAAAAAGTACAGATTGTGTTAGTTCTGGTTGAAGGAGGTCACATTCTTGGACCATATCATCACAAGCAATGAGATATCTGTGGATCCCTCCAAAACAGATGCAATTGAGGGATGGCCGAGGCCAACATCGGTAACGGATATTCATAGCTTCTTGGGGTTAGCTGGATATTATTGATGATTTGTGAGAAATTTCTCACGATTTTCCAACCCTCTTACCAAGATAACTCGAAAGGGAGTAAAGTTTTCTTGGAGTGATGGATGTGAAGAAAGCTTCAAGGAGTTGAAAAAGAGGATTATCACTACGCCCGTGCTCACTTTACGCACAAGTGGGGAAATTTTTGTGGTATTCAGTGATGATTCAAAGAAGGGATTAGGATGTGTGTTGATGCATAATGATAAAGTGATATCATATGCCTCAAGGAAGTTGAAAATCCATGAGAGAAACTATCCAATGCATGATCTATAGTTGGCGGCGGTGATCTTTGCCTTGAAAATCTAGAGGCATTATCTCTATGGGGAGAAATGTGAGATATATACTGACCACAAGAGGCTTAAATATATATTCACACAGAAAAAGATTAATATGCAGCAGAGAAGATGGATAGAGCTCATCAAGGATTATGACTATTCAATACATTACCACCATGGGAAAGTGAACAAGGTGGAAGATGCCCTAAGTAGAAAGGACCCAAATATTTTATCAATGATGAGAATTGAGAGGGATCCAATCTTATTAGACTTGATGAAGATGGACATGGGAATCATAAATAAGGGAACAACATCAATCCTTTCACAAATGATTGCTCAACCATCTCTTTTGGAAAGGTTAAAGGATGCTCAAAAGGATGATGTGGGAATTCAAGAAAAATTTGAAGCTATCAAAAAGGGGAAATCCTTGGAGTTTAATGTTAATGAAGAAGGAATTGTGCGATTTGGGAAAAGACTATGTGTTACATCAAGTCCAGAGCTGAATAAGGAACTTCTAGATGATGCACATAGTTCAAATTTCTCTATTCACCCAGGGAGCACAATGATGTATCGATATTTTCGAGAAAAATTTTGGTGGGATAATATGAAAAAGGAGATCTCTGAATATACATCAATGTGCCTGGTGGGCCAGCAAGTGAAGGCAGAGAGGAAGAAGTCTAAGGAGATGATGCAACCATTGCCCATACCAGAATGGAAATGGGAGAACATCACCATGGACTTTGTCACCGGACTTCCGAGGATATCCAAAGGAAACAATGCAATCTGGGTTGTTTCGGATCGTCTTACAAAGACTGCACACTTCATTTCTATTCAGGAGGATTTCTCATTGGATCAACTAGCACAGATATATATCAGGGAAGTGGTAAGGCTGCATGGAGTGCCACTATCTATTGTGTCTAACCGAGATCCATGATTCACCTCTATGTTTTGGAAGAATCTTCAACATGCTCTAAATACTGAACTAAACTTTAGTACGACCTATCATCCTCAAACTAATGCCCAATCCAAGTAGACTATCCAAACACTTGAGGACATGTTGAGAGTGTGCTCAATGGACTTTAAAGGAGGATGGGATCAACATATTCCTTTGGTTGAGTTCTATTAAAATAATAGTTTCCACTCAAGCATCCAAATGGCACCCTATGAAGCCCTGTATGGGAAAAGGTGAAGAACACCGACATGTTGGGATGAGGTCAGTGAACGTAAGCTTATTAGACCAGAAATGGTCGAGGAAATGGTGGCGAAGGTGAAAACCATTCAGCAGCATATCAAGGCAGCCCAGAGTAGATACAAGAGTTATGCAGATAATCGTCGACGAGACCTTGAGTTTAAAGTTGGAGACATGGTTTTTCTACGCATATCTCCATGGAAGAAGGTCATTAGGTTTGGAAAGAAAGGGAAGATAAGTCCAAGGTACATCGGCCCCTTCGAGATTCTTGATCGTGTCGGGGCTGTGGCCTATCGACTAGCACTTCCACCTACCATGGACAAAGTACATGATGTCTTTCATGTATCCCTCTTAAGGACGTACATACCAGACCCTTCACATGTACTCTCTTCTAAGGTGGTACAGTTGGAGGATGATATTTCTTATGAGGAGCAACCAATGAAGATCTTAGATCGTAGAGAAAAAGTTCTATGAAATAAGATAATTCCCATTATCAAGGAGTTGTGGAGAAACCACAAGTTTGAAGAAGCGACTTGGGAATTAGAGGAAATGATGAAGCTGAGTTACCCACATCTGTTTTAGTGTGGGAAAAAGGAAAATTTGAGGGAGAAATTTCTTAATGGGGGAATATTGTAACGACCCAAAGTTTCATTAATGGAAATCCCTCTTGATCTAGTTAAATGTATCTTTATGTAAAATGTTTATATAAAATGTCAACTTATTTGGTTTTATGTTAAGATTTGTGACCATTAATTTTATAACTGTTGAATAGTGATCACATGATTAGTATAAATATAGGGCTTTAACAAATCCAATTTACATAGACAAAAGAAGCGATGACCTCATCCAGTAGAATTTCTCCATACGAAGCCCATTTGTCGGAGCTTGGAAAAGAGGTGGCGTCTTTGGGCTTTACTCTTGACCAAGCCCAAGCTGAGCTCCATCATGTCAAACTCGAACGTGACCTTCTACAGGAAAAGTGGAAGTTGATAGAAATTACAACTCGAGTGATGTTATCCGAGCCACCCCAAGAGTCTGTCACCATCACACACCTTACCCTTAGGTCTTATGCAGATGTTTTAAGGGGTTATGTAAAAAATCACTAGTACTATTTTCATGTACATTATTTTATGTATATAATAATGAATATAATTTCTTGTCATTATTGATACATTGTAAATAGTTTTGAAGGTGTAAATATTGTTTTTAGTTATTATTTAATTAAGAATTATATTTTATTAAATTAATGGATTTTTTAATTAAATAGTATTTTAATAAAATATTATTATTATTATTATTAAATTAATTTTATTATATATAAATGATCATATAATTTTATGAATGCAATTGTAATTTTTATTAAGGTTTGAAAGCCATTTTTGTCAAAACCCGTAAATTTTCGATAAATGTTGGTTTTTATTTTAAAAGTGAAAATTAACATATTTAGAAAATTATTTATATAAAATAAATGTTATTTCTGGAATCAAGACGTCGAAATTATCCAACGGTGAATTTTTCATAATTTTCTGAGACAATCAATTTTTTTGGGTAAAAATTAAATACTGTTTAAATATATAATATGTTTTATGACATCATAATGACCCAATAATGATGTAATAAAATAATAAAAGCTTTATGTTACACCAATATATGTTTTAACATTAAAATAATGTGATTTTGGTTTTGTTTGACTTACTTTTCAAAGCATTAATGGACCCTTCAAGACTTATTAAACAACTTGTCTTTTTAAATTGTTTTCCATGGGAGTGTGACTCACCTCCACATAAGCAACCCTATTATTTTAAGAATTTCGGACTTTAGCCTTATAAAATATTTTTTTCCTCTTCCCTTTTCCAAAAACCATGTGAAAACACCATGGTATGGTTTGTGGTTTGGATTAATTTAATATAAGGGGTCCCAAACCTAAATAATAAAGAATTCCCTCACCTTTCCTATATAAACCCACCCAATCTCCCACTTCCTACTCACTCAAAGCCATTGGAGTACATCCAACCTCTACCCTACTCTCTCTAGAATCCTCCCAAGGTGCTCCAAGCTCCCAAGAAGCCTATCTCAAGCCTCTCTCAAGCCTTTGGAAGTACACTTCCAAGTAAGGGTTTTTCTTCCTTTCTCATTTTTGTCTAATTTTCATTAAGTTGTTTAGACATTTTAAATTCAATTATGAATGTTGGGGTATGGTTTCACACCACCATCATACTACCCTATTTATGTTTGAATGATGGGATACCCCTTTCTCTCTCATTAAATGCCTCCCATGTACACCTGTTACTATGTCGAAATTCCGAAAGGAAATTCTCTCTCCTCATTTACATTCAAGAAATACTTTTTGTATCATGAATCTAAATTCCATTACAATTGTTGGGACATGTATCTATATTACCTAATTAATTTCCATTACATGTAAATATGATGAGGAACCACTTTCTCTCTCATCAACCGTTTTTATGAATTTTTATGTCACGCCGTTACGCTGCCGAAATCACACCGATTTTCTAAGCCAATGCCATTGTGTAGTGAATACCATGCCCATTTATCCATCAAGGGTATTCACCTTTATTCACATTTACTTATTGATTATAAAGTTTCATGTATAAATTCCACATTCCTTCATCGTTCAATAAATGATTATGTTTTATGAATCCATGTTTTATGATCCATATGACACACTTAAGCATGAAATGAAATGTTTAAGAAGGGTGCGCCCTTATAGCGCTCCAATGCATTGGGTAAAGTATAGTATCATGATACATCATGTTCAATGAGTATTGAATCATTCTAATTCAAGTTCAACAAGGGTTTACTTGTGCTTCATGTGCAATGATGATTTACTCATGCTCCATGTGCAATGAGCCTTGGCTCATGCTAATTCCATGTTAAGTGTTGTAGCCACATTTCCATGTTATGATTATCATGCTTTATCATGACTTTATGTTCGTGTTTCTATTGTTCTCTATTGATATGCCTATTTTCTACCATATATTTTACTCCTCATGTATTCCATGTTTATTCCCTTACTGGGCTTTATAGCTCACCCCTTTTCTTATGCATGTCCTCAGGTTATCCCATGCAATGCTAAGTACGAGGGAATGTAGTGGTCATGTAAAGGAAGTTTTCAATAAAGATGTTGTATTTCATGTTTTAAGTTGTTATGTAATGATCCTAAGACCCAAAGACACTAGACCTATTGATCATCCATGTTGTATCAAGTGAATAGTTTATATAATAAATCATGTTTAAATTTGTAATAAAAGCAGGGTTGTCATAGTTGGTATCAGAGGATAGGTTTAGTTATTTTTGGGATTAGTATTAGAAAACCATAGTAAACCCTTAGAGACAAGACTAAGTATAATAAAAACATCCCTATGTTTTGGTAAGTACTGAGTAAGTGGTTTATCAAACAAAAACATCCTGTCTGGATATGAGCATGTAGAGGTGGCTCTGGCACAGATGTATCCTAGGGGTAAAACCCGAAAACACCAAATTGAGCTAGACTCGAATGGGAACTAGTGCGCGAAAATGGGCCTTACTGTACTCTTGGTTATGACACTCCTGAGGGATATGTTTTGATAAATTCACAATCTTAGTAAGAACCCGTATTAATGGAATTAAAAAAAATTCCCCTAAGAATATATGTTAGAATGTAGATCATGAAAAGCCTAGGTTGAAGCCTATAGACTCATGGGTTAAAGAAATACAAGTTTATTTTTAAGTCATCAAATTTTGTCTTTGGATTACCCTTTATGTGTTACCCCCTAACGTTCCTTTTATTCCAGCCAATGGCAGGTAATAGGAGGACTCGGGCTAACAACCGATGTGAAGATCAGTGTGATGACTGTACTAATGAGATGCCCAATCCAATGGGAGCGGGAATCACGAACTTTGTCATGATTATATCTAAACTAACTCAAACTTTGAAAAGAAACATGGGTCAAGAGGAACGTTCAACCCCCCCTAAGAAAGAACAAGTCGCTATCGAGAGATTCATGAGACAAAGGCCTCCTACTTTTAGTGGATCATCTGATCCCACGATCGCTGAACAATGGATCAACTCCATTGAAAAGATCTTCTCCATCCTTCAATGTTCTGAACAAGAGAAGGTTCTCCTGGAGGCTTATCGTATGGAGGGTGAAGCTGATCATTGGTGGACATTGTTAAAAAATACGAATCCTGAGGAGGAGATCGAGGCGTTGGAATGGAAGGATTTCTAGAAGATGTTTTTCGATAAATATTTTCCGTGCACCCTCCGGCTTAAGATGGAAAGAGACTTACTTTACCTCAAGAAAAAAGACAAAGAATCTATTGGAGCGTACGAGGAAAACTTCACAATGCTTGCACAATACGCATCCGGATTTGTTGTTAACCTCGAATGCAAGGTTGACCGCTTCTTTGGTGGGCTGAAGCCTATCCTGAAGAAAGCATTAGCGATCCTTAACTTTGACAGCTATGAGGAAATTGTCTGATTTTACCTCAAGGTCGAAATAGAGATCAGGGAATCACAGGGGTATCATGGGGACAAGAGCGTATGGTGGACTTCAATGTTGGAGGTCTGATGGAAAAATACAATGGTTCTAAGAAGATACAACACCCCACTTTCCAAAAGTGCAGAAAGAAGCACCCTGGAAATTGCCTCAAGGGGACGAGGAAATGCTTTAGGTGTGGAAGAGAAGGGCACCTAGCTGTTAACTATCGGCAAGAAAGACCCGTGGCTGCGAAAGAGGAGAGGAATGCTCCGTTCGAACCTCAACACATTCTTAATTTCTACAACTACAAAGAACCGAGGAATTTTTCAAATCAGTGCCCTAAACCAAGGGTTTTTGGAGGCAACCAACAACCTCCAAGGTAGCAAGGAAGAGCTTTTTCCATCACTTCTGGAGAAGCGAACCCCAACAACGAAGTGGTGACAGGTATGATAGTTATTCATTAAAGAATAGAGAACATACTTTTTGATTTGAGTTCTACGCATTCTATTATATCTCAAAAGTTTAGTAGAACAATCCCAGCACCACCACAAACCATGGAAGTGAAGATCTCAGTGAGTAAGGAAAATGGGGAAATCATTACATCCCATGAATATAAGTCCTCCCCAGTTATAATATGTGGATTGAATTTCCTGGATAACCTCTTCATACTCCCTCTGGTGGAATTTGATGCAATTCTTGTCATGGATTGGCTTTCCTTATATAGAACCAACATAAATTTTCGGGAGAGGGATATCACACTCCATATGGAGAATCGACCCCTGATTCTTTACAAGTGTAAGGAAGAAGAAGAATATCCTTTAGCTCCATCATCTCAAGAATGGATATTACTGCCCTATGAGAACGCATATCTGGCTCATATGATTAAGTCCAAGGAAGAAACCATCCTTGAAGATATGCCTATTGTGAGGGAATTCGATGAATTATTTCCCGAGGAACTGCCTGGTATTCCTCCTAGAAGAGATGTTGAATTCTCAATTGAACTTATACCAGGGGAACTACCAATATCCACGACTCCATATAGAATATCTATCGTGGAACTTGTAGAGCTGAAGAAACAACTATAGAAGAATCTAGATAAAGGGTTTATACGCCTAAGTGCTTCACCATGGGGTGCACCAGTCCTCTTCGTCAAGAAGAAGGATGAGTCAATGCGGATTTGCATCGATTATCGTGAACTTAACAAAATCACGATAAAGAAAAAGTATCCCCTACCACGGATCGATGACTTGTTTGATCAGCTATGTAGAGAACAATACTTCTCCAAGGTAGATTTTCGGTTGGGATATTATCAAGTAAGAAGAAAGAAGATGTACCCAAGACTACCTTTCATACAGAATACAGGCACTATGAATTCATAGTAATGCCTTTCGGACTCACCAACACTCCAAAAATCTTCATGGACTTGATGAATAGAGTCTCTAGTGATTACCTAGACAAATTTGTGATAGTCTTTATAGATGATATTCTAATATACTCCAAAACCAAGGAGGATTATGAGTAGAATTTAAGAACTGTACTTGAGACTTTGCGCAAGGAGAAACTCTATGCAAAGTACAACAAGTGTGAGTTCTGGTTGAAGGAGGCCTCATTCTTGGGCCATATCATTACAAGCAATGAGATATCTGTGGTTCCCTCCAAAACAAATGCAATTGAGGGATGGCCTAGGCCAACATCGGTAACAGATATCCGTAGCTTCTTGTGGTTAGCTGGATATTATCGACGATTTGTGAGAAATTTATCACGATTGTCCAACCCTCTTACCAAGCTAACTCAAAAGGGAGTAATGTTTTCTTGGAGTGATGAATGCGAAGAATGCTTCAAGGAGTTGAAAAAGAGGCTTATCACTACCCCCCGTGCTCACTTTACCCACAAGTGGGGGAATTTTTGTGGTATTCAGTGATGCTTTGAAGAAGGGATTAGGTTGTGTGCTGATGCAGAATGATAAAGTGATATCCTATCCCTCATGAAAGTTGAAAATCCATGAGCGAAACTATCTAACGTATGATCTGGAGTTGGCGGTGGTGATCTTTGCCATGAAAATCTGGCGGCATTATCTCTATGGGGAGAAACGTGAGATATATACTGACCACAAGAGTATTAAATATATATTCACATAGAAAGAGCTTAATATTCACCAGAGAAGAAGGATAGAGCTTATCAAGGATTATGACTCTTCAATACATTACCACCCTGGGAAAGCGAACAAGGTGGAAGATTCCCTAAGTAGAAAGTACCCAACGATTCTATCAATGATGAGAATTGAGAGGGATCCAATCTTCTTAGACTTGATTAATATGGACATGGGAATCATAAAGAAGGGAACATAATCAATCCTTTCACAATTGATTGCTCAACCGTCTCTTTGGGAAAGGTTAAAGGATGCTCAAAAAGGATGATGTGGGAATTCAAGAAAAAGTGGAAGCTATAAAAAAGGGGAAATCCTCAAAGTTTAATGTTACTGAAGAAGGAATTGTGCGATTGGGGAAAAGACTATGTGTTCCATCAAGTCCGGAGCTAATGATTGAAATTTTGGATGATACACATAGTTCAAATTTCTCTATTCACCCAGGGAGCACAAAGATGTATTGAGATCTTCGAGAAAACTTTTGGTGGGATAATATGAAAAAGGAGATCGCTAAATATACATCAAAGTGCCTGGTGTGCCAGCAAGTGAAGGTAGAGGAAAAAATTCTAAGGGGATGATGCAACCATTGCCCATACCAGAATGGAAATGGGAGAACATCACCATGGAATTTGTCACCGAACTTCCGAGGACATCCAAAGGAAACAATTCAATTTGGGTTATTGTGGATCGTCTTACAAAGACTGCACAATTTATTTCTATTTGGGAGGATTTCTCATTGGATCAACTGGCATGGATATATATCAGGGAAGTGGTAAGGCTACATGGAGTGCCACTATCTATTGTGTCTGACTGAGATCCAAGATTCACCTCTAAGTTTTGGACCAGTCTTCAACATTCTCTGAATACTGAACTAAACTTCAGTACGACCTATCATCCTCAAACTGATGGCCAATCCGAGCGGACTGTCCAAACACTTGAGGACATGTTGAGAGCGTGCTCAATGGACTTTAAAGGAGGATGGGATCAACATCTTCCTCTGGTAGAGTTTTCTTATAATAACAGTTTCCACTCGAGCATCCAAATGGCACCATATGAACCCATGTATGGGAAAAGGTGCAGAACACTGGCATGTTGGGATGAGGTCAGTGAATGTAAGCTGCTTGGACCATAAATGGTCGAGGAAATGGTGGAGAAGGTGAAAACCATTCAACAGAATATCAAGGCAACCCATAGTCGACAAAAGAGTTATGCAGATAATCGTCAACGAGACCTTGAGTTTAAAGTTGGATACATGGGTTTTCAACGCATATCTCCATGGAAGAAGGTCATGAGGTTTGGAAAGAAAGGGAAGTTAAGTCCAAGGTACAGTGGCCCCTTCGAGATTCTTGATCGTGTCGGGGTTATGGCCTATCAACTAGCACTTCCACCTACCATGGCCAATGTACATGATGACTTTCATGTATCCCTCTTAAGGAAGTACATACCAGACCCTTCACATGTAGTCTCTTCTGAGGTGGTACAGTTAGAGGATGATATTTCTTATGAGGAGAAACCAGTGAAGATCTTAGATCATAGAGAAAAAGTTCTATGAAATAAGACAATGCCCCTTGTCAAGGTGTTGTGGGGAAACCACAATTTTGAATAAGCGACTTGGGAATCAGAGGAAATGATGAAGCTGAGTTACCCACATCTATTTTACTGTGGGAAAAAAAAAATTTTGAGGGTGAAATTTCTTAAGGGGGGAATATTGTAATGACCCAAAGTTTCATTAATGGAAATACCTCTTGATCTAGTTAAATGTATCTTTATGTAAAACATTTCTATTAAATGTCAACTTCTTTGGTTTTATGTTAATATTTGTGACTGTTACTTTTATAGCTGTTGAACAGTGATCACATGATTAGTATAAATATAGGGTTTTAACAAATCCAATTTACTCTGAAAAAAAAATGCGATGGCCTCATCCAGTAGACTTTCTCCATACGAAGCCCATTTGTTGGAGCTTGGAAAAGAGGTGGCGTCTTTGGGATTCACTCTTGACCAAGCCCAAGCTGAGCTCCATCATGTCAAACTCGAACGTGACCATCTACGGGAAAAGTGGATGTTGATAGAAATTACCACTCGAGCGATGTTATCCGAGCCACCCAAGAGTCTTTCACCATCGCACACCTTACCCTTAGGTCTTATGCGGCTGTTTTAAGGTGTTATGTAACAAGTCTCTAGTATTATGTTTATGAACATTATTTTTTGTATATAATAATGAATATACTTTCTTGTCATTATTGATACATTGTAAATAGTTGTTAAGGTGCAAATAGTGTTTTTAGTTATTATTTAATTAAGAATTATATTTTATTAAATTAATGGATTTTTGAATTAAATAGTATTTTAATAAAATATTATTATTTTTATTATTAAATTAATTTTATTATATATGAATGATCATATAATTTTATGAATGCAATTGTAATTTTTATTAAGGTTTGAAAGACATTTTTGTCAAAACCCGTGAATTTTTGATAAATTTCGGTTTTTATTTTTAAAGTGAAAATTAAAATATTTAGAAAATTATTTAGATAAATTAAATGTTATTTCTGGAATCAGGACGTTGAAATTATGCAACGGTGAATTTTTCATAATTTTCTGAGACAGTCAATTTTCTGGGTAAAAATTAAATACTGTTTAAATATATAATGTGTTTTATGACATCATAATGACCCAATAGTGATGTAATAAAATACTAAAAGATTTATGTTTGGACAATATATGTTTTAACATTAAAATAATGTGATTTTGGGTTTGTTTGACTTACTTTTCAAAGCATTAATGGACCCTTCAAGACTTATTAAACACCTTGTCTTTTTAAATTGTTTTCCATGGGAGTGTGACTCACCTCCACATAAGCAACCCTATTATTTTAAGAAGTTTGGACTTTGTCTTTATAAAATATTTTTTACCTCTTCCCATTTCCAAAAACCATGGGCAAAAACCATGGGATTGTTTTTGGTTTGGATTAATTTAATATAAGGGGTCCCAAACCTAAATAATAAAGAATTCCCTCACCTTTCCTATATAAACCCACCAAAGATCCCACTTCCTTCCTCACTCAAAGCCTTTGGAGTTCATCCAACCTCTGCCCTACTCTCTTTATAATCCTCCCAAGGTGCCCCAAGCTCCCAAGAAGCCTCTCTCAGGCCTCTCTCAAGCCTTTGGAAGCACACTTCCAAGTAAGGGTTTTTCTTCCTTTCTCATATTGTCCAATTTTCTTTAAGTTTTTTGCCCTTTTAATTTCAATTATGAATGTTGGGGTATGGTTTCTCACCTCCCTATTAATTCCCTCTTTATGTTTTAATGATGGGAGACCCCTTTCTCGCTCATTAAATTCCTCCCATGTACACCTGTTACTATGCCGAAATTCCGAAAGGAACTTCTCTCTCCTCATTTACATTCAAGAAATACTTTTGTATCATGAATCTAAATTCCATTACAATTGTTGGGACATGTATCTATATGGATTACTTACTGTACATTACATGTAAATATGATGAGTAACCCCTTTATCTCTCATCAACCATTTTTATGAATTCTTATGTCACACCGGTATGCTGCCGAAATCGCACCGATTTTCTAAGCCAATGCCATTGTGTAGTGAATACCATGCCCATTTCTCCATCAAGGGTATTCACCTTTATGCACATTTACTTATTGATTATAAAGTTTCATGTATGAATTCCACATTCCTTCATAGTGGAAAAAATGATTATGTTTTAGGAATCCATGTTTTATGATCCATGTGGCACACATATGCATGAAATGAAATGTTTAAGATGGGTTCACCCTTACAGCGCTCCAATGCATTGGGTAAAGTATAGTATCATGATACGTCATGTGAAATGATTATTGACTCATGCTAATTCATGTGCAATGAGGGTTTACTCGTGCTTCATGTGCAATGAAGATTTACTCATGCTCCATGTGCAATGAGCCTTGGATCATGCTAATTCCATGTTAAGTGTTGTTGCCGCATTTCCATGTTATGATTATAATGATTTATCATGCCTTTATGTTCATGTTTCTCTTGTGATCTATTGATATTACTATTGTCTAACATGTATTGTAATCCTCATGTATTCCATGTTTATTCCCTTACTGGGCTTTATAGCTCGCCCCTTTTCTTATGCATGTCCTTAGGTTATCCCATGCAATGATAAGTATGAGGGAATGTAGTGGTCATGTAAAGGAAGTTTTCAATAAAGATGTTGTATTTCATGTTTTAAGTTCTTATGTAATGATCCTGAGCCCCAAAGACACTATACCACTCAATCATCCATGTTGTATCAAGTGAATAGTTTATGTAATAAATCATGATTATGTTTTTAATAAAAGTAGGGTTGTCATAGACAAGGCAGTATGAACCACATTTCAAATTTACATAAGAACTCTAATAGTTTAAAGTCATGATGTATGGGATAGGTGATTGAATCTCATAGATTAAGGTAAAAGAGTTTAGTAAAAAACACAATCTAACTCTTCCATGTGGTCCCAAACATTCCCCAAATTCATAATCCCTTGTGATCTATGCTTGGTGTGGGAGACAAGGGACGAGAAGATATTTATAGTGCAGGGAAGAACACAAGAGGTGAAGAAGTGGAAAATGCATGGGTGGCCCTATGACATTGGATCATCCTCCCTGTGAAAAAAAGTGCATGGAGGGATAACTCCCAGGGTGTTGAAGCTCTATCTGAGCTCGATGAGATGGAATGAGATGTGAATCATGATAGAAATATTTAGTGCTTAATGGTTTCATTGTAATGATAGTGGATAACTTCTCACTATGATCGCAACAAAATATCTATCTTTTGTAACCTTGAATGGGATGTGACATTGGAGGGTTATCCACTGATTGTATTTAGAACAAGAAACATGTCTCAAAATATCAATTGAAATCCTATATGACGTTGGACCACACTCTATATCCTAATCCATAGTAAATCATAGCACATTGATGATAAATAATAGGGTTTGAGATGTCCAGAAAAAATGAGAAAAAATGGATAGATGAACCTAGGGAAGAGCTCGTAGTTGAAATTTTTGGTCATTCTTATATATCCCATGATGATTGAAATCAATCTAGATGTAGTTATTGACAAAAAAAATGGTAGGATATCAATACCTGGGGAAATACTATTGTGCAAGTCTGGCCCATGCAGCATAAAAGTGGAATTTAAATGATCTTGTTTTTTATTTAGTGTGGTTGTGTTTTTTGGAGCTACAAAACAAGGAAGAAGAATCTGGGCGTCCCTATAGGAATCAAGACATATGTATGCCTTTAAAAAATAGCATGGCGGATGAATGATTCCAAACATGGTGTCTCCTCCATCAAGGACACCACAATGCGGTTCCGTTTTCATCATGCATCTAGGAAAATAGTTTCACAATATAAGGATGTATGACAGGACTAGCCCATGCAATTTAATATCATGCTGCAAAGACACAATTGTATAAAGTCATGTGGGACAAGTCAACATACTTTAACATCATGTGCATAAGATGCATACATAATGATGTGTTTATAAAGGGAATGCGCTTGTCATGACAATGAATACCCGATATATTTTAGGAAATAAGTTCACACCACACTGCGCCTAATACCAAGGGGAATCATCAGGCCATGGGAACATAAATTATCGAGGGACCTAAAGCTAGAAATAACGACAAAATGTATTAGAATTCCTATGTATCCTATAAGGATGGGAATCAATCCATACATAGTTATAGAAATTCCATGTAGCTTAACGTCATGCATTAAGGGGACCAAGAAAAAGGGATACCCAAGAAGGATGGGAATATGGTGTGGTGGTTGCAAACACGAGGTGAATGAGGATTAAAGTCTACACCATTCCATGTGCTCCCTAGATACTTAGGACGAGATGATAGAAGGAAGGAAGAATTTGTGATACATGGGGCTGTATCTGAAGATGATATGTCTTGGAATTCCTACATATCCTATAATGATGGAAATCAAGACACATGTATTTTTGAAAATGTCATTCCATTTAATGTCATGTTTTAAGGACTCATGGAAATTGGGATGGAGATCTCTTGACAGAGGTAAAATGAGTGTTTACTGAAAACATGATGTGAATGAGGACATTATTTCACAATACACCAGATAACCCCTAAATAACATAGGCTAATGTGACATAAAGAAGACTTGGTTTCTAAAAACTAGGGAAAAACCTAAGGATAGAATGTCTGGTCTTTCCTACGTATCGTATAAGGATGGGAATCAAGCAATACGTAGTTCATAAAATGCAATGAAGTTTTACATCATGTTGTATGGATGTGGGAAGAAAGGCATTCTGAAAGGAGGAGCACATAATGTGTTCATTATAAACCCAATGTGAATAGGGGATAAAGAAGTTCACACCACACCATATGTGAACCTTGAAGAGAACTAAACAGGGGGAGAAGAGATTTTTTGGGATTGACCTGAAGATGAAATTTCTAGGTGGTCCTAAGTACCTCATGCAAATGGGAATCACACCATACATACTTCTAAAATTTTAGTGCATTTTATCCTCATGTTACAACGACGTGGTAGATTTTATTTTACGGTCATAGAGCTCAGATCGTAGATGACCAGTTTAATTTCGTGTGCATGGGATAGAAGGTCCAAACAAGCTGAATCACCATGCCTGTCATTTGGAAGATCATGCAGATGACAATAACGATTATGGATAACTGCTGACCGTGTTCAAAACACAATATCTATCTGATTTGACCGAGAATGGGAACAAACAATTGAGAGTTGACTGCTGACCTTATTCACATTGCGGGACATGTGTGAAATTCTCTTAAAAGATCCTCTGGGATGTTTCCCCAAACGTTAGGTGAACCAAGGTGGCGTGGGACCAAGCCACTAGGGGGGTCCTTTTGGATGTGGAAGATGATTTAGACCCAATTAAAGGGACATGTGAAGCATGGTGGTACCTGTGTATTTTAATATCTTATAGTAAGGATATGGGAGATCTTAAATTAAGGTCGTAGAGCTTGTACCATGAGGTGTATTCACTATTAATAGTTCATCTTCATGCTGAGTGAAAGGGAAATTAGTTTAGGGTCATAGAACTCAGATTATTGAGCATGCTTAAAATTTATTGTTAAACATAATATAGGACGAGGATGTTCATTTTAACATCTTCAAGGATGATGATTCCATTACATGAAGTAATTATTGAGGAATTTGGAATTGGTGGGAGGATTAATATGCTCACTATCCATAGTGACAAGAGAGTATCCCCCATTTGGGTAAACCTTGTGAATGTCATAAGGTCCCTCCCCTATGGGCTCAATCATTGGTGGTTTCTTGCCAGATATCATTGAAATTTTTAAGGCCAATACTGAATCACCTTATATGAAATAGGAGATGAAAAATTTCTTATTTAATTCCATGGGTTTCTTGTTCTGATGCCTCTAGAGATTATTGAAGGCATGAATCATGTTCATGGAAATCACTTCCAGTTCATCCATATGGATTTTGTCTACATTTTCGAGTGCCTTATACTCATAGAAGAATGTGTGAAGTTAGGGTAATTGAACCATGATGGGCAGGACTACCACTGTTCTATACACTAGGGAATATGGAGTGACCTATGTGGAATTATGGGTCATCGTCCGGTATGCCCAGAGAGTGTTAGGGAGCATTTCCAGGAAACCCTTCTTTTTCTGACCAATAATCTTATGAATGATGATAGAGAGGGTTTCATTGAATACCTCAATCTACCCAATTTATTGTTCATGATGGAGAGAGGTATGATTAGAAGAAAAATTATAAATTGTGTACAATTTCTTCAACTCAGTTTCCCAGAAGTTGGTTCCATTGTCAGTGAGAATGGCATGGGGGACTCCAAATACATCGATTCTATTGGATTACACAACATACACAATATAATGGTTTATAATTTCCTTGATAGGAATTGCCTCTACCCACTAGGAAAATAAATCCATAGCAATCACGATCAACCTGAACTGGTGAATTGTCAGTAGTTGGTAAGGTCCCACGACATCAATTCCCAAGAAAAAAAAGGTCCAACTGTACATGGTAGTATGAAAAAAATTTGGTGGACTATTTAAAAAATTAGAATATACATAGAATAAATGGAACCTATTGGAAAACATAATATAGTCTCGTATCATGGTGGGCTAAAATATCCCAATATTAGGATCTAATGAGAGATTTTTTCCCAACCTGATGGGCCCCATAGGAATCAAAATTGACTACCTGCATAACTGTATAAACCTCATCTCCATCATTGAAAAGGAGGATAATCACATAAAATCCATGTAAGTAGAGTGTCTACTCAAAATTGGGACCACTCTATAGGGTGAACTGCACCGTGCACTATCAGATTCAATCACGTTCGACACGGTCTGTCGAGATATTACCAGGATGGATATACTCGACAAAGGGAGTCATATAGTCAGGGGTCTCCTCCAATAAAATGGTATAGAGACCAGTAGGTTCGGATGTGGAGGAAATAGAGTTAAGGTGGACTACTTGTTGACTATAATCATCATATGGGGTGACATGAGCAAAGACTCTACGATGTGATACATGGAAAATAAAACTATCCAAGTCATGCACTATAATAGATGCAGCAAGGCTTTACAAAGTATCAGGTTAATCATTCTACAATCAGGGGAGATGCATAACTTCTGGATGATAAGGGAACTGGGCCCTAAGATGGATAGTATGCACTAAAGAGGTTCGAGTTATAGATTCCTGATGACGTAGTCTCTCTTGATCTGTTTGATGACCAATTCAGAGTCCCCTTTCACATTCTGGTGGGGAACATCAATCTCAAGGGAATGTTTGAGACCAGTGACGAGGGATTGATAATCTACCTCATTGTTAGTGAATCCTTATGATAATTCGAAATAATATGGAATCACATCATATGGAGGCTTGATGAAGATGATACCTAGTCCCACTCTTTTGGAAATAGGATCAATGAGTCTCCTCCTCGAAGGGTTCCATGAAGTTCCATTAAAGTGAATTTTCCAACACATAATGGAATGATGCATGAAGAGGATTTCCTCAACTAGAATTTCATGATAAAGAGACTACTCTATTCTATGGTGGCTAGATGTGTGAAAAAATTTTCTCCCATTGTATATCACTTGATACACATCTTGGGGACAAACATGATATTGAACAGTTGCAGGATCACTACCCATTGTGCTAGTTGGAATGTCAATATGGGGTGGTTTAGAATGTACATTATCATATCAACTCATGATACCAACTGTATCTCATGAGGATTCATGTAATCTCACAATTTCTACACAGTGAATACCAGCAAAAGGATTCCCTTTTTTGATAGTGGAAAATCTTTTCTCTGTATCGAGGAACAAGTAATTGAGATAGTATAATATGTTCTATGTTATCTCATTTTTCATCTAGGAGAGAAGGGAAATGAGAGGCCTTTCGAGACTGGTCACATAAAGGAATATAAGTTTTCTCATAATGGGATGGATCAGAACCATACAATGTAGTAGGTACTACTTGATTTCCCCAAAATAAGTCTAACATTCTTCATCCCCTTGATAATCACCACAATTCTTTATGAGGTTAGAAAAGGGCTTACACATGCCAGAAATATTTTAGAAGAATATGTGTGTTTAGGATATGTTTCCATGAATGCCTCAGAGATCTAGGATATCTCTCAGATGAGACATCTGACCGATGGCCTTGGTCTTTTCTGGATCGATCACAATTTATCTATAATTAATAATGAAGCTGATAAACATTGTGGAGGTAACTCAAAAGGCACACATGAAGGTTTACATCATTAGATTGAAGGAATGGCGGAAGTTAACGAATTTATAAAGATACCCGATATGATCATTATGTTGGCTATATTTAACCACCAGATCGTCAATGTACCATTTCACCAATGTCTCGAGGATCAGCTTGAATATGCGGTGCATGGAATGCTAATGGGTGGCACCTGTATTGTATTGACTGAATGGATTTACCTTGTAGAAAAAAGTACCATGTGGTTTCTTGAAAGTGGTATAATATTCATCCTTGGGATCCATTTTGATTTGATTATATCTAGATTATCCATCCATTTATAAGAGGGTCTGGAACCCGACATTGGCATCCATCAATAGTTACGTCACAGGAAGTGGAATATTACCATTCAAACATTGACAGTTCTGATCAAGGAAGTCGATCTAGACTATGACCTGCCTTTTATTCTTCCTGACATGCATGATATTATCTAACCAACTAGGTTATTGGACCTCCTTGATGAAGTTTGATTTTATGATCTTATCACACATTCCCTCGACCCTGACACTTGGAGATGGGTGCGTATTTCTAGGAGGCTATTTGAACCTACAATGATTTGTTTGGTGATTGAGATGGTGGAAGGATAACTAAGGATATATCCCTAGAATATCATCATAACTCCTTGGAAATAAATAAGGATTCTACTTTAGGAAACCCATGTATTAATTTTTATCTTCTTCAGTCATTGTTGTGATGATCTGTGTGGGAATCAGATCTATCTCGATAATGAAGTTCAACTAAAACAATTCATCTATTGTAGTGGAGAATCCCTCATAAAATGTGGATGGGGAATCATCCAAATCATATTCTTCAAACATGGTGAGAGAATCACTGGTAGGAGGCAACTCTTTAGAGTTGACAGATCCTGATGGAAGTGTAGTGCCAGCCAGAGCTATAGTGGAAACCTCATCAGGGTCTCCACCACTGCTGAAATGATAGCAAAAAAATCTATTGACCTAATAAGATATGTTGTTCGACCATAGGGGACACTTTTTTAAAAAAATTAATGAAATTATTTATTGTCATGTTGATCTAGATTATCCCATCCTGAGGAAACAAACTTGTATGATGTATTGTTTTTTTTCATGTGGCAGACATCTTTATTTCTTATAGGGTTAAAGAGATACGAGAATACTTGAGAATTTTTTTAGGAATATTAAGAGATATCACGATGTTACATAGACTTTGGAACATAATTCCACATTATCCCTAAGACAACAAATCATTTCCCCATGTCTGGGGTCATGGCCTCCAATCCTCAAATTGGGAAAATGTTGGCATCATCATTATACGTACATTGGTTACCCATAGCGATATATTATTCAAAAAAATTGTATTGAACCTACTTATCCATTCTCATGTGTCATTGAACATCTAGGTAGAAGACTTCATAAGAGGAAAATGGAGACACATCACCTGGGAGTACCCATACCCAACCATTAATGGAGTATTTAAGCCATTGTTGATATGAGGTAGGGACTGCCACATGAAGGTGGAGCCAAGGTATACCAATTAATGAATTGTAAGTACTGTCCTGTGAAATAACCATGAACCCAGTGATGGAAATTAGGACAATGAATTTGGTTTTCAGGTATATCATTCTAACTAGTGTCTGCTCTGTCGTATCCTAACCATGAATCCTCATTTTAGGGGGCTCAGATCAGTTTCAGATAGCCCCTAATTTTTGAGTGTCTGGGTTGGGATAAGTTGGATCCCATAGGCCATGTCAAAAAGATAATAGCTGAGCTCCATGACATTTAATTAGCTAGGGATGTCTATGAGGAAGATGTACCCTTGTGTAGAATAACCTTAATCTTCTATAGAGAAATAGATGGTGGCCTAACATTTTGCCTGATCAACTATCCCAGTATGGAAGGATTCAGTGGATTCTATATATGTTTAAAACTAGTGGGGGATTCTTAATTCCTCTATAAGGGAATTGTGCATATCTAGAGACTGGAGGAGTTCCTTGAGTATTGGGAGCCTCTTGGGAATGCTGGAATGGTTCTTGAGCAGATATTACATCTACACAAGTCGCAAACTTCTTCAAACAATTTTTTCCTCATTTGTTGGGGGAACAATAGGTGCTATTGGTCAAACCTTCAAATTATTACTAATTTTAGGGATGTCCCACTACTCACTAGTCGAACCATGTTGAGTGGATACTAGCTAACAACTAGATGAATGGGGTCCATCCACAACAGAATGTGGCTGATCATAGCACTATTGTGGTTTTTCTGTCTGATCAAGGAGTAAAAATGGTGGAGGGGGTGAATATTGTGAAATGGGATTAGAAGGTAGTACATGATATGCTCTATAATGTGCCTACTTTCTAGTCCTGGGGGCATGTTTTTCTTGGATAGAATCATGTATACATGCATTCTATCGATTTACATACCATCAAAATAGTCAATACTAGAGTTTATTGGGGAAATTGGGAGGTGACACCCAATGATCTTCATTATCAAGATACATGTAAGGGTTTAAAACCGCAATTGTGTTGATTGAATCATACCCCTAGTCATCAATCGAATAATTCTCCATTTTTGGGTTGATTCTGTGGGCAATCCCCATATTTCGGTCCAAGATATTTCTAAGTGTACGAGAATTATTTGGCATAGGCAGGAGGAATTGTCTCCCCATGCATCATGGGTGCTTGCTCTCCATAGAGGATGAAGGCTGTGATGTTGATGCAAAGGTAGTAGATGAACGTAGTGAAGTGACATCTGATGGATTTGGACAATTCAAACATGCACAGATAACACCACGAGCATGAGAGTCTGTCTTTTGAGCCATCATGTTGTCATATATTTGACACTTTTGGTTATAAAATTTATGCCATTCTCCCTCACTGTCACTATGAGGATTTATAAACACATATTCTACCAATGCCAGGGAAATACCAAACCTTACTATCATTTTATCGACCTTGTATTGTAGCCATTCAATAAACACATTGCACACCATGAGGGTGTTCCCAAGTAACCAGTGATAGAAGATATAATTGGGGTGATCAGTGAGATCTGCCTATTCAGACATATTTTAATATATCAATCATAGGATTCCCTAGTTCAAGGTGATTTTGAAATAACTATAAACCTATGGATCATTGAATGAGTAGGTTTGGTTCCACCGACCTGGAAAAGGAAGTTCGGGATCCTATACATTAAGAGGGGCTGAAAAAACCTATTGAGGAGGGGGAATATGAATATACCACCTAAATGGAGGTGGGGCTTTATGTAGGGGATCATGTCGATTCTGAGGTGGGTTCTACTGAGCCGGAGGCTGCACGTATGGTGGTGGGCCTTGACGAGTCTGTAGATG
The DNA here is from genome assembly GCA_963277665.1 of Viscum album. NCBI lineage: Eukaryota > Viridiplantae > Streptophyta > Magnoliopsida > Santalales > Viscaceae > Viscum > Viscum album. The sequence goes on along the minus strand of OY728152.1, from coordinate 859,091,471 downwards.
TGGCTCTTCCAGTAACAATTCCAGCTACCTGGGGGCCTCTATTGTTTCTACCATGGTAATCTTAGCCTTGGACTCTCTTCATGTCAGAGCTGTAGGAGGAAATGGAAATGACTTATTATCTTGCTGCATGTCTTCTTCTAAATGTTGATCTTTGTCATAGAAATACCAGAATCCAACAGGGAGGTTTTGAGTGATGATAAAATGGACCAGTTCGGTCTTCAAATTCCCCACACACTTTGTTAGCATCGTCTCCTTGGTTAGTGGAAAATAAAGTGAATATGCGATGAACTTACACCTAGAGAAAACGGTCTAGGAAATCCTCGTCATTCCTCTAAATTCACATGAAGAGGGAAACATTACTTGTATTCCAGGTAATGGAAATGAAAATTAGAAAAAACTCAATACGATGATCCTCATAACTAACAATTAACCCTACAGGTAACTAGTTATACAAGAAATTTATGGGCCCATCTAGTGTCTATAAGAAACACCCGATCATAGTAGACTCTTGCTGCACTGGAGTTACCATCATGGGTCTACACCTTGAAATAAGGCGGGCTAGATGATGCATCTGATCTCTCATCCCATTAAAGGGGGATAATGCAGGATTTTCATATCCCAACAATGTTGTTATATTGTCCTCCCATGCTGGATATGGCTTTCCATTAGGTAAGATTGTCACATGTTGAGTTTCTTGGGCGGCGAGGTGAGAAATTACTAATTCCATCAGATCCTATGAAAGAGGATTTTGATCATGATGAGGGTCCCTTAACCCCAACATTTTGGAAGGTTTTTAAACATGTTAACCAGGACTAATGGATCATGGGGTGACTGGAAGAATTACTAGTGAAGTTGGGGGGAATAACTTGTAGAGTGGCCGGTGGGACCTGTGGAGTGGCTATCATATCCTAAGCAAGGTAATTTGGATGGTGTTCACACAATTCAGGTGGATTGGTAGATACATGTTGCGGTATATTTCTATAAACACCAACTTTTATGTTGTCTAAATGATCATTGATGATGATATCACCAAAAGGAAACTCACTGGGGGGAGGTTGTACCTACCCCTACCCTTGTTTCCATGGTGGAGGATTATCATAATATGGCCTCTATTCCACATTTTTCTTGATGAGGAGCTCATCAACCATCTTTATCTATTCAAAAAGCTATTGATGCAACACCTCCTATTCAAAGTTAAATTCCATCTTATTCACTAAGTGAGATGGGTCGGAGGGTTTGACTATCCTAATTTTCCCTTTTCCTTTATTGGGGCCTCGACCAAGAGGTAATGACTCATAAGTTACGGAAAGGCCTAGAAATGTTCTTTGTTGATGATTATGGACAAATATAAGGTCCATCATGTGTTTTACTACCCTAGTGGTCTATTCCTCTTCTCAATGCCTTATGTCAATGCCTTCTTGTGGGTATATCTCAGGAACAACAATACTCCTGGTGACAATGTGCAGAGGAATATCCTTGATATGACTAGGTGAACCATGCTGGCGTAGCATAGGTCTGAAATGTATAGACTCATACTACCCCTAGCCGCATATCATGACATCTGGAGAATCCTATTTTATATCATTTAGGAGTGAAATGAATATTTGGACACATTATTGTAGGAGGGTCTGATGATAACCATGTTATGTCGGGTGCTACACAATAAGAATTGCAACCAATTGGACCAGGCTGCATTAATTTCCAATGTCATTGTAGTGTTCCCGACTCTTGGGGTAAGCTAATTTTTGGAATGGTAGACAGATATACAGAATCCCTAAGGTCCGGTGGAGGAACATAACCTTGTCTTAGGTAGGGGACTCCATAGTGTTGAATTTTTCAGTTATAATTGGTCTGAACATCTCTCAGAAATGGTCTTCTACAAGAATTTCCCGCAAAAATTTCTATTAAGAATTAGGATCTGGTCCTTGATAGCCCCACTCTTTGACAGGAAGTGGTTTTGGGACTGGTAATGACACTGAATCTAACTATGGTTATGGTAGACCGGTAGGTGGAGAGTACGACATGTGAGCTAAAAATCTGCTACATTTAGTAATGTCTTCTGAAGAATGCAATGAATAAACCACCACATCCTTATAAGATGGACAAATTAACAGTAGTTCACGTTCATGGGATGTATTAATTGGAAGTAGATCAAGAGTTTTCTCATACTCTGTTGATCCCCAGAACAACTATTCGTGATCTCTTATTGAGGTATAGAATGTTATTTTGACTATAAGGAGGTGTGCATGGAAAATCCAAATAATGGGGAAAAATTATCCTCCTATTATATATATCTTTTATGGGATGAAAGGATATGTTGGACATCACATTCCAGAAATATTAGGCCGATACACCTTGTTCCTACCGTAGCCCCTGACATAGAAGATTAGGTTGAAGGGTCCATCATCGAATTTCCCTCTCCTCTAGAATCTTAAAAGTGGATGAGTATGATTGTAGTTTAGGGCTTAAAAGGATTCTTCCTCTATTAGTGACTACCCGTCCTCCTACCCATAGATCGTTCATTAGGGAAGGGTTGATTTTTTGCATGTGGAGGAATTCTTCTTGGGTTGGTTCTGGAGTGGGGAGTTCCTCCTCTTAGACAAACTGGGGTACGAGGACCACATAGTCACATGTCAAATGGTATATAGGGATGAACTCCATGATTTAGGGTTTTATAGTGGGGAAGGCCTCTATTTGAACTGGAAACACATTGAAAGGGACTCCAGGATAGTCATCCATAGCACTAGGAGGACCTTCGCATCTCCTAGATCTGGTAGCTGTGGTATGAGGATGGCCTTTTTTAGACTATACTTTATATGGGAAATTCCTTCATGATGAATGTTGATGAAGTAGGTAGGGCCATCGCTGGATTCGATGAGATCATAGGGGGACCCCTATACTGGTAGGTGAAAGGGAAATGAGGATACTCAAATTGACAACCATGTAGGCATGGGAAATTTTTGTACCTGAGAGAGGGGAATGGGGAGGACCTTCATGCTGAATTTCAAAAAGATGGGGAGGTCCTCCTCTTAGACGGATTGTGGTGAAACGTAGAGGACCTATATGCTAGATGCAAGACCATGTGGGATCTCCACTCTATCTGATGATAGTATATAGAGAACCTCCATACCAGACATCATAATATTAATCAACCCATGTTGGATGCTACATGCATCGGTGATAGGGGAGGTCAACTCAACCTGCTTGTTAGTTTTCTATTTCCTCACTCTATACTGGTCATGGAATCATCTATTCTATGCGACTAGGATGTGCCCCTACTCTTGGACACCAATAGGGGGCCAATAACATGTACTATTGGTTCCTCATGACACATGATCTATGGAACATGATTCCCCTAGAGGGCATATTTATGATATTGCATGGGATTTTGTCTCCTAGTCATCTGAACTAGGTTCAGCTATCCAGGGGTATGGACCACCTACTCCATGGTCTATGGGAAAAGATGGCTACGTTGACGTGGCTGGGTGGGTGCCCTCTTAAGCAGACCCCTGGCTAAAGTCTCTACTGGGTGTACTCAGACATCCCTTATATGGTCTGCATAAGGGAGGGAATTATATGATAATTCCATGGATAGGCTTCAGAAGTTATTGATAGTCACATTGGGGAGTAGTGGATCCCAACATAGACTTTAGGGATGACAATGCTAATGAGACATTATTCACCTTTTTATCTTAGAATAGAAACAATGTTTCAAATCCCAAATTTCTAATCTATTTAGTGGTCACGAAGAATCTATAAAATTCTTATAACCATTTTACATTTGGGATAATAACATAAAATATAGTAATTTAAATCATTCTGCATCCTAAAGGCACATTCAATGAATTCTTTTTATAACATATGAAAGCGAAAAAATATGTGTCATATGAAATTCTCCGTAAGGGTAAAAAAAATTGATGAAATCATGAACCAATATAGAATAATCCATATGGAATGGTGAATAGATAAACACATATTCAATTTTTTTAATAACATTACTATAATGATTATATAAGTCATAACTATTATGTGAAGGGAAACAAATAAAAAAGCGTCCATTTGATAACACGATCACAAAATCCATCCCTATATAATATAAATTCAATAATACCATGGATAATATTATCTAATTTATAAATAATGGAAATTAATAATATTGGACTCCATGATCTACAAAATCATTGTATCTATACAGTTATGACCTTTTAAAAGATTTTTAAAAAGTTCGGCTAAAACCCAGTAAAAATTTTCAAAATTATTCGTCTCATGTTACATACTGAGGCATGAAAGGTTGATATTCATAGACCCATCAATAAGCTCATCTCAATGAATACATAATATATCAAATGATTAATTTAATTCATTAATGAATATATTGTATAAAAAAATATCCCAATTGATTAATGTAAACCGATTTATCATTATTTCTATAGTTAATCATCTAAAATTCAATGGTTTCACTATATGTAATAGAAGGATATAGATTAAGTGAAAATCATATAAATTATATATTAATATGGATATTAAAGATAAATTTATTTTCCAATGAATATTTATCACAAAAAGTTACTGTTTCAATATAAATTTCCTAAATATAAAATTTATCAAGATTAGGGAGTTAACAATCAGTTCATTGCGAATTTATGTACTTGAAATAAAATCATATAATTTTGAAGAATAAATGTAATGGATGTGAAATAATTAAATATTTTATCATAAAATATATATTTATAAAATTAATTAAAATGTGTAAGAGAATCATCATTTCATAAAATGGTTATAGAAACTAGGATGACCATTATCACCATACAGATTAACAAAACATTCATATTTTATTTTTATAAAAATACATTTGAAAAAATGCAAAAATGTTCCTTTAAAACCCATTTTAAAAATCAATTATATTATAAAATTTTGTTAATAAATAACATTATAAATTAATATGAATTTTTTAAAATAGTTTATTTAATTGATGGACCTTGAAAACATATATATCTATTATAAAGAAAAATAAACATGATTTTAATTTCATATGCTTCATTTTTTGATTAATGTTTCATAGAGGGGAAATTTTGGATCCAAATTTAAAAAATCCTTAAATATTTTGTTTATAAAATAATTATTGGATATTGATAAGGATTAATAATATGGTTCTTTTAAAAAAGTAAAATAAATCTCAAAATTTACTATAACTGTAAAATAAAAACTCAAAATGTCGGAAACAATTTAATTATACCCGTTAAAGTAATATTAATTAATTTAAACATTGTTAATAAATAATAAACGTGTATTCATCATCAATAAAATAATGTTTCATAAACATACACTATAAAATGTGATTCAGTACATACTAACTTATATGTCTCGATAAAATGGAAATTGAGACGAATCCATTACAACATGAATCCATTGGTCAAGCATGATTTTAAACCTTGTATAATGGTTTTATGTACATTATTCATTTATGAAAAACACATATTCATATATGTAATATCATATATGATCTTATAATAACATCTAACTACACATTCAATAGCGATAAATTATTATTAATATTGTTTTTGAGGTTAATAAGCTATTTTACCCATTCATACTTTTTCATAAATGTCCAAGTTAATTTTTATTGGTTATTGTCCATCATATCCAAATTTTTATTTTTTTTTATAAATAAAATATATAATAATTATATAAATTACTTGAACAATAATTTAATGTTGGATATGTAAAATTAATCCCATAGCTTCATATAAATGGTAGATGTATATATTCATGATTGAAGATATCATTAACTTAAAGGGTGAAATAGTATGGAATTTGATGACATAACAATTTTAAATATCTATTGTTATTTAAAAATTATTATATATATATATTCAATATTTCTATAATTATAACTATTTATGTGAGTTGGTCATGGAATAAAATTATATCTGTTGACATGGTGGTACTCTACTATACACATGAGAGATGGATTTGATTCCCATTTGATGGAGAATGAGATAGTTAAATATTGTTTCATCAACCTAAAAACATACTATTATATTTCATATAATTTTATGGATATATTATATGTGTTAATACATAATTGGGTATTATAAAATAATATGGAAAAAGAAAGATATTCATTAAGATGATTACCTTCTATTAGAGAAACCTCATTTTGATCACCTATTAAGCATACTAGGATTATATTTTTGGAAATTAAAAATCTATATAATATGGATAAGATTTTTTTAGAGATATGTTTCACGGGTTTTTTTATATGAACTGATTTATTAGTGTGAATATATGAGGGGAGGGTGTTCACTTCTAATTTTATGGGAAATACATACATGGAATTTCTGAAACGATTAGATCATACCAAAATTTTTCACCGAAAAAAATGAACCAAATTAGACCATTCATGAATCCTAAATACCATATGGTCAATATATGGAAGTAAAATAGGAATACGAGAAGTTTTTTTTGTCATTTTAACCCTTTTATTATTATATTAAACTCTTCGTAATCATGTTTTAACACTAAAAGTGATAAATAATTATTTATTATTTTTATATTCACAAATTAAATTAGTTTAAATTATCATATAAAATTTTATTTTATAATTAAAAATATTTAATCCATTTTGACACTTCAATTCAAATAATTTTAAAAATTTAATTTAAAGATAAACTACAAAAATATGTTGAAAAACGTTTTTTCATGAAATGAATTATTCATGAATGAGACGATTTTATATTAACAATAAAAATAGAATTTATCAGTAGATATATTTAAATTATAATAATAATATATATAATAAAAAAATAAATAAATTTTTTCATCATTGATATTTATTTTTATTAATTATATTGGATTGAGATTATTCTATTTTAAATAAAAGTTGTACTCTGAAAAGTAATAATGGATATCTGAAAAATAACTCATTTACCTACAAATATTATTATATTTACTTGTATAAAATTAAATATATACAAAATATTAGATAATAATATTACAATACATTATTATAAATTCATGTTGTAATAGTTAATTACTACATTTTTTTATTCATAAAATATTATTTTTAACAGACAATTTTAAAATTTCATTATAGGGTCATTTTTACCACGTATGTTAAAAATACATATTTATCCTATAAAATTATTATTTTTCCACCAAATATTTAAATTTTTATTTTATTTTAGTGTTATAAAACTTGAATGTCGACTTACTATAATCGAGGGTAAGGGGTATATGCATCATTATATAATTATGATGATATAATTTATTTAAAATGAAATAAATCATAAATTATAAGTGAGTGAAATTAATAAATATGAAAATATTTTAAACCGAATGATTTTATATATATTAACTTATAAATAAATAATGGTTGTTATAATTCATAAAATCTTCTGGTTCCCATGTTACCACTTCTATTTTATGATTTTTTTCTATGTACCTTCACCGTAGAAGTCATTTTATTCCTAAATAATTACAATTTAGTAATAAGAATATGGATTGGATCATTATAGTAGGATTGATTAGGTTCCAATTATTTTATTCATAGGTGTTAACATGCATTGGCTATGTCATGTAATTTATTTATAATTTTATGTGAAACACATATTTTACTTTATAAAAGCTTGGTGGAACTTCAAAATGAGAGAAAACACATTGAATATATATTGCATAGAAATTGGTTTATAACATAAATTACCATAAAAGCCTGATGAACAAATGAATTCATCCAAAAATTAACTCACCATTCATTCCTTACCAATAATTAATGATTATTGAATATATTACATAAATCCAAAAATGTTGTAAACTACATCAAATATAACTTGAGAAAATTTCTCATCAAAACACTAATTTATTCAATGGTAATAAATAATATTCTATATAATCTATCAACGTAAATCATCTATTTATCACAAATAAAAATAATTCTATAAATATTAATGAAATTTTTTTGTGTCATGTTTCCCTCAATCATGTGTTCCATAAAAATATCAATTTACCACAAAATAACTTTTCTTTGTTATCAGTACCATTCATCATATGTTTTAAATCCATAAATAAAACTATAGGAGTAAAAACCTTATATATTTCATCTATCTTATAACTTAAATATCATTCATATAATAATTCTTCAACATAATTCTATAATCAAAATGCCCAATCACTTTAATCCTTTTTCTTTGGTTGTATTAATAACATAAGACTGGGTTTTATCCCTTATATTCTCATCAGGTATATTACCATTTTCCATGGGATTTTTTTTCATAGTGAAGCATTTACATAAATTATAAAAATTAAAAATTAATGGTTATTTATTACCCTTTCATTCATGTACCTAATTTTTTATCCTTATGCTTGAAGAAACTCACATTCCCTTAATTCATGTACTAGGGTGTTTCATTCTAAAATTTTAACATGTGGAAAATTAATTATTTTTATTCTACCCATATCCCCTTTTTCACATTGTTACTCTTATTTAACATATTCCAATTAACTATATATTTTCCATGAAATTACTACTCTATTATTGTGGTTCATAAAATTATATTATTTTATGAATAAAAGTTTTAAATACCATCTCACGTTAGAATGTTTCATAAAACCCTTTAAATGGGATATTATTCATGCATTCTATATTGACTGTGTAATCTATAGCATACCTAGATAGTGATGTAATGGTATTAATATACACCAGAACACAGTATTAATTCATCTTATTTATTCTAAGGAACAGTCTCTTCATTTTAGTTCATAACTCAAATGGAATGTATTTTTCAAATAATGTTTCTTAAAAATATTTCAACTCCATGTGTTCAATTTACTCATCCTCCATAATATTCTTTATTAATCTCCACAATGTATCAATACCACCATGTGGTAAATACAAAACATGTGTAAAATTTTCCTTTTAATCACATAAAATTCCATAAATATATTATCACATGGTTTACTATATTTATCATCTACAACAATATTAGTAGTCCCACTAAATTTTTTGGTCATTTGTTTCATGAAGGGATCCCTCATTAGAGAATCACAGTGTGGAATAATAAGTTTTCCCATTTTTTAATGGTTATATGTAACAACATGATTAATATTCCATAATATATCCATGATATGATCATTTATAATAACATCTTTATTTATGGAAATGTTCACATTGGGAATGTGTGTTGTTACCCTTCATTATTCCAATTATCTATTTCTAAAAATTGGCATACACCATATTAGCTCATAAAATTATGAATTTTTTATCATAACATATAATTATAATTCTTCTGAACCACATAACATGAATGATAAATTTATTTATTTATAATATCATAATCATAAACACTCGTTCATTTATGTTATATCAGATTTTAAATCCATCATAATGTTTTATAATGAAAATGTGATTTATACTAAGAATATCCACATGGGGTATCAAACCAAATGCATAGTAAGGATCAATTTCCTAAATCATATGACAATCCAGTCAAATTCTAATACTCCCACTATGGCGTTATTACCCATAGGTAAAATTGTCCATAACCATGTCTAATCTAGTATCCATACATGAATGTATTTCTAGAGAAAATAAAAATTATCTTCCCCCAAATTTGGTAGGATGGTATTCCATTAGAATCATTAAATTATGTCATAGTTTCATGTTTCATGACACCCTCCCACCCTAGATACCCCTATTCATTAGTAAATGAGGAATGAGAGATAATTACCCCCCTAAGTCTCACCTCCAGTAGTCCTTAGGTTGGTGACTAGCACCATGGGTGTTCAAATGTCACAAACTTGGAGGAATTACCCTTTTTATAAAACATTATTAGAAGATAACATTTATTATCCCCAATTAATATACAATACACAATACTAAAATATATCCAAAAACTATACCATATGCATGTATAAATTTATATATATGCAAATAAAATAATGTCTCTACTGTAAAACTATAAATGTAAAGATAAGAAGTTACAGGGGTGACGGCCTATGAGTGGCTTCTCCTCTCCAAATAACAACAACTAGGGTTTCTCTTCATTCTCTTTTTCCCTTCCCCCTCCGGTCTCGCTCAGTCTCATCTTGGCCTCCATTTGTTTGGCTCGACATCGGCGTGCATGGAGTCGTCGTGGTGCGGGGTGGATCTTGCGCGGTTCGGTCTGTCTTTGAGGTTTGGTGGATTTGGCGCGGTTCAGCGTCCCTTTCACGGTGAAGATGTCCCTCAGTGTGGATCTGGCCTCTCTGATCGGCCCGACGCGCCTAGGTGGTGTCTCTGGCGAGCTGTCGGTGTGAGTTTGCAACGGTTCCAGTTTGGCTTAGAGGGGGAAGAATCTGGGTTCCGGGGTTTCTTTCAAGCGTCCAACGGTCTTCTCGGTAAGGAGTTCTATGTTATTTATTTTCTTTGTGTGATGGTGTTTCTTTGGTGTCGTCATTGTTCGAGGTTGTGCTTCTGTCTTCGGTTCTAGTGGTTATGTTGTTGGAGAGTTCACCTTGGCTCTACCCCTTAAGATGAGGTGCTTCTGGCTTTGGCTCCAGCGTTGATTCCTGATGGCTGTGAACCCTTTTCAGTTGTTTTGTGATAGTCAAATGGTGATATGGTGATGGTGAAGTGATGTTGAAATGGTGATGTGGTGATCTCCCTTGATGGTGAAGTCTATGTTGGTGAATCTGTTGAAATGTTGGCAATGGTGGATCTCTATAGTTGTGAGATTTCAAGTGTTTGATGCTGTTGTTTTGACTTGATATGTAATTGGGTACCGACAACCCTTAAACCGGCCTTTTGAAAAGGAAACAAATGATTTGCAGTAGCAGCTAAGAAGTTACACAACAGATATCATGATCTGAGCTACCAAGGTAATGCACATTCTTTGAAATTCTATAAATTACCTGAAATATATTTATACATGTATTGTGAGAATACAAGAATACTACATAGAAAAACTAATGTCTCTCATGAACTTTTCCGAGAGGTATACTAATGCTCCCATGAGAAAACAATAGATCCAAATAGCACCCAAGAGAGTATTCTAACCACCCCATCCTCACTAAGTCACACTCACCAAAAATGAATTTAATGTAATATAACATAAATAACATCCATGAAAGGGTACCCCACACCTCATACCCAATAGAATGACTCTTTCTCCCAACGTTGATCATCCTAGCACTCACATTCATTATATATACAACCAAACATCACACATGTATGCACATAGGCCAAAAAACACATCACAACCTGTTTTTACACACCTAGGACTCACAACACATCCATACCACACACACCTAGGCCTCAAACCACAACACATTATATTCCAAAGTTACTACAGAAAGAACAAACCACATTTTATGAAAAAACCACTACAAACACATCTTTCACAAAGAATCCTGGGCCATTGAAACCTCCAAATATGAAAACAATGGACCTCTATCCATATTATCATGTTCTATACATACCTATCTTTGAATAGAGAGCAGTAAATTTCTAGAACCCAGCCACATGTACTCCTCACCAGATTTTGGTGAAGACGCCCTCCCCCATTATGATGGGGGTGTTCGGTACATAGTTCTCAACTAGGGTGGCGTTTATAAAGAAATCAAAAATGAAATAATAGTATATATATATATATAAAACCAAACACTTAATTCTAATATATTAATTCTCAGACATAAAAAGAACTCACAACAATACCACATTTGTAACTTCCTCTAAGTTCACAACACAACGTAAGAAGCCACAAAACCCAATTTATATTCCTACCCAATTCATTTATTAATTTACGTTATATGTCAAATAATTCATTTATCCAATCTTTCAGGTCTTAGGAAACTACTAAACAAAACACACAAGATGAAGAATAGTTTTAAGAAGTAAAAGTGCATGATAAACTATGTGGTTCCACATTACCTATCTTTTTAACACCAATTTATGTTATATAATATATCTATATCTTGATACGGGGTGAAGATTTATGCATGTTATCAATGGTGAAGCACCCATACTAACCACTACCTTGAATCTTCAATTTCATCCCTCAAAATCCATCACATCAACCCCAAAAACCCCTAACTCACAACCACACACTATAACACATTAGACCACAACCATATATACAACCCAAATACAAAAGAATAATACTCTAGATCCATATATCTAACCCACTATACACAACTGTGTCCACAACTAGATCCCTACATGAACCCAGGAAAAACATATTGATAATTCACAAGGAATTCCTTCATTAATTTGACTAGTTAATTCCTGGGATATCATAGAAATAATATGATCTTGGGCCATCCATTTATTAGGGGAATATATGTTGTTAATATATTAAAATATAATCATTCAAAAATAAACACACAACATTACATAACCAATTCTATGCACTATCATGGACCACCAATGACCATGATTTCCACAAGGTAGTTATCATATACAAATCAAAATATCAACCAAAAACAAAACACATCAAGAACATACTTCACTTACCCATGCTCATATTTAATGATCACAATGCCATTAAGTTATCTCTATTAATCTATATAGAACTATCGAAAAAAGGAATAATTTTTACACCCACCATGTATAATGAACATATAAGAGAGATAAGGTAAAACCTACCTAGAATAAAGGCGATCATCACGTCCTGGCTTGAAAAAATTAGGTGTGCACATAAAGCATGAAAAACACCAAGGGAACACTATACAAAAACTACAACAGTGTAATCAATTCCTAAGGGGAGAAGGGATTAGAGAATCTTGATCCATGATAAATGAAGAAGGATAAACATGGGGAAAGGTATCTCATCCTTTAGAAGATATAAATGGAGCCACTATTTGGATATATTCATTATTTTCTATTTAAATCAGATCTTCTCAGAGCAATGCATTTGGGCCCCATTAAAATACCCCAGACCCATTGGAAAATTATGTTGGGATTTATGGGATTTTAAATGGAATCAAATCCCATCCAATAGGGCTTTAAAATCATTATATGCCAATGAAAACATCAATAGTGAAAAAGTGGAGGAAGATGAAACCACATTCTTGAGGCACCATTGGGCGAGGCACCTCTTGGAGATGAACCACTCATGAGCCATCATTAAGATAAGAACCTCTCAGAGAATCACCATTAGGAAAATGACTATTCAGTATGTTCACATTAGGATATGCACCATTAGATGAAACTTCTTCCACTGTATTTGAGTCCCCTCTAGGAAAGAAACCACTAGATGTGGCACCCCTAGACGAGTGACTACAAGTGAGTGACCTCCAGTGAGTCCCTACCAGGGATCCACCAATATTGATTCTTTGCTAGTGACTAACATCCATGGTGAGCCACCACCATGGTATGCCACCATTGGAAAACATGATGAACTGGGAATTTGGTAGACTTTTGAAAAGTGTCACCTTGAATACAAAGAACACCTCAAACACTAGATTCTAAAAATGTAATTTACCAAAGAGGTCAATACCATTATATCATTTAACTCTCAAACTATTCTCACCCTTGAGATTTCAAATCCATACTAAAAGAAAAATTGAGGAATGTTCCAAAAAATCGTCCCTCGGGATACCTCTCAATGATCTCATTACAATTGGAATGCTACTAAACACATCAACATTCAATGATTAACCACCATGTTCCATTAAAATGTTGGATTTTAAATATACATATCTTAGAACAACTCCTCTAACATTTTTATACTAGTATTTTCTCAATATAGGTGTTGAGGTTCCAACAAGAATTTCCACAACCCCAGTATAAAAGGAAAATAACCACATTGTCTCAAACACATGAATCAAAGAGTTCTATCCTCCATGACAAGATAATTTCCCCACTAGGTGGGACTGACATTACTACATGGGATTAATGTAATCATAGTTAATGCGTATCAATTAGAAATGAGGTTATCACCTTTTTTGTATGTCAGATCATTTTCACACTAAACACAACACCCCTAAAAAACCAACTAAGAAAAACTAATCTCATAAAACAACAAGGTTCAAACATTACATTACAAAGTATTACAATGAAAATTATGACTCAAAATATCTATGTGTACTGGGAATGAATTGCAATCTCTCACACCCATGTACTTTCCTCTTTGCCACCATGCCTCCATAATCCATGAACCAAATGAATGCTCCAACAACGAATAACCTTCTCTCGATGATCATTGATATCTACATGAAATTTCACAAATGTCATGTCATCCCAGATATCTAACTCTCCCACGAAAAGGACATGGGAGTCATCATGATGTTACCGATAAGGATGAGAGACATGGAAGATGTTTTGGATCCTCTCCAACCATGGTGGAAGCACTAACTGATACACCACATCACTAAATCACCCCAACACCTCAATGGGACCAACAAACCCAAGAGAATGATTACTCCCTCTACCAAACCTCTGGTTCCCATGTCGATGGGATACCTTCAAGAACATATTCTACCCATCCTCTAAATCAAAGGGCCTCCTCCTATAATTGTAATATGACTTCTACCGATATTTTTCCAATTTCATCTTGTCACGAACAAGGAAGACATTTTCTGTCATGCTTTACACCACATAGGGACCAAGAAAAACGATATCCCCAACCTCCATCCAACACAATAGAGTAAAACATGGTCTTCAACACAAATCATCAAAAATATCAACAGAAATAGAAGAGTTATATGTATTATTATAAGCAAACTACACCTAGGGAAGGGTCCATTCCCATGGCCAACCATAGTCCAAGATGCATGACAATAAAATATCCTCCAACTTGTAGATAACACACTCTATCATACGGTCTATCTGATGATGGAAAAAAGTTTTGAGGTGTAATTGGGTTCAAAAAGCATGATACAATCACCTCCAAAATAATTTCGTAAACCATGTATCCTGATCAAAGACAATGGACCTCAAAAATCCATGAAACCACACAACATATTCAACGTTTCTCCTGGACAAGGAATCCATTATGCCCAACTCCATGATTACTAGAAAGTGGTACAATTTTGTAAGTCATTCCACTACCAAATAGATAGAATAAAATCCTTACTAGGATTTGGGTAAAACTATGGTGAGATCCTTTACTATTCCCCTAAATTTACACTCAGTAACATCCATGGCCTATAACCGTACACCAGGAACATGGTTCTCATCCTTTACTGATTGAAAAAACAATAATGTTTCCACAAACTCTTACGTTTTACATTTTATTACAGGCCACATAAACTAAATCCTCATTTTATGGTACAAATTTGAAGCTCCGAGATGTACCACCACTGGTGATCCATGAAACTCATGAGGGAATACAATATTAATCTCCACTGAAACAAACTAATCCCCATGAAACAACATTCTGATCCAGTAATCATATCACCCCCCTCTTTAGAATCACCATTGATGAAAAAATTATGCATCAACTCTTCCTCTGAGTCTCCCCATTGATACTCTTACACCTACTAGTTATAAAATATTGTATCATCTTCTTAATCAAGAATCCTCTACAAGAATCGGATGTTGTGTCTATGTGTAGGGCCACCAACTCCTCAATCGCTCTTAAAGAATTCATAGATTCTATAACACCCTCTTCTATGACATTCTACTCAATGCATTGGTAACAACATTAAATTTAACCAATGTGTAAGAGATATATTAAATATAGTCCCGAAGAATCGCCTTCCACCTCCACTATCATAGATTCATGTCCCAGAAATAAAAATATACCCCAAGACATTGTGATCCATCAGGACCACAAAATACTCCAAACTGATGTAGAACAACCAACAATTCTTCCTGAACACAACCAATGATAACACAAAATCATGGTTGTCATATTTAAAATTGTGGGGATTTATATTCCATGAACCCAAACATATCGTTGCTCCCTATTGCAACATCCCACATCCCTAACCCAGACAAGAAGAATCAAAAAACACCTTAAACATTTCATGTTCATTTAGAAACCAGAGCATTAGAGCACGGAACAACGTCCCATTTAGGAAACTGAATAATATCTTGAACATATAACTACACAAAAAATGATTGTTCCATCGATGTTATTGTTTTTAAAAGTGTTATACTCAAGAGAAATTGGATATGTACCTTCAATATTATCCATAAATCTAAGGAAACTACAATCTTATGCCATGTTCATGGGTACTTCCCAAGAGAAAATTTCTATGACCTTTGATGGGTCAACATTCACATCCTATTGAGACAAAAAATTCCTTAAGAAACATGCATCTTGTTTCGAGAAATTACACTTGGGAAAAAATTTGATATGGTTTCTTTGAATTACTTGCATTATAGTTCTGAGATACGTGGAATTCTCCTCCTCTAACATTGATTATACTACGATTATAATGATGAACATTAAAAAAACCAGAACATGACCTCCCAAAATATAGAGTTAATATTTCCAATTAACACAACTATTGAGTCCATAACATTGAAAGGCATGAATAAAAACTTGAAGTTCCCATAACTCAATTTGATGAAACTCTTCAGGATATCACCACCTTCTCTGTCAATGGGTGATATCCAAACATCAAATCAATAGTAAAAAACCAACTCACCCCACTGAGCTAGTAGAAAATATTTTTCTATCCTAGGAAGTGGGTAACAGTTCATAACCATCACCCGATTCAACCTCCCATAGTCTATGAACATCCTCATACTACAATCCTATTTCATTGAGAACAACTCTAGAGTACCCCATGGTGACATACTAGGATGGATAAATCTGTTGTTCATTAGATCATCTATCTGAATAATCAAATCATACAACTCATAATATTCCATCTGATAAGGATCTATTGAAATCAACGATGCACCACAATGATATTATATAATGAACTCAATATCACATCGATGGGAATCATCATAACATACTCCGGGAAAAAATTAGGTAACTCTCAAATAAAAAATGGAATCTATACCATCTCAGTCTCCACTGATTATATAGAAATCTCAACAATTAATGAAATGAAAGGCTTCAGGTGATTAATAGAAAATTGACTACCCTTATCACCAATGAAAACAACACATTTTTTATCCATGTATGTAAACAGAACCGTCCTCCAAAAGCAGCTGATAACAATTCATACAAAATAAAACTAGTATATGATGCGAATGAAATCATATGGATGTATCTGTAGAATGAATAGATCCTCACATGACTTATGATGTCCCACCCTTAGTCTACACCCCCGACACACATCGAAAAAGGTAGTATGGCCTATGAATGGAATACTCAACACATAGGGAACATTAATCCACTCTACATATAGTCCCAGAGAATGGGGTAATGTGATTCAGAAAAGTAGTCTAAAGATCAGGAAACAAAAAAATGGGAGGGTATTAATCAAGTAGATCATACCTATGGTGATCTATAGACACAATAGAAATATTTCATCTAATGCCTGCAACTGACCATGCCCAGAACATCTTCCTCTCCAATGAAAACAATATCCATGACCATGCTTGGGTCACAATCCATGAACACGGGGAATTTCCTAATGTTGGCCTCTTCCTTACACATCACCCCTTGGTAAGGAAAATACCAACTACCCCTATAGCTGAAATTTCCTTAATCACAACTACTACTGATCATGGTGAAAAACCATTCCACATAGTTCATTATATTCTTTAGTAAACACTAGGAACTATCTATTATGATTAACACAACCCCATAATAAAAAAACTAACAAAAATCTCCTAGGAAATGCACAAAAACCATCATTACCAGGAGGTCGGAAAGGAAAGTGCTATGGTTAACTCCCTACCAGTTTAAACATCAGTTCTAAAGGCACCTAGGACCTGCCATTGAAATGAACTATGATGGCTCAACATTCACAGTAATACTCCTCAAATGTGCATCTTCTTGATCACCACCCCCATCATTAGAAACTCTAGATATTTTTACAACATATTAGGAGTATTAAAATAGTGTATTAAAGGAACAAGATCTTCCTAAAGATGTATCACATGATAATCCTCATCTAGAAAGAGATCTAACAAAAAACAAAGAAGATCCTAGTACATGATCCAAATCTCCCACAATGACATACCCCCCTTCTGATGGGATAGTAGATCCCGCCTCTTCTATACCTTCTTGGTCATAAAATTGAACACCAAATATATATTCTTCTAGAAGTTAACCAAAAACATTTATACCTCCTTCTACTCCCTTAGATACTATATCCACCACTGATGTGAAACTCCCCGGATCTGGATGATGGCCAAAAGAACCAAGTTTTACACTATCTTGTCGAGGATCAAACTGAGGGTGATCTCAAACTCCTCCAACTATCCCTTTGTCTCCAAATTTGATACACTTACCTTGTACATTCAAAAAACCTTCCATTGGAAAGAATGATACATCCTCATCCAATAATACTCCTCCTCAGTTAAAGCAACCTAAAATCCATCAACTGAGTCAGCCTAAATAATCTCTTCCTCTTGGGCCACATACATATGATGACATAGAGCCATAGTTAAAAGATAAACAAGTATTTCCAATACATGAGTAATATTGAATTTTATTAATGTTCATTTTCAATTTATAAAATTTATTTATTTAAACCATCCTAAAACAACACAATTAAAACAAGAAAACAAGTCATTATGATGAATTTACCTTTCCTAGGTCTCTACCGAATAAGTAGGTCCTTATCACTTGGTCGTTTAGTAAGCTTATACTTCATGCACTAGATCACAAGGGGCCCTAAAATCATGTTTACTAGCAAATCTCATAGGCTTCTGTAATGTACCATAGAAAAATAGATTTTTTTCTATATCGTCCCATGTTATACTCTTTTTTCATAACACAAAACACCATCTAATATCCTAACAATCATATCTAATACCACTTTTTCAAGACCCCTCCCTCCATAGATACCTTTCCTAGGCTACAAATGAATAAATAGAGATAATGAACCATGAGACCTGCCTCTACTAGTCCCCAATTTGGATACTAGGGATATTATACCTTCCGTATACCACAAAACATCTCACCCACACACACCTGGGCCACAACCCTCCAGAAAATACCTAGGCCTCACAAAAAATCTTCTTTCATTCACATGGTTCTGAAACCATATCACATATCATCCTCAAGAATCCTAGGATTGAAATCCACCTATCAACGCAATGAAACCTAGGAAATGACAAATGAACATGCCTAAAAACACATGGATAATCACATTTCTCCCCAAGACTGCTGGTCCATCAAAACCACATACTAGGACACAAACTGACCTCTTACTATCACAGCATGTTCCAAACCTACCTCCCTAGAATAGAGAGAAAGAAATAGTAAGATCCCAAAAACTCTAACTCCTCAATGTATGTTGGGAAATAAACTAATCCCCATGATGATGGGAGGGTTTGACACATAGTTTCTAATTATGGAGATATGTGTAATGAAATAAAAACTTAAATTGAAGTATATACATATATGACACCAAACCATCAATCCCAACTTATTGATTCTTGGACAAACAACCAACTACTGAGACTACCACCATAGTTGTTACCTCTAAATGTAAAATACCACACAATAAGAAAAAACCCCCATTTACATTCCCATTCAATTCATTTAACCACTTCAATTATTTATTAAAATTTTTTATTTATCCATCACATAACTACCTGAGAAACTAATAAACATACCACACAAGGGAAAACTTAGTTTTCAAAATGATAAAATTTAGATAAACTAAGGTTGGATCAAATTTCCTCTCATTTGGACACCCATTCATGGTATATCATATATTATTATATAGATAATGTGTGAATCATTCAGTATGTTAACAATGGTGAAAGACCCATCCCAAAAACTACCATAATTCTTCAATGTAATCCCCCAAAATCAATCATCACAACCACAAAAACCCCTAACACAACAAAAAACTACAACAAATTAATGCAAAACTAGATTTGTAGCCATACTACACATGCATTACACAAAAATTCCAATGCAGTATCCCCCTGTGTATAACCATTCACACAAAAAAGTCACTACATAAAAAAAAGAAAAAATATTCATATTTAACAATTTATTAATTCTTTAATTACATTTGTTAATTTAGGGGTTATCATAGAAATTATATAATCCCAAGGCATCAATTTATTTTCTGAATATATTTGGTTAAATTTTTTCATATATAATCATTCAATAGAAAAGAAACATGATTCCGTAAGTGATTTTACTCATAAGAAAGGACCCCCAATGGTTATAATTTTATATGGTTTGTTAGCATATAAAAATAAAAATATCAACAAAAACAAGGCACAACAAGAACATACACCACTTACCCAGGCCTCGATTAATTATCTGAAAATAGTTCAATTATCATTATTAACTTATATTAAAATATCTTCAAAAATGAAACATTCATTAAACCACCTCTCATGATGCACAAATAATGGATATGGAAGATACCCTAAATAGAAAAAAGGTTATAAGCACACCATGATTTCATAAAATCATAGGTGTATATGTCATAAAAACCACCAAGGGAAAATGATCCATAAGATACAAAATCTTCCTTGATTTTGAAGGGAATAAGAGTTAATGGTGTCTCACACCAAGGAAATGAATGAATGATAAAAAAGGGTATATGTATCTCATCCATTAAAATATATAAATGGAGTCTCCTTTTAGATACATTTTTTATTTCCCACTCAAGGAAGATCTGGTCAAGGTAATTCATTTTGACCTAAAAAAAATCCCCCTTATGCTGAGGAGAATTCAGATATGATTTATAGGATTTTAATAATTTTGAAATCTTATAAAACAAGGCTCAAAAAGAGTTATACATCAAATAAAAAATCAAAAGGGTGAAACTAGAAGATACTGGAAGTAGTTTTCATGTGGCAATTTTTGGGGATGCACCTCTCACAAGCCACCATTAAGAAAATCACCACACATAGAGTCACCATTAAGTGAAGCGCCACTCAACGAGTAACCATTAAATGAGTAAAAATTAGAAGAAATTATTATAGCCATTAGTGGGTCACCCCCTATGAGACACCACTAGATGAGGCATTGTTGGAAGAGTGACCGAAATCGATTTACCACTAGTGAGAGACTGCTAGAAAGTCACTAACAAAAAGAAATCTCCAGTGAGAAACTACCAGTGAGTTACATCCGGCAATCCACCCCTAGAGATTCACCACCAAAGAGTGATCTAAAGGGTGATCCACCACTAGGTGGATCCACCATTGGAAAACATTAAAAACTTAGAATTTTTAAAAGTGTTGAAAAGTGTCTCCTTGACCTCGTAGAACACCTCAAATGACATATTCTCCCAAGGTAATGGACTAGAGATGTCTGATTCAATACATTATGTTTTTTAATTTATGTACTTCTTTATATAATCTTAATGATTCTACTAATCATGTTTTTATAGAAACTTTATTAACCCCAAATCTAATATTATAGAGATAGTGTATAATTTTTTACATTGCAGTAGATCCAAGTCATAAAATCTCAAAATACTTATCTGTTTAGTATCCTTTGAGAACATAATACATACATGATACCAAATCATCATTATGAATAATAATAAAAAAACATATTAATAGTAAAAAAATATACACCATTAATATCATTTAAACAATTATTCTTCATATTCTAGGGAATGGAAACAAAATAAGGGTGACCTTGGAGACTCTTTAAGGGTTACATATACAAGAAGCTATCATGAATCAATAATGATCAATCCATATGTATGTGTAAATTATAGAACACATATTCCATTTATTGAATAACATTACTATCATGTTTAGATAATTCATAATCCATGTGGAAAGGTATATAACTAAAAATATTCCATTTAATACCATTAGAAAAATTGAAAAAATGGATAATTTCAATGAAATAATCAAAATTATTTGAATAAAGATATTATAAATGAATTAAATTCAAAATATTGGACACCATGATATTAGAAATCATTGTATATATACATTCAAGACCATCCATGATACAGTTTATAACTATGTGTAATACACCATCTCTTTCGGATAATTGAATTGTCTCATTTGTCCTAACAATTTAATAAGAGGTATATTATTTTGGTCCCCATCCATCACAACATATTCAAAACCTTCATCATACATTTACTTATTGATGTAATTCCCTAATCAATATACCTAATTTAAAAATATCCATATTTTGTAACTATTTAAAAATTATTGATATTTATCTATATAACTAATTAACATTCCAAGTAAACACCATATGTAAAAACTATATATGGATTATGAAATAATATTTTAAATTTTATAATAAAATATATATTTAACATTAATAAAAAAAATATAAAATTATCACAAAAAAATTATTATTTAAAGAGGAAATTAACAACCAAAAAATGAATCTTGATATGAGAGGTTACCATAGGTTCGTAGGGAATATATTTTTCTTAAGTAAAATAAGTTATGTTGAAGAATAAACAATGATGTTTTGAAATATTATAGTTTTATTTAATAAAATTGTTCATTTAAAAAAAAAATTAAAATATGTTGAAGAATATAAATTTTATAGAACAATTATAGTGGATGGAAAGTTTGTTGACTCCATATATATTAAAAGAACATTCCTCTATAATGTTTTCAGAAAATAACATTTTTAAATATATTTTAATGATTAATTTCAAACAGTTTATATAATTTTAGTAAAATATAAAATTTTCAAAATAATACATTTGAGTTAATAATGTGACTTTAAATTTAATTTTAGAAAACATGGAGACAGAATAAATTCATATATTATTTAATAAAAATAAAATAATTTTTTATTTATCATTTTCATTGATTTAATCATGCAACAAAGAGAGAAAAAAATTGGATGAAAATAGGGGGAAACCTTAAATGTCTAGTGTACAAAAAATTATTAGATATTAGGAGTTATAAATGACATAATTTCTTCAAGAAAGTAAAACAAATACATAAATTATGTTGTGTTGTGAAATATTCTATTACCACTTTTGAAATGTTTTAAATTTGTCCCACTAAAGGAATAATTAATAATTGAAACATTAACTATCATTAATATCTAGGTGTTAATTTTTAATACATTAATGTGTATTATATAGGCTACATAAAATTGAATAATGTCATATTAATATATATGTCACAATTGAATAGAAATTGAGATATATTCTCAAATCTCATGCTTCGTTTTGGTTTAATGTGCTTTAACATCCTATATAATATTATTAAACTAGTTATTAAATTATAAAAAAACCATATTCATATAAATAATATCACATATAAATTTATTAGAACATCTTACCATCTATTTATTAATAATATTTTAGTATTATTTCTTCGATTGTTAATTGCCCTATTTTTTCATGCATGTTTTAACATGATTGTTCTAGTTCTTATGTGTTTATTATTCTCCCATCATAATGAATTTAAATATAATAAACCCAACTGTACTTATTTAGTAACATACTTTATTACATTGGTAATATCATGAAGCAGTCACATCCCAACAAACCATGTAGATTAGTAGATTTAGAGAACATGATACAACCATAAGTTTTATTTTACAAAATGAAATGAAATAAAACATTTGAAATCCTTTGTAATAATAAATATTATCTTATATTATCCACATATGTATACCATAAAAATCCTTCAAATCGTTGAAAGAAATTAAAAATAAGAAAGGGATGAGCTCAGATTCTCAGTTAGGGTATGATATACAAAAAATTATTTCATAAATAAACATAGACAAAAAGAAAATAGGAATAACAAAAAACACATGAAATTAAATCAAAATATTGAACATAACATTTAATTGATAAAATTTGATCAAATAATTCCATATAAATAATCACATTAGAATAAAATGAGACCCTGGATATTCTACTAGTTTAATAATCACATTGATTATCAATAATAAATCCCTTAATGAGGCAATTCATAAGGTGAAACATCATAAAAACCATAATTCTATAATCTATGATGTGTATATAAATGTGTAAGGATATGAACAAAAACTTGTATAGTTTTCTCTTGAGACCAACCTATATATTTAGGGAATATAGTAGGCCCCACTAGTAACATCGGGATGTTTTAAGGAACTATTTTCTATAAATAAATTTTATTCAATTTCTTTCATTACACGAAATTGCATGTTTAAATGAACCATGATATGCCTTAGTATAACATTTCGATTTTAACCTAGCCTAATGGTTATTTGGAATAAATATATCAAACTTATGAAATATTGTGGTGAATTCATCATCTACATATTATTTATCAAAAATATAAATCAATATTATATTTATTTTTGTATCAATAAATTGAGTGAATTTCAATTAATAAATAAAAATAATTAAATATATATGTTTCTACTTAATAAAATATTTTTCATATTCATCCAATAAACATTTTTTCATCCATTATAAATAAATCCTATTTCATGTATAAAAACTTATATTTTTCAAAAGGGTAATTTTCCACCATCTGGTGCTAAATCTATTTTAAATGATGATTTTGGAACATTATTGTTTTTTATATGAAAAAATAAACAATTTATCTGGAAGTGCGATATAAAAAATTAATTTGAATTAATTTTTAATTTTTTTTAATAACATTCAAATTTTGATGACTCGTTAAAATACACTAAATTTAAATTGAAAAAAACATTTTACATCAAAATAATTTATATGGTAAAATTATAATATTGAATGATCTTAATGTATAAATAGAATATATATATTTTTATAATTGGATACAATGTATTTCATCAGAATTACTTTTACATAGAATTCATTGGTAAAAATATTTCAATCTTTTAAAATGTTTTAACATTTAAAACTCGTTCCTTTTTTCTAAAAATTGGAATAATTTGAAATTAATTACTACAACCATTTTGTTTTGAATTTTTAAAAATTTATTCCATATTTGGAATTAATAGGCAGATATTATATATTTGGATTTATTTATTTTGGTCATTATGAAAAGTAACTTCGTTAATTTTTTTAATACCATAAAAGGTTCAACCTGGTAATTAAGGGTAACAATACTATAATAAAATTACACTAACACTTTTCATAATATCAATAGATTAGTGGGTTTCAATTTAAATTATCCTTGGGTCGAAATGATTCACTTTTGAAGCCACATTGATGACATTATGACGTTTAATTTATTTTATTTTATGAAACATTAAATATCTATCATTGAAATTTTAATAAATAAATGATTTTTTATATAATGTCATGTAGAAGATAATTTCTATTACAATTAACTATTTTAATGATCAAATTTATTTATTTATCATAGTTATTAATTTTTAGTTTTTAGAAAATAAATAATTACCTTAATGTATTATTCTGTGATGATCGAAAAATTAATCAATTAATTATAAATGATTAAACATTTTATTATTAAAATGTTAATAACCATAAAATGACCCAAACCCTTGATGAAATATTATTGGTCAAGTATATCTCAACCAAATCCATCAAAGGGTTGAGTTAGTGACCATTTTGATCCTTATGTATGAGAATGTGACACCAATATCATTTTATATAAAGTGTCGTTAAAGTTGTAGTATACATAATTAACCAAGTATATAATTTTAAATATTTGATTTTATAGAAGAATTATTCTAAAAAAAATATTCTTTTAAAGGATTACATATTTATATTCAACATTGCATTTTACTTTTATTTATTTTTTCAAAAAAATGTATGTTAAATAATTACACAAAATTGATGTAGCAATTATATTATTAAAATACATAACAACTAAATGCAATTAAAAATGTCAAAATAAAAATAATTTGGGATAATTAATATTTTTAATTAATTTTATAGAAATTTTTTACCTATTTGGAATATAATGAAATAGTTGGTTTGTGCTTAACTTATAATCTTATTATTTTTAATAATAAAAAAAATGAATTGTGTGAGAATTGATAATATTAATTATTTATCAAAATAATGTGTTTTAAATTATTTATTAATCATAATACATTTTTAAAAATATATAATAATTATGATATGGTATAAAATTTTCAATTGTATTTATTTATGCTCTATTTTTCATCAAATAAGAAAATATTTCACCCTCTTAATATTGAATTATTTGTTACCATATATAAAATTAAATAGTGTATCAAAGTGTTAATAAAAAACATAAGGTTTAAATTGGAATAAATACTAGTCTAAATCTTATTGGATGATGATATTAAATAATTATCTAATATCATTTTCTAATTTGAGTCATTTTGGAGGTTTTTATGTAGATTTATTTTATTATAAATTATTAATTTTTGAGATCCTAAAATTACCCCAAACTCTTAAATAATAGGGAAAACTCTCCCTCACCACATCACTTCACATTGATACTCTAAGCTTATACATACCAAAAACAATTATATTCTCTATATCCCTAGTTACAGTCTTTACAATCTGGTCTTCTTCAAAGGCCAACTATAGTTACCTACGTGGTGGTTTAGAGGAAGCATGTCGAAGAAGAGGTAATCTCCTCTACTGATTTTTTCAAATATATTTCTTCATATAATTACACTTCATCAGTTGTGTAGTTGTATGTTACTAAATCTTGTATCACCTATAAACTAATATTTTATTATAATTATGAAAAAACCGTATCACAACTTTTATCCATCCTATAAAAAATGAAGTCACACCACGTGCATACGTACGACTTACCATCTCCAAACTGCGGTGTAATTTTTTTTCACCAAAAACATATGTTGATGGGTATAATGATAGAATTAATTACTATATATGAATTATAAAACATTATATTAATTCTTAAATATTATACATCATCAAATTAAATACCATTCAACAAATATGAAAATGATATCATTGCTCGTGCGTATGTACGACCTACCCTCTTAACAATGCGATGTGATTCATTATACATGATATTCATTAAATAAAGATTATAAAAATTTAAATAAATAAATAATATTATATATATTATTTCAATTACATTTTTAATGATATAACTATTACCTAATAATGATAACCATAATTTATTCGACAAAACATGCATAAGAACATAAAGAAGTTAATATCCGAATAAAGAGTAATAATGAAATGTTACTAAAAAAAATATTATAATAGGAACATATATTATAATATAAGAATGGATATGATCATGAAATAATTAAATGACATTATATAAATGATTTTATAGGAGGTTTAGATACATACAATGAAAATTGGACTTAATATAAGGGATAATTTCACAATCTTGTTATTATCTGATATTGTTTATATTTAAGTATTTACTAGATTATATTTAACTTTAAAATTTATGTTTCTTAAATATGTAATGTTATTTCTATTTTTCTATAGATTTTTAAATTAAATTATAATTATTGGTTAATTTTTATTAAATGGTATGAATGGAATCAGTTGCAGTTACTTGATACAACGTAATTTTTTCACTTTCTCACCAAAACTATGATGTTAATTTTTTTATCATATTTGGAATAAATGTATTTTTAAATATTCATAAAACCTTATTTCAAAAAATATTCTTCTTCATGATTTAAATATTATTTTCAAATAAAATATTTTATTTCAAAATCAAATTACTATTTGACAAAATAAAATGTTTTGGAAGAAGAAATGATATTTTACTCAAGAATTAAATTAATGTGTTTTATTAAAATTATTCTCCATCTATGATGAAATTATTTAACAGGGGTATTTTTCAATTATAATATAAATTTTATACCTATGGTTTGGTAGTTTTTGTGAGGGAATTACATTTATGAAATTCAATTGTTTTATAAAGACTTTTATATGATAGAATGATGTTAAAAACCCCATCTTATTCCAAGGGTTATTCTATGATGAATGTTTAATGTTTATGTGGAAAATATTTTAATGATTTTATTAAGAGATGGGTTGGATATATATCTACCTCCATTTCATTCAGTTAATATTTATATCTCATTATATAGACATGGATGGAATGAAAAATGATCTCGATTCAGTAATACGTGGTTGGAATGATGAGTGAAATCGGTTCAGTAATTTTCTTTTACCCACTATGATGGTCATGGAAATGATCCTTGAATAATATGAAATGATTTTCTAAGCATATGTGTATGACACAAAACCTCATGTATTCTGCTATGATTTTTTGTATTATGTTCATTGATTCTTATAAACTTTTATTATTTATCCCAGGGAAATATATCATGATCTTTCATATGTAGTATAATATTTTGAAATGTTATGTTCTTATGTCTTATTATATGATTTATATCTTCATTTTTTACCCTAACTAAGAATTTGATCTCATATTTTCATATGTTTTTGTTTCCCAATGATATGAAGAAGTATATTATATAAGATATTTCAAAAATAGTTCTAGTTATAATGAAATAAGTGGGAAACCATGAAGATTATTTATGAATTAGTTGTTTATGTTTCTCATTTTCTAAAGACACTATACCTATACAGTCCCATCATCGATGTGTTATATTTTGAAATAAATATTCTTTAACTTTTAAGTAGTATCAAATTAGGTAATTCATGGGACATTATTGTTGGTTCTAGAGGAAAGGTATAGTTATCCTTTGTAAACTTGGATGAGAAAACTTTAGTAATAACCCAAAAGATATTTCAAAGTATATGGTACAATCCTAGCGTTCAAGAAATGATCACGAATAAAGTAAGAAATTACCAAATGTGTCTTAAATAGAAATTTTATTATTGATAATGCATTTTTCCAATTACAATTACTGTTTCTCACATAAAACATCCTGGGTTTTGTCAATAGATGGAACCTGAAGGAACTGTATTAATAATAAATATGGTGGGAAATACAATGATTGACCTCCTGAAAAACCAAATGATTTGGCATCTGTAATTAAAAATTTGGTAGCTATTCTCACACAACATTCTCAAGATATTAATCAAGCATTACTTCCCACCATTCAATGGAGGGAACAAAATTTTGGTTAATCATTCATGAGGTTTCATCCACCATCTTTCCATAGGTATTCAGATATATTAGTGTCTAAACAATGGATCAGTACCGCTAAAATAAAGTGTATGTTCTCTAATGATAGAAACATGGTAATTAAATTCATCTAGGATGTCTCTAATTTGGAAGGTGAATCTGATCAATGGTGTAACTTTATCCAAGATATGAGGCAAAGAGTAGAAATTGTATAAATGGAATGGGGAAAGTTCAATAACATATTTTTAAGCATTTCTATTATCCTTAAAAAATATGGAGGAGTTCCTATAACATAAGGAAATGGGTAATGAAAATGTTGGTAACTATGATGAAAATTTTATAATACATTCGAGGTATGCTTCTAGAATTATTGTCAAACATGGGAGAAATATTCATCTATTCCTTAGTGGCATAAAAATAAGCCTTCAAATTGAATTATCCATAAGGAAAATAATTATCTATGATGAGATCATTCTATGTTCTCTCAAGGTCAATATGGAGATTGGATTAACCCATCATCCTTATGGGTTTGATAAGATGTGGAAATCAAATTCAAAGAAAAATCTAAAGAACACACTGAATAGAAAATGAGTTTTTTCTTACGCTAAAAGTGTTGTAATAAACATAGAGGTAATTTTAAAAAATGGTATAGTAAGTGTTTTAAGTGTTGTAAATAATTTCATTGGGTAGTTGAATGCCCAAGCGATGGGAAAAATATTTCTAATGATGTGAATAGTGAGAGGACTACATAGAATGAATCTCCTACGCTCTAAATTTACATGTGTTTGGAGTTGTATAATTATGCCAATAAATGCCTTAATACATGAGTTATTGATTATTATTGATGTCTATAATCTCTTATGGCCAAATATAAATTAAATACATAAGAGATAACTATCAGAGATATGGAGTACGATAATGAATTGTTGAAAGGTACACATATTTTCCACTCTAAAGAAGAAAATGTTTTATTTGATTTTGGGTTCACCAACTCTTTTAATTCAAATGGATTTTCTTGGGGAATGATAGTATTACCTTAACAATTATATGTTTAGTAAGTTGTGAAAACTCATAATGGCATAATAGTCACATCAAATGTTTATAATTCTTCACAAGTTAATGATTTTGGAAAATTGCTTCCTAAAAATCTTGTGATCCATCATATAATGGAATTTTATGTGATTATTATCATGTATTGGTTTTCATAATATGGATATCATATTAATTTCTAAGGGAGGGAAGTCACATTTCATATTCTAGATCAATAAATGATCATCTATATATTCTAGTATGATAATGAAATTCTTGTGAAACATTATTCCATATTAATGGTAATAATCCCTATAAATGAATGTTATCTATCTCAAATGTTTGGGGAGACACATACAATTTAGAATATACACATTTTACGAGAGTTTGACGATGTCTTCCTGAAAGTATTACTAGGTCATCCACCAAATCGTGAAGTTCTTTTTTAATAAAACTCATAACGGGTACTATTCCTATTTAAAAGACACCATATAGAATGTACCCAATTGTGTGGTAGGAACTGAAGAAGAAAATCCATGATATTATTGACAAGTGATTCTTATACCATAGTAAATCACCTTAGGGTGCAACTGTTCTATCTGTTAAGAAGAAATATGGACCAATGATATTATACCTTGATTATCAGGAACATAT
This sequence comes from Viscum album, assembly GCA_963277665.1. Lineage (NCBI taxonomy): Eukaryota > Viridiplantae > Streptophyta > Magnoliopsida > Santalales > Viscaceae > Viscum > Viscum album. The sequence continues at coordinate 859,060,810 of OY728152.1, read as the reverse complement.
AATGACAACTATCAAGAAATAATATCATCTTATGAACATTGATGACTTATTTAACCAACTACATGGAGCTCTATACTTTTCCAAGAATGATCGTCAGTCAGTATATCTAAAATTAATCTTCAAGAAGGAGGAAATTTCAAAGATGACATACCATACACAGTATGGAAAATATGAATTTATAGTGATTCCTTTTGGTCTTACTAATCCCCCACTATCTTCATAGATCTAATGAACAAGGTCTTTAGAGAATATTTTAATTAGTTTGTAATAGTCTATATAGACGACATTATTGTATATTGAATGTGTAAGGAAGAACATGAAGATCACTCGATAATTTTAATGATGGCCCTTAAGAAGTATAATATTTATGAAAAAAATACCAAGAGTGAATTTTGGATTCTTAGTGTTTCATTTTTAGGTTACATAATCTCAAAAGAGGGGATATTTATGGATCCAATTAAAACAAAAGTTAATTAATGCTTATAAATACCAACAATAATAACTATGATCTGATGTTTTTTGGTTGGGATGGATATTATTAAAAATAGGTAAAATATATTTCTTAATTATATAATACACTCACCATGTTGATTCGAAAAGGATAAATGTTGGTGTGGATGGGGGAATGTGAGGAAAATTTCAATGAGCTGAAAATAAGGTTTTCCAGTGCACTTATGTTCACATTGCCTTATATTGGATAATTGTTTGTGATATATAGTGATGCATCTATAATGGTGATGAGATGATTTCTCATGAAAAATTATATGATGATATCTTATGAATTTCAACAATAGAAAATCCCTGAGTAAATGTACCCAACTCCTGATTTGGAGATAGTTGTGATAATATATTTACTAAAGATATGGAGGCATTGTCTTTATGGTGAAAGGTGTGATATTTATACTATTCAAGAGTTTTTTCATTATAAAGTAATAACTACAGTATCACATATATACTGAGACGTTATTATAATTATGAAAATACTATATTACACATTCTATCCATCATATGATAAATGAAACCACCATGTGTGCATATGTACAACTTCCCATTTCCACACTATGGCGTAATCAATTTTTCACTACCACCTTATGTTGATGGGTATAATGATTGATATAAAAACTATATATTATTATTAAAATTTTATATAAATTCTGAAATTTTACAAAAAACCCAATTCAATACCATTCACCCAATATAGAAATTTTATCGTTGCTCCTACGTATATACGACTTATAGTCCCCATGAAGCGATGTGATTCATTACATATGATCTTCATTAAAGAATCATTATATAAATTTAATGAATGGAAAAATCTGTTATATATTATTTTAATATCAATTTTAAGGATATAAATATGTCCTAATAAAGAGAACATGAATTTATTTGTCAAAACCTACAAAAGATCACAATGTAGTGAATATTTGAATAATGAGTAACAATGAATTGTTATTAAGAAATAGATGATAATAGGATAATATATTATAATATAAAAATTAATAGGATTATGAAATAAGTCAATGAAATTATTAATATAATTATAATGGAGGATCAAATATATACAAAGTAAATCATAACTATGGTATTTATTATTTCACAATCTCATTTTTATTTGAGATTTTATTTATGTATGTATTTATTGGGGTATATTTATCATCCACATCCAAGTTTCCAAATATTTTATTTTATTCATATTATTCTATAATTATTTAAAGTAAAATTTACCCTTTTTAATTTTAATTAAAATGTATGAACTGAATCTTTTGTAATTATTTGATATAAGGTACTTTTTGTCGTTCCTAACAAAAGTACGAAGAGGTTTTTTTCTTTATTTATACGACATGAATAGATTTTTACGTCCACACAACATCTTATTTTAATGAATCTTCCTCTACATGATTTTAATTTTATTTTAAAATAAATTTTTTTCATTTATAATTTCATTACATTTTAAGAGAAAGAAGACATTTTTGATGGATGAAGGATATTTTCCTCAGAAATTATATTCAAGTGTTTTACCATAATTATTTTTAATCTTAGGTGTAATTATTTAATCAGTATGTGTTTCAGTTATATTGTCCCTATTACTCTTATGATCTTATCGTGTTTATTATGGAATTATTGTTATGAAATCCATTTGTTTTAGGTGGGTTATGTTAGGATGAAATGATTTTTAAGAAACCAATTTTATTCCTTGGGTTATGCTATGACGAATGATTTATGATTTTGTATAACACATTTTTATTATTTAATTATGAGATGGGTTGAACTATGTCTCCCTCCAAGGAATTGGGTGAGGATTTCATTCTCATGAGATAAACATCGATGGAGTGGGAAATGATCATGGTTCATTAATACATTGCATGAATGAGGAGTGAACTCGGTTTAGTAATTGAAATTGTCTAATACGACAGTTTTTCAATGATAATTGAATGCTATATAATTATTTTCTTTTTTTATGTGTATGCCTCAAAACCGCATGTATTATGTTATGACTTTTTGGATTATTTTCATTGAATCTTATGAAATTTATGATTTATCCCAAAGAATGATATCACAATATTTCACATACAGGATAAGATTTTCAAATGTTATGTTCTTATGTAATAAGATATGGTTGATATCATCCTTAGTTACCCATACTAAGCATTTGAGCTCACCCTTTCATATGTTTTAATTTTCCTAGGACATGAAGAAAGATATTGAATTATATATATTAAAAGGGGTCAATTTATGATGAAATACATGGGAGACAATGAAGAAGGTTTATGAACCAGTTGTTTATTTTTCCTAGTTTGTGATGAAACAATACATATATGGTTCTATCATGGATTTATTTTATTTTGAAATGAATATTCATCAATTTTTAAGTAATATCAATGTTTGTAATGTATGGATGGTTATATCACCCTACTCCTACTATGTCCAAAGCATTCCATATATGAAAGGTTTAAAACATAATTAACATATACATTAATATTGAAATTAGAAAATGAAATGTATTTAATTTCAACAATCAATAACCATAATAATAATCTATCTATAGTTATATGCAAAATGGTACCTATATATTACATCCACATTTAGAAAGATCATATCCCATTCAATAAATAATGTTAGACGATATCATATAATATCAAAATCAATTAATCATAAGAATAAAGGGAGGATGGTTATAAAGTTGAAAATACTCTATCAAAATCATTGAAATTTTCATGATAGAAATATACTTTTAACATTGAAATAATTAATTAAATTCTCCACACAATGATAAAAGAAATCATGCTCATTTAATATAATATTTAAATTATTAAATAAAAAGAGTAATAAAGTAATAATGAAATAATAAGTGAATAGTAATATTAATTTTGGAATAATTTATAGAGAACATGGAAAAGGATGAAGAAGTTAGTTTTAAGGGAATTATTAAAAATATAATTTTAAAAATAATATCCCTTACAATTATTGAAGGGATTATTAATAAAATTAATAGAATATTTATATCCACTATAAATACATAGGAAAAAAGTGTACATACAACAAAAAATATTCAAAATCATATCACAAAAATCAATTTATATGAAATAGTCAATAAGTTACGTTTAACACAAATAATATAAATTGAGTTAATAATCACCTTATCACTTTAATAATAATGAAAACAAATACCCCATAAAATTAATAATCATAAAATGAAACACTAAATTGTATGAATATAAAGATATTTAGTATATGATAAATAAAATATAAGTATATAGAAACCACACATAAGAAATAATGGTGAATAAGTCATGTATCACTGAAATAAATGTGTGATGAGAAAACTCATACCATATGCTCAAAAGCATTATACACTTTTTATATGAATCATGGATAATATGATAAAATTATATAATTTTCTAAATCAATAAACACTTATACATTTTATTTATTTATTATAATTTTATTTTATTCACTAATGGTTATTTTAAGGAGTTTTGGAGTTCAGTTTCACAGTTCCAGGAGTGTTTGAATTGTTGGTTTTATATAATCATGTAACTTGTATACATGTATGGAAGTTCATGTAAATTGAGAATAACTGTACAAAAATTGAAATTATATGTCATTAATGATTATAGATATATTTAAATCGGCTTAAATATCATTTTTTAAAATTATACAGAGACTATTTAATAGTTAAAACATTAATGAAATTTACTTAATTTATTTTGGTTATTTTGACGACCATCATGAACATATATCATTTTCTATATTGTTATGTTTTAATTTTGGATTAAGAATATTATATGACATATAATATGATTTAAAAATATATTTTTTAACAATAATAATGGTTTTATAACTATACATTAATATGTTAATGGAAAATTAATACTCATCGTCCATGAATTTAGTGAATTGATACATCACGGGTGTCATTTTCATTTTTAGAATAAAAAGATAGAAGATAAGGATTGATGATTGAGTATCTTCTTAACACAATAAAATTTTAGTATATATATGATACTAGATTTATTATATATCATTATAAAAGGAAGGATATGAGATAATATGAAATGAAATGAAAATAAATGAAATTAATAGAAAATGAATGAGGATTTTACATTTTGAATTTCCCCTCCATGAGAAACTCATTGATGCTCCTGGTTTTGGTATTTTATTGAGAAAAAAATCTCTTGGTCAAAGGATAAATTCATGGTATGGTAATTGGGATTATTATAGATAATATTCAAGGCTTAGAATGTGTGGGGAGTAGGGGCTGTGTGAGGTGGTATTTACAGTGAAGGAGAGGGGTGTTTTTTGTTTGTTTGACTAATTAGTTTTTTATTTTGCCTACAAAATATCAATTGTTTTGACTATTGTGACTAAATAATCTATATATTGCATGTGATTTCGAGATAATTCTTCCTATATCATCCATTTATCATGAGGGGCTAAATAATTTATGTATTTGGATTCTAATTTTAAATACTATAAATTACCCAATATCACTATTCACAAAAAATCAACAACTTTTTAAAAATACCAAAAAATAATCCATAACCTTTTTTGATGTGTATATTTTTAAAAAATACCCCAATATAAGAAAGAAATGTTCTAAATTTGATAAATTTAAATTTGAAATTAATTATCATTTATTATAATAAAAAATTATTTTAATATTATAATAAATTTTTGACACATTGAAAAATTAATTATAGTCTTATAAAGTTATATTATAATTATAATGAAAAAAATTGTATTTAATGAATCAATTTTAGGAAGAAAATTTTCTTCAAAATAATTATATTAATTATGAATTTTTTTATTAACATTTACATTTCTCAAACATACCAACACATATTTTATTTTTTTAAACATTTATTTACTAATTCCATGATATCAATATATCATATTTTCAACTATAAGATATTTAAATTTTATTTATATATTCATATGAGAGGTTATTATTCTAATGGATATATTATTATTCTTAAGGATCACATTAATATTTCAACGGTCATGTTATTATTTAATTATATATCATGGTTTTATTAATAGGTTTTTCATGCACCATTTACAATAAAATATGTTAAATATAATATAGAATTTTTAGAACATATTGGGGTGATAAATTATCCCCTTGTAAAAAATTACATCCTGGGAGTTTATAGAATTTAACATCATAAAATTATTTGGTTATTTATTTATCATAATTTCCTCTAGTTCCTATAATGCCTCATTAATTTTAGGATTCTCCCAAAGCGTCTTCAGCATCCATGTCATTCGATTCCTAAAAAATTGTTCTTGAGTCTCCATAATATTGATTGGTGTTTCATAGAATGATTAATCATGTAAATATTCTATTTCAATAAATTTTATAACATTTTTTGATTCTATCATGTACATCCATAAGAAATAATTTAGAAACATATTCTGATTAATGGAAATACTTTTTGGAATTTATAATCGGCTTGCTACATCTCCAATTCCAACAAGAATATAAAAATGAAAAATGTTCCAAGGGAATAGTTTCCATATAATTGAAAATATTATAACATAATTCCATATATATACCTTCAGAAATAGATATTATCCCACATGATACTCCAATTCACTTTTCTAGTTATCAACATAGATATTTTTTCTACATTGAGATGCTTCGATTTGAGCTTGATCAATCATTACCTTTGTAATTGTATCTTCATTAGGTTCTTGCCATAAATGATTCATTGAATCATATGCACACCAAAAAGTTTTAGTATGATATATCATTCCATATAATGATTCAAACTATAAAATTTAAATACTATAATGAAACTATTGTTATAGTTAAATTGAACCGATGATAAAAACTGAGGCCCCAAAAAATGAAATTTAAAATCAAATATAAATCTTACAACTGTGAAGTTTTATAAGGAAATTTGATATATGAGAATCATATAATAATTCCCTTTTTAGATTATGTATAGAGGCAACAAACTACCTACTCCCAAATATCAAAATTCCATATTCATATATGAAGCCTACCAATTTACCATCATTCATAAGGATAATTTTCATCTGATAATTATCATTATCAGAATGAGAACTTTTTATCCTTCCAAATATATATGTATTGGAAAAAATTTGAAAATGTTGACATTTATTCTTTCATTGATACATCTAGTATCTATCATTACTAAAACCATGTACACAATATCCCTAACAATCCACTTTTTTTTATCATAATTCCCTGACCCTTCCTCTTAAAAGAATTTACTACCATATTTCCCTTCCCCGTGTGGTATTATATTAAACCATCATAATCCTTGAGTATCTATAGCCATCAAATTTTCCCAATGTTGACATAATTCTATGAGAAGTTGTATTTTTTACTCAGGTGATTTGTATATATCTCAAATCTGTCACCATAGACATAGTGTTTCCAAAACAATAGATGAAAATATTACAGATAATAAAAAAAATCATCAAATTGAAATTCATGTTCATGTGTTATCAACATCCTTAATGCATTGTCACTAACTCTATATATTTTCAAAAGGACAAAACCATGTTCTTTCATTGAAGCATCACTATAAATCAAAAATCAACCATTTCTCGATTTTACAATCTAGATGGGATCATTCACTAATATAATCATTAATTGTTCAAATAAGTCATCACATTCCTTTTTAAAAATAAAAATAAACCTTTTATCAGAAATTCATGTAAACATGCTAGATAATTGTGATACGTTATCAAAGAAATATCAATAGTGACCTACTAAACCAATGAATATACATACCCCAATTATGGTCATTGGTGTTGGCTATTCCTAAATTGCCTTTTCCTTCCCATGATAAATTGATATTCCATCCATGGAGAAAATATATCCATGAAATGAACATGTTTTTTGATATAATTAACTATTTCAAAACAATACATATAACCCTTTTCGTAAAAGATTCCATAGAATAATACATATGTGGTACTCAATGTCCTCATAGATTTTTTAGTACACCGGGGTAACATCAATGAATACCATAAAAATTATCAACAAACTCAATGAAATGTGAGTTCGTTATATCTTAAAAAATAGAGGGTGAGTTATTCAGTACAATTGGAATTATTATAAAAATATAACTTCCACAACTTGTTTGAAATGCTGTCTTTGGAATATCATCATTCATTTCACACAGTTGATGAAATCCATAGTGAATTTTAATCGTTAAAAAATATTAATAAATATCAAGTTGGTAGGATATGTCTTCAATACGAGGTAGAGTGGTCTTTTTATATATCTCAATAGTATGGATCTACCTATAGTTAATACACAACCTCATATATCAATCTATCTTATTATCAAAATGAACAGGAGCTCCATAAGGTTAAAAAATATATCATATAAATCACTTATCACACAATTCCAATAGATTTTTTATTTTACGTTATTAACTCCACCATGGAAATTATTCAGGAAATATTTAATATAGGTCTTTGATTAGGGATTAACTCATTAAGAAATATAACATCCCTCTATGGTGGATGATAAGAAAATACATATAGAAATACATAAATGTATGCATGTAATATAGGTACATCCTCAACATGAAGATCTATTTTTTCATTAGTATGTTTTATTTTCTCTTATCTAAGAATCTATGTTAGAATAGGTACTGGAGGTGGATCCACATAATATTGAGACGATTAAGTCTACCCTTTAATGATTATAAATTCCATATCCTCTTAAACTTTCATTATTTCAATTAATTTTCAATAATTATTTTCATTATTTTTTGAAAGAGTGCCTTTAAAATGAATATATAAAGTTCATCCATAGGTATGATAAAAAAATATAAAATTAGATCATGTTTATATTTCATTATAAAAAGTGATTGACATGTCTTTGTTGCAATAAAATTCACACTTTTAGTTTTTACTGAAAATACCCATGTTAAAATGAATTGGAAATATCAAATATTTATATAAAATTAGAAATGTATAAAATAATGAGATGAAACTAAATCAAATAATTATTTTGATAAATTTGAGTAGATGATTAATGTATCATAAACCACATTTTTATGAACTTCAAAATCAACTACTGTGACTTTATAAGCATGTTCTAGTTCCCTTTCCTTTTCTGAGCAATATTCCATTGACTTCTAGGAAATCCATCAGCAAAGTGTCCCATCTTCTCATAGTTTAAGAATTAAAAAAAGTTATATTTAATTCATTCACTTTTAACAACTAGATAAGTGTAATTTCTCACTAAACTTATTAAAAATACAACATCCTCATATGAATGTTTCCTGATGTTTCTTTCCACATTTACATAATGTTGGAAATTATATTTTTTCATTATTCAATATTTCCTTATAACATTTTATAGAGTAGTCAAAATTACACTTATTATCATTCATACCCTAGAATCTATATGGAGTATAAAATTATTTTTCTATATTGATGCAACATGATATTATATCCTCAATTTATGAAAATGATTGGGACACTAGTTCCCTTTATATAATTGGTTTAATAGCTTCAATAAAATGGTCAATCATACTGCATGGATTATGTATGTAGTCAACGACATAACTTGCTAACATTTTAATTTTTTCTTCATACATAGAAATGCTTTCATCATTTTTCTATCTCATAATTATGAATTACCTCTCCATATACTCTAAATTTTCATGAAAGAAATATGATATGAAAATATTTACATAAAATAAATTAATTATATATTTTAAATTTATTAATTCTACTTTATGATTTGAATTAATTACCACCATTGATCCACAACAGCCCATTGAATATAAACTGTTATAATGACCATTTCCCTTTTGTTACTTACCAAAACACTAAATATATTCTTGATTAACCTTATCCACTGCTCAAAAAAAGATTTATTGTCCCATCGAATAATGAAGGTTTCAATCACATGATGCGGTATTACATTGTTACACCACATTGTTTGTTGGGATGTAACATGTGGGTAAGGGTTTTTATCATAATCCAGTTCATTTTTAAAGTATAATTATAAAATTTTCACCTCCAGTTTTAATTCCAACTCCAAGATCATTATCCTTCATAGGAGGAAAATAATTACCTGGAATGTATTCATTAATAAAGTTCCCGTTCTTTAAAATTTTCACCATTTGTAAAGAATGTCATAAAATATATTAGATTATTAAATTTTAAATCTAGTGAAAAATAGAATTTTCAAATCTTCTGAAAATAATATTATTGGATACCCTATTAATTTTCTCAAAGTTATTTATATGTTTACATTTCCCTTGTATATTCTTTATTAAATCTAGTTTCAAAAGTTATACAAAATATTATTTGATAAAAACTATAAAGACCCCGACCCAAGTAGTCTTGATATTATGCCTTACTTTATTATAATAATACATTAAATAAGCGATCACATCACAATGGACTGAGTAGCTTATTATAATTGGGAAAATAGATACATACATAAGTATTGAATTTAAAATTGAAATGAAATGAAACATAGTAACACCTCCTAAAACATCCCAATTATCTTAGATTATCCCTAAATGGAAACCAAACTAAAAATCATGGAATCATGGGAATAAATAACACATAAGGGGTGATATTAGATTCAAAATAAGGGTAGGAAATAATGTATAATCTATCATATATATAAAAAACAACATTTAAAGGTGAATAAATAAAAAAATATGACATTAAAAAAATATTGATAAAATTTTGATAAAATAATATTTTATTAAATAATTGCTAATAAATAATCACATTAGAATGAATCATAACCACATATACTATAACAGTGGAATAATAACATGGATTATCAAAAATTAATGTGATAATGAAAGAATACATAATGAAGTATGTCATTCACATACCATCTATATAAATTGGTGTTGTTATGGCCAAAACACGATCTACCTTGTCTCATGAGACATGTCGATGCATCTAGGTGCTAGCACAAGCCCCATATGTCACATAAAATGTCCATCAAATCCCTCAAAAAATGGGGTGAAACATAATCAATATATAAATTTATATTGAAGCTACCATGTAGAATATAAATAATTTCAACAATCAATAAACATAATCGTAAACAATCCAGTGTAACATACAGAATGGTATCAAAATAGTATATCCATAGTCATAATGATAATAAACCATTCAATAAAAATGTTAGATGATATCATTATAGATTAACCTAAACTATGTATAATATTCAGCATATGATATTTTAATAAATGGACATATTCCAAAATAAATCATCAAAAAAATTAATATAAATAACATTTTTTACATTGAAATCATTTTTAAAAAATGATAGGCAATTATAAATGAAAATATTTTATTTTAAAATGAACTTATAAAAAGTCAATTAAGTTTAAAAATGGCTGAACCCAATAATAATAAAATAGTAAATGTAATTTTGGAATCAATTTTAGATAATATCACAAATGTAGGAAAAGAGAATTTGGTGGGATATTTTAAAAAGATAATTTTTTAAATAAATTCCATTATAATTGTTAAAGTGATCATTAATAAAATTAATCAATTATGTGTATCCTTTGTAAATACAATTTTAATAGTGGAAATAGAATCTAATATGTTTAAATGTAATTTCAAAAATAGGATTAGTATAACATAATCATGGATTTATATGTTTAACCCAAATATAATAAATTGTTTTTAGAATCAAATTTGTACATTGAAAATAATCGAACTGTATAAAAAATAAAAATAATGATCATCAAATTAAACCTTTATTACTATTAATAAAATTTTATTAACGTAATTCTATATAAAATTTAAATACTAGTACACCAAACAAAATAAATAGTGGTTAATAAGGCAAATATCATAGAAATAAAAGTGAGATGGGAAAATCCTTACCTTATATTTGAAAGAATTATTCATTTGTAATTAACGTCCTAGATAATATTATAATATTAATTAATTAATTAATGAATAAACTGTTATAAATTTATTTTAACTATTATAATTTTATTACGTTCAATTATAGTCATTTTTTCAGTTATATATTTCAATATCATCATTTCAGGAGTGTTCCCTTTATTTTTTTACATAAACGATTAACTTGTATACAGGTATAGATGTTCATGTAAAATAAGAATAATTCACAAGAATTGAAATTATTATTTTTTATTTACATACATATGTTTAAATTGTCTTATATATCTTATCGTAATATGGTATTAGGATAACTTGTGAGATAAAATGTTAATGAAATTGATTTAATTTATTTTTTCTAGTTTTGGTGACCATCATGATCTTATTTCATTTTAATTAAAACAATGTTTATATTTTGGTTCCAAAACCAAATATAATTTATAATATATATAATAAAATATTTTTAAACAATTATAATGGTTTCATGAATAGACTTGAATGTGTTAATCTAATATAAAAACTCATCGTCCATGATGGTGGTGAATTGAAAAATTACATATTAGGTTATCATTTTTAGAATAAAAAAATATGATAAGAGGTTTGATAATGAATTATTCGATTAATAATTTTAATTTCATTATATATGTGATACTGGAGATCTAAAACTTCTTTCATTGGTGATTTAAGGAGATAACTGAATATAAATTGAAATGAAATTAACTTAAAAGAAAATGAATGATGATGATATTAACTCATGAATTTATTCTCCTTCAGAATCTCCATAAGGCTATTGGGTTTGGTATTTTTTGAGAAAATAATCTCTTGGATATGGGTGATATTCTTGGAAAGGTAATTGGGATGAATATATTAAATATTGTTGTCTTATAATGTTTGAGGGTATTGTTTGGTGATGGGTGGTATATATAGTGTAAGCGAGGGTTGTTTTTTATTATTTTATTCATTAGTTTATTATTTAGGCTCAATACTATAAATAATACTAATTTTCATGATTAAATATTTTAGATAGTGTGGTTGAGTTCTAAATAATTGTTCTTTCATCATCAAATGATCAACCATTTCTAAATAATTTATGTATTTGGATAATAATTTGAAATACAACAAATTAATATATTTCATTATTCACTAAAAAATCTACTATATTATAAAAATGAAAAAAATTCATGCTAAACATTTATAAATTATTATACTTAAAAATAATAATCAATTTTTTGAAAATAATTTTCTAAATATGTGAAAATTAATACTTAAATAAAATAATCATTTACTCTAAAAATATTGATTTTAGTTTTATAATGAATTTTAAGACACTACAAAAAATTAATTATGTTCTTGTAAATTAGTATCATAACTATAAATAAAATAATTTTATTTAAAATTATTAGATTAATTAAAAATTTATAAATATATATTTACATTTCAAAAATATAAAAAATATTAATTTATCATTTTTGAATCATTTATTTACTTATTACATGATATAAATATATCATTATTTATTTTTTGAGATACATAAATTTAATTTATAAATTAATTGATGATTTATTTTTCTAAATTCCATATCACTATTCTTAATAGTCAGATTACTATTGTAATGGTCATGTTAATATTAAATAGTATAATGTGGATTTAAAACTCAGAGAGGCACGCGACCTATACTATTAATGATTTTAAATTATAAATTTACATACCATAAAATCTTGGGGCATTACAACCAAAATTTTATAAATTTAATTAATACCATATTTAATCATTATATGATTTTTTAGATCCATTCTTGAAATTTGGACATGAAAGATGAATCATATGACTTAGTGGGGATGGTGCTTCACACATACAAAGGAGAAAGAATTTCTTTCACATAATGGGTCAAATGGTATGTAATTTGATAATATATTAATTTTTCAAAAGTAATATCATGTATTATTTTTTTATTAATTATTTCTGTGATTTTTAATATACATGTGATTCAGTGATGGAAACAAATAAAATTGTTTGGAGAGTTAGTATTCCACGACACTCTCGATGGATGGATTAATTTCCCATATGATAAATAAGTAGATGGATAATTTTTTTACATGAACAAAAAAATATAATTATATGTCAGAAACTATTGTTATCATATATTAATTTCTAGTATATTACTAAGGGTTGTAGAAGAATATGGAGAAAATATTGAGTTTTGTTACGAAGAATAACTTCTATTAAAGAAAAACATACTTTTGTTCACTACATGAGGACACAAGGGTTGGAATTTTTGGAAAACAAGTAGCTCTAGAATATTAATAATGATGTTGGGGTAATATTTTTGTATTTTTTAGTCATGATAAATTACTTGATATGTTTCAATAAGTGACAAGATGGAGTTCCCTTTTGTAATTGATGAGGGCGTACTTTTAAAATTTTAAAATAGTAAATCACACCATGATTTTTCACATTCTATAAGTCCCAAAAATGAATCATTTATAATCATTAGATTTTATATGGTCGAAATTATTACATAAAATTAGAATTACTAATGTTGGTATGTCATTTTAACTCTTATTTTTTTTATTTTGACCCATAGTTATACATGTTTTGAACTTAATTATAGTAGTTAGCTATTATTGTTTTATTATTTATAATGAAAAAATTATTTTATGATTTTTATGTAATATATTTTTTTTTTCCAAAAAAATGAATCCATTTTACTCAATTCTCTTTCTAGGATTGTAAAATTTTAATATAATATTATTTCCAAAAACATGTCGAAAGTGGATTTTTCATGAAATTATTTTTCTAACTGTAGGATTATAGGATAATAAAAATTTTACTTGTAGTTATCAACAGATGATTTTAAATTCATATATATATATTATCAATAAATATATATTAAATAATTCAACAGTAAATATTTTATAAATATATTAAATGGACAAACATTATTACTTTTCAATCAAAAACAGTTCTCTAAGGAAATATCTATATTTAGAAAAATATCAAAATATTCCTCCAAATATTCTTTGATTTATTTATTTTAAAATTATAGTAGATATATTTTAAATAAAAAAAATATAAAATATTATTATAAATAAAATTTGGAATGGTTAATTACATCATTTTTTATTATTCTTAATATCTTATTTTAAAGGGAATGTTTTACAAAATCACTCTAGGATGTTTTCATCTGTACATGTTTAAAACTGTTAATCTGCATATCAATTTATAATTTTGATCCAAGAAATATGAAAATTTAAATTGTATTTTAATGTTAATAAAATATAAATTTCACATACAATAATAAAGTATGAATTTTATGATTATCATAATCTATTAATGGGATTTAATTTATCTAAATGAAAATATATCGTAAATTAACATGGTGTTACACATATGATATTATATAAAGAACATTATACAAATAGAAGAATAAATAAATGAGATGGTGTTAATAAATTGTTACTATTATTTTTTTGAGATCTTATGTATTGATAAAATACAGTGAGATGATAAGAATATTACATATTGATTAATATTTATTATCATCATAGTTTAAAAATAATTTAAAAGGTGTTATTACCCACATTTTATTCACTCTAATTGTAATGGAAAAACGTAATAGAAGTAGATAACAATTACTAATTTCAATTAATTATATTTCCAATACATATTATATGTTTTACGTATCTTGAATAATAGGATGAAAAATATGGACATCCAACATTCTAGTATTGTGAAATTATAATCTAACTGTTGAATTTCTTTTGTATGATTGAAAAACAACAATATTGACGAACTTCCCATTTATAGGCCTTTATCATTTTCATTTTAAGAATATTGGTGAGGTTCATTATTCTAAGGATAATTTATGTACATTTATTAAAAGACCATTTTATTGGAAGATGACATTATTTTTTGCTGTTATGAAATACTATATTAGAGAGGAATATCATTTCTATTAGTGAGGTTTGGAGAATCATCATAATATGAAGGTATCACATTTAAAAACATATCATGAATCTGTATAGTTTTTTGAAGATATACTAATGGTTTAGGATGATACATTTCTCACATGTATTCACATTATGATAATAAAGAAAAACATTCTATTCAAATTCACCAAAACATAACAATGATATTGTCAATCACGTAGGGGTAGAACCTCATCAATATATATATATATTTTTGGGTTTTTACTATATTTAAAATGTTTTTTATGTTGGGAGTTAATAAATTATTCTAAAAAATAAAAATAGTTTTAGTCATAATAAAATTAATAGGGACTATTCAAATATAAAATAATAACATTACACTGGATCACACTGATACACACCCACTTAGTACATCTTGAAATATCCCAATGAACAACATGAGTCCATATTAATATGAAACAACTCTTATATGATCATGGATATAAAGGGGGATAATATATACATGGCATATTATTTTTAAAACCTAATATTTATCTTCTGCATATATATAAAGGAACACCTTTTCTCTGATCTCAATCACTAGTTCACATTGAGTAAAATCAGTATAGTACATCTCTCCATGATGTTTTACCTTAATTTTTTGTGTAATGTAATTTATAGTCTCTATGATTTCATAAACTTTATTTTCTATACAACTTAATCACACTAACATCATCCAATCATGATGATGATTTAGAATTTTCCAATATATGAATTGATAAGGAACCATTTGGATGCTTGAGTGTAAACTATTTTTTCCCTAGAACATTGAAAGATGATGATTTTGATCTCATCCTCCATTATAACCCATAAATAAGTATTTAGTGAATAAACTAGGTTATGGATTATAATATTATATTTTCCAATCAAATGGATCTGATAGGTCATAATGATGTTAAAATCACTAATTAATTCATATTAATGGTTATTCTATAATTTTTATTTAAATATTATTTATAGTAGCATTAGTTACATTTTAAACACTTATTTTATGAATATTAAGACCAGTAGATTTAGTAAAAACACTTCATGAATGGTGATGAATAGATAATCCTTAGAAATATAGTCAACAAGAACTTGTATGTAATTATTTTCTTATTGGGTATTCACATGATCAATGAAAAAAATACACCTTTATGTTTTAATATTTCTATATTGGAATGGTTATGGTCTCAAAAACATCTTATAACTTTTAATTATTCATCTTCCTGACAATATATCAAGAATATAGATTTATATTATACTATCATTTTCATCATAATTTTAAACCTAATATTCTTAAGGAGATATGGCCTAATTTTTTTTTCAAGCCAGTCAATGTTTAAAATTTATAATCCTAAAAACTACAGTATATGTGGTAAACAAGGTCGAACCCACAGAGAAGAAAATTTTGACCACTAATCTTCTAAATTTGTTTAAAAGAACCCACTATTGTCAGCAGTGGGGTAAATTTTTTATTATATTTTTTTACTTTATTTTAAAATATTCATTATTATGCAGTGAAGAGATATAACCCTATAGAAATTGTATGTAAAATAAGTTGAAGAGAGAAAAATTGTAAACAAAGGGGAACAAAGATATAAAAACCCTGATAAACGAACAATCTCTTAAAACACTCGGGGAAAATTTAAATTCTAATGGTTTTGAAAAAATTAATTCTCAAGATAGTGACTAAAACTCATACTACTAAGAAGGAGTGATTTATTTCTCTCTCTAAGAGATTAATCACTCAAGCCGATAAGTCTTGGATTTCGCCAATCCTAGATTAATCAGCATGAGAATTCTGGTTTGATAAAGATTATAGAACAAATTCTTCGTATGATCCATAGTATTTTACTTCAATTTAAATTTTGAAGAAAATTAAACCACAAACCAACACACCAAATTAATTTGAAATCTTGAGATTATGTGCAGGTGGTATGTTGCAATTGAATGCAATCTAAACTGATCTCGCCAATCAATGCTAATCACATTAAAAATTATAGAGAGAAGGAAGAAGAAAGATAACTAGTAGACTCGATTTTAACACCAAACTGGATGTATATAGACTAAAATTGTCTCAATTAAGTAAATTAATATCAATAAATTACAAAAAAATAAAATTGAAATAAAATAGAGGAAGAGATCTCCCTCTCCTCGCTTGAATTGCTACTGCTCCTGGCTCTTGGATCTCCATGAAATTTCTCTCCGAGAGATGCTCCAGGGTTCGCCTCTAGGTTCATGATTTGCTTCCGAGGGAATGATCAAATGAATTCCCCCTATTTTTCAATTATGTAGCTACTCTATTTTTAGTATCCTCTATCATTACTGCATGTCACCGAACATTTCCACTGACTTTTAGCATCCTTCACTTATGCTCCGCACACGTGTGTTTTTTCACAACCCACACGTTGGGCTAATTTTTCCCTTGTAACTAACTCTAGGTGAGTTAGTTGAATATATTAAGACTTCTTCCCATCTCTTGAATGAACCTTCATATTTAGAATAGAAAAATAAATAAATGAATCAATGATTAAATTTATCTTTTATAAATAAATAAATTTTTTATTAAGGAATGCATAAATGTTATTACATATAAATTAATAATTATTAGTTATTAATTTACTTGTTAACTAACTTATTTCATTTCATGTTGTTACATATTATTTTATACATCTATTTAACTAGGAAAGTGATTAATTAATAATTAGATTAAATTAAAAGTTTAATATTTATTAATTTATAAGTGTTTAGTTTTTGAGTATTTAATTTTTTTCGATTATTATTTTTAATCTATTATAATAAATAGTTTAATTTTAAATATCAAAATTAATATTATTGAGTTATTATGATTTATTTATTTTAATATAATTTATAATTTATTATTGTTATTTTAGTTAATTTATTTTATAATTGTTTTTTATTAATAATAATTTTTTTATAATTAATATTGTTTTTAATTTATCTTAGTAATTTTTTAATTAGGTTTTCAGTTTAACTTAAATTCAATTTTTTAATATATATATTTTTAGCTTTTTCATTATCCACCCCCCAAATCAGCGTAACAAGGGGGGAAAGGATTCATGGTTTCTTTTACAACATGGGGTGTCGCAACATCCTTCAGCAAAGGAAAGACTAGGCCTGACCTCCTCCTCAAATTCCAAAAATGGTAGTGGATGGCTTCTCCTTCAGTTGGAAGCGGCTCTAATCAAATCTCTTGGGAGGGTGGTGGCCAATAGCTATGGTTCTAGGTGGTAGGTATAAAGAAGGTTGCAGATGATGGGGGAATGACACAGTTGAGCTTCTCCTATTAGCAGCCAGTGATAGACCCTCCATCTCTCATGGCATGTGATGACGGAACTCTTATGCGGTGGTGGATCCTTCTAGCACCGCCGACATTCAATTCTGTCTAGGTAGCATAGGGGTAGTGATTGGGGCTGGCAGTGAGTGGTTTCATCCATCATCGACTTCAGCGGAGCAATAAAATCTCCATGACGGGGGTTATTTCAGTCCGGCATCATGTAACAGGGTAGGTAAGCACATCTTCAGCAAACCCTCTATAAGCATCGACACTTCCACTAATTAGGGTTTTTTTATTCATACTGTATTAAATTTCTAGTTTAAAAATGGTTTGTGAAAATGTTGTGAACTTCTTTTTTGGGGGATGGATATGGATTTTGCTGCGATGTTAGAAGAAGTGCAGGAGAACGATGGTAGGATGTAGAACTGGTCATGGTAACATGAAGAGAACCTGTGGCATGTGGTGGATACACTTGCTGTTCGTGAAGAGTTTTTGTGGAAGACGAAAGAAAGGAGGTCATAGTGGCAGAGGAAACGGTGTGAAGATGATGGTTACACTGGTGTCACTGTTAGAAAAAAGAAATGGTAATGCAGTGAATGATTGAAAATGTACCAGGATTTACGGTGCCACCGTATCACAAAATTGCGACACAACGAAAAATCATAGTAGCAATGCAAATACGGTGAGACAATAGAAGGGGTTTCATGGTGGCACGAGTTAGAACTGGTGTGAGGAATCCCCGTAAAGGCTGAAACCGTGAAGGATAAAAATGGTGACACTGAGAACTTTTAGAAAAAAGAAAATTAATTAATATGCAGATAAAAAAACTAAATTAAAATGAATTATCATAACTAATTTAAAAATAAAATTTATTAAGACAATTATAAACATCTTAAATAATTAATAATAATAAATGAATCAAATTTAACTTAAATTAAACAATTATTAACTTCAATTCATTAAACATAAATTAAAATTAAACTAAAACGTAAAATTTAGACACAACTAAATTATAAAAACTTAATATAATACTTAAATCATTACAAAACAATGTTTATCTATTTAAAATATTTACTATTTCAAAATAAATTAATTAAAAGAAAATGATAATTAATATATTATATTATTTAGAAATTCAATTATGATAATTAATTAAATTAATGAAATTAAACAAAATTAATAAATTTATAAAATTAAATTTATAATTAATGAATTGTTAAAACATAGTTAATGTTTATATTATGATACTTTATTTATTTAATATTTAATACATGAAATGTTAAATTAAAGCTTCATTATCTAACTGAAAAAGAGAAATTAATTAATTAACTAATTAATGTTCAATTATTAATTATGTAGAAAAACAACAAAAAACTAAATAAAATGGTTTTACACTATAAAGTAAAACATAAATTAACAAATTTAAAGCTTAAAATAAACGATTAATTATAAAAATTGATTAATTGATAAATTTGTTTATATAAACATAAAATTGTTAATATTTATTATAAGGTACAAGAATAACCAATTAAATCATTAAAATTTAACTAAATATATGTGAAAAACATGTGTTTTTAATGCCACATCAAATTCCCCCACACTTAATCATTGTTTTTCCCCAAACAATCCCATGTTTTATTATCATTGAGAAATAGAAAAAATGTTTTTATTAAATTGCTTAAAATGTATCTCGTCCAGCAAATTGAAATAAAGGACATAAACATGTCAACATGATTTTAGAAAAGAAATTGCTCATATGAATATTGCTTAGAACAAATACTCAATGGGTAATCTTGAAAACTATGAATCATAAATAAATGAAGATGTCTTGCCTCACATGTGATACTGCTTAGTGACTAACTTTAATCCAGACTTAAGTCCAAAGTCTGAGAGTGAAAATAGGTAAATTATCAGTGGAATTAAATAATTAACCAAAATAACTTTGCATTTTGACTCATCACTAAGGTTCCAAAATTAAATATTTCTTTGTGAATCACCTTTATGATACAACCTTAATGACTCCCATATAAAGCATTTGAACACTTATTCATCTGGTGTTCATCATTCCCATCACCTTAGTGAACTCATTTTTGACCCTAGACACTTTATTTTATTTTTCCCAAGCATTTATCATTGTGCTAAGCACTGTGCATATGCACTTATTCAAGGTGAACAAAGGGCTTATAGTAAACAGAAACACATCCAACATCTAGGGTCTCAGAGACTCACCTTGGGATCCTAGATTCCTAGACTACTATACATTAAACAGATTTATTTGGAAACCATTTACATTGGATCATTATAGTAATTACCAAAATAAATAATAAAAATGTATGTCCCCTAGAATCAAGATCGAACATCTAATTACAAGGATTATGATCATAACTCCAGTAACAGATCACCCATGTCACTCTCAGAAGTATGTCCCTAAACCAGGATATCAATTCAATCACTAAGTAAATATCACCCATTAATCATTCAATATCATTAATTTCAGATACAAAAAAAATCTTAACTACCAGCAAGGTACTTGTCCTAAGGCAAGACCCAATTGGGTACACTATAAAACCTAAAATTATTCAATAATTTTGAATACTTTTGACCATTTTTTACCAAATATAATTTAGATGAACTGGAAATTAAAGGGATCATATTAAATCATAGTTTACCACATTCAAGAATTGACCCCCTCCCTCAAACATAAAACCAAACTCTGTGCCCATAGTTGACTTCTAAACATGATGAAAAACAATTAACAATAATGTTTCAAAATATATTTTCAATTTATTAGATAGATGAAATGTCTAAAGGTCACATTAATGTTCAAAGATATTGTTCACCACAAGGAATAACTTATCAGCAGGTTCATTAGAAAGTACACACATTAACATTTAAGTATGGTGAATAATTATTATTAAAGTTCAAACATGACATGTAACTCATGGGAGAAGATTGAATTGAGAGTAAGGAAATTCAGAAAATAAGATTCAATTGGATGTTCTATTAAGCATGAAATGTTCATTCAAAACATACCAAACCAAAGTAGATTCAATAATTTTTTTTCAACCTATATGTACTCCCCCATAATTAGTTTCAAGAAGTGAGAAGATTTTAATAACAATAAAATTCAGTTTCTAGGAGTGAAGTACATGCAGATTTTTTTTACATAGTGTCATATAAAAAAATTTCATTCCAATTCAAATAGAATTTTAAACATATGTAGAATTTTTATTTTAGTTGCAAAACAAGAAGTAGAATTTTATAAATCATTAAAGAGCAAAAATGTGAAATAAAAATTATCAAAAAGATACTTCCCTGAATAGATTTTCCATTACTCCTTTTTCATGGAAATTCCACTCCTTAAATGACAACACAAAATCTTCATGATAATTGTGAAACAGAATAATGAAACCAATTGAATGTAGTAACAAGTACATCACAAAAAAATCACAAAATAAGAACATTATTCAATGGTAAAAACGAAACATATTAAAGACAAAAAACCATGGGTTGCCTCCCATGTAGCGCTAAGATTTAAAGTCTTCAGCCAGACATTATTTAAAATCAGTTTTCCAGCAGAGTGAAGGAAACCAAGCCCTTTGGATGTCCCTCAAAATAATGTTTCACTCTCTACCCATTAACTAACATGGGATCGTTCTCTTCACCTACTATTTCAACTCCTCCATTCATCAAAACTCTTAAAACAATAAAAGGTCCAGACCACTTGGACTTTAGATTTCCAAGGAAGAGTTTAAGTCTAGAGTTAAAGAGGAGGACCACATGTCTATGTTTGAATTCTTTGGTTTGAATGATAGAATCATGAAATATTTTATCCCTCTCGTTATAAATACTTAAATCTTCATAACTCTCTCTCATAATCTCATCTAGTTCACTCAGTTCAAGTAGTATCATCTCACCATCACTCTTAAAGTCAAATTTCAGAGCCTTAACTGCCCAATATGATTTATGTTGCAACAACACAGGTAGATGACAAGATTTCCAAAACAACAGCCTGTAATGAGACATACCTATTGGGGTCCTAAAATCAGTTCTATATTCCCATAATTATTCATCCAATTTAAGAGACCAGACTTTCCTAGAGTTTGGCATAGTTTTCTTAAGTGTTTTTTTTAAGTTCCCTGTTTGAGATTTCCACCTAGCCACTAGACTGTGGATGTACCAGTTTTATGAACACAACCATATTTATCCATTATAGAATTATACTTATAAATCTTAAAATGTGTTCCCTTATTAGTGATAAAGGATTTGGGAACTCCAAATCTTGTAATGATGTTCTTCTTAACAAATTTTATTACATAATTAGCATGATTTATGGGAAATTCCACTACCTCAAACAATTTCGAAACAAAATCAACATAAAAAAGAATATACTCCTTCCCATGATATGATGGAAATGAACCCATGAAATATAAACCCCAAACATAAAAAATATCATCTTCTATAATTCCTTTTTTGGGTATCTATGTAGAGACCCGAAGCTTATCGTACATGGACATTACATTACTTTTGCAGAATACTTAGTACATAACAAAAACACACACATAAGGATCGTAATAGTTTAGTGTCTTTGGAAACTCAGAACGTAATCTTCTAATCGTGGTGAAAGATCTTCAATATCTCCCATAAATATCTTCCCCTTTTTTTACCTAAAACCTTTCTTTATATCCTGGGGAAAAGAAAAAATAAAAGGGTGAGCTCAAATGCTCAGTAAAGGTAAACAAAAGAAAAATCAATCACATCATATTCATAAGAACATAACTTTTGGAAATCCTAACCTGCAAAAGAGATCATAATTTCATAACATGGGATAAATCATAGTAGTGAAATGAAATCCCAATAAGCATAACTTAAAACATTAAACTTTGTGGCATACACACATAATCATAGAGATTCATTTCTTGTTAGTCATGACTCATTTCCAAGACTATCTTAGTGGACAAAGTCCCTTTCTGAATCGAGTCACCCTCGTTTCAGTCCTGTTTCACTGAACCGGTATAACTTACCATTCCAGCCTTGTCTCTCTTATGAGATATGAAATCTTTACCCAATGCATTGGAGGGAGATATAGGTCCCACCCATCTCATAATGATACCATTCTTATGTGTGCCACAAAATCATAAATCATACATCATTGCATAACCCATGTAATACAAATGGGAATCTTAAACATCATGACATCATAAAACAATTCATATAAGATAAAGGAATTCATAAAAATATTTCCATCACAACATAATCAAATCCATGTAATAATATGGATAGAAACAGAAACCTTTATTATCTTATATGGAAAATAAGTTTGATAAAACACTTGAAATGAATTCTTGAGGAAAATATCCTTTCTTCTTAAAAAAAACTTTTCCTTTCATATCATGTCATACAATTCAAAACTAAAAGAAGTTGATTAAAAATAAACTTGAAAACTTTTAAAGGAATCTTCTTTGAAATAATGTTTTAAAAATCCATTCATGCCATATAAGTTAAAAAAACATTCTTCTCGTACTTTTGTCGGAAAGTCAAAAAGTACCTTGTACGAAAAAAAACGACAAAAGATTCCTTTCATATCCTTTAATAAAATGTCACCGAAGGGTAAAATTGGATTTAAAAAATTTTAGGTGGATGGAAATAAAATTACATATTGAATAAACATGGATTTGGATGATAAAATACACCCTAGTAAATACCAAATTATAAACAATCTCAGATAAAAATGAGATTGTGATATTTCCCTTACCATAGGTCCGACTTGATTTGTAAGTGTCCGAACCTCATGTATAATGATTTAAATCATGTTATTGACTTATTCCAGAATCATATTCATTGTTATTATATCATATACGGTTCACTTATGGCTTTATATTACCCATTCTTTTGTAAATTCATGTTAAAGTAGCGTTTTGGGTAAAATCGTCTCATTTGTCGTTCATGTTTTAACTTGTAATTATTCATATGATTACTTAGATCATTATTAATTAATTATATAATATAAAACATGATTTATATATAATATATATTCAGAATATACATATATATAATGGATCGATAAATGGAAAGAAATACACCGTTCATGGAGACGGTAGTCCGTACGTACGCATGAACGCTGTTTTCGTTTCCTTATTGAATTGAATGGAATTAAGTAGATGAAATACATATAAATATAAATAATTCCAGTATCATTATTAGGTCATATATTTCATTAGTAATTATTATATATACTTTATAATCATTCATGAATGGTTAATCATTGAGAATGAATCTCATCGCGTCGTGGAGACGGTAGTCCGTACGTACGCACGAGCGAGGATATCGTTCCCATGGTCGTGGAATTGTGTTGAAGTGTATGTATACCATTTCAGTATCAATATAAATTTATAATAATCATATATAGTTACTCATTACACCATTATACCCATCCAATTAAGGTGGTGGTGGAAAATAGATTACACCACGGCGTGGAGACGGTATTCCGTACGTACGCACGCGCGGTGATTTCATTTTTCCGTAGGATGGATGGAAGGTGAATTAGGGTTGTTTCATATTTATAATAACATATCATTATGTATGTAATACTGATGTTATTACTTTTTCATGAAAAAACTAAAGAAGAAGAAGTTGAAGAAGAAAGAAATTGAAAAGATCGGTAATGGATATTACCTCTTCTTTGAAACGCCTCTTTGAATCCTCCACTTAGGGAACTAAGATTGGTCTTTGAAGAATACCAGGACCTCTAGGATTATTCTAGGGAAGTGGAGAAGGGATTTTGGCAGGGTTTGGCCGAGCTTGAAGGCTCAAAGTTGTGTGAGGAAGAGAGGGAGGAGGTGCCCTTTTATAAGGGAGGAGAGGGGCACCTTAGGAATATCTCAAAATATTATTTTATATTAAAGTCAAAATCAGTTTATAATGGTTACAAAGGGTCTTATTTCGAAGCTAAAGTGAGGATGGGTCGAAATCCTATCAACCAATAGGATTTAGACAAGTTTAGGGTATTATTTTAACCTTATCAATTAGATTTAACTTTAAGTTAAATAATTTACCTTTTACCGTGTTTTTTTGTTTTCTTACACTATAGGGTTAATACACTTACTATAACATGCCAAACGAACCCCAAATTGTTTATTATTAATATATATATCCCTATATAAGTAATTTGGCCGAACCTTAGATTTTTAGGAATAAAATAACAATTAATAATATAATATTTGATTTAAAAACTATTTTGTGTCAATTTTAACACTATTTGATATATGATTTTTGTGAAAGTCATAACAGAATTATATGTTCGAAACAAGTTGATTAAATCAATACTAATATATCATAGTAACCTATAAAATTAGTGGAATTCATAAAAAGTCTCAAATTACATTTATTTTTGTGTTTATAACATCAATTATGTCAATATTTCATTAATAAGATAATTACTCCATCATCATTGTGTCATAAATAAATTAAATTATTTAATGTCTAAAAATTACAAATAAAATACCATTATATAGGAAATCTTTTTAGATTTCTAATGAATATTTATAGTCGAATTTATCTTATGTATAACCCCATATTAAAAATGATTTACTTATTAAACTCTGATTTTAACTATTTTAACTATTCATTAAACAAAATAATATTAAATGTCATAATCTTATCCAAGTGGACCTAAATGGTCATATTATACTAATAAGGTTGTTTTTGGTCGAATTACACTTATCCAATAGAATTAGGACATGTGTTATGGTAATAGTAATATCATATTTACCCTTAGTTACCCTATTTACTATTAACCGCGGTAAAAAAAGTAAAAAGTTACTATTCACCAAAAAATTATTTTTATCTCATTGAACCACATTTTACTTACTGATATCAACCGTGTATGTCGAATTTTCGAAATTCAATTCACAGAAGCGGTAAAATTAAGTTTTATGCAAAATTCAGTTTTTAACCTACCACTTAGTGGTTTCACTATTCATCAAAAATTGAAGTTCTTGAGAAAAATACCAAAATTTCACCCTAAGCTATAATTGATATTCCGAATTCAAAAATGATTTAAATTTTACAAAATTCCCAACATATAAGTTTCATTAATTAATTTTATAATTAATTTCCGCTGTCACAACAAATAGCGTGTTTTTAGGAGATAATAACTATCAAAAGATTGACACTTGTTTATAACTGGTTTAAATGTGAAATTACATCCAATGACCAACATTGTATTAAATTGTAAAAATATATTCTAAATATACTTTAAAACCACTCAAATTAATAATTTTTCACTATTAATTATTTCGATTAAAAAAGTTGTTTTTAATTAAAATTTAGTAATTTTCACTATTCATCAGAATATGAAAGTTATCCGAAAAGTACCAAAATTTCATCTTAGGCTAAATTCGATACTCCGAATCCAAAAATGAAGTCCATTTTGAGAGCTAAAATTTCTAACATTTTAAAAGGTGGTTATTACTATTCATAACGACTAGTTATAATAATATTTTAATAGCATATCGTTGTTTAGTGAAACTCGGTATTGTGTACTACACACGCTATCGAGGAAGGTCGTGATTGCGTGAAAGGAAAGTCAAGGATGTGTGTTGTGCAAGCTCCTTTTGGTGTAGCGTACAACACAAGACATTAATAAAATTAAAAAGAATATTTTTCATAAAATCTCGGGCTGTTACATTCTACCCCCCTTAAAATGAATTTCGCCCTCGAAATTCGTCGGGGTTATAAATGGTTTAATATTAGAAAGTTTCTTTAATAGAAATCCACATTGTAAAAAGGAATACCAAAACTTGGCTTTAAAAACTAAAGTATGAAATGTAACAATTACCTAAATAAACTAATCACTGGGTTTCCACATAGGTGAAAATATGGATATAGAAGAGAAATCTAACCATCATGTTCTGATGGAGAGTGGTAGAGAACATGGCTATAGAAAATCCAACAATCACAAATCCATAAATTTGTGACGATCTAAGGTACCATCTGATTAATCAGATATAAGAGAACTAGGTCAACATTTTTGGTTTTCAAGATCATTTCCCTAAAGTTGATGAAATTGGAATTAGAAGAAATACTTTCGTGATTTGGGTATAGTCTCACTGTTTGTCGTTCTTTGGACAATTTCTACTTCATCTCTTAAAGAAATGAAGTTGAATTTGTCATTCGTGATGTGTTAGCAGATCATGTGATAGAATGATGGGTCATTCCATCTGTCTCAAAAGGTTAGAAAAGTTATCAAAAAAAATACATAAGTCTATCTATAGTGAGATTAAGGATACATGGTTCCTAAAATGAACTTATACTTCATATATCATACTGCTTAATATAATAAAAACTAGTTTCTACTAAAGAGGGACTTCCTGTAGGCCAGTGGTAGGCGATAAAGGCCAGTCGCACTTCGGTTGTGGGTTCGATTCCAACATCCTTGTCCGACGCGATGGGCTGTCGCTCGTCCAGCAGGTTGTCCTTTTTCTAAAACTATATTACTATAACATCCCATCAATAATATCGAAAACAACCTCTATCCTTAAACTATACTAACTTATGTCCAATAATCCTTAGGCTTATCCATAATACTTCAGTCCACTCTCATAATATAGTGAAAACGATTACCAAAGATTTAATACCATCGTTGATCCCCATATATCATAAGATATGTCTTGTTAGTCACATTCTAAACATTCAAAGGCCTTAATCATGTATTCTCTTGAATACCCATTGAACCTTATTGAAAACATGAATGCAGTTATACGTTAACACTTTCCACATACCAAAATCCTCAAAATTCTATATACTCAAACCATGAAATCACTTAGTCCTTATATCAATCATGAGCTCATGAATACTGTTAAACATTTAATTTTCTCCTTATCCCTTCATTATGCACATATCATCTAAATTCCAAAAATATCTGAATAACCTTTCATGGATACTGGTAACATTAATCATACACTTTCAAAACTCAAGGAGAGGCAATAGTATAACAATCCTTAGATGTCTCTTTATTCCATAGTACCATGAGATTTCTTATACAATATTACACATGATAAACATGTAAGCATTTCACTACATTCTTAAACCATTAACCGAGCTTCAACAATTCTTTCATCTCACATATCATTTGTAGTCTCTTCATCATCATCAACATAAATACTTCCCATACGACCATACTGATTCTCTTCATGAGACTTTCCCTTAGGGCATTGGTTTGCATAATGCCCGTACATTCCACATTTAAAACATTTAACCATTGTTGATGTCATAGCAATACCATTATCCTCATCCATGGTGTTAACTGAACCTTTTCCTTTGCAATTACTTGCTTTGTGTCCTTCTTTTCCACACCCAAAGCATCTTCCAGTTCCTTTGAAACATTCTCCTCGATGCCTCTTCCCACATGATTTACATAGGGGAAATTGAACTTTCTTTCCTCTATGATCATCATGAAACTCCATCTTTCTCTTATTAGCCGAGTCAGGAAACTTACCAAATTTTACTTTATTGATCATATTATGAGATTGCTGATTCGGCATAATAATGATGTTTGGACTTCCAAATCCCATTTCATTATGAAGAATATCATTCCATTGTCCATCATATTCTCCATTATCGTGAATCATCTTGTTTCCATCCATTTTCTAAAACCCAAAAAGAATAGTGTGAGAGGAAAAAATCACAATAAAGGGGGAGTAACTTCAATATCTAACATCTTAGGTTTAATTCTATGATCGTTAGCATAATTCTAGTACTATAACCTATATGTATACTTAACCTTAGAGACATCCCTAGACATACCATATAAATATATCTAGGGATCTGACTAAAGTTCTCGCATCCTAGTTTCTAAAGGTTGACTAAACCTTTCCTCTGATACCAACTGTAGATACCCGAAGCTTATCGTACATGGACATTACATTAATTTTGCGTAATACTTAGTACATAACAAAAACACACACACAAGGATCGTAATAGTTTAGTGTCTTTGGAAACTTGGAACGTAATCTTCTAATCGTGGTGAAAGATCTTCAATATCTCCCATAAATATCTTCCCCTTTTTTTATACCTAAAACCTTTCTTTATATCCTGGGGAAAATAAAACATAAAAGGGTGAGCTCAAATGCTCAGTAAAGGTAAACAAAAGAAAAATCAATCACATCATATTCATAAGAACATAACTTTTGGAAATCTTAACCTGCAAAAGAGAGCATAATTTCATAACATGGGATAAATCATAGTAGTGAAATGAAATCCCAATAAGCATAACTTAAAACATGAATCTTTGTGGCATACACACATAATCATAGAGATTCATTTCTTGTTAGTCATGACTCATTGCCAAGACTATCTTTGTGGACAAAGTCCCTTTCTGAATCGAGTCACCCTTGTTTCAGTCCTGTTTCACTGAACCAGTATAACCTACCATTCCATCCATGTCTCTCTCATGAGATATGAAATCTTTACCAAATTCATTGGAGGGAGATATAGGTCCCACCCATCTCATAATGATACCATTCTTATGTGTGCCACAAAATCATAAATCATACATCATTGCATAACCCATGTAATACAAATGGGAATCTTAAACATCATGACATCATAAAACAATTCATATAAGATAAAGGAATTCATAAAAATATTTCCATCACAACATAATCAAATCCATGTAATAATATGGATAGAAACAGAACCCTTTATTATCTTATATGGAAAATAAGTTTGATAAAACACTTGAAATGAATTCTTGAGGAAAATATCCTTTCTTCTTAAAAAACACTTTTTCCTTTCATAACATGTCATACAATTCAAAACTAAAAGAAGTTGATTAAAAATAAACTTGAAAACTTTTAAAGGAATCTTCTTGGAAATAATGTTTTAAAAATCCATTCATGCCGTATAAGTTAAAAAAAACATTCTTCTCGTACTTTTGTCGGAAAGTCAAAAAGTACCTTGTATGAAAAAAAACGACAAAAGATTCCTTTCATATCCTTTACTAAAAACTCACCGAAGGGTAAAATTGGATTTAAAAAATTGTAGGTGGATGGAAATAAAATTACATATTGAAGAAACATGGATTTGGATGATAAAATACACCCCAGTAAATACCAAAGTATAAACAATCTCAGATAAAAATGAGATTGTGATATTTCCCTTACCTTAGGTCCGACTTGCTTTGTAAGTGTCCGAACCTCCTGTATAATTATTTAAATCATGTTATTGACTTATTCCAGAATCATATTCATTGTTATTATATCATATAAGATTCACTTATGGCTTTATATTACCCATTCTTTTGTAAATTCATGTTAAAGTAGCGTTTTGGGTAAAATCGTCTCATTTTTCGTTCATGTTTTAACTTGTAATTATTCATATGATTACTTAGATCATTATTAATTAATTATATAATATAAAAAATGATTTATATATAATATATATTCAGAATATACATATATATAATGGATCGATAAATGGAAAGAAATACACCGTTCATGGAGACGGTAGTCCGTACGTACGCATGAACGCTGTTTTCGTTTCCTTATTGAATTGAATGGAATTAAGTAGATGACATACATATAAATATAAATAATTCCAGTATCATTATTAGGTCATATATTTCATTAGTACTTATTATATATACTTTATAATCATTCATGAATGGTTAATCATTGAGAATGAATCTCATCGCGTCGTGGAGACGGTAGTCCGTACGTACGCACGAGCGATGATATCATTCCCGTGGTCGTGGAATTGTTTTGAAGTGTATGTATACCATTTCAGTATCAATATCACTTTATAATAATCATATATAGTTACTCATTACACCATTATACCCATCCAATTAAGGTGGTTGCGGAAAATAGATTACACCACGGCGTGGAAACGGTATTCCGTATGTACGCACGCGCGGTGATTTCATTTTTCCGTAGGATGGATAGAAGGTGAATTAGGGTTGTTTAATATTTATAATAACATATAAGTATGTAAGTAATACTGATTTTATTACTTTGTCATGAAACAACTAAAGAAGAAGAAGTTGAAGAAGAAAGAAATTGAAAAGATCTGTAATGGATATTACCTCTTCCTTGAAACGCCTCTTTGAATGTTCCACTTAGGGAACTAAGATTGGTCTTTGAAGAAGACCAGGACCTCTAGGATTATTCTAGGGAAGTGGAGAAGGGATTTTGGCAGGGGTTGGCCGAGCTTGAAGGCTCAAAGTTGTGTGAGGAAGAGAGGGAGGAGGTGCCCTTTTATAAGGGAGGAGAGGGGCACCTTAGGAATATCTCAAAATATTATTTTATATTAAAGTCAAAATCGGTTTATAATGGTTCAAAAGGGTCTTATTTCGAAGCTAAAGTGGGGATGGGTCGAAATCCTATAAAAAAATAGGATTTAGACAAGTTTAGGGTATTATTTTAACCTTATCAATTAGATTTAACTTTAAGTTAAATAATTTAACTTTTACCGTGTTTTTTTTGTTTTCTTACACTATAGGGTTAATACACTTACTATAACATGCCAAACGAATCCCAAATTGTTTATTATTAATATATATATCCTTATATAAGTCATTTGGCCGAACCTTAGATTTTTAGGAATAAAATAACAATTAATAATATAATATTTGATTTAAAAACTATTTTGTGTCAATTTTGACACTATTTGATATATGATTTTTGTGAAAGTCATAATAGAATTATATGTTCGAACCAAGTTTATTAAATCAATACTAATATATCATAGTAACCTATAAAATTAGTGGAATTCATAAAAAGTCTCAAATTACATTTATTTTGGTGTTTATAACATCAATTATGTCAATATTTCATTAATAAGATAATTACTGCATCATCATTGTGTCATAAATAAATTAAATTATTTAATGTCTAAAAATTACAAATAAAATACCATTATATAGGAAATATTTTTAGATTTATAATGAATATTTATAGTCGAATTTATCTTATGTATAACCCCATATTAAAAATTATTTACTTATTAAACTTTGATTTTAACTATTTTAACTATTCATTAAATAAAATAATATTAAATGTCATAATCTAATCCAAGTGGACCTAAATGGTCATATTATACTCATAAGGTTGTTTTTGGTCAAATTACACTTATCCAATAGAATTAGGACATGTGTTAGGGTAATAGTAATATCATATTTACCCTTAGTTACCCTATTTACTATTAACCGCGGTAAAAAAAGTAAAAAGTTACTATTCACCAAAAAATTATTTTTATCTCATTGAACCACATTTTACTTACTGATATCAACCGTGTCTGTCGAATTTTTGAAATTCCATTCACAGAAGCGGTAAAATTAAGTTTTATTCAAAATTTAGTTTTTAACCTACCACTTAGTGGTTTCACTATTCATCAAAAATTGAAGTTTTTCAGAAAAATGCCAAAATTTCACCGTAATCTATAATTGATATTCCGAATTCAAAAATGATTTCTATTTTACAAAATTCCCAACATATAAGTTTCATTAATTAATTTTATAATTAATTTCCGCTGTCACAACTAATAGCGTGTTTTTAAGAGATAATAACTATCAAAAGATTGACACTTGTTTATAACTGGTTTAAATGTGAAATTACATCCAATGACCAACATTGTATTAAATTCTAAAAATATATTCTAAATATACTTTTAAACCACTAAAATTAATAATTTATCACTATTAATTATTTCGAATAAAAAAGTTGTTTTTAATTAAAATTTAGTAATTTTCACTATTCATCAGAATATGAAAGTTATCTGAAAAGTACCAAAATTTCACCTTAGGCTAAATTCGATACTCCGAATCCAAAAATGAAGTCCATTTTAAGAGCTAAAATTTATAACATTTTAAAAGGTGGTTATTACTATTCATAACGGCTAGTTATAATAATATTTTAATAGCATATCGTTGTTTAGTGAAACTCGGTATTGTGTACTACACACGCTATCGAGGAAGGTCGTGATTGCGTGCAAGGAAAGTCAAGGATGTGTGTTGTGCAAGCTCCTTTTGGTGTAGCATACAACACAAGACATTAATAAAATTAAAAAGAATATTTTTCATAAAATCTCAGGCTGTTACAATCTACTACGTTTTAGCAACATTACCTAGCCTCTGACATATATCATAGACAACTACAAAGCTTCTAACACCCTTAAAAATAGAAGGCTAATAAAAACAAGATTGTAATACTTTTTGAGCAGTTCGTTCACCACCATGGTGATCTCCCCAAGGTGAGAAGTGACAACTCTCTATGATATGAAACATATCTTCCTTAGGTACACATATCCAAAAGATACCATTAGAACATCTCTTAAATAATAGATGATCATCCCAATGATAATACTTAAGATCAGAAATGAATTTATTTACTTGTTTATTGGACAGATTTTTGGGAAAGCCACCTATTTCTAGGAAGTTGGCAAAATCTAAAAACCAAGCAGATTTCTTGATTGACAAAGTAAGAATATTTTCATTAGGAAAATAAGAGTTTATCTCCCTAGGATCTTCAAATTCATATTGAGTAAGAGGAAGCCTAGATAAGTGATCAACAACTAAATTTTCAGCTCCCTGGTTATCCTTAATCTCTAAATCAAATTCTTGTAGAATTAGAATCCATGTAATTAGCATGAGATGAGTTTCCTTCCTACACAGTAAATAATTTAGTGCAGAATGATTAGTGAAAATGATGACTTTAGAACCTAAAAAATACTGTCTAAACTTCTCTAGAGAAAAAACAATAGCTAGCAATTCTTTTTCACTAGTAGTGTAACTTCTTATATTTCCTCTATCCAATGACAACACCTACAACCATGTCACTAGCATCACTGATAAGTTCAAAAGGTATCTTCAAATCTTGTGCTGTGATAATAGGTGATGTAGCGAGTTTATCTTTAATAATATTAACTGATTTAAAATAGTTTTCATTAAAATTTAATGGTGCATCCGTGACCAACCACGAACATAAGGGCTTAGTCATTTTGGAAAAGTCTTTTATGAATCTCTGGTAGAAACCGACATGCCCTAAGAAACTTCTAAAACCCTTAAAATTTATAGGAGGTGAGAGTTTCTGAATAACATCAGTCTTGTTAGTATCAACATCTAGACCTCTCTTGGACACTTTATGACCAAGAACCATTCCTTATGTGACCATGAATTGAAACTTCTCCCAATTATGAACAAGGTAGGTTTTAATGCATCTCTCCAATACAAATTCAATATTTTCAAGAAAATTATCAAAAGTACTACCCTCAATAGAAAAGTCATCCATGAAAACCTCAATGATTCTCTCAATCATATCAGAAAAGATAGCAATCATATAACTTTTAAAGGTGGTTGGAGCTCCACAGTACCCAATGCTCATCCACCTTTAAGAAAATGACCAAATGGGGCATGAAAAAGTGGCGTTTCTCTAATCCTCTTGAGAAATAGGAATCTGGTTGTAACCAGAATACCCATCTAGGAAACCGAAAAATTAATTGCCAGTAGGCCTCTTAAGAATTTGGTCCAAAAATTGCATTGGAAAATGGTCCTTCCTAGTGGATGAATTAATATTCCTATAATCTATACAGACTCTCCATTTTTTGGATTTCCTAACTTATATTTCTTTATTATTTTCATTTTTATCTACAGTGAAACCTCCCTTCTTGGGGACAACCTGGACAGAGCTAACTCAAGCACTATTAGAAATGGGCTATATCATTCTGGTGTCCAACAACTTAATCACTTCTTCTTTCACAACTACTTCCATGTTTGGATTAAATCTTCTTTGACACTCTACCCTAGGCTTATGGTCAGGATCCATATGTATTTTGTGCATAAAAAATGAGGGACTAATACCCTTAATATCAGATATGGTTCAACCTATGTCAGATTTAAACTTCTTCAAAACACTTAACAATCATTATTCTTGATTTTCATTAAGTTCATCAGAAATTATGACTGGAAAAGTGGAATTCTCACCAAGAAATGAATATTTAAGATGGGAAAGGATGGGTTTCAATTAATGAGTGGGTTGTTCTACACTAGAAGGAAGACTCATAGGCCAAGGAGGTCCAAGATCTTCAACATATCTCTTGTATAGAGTATTAAATGATGAAATATTTTCAATTTCATGTTTATATTCAGTAACAACTTTGCTACTATCCAAGGTGAGTATCTCACTTTCCAGACTTTCCAGATCAGAATTCAAAAAATTTATCATAGAAGAATCATCAAGTTGTCTTACAAGTTGTCCCTCAATATCATCAAAGTGTTCAACAAGGTTGGTGTTAATAGAAACACCCTCAAATTCACTCAAAAATCTACTATGTTCAGAAAAAGTTTACTCTTCCACAATAGAAACTGGATAGTTGTCCGGTTGTGGAGAATTTTCCATATTTGGTGTTCGAGCAGAAACTTCAACTTCTAATACATATTCAATAGGATTTTCTTCTTTTAAATAAATTTCACCAACAGGGGATTGATTATCAGTTTTTCAATGTTTTCAGTTGAGTTCTCATCTTCCAAAGACTCTAGCATTGAACAGTTTTTAGAAAAAGTTAGTCTTTTAAGCTTTTTAAACACATTGAACTCTTCTTGTTGTTTTCAAATTTTAAAAAAAAGTTGACCCTTTGAAACATCAATAAAAGCACCACCTATAGACAATAAGGGCCTACCCAAGATGATGGGCACCTCTTGATCACACTCCATGTCCAAGGCTAAATAGTAAACAGGCAGAAACAACTTTCTAACCCCAACTGGAAAATAATCTACCCTACCCACCAGATTAGTGAAGGATCTATCAGCCAATTGTAATAAGACTACGGTGGATTAAAGGTCACCCAATCTTAGCTATTGAAATAGTGAGTATGAGATCATATTAATACTAGAACCTAGATCACATAAACTATTGAGTTGATCAGAATTTCCTAAGGTACAAGGTATGACCAAACTACATTGGTCTTCCAATTTAGGTGGGATTTTTTTGGAGTACAACACTGCACTCTACAGTGAGGCTGTAAGTAGAAAATGTTTCTATTGTTTTTTGGTTAGAAACAAATTTTTAAGAGAATTATAGTAAGATGTAATTTGAATAAATTCTTGAATTAATGGAATATTTATCTGAAATTTAGAAAGGAGACCAAGGAACTGAAGAAGTTTAGACTTGGTGTTACATTGTGGTTTCAACTACTCAGGGAATGGGATGTGTGGGGCCATTTTTTTAAGGAAATTAGTTATATCCCTAACCTCTTCCCCAACTTTTTCTTTTCCTTTATTATTTTGATTTTTAGATGAGTTTTCAGCTTGAGTTTATAAATAAAAATTCAGTTATTCATCATTTTCATGGATATTCTGTAAATATTCAGTATGTGTGCAATATATATTTTTATTTCTAGATTGAATAATATTATCATTTTGGGAATTTTTAGTGAGTTTTTCAGAAATATTTTGAGTACTAAGTACACTTCTAGCGACAATATCCATCACATTATCTCTAGGGTTAGGTTCAGTGGTACTATAAATGTCTACCTTTTCCCCCTAGATGAGAAATCCGTAGAAAGTAGACCATGTTGTGTTTCCATGTTATTCATTCTCTCATCAGTTTTCATTTTATGTGACTCATATTGATTTTGATGTTTGGTTCGCAGATTCATATATATTTTTTTTTCTTGAGAGTTAATTTTATTCATTATTAGATCAAATTTAGAAGACATGTAGATATCATTGTTTCCTTTTGGTTTTGAAGACTCACCCCTTTTTTGATTCTAAAATTTTGGTCTTGTTTGATTAGAGTAATTAGGGGTAGTGGATTGAATAATTAATCCTTGATCATTCCAAGGTAGATTAGGGTGGTTTCTATAGCCATGTTTGTAATTATTTGAAAATGGATCTTCTTTAGAAGGCATTCTAGGACCATAGTTAATGAAGTTTGAGCATTCTTTTTGTTGGACTGACATATCAAAATTAGAACAAAAGTTCTCAGTAATCCCAAACATACCACACTTGACACACTTTTACCTTAATGATTGGTTGGTAATTTGATATCCACGTTGGTTAATAGTTTTCTTTGACTTTGGGTTCATTAAAGATTGTAGTTGGTTGGTGATTTAAGCAAGTTGATCATGAGTTTCATTCATTGTACCAATGTTTGGGTTAACATTTCTATTGACTCTTTTTTATTCAAGAATTTTTATATTTGTGAATTTAGTGAAAGGTTATTAAAAATTTGTCTAGGTTCTTCATTTGTCTTATCATAGTAATAACTGCCAACAGCCTGGTCAACTAGATTCTTTCCAGAGGATGAAATCCCTTCATAGAAGATATCCATGAGAAGGTGAGATGGGAGTTGATGATGGGCACACTACCTAAGAAGATCCCTGAATCTTTCCCACGCTACATGAAATGCTTCTCTATATTCTTGATAAAAACTAGTTTTCTTACTTCTATGTTCACCCTTAAGTATTTGAGGATAAAATTTCATAATGAAAGAGTTGTACACATGATCCCAGTTTTTGAAAATATTCTCATCTAGACTGAAAAACCAATTTATAACATTCCCTTTAATGAAAAAAGTAAAGACTCTCAATCTTAGCTTATTTTATGAATGACCTAGAGGAGGTAACTATTTCACTATATTATAGAAATATCTAATGAATAAAAGAGAGTCCTCATTAGATATTCCATTTAAAGTAGGCAATAGTGAAATGTGTTATTGTTTCAATTAATAGTTTCTGGAACTAGGAGATAACCTAATGGATGATGGATTGCTTGAAACTTGATGGAGTTGGAACTCCCCCATCCCAGGCCTTTCATTTTCAACTAAGATTTCTAGATGATTTTTGAAGTTGTTATCAGGAGATCTATCATCTAATATTTCCATTTAATTTTTGTTCCTCTTTATTAGTGGAGTGAGATGTTTGTCTATTTCTATGTTCAGTGTATATAGACTAACATCATAGTGTTTTGTTCTCATACTAGGTATATTGAAAATTTAAATAACAATATAGTAGAACTAAACTGGAACTAAATTAATACAAAAAGTAGTAGCAATTCAGTAGAAAAGGAAGCAGATTTTTTGAATAGTTTTCAAAATTTTATTAATTTTTTTGAGTTTTTTATAAGATTTTTTTAGTGTTTTGTAGAATAAAATGCCTCATGAATTCCTAAAAACGGCGCCAAAAACATGACCTAAACTGAAATTTAATCTGGTCAATGTTTAAAATTTATAATCCTATTATCTACAGTATATGTGGCAAGTAGGGTTGAACCCATAGAGAAGTCAATTTTGACAACTAATCATATAATTTTTTTAAAGACCCCACTGTTATCAGCAGTGGGGTAAATTTTCTATTATCTTTTTATAATATTTTTGAAAAATATTCTTTATTAAGAAGTGAAGTGACAAAATACTACTGAACTTCTATCTAAACTATGTTGAAGTGAGGAATAGTTGAAAAAAAGGGGAACAGAGATTTAAAAACACTGATAAACAAACAATCTATTAAAAATATCAGAGAAAAATTTCAATTCTATTGGTTTTGAAAACATTCCTTTCACGATAGTGATTAAAACTAATACCACTAAAAAGGAGTGATTTATTTCCCTCTCCAAAAGATAAATCACTCAAGCCGATAAGTCTTGGAGTTGGCCACTCCTAGATTAATCAACTTGAGAATTCTGGTTTGATAAAAATTACAGAACAAACCCGTCGTATGATCCGTAGTCTTTTATTTAAATTTAAATGTATAAGAAAATTTATCCACAATCACACTCACAAAATGAATGTTAAATCCTGAGATTAAGTGCTGGTGGTATGTTTCAATTGAATGCAATCAGAATCGATCTCGACGATCAATGTCCATCACATTAAAAATAATAGGGAGAAGGAAGAAGAAAGATAACCATTAGACTTGATTTTAACCCCAAACTGGAAGTATTTATCCTTACATTGTCTCAATTACATAAACTAATATTATTTTTTTACTACAAATGAAAATTGAATGAAAAAATGGGAAGAGATCTACCTCTCATTGCTTGAATTCCTACTGCTCCTGGCTCTTGGATATCTAAGAAATGGCTCTCCAAGAGATGCTCTAGGGTTGGCCTCCATGTTCTTTCTCTGCTTCCAAGTAAATGAATAATTGAACTCCCCCCCTTTCAATTATGTCACTGATCTATTTTAAGTATCCTCTATCATTACTGCATGTCACTGAACGTTTCCACAGACTTTAACCATCCTTCACTATTGCTCCACACACATGTGTTTTTTTGTGACCCACAGGTCGTGCTAATTTTACCCTTGTAACTAACTCTACGTGAGTTAGTTGAATGTATTTAGACGTCTTCCCATCTCTTGAATGAACCTACATAGATATAATAGAAAAATGAATAAATGAATCAACGATTTTAAGTTAAAATTTATAAATAAATAAATGTTTCATTAAATAATGCATAAATGTTATTAAATTTAAATTAATAATTATTAGTTATTATTTTTTTTGTTAACTAACTTATTTTATTTAACTTTTTTACCTGTTATTGTTAACATCTATTTAACTATGAAAGTGATTAATTAATAATTAGATTAAATTAAATGTTTAGTATTTATTAATTTATAAGTGTTTAGTTTTTGATTATTTATTTTATTATTATTATTTTTAATCTATTATAATAATTAATTTAATTTTAAATATCACAATTAATATAATTAATGTTATTATGATTTATTTAGTTTAATACAATTTATAATTTATAATTATTATTTTAGTTAATTTGTTTTATAATAGTTTTCTATTAATATTATTTATCTTATAATTATTATTTTTTTATAATTAATATTATTTTTAATTTTATCATTGGATTTTTTAATTTGGTTTTTAATTTAATTTAATTTTTTTAATATATATATTTTTAGATTCTTCTTTATCCCCCCCAATAATCTCAACAAGGGGGAAATGGTTCATGGTTTCTTTTCCAACCCGGGGTGGAACAATATCCTTCAGCAAAGGCACGACTAGGCCTTGCCACCTCCTCAGATTCCAATAGCAGCGGTGGAAGGCTTCTCCTTCAGTTGGGAGCAGTTCCAATTGAATCTCTAGTGATGGTTGTGGCCAAAAGCTATGGTTCTTTGTGGTCATCAGAAAGGAGGTTGCAGACGATGGGAGAATGACCAGGTCGAGGTCCTCCTATTATCGGCCAGTGATGGACCCTCCATCTGTCATGGAAGGTAACGACGTGAATCCTCAGCAGTGGTGTATTCTTCTAGCTCCACCGGCATTCAATTCTATCCAGGCGGTGTAAGGGTGGTTATTGGGGATGGCAGTGAGTGGTTTATTCCATCATTGACTTTAGCAGAGCAATAAGATCTCCATGGCGGGGGTTATTTAGGTCCGACATCATGCAATAAGGCAGGTCGACACATCTTCATCAAACCCCCATAAGCATCGACGATGAAATCCACTGATTAAGGTAGTTTTTATTCTAGTTGTATTAATTTTTTGGTTTGAAACTGGTTTGGGAAAATGTTGTGAACTATTTTTTTTTGGCCGACTATGGATTTTTCTGTGATGGTTGAAGAAGTGCAGGGGAACAGTGGTAGGCTGTAGAACCGATCATGGTAACATGAAGAGAACCGGTGGCATGTGGTGGCTACGCTTGCTGTTCATGAAGAGTTTATGTGGAAGAGGGAAGAAAGGGGGTCATGGTGGCAGAGGAAACAATGTCAAGATGATGGTCGCACCGTTTTCACCATTAGAAAAAGAAACTATGAGACCTTAAATGATTGAAAAGGTTCCAGGATTTACGGTGCCACCATATCACAAAACGATGAGACAATGAAAAATTACGGTAGTAGTGGAAAGGTAATGTGATTATAGATGGGGTGTCATGGGGGCACTGGTTAGGACTAGTGTAAGGAATCACCGTAAAGCCGGAAATTGTGAAGGATAAAACTGGTGACACTGGGAACTTTTGAAAAAAACAAAATTAATTAATATAAAGATAAAAAAAAATTAAAATGCATTCTCATAACTTATTAAAAACTAAGATTTATTAAGACAATTATAAAAATCTAAAATATAATAAAAATAAATGAAACTAATTTAACTTAAATTAAATAATTATTAACTTCAATTAATTAAACACAAATTAAAATTCAACTAAAACATAAAATTAAGATGCAACTAAATTATAAAAATTTAATATAAAACATAAACCTTTATAAAACAAAGTTAAACGATTTAAAATAGTAATTGTTTCAAATTAAATTAATTAAAACAAAAATATAATTATTATATTATTTTATTAAGCAATTCAATTATGTTAATTAATTAGATTAATGAAATTAAACAAAAGTAATAAATTTATAAAATTAAATTTATAATTAATGAATTTTTAAAAGATAACTATTTTTTAGATTATTATACTTTATTTAATTAATATTTAATACATGAATTGTTAAATTAATGCTTCATTATCTAAGTGAAATATATGAATTAATTAATTAACTAATTAATGTTAAATTATTAATTATACAGAACAAAAAAACAAACTAAATAAAAATCTTTTAGCCTATAAATTAAAACATAATTGAACAAATTAAAAGATTAATATACACGATTAATTATAAAAATTGATTAGTTGATAATTTTTTTTATAGAAACGAAAAAGTGTTAATATTTATTATAAATTACAAGAATAACCAATTAAATCATCAAAAAGTATTGAAATAGATGTTGAAAAACATGTGTTTTTAAGGCCACATTAAGATACCTTTATGCATTATTTTCTCCTTGGGGATAATAAAATTCCTAATTATAGCATTATCTAACTTATAATTCTTAACATTGGCTTCAATAATATAAATAATTATATAATAAATCTTAAAATCCCATCATTATATTTTTATAAATTTGAATGTTGGTAATTCCAAATTTCTACCACCATATTTTTCATCTCAAAATCATCCCATTATGTCTTCTAATTCTTCTATATGATATATATTTGACCATTCATTTGAGGAAGGTTTGATTTTGTATATCTAATTATGATTTCCATATATATATTTTTCATTTCTTATAAAATTTCTTTTTTATTGTAATCATCATCATTAATAATGCAAAAATAAAATTTGGAAATTGAGAATCTAACATTTATTTACCTCTATAGGATTTTAAGGGATTGAGAAATAATATCAAATGATAAGTTTTAATCATCATTATTGGTGATTGTCGATCTCATTCAGTATTAGTAAATACATTATAATTTTATAATAAATTTGTATGTCACACTTCACATAATTCAGAAAATGCCTCAAAATCATCAATATTATGATTTAATTACATACCAGAAATCACGTGATGGTTAATTTTTCTCATTAAATATAATTTGTTTGGGGAATACACTATAAATTTATTTGTTTCTATTTCTAAATAACCCAAGATCATATTTTTTATATCAATTTATAACTAAAATGCATCTCCATTTGATGATAGATTAGTTTAAAGTGTAGTTAATAGACTATAATTCCTCTTTTTAAAACCTTCTTCACATTCCTATATAACGATAATAATTAGTCCCCACTATATTTAAATGGATATTCGGTTTCAAATCCATGTGTATTTTTTTCACAAACCATATATAATACTCAAATAATCTATAAAAACACATATTTATATTTGACATATTATTCATATCAACTCCTCTAATACCTGTGTCATAAATGTATCAATATATTTATCCATTCATGGAATCACACCATCATATAATGTGATAATATTTATCTGGAATAATATAAAATTTACTTTTGATAAAAACTCTAAGGAAACTGTTAATCACATCCATGATTAATTTTACATCAACACTAATTATTAATGGAATCACTAGGAAAAAATATTATCTATATAATGAAAAAGATATATTATTGGGATATCCTCCTAATTCACCTGTAATTTATGATATCTTGAATAAAGGGTCACCTTTGAGAAGTATAAATACCAACATATTTGGATGAACAAGTCATGATTTCCTTTCAAAAAATGATTGTTCTTTATTTTGATCTTGTTAAACCCCCAATAATCAATGAAGAGACACATTTAACAATCATTTATTATAACAAATAAAATTGGGGACCCCTTTGAAGACGCACTATTGTTTAAAAAAAATTTCCATGATCTGAAACAATTAATTATTTCTGTCCACTTATTTAATAAGATTTATTCTATTCAGAATCATGGATATGGGAAATTATCTAACAATAATTTTTATAGAGAAATGAACCTCTCAACTAGGAGTAATACTAGATATCTCTTCAAGGAATACATTGATAAGATCCCACATTATGTCCTTGTTTTCATGGATGATTATTCACATTATATGAATCATATATGATATATATTCATTCTCACAATAGAAAAATCCATACATAGGAAGAAAGTTTGATAATAAATTCTTCATTCTCCTAGAAATTTTAAAAAGAGGACAGGTTGGGATATATAAGATAATTTTCATCTCGACAGACATAATATTGGGTCTTTATATTTTTTTATGGTCCTTTTTTTGAATAATATTTATTTTTACCAAATATAAAATAAAAATGATATATTTGATATTCTTCCTACAAATTCTAATTTTTTATGAGTAATATACATGAAATGAAATTAATGTAGTATTTTGTGATTTAACAGATAAATCAACCTCTATGTATTGTGGTATTATTTTAATAATTATAGTAAACATTTAAGATATAAATAAAAATTTAAAACCAAAATGAATTTGGTCATTGACATTTATTGAATGATTAAGATGTGTAAACCTACCACAATGTTTTCTTGGTCCACCTCAATATTTGTTTTGTGGTTATCTCATC
This sequence comes from Viscum album, assembly GCA_963277665.1. NCBI lineage: Eukaryota > Viridiplantae > Streptophyta > Magnoliopsida > Santalales > Viscaceae > Viscum > Viscum album. The sequence continues at coordinate 859,016,315 of OY728152.1, read as the reverse complement.
CTATTTCTCTAAGTTTTAGATGATGTTATAGTTATTTATCCTAGATTAGACTTTCGATAGTGATATTACATTCATTTATTCTATTTTCCATATAGGACAATCATTGGACCATGGATGAAGGATTAATTACAACCATATTTTCATCCATTGTAATAATTTGATTATTTTCATCTCTTTAGAAATAATGTAGTAGATGTCCTTCTATTCCACTCATAAATAATTTTATTAAATTTTGGGGTATTATATAGGATTATTCTCTCCTAACATATGATATTTGGGATAGTGAACCATATTATCTAATTAATATCTACTAGTCATACCTTCTATGTCAAAGTATATGTGTTTATTTTATATCAAGTCTAATTATTCCATTGATTTAAAACAATCTCCATTTCCACAATAATGTTATACTATCCAATTTTCCTATACCTATTTACATCCCAAATATCATTATTATTTCAAATTCATAGTGTGTATCCTTAAAATAATATAGATAACCCTTTTTTTAATATTAATAAAAAAAGTAAGAGGAATACATTACAATACTTAAGAAGTTCAACTCATGAGTACCAATTGATTCATCCTCTTTTTCACAAATCCCATTAATATATACTTCAAAATTAATATAAAGTGTTTTATTAAAAAATATTGAAATAACTTCTTGAATTATTCACTCCAATAAGTTTTATGTCTTCCATTTTTTCATATTTAGAATAAATATCTTCCATTGATCAACCTGAACAAATATAAAAAATACAACAAATAGAACATTATATTTTTAAAAGTAGTATAGGATAGAACAAATCTTTTCAATGGGACTAATTTAATTATCCGTAATTAGGGGATCATATGATCCACTAGAATATACTACTCATTGTCACATTATCTAATTGTGAATAACTATTTCATCTACATGCTTCCAATTCTTCAGACAATGAAACATTACAGTTGATAATACTCAAATTTTATGCACATAAAACACAAATAATTATATTATAAAATGTCACTCATGAATTAACAATATATAATATCATCTATCAATATATTTTAAAATCATTTTTTATTATCATTTATTTAAAATTAGCTTCTATATAATAATACCAAAAAACAATTAAACACTTTTATGATAACAAGATTATTAACACACATCTCATACATATAATTTTAAATAAGTTTTTTTAATTTAAAATAATATACATAAATATCAATAGGACATGTGTATTTTGGAGAATAGATAAAACATTCTAAAAAATTATAAAATATTTTATTTTATTCTTTAGTATTATCCCCTAGATATTAGTTGTATTTTATCAGTTTCAAAAAATGTACATAAATCCCAATTTTCAAATGAATTCCAAAATCTATTTTAAGAAACCATTATTTTAAAAAAATCAATAATGTAATAAAGAATAAATTTTTTATATTCAGGTTTTATATAATCAATTATACATTTTCCATTTTAAAGAATCATGAATGTTTCCCCTTAAACTCTACAAAAATATATGATTTTTATGACTCTTAAACACTTTTTCACCTATGTTTGACATCAACTATCATGATATATTATTAAATTGCATTCTGAATTTTCATTAATATTTAAATCCATTTTTAATGGACACCATTACAAATTTTCCTTTTGATATTCCTTTTGACTTGATTATGATATCTAATCATTTCCCCAGGTAACCCTTATGTTTAGGTTTGGCTTCTTACATATTCTTCATTATGGAGAAACCATATTAATTATAATTTAATGATGGGTCAACCAATATATATCTCTAATGAATTTGGTAATGTTTATTCTCATGAGATATCATGTGGAGCAATCTTGGTGGTTATCCTTGACTCGTGTTCCATGTGCGACAATCATGGTGGATAGTCGTGAATCCGACTCCTCTATGTACAATCAGACTTGAAACATGATAAAGACATGTTTTATGTTTCTTACAAATTACTATTACAAAAAAATTATATGATCCCATGATCATTATATTATTATTAAATAGGTTTAATCATATTCTATGACTTTTTATATCTTTATGATAGGCCTTATAAACCATGTGCTTTGATTTATTTTTACGTTTTATTCCCTTACATGGATTTTTTTATATAATCGCTTTGTTCATGTTATCTTATGAAAATTTAAGGGCTCAAAAGAAGTTATGAGATCATTAAGATGATTAAATAAAATAATTTTTTTATTATTGAATCATGATGTTTAATTATGTAACTAATCTCCAAGACACTAAAATTTACTATCTTTGGCTTGTAATTTTATATTTAAATATTCTTAAAATCATATAATGATATATATAAAAGTTAAATTACTTTATAGTTTGTTTCATAGGCATTCGTAGTTATTTTTTGATATTTATTACAGAGCACATTAGTAAGAACCCTAGGAATGAGACTAAGTATGAGAAAACATTCCAAATGTTTTGTATGTATATATTAAGTAGTTTATAAATAAAATACATACATGTCTAGATACTAATAGGGGGAATGATTCTAGAATATATGTAAATAAGAGTAAAAAACCCAATAAGGTGTTCAGGGCCTGACTCGGGGTAACCAGCTACATGTGAACATGATTTACTACACCCCTGATTAGACACTATTGAGGGATATGTTTTGGTAAATTTAAAGACGATTACAAACCATTATTAATAGAACCAAAAAATTCCCCATGAGAAAATACATGTTACAAAATAGATCATGGATAACATATAGTGAATCCTTGGGAATCACAAGTTTGAATATAAATTTCATTTATATGTCTATACATTTATTTTAAACATTTTATTTTATTCTCATTATTAGTTAAGTATTCAGGAAGTTAACTATAGTTTTCATTTATTAGTTAATGGACGTGAATAGAAGAACTCTTGCCAAAAATCAATGTGATAGGTAATGTGACAATTAAACTTATTTTGTTCCAAATAATATGTGAATAGGTGTTTAAAAAATCATGATATTACATTCTCAACTAGCTCATGTTTTGATTAATAACATTAATAGCATGGAATAACCTCTTTCTCCTATGAGTGATTAATTTATGGATAAATCATATATGCAGAAGAGTAATCCATTATTTTTTGGATCTTCTGATCCTCTCCTCATGGAATAGTTGATTAAATCCTTTAAAAAATATGATCTATATTCCAATATTCAGATGAAGAGAAAATTGTGTTATCATTCTATCAATTTGATAGGGAATTTTATTGATGGTTTCCACTAATAAAAAACATGAAGTTGATATAGGAAATTGATTTCATGGATTGTGAGGAATTCAAAAAAATGGTCATCAATACATATTTTAACCAAACCCTCTATATCATGATAAGAATAGAGTTCCACTGACTTATTTAGACGGATGATGAGTCTATTCGAGCATATGCACAAAACATCACAATGAATTAAGGATATGCCGTTTTTTCATTCATTAACACTGAATTTAAATCATTGGTGATTCATGAGTTTGATAGCTATAAATAGATTATAGTTCAATACCTCAAGGTTAAAATGGAAACCAGAAACACTCAGTGGTCTCATGGTTCTGTTGACCAAAACAAGAAAATGGCATCTAATGTGGGATGATCATAAAATCAATACCATATTGGGAAGGGGACAAAATATGTCAGGTGAAAAAAATTGTGGGGATTTGAATCCTATGAGGAATATAGATGGAACTGATATGTGATTAAAATATAGATGAATGGGGTACCTTTCTAAGAACTATTGAAGCGATGCAAAGAATTCCCCTGATGTGGTAGAAAAATGGATGGTTCAAATCAACACTTACCCTAATGTTAAGTGTTAAAACTATAAGAATCATGGGAATAATGTGAACCATTACCCTATCTATGAGGTTTTTGAGGCAATAAACAACAACCAAAAATGTAATTAGGAAGGAATTAGGTTATCACTACTACTAAGGTGGATCTGGAAAATGATTTGTTGACAGGTATTCTAGTAATTCGATCAAGGGAATCAAATATTTTTTTAAATCTAGTTCTACACATTCATTCATATCATTTACTTATAGTACAACTATTCTAACACATCCTCAAAATATAGAGGTTGTGTAATCTATAAGAAATTGAAATGGGTAAATTATTGTATAAAATGTGTATAACTTATCCATGGTTAATGTTTGTGGATTGAACCTCTCAAAAAATATAATCTTACTTTGATTTTTTTGGTTGATGAAATATTCGATATGGATTGGATATCTTTATATAGATCCAACATCAAATGTTGAGAATGGGACATCACTCTTCATATCCCAAAGAATCACCCAATTATTTAAAATTGTAAAGAAGAAGTTCAAAATTATTTTATAATAATCATTTCAAGTGTGGATATTACTACCTTATGAGAAATCATATCTTTCTCAAATGATTGAGACAAATGAGATGATCATGATCGAAGACATGTCCGTCGTTAGGGATTACACTGATATGTTCCCTAAATAATCGACTAGTACTCCTCCAAAACAAGTGGTTGCATTCTCAATTGAACTTGTTCATGAATATCATTCTATATCAATGACACCATATATATTGTCCATAACTGAGCTTGATGAACTAAACAAGAAGTTACATGGAAAATTGGACAATGGTTTTATATGAATAAGTGATTCATCATTGGGTGTTCCAATTCTCTTCGTCAAGAAGAAGGATCGATCAATGCACCAATATGTTGATTATCGTGAGATCAATAAAATCAAGATAAATAAAATGTATCCCCTTATTCAAATAGATGATTTTTTGATCAGTTACATGGGGAATGGAATTTCTGTAATGTAGAATTTCAGTCGAGATATGATAAATTAATGGTTATTAAGGATGATAATACCATGACTTCCTTTCAAATGAGGTGTGGACACTATGACTCATAGTGATGACATTCAGACTCGCTAATGCCCAAACAATATTGATTGACATAAGGACTAGAGTTTTAAGATATTATCCTAAAAAATTGTGTTAGACTTTATTAATTATATTTTGATATACTTTAAGGGAATGGAAGAAACTAAGGAGCACTTGAAAACTAAACTAAAGACATTTTGGAGGGAGAAAATATATGAAATGAACATTAAATTTGAGTTCTGGATGGAGGATGTATCATTATTGGGCCTTGTTATCACCAATAATGGAATATATATGGACCATTCCAAGATATTGGTAATCAATGTGGAGGCCATGCCAACATCTATAATGGATATTTTCATATTTATAGGTCTACCTGAGTATTAATGAAGTTTTTTGATGAACTCATCATGATTTACAAACACAATAACCCTGCTGAAACAGATGTGAGTAAGGTTTTTCTAGACTCAAGAATGTGAAAAATCATTAAGGATCTCACAAAAAGGCTTATCACTAAACTAGTACTCACACTGTAGATAGGTGGAGAACTCATTGTGTTATATTATAGTTCATAAACAAAAATAATTAAGATATTTAGAGATGAATAACAATAAAGTGATTCCAAAAACATATGGAAGATGAATGTTCATGAAAAAAACTATCCTATGCATGATTTGGAGTTGGTGGATTTTATTGTCACATATAAAATATCATTTAATTATCTCTATGGGGATAAGTGTGATATATATAATTATCACAAGAGTATCAAATATATATTCACACAAAAGGACATTAATATTCACCATTGAAGATGGTTGGATCTCATCCCGAATTATGGATACTAAATTCACAACCATCCTGGTAATGAAAATAATCTAGCAGTTTATCTATATAGAAATTATCATCTATTTTTATCAATAACAATAAATTATAAGGATAAAATATTCATAGAATTACAAAGGATGGCCATGACAACTGTTGAGGAATGAAAATCAGCAATACTTTCTCATGTGATTTCTCAACTATCCCTTCGGGTGAAAATAAAGGATTATCTAAGAAATGATTTTGAAATTTAGAAAATAGTGGAAGAAAAAAATGGGAAATCCAAAGTGTTCAAAATGTATGGGGAAGACTTTGTGGGATTTGAGTCATGATTTTGTGTACAATTGGTAGCCCCACATGGCGTCATAAGTTCCCTATGAAACTATACAAAAGTGAATATATAAAAACCAAAACTATGATACTCAATGATTTAATAAAAAAGTATTTGGAATGTTTAGAGTTGAACCTATAGAAATAGTGAAATTAGTTTGATTATAATTTCAAAATAATTATTTTTATTAATTTTTAAAATGTTGTGAGAATGGTATTGATTAATATATTTGAAGAAATAAAAGTGAAAACGAAGCTAATTTTTTTTTGGTTTTTGAAAACAGATGTGTGAAGTGTTCTATGGTTTTGTAATATCCATGATCTGGTGCAATTGAGCATGAAAATTTGATTAATTCAATATTGATGTTTTATTCAGGATGAAGGAGTTCCAATGGTCAGGGTATCTTATCCTTAATGACGCAATACCCTATTTCCCTTGGTCTAGAAAAATATGATTTTTCTGAATCATATTTTTCTTGATACCATGTTTAAAACAAAATTTTCCCTTTAGTTGACAATGTTCATAATGACCTTAGGGTAGTCAGTGGTGAAATGGTAATGTTCCTTTTATATTATATTACCATTGGTCACAATGAAAACAAAATAAAGGGATTAGAAGATGAAATAGATATTACAACAAACCAATGAAATGAATAATAAAATTGGTAAAATACAATTCATTATCCCCCATTGACTATATTACCCTAGAACATGATGGGTTTACTCCCTAATTTGATTAATGAGAGAATAAATATTAGAGAGAAAATAAAACAGAAATAAAACAAATAAAGAACTTAGGGAGGTGCCACGACTTCACTCCTGAATTTATCCTCCTCCTCAAACTCCAAAATTCCCTAAAGGTGTAGTTAGGGGATCTAGTTATATGAGATGAATGGATTCTTCCTATCACTAGACACAACATGTACTAAAGGTACTTGACGCGTAATGTCGATTTTATTTTTTTGAATGTGTGGGACACATGCGTGAATCTCGGCTAGGATTTTGGAAATTTTACCTCTTATATGATGTGTACTTGGACTACACATAGTGTATACCCTTTATGTATCACAACCGCATCCACGTGAATCATCTGCAAAGCATGTACATTAATTTTTATGATTTACTCCAATCACAAGAGGTAATTGTGGTACACTATATGTACTGGTCATTCAAGAAGTGTTCACACGTAAAATGTTTCTCTTGTAGTAGGATGATTCTCTGATGAATTCATAACTTGTACTTGTGGTATACAACGTGTAAGAGTGTTTTTCCATTTTCTATCTTCTATTCATCTTCAGAAATCTGGTTTCATGATGTGAGTGAAGCAAAGCTCCGTGAAGGTTCATTTTTCTCATATTTTCAAACCCTTTTTCTCCTTTTCCACATATTCATCATTTCATTCCATAAATCATAATACAACCCAATTAATTCCAAAATTGCTAAGATTATTCCTTTAAATCCAAAAGTAAATACATTAAAACATCCTTAAATGTATGCATAAAATACAATTATCTATAATATAATCCAAATTTAAAGAAAGATATTCTAAATGAAACCCATATATAAAACATCTCTATTCAAATAGGGATCCCAAATATGTATTAATATCTCTAAGAGAAATATTGGTGGGACAATATAAAAAAAGATATCACTAAATATACACCAATGTTCTTGGTATGACAACATGTGAAGGCTAAATGAAAAAAGTTATAAGGGGACCTTGTAACCATAATCGATTCCAATATTATTGTGGGAGAACATTACCATGGACTTTTTAGGTGTACATATAATGAAATCATGAGGGAAAAATTATATATGGGTCATTGTGGATCCTCTTACCAAGACATATCACTTTATATCAATTTGATATGATTTTTCACAACATCAACTTGGATAGACATATATCAATGATGTAGTAGGGATTTATGTAGTACAATTATCGACTGTATCCAATCGAGATATGAGTTTCACAAGAAAGTTATAGATAATTCTCCAACATGATATGGGCACTAACATGAGATTTAGTATGACCTATAATCCTCAAACTGATTTCCAATTTTATCGCACTATTCATACATTGGAAGACATGAAGAGTTCATTTTCTATGGATATCATTGCATGATGTGATAAAGATATTCTTCTAGTTGAGTTCGAAGAAAAAATTAATTTCCACTTGAGCATCCAAATGGATTCTTTCAGAGAACATCAGGGGAAAAGGTGTAGGACATCTTTAGGATGGTATGAAGTCAGTGAGCATAAGCTACCAAGACATGAAATGTTCAAAGAAATTGTTGAAAAGGTGAAAACCACTCAACATCAAATCTAGATAGCCGAAAGTTGACATAAGAGTTATGAAGACGGTCATCAATGTGACCCTCTTGAGGAATCACAACTTGGACTACTCTAATGTACAAAATTAAGTGGTGGTAAATTTGTAAAATGATATCTCATATGAGGGTCATCCAGTGAAGATCTTAGATCGTAGAGAAAATGTAAAACACCACAAGACCACTCACTTAGTCAATTTAAATTGGAGGAACAATTAGTATGAATTGGTAACATGGGGACCAAATATTAATGAAACAGATGAACACACCACATCTTTCACCTTAGTGTACAAAATGAAATTTTGAAGGAGAAATTATGTATGGGGGAAGAATACAACATCCCTACATATTATCAATGGAAATTACCAACATATTATTATTTCATATAGTATAAATCACATTAGATCACGTATATAACACAATATAATCTTTATAAATTTATAATTAATAAAAAACAATGTATTTCTAGAAGATAAGGAACCTATATCAATGATATTGTTGCATGACGTTTGGAATAGTAATGTAACCCTTATGAAATGAAAAACTAGAAAATGGAATAGCACCCCCAACTTTTAATTTATAAATAAAATTTGTGAATATTATAAATGGTAATATTAAATAATTGTATAATAGTTTATGTAAATATGTTTTATAAAATATAAAAATTATGTGTCTATATTTTTATAGGTCATTAATAGTTGATTACAATTTTGTGATTAATTTACAAAATTTAAATTTAAATTTATATTGTAATTCCCCAAACCCAGTTTCCAAGAGTCGGTGCATTATTACATAACATTGGAATGATCACAAAGGATCAAATCCCAAAAGACCAATTAGTTTAGTTGCCTTGTAAGTACTAGATACATTCATAAGTTTCAAATTACATCATGAAATAAAAAAATCATCAACATTTTGTCCCCATTGACCACATTCATATCCCTTAGACTATCCCAGAAGGTCAGTCATAATATACTTTTTTGCATCCTGAAAAAAATAAAACACAAAAATAGGAGAGCTTAGATGCTTAGTAAGGATAAAAATACATCAGAAACATTCATAAATAAGAATAAAAATTTAAGGCAGCGTATATAACTAAAATACAAGCCTTTTAAACTTAATATGGAAAAGATAAATAAAATAATTCCATTTACTTATTAACATGGATATTATACTAGTAGAATAATCACATGTAATATCAATATATAATTTCATAATGATGGAATGCGTAATTCTAGACCTCATAATCACATTGTCCAGGCATTATGCCATGACTAAAAATACAATTTTGTCATGGCCTTGTGCCAAGACACTAGTTTTTCTCATGAGACCAACAGATGCATCGAGGAGATACAGTGGGATCCATCCATCACTTACTAAGTTCAATGAATTACTCATAAGAAAGGGTTTAAATGTAACACCCCAAGCTTCCACGGTACAATTCTCTTTGAATAATACAATAGCGTGTGTTGTACGCAACTTCGAGTTCTAACACACACCACAACCAATCAAACTAGCCGTTATGGATAATAATACCCACTTTTTGAAATTTTATAAATTTTATCTTTCAAAATGGACTTAATTTTTGGACTATAAATATTGAAATTAGATTAGGGTGAATTTTTGGTACTTTTCGGATAACTTTCATATTTTGATGAATAGTGAAAATTACTAAATTTTAATTAAAAACAACTTTTTTTAATCGAAATAATTAATAATGATAAATTATGAATTTGAGTGATTTTAAAGTATATACAGAATATATTTTTACCATTTAATACAATTTTGGTAATTGTACATAATTTCAAATTTAAACCAGACATAAGGAAGTGCCAATCTTTTGATAGTTATTATTTCTTAAAAACAACCTTTTTGTTTTGACAGTTGGAATTAATTTTAAATTAATTTCTGCAACTTCTGTGTTTTGAATTTGGAAAAATGGATTCCATATTTGGAATAAGGATATAAAAATTTTCTAAATAGTTAACTCTTATTTTTAGACATTTTGAATAATTACTTCAGCAAATATTTTATTTACCATGGTTAAAGGGTAAATCCGGTAAATAATGGTAAACAAATAATATTATAACAATACTAAATTACCCAAAAATGTGTCCTAACTCTATTGGTTGATACATTTCCGACCATTAGAATCTTTGGGTTGATTTTGGGACCCCATGGATCCACTTGTAATAGATAATGACACTTTATATTAATTAAGTTAAAGTAAATACAAAAATGACATAAGCATGTATCCTTTAGGAAAACAAGTTTTACATAGGGTTATATATGTTATATTTTCGAGTATAAATATTAATTAGAAAGATAAAAATATTTCCTACATAATGGTATTTTATTTATAATTTTTAGACATTTAATAATTAAATTTATTTATGACACACTAATGATGTTGTATTTTAATTATTAATGAAAGTATCAAATAATTAGTATTATAAATGTTAAAATAAATATAATTTGAAAGTTTTGATGACATAATTTTTTTATTGGTTAATATGACATGTTATAATTTCTTAAATGATTTTGGTATGAATTAATAAAGTATTTAGGACTTTACAAAAATCAATTATTAAATAGTGTCAAAATTGACATAAAGGAGTTTTTAAAACAAATATTATATTATTAATTGATATTATATTCCTAAAAATATAATGTTTGGCCAAAGTACTTATATAATGATAGTTTTATTATTAATGGACCACTTGGGGGTTTTTTGGAAGTATACAGTATGTTTATTAACTATATAATATAAAAATAAAAAGTGACATGGTAAATGTCAAACTAATTAACTAAGAGTTTAAACTCAAAGATAAGGTTAATAAAGTGACCCAAACCTATTTAAAACATATAGGTTGAGTTGTTTTTGACCTATCCCCACCTTATAATTTAAATAATCCACTTTGTATCCATTAGAAACCGAGAATAATTTTATTATAAAATAATATTTCTAGCTTTTCCTAAGGTGCCCCTCACCCCTCTTATAAAAGGGCACTCCCCCTTCTCTCAAATTCATACCCTCAAAACCTTTTGGTTTGGTCAAACACTACAAAAATATCCTCCCAAATTCCCTCAATTCAACATAGAGGCCTTATTTTGATCAGAAATCCAACCCAAGGATCCCTTTTGATCAAATCAAAAGGAAGAACCCGAAGAAGAGGTAATGTTTTCACCACCCTCTTTCAAGTTCCTTTCTTCTTCAACTTCTTATTTTTTTGTTATTTCCATTATAAAATAATAACTCTAGTATCTTCTATATAATTCTATGTTATTATAAATATGGTACAACCATATTCAGTATTCTATCCATCCTTTGAATGACATGTCACTATACATGTGTATATAAGGCTTACCGTCTCCACGTCGTGGGGTAATTGTTATTCAAAACATTATTATTTGGATGGGTATGATAATGATGTTTAATTGATTTAAATAATAAATATAACACGATAATTATTCTGTATATATGATATAACATCCAATTATATATTATTTTAATATCAAAATAATGATATTGTCGCTTGTGCGTATGTACAGACTACCATCTCTACGAACACAATGAGATTCATTTACCATCGTATCCAATCAAGAATAATTCTCATTTGATGATTAAAAACAATTTTTATGGTTTTATATCATTCTATATATGAATAATATACAACCTATCCATAACAAACACGACTTATGTAACAAAACATATAAAATAAAACAAATAAGTTAACACCCGAAACGATGATAATACTAAACAAAACAATATTAAAAGATCATATATAATATTATATTAATGTATATGATTCCTGTATAATTTAATAACAATTATTTCCCCATTATATAGGAGGTTAACCTACCCACGACCAAGGAAAAGTACAAGGTAAGGGTTTATTTCACAATCTTTTCATTATCTGAGGTTGTTTATACGTAATTATCTACGGGGAACTCTTTATCATCCACATCTATTTTTCTTAAAAATGTATTTAAAATAATTATTAAAATTTTAAAGAATATGGGTTAAAGTCATTTATACCCTTGTTTGACTTTTTATAATAAGGCTATAAAGGAGTCTTTCTGTCATTTTCCAAACAAGGACCTTTTTAACCTTTTCAACAAAATTAAGGTAAGAATTTCTTTTTTAACTTATACGGCGGGTGCATATATTTTACACCATTATAAAATAGTCCAAGCTTCCCTTACAAGATTATAAGAATATTTTCAAAGTAAATGTTTTATTTTATAATTATGTGACTTTTAAATGATTTCAAAAAAAGATATATTTCTCTCAAATAGCCTTGATTTCATCTATGTCAACATACTTTGATAGATTTTAAGCATATTTGAAGTTGATTTATTATTATACAAAACATCCGTATTGTATTGAAGGTTTTGTGATATGTTTGATTATGGATGTGTTATTTTTATACCATTCATGGTTTATAGAAAAAGTATTTACATTTCGTATGCTGGTTTTAATATGAATGTTTATGTTATGTTTAAACCTGTTCATATGAGGAATGCATTGGACTTAATAAGTGACGGGTGGAGCCCTATATAGCTTCTCGATGAATTGGTAGGTCTCATGAGAAAAACTAGTGTCTTGGCATAAGGCCTTGACAGAATCTTATTTGTAGTTTTGGCACAAGGCCTTGACTATGTGGTTATGATAGTCTGGAATTATACATTCCATCATTATGAAAGTGGTTATTGATATTGCATGTGATTATTAGACTAGTAGAATATCCATGTGAATAAGTAAATGGAATTATTTAATTTTATTTCTGCCATATTATGCTGAATTTCAAGTTTAAAAGGCTTTTGTTTTAGTTATACATTGCCTTAAATGTTTATATTTATTTATGAATGTTTCTGCTATATTGTTATCCTTACTGAGCATCTGAGCTCACCCCTTTCAATGTTTTCATTTTTCCCATTATGTGAAGAAGTTTTTATGAATGACCTATAGGGATAGTATAAGGGGATATGAGTTTGGAGACAATATGTTTTTGTAGTTTTCACATTATGATGTAATGTAAAATTTATGAATGTATCTAGTGATTCCAAGGCTACTAAACTAATCGGTCCATCGAGACTTGATCTTTTGTGATTATGCCAATGTTATGTAATAATGCACCGAATCTAGGTAACTGGGGTCTGGGCATTACAGTTGGTATTAGGGAATGTTTAGTACAAACCTTAGAATCTAGATTTAGATAAACTCTGATTAGAGAAGATAGACCTAAGATGGAATTTGAGGATTAGTATAGAAGAGTTTCCTAGAATTTTGGTATTGTAGAGATTTTGTGAGTTTTCTGAGAAATACATCCATGTCTGGATACGATCAGGTAGAGGCGTCTCTGGCAAAGGTGTACCTAGGGGTAAAACCCAAAAACACCGCTTTGAGCTAGACTCGAACGAGAGGTGGTTCACGACAACGGGCCTTGCTTAACTCTTGGTTATGACACTCCCGGGGGATATGCTTAGGATAATTCTAATTATCTTTACAAACCATTATGAAGGGTTTATAAGAATATAATTCCTCAAATAAAACATTTTTTTATGATTATGTATTATATCCATTAATAGTTCAGTTTATGTTAAGTGTTTTGCAAGTATAGAATTATGTATTTTGATTCATAAACTGATCTAGTTTATTGCATTGTTTAGAAATGGTGCCTAGTGGAAGGAATGGAAACCGTATCAATGTACGCATTCTGGGTTGAGATTTACCTCCTGATCAAGATAATTATAGTAGAGCTGGTGATGCAACTGGTGCTGATTAGCTAATCACCATACTGGGACAACTTACTCAGGTTATGAATAATAACCTTACCCGTATGGATCACCCTGATCCGCAGCGTGGAGGATCAATGTTAGATCACTTCATGAGGCGACAACCACCAAAATTCAATGGGAGTACAAATCCACTAGTAGCTGAGAAATGGATAATTTCTTTAGAGAAAATATTCCATGCCTTGGGGAGTAGTGAAAGGGAAAAAGTTATCATGGTAGTTTACCGCCTCACTGGAGATGCTGATCAATGGTGGCCATTGATTAAAAACACAAAAGAAGATGATGAAGTATCAAATATGGAATGAAGGGAGTTCAAAGAGATTTAATTAGGAAAATAATTTCCTCGTGACCATCAAGCGGATATGGAAAGGCAATTTCTGAGTCTGAGACAAAAGGAGGATGAGAATGTCACAAAGTATGAGGCTAACTTTACAAGGTTAGCGAGACATGCTGAAAATTATATACATAACACAATAATTAATATTGATTGTTTCTTTTTTGGGTTAAAACCATTTCTCTGTCGAGCATTAGTCTCACAAACCTTCTCGTTGTACGAAGATATTGTCTCATGCACTATCAAGACAGAAAAAGAATTCTCCAAGTCTTACGACTTTAAAGAAAAGCAAGAGAAGAAGAGATCTGTTGATCACTATGGAAATAGAAATAACGGGAAGAAGGGAAAAGTTGAATATCCATCCTACAGTAAATGTTGGAAGAAACACCCTGGTACTTTTTTGAAGGGAATGGGAGTCTGTTACAAGTGTGGGGAAAAAGGCCACCAAGCTCATGATTTCAAGGGGAAGAAAGAATCTACCGAAGTTCAGTGCTACAACTGCATGGAGATGGGACATTATTCAAATGAATGTAAAAATCATCAGGGGAACTTACCTCATAAAAGGACAAGGGATCAAGGCCAAGCTTATGATATCACTACTGCTAAGGTAGAAGCTCCGAAAGACGTGGTGGCAGGTAATTTAATGGTTTCTTCAAGTTTAGAAAATGCATTATTTGATTCTGGATCATCAAATTGTTTCATATCTTCCAAGTTTTCTATAAAAATTAGATATTTCCAATTTGATCTAACAAGGGATTTGTCAGTTAAAACTCTTAAGGGAAGTATCATTGCAAAAACATTTTGTGAATCTGTCCCCATTAGAGCACATAAATGTTCTCTATCTGCTGATCTCATCATCATAACTATGATTGAATTTGATATAATCCTCAGTATGGATTGGATTTCAGACCATGATGTAAAGATTTATTGTAAGAAGAAAGAGGTTATTATTTTTGATGATGATGATAAGGAACACCTTATCTTTAGATCAGAATCGTCACCTCTTAATTCTTATCTAGATCCACCCCTAGTAGCGCAACAAAATTCAATTATTGGGGAGGAAGAGAATGAAATGACTGTGGGTGAGGAAATGAATGTTCAAATAGAGGATGCACCTATTGTGAGAGAATATGTTGATGTGTTTCCATAATATTTACCTAGAAATCCTCCCGAATGAGAAATTGAGTTTTCCATTGATTTAGTTTCTGGTTCAAGTCCCTCATCGAAGACCCCTTATAGAATGGCCACTGTGGAATTAGTTCAACTAAAGAAACAACTAGAGGAATTGAGTAATAAGGGATTTATTCTCCCTAGTGTTTCTCCATGGGGAGCCCTTGTCCTTTTTGTTAAGAAGAAACATGGATCTATGAGGCTGTGTATCGACTATAGGGAGATCAATGCTATAAAAATAAAGAACAAGTATCCGCTACCTCGCATTGATGATTTATTTGACCAACTGCATGAAGATAAATATTTTTCAAAGATTGACCTTTGATTTGGATACAATCAGTTGTGTGTGAAAAAGGCTGAAATTCCGAATGCAGAATTTCAAACCTGGTATGGGCATTATGAGTTTACAGTAATGCCTTTTGGGCTGACTAATGCACCCTCTGTTTTCATGGATCCAATGAACAGAGTTTTCATGGAATATATCGATGATTTTTAGTGGTATTTACTGATGATATCGTGGTATACTCCAAAAGCTATGGATATAATGAAAATCACTTTCGCATTATCTTGAAGACTCTAAGAAGACATGAATTATATGATAAGTTTAGAAAGTGTAAATTATAGCTTCAAGAGATTTCTTTTCTTGGCCATATTGTATCTAAAGATGGAATCTCTATTGATACTTCTAAGACAAGAGAAATCCATGAATTCCCAGCTCCAATGAGTATAACTGAGGTACGTAGATTTATTGGTTTAGTAGGTTATTATTGACGTTTCATCCAGAATTTCACCCGATTGGCTAACCCATTAACAATTCTCACACGCAAAGGAGTTAAATTTGTTTGGAAAAAAGAGTGTGAAGAATGTTTTGAAGAACTGATGAGAAGATTAGTCAATGCTCCTATTTTGAATCTACCATCGGGAAATGATGAGTTTGATATTTATAGTGATGCATCGAAGAAAGGACTTTGTTGTGTCTTTATGCAGAATGATAGAGTTATGCCTATGCATCACGACAGCTGAAAATTCATGAAAAAACCTATCATACTCATGATCTTGAGTTAGCTGCTGTAATATTTTCCTTGAAGATATGGAGACATTATCTCTATGGTGAAAAATGTGAGATATATACCAATCACAAGTGTTTTAATTAAATTTTCTCATAGAAAGGACTCAACATGAGGAAAAGGCGATGGCTTGAACTACTCAAGGATTATTATTACACGATAAAATACCACCCGGGGAAGGAAAATAAGGTGGAAGATGCATTAAGAAGAAATGATCATGGAGTTTTGAACAAAATGAGAGTTGAAAGGGATCCAATATTCTTGGATCTAGTGAAGTTGGATATGGGAATAACCATGGAAGGTGAAACATCGATACTTTTTCAAATGGTTTCCAAAACAACTATAATATAAAGGATAAAGAGTTCTCAGACCGATGATGAAGAGTTTAAAATGAAAATTAAGTTGTGAATGATGGGAGATTGAGTGAATTTTCTTATAAAGATAGAATTTTGAAATTTGGGAAGAGACTTTGTGTTCCCGATATACCAGATCTAAAAATGGAATTATTGGATGATGCTCATAGTTACAATTTATCTATACACCCTAGGAGCACCAAAATGTATAGAGATTTGAAGGAACATTTTTGGTGGGACAACATGAAGAGGGAGATTGCTGATTTTGTGTCAAGATGTATGGTTTGTCAACAAGTGAAAGCTGGAAGGCAACAACCTGGAGGAGTCATGCAACCTCTTCCAATACTTGAGTGGAAATGTGATAATATCACGATGGATTTTGTCGTGGGACTACCAAAGAATCCTAGAAGGAATGATGAAATATGGGTCATTGTTGATCGTTTTACCAAGTCAGCACATTTTCTTGTAATAAGAGAAGATCTAACACTTGAACGTCTAGAAATACAATATATTAATTAATTTGCGAGACTTCATGGAGTACCCCTATCGATTGTTTCTGATCGTGATCACCATTTTACTTCAAGATTCTAGAAGAGTCTTCAGAAGGCCTTGGATACTGAACTTCATTTGAGCACTGTTTACCACCCCCAAACTGATGGACAACCAGAACAGACTATTCAAACCTTAGAAGACATGTTGAGATCTTTCTCATTTGACTTTCAAGCTATGTGGGATCAATATTTACCTCTGGTGGAATTTTCCTATAACAATAACTTCCATTCGAGTATTCATATGGCACCATATGAAGCGTTATATGGAAAGTGATGTCACACACCAACCTGTTGGGATGAAGTTGGTGAAAGAAAACTCATAGACCCAGAACTAGTGGAGGAAACGATGGAAAAGGTGAAGGTAATCCAAAACCACATCAAAACAGCTCAAAGTATGCAGAAGAGCTATGCCGATAACTAAAGGAAGGATTTGGAATTTTAGGCAGGAGATCATGTTTTCTTGATGTTATCTCCATGGAAGGGAGTTATAAATTTCGATAAGAAAGGAAAATTTAGTCCCAAGTACATTGGACCATTAGAAATTCTTGAACGAATTGAGGCTATAGCTTACTGTTTGGCAATGATGCCAAGTCTCTCCAAAGTTCACGATGTGTTCCACGTATCACTGTTGAGAAAATACATTCCTGACCCAACGCATGTACTCACCTATGAGGAATTTGAATTGGAACACGATCTATCTTATTGAGAAGATCCTGTCAAGATCCTTGATACGAGAGAACAAGTTATGAGAAACCAGATGACTCGTCTGGTAAAAGTTCTATGGAGAAACCATAAGATGGAAGAGGCAACGTGGGAACCCGAGGAACTTATGATGAAGAACCACCCGAGTCTTTTCATGCTGTATTATTCTAGAAATTTCGAGGAGAAAATTATCTTAAGGAGGGGAGAATGTATCACCCCAAGCTTCTATGGTATGCTTCTCTTTGAATAATATTGTAGCGTGTGTTGTACGCAACTTCGAGTTCTAACACACACCACAACCAATCAAACTAGCCGTTATGAATAATAATACCCAATTTTTGAAATATTAGAAATTTTATCTTTCAAAATGTACTTCATTTTTGGATTCGGAATATCGAAATTATCTTTGGGTGAATTTTTGGTACTTTTCAAATAACTTTCATATTTTGATGAATAGTGAAAATTACTAAATTTTAATTAAAATCAACTTTTTTTAATCAAAATAATTAATAGTGATAAATTATAAATTTGAGTTATTTTAAATTATATTTATAATTTATTTTTACCATTTAATATAATGTTGTTCATTGGAAATAATTTCACATATAAACCAGACATAAGGAAGTGCCAATCTTTTGATAGTTATTATTTCTTAAAAACATGCTTTTTGTTTGGAAAGAATGAATTACTTTTAAATTAATTTCTGCCACTTCTGTGTTTTAAATTTGGAAACATGGATTCCATATTTGGAATCAGGATGTCCAAATTGTGCAAATAGGTAACTCTTTTTTTAGACATTATGAATAATTATTCAGTAAATATTTTATTTACCATGGTTAAAGGGAAAATCCGCTAAATAATGGTAGAAAATAATATTATAATAATAATAAGTTACCCTAAAACGTTTTCTAACCCTATTTTTTGATACATGTCATAACATGGTCATATTTTTGTCGATTTTGGGACCCCATGTATCCACTTTTAAGTGATAATGACACTTTATATTAATTAAGTTAAAGTAAATACAAAAATGACATAAGCATATATCTTTTAGAAATTTATTTTACATAGAGTTATATATGTTATATTTTCAACTATAAATATTCATTAGAAAGAAAAAAATATTTCCTACATAATGGTATTATATTGATAATTTTTAGACATTTAATAATTAAGTTTATTTATGACACACTCATGATACTATATTTTCCTTATTAATGAATGAATAAAATAATTAGTATTATAAGTGCTAAAATAAATATAATTTGAAAGTTTTGATGACATACAAAACTTTTATTGGTTAATATGACATGTTAGTATTTCTTAAATGATTTTTTTGAATTAATAAAGTTTGTTTGACTTTAACAAAAATAAATTATTAAATAGTGTCAAAATTGACATAAAGGAGTTTTTAAATAAAATATAATATTATTAATTGATATTCTATTCCTAAAAATCTGAGGTTCGGAAAAAGGACTTATATAATGACAGGTGTATTATTAATGGACCACTTGGGGTTATCTTGGAAGTTTATAGTACGTTTATTAACTATATAATATAAAAATACAAAGTGACATGGTAAATGTCAAACTAATTAACTAAGAGTTAAAACTAAATGATAAAGTTAATAAAGTGACCCAAACCCGTCTAAAACTTATTGGTTGAGTTGTTTTAGACCTATCACCACCTTATAATTTAAATAATACACTTTTTAGCCATTAGAAAACGAAAATTATTTTATTATAAAATAATATTTCTAGTTTTTCCTAAGGTGCCCCTCACCCCTCTTATAAAAGGGAACTTCCCCTTATCTCACATTCATACCCTCAAATCCTTCTGGTTCGGCCAAACCCTGACCAAATATCCTCCCAACTTTTCTCACTTCATCTTATAGGCCTTAGTTTGATCATAAATCCAACCTAAGGATCCCTTTTGGTCAAATCCAAAGGAAGAACCCGAAGAAGAGGTATTGTTTTCACCACCCTCTTTCAAGTTCCTTTATTCTTCAACCTCTTATTTCTTTGTTACTTCCATTATAAAATAATAAATCTAGTATATTATATATAGTTTTATGTTATTATAAATATGGTACATCCATATTCAGTATTATATCCATCCTTTGAATGACATGTCACCATACGTGCGTACGTACGGCTTACCGTCTCCACGTTGTGGTGTAATTGTTATTCAAAATATTATTATTTGGATGAGTATTATAATGATGTGTAATTGATGTAAATAATAAATATAACATGATAATTATTATTTATATATGATATACCATCCAATTATATATTATTTTAATATCAAAATAATGATATTGTCGCTCGTGCGTACGTACGGACTACCGTCTCCACGAACGCGATGAGATTCATTCCCCATCGTATCCATTCAAGAATAATTATCATTTGATGATTAAAAATAATGTTTAAGGACTTGATATCATTCTGGATATGAATAAGATAAATCCTATCCATAACAAACACGACTTATGTTACAAAACATATAAAAGAAAACGAATAAGTTAACACCCAAAATGATGATAATACTAAACAAAGATATGTTAAAAGATCATATATAATATCATATTAATGTATATGATTATTGTATAATTTAATAAAAATTATTTCACCATTATACTGGAGGTTAACCTAACCACGACCAAGTAAAATTACAAGGTAAGGGTTTATTTCACAATCTCTTCATTATCCGAGGTTGTTTATACATAATTATCTACTGGGACCTCTTTATCATCCACATCCATGTTTCTTAAAAATGTACATCGAATCATTATTACTATTTTAAAGACTATGGGTTAATGTAATTTATAACTTTGTTTGAATTTTTATAAGATGTTTATAAAGGAATATTTATGTCATTTTTCCAAACATGGTCCTTTTTAACCTTTTTGAAAAAATTAAGGAAAGAATGTCTTTTTTAACTTATACGACGGGTGCAGCTATTTTAAACCATTATAAAATCATCAAAGCTTCCCTTACAATCTTATAAGAATTTTTTGAATGTAAATGTTTTATTTCATAATTATGTGACTTTTAAATGATTTCAAAAAAAGAGATATTTCTCTCAAATAGTTTTGATTTCATCTATGTCAACATCCTTTGATGGATTTTAAGCTTATTTGAAGTTGATTTATTATGATACCAAACATCCATATTGTATTGAAGATTCTGTGATATGTTTGACTATGGATATGTTATTTTTATACTATTCATGGTTTATGGAGAATGTATTAACATTTATTATGCTAGTTTTAATATGAATGTTTATGTTATGTTTAAACCTGTTCATATGAGGAATGCATTAAACTTAATAAGTGACAAGTGGAGCCCGCTATAGCTCGTAGATTCATTGGTAGGTCTCATGAGACAAACTAGTGTCTTGGCACAAGGCCTTGACAAAATCTTATTTGTATTCTTGGCACAAGGACTTGACTATGTGGTTATGATAGTCTGGCATTATGAATTCCATCATTATGAAAGTGGTTGTTGATATTTCATGTGATTATTCGACTATTAGAATATCCATGTGAATAATTAAATGGAATTATTTCATTTTATTTCTGCCATATTATGCTGAAGTTCAAGTTTAAAAGGATTTTTTTAGTTATACATTTCCATAAATGTTTATGTTTATTTATAAATGTTTCCACTATATTGTTATCCTTACTGAGAATCTGAGCTCACCCCTTTCAATGTTTTCATTTTTCCAAGTATGTGAAGAAGTATTTTATGAATGACTTGTAGGTATAGTATAAGGGGATATGTGTAACACCCCAGGTAAATAAATAATATGACATTTTCACATTTATCCATATTTGTTAATAAAATATTAATATAAATTTAAAGGGGACGCAATGCTCGATGGCGTACCCAATACGCAACAACGAGTTTCCTGGGGATCTTACGTTGCACTCTAATAATAAAATAATATTATTTTCAATTGTATTTAACGCCTAGCTGTTGTAATGGCGGGAACGAACAGAACTAACTACAAAATGATTATATATGTTTGTCGAATATTTTTACGTTTTACAAAAAATGTTATAGGATTAAAAATGCGAATGAATCCAATTTTAAGCGTAAACATTCTAATATTATTTAAAAGGTTGATTAACCGCCTTTTGATGACGAACCTCTTTTAAATCCACTTTTTGATAATTTTATGTGTTGTATTTGACAAAATAAAATTCTTATTTAGAATCGGGACATCAAAATTTACTTTGTGTAAATTTTTGGTATTTTTCCGATAAAGTTCATTTTTTTTAATGAATAGTGAAAAATATTGTTTTTTAATTCAAGACCACTTTTTAATCTAATTTATTTATATGATTAGATTATCTTTTGAATTTGTTTTAAAGTGAAATTATAATATATTTTTACCATTTAATCCAATAGTGGTCATCGAAATTAATTTCATCTTGAAATTGGACTTAAACTGGTGTCAATCTTTTGATAGTTATTGTTTCATAAAAACACGCTATTTGCTCTAACAGTGGGAATTAATTATTAAATTAATTAATTTAACTTATATTTTTTGAATTTTTTAAAATAGACATCATTTTTTATTTCGGAATATCAAATATATCCTAGGGTGAATTTTTGGTAATTTTCTGAAAAACTTCAATTTTTGATAAATAGTGAAACCACTAAGTGGTAGTTAAAGAAACTAATTTTTCATTTAAATGAAACTTTACGAATTCTGTGATTTTAATTTCAAAAATCCGAGGAAGTAAAATGTGGTTCCATGTGATTAAAATAATTTTTTGGTGAATAGTAAGTTTTAAGTTTATTAATCGCGATTAGAGGTAATTAGTGTAATTTAAGGTAAAAATAATGTTTTAATAATATGAAATGACCTAGACACATGTCCTACACTAATTGGATGTGTCATGGACGACCAAGACAATCCATGGGTCATCTTGAGGACCCCATGGAGCCACTTTGGTAGGAAAATGACATTAATACCTTTTTATTTAATGTTAAAATTAAAATGTCACAAACATGTGTTGTTTTACTAAAACAATTTTTAGATGGGGTTATACAAGTCATATTTTTGACTATAAATATTAATTAGAAATCTAAAAAAATTTACTACATCATGATATTTTTTTATAATTTTTAGACATTAAATAAATTAAATTATTTATGACATCATGATGATGAAGCGATTACCTCATTATTTAACGATTTAAATAAAATGAAATGATAATGTAAAATCTATTACCTACACTTGTCAAAAACCTATTGGATGGGTATATTTATAACCCTCATCACCTTATACTCGAATTATATCAATGTGGGACCTTTTAAATCCTAAACTCATTTTAAAATAAAGTAACATTTCTTTACTTTCAAAGAGTGCCCCTCCTATCCTCTTATAAAAGGCCCCCACCACTATCACCTTACCCACACCTCTCAAGCCATTGGTTCGGACAAACTCGGCCCATTATGTCTCTCCACATCCCTATATTACTCATAGAAGCCTCACTTTGGGAAGAAGTCTCCCCAAGGAAGCCTTTGAGCTCAAATCAAAAAGAGTTACCCGATTTTAAGGTAATGTCGTCACTTGTGTTATTTTGTTTTATTTTACTTATCCAAACCTCTAAACTCTTTTTATTCATTTATTTTGTAACAACTACAGTATATTAAATATACTATGATGTTTTTATAAGAATCATTCGAGATACACTTACACACACCTACATCTAATGGTTAAAGAACATACTGTTTC
Organism: Viscum album; assembly: GCA_963277665.1. NCBI lineage: Eukaryota > Viridiplantae > Streptophyta > Magnoliopsida > Santalales > Viscaceae > Viscum > Viscum album. The sequence goes on along the minus strand of OY728152.1, from coordinate 858,992,238 downwards.
TGTGGATGGCAAATTTCTGCCTCACAAAACGATGATTGTTCAACAATCATATAACACCTTCAAAGGTCGACATTTAGATGTTACTATATTTATATATGATATATAATATTTTTATGTTTTACTTAAGCTTCTGTATTTTTCTTTTGTGGAATACCTTTATGGTTTCCATTGTGGGTAAACACGATAATTTCATTTTAGGAAGTGCGGACTACCTCCCCCTCAAAGTGATTTGATTCGTTAATGCCATATGTGGGATGTATAAAGGATGGATTTAAAGTTATTATATATTATTTATGTTACATATAAATGATGAATATAATTCTGTAATTAAAATAAACATACCTCTCATTTGGTTTTAATTCCATTAATATGACATGGAAATGAAAGTAGCGTTCATGCGTACGTACGGCTTACCGTCTCCATGAACGGTGCATTTAATTTATTACCTATAAATGATTATTTAATATTATAAATACATGTATCTTCTGGATATATATGATATATATGATATCCAAATCATGAATATCATTCTGGATATAATGAACCTTTGACCACACAAACAACATGTAATTGTAAGAAGTCCACTTTCGACTTAAAAACCAAATATCGACAAAACAAACATTATTAACTTAAATGATTACATAATGTTTATAACATGGAAATAAGTGATATAAAAGGAATAATGAACTTGAAAAAGGTTCTTAAGAAAGTATAAATTAACTCATGTTTATTATTCAGGACGTTAATGAATGATCGAGTCAAGTCGGACCCGAGGTAAGGGATCCAACCTCTCTCTTTCTTTTTAAGTACTCTCTTTTATGTAATTTCTTTTAAGACCATGTTTCTTATGTTTGGGGATGTTCTTTTATATTCCTCATACTTTAGTTTTTATGTTCATATTATGGGAGACCCTATTTGATCTCATAAATCCATTTTTGGAAGTTTTAAGTGGCGTCGTTTGGCTGCCGAGTTTTTGTAAGGGATTTTTCATCCCACTTTTATTCCCATGACATTTATGCTATGTTTGCCACTATTTAATTTTAGTGGTGTATGTACTGCCTATTATTATACACTTTTTGTAGTATAATTTCATTTATGGGTATTTACATCTTCATTGTATGACCCTTCTTCCATGGGGTGTACTTTTCGAAAGTTACCCAACTCGGTAAGGGGACCTTTCACCCTCCTTTTTTTAAAAGAATTATTTTGTTATGTATTTTAATTCACATACTATTATGTTGGGATATGTTCTTATATATCCTTATTTATGTAAATTTTATGTCCAAGTGATGATATCCCCTTTATCTCTCTCATCAACCCTTTTTGTAAAATTTTATGTGACACCGTTAGGTTGTCGAATTTTACAAAGGGAACTTCTTAACCCAATTTCGATTTCTTTTGGTTCAACATGTAGTTATTGAATATATCATCCTTTGAATATGTGTGAATGAACATTGAATGTTTTAAACTTAATATCCACTTATATTGGGTGTGTTTATATTTGTCACACATAATTATGATATTTATTTATCCTTAATTTAAGGATATCTTATTTATAATGGATTTCATCTCATTTTACAATTCTTTTGAGACTTCATCGTTGTTATGCACCAATTTACTCTTATATGGTGTGTATACTGTCCTTTGACATATTATATCATGAATCCATTTATTCTCATGATATTATAAATCTTGGATTACATGTTATTCGTAGTTATTTGTATTCAAGAGTCTCTCATTTTGTTAAAAACTCTTTAACAAAAATATCATTTTAAATGTTTTAAAGATTCATTATTCTAAATATTTATCTTTAATTTCCATGTTTTCAAAATGGTTTTCAGTATTTATTTATATGGAAATTAATGTTTTAAAATTATAATTCCATTAAAAGCTTCAAAGTGGTATGGGACACTTTGATTCAAAAATCTCTTTTAAATGGTTTTTGAAAATGGATTGCTTAATTCAATATCTTGGAATTACATATTGTGATTGCAAATGAAATGTTGTTATTGAAATGTTTATATTTTTAATATTTTATGTGTAATTATGGTACTTGGAAATTTTATGAGTGGTTACGTGATAAACCATATGAAGAGTGGTGCTGTGAATACCAAGACGAGTGGTTACGTTATAACCTCCAATGCATTGGTTATGGAAGTCGGCCATATGGCTATTCCATTAAGTATGTGTGGAAGTCGACCGTATGGTTATTCCATTTAAGTATGTTTATGTCCCAAGTTACCTTTATATGTTATGTGTTCTTTATATGGGTTTTTATGGTAATATTTTGGAAACAAAAGGGTAAGTAATGGCCTTTTATTCAGTAAAGAGTTTTTACTACTTCATAAAGATGAAACATATTACTTTGATACATTATTCATGGTTTACTGGTTGTTTTGAAAAACTAACAGTTTTCATTCTTTGTGTATCCCTTACTGATCTATTTATGCTCACCCCAAGTTTTTTTTGAAATGTTTTTCATAGGACTTAATGTTGAATAGGGTCAAGGATGGGATCAAGGGAAAGTCATGCTATCTAAAACATGGAACTAGACATGTTTCTTTTTAAGAGTTTTTATTTTATGGAAACTTAGTAGAAGTGTCTACTTTGTAATCTTTTGAGATGTAATAATTATGTCCTAATTCTCTAAAACTCTAAACCATGAAAATATCCTCAATGTGAATTATTCATTTAATTAAATATTAAGTAAGGTTTAAGGCCAGGGCCTTATAGTTGGTATCAATGGCCGGTTTAGATAACTTTAGAGGTTAGGGTATTCTCTAAGCATAAGTGACATTACCATAATGGTTAGGATTTCAGAAAGATTCTTAGTTTTAGATAAAGTGAATGAGTAAGTATATCTTCGTGTTTATCTTCCCCATTAGTACATGATAATTTTGTTGATATACGCACACTGAAATTTCCGTTTTTATTAAATGGATGGATCAAGCAGGCACCAAAGTGACAATGGGTTTGATAGAAACTGTGGTGGTTCTCTGATTAAGATACTGGATGAAATGGGGGATTCAATGAGGAATCTTGTGGTTGTTCTAAACCAACTATCAAGGATTCATGATCAACCACTTGAACCTTGGTGAGTTCTCTAATTCATCATGTACGAGAAAAACAACTCGATGTGGAAGTTCAGGTAATAATTATAAAGGTAACCATTAGGGTTTATATGATCCTTACTTTTTAAGAAATTATGGGTTACTCTATGATATGATGGAAAATGAAAGGCATGAGATAAAATTGAGGTTAAAATATGTTATGATCATTTTTGAAGATTTTATCTCATTTTGAGAATAATGTAGTTTTGGAAAAAGGACAACACGTAGACCGTGTGACAACCCGTCGCGTCGGACAAAGCTGTGGGAATCAAACCCACAACCAAAGTGCAACTGGTATTTATCGCCTACCACTGGACTACGTGAAGTCCTTGGTTAGTTTGACTAATTCTTTTTAGTTAGATGATTTTATGAATTAAGAGTAAGTTTATTTTGGGTTATCTATGGAAATTTAATAACCTATCATGGAGGATATGTGATTAGGTTAATTAATTTTCAATACAAGACTTTAAGAGCAACAGATGTTGTTTAGAGATAAATGTTACGATTTAACTTGGAAGACTATGTGACTAAATCCTTTTAATATTTTAGTTTCAATCTTAGTTTGGATTAATTTGAATAATTTTATGGACAAAATGTTTATCGAATGGTCCTCGTTGAACTTTGGGTTTTTTTGGAAAAATTTTAGAGATTAAGAATAGATTTTCTTTTTATAAAGGGTTATCCTTTTATGGATTATCTGATCTTGTACTAACCTTTTTGGTTTTGGTTTTGGTTAAAGTCTAAAGACATGGGAAGTATATAGTTCTCTTTTGTGCATTAGGTGATTCACTAGAAGTTGATTATAGTACTCTTAATGTGAAAGAGTCTTCCTAAATACCCGTCTTTTGGGAAAAATATGAGTTTGTGTAATAAATCTAGTAAAAGATGAAAGAAAACATGACACGTAATTATGTTTCCTTATGTTTTAGTTAATCTCAAAAATAAATTCCTAAATGAAGAGTAACTTAAACAAAAATGTTTTCTATTAACTTTTCCTACTGGGGAATCCAATACCGTTTAACCCATCACATGTTTGTGATTTTCTTATGGTTAACTTTCTCTTAGACATGTTTACTCTCAATCTCCCTCAGAACATGACCCTTTGTTTTTTCTCTATGTCCATATTTTCATACTTGGAATCCTAGTATGGGTTAAATCGGGTGACCTTTGTACTTCTCTTTCTTTATTTTAAAGTGATTGTTTTACTGACTCTTGTTCCGATGTGGGATTTTCAATGAAGTTTCCAAGCCCAATTTTAAAATTGCGAGGACGCAATTACCAAAACGGGGAAGGATGTAACAACCCAGGTAAATAAAGAATATGACATTTTCACATTTATCCATATTTGTGAATAAAATATTAATATAAATTTAAAGGGGACGCTATGCTCGATGGCGTACCCAATACGCAACAACGAGTTTCTTGGGAATCTTATGTTACACTCTAATAATAAAATAATATTATTTTAAATTGTAGTTAACGCCTAACTGTTGTATTGGCGGGAATGAACAAAACTAACTACAAAATGATTATATATGTTTGTCAAATATTTTTACTTTTTATAATAAATGTTAGAGGATAAAAAATGCGAATGAATCAAATTTTAAGCGTAAACATTCTAATATTCTTTAAAAGGCCGATTAACCGCCTATTGATGACGAAACTCTTTTAAATCCACTTTTTAATAATTTTATGTGCTATATTTTGCAAAATAAAATTCTTCTTTTGAATCGGGACATCAAAATTTACTTTGTGTAAATTGTTGGTATTTTTCCGATAAAGTTCATTTTTTTTAATGAATAGTGAAAAATGTTGTATTTTAATTCAAAACCTCTTTTTAATATAATTTATTTATATGAATAGATTATCATTTGAATTTGTTTTAAAGTGAAATTAGAATATTTTTTTACCATTTAATCCAATAGTGGTCGTTGGAATTAATTTCATCTTGAAATTGGACTTAAACTGGTGTCAATCTTTTGATACTTATTGTTCCATAAAAACACGCTATTTGCTCTGACAGCGGGAATTAATTATTAAATTAATTAATGTAACTTATATGTTTTGAATTTTTTAAAATAGAAATAATTTTTGATTTCGGAATATCAAATATATCCTACGGTGAATTTTTGGTAATTTTCAGAAAAACTTCAATTTTTGATGAATAGTGAAACCACTAAGTGGTAGTTAAAGAAACTGATTTTTCATTTAAATGAAACTTCACCACTTCTGTGATTTGAATTTAAAAAATCTGACATACATGGTTTTTATTAAGAAGTAAAATGTGGTTCAATGGAAATAAAATAATTTTTGGTGAATAGTAACTTTTAAGTTTATTAATCGCAATTAGAGGTAATTAGTGTAATTTAAGGTAAAAATAATGTTTTAATAATATTGAATGACCTAGACACATGTCCTACCCTCATTGGATGCGTCATGGAAGACCAATAAAATCCATGGGTCAACTTGGTGACCCCATGGAGCCACTTTGGTAGGAAAATGACATTAATACCTTTTTATTTAAAGTTAAAATTAAAATGTCACAAACATGTGTTGTTTTACTAAAACAATTTTTAGATGGGGTTATACAAGTCATATTTTTGACTATAAATATTTATTAGAAAGCTAAAAAAATTTACTACATCATGATATTTTTTTTATAATTTTTAGACGTTAAATAAATTAAATTATTTATGACATCATAATGATGCATCGATTACCTCATTATTTAATGATTTAAATAAAATGAAACGATAATGTAAAATCTAAGACCTAAACTTGTCAAAAACCTATTGTATGGGTATATTTCGAACCATTATCACCTTATACTCGAATTATATCAATTTGGGACCTTTTAAATCTGAAACTCATTTTAAAATAAAGTAACATTTCTTTACTTTTCAAGAGTGCCCCTCCTCTCCTCTTATAAAAGGCCCCCACCAGTATCACCTTACCCACACCCCTCTAGCCTTTTCTTCGGCCAAGATCTGCCCATTTTGTCTCTCCCCATCCCTCTCTTACTCATAGAATCCTAACTTTGGTCAGAAGTGTTCCCAATAAATACTTTGAGCTCAAATTAAAAAGAGTTACCCGATTTTAAGGTAATGTCTTCACTTGTGTTCATTTGTTTTATTTTGATTCTCCAACCACCTAAACTCTTTTTATTCATTTATTTTGTAACAAATCCAGTATATTCAATATACTAGGATGTTTTTATAAGAATAATTCGAGATACACTTACACACACCTATATCTAATGGTTAAAGAACATACTGTTTCTGTGGATGGTGAATTTCTGCCTCACGAAACGATGATTGTTCAACACTCATATAACACCTTCAAAAGTGGACATTTAGATGTAACTATATTTATATATGATATGTTTATGTTTTACTTAAGCTTATTTACTTTTCTTTTGTGGAATACCTTTATGGTTTCCATTGTGAGTAAACACGGTAATTTCATTTTAGGAAGTGCGGACTACCTCCCCCTGAAAGTGATTTGATTCGTTAATGCCATATATGGGATGTATAAAGGATGGATTTAAAGTTATTATATATGATTTATGTTACATATAACCGATGAATATAATTCTAGAATTAAAATATACATACCTCTCATTTGGTTTTAATTCCATTAATGTGACATAGAAATGAAAGTAGCGTTCATGCGTACGTACGACTTACCGTCTCCATGAACGATGCATTTCATTTCTTACCTCTAAATGATTATGTAATATTATAAATACATGTATATGCTGTATATATATGATATATATGATAACCAAATCATGAATATAATTCTGGATATAATGAACCTTTGACCACATGAACAACATGTAATTGTAAGAAGTCCACTTTTGACTTAAGAACCAAATATCGACAAAATAAACATTATTAACTTAAATGATTACATAATGTTTATAACATGTCAATAAGTGATATAACAGGAATAATGAACTTGAAAAAGGTTCTTAAGAAAGTATAAATTAACTCAAGTTTATTATTCAGGATGTTAAAGAATGATCGAGTCAATTCGGACCCAAGGTAAGGGATTCAACCTCTCTCTTTCTTTTTAAGTACTCTCTTTTATGTCATTTATTTTAAGCCCATATTTCTTATGTTTTGGGATGTTATTTTATATTAATAATACTTTAATTTTTATGTTCATATTATGGGAGACCCTATTTGATATCATAAATCCATTTTTGGATGTTTTAAGTGGCATCGTTAGGCTGCCGAGTTTTCGTAAGGGATTTTTCATCTCACTTTTATTCCCGTGACATTTATGCTACGTTTTCCACTATTTCCCTTGAGTGGTGTATGTACTGCCAATTATTATAAACTTTTTTGTAGTATAATTTCATTTATGGGTATTTAAATCTTCATTGTATGACCCTTCTTCCATGGGGTGTACTTTTCGAAAGTTACCCAACTCGGTAAGGGGACCTTTCACCCCCCTTTTTTTTAAAAGACTTATTTTGTTATGTATTTTAATTCACATACTATTATGTTGGGATATGTTCTTCTATATCCTTATTTATGTAAATTTTATGTCCAAGTGATGAGATCCCATTTATCTCTCTCATCAACCTTTTTTTTAAAATTTTATGTGATGCCGTTAGGCTGTCGAATTTTACCAAGGGAACTTCTTAATCCAATGTCGATTTCATTGGGTTCAACTTGTAGTTATTGAATATATCATCCTTAGAATATGTGTGAATGATATTTGAATGTTTTACACTTAATATCCACTTATATTGGGTGTATTTATATTTTTCACACATAATTATGAGATTGATTTATCCTTAATTTAAGTATATCTTCTTTACAATGGATTTCATCCTATTTTACATTTCTTTTGAGACTTCATTGTTGTTATGCACCAATTCACTCTTATATGGGGTGTATACTGTTCTTTGACATATTATATCATGAATCCCTTTAGTCTCATGATATTATAAAGCTCGAATTACATGTTATTCCGCAGTTATTTTTATTCAAGAGTCTCTCATTTTGTTAAAAACTCTTTAACAAAAATATCATTTTAAATGTTTTAAAGATTCATTATTCTAAATATTTATCTTTAATGTCCATGTTTTCAAAATGGTTTTCAGTATTTATTTACATGGACATTAATGTTTTAAAATTATAATTTTATTAAAAGCATCAAAGTGGTATGGGACACTTTGATTCAAAAATCTCTTTTAAATGGTTTTTAAAAATGGATTGCTTAATTCAATATCTTGGAATTACTTATTGTGATTGAAAATGAAATGTTGTTATTGAAATGTTTATATTTTCAATATTTTATGTGTAATGATGGTACTTGTACATTTTACGAGTGGTTACGTGATAAACCATATGACGGGTGGTTCCGTGAATACCAAGACAGGTGGTTATGTTATAACCTCCAATGCATTGGGTATGGAAGTCGGCTGTATGGCTATTCCATTAAGTATGTGTGGAAGTCGACTGTATGGTTATTCCATTTAAGTATGTTTATGTCCCAAGTTACCTTTATATGTTATTTGTTCTTTATATGGGTTTTATGGTAATATTTTGGTAACGAAAGGGTAAATAATGGTCTTTTATTCAGTAAAGAGTTTTTACTACTTCATAAAGATGAAAAGTATTACTTTGATAAAGTATTCATGGTTTAATGGTTGTTTTTAAAAACTAACAGTTTTCATTATTTGTGTATCCCTTACTGAGCTTTTTATGCTCACCCCAAGTTTTTTTTGAAATGTTTTTCACAGGACTTAATGTGGAATAGGGTCAAGGATGAGATCAAGGGAAAGTCATGCTATCTAAAACATGGAACTAGACATGTTTCTTTTTAAGAGTTTTTATTTTATGGAAACTTAGTAGAAGTGTCTACTTTGTAATCTTTTGAGATGTAATAGTTATGTCCTAATTCTCTAAAACTCTAAACCATGAAAAGATCCTCAATGTCAGTTATTCATTTAATTCAATATTAAGTAAGGTTTAAGGCCCGGGCCTTATAATACGAGTGTGGAGACAAGATGTTGTTTTAGTTTTTTAACTTTATTTTGTAATGTAAACTTTATGAATGTTTTTAGTGATTCCAAGGCTACTAAACTAATCAGTCTTTCGAGACTTGATCTTTCATGATCATGACAATGTTATGTAATAATGCACCAACTATGGGTAACTGGGGTCGGGGTGTTACATTAAACATAACATAAACATTCGTGTTAAAACTATCATACAAAATGTCAATACTTTATCCACAAAATATGAATGGTATAAAAATAAAACATCCAAAATCAAACATATTACAAAAAATTAAATAAAATATGAAATATTTGTTTCATAATAAATCAACCTTTATCTAGAATAAAATCTCGTAAAGGATTTTGACATAATAAAAAAATGATCAGTAAAAATGTTTGAGAGAAATATCCATTTTTCAGGAAATCATTTAAAAGTCATATAAAGGAAGTCATTTAAAAGAAATTTTTGAATCAAAGTGTCCCAAACCACTTTTTAATTATTAAAAAGAATTAACATTTTAAAACATTCATGTCCATATAAATAAATTCTTAAAACCATTTTGAAAACCTGGACATTAATGAGAAAGGTTTAGAAGAATAAATCATCAAAACATTTAAAATGATGTTTTAGTAAAAATTACATTAAAAATAATGCCATTGAAAACTATTTTATGAACAATGTATGGATAATAAATATTTCCTAGTAGATACTTACGTAAAAAAACCTCAGATAATAAAGAGATTGTGACATTAACCCTTACCTTGCACTTTCCTTTTGTCGAGGGTACGTTTAACCTCCTGTATAATGACCATAGCATGTTATTAAACTATACCAGAACTATATTCATATTTATAATATCATACATGATCCATTTATTACTTTATACTAAACATTTAATAATTATTTCCATTTTAAATTAACATTTTGTGTAATAATCTCTTTCTTTATCGTACGTGTTGTAACTTGTTATTCTTGATCATATTATTTAGATAATGATTTAAATACATAAAGGATATAAACCTTTATTTATACATCATATATATTTAGACTATAAATATTTATAATAGATAGAAATGTGAAATGGAAGGCACCTTTTATGGAGACAGTAGGTTGTACGTACAAATAAACGCTGTTTCCATTTTCATATCGTATTGAATGGATGTAAGTGAATAAGATATATGTATGAACATAAATAAATAAATAAATATATATATATATATATACATATCCAATAGCATTATTATTTCTTATATTAAATACTTATTAATAATATATATTTTTATAATCATCGTTGAATGGTGAACGTGGGAATGAATCTCATCGCGTCTTGGAGATGGTAATCTGTACGTATGCACGAGCGACAATATCATTATATTGATGGTGAAATAATATGAAATTGGATGGTATATCATATATAAAGAATCATTAAAATGTTATATTTATTAATTATATCAGTTATACTCATTATTATACCCATCCAAATAATAAATTGTTTGAATAAAAAACTACACAACGATGTGCAGACGGTAAGTCGTACATACACGCGTATGGCGACTTTGTCATTTAAAGGATGGATAGAATAATGAATACGGTTGTAACATATTTATAATAACGTCACAGTATGTAGGAGGTAATAGAGTTATTATTTTGGTATGGAATAAACAATGAAGGAAGAAGTGGAAGAAGAAAAGAACTTGGAAGAGGGTTGTGAAATTATTACCTCTTCTTCGGGTGTTTCCTTTTGAGTTGATCAAAAGCGTTCCATAGGTTGGATTTCTGAACAAAGTAAGGCCTATAGAATGAATCTAAGAATGTTTTTAGGATATTTGGGTAGGGGTGGATGAGCCAAATGGATTTGGAGGTGTGAAATTAAGAGAAGGGGTAGTAACCTCTTATAAGAGAGGTGATGGTCTCTTTAAGAAAATCCTGAAATATTATTTTATAATAAAATAATTTTCAATTTATAATGTCTTAAAAATGATTTATTTAGAGGCTATGGTGGTTATGGGTAGATAAACTCTAAACCAGTAGGTTTTAGATAGGTTTAGGTCGCCATATTAAACTTATCTTTTATATTTAACACTTAGTTAAAAAGACTGACATTTACCATGTATCTTTGTATTTTTATATTATATGGTTAATAAACATACGGTAACAAGACATGATAACCCCAAGTGGTTCATTATTAATATTTATAACCTTATCTAAGTCCCTTGGATGATCCTTATATTTTTAGGAATATTATATCAATTAATAATATAGTATTTGTTTTAAAAACTCAATTATGTCAATTTTCACACTATTTAGTATTTGTTTTTGTGAAAATCATAACAGCACGATTAATTCGAAATAAATTATTTAATCAACCCTAACATGTCATATTAACCTATAAAATTAGTGGTATTAATCAAAATTCTCATATTAAATTTATTTGGATATTTATAATATAAATTATTTTAATCTTTCATTAATAAGTTAATTACTACATCTTCAATGTGTCATAAGTAAATTAAATTATTTAAGGTTTAAATAATTATAAATAAAATACCATTAGGTAGGAAATATTTTTATATTTCTAATGAATTTTTATAGTCAAATATATATTCTGTGTAACCCTATATTAAAAATGTTTTAGTTATTAAACTTTGAATTTAAATATTTTAAATCTTATTTAAATAAAATAATAATAAATCTCCTTATCTAATACAAGTGAACCAAAGGGATCATATTTTATTGCTAAGGTTGTTTCTGGTCGAATTATATTAGAAGGTGGGTAAAAGAGGTTAAAAAGTTCAATAAAGTTTTATACATATAATTTTATTATAAAATGATTCCAATGAATTAAATTGTACTTATATAGGTATTATATATCCATTTTGACTTAAAATAAATGTAAAATAAATAAATAAAAAGTCAGTTTGAAATAATATCGTTGTGTTTTTCACTATTCATCAAAAATTGAAAGTTTTCAGAAAAATACCAAAAATTCACTCCAATAAAATTTTGATATTCTGAATTCAAAAATTAAGTCTATTTTAAAAAATTAAAAAAATAAAAGTTTCATTTCTTAATTTCAAATTTATTCCAGTTGTGAAAACCAAAAACCAGGATTTTAAAATGTAAAAAATATCCAAAGATTGACATGTGTTTATGTCAAATTTAAATATAAAATTACTTATAATTACCTACATTGTATGAAATGATAAAAATATATTCTAATTATTCTTCAAAAACTATCAAATTCATAATTTAACACTATAAATTATTTTGATTAAAAAAGTTGTTTTCAATTAAAACATAGTATTTTTCACTATTTTTCAAATGATTAAAGTTATCAGAGAAGTACCCCAAATTTATCCAAACTATATTATTATGTCCCGATTCTAAAGAAGAATTTAATTTCATTAAATTTAATATATATAAGTGTCAAATATTGGTTTTAAAAAGGGTTTTCCCTTAAAAAGCAGTAAAATTGAATTTTTTGAAAAATACTACTTTTATCTGAAAAAATGAACTTGATCTTATATTATGTCTAAGAAACACATAATATGGATTTTAAAATTATATAGAGTATATAAGATTCAATTTTCAGTTAATACTATTCATAACCGCTTTTTGAATAGCTAGTTTGGTAAGTTGTGGTGCACCCGAACTCAGTTTTGTGTGTAGCGCAAGCTGTTGAATTATATTAATGAGATAAAGTACTATAAAATATTTAGGTGTTACATTTCCCCTCCTTCAATAAATTTCATCCTCGCAATTTGAAATTATTTTTTGAAAGTAAAAGGAAAAAAATTAGAATAATACCTTTGTAGAAAACCCACATCGAAAATTGGGATAATAAAATTTAGTCTTTATAAGAGGGAAAGGGAATGAAAAAGTCACAACAAAATTATGTTCTCAGTTAAGATAAAATTGGTGGAAATTAAAGACATATAATCGGAGGGAAAATGTAAATATTTATAGGGAGTGATTGAGGTCATCAATCACAAACAAGTATAAAATTGATGGCCTCAAAGCCATCAATCTATGATGATTTAAAATGTCATTGTTTAAAACAAACATAAGGTATTAAGATAACACATTTTTGGTTTTAAGATTCATTCCCTAAAGATTTATAATAATTATATTCATAGAATAAGTGGGAAAAAATATTCTTGACAAGTAGAGTTTCATCCTTCATCAAATTCATACCACAAACTCATCATTCACTCTAAAAGATAATAGAATTCAAATATATTCTATTTATCCTAATCGTATAGGGTTCCAAAAATAATGAATTTTTAATTCGTTTGTTAGAATATTGAAAAAAATACATTATTCAAACAAGGACATCATGTATGCTAGTGGTAGGTGATCCACACATGTTGCCCTTCGGTTGTGGGTTCAAGTCTTGCGAACTTTCTACACAAGACGGGATGTCACTGGACCTCCGAGTAATCATTTTTATGACAATAACAAAATAATATCAGGAAATCATATAAACATAAAAATAGTATCCAATGTAAAACTTAATCGATTCCAACAATTATAATTATCCAAAATACCTCTCTCCAAACTCACAGTACAAAATTTATATGGAATGTAAACATAACATAGATACTTTTTTCCGTGTAATAACATGTGAATACCTTCATCATGTATTCTTTTAAAACACTATAATACCCTGAATTAGCATTAATCATTATTGATTACATTCATGCTCTCTTATTAATTATATAATACTGGATATACCCCTTCTATCCAAAAATGCTGTAAACTCCAACAATGATGGAATATACAAATCATTAATCAGTTTCATGGTAGTCAAGAATATCCAATATAAATTATCCAAATCAATCTTATAATATTCCAAAATTACTACCACAGTATCAGAACTATATTATGGGTTATCTTTCTCTCAACAACATATTTTCAAAAAAATATAACCTGCTATTGATCCACTTTTCTTGATTCCACACAATATTAAGTACTTAATAAAATAGTACTGTAGTACAATCCTTTTGTACTATATAATTATTTTAACATGTACATAATTAATACAATACTCAAATGACAAAATACATTAAGAGCAACATAAGGAATATAATCATTCCACTTCATTTTCGGTAGTATCATTACTTGATTATTATCCCATAGCAGCATTTGGGGTATACTCTGATGATTTGGACATTGCTTCGTGTAGTGTCCCAACTTCTTGCTGATGAAGCATTGTACATTTGAATCATTTTTCCTACCCCAACAATCTTGTTATTGGTGCCCTTTTCTCCACACTTATAACAATCTCCCATTCCCTTCAAGAATTTTCCAAGGGGATTCTTTCCACTGTTATCACATATGAGAAAATACTTATATCTCCTCTTCCCTTTATCTATATTTCTCTCTTCCATCCTTTACTTCTATTTCTTCCATTCAAAGCCATAATACTTAGAGAATTATTTACTTATATTATTAACACATGATACTATTTGTTAATATGATGAGAATACGTGGGAGGATATTTCCCTTTTCAAATAATGGATTAATACCGTGAATGATATGATCCTTCTTAATATTTCGATCATGCGTATTGTTGGAATTCTCATTCCATCTACTAGGTTCCATTTCTAAACAATGGCATACACTAGGTTATTTTATGAATCACAATGAATAATTCCAAACCTTGTAAAATACCTAACGTAAATCGAAATGATTATGCATATAATCTATAATCATAAAATTTTTTCATAGAGGAAGTATTTAATCGCAAACCCTTCATAATGGCTTCTATTGAAAATGTGAATTATCCTAAGCATATCCCCTGTGAGTTTCGTAACCAAGAGTGTAGCATGGCCCATTACCATGAACCTATTCTTATTCGAGTCTAGCTCAAATTGGGGTTTTCAGGTTTCACCCCTAGATACATCTATGCCAGAGCCACCTCTACCAGCTCGTATCTTGACAGGGATGTATTTCATGGAAAACTCATAAAATCTCTATAGTACCAAAATTCTAGGAATTTCTTTTATAATAATCTTCAATGTATATTTTAGGGTAGTTTTATATAATAATATTTTTTCTAAATATAGTTTCCATGATTTGTACTAATCTTCCTCTGATACCAACTGTAACGCCCTGACCCCAGTTACCCAGAGTCAGTTCATTATTACATAACATTGGCATGATAAAAAAGATCAATTCCTGAAGGACCGATCGGTTTACTATCCTTGGAAGTACTAGATAAATTTATAATATTCACATTACATCATGAAATAAAAAAATCAACAACATTTTGTCCACATTGACCATATTCATATCCCTTAGACTATCCCTACATGTCAGTCATAATATACTTCTTCACATCCTAGAAAAAATAAAACATATAAAGTGGTGAGCTCATATGCTCAATAAGGATAACAATATAGCTGAAATGTTACTAAATAATCTTAAACATTTAATGCAATATATTATACTAAAACACAATCCTTTTAAACTTAAACATCATTATAATAAGGAACATATAAATAAAATAATTCCATTTACATATTCACATGGATATTCTAATAGTCTAATAATCACATGTAATATCAATAACCAATTACATAATAATGGAATGCATAATTCCAGACTTCATAACCACATATTCATGGCCTTATGCCAAGACTACAAATAAGATTTTTTCAAGGCCTTGTGACAAGACAAAAGTTTGTATCATGAGACCTAAGAATGCATTGAGGAGCAATAGTAGGCTCCACCCGTCACTTACTAAGTCCAATTTAGTCCTCATATGAAAAGGTTTAAACTTTATATAAACATTCATATTAAAACTACCATATGAAATGTCAAAACTTTATCCACAAACCATGAATGGGATAAAAATAACACATCCAAGTCAAACATATCAAAAAAACTTCAATACGAAATGGAAGATTTATATCATAATATAACAACATCGATCAAGAATAATATCCCATAAAGGATGTTGAAAAAGTTAAAAAATGATCAGTAAAAATCGTTGATAAAAAATTCCCTTTTTCATGAAATCATTTAAAATTCATATAAAGGAAGTCATTTAAAAGAAAATTTTTAATAAATGTTTCTCATACCACATTGAACCATTTGAAATGAATTTAAATTTTAAAACATTCAAGTCCATATATATAAATTCTAAAAACCATTTTGAAAACATGGACATTAACGAGAAAGGTTTAAAAGAATAAATAATTAAAACAAATAAAATGATGTTTTAGTAAATATTACTGTCAAAAGAATAACTTTTAAAAATATTTTATAAAACACGGACATGGATAATAAATATTTCCCAGTATATACTTACATAAAAACAACCTCAGATAATAAAGAGATTGTGAAATTAACCCTTACCTTGCACTTTTCTTCGGTCGAGGTTACATTTAACCTCCTATATAATGACCAATGTATGTTATTAAAATATACGAGAACCATATTAATATTTATTTTATCATACATGATTCATTTATTCCATTATAATATACATTTAATAATGATTTCCATGTTAAATTAGATTTTTGGGTAATAATCACATTCTTTATCGTACGTGTTTTAACTTTTTATTCTTGATCGTATCCTTATATCATGATTTAAATAATTCTAGAATATAAAACATGATTTATAAGTCATATATATTTAGAATATAAATATTTACAATTGATAGATATATGAAATGGAAGGCACTTTTTATGGAGACGTTAGGTCATACGTATGCATAAATGATGTTTCCGTTTTCATATCGTATTCAATGGTAGTAAGTGAATAAGATATATTTAATTATATATATATATAAATTAGAATTATTTTTTCATATATTACATACTTATTAGTACTATATATTTTTATAATCATCGTTGAATGGTGAACGTGGGAATGAATCTCATCGCGTCTTGGAGACGGTAATCCGTACGTACGCACGAGCGACAATATCATTATATTGACGGTGAAATCATATATAATTGGATGGTTTATCATATATAGAGAATCATTAACATGTTATATTTATTATTTATATTAGTTATACTCATTATTATACCAATCCATATAATGAAGTGTTTTAATAACAAACTACACCATGACGTGGAGACGGTAAGCTGTACGTATGCACGTATAGTGATTTTGTCATTTATAGGATGGATAGAATAAATAATATGTTTGTAACATATTTATAATAACATCATAGTGTTTAGGAGGTACTGGAGTTATTATTTTTGTATGGAAACAAAAAATAAAGAGGAATTGGAAGAAGAAACGAACTTGAAAGAGGGCGGTGAAATTATTAACTCTTTTTCCTGTGTTTTCTTTTGAGTTGATCAAAAGGGATCCATTGGTTGGTTTTTTGATCAATGTAAGGACTCTTGGAAGAATAGAGTAAATTTGGGAGGATATTTAGGCTTGGTATGACGGAGCTAAATGGATTTGCAGGTGTGAAATTAAGAGAAGGTGAAGTACCTTTTTATAAGAGAGGTGAGGGTCACTTTAGGAAAAGCTTGAAATATTATTTTATTATAAAATAATTTTCGGTTTATAATGGCTCAAAGATTATTCATTAAGATTATAAGGTGGGTTTGGGTTTAAAACCTCTCAAACAAAAGGTTTTAGGATTTTCTAGGTAACCATTATAACCTTATCTTATATATTTAACTCATCTTTAAATAGTTTGACATTTACCATGTGTCTTTGTATTTTTATATTATATGGTTAATAAACATACAATAAAAACCCAAGAGAACCCCAAGTGGGTCATTATTAATATATATAAACATATCTATGTCCATTGGCCGAACCATATATTTTTAGGAATATTATATCCATTAATAATATAGTATTAGTTTTAAAAACTCAATTATGTCAATTTTGACACTATCTAGTCTTTGATTTTTGTGAAAATTTTAACAGCCTGATTACATTGAACAAAAATTATTTATTCAACCCTAATATATCATATTAACACAGAAAATTTTTAGAATTCATCAGAAGTTTCAAATTACATTTATTTGGATATTTATAATATCAATTATTTTAATCATTCATTAATAAGGTAATTAATGCTTCATCATTGTTTCATAAGAAAATTAAATTATTTAATGTAAAAAAATTATAAATAAAATAACATTATGTAGGAAATAATTTTATCTTCCTAATGAATATTTATAGTAGAATTTATATTGTGTGTATCTCTATATTAAAAATGTTTTAGTTATTAAACATTGAATTTAACTCTTTTAACTCTACTTTAAATAAAATAATAACAAATTTTCAAATATAATTCAAGTTGAACAATGGGATCATATTTTATTCCAAAGTTTTTTTGGTCGAATTAAATTTATCAAATAGAATAAGGACACATGTTAGTGTAATTATAATATCATTTTTACCTTTAATTACCATATTTACTTTTAACCATGGTAAATAAAAGTCAAAAGTTACTATTAATCAAAAATTATTTTCATATTATTCAATGAAATTATATATATTTATTTTAATTTTGTCTCTCATATTTTCTAAATTCAACTCATAGAAGCAGTAAAATTATGTTTTATGCAAATTTGCTAATGTGCCAAGAAGGTGGGTAAAAGAAGTTAAAAAGTTCAATAAAGATTTATACATCTAGGTTTTTTATAAAATGACTCCAATGAATTACATTTAACTTATATAGGTATTATATATATATTTTGACTTAAAATAAATTTAAAAAAAATAAAAAAAAGTCGTTTATAAATAATAAGGTTGTGTTTTTCATTATTCATCAACAATTGAATGTTTTCAGAAAAATAACAAAAATTTACTCTAAGTTAATATCGATATTATGAATTCAAAAATTAATTCTATTTAGCCAAATTAAAAACATATAAGTTTCATCTATTAATTTAAAATTAATTCACATTGTCAAAACCAAAAAGCAGGTTTTTAAAATGTAAAAACTATCAAAATATTGACAAGTGTTTATATCTAATTTATATTTGAAATTACTGATAATGACGTAAATTTTAATAAATGATAAAAATATTTTATAATTATACTTCAAAACCTATCAAATGCATAATTTTACTCTATAAATTATTTCTATTAAAAAAGTTGTTTTCATTTTAAACATAGTACTTTTGACTTTTCGTCTAAATATAAAAGTTATCAGAGAAGTACCAAAAATTTATCCAAACTAAATTTTTATGTCTCTATTATAAATAAGAATTTAATTTCATAAAATTGAATATATAAAAGTTCCAAATATTTTATTTAAAAAGGGTTCACCGTTAAAAGACGGTAAAATTGATTTTTTTTTGAAAAATACTTCTTTTATCAGAAAAAATGAATTTGTTCTTACATTATGACTAAGAAACAAATAATATGGATGTTAAAATTATATATATTATATTATATTCAAATTGAAATTAATAATAATCATAACTGATTTTTTAACGACTTGTTTGGTAAGTGGTAGTGCGCTCGAACTCAGTGTTTTGTGTAGCACAAGCTATTGAATTACATTAATGAGATAACATAAAATGAAATCTCAGGGTGTTAAATTTTCCCCTACTTCAATAAATTGATTCCTCATAATTTGATATTTTTATTCAAAAATAAAATTATAAAAATAGATAAATACCTTAGTGGAAAACCCACTTCGGAAATTGAGATACTAAAATTTAGTCTTAATAAAAGGGAAAGGGAATGAAAAAGTCACAACAAAATTTTGTTATAAATTAAGTGAAAATTGGTGGAAATTAGAGACACAAAATTAGTGGAAAAACGTAAATATTTATAGGGAGTGATTGAGGTCATCAATCACAAAAAAGTGTGAAATTGAGGGACTCAAAGCCATCGATATATGATGATTTAAAATACTATCGGCTAAATAAAACATAAGGTATTAGGATAACACATTTTTGGTTTAAAGTTCCCTTAATCAAAGTTTATGAATTATTTTATGCATAAAATAAGAGTAAAAAAAATATACTTGACAAGTAGAGGTTAACCCTTCAACCAAATTTTACCATAAACTCATCTTTCACTCTAAAAGATAATAGAATTAAAAAACATTCTATTTATCCAAATAATATATAGTTCCAAAAAATATTTAATTTTTTATTTAGTTGTCAGACTATTGAAAAAAATAAATTATACTAACCAGGACATCACATATGCCAGTGGTAGGTGATACACCCTTGTCTCCCTTCAGTTGCAGGTTCAAGTATCGTGGACTTGTCGGACGTGACAGGTTGTTGCACAATCTCTAGTTTGTCCTTTTTATGAAAATCCAAAAATAATATGAAGAAATTATTTAACCTTATCAACAGTATCCAATGTCAAACATAATCGATTCCAACCATTAGGCCTATCAAAAATACTTTTATCCAAACTCACATTCCAAAATTTATAAGGAAGGTAAACAGAATGAAGATCCTTTTTTCCAAGTAATAATATGTGAATTCCTTCATCATGTAATTTTTTAAAACACTATAACACCATGAATTACCATAAAACCTTATTTATTACATTAATGATCCCTTATTACTTAGAGAATACTGGATATACTCCTTCTATCCATATATTTTGTAAACTCGAACAATAATGGAATATACAAATCATTAATTAGTTTCATGGTAGTCAATAATATCCAATATAATTTATCCAAATGAATCATATATTTTTCAAAAATTAATACCTCAGTATCAGAATCATATTATGGTTTATCTATCTCTCAACCATATATTTTCCAAAAACATTAACCAGCTATGGAGTCAGTTATCTTGGTTCCACACATCTCAAGTCCGTAATGAAATAGTACTGCAGTACAATCCTTTTATACTCTATAATTCTTATAACTTGTACATCATTAATACAATACTCAAATGACACAATACATTAATAAAAACATAAGAAATATAATCATTACTCTTCTTCTTCGATAGTATCGTAACTCGATTATTATCCAATAGCAACATTTGGGGTACACTTTGATGATTTGGACATTGCTTTGCATAGTGTCACAACTCTTTGCAGATGTTGCACTGTACATATGAAAACTTGTTCTTACACTTGCAATCACGTACTTGGTGTTCTTTTTCTCCACACTTATAAAAAACTCCCATTCCCTTAAAGAATTTATCAAGGTGATTCTTTCCTCAATTATCACATATGGGAAAATACCTCTTTCCCCGCTTCCATTTATCCATCATTCTATCTTCCATCCTTTTCTTCTCTTGTTTACCATCAAATCTATAGGACTCAGAGAATTCTTTAGTCATCTGATTAAAAATGATAATATTTCTTCATATGAAGAGAATACGTGGGAGGATATTTCCCTTTTAAATGTTGGATTAATACCATGGAAGATATGATCCTTCTTAATGTTTCGATAATGCGTATTGCTATAATTCTCATTACTTCTACTAGGTTCCATTTCTAAACACTGGCATCAACTAGTTTAATTTATGAATCAAAATTCATAATTCAAAACTTGTAAAATACCTAACATAAATCAAAAAGATTATGCATATAATCTATAATCATAAAATGTTTTATTTGAGTAAGTATTTACTCTTAAATACTTCATAATGGCTTGTAATGAGAATGTGAATTATCCTAAGCATGTCCCCTGGGAGTGTCGTAACTAAGAGTGCAGCAAGGCCCGTTGTCATGCACCAGTTCCCATTCGATTCTAGATCAAAGAGGTGTTTTTAGGTTTTACCCCTATATACATCTATGCCTGAGATGCCTCTACCTGCTCATATTCAGACAGGGATGTATTACTGGGAAAACTCATAACATCACTACAGTACCAAAATACTAGTATGTTCTTCTATAGTAATCAACCAAGTTTATCTTAGGTTAGTGTTCACTAAATAGTGTATTTCTAAATATAGTTTCCAAGTATTGTACTAAAAATCATCTGATACCAACTATAACTCCCCAACCCCAGTTACCTAGTGTCGGTGCATTGTTAATTAACATTGGCATGATCACAATGGATCAAATCCCAAAAGACCGATCGATTTAGTATCCTTGGAAGTACTAGATGCATTCATATGTTTCACCTTAAATCATGAAATAAAAAAATCAACATCAACTTGTACCCACTGAAAACATTTATATCTCTTAAACTATCCCTATAGTTCAGTCATAATATATATATTCATTTCCTAGGAAAAATAAAACAATGAAAGGGGTGATCTCAGATGCTCAGTAAGAATAACAATATACCCGAAACATTCCTAAATAAGCATTAACAGTTAAGGAAATGTATAAGACTAAAATAAAAGCCCTTTAAAAATAAAATTCATCATAATATGGCAAATATAAATAAAATAATTCTATTTACTTGTTCATATAAATATTCTAAAAGTCAAATAATCAAATGTAATATCATTAGCCAATTTCATAATGATGGAATGCATAATACCAGAATTCATAAACACAAAGTCAAAGCCTTATGCCAAGACTACAAACAAGATTTTGTCAAGGACTTATTACAAGACACTTGTTTGTCTCACGAGACCTACCGAAAAATCAAGGAGCTATAGAGGGCTCCACCTATTACTTACTAAGTCCATTGCATTCCTCATATGAAAAGTTTTAAACATAACATATATATTCATATTAAAACTAGAATACAAAATTTAAATACTTTATCCACAAAACATTAATGGTATAAAAATTAAAAATCCATAGTAAAAAATATCACAAAACCTTCAATAAAATATGGAATATTTTTATCAAAATAAATCAACCTCGATCAGGAATAATATCCTGTAATGGATGTTGACATAATTAAAAAAGGATCTGTAAAAACCTTTGAGAGAAATATCATTTTTTTATGAAATCATTTAAAAGTCATATAAAGGATGTCATTTAAATGAAATTTTTGAATCAAAGTGTCCCATACCACTTTGAAACTGTTGATAGAAATTAACATTTTAAAACATTCATGTCTATAGAAGTAAATTCTTAAAACCATTATGAAAACATGGATATTAATGAGAAAGGATTAGAAGAATAAATCATTAAAACATTTAAAATGACGTTTTAGTAAAAATTACCTAAAAAAAAATCAATTTGAAAACTTTTTTATGGAACAAGGAATGGATAGTAAATATTTCCCAATAGATACTAACATAAAAACACCATCGGATAATAAAGAGATTGTGTAATTAACCCTTAACATGCACTTTCCACTAGTCTAGGGTACGTTTAACCTACTGTATGAAGACTATTACATGTTATTAAATTATAATAGAACCATATTAATATTTATTATATAATAAAATTTTCACTTATGACTTTATACTATCTATTTAATAATTATTTCCATGTTAAATTAACATTTTGGGTGATTATCGCTTTCATTGTCATACGTGTTTTAACTTGTTATTCTTGATAGTATCCTTTAGATAATGATTTAAATACTTCCAGAAAATAAAAATATATTTATATATCATATATATTTAGAATATAAATATTTATAATAGATATATATATAAAATTTAAGGCACAATTTATAGAGACAGTTGGCCGTACGTACGCATACACACTGTTTCCGTTTTCATATCATATTGAACAGAAGTAAGTGAATAAGATATATGTAAGTACACACACACACAAACACACATATATATCTTTATTAGAATTATTATGTTATATATTACATACTTATTAATAATATATATTTTTATAACAATCGTTGAATGGTGAACGTGGGAATGAATATCATCGCGTCTTAGAGACTGTAATCTGTACGTATGCACGACTAACAATATCATTATATTTATGGTGAAATCATATGTAATTGGATGGTATTTTATATATACAGAATAATTATAATGTTATATTTATTATTTACATCAGTTATACTCATTATTATACCCATACAAATAATAAAGTGTTTGAATAACAAATTACACCACTACGTGGAGACGGTAAGCCGTACGTATGCACGTATGGTGACTTGGTCATTTATAGGAAGGATAGAATAAAGAATATTGTTGCACCATATTTATAATAGCATCAAAATGTGTAGGAGGTAATGGAGTTATTATTTTGGTTTGTAAACAAAAAAAGAGGATGTGGTAGAAGAAAAGAACTTGAAAGAGGGTCTTGAAATTATTACCTCTTCTTCAGGTGTTTCCTTTTGAGCTGATCAAAAGGGCTCCATTGGTTGGATTTATGGTACATTTGAGGCCTCTAAAATGAAGGGAAGAAAGTTGGGAGGATATTTGGGGAGGATTTGGACGATCCAAATGGATTTTGAGGTGTGAAATTAAGAGTAGGGGATGTACCCTTTTAAAAGAGAGGCGAGGGTCACTTTAGTAAAATCTTGAAATATTATTAAATAATCTAATGATTTTAGATTTCTAATGAATAATAAATGATTTATATAGAATATTAGATGGGGATGGGTCGAAAAAAATTCAACAAGTAGGTTTTAGACAGGTTTAGGTCACCATATTAACCTTATCATTAAGATTTAACTCTTAGTTAAATAGTTTGACATTTACCACGTCTCTTTGTATTTTTATATTATATGGTTAATAAACATACTATAAAAAGACAATAAAACCCCAAGTGGTTAATTAATAATATATATAACCTTACCAAAGTCCTTTTTCTGAACCATAGATTTTTAGGAATATTATATCAATTAATAATATAGTATTTTTTTAGAAACTCAATTATGTCAGTCTTGTCACTATTTAGTATTTGATTTTTGTGAAATTCATAAAAGCATGATTACTTCTAGAAAATTTTTTAATCAACCCTAAAATGTTATATTAACCTATAATATTAGTGGAATTCATCAAAAGTCTCAAATTACATTTATTTTTATATTTATAATATCAATTATTTTAATCATTTATTAATAAGGTAATTACTGCATCATCATTGTGTCATAAATAAATTAAATTATTTAATGTCTAAAAAATATAAATAAAAAACCATTATGTTGGAAATTAGTTTATCTTTATAATGAATATATATATTAGAATTTATATTGTGTGTAACCCTATATTAAAAATGGTTTAGTAATTAAACAATGAATTTAACTCTTTAAACTCTTTATTATATAAAATAACAATAAATGTCCTAATCTAATCTAAGTTGACCAAATTGATCATATTTTATTCCTAAGGTTGTTTTGTGTCTAATTAAACTTATCTAATGGAATTATTACATGTTATAGGGTAATTATAATATCATTGTTACCTTTAATTACCCTATTTACTTTTAACCGTGGTAAATAAAAGTCAAAATTACAATTCACCGAAAATTATTTATATCTTATTGAATCAAATTTTATGTACTGATAACAACCATATCTCTCGGATTTTTGAAATTTAACTCACAAAAATGGAAAAATTATGTTTAATGCAAATTTGCTAACCTGCCTAGAAGGAGGGTAAAAGAGGTTAAAAAGTTCAATAAAATTTATACATTTAATTTTATTATAAAATTACTCCAATGAATTACATTGAACTTATATAGTTATTATATATCTATTTTTATTTAAATAATTGTATCCAAAAAAATAGCCGGTTTTAAATAATAACATTGTGTTCTTCACTAATCATAAAAAATGAGTGTTTTCAGAAAAATATGAAAAATTCACTCAAAGATAATTTCAATATTCTGAAATCAAAAATGAATTCTATTTTTCCAAATTCCAAAAATTTATGTTTCATTTATTAATTTAAAATTAATTCCTTGTTGTCAAAACCAAATGCGGGTTTTTAAAAAGTAAAAACTATCAAAATATTGACATGTGTTTTTGTCAAATTTAAATTTAAAATTACTTATAATGACCTAAATTTTATTAAATGATAAAAATATATTCTAATTATACTTCAAAACCTTTTAAATAGATTATTTAACTCTATAAATTCTTTCGATTAAAAAAGTTGTTTTCAATTAAAACATAGTATTTTTTATTATTCATAAAAATATGAATGTTATCAGAAAAGTACCAAAAATTTATCCAAACTAAATTTTTCTACCACAATTATAAATAATAATTTGATTTCATTAAATTGAATTTATAAAATTGTCAAATATTTGTTTTAGAAAGGGTTCTCCATTAAAAGGCTATAAAATTGCATTTTTTTTAAGAATAATTCTTTTATCTGAAAAAATGAATTTGTTCTTATATTATATCTAAGATACATATAATATGGATTTTAAAATTATATATAGTAAATAATATTCAAAATGAAGTTAATATTATTCATAACCTCTTTTTTAACAGCTAGTTTTGTAAGTTGTGGTGTGCTCGAACTCGGTGTTGTGTGTAGCGAAAGCTATTGAATTTCATTAATGAGACAACGTACTATGAAATAATGGGGTGTTACATATATTCATAAAATTTCTTCATAATATATTATTTTATTGTATTATGATTTTATTGTAATTTTAGGAGACCTTAATTAATTTTCAAATGTGTCATAAAATGAGTTATAATTTCATAATCTTGATTTGTTTGAGTAAATGATGGTTTTATTTAAAAATAATATTTCACATATTGAAAAACATTATTAATAAAATGGAGTTAATTTCATAATTTTACCCATCTAAAAATGGTTACGATGAATTTATGGTATTTTACTGAAATAATTATTTTTTTGGAATCATACAATATGATAATTTACAATAAAAGGTACATACTTGAATTATAGAGTCATATATCATTTGAGGTTGATGTAATACAAAAATATAGAATTATAAATCATATTTTTATAATATTTTATGATAATTATCAAACTAATTGTATTATTGAGCCAAAATATTAAACTAATGAATAAAATAATGAGATACCACCACCTCCTCTAATTGAAATACCTCCCTCACCAAATCTTCTCCTTTTATATATTAAGCCTAGAGCCTTGTCCAAATTAATCCCAATATTTTTTTCAAAACCTTCCACCAAATTATATATATATTTTTGTTAAAAAATGGCCCAAACTAATCCCCTGAGGAGCTTATCATGATAAACGTATCAATAAGTTAAACCCTCTTCCATTCATTCTAATTTCATTCCATGTTACTTTCTTTTGTTTTTCTCTCCACTCCTCCCCTAATACAAATGTTATGATAACTCCATTAAATAAAATATAATATAATTTTATTATAATAAGTGTATAATTCTTAATCATCACTCTTTATCCCTCTATTTTTACAAAAAATTAAAACATGGTATGTGTTGTGTTAATTTGTTGCATTAAAGGATGGTGATGTTTTCTATTTTCTGTATCATCTTCAAGGCTAGTGATGAAACAATTTTTTTTGATTCTAAATATTATAATATATATATTTTTATGTTATATAATGACATTGAACCATAACATATATAAATATATAATATTAAATAATAGAACAAAACTAGTTTGTTATGATTGAAAAACTGCTAAAATTAATCTAAACGATTATCATTAACATGTTATCTAATGATTTATCCTCACCCAAAATAAATAAATGAACTATATGATCATTTAATATTAATTATATTCATTAATGACTTATAAATTAAATTCAGTACAACTGTTCTCATTAGACATGATTATTTGTACATGTATATAAGTAAACTGATCATGAAAACCAAAGAAACTAATGCTCCAAAATAATGAAATTGAATATCATAACACATAAAAATAGAAATAATTAAACATAAAAACAGTATAATAAATTAAATAATTTTATAAAAGGATATTAATTAAATAATTAGTTAATTTAATTTTATTATTTTGGTCATTATGATTCAGTGCAACATCATTTTAGAAATAATGTAAGGGATTCTACCCCAACCTGCATTTTTTCCTTTAGGTTACTATTTCTCTCACATTAACCAAATAAAACTATTATATTTTTTTACACATTCAACATTCTTTTTGTATGTTCCAATATCATTTATTAATATCAAATAATCTTTATTTTGTGGGGTGATACATGTTTTAATATGGTTCCCTACTCAAATATTTTTGAAAATCAAACTCAATAAAGGGAAATTCCAGATTCCATAAACATTTTCAAATTCACTCCATAATATGCATTTAGAATCAAATATTTTTCTAAAATAAATATATTTATCATGAATTGTTATTTTGGCTCAATTATTTTTTTATACAATTTTTTTCCTTTTTCCATTTTAATGATTCTTTAATGTTTTACCTTAAATTATATTAAAATTTATTATTTCTAAAGTTTCTTAAACACACTTTTCACTTTAGTTATAAATCAATTATCATGATTTATGCCAATATTCCCTTATTAATGACCATGTATAAGAAAAATCTATCCTTTCATTGACACTATTATGAAATTTTGTTTTGATATTCCTTTGGACATGATTATGCTACCCAATTCATTCCATGGTTAACCCTTATGTTTATGCTTGATTACATATATAGGATTATTTTTATGGAGACAATATGCATGAACATGTTATGATGGGTGTACCAATATTGTTCTCAAATTTATTGGGTAATGTTTTGTATTATGATATGTAATTCATATCTTTCTTGGTTGTTATCCTTGATTTGTGCTCAATGTGCAGTGGTCTTGGTGGTTTTCCTTGAAACGTGATCCACTATGATCAATGAGCCTTCAATCATGCTGCAGTAATGATTTATGTAGCTAACATGTTAATATGATTCAAAGATTATATGATACTATGTTCTAAATTTTATGAATCCATATGTTTGATCATGTTCCATGCCTTCTTATATTAATATTTTATGCCTTCTAACCCTTGTCGTATGCTTTATCTTAATGGTTATTCCCTTACATGGATTTTTATCTCATCCCATTATTCATGTTATCCATAGGTTATCATATATAGTTGTAAGGGATAAAATTGTGTTAGGATATATGTATGAATATTAATTAAAATATGTGTTAATTTTGGAATTCTTCTTTTTAATTATGATACTAATCTCCACGATGCGTGACTTTACAATACTGGGATTGTAATTTGATGTTTAAATTGGAATAAAATCTTGTAATGATAAATGTAATAGGCTAGGGTGTTAATAATTAGACCTAGAAATATTGTTATCATAAATATTAAGTGGGATTATGTACCAAGTATATTTCATACCCTTGTTTCCAAATCTCATTAATCTATTCCATGGATATATATTATAGACTAAATTATATCCAAACTCAAATTCCATGACACATTGATGGTTGGGATCATAAAACTTATGTCATATTTTCAAATCATTGATGAAATTTTGATTATCCTTTAAATTTTCTACCATTTCCATGTCCATTTCATAGAACATCAACATTCATTCACCGAATTTATTACAACACTAGAAGTTCTACTACTCATCGCATAATAATCTTCATTTAGATACATTGGAATTTTTTAGTGAAATTTATTAGATTTTATAAACATGATTATATGAATTTGTTGATCTCATATTCCTTTAAAGTCAATCAAGAATTCTCTCAATAGCTATTATATTATTGGGATCATCATCTCATGTTACCCATAAATTTTCGAGTGATAATCCACACTAATGTTCAATTCATTATTTATTGAATGTTTGAGACTTTTCCAAATATAGTAGAAAAATATTGGATATCAATCTGATACAAAAAATAATGTGTCCCATTCATCACCACCACTTACCTAATGTATATCCTTTCATGTTGGTCAACATAAAAATCCAGTAGAATTGTAAAAAAGTTTTATTTTTTTGAATGATTGTCCCCAAAAACCCATAAAGAATTATTTTCACCCATTTATTTACAAATACTAGTGAAAAAGTATATGATTATGTTTTACCATTTCAATAGATGCATGGATAATGTTTCCATCATCCCCTAGGTACATTTCCATTCAACCATTAAATACAGACAAACTAGGAATTTTGATGTATATTTCATGGTATTTTTATTCATATTTTCCCACCAAATTTACTATTAGAGATATTAATACATATTAATACACCAAAGTTTGATAGAGAAGGTCAATCTATTTGATTCACTAAATATCTAGTTCATTATTTAATGATTTTACAGATCACATCATCGGGAGCCAATTCTTATAACTCCTCACTCATCAATTTTAACTTTATGGATTTCCCATTTTATATGACTTATACCACATTTATTTCAACATTTCCTCTTTGAGTATCATTTATATTCTCCAGAAGGTATGGTTGAGAAAACATCTAAGAATTGAATGATGAATTTCTTTCCTTTATGATCCTCATGTCCATTATTTTCAATCAATTATTATTGTATCCTTCTTAATTATCATCATTGACAATGTTAATGGATCCATTCAACCTAGTCCAACTACTAATTTAGTAACATTCCATGGGTAGAAGTGGGTTTATAATACATTATACTTGATTATCTCTATCAATATTCATTGTCCAGTATTAACCTCCTTCTATATTATTTTATATTTCGGACTCTTAGGATTTTCATATATTTCACACTATAGAAAATATAGATAATTCCACAATGTTTTCAATGTGAATATCAATTTTGTTAACTAAAGATAATGTGTTGGGTAATAATTCCCAAACTATTTCAATAAACTTGAGGAATATAATATCAATTTTTAATATTCTGTTAATAGATTTCATAATCCCTTATTTAAAGAATCATTTTGTAACATGAATGATCCCCACTAGAGTATTTCATGAGGATGGGTGTAAGTATAAGATGTATTGTTTGTTCATTAATTCCATAATTAGCTTAAATACTCTAGTAAAACATTACTCCATTCAATGTCTTATTGGTTGAAGTGTTTGAATATTGTGAGAAGTTAAAAAAATAGTCTTAATATCATGATAGTCAATGGAAACTATAGATATTGATTTTATATTTTATTCATGTTCACTCCCCAATATAATTTTCCTGAGAGTGGTCTATTGATATCCCTTTTATAATAATTCAATTTTCCAAGAATGATAGTTCCATATTCCTGAACTGAAATTTACTCAAGAATTCATATTGGTTTTCCTTTAACGTGGTCATTATCACAATAAACAAATTTTTATCATTTCCAATATTGATTTAAAGAATATGAAAATAGTATTTACAAATATGACCCAAAATATTTAGATTTATTCTCTAACTACACTTTTCATTATGTTTTTAATGTTTTCTATAGCATTAGTTAATCAGAAGGGGATCTATATAAACTCAAATAGTCCATACCTTGTTTTTATGGTATTATTGGGAATATATCACATCATAACCATTAATTTGTGGTTTCCCAACGAAATTTCATCCATGAAGAAGTAATATTCACCACATTAGTGATTATAAAATTCATGTTTTTGTTGAAAAAGATTATTATTAATTGCATATAATTTTTCAGTTTATAATAATTAGATTGGGAGGTATATCAACCAATCCATCTAAATGATGAAATGGAAATGCACACCCGACAGTGATGTACTCGGTTATATAAAATAGTTTTCAAGACTATCCTGTAACTATGTATTTAGTTGTTCTAAATCAATGTAATCCAATTTGTAGAGAATCTTTTTTACGGTCATAGATTTGGTTATAAATTCAATCGAGAACTCAACATCTCAATCAATTAAAATAACTAAAAATTATTTAATAAATATATTATTATAATCCTATATAACATTCATGTCCTAATAAATGATTTTATACACATTTAAAAAAATATAATGATGATAATATTTCTTATAAGAATATCGTATCCAATTTTGGGGAAAATAATATGAATTATTGCTATCATCGTCCTTACACTTAATGAAAATGAGAAGATGACTAGGGATGTGGAGAGTGATCTCCATCTCCCAAGAGATGATTTGGGATTTATATAATGGTAATCAATCCATTAATAATATAAAATCAATCTATACTACATATATTATTGAAATACTTACTTGGAGGTTATGTAATCAATCATTTACCAAGGAGGAGTTGTATAATTTTTGCGGAATAATTATCCCATTTACCTTTCTGAAAGGTAATTCAACCTATATGTTTTGAGTTTTTTATTAGATATTTCTACTAAACATTCCTGATATGAATGAATATATCCAAAACAAAAAAATTTATTCACTATTCTTTAATGAAATGACAATGTAACTCTCACAACATCATTTCTAGGAGACTCCTCATTTCTTGGGATAAGATAAAAACATGTATTCTCACATAGACCTGGAGTTCGTTGTTTTTTATTATCTCTAAAAACCCATGTTTTATGGAATTATCTTATGTAATTGACAATTTCATTATAGTTGAAACACATTACTACTAGTTTTTTGTTTATCTGAATCATATTTTATCCGCAAAATGTTGTGTTTATTCATCATTATTTGGCTTTGATTTAGCTGATTCCCCTCTTTTCAACATATAAATAATATTCATATTCCTTTTATATCATTTTTAGTATCCTTATTCCAATATTTATGACACACATGATGTAGTTTTTTCTTTTATTCAGAAGTTTTATGCATTGATCCTATCAAATTAAAATCCTTTTAATCATTTAATATCGTTTTCCATGAGTCCATTATGAATATAAAATCTTTTCTGAAACTTTTAGTTCACACTTTTAAATCTGTTAATAGGTATCGACTTCTCAAATTTATAACATTGTTCAAATTTCTATACTATATCCACTAAAGAAGAGATCCAATCTGATTTTAGTGTAGACGAAAATGTAAAAGGCATATATCAAAAACCATGAAATGTTTCATCATACACATCTATAGACTCATGTTCCTTTTTGTTCCATATTAAGAACCCATTCACCATTAAAGGATGAGGAGTTTAGGGAATATATTTTTTTGGAATTATATTCGTGATTTCAAAAAATTCCATGGAATTAATACCCTCTTCAGACATCATGTTTTTGATCTTAGGCCTCTACTAATCTACTTCCCCATAAAAATAAAATGAAATCAATTTCCTATTTCATTTGTTAAGGGGGGTGTTCTATATGATTCATGTTTTTAATCATAGAATTAGTCATCCAATATAGTACTACCATTGTGATCTCATATCCACCACCCATTTTGTGAGGAATTTCTTTAGCGTAATCATAAATTTTCTAATAATAGTTTTTATTATTATAGTTCCTCCCATTTTAATGGAATTAAATAAAATAATGAGATAATTTGATGATAATAAATTAACTAATAATAATATATAATGTGTGTCTATAAAAATAGAATGAATAAATTTTATATCCAATGAATATCCAAACATATGAGTCTCAATTTTTCATTCAGGATTATCAATGGTAGTTTATATATTAAATATTATATCCTAATTATTTTTCTCATGAACATCTAAATGGATTTTGATAATTTTTTGATTTTTGAATTGTATATCGATAGAGATTGTAACAAAAAATAAGGGAAAATTTGAAAATTTACACGCTAAGGTCCTCCAAAAGTTGAACATCATAAAAAAAAACCAAAATTCATTCATATATAATCAAAACACTGAAAACCAATAGTTCATATAGTATAAGATGGAGAAAATTTCCATGAGCCATGTAGAGTGAATCAAAATGGTATGATACTAATTTTTAAACTTTAAAATAAAAAGACCATGGCTCGATGTGGCCATCCAGTCACATACAAATTGTCCCACATTCTGACATCCTGACCAGGGAGCCATTGAATGGTCCCCGAGCCGGATGGCCACATGCCCTCAAGAGCACCGCCCCATATGTTATAGGTTGTCAACTAGCAGCATGGGTCTGGTAATTCAATCATATGGAGACTATACCCTCTATTATCATAATTAAACCCCAGAAAAAGAATATAAGAATTAACCAAGTGAAAAAACGTATATAAATAACCAGAATAGATCCATGACATATGATAGTCAAAACCAGAAAATACAATATTCATCTAAAAGGTAATGAATTCTATGACAATGAAAGCACAAAGTGTCTACAATGAAACTGAATGTAGAGAAACAATTACTCCAAAAAAGTTCATGAACCATGTATGGTTCCCTTTACCATTCCCCAAACCGAAATATCAATCTATCCCAATGCCTTTACAATATACATTCCTACAATAAAAAAGTCTAATCGGGTGACAATTAGGCAGCCTGAATAGGGTCTTAGTACTAATCAGTAGGCCACTAACAACGGTGTCTAAAATGATTCTAGTTAAAATATAGTGCATGCAATTTAATAATGAAATAAATAAAATTCATAATTTAAATATCTACCTCATTTTCATTTAATATTCAATTGTCACATTATTCCATGTTTAATTCATGTCTCCCATATGAATCATCATTCATTATCATTTATCATTTTGTTTAGGTTGCCATTCATATCACCCCAAATCTCACTTGAATCATCATTCATTATTTTCATTAATCATTTGGTGTTGGATCTCATTCCTAGCCCCACAAATCTTGTAAATTTAGGTCATCATGCCTAGAACTCCAATTCACATTCAGTGTAGGTCGTCATGACTATTACCCCATAATATCAAGATTTGATAACTATTTTGGAGGAACTCCATGTCCACGTACCAAAATCTAATCTATCTAAGGAGCCTTGACTAGAACGGCAAAATATCATCCATTTAATCATTAATTAAATAAAAAGAATTTTCTACATTATTCATTTACTAATCCATCGATTAGTTAAACATATCAAAGGCTATTATTTAATTCAATAATTAACAAATCATATAACCCATTAATTAATTCATAAATTAATTATTCAATGAACAAAATTCACTTTCCATAATTAATTCTTCACAATTAATTATCCAAATTAAAAACCAATAGATCATTATTAATTCTCACAATTAATTATCTTTTATCACATCATACCAACTGATTAATTCTCTCAATTAATTATATTTGGTCAACATCTTGGCAAATAATTAATTCCCAAAATTTATTATCTTATATAGACAAACATAATTACAATATCAAATATCAATTACTATATCTCAATTACAATATCAAATATCCAAAAGGTCTATTGGGAAACCCCTCATCATTTGTTCTGTGATTCAATTATCAATTCAATCACCAAGGAAATTCACTAGTTAAATCCATATTCTTAATTACTCTATTTTTTGAATTAAATTTTCAAAGGAAAACTAGAAAAATCAAAAAATCATACACAAATCATAAATCATAACTATGAGAGTTCGATTTTGACCACCTTCCTAGGTTTATTGATGGAAGTTAGAACAACTGAAATCCCCAATATTCGAGCGGCACAACGTTGTTGATCAAGATCTAGATCAAAATACCTAAAATCAATATTAAGATCAAAGGCATTAGGATCTTCAAAATCTAGATCTAGATCTAAAATACTATATTTATATTTTAACACAAAGGATTAGATTTAATAAAAATGTGAAGATACTCCATGAAAAGATCACGTAATTGTAGAGGAAAGTATGAGAGAAGCAATAATATTAAATCAACTTACCAAGAGGAGAGATGATCCTCAATACTGGCTTTTGACCTCGAATAATGGTGTTTGGATCACCTTGGAATATCTCGGGGAGGATTTGGAAACACCTAGAATTTGTGAAGCCGAATCCAAGGTTGAAAAATGGGATTCCTGGTGGGTTCATGTGGTTTTAATAAAGGATTTTTGAAATTAAGACACTATGTGCATGGTTTCTTGTGTAGAGGAGCATGGTTAAGAAAAATAGTAAACCAACCATCCAGACTCCACTACCCAGTTTTGCACTATTGGCTCCCATTGGTCACATGGTTTTCCAAACCATGCAAAAACCATGAAGACTCCTCTATCCAGATTAGCATGATTGGAACGGTTTGGTCGCACAGGTTTTCAAAACTGTTGCAAACTGTACAAATCCCACTAGCCTTTAGTTTTCCTTAAATGTTCTCCCAAATTCACCCAAATCCACTAATCCATGTTACAGGTACATAAAAACTTCAAAAAGTACCTGCAAACGCGAGTGAGATGACACTAGAAAAATCATAGATATTACAATCTCCCCACCTCATAGCGGCTCGTCCTCGAGCTTCACTCTTTAATATCTCTAAGATTACATGCAAAAAAGATTGGTCCATCGAGACCTCAGGTCTACTTCCCATTCCCATGTTTCCTCTAGAACACTTCCATGTTGCCATAACACCTGGACTAATGGAACATTCTTTCCCCATAACACTTTCTCACTGCACCCAACACACGTATCAGATGCTCCTCAAAGGACACATCTATCTCGAGATCAATATATTCAATATCAATCACATGGTTATGGTTTGGTTGATACCCCCGTTGTTGTGACACATTAAAAACATCATGCATAGTGCATAATCTCAGCCGATGTTCTAATCGGTACGCCACCGAACCGAATCTCTCTAGCTCCTCAAATGGTCCAAAAATAATGGGTTCTAACATGCCCTCCCTCTATATCCTATTGTGGCCCAATCCAGGAGACACTCAATGGAATACATGATCACCATATGAAAACTCTAGGTGTCATCTTTGTCTATCAGCATACGACTTCTACCTACTCTAAGCCGTTTTCGTACACTTTAGAGTCAACACTACCTACTATGATGTCTACGGAATGAGACTCGGTCCCAAAAGCTCTAACTCACCCACCCATAACCAACATAGCAGTGATCTAAAAGGTCTTCCATAATTTGGATCTTATGGTTCCATCTAAACTGTTGTTATAGAAAAAGTCCATTAATGCCAATTATTTCTCACATGAACCCCCAATGTCAAGAAAAAATTCTCGTAGCATATCCTCTAACACCCGTATGGTATGCTCTAATTTCCTATCTATATGTTGGTGGAAGGCCATACATAATAGAACGTGTGTACCCAGAACCTTCTATAATCCCTTAAAGATGCGTAAAGTAATGTGAAAATCATGATATGAATCTACAGTCTGTGTTACCCCATGAAAACGAACTATCTCTATCACATATAGTTCTCAAAACTGATCTACTGTAATGGTTTCATTTGATAATAAATAAGTGTTCTAATTTTGTTATTTAGTCCATAATGACCCAAATAGAATCATTCTTCATAATATTATTTGGAATTACAACCAATAAGTCTATAATCATGTCATCCCACTTCCAATCCAGAATAGGTAACAACAGCAATAGGCCTCCAAGTCGTTAATACTCCGCTTTCATCTACTGATAGGTGAAAAATATTTTTATGAACCCTGCTTTGTCCTCTTCCATGCATGGCCACCAAAATAGTTGTCGAAGTCCAGGGTACATTTTTTCACCCCCAGATGTACCACCCACCATAAATCATGAATTTGACGCATGAGTTCCTCTCAAATGCTTGTAGGCACAACAACCTTATTTTTTACATAGAAGATATAATTGTAATTTATTTTTTAGTTTGAATGTGTCTCCCCACCATCAAGGATTTTCCACAAGGCTAAACACTCCAGATCCTTTTATTACATACCTTTAATCCATCTCAAGAGTGTAGAATCCACTACTATAGATACTAGTGTCATCCTCTCTTGACTCTCATGGACAACCACATGAATTTCCACCAGCAATGTAATCATCATACACTCTACAATTGGATCAGGTACCAATTCATTCTGAGTTTTTATGCTCAATGAATCAGCCACACTATTCCACTTTTCTGGGTGTATATGACAGTTCAAAATCAAAGGACTGCATATACTCCACCCATCTTCACTTCTGAAGAATCAAGTCATGCTATGAAAAGTTACACTTTATGATTTTTTATCCATAAAAACTGAAATATTTTAACATAAAAGATAGTTTGGCCGACACATAAGAGAATTAACCACCACTACTAACTCGAGGTTAAGTGGAGGTTAATTTTGTTCATGTGGCCGCAATGGCTGAGACCCATAAGCAAATAATCTACCCCCTACATCAACACAACTCTGAGCCAGAACCCATAAGTGTCATAATACATTTTTTACTCCTCACCTGACTCAGGTAAGATCAAAATTGATGCCATTGTAAAGTTATTTTTAAAATCATGGAAAACATTCTCACATGATTATACCCAAACAAAAATTAAACATATTTCTTCATCAAACTGGTAAGCAGTGTAGGAAATTAGGACATGTTCAAGATAATTATCTTGTAATAACCAGCTAATCCCAAAATGTTTGGAATATCAACATATTTTTAGGCTTCTCCAAAGAAATCACAACCGACAATTTTTCTAGGTCTATTTCCACACCTTCTTCTGAGATGATGTCCCCTAAAACATTTACCCTGTCAATACAAAAATTACATTTAGATATATTTTCATAATGTTTATTCTCTCTCAATGAACCCAGGATGATTTCAAGTGGTTGGGCATGATCTTGATGAGCCTTAGAGTACACTATGATGTCTTCTAAAATACCACCACAAACTGATGTTTGTATGGTTGAATGATCTTGTTTATCAAGGTCATAAAATCTATCGTATCATTTGTCCACCCAAACAGAATTATGACAAACTCATAAAGGCCACACATGAACCTGAAATAAACTATTGTTATATCAGAAGTCTGAACACTCACATGATGATTCCCTGATCTCAGATCGATATTTGAGAACAAACTAGACACCTTCTGCAAGTAAAAAAAATCATCAATACATAGAAGTTGATATCAGTTCTTTATAATCATTTTTTCAACATGAAGTAATAGACACACAAGCATAAAATCCCATCGTCCTTATTTTCCAACAAAACAGATGATCCCCAAGGTGACGTACTTGGATGGATAAACCATTTATCCTCCAACTCCACCAACTGCATTGGGAGTTCCTGATGCCCAGTCTGTTAAATTCTGTAAGGTGAAATAGATATCAGTTCAGCCCCCAACATGAGATAAATAGTAAATTCAACATCTCTCTTAGGAGGAAACCCTGAATGGTCATCAGGAAAGACATCCGTAAACAATTTTACTACTAGTTGTAGGATGTCTTTCCTACCACTCCAATCATCCAGCAAAAGACTATCAACATGGGTTGTAAGCTCTCCCAATTGCGGAGTAATTGGCCCAGATCTGCATGCACGGATATCCCATTCTCCATGAAGGAAAAATTGGTCACCCTCAGGAGATAAAATGGCCACTCTCTTGTGAAAATAGTCTATGTGGGCTCGGTAAGTTACTAGCCAATCCATACTTATAAACAGATCGAAGCCCATTATATCAAGGACATAAATATCCCAAAGGAAATGATTATCACTGATCTCTAGAGAAAACCCCTTACATATATAGATATCCCTAGTTCATGTTCCCAATGGTGTATCGATATTAATCATCCCTCTTACAGACTCCACCTCTAGGCTGAAGCCATTAAAAAGGTTTGAGGATATAAATTGAATGAGAAGAACCAGTATTAAACAAGGTAGTAGATAAAGTAGAAGCAACTAGAATTGTACCTCTCACTATTGATGGATAGTCATGCTCTCCACGAGTGTAGGCTACACTGAATGTATCTATCCAGACCCTCTTTAATATGGAGTCACCTGACTTCCGTGAGTAGCACCACTCTACTGATACGGGCACTCATACCCTGAAGCACTGCATCTACTACCTCTACTGTCCCTGCCAGTTAAACTCTAGCTACTATACCTCTATGGTTTAGAAGACCCCCTTCCCACACTTTGACTCTGAGCTGGTGCTCCCTAAACACCAACCATGTGCTCCTTCCTGCATAACTTCTATAGGTGTCCCATCATTCTAAAAAACCAGCATTACACTAGTGGTCAAGAACAATGTATACAATAGTGTCTCTACCTTCAACATTTGGGGAAAAGAACATGAGAAAGATATGGAGAAATCGTTCCTCCTGACTGTCCCCCATGCATTACACAGTAATGTTTAACATCCTCATGATTTTACTTCATACTATCAGAAGGCACACTCTTAGATCGTCTAGCTACCTGTTTAATACTAGAAGCCTCCTTCAAGATCCCCTTTGAAATGAGAGCCTGATTAACCACTCATGAAAATTTATTCATCCTAATGATATTCTCTGAGGACATAATTTCACACTTAAGATTTTCATGAAATCGATTTTTCAAGGAAGCCTCATATGTTTCCCAAGGTGAAGAAAAACGCTGTAAATCTGTAAAATGATCAGAATAATCCATTATATATATGCTTACTTTTTTCAGATGTATAAATTCTGAATCCTTATCTTGCCTCAGTGTGTTTAGATAGAAGTGTTCCATGAACTTCTCAAAAAAGTCATTCCATAACATATCATCAGTCTATCCAGATCTTACCTGAATGTCTCAACAAAATTTCACTGAACCCCATAGAATATATGAAACCAAACTGGACCTCCTCTCAGCTGGAGTCTCCATATGGTCTTGTATCATCTCTATGGATTCCTTCCAGAATTCAGCTCTCTTAGGTCCACCCTCTATAGTATAATTAGAAGGGTGATGCAATTTAAACTCCCTTGTCAACTCAAACATTCTATTCTAAACCCGCCCTGGTTATCTCCTCATAAATTTCATGAAACGAGTGAATTTCTCTCAAATTTGTTCTCCTTCCTCCTCATCTTGACCAATGTTGCATCAAGATCCCTATCTGGTAGATTTTTCGATGCCATACCCCTCGATATCTCCCTCAAAATGCTTCATTGGGGCATATCTCTACAATGAAAAACACATGCTTTAGGTCTCATAACACAACCTTATAACATTTATGTAAAAGAAGAAATTAACTCAACATGTTTCAACATGTCATTTCTCTCTTTTCTCGCCACACAGTCAACACCAAGGCCTTATCACCACCCTTAATCATCTTACTCCTAGGTCTTGGTTAACAATGGTACATTAATATTCATTAATTCAACATCCATTAATTAATCACATTAACTCAAATTAATTCATTCAACAATTAATTAATTAATATTTCCTGTTTCATTAATCTAGGTTCTTATTAGACACCTATTTATTCTCATATTGCATCATTGTTTCAATATCACATAATGGAAAACAGTTCAAGTTGATCAACTTAACCATAACCCATTTACCTATGAGTGCCTAGAATTATGCATGTCACAAAATCCCAGAGTAACTAGAATGATGAAGGCAGAAAAAACTATCATAACTCATTAGGCTACAAATCAAAATTCTAAAAATTTCAAAAGATATATCACATCACACCACAAGTGCATCACCAAAGGAGAAATGATATACAACTATAACAACAAACAAAAATAACAAAAATCCCACCTTGAGAACTTGTATTTTCCCCCATACATGGGTTTGAAAATCTCATGCATGATCTCATTACCATGCCTCAACATTTCCTACTGTCATGTGTACCTTTTCGCAAAAAAATAAGACAAAAAAATATTAACTAAAAGAAAACACCTCTGACTCCACATTGTGACGTCCTAACCTAGGAACCACTGAACTATGCCCCGAATTGGTTGGCCACATGTGCTCAATCACGCCTCCCCGTACATTAGAGGGTGCCAACTAGCAGCGAGGGTCGAGTATGTCAGTATTGGGGAGATGATACCCTCTATTATCAGAATAAAACACCAGTATAAGAAAATAAAAATTAACCAAGTGCAGATGAATATATAAATAACTAGAGTAGATCCATGATATATGATAGTCAAAACAAGAAAATACAATATTCAACTTAAAGGTACATAATTTTTTGACAATGAAGGTTCCATTTGTTACAATGCAATTTAATGTAAAGACACAACGACTACAAAACAGGTCTTGAAGCACCTCTAGTTCCCTCTCCAATGCTCCAATCCCAAATAGCAATCTATCCCATGGAAATTCCCTTATCTTGTCCCTAAATAACATTGTGTTCTCAAGTTCCAATCATGCAGCCTAAATAGGGTGGGAGTACAACTCTGTTGGACACCACCAATGGTGTCTAAAACGAGTCCAGTCAAAATATAGGTCATGGAATTT
This sequence comes from Viscum album, assembly GCA_963277665.1. Taxonomy (NCBI): domain Eukaryota; kingdom Viridiplantae; phylum Streptophyta; class Magnoliopsida; order Santalales; family Viscaceae; genus Viscum; species Viscum album. Next base: position 858,950,234 of record OY728152.1, on the reverse strand, counting down.
AATAAATCAAAAAAAAACATACATAATTTAAAAAGTTATCAAATTTTCATTTAATATTTAATCATCACATTATGCCAAGTTTTATTTAGGTTCCCCATTTGAATCATCATTTATTTTCATTTATCATTTTGTATAGGTCGTCATTCCAAGCACCCTAAATATCATTTGAAAAATCATTCATTATTATACTTATTTATTTTGTGTACGGCATCATGCTTAGCACCACAAATCTCGTGATTGTTAGTCGTCATGCCTAGCACTTCAATTCTCATTCATTTTAGGTCGTCATGCATAACACCACATAATCTAATGCTTGTAAAACTACTGGGGAGTAACACCATGTCAAAGTCACAACTTCTAATTGGTCTAGGGTTCCATGCCTAGCACTAAAAATTCATATCCATTTAATCATTCTTTGAATCATAATAAATTTTCACATTATTCATTTACTAATCTAATGATTAGTTAATCATATTAAAGGAAATTAGTTAAATCAACAATTAACTAAGCATATAACCCATTGAAATAATAAATCAATTAATTAACCAATGAACACAATTATCTTTCCATAACTAATTCTTTACAATTAATTATCCAAATCAAAATCCAACACATCATAAATAATTCTCACTACTAATTATCTTTGATCACATCAGGGAACATAATTAATTCTCCCAATTAGTTTTCATTGTTCAAATTCTTGACACATAATTTATTCTCACAATTAATTATCATACATAGCCAAAAATAATTAAAATATCAAATATCAATTACTATATCTCAATAAAAATATCAAATATCAAATACAAAAATTTGGGAAACCCCCCATCATTTGTTTTGGGATTCAATTATCAATTAAATCACCATGGCAATTCACAAGTCAAATCCATATACCTAATTACTCTAATTTAGGAATTCAATCATCAAGGGAAAAGTAATAAACACATAAACTCATAGACATATAATAAATCAATACAATAGGAGTTCGATTTAGAACACCCACCCTTATTTATTGATGGAAGTTAGCCCAATTGAAATCCCAAAGATCCAAGCAGCACATCATCGTCGATGAACCTTCAGATCTAAATCCCTCAAACCAAAATTAATATCAAATGCATCATGATCTTGAAAATATAGATCTATATATATAATCCTAGATCTAGATCTTAACTCAAAGGTTTATATCTATGAAAATGGTGAAGATCCTCTATTAAAATAACATGGAAATGTAGAGGAAAGAATAGGAGAATCAACATGATGAAATCCAATTATAGAGGGGAGAGCATATATTCAATCCTATCTTTCAATCTCGAGGAATGATGTTCATTTCTCCATAAAATCACTCTAGGAGGCTTAGTAATCACCTAAAATTATTCATGCCCGATCCAACATCAAAAAATGGGTGTCCTGAGAGGTTTGGGTGGATTTATGGAAGATTTAAGAAATTAAAATCCAACTCGCACAGTTTCATGGGCAGAGTTGAACAGTTAGGGCCAACCGTGCAAGCACTGTGCAGACTCCACTACAATGTTTTTCACAGTTGGCATGGTTTGGTCGCATGATTTTTCAAACCATGAAAAACCCATGTGGACTGCTCTATCCAGTTTCATACACATTGCATGGTCTGGTCAAATGATTTGTAAAACCATGTGCAAACCATGAAAATCCCAGTGCCCTTAACCTTTCCTAAAATGGTCACCCAAATGAACCCAAATCCACTACTCCAAGATAAAGGCACTTAAAATCATCAAAACGTACCTGATAATGCACCTGCGATGAAACCAGAAAAACTAGGATCTTACACACATTAATAGCATTGATAAAAAAGAGATATTGGAGAACTATTTTATTAAATTCCCTTTATCTAGTTCTAGAAACAACACATATAAAAATACATAATTACAAAACTAGTGTCCTTGTGCATATCATATAACATTTTCACAAAAAAATTATATAATTCAAAAGATATTGAAATCAATAGTTTATTCTTTAAGAAAATCTATTTATAGAGAATTTATAGAAGATTAACATTTAGTTGAACAAAAAAATCATTTGGTTTTTTATAAAACACATTCATAATCTCATAATATGGAATACAAAATGATTATATATTAAATAAAATTAGAATAATAAAAACCCTCAAACAAGTTATAAATTTTACCATGAAATATACCATCATGTGAGAATGAAATAACTGAAGTTAATGTATAATATTTAGAGGAAACCTATGTGAATATATACTAGACCAGATAACGAATCCTAAAAAATTTATAATAATGATACAATAGATATTGAGTTATCAAATGACCTATACATATAACAGAAACACTAGTGTTTTTAAACACAATCAAGTGACATTTCTGTTTCCCAAACCACCCAATGTCATAAGTGTTAGATGATGGAAAAAATATATTAGAACTCGTATTTACAGTTATAAATAAAATGTCACTATGAATCATCTCTCCATCCATGCATGAAAACACAATTACAATGTAAAAAAACCATATTGAATTTTATTAGAGCATAATGTTTTAAAAATCACATTTAATGATAATCCATTTAAAATATATATTTAAAGATTAAAATATATCATGATATAAAATAAATTATTATCATTATAAGAAACATGTAATTTAACAAGATCATCACGGATTGAAAACACTCTGCATTGATCTCTCAATACCCAAGGATGAATCCAACCAATAATGTATTAAATGGTCTTCAAAGACGTCTCATTAGAACCTATGATTTTAATGTAGATAGTAAAATAATAAATATTTAGCATGTGTGTCAATGAATTTTTAAAAATAAAGTAAAATAGAAAATCACAACACACTCTTTCATACCACACCACATCATTCAACTCAATGGTATATGATTTCCCCAATATAAAACATGATGGGATGACATAAGAGGGTATGTGGTTCCATTACCCGGACCATGTGAAAACCGTTACAGTAAAAACCCCATCTCTACATCATCACTAAAACTACTATATTTGTTGTATGGGGACTACTGTGAAGTGAATACAACCACAACATTGATCCCAATTACCAATGTTTTCACACATCCCAACCGACACCATATGGCATGACTACCCTATTTTTTGAATAACATATGAAATTTATTACATGGTACTCTAACTCCGAAACTACTACACCATTAACATATAGTTCCCCCAAATAAGGGATCCATACTGAGAATATTAGTCAAAATAATACATGTTCTAATAAATGTAGAATCCCAAAAAATCCTCCTCTAGTACACTACATTCATGCAATTAGACTATGCTACATCATTCCCACTCCACACAATGGATAACCCCTCCATGTTGTAGTATATCATAAAAAATTAATAAATATAAAAATATAAGGAAATGATACATATAATTAACCAAAAGTAATGGTGATTAAAATTTCTTTGTAATACGTATGATTTATTGATAGTTTTTCATAATCATCCTACAATTAAATATTTATGTCCCAAGAATGTGCTTCTGATTTTGGATTCACAGAGACAGTATGAAATTTTTTCACTTCTCTCATTGACATTCCCATAAATTTTTGTTATCCTGTACACAAAACCACATTACCAATAAAAATAAATTGGTTTACTGAGATGTACATTAACATAAAGATCATATTATTAATTGTTTTCTCAACCCCAGTAGTTTTAGGATCAATATCAATATCCCCCCTTTCAATTATTTGGTAAGGATATTTTTGATACAACATCGATTGGGAATCATGGAACATGTTTTGAATTCAAGTAAAATTTTAGTGTCTATCTAAATGATACACAACCGTTAGAATGAGATACATAATCTCAATGGGGGAAATCCTTAATGCCAAAAACCCTACATACCCAACCAATAGGGTCCCAAGAGTGCTGAAATACGTTGAAAAACCTTATCATGAACCGTAAACTCCCACAACTGACATTGATGTTCTTCATTGGATTTATGATAACTATTTTATATGACCAATATATTGGGTGAATTCTCAATATTGTACATAATCTGTAGAATAAGGCTCGGTCCATACAACAATAACTCTACTAACTCTTCTATATTATACATGAGTTCTATATGGCCACAAATATAGTGATTGAAAGGGTTTTATCTTAATAGAATAATAATAACTACTATTATAGAAAATATCCTCTAGAGGGTGGTGCGTTAATTAAGATCCACTAAAATTGTGCCCACATTCCATGGCCATATCCTCTAGAACATCAAAAGTACTAATTTTAATTTTATCCATATACAAATGATATTCAATGAATTACTTAAACTTATAAAAAATCCATTCTTGTACACCCTTCTAAAACATGGATGTAAAATGTGGGTCTCTTTTAGAATAAATTATAATAGGAATCCTCTGATGTCTCAAGACCTATCGAGTGTACATGTGAATGAACTCCTCCACCCAAATCACATCTTTAATTTGGAGTAAATTATGTGATTTAGTGAGTTTATCAATGATATATAAAATTAAATCCTTCATATATAGTGTCTTTTATAAACCAACAATAATTCCTTTTGAAATATTATCCATCTTATATATCAAAATGGGGAGAGGATGAACGAAACCATTAGGTCTCTAGTGTTTAATTTTAATCATATTACATGATATAGATAATGATATGAATTTTTCAATTGACTATCTAATCATTGGACACCAATAATGACATCTCATATAATGATAAATATTTATTATACCATAGTGTAAAGACCACCAAAAAAGATTCCAGTGTCCATTAATTTGTCTCTCATATTAATTGGAATGAAAAAAACTTCCTCCAAAACAAAATTCTATAATGGGAGACATACTCCGATCACTTGAGGATTCCCTGCCATTTAGAATTTTACTCATGCAAAACATCACTATATGAAACATTATCAAGTTGAAACTTTTCAACAAATGACTAGTAATTCTGTGAAAAATCAATGGACACCATCTCAGTAGGAACATTGATTTTCCAAGATCATATTAGTGAACAAAATCATTTGATCCCTCACCTCCACTGAATAATTTAATTATTGTGTCGAAATTTTCATGATCAAAGGATCATTTACCAGTTTTACTTTCCAAGATGTATATGAAATATAAATATAAATTATATTACGATAAATAAACTAAAATAAATTTTATAGTTTGTGATTAATCTATGTAAAAATATAATACAGAATCTTATGATAACAATATAAAGTAAGATTATCCCAAAGATATCATTACTCTATGATTCGAGTATGTAATAGTTTCAAACTCATGATCTTTTGTGTGGTAGTTCGTCAAATTGAGGAACAACATGAAAGAGTCACATGGCACCAACATATCACCATAAATAATGATGCAACACATACATATTATACATGAATCACATAAAACATTATAAAATGAACCATGATCATGATGAATTAGAACATGAGTTGAGGTAAATGTTAACACCAATTACTCAAAAGAAATATGATATTTTTAACCCCAATCAAGCTTACAAATATTTGAAACTAAATCATTTATCAAATATTTGATCATTTAATTTTCATAAATATGATGTTTCATGTAATCAATGTTGTATATTGTATCATTATTTTTATTGAAAATCATTATTTATTCTTACATTAATGTGTTTTACTGTAAATATATAATTTTATGAAATTAAAATGAAAATGATGTTTTTTCTTTATTAATTTATATATAATGGATTATTTATATTTAAATCTCATTAAACTGGCTAAATTCAATTATTAATATTATAATTTTCATATAAATACATTTTTAAAAGCACCTGATGAATCTAGTTATGAAATAACATTGCTCACATTGGTAGGATAAACCCAATATGGTGTTAGATGTAGCTTAGAATAAAATAATGAGAATAATAATAATTATGATTAATTTTATATTATATCGTTATATTTTAATTTTAATAATGTAATAATGTTTTATTATTTTTTCTATAATTTTTTTGTAGGAAAATGATGTAAAGGAAAGATTAAACATTGTTTGAGGAGAAAATTTAACTTCATTAGGGATGATTATTGTGGAATACTCATTAAGAATCAATTGAGTGGTTTTTTTAGATTGTAAAATATAAATCATAGTGAGGAGTGTATGACATTGGATTTCAGTAGAACATTGTATTTTCAATGATTTTGTAAGTGAATTGGAATGGGTGGGGGAATGGTTTATTTATTGCGGAATGTAAAATATTTTCCAGAAAACTATTATGTATTTTATTATTTTATCATAAGAAAATAAATTAAATAGATTATTATTAATAATAATAATGTTTAATAATAAGATATTTTTTCATTTAAAAAATATTAAAACAGAATGGTTTCATTTTAATAATTTATTTAACGTAATGAATAAAAAATAGTTCACTAGTTGAATAAAATATAATGTTGGTATTACAATTTAGTCTAATTATTTATAAACTATACATATTATTATTAATGTGATTATTTTAATTAGTAATTCCATTTTATGTAATGATTCTTTGGAATTTATTGAGTAATTTTGAAAACACTGTGAGGTCATAAAACATAAGCTATATGAAAAACCTATATTATTAAAATTCATAAAAAATATACTCTAAGATAATTTCAACGTGATTATTCAGAAAAAAATTAAAAATTAATTTTTTTTAAATATGATGCTATAATATTTAAAATTAAATATATAAAATAATTTATTTTCTAAATTCATTTAATAATCATTATTAAAAATTTACCCATTTACATAATTTTGGTTCTATAAACTCTGAAAACATTAAATTTAATAATAATAATAATATTTAAAAAATTTATTAATTTTAAATATTTTTATAATATATTTTAATATTAAAAAAGGTTTCTTATTATTCTCAATAGTCATAATTGAATTATATATCCTATAGATAATATTAATTCACATTATTAAAAATCTACTATAATTCTAGCCAAGGTTCTATATATTTAATTTATGAAAATTTGAATATAATTTCTTACCTCTTGTTTTTTATTGTTTTTTCAATGTGTGAAAATTCTCGTAGATCATGGTGCACTCAAATTCATTTTTTTTATTTTAATTATATTTAATGTCTCACTATATAATTTAAAAATGTATTTTTTTGTATTAATATGTCTTATGTAATATTAGATATTAAATAAATAATATAATTTTCATTTCTAATGCAATGAGAATTCTATTTATATGATTGATTCTATATAAATGTGACACATTTTCTTATATTGAAATAAATTTACATATTAAAGTATATTAGGATTTTATAGTGGAACCCCTTGGATCACTTACATAATAAAAACTTAAGCACCACGGTTTGATAGAGGATAATGGAAGAAATTATGAGGATTAGGGGTAGACATTCATTAAGAATGGATAAAGATGAATTTCATGATGGAACCCAATATAGGTAAAAAAATAAATGTACAAAATATTATCTTTTCGATGATTTTAAAAAAAAATATTGAGTCCACTAAATGTCTAGTGGATGTCCACTATGATTTTAGTGGCACTCAAGTGAGTTTAACTTTATTTTTATCTCACTATGTACAAAATTTAACTCTATTGGGAATCTCGTTTCCTTCGACATTATGTATTTAAAATCAATAATGTTCTATAATCCATCAGTATCCCATATGATATTTAATAATAAACTTATTATCCACAAAAAACTCATTATAAACATTTTACCATCCCATAAATAACAATTCTATAATCAAATCTAAAAAATGTATTATTCTATTTACTATCAACTTTAAAATGTTAAATTTTAAACTAATATTATATTAATTCAATTTTATTATGATTTATTATAATAATATTTCATAACTATACCAATAATGAATATTGGATGTAAATATTTGGGGCCTTATTATACATATTGTGGTAGGAATTTTATAATTTTTTTTTCAACAAAGTTATTATTTTCAGGAAATTATATATCATGTATAAAAAATAGTTCAATTTAATATTGTTATGAAATTTATTAAACAAGAAATATGTGCTAGAAAACATTATTTATTGAAAATATAATTTTTATAATATTTTTATAAAAAAATTCTAGTTGAATATTATCAATTTTGATATTGTGTATTGTTTAATGAAATTAAATGAATTGAAACAAATTAAAGAAAATTTAAATAATTAATCACATTCACTAAATGACTTCGTAAACCATATTATTAATCACATACCATATTACCATCATTATCTTCAATATACAATACACAATTTTAATAAAAACATTATGTATATTAGAGTTATTAATAATAAGGGATATCAAAAATAACTTTTCATATAATATATCATAAAAGATAATAATTGATGATACAAATAAAATTAAAAATATAATTAAATCATCCAATGAAATTATGATTTTTTAAATCCAAATTGGGAGAGGAATAGTGAAATAAAAAGGGGATAAATAGAAGGAAAAGTAAATATAAGGATAATAAAAATAGAATCCTATATTATAGGATTTCTGATCCATAACCAAAATTTTTTATTGTCATAAATAATGTATATATTATTCATAACATGTAATTTATTATATTTTTACTAGTACAATGGAAATTATATTACAATTTATTACATTCTTGTACCTTAAAAAAATTGTTTATTATATTAAATTATGAACATGTTATCCACTAATTAATATATTATTTCTCGAATTTTTATAGATAAAAATGATATATTTGGTTCCCATATTTGATTAGTTTCAAAATGAATGTTAATCATATTCTTTAATAACCAAATGGATTTAAATTCATTGTTCCCAATATATTATTTATAAATAAATGAAAAATTAATAAACATTCAACTTTCATGAGTATGTTTGTTAATTTTATATTTAAAATATTTAAAATACCCAAATAAATATCTTTTCTTTGTATGTGGTTATATTATCATTTTTTCCATTTATATTATTTTAAATTAAAATATTATACTATTTTTCTTCTCCTTTATAGATTGTTTATTACATGAACAATAATTTTTGAATTAAGAGTTGTAAAATAACTCATACAATGTGATGTATAGAGAATATCATTTAATAAAACTAATTATGATTCTTATTTTTCATGCATAACACATGGAATTTAATAAATTTAATTTAAATTTAAATTGTTGTAATCTAATTTACTTGGATTCCTGTTAATTTTTTTATGAAATTCAATTATGAAATCCAAAATTTATATTGAATGTTTCACTTTTAAATTTTTATTTATTTATCAACTTTCAAAAAATATTTTACTCACATTTTGGGTGAATGATTTTAATTATTTAACTCTCTCATGAGTCCAAAGGAAAATATTATTGAAAGGAATTAAATTTACTCTTTTAAAATGATATCATAAATAATAATTTAAATTTTTTTTTAATTTATTAAGGAGAATATATTATTTTATTATTCATCATTTAGGGATCATGTGATTATTTTTTACCTATGATAAAATAAATTTATTATATAATAATGATCAATGAATCCGATAAAATAGAATTTTCAAATTTCTCTTAATGTAGAAACTGTTTTGACATAAAATAGTTACATGATTTCTTATTTGGAAAATCAATAAAATATTCCACCTTTTTTAATGTGTTGATCAATATATAATTAAAATTATATTCATTTTAGGATATTTATTGTGAAGCGAGAATAATTTTACACTATGAATTGAAATTTGGTGTCAATTATGAAACTAGGTTGATACATGGTAGAAATAAATATAGTTCATTCTAACATCTGTTGTTCTAAAACATATCATATCATGAAATTCATGAGATCGGAGTCTTTTGTGATTTTTTAATAATGTGACTGGTAGAACTATTAAATAATATGGAATAGAAAAATCTCTCATTATATATATATACACACACACATATATATGAATTTCACATATTTCACATATAATAGGTTTGTGAAAAGGACCATGTATTATTCATCCCATGTTTCATCAATTATTATGAGTGAGTTTAGTGCAATTAATATAATTTATTTCTAAATTTAATGTGATTAAATTTTAACCTCATATTCATATATGTCATATTCCATTAAATAATAATATATTTATAAAGAAAATAAAATAAATAATCTATTATATTATTCATTATCTGAAGGAGAAGATTCAATAATATTATAGACTAAACCACTTGTATATTACTTGAACAAAAAATGATTATAAATTTATGAAAAAAACACCCAAACATCACGAAATGTATTCATAAGAGAGATATAAAAACCATGAACCATGTTAATTATAATAATTTTTTTCTCAATACACCAAGATGAAATTAATAATTATATATTACGAAATATCTATAACCCAATTGGTTTCCCATAAGTTCCACATGGTATCACGTCACCTACTCCAAGAAACACAAAAAAGGGTCTTTAATTCAATTGAATCTAATATGTATTCACTAGAAATTAGATGTAAAAATCACATATTGTATTCTATAAGCTATTAACCTAATTACATGGTCCCAAATGACCTCTACTATTCTTCACTCCGACTCCTAATCCAATAGTGTGGTTGATCTACTCGTAAATCATTTATACCCGTTAGGATAAAAAATAAATAAATTATATATTTTGGATATATAACCACATGGACATTGGATGTAATGAATATGAAGTCTCTATGAATCCAATATATTAATATATAACCCAATAAAAAATAATATTGATTAAAGTTTACATTAGGTGATCTACCCCAGATCAATATACAATCAATTATGACAATTGATGCAACTCCAAAATGAAATCCTCTAGATATTGGTGATATATACCGATAAATACCATAATATATGACTTAATAGCCTCATAACACATGTGAGAACATATAATAAATAGATCTATATTTGGAATATATTCTCTTATCCAATATAGATAAAAAATAAAGTTTCACCCCAGCTCCAACATATCATCAAATTTACCATAAATATAATCTTTTGGAATTTTATATATCACTAAAATATTTAACCTGAATAGTATAAATAATTAATAATAAATTTCAATAGTAATAATAATAGTTTCACAATAACCTATTGACCCTTGGTGATCTCTATCCTGAATGATATTCAGAATTATACATCGTAAATTAGCTCATTGTAAAATCACCTACCTTACCCATTAGAAAATCAATGTTTTAAACCCCATATAAATTCCCATATTATGAATTAATGAAATTTTATAAAAAAATTATAATTTAATAGACAATGAATAACATAACAACAAATTTCATTAATCATAATTCTTTATCTTAGATAAGGGTTCACCATTTTCATGCATTAATAAAACATTTTCAAAATTTGTTAAATTAATTACCTAATAATGTCACACATCTTCTAAATTTAACTTATAACACTTAAAGGACCAATAAAAACACCAATAAAAAATTCGGATTCATGTATATTAATTATATGCATTACGAAAAAGTAATAAAAAAGTAATATAATCATATCTATTATGAAAATTGAATTAGGTACGCCTCTCAAGAGTATAAAAGATCAAAAACTTGATATTAACTATCAATATTATACTAAAATATAATAATTAATCTAATATTATTCCATTAAATATCCATATCTATCTATAGGATAAACAAAACCCCAATACAACTATTTTCGACCAATAATGTTTTATATAAACACCTAAAACATAAATATAATACAACCCTCTCACGACGAAGAGTTTTTTTTATAAATATGAATTCCCTACTAGTATAATGGTTAGAAAAACATACGATAAAAATAGTGAAAACATGAAGAAAATATGAAACAAATAAATAGATGAAATTAAACAGTTACATTGTTCATGAAGAGAAAAAACATCAATAGATATTTTGATTATTTTAACTATTAAAAGAATAAAAGTATATATTGGATAAAATGTAGAATAATACTGAGTTTAAGATGATTTAAATAAAGAAAAAATGTGTAACTATACTACCAGATTTCTATATTCCTTATTTATAAAAAATGTTCTGCATTTCTACATTACACCCACATTGGTAAAAATGGATAACTCATACATAATTATTAAACGTTATATAGTCATTCAAAATTATGATTAAGTGACCTAAGACCCACGAAAATAGATTAAGGGGGGATAACACCTGAGAAAAAAACCATTTTATATCCATAAAAGGTGTCAAATATTTATTGAGTATGGTCCAATATTAATTAAATTAACAATATACAACTAATAATACTCTATAATTTCATCAATATAAAACTTCTAGATTGATTGAAAAACCGATCTCCTTATATTCTTCAATTTTCAGAAGGCCATATTTTACCATTAATGGTTCATTCATTAGTGAAATATAGTGGGGGAATAATAGTTCATCAACATCTAAATTTTCATTCATGTAATTAAAATAATTACAATATTATTAGTTCCAATAATATTTTGTTATATTAATATTTAATATAATATAAATCCCTTAATGAACAATCATTTTTGGTGAATGTGGTTTTTTATATCATAAAAATTATTCTCCTCCAAAGAATCATATTCTATTTTTACATTGTATTACATTTTAATCTCAATTTTCATAAAAATCCACCAAAATATTCTTCCTCCTAACTATCTTATTTTTATCATCTATTATAAGAACATACCTATCTTATATGGTAAAAAGATCATAGAAACATCGAAATTTTATATAAAAAATAGAAAATAGTCCCTCCAAAAGTAAATATATAACCATCCATTTTGTTTTTTTCATTTGAGAAATTCTCAATGGCCTAATTCCACATACACCTGTGAAAAATTTTATTTCCAAAAGATTACTGATACTTAGTTTTCTCTATTAATGTAACCTATTATTCATAACAAAAAACTCTTTTCCTAGTTTATCCATATAGGTTCTTATAAATTCCACCACATGGGAAATATATAGACATGAAAATACCAAGGAATACGTCAATAAACTTATAATTACTAAACAAACCTTGGTTATGCCTAAGAATACATTATATTTTGATTAGATTTTGGTTCTTATTTTTATTTTAATGAATATAATAATTTTTATATTTAATAAAAGATTTCAATGAATTAATTATGTTTCTTAAAATGTTTCAAGAAAAAATAAAAAATAATATCATTTATAAGAAAAAGAGAATAATGGTAATTTTTTGTTCATAGAAGACTTTGGATTTGTATAAACATTTTATTAATAATAAATTATTAGTTTTACCCTTGATTGGAAAATTTACATGAATCCAAGGATTTTTGGTTTTAAGAACATATATAATATAAATTATTTTATCAATTAAATGTATTGAACACTATTTTTTAGTTCTTAGTGAATGATGATGATAACGTAGAAATAGATTCTAGTATTGAAAATTCATTACATTAGTATATATTATTGTGTGATGTTTAATTATGTGAACATGTAATTTTGTAATAGTAATTTGTCACTTTATGTGATTTTTTTTCAATATTTGTATGTAAATATAAAAAAAGAAATGAATTTTTAATTTTATTATAATTTGATTTTAGGGAATAGTGTAATGTGTAAGTTCGTTGGATTTATTTGTACATTATTTTATTATACACCATCATGTATTTTTGTTGTCATAAAATTGATAATAATAATAATAATAATAATTGTTGTTGTTATGTTTTGTTTATGGTTATAGGATGATTGATGGTGGAATGACACTATGTTACTACTCTATCAATAAAACCACCTATTTTTTAACATTGTAAGTAACATGACCCATGTTGTTGTGTCTTCCTTCCCAAAAACCCAATGTTTGTGTGGATAGAGTGGTGATGAAACACAGGTTAATGAGAAATTGTGTCTAGAAAGGGATAAATGATTCAACTTATGTGGTAGTGATTATTCTGAAATGAATAAGGGTTGTATAATAATAACATTTTTAATAGAATATATTCATTGGTTGATTTTATGTGAAATATTTTTCAATGATGAACTATGATGGAAGGTAGTGAGTACTAAATAATGTAGTTTTAGAATACAGAAACCACAATTAAATGATTGTGAAAATATTTAAAATCATTTATTATTACTTTAATTAAATTCATGAAAAAATTGACTTATCTATTCTAGAAATATATTATATATAACAATATATGGTCTCTATTAGATTTGTGGTCCATGGAAATAAATTAATCACTTGATTTTCTAGACCTACACACACAATTATCTCAAATTTGATATGAATTTAATTTAAAATTAAAATTAAATATGTAATGCGTGTAAAAGATTTTATATAAAATGTAGATGAGTAGTATAATATTATAAAATTACTTCACAACTGCATATAGGTATAAAAAACATATTATAATGATAAAAATAAAAAGATTAGAGATATAAATGGTGTAAATAGTATATTTTAACATTTTTCATTTCCATTGGACATTCCACATGACTCCTCCAAAACTATGTTTCAAAAAAATATATATATTGTTTACAATAACTATTTTTGAAAATAGAATACTGATTTTTGTTCATTTTTCTATTTAAATCCTGATTTTGTTGTTTTGGGGCACATGATTGAACCTTTAAAAGGGTTATTATAGAAATTGTGATATATAAACACTAAAATTGTTCACATCTGAGCCCTTAGAAAATTTGATATTTCCATTCACAACCTCATTAGAAGAGTAACACAATAATTTCATATATTTTAATAGTTTATTCCCTTATGATATCATTTTTTAAATAATTTTTTACAGACATGGGTATATTGTCTACTGGTGGACGTCATGATAAATATAACAAATGATGAACTCTCAGTAGGAAACACAATTAATATTCTGATAAATATATTTTATATGGATACTTATTTTATACCTTTATGTTTTTTAATTATATCATTTCTTTTTTTATATACTAGTAAAATATTGGAAAAATTTAGGAGAAATGACCACCTAGTGAATATGTTTATGTTGAAATTTTAGAATTATGTTGTCAATGATATAAAATTATATAAAGGTTTAATTATTTTATTCTTATGGTGTCCAATATTACGGTGAGATGATAATTCGTTATATGATGTTTGGGATTATTTTATTTGAGAATTATCAAATATGAATTTATAATCCATAATGTAAAATATACTTTTTAAAGTCCCTATTTTATTATTATGTCCATTAAGAAAAATTAAGAATGATGGGAGGTGAATTTCTATGTTTGATTTTATAAAAAATTTCTATTAACAAGGAGTTTTTATACATGAAAACTGGACACCCAGTGTCATTATTTTTTTGATTTGTTTTTTCAAATATGATTAAATGAAAATTAGATGACTAGTTATATTGGTTTATAAAAATATGGAGTTGATAGTCTACTTTTCTTATAACATGTTTTTATATTTTCATATGATTTGGATTTTAATTTCAATATGGTTTTAAATTAGATCAGTGGTAATACAATAATAGAAAAGAACATATAAATTCATTATTTCTAATACCCAGTAGTGGGATTTTGAACTTTCTTGATATGTGTTAGGAATGTGGTAGTTATAGAGGCATATGTCTCTGTCAGATATGTGCTTTCCATAACATGGTGTGATTTATCCTTTTTAGGTAAGTAGTTAGATATCTGGCTATGTGAAATTATCATTATTATAGGGTCAGTGAATCATATATGAAATTGGAAAAGGAATTCCCTCAGTTGAAATCATAACTGTTGTTCTGAGGGTATCCTAATGTATAAATAGATCATGAATTCTATCTATCAAGTATTTTTAAATGGGGACTAGTGTTTCCTCCATCAATATGTTTAGTTATCCAATTTACCGATACATATCCTTGATATAGAAGGTATCCTCCCACTTTTTTCAATTATATATATAACTTATATTTTATAATGATTTGTTATTTTAAATATATAAGGGTAAGGAAAGTGGTTTTTCTACTTTTGGTGCACTTATCATCATAATATATTATATTGAGGAGTTATTTTTATAGTGATAATGGGAATACAATTCCCTAAAACATTTTATTCAAGGGTAATTACATATATAAATTTAGTCTAAATTAGACCGACATGTGGTTTCAAATCAATTTATATTAATTTTATTCTATCATACTATATACATGACCTATAGTAACGTTGTTTGATACTATGTTATGAGGTCATGACTATTTATTTTTATTTTCTTATGAATCGATTATTATTATTTCATGTGTATAGATTTATTATTTATTAATTCATAGGATATCATATAGAGATATTATTCTTAAATATTAATGGAATCATATATGGTGTTATATATGTCAGATTTTAACTTATTGATTACATAAATGAGTAAACATTCATGTGGAGATTATTGTATTTTTTTATAATGGTAATTATAGTGGTGATTATTGATGGTTTCATATATATGGAGTGTAAATATATTCATTGATGTGTATCTTTGAGCCAAGATTTATAAATATATTTATCATTTTTCATGATTAGTTCTTTTTATATATTTCTTGTATGACCTCGAATATATATTGTTCTATAAATTAAATATAAAATGACATATATTGTTTCATATTTTTCATTGTACATAAATATATTGATTTAATATATTGAAATTCATTTTAGTTTTAGTGATTTTGAATTTAGGTTTCATTGGAGAATTTATCCATGCTTTTTTTGGTTTCTAATTTTAATCACAGACATATATCATTTTTAACATGAACATGTGGAGACCCAAAAATATATTACACTATCCATATTGGGGTCCATGAGTGCATATATCATTTTAGAGTTGTCATAATAAGAATTTATCATAGATATGAAGATTTTAGATAGATCGAAGTGGGGATTTGGTTTTGGAAAAAAAATTATACATATGTATAAATAAAATATTATATTTATATTTTCATATATAGAAAAAAGTGATAAAGTTAAAAAAGATATATGAATCATAGGAATAACAAGGTTCATTAATTATAAATACATATACAAAGAGGCATAATGATTTTACTTATTATGTGAGTTTTCTATGAGTAATTAAACCATATAATGAATTTATATCCAAATCAAAAGTGGTGATTTTGTTAGAAATATTAAAACACCACCATATAACAGCATTGGTAAACTAAGATATAGTAACTGGTGGAACGAATTACATTGAGGTATATGAACATTTATTCAAAATTCAATGATATTACAAAACAATTTGTACAATGTTTACACTTCTAGAGTACTAATATCAGTGTCTCTAGTAAAATCAACTATAATGGTAATGAATTTATAGTCACTCCAAAATATATAAAAATACCCTGTCACCCATAGACCTATATGTAGGGGAACATTTCTCCCTAAACCCCCAAATTACCTATCCAAATATGTGGATCCATGAGATTTTTGGATTTGATTATAGTATTGGTCACTAGAAATTATCCCAATATCCTCAAAAGGATTTAGTTACTCCCTTCCAAAATCTGTGAAAATAGTTCAATATGAAATTATGATCATTGTTTTGAAAAAACACAACTAATAGGGTGTAGTAACAAAAAAATTATTATAAAAGTGGCCAAATCATTTAATTAATGACATTCAAACATAGTGAACTATTTATAAGAAATAATTTATGGGAATAGTCATCACACAGTTGTCCATAAATGATCTATGAAAATAATTTCATTTTATGGGACAATTGTTCTAAGATAGAGATTTTGGGAAATTGTAATCACATATTCTAAAATTCTATCTCATACAGTTAAAAATAAATTAATAATTATAGTTTATTTCAGTATATGATATACCACCTTTGAAAATCATCAATGTAACATCAAAAGATTTCAGTGAAGGACAATTCTGCTAGTTGACTACCATAGATTATTAATCAGAATGATGATCAAGGACTTTTCTATGGACATGATTTTGAGGGTCCTAAAATTATTTATATACCATATATTTTTATCTCAATGTTAATTGAGAGAAATAATATTTATGATAAATTGTTTGAGTTTCAATTCTAGTGAAAACCATTTTTTTTGTATTCAATATCTTTTGTGGAAGATCTAATTATGAATGTTTTTTATTGAATTATTCGTCTATTAAATAAATTTTGGTACTTGAAAAATAATTTTAATGATAATCATGTTTTATGGATGGGGGATGGAATATATAAAAACTAATATGGATAAATTTATAACTACATAAGTTATTGTTTATCAAATGTTGAAATCGCATCTCATTTTACAATAAAGAGTTATAATTGGAGATTTGGGTTTAGATTTTCTCATTAGATTATGGAAAAAATTATTACACAATCTTGATGGAAATAATTTATAAATATAAAATTTGAATCAAAATTCATCTTATATTCTAATATTGTATAATTTTGGATTTATCAACATTTTTATTACACCTATTGTATATTTATTTACAAATTATTAAACGAATATGAACATTGAAGTTGAAGATAAACATAAATGATCAGAAATTATGATTTATTTTATTTCTGTTTGAATTCCTTATACATAAGGAGTTTTAACTTCATTTATGATGTTTTAAATTGTGTTCATATGAAAATAATGATGACCAACCACTTTTGACATGGAGGTTAAAGTATATACTATAATATTTTCGATTTTATCAGGATAGATAATAGAAGTGGATGTGTGGTGTGAAAATAGATTTTTTTTATTTATCTGTTACATTTATCCCATGAGTGTGAATTATTTGAAATTACATATTTTGACTAGTTAACTATAGTTACGTGACCATTAAGGTTATCATTTATCAGGAAAAATCAATCTTTGATAATACAGGGTTGTTTATTTTACTCATATATAAAAATTGAGATCATTAATATAGATTAATTAGTAGGTGATATAACTTATAGAAGTTAAAATATTTTTTCTAATAAAATTATCAAATGAAGATTGGATATGTAAATTTATCGGATAGAATATATATATATACATATCATCTGTTTGAAGTCAATATTGTGGAAAATTACACTTATTCATTGAATAATTTATATTTTATAGAAAAAAGTTTCCATGATGTTGGAAATAAATATATGTTTCCATGTGAAAAAAGATATTATTACTCCATAATGTTGTTTAATGCAAATTTTTTCCATGTTTCTCTTATAATGGATGTCAAGTGGAAAAATATATTTGTTGGATGAAGTAACACATTGTTCATTAGGCAATAACATTGGGTGTATATAGGTAGTACCATAAACTCCAATGACAACATTATTTAATGGACATGTGAGTTTACCCATATTTTAGAAAAATATTAAACGTTTTTATCATGTTATGTTATAGTGATGTGATTTGATACGATACATAATATAAAACTTCTTTTTTCTTCTATAGAAGTTATTCTAAATCATGAAACTGATTTTATAAGTATTGTGATGTTATCCGAGAGATCATTGTATAATTTCATAGTAATCTCTAAATAGTATGGATTGATAAATATTAATTTATATTGTAAATTATACAAAAACCCTCTATATATATTCTTAGTATTGAATTTTTTTGTGTGACTTACCCATTTAGTTATTATCATTCAAGGTAGATTAGTAAGTGATTTTTGTCGGAAGTCGTGGATCCAATGGTTATATTAGAAAAAATGAATTTCAAGGGATGAAAATATATGAATGATTAATATTTTCATTATTAGATATTTATTTTTGGTAAATACGGAAAAGGGGAAATATTAATATGTCCTTTAGATAGTTATTTTATCATTAAGAAGAAAAATTTATTGGCGGGGACAATGTTTTGGCCCTGGTTTGTCATATAATTGACTTATCTATTGATATTTTTCCATTTTAAATTTCATTGAATTTATTAGTGCCTATATTTATTAAGTTATTCATGGATGTGAATTAATTATTATCAATTGTAGGGTTTAATAGAAAATAATAATTTTTATATTTTACACAAATTATAGAAAAAGTCAAATTTTAATCAAGTTACAAACCTCCCAAAAATTATGATTTCTATATTCATCAGTAAATATTATTATAATAATTATGTGAATTATTTAAATTAAATTTTGATGTGTATTTTTTCATATAAATTATAAAAATAAATATTGGGCACTCAATTCTTAATTTTTTTAGATAATTGGTTTTGATAAATTATATTATGGACCTCAAATATAAATTTAGTCATTGTATTATTTATTGGGAAATGGAATTTCATTGAAACCAAATACTAATTGATAATAAGATTTTAGTTCCTAATGTATCCCTTTTCAATATCTATATTTGTGTGTATATATATATTAAATTCAATTTTTCAATGGAGATTTAAAAAGTTTTTAGTATTTATAAAATTATAAAATACAGATAAATAAATATTATATATTAAAATATCTAAAGATTATATTGATTACGAATTATGTGCTTATGTAGTACCATAATGTTTTTATAACATAATATGAAAAGTGGTCTATAATTATATAATACACCAATATTTGTAAAAATAGCCATCTAAACTATATTTTTACACTTTCTAGAGTGGCATAAAATTTGGGTGGGGTCCTTTGCGAAATATAAAATTTACTAAGGGGGAACTCCCACTAGTGCCCCTATAATATATAAAATAATTTAAAGTCCCTTAACAATATCATACTTGGGATTATTATGGAATTTTAATAATAATATTAACTATATTAAAATAATGTTACATTATTGTTACCCAAATATCCCATTTCAAGAGGGTCCAACCAATTATCCAATTTATATCCTCAAATAGTTTTCACCATATGTTCTAGCTTTAATAATTCATAAATTATTAACATGAAGATATAGTATCCAAAAAAATCCAGTCCTAAAAATTTTCATCAAAAAGAAAATATACATGTTAGGTTTTACAAGGGGGTTTAAAATCACCATACTGAACCACACCTCACATATCACCATCCACCATTAAAGCACAATAATCCAGATGTTTGAAGGATCACATCGTACATTAATCCATTTTCATCCATATTGAAATGGAATCGACTACCTGGTTGAAATCTCTATATGCTTTTGAAAATATCATATTTATGATTCACATCAATAAAATTACTATAGGATTATTGGTAACTTGAATTTTTTGAACTATTTATTGGAAATTCTATTTCAAAACATTAATAAATTGGTATTTTGGATGAATATGCTTCTTCCTGGTATTGAAAACTGTGATCTTCGCATGACTCATCATGATCTGACTATAGCAATGAAATGAATCTTCATATTTATTTTCATATTATTTATTTATCATTTTCATATGAAAAACTATGTCATATTTAGCCTCTTTTACAATAACATGTTTTACCTATGTGGAAGATATCTTTACTACTATTTTAAGTTGGGATAACTAACATATTTTATTATCTCCATTATTAAACCAAATCCATATGTACATAATATCCAATTTAAATCTCCTATAATGTATAAATCTAGATATACATATATATTTTTTCATTTCACAATGCAAACATATATTCTTATTCCTCTCTATAGTTAATCGATTATTGAATATAAAATCAATTTTTATCATTGTTTATCCATGTTACATCCCAAAAATCTCAATATATTAGTTACATATAGTCAGAAAAAACTAACAGAATACATCATACTTCATATAATTAATGTTTTAATCCAGGTTTAATCATATAATAATAGAAATTGTGGACATAATTTGTTTTTTGTTTTTATTTGAATGGATCTTCTAGTTGTCAAATTTATGAAAATGTTTATTGTAGTTATTGTTTTAGATTATATAAAATTTTATAGAAAAAATGTAAATGTTTATCTTTTAGACAAACAAGAGAATAATATTATTTTTTTCATATTAAAGGACAATAGAAAAATTATAAATTTTTTATGTACATATGTAATTATTGGTTTTCATCCTTGATGGGAAAATTAACATGAATTAAATTTAGTTTAGATTTAGGAACATATAATTGACTAATTACTCAATCTATTAAATGAATCATGATATGTTATTTGGTTTTTTGAGATTAAAGATAATTAATTTAAAATTAAATTTTATATAGAAATTTCGTCAATGTAGTATTACTTATATTTATGTGTATAAAAATCATTAGATAATTATTTAGGAGATCTCAAACCCATCGTTAGACCATTACATATATTTAATTTCCATTAAGTAAATGGTTTACATTTTTTGAATTCTTTTTTCTACTATATAATTGGTAGGATTAAAAAATAAGGCCATTAGCAAGTTATATTTTGTATTTAATTTCATTGTAGACCACCACATAATTTTATTGGTTTTATTTAAATAATTTTTGTTTTCTAATTTTTGGGTGGTCTATTATGGTAGACCGCTACGTTTCTCCATCCCCATATGACCACAAAACCATGTGTCACAAATAAGATTCATGATCCTTGTAGTTTTTCAATACATGTTGATATAACGATAATGACTCTTTTATAGTTTCGTGAATAAACACATCAACACCATGATAGTTGTAAAATCTTGAAAAAATTTAGAATATCATTTTCTTTTGGAGAAACATGTGGTTAACAAAATTATATTAACCAATAGAAATATGTTGGGAGGAGACACTGATTGAGGAGGCTTGGAGGAATAGGTTAATAAACCTCAAATATTGGCAAAGAAGTATACATCCAAATTTTTTTGTGGAATTTATTAATGGTTCATGATAGAGGTATTGTTGTATCAGTTTAATTTGATGCATCCCAAGGGGTATTTTTTGTGAATCCTTGATCCATATTGCACTCTGATAATAGAGGAGGAGTATAAAATAAATGAGTTTTGAAAGAGAGAAACCACTAGAAAATGATAGAGATAAAAAAATTACATCAATAAATATTTATTTAATAAAATTATATTAATTTTTTAATATGTATTTAATTAAATATATTATAAAAGAAAATATATTATTGATGGTTGCGTTATAGGATATATAAATATTATTCTCAATATATTTGAAATTTGTACAACCTGAATTGTCATGAGATTAATATAAATTTAATTTAATTTCAGTTATATATCATTAAAGGGAGTGATATCAGGGCTTTAAGACTATTTTAAATTTATAAATAACTAAACTCTATAAATATTACATCCATCCAAAAAAAATTTATCAAAAAACCAAAAATAAAAGATTATGATTGTTTTTGAATGAAAATTTCTTCCTCTATCGTGGGCCTCAAAAATTCCATGTGACACCATACAACCCACATTTAAATAATAAAAATTACCAGTATCTACATGAAAATATTTAGTAATAATTTTTTCTTTTTTCTCTATATAAATCAATATTTTTTGGTATATTATTTAAATAGGGTAATATTTAATTGGTATATTTCACATTCAAAATACTTAGACGACTAAATTTTTATTGTGTCATCCCAATGAATATATTACCCTACTGTTTAAATCAACATGATAGGAATCTGCCCATACAAACTTATATTCGTTCATTAGGTTCTATGAAGATCAAATTATTCTAAATTAATATATTAGACTCAGACATGTACACCATCTATTGGTGATTTTCATGGTAACAACAACACTTGAGGATCCCTATGATAGAGCCACATTCATGATTCAAAAAGTTATAATTTATTTGAATCCTTATTTTATTTCGACACAGGTTGTATATTATATTATTTTCAATTTTATATATTCGTATGTGTTTTACGATCATTAATAACATTAAAATCCTAGTAATGATTCTGGATGTTAGAATACTCTATTATGTTTTTATATATGTATATTAGTCACAAACCCCTCCCCACAATGTGTACCCCTCCCGAGACGATAATGTGAGAATGGAGATAATGACAACCAGGTCCTACCTCCAGTAGGCTCTGAGTTGGCGATAAGCACTATGGGTATAGTAAACACACAAATGGGAGGCATTACCCTCTAAGAGAACACATGCAGAAGAGAGAGATAAGATAGACGCCAACCAACTCCTACTCAAAAATGAAATATAATAGAGAACCCAAGTGCACATATGTTATGTCATGAAAAAGTACTAAAACTAGAAGGGGAAAACCCCAAGTACCCAAAAGAAAGTAAAAACAATAGCAAACAGAAGCCCGAACAGCTCCGGAAACCCCATGCTACTAAAAACCAGCCTAATATCCAACCTAATCTAAGTGACCTGAAAAAAAGTTTATATATACATAGGATGAATTTGATAGTATAATCAGTAGGATCATCCTCGAATCCTCTCATGAAAAATTAATGAAAGAATGCAAAAGCACAGTGAACAACAAGTGAAACTAACTTATCACCTAAACAGGTATACTATGTTCCCAACCTCACCATGGAAACTCTCACCAAGTAACGCATACATGAATATATCATATAATAATGAATATCAAGAGTACCCTCCTACTACTTCCCCACTGGTTTTCCGCTATGCCCCAAAGACATACATCCTAAGAATATCTCTTCAAAAAGGATTGCTCACAGACACCTGGGAGAATCACCACAATATGCACCTCAAGCAACAAAACCAACACATCCACACAAGAAAGTAACCAGGTAGTTTATGGGAGCCACAACAACTCACATAACATGTATCATACGTTGAGTATCATACCTCAAGCCATTACAGCACATACACCAAGTAAGGAACCTCAATCCATCACAGCCTATACACATTACACCTACAGTAGTCCATTGAAAAATATATCCAAAATATATGTGTTTGAATAACCAAAAGCCATTACAACCCTATACACACATATATGGGGAAAACTAACCAATGCTCCAACCAGCACACGTAACTACCAAGTGAAGAGAGCAGGGCCAAAGGGGGTAGTCAACCATTCATCGTCCCACTGGAATGTTGGGGATAACACCCCCCATGGATCAGAATCCTTGGGGTGTCCGTTTCCCTTACTGACAGGGTGGAGTAGCGTATAGAAACACAAAAAATACAGAATATACTATATCTGAAAACCAAACTATGGGGATAACCTAGTCTTAGACACAACTACAACTAACGTCTCTCATACTCCGGGATGCTACTTCTAAGACTACACATCCAATAAGCACACAACCACTTAATGTGATTTAATATATTATTTTATTACCATTTTATTAGTTTCAAATTACATTAATTAATTATTTAAACATTAATTAACCAATGAAAATTCCACATAAAATTTCATTAGCATCACACCCAAAGTCCACTGTCCCATTAAAATTACAACCTCATCAATAAGTTCTAACAAACTCCAACCCCATGGGTTTACACCATTTATTCAAATATTCATTACATAATTAATTTCCCATATTCTCAAGAATTATATAAAAGCATTCTATGCTACTAAACACAAGGGGGATCAACACGGTGAGTTGATGTACAACCCATCGAGTATTTTCCTCCTATAGAAAGATCGTAGACCCATCCTCTCTTGAGAAGTTAAACACGTAAAGCAAGTGGCATACCCCGCACATCTTAACCTCTTTCGGAAGAAGGGTAAGAAAGACCCGCTGCCTTGAGAAGTGGGGAAAAGTAAAGCAGATAATCAACCAATAAGAATCAGCAGGCATCCAACAATCACATCTATCCCATTCCATCATCCCAGGTGTCATCCCACACACCCACATGAATAAACTGATTCATCTTGCCACTCTAGGAAAAATATTCTGCCACAACCAAAAATATCCATTCCCCCATATACCAAAAAATCCATCCAGGCTCACATCACAACGCAAGCAGTAGGAAAACAAACATCTTAACAATTGGGCTCTTGGATATTTAACAATAATGAGGGTAACTCAGAACCATTCACGGAATTATCAAACAATCTGTTCTTTAATCCATCTTGAATTAACTGATCTATTATACATAGGTTCCAAATTCAGGAAACCTAATCAGTAAGATATCAAAAATAATTAAACATTCTTACTTATCCAATTTGATTAACATAAAATTACAACAAGGAGAACTATATTAATTTACATGCCTCATTATATTTATCCAACCATTATCAATTAATTCTGGATTTACGTTCGTGACAAATTGTTATCAAGAAGGAAATGCTAAACACCAAAAGAATTGATATCACACTATCTAGAAAAACAAGAGGCAATAACATACGACCGATATATATTTGATTATCCGGTTAAAATATTTATTAGGAAAATTCCATTGTGATCTAGTGGGATAAAACATGCTAACAATACAGTTGCACATAAAAGAAGAGAGAAGAAACAAATCCCATACATTAAACAGTTCTTGACTTTCTTTATATGGGAACAATCCACACAATGGGTTGTGAACTTCTCGTGACAACTACATCCACTCGAGGATTCCACGGTATGACCGCACCAAATGAAAACCCAGAAAAACTCTATTATAAGCATGGATATTACATGATATAATATTGAAAGGAGAAAAATGAGAAGATGAACCCCAAAAGAAAGATGATAAAACATACCTTATATCGAATATTGATCAATACAACTTGGTTGCATCAAAACAGAGAAGAACCAATTTGAGACGCAACTACCCCATGCCCTCCACTATATGATAGGGGATAGAGACAAGTGCTGAAGTCACAAAAAACTAATGGAGTCTATTTCCTAAGAACCTGTACACAAACACACTCAACCAACTCAATGAAAATGTGCAGAGATAAAAGAAAGAGAGAAACAACACCAATGTAAAAAGGAAACCAAAAAATTGATTTATAAACCTCTAAACATTGCATGTACAATAAAAGTAAAGCTGAAAGGGAAATGGGAAAAATACCCACCCAATTAAAAAAGTTCCACAACCCAGAAACCGTTGAAAAAAGTAAAAAAAACTAGTAGAGTTCCACACTTGATTCCCATTCTTTAACAACCACTTGTGTTCCAAGAACCATTTATCCCTATGATCCTTTGATATCATGATCATGCTATATGTAATCTTTTAGGGAACACCAAATGAGGGAAAATCCCAAGTAGGGGTGATTATAAAAATACTCAGTAGGATACCCTGATGGCTCGAGGGAGCAGTAAGAGAGGTTATGAAGAGTGAATATGTAAGAGATATAATAGAAGAAGAATCGTATGGGAAAAAGGTATATTAAAAGAAGTGGATCTACAACCAAAAATAGATATTCTAATTTAAAAAACCCATACAATGGAGTTAGGTGATCTCCATCTCACATCTCATCCAATGAAGGTGATTATAAAAAAGATCATGACCATCAGCTACAATACTGAACACCTTGGACACATGGGGTAATCATCCCTGAAAATTAATATGGGTATGCTGGGTCACACAAAGTTTCTCCCCATTGTGGGCATGCTGGGTCACATAGAGTTACTTCACAACTTGGCCATCATACTGAGGTACTCATCCCTCATGAGTACTATGGGTTTTGAGGGTCACACAAAGCCACTCCCCTCAGTGGGCATGTCATATCACACTGAGTCTCTTCCCACTGTGCCGTCGTTTCTTATCAACACAGGGTCACTTATAGGTAATCCACATAGGGTATCTTGTCGATAGTCTCCGGGACTCTATCAAACACAGAATTCCTGCACATAGTTCTTTTGATTCTGGGAGAAACCAATCCTCATTTCATTCATTACAATTCAAATTTCATGAAAACCTCCTTAGAGTATGCCAAAAGAATAACCTCATCGTAAGGTCTCCAATGCCGAAAACTAATCGTCTATCAGACACCTGGTCTGAAAAAATTGGAATTTTAGTAAATGAGGGATAGTTTTTTCTGGGCCTAGTCTAACCTAGTCAGACCACCCGACTAACTTGGTATGTGGTCCCCGCATGCCCCATCCCGGTTTGACATATCCGACTAGACCCATTTTGCATCTGATCTGGCTAGGCCCATTATTCCTTTCTAGATGGTTCCTCTAAGAAAATAATCGAGGAAATAAGATCATCCCAGATTGATGGTACCTCTGGGATAAGCATCAAGGAACTCAGATCATCCCTTCTGGATGGAGCATCTCATAAAAGCATGCCACTATAGTCATCGGGTGTCTCCCTAGATAGGCATGACATCTGAAACATTTTTCATCATATCCCAAAAGGCACTACTAAGGGTAGGATCACATTATACTCTGAAAAACTTTTAGGATATGATTATAATATGCCAAATTTCGAGTCCAAAAGAAGGATATTTGGGATATAGATGATTCATAATGTGGTGCACAGTGCATGTGGGGCTCAAACGTTGGGTGGAACTGCCTCTTCACCTGTCCATGTACCATTTCATACTCAGGTACTACACTACATATCAAGTACCCCTAGGCATGCTTGTGTACTCCTAGAGTGCATGAAATTACTAGACAAAAGCTAATGCGATCAAATTTATCATTATTAAACCAAAGTAAAAAACCATAATATTATTGGAAGGCCTCTACCAAATGGATCAGAAAACCATATAGATCACACCACTGCGATCCATGGTGAAAATCACCAAATATTAATGATTTATTCACCGTAAATAAAAATTCGATAAAAAATTCATATATTTCCACTTTACACATGAATAGAGTCAAGTGAGGCCCATGACTTCTTCCAAAAACAAATTATAAGTATAACAACATTTCGATCCATACAGAAAAACACATGTTATAGACTACACATTTTTCCAAATCAGATATTCGGTGAATAAAATGAATTTCACTGCAACACATGTGAACCAGGCCTCATGGATCCCACACCTTGATCTCGATGTTAATGACTAAAATTGTTCTGTGAATGTTTTCTGGATTGTCACGGTTATGTCACTGCTGACGGCACTCTAATCTGATGTCGTATAGGAGAGTTACGACATATGAAATATTCTGCAAAATTATTATTATTATTATTGGTGTTTGGTGTACCCATGACTCTAACCAAAATTCAATATCCAACATTTTAAATGAATCAACGGTCTTAATCACTGGGTTGTTTGTAGCTAATGGATTTTCAAACCGAGGTCACACGGGGGAGTTATGAAAAAAATTGTGTTTTATCAACAAAAGTAATAATAAAAATATTATTTTATTATTATTACAAGTTTATTTAATTTATTTTTACAAAATTCCAAAACTAATTCAACTCACCAAATCCCCCTTTGTGTGTGACACTCCATCACCAGTCGATCCCTCTTTATTCTTTTGTATTTATTTTTCTTTTAATTTTTTTCTTTCAATTTTATTCTCTCTAAAATATCCTTCTTTCACATTTTTTCCAGCTCTATCCCTTATAGAACATGTTTTTTATTTCTTGTATACCATATATACAAGTCTCTTGTCACACTCCTACACCGAAGAACAAATCCCATGGTCACACTACCTTGTACCTGCACTGGAAACCCCCCCCCCCCCCACAAACCCCAGACTGCTCTATTTTCCTCGTTGTGCACCGCCATGCCAATCACATGCCCGCTGGACTAGCCCACCACTCCATAGTGAGCAGCCACCTCTGCCTAACTTCCACAGGCCACTACGCCAAGACCATCATCCCTCACTCCACTAGGAGCTACCTCTCTAAGATTCACCTCAACATGATCCATCACATGAATCCTCACTACTCCCTCTCTGCAGAATACATCCACACTCCATTATAGATTCGATATATCTCAGATTTAAGAGTCGAATGTGGATCCATAAATCTCGGGTAGTGATCCCCACGTCTGTATGCTAAACTCAATGAAACATTTAGTTTCTGACACAATAAATTATATGGAGATGAAAAATTTGTGAATAATGCATAAATAATGAAATAGAAAAGTTCATGGTCTCTGTGTGGATCAATGTCCATGTTTTTTTGATCAACATCATTGAGAAGAACGCATAATGAATGAAATAGAAAAGTTCATGGTATCTGGGTGGATCGATGGCCATGTTTTTTATCAACATCATTGAGAGGCAATAATATGGGAAACTGAAAAATAGATATTTAATATACTTAAGGAATTTTAATTTCATAATAACCAAGGTGAAATTAATTCATCAAATTATTTTTCAATCCAGTATTTAATTTATTTTTTTAATTCTTGGTTAGCTTGAAAATTAAACCGGGGTAAGGAATCCACAACGATAAATACTACCTCAGGTTTGGATGGATTTTTGATGTAGAACACGCCTACTGAGGGAGGAGGATGATCTGTTGTATTTTTCATCGTTCGAGTTTCCTTGACCCAAGGTATTTATGTTATTCATTCTCTATTCTTCCTCAGGGATGAGTTCTTCTAGAGAAGGTTTATTCTATCGATGGAGAATTCTAGGGATTATGAGGCCAAACCCCTATAAACTGATATTTATAACATCGGATTAGTTTCAAAAAATATTATTCAAATAATTAAATATATAATAATTTTATTATTTAATTATTTTCACATGATGGCACATAAGCTGAATACCTAACACCAACAATGGTTATACACATCATAGGATAAAACCCACATTCTGAACCCAAGGGTTTCCTCATATTTGACATCTGAGTCCCTATTTGGATGTTATTAAGGTTTGAGATATTAAATGGGGAAATTAATAAATTAATTATTCCAATTAACATTACGTCAATGGGAGATCAGAACAAACGGCATGTGCCTACTCATTTTATGTCACTCATAGGGGAAACACTACTTTCCAGACCCAACTGCAATCTCAGAATTCTAATATGATCAACCATTTAAGAGTTATCCTATTTTCATTAATCAAATACCTGTTTGTAATATAAAATATTGTTAATATTTTTATACAATTTATTTTAGGAACATCTAGCCTTAAAATTTCATGTCGTCTCAGCATCCCTCTCTATAATAATATTTAGAAACAATCAAAAGTCTCATTACACTAAAACTGTGTCTCAACATTATTCAATCCTTCAATCTTTTCATCCTCGAAAATGAAAACTATGGAAACCAATTGGGATAACAAGCCCGCACATAGCTCTACCACTCCTAAGAAAACTTCTGGATGATTCTGTACTATCACAACATGCAAACCAATGGGATGGTTATTATTCATAATGTTTTCCCGTACAAGAGTGTCTCATGGTTCTCCCTTAATAATATATATATAGTGAAACACCCAATGATATATGGTCATGTATGATTTCACAGTCGGCGTAAAATAACAATGACCCGCTTACACCATTGGGAAGCGAAGGAGACAACACCCTCAACTAAAGAAACATTATACCCTACTTATTCACTTGGATCATTTATAGAGATGTTAACTTCTCTGAAACTTCCTTCACTAGATGAGCTAGTGACTTCCCACACTTCCTACTAAGGACATCTACTACACAACTGCTCCTGGAGTGCACAAGTTATAGGGACTCTTCCACCATTATTCTTCTATGATATATGGGGTACATATGACCATGTTCCAGAGAATGGTAATGCTAATATATCCTATTTTGAGATCTTGTCATCTGGTGTATGCTAGCTGCAACAGATGCCTCTTCTCTTTTGTGTTCACTTCCAAAACATGATGTGTGGTGTTCCCTTGAAAAAAGCTCTTTGTCACTAGTTTCTGCTCTAGCACTATGACATTGGTGGGGACTCACAAGGGTACAATGATAGCAATAATCTATCTTATGAGTACCATCTCTAAAATTTGTGCTCAGAAGTAACCCATATAGATCATATACAGAGATTAGTGTGCAAGGTTAGTGAACCTAGTCACATACTCAATCACTATCATCCCACCCTACTGTAATAGGAGGATCTACAAAAGTTAAATGGAGTGCAAGAAGTAGGGGTAGAACTCCTCATAAAATATCTTCTGGATGTCTTCCCACAAGTGTTATGACTCATCATGTACCTGTGTAACCAAGCACCACCAATGCATAGCTAATCTATGGAAAAATATTGTTGTCAAAGACAATATCTAATCTACTGGTGTCCACACAAGTCTAAAGAGGAAGTCCACTGACTATAGAAAATCCACCATTGTCTAAGGGTCTGGGTCACCATGGAACCTTAGAGGTCTCTTGCACATGAACTAGAAATGTATTCTTGGCCAACCCATGTCCTAAACCCACTCTACAAGGCATGTATATAGCTCAACATGTGGAGGATCTACTACCTATCCACTTAGAGGAGAGAGGTCACATGATGGGTCATGAAATAATGCCTCATTTCACACAAAATATTCATCACCAACTGAACCTATTATCATGGATGAATTTTGTTAGGGAGACATCATGAATGTTTTCAAGGAGTATCACTGAAATATGAGAATATCTATATATCAAAAACAATGGGGAGATGAAATGATAAGGGTAGTCAAAAACTCAATCCTATATGATTCATGTAAAATTGTTCCTGGCAACAGGTGCCTAGGGGTGCCGAGTCCACAAGTGGGTAATTAGGTTCATTGTGAATGGATATGTAGGCTACCCATACCATCACTCGACTCCATGGACTAAGAGCCATTCTTACGACACTTCTAAATTATTGTCATAAACCCAACCAAGTTATTTTTTGGGAAATGTCTACACAACTTCTAATAGTCTAACCACCTCAGATACCACTTTTTCATCACATGACCCAATCTGGGGCTCATGCAATAACTACCACAGACCCACCTCCATTAGCCAAGGGCTGGAAACTAGCACTGAAGACACAAAAACATGGAGAGTCCTTTGCCTATGAACCTATACACACACACATAGACATCCAAATCAATGATAATGTGAAGAGAGAAAATAATCAGAGATACAACACAACAGGAAAATGGAATCAAAAAATATATGAATTGAATTAAAAATAGTACAAGTACATGAAAAGTAAAGGTGAAACAAAAAAAAAAGGAAAATGCACACCCTGTTAAAAAATTGGCACAACCTGACAATAGGTGAAAAGGTAAAATCGATGGGAGAGTCCCGCTATTGAATCCCATGCTATGACCACCGCACTCGGTCGAAGAACCTGATATACCTAAGCTCCTTAGATATCACTATCAACATCTCTTTCATCTTCTAGTGAACACAAAAATGTCGGTAAAGGTCATGAAGGGGAGAGTATACAAATACTCAGTATGATTCCTTGAAGGCTCGAAGGAGAAACAAGATAGTTACTAAAGAGGGGATAAATAAGATATATGATAGAAATAGACCAGTATGGGAATAAGGTATAGTAAAATGTGTGCAGATCCACCCTACAATAGACAAGATCATTCAAAGGATACCCAAATGAGGTAGTGGTGGGATCTCCATCTCATATTTCAGCCCAATAATTTGAGTATAAATAAGAACAAGACCATCAACCACAACACAGAACTCCTTGAACAACTGATGTACTCATCCCTGATAAGAAATGCTGGTATTATGGGTCACATAGAGACGCTCCCCTCCGTATGCCTTCTAGGCCACATAGAGTCACTTCCCACCATGACCATCATACTGAGGCACTCATCCTTGATGAGTATTGGTGCTCTGTAAGGTCATAAAAAACCTACCCTCAACGTGGGATTTATGGGTCACAAAAAAAATATTTCCACTATTACATCATAATTGATCCTCACATAGTCACTTTTTTCTAATCCACATAGGGTCTCTTTTCAACACTCTTCAAGCCTTTGTCATTAATAGGATTCCCGCACATAGTGTGATTGATTCTAGGAGAAACCACAACACATTTAATTCATTATATTTAAACTTCCATTAAAACATCCTTAGATTATACCAAAAGAATCACCTCATCACATGGGCTCAAACACCGCAAAAATATCACTAATCAGTTTACATTATTGAATGACATTGACATTTTAGTAATTAGTGGTATATAGTATTTCGTCCCTATCCGTTTTAGTTGAACTAACCTAACCAACCCTTGCCCAGGGGCCCCACATTCTTTATCCATGTTCGATCGATAAGAATTGACTGAATACATGTATACACCATCTTGGCTTCTCGTCTAATCCCATGGTATTGACTAGATGGTACCACTTGAAAATGAATCAAGGAAATCTAATCATCCATGAAATATGGAACCTATTGGAATAGCATCGAGGAACTCTGATCTTCCCTTCTAGATGATTTCTATTAGAAAATCACAATGTTGTAGTCTTTGGGTTCCACCTCAGATATGCGTCACATCCGAAAAATCCTACATCATATCCCAGAATCCACTATTGAAGGCACCAATGCATTCTATGTAAAAAACATAGGATCAAAAACTCATATGCCTACATTTGAGGAAAAAATATGGAGATATGAGATATAGAGGATTCACAACGTGTTACACAGTGGTTGTGGGTCCCACTCATTATCTTGGCCCACCACTTTACCTATTTATTTAACATTCCATACTCATGTAAAAAACAAAAAATCAAGTACCCCTCAGCATGCTAGTATACTCATAGAGTGAAAGATATCTCTAGCAAGAAGCTGACAAGCGAACATTTCTCCATGCTAAACAAAAGGAAGAAAATGTAATTTTAGTGGTAGGCTTCCCCAGATGGCCCCAAATAACAACAAGGATCATATTGTTGAAATCCATGGAAAAAAATTCCCAATATTGTATATTTATTCACCCAAAATGTACATGCACAACAAATGTCGTATTTCGCTGGATTGCACTTGAATAGTGTCACAAGATGCCCATGCCTCGGTCCCAAAATAAATTATACAGATCACAACATTTTGATCCTCAGAAAAATTACAAAATATGGACTACCAATTTTTCCAAAACAGATACCTGGTAAAAAAGATGCCTTTCACCATTACCTGGGTGAACCGAGCCTCATGGGGCTCACGCCTCAATCTCAGTGTAAACACCTAAAATTTGATTTGAAAAGTCTACCTTAATGTCCGGGTCATGACTCCAGTAAGGACTCTCCAATCTGATTTCATATGGGAGAGTTACAACTGATGCCATATCCTGCAACAATAATTATAATAATATTATTATTGGGGTTTCATGGACTCGATTCATGAACCAAAATTTAATATCCAAAATTGGACTTGAATCGACTATCTTAATCCCAAGGTCACTATGATGATGGTTGTTTTTTCAAACTGATGTCGCATGGAAGAGTTATAAGTAAAATAGTGATTTATCATCAGAAATAATAATAACAATATTTTATTATTATTGTTACTTTTTTATTTAATTTATTTTTCTATAATTCTAAAACACATTCTAGAAGTAAATCCGCATTTGCGTGAAAGTCTACTTCACCAGAATCTCTATAATTTTTCTATTTATTTTTCATTTAATTTATTTCCTTTAAATTATTTCTCTATATAGTCTAATTATTTCACGATTTTCCAGATCTAACCCTTATTACACACCCTTAGAAGTTCTTATAAACCCTATCTTCCAGCTGCTTAACATGTTCCATCACCAGATAACATGTCCCGTTCTCACACCATTATGTACCTACATTGGAAAACCACTGCAACACCTCGTCCAACTTTGTGGTCCCCATCATAATCCGGAGCGCTAATCGCATGCTTACTGGGCCAAACTGCCACACCATTGCGAGATGCCTCCTCCACCACGCTACCACGGGCCACCATGCCATAGACTGCCCTCCATCTCTCTAATTGAAGCCACTTTCCCAGAACCTTCCTCTACTAGAACCCTAGTTGGACCTACACTGTGGAATCCTTTTGTACGCCATTTAATCATCAATATAATTAATACCGAGTTGATGAATTTGGATCTGTGATCCTCGATTTGAGATCCCAATGTCTACATGTCACCTTAAAAAACATTGAGTTTCTGAAGCACTTAATTATTTCTCAATGAAGAACACATGAAGAACA
Source organism: Viscum album (assembly GCA_963277665.1). Taxonomy (NCBI): domain Eukaryota; kingdom Viridiplantae; phylum Streptophyta; class Magnoliopsida; order Santalales; family Viscaceae; genus Viscum; species Viscum album. The sequence goes on along the minus strand of OY728152.1, from coordinate 858,914,539 downwards.
TTAGAAGAATGAAATTGAAAGGATCATGACCTATGTGCGAATCCATGGCCGTGATGGTATGTCCATTATCATTGAGAATCAAGTACATGAAGAATTTACAAATAGATATTTATGAAACTTCAATAATTTCAATTTTAAGATAACCAAGAAAAAAATGATTCAACCAATTGTTTTTTATCAGCAAGTTAATTCATTCTTTTAATTTTGGTTCATCATGAAAATTCAACCAGGGTATTGGATACAAAAATATAATTATGACATCAGATTTGGATTGATCATTATTGATAGACACACCTACTAATGGAGGATGATGATCTATCACGTTCGTCATCATTCGATCCACCTTGAGCAAAGGGTTCTCCATTCGTCGTTCACCACTCTTCGTTGGGGATGATTTCTTCTAGAAAAATATTACACTCTCGCGAGCGAATGACATGGATTATGATTACAAACCCTTATAACCTCATATTTATAGCCTTTGATTATGTTAAAATATATTAATAAAATTATTAAATAAATAATAATTTATTTAATTAATTATTTTTCAAAGTTGACGAATAATCCAAACACCCGATGCCTACTATGGTTAAACCGTGTCTAGTGTAAAACCCATGTTCTAGACTCAATGGCTGCCTCAAATTTTTTATCAGAGTACCTATACGTTATTTATTCAGGATTGAGCTATTAAATAAATAAATTAATAATTTATTTTATCCATTTATCGTACCTCCAATGATCGAGGGGACTGAATATCCCACACCAACTCAATTTATTTCATGCCTAGGGGAACCACTGCGTTCCAGACCCAATCGTGGTCTCAGATTCCGGATATGATAAACAGTTTAAGAGTTGTCATTTTTATTTTAATCAAATGTGTATTCATAATAAAAAATATACTTTATATTTTAATAATATTATTTCTGGGCAGATTGGGCCATGTAATTTCACGTCTTATCAGCATCCCAAATGGAATAAAATATTTAAATATTACACTATCTAATTAGGAAAAAATCATGTCTCTATAATGAAAATGGTGTATCTAGGTTATTATCATTCCAAAAGAATAAAAAATATATTATTAATAATTATTAGAAATAATAATGTTGAAATACGACTGTACAATAGATTTTAGTCTATCTTTTTATCTTTTTATCTTTTATCCTTTTAGTCTATCCCCTTTTAAACAAACATTTTTACCTTAACCAGAGTAATTAGTTTTTACATTCCTCACTATTAATTTTTTAAATCATAATTTAATTGGAATTTAGTATAAAATAAAACATATTCTAATTAAAAATATTGTATCACATTTATCCAAATTCAATTAATAGAAGTGGAAAAGTAAAATTAAATATTAATCTTATAGACACGATTATAATGGTTTTTTTCATAGAGATAAAGATCAAATGATTACAAGGTTTATTATATCTAAATTCAGGGTGAAAATGAATCTAATGAACTGAATTGTATTAATAGATATATAATTGTTCAAATTTTAATTTAAAAACACGTTATGATATTAAACTAATTTTTAAATAAGTTAAATGAAAATTAAATATTCAATTAAAATTATGTATTATTTCATTTTCATCAAAAATTTATTTTTTCCAGAAATTATCAAACAAACACCATAAGATAATATTGACATTATGATTTCATGAAATATCATTAAATTTTCAAGTATAATTTTTAAAATTTATAATAATTAGTTTAACTATATGATCAAAAAATGGCATCAAAATTTATTTGTAGATAAATATAGTTTTTAAGTATGAAAGTAAACATATTATTCTCTATTATAAAGAGTGCATAAAATATGAATATTAGACAACTGATTTAATATATAATGATAATATTTAAATAAATTTTGTCTTGAATAATTTTTATTTTAATTTAAAGATATATTACATTTTTGTGCGAAGAAATACTATTTTTTTTTAAAAAAGTCTCACTTTTTTCAAAGGGTTTTTAATTTAATTATTAAATAATTTTTCACTAAGGAATAAATTATATATATATAAGTGAAAAAAATATTTTGATCATATAATTATTTCTATTCATACCTTTGATTTCAATATCTTTTTTATAACTATCCAGTTGAATAATAATTTCATAACTGCTTGTCATGTTTCTTTGAAACATGGCGTTGCATGTAATACAAAAAAACTCAGTGTTACATGTAATTCATGATAAAATAGATGTTTCATGAAAAATAATATATTATTATTGTTTCATGTAAAATTAATTATCTAAATTATAATTTTTTTTAAAAAAAATATTTTAAAATTTCTTGGGGTGATATAGATACCCCTCAGGACTGGTGCTAGTCAGATGGCATATAATGGACAATTAAGTTAACCTCTCCTCTACTCATTTGTCCACAAGTTTCCATTGAAGTGGTATATATGTAGATATATTATTATGGTAGTTCTAGGTAACATCTATCACTTTTCATTATTCTTGTAACTATATTCCATTTCATATAATTGTGGATTAATTTCTGTTATGGTTTTGATAGAGATGTCATTGAATTTTGGAGAAATTGTTTAAAGAATATGCGTGATTGTAATTTACTTGTCTAGATTATGGAATGTAGTTATTAATTCACATTGTTTAATTGTAATTAAAATAATATCTTTAACATAGTATTTATATCCTATGGATTTAAAATAAAACTAATTTAATTGGATTTTTTATCCATCCATGGGTTAGGACGCCCGTTTGATATAATATCAAAGATGTTAATAGACCCTGAAAACCAATTTATTTTGAAAATGAAATTTTCTTAACACATATAAAGTTTTTCTAAAATTATTACTCTTAAATTATGATCAATAAATTAATGAACATTTTCCATAATTAATTATTGTTTACTAATTACATGTTTTAGATCTCCAAGGACGTGACTGTGTATGGTCAATGAGTTTTTCTAATAGGATGAGGCTCTATAAATCCAAACAGAAGCATTAATAATCTCAACAATGATGATAAATATTTTGATATAGGAAATCCCTATCATAAAACTGTATTTATATTTTTACATCGCCATTGGTGTAGTGGATGGGGACCGATAAACCTGTAATAGAGAGAACACAAGTTTGACTATTTTCTAGTCATGGGATTTGTTCAGGGAATCACATTGGATGTCTGGGATGGTATGATGACCTCATCACCAAGGGAAATTGTAGTGCATTGTGGTAAATTATGATATAGGTAGATCTTGTTTTGAGAAATGAATAATATAGTAATCTTTGTGTTTTTCAAAGATGATTACTTAGTTGGCACGTGAGTTAGTGGTTGAGTTCTTTGTGGCCTCACTAGAGAGATTGGATAAAAGGCCATATGATGGGTATTATAAATAGTTATGGTATAGATTGTCAAAATAATTATAAGGGAATTGGGTAGTTCATAGACCACAATTGTTTAGTCCAATATTTCATTAGTCATTTGGGTTTTGTTGTCCCTATACATAGACCTTATCAGTGGGGAAATTATATGAGCATATGTATGTGAGTGGTTATTGAAAAGAGGACCATTGTATGATATGGTATTATTTTGTCGGAATGGGTGGACCTTGGGATATATTCTTGATATGTTCCTCACAAGCGTGTTTGTGTGTCTATGGGGGGCATGAGACATAATCATTATATGTTATTTTTGTACCAATATATTATATTTTATCCTCTATAAATGTATTTCCTTTGGTGGTTTTGAATATATATAAATGTTATGTGTGGATAGTCATGGATTTTTTTACAAATATCAGGGGATAATTTATAGCATGTGATGTTGATGAAAATAGGCCTTGATTTAGGGAAAAGGCCTGATATCCTTGATTCTTGGCATATAGTTACGATGGTATGTGACAGACTTGTGGCCCAGATTGAGGTAATTTGGATATGTTATGTCCTGTAGGATTTACTGATGATAAATATGTTGGATTCCAACATTGTTTTCTAACACCATACACTTGGATATATAACTTATCAGATGTATATACCTGCCTTGGTGCTGACCCAAATGAATTATGTTATGAATCTATTTATGTTGTGGAATAAAAGTTACCATATTAGGGTGTCATGGTTTCAATGTTATCACCCAAAGACTAGATGTATGTATGTAACCTTCAAAGTGACCTTGTTTCATACATATCTTGCATCAAATTAATAATCATGTATCTTTATGTATCTCTCTTATTTAGGAATACACATATATATTAATGTGTATATTAGTGAAGCATTGTGAGACTATATTATGTTTATACTCACACCATGGAAGGGAATATCATGGAATGGTCAGCAATAATGTTTATTTTCATGTTTTAGTATAGAGTTAAGGGTTGATTTGGATTGTGATGCTCAACGGGTATGTAGATATGGGGATTGGGATGAGGCTCAGGGATACCAATAGATCCTTAAAGAAAATTTTATATTATTTTTATATATGGTCGACCCTATAGGAATCCATTTATATGTATCTATTATAACAAAACATGTTATATATTTGTCTTCCCTGAATTTACTACATAATCTGATGATTTTTATACATTATACTTGTTTTTTTGGTATCATAACATATTTTAGACTCTTATATGAGTTCAATGACATCAAATAACTTTCACATTCCTTAATTATATTTTAAATACATAAATATGAACTTAATAAAACTCAAATAGAACATGAGGCCTATTAGGTATTCTTAATTATATATAAATAATTATAAAATAATACATGGGTATAAAATCATTGTTTAAAAAATCCAAAACATTCCCCTATAATCCTTGGATCCTCTAAAACCACACGAGATAACATAGGGTTGTACATAAGAAAATGGGGCGTTATAAATAACATGTAGTGTAACAAAACATGTTTTAATGAATTATAATTCTCAAGTAAATTAAATTTATATAAATTTTTTATTAAATGATGCATTGAGTAAGATATCATTAAACAAAAAAATGAGTTTCTTTGATATCTTCTATTACATGCAACACTGTGTTTTTGGGAAACAAATATACTAATAATATTAATATTTAATATATTTTCAATCCATTCTAAGGGATGATATTAATATTATGAAGATAACATATAAAATAAATATTTTAAATTCATTTATTATTAATCTATTGATGTGAAATAATATAAAAATCATAAAAAATATAGAAAAATATTTCTAGAGACAAATAGTTTTTTCTTAATTATGGGTTAGTCACTCTTCTTAGAAATAATTTAAAATTAATTTTTACCATATTTTTAAACATATTTTTAAAATGTTTTTTAAATTTTAATTTCAAAATTATCATATGGAAATGTATTGGTATTTTCCTATATAGTTAAATTTAATGAATGAACACAAAAAAATATCAAATTTCAGCTTAAAACTGCATTTTTGTTTAAATTATTTTTAATGTTAAGTAATATTTTAAATTAATTTTAATGTTAAATATTTTTATTTTACATAAATTCATTCAATATATTTTTTTAATTAATTTCATATACGATTTATCACGAAAACAATGCAATCTTTGTATCATTTTCTTTTTAAAAACCAGCTTTCTTTTCACTTTTGTGGGATATATTTCAAATTAAAATTGTCCACATTTATGAATGGAATATATATAAATTCCATATTTAAAATCAATATAATTCATATTATCTAATATTAATGACTTTTTTTTTATTTTACTAAAATAAAAATTAAATCTGGTAAAAATTAATAATAATATTTAATGAAAAATAAAGTTAATGTGGTGTTAATGTAAGATTATATGTTTAACATGGAATTAATAACATCAAAATTTTATTTTATAGAAATATATTCACCCTATAAATCAAAAATTTTAAATATATGTTAATTTAAAATATTATTTATTGGGAATGAAATTACAAATTTGTAGTCTTTTTTGAAATTTCTATGTAGTTTGGATGTGGGTTACTTTCCCCCACATATAAAAGTCCGCCACCACATTTAACATATTCATTTCTCCCCATCCATTTAGATTGAATATAACATTACAAATTATGTCACCATAATCAATAATTACATTCTGTAGCTTTTGGTCCCCCAAAAATACCCACAATCATGTCTTTAATTAGATATCCATATGTGGTTTCTCTTTTAGAAGGTAGTTATATCAAAATATATTTCATTTTAATTATTTTCTTACACATTGAATTATGTATTAGAAATAAAAATACAATAACACATCTTTCATACATATACTAAGATGTTATTTTGTTTATGTTATAAAATTTATCCATCTCCACATCTCTCAAATTGTTACAAAATCATCATTCATATATTCGGTGGACTACCGCCTCACAAATTGATGACATTCATTTATCAACTAATAACTCTCATATTTGGGAATAATTATATATTTGATGTTTATATTATATTTTTATTATATTTTTATGCTTATTTACCTATAATATAATGCATAAATTCATTATTTCCATTTTTTGGGAATAGTATAATGCCAATCGTGTGTACAATGCACTACTACCTCACAAAGTAATGTGATTTGTTTCATGAATTAAATATTAGGTACTAAGAATATATTTTTAAGAAAAATGTTTTAAATGTGACATAAAAATATATCATTAATTGTAATATATTATATAACTTTCATTCTTTTAATTAGATATAAAATGGGATGATCATTCATTTGTATTTACAACCTACTGTCATTATGAATATGGTATTTCATTAAAAAACATTATTTTTTTGGATAATTATAAATATATATAATGATAATATATGATATTAATATAATATTTAAAAATATATGGATTATTATTTAATTATCAATTTTTTAGGGAAAAAAATTATAAATCAAATCATACATGAAATACTATGGACTTATTGCTTGAAACATAACTTTAACATGGAATTACAAATAAATGAGTTGTAAAATAAAAAATAAAGTAATATATCTTATTATATATAAAAATATTGTTGTTTAATTGTTCTATAATTTAATTATATTAATTATAATGGTGTTTCTATATTATATGGTGTATGTCAAGGCTTTTGGTAAGGATTTATGTCTGACTTTTTACCTATGTGACAAACATGCCAAATTGAGCACCCACTACATTTATGTTGTGTATTTAATTCCCAAGAATGTATGATATGATATTTTCCATAATATTAAATGGATTTACATATCCTTTTGGGTATCCCTATTTTAAGGGTCTTATGGTTTAAAATTCAATAAATCATTAGTGTAATTTTTGTCTCAATTTTCTTAATATGAGAAGAAATATATGCTATGCACATATCCTATTCTATGTTTTTTATATAAATCCCCTTTGAAATTTTATAGCAAGAATATTATTCTTTTTATTTTATATGAGGGTTCATTTATAGATATTTTTTCATGGGTATTAATATTCAATGATAAAAATGTGGAATGATTTTAATTCTACAAAATCATCGCTTCTCAGGATTGTTTATGATTATTATTAAAATAAAGAAATATTATGATCTATATATAAAGAAACAATTGAAATTTCTTCTATTATTTTCATTTAAGTAAAATATAATTTGTACCTTCATTTTACTCCCATTCTATACACATGATATTAAATTATTTTTTTTTTGGAAAATCATGTTTTGGTGAAAAGGTATTTTTCATAAAAACTCATTCAAAAGAACAAAATTGGTCTCAATTTATTTTTAAATGGTTTTTCCTGTATCCAATGATGAAAACACAATTTTTAATTAAATTAAAAAATTAATCCACACATTAATTATTACAAAATTTATGTAATTTTTCGACCTCATGAACGATAATTTCATAAATATTTAAAATATATGTTTTAATGGTTAATTTCAATGAAATTGAATTTAAAATTGTCTTAAATTTAAAAATGTTAACTATTTCATATAATAAATTACTATTTCATCAAATAAAAGTTTTAAATAATCCATCAAAATCATTTTCAATATATTATTTCATCTATTCGTGTTTTCTATTTGTATGAGGTAAAACATCCTTGGATACAAATCATAGTATTTATTTGAATGGTTGATAATTCTGATGTAATGATGTTTATTAAACCCATACCAATTCCATGATATATACCATGTGTATATTATTATTAAAATCACTTCTATTCTCTAGGTATTCAATAATGAAATTATTATAAAATATTTCACATTCGCAAAGTTAATTATATGATGTAATGTTTATGATTCCTATTTCATTTAATGGGTTATGATATGATAACTATTTTTGATATTTTTGAACCATTAAATATGGTTTTCATAATGCGAGGGGAAAAACTTATATCCACATCCAATACCTTTATTAATGATTTATAACTCATTAGATAAAATGGGAAACATGTTATTGGGATTGTTACTAATGGGACACAGGTGTGTTTAGATATACAAGGGAAATAGGTATGTACTAATACATAATGAAAGGCATGTGTGTATTTATTCAATATGAGTAATATGTGTGTATAGATCAACTAAGATTAATTTTTGTGTCCTGAACCACTATATGAAATATGTTTTCATAACCCATAAGGGGTAAATAGGATATATGGAATGATAAAGCATTTTGATAGAATATATAGTTAACATTTATGTATGAAATATTTCCTATATCTTTGATTGATATACATAGCTATGAAATCATCTAGGAGTTCATTATTGATGTATGGTGATTTATCACCCATATGGGACATCATTTCAGAGTTGAAAATTTTTATTCTATAACTCGTGTTTATGAACTATGAATGGTTAGGTATAATATTTATAATTATAGTACAATCAGTTATAGGTAATAAACCCATTATATATTTATTTTTATTATATTATGTAATTGGGAAATCCTAATCATGTTTCGAGAAGATTACGAATGTTTTTGTGCTTTTTCGGAGGTGTAGGCTAAGTAGAATCCATGAAACACCATCACAGAAACTGTTAAAAAGAAATATAGGTAAGTGGGTAGGCACATGGTTTTTCATATGGTATGTTCAAACCATACAAAAATCTTGGAGAAACTATTCATTTTTGGATAATGGGGTTTATTAACGATAGAACACAATTTTTCTAACTATGGGTGCCATCCATGAAAGAAGAGATTGGATGTAGTGGAAAGCATGAAGTTTTCTTAACAATTTTCTTTAACTGTGAAATGTTTAATATTATATCAGGATTCTATAGATCTAATGTATTTTATACCCTAAAGAACTCTTTTTTCTATTAATATGATCATAAATATATTTCCACACACACATATGGATGTGGAGACCATTCCCTTAAATCCATTAGAAAAATGCTAGTGAATGTTGTGTAGTTAAAGGAATGAATCCATTGTATGTTCTCGTTGATGGTCGTTAACCTTAGATTCTCCTTTTTCAATCTCATAGAATCACGAATATGGATATATCAGGATTGATTAATGTTGTGTTATGAAAATAAAGATGAGATGTTGTTTTATTGGTGGTGGGGAATATAGCCAAAAGTCTTTTTTTTGAGTTTTAATCAACATTTTTGAATAATTTGTTTCATTATTCATTTTCAAAAAAATATAGGTGGTTAGATTCATAGTCAACTTCTTTAAGATGGAAAATAAAATCATGATTACATATTGAATGAATTGATTGACTTTTATTTTTGAATTGATGTGCAAATATTGTTAGTAGAGTTATTTACTGATGGTTTGTTAAATTTTTGAATTTCTCAATTTGTAATGTTTTTTTAATAATTTCAAATGATTATTTAATGGATGGATTTTTTAAATTGATGTATATGGTTTGGTTGAAATGTCTTCAATAAAAGATTTTTTTTATCAAAAAGGAATGGAATGTTTTATTTTTATTGGTATTTTTTGGAATGGTTTGTGTGTGTTCATGTGTATCTGGGATGTATAATTTTATGATATTTCAATTATCATAAATTGTAAGGATAATAGTATGAAATTTATGTCATCAATATGGATCAACAATTTATTACTTGGTGAAAAGATGACTCATCACTCATGATTATAGGTATGCCTATAGTTTCTAGAATGTTTGGATATATTTATTGGAATAATAAATTCCAAATAGATTTTATAAATTGTATTATTACGTTTTAATTGGTTTTCAATAGATCTAATTTTGTTTGAATATAAACCATTGAAATGCATCAACCTATTTTATGATTTTAAATTTTTTATATGAATTTTGTTAATATGTTCTATGATAGTGGAGTGAGTAAGGATGTCATTAGGGATATCCTAATTACTTATATACTCGCCCAAATATGGTGAAGCTTTTTGAATTTGAATATGTTTCATATCAAGACACAGGTAATGGAAAGGACTCCCAATTCTTTTGTGATCCATCATGATACCATGGAAATGGATTATTCAGTTGGATCATGGATCACGTCCTCAGTTTCTCAGGAATTTATTAGATGAATTCAAGATATTTTTTTAGTTTCACTTTTTACTCTGATTTAGTTTAGGGTTATATTTTAGTTTTTCTATTAGTCAGTATTACATTTAGTTTTATTAAATTGTTAAAATACATCATATCATTTTTTAATTTTTATTTATTCTTATTTTTTATATTTATTTCCAAGGTTAAATTATTGCAATTTTTTTGTGAAGTTCACCAAAATTATTAATAAACTTTGTGTCACTGGGATATCATCTAATGCCTACTAAATATGGTACATATGTATTTTGAGACAATTATATGGGTTTAACATCATTAACATTGGTTTCCCAATTGAAAAAGGCATGACATGCATTGTTATAATCAATATCCCACTAAGAATTAAAAATAAATTTTAGCAATTATTTATGACATAGTTAAAAAGAGATCATTTTAATAAATTTCTAAAATGGTTAGATTACCAAAAAATTATAATGGGATTTTTGGAAATTGATTGAATGTTGAATATTGGGAATTGTTTAAATAATTGTGTTGATTGGGTGGTGTGTTAAATTTGAAATTTATAATACTTTAGTTGTTTGAATGTGAATTTAAATGGAGTTTTCTTTTATGTATTCAAAATGGAACAAGTTAGACATTGAATAAACCAACCATAAGTGGTTGATAATAAGATTATTTCACCTGAGCCATGGGTGAACCAATAACGGATTTATTGTATTTTCCATGCTTTCCATGATGTGGTTAATGGGTATAAAAGGGACGAACCAAAGAGAGTGGATCATTTTTTAAATTATAGAAACATTATACACCAACATCATGGGGTGATGAAGAACAATAAATAGATTAAGTGGGGATAAATTAGATGAGATAAATCATTGATTTTCCTAGAACACCATCTGAGATGAATGTCATTATATAAAAATTCGTACTATTGTATCTAAAACACTGGTTGTGGGATTTAATAGTTCAAGATAAATGGGACCAAGGATGTTCACCATATTATTTTGAAGAGTTGTTCAATAATAATTTCTATCATCACATGTTAATAATGTCATTAAAAAATGAATTTTTTAGCCTCATTAAAGAGAACATATTAGTGATAGAGTATGTGGTTAAATTTAGGAAATTATTCTGTTTTTCTAGATATTTTGGGAAGTTCTGCCAAGAAGGAACACTTTTTTTAATCTGGGTTGAGTCTAGAGATTCACTATAAAATTTCCATGCATTGTATAATAGATTATAATAATATGTTAAATAAATATAAAATTTTATAAAATTACATCATATGTAATGTGTGCTGAGGGACTATGTTGAAAAATATGGGAAATGTTGTGAACTCTAATACCTAGAATAAGATGAAGAGGGAAACCAAATTTCATGTTTGTGGTATGAATCTGAATCAGATGGTTTGGTAGGTGAATCTACGTCATAATCCATAGTGAAATCCCATATTTTTAAAATTTGGTTCTTTTAATCACATGGATGAAGATAGAATGAATCATCCTACAATATACAGAAATTAGAATAAGATGGAAAATCCTCAATGCTAATATCGTATTTCTCCCTGTTCATGTGCTATGTACATATCTCATGTTTCATAGATATAATATTCTTCAATTAGAATAGGGAAGAAGAATAATTATCATTATAACAAATAAAATCTTGATAGTGATTTTTGGAATAACATCAATCCTTTTGATGTGAAATATCAATAGTGTAATACGGAACAAATTGTAGCGAGTAAAAAATTAAATATTTATGATCAACTAATTGAGTATGATCAATCCGGACCATTAACAGTCTTTGGTATAATTATTTTTATTTATACAATTATGAAATATATATATGATTTGGAACCATCCCATTTATTTATTTTTTTTCTCATTTTTTACATCTTCTAGTTTTATATGTTGAGATCATGTATTTTATTTTGAAACATCATATTATACATAGAAAATGAGAATTTTGATCCATTAGGTGAATGGAATGTTCAATAAATATTCTGTGGTGGAATTGATATAGGAGTTCTCTCAACATGAGTTAGATTTATATGACATAATAATGGGTATGTAATGATTGACCACGTTCAAATATCTCATCAATTTTGATACAACTAATGATGGTGAAATAGTATTTTGGAGCATCTAAGGATTAATGGATAATTTTACAACTAATGATGGTGTTGAAAATCTACATAGATGTTATTGAAATGGGAATATAGGTCTATTACGATTTTTGGCACCAATAGTTGGAGTGATCATTTACATTTTGGAAGCATTAAATAGGTAATAAGTCAATGAGATTTAGAATAAAATATTTCCAATTATCATTGATCATTTTCATGATGTTTTCATGATAATATTTTATAATTTCCACACAAAATTGAGTTCCGTATTATGATTTATCTCTTATCATGGACCAATACTATATTAGTACTTTTATGTCATGTGGAACCAACAAAAATAATGGGATTTAAAGGGTAGTTTGATGAGTTTTAAATATAATGGTTCAGGTAGCCTTTAATATCACAATGGGTGGAACCATTTTTTTGTTAAAAAAGAGGACATAACTCATCTTTTGTGTATGTACTATTATTTGATTAACCATTTCTGATTTTGAATCATAAACCACTTCCATGCATTGATGATCTATTTCATCTATTTAGGGGATCCCATTGTTTCTCTAAATTTAAATAGCATTCTAGAGATCACCATTTGTTATTTCAAAAGTAAGATATTTCAAAAATACATTTCATAAATAGATATAACCATTTTGAATATGTTTTTATGATTTTTGATATTATGAATTCACTAATAGACTTTATGGAATTGAAGAATTAGATATTTCAATTGTATATGTACTTTTTTGTGGTGCTTCTGGATAAATTATTAGTGTATTTAAAGATAGGGGCTAATTAAGATCAATACTAGAAAACAGTATTGGGTATCTTGTAGGATCATGTTTTTATTAAAAACATACAAATTGTGTTTTCTATATAACATGTATGTTGAAATATCCATGTTATCTCTAAAAGAAAGTTACCATGTATCAAGAAATGATAGAGGTTTTAATAACAAGGATGATGTTGATAATTGAATTTCATGCAAATATATTAGTGTATTTTATTTTCTTGATTTATCTAATTAAATGAATAATATTTCCAATGATGGATAATGTTACTAGTTTTGTATTTTTTGGTAGGATATATTTTATTCTATGAAAATAAATGAAATGTTGAAATTTTAGTAGAAAAAAGAAACATTGTGTAGAGAGAAAAGCGATGCGGTGCAACACCAAATTTTTAAGGATGATCATGAAGCACATCTAAAGGAATAAATGAGAAACAAAGGAAAAATAAGATGTGGTAGAGGAAAAATGAATTACACTATGTCAATCATCATTTTATGATGTGTACTTTAATTTCACACCATAATTCAATCCATGAAGAAATGTTGTGAAATATCATATCACGAAGCTATTAAACGTCTTGAAGGACAATTACTTGTGGTGAAATCAGTTAATGTTGAAAATCTTCAAACAAGATTCATGTAAATCTCAAAATCCCTTAATAAATTTCTGATCTATATTACACTACATTTAAAACCATTAAACGTAATAATAGTGGTTAGGAGAGAACATCCAAAGCCTTTAAAAGAGGAGCTACAAGAAACATTAGAGCATTCTGATTTGTATGGAGACAAAATCATGGATTGAAGCTACTATACACTATTCATGTTCTTTTTGGATTTTCATTATTTATTTATTCTATTTTCTATTTCCCTCCAAACCTCTTATCTTAGGATGTTTTGGTAATCTCACAATGGGTTAAGGTGATATAAATAGATGTGTGAAGGTGTGTTGTGCTTCTTTGTTTTAATTATTCATGTGTTTTGTTGGTACAATTAAATCTTCAACTTCAAATCTATTTATTTTTATTTTACCATGCCAATTTATAATATAATTAATAGGAACATTCCAATTGGGCATGTGATAAGCTTAAATAATTAATGTACATTCTTTAAATTAGGGGAAATCATGTTTAAAAATAGAATCGAGACAAACATGATTCAACAACCCAAAAAATAATCGAATAAAGGGAAACATGGAATTTTCATGTTTGGTGGGAGATTCCATGACCATTGTACCTACCTCTTATCAACTCTAACAAAAATCATGAATTAATCAATATATGTTCTAAAATCCAATTCCACACAAACCCTAAAATTTCATCAACAGTGGAATACTTTTCAAATCTTTTCACAACCCAATCAAACAATCTTTTTTTCTACAAAAAAACCAATAAAATCAGTCCTTTCTCACCCCATTCCTCAATTTTATAAAATTAAATCTTATGAAAATCATAGTCAAACAATATTATCCTTCTATGTGGATAAATCATGACTAATTTCTTTACATGATTTTAGATAATTCAGTGGCATAGTTGATTTTTTTATAAATTTGTTTTTTCATAGTACCATTGGGAAATAACAGCACACCATATGGTTATTTGATATCAATGATGTATTTGTGATATGTAGTTATATTGACATTCCTTGTTATTACCAATGCTTTTTTCATGTCTTTACAAGACTATATTTCCCAATGATAACATTGACATATAAAATTATTACATTTAGAAGGAATAATGAATGTTATATATATTTTTAAGAGAATATTGTAAACCTATCATCATCAAAAATAATGATATTATTTGAATCTTAACAAGGATATGAGGAGTATTATGATGCATCGGGATTGGTGTTGGGGTTTGTTCTTATTTATAGAGATTGTGTTTTTATGGCTTATAGAACATAGGCTTTCATGAGATGAACTACATATCACACCCTTTTGAATTATCTATTGTAGTCCATTATATGAGTAATTTACATTATTACAATTTAAGTGAGAAATTTAGGGGCCGATGGATCACAAGAGTATGAAACACATTTTTAAAAAATATATTTCAAAACCAGACAATGAATATTGATGGAGTATCTTCATATGTTCCCCAACGACATGATTTATACAATGGGAAATAAAAATTCTATGGTGGAATAATTTATCAAGAAGTAATACATTTAGTTATTGTAAGAGGATTCCGTTATGTGGTAGCTGATGACGTTGATAAACATTGTCAACATGTATTGTGAGGACTATGGTAGTGTATTTGTTTTATAAATGATTTTTTTATTCTTGAATTTTAAGAAAAATTGACATAGGAATAATGATTCATGTGTGAATGTGAAGATGTAAGGTGAATGCTAAATTATAGGAATGTAATTGAAGTATGTAAGCATTATTGGGATTCAGATTTAGGGTTCTGAGATCAGATGGTTCTACTTTGTCCATTTAAAAACAAAATCACTAATCTTACAATCCATTGATATTGGGGTTTTTCACTTGAATTAAATGTATGTAAAATTCATTGAATGAGAAAAAATGTATGTATGAGAAGAATGTTTTCTGAGTTTTTATGAGATGCCCCACCTATAAGAACATTAAGCAAGAATACCAATTTCTAGTAGGTATGCTGCATTATTTAAAGATTCATATGTTAGAAAGGTAGCATATGTCTGTGGATTTGGTGTATTGTCTCCCAAGGATGTTTTATAAAGAATAATCTATATGGCTGATAGTCTAAGTCCTCATAAGGTAATTCCATTTCATCTATATTCTTTAATATTATATGGTGGATCAGGTGTCTCAAATGTATAACTGATAAATGGTAAAGGGGAATGGAATACTATTTTTAATAGTATCAAACATAGATCTATGTTTTATATATAATTTTTTGATTTTCATAATATAATCCATTAGAACTCAGTTTTCTATGAGAAAAACATATCATCATCAAATTGATGGAAATTATGAAAGAAAAATATAAATGTCTAAATACATGATTTATGATTTTATAATGTAATTTGGTGGCTCATGGTCATATCACATACTATTAGTGATGATAACATGTAAACATATTTATTATCCATTGATATATATTTATCATTTTGAAAAATTATATGTTTTTAGTTATCATTCAATAAATTTTTCATTTGATACAGGTGAGACCTCACTAGATGGGAAAAACCTTTTGTATGTGAAAATAGAGATGATTTAGTTGATCAGGAATAGATATTAGAAAGGCTAGATCTGTTAGAAATCATATGAACAACATCATTGATGGAAAATATCATTTGAGGTGAGAGATCATGTGTTATTATGAATCACTACAATTATTGGGAATAATCAGTTTGGGAATCATGGAATAATAAATCCTTAATATATAGGCACTATTGAGATAATTGAATGGGTTGGCGAGGTGGAATATATTTTGTATTTTTCTCTAGGTATTAGTTCAATGCATAATGTTCTTTATGTATCTTAGTTGAAAAAGAATTATCCAGATCCTCACAATGTGATTTTATGGGATCACATTGACATAGAGCTAAATGAAACAATGGTTCATGTTCCATTGTATATTGTGGAAGGGAAGCATAATATATTGTGTGTGTAAATAATTAGTTAGATATAGGTTATAGAAAAAAATGACCAAATCCACAATGAAATGCGGGAGAATGAAATGGAAATGGTCATGTAATGGCCCATACTTTTCCCAAAAAATTGTGGTTTTCATATTTCTATTACAAAGAGACCAATTAAGAGGAAACATTATGACAGGCTGATTTTAGTTAATTTTCCATTAATTTATTTATTTTACTTATATGGATTTATTGGGGTTTTTAAAGGATTGACAGAGTTTTGGAATGTTATTGGTGATTTTCTAGATTTCAATAGCGAGATCATGGTTTGTGGAAACTATTCAACACCTTCCATTAAACCGCTAAATAAAAAAATAATGCACTGGGTAAGCACACAATGAGGCTAGTGGTTTATCTAGACCATGTGACCACCATGGAGAAACCATGAATGTATAGAAAATATGATTTAGCATGGTCATTTATCAGTTTGTATAATCCTACAACCCAACCAACACTGTCTAGCTTGTGGATTTCTAAAAGTGTTCCATAACCATGTGGTTTTAAAAATAGAACCATATATGGTGTATCCAATCTGGTTTACTCCTTATGACATATTTTTTACTTTAATTCATCTATAAATAGTATCAACTCACTCTCATGGAATGGGAGACAATTACCTTCTATTTTGGAGAAATCCATTGGAGTATCTTATTGTGTTCGAGGACAAATTCCATGACAAGTGTCCATTCATGGCCGGTTACCTTAGTTTTCAATTTATTTCATCTATTTTATTTTTGGTTATAGTATTTTTTATATAGAATAATAATGTGTGGTAAAAATTATGAGGTGATATGGTTTTGTTGATGGTATAGAAAAAATAAAAATATTGCAAGGAGTTTCAATCAATTTTGTTGATGAATTTTTGATGTTCATTTTTTTCACCTATGTTGCAAATTTGGTGGATTCATTAAGAGAGAATCATAGTTATTGAATGAAATATTTATTTCAAATAACATTAAATTATTTAATTAAATTTTAAATTGAGATGAAATGCTTGATTGAATCCCTCTTTAGTGATGGTTTGTAATACTGTAAAAATATATTATTGTAAAACATTCATTATTTAATGATTTTCAAATAATTAAGTTAATATCAGTATTTTCATTGATTCATGGAAGGTTTCTGGATGATATTTTTTCAATTATGGAAAATTTATTGACATTTTAGGCAATGGTTAGTTTAGAATTTGATACGTCTTGAATGGTTGTTTTTTTTTCATATAATCCTAGGAGAGATAAGTTTATGATATATCCCCCATCAAAAGTGCAATGGATGAGGGTATGACCTTTATCCCTAAAAATATTTCACCATGTGATGAGTTGGTTAAAATATGACTCACTACACACGGGTATAGGGATGTCCGTGGTTGAATTAATATGTATAATTGGGGATTGGGATGGGTTATGGGATATGGATTTGATAAATGGTTTGAATGGTTATGAATTGGTCATCCTTGGAAATGACTTGGTTTTATATAAACTATTGAAATTATTTGTATTATTTAATATGATTTTTTATATAAATTAAGATATCATAACCTATTATGGAGGAGTGAGTATGAATCTCCAATGGGATATCATGTAGAGTTTTATACTAATCTGCTTCTTGGAACCTTTTTTTCATTTTCAGATGTTATATTTCATGAAAAAGGTAATGTGAAGGTATCACAGTTTTTTATTCTACATGACACAGGAGGAATGGATTTTTGAGTTGGGGAATTGATAATGTTTTATAGTTTATTTTATATTTATTGGATGTTTTTGGTATTTTAGATTTAGATTCAAATTTATTCTCTAATATGTTTCATGCTTATAGATGGGTATTATTTCTAGATGTTATTTTATTTTCTTGTATTACAATATTTTCAAGATTCATATAGTTGGTGTTTAGTTATTGAACATTTTGTTTTCTAGTATTTTTTTAAAATGGAAAATCATCACCCAATTTTTTATGAAACCCCTTGAATTTACTTTTATCCATTGGTTTCTTTAGGTTTTCACCAATGTCCTAGTTATGACTCTTACTATTCACAATCTAAAGGGATTGGGGAGGAATTTAAAAATAATATATGATAATGATCACATTACCTTAATCTTTTGTTATTCTTTCATATGATCATATATTGATATATCTTCTATTTACGTTTTATGTGATTCTATGATGAACCTTTATATTATTTATTTTCCCCAGCTTATGATGAACATTTTTTTGTAGGGAACTTCTATGAAGAGTACTAAATGTGATGAACTTTGTTGGAGGCATTGAAGACCATTAACCAAATTACATGATAGGGTTACATGTTTTGAAATTCACTAATGCATTCCCATCCTCAGGGTAGGGACACATTATTTTTATACATAAATATTAAATAATTTATATTGAAACCCATTATATTACATAATCACACACTAAAGGAAAATAATAGTTTACTCACTTTAGAAAGATGGAAAAAATATTTTCATATGTTCTATATGTCGTCTCCCAATACATTCTCTGTAACAAACTCTCTTTCAATACATATCATACATAAAACATTCCCTCAAAAAATGGGGATGAAAGCATATGAAATAATCTGCTAAGATGATCCGAAAGGGAAAAAATAGTGATATGTAAGAAATAATATATCATAATGGTAGGATGACATTAGAACAAAGATTAGAAACATTACCAAAAATATTAGAGATCATAATAATAAGTCATGTAATAAATAATAGTAATTAATAATAAATGAATGAAAATATAATATATTAACATAAACCATGTTACCATAACATTACCATAAGATATGTATTTTTGATATATATACATGCCTAGAAAATCATTTCCATATTAGTGAAAGATCACTACCAAGGCCATTATGGTGGATGAACTCCAATACTATACTTGGTTCTCTCCATATTCTAGGAATACCCGACACAACATGGTTAAAAACCCATTTCATCCATGTCTTAATGAATTTATTTCTCTACCCATTCCAGTCTCATCATAATTAACATTTTTCACTCCCCTTTCCTGGCACATTTAATTTAACAGGGTTCACTCATAATTATAATACAATCATACTATATTGGCATCACTCAATGTTTTATTTCTATCTATCACATTATATGTAAATCAATATCCATAGATATTGAGGGATATATATGTCTCTTCCATCATTGGTTATAATGTAACAACCATCTTTGGTTATACCGTAACCACCATAAATTATTATAAGGTAACAACCATCCTAACATATATCATAACCCCAATCACATAATGATTATAAAACATAAAAGTAAGAATAGATCATAAAAAATTTATCATATCTTATCCAATGGAATATATAATGGTTTCATAATAAATTTTTCATTGAATCACAGTGTAAACCATGAAAAGAAGGGTGTTTAATAAAAATTTCAACATGGTATAACCCATGAATGAAGAATGGTTTCAAAAATATCAATCAATAATAATCATAAAAAATTAACCAAAATAATAATTATGTTATCCTTTTATAATATCCCTATTAAGTCATAGTTTACATCAATGGATGAAATATTATATGGAAAATGATTTTACTCAATAATTGGAAATATATATTGAAGAAAATATCATCTACACTTCAAAAAACACCATTAAAAATGTATAACATTTCGGAAATATAATTTTTTAAAATAACCATGAATATATATAAATTAATCCCTAAAATTAATATAATTTTTTAGGAAAAAACCCTTTCCACCTTGAAAAAACACTACATAAAACATTATAAAAATACTATTCATATTAAAATAAATTATTTAAAATATAAAAAATTACCAAATTTAATCAATATATTTCAATTGAATCTAAAATTGAAATCATTGAGTGTCTATGACTATAGGGAAAATTTCTATTCCATTCAAGTTTTTAAAATAATCTTTTATCATTTATGGTAAAGTAATAACAAGCACTGTTTTTGAAAAGACATGAGAAATACTCAAAAATGATTTTTTAAAAAGAAAAAATTGGTAAAAATGACATTAAAAAATAATTGTATGGAAATAAAATATTTTTTCATGCATTATTAAAAAAATTTGGTTTTGGAAGATATCATATTTGTAACAGAATAATGGAACGAAGTTAAATTTTTTATAAAATAATTTTCTTAATATTGTTAAGTACAATATATAGAAAATATGGTAAAATTACATAAATATTACATTAATAAGTAGTGGTAATAAAATTTCATGAAAATTATCGAGTGATATATCTTGATATTTAAGTATTGTATACATAATAAAAATAATATTGATAAATTATAAAAATGTATCACAAAATATATTCCAATTTTTACCATTGAATAATAATACATAGGATAGAATAAAATAACATGAATCATAATATATCAATAGGACAAAAAAATTATTGATACTAAATGTAAAATGGTATGTATACACACATATTTAAATAATATAGAAACAAAAAAATAACTCATTACTTAAATAATGTAAATTGAGGAAAAAATCCATTACCGATTAGTTAGCATTTGAACCATAAACCCATAAAAATATATATAAAAAAATTAATGTTTTTACCCCCATAATTTTATTTATAATCATAATATAATAGATTCATGGGAATTATACACCCCACATAAAATAATTATATGTTGAATATGGAAAGTTTCTCATATAATCAAAAAGCCAAATAGGAATCCCTTACTAATTTGATAAATTTTGAACCATAGAACCCCTAAAATAGAGATCCTAAAATTTATATTTAATCTCTATATTTTTGTGGGGAATAATTATAAAATACATTATTGGGATTTATAAAAATCACATAAAATAAATATATTCTTAATATGGCATGATTCTCACCAAAGTAAAATGTTAGACATAGATCCATTATCGAAAGTCTCGAATTCCTTCACAATCATTCAAACCCCCTTATAATAAATATAAGATTATTATATATTTAATATATAACCATATATATATATATATATATATAATATCATATATTATATATGTAAGTACTTTCATAATCGGTTTACAACAAATTTAATGAAAATTCATGTATCTTGTGATAACCTCTATATTTATCATATATGTATTGATTTGTTGTTTTCATACCACTTACATTTATTTTGTCTCTTTAAAGTATATAATAGTGAAAATAATAACATTAATTATCTTTCTATATGAAATATTTATTTAATACTAATCATTCATGATGGTTTTTTTAAATGATTTATGTTATGACCTGTGAGACGGTAGGTCATACATATGCATGAGTAACTTTTCCATTATTCATTTATCACTACGAAAATTATATATGTAATATATTATATTTACATAATTATAACAATATCACAATAATAATATTATTTTTTTAAATAAATTTTTACATATCATACATGTGGTTTGGTGAGGAAAAGAGGATCACATTGCTTTGTGAAGTAGGTAATCCACAAGTACATGAGTGGCGTTATCATCATTGATTTAGTGAAAAGGTTGTAAAAATGATAAATTTTTAATTATTATCGTAATTCTTTAATTTATATAATATATAATCATTTTTGTTACTCTTTTAAACTACCACCTAAATCATGAATGATTCATTTCTCTTTACGAGGATGTAGTCATCTGTAAAAAATGTGATTTCATCATATTCCCAAAATATAGAAAACATAATGTTTTTTGTGATATGATAACTCTAAAATAATAATAATATTATAAATATAATATATAAATTATAAATGTTTGAATATTCCTAATCCATATATATGGTAATGGAAAAATGATTGACTTCGATTCGTGAGGAGGAAATCATCATGTTTAACAAACTATGATTTAATAAACAATTTGATGGATGTGGATATGGTTTTAGGAAAGGAAATTATTATAAAAACATAAAATTATTTTGAGATACATATATTATTATAAAATAACTATTTAAAATGAATTAATTGATGTGTAGAACAAAATAAAAAAAAATTCTTATTGAAAACGTTACATCTTCTATTGGTTTCCTTATTAGGATTTCATTAATGCCTTCCTTGGATGTGTTTATGTCTCCAAATAAGACATATGAGATGATATTATTGATGTTTGGAAGTGATTTAAGAATTTTATTTCTGAACCAAATAATTTTGATGGTGTGACGTATATATGGTAGGGGTGTCCTTTTATATGTATGGGAGAGGATACATTCAGATGTTTAGAAAATAATTATTCACAACAACATTCTTCACGTATTGCAAGGCTCAAAATTTATAAATTATTGATATCTATAGGTCTCATGGTATTTATATGTACATACATTAGTTTTTATAAATGATTATATTTCATTTCTACTATAATAATTTTTTTAACCCCATGTAAACCAATTTTTACCTTAACAAGGTAATTAATTTTTACTACATTCACTATTCATTATTGTCAAACATTAAGTTGAACATATTATAAATTTTAAATAATGATTATTATAAATATGGAATAAATTACTTTAAATTATATTAATATGTGGTGAATATATATTGTAAATTTATCTCGAAAATGAGATGATAATATTGAGTTTTAAAGAGAAAATGGTCAAATGTTTATAGTTCTTTTATAATCAATTTCATTATTAAAATTTTTCTAATGGGGAATATTTTATATAATGATATATATATGAACTAATATATCTATAATAAAAATTAATATTATAATTTAATATTAAAAATAAATTAAGTAAAAGGATGTTATAAATTAATATTATATATATTTTTTATTCATCAAAAAATGAATCTTTTCAGAAAAGTCCCCAAAAATAACCATAAAATATTTTTTAATATTACAATTTGAAAAAAAATATCCTTATTATTTCAAATAATGTATCTAAAAAATATAAAAACCATTTTAGAAATATGTCCACCAAAGTAGAAAAGAATATTCTTTTTTTAGACAATATATTTCTATGTGTAAAATTTGATTAATATTTTTCCCATACCTACAAAAAATAGAAGATGAATATAAATTTTTATAATGTATATATAAAATAAAAATCTTATTAAAATCTTCCAACAAATATTATTTGTTATATATATTGATGTAAATCACATTTTTTGCATAAAATTAGATTTATAGTAAATAATTTCCATTATATTAATTTTTTAATTCATAATTAATTGGTCACTAAATAAATAATTTCATATAAATAATTAAACTAAATATTTTCAAAATTTAATTAATTCTCTTTATACCATCTATCCTAATGGTTCTATGATATAATAAAATTTAACAATAATATTTTAATTGTTTTCCACATTTAATATAATCATGATGTTGCATGTAACATAATCCAAACATAATGACTTTATGAAACAATAACCAAATTACGTTTTGTGAGAAATAAAATAAAAAAACAATACTATGTGTAAAAATTGATAAATGTTGTGCTTCCTTTAATGAAAAATATTTAAAATGTTAAATTATTTCGAAAAATTCCTTTCTAAAATCTCACGTTGTTACATTATACCCCCATTTAAATAAATTTATCCCTTCAAATTCATCTATATTAGGAAAATATTATCATTTTAAAATTCATTCATAGAAACCCACAATGTAAAAATGAATAATAAAAATCCCATTAAATATGTAATTCAAGAATCATAATTATAACCTATTATAACTCGTAACATGGTTTCTATATAAAAAAACATAGGTGGTAAGTGATGATTTGGTCATAAAAAAATTATAAATAGATAAAATGATCTATAGAGATTAGTGACCACATAAATTTGGGACATCCTAAGAAAGTTTATTACTAATAAAATATATATCTATAATTATCTGATGGGAAATCTCGATATTCAGATATGAAAATATGTGGATAAAATTATTGTTTCAACACAATTTTATAGAGTTTTGGGATTTAGTTTTAAACATATAATTATTACATATAAAATTTTGTTACATTTTATCTTTCTATTTCATTGTCAAACATTCATACTTTGGTTTTACCTTGATAAATTTACACTTAAAATCATACTCTAAAAGATATTTGTTTTCATTCCAAATTCACTAAATAAGATCCATAATGTAATGATATTTCACTCTTTTATTCTCTATTTTTTATAAAAATAGAAATGATAACAAGATTTATTCATAAATATTTATATGGTGAGGTAACACATCAATCATTATAACCTCATTCAAATATGAATATAAAAAAAATCATGAACACTTATCATTATGTCCATTATGAATAATTAGAATAAAAAAAAATTAGATGGAAGGCCACTAAATTTCACAAAACAAACCTAAAATTAATCCTCCATATATCATAAATATTCTACTCATTATAAAATAAAAATCATGATAATACCATCATCAAGTATTCCCTTCCAACATAGTAATAACCAGTATTAAAATAGAACATGGATGTAAACATGCAAGCTTCCTCATTACTAGAATAAACCTAATATTATTTAATATATTCTAAATAACCAATAATGTTGTATATTCAATCAATGAAAACATATCATTATTTTTTAACAAATATTTATTATTTTTGAGATTATAACTACTATCTAATTTACTTAATCCATAACAATTTCCTCATTATCCAAACTACACACCATTTTCTCAACCCCATAACCATATTAATGATAATGTTCCTATAATTAAAATACAACCATTCAATTCAGTCACTATATTTTCCCATCAATATCATTTGAATTATTATTGATAATACAAAACTAAAAACTTATATTGAAAAACACAATATTATTTTAGGATTCATACAACATAGTATTTGATATCTAATTAAAAAAACGGAATTCATCCACCTTCCTTCTCAAACCATTTGCTATGATCCATTATCCCATTCATTAGAAACTCTTTCCTTCCAGATTTAATTAGTATTTTCATCATCAATTGTAGTGTAACTATTAATCATACCTCATCACTAATTCTCCTAACGTGCATTCCATGATTGATTTTTTTTTATTAATTACTATACATTCCATAATTAATAAATTAAAAAGTATATTATATCATAGAGAGCCCATTATTCTTATACAATATTTCAAAAACAATTCATTTTCCCTATGTAGATACATTCTATTTGACATTAATTTATATAGTGAAAACATTTTCCCATTCCCCTAAGAATGTCACTTGGTTGTTCCTTCCCACATTCTCAACAAATCATGAATTTAATTATATTTCCCTTATAGTATCCACTATTAGAATCCTCACTGGACTCATTACTTCTATTATTTCATGATTGTGAGAGTTTTTTAAGGTATATATTGTAAACCATCGTTCATGAAAACAGATTTATCATAATAAAAATTTCCATCATTTAAATAATCATCATATTTGGATACTCATAAATAAATTTCCTATCACAATAAATGTTAACCATATTCTTGCATTTTCTCTCCCGTTACTAAAACCAAATATATATTGTGTGAGAAAAACTATTCATAATGGGAAATTAAATGATCACGAAAATAAATTAAAGGATATCATAATAATGAAACATTCTACGAAACCAAATGTTTATCTTATGACATTCAATGTCATAATATATTTCAATCCTTCAGGATGGTTCATAAGGAGTTTGTGAATTTCCAAACTATATCCCATAGGAGTGTCAAACTGTGCATCTAGCAAGGAATGTTGCTGGAAACTAGTTCTTGATTGAGTCTAGATTATTTTAGTGTTTTTAGGTTTTTAACCCAAGATATATGTATTCCATTTCCACATCCACTTGTATAATTTAGATATTTCTGTATTATAGGAAACCACTGACTCTACCATTTAACATTATTATTGGAGAATTTCCTATAACATGAATCATTGTTAAACATATCAATATAAATTTACTTATGAATTTCTCTAGGATTTTATCATCAGAATTTACAAGGGATAACTAATATTGTCTACTGATTACAACACTAGTTATCCAATATTCCCATATATAAATAGTATATATTTTTAGACGAATATTTATTACATCACAAAAACAAACTATTGAGGGCCATAATAGTTTACTACCTTCCAAAATATGTAACCATAGATAGATGTTAATAAGTGAGATTCATCCTATACAACTTTTCTTAATAAATTTAACCATTATTGGAAGTCTTATATGTAATAAATGTATTAATAACATACGGAAATGAATCATAAATAGATTGATATCAAATTCTCAATAAGTGTAAACGATCGATATAAATAAGAATAACTTGAGTATAAGGGATTGAAGACATGAGAATTACATTTAAAAATAATACCGTTCATATCAAAGATCATAATATTGAATAATTGAATAATTATTAGGAGTTCTCAATACATTAATCAAATGATAATAAATTAACATGGTCCATATGAGGATAACATTGACATAAGAAATGGATTTTTCAAATATTACTAAGCATATAAAATAATTTCAATATTTGTACATGTACACTAGTAATGTCATCAAAGTAGAAAATGTTTATTACTAAACTGAATTCACTACCCATTATAGTCATATCATACAAAACATTTTCTCCCCCAATTCCAGCCTAGTCATACTGACCTTGGTTCACTCCCCATTCCAATCTAATCTCACTGATCCTGGTCCATATACCAATATAGTATCATCTTATAGAAAATGGATCACATCCCATTACAATCATATCCTATTAAACCCAATATAATCCAAATTACAGTCTTGACTTTTTCATGAGATATAAATAATTACCTAATGAATTTTAGGGAGAAATTGGACCAACCTATATTTGGTTATAACTTAACCACTATCCTTGGTTGTAACATAACCACCATAGTTGGATATAATGTAACCCCCATCACATAGTTATAATCACACATATTTGTGTAATAAGATCATAAAATGTTCATTATATCATAACCTATGGAAAAGGGAAACGATTAATTATCCTTTCATCATTCTATCCCAGTTTAATACATGAAATGATGTAGGTTTCATAATTATTTTATATAGGTAGAACTCATAGAAGAGAAATGAATTTCTTAAAGATCATTCAATCATAAACAAATATAATTTAGACAAAGAATATGGGTGGCATCCTTGGATCATATTTGGTGCAATTAAAAGGTATCTTCAACCGATGAAATCATATATGGAATGATATTTTGATTGATCATTTAAAACAATTATGGTGGAAAATATACCTTCCACCTTAAAAGAAAATATTTAAGAAGAAACAAAACTTTTATATAATTTTCATTGAAAATAACCTAAAAAACATATAGTGTATTATTTGAAATCATTTAAATCATTTTTTTTGGAAAATAACATTTATTGTTTGAAAAAAACATTTTTAAAACATTTTAAATGACATTTAAAAATTAAAACAATTTATTAAAAATATTAATATATCCAAAATAAGAAGGAAATTATTTTAATTGGAAATAAAATAGTGGAATTTTAAGATAATATTGAAGTCATATAGTGTATATGAATGTGTGAAACACTATCCACACCATGTATGTTAAAATAATTGATTCTTTTCACATTTTTGGTAAAAGCGTAACTACAATTGTTTGGTAAATTGAATGAATAATCAATTCAATATAATTCGAAAAAATTATTACATGGTTAAAAATTAATTTAAAAAATAATAAAATATTAACAATGAAATTAATTTTTTTATAAAACATATTTTTTGACAAAAAAATTCTTTGGAACAAGGAGAGAAATAAGGCCATATATTGTTAAAAATTATTTATTAATAATTTTATGTACCAAAGAGTGTAATAATTGTACAATTTCATGAATATATAATGAATAAACTGAGGATAAGATATTTTGTGAGAATTTTTTTAAATTAGATCATGAAAAATAAACATTGGAGTCTTAATATTGAATAATCTTAATAAATGATTAGATTGCAATATAACCAGTATCTCATAAAAGGAAAATTGTGTCAAAATTCCCATACCTATTTGATCCATGTTGAATTGTAATCCCCCTGAATATGAGAGACTAAAACATATATATAAATCTAAATAATAATTACTATAATCATGAATCAAAATCAATTTCAGTATACATTCTACATAATGAAAAATAGTCGGGGAATATGGAATGTGTCTCACAGAAGTAAAAAGTGAGACAAAATCCCATATAATTTATTATAATTTGAACCATAAACCATATCAAATAGAGATCATAAAATAAATATGTATATTAAAACTATATTAATTTTTTAGATATAATATAAATTTATGGGAATAGTTTTTGAATATGGAATCTGTCTCACAAAAGTAAAAAATAAGAAGCAATTCAATTATTGAAAGTATCAACATTCATCATACTCAAGAAATCATATAGTATAATAAAATTAAAATTATTATATATTAATTGGTGAATAAAATTTAATTATATCATATAATATTTTAGTTAATTATGTCATTTTATTAACCAATTATTAAGAAAAATATGTTAATGTCATGTTTCGTTTAATAACTGCTTTGTTTTTCATGAATTTTTTGATTTTTTGGTATATCCTATATAGATAATTTTTTATAAAAAAATGTATTACTAAAATATTTATAATTTTATTACCTCCAATATACATATTACTATAATCATGAGTGATTTTTTTATAAATTAAATATAATAACCTCATAGATATGTAGATCGTATATATAAATGAGTAATATTTCCATTCTTCAACGATTTTTTTAAAAATTAGATAAGTAAAATTGTATTTTCCAAGAATGATAAAAATATCATAATAAAAATATTATTTCATTAAATATAGTGATATATATATCGTATTTGTGGTGTGGTAATTGAAAGAGAGTCACATCGCTTCATGAAGGAAGTGCTCCAAAAGAATACACGCAACATTATCATCATTCATTGAGTGAAATAGTTAGACAAAAAATGATATTTATTATAATTTAATAATGATAAATATTTCATTAATATTGTGATTATTTAATTCATATCTCATTTAATAATAAAAACTACCCATTAAACATTTCTTGTAAAGCGTGAATGAACCACCTCACTTCATGAGGTGGTAGTTCTCTACACACATGAATAATGTTATCGTATTCCAAGAAAATGGAAAGAATAAAATAATTATAATAATAAGTATTAAATTATAACAATAATAACATAAATATCATATATAAAAAATAAATTCCTCATTATGTCCAACCATTATACGTTGTAATAGAAAAAAATGTCATCGGTTCACGAGCCAGTAGTCTTCTGTACATATGAATGATGATTTTGTAACCCATTTAATGGAAGAGTATAAATTTTCATGTAATAAAATTATTTTTTTTAAAAAAATTTTATGAAATATACTTATGATAATATATAATAATGTTTTAAAAATCAATGACAGCCATGTATAATGAAATAAAATAACGATTTTCATTAATGAACATTTCATCTGCTTCATGTATCCTCAATGAGTTTGGAATAAATCATTCTAAGGATGTAATTATGTCCACACTGAAGATGAATTGTTTTTATTAGTGTATTTGGTAATTTATTTTGTATATTATTTACTAATCCAATGTTGTTTTATTATGTGGTTTGGAGGGTGTAGACATGTTTCTTTTGAAAATAATTATGTGGTTTGATATTTTTCATGTGATAAAAGGGTCCAAATATATCCAATATGGAACCATATTGGGTCAATGGTCGAAATATGTCCCAATAATTATTTTAAACATGTTTATAGTTCATTTTTAAACATATCTATTAAGATTAACACATGGTAAACACATATTTAACTTCAATAGTGTAATTTATCTTTGATAAATTCACATATCATTTTTGAAAAAAAAATATCATGTAGTTATGAAAAATTAAAATTTATGATTATTTAAAGTGTGGCATAAATTTTTAAAAATTAAATTCATACTAGTGAAAAAATTTAATTTAAAATATATTCGATATACATGATGATATGGAGTGGTTTTAAAGAGAAATGGTCAAATATTTCCAATGTATTTATATTCAATTTCCATATAAAATTTAATCTAATGACCTAAATAAGATAAAATTATGTATAAATAAATAAGGTATATTTGAAAAAACATAACTAATAATTTAACTTTTTTTAATAATTAAATTAAAATTAAATTTCAAATTAAAATATATAATTATTCACTAATCATAAAAATATGAAAGATTAAAAAAATATCTCAAATTTTTACCCAAAAATCAATTTAATATAATATTATAAAATGTAATGTTAATTTTGGAATGTAAATTTTCTAAAAATCATAATAATTAATTTTAAAAAATTCCTTCCAATGTTAACTTTTTTTTATAATAGTCATTTTTATTCCTGAAATTGTACATATTCTAATATCTTGATCAAAATAACATCTGATATATATAGAACATATATATATATAACACATAAATTTAACCACAATAATTTTCTAAAATTTATTATTTGAAATTATTGATGTAAAATTAATTTCATTACCTAAAATCCATTTTCCAGAAAATGATCTACATTATATTTAGGTGTTTTTTATTTTCATTTATAATTAATTATTCTCCCAAGAATTATATATTTATAAATGTTTAAAAATCATAATTTAGTAAATCCTACTCATACCCTGAATTTAATTTCCATGTTGAATACTATAATTTTAAATAATAATATTTTAATGTTATATCACGTTTTGTTTAATGTCAATGTTGTTTGTAAGAAAAAAGATACAGTGAATTCATATAAATAATGATAAATACTATTTTTTATGTAACACAAGAAAACCTCTGTGATTTCAGGTAATATGATCTTATTTTAGTGACGTGTGTAGTGAATTTTTTGAAATGATTATAATAATTCAAAATAGAATATTTTGATAAATATTGACATGTGACACTTAACCTTGTTTTAGTGTAATGTAATGAATATGAATCTAATAAGATGTAATATCCATGAATGAGAAACATGGGTCTCACTAGGAAGGTAATAATTTAATTATATCATAATGTAAACCTGTACAAGAGAATCAATTGGAATATAAATGTTACATAATATGGGTGAGAATAATAAACATAAACATAAATGAATGATATAAGATGATAATATAAAAGAGACATGGGAAAGTGGAAACGACATAAAACATGACATCATAAATAGAAGTCATGGATAACCTCCTATAAATTATAAAATTGATTTATTATTATATCAAGTCATGATCCATAAACTGCGTATCATTACATAGATATGGTACCAAATTAATTTGAGAGCTATATAATTCTTATCCCACCCATCACATTCATATCATGTACATGCATAAGTGATCCAAATAGATCATTCAACATAATGATATCTTTCATAAATTTTAATCTCATGATTGAAAATTTTAGGATACATACATGGAAGTCTCCATTCATTATAGGATACTTACTTCAACTAGAATATCATTAATTGGAAATAGGGATGATTATTCACTACACATTTGGTAGGTATGTAAAATTTTATGACAATTTCATTTTTGTAACTCGGTTACATAAAGAATCATAAAAGTGTTTAATTATAATAAAGGGGAACCTCATAATTTATAAATCATATGTATCCATATATTTGCGTGTGTAATAAAAAACCCAACATTTTCACTTGAATATAAAATGGAATATTATTAATAAGGTTCTTTCATAAAGTGGAGTAGAAGGGGATACGTTACCTTGAGAGGGAACTTCCAAAAGCTTCACAAGATCATAGTTAGAACTTTTGGGAATCTTATGAGGGATAAAGTTAATTAAAAGAAGTCTAAATTTATTATAAAAGGTTTTTTTTATAAAATATTAATTAGAGCTTGTGATGGGTTTTTAACCAATTTTAAGAGAAATATTTATTAATTTGTTAACATTGAATGTTCACTCTAAATGATAATGTAATTAAAACCGCTAACATTACCAGTTTTTTTTCAAATTCTTAATCCAAATAGATCTTTATTTAAAAATTATTATTTGTAGGATATGAACTAATTAAAATAATTCTGTTTTTGTGTTGAAGTATCATGTGTATAAACCAATAATTTTTAAAACATAATATATAATATTGAATTTGTAGGCTCAGCTATGGATTTATAAAATATATCAATTAATATCAAAAATTTTTATTCTAATACAAAAGTATATTCTATAGTTTATACTCATTAAAGTATTTATTAAATATCATTTATTATTTTATGTTTTCATATATCATATTGTATATTTAAAACACATTTAATTTGTAACCCAAAATTCGATTGTCCTAGAATATTAAAAAAATTCATAAATGGATAATTTAGATGTGATTTTTTTCAATAATATTATTTATAAAAAAAATAATTTCTCTAAATATTATTATTTTAAATTTTAAATTAATATTTCATATTTAATAAATGATTCCTTTATTTGGATCTTAAAATTTTTCTCATCATTATAACAATTACATTTTACTTCAAAAATATATATTCTGATTTAAATTTAAATTAATATTTTTTAATAATAATAATTTTAAATTAAAATATAATTAAAATATTATTTAAGTCATCAAAAATATTTTCTTCATATAAAATATATTTCGTGGAAACAAAATTTATATTTATTCATGTTAAATTTAATTATATTAGTAATTATTTAAAACCCATTAATAAATAAATGATAAAATGATATAAATATAGTAATTATACAAGGCCCCGGCCTTAAACATTACTTAATATTGAATTAAATGAATAATTCACATTGAGGATCTTTTTAGTTTTAGAGTTTTAGAGAATTATATAATAACTATTACATCTCAAAAGATTAAACAGTAGGCACTTCTACAAAGTTTCCCTTTTTTTCTACAAAACATGAACTCTTAAAAAAAGAGTCATGTCTAGTTCTATATTTAAGATAGCATGACTTTCCCTTGATCCCCTCCTTGAACCTATTCCACATTATGTCCTGTGAAAAACATTTCAAAAAAAACTTGGGGTGAGCATAAAAATCTCAGTAAGGGATACACAAAGAAGGAATACTATTAGTTTTTCAAACCATCAAGTAAACCATACATACTTTATCAAAGTAATAATTTTCATCTTTAGGAAGTAGTAAATACTCTTCACTAAAAAAACATCACTTATCCTTTTGTAACCACTTGATTAACATAAAACCCATATAATGAACACATAACATATAAAGGTAACTTGGGACATAAACATACTTAAATGGAATAACCATATGGTCGACTTCCACACATATCAATTAATGGAATAGCCATACAGCCGACTTCCATACCCAATGCATTGGAGGTTATAACATAACCACCCGTCCTAGTATTCATGGCACCACCTGTCATATGGTTTATCATGTAACCACCCGTCAAATGTCCAAGTACCATTATAAAACCATACGACATAAAACAAATATAATGGAAAGAAAACATTTCCCCATTTCAATCAAAATATATAACTTAAATATATTGACATAAAAAATCCATTATAAAAACCATTTTCAATACGAAAATACATAAAAGAGTATATGGTATTTATTTCATTTTAAATACATTATGACTTGTTGAGGAAGCCAAAGACCAAATAATACTCACGACGGCGGAAGGGTCGTTGTCACCGCGTACATTAAAAAGAAACATACCTTTTGTCATTTAGTAAAATGATTCATATATAAAAGATTACTTTTGAATAAAAGTAGAAGTAAAATGGGTTTATACATCGTATAAAATAAAGTTGTGTATAAAACAAAATATGTCTCAATGAATAGAGATTGAGACGAAGTCACTTACCTCACGTCCGACGTGACTCGATTGCTCTTTAATCTCCTGAATAATAAACTAAAGTTAATTTATACTTTCTTAAGAACCTTTTTAAGTTTATTATTCTTTCTATATAACTTATTTCCTTGTTATAAACATTATGTAATCATTTAAGTTAATAATGTTCGTTTTGTCGATATTTGGTACTTAAGTCAAAAATGGACTTCTTACAATTACATGTTGTTCATGTGGTGAAAGGTTAATTATATCTAGAATGATATTAATTATTTGGATATCATAAATATCATATATATCCAGCATATGCATGTATTTATAATGGTACATAACATTTATAGGTAAGAAATGAAATGCACCGTTCATGGAGACGGTAAGCCGTACGTACGCATGAACTCTACTTTCATTTCTATTTTGTATTTAATGGAGTGAAATAATAATCATATAAAGGTATATTTTAATTCCAGTATAATATCATATATAATATCATTAACTCCATCCTTTATATGTCCAAAATATGGCATTAACGAATCAAATCACTTTGAGGGTGCGGTAGTCCGCACTTCCTAAAATGAAATTATCGCGTTTACCCATAATGGAAACCATAAAGGTATTATATAAATGAAAAATAAAGAAGCATAAGTAAAACATAAACATAATATATATCTTATATAAATAGAGTGACATCTCAATGGCCACCATGAAAGGTGTTAAAAGAAGATTGAACAATCATCGTTTCGTGAGGCAGAAATTCACCAACCACAGAAACAATATGTTCTTTAACCATTATACGGAGGTGTGTCTAAGTGTATCTACAATAAATCTCATAAAAAAATCCTAGTATATTTATGATACTGGTGTTTTTACAAAATAAACGAATAAAAAGATTTTATGGGGTTGGAGAAGAAAAATAAATCATAAGAACACAAGAGAAGACATTACCTTTAAATCGGGTAACTCCCATTGGTTTGAATCAAAAGGGTTTCTTGAAGAGCTGCCTGCCTAAGGTAAGGCTTCTAGGATGAGGAGAGGGATTTGGAGAGATAAAATTAGCAGATCTTGGCCGAACCAATGGCTTGAGAGGTGTGGTTAAGGTGGTAGAGTTGGGGGCCTTTTATAAGAGGAGAGGAGGGGCACTCTTGGATAGTTTTAAAATGTTACATTATTATATAATGAATTTAGGATTTTAAAGGACCCAAAATTATATATTTCAAGGATAAGGTGATAAGAGTTCTAAACCCACCCATAAAATAGGTTTTTGACAAGTTTAGGTCTTATATTTTATATTATCTTGTCATTTTATTTAAATCGTTAAATAATGAGGTAATCACTGCATCATCATGGTGTCATAAATAATTTAATTTATTTAATGTAAAAAATTATAAAAAAATATCATGATGTAGGAAATCATTTTATCTTTCTAATGAATATTTATAGTCAAAATTATTACTTGTATAACCCCATGTAAAAATTGTTTTATCAAAACAATACATGTTTGTTACATTTTTATTTTAACTTTTAATAAAAAGTTATTAATGTCATTTTCCTACCCAAGTGGGTCCATGGGGTACCCAAGTTGACCCATGGATTGTCGTGATCGGCCATGAAATATCCAATAAGGTTAGGACATGTGTCAAAGTAATTTAATATTATTATAACATTATTTTTACCTTTAGTTACACTAATTAACTTTAATCGCGATTAATAAATTTTAAAAGTTTCTATTCACCAAAAAATTATTTTAATCCCATTGAACCACATTTTACTTCCTAATGAAAACTATTTATGTTGGATTTTTGAAATTAAATTCCCAAAAGTTGTAAAGTTTCATTAAAATGGAAAAGCAGTTTTTTAAACTACCACATAGTGGTTTCACTATTCATCAAAAATTGATGTTTTTCAGAAAAATACCAAAAATTCACCCTAAACTATATTTGATATTCCGAATTCAAAAATGATGTCTATTTTACAAAATTCAAAACATATAAGTTTCATTAATTAATTTAATAATTAATTCCTGTTGTCAAAACAAATAGCATGTTTTTATGAAACAATATATATCAAAAGATTGACACTAGTTTAAGTTCAATTTCAAAGTGAAATTAATTCCAATGACCACCATTGGATTAAATGGTAAAAATATATTCAAATTTCACTTTAAAACCAATTCAAAAGATAATATAATCATATAAATAAATTAGATTAAAAAGATGTTTTGAATTAAAATTCAACATTTTCACTATTCATTAAAAAAATTAACTTTATCGAAAAAATACCAAAAATTTACACAAAGTAAATTTAGATGTCCTGATTATAAATAAGAATTTTATTTGGTCCAATAAAATGTATAAGAGTGACCAAAACTTTATTTAAAGAGGGTTCTCCATCAAAAGGAGATAAGTCGACCTTTTAGTGAATATTAGAGTATTTATGCTTAAAATTGAATTCCTTTCTTATTTTAAGCCTTTATATTTTATTGGATAAATGTGAAAAAAATTTAACAAACATATATAGTCATATTTTAGTTTTATCTATTCATTCTCTCCAATACAACGACTACGTGTTAACTACCATTTAAAATAATATTATTATATTACTAGTATGCAACGTAAGATTTCAAAGAAACTCTTTGTTTTGTATTGGGTACGCTATCGAACATAGAAACCCCTTTAAAGTGAAATTAATATTTAATTCAAAAATATTAATAAATATGAAAATGTATTATTCTTTATTTACCTGGGATTTTACATCCTTCCCTCATTTTGGGAATTGCGTCCTCACAATTTTATTCACTTATCAAAATAAGTGGGGGTATTTATCCCTCATAGCATTTTCAGATTCCAATGTTGCCTCTTCAACCATATGGTTTTTCCACAAACCCTTTACCTGGTGAATTACCTTATTCTGCAACACTTTCTCTCTATGGTCAAGAATCTGGACTGGTTGTTCTTTATAAGAGATATTCTCTTACAACTGAACTACCTATGGGCTCAAAGCATGAGATAGATCTGGCATATACTTTCTCAACATCGAAACATGAAAAACATTGTGTACCTAAGATAAAATCAGAGGTAAAGCCACTCGGTAAGCAACTGATCAAAATCTCTTCAGAATTTCATATAGTCCAATGAACCTTGGACTCAGCTTTCCATTCTTACCAAATCGCATCACACTTTTCCATGGTGAAACTTCGAGAAAAACATGATCACCTACCTCAAAAGATAGATCTTTCCTCCGGTTATCCGCATAACTTTTCTGCCTTCTCTAAGCTGTTCTCATGTGTTTCTGAATCAACTAAACTTTTTCTACCATCTCTTCTACCAATTCTGGTCCCATTAGCTTCTTTTCCCCTACTTCAACCCAAAAATTGGAGTTTGACACCGTTTACCATATAATGCTTCAAACGGATCCATCTGTATATTGGAATGAAAACTATTATTATATGAAAACTCAACCAAAGAAAGATGTTAGTACCAACTTCTCTGATAATCCATTGAGAAAGCACATAGCATGTCCTCTAAGGTCTGAATTGTTCGTTTTGAATGGCCATCTGATTGTGGATGAAAATATGTATTAAAATTTAATTCAGTACCCAACAACTTCTGAAGGCCTTTTCAAAAGATAGAAGTGAACCTGGGATCACGATCAGATATAATGGAGAGGGGAACTCCATGCAACCTGAATATCTCATTAAGATAAAATTGAGAATGTTGATCAAGAGAGAATGTATCTCGAATAGGAAGGAAATGAGAATATTTAGTCAATCGATCAACTATAACCCATATTAAATTATTACCTTGAGATGTCTTTGGTAATCCCACAACGAAGTCCATGGATATATTTTCCCATTTCCACTGTGGAACCAGTAATGACTGCAGCATCCTCTTCGGTAACTGCTACTCTGCTATAACCTGCTGACAAGTCAAACATTTCATAGTAAAATCGGAAATATCTCTTTTCATTCCATCCCACCAGTAATACTCCCGTAGATCTCTGTAAATCTTAGTACTGCAAGGATGAACTGAAAACGGGGAACTATGAGCCTCACATAACAACTCATTCTTCACCTATGAATCACAAGGCAAACATAATCTCTTCCCAAAACTCAAAATACAATCATTTTCAATATTAAATTCAGGAAACATACCCTTTTGAACCAGCTCTACCTTTTTCTGCAACCCACTGTCTTTCTTTCGCGCTTGCTTAATTCTGTCTGATAGGGATGATCTCACTGACACCTGAAACAAAACAGAAGAACTTCCTGCACCAACAACTTTTATTCCAAAGTTCATCAAATCAAAAACCAAAGGATCTCATTCCAAACGTAGCATGGTTAATGAAGCATTACTTTTTCAACTCGAAGCATCAACCACTTTATTTTCTTTTCCCGGATGGTAATGAATTGTACAATCGTAATCCTTGATTAATTACAGCCATCTCCTCTGTCTCATGTTCAATTCATTCTGAGTGAATATATACTTTAAACTTTTATGATCAGTTTATATTTCACACTTTACTCCATACAAATGATGCCTCCAAATTTTTAGAGCATAAACAACAGCCTCTAATTCCAAATCATGTGTAGGGTAATTTAACTCATGAGTTTTTAACTGACGTGAAGCATAAGCAATTACCTGATCATTATTCATAAGTACACAACCAAGTCTCTTCAACAAAGCATCCCTATAGATACCAAACTCACCATTCCTGGAAGGAAGTGCCAAAACTGGAGCATTCACCAATATTCTTGTCAACTCTGGAAAACAATCATCACATTCTTTTGTCCAGATAAACTTAACACCCTTCCAAGTTTGCTTAGTCATTGGACTAGATAACCATGACAAATTTTCAACAAACATTTGGTAGTAACCTGCCAAACCAAGAAAACTATGAATCTCAGTTACATTTGTGGGTCTTGGCCATTCTTCAAGAACTTTTGTTTTAGAAGGATCAACAGTTATGCCATTTTTTGGAACAATGTGACCAAGGAAAGAAATTTGTTGTAACCAAAACTCACACATGCTGAATTTTCCATACAGTTTCTTTTATTTTGAGGTTTGCAAGATAACCCTTAAATTACTTTCATGCTCCTCATTACTTTTAGAAAACACCAAAATATCATCAATGAAAACAACCAAAAACATATCCACGAACTCATGGAAAATTCTATTCATAAGGTCCATGAATATAGCAGGTTCATTGGTTAACCCAAAAGGAATAACTACAAATTCATAATGGCCATATCTAGTACGAAACACAGTCTTCGGAACGTCTTCTTCTTTTACTTTCAACTGATGGTACCCCGACCTCAATTCAATATTTGAAAAATACTGAGCTCCCTGGAGCTGATCAAACAAATCATCGATATGAGGAAAAGGATACTTGTTCTTAACAGTGATGTTATTCAAGGCTCTATAATCAATGCAAAGTCTCATTGAACCATCTTTCTTTTTTAACAAAAAAGATAGGAGAACCCCATGGCATTGTGATAGGTCGAATGAAACCTTTATCTAATAACTCATGCAATTTCTTATTTAACTCTAAAAGTTAAACTTGAGCCATTTGATAAGGGGGTTTTGAAATTGGCTTAGAATCAGGAACTAGGTCAACAGTAAATTCAACTTCCCGATCATGAATAATACCAGGAAACTCATCAAGAAAAAAATAAAGATACTCATTTACCAATGGAACATCATTAATCTGAAAAGTTTCTTTATTTTCAACAATATGTGCAAGGTAACATTCATTTCCATCTTTTACTAGTTTCTCAACTTCCTGATATGATATCTAAATCAAGGGTTCATTCTTGTACACAAACTGAAAAACTTTCTGAAAAGAAACCATTTTAGCTCTGCAGTCAATCTTATCATGATAAACATAAAGCCAATCCATGCCCAAAATAACATCAAACTCTACTAGAGGAAAAACAATAAGTTTTGTAGGTATATTCTTTCTGCACACAAGAATAGGAAGGTTCTTATAATTTCTTTTTGTCTCAATGTTTTCTCTGGGTGTTATTAACATAAGTTCAGGATTTATATCTTGATTTGGAATTCCCAATTTACTAGAAAACTTCTCAGAAATGAATGGATTTGAAGACCCTGAATCAAACAACACATTGGCATAATCTGAACAAGCAAACAGTGTACCTGATACTACTTCAGTTGATGGCCCAACATTAGCTGAAGTAGTTGAAAAGGATTTCACCACCCCTTTCTGCTTGTAGTCTGGATGCTTTCCCTCAGTTGAGTTCTTCATTAGACACTCATTTACATAATGACCCATTTCATTACACTTAAAACATCTTACCGCTAGCTTTTCATTTCCTGCTTGATCATGTTTTTTACAGTTACGAGCAATATGACAAGATTTACCACACCAAAAGCACTTTCCATATTTGGATAAACATTATCTAGGATGAATTTTACCATAGTTCTCACAGGATGGATATTTGGTTTTCTTACCTCCTTGATTCATTGATGAATTCTTCCCCGTTTCCTGCCAAATGGACCTCTTATTCGGTTGTTTTTCAAAGAACACCTGATCATCAGCAAACTCCATTTCCACCTTCTCTGCACATCGAAAAAGTTTTTCATAACTTTTGTACTCACGAGAAGATAAATCCCTTCGATACATTGGCTTTAACCATGAGTAAA
The DNA here is from genome assembly GCA_963277665.1 of Viscum album. NCBI lineage: Eukaryota > Viridiplantae > Streptophyta > Magnoliopsida > Santalales > Viscaceae > Viscum > Viscum album. The sequence goes on along the minus strand of OY728152.1, from coordinate 858,873,213 downwards.
AAATGGTTGATTTTACTATCAAGATCTCGTATGAAATTTGGATCATACCTTGCCAGTCGAGTGAACTTTGCTTCACTAGCATCCACTGAGTCATCCTCCTCCTTCAATTCTAGGAATTGTTTTTCCATCCTAAGACGAATCACCTTAGGAAAATATTTCTCAAGAAACGTACCTTTGAATTTTTCCCAGTGAATATAATCAATATCATCACTATCCCTAATACATTTCACCATCGACCACCACTGACCAGCTTCACCTTCAAAATGGTAAACAGCAAGACTAACCTTTTTATGTTCTGAACACCCCATGACATCAAAAATCATCTCTAGTTCTTTAATCCACCCTTCAGCTAGCACCGGGTCAGATGATCCTCTCAATGATGGGGGATGTTGCCTCATGAAATGTTCCACCACTGACATGTTCCTCTGCGGTTGATCTGGCTGATCTCATGCATGGATACCACCACCATTTATATCCTGATTCAATTGTTCCATAACTGCAACAAACAATTCAGTTCCGATTTCGACCATCTCAAGTTGCTGATTTGGAGGGTTGTATTCCTCCTGATGTTGTCCCATCATAGCTACCTTGATTCCTCTGTAGAAAACCATTCTGACCACAGAAATATCTTAGGTGAAGCAAATGGTAATCTTTAAATGCCATATCATTTCAGTCATACCATAAATTAATTTATAATTTAACAATTTTCTAACTCCTAAAGTTTTCTAAACCGACCTCTGATACCAACTTTAAGGCCCCGACCTTAATCATTAATTAATATTGAATTAAATGAATAATTCACATTGAGTATATTTTTAGGTTTAGAGTTTAGAGAATTAGATCATAACTATTACATCTCAAAAGATTACACAGTAGACACTTATACAATGTTTCCCTTTTTTTACAAAACATGAACTCTTAAAAAAAGAGTCATGTCTAGTCCCATGGTTAAGATAGCATGAATTTTCCTTGATCCCATACTTGACCCTATTCCACATTATTTCCTGTGAAAAACATTTCAAAAAAACTTGGGGTGAGCATAAAAATCTCAGTAAGGGATACACAAAGAAGGAAAACTGTTAGTTTTTCAAAACATCAAGTAAACCTTAAATACTTTATCAAAGTAATACTTTTCAGCTTTAGGAAGTACTAAATACACTTCAGTAAAAAAAAATCATCACTTCCCCTTTTTTAACCAAACGATTACCATAAAACTCATATAATGAACACATAACGTATAAAGGTAACTTGGGACATAAACATACTTAAATGGAATAACCATACGGTCAACTTCCACACATATCACTTAATGGAATAACCATATGGCCGACTTCCATACCCAATGAATTGGAGGTTATAACGTAACCACCCGTCCTGGTATTCACAGCACCACCCGTCATATGGTTTATCATGTAACCACCTGTCAAATGTCCAAGGACCATTATAAAATCATATGACATAAAACAAATATAATGAAAAGAAAACATTTCCACATTTCAATCACAATATATCACTTAAATATATTGACATAAAAAATCCATTATAAAAACCATTTTCAATACAAAAATACATAAAATATTATATGGTATTTATTTCATTTTAAAAACATTACGGCTTGTTGAGGAAGCCAAAGACCAAATAATACTCGCGGCGGTGGAAGGGTCGTTGTCAAGGTGTACGTTAAAAAGAAACATACCTTTTGTCGTTTAGTAAAATGCTTATTATAAAAAAGATTCCTTTTGAATAAAAATAGAAGTCAAAGGGGTCTATACACCGTATAAAATAAAGTTGTGTATAAAACAAAATATGCCTCAATGAAAGGAGATTGAGACGAAGTCCCTTACCTCACGTCTGATGTGACTCGATTGCTCTTTAATCTCCTGAATAATAAACTAAAGTTAATTTCTACTTGCTTTAGAACCTTTTTCAAATTTATTATTATTTTTATATAACTTATTTCCATATTATAAACATTATGTAATCATTTATGTTAATAAAGTTCGTTTTGTCGATATTTGGTACTTAAGTCAAAAAATGGACTTCTTACAATTACATGTTGTTCATGTGGTCAAAGGTTCAATATATAAAGAATGATATTAATTATTTGGATATCATATATATCATATATATCCAGCATATACATGTATTTATAATATTACATAACATTTAGAGGTAAGAAATGAAATGCACCATTCATGGAGACGGTAAGCCATACGTACGCATGAACGCTACTTTCATTTCTCTTTCGTATTTAATGGAGTGAAATCATAATGATATAAAGGTATATTATAATTCCAGTATAATATAATATATAATATCATTAACTCCATCCATTATACATCCCACATATGGAATTAACGAATCAAATCACTTTGAGGGGGCGATAGTCCGCACTTCCTAAAATGAAATTATCGAGTTTAACCATAATAGAAACCATAAGGGTATGCCATAAATGAAAAATACAGAAGCATAAGGAAAACATAAACATAATATATATCATATATAAATATAGTTTCATATTAATGGCCACCATGAAAGGTGTTAAAAGAATATTGAACAATCATCATTTAGTGAGGCAGAAATTCACCAACCATAGAAACAATATGTTCTTTAACCATTAGAAGGAAGTGTGTGTATGTGTAGCTCGAATCCATCTCATAACAACATCCTAGTATTTTTAAGATACTGTTTTTCTTACAAAATAAAGGAATAAAATGAGTTTAGGGGGTTGGAGAAGCAAAATAAAACATAAGAACACAAGAGAAGACATTACCTTTAAATCAGGTAACTTTCTTTGGTTTGAACCAAAAGGGTTTTTTGAAGAGATTCTTGCCTAAGGTAAGGATTATAGGATGAGGATAGAGATGTGGAGAGATAAAATTAGTGGATCTTGGCTGAGCCAATGTATTGAGAGGTTTGGGTAATGTGGTAGAGTTCAGGGCCTTTTATAAGAGGAGAGGAGGGGCACTCTTGGAATGTTATAAAATGTTACTTTATTATATAATGAGATTCGGTTTTTAAAGGTCCCAAAAATATATATTTCGAGGATAATGTGATAAGAGTTCAAAATACACCCATCCAATAGGTTTTTGACAAGTTTAGTTCTTATATATTACATTATCATTTCATTTTATTTAAATCGTTAAATAATGAGGTAATCACTGCATCATCATGGTGTCATAAATAATTAAATTTATTTAATGTCTAAAAATTATAAAAAAATATCATGATGTATGAAATATTTTTATCTTTCTAATGAATATTTATAGTGAAAATTATGACTTGTATAACCCCATGTAATTTTTTAGCAAAACAATACATGTTTGTGACATTTTTATTTTAACTTTAAATAAAAAGTTATTAATGTCATTTTCTTACCTAAGTGGCTCCATGGAGTCCCAAAGTTGACCCATGGATTGTATTGGTCGAACATGACACATAAAATAAGGGTAGGACATGTGTCAAGGTAATTTTATATTATTATTAACATTATTTTTACCTTAAGTTACACTAATTACCTTTAATTGCGATTAATAAAACTTAAAAGTTACTATTCACCAAAAAATTATTTTAATCCCATTGAACCACATTTTACTTCTTAATGACAACTATGTATGTCATATTTTTGAAATTCAATTAAAAAAAGTGGTAAAGTTTCATTAAAAATGAAAAATCAGTTTTTTTAACTACCACTTAGTGGTTTCACTATTCACCAAAATTGATGTTTTTCAGAAAAATACCAAAAATTCACCCTAAGCTATATTTGATATTCCGAATTCAAAAATAATGTATATTTTAAAAAATTAAAAACATATAAGTTTCATTAATTAATTTAATAATTAATTCCCATTGTCAAAACAAATAGTGTGTTTTTATGAAACAATATATATCAAAAGATTGACACTAGTTAAAGTCCAATTTCAAAGAGAAATTAATTCCTATGACCAACATTGGATTAAATGGTAAAAATATATTCTAATTTCACTTTAAAATCAATTAAAAATATAATCTAATCATATAAATAAATTAGATTAAAAATAGTTTTTGAATTAAAATTCTACATTTTTCACTATTCATTAAAAAAATAACTTTATCGGAAAAATACCAAAAATTTACACAAAGTAAATTTTGATGTCCAAATTATAAGGAAGAATTTTATTTGGTAAATAAAATGTATTAGAGTGATCAAAACTATATTTAGAGAGGGTTCTTCATCAAACGACGATAAGTCGACCTTTTAGTGAAAATTAGTGTATTTATGCTTAAAATTGAATTCTTTTCTTATTTTAAGCCTTTATCTTTTATTGGATAAATGTAAAAACATTTAACAAACATATATAGTCATATTTTAGTTTTTTCTATTCATTCTCTCTAATACAACGACTACGTGTTAACTACCATTTAAAATAATATTATTATATTACTAGTGTGCATTGTAAGATTTCAAAGAAACTCTTTGTTGCGTATCAGGTACACTATCGAACATAGAAACCCCTTTAAAGTAAAATTAAAATTTAATTTATAAATATTAATAAATATGAAAATGTATTATTCTTTATTTACCTGGGATGTTACACATTATTGTACTAAAACATATAAATTTTAGTATTACTATTGTATAGATACATAAACACTAAATACAAACGTGTATTCTCTAAGGGTAAACAATGTGATTGTTGGGCCTTAATGAGTTGGTTTGTTAAACATTGTTTGGGCTAGTGTCTTGATAAACATCAAAATCTACCATTAATATTTTTTTGGATTACGTTGTGGAATTTCAACATGGTATTTTTCAACGAAAAATTCCATTAATCCATCTCCCCTAGAATCATCAATAAATGGTATTTATTGGGTATAATCCCACTGGAAGAGGGTATTCCACCTTCACATTGTGAAAATTATATTTTATCAAAACCCTTAACATATAATATTATTTTCATTATAAAATAACCAATGTAGAGAATTTATATTCTATATAATCATTTCTTAATAATAAATTTATTCATTTGAAAAGGGAATTTTAATTATAAAACATTACTTCATTACATTCTTTACCCTTCATAAATTTATTCCTTTAAATTTAATTTTGTAAAATATAACTAATGAGGGTCTATAAATTTCTTCTCCTCTTCTGGTTCCCACGTTTCTTTTTCATTATTTTTTTCCTCTATAACACTTGAACTAGCTATGTTTTATGGTTTCCTATAAATTTTTTTATATGAAATAACATCTTTAAAAACATTTTTAATACTGGGTTACAAGTTTTTATAATTAAATATGTTTTCATACCATGTCTTAATTATTATTCTATATGTTTTTTTAATGAGATAATGTACATAGAATATATGTCATGCTGAAGGCTAAGGTAAGCTCCCCACTATGATGTGTCCTAGAGGTGTCTCAACATTATTCATAAACCATGTTCATTAGCCAGATGATATTATCTAACAGTAATTATAAAATATTGTCCATCATTGGTTGGTGGACCATAATACATTGATAATACATCTCATGGAGTTCTCTCGGGATGATATCTGTGATAGCATTTTTTGAGAACAAGTCTATCATTAGGAAATCCCAATTTCTATTCTTCATCACATGTCAATGTTTATAAACATTGTTATTGATCTTATTATATTATGTGTAATGACTTGAATTTTCCATATATATATTTTTGGATGTCGTATGAGTTATTTTAAGAAATTTTTCTAAGATTTCGTGTGATTATAAGGCCCACAATGATAAATATTTGTTTAAAAAATAGTAAATATATCAAATAGAAAAAAAATTTAGTTTTCATGAAAAAGTGGAATAAATTATTTGTAATGTCCCAGATTTTTTCCATGTATTATTTTAAAATTATATGGGAATTATTTCGAGACCAGGCTCTAAGACGGCATGCATTTCCGAGGCCCAGTGATCCCAGAACAAATGTTTGAATTTAATTTAATGATTAAATTACACGCGCATGTGGTTTTCCTGAAAAAGTGGAATAGATCCCGAATGGGTGCTTGGATCAGAAATCTGAGGGCACCGTTGTGTTCAGAACAACAATTTTACCTAAGGCGAGGCCTAACATCGACTGGCGCAGGTCAGTGGTGAAATCTGGTTTTTGGACGCAACAATAATAAAATATTTAATTAAAATAATTTATTTAAATCTTGTTTCTGCGGCGAGATATTTTAAATATTTTATATTTTGTTCTTTTTAAATAAAGGCTTGCGCATGGGGTCTAGGGTTACAAACCTCAAACCCTGAAACCCTAGGCGGCTCTGGAGACTTTGGAGAAAACATCCCATCACGGTGACGACGACGCGACGAGCGAATCTTCACCAACAAACGTAGTGAATCCAGGTAGGATAATTGTTATTGATTTCTTGCTCCCCGTTTGTGATTTCTACGACAAACATGGTCTAATCCACGAACAGATTAGCCCACAGATCGACCGTTTTGCGGGCGGGTGCGATTTAGGGTTTTATCGGGAGATCAAATACTTGATATTTATAATCTATTGATTGTTGTGGTTTTGATCTAACAGCGATGAACCGGGATCGTCACGAACAATGGTCGAGGTTCATCAACCTTGTTTAATTCTTGTTTTTTTCTCCCTCACATTCTTCGTTACATTCTATGCGTTCTTGGATGAAATTGATCGTTGCACATTCATTTGTTGTCGCAATGATCCAAGATTCAAGATCCAACCCTAGAGCAATGCCACGGAGGTGCAACGATGGTTTCGGCAAGCGATTCCGAGCGGTTTGGGAGATTCGGATTTTTGGGCATTTTTCTTCGGACATATCATTTGAGGTTTATGATCCGATTGGAAGACCAAAAACACCTGTTTCGGTGTTCATATGATAAGGGGAACCAAACCCTGGATTATCAGGATGAACAGATGAGAAAACGAAAATATGGAGGATCAACCGAAGCTAGAAGAAGAAGACGTCATTTCAGGAAAAATCCCAACTACATGCCGTGTAGTATGGGCTACACGACGTGTGTTCATTGGTAGGGTTACTCGGAGTGTACTCCGAGAGTACACAGGCATGGGAAGGGTACATGGCCAGGGATATGCCGTGTATACCCATCCCTGGCCAGACCCGGCCAGATACACGGGATACCCCGTGTACTGGTACACGGGTATGCCACACAGACACAGGTAGAGACCATGTATAGGCACATGGCTAGCGTAGACGGAGCGATCCCAGGTGCTCAAGCATGGCGTGTGATATCTTCTACATGCCATGTAGTTGCTTTCTATCCGACAAGCTGAAGGACGCGAGCTGTTTACCCTGGAAGTACCCGGGGTCAAGGAACACAACATGTACTTTACTACACGCTGTGTAGTATGGTTTTACACGGCTTGAACAAAGGACGTGGACCATTTACACGGGCAGTACCCGAGGTCAAGGAATACGGCGTGTAACTATACTACACACAGTGTAACTTTTTCTTCATGACTTGATGAACTTGTCTTCTGTGACTTGGACTAGCCTTCTTAGGGTCCGTACGCATGGCCTTTCTCCTGAAGGTTTCCGGTATCATCTCCTAATATACAGGATTATGATCCCTTCAGTAGGACTTTCTGAATAGAGTTGTTTGAATCCCCTCTATGAGACTTAGAGCCGGATCCTCTATTCATTCCTAATACCCTAGGTAGAGTTCTTGGTATCGACGTGACCTACCTTACCTGGGCGCTGATCCTCTGCCTAGCGGATTAGCTCAGACTGAGTTGTTGGAATCACCCCATGACTTGGTTGTGATCCTCACCTGAGCATCGTGTTCTCAAGGTACTCGTGGAGTGTGTTCTCCCGGAACAAGTACTTCATGTCTCTCTCCAGACCTAGGAGTGTGTTCTCCCGATGGTATGCTTAGTGGAATCTTCGAGCTGGATCCTAGTGGTGGTATCGTGAAGGTTGTTTGTGTACGAGTATATATGGATATTCTTGTTATATGTTCCATTGACATATACTGTGTAGAGCTGACTGTACCTTTCTTTGTGGTATTTTCCTTTGTTGTATTTCCTTTGTGGTTTTCGGGGTGTCCTACTGGGTATTGTTATACTCACCCCTACACGGGCTTTGCCCGCATGTGTCGTGTCTTGTGCGGACGAGTGAGTCTTTGACAGGATTCTAGGCAAACCAGGACTGGACGATGTTCAGTGAGATCAGACAGGCCGAGGTGTGTTCCTTCAGCGATGGGTTGCAGTCCCAGTATCTTTCTTTACAGGTTGGACTTTGTTGCAGACTTTCTTTTGGGGGGGATTGTACTTTTGGCCCTGGGTTTTACTTTACTGTACTTCAGTTCCCTATCATACTCTTTTGGTTTGGTTTTTAGTTTATGCATGCTTTTTCCATCTATAGTTGTTTTTACTTTTCAGCTTTGTGGGCTTGGAGATGTGTGTGCATGTGTACAGGTTTATAGGCAATGCCTCCCATGTTAGTGGCATGCCTACACGGTGCTAGTCCCCAGCCCTTGGCCTATTGGAGGCGGGCTTGGGGAGTTGCGGTTCGGGCCCCACTGGGATGGGTCGTGATAGAGTGGTATCAAAGGAGGTCAGTTCTACCTTTGGACTTAGAGTCTATGAGTTGGTTGGGGGCAACAGTGTTAAGTGTTTCGAGTTCGGCTCTCAGGCCAGGGACCCCAGTGTTGGTGCGGCGACCGACGTATCCATACACGAGGACTCTGATGATTTTCTTTTCGACTCAGAACATGAAAACACTAGTTTCATGCCGGAAAATAATGGTACATGCATCATATAGGAATGGGTTGTGGTTTCCATGTTCTTCTTGAGTCATCTCTCCAGATATACTCACTGACTGTGATACATCTTGTTTCTTAAATAGGATGCCTCCACGATGCGCACTCACTAGGATCCAGCAGCTCGATCATGAGGATGACCCCCTTAGTGATAAAGCTTCGATATAGGGACCAGATCCCCCAGTTCGACCACCAGGTGGTGTGCCAGTTATTCCACCACCTGTGGGGCAGTGTTTAGCGCCTGCTGTACCAGTGGAGGAGGAGCGCAGGCTGAGCGCACTCCATGAGTTTCAAAGATAGAGATCCCTCAGGTTTCGAGGTGAGCCTGACCCTCAGACAGTAGAGGAATTTCTTGAGGTGGTGGCCAGAGTCTTCCATTTGTTCAGGACACCAGTAGACCAAATGGTGGTCCTGGCAGCGAGCCTTCTGCAGGGCTCAGTAGGGCGATGGTGGAGTTTGGTCATCCAGACTCACGATGAGGCGACTCTTGCATGGTCAGAGTTTGAGCATCTCTTCAGAGAGGAGTTTTCACCGGTTTCCCTAAGAGGAGTATGCATACAGGAGCTTCTTCACCTCAAGCAGAGAACCATGTCGATGGCCGACTATTCATTGAGGTTTACCGACCTCTCGCGGTAATCATTGGATATGGTCAAAGATCATTACTTCAGAGCTCGGTCTTTTGAGTGGGGCTTGAAAAGAGATATCTGAGCTAGAATCATCCCTATGAGAATTCCTACTTATTCTTGGGTGCTCGAGTGGGATTTGGTGGTCGAGAGGTTCCTGGCGGAGCAGGGACATCTGACAGTTGTCAGTAGTGGGCGAGCTGGAGAAGAGACCTTAGCGGCAGGGAGCCGACGTCAGGGACCGAGGCATGAGAGACGTTTCCAGAGGAGATACCAGGATAGGGGATCAGCCATACAGGGTTCACAGGGCGCATCCATCTAGCCTCAAGAGAGGCGATGTTACTCATGTGACGGTAGTGGAAATCTCGCTTGAGATTGTCCGACCCACCGTACTACTGACACAGGAGCAGTGGATGTACCACCGAGGTAGAGGAAACATGTGGAGTATGCAGATACGCGAGGTGGAAGACGTGGTAGAGGATCTGGGAGAGCAGCTGGAGGTGGTCAACGTTTCGACCCTTTACCACCACCACCCCTAGGAGGTCCACCCCAGGCTCCGAGAGCTGGTGGACAGAGGCAGGGGTAGCTGCAGGCGGCAGAGGATTATGACCCAGGTACTCCTAGAATGATTAGAGGTACTATCTGTGTCTTTTCTACTTTGGCTGCCGTATTGATAGACACATGTGCTAGTTATTCCTTTCTAGCTGCTTATCTTGTTCAAGACCTTGAGATTCCAGTTGAGCCATTGACTTTACCCAAACGCTTAGAAACACCGACTGAAGAAGATTCAAAGATCACACACCTTTGCAGGTAGTGTGACCAGACCATTGGAGGCGAGAGTTTTGGTTGGAACCTCTTGGTGGTAGCGTCGAGGCCTTAAGATTTAATTCTTGGTATGGATTGGCTATCCACATTTCATTCCCAGATTGATTATTTTAGGCGAAGGGTGCGGTGTGTCGCAGTGATGGGATGAGGTTCTCTTTTTTCGGTGAAAGAGAGACCCAGGAAGAACAGGATGAAATCGTTCATAGGAGGGTACAACCAATTTCACATCAGTTGGCTAGCCTATCCCTTTGCGCGACAGATGTTACGAGTTTCTAGTTTCCTGCAGTGGTGTATAAGTACGAGGACGTCTTTCCGGAGGATGTCCCTAGGATACCTCACCATCGGGAGATAGATTTATGCATTGAGTTACAACCCGGGACGACCCTGATATCAGCATCAGCTTATCGGATGGCTCATGCAGAGCTTCATGAGCTGAGGATGTAGCTGGACGACTTACAGAAGAAGGGATTTGTGAGACCCAGCGTTTCACCCTGGATAGCCCCAGTGCTGTTTTCCGAGAAGGCGAACGAAAGATTGAGGCTGTGTGTGGATTATCGGTGCTTAAATCAGGTGACTTTGAAGAACCAGTATCCACTACTAAGGATCGATGACCTCTTCGACCAGTTGAGAAGGGCAAGATGGTTCTCGAAGGTTGATCTACGATCAGGATATCACCAGTTGCGAGTACGAGAGGAGGATATACTGAATATGGCTTTCAGATGTCGCTACGGTCACTATGAGTACTTGGTGATTCCCTTCGGTGTGACGAACGCCCCGGCAGTGTTCATGGGACTCATGAACCAGATCTTTCAGCCCCATCTAGACCGGTTTGTAGTGGTCTTCATGGATGATATACTTGTGTACTCTACGTCCGAGGAGGAGCACACGAGACACCTAAGGATGATTATGGACACACTCCGAGAGAACCATTTGTATGGGAAACTCTCAAAGTGTCAGTTCTGGTTACAGGAGGTCTACTTTATAGGGCACATTATCTCAGCGGATGGTGTAGTAGTGGACCCATCAAAGGTGGAGGCAGAGCTAGCATGGGAGCCACCCCGGAGGGTGATGGAGGTGCAGAGTTTCCTTGGGTTGGCATGCTACTATCGGAGATTGATCCATGATTTCTCCAGGATTGCAGCACCCATGACAGCTTTGAACTGAAAGGGACAACCTTTCGTGTGGATCGAGAGATGCCAGCAGGCTTTCCAACAGTTGAGACAGAGTCTGATGAGAACCCCGATCTTGAGATTACCAGAGGAGGGTGTTAAGGACGTAGTGTTCTGCGATGCATCAGGAACCGAGCTTGGTTGTGTCCTAATGCAGAGGCAAGATGTGATTTTCTATGGATCACGTCAGTTGAGACCACATGAGTAGAACTACGCGACCCATGATCTTGAGTTGGAAGCAACAATATTCTCATTGAAGATGTGGTGGAACTACGTGATGGGCGAGAGGTTTACTGTCTACTCTGATCACAAGAGTCTCAGATATATCTTTTCTCAGAAGGATCTGAATTTGAGACAAAGGCGATGACTTGAGTTCCTCCAAGAATATGACTTTGAGATTGTTTATACTCTTGGGAAGGGGAACGTGGTGGCAGATGCTCTTAGTAGGAAATCCAGTTCGCAGTTGCTGGATGAGGCGACAAGGCAGTTGGCCTCTTTACAGTTTTCATTCATAGATGGAGATGAGGGAACTTACCTTCAATCAATGGTTGTTACCCCTCCACTCTTATAGCGAGTCAGGGAAGCACAACACGAGGATGCTAGCTATGAGACTCTACGTGCTCAGATATCCACAGGTGATGCTACTGATGGATATTCAGAAGGTGGGAAGCACGTTGTCCTTTTCAGAGGGCGCACGGTAGTACTAGTGACGTTATGAGAGAAGGTTCTGAGGGAGTTTCATACATCCCCTTTGGCAGTACATCCACGCGTGGAAAATATGTATCGGGACCTCCGACGTCAGTTCTGGTGGCCAGGAATGAAGCAGAGTGTGGTATTGTTTGTTTCTCGGTGCCTTACTTGTCAGTAAGTAAAGGCTGAGCACCTGGTTCCAGCAGGTTTGGCTCATCCCCTTGAGGTGACATAGTGGAAGTGGGATGGAATATCCATGGACTTCATGATGGGTTTACCACGTACGTCCAGGGGACATGATTCCATCTGGGTGATCGTTGATCGACTCACCAAGTCGGCCCACTTCCTAGCCATACGAGAGCTGATTTCAGTAGAGAGCATGGGACACCTCTACGTGCATGAGATAGTTCGACTTCATGGAGTACCATCCATGATAATCTTAGATCGTGATGCTCGTTTCACATCCCTGTTGTGGAAGGTATTGCAGGAAGCTTTTGGGACTCAGTTACGCTTGAGCACAGTGTTTCATCCCCAGACTGGGGGTCAGACAGAGCGGACCATCCAGGTCCTGGAGGATATGCTACGAGCTTGCATACTTGACTTCGGTCATAGCTGGGAGGATCACCTACCACTAGTGGAATTTTCTTATAACAATAGTTATCATTCCACTATTGGTATGGCACCATTCGAGGCTCTATACAGGCGACCTTCCAGGTCGCCACTTTGCTAGACTGACCCAAGAGAGCCAGCACTCATGATCCCAGAGATGGTGAGAGCTACTACAGAGAAGGTGTAGGTCATCCAGGAGCAGATGAAGACTGCACAGAGTCGGAAGAAGTCTTATGCTGACCAGAGACGGAGGCCCTTGGAGTTTGAGGAAGGATACCATGTGTTCCTTCGGGTCTCACCTCGACGAGGATTGCGGAGATTTGGACGAGGCGGCAAGCTATCTCTGATGTTCGTCGGCCCTTTTCAGATTCTAAGTAGAGTTGGTGAGGCGGCGTATCGCTTAGCTCTACCTCCTCAGATGGACCGGGTACAAAACGTCTTCCATGTGTCGCAACTACAGAGGTATGTGCATGATCCATTGCACATCATCGACTGGGGCGAGCTGGACATCGATGATGGAGCGACCTTTGCTGAGTACCTAGTGGAGATCGAGGATTGGTAGGAGAAGATCCTTCATGGACGAGCTATTCCCTTGGAGCGTGTCCGGTGACAACACGAGAATCTCTAGGAGAGAACATGGGATCGGGATGCTTAGATTCTCGTGCAGTACCCACACCTTTTTGTGTATCCCTTGTTTTCGCTTTTCAGGGACGTAAAAGCCCTAAGGTGGGTGTGATGTAATGTACCTGATTTTTTCCATGTATTATTTTAATATTATATGGGAATTATTTCGAGACCAGGCTCTGAGACGACGTGCAGTTCCGAGGCCCCGTGATCCCGGAACAAATGTTTGAATTTAATTTAATGATTAAATTACACGCGCGTGCGGTTTTCCTGAAAAAGTTGAATAACTCCCGAAGGGGTGCTCGGATCAGAAATCCGAGGGCACTGTTGCGTTCAGAACAACAATTTTACCTAAGGTGAGGCCTAACATCAGCCGGCGCAGGTCGGTGGTGAAATCTGGTTTTTGGATGCAATAGTAATAAAATATTTAATTAAAATATTTTAATTAAATCTTGTTTCTGCGGTGAGATCTTTTAAATCTTGTATCTTTTGTTATTTTTAAATAAAGGCCTGCACCGGGGTTCCAGGGTTACAAACCTCAAACCCTGAAACCCTTGGCGGCTCTGGAGGCTCTGGAGAAAACCTCCCAACGCGGCGACGACGACGCGACGAGCAAATCTTCACCCACAAATGCAGTGAATCCAGGTAGGATAATTTTTATTGATTTCTACCTCCCCCATTTTTGATTTCTATGGAGAACGCAGACTAATCCATGATCATATTAGCCCGAAAATCGATTGTTTTGCAGGAGGGTGTGATTTGGGGTTTTATCGGGATATTAAATACTTGAGATTTATAATTTATTGATTGTTGTGGTTTTGATATAACGACGATGAACTCGGATCATCACGAACAACGATCGAGGTTCGTCCCCTTTGTTTAATTCTTGTTTCTTTTCTCCATCGCGTTCTTCGTTATGTTCTACTCGTTCTTGGAGGAAATCGATCGTTGGACATTCGTTTGTTGGTGCAACGATCCAAGATTAAAGATCCAACCCCGAAGCAATGCCATAGAGGTGCGAGGATCATTTCGGCAAGTGATTCGGAGAGGTTTGGGAGATTCGGGTTTTTGGGCGTTTTTCTTAGGACAGATTGTTTGAGGTTTATGATCTGATTGGAGGACCGAAAACACCCGTTTCGGTGTTCGCATGATAAGGAGAACCAAACCCTGGAGTATCGGGATGAACGGACGAGAAAACGATGATCCGGAGGATCGTCCGAAGCGCGAGGAATACGATGATGTTTCTAGAAAAATCCCGACTACACACCGTGTAGTATGGGCTACACGGCGTGTGTTCGTCGGTAGGGTTACCTGGCGTGGACTCCGAGAGTACATGGGCACAGGAAGGGTACAAGACTAGGGACATGCCGTGTATACCCCTCTCTGGCCAGACCTAGCCAGATACACGGGATACCCCATGTACTAGTACACGGGCAGGTGACACGGACACGGGTAGAGACCGTGTACGGGGACATGGCCAGCGTACACAGAGCGAGCCCATGTGCTCGAACACGGCATGTGATTTCTTCTACACGCCATGTAGTTTATTTCTATCCGACAAGCCGAAGGACACAGTCCCTTTACACGGGCTATACCCAGGGTCAAGGAACACAAGGTTTACTTTACTACACTCTGTGTAGTTTGGTTTTGCATGGCTTGACCGAAGGATGCGGGCCGTTTACACGGGCATTACCCGGGGTCAAGGAACACGGCGTGTAACTATACTATATGCCATGTAACCTTTTCTTCAAGACATGAGGAACTTGTGTTCTGTGACTTGGACTAGCCTTCTCAGGGTCCGTACCCTAGGCCTTTCTCCTGAAGGTTTCCGGTATCATCTCCTAATATACAGGATTATGATCCCTTCAGTAGGACTTCCTGAATAGAGTTGTTGGAATCCCCTCTGTGAGACTTAGAGACAGATCCTCTATTCATTCCTAATACCCTAGGTAGAGTTCTTGGTATCGACGTGACCTACCTTACCTAGGCACCGAACCTCTTCCTAGTAGATTAGCTTAGACTGAGTTTTCAGAATCTTCCCATGACATGTTTGTGATCCTCACCTGAGCATCATGTTCTCGGGGTACTCGTGGAGTGTGTTCTTCTAGAACGAGTACTTCATGTCTCTCTCTCCATACCTAGGAGTGTGTTCTCCCGATGGTATGCTTAGTGGAATCTTCGAGCTGGATCCTAGTGGCGGTATTGCGAAGGTCATTTGTGTACGAGTATATCTGAATATTCTTGTTATATGTTCCGTAGACATATACTGTTTAGAGATGACTGTACCTTTATTTGTGGTATTTTCCTTTGTTGTATTTCCTTTGTGGTTTTCGGGGTGTCCTACTGGGTATTGTTATACTCACCCCTGCACGGTCTTTTCCCACACGTGTCGTGTCTTGTGCAGACGAGCGAGCCTTTTACAGGATTCTAGGCGGACCAGGACCGGACTGTGTTCAGTGAGATCAGACAGGCTGAGGTGTGTTCCTTCAGCGATGGGTTGCAGTCCCAGTACCATTCTCTACAGGTTGGACTTTGTTGCAGACTTTCTTTTAGTGGTCTTGTACATTTGGCCCATGGTTTTACTTTACTGTACTTCACTTTCCTGTCATACTATGTTGGTTTGGTTTTTAGTGTATGCATGATTTTTCTATCTTTAGTAGTTTTTACTTTTCATCTTTGTGGGCTTGGAGATGTGTGTGCGTGTGTACAGGTTTATAAGAAATGCCTCCCATGTTAGTAGCATGCCTACTCGGTTCTAGTCACCAGCCCCTGGCTTATTGGAGGCGGGCTTGGGGAGTAACGGCTCAGGCCCCACCAAGACGGGTCGTGACATTCTTTATGCGTGCCAAGAACATAAATTTATGGGTATAGTTGAGTTCATAATATGAGGATTACCCTATGAATAACATAACCTTTGTTAGTGAATGTTATTTTTGGGAAATATATCATGGGTGTAAAATGAATAAAATAATTTAATAAATTATCTTATTTTTTTTATTGGAGTAGTGAACTAAATAAATTTCTTTAAATACAATCTTATTTAAAATTTATATGTCTATCCTCATAACACTAATAACCATTGTAAGTCCTTTTGAGGGTTTTGAATGAGATTCCATAGGGAGAAGATGATCATATCAAGGATCGACGACTTAAGAGAGTTGAAATTGAATGAATATCCAATGATAACGAGATCACACCATTCATAATTATAGATTTATCCAAATCATGGTAGTTTTGTTTTTTATTTTTTTTCATTCAATATTAATTTTTTCATTTACTAACATGAATAAATGAATTTTTTTTTGATCAACAGTTCTTTTAAATTTTGCGATGGGATAAGTTATTCAGGTATTGGAATAATTATATTAAAATATTGTTTTAATTCTCTATTATTCCCATTGAAATGGATCACGGTTGAAATGAACATCATTTAATATTCATTACACTTATTTGTTCTTATTTTTTTCACCCTTAGTTCATTATTCACTATGGTCATACATCTTTTGTCCTTGGGTTTGACATATCCCAATTGATTGATCCTTTCACACAAACGTTTTTTAAAGGATCAGATATCAAACATATGGGATCAACAGGACATAAAGGTTGTGTGATGATGGAATTGGATGTCAAATAGAAAACATATATACAATTTTTTTTTTCATTGGCATGGAACAATGAATGAAAACCAATCTCATTTTCTAATCTGATCAATGTTATAGATCGTATTGATTTTATGATGGTATTACATGAAGAGGATACATGTATATTTTTTCTCAATGGGATTTCTACATCAATAGCTGGAGAATTAACAAGGCAACATGAAACTGCATCTAGATTTCTAGAAAAATCTGTGATACACACTATGTAATCATTATCTACACATCATGTGGTCCCCTTTATGGTGGATAGGGTTTGAGAGAAACAACACTACCACATAGAATTTTACCCTATCACATGTAATGTGTTCTCTCCCTAGTGAGTATTCATGTACATAAAAGGGTACACAGGAAAGGGTTGGAGCATGTGGGTAGAAGAGAATTATGTACTTATTCACATGGATAGGTCCTGGAATACATGCATTGTATAATCCATGTAATGGTACACGAGAACATGTACATGGTCAAGAGAAATGTCATGAGACACGAGTAGACTTCACAATCATCCTAAAAACCATTTAAATATACAAAGACATGTGAAATGGACACTATCAATATACATGGGCTTGAATCAGGGTCATGGAACATAGCTTGAGACCCCTTACTTCACACATTGTCCTTTATTATACATGTCTTAGAGCCATTATCCACCACATCATGGAATACATTCATTATGGTGAGTTGAAATTTTCATTTACATGAGGTTGGGATTGGTATCATATACAATCCTACAAATACTATCCCTTATGTGTGACTTCTTGGAAATAGTCTTTGGAATCTCACTGAGAGATAGTGGTGATATACTCAATTTATATTTTTCCATAGGTGGAGTTCTTCCAGTCATCATTACCAACACTATGGATGTGTTGATCATAAAATTAGTTGTTTAATACTAATTGATTTGTTGGTATCATAAAATAAACTTTAGAGTGATCCACATATATGTATTGAATCTCTTTAGACCACTTACATGTAATAATAATGGTGAGACCCAATGAAAAATACAACCTGTATGCACATCATTAGTGTAATCAGACTCAGGTGTGTGTTCTCCCAGACAAGTGTTATATAGATCTGTTGAGATGAGATCATGGCATGGTATAAAATTTTTGTTAATTATCATTAGAATATATGTATTTGTTGCATGTATATGTATATTCTTTTTTTGTAGACATATTCCTGTGTAGAGATGAATTTATATCTTTTGTTGTTGGATTTTTTTGTTTTGGTGTGTCATAATGAAAATTTTTAAACTCAACCCTGCATGATATTTGATGAAATTTGATATTTAATTTTCAATCAATCACCCCTTTGAAAATGTCCCTGATAGAAAAGGATTAGATGATGCTTAGTGGGACCAGATAGAACAAGGTATGTTCATGTTGTATTCTGATAACAATCCCAATTTTACATTTAGGATGGAATTGTGTTAGAGACAAATTCTTTTTGACTTGTATTTAGGCCTTTATAATTACCTTAACATCATTTCATACCATGGTTTTTGGGATTTATATGTTTACATAATTTTTTTTTCATTTGTTTTTATATTCAATCATTGAACAAGCATGGTGATGTGTGTTTTGGTGTACATCTACTTAGTATAAGGCCTCCCATGTTAGAGATATGATTACATGGATCTAGTCACAAACAATTTTCCTATTGGAGGATGGATTGGGTATTCAAAACATATCCCCCTCTATGATGGATCATGAAATAGGGGTATGAGATGTGTTTAGTTATACCTTAAGACCATAGAATATTTGTTTTCTTTGGGGGAATAATGTTGTGTGTTTTGAGTTCATCTTTCTGACTAGGGACTCCAACATTGGTGCAGATGAAGATGTATCTATATACCAGGACTCTAGTCACCAAATGTTAAACACTATACCTAAGAAAATTTGTTTTAAGGAAAAAATGTCACATGCATCATATATGAAATGTGCATTCCTTCCATCTCATTGTTATGTCATCTCCATAGATATACACATTAAGTGTTGAATATCTTGTTTACACTCAGGATTCCTATAAGTTGTATGCCATATAGTATTTCATATTATCAAATGGTTGATACCCTCACTAGTAGGGAGTAAATATATGTATCAGTTCACAAGATGTTTCCTCTAAGTGGTTCTCTAGGTATACCCCCACCTTTAGTGCAACACGTGGTACCCACAGTACCAGCAGAAGATGTGTGTAGGATGAGCATACTTAAAAATTTTTAGTGACAAAGAAAACTCATATTTTTATTCATTCATAACCCATAGGATGATGAGGTAGGGATTTTGGTGGTTTATATAGTTTTCAATCATTTATATAAACCTTAAGATCATATGGTGTTCCGGGCAGCAAGTCTTCTTCACGACACATATTGGCGATTATGGGGTTTGGTCACTGAGTTTTATGAAGAGTGTTCACTTTTTGGTATAGATTTTGAGTTCCTTTTCAGATAGGAGTTAGAACCATATATTCTGTGGGTTATACATATCCATGAGATCTTGCACATCTAATATGGAGAACGATAGTATCAGTGTATTCATAATGGTTTTCCAACCTCTCAAGGTAATCGATATATATCATTCATAACCATTTCATGAGGGATAAGACATTTGAGTGAGTTATGTGAATATAAATGTAATCCATTGTTATCCCTCTGTAAACTCATACCTTTTATTGGGTGATAGAGTGAGATTTGGATGTAGAAATTTTCTTGTTTGAGCAGATAAAACCAATGGTCGTAGGCTGTGGGAAATCTGCAGTACACACAAAGGTAACAGGGAGACATCATCGGTCTTAAGGAACAGATTTTGAACAAAGATTCATGAGGAGGTCCCAGATCATATGGTATGCATTTCAGGGATATATTATTGGGTCCTCCTATCACAAATAATCGATCTTCATAGGGATACCATGGATGGGATGTTGACAGAGACACAATAAGAATAGAAGGAGGGTTCACATTGTAGAGGATGTGGAAGAAGTGTTATGAGTGTAGAGGAAGTTGTAGGAACATGTTCATTTACAAAGAAAAACATAGTCTGTCCATTATATGCTCAATGAGCTAGTATATGGGGGTAGAGAAAGCTGCAATCAGTCAAAGAATACCAACCATAGCCATCGATAACGATTCTAGGTATAATCTGTTTATTTTATACCATAGTTTTAGTACTGATACAGACATGTTATGGTCATTCCAATCTTTCCAAATACCTTTTAATGGATATATATTAATGTGGATCCATTTTAATGAAACTTATGACTGGGTAATCTTAATGGAAAAGACTTAGTGATCATGAAATTGTGCTATTAGTGTAACCAGACTCTAGGATGTATGAGTTTCTGTTGGAATCTTTTAATAGCATAACCAAGGACTTACTATGTCATTCTTGTAATGGACGGACATTCTATAGTTCATTCATAGATTAACTATTTTTTTAAGGATATGGTGTGTCCTCAGTGATAAAACCATGTTTTCTTTTTTTGGGGAAAAATAATCCCAACCATCACTGGATGGACTCATGAAAAGGTGGGTGAAACTGATTAATAATCAGATGGCTTGACTAACCCTTTGTGAAATGGTTGTTATGAGGTCTTTGTTTCATGAAGTGGTGTTGGAGTATAAGGGATTATTCCTATATGATGTTATTTAATTACCCCCCACTACGAGATAGACCGATACATTGATTTACAACACAATATAGAACTTATATCTGCTCCATAATATCAGATGTCTCCCACATATATTTGAGTGTTATGTGTGAAATTAGAATACTTTCTGATGAATTTATTTGTTAGAAAAAAATTTTCACTCTAGGAAGCCTTACATTAAATTTATAATAAGGAAGACTAGATCATGAGGTTTTTTGGGGACTTATGATGCTTGATCCTGGTGACTGTGAAAAATAAATTATCCACTACTAAGGAATGATGGTTTATTCTATCAGTTTATAAGGGATTTATGGTTCTCAAAGTTTTAGATGAGTTTAGGAAACCATCGGTTCTCAGAATGGGATAATGATATACCAAGGAAGACATTAAAATGTATATATGTTTACTATTAGAACATAGTGATTCTAATTTTCATTATGAATCACCAATTAGTTTTCATTAAAATACAACACTAATTCATTCATTACTTCTTATAAAAGATAGTGTTAGTTTTTATTGATGATATCCTTGTGCACATGATGTTAAAGGATGAGATGAGAAGTCACATAATTATGGTTCTTGATATACCTATAGAGTACCAGCATTATAGAAAACTCTCAAAGATTTATTTATGGATGCAGGTGATCCAGATTGTTGGACACATCATCTCAGTGTATGAAGAGTAAGTCGAACCATCCAACATAGAGGTAGTGTTATCTTTGGAGACACATAAGGGCATGGAAGAAGTGTAGATCTTCCTTAGAATGGAATTATATTACCATAGATTAATAACAAATTCTTCAATATATATCCACCCAAGACATCATTGACCTAAATGGGTCAGCCATTCATGTCGAAAAATAGTGTCCAATAGAAATTTTTGTAGTTATGGAAGAGTTTGACTAGATATTCCATTGTGATATTTAAAGAGGTGGGTGTCAATTACGTGGTGTTCTTTGATTCATAGGAATGGTTGTGTTTTTATGAACATGAAGTTAGTTAATTCCTATTATTCCTGCTAGTTGGTACTACATGAGCATGACTACATAAACCATGATCTTGTGTTAGAAGCTGTAGTCATAACCCTAATGATGTGGAAAAACTATATGACGTGAATTCATTTTATCATCTAATACGATCAAAAGTGTACCATTTACATATTATATCAAAGAGATCATAACATCAGATAGAGGTGATGGATAACGTTCCTCCAGGACTATGACTTCAATATTTTCTACACTAACACAATGTGGATTGTGGTAGAAGATGCTCTAGGTAGTATATCTTATTCACAGTTACTAAGAGCGGTGTCAAGGAAACTGTCCATATTGTAGCTATAACATGTGGATGGATATGGAGCAACATACCGCCTACAATTTTTTTCACCCCTCCACTCATGAAGTGATTCAGTGAGGAATAGTTAGGATATATCAACTGTGAGACCTTATGTACTCATATATCAATCAGAAACACTCTTAATGGATTTTATAAATGTCAAGAGTATGCTATTATTTACATAGACAAGAAATTGTACCAATGATGTTATAAGAGGGGGATCAAGGAGTGTTTCATATGTTTCCATTAGTCATACATCTATGTGTGCTGTAGACGTTACAAGACCTCTAACATCTGTTTCAGTTCCCTTGGATGAAGAAATAATATTTAGATTGCATTTCTTGATACCTTAATTATTAGTTAGTGAATAGAAAGGAATCCTATTCCAAAAGTACTAGATCAACCACTTGAAGTTCCAAAATAGATGTGGGTTGAGATATAACTGGACATTATTATGGTATTACCAGGTACACCCTGGAGACATGATTCCATCATGGTGATTATAGACAGAGACACTATGTTAGCCCCCTATATAGTAATTTGGGAGAAGTTTTAGTAGATATTTTTAGTCACCCTTATGTGAAGTAGATATTAAAAATCCAATGATTTCCACGGAGGGTCATTTTTTTACAATGATGATTGCCTCCCACACTTGTTGTGGAAGGTATTTCCAGTGGAATTTGGGATTAGTTATGCCTGAACACAACATTCCACACCCAAAATTATGGTTGGACTTAGAAGACCATTCAATTTCTGGAGGACATGATGAGAGAATACTAGTTAGGCACTGGCTATATTTGGAAGGATCAAATACCATTGGTGGAGACGTCTGAATACAATATCTACCATTTCACCATTGCTGTGGTGTCATTCGAGGCATTTTAAGATCAACCCTATAGGTAACCACTTTGTTGTACCGACCTAAGAGGGTTAGACTTAATGGGAAAAGATTTTCCATCATAATCTAAAAAAGGTTAATATCATATAGGATATGATGAAGAAATCATATATCCCCTAGAAGTCTTACATTGAAAGAGAAAGGAGGATTTTTTAGTTAGATGATGGTGTCCATGTTTTCTTATGGTTTTCACATCGATGTGGATTACAAAATTTTTCTTTGGTGAAACCTATATTATAATTAAATTTCAATTTCTAAATACTATATAGAGTTGGGGAGGTGGTACACTGCCTTACTCTACCCATACAGTTAGACAGGGTAATGAAATCATCCTCATGTCGTAGCTGAGGAGGTATGTTCATTACATATCACACATTATCGACTACGGTGAACTGGAAATCAAGGATGGGGAGTCCTTTTACATGAACCTGATAGATATCAGTGGTCATGAAGAGAATACCATTCATGGGAAATCAATTCCTTTTGTGTGTTTCCGGTGGAATCATAGGAATCTATAGGAGAGAACATGGGAATATGAGACTCATATTCGTGATCAGTACCCACATCACTGTTTGTATCCCCTGTTATGGATTTTTGCGGACGTAATTCCCCAAGGTGGGGAGAATTTAATGGATCATATTTTCCATTTATTAATTATGGATAATATATGGATTATTTTCGAGACAGAGCACTGTGATTGTGTATGAATCAATGACTCATTGTTCCCAAAATAAATGATTGAAATATAAAATAAAACTTCATATCCAGATTTCATTATATTAATGAAAAAATTTATTAACATGTAAATGTGAACTCATATTTGAAAAAAGAGATCACCATTTAGTTATTAATTTGAGGTTTACCCAATGCATTATTTAACCATAGATGGTTCCAGTAATTTTTTGAAAATGTATCATGGGTGAAAAATGAATAAAATGAATAATTAAATATTTTTATTTGTTTAATATATGTGGAGACACATCATCCAATTCGATTACATTAAATACACGCTTATGTAAAATATTTAGACCTACCCACATTACCCACTAAATCATTAGAGATACATTAGAGGTAATGGAGTGAAATTACATAGAAAAATGATAACGATATCAAGGATCTAGGAATATAGATGATATAATCTAAGGGTCCTACTAATGTTAGGATGGTGAATCATTATTCATAAATGACTGATAAAAATATAGATTGCTTTGTTATTTGATTTTTATTCATTCATAATTCATTATTTCTATGAATAACATGAATCTTTCAGGGAAAATATTGATCATAGTTCATTCATCTTGCACGATGTGTTAGATTAATATGTTTGTGGTAGAATTAAATTAAATTTTTGATTTTTATCATGTTAATTCTCATGAAAATGAATTCAGGTCGACTTAAACACCAATCAAGTGTGGATCAACTTATTTTTTCTTATTATTTCATAACATTTTCTTTATTCACTATGGGTGTTATTGATTTTTCATGGGGTTCAACATATCTCTATCGATCAATCATTAGACACCAGTTTTTGGGGTGAAATGTTTTGATATCATAGATTGGGGATTAATAGGATATGATTGGGGTGTGACCGATAGACGATATAGTGGATTATACAATATATATACTTTTTGTGGATGTTCCTTCACATTCATTGAAGAATGAAGAACAATCATATTCTCAGAGTGGACTAAAAAGCCATATCTTATTGAGTAGGATAATGAATGATTCCGTGATGATAGATCTACATTTTTGTAAAACATCGACTATTATATCCAAGGACGGAGCAACATATAGGGTGCACATATCGAGACTTGGTGTTCTAGAAATATTTTCATTCAACATCATGTAATTAGGTTCTAAATGCCTTGTGGGCCCCCAATATAGTGACTAGGGTTTTGGTAGAAACATATCTATAACAAAGAATGTGACCCAATAACAGGATGCATAGTCTATCCTCGAAGACATGAAATTTACATTGGAGGGTACTCCGACAAAGGTAGCAGTACATAGGTTGAATCCCATTGTGTACACCCCCACACAGACACATTCTAGAACAAGTACACTAGTTATGTTATTTGATGATATACATGCACTTGTATGAGGGATAGAGTTGTGTAATGACACCCATGAAGACTGCATGTAAATAAAAAACATTGTGTAATTATACAAAAACATTGGAAAACGAAATAATTCATTTACACTAGCAGGACCCTAGGTCAAGGGACAAAACGTTTGTCCCAAAATATATTCCATGTACATTATTATGCATGGATTAGATCTCTTTTCCTTTTTATATTGGAAAAGTTTCATTGGGATGTGTTCCCCCTTATCCATTAACTAATGGTTGGTATGAAATTAGATCCATATCCTAAGCCTGTTATCACTTTATCCGGACATCTTGGATAGAGTTGTTAGGATCCCTATGAGAGGTCTAGAGTGAGATTCTCTATTCATCATCATGACCCAGGGGGAGATATTTAATATTATCATGACCAACACAACATACTTATAAACCTATTCATAACATGATTATCTAGAATGGGTTTTTTTGTATCACCCCATGGAATTGGGAGTGATTAGTGTATATGGACTATATTTTGATAGACCATCGACTTGTAATTCTCATGTATAGAATGATGAAAACTACCACTTGGATGGAATTAATCAGTTGTACAAGGATTTAGATTATGTTCTCTTAAATGAGTTATTTTTTGATCCTTTAAAATGATATCCTAGGATGATATTCTATATTTAAGAAATACCTTTATATATTGTGTCTTTTTTGAGTATATCTTAATTTTTTTGTTGTATGTGATGTAGACATATACTTGTGTAGAGTTGACTATATTAAATGTTTTTTATCATATTTGGTTTTGGGGCTTCCTATGTATTATTATTATACCTACCTAGTAAAGGTTTTTCTCTGATGTTTCATTTCACTTATAGAAGATTAAACCTTTGAAAGAATATTTGAAGGAGTAGGACCAGAGTATGCTTAGTGATACCAGACAGATCAAGGCTTGTTCATAGGATATTTTAATAGTAGTCCCAGTTTTACTTTCAGGTTAGAGTTGTGATTTACATTCAATGTGATGAGATTTTATTTGACCAGGTTTATGTTCCATTCCTTCATATCATACTCGAGTTTTGGGATTTATATTTCTGCATGCATGGTTGTTTTGTTGATTTTAAATTTCATCATTTCATAGTAATGGTAATGTGTGAGTGCCTATAGGTACATAGGATATGGCCTCCCATGTATTTGATATTCCCACTCATTTCTAGTCATCAGCCCCTAGCCTGATGGAGATGGGATTGAGGAGTCATGGAACATTACCCTCTCAACTGGTCCTTTTCATTGAGATCATCATTAATAGATATCATGAAATATATACTTTTATGTATTGTAGATATCCATCAAGACACATGTTCACATTGAATTTTGATATGTTGGGTGAATCAATAATGATATATTAATAATAAATAATTTGATAAATGATTTTTCCATTTTCTATCCTGATTATTTTTGATATATAAAGACCATTTATCGCAATGGAAACTCTCGAATAAATCAATTTATATGGTTCCCAATGGGAATGTTATTTTTTAAAAATTAAATAACTGAGACATAAGTAATATAGTATTAATGGAACTGTCATGAAACATGAATGAATTGTTATATTATAAAAAAATGATTATATTACATGGCAATTTTTCATAGGATATTTGATGTTCTTTTCAAATTAATAACCTTCTACAAGGATTTTTTTAGACGCTAACCTAGGATTTTCGATGGTTATGACTAAAGACAGTGTCAAACTATCATCAAAGGTCACACATGTTAGGTATCATAAAACCCTATTAAAATCAATTATTGAATTTAAAAAATTCAATAAAAAATTATTTAATATAGTTTGGTTGATTTTAATTATATAATAAAAAGATTATAGAAAGAATATATAGGTACATAATAAGAATAATGAAAAGTTTATTACTTTTCTAAAAGATAATACTTATTATATTTTTTTGATAAATAATTCTAATATATTTATTTGTTAGATAAATATTAATTATTCATGGATAGAAAAATTACAACGATGGAATGTGGGCCATGTTTACTAGTATGATTATAAATGTTATAAATGATATTAATTTATATTCTTTATGAATTTCACTTGTTAATACTTTAATAAAAATATTTGTATTATTATTATTATTCTAAAAGGGTAAAATTAGGATTTATGGAATTGTGGATGGGACTTTGTTTTATTTTCTAACCCTAGTCCTTCCAAAAAAAATATCAAATTACATTTATTTATAAAAATGCATTTGTTTGATTAATAGAGAGAGTAAGTCTCTCTGAAGACCTTGATATAGATCAAGAGATACATGGTTATCTCATCCATTCCAATCCTAATACAATAATAGATCATCGAGTGTTATTACTATATCATTATTTATTATGTTGTGGTTACCTATAGACAACAAAATTGATCTGGATTTTTGATCCTAGAATATGGATATTCAACGAAATAGTTCTGAGATTATGGTGCATGTGTGGATCAATGTTAGAGGGATTTAGAACTTGGATTCTATAATACAATGATGCTGTGATGATATATATTCAAACGATCAACAATAAAGAGGTAATTAATTGGGATTCACATTTTATATATACTTATAAATTAATTATAAATTATAATTAAATATCTGTTTCCCATTATTTCATCCTTTTAATCTAGAAACATAATCTACTTTTTTCATTGGATCTATTGTTTTGATCATGTAATGAAATGATTACATGTTATTCAGCACTAAAATATGAGTTAGTCGTACTACAATGTTATGCTTCCACTATGCCTAGAACATATAAATGGGTATTAGAGTGATCACTTGATTAATTTATAATAAGTTTTTTCTATGGATTGCATACGTGTTTTTTCATTTTCATTTACAAAAAATTACCTGTTATATTTATCTAACATTGACATATATTCTCTTTATTTTTTCTCAGAAATAGAACTAGTTTTCAATTAGTGATTTATAATTATAAAATTATTCTAGAATACAATATGTAGGATCAAGTGGTTCTTAGAAAAAACTATTGTACGTAGTTTGTAGTTATAGTATACATTCCATGTACATTTTTTTTCACATTTTTATCATAAAAAATGTTTATATTTTGGGTCTATTAAAATATAAGAACTATAAAAATTGGATCAACATGTGGATAAAAATTGACTATAATAAGAATTATAGTATTTACAATACATGTGCATTATACATTGTGTAGTCCCAAACATCTTACAACCATGAACACAAGGTGTCCTTGAATTATATATATATGATACATGACACTAGGACATGAATATAATGAAAATTTTAGGACATATTCTACCTATTCCTAGGATACACTATGTACCTAAACTAGGTTAATGATTAGAAACAAAAACATTCCCAATGTATGTTCTACATACATGGGGAGGTGACAAGTAAAATCTATATTATATTGACTGTGTAGTCATCTACCTATAGTATTTTCTAATTTCTATGTTTTGTACATTGAAACGTTAAATTAATCACTTGGATTATGTGTTCTATATATCAGTAATTGAATTGTACATTGAATTTCATAGGATTAAAAATTAAATATTAAATTAATATCATTGATAAATTTTTTATGAACACATGATATTTCTTCAAAGTACACTTATGTACTAAATTAATTTGATATGATATTTATTTTTTAAAAATTATAGAGGATGGTGAGATAGAGAAGGGTTGATGGAATACATATAAAGATAATTAATTTAATTACATCATTTTACATTAGATTAATTAATGAAAAAATTAAATGATATTTATAACAATATTAAAAATATATACTTATTTGTTGATGTTTGGATGATTATGAGATTATATTAGCCCATGTGTGTCATTGGTATGTTCTAAATTATTTTGTTAAATTATTAGTGGTGGAAAAAACTTCTCCATATCCTATTTATTATTTAAATTCTGGTATGACAATGATTTCTTTTATGTAAACACACTTTTATTCAAAACAATGTATCCCCTCATCAATGGGTGAGTAAAATCATATGTAACGATGAGGAAATAAGTCCCAAGCATTAAACATTACTTAATCTAGAGATAGGTCAATAATTTTACATTTATTCAAATTGAGGATATTTTCATCTTTAGAGATTTATATAATTATCTCATAACATATCCAAAACATTGTTAATATTAAATGTAGACAATTTTACTCACTATCATTTTTAATAAAAAACTCTGTAAAAATAAACTTTTAATCGCTTCATGTTTTAACAACATAACTTTTCCATGATCACATCATTGAATCTATTATTCTTTATATCTTGGGAAAAACAATTCAAAACATGTGATTAGCATAAATATCTTAGTAAAGGATACATAAAGAAGGAAAACTATTAGTCTTGGGATAACATGAAAACCATGAATATGTTATCATAAGGTAATACTTCTCACATTTAAGAGGTAGTAAATATACATTACTGAATATAAGCCCATTAACTACCTTTTTTGCAACAAAAATATTACCACAAAGTTGATATAAAGAAACATATAAGATATGAAGGTATCTTGGGAAATAATCATACTTAACTGGAATAACCATACGGTCGACATCAACACATATCACTAAATGGAATATCCATACATATGACTTCCATACAGAATGCAAAAGAGGCTATAGTGTTACCAACCATCCTTGGTTTATATTGTAACCACCCGTATTTTGGATTTTCACATATCCACCAATTATTTTTTTATCATGTATCCACCCAAAAAAATTTCATTTACCATTATTTAATCATAAATCATAAATCATAAATTGTTGCAAATATCAACATTTCACTAATAACATTTCATTCGCTGTCACAAGAAATAATTTCAAGATATTAAAATACTCAATCATTTTCAAAATACCAAATTTAATATGAAAATATGTTAAAAGGGTATATGGTATTTATTTTATTTTCAAAACACATTATAGCTTGGTAAGAAAGTCAAATATCAAATAATGCTCGCGGTGGCCAAAAGGACGTCCACTCCGCATACGTTAAAAAAACATTTTTTTTATTTTTGTAAAATTATTTGTAGAAAAAATATTCCCTGGGAATGAATGTAAAATTCAAAAGGGTTTATTATACATTGTGTAAAATAATGAGGTTTATATTATCAAAACATTCATCAATGAAATGAGATTGAGATAAAGTCCCTTACATTGAGTCTGATTCGTCACGTATATTCTGTGTTATTCTTGTATAATAAATATAGGTTAATTTCATCTTGATTTAGACCCTTTTTCATGTTTATTATTCCATTTATATCAATTATTACCTTATTCTAAAAATTACATAATTAGTTAAGTTAATATCGTTCATTTTGTCGATATTGGGTACTTGAGTCGAAAATGATCTTATTATAATTACAAATTGTCCCTGTGGTCAAAATTTCATTATCTACAGAATAGTATTCATGATTTATATATCATATATCTAGTATATATATATATATATATATATACTGGTTTATAACATTTGTAGATATGAAAGGAAATACACCATTCATGGAGATGGTAAGCCATACATAACGCTACTTTCATTTATTTTTCATATTAAAAAATTGAAAACTAAGTGATACATAGGTATATTATAATTTCAGTATAATATAATATGATATATATTTTACATATGTTCCTTTACACCATCTTTTATACCATCCATGCACGACATGAACAAGCAATATCACTTTGAGCGGGAGGTAGTCCACACTTCCTCAAATGAAATTATCGTATTTATACATCATGAAAAGAATAAAATAATGATGTAAATAAAAATTATAGAATCATAGAGACGATATAAATATCATTAATATAATATATAAATATAGTGCCATCATAATGGACACCATGAGAGGTGGTAAGGGAAAATCGAATTATCATCGTTTCACGAAGAAGTAGTTCGCTATACATAGAAACAATATGATTGTAATCATTAGATGGAGGTGTGAGTAAGTATAGTTTTAATCCTTATCATAACAAAATACTAGTATATTGAGGATAATATTGTGTTATGTAATCATATAATAATAATATAATATGTTGTGGAGAAGTAAAATAACGGAATCGAACATTAGAGAAGTTGATGCCTCTTAAAACATGTAACTTCCTTTGATTTGAGCCAAAGGGATTTCTTGAATTTTATTCTTTCTAAGGTAAGGCTTATATGTGGAAGATAGAGATTTTGGGAGCTTATTATTCAGTGTTTGGAAAAGAAAAGGGGCTTGAGCTGTGTAATGAAATGGGTAGAGGTGATTGCCTTTTATAAGAGGGGGGAGGGGCACATTATGAAGGTATTAAAATATTACTTTATTATAAAATGATTTTTTATTTCAAATGGTCCCAAAGTCATTTATTTAAAGTATTATATTCTACTGAGTCAAAAAACTCTCGACCAATAGGTTTTAGAAAAGTCTAGGTCACAAATTTATCCTTATCTTTTAGCTATAACCCTTAGTTTACTAATTCGACTCTTACCTTGCCATATTTTATATTTATATTATATGGTTAATTAGTTACTATAAATTGAATATATAACCACACGTGGTCATCAATGTCATTTTCCATATTATCTATGTTATTTGGCTAAATAATAGAATTTTAGGACTATTATATCATTTAATAAAATAGAATTTTATTAAAAAAATCATTATGTCAATATTTATACTACTCATATCATGATTTATCTAATAATCCATAAAAACCTGATTCTATCTAGAAAAAATTATTAATTCCAATATAACAAGTCATAGTAGTCCTAAAAATCCATGGATGATATCAAAATTTCCAATTAAATTTATTTCAATATTTTTAATATCATTTATTCAAATCATTTATTAATAGTGTAATCACTACATCATCATTGTGTCATTAATAAATTTATTTATATGATGTCTAAAAATTATAAATAAAATACCATAATTTATGAAATACTTTTATATTTCTAATGACTATTTATAGTAGATGATATCCATTACATAACCCCATATTAAATATGTTTTGCTAAAAGATACATGTTTATGTTACTGTTTTCTTTACTATAAATTAATTCATTAAAATCTAAATTTCTAATCTAAGTGGATCTATGGGGTCCAATAATCAACCCAAGGATGTCCATTGTTAGAAATATATAATCCAATAAAATTTAGACACATGTTAGTGTAGTTAAATATTACTATTATATTACATTTTACCCTTATTTATTGGATTTACCCTTTAACCATGGTAAATAAAATAATTACTGATGTTACTATTCATAATTTTTAAAAATAAAAGGTATCTATTTAAAAATTAGGGACCTCCTAATTCCGAATATGGAATCCATTTTTCCA
Source organism: Viscum album (assembly GCA_963277665.1). Lineage (NCBI taxonomy): Eukaryota > Viridiplantae > Streptophyta > Magnoliopsida > Santalales > Viscaceae > Viscum > Viscum album. The sequence goes on along the minus strand of OY728152.1, from coordinate 858,840,947 downwards.
AAAAAAAACCCAAAAATGGCAGAAATTAATTTAATATTAATTTCCATTATTAAAACCAAAAAGGTATTTTTAAGTAATAACTATCAAAAGATTGACATATGATTATGTCCAAATTTAAAGGGAAATTATGTCCAATATCCAACAATGGATTAAATTATAAAAATATAATCCAATTATACTATAAAAACCAATTAATATTACCATATATTTATATGAATAAATTAGTTTAAAAGGAATTTTATAATTAAATTGAAGTATTTTTCACAATTCAAAAAATAGGATATTTAACAAAATAATAGGATATTTAACAAAAAAATACCAAAATTTCAACCAATGAAAATTTTGATGATACTATTCTAAAGAAGATTTTTTTTTCAAATTGAACATATAAAAGTGAAATAAACTGTATATTAAAATGATTCTCTATCAAAATGAAGTAAACCGACTTTTTAAAAAATAATAGAGTATTTAATTTTTAAAATTGAATTCATTCTCATTTTAAATGTCTAAAATTTATTGAAAAAATGTAAAACGTTTAACAAACATGTATAATCATGTTGTAGTTAGTTTTTTTCATTACTGCCATTACTACATCTAGGGGTTAACTTCTATTTAAAATAATAATATTATTATATTATTTTTCGGTATAACTCAATGTTGTGTGGAACCTAAGATATCGAAGAAACCTGTTGCTATGTGTTGAGTAAGCTATGAGAAAAAATGCACTCTTTAACATAAAATTAATATTTTAATTGAAAATTATAATAGATATGAAAATGAATTATTCTATAAATACCTGGGATGATACATCATTACCCCATTTTGGAAATTGGGTCCCTATAATTTTATTTACATATTAAATAATAGAGGGTATTTATCCCTCATAGAATTTTTATATTCCCACATTTCATATTCAACCGTATGGATTTTCCACACAACCATTACATGAAGAATCACATTTCTCTACAAAACATTCTCTCTGTAGTCTAGAATATGTATTGTTTATTACTCATAAGAATGATTCTCATCCTACTGAACTACCTCTATACTCAATACATTAGATGTATAAGGCATAAATATTATCAACATTGAATCATGAAATGTATTATGTACCTGGTATACAAATGGAGGTAAATCCACCATATAGGAAACTGATCCAACATTCAGTTGGATTTTGTAGGGTCCAATGATTCTCATACTCAGATTTCCCTTTTTAGCAAAATATATCCCAATTTTTCATGGTGTAATATTGAGAATGACATGATCATCTACCTCGAAAGAATAATCCTTCATCTGGTTATTCGCATAACTATTCTTCTTGATCTGAGATATCCTCATATGCTTCTGAATTAATTGATCTTTTTATAACAACTCTTCTACAAATTATAGTACCATAAACATCCATTCACATACTTTATCACAAAAATATGGTGTTGAAAAATTATTTCTATATAATTTCTCAAATGGATCCACCTATATACTAGAATGAAAACTGTTATGTTAAGAAAAGTCATCCAATTAATTAATTTGGTCCCAACATCCCTAATAATCCAATGGACAAGCACATAACATATCTTCCACTATCTTAATTGTTCATTCTTACTGCCTACTTGATTGTGGATGTAACTATTTAATAAAATTTAATTCATTACCCAATGACTTATGAAGGACATTAAAAAATTTATATGTGAACCTTGGATCATGATAAGATCAAATAGAGAGGGGAACTCCATGTAACATGAATATCTCTTTAATATACATTTTAGAATGTTGGTCAAGAGATAGAGTATATCTAATATAAAGAAAATGAGATGATTTATTCAATTGATCAACTATAACCTAGCTTGCATTATTAACCTGAGATGTTTTAGAAAACCCCACTACAAAATCCATTGAAACATTTCCCCATTTCCACTCTGGAACTGGAAATGTAGGTCCCACAGATTAAAACATTACATAATCTTATGTTAAATCAGGAAATAAACAAGAGAATCATTTTAGGTTTATATTTCGAGAGTTTTATAACACAACTATTACATTACATCTCATATATTACAGTGTAGACACTTCTACTTAGTATCCAATTTTTTCATAAAATAAAAACTCTTAAAAGAAAAAACTAATTCTTTTCTTGATATAAATCTTCTATAATTATTCCTTTCTCTTACCCATCCTTATACCCTATAAAAAACATTTCTAAAACATGGGATGAGCATAAAAAGCTCAGAAAGGGTTAAAAAATAAAGAAATAAATCCTTATTCCATCAATACATACAAAAAATATGCTCTTTAACATAGCTCAAGAAACCATAAGATTTATGAATAACACATATTAATCCTAAATCATAAAGTTAACATGTTGAATCCATATCATACATACATTGTAGCCTTCACAGCTACATCGGTAGTTACATTTTGAATACACATCACATTATATTACCGAATTCTATTAAGAGAATCCTTAATTATTAACTTTGTCATGATACCCAATGCATTAGGGGATATCTCAGGTTCACCCACCCAATGATTATCAGAGAACCACTCGTGTACATAATCAAATATAACGAAACATAAAATGATCATAAGACATAAAACAATCATATTAGAAAATAAAATTTCCACATTACAATCTCAACATATCATTTCAATATATTTACATAATTAATGCTTTCTCAAAACCATTTTCAATACCATTGAAAACATTTAAAAATGATATTTTTAAATCAAAGTGTCCCATACGACTCTGAAAAATATAATGGAATTATTTTAAAAAAAAATTAGTGTCCATATAAACGAATCCTAAAACACATTTTGAAATAATGTACATTAATGAGAAGTATTTATATGAATAAATGTTTTAAACATTTAAACAAATTTTTTAGTTATAGAATCTGTTACTACATGAGAAAACACATGAATAAAAATAATTAAAACATAACATAAAATGAAACATATAATATAATAATAATGATGAAATTTCTGATATAATATGTCAAAGGGTATCATACACACCATATAAGATAATAAAGGTGCACATTATCATGATATGACTCAATGAATGAATATTGAGATGTATTTCCTTACAAAAAGTCAGCAGCCTAACGACATCATATTAAAATTTAGAAAATGAGTTGATGAGATAGAAAAAGGTATCTCATCACTTCTAAAAAATGTAACTAAAAAAAGATATATAAGAACATATCCCATCATTATAAAATTTTAATTAAAATACATAACACAAATTAAGTCATTGATAAAAAGATGAATGTTAAAGGTTCCCATACAAAGATCATTTTTTAAATAAAACAGATAGATTATTTGTATTCACTAAAAATAACAATATATCAAGTATAAATACAATACAGGGCATAAAAATTTATTTCTAAAATAATAATTTCAAGACATAATCATGAAGTAGAAGATCATCCTAATGAATGAAAATTTGGTTAAGAAACTCTGTTACCTCAAGTTTGACTAGTCTCGTATGTTCATTTTTCTTCCAGAATAATAATCTTTAGTTCATTTCTACTTGATTTAGAACCTTAATAATGTTTATTATTACATTTATATATCTTGTTAAATTGATACAACAATTAATTTATTATTTTACTTAATATCATGCATTTTGTTGATGTTTCGAACTTGAGTCAAAAATGAACTTGTTATAATTACAAATTGTCCACGTTGTCAAAATTCCATTAACTCCATATTTTAATTAATGAATTAAATATCATATATATCTTGTATATATTTATTTATATATTGTATATATGTATTTATAATACTTCATAATATTTGGATATAATAAAATGAAATGAACAGTTCATGGAGACGGTAAGCCGTACGAACAAATGAACGCTACTTTTATTTTTATTTTTCATTTTTAAAGGATTGAAAACTAAATGACACATAGGTATATTATAATTCCAGTATTATATATATGTTATATATGTTACATATCTTCATTAATTCTATCATTTATATGTTCCAATTATATCGTGAATGGGTCATATCAGATTGAGGGAGCGATAGTCCGCACTTCCTTAAAAGAAATTAACATTTTTATAAAACCTGAAAACAATAATGGTATATTCTAAATGATAATTATATTAGAATAGAGATAAAATAAAATAAATAAATATCATATATAATTACTTTTCTATTATAGTATCCAACATGTGATGTGGTAGGAGAATATTTAACACTCATCATTTTGGGATGCAATAGTTTATTATCCACAGAAATAGTATATTCTATACCCTTTAGATGAAGGAGTGTGTAAGTATAGTTAGAATACTTCTCATAACAAAAACCTATTAAATTTTGTATACTTGATGAAATTTAATTAAAGAAGAATAATATAATAGGTAATGAAGAAGTAGAATAATGGAATGGAATTTCAGGGAATACACTACCTCTTAAAACATGTAACTCTCTTTTATTTGAGCCAAATGGATTTCTTGAATTACCTTTTTCCTAGGTAAAAGATTATAGGAGGAACAGGGGAATGTTCGGAGCTCTTTGGAGAAGAATTTTTGTGAGCCACGAGCCTTGAGGGGTGTGTGTAATAGGTTAGAGATGGTGGCATTTTATAAGAGGAAGGAGGGGCACTTTAGGAATTTTTAAGTGTATTATTTTATTATAAATATATTATCAGTTTCACAAGGTGAAAAACTCATTAAAATAAATGATATGATGAATATAAGTCTAAATTAAATCATCCAATAATAATTTTACATGTTTTGGATATTTTTTAATTCTTATCATTATTATTTACTCCATTTTTTACTCTTACCATTTTATCATGAATTCAACACTTTGAGAATAAAAATAGTTACCAAACCCTAAAAAATATCCAGACAAAGAGTCATTAATTAATCATTAGGATTGTGATAACCATTTTACTAATTCATTATTTCTATTGAATTTTATAATATTTAACAAAATATTTTATATTGTAAAATATGAATTATGTCAATTTGGACACTATTCATATAATGACATTTTCAAAATCCATAACAACCTGATTGAATCTAACAACAATAATTAATAAAAATATAACATGTATCTATCATCCTAAAAATTCATGGATGACATCAAAATAAAAAAATATCATTTTTTTAACATTTATAATATCATTTCTTTGAATCTTTTAATAATGAAGCTATCACTACATCACCTTTGTGTGTTAATGTAATATATTTATTTAACATCTAAAAAATTAAATAAAATATTATTATGTAGTAAATAGAGTAATATTTATAATGAAAATTTATAGTCTAAAATATCACTTATATAACCCTATATATTTTTTATTAAAAGATATATGTTTCTGTTACATTTTCCATAAATTTAAATTAATTTTTATAAAATGAAATTTACACTTACAAGTGGCTCCATGGGGTCCCAAAATAGACCCAAGGACGACCATGAATTAAAAATTATTATAAAATTATTTTAGGACATGTTTTATGGTAATTTAATATTATTATAATATTATTTTTTACCCTTATTTACCATATTTTCCTTTTAACCATGGTAAATAAAATATTTACTAATGTTACTATTTGTATTGTCTAAAAATAAAAGATACCTATTTTAAAAATTTAGACCTTATAATTCCAAATATTCAATCCATTTTTACAAATTCAAATCATAGAAGTTTTAGACATTAAATTAAATTTATTTCCCATTGTCAAAACCAAAAAACAAGTTTTAATGAAGTAAAAACTACCAAAAGATTGACATGCATTTATGTCCAATTTCAAAATAAAATTACTTCCAATGGCCATAATTGGATTAAATGATAAAAATATAATCGAATTAAACTTTAAAAACCATTAAAGGTATAATATAACTATATAAATAAATTATATTAAATGGTGGTTTTGAATTAAAAATCAATATTTTTCACAATTCATTAAAATGAACTTTATTAAAAAATACCAAAATATTACCCAAAGTAATTTTGATATACCTCTTTAAATGATTAAGTGTATTTTTTCAAATAGAACATATAAAAGTGAAAAAAAATATTTAACAATGGTTATCCATCAAAAGATGGTGAATCGACCATTAAAAAAATATTAGAGTATTTCATGGTTAAAATTAGATTCATTCTTATTTTAAGCCTCTATAGTTTATTGGATAAAAATAAAAACATTTAAAAAACATGTTAAATTATATTTTAGTTAGTTATCTTCATTCCAGCCTATACAATGACTAGGAATTAAATACCATTTAAAATATTAATATTATCGTATTATTTTTCGGTATAACTAAATTTTGTGACCAATGTAAGATTTTAGAGGAACCCATTGTAACATGTTGAGTACACTATAGGACATATCATCCTTTTGAATATAAAAATAATATTTTAGTAAAAGATATTAATATATATTTAAATTTCATATTCTTTATTTACATTGGATGTTAGATCCCCCCTTTGGAGAATTTCCTCTGCACAATTATTAAATTTGGCTCGGAAATATAACTAAATGTCCCACATTAGATAAAGTGTTAAAAAACTATCTCCTTATAAGAAAGAAGGAGAAGTAAAATGGTCACCCTATATAACCCATACTAGTTTTCTAGGTAGAAAAACATGGATATGGAAGATAAACTAAGTGTAATGTTCTGATGGAGAATGGTAGAAAACATGATCAGGAGAAAGTAAACAACATGAAAACCAAAAACATGTGATGTGTTAAATGGTAATCGGTTTCCCAGTAGGAATAATAAGGGGAAAATGTTTTTATTTTTTGTTCCATTTCATAATTTTAGAGAATTTATTTATGAAATTGCATAATAACATAAGGAAATATACTTACATTTCATGTATAGTTTCATACCTTAATATGTTTCTACAAAAAAATCTTCTCTTCTCCAAATGATGAGTATTCAGGATGACTTAGTCCCATCAGAAGTGATAGAATCATATTTTAGAGAATCACATAAAAAAAATGTGAATTATATATTTAAATGTATTTAGACATTAAACAAAACCAAAATGGTTAGTACAAGATCAGATAATCCCCAAAAATGATAATCATTTATAAAAATAAATACTACTCTTAATATTCAAAATTGAACAAACAATACCAAAACATTAAGATTGACCATTCAATAAAAAATTGTACTTAAAATCCTTCAAAATAATCAAAATTATGCTCTAATCCCTAAATTTAAAAGGATTATATCACATAATCTTCCATAAAAATATTAACATTTATCTCCAAATAACATCGACTACTCTTAATGTCTAATACTAAAAAGTAATTAACCTAGTTACATATTCTATGCGATAAGATAATAATTTTCTTATATAACCCAAATAATTATATTTCCATAAAAAAATCATATATTTTTCTAAAATAAAATTCCACCATTACTACTCAATTGAAATCCCAAAGTATTCTTTTTTTCCCTAGGCATTTAGTATTTCTGAAAGAGAAAAAACCCTCCAAAATATCCTTTATCACATAACCACCTAATCATTTTCCTATACTAAGGATATCCATTTGATAAAACATAATATCCCAAATGTACTTATTCATGATCAATAAAATCATTTAACTAAAAAGAATAATTCATACTAACTAGGGGCTTCACTAAGGACAGTTTTATGTGATGCACCTTTGTCGCCCTTCGGTTGTGGGTTCGATTCCTGTGACCTTGCCGGACATGACATGTTTTCACCCATATTGCGTGTTTTCCCTTTTTATAAGACTCAAAACTAACCCTAAAATGAATTAACCTCAATGGTTTCCTTATACCAATCATTTACATCCCAACTAATAAAAACTTCAATATCTTAATTCATGATGTATTATATATATTGACATTATATATATATCCATTAAATGATACCATTCCAAAAAAAGAACATCATACCTTGATCATGGTGTCCACCTGGTTTCATAATCTTCTTAATTATGTAGATATATTGTCCATCAAAAGAAATAATTATTTAAGGATCATTGAATATCATCTGCTTTATTTATCCAAATACACCTAATACAACATGGGTCATATGGGTGTTCATATGAAAATAGTTTTAGAAAATAATCATATATAACATATAATTTCAAAACAAATAATAAAAAAAATAATTTTATAAAATAGTCCAACCTATTTTGTGTTGAAACATTCAATCAATGGTCATTTTTAAATACCATGAGTATATGTATAAAGAATATAATTTAAAAAAAAATATAAATAGGTTTTCCAAGGGTCTCCTTCTTTTGAACATTTTCAAAAAATATAATATTATTCAGAATATTTTGATAAGGTAAAATATTTGAAAATGATCTGATAATATTTTCCTATCTTGAAAAATGAGAATATTAAAAAAATAGGAATTGATTGAATACACCCATGACCCATGGTGGTATTGAGGTATAGTAGAGGTGCTTGATATCTAAAAAAATTTCTCGATAGTGAGATGTATGTTAGAAAATTATTCAGAGTCGTTTTCACATGAATTTTCAAAAATTATTGTGAACAAGTCATCAATAGATGATAGGAATTTCGTTTGAGATCCTACTTATTCCCTTTATAATAGGGTATACATGATCCAAAAATCTTAAAAAATAAGGATTTATGTTAATGAGTATACATAGAGACTAATAATGTGTCTAAAAAAATCATAATCCCTAATGTTGTCTAAACCTACCTCTGATACCAATACTAAGGCCCTAGCTTTAAAACATTACCTAATATTTAGTTAAATCAATAATAAACATTGAGTATCTTTTCAAGTTTAGAGTTATAGGGAATTAATCCATAACTGTTACATTACATCTCAAATATTTCAAAGTAGACACTTCTATTTAGTATATTTTTTTTTCATAAAATAAAAAATCTAAAAAGAAAACCAGATTTCTTTTATTGATATAAATATTCCTGAATTCTTATATTATTTCACCCTTCCATATACCCTGTGAAAAACATTTCAAAAACATGGTATGAGAATAAAAATCTCAGTAAGGGATATAAAATAAGGAAATAAAATATTAGTCTGTCAATACATATAAAACATAAGCTCATTAACATACTTTAAGAAATCATAAGATTTATTATTAACACATCATAATCCCAAACAATAAAGCTAACTTTTAGCATTCATATCACATGTACATTGTATATTTAATAGCTACAAAGAGATTTATGTTCGGAATTCCCTATCATAGTATAGTCCCTAAATCTTTTAGGGGAAACATTAACATTTACCTATATAGTGTTACCCAATTAATTGGACATCTATCTCGGTATTGCCCTCCCTAGGTTTATCACAGAACTGCCCGTACATGTAAACAATGCCCAAGAAACAAAACATGATAATAACACATAAAACATGCATAATGGAAATATAAAATTTTCACATTACAATCACAATATCTCATTTCATGATATTGATATAATCAATGATTTGTCAAAACCATTTTCAATAAAATTTAAAACATTTAAAAGTGGCTATTTAATAAAAGTGTCACATACCACATTGAATCATTTAAAGGAATTAAAATTTTTAAACATTAATTTCCTTATAAATAAATCATAAAATCCATTTTGAAAACAAGAACATTAATTTGAAATATTTATAAGAATAAATCTTTACAAAAATTTAACATAATGTTTTAGTTGTAGAGTCCCTTACCACTTGAGAAAATACTTGAATAATTATAATTAAATAATAATACTAAATGAAACCAATAATATCTTGAGAATAAAGATATTCATGATATAATATGTTAAAAGGAATTATATACACCTTATTAGATAATAAATCTGCACAAGATCAAGATATGCCTTAATGAATGGAGATTGAGACGTAGTCCCTTATGAAAATTTTGTAGCCTAAGGACATCACATTAAAAATTAGAAAATGAGTTCAAGAAATTGAAAATAGTGTCTCATATTTTGGAAATATAATGTAAAGAAATAATGATATATAAGAAAATATCCAAAAATAAGAAAATTGAAATTAAATTACATAACATAAGAGAAGTCATTGACTAAACAATGAGGGCGAATGGTTCCCCTACAAATATCATTTGTATATAAAATAGATCAATTATGTGTATTCAATATAATTACCCATAAATAAATTGTAAATACAAGATAATACCCAAAATTTCATTTCTCAAATAATCATATCATGATATAATAATGAAGTATAAGATAATACCAAATAATGGAAATTGGTTTAAGAATTTCCCTTACTTCGAGTCTCACTTGTCTCGTATGTTCCTTGTTCTTCCAGAATATTAAAATTATTGATATTAATACTTTTATCCTAACATTTTATTGTTTATTATACCTTTTATATCACTTATAACCTTTTTACAACAATTATATAATTATTTGAGTTCATATAGTACATTTTGTCGATGATTGGAACTCGAGTAAAAAATGAACTTGTGATTAATACAAATTGCACATGTGGTCAAAAGTACATTATCTTCAGATTTGTATTCATTATTTGAATATCATATACATAATATATATATATATATGTATATATATATATATTGAAACATTATATATCTAATTACATGTGTCCATAACCTTTGGATATAAGAAAATGAAATGCACCGTTTATGGAGATGGTAAGTCGTACGTACGAATGAACACTATATTCATTTCATTTTTTCACTTTTATAGTAATGAAAAATAAATTATATATAGGGATATTTTAATTATATTATAATATATCTATTATATTTGTGATATATTTTAATTAATTACATCCTTTATATGTTCCATGTATAGCGTGAACGAGTCATATCACTTTGCGGAGGCTGTAGTCCGCAATTTCTCAAATTAAATAATCATTTTTATAAAAGATGAAAAGAATTAAGGTATTTTATAAATTCAAATTAAAGTATCATTGAGAAAAACTAAATATCATATATATAATATAATTTTATAGTTCCATCATAATTTCCAACATGGGCGTGGGCTGAAGAATATTGAACAATCATCGCTTTGTGAGGCAGTAGTTCACCATTCGCAGAAACAATATGTTCCATACCCATTAGACGGAGGTGTTTGTATGATTAGTTAGAATAATTCATATAAAAAAACCTATAATATTGAGTATTCTAGTTTAGTTATCTAATCAATGATAAATAATATAGTTGGGAGTGAATAAGTAAAATAATGTTAAGGAATTTCAGAGAGGACGCTACCTCTTAAGATGTGTAACTCTGTTTGACTTGAGATAAAAGGCTTTCTTTAATTACCATTATTCTATGGGAATGTATCTAGGAGTAATAGTGAGATTTTGGTAGCTTATTGGAGTATATTTTGGAAGATACAAGGGGATTGAGATGTGTGTGTAAAGGGTAAGAGGTGGTGTCCCATTATAAGAGGGGGGGTGAGCTCTTTAGGAAAGTTTGAATGTATTATTTTATTATAAAATTACTATCATTTTAAAAAGGTCCCAAACTCTTTATATTCTATGTTAAGTTGAATATAATTCAAAATAAAATCATCTAATAATAACTGGACCTGTTTTGGATATTTGTTAGCCCTTATCTTTTTTATTTAACCCTTTTCTACTCTTATCGTTTTATCATGAATTTAAAACATTGAGAGTCAAAATAGTTACCAAAACATGAAAAAATATAAAAATGAAGAGTCATTAATAAAATTTGAGACTTATAATAACATTTTGGATGAATCTTATATTTTTTTGTGAAATTTATTATATTTAATAAAATATTTGATATTTTAAAATATGAATTATCTCGATTTAGAGACTATTCATTTCATGGCTTTTTTAAAATTCCTAACAACCATATTGATTGGAAAAAAAAACGTCATAAAAACAAATATAACATGTATCTATAGTTAAAAAAATTGTCGATGACATCAAAATAACGAAATTACATTTATATTAACATTTATAATATCATTTTTTGAATCCATTATTAGTGAAGAAATCACTACATCACCATTTTTTCATAATTAAATTTATCTATTTAATGCCTAAAAATTATAAATAAAATACCATGATGTATTAAAGCTTATTTTAATTACCATGATTATTTATATCTGAAAATATAACATACAAAACCCCATATAAATATGGTTTTACTAAAAGGTATATGTTATAGTTACATTTTCCTTAACATTAAATTAATTTTTATAAAATGTCATTTTCACTTACAAGTGGCTCCATAAGGCACCTAAATTGACCAAAATATTATCATGGTCATACATGTATCATCCAATAGGGTTAGGTTACGTGTTATAGTTATTTAATATTATTATAATATTATTTTTTATCCTTATTTACCATATTTACCCATTAACCATGGTAAATAAAATATATACTGAAGTTACTATTCCATATATTTAAAAATTAAAGCTACTTATTTACCAAATATTGAGATCCTAATTCCAAATATGGAATCCGTTTTTCCAAATTCAATACACAAGTGTTTCATAAATTAATTTAAAATTAATTTCCGTTGTCCAAACCAAAAAGCGTGTTTTTAAGAAAGAAGCCTAACAAAAGACGGACATGTGTTTATGTCAAATTTCAAAGTGAAATTACATAAAATGACAAAAATTGGATTAAATAATTAATATATAATCCAATTATAAATTAAAACCAAATTATATCACAATATAACTATAGAAATAAATTTTATTAAAAGGTAGTTTTGAATTAAAATTATGTATTTTTTCAATATTCATTAAAAAAATGAAATTTATCAGAATAGTATCAAAATTTTACCCAATGTCATTTTTGATGCACCAATTTTAAAGTTGAATTTTATTTTTTTTCAAATTTAACATATAAATGTGACAAAAAACAAGATTTAAAAGGGTTATCCATCAAAAGATGATTAATGGTATTTTAATGAATATTAGAGTATCTCATGCTTAAAATCAGATTTAGTGATATTTTATGCCTCTAAATATTATTGGATAAAAATAAAAACATTTATAAAAAACTATTAATCATATTTTATTTAGTTCTGTTCATTCCTACCAATAAAATGGCTAGGTGTTAACAACCATTTAAAATACTAATATTATTGTATTATTTTTCTATATAACTCAAAGTTGAGTGCGACATATGACTTCAATGAAACATTTTTGTGTGTGTTGATTATGCTATCAGGAATATCATCAAATTAAATATAAAAGTAATATTTAATTCAACAATATTAATAAATATGAAAATTTAATATTCTTTATTTACCTGGGATGTTACAGGAAAAGGCTGAAGCATCCCTTTTGGTAATTTCCACCCTTCTTTAACATGCTAACAAATCAAACACATGGAAGTAATCTACAAAATATCTCTTTTCATATCATTCCACTAGAAATACTCCCAATTATCTTGGAACATATTAGTACTTCCTAGATTAACTTAAATTGGGGAACTATGAGCTTCACATAAAAATTATTTCTTTAATTGTGGTTCACAAGGCAAACATAATTTATTTCTGAACTTCAAAAAACAATATTTATCAACGTTACACTCATGTAAAACACCATTATGAACCAAATATACCTTTTTATGAAACCCAATATCTTCCTTATGAACATTATTAATTCTTTATGATAGAGATTATTTCTCTTCCATCTTAAAAAATAGAGCAATTCACTGTCCCAACAACTTCCAATCCAAAATTTATCAAATATGAAACCAGAGGATATTTTTTCAAATGTAGCATGGTTAATTTTGCATTAATATTTCGAATCCATGTATCGTCAACATTATTTTATTTTATGTAATGGTAAGGTATCATGCAATAATAATCCTTGATTAATTCAATTCATTTCATATGTCTCATGATTAATTCATTCAGAGTAAATTTATGAATCAATTTTTTGATCTGTATATATTTCACACATTACACTATGTAAATGATACCTCCAGAATTTTAATTCGAAAACAATAAAAGATAATTACAAATCCTATTTAGGGTAATTTAACTCAGGAGTTTTCAACTGACATGAATCATAAGCTATTATCTGATCATTCTGCCTAAGAACAAAACCAATTCCATTCAACGAAGCATAATTATATATAAAGAATTGTCTATTTATGGGATGTAATGCCAAAAATGGATCATTTACCAATATTAAATTCATTTCATGAAAAATATCAGCACATTCCTTTGTCCATATGAACATGAATCCTATACGTGTTATTTTAGTTAGGGTGCAAGATAACTAAGAAACAATTTCAAAAACCATTCTAGAATAACCCGCTAAACAAAGAAAACTACAAATCAATGTGATATTGGAAGTTCTTGGCCACTCTTCAACATCAAATGTTTTAGATGGGTCAACTTTCATGACATATTTAGAATCAATATGAATAGGGAAATAATTTTTTTGCAACCAAAATTCACTCTTACTAAACTATCTATATAGTTTCTTTTCTTTTATGTTTTGAAAAAAAACCTAAAGTGACATCCATGTTCCCCCCATATTTTAGAATATACCAATATATCATTTATAAAAACATCCAAAAACTGATCAAGAAATTTATGAAATGATCCATTCATGGGATTCATAATTATGGAAGGTTCATTAGATAACCCAAAGGGCATAAATACAAACTCATAATTCCCATATCTCATTGAAAAGTATTTATTTTGAATATCATCCTCCTTCACCTTCAGCTGAAGGTACCCGGACCCAAATCAATCATTGAAAAGTACTAATATCTCTGGAGAGGATCAAACAAATCATCAATTTGAAGAAATGGATACTTGTTCTTTATAATGATGTTATTCAAGGATTTGTAATCAACACATAGTATCATAGAACCATCTATATTTTCAAAATTAAATCTAAGGAATCCCATGGTGAAGTGATAGTTCGAATGAAACCTTTATCAAGTAATTATTGAAACATATTTTTTAATTACTCAAGTTATAATTGAGCCATTCGTTAAGGGGGTTTATAAATAGTTTTTTCATAAGGAACTTTATAAATAGAATATTCGACCACCTGATTGGGAACAATACCAGGAAATTAATTAGGAAAACATTTGTGAATTAATTCACTACTCGAATGTTACCAATCAAAATTGTTTATTCTTTTCAATAACATGAGCCAAATAACATTCATTGTCATCAATAATAAATATTTTTGCTTGTTGAGATGTTATCAAATGTATGGCACCATTGAATAAAACATTCATGAATTTAAAATATATTTTATCATGATAAACTGAAAGCAAATCGAATCCCAAAATGATACCAAATTAAACTATGGAAGGTTCAACATGATTTTAAGGAAATAAATCCACACTAATGATAATAGAATGATTCCTATAAATCATGGATTCATTAATTCTTATACCAGATATTTTTACCAAATGTTCTATATAAATTTCATGAGTTTGAATATCCAATTTACTTGTAATTCTTCTACAAGTTATTTTTCCTTGACATTCTTTTTTCGATCTTGCTATATTTACCCTAGGTAATCATCTTCCGACAAACATTGGCATAATTTCCTAACTCATAGCAACTAAATCATCTTACCACTGGTTTTTCATTTCCCACCTAATCATCTACCATACATTTACATGAAATATGACCAATTATACCACATAGGAATCACTTTCAAGACATTGATAGACATTTTATAGGATGCATTTTAACGCACCTCTCCCATGATAGAAATTTTATTTTCTTACCTCTAGGGTTGTTTGATGAATTCATTCCCATTTTCTACCAACTTGATCGATTCCATTTTTCTCTCTCATAGGATAAATTCTTATCATAAAACACAATTTATACCTTATCAGAAAATAATACATGATTTAAATAGCTTTTAAACTCATGAGAAGCTAACATCATTCGATATTTTGGATTCATTTCTGACTAAACACAATTTATCTTTCTATCAATATACTATATAAAATTTCGGACGTTCCTTGAAAAAAGAGAGAAATTTTATTCAATTGCAACCATTGAATCATCCTCCTTTGGTCTCAATTCCATGAATTTATTTTCCATATTATATCGAATAAACATAGGAAAATATTTTTCAAGGAATATATTCTTAAATTTGTACCATTCCATGGTGTAAATCTCATCAATTCCTATCAAAATTTTAATCATTTCACCACCACTAATCAACTTCAACATCAAATTGATAAACAAAAAGATAAATGTTTTGATTGAATGAACAACTGATTACATGAAAAATATTTTCTAATGTGATAATCCTCCCATTAGCTTGCACATCGTCTGATGATCCTCTGAATGATGATGGGTGTTGCCTCATGAAATTTTCTATGATGGACATATGCCTCTATGGATGGTATCGTTTATCTCATGAATGATTACCCCAACCATGTATCGCCTGGGTCAACAAAGCCATTATTTATTGAAACAATTCAGTTCTGATTTTTACAATCTCAAGATGTTGATTTGGAAGGTTATTTCTCTCGGTATGCCCTTCCATCATAGCTGCCATGTTTCATCTGTGGAAATATATTTAGACCAAACACATCTTCTAAGAAGCAATGTGGTAATATTAAAGTCAAATATCATTTAAATTTTACTATAAAGTTATAATATTTTATGTATATTTTATTAATAATATTCTAAAATAAAAATTTATCTAAACCGACCTCTGATACCAACTATAAGGCCCCAACCATAAACATTACTTAATGTCAAGATAAATAATTAATTTGAATTTAATTCATTTTGAGGATCATTTCAAGTTTATAGATTTTGATAATTAGGTCATAAAATATCAATAACATATATAATATTACAAGTAGATACTTCAATGCACTATCCATTTAAAAAACACTTTAAAAAGAAACATGACATCACATCAAGTTTTAACATCAAAACTTTTCTTTAATCCCCTCATAGACTCTATTATTCATCATATCCTATGAAAAATAAATTCAATACATGGGATGAGAAAAAAATCTCAGTAAGGGAATCCTAATGAAATAAAACTATTAGTCTTGGGATAACAAAAAAACAATTAATAATTTATCAAAATGTAATACCATTCACCTTTCAGAGGTAGTAAATTTACTTCACTGAATATAAGCTCATTACATAAACTTTTTATATCCAATATATTACCATAATTCCCATTAAAGGAATCATATATCATATGAAGGTACCTTGGGAGATAAAAATACTTAAATGGAATAAACATACCATTAACTTCCACACATATCACTAAATGGAATAGCCATTCGACTGAATTCCATACCCAATGCATTTGAGGTTATAAAAAAAACATATGTTATTTTTATCACAGAACCACTTTTCAATTGGTTTTTCATGTAACCACCAGTCACCAGTTTATCACATAACCACCCACCAAATGTCCAAATACCGTTATATAATCATAACACATAAAATAATGAAAATATCGACATTTCACTAATACAATTTCATTTGAAATCACAAGAAATCATTTTAAGATAATGAAATACTCAATCCTTTTCAAAACCCATTTTAACTGCAGAAATATGTAAAATGGGTATTTGGTATTTATTTTCTTTTTATAAAACATTACGACTTGTTAATAAAACCAAATATTAAATAATGCCCGTGGCAGCGGAATGGTCATTATTTGCGCATCCATTAAAAACATTCCATTTTTCATTTAGTAAAATGTTTCATAGAAAAATGAATCCCTTTTAATGAAATTAAATGTTAAAGGGGTTTATAATATGAAGTCTAAATGAAATAGGTGTATATTATCAAATCATGCCTCAATGATAGGAGATTGAGATGAAGTCCCATACCTTGAGTCTGATTCACCATGTATATTATTTGTTCATCCTGACTAATAAACATAAGTTAATTTCTACTTTCAAAAAAACCTTTTTCATGTTTATTATTCCGTTTATATCATTTATTTCAACGTTATAAAAATTATGTAATAATTTAAGTTAATATCATTCATTTTGTCGATATTGGGTACTTGAGTGGAAAACGATCTTATTATAATAAAAAATTGTCCTTGTGGTCAAAATTACATTATCACCAGAATAGTATTAAGGATTTAAATATTATATATACCCCTTACATATATTTATAATACTCCAAATATTTTGGAGATAAGAAATGAAATGCACTGTCCATAGAGACGATAATCCGTACGTATGCACGCACATTTGTTTTATTTATTATTCATATTAAAAAATGAAAACTAAAGGACAAAAAGGTATATTATAATTATAGCATAATATCATATGAAATATATGGTACACATGTTAATTACCTCCAAACTATATACATTCCAAGTATGGCATGAACATGTTATATCACTTTGGCGGAGAGGTGGTCCAGACTTTTTGAAATAAAATTATCGTATTTACACATCATTAAAAGCATAAAGTTATGATTTCAATAAAAATTACAGAATCACAGAGAAAATATAAATATAAAATATATCACTTATTAATATAATGCCATAATAATTTCCAACATGAGAGTTTCTTGGAAAAAATTTAAGAATCAACATTTCATGAGGCAATAGTTCGCCGTACACAGAAAAAGTATGTTGGTAAACATTAGATGGAGGTGAGTGTATGTTTTGATAGAATAATTCCCAAAAATATCCTATTATATTTATGATACTTTTTTGGTAATGTAATCAATTAATAAGAATAGAATAGGTATTGGAGAAGTAAATCAATTTAATGGAACTTTAGAGAAGACAATACCTCTTAAAACATGTAACTCCGATTGAATTCTTCCAAAAGGCTTTCTTAATTTTCCTTCTTTATAAGGTACATAATTTATAAGGAATATTGGGATTTTGGGAGATTATTTGGGATGATTTTGGATAAGAAATGGGGATTTGGATTTGTGATTAAATGGGTAAAGTTGGTCCCCTATTATAAGAGGGAGGAAGGGTATATTAGGAAGGTATTGAGTAATTATTTTAATATAAAATGATAATTTGATTAAAATTGTCCCAAACACATTTATTTAAAATATAAAATGTTTTTTGGTCTCAAAACACTCAACATATAGGTTTTAGACAAGTCTAGGTCCCAAATTTTACTTTATCTTTTATCTTTAACCTTTAGTTAACTAATTTTACTCTTATAATGCCTTCTTCTATATTCATACAATTTGGTAAATATAGTTACTGTGAAATTATAATAAAACCTTAAGGGGAAATTCAATTTATTTTTAAATGTTATATTATTCATTTGGTGGAATCTTATATTATTATGTCTATCATATCTTTTATTAATTTTTTTAAAAGCTCATCTTTATCAATTTTATACTATTAATATCATGGGTTTTTAAAATCCATAAAAAAATGATTATTTATAAATAACATCACTAATTAAAATATAATAATATATAATCTTCCCTAAAATTATTGTATGGCATAAAAAGTTTCAAAATAAATTGATTTTAATATTTATAATCTCCTTTATTTAAATCATTCCTTATGAAGTAATCACAACATAATCATTGTGTCATAAATAAATATATTTATTTTTGTCTAAAAATTATAAATAAAATACCATGATATATGAAATATTTTAATATTTATAATTACTATTTATAGTCGAATATATCACTTACATAAGCCCATATACATTTTTTTTACTAAAGGATACATGTTTGTGTTACATTTTTCATTAATTTAAAATAATTCTTACAAAATGTCATTTTCACATCCATGTGGCTCAATGGGGTCCCAATGTCGACCCCAGGACAACCATGATCGTTCATATCTATTCCAATATTAATATGTCTCATTTTATGGTAGTTTAATATTATCGTAATATTATTTTTTACATTTATTTACCAGATTTACCATTTAACCATGGTAAATAAACTTATTACTTAGTTACTATTCATAATGACTAAAAATAAAAAATACATATTTAAAAAATTTAGACCCCTTGATTCCATATATAGAATTCATTTTTTTTTCTAAAATCAATACACATTATTGGAATAAATTAAATTATAATTAATTCCCTTGGTCTAATCCAAAAGAATTATTTAAGGAAGTAATAACTATCAATAGACTAACAACTATTTATGTCAAATTTCAAAGTTAAATTACCTGAAATGACAAAAATTGGATGAAAGGATAGAAATATAATCCAATTATACTTTAAACACAATTAGAAGTCCTATTTATCTATATAATTAAATTTGATCAAAATGCATTTTACAATTGAAATGTTGTATTTTTCAGTATTTATAAAAAAACGTATTTTATCAGAAAAATTACAAAATTTCAACCCAAGTAAATTTTTATGTTCCTCATTTTAATAAGAAATTTATTTTTTCATATTGAAAATATAACTGTGGTAAATAGTATTTTTAAAAAGTATTCTCTATCAAAGGGCTGCAAACTGTCCTTTTAAAAATTATTCGAGTATTTCATGCTTAAAATTGGATTTATTCTCATTTTATGATTCTACTATTTGTTGGATAAGTGTATAACATTTAAAAATAATAATCATATTGTAGTTTGTTCTGTTCATTCATGACATTTCAATGGCTAGGAATTTACTACCATTTCAAATATTAATATTAATATATTATTTTTCGGTATAACTCAATGTTGTGTGCAACATAAGATTTTAAAAAATTCTCTTGTAGTGTGTAGACTAATCTACCACAAAAAATTCCCAATTTAACATAAAATTAAATCTTTTTTTAAAGAATAAATGATATGAAAAATTATTTTTTGATAAATATATGGGATGAAAAAGAATCTATTAGGTGAGTGGAGGAAATCTTAGTCTATTAGCTTTGGGGAATCCAATCGATGTGATTTCTAAGAGACAAAGTAGAATAATAAAACATGAACGATGATATAGTTCATAGAGTTTCTCCATATGGTAAATGGTCATTTTATGACTCACAACATAGAGTAACCATTTTAGAATCACATGCTAAGGACACTTATAGATTTTTTCCACTAGTTCCGTGGTAAATAATTTATATTTATTAATATCATGTGAAAATATTATAAATAAATAAAAAATAATGAAATTTTAAAAAAAATATAATTTAATTATGAACATTTTTATCATATATGGTTAATCATTTACATAAAATACATATTATATTGAAAAATCATGTGATATAGTAAATTTAGATTTATGGGTATGGACTAAAATCATTCAATAAAAATATTTGGTCATCTTACTCTGTCACTACATAATTTATAATCATACTCATAATTCAAAATGAACGACCAACCCATATTGGGGTGATTTCAATTATCATGGATTTTTTTAATTATTGGGTTAACATAACATAATTTACATCAATAGATGACTTATCAATATGGATATGGTTTATCTTAGGGGAAAATGTTTGGAACATATTAAAAAGAATATTATGATTGGGGAGTCCACTCTTGTGATCATGGAACTACGAGTTAATGTATAATGAATGTTATTATTATATAAAGAAATTTAAATGGTTAGTGGCATCTATGTTTATGTTACGATAAGTTAATATGGATTATTTCCACTATAATATCTAAGGGAAAAGATATTCCATAAATTATGGTGAATGATAATAGGTTTCAAAGGACAGTGGGTTATAAATAATAATTTAATAAGTTAAAAAAATTTATTGTATTTTTTAAATCAAAACTAGTACTAATTATCAGATCCTAATTAGTAGAAATTGGTAAATATAATGACATCAATAATATCAGTTTGATTCATACTTTTTATGTATAACATTGAGACATTGAAAATTTTGCAGTAATGGTAATGAAATTTTTACATTATGATACTCCATTAATGGAAACATTACATGCTTGAAACCCAAAAACATATTTTTTATTCCAAATAGGTTGTGGAGGGTTATAAATCTCTCTATATAAATCATTTTGAAAAAATAAAGGCAGTAAAATGTTATATGGGAACCTCTAGGTCTAATGAAATTTAAAAAAATATGTTTTAAGGGTTTTGTGTAACCTTGTTTCTCACATTATGGATATCTATAAAGAGAAGGTGATAAAAGAGAGATAAGGTATCTCCAATACACTATTCACATAGATACTAATATAGTTAGAGATACTTGGGGAAAATGTAGTCAAGATGATTGGCTAAATTGATCACCTAACATCTTGGGTGTTATAATCCCTAATGAGGTTCCCACATAACTCATTCTTTCATCTCTACCCAAAAACAACTCTAGTATGTCAATGAAATATAATATGAAATATATTGAGAAGCCAATATCGGAACATATTAATCTTATATTTCATTATTATATTGAAATGGGGCCTAAACTACCAAGTTCTATTATGGTAAATAATAAGAATATGATAAAAGGAAGATGGGTTGAAGACTATTTCCATATGTAAGGAATTGGACCAGCATCCAAATATATAGAAGGTGATCTAGAGGAAATGAAAGAAACATGAAGCCATATTTTTTCATGTGAACTATTTGGTACCTATAATAGTAATTTTACCCAGCCAATGAAGATAGGGGTGGCCTCTAGTTTATTTGATATTCATTTTAATATTTCCACACATACATTTTTGTTATTAAACATAACATATGGTGATCACAATTATATCCAAATATATATATATAAATGTAGGTTTTGAAATATTACTATATATGATGTGGGTATCCTAGTGTCTAATAGAGTGAGGATTGGTTCTATATACATTGGAGACTACCATCTCAAATTTTAGAATAGGTTGTTTTTTGTTTTAATGACCCTATATTATTTTCATAGTGTTACAAAAAACATTATTCATACTTCATTCATAGATATGGTTTGATTTATTTTTATTTTTTACAAATTGGACTCTAATTTTATAAATATATCATATGATAACGTAAGGAACAATTGGATAATGTCCATTATGTACTATGTTAAAAAATCAAAATAATGTAAATTGATAATAAAAATAATACACATGAGTCATATGAAACCTATTTTTTGGAATCACCACCTTGGTTACATAACTGATATTAATTTAAAAAAATCACTATCATGAAGTTTATTTGTAGAATTTTTTTCTAATGTAACTTGAATGATTTCACAATTTATTACAAGGAAATATGACCAACCCATGATTCAATATTATATTTATAAAGAATATATCACTTTCCCAATTTGTAAAAACTGATGTGTGTGGCTACTTATAAATTCCAATATTTTTATCGATACTCATACATTTTTACATTTACTAATGTATTTACTTTGTATGATTATATATACACAAAGAGGTATAAGTATGAATCCTAAGAGGTGTTTGAAAAGTTCTAGAAACTGGTTGAAAATTATCCTAGAAAGAATATATTGAATATTTTATCTGGGAGAGGTGGAAAATAACATATCTAAAATTATATTGTCATTATAAGGTGGACAATATTTTATATCAACTCATTCCATAGTAATTAAAACATTGTAATTGTGTTAGTGAAAGGAGGAATCGTACATCGATATGCATGGTACATCTGTTGATGAGTTACAAAATCCATGAATTATAATATTTTGATATTTTTTGTAAAATAATTAACCTAACTAAAAAAATTAGAAACAAATGTGGAAAATGTAATTTTATTTGAGTTATGGAGTAGAGCAGAACCGATTTTTTTGACACTTTGGTGAATGGATTTGTGAGAATTTGTAAAGGATATGTTATGGAGAAAAACTAGCACATCGAGGAATGTTATTTATCGTTATATGGTATCATTAGGATAATGGTAGATAATATATATACAACAAATCAGAGAAGAAGAATAATATCACAAAAGGTTGTATTTATTGATAGGGAGAACATCATCATTATAGATAGTTAGATAATTATTGACATTGATAATGTTTTTTCTTGTGATACATAACAGTTGGAATATAAATGTATTACATAGGTCCTAATATAATAAGGCATTACTAAAAAGATATTTAATATGTATGAGTAAAAGTGGGCTGAGAGAACTAGAGAGATATGGTTCTGTAGTCCCTAAGGATGGAAAATTATTAATAGTTGATAATAGTTATACTATATTCTACACATTGGAGGTAAATAGATTAGAAGATAATATATGGAATGAACCCATGAAGAATGATATGGATTCCATGTATCAAAAACATATTTGGAGATTTCTTGATCCACTACCTGGTGTAAACCACATTTGATATGAATGTGTATCCATGTAAAAATAGGACATGAATTGTAAATTAAATACCTCTAAAGCATGATAAGTGGACACATGGTTTATACCACATCATGTTTTTGACTAAAAAGAAATATTTTCTCTAGTTTTCCTTTTTAAACCCATCATAATATTTTTTTCTTTTTTGTCTTTCAATGACTATGAGATATGTAAAATTGATGAAATAAAATTTTTTAGTAATGGGAACCTTTAGGATGATATGTATATGGAACAAACAGATGAGTTTGTGACTCCATAAAATGAATAAAGGGTACAAAATTTATAGAGATAAATATTTAAATTAAATCTAACATCTAGTTCATGGAACAGAAATTTTTATGAATCTATAAAGGGGTCTAGATACATTAATAATGAATGTGATATGTCTGATTACCAGAGATATATTTGTTGTACATTTTCATTAATAATATCATATGGTGATGAAATATTATTAATTGGAATATATATAGAAGTCTTATTATAGTTCAAGGAATGTTCGAGAAAATGATTATCTATAAAGGAGTTAGGTTATGAAGCCGATATTTTATTGATCATGATTATACATTATAGAACCAAAATGATTTTTAGACTGATTAAAGGTACATATATTAACTAGATTCTATAGTGGTTCACTATAGAACAATCCAAGAACAAATTGATTCCAGTCTCCCGTGTTATACATCATTTCAAGAAAATTATTCCTCAGAAACAAGAGGAAATAGATATAATGAATAAGATACCATAGGATAATATGACATGATATATAATATATTCCAGGGTCTATAAAAGTCTTAATGTTTATTATTCATTGATCAGGGAGGAAATATATTAAGTTTATTTTGGTGCACAAAATTGGAATACTATTATTGATATCATTAGTATCTTCAATGTAGTAAGGATATATTCTTGGTTTATAGAGGATGTTAAGAATTATTTGGATAGGGTTATATCTATTCTAGTTTATAGGTAGATCTGAATGACATGAAGTTATAATATAAATATTTATTCTGTCTCAAAGGAGTATCTATGAGTTAGAAGTGCTAATAAAACTTGTTTCCACTGATTCAACAATAGAGTCTATAGATATTGGGGATTCCTATATATAAATATAATCAGTTTTGATTCATAATATTTTATAATATCATGATGTGGAACCTATATATAATTAAAATATCATATTTTATATACATAAAATGTTATTGGTGGATCCCTACAATGATCTATGATCACACCAATGTTAAAAACCAAATTTTTCAGAAGTTTCATCACTTCAGTTATTTTTCTCAATGTGATAAAAATGCCTTTTTTAGAGTATCTATAGAGGAAAATGTTAATGATCACATGTTAAAGGATTCATGTCTATCACATATAATTTATAGGGTTACTCCATGAAACCTTAAAACTTCAATGATGTATATTTTCTCATGTTCATCTAGTGAGATTTCCTCTAAAATTGTGATATAGAGAGATGTCTTTTTATGGAAATCCATAAATTTCCAAATATCATTGTTTCCTCTTGGTGTATTTGTATATCTAGTGACAATTTCCATGGTCTAGTTTTCCCACATCCATGTTTTTTTGGGTTATGGTTGTGTCATTACCATATATTTTTTATTTTCTACCATCACTTTTCGGAATACTATGTAATTTCATGTATACTCAGCAATCACTTTCTTCTAATTTTCCCATCAATAGTTCTCTTGTAGATATCAATACATCATTATTCTCTCAGGGTGAATAGATATGGTTGAACTATGAATGACATTTAGAAGCAATTTCACTATCTTTAGATTGGATGGTACACATAGTCCTGGCTTAATCATATGACTGAATCCTCATTAATTTTCAATCCTTATGATTTTAGATTTATGATAACTTATACTTTTTTCAGAATTTCATAAAAATTTATTTTGGAATCCTATATTTAATCTATAAGGCATATTTGAAAAATAATTTTTGGAAGGATTGATTATGTTCCCTCCTTAACAATTCTCATGTCAATAGATTGTATTTCTATGAATATAGGTTCCCTCTCAATTATCATCATTTATAAAGATGCATGATCCCTTCAACATAGATAACCCCCACATTAATTTACATAATATGATTGATTTGTATTTATAATTCATAATATTTTATGAGTTCTAACAATTTTCATTGGATTATATTGTGATCCTTCAAAGTGATTTATTTTCTCTTATTATTAGTATATGTCTCACATTTATACCCATAGAGATAATTCTTTCATATATTCAATGAAAATTTCATATCCCCCCACTATAGATTATGTGTGGGATAGTTTTGTTAATAAATATTATAATACCTTTTTGTGTAAGCTATAACATTATCATTTTTCATATGTACGTAGCCTAAGTCCTTATTTGAAGAATCAAAGTACATCCAATTTAGTTCCCCACTCATTAGTAGTGCGAGTACTGGTGTAGTGATATGCCTTATCTTCATCTCATAAATGTTATATTCATGTTAACTATACCATAAAATGTTCATTTCTTTCTGAGTTAGAATAGATGTTTGGTTTCACAATCATGATTTGTTCTTCAACAATCATTAGTAATACCGAGATCATCCAATGGAACTAATGATATCCATTACAGCTATTTTCTAGGGACACTAATGAATTTTCTTAGTCGTAGAAGGTTCTAATGATATTCCTTTTATAGTGATAACATGCCTTAAGAATGAATCATCATCTATTCATATCTCAAAATTACTATAATTTTCATATATTTTTCTCTATTTCGTGTTATTTAGAATAGTTTTTAAATACTCCTCGTATTCCTCCATTATCGTGATGTATATCTGAATATCATCAATAATGACAACATAAAATATTATAGGTAATCTCTAAATACTATATTCTTTATTTCTATAAAATGTGATATATAATTAGTCAATCCCAAAGGAATTATTATGAACCAATAGTGTCCATACCATGTTATGAAAGAAATATTGGGAATATCATCCTTTATTACCTTTAATATTTAATATCTAGACCAAGGGTTCAAGTTAGAGAAATACCAAACCCTGTGTAGTTGATCAAACAAGTCATAAATATAATGTTGGGGATACTTGTTATTTACCATTTTTTTATTGACATCACAGTAATCAATGTGGAGGTGAATTGATATATCTTTATTCTTGAAAAGGACAATTTATTCACCTCATAGAGATGCACATGGGAATATAAAAACCTTGTCTCAATTATCAGGTAATTGATTCATAAGTTATCCAAACTCAATGGAGTCCATTATATAATGTGTCATTGATATATGAAGAGATCAATTAAAATGTTCACATTATAATTCTATATATCGATTAGGATGATGACCAGAAAACTATATATGGAATACATCATGTTATTCCCTCACAATGAGAATGTCTTTGATCACTATTCTCAACATTTTACAAATAATTTGATTTAGATATGATTTGTTATAAGGAAAAAATATCCAAAAATGAGATAATGATTCTAAAGGGTACTTATCCTCCTCCTTACACATGTACATAATTTAAGGATGATTCAAGATGTGACGAGTTATCTCTCGTTCCAAATATTTGTTGTTGTATTTATATATGAAAGATAATAAATTCAAAATAAATAATCAAAAGATAATAAATTATGTATGACAAGATTTTTGGGATTCTTTTTCTACAAAATCTTATAAGGAAAGTGTTTTATATGTTGGATTCAATAATTTCTCAATTTTTATTTCACCCATATAACACAAGATCAATAATTTGATGTCATGTTTTAAATAGTACTACTAAACATGAATGATATAAAAGAATGATTTTAACTAGAATAATATATAATGATTGAAATTATTGAATGAATTACCCGCACACATAGGAGCACATAATTATCTGGATCAACCTCAGAGGTAGTGATTATAGATTCCCTTCATTTTCTCCCTGAAGAATGATGTTGTGGATTAACTCCAATAATATTTGGATTAGGAAAACAATTTCTTAAATATCATGTTCCCTATAGTTGGGAAAAAAATTCAGCATTAACGTTGATCTGATACATCATTTATTCTTCCACATCAGTTGAATTATTCAACTCCCTTCTGTATTTATTATCCAGATTCCCAATGTATCACATATGTGGCATCAAATAGTTACCTTTTGATAGTTCCCATGATTCTTGTTCCTAAAATACTGACAGATGGGATGTTTTATTTTTTACATTATGGGATTTATCTATTAATCATCCAAAATTAAACTCCATTTTCTCATTTTATTTCTTCTTACAAGAGATTAATGAGAGTCTGAAATCTCTATTTCATCTTTAAGGTAATGACATAGAATCTCCTTATAGCTATCAGTGTATCGAATAACCAAAAACATTTAAAGAATTACATTTATTCTGCTAAAGATGTAGTATACCTTTCTTTTTCAATTCATGACAATGCCAGAGGCATATCATTCAAGCCTTGTAATATCATCCTTCTATTCTATAATAGAATAATATTCATTTTTCTTTAATCAGAGGAACCCACATTCTAGTTTAAGAAATATCTTTTGTGGAAAATGTTTATTGAAAATATATTATTAAAATATTCCAATTTCGTTGAATTAATTTCATCATTGGACTTTATGTTATTGATCAATGTATAAAACTATTCAGCATCACCATGAAACTAATAGTCCTCCAACAAAACATTCTATTCATAAGAGTGTTATAGGATATATAATATCATCTAAATGGAGTGAATCCATTTTTCATTGAGGGGGGGATGAGGACATCCATTAAACATAGGAAACCTTTTTCACATAATTGATTTTCGCACAACATAACATTTCATGGAAGAATGAGGGAGTTCCACAAGATTCATGTTATTATACATAACATGATATATTCAATAAAGTGCTATATTATTGTTTTGACGAACTGTTCCCATCATATTCGGAATTTCATTAAGGAAATAATCACACTATAGATCACATCGATTGTTTTCTTCAGTTCCCCTATTTCCATCAATTAACTATGAAACAATATGTTGAATTATGGCGGTTTGAATACATCAATGATTATAATATAAAACCAGAACGTTTAACATAGGAGGATAAACTTTTAAATTTAATTTATATCATAAATTTTGAATCCTTGGGTCTCAAATTAGGTAATCAATAGTGGCATAATTATACATAGGGTTATTACTATGGTTTTATAGTATTAACATCCAAAAAACCTAAAAATTAATTATATACCAACTATAATTTTCCAATCATTTTACTTATATTAGTACATGTTTTTTTGATAAATTTACAACCAAATAAAACCATGGATTGAAAAAACGATGATATTTTTAATATTATGTACATAATTGGACAATAAAAAACTTATATAAAGAATAGTTTGTTTAACATCCATAATGATATCCTAAATTTCATTGGGATATTACATATTCATAGGATAACATAGGGATACATGGAATAAGGGTAGATCTATAATTATTTTTAAGGATATAAACATAGAAATAAGCATTTCACAATGGTTATAATGTAGAACATGATAACATATAAATGAATTAAATATGAATACACCTAAGTAATAATGAAATTTGTAACATGGTATCATATAATCATTGAATAATTGAAATTTGGAACAATACACAACATGAAATAAGCTTGATTCATGGATTAATTCCAATCCCATTGAACATTGCGGAAAAAGTCCCAATGAGGATTCAGGATCACAACATGTTCCAACATAACGTCTCATGAGACTAAAAATCACATATTGAATTGGTGTTCTATTTGGGTTTCCCCATTATAACATGTTCATGAATAAGGGTTCCACGTGTAGTTTCATACATATTTAATAATCATATTGGTAACTAAAATAATGAAATAGGTATCGTAAACATGTCTAAAGGAATAACAAATGGGTAAATCATAATGGTTTCAATGATGAATTTATTCAAAACCTAAATGGAAATTAATAGGAGAAAATATTAATAAAAATGAAGATTGATTTGAATATTAGTAAAATAATGCTTAAATTTTTTTAAGAAACAATAGAGTTGCTAACTTTAGCGTAGTTTAAGGGAAAATTGTAATGATTAGTTAAAAGGTAAATGAAAAAATTGGTTATATATAATGATTAATGAACAAAGATATTTTTTCATTATAAAATGAGTGATTTAAATAAATTTTGGATTAAAAAAAATTATTTATAGAACATGAATTTGCATATGAAATCAAGGTTATCCAAATAATTGGTGTTTATTATCAGGGAAAATCGAGAATGGACCCTTTTTAAACATATATTTCCCCATTAAAAAAATAAAATGTAATCTAAATACATTATATTAGAATAAATAAAAAAATGAATATGATTTACATTAAAACAAATTATAATTTCAATGGTGTATAAAGAGATAAAGTGTAACCTGAAAGAAGAAATGGAGGTTCAGAATGAATCCCTTAGCATATTTATGAATATATTCCTCACTGGAAAATAGTTTCCATGATAATAAAATTAAATCCGTTAATAATTTACTAAAAAAAATTTATATATGTTATTGATTTCTTATTATTTTATTGTATTCATTTTATTCCTTTTTATGAGTTATAAGATTCAATTTGAACGCTCAAGAGTGTTCGTTTCCTTGGTGTTCATGATTGGTTTACTAGTGTTCAGGTATAGAAGGACTTGTAAAATTAAAATATATATCTAGAATTGAAATTATATCTTATTATTTATTATATAGAGAATATTAAATTGTCCTATAAATCATTTTTATCCAAATGATAATATTATTCCTTAGATAAAATGAAAATGATAACTGTTCAGATTAATTTGTTTTTTTAGATAATCACTAACTAGATTTTACTTATTAATTAATAATATTTATGTATACTGGTTTTTTAACTTTAAATAAGTTATAATAAACAAATTATAATATTTTTTACCAATAAAATATTTCTTACGACCATATTTGTAGGCAGAATTGAAAAATGAAAACACATCATCTATGAATGTGGTAAATCAGCACCTCATGGCTGATATTTTCGTTTTTTAAATTAAAGTGCATTGGAATAGAAATTATGGTGGGTTGTTCCATTAACACAATTAGTATATTTTATAAAATATACTTGAATTATCATATCTATTTGATAATGTGAGGGTTGTATTGGAAATTAAAAAGAACGAAATGAAAATAAAATAAAAAGAAAAAGATTTTTACATCTTGAATTCTTCTCCTTGAAGACGTCCTTTGGGGAAATGTGATTTTTTAGACAAAAGGGTCATAGACAAGGTGGAGAGAATTTGGAGGTTGAATGGGAAGAACATAGGAAATATTCAAGTCTTTTTAGGTGTGAGGGGATTATTTGGAAGGGGTGGAATATATATTTGTGGAGGGGGTGTAGTTTATTATATTTTTCATTTTTATTATTATTATGTATAATGATAATGAATTGTCTTAACATTATAACGAAATATATAAAATAATAGAGGATATTTCTAGAATGTTGTATTACAACATTGACATATCATCCATGAATCAATAATTCAATTAATTACCTAATATCATAAATTATTGTATATCATTATTCATAAAAAAACAATTATTTTAGAATGAAACCAAAAATTCACCCTAATAATTTTTCAATATTTATAATTAAAAATTTAACTCAATTTTGTGAAATTAATTTCCTAAATAGGTGAAATTTAATTCTATTTTGAAAATCATTATTTACATGAAAAATATTGATTTTAGAATTATAAATTATTTTATAATGCATTGCAAAATTATATAAGGTCTAAAAATATTATCTTATAATAATAATAAAATATATTATTAAATAATATATATATTTTATGTAAATAAATTTTCTTTTCAATATTTATATTAAATATAACATTATTAGTAAAAATTTACTCTTTACAAAAATTCTAACTATAAATTTATCATTTTAAATAATTTATATATTTATTACATGTAATAAATATATCAAGTTTTCATATATTAGATTAAAAAATTTTATTTATAATTTCATAGGTGAGGTAAATAATTTATTAGTCAAGATACTATTATTAAGGATCATATTACTATTACAGTGGTCATATAACTATTCTATTGGTTTAGGTTTCTTAATTTAAATAAATACCTCTTATTTAATTCATTTTTAATTTATATTTTTTTTTATTTTTTATCTATGTAATTTTATGTGATTTATCTATATTACATAATTATATGGTAGGAAAATTTCATTTATATTATCCCGAATAGTAATAATGTTCATCATAGTTTCACACTATCACGAGAACATTGAGGTGTCATAATTTTATTCTTGAACCTTGTTCTATGACTAGATGTTATTTTCGGATATAACATCAATAAAATATGATTTAGAGGTATGAGGCCTATAATACCTTGAGGAAAATTCTAATTTAGTTCCCATTTTTTAATCTCCATCATATCAGGTCATGAGAATAAGAACATCAGTAAAAAATACACATTTTATTGTGTAATATTATGTTTTCTTTTTTTAGATGTGTGTATTGATACTATGAAATTATGATCATCTTTTAATGTTACCCTGAATCTTGTACATGAATAATTGATGAAAACTGTGATGAAATATGTTCACGGATAATTATTATCTGTTGTATATTGCATGAAATATTTAAAATTAATGAAATATCTAAGAAAGTATTTGTCTATTTTGTCTCTTGGAGAAAGATAATATATCTAAACCTGTAAAGAGAATGGAACCCCATGAATAAATCTATCAAAATGGTCTTTATGGATGATATGAAATATTTAATGACAAAGAATGATAGAAAGGGAAGATAGGTTGATGTAACAAGAGAGAAAACTTCTTGATTTTAGATATTTTGATAAATGAACTATATTAAACAATACACGATCGTAGGAGGATGGGTGTTGTAATTATGATAACATCAATATCAATGCATTCCATGGCGTGTTAAAATATTATTATAATGGAATTTTTGAGGTTACACCTAATTACACTAAGAAAGAGGGATATAGAGATATTGGCTTTGTGTATCCACAATATCACTTACATACTAGTATTGAGTTTAATTTTTTTTATTAAATAATATTTATTTTTGATTGTATTATTTCGATAAATTATTCAATTTTATTTGA
Organism: Viscum album; assembly: GCA_963277665.1. Taxonomy (NCBI): domain Eukaryota; kingdom Viridiplantae; phylum Streptophyta; class Magnoliopsida; order Santalales; family Viscaceae; genus Viscum; species Viscum album. The sequence continues at coordinate 858,807,650 of OY728152.1, read as the reverse complement.
ATGAATACGTGAGTTCAATAATAATTAAAAACGTTATTTTCTTGAATTTTTATAAAATATAACATTAATTATACTTATCGATGAATAATATAGTGATATTAATAAATTATTTAAATAGGTATTATTATGGTGTTTATAAATGTGGATGCGTGCAATTGGACTGAGTTTAATGATGTTATTGTAAATTATAGAAATTATATTTATTTTTATTATATATTAGTTGAAAACATCATGCATTTCATAATAATAATTATATTATTATTAATATTGGAAGTGAGGTCAAGTATGAATTATGTTAATTTTAAAGTTGTTGTTGAGATTTTCCAACCCTAAAACTACAAAAATAATTATCTAATTACATATCTTTTAGAAAAATAATTAGTGTGAACAATAGATATAGAGATAATATCTCATGACCTATATAGATATAAAGATATATGTAGATCCCCCTCATAATCTCAATACAGGGAGAGATCATCATGGTTTATTCCTCTCTCAAAAAAAATTCGGTTATGGTCAACCATAGACAATGCAGGCGATATTGATCATACATTCTAGATCTAAGTGAATATATGGTATCGTTTAGAGATTTTAGTGAATGTGTGGATCACTTATGTAGGGATTATTTACATGGATCAAGTAGAACAATGATGGAGTGACAAGATATATTCCACCTCTAATCATTAAAGATATAATTACATGTGATTTAAATTCCATATATGTATTTGAATTAATTATAATTTATTTGTAATGATCCTTCTCCCAAGGATTACACACTTTAATATGGTCAAGTAAACTAAATATGATCACTGGACAAAACATTTTATCATGAAATTTTATAATTACACATGATTCATGACTGAATGTCATTTTTGTCATACTAGTAAAAGACACTTCCACTTCCCTCGTTACCTACTCAAAGGTTGATTTAATGAAATGTTTTAATACAAAAATTCTGGATAATTATCCACATATAAATTCGACGAATCATATCATGTTTCATTTTTTATTTTTTGTCCCACCATGTGGTATATTTTTCCATTTTATGGATCATATGGGTTTGGTGTAATTTTTTATTAAGTAGCTAAATAGCATAGGTCTTGGATGTCATGTTGGGAGGAAATATAGGTCAATTTTTTGTTACGAGTTTGGTGTCATCAAACTATTTTGATTCAATAAATATAAATATCTTCCTTTATTATATCAAATTTATAAATTCATTTGAGTTTAATATGGGTTTGATATAGAAATTTTTTTATTTAATTTCAAGAGGTTCAATTGATTTAGTTAATTGCGGCATGGAAAATTATTATCATACCATATTTCTACAATCACTTGTGCTGTAAAAAAAGATTCTATCATAATTCTAAAATATAAAAATCATTTCATGAATTATTTGGTGGTCATAGATACAACCATGGAGGCCCGTTATCACCCACTGAATGGTCAACTATATCAGCTTCATGAGATTAATTACTTATTATCTGAGGTTTGTTCCACTGAATGTTCTGCTATATTCTCAAACTATTTTTTTATTAATATATTTTAGTTATCGGTTGGTTTGGTGGATTTTGGGACATGGTATTGACGTATAATTACTATGAATATTTTTTTATGAATATGTTAATTGGGATGTTCATGATATAATATATTTTCCATCAATTCATATAATTTGTTTTCAGATGCAAAAATTAAGGAACAGTATTAGATAATCATCAGTTATTTAGGTATGAATTATTGATGTTCCATTATATTTCATTCATTGGATAGATGGTATAAATTATATTAATTAATTTAAGATTTTTATCTATATAAATTTATGGGAAATGCATGACCCGTATGTGTTTCCATGTTTTCATGTTTGGATTATGTGATTTTTGGATACCCAATACAATTTTTGAAAGATGTGTGTATTTTAATTATAATAATTAAATATTTTTATAACATTATATAAATGGTTATATATATAAATATGAAAAAAATTAAATTTTTAAGTATATATTATAGTGTTACAACCATAATAGATGATGATTATAGAATATGGTGTAATGATTTTGAAATGGGTTAAAGAAATAATTATATTTGGAAAAATATTTCTACTAATATAATTATTATAGTATTGTTATTTATTTTGTTCTTTTTTGTAGGTGTGGTGTTGTAATCATAGTGTCTGGTTTTTGATGATTGGTGGAGATTTTGTATTGGGTATTATGTTTATTTTCAATCATATTAATGTGGGTATGTGATTTTTAATATAGAATATTGGTATGATTAATTGTGTTGAATAGAACATTGTTGTGTGGTTGTTGTGAGGGATACTAGACCATGTTATTGGATGGTTGTGAAATAGTTCGTAGGTGGTTATGCATGTTCTTTATAGTTACCTTATTGTAATGGAATGTGATTGGAAATAATGAAATTAGCAATGGGTGTGGCTAAATGTGAATGAATCATTAGATATAAATGAAATAATTGAAAGAATTAATTGTAATATTAATTACAATATTAATCATAGGTGATGGTTGGGAATATTTTTTCATTATGTATTAAATTAATCAGAATAATTATGAAAAATTGGCATAATATTTTAAACTGAAAAATGATTTTTTGACATGATTATATGGTATGTCATGTATAGTTGGGGTTATATGTTTGAATTGAATAGAGGGTGGGTTGTGGAATAGTGGTTGACACAAATGGATGTGCATGGCAGTGGTAATGTTGAGGTTGTGATATGATTGGACGTGTTTTTTAATGTACTCACCCTATGGTTGGTTTGTGTGTGGATGTATTGTAAATTTATTTTATTATGATTTAATTATCCACCACCCCAAAATTATATTACCTTATAAACTCTAAAATAAATGGGGTTCTATTTGTTATCCCCAATATAAAGGTAGGTTATGGAAGATAGGGTTTAATACACCATCTCTCCCAAACCACTTCCAGGTATATATTATGATTTGGTGGATCAAAGTATGTTTAATCATATGGGTTTAAATGTCTCAACATTGGGTGATTGATATAATGGAATACACTATTGTTATGATGGGATTTCATTATATAGTGGAGATTAGGGGATATAAGAGGATGACATGATGTTGAAATTTTTATGTTCATTTTTCCCAATTATATTAATTTTTTATTGTTTTCATGATATGCGATATATGGTTTTGGGTATATATATATTGGTATTTTATTGAATTAGAATGTGGAAGGATTTGTATATGAGAAATATTATGGTGTTGCATGAATTTTGAAGGAATTTAGTGAACCTAATGTTTTCTTCTAGTGATTGGGTGTAAAATACTAGTGGAGAAGTGTTCATGTGTCACCTCATTAATATATTCACTAATGTTATTTTATCATACATGGATGTGATATTTGGAGAGTGGGACATGATTTGGTTGTTAGGTTTATGAGATGATTTGGGTGTTTTTGTGTAACTATTAATTCAAAAAACACTAATATACTATATCCAAATTTTTAGGGGCATTCATGAGATATATTTTATGGAGTATAAATGTATTCTAGATAATATATATATATATATATATACATAATTATATATTTATATCATTTATGGATTATAGGGTGATATTATATATAATATTAGATAGTAATATATTGAATCTTTAAGGTGAGGTGTGAGTTACTTTATTAGAAGTCCATGAGTGTTATTTTATATAGAGAATTGAATTTTTAAAACATCTCACAATGTGATGTTCATTATGGAATCATCGCTATAAATTATATTTTGGTTGTTATTGGGAGATTATTAATATATTTTTAGTATATAATATGGTAATGCCTCCAATTATAATGATTTATAAACTTAGTTCTAGTCTCTATCATGTTTCTTGTTATAGGTGTTCCTCAGGGGTGAATATTTTCATCATTACAATCCCCTTAATGGAAAAGAGAGGGGTTAAGTCAAGAATCTATTTTCGAATAATCCTAAAACATTCAATTAATGTCTAATGTTTTTAGTCGACCATATAATGAATATGTTGTTTTCATATAATAGTATTTCCTAAAAAACATTTATTCATAGCATAGATTTGTTTAATATTTTTACATTTTGAATCCATACAATTTGGGGACATCAAACATTTCAACATTTATTTAAACACATTTTAAACTCTATTAATATACATATAAAATAAAATAAACACCTCAAAATATTTTACAAAAAACTAAACTATTAAAATAATGTTTATTCAATGATTAATATAACAATGCATTAAACCCCCAAAAAAAAATACTAAGATGGGTCTTTGTAAGTCAATATAAACTCATTTTCTCATGTTGACTATTAGTGGTGTGATTAGGGAGTTCATTTATTGGTATGATGGAATGTGTTATGATGGTATAAAAATGATAGTATGTATACTAGTGATTGTTAAATTTGAAGATTGGTTGGGATTACTTGTAATAGTATATAAAAATGACCATGAAATCTTTCATTCATAATATAGGATTACAAAATGGATGTTTCTATCCCAAAAATTCTTATATATTACTATCATTGATCAAAAAAGTAATGGAAAGCATATTTTCTATAAAAAGGAAAAATATATGTAATTTAGAATTGATTTATAATTTTAATGGTTTTTATATGGTTTAATTATAGGATAATGTGTGGGGGTTATTGTAGAAATATTTTATCAACAGTCTAATCTTTTTCTATGAGATTAAATATAGATGGTTTCAATAATTGTTCATTTCTAATGGATGGTGAAGTTTTCCTATAGGAAATGACTGTTATTCACATTTATTAGATTAATAAGTCATAGATCATTGATTTTAATATGTATTAGAGGAATATATATTAAATTAAATGTTGTGATATAATATTTTTGTCAATTTAGATAAGAAAATATTTGAGTTACACTTATAAGTACTCATATTATTGTCTCTCTATGCGATAATATATATTTCTTATGGGGTAAAAGATAAATTCATCATTATTTTTTTACCTATTTCTTATTAATTTTAGGTCTCATATTATTTTTCTCAATAAATAATAATAATAATAATAATAATTAAAATTTGATTAAATAAAATGTATAATTTTCATAGAAAATTGATGTATTCAAAATTTGATAATTTTATGCGGAAACATCCTAATTTATAACTATCACCATTTAAGGGGTTGTATATTGTGTAAAAATGGTTTGATTATGGTTTGGGTAACTCTTAAATCAAAACATACTTCCCATTTAGTTAGTCTGAATTTTTAATTTTAATGTCCTAACTACCCAATACATGAAACTATTGACTATAAGATCATTATTAGAATATTTTTTTTTGTTAATTGACACATTGATGTAAATAAATCAAAAATGTTTATAAATTTAAAATTATGTTTATTTATTATTTTTAAAGACCTTTATATTATTAAATTTATATTTATTATAAAATTAGTAACATTAAATTATAATATTTGTTATGTAAAAGAAATGTTCCTACTAGTTTGGTATATCATGTGTGGGTTGGTAGGTGATATTTTGGGATTTTTAGAGTATCCTAATGTTTAATATAATTATCTTAATTCTAAAAATAATAATATTATAATTATTATTTATTGTTTTTTTAATCAAAATATGCGGGATCCTCCCTATTCACCAATTTCCAATTCAACACACATGTGGGGGGGGGGGGGGGATGTAATCCCTATATCCCTCTTATCCTTTGGAGTTGTTGTGCACTTTGTTCCCCAGAAAAATGAATGGCATCATATTTTTTTGATCATTTTATAATTTTTTCTTCCACTTATCATTCATTAAATAATCTTATATTCATATATAACCTAGGGATTTTAGGGATTCATATTTTAATCATGTCAATGAAGAACACCAAAAACCCCTATAGAGTTTGATAATGGGGTCTAAAATGGTTGTTTTTATGTTTTTTTCACCGTGATATAGGATTTTATTTCCTTTAATGGCATGCCAGTAAGAGTTCAAAATTTTAGGGAACTGATAATTTATCCTAATTATCATCTTATAGGATTATAGTATATATTTACTTACTATATTAGTCTATAATATGGTATTCGATGAGAAATAGCTATTATAATCTACTAATGTAGCCCAAAAGTATAGGTAAATCTACATGAATTATATAATTTACAGAATCATCAATGAATAAATGTTTTAATAATAATGTTACATAAATTGAAAGTATTTTATAATATTTATTAGGGATAATGATTATTGAATAATTTATTACCAATCATATCTAAATGATTTCAGAAAATATTCATTCTATAGGGAATAAATTATGGATTAAATGGAATGATTCATATAAAGTGATTGTTAAAATTATTAAAATGGTTTTAATGGAATAAAAATAAATTATTTACATATAATAATAACATATGTGTTACAATAATTTTATAATTTTTTTATAATTTTAATGTGATGTGTGATGATTCTATTAATTAAAATTATTCTTTAAATTGTGTTTTAATGAATATGATTTTCATTCATTAAGTAATCAACATATTGATATATATAATGAATTCAAAAACATTTTAAAAAACTATTTCTGTTATGATTGATGTATGTGGAATATAAATCTATTTATATTCTCTAATGTCACATGAAATATCCTAAAATTATATAAACCACATTTTAATCCACAATTACTTTGGGGGATGAAAGACTCATATTTTGATGGTAATAGATAAATTACCATTCTAGTTTATGTATTTAGTCATTCAAAAAATAGTTTAATACTAGTGAATGATAAATAATATCTAATATATATTTGTTTCCTTCCACCAAGGATCCCAAGCTACTCTATAATTAATCATGATTAGGGGATACATTTTAGTCCCACATTCAACTGGACCATGAATGTCATGAAATGTCTTTGATAAAGGATATTTATATTAATTTCTATCTAGCATGATATATTTGAAAATTTTGAGACCCTCCCTTGTGGATCTATGGATCTTTTGGAAATGAAGTATAAAATATAGGCAACAAAAACGTGGTTTTCAAAATTTTCTCCAATGTTGATATGGTTGGTTCCATTTATATTCACACTTATATTACATAATTATAGTTTTTTATATGATATATTGTTTCAATTAAACAATTCAACTTAACATATAAAATAAAAAATTAAAACAATAATTTAATAAGTAATCTATCAAACTATAATATTTATTATTTGTTTTAATGGTTTCATATTTCTATCATTGTTAGATCCTTCATCACCAATTAACTCACACTATATATATACCCATTATGTTTTTGAAATTCAATATCTGTAATCTTTAATATATTTTGTATGTGTTTTAGCAACATTTCATTTATTAATTATTCACTATTCAATCATGTGTGATGAAATATAGGAGGTGGAAAATGAAAAGTTCATGTATAGTAAGGTATTATAAATGTTCCAATTTATTTTTATTTGGTTGTGTAACTATTATATTTGTTTTATAAGATAGGATATTCATATTTTAGAATTCATGATTAATTATGTATGGTTATTAATTGGATATCATGTAATTTTATTATCTTAGACTCGGTTATTTATCATGGATTTTATGTTAAAATTCATTACCAACATTTAAATTGGTTCCCACCCCACATATTTTCCATCAAGTGGAAAATAAAAGTTTTCCATTGTCTATCTTAAGTGTTGGATCAAGTATTAAGATTAGAAACTTGGAGATGGTTCATTTTATTCAATAAATTACCTAGATCGACTAACATGAAGAATATAAAATTTATTTTATTAATGTTTTATTTCGATAACCTCTCCAAATTCAAAAGGATGCAGACTAGTTGCAATGGTCTAGGGTGGTATCTGGGGGAACTCATACCCCATGTATTAGAGTGACCAAAAAAATATAAGTATATGGACACCAGTCCAATATGTAAATAACTATGTACATATGAATAAATAAAAATGAAAAAATAATATGGTAAATGGTGTAAAAACCATAATACCCTTGTCAAAAATACAATATAATGATACCCATATATATTATAACACATATATTCAAGTAAAAAAAGGAAAATATAAACTTTTCACTACTACCTCTCTATGCCACACCACATCCCAATCTCTGATCCCAATTAATTCATCACACTCTACCATTCAAAACCTGACTTGACCCTCATACCTATTTATCATTATAAAAACCATGTGGGGGAATCATGGGTACCCATGTGAAATGGAGTCTTGGTAAAAATTTTATTACAAAACAATTTAGGGAACCACCAATATGTTCCCATCCTAAATATTTTATTTTTTTGATATTTTCATGAGATATCATTTTCAAAAATAACAGAATATCTTTCAAAATAAATTAGAATGGTCCAAGAAAAAACACCCTATTAACCACTTTAACCAACCACTATATTGTCTCTGAGAATTCCTGGATGACATATCCATGAATTTTTCACTAATTCCACATAAAAATACCAATATAAAATTTTTCATTCATGAAACCATTTTATATTCATATGTACTTGATCCCTATTGACCATAGCTATATTTCCCAAAAACATAGTGTCTCTGATATTGAGAATCATTTAATGACAACTTATGTTTACTTAGTTGGGAACCCATTCTAAAACCTCCAATGTTGAGTAGTAGACCATGGGTTATCCCTAGGTGTCCCTCATCCTTATACAGTCATAAAGTACCACACAATTACACCTTTTCACATTCATTTCTCAGAACAGGTATGATTCATTTTAAAGGGAGGCTCTAGGAGAAAATATTTAGATAATAAATATAGATTAATGTGAATACCATGTAATCCTTGGAAACATCCATCTTGGATTCCATTATCTAAATATTAAGAATCTGATATCTTAATTTCTTGATACATATCATCAATAGTGAAACCATAATATCCTATGGGGTATCCTAGATATCAATATTGGTTATATAACAATCACCCTAATGATGTTCAATAGCCATTTTTTGGATATACACCCACAGTAAAACACATATTGCAACCCTCTTTTTTCAAACATTATCTTTACATAACCTTAGCAGAATACATAAACATTATACAAACATATTACCAAATATCATAACTGGTATCGTGGATTTTCAAACTTGGATACAAAAACACTAAAAAATAAGTGAGCTATATAATCTCCTAATAGGTTCTTATTGATTAACACCCTTCTCAGACACATAAATCATAATAAATATCTTCACAACTGAGTTTGTAAACATAAACAATGGAGAGCTGAAATGATCACTAAATGTATTCAAGGGAGACATGTTAGCGTAAACATGAGTATAAGGGTATGTGAATTTAATCGCGCAAATAGATGATCATACCCTGTATATCATTGACAAAATACATGATTTATGGAATAAATATTGGATGTTCATAGTACATGAATAAAAAAGACGTAATGGGAATAATCCATTAAATAATAACATAAGAGTAAGACATGGAATTGATGAAAACACATAGGCATATAATGATCCCCATAATATCAGATTCTTTTTGGAATATAATATCATAATATTATGGGTTCACTCCCCATACCATCATAGTAGTCATAGTTCACTTAAATTTATATAATAGTAGCATGGGTTCACTCCTCATACCATATTATTAGTCATGTTTCACTCCCAATGACTACATAGTTGACATGCTATAATCTCAAAACAAACATAGTTTATCTCTTGATATATAAAACATCAATGAATTTATTTAAGGGAGACACAAGCCCAACCCATCACATAATGAAATCCTACATACTTGTACCACACGATCTAAATAATCATATAATAACCAATGAAATGAAATTCATATCATAATCATGTGAAAATATCATAACTAATGAAAAGTGATAGGTTTCATTATCATTTCATTCTATGAACCCTATGAATAGAAGCAGACATCAAAAAAAATTTACCCGTGAAAGAGATACATGATTCATAAGAATCATGCCATCAATAAAAATATTCCATTCCTTGAAAGAATATGAATGTAAACATTAGATAATTTCTCTATAATATATTTATTAACACAAATGTATGTTATCTAATATGTAAAATAATTTTTGAATATATTTAAAAAATATGTCTTGAGAAAATATCCAACTTCGAAAAATTCCTTTTATAACAAAAAATCATATGAAAACAATTTGATTTGAAAGTATCTTGGAAAACGAAAAGTGGAATCATTTAACACAATAAAACTAATTTAAAATCCTTTTTTCTTGAAAATAAACTTCACAAATCTTTTGATGTAATTTTGAAATCATTTTTGAAATAATGGTTTTGGAAAACAATTTATTTCCAACTGCCATGTGTGGCGGTCATATATAACCTTAAAAGAATTATCTTACGTAACCAAGAGTGTAAACATGATTATAACTATATAGGATACCATGAGTAAATATTGGAATATTCTTGATATATGGATCATATGATTTCATTAATGGAATATAAATATAAATAATCATGAAAAGTGATGAGATTGTTTTAATAAACCCTTAAAACTAGGTAACATGGGATCAGACACTCCATGTAAGAAAATGAAATTAAATGAATCATAATATATCATGAAAATAAGGAGATTTGGGATATAAAATGTAAAATGGATGTATATACACCTCAGAAAAGAGTACAGGTTCCTAACAAAACATGAATATCAAAGAATGGAAATTGAGAAAAAACTGTTTTACCGATTTGGAATCTTATGAAAGACAAACCACATGATAGAAGGATCATATAATATATATGTGAATAAAAATAAATTCAATTATATGATACATATAAAAAAATCATGGGTAGTACATACAACACACAAAATGAATGAGTTGTGAACATAACATGAATCTCAAAGAATTTAAAAGCGAGATGAAATTCCCCAATCATTGTGTGTTGACCATCTATGTAGTAATACAAGATTTCCTTATAATAAATATAATTTTATTAAAATAATTTTATAGAAAAATATTATTATATATGTTACTATATATGGTTTGTTTATGACCTTATATTACACATTTGTTAATGATCCTTTGTCAAAGGTTCACTTCGGCTAATATTCACTCGGTTCTTCCCATGTTCCTTAATTTGTTATATCATTAGTTATAAAAATTATATCATGATTATAGAATATAAATCATGATATTAATATAATTTTTATCCATTATATTTATATTTAAATAATTTATATAATAAATAACTATAAAATGGAATTCACAATTAATGGAGACGGTAATTCGTACGTACGCATGTACGTTGTTTCTATTATATTTATATAATGAAATAAAGTAAGTAAGTGTCATATTTATATGTATGTATGTATATATATCATTATTCCAATATAATAAATATATATTTTATGTAATATAAGTTCATTAAAACCATACATAATGCATTATATTTGGTGTGTGAAAAAATCACAACTCTTTGAAGGGTTTGTAGTTCACATTTCTTCAAATGAGATCATCGTATTAACACCAAATGGAATGAAAAGAGTTGGGTGTTTTAAAAGGGATACAAAAGATTAAATAAATAATAAATATAATATTTTACATTTATTATTTTAGTTTCAATCATAGGTCCCACTATGATTGGTGGTAAATGAAAATGGAACAATCATCGTTTCGTGAGGTAGCAGTTTACTGTACATAGAAATATTATGTTTCATATCCATTCGATAGAGGTGTGTGTAAGTATAGGCTTAAATATTTTCATAACAAAAACAGTGTATATTTTTTATACTTTTGTCATCACATGATAATGTAATATATATATATATATTGGATTTGTGATGAAATAAAATAATGGAAATGAGATTTAGACAAGAAGTTACATCATAATTAGGTAACTCATTATTTTATGCTGAAGGGTTTCCTTGAGAAGATTTAAGAGAAAAGGGAGGCATTGAGGTCTAAGGGATGATTTATTGGAGGCTATATGAAATGATCATGGATGAAATTAAATTTTTTTAAATGTGTGAGGAATGGGTATAGGTGGTGGACTTTTATAGTGGATAATGAGTGTCACTCTTTGAAATATTTGAATAATGAATTACACCTACGTTAATCAGGTTTTAGGTAGATCACATAATTTACCAAGGTGAATTCAATTGATTATTGTGTCGAAATATGGATATCCAATGGGTTTTGGACCAGTTTCTAGGTCATTTGTTGTCTTAAATTTAATGTTTAGTACTTTATTAGCCTTAATTTTTTCTTAAATGATGTAATTAATATTCATCACGTTCTCAGATATTATTCTTAAAAAACAAATATTTACATTATTATACATTATAAATTATGAAAAACCCAAATATGGAATCCATTTTTCCTAATTCTTATCACAGGAGTGGAAGAAATAATTATTAATAATCCTGCTCTCAAAAGGATGCATCGGGGTTTTAAAGTAAAAATTATCAAATGTTTCATAGTCTTTAATACGAATTTCAATGAAGAAATGGATCCAATGAAAAAATTATAATACATTATAAAAATAGTTTCTAATTCATGTTTTAAATAAAATTAAAATAATCTTTAACATTATGAATAAATTGATTTAAAAAGTAGTTTTGAATAAAAACCGATACTTTTCCGTATTCATAAAAAAAATTCTCATAAAACTCCCAAAATTTTACAACCAGATAATTTTCACATTCTAAATTTATAAATGAATATTATTTTATAAACCTAAATATTTAAATGAGTCTAATTTTTTTTATTTGTTCATTAAAAATGGTAATTTTAGACATAGAATGACCTTACAAAAATTCATATCATTCATTATCTATATATTTTATTTATATAAAAAATTTAGAAAATATTTAAAAAATAACTATTAATAATCATATAACTATATTTAATGACTATTTTATGATTATCTTATTTAAGGAATAAAATTATGCTTCTTAGAAAGTCAATGTTGACTATATCGTATGCTAACATAATTTTGCATGTATCGTATGCCAACTCATTATTTCATGTAATGTACGACATGTCAGTGTTGTGTGTAATGTATTACATGTTGGTTTTGTGTGATCATAATCTTTGACATATGGTGATGGAAGAATTTTTTTTTAATTTATTAAAAAAAGATCCATAAAAACTCAGGGTGTGACATTCTACCTCACATAAAATGTATTTCTATTTTCTCAATTCATTAGTTAGATAAAAACAAATGACTATACATATAATTAATCATATCCTCAACATCCCTCATATATTCCTCTAACTAGTAATTTCCCAACAAAACAAGGACCAAGCGAGTGTTCATGTTTCTTATAAAAGTATCTGATTGGTCTAGAATTTCAACAGGTTTCTCTACTTAAGAAATATCTATCTGGAGAGGTATGACCTATAAGTTAAGTACATGTGAAGGGTCTGGTATATACTTTATCAAGAGCGATACATGGAACACATCAAGGAATTTAGGGATTTTATCGAGGATGTTTTATGTGATATGCTTCCATCCTGATGCGATCAAGAATCTCCAAGGGACCTATATAATAAAGACATAGATTTCCAAACATCTAGAATTTCAAAACATTTTTCTAGTGTTATATTTTTAAAAACAACTTTTCAAAAACTATAAATTCTAGATGATGTCAATGGTTATCAGCATAACATTTATACCAACGTTGAGATGCCTTAATATGCTACTGAATGGTTCTAACCATCTTAAACCTTTGATTAATGATCTGAGGTCCCAATATCATTATTTCTCCAACCACATCCCATAACGGTGGTGCTCTACATTTTTTACCATAGTGGAATTCAGACAGTTCCATATAAATTATTGATTGAAACTAATTGTAATAGGAAAACACAACTAGATGTTGGTGTTGATCTCAACCTCCTTTGATGTCTAGAGAAAAATATATCAACATATATTCTAGTATTTGAATTTTTCTTTTAGACTGGACATCTGCTTTTGGATGATAAGATGTCCTAAAACTCAATTCTCTATCATGTGATTTCTGTATACTTCACCAAAACAATGATGTAAAACTCGAATACTGTTATAATATAATAGAATGTGGTACTCCATGAAACCTTATAACTTCATTAATGTAATATCTGGACATATGGTCAAGATATAAATATTATCTAATAGTAATAATGTCTGTTGATGGTGTAAGGTGATCATCTACCACCCATATAGCATTAAACCCTTTTGAGGTTTGGGTATTACAATGACAAAATACATAGTGATGTTCTCCCATTTCCATTATAGTATGGGTAATGGATGAAAATTCCCTTTAGAATTTTTCAATTTAGCCATAAAATTATTGTATACCAAATGATGAGATACAAATTCCATGATATCACTCTATATGTCATCCAAGGAGAAGTATTATTTTATATCCATATACATCTTCATACTTCAAGGATTAATATAGAATTATGTACTATGAGATTCCTCTAACATCCCCATCGTAAAATATGGAATGGAAGGAACACATGATCAGTTCCTAAACATTATCATTCCATCTAGTTCAGGGTTATACTCAGGAACATTTCTAACCATGCTTTGTAGTTATTCATCTTCCTTATGTGCCTCCTTAATATTCAACTAAATCACGGACAAAACAATTATATGAGAAAGATAATATTTACCTCATTATTTAGGATTTCTAGATCCATCCTTTTCAAATCTATAAATATTGGATATTTTATAATCCTCATCGTAGGTAAGCTAGTATAATCATTTCAAATCAAATCATTGACCACTTTGTTCACTCTCCCTAGGAGGTAATGTATTGAGAAGTCATTATCATTTATCAACACTAAGCAACGTATTTGGAAAATGTTCAAATCCTTCTGTGAGAATATATATTTCATACTCTTATTCTTGGTATATATTTATATTAGAATTTTCCCTGTAAAGATATTTCCTATATTTATTTAATGAATAAATTATCGCTCGTAACTCCATATCACGAGTTTGGTAACATTTATCATGAATCATTAAATTTAATAAGGAAAAGGCTATAGAAATTTTATTTTTAATAAGAAAACATCCCAATCCCTTCATGGATACATCACAATAAATTACAAAACCATTTCCTCAATAGAGGAATGTAACCATAGGTGAACTGGCCTACTTTATTTTTAGTTCCATGATATTTTCCTCACATTCATCTCTTAAGGAGAATATAAAACCCTTATGAGTTTACTTGGTCAGAAGACTATATAGTGATGATAAATTATCCACAATCCATCAATAATATCCAAAAAAATAATGAAATATTTTTATCTTAGTCACTATGGTTGGTCAATGCCAAATTTCAATTCCCTCCATCTTTTATGGATCTACTTCTATTTTATATATGGAGATTATGTGACCAAAAATTGAATCCTTTTATAGCCAAATTTCATAGTTCATAAATTTTTCATATATATTATCCATCCTTTGTGTCGTTAGAACAATTTAAAAGTGATCTTCATGCTATCATATTACCTTTGAGTTGAAAATAATATCATATATAAAGATGACCAAAAAAATATCGATAAAATCTCTAAAACACTATTCATTAATTCCAATTGGAATTAGTTAGACCAAAATGCATGACTATATATTCGCATTGACCATACATTGTACAAAATTATATAGTGGGAATATCCTCTTTATTTACCCTCAATTGATGATATCTGTAATGAAGGTAAATTTTAGAAAAGAATTGATATTTGTGTAGTTGATCAAACTAGTCATCAATACGGGGAAGGGGATATATTTTATTAATTGAGATCTTGTTAAACTCATGATAATTGGTGCGAAGGCGTATTGATTCATATTCATTTTTCATAAATGGAACTGGTGTACCTCCTGGAGATACACATGGATGAATAAATATCTTATTAAGGTTTTCATGTAGTTTCTTCCCCAATTCAGGTAACTCAATCTGGGACAGTCTATTAAGAGTCATTGAAATTGGTGTCGAATGGGGTAAAAGTTCTCTAGAGAACTCAAAAACTCATTTTTGTGGAAGAATATGAATATCTTATATAATGAAACCCAAAAAATCTGAAAAAACCCAAATATCATTGATTTTTTACCTTCTCCATAACCATTTGAGATACAAAAACTCATTGGAATGGGAATTGAGACCCATACACTAGGTGTAATCTCCAAAATAAGTTCATACACATTGACACATTGATGGATGACCAAAGGAGGGTTTGAAATATCAAACATATCCTCCCTTACCTGATAATTGACAAGAGATATATGTATTAAATTCCAATCCATCCCTAGTATGACATCAATTTTTACCAAATAATTATTGAGAAGTTTTGTAGGAAGTACATTCCTAGAAAATATATCTATATAAGAATCATATAATTAAGATGAAATCATTATAAAATTTGTCGTTTTCACTAATATTACCACATATAATTATTTTGGAGGAATATTAACACACATAGAAAATTATTTTGATATGAAAGAGTGGTTAGATCCAAAATAAAATATGACATTAACAGTTCTAGAGTGGAAGGTTTTTTTCCATTCATCACATCATTATTCCTCCCCTCATCAGATATAATGATTACATGAGATTTACCCATGTACCTCGGCTTAAGAGGTTACTATCATCTATCATCATCACCAACCTATGGTTTTGGGTAGTAGTTTTCATAATTCCCATTCTCCTAGCACTTACTAATTCACTAGAGGTTAATTATGTTTGGCCTTTCCCTATTATCATTTTAATCCAGCTTCTTCCCATCGCCTATAATAACAATTTCCTGATAGACTTCCTTTCCACACATAAAACATTTATTAGACCCCTTATTGAAATTTACTCCATGCTTCTTCCAACACAAAGAAATTATTGGAATGTTCATCCACATTTCTTCAGGGTTTTTAGAGTTTCCATTACACTCCACATTCATCTTCTCATAAAAACCTTGAATTGATAGGTGACCCCAACCTCCATTTCAACATTTTTTTCACAAAACAAAATATATTCATAGTTTCTAACGTATCATATGGATAATTCCTTTAAATGAGTTGACATTAATCCATCGATAAACCTATCAACAATACACTTGGGTAGGATGATAATTCATGAAGTGTTCCTCACAAGTCTCATGAGATTATCCTCGTAGGTACCAATAGATTCATCAACCATTTCCTTCAGCTTAAAGAACTATTTCTCCATATGGGATGAATCTAAGGAAAGTACATATTGAAAAATAGGTTCATGAACTCAACCGTAACCACAAATTAAATCCCATAATGTTGTCTCTTATTCATCAGTAGATTCCACCACTAATATTCTTCTCCTTCTAACTGGTAAATAACCAAAATGACTTTCTCATGATCTGTATATTGAATAATGGAGAATATATTTTCTATGGTACTAATCCCTTATTTATAAAAAATAGGATCAAAATACCCTATAAAATAAGGTGGAAATGTACTCATGAATTACTCAATAGAATGTAGTTCCATCAATATCTCATTTTAATGTCCACTATTATTCATATATAGAATAAAATGTGTTATCCTAGCAAGGAGGTTTTTCATTTTATATCGCACAACATTCAGTTTTTTTTGAAGGAAAATTATTCCATTTTCCATATCTATATCCATTAATGTGGTTCCTTCAGGTCCATCCATTTATTAAAATAAAAAACATTGAGTAACAAATTGATTTCATAATGGAAAACCACATAATCATAAAGATTTTATTTTAGGATTCCTAATACATGACACGTTCATTATTCTATGAAACCAATGGTTTATCCTAGTTTATTCGTTGCCAACATATATTTAAATCATTCATAATAGTTTTTAAAGAGTTTTTCAATTCCAAAATCATATCCCTCAATTATGTCAATCTCGGTGTGCAGAAAGGCCCATTTTCATGTTCCAGATAACCCAGAGTCAATCCTAAAACATCATGTCAGGTTTATTACCCCTAGTTACAAATATTTTATATATGCATAAATTTTTAGCATTTCTTCAAGGATGTATTGATAGGAAACATCTCACTAGATCCCTCCCCCAAATTCCAGGCCACTTTATTATAATTTTCCTTTTCTATATACACGTCCTTTAGAAAAAATTTTGGGATATAACTATCGTTTTATTATCCATTCTTCCAATGGGTAACTATAACTTTCCTCTAATACCAACTATATGATCCATCACTTTGCAAAAATTAATAATATATATCATTTTTTAAATACATAATCATTATACAAATATACTCCTAATGTCCATAGTTGGGGTACTACCTTTTGTAATATGGAAACATATACACAGATACATATATGACCTACATTATCTCCCACTAGTTTCATCATTATTAGAACCCTTATTAGACACATAAAACATGACACATATATTCACAGCCTGGGAAAGAAAAATTAAAATGGGTCAACTAAATTGATTAGTATGGGTAATCCGGGGACATATTTATGTGTAAACAAGAGAATAAGGGTGTGAGATTGTGGTCATGAAAATAGGAGATAATACCATTCATATCAAAGATAATATACATGAATCATGGAATAAACATTTATTTTAATAATATTTTAATCAAAAGGAAATAAATGGGAAAATAAATGAATGAATAACATTTGAGTAAGACATGGAATTGTGGAGGACACATAATCATATAATGATTTCCATAGTTTCCAAGACATTGCTTTCATGATCATCTTAGTAGTATGAGACCACCCCCATGCCATCATAGTAGTCATGGATTACACCCATGGTCGTCATACTAGCATGAGATCACACCTCATAACATCTTAGTAGAAATGTTTCACTACACTGTCCATAAAAGTATACAATGGTCACTCCCAATACAATCATTGGTTACATCATTTGATATAAAACATTAACCAATATATTAGAGGGTATTATAGGTCCAACCTGTGATATAATGAAATAATTCATACATGTTCTACATGATCATAAATAATAATATCATAAACCATAAAATGAAATAGGTATTACAAACATGTACAAATATTATATATTTTTTAAAGATAGTTTTTATAATCATTTCATTATATGCACAACCTGTGAAACAATACAGGTTTCAAAAGAATATAAACCATGAAAGAGATATGTGCTTCATAAGAATCATTCCATCAAAAAATCCATTAAATGAATCAATATGAATGAAAACATTGAATAATATCCTCCGTAAGGCATGATTAACACCAATTGATGATATTTTTTTAAGGAAAATACTTTTTAGATAACTTTTAAAAAAATTACTTGAGGAAAATATTCATTCTTCTTTGAAAAATTATATTTATGACATAAAACCATTTAAAACCCATTTTATTTGAAAATAAAATTGAAAAAATAAAAAAAAATATTTGAATGTAATGATAATAATAATTAAAATACATTTTCATTGAAAATTATTTTCTATTAAATTTTTGAAATAATTTTGTAAACATTTTTCAAAACATGATTTTTGTATATAATAAATTTTTAACTGAAGTGTGAGTTAGTGAGAATTTAGATGAAAACATTATTTAAGTACCAAATATTGTAAAATTGGTACTCCTAATGGATTATATAATGAATAAATATAGGGTAAGTAATCCCATTAATAATCAATAGACATGGATCATAATATTTTATCAAGGTAACAATAAACATAAATAACCTTGGAATGTTATTAGATTTCCATAATAAACTATTATAACTTAATAACATGGGATCATACACTCCATGTAAGAAAACATAAATTAGAAAAGTCTTAATATATCATTAAAATAATTATACTCATGATATTAAATGAAAATTTGATGTATAAACACCTCAAAAAAGTGATTAGGTTCATAGAAAAACATGAATATCCAAGAAGGAAAATTGAGGCCAAATAGATTTACTAATCTGGTAACTATGGAAACATAAACTCTAAGAAGTAAAGATCATAGAATAACTATGTGAATAACCAAAAATTTATTTATATGAATCAAATAATTAAATCATGGTATGTATATATGCTACACAGTATGATTTAGTGGTGAAAATAACATCAATATCATAGAATTTAAATGTGAGATGAAATTCACATTTCCTGCTGTCTTGACTCACTCCATACTCATACAATATTAATACATTAAAAAATAAGTTTCTTATATATATTTTTGAAAATTATATTCCTATATATATTAAAAAATATTTTTTATGAACTAATATAAACCGCTTGTTAACGATCATATGTTAAAGTTTCACTTCGGGGAATATTCACATCATTCTTCGCATGTATATTATTTGTTATCTCATTAGTTATTATAATATATCATTAATAAATGATATAAATAATACATAAACCTCAGGTTTATCTACTATATATATTTTATAATGATCTATATAATAAATAAGTACAAAATGTAATACAATATTCATGGAGATAGTATGTCATATGTACGCCTGAACATTGTTTATGTTTTTTATTATCATATTAAAAGAATGTATGTTAATGACATATATATGTATAAAAATGATTATATTGTTGATTCAATAAGGTTTCCATATGAATTTTCCATTCCTTCGTGTTTGGAGAGATTGTTGAGTCAATAAGGTTTCTTTATGACTTTACCATTTCTTCATGTTTTGAAAATCACAAACACCTTATCTTAAGGAAAATTTTATTTACCCTATGTTTTTATTTCACAAATAAAATTCTCCTTTCCCATGGAAATTTATCCTTACCATGTTTTTCATTGTTAAATTTGACTCTAACAAAATAATTCAGTTTCGTATCCAAAACCTAGGAATCATATATATACTTATATATAAAGCATTCTATTTTCAGGATCCGAATTCAGGTTCCGAACTCTCTGAATTCAGACTCTGAACTCTTATGAGTTCTGACTCTGAGTTCTCTAAATTCAGACTCCAAAATCTTATGAGTTCTGACTACAAGTTCTCTGAATTCAGACTCCGAACACTTTTGAGTTCAGACTCCGAATTCTTATGAATTCAAATTCCAAAATTTCTAAGTTCAGGTTTTGAATTATTTTGAATCCAGATTCTGAATTTCCTTGAAATTTAGACTCTAGAATTCTATATAATTTAGGTTCCAAATTCATTTGAAAATAGAATATGAATATCACTGTATTATATATAATAAATGTGTTTTTTAGACTCCGAACATTCATTTTTTTCTTACACTCCGAAAAATATTTTTGGTTATGTAATCATATTATTTATAACTCATGTTTTTGTTACAAAACGATGTCTTGAATTCAGTTACTAACTAACCATTTTTTGAGTGACACATGTACAGGTCCCTCCAAAATTCGAGGAAAAATATGACTGTTGGAGGAGGTAGCTGATCGTGGAATCTATTCCTATAAATAAGAGCTCAGTTTAAAGATCTCACAACGTTAGAACATTGATGAACTGTTCTATAACTCTAGATATTACATGCTATTGAAGTGATTTCTAGGGAGAGACTCTCATGCTTAGTGCATACTGAACACCTTGTTCAGATTTTCTTTGTGCAACTTCAAATTTTTCTGATTACGTTCGAGGGCTTGCATTGATAGGAAGACAGAGGTTCCAACTACCTTAAAGCTTGACGTCTTCCTTGCCGAGGAAGACAGAGGTGCTGACTTCATTGAAGCTGAGGGATTACAAGGATAGCAAGAGAGAATCTGATCTTCTTATCTAGGTCTTACCCTGCTATGGGTAAGACATAATTTCTTGAATGTATAATCAAGGGACCTTTATACACAGTTGTTGGATACCCTTTTCTTTGGGTTAAAAGACATACTACTTGTAACTTGTTTGTTTCATGTTTTTCACATCATTTTTATTGTTGGGGAAAGAATGACTATCTTATAATTCCTTACACTTCTACACCCTGATTTAGTAATATTCTATACGTTTTATGGTAGAATATTCATCTTTGTAAACTTTGGCTAAGTTTCATTTCCGGATTCACTTTTCTTGAATTGCATTCTCAGAATCACATTTCTGGAATCAAGAAAGTTTGTAGATCTTTGAGGTGTTGTGATTTTACCATGTTTAACTTTGATAAACAATATAAATGTTTCTAACTAACATTATAAGTTAAAATTTATTTTTAAATTATACAATTCACCGCCTCTTGTATATTGAGCATCATTAGATACTTCATTTAGTATCTTTATAATTTTGATCCTACAATTGGTATTATAGAGTATATCATAATCCATACAATCTTAGCAATTGGTATCAAAGGCTGGTGACCTCGTTCCTTAAACCAATCCAAAAATTTGTATCAAAGAAGGTCTCAGAAATACTTATCTTTAGATATAAGTTTTCCCTTATCATGTTTTTCATTGTTCTATATTTTCATTCCTGAGAAATACTTTCCCGGTTTACACAATCTTTTATTACTGACAAGTTTGTTTGGAATTATTTTCATTAGAATGAAAGTGATCAATGTTTTTTCCAAAGATAACATAAATCCAACCAAACCAACTATTTTCGATGGGAATTATTACGAATATTGGAGAGATCGTATGAAGAAATTCATTATCAATACTGGAGTAGACAATTTTTTCGTGCTTACTGGAGGATATAAAATCCCTGACAAGGAAGTTAGCACATTTACCAATCAAGAAAAGCCTGAATATCAACTGAATTATAAGGTACGCAATACTTTGATTTGTTCCATGAATAGAAATATATATAGCCAAATTTCATCTTGTGAAGCAAAAAATTGAATTTGGAAGAAGCTTGAAGCTACAAGCTTTGGAACATCCAAATATATTGAAACTAGAAGAGCCATGCTCAGAGCTGAATATCATGGTTTTTGAATTCCTTATGGAGAACCCATATGTAAGGTGAAACAAATATTTATAACTATAGATAAAATTTTACAATCTATGGTTGATAAAGGATTAGATGATGAAGATCTTGTGAAAAAATCATATACATTATACCCAATGAGTTGGAATCCAAGAGGATAGCTATAGATGAAAATAGAAAGGTTAATAAAATTTATCTTGATGAACCTTTTGGAACTCTTCTTCAACATGAGACTAGAATGAAAAGAGATGCTGACAACATTATAAAGATGAATGGGAATGCCCGTGTTTCTTTTACTAGAACATCAAGTGATATGAAATCCAAGACTCCTGAAAGAGTTACTAGATCTAAGTCTAAGAAGGTTGTTATCCAATCTGAATCTAGTGGAAGTGAATCTTCATAAAATGAGTTGGAAAATCTTTCTTTAATGATGAACATGATTTGTTTCCAGAAGAATTTTCAATCTAGAAACAAGAAGAAGGAAAGGAAAGATAAGAAAGATTCAGAAGTCACATGTTATGAATACAAGAGATCCAGACATATAAGACCTGATTGTCCTATTCTTAAAAGAAAGGAAAGAAAGGAAAATCATTCTGAGAGAAATAGGAAGAAGTACTACAAATCCAACGCTAAGAAATTACTGAAATCTAATGATATCTGGAGTGCCAGTGGAGGATTCTCTTCTGAGGAATAATCAGAGTACGAATCTTCTAGATAGAAGAATATTGGTTCAATAGCTAGAATACTTATTGAAAATAATTTCTTGATGGATAAGGCACATAATTCTAAATCTATGACCAATGTATCCCTAAATGCTAATTATAGTGATAGTAAATATTATGAATCTCCAAATGAAGAATCTTCTTCTGATGAGGACAATACTTTACCTACCTATGAAGAAGTTTCAAGGTTTTCTAAGATCCATGAGAATGAGAAATCTAAACTCATGAAAAATATTGATAAAGAAAATTCTAAAATATTATTCTTACTAAAGAATTAACAGATCTTTCTAAAGATCTTGATATGATAAACCATGATATTCAAAATATTTCAAAAAACCTTGGGGAAGTAAATTCTGAGAATGATAAACTTTATAAGGATATATAAAAAGTAATTTCTTAGAAAAATGTTTTCGAGCCTAACTCTAGTTCAAAATCAAATATTTTGGAAGATAGGAACATAGTTATCAAACTAAAATCCGAAATTTTTTACTTGAGGAAGTGTTTTTCAAACATTACCTTAGGTAAGGAAAATTTTGATAAGATGTATTCTCAAATCCGACCTCTAAGGAATAGATTTGGTTTTGGTTATACTAGTTCAAAACTCATTTTTAGTAACACTTATTTTGTTCCTCAAAGTGCTCCATTCTGCACTAAGTTTTAGTGTGGTGAGAATTAGGAAAAAAATTGTTCCCTAAACAAAACTCAATCTTTAGGATTTCATAAAGCATATTTTTCTATGAAAATGTGGGCACCTAAAAATTTTGTTTCTGTATTTTTTGGATCCAAGAATGTTTGGATTTTGAAAGTCTACCATTATTATTTTGAGGAAAATAAGGAAAGTACCAACAACAATACTTGGTACATGGATTGTGGATGTTCCTGAAATATGACTGGTAACAACAACTACTTTGAAAATTTATCAACATGAAAGGAGGGAAATTAAATTTTGGAGATAATGTTAAGAGAGAAATTATTGGTATAGGTAACATTGTTCCTCTTGGAAAAAATTTTATTTTAAATGTTTTATTTGTTAAGGGTATTATGAAAAAACTGATTAGCATAATTCAATTATGTGATGAAGGTTACCTTGTAAATTTTAGGAATGAAAAGTTATTAGTACACAATTCCAAGAAAGAGTTTATTCTTTCTGCCCATAGGAAAGAGAATGTTTATATAGTAAACTTAGAATACCATAAGAGACAATACCTACCTTGCCTTTGTGAAATGGAATATCATTCTTGGTTATGGAAAAGAAGGTTAGGAAAATGTAACCTTAGGAACCTCTTCACACTCTCTAAGAAAATATTAGTAAAGGATTTACTCAATCTTAGATTTGATTCTTCAAGAGTTTGTGATCCTTATCAATTTACAAAGAAACATAAATCAAGTTTTAAATAAGTCAGTGAAGTATCAACCATTGTTGAATTATAGTTAGTGTATATGGATCATTTTGGACCAACAAAAAATGGAAGCATTAGAGGAAAATATTATGTATTTGTCTTAGTTGATGATTACACTTAATTTACATGGGTCTATTTTCTATCAAAGAAGTCAAGAGATTTTTCTTATTTCTAAAGTTTTAGAGCACAAGTTAAAAATGAGAAAAACCTTCCTTTGATATCTATTCATATGGATCATGGAGGATAATTTAAAAATTATGATTTTGAAACTTTTTGTAATAGAAAAGGAATTACTCATAACATCTCAGCTCCCAGAACACCTCAACAAATTGGTTTTGTTGAAAAAAGAATTAGAAATATTTAAGATATAACAAGAACCATGTTGAGTGAATATTCTATTGCTAATTATTTTTGGGATGAAGCTGTAATCACTAGTTTTTATACTATAAATTGTGTTTTGACTATACCTTTTCTTAATAAAACTCCATATGAGTTATGGAATGGTAGAAAACCTAGAATTTCCTACATTATGGATTTTGGTTGCAAGTTATTAATTTTAATACTAACGATATTTTAGACAAATTCGCTCTAAAATACGATGATGGTGTTTTCTTTGGCTACTCAACAAATTTTAAGGCTTATAGAGTTTTCAATAAAAAGACATGTACTATTGAAGAAATAGTACATGTCAAATTTGATGAAACTGATCCCTTTATTTTTAAACAACCCCAACCTACATCATCAGATAATTTTTCAAAAGATGATTATCAACCATTGATAGAATATCATTCTTAGAAGGAAAATGTCCAATAAGATGTTTCTGAAGCATTTAACCCAGAAGATTTTCAAACCTATGTTGAGGAACAGGTTTTAAAAAACCCAAATCAGTTTTTTCTTAAGAATCATCCCAATGATAGTACCATTGGTGTTGTAAATCAACCTATAAGGACTAGAAGTTTCTTAATTAATAATGTAGAACATCTAGAATTTTTTTCCAAATAATAACTAATAAGAACTGATGATGATTTAGGTGATGATGACTGGATAAAAGCTAGGAAATATGAACTAAATGAATTCGAAAGGAATAAATTCTGGACCTTGGTTGAATGACCTAAGGAATTTTCTGTTATTGGAGTAAAATGGGTCTTCAAAAATAAATGTGATGAAAATGGAATCATAGTAAGAAATAAAGCTTGATTGGTTACAAAAGACTATAATAGACAAGAAATAATAGACTATGAAGAAACATATGCTTTAGTATCTAGAGTTGAATCAATTCATATTATACTTGCATTTACAACATTCTTCAATTTCAATGTTTTCTCAAATTGATGTGAAATGTTCATTCCTTATTGGTTTTGTTCTTGAGGATGTTATTGTTTAACAACCTTATGGTTTTGAAGATAAAAAACATCCTAAACATGTTTATAAACATACCAAAGATTTTTATGGACTTAAACAAGAGCCTCGAGCTTGGTATGATAGAATTACATGATTTTTTCATCAAAATAATTATGTTAATGGAAATGAAGTTCCAACTCTTTTTATAATGAAAGATTAAAAAAATGTTTTGATTGTTCAAATTTGTATTAATTAAATTATATTTGGTTCAACTTAGTAATCATTAACTGACCCCTTTGTGGATCTAATGAAATCATAGTTTGAAATGAGTATGATGGGTGAGTTAACATTTTTCGTTGGTTTTCGAATTTATCAAAAACCAGAAGGAATCCATATATCCCAACAAAATTATATTAATGATCTTCATAAAAAGTATGGATATGACTACACAATGGGTATAAGTACTCTCATCGGTACCTCAAACACACTTGATCTTGATGAAGATGGGATGCCAGTATATTAAACCTCTTTTTAGAGGTATGATAGTAATCTTACTTTACTTGACAGCTAGTCATCTAGACATAATGTTTTTAGAATGCTTATGTGCAAGATATCAATCAAATCCTAAGGAATCTCATTTAAAGTTAGTGAAAATAATTTTTTTCTACTTAAAGGGAACCATGGATTTATGACTCTTTTATTCATCGGGAAATGATTTTGTTCTAAAATGTTTTTCAGATGGTGACGATGGTGGATGTATAATGGATAAAAAAGTACATCCGGAACATGTCATTTCATAATATATTCATTAGTTTCATTATCATGCAAGAAGAAACACTCATCAGCACTTTCCACTGCTGAAGCCGAATATGTAGCAGCTGGAAGTTGTTGTGCTCAAGTGTTGCGGATGCTACACACACTCACAGACTATTGTATGAGTTTTACCAAAACATTTTTTTATTATAATAATACTTCCATTATCTTAGTAAAAACCCTACACATCACTGTTTTGAAAAACACATAGATATTAGGCATCACTTTCTTATGGATAACACACAAAATGTGTTATCATTCTTTAATTAATCGGAACACGAGATCAACATGCTAATATTTTAACAAAATTGTTACCCTCAAATAGATTTGAATACATTAAACTGAAGTTATGAATGATGACAATAAGGTAATATTCCTTGTTAACTTCCTATTGAAACCAATCACCTTACTGTAATAAACTCCTTTTTATAGGGGGAGTACATTTTCTTGTTAGTTATATAAAAATATTTCATAATAAAAATTTTCATTTTCATATTTTTCAAATATTTTGTAATGGAAATATTTATAGTCCTATTTTTCAAATCATACGTAATGGAAATTTTCCTAGTCACATTTTTCAAATATTTCATAATGGAAACTTTGATAGTCATATTTTTCAAATCATTCGTATTTAAAATTTTAGTAGTTTGATTATTCAAATCTTTCGTAGTGAAAAAATTTGTAGTAAGATTTTCTAAATTTTTTCATATTCTAGAAATTTTTTGTAGTCTAAAATATTTTCGTAGTTTAAATTTTTTCATATTCTAAAATTTTTCATACTCTAAAATTTTTCATAGTCTAAAATTTTACATACTGTAAATTTTTTTCGTTGTCTAAAATATTTTTAGTCTAAAATTTTTTCGTAGTCTTAAAATTTTTGTAATGAAGAATTTCATACTTAAAATTTTTGAAATGAATATTTTCATACATAAAATTTTCATAATGATGATTTTTATACTAAAAATTGTTGAAATTGAGTTTTTCATAATCAATACTTTTGGAATATAATGTTATTCAAGCGGAATTTTTCTCAATACGAATAATATTCCTAGCAATCAGAATGGTGTGTATTTCTTGAGTTTACGTAATCATCATTTACTTTTTGGTATTTCTTATTTGTTTTTAATTTTTTCAGATTATTTTTTCCCTAAATCCGAATGTTTTTCTTAAAAACCTCCAAAGACCGTATTCTACTAGGTTTTCCTTGTGGAAATCATATAGATCGTCAAATATGATCAGAAGGATTTTTAGATATTGGATTGAGTTTGGAAGATGAACCGTCTCATCAAAAGCCTATATAAAAGACCCCCGATTATTGTCCCACATTGAATCTCAAGCTCTCACATGCTTATGTTCTTCCCTTCTACATAAGCTCATTTCTAATTTTCAATGGGTTTTCAATTGTGAATGTCTATCGATGAATCTTCTCAAAAATAAATGTCTACTATCAAACCAATCTCTGGGTGGTAGGTTTATAGGGAAAAGTTGGTGCATCTGAACTTCTTCAACATGTATGATTAAATTATATAGAAGAACATTAACCTGAATGGAAGGGAGAGTGTTTGCATATCGAAGCCAGGGGCTCATGATTTAGTATATCCGGAATGACTAGATAAATTTTATGAATCAGTCATTTTAATCATGGAAGAAGGCAGAGAGAAGTTTTTGTTCAAGAGATATGGAAAGAATTATGATCTTTCATATACAAAGGCAGTTAATTTAGTTCTTCTTCCATATGAAGGGGAAGCTGAGTTCTGTTCTCATATGTTGTGGAATTTCAATGATAGTTTTGTTAAAGACAAGGCTATATAAGGACTTGGACTCATTGAGGTATATTCTCCAAAGATCGCCTACTTGTCTACAAATCATTGGATTCTCGAATTATGGGTTCAGGGATTCATCATTCCGAGAATAGGGGACAATGAAACTTTAAAGAAGAGTGACATTTATATCTTGGATTTCTTGGATAACCAAAGAAAGATCAATCTGGTTAAGCATATTCTAATTACGATTGAGAATATTAAGAATGTAAACATGAAGGCTCAGATAATCATGTATCCATCCATTCTATCTAAGTTAACTGTTCAGTGCATAAAATATTTTAAAATTCCTTGCAGCTCGAAGCCAAGGAATTTCAATGTCATGTTAGTCAGTGATGATACCCTAAAGAGGATGAACATTGGTTTTTCTATAGAATCCAGATAATTTTATGAATTACCAGAGGAAGAAGGTAAAGTTGTTCCAAAAAAACAAGATGTGGTTGAACCATCCAAAAAGGGAGGAAGGAAGAGGAAGTTGAAGGAAGTAGTAGTGGAAGGCAAAACTCCAAAGCCCATGGAAATCCAATACGCATCGCAAAAACCTACGAAGAAAAAATCATATCCTAATGAGGTAGTAACCACATGGAGGGAAGATAAGAAGAACATGAAAGAAGGGGATACCAAGTTTGGTCTAGACCCTGCTGAAGAAAAATATCTGAAGGAGAATACATCTGATGATCTTGAAATGCAATATAAATAAAAGAAGAAAAAGAGGAAGATAAATGAAGCAGACATTGTTAAATCCCTTCTGAGGGATTCTAAGAATGCTTCCCAAAATATTCTTGTACCAGAATCCTTCCTGGTAGAAACATTACCTGAAACTCTGGGGAAGAAATTTGTTACTCCAGAAAAATTCAAAGAAGTAGAATAATTTGAAGAATAAGTAGAAAACAGTTGTGACACCACAAAGTTGATTAAGCAAGTAGAAGATTTTAATGAGAAAGAAAGCCCATCCAAGAAGCTCTCAATCCGTAATTTTGAAGCACAATCTTAAAAGCTAGCTACACCTGGGAATGATGGTAAAGGAGAAGATGACAAGGTTGAAGAAGAAGTGAATAAGTTATCAGAAGAAGAAATTTATAATCATCAATTTCATACACCCAGAGGATGCTGAGGTAGGAGCTCAGAAAGAAGTAGTAGATGAAGATAAAATTGTTCAGTTGTCTGATAGTGAACATGAATCCCTTGATGAGGAAGACATTCCAAAAACTGAAAAGGGTAAATAGGTGGTTATTGATACACACACTAAAGCTATTGTAATGAAGAAGGAATATGGTTGATATTCCATGTGGAAACTTGCTGAGATAATGAAGAATCCCTCACCTAGGAAAGTTTTAGATTATGAATCATCATCCCTTGGACATTATTTCATTTTTCAGTCTTTGAAAAAGATTTTGGGGATTGTTCCTATTTTTCCAAGCATAAAATACAGATGCTAGATGCTTCAACACACACTAAATCAGAAATCGGATTCAGTATCCATGGTGATGGATATGTGTGTCAAACTTGAGGTTTATTTCACGATTTTTTTCATTAACTACGATGCCCATAGATGGTATTTTAAGGAAATGGTTAGCTGGTCAAAGAAGACAGTTGATGATCTGAGAGATCTTGATGAGCTCAAAGATAGTGTCAAGGAGGCATTTGACATTGAAGATGGTAAGATCAAGGATCTCACAAGAAGTTTTGAAGAGAAGTAGACTCTGGAATAGAATTCTTGGATTCAAGAAGTAAAGGATTTAAATGGGAACCTGTATTCAGTGTCTAAAAGATGGAAGAGAGATAGAGATCTTCAGATTAAGATAGAAGAAAATCTTGTCAATAAGGATGAAGTCCTGAAGGCTCAGGTAGAGGCTCTAAAGGATCAGGAAGATAGAATCAAAGCATTAGAGAAGAAAGCTGAGGATCCGAAACAGATTCATAAACGAGCTGAGTAGGATCAGAAGGATCATAACAAGCTGAAAACAATAGTCATGAAGTTGATTCCCAAGAAAAATGAATGATGATCTTGTTTAAATCCGATATTTTGTTGAATTTTCCTTGTTGTATAAATTTTTCCTATCATAATGAAATATTTGGTTTCTTATCTTTTGGATGTTTTGTACGAATATTCCAGGTACCCTATTTAATTTTATATTCCCTATATTTCTTTTGGAAAATCACAAAGGGGTAGCAAGGAAAAATAATTTAAGTAAAGAAGAAATTTCCCTAAGTAAGGGGGAGTTCATCTTAGGGGGATTTTTCAATACAAAGATTTCTTAATTCAAGATAATGAAAAATATCATTCTAGAAATCTAGAATATGATCCTTAGTGTTCCAAAGCCTAAGGGGGAGTTAGTCATATTCATTTTTTCCCATGTGTTATGGGAGACAATTTTTATTTTCTAAGTCCTTATATTATTTTTCATAAGGATGTTTATGCTTTCCTAAAAGGGGGAGATTGTTGAGTCAATAAGGTTTCTTTATTACTTTTCTGTTCCTTCATGATAAGGGAGTTTGTTGAGTCAATAATGTTTCCTTATGAATTTACTATTTCTTCATGATTTGAAAATCATAAACACCATATCTTAAGGAAAATATCATTTACCCTATGTTTTACTTTAATAATAAAAATTTTCCTTCGCCAAGAAAATTTATCCTTACCATGTTTTTCTTTGTTCATTTTGTCTAAAATTATAAAATTAGTTTTCATATCCAAAACCTCAGAATCATATATATACTTAGATATAAAACATTTTTTAGTATCCGAATTCAGGTTCTGAACTCTCGGAATTCACACTCCGAACTATTATGAGTTCTGACTCTGAGTTTTCTGAATTCACACTCTGAATTACTATTAGTTCTGACTCCATCTTCTCTGAATTAAGACTTCGACTCTTCTGAGTTCGGACTCCAAATTCTTATGAATTTAGAATCCGAACATTCTTAGTTCAGGTTCCGAAATCTTGTGAATCTAGATTATGAATTTCCTTGAAATTCACACTCAGGAATTATATAGAATTTAGGTTCCGAATTCCTTGGAAAACAAAATCTGAATATCTATGTATTATAGATACCGAATGTGTATTTGGGTAGAATCCAATATTTCATTTTTTCTTACACTCCGAAAAATGATTTTGGTTATGTAAACATATTTTTCCTTACTCATGTTTTTGTTACAAAACAATGTCGTGCATTCAGTTACTAACTAAACATTGTAAGAGTGACAAGTGTACATGCCCCTCCAAAATTCAAGGAAAAATATGACCGTTGGAGGAGGGATCTGACCATTGATGTTATGCCTATAAATAAGAGCTCATTGGAATGATCTCACAATGTTAGAACTTTGATGAACTGTTCTTTGACTCTATAGATTACATTCTATTGTAGTGATTTATAGAGAGAGACTATCATGCTTAGAGCATACTGAAAACCTTTCTCAAATTTTCTTAGTGTGACTTAGAATGTTTCTATGTACATTTGGGGGCTTTGAGGGATATGAAGATAGAGGTGCCGACTACATTTATGCTTGAGGACTTCCTTGCTGAGGAAGAGAGAGGTGCCGACTACCTTGAAGTTGATGGATTGAGGAGATAGAAAGGCAGAATCTAATATTTGTATCGAGGGCTTACCCTGGTGTGTGTAAGATATATTTTCTTGAAAGTATATATCAAGGAACCTTTTTTCAAGGTTGTTGAATACAATTCTCTTTAGGTTAAAATACATACTAATTACTACTTGTTACTTGTTTGTTTCAAGTTTTCCGATGCATTTTGATTGTTGAGGAAAGAATAACTATCGTATACTTCATTACACTTTTACAATATGATTTAGTAATATTCTATACACTTTATGGTAGAATAATCATCTTTGTATGCTTTTGTTAAGTTTCATTTCTGGATTCACTTTTCTGGAATTTCATTCTTGGAATCACATTTCTGGAATCAACTAAGATTGTAGATCTTAGAGACTTTGTGAATGTACCATGTATAACATTTTTAAACATATAAAGGTTTCTAACCAAATTTAAAATTTTCATGTTTATTTAAAGAATACAATTCACCCCCCTCTTGTATGTTGAGCATCATTAGATACTTCATTTAGTATCTTAATCATTTCAATCCTAAATTTGGTATTATAGAGTATATCATACTCCATAACATTGTAGAATATATATATCATTATTAAATTTGAATTAATATATCATATATATAATTTAATTTCAATGAAATCATCCTTAATATATTCCATGTGGTGTGTCAAAAAATCACATTGCTTTTAAGGGGTGGTTGTCCACACATCCTCAAACAAGATCATTGTATTAACCACAAATGGAAAGTAAAGAGATGTGTGTTTTAAAATAAACAAAGATGATTAAATGAATAATATATATAATATATGACATACATAAATTGATATTTCATCATAACGACCACCATGATATATGGTAAATGAAAAATGAACAACCATCATTCTCTAAGGTAGTAGTTCACCATAAACAAAAAATAATATGTTTTATATCAATTGGATAGAGGTGTGTGTAAGTGTAGATAGAGATATTTGTATAAAAATATGCATTTATATTTATTATACTAGTGTTTTCACAAAATAATGGAATAATGAGAGTGGATGGCTGTGGAAGAAAAATAAATGAAAGGTGTTTGAGACAAGGCATTGCCTATTAATAGGGACAATTTTTTTGGTTTATGCCAAATGTATAGAGGTTGTGGCCTTTTATAGTGTAGGAGGAGTGGAACTATTGTAAATATTTGAAGAGAGAATTCCACCGATGTTTTAATGTTTCAAGTGGATCATTAAATTTACCATGTTTTGGAAAATTGATTATATTCTAAGAATATAGAAAAAAATAGGTTTTGAAAATGTCACTATTTAGTTTTTTTCTTCAAATTTTGGTTTAGTATCTCATTACCTAATCTCCCTCTTAACCGATTTATTAATTTTAATCACACTCCCCTATCTTTATTGTCAATCTTAAAGTTGACAATATTATAAATTATAAATTATTCTAAATCCAAATATAGAATCCATATTTCCAAAACCTAGTCTTAGATGTGGATGAAATTAATAAAAAATAATCATGCTATCAAAACGATGTAGTGGGGTTTTAATGTAAAATGGCCAAAAGATCTCGTAGTCACTATATCCAATTTAAACGTTGAAATGGATCCAATGAAAAAAATGAGATTAAATGATAGAAATAGAGTCTATTTAAAATTTAAAATAAAATTATAATATATTTTAACTGTATAAATAAAATGAATTAAAAATAACCTTTTGAATTAAAAAATATTATTTTTCATTATTCCTCAAAAAAAGATGTTTCTCAGAAAAAATAATCTTTTCACCCAATGATAATTTTTATATTACAAATTAAAAAATGGGGGTTTATTATCAAATTATATTTCTAAATGTGTATTAAAATTATTTTATAAAATGTGCATTAAAATAGTTATTTTTAGACATAGAAGGTCTTTATCAAAAATCATATCTTTCATTATCCGTATGTTTTATTAATATAAAACAATTGTAGAATGTATTTTTAAAGTATATATTACTATTAATATAATTAAGTATAATGGGTAGTTGAGGATTATATTATTTAATAAATAAAATTATGTTTTATACAAACTCAGTATTTCATGTATCATATGCCAACCTAGTGTTGTTTGTATCGTACCCCAACTACGTATTTTGTGTAAAGTATGAAAATATGGTGTTGTGTGTAACATAATAAATTTTGTATTAGTGTGAATGTAATCTTTGAAATAATGTGTTTCAGGGTAAAGTTTTCAATTTAATAGAATAATGGTCTACAAAAATCAGTGTGTTACAACTTATATACCAATTCAACTATCGGGTATCATAGAAATTCACAATAAATTACTAATATTTTGATTTAAATCCCATAAACAATAAATTAAAAATGGTATCAATGTATACAAGAAACCCATCCAATAGTTATTATTATTTTAAAAATTAAAACAGAAATATCTAATGCTATATCCTATATACCCTAACAACTTACCCACTACTGCATCACTAAAATCTAATGATCTTAGCAGATCTAGTCTTCTCCCCTAATATATCATGAGAGTAGATCCAAAAAAATATCAAGGATATCGAGGTCCCATACTTTTCAACTTGTGATAATCATAATTCCAAATAAATTATAATAATTGTGGTCACAATGATAGTTAAGTGGGTATCCTAGGAAATCCCATGTCATTAAGGAAAAATAAATTTCAAATTAAATAAACACATGGGATGGTTGGATTCAAACTCTCATATTTGTCTTATCATACACATAAGGCATTAATGTTTGTTCAAATACTAGGTGAAACGTAAAATAATCTTTTCTAGTATCTATATGTACCAAAATAGTCTTGGTTTATCAAAAGGGTACCCACTGAGGTCCTCATGGATAATTAACATTGTAGTCACCATCATGCGGGTCATCATTATCAACCATGGCCTTAGGTCATTGAACAATTATCAATGAATGTTTCAAGCCATGATTTTATCATTATAATCATATAGAGTCACTAACCACATGGGTTTTTCTAAAATTTAAAATACTATAAATATGACCCATGTAACATCATGGTTTTCTAGGTTACTCTTGGACAATTTACTCTACCAACCCTTCATCAAGGGATACTAGTCTTTCCACCTAGGATAAGATTGTCATAGAGGCCCATGTGTGCACTAATAAGATTTCAAAAAATAATTTATTACACCCCACAATATAGAGGCTCTCATAATATTTTATTCATTGGAAACTATATCATGGAGATCTATTTCTCTTAGAGTGATACATCATATGCATATCCAAATGCATTAGGACAATTCCATTTCCATCAGTAGCCAATGAATTACGATGGAACCCCATGTCCACATGGCCTAGGTGTTTATTCAAATATATTTGGATTATGAAATAATTAATAATCTCAATTTAAAATATTGAATAATTTTAAATAATTTAACATATTTTTATACCACGTAATGAGGTTTCAAACATGTAAAAATATGAAAACAATGAATTGTATAAGAGATAAACTACCTCATCCAAAAATTATTTCAATTGTATTCCCGGGGGTATATGTTCTTCTCAATACTAAACAACATCTTACAAAATTAACTATTATCACTCATGATCTTCCAAATTATCTGACCTACTAACTAAGTGAATTCATTAATAATTAATTTAATAAAATAATTACAATTAATAAATAAACTCAATTCCAACATTTAATAGCACTAGAAACTCACCTTGTTGTCATGGAACAATAAACCTACCTATGGAAGAACACCAAATGTAAATCTCAAATCCATTGCACAATGATATCTGAACACCCAAAATTATTATTACAAATTAATGGGAAAATGAATTAACAATTAAGGAATGTATATTGAAAATCTATAAGGATGACATGCCACAACGAATCACTATGAAACTAAGTGTAGATAAAATATGTATATTACCACTCCACATGAATAAATGAGATCCAATAATTACCATATAATATATCCTTCTTTTTTCAAATCATGAAAAAATTACACCACAATATTTGAGAATTATAGGCAATGAACAGAAGAGACAAATTTATATCATAGATTGAGGTGTTCTTCCTCATATAACTATAGAAGTGACCTTAAATTTCCCCACAAGAATATGTTGTGGATTATAAAGAATTTTTTTGGGTGGATTGGTTGTGAATATGAGTAGTAATAATAAATGGGGGATATCCTTTTATAATATAGAGTGGGAAAACCATAAAAATAATCATTTTCAATAGTAATTAGATTTATTAAAATATATGCTAACCATGTTGTAAGAACAATCCATGAACACTCTTTTATCTGCATTATGATGCATAGTAGGAAACCCCATGCATCTGTAATGATGAAAAAACCATGTGTGGGGTTTCTATCCCAAACCCAAGAAACATATCTTTTTATATGATTCCGTGGGTATCCTATAATATACGAGACAAACATTCTATAAAACAATGATCCAAGTAAATTTCACTAAGAATCACATCTAATGCATGGTGCCACATGGTTTCTTTTGTGCCGCTTACACTAAATCATTCATCATGATTAGAAATATCAAAAACACCAAAAAATAACCGAAACATCATAGGACCAACAAGAGAAATTCTAATAAATTTTGAGCCTCACTTAAAATAAAAAAAATAAACTAAAATATATTAAATTATATAATCCCATTTATAATCTCAATTAAAAATTTGACATGTCCAGAAATAAAAAATTCAATGTCCTTCTGATTTTTTAAACCAGGTGTTGTTATGAGGCTACACAGACTCACCCAACCACATAGAATATACCATCTCTGAGAAGTCATTAAGGTCATAAAATTACATCCCACACCCTATCAAGGTCATCAATTTATAATCAATAATTGATGTACTCACTTGAAATTTCAATTATTTTGTACATTTAATCTTCATGTTTATAGAATATAATTCACCAAACCATGAGCCAACACCAATTACAATAATTGAGACATAGATAAATTGATTTCCCAATCCTATACATATTCTTTAATCCACCATGATTTCATAAAAAATATAATAATATGACATAATGTATTATGACCAATTATTGAGATTTATTTCATTTTCCAATTTAATATCAAATTTGATCTACTAAACCACTTTTAAATAATTCGACCATTATGCCTTCATCACTCTCTTCCCATAATCATATCAAACCCCCAGTCTAATGATATCATCTCAAAGCATTCTACAAAATTATAATATAAGGATGATCCACCCATTTCATAGAATATCATGATCATGAAATATTTCAATAAAACAGCCCAAAAGAATTCATCAAACACATAATTTCAATTAAAAAAGACACAAATAATGTGGATCAAGGATCACTTCATTCCATAAGAAATAATATCACCTGTCGAACCACCTCTAGATAACCCTTAATAAAAATGATCATCTCCCCTCACTGATGAATTTTCCAACAAACCATTCTTGATGAAAATAATCCTAAATGAATTCCATAATCAATAGAATACCTACACCAGTATCTATACCAAAACATGGATGTGATCTACCTGAATGGATCAATAATTTCCTGGTCCTTGGTCGTACACACTATGTGCACCAATGCATTTCAGACCAGACAAGTCTGTAATTTCATAATCCATTTCAATCTAGATGATAATTCTCAAGACCCACCGTATATTGTGACCAAATAAATATATGGAATTCACCCTAAAACCATATATAATTAATTCTACTTAATCATCTATAATATAATTCTTCAAATAATATTGTAGTGATTACTCCCATACTCTGAGGAAAACATATCACGTGATGCTCAAATCCTCATATGTACATAATTGTACTACATAACATATGGGTTACCTTAAAAATATTCAAAAAATAAATTTATAGGTTATATTGGAAAATGTTTCTCAAATGTCATATCTACAATAATTTACCCTAGATTACATTTTACTATAACGAAATTTTGGATCAACCATGTCACCAAAACCAATTAGTTTTCAATGAATCTTCTACCCTAGGGAGAAATTTTAAATTTTATATGATATATTGGAAAATAATCCCAATAAATCATTTAATTCTTTTGTCCATTTCTTATATATGTCTTCTCATAAATATAGCTTTTAACAAGAATCACACTAACCAGCAAACATTCAATTGATCTGGTTTATGAACAAGGGCCACAATATTCAATGGTATCCAATCATGGAAACCAAACTCAAAACTCTTTGAGTTTAATTTCATATAAATTAACTAGTCATTCTCTATATCATTCCATAATTCCAATCCAACAACATGTTTTCCAACTACTTGGAACCATTCAAATCCACGAGTTTCTACCAATGCTTTCGCTAAGCTCAGTAGAGCACCCAATGCACTAGCACTCAATTTTAGTTTAATAATAAATATAATGAATAATAATAACCATATAATATATCCAATATAACCACTTTCTATTAAATGAATATATTGAAATAATCACTTGTTCATATTTACGGAATGGATTCAAGAAAATCATGCCAAACCCCCTAGTGGATTTCCCTCACATTAAATGCACCATAAAAACACACTAAACACATACTCGTTCCTCAAGGTGTCTAGGGAATACCAAATTGACCATATATCAAATATCACAATGTTTTAGGATAAAATTAAACATTTAACGTTCACATATATAACCATTTGAATTTTAACATTCCAAAACCAACTCAGTGGTCTCATCAAATAATTTAATCACATTCTATCAAAACAGATCACTGAGGAAAATATTATCAATTAGAATCATTCCATAAAACTTCTATCATTATAATCACTATAAATGATCACCCTCCACAACATTGTCAATGTTGATCTAAGAAAAGGAACCAAATTCATGAGATTTTGTTAGATGGAATAAAATTTATAAATACACCAAAACAATTCATATATGTTGTTATTAAGACATTTAAAAACAAATATTATATAGTATCATCATAGAAATAAACATTCACTCACCAAAACTATAAGATGATCTTGTATGTAGAAAAATATCATAACATTGTTTAGTTAAGTATATTGCTTCTCAATCCTATATATTAAAACACCAAATAATATATTCCTCAGGCATTCAATAAATATACCCTCAATACTAAAACTCTATTTAAAGATGCACGTCATAACCCTTCCTAGATGATCTTTTCAGTCTTCTAAAATAAATGAACAAATATTTCATTTTGTTGTGTACTAAGGGAAAACTACAACCAACGATCTAGTTAACAATAATACAATTCCAAGATACACTAGAAAAGACTATACTGGTTGTTACTGGTACACAACGAAAATGACCCATCACAATATTTACCCCCATGTGTTTCGTCTCTATCATATTTTAATATTCAAAATATCTCTTAGGGGAACTATATACCCTTTTTTATGGGGTCCATACCACGACCATCACCATATGATCAATAAGCCATACAACTGGAATAATATAAACATATGAAATCCAACTCATCTATGTAGAAATCCACTAAGTCAACATATGAGAAAAAATATGAGACATTTTTTCCAAATAAAATAGATAATTCACAATATTTAATAATTTTTTCATAAAAGAAGGACAATATCATGTAGATCATTTATGCAAAGTATAATGCATGTGATGTTTCCTACCTTTATAGGGTATGATAAAAAATACTTAAATAAATTATTTGAAACT
Organism: Viscum album; assembly: GCA_963277665.1. Lineage (NCBI taxonomy): Eukaryota > Viridiplantae > Streptophyta > Magnoliopsida > Santalales > Viscaceae > Viscum > Viscum album. The sequence goes on along the minus strand of OY728152.1, from coordinate 858,767,543 downwards.
GGATATGAGGTAAAAAATAACAACTAATAAACTATAAATATTTGACCACATGTGTATCAGACGATGTGAATATAACAATCATTATAATATTATAATTGTAAAACATCAATCCCTTACCAAAGGTAACACGACCTTCTATAATGAAATTATTTTTTGAAGAAACAATCTAGATTCCATCACTGACTCTAACACTTATATATATCCATATACTAATATATAATAAAATAGTAGGGAAATAAACACATACATTGATACTATAATTTAATTTACTGAAATGGATCACTCTAAGAATAGTAACAACATTGATTTTAATTATGACTTCAAATGAACCTCTCTGAAAAATGATATATTCAAATTAGATTCAGCTGTCAAATGTGTTAATATGGGGTGGATATAAACACTATATATGAGTGTTGATGAACAATAAATAAAAAAATTAAACCATATATGTAAATAATCAACATAAATTGGAATAAATAATAATCCCATAATAATACATTAAATATAGTAAAGGATTGAATAACCACACCGTATAGACAACAGGATACCCCAGACATAGATGATAACACATAAATTCTAGTAAAAAGGAATATAAAATCCTGGTTATACTACCACTCTACGATATAAAAAACCTGATATCTAAAAATATAAATGAAAACCTACATGACCCTAAAAAAATGACCATAGTCTGTGGCCCAACCTATCCCTTAAATAACTATATGAGATAATTTCAGGAAAAAATATGAAATAGAGGATTGAGCTAGGTTCCTATACAAAACCTTGTTGGGAAATACCAAAATATTCTCATCCTATGTGGTGTATGATATGATAAAATTATTCTATGCGATCATTTTGGATAATAAAAAAATAAATAAACTCTAAAAAACCAAAAAAATCCATTTGTATCTACATCATCCAAAATCAATTGTGTATTTGAGAAAGCGTTATGAATGATAGTCCACTATATCACCACTAATGTAGGGGAATACATATAAAATATAGGCAATTACAAAAACTATCATATATCTTGAGTTATAAAACAATGGTCAACTGTACCTTCCTCTACAAAATTTATAATGTCTTTGATCATGATAATCACCTCATAGAAACCTTTTTTCACACACTAGGTATTCTATAATCACACCATATTTAATCTATAGCCAACCCAAGATTGTCACCTGGAATCCCTTACTATCCCATTATCATGCTCAACCCAGTATATGTTCTATGAAATTATTGATGTATACATGATGTGTGATTAGTATAAGTGTTACATCCTAGTAAATATTATATGTCTAGAATTTTTTTTATTCATGACATACCCATAAAATGGAAGATAATACCATTGGTAGACCCAATAATTAATATAATATGCATTAAATATCTCATCGAACATATTCCAAACCATCAATGTTGCATAAAACATATCATAGGGTATATTATATGCAGTAATTAGGGAGAAATATCAATCAACTGTTTGATTTGAAACACCCATTCACAAGGATATTACTAACATAACACCTCATACACCTATTTAAATCTGAAACATCACATGGATTCAAAATGTTATAATTGATTTTCCGTTCATATCCCAAAATTTAAAAATTCTCAATAACATCTCTATATAGATGGATCCTATAACATCATATGAATGTTTATATATTAGAAGTCAGATAAATCATATTTTTGATCATAGGTACAACTTCTAACAATCGACTACCACATCACCCATATCCCACCGTTCTATTCCATAATTTTTTCCACCACCAATATATCATGATACTAGACCCCAAACATATCAAAAATACCAATGTCTCATCCTCCTTAATATATGATTTTAGGGCCTTTGATTAAATAACAACAATGTCAATGTATACAGTTGACTACCTACTATCCTTGGGATTCATTTTCAATAATGTATAAGTATTAGTCAAAATAAATAAAAACATGGACTATTTTATTTCTTATAATCACTGTAATCATCACAACCCAATCGAGGTTACACATTAGTTTTGGTTTTAAGAGACACCCACATCCATATATACCATGAAATGTATATACCTTCATATGGTCTATTGAGCAACAAGGCACCCACTCTGGTCCTCAAGGTCATAATACATCTGAGGCACCCTTATGTGGGTCCTCATTCTCTTTTAGGGTTTGGGGTCAATACATGATGTTTTTAAAATGTTTGATTTCAGGAAATAAAAATTAGGTTATAACGATATCAAAATCTGTGTGGGGTTTTCCTCTTAATAAATTTTCAAGATGATAACCCATGGTCGACCACAGTTTTCAAGTTCAACATATATTAATGAAATCAACCATCCCACCATTCATGGTCTGTGGTCAATCTACCTTGACAGATCACATTGCCGTGGTATAAAAATGCACTGCTAAGGCCACACTCGTAATTTCATGGTGCAAATCATTTGGGTGGGGTTCATGGGCTTATACTCATGGGGAACATGTTTTTTCTCATATAATATAACAAAAGGGAAACCATTTATGGTAAAAATATATTGGTTTAAGGCTTTAGCCATTAGTAGTTGAGGCTTCTCACTTGTTCTATAGGACAAAATTTCATAGTTGATTACTCACAGAGACCATAAAATCCCATTAGACATTGAAAATAGTTAAATAATTAATTAACATCAAATTATCCATTTTAATATGTGGAAACTATTTATGAAGAAGGTCCATACACCACATGTAAAATATTAAAAACCCTATGAACCATCTGGATGGAATATGAGACTTCTTACCTCATCATGGAAGATTATTTATTATATTTCATGGGTTATAAGCTCTGGCATGCCCCACCCAATCCATCATGTCTGATTCATGCTAAAAATAGATCATATAAATTATATTAGACCCGAACTAAAGTAAAATATCAGTAATTAATTATTATAACATTTATATTTAATAAATTATTCAATACCAAATCAACAATACTATTGTTAACTCACCACATTGTTGCATTTAAATAGAACCACAAAAAAAATTCATCCAAAGGTGAATCCAAATAACCTCAATCCTACACAAAGTGATTAAAAAAATTAATTTGATGAATTTTCTATTTAATTTATAATTTGGAATAAAAATTTATAGTATAATAAATAGTGATATACCTTTTTTAATCATTGGAACTAAATTGCATACGTTCTCTCTGGATGACCTCATCGTAATTGGATGGAAATCAACATCATTAATGAATTATTACACATTTCTTGGGTGGAATAAAAAATAAAAAATATTGATTACAATGAAATACTAAATAAGAATTTATTTAGAAAATTTAGATCACCATATGTAAATTGATTCAAAAATCACTATAGAATGTCCAATAAATGTACTCCAATATAATTTAGGATGATGTTGGAGAAGGTAATGTGGTGTGTAAGTCACAAAAATGAGCTGAAATAAGAGAATAGAGGGATTCCCTCTTAATAATAATAGGTGGAAGTTGATAAAAATATTATTTTAATGAGATTAATAGTTGGGATAAATAAGTCTCTAAACCATGAAGCAACCATTCAGTAGGATATTTCCACAAACATTAATATAACATAGTTATGTTGTAAGGATTTCCATACTATGTGCTATCTATGTGAACTAGATGATCCATGGTCTATATCATTTTTCATGGATTGTTTATGATCCTTCACAAAATATGAATCAACCCTCTAGCACAATCCTAGGCCTCCCAGTTCTGTATTACATTCAAATGATTTCCTCCAAATCCTATATCAACAATTCTAGATAAATATGAACTATGTAAATTTAAATGAAAAACATATCACATTCAAGGAGTAATAAATATTCTAATAAATTATGTATCCTCTCTAAGGAACTCTACATCCCCCATAACATTACCCGAAGAGGCTATGAATCAATAGGGAACATGTGAAAAATTTGAGCCTTATTTGATGCTTAAGAACATTTCTCGAATCGATCAAAACTATTATAATGCAATTATATATATCCAATTTAAATTCTACCAGTATATTAAATGAATATTAAAATTTCACATCCCTTTTCAAATGACCAATTGGTCCTGAATAATTACATTATAACTAGGGATATCTGGAGAACTAAAAAATTATTTTGTGATTTTTAAATTAGTAAGTATTTCTGTGTGATATTTGTTGTTGGGACTAAAAAATTTGCATCAATTTTATAGTCATATATGGTAGGTCATGATATAAATTATATTCTAAAATACATTTATAAATTACTAATAATAATGAAAATTATGGAGACTCAATGAAATATGGGGTTATATATTGCTCACATAAAGATGATGTCATATTTTTTTAAATGATATGTTGAATAATTGAAATAAATAATGTTTTGAAAGTATTATCTTATAATAGAAAAATCTTTTATTAGAAATAATTCTATAATTAAATTACCTTGTGTTAAATAGTCATGTAAAATTTTATGATGGTGAAATAAAAAATTGAATTATTATCAATTAGTAGATGTGGGAAAATGACATGTGGTTTGTAATGACCCTTATTTTTCTGTCCTTAACGAATTTTTATATAAAATTACATGGTTAATTTGGATTAACATAAATTATTAATGTAGTTACTATGAGAATTTGGATGATTTTGCTTTTCCATAAAGCATTTATGTTGCTATTCTAGAAGTAAATGATTATTTCACATTATTATTTTGAGCGAGATATCAATATAAGGTCATCCCATTAGAGTATAATTATAGTAAAACAATGATTATGATGATATAACTAGTTAATCATAGACCTTATTATTATCCATGAAATTAACATATAAATGGAAACCAATTCTCTTATAGTGACATAAAAATTATTTTATGCACCGCTTCATGGGATTTAGTTTTTGTTAATTGTACATAATTGGAATATGTGATTATTTTTGGTGAAATTTTTACACTCTATATATTAGTGTTGGGTTGTCTTTGAAAATTATCTTGGAAACCTATAGGTCGAGGTGAAAATATATTTCAAAAATGGAGGAATGGTTAACCTATTGGATATTTACCATTTTATAAAACATTAATGAGGAAAAATATTTTATACTTTATAAAAGACGAACATACATGTTTCTTCTATATTATACTGGGAGAATGGATAAATTAAATTATATTCTAGTTTATAATTGAATCATATATTATAAAAATTATAATTATTAAATTATTATATAATGTAATATTTTTTTTATATGAAATTTCAATTATAGGGTCATGATGTTAGAGTGATGAATGTTTGGTGGAATATCTGGAATGGTGTTTTTTTAATGAAAATGGTGGGGAATTTTACATGATCACATTGACTAATAAGTATTATTGATTATATTGGGCTTTAAATACTATGTTATCATTGAATAATTTTTATATTTTATTATTTTACTGTAATTAACAGAATATAATGAATATTATTACGATGATTACCACATATATGTTAATGGATAGTATGTGAATTTATTAACAAATTACAGTTATATGTAAGGGATGAAGACATTTTATCTATTGATAAGAGGAAAATATTATAAAACATGTAGTAAATTTTCTGATATAAATAAGTAGTGGTAAAATTGTTGATGTACTTACCCATGATTAAATTTTTAATTATAATAATATGAAATTAAGGTATTTTTTTTACATCACATAAATTACACTAAAACAAGGCTCACTAATTATTTCTCAAACATTAACCATTGATCAGTTCCATTAAAACTATATAATGTATCAATTGTTATCTCAATGTGAAAAACCTTTAAATTTGTACTCTAAGAAGGAATATGGGTTTTATATGGTGATTTATATGTGATATTATATTTCTATTATTCATTGATACAATATTATTTAATTTAAATTAGTTTACAATTGACTCAATTGAATATAATATAATATTTTCATTTTATGTATTTATGTTTGGTTAATAATATTTTTATTATTTCTAGGATATGGTATTTATGTAAAATGTGATTGTGCTAAATTGAACTGTATAATGAGTCATGCATGAAATTATATTTAAAAATTTGATTATGAGTTTGCAATGATCCTTACATCCAATCTACTATTTATGGTGTGGAATATATACAAATCACACTCTGTTTTCCATTCCAACAGAGACATCCTGAGAAAACATTAATATATGATATATTATTTCAATAATTAAAATTTAATATATTGTAGAAAAAAAATTCATGAACCCAATGTATTGGTGTCATTTGATTTAACTATATAATTTCATTATTTCAAATTATTTACCCACATGATATTCCAAAAGATGGATATGGAGACATGAAAAATATCATTGTCTATAAGAGACATGTAGAAAATAAAAAATATTTCCATGAATATATATAAAATTATTTTCATTAGAACAATGCATAAAATTAATTTTCATTTGGTAAGGGAATGTGATAGATCCTATAGTCGTATGTATATTTTCTTGTGTTAATAGGCCTCCTCAACAGGAATATAAACCTATGAATATAGTAGGTCTATATTGGAAAAGTTGTTTTTCTATAGAGATAGGTTATCAAACGAGGAATATATAACAAGAGGATCTTTTTATAGTGGTTATATGTTATCAACCACAGAATATATTAGAATATGAATAAATGACCTTAATTATGGTCCTTAATAAAGGTTCTATATCTATTTTCGATTAAAAACATTGTTAAATAATTTCACCCAAGTAGTAATATTATAATTAATTTAACAATTAAAATAATTTTTTTTCTGAAATTAATATAGATATAGAGACTTTTTCATTTTAGAATTTATATTTAGATTACAATAAGAGTGGGATATTATGTTATAATATAGTGATGATGTCTATATAATAAAACAGGAGGGAGAATATTTCTAGATCACTCTATATCAATGGGCCTCAGGCCTTATTTAGTAAGTTTCTTATATAGACAAACGTATTGACACTAGTAGCAGTCCTTGGCTGGAAGATTTCATTTTGGACCATCATCATTACTAGGTTATATGTCTATGGCTATAGAGCCCATATCAACCCAAACGTATCCACCAACAATGTAAATCACTATATGTTTATGAAATTAAATAGCTTCTTGTTAGACCAAATATTATGCATACTCCATGCTCAGGCCTATAGATATCGTTGTTATAAACATAATGTGATTGGACATGGGTTCCATAAACATAGGTGTAACCTATATCACTGCCCATGGCATACGATGACCAATAATGCTTTTCAATGGAATTTTCATTATGAGTAGATTAAAGTATCATATTATTCGACATAGTTTTATATGATCCAAACGCGACAAAAAAAAAATATTCAGGATATTTTATATTCTTACATGGTCATTATATCAGATAATATATATATCCATAATAATTCAAAAATATTTCATTGGGATAAAAAATATATAAATAATATGAAAATCAAGATTTTCTCGATCCCTTAGAATGATCATAGTCATAAACAACACAGTAATAATTTAGTATAATATTAGTAATACAATATTTAATTTTGAAGTTAAAAATACATATAACCTTGATAGAAAATAGAATTTATGGGTAAATGAAGGAAATTGTGGTTATTTTTGGAATGTATTGCACCAAGATGACTATTACAAATTAAACTACTGGAATACCAATCTTACAATTTGAGTAGTAATCTAACAGTTAGGAATTGGAACAGTATCATTACAATAGTAACATCACCTATGTCATTTCAAAATAATATTTATTTTTCATATTAAATTAATATATGAATTATTTATTCCATGATACATGTAATTAAATTATTTAAAACTGCAAAATAAGTATTTTTATTTTTGAAAAACATATATGTTCTATTTTCATTTTTAAGAGAAGGATAATGTTTTTAATATAAAAATTTTCATTAAATTTTATTATTATGTAATACAAAGTTCCATAATGATAGTAATATAATTTAATGGGATTCTACGTTATTTTTCAAAGGGTTATAACAATGATGAAAATATTATTACCTTACCAATTATAAAAATTTAATGTCACTATTTTTCTCTAAAACATCCCATGAATTCATGGTATTTTCATAATTACAATCCAAGGTTACTTATGGTGAATCCGAGTATGAGACATCCAAAGTAGAAATCAATAACGTCAACGAAGCCTTTAACTTTATTCTCTCCGTCGTCCCCCTAAAAATTCCATCGAACATGATATAATGACTCTGATATCATAAATATACTTTAATTTAATTTTTTCACGGAATATTTATTATCAATAATCTTCTCTTATCTTCTCATTTATAAAATGAAAATAATGTTCACAATGTCAATGTGTCACTACATTTAAAAAAACATACTTCATTTTTCTCCCCCACATTCATGTTAGGCATTTGAAATATTATTATTGATAAATATGATCATAATAATATTATTATATATTAATTATTATTCATAAATTTATTATTAATTATTTATTTAAATAAAATATATATAGTTAGCGATGGTATGTAAAACTGCCTAAATGAACTAATTTTATATATGGAAAATTTATACAAGATTATCCCTCCCTATATTAGCTTAGATATGGATATTTTGCAACATTAAAATTTAAATAATTAAATATATATAATTATATATGATTTCATGAGATGTAGCCTCATTTTACAAGATCATTCTTAACATTCCATAATTGATCTGAACATTCAACCATGAGGAAAAACCCTTTGAATAGTGAAATTAAAATTGATATCTCATAACATTGAATGTAAATGAACATGATAAAAGTATATTAAATATGATATAGATGTAAAAGGGTTTAATTATATAATTAATGTATCCTATTATATTATTTATGAATTTATGTTATTATTCATAGTGATTCTAAACCAATGGTTAGAGATATCTCCGAACCATCCTATTTACATTAGTTTATTATATTTCTCTATTTACAACACATTATAAATCAATTATTTTTGATTATATGTTTTATGTTATAAATATTTTCTCCATACATATATAAAAACATTTTCTCAGATTTATATTATGGTTATATACATGTTTTAAAGCATTATTTTTTAATTTATCACAATCTAATTAGCCGATTAAATGGAAATTATAATTTTTTCTAACCAAATTTCATATAAAACCCAATAAAATGTTTTTTCCATATATTATTTTTAAACGAACATTTTTATGGAGAAAAATTTCATCAATTTGGATATGTAAATTATAATTCTCTTACTAAATTCAATGATTCTTTACACTATTTACTAAAATCCAACATAAAACTAATATTTCACATGTATTTCTCAACTTATTTTTAAACCATAAATTTATTTAGATGTCATTTTCAATACCTTTTATTATTTATTTATGTAATTAAATCATGGAATGATTTAATACAATTTTTCACGCAATCCATTATGACATTCAATTTTTATATATTTATATGACATGACTTTGTAACCCATTTCATTTTTATGGTATTTCCATATGCTTATTCCTTATGTATCTTTTCCATACATGTAACACATATGTATATACATGTTATTATTGGTGTTCCTAGATATATATTCAATTAATTTAGTAATTTCTTTGTCACATGAGAAAATATAGATTGTATTAGAGAGTAAACCTAATTAATAGTAGGAATACATCCCCCATGTGATAAAGCTTTCATGGTTATCCTAGACTTATGTTTATTTAAATATTTATATTTCTTCTAAGTTACAATATTTCAATGATTTTATGATTCCAAATTCATTATGCCAATCTATCATGTGTCTATTCATGATCCTTTTCATTTGTGATATCATATCATGCATTTTAAATCAAATGTTATGACTATTCATCTTTTTTTTCAATCACATGCATTTTTATGTAAATAAAAAATATTTTATAACCTATGAATATCATTTTATTTCATTCATATATTTTATTACACCTAACTATGATATTTTGTTAACAATGATATACAATTAAAATAAAATTATTTATTTTAACTAAAACTCATTAGATTGGTGGGTATGAAAAGTAGTATCTACATAATGAAAATACATTGTTTACAAAACTATAAAATTACTTTTTTTATAAATTAATTATAAATAAAAATTAAATGTCATTTAAAAATAAATTATATATTTTTATGAAAAAATATTTTTAGGAATGCAATTTATTTTTGTATCCTCATAAACAAAATTGACCATTATTTGTGATTTACTATAAAGATATTTATTAATTATATATTACACCATAATTTTTAACATTATTATAATATTTTAAATATATATTTGATAATAATTAATCCAATTTTATGTATAAAATTATATTTTTATTTAATGTATTTTTTATCATATTTTTATTAATTAGTTTATAATTATTGTCTACATCTTATATAAAACGTATCAATAAAATGATTCCATATATGGAATCAAAATGATCAAATTTCATAAATATTCCATTATTATCTTTAGTCAATATGAATAATTTCTATCATAACATTTATATCAGGATAAAAGGGTAAATCTAGTAAATCAGGGTTAAAACTGAGTGATAATTCCATTTTTTTCATCAATTTTCTTATGGATGATGTTAATTAATAACATATCATATATATCTATAAATTTTTTTATTTAATTTACACTTTTCCATGTAAATTAACAATATAATAGTTAGAAAATATTTTGGTAGAAAATCTCATCGTCATAGTTTTTATTATCTATTATACATTCTCATTTGGAAGGAATAACGATTTTAATGAATATAAAAGTCTATATTGAGAATAATGAATTCATGTTCATGATGAGTAATTATTTATAAATTTTAGTAATTATATAACTACAATATATTCTTATAAAACCCTGATTCATTATTTCATCAATTATTTAGAAAAAAAATCAATGATTGTAAAAATATTAGAATTATATATTTTTGGAGATTAATAGTGATACATGAGTTTTTAATAAATTATATTATATTATTTATGTTTTAATGGAGTATATTATAATTAAAACATACCAATTATTTCATTTATTTCAAATTAAAAGAATATAGTCTCAATTATCATTAATAATATTTTTTAAAATACATATATTATTAAATTATTCAAAATATTTTAGAATATTTGATGCGAAAATTTTGGAGACTATATATCTGAAAATCACAAAATGTTTCTATATATGAGTTAATAGTAACGTAATAAATAAAATTATATGCTTTGAATAGTGAAAATTTCATTTTAATGGTTGTGGTTAAAATGGGTTTAGAATTAGGACAATAAAAAAAGAAAAGGTTAAAAAAGACATTTAATCTATCAAAATTAATTTTTTTGATGATATTAAAACAATAGAATAAATTATAATAAATTATAATTCATATTGTATGTATTTTTCAAGATAAATAAAATATTTTTATCTTATCTTATAAGTAATTCATATTGTGTCATCCCCCTATGTTATAATAAGACACCCCTCATTTCTCATCTTCAACCCTCATTGAGCATTCTAATCCGACCATACCAAGCCAAAATTCCTTATAATATTATTTATCTAAATTATATAGGTTTATTATTCCCAAAAGATGATCCTTTTGATACTTGAGAGGTGATTTAATAGATTTCTTTTCATAATGAGGAAATCACCTTAATAGATCATCATATTTTTTTAACTTATTCTTTTAGCTTCACTAAAGCTTACTTATTTATGATAGAATAAAAATATTATTATCCAAATTTGGATGAATTGTTATTAGGATTATTAAACCACAATTATCTATCAATTTCCCCATCAATTAGGATGTGAAAGGTCTCTAATGTGTATATATGTCTTATTTTATCCACAAAGAAATAAAATTAATTTTCATCCCCATATTTTATACACGGTTTTTATGATGTATATAATGTTTATTTTTTTGTATTTATTATATATGATACATAATTAATTATAATATCATATTTACATTGTTACATTCTAATCCATTTGGAAATGGTAATGTCCCTCATGCGTTATTTGGGACTAACACCTCCATGGAGTGATGTTATTAGTTTATCATTATATATTACATTGATGGTAATAAGGATTTAATTTATTCATTTAAATTATTTATCTGATATAATAATTTTTTAATTGGTCAATTATTATTTACCATTATTTAATTTCATCTATTGAAAAATTAAATTAGAGTTTGTTGGTAAATAATGTTTACCATCTCCACGAATCTTGTGATAAATATTTCAATTCCAAATTTTTTGGATGGATATATATATATATAATATTTATTTACTTATATGAAAACTTTAGATGATGTATCCATGATTAAAGTAAATGGAGAAAAACTACCAATCAAAAACATAAATGAAAAATGAATCAATTATCACACAAAACAGTCATTTTAATAATGAATTTTTAATTAATGGGTGATAAATGGTTATAATTATATCACATATGGTATGATATATATGACTGTGTGTCTATAATAAAATTATAATAAACTGTTATTTAATATATAATTGTTTCCAACACATAATAAGGATGTTAGAAATTTTTAAAGGTTTTATGTTATAATCTAACTATTTATCAGGATTATATATGAATAAAATTCATTGATGAAATGTTATGATATTCATTTGAAAAAATGGATGTATTTTTTCAAATATGGATTTTATAGGGAATATATGTTTTCTAATAATTCATTTATATTTATGTACTCAATATATTGAAGTAATTTGTAAATATAAAATGATCATTTTTTTAATATTTTGAAAAAGCCCCTGTACATCCTTTGTGTGTATTATAAATCTAAAATCAATAATGTTTTTGAAAATTCATTGTTTATTATTTAGTTTAATTTTTAAATTTGTTTAAAATTTAAAAAAAAAAATTGAAATGTAATTATCTGTTCATTCTTTAAATGAGGTTCTATTTACATTATATAAAAAATATTAAAGGAATCCTTGAATTAATTATTATTCCATGATAATTATTCCCCACAATCCTGAACACTCGATGATTAAAATCATAGATTATAATATATAAGTTAATTTATATTATTATTTCTTATTTAGCCTCTTTTTACAAAATTATATTTTAAAATTATATTTTAAGATGATAACGGGTATTTACCTCAGAAATAATTTTAAAGGTATTTTAATTCTATTTATATTCAACAATTATAATAAATATTTATTAAAATTTCAACTTTATAGGGACATTATTTAAGGATACCATATATATTCTTTTTCTAAATGGTGTATGATTAGGTTGAATATATGTTCATAAACACTATTACTTTTAAATTAGATATGCAATTATTTAATGATAAAATATTTATAAAACCTATTTATTTTCTATTTTTTATTCTATGATGAAACGTTCATGATACTTTTTCATTTTACCTGGTTCATATATTACAAATTGTTTACGATAAAATGTCACACATTTGTATGTTTTTCTTTATATGAAAAATTTTACCTATATCTATCAAATTTTTTGGGTAATGACTGATATATATGGTGATAATCAAGAGTCAAATGGTTAGTGAATCCTTTTAAATAATTGAATTATTCCAATATGATATTAGAGGGAGTGAACTGTGACTACAATGATTAATTTATGAGAAAACCCATTATACAATGATGGTCATGGAAATGATCCTCTAAAATATATGTAATGATATCATATGTTTATGTGTTTGTTAAAAATTATATTTTATACCTATGTGAAGCTATCATGGATGATGATCATTGGATAAATTATGATTCATATCTTTCTAACTACCATTCCATAGGCCATGATTTAAGGCTGTGTAAATTGACAAACAATGAGGTTTTTTATAATGTGATGATCATGTCCTTTAACACTTATTTTCTTTTTATGGTTATGTGATTACTACTATCCTCATTTTTTGACCTTACAGAGTATCATAGATCACCGTTAATTATGTTTACATTCCCTACATTGTAAATATATGTTTTATTATTGATTTTTTAATTATGGTGGTAGTTATGAAAAACATAGTGGGAGATGATTTTGTTAATTTATGAGTTTTTTTTATAAAATCATGTTTCCAATGATACTATATGTGAAATCAGGTTTTTTTATGATTTAGCTTGATAAAATTGTTTTTATTAAAAATTCATTTCCCATGTTCTTTAGAAGACTTGATGGTGTTTTGGGGGTTCGATACATGAAAAAGGACAAAATTGGAGTTTCTAGGAATCATGAATAGTGTCTGCGTAATATAGTTAAAACTTTGTACATCATCCCATGAAAAATTGAGGGTAAATAGTGTCACAAACCAGCCCGGGTACTCAGGTAACTCGATAACCGAGCTGGTCCTGACATAACCCAAAGGGCGTTCCAGTTGATTCTTTAGAGAATGTTGACAGCGCAAAGTCGATGCAAGTCTTATGCTGACTGCCACCGTAGACCTTTTGAATTCTCAGTTGGTGACCAGGTGTTCTTGAAAGTGTCACCCTGTTTAGGTCATCGATGTATTGGGAGGCAAGGGAGGCGTGCACCTCATTTTGTGGTACCTTTCGAGGTTGTTGGTATTATGGGAAAATTTTCTTACTGTCTAGCTCTACAACCAGAACTGATGTCGATACATAACGTGTTCCTTGAATCGTTGCTGTGGAAGTACCTCTCCGATCCATCTCATGTTGTGAGCTGGAGTGATCTTAAAATTGAACAAGATTTATCTGTTACTGAACGACCAGTCAGGGTTGTTGATTCTGAGACCAAGGTACTTCATGGGAGAACGATACCTCTGGTCTGTGTACTCTGGAAACATGGTTCAGATTCTCATGAGACATGGGAGAGGGAGGCACTAATGAGAGGGCAGTGGCCTCATCTTTTTGACGTGGAGGTTTCATCATAGGCTTTCTAGGGGAAGAAAGATCTTACGGTGGGGAGGTTGTAACATCCCATTACGTTTTCAGGTACTTTTTAATGTTTCTAAGTTCCCCTATTTTGGATTAAAGACTTGGGTTGTGTTTGGGTGAACATTGAAGGAAAACCTAGATGACAGTGTGCTGTGCACGGTTTGACAAACCGTGTGACGAAACCGTGCCAGTCATGAAACATGGACAGTAGCTTCTGCACGGGCGGCGCACAATTTGTCTATCTGTGCAGCCAAGCCATGCGAGAAGGGTGGCTGAGGCAGTAGCTCACACACGGTTAGTGCATGGTTTGCAAAACCATGCGACCAAACCGTGCGGTCAATTAAAATTAGATCCTTAAATTGTAGATCTTGTTCATTTTTCCTCTAAATGCTTCGTTTTTTCTCCTAAGTGGACCTAACTCTGGATTTGTCTTCTCCTGGGGTCAGAGAAGTTTCTCCGTTTATTCCGAAGGTGATCCAAAGGCTCCTCTTGGTGAATCGAAGCGGGATTATCAAGGTATGAAATCGTTCTTCTTCTTTCTTTATCAGTTTCTTAGATCTACTTCCCCTCTTCCCTTGATTTCTTATATCTACACCCGTTATGGGTGATCTAAGTGTGTAAATGCCGAAATGATGAGTTTTGGTCTTGGTCATTCTAGGGGAAGGGATCTAGGACGGTTTTTTAGAGAATGAACTCGGATTCTTGAGTGTTCTTCAACCATTGTGGTTTTGGTCAAAACCTTCGTGGTAGGTTTTTCTGTCCAGACTTGCTGAATTGATTATCTTTATTTTGTGATTTATTTCACTTGTTGATTTTAATTCAATTCCTTTTAATTGAGATATTTGAATTTGTTTTGGAATGAGTATTTGGAAAACCCCCAATTCCATTGAATTGGTGTGTGTGTGTTTATGGAAATTGGATAATTTAAATTGTGTAATTTATGTTATGTATTTGATGGAAATGTTTTCAATTGAATTCTTGATTTCAATTTTGGAAATAAAATGTGAAATGATTGAATTGGTTTTGAATAGATTTCAAACTGGTGAAAACAGCTTAAAATGTTTTGATACAAACACCATTGGTTTTATCTTGTGAAAAAGGCATGTTTTTGAATAAAACCTGTTGTGGTTTTAAATGGAATGGAATTGGCACTTTGAAATGGAAGAATGGGATTGATCGTATTTTAAGCATTCTTAGAATAGTTCGCCCATCATGTAAGAGAACATGAAATCCTTAGGTAGTTAGTGAGTTATTTCGATACACTCTACGATACGAAAACGTTCTAAAACATACTTGCAGTGGGTCACATCCCTGATGGGTTGGTGACGAGTCTCATTTGGCCAGTGTCATAGGGACATGTGTATACACATTTTGCTGAGTTCACATAGAGAGTGCGGAATCCCATAACTGATTAATACTATCATAAATTTTGGCAATTGACCATGTTGCTCGCCTAAATATTTATATATGATGTATAAATGTTTTCCAATGCATTTGAAATTCTTTACATGCCTGCTGATTTTACTTAAAGTATTTTATGTAACTGTTTTTATTTAAGACATTGTCTTAAAAGTATTTCATCATTGTAATACATTTCGTGGTGAAAGTTTCTTTACATGAAAATGTATAGCATGATTTTTAAAAAATATGTTTTCCTACTTCCAAACCTGTTTAATTTAAAATTGAATGCTTTTCTTTGGATAATCTATATTTGGAATCTGTTATGGAATATTTGGTGGTATCCTACCAGGCTTAGGCTCACACCCTACTTTTTCCTTTGGGTGTTTGTAGACTATCTTCTTCCAGGATCGAGCAAAGGGAAGGGACCTCTTGGAGGTGGATCCATTTGTTGATTTCAGGACTTGGTGAGTTGTGTCCTTTGAGACCTTGGGACTGTTTTCCATTTTTGTACATGGGTTGTAGTAATTTGAATTTTTGTGCCTATTTTTATTGTGGTACATTACTCAAAGTGGAGTTTCTTCTGTTATGCATACTGTTTGTTTTACTTTTTCTTCTGCATTCTTGTGGAAAAATCATTCCCACTTGTATGTTGTACGATTCCAGGTGCTAGTCGTCGACCCATGGGGATCGGGAACACCCTTCGGGTTATGTTAAGACTAGATCAGTTATCGGGTTACCAGGGTACCCGGGCTAGTTCGTGAAAATTTTTAGTACTTTGACTTTTTGTGCCTATTTTTATTTTGGTACATTACTCCTAGTGTCGGTAAATTGTGTGAAGGATGGATTATTGGGATTGTGTCCCACACATGGTTTACACATGATTAAGAAAATTGGGTTGGTAAACTGTGCATCCTAGTAATGTTGAAAAAATATATAAAAATGGAATCCTTCTGTTTCTTAAGTCAACTCATGACTTTCCTCTTCTCATCCACTTACAACCCTAGGGATGAACATGGATGACCCAAGATTCCATGCTGTGATTCTCCTTTGATTCTATGTTGTTAAGAGGGTCACTGGTTGTAGATCAAATCCCCAAGTGAGTCTAATCTACTCCTTGAATTTCTTCTTAATTTGGGTTTGTATCATTCCCTAATCACTATAAAAATCTACAAAACCCTTATTTTATGGGTATATATAGGTTAATTCTTTATGTTTTGGTTTAATCTATTTATATGGTAATGTTTTGGATTGCGTTTGCGAATGGATTTACAGTAGGTGGTCTTCATGTTATATCGAGTGGTTCCATTGTAGATTTGTGCATGTATGACATTGTTAATTACCACCTCAGGTAGTGGTTTTGATTCCTTGGGTGTGTTTTGGAAATTTTTGTGTCTAAATTATTATTAGGAACCCTCATGGTCCCTATTGGACACATCGAGAATGATTTGACCCACTTAATTCCATCCATGGGGTGCATAGAAACATTATAGACCTATAACTTGCTACGTAAGTTATAAGTTGTTGTGTGATCATGTAGATTATTTATAGAGTATGTTGATATTCATAATGGAATCCAAAATTTGGTATTGGTTAATTTTGGTTTGGGTATGACTCTTATGAAATATGATAGATATGCATTTGTGAGATAGTGCATATGAAATGGTGAAAATAATTAATTGATAGTGGTATGTGAAATGGGAAATATGTAAAATGGTATTTCATATAAGGATATAAGAATATTTATAAAGGGGTGATAAAAAGGAATTATTGAATATTCTTAGTGATCTAGGCTTAAGAAATAGAATTTGGTTAAAATGAGCCATTTGATGTAAATGAAAATGTATTAATGGTTATGGAACAATATGATTTAACTTATTGGTGGTTATATAATATGATTGTTATATGATTTGGTTGTGTTTTTTGTTATTGTTTTGTGTCATGAATGGATGGATAAGAATGTGAAAATGGATTGTGGTTTGGGATAAAGGATTGACCATCCTCTAACGTCCTGTGTTGGACTGATGCTCTAACTCCACCAACAATGTATGGATTATGGAAAGGGATGCTGCTCTATTCCCCTAATGGTTACATCCCCCCAAGACTAAGGCATTGAGGTAAGGATAATGAAATGTTTTTATATGTTTTCCTTATTGATTTAGGGAATTATTTATTCCTATATGAAAAATGATAAATTCAATTAACCATTTATCAATGATGTGAATTCCAAACTTATGATCATCATGACTGATGATGAACTAGGAATAAGATAGACAAAAGGAATTGGAACATTTTTTAACATTGATATGTAGAGTCTATTAACTAGTGGCCCTTGAATTGTATTTCTTTTTTATTTACTTGTTTATACTTTCATGCATAATATGTGAGACTAGATATTTGTTGACACCAATTGAGGTGGTCTACTGATTTGTACTCACATCCTTCTCAATGACTATTGGGAACCGTAGCAGATTTCATACTTGTATGTATGGGAAAGGAAAAGGGCCCTATAATAGGGAGATGAGTTATACATGGGACATGCATGATAAGGTTCCATACATGGTTTTTAGACCATTATGGGGATTCCACTATTTAACTTTATATTGGGGGGTTTTCACTTGGCATTGTGTCGTGACATGTAAAATTTACTATTTGTAGTGGATTGTACCTAGTTTTGGAGATGTTGGGTTATGATTATTATGGGTTTTTGTCCAATTCATTCCAATAGTTATATTGTGATCTGTATTGGTTTACTCTCCTGATAAAGGTAGAGTCTCTCCAAAATATTTATTATACCCCCGCTACTAGTCAAAAACCATTAGAATATGGAGAGGTGCGCTTGAGTTCATGTGACGATCCAGTGTGGGGAACTGATTTAGTGGCACCACAGTCTGGGATGTTACAATGGTGTATCATATGAGGTATTTTTCTATGACAAACTATTTTGGAATAGTTTATAGAATTTTTGGAAGGTTTCTGGACTTGGTTATTATTAGGCCCAAATTTTTTTGTTTTATTTGTTGGAAATAGATAGGAACACTAATGAAATGTTGGATAATAATGAATGGAAATTTAGAAATATAGGGATTGAATGAAGTGTGTTTTTGTGGGTGATGCATTTTTCTAGAAAAAATAGAAATGTATTCTGATTCAATTTGATTCTAGAATCAATTGTACTACTGGTGGTATGGATGGATATAAGAATCCCTATGGAAGACCATTTAAGTAATGCAATAAGTAGAAGTGGATTTTAATGGAAAAAATCATGTTAACATCATATACACTCTTAATATGATGAGAAATAGGTCATTGTTTTTTTGGAGAATCAGAGTCACTATGACTATGATTGAATTAATTGTGACGATGCTTTGATGATTTGTATTTCATTTAAATCATGATTTGTATTGTGAAACTTTGTTGCAAGCATGACAGAAGGAAGGTGTAGTGAAATACATACTGCTAATACAAAATGAATCGTATTAAGATTTATTGTATCTATATGGATGTTAAAATGAAGTGGTATTAAATATTATTGAAAACAATTGGAAAAAAATCATATTCAGATTAATCTCATCTCAATGGAAGAGAGAAAGAAGTGATATTGATTGTTTTTAAATATAATTGGAAAAGAAAATTTTTCAACTTTTTCTTATCTGGATGGAATAAAGAATGATTTTGTATCGATTTTTTTAGAACAATATGAAAAAATAATATTAATATTTATCCTATTTAGATGGAAGAGAAAATGTAGTGGTACCGATTGTTATTCAAAACAATTGTATCCAGATGGAAGAGCTTATAATGATTTATTTTTGAAACAATTGTATGAAGATTTGAATAATACATACAAATTTGTTTTTAAATCAGTCGTATCCTAATTGGCGAGGTAGTGCTATTTGTTTTTCAAAACAATATTATCCATATTGAAGAGGTGGTGCTGACTGTTTTTCAAAACAATCATATCTGGATTGAAGTGGTGTTTCTTATTTTCTTTCAAAACAATCATATCCTGATGGAATTGGTTATAATGATCGAATAAGGGGTGCTGATTGAAGATGTTGCTGATGAAAAGTGGTGTTAATTGGAATGGGGTTTTGATTAAAGAGTAAGAGTTTGCGCTGATTTTTTTTTCAAAATGATCATACCTAGGTGAATGTGAAAGAATAGACATGGTACCAATCAAATATCATCATTATTAGATTATAATTGATCTGATCTGGGTGGAAGACAAGAGATTTTACCGATCAAAGTGGAATCATATTCATATTTTATTGTATTGTATCTAGTAAGATCATCGGTTTTTGATTATATTGTATCGTATCTTGGCTGATAAGTTTTTTCAAATATTATTTGATTGTAACCTGCAATCATTTCCTGAATGATCATCATCTGAAATGATCATATCCTGAATGATCATAACCAGAATGATGATAACTAGGGAAGATCAAATCTAGACTATTTGTATTCATAATAGATCATTCTTGGGTTGAGATGAATAGAAAGAACAATGAATGATTGAATGTGACAATACATTCAATTTCTTTCAGATGATGCTAAATTTGATCCTTAAAGAATTGAATGTCGTGAATGTTTTCATGATTGTAGAACCTATTTTGAAATGAATTTTTTTTAAAGAATTTCAAGAGAGAAAAAATGAATTGAATATTTTGAAAGATTTTTTGTGGGGTACATGAAAATTCATCTATAAGATTTGGATTCAAATCTATTCTGATAATCATATTCATCAATCAGTATGAGGAATCGAACTCTCCTTATTAGACTGATGTATTCCCAAAAATTGATATTTATTTCAAAAATTGAAAATGAAGTCTTAAGTAGAATAGGTGAATATTGTGAATGTTTCGAGATGAAACATGAAGTGTATAAGCAGTCTGAATTTCTCTGAGATTTCAGATGAAATTAAAATGTGGGTGAATGAGTGTGAGGAGGAAACATTTTTGGATTCCTACTTAACTTGTCTTGGGGTACCTATTAAAAAAGGAGGTACATTGTACTTTCTAACTAGGAGAACTGTTCACAATTGAGGAATGTGAAGCTCAGGGTTTAGAGAGAGAAGAAGAGGTGAAGAGTATTCAAATAGAAACTTGATTTTATGTGTTTATTATATTAGGATGAATTAATAAGTTTAGAATTTGGATTATTGGTTGTTTATATAATGGGTTTTCTGGGATGAGGAACAATCATACTAAGACCTTTTATCAGTCCGAAGTTTTTAATTGGTGTCGATTCTATTTTTCATGACTATTTGATACATGATTTGATTTGGTGATGATTCTATTTGTCATTAAAATTTCATGCATGTTTTGAAGTGGTGTTGAGTCTATTTTTCATGAATATTTAATACATGTTTTCAAGTGGTGAGGATTATATTTGTCTTGACTATTGTATGAAATTATTATAGTGGGTACAATTAAATTATATTGAATTCAATTGAATGATCAGACCGAGAAGAATCGGATTGGGAGCATCGTACTGAAGGTAATTGTATAGATTATTTTACATAGTCAAGAGGTTCCTAACTTTCTTCTGGGTAAGGGAAATAAGAATTTATTTTCAATTTAATACATTTGGTGAATAGAAAATAAGAACAGGTAATATGAGATGTTGCAAATGAAATTGTAGTTCTCTATTGTGTAGGAGGGTACACACACACTAGTGAGATTTTTTCATAGTGCTACACGATTGTAAGGGTATATCATGCACGATTTAATCCATATATTTTTCTTATAGTTTTTTTATTATATCATTTCCAAACCATACCAAGGACATAACTATTCTTCTTGAATAGTGATCATTGAAAATCTTTGAGTTTTAGTGGATGTGTGCTGAGTTTGATTCAGAATGGAATTGAAATATGTAACAGGAGGTGAAGGTTTATTAAATTGAAAAGAAACATAAAAGAAAAAATTTATCATTGACTCACCCACTCCCCCTCTCTGTTATACATTTCAACGACTAAGAAATTTCAATTGGTATCAGAGGGAGGTTTACTTTGCTATTCTTTGTTGATGGAGAACATGACCTTTATGAACAGTAATGGTATTCTAGTCTTTGATGAAAAAAATATGCATCTTTAAAGATATAATGCTTCCATATATTATTTCAATCAATTTTGAGGTTCACAAAGCACCAATAGTTGGGTTTCCTCCCATTTACGAAAAAGCTACAGTTACAAAATTCGATATGGTACATCATGAGAATGATAAAAGGGTGAAGAATTAAATATTGTCATCACTTTCCAAATGTTAATTCATGATAGTATAAGGTGTTTCCAATTCCAAATCCATATGGAATAAATTGGAAAACATTTATGAAGGAATACAAAAGTAAAGAAGGAAATGGTACAACTCTGGATATTGAAGTATGTAGATCTAAAGAAGGATATTGATGAATATTATAAGGACTTCATTAAGAAGGAAAATGACACAGTATGTACTGTCATATGTCTTGGTGAAAATTTGGATGATTCTACTATGGTTAAAAATATCATGAGAATCCTACCCAACAAATTCGATGTAAAATATTCTTTATTTGATGATAGAGATCCTGAAACATTATCTCTTGATGATTTTCATAGTACTGTCATTACTTAAAAAATCATAAGGGATCATTCTATGAAAGGAAAAAAATTATAGAGAAATTTATTATAATTATATCAATAAATAGATTAATATTATTTTAACAGAATATTCTGGATATTCTAACTCTGAAAAGAGATATGTAAAAATTTGATTCAATTTTGACCTTGTATTGTTAAAATTTGAAAGGAGGTGTAGTAATATAAAAAGGGAAACTTCCATTAATGTGTTTTGGATTTGGATCCATTGGAAATTTTGTTTCTAATTGTATTGAACTGGTAAATGATGAATAATTTCATTAGGATGAAATTGAAGATGAAGAAAGAGGGCCAAGAAGATCTTGGATGAAAAAGGGTGATAAAGAGAGATTCTATTGCAATAGGGAAGAAAAGAGGTTCTCCAAATCCAAAATGATAATCTTTTTGTCTGGGGAAGATTATAGTAAGGATTTTAAAAATTATGTAGAAGAAAACATAATGATTGCAATAGTTAATGAATATATATCCTCCTATAATGAATATAGATGTGCGGAAGAAAAAGATGAGAGTAATGTTGAATCCAAAATATTAGTTGAGTATGGTAAAAAAAAATACATTTCATGCAATATTGAATGATTATGAATTCATAAGTAATATTTTTTATGAGGTATAAAATCATCTTGAAATGGATCTGAAAGAGTAGTTGAAATAATATCTGATAAAGATTGGAGGAATTGAAAAACAAAACAAAATATTGGAAGATTAATCTTCCGCAATATGTAATCAAGGATGTTTTTTAAAATGGAAAGATATGATGGAGAATGAATTTGATTATTTGATGAAATGCCTTGAATAAGAAAATAAACTGAATGTGCTTATGGATTTGTAGCTGATGGAAAATAATGAAGAGTTTTTATTTGTCCTCTAAAAGTTATATGAAGCTAAATTGAGAAATAAAAGTCTCCAAAACTATATTACTAAAATTAGTGGATGTTCAAAAATTGAGAAACTAGATAAGGCTCTATAAGAGTTACCTTAAATTGGTTAGAATAATAAATGAATTAATTATGAAAATATGAAAGAAGGAAATGTTATGTATGTTTCCATGAACAACAATGATGGGAATATGAAAGTCTCAAAGTACCCTAAGTCCAAAAATGTTTTAAAACCTTCTAAATCTATAAATGATTCCAATAATTATGGTTATGATATAGTAGAAAACAAAAGGATGAATCTTATTGATAATTGAATGGTTGGTAGATTGAATAGAAACAAAAAAAGAGGCTGAGAAACACATTAACAAATCTAGACAGTATCGAAGTTTTTGAGGGAAATACTCCTTTTATGGAAATTGCTTGTATTGTGGTGGGTTTGTACATACAAAGAATATGTGCTGGTTCAACCAAAAAAACTACAATTATTCCATAGGTTTTTAAATGCATGTATTTAGGGGGAGTCAATTCCTTTAAATGAAGAATCCTAATAAGGTTGTGTTGAAGAAATATGAGAAGAATGAAGTAATGATTGAAAATTGGTGCTCAACACTGGAAACTATTTCTAAAAGGTGAGAGGAACATGGAAATCATGAAAAAGTATGACTTGTTTTGTTACATAAATAAGAAATTATAATTAAAAAATCTCAGAAACTGGATGTTTTGGAAGTTAATATAGATATATCTGATAAATTTTATAAGAAATGGTGTTTAGTAGTTTGGCTATAACACATTAACATGGCTTGAAAATTAGATGGATCACAAAATAATGTTAAAGAAGAGAAGAAGATGAACTCTTCTAATGATATGAGAAATTAATAAAATGTTATCAAAAGATGGTGAATATGAGAATGAAGGGAATGACATAAAATCATGTCCAACATTCATTCCAAATAAAAATATAGGAATGGGCAACATAGAACATACTGATTTTTACAAGGATGTTCTTAGAGAAGAAGAAAATTCCTCATCCTCATTAGACGATTTTACAATTAAGAATAAAACTATTACAAAACGCTAGATGGATGAAAAAAAAGAAGAAATCACATCCAATATAAATTCCATCAAGATGAAGAAGAAGAAAATATGAAGAGAGGATTATCAGTCCAATTACTATCTAAAAGAAACAATCATGGTTACTATTTATTACCAATATATTTATATACTTGTGAAAACATATAGGGAATTAAAGGAGTGTAAATAAAGAATATGGAATATATGATTCGCTCTCTTTTCATGCTAAATAATGAAATGAGGATTAGAAAAGATTGTTTTGATAAGTTTCCTTTTAATATTTATCTACATTCGGATATGTTTGTTGCAATGGGAGCATGTTACTTTTGTCTTAGAAAAATTCTATCAATGTTTACCCCCAAATCTAAGAATGTTGAAAGAAGTAGGGAAAACATTTTATATGCATATGGTGTAAAAGAAAAACACCGATCACCTTGATTATACATTCTCGTTTTCTAAACTGGGTCCGCCCAGGTAGGCTTTTATTTTTCTAGTTATAGGTTATTTTTTAATAAAATCATGTGATAAACTTATTAAAAAAGTCCCAACCTCTAGAAATGAAGATCACTTATGTATAATGGAGAAGTTTATCATAATGGATCCTTTGAATTTTTTCATTAATTAGGGGGATAGATTAGATAAAGGGTGAGATTAAAAAAAATAGGGGGAGAAAAATAGAAAACAATACAACTGATTATTTTTATTGGAGTGTTTGAAGTGGGTATTAACAACAAATACATAGGGGTAATGTTAGGAAATTTTTTTGTTTTGGTTGTATTTTTTTTCAATCGATATGTATGATGAAAAAATAAAGGCAGTTGACGAATGATTATTCATAATGAAAGGTATCGAATGAATTGTTAGTTTTGTGGGTGAAATGTATTTCTTGAAAAAAAAAATTTATTCTAATTCATATTTTTTCTAGATACAATTGTACTACTGGTTATATTGATGGAATTATGAATCACTGTCAAAGTTAGTTGAAGTAATTTAATGAGAAAAAGTTTCTTTTAATGTGAAAAAATATTTCTAGAAGTACATGGTCATCATATTCTCTTTTAATTCAATGATAAAAATGTATTTGTTTTGATGGAGAATAAAAATCACTATGACTACAAAAGAATTAATTATGATGATGATTTTCTGATTTGTAAATCCTATAAATCAGGAGTTGTTTTGAGAATATTAGATGAAAACATAATGGAAGGAAGGGGGAGTATAGGAGATGTTTCCAGTTAGAAAATATTTGTATTTAGATTTTTTATTTCTTTATGGCAGGGAGAATGAAGTGGTATTGATTGTTTTTCAAAACAATCAGAAAATAATCTTATTTATATTTATTACATATCGATGGTAGAGAGAATGATGTCATATTGATTGTTTTTCAAATCAATCAGAAAAGAATTGTATTTAGATTTTTTGTATCTAGGTGTCATATAGAAGGAAGTGGTATTGATTGTTTTTCAAAAAAATCAGAAGAGAATCGTATTCATATTTATCGTATCAGGATGGTAATGATAAAGAAGTGTTATTGATTATTCTTCAAAACATTCAAATAAAAATAATTTTCAGATTTTTAACGTATCTGAATGGGAGAGTGAAGGAAGTGGTATCAATTGATTTTCAAAACAATCGTATCCAGATTGAAGAAGCACTACAGATTGTTTTTCAAAACTATTGTATCCTTTTTGAAGAGGCTATGAAGAATGTTTTTCAAAACATTCGTATCCAGTTTAAAGAGGCGGTGTTGACTTTTTTTCAAAACAATCATATCCAGATTAAATAGGCGGTGCTGATTGTCTTTCAAAACAATCGTATACAGATTGAAGAAGTTATACTGATTTTTTTAAAACATATCTAGATGGAATAGGTGATTCCAATTGAATAGATGGTGTCCATGGAAGATAGTGCTGATGAAATGTGATGCCATTAGAAATTGGTGCAATTGAAGAGTGGTACCGATCATGGATAATCATTATCATATTGTAATTGTTCAGATCTAGGTGAAAGAGAATAGATGATACCGATCAATAAGGAATCATATTCAGATTTTATTATATCATATACAGGAAGATGATCATTTTCAGATTGTATTGTATCATATTTGGGCAGATAAGTGTTTTAATGTTGTATTTGATCGTAAGAAAATACCGTTAGTAGAATTATCATTACCAGAAATGATCATATCTAGAATGATCCAAACCATAATGATTGTATCAAGAATGATCGTAACTAGTGATGAGCGTATCAAGGCCATTAGTATTCAGAAAATATCATGATTTGGATGAGAAGAAATAAAATAATTAAGGATGAATGGAAAGTTACAATACTTCTAATAAATTTCAGATTATTATAATGTTGATCCTCAATGAATTCAATGTCATGGATGTAGTAAAGATTCAAGCACTGGTTTTTAAATGAAGAATGGTTTATCAATGGGTCAAGGGAAAAGAAAAGATAAGAAGATTTAAGAATGACTTTTCGAGGGGGGGGGATGAACATTCATATAAAGTATTTTGGTTAAAATAGGTTTTGATAATCATATTCACCAATCAGTATGAGGAATCTGACTCATCTGGTCAGAACTATGTATTCCCAAAAATTAAAATTAGTCTCAAATATTTTAATAAGTGTCTGATGAAAAAGAGGTGAAGATTCTTGAAGTTTCTAGAATCATCGAGAAGTTTAGATGATGCTATAATTTCTCTGATATTTCTTGTGGAATTCAAATGATGGTAAATTTGAGTGTGTTGGAAACATTTTTGGATTCCCATCAAAAATTGTTTTGGGTTTTGTACAAAAGGATGAGGTATATATAACTTTATGACATGGAGCACTATTTACGAAAGAGGAGAGAGAATAACTAGGTTTAAATAGAGGAGAAGAGGTGAATAGTATTCAGCTAGGTGCACACACATGGGAAGGATAGTTCAGTAGTTCTACATGAGTGAAGCGGTATATCCTACTTGTTGTTATCCAAGGATTGTTTTCATAGTGGATTGTACGTTATTGGATCATTTCCAAACCATAAAAATGACATAGTTATTCATATTTAATAGTGAACCTTGTAAATATCTGTGATCTTGTAGATGTATGTTGATTTTGTTTTCAGTTTGAAAATCAAATCTCTAATAGGAGACGAATATTATTTCAATTGAAATGAAACATAAAATAAAAAAATAGAATCACTGATTCACCCCTCACCCTCTCAGTGTTACATTACTGATACTGGGATCTTTTAGTAATCATCTTGTTCCTTAGAGTAGAAAACACAAGTATGGGGGAAAATCCGAGACACCTAAGGTGGGAATTGTTGTTCGTGTTGTGTGTGGTTACATTTAATGATATTTCACCAATGGTTGTTGCACATGTGGGGTGATTTGATAGTTTTATGATATTATTCTCATGGATTCAATGGAACAAGGACTTTCATTCATGCAATATTTCAGGAACCTATGTATATAATTGAAATTCATCATAGTAGGAACACACAGACGAGATGGGTGTGTGGAACATAGAGTGTAGAATGAATTTTCATTTCTACAAATTATGAAATATTAGGTCACATGAAATGAAACAATTGGGAAAAAGGGGTCAAAAAATGGAAAATAATAATTGTCGAATTCTTCTTGATAATGGTTGGTATGTTAAATGAAATTTAAGTGGTGTATGTTGTGATAAAAAAATCATGTTGAAATAGAATAAAATATATGGATTGTGGCTATGTGAGTAAGACACTTCAATTTTTCCATAACATTGGTAGGGATGGTTAAGGGTAGTGTTCTAAGTACGATAAATCCTTTTTGGGTGGGGATTGTGAAATGGGTTTTTGTGATTAATTTTGAGCCTTCACTTATATTTTTCAATTTTTTTATTTTTGTTCTGAAGCTAATGTTTGGGAATATAGAGAAATAACTCCACGAATTTGTGTTCCACTTTGTCTATTGTAGGAAATTTTTGATAATGTTCCCCTAGTAGTGGAGGAAGGAGATCACGTGGTTCATGATAATTGTGGATAGTAGTTCTATTTGAATCATTATCATTTTAAATAGATTATGTAATGAGACCCTTTATAGGATATTCCATGTATGTCTGAGATATCTCGGGAGTTTCAATTGATACACCCTCAGACCTATATAGGGGAAGGTGGGATAGAGCAGTATGTGTTTCAAATATAGTATATACATGATATTATTGATCATCTAGATAAACCTATTGAGAAGAATTTCACGTCAGGGAACTATATGTTAAGAGGAAAGCCCATGAATTGGTGGGATATTATGGTTCAGACGAAGCTGGTTAAAGGAGTGGAGTTAATGTATTTCTAGGAAATGTTTCTAGAAAATTACTAATCAGAAACATTGATGCTAGAAAAGGCTAAAGATTTTATGAGATTGACTTTGGGGGTAACGTCAGTGATGTATTATTTTATCTTTTTCAATAAAATTCACTGATTCATCCCGACGATGGCTGGATATTTGGAGAATGTGGAAAAAATTCTCTCAAGATAGGCTTAAGCATGAGATTAGTTCCTAGGTGAACATATTCTACATGAATTGATTTGTATAGGTAGTGGACCAAGACCATATCTCAATAGTGAACCATTAGGGATCTTTAGGAGGTGGACTTGTGGTGCCAACTGGGAGGACATATGGTACAACCTATAGGGAATGGAAGCATCATTTTTGAATTTTTTTTGTATGAGAAATGTGCACATAATAGTCAAAAGAGTGGGTCCGCTTCTCATTGTGGTTGTGAGGTGTTTTGCTACTAGTGTGGTAGATCAAGGAACATGCAGGGCTGGTGTTCCTAACAACCAATCGATTTCCATTCATGTGGAAGGTTCAGACATATACAAAAGTTCTACAAGAACCCTTTACATCTGGGTATAGATGGGAGTCATAAGAAGATGTTGAGTATAGGTAGTGGATTTATCACCTCATATTAGAAAGGTAGTTGGAGCTCCACTTTCCATTCTGGTAGGGTTGGTGTACGTGGAACAATAGGACAAGAGTGTCCATACTAGTAGGGATGTGTATAGTAGGTTACTCAGTGTAACAGCCCAAGATTTTATGAAAAATATTCTTTTTAATTTTATTAATGTCTTGTGTTGTACGCTACACCAAAAGAGCTTGCACAACAAGCATCTTTGACTTGCCTTGCATTGCACGCAATCGCAACCTTCCTCGATAGCGTGTGTAGTACGCAAAACTGAGTTTCACGAAACAACGATATGATATTAAAATATTATTAAAACTAGCCGTTATGAATAGTAATAACCACTTTTTAAATTTTAGAAATTTTAGATCTCAAAATGGACTTCATTTTTGGATTCGGAGTATCGAATTTAGCCTAAGGTGAAATTTTGGTACTTTTCGGATAACTTTCATATTCTGATGAATAGTGAAAATTACTAAATTATAATTAAAAACAACTTTTTTAATCGAAATAATTAATAGTGATAAATTATTAATTTGAGTGGTTTTAAAGTATATTTAGAATATATTTTTACAATTTAATACAATGTTGGTCATTGAATGTAATTTCACATTTAAACCAGACATAATCAAGTGTCAATCTTTTGATAGATATTGTTTCTTAAAAACATGCTATTTGTTTTAACAGCGGGATTTAATTATAAAATTAATTAATGCAACTTCTATGTTATGAATTTGGTAAAATAGATTTCATTTCGGAATATGAAATATATCTTAGGATGAAATTTTGGCATTGTTCTGAAAAACATCAATTTTTGATGAATAGTGAAACTACTAAGTGGTAGTTAAAAAACTGAATTTTTCATAAAACTTAATTTTACCGCTTCTGTGAATGGAATTTCAAAAATCCGAGAGACACGGTTGATGTCATTAAGTAAAATGTGGTTCAATGAGATGAAAATAATTTTTGGTGAATAGTAACTTTTTACTTTTATTTACCACGGTTAAAAGTAAATAGGGTAATTAAGGGTAAAAATGATATTAATATTACCCTAACACATGTCATAATCCTATTGGACAAGTGTATCTCGACCAAAAACAGCCTTAAGTGTAAAATATTATCATTTAGGCCCACTTGGATTAGATTAGGACATTTATTATTATTTAATTCAAAGAAGAGTTAAAAGAGTTAAAATCAAAGTATATTTACTAAAACATTTTTAATATAAAGTGGTACATAAGATAAATTCGATTGTAAGTACTCATTAGAAAGCTAAAAAGATTTCCTACATGATGGTATTTTATTTGGAATTTTTAGACATCAAATAATTTAATTTATTTATGACACAAAGATGATGCAGTAATTATCTTATTAATGAAATATTGACATAATTGATATCATAAATACCAAAATAAATGTAATTTAAGACTATTTATGAATTACACTAATTTTCTAGGTTACTATGAAATATTAGTGTTGATTTAATCAACTTGGTTAGAACATATAATTCTGTTATGACTTTCACAAAAATCATATATCAAATAGTGTCAAAATTGACACAAAATAGTTTTTAAATCAAATATTATATTATTAATTGTCATTTTATTCCTAAAAATCTAAGGTTCGGCCAAATGACTTAGATAAGGATATATATATTAATAATAAACAATTTGGGGTTCGTTTGGCATGTTATAGTAAGTGTATTAACCATATAGTGAAAGAAAACAAAAAGACATGGTAAAAGTTAAATTATTTAACTTAGAGTTAAATCTAATTGATAAGGTTAAAATAATATCCTAAACTTGTCTAAATCCTATTGGTTGATAGGATTTCGACCCATCCCCACTTTATCTTCGAAATAAGACCCTTTGGAACCATTATAAAACGATTTTGACTTTAATATAAAATAATATTTTGAGATATTCCTAAGGTGCCCCTCTCCTCCCTTATAAAAGGGAACCTCCTCCCCCTCCTCATCACACAAATTTGAGCACTCAAGCTCCTCCAACCCCTTCCATTTTCTCCTCTCCACTTCCCTAGAATAATCCTAGAGGTCCTGGTCTTCTTCAAAGACCAATCTTAGTTCCCTAAGTGGAGGATTCAAATAGGCGTTCCAAAGAAGAGGTAATATCCATTACCGATCTTTTCAATTTCTTTCTTCTTCAACTTCTTCTTCTTTAGTTGTTTCATGATAAAGTAATAACATCAGTATTACTTACATACTGATATGTTATTATAAATATTAAACAACCCTAATTCACCTTCTATCCATCCTACGGAAAAATTAAATCACCGCGTGTGCGTGCGTACAGAATACCGTCTCCACGCCGTGGTGTAATCTATTTTCCACCACCACCTTACAAGGATGGGTATAATTGTGTAATGAGTAACTATTTATGATTATTATAAAGTAATATTGATATTGAAATAATATATATATACTCCAATACAATTCCACTATCATAGGAACGATATCATCACTCGTGCGTACGTATGGAATACCGTCTCCACGATGTGATGCGACTCGTTCTACATGATCATCATTACATAGTAATTATATAAATGAATTTAATGAATAAATATGATATATGTTACACTAATACCATTCTGGATATAAGGTATCTATAACCTTAAAAGAATAATAAGCATTTATTCAGCAACACACGCATAAGAACAAAAGGCAATAAAGACCCGAGTAACAAGTAACAATGAAATATTACTAACAAGAAGCTAAGAATATGACCATATATGATACCATATCAATATGTATGATTCTGTAATAAGTCAATAACATTATTTAAACCATTATACAGGAGCTTCGGACACGTACAAAGAAAATCGGACCTAAGGTAAGGGAAATATCACAATCTCATTTTTATCTGAGATTGTTTATTCGTAAGTATTTACTGGGGTGTATTTTATCATCCACATACATGTTTCATCAATATGTAATATTATTTCCATCCACCTACAATTTTTTAAATCCATTTTTACCCTTCGGTGAGTTTTTAGTAATAGGTATGAAAGGAATCTTTTGTCGTTTTTCGTACGAGGTACTTTTTGACTTTTCCGACAAAAGTACGAAGAATGTTTTTTTAACTTATACGGCATGAATGGATTTTTAAAACATTATTTCCAAGAAACTTCCTTTACAAGTTTTCAAGTTTATTTTTAATCAACTTCTTTTATTTTAAAGTCGTATGACATGTTATGAAAGGAAAATTGTTTTTGAAGTAGAAAAGATATTTTCCTCAAGAATGGAGTTCAAGTATTTTATCAAAATTATTTTCCATCTAAGATATTAAAAGGGTTCTGTTTTTATCCCTATTATTACATTGGTTTGATTATGTTGTGATGGAAATATTTTTATGAATTCCTTTATCTTATATGAATTGTTTTATGATGTCATGTTGTTTAAGAATCCCATTTTTATTACATGGGTTACGCTATGATGTATGGTTTATGATTATGTGGCACACATAAGAAAGGATTCATTATAAGATGGGTGGGACCTATATCTCCCTCCAATGCATTGGGTAAAGATTTTATATCTCATGAGATAGACATGGCTGAAACGGTAGGTTATACCGGTTCAGTGAAACAGGACTGGAACGAGGGTGACTCGGTTCAGAAAGGGACTTTGTCCACTAAGATAGTCTTGGAAATGAGTCATGACTAACAAGAAATGATTTTCCATGATTATGTGTGCATGCCACAAAGTTTCATGTTTCATGTTATGATTATGGGGATCTCATTTTCACTTCTATTATTTGTTCCATGTTAAGATATTATGATCTCTTTGCAGGTTATGATTTTCAAAAAGATATGATATGATTTTTATTTCTTTATTTTCCCTTGCTGAGAATTTGTGCTCACCCTTTTATTTTTACTTTTCCCCAGGATATAAAGAAAGGTTTTAGGTATAAAAAAAGGGAAGATATTTATGGGAGATGTTGAAGATCTTTCACCAGGATTAGAAGATTATACTCCGAGTTTCCAAAGACACTAAACTATTACGATCCTTGTGTGTGTGTTTTTGTTATGTACTAAGTATTCCGCAAATGTAATGTAATGTCAATGTACGTCATGATTCGGGTCTCTACAGTTGGTGTCAGAGGAAAGGTTTAGTCAACCTTTGGAAACTAGGATGCGAAAGCGTTAGTGAGATCCCTAGAGATATTTCTAAGGTATGTCTAGGGATGCCCCTAAGGATAAGTATACATATAGGATACAGGCCTAGAACTATGGTAATGATAATAGAATTTAACCTAAGATGTTAGATATTGAGGATAATCCACCTTTATTATGTTGTTTTCCATAGCATGATTTTTTCCTCTCACACTATTCTTTTTGGGTCTTAGACGATGGATGGAACCCGAAGAAACCGTGTTGATCAATGCAATGGACAATGCAATGATTTCCCTCCTGAACAAACAAATGTTATGGGAGATGGAGTGCAAAATATTATTGCTATACTTACACAAGCTATGAATCATTCTGGACTTCCAAATGAGCAGAGAAGGGAACAATATTCTATTGAGTCCTTCATGAGGCAACGTCCACCTTCTTTCAGTGGGTCTTCTGATCCACTTGTTGCTGAAAAATGGATCAGTACCACTGAAAAGATATTTTCAGTTATTCAATGTTCTGAGCATGATAAAGTCATCTTAGCAGTATATCGTTTGGAAGGTGAAGCTGATCAATGGTGGAATCTTATCAAGAATACGAGGAAAAGAGATGAAATTGAGTCCATGGAATGGGACGAGTTCAAGAACTTGTTTTTCAGTAAGTACTTCCCTCGTATTCTTCGAACAAAGATGGAAAAGGAGTTTCTTGAGCTGAAGCAGAAGGATGATGAATCTGTTGGTATATACGAAGAAAATTTTACAAGACTTGCAAGGTATGCATCTGGCATTATCATCCAACCTGAAAGTAAAGTTGATCGATTTTTCAGTGGATTAAAACCAAGTCTTCGAAGGGTATTAACTATAAGAGAATTTAGTAGCTATGAAGAAATTGTGCGTTGTGCTATCAAGGTAGAAATGGAAGTTGGTGTTACATATCCATCTCATGGTTTTGACAAGAAACGAAAGATGGAGTTCAAGGAGAAATCTCAGAATAATGGTGAAAAGAAGATGAATGTTTCATTATGCACAAAGTGTGGAAAGAAGCATGGTGGAGATTGTCTTAAAGGGACTAGAAAATGTTTTAAGTGTGGAAAAGAAGGTCATCGAGCAGCTGAGTGTCAAAGTAATGGAAAAAGGGATTCTAATGATGTGAATAAAGCAAACACTATAGAGAACGCAGCACCAACACTTCAATGCTTCAAGTGCAAGGAAATGGGGGCATTATGCTAATAAATTCCCTAATCCAAGGGTTTGTGATGATCGACATGAGCAACCGCTTAAGGCAAAGGACAAAGGGAAGTCACATGCGATCACCATTGGTGATATTGAATATTATAACGATGTGGTGGAATGATTAAGTGTTTATGTAATGGGATTCCAAAATAATGTTGTATCATAAAGTATTGGAATATTTATGTATTGGTCTAATGTGGTATTCAAAGTGATTGAGATATTTTTGGAAATAAGATGATATGAGCATAATGAAGGGAAAATGAGAAAACGAAATGTTTAACAGTATTCATGAGCTCATGATTGATATAAGGACTAAGTGATATCATTGTTTGAGTATATAGAATTTTGAGGATTTTGGTATGTGGAAAGTGTTAAATGTTAACTGCATTCATGTTTTCACTATGGTATTCAAGAGAATACATGATTAAGGACTTTGAATGTTTGGAATGTGACCAACAAAACATATCTTATGATATATGGGGATCGACGATGGTGTTAAATCTCTGGTAATCGTTTTCACTATGAGAGTGGACTGCAGTATTATGGATAAGCCTAAAGATTGGAATGGATTATGTTGGACATAAGTTAGTATTGTTTAAGGATATAAGTTTTCTCGATATTATTGATGGGATGTTATAGTAATATAGTTTTAGAAAAAGGACAACCTACAGGACGAGCGACAGCCCATCGCATCGGACAAGGCTGTGGAAATCGAACCCACAACCGAAGTGCGACTGGCCTTTATCACCTACCACTGGCCTACAGGAAGTCCCTGTTTAGTAGAAACTAGTTTTATTATATTAAACTGTATGACATATGATGTATAAGTCCATTTTAGGAACCATATATGACTAATCTCACTATAGATCGACTTATGTATATAATTTTTTTGCTAACCTTTTCTTTGAGACAGATGGAATGACCCGTCATTCTATCACATGATCTGCTAACACTTCACGAATAACAAATTCAACTTCATTTATTTAAGAGATGAAGTGGAAATTGTTAAAGGCACGAACAATAGTGAGATTGTACCAAAATAAAGTAAGTATTTATTCTAATTCAAATTCTTTAACTTTAGGGAAACGATCTTGAAAACCAAAAATGTTGTCCTAGTGATCTTATATCTGATGAATCAGATGGTACCTTAAATCGTCACAAATTTATGGCTTTGTGATTGCTGGCTTTTCCATAGCCATGTTCTCTACCACTCTCCATCAGAACATGATGGTTAGATTTCTCTTCCATATCCATATTTTCAACTATGTGGAAACCCAGTGATTAGTTTATTTGGGTAACCGTTACATTTCATACTTTTGTTTTTAAAGATTGGTTTTGATATTCCTTTTTACGATGTGGGTTTCTATTAAAGAAACTTTCGAATAGTAAACCATTTATAACCCCGACGAATTTCGAGGGTGAAATTAATTTTAAGGGGGGTAGAATGTAACAGCCCGAGATTTTATGAAAAATATATTTTTTAATTTTATTAATGTCTTGTGTTGTACGCTACACCAAAAGGAGCTTGAACAACACGCATCTTTGACTTGCCTTGCATTACACGCAATCACAACCTTCCTCGATAGCGTGTGTATTACGCAATACTGAGTTTCATGAAACAACGATATGCTATTAAAATATTATTATAACTAGCCGTTATGAATAGTAATAACCACTTTTTAAATTTTAGAAATTTTAGATCTCAAAATGGACTTCTTTTTTGGATTCGGAGTATCGAATTTAGCCTAAGGTGAAATTTTTGTACTTTTCGGATAACTTTCATATTCTGATGAATAGTGAAAATTACTAAATTATAATTTAAAACAACTTTTTTAATCGAAATAATTAGTAGTGATAAATTATTAATTTGAGTGGTTTTAAAGTATATTTAGAATATATTTTTAAAATTTAATACAATGTTGGTCATTGAATGTAATTTCACATTTAAACCATACATAATCAAGTGTCAATCTTTTGATAGATATTGTTTCTTAAGAACATGCTATTTGTTTTAACAGCGGGATTTAATTATAAAATTAATTAATGCAACTTCTATGTTATGAATTTGGTAAAATAGATTTCATTTCGGAATATGAAATATAGCTTAGGATGAAATTTTGGCATTGTTCTGAAAAACATCAATTTTTGATGAATAGTGAAACTACTAAGTGGTAGTTAAAAAACTAAATTTTTCATAAAACATAATTTTACCGCTTCTGTGAATGGAATTTAAAAAATTCGAGAGACACGGTTGATGTTAGTAAGTAAAATGTGGTTCAATGAGATGAAAATAATTTTTGGTGAATAGTAACTTTTTACTTTTATTTACCACGGTTAAAAGTAAATAGGGTAATTATGGGTAAAAATGATATTAATATTACCCTAACACATGTCCTAATCCTATTGGACAAGTGTATCTCGACCAAAAACAACCTTAAGTGTAAAATATTATCATTTAGGCCCACTTGGATTAGATTAGGACATTTATTATTATTTAATTCAAAGAAGATTTAAAAGAGTTAAAATCAAAGTATATTTACTAAAACATTTTTAATATAGGGTTGTACATAAGATACATTCAATTGTAAATATTCATTAGAAATCTAAAATTATTTCCTACATGATGGTATTTTATTTGTAATTTTTAGACATCAAATAATTTAATTTATTTATGACACAAAGATGATGCAGTAATTATCTTATTAATGAAATATTGAAATAATAGATATTATAAATACCAAACTAAATGTAATTTAAGACTTTTTATGAATTATACTAATTTTATAGGTTACTATGATATATTAGTGTTGATTTAATCAACTTTTTTCGAACATATAATTCTGTTATGACTTTCACAAAAATCATATATCAAATAGTGTCAAAATTGACAAAAAATAGTTTTTAAATCAAATATTATATTATTAATTGTTATTTTATTCCTAAAACTCTAAGGTTTGGCCAAATGACTTAGATACGGATATATATTAATAATAACCAATTTTGGGGTTCGTTTGGCATGTTATAGTAAGTGTATTAACCATATAGTGAAAGAGAACAAAAAGACATGGTAAAAGTTAAATTATTTAACTTAGAGTTAAATCTAATTGATAAGGTTAAATTAATACCCTAAACATTTTTAAATCCTATTGGTTGATAGGATTTCGACCCATACCCACTTTATCTTAGAAATAAGACCCTTTGGAACCATTATAAACCGATTTTGACTTTAATATAAAATAATATTTTGAGATATTCCTAAGGTGCCCCTCTCCTCCCTTATAAAAGGGAACCTCCTCCCCCTCCTCCTCACACCAATTTGAGCACTCAAGCTCGTCCAAAACCTGACATTTTCTCCTCTCCACTTCCCTAGAATAATCCTAGAGGTCCTGGTCTTCTTCAAAGACCAATCTTAGTTCCCTAAGTGGAGGATTTAAAGAGGCGTTCCAAAGAAGAGGTAATATCCATTACCGATCTTTTCAATTTCTTTCTTCTTCAACTTCTTCTTCTTTAGTTGTTTCATGATAAAGTAATAACATATGTATTACTTACATACTGATATGTTATTATAAATATGAAACAACCCTAATTCACCTTCTATCCATCCTACGGAAAAATGAAATCACCGCGCGTGCGTACGTACGGAATACCGTCTCCACGCCGTGGTGTAATCTATTTTCCACCACCACCTTACAAGGATGGGTATAATGGTGTAATGAGTAACTATTTATGATTATTATAAATTAATATTGATACTGAAAGAATATATATATACTCCAATACAATTCCACAATCATAGGAAGGATATCATCACTCGTGCGTACGTACGGAATACCGTCTCCACGATGTGATGCGACTCGTTCTACCTGATCATCATTACATAGTAATTATATAAATGAATTGAATGAATAAATATGATATATGTTACACTAATACCATTCTAGATATAAGGTATCTATAACCTTAAAATAAGAATAAGAATTTATTCGGCAACACACGGATAAGAACAAAAGGCAATAAAGACCCGAGTAACAAGTAACAATGAAATATTACTAACAAGAAGCTAAGAATATGACCATATATGATATCATATCAATATGTATGATTCTAGAATAAGACAATAACATTATTTAAACCATTATACAGGAGCTTCGGACACATACAAAGCAAATCAGGCCTAAGGTAAGGGAAATATCACAATCTCATTTTTATCTGAGATTGTTTATTCGTAAGTATTTACTGGGGTGTATTTTATCATCCACATCCATGTTTCATCAATATGTAATATTATTTCCATCCACCTACAATTGTTTAAATCCATTTTTACCCTTCAGTGATTTTTTAGTAATAGGTATGAAAGGAATCTTTTGTCGTTTTTCGTACGAGGTACTTTTTGACTTTTCTGACAAAAGTACGAAGAATGTTTTTTTAACTTATACGACATGAATGGATTTTTAAAACATTATTTCAAAGAAACTTCCTTTACAAGTTTTCAAGTTTATTTTTAATCAACTTCTTTTATTTTAAAGTCGTATGACATGTTATGAAAGGAAAAATGTTTTTGAAGTAGAAAGGATATTTTCCTCAAGAATGGAGTTCAAGTATTTTATCAAAATTATTTTCCATCTAAGATAATAAAAGGGTTCTGTTTTTATCCCTATTATTACATTGGTTTGATTATGTTGTGATGGAAATATTTTTATGAATTCCTTTATCTTATATGAATTTTTTTATGATGTCATGTTGTCTAAGAATCCCATTTTTATTACATGGTTTACGCTATGATGTATGGTTTATGATTATGTGGAACACATAAGAAAGGATTCATTATAAGATGGGTGGGACCTATATATCCCTCCAATGCATTGGGTAAAGATTTTATATCTCATGAGATTGACATGGCTGGAAAGGTAGGTTATACCGGTTCAGTGAAACAGGACTGGAACGAGGGTGACTCGGTTCAAAAAGGGACTTTGTCCACTAAGATAGTCTTGGCAATGAGTCATGACTAACAAGAAATGATTTTCCATGATTATGTGTGCATGACACAAAGTTTCAAGTTTCATGTTATTATTATGGGGATCTCATTTTCACTTCTATGATTTGTTCCATGTTAATATATTATGATCTCTTTGCAGGTTATGATTTTCAAAAAGATATGATATGATTTTTATTTCCTTTATTTTCCCTTGCTGAGCATTTGAGCTCACCCTTTTATGTTTTCTTTTCCCCAGGCCAGGAAGATGGATATTAAGTAGAATATGCTAAAAGGGACCCTAGATATGATGAAATAAATGGGATAAACTGTAGAAGATTTATGAACCAGTTGTTTATGTTTCCTAGTTTCTAAAGACACTATACCTATATGGTCCTTTGTGGTTTTGTCATATGTTGTAATAATTGTGCTTCAATTTTGAAGTATTAACAATGTATGTAAAGTATGGGTCGTTATACTCAGGTTGGATCCCAAAGAATAGGTACGGGACATCTTCACTTTGTTCAGTCTTCAACTGGAGGTGGTGAGTCTAGACCTTTTATTTATTGAGGTACGATTATTGTAGCTTCCACACATTAAAATTCCATATTTGACACATGTGCCAAACACTTTTTTCCTAGGCCCTATAATTTGTGGCATTGGGTGTAGCTATGGAATATTTTTTTGGGGTTATGTAAATTTATACACTACTAGGGGTGTGACAAGAGGATATCAGAAAATTTAGAGGCTGTTTCTTAGAGTTTGGTGGTTATCATTTTATAGGGAACTTGTTTTTCTTCAATATGTCAGGTTTTTACATGATTTTGGGTATAGAATTGGTAGTTCTATATCGGTCCCATATCAATTGTTACCATCATAGGGAAACATTCACATCTCCTAATGGAGAAACTTATTCCTTTCATGGTGAGTGGGATGTATGAATAGGTTGTGCAGGGCCAATTTTTCTATAGATGGGAGAACTCATAGGCCAAGTGGAATAACATATTATGAATGATGGATATGGGAGGAACATTTATTTCCTCTTGTGGGGGATTAGTTTCTTGATTTTTTCCTTAGGATTTCCCTGGACTACCGCCTGAATGGGATGTGGATACCATAGTTGAGTTTTTTCCAAGGGCAAAACCAGTTTCTATTCTAATGTATTGAATTATGCCAGGTGAACACTAAGAGATTGAGCCTCGACTAGAATAGTTGAAGAATGAGGTATTCATTCAACCTAGTACATCTATAAAGAGATCATTCATGCTGTTTTCTATGATGGATGATGATCCATTGAGGTTATGTTTCGATTAATGGAAGTTGAATCAGATGAAGGATAAGATTAGATACCTGCTTCCTAGAATTGATGACTTGTATGAACAACTTAGGGGTGAAATAATGTTCACTATGATTGCTTTGTGATCTGGGGACCATAAGTTGAGGGTGAAACATTCTGATGTACCCCATATAGCATTCCTGAGCAGGAATGGTTTGTTTGAATTTTTGGTGATGCTATTTAGGATGAACAATGCACCACCTATGTTTATAGTGCTAATGAATTAGATATTTCAACCTTATCTAGATTATTTCATGGTTTTCATTGGTTTGGACATCATGTTTTACTCGTTAACTATTGATGATCATGCCAAACATCTAGACATCATCTTGAGTACACTAATAGTGCATTGGAATTATTCCATGTTATCAAAATGACAGTTATGGATTGGTAAATTTCATTTCATAGGACACATCATTTCTGAGTTAGGTGTGTTGGAATATTTAGATAAGGATCATGTTGTGGTTTCATGGGAGCATAACAATAATGTTTGTAATGTTCGGAGTTTTACTAGTTTGGCTATTATTACCAGTTGTTCATTATAAATTTACCCCGTATGCCAACACCAATCTCAATATTAACCATGAAGGGTGTTATGTTTGAGATTTCAAAGGTACCAGAATCATTATTTCTAGAATTGACTAAATGGTTGACTACCACACCAATTTTGATTTTACCTGATGTTGGTAAGAGGTACAACTTGTTCTGCGGTGCATTTGGTGTTGTACATGAGGAATTGTTAATGTATAATGATCAGGGTATAGATTACGACTCAACACAGTTGAGGAATTATGAATGAAATTACACTAACCATTATCTTAAGAAATAAGATATTGATTTGGACATAAATTTTTTGGATTCACTACAAATTGGGAGAGTGGTTCATGATTTTTTCTAATCATTAATTATTAAATTATATATTCTTTCTATAAGATTTTAATCTTAAAAATTAATGGTGGGTTGAGTAATTTCATTCCTTATATTTTGATTTGGATTACTCACTTGGAAAAGGGAAACATGATGCAGATTCTCTGAGCTGGAAAACTCAGAATCAAGTGGTTCGTGAATCCAACTCTAAGAGGAGAATGATGGATTTTTTTTTGATGATATGCACTTGGATGTGTAATATGGGCACAGAAAAATGACCTTTGTATCTACAATAGTTGAATATATACTTTTGAGCTGATTCATGGAGATTCGACAGGAGGATCTGTAGTGCATGGAAATGAAGGAATGTATTAAAGGTGAAGAGTCACCTACTAGTTTGGTGGATCGTTCTGATGGAGTTTTTATGTTCATGGTCATGTTTAGTGAATATTGGTGTTAGAGTAGAGTTTATGGGTTATATACCTAAATAAATGTGGGAATTCCATCTTATACTTACAAAAATATATCATGATATATTTTGGTGGTATTAGTGGTCGAGAATGAAGAAATAGGTTCTAGTTTTTGGTGGTGTGATGACATATCTATCAAAAGAAATAGGTTGAGCATAACCATCTAGGTGGATTAGTACAGTCATTTCCAATTATATAGTTGAAGTGGAATTAAATAATGATGTACATCGTAGTTTTTCTTCTAAATATGATTTTAATGAATGATGCAATCTAGGTCATTGTGGATCAGTTGACTAAAGTGGGTAAATACTTTCCAATCCACGAAAATTATGATATCGATCAGATGGGTTTGTTATATGTTCCAGAGATAGTGTGACTGCAACGTGTTTAGAGAAACATACTTTCAAATCATGATATATGTTCACTTCATGCTTCTTGAAGTGGATACCTTAGAAACTTGGTACCCGATTGTTTTAGTGTATGGATTATCAACCATAGATGCTTGGGTAGTCAGAACATAAAATTCAGGTAATGTAAGAAATGTTGAATGCTTGGGTTTTGTATTATATTGGACCCTAGGGAACACAATATACTCTTCTTGATTTTTTATAGAACAAATGTTTTATGCTAAAATTTATTTGGTTCCATTTGAGGCAATCTATGGGAGGCCATATAGATATTCGTTGTGTTGGATTGAAGTTGGGGAGTCTGAGCTATTAGGGGTGAGTATCGTGCAAGATATGTATGAGAAGGTTTTGTTTATTATAAATAAGATTCAAAAAACATAGAGTAATAAGAATTCATAATCAAATTATCTTCATAGACCTTTCGAGTTCATGTGATATTATATTGTGTTTATTTCGGTGTCTCCATGTTTTCTTCACCATTGAATCTGGAAATAGGGAATGATGGTGCCTAGGTTTGTGGGGCTATTTGAGATAGTATAGAGGATCATATGGGTAAATTACAAATTGGATCACCCATAATGGTAAAATGGGATGCATAATGTTTATCATGATTCAAAACCCAAGAAATAAAAAAATCATCTATCTAATGTGAAAAACATTGATTCTACTGAGCTTAAGCTAGATGCCTCCTTTGAGGATAATTTGGTTCATATTGTGGATCATAGTGAGAAGGTATTTTGGGGTAAAGTTGATTATTTTGTTCGTATTCAATGGTATCATTAACGTTTTCATGAATAAACATGGGAGAAAGAATCAGATATATGGGCCAAGTCTCCAGATTCATATTTTTAGGAGACCCAATGATGCTCGGGAAGAGCTGCACGAGGATGAGCCATCCTAAGTTGTGAAGGTTGTATGATACATTATTTATTAAGGTACGTATTTGATTATGATTCAGTTAATGTCCCTTACATTGGATAAATTAGTGTATCCAATTTTCTTGACAAGACTTAGGGGTGTTCCAGGGGATTGAGACCTGAAAAAGGATGAAAGAAGTGTTTTTTGGTGTGTTGCACAGTGTGCACATAGATAGTTAAAACCACATAGATCATCCTAGGAAGCCATGCAAGGGAAATATTTTTGGACAGTGGCTCTCACACTGTTTTTTCATGGTTTGGAAAACAGTGTGTGTAAACCATGAAGTGATGTTATTTTTGGATATTAACTCACACATGGGTTGCACAAGGAAGGGAAAACCATATTGGTAAACCATGAATCCTAGTATTGTTGAGAAATTTAAAAA
Source organism: Viscum album (assembly GCA_963277665.1). NCBI lineage: Eukaryota > Viridiplantae > Streptophyta > Magnoliopsida > Santalales > Viscaceae > Viscum > Viscum album. Next base: position 858,723,059 of record OY728152.1, on the reverse strand, counting down.
AATTCCATTTCATGATTTTTAACCTCAACATAGGTTCTTCATACTCAATTCCCATAACAACCATAGAGACGAAAATTGATGTCCCATGAATCCAAGAGGATATTCTAATTCGATTAAAGGCTATTTGGAGTGGCGTTGGTTGTGGATAGAAACCACGTGTATGTTTAATGTACTCCTTGATTCCTTTTCTCGATTAGGTTTTGTATCATTCAATCATATCGATCTGAATCAAAAAAAAAATTCCTTGAAAATCTAGGTTAATGTCTTAATTTGTGGTTTAATCCAGATATATGGACATGTTTGGTAGTGCAATCTCCAATGGATGTGTAGTCGGTGGTGTACATGTTATATCCTATAGTTCAATTGAAGATGTTCGCATGTTTGGCCTTGTTCATTATGACATCTTGTTTTTATTTGGACTCCTTTTGTGATAATTGGAAATTTGGGTTTCTAATTGCTAATTAGGTACCCTGATGGTCCCCATGGGATGAATCAAGGATGATTTGACCCATTTAAGTCCATTCATGGGGTGCACCGATACATTCTGGACCGAGTAATAGCTATGTATGTTCTTTGATATAGTGTGATCATATAGATCTCGTGTTGAGTATGTTGATATTCATAATGGATGAAAAAATGAGGTAATTGTTAATTGAGACTTGGTTATGAGGCTTATAAAATATATTAGATATTACTATGTGAGTTAGTTCTTGTTAATCATTGAATATGATGAATTGATAGGGGTATATGAAATGAGATTTTATTAATGGTTTGGGATGAAGCATCATTTTATTATTAATGAAAATACCTATTTTTTCTAGTTATAGGTAAAACGATTAAATTACTCAATTTCATAAGTCCATGTCGCTAGAATACAAGTCTAGAATGCACATTTTTTGGCCCAAAGGGCCCTTTAGTGAATAGTAATACAACCTTAACAAGGGTGATACATTAACTGATAATGTACCACCACCACTAAATTTCCTTCTATAGTACATCTGCCTCTAAAGTGACACCACTACTACATTATTTCTATAGTAGCAACAATTGTTCACCTATAGTAATTTGGGAATTCTTTTCTAGCACAGATTGGTTCCGACATCTTTTGGATGCCTAGTATGAGCCTCATCCACTTGGATAGAGGTTCATTGTAATATGTGAAATGGAAATATATTGGAGGGTATTTCATTATTTGTATTATGAATATTTATAACGAAGTGATATAAGGGAATTATTTAATATTCATAGTGATCTTGAATGGGGAAAGAGAATTGGGATAAATTGGATAAGTGATTTAATTCGAAATTTTTTAATGGTTTGTGCAACAATATGACATACCATGTTAATTTTTATGGATAATTATTGTTATATGTATTGTTTTTGTATGGTTATTGTACATTTGTGTGTAGTGAAGGTATGTATAATCATCTGCACATGGCTTGAGGTGTTGGATAAAGGGCTGAGGCTCCCCCAATGTGTTTAGTTGGACTGAGGATAACTACACCCATAATGCATGAGTTAGGAAAGGGGATGGGGAAATATTATGCAAACGGATACATTCCAAACGTACTAAGGCTTTGACTACATGATAGTGTGATGTTGTGATATGTTATCCCTAGTGAATTTGTGACATATTTATTCCCTTATTTAAAATGATAAATTCTACGAACCTTGCTTGAGAAATGTGAATTCGTAACTTATGAAATTAGTGATTGATGATGGACTAATAATAAAAGAGTCTTAATGAATTGGTGCATCGGTTAGTATATCTAAGTATAGATTGTAAACTAGGGGACATCAAATATTATTTCCATTTATTTTTATTTATTTATAATTTCATGCTCTATCTATTTGATAGTATATTTAGAGACATCGTAGGTGGTGTCCATCTAAATTGTACTCACAACCTTCTCGGTCTGTCATTGGGTACCTTAGCATATTTTATGCTTCATGGTCAGGAAAAGGGAAATCAATATATGATAGAGAGCTCAATTCGACATGGGACATAAATGATGAGGATCCAGACATGTAGTCATGTACATTATGGTGATTCCATTGTTTGTCTTTATTTTTTGGTTTTTAACATTTAATTAGGGCATTTCATGACAAATTTACTGTTTTTAATGATTTTTACCAAGTTTGGTAGATGCTTGGTTAGGAATTTTATTAATTTTTTTTCCTGTTTTTTGCTCTAATTATATTATGATATGATGATTCTTGCTCTCGTGAAGAGGGTATAATCTCCACAGGTGACCTATTAGACCATCACTAATAGTCAGCATCCTCTGGCATACGAAGAGGAACACATGAGGTCATGTGATTACTTCTATAATTTATAGGCACACGGGACGAGGACGTTACACTAGACCTAAATAATTTTTTCATGGATAATTATGTTATGAAAAACAAATACAAAAAAATAATTATCTTTAGAAGTAGATAATGGGTCACTATAGTTGGTATTAATTTAATGTTTTCTAACCATTGGAAACATGAATGATAAAATATTATTGTGAATCTTGTGGAAAATTATAATTATATGAAAAACAAAAATGATTTGGTAGTGACCTTGATTGATATAGGATAACCCTAATGTATCATATAATAAATTCTATAATTTTTTTCCATCCTTTAAATGATATATCATGATCATGGTGCTTCCCTGTATGATAATGTTTTATCATAATATGCACTTCTCTTTTACTTCAATTAATATAACTTGAAAGAATAATTTTAATGATGACATTAATGGATGATGAAATGATTATACTTCTATGAAACTAAATGTTATAAGATATAGAATGAAATATATCATTCTGATTCTCACAAAAAATATCAATCTTCAGATAAAATTGTTTTTCCAAATGAGAAAATAATGGAACAATGTTATATTGATTATTTCATGACAAAAATGTAAACCATCTTTTATGATGTACATATATCCACTAGTCCTTGACTAGTGTATCATTTCCAATAAATTTATATTTAAAAATATCAAAAAAATTTAAAATTATAATATTATTACATTTTTTTCATTTGGAAGGAGAAGTAGAACAATTGTGGACACTTATTAAGAACACAAAGCAATGTTATGTAATTTACTCTATCTAATGGGATGATTTGAAGAGTCTATTTATCAATAAATACATATCATGTATTAATCATAAGAAAGAGCTTAATGAATTTCTTGAGATGATATATACAGATGATTAATAAGTAGGTTATTATATGGAATAATATTATAGAATTATATGGTACAAATTGATTAATATCACTAGACCTGATATTGTGGTTGATCAATAATTCAGTGTCTTAATTCTAAGACTATGATGGGATTTAATAATAATGGAAATTAGTATCAATGATGGAATCATTTTAAGTGACATCTTCGATGCAATGGTTATTTTATTTAACCGTCAATATTTTTTTACATTGAAATAAATGGGATTGAATGAAAATTCTAAAATCCATAGAGGAAAAAATATGAGACTTCCTTTATGAACAATGTGTGGATGAAAAAAATGATGAAATTTTACTATCATAACTATAAAATGTTTCCAGTAAGGAATGGGTTGTGATCAAGAAATTTAATTCCAATGTGATGGGATAATGTAATCTAATGATGATAATAGAGGAAATAAATCATAAAATACACCATCATCACTACAATGCGTTAAATGTATGGAGTATTGGAATTATGATATATATTTCCCAAATCCAATAGTTTAATATTATGTTCAATTAAAATATCTGACGATCCCTTGAGATAAAATAAAATCTCATGTGATCACTATTTTAGATAAAAGACTTGAAAACTATCCAGTCAATGGTATATATACCATCGAATCTAGAACTATGAATATCATATTTTATTTTCGATCTACTAACTCTTTCATATTTAAAATTTTTCTATGGGTATCAAAATATCACTGTTACTATTATTTAATGAATTAATAGTGAAATACATTAATAGTATGAAGATAAAATATTAATTAAATGATTCATTTCTCTATGATGTTTTTGGTAATCAGTTTAATGAAAATATTTTTATTCTTCCAATGTTTAAAATTAATGTTATTTTCAAAATGTATTTTCAATCCCTACATAAATCCATCATGAATGAAAGGTTAATATTTGTCATTTTTTATTATATATTGAATTATAATCGTATAAATGTGTTTTTGGTTGGAGTAGACGACTCGGGAGGGGGGTGAATTGAGTATCTATAAAAATTTCTGTTAAAAAGGGTTCTTTAAAAGAACACCCCAGATTAAAGTAAATAAAGTCAGTTTGTACTGAATTTTCAAAAGTCAAGAAGGTTCAATTAGTTTCTCAGAAGATTGATTACTTCTCAGCTTTACCAATAAAAATATTAGTCAAACTGTTGAAAATAATCTACTAATTCAAAATAGATATAAACACTTTCTTAACTAACTATGAATGTTCAGTTTATCTTAATGTGAAAAATCCATATCAGATAATAACACAAGACAAACAAAACAACATATTGAAGAAGAGGATTAGTCTCAAGCTGAGACATAGTCCTCTCTACTTGGTGAACAGCTACCATCAAGAAGTTTATATTAATAAACTTTTGATCCACCCCCTAGATTAGGTTCACAATTGCACACAGGGCTGTCAAGGTCACACTAGACCTCTACCATAGTTATTCATTGGAAAACTATCAAAAGGATCACACATGATATCTTTCACAGTTCCACATGGGATAAAAGAGTAGAAATGGATTGAGTGTGAGGATATTTTAATATCATTCAGTTATGGTTAAGAGATAGTGTGTGACACAAACAGATACACACACTACTCAAATAGTAAACACAATATCACAATAGAGTTATTAGAGAAGAACAATGTTTATAAATCTCTGTTTGTTGTGCAGTAATGATTTAGACTCAATGGTTGTAGAGAAAATTATATTCGAGTCCTCTTCTGGGAGTTGGCTCCAAAACAGAGTATCATAGTCTTTATAATCTACCTTCCAGGTGTGAAAAGGTTCATCTTTCCTAAGTGAGGTTGTTCAGTGATCATCAGCAGGTTTTTGCTTGTAAAGATTCTTGTGAGCTCAATCTTCATGTACGTATCTTTGCTAAATCCTGCATATTCGTACAATATGTCTTTTTTGTTTTGAAGTTTTTTTTGAGATTGGATTTAAGGATGAGCTTGTAATCCTTTTATACTACATGGTTCACTAGGAAATAATATCTCTCCACATGCATGTACCTTGTACTGACTATGGATAATCAAAAATACAACATTAAATAATGTAAGAAAAATTAATTTGAATGAATATGACCGTAAGAAATAAATTTGAATTAATAAATTTGTAACAGTTATTTTTGACAATCGTTGAGTCATTTGAATCAATTTGTCATCTTTGGTATGTTACCATTAGTGTGTCAGCATTAGTATTTTATCTTTAGCTTGCCATATGTGGTATGTCATCTTCTGTGTGTCGAACATTGGGGTGTCGAACCTTAGTGTGTTGAACCTAGATTTTTCGAACATCAGTGTGTCGAAAAATGGCGTGTCAAACGTCAGTTTGTCGAACATCAGTGTGTACCACCTTAGTGTGTCGAACATAGGTGTGTCAAACATTGGTGTGTAAAACATCAGTGCATCGAAAATCGGTGTGTCGAACAAACTATCGATGCTAGAGACTCTAAAAATATCATGAATACACATGTTAAAATACACTTGTTAGAATATTTATTTATATATATATATGTTATTGAATTATTGAAGTATAGTTCTGTATGACGTAATTGATTTACCTAGAGATATTAAATGGAATGACATAGTAGAATCTGTAGATTGACATTATTTGTGACTATGAAAACTAGTATATCACAGAGGAACCAAAAATCTCCCACTTTTTGATAATAAAAAATTATGGCATACAATCAAATATAAAGAATAAGAATAACTGGTCAAAGCATACTACACTGAATGAGATTATTCAATAAAAGTAATTCCTTCCCTTGTTTAAGTTTTTAAAACAATGCTTCCACTCAACAAATAGATTATAATGAGGACATACCATGTGGCTTATACTAGAAATTCTCCCCTATAGATAAATAAAATATTCTGTTTGCCCTTTCTCCCCCTTTTCGGATTAGAAATAAAAAGAAATACAGAAAGTAAGAGGAGAAAAACCCTAAAAGAAGACACCATAATGATTTCCATTACGAACTAGAAGAGTACATTCCAAACAAAAGAATAAATCCCTATCCAAGAGACAATCCATTAATAAGGGTTTGTTTTTTTGACGTGATTAGCCTTTATTTGAAGGATTTAGAGTATGATGAAAATGTTTGGGAGTGTTAGAGGGAAGGGGTGGTATAATGATAAGACCAGGAAAGGGAACACCTGTAGGGACGTTAGCAGTAATACTAGGCCTTCTGTTTGACAACACGTGACTAGGAGATTGACCTGTAATGATTGATCAAATTGGGGAATGAGCATGAGAGACAGTAATTGGAGCAAGGGGATGAGATGTAGTACTAATGGAAGAAGTTAGAGGAACCACAATTGCATCATATTGAACATGAAGATATGGCATAATTATATTGACGTAATCATTAGTGATTTCAACACAATATGGAATTTCTTTCTCAAAGTCATCCTTATTCTACATAAATTTATTCAAAAAAGTGGTAAAATCATTCAATTAAGTTACTTTCTTCTTGAATGATTCTGTGACTAGAGGTATTCTGAGATTTTCAGCTAGAAATTTGAAGCTATTGATGACATAATGCTTATTAAAAATCGTAGTAAATTACTTATCCAATTTCACTCTAATATCTTTCTATGAAGCCAGGGCTTCATTTGTGCACTACATTACCTTATTGTACACATGGTCTATATTTCGATGCACCTTTTGAAGAGTTTATTTGTCTAAAACACCCTGAAGATTTTGGAGTTCCTCTCTTATCACAACCTTGAGATATTCCAAATCAGAAACAACCCCTTTTCCACTCCAAGAGTTGGAAGGGCCCGTAATCATTTTTCCAAGATCCTCTTTCAATTTCTTCAAATATAAACTTTTTAGATGAGTAACCAAATTCCTATGAACGTATAGTACACCACTAAAGGAGGTATTATAATTATATGTTAGAGAATTTAACTCATTTCTCATCTTTTTTACTTTTTTCCACAGTAAGGTATAATGCAATATACTGGTTTCAATTTTGGTAATGAGATTTGGTTGAATCTCCTGGATCAATACCCTTGAAATCATTGCTGCACCTACATTTGAAATACATATTGATATGGATTATTCAATTATGGATCCAACTAAGTCATTCACTATTTCACATATATCATTTTTTAATTTCTCCAAATCATCCTTAGTGACATAATCACTAGGAACTGTCTGTGCTACTGGATTTACAACAAAAGATTCTACTGGTGGAACAGGTTCTGCATCAGCATGGGCTTATGGAATATAACTCATATGAAGAGAGGGTGACTTGTATTCATAATCCACAAGATCTATTTCAAGGATCATTTTCACAAGATGAATTTCAAGGATCGGTTTCACAAGATCGATTTCAAGGATCGGTTTCACAAGATCAGTTTCAAGGATCCGATTCATGGAGATCTTAAAGATTTATCATTCCTAGTTCATGTTTGAGGGAATTCATTCTACCAGAGTTTAAGGGTTCATTGAATATATCATCAAGCTGATGTTTAGTCGCAATAAACATAAGTTTTATAACACCTTTTTGATAATGATATCTCAAAAAGTGATGTATTACATCAATATGCTTTGTTCTAGAATGAGAAATTTTATTCATAGAAATGTTTAAAGAACTTGGGTTGTCACAGTTTATAAGGATATTTCGGATTAGAAATCCATAGTCTAATAAAGTTTGTTTTATCTTCAAAATTTGTGCACAATAACTTCTAGAAGAAATGTATTCTGCTTCAGCAGTTGATAAAGAAACTGAGTGTTTCTTTTTACTACACCATGATATTAGTGACATTCACAAAAAGAGACATGTTCCAGAGGTAATCGTTTTATCTATCTTACAACCACCATATTGAGCATCTAAATTGCTAACAAAATTGACAGGTGGTCTTTCGGATAGAACCATCATATATTAGTTGTATACATGAGGTATTTAAAAATTATTTTAACACCATTTGAATGTGACTCTTTTTGATTTTCTTGAAATCTCGCACACATACACACACTAAACACAATATCTATCCAACTTGCAGTTAAGTGCAAAAAAATCCCAATCATTCCTCTATAAGCAGAATGATCAACAGATTTTCCATTTTCATCAAGATATAAATTACTTTTGGAGCTTATAGGGGTTTCAATACTCTTAATGTTATCAAATCCATCTCATTTCTAAAGATAATTAATGTAAAATACATTGATTTAAAATGATAGCATCTTTATTTTCAAATATTTTAAATCCAAGAAAATATTTATCTTCACCCATTAAAATCATTTCAAACTCGCTTTGAATTATGTTTTAAAAATCATAATATAATGAATTTTTATAAGGTCCATAGAAAATATCATCTTCATATATTTGGGATATTAAAACATCTTTTGAAATTATTTTTATAAATAATGTAGGATCTAAAATACCTTTTGTAAATTATTATAAATGAATAAAATTACTCAAACATTCATACCAAGCTCTTGGATCTTGTTTCAAACCATATAATTCTTTTGATAATAATAAAACAAGATTTGGAAAATGTGGATTTTTAAAACCTGGGGTTTGATCAACAAAAAATTTCCAATGATATAACCATTTAAAAATACAATTTTTTTACATCCATTGAATAATGTTTATAACCCAGGTGTGATTCATAGGTATATAAGATTCTAATTCCCTCATAACTAACTACTGGTGCAAAGGTATCTTTTTAATAAATTTTTTCTTCTTGATTATATCCTTGTGCAACTAGTATAGATTTATTTCTAACTATATTTCCAGCTTCATCTATTTTTTCCTAAAAAAATTTTTTGTTCCTTTTTTCAATGTATCCTTCAGTCTATCTACATGTTTCAAAATATTATTTATTTCAAACTGATTAAGTTCTACTTGCATGGAGATTTCACAAAATTCATTTATGATCACATCATTGATATTTTTAGGTTCAAGCTGTGACAAGGAAGCTTTATGTTCAACATGGTTTCTCAAGGAATCTGTTGTTTGTTTTCCTCAATCTAGATCACCAACAATAGCATTTACGAGATGATTATTAAGGGTCCCAGTTAGTCTAGAGAATGTTGGACATGATATTTCCGGATGGTCAGGAGGATCTAGTTCACTGTGGTTTTGATATAGGTAATTTCCAAAACTAGAATTTTTCAATGATTCCTTTACATGATGATTTTAGGTTTTATCATTAATGTCTATATTTGACATATCCCCTTCAATATTTTCTAGTGAGGTATCAGGATGATGTGGATATGCTTCATCAATCATGATACGTATAGATACTCCACACATTTTGTTTTCTTATTATAGACTTTATAGGCTTTTCTTGATGTAGAATATCCATGAAATTTTCCTTCATCACTTTTAGAGGAAAATATATATAAATTAACATTATTGTTCATAATATAAACTTTACATCCAAACACTTTAACATTACCTACTTTGGGTTTCCTATTATTCCATAACTCATAAGGAGTTATCTTAAGGATGGGTCTGATTAACAATATATTAATTATGTAACAATCTGTATTAACAACTTTAGCCTAGAAATAAATATATAGGTCATATTGATTGAGCATAGTTCAAGAAAATTCCTATAGAGTTATATTTCTTCTTTCTACCACACCATTTTGTTGAGGTGTCCTAAGAGAAGATAAATTATGATTAGTGCCATTTAGTGATAAAAAAGCTTCAAAATCGTGATTCTCAAACTCACAACCATGATCACATCTTAAATATTTAATCTTAAGTCCACTAAGATTTTTTACTATCCTAGCATACTTGGTAAAGTGTGAACAAGATTACCTTTTGTGATCTAGGAATGTGGTCCAGGTGTACATAGTGAAATTATCTACAAGAAAATAAACCTATTGCTTCACATTGTGACTCGAAACTCTAGATGATCCAAACAAGTCCATGTGAACCAACTCAAGAGGTTGAGAAGTAGTTAATTATTTCCATGGGTTGAAAGAGAATTTATGTCGCTTTCCTTTTTGACAAGTATTACATACTATATTGATTGGAAACTCTAATTTGGGAAAGTCTTTATTTAAATATTTTGTAGTTAACTTCCTAAGAAAGTGTATGTTGCAATTTCCTAGTATTCTATGCTAGAGTCATGAATCATTGTGAAAGGAATTTAGACAAGAGAAATTCTGTGAGGCTAGTGTGTCATGATTTCTAACCTATACATTATCCTTTCTAAAAGCAATAAAAACTAAGTTATTATTGGAATAAAATCATGGAAATAATAATTTTTGAATTTAACATTAAATCCATCATAAAAAAATTGAGATATTCTATGAAGGTTATACTTTAATCCATCAACATACAATACATTTTAAATTGAAATAGATATAGGGTTAACAATCTGGACTAGGCCGATGATATTTCCACTACCATTGTAACCAAACGTGACATGTCCTCCATCAATATTGATAGGACATTTAAAACAGGAATAGTCCCCTATAAAAGGTCTTAAACAACCACTGTCCAAGTACCAAATCTTTTTATAGGGACTCTTTAGGCAGTTTACCTACCAAAAAGTTCATCCATGAAATGACTTTGGTACCCTTATTTGTTTGGATCAACATACACTAGTGATATAATATTTATGAACCCACAACTGTCATATGGGTTTTTATATGAAGAATATAACGTGATTGAAAAGTAAACTATGTCTGGTCTTGAAGAATTAGATGCAGTAAAAGAATTCTTGGAACTGGAAATTGCTGTAAAATTCATGTTTTTGAAAATGGTATCAAATTTTCCAAATCTATATACAAAATGTGATTTGGAAAAATTCCTTTGACCTGGTTGATATCCTATTCATGAAGTACACCAAGTATCAATTTGTTTTCTGATCATTTTAGTTAGAGTATTTTTCCCATTACTGATCTTTTCCAAGCCATTCTTCAATTGTTCATTAGTCATTTTTAACTAATTGTTCTCCTTGAGTAGTTCAACATTTTTCACTTTTTTAGTTATAAGTTCAGAGTTTACATTTGTAGTGAGAGCATGTTGTTTCTTCAATTATATAAACTTATCATTTAACTAATTACAAGTTTCATCTAACATGTTGCAATAATTGAATAATTAATCATTTTTCATATTCTCATACTCACTTTCAGAATAATAATAATTATGTATAGGAGAGTCTATGGTTACCTCAGTTGTGTTTGTCCAAAAACACATATTATCCATATCATCATTCTCATTTTGAGAAAATCCAGATTCAATTTAGCTATCCTCAGAGACACTCTGAGTGGAATTTATTCTTTTATTATCCCATATATCATTATTTTTATACACATTCTTGTATTTAATCTTAGTACAATCATCCTTCACATGTCATTTCATTTTAAATTCGTAGAATATTATCTCTTATGATTAATAATTTCCCTTCCAATCCTTTTTCTAATTTCCCATGTTATCATTCTTTCCTTTGTAATTGGTTTTTTTTGATAAAAATTTTTTTCCTATAGAATTTATTGAATATTTTAGCCAACTAGGACAATTATTCATCACTATCCAAACCAAACTCATCAGTGCATGAGCTTTAAATAGTAACCTGAACATTCTCTATGTCTTTAATTTTAGAATCAGCTATCTTGAAAGCTACAAACTATCATTTTGGTTCATACTCTTCTTGATTCACATTTAATTCCTCTTTATACATGATTAATTTTCCAATCAATTCCTTCACTAAAATATTATCAACATTTCACAATTCTTTGATTGATATAGACGTTCCACTCCATATTTCTAGTAAGTATCTCATAATCCACATAATCAGCTCTTTTGTTATTACTTCTCTTCCAAAAAAATAATGGTTTTCTAAATTTCATTGAACCTGAGATACATATCAAAAATAAACACGTCAGGATTAATTAAAAAGTTGTAATATTTAATACTATAGGTATTTAATCTCATTTCATTATCATTAGATGTTCCCTCTTGAGAAATGGACCGAGTGTCCCAAATCTCATATGTAGTTTTACAAGCATAGATTTTGTTAATCTCTTCATCTCCTAGTTCCAGTAAAAAGCCTTTATTACATTACAATTATTGTTATAGGTTGTTTTGATTGGTTAATCCCAAGTAATCCTATCAGTTTTAGGGATTTCAAATTTACTTTCAATAGTAGTCCTGATTTTAGATCCCATGCTTTCTAGATGTATTTTCATTTTATGCTTCCACATAGAATAATTACTTATATTACAGAAAGGTGGTATATTTGTAGTAAACCCTTCAAATTTATTTTCCATGATACCAATTTTTAAATAATTTCAAAGATATTAAAATATAGAAATAACTGAAATTTGGAGATCATTGAAAAACATCTAAAATCACAGTTGGAAAGATTTGAAAACTGACAATAACTTTTTAGTTCCTCTGATACCAAATGTTGGTCACAGTAGACGACTCAAGAGGTGGGTGAGTTGAGTATCAATATAAATTTTTGTTAAAAAGTTTCTTTAAAAGAACTCCCTTGATTAATGTAAATGATGTTAGTTTGTAGAGAATTTAATAATGTCATGATGGTTCAATTAGTTTCTCGGAAGATTGATTAGTTCTCAGATTTACCAATATAAAGATTAGTAAAACTCTAGTAAATAATCTACCTATTAAAAATGGATATGAACACATTCTAAACTAACTATCAATGTTCAGTTTATCTTAATGGGGAAAATTCATATTAGATTAAAACATAAGACAATCTATAAAACCGATAAAACAAGAGGATCAATCTCAAGCTAAGACATAGTCCTCTCCACTTGGTGATCACCTACCAACAAGTAGTTTATATTAAAATCCTTTTGATCCCCCTAGATCAGGGCTCACAACAGCACACAGAGCTTTCCATGAAAGACTAGACATCTACCACAGTTATTCATGGGAAAACTATCAAACAAATCACACATGACCTCTTCCACTATTTAACATGGGATATAAGAGTTGAAAGGGATTGTGTGTGGGGATATTTTAGTATCCTTCAGTTATGTCACGACCCGTCCTCGGGGCCCGTGTCGTGACTACCCCAAGCCCACCTTCCATAGTCCAGGGGCTGGCGACTAGCACCAAGGCGTAAATCCCGGTAAAAAGGGAAGGCATTGCCTTTGTAAAGTAAACAGGCACCACAGAGTACAAGCGGAAAAAGTAAAAACTAAGTAAAAACTGAGTACAAGAGTAAGTGCGGAAAGAAAAAGGGGCCAGAAATACAAGCCCGACTGTAAAGTAAAACTCGAAAGGGAAAACAGAAACTGTAAAGTAAAGCCGCTACACTGAGCTATCCACTAGAAATCCCACTGAAGGGTGGGTACAGATAGCTCCACTGCTCCTCAGGTCCCGCCGTCCACTCCGAGTACGTTCCGCCTAGTGGTCCACCTCCAAGTACCATCCTGCTCTGTAAACCTCAACCACGATCAACACTGTCCGTTGTCTACAACCAACACAACGTAGTGCGGGCATAGCCCGTGCAGGGGTGAGTATAAGCTACTCAGTAGGGACCCCGAGACCCCCGAAGGTCTCCCAAAATCCACAAAGGATAAACCACAAAGGAAAGATACAATCATGAAGTAACAACCGACACTGCTTAGATATATGCCCATACATATACCTAAGTCATCAATTCCAATACGCTCCAACCTCCGAGCCAAAGTACAACCCAGTCCACACAGGAAAGTTTACGTATTCCACACAGGAAAGAAAAACGTAATCCACACAGGATATCACAACACAATCCACACAGGATATCACAACACAATCCACACAAGAAAGCAAACAGGATTCAGCTCACACAGGTATACTTCTTCGAAAGACGATAGAGATGATCACTGATCCATCTAAGTCGTCGGACCCATAAAGGATCGATAGGTACTAACCCCCACAAAGACCCACACAGGATCGGACCCACACAGGATCAGACCCACACAGGATCTGTAGGCGCTGGCTCACACAGAACCGTTGAGCACTGACCCTCATAGGATCAGACACACACAGGATCGGTAGCACTGATCCACATAGGATCGATGAGTGTTGTAGTCGTCGTCGTCGAATCCACTGAGGATCTCTGCACAGTCGTCGTCGCAGTCACAGTAGCAGTCGCAGCCAGCACTAGGGTTCCTGCACACAACAAGCTCGTTCGGGAGGGTCCGCTCCACGAGCTGAGAGGCTGATACATCAACTATCACATAGTCCAGATTTGATGTATCCAAAAGTTCTGTATCGTCAACAGGAACTCAACGCAACAGACGGCGCGTCAATTGGACGCCCAGTCTGAGAGTTATTGGCGTTTTCGTTCCAGGGGCCCGGTTGGTTTTTAAGGAAAAACCAACCCGACCGTACTCCACCTGCGTCCAAACCTCGGGCGGAGTATGCCAAAAGATTCGTCTCACTAAGAGGAACTCAACAAAGTCGACATCACGTCAATCGGAAGTCCGTAGCTCATGATATGAGCGTTTTCGCTCCGAGGGCCCCGTTGGTTTCGTGTACGAACCAACCCGGCCGAACTCAAAGTATTCTGAAACCTTGAGTGCAATATAATGAAACAACCGTCTCGATCCAAGGATCGCATCGCCACTGAAGGCGCATCGTTTGGAGGTTCGTAGCCCGAGTTATGGGAATTTGAACCCAAACAGTCCGTTAACGGGGGTTTCGGGCCCGGACCGACCCAGCCCGAGACCCCCCGGTTGGCCCAAACCGGGTCGACCCGCCCGGACAGGGTCAGCCCGGCCCGGCATGGCCCGGCCCAGCTGGGCGCGGCCTGGCCCGGCCTCGCTGGGCGCGGCGCGGCGCGGCGCGGCCCCGGCTTGGCAGACCTGCCGGGCGCCGGTCTGGCTGGGGACAGCGCGCCCAGCGCGCTGTCTGGCTCGGCTTTTGGCCGCTCCGTTTGGCAAAGGGGGGGCGCCTTCCCCCCTGTGTAACCGCGGCCCCCCGAAATTAAGGGGGGCCGTTATGGCCAGCTGGTCGGGGGTTTGATCCCCCGGTTGCACACCGGTCCGGCCGGCCCACCCTGGCCGGCCGGTTCTGGCCTCCACGGGACCGGCGACGGCCGGTCCCCTTCCTCGCCGACAACGGCGGCCCGGTCCGGCCGCCGGTCTCCTTGCTCCGCCGCGACCCGGAACCTGCCGTGACCTTTGTCGTCCGGCGCGGTGCGACGGCACCGCGCCCCTCCGCCGCGGCCCCGCTCCGTTTGCGGCGTCTTCAGTTTTCTTCGACGTGGTGCGACGGCGTCGCGTCATTGAATTTCTTCCCACGGCGCGGCGCGACGGCGCCACACATATCTTCCGCATGAAACGGCGTGGTGCGACGACACCACGCTTCCTCGTACCAACCACAAAGAAATCATTCATGAAATAAGGAGGTGGGTCGGCCGTGTTTGTGCGGACCGGCCCCCTCGCGTTATTCGATAACAATTAGTCGAAAACCACGAAGATCGACAAACTAGAATCATGAACGGAATTAATTAAAATAAAACCCCTACCTCGGTTCAGGAATGGTGTTCGTCAACAACCCACGGAAGACGAGCGTCGCGGAGGTCGGGCGTCGCGGGAAAAGAACGTTGACGTCGCGAAGCGAGGATTTGATGTCGTTGACGGTGATTTCATCGCAGAAAACCGTCGCAGAAGAGATGACGCGGAAGAAGAACGTCGCGTCGCGGTTACAGTGTCGCGGAAGAACCGTGTTCTTTGGCGGAGAAGTTCTTCATTGAAGAACGGTGTTCTTCGCGTTCTTCGTCGAGGAAGAAGATATTCCTTAGCTTTTTCTCCAAGAGCTCTCAAACAACCCAACACCAACCCCTAATAAAATAAGTTGTAATCTTATTTTATTAACACAACAAAGCATTTGAAATTCAATTGTTTGAATTTCAAAAAATTACATGCAACTCACCATATTAAATTCATAAGTTATGTAAACTTAAGTTATCAACATTAAAGTGGGAGTTGAGAGGGGTTAGAGGATATGAAGGGGTGGGGTTCGTGTGGGCCCCATCAACCTCATAACCTCCCAAGTGAGGTTGGGTGGTTACCCAACATCCATCAAGAACTAAACACTTAGAAAAAGATAAAAATTTGTAGAATAATTATAAAATAACTTCCACAATATTTATCATCCACACTCGTGACAACGCAACTCTGGAACAGGAGTTCCTAAGCAAAAACCGGCGTTTCAGTTCAATTGGTGCCCTCAGAATTCGATTCCGGGCACTGGTTCAAAAGTTAGAAATTCCCACTCGTTCGTTCACTGAACGTACCCGAGCCAAACTTCGAAAATTGATTCCGGGCACACCGGGCCTCAGAATCAGGTGCCGTCAGAAACCGCGCTCTTATAAAATTCCAAAGAAAATTAAGAAAAAATTTCCCTTGAATTTTACGTGTTTTTACATTACTCCCACCTTAGGGCTTTACGTCCCCATAAAGATACATCAAAACTAGGGAAACAAAATAGGGTACTGAGTACGCATCTGAGCCTCCCGCTCCCAAGTGCTCTCCTGGAGGTTCCTGTGCTGCCATCTGATACGCACAAGAGGAATCGACCGTCCACGTAGGACCCGCTCCTGTCGATCCTTGATCTCCACCGGGACCTCCGTAAAAGTCACCCCATCGTCAAAGTCAAGCTCCCCATGATCAATGATGTGCGTCGGGTCGTGCACGTATCTCCTCAGCTGAGATATGTGGAAGACGTCGTGCACACGGTGCAACTGAGGTGGTAGAGCTAGGCGATAAGCCACCTTGCCAATCCTGCTGAGGACCTGGAATGGTCCAATGAAGCGCGGAGATAACTTGCATCCTCGGCCAAGTCTCTGTAGTCCACGTCGAGGTGAGACAAGCAAGAAGATGTGGTCGCCATCCTCGAACTCTAGTGGCCTCTGCCTCCTGTCAGCGTATGACTTCTGCCGGCTCTGAGCTGTCCTCATCCGCTCCTGGATGACCTGGACCTTCTCTGTCGTGGCCTGGACAATCTCTGGTCCCACAAGTGCGGACTCCCCAAGGTTTGTCCAACACAAAGGAGATCTGCAAGGTCGGCCGTACAACACCTCGTACGGTTCCATCCCAATGGTGGAGTGGTAGTTGTTATTGTACGCAAACTCCACCAAGGGTAGGTGGTCCTCCCAGCTACGACCAAAGTTGAGGATACATGCACGGAGCATTTCCTCGAGAGTCTGAATGGTCTTCTCCGTCTGACCATCCATATGATGGTGAAAGGCGGTGCTCAAACGTAACTGCGCCCCGAACGCCTCCTGAAACCCCTTCCAAAGCCGGGAAGTAAAGTGAGCATCTCTGTTGGAGACGATAGATGATGGCACACCGTGAAGCTAAACAATCTTCTGAATGTAAAGTCGTCCCATGATCTCCACTGAGCCCTACTCTCTGATGGGTAAGAAGTGAGCCGACTTGGTGAGTCGGTCGACAATCACCCAGATGGAGTCGTGACCTCTGGAAGTGCGTAGAAGTCCAGTCATGAAGTTAATAGATATCCCGTCCCACTTCCACTCCGGGACCTCCAAGGGTTGTACCAAGCCTGCTGGTACCTGATGCTCTGCCTTCACCTGCTGGTAGGTGAGGCATCGAGAAATGAACTCTGCCACAGCCTTCTTCATGCCTGACCACCAGTGCTGTCGTCTGAGATCTTGGTACATCTTCTCCACTACGGGATGTACCGCCAAAGGAGAAGTGTGAAACTCTCTCAGAACCTCCTCCCGTAAAGAGACTGGTACCATGGTACGTCCTCTGAAAAGGATGTTGTGCTCTGCTCCAAGGGAGAAGCCATCAGGTGCCTGTCCTGAGGATATCTGTGCACACCGCATCTCACAGTCAGCGTCCCCACGCTATGCCTATCTGAACCACTGTAGTAGTGGAGGAGTGACTATGAGAGACTGAAGGAAGGATTATTCATCTCTATCCACGAAGGATATCTACAAAGCGGCTAGCTGCTCTATCACCTCCTCAAGTAGCTGAATGCCCGTCCTTCGGCTGAGGGCATCAGCTACTACGTTCCCCCTCCCAGGAGTATAGTCTATCTCAAAGTCATAGTCCTGGAGGAACTCGAGCCATCACCGCTCTCTCAGGTTCAGGTCCTTCTGCGAGAAGATGTAACTGAGACTCTGATGGTCAGAAAAGACTATAAAGCGCTCACCCATCAGGTAGTGTCGCCATGTCTTCAGAGCGAAGACCACTGCTGCTAACTCTAGGTCATTGGTAGCGTAGTCCTGCTCATGCGGCCTCAACTGACATGATCCATAGGCGATCACTGCCCGATCCTACATTAGTACACATCCGAGTCTGGTCCCTGATGCATCGCAATAAACTACGTACTCTACCCCCTCCCCAGGAAACCTCAAGATAGGTGCGCTGGTCAATCTCTATCTCAACTCCTGGAAGCTCTGCTGACATCTGTCTGACCATACGAAGGGTTTCCCCTTCTTCGTCAAAGCTGAGAGTGGTGCCGCAACTCTGGAGAAGTCTGGAACAAATCTACGGTAGTATCCAGCTAGTCCCAAGAAACTCCGCACCTCTGTCACGCTCTTGGGTGGCTCCCAAGCTAACACTGCCTCGATCTTCGCAGGATCCACTGCAAATCCTGCCTCAGAGATGACGTTTCCTAAGAAGTGGACCTCACGTATCCAGAACTGGCACTTCGAGAGCTTACCATAAAGCTGGTGCTCTCGGAGTGTGTCTAGTACAACCCGTAAGTGGTAGGCGTGCTCCTCCTAAGTCGTCGAGTAAATCAAAATGTTGTCGATGAAGACCACGACAAAACGATCGAGGTATGGCTGAAAGATCCTGTTCATGAGGGCCATGAACACTGATGGAGCATTGGTTACACCAAAGGGCATAACCAAGAACTCATAGTGGCCATACCGACATCTGAAGGCCGTCTTCTATACGTCCTCGTCTCGAACTCTGAGCTAATAATAGCCTGACCTGAGGTCTATCTTCGAGAACCACCATGATCCCTTGAGCTGATCAAAGAGGTCATCAATACTCGGTAGTAGATACTTGTTCCTCACTATCACCTGGTTCAGGTGACGATAGTCGACACAAAGTCGCAAGCTCCCGTCCGCCTTCTTGGTGAACAAAATCGGGGAATCCTAGGGTGAAACACTGGGTCGGATGAACCCCTTGCCCTGCAAGTCCTCCAACTGTACCCGTAGCTCTTGAAGCTCGGCGGGGGCCATCCAATATGATGGAGTCGATATCGGGGCTATCCCAGGGTACAGGTCAATATAAAATTCTACCTCTCTGCGAGGAGGTAGTCCTGGAACGCCGTCGGGAAAAACGTCCACAAACGGATCCACCACTGCAGGAAAACTAGGACTCCGCACGTCAACTGCTCCTAGGATGAGGCTAGACAACTGATGAGTGATGGGCTGTCCTCTCCTCCACAGAAGTCCATCCTGTGCTGCAAAGGCTCCCTTCTCGGCGTTGAAGGTGAACCTGCTCCCGTCGGTGCGTACACATCACACCTTGCACCTAAAACAGTCAATCTGTGCATGGGCTGTAGATAACCAATACATGCCCAAGATGACGTCGTAAGGACTAGATGCCGCTACAAGAGGATCCCAGCCGAAGCTCTCGCCTCTTAGAGTAAGCTCACACTGCCGGCACCAATGCGTAATCGTCGAGTCTGCACCCGTAGGAGTCTCTAGCCGTAAGGATCGAGCCAACGGATCTGTTGGAATCTTCGAGCTCCAAACAAGGGCAGTGGCTATGAAAGAGTGACTCGCTCCTGTGTCTATAAGTACTGCAGCAAGGGTAGAATAGACACAGATAGTACCTCGAATCATCTCGGGCACGCCGTGGTCATAGGCCTCCGCTTCTTGGAGCTGTGCCTGTCTCTGCCCGCCTGCTCCCTGTGATCGGGGCGGACCTCCTGGTGGTGATGGTGGTAGAGCCTCAAAGCATCGCCCACCACCTGCTGCTCGGCCAGCTCCTCTGCCTCGTATTCCTCCTCCCTGCAGACCGCCACGGTCGACCCTCTGTCTCTGCCTCGGTGGTCCCTCAACCATCTGCTGCTCCTCGACACGGCGAGTCGGGCAGTCACGAGCCATGTGGCCCTGCCCGCCGCACGAGTAGCACTGTCTGGCTCTCGAAAGACTGGCTCCGCACTGTGTGCCCTGCACTGCTGAGCCAGTGTCCTGAGGTCGTCTGCCTGAGTGTCTGGTCTGCTTGTTCCCCTGAGTCATCCGTTGACTGCCTGCTGCAGAAGACTCTGCTACGTGCCGCCCTGCAGTGGGTCTCGGCACTGGTGTAGACTCAGCAAGAAAACTCTCAATCAAAAGGGCCCGCTCCAATACTCCTGTCTAAGTTAGAATGCTAAGGGAGATCAGCGATACCCTGATCTCGTGTCTCAAACCCTGCTCAATGGTCCGGGACCGGAAGAATGGGTCCCGTACCATGTCGGTCGAGTAGCGCAAGAGATCAGTAAATCTCACCGAGTACTGGGCGACCGTCATGCTGCCCTACAGCAGCTGAAGAAGCTCCTGAATGCGCACCGCACGGAGGGTGGCTGGGAAAAACTCTGAGCAGAAGAGGCTCTCAAAGTCTTTCCAGAGTAGAGATGCCTCATCGTGCACCTGGAGAATCAATCTCCACCATCGGCCCGCTGCTGCGTGCAGTAGGCTCGCAGCGAGGATCACCATGAGGTCCGCTGGTGTCCTCACTAGCCTGAAAACTCATACGAATGCCTCCAACCAGTCCTCGGCTGCCTGGGGGTCCATCTCCCCATGGAACCTGGGTGGTCGATGGCGCTGGAACTCATGAAGTGCGCTGAGGCGATGTGCATCGTCAGCAGCTGGTGCTAGAAGCATCGGTGGATCGGCGGGTAGAGCTACCGCCGGTGCCACTGCTGACAAAGGGCCCTGCACCGAGGCCTCGTCACTCGGTGGGCTGTCGTCACACTCGACTCTCGGAACCCTAGCTGGCTGCCGTCATGGGGCCATCCTGAAAAGGAAACAGGTGCGCCACAGTCAGAACAGTATACCTGGTGAGCTGATATAAAGTAATCACAAAGAAAACTTGAAACACACATGCAATCAATGTTTTCGTGCATTAAGTCGGAAATCAGAAGTCAGGGTCCTGGTGTACGGATACGTCGGCCACCACACCAACACTGGACTCCCTGGACTGATAACCACACTCAATACGCTAAACACTATTACTTCACATAGAAAAGATCAGAGTTCGTGGTAGAACCGAACTCCTATGAAACCAATTTGTCACGACCCGTCCTCGGGGCCCGTGCCGTGACTACCCCAAGCCCACCTTCCATAGGCCAGGGGCTGGCGACTAGCACCAAGGCGTAAATACCGGTAAAAAGGGAAGGCATTGCCTTTGTAAAGTAAACAAGCACCACAGAGTACAAGCAGAAAAAGTAAACACTAAGTAAAAACTGAGTACAACAGTAAGTGTGGAAAGAAAAAGGGGCCGGAAATACAAGTCCAACTATAAAGTACAACTCGAAAGGGAAAACAACAACTATAATGTAAAGCCGCTACACCGAGCTGTCCACTAGAAATACCACCTGAAAGGTGGGTACAGATAGCTCCACTACTCCTCGGGTCCTGCCATCCGCTCCGAGTACGTTCTGCCCAGTGGTCCACCTCCAGGTATCTACCTGCTCTGCAAGCCTCAACCACGATCAACGCTGTCCGTCGTCTACAACCAACACAACGTAGTGCAGGAATAGCCTGTGCAGGGGTGAGTATAAGCTACTCATTAGGGATCCCGAGACCCCCGAAGGTCTCCCAAAATCCATAAAGGAAAACCACAATGGAAAGATACAATCATGAAGTTACAACCGACACTACTTAGATATATGCCCATACATATACCAAAGTCATCAATTCCAATACGCTCCAACCTCCGAGCCCATGTACAACCCAGTCCACACAGGAAAATTTTCGTATTCCACACAGGAAAGCAAAAAGTAATCCACACAGGATAACACAACACAATCCACACAGGAAAGCAACCAGGATTCAGCTCACACATGTATACTTCTTTGAAAGACGATAGAGATGATCACTGATCCAACTAAGTCGTCGGACCCACAAAGGATCGATAGGTACTAACCCCCGCAGAGACCCACATAGGATCGGACCCACACATGATCGGTATCACTGATCCACATAGGATAGCTGAGAGCTGTAGTCGTCGTCGTCGAATCCACTGAGGATCTCTGCACAGTCGTCGTCGTAGTCACAACAGCAGTCACAGCCAGCACTAGGGTTCCCGCACACAACAAGCTCATTCGGGAGGGTCCGCTCCACGAGCCGAGAGGCTGATACATCAACTGTCACATAGTCCAGAGTTGATGTATCCAAAAGATCCGTATCGTCAACAGGAACTCAACGCAACAGACGGCGCGTCAATCGGACGCCCGGTCTGAGAGTTATTGGTTTTTTCGTTCAAGGGGCCCGGTTGGTTTTTAAGGCAAAACCAACCCGACCGTACTCCACCTGCATCCAAACCTTGGGAGGAGAATGCCAAAAGATCCGTCTCACTAAGCGGAAGTCAACAAAGTCGACGGCATGTCAATCAGACGTCTGTAGTTCAAGATATTAGCGTTTCCGCTCTGAGGGCCCGGTTGGTTTCGTGTACGAACCAACCCGGCCGAACTCAAAGTATCCCGAAACCTTGAGTGCGATATCTCGAAATGACCGTCTCGATCCAAGGATCGCATCTCCACTGACGGCGCGTCATTTGGAGGTCCGTAGCCCGAGTTATGGGCATTTGAACCCAAATAGTTTGTTAACGGGGGTTTCAGGCCCGAACCGACCCGGCCCGAGACCCCCCGGTTGGCCCGAACCGGGTCGACCCGCCCCAGACAGGGTCAGCCCGGCCCGGCGCGGCCCGGTCTGGTAGCCCGGCCGGGCGCCGGTCTGGCTGGGGACAGCGCGCCCAACGCGCTGTCTGGCTCGGCTTTTGGCTGAGCCATTCGGAAAAGGGGGGGCGCCTTCCCTCCTGTGTAACCGCGGCCCCCCGCAATTAAGGGGGGCCGTTATGGCCAGCCGGCCAGGGGTTTGAACCCCCGGTTGCACACCGGTCCGGCCGGCCAGCCCTGGCCGGCCGGTTCCGGCCTCCACGGGACCGGCGACGGCCGGTCCCCTTCCTCGCCGCCACCGGCGGCCCGGTACGGCCACCGGTCTCCTTGCTCCGCCGCGGCCCGGAACCGGCCGCGGCCCCACTCCGGCCGTGGCGTCTTTGGTTTTCTTCGACGCGGCGTGACGGCGCCGCGTCCTTGAATTTCTTCCCACGGCGCGGCGCGACGGCGTCGCGCATATCTTCCGCATGAAACCGCGTGGTGCTACGACACCATGCATCCTCGTACCAACCACAAAGAAATCATTCATGAAATAAGGAGGTGGGTCGGCCGTGTTTGTGCGGACCGGCCCCCTCGCGTTATTCGATAACAATTAGTCAAATACCACGAAGATCGACAAACTAGGATCATGAACGGAATTAATTAAAATAAAACCCATACCTCGGTTCAGGAATGGTGTTCATCAACGACCCACGAAAGACGAGCGTCGCGGAGGTCGGGCGTCGCGGGAAAAGAACGTAGACGTTGCGAAGAGAGGATTCAAAGTCGTTGACGGCGATTTCGTTGCGGAAAACCGTCGCGGAAGAGACAACACGGAAGAATAACGTCTCGTCGCGGTTACGGCGTTGCGGAAGAACCATGTTCTTTGGCGGAGAAGTTCTTCGTTGAAGAACGGTGTTCTTCGCAATCTTCGTCGAGGAAGAAGATGTTCCTTAGCTTTTTCTCCAAAAGATTTCAAACAACCCAACACAAAACCCTAATAAAATAAGTTCTAATCTTATTTTATTAACACAACAAAGCATTTGAAATTCAATTGTTTGAATTTAAAAAACTTACATGCAACTCACCATATTAAATTCATAAGTTAAGTAAACTTAAGTTATCAACATTGAAGTGGGAGTTGATAGGGGTTAGAGGATATGAAGGGGTGGGGTTCTTGTGGGCCCCACCACCCTCATAAACTCCCAAGGGAGGTTGGGTGGTTACCCAACTTCCATCAAGAACTAAACACTTAGAAAAAGATAGAAATTTGTAGAATAATTATAAAATAACTTCCACAATTTTTATCATCCACACTCGTGACAACGCAACTCCGGAACAGGAGTTCCTAAGCAAAAACCGGCGCTGCAGTTCGATTGGTTCCCTCGGAATTTGATTCCGGGCACTGGTTCAAAAGTTAGAAATTCCCGCTCGTTCGTTCATTGAACGTACCCGAGCCAAACTTCGAAAATTTATTCCGGGCACACCGGGCCTCGGAATCAGGTGCCGTCAGAAACCGCACTCTTGTAAAATTCCAAAGAAAAATAAGAAAAAATTTCCCTTGAATTTTATAGGTTTTTACAAGTTATACATAGGAGACAGTGTGTTTGAAATGAACAGATACACACAATGCTAAAATAGTAAACACGAGATCACAACAGAGTTACTAAATTAGAACAAGGTATAGAAAACTTAGTGTGTTGTGAAGTAAATCTCTCGAATCAATGGAAATAGAGAAAATGGTATTCAAATCCTCTTTTTGTAGTTGGCTCCAAAATAGAGTATCATGGTCTCTATAATATATCTTCCATCTTTGAAAAGGTATAGGTCTTTAATGTGAGGATGTTCAACGAGCTTTAACAGGTTGTTGCTTGTAAAGCATATTGTAAGCTCAAGAATCGAGTTCTTGTCCTTGAAAAATATTTCGTATTCACACAGTCTGTATTTTTGTTTTTGTAGTGCTATTTTTCAAGATAGTCTATAAATTTGATCTTATACTCCTTTTATAATTCATGTTCCACTAGGTAAGAAGATCTCCCCATGTACATGCACCTCATACTATCTGCGGATTGGCCTACTGACAACATGAACTAATGTCTGAAACATTAATTTGTTTAAATGTTACCATTAGAAATAAATTTGAATTAATAAATTTGAAATAGTTATTAATGACTACCAGTAAGTCATTTTCATTGGTCTTCCATCTTTCTTCTATTAGCATTGATGTGTCAGCATCAGTATGTTATCTTCATTTTTCCATCTTCGGTCTTTCATCTTCAGTGTGCCGAACATCAGTGTACCGAACATCGGTGTGTCGAACATCGGTGTGTCGAACATCGGTGTGTTGAACATCGGTGTGTCAATCATCGTTGTGTCGAACAAACTATCTGTTCCAGAGACTCTAAAAATATCATGAAGAAAAATATAAGAATACCCTTGTAAACATATTGATTTGTATATATATATAGGTTATTGACTTATTAATGTATAGTTATTTATGAAGAAATTTATTTACTTAGAGATATTAAATGGCCTAACATAGTAGAATATGTAGATTGACATTATTAGTGATTATAGAAACTACTATATCATAGAGGGTCCAACAAGGGTGATAATAAATATGATCATCTAATGTAAATCGTATCTGTCATTTGGGTCTTAATACTTTTTAATAAATCTATTTAATTCCTACTCATTGGGGAAAAAATCAATAAAAAATATGTTCCTATTATTTAGGAAATTTTATTTTTTATTTTGATACAATATTCTTGTTATTCATCCAAATAAAGGTTTAAAATATTCAATAGAACATGGAATGGGTGATAATCGTATTTCAATGTCACCTTAATTAATATTCCCAATTTACTTTTAATAATAGAATAAAATGATCCCGAAAAACAATGAAAATGTATTTTATCAACGATGAGAAACAACATGGGGTGCAATGATTATTTTTTTCATGAAGAAATATGGAACAATGTTACTCTATAGTTATTATCTATAACATAATAAGATCACTGTCATGAAAATTTATCCTCTACCTAATGTTGAAGACTTGTTTAATGAAATATGAGGAGATAAACACTTTTCCATGATTAGACTTCATTCTAGATATCATAAATTGAGGGTAATGAATAAGGATATTAATATTGTAGTTTAAAAAATAAGAATTGGATATAATTTGTATATTGTGACTCCATTTGGTCTTACTTATTCCCACATTATCTTTATAGATATTTATAATAGTGTCCTTTGATAATCCCTTCATCATCTTGAGGTAGTATTTAGATATGGATTTATTTTTTATTTATGTAGAATTGAAAATAATTAATAGCACTTGATAGTTGTGTATAAGACCATGAGTATGGAGATATTTTATTGAAAATATAACAATTTGAATATAGATATAAAATTTCTAATTTTTTGGTCATATTATCTCATGTGAGGGTATATTAGTTGATCCATGAAAGAAATAGGTTGTCAATGTTTTCCCATAATAACCAAATTGATTAAGATAGATTATTATTAATATAGATAGATATTATACATTATATAAATATAATTTATACAACAATTTAATCCACTCCAGGTGTTTAATCAGAAGAGAGCTAAATTCATTTGGACAAATGAATGTAAGAATATATCCAAGAACTGAGCACATGAATAGTTATTGCCCCAATGATTACTCTACCATGAATAACATAATGGTTTCTAATATATTTTTAAACATAAATTATGTGACTAATATGTGTTCACATATACAATTATATGTTTATAGAAAATAAATAATCACAATTGATGGTTATGAGAAAAATTAAACATGTCATGATTTTTAGTTAGATATGAAATTTATTTAATTAAATATATGATTTGTTATAATTAAGGATAATGGTTATATATATATACTAAATATAAAATATCAATGAATAATTTATCACAAAAAATATTTGATTATGATTCATAGAAGATGGTAAGATAAAATTAATTATTATGTGTAATAAATGCATTACCAACCTGTGAATGTGAACAAAGAGGTGGATGATATTTTTCGAAATGATAATGAAAATTTTTAAATAATGAAGATAATAATGATATAAAATTTATTGATATTCAATAATGGATCTTGCAATCACAGTGTAATGGAAAAATAGAATATATCTCAAAACTGTGTTACACCATCTATCTATTTGATGAATAATGTGGAAAATAATGATCTTATTGAGATCCAAAATATGTTGACTAATATTCCTATGGTCAACCATCATTTTTTATGGGATGACATGGCCCATGAATAATATTTTTTTCCCAAATGTGATATATTTGAATTCGAATTATTTGGATAAATATTGTTGTTTTTCATTCTCCAATCATCCTAGTAGCATAAAGAAGTATAGTGTTTTGAAATAGTAATATTGTGGGATAACATTATGATTTATATTGGAATATATTTTTCTCAATTCAGGTAATGTATGTATGATACGGATAATATATATAATTATAATTGTATTTAATACCCATTGCACATACGATAATGGAAAAGGAGAAACACCACCATTGATTTTCTCTTCGGAATCTCCAAAACATCTAAAGGGAAAAATTATATATTGGATTTTGTGATTAATCACTTAAAGTGAACTCAAAGAATTTCCATTAAAGAAGATTAATATATTTTCCAAAATACTATGATATAAATTATTTAATTTGATATATTTTATGGAGTATAACAATAAATTTTATCTAATCAAGATCTGAGTATTACTAAGATGATTTGGATAAGTGTTCAGTAGTATTTGGATATTGTGTAATGTTTTAGAAATAATTTTTTTCCTTGAAAAATTTAAAATATAAAATAAAACATAGAAGTCTTTATGTCACATTTATATCTTCCTCTTTGAATTTTGTTGTTGGTTGGGTTCATCATGGTCTATTGGTATAATTTTCTTCAAAAAATAGTTTTCACTCAAAAATTTATATGGATACTTATAAAGACCTATATCGACGGATGTGAAGAACTCCAATGTGTCTAAATGATGCTGGAGACAAAAATATATCGGGAGAAGGCCTACTTGAGGAAATGATATACAAGGTTAATGCTAATAATCACCATGTAAGGGAATCTCATATTCAAAAAGAATTTTTGGATGATATTCATCAAAAATATATATATTAAATTCAGTGACTACGTATTACATTGAATATCTCAATCTATGATGGAAATTTTATTTAGATGAAATATAAAACTAATCATTTATAATAAATATTCTTTATATTTTTTTATTGTATTAGCATTGTAGCTAATCGATTGGAACTTATAAAATATCATAATACATATTAGGGTGTAATCTATATATGTGTCCTAATTAAGTACATAATTGATCCTCCAATTTTACTAAACATTAGTTCACAACACAAAAGTATGATCATTAACATGTAGAATAACATGTGGATATTCAATATCATAAAGAGAATGTGATAAAAAAAAAGACTACTGACTAAGAAAATGTTTTGTAGTGTAACAATCAATTTTAGAATTCACATATGAATATGTTGATTTGGTGTGGGAGAAGTATATTACCATGAAATCATATATTAGCTTATAATATATGTTGATTTTAATAATTTTTATAGATAACGTATTTTCTATATTATAATCATTTAATAAAATCCACGTATGTTTTCTTCCTCTATCATGAACCAACATGGGTTGGCCTTGAACTTTTCAACTGTGTTGATTTGCGGCAGGGCCTGAGGGGAATTAACAATCCTCATGGGAAAGTGAAATGTTCCAAGGTAATAAATAGAGTAAATGGGAATTGTTTCAACCAATAAAATATACAAAACACAACAAAATTTAAAAAGAACAATCCAAGCTAATATTTATTTCCAAAATATTATATCATTTATATTTCAAAATAAATAAAAAAAAATCCAAAAAAACATGTGCGTGATAGAAAACTAGAACTTCCAGGATAAACCTAACATAGAGAAGCACCTATGTGAGAAACCAAGTGTCACTATCTAACACAACAGAAAACATCGACAGATGCGACTGAAGAAAACCTGGAACCGATAGGAAAAAAACCAGAAAACACTATAGGTATGTGTATTAAAACACTATAGGTAGTTGTTCTAAAATAATATATTCCCAATGTATATAGTTCAAATGAAAAATAATTTATTTATTATTTTGAAATAAAAATTTTAAACATAGGATTTTACATACATTAAATTTTAGAATAAACAAAACATGACCCACATCCCTCACAATTAAAAATAAGGCTCATTCATGAAGATATTTTAAGTTTATAGGAGATAAAGGTAAAGGAAACTGAACATGAAAAAAATACATTTTATCATAATAATTATAGTTGGGGAAGGCACTTTTAAATTTATATTATTTCTCACAAAACCCCAGAAGTAAAACTACACATTCACATTTTTCCAAAAGAACACCCAAAATGAAGAATAGGGGTGTATAGTGACATAATGGAGAAATGGATAGAAGTACTATTGTTAGAGAAATAAGGGAAACCATAGTAAATAATAGGAGAATTAGAACATACTAAATGCTTTACTCATCCTAAAGGCATTCCATAGTAGACTACATTATAATTACCTAATGCATGACCATCTCTCTACCTGGCCTGGTTCATAGTCTAGATACTACATCAATTAACCAATGTATCAACAATTTATGTCCCACTAGTTAGTACAATAAAAAAGTACAATGAAGAAAACATTATCTGAAATCCTATTTTCTATACCTGGTACCCATGCTATGTTTTTAAGGGTGTTTTCCGAATACATTATGAAATAATTCACACACATATATATAGTATCATACACTTCATCAACCAGAACCATTGCGGCCTCCTAAAGGATCATCCCATGCATTAATAAAGGAACCACATGGTTGGAGTCCCTTTCTGGGGATATTCCCACCCCTTTATCAATTAATTAGGTAATGGGTCCCTCCTAGATTGGTTTAATAGTGGAACCAATTCATGATGCCAAATAGAATATATAACACTATCACCTAGATAATTCATTTCATAAATAAATATTCACAACCCTTTTTGTAAAACACCAAACACCCTTCAACACCCAATAACATTTACAAATGAAAAGGGGGTATATCAAAAAGCACTTAATGAAAAAAATTCCTTTTAAAAACTCCAATCATCAGTTTTAATATAACCTATATATTTCAAAACCCCCAAAATTTTCATTAACATATAATAATGAGATAAAATTTTCAACCAAGACATCTAACAACCACATGGGGAAAAAAATACTTTCCAACCATTCCAGATAGTTACAAATCAAGGGAATTCCCACTAATTTCACAAGATTTAATTAATATATCAAAATTATATGTCCACATTACAATTAAATAAGGTGAAATGTTTTGGAAAACATTGTATTAATAAATGTAAAGGAAATATGCAATGGGGTCCTACATCAAGGAAAAAGAATCTTTTGGAATTTGGTGAGAATATTCAATCAATAATGGCCTGGACCATCCTGGTCCATTACACTGCCAAAAAACATCAGTTCCCCTGAAATGGGGGAACCAGTCACAATGGATGTGTGATGGTGGTGCTGGTCATGGTTGCACCTTTATGGTGGAACTATTTACTGTAGCACCTTTATGGTGGCATTGGTCATGGTTGAACTGTGATGAGGGCACCGTGATGGAGGAACTATGACTATGGAACCATGATGGTCAAAGACTGAAATAGTGGCACCACTTACGGTGTCCCACCATATCGGTGGCACCGTGACAATGGCACTGTGATGGTGGAAGGGTGACCGTGGCACCGTTTACATTGCCTCACCAAACGGTGTCACACTATTGTTTCTTTTTCTTGTCCTACTCCAGCAATGAATCTTTTGACATTAGAGTGATTTAATACCCCTTTCCATTCCATAAAAAGACAAAAATGATATCAAAAATTCCCAAAGATATGAGAGACCATTGAATTACCAAAACATGTGGCATTTTCTTTGGGGACGCACTGTTTTCCAGTACTTTTTAGTTCCTCCCCTATTACATGTTTTTGTATGTTTAAAGGCAACCCATTAAATCACCACCGTTATGGACATCTCTCTGAAGAGAATTATTAAATAAAATTTAATTCCTTCATGTGTAACCATCTAACCATGTGGCGAAACAACGATCCACCTTTAAATCTATTCAAAAATCATATCTCGTTACTCCATGATCACAACTTTTATCGCATAGATTCTTTGTTGTTATTAATATTCTTCTTGGTTGGTCACCTTTTCTTTACATGGTGCATGATGATTCCTCCTTCTCGATACTAGTGGTGCGCCTATATTGGTGCCTTTCCATATCACATTTGTATTCCTTAGAGTTCCTCACCAACATGTTGTTCATCCCTAGTTATTGGCGCGTAGAGAAAATCATAGATCATTGATCATCCAGGTAGGGTTCTTCCTTTGGCTCTTAATACTGTGTATCATGCGGGGCGGGTATGCTAATGCTTCTACAGAGATTGATGAAACCAAACCATAAAAATTATAATAAACATACTTTTATTGAATAAAGGGGTTTGTTTGATGTTTTTGTTGTACTTCTTTACCCTTTCTTATCTATTGTGAATTTTATGAGATTCATTCCACTGAAAATCATGGTCGATGGTGGTCTTTCCTTGTGCACTTCTGGACCCCACTCTTATGTGATGATTGAATAGCTGGTACATTGAAATTGGTTAATCACGTATTCTTTTTTGATTAAATGGATTTCTAGTGAACAAGAATACTTGTGTGATCACCCCTGTTAACCGAACAGAAAATAAGGAACTCAATGAATTGTGTGTTTAAATCGAGAAACACACATGCTCTATCTTTGTATTATGTGTGGTTATTTTACTTGATTTTTTTGGGTGACATGGATGGAGATTGGATCCCCTATTGTGGTGCAATTGTTTGTTGTGGATTTAAGGTCGTGTGGGCCATATGGTGGGGCTGGGTTTGCATCAGGTAATTAGAGATATCTTGCAGATCACTTTTTTTTGTTGTGACTATACATGTGAACTAGGTGTGAATACTCAAATTGATTCTAGATTGATTTTAGTTCATATTCATGTGGATATTCATTTTATCTTCCTATTAGTGGAGAATTATTTAAAATTTAACCACATGAATTTGATAACAAGAACGGGTTCAATGGGAAAATGTTTTTCAGGAATGAGTTGTGACTTGGATGTGGGTGTTGTGCTTTTTAAGAATGAATAGTTACAAGGGTGTTTGTGTATGGTTTTTTTGGAAGCCCTAGGTTGGGATGAGTAATTGATTAACTATATGTATAATTTAGTTCTTATGTTTCTTATTTGTGCCCCTAAAAAAGTTGATAAATTCAGGCCGAACACCCCCATTTCACAGGGGATGAAGTTTTTCCCAACACTCCTATGAGTGGATGGTTATTAGATTCGTTTTCTTCACCCTTTCCCAAGAATCACACGACTCATCGGGTAGGCTGTGACAGCCTGAGTTTTATTATAGCCCATGATTTTTCCGGCATGGTAGTTGTAGTGGTTGGCCCAGGTGTGTGCGAGCAGGTTGATTCTAAAGTGTCTTTAGGATGAGGACTAGGTATCTTTCAGGAATAGATATAGTTGTTCTAGACCATGTGTCTATGGGTGTTGATATTTGTGGTTGTTGTGGCCTAGGAGTGTGAAGGAGAGATGTGTGGTTGTATTTTCCCAGGTGTGTGTGGGTGGGGTATGGTAGTGGGACTGCAGGGAGAATGGCGGGGGAGTTCTGAAATGTAGGATGTATTCAATAACCTATGGGAAAGTGGTGTGGGATACCAAAACATAGGCGTGTTATTACTATTAAATTACTTGATTTTCATTATTTGGGTAGTGTTCCTTATAGAGGTTTCGATGGATAGTTTCCTTGCTAGGTGATTTGGTTATCTCTTTTTCACAGTGCATTAGAATGCCACCCAACTTGTTCACAAGAGCTTTTGGTGTTTCCTACTATG
This sequence comes from Viscum album, assembly GCA_963277665.1. Lineage (NCBI taxonomy): Eukaryota > Viridiplantae > Streptophyta > Magnoliopsida > Santalales > Viscaceae > Viscum > Viscum album. The sequence continues at coordinate 858,690,035 of OY728152.1, read as the reverse complement.
TATACCTATATACTCACACTACGTATATAAAAACTGATTTACAGAATCTAGGATGACATAGTGGATCGTGTCAGACCCTATTAGCTCAGTCACCAGGATTGTTGACATTACTGTTTTGTACTTTTCTTTAGGTACCGCCCTTTGGAGTTTTCATGTACATGTAGCACGTTATTATTAGAACTTTCATATGGGAATGGATTTTTTTGCATTACTTTTTCTTCAACATTTGGTGTTGGTGGGATTTACTATCTTATCTCATAATCCTACTAAATAAAAAGGGTAATGCCTTTGATTTTACTTGTGATTCATATACCCATGGTGCTAGTCTCCACTCTGTGGCCTATTTAAGGCATGTCTCGGGGGTCATTATCTCTCCTTCAACTTGAGGACGGAAGGGTTTGGAAATCTGTTGTCCCTTCCCTCGTCTTGGTGATGGTGGGTTGTGATAGAATGGTATCATATGGCGAGGGATAAGATGGAGTTTTGAGTTAGGAACTAAGGATTTCATGGGACAGTAGGTAAACATTGTAATGAAATCATGGCATGTGAAATAGTCTAGGGAAGATTGACTAGGACATGAGATTTTAGGGCCTCCCGTGATCCGATGCAAGTACTCTAGACCTTCCGAATGACCAAGTGAGGTTACACTGATTACATGGTAGAGACCATAAGAATGGTACAAGAATCATAATGACTTCTATTTATGGGTGTCTAGAGTACTATGGGGATATAAAATAAATGAATCTTTTAACAAAATTACAAACAATATTCTGTACTACATTGGCTTAGGCATTTCTTGTTTACCTGGAAACCATGGCACCCGGACGACGACCATGAGTAGTGCGGGGGATCGAGGCACGAGAGTCTGATTTATTGGATTAGTGGTGGGAAGATTGAGTAGAGGAGGAAAACTAGTGGAATAAGACGCTTCGTGCCTTTCAGCGACAGACCCATGGGAAGTACTAGGGCAGCATCTAGAAAATTGTGACAGAGAGATTTCTTGATGAGATGGTGATAGATCTCAACTTGATCTGGGCTCTAACGGAGTACTAGGTTCCTCTGGTTGTAATCCAGACGTAGGGAGCATCACGTCAGTGGGGTCACTCTATCTTGGTGAGAAGAGGGTGGCTGACGTTTCATGGGCTCACATCGAGAGGGGGTTCCAGGAAGAATTATTCTCATCCATGATCATTGATTAGAAGAGGCACGATATACTCGACCATCAACAGTGGAGTATGTCAGTGAGGGATCTAGGGATCATGTTTAAGGACCACCTTCACATTTCTCCGGACCTCTTTCTGGTTGTGGAGTCTTGTGTGAGACATTTAGAGTAGGCACTCCGACCTTCTCTTCAGTATGTTGTTACTCCCTTCATTGTACCAAAATACCTGGAGGTCTAGATGAAGTTATATGTGTTGGAGGGTATGTACGTGATGTGAGGTGTACTGTGAGAGGGGAGCTAGTTGGTATCCTCAAAGGGGAATCTTTCAGTAGCATGCCTCTAGCATTAGGGCCTTCCAGGTATCAGATAGGGGGAGGAAGCCCCATCAATTCTAGTTTTGTTCTCCCTGTCCTTTCCCCTTCTTTGCAGGACTAGGACTTAGTTGATTCATCTATGGATTTTGTGGGCATCTTCAGAATCACTTCCTAGACTGAGTGTAATACAGCGGGGGTGTGTAGGTTCTGTGCCCACCTCAGCAACATCCGTTTCTAGTAAGGTAATTTTAGCAGTAGCAGTAGGGAAAACAAGCTCCTGGTCCTCAGAGAGCATATATTGTAGGAGGAGGCCAACCTCATGGTTCTCCTTAGGGACCTCAACCAGGGCATGGTCGTGGAGGAGGTAGACATCTGAGAGGTTGAGGATATGGATGTGGGTAGTTTCACGCCACAGGGGAATTAGTTCTAGTGGGGCCAGAGGCCGTATGATTTATGATCAACAAGTTTAGTACTCATTCCTTTTCATTGTTTGATTCAGGTGATTCGAACCCATTTTTTGCACCCATTCTTGCCCATTCCATGGGTTTATACATAGAGAGACTTATTGTACCCCTGGTTTTGAGTACACGAGTAAGAGGTCAAACTCTCATGTCTCATGTCTTTCAGGGATGTAGACTGATGTTTGGACCACATAAGTCTAGTGAGGACCTTATTTTTCTATATATGAAGCCGTATAATGAAATTATAGGCAATAACTGGAAGTTCTCTATGTGTTTCGTTATCGACTACTTCTGGAGAAGGTTTGTGTTTTCATATATGGACAGATGACATGTGACTTTCATTGGTGAGTGGGGTTTCCAAGAGCGTAGCCTACGAGTGGAGCCCTTTCAATCCTTGTTATCTGAGATATTAGTGTAGTTAGCTAACTAGATGAAGGTAAAAGTTTCAGGAATTGTTTGTGAGTTCATAGACGTCTTCCTTGAAGAGGTGGTGACTCAACCCCCTCGATGTGATGTTGTGTTTTGGAAATACTTGCAACCCGGTGCCCATCCGATTTCAATGGCTCTCTATCAGAGGGAGCCTTATGAGTTTATGGAGTTACTTATTCAAATTGATGATCGGTTGAAGAATGGTTTTCTTCAACCATGTGTGTCACCATGTTGTGATCTAGTCTTGTTCGAAAATAAGTCAGATGGTGGTCTCGGGCAGTGTATAGACTACAGAAGTCTTAATCTAGTAGTGATCAAGAACTGTAACCGTATCCCAATGATAGATGACTTTATCAATCCGTTGAAGGAATCATGATGGTTCTCCATGATCAACCTGTGATCCGGATATCACCAGTTGAGGCTGATGGAGGGTGAAATCTTGAATACTTTCTTCAAGTGCATGTTTGGGACCTTTTAGATCATGGTCATTCCATTTGGCATTACGAATGCACTATCCATGTTCATGGGGTTCATGAACTCCATCTTCGGGGAATATAAGGACTGGTTCGTGGTCGTATTTATTGATGAAAACCTGGTATACTCAATATCAGGGGAGGATCACACCAAGCTTCTGAGAATGGTTTTTGAGGTCCTCCAACATCACCAGCTCTAGAGAATGTTGTCCAAGTGAAAGTTTTAGACCTGAGAGGTGAACTTACTTTGACATGTGGTGTTTGAGAATGGAATAGAAGTGGAACCATTTATGGTTGAAGTAGTTTTTTCCAGGGAAACACCCATGAATGTAGCATAGGTTAGTAGTTTCCTAGGTCTAGTAGGTTACTACCCGAGGTTAATGCCTAACGTCTCCCTAGATGTTGATCCATTAACATCCTTGACCAAGGAAAAAAAATTATATTTATTGAGAAGCGCCAGGAAACCTTCATATAACTAAAGGGGATGCTTGTTAGTGCCCCATTACTGAGGTTTCTAGAGGAAGGGGTGATATTTTAGGTGTTTTGTAATGCTTCATACCATGGATTGGGGTGTGTGTGGATGCTGCTGCAGGGGGTGTTATATTATGTATATAGGAAGTTACATCCCCATGAGAATAACTATGCCACCAAAAACATAGATCTTTCTATGGTTGTATTCTCACTAAATTTTTGGTGGCACTACCTCATCCAGTAAAGCTCTGTGGTCTTCCCATATAATAATAGATTGAGATATATCTTCTCATAGGGACACCTAAACTTGCTGAAGTGGAGGTGGTTGGATATTCATCAAGACAACGACATCAAAATTTCTTACACCTCAGGAATTGGGAATGTGTGGATGATAAGTTATTCATAGAAGGATGTAGTTTGAGAGTTGTAAGATTCATGGAAGGTTATGGAGGAGTTGGCTTCCATACACCTAGATGCAAGGGTGGAGTATGGTCGAGGCTATCTATTCCAGATGACAGTGTAGTCCTCTCTATTGCAGCAGGTGGATCATTCCTTATGGGGGGACTTAGAGGCTGATGTGATGCATGATCATGTTATCTAGGGTGATGCTCCAGGTCGATGGTTGGGAGACGAACATAATTGTATACTGTTTCGTAGAAAGTTGTTTGTCCTGGTGGAATGCGAAAGAGAGTTCTTGGTGAGTTCCACAACTAACCCCTGGTGGTACACCCAAGAGTTTTAATGATATAATGGGAATTGAGGGGTACGTTTTGGTAGCTTGGGATGAAGTAGTTAGTGGTAGAGTTCATGTCAAAGTGCCCCATCTATCAGCAGGTGAAGGCAGAACACTATGTCCAAGAGGTCTATTACAAACTTTACATGTCTCCGAGTGGAAGTGGGATGACATATCTTTGTATTTTTTCACGGGACTAACTAGTGTCCATAAAGTTTGTTATGCTATCTTCAGAGTGGTGGACTAACTGACAAAATTTGTTTCACTTCCTAGAAATCAAGTATTTGAGTGTGGTGGATGCCTTAGCATTGAGTTATGTGGAAGAAGTGGTGTGTTTCCTTGGATTTCCGACACCTGTGGTCTCCGATCGGGATACCATATTTACCTCATGTGTTAGTAAAGTATTTCAACATGTTTCTGGCACCCAGTTATGCTGCAACACTGCTTCGCATCCCCAATCAAAAGGGCTGATAGTGCACAAGATCCAAATTTTGGAGGATATGCTAAGGGAATGTGATTTGGAATTTTCTTGGGATCATGGGTACAACACTTTTTAATCGTAGAGATATCCTACAACAATAGCTATCACTCTACTATTGTCATGGATTCATTTGAAGCTTTGTATGGGAGGTCTTGTCGCTCACCCGTGTGATGGCATTGGTTGTTGAAGGAGGTGTTCATTGCCGGGAGGTAGAACAGAGCCCGACAGAGAAGAATTAGCTTACATGGTGGAGGATGAAAGAAGATTATGATCAGAATAAGTTATATGCCGATCATAGGAGGAGATCCTTGAATATTGAGGTCGGGGAACACATGTTCCTCAAGGTATCCCCTTAACGTGGACAACTATGGATTGGTAGGGTGAGTAAGCTTTAACCTCGATTCATCGGACCCATTGAGGTGTTGCAGTGGGTCATAGAAGAGGCTTATAAGCTGGCGCTAGCACCGTCGATACTGATAGTGCATGACATCTTCCATGTGTCTCATCTCCATCAGTATCAACACTATGATTCACATGTCCTCGACTAAGGAAGGATTTATATCTAGGATGATGTGAGATTCGTAGAGAGACCATTGGTGATCGAGGATCGTGTGGTGATGCTAATTTTTCAACAAACCATTCCCTTGGTTTGTGTGTGGTGGAGGAATGGTGGCCTTGATGATAGTACATTGGAATGAGTGGCCCAAATGTGTGCTCAGTACCTAGAAATGATTTTAGTTTTCTTATGTTCTATTTTGGTACTTGATTAAGATGCATTATTTGACTATGGGTGAAGAGTCTTTACTATGGGGAGGGGAGGACCTGTTCCCTAATCAATACACATTATTGTGGATGCGATTAAACCTATTTAGGTGAGTTAGTGCCGCCAAAAGTGGATAGTATATTGATATGGATGAATAGAATCCATAATCTCTATGTCTGGATGGAATGTCCTTTACATATTTATCTGGTTACTTGAGGGAGAGGTGTTCCTCGAGGTCGAGGTGGTTTTCTCTTGGGAGGTATCATTCCAGGTGGTTTTTTAGACCCATCTCTTTTCTTCGGGATTAGATCCGATTCATGAGGGTGAGAATTTATTGAGAGCTACCTGATGTAATGGCATGAACCCTCCTTGTACACTAAATTCAAAAAACAGTTGGTTCCCCTAAAACAGTGGCACCTGTCATGGTAAAAGCATGATGGTGGAGCCAGTTAGAGTCGCACGGTGATAGAGGCACCGGTCACATCATCACCTTGATGGTGGCACTGGTCACTGTGGCACTGTGATGTCCACACACCTATATGGTGGCCCCACATACATCTTCTCACTGAACCGATGACACTATGATGGGGAACTGTGATGGTGGCACCATGATCGTGGCACCATTTACGATGTCTCACCAAACGGTTCCCCACCACTGTTTCTTTTTCTAGTCCCACTCCTTCAATGTATCTTTTGATGTAATAGTGTTTTAATACCCCATTCAAAGCCATTAAAATCCCATAAATTTTATAAAAAACAACCCAAGAGTCGGACAAACCTTGACTTACCAAAACGTGTGGCTTTTTCCTCAGAGCCACACCCTTTTCCCATTATTTCCAGTTTTCCACTGTTAAACGTTTCCTCTATTAAAAATGAAACCATTTAACTCACAACCATTATGGCCACCTCTCCAATGAGAATTAATAAATAACAATTAATTCTATAATGTGTAACTGTCCAACGACATGGGGAATCCATGACACTCATTTAATTCCATTCAAAATTCATCTCTCATAACTCCAGGATCTCACCTTTTATCAAATTTGATTCTTTTTTCTTAATCCTCTTATTCTTGGCTGGTCTCTTTTCCATTCCACGGTGCATTTGGAGTATCCATTCCCGACACTGGTGGTGTGCCTATACTAGATCCTTTCTTGCTCACTCTTGGAGTCCATGGAGTTCCTCCCCTATAATTCACACATCCACAGTTCATGGTACATGGAGAATAACATCGATCATTGATCATCTAGGTAGGGTTCTTCTATCGTCTAACTTTACAGTGTATCATGCAGGTCTGGAATGCAATTGTTTCTATGGGGAATGATGAAACTGAACCTTAATGATGTTAATAAATAAAATTTTATAGAATTAATGGGTGTATTTGATAATGTTGTTGTTCTCTATTACCAATGATTATATGTTGTCAATTGTATGGGCTTCTGTCCATAGAAAATCATGTACGTTGGGGGTCTTTACTTTCACACTAATGGACCCATTCCTTGTTTGATGATTGAAATGATGTAAAATGGAAATTAGATAATAACATAACCATGTTTGATTAAATGGATGTCCATTGAACAAGATTCATCGTGTGATCACCCCGGTTAACCCAATAGAGAATAAGGAAGTCAATGAACGGTGTGTTTAAATTTGGAAACTCCCTTGTTCTGTCATGGTAATATGTGGGGTTATTCTTGTTGAATTATTCTTGGTGATAATTATTGGGATGGGATCCCATATTGTGGTGTACTTGTTGGTTGTGGATCTATGGCTGTGTGGGACCATAGGGTGGGGCATGGATTGTTTCTGGAACTTTGAGTGATCTCACAGATAACTTTTGTTGGTCTCACTTTACAAGAGAGTCAGGTGTGAATGATTAAATTTCTTCATGATTGTTTTTCCTTCCTTGTGTTGTGGAAATGTCTGTTAGTTGCACATTAGTGAAGAATTATTTAAAATTGAACCACATAAATGTGATTAAAAGAACAGGTTCAATGGGGATTTCCCCCAGAATTAGTTGTGACTTAGATGTGGGTGTTGTACTTTTTATGAATGAATAGTAAAGATGGTGTTAGTGTATGGGATGGTTTTGGAACCCCTATGTTGGGATGAGTAATTGTTTACATCTATGTATAATTCAGTTCTTCTGTTTCTTATTCGCACACCACTAAAGTTGAGCACTGCATACTATACACCCCCATTTTTTGGGGTAGGGTGTTTTTCGCAGCACTGTAAGGAGTGGATGGTTTTTAATTCCTTCATTTATCCATTTCCCAAGTAGCCCAAGACTATTCGAGAAGGTTGTGATTGCATGATGTCCATTATATCCCAATATTATTCGGGAAGGGTAGTTGTTGTGGTTGGCCCCGGGGTGTGTGGGTTGGTTGTTTTGAAATTGCCTTCATGATGAGGTCCATGTGTTTTCAGACATGGCAGTAGTTATTCTGGCCCAAGTGTCTTCGGGAGGGGTTACGTGTGGTTGGTGTGGACCAGTTGTGTGTGGTTGTGGTAGCCCAAGTGTGTGTGGGTGCGGTATGGTAGTGGGACTACGGTGAGAATGGTTCTGGATGACTGACACGTAATATGTCTTCAATAACTAGTCGGAAATTGGTGCATGGTACCCAAACATAGATGTGTTGTAACTATTAAATTACTAGAATTGCGCTATTTGGGGAGTGTGTCTTGTTGTGGTTTAGGTGGATAGTTTCCATTCTAGGTGATTTTGTTATCTTATTTTTCATGGGGCATTTGGATGCCTCCCAACTTGTTCACAAGAGCTTTTGGCTTTCCCTACTGAGTATACCTGTATATTCCCCTTATGTATATAAAACTACTTTCTGGTTTCCAGGAAGACATCGAGGACCATGCCAGACACTATTAGCTTTGATGTTGGGACCATTTACTTTGCGGGTTTTTAAATTTATTTTGGTAATTCCCTTTGGTGTTTTCTAGTAAATGTAGAACATAATTATTAGAATATGCATATGGGATTGGATTATTTTGGCTGTAAATTTTTTTACACTTTTTGTTGTTGTTGGGACTTAATATCTTATCTCTCGATACTACTAAATAAAAAGGTTAATTCCTTTCATTTTATGTGTGATTATTTACACTACGTGCAAGTTTCCTCATCAGGGCCTATTGAAGGCGGGTCTCAGGGGTCGTTATCTCTCCTTCAACTTGAGGAAGGAAGGGATTGGAAGTATTATTTCCCTTACCACATCTTGTAGAAGTATGTTCATGACACAATCGCACCACCACTATATCCAAGAGAGAATCAAACAAACATAAATCAACATGATTCAACCCAACACATAAGGATCCAACCTTAAAAATAAAACCCCAGCCACGTTGTTGAGGGAACCCCATGAAACTAGAAGTAAATTGTCATGACCCATCCCTTGGGGCCCATGCCATGAATGACCTATGCCAACATCTCAATGGAATGGGGATGAATACTAGTGCCTCTGGATTATCCTTTAAGTGCGAGACATTTTTCATGTACCTGTACACAGGCACACTCACATCCCAACCCCGAATTACTGAGATCAGAAACATACATGCAACTAAGAAACCAACTAAAATTAGAGGTACAAGTTGTATGTAAAATGGCCCAGAATAAAACCCAACCATAGAAGATATGAAAAATAGGGCGTAAAAAGTCTCATATAATCCATCTGTATAAATCCATACCGGATGTGTTTCTTATAGATGTTGGAGGAGCATGTCTTATCTGTCCGATCTCACTAGGAACCACCTAGTCTGGGACCACTGAGTTCTCTATCAATGCGTCAGTTGTCTTCCCAAGATACGACACTTCCGGGCATATCTTCTGTAGTGGTGAGTTATAGAACACTCAGTAGGGACAGCAAACAACAATGAATGACCACAAATGAAAAGATCATAATAAGAATTATCATATCACAAAGGTATAACCTAAATCTTAAAAATAATGATTATTAGTTGTAATGATGGAAATAATATACTATTGAGGGGCTCATCCATTCTAATTCACCGAGGTCTGTTGGGTAAATGTGGTCTACTCATCTACCAAGCCACCAAGGTCCTCTTGTCTACCCAACCACTATGATCCTCTCGTCTACTGGGCCACTGAGGTCTGCTCGCCAGTTGGGTGAATGAGTTATACTCGTCAATCGATCCACTATGGTCTTCTCGTCACTTCCTTCATGTCACAAATATCAACATGATTCACACTCATATTACGTTTGATTATAAAAGAATGTACTCTTCAACTGATCAATTATATACTAACTCCTAGAAAAACTCACTTGGTGTACGTCAAAAGGATTGTCTCATCACATGGGTCCCACCATCGGAAAAAATGTTTCAAACATTCGCATGTTTGGGATGTTACGGGTGTTTTTTCATAAAGGGGATAGTTGGTTATGGGATAGGTTGGACCTAGTCAGACCGAACCCACTTGACCCAAGTCCAACCTAACCCGGAAACTACCTAGACCGTTGGGCCTAGAACAGAATGATTGTTCCCTTGGTTCAACATATTAAATGGTCCAATCCACCAGTCGAGCTGGTCCAGTTTTAATGGGATGCGATAGGTGTTACAGGTTGTGATAAATTTCATGCTAGATAACTTCCCTCCAACTACGGGACACAATGCGATGTTCCTTTTCCTCTTGTGCCACTATTGGCTACTATCATCGGCCTAGATCTTTTTTTCACAGTGTATTCTATGGACCCCATTTGTAAGCTACCTCCACCACCTGTAACTTGTAGCCTCTGATCACCACCCCTAACTACTGTCGTGATCCATCCCCAAACACCCCCAACCCCCTACTTTCATGGTACGCCTCACCATGAACCACCCCTACACTGGCGTGACTGTTGATCCACCACCATCTATGCATTTCCCACAAAATCCTACTTTGATCCTCCCCCAATACTAGAGAAATCCATTGAAGCATTCCACATTTTACATTGTCTTATCCATTGGGATAACACATATATATTCCACTACGGTATCCTCAGAGATCATTGATTGCCAATGCCATGATCTTAAATTTTTTTTCTGGGTTAATGTGGTGGTGGTGTTTGAGGATTCATAAGAATTAGGGAGGTGGAAAAATGACATGAAAAACCAAGGAGGACAGATCAACCTATGTTAATTTTGACAATGATCCATCTACATAAGAATTTAAAGGTGTCTGAATAAGGAATTAAATCATATCACAGGGTCGAAATGGATCCACTATCCCCAATGTATATCCCCAAAATTAATCCCATCCCACATTTTGCATGAAATATCTTTGAATAATTTTATTCCTCAACTGATTCATTCTGGTCTTGTAGATTTAGAAATTAGTGAATATATATAAGTAAACAGACTTCCTACCTTAGTGTTGGATCATTCATAGAAAATGATCGCACCGATGTGTTCATTGTTCCATGATCTGCAACCTGCCATTGGGGTTGGTGATCCTTTGAATGATGGAAGAACAGAGGGAGTAATTTTTTCATCTTCACGGGATGTTCTTTGATCATCAATCACCAATGAAGAATCTATATGATTAGATAAATCCTCATCATTCAAACAATTAGACTTAGGTAATCCCATTAAATGGAGAAAACAAGTTTTTGCATTTCTATTATGCTATGTTGTAGCATCATTATACTGATTAATTTAGGAAACATAATTTTTGTTACATTGTAATGAAAATAAAAATTTAAATAAAATATAGAAAAAGTTTATTTTATTTTTCCTTAGAAAAATTCAAGTATAAAAATTTATTATAATTTCTGAAAATAATTTCTTCCCTTAACCTGTGAAGGTTGAGGTTAAGTCCATTACTAGTTAAAATTATCATTTTCGACACAACTGTGCCCTCATATTTTTTAATACGGGAAATCCATTTAGATGAAATCAAAACTATTCATGAATGCTATTTTAAATAATCTAAATAAAATTTAAATCAATTATTTCGGCCCTAGTGAGCCACAGAAGCATGTTTCGTCGGAACACTTATTCTTGAATTTATCCCATATAATTAAAAAATTACATGGACATTCTAGGACATTATATTAACCACACCATTATGGTAATTATGTCCTCAAAATAAAAAATGAGGGATAAAATTTGGGGGTATTGTGCTCGGATCTGAGCCTCCTGCACTAACGTGCTCTCATGGGGATTCCTGTGTTTCCACCGAACACGCACCAGAAGAATAAACCATCCACAAAGGACCCATTCCTTATAGAGTCTCAATATATATAGGAAACTCCACAAATGGAACTCCATCATTAATACCTACCTAGATTCAACAATGACGTGTGATGGATCATGCACTTACCTCCTCATTTGTGATGCGTAGAAACAATTATGCACCAGTAGCACCTGTGGGGGAGATCTAGGTAGTAAGACACCTCACAATCTCTACTCATAATTTAAAAAGTTTTAATGAACCTTGGTGATAGCTTGTTCCCTAGCCAAACCTCTTCAATCCCCATCAGTGTGAGACTCAAAAGAACACATGGTCTCCCTCCTCGAACTCAATGTCATCCATCTCATGTGGGAAGACGATTTATGCCTACTCTATGTAATCCTCATCTTATCCTAGATGAACTGAACCTTCTCAATGGTAGCCCATACCATCTATAGACCCATAAGTGTTCACTCCCATGGGTCTATCAAGCATAATAGTGACCTTCATGGTCACCTATACAACTCATCAGATGGTTACATACTAATGGTTTAGTGGTAGCTATTGTTGTATGAAAAATCCACCAGATGTAGGTTATCCTTTCAATTGAGCCCAAATTCCACGATACAAGAATGTAGAAGGTCCTCTAAACTTGGATAGTCCTCTCTTCCTAACCATCAGTCTAGGAGTGGAAAGTTGTGCTCAAGCGCAATAGACTCATGAATGCCTCTTACACTCCATTCCACTAGCGAGATGTAAAGAATGTGTCTCAATCTTCGACTATCATTGATGGTACTCCTCGTAGTCGATCTATCACATATATGTAGAGTTGTCACATGATATTTACTAAAACATTCCTCTAGATGGGTAGGATGTGGGATAACATGGTGAGTGGATCAAGAACCTACTAGATTGTACCATTCCCCCAAGATGCACAGGGTAATATCATCACAATGTCCATCGAGATGCCATCCCACTTCTACTTTGGCACTTTAAGCAGCTAAGACCAACCTGATGGGACCTGATTCTCTTCCAGCACATGATGACATGTGAGGCACCATGAAATGAAATCATCTACTACCTTCATAATCCCCGACCACCATTATTGATTTCAGAGGTCAATGTACATCATTTCTATTCCTACATGTACAACCAAAGGGGAGGTTTGTAACTCCCATAGAACCATCTCATGAAACTCCACTGTAATAAATGTGCAACCTTTAAATTGGATTATGTGCTCCCCACCAATCGAATAGCCATAAGGAGCATTTTTGAAGGATGACTGAGCATGTCGTACCTCACATTCATGATCCCCATGATGTGACTTAATCGATGTAGTTGTGGTGGAGTGATAACTATCCACTAAATATGAACATTTACAACTCCATCCATTAGGTATATCTTCATCATGACTTAAATATCTAAAACCTCACTAAAAAAATACATAGAAGATAACCAGTTGAGAACGACTTCTAAAATGTTTCCCTTCCCATGATTAAAGATTATCTTGATGTCATATTCTAGGATGAAATCTATCCACTGCAACTATCACAACATATGGTCTATCTAAGATAAGCTATACTATCTGCCTTTGTGTTTAGATTAGATGGTACCTTCTCACCCATTAAGTAGTGCCAACAAATATTCAAATCATAGACAATTTCTACTATCTCCTGGTCGTGGGTTGCATAACACTTCTCGTTCTTCCTCCACTAACTTGAACCAAGGGAAATCAATACTTTCCCCTACATCAGTAAACATCCAAAACTTGTCCATGACACATTGCAGAATACCAGATACCTAATTCCTTCCTCTCATAGTTCCAAAATGGGGGTACTCGTTAGTCTCTGCCTTAGGTCATGTAAACTATTCTGGAACTTCTAGATCCGCGCAAAGGGCTTCTCATTCCATGTCAATGAAGATAACATTTCAGATAAACTATTATATTTAGACATGAACCCTTATTAGTATACATTAAAAATAATGAATCTATGCACATTAGTCCTGCTCCATATGTTTGTAGCTTTCACTTACTCAGACACAAACTACACCGAGTTGTCATATATGAAGACCATCAAGAATCTATCAAGGTATTAATAAAATATCCTATTCATGATACCCAAGAACACTATTGAGGAATTGGTCATCCCTAAAGGCATCATCAAGAAAAAATATTTTCCATAATAATAATTGACAGTTGTCTTTGATACATCCTCGTCTTATGCAATAATCTTATGATATCATGATCTAAGGTCAATCATTGAGGACCATCTCACTCCCTTCAACTGATCAAGGTGGTCATCATTCCTTGGTAGTGTAATATTGTTCTTTACACTCATCTAATTTTGTCAGTGAAAGTTCATGCATAACCTCAAACTCTAATATTCCTTCTTGTAAATCAATATTGGGGCTTCCCATGGTGAAACAATGGGTCTCACAAACACCTTATTCTGAAAATTGTCCAATTGTACCCTCATTTTATGAATCTCCACAGGAGCGATCTGATAGGCTGTTGTTGATATCGATGCCATCCTAGGGTACCAATCGATGTAGATGAAAACATACCAATGATGGGGTAATACAAAAACATCCTTAGGAATGATTCCATCATACTCATCATCCACTATGGGAATGTGAGGACACTTCTTGTCCACTGCACCGAGGGTGAGGCTATCAAAATGATTAGTGATCAGCTACACCCTGTTCTAAAAAACTCCACCCCACACTGAAAGTGCTCCCTTCTCACCAATGAAGTAAAACATTTTCCATCCTTATAGAGACAATTCACTCTGTATCTAAAATAGTGGATCTGAGCATAAATTGTTGATAACTAGTCCATACCCATGATGATGTTGTAAGGAATTGATGTTACTACTATGAGATACCAACTAAAGATTTTAGCTACTAAAGTAATCTCACACTGCCAACACCCATGGGAAATCATTGAATCTCCTCCTATAGGAGTCTCTAATCGTAAGAAATGATCCAATGACTCCACTAGAATTTTAGAGCTCCGAACATGGTCTATGGCATGGAATGTGTGACTAGTACACGTGCCATTATGAACTAAGACAAATGTGGAGAAGACATATATTATACTTCTGATACCATTTTGTCACGATCCATCCCCCATGGCCTATGCTGCGACTACCCCATACCCACCTCCCAATGGTCAGGGCCTTGAAACTACTTTTGGTGGCTTTGTCCTGCAAGTGGGAGGCATTTTCTTTGTTCTTTACCACACACACACACAATCACAACCCCTACCAAAAATTCTAAAAAGGAAAACATGCATTCCACTAAGACAACCACTATAAGTAGAAGAACATGAAATATGTTAAATATAGTAGAATAAAAATCCAACATAAAAATTTCTTTAAACCAGGGAGTACAAGGTCAGGTATAATCTATCCAATGAAAACCCTTCATGAATGGTAGGTGTATAGTAAATGGTAGAATCCGTAGGAGCATGCCCCCTATCGGATCTCATTGGGCACCGCCTCATCCTAGAGATCTAAGAAAAATGTCAATGCATCGATAATCAGCACATCACACTACATTCTCAGGTAATGCTCTTGCTGGTGTTAGTTACACTATACTCAGGTGGACCTAAAATCAAACTATACAACCGTAATGTAAAAGTATATATTATGAATTGTCATCTCACACATGAATAACCCAAAATATAGAAAATAAAATTATCATCCATAAATATGAACATCATGTAAAACTATGGGACTCATCCACATTGATACCCTGAGGTCTGCCAGGACACTGGGGTCTGCTCTTCTTCGGGGCCACTATGATCCACTTGGCTACTGGGCCACTGAGGTCCTATCATCTATCAGGAAGATATGGTTATCTTAGCTACTAGTCCACTGAATTACACTCTTCATATAGGAAACTATGGTCCTATAATATTCCGGGGCATGTAGGATCGTTTTTCTATCTATCCCCTGATGTCTGCTCATCCTTTTCTTCACATCACACCCTGCTATAGGATTCCCACACACTGCTATCTTGATTAGAAGAGAATCAAATCCTTAAACCATTATAAGTATCCCAAAAACCACAAAACACATTTAGAGTATGATTAAAGTATTCTTCCATTTCAGGGTCCCAACACTCTAAACTGATCGTCAATCGAGTGTAGGGTTTTGAAGATATGGATGTTTTAGAAAATGGGGATGGTGGGGTCCAGGTCTGGTTTGACCTGCTAGGACTAACCCGACTCAACCTGACCTAGGATCTACAGACAATACTTGGATCTTTCTCGAATCAGATGGGCTATCGGTCTGGTCTAATGGTCCACGAGTCCATCCCATTGGGGAAGCTTACCCCGGTAAGGGTTTGGGCGTGCGCCACATCCCTCCCGCGATAGTTTCTACGGGTCGTTGCGGCAGTCTAGCTAGACCACTGCATTGAATATGGGTGACACGACGTAGCTCACTTTGTCTGCTCATGGAGTCACTGACTGTAGCTTGAATCCCTAATCCCTTACCTACGGCAGATGTCACATGCCTCCCCCCCAACGCGAGGATCCATCGATCCATTTGGCCTTCTACATCGTTGTGGCCATCGACCTGCGACCTCTAAATGCCCCGGCATATCTACATGGATCGTGGATTTCTAGATCTATGATCTTATACTTCCTTCCGAGTTGTTGTAATGGTGTACTTTAATAATTAATTAGAACAATGGATGTGAGAAACTCACATGAGCATCCAAGGTGGACAGATCGGGCCTTTTTCCTATCAACCTTGATCCATCCACATAAGAATTTAAAGGAATCTAAATGAAATATAAAATCAAATCACATGTTCGCCATGGATCACCTTCACCCAATGAATATCCCAAAAAATAATCCCATCCCACATTTAGCAATCAAGATCCATGAATCATTCTGCTCTTCAAATGAATGATTCTCATCGTGTAGATTTAGAAATGGGGAATGCAATTTAATTAAATAGATACCCTACCTCTTGGGGAATTCCAAGGTAAAAGGGACTTACATGATGGTTCAAATGGGAAATTTAACAATAATCGCTAAAAAATGGTTGTCCGGATGAAAAAATGTATGTGTAGGAGGCACCTAGGGTGGACTCAATTGAATTGGGAGGTAAGGGTGTCTTAGGTGGTCAAAATAGGAGATAGAGGAATGTTTTTTAAAAAATTTTGAAAATGTCGCATGATTAGTGTGCATGGTCTGTCAAACCATGATGATACCATGTTACTGCTACTACAGAGGAACATATCGACCACATGGCCTACCCATATGGTATGACTAAATATGTAGTTGCTACTACATCACCTAGGATCTTCCACATGGTTACATATGATATGGTGCATAGTTACCAATAACATTGCGCTAACCATGTTCTATGGGTTTTCCACCCCAAACAACCATTTTAAAAAAATCTCTAGGGGAAAACAAATCAAGAAATCTAGTACAAAAATGGATGAAAATAGTATTTGAAAAATAAAAATTCATCAAACCTAGTTCATGAGAATAGAGACAGAGACCAAACATTAACTGGAAGCAATGATGAATTTCAAAACCCAGTTGTGACAATTATCCCCAACATTACACATTACAGACACAAAAATTAAACCTAAGGATTAAACAGAATGAAAAAACCACAACGACCATACAACTCAAGGAGTGTCATCACAATTAACTTAAGTAGTTATTTAAAAAACACTACCAAATATAAATGGTTAAATGAAAGAATGTTGGAGACCAACACATAACCCTCACTATGTTCCACCCACCAAAAATGATTAAGAACCTCTAGTTGATTGGTTCAAGGAATATAAAACCATTATTGATAAAAAATCAACCTCAAAACATAAGCACCATTTACATAAACATTATGAACTCAAACTATATACCCCAAAACATGAACATTCATAAACAACATCCCCCAAATATATTTTTTACTTTTATTAAAAAAGTTGGAAACACATCCATCACAACCGCTACTCAAATGATGAACATAAAATGTAGTTGTTCCAGGTAGGACCACCCACTGTCTACTAAAACAATGAAAATAACCAAGATGTCGACATAGTGAATCATGAATGAACTCTCAACAAAAATTGACTTGATCCAACTGCATTCTTTCATAATAGTATTTCAATGAGACCGACAAAGGGTCTCCCCACCGTAAGAATTGTTGAGATAAAATAAACTTGAAAACAATACCACATAAACCATGGAATCCCATGAAAAGCGTAGTGGGAGGGTTTATATAATGGACAATAAAAACAATGAAACCATACTCCAACAAATCAAAATCCCCTAAGTAACCCCCAAAAAACCAAAACAATTTAGCACAATCATGAAGAACGGTCCATAAGAAGGATTCCTATATTCAATGGAACATAACCAATAAGTTATTAAGGAAATGTAGAAACTATTACTTATTATACAAAAGGAGAAAAAACATACACCCATATAGTTCACAAAGTGGAAACAAGGTACCCATGCCAGCTTCCACCAAATAGAACAACTGAAAATAAGATTACAATGCAGGATGATTAAACTACCTCCACTTCCCACACAGAGAATATAACATAAATCTAATACATTCCACACCATTGGGGTTCCTTTAACTATGAGAAATCTTCACATCGGCACCAAAATATGGTTCTTGAAATATTGATTCATCTTATGACTCATAATCAGGCATTAAAAACCCCATTACAAAACATGCAGACCAAATAATTACTAAAAAACATCCATTTAAATAGGAGTTCAATAGGATTTAGGAAATACCATTATTAAAAATTAATGATATAGGAACCTACACTAAATGACACTAAAAAATACTATAACAACTACATAATCTACAACAATAGAGACCCATAACAACCCTTAAATAGTTCCCAACTCCTGAAAATAGGCTGGGGGTCCTTCAAAGAGTCAGATAAAGCATCATGATTCTTCATTGAAACACACTGAAAAAATATCATTAGGTGACCTAGGGATCCCAATTTGAGGTAGGATGTTGGAAATCACAGCAATTAAGGTCTAATATGAACATAAATTCCACACTAAAAGCATGTCACAACATTGTGCCTTAAAGAGCATGAAAATAAGCCTAAAGGCCTCTTTATTCACATACCATCACTGGCAGCATCCAGCCACTACCCATTCTTCTCACTGGAGTACTCTTCACCATTTCCAGAGACCAAAGGAAGACAAAAAATTCCAATCCCTCCATGTAATACACATTCATCACGAGTTTCTTGCCTCACGACAAAATAGAAGGTTGTTATGATGAGCTATTCCACCTTCATCTATAGCTCATGATGAAGCTCGAGCTCGAAATAATGAGTTACTAAGAGATCGTATCCAACATAAAATGTTTCATATAGAGATAGGTCAATGATGTTGATTTCCAACACTGAACCATTACATTGGTGAAGTTCACCAAACTCCATCCTCTTCATCACCATAATCATCTCAGAGAAGTACGTTGGATGATCAAATACTTGATGAACACCCATGTGAGATCTTTATGAGAAATGATTTGAAACAATTCCTTCTACAATTTCTAGGCTGGCCCTTTTAATATAATGGTGGAAAACATTACCTTCAATGTCTTTGGAAACTTGAGGAAACATAATTCCCTCTCAATAATCAGCATCAACATGACTTTCTATAGTGTATCCACTTCACCATTGAAAAGCGGTGGATTTAAAATTCAAAACAAAATAACATAGTGTATGGGTTGATCAACTAGAGAATTCACTATAAATGTACCACCCAAATCTGTATATTCGGTATCACTAAAACCTTTTTGGGTGTGGGCACTAAGAAACCAAAGAAAACATTGAACAAAATCAAAACCAATCCAACAATATGAATCCTACACATTGAACATTAAAAAAGGAACATTATTTCCCCAAATACAAGGGTCATTGAACACCACCACATTCTATAAAAACTTCTTATTTCACATTAAAATAGATTCTGTTGAAAATAAGAATGAAATAATACTTCACCCACCCATTGTATCCCATTGAAATCCCCCACGAACATTTTGATGCCATACCAGGCACCTGACCATTATCACATAAATATATATTCATGTGGTCTCTCAGAGAAACACAAAAGGTAAAATATTTAACTCACTCTTCCTTTTAAAATCCCTCTGTGCTCTTTTCAAAATCCTCTATCCCAAAAAATTGTAAATCCCATCAAAATTTCACAGAACCCCTTTCAATAAAAATATCACCATTTAGTAAAAACCCATTTTTGATATTTTCATGTCAAATCTACATCATTTCATTAATTTTAAAAAATTTAGAAATATTCCCAAAAATTTAACAACCACTTAGTAAAATCCATTTTCATTTTACATCAAAAATTCATCTCCACAAAATTCATTTTTAAATATACCAAAACAATTTCATTTCTATTTTAAATTATATTTTTCACATTTTTAAAACAATACATTTAAAAACAATTTTCAGAATTAGTGAAGATCCAGATGATTCACAAGAGGAATATACCATTAGTGAGTGACTCATCAATATTTTTTCCAGACATATTATAGTCTTGATTAAATCATGGAGAGAATTCGAAGGTAGTTTTCCCCTACGCATCTTGGCTTTCCAAACCCTATGAGATCACGAAGGCCAATACCCAACTCCCTTTTTATTCCCAATCCAAAACAACCCATACGAACTGAAGTCACTAAGGAACTCAAACATCCCATGGTATCTTGAGGTTTGGAAGAAGACATCGTTTATAAAGCTCTTATCACACTTACACCTCGAGCCCAAAAATCCTAATACTACTACATTGAAATCCCAAGTAATAATGGGCGCACAGAAAGAATATTCCACAAAAGATATGACCTACTCTAATAACATTTTTTCACCAACTAACATGGGTCGATGCTGAAACAGACAACAGATCTGATCTGCGGCAAGACCAAAGTGGCCTTCCTAATGCTATAGGGTTAGAGACTAGATACAAGAGAATAAATATAGGAAATGGGAATGGATTCACCCTATAAAACATACAAGTATTGAATAATAAAAATTAAAAATTAGAAAAAAAATTATTTACAAAACCATCTATTATATACACTTCCAAATAATGAGACAACAAACTAGATAAAAAAACAACACATAAACAAAACCAGAATATCTACGATGACACTAACAGAAAATAGAACCTCTATATGTCCCCAAGGGTTACACTTTCACTAAATCCCCACCATCACATGTGGCAGCTGAACCAAAGCTAAACCTATAAGAGAAAATAAAAATAAGAAAACACTATTGGATTAAGTATTGAAATTTATTTGGTAGTCAAATACTACTCTATTCACAATTAATATCCTTTCAATAAATCATCATTTATTTTTAGGTTTTAAATTATAATTATTTTGATATGGTTTTACCATATCTTACATTTCAAAATTAACAAAACCTGACCCAATTCCATCATAGTTAAAAATAAGGGTCATTTGTGGAGACATGTTTTGTTCGTAGGGTAGAAGGATAAAGGGAGTTGAATATTAAAAAAATAATTTTGTTTGTTATAATGTGAAGTAGGGAACATATTTTTTCTTTCATAGTGTTTTCTGTAAAAATTATTTAGCAAATGTAAACATTCTAAATTTTCCAAAAAAATCCAAATCTAAGAAAAAGGGAGTATAAACATTGAATGAGGAAAATAGATAATGATACAATGGTCATAGAAACACGATAACACCATGGAACTTAGAGGAGAACTAGAACATACTATAAATGTTACTCATCATGAAGGTATTCCATAATTGATGTCATAATAATTCCCTAAACCCTAACCATCCCCTATAATTCCCGATCAAGTGGCTCGATCCCTTAGCAAAAAACCCAAGTATCCACCTTCTATGGGCCACAATCTAGTACAATAAAATACACTAATGCCGAGAACTATTTCAGAAATCATATCTTCTATCATTAGTTTCTATGCTATGTTTGTAAGGGGGTGTGACAAACAATAAAAGAAACAAGTCACACAAATATATACACTATTACACACTCCCACAACCAGTAACACCCAATCCTCCGTAAGGAGAAACCCTAGCCTTATAGAATGAATCACATTAGTGGAGTCCCGTTTTAAGGAAATTACAACCCATTTATCCATAAAATAGGTAATATATCCCTCCAATAGGGGTTTTTAGGGAACCAATTCTAGATTCCAAAGGGGCTTTATAACGTATTCAAAAAACAGTTAGTTCCCTAAATAACCATACACAATCATTTTTTAGAACCCAATCCATCCTTGTAAACCAAAACACAATTACAATGGCCAAAGGGGGTTATACAGAAGAACATAATGTGAAAACCCCCATTAAAAAAAATCCAATAACCATTTTTAACATCACCAATACATTTATAAAGACCAAAACATGTATTTAAAACCCATTAATAAATTAAAAGTGTCAAACATTCCATATAAAAGCATCATGGGGTGAATATCCTTTCTAACCATTCTGTAAAATCACAAAACATGGGAAACTCAAATAAATATGGTGTGTAACATCTATCACACAACCATAACACCCATGGGAGACTCAAACCTACTGAACACAATCAGATTGAACAAAATATTTATGGATCCTACACTAAAAATCCAAACCCTAGCTGAGGGAGAGATGGGGAACAATGAAAAAAAAGAAAAAACTAGAAAGGATGGTGATAGCATGGGTGATATGAATTATAAGATGATACAGTGGGAGAACTCAAAAAAAATGCCAAAAAAAATAAAGGTCTAGATGATCTCTCGTAAGGGGAGGAAGAAAATTAGGTTAGATGAAATAGAATGGGGGTATTTCAGTGGGTTTTTTGGTGTAAAAACATGGAAGAGAGAATATATTTTATAAAAAATATGGATAGGCCACACAGTTAGTCCCCACGGTCTTTCAATCCATGCAGCTACAATGTTACTGTTATATCCATGGAATATATCGATTGCACGAAATACCCACATGGTGTGACTAATATTGCGTTAGTCATTTGGTAGTTCTTTTCTCATATCAGAGCTTCCACACTATTACATGGTCCATGACACATGTTTACTACTAATCATTGACAAACTGTGAACCATGGAATTTCCACCCCAAATATACCCATTTTCACGAAAGCCCAAGGGAAATAACCATGAATAATTCTATTCCATGATTGTATGAAAATAAAATCCAAAAAATTCAAAATTATTACACCATGTTCCTAAGAAAAGAGAGAGATTTGAAACCTAATCCAAAACCAATGATGAATTTCAAATCCTGTGTATGACACCCTCCTTAATTAATGAACACCCGTTCGTTCTCTTCTTCAATGAACATTGATCATTAATGATCGACCATAACCTATCATAGTCCATTATAAACAACCATAGAAAAAAATTGATGTAATTTTCATCCAAAATTACCAAACCATGAATAATGATGTTGATATCTACTGGAGTCCATTCTAAGAGGTGGTAATCACCTTAACTAATCACATTCATTTTACTTCTACTATTTCTAAATATAAATCCCTAGTATTTATAAAAAACGTAAATTCATCATCCTAAAAAAACAAAAAAAATTATAATGTCTATGAATCCACCAATACACACTATCATTCATATCAAATTCAAAGGGAATGTGTTTCTAGTTCATATATAAATCTTATTGTCTCTAAAAAGTGTTAAATTTCATTTTTCATCAATATATTTTATTGATGTGGATAATTATTGATTTAATGTGTCTATATATATATATATGTATGGAATGAATTAAATATTAATATTTTTAACTTTTAATAACATATTTACCATATTAACTTCTAATAATTTGGGAAATGATAATGTATCTCATGCGAATGTGTGGACTACCACCTCCACAAAGAGATGTGATTCATTTTTCCATTATACTTTACATCGATGATATTATGGATGGATTTCTTGAATATATATGATTTATATGATTTATATTATATATTAATTAATATTTTAATTAAATATAATATATACCATTATTTATTTCTATACACCAAAATTGAAAACATCGTTTACACATACGTACAAATTACTTTCTTTATGAATAGTGTAAATTATTTTTAAATCAACAATTTTCATTATATAAATCTAAATAGATATATATTTAATATATATAAAATTCATATCATGATAAAAAAATCATTATATTATTGTAGAAATATAGAGGTTCACATATTGATACAACTGAACCAAAACATACATGAAAAACGAAGATATTATTACATGTAAAAGTTATTTTTATAAAGAATTATATGTAAAATAGTGAAAAAATGTTATAGTTAAATTATTTATGGTTTGATATATATGATTTTGTTTCTATAAAAAATTTATAGTAAAAAAATATTTATTAACTGGAGGTTCAAAAAATAGTGATGAATGTCAGACCTGAGATATGGGTTTGATTTAATAATCCCATTATTTATTGTAAATTTTATGATTAGTTTTTTATGATGAAATAATATGAAATAAATTTTATGAGTTTCATGAATTTAATTCCTCTCCTGTTATTTTTATAAAATAAATGGATTCCTATATGTTTCCACTATTCATGTACTTAAGAGACTAAATGGATGATTTTAAGAAAAAACATCATTATTTTTATATTCATTGAAAAAATTATTTACCATGACCATGTTTATTAAAAATATTTTTAATTTTTTTATCTTCTCAAATAGTTTTTTAATATAATTTTTTCTCGTGATATTATTTTAATAAAATATTTTTAATAGATTCATATTTATATTTTCCAAATGAGTTACATTTGGAATTTTTGGAAAAATTATTAATGGAATGTTTTATTTTTACATAAATGGAATGAAGATAGTTACCATGATGGTAGAAGCTTTTTTACATTGAACATTACATTAAAATACTAATTTATATTCTCAAGGAAAATGTTTTCAAAAATACATTAAATATTTTTATAATATAATTATTTTATTTCAAAAGGATAAATTTATTTTCCTAAAGAGTGATTCAATGGTATTTTAATGGTATTTCTATTCATCAATGAAAAAAAACATAATATCGCTTAATAATTACTGGTTAAATGATCTAGGAATACCATTCATAATATTTTTCTACATTGTTTATGTTAATAATTTTATGATGTTTATGTTCCATGTTCAATTTCAATGTAATTTTTTAGGATTAAATTATTTTCTATCCCAATTTATTTTCAACTCGTGATACTATGATTAAATTATTATGTAAGTAATTTATTTTCAATGCGTTCAAATATGATTATTATTTTATTATATTGTGAAACATTAATTTGTAAATTTAATTATTTTATGGGTTAGAACCACAACTCCTTGCAATTAATTGTGTCATTGTTGAAATCATTTAATATAAAAAGTTTATGGAAGGGGAATGAACCTAGTTCAATAAGGTAATTTTTCTTCTACGATCGTCTCAGTAGTGATCCATGACGACTATTATGGATTAGTTTGTGAAAATATTCCATAGTTGTTATCATGTAAATGAGAATTTACTATTGTGTAAATTATTATCTATGGTTATGTTTATTTGATAAAAAATTTTCTTATTCCTATGGAATTCTCTTATGGTTCAGATTATTTGATAATTTAATGATTTTTATTGATATTAAAGTATCTCTTCCATGATTAATGAGTATAATCATTGATATGAGGGGTAATATTTTTAAAATGTGCTTTTTAAATTTTCATACAATTGTAACCATGTTTTATTTATTTGATCCCTCACACCTCACATGAATATCCTAAAATATGTATATATCTCACCCTTTACTATGATTCCCTTTTAGAGGTTCAGAATAATGTTGTTATGTATTATTTTTCCATTAAGGGTTCTAATTATGAAAAAAAATTTATTGTATTATGAAGTTCATTTATAAACTAGTTGTTTATGTATTTTTATTTAATAAGATACAGTGTTATTAATTTTTTAGCATATATTGTTTCTCAATGTAATGAATATTCCTCTAATAAATTTTAATCTCCAATTATGATGAGTCAATGTCACTATAATATAAATCACATCATTAGATTATACCACATCTAATACTATGTGTGTTTAGGAGCATAAAGATATTTAGGAGTTCATTATAGAGATATATATAATGATTTTTCACTTTATTCTCATGATGATTTATTATAGGAATAGTTACCCAAAAAAACAATTCCACATGATCATTTGGTTGTGATTATTTGATGATTATATTAAATGAAATGTAATGAATATTTTCATTCAATATTTCACTATAGTTAGTATCATATAAATTTATAGTAATATTATGGAACTAGAAAATGATAATATTAATTAAAGAACCCTAGAGAGATATCCATATATAGGAAAATGTCCTAATAATTTTAAAATGTATAGAGAAAGTGGTTTCCAAGAAATTGGTACTTTTTTGCATTATAAAATTTGATGTGGTTATACGTAACTAAGTGTAATATACCCAAATTTATAGTAAGGCATTTAATTCACCTATACACGTTTGATAATAAAATGCCCTTATGTCACACCTAGTTTGTCACTCCTAGGGTATATGATCTCAAAAAATTAAAAACTCATTTTGAACCACTATAATGGACACTAATAGATTGTTTGGCTATAAACAATAATAAAATATTATTTTGGATAACTATTATTGAATCCAAGAGACTCATCAATGAGGATATATATGTTAATTATATGTTACTAGTTATATTATTATAGTTTCCTAGTAATTTTTTTATTTTAATTTATTTTCATCCAAAAGTCAATTTTTGATATAACCATATATTAGATACAGAATTAAATATAAAAATATTTTCTCATCAAAAAACATAAATTTACTTTATGATTTTATTTTAAAACATTCATAAACAAATATCATGTTTATTATAACAATTAGAAAACCACCTCACAATAAAGATGTTGAGTTGACTGTGAGATCAAAAAACATTGTAATTATTTCATATATAGTAGATAACTCCACCCTGATCAATTATTTTTTCAATAATGTTCTATAAAATCAAATCATATGTTAATTAGTATAATTTTATTCTATATTGGCACATATTCAATGTACTTATATAATTAAAACATTGATTTTATGAAGAAGGGGAGAACTTGTCACATCCTGAGTTATACTAAAATTCTATATGGGTGTAATAAGTAGAGGGAATATCCTTTAAAATATTATTATTAAAAATTTATGCTATTTACTTATGAATATGTACATATATATATAATAATTATGTCAAAAGAGAGAATCATGCCGGAGGTCATGCTTATTTTGAGGGACTATAATGATGTACTCATATGAGAGATTCCCTTTAATTATCCTGAATGATTTTTTTTCTAAATTTATCATATTCAAGAATATCTATTCATATAAAAAAATACATGCAACATGGAAACAATTTTGTTGGATATACTGATGATGCAGTTGCAAGATAATCTAAATGATGGATTTATATGCCTAATTTTTTTCAACATGTGGTGGGATGATCCTTTTAATAATGGAGAATTATATATAAATAATCCCATTAACTAATTATCATAATAATAGAAAGATAACCATAATGATCATGTATTCCCTTCCAAATATTGATTAGTTGTTTGACCATATATATTGGTCCTATTATATATCTATGGTGGACCTCTGGTTGAGATATCACTAATGAAATTTGAAGAAGTAATATATTCTGAATACTACCTCTCAGAAAAGTTATGGAGACTATGTGTTCATTTTTAATACCACCAGACTCACTAATTCTATATTAATATTTATGGAATTTAATAATTTTTACATTACTGATTAATATAGAAAAAAATTCACCATTAATGAAGATATTCTAAAATAATATAATAAAAATGAGGATCATTAGAACTATTTGAATCATACAAAAACAAAATATTAAACAGTATTCCATATTATAATTAACATAAATATAAAGTTAATTTAGTAATTTATCACCAGTAAAGGGTTATTTTAGTATCCTTCTGCAAAGAATAAATTTTAGGAGTGTCCAAGAACCATGCCTATAATTATGATCAACAGTTTCCTTGTACTAGCTGGGTTTTTTTAATTATTGTTTATAATACGATCATAATATTGAAATCATTTCACAAGATGAATAAAAAAGGAACAATTTTTTTCTTGACCAATTTATTTTTATAGGTATTCTTGTAATAGAATATATAATTATAACTACAACACTGTTCACACAACCCTTAAAATGGGGAGCTTTTTTTATATAACATTATTGAAATGATGGGTTTGAGTAGTTTATATATGAAAATAGTAAATGTGATAGAATATTAATCAAGGTATATGAGAGATCATGAGTATTTTTGTACAACACATGACACGAAGATGCATATAATGGTAAGAGAAATAAAAAGTGAGAGACATTATATTAATCAGGAGAAGTATAAGATATATACAGGTCATGAGAAAATCAAATATATATTCACCAAGAAGTATATTAATATATTACAGTGAAAATGGTTGTATCCTATCATTAATTATGACTTCTCAATCCATTACTACACTAGGAATGAAAAATAATGTGGCAGAAGAAAAAAGTGGAATGAATCCTAAAACCATAAAAATAATGATAATTGAGATTGATACAATATTCTCAAAAATTACATAGATGGAAATATATTTCTTAAAGGAAAGAGAAATATTACAACAAGTAGAAAAATTTTTATCAACTATCCATTATAAGATTGATTTTTTACATTACGGAGAATGATATAGAAAAAAATATAAAGGATATTCCAAGAGGAAAAAAAATCATTGTTCTATATTCATGATGAATAATTTTTATATATTTGATCCTGAATATGCATACCATAATATCCTATGGTATACAATGATCTCCTCAATAATTCACATAACATATACTTCTACACCCCCAATAAGAGAAATAATATGTATTGTGTTCTATAGAAGAATTATTGTTGGGATAATATCAAGAATAGATCATAAAATATATATGAATGTTCCTTGTATTTACACAATTGATGATAGGAATGAAAAAGTGATAAGGATTACGTGTAAGATCCAATTTTTTCCATGTATGTATCTCTATATGGGTTTCTTTAACATTTCATCTATGAAATTATATCCTCACCAATAAAAAAACATCCAAAACTAAAGAGTATCCTTAGGGAGATATTTGTTTAAGAAAATGACTTATTGTTCATCATATATGCATGTTTTAATTAATTAATTATTGTTATAAATGGTATAAGTGTTTCAGGGGTTCTATATATATTGATAATCCAAAAAGGGGTATTGATTTTTTTAAAGGGTAAATGGTCCGAAACACAATCTTCAAAACATTTACATGATATGTTAATACTACATATTGTGTAATATTTATGTGTTTTAATAAAAAACTCAATTGAAATGGATTTTTCAGAATATCCCATTAAAAATATTTTCATGTTGTGTAACAATGTTGCATGATATGAAATTACATAACCTTATATTTTAATAAATTTCAGTCACTATGTTTTCTTTTTAAATCACAACAACTACCAATTTTCATCCCTTGGGCACCTTCCAAGAGAATTTTGTGTTCCATAAATCCTTCCAGAAATCTCGATAATTCCGTTGATACCTTTTATGTGGTTTTGGTCTTGTTTATCCCTTATCATCCTTATATATAAAACAATTTTAGTGAAATCCTTTCATTTTTTGAATTGATGGTTTTCATATTGATCATTTTTTATATAGGATTCTATTGGTGATAATCCACACCTTCTTCCTAATGATCATTTTCTATTTGAAACATTGATGGATTGTTAGGTAAAGACTTGAGTTATAAATATTAACCCTAGGTTTTGATAATTGACATATTTATGCAATATTCTTATTATTCTAAAGTTGTGTGTTCTAAAATAAATTATTAAATGAATGTGATCATTCCATGGTGTCATTTCTTCAATGGTATTTTAACCTGGTTTATGGCTAGTAGTTGTGTTAGTGGACCATGAATATAATTGAGTTGGATAATAGCTTAAAGTGTTTTTTTCATGACATGAGACCATAGTATATTTCAGGACATATAATCTATAAGATGCCGATTATTTCATACTATTATTAATTCAAATTAATTAGAATTTAATGGAATGTGGTATGAGAAAGATGGAATGGTATCCAAATAAGTAACCATTGAAATTTAGGATGTGATATTGTGATATATATGATGTATGATAGGATGTTGGTTCCTTGATGAAATTCTTATTTACCATTCTTGGCACTGGAACAAACACACTTATATGTTGTAATTCTGGTATTGAGTGGGCTCAACCCCTCCCATTTTGTAATTCTTATAGATTGAAGGATCTATAGAATTACATAACGTAAAACTTTTTGGTATTTTTCATTTATATTTTAATTCTTAATGGGATTTGACCAATACTTTTGTCACTATAACATGGTTATGTGGTGGGTTTTTGTATGTTTTTAATATGTTCTATAAGATATTATATAATGGTGCTAAATCAAACTATTTTTCTATGGTTATAACATTATTGATGGCTTAGTTGTAAGACATGATAAATGATATTCTGGAATAGAGCCAAAGGAGGTTGTTGTTGTATTTTATTAATTGATGAATTAATTAAAACAGCTATTTATTGCATCATTTTATACACTTCTTATCAAAATAGTTAATTTATTAATGGTGGTGTTGACCTGCAATGTTATACACAAACATTATTCAAGACAACATTTGGTACCCATACATATTATATATATTCAGGATTAGACATTAGAAAAGGTAATTTTTTTGATGGATTACATGCTCGATGGGGAGAAGTATGAAAGTGGGACCAATATGGGGTTTTGGAATTGGGAATTTTATGTAATTATGATTTTCTATTAGTCCATTAATTGAATTAATTCTAGAATTAACTTTTGTTATATTCCAATAAGTCATTAAATTATTCCATCATTATTCATTGGACTCTTCATATGGTTCTTTTTTTTGGTTTCCGATTTGTCTATAAATTAAATTAATTTTTTTATTGTTTATATCATCATCTTTGACAATTCATACCCTAGGCTATAGTATATCCAATATATGTTTTACACCCCCTCTAATAGTCTCTAGCCTCTGGAAAAAAGATATGCATGCTTTAGGTCTCATAACAAACCCATTTTGGCTATGTGATAGAGTGCATGATTGAGGGACATTACAAATTCATATCCAGGTAGTTTGTTTTCATTTCATCTACATTAATTTTCATTATAGGTATAAATGATACTATTAATTAACAGACTTGGTAGTCAACATGTGGATGGGATAATCTAACACATGTATAGTGGAAAATATGAGTTCTCGGGGATTGGATTGATGTTGGTGTTGTGTTCTTGTTATAGATGGTTTTATTTCACCTATGTTGATTTATATAATTTTTGAGGCTATTCATTAATGAATTAAATATTCTGTGATATTTTTAGTCAAGAACTAGAAGGAAACAAGATTATAATGCATGAATTATAATATTCACATTTGGATATATCAACATTCATTCTTTATGATAATGACATATTAATTTTTTTCATCTTGTATATATTTTCCAACTGAATACTGAAATGAGATATCTATTTCACTAGATATATTATATTATTTGGTGTTTCATTCTAAAATAATTGTAATCCATTTTAGGGATACCATGGATTAGTTTTTCTCTATTGTAGTCATCTATTGATAATGGAATGTTATCTAGATAGTTATTTAAGGTGTTTATTTTTCTTGTAGGGAAAATTACTCCACATCATCTTTTACATGAGAATGAAGATAGTGAAAATCATCATATTTCTAATATATCTGAATAGGAACATACTACAGTTCATGAGGGTCATATAGATGTTTATAATTCAAACAAATTCATGATAGACATGAAATCCATGAAAGGGGATATCTTTAATACCATTGTATCAACGTCTAAGCTTACAAGAGTTTTTTAGCTACACGATCCACTAATATTACCATGGAAGGGGGTCATGAGGAAGTAAATTTCTAGTTAAATAGAATCTATATGATCATCGAATATATTGATGCACTAAAAAATTTGAGGGTGAATCATTCTACATATTTTCATCATAGACCCGTAAAATGATGATTGGATTTTTTAGCATAAGTTTGGATGCTTGGTGAGATATCATGGAAGGAATTATTGATGATGTTATTGAGCCATTTCTATCCCAAGATATAGAGGGACGAAAATTCTCATATATTCATGCATTTTCCACTGGAGGTCTTTTCAATGTGGAAATATTCTAGGCATTTAACCAATCTAGTGTAAATTGAACCAACCTTGGATGTTGATGGGATATCAATGGAATATGGAATTTGGAATGGAATTTTTTCTGATAAACTATATAAAATAGTTTTTTCCATTTTTGAAACATTGAGGATGTGATGAACCAGACACTCATCATGGGAGGGTTCCTAATAGTTCCAAGAAAAGTTGCTAGGTAGTTTCAGTAAGGTGATATGGGACCTCTTCTATGAATGGAAAGAAGAATCCCTATGACTTTTTCTACCAAGGTAGTGGTCAACAGAGTAGTCACGGATGTGGAAAACAATATCATGACATAATTCCATTCTAGATTAATTAGCATGGAACATTTGTATATTACTACCCATAATGTCCATAACCAGCATTGGATAGTCATATTCCAGGAATTATGGATCATATATAGAGGTTATATGCGATCATTCCATATAATTCTAGTTGTAGGGGATCAATATAGCCACCTATGATGGAAATGAGATTTTCTACCCAAGAGGAAGATAGTAGTTGGAGTTTTACAGACCGTTCATGATAAGTTAGGGGTTGTGTTAAACAAGAAAAATAGTAGTAGTAGCCTAAATGAGGATTATTTCTGGGAAGTCTGGTTGGATCATTTTAAATAGGGACATGTAATGTACACATTATGAATACTACACGAGCTATCATGAATGTAGGACTATCTACTATAAGAGGTACAATTATTCTATCAACAACTGTAGACTATGTTTTCTTTGATTCTGTATGATCACATTATTTTCAATATACTTTTCTTGGATATAGTTTTTTTATTTTATGTTTATTGTTTGGATGGTCCATTGAACATCAACACACCTCTATGAGTTAGTTCAGAGTATATCAAACATTTCACAAATTGTTTTCTAGATATTGGTGGATACCGATTATTTTGGGAAAAATAACTCATGAAATGGAATGCATTGACTTGATTCTTAGTATGTATTGGTTAGTTATATTCTAGGATAATATTGTATATAATTATAGGATCATTATTTTTTTCTCATAATGGAGAAAGTAATTTTCACTTTGTTGAGTGGGATTATTAGGCTGGTCATACTAGAGAAATTAACTGCAGATCAGATAACCTCATTTCTAATATAAATGATATTTATCTAGATGATAGTGGAATATAAAATAATTCTTTTTATCAAATTTTAGACCAATTTTTGTATGTTTTCATTCATTATTTCTTGGGATTATAACTCTAGTAAGAGATTTTTTTCACAATCATGTTGGTTCAAATAATAGAGAATTATTCTGTATTGCTTCGTAGATTGGAACTCTTAAA
Source organism: Viscum album (assembly GCA_963277665.1). Lineage (NCBI taxonomy): Eukaryota > Viridiplantae > Streptophyta > Magnoliopsida > Santalales > Viscaceae > Viscum > Viscum album. The sequence continues at coordinate 858,656,926 of OY728152.1, read as the reverse complement.
GCGTCAAAATTTGAATGCTGAATTGGAAGATATATAATCAAATGGAATCCTAAAACATATTTTTTTATCATTGGGGATATATAATTATATATATCATCAAGGATAATTCGTCATAGTAGTTATGCGTATATTGTCATAGGATAAACAATATTACGGTTAAGAACCAGTATCCTCTTCCTAACATTGATGATATTTTTGATTACTTGAGTGTCTCTAAGATATTATCAATGATTTATTTGAGATCATCTAAATACTATTTTTCGATGAGACCAATAGACATACCTCAATAATATTTTAAGAGTTGTTGTAGCTTGTATGAATTCATAGTTATCCTATTTCGGTTGAATAATGAACTTATGTAATTTATAGCCATAATGAATTGAACATTTCATCCTTTTTTGGACTATTTTTGTGGTGGTATTTTATGATAATATACTAGCATATTCTCAGTTAGTATAGGATAATTCCATGATTTATTACATCATATTATGTTCATGTAGAGAGAATTTTTATTATTCCATGGTAACAAAATGTAGTTTATTGATTAAAAATTCACTATTTATGCCATTTTATCTCACAGGTAGGAGTGTCATTAGGCTGGGAGAATTTAAAATCCTTGGTATCCTAGGAATAACCCATGATAAATTTGATATTCAGATATTTTTGTGTTTAGTAGGTTATTAACAGTTCTTTATCTTTCATTTCTCATTTGGGAGGACCAATGTCTTAGCTGACCAAGAATGGGGTGATGTTTTTTTTGGTCTGATAATAATGAGAGAGTGATTTTTAGGAGATACAATTATGGATAACCATAGGACCTATCCTCAAATTACCTATGAAGGATAAATCATTCATCATATAATCTCATGTATCCATATCTATACTTAGAGAAATTATAATTCATGAGAATCGAGTGGATGCTCGTGGATCTTGGAAGCTGAGACAACATGAGAGGAATTACCCTACTCATGATCTGGAGTGATCAAATGTGGACCATGACCTAAGATATTGGATATAATATCCCATGGGGGAGAAGATTCTGGTATACAAGTACAATAAGATCCCCAAGCACAAATTTTATCATGGATGCCTTAAATTTTAGCATGTGAGTTGGGTAAAAATACCCATAGTATTTTCACTCTGAATTAGATTAAATACAAGAACATGAAATAAAGGTTTTTGGGTTGTGTGGTAGATAATTTTCCATTTTATAATCATTCATATAGATGTTCATGAGTCTCTTTTATTGGTAGATCAATCATCATTATCTATTATATTCATACTTTTGGACAATCTTAAGACCGATTATTTGTCTAATATTAAAGAATTAGTTATGGGAGAAAAACTATACCATGAGGTTACAATATTAGGATTATATCCTCGAAGTAGGAATTCACTCTGTTTATATAACTGCGTATATGTTCTTAGTAGCATCTGTGTAGATCTTGTGAGGGAGTATCATTCTTCTAGATGGGCGGTGCATCATGGTTTATCAATTATGTTCTGTGATCTCCATATTCATTAAACGTGGTCAGGAATGAATAAGGAGGTAGAAAAATTTATAGCAGGATTCTTCACATTTAAAAATATTAAGGATTGGAATTATATACTAGTAAGGCCTTTTAAGCCACTACCCATTATTGTTAGGAAATGGGTTGATGTCCCAATTGATATTGTAAATTGAATACCCAGAACAACCAATAATAATGATGAAATAAGGGTTCTTGTGGACTGAATAACAATGCTATCCCATTTCATTCTATCATGGGAATAATCCCATTAGATGATCTTGAAATTATTTACTTGTGTGAGGTTGTTAGTTTTCATGATTTTCCAAGGAGTATTAATTCACACAAATATCCATGTTTCACATCATGTTTCTAGAGGGTTATTTATAAGGCTCTGGGATAATTGGTTATTTTGAGCATATCATATCATTCTTATAATTATAGTCATTATAATTGGACTATTCAGGTTTTATATTTTATGTTACACTCTTATGTTTCATATTTTTGGTGTTACTTTGTGAAACATATTGCACCCGTGCTGTTTTGATATAATAATAGCTTCCCTGAATCAATTCAAATTGAAAATTATGAGTTATTGAATTGATGACTATTCTGTTGGCATCTTTGTTATATGGAGTCAGGAGAGTTTGAACTTTCTGGGTATAGTCTCCAATAGGAAAAATTTTATATGGTTTAGTTGATCATTCCATGATTTTTTACTATGTAGAGAAAATCAAAATCTTATTCTAACCATTGGAAATATCCTCTTCAATTCAAGTTTGGTCATCATGTTTTCTATTTGTTGACCCATAGAAAAGGGAAATTCTATTTTAAGATACAGGAATGGTAACACCCAATTTTCATAGGACATTTGAGATAGTTGAAATGGACAGTCCATTGGCATACCATTTTCCCGTCCATAATGCTATAATGAGATTCATTATCTTTTCCACATGTGCGATCGACAAAGATATCATCCAGACCCATAACTTCTGATTGAAATAGCAGTTGTTATTATTTGTTATGACTTTTCCCTTGGAGAGAATCCAACAATGTTTATGTATTAAAGTGATAAATATATTTTTGGTTAGGGCAATACAATGTTTTTGAGTACATTAGTATAATGGGTGAGTTCAGGAGGAGACAAGGGAAAGGGGGTTTGATATTAGAATATAGTGGATATAATTGTTATTTTAGACCTTATAATGATTCATTGATATTCTATTGGATGTGTTTTTGTATAGTGAATACATGGTATGGTCTTTTCATCTTCCAAGTATGTCTCTTTTTGAGATTCTAATTATCTTTTCATATGGGTAAATATTAAAAGTAATCTATAAAAAATGATGAGGATATGAGTGGAGAGAGTTGTTGCTGAAATTTACATAATGATTGGGGATGTTTTTTATGAATCATTTAATGGAGTACATGTATAAATGGGTTTATTTTTTTATGGGATCTTGGTATGTTGGGAAGCCTTAAATGGGGTATATCTTGTTTAAAGGGAAAATAGGTTGAAAAAATATATGCGGATTACACGATGTGTAAATGGATTACATGATATGTTATGATTGTAATTTTTAATAAATTAATTTGAGGTGCATGGTTTTTCATTGTATCCCATTAAAACAATTTAATCAAAATATTACTACATTAAAATAAATGTAATTCCATGACCCTTTATTATATTTTTTGTGTGAAGATGAGTATTAATTCGACCTCACTTTATCATTCACCAATGGACCCTAGGGAACCTTCTATGGGATCATGGGGTGACAACGTTTCTTCCAAACATACTGATAATTCCTTATATCCATTATTAGTGTTTTTGTCCATGGTTCACCCTTCTCTTATTCCTTTATCCAACTATTTCGGTGAAATCCTTTAATCATGGGAATTATTGGTTTAGATCATGATCAATTATGATCTATAATTATCTTTATGATCATCCTTACCATCTCCCTCATGGGTGACTGCCATTGGAAGATTCGATGGATCATCTATTATAGGTTGTGTGACTAAATTATAACCCTATGTTATGGTAATATCCATTTTTATTCAATATTTCATTTAACTAATGTAGTGTTCAACCAAATCAAGAAATTAATAAATGTGTTCATTCATTTAATTCATTTATTTTCAATTTGATTCACACCTGGCATACTGCTACCCATGGTGTGGGATGACCAAGAGTATTATGAATTAAATAATGTATTAATGATTGTTTTTCATGACATTATTCTAATGGTGATTTCATGATACATAATCCCAAAGGTGTGTCTTATTTATTATTTTTATGGTTGTTAATCAATTGTGATTTAAATAAACATGTTATTTGAATGTTAAATGGTAATTTTTATAAAAAACCCTTCAGATTCATGATTTGAAATATTGATATCCACGATGTATGATATGACATGTGTTTTATACTGAAATGAACATATATTATGAATGTACCTGAAACATGGACACTAATATGTTGTAAATCGAAAATTGATCAAGCACAATCAAGCCCGATTTTGTAATGCTCATTTCTATCTGGCTATAACCAGTCCCACACAATGATCTTTTTTAGGATTTTACCTGGATACTATAATGTTATAGGGTCTTCACTTGGATATTCGTGACTATACAGTGTTTATTGTAGGTGGTTTTCATAGTCATAAGAGGTGATCAGAGATTTTCTAAAATTTCTCTGATGTGGATTCATTTTACATTTTTATATAATTGTGGATTTCATGGCTAAAAAACATTCTTTGAAATATTATAACATGGAGAAGAATCAGTATACAGTTTTATTTTATTGATTATATAATTATGTAATACACCATTTAATCATATTATTTTATAAACATTATATCAGACATTTTTACCTAAAATGGGTTGTGTCGACCAATTGATATAAACACCCACCCTATTCAGGCCTCCATTTGGTACCCAAGTAGATGACATGGATTTTTTTTGGAAAAGGGTAAATGTCTTTGTTTTTGTTTTTTTATGAATGGGATTGATATTATAGGTTGGTCCAAAAAATGGATCAATATAGGGGTGTTTTGAATCATAATTTTAATCTTATTATCTTTTACATGTATTGTTTGTATTATGAAATTTTTTATATTCCTTCACATCCTTACTTTTTCCCTTTATTATTTATTGGATCATTCAAATGCTTACTGTCGTTTGTTTCCACAATAACTATAATTTGATTGTTTTTATTTTTATTGTTTATGTCATTGTATAAGACACATCATACCATTTGGTATTGTCTCCCTAGTATACATTTCTCACCGCTCTATGAGACAACATCCTATTGATTAGTGGGAGGCATGTTCAATGTCTTGTAACTAGTCCTTTTTTCATATGAGAGACTTGAATATTAAGGGATGATACAAGATTCATTTATTACCCTAAAACACATTCAAATTGAAAAACACCACAATGTAATTATTTAGTAGTCTTCTAAATATATACAGAAGAAATAATTATATATTGGTTATGATAAATTTTGTAACAATGAATACTTTTTATGATTCAATTCAAGAGTGAGGCCCATATAATCAACATTTATGGATATACAATAGAGAATTTATGAGGGTTCATGATACAAATCTGTCAATTGTATCTAATAGATTTATAATTATTACCTAGAAGATTCATAATAGTATCCATCATTTTATAGAAATAGATTTGAACTTCATTACCATTTATATCCAACTAAATTAATTTCGGATCTATGTTGCCTATATATACACAAAAATAAATGAAGAGATCATGCTTCATAAATATTAAAAGATAAAGGGATCAAAATAATCCTATGGTTGATTCCCCATAAAATAATAATTCCCACTGAATCATACAAATGGATCCATATATAGCCCATTATTTTAGGATATCTAAAATAATATCATGTACTGATGGATTGGGTGAACACATAATGTGGTCACACAAAAAGGACAATGAAATGGAAGAATATATTGAAACCATATTGTGACACAGTTTGGATACTAAAAATCAATATATGGTCTATACTAAAAAATAATAAATGTTACTGAATGATTGATGGGGGGACACTATTTTACATTAAAAATATATATAGTATAATTTCATGAGTTCTTTAAATAATGGAGTGTAATTTACATTATATACCATCCCCATTTCAATGCGTGATTTTATCAGATTTCTTGATAATTGATGAACATTGACACCAACCATGTGACCTGATAATTATGAGTTCCTTGTATCCCAAATTATAAAATACATACCTCATCCCTCCCAAGTAGATAATGTGGTGGAGATATATCTAGACCATGATATATCTTATAAGGAGTAGCGGGTGAAAATATTTCACTATAAAGAGAAATTTATACGAAATAAGACAACTCACCTAGTTAAAGTATTATGAAAGAACCATATGTATAAAACGATTAAAACATAACAAAATATGAAATTAAATAGAATTACAATAATCAATTTAGTCAGAGAAAAGAAATAATGAGGAAAAAATTTCTTAAGTGGGAAGAATGTAAGGACCTATATTTTCTATCTATGAATTTTACCTTTCATTTATATGAATTTGTATTGTTTAGTAATATAGTACTAATTAAATAACATTGAAACATTATGGAAAATAGTTATATTTTTTTTGAAATTGGAAATTAAATTTGGACAATATATATAGCTATAAAATTAGAAAATATTATTGGTAGATAAAAATAAAAAATAAATATTCTCCAAAATAAAAATGTAGGTCTACATGATCCCCTAGAAGGACCACTACCACTGAAGACACTGGAAAAAATAAAAAGAATCATATTAACTGATTATTCATTTTTTTAATGAAAATGAATATACGATTTAGGGAAAATATAACTAAATCATTAATTATAGAAATATGAAGTATTTACCAAATTTGGGAAACCCATTTGACAATTACAAATCCAACTATGGTAATTGAAATATGGATATTGGAATTAAAATATAACCATAAATGATTGTAATATGATAATTAGAATAGTATCCTCAATAATATTATTGTAAATAAATATTTATGTCTATTATGAAATGAAAATGTTACATATTTTAATCATGATAAAATTAAATAAATGTTTTATATATTATAAACTATTTGTTTTTATATTTGAAAAACATATATTTTTTATCATCAATTTAATTAAAAAAATATAATGGATTAAAATAAAAATTATTTGGATTATAAATTGTTGTGGAATAATAATATGTTCCATTATATTAATAATTTAATTTTATAATACCATAAATAATTAATCAATCGGTAATGAAAATGATAAAAATTCTAAACGTTTGAACTTTATTTCAAAAAATGAGTTTCTTTTAAAATATATAAATTTATCATATGTATAAATTTGTATTCATTACATTGTTTTATGATTTTTGATACAAAAGGAATTTTTTTGGCTAAATGATGTTCTTTTGATAAAATACATGATTTTACATTGATTATTAAAATACATCAGATTATGTTATTTTATATTAGAATATTAAAAAATGAATAATTTCATAAGGTGTGTTGTACTAAATCATTATACAAAATTAAAATAACCAACATACTATATATATGGAAAATATTCAATATTATCGATATCATTGATCAAAATTACCAATGTAATAAATATTATATTTAAAAAACTCCCCTATGCTCCACTTATGGATATCACCCCTTACGACCCCATCTCCCCACACAATCTAACATCCATAGCATAAAATAAATCATAATAATTATCTCATTATATCCCCCCACATCTATATTATCCTTTATCTTAAAAAATATCAGTAAATGGTGAATTAATGGGAATACTATGTTTATACATCCAATGGAGAAGGTAATACCCTCAATTAAACCATATAATTTCACCTCTTCCCAATAATAATAAAAATCAATCCAACATGAAATAATGTATCAAATATTATAAATATATATTTGTTTTATTTTTTTAAACATAAAATATACAATTTCATCTTCATATATTATCCTCTCATTCATAAAATTAATACCTTGTTCACAGTATGGATGGATCACCATATTCATAAACAACCTACATCATTTTCTACACCACCTTCATGAATATTTTTTGATATATTAATATAGTATTTAAGGAAGAGAAAAAATTATTATAACTTAATTAATGATCAATAAATTTTTAATAATCATATGATTAAATAAATCTAGTTCATCATGGTATGTAAACTGTATGAAGGTAAAAATAGTACAATGATGATGTCTATAATAAATTATTCATTCATATATCGAAAACATTGTTGACATTTTGGAACACTTAAATTTCTATAAGTACATGAATACGATATCATCTCAATTGTTTGGCTTATTCTTTTTTTTGAAAAATTATCCATAACTATCAAAAATTTATCTTAACATAAAATAATTTAGAAAACACCATAAAAATTGTGAAATTATACATAACATCTCAATGAAATGGTTAAAAATAAAGATAATATAATTTTATTAAAAAAAATATAATGTAAAATGTTCATAATTATGTTATTTATGAATATAATATGAATATTACTTACATATAGTTAACGTTATAAATATTTGGGTCCTAGTTTAAGGGATCTCTCCAAACACCGTAATTAGATTTGGGTTATGTTACTGTCTATTCACCAACCGTTCTATCTCTATTCATATTATTTAATAATATTATATTCGGTTTATTTGTCTAAAACCTTAATACATAGAATTTTTTTACTATTCATTGATAGGATATACATGTTTTCGCCTATCCATTCTAGATTAATAATGTTTGATATAACTGATTATAAGGAAATTCTTTGTTATAGATAATCATTTCAAGTACAACTCGATAATGTTTTTAAAATATACATGGTATCAAGAAACACATCATGTTTTATATAATCATATAATAAATAATATATAGTTTCTGAGATAATAATATACACATAACCTCTTTGTTGATTCCTTGCATTTTTTCGAAAACCACACATAAAAATGAATATTCCCAAAATTAATTATAGACATATATATATAATTAAATTTTACAAAATATTCATGAAATATTATTTATTAATTTTCAGTAAACTAACATGAATGATTTAATTCCTTACCTCATGGAATTCATTATGATATTCCATTTCTCTATATTATAAGATATGATTATGCAACCCATTTCAATTCCATGGGGTTTTCTAATTCATATGACTTATATATGATTTCCTTACAAGTTACACATATGAATGGACTTTTTATGATGTTGGGCACATATAGAACACCATTTTTTGGGTAATTGTAATTTATAATTATATGATATGTATGGGATTAGAGTGTACAACTATTCAAAGATAGGACTATTCCCACCATGTGATGTGGTCTTGGCAGTTAGGTTAGGAATATATGTATGCCATTTTATTTGTTGCTTCCATATTACTATGTATCAATGATAATTTTATCCCATATTTGTTGTGTCATGATCAAATTTGATTTTCCAAGAGCCTTTATATTTATGATATAATGATATTCCTTTTCAGTCACATGTTATGAATCTTCATTTTATTTATTCCCTTATAAGGGTTTATTTATCACCCCATTTATTTATGAATCCCTATGAATATCCTTTGTACGTTCATGAAGTCAATGTTATTTATGATCACATTATTAAGAATAAAATTAAAAAATATTATTTTAGATTATTGTTACTTTTTTATATACATATTGTACAAAAGAAACTGGGACTCCTAATCTTTTAGTTATTTTTATTTCATATGATTGTCAAAAATCATGAAATTATATGTTTATAAGGCGTAGATCATTATATATCCTTCAAATAAAATAATTTTTCCAAAATATTAAATTTCACATAATGTAATCTTTAATAAAATCCTTCCTAAACTAACTCACATAGTTTTTTCACAAGGGAAATACATTACAAAAGATTTTGTGATCAGAAACACATAGAAATAGAAAAAACAAATCAATGTGTCAAAAAGGGATATGTTATAATTATGAGGGAAACATGAACCTAGGAGTATAATATAAGGAAAAATGGAATTGATTCATATGATTGGACTATAAAACTAGATAATGTGATATAATCTCATGTTTTATACATATAACATGGAGTAATAATATGATTACATTACACAATAAACCTGAAAAATGGGGTATTACATAATAAAAGAGTATTAAAAAAATGTGTCATAAGAATAAACATAGGAATTTAAAACATTTACAACAAAGATAACTATATTTGTGTCCAGAAATAATTTTTTCAATGTTCAATTAGCTCATCATAAATATTTCTAAGCATTTATATACAGAAACAGGTACACAATTATCACATTTATCATTAAATATCGTTCATGCATCAAATTTCAAACATAAAATTTGAACTATTTATTATATTTTAAATAACTATAATGGAAATAAATTTAAAAAATTTATCTTCTAAATAAGTTATTTTTTTCCCTTTCATACATAACATCATTTTAGGATAGAAAGAGAACTCAAATATCTCTAATTGGGTGGTGGTAATTTTATATTACAAAAAAAATTAAAATTTACTAAAACTATTAAAATGTGTGATCATACTAAAAACATAATTGATTTATAGATATATAATTGTATATTATCATAATTTATTTTTATCAGAGAATATGAATGTTTATAACAAATGTAAACATTACTTAAAAATATAGAAAATGAATAAATATAATATTATAATATGTAAACTAATATTTTATAAACAAAGAGTATAATAACTTATTAATGAATATAAGAGATTTAAAACATTAACAATAAGTGATAAGGAAGTCACAATCCTTTACTAATTATATTTATGGCTTCACCTATCAATAAATTCATTTTTCCATAATTAAGGAAATTCCTAATCATTAATATTATAATAAAATTTTCTTCCTATCAATAGAATCCATTATTTAGGAGGATGAGATATAACTATGTATTTATTCCCCAGGAATCCCTTTACAAAAATGATATGATATAAATTACAAATCACATAAAATATTATTAATTTTAGAATATTCCAATCATACAAACCATAAGAAAAAGATTCTCAAATGTTTATAGTGGTGTAGTCCCAAATTAAAATGATGTTAAATCTCTATATAGTAACTATTTAATGTTAGTAATGAAATATAATCTACTTAATAAAGTGAATATATTATTTATAACAAAAATAAATGGTCATATTTCATGAATATCATATGATTCTGTAACATCCTCTAACAAATTCATTCATTTTACCCACCATGTTCATCAAATCCCTTTAGAATTATACATTATATCAATTTTCATGTGATAATTGTTTTGAAATTTTTTTTTTAAATAAATTTCCTTGTATAATATATTTAATAAATTTTAATCAATAGAACAAGTACTTATACAAATAATAAAATTATTATGTTATTATTAACATTATTTTTCTCAGTGGAATCTTTTATACATCAATTTATGGACATCTAAAAAACATCATCGGAAGAAATATGTAATCATCAATATGTTGTTCAGAACATGTACGTCTGATTAAAACAACTAATATTAGAAAAATCAGTATTTCTCCATCCTGAAAAATTGTTTTTATATAAAAATAATTGTTATAAAGTGGAATTAATTGTTTCTCATAAAACACAAACTTTTACAAAAGTGTAATTTTATTTTCAAAATCATGATTAAAAGAGTTTAAAGTCGTTATTTCAACTCAAAAATCATTACCTCATGGTATAAAAATAATTATAAAATGAAATTAATATCTATATCTATCCCACACATTATATATGATATATAATACATAGCTGTTCTATATATTCCTGATAATATTTTAAATGAAATATCACATGACTAATTGAAGTGAGATAAATGTTTTTCATATCATTTTCCACAAAACAAGATCATAATACATCCATATAATGATTATATAGGAATAATTAGATCATATATTAGAGAATCATAAAAAATGTTATTGTCTTCCTCGATACATAACAATCACATATGAAGATAATTATAAAATTATTATAAAAAATAAGGTGAAATACCTCTTATAATTTTAACTACATTTATTTTAAGTGAAATTATTTTTAAAATAATTTCAGTCATTATTACATTTGAAAACCATAATAATAATCAACTTAAAATTTTAAAAAACAATATCGGATATAATGAAAAATTTCTTTTGTGAAATGCCTTAATAATATTTCACTTCAATATTTTTTACTGATTGTGAAATACAATGAAAATTAAATCTATAAAAAATATAAAATTATTAATATTAGAAAAAATTAAATAGATTTATTGAAATAAAAAATATAATTATGAAAATATATAATTATATAAGTAAAATGTTTTAGAAAAAAAAAATATATGAACTTGGTGGTGAAATATATTATTGAGAAAATGAAATTTTTTTATAAAATACATTATTGTTTTATGAATGATAAATCTATCAAAGAAAATGATTATAAATTGAAAATGTAATTTTCCTAGGGTGATAAAAAATATAATATTAAATTGAAACATTTTGGTATGTAAATACAATTAAATAATATAGTATATGAAGAGAAATTATATCACAGTAAACAAAAATGTAATGAAGATAAAAACCATACATTTTTAATAACATATAATTGAAATGGAAAGAGTCTATAAAATATTCAGTGTAAAAATGATATTATCAATCGATGAATAAATTTATAAGAATATCCATGGAGAAAATAATACCTTATTATATGGAATATGTAATAATATAGAAGTAATTAAAAAAATTATAACTTAGGGACATGAATATTAGTTAACATAAAACCTTTAGAATATGTTAATAAATAGAACCATTAAATGAAAATTGTAGGTCAAAAAATATAAATACAGATCACCATAATAAAAATTAATAAGAGACAATTATTGAGTAGTAAATGAACCATATAAAAAATAACATTTCGCATAAAATAAAACATGCCTCAATGAAGGATGTTTGAGATAAGAAAATTTAACACATATTCCAACATGAAAGGATTCTATATAACCTCATGTTTAAAAATTTTTGTTATATTTTTCTTCTATATTAATCATATATTTATATTTGTTTTAGTTAAAAAATATTAATTTATATTTTCTAATTAAAAATTTATTAATCATTTATAATTGAAATTAATATTCTAGTGTTAATTTTCCATTGTGTCCCATGATTCATTATTTATAGATATTTCAATCCATGATAGTTTATCATGTTTTCATTAGGTAAAAATATCCATGGAGGATACAAAGTTTTGTTAGAATATTTATGAACTTGGATAATCATTTAATGGAAGTTATTGTGACTATATATAAAGATATGTTAAAATAAACTTCTTTATGAATATATATTCTTTGAAAAGAATTTATTTTTCTAAAATATTTATATATGTATTTATTTTCATGGTAGATAGAAAAACCCAAAACCAGAACTCTGAGATATGGTGTTGAAATAAAAAACATTACAATTCTATCTTCGATACTGATAATTATGACATAATTTTGTTTATCGAAACCATACAAAATCAGTAGAAAATATTCAATCACTTACATTCAAGAGGAAGTTTTATTATTATATTTTTATTTAATTATGAAACAATCAAACATATATAATGACAATGAAAACCAAATTGAATTTCCCCAACATAACCCATTATTTCATATTTCAAATTAATTCACCATCATCATCCTTATTAAATCCCTTCAATACATAATTCATTGAACCTCATTCTTCATAATAATTATAAGAGGAAACATAATAATGTTGATATCAAATTATAGGTAAGGTTAATTCTAAGAATTAATAATTTTGTTTCATGAGTGACAATTATAAGGCCATTAAGGCATAATGACATAATCATAGTGTATGGCCAAATAATAAAATAACACATAACAACTAATTCTTGAATCACCAATCATGAAAAATGGAGCAATTATTTTTAAATATAAATATTTATAGGAATAAACACTCATGACCTTTGTTATTTCATTCATTATGAAATGAAACATTACAAAATCCCAAAAATAATATATTAACTTTTTGGTATCATAAAATAACATCATCATTGATAACATAAAAAACCCTTAGAAACTCCTACAATTAGAATAACTCGATGGATGATTGATAATATAGTTATTCATATGAAATAATCATTAGTCAATGAATTGGAGATTTATTTGGGTGAAACCATTATTTAATCTATATTGGGATCACATGAAATAATTTGAGCCACCCCATTGTATAATATGTAATAGGCTCACCCTATACAATCTAGACCTCCCCATCATATAATTTGTAATGGGATCACTTTGTACTATCTATGTGGCCACATTATTAATGTATTATTAATCAACCAAAAGATAAATAAAGTAAAAATATCATTCATATATTTATAAATCTCTAAATATCATTATTTGTTTCAGAACCGGCTTAAATTATGGAAGGGACACAATTTCCATGGTGATCTTATTGAAACATGATTAACTCTGGGATGATAATGTGATTTCATGTCATTTTATCTAATGAAATTTTATTCCATCTAAGGAATTAATGATGATGTTATCAATAACTAATATCTATTTTGTTGGAAAAGTAATAAAAAATAATTTTTGATGATTATGAATGGAAATTACCTTAATATATTAGTATCTTATTTTTGGGTTAAAATATCCCTTTCATTTTGAAAATAAAATTCTAAAATATAACACTTTCATAAATCCAGTTATATTAAATTACCACCTAGAATTTACAAAATTTCAGGGAAACATTTTTATTGAATGACTAATAGTAAACATTAAATGGAATATTCCATGAAATAATGGTCAAGTATTTTGGTGAATACATATATTCCATAGAGAACATATCATTTGGAAATAAAAATGTTAGTAAAGTTCCATGTTCATAATGAGAGAATAAGATTCATTGAAATATTATTAAAAAAAATAAAAAATGGGTAAAAATGTATTTAAAAAATGTTTTTTTTATTGTTATATAGTAATTTTTAAATATATATATATATATATAAACATGTTTTATTTTGATGTAAACAGAGTTTTGATCATTGAGCTATATAAATCTGGATTTCCTGAAAAAATATTTTAGAAAATTATTATAAGTACCAAAATGTAGAAAAAATGTACTATAACATTAATATTCCATGAATATCTATAGGATATTACAATTAAATATTTTATAATTATATAATTCATACACTCTCATCAATTTAATCATAATGAAAATTAATCATAATAAATAATGATATTGTAACAATAGTATTTACCACTTCTATAACATTGAATCAAAATACCCACAAAAAAATGGTATCAAATGAATCATATAGTATAATAAAAATACGGATAATATTGATATAATATGTCAATGAGTAAATATACACACCTCATAAAATATGATATTTATATTATATAACCTACATTTCAAATAAGGAAAATGGGGGAAAAATCCCTTATGAGTTTTGTAAATTTGAATCCTTAAAACTTATGAAATGGAAATTAAATAGATATTTAAATACACATAAATATAAATATAATATTAATAACATAAATCTATATAAACTCTATAATAAACACAATAGAACATGTGATGATTATGGTATATGTCTCAAAAAAATAATTGTTTTACTAGAAAACCCTTACCTCACAATTACATTATGGTAAAAATGATTTTAACTACGTTGAAATTTTTTTAGACATGATATAAACTTATTCATGAACCATATTAATATTTATAACATCATATATGATCCTTTTATAATATCTTCTCACCCATTCGTTAATTATATTTCATTATTTTCATTGTTTCTAGTGTTTATCACCATTCTATTTCATTCATGATTTGTTTTAAATGTCCCAAATAATGTGAATATATTATGGAAATATAATATAATAAATAATAATAATGAAATAATTTACATATTTATAAATAAATTATTCATTTATAATTAATTTTTAATTTTTTTTATGGTAAATTTAGAATGTTACGATAAATAATATAGTATGTCGTACGTACACATTATTAACATTTTCATTTTTCAATGATCATTATAGAATAAGTGGTATGAATTATTTTATCATTATTAAATTATAATAATATAATATATAAAAAACTATTCATTTAATGACAATTATATATATCATCCATGGGGTTTGGTTATGGAAAATAGTAACATCGCTTCATGAAGGTGATAGTCCACATGTACTTGAACATTGTTATCACCAATTAAGTGCCAAATATGATAAGGATATATTATCATATCCAAATGTTAAATACTTCGTTGATATTATAATTGTATCATTTATATCATATATAATCCATATATACTTTCTTATTACCTCCCATGTAATTTTAATGTGAGAAAACAACTTGCATTGCTTCACGAGGCGGTGGTTCTCTATACACTCGAATGATGTTATCATAACTCCTACATAATGAAATGTAATAATTTGAATATGATTTAATTTTTACAAAATTATAACTATAATTTAAATATTATATATATCTACTATATATCCATCTTAATACACAACTATTAAAGGTTTAAATGGATTATGGAATTTCAACAGTTTGCAAGGTGGTAGTCTTCCATAAAAAAGATTTACTCTTTCATAAACCATTTGATATAAGTGGATATGGTTTTATGAAATTCCCATATTAAATCATATTATAAGAAATAGAATATACTATTTTCATTTAAATATCATTATTTAACAAAAATTTATAGATATGGAGAAATAGAGAAAATAAAAATGCTTGTTACAAAAAATTACCTCTTCGTTTTGTATCATCCTTATGTTTGAACTAAAGAATTCCCAGGTCATTATTCTTTCCAAAATATTGATTCTAGGAATATTTTATTGAATATGGGATGTTATTTTTTTATTTATTGTAATTCCCTAATCCTATTGAGGGTTTGAAGAATTTATTAGAGTGTGTGATCTTTTATAAGATTGGCTTATGAAAAAGTGGGTATTTTTTAAAATAATTGACTTCTCCCACATTCTTCACATTACACAACGGTAGAAAATTGACCATTATAAAACCATAAAGGAATTATTATGTAAATATTCCCCCAAAACATCTGTTATGGTTGTTTATATGTTATTTTTAGGCATTTTTTTATTTTAACCACCCGGTAAAACAATTATTATCTTTTTTAATGGTAATTAAATTTTACCCCATTTCGTATTAATTTCCATAAAATATTTTATTGGAAATTTTATAAAATAAAAATTATCATTATTAAAAACATGGAATTATGTTTTTTCAAATTTCATTCAATTAGGAGAAAACCTTTAATTTAAAATTAATTCGACAGATGTGAAAATAATGTGTGGTTTTAGATAGAAAATATTAAAATATTTAAAAATATTTTTTTATCATTATTCAGTACGAAATTGAATCCAATTGCCAAAATTAAATTAATATACATTAATTTGAACTATATTATCATTTAAAAAATCAATATATATAATTTTTTATTATAAATAAATTATATTAATTGTATAATTAAATTCAATTTAAATATTTTTTTAAGAATTAGAATTTTCAAGAAAGAGTTGATTTTTTATTAAATTTATTTTTAAAAATAACATTTTTATGGTTCTATATTTTAATTTATTGATTAATAATACATAATTATATATAAATTTTTTTATCATTAGTAATAATTATAATTAAATTAAATAGAGAAACATTATACACTTCCAAAATAATTTCTGAAAAAAACATTTTTATTCAAAAATATATTCTTATATTAAAATAAAATATATAGTTAATTCAATGAATTGATATTATTTAACTATAAAAAATTATAAATATGATTCTTAAAATAATAGTCAGGACAAAAATATAGTTTAAAAATTTTATTTTATTAAAATTAGAAGACATTTAAAAAAAAATCAATATTCTCACTATTCAATGAAAATGATTATTTTCTGAAATACATACCAAAATATCTCCAGATTTAAATTTTGAAAATGAAAATAAATTAATAATTATAATTTTATCATATAAATTTTTGAAATTAATGAAAATTTCTAAAAAACTATTTAAAGGATTAAATATTTTTAATAAAAATTTATTTATTATTTTCTAAGTATTTATCAAAAAATTATTGAGTAGTGTATATATATATATTTTCATTTAGTTAATTCTATTTATATGAAAAAATTTAACAAAATCTCTATAATGATTAAATACATCATTGTTCATTAAAGCTCAATATTGTGCATTGAATATGTTATTTGATATAAAAAATCCCAAGGTTGCACGTACCACAATTTCTTGAAGAGATAGACTTTATTTATAAATAAATATATCATAATTCATAATGGTGATTTATTATTTAATAAAATCAGTGTTTGGATTCCATTATTTCATCGAGCCAAATATTATTCTTTGAAAATATCATGGTGTTAAATCCTCCCCCAATTAATAAATGGAAACATATTTTTTTTCTTTTTCAGAAATATAAAATCATTTATTTTTTTAAATAAATTACACATAATACAACATAATTAAAATGGTTTATAAAAAATAAAATTAATAAAGGAGTAATGAAAAAAAAAATTCATATAAAATAAAACAAAACTAGGTTTCTAAATATGGTAAAATATGTGGGAATAGATGAACAACACAAATAATTTTATTGAGTTATTGAAGTCATCGATCATAAGAAATGGAATGGTCATCTTAAAAATAATGGCCTCAATACCTGATGTTTTTTATTATTGAAATGACCCTTTGTTCATCATAATTTATGGTACTCGTATAAAATATTGGTTTAAATATTCTTTTCAATGAGTATGGAAATTCAAAAACTATAATGACGATTAGAATATGGAATTATAGATACACTATTGTAATAATTTCATAGTTCTTTCAAAATCCACAAAAATATATATTTTTATCAATACAATGCATATTAATAATAAATATTTAATACTCAATGCTTTTATTAAACATTTAAATGACACCATAATCCCCAAAATTATAACAAGCTATTCCTCCTGTATTTAAAAAATAAGTGAAACCAAAATGGTTAGCTCATGTTAAGATAATTCCCAAATTGTGTAAAAATTAATTTTAATAATTCAATAGTAATACCCAATGTTTGAACATAATTATTCCATAAATATATATCCCTAATATTCATAAGACATTTTAAAACTATGTTTGAATCCCAAATGTTATAAATATTTTTTCATGTATTCATCAATGATAAAACATAAATTATTCATAAAATAAAATCCCATTTGTATCTGAAATAACGTTTTTATTAGATTATTAAAATTTCATAATAACCATGACATCATGTAAGCTATTTGTTATGACCCGTCCTCGGGGCCCGTGCTGTGACTACCCCAAGTCCGCCTTCCATAGGCTAGGGGCTGGCGACTAGCACCGAGGTGTAATTCCCGGTAATACGTGAAGGAATTGACTTTGTAATGTAAACAAACACCACTGAGAAAGCAAGAAGAAGTAAAAACTAAGTAAAAACTGGGTACAGTATTATGTGCGGAAAAGTAAATGGGCTAGAATACAAACCCAAACTGAAAGTAAAGTACAACTGGAAAGAAAGTACAACAACTGAAAAGTAAAGCTGCTACGGCGAGCTGTCCACTGGTACTCCCACCTGAAGGGTGGGTACAAATATCCTCCTCAACTCCTCGTGTCCAGCCGTCTGCTCCGTGTACGCCCCGCCCAATGGTCCACCTCCAGGTACAGACTGCTCCGCAAGCCTCAACCACGACCAGCACTGTCCGTCGTCTGCAACCAACACAACGTAGTGTGGGCATAGCCCGTGCAGGTGTGAGTATATGCTACTCAGTAGGGACCCCGAGACCCCCGAAGATCTCCTAGAATCCACAAAGGATAATCCAAGAAGGAAAGATACAATGACGAAGTAACATCCGACACTACTTAGGTATATGCCCATACATATACCTAAGTCATCAATTATCATTTGGCTCCAACATCCGAGCTTAAGTACAACCCAGTCCACATAGGAAAACATAACGTAATACACACAGGATATCAAGTCAATCTTATCGAAGATAAGGATTGAAAGTCAAGATTCAGCTCACACAGGTATACTTCTTTGTAAGATGATAGAGATTATCAGATGTAGCCACTGGTTAATCTATGTCGTCGGACCCACACGTGATCGATAGGTACTAACCCCCACAATGACACACAAAGGATCGATAGGTATCTAACCCCCACAATGACCCACACAAGATCATACCCACACAGGATCTGTAGGCGCTAGCCCACAGAGGACCACTGAGCGCTGACCCACACAGGATCTGACCCACACAGGATCGGTAGCACTGATCCACGTAGGATCATTGATTGCAGTTATCGTCGCGTCTAATCCACGAAGGATTTCTGTATAGTCGTCATCGTCGTCGCAGTCGCAGCCAACTCTAGGGTTTCCGCACACAACAAGCTCATTCGGGAGGGTCCGCTCGACGAGCTGAGGGGCTGATACATCAACTGGCACATAGTCCGGAGTTGATGTATCCAAAAGTTTCGTATCATCAACCGGAACTCAATGCGATAGACGGCGCGTCGATCGGACGCTCGGTCTGAGAGTTATTGGCTTTTTCGTTCCAGGGGCCCTGTTGGTTTTTAAGTCAAAACCAACCTGACCGTACTACAACTACATCCAAACCTCGAGTGGAGTAATACAAAAGGTCATTCTCACTTAGAGGAATCCATCAAAGTCGACGGTACGTCAATCGGACGTCCGGAGCTCAAGTTATAAGAGTTTCCGCTCCGAGGGCCCAGTTGGTTTCGTGTACGAACCAACTCGGCCGAACCTAAAGTTCTCCAAAACCTTGAGTGTAATATACTGAAACGACCGTCTCGATCCAAGTATCATATCGAAGCTGACAGTGCATCGATTGGAGGTCCTCATCCCATGTTATAGGCAAAAGAACGTGAGGGGTCCGTTATTAGGGGGTTCAGGCCTGGTCCGACCCGACCCGATACCCTATGGGTCGGCCTGAACTGGGTCGACCCGACCCGGGTCCGGGTCTGGCCCGTTTGGGCGCGGCCCGACCCAGCCTGGGCACGGCTCGCCGCGCTGTCCAGGAGGCTCAGCCGAAACGGCTGAGCGTTGAGGTGCAGGGGAGGCGCTGCCCTCGCTTGTTTGTAACCGTGGCCCCATGTGGGGGCCGCTCTTGTCCGGCCAGCCGGGGGTCGTAACCCCCGGCTCTTCCCCTGACCATCCGGCCCGCTCCGACCGACCGGCTGTTGCCGCCACAGGATAGGCATGGGCCGGTCTTCTTGCTTCGTCGCCGGCGGCCCGGAACCGGCTGCCGGTCATTGCTCCACCGTGGCCTAAGCCGTGGACTTGGTTCATCTGGCACGGTGCGACGGCATCGCGCCCCTCTACCGTGGCCCCGCTCCAGCCGTGGTGTCTTCATGGTTTTCTGGTGCAGCGCGACGGCGCCGCGGCTTGGTTCGATTTTCAATTGTGCGGTGTGACGGCGCCGCACATCCTTGCCTCTCGTTCCCGCATGGTGCAACAACACTGCGTCACTTTCCTTTGAACCGTAATCAACAAAAAAGATAAGGGAGAAGGGTCGGCTGTGTTTGTGCGGTCTGACCCCCTCCCGTTAATCGATAGAAAGTGGTCTAATTGAACGAGTAACATCGACGGATGAAAATCACAACTATCATCAAAAATAAAATTCCCCTACCTCGAGCATAGTTTGAAAAGAGGTTCGTCGTGCAAATAACCTTCGCAGAAGGAGACGTCGCGGAAGGAGAAAAGATTCATCGGCGTCGCGTCGTCGATCTACGAGGATCCGACGTTCTTGTCGACCTTCGTCAGAGGTCGAAGTTCTTCGCATTCTTCGCGTTCTTCATCGAAGAAGAATAAGATCTTCAAGCCCCATAGATTTTCTCCAAATCCTCTCAATGCAACAAGTTCCAACCAAAATAAAACAAGTACTTCACTTATTTTATTAGCGCGACTTAAGTATTTGAATTTCAAACATTCAAATTAAACTCAGCTATTTAATTAACATATGTTATCAAATTAAATGGTGAGTTGAAGGAGTTAGGGAATATGAAGGGGTGGGGTTCGTGTGGGCCCCACCACCCTCATAACCTCCCATGGGAAGTTGGGTGGTTTCCCCCAACATCCACTCAAATGTTTTAACCACTTAGAAAGAAAAAAATAAAAATTGTAGCTAAATTTTTATTTTTAACTTCCACAATTTTTCACAACTTCTCCCATGTAAACACAACTCTGGAAAAGGTGTTCCTAAGCAATTACCGGCGCTGCGAATCCATCGGCGCCCTCAGAATTCGATTTTGAGCACCAGTTCAAATGTTAGAAAAACCCGCTCGTTCATTCACTGAAGGTACCCGAGCTAAATTTCAGATATAAATTCTAGGCACACCGGGCCTCGGAATCAAGTGTCGTCAGAAACCGCATTCTTGTAAAATCCCAAATAATATTAAGAAAAAATTTCCATTGAATTTTACAGGTCTTTACATTACTCCCACCTCAGTTATTTACGTCCCCGTCAAGATACATAAAAAATTAGGTGAACAAATGTGGGTATTGTGCATGCATCTGAGCCTCCCGCTCTCTAATGGGTAAGAAGTGAGCCGACGTGGTGAGTCGGTCGACAATCACCCAAATGGAGTCATGAACACTGGAAGTGCATGGAAGTCCGGTCACAAAGTCCATAGATATGTCGTCCCACTTCCACTCCGGGACCTCCAAGGGCTGTACCAAGCTTACTGGTACCTGGTGCTCTGCCTTCACCTGCTGGCAGGTGAGGCAACGAGAAAAGAACTCTGCCATAGCCTTCTTCATGCCCGGCCACTAGTGTTGTCATCTAAGATCCTGGTACATCTTCGCCACTCTAGGATGTACCGCCAAAGGGGAAGTGTGAAAATCTCTCAGCACCTCCTCCCGTAAAGAAACTGGTACCAAGGTACGTCCTCTGAAAAGGACGTCGTGCTCCCCTTCTAAAGAGAATCCATCAGGTGCCTATCCTGAGGATATCTGCGCACGCCATGTCTCACAGTTAGCATCCCCACGTTGTGCCTCTCTGACCCACTGCAGTAGTAGAGGAGTGACTGTGAGTGACTGAAGAAAGGCTGCTCCATCACTATCCACGAAGGATATCTGAAAAGCGGCTAGCTGCTCTGTCGCCTCCCCAAGTAGCTGAATGCCCGTCCTCCTACTAAGAGCATCAGCTACCACGTTCCCATTTCCAGGAGTATAGACTATCTCAAATTCATAGACCTGGAGGAACTCGAGCCATCGCTACTGTCTCAAGTTCAGTTCCTTATGCGAGAAGATGTACCTGAGACTCTGGTGGTCAGAATAGACTGTAAAGCGCTCTCCCATCAGATAGTGTCACCACATCTTCACAGTGAATACCACCTCTTCTAACTCTAGGTCATGGGTAGCGTTGTTCTTATCATGATTCCTCAATTGATGTGATCCATAGGCGATCATGGCCCGATCCTACATCAGGACACATCCGAGTCTGATCCCTGATGCATCGCAGTAAACTCCATACCCTACTACCTCCTCCAGCAACCTCAAGATAGGCGCGCTGGTCAATCTCTGTCTCAACTCCAGGAAGCTCTTCTAACATCTGACTGACCACACAAATGGTTTCCCCTTCTTCTTCAAAGCTTATAGTGGTGCCACAACTCTAGAGAAGTCTGGAAAAAATCTCCAGTAGTACCCAGCTAGTCCCAAGAGACCCCACACATCCGTCACGCTCCTAGGTGGCTCCCAAGCTAACACTGCCTCGATCTTCACAGGATCCACCACAAATCCCGCCTCAAAGATGACGTGTCCCGAGAAGTGGACCTCGTGTATCCATAACAGAAACTTCGAGAGCTTTCCATAAAGCTGGTGCTCTCAGAGTGTGTCTAGTACAACCTGCAAGTGGTAGGCGTGCTCCTTCTCAGTCGTCGAGTTAATCAAAATATCGTCGACGAAGACCACGACAAATCGATCGAGGTGTGGATGAAAGATCCTATTCATGAGGTACATGAACACTGCTGGATAATTGGTTATGCCGAATGGCATAACCAAGAACTCATAGTGTCCATACCGACATCTGAAGGCCGTCTTCTGCACGTCCTCATCCCGAACTCTGAGCTGATGATAGCCTGACCTGGGGTCTATCTTCGAGAACCACCGTGCTCCCTTAAGCTGATCGAAGAGGTCATCTATCCTCGGTAGCATATAATTGTTCCTCACTGTCACTTGGTTCAGGCGACGATAGTCAACACAAATTCGCAAGCTCCCGTCCACCTTCTTGGTGAACAATATCGGGGAAGCCCAGGGTGAAAAACTGGGTCGGATGAATCCCTTGCCCTGCAAGTCCTCCAACTGTACTCGTAGCTCTCGAAGCTCAGCAGGGGCCATCTGATATGATGGAGTGGATATTGGGGCTGTTCTAGGGTACAGATCAATAAAAAATTCTACCTCTCTGCGAGGAGGTAGTCCTGGAACATCGTCAGGGAAAACATCCGCATACTGATCCACCACTGCAGGAAAACCAAGACTCCGCACGTCAACTGATACTAGGATGAGGCTAGCCAACTGATGAGTGATGGGTTGTCCTCTCCTCTTCGAGAGTCCATCCTGTGCTGTGAAGGCTCCCTTCTCGCCGGTGAAGGTGAACCTTCTCCTGTCGGTGCGTACACATCGCACCTTGCGCCTAATACAGTCGATCTGAGCATGGACTGTAGATAACCAATCCTTGCCCAAGATGACATCATAAGGCCTAGACGCCGCTACAAGAAGATCCCAGCCGAAACTCTCTCCTCCTAGAGTAAGCTCACACTGCCGGCACCAGTGCATAATCGTCGAGTATGCTCCCATAGGAGTCTCTAGCTGTAAGGATCGAGCCAACGACTCTATCGGAATCTCTGAGCTCCGAACAAGGGCAGCGACTAAGAAATAATGACTCGCTCCTGTGTCTATAAGAGAACTGCAGTAATGGTGTAATAGACACAGGTAGTACCTCGAATCATCTCGGGCGCACCGTGGTCTTAGGCCTCCGCTCCCTGAAGCTGTGCCTGTCTCTACCCGCCAGCTCCCTGTGGTTAGGGTGGACCTCCTGGAAGTGGTGGTGGTAGAGCCTCAAAGCGTCTCCCACCACCTCCTGCTCGACCAGATCATCTACCTCATCCACCTACTCCCTACAGACCACCACGGTAGACCCGCTGCCTATGCCTGGATGGTCCCTCAACCATCTGCTTCTCTACTGCACGACAGGTCGGGCAGTCACAAGCCATGTGGCCCTGCCCGCCGCATGTGTAGCATTGTCTACCTCTCGAAAGAATGGCTCTGCGCTGTGTGCCCCAAACCACTATGCCAGTGTCCTGAGGTCTTCTGCCTGAGGGTATGGTCTGCCTGGACCCATGAGTCATCTGTCGACTACCTGCTACAGAAGACTCTGCTACATGCCGCCCTGCGGTAGGTCTCGCTGCTGATGTAGGCTCAGCAAGGAAGCTCTCGATCAGAAGGGCTCGCCCTAGTACCCCTGCCTATGTCGGAATGCTGAGAGAGATCAGTGATGCCCTGATCTCATGCTTCAATCCCTGCTCAAAGGTTCGGGCCCAGAAGAATGGGTCCGGCACCATGTCCGTCCAATAGCACGAGAGATCGGTAAATCTCGCCGAGTACTGGGCGACCGTCAAGCTGCCCTGCCGCAACTATAGAATCTCCTAGATGCGCACCACACGGAGGGTGGCTAGGACAAAACCTGAGAGGAAGAGGCTCTCAAGTTCAATCCAGAGGAGAGACGCCACTTCATGCACCTAGAGCATCAAGCTCCACCATCTGCCTGCTGCCGCATGCAGGAGGCTCGCTACGAGGATCACTATGAGGTCTGCTGGTGTCCTCACTAACCTGCAAACTCGTAAAACTGCCTCCAGCCAATCCTCGGCTGCCTGAGGGTCCTTATCCCCATAGAACCTTGGCGGTCATTGATGCTGAAAATCATGCAGTACACTAAGGCAGCATGCATCATCAGTGGTTGGGGATGGTAGCATCAGTGGCTCGGCAGGTAGAGTTACCAACAGTTCCTCTACTGTCAAATGGACCTGTACCGTGGCCTCATCGCTCAGTGGGCTGTCGTCATGCACAATGCTCGGAACCCTAGCTGACTGCCGTTGTGGGGCCATCCTTAAAAGAAATAGGTGCGCCACGGTCAAACAGTATAGCTGGTGAGCTGACATAAAGTAATCACAAGGAAAACTTGAAACACACAAGCAATCAAATTTTTCATTCATTAAGTCGGAAATTAGAATTCAGGGTCCTGGTGTATAGATACATCGGCCAACGCACCAACACTGGACTCCCTGGACTGATAACCACACTCAATACCCATATAACTATTGCTTCACATAGAAGAAATATCAGAGTCCAAAGTTCTGCAGTAGAACCGAACTCCTATGATACCAATTTGTCACGACCCATCCTCGGGGCCCATGCCGTGATTACCCCAAGCCCGCCTTCCATAGGCTAGGGGCTGGTGACTAGCAATAAGGTTTAATTCCCAGTAAAAACGGAAGGCATTTCCTTTGTAAAGTAAACAAACACCACAAAGCAAGAAAGGAGAAGTAAACACTAAGTAAAAACTGGGTACAACAGTATGTGTGGAAACATAAATGGGCCAGAATACAAACCCAAAATGAAAGTAAAGTACAACTGGAAAGAAAGTACAGAAACTAAAAAGTAAAGCCGCTACGGAGAGCCGTCCACTGGTACTCCCACCTGAAGGGTGGGTACAGATATCCTCCTCAGCTCCTCGGGTCCAGCCGTCCACTCCGTGTACGTCCTGCCCAGTGGTCCACCTCTAGGTACCGACTGCTCCACAATCCTCATCCACGATCAGCGATGTCCGTAGTCTGCAATGAACACAACGTAGTGCGGGCGTAGCCCGTGAAGGGGTGAGTATAAGCTACTTAGTAGGGACCCCGATACCCCCGAAGATCTCCCAAAATCCACAAAGGATAATCCACAAAGGAAAGATACAATGACAAAGTAACATTCGACACTACTTAGGTATATGACCATATGTATACCTAAGTCATCAATTCTCGTTTGGCTCCAACATCCGAGCTTAAGTACATCCCAGTCCACAGAGGAAAACATAACGTAATCCACACAGGATATCGAGTCAATGTTATCAAAGATAAGGATTGAAAGTCAAGATTCAGCTCACACAGGTATACTTTTTCGTAAGATGATAGAGATGATTAGATGTAGCCACTGATTCATCTAAGCCATCAGACCCACACAGGATCGATAGGTACTAACCCCCGTAATGACCCACAAAGGATCGATAGGTAACTAACCCTCGCAATGACCCACATAGGATCAGACCCACACAGGATCTGCAGGTGCTGGCCCACATAGGACCGCTAGGTGCTGATCCACACAGGATCTGACCCACACAGGATCGGTAGCACTAATCCAAATAGGATCGCTGAGTGTTGTATTCATCGCCGTCGAATCCACGAAGGATTTATGTACAATCATCATCGTCGTCGCAATCGCATCCAACTCTAGGGTTCCTGCACACAGCATGATCGTTCGGGAGGGTCCGCTCCATGAGCCGAGGGGCTTATATATCAACTGACACATAGTCCGTAGTTGATGTATCCAAAAGTTCCATATCATAAACAGGAACTCAACGCGACAGACGGCGCTTCGATCAAACGCCCGGTCTGAGGGTTATTAGCTTTTTCGTTCCAGGGGCCCGGTTGGTTTTTAAGTCAAAACCAACCCAACCATACTCCAACTGCATCCAAACCTTGAGTGGAGTAAGACAAAAGGTCCTTCTCACTTAGAGGAATCCATCGAAGTCGACGATACGTCAATCGGACGTCCGGAGCTCAAGTTATAAGCGTTTCCGCTCCGAGGGCCCAGTTGGTTTCATGTATGAACCAACCCGGACGAACCCAAAGTTCCCCAAAAAACTGAATGTAATATACCAAAACGACCGTCTCGATCCTAGGATCGCATCGCAGCTGGAAGTGTGTCGATTGGAGGTCCGCAGCCCAAGTTATGCAGAAAAGACAGTGAGGGATCCGGTATTAGGGGGTTCGGGCCCAGTCCGACCTGGCCCGATACCCTCTGGGTCGGCCCGAACTGGGTCGACCCGACCAGGGTCCGGGTATGGCCCGCATGGGCGCGTCCTGGCCCGGTGCGCTAGCGCATTGTCTAGGAGACTCTACCGAAACGGCCGAGCGTTGAGGTGAGGGGGAGTCGCTGCCCCCCGCTTGTTTATAACCGTGGCCCCATTTGGGGGCTGCTCTTGTCCGGCCTGCCGGGGGTCGTAACCCCCGGCTCTTCCCCTGACCGGCCGGCCCGCTCCGGCCGGCCGACTCTTGCCACCACGGGACCGGCATGGGCCGGTCCCCCTGCTTCGACGTCAGCGGCCCAAAACCGGCTGTCGGTCCTTGCTCCGCTGAGGCCTTCGCTGCGGCCTTGATTCGTCCGGCGTGGCGCGACGACGTTTCACCCCTCCTTCGCGGCCCCACTGTCTTCAGGTTTTTCCAGTGAGGCGCGACAGCGCCATGACTTGGTTCGATTTTCAATTGCACGGCGCGACGGTGCCGCGCATCCTTGCTGCTCGTTTCCGCGCGGTGCGACGACACCACGTCACTTTCCTTTGAACTGTAATCAACACAAAAGATAAGGGAGGAGGGTCGGCCCTATTTGTGCAGTCCGGCCCCTCCCATTAATCGATATCAAGTGGTCCCATTGAAAGAGTAACATCGATGGAAGAAAATAACGAATATCATCAATAATAAAATTCCCCTACCTCGAGCGTAGTTTGAACGGAGGTTCGTCGCGAAAATAACCATCACGGAAGGAGATGTCGCGGAAGGAGAAAAGATTTGTTGGCATCGCGTCATCGATCTCCGAGGATCCTACATTCTTGTCGACCTTTGTCGGAGGTCGGTGTTATTCATGTTCTTCGCGTTCTTCGTCGAAGAATAAGAAGATATTCAAGCCCCTTAGCTTTTTTCCAAATCCTCTCAATACAACAAGTTCCAAGAAAAATAAAATAAGTACTTCACTTATTTTATTAACATGAATTAATTATTTGAATTTCAAACATTCAAATTATACTCACCTATTTAATTAACATAAGTTATCATGTTAAATGGTGAGTTGAAGGAGTTTGGGAATATGAAGGGGTGGGGTTCGTGTGGCCCCCACCACCCTCCTAACCTCCCATGGAATGTTGGGTGTTTTCCCCCAACTTCCACTCAAAGTTTTTAACCACATAGAATGAAAAAAATAAAAAGTGTAGCTAATTTTTTATTTTTAACTTCTAAAATTTTTAACAACTTATCTCGTGTAAACGCAACTTCGGAAAAAGTGTTCCTAAGAAATTACCAGCACTGCGAATCCATCGGTGCCCTTGTAATTCGATTCCAAGCACCGGTTCAAAAGTTAGAAAAACCCGCTCATTCGTTCACTGAACTTACTAGAGCTAAACTTCGGATAGAAATTCTGTGTAAACCAGGCCTCAGAATCAAGTTCCGTCAGCAACCGCGTTCTTGTAAAATCCCAAAGAAAAATAAGAAAAAGTATCCCTTGAATTTTAAAGGGTCTTTACACTATTGGTAAGTGTTATACAATTACTGGCCATTAGTTGTTGGTTCATACACCACAACCTTTCCAGATGTGTTGGGTTGTCACTTGACGTTCGGGTTCTAATTTTATTAACATGAAACAAGAATTCATCCCAAAAAAATAACTCTTCAACTCGATACTAGCTGGTAATAATATTCCAACCCAATAAAGCTTCTCCAAAATTTTTATTAATATTACCATATTTTTACAACATAATACTATAAATGGGGTATCAATAACAAAGAACTGATAATTATCCTTAAGCTTATAGACCTATTTTGGTATCCAAATCTCATAAAATAATCGCACAATAAAAAATCATAATCTCCAAAGTTATCTAAAATTCTATTTGATACCTACTATAATAGCCCATAACCTGCACTCTCTGATCTGGTGCTGTAATCATGATCATTTCTTTTCAATATTTGATACTATTAATTTTACACAATTTATTCCATATAAACTGTACAACATCAAAAATAAAAATGGGATTTATTAAATTCTCTATGACTATCTAGGTTTATATTTTTATCGAAGAAATAAAAACTCATTTATAAATAAAACATAATTTTCCAAATTATAATTCTTATAACACAACTCTGTATTTATTATTTAACATTAATTCATAATCATAATATATATGAAATAACATCAATCCATAATTCATTCATTCTAATTCCTCAGAAAATGAGGAAGAGGAATCATTAGAAGGTGTAGCTCAAATTCTTAGTATTGGAGAAGAATAAAAATAACAATTGATTGTAATCAGTTTGCATATGATATAGATAAGAGTAATACTACAAAACTAATGTGCAAGTGAGAATACCATGATTAAACACATCCCTTAATTCCTAACTCATCAATCATGGAAAACATAATAAGGTTTTAAAAGAGGATAGATTCATAGGAATCAATTATAATAAGTAATTTCATATCAATATAGTTTAGTGGAAACATTAAAAATCATAAAGATCATATATAAATCATATTGGCATATATGGACATCACTATCATATAATATATAGACAACCCATATAGAACCCTTACAATTGGAACAACCAAATAGGTGATATCCAATATAATTATGATGATAAAATAATCATTACTCAATTTATTAGACTAGTATCTTGTTTCAACAATCAAATAAGTTATAATGGAATCAGTAGATGATGTATTTCACCCTGCCCAGCATATAACCTATAACAGGATCACATAATGTTATCTATGCCACTCCATAAAAAATTTTATGTCCACAAATGATGAAAAAAATAAAAATATCATTAATAAATTCAAAATAAATTATAAAAAATAGCATTATTCCTTTAATAAATTGATTATTCACTAGAAATGAAATGAGTTCCATGAAAATCTCTTTCAAACAAGATTATACCATAGAAGAGAAACTGGTATCATAACAATATCTTTAAAAAAACCTTATTCCATTTATAAAAAGAGTGATTATTGTATCAATACGATATATTCCCAGTAGAGGATAATTAAAAATAAGGTTTCAGGACATTGATAAATTGAAATACCATTAAATGATCGTTAGAGAAATTCATGAGTACAAAATGATTTTCCTTTTAATATTCTATTTTGAAAATATAATTAACTATGAAAAACTTTTATTTAAAATTTATAATCAATTTATACATTATTTTGAAAAAACTTTCCCCACAAAAAACATTGTCAACTAGTAAAGGATCTCCAAGAAAATTGTGGTCATAATGGATTGTAGTTATATACATGAAGTTAAAAATAATCCTTTTTCATTGTAAATAGATTAGAAATGTTCTTTTATGGAAACACACAGTATGATTATTTGGTAACCATTTTTAGAAAGAATAATTGTTTAATATATATGTAATAGTTACTATTTAATAAGTTAATAAGTTTTTTTAATTAATTTTTAGAATAACATATTTCTAGATGAAAAATGATATCTTATATAAAAGAAAAATTAAGTAAATTTTTTGAATAGAGAATTTCTCAATTATCCAAAGTAAAATATATTAGAAATAAATAAAATTATGTGAAAATGTTATAAAAAATATAATATAATATATTTCTAGATTTTGGTATGATATGGGTCTATGGTATCATAATTTCAAGAATAATGATAAACAATCATGATAATCAATGATATTGTAATAAAAAAATCTTATGTATTTTGAATCATTAAATTGTAATCCCCATGAAAGAATAAAATTAAATGAAACATATAATATTATGAAATTGATTGTAATAATGAAATAACTAAAAAATTGGAATGTATATACACCTCATAAAATATGATAGGTTTATAACATAACAAATGTCTCAATGAATGAAAACTGAGACACAAATACATTAAATCATTGGTAACATAGAAACCATAGAACCCTTGATTGAGATATTTAAAAAAGGATATATAAATCAACTAAAATTTAAGTATAATTTTAATAATACAAAATAATGGGGTTTCTATCCACCAAAATACAAATTTTGTGGTAAATAATCATATATCTCAATGAAATAAATGTGACCCAAGAAGACCCATACATCCAATGTTCTTTTCGTTGAACAAGATATATCCAATTGTATAATGGTTTTAAGAAAATTATTATCTTATTAAATAACCATGTTAATATTTATAATGTCATATAAGATCTTGTTAGAATATATTATCCCCTATCATTAATAATCATTAATTATTTTCGTTTTTCTGGGGTTAGTCCCGATGTTTTATCATTTGTTCCTTGTTATAAATATACCAGTTATCCTGAATATAATATTATAATATAAATTATTGAATAATAATATTTAAATAATTATCATATTAATACAAAATTTTTTAATTTTTAATTAAATCATGAATGATGGTTATTAAAAATTAGATATTTTATGATCACAGATACATTATGCCATATATGTTCATGAGTAAAATTTCCATTATTTAATGATCCTTAATGGAAAGTGGTATGTCATAATTTATATTTATAGAATTATCATAATATCATATATAGAATTATATTTCATAATATATATATATATATCATTTATGAGGTGTGGTGATGAACATAGAGTTGTATCCCATTATGATAGTGATAGTCCATACATACACAAATGATGGTATCATATTTTTATTATAAAAAAGTAAATGATATATTATCATTTAAAAATGTTAAATATTTCGTGAATATAATTATTATTAAATGAAAATAACATATACCTATTATCTATATCCGAATTACATTCCATGTAACGTGCTAGTGATAAAATGAATCACATCACTTCATAATACAGTAGTTCGTCGTAAACATGATCCATGTTTTCATATAACCTACATAATGGAAATTATATACATTTATAGATTATGAATAATCCATTAGTATAAATTTGTTATTAATATTATAAATATACATTATACACATCATAATTAACAAACACGAAATCTGGTAATAGAATAATTAACGAAATAAGTTGGTGAAGGAGTAGACCTACATACATTCAAATGATGATTTCGTAACCCAATTGATGGGAGTGGAGATAGTTTAAGCTCATCATATTTTTATAAAAAAATATTACTATATGGAAGATACATAGTTTATTATCTCATCATAATTTAATTATAATTTATGTAGGTGTAAAAGAAATAAAATAAATATGTATGGTAAATGAAATTACCTTTTCTTCAGGTATCCTACTTACATTTTCACTAAACCCTCCCCATGATGGATTTCAGCAGAAACTAAAATTTCTAGGATTTTGGTAGGAATTCTGGGAATGGAGTTTTTAAGGTAATTACTCAATTCAAGAGGCCTGAATATGTGATGAAGGTAGGAGAAGGGTGTAATTTTAAAAGTGGGTAGTGGACACACTTTTATATTTTTAAAAGAATAGAGTGATTCCACATTTTCACATTAAACAAGGGTCTAAAATAGACCATTATAAAAAAATTGATTTTTAATGGTATAAATATGGATATAAAATAGTATTTATACATTTTTATATGATATGTGTACCTATAAATTCATAGTTTAACCCTTGGGAATCAATTTTTTACTGTTATCTCATTTATTAATTTTCTATGCATTCATGTTTAATTTATTTCCAAATATATGTAGAAATTACACTACTGGAAATACAATCTTTCCCAATGGTTCTGAACCTTTGGGAAAGGCTGCAGAACTGTTTGTATATGTTATACCAATGGTTCTGCAAACCATAGGGATGTAAGCCATTGGGAAAGCTTTTCCAAACGGTTTACTATGAACAGTTGGTATAGAGTGGGGGAAAGCTAACCTATCCCAACGGTTTTGCCAAACCGTTGGGATAGTTTTTCCCCACAGTTTGGCATGAAACGTTGGCAAATCCCAATGATTCTCCTCTTTCCAAAAGGTCTCTAAACCATTATGAAAGGTTTTTTTACCAATGGTTCAATGAACCATTTGTAAAAAAAGCATCATAGATGCTATGCCAATGGTTTGAAACCGTTGGCATAGCCTATACTATGAAAATTACATAGTAGCTTGCAATTTTCACAGCAGGTCTGCAATTTGGACATCAGGCCTCATTTTGTGCATTCCCTCCCATTTTCAATCCAATTATTTTACCTGCAATAAACTATCACATACATATACAATTATTGTACCTGCAATAACCAACTAACACATACATATAGAGAAAAAATTAATACACATTTAACATATAATGCATCCTGAAACTATACACATCCATAATTAAATTAGAATTCATAATGTAATTATAAACATACATAATTCATTTAGAATTCAATTTAAAATTTAGATGAAAATTATACGTGGAATCCGGAATTAAATTCATAATTTGATTGGTTTTTTTATACCATCTATTTTTACCTGAAATGGTGTCCATTTTAAACAAAATACATACACCTGAAGAGATACTGGATAGACCGCACCTCGGATTGAGGCGGGGTTGACTCTTACACGTCACATATGACCCATGGATCGTTGTGATAAAGTATCGACACAATCCGAATGCGTTTGGTCAGTTTTCCGTATGCCAGTTGATGTTTTTTCAATTAAAATGACGTCCTTTTGAAACAAAAGACAGACACTTTGGGTGGTGCTGGCCACAATACATCTCAGATTGAGGCAAGGTTGATTTGTACACTTCACATATGACCCATGGATTGTTCTCATAATGTTTCAACATAAACCGAATGCGTTTGGTCGGTTTTCCGCATGTACACAAAATGTTGTCCATTTTAAACAAAAGATAGACACTTAGACAGATTCCGGCCACACTGCAACTCAGATTAAGGCGAGGTTGACTCGTACACATCACATATAACCCATGGATCATTTTCCAAAAGCTTCAACACATTAAAAATATGTTTGGTCAGTTTTGCATATGTCATTTTTTCTTTTCACATATAATACCGTCCATTTTAAACAAAAGAGACACAGTTAGAGTGGTGTCGGCCACACCGTGCCTCATATTGAGGCGGGGTTGACCCATACACGTCACATATGACCCATGGATCGTTGTACTAATGTATCGACACAATCCGAATGAGTTTGGTCAGTTTTCCGTATATCAGTTGATGTTTTCACTTAAAATGACATCCTTTTGAAACAAAAGATAGATTCTTTGAGTGGTGTCGGCCACACCACATCTCAGATTTAGGCGGGGTTGATTCGAACAACTCACATATGACCCATGGATCGTTCTCCTAAAGTTTCAACGGAAACCGAATGCGTTTGGTCAGTTTTCCGTATGCACTTAAAATCTTGTCCATTTTAAACAAAAGGG
The DNA here is from genome assembly GCA_963277665.1 of Viscum album. Classification (NCBI taxonomy): domain Eukaryota; kingdom Viridiplantae; phylum Streptophyta; class Magnoliopsida; order Santalales; family Viscaceae; genus Viscum; species Viscum album. The sequence continues at coordinate 858,621,938 of OY728152.1, read as the reverse complement.
AGCCATATAGAGAGATCCCAGTCACACCGTGCTTCGAATTGAGCCCAGGTTGACTCGTACACATCACATATGACCCTTGAATCGTTGAAATAAAGCATCAACAGAATCTGAATGCGTTTGGTCAGTTTTTTGTATGTCAGTTGTTCTTTTCACTTATAATCCTATCCATTTTAAACAAAAGAGAGACACTGTGAATGGTGTCAGCCACACCGTGCCTCAGATTGAGTCAGGTTTGACTCATACACATCACATATGACCCATGGATCGTTGTACTAAAGCATCAACACATTTCGAATGCGTTTGGTCGGTTTTTCGCATGCCAGTTGATCTTTTCACTTATAATCCTGTCCATTTTAAACAAAAGAGAGACACTATGAATGGTGTCGGCCACACCGCGCCTCAGATTGAGGCATGGTTGACTCGTACACGTCACATTTGACGCATGGATCTTTTTGCTAAAGTATCAACACAATCAGAATCTTTTTGGTCGGTTTTCCATATGTACTTAAAACGTTGTCTATTTTAAACAAAAGAGAGCCACTCAGAGTGATTCCGGCCACACTGTGCCTCAAATTAAGGCAGGGTTGACTCATACACGTCAAATATGACCCATGGATTGTTGTTCTAAAGAAACAACACATTTTGAATGCGTTTAGTCAGTTTTCCATATGTCAGTTGTTCTTTTCACTTACAATCCTGTCCATTTTAATCAAAATGCATACACAAGGAGTGATCCCACCACACTGTGCCTCGGATTGAGGTGAGGTTAACTCGTACACATCGAAAATGACCCATAGATTGTTTTCCTAAAGTATCAACACATTCCGAAAGAGTTTGCTTGGTTTTCCGTATGCCAGTTGATGTTTTTCAATTAAAATGACATCCTTTTGAAACAAAAGACCAACAGTTTGAGTAGTGTTGGCCACAACGCATCTCAGATTGAGGCGGGGTTGATTCATACACATCCCATATGCCCCATGGATCATTCTCCCAATGTTTCAATGGAAATAGAATACATTTGTTCAGTTTTCCATATGTACTTAAAATGGTGTCCATTTTAAACAAAAGAGAGACACTTAGACTGATCCCGGCCACACCGCAACTCGGATTGAGCCCGGGTTGGCTCATACAGGTCACATATGACCCATGGATCATTGTGATAAATTATCAACACATTCCTAATGCGTTTGGTCAGTTTTCCGTATGCCAATTGTTCTTTTCACTTATAATCCTATCCATTTTAAACAAAAGAGACACAGTTATAGTGTCTTAGGCCACACCACGCCTCGAATTGAGGCAATGTTGACTTACACACGTCCTATATGACCCATGGATCGTTGTGCTAAAGTATTGACACAATCTGAATGCATTTGGTCGGTTTTTATGTATGCCAGTTGATTTTTTTTAGTTAAAACGACGTTCTTTTGAAACAAAAGACAGACATTTTGAATGGTGTCGGCCACACCATGCCACGGATTGAGGCGTGGTTGACTCGTACACATCACATATGACCCATGGATCTTTTTCCTAAAGCATCAACACATTTAGAATGTGTCTGATCTATTTTTCATATCCCAGTTGATATTTTCATTTATAATCCTGTCCATTTTAATAAAAAGAGAGACACTATGAATGGTGTTGGCCACAGCATGCCTCGGATTGAGGTAGAGTTGACTCGTACACGTCACATATGACCCATGGATCATTGTGCTAATGTATCAACACAATCAGAGTCCGTTTGGTTGGTTTTCCGTATATACTTAAAATGTTGTCCATTTTAAACAAAAGAGAGCCACATAGAGTGATTCCGGCCACGCTGTACCTTAGATTAAGGAGGAGTTGACTTGTACACATCACATATGACCCATGGATTTCTATCCTAAAGCATCAACACATTTCGAATGCGTTTGGTCGGTTTTCGATATGTCAGTTGTTCTTTTCACTTATAATCCTGTCCATTTTAAACAACATACATACCCAAGGAGTGATCCCGCCACACCGTGCCTCAGATTGAGGCAAGGTTAACTCGTACATGTCACAAATGTCCCATCGATCGTTTTCCTAAAGTATCATCATATTCTGAAAGCGTTTTCTTGGTTTTCCGTATACCAGTTGATGTTTTTCAATTAAAATGACGTCCTTTTGAAACAAAAGATAGACACATTGAGTGGTGTCGGCCACACCGCGTCTCAGATTGAGGTGGTATTGATTCGTACATATCACATATGACCCATTGATCGTTTTCTTAATGTTTTAATGGAAACCGAATACGTTTGGTTGGTTTTCCGTATGTACTTAAAATGGTGTCCATTTTAAACAAAATAGAGACACTTAGACTGATCCTGGACACACCGCGACTCGGATTGAGCCTGGGTAGGCTTTCTCAGGTCACATATGAACCATGGATCATTGTGATAAATTATAAACACATTCCGAATGAATTTGGTTGGTTTTCCATATGCCAGTTGTTCTTTTCACTTATAATCCTGTCCATTTTAAACAAAAGAGACGCAGTTAGAGTGGTGTCGGCCACAAAGTGCCTCAGATTGAGGTGGGGTTGACTTGTACATGTCACATATGACCCATGGATCGTTGTGCTAAAGTATCGACACAATCCGAATACATTTGGTCGGTTTTCATTATGCCAGTTTATGTTTTTCAATTAAAATGACATCCTTTTGAAACAAAAGACAGACACTTTGAATGGTGTTGGCCACACCGTGCCTCGGATTGAGGTGGGGTTGACTCGTACATGTCACATATGATCCATGGATCGTTGTCCTAAAGCATCAACACATTTCGAATGCGTTTGGTCGGGTTTCTGTATGCCAGTTGATCTTTTCACTTATAATCCTCTCCATTTTAAACAAAAGAGATACACTATGAATGGTGTCATCCACACCGTGCCTCGGATTGAGGAGGGGTTGACTCGTACACGTCACACATGACCCATGGATCACTTTTCTAAAGTATCAACAAAATCAAAAGCCGTTTGGTCGGTTTTCCGTATGTACTGAAAATGTTGTCCATTTTAAACAAAAGAGAGACACATAGAGTGATTCCGGCCACACTGTGCCTCAGATTATAGTGGGGTTAACTTGTACACATCACATATTACCCATTGATCATTGTCCTAAAGAATAATCATATTTTGAATGCGTTTGTTCGGTTTTCCGTATGTCAGATGTTCTTTTCACTTATAATCCTGTCCATTTTAAACAAAATACATACACAAGGAGTGATCCCACCACACCGTTCCTTGGATTGAGGCAAGGTTAAGTCATACACGTTAAAAATGACCCATCTATCATTGTTCTAAAGTATCAACATATTCCGAAAGAGTTTTATCAGTTTTTCGTATTCCAGTTGATGTTTTTCAATTAAAATGGCATCCTTTTGAAACAAAAGACAGACACATTGAGTGGTGTCGGCCACACCGTTTCTCAGATTGAGGCGGGATTCTTTCTTACACGTCACATATGACCCATGGATATTTCTCCTAAAGTTTCAATGGAAACTGAATGCATTTGGTTGGTTTTCCGTATGTACTTAAAGTGGTGTCCATTTTAAACCAATGAGAGACACTTAGACTGATCCTGGCCACACTGCGACTCAGATAGAGCCTGGGTTGGCTTGTATAGGTCACATATGACCCATGGATCATTTTGATATATTATCAACACATTCTGAATGTGTTTGGTCAGTTTTTCGTATACCAGCTGTTCTTTTCACTTATAATCCGGTCCATTTTAAACAAAAGAGACACACTTAGAGTGGTGTCGGCCACACCGTGCCTCGGATTGAGGCAGGGTTGACTCATACATGTCACAAATGACCCATTGATCGTTGTGCTAAAGTATCAACACAATACGAATGCGTTTGGTCAGTTTTCCATATGGAAGTTGATGTATTTCAATTAAAATGACGTCCTTTTGAAACAAAAGACAGACACTTTGAATGGTGTTGGCCACACCGCGCCTCGGATTGAGGCGAGGTTTACTCGTACTCATCACATATGGCCCATGGATCATTTTCCTAAAGCATCAACACATTTATAATGCGTTTGATTGGTTTTTTTCATATGCCAGTTGATCTTTTCACTTATAATCCTATACATTTTAAACAAAAGAGACACAACTAGAGTGGTTTCAGCCACACAGCGCCTCATATTGAGGTAGGGTTGAGTCGTACACATCACATATGACCCATGGATCGTTGTGCTAAAGTATATACACAATCCGAATGCGTTTGGTTGGTTTTCCGTATGCCAGTTGATGTTTTTCAATTAAAATGACGTCCTTTTGAAACAAAAGACAGATATTTTGAGTGGAGTTGGCCACACCGCGTCTAAAATTGAGGCGGGGTTGATTCATACATGTCACATATGACCCATGGATCGTTATCCTAGTGTTTCAATGGAAAATGAATGCATTTGGTCGGTTTTCCGTATGTACTTAAAATTTTGTCCTTTTTTTGAGAATCCTCATGTGCCTATTAGTGGAATGGTATTTACTTAAAATCTTGTAGAAATTCATATAAAATATTTTTATATCATTCTTAGTTTGGATTAGATTTTAGTTTATCATGCTATGAAACATTTCGGAGCTAAAAATGTCATGCCCAATGAATACATCTCTTTTATAACATACCAAGAATCTATGATAATGATTAGATGTGTAAATGTGATTTACATTGATTATCATAATGAAAATAAATAAAATATATATTATAGATTTTCTAGTAGTAATTGAAATCAAGGAGGGTGGGGGGCTGTCCGACGGGGCTGTCCGGGGGGCTGTCCGGTGGGTGTTCGGGGGGCTGTCCGGGGACCAAAGAGGAGGGTGGGGGGGGGGGGTGGGGGGGCTGTGCAGGGGTCTGTCCGGGGGGTGTTCGGGGGGTTGTCTGGGGTCCAAGGAGGAGGGTGTGGGGGGGGGGGGGTGTCTGGGGGGTGTGTAGGGGGCTGTCCGAGGAGATGTCCAGCGTCTAGGGAGGAGGGTGGGGGCTATCTAGGGGGGCCGTTCGGGGGATGTCTGGGGGCTGTCTGGGGGGCTATCCAGGGTGCTGTCCGGGGTCCAGGAAGGAGGGTGGGAGGGCCATCTAGGGGGCTGTTTGGGGGGTTGTCAGGGGGTGTTCGGGGGGGGGGGGGGGGGGGGGTTGTCTGGGGGGCTGTTCGAGGGGCTGCCCGGGGTCCAGGGAGGAGGGTGGGGGGGGGGGGGGGATGTCCGGGGGCTATCCGGGGGTGTTCGGGGGGTGTCTGGGGTCCAAGGAAGAGGGTGGGGGTTTATCCGGGGGACTGTCCGGGGGTTGTTCGGGGGGTTGTACGGGGGGTTGTCTGGGGTCCAGGGAGGAGGGTGGGGGGGGGGGGCTATCTTGTGGGCTCTTTGGGGGGCTTTCTGGGGGCTGTCCAAGGGGTGTTTGGGGGGGTTGTCCGGGGTCCAAGGAAGAGGGTGGGGGGGCTGTCCGGGGGGCTGTCTGAGGGGGCTGTTTGGGGGGCTGTCCAGGGTCCGAGGAGGAGGGTGGGGGGGCTGTCCGGTGGGATGTTCGAGGGGCCGTCCGGGGGCTGTCTAGGGGGTGTTCAGGGGGGGTTTCTGGGGTCCAAGTAAGATGGTGGGGGGGCTGTCCGGGGGGTTGTCTGAGGGGCTGTTTGGGGGGCTGTCCGGGGGGGTGTCCGGGGTCCAAGGAGGATGGTGGGGGGTTTTCCAAGGTCCAGGAAGGAGGGGGGTTCCCAAAAACACAACCACTAAAAGTCAACAACATCCATAAAAACAGATAATATATAAAAATAACTCAACTCCAATACTATACAACGAGTCTAGATAAAACCATCAACTAGAATAGATTAAATATCAAATCTCAGTAATATTAGTCAGAAATGTAATGGATCAATTTGTCCCACATCACCATCACCATCATAACCATCATGATCACCCTCTTCCTTGTCCCCATCATCATCCTCTCCCTCCTCAGTGCCCCCATCCTTGCCCTCGCCCTCCTCCTCGCCCTTGCCACCCGCCTCGCCCTCCTCCTATCCCTCCTCTTCCGAATCAGACTCCTCGCCGTCATCATCATCAAGCTAGACATCGTCCTGACCACCATTAGAACTGCCACTTGGTGCAAAATATATAGAATGTATCGACGAAATATACTCATCAAAAGCTGGGATGTCCTCTACTAGAAGTGTTGGACGTAGAACTTCAATTAATTTCATAAACGCACTGTTTGCCCTAGCAGACTGTTCTTCCATCTCTGTGGACCTTTTCTCAACCTGTTCTGCCTGTGCTCTAACTTTCTATAGCTTGGTGGCACTACATCTCGTACCTGTGGAGGTCTAATACCTCATCGGGGCTATCCTAGGTCGACATCGTACTCTGCCAGAATGCTCCTCTCCCAACACCGGATGTAAGTGATCTGTTGGCCCAAAATTGTCTGGTTCTTGGGCATCGAGGGCCTCTAAAGAAGCCTGTTACAAATTTAAATATATCATTAAGTTAAAAAATAGTTATTAAAATTTAAATTCAACAAATTAAAACTTACAATCTGCTATTGAGTCGCTTCGTTGACGGCACTTCCAGCCTTTTTCCGTCTACTCGAGCAAAACAGTTTTTCTCGAGGCACACGTCCTTCAATATTTTGTATTTTCCTCTACAATGACATTGAAAAATAAATATATATGAAAAATTTGGCAAACTATTAAATAATTTAGCAAACAAAATAAAGTGTAAGTCATAAAGAAAACATATAAACAATTGTCATACCTGCTTCCTCTCATGATCAGGCATCGTAGTGTGTCCTTGTGTGTGGAGGTATTTTTTTGCATCAATGTTTTTTTTATTTTTTCCAGATGATTCCTAAATAAAATTCGAAAATTAAATAGATATTATTAATGAAAACCATGAAATTTATTATTTAAATACCACAAATATTAGTAATAACTTAAACTGGGTACTTGTCCAATGAGTAATCATCTGACGATACTGCTCTATAGGACAATCATCCACCACTGCTACCACCTCTTACTCAGTGCCAACTCTAGAAACCCAGCCAATCTAAAAATCATGCTTGTAGGCCCTTCAAAGGTCGCCTAAATCCTTTAGATGTTCCGGTCGTGCACCCCCACCATCGGGAAAATTAAATCGAAGCTGAAATCAAAATATTAATTCATATAAATACAAAAATAATTCATGGCATTAAATAGAACAGATTTTTCTTACCCATATCTCTGCCCAAGCTCTATCCTTGACCTCATGTGGAAAATGTCTCCATGATAGCGGGCTGACGGGAATGATGTCGGAGTATTTGGAAAGCATCGCCAAAAAACTCTGACATTGCTGCCCTCTTTTCTCAACCATTTGGTTGTCTTCATTATAATCCACCACAACCTATGTGCAGCGGTTTCACACCGAACTCATGCGTGTACGCCCCCGCCCAGGCCTCCTGTTAGTAGATGTATCTATCATGAAAGGAAAACAAATATTTTATCAAAACATGTTATAATGAAAATCAATATTGCTATAAAAATTTGTTAGGGTTCTATAAATATACCTGTGCCGGTATGATTGCTGAGCGCTGCTGGATCCACAGTAACTGATGGAACACCCTGTGGTGGAACAGGAGTCGAAGACAATGGAATATAGAAGCTCAGAGAGACAGAAGTAGAAATAAAAGAAGATGGGATAGCTCTCTGACCAGATTCTGACTGGGGAGTGGGAATCATCATGGGACGTGAAAATGATGGGCCAGAAGATGCAGAAGGCAGAGAAAACATGGGAGGCTTAAATATCCCGTCTGTCCCTAACAACACAACAGGATCAAAATGTGGTAAGGATGACTTGGGAGTGGGAGGGACATGGTCTAGTCGGGTACGCGTAGATTCTCATCCACCTCTGGCACAAACCCTCCTCGTACCACCGACATGAGTACTAGGACCAGTACTAGGATCCTTGTCTAATAACTGTCGATGTATAGGTGGATCCTACTAAAATGTTTACAAAAAAATTAATCACATGACATTATAGATTCTTTAAATATATCAATTTTAAATAACGTACTCACTACAGGAACTAGTGATGGAATTCCCAACTCCGACATTCGATGATTGTTCTCCATCATTTTTTTCCTTCATATCTCTTCAATTGGATTCATTTCCTGCTTTTGAAAACAAATATGTAATTAATTAGAAAAAGGAAAATAATGTGTAACCCAAAAAATTAAATATATGAGGGAATAGGGGGATTCATTGGTAATTTAGCTATCAACTGTTTTAGAAGAGCTTGAATGGATTTAATAAATCAAACAAGTTGTAATGATCACCAAGTTAGAAATATTGTTTGACTATGTTTGAATACAGTTTGATTCCAAATTAGAAAACACAATTCAAATAAAACTGCAACCAATAAACATTGAAAATTCACATAATGATCAAGTTAGCTAAAACGTATTGTTGATCAATACTAAATCAATTTGAATATTACCAACCTTAACAACCCAACTTGAGGTAAACCAAAAGAATTGTGAACATGGATGAATGATTCTATATATTTTCAACCACAACTTCAGGTTCACAATCAACACTCACAATTGAGCTATTGGAGTCATCAAAAGAAATAAATGTATTGGTTCCAATGGAACTATGGACAATTTCAGTTCCATCATCACCATCATAAAAAATATGTCTTGGAATTACTTCAACTATGACACCAAATTCAGGTAGAAGTTGGTCTTTGATATAAAAAACTTGTTTAGCCATTCATGCCAACACATATGGTTCTTCGGTAGCAAGAGTGGAATTCATGTTATTTACTCGAAATATATAATCATTAATAAATGTGCCATGTCTCCTCATCAAATCAAAATAATGGAATTTCATAATTGTAACTCGTCCATGAGAGAAATAATCCAATATTATTATATTCTCAACAACTCCATAATAACCCAAATTTCCAAATCGCGATCTACTATCTGATACACTGGCATAACAATCTATTGTGGAAGTAACCATAACACCATAATGTTGTGTTCTCATGTTCTTTTCTCATTCAGTGACAATGAATTTGTACCCATTGATAACAATTGATTTACAGTCACGAACCACGGTATTAGGACCAAAAGCCAAAGCTCTTATTTCCTCAGAGATAGAGTCAGCAAAAAAACACATTACATGAAATATAAATGACTATTAAACTTAATTAAATATTGATATAATTATTTTAAACATTAATTTTTTTACCTTCAATTTTAACCAAGAAGAAAACTCTTTGCTATGAAAAGTCTCTCTCCTTCTCAAAGTCAAAGAATGATGCTTCCTATTTATCATTTTTTTATGTTCCTTGTAGATAAAAAATACGAATAGTTTAACAGATATATATGTATGATATACATAATCAATTTAGTTACCTGATATAGTCATCGAACAAATCACAGTTTAACAAAACTGTGTGATTTTCCATCTCCCGCTCTTCATGGCTTAATTTCTTCAATGTATATGATCCCAGAATTCCTCCTGTTTGAGGAAGTGATGGAAAACTGGGTTCAATTTTCTCATACTGTTCTTCTTCATTTATCATTGGTCTGTTCAATCTTATAGTATGATCAGACAAATACATCGAGCAGAAATCCATACATTCTTGATCCAAGTAACCATTCATGATAGAACCTTCGAGATGATTTCTGTTTCGAACATAAGACTTCAATGTGAACATATTTCTTTCAGTTGGATATATCCAAAAAAATGAAACAGGTATTCTGAGAAGTATTTCAGTGGGAATATAGACAGTCAGATGCAACATACAAGTGAAAAATGATGGAGGAAATATTTTCTCCAACTCACACAAAAATAATGGGGCATCTGTCAACATTTTTTGCAAGAAATACTTGGACAACTTCTTAGCAAAAAGATCTCTAAACAAATGGCACCACCGAATAACATCCACCCTTACATTATTGGACAAAAGATGAAGGATTGCTATTGGAAGCAACTCATGCAGTAGAACGTAATAATCACGAGTCTTCAAATATTTTAGCTTCAAATCTCCTCTATTGACCCATTTAGGTATGTTGCTTGAATAGCCATCAGGAACTCTAATAGTCTCTAATACTTCTAGAAATGGTTTTTTCATAGGTCTCATCACATAAGAAGCACATGGAAGTTTCCATTTATTTTCCCTGATATGTACGGGATGCAATTCTGGTCTGATGACCCAATCCACTAAGTCACTCTAAGATCGTAAATCATCTTTTATCTTCTCCTTTACATTTAGAAGAACTGAAAGAAACATTTTGCATATATTATTTTCAATATGCATTACGTTTAAGCAATGATGTAACAAATTGGTTGACCAATAAGGCAAATCAAAAAAGATACTCTTCTTCCACCCATTGTAACAGGTTTCAGTGGAAACATTCTTTCTCTTTCTAGATTTCATTTGACCCTTCATGAATGAAAAAAATGAAATCTTTCAATTCATTAAGCATGTCAATTCCAGACATACACTGAGGTGGATCATCAGTCTCTATGGTATTATAAAATCTTCGACGATTCATTCTATTTGGATGATCCTTGGGAAAGAATCGTCGATGTCCCATAAAACTGAAACTACAACAATGTTTCAGTCTTCTGGATCGTTTATTCTTCATACAAACTAGACATGACAGTTTTCCCTTTTTGTTCCATCCAGACATCATTGCATAAGCTGGAAAATCATTGATCATCCACATAAGCGAAACACGCATCTGAAATATCTCTTTCGAACATGCATCATATGTGCGCACACCCACATCCAAAATAAGTTTCCACTCTTTTATTAATGGTTGCATGTATACATCAATATCAATGCCAGGATACGAAGGACCAGATATGAGTATACTCATGAAAGTGAAAGGTTTCTTCATACATAACCATGGGGGAAGATTATAAATGTGTATAAAAACTGGTCATGTGCTATGCGAAGTAAGAATCTTCCCAAACGGATTAAAACCATCACATGAAAGACGCAACCTCACATTACACATGTCTGCTAGAAAATCAGGATGTCGAGCATCAAATCTCTGCCATTCAAATCCATCTGTAGGAGAAACAACTCATCATTAATATTCTTTCTGTCGATATCATGCCATCTCATTTTTATTGATATTTCATCAAACATAAAAAGATTCTGGAGTCTGGGGATCAATGGAATATTCCACATTAATTTCTGTGGAATGAGGGATTGTGTTACATTAGATTTTGACTTCCAGGAGGATGTGCCACATTTTATACAATCATTTCGTTCAGTGGTTTCCTCCCAGAACAAACTACAATCTTTCGGGAAGGCATAAATTTTGTTTCTTGAAAATCCAAGTTCCTCAACTAACATCCATGACATATAGTGGTTTGAGGGAATATCTACATCATCTGGAAGTAAATCCTTCAAGATGGTAAGAATGTAATTGATTGGTGTATTAGAAATCCCTTACAGAGTTTTCCCATGAAACAATCGGATTAAAAATTCTAGCTTTTTCGTTTTATCGAATTGTCGATATACTGGAGTCGTGGCAGCATCATTCAATTTTTTCACCCAATCAATATCATCATTTTCACTAGAAACATCAGATTTCCTCATATCAAAGTCTTCTTGAGTCGAAATCCTTTCCTTTTCATGATGACGAATAAACGGAAACGGATCATCTATCAAATTCTACATTCCGGTCCTTTCATTTCGATCATCACTAATTTTAGATTTCATTTTCTCCCCATTGTGATACCACAAAAAGTAATTTTCATGAAAACCATTTATGGTTATGTGGTAGCTGACTTATTCACGGCTCAACCAAGGTCTACCAACACAATTGGAACATGGGCAGTGTATGCGACCACTATCTGAAGCATTGTGAAATGAAAAATCTATAAAGCTCTTCATATTGTTTTGAAAATCGCTTGAGATCCGCTGGGTTTCATATATCCAACTTTTGTCCATTCTGTAAAAAGAATTTATATAAGTCATCTTTTCATAAAAAATTCAATAGGATTGAACTGTAATAGAAAATACATTTATGTAAACAATAAAGGAAGAGGTTTCTAGTCAATGTAGTGAACTATTAAAATAATGTAAAGAACAAGTACTCATAAATTAAATTAAAATTTATTTATATTCATTTTCATTAGGTCTATAAGAGGCACATGCCTTAGGTCCAATCATTTGTTATAGGCATCACAAATCAATCACTCATGTTCAATAACTCGTTATTGGCACCTCTATGGCCATACATTTCATTACCCAATTATTTCTCCAAGTCAAGTGCACCCCATGGGTGAATAAATTTCAGGCTTCTACACAAATAGGTTGTTTGTGGCTTGTAAAAAGATTTAATTTCATTGAGTATTGACAAAAACATTTATTTTTAAATTTGAGATTAATAATAATGTATGTCAATGATAACAACATTACTGAAATAAACATGTGACTTATCTAACATTTTTATGGATGTATACAGATGCCAGAATGGGTAGTGAAAAGCACCCCACCCTCATAAAAGTGATTATTGGCCAAGAAGGACACATAATATATATCGTACAATGAGAACCATATTTAATTGAACCTAAAGTTATATTAGAACATTCATCTTGGGGGAAATGGAATATATGATCCTTGTTAACTGATGAATTCAAAATCTCATATTTCATATGTTGGACACTATATAACTTAAGAAATCATGTGAGGATGGGTTTACATCATTCAATTTCTTACATGGTAGTGAGAATGAAGGCTTAAATTAATGACTTGAGTTCACTGTTTAAATGTGGGTAGAGGCTGCATACGCTGTGTAAACAGAATGAGTACATAAGTGTAGAGGATGGATACACTGTGCATGGGGGGGGGGGGGTCTCAGCCGATTTAGAAACAAAAATAAATTCCCATCATAGGTAACAATATGAAACATCACCATCAAAATAAACTCTAAATAAAAAGGGACTAAAAACATCAAACATTTCAAAAATTTACTACAATGCAAGGTTTATCCACATGTTTAGCAGTAATTATATGTCTTAATCATGAACCACCTCTACAGCTGCCAGTTTTCACCAACAAACATAAGGTAAATATCTCAAAATATCTTTAAAACAACTCATTAATAGGCTCAAAACGTAAATATAATCTTGAAACAACCATGGAATCTCTTTCACAACACATTCTCTCACACCGGTTATCTCATGTGTTACTAAATACCAAACATAGTCACATAGTGTAATATAACAAATTACATTACAAAAGCCTTATTAAAAAAAATTTCATTTTAATACAACACTTTCATCAAGGAATTTTAAAGAAAACATTCATAAAAACTTCGCTAAAAAATATTAAACACACATAAATAAATTTCCATGTAAAAAATAATTACAATATGGAAAGAAAGCATAAAAACACATACTTAGAAAATCTAGAATACAACGACAATGAATTTGAGATGATTCTTCTTCGATGGATGGTTAAAGATTTAATTAATTAAATAGATTGGAATGGATAAAGTATAGATTAAATCAAAACAAAAAAAATGATATACACGTCAAAATCAAAACTTAAAACTAAAATATGAGATGAATAATAATAAAAACAAGGTATCACTTAAATATGTTATGTGTATGAAGAATAGAATATCTGATTTGAGACGATTTGGATGTAGTTTGATAGGATTGGATAGGGGAAGTCGCGAGTGTAGCGGAGCCCTGGACAGGATTAGGGTTCTGTCACGAATGGCGGAGAGAGCGGCCGATTGAGTATTTGGGGGAATGATTTCCAAATGGTTTTTAAAACCCATTGGGAAAGGGGTGCCCAAGAGACCCTTTACCAACAGTTTAAACAAACTATTGGTAAAGGGGACCATTTCCCAACGGTTCTAAAAGAACCTTTGGGAAATGGTGTCTTGGACACCCCTTTCCCAACGGTTTTCTTGAACCGTTGGGAAAGGGTGCCTTGGACCCCCCTTCCCCAACGGTTTTAGTAAACCATTCGGAAATGGCTTCTTTACCAACAGTTTGTTTAAACTGTTGGTAAATAAGCATTGGGAAAACATGAATTTCTAGTAGTTTTATAAGATAAGATAAAATATTATTATTATATTCATGAAATCCAATTTTCAAAATTCCACTCATAGAATTGGATGAATCTAAATTTATATAAATCCCACAGATTGGATGAGAATGCATGTTTCCAATGAGAAAATTTTCAAATGTTTACAATGGTTTTATATCTAAATATAGAATGGAATTTATTATAATAAAATAAGTTGGATTAATAAATATACTATTGATATATATTATCTTTATAATATAGTCAATATATAATTTAACATTAAAAATTAATTAAACGAAATAACATTCTAAATTTAAATACATTGTTTTTATGATTTGTATTTTTTAATAATAATATGATTTTATAATAAATATATTTCGAACAATATAGTATATTTGATATCAATTAAAATTTATCGACCTATTATCTATAAATTTCAATTAAAACATTACCTAGTTTTTTTAACTATTCAAAATGGAGCAACATTATTAACTTTTAAATTGTTATCAAAAAAATCAATTGGAACCAAAAAGTAATCTTAAACTAAAATAAAATATAAAGATAATTCAAAATAAATTTAGGTGAATAAATATAACTAAATAACAATTATTTTAATTTAAATCATATTCAATCGCTAATTATACTTTTATATGGTTAATTTATTCAAAAAAAAATAACTGATTAAAAAAATTAATATTTTTTTACTATTTACTAAAAAACAATATTTTTATAAATAAATTCTATAATTTCACCTTAAGTAAATTTTTATATTTAAATTACAAAAAATAGTAAATTTTTTAAATAATTTTTTAAAAGTTTCCTAAAATATATTATAATATACATTTATAAAATTAAATAAAAAGTGACATTTTATTATAACATATTTCTAAATAATAAAATCACATTTCTAAAAATTTATTGATTATTTAATATACCTATATAAATAAATTATATTGAGTCGGAAATATATATATATATACATATACATACATATATATAAATATCTATACCCATATATATATCATAAATCATTTAATATTATTCAAACATTCCAATTTAACGGCTAGTCGACAACATATTTATATATCGTGGGTCATTTAAGCTCAGTTTCTCTTATTGAATATGATATCAAAAATAAAACATATTAGGGTTCATTTCACCACTAACTATTGAAGAGAATAAAATTATTTGAAAATAAATATATCATAAATTCCTTGCCTGTTATAATAACATATAATATCAATGTTTCAGGTCCTTTACTCTATCAAGTATAATTTTATTACTTAAATTCTTGAGGTGTTACAATAGTTTGTAGAAAAAAAATCAATTAATATTCATTGCATCATATTATATGTTTTTATTTTTATTAAAAATTCATTTTAGAATGTTATAGAAATGATTATGATGTGGTCAAAAACTAAATTATATTCATATTCCACTCATTTATAAAAATATTTTTTATCTATCTAGAAAAAAATACACTTTAAAAAATAATTTTTTAGTGTATTTTTTTTTAAATACATAAAAAACATATTTTACAACATTTTCATCATATCCAACAAATACTATTCTCCTATAATATCCATTCGACACATTATACATAATAATCTCCTTCATAACCTCTAGAATGGACACATAATAAAAACATAAATATTATTCCTTATAATGGTATACATTAGACATATTAATTTATGTTTATACATGAGAATAATATTTGATTGTATAAATTTAGAAATATTCACGCTATATTGATATAATATATGACAATAATAACCAATAATACATATATTTTAATCATGATTAGAACTATAAGGATTTTTGTATAACATCATAAATGAGATATTATAATGTTGAAACATGAGTCAATAATAATTATCCACTAAATAAATAACATTTGAATATGAATTTGGAACGTACATAATAAGTGAAAATCATTTACTAAGTCAAGGATCACTTCTAAAACCCTAATTGTTTAGTGAAACATGTCCCACAATTTATTATCTCTAATCCCAATTCCCCTAAAAATAGTGTCTATAATCACATAATAAGTTGGGTTTAAACCCCATAAAGATTCTTATCATCTCATGATATATAAAGAATTATTTAATTAATTATAAGGATATAGAATTCTATAATCATAGATTTATTAAAACGGATTTATGGAAACAACAACTTTATTGAACATAAAAAGGAGTGAATCCTTTTGACAAATGGGATTCTGAGGATCCCATTACCTGACCCAGATGAAAACAGAAATCAAAGAAACAAGACCCGGTGACCCTTACATGTTTGAAAATTTCCTATATGAAACAGAAATCATGATAAGTACCATAACTATAATCATTTACCACCCTACCAGAAAAAATAATTTCAATTACTATCTATGATGATGTTTTCCCACATCCAATAATTATGTCAAGCTGGTGAACACAACAAGGCATAGTAGTCATCCATACCATAATGACACGTGAGATGGGAAAATATTGATGGGTTCTAGTACACCAATCTCTAATTCAATCCACCACCTGATAATGATTGTGAGTGAATCATAATATTCAACATGATGGTATACTAAATAAGACTGAAATAACCCTAAGAAAATAAAAGATAGGAATCCTATATTATTATAAAATATGTGGAAATATGGATTGATATTGAATGTTTTCACACTCATGCCTCTTTTGAGGCATCCCACAAAATGAAACTATGAAGGGGAAGATCTATCACCTATGTAATAAAAAATAGAATTTAGTAGATGCAATGACATATGAAACACATAAATCATCTAGTTCAATGTATTTCAAATCATAAATAAACAACCCATGAAAAAAATAACAACATAGAATATATGAAAATTAGGATCCCATAAATCTATAATGTTATTATATATAATCAGATAAAAATATATACAATTGTACCCCTATGTCAACAAACATAAAACCAATCATTGACCAAAATACCATTGGATATCCTATTCCACATACAAAATCCACCTGAGCCCTTATAATGGACCATCAAACATGCAAAAACGTGAGTCACACATCCTAAACATCATCAAAAAAATGTATACCATCATAACACCAATAATTCTGCCTGAATAAATCCAAACCAATGCTTGATCCATAAACCCCTCTATGATGTTGAACCATTGATCCAAGAAGTGAGAGCCTAGATCTACACAAGATATAGGTAAATTGAATGACTAGGAGGGAGAAAAAACTTCTAAAATAGAAAATATCATTTTTGATGCTCCTTTTTCGTCACAGAGTCCAAAGGAATGTAAAGGGAAATGACGTAGCACAAATTGATCCATCCTTTGAAAAAAATATCAAAAATTGAAAAAGGCATGAATAAGGGATCAAAAGCACATGTGCCACGCAAGTTCTATCACTGTCGTGAAAGTCCACTTGCGCGACCTAAGTGGTAACCACCCGGGGTCTTCTTCTGCCAATAAATAGACCCTGTGGGCCCCCCATTTCAAAAAGTATTTTTTCCAGAAACTCATATTTGAGCTCCCAGCGCCCTAGTCTCTTCTCAAAGCTTCTGAAACACTTCTATGGTAATTTCTTACCTAGAACCGAATATTTAAAGAGGGGGAGGAAGGATTATGTGTTCTCATCAACACTTGCGTGCCTGAGTGGCTAGCCCTTAAGGGAAAAGGGCCACACTTGCTCGCCGCCTTACTCCTTCAATAGATCTTGCGCGCCCTTCTTATGGAAGAACCTCAAGGGGATTCTAAAGGATTTAATGAAGAGTAGCTCAATTATTACCATGCTGGTTAACCGTCGCACAAGTACAACATGTGTCGCGCAGGCATACCTGCGCGACCAGGACTTACGCGCCCACGTAGTACCTGCGCGCCTGCCGGGACTTGCGCGCCCCTGCCTTTTTGGGTTCCTTTCTTGCCCATTTCACCCCTCTTAAGCCATTAAACCTTTCCTATTCAAGATTCAGTCTTCAAGACACTCTTCAAAGCCATTTATGGCATGATTTCTTGATTTGAATTCCTTATCTGAAAGGAATTCTGTGGAATATCTCTCAAAACCTAGTGATTTACACATCTTTATGTCACTAATGATTGAGATTTATTCATTCAACCTCATCCTTTAAAATGAGAGAATCCTTAACCTGGGTCTCCTTTTCAGGAATAATACCTAGTCATGAGTCCTCTAATTTGGGCATCCTCTTAAGAGTAAGCCCCAGATCCCCTAACATGGGCTTCCTTTTTAGGAGTAAGTCCCAGTCTCAAATATGGGCATCCTCCTTAAAAGTAAGCCCTAGTCATAATTCTTAACATGGAATTCCTTCCTTATGAGTAATCCCCAATTATTAATGTCCCCTAATTTGGGCATCCTCCTCAGGAGTAAGCCCCAAACCATAATCCTTGACCTGGGCCTCCTTTTCAGGAGTAAGCCCCAGTATTATTTTCTCTTAACCAGTCCTAATTTACCTTTGATCTGGGATTCCTTTTCAGGAGTAAAACCCAATCATAAGCCTTCTCCTAATTTGGGCCTCCTTTTCAAGAATATGCCACAAGTTAGAGTATTCAAAATATCTATAAAGCACATATACCTTTGTGGACTCTGTTCCTAGATTTCTTCCCTAGAGTAAATCCTAACCTTCATTTATCTGGGTAGTCATCCATACATAAGACCCACATTATTTTTTATGATTGCATATTTCATGGCACAATTGTCTAATTTTTACCAATACCTCTTGTTTCTCACACCGAGCATGACTCACATGAGCATAGAGTGTAAAAGTAATTGTGACATCCTTCTTTGAGCCATCAATCATAAACATCATACTCCCTTACTCGAACTATGTGGGTTCTGATTCCTTTTCAAAACAAAGGATACGTAGGTAGCCCGTCTACAGGTTCGATCCCAACTCTAAAATAATCCATGTCATTCTCAATGACAATATACTTCATGTGCCCCACTGAGTGGCTTTAAAACCAGTATGGTCATCATAATGACCAAGAGACTTCTGTATAAATTTGTCGAAGGGTACCACTGACCAAGAATCTCTAATATATATATATGATTATCTATCGATGAAGAACCTCGAATAAATACAAAATATTCTCTAAATTTC
Source organism: Viscum album (assembly GCA_963277665.1). NCBI lineage: Eukaryota > Viridiplantae > Streptophyta > Magnoliopsida > Santalales > Viscaceae > Viscum > Viscum album. Next base: position 858,602,796 of record OY728152.1, on the reverse strand, counting down.
CTACATATTTAATCATTGATTATCAGATCTGAAGGAAAGCTCATTCTATACTTGGTAATGTAATATGGATTCACGAACATAACATAAATCTATAAAGAGAGTCCCGGAGTAGACAATAATTCCCCTAAAAAAGGTGTGATGAGTCCGACCTCCCATCCTATCGACCAATGAAAATTCTTAAGCCTCATCAGTCCACAAACTAATGAGCACCTTCCTTTGGAAAGTAGGTCCGAATGGATGTGGAATTATTGGATGTTTCCGGTTCTATGAACAAACCCGTTAGAAACTGATCAGAATGTTTGAACCTCCCATCAAGGCGGTCATCCCTGAATTCCGAGGGAAACAAAAATGGTGAACCCGACGTGAATCCTTAACCAAGTTAAAATGATGTTTTACCTATTTGTTAGGCCCATATTTTAAAACTCAATGAGAGGGCCAACAAAAAAAAATCATTGACATATATGCTCATCCAAAAGATGTCGTGGCTAAATTTATCTTGATTACGTCTGTTATAACAAATAGGAACTCTTTTCCCAAGATCTTCTGCATTTCTACAATGGATGATCTCAAGTTCACACCTGTGAATACAACTGCTATAAATGCCACTGCTGCTACTCCTGCTGGATCATCGTCCGCTCTTAGGATGATTTCACCTACTCAACCTCTTCAATGCTGGGAATCAAATGCACTGGTTATGGAGTACCGTAAACATGGTACCATCACAACTCTGGAGGCTTCCTGAAAATCCCTCCAAGTAAACAACTCACATCGGTCGTCCGGACAATGACGACTAGTGATCAAGAAGAAGGCGGTGCTGACTACCGTCTCCAACCGTTTCGGGTCGTTATCCCCAGAACGCAATCACCATTATCTCCCTTATTCTGGGGAGGTGAATGAGCAGGTCCCTCAAGACCTTAATTCAAACAGACAGGAGTCTTTCCTGAGGGCTCCCACCAACAATCGCCGCTAGACTCGTGCGACAGTGCGCCCTCAACATGATGAGGGTACCGACTCCAGGTGTTCGGCTCAGGTTCCTCTAACCCAATCAAACAAGACGAACCACCATGGGCGGAATCCGGTCAACAGTGATTAGTTTCTCATCTCTTCCATATCCGGAGAAGTCCACCAACCTAACTTGGTGGCAAGCAATGAGCAGACACATACACCTGCCTGTTTTAAACCCGCTGTCCAGCAGACTCGTCTGGCAGCATCACGCCAATCCCACCTGGAAATTCCGGCAGAGTACTATAGGTAGGAGCATACACCTGTTTATACATCATCAGCTAGTCAGTAGGCTTGTCTGACTACATATGATGGATCTTGTCAACCCCGTTTGGCGAAGTGCAATCAGCAGACACATACACCTACTAGTATTAATCAAGCCTACCAACAGTATCACTTGGTAGCATTCAGAGAAGTTAGTCGGAAAGCCCCGACAACAAAAAGGAGGCAGACTCAACTCTCTGCACAAACACTTGAGTACTGTCAGGATTCACTGACAGGAAAAGGAGGACAAGAGCAGGCGCATACACCTGCTCTAATCCCGGAATGGACGTATATTCCCGTTCCGGCAGCTGAAGTCACCAAGAACATTCTATCAATGGTGAAAGAGCAGAAGAAAATACCTGATCATATTCTGGATTCCTTCTAGGATATTATAAAAACTTCAGCGGCATCTCAGGGAAAGACACATAAATCTATCCCTACCAGTGGAGTGACACATCAACAATTCACTCCGGAACAGACACACACATCTATTCTAGTCCATGAGGGTTGTGGGGCATACTCCCCCATATCATACGGACGACCAAGTCAGAAAAATACACATGATTTGAGAGGAGATCGTCATCCTAACCTAGCCATCTTTCCTGATCAGGCACATACACCTGCTCAGAGTAGCCACTTTCGTCAACAAGTGGTTTCCAAGGCGAGTAAGAAGGCTTCTAAGAAAAAGACACTCCCAGCACAGTCAGGAGATCAAGAGCCAATATGTAACAAGGCCTTGCTCGATGATAGAGTTATTGATACCCTTATACAATTATCTGTTGGAATTCAAGATTCTACTCCCTCAGTTCCCAATAGTGGGAACATTAATTCCGAAGGTCTTCAATAGACACTTCCTCATGAAGGCTTGCTTCATGAAAATTCGGTCGATATCGATGTTTCATCTTCAGATGAGAGCCATAGGAACCCTCTGTGTGGTCAGAAGTCCAAGGAGCAAGAGATCTCATATTTTGCTGTAACCCATTATGGTGGTCCTCCCCATGATGATGAATTTCGCTGCTAAACTCCTCTCCGTAGTAGTGATTCAAATTGCCCGAAAAATGCTCCAATGGAAAATGTAGTGCCGAGAAAGCCCTCTTATCTTGAGGCACTTTAAAATGTGAAACCAGTCATGTATGAAGCTTCATCGCTAGCAGGTGAAATACTTTCTCAATCAGAAGATATCCCAGGGTGTAGGTCATTCTCCGAACCACCCCTAAGTGATGCATCTTCTAGTTTGATCAATGATATCTCTACCAATCCTGTTGAATCCAATGAAGCAACAAGGAAACACCAACTCTGGTCAAATCAGGTAGAATAATCTTCATCAAATGATAATGAGGAAATGCTGAATATGAGAAAACAACTAGCAAAAGGTGATGTTCCAGTCATGTTTTGGCCTCTAGCTGAATCTCAGTATAATATTCCCGAAATGTTGACGGAAGATGAAATTAATGATATTCGTCTCAACATATGGAAAACTCTATGTCAGTTGAAAAAGAATGTTTTATCTTATGATGAATATGAAAATCATCTTATGATAATAGAAGGGTTACAACGGAAGATTTATTTGGCATCTCTATTAGTCTCTCAATATCTGAAGGATGAAAAGAAGCAGAGAGTCCTTCAATGTTCATGCTTTGGCGCACTAAGAAGATTGCGTCAGTTAATTTCCATTGCCCCATCTGGTATTCATGTCAGAGGATGGGGTGTTCATGGAGCACTGCATTTCACGGTGCTCTCCAGTCATCAAAGCCTGCCAAAAATGGTCTCATGCAATGTTATTGCCCATGGCCGACCATAGTCAATGGGCTTTGATTGTAATCAAAATCTTGCCCAAGAACAGGCTTCAACTAGTTCCTCTCAAAATCAAGAATACAGAGAACAAGTTATCGAATTACTCTTGCATCAAGAAAACTAGAATATTGAACAAGCCTCTCGTTTGGATCAAGCACGTCACCAAGTGAAAGAAGTGTCAGAAATCATCTAACGGTCTTTTGAACCGGGTGATAAAAGCGGATAAAGATTAATGCATCCAGCTAATTTCTAGACTAAAGTTCTCAAGATCATGAGGACATTCAAGAAAGTCTCAGACATAGCATGTTAAGAACCACCCCAGCTCTCCAGACTGGGGACTCTTTTAAACCAACCCTTGGAATCAACAAATAGGATTCGAGGAGTTGAGCGAGAACAGCAGGAACAGCCCCAGTCCACTGGACTGGGGACTTTTTCAAATCATCAATCCCCTCCTAAGAGAAAGTCGGTCTTTTCTCTATTGGGGAAGAAACCTCAAGGGGAACGAGGAGCCAAATTATCAGGAGATTTCCTCCAAATCACGATTCATCTAGATGTTCCTGAGGGATTGATTCAACAAAAGGCAATGTCTCATCAACGACATGGAAGAAGACAATATCACAGAAATGCTGATAGAAGGGATGCAATGAGTTATGCATCAATCAATGTCGTTGTTGTTGATCCACCAGATGTGGCTCACTCAGGGGACTCAGATGAAGAGGTTCCTGCTCAAGATGATGTACGCACCGACACAAATGAAGAAGGTGTGCGTACATGAAATCAATGGATTACTCAGAACCTAGGTAATCCTTCTAGTAACCCATTTCCCCCTCTCCGGAAAGGATCCAACAAAGGGAAGGGATTGAACCAGGTTACATATCCTTCCTCTGTAGAAGGTCAATCGCTCTCACTAGAGTAGAGGTTTGCCCAACAGGAGGATGAAATGAAGGAATTAAGAAGGTTTAATGCAGAACTACTTCAGAGTAGTCTTCTTCTTAAGCATGTTGGAGTCAATCAGCCAAAGCAATTTGTTGCAGTTAATGAGATGGATCAAGAATATCCTCCTCTATTAGTACACCCTCACAGGTCTAATCCTACGGGTCAAGTGCAACAACAGTTGGCAGTGCTACCATCAGTTGCAGTGCCAATCGCCACATCTGTCCAAGCTCCAGTCATTTCACCTACCAAAGTCCAAGTTCAACCAAATGTTTCTCAAAAGTTAATAACTACTATTGAGTCATTAACAGCTCGGTTAGAAACTATGTAAGGGAAGCATGCACAAGTTCAACCAGAAAAGAATGCTTACCCTGAATGGGTTGATTCAATTTCTCCTCCATCTAGTTTTGGGAACCCTGTATTCCCTATTTTCAATGGATCAGGTGATCCAGAACAACATTTGATGTGTTACGTGTCTTGTTGCGATCCTATAATGGGAACTCCGGAGCAGCAAGAAGTAGTGAAACTCAGATGCTTCGTGCGAACCTTGCAAGGACGATCTTTTGTTTGGTATACAATCTTGCAATCCCGGTCAATTACCGGATGGGGGGATCTTTGCCAAAAATTCCTCCTTCAGTTCAGCTCAACTTTGCCAAAGATAACAGTTTTCGATCATAAAATCTGTAAGCAAAGGGAGAATGAAAGGGTCTCTGATTTCATTGCTCGATGGAAGGGATTAACATATTCCTTGAGTTTAGCACTCCCTGAAGAAGAATTGTTTCAAATCTGTGTGGAAATCTGTGTGACAAATTATGCACGCCGTTAATCCCTGTGAAATACACAGGAGGGTTTCGAGACCTTACTTCAATCGCTCAGTAGATTGAAGATTCCCTTATAGAGGCTAAGGCTAAATGTCGTGTAATTCCATCAGCTCCAGGAAGGAGAATAGGTAAAGCAGAAACTACTATAGTTATGCTTAAACAAGCACCTGTGCCTATTTCTACCTGAAAACCTTCATCTTCTTGAAGGTATCCACCTTCTGAGCGCCAACAACAAAGGCCTTTTCATCCAGATGATCAAAAATATCAAAGATGAAAACAATTTGAGGATCTGAAGAGAAAAATATACTCTTTCCGGAATGAACAAGTTCCTGGTTATTTCATTTCAGCTGTGGAAAATAATTTGGGTCAATTTCCAATACCCAAGAGGCCAAAAAAGAAAGGAGATGAAGACCATCCTAATTATTTCCCTTTTCATCAAATTTTGGGGCATCCCATCCAGGAGTGTTTTGTCTTCAAAGACATCCTGAAAAATATGGTCGACTCGGGACATGTCACATTGAAAGGCTCCTCAGCCCAGGTAGCATGTGTCACTGCTACAGTTCCAGAGGAGGAAGATGAATGGTAGGAAGTCAAAAGCCAAAATTCACAAAATTATGATGATTGTATGGTCAGAAAGACAATAAATCAAACTCATTCTATTTTTCAAACACAATTAAGGAAAACAATTGTGTCTTCTACCATGAATGTTGTGGCAAAACCCTCTTCTCCAGAGGGAAAGTCATCAAAGAAACGACATGATTCAAAGAAAGAAAAATAATCATAAGAAGATGAGTATGTGTCAAGGCCTAAGTTGTCTTTGACTTTGGCGGACTTCATTCCATATACTTCAAAGACACGGGCACCGCCCCACCAAAAGGAACAACCTAAACAGGCTAATCAGGTAGAGTCTTCTTCAGACGAAGTGTTAATCTTTGGTTCTGTTAATATGATTCAATTAACAGATCCATATGCCAGTCGATGTTTTGATTTCAATGATCCTGAATTCCATGTATCAAACAGAGGAATCAGAGAAAGTTCTAGTGGCTCAGGATACAGGGGAAGACTTGGATCATTCAGAAGCCACTATTCCAATTCTACCCCTGCTAGAACTGTATACGCAGCAGAAAATCGTGGTAGAGCCCTTCAGTGAGCTCAACAAGAATAAACAAGTTCTTCTACCAATATCAAATTCAGTCCTGGCACAATTATTTTGGATGACCGGTTGAAGGTTCCATCTTCTTCCTCTCAGAAAGTAAATGGATCTAATCGGTCTAATCTTCCAAAACCAGGAATATTGCCAACTCCTATCCCAATACAAGATGCATCAACATCCAAATCATCTGCTTCCAAGGTACCTGCTAAAACACATATTCCTATTGGCAAACTTAGAGAACTGGATCAAAATTATGATATATTGAAACACTTGGCACAAGTACCATCCATGTTATCAATTCTGGATGCTCTGAATCTGTCAAAAGATTTTCAGGAAGCACTCATTGAGGCTTTGTCAAGTCCCCAGGAGTTTGAAACTGAAATTGCTACTGCTGAAGTTTATCACATAGATAATAATCCTGCAGAATGCCATGCAATAATATCCTTTACAGATGAAGATTAAGATGATGTTGTGCATGGATATATCAGACCATTGTACTTGTCTGGCGAGGTCAATGGCCTGGATGTTCAAAGAGATTTCATTGACAATGGTTCATGAGTCAACCTCATGCCCATTCGTACACTTTGTCGATTGGGAATCACATAATCTGATTTATCTCTTTCTACCATGATGTTACAAGGATATGATAAAAATGAACAAGAACCACTAGGTGAAGTTACACTAAGAACTCAGTTTAGAGATCTTGTATCCAATTCAGATATCATTGTTGTTGATCAAGACTCAGCCTTCAACATCTTTCTTGGAAGACCCTGGCTACATCAACATGCGACTATCCCATCATCTTACCATCAATGTCTCAAATATTGTTTCGATGGTCAATTTGGGACATTGTATGGTGATAAGGCCCTGTTCAAGACATGTGATTCTCAATACATTGAGGCGAAATTCTATCACATGAAGCAAAGGGAGAAATCCATAACAAAGGAGATTACCAAAGTTAATGCTCCATATGGATTGGAAAAAATTCCAGTAAATCCATTTACACATGTGAGTACAGATTATGTGTTCCTTATCAGTCAAATTGACAAGATAGACCCAAATCAAAATACTCTTATGGAAAGATCCATAATGTAAATTACGGCAATCGAGCACAACAACATGGGAGAAATTGGTAATCTACCAAGCCGTAATGAAAGCACAAATGGTGACGTCTTCATTTCATCTGATGAAATCCAACAAGTCTATGCTTCACCAATTAGGCCATAAGAAGTTATAGCAACATCGGAGGTGAAAAATGATGTCGATTATCATTCCATCATCTCCTCTTTATTACCCAAAGAAGACCCTTCATCATCAATCGGGTTGGAAATGGAAGCTTCTTCTTCAAAATATGAAAATTTTGACATCTCTTTAGATCATGAGAATTCTACTTTATTATCTACTATGAATGTAGAAACGGATGAAATAACACATGATGAAGAAGAAGAGGAAGATCTCAGAGATGCTCCTCCAGCATTTGAAGAGGGTTTCTCTACCACTATGGATGAACTCAGAGAAATAAATCTGGGTACAAAAGGAGGTCCACGCCCCACTTTAATCAGTGCGGCCATGACTCTTGAAGAGAAAGAGATGAATATTTCTTTTGTAAATAAAAATAAAGATATATTTTCCTGGAACTATACAGAAATGCCTGGGCTTGATCCCGATGTTGCTACTCATCATTTGGGTTTACCAGAAAAACATCAAGGATTTAAGAAAGCCGCGAGAAGAACACACCCAACTTATGATTCCAAAATTGAAGCTGAAGTGGATAAGCTTATCAAAGATAACTTTGTCAGAGAAGTTCAATATCCCAAATGGTTGGATAATATTGTCCCTGTAATGAAAAATAACACACAAATTAGAGTTTGCATCGATTTCAGAGATCTTAATCGGCATTGTCCTAAGGATGACTTCCCAGTTCCGATTACAGAACTTCTAATTGATGCAACGGCCGACTATGAAGCACTTTCCTTCATGGATGGATATTATGGATATAATTAGATCTGAATGGCCCCAGAAGATGAGGAATCTACAGCCTTCAGAGCCCCTCATGGTGTGTTTTGCTACCGGGTAATGCCCTTTGGCTTAAAGAACGAAGGTGCAACTTATCAGTGTGCCATGCATCGTATATTCAAACCCTGCTTAGGGAAGTCTGTTGAATTCAATATAGACGATTTAGTAGTTAAATCCAAAAAATGTTCTAATCACTTGGCTGATTTGCAATTCATATTCTGCAAGCTTCGACAACATAATTTGAAGATGAACCCCTTAAAATGTGGTTTTGGGGTAACCTCAGGAAAATTTCTCGGCTTTGTTGTACTCCATCATGGTATTGAAGTCGATCCTGAGAAGACCAAGTCAATCCATGGTATATCAGCTCCTCAAAATTTGAATGAATTAAGAGGACTTCAAGGAAACTTAGCCTATATTCGGCGTTTCATCGCTAATTTAGCAGGCAAATGTTTACCCTTCACCAAATTGATGAAGAAGGGAGTCACTTACCAGTGGAATGAATAATGTCAAGAAGCATTCAATATTCTCAAGAAATACCTATTCAGTCCACCGGTACTCATGCCACCTTTTGAAGGAAGACCAATTATCCTCTATGTGATAGCTCAAGAGCGATCATTGGGTGCCTTTCTTGTTCAAAAGAATGATGCTGGGAATGAAAGTAGTCTCTACTATCTCAGTCGAACCATGCTTGAAGCAGAAACCTGGTATTCAAGTATTGAGAAGTCTTGCCTGGCATTAATATTTGTAGTTCAGAAGTTGAGACACTACCTGCAACATCACGAGGTCCAATTGGTATCTCGCAATAACCCGCTCAAATTTATCCTAAGTCGTCCAATGCTTACAGGACATCTTGCAAGGTGGGCAGTTATTTTGCAGTAATTCGACATTCAGTATGTGTCTCAAAAGGCGATAAAGGGCCAAGATCTGGCTGATTTCCTAGATGAACACCCTTCAGTGGAAGACACATCTTCAGATATTGAACTCCCTCATGAGGAGGTCTTCTCTATTAAAAAAAGTCCTCAGGCATGGGAAATGTATTTGGATGGTGGTTCATAAGTCCAATAGGGAGGAAAATGGAAAATCCTAAATTCAACAAAGTTGGCTTAGGAATTGTGCTCATTTCTCCAGAAAAGGAAGTGTTACCTTATTCCTTCTTATTGTGGGAAGGTGGTACCAAAAATGAAGCAGAATACCAAGCTCTCATCATAGGTTTGGAATTAGCACTTCAAGCACATGTGAATCACTTAAAGGTGAAAGGTGATTCAGACCTGGTAATCAAACAAGTCAATGGGGATTATGCCATCAGAAAAGAAGAAGTAATCCCTTTGTATGATTACGTCAGAGAGTTAATGGTGGAATTCCCTTTGGAACCGACATTTTCTTATGTCCCAAGATCACAAAATTCTCAAGCTCATGCATTGGCTAATATAGCCACAGCTCTGGCAGATCCAAATAGGGACGAGACAACCATCAGTATTGCCCACCGTTGTGCAATTTCACCTTATGTTCAAATCAGAACAGAGGAAATTAATGAAAATTTTCCCATTCCTGAACCGTATGGTCATACTACAGGATGGATGTCACCTATCAGGGAATACCTTCAAAATGGGACACTTCCACCTGATAGAGATGAGAAAGAACAAATCTGGCGACGTGTGGTTAATTTTACTCTTTATGATAGCCCAGATCACCTAGAGAATATTCTCTACAAACGTGGTTTTGATGGAGTTCACTTCAGATGCACTGATGGTGAAGAGACAATGGTTGTCATGAAAGAAGTGCATGCAGGAGTCTGTAGTGCCCACCAGTATGGACATAGACTATCTGATCAGATTCGAAGGCTTGGATACTTTTGGCCTTCAATGATACGAGATTGTGTTGATTTCACAAAGAAGTTTCATTCATGCCAAGTACATGCCAACTTCATTCATCAGCCTCCAGAGTTGCTTCATACAACTAAATACTCACAGCCATTTTCCACATGGGTAATGGATGTGGTGGGACCTTACCATTCGGCTGCAGCCAAGCTGTTTAAGTATATTCTTACTACTGCTGACTTATTTTCCAAATGGGTAGAGGCAATACCTCTCTAGGAAGTCAGTTCTAAATGCATTGTTAGCTTCATCAAGTATAACATCATTAACAAATTTGGTGTCCCTCATGCCATATTGACGAACAATGGCACCAATTTCTGTTCATCCGAGATGAAGAAGTTGTATCAAGAATACAACATCAAATCCAACCATTCACCTCGGTATCATGCAGCGGCCAATTGCCAAATATAATCCTTTAAAAATATTCTTTCAAATATACTGCAAAAGATGGTGGATAAAGATAATATGTCATGGCCTGATAAACTCTTTCATGCTTTATGGGCTTATCGGACTACCACCCGCACTGCAACTCGGTCAACTCCATATTCATTGGTATATGGAACAGAAGCCGTCTTGCCCATTGAAGTTCAACTACCCTCGCTCAGAGTTTCCATTTGTGATCAATCATCTACAGATGAAAAATCTCTAAAGTGATTGAGTTAATTGGAACGGTTATATGAGAAATGATTGTGCACATTGCACCACTTGGAAGTCTATCAGAATCGAATAGCATGAGCTTTTAACAAAAAAGTTTGTCTTCGTTCATTCACTCAGGGAGAATTGGTATTAGTTCTCAGAACTCCAATGATACCAGGAAAGAAACCTCCCAAGCTTGACCCAAAAGGGAAGGACCTTATTCAATACACAGGGTATACTCAAATGGAGCGTATTCATTAATCTCAATGGATGGAGAACTCATCACTACTCCAACCAATGCCAGATTTTTGAAGAATTATTTTGTATAAACTGCAAAGTCCCTTCTTCATCCTTGCTATATGATGTTAAACTATACAGCAATGGTCTATACATATGACCTTAAACTATTTTTACTTTCGTCCCACATGATGTTAAACTGTGAAAAAGTTCCCTAAATGGTCCTGTATGACCTTAAACTACATCAAAGGTCTAGTATGACCTTAAAATACATCATCAACGGTCCATGCATATGACCCCAAACTATTTGCAAGTCCCTTACGTCCTGCAAGACGTTAAACTGTGACATCCTAACTACATGATGCTAAACTGTATAAAAGTCCATTACGTCCGAAAAGACGTTAAACTACATAATCATCAAAGGTCCTGTATGACCTTAAACTACACCACCGTCCAGCATGACATTAAACTGCACCATCCACGGTCCATGCATATGACCTTAAACTATTCGCACTTTCGTCCAACAAGACGCTAAACTGTATCGTCCCTTTTTCGTCCAACATGACGTTAAACTATGAAAAAGTCCCTAATGCGTCCAACATGACGTTAAATGGTGTACTCTTTTGTCCTCCCTGCATGACATTAAACTGCAGAGTCCCCCTTTCGTCCAACATGACGTTAAACTCTATTGTCCCCATCATCCTAACTACATGATGCTAAACTGTACAGAAAGTCTGTGATACATCCTACATGACATTAAACTGTATTTTGTCCCTGCTACATGACACTAAACTGTGCATCACCAATAGTCCTAACATCAAGACTTTAAACTGCATAGTCCCTTTATATGTTCTACATGACATTAAACTATGCATCGTTAAGGTTTTTGTTACCTCTTGTTTTCTCACACTGAGTATGACTCACATGAGCTTAGAGATAACCTCAACCAAAACACTCTCTCTGGGACACTAACCATCTGTAAGTCCTAACATCATTTTTTAGGTCATTGTCCCCAAGAACAACTTGATCATTAATTCATTCTTTAATTGAACTACACAGACTTTGATCCTTTCCTTCTAGGCTGGGTATGTAGGAAACCTCCCAAGGTTCAAGCCCAAAACCAATCTCTTCACGTCGGTTCATCTCCATCTCATACGATGATAATTCGTGAAACCACCCTTAGAATCAATATCTTTACATTGTATCACTTTCGTCCTTGTTATACGACATCAAACTATACAACAATTTTGTCCTGTATGACAATAAACTACAAATTTCATTGATACCCTCACCTGAGAGGGATCCATTATTTTCATTGATTTTTCACTCATGTTTCATTTCAAATACTACGTGCTTACACGGAAATGCCCAATCCTTTTATCTTGGGTTAAACCATCATTGTACTAAAGTCCCCTTTCACCATTTACATGAATGAACCAAATTTGTACAGAGGGTATTTCTAGAACAACGTGGGCTTGATTCCCATCCATATGGTATACGTAGGAAAGTTCGAGTGTCCCTCGAATCCAGTCTCAAGTCTTTGGGCCTAATCCCAAATTCCACTTTCAGTCCCTTGGATGAAAAGTCCCCATGAAAACACACATTGTGTATTTCTTACAATGGTCCAAGCTCTATGACCCTAAACCAAGATCTCTAATCCTTTTGTCCCACATGATGTTAAACTATAGTTTAAGAACTATGTATGTCTTGATTCTCATCCTTATGGGATACGTAGTGAAGTCCAACATTTCAATTCAGGACCCAGCCACAACATGATTATGGTTATAATTGATCTATGTATATCTGTATACATTGAAAAATACCCATCCTTATGTGTTATAATCCTAACCTTAAATATTTTCAGATCCTCATAACCCTCTTCATGACTTCTAGTCACAAAAATTTAAAACATCTGAGAGTTCTTTTGTCTGACTTTGCAGCACGTGCCCATAGGCGGCCTTCCATAAACAGTCTACGTAATAGAATTGTTAGCCAAAAGATACTATTATTTTACTATGCAGCCAATGCCCTTAGGTGGCCCTGCATAATTCAACCCCCTAACGGGTTTTTCGGTGTAACACCCCAATCTTCCACGATACACTTCTCTTTGAATAATACAGTAGTGTGTGTTGTACGCAACACTGAGTTTAAGTACACCACGACTTACCAAACTAGTCGTTCAAAAAAGGTTATGAATACTATTAACTGAATTTTAAATATTATATTATCCTTATAATTTTAATCCATATTATGAGTTTCTAAGACATGATTTATGAACAAATTCATTTTTTTAGATAAAAGAAGTATTTTTCAAAAAATGAAATTTTACCGCCTTTTAATGGCAAAACCTTTTTAAAACCAATATTTGAAACTTTTATATATTCAATTTGACAAAATGAAATTCTTATTTAGAATCAGGACATAATAATTTAGTATCAATAATGTTTTGGTGTCTTTCTGATAACTTTAATATTTGTGTGAATAGTGAAAAATACTATATTTTAGCTGAAAACAACTTTTTTAATCAAAATAATTTATATTGTTAAATTATACAGTTTATGTTTTGGAAGTATAAATAGATTATATTTTTACTATTTAATCTAATTATTGTCATTTTACGTAATTTCACTTTGATATTGGACATAAACAAATGTCAAACTTTTGATAGTTATTATTTCTTAAAAATACGCCTTTTGGTTTCGAAAGCGGGAATCAATTTTAAATTAATAAATGAAACTTTTATGTTTTGAATTTGGTAAAATAGAATTCATTTTTGGGTTAGGAAAAACGTAATTAGCCTAGGGTGAAATTTTGGTACTTTTCGGATAACTTTTATATTTTGATGAATAGTAAAAAATTACTAAATTTTAATTAAAAACAACCTTTTTAATCGAAATAATTAATAGTGATAAATTATTAATTTGAGTGGTTTTAAATTATATTTAAAATATATTTTTACCATGTAATACAATGTGTGTCATTGAACGTAATTTCACATTTAAACCAGACATAAACAAGTGTCAATCTTTTGATAGTTATTATCTCATAAAAACACGCTTTTTGTTTTAACAACGAGAATTAATTTTAAACTAATTTCTGCCACTTCTGTATTTTGAATTTGGAAAAATGAATTCGATATTTGGAATCAGGATGTTCAAATTGTTTAAATAGGTAACTTTTATTTTTAGATATTTTGGATAATTACTTCGGTAAATATTTTATTTACTATGGTTAAAGGGTAAATACGGTAAACAAGGGTTAAAAAAATAATATTATAGTAATGCTAAATTACACTAAAACGTGTCTTAACTCTATTGGTTGATACATGGTCGACCATGGGCGTCTTTGGGTCAATTTTGGGACCCCATGGATCCACTTGTAAGTGATAGAGACACTTTATTTTAATTAAGTTAAAATGAATACAAAAATGACACAAGAATATATCTTTTAGAAAAACAATTCCTACACAACGTTATATATGTTGGATTTTATACTATAAATATTCATTAGAATTATAAAAAGATTTACTAAATAATTATATTTTATTTAAAATTTTTAGAGATTAAATAATTTAATTTATTTATGATACAATGATGATTTAGTAATTACCATAATAGTGAAAAATTAGAATAATTGATATTATAAATACTCAAATAAATTTAATTTGAAACTTTTAATGAATTAATCTAATTTTATAGAATAATATTACATATTAGGATTGATTTAATTGACTTTTTTCGAAGTAATCATTCTGTTATGAGTTTCACAAAAATAAACTATTGAATAGTGTCAAAATTGACATAAAAGAGTTTTTAAAACAAATATTATATTATTAATTGATATTAAATTCCTAAAAATATAAGGATAGGAAAAGATACTTATATCATGATATTTGTTTCATTAATGGACCACTTGGGGGTCGCTTGGATATAGATAGCAAGTTTATTAACCATATAATACAAAAATACAAAGAGACATTGTAAAAGTGAAACTAATTAACTTAGAGTTAATAATTAAAGATAAGGTTAATATAAGTACCCAAACCTGTCTAAATTCTATTGGTTGAGTGTTTTTAGAACTATACCCACCTTAAATGTTGAATAATAAACTTTTGAGCCATTAGAAACTGAATATGAATTTATTATAAATTAATATTTCTATCTTTTCCAAAGGTGCCTCTCACCCCTACTATAAAAGGGCACTCCTCCTTCTCATTTCTTCACACCTTCCAAGCCTTTTTTGTTCGTCCAACCCCTGCCCAAATACTCTCTCAACATACCTAACTACAACCTAGAGGCCTTAGTTTGATCATAAAGCCAACCTATGGAGCCCTTTTGATCAAATCAAAAAGAAGAACCCGAAGAAGAGGTAATGTTTTCACCACCCCTTTTCAAGTTCCTTTCTGCTTACACTTCTTCTTTCATTGTTATTACAATTATAAAATAATAACTAAAGTATCTTATATATACTGTGATGTTATTATAAATATGGTACAACCATATTCAGAATTCTATACACCCTTTGAATAACATGTCACCATACGTGCGTACGTACGTCTTACCGTCTCCGCGTCGTGGTGTAATTGTTATTCAATATATTATTATTTGGGTGGGTATAATAATGATGTGTAACTAATTTAAATAATAAATATAACATGTTTATTATTCTGTATATATGATATACCATCCAATTATATATTATTTTAATATCAAAAGAATGATATTGTCGCTCGTGCATACGTACCGACTACCGTCTCCACGAACGCGATGAGATTCATTCTCCATCATATCCATTCAAGTATAATTATCATTTTATGATTTAAAAATAATGTTTAAGAACTTTATATAATTCTGTATATGAATAAGATACAACCTATCCATGACAAAAATGGCTTATGTAACAAAACATATAAAAGAAAATGAGTTAGTTAACACCCAAAACGACGATAATTCTAAGATATTGTAACACCCCAAGATTTTATGGAAGATATTCTTTTAATTTAATTAATGTCTTGTGTTTTATGATACACTAAGATTACCTTGAGCTATACACAACACCGTATTAGCATGCAGTATACGCAACACTATTCTTGGATCATGTTACACACAATTTTGATAATAGTTATTCTACGCAACATTGAGTATATATATATATATTCAATGTATAAATGAAATATGGTTGGATTATGATATATGAAACAACAAAGGATTCTTGTACAGCACGCAACCCTGACTTGGCTTGCATTACACGCAATCGCGACTTTCCTCGATAGCGTACGCAATACCAGGTTTTACTAAACAACGATATATTATTATAATATTATTATGAACTAGACGTTATGAATAGTATTAACTATATTTTGAATCTTATAACATTATTATTCGTCTTACACATTTTCTAAAACATGGTATAAGAACAAAATAAATTTTTCAGGTAAAATAAGTATTTTTTAAAAAAATGCAGTTTTGCCGCCTTTTGATGGCGCACCCACATTAAATATAGTTTTTGACATGTTTATAAGTTCAATTTGACAAAATAAAATTATTCTTTGGAATAATGAATTTTTTTTACTTTGCATAAATTTTTCATATTATTCTTGTAACTTTCATATTTTGACGAATAGTAAAAACACGCTATATTTTAATTAAAAACAACTTTTTTCATCGCAATAATTTATATGGTTAAATTATAATATTGAATGGTTTTAAAGTATAAATAGAATATATTTTTACCATTTAATATAATGTATGTCATTATCATTGATTCTACCTTGAATTCGTAGGATAAATCAATTCAATCTTTTGCAATGTTTTAAAGAAAAACACGTTTTCTTTCGACAACGGGATTAGTATTAATTTAATTTCTGCAACTTTTGTGTATTGAATTTGGAAAAATAGATTCCATATTTAGAATAAGTGGGTCCATATTATGTTAATAAGCTACTTTTTATTTTTGGGAATTATGAATAGTAACTACGGTAAATTTTATTTACCATAGTTAAAGGTAAATCGGGTAATTAAGGGTAAATATAATATTATAAAATTACCCTAACACTTGGAAAAATCCAATTGGATGACTAAAATTCGACCCATATCACCTAAGGGTCGGATTCGATTCATTTAATGGACTTTTGGCCATGAAAATAATTTAATTATTATTAAAACCAAAGAATGTGACAACATGTCACTTTTTTAAATCTTATAAGTATAATAATTTTAATTTAGTGATACACTTTAAGAAACTTAGTACATGAATGGTCTCCAGAAAGATAATACAATTATCTACATAATAGGAATTTATTTAGAATTTTTAAAGATTAAATAATTATCATTTATTATGACAAAAAGATGATGCAGTAATTGTCTTATTAATGAAATATTGACATAATTGATGTTATAAATACCAAAATAAATGTAATTTAAGACTTTTTATGAATTAAACTAATTTTCTAGGTTAATATGACATGTTAGTATTGATTTAATTAACTTTTTTAGAACTAATAATTCTGTTATGATTTTGAAAAAAATCAATTACTAAATAGTTTCAAAATTGACATAAAATAGTTTTTAAAACAAATATTATATTATTAATCGTTATTTTATTCCTAAAAATATAAGGTTCTGCCAAATGACTTAGATAAGGTTATATATGTTAATAATAAACAACTTGGGGTTCTTTTGTCTTGATATAGTAAGTTTATTAACCTTATAGTTTAAGAAAACAAGAAGACATGGTAAAAGTAAAATTATCTAACTTAAAGTTAAATATAAATGATAAGGTTAAAATAGGATCCTAAACTTGTTTAAATTCTATTAGATGAAATTATGTAGACCCATACCCACCTTAGCTACGAAATAAATCAATTTGGAGCTATTTAAAACCGAATTTGGCTTTATAATAAAATTATATTTTTAGTTATTCCAAAGGTGCCCCTCTCCTATCTTATAAAAGGACACCCCCTCCCTCTCTTCCTCACACCACTTTGAGCCTTCAAGCTTGGCCAAACCCTACCAAATTATCTTCTGCACTTCCCTAGAAACATCCTTGAGGTTCTGGTCTTCCTCAATGACCAATTTTAGTACCCTAAGAGGAGGACTCAAAGAGGAGCTTCAAAGAAGAGGTAATGTCCGTTACCGATTCTTTCAACTTTATTTCTTCTTCCACCTCTTCTTATTATGTTGTTTCATTATGAAGTAATAACATCAGTATCACTCATATACTGATATGTTATTATAAGTATGAAACAACCCTATTTCACCATCTATCCATCCTACAGAAAATGAAATCACCGTGCGTGCGTACGTACGGAATACCGTCTCCACGCCGTGGTGTAATCTATTTTCCACCACCACCTTACATGGATGGGTATAATGGTGTAAATAATAAATATATATGATTATTGTAAAGTGATATTGATTATTAAATAGTATACATACACTACAATGCAATTCAACGATCATGAGAACGATATCATTGCTCGTGCGTACGTACGGACTACCGTCTCCACGACGCGATGAGATTCATTCTCCACGTTAACCATTACTGAATGATTATAAAGTATATATATAATAAGTTGTCATGAAATATATGAAATAATAATACTACTGGATTTATGTATATATATATTTATGTCATCTACTTAATTCCACTCAATTCAATATGGAAACGAAAATAGCGTTCATGCGTACGTACGACCTACCGTCTCCATGAACGGTGTATTTCTTTCCATTTATCGATCGATTATATATATAAATATTATGAATATATATTATATATAAATCATGTTTTATATTATGGAATTATGTAATCATGATCTAAGTAATCATATGAATAATTACAAGTTAAAACACGAACGACAAATGAGACGATTTTACCCAAAACGCTACTTTAACAAGAATTTACAAAAGAACAGGTAATATAAAGTCATAAGGGAACCATATATGATATAATAACAATGAATATGATTCTATAATAAGTCCATGACATTATTTAAATCATTATACAGGAGGTTCGGACACTTACGAAGAAAATCGGACCTAAGGTAAGGGAAAATATCACAATCTCATTTTTATCCGAGATTGTTTATACTTTGGTATTTACTGGGGTGTATTTTGTCATCCACATCCATGTTTCCTCAGTATGTAACATTATGTCCATCCACCTAAAATTTTTTAAATACAATTTTACCCTTTGGTGAGTTTTTAGTAAATGATATGAAAAGAATCTTTTGTCGTTTTTCATACGAGGTCATTTTTGACTTTTCAGACAAAAGTACGAGAAGAATGTTTTTTTAACTTATACGACATGAATGGATTTTTAAAACACTATTTACAAGAAGATTACTTTACAATTTTTCATGTTTATTTTTAATCAAATTCTTTTAGTTTAAAATTGTATGACATTTTAAGAAAGGAAAAATGTTTTTAAAGTAGAAAGATATTTTCCTCAAGAATGGAGTTCAAGTGTTTTATCAAAATTATTTTCCATCTAAGATAATAAATGGTTCTGTTTCTATCTCTATTATTACATGGATTTGATTATGTTGTGATGGAAATATTTTTATGAATTCCTTTACCTTATATGAATTGTTTTATGATGTCACGATGTTTAAGATTCCCATTTTTATTACATGGGTTATACATTGATGTATGGTTTATGATTTTGTGGCACACATAAGAATGGTATCATTATGAGATGGGTGGGACATATATCTCCCTCCAATTCATTGTGTAAAGATTTTATATCTCATGAGATAGACATGGCTGGAACTGTAGGTTATACCGGTTCAGTGAAACATGACTGAAACGGGGAGTGAACTCGGTTCAAAAATGGACTTTGTCCACTAAGATAGTCTTGGAAATGAGTCTTGACTAATAAGAAATGATTCTCTATGATTATTTGTGTATGACACAAAGTTTCATGTTTTAAGTTATGATTATTGGGATTTCATTTCACTACTATGATTTATCCCATGTTATGAAATTATGCTCTCTTTTGCAGGTTAAGATTTCCAAAATGTTATGTTCTTATGAATATGATGTGATTGATATTTCTTTTGTTTACCCTTACTGAGCATTTGAGCTCACCCTTTTATGTTTTATTTTCCCAGGATATAAAGAAAAATTTTAGGTAAAAAAAAGGAAGATCTTTATGGAATATGTTGAAGATTTTTCACCACGATTAGAAGATTATATTACGAGTTTCCAAAGACACTAAACTATTACGATCCTTTTGTGTGTGTGTTTGTTATGTAATAAGTATTCCGAAAAAATAATGTAATGTCCATGTACGTCAAGATTCGGGTCTCTACATTTGGTATCAGAGGAAAAGTTTAGTCAACCTTTAGAAACAAGGATGCGAAAACGTTAGTAAGATCCCTAGAGATATTTCTAAGGTATGTCTAGGGATGTCCCTAAGGATAAGTATACGTACATGATATAGTCCTAGAACTATGGAAACGATATTAGATTAAACAAAAGATGTTAGATATTGAAGTTACTCCCCCTTTATTAGGATTTTTTCCTCTCACACTATTCTTTTTGGGTTTTAGAAAAATGGCTGGAAACAAGATGATTCACGATAATGGAGGATATGATGGACAATGGAATCATATTCTTCACGAGCAACCAAATGAAATGGGATTTGGAAGTCCAAACATCATTATTATGCCGAATCAGAAATCTCATAATATGATCAATAATGTAAAATTTGTTAAGTTTCCTGACTCGGCTAATAAGAGAAAGATGGAGTTTCATGATGATCATAGAGGAAATAAAGTTCAATTTCCCCTATGTAAATCATGTGGGAAGAGGCATCAAGGAAAATGTTTCAAAGGAACTGGAAGATGCTTTGGGTGTGGAAAATAAGGACACAATCCAGTAAGTGCAAAGGAAAAGGTTCAGTTAACACCACAGATGAGGATAATGGTATTGCTACGACATCAACAATGGTTAAATGCTTTAAATGTGGAATGTACGGGCATTACGAAAACCAATTCCCTAAGGGAAAGTCTCATGAAGAGAATCAGTATGGTCGTATGGGTAGTATTTATGTTGTCGATGATGAAGAGACTACAAATGATATGTGAGATGAAAGAATTGTTGAAGCTCGGTCAATGGTTTAAGAATGTAGTGGAATGATTACATGTTTATAATGTGTAATGTTGTATAAATAATCTCATGGTACTATGGAATAAAGAGACATCTAAGTATTGTTACACTGTTGTCTTTCCTTGAGTTTTGAAAGTGTATGATTAATGGTACCAGTATCCATGAAAGGTTATTCAGATATTTTTGGAATGTAGATGATATGCACATAATGAAGGGATAAGGAGAAAATTAAATGTTTGATAGTATTCATGAGCTCATGACTGATATAAGGAGAAGGTTATATCATGGTTTGAGTATATATAATTTTTGGATTTTGGTAAGTGGAAAGAGTTAACTTTTGACTGCATTCATGTTTTCACTAAGGTTCAATGGATATTCAAGAGAATACATGATTAAGGCCTTTGAATGTTTGGAATGTGACCAACAAGACATATCTTATGATATATGGGGATCAACGGTGGTATTAAATCTCTGGTAATCATTTTCACTATATTATGAGAATAGACTGCAGTATTATGGATAAGCCTAAAGATTGGAATGGATTATGTTGGACATAAGTTAATATTGTTTAAGGATAGAAGTTTTTTTCTATATTATTGATGGGATGTTCTAGTAATATAGTTTTAGAAAAAGGACAACCTGCAGGATGGGCGACAGCCCATCACGTCGGACAAGGTCGTAGGAATCGAACCCACAACCGAAGTGCGACTGGCCTTTATCGCCTACCACTGGCCTACAGGAAGTCTCTGGTTAGTAGAAACTAGTTTTATTTTATTAAGCGGTATGATATATGAAGTATAAGTTCATTTTGTGAACCATATATGATTAATCTCACTATAGATGGACTTATGTATTTTTTTTATAACTTTTCTAACCTTTTTTTTGAGACAGATGGAATGACCCATCATTCTATCACATGATCTACTAACACATCACGAATGACAAATTCAACTTCATTTCTTTAAGAGATGAAGCGGAAATTGTCCAAGGAACGAAAAACGGTTAGACTATACCAAAATCACGAAAGTATTTCTTCTAATTCCAATTTCATCAACATTAGGGAAATGATATTGAAAAAAAATGTTATCCTAGTGCTCTTATATCTGATGAATCAGATAGTACCTTAGATCATCACAAATTTATGGCTTTGTGATTACAGGCTTTTCCATAGCCATGTTCTCTACCACTCTCCATCAGAACATGATGATTATATTTCTCTTCCATATCCATTTTTTCACCTATGTGGAAACCCATTGATTAGTTTATTTGCGCAACTATTATGTTTCATACTTTTTTTTAAAGATTGGTTTTGGTATTCTTTTTTACGATGTGAGTTTCTATTAAAGAAACTTTCGAATAGTAAACCATTTATAACCCCGACGAATTTCGAGGGAGAAATTCATTTTAAGGGGGGTAGAATGTAACACCCCGAGATTTTATGAAATATATTCTTTTAATTTCATTAATTTCTTGTGTTGTATGGTACACCAAGATTACCTTGCGCTATACGCAACACCGTATTAGCTTGTAGTATACGCAACACTATTCTTGGATCATGTTACAAACAATTTTGATAATAGTTATTCTACACAACATTGAGTATATATATATATATATTCAATGTATAAATGAAATATGGTTGGATTATGATATACAAAACAACGAAGGATTCTTGCACACCATGAGACCCGGACTTGGCTTGCATTACACGCAATCGCGACCTTCCTCGATAGCGTACGCAATACCAGGTTTTACTAAACAACGATATATTATTATAATATTATTATGAACTAGACGTTATGAATAGTATTAAATAAATTTTGAATCTTATAACATTATTATTCGTCTTAAACATTTCCTAAAACATGGTATAAGAACAAAATAAATTTTTCGGGTAAAATAAGTATTTTTCAAAAAATGCAATTTTGCCGTCTTTTGATGGTGCACCCACTTTAAATCTAGTTTTTGACATGTTTATAAGTTCAATTTGACAAAATAAAATTCTTATTTGGAATCAAGAAATAAAAATTTACTTTGGATAAATTTTTCATATTATTATGGTAACTTTCATATTTTGATGAATAGTAAAAACACGCTATATTTTAATTAAAAACAACTTTTTTCATGGCAATAATTTATATGGTTAAATTATAATATTGAATGGTTTTAAAGTATAAATAGAATATATTTTTACCATTTAATAAACTGTATGTCATTAGCATTGATTCTACCTTGAATTCGTAGGATGAATCAATTCAATCTTTGCAATGTTTAAAAAAAAACTCATTTTCTTTCGACAACGAGATTAATAGTAATTTAATTTCTGCAACTTTTGTGTATTGAATTTGAAAAAATACATTCCATATTTAGAATCAGTGGGTCCAAATTATTTTAATAAGCTACTTTTTATTTTTGGGAATTATGAATAGTAACTACGGTAAATTTTATTTACTATAGTTAAAGGTAAATCGGGTAATTAAGGGTAAATATAATATTATAAAATTACTCTAACACTTTGAAAACTCCTATTGGATGACTAAAAGTCGACCCATATCACCTAATGGTTGGATTAGATTCATTTAATGGACTTTTGTCCATGAACAAAATTTAATTATTATTAAAACCAAAGAATGTGACAACATGTCACTTTCTTAAATCTTATAAGTAGAATAATTTAATTTAGTGATAAACTTCATGAAACTTAGAACATGAATATTCTCCAGAACTCTAATACAATTATCTACATCATAGGAATTTATTTATAATTTTTAGGGATTAAATAAATATCATTTATTATGACACAAAGATGATGCAGTAATTGTCTTATTAATGAAATATTGAGATAATTGATGTTATAAATACCCAAATAAATGTATTTTAAGACTTTTTATGAATTCCACTAATTTTCTAGGTTAATATGACATGTTAGTAATGATTTAATTAACTTTTTTAGAAATAATAATTATGTTATGATTTTCCCAAAAATCAATTACTAAATAGTGTCAAAATTGACATAAAATAGTTTTTAAAATAAATATTATATTATTAATTGTTATTTTATTTCTAAAAATATAAGGTTCGGCCAGATGACTTATATAAGGTTATATATATATTAATAATAAACAACTTTGGGTTCGTTTGGCTTGATATAGTAAGTTTATTAACCTTATAGTGTAAGAAAACAAGAAGACACGGTAAAAGTAAAATTATCTAACTTAAAGTTAAATATAAATGATAAGGTTAAAATAGGAACCTAAACTTGTCTAAATTCTATTTTATGAAAGGATTTAGACCCATACCCACCTTAGCTTATAAATAAATCAATTTGGAGCTATTTAAAACCGAATTTGGTTTTATAATAAAATAATATTTTTAGTTATTCCAAAGGTGCCCCTCTCCTCCTTTATAAAAGGGCACCCCCTCCCTCTCTTCCTCACACCACTTTGAGCCTTCAAGCTCGGCCAAACCCTGCCAAATTATCTTCTACACTTCCCTAAAAACATCCTAGAGGTTATTTTCTTACTCAAAGACCAATTTTAGTACCCTAAGAGGAGGACTCAAAGAGGCGCTTCAAAGAAGAGGTAATGTCCGTTACCGATTCTTTCAACTTTATTTCTTCTTCCACTTCTTCTTATTAGGTTGTTTCATTATGAAGTAATAAAATCAGTATCACACATATACTGATATGTTATTATAAGTATGAAAAAACCCTATTTCACCATCTATCCATCCTACAAAAAATGAAATCACCGCGCGTGCGTACGTACGGAATATCATCTCCACACCGTGGTGTAATCTATTTTCCACCACCACCTTACTTGGATGGGTATAATGGTGTAAATAATAACTATATATGATTATTTTAAAGTGATATTTATTATTAAATAGTATACATACACTAAAATACAATTCAACGATCATGATAACGATATCATCGCTCGTGCGTACGTACGGACTACTGTCTCCACGACGCGATGAGATTCATTCTCCACGTTAACCATTCATGAATGATTATAAAGTATATATATAATAAGTAGTACTGAAATATATGAAATAATAATACTACTGGATTTATGTATATATATATTTATGTCATCTACTTAATTCCACTCAATTCAATAAGGAAATGAAAATAGCGTTATTGCATACGTACGGCCTACCGTCTCCATGAACGGTGTATTTCATTCCATTTATCGATCCATTATATATATAAATATTATGAATATATATTATATATAAATCATGTTTTATATTCTGGAATTATGTTACAATGATCTAAGTAATCGTATGAATAATTACAAGTTAAAACACGAACGACAAATGAGACAGTTTTACCCAAAACGCTACTTTAACAAAAATTTACAAACGAACGGGTAATATAAAGTCATAAGTGAACCATATATGATATAATAACAATGAATATGATTCTTTAATAAGTTAATGAAATTAT
Organism: Viscum album; assembly: GCA_963277665.1. Lineage (NCBI taxonomy): Eukaryota > Viridiplantae > Streptophyta > Magnoliopsida > Santalales > Viscaceae > Viscum > Viscum album. The sequence continues at coordinate 858,577,507 of OY728152.1, read as the reverse complement.
TTAAATCATTATACAGGAGGTTCAGACACTTACGAAGCAAATCGGACCTAAGGTAAGGGAAAATATCACAATCTCATTTTTATCAGAGATTGTTTATACTTTGGTATTTACTGGGCTGTATTTTATCATCCACATCCATGTATCCTCAGTATGTAATATTATTTCCATCCACCTACAATTTTTTAAATCCAATTTTACCCTTTGATGAGTTTTTAGTAAAAGAATAGAAAGGAATCTTTTGTCGTTTTTCATACGAGGTACTTTTTGACTTTTCCGAAAAAAGTACGAGAAGAATGTTTTTATAACTTATACGACATGAATGGATTTTTAAAACATTTTTTCCTAGAAGAATACTTTAAAAGTTTTCAAGTTTATTTTTAATCAACTTCTTTTAGTTTAAAATTGTATGACATGTTAAGAAAGGAAAAAGGTTTTTAAAGTAGAAAGGATATTTTCCTCAAGAATGGAGTTCAAGTGTTTTATCAAAATTATTTTCCATCTAAGATAATAAAGGGCTCTGTCTCTATCTATATTATTACATGGATTTGATTATGTTGTGAGGGAAATATTTTTATGAATTACTTTACCTTATATGAATTGTTTTATGATGTCACGATGTTTAATATTCCCATTTTTATTACATGGGTTATACAATGATGTATGGTTTATGATTTTGTGGCACATATAAGAATGGTATAATTATGAGATATGTGGGACCTATATCTCCCTCCAATGCATTCAGTAAAGATTTTATATCTCATGAGATAGACATGGATGGAACGGTAGGTTATACCGGTTCAGTGAAACATGATTGAAATGGGGAATGAACTCGGTTCAGAAATGGACTTTGTCCACTAAGATAGTCTTGGCAGTGAGTCTTGACTAATAAGAAATTATTCTCTATGATTATGTGTGTATGACACAAAGTTTCCTGTTTTAAGTTATGATTATTGGGATTTCATCTCACTACTATGATTTATCCCATGTTATGAAATTATGCTCTCTTTTTCAGGTTATGATTTCCAAAATGTTATGTTCTTATGAATATGATGTGATTGATATTTCTTTTGTTTACCCTTAATGAGCATTTGAGCTCACCCTTTTATGTTTTCTTTTCCCCAGGATATAAAGAAAGGTTCTAGGTAAAAAAAGGAAGATCTTTATCGAAGATGTTGAAGATCTTTCACCACGATTAGAAGATTATATTCTGAGTTTCCAAAGATACTAAACTATTACGATCCTTGTGTGTGTGTTTTTGTTATGTACTAAGTATTCCGCAAAAGTAATTTAATGTCCATGTACGTCAAGCTTCGGGTCTCTACAGATATTGTTAACAAAGAATTGTTAAAAGATCATATATGATATCATATTAATTTATATGAATCATGAATAATTTAATAACAATTATTTCAACATTATACATGAGGTTAACCTACCCCCAACCATGGAAAATTACATGGTAAGGGGTTTCTTATCTCACTTTTAATTCCGTGAGAATTCCATTATTCACCACATATTTATTACATGTGCTATGTGTACTGCCCATGTTTTTATTCTTTATGTAATATAATTTAATTCATGTATATTTACATCATCATTGTATGATCCTTATTTCATGGGTGTATGTTTTGTATGTTACCAAATCGATAAGGGAATTTGAAATTTCAATTTCCACTCATTCGGCTTTACGCAAACTTCATTGATTATTTTACTCCAAGATTATGTGTGGAATCACTATTCATTTGATTATGTCATAATTTCCACTACCCTTTCTGTGGATATACTTTTTTATACACATAATCACTCCATTGATAAATTCTCAAGTCTTCGGTATGAACTTGATAAGAGTAATTTTTACGCAATCTTGATTTGTTGAGATAAACATCCAATTCATTGGTGTTGTTTTTACTAGAATATGTTTGAATTTCCCTTGATTGTTTTACACTGAATATCCAATCATATTTAGTGTATTTATATTTTTCACACATAATTATGTCGTTTATTTATCCTTAACCTAAGGATATGACCTTTATGAGAGATTTCATCTCAATTTACATTCCATTGAAACTTCTTTGTTGTTATACACCAAATCACTTTTATGTGGTGTATATAATGTACTTTGACATAGTATATCATGAATCCCATTATTCTCATGATATTACAAAGTTTTGATTACCTCAATTATTTGTATTCAAGTGTCTCTCTTTTGGTTAGAAACTCTAACTAAAATACCATTTTTAAATGTTCTAGTGACTTATTCTTCTAAATCTTTCTCATTAATGTCCATGTTTTTAAAAATGGTTTTAAGGATTTATTTGTATGGACATTAAAGTTTTAAAATTAAAACTCCTTTTAAAAAGTTTCAAAGTGTTATGGGACACTTTGATTCAATAATCTATTTTTAAATAGCTTCTTGACAAATAGTGTGACTTTAAAATGATTTCAAGAAAAAGGGGGATATTTCTCTCAAAAAGTTTTGATGATTATTTTCATCTATGTAAACATCCTTCACTATTGTTGATTGAGGTTAATGTGATACAATACAATCTTCCATATTGTATCGAATGAGTTATGTTTGACTGTGGATGTGCTATTTTTATACCATTCATAGTTTGTGGATTAAAGTATTGACATTTCGTATGCTAGTTTTAATATGAATGTTTATGTTATGTTTAAACCTTTTCATAAGAGGAATGAATTGGACTTAATAAGTGACGGGTGGAGCCCGCTATAGCTCCTCAATGCATCGATAGGTCTCATGAGACAAAATAGTGTCTTGGCACAAGGCCTTGACAAAATCTTATTTGTAGTCTTGGCACGAGGCCTTGGCTATGTGGTTATGATAGTATGGCATTATGCATTACATCATTATGAAAGTGGTTATTCATATTGAATGTGATTGTTCTACTAGTATAATATCCATGTGAATAAGTAAATGGCATTATTTCATTTTATCTTTGCCATTTTATGCTGATGTTCATGTTTAAAAGGCTTTTGTTTTAGTTATAAATTGCTTTAAGTGTTTATGCTTATCTATGAAAGCTTTTGCTATATTGTTATCCTTACTGGGCATCTGAGCTCACCCCTTTCAGTGTTTTATTTTTTCAAGGATGAGAAGAAGTAATTTATGAATGACCTGCAAGGATAGTATGAGGGGATATGAAGACAAGATGTTGTTTTAGTGTTTTTTACCTTATGATGTAATTTAATACTTATGAATATATCTAGTGTTTCCAAAACTACTAAACTAATCGGTCTTTCGAGACTTGATCCTTTGTGATCATGCCAATGTTATGTAATAATGCACCGACTTTGGGTATCTAGGGTCGGGGCGTTACAGTTGGTATCATAGGAAGTTTAGTATAAACCTTGGAAACTAGATTTAGATAAACTCTGATTAGAGCATGTAGACCTAAGATGAACAGTGAGGATTAGTATAGAAGAACTTCCTAGAATTTTGGTATTATAGAGATTTTGTGAGTTTTCTGAGCAATACATCCCTGTCTGGATACGAGCAGGTATAGGCAGCTCAGGCACAGATGTACCTAGGGGTAAAACCCGAAAACACCGCTTTGAGCTAGACTCGAACAGGAACTGGTGCATGACAACGGGCCTTGCTGCACTCTTGGTTACGACACTCCCGAGGGATATGCATAGGATAATTTACATTTTCTTTACAAACTGATTTATAGTATTATATATATAAGATGAGATTAAATTACCTTGGTTAATCCTAATGTGTTTCAAATTGAGAATATGGTGACATGTTAATCTCTTAATGATTGTATGACTACTATTACTCACACAATGCTTTCTGGTTTTAGTCAATGGCTGGATTCCAAGGAAGTCATAGTGACTTTGAGAATGATGTAGAAGGTGGGAACGGTGGTGGAAATGAGCAACAAAATGGAATGTTGATAGGCATAAAAGATATCATCTTTATGCCAAATCAATTTTTCCAAAAATATGATCAACAATATATATATTAACCGATTACCGGACTCAACAAAGAAGAGAAAGGTGATGAATGATAAGAGCTCCAGCTGTGGAGACCATGGAGAAATGAATCCTCAATTTCCATCATGTAGGAAATGTGGAAGGAGACACTCAGGAAAGTGTCTCAATGGGACAAAGAAATGCTTTACGTGCCGGAAGGAAGGATATAAAGTGAATAATTGCCGAAGAAAAATGAAGAGTACTATGGAAGAAGATAAAAATGGTCCCAAGAGTCCATTTACAGTCATTTTCCGTAAATGTAGGAGACCTGTCTATTAACCGAGTGAATTCCCTATTCTATAGGATATTTTCTTGGTCAAAGAAGAAGCTATGTGGAAATAAATGGTTGGAGAAATGTTTAAAAAGTATTAGTGCTCCTTATTGATGGGTTTAATTTGGAATAATTGTATCTTGTATTTGTAACCCCGCAGTTTTCCATGTGAGAATGATATTTGAGGAAGAATTATCTTTTCTCTTGTGGATATAGTTATAAATAACCATTTGGTTTTATATGATCATTGGGTTTGAGGCAATTAAAAATTATTATAATTTGGGATGAAAAATCAAGGTATGAGATAAAATTTGTGGTTAAATTTTGTTATGGTTATTTTGAGGAATTTATCTCATCTTGGTAATGTTATAAAATATAGTTTTTGAAAAAGGACAACACGTAGACCATGTGACAACCCGTCGCGTCGGACAAAGCTGTGGGAATCGAACCCACAACCAAAGTGCGATTGGGATTTATCGCCTACCACTGGACTACGTGAAGTCCCCGGTTAGTGTGACAATTATTTTTAGTTAAATGATTTTATTGATCAATAATAATTTGATTTGGGATCTTATGTCTTACCAAATGAATACCCTGAGTATAGGAAAATGATTTGGTGATTAAGTGATAAATGTTATTTTGGAAGTTGTTCACTTTTCTAAGAACACTATATGCCAAAGGAAAACAGAGTAGTATGGGATTTAATTTGAGGAGTAAAGGTGTATTTTTATCTATGTTTTTATTATGGATTTATAATGATTTGCTTTATTTATGGAAATTATTAGGTTAATTACTTTTAAGTATGTGACTTTAAGAGTAATTAACATCATTTGGAGATACAATTTAACATGGGAGACTACATAATAAAATTCTTCTATGTTTTGGGTTTCAATATTAGTTTGGATTATATTGAAGTATTTTAATGACAATTGATTATTGAATGGTATTTATTTAACTTTGGGGTATTATTGGTTTAATTTTAGAAATTAAGATTAGTGTTTATTTCTCTCAAGGAATATCCTTTTGGTGGATCATTAGATCTTATACTAACCATTTTGGTTTTGATTAATCTCTAAAGACAATGTAAATATATAGTTTATCCTACATGGATCATGTGATTCTGTAGAATTTTATTCTAGCTCTTCCAGTGTGACCATGTCTTCTTGAATACTCATCGTTTAAAAAAAATGAGTTAGTGGTGGAAATTTATTAAAGAATGAAACTCTACTTAAAAATTAAGTATATATCTTTATATTCTTAATCAATATCATAAATGAATTCCTCATCATTATGTAATGTAACTTAAAACAAAAAAATGTTGTCTGTTTACTTTTCCTACTAAGAGATTAATGATCGTTTGTCCCGACACAAGTTTGTGGTTTTCTTATTGTTAACTTTCTCCTGATCATGATTTCTATCCCTCTCCATCAGAACATGACACTTAGTTTATCATCCATATCCATGTTTTCCTACATGGAATCTGAGTATGGGTTATCATGGTTGACCTTTATACCTCACTTTATTTCTTTTAAAGTGATAGTTTTATTGACTCTTTTTCCGATGTGGGACTTTCCATTATATTCTTAGGCCCAATTTTTTTTTTTAAAATTGAGATGACGCAATTTATTGAATTAGGGGTGAATGTAACACCCCAATCTTCCACGGTACACTTCTCTTTGAATAATGCAATAGTGTGTGTTGTACGCAACACTGAGTTCAAGTACACCACGACTCACCAAACTAGTCGTTCAAAAGAGGTTATGAATAGTATTAACTGAATTTTAAATATTATATTATCCTTATAATTTTAATCCATATTATTATTTTCTAAGACATGATTTATGAATAAATTCATTTTTTTCAGATAAAAGAAGTATTTTTCAAAAAATAAAATTTTACCGCCTTTTAATGGCGAAGCCATTTTTAAAACCAATATTTGAAACTTTTATATATTCAATTTGGCAAAATGAAATTCTTCTTTAGAATCGGGGCATAATAATTTAGTATCAATAATGTTTTGGTGTCTTTCTGATAACTTTCATATTTGTGTGAATAGTGAAAAATACTATATTTTAACTGAAAACAACTTTTTTAATCAAAATAATTTATATTGTTAAATTATAAATTTTAATGTTTTGGAAGTATAAATAGATTATATTTTTACTATTTAATCTAATGATGGTCATTTTAAGTAATTTCAATTTGATATTGGACATAAACAAATGTCAAACTTTTGATAGTTATTATTTCTTAAAAATACGCCTTTTGGTTTCGAAAGCAGGAATCAATTTTAAATTAATAAATGAAACTTTTAAGTTTTGAATTTTCTAAAATAGACTTCATTTTTGGGTTCGGAATAATGTAATTATCCTAGGGTGAAATTTTGGTACTTTTCGGATAACATTTATATTTTGATGAATAGTAAAACATTACTAAATTTTAATTAAAAACAACTTTTTTAATCGAAATAATTAATAGTGATAAATTATGAATTTGAGTGGTTTTAAATTATATTTAAAATATATTTTTACCATGTTATACAATTTGTTTCATTGAACCTAATTTCACATTTAAACCAGACATAAACATGTGCCAATCTTTTGATAGTTATTATCTCTTAAAAACACGCTTTTTGTTTTAACGGGAATTAATTTTAAATTAATTTCTGCCACTTATGTATTTTGAATTGGGAAAAATGGATTCCATATTTGGAATCAGGATGTTCAAATTGTGTAAATAGGTAACTTTTATTTTTAGACATTTTGGATAATTACTTCGGTAAATATTTTATTTACCATGGTTAAAGGGTAAATCCTGTAAACAAGGGTTAAAAAAGTAATATTATAATAATACTAAATTACCCTAAAACGTGTCTTAACCCTATTTTTTGATACATGGTCGACCATGGGAATATTTGGGTCGATTTTGGGACCCCATGGATCCACTTATAAGTGATAGGGACACTTTATATTAATTATGTTAAAATGAATACAAAAATGACACAAGAAGATATCTTTTAGAAAAACAATTGTTATATAGGGTTATATATGTTGGATTTTAGACAATAAATATTCATTATAACTCTAAAAATATTTCCTACATAATTATATTTTATTTATAATTTTTAGAGATTAAATAATTTAATTTATTTATGACACAATGATGATGCAGTAATTACCATAATAGTGGACAATTAGAATAATTGATATTATGAATTCCCAAATAAATATAATTTGAAACTTTTAATGAATTAAAATAATTTTCTAGAATACTATGACATATTAGGATTGATTTAATTGACTTTCTTCAAATTAATCATTCTGTTATGAGTTTCACAAAAATCAACTATTGAATAGTGTCTAAATTGACATAAAAGAGTTTATAAAACAAATATTATATTATTAATTGATATTAAATTCATAAAAATCTAAGGATCGGCCAAGAGACTTATATCATGATATTTGTATCATTAATGGACCACTTGGGGGTCTATTGGATGTATATAGCATGTTTATGAACCATATAATATAAAAATACCAAGAGACATTCTAAAAGTGAAACTAATTAACTTAGAGTTAATAATTAAAGATAAGGTTAATATAAGTACCCAAACCTGTCTACATTCTATTGGTTGAGTGGGTTTACACCTATCCCCACCTTAAAATTTGAATAATAAGCATTGGAGCCATTAGAAACTGAATATGAATTTATTATAAATTAATATTTCTAGCTTTTCCAAAGGTGCCCCTCACCCCTCTTATAAAAGGGAACTCCTCCTTCTCATTTCTTCACACCTTCAATGACTTTTTGGTTCGGGCAAACCCTGACCAAATACTCTCTAAACATCCCTCAATACAACCTAGAGGCCTTAGTTTGATCAGAAAGCCATCCTATGGAGCCCTTTTGATAAAATCAAAAGGAAGAACCCGAAGAAGAGGTAATGTTTTCACCACCCGTTTTCAAGTTCCTTTATTCTTCCACTTTTTCATTCTTTGTTATTACAATTATAAAATAATAACTCCAGTATATTATATATACTGTGATGTTATTATAAATATGGTACAACCATATTCAGTATTCTATCCACCCTTTGAATAACATGTCACCATACGTGCGTACGTACAACTTACCGTCTCCATGTCGTGGTGTAATTGTTATTCAATATATTATTATTTGGGTGGGTATAATAATGATGTGTAACTCATTTAAATAATAAATATAACATTATTATTATTCTGTATATATGATATAACATCCAATTATATATTATTTTAATATCAAAATAATGATATTGTCGCTCGTGCGTACATACGGACTACCGTCTCCACGAACGCGATGAGATTCATTCTCCATCATATCCATTCAAGTATAATTATCATTTGATGATTTAAAAATAATTTTTAATAACTTTATATCCTTATTTACATGAATAAGATACAAACTATCCATGAAAAAAATGGATTATGTAAAAAACATATAAAATAAAATGAGTAAGTTAACACCCGAAACAACGATAATTCTAAGATATTATTAACAAAGCAATGTTAAGAGATCATATATGATATCATATTAATGTATATGACTCATTAATAATTTAATAACAATTATTTAAACATTATACAGGAGTTTAACCTACCCCCAACCAAGGAAAAGTACAAGGTAAGGGGTTTCTTATCTCACTTTTAATTCCGTGAGAATTCCATTGTTCAGCACTTATTTATTACATGTGGTATGTGTTCTTCCCATGTTTGTATTCATTATGTAATATAATTTAATTCATCTATATTTACATCATCATTTTATGATCCTTATTTCATGGGTGTATGTTTTGTATGTTACCAAATCGATAAGGGAATTTGAAATTTCAATTTCCACTCATTCGGCTTTACGCATACTTCTTGGATTATTTTACTCCAAGATTATGTGTGGAATCAATATTAATTTGATTATGTCATAATTTCCACTACCATTTCTGTGGATATAATTTTTATACACATAATCACTCCATTGATAAATTCTCAAGTCTTCGGTATGAACTTTATAAGAGTAATTTTTACTCAATCTCGATTTGTTGAGATAAACATCCAATTCATTGGTGTTGTTTTTACTAGAATATGTGTGAATGTCCCTTGATTATTTTACACTGAATATCAAATCATATTTAGTGTATTCATATTTGTCACACATAATTATGTCGTTTATTTATCCTTAACATAAGGACACGACCTTTATGAGAGATTTCATCTCAATTTACATTCCATTGAAACTTCTTTGTTGTTACACACCAAATCACTTTTATGTGGAGTATATAATGTACTTTGACATAGTATATCATGAATCCCTTTATTCTCATGATATTAAAAAGTTTTGATTACCTAAATTATTTGTATTCAAGTGTTTCTCTTTTGGTTAGAAACCCTAACTAAAATACAATTTTTAAATGTTTTAAAGACTTATTCCTCTAAATCTTGCTCATTAATGTCTATGATTTTAAAAATGGTTTTAAGGATTTATTTATATGGACATTAAAGTTATAAAATTAAAACTCCTTTTAAAAAGTTTCAAAGTGGTATGGGACACTTTGATTCAAAAATCTATTTTTAAATGGCTTCTTGACAAATAGTGTGACTTTTAAATGATTTCAAGAAAAGGGGGATATTTCTCTCAAAAAGTTTTGATGATTATTTTCATCTATGTCAACATCCTTCACTATTCGTGATTGAGGTTAATGTGATACGATACAATCTTCCATACTGTGTCGAATGAGTTATGTTTGAATGTGGATGTGCTATTTTTATACCATTCATAGTTTGTGGATTAAATTATTGACATTTTGCATGCTAGTTTTAATACGAATGTTTATGTTATGTTTAAACCTGTTCATATGAGGAATGCATTGGACTTAATAGGTGACGGGTGGAGCCCGCTATAGCTCGTCGATGCATCAGTAGGTCTCATGAGACAAAATAGTGTCTTGGCACAAGGCCTTGAAAAGATAGTATTTGTAGTCTTGGCACGAGGCCTTGGATATGTGGTTATGATAGTCTGGAATTATGCATTCCATCATTATGAAAGTGGTTATTGATATTTCATGTGATTGTTCGACTAGTAGAATAACCATGTGAATAAGTAAATGACATTATTTCATTTTATCTTTGCCATTTTATGCTGATGTTCAAGTTTAAAAGGATTTTGTTTTAGTTATAAATTGCTTTATGTGTTTATGCTTATCTATGAAAGATTCTACAATATTGTTATCCTTACTGAGCATCTGAGCTCACCCCTTTCAGTGTTTTCTTTTTCCCAGGATGAGAAGAAGTAATTTATGAATGACCTGCAAGGATAGTATGAGGGGATATGAAGACAAGATTTTGTTTTAGTTTTTTTACGTTATGATGTAATGTAATACTTATGAATATATCTAGTGTTTCCAAGACTACTAAACTAATCGGTCTTTCGAGACTTCATCCTTTGTGATCATGCCAATGTTATGTAATAATGCACCGACTCTGGGTATCTAGGGTCGAGGCATTACATTCGGATAGTGGTAACTTTATTCTTGGGAAGAATGCCTCTTTTGTCCTTATTTGTCTTAAATGAAAGTATGTAGGGATCCGAAAAAATAGCCATCCTTATTATATTTGTCCCATATCCTTTTTCATGATATGAAAGTATTCAAGTTTATGGTTTATATTCTCCTTCCCTACGTTTCGGTCAGACCTTCATAGGAGTGATATTCATCCAGTTCTTCGATAATTTTGTTTGGAAATATTTTCTCCATATTCAAGTACCTCTTTCCATACAGAAAACTCTATACTTTGGAAGATTTGAATCTCCATAAACTTTCACTGGATTTTAGCACTAGGAATGTAAATTTATGAGATTTCTTTTTCCTGACTATGCAGCACGTGCCCATAGGTGGCCTTGCATAAACAGTCTACATAACAGACTTGTTAGCCAAAAGATACTATTTTATTTGACTATGCATCCAATTCCCTTAGGTGGCCCTGCATAATTCAACCCCCCAATGGGTTTGTTAAATAATGGTAACTTCATTCTTGGAAACTACTTCTTCTAATGCCTTTTTGCTCTTTTTCATATCATTCCTCAGATTCAAATATTCTAAAGTCATATCTTACATATTTTCCCTCATACTTGAGTATGGTAATATGTTTTCAGATGAATATTCAAGGAATTGAGTCAATTCTAATCCATTTCGGTCAAAGCTATTTCGACCTTAAAATCCTTTTTTATGTCCGACGTGCATGACATTAAACTACCCCCAAAAGAAAAGGGATCATTGAATAAAAGTCAAGTTCCCAGCTCACTAAACATACATTTTGTATGATTTATGTGACATTGAACAATTAAAAGGTTTGAAGTTTGTAGGGTTATTTGCATTAATCCTAGTAAAAATCACACTATGCTTACTAGGCCCATTGGATTAGGTAAAATCTAATGCATGTATCAAAAGAGAATGCAGGTACAAATGATTGAAGATGAAAGTGTTTTTCCTTGATACATAAGAGTTAGAAGGACATCCACATACTGGAGTCTCTTCTATTTTTCAAGAATTACAAGAGGCTTTCAACATAACACTTTATTTGATTTATGACATCTCTAGATTCATCAGCAACCACCTGGAATTCATTCATTCAACTGGATACAATAAGAGATACAGTGATACCAGCTCTTCTTGGAACAATTGTAAAAGGATGTTCTTGAGTGCGGTTTGAGAAAATTTTCTGCTGATCAAACAGTGACTCTGTTTCTGTCCAAGAGACTTGGAGGATGGATACATGGATTTGAGAATGGAGAATTGGAAGTAAATAGCCATTTGGAGAGAGTACACTTTTCATATATTTCTCTAATTCCATTTTTGTCTTCTCTCCACCAACCGATAGTGGAAAACAATTCATCCCATGGGTTTTCCATTTTCATATCTGCAAGGAAATGACATGGAGGAAGAATTTGAAAGTTCACACCAGTGTTGTTGCTCTTAATGCACAGCATAACCGAAATGGAGGAGTAGTAGTGCAGCTGCATTTCAGGTGTATAGTTCTTTACATCTTGAACATTGACTCCTTGCAGATTACCATGACCATATAGATGCAGGTAGATGCTCTGTGGGAAATTAAGATGATATTTCTTAAAGTACATAGCCAAATATGGGAGAGTGATGTCGTAGATATCATAGTAATCATGGCCAATAATGTTCATCATGTCATCAATCCGCTTGCTAGCCAGTTCATCAGTCATTTTAATTCCCTTGGGAGCTATTGAACTTGCACAAAAGTTGAATAAACTAACTCTTAAATGGGTTTATTTTTTCATAAAATTTGTGAAAGAATTCGAGAAAATGGAAAAGGAATTAAGGCGAGCAAGTCTAAACTTGGCGCGCAAGTGTTCATGTGGCGCGCTAGTTTTTGGCTCGCAAGTATAAACTGCACAAGTACAAATACCTATATAGCAGCGCAACAACAAAGAAACATCGGAAAATAGAGAAATCTGTGCGGTTAAGGTGACCTGCGCAGTGAGAGCTCGAAGGTTTGAAATCTGGAAATCCAGATGCTTTGTACGGAAGTGGGGCCCTCTATTTATAGACGTGGCCATAAACCTGAGGGCCGTACCCCTGCGTTCCAGGCCCTGCGCGATGCACACTTTCACGCCACGCTCTGCGCCATCAAGACTTGCACGCCTCCTTTCCTTTGGTTTTCTTCTTTTCCTCAGAGTCACATCCTCATTTCATTCGGATCCAACTCTGAGGGGGGACTTTTTTTGACGCTCCTTTTTCATCACAGAGTCCAAAGGAATGTAAAGGGAAATGACTTAGCACAAATTGATCCATCATTTGAAGAAAATATCAAAAATTGACAAAGGCATGAACAAGGGATCAAAAACACATGTGCTGCACAAGTTCTATCACTGTCGCGCAAGTCCACTTGTGTGATGCCTAGTGGTCGCGCAAGTGACTTGTGGGACCTAAGTGGTAACCGCCCGGGGTCTTCTCTTTCCTATAAATAGACCCTGTGGGCCCCCATTTCAAAAAGGATTTTTTTTCCAAAAACTCAGATTTGAGCTCCCGGTGCCCTAGTCTCTTATCAAAGCTCCCAAAACACTTCTAAGGTAATTTCTTACCTAGAACGGAAGATCTAAAGAGGGGGAGGAAGGCCTAAGTGTTGAAACTCATCAAAACTTGCGCGCCTGAGTGGCCAGCCCTTAAGAGAAAAGGGCCACACTTGCGCGCCACCATACTCCTTCAATAGATCTTGAATTCCCATCATCTAGAAGATCCTAAAGTGGATTATAAGGGCATTAATGAAGAGTCACTCATGTATTGGCCTACTGGTTAACCATCGTGCAAGTACAACATGTTCCGCGCAGGCATACCTACGTGACCAGGACTTGCACTCCCACGCAGTACCTGCACGCCTGCCAGAACTTGTGCACCCCTGCCTTTTTGGGTTCCTTTCTTGCCCATTTCACCCCTCTTAAGCCATTACACCTTTTCCTATTCAAGATTCAGTCTTCAAGACACTCTTCAAGGCCATTTATGGCATGATTTCTTTATCTGACTTCCTTATGTGAAAGTAATTCTGTGGAATATCTCTCAAAACCTAGTGATTTACACATCTTAATGTCACTAAAGATTGAGATTTCATTCATTCAACCTCATCCTTTAAAATGAGAGAATCCTTAACCTGGGTCTCCTTTTCAAGAATAGTCCCTAGTCATGAGTCCTCTAATTTGGGAATCCTCTTAAAAGTATGCCCCAGATCCCCTAACCTAGGATTCCTTTTCAGGAGTAAGCCCCAGTCTCAAATATGTGCATCCTCCTTAGGAGTAATCCCCAGTAATAATTATTAACATGGGCTTCCTTCATTAGGAGTAAGCCCCAATTATTAATGTTCCCTAATTTGGGCATCCTCCTCAGGAGTAAGCCCCAAACCTTAATCCTTGACCTGGGCCACCTTTTCAGGAGTAAGCCCCAGTCTTAATTTCTCTTAACCAGTCCTAATTTACCTTTGATCTGGGAGTCCTTTTCAGGAGTAAAACCCAATCATAAGTCTTTTCCTTATTTGGGCCTCCTTTTCAGGAGCATTCCACAAGTTAGAGTATTCAAAATCTCCATGAAGCACATTTACCTTTATGGACCCTGTTCCTGGATTTCTTCCCTAAAGTAAATCCTAACCTTCATTTATCTGGGCATTCATACATACATAAGCACCACATTATTTCTTATGATTGCATCTTTCATGGAACAATTTGTCTAATTTTTACCAATACCTCTTGTTTCTCACACCGAGAATGACTCATGTGAGCTTAGAGTGTAATAGTAATTGTGACATCCTTCTTTGAGCCATCAATCATAAACATCATACTCCCTTACTCGAACTACGTGAGTTCTGATTCCTTTTCTAAACAAAGGATACGTAGGTAGCCCGTCTACAGGTTCGATCCCAACTCTAAAATAATCCATGTACATCTGAATGACAATAAACTTCAAGTGACCCACTGAGTGGCTTTAAAACCAGTATGGTCATCATAATGACCAATAGACATTTTTATAAATGTGTCGAGGGGTAACATTGATGAAGAATATCTAATAAATACAAATGATTCTCTATCGATGAAGAACCTAGAATACATACAAAATATTCTTTAAATTTCCAACATATTTAATCATTGATTGTCAGATTTGAGGGAAAGCTCATTTTATACTTGGTAATGTAATAAGGATTCAAGAACATAAATTAAATCTATAAAGAGAGTCCCGGAGTAGAAAATAATTCCCCTAAAAAAGGTGTGATGAGTCTGACCTCCCATCCTCTCGACCAATGAAAATTCCTAATCCTCATCATTCCACAAACTAATGAGCACATACCTTTGGAATGTAGTTCCGAATGGATGTGGAATCATTGTGTGTTTCCGGTTCTACGAACAAACCCGTTAGAAACTGATCGGAATGTTTGATCCTCCCATCAAGGCGGTCATCCCTGGATTCCAAGGGAAAAAATAATATACGGATGTGTGAAAGAATTTATATAATACTCATATACCTAGATTAAACTATATATAACAAAGAACAATCAGAGAAAACGTATTCCCTTAAACTGCCTCTATCGAAGCCGATAGGTGGTGATAACCTCTGGGGTAGTCATAAAACCATAGAAGAGTTACTCTCTACTCTTATTTAATATTGTTCCATCATCTCTAAACAAATTATATAATCATTGATCATATAATGAAAAACTTGTATATGTTTTACACATTAAAATAGACATTTTATAATCCCATAAAAGCATAATTAACATCTATAATGTGATGGAATTTGTGAAAATAATCACAAAAAATGATCAGATTTAACATTGTGAAATAGTACAGATGGTATTGTTTGATAATATGAACAATGATGAAAATGATACATTACTAGATCATAAAAAATATAGAAAAATATTTTCAATAGTATTATAACATTACTCTAAAAATGAGAGGAAATACCCTCTATGTTTTGAATAAATATTTTAAATGAAAAAAATCATAAATTAATGAAAAATGAAATTAATTATTTAATCTAGTATGACAAGAATAGTAAAATTAATATATTAAATTTTACAATATGGAAGAAAAAGTATGTCATATAGAAAATAATAAAAAGGATGATTCCTTTTACAGTTTTGTATATAAAGCCAATATATGAAGAAAAACATATAAAAAAATGATAAAAGAATATTACTTTTTTTAATAAATTCATGAAAATTAAAAAAATACAATAAAAAATTACTTATTAAATGACAAGGGAATTAATAGAACAATATTGAGAATATAGATATGGAGGATAATGTTTCTCAGTAAAAATGAAGAGGTAATGTTAACTACACATAAAAATATCCATTTGGTTTAATTTAAATCCATGAGGAAGTTAAATAGATTTAGTATAAGTAAATCCAATATTTAGTAATATTACATTATAATATATTTATATATATATATTAAAATATAAATTATATTTATGGAAGTCCAAAATTTGACACCCTTAATTTCAATATGAGATTTATAATGAACTCTTTAACTATACCCCCAATTGATACAAAAGAAAATTAAAATAAAATTTAATAAAAAAATATCAATAAATCATTTAACAATATTATTTTAATATATTACCTTTTAAAAAATTAATTGAAATGATTCAATACATATATTTTATTTAGTCATTGTTTATTTACTTCATTAGATGTTTGTGTTTTCGATTGTTTCATACATGTTTCATAATTGTGATGTTGGTCCACAATAGTTAAAACCAACATCATCAATATAATATTATTAATGTTTTTGGAATAATTTTTTTTCTGATTAATCATTTCGTATTATTTTCATATAATGAAAATTATTGGAATGGTTCTTGAGAATGGTGTCGATAATGAACATTTATCCTGTACATTGTAGTTAATAATTAGTTACAAAATATAGATCATTCATTTTATTTGTCAGCTTCATAAAAAATAATCAAAAAATAAAAAATTATTATCAGAAAATAATACTAGTTTTATCTATAAAATATTTAGTCGCTATAATACCATTTAGAATTTTTTAATATCGTTCAAGTAGGTGGTTTTACCAAATCCAAAAAAAAACTTGTTACACTAAATAAAGAGTTTGATCATTGAATAATATAATAATAATATAAATTTATAATATGAACAATGATGTTATTATAAAAATATTTTATTTTAGAATTAAATTTTAATTGAGTGGGTAATAGAATGTAATTTAAATATATGGTTATATGATCCCATCTTTTTATAGGTACTACCCTGTTTGAATATTTTTTAGTAGTGGTGGACAAATCACATTTGGAAAAATAAATCATAGTTTGGGCAGAATGATATAATGCACGAGGATATCCATTTTTTGAATTAATATTGTATAGATATAAATATTTTAATTGAGTTTGTGGGGGTTTCCATGATTTAGAAGTCAGTAGAGGTGGTTAAATCCATATGATATAATGAGAGTCGAAATAAATCAATAGGGGATTTAAATGATGTCTAATGGTATTAAAATATGTGTAAATTCTTCTAGAGAAATTATTTAAACAAGTATAGGGTTTGAAATATTTTGGTGAAATGTAATCCATTCACATCGTGTAACAATAAAATTTGACAAATACATACTCAATGGGATGGGGTTTTCAGCGTATACCTATAAAAACAAATGAATGAAGTGTATATAGATTATATTCCATGTATTAATCATAATTAGTATCATTATGTGTTACATGAATTTTATATTTTATCATTATTTTGGTGAATATATTCCTATCTTGACCTAGAATGGTTTCCAGGTGATCTTAGAGCCCATCTAACTAATCTGGAAATCAAATTTTATAAATCAATCAATGGTAATTCATTATCTTTATGTTTTCATTTCTATCCCATTTTTCTTTGGTCATTGTGGTGTAATATCATTACTTTGTTGGTTTCTGATTTAATGTTGATCAATTATTATCTATTACCCATCATTCAATTATCTACACATTATATCGCTTTCACAATTTATGTTAGAAACATTTATTGAACATCAATTAAAGGAATGAGTATAAATCATATATTTATAGTCTATTAAATTGGCTATTATGTTAAACATTATGATTGAGAAACCATTAATTTCACGACAATATATTAATGATAAATTGGATTTTCATTAGAAGCATGTTAGATCAAATTATTGTGACATGGCTTTTATTTATCTCTTGGGTGAGGAGAAAATTTGTTAATATTAATTGGATAATATCCTCATGTGTATTTAAAATGACTTCAAACCATATGTAATTTCATGATATAGATTCCCTATGTAATAGATAATATCTTATTGATATTATTTGTGATCATTATTAATATGAATTAATTTAAATTCAATGAGAACAGATAATTTTAAAAATAATCCATTTGGATGTATAATGTGATATTTTGATATCCATGATATTGTGAATTGTAGTATTTATCTTTCCATAATTTTTATATTGTCTGTTTTATGATGAGTACCATGTTGTAAAGAATATTTTGAGAGGGAATCACCTATTCCCATTTATAATTATTATATTGTGTAGTCTCAACCTAGTTCCATGATTTAATGTTTAAATTGAGTGGTGTTGGCCTAGTAACATGATGTAATTATTATATTGATTGGGATCAGCCCAGTCCCATGTTATGATGATTATATTGAGATGTATATTCCAAAAACTAGTCTGATATGCTTATATAGAAGTTAATAAACAATATTCATGCAATTAAACCTTGTATATATTGTTGTAGATTGAATGGTTTTTAGAAATTCACAGAGACATTTAAGCATTCCTATTAAGTAGGATATTTTTTACCACAGACATATGGTTGTGGGTGGCATGGATGAGAGACATGCTCAAATATATTTTGGCAGTTTGTTGATGTATTTTATTTTAAATATTGTGTAAATTGAATAATAAATACACATGTTTAAAAATTTATATTGATAATATATTATTATAGAGGTAATATTCTGACATAGTTATGTTGACATACTACGTTATACTCAAATATTATTTGAGCCACCATTTTTTTCCCCTGTAGATTAAATGGATGTAGGATTGGAGATGGTAACATGACCTTATTGTTGTTTTTTGGTTTCTATATGGGTTAGTGTTTTGAAATATGTACAACATGGGGTTCATGAAATAATTCATTAAGGTTTACATTGTGAATAATGGATTATTTTATTTTACTTTATCACATTTACATTTAAAAACAACTAATCATGTTATTACATGATTTATTAAAATTGTATTATTGGGTTTTGTTTAATGTCTTTAGTGCATCATATGGTTTCTTCATGATTATAACTATACTTATGTTATATATATTATTATTTCTTCTTCTATATAACACTATTCTAGGGGTTATTCACTCCCCACTATATGATCTCACAACTAATTCTTGTTAGTAGTATCTAGTGTATAAAGTGGTTCACATAATGTATCATATCCTATCCTTGATTTCCACTTGAGAGAGTTTAAGTTATGGGAACATTACAAAGTGGTAAAAAAGGAGAAATTTCTTATTTTTTCTTTTCATCCTATTTGATAATGTTAGAAAAATTCCTAGGATTTGTCGAGACATGGGGATGAGATTTTGCGATGGAGTACCAAACCCATGTATAGGGTAAAATCTTTTTTCCCACGGTTGAGATTTTTGTATATATTGTTTTTATATTATGTTATATTAGTTCAATTATTCACAAGTTGTGTGATGATATTATTTCTTGATTTTATAATTTCATGAAATTTATACCCATGGACTAGTTTTGGATGAGATGAATATGTATTCCATATGATTGACACAAAGGGGTATATATTAACATGTATTGTTTAATATATGATCATATTTATTAAATGTGATATATACTTATTTATTTTAATTATGACAAACCATATTTATAATATATGAAAAATTAAATAAATGAAGGTATATTTCATGAAAAAATCAGGTAAGGTTAATTTAGAGAGGTCTGTGGTAGTTTTGTTTTCTATTTTTTCACCTATTAAATTTGTCCTCATTGGTATAGTATGTATTCTATGTAGTATCTCTGGCATGTTGATAAAATTCCTCCATATCAGATTCACATTGATAATCAAGAAGGTGGAATTAACTATACTTTTAATATAGTAGATCCTTGTCTTATTACATTTGATGAGAGTCATTTGGATGTTCAGCTTCAAGATAGCTTCCATAGAGTCATGCGATATATGGAAAGGGAGACCCTTGTCCCCATTCCATCGATGTATAACCAAAAAGATAGTTCTACCTGATGAATCCACTTATGTACAATATATATGGGGTCCCCTAGGAAGTACAAATTTTGATTGAGTCAGTCCAAAAACCAATACGATTCATAAGACACCGACAAATATGTGTGATTCTTTTTGTATATATGATCTCGGGACCTACAAAGCATTGGTGGGTCATTATGAATAATGAAGGGATAAAAGAGGTTATATCTTAGAAGGAATACGATATGGAGTTCTTAATCCATTTCTTTCCCCACTCATCAAGGGATGAGAAGGATCATGTGTTCATGTACCTATCATAAGAGGTAATGTGAGGGATGGTCTACTATGAATGTTTGCCCATCCTTAATTGAATTTTCTAGCATTATTATATTATTATATCTATAGGGAGATACAATTTGAAGATTTTTATACTAAAAGATTAGGTCCTAAGTGAACAAGTATTTTATGAGAATATGTGTAAATTTGATAAAACATGAACTTATCATGGAAGGGAATCATAGAGTGACCCAATATAGCTACTAGGATATTTCTGAAAGGGAAACTAGTATTTCTATATCTGATGGAAATAAATTCTACTATGATTTTTTCAAGTAAAGAAACATCGATCAATGTATTTACCGATGTAAGAATCATTATCTGGGATTTTTTCCATTATAATGTCTTTAATGTTGAATGTTGTGCCACAAACAACCTCAGTGTCTACACCTCTCCATGTAGTTTCAACATTGTTGATGAGTGAGACACCCACAATTATTTGGTATGAGAATATAATAGTAGAGTAGTGTAAGGGGACCATGAAATTTATCATATATTGGACGGACTATTCTACTCCTTATATGGTAGGTACATTCTGTTCTGTATTATGTTCTTGTCAATGAAAGGGACGCAGTACCCTAGTGTTAGAGTATCATTACTAGTAAGGGGGAATATATTAGGGAGTTAAAAATGATCACTGGTAATAAGGGATAGTCATCATCATGTTATATATATAACTCTATCAAGTTTGTATAATTGATTATCTAATATTAGAGGAATTATTTTTATACCATATACCCCATCATTTTTTGTTTTATACAAGATAATTTCATTCCAATTTATCTATTAATTTTTCAAAAGGTTTGGTATTATATGTGAAAATAATAAATTGTTATTTAACAATCGACATAAATTTTGGAGTGCGGTCAGACAATATAAAACATTGAATGGAGTGTTCTAAATAAATTGTGGTATACCATTTCATTTTGGAACTGTTTGTCCTAAAAATGACATGTTTTAATTTGTTTCATGGTATTTATTGGACTATTCTATACAATTCTCGTATTAATTATTACTATTTGAGTGTTACCATTCAATCTATATATGGAGGAATCTATTCTCAATATGGTGACTAGGATCTTATGGCTGGTTATGTAGGAACAATTCGGTGAGATTTGATTACCTCATATATCATATCACTAGTATTTCACTACATAATATTGTAAGGTCTTAGGATTCTATTCATATAGGGGGAGAATTTTTTAATATTATGTCTTTAATGGTGAGTTATACGGTGTACCTATTAAGTTATATATTAGGTTTGAAATCAATTCAGCATGAAGAGAAGATCTAGTTTCTAACCCACAATAGATGATGACACCAACAGTGCTTTGGGAGATGAAATTTTAGTTGGAAAATATTGAATCTAAAGTTTTTATACAGCCTAGTACATCTCATTGGGGTTCTATAGTTCACTTCACCAAGAAGGATGATATGAATTTTATCTTATGTCTGTATATTCAGATATTAAACTAGAAAAGTGTCAAAACCGATATCCTATCCCATTAATTGAGAGTCTCTTAGATTAAATGATTGGTGATAATATCATCTCAAAGATAAATATTATATTAGGATACCATTTGTTTTTTTGATCCGAATAGACATGATTTATACTTATTTTTAGGATAAGTTATAGATTTTATGACTCCATTATGATTCCATTTTTATTGATTATTATATCATAAATATTCTTGGCCTTGACAAATCATATCATTCAAACTACTCGAGAGTGGGCTGCGCTTGTGTTTATGCTGGCATCAAAGTGTACACCCAATTAGTAGATGATCATGACCAAAATATTCACATAATATTGTGAACATTAAGAGATAATCATATATAAGCTTATATAATCAAATGAATTATATGGATTGATATGTAACAAAACATGGTATTTTTCATCTCACACACATTGTTTTCAGTGGAAATATAAAAGGATTCATCCCTGGTATCTTGGGAGTATCCAAAGATGTCACTGAAATTTTGATATTTTTTTGTTTATCAGGTTATTATAAGAACATTATTTGGGACTAATCTGATCTAGAAAAACCAATTTTAGGGATGACCACAAATTGAGTGACGTTTTTTTGTCATACCATTATGACAGATCAATTCTGCATCCAAAAGTAAGGCTCACCTTAGAACCATTCTTCACATTACTTATGGAAGGTAATTGGTACAATATATTTGGTGATGTATCTAGATAAGGACAATGAGATTTTATGATGGAAGAAGGTATGTAGTTCTATTATGTCTCCAAAATACAAAGACAACATAGGGGTAATTTACTTACTTATGATATTGAGTTATCAATAATGGTATAAGCAGAGAAATATTAGAGACAATGTCCCAAAGGATAGAGGTTTGTGGTATAAATAGACTATAAGAGCCTCAACTGCATCTTATATTAGTTGGACTAGAACCATCGATAGAGGAGTCTGTTATATTATATTTAGTCTTTAATATTTTTTTTGGATTACACATTAAGATGGGGAAATAATTTTGGATGCATTTAGCCAAAATATGAAAACATGGTTATTTTGGGAGTCTTCTGACAAGTGGGGGACAATGGATCTATTTGAAAATATGGTTCTAGTTGTTCAAGAGTATCTTGGATGTGTTTTTATTACATCATTATATGTTATACCTATTATTTTTTTCTGGATTAAAAGTGATAATTTTTTATAACAATTTCTTAGTAAGAAGACACAACTTATATGGTTGGAAGACACCATCAGGATGGTATCTTTGTAGTGACATCTATTTTTTTCTCAATAGAAAGGTATATGTTTATATTGTCTCACATAAGGAGATGATGAGAGACTTTCATGCTTCTATATGGTTGGTACATCCCATATGAATAATGATGCATTGAGATTTCCATATATTTTAATAGTGGTCATGAATATAGAAATAGGTAGCATGATTTGTAGGATGAAATTTCACTTATCAAAAGGTGAATGTTGGGCACCATATCCTAGATGGTCATGTTCAACCTTTCTCAATTCCTATGATGAAATTGGATTATTTCATTATATATTTATTGACAGGATTACCCAGACATCCCATATTAATTATTCTATATGTGTTTTCATGGATCGATAGACGACAGATTCACAACTTTTGCCTCTTAGGGAGGCCTTCAGAATTGATGATCATGGTAGTCTTTATGAGCATGAGATAGTTCAACTAAATGGTGTTCTTAGGAGTATTGTTTTATGTAGAGATCCTAGTTTCACATCACAAATCTCAAATGTTGTCTTGATGTATATGGGATCACATGTTTTTTTTGGTATGCCCTATCATCCTCAAAATGATGGTCAATTTGATTGTAATATTCAGGTTATAGAATATATTATATATGCCTTTGTTTTGGATTTTGGAGGTTAATGGGAGAATCAAATTACACTTTTAAACATTTCAAAAATTAAATTCATCATGGAACTGATATATTTGAAAACTATTGATTAATATTATGGTTATTCATTTTTTTCACATCTTTTTGGTAGGAGGAATTTGAGTCAGTGCTTGTATGGAATTGCCTTGTACGAGTGACATTATAACTGGTTTAGTTTATAAAGATCTCATTGATGAAAATCCTATATCAAGAATAAATCCTATACTAAACATAAGATATAACCTCCATATTTCATGGATTTTCATAATTTGTTTATTTAGGTGTCACATATGTTGGAGAAATGTCATATAATGAAATAAGGAAATCTAACACCTATGTTTGTTGGTCCATTTGAGATAGTGGATCTAGTAATCCATGTTAAATTTCAATTATCACTCTTAAAATTCCAAAGACCCATGAAATATTTCTTTCACATGTTAGAGAATTGTATATATTATCATGGCCCATATCAGGTGGTATATGTTGCGGATGTTGAGTTTAGTGATGATTTGTAATTTTAAGTTCATCATATAAATATTGTGGATCACAAAGAGAAGTACATCTAGGGTAACACTCTATCTATATCTTGAGTCTAGTGGAAGAATGGATGAGTTTAGGAGGAGTCTTTATACAGGGAGTCTGTTATGCAGTGAAATTAGACAATATTTTTCATTAAAACCCAACAATGATACATGTAGTACCTTGTGGAAATGATATTATATATTGGAGAGGTTGTAATATCTCTTCTTTTTTCCAGGTACATCCATCTTTGAAATTATCATTTGATCCTTGGTTGATATTTCTTATTTGATTTAGGGGAGTATTGTTTTTCTAAAATTGACATAAATTACCTGGATTTTAGTCCATTTGGATTAATATAGTCCAAATATAAAAATATTAAATTAGTTTATGGGGTTTACAATGATTTGTAAGGCATTGGAAGATGTTCACCTCTTTATGATCGAAAAAGTGATGAAATATGTATGTTGTGGATTTATATTCTATGTAACATTATTACATGATGATTAAATTCTGCTAGACACATGTCGTTATCCAGTACATGGCATGAAATGGTAACACTCTATGTATATCATGTCAATCATGAAATAATATATTGGGTTAAATGTTATCCATAACTGATGGTATTTTCATCATATAAATTTAAAATGAAAAACACATCATGTATATAGATTACACAATATGTATTTATCAAAATAATTGGTTTTATGTGTGTCTTCCATTTGATTTTTCATCATTCCTTTAGTGTTGGTTTTCCACACTCAAGAAAATATTTCATCCATCAAATACTGGAACCTTTCCAACCATTCTGAATGTCCTATTTGAGAAATCAATCCCTAGTAAGTATTTCTATTTAGGCATTCCCTTATCTTCCATTTTTCTCAACACATTTTGGTTTAATCTCATAATGACATAATTTTTTTGTTTCGATCTTGAATAGTTATGATACAAGATACTTTATGAAATCATATTCTATTTTATTTTCATTAGTGAGTCCTAATGGAAGCATTGATTTAACATCAGTTAAAGTTATGGGGTGAAAATCATAAACCTATGGTTTCTTATATAGAAAATAATTTTTAATATTGATATTTCCCAATCATGACATGGACCTAAATTTATTAAATGATGAATTAAATTATTCCATGGAATCTATTTGGATAAAAATGTTTTTACTACCTTTTGGGTACCCATTTTTTGAGAAAACCATTGATTAATGTAAATTTTCATAAAACATAAAGTATGTTGGGAAGGAAATTACCCCATATGTGACTATAGGATATAGAATCCCTGGGTAATGGATTATTTACAGTTGAAATTATTATTGATCATTTTGTATATGAATGATGTGAAAATTAAATATGAATTGTAATTTTTCAAATTAACCATGAGGATGTATGATTTTATATTGAGATGTACATGTTGTTATGAGATGTTGTATTTATAATGTTGAATTTATAATGTAGAGAGGGTTATTCACAGTCCCATGTAGTGTTGCTTATATTTAGTGGTCTCAAACCAGTCCTATTTCTTAATGCTTATATTGATCGGTCTCAGACTAGTCCCATGTTGTAATTATTATATTGAGTGGGTTTGGCCTAATACAAAGATTCAATTGTTATATTACATGGTTCGGCCTAGTCCCATGATTTAATGCTTATATTGATCAGGATCTTACAATTTATAGGCGTAAATTATTATACAGCTATTTAAAACCCATATTTTTGGATTTATAAATTTGAAATATGGATGTGGTTGGAATTTTTGTGAGCCATTATTAGATACATTTTAGCATGGCACCAAACAATGTTATTCATTATCATGGATATATGGTTGGTGTGGGAATGGTTGTATGAAATGCTAATGGATTATATTGTAGGCAGAAAAAGTTGATTGTTTGTTGTATTGAATTATTTTGTAAATTAATACACATATTTAACACATTATTGGACATAATTATTATCATAATAATTATATTTTCTTGATGTGGTGTTGAATTATGAAGTTTCATTGATAGAATATTCACACCTTTGTTTGGTACCTGCGAATATTTAATGAATATATGATTGGAAATGTGAATGTGAATTTACATTTTATTTTTTATTTCTAGATATGTATTAGTTTGGAGGATGGAAACACATGTGGTTTTGGACAAGTGTCTCTTTGGATTTATTTGTGCAATTTAATTCTTTTATTATATTTTTTTATTGTGAAATTTAAATTTATATCATCTTTTAATTAAATAATTAATTTCTATTATGTTATTATATTATACTTTACTTACAATTTGAATCACATTGTTTCATCTTAATTACTAAACTCATTATGTTAATTTTTTATTTCTTATTCGATTTAACCCCTTGCCATGGCGGAATATACTAACAAATGTACAAATCACAGCCTTTCTCCTAGTTGGTAGCCTTTGGCATATGGGGAGACACTCTTGAGGTCATGTATCTATCTAGTTATGTTCACATTATAGAGTTATAGATCAGAGTACATTATAATAGTGATGTATTTGATACATAGATTAATTACTCCCATCACGACATGGGTTACTTCAAAATAAAGGATGCAGTCTTCTTTTATGGAAATAGAATATGTAAAATATTAAATATGATTTTTGGAATGTTAAATTTTCCAATATTCAATATTTAACCAAATTTTTTATTGTGATCATGGAGGGGTATGGGAGAGGGATTTTTATATGTGAGTTTTGACTATCATTTATACAAATATTCACTCATTAAGGTACAATGTTTTTATATTAAAAATAATGTAAAAAAATAGATAAAAATAACTGATAGAATATTTTTAACCCCTTACAAAAACAATTTATAGACAATGATTAATGATATTTTATTTCATTATCAATTAGTTTAAATATATTTACAATATAATAAATTTTTTTGGTAACACAATATTTATCTCAGCAACTAGTTTTATACATAATAATTAAACTAACATATATTACTAATTTCAATTAGTAGATTATGAATTTTGGAATAATTTATTGTAATTATACATGTAAATATAATAATTATATATTTTAAAAATAAATATAATATATATAAACATTTTTTTAAAATTATTTCTTTATAAACACTATATTTTTTTTAATATCATTGAATATCAATTATTAATTAAAATTATTTTTAATATTTTTTATATATATTGAAATATTATTTCATATTCTTCATTTATAAGCTATCAATTTAATTTTTGAATTTATAATTATAAAATAATTAAAAATATTTCAATGGAAATATTATTTTTTTAAACATTGACTTGTTTTAACCACATCCCATTTAGATTAATTATTCATATTTTCAAAATCAGATTTTCTCTATCAATTAATATTCTAAATTTTTGATTTTTTTAAAAAATCATCCAATCAATCATTAAAAATATTTATTATAATAGTTTGTAACATATATAATTTTTTTATATCAAACTATTTTAAATAAATATAATTATTTTTTTTAGTTATAAATTATTTATTATATTTATTAGTTTCAAATATTTACTAAAAAGAACATAACATCAATATAATAATATGATATATTCATATGTAATAGTCATATATCAAATGAACATATTTATTATGACAATATATATAATTATATTACATCTTTATTAGATATAAAATATTATATATTCATATAATAATTCACCATATCATTTCATTCTATATAAATATCTATATTTTAATTGTAATTCATTACCTTATTTCTATATTCTCAATTGATTTTATAAATATCAGGTAAAATCAAAATCATAATTATTGTATGTTGATATTTTTTTATTTAAATGTAGTTTCAATCCTTTAATAATTGTATTAATGATGTTTTAGATTTTTTTTGATAATGTAATAGAATTTATCATTCCTTGTAATATTTTATATCAATAAAATGTATCACGAGTAATTTAAATAAGTTGTTTCATTTCAAATAGGATACTCGTCATATTATTTATATAAAGGAAAATACATAGTATAATCAATAGGGGGAATAATATACTCTGTTAAAATAATTTATCCCTTGACATTATATTTCATCAATTAAATTAAAGTGGGGGTACTTTTACCTCATTACATACTGGATATCCCTTTTTGCATCCCAAAACGAATGATTTTTCCAGTGAAAATTAATCATTTGAGTGGTCTTATTTCAGATTAATTTATCTGTTCGGTCCATGATATCAATCATTTTATGCTCGTAATAAATATTTCATTCTTGAAATAAAAACACTATGATCAATACATGTTATTGTTGTATTATATATTTCCTCAAAATGTGATACATAGAACACACAATTCACAGGATACTAGTTTACTATATATACATGATTGTAAGTAATCTTCCCCACCTGATTGATAATTTAGAAAGAGATAATATATCCATTTTTTAACATTCCAATAATTCAAAATATCATAACTATCATCAATAATGATATTAAATTGAATACATAATCTATAATTATAAACTCAAAATATCACCAATTATTATCATAGTAAGTATTATATATCTATACTTTTAATATTCCTCTGAATGGTTTGAATCATCATTTTCACATAATGAAAATGATATCATCTTATTATTTTATAAGAACTAATCAATTGAAATCTACTCTAGTTCTACACCATTTACCAAAAAAATACTCATAAGGTTCTACTCTGAATTCATGAATGGATATTGTTATTATATGATATCTCTAATAGGGTTTTCTGTTAATCCCAACCTTCTAGGAAATCTATACAACAATATCTCAAAATATCATATACTATTTTAATAGTCCATTAAATATTTTCACTTTTTAATAATGATATCTCGTGATAAATCTCATCCCTCTAATAAATTTATATTCAATACATATCCACAACATTGAAAATTGAATTAAATACTGATCTGATAAAATTGACAGTATTATTCTATTTTATCATATGATTTAATTAAAGAAAAATGAAGAAAAATGATTGTGTTGAAAATAATATCAAATATGTCTTTATTGTACTTGTGTCATATATAAATGAACTATATATAATATTGAATTAAAACTATTACAAGTAATAGTGGGAATTTAAACATAATCCATTATTAGTTTATCAAATTGGCATATAGGTATTTTTAATGGTTTTATCATTCATTTTAACTTTTTTATTTATACCATATCATTTGGAAATTCAAATAATAGTGATATATAATCTAAAATGTACCTCTTCATGTTTTCCCACTTGAAATTAATCTTAGGATCATTATATATCATCATTATTTATGGATGGATAGAGAATAATGATCTAAATTCATCATCTGATATCCTTTACTTCAATATTTGTATGATTATTAAAAATATTTTTTCCCTGATTCATATACTACCATCATCAAAAAATTGAAACTCCAGAATACTCCCTACCATCTCTTTTATCTCAAATTCCTTATTCCTTTCCTACGTGATCTGATTATGAATTTATAGTTGAGTGGTTATTTGGGAAATACTGTATTTTATCCCATACATCATGATTTTGAGTACCATGTTTTTAAAATCCATGACTATTGTGTCTCATTCAATCGTCGTTATTGATAATATACCCAGATCCTTCCTACTCAAAGATTTAACCACCTTGTTTTATTTCCCTAGATTATAATGTATCAAGATTTCATATTCCATGATCAACAATGACCATCATATTTGGTGCATATTCATCTCATTTTGTAACAATATATAATTTGCCGTCATTTGATAAATAAATATTTTAAACAATTCGATATAGAGTTAATTTTTCCATATTGTTAATGAAAATATTACTATTGATTGCCCTATATAAAACATATCATAATTTTTCACTGGAATCATTAATTGATTAGAGGTTTAATCTACCACCATGTCATTCCATAATATTTTCATTAATTAATCTAACCATATTTCAAAACCTTCTACACTATAGGTTGATCTGAGTGGTGATGTAGTGGATACACTTTTCATGATCACTTTTATTTTTTTAACATTATTCAACTCATAGAAAATGTCACCATTTACAGTCAACTTGTCTAGTAGATTTTCTTATTAATAAATATATCAAAAAATAATTAAATATTAACTAACTAATTCAATGAAACTATTGAAATATATTATATTTTTTTGGTCAGGAAGGTTAATTAATCAATTGTCTCTATGAATAATACACTTATATATATATCTTTACATATTATTACATAACCATGAATAATACGTTTTTATACATAATTCCTAATTTTTAAATTTCTGATACCATTTTTCCTTGGTTATGTAACTGTACAAAAACTTAAAATGATCGTCATGCTCTTAATTTTTTATAATTTCATAAAAATTCATTTACAAAGACTACAGAAAATTAATCTATGTAATGATTATTGAATCAATTAATCAGATCCATGAATATTGAGGGTAAATATCATATCCTAGACGTTAATAGTATAAATTCAAATTTAACATTACATGTATAGAATATTTTCTGGGGTACATATATTATGTTCACCCATAATAGAATATATCAATATCAAATGTCATCAATTAGGTTGTATTGATCACCTCAAAATCGATAGAACATGACATTAGTACAATGTAGATGATACTAGTTCATTATCATTTTTTTATATTCACGATAATTAATGTTTATAAACATTTATTATTTTTTCATAATAATAAATTGGACATGTTCCCCCCATGGTGATGCACATGGAATTATGAGCACACCATCCAAATTCTCATTGATTTTCTCCTTCAATTTCCCAAATTCAATTGTAACCATTCAAAAAGAATAATTTATTATATGTATGACACATTGTTTGAGTTCAACATAAAATTCAACCAAAAATATTTTTTTGAAAATGAATCTATTTATGAAATATATTAAAATATACATAGAAAATATTCATATCATCATTAACGGGTTTTTTACAAATCATTTAGGATAAATATAAAATGAGAAGCTGTATTAAGACCAATGTAATGGAAAACATTTACCTAAGAAGGTCACATTCAAAATTAATTTGATATATTATTATATAATATAACATAGAGGAACAACATTCCCACAATATTATATTGGAAAACAATAATTACAATAGTATACAATCATCAAATCAATAGAAGTATTCAAAAATAATTTTCATATTTTTTTGGTGTGGTGGTTTGATTTCCTCTAAAAAAATTAAATATATAATAGAGTTTGTAGAACAAGAATCAAATATTATGATTTATTTTCTGTGTATATGATTTTTTTACATTAAAAATGTTTTTTCATCACCGATAATTTTTTTTTATTTTCTTATCTCCCTTTATCCATTGTATATGGGGTTTTTTATGATTATTTTCATCAATAAATCTTGGAATGATTCCATAATTGGTGTAATATCTATAATCCTTAAAATTAATTCTTTTCAATATGTATTCTTATTTAGGATGATATTTCAACACATATATATCATAAGACATAATTATTATATTTTTTAGTATTTAGGTGGGAGATGGTATTCGCTTCTAGATGTAAATAAGATACATATCCATTTAATGAATCATCCATCATAATTAATCCCATATTTTCAACAGCTAGTAGTGTTGTAATCTACCGTCCTTGGATTTTTTAGATATAGATTCTATGAAAGTAAATTTATATTTTCTTCTGCCTGAACTATTATGAATAATGGGATTAACAGATTTTTATTTTCAAAATTGATATAATATCAAACTATATATTAATTTCTACCTTTTCTTATATAAATAATATTTAAAAGATAATTGGTTTTATGACACTATTGAAAGTTCATGTTTTCGTATCATTTTCAATGATAAAACCAATACTGTTATTTTTTGGACTTTTTGTGTTTTATTCATAAGTAACAAAGGATTAGTCCTATTTTTCTTTTACCTATTGGTATTCCCTCCCTAATTTATTTCAAATACATGAATGAATGTATTTATTTAAAAATTACTTCTTAATATCCTACCATTATATGAAAAAAAATTCTTCCTACTACAATGCATTATTAATGATATTCCCCAATTTATAAGCCTAAAATTAAAATTGATAAATATTTTCATTAATCTATACATTATCTATGAACTAGTTAAATAAAAATTAATATTCTATTGTGTTTATCCATTTCGCAGTAATAAATTGGTTTTATGTCCAACAAAATTAGGTTTTAGGTTTCTAAATGAGGGAATAAATGTAGATTTTTCACTTATATATAATATTACATAGTTATGAATAATTATTATAAGTGATTATATCTTGAGAGATTTGGGTGTGCATGGATTATATTGCAATCCATCTATATAACGAAGTTAGATTTATAGTAATACTAAATAACCATATGAATAATAAGAAAAAGTAATCGACATTGAAATGAAAGAAAAATAATTATATTAACATTATAATATATCTTCAAAAAATAATAAGAAATTATCGTGTTAAATAATATATATAATATGGGTATAAGGGAGAAAAAATTCTAGCAAAAAATAAAATATAAGGATAAATCCTATTATAAAAATACTTATAGTTTAATTATGAAATAAATATAAGTAAAATAAAATTATTAATTCAATATTAATTAATAAATAGTCATGATGGAAATAGATGTTTTTAGAGATAACCACATATAATTACCCATGACGGGTGTTCCCACATAAACATGCTTGATTTTAGAATGTTATTGGAGGAGAAACACTTATTGGATCATTATCCCTTCAAATATGTTCATTAACATCAAGAATAAAAAATAAAACAATATTATCCAATTATTTAAGAACCATCTTCATAATTTATGTATGAACCTTATTAATATATAATATGTTCTATATTATTCAATTTTAATCATTTAGTACAAATATATTAGCTAGCCATTTTGAATTTCCTTGTATCCATTATTGTGACATTGATTTTCTTGTAAATGTTTCATAATGATGATATTAATATTAATTATTGGAAAATATGTTCGTCATTTTCATATTATTAAAGGTAGTGGAATAGTTTTTTTAAAAAAATTATTTATTTTGTACCATGTCTATTTTATGTAAATAAGGGGTATATCTTATAAGAATAGAATATATATAGAATATTTTTAGGTAATTTATCAGTAAAATATGTTATATAATAATTAAAAATAATTTTTTAGTTTCAGTCTTCAAGAACAATATTAATAATTTATTTTAATTTTTAAAATAAAATTTTACTAGTATTATTTTTAAAATAATCATTCATGATGGAAATAATGGAGATATTATACCACAATTCATATAGGTTATTCAACATTTCAAATCATGAACATATTATAATAATCTCTGTGCAATAGTATGGAGAAATATAATGGGTAATAATTTTCATACAATGTAATTGATTTTGATTATCATATTTTGAAATCATTTATATGAGAAGGTAATCAGAAAAGTTTTTTAATAACTATGTACATACATTGATTAATTCCCCATTCTTGATATGAGATCCTTTTGAATGAAGGATTTAGGATCCATTAAAGGAAATAATAAATACTAATCATCGAATAATTATTTTGGTGAATGGAAATTTTTTGACATTCAAAAGGTAACCAAATGGTTTTAGTTTAAACGCAATAGGTAAAATATGGGTCAATTTAGAGATGATTTTTGAGTGGCATTTTCGAAAATAGTCATTACCTATACAAGTATATGGAATCTTAAAAGGAATGTGGATAAAAATAATAAATTAATGGAATTGGGGAATGCATACAGTAATATAGAAAATTTAAAGATATATTTTCATTATATTGTATACCTTAACAACTTTGATTAATTTGGCTTACCTCATTTTTTCTTTTCTATGGTAACTCAATTTTTATATTGTTGACTTATTTTTATCCTCAAAACTAATATTTAACAATATATATAATTTCATAATAATGATTAGAATATTGTGTTCCTTTAATATTCATCACGTTATAAGCATTATAAAAGTATCTTTTAAATAAAAATATAATATATAAGGGAGCACATTTTTATGGAATAAGTACTTTTTAAACACCTTGTATTATTAATATTAATTCTTATATGTTACAAATTAGAATTATTTTTATTATATTTTGTATATAGATAAACCTCAAATTTCTTTCTCCAATTTTATGTGAATAATTTTATTTATTTCGATAAAAATACACAATTCAAAAAAATCATCATGGTAAAATATAATTTTTTACATTAAACAATTTTAATCTTATCCTATTAAAATTAATTATTACTCTTATAACCATTTAATTTTATTGATCTATTAGATCTAAAATAATTATTTTAATTTTATAGACATAAAAAATAGATCTCTAATAATAATAATATTTAATACAAAATAGATATTTTTTTATTAAAAATAAATATATTAAATTAAAAAATGCATTTTTTCGTTATTTGTTATTTGTGAATTATAATTTTTTTTATTTATAATAATTTCAAAACATAAATATACCACTTATATATATATCGTTCTATAGTATAATATGTTGGATATTTCTTTGGAAAAAATTTTAAGGGTTGAGTAAATATTTAATATTATGGTAGATGGGTCCTTTAGTGAAGGAAATGTTTTTGATTCATGAATTTCACCTAAATATGTATTTTTTAAATTTTATATATCATCAAAATTATTTAAAATTTTAGCCATTTTAATTTTCCTCCTTTTTAACATTGTAATTATTTTTTACTAAAAATTTAAGACATGACTTATTTCTTAATTTTAAAATTGTCAATATATATTGTAAATCGATATAATCCAACTAATTTTATAATTATGATAAAATAACCTATTAAATAATATTATAAAATATATAGTTAAGACCATTTAAATAGTAAAAATACATTCCAAACAATAAGTGCCCTTGTTTTTATTAAATGTAAACCCTTAATCATTCCATTTTTTATTATATAATATTTTATACGTGTAAACTTTATAATTTATTTTGATTATTCATAAATTATGATATGTCAACATTTATAAATTAAAATTAATAATGCATAAAATTAATTTTCAAAAATATAATTTTTTTTCTTGTAATACATTTATTCATAATACATATCATGTAACAGTCATTAGATGAATTATAATTAATATGAATATATTTGAAAAATATCATTAAATTTCAAAATTTACAAATGATAATTTGAAATTTTAAATACAAACATTAAATATATAATACAAAATATGTTTTTAAAAAACATTTCCTTTCGGTTATGAATAATTAAATTTGTATTTCTTAGAACTAATTAATTATTTCTGGGATATAACTATGTTATTTTAAAAAGCATTCCTTTAATTTTACCAATTCAAGTTATTGTTATCATTGATTAAAAAATAATAATTATATAACAAAATATGTTTTTTTTGGAAATATGAGCTCAAAAAATATTGAATTAAAAATTCAAAAGTAACTAAAATAGTATAAAGGAGGGCTATTTACCATTACCATTTTGACAAATAGGAACTATATTAGGAGGAATAGTGTGGGATGAGAGACAATACTCCCCATTCACATCATTGTTTTCAAGTGAATCCACTCAATTGATTGCATCCCGATAAGAATTAGTAAAAATTTAAATCATTAATGAATTTTGATAAAGGAAATAAATCCATTTCACTATCAACATCCATGAATGTAGTTCATTAACATTTAAAATAACCTAGACCTAGGATGTGGAGTCACACTAAAACCAAATATTATACAGATTCCTTTTTTGTTCCATGTTGAAAACATTTATTAGACCATTCATTTCTCCCTCTAGGGTTGTCACAGTCCCACATGAACCAAATTCATTAACCATGATATGTACCATCAGGTAACTATAACTAAACATGTAACCTATTGGCTTGGGGATCACATCAGGATAGTAAAATCTATCACCAAATTGTTGAGGTGTGTTGAGTGCAGTGTGTCTGCATGCTAAATAGTCATCAGGATTTCAGATAGTGAAATGTTTATCATGAATCCGGACTAGTTAAGATAAATTTATTATGAACAATATATATGATCCAAATTATATTTGAAAAAGAAAAATGGAAGAGTATGGAGAGATATCCAAACATATAGATGTTTAGAAGAGTAGGTTGAATGTTGTTAATCACAGAAGACTGAATTCACTGAACCTAAAATTGGTCAAATATGAATTTCCATAAGGATGAAGATGTTTTATAGAAAAGAAACAAGTTATTCACATCTTCATAGTGCTTATCGAATAGGATGTACATAGTGAATAAGGAAAATCCCACTTTCTAAGGATTACCCTCAACAAGAATTTTATTGGTTGAGAACTTGCACAACAAGGTGAATCTTGAGGGAAGGAACCATTTATTATTAAAAGAAAAAATCATATCTATAGGCCTTATGGAAGATTTTTCGCGAAAACCATAGATTCATGTTGGCCATTTTAGTTTATTTCAGCAACTGGAATGTCACCTAGGGTTGACAGGTCATAAAAATTGATTGTTTGATGAATTTCAGTTGAATGATTTCATAAGAAGTTCATTTGGTCCTTAATGGACGTTCCATAGTTGATATTATAATCTATATCTTCAATAATATCAATGATGGGGATTATAGTACATTTTTCAGTCTAGAACATGAGAGAGGAGCGAGCAATGACCAGCCAGGGGAAATTTATGACATTATTGATCCCATGGACTCCTCTACCGTAAGGTATGATGCAATATGTCCATGGGACTTTAATAATCTTTCTCTATATCATGCTTCCACTCCAAATGAAGTTCCTCGGGTGGTGTAGTCTATAGTTCAGTTCTTATAATCCCATTATCCAATATTCCACTAATAGCTCATAAAATATCCACTTTGACTGTTGAGAGTAGACAATAGGAGGATCCCTAGATGTCCATATTAAGATTTATGTGCCACAATCAATGAAAAAAACATGTAATGTAGCATACCAAAAAATTAGTGGTTAATAAAATGGGGGAAAGAACCCCATCTCAGATACTAAAAAAATAGACATGGACCGACAACCCCAATTCCTATGCATAAAATATATTTTTTATACCACTTATTTGTAAAAACATGAGGCAAACCAAGCATAAATTGAATTTATAGTACATCATTTCCCCAATTTAATAATTACAAATCATAAATAAATACATGACCCTATAACCAAAATGTTTATCTTTATTATTTTTTATCCATGTAACTGTCTTATTGACCATTATATATTCAATACCACCTAAAAGTTGCACCTCAAATGATTTCCTCAAAAACAATATGGAAACATTTATTTCCCTTAGAGTGTGTGAAAATGAAAAAGAGTTATCCAAACAATATTTAAGTGAAAAAATTTAATTTTCTATAGTGTTTTAGATAATATTAATGTGAGATAAAAAGAAAATGGGGGAAATATGTGTTTAAAAATAAAATTGATTAATAATATTTTACCATAATTCATTATAAATGAACATAAAATCTCACGAATAAATCATATTACATTGGTTAAAACTATAGATAATTTAAATAATAATAAATATCTATGGATAATTTCAAAGTTAGTTTTCTTAACATTGAAATATTCCCAAAGATTAAGCAGAAGAAACCATAAAATTGTGTAAAAATATTATAATAATGAATTATATACATAATGTAATGAATATGAAATAAGTACAACATATTTAGTTTGGAATATGTATAAATTAATATTTGTTTGAACATAGAGTTTTTTATAAAAAAATTTTCATTCATTAAATCACGAAAATTAAATAAGGACAAGTAATTATGTTACTAAGGTCTAATTAATATCATTTCCCTAGATTATAATTTTATCACAGAAAAAAAATTATTGTGTTCATTCATAATATCACTACCTCATAAGATATAAATAATTATCCAATGCAATGGAGGGATATATCATATCCACCCATCTCCTAATTATAAATTTTACTTATGTATTCAATACGAACAAGAACAAATTCATAATACCATTATTGATTGATTATCCCATGAGTAATAAAAATATATCATAAATATTTTAACAAAAATGATCAAAATAGATCAAGAGAAGTAATATAGATATTATCATTAAATCATATCCTCATTAGACATTAATAATATTAGAGAATGATAACAAATATGAAATTCAATTTATGAGAATAATATATAATTACATTGAAAAAGTTATTATAAATAAATTTTATTAATTTGTTAAAATTTAGTTCAAAAGAAATTTTTTAGAAAAATGGCACTAAAAATTAAATTTGGAAAACATAAACAAATAAATATTTATTTTGGACTTTTTAGATTATGATGATAGATTTTCACTAAGTAGAAAACATGAAATAATATTCTGACAAAGGTTTTTTTATATAATTTCATAGAAACCAAATATGACATGTGCGGAAAAATTTTAAACTTATTATTTGAAATATTTTTCAAATATTTTTATGTATAATAGAAATTGATTATAATAAATTACAAGATCATGTAAAATAATATTTTTAAATATAAAAAACAATGTGAACATTGTAGAGTATGTGCTAATATATAGGATGAGATGTATCTATAACAACATCATATTTCGATGAGGAATGAAATATATCAAATAAAAAGATTATGAAATGAAAATGAAATTTACCCATTGAGAAAGATAGTATATTTTAGGAAATATATATATTTTTTTGACATAATAAACATAAAATTTCATAATCTTAGTATAAATATTACGAATCATGCAACATTGTTTGAGTCATTGAAAACTCCTATATTTTTAATAAAATTAATTTTAAAAAGATATAATTAATTAATGTTTTAGAAAATAAATTACAATTCAAAAACATAAATAATTTTGGATTAATTATCATTTGGAAAATAATATAGTTGGTGGGAATATACTATCTTTAAAAAAGTTTTATAAATGATTATAACTTAATTAATGGAAGTCCATTTAACAAAAACCCAATTTGAAATTTGTAATAAATAGATTTAAATAATATGATTGAGAGATATTTAAAACTATTTTAAAATTTGATTAATGAAAAATTTATGATTACATAATATGACAATGATTTATTACGTTCAGCATATAAAATAAAATTTTGTGAATTATATAAAATAATCTTCAATAAATTAAAATTGAGACAAAACCATTATATAATCAGACATGTTCTAACCTCTTATATAATAATATTATTTTAGTTATTAATCTATATGAAAATATAAACATTGTATTTATTTTTATTAATACCTTTTATTTAAAATTTGTAATTGTATATTTAATATTAATTCTATGTGAAAATTATTATTTTAGTTTTAGTTTTCCAATTAGTTCTGTTGTAGCTCTTTTATATCAGTTTTAGTCCATTACTTTCCAGAATGTCTTCATCACATAATAATTTTTTTATATAGGTCACATAGTTATATTTTTTTTAATTTTTTTTGACAAATATTAATTTTATAATGGTTATGGTAATATTTCACAAAAATGTACTAAAATCTATTTATTGTGACATTTTTTCAATAAAAGGAAATTGTTTAAATAATGACTATATATATATATCCATCAGAAAATTTAAACCATATTATATTAGATATTTCTATATTGTATTTCCATGACTCATGTTTTTTACTCATTCAATATTATAATGTTAAAAATACATTCATGTAGGTCGTAAAATAATCCCAAACATGAAATAGTTAAAACTAATAAAGGAGGCAGAACATCGGGCTATATTAAGATAATATAACTTTTATAGAATAATAATAATTTTATTATTACATAATTATTGTGTATTATGATATTTTGGAATATTGGAGATGATAATGTGAATGAAAATAAAGAAGAAGAAATCATTAAAAACATTGGAAGAATTATTGTCTCACGTAATATATTATATCAGAATGGAATTTACCCACATTATGGTGTCCAATAGAACAAAACACTCTAATATTAATACCAAAGAGTAGAAAAGTGATTGTATTAATGATATAATAGAATGATACTATTATTTAAAGACCTGTAAAATTCAAGGGAAATTTTTTCTTAATTTTCTTTTGGATTTTACAAGAACGCAGATTCTAACGACACCTGATTCCGAGGCCCGGTGTGCACGGAATAAATTTACGAATTTTAGCTCAGGTATGTTCAATGAATGAGCGTGTGGGTTTTTCTAACTTTTGAACCGATTCTTGGAATCGAAATTCGGGGGCACCGATGAAATCGCAGCGCCGGTAATTGCATAGGAACACCTTTTCTGGAGTTGCGTTTTCTCGGGTGTGGTTATTAAAATAATTGGTTAATTAATGAATAAAATAAAATTTGTGCAACCAATTTTTTTTATTTCTAGGTAGTTAAAACCTAAGCTTGGTGGTTGGAGTGGGACCCACAATATCCTGCTCCACTAGGTAGGATATTAGTGGGGTGGGGCCCACACGAGACCCACCTATTCAACTTCCTCAAACCCCCATTTTTCAACACACCCGCACCCCCTATTAAATGCCTAGTCAACACTAACATTAATTGGACGGTTAAAACTCTACAATTAATTCAATTAATTGAATGAATATTTTTGAATTTCAAATTGAGATGTTGGCTTGTGTGTTAATTAAATAAGACAAGTCTTATTTCATTATGGGTTGGTTCGTTGTGCGAGAGGGATTGGAGAGGAATTGCTCAAGCCTTGTAATCCTATTCTTCCTCCTTGAAGAACTTGAAGAACGCACCGCCACCGATGAAGAACACCGGCCTCCAACGAAGGATGAAGAAGAACACCGAATCCTCGGAGATCGATGACGCGACGCCGTGTACCGTGACTCCGGTGATTCTATTCTCCATGACGCCGATGATGCTTACGGAACCTTGTTCCCCGACGTCGTCTTCTGCGATGATTATTTCCCGCGATGAACCTTCGTTCGACGACACCTTGAAGTAGGGGTTAATTTTGTTCATGGAATGATCATTGTCGTTCTTCGCCTTTTATTTGGGGCCACTTGTTATAA
The DNA here is from genome assembly GCA_963277665.1 of Viscum album. Taxonomy (NCBI): domain Eukaryota; kingdom Viridiplantae; phylum Streptophyta; class Magnoliopsida; order Santalales; family Viscaceae; genus Viscum; species Viscum album. The sequence continues at coordinate 858,536,201 of OY728152.1, read as the reverse complement.
ACTTAATGGGAGGAGGCCGGACCGCACAAACACGACCGACCCTGCACCCACCTTGTTTGTTGTGTTTGTTGCGGCTCGAAAGAAGGAGACACAGTGCAATTACATGACGCAGAAACATGGAGGGATGCAGCGAAGAAGCGCTGCGCCGTTGAGGTCGATCAAAGCCGCGACACCGTCACGCCGCGTCAGAGAACCACGAAGAGGCCACGGCTGGAGCGGGGCCACGGCGGAGGGGCGACGCGCCATCGCAGCATGCCGGTCGGACAAGGCTGCGACTCAAAGTCGCGGCTGAGCAAGGGGGGGGGGTGGCTGGAACCGCCAGCCGCCAGCACCTCGGAGGGCGGTACCGCGGCGGTCCCGCGACAGCAACACCGACCGGCCGGACCGGGCTAGCCGTTTCAGGGGGAGACTGGGGGTCGTAACCCGCGGTTGGAAAAAAGTAGCAGCCCCCACGTGGGGGGATTCAGTTTCAATTAGGGGGCAACGCCCCCCCCCCCACCATTTCAGCTCAGCTCGGCCAGCACCGAGCTGGCCACCCGCGAGTCGCGCCCTCGCCGGGCCGACCAACCGCCCCGGCCGGACCGGCCCCATGGGGCTGGGCCGCACGGGTCGGGTCTGGCCACGCCCTAAGTGGCTGGGCCCGGGACCGGTGTGGGTCGACCCAGTTCGGGTCGACCTAGGGGGTCTCGGGCCGGGTCGAACCGGACCCAAAACCCCCTAAAACCGGACTGGTTCGTTCTTTATCCCATATCATGGGCTACGAAACACCGATCGATGCACCGTCAGTTTCATAGCGATCCTTGGAACGAGAAGGACGTCTCGGTATATTACACTTAACGTTTTTGAGAACTTTCGGTATGACAGGGTTGGTTCGAACACGAAACCAATTGGGCCCTCGGAGCGAAAACACTGATAACTTGAGCTCCCAACATTCTATTGATGTGTCGTTGACTTTGTTGGATTCCTCTTAGTGAGACAAACCTTTTTTCTTACTCCACTTGAATTTTGGACACAGTTGGAGTGAAGTAGGGTTGGTTTTGACTTAAAAACCAACCAGGCCCCTAGAACGAAAAAGCCAATAACTCTCAGACCGGGCGTCCGATTGATGCGCCATTTGTCATGTTGAGTTCCTCTTATAGATATGGAACTTTTAGATACATCAACTCCGGACTATGTGTCAGTTGATGAATCGACCCCCTTGGCTCGTGGAGCGGACCCTCCCGGAATCGGGCATGCCGTGTGCGGGAACCCTAGAGCTGGCTGCGACTACGACGGCGATGATGACTCCACTTAAATCCTACATTGGTTCGACAACGATGAAGACCATACTGAAATTCTCCATGGGTTCGACGGAAATGAAGACTGCAGTGAAATCCTCCATGGGTTTGGCAGCGATGAAGACCATACTGAAATCATCTGTGGGTTCGACGGCAATGAAGACTGCACTGAAATCCTCCGTGGGTTCGGCAGCGATGAAGACTGTACTGAAATCCTCCGTGGGTTCGACGGCGATGACTACTGTTCTTGTATCCTACGTGGGTCTAGTAGTGTTTGAATATGTTCTTGCTATCCTACGTAGGTCTGGCAGAGTGGCTGGTCTGTATCATATGTGGGTCCGACAGATTAGCTGATTTAGTATCCTACGTGGGTCCCAGCTTAGATGAATCAGTGGCTATATATAATCATCTCTATCACCTGCTGAAGAAGAATACATGTGTGAGATGAGTCTTGACTTTCAATCATTATCTTCGATAAGATTGACTTGATATCCTGCATGGATTACGTTATACTTTCCGGTGTGGATTGGGTTGCGAATTCCTATATGGAATTGGTTATGTTTTCCTGTGTGGACTAGGTTGTACTTGGGCTCAGATGTTGGAGTTTTACTGGAATTGATGACTTAGGTATATGTTTGGGTATATACCGAATTAGTGTCGGTTGTTACTTCATGATTGTATCTTTTTTTTGGATTATTCTTTTTGGATTCTGGGAGACCTTTGGGGGTCTCGGGGTCCCTACTGAGAATCGTATACTCACCCCTGCATGGGCTATGACCGCACTACGTTGTGTTGGATGCAGACGAAGAACATCATTGATCATGGTGGAGGCTTGTGGAGTAAGTCAGTACTTGGAGTTAAACCACTGGGCAGGATGTACATGGAGTGGACAGTTGGACCCGAGGGGCTGAGGAGGCTATCTGTACCCACCCTTCAGGTGGGACTTCTAGTGGACGTCTCAACATTGTTGCTTTACTTTCAGTTGTTGTACTTTCTTTCCAGTTGTACCTTACTTTCAGTTTGGGTTTGTATTCTGACCCACTTACTTTTCCGAACTACTTTTGTACCCAGTTTTACTTAGTGTTTACTTCTGCTTGATTACTTTGTGGTGTTTATTTACTTTATAAAGGCAATGCCTTCCCCTTTTTTCAGGATTTACGCCTTGGTTCTAGTCGCGAGCACCTGGCCTACGGGAGGTGGGATTGGGGTTGTCACGGCACGAGTCCCAAGGATAGGTCTTGACAAATTGGTATCAGAGGAGTTCAGTTATACAACAGAACTCAAGACTCTGATCATTCATCTATGTGAAGAAATAGTGTTAAGGGTATTGAATGTGGTTATCAGTCCCGGGAGTCCAGTGTCGGTGCGACGACCGACGTATCCGTACACCAGGACAACGACATCTGATTTCCGACTCAACTTATGAAAACATTGATTGCATGTGTGTTTCAAAAGTTATCATTGTGATTACTTTGTTTCAACTCACCAGGTATACTGTTTGACCATGGCACACCTGTTTCTTTTCAGGATGGCCCCACAACGGCAGCCGGCTAGGGATCCGAGTTTTGTACGTGACGACAGCCCCACGAGCGACGGGGCCTCGGTGCAGGGCCCTATTACAGCGGAGGCACCGGCGGTACCTCTACCCACCGAGCCACCGATGCCACCAGCCCCAGCCACTGATAGTGTACGTCGCCTTGGTGCACTACACGAGTTCCAGTGTCAGAGACCACCCAGGTTCCGTGGGAAGACGGACCCTCAGGCAGCCGAGGATTGGCTGGAGGCAGTTGTACGAGTTTTCCGATTGTTAGGGACACCGGCAGACCTCATGGTGATCCTTGTAGCGAGTCTCCTGCACGAGGTAGCAGGAATATGGTGGAGCTTGATGCTCCAGGTTCACGATGAGGCATCTCTCCTCTGGACGGACTTTGAGGGCCTCTTTAGCTCGGAGTTCATCCCAGCCACCCTCCATGCGGTGCACATCCAGGAGCTACTATAGCTACGGCATGGCATCATGATAGTCACCCAGTACTCGGTGAGATTTACCGATCTCTCGCGCTATTCGACGGACATGGTACGAGACCCATTCATTCGGGCCCGAACCTTCGAGAAGGGACTAAGGCATGAGATTAGGGCATCACTGATCTACCTCAGCATTCCGACATAGGCAGGAGTACTGGAGCGAGCCCTTCTCATTGAGAGAATTCTTGCTGAGCCTACACCAGCAGCGTGACCTACCACAAGGTGGTACATAGCAGAGTTTTCTGCAGCTAGCAGTCGACGGATGTCCCAGGGGTCCAGGCGGACCAGACCATCAGGCGGACGACCTCAGGACACTGGCTCAGAGGTGCGGGGCACACAGTGCAGATTCAGTCTTACGAGGGGCAGACAATGCTACGTGTGCGGAAAGTAGGGCCACATGGCTCATGACTACCCGACCCGCCGTGCAGAGGAGCAGCAGACGGTTGAAGGACCACCCAAGCCGAGGTAGAGGGTCAACTGTGGTGGTCCGCAGGGAGCAGGTGGATGAGGCAGTGGAGCTGGCTGAGCAGCAGGTGGTGGACAACGCTTTGAGGCTTTACCACCACCACCACCAGGAGGTCCACCCCGACCATAGGGAGTTGGCGGTACGAGGCAGGCACAACTTCAGGAAGCGTAGGCCTATGACCACGGCACACCTAAGATGATTCGAGGTACTATCTGTGTCTACTCCACCCTTGAAATAGTTCTTATAAACACAGGAGCAAGTCATTATTTCATTGTCGCTACCCTTATTCGGAGCTCGGAGATTCTGACGGAGCTGTTGGCTCGATCCTTACGGCTAGAGACTCCTATGGGAGTATACTCGATGATTTCGCACTGGTGCAGACAGTGTGAGCTTACTCTAGGAGGTGAGTGCTTCAGCTGGGATCTTCATGTAGCAGCGTCAGGGCCTTACGACGCCATCTTGGGCATGGATTGGTTATCTACAGTCCATGCTCAGATCAACTGTATTAGGCGCAAGGTATGGTGTGTACGCACCGACGGGAGAAGGTTTACCTTTACCAGTGAGAAGGGAGCCTTTGTAGCACAGGATGGACTCACACAGAGGAGAGGATAGCCCATCACTCATCAGTTGGCTAGCCTCATCCTAGGAGCAGTTGACGTGCGGAGTCCTAGTTTTCCAGTAGTGGTGGATCAGTATGCAGGCGTTTTCCCGGATGACGTTCCAGGACTACCTCCTCGTAGAGAGGTAGACTTTTATATTGACATATACCCTAGGATAGCCCCGATATCCACTCCAGTATATCGGATGGCCCCCGCTGAGATTTGAGAGCTACAGGTACAGTTGGAGGACTTTCAGGGCAAGGGATTCATCCGACCCAGTGTTTCACCCTGTGCTTCCCCGATATTGTTCTCCATGAAGGCGGACGGGATCTTGCGATTGTGTGTTGACTATTGTCGCCTGAACTAGGTGACCGTGAGGAACAAGTATCCTCTACTGGGGATTGATTACCTCTTCGATCATCTCAAGGGAGCACGGTGGTTCTCGAAGATAGACTGCAGGTCAGGCTATCATCAGCTCAGAGTCCGTGACGAGGACGTGCAGAAGATGGCCTTTAGATGTCGATATGGACACTATGAGTTCTTGGTTATGCCTTTAGGAATAACCAAAACTCAAGCAGTGTTCATTGGTCTCATGAAAAGGATCTTTCAGCCATAAATCAGTCGATTTGTCGTGGTCTTCATCGATGACATTTTGATATACTCAACCACTGACGAGGAGTACACCTACCACTTGTAGGTCGCAGTAGACACACTCTGAGAGCACCGGCTTTATGGAAATATCTCTAAGTGTTAGTTCTGGTTATGTGAGGTCCACTTCTTGGGACACATCATCTCTGAGGCGGGAGTTGCAGTGGATCATGTGACGATCGAGGCAGTGCTAGCTTGGGAGCCACCCAGGAGCGTGACAGAGGTGCAGAGTTTCTTGGGTCTAGCTGGGTACTAAAGGAGATTTGTGCCAGAATTTTCCAGAGATTCGGCACCACTCTCAGCTTTTACGAAGAAGGGGAAACCCTTCTTGTGGTCAGACAGATGTCAGAAGAGCTTCCAGGAGCTGAGACAGAGATTGACCAGCGCGCCTATCTTGAGGCTACCAGAGGAGGGAGTGGGGTACGTAGTCTACTGCGATGCATCAGGGACTGGACTCAGATGTGTCCTGATGTAGAAGTGGGCCATGATCGCCTATGGATCATGTCAGTTGAGTCAAAATGAGAGGAACTATGCTACCCATGACCTGGAGTTAGCAGTACTGGTCTTTGCTCTGAAGATGTGGCGACACTATCTGATGGGAGAGCGCTTTATAGTATACTCTGACCACCAGAGTCTCAAGTACATCTACTCGTAGAAGGACCTGAATCTGAGATAGCGGCGATGGCTTGAGTTCCTCCAGGACTATGACATTGAGATAGTCTATACTCCTGGAAAGGGGAACGTAGTAGCCAATGCTCTTAGCAGGAGGATAGGCATCCAGCTACTCGAGGAGGTGACGTAGAAGCTAGCCGCTTTAGAGATATCCTTCATGGATTGAGATGATGCAGCCTTTATTCAGTCACTCACAGTCACTCCTCCACTACTACAGTGGGTCAGAGGCATCGCGTGGGGATGCTGACTGTGAGACGCGGTATGCACAGATATCATCAGGACATGCACCTGATGGATTCTCTATAGGAGGAGAGCACGATGTCCTTTTCAGAGGACGTACCATGGTACCAGTTACTTTACAGGAGGAGGTGCTGAGAGAGTTTCACACTTCCCCTTTAGCGGTACATCTTGGAGTGGCGAAGATGTACCGAGATATTAGATGATAGAACTGGTGTCCAGGTTTGAAGAAGGCTGTGGAAAAGTTCGTTTCTCGATGCCTCACCTACCAGCAGGTGAAGGCAGAGCACTAGGTACCAGCAGGCTTGGTACAGCCCTTGGTGGTCCTAGAGTGGATGTGGGATGGGATATATATGGATTTCGTGACTAGACTTCCACGTACTTCCAGAGGTCACGAATCCATTTGTGTGATTGTAGACCGACTCACCAAGTCGGCCCACTTCATACCCATCAGAGAGTAGGTCTCAGTGGAGAGCTTGGGATGCCTCTACATTTAGGAGATTGTCTAGATTCATGGTGTTCCATCATCTATCATCTCCGATCACGATGCACGCCTTACTTCCCAGCTTTGGAAGGGGTTGCAAGAGGTATTCGAGACACAACTACATTTGAGCACCAACTTTGACCCTCAGATGGATGGTCAGATGGAGAGGACCATTCAGACTCTCGAGGACATGCTCAGTGCATATGTCCTCGACTTTGGTCATAGCTGGGAGGACCACCAACCATTGGTGGAGTTCGCGTACAACAACAACTACCACTACACCATTGGGATGACACCATACGAGGAATTGTACGACCGACCATGCAGATCACCTATGTGTTGGACAGACCCTGGGGAGTCAGCTCTTGTCAGAGCAGAGATGGTCCAGGCCATGATGGAGAAGGTCCAGGTCATCCAGAAGCGGATGAGGACATCTCAGAGCCGACAAAAGTCTTATGCTGGCAGGAGGCAGAGACCACTAGAGTTCGAGGATGGAGACCACGTCTTCTTGCGGGTCTCACCTCGACGTGGATTACAGATATTTGGTCGAGGCGGCAAGTTGTCTCTGACCTTCATCGGTCCTTTTCAGGTGCTCAGTAGGAATGGGTGAGGTGGCTTATCGCCTGGCTCTACCACCTCAGTTGCACCGGGTACAAGACGTCTTTGACGTATCTCAGCTGAGGAGATACGTGCACGACCCAACACATATCATTGACAATGGGGAGCTGGACTTTGATGATGGGGCGACCTTTGCGAAGGTCCCGGTGGAGATTGAGGATCGACAGGATCAGGTCCTACGTGGATGGTCGATTCCTCTAGTGCACATCAGGTGGCAGCACGGGAACCTCCAGGAGAGCACTTGGGAGTGGGAGGCTCAGATGCATGCACAATACCCACATTTGTTTCCTTAGTTTATGATGTATCTTTATGGGGACGTAAAGCCCTAAGGTGGGAGTAATGTAAAGACCTGTAAAATTCAAGTGAAATTTTTTCTTAATTTTCTTTGGGATTTTACAAGAACGTAGTTTCAAACTGCACCTAATTCTAAGGCCTGGTGTTCCCAGAATCAATTTCCAAATTTTAGCTCGGGTACGTTTAGTGAATGAGCGAGCGTGTTTTTCTAACTTCTTAACTGCTGCTCGGAATCGAAATCCGAGGGGACCGATGAAGTCACAGTGCCGATAATTTCTTTGGAACACCTTTTCTGGAGTTACGTTTTCTCGGGTGTGGTTATTAAAATAATGGGTTAAGTAATGAATAAAATAAAATTTGTACAACCAATTTTATTTTTATTTCTGAGTAGTTAAAACCTTAGCTTGGTGGTTGGAGTGGGACCCACAATATCCTGCTCCACTAGGTTGGATATTAGTGGGGTGGGTCCCAAATGAGACCCACCTATTCAACTTCCTATAACCCCCATTTTGTAACACACCCGCACACCCTATTAAATTCCGAGTCAACAATCACATTAATTAGACGGTTAAAACTCTTCAATTAATTCAATTAATTGAATGAATTATTTTTGAATTTAAAATTGAGATGTTGGATTGTGTGTTAATTAAATAAGACAAGTCTTATTTCATTAAGGGTTGGTTCGTTGTGCGAGAGGGATTGGAGAGGAATTGCTCATGCCTTGGAATCCTCTTCTTCCTCCTTGAAGAATGCGAAGAACGCACTATCGCCGATGAAAAATGCCGGCCTCCGACGAAGGACGACGAAGAACACTGAATCCTTGGAGATTGAAGACGCGACACCGTGTACCGTGACGTTGACGATTCTCTTCTCCGTGACGCCGGTGATTCTTACGGAACCTTGTTCCATGAAACCATTTTCCACAACAATTATTTCCCATGATGAACCTTCGTTCGACGAAACCTTGAGGTAGGGTTTAATTTTGTTCGTGGAATGATCATTTTCGTTCTTTTTTTTATTTAGGGCTTCTTGTTATCAACTTAATGGGAGGAGGCCGGACTGCACGAACATGTCCGACTGTCCTCCCCCCTTGATTGTTGTGTTTTTTGTGGCTCGAAAGAAGGCGGCGTGGTGCAATTACACCGCGCGGAAACATGGAGGGATGCGGTGAAGAAGCGCGACGCCGTCTCGCCGCACCGTTGAGGTCGAACAAAGCCGCGGTGCCATCGCGCCGTACCGGAAAACCACGAAGAGGCCGTGGTGGAGGGGCACGGCGCCGTCGCGCCGTGCCAGTCGGACAAGGCCGCGCCTCAAAGCCGTGGTGGTGCAAGGGTGGACAGCCGGAACCGCCGGCCACCGGCACCTTTGAGGGCGGGACGGCGACGGTCCTGCGGCGGCAACAACGGCCGACCGGACCGGGCTGACCGTTTTAGGGGGAGACTGGGGGTCGTAAACCCCGGCTAGAAAAAGTAGCAGCCCCCATGTGGGGGGAAGAGGTTTCAATCAGCGGGGCAGCGTGCCCCCCCATTTCCGCTCAGCTCGTCCAGCACCGAACTGGCCACCCGCAAGCCGCGCCCGCGCGAGGCGGACATGCCGCCCAGGCCGTCCGAGCAGGGCCGGGACGGCTGCGCTGGCCAAGCCGAGCTGCACCCCCTGGGCCGGTCCATGCCCTAAGGGGCCGGGCCCGGACCCGGTTCTGTTCGACCCGGTTCGGGCCGACCCAGGGGGTCTTGGGCTAGGTCGGTCCGGGCCCAAAACCCCATAAAACCGGACTGGTTTGTTCTTTTGCCCATATCTTGGGCTACGAAACTCTGATCGATGCACCATCAGTTGCGTGTATATCCTTGGAACGAGGCCGTCGTTTCGGTATTTTACACTCAAGGTTTCTGAGAACATCGGGTACGATCGGGTTGGTTCGAACACGAAACCAACTGGGCCCTCAGAGCAGAAACACTTATAACTAGAGCTATGGACGTCCGATTGACGTGCCGTCGACTTTGCTGGATTACTCTTAGTGAGACAGACCTTTTGTATTACTCCGATTGATGTTTGGATGTAGTTGGAGTGCGGTCGGATTGGTTTTGAATTAAAAACCAACCGGGCCCCTGGAAGGAAAAGGCTAATAACTCTCAGACCGAGCGTCTGATTGATGCGCCGTCTGTCACATTGAGTTCCTCTTGTCGAGACATAGCATTGAGATAAATCAACTATGGACTATGTTTCAGTTGATGTATCGGCCCCCTTGGATCGTGGAGCGGACCCTCCCAGAATCGAGCATGCTGTGTGCGGGAACCCTAGAGCTGGTTGCGACTGCGATGACGATGATGTCTGCACGGAAATCCTCCTTGGGTTCGGCAGCGATGAATACCATACTGAAATCCTCCATTGGTTCAATGGCAATGAATACTACACTAAAATCCTCCGTGGGTTCGGTAGTGATGAAGACCATACTGAAATCCTCCGTGGGTTCGCAGGCAATGAAGACTGCACTGAAATCCTCCTTGGGTTCGGAACCGAAGAAGACCGTATTGAAATCTTCCGTGGGTTCGATGACGATGACTACTTTTCTTGTATCCTATGTGGGTCTGACAGTGTTTGACTCTATTCTTGCTATCCTACATGGGTTTGGAAGAGTGGTCGGTCTGTATCCTATGTGGGTCCGACAGCTTAGCTCGATTAGTATCCTATGTGGGGCCCAGCTTAGATGACTCAGTGGCTATATATGATCATCTCTATCACCTTACGAAGAAGTATACCTCTGTGAGATGAGTCTTGAATTTCCATCATTATCTTCGATAATATTGACTTGATATCCTGTGTGGATTACATTACGCTTTCCTGTGTGGATTGGGTTGCGAATTCCTATGTGGAATGGGTAATGCTTTCCTGTGTGTAATGGGTTGTACATGGGCTCAGATGTTAGAGCTGAACTGGAATTTATGACTTAGGCATATGTATTGGAATATACCTAAGTAGTGTCGGTTGTTACTTCATGATTGTATCTTTACTTTGTGGATTATCCTTTTTGGATTCTGGGAGACCTTCAGGGGTCTCAGGGTCCCTACTTAGTAGCATATACTCATCCCTGCACGGGCTATGCCCGCACTACGTTTTGTTGGATGTAGATGACGGAAAACGCTGATCGTGGTGGAGGCTTGTGGAGAAAGTCTGTACTTGGAGGTGGACCACTGGGCGGGATGTACACGGAGTGGACGGTTGGACTCAAGGGGATGAGGAGGCTATTTGTACCCACCCTTCAGGTGGGACTTCCAGTGGACGGCTCGACGTTGCTGCTTTACTTTCAGTTGCTGTACTTTCTATCCAGTTGTACTTTACTTTCAGTTTGGGTTTGTATTCTAGCCCACTTACTTTTCCGCACTACTTTTGTACCTAGTTTTACTTAGTGTTTACTTCTTCTTGCTTACTCTATGGTGTTTATTTACTTTATAATGGAAATGCCTTCCCCTTTTGTCGGGATTTACGCCTTGGTGCTAGTCGCCATCCCCTGGCATACGTGAGGCGGGCTTGGGGTAGTCACGACACGGGTCCCGAGGACTGGTCGTGACATATGAGTTTTGATATATTTTAAAAAATGAACATTTATAGGTTAAAATGGGGAAAATTTCATTGGAAACATAACTCATGTGGATTGTATAGATGGAATTACATTGGAGTAAGGTGAGTTTGTAATGATTTTTTTAATATGAAGATATGATTGAATTAAAACATTTTAATCATAAATCAACTATATTAAAAATTACTCTATATGTATCATTTATAATATCAATAATTTGACCATTGATATTAAAAACCACATGTGATTGTTTATTTCTTAGTTACCTATTAGTGGACTTATTGAAATACTTTTTCTAAGTTAGTTATTTGAAAATCGAGGCAATGAAGTATTTATTCATGTTCATTATTTGTGTCATATGAGAACATATATAGGAATAATATTTAAAAATGTAATAATTTTTCTATTTTTTTCAATCATCCGCACAATGTAATGACCCGAGTGACTAAGGTATGGAAATTTTATTTGATAGTGTGTATAACACACAACATAGTGAACATAAGGGTTTAAAATACCCTCAAAAATTGAAATATAATTAATATTTTAAATAAATTATCATAGTGATATATCTTCAAATACAATAAATACTGAGTTAATTCAATTAAATTCAACAAAGTTTTTCTTGGATAGCTTGTGTTACATGAAAGATCAAGTATTACAAAGCCGCAATATATTATTAAAATATTATTATTTAATATAATATGATATAAACTAGAAAATAAATTATCGTTTATGAATAATTCTAAAAAACTAATGAAAATAATTTATTTACATAAATATAATATGAATTCATTGGTTACCAATATATTAGTGATGAAAATGTAAAAAAGTGAACATAAAGTATATAATTTTATTTCAATTCACACAATATTTTTTTTATAAAAATAAATTAAATTATTTACAATTAGTTAAGTGTATTAATGAATTATATATTTTAAATATTCATTAACATATATTATATATTAATGAAATATATTTTATTACAACAAGATAAGATAAAATCGGGTTTTATGCTAAGAATATTTTTTTCTTCTAAAAAGTGATTTTACAACATCTAATGAAGAAACTATTTTATATCCATTTTTTGAAAAATATATAAATATTAGATGAAAAATATCCATTATATTTGTAACACATAGATAAATATTAATTTCGACTAAATTTTTGGTTTTTTATGTTTCATTTTTTGATGGATCGTAGAAAATATTGAATTTTAATTCCACTCAAACTTTTAGTGTATTTTATTATTAATTTAATATTAAATATATTAAATATTTTAAATATAATATTGATAAATATAAAATGATTTAGTTAAAATAAATAAATAAGAATAAATTTCACTTTGAAATAGGATATCAAAACCACACAAACCATTGAAAGATTTTACCCTAAATCCAAAAATTATTGTCCCCTCAGTGGGATTAAATATAATTTAATTTATGTTACTTATATTATTGGAATACAGAAAAATGGATTCAATATTTTTATTAAACATAATTTATAATGTATAATAATTTCATATTAGTATTATAACAAAATGATTTGTGAAAATAATTAAAATTAATTATATGGATTAAGATATAAAAGTACATATCAATGGATTAAAAATTAATCTTAAGTGAAAATATGATCTTGAAACATGTCTATAGTATAGTTTATGGATATATATAGATCATATTCTCTATATTCAATATATTGGAAATTTATTGGAGCCATGGTTTATCAGATAAAAATTGGTGGAATTCGCTTTTATAAAATTTACAAGAGTGCCAATATTTCTCCGCAATAAAAAGGCACTCACCCATCTCACTTCTTCACTCCTCTCATGACATTTGGTCTTGACTGAGCCCTTCCAAAATTTCCCTTCAAAATCCATCCTCTACTAATTTTATCGTCTACATGAGAATAATTCCATCCAATGATTCCTTATAATGAAAATAAAAAAGAGTTACACAAATAATATGTAATATCATTCATTAAGATCTGAAGTTTTATTTCCATTATCCACCAAACAAATGTCCTTATTTCATGATTATGGGAAAATACAGTATAATGAATACATTGAGATGTTTTTAAGTCATGGTTTCTAACTACTATTACACATATGTGCATCTAATGGGTAACGAAGTTACAGTTTATGTGTATAGTGAACAACCACCTCATGAAATGATGATTGCTCATTCTTACTTAACCACATATCAGAGAGGTAATATTCATGGACATGATATTTATAAATTATATATTTTTATTTATGATCTCATTATTAAACTATAGTTTTGATACGGAACATAACATTATACCATCCATATTTTAAGTATGATAACAACATTTGGGAATATGTGGACTACCACCTTATAAAAGCACTGACATTCGGCCACATGATAATTGTAATTTCTAAATGTTATTTTTAATTATTAATATATTACCTAAAAAAATTATATGATAAAAATTAATTAATTTTGTTTTTGGAAACAAAATATATATCAAATTCATTATTACCATTTCACACACACAAAATGGGACAATGACGTTGGTAGACCAGGGGACTACCACCTCCGCGAACATATGTTAATCATTTTACAAAAAAAAATAATTCAATATAAAATTATATGTTATTAAATATTATTTTTTATAATACTATGATCATTATTTAAATATTATTGTTTCTTAGATTATTCTCATCACAACTTTTAAAAAAATAATAGTTTTACTCATGTGTATATACGGTCTATCGTCTCCGTGATATTTAAATTGGTTCATTTTTCAGAAAAATATTTAATGATTGGTTTGAGTATAATAATGTATGTATAAACATTATAATTAGTTAATTATTTTTAATCAGAAGATGTTTTATATGGACCCATTTGATGATAGTTAACGTCCAAAAGTTATTTTGGAAAAAAACCAACCTTAGTCCAAATATCTAATGTAAATATAATTTTTTAAGTATTAGAATAAAACATGGTAATAAATGAAATAAATGTTATGATAGAAATGAAAATTTTTCATAAAAAATTTAATAATTAACATAAATTTATTATTCATGAATAGATAGATCATAGATTTTGGAATCATGATAAGGGATTGTTAGCTTATTTTTTACTTATGTAATATAAATGACATATTCACCCATTACTTCTTCTGTGTGGTGTATATACTACACCTTTTGAGATATTATATATTTATTTCTTATCATAATAGTATTTAAAACATTAAATTAATGTTATTTATTCATGGAGATTATGATTTAAAAAAAATCAATGAGGTATTGGAATCTTTGGATTGTTCAATGATTTTATTTGTAAAGAATAATAATAATGATCTTCCAAAGGTATTTCCATTAGTTGAATTTGTATGAACATTATTAAATTACCCATAAAATATATTATCCTCTTGATATTCATGGAATTACAGTTAATATTTGTATTTTTCCATTTATTGGAACTCAAAATGTTATATATAATGTTTCTATGAAAGCCCGATTCCCTTTCTCACATTAATTGAAATTAGGTTTTCCTCTATAAACCATGATTTCTAAAAATAAAATTTCAAAATATTAGCTAAATTATTTATTAAATTATTTTTTACCAATTATTAATTTTAGAGTTTTTTTATTTTAATATTCTTGTTAGTTTCTGAACATGGAATTTTTCTATACATTTTATTATTTAAGAAGGAATTTTTTTACCTTGTATGAAATTTATAGATATACCAACCATCATATCATTAAAGCAAGCATAAAATTTTTAGAAGAATAATTTTAATTATTTTTTTAAAAGTGATATTCAATGAAAAGGATTTTATAAATGATTTCCAAAATTAGAATCATATTTACCAAAAAAATTAAAATATATTTTTGTATTATTTGTATCTATCCTCAACTAAAATGATTTATTTTTTACTCAAAATATGATTTTTATTAATAAAATATTTATTGTGTTCTGAGTTGTTTATTATAGATTTGTTTTGTAACATCCTGGTTCCAGAAGCCACTGAGAGGAGCCCCATACCTGGTTAGTCACATGTCCTCAAGCCCATTTCCCCATAAAACAGAGGCTTCCGACTAGTAGTGAGGGACTTGGGTGTGATACTGGGGAAACTATTCCCTCATTGGCAGAGTAACATAGTAGAAGAGAACCAGATATACAATAGCGGAAGCAGTAAATATCCAACAATAGTAAACAACAGATGACTGATAAATAAACAATTGGAGAAAAATATATAAATGATGCATGATAAAAATGTGTCTAGGAAAGTATCCAAACAAGTCACAATGCTAAAATAGTACTAAACCCAAGTACAAAAAGAAAACAGATAAACAACTCCTCAGCAACGCAAGCCTTGGCTTGGTCTGATGCTCTCTAGGTCCAATGCAATCAATACCATGAAGTAGAAGGGCGCTTTCCATTATCTATACCTGCAATAATATAATCTGTTTGGGCCCAAAAGCATGACCCAAACAAGGTGTGCTACTAAATACTAGTAGGAAACCACCCGAAGATCTGTGCCTAACAGTCAGTGAGAAAATGTACGGTAAAGGTACAGTAAATAGTAAACAGAACATAGGATGTACTCAGAAGCAAACAATCCACAGTTTCTAACATATAATTTACAAACAAGAAAGAAACCACACAAGAAATTAGAAAAAATATTTTAGCTCTGGGTAGTTCTCATAGCCTATCTACTATAGATCAACCAAAAAGTACTATAAATCCTCTAGGAGGAACATACAGTCTCATCCCCCTGGTTCAGCTAAAGAATAGTCTCTCTAGGGAAGCACTCACCGTCGATTCCCCCTATAGTCTCATATCGTACTAAAGGAACTCTGGGGAAGCACTAAACATCTCATTCCCCCTGTTTCCCCCGTTGAGGAACTACATACACTATGAGGAAGCACACAATGTCAATTCCCTCTATGGTCTCACATCGTAATATTAAAGACACTCTGGCGAAGCCCTTATGTACATTATCTTTATGGTCTACTACACTAGGTTCTCACATCCCTGTGTAATTTCAGCAAGTATCACATCACGTAACGTCCAAAGTGATCCTCAAGAACTACTTGGCTAGTAGTCTACAGCAACAACAAGGAAGAAAAACAGTCACACCACCCTACAAACTAGGCATGGAACAGGAAATATCCTAACATGAAATACTAGACCAAATGGTCATAACATGAAAACATGCATGGGAAAAACAGCCAAAGAACAATAAAATTTACCCTATTCAGAAACAATAACCTCTACTCGGGCATATAATCTATGAAGGAAATCAATAGGGCAAAATAGGAAACACGCAATACCCCGTTCAAGGGTATTGGTGGAAGTTTCCCAAAATACTCAATGACTTCCAACAGAAAGGAAAAACCCACCTACCATGATGTTAGGAGATCGATATACTTGAAGCACGTGGATTAAATATCTTTAGAACATTGTAGATCTACAAAAACACCTAAAACGTTCAACCCATGATAACTTGAGAAAGAGAAGGAATTGGAAAACAAAGCTCTAGGAGTAGGAATAGCTTACCGATGTGGTTCCAACGCAATCGACGATAGTCGATTCGATGAACGGATAGAGGTTCGGGGGATCAGATGAGATTTGAGGCTGTACAGGATGCTCTCGGTCGATGAATCTGGAGAAGAAGTGTGCTCTGGAAATTAGATGCGACCCCGGTCTGTTTAAAGAAACAAATTTACATGACATCTACTTTTGGAGTACACGACGTGTACTAGGCTTTTCTATACTCTTTTTAGGTAGATTCCAAGTCACTCCAATATGGGTGTGTGTGTGGCCCGGACACAGCCATCACACGACCTCACACAACAATGATGTACACAGCGTGCACTCATAAATTACACGGTGTGTACTTCAAAAATTTCCAGAAAATACTATTTTTCTCAAAAACTATAGAAAAAGGAAAAACATACCTGAAATGAATTCACGGGTTCTTACTAACCTCCCACCTTAAATGAATTCATCCCCACATTTCCCTAGCGAGGCATAGAAGAAGAAACCCCAAACAGCTCTGGCCACTGCGATCATACATCGGCCTCCCTCTCCCATGTCTCGTCCTATACTTTCTCATGGTTCCATAGCACCCGTATCAGAGGAACATACCAACCACAGAGAACCTTCATACTGCGATCAACAATCTGGATGGGATGCTCCTCAAATGATGCATCCGCTTCGAGCTCAACCTCCTTAGGTTGATAGACATGAGACAGGTCTGAAAAGTAACATTGGAGCTGAGAGACGTGGAAGATGTCGTGAATAGACTGGTAACTCTGAGGTAACTATAACCGATAGGAAATCGGCCCAACTCTCTCCAACACCTCAAACGACCTGACGTACCTCGGTGAAAGATCACCTTGTCTTTGAATCCTCTTGTTTCCCAGCCTTGGTGCGACACATATGAAAACTTGATCCCCGACCTTGAACTCCAGAGGTTGTCTCACCTGATCAGCATAAGACTTCTAAAAAGACTGTGTAGTAGCCATCCTCTTCTGAATCAACACTATCTGCTCTGAGGTCTCCTGAACAAGACGAGGTCCCAAAAAATATTCCTCTCCTACCTCCATCCAACATAAGGGTGATCGGCATGGCCTACCATACAAACCTCCTAAGCTGCCATCTGAATAGTTTCTTGAAAACTGTTATTGTAGGAAAACACAAAAAAGGTATATTCTTCTCCCAAGAACCTCCAAAGTCTAGGATGCATTCCCAGAGCATATACTCAAGCACCTATATCGTACGCTCGGACTGTCCATCTATTTGGGGATGGTATTCTGTAATCAAAAGTACATGTGTACCCAATGATTTCTGAAGCGCTTGCCTGAGTAGATAAGTAAAACACACATCCCGGTCTGAAGCAATGGAGTGTGGAACTCCATATTTATTTAAAATCTCTAGGATGTACAACTTTCCAAACTCATCAACGCTGATGGTCCTCTTGGTCAGAAAAAAGTGAGAAACCATTATAAGTCTTCCAATGACAACCCAAAAAACATCATTCCCTCGAGGTGACCTCGGAAAACCGGTCACGAAGTCCAACACGATGTCGTTCCACTTCGACTCGGGAATGGGTAACTGCTGTAAAATACCTGTTGGTCACTGATGCTCCGCTTTCACCTACTGACAAGTAAAACACCTCATGAAAAAATCAACAACATCTCTCTTCATACCTGGCCACCAATACAGGTGGTGAATATAGTTATACATCTTGGTGACCTTAGGATGAACTTCCCAAATTGAGGAATGAATGTCCCACATCATCTCCTAGTGTATGTCTACTGGAACCCATACATGTCCTAATAAATAAAATATCTCATCCTCATCTATCGTCTATCCATGAATATGGTCCTTTCTTGACCCGCTTTCCCGTTGGACTAGGCCTTCCGAAGATAGAAAATACTACCCCAATCATTTGTGAACCTCCAAATGCATCTCAGAGAACAGAGCCATAAGCTGCCACTCACTACTGGCCTCTTAAACTGCATGTATCTGAGTCCTCCTACTCAACGCATCAGCCACTGCGTTGCCTTTCCCATGTGTATAGGCAAGATCAATGTGAAAGGACTGGTGATACTCGACCCAACAAGTTGTCATAGAATCTGATCACAGTGGGTGAAGATGTACTTGAGACTTGTTTGGTCAGTAAAAACCACATAATACTATCCCAGAAGATAATGTCTCCAACATCGTAAGTCATGAACAATAACTGGAAAATCCAGATCATGCGTCGGGTAATTTGTCTCATGTGGCCTCAATTACCGAGACCCGTACGCAACAAATCCATATCCCTGCATAAGAAAAGCTCCTATCCCGATACCTAAAGCGTCACAGTAGACAGTGTAGCTCTTTCTTGGATCTGGAAAGACTAGTATTGGTGCTGAAGTCTACATCCCTTTCTGCTCATGAATGGCTGACTCACAAGAATATGACCATAAGAACTTCACACTCATCTTGTCCAGACCCGTAAGTGGTGCTACTAAGCATGAAATGTCCTGTATGAAGCGTCAGTATTATCCAACCCACCCAAGGAAACTCATTACCTCAAAGATGTTCTTCGACTTCTCCTAGGAAACTACAACCCTAAATCTCTCTAGGTCTACTGATACTACTAACTCTGAAGTAATGTGGCCCAAAAAGTGAAAATTATCCATCCAAAAGTTTCATTTTGAGAGAATAACATATAACTTATGATCTTTCAGTGTACTCCGAACAATCTCAAGAGGGGTAGCATGGTCCTGTCGAGTGTGAGAGTACACCAAGATTCCGTCCACGAAAACCACCACGAAGAAGTATGTGTATGGATGGACCAGTCGGTTCATCAGTGCCCTGAAAACAACCGGTGCATTCGTGAGACCGAACAACATAACCATATACTCGTATAGACCTAACCTTCTCCTGAATGCTATAAGAGGTATATCAGATGGTCTAACCACAACTAATGATAACCGGATCTCAAATAAATCTTTGAGAACACTGGGGATCCTCGAAGATGATCAATGATATCATCAATCCTATGCAATTGATATTGGTTCTTGACTATCAACACGTTCAGCTTCCGATAATCCACACTAAGCCTAAGGGTGTCGGCTACCTTCTTCACAAACATGACAGGCGAACACCAAGGATATGTATTAGGTCGGATGAAACCCTTTCCTTGTAAATCCTCTAACTTCTTCTGAACTCATGTATCTCAGGTGTAGCCATCCTATAAAGAGTAATGGACATCAATTCCCCTCCTGGAACGACTTCAACAGAAATTTATACCTCACACTCCGAAGGCAAACCTAAAAATTCCTTTGGAAAGGAATCCCTAAAATGATCCACAACTGGAAGAAAGTCTAAATGCGAAGTCCCCTAGTCATCCAGATACAGACTGGCATTCTGGGCTATAACTGCTCAAAACCCATGATACTCTGGACCCGCTATGCTCGCTCAGACATCCGACTCACCCTTATGAAGAAAATATCGACCCTCTGGTGATATAAAACTCACCCTGCAGTTATAAAAATCAATGAATGCATGGAAGGGGATGAGATAGTCTATTCCGAGAATTAAATTATATCCTGTCATCTCTAGGATGTAGAGATCCCATAGAAAGAGATAACCAGCCACCTCTTGAGGGAACTCCTTGAACTGACGTACACTAGCCGTCGTAGTCCCCAAAGGAGTGTCTAGAGGCAAGGTATAAGTAGAGGAAAAGATGCAGAGCACAAGGCTATACACAATAGAAATAGAGATAATGCTATAGGAAGCCCCTGTATCGAAAAGAGGAAAAGATAAAATTGAGGCTACTAAAATTGTACCTCGAACTGTGGAGGGTTTGAGATCCTTCTCCTACTGGGTCTGCACCACTACAAAAGAATGACCGGTACCATGACCCTGTGACCCTACCTGACCACTCTGAATTGATCCCCCCTGTTGTCACAGAATGACTGGTGACTAACCACCATGACCTCGACCTCCACCTCGGCCCGAATGGCCGGAAGAAATCCAGTTTCCAGACTTGTGAGAAACTGGTGGCACTGCTCCTGACCAAGGAGTCATGGATGAACCCCTGTCACCAGCTGTTGGTGAGAAACCTGACAGAAGCACTAAAGGTGACCCATTCTACCGTAAGATTGACACTCTACTGGGTCTCTCTGGCACTGTGGCCTCATATTCCCAGCCCTTCCAAACTTTTAGCATACCACCTGGAAACATGAATATGTCTCTCGCCACCTCAGATCACCATGTGTAGACTCTGTACGGTGCTCCATACTCTCAGAAAGTGAAGCACTAACTCTGGCAGCAGAACTGCCCAGGATCTCAGCTCTGGAATCTCTCAGATTGCGCTTTACAATCAATGCCTGGAGGATGATGGAAGCGATGAAAGTCAGCATGAAGATATTAACCTGTGAGAGGATCTCCTGTCTGAGACCATCCTCAAACTTTCTTCCTAAGAACAACCCATATCTTCAATAAAGGGGTGTGAAACACTGATGCTCGGTGAAATGAGAGAAATACTCCATGACAGAAAGAGTACCCTTCTCCAGACTCATAAACTTCTGGGATGGGTCGGCCCTCAGGGTATTCGGATAGATGTAGTCATAAAATATGTGCTGAAACTCCCCCCACACCATAACCTGTTGATGACTTTCCTATGAGATCCCGTCCCACCATCTCATGACGAAGTCTTGTATCATGTTGGTAGAGAGCATGAACCGCCTCTCTGGAGGTGTCTACAGGTTATTAATGATCATCATCATGGCTTCTAGACATGACTCTGCTTCCTGAGGTCCTCCTTCCCCTGAGAAAGTGGGAGGATGCTGCTACAGGAAAACCCACGTCAAGTCTTCCATAGTCAAGTAAGGAGGAAGAGCTCCCTAGAAGGTCTGCATCATTCTCATAAATCCTTCCCTTAACTACGCATTAACAGCTATAACTAGTATCACTACTATTGCCAAGGCTAGAACAATAGGAGGATCTGTGGGAAGTCCCTAATCAGCCATATCTAGCGTCTGATCACCACCTGGAAGCTTGCGTACAACCAGATGACGTCTTAGTGGCATAATTATGAAAGGTCAAAAGCACACCTTTTATTAGGATTATCAAATACTGAGAACAGAAGAGTACAAGTGGAGAACAAGAGAATGAAACATTCAGGTTTTACAAAACATGACTACACATCATGTATAAAAACTACACTGTGTGTTCTTTTAAGCCATTCACATGGGTGTGTACTTCTGCTACAACTGGTCGTGTAACACCCCATACACATGATGTGTTCTCAAAAATCACGGCGTGTACTTGAATCCTTTTCCCCTGCATGGGTCCTTCTACACGGTTAAGCCACACGACTCTCCTAAGACAAGACTACACAGTGTTTTCAATGTAGACACGATGTGCATGTGAAAGGAAAACACCGACCTGTATTGTTCTCTACACGACTGGCTACATGAATGACACTACACAGCGTGTTCTAGGAAAACATGACATGTATGAGAAGAGGTAACACCTACCCGTATTGTTCGTAACACGACCGGATACCTTGGTCACACTACACGGCATGTTCTAGATGGAAATGACGTGTACACCGATGTTCATCCATCCGTGTCATTAGTCACACGGGTAGACACACGGTCAATATAACACAACGTGTAAGTACCATACAAGGCGTGTTCATGAAGGACTTTTCACAACCCCATGTCCCTACCCACACAGTTAGTGACACAGTTAAAAACTACACGACGTGTATTCATAAAGTACACACCGTGTATTCTAGTTTTTTCAGGACAGTAGCCTTGGAAACTACCCCAGAGCCCATAAAACATAGGAAGTAAGCATTAAGGTGACAAATTCTGCTCAGTGAGGGCCCATACTCCCCGTGAATAAAATCTTGGCACTTTATACAAGTTATAACAAAGAAACAAGCAATGATCCACCAAATTCTGGTCCATTAGGGCTCATAACACCTCAAGAAACAATGTATGGTGTCCAACTAAGAAAATCACTATACAAACAAATTCCCTATCAAACATCAGATATTTTATCAAAGCATCTATCACAACAACATGAATAATCTACACAACGTCTATCACAACAACATGAAATCGCTAATGCATCCTAGATGGCATTGCAAGAAAGCATGGAATGGGATTTCTAACAAGTGTCTATATGATGCAAGAGATGGCATAACCTCATCTCATTGGGTTGTGATAGAAATAGAACCACAATAACCACAAAGGTAACAATAGAAAGCATGTGAATCACCCAATGGTGAAATCAAATCAACTGTAAAATTACAATCCATTAAAATTGCAATAAACTAGGTAGTATGGATTTCCCATGTACACGGGTTAGCTACTCCCAAGCACAACTTATTTCAAAGTACCTATTCCTTTCTATCACTGACTAAAGGATCCAAACATTAAGTCAAGAGAAAATAACCCCCTGATACCACTTTGTAACATCCCGGTTCAGGAAGCCACCCAGAGGCGCCCTGTACCTGGTTGGTCACATGGTCGTAAGCACATTTCCTCGAACGCCAGAGGCTACCGACTAGCAGTGAGGGCTTTGGGTGGGATAATGGGGGAATCTATGCCCTCATTGGAAGAGTAACATAGCAGAAGAGAAAAAATATACAATAGCAGAAGCAGTAAATATCCAACAATAGTAAAAAATAGAAGACTAATAAATAAACAACTGTAGAAAAATATATAAATGATGCATGATACTATTGTGTCTAGGAAAGCAACCAAACATGTCACAATGCTGAAAACAATACTAAAACCATGTACGAAAGGAAAACATATAAACAAATCCTTATCATCGCAAGACTCATATTGGTCCCATGCTCTCCAGCTCCAATGAAATCAAGAACCTCAAGTAGAATGAATCTTCCCCTTATCTATAACTGCAACAATATAATCTTTTTGGGACCAAAAGCATGACCCAAAAAGTGTGTGAGACTAAATCATAGTAGGAAGCCACCCAGAGATATGTGTCTAATAGTCAGTGAGTATATGATAGGTAAAAGTACAGTAAACAGAATACAGTAAACATGAAGTACTCAGCAGCAAAAAATACCTAGATTATAGCATATAATATACAAATAAGAAAGAAACCCCTCAAGAATGTAGAACAAATAAGTAACCTATGGGTAGTTCTCACAGCCTAACCCCTATGGTTCAACCAACAAGTACTAGAAACCCTCTGGGAGTCACACACAGTCTCACCCCTCTGGTTCATCTAAAGAATAGACTCTCTGGGGAAGCACTCACTATCTATTCGCCATATAGTCTGGTATAGTACTAAAGGCACTTTGGGGAACCACTCAATGTCTGATTCCCCCTGTGGCATGCATCGAGGAACTACAGACACTCTTAGGAATCACTCAACGTCAATTACCCATGTGGTCTTACATCGTAAAATTAATGACACACTAGAGAAGGCCTTATGTCCATTCTCCCTATGGTCTACCACACTAGGTTGTCACAGCCATGTGTAAAGTCAGGAAGTATCGCATCGCGTAACAGACAAAGTGATCCTCATGAAATACATGGCTATAAGTCTACAACAATAACAAGGAAGAACAATAGTCACAGTACCCTACAAACTAGGCATGGAACTGGAAATATCCTAACATGAAAAACTTGACCAAACGGTCATAATATGAAATCATGCATGGTAAAAACATCCAAATCATAGTGAAATTTACCCTATTCACAAACATTAACCTCTATTCAGGCATATAAGAAAAGCAGGAAAACAAATACGGAATGACAGGAAACACGTAATACCTCGTTCAAGGGTATTGGTGGAAGATTCAGAAAATAATCAAAGACATTATACAGAAAGTCACAAACCACCTACATTGATGTTATGAGATTGATATACTTGAACCAAGGGGCTTGAATCTCCTTAGAAAATCGCAGATCTACGAAAACACATAAAATGTTCAAGCCACGATAACTTGAGAAAGAGGAGAAATTTGAAATCAATGCTCTACAAGAAGGAAGAATTTACAACTGTGGTTCCAACACAATTGACAAAGGTCGATTCGGAGAACGAACAAAGGCTCGGGGATCGGAGGAGATTCATGGTCGTACGAGACACTCTCAGTCGAAGAAGTAGGATAAGAAGCATGCTCTAGCGATTAGACATGACCCTAGTCCATTTAATGAAAAAATGAAAGCACACGGCATGTACTTTTGGAGTACATGGCGTGTACTAGGCTTTTCTATACTCCGCTTCAGGAAGCCTCCATGTCACCTCAACATGGCCGTGTGTGTGGACTGGGCACGGAAAGCACATGGCCTCTCTTGGCAATAATATACATGGCGTGCACTCATAGAGTACATGACGTGTACTTCAAAAATTTCCAGAAACTCCTCTTTTCTCAAAAACTTTAGAAAAAGAAAAAACAAACCTAAAAAGAAAGTCCAAGATATTACATTTTTCAAGGATTGTATAGAAATTCACTTCCTTGATTCACATTAGTCCCCTTGAAATATTAAAAATCCCATGATAATAGAATATGGAATCTCAAATAATTATCCATAAAATTTATCATGGACATGTTCATTACAAATACCATATACCACTTTTCATAAAGTGATTTCATTGAATGTTATTTGATTATTTGGTGAAATATTGATACATGAATATGCTTTATTCAATACATATATTTTATTAAAATATATTTTATTTAATATGAGGAATGACTGGGACATTAAAGAAGTGTGATTGGTTCTAGTTAAGGAAATTACCATGGGTCGGGGACGTGTTAATGAATTATCCATAATGCCTTAGTAGTATCATGGGAAAAAATCATTTGGAACCAAAACCATTGAGTTAATTTCAAAATCATATTATTGTAAAATTACTTATGAAATGTCATTAATGAAATGGTTCCATGTACATTAGAACCATTGTGTCTAATAATTATTCCTTTCCATAATTTAGAATCAGTAATTATTTATCCATGATATTTTTTTTCAACATATCAAAGGATTCATTTCATTATTAGTTCATTGATTAAATTTACAGTTTTTTATTACCTTTCGATGTTTTTACACATTCAGAATATTGATTATAGAGCATGTGTGTACAATTATTTACCATGTAGTAATGATTTTGCTTCATTCATTCATTATTTCATCCACTATACTTTTCCATTTTTTAACTTTTGAGTTCTCCATATTAAATTTCATTTCCCATGAATCTATAATGTTTACAAAGAATTTTATTAATGATTATGGTATATGGTAATAAATTTTTTCTTGATGAAATAAAAATATGTTGTAATAAATGCATTAATTTGTAATATAGGAATCATGTTTGTATCTGGTTTACTATGACTATTAACTCTTTGTCCCTATGGGGTTTTATTCCTATTAATCATTCAATTGAAATTGAATTTGAAATGGGATATTGGATTTTTTATGTCAGGGTGTTGTAGTTGGTATCATAATAAATTAAATAGAATTTTTTTGGACTAGATATTGGAAAAAATAAATTATAGTACATAACCCTAAGGTAGAATATTATAATATGTATAGAAAAACAACATAAAATTTTGGTAAGCAATAAATTATATGGGTCTTTTTAGAAATACATCACTATATAGATTGTACATTCAGATGTGGTTCTAGAATTGATATAACTAGGGGTAACACCTCTAAAAAGGTGTGTCAGTCCTGACTCTAGAAAAACATAGAATATGAAAATGGGACTTACATCAAAATAGGATTGACACTCTCTTTTGATGTTATTAGGATTACTCAAATTTTCATTACATCACAATATTAAGGATTTGAATATGTGAATAAAACTAATAAACTAGTTTAAACCTAAGGTATTTTATAATTAAGATCAAGTGTCATGATTTATAAATCCTAAAAATGATATTATGGTTATTCAATAGAATATAGAAGGAATTATGATAAAATAAAATGGAAAATTTATATTTTATTAAATATGTATTTAATAACATAGTTAGAATTACATTTATTTATTAACATTACTAAAAAGATATAAATCATATTTATTTTGAAAATTTTATTTATATGGTTTTAAAAAAAGTAGTCTTATTAGTTTGGAGACACCCCATCAAGACTGCTAATGTTATGGGAGTTGAACCCATGACTGAGGGGTAAAAAGGTTTGAATTCCAACCACTAGCGTTCAAAACGACATAGTTAATATATAATTGTGTTTATGTAGATGTTTTGATGAATAAATATTAATTATGAAATAGTTGTTTATATTTTTTTGGATTAGTTATTTATTTATAAACAATATTAGATTTGGAAAATAATTACAGAAAAAAATAAATTGTTTTTTATACATCTTAAAATCCATTAAATGTATAATTTAGTTCCTCGTGGACCAAATTATTTTTTTAGATATTCGTTTCATGTAGTGAGTGATGAATTAGAGTTGATTGGATCCTCAAAAATGTATGAAAATTGTGTTTAAATAAATATGTAATTTTAGTATATCTCCTTATTTACATTTGAAGTGGAGGAATTAATTATAATTTGTAAAATAATCTTATAATCATTTTTTTCATAATACATTTATTAATTGATGTCGTTTTCAATCATCCTAAATTAATGTTTTTGAGGCCCAAAAATTTTTATTGATCTTTTAATTGTTTGGGATTGATGACCAAAATCACTCCCTATATATTAATATGATTTCACACCATGTCCATTTTTTCATTTCTCACTATTGATTTCCTATATAGAGACCTAGTTATATGTTATTCTATATTACCATTGTACATGTCATTCTCTCATATTAAGTGGATATTTATATAAACACCTTTATGATATGGGTTATTAAAAAATAGTATTTTGAAATATCAAACATTAGATTACTGATTTAAATTTTACATTCTGAAGATAAAATTTAAATATGTTGGGGAGAATGAAACAGCTAGAAAATATAATTAGGAACATTATATTGGATAACATGTCTTACATTAACCACCAGGTGTGTATGAGAATAAAGAATCCAATATATACAAAATATAATTACCATTTTAAATAAATTTATTCTATCGTATTTCTTTCAATTTATTAACTATTGAGATATATTGAATTACATGAAATAAATACATTCCTTGTTATCTTGCATTACACAAAAGGTGAGTTTTACTAATCCAAAATATAATATTAAAATATTAAAATATAATATAATAATAAATATATAAGTAATTAAATTATGGGATAAATATTGTTTTCACTAAATAATTAATATATATTCTTTAAACAAATATAATACAAATTAATTAGTTACTAATTCATTATAAATGAAAATATAAACTGATTGTACATAAATTATATATATTCATTTTTATCCATATATACATGTTGTATTATAATAATTTAAATTAATTAAATTTTTTTTGAAATATTAATGAAATATATATGTTATGTATTCAATAAAAATATTTCTGATTTCAATGAAATATATTTTATAGGAATAATAAAAGAATAAATCGGGTTTTACTCTTATAAATCATATTTTTCTAAGAAGGTAATTTTACCGCCTTTTAAGGGAGATCCTATTTTGAAACAATTTTTGGAACATTAATTGATAATGTATTTAAAAATTAACTTATTATTTTAAATAGAGACATAAAATTTAACATAGGGTAATTTTTTTGTATCTTTCAATGGTGTGTCATTTATTAATGGATAGTGAAAAATACTAAATTATAATTCCAAAATAAATTTTCACTTAAATTATTAACAAGTATAGTTTATATTATTAATAATATTTAATGATTAATTAGATAAATGATATATCATTTAATCCAATGTAGGACATTTTAATCAATTTCACATTGAATTTGAATATAATAATATAGAAAACATTTTAATGATTTTATTTTAAAACCCCTCATCGTTTTTCCGTGTGTAGTTTTAAATTTAAACGAATTTATAACGCATTTTATATATTTTTAGAAAAATAGATTGAAAATTTTTTATCACTATAATTTATAATTTCTTATTAGGTAAAATTAGTTTTCCAACAACAATAATAGTGAACTGAATTGAAATTAAATACATCTATTAAAAGAAAAACTAACATTAAATGGGAATGAACCATAATTTTAAGAGACAAATTAAACTATAAAAATTGACCTAATCCATTAGATGAACATTGATAGAACATATATTCCATTTTATTGGATTTTTTCCATTATTGGAGCATCTTTTCATCAAAAAAATGTTT
The DNA here is from genome assembly GCA_963277665.1 of Viscum album. Lineage (NCBI taxonomy): Eukaryota > Viridiplantae > Streptophyta > Magnoliopsida > Santalales > Viscaceae > Viscum > Viscum album. The sequence goes on along the minus strand of OY728152.1, from coordinate 858,507,573 downwards.
GTTTAATTCTCGTTTCCAATATATATATGACTGTCACACCTCCACTATAAAAATGAACTCAACTATTCATCTTTTGTAGACTACTAAATATAATTTATATACAAAAATATATTAAAAAATCCCCTCAAAACCCTACCTTAATCTGATATGCTTACCATCATTTATAAACCATTCCAAGGAATCCTTTGTTGTAAACTAAAAGGAGTATCGAAAAAAAGAGGTATCATCGTTCCTCAAGATCATTAGTATTATTACCATTATCTTCTACCTAAAATCCCCTTATTAAATTATTATATAATAAAAAACATATCCTTAATATACACAAATTTTTTTATAATAATTATTCGACTAAAACATGAACACAATTCCATCAAATGGGTAACAAACTTACTGTTTATGTGTACGATGTACTACCACAACATTGAAACAATAAATGTTAATTATTTATTTAAAAATTAAATGGGTGGGATGTATGGTGGAATATATTTTCATATATTATATATATTATATTTAGTATTTCATTATTTCTATATAATTTTTATAAATATCATAACTTTATTCTTTCCATGTTGTGTAAATATGATAACATTCTATGTGGAAGAGTGGAAAATCACCACCTAAAGGAGTTATGGTTGGATCAAATGATAAAACGAATGTATAAAGGATTGTTTAAATTATGTATTTATAACATAAACACAATATGAAATAATTTCATAAAATAATTAGATTTTTGATATATAATATATATCATTTTTATTAATACCATTTTTCACACATAAAAAGTGATAACGTTGTTCATAAACGTATACACTATAACATCCACAATATAATTTGATTCCTTTTAAATAAAAATAATTAGATATATATTTATATGATAATAAATAATATGGTATTTCTGATATTGTTATAATTAATTAGTAATTAATGTTACACACATGCTTTCCAAAATGACCAATGAAAAGATGTAACATTACTCACGCGTATGTACAGCCTACCATCTCTATGACTGTGAAATTAATTCATGTTTCATAACCATAATTAATTATTGGTTTTAAAATAATAATATACCTATAAATATTATAATTATTTCATGGTTTTTATTCTGTAGTTCTTATATAATGACCCCTTTGACCATAGTTAATCTTACAAAGTTGTTTTTTTACACATAATAGAATTTGATCAAAAAATGATAATGTTTTTATTCATGTAGTTGTAGAAAAAATGTTAAATAGTGAAATAAAAGTTATGATAAAAATGAAATGGGTCATAAAATAAATAATTACCAATGATTTTTTGATACATAAAAAGTATTTTGTCAAAACAACCAATGTAAGGTTACATGCTTATGTAGTTGTATAAAATATGGTAATAAGTGAAATAAAATTTTTAATAACATGAAAAAGGTTTTACAGAATGTTAATAATTAACATAAGTTCATTATTTGTTAATATAAAAAAACATGAACCAATTTGGACTCAAGGTAAGCTACATTCATCTCACTTTTGAAATCTGAGAGATAAATGTCATATTCACTACACAATTTTCTTATATAGTGTATCTAGTAACCCATTTGATATATTATATCATTAATAAATTTTTATTCATTGTATTTAAAATGTAAATTTACGATTATTCATTTATGAGTCTTATTAATTAAAATTTTCCATATTTTCTTGGGAAAATTGAAATGCTTAATGATTATTTTCCTCAAGAATAATTTTAATGTTATTTTAATGGTATTTCCATTTGAAGAAATTATCTAAAAATTATTCAATAAACCATTAAATTTTACACTCTGGATATTTTTCATGACTATATTCAAGTAATATATTAATTTTTAAACAATTTTTTACTCATAACTATTTTAACATGATATCATGAAAGATCGACTTCATTTATCTATTTATTTGGTGATTATATTTTCATATAAAATCCTTATTTTCTAAAAATATCATAGAAAATGTTTTAACCTTTATAAAATTCATTATAAATTAAAATTTCCCATTTTTTCATTTAAAATACTTTTCCATTGGAATATTTTTTTAGGATCCAAAGAAGGCCTTTGTCAAAGCATTTTAACTGTGAAAAATGGATATTCTTTTTAAAATTTCTGGCATGGTAGGATTTACATAACAGAATTTTATTGAATCATTCCTTAAAATTTTCAAATGGAAATTTTCCTTGAAAATTATTTCACAAGTGTTTTTGAATTAAAAGTATTTAAATATTATTTGCCAACATAGAAAGGAAAATTTTCACATAGATTTTTTTTAAAAATAAAATTTTCTAGAATTTATATTAATCCATAACAACATACATTTATATTTTTCTCTATATGTAATTTGTTATATTGGATCCCTCTTAATAATTCATCTATAAGATTTGATATTTATTTGTACAAGTATAGTTCAAACATTCAGTTCAATGATTCCGTTTATGCCCCTTGAAAAATTAAATTTTCTATGATCAATGAACATTGCATTGAAGTTAATTTTCCATATAATATATGATGTATATGTTCATTTCCTAAATTATGTTCCAATTTACATAAAATTTTACTTTGAATGTTATTTGATTATTTTGGAAAACATTTATTAATTTATATCCTTTATTCGATAAGGATATTCGATAAGGAATATTGTTTATTCAACATGAAGAATGATTGGAACTGAAAAGACCCTGCTTGGGGACCACTTATGGAAATTTGAATAGGTTGGGTATGAATTAATAGAAGCACCTCGATGCATCGATATTCACATGGCACACAATTTTTTGTTGTAAGACTATTTGATATAGTTTCCTTATCCGAGTAGTTTAATATATAATATGAATGCTCATGATGATAATTTTTTATGTACCTAATAACATGGAATCCAAGAAATATTCATTTCCCTTATATAGAATCAATAATTATTTTTCCATCATATTTTTCATCAACATATTTTTGGGTTGATTTCATTACCATTCATTAATTAAATAACATTTTTAGTTATTTATTTTATACATTAATTATCTTCTGAGTATAGAAATTATATGGAAAGTATGTTCATTTATTTACATTTTTATATGATTATTTTAATTGGTTCATTATTTCATCCTCTATACTTTTACCTGATTATTCATATGGTCTCTCCCTTATTTACTTCATTCTATATGAATCCACAAAGTGTAGTTAGAAATAATTTAAATGATATGGTTTATTAGAATAATGTTATCCATGAAGACAAATGTTTTTATTAGTGAATTCATATGTAGTTCAACACTCAAATATGACTCATGATTTCCAAGACTATTATAATCTATAGTTATTTTTGATAGTATTTCTTATAATCATGCTAATGTAATGATATTTGATAGCAGCTCTAGGATTTTTTGGGTCAAGGGACTAAAGATGATTTCTACCCAGATGAGGAAAAAATTTTATTTTATCAATATTGTATTAGAAATAGCTATTTTTTCCATACCATCAAAACCATTTATGTAACAATTTCTCACAAAAGTCAATTTTTATTCCCATTCTCACCACTATCTTCACCACCATCACCTTCATCACCATCCTATTCCATACATGTAACAACCCGAGATTTTATAAAAAATATTCCTTTTTTATTTCACTAATGTCTTGTGTTGTACGCTACACCAAAAGGAGCTTGCACAACACACATCCTTGATTTTCCTTGAATTACACGCAATCGCGACCTTCCTCGATAGCTTGCGTCGTACGCAATACCGAGTTTCACTAAACAACGATATGCTATTAAAATATTATTAAAACTAGCCGTTATGAATAATAATAACCACTTTTTGAAATTTTATAAATTTGATTTTTCAAATTGGACTTCATTTTTGGATTCGGAATACAGAAATTAGCCTAGGATGAAATTTTGGTATTTTTCTGAAAACATTCAATTTTTGATGAATAGTGAAACCACTAAGTGGTAGGTTAAAAAATGAATTTTGCATAAAACTTAATTTTACCACTTCTATGAATGGAATTTCGAAAATCTGACAGACACGGTTGATATCAGTAAGTAAAATGTGGTTCAATGAGATACAAATAATTTTTTGGTGAATAGTAACTTTTTACTTTTATTTACCACGGTTAAAAGTAAATAGGGTAATTAAGGGTAAGAATGATATTAATATTACCCTAACACATGTCCTAATTCTATTGGACAAGTGTATCACGACCAAAAACAACCATAAGTGTAAAATATTATCATTTAAGCCCACTTGGATTAGATTAGGACATTTATTATTATTTAATTCAAAGAAGAGTTCAAAGAGTTAAAATCAAAGTATATTTACTAAAACATTTTTAATATAGGGTTGTACATAAGATAAATTCGATTGTAAATATTCATTATAAAGCTAAAAAGATTTCCTACATGATGGTATTTTATTTGTAATTTTTAGACATCAAATAATTTAATTTATTTATGACACAAAGATGATGCAGTAATTATCTTATTAATGAAATATTGACATAATTGATATTATAAATACCAAAATAAATGTAATTTAAGACTTTTTATGAATTCCACTAATTTTCTAGGTTACTATGATATATTAGTGTTTATTTAAGCAACTTGGTTCGAACATATAATTCTGTTATGACTTTCACAAAAATCATATATCAAATAGTGTCAAAATTGACACAAAATAGTTTTTAAATCAAATGTTATATTATTAATTTTTATTTTATTCCTAAAAATATAAGGTTCGGCCAAATGACATAGATAAGGATATATATATTAATAATAAACAATTTGGGGTTCGTTTGACATGTTATGGTAAGTGTATTAACCATATAGTGTAAGAAAACAAAAAGACACGGTAAAAGTTAAATTATTTAACTTAAAGTTAAATCTAATTGATAAGGTTAAAATAATAACCTAAACTTGTCTAAATCCTATTGGTGGATAGGATTTCGACCCATCCCCACTTTAGATTCTAAATAAGACCCTTTGGAACCATTATAAACCGATTTTGACTTTAATATAAAATAATATTTTGAGATATTCCTAAGGTGCCCCTCTCCTCCCTTATAAAAGGACACCTCCTCCCCCTCCTCCTCACACCAAGTTGAGCACTCAAGCTCGGCCAACCCCTGCCAAAATCTCTTATCCAGTTCCCTAGCAAGATCCTAGAGGTTCTGGTCTTCCTCAAAGACCAATTTTAGTTCCCTAAGAGGAGGTCTCCAAAAGGCGCTTCAAAGAAGAGGTAATTACCGTTACCAATTCTTTCACCTTTATTTCTTCTTCCAATTCTTCTTCTTAGGTTGTTTCATTATGAAGTAATAACATCAGTATCACTCATATACTGATATGTTATTATAAGTATGAAACAACCCTATTTCACCATCTATCCATCCTACAGAAAAAGAAATCACCGCGCGTGCGTACGTACGGAATACCGTCTCCACGCCGTGGTGTAATCTATTTTCCACCACCACATTACATGGATGGGTATAATGGTGTAAAGAATAACTATACATAGTTATTACAACATCATATTGATTCTGATATACTGTATAATCCACTCCAATTCAATTCAATATTTATGGAAATGATATCATCGCTCGTGCGTACGTACGGACTACCGTCTCCACGACGCGATGAGATTCATTCTCCATGTTAACCATTTAAGAATGATTATAAAATATATATAAGAAATAATAATTAAATATATGACATTATAAAGCTACTGGATTTATTTATATATATATATATGTATGTCATCTACTTACTTCCATTCAATACAATAAGGAAAGGAACACAACGTTCATGCGTACGTACGGACTACCGTCTCCATGAACGGTGTTTTTCATTTCATTTATCTATCTATTATATATATATATATACTGAATATATATGATATATAAATCATATTTTATATTCTGGAAGTAAGTAAATCATGATATAAGTAATAATAATGTCAATAACAACAAGTCAAAACACCTACGATAAATGAAACGATTTTACCCAAAACGCTTCTTTAACATGGAATTTACAAAAGAACGGGTAATATAATGTCATAAGTGAACCATATATGATATCATAACAATTAATATGATTCTGTAATAAGTAAATGACATTATTTAAACCATTATACAGGAGCTTCGGACACGTACAAAGAAAATTGGACCTAAGGTAAGGGAAATATCACAATCTCATTTTTATCCGAGATTGTTTTTACTTTGGTATTTACTGGGGTGTATTTTATCATCCACATCCATGTTACCTCAATATGTAAAATTATTTCCATCCTTCTAAAATAGTTTATATCCAATTTTACCCTTCGATGAGTTTTTTGTAAAAGATATGAAAGGAATCTTTTGTCGTTTTTCGTACGAGGTACTTTTTTGACTTTTCCGACAAAAGTACGAAAAGAATGTTTTTTTAACTTATACGGCATGAATGGATTTTTAAAAAATTATTTCAAAGAAGCTTCCTTTACAAGTTTTAATGTTTATTTTTAATCAACTTCTTTTAGTTTTAAATTGTAAGACATGTTAATAAAGGAAAATGTTTTTGAAATAAAAAGGATATTTTCCTCAAGAATGCAGTTCAAGTGTTTTATCAAAATTATTTTCCATCTAAGGTAATAAAGGGTTATGTTTTTATCCCTATTGTTACATTGATTTGATTATGTTTTGATGGAATTATTTTTATTAATTCCTTTATCATATATGAATTGTTTTATGATGTCATGATGTTTAAGATTCCCATTTTTATTACATGGGTTATGCAATGATGTATGGTTTATGATTTTTTGGCACACATAAGAATGGTATCATTATGAGATGGGTGGGACATATATCTCCCTCCAATGAATTGGGTAAAGATTTTATATCTCATGAGATAGACATGGCTGGAATGGTAGGTTATACCGGGTAGTGAAACAGGACTGAAACGAGGGTTACTCGATTCAGAAAGGGACTTTGTCCACTAAGATAGTCTTGGCAATGAGTCTTGACTAACAAGAAATGATTCTCTATGATTATGTGTGAATGCCACAAAGTTTCATGTTTTAAGTTATGATTATTGTGATTACATTTCATTACCATGATTTATCCCATGTTATGAAATTATGCTCTCTTTTGGAGGTTATGATTTCCAAAATGTTATGTTCTTATGAATAAAATGTGATTGATATTTCGTTTGTTTACCCTTACTGAGCATTTGAGCTCACCCTTTTATGTTTTCTTTTCCCCAGGATATAATGAAAGGTTTTAGGTAAAAAAAGGGAAGATCTCTATGGGAGATATTGAAGATCATTCACCACGATTAGAGGATTACGTTCCGAGTTTCCAAAGACACTAAACTATTACGATCATTGTGTGTGTGTGTTTTTGTTATATACTAAGTATTCCGCAAAAGTAATGTAATGTCAATGTACGTCAAGATACGGGTCTCTACAGTTGGTATCAGAGGAAAGGTTTAGTCAACCTTTGGAAACTAGGATGCGAAAACGTTAGTGAGATCCCTAGAGATATTTCTAAGGTATGTCTAGGGATGTCCCTAAGGATAAGTATACGTATAGGTTATAGTACTAGAACTACGCTAACGATCATATAATTAAACCTAAGATGTTAGATATTGAAGGTACTCCCCCTTTATTATGTTATTTTCCCTAGCATGATTTTTTCCTCTCACACTATTCTTTTTGGGTTTTAGACGATGGCTGGAACCCGAAGGAACCGTGTTGATCAATGCAATGGACAATGCAATGATTACCCTCCTGAACAAACAAATGTTATGGGAGATGGAGTGAAAAATCTTATTGCTATACTTACACAAGCTATGAATCATTCTGGACTTCCAAATGAACAGAGAAGGGAACAATATTCTATTGAGTCCTTCATGAGGCAACGTCCACCTTCTTTCAATGGGTCTTCCGATCCACTTGTTGCTGAACAGTGGATCAGTACCACTGAAAAGATATTTTCAGTTTTTCAATGTTCTGAACATGATAAAGTCATCTTATCAGTATATCGTTTGGAAGGTGAAGCTGATCAATGGTGGAATATTATTAAGAATACGAGGCCAAGAGATGAAATTGAGTCCATGGAATGGGACGAGTTCAAGAACTTGTTTTTCAGTAAGAAATTCCCTCGTATTCTTCAAACAAAGATGGAAAAGGAGTTTCTTGAGCTGAAGCAGAAGGATGATGAATCTGTTGGTATATACGAAGCAAATTTTACAAGACTTGCAAGGTATGCATCTGGCATTATCATCCAACCTGAAAGTAAAGTTGATCGATTTTTCAGTGGCATAAAACCAAGTCTTCGAAGGGCATTAGCTATAAGAGACTTCAGTAGCTATGATGAAATTGTACGTTGTGCTATCAAGGTAGAAATGGAAGTTGGTGTTACATATCCATCTCATGGTTTTGACAAGAAACGAAAGATGGAGTTCAAGGAGAAATCTCAAAATAATGGTGAAAATAAGATGAATGTTTCCTTATGAACAAAGTGTGGAAAGAAGCATGGTGGAGATTGTATTAAAGGGACTAGAAAATGTTTTAAGTGTGGAAAAGAAGGTCATCGAGCAACTGAGTGTCGAAGTAATGGAAAAAGGAATTCTAATGATGTGAATAAAGCAAACACTGCAGAGAACGCACCACCAACACTTCAATGCTTCAAGTGCAAGGAAATGGGGAATTATGCAAATAAATGCCCTAATCGAAGGGTTAGTGATGATTGACATGAGCAACCGCTTAAGGCAAAGGACAAAGGGAAGTCACATGCGATCACTATTGGCGATGTTGAATATGAAAACGATGTGGTGGAATGATTAAGTGTTTATGTAATGGGATTCCAAAATAATGTTGTATCATAAAGTATTGGAATATTTATTTGTTGGTATAATGTGGTATTCAAAGTGATTGAGATATTTAACAGTATTCATGAGCTCATTATTGATATAAGGACTAAGTGATATCATGGTTTGAGTATATAGAATTTTGAGGATTTTGGTACGTGGAAAGTGTTATCTTTTAACTGCATACATGTTTTCACTAAGGTCCAATGGGTATTCAAGAAAATACTTGATTAAGGCCTTTGAATGTTTGGAATGTGACCAACAAGACATATCTTATGATATATGGGGATCAACGATGGTATTAAATTTTTGGTAATCGTTTTCACTATATTATGAGAGTGGACTGCAGTATTATGGATAAGCCTAAAGATTAAAATGGATTATGTTGGACATAAGTTAGTATTGTTTAAGGATAGAAGATTTTCGATATTATTGATGGGATGTTATAGTAATATAGCTTTAGAAAAAGGACAACCTGCAGGACGGGCGACATCCCATCGCTTCGGACAAGGCTGTGGGAATCGAACCCACAACCGAAGTGCGACTGGCCTTTATCGCCTACCACTGGCCTACAGGAAGTCCCTGTTTAGTAGAAACTAGTTTTATTATATTAAGCAGTATGATATATGAAGTATAAGCCCATTTTAGGAACCATATATGATTAATCCCACTATTGATCGACTTATGTATATAAATTTTGCTAACCTTTTGAGACAGATGGAATGACCCGTCATTCTATCACATGATCTGCTAACACTTCACGAATAACAAATTGAACTTCATTTATTTAAGAGATGAAGTGGAAATTGTTAAAGGCACGAACAACAGTGAGGTTGTACCAACATAAAGTAAGTATTTATTCTAATTCAAATTCTTTAACTTTTGGGAAATGATCTTGAAAACCAAAAATGTTGTCCTAGTGATCTTATACCTGATGAATCAGATGGTACCTTAGATTGTCACAAATTTATGGATTTTTGATTACTGGATTTTCCATAGCCATGTTCTCTACCACTCTCCATCAGAACATGATGGTTAGATTTCTCTTCCATATCCATATTTTCACCTATGTGGAAACCCAGTGATTAGTTTCTTTGGGTAATCGTTACATTTCATACTTTAGTTTTTAAAGCCAAGTTTTGGTATTCCTTTTTACGATGTGGGTTTCTATTAAAGAAACTTTCGAATAGTAAACCATTTATAACCCCGATGAATTTCGAGGGTGAAATTCATTTTAAGGGGGGTAGAATGTAACAGCCCGAGATTTTATGAAAAATATTCTTTTTTTATTTCACTAATGTCTTGTGTTGTACACTACACCAAAAGGAGCTTGTACAACACGCATCCTTGACTTGCCTTTCATTACACGCAATCACGACCTTCCTCGATAGCTTGTGTCGTACGCAATACCGAGTTTCACTAAACAACGATATGCTATTAAAATATTATTAAAACTAGCCGTTATGAATAATAATAACCACTTTTTGAAATTTTATAAATTTTATTTTTCAAAATGGACTTCATTTTTGGATTCAGAATACCGAAATTAGCTTAGGGTGAAATTTTGGTATTTTTCTGAAAACTTTCAATTTTTGATGAATAGTGAAACCACTAAGTGGTAGGTTAAAAACTGAATTTTGCATAAAACATAATTTTACCGCTTCTGTGAATGGAATTTTGAAAATCCGATAAACACGGTTGATATTAGTAAGTAAAATGTGGTTCAATGAGAAAAAAATAATTTTTTTGTGAATAGTAACTTTTTACTTTTATTTACCACGGTTAAAAGTAAATAGGGTAATTATGGGTAAGAATGATATTAATATTACCCTAAGACATGTCCTAATTCTATTGGAAAAGTGTATCTCGACCAAAAACAACCTTAAGTGTAAAATATTATCATTTAAGCCCACTTGGATTAGATTAGGACATTTATTATTATTTAATTCAAAGAAGAGTTAAAAGAGTTAAAATCAATGTATATTTACTAAAACATTTTTAATATAGGGTTGTACATAAGATAAATTAGATTGTAAATATTAATTATAAATCTAAAAATATTTCCTACATGGTGGTATTTTATTTGTAATTTTTAGACATCAAATAATTTAATTTATTTATTACACAAAGATGATGCAGTAATTATCTTATTAATGAAATATTGACATAATTGATATTATAAATACCAAACTAAATGTAATTTAAGACTTCTTATGAATTCCACTAATTTTATAGGTTACTATGATATATTAGTGTTGATTTAATAAACTTGGTTCGAACATATAATTCTGTTATGACTTTCACAAAAATCATATATCAAATAGTGTCAAAATTGACACAAAATAGTTTTTAAATCAAATATTATATTATTAATTGTTATTTTATTCCTAAAAATCTAAAGTTCGGCCAAATGACTTAGATAAGGATATATATATTAATAATAAACAATTTGGGGTTCGTTTGGCATGTTATGGTAAGTGTATTAACCATATTGTGTAATAAAACAAAAAGACACGGTAATAGTTAAATTATTTAACTTAAAGTTAAATCTAATTGATAAGGTTAAAATAATAACCTAAACTTGTCTAAATCCAATTTGTGGATAGGATTTCGACCCATCCCCACTTTAGATTCGAAATAAGACCCTTTGGAACCATTATAAACCGATTTTGACTTTAATATAAAATAATATTTTGAGATATTCCTAAGGTGCCCCTCTCCTCCCTTATAAAAGGACACCTCCTCCCCCTCCTCCTCACACCAATTTGAGCACTCAAGCTCAGCCAAACCCTGCCAAAATCTCTTCTCCAGTTCCCTAGAAAGATCCTAGAGGTTCTGGTCTTCCTCAAAGACCAATTTTAGTTCCCTAAGAGGAGGTCTCCAAAAGGCGCTTTAAAGAAGAGGTAATTACCGTTACCAATTCTTTCATCTTTATTTCTTCTTCCACTTCTTCTTCTTAGGTTGTTTCATTATGAAGTAATAACATCAGTATCACTCATATACTGATATGTTATTATAAGTATGAAACAACCCTATTTCACCATCTATCCATCCTACGGAAAAAGAAATCACCGCGCGTGCGTACGTACGGAATACCGTCTCCACGCCGTGGTGTAATCTATTTTCCACCACCACCTTACATGGATGGGTATAATTGTGTAAAGAATAACTATACATAGTTATTACAACATCATATTGATTCTGATATATTGTATAATCCACTCCAATTCAATTCAATATTTATGGAAATGATATCATCGCTCGTGCGTACGTACAGACTACCGTCTCCACGATGCGATGAGATTCATTCTCCATGTTAACCATTTAAGAATGATTATAAAGTATATATAAGAAATAATAATGAAATATATGACATTATAAAGCTACTGGATTTATATATATATATATATATATGTATTTCATCTACTTACTTCCATTCAAGACAATAAGGAAAGGAAAACAACGTTCATGCGTACGTACGGACTACCGTCTCCATGAACGGTGTTTTTCATTTCATTTATCTATCTATTATATATATATATATACTGAATATATATGATATATAAATCATATTTTATATTCTGGGCGTAATTAAATCATGATATAAGTAATAATAATGTCAAGAACAAAAAGTCAAAACACCTACGATAAATGAAACGATTTTACCCAAAACGCTTCTTTAACATGGAATTTACAAAAGAACGGGTAATATAATGTCATAAGTGAACCATATATGATATCATAAAAATGAATATGATTCTGTAATAAGTCAATGACATTATTTAAACCATTATACAGGAGCTTCAGACACGTACAAAGCAAATTGGACCTAAGGTAAGGGAAATATCACAATCTCATTTTTATCCGAGATTGTTTTTACTTTGGTATTTACTGGGGGGTATTTTATCATCCACATCCATGTTACCTCAATATGTAAAATTATTTCCATCCTTCTATAATAGTTTATATCCAATTTTACCCTTTTATGAGTTTTTTGTAAAAGATATGAAAGGAATCTTTTGTCGTTTTTCGTACGAGGTACTTTTTGACTTTTCCAACAAAAGTACGAAAAGAATGTTTTTTTTAACATATACGGCATGAATGGATTTTTAAAACATTATTTCCAAGAAGCTTCCTTTACAAGTTTTAAAGTTTATTTTTAATCAACTTAATTTAGTTTTAAATTGTTAGACATGTTAAGAAAGGAAAATGTTTTTGAAGTAAAAAGGATATTTTCCTCAAGAATGTAGTTCAAGTGTTTTATCAAAATTATTTTCCATCTAAGATAATAAAGGGTTCTGTTTTTATCCCTATTGTTACATTGATTTGATTATGTTTTGATGGAATTATTTTTATGAATTCTTTTATCATATATGAATTGTTTTATGATGTCATGATGTTTAAGATTCCCATTTTTATTACATGGGTTATGCAATGATGTATGGTTTATGATTTTGTGGCACACATAAGAATGGTATCATTATGAGATGGGTGGGACCTATATCTCCCTCCAATTCATTGGGTAAAGATTTTATATCTCATGAGATAGACATGGCTGGAATGGTAGGTTATACCGGTTCAGTGAAACAGGACTGAAACGAGGGTTACTCGATTCAGAAAGGGACTTTGTCCACTAAGATAGTCTTGGCAATGAGTCTTGACTAACAAGAAATGATTCTCTATGATTATGTGTGAATGCCACAAAGTTTCATGTTTTATGTTATGATTATTGTGATTACATTTCACTACCATGATTTATCCCATGTTATGAAATTATGCTCTCTTTTGCAGGCTATGATTTCCAAAATGTTATGTTCTTATGAATACGTTGTGATTGCTATTTCTTTTGTTTACCCTTACTGATCATTTGAGCTCACCCTTTTATGTTTTCTTTTCCCCAGGATATAAAGAAAGGTTTTAGGTAAAAAAAGGGAAGATCTTTATGGGAGATATTGAAGATCTTTCACCATGATTAGAGGATTACGTTCCGAGTTTCCAAAGTCACTAAACTATTAAGATCCTTGTATGTGTGTTTTTGTTATATACTAAGTATTCCGCAAAAGTAATGTAATGTCAATGTACGTCAAGATACGGGTCTCTACAATACACCTCTCTTCTCTCTAAAATATCTATTCGATTTATTTTGATGATTATTTTTTTTCCACTACCACTATGGGATAATTAATTTATTTAATTAATTTTAAATTAATATATTGTGCCTTTATTGATATATATCATGTTAAAATTAATAGTAATTCAATAAATAAATATTTATTTCATGGTATTTTGATCTTGTTGGATTCATGGATTTTGAAGGGTACAAATCCTGAATTAAATGTCATAAAAGATTAAATATTTTACCCCCAGGGACCTCATTACCTTCCATATAAATGGATATTTATTATTTGTTTATATTTATTATTTTATTATTTATTTAAAAAAAAATTTATTAGATTTTATGCAACAAAATTGGTTCAGGAGATACGTGGTTCTCACTTAACATTAATTCTTTATATTTCAATGATTTCATTAAATGATTAATAATAATATAAGTGATATTATTTTCTAATTCTAGAAGAATATGGAATGAATACTGCAAGAGTATTTTATGAAAACATTATGTATAAAATAGTTGTTTTTTCAAATTATTTTTCTTCAAAATGAACAATATCTACCTCTTCACTTCGTCACATAATTTCATGTTTAATAGAGATGGCCTATACCACTAGTTCAATTAACTCTAATATTGTTGTATAAAGGATATTAAATTTCTTTTTACTCCAGTGTCTTTATTTATTAAATTTTCTCTAAAATAATTATAGTTATGTTAGTATAATCTGATACTTCTATTTACAAATTTTGTTTATATACTATTACTTGTGAATCAAATGTGTTTTAATTATTAATATTTATTTATAATAGTTAATTATTTTCAATTAATGATTATTGAAATACGTGTTAATGAGTTTCATTAATTAATTACGAACATGTGAAGAATATATTAAAGGATTGGATAGTTTTTAATAAAATTTTAAATTTATCGTTCCTATTTAATTTTTTTTTTCTATTTTTACATTAACGATTTAAATATAATAATAATATAAAATAAGATTTCAATGATAATTTATTTTTTAATGGGGTTAATCCATCATAGAGCCTTTTTACATGTAAAAGTGAAATTAGGTATAATTCAAGAAATATTGATAATAATGAAAACATAATATAACCACGTTCAATGAAATTCATAGATCTATCAACTATGAAAAAACTGTTGAAAATGAAAAGCATGGATAGATTGAAGGAAAAGAGTTTTATCGAGTTTCTAATGATTAATAACAACATGCTTTTTAAAATAATGATCCTCAATATTCAAATTCTAATGACGTAAAATATTATTCCTAAAGTGATTTGGTTATAAGAACATACACGTCTATAGTAATGATTGTGTATTATTTTGGAAGAAATATAAAGTTTCTTCATAGTTTTGTTAAAGAAAGATGTTACTATATATGATGAATGAAAATTAATAAGTTGATTGATCTATAATGTGAAGAACTATGAAACCATATAAGTAAATTATGTATCACAATTTATTTATTAGACTATAATTTTTTATTATTGAATTAAAATGATCTAAAAATTATAAGGGAAAATTAGGATGAGAAACATATTCAATTAAAATTACAAAATTCTAGGTGATTCTAAATTGTGGAATAAATTTTATCAATTATTTCATAAATTTTGAAATCAAGATAAAAATCCCTAAGTTGGGTTACTCATATATAGAATGAACCAGTATCAACCCCTTTATTGAAAACCAAGCTTATTATTAATGTTATTTGTAACATAGAATATTTATCAAGAAGTATTTTATGATTTCAAAATAATTCATGGTGACATTAATGCTTTAGAGAAGAAAACAACATTAAGATGATATAGATGTTCACATTTAAACATTAATTAGTTATTTTAAACACTTATGGGAGGAAGGTAATTTTTTTTTTATAAAAATAAATATTTCCCATTGCAATAAATTATTATTATTACAATAAAAAACATACTAGATTATGGAAATATTTTATATATGCTATTATAGGGATTAAATATTTATTAATTTTCTAGTAATGTAAATCATTTTATAATCAAACTAATAGAGATAAATAAATATAAATGTGTCATAATTTCTTTTTAACACTCTTATAAATGAGTAAAATTCTATTTTATGTTTAACATGAATAATATATCCCTCCAGATGGTTTTTAAGTCGTTAATATTTAAAGACAATTAAAAACATTGATGTCATAATTCTAAAGAAAAAAAAAATGTAGTAATGAATTAAATATACATCTTAATTGATAAATATTTTACCAGAATCCATAATAGGGATATCATGAGATTCAACAAAAATTGAAATGATTTATATTAATTAGAAATTTTTTGATTGTGTTATTGAATCATTGTCCGATATTAAGTTCAAGATGATTGATTTTTTCAACGCATGATTGGACTCATTGTCAATGTGAATATTCCTGGAGATAGTGGCCACTACAAATATAAGATGAACCTAAATTCCCTTAACATTTTATACATTATCCAACCTGTAAAAAATGAATTATTTTTAGTACCTCCATGGTTTTAATGTTCCTCAAGATTATTCATCAAAAGTGAAAATTTTCTACTATTAGATTTGATGTTAAAATTAATAAAATTACTTTAATCTCATTTTATTATAGGATAATTCCAATTAATTTCATTCCATGAAATACAACCCATTAATTTTATAATTACTATCATGATGTTTATTTACTATTTATATTAAAATTTTAATGAATTGTTGGATTCGAATTCATTAATCAATTTAGACGATAAGGATGTTTATATAATTTTTATTCAAAACAATCTACTTCCAAAAGTATTTTGAAATAATTGTACATTAAATGGATCATTTAGTGAGATAAATTATTCTATTAGGTTATATATATATAAAAAATGTATTATTTTGAATGGTATGTGAGGATATTAAGGGTTACGTTAAGAATCCATATCAAAATGAATCGTCAATTATTGATATGTATATTTCAATTGTGGTTGTGGGTTTATATATTAACTAAATATCATTAGTGGATCACATCATATATCAAATATATTTCCATGAAATTGATAGTTTTTTTAAAAAATGGGATTCTTTTCTTGAAAATAAAATCATTTATATGTAACAAAATAAATAATTACCCATTATAATTATTAAATAACATAGATAATCCCCACACATATAAAAACTAATAATAATTGTTTAAAAAAACTTCAAAAAAAATATATAATTTTTTATTTAATGATCACAAACAATATTTTTTCTTATTGTTTAATGAGACTATGAATGGTATATTTTATGATTTTGAAATATTTATTTTTCCAGTTGTTGTTCCATGATTAAATGTGATTACATGGTCAAATAATTACATTACGGTCTATATATTTTATACCAATTACGTATACAATAGAAGTATAGTTTATAATTATAGATTATTGGAATTATTAAAAGAATTGAAAATTTAATGTGATGAAAATAAACTAATATCTTTGAAATGTTATTTTGATTGTGTTAATAATAATAAATGGAGATCAATTATTTTAAATTACATGTTATGGTGTTTAAATATAAATTCTAAGTTAGTAAATATATTTTTAAACACAATGAAATCCATAAGAAAATAGTAAATAAGAATATAATAGTTACAAATACATAAATTGTTTTGTGGAATCATGTGTGATTTTTTTTTTCATTTTTCCTTAACAATTAAATGTGGGGTGTTAAATCATTTAATTAGGAAAAAAAATATTACTCTAGTGAAGAGAAAAGTGTTGAAATTATTGAATAATGTGATATCACTATTTCAATGGAAATATTATTACAGTATATTAGTGATATTGTATTATAAATGATTTTTGTGCTATGGAATAATCTTGAGGAAGGAATTCGGGAAAATGATCCTTTACATATATCATAATATTAATAGTAACATATATTTAAAAAAAATTTATATTCAGAAACATTTAATAATTTTACATTATCTATTTTTTTGATTTTTTTACATAAGACACTTTTATTTAAAACTGAGATATATAGTTCAATCACTATAAGAATATATGGATATTTCTAGAAACCATATTTCATTATATGGATATATTCGGCTACCCTATTACAATATAAGGATATTTTAGCTTCCATATAGTTAAAAAAATAAATTTCATTTCATCCTATATGAAAATAATAAGAATTCCAAAAAATATTAACTTATAATGATAGTGAAAATAATTTAAAAGCATCCTAAAACAACATAACATTAAGAGAGCAATATTAAGTATGAATTTAAGTAAACATGAATTAATAACACCATTAAGGTGTAAAATTTATCTAGATTGACCTAATATATCTTGATGATTGAAATTTTAATATAAATGAGACCATAATATTTTAAATTTATTGAACTTGATAAGGAATTATGTAGTTAATTTGTTTTTATATATAACATATAAAAATTTTAAACTAAATTTTAATTTTATTTTATTATTTTTATAATATTATACTTATATATATTTTACCCCAAATCTATATAATTTTATGTATGATAATTTTTTAAACATTTTTTATAATTTTGTTAATAATATTAAAAATTGTTAGTAAAAAATTACTTAATTTAATTTTTTTAACAGATCATTTTGTTTTTTTAAAATTTTTATGTATCAGTTTTCATTTTCTATTGACATTTTTTGTAATATTTTTTGGTACGATAATGTTAGATCATATAACAGTGTAACTAAGAATTTCTGGGGTGGATCCTAGAAATTCATAATTGATGATACTCCCCATCCGTCTACAAGTGTACTTTTATTTCCACAATGAAATATAACATTTATCGGGTTGGTAAACATGGTATAACTCATTTAACTATATTATCACATTATCATATCTATGAATGGAGGATATTTTTTGTGTTTGATTATAATTCAAAATATAGGGATTTAAATTTGAAATAATGTTGTTGTTTTTTCTCGGATTTATTGATAAGAAGTAATAATTTAGATATCTAATAAGGGATATGTTTAAATTAATATAGTATGTCAGTTATTCATGAAAAATTTGGTAAGACCAATTGTTATTATTTTACTAATAATGACATGATTTTACAAATATATGTTATATTTTCATTTTATAAAAATGACATATGATATTTCTAAAAATAGATAAGTAAGAAATAAATAATTATGATTTGTTTCAAAGGGATGGAGTGATTTGAAATCAACCTAGACATAGAACAACATTTTCAGTGAAATCGGAAAAACAAAATACATTATATATATAGAGATATAATTCTCTAGATTATGATACATAGACATATTTTATATAAATTATGTGAAAGAAATTATATTTGATAAGTACACTGGGATTTTGTTTTTGACCTTTTAGAAAAAAATGGTCAAATTAAAAAAAATTTTGTCCATAATAAATAAATACTTATGATGTATTATCAAGATATGAAATCCAAAAAATAATACACTTTTATTTTATCTCAGGGTGGGTGTTTATTAACATTAAAAAAATACAATTAATATCATTCAAAATTGAAAGTTTTGTATTCATGTCAAGAAAATATTATTGCTCAACCCGCGTTGCTATTAATGAAAAAATGACGAGGAGATGATTGATTAAAATGGAAAATTATCTTTAATAGGAGATGAGGTAAGTAGATATGGTGATTATATAGAGTTATTGAACTCATTTGGACTCTATATTGTTTTATTCACTAAATAATGTTTCAAATATTCTATTCAAGAAACCATTGAGGACTAGATGACATTGTGGACATTCACATATATCCGTTGGAAGGATAATTCTACTAATTAATATTGAATCATGATCAACAATTTCACATATGAGAATACAAGGGATGTGTATCAAATTATAAAAATTGACTGTGATGATTACTCCACAATATTGGATTCATGTAAATGATTATTATAAGATTTAGAAGCTATATTATACTACATAGGTCTGATAATGTAATTGTGAATTATAGAAACAATAATTTTGAAGTATTACAAAATTTTAATGATTATTAGAGATGTGGGAACCACTCCACCACCACCATTAGTTCCCACTAATCATCCTCCCCAATATATCCCACTCATACACCACCTACTCCCCAATTTATCGAATATTTTGATTTATATGTTCAGTATCCCATGAATCATATTCTAACAAAATGGGAGAAACCATACATCGTCAGAATATAAATATGGATCATCATATGGTTATGAAATAAGATATTATATATACATTATATAAAGTACCATTCTATACAGTTCAGGACACTATAGTTGGGAAAATAATTAATACCTTCAATATTTGGCCACATAGACTTGTCCAATGTCATAAAAATGAGCTAAGAATAAATTTTCTCTTGTTTTTTATATACATGTTAACCATTATATAATTAATTAATATATATATATATATATATTATTGGAATATATTAATGGTAATGATTTTTTTGGAATAAAAAAATATTGAGAGGATCCATTGTATCTGAATACTACTTTTTCTAAGGGTTTGTGAAAATAAACAGCAAATTCATTTATGATTTTGGATTTTTATTCATTTATAATGACTTTTGATATTTTTTTCATGATATAAATATGGAATTTTGAAAATTATATATCATAGAGCTTGAAAATAAAGAGATTTTTGTATTAGTGAGATGCATGTCGATTCCATGTATGTTAATTATCATAATTATTTAAAATTTATAAATATGGTGAATTATTAAACATATCTTTTATATTAATAATATAAAAGTAAAGAAATTATATTTAGTATGGAAGAAATATTTTTATGGATTATTTTCACAAAAAATGTACTTCTCCAAAAATGAAGACCATAAATATTGGAAAAAGAAAAAAATATTCTGAAATATTTTAGAATAATGATACTCACTATTGTATGATTTCTTATGTTGATGGGTATAAATAAAAAGTTTCATAGAGTGTCACATCTCTACGATGATTAAAAATTCATATTAAATTTAATTTCTTATTATTAGACACTAATTTTTTTTAGTTTTCATTAGATGAGAAGTAAATGTATAGGTTGTGCTCCTTATAATGTTACATATAGTTAAATATTTAGTAATTATTAGAGATTTTATATTGATTAGTTAAATTATAATATATTATTATAACCTTTAATTTTTTTCCATATATATAATTTTCAAATAGGTCATGGTATTAAATATGAAATGAGATAAGAATAATGAAGGTAGATATAAAATATGTATATCAAAAGGTGAGTTCTATAGTTATTACAACATTCTAATCGAGAAAATAAATATTTCTTTTTAAATTGAACACATATTTGGGAATAGAATTTTCATCATCAGGATGGAATAAATGAAAGTGGATATTATATATTATGAATTATTTTTGATAAAATGTAAACTAGGATAATAATAAAATTATAAAATAAAAGAGTTTATTAGAAATGTATAATTTACATAACATAAAATTATAAAAATAATTCATCTTAATGAATTTTCTATATATTTGGACATTCTTTATAACTATATTATTTATAATAAATAATAGTAAATTCACATATGTGGATAATTCAATGGTAATTTTACATATTTGATTCAGTTAAAATTTATTTATAACATAAATTTGATGTAAACATATCAAATTGTATTGAAATAATTTGATTATATTAGTCATGTGAATATTTTTAATATATATGTATATATTATGTTGTTTGTTACATTATTTTTTTTGGGATTATGTTAATTTTCTATTTGACTATACTAACAAAATAAAAATAAATATAATATTTTTAAAACTTTTTCAAATCAATTTCTAAAAACAGAAAATAAAAATTCATATCATGTTAGTTATTTTAAGAAAATGTATTTCAAAAAAACCTTTA
Source organism: Viscum album (assembly GCA_963277665.1). Classification (NCBI taxonomy): domain Eukaryota; kingdom Viridiplantae; phylum Streptophyta; class Magnoliopsida; order Santalales; family Viscaceae; genus Viscum; species Viscum album. Next base: position 858,485,772 of record OY728152.1, on the reverse strand, counting down.
AAAATTATTTTTTAATACAATGATGTGAAGAAATCATCAAAAGTAAATTTCTTTTTTGTTTTTTGGAGATTTATTATTATAAACATCATAAAAAATAGTTTTTTAATTCAATTATAATTAATACTCTAAAAAAATCAGTTAGATGGTTTCCTAAAAACATTACTATACATGAATGAATTTAAACATAGATATATTGACGCTAAAAACCATTTTTTATCTATTTTCTTGTGTTTTTTTAATAATATTTTATTTAGATAAAATTTGATACATTATAATTTATATCTTTTAACCCACTAAAAATTTGGATTCCAATATAATAATCAATTAAATGAATCTAATTCTTAATTATGATAATATATACGCTTAAATTAAAAATTAAAATACCTTGAAAAACCTAATTCAAGGAAAAATGAATTTTATATATTAATTCTTATAAATTTAATTTAATATATATTTCTAACTATTACATGGTTGGTAGACTATTTTTTCAATAAATAAAAATTAAACTTTTAAAAAATAATCCTTATAAATTAACATTTCATTTTCAAAAATAATATTTCATAGCCTGTGATAAAAAATAGTTAGGAACATATACGTTTATGTATTTAAATTCATATTTTATTATTATATACGATATAATAAGGATTAGAAAACATTTACATATATGTAATTATATTAAAAACAATTAACTTTCATCATTTATCATAATTTAAATATTTGAAATTTTTATTTGTTATAAAAGAAAAATATATACAATCAAATGAATTTTTTAAATAGATAATTTATTTATCTGGGATTATTTTAATTTTGATTCATCATAGAAAATTGATTATTTAATGGATGTTAATAAATTATATTACTAATAGTTCTTGCAAATTTTTTAACACCATATTTGATATAGTTCACCACAAAGAAATAAATTTTATGAAAATAGTATATAAAAACAGGCCAATTGGAAAAAATTTTATATTAAAAAGTTAACTAAAATATATTATTTCAATAAAAAATAATTTATTTTATTTCAAATAAACTGTTTAAAATTATTAGGAATATTTTTAAGATTTAACTAAACTTTTGTATATTAACAATATTCATGTAATTATAAATTGGCAACAACTTAACTAGTATTTTACCAAACAACTATATAAACTTTATATTGGTTATATAATGACTATATAACCACATTTCATCCTATAATATCATTCTATTCTAACATAATATGTAAAATTATCATTTTTATAGATTTCATTTTAAAATTTACGACATTGTTTCTCCTCTCGTGTAGTATTTTTTTCATTATAGAAATTTTTCACTAATAGTTATTCTTAATGGTGGATATGATCATACGAATATGTGATTAATATATTTACTATTAATTTATATTTACTATTACATTTTATTACATTCCCTTTTAACAGATTTAATCATCACTATAATGATACAGTATATGGTATAAAATACTTAGTATCATGCACATATATTGAACTATTAAATTAATATTTCATAATTTATTTTAATTTTTTTAATTATTTTCTATGAATTTTTTGTGTCAATAATATAATCAATATTTATTAAAAAATAAAAAACATAGGAATATAAATTTCAAGGATAAATCTCAGAGGTTACATGTTTTGTGTGATTAAATATTCTTGGTTTAAATTTCATGATTATTACTCCAAATTATGGGGATCATTTTATAATTTTTATGAATTGATATAGACATTTAGTGTAATTAATGATATTTAATATTATATCTCAAATCATTAAATAATTATATTAATAATGTTATGAATATATATATAACATCAAAATTATATTATATGAATATATCTATTATAAAATATTTATACTATATTTGTTTAAAATTATTCTTCAATATATAATTATTTCCATCCTAAGTGGGAAATAACCCATCATGCATGACATGGTGGCAAGGCTTGAGCCCCTGACAAAAGCATGATAAGAGAAAAATGACTACCATTATATGACAATTTTTCCTAGTTATTTATACCATATTATATTTTTCTATTTCATGTAATAAATGGTATAATATAACTAAATTTTACGTTGTATTCTTTTAAAAATGTTATTCCCAATTCATGAATTTTTTATGTCAAGTTTAATGGTTTTATGTTTTACTATTACATGGTTTTTATTTTTTATGTATTAAAAAAAATATAAAATTATTTGACGTCCTATAAATGGGAATTTATATAATATTTATTAATTTATTTCTTAAAAATAATTTTACTAAGGTAATGAATCAATATATGGTTTTAATTTAGAAAATAAAACAGGTTTTATGGTAATGAAATTTGTTTACATGAATTACATTTTTTATTTAGATTTATAATTTATATACTTCAAAAATTTTATTTGATTAAAGGTTCTTAATATCTGTATTAAGAAAATATAATTTATTTAAGTTTTAATTTTTCATTTTTTTCTAAAATATTTTATTTCGATGAATATTTAAAATACTTATTTTTATAATATCCAACAATAACGAAATAAATATATCTTATGAATGAATGAAAATTTTATAAACATATTTTCTCCACAAAATATTAACATAAGTTGTAAGATAATTAATTTAAAACATTTATTAATTTATAAACCTTTTATTTATAAATTTTTACTCCTAAGAAATATTTTCTTGGAATTAAAAAATATTTTAAATTATATACTTTTAATAATGTGTCTCAAGGATTCCATTAACTATAGGCATGGTATTAATGTGAAATAATATTAATTTATTTTGTAATATACCATAATATTTTAATAAATCATTTCATATCTGAACTCATAAGCCTTAAATATAATATAAGTAAATACTTTTCTCCAAAAACCCTCTCACTTGTTTTTATAAGCACCCACATTCATTATTTTCTCCTAATTATCAAAGTCCATAAATATGAGAAAAATATACCATAATACCTTTCTGCTCATCCTTCACCAAATCACTAATAATCCATACATGATACCCCACCCCCTCTAAAGGTTTTAAGATCGATCAAATGAATGTGAATATAGATAAAATACATAATTAATGTTCATTGTGATTTGGACATTGGAAAAAAATTATATAAATTTATTCAATGGATTTTTAACTTAAAACTATCATATTAATAAGTAATTATTAGCTCAGTTTTGTTTCTTTTAGACATATGAAATTTTCACTATATTTTTTATTCTATGTGGGGGATTTACATCCATATATATATATAGTATCATTGATTATGTGATATTAAATTAGTTTATAAACAATTTTAAAATTATCTTCTTCAATTTTCTTATGTTCAAAACAATTAACATAGTTTTAATTGGTTTTTAAAAAAACCAAGTTTAAAATTATATTAATAAAATATTATAATTCATAGTAGTTTTTTTAATTTTTTTATATTATTATATATATATATATTATAAATTATTATTATAAATATACCAAAATCATTAAATTGGTTTTCAATGGGAATGTTTATAAAAAATTACATTGGGTAACTTTTAACACTTTTTTCCAAAGTGAGAATGATTTTTTGTCACAAAAAACATAAACTGATTTTACACTCTTACTTACATTCTTAATTATAAATATTTGTGTACACGTTTCATATATTTTCAAAAAATATAATTTTATTTTCGTTTAGGGAATTTTTTGTTTTTAAATATTTTTAAAACAAGATGATATATTAGCCATTTTTATGTGATAATAAAAAAATTATTTGTTTATTGGATGAAATTCCCATTTTTTTATAATGAAATCTCTTTATTATGAAATTTAATGTTTCAGAAACAAGAGACTTTTGAATTATTTATGAATGTGGGAAAAGAGAGTAAACTGAATCACTCATTCGACTATATCGATTGTGTGATTGGAATTTCTATTAAATACAACTAATAAATACTGTGAAACAATGATATTAATTGATATATTTCACTCCAATGAGAGTGTGAATATAGATAATTATTCTTTTAAAGAGATAGAGTAAATTAATATATGTTACCCATGAATGAAATTTTGAATAATTTGGTTATGTGATTCCACATTGAATATATGGTTCCCCATGTTTCTTACATGTCTTTCAATGTTTGAAATTTTATTTTCAAAAAAATGCCTAAAACCCCACCACCTAAAGATACAAAAATGAGTAGAGATTTAATGTTTCCCCCTATTTCACACCTCTATTAGTCCACGTGATAGAGAGTAGCTGAAAGGGTATAATAATATCATGTATGGGATGCATTACCCTTTATAATATATGTATAATATAGAGATAAGATGATTCATTCACAAAAAACAAAAATAATTAATTTATAAATGAATGAAAAAAACCATCACACTTGCATGTATAAATAAAACTAATATTGATAATAGTATTGAATGTAAATACCCAAATGAATATCTAGAGCTGCGAGACAACAACTATCATGGATCTGAACTAGTAATGTTAAACATGTTCCACGTAAGACTCATAGAAACATGAAAATAGTTTTATATACATAAGCTTCGAATAAATGTATACTAAGAAGGGAAAACAAATATTTTAATTTACATGTGAATGAAAAATACTAATGCATGTGGGAAAATATAAAGAAATAGATCCTATAAAGGTATAATACCTATCCCAATCCCACCAAAGAATACCCACCAAATAACACAAACCATGTATTATAATATAATTGGAATCACCACAATTGGTGCACCCACACCACTTTCCCACTAGTATTCCACTCTCACACCCAAAATTGTGTGTCCTTGAACTCCCATCACTTATATTTAAAGAACCCACCAACAATCATGGTTCCAAAACATATTTCCCATAGACACCTTGACTCACCACCCAATAAGCACAACCACAAAAAATCTCACCCAAATAAACATGTTCCTCATCACAACTACATCCAATACCATAATATAAGGGTATCATGATCAAGTAGGACATAAACATTGTTCACTCCTCCTTCCTTGATTGTACCACAAAATATTGTTTCAAGTAATAACAGTCATATCAAATCCTACCCAAAATCACCCAGGCTAACACCCAAAAAGCAATGCCACCTCTCCCCAAAACAAACACATGGCCTCTCACACCTCACCCAAAAACACATGGGCTAGCCCTAGTAACAAATATTCCACTATTATAACATCAACCATAATATGTTGTGAAATAAATACCTCATCCAGAAGAAAGTGTTTGAATGGTAAGGTACCCAGTCATCTGTACTCCTCACTGGATTTCGAGAAAAACATCCCTACATGAATATGCAGGTGTCATCATAGAGTCTAAATGTGCATGGGGTGTGTATTGAAATTAAAAGGGTATATATTTATATATACAGATAATATATATGAATCTCGATCAACTTATAGGTTCACTAACTAACTATCTAAATAAAAATATTTTCACATTTCTACCAAATATAAATGTATAACAGCACACGAGAAGATGGAACCTCATTCTATATTTCCAAAAAAATATATTTAATCATTCCATTATTTTAAATATTTATCAATAATAAATTAATACACAACCCACCGAATATTATTTTATTTACCTCATTCATCTCATTATCCAATCCAACCAATATCATTTCCAACATTTTCAAATAATTATTTATTATTTCATTAATACTCATGGAATCTAGCACAAAGAAAATACCACCTAAGAAGCCAAAAATATTGGACCACCAACCACATCACTTCCCCAAACTAATGGATACAAAAACCAACTTTACTCTCGAATATCTTCTTCAAGCATACCACCTAGGCACCCTATAATGAAAAAACCACAATCCATCAACCCCATATTCTTTATAGTGACTCTGATTTTCATACATTACATTACATCATTTTAATGATAAAAAAAATACAAATATAAAACATCGAAGATCCATAAGTTTAAAATAGTTTGAAAACTATGACAATACATATCATTTACAACATAAAATATAAAAAATATATTTAATTCATTATTCTCTAGATTCTTATTAGATCTTGACTTCTACATAGTACAAGTAGTCACTAGAGGATTAACATCAAAAGGGGGTTATCTAAAATCCCATTAAGAAGATATATAAAACCATGAAACAATATAACATGGGCTTACCATGGCATCATCATCGGAATCATGTGAAAAAAAATTAGATAATAACATGGAATGTGGAAATGTATAGAAATAAATCATCATCTATTATTGGTCAACTACCACACATAGTTGGGATCAAATATAGCATCATGTTCTTGCATACTTCTCCTTTCCCATTAGGTTCATCACATTACCCAATGAGTAGGAGCGCTATATAAATAGAGGTTCACCTATGAAATTATATAAATAAAATTATCATTAATTTGACATAGAACATATATAAATATTGAACATAAAACAACCAATGTAATGTAATGAGATTAACTACATAAATCATACATTAAAAAACACTAGGGTTCCCAATTGAACATGGAAATAACAAACATGATACAAGGTCCATCAAACATGAGCGAGAAGTAATATGTGTGTTTTTCAATGAACTGTTCTTTTTAAAAACATTATGTCTGAAAGATACAACATGAGAAAAAATTTATATCCCAAAAAATGGTATAATAATGATGAAGATATTATTTTTATGTAATATTCATGTTAAAATGGTGCGAAAGAGGGAAAACCCACAGAATGAATGTTGGGTTAGAGAATTCCCTTTCCATGTATCTAAATGATTTTATTACCTTACTATCTTATATAATAACATTAAATTCATTAATTTACAATTAAATTACCTTTTATAAAAGAATATTATTTACTATGGTTTTATTATGATCTCTTATTGTCCTTTTAAGGAGTTATAGAGGTTAAATTCATTGTTCGATAATGTTTATTTTCTTAGTTTTCATCAACAATTCACTAATACACATGAATGGAATTTCATATATAACATGGATAAAAATCCACAATTTATATTACATGTTATTAATGATCATACTATAGTATAAAGTATCATATAATGATGTTGGTTATAAACCAGGTGGATGAATAATTTGATAAAATTTAATGATAATTATTTTAGGTTGACTTGGGTATTTTTGGGATCACAATGAATATGTTTTATTTTATGATTTTGGTATTTTGTACAATTTTTTTCCAAGAACATAATTATTTTTAAAAAATACATTTTAAACGCATTTTTTCAAAAATTTATTGCTATTACTAACATCCTTGAAGAAGTTTATGGAAAATGGAAGTTTATTTTCCACAATAATGGTAAATTAACACATCACGAGGAATGATTTTATTTTAAGAAAAATAAAACATATTATGGGATGAATTTAATGAATAATATTCCCTTATAATGATATGATATCATTATATAGATCATACTAGAGTTATCATTAAATTTGGATCATAGAAGCTAAGGATAAGAGAAGAAATGAAATGAAATTTGAATGGAATTTGAATGAAAAGAGAGATAGAAATCAACTCTTTAATATATCATCCATGAGAGCCTCTATAGGGGATATGTTTTGGGATTTAAATGAGACTAATGGATGATGGCTATGGGGTGGTGATTAGGATAAAATTTGTGCAGAATTTGGGGAAGACATAAGGCTTGAGAGGCATTAGGAAATCAACTTTTGGGTTGTGATATTTATATTGTAGGTGAGGGGGTTTCCTAAATGTTATAATCATTAATTTATTATTTCTCAACAAGGAAAACAATATATATGATTGTATGACTAAATATAGTAAATTGGAAATTTTAGTTCTAACTAATGACCATTTACATCATCCATGATTCATGCATGATGTATAAATTCAATTATATAGCATCGTTTTTTATATTATATAATTTCATTGTTCACAAAAAAATAAATTATTTCAAAAAAAAATTAAAAAATTAACCATAAACGTTAATTGATGTATATAATCTAAAAACGAAATCCATTTTTAGAATATAATTTTCTATATATGAGTAATTTAATATTAAATTAAAATCAAAATTTAAAGGAAAAATACAAAATTATAAAACTAAACCTACATTTCATACATTATGAAAAATTAATTAAGGTCACATAAAACATTCACACAATCATATGACATCAATATATTTTATTTTGGAATAAATTTTGTAAAAATAAATTTTCTTTTAAATTAATTAATTAATGATTAAATTTTCGTGACCTAAAATAATACCAACACTAAAATATAATTAAATCACATTGCCACTTATAAGATAGATAAGTTTAATTTATACTATCATAGGTATGGTTCTTATTTAAGTGTATAATTTATTATTAATAAGGGTCATATTACTATTCATATAGGTAACAGTACTATTGATAATGGTGTGTTACTGCTTACCCAAAATGATGATTTTCCTATCAAAATCCAAACATCATACTGATCAAAACTGTTAAGATTATATTTTTGAAATTGAAATCACAAAAGTGTAAATATAAATTATAATGGTCATATATAATTTATTAGTTATTTTATGTATGATGTGGTATTGGGTTTCTTAATGTTATTTTATGTGACATAATTATACGAATTGAATTAATATTTCTAAAGTATTGGGTCATTATATTCTTCATATATATTGAAAATCCCCCCATATCATTTTAGGTAAAAAGGTGATGGTACTCCTCCTTCATCTCATACTCCAGTTCCAAAGAAGATACTTCATACATATGGTTTCACCAAAACATATCAACAATTTTGGTTGTCTTGTTGCGTAAAACCTTATCTATATGGTATATAATCATTATTGGATACTCCCCATACGATATACCATCCTGTAGCTGTACCACCTCATAGTTATGTACATGTAATGGATTTAGTATGTACATCTACATGAGGGATACATGAAACACCTAATGAACATCAACCATATTTGTAGGAAGTGAAAGATGATAGGTGTGGACTCCTATGAGGTTATGTATATGAAAGTGGTCAATATATTATGGGATAACAATACCGCTCCTTCAAAACCCCATTACTCTCTTCCATAGTGATATTAAAAGAACACATTACCTCCAACATCGAATTTCAAGTCCCTTCAATGGTTTTATCTATTTCTCTTCTGTTGAAACCACATAGTGTTGATAAGTTTTTAGACGACTTGAACCTTCTCTATTATCCACGGTATAAGATCAGGTCCATGTATCTATGTTTCCTTAACTTCATCATAACTACTTGTAGTTTTACCTCACTTCCAATATATACCTTCATATGGATCTATCTGAATACTCAAGTGTAATCTACTTCTATATAAGAACTCAAACAAATGGAGATACTAATCTCAACCACCATTGAATTATTGTGAGTAGGTTCCGAGCATTTCATCAAGTGTCGGAATAGTACTTTATGATTGGCCATCAGTTTTCGGGGTGATAGGCCATACTAAAAGTCAATTCAATACTTAATTCATATTGAATAATCAACTAGAATCAAGATGTGAAATTTGGATCATCATCAACGATAATCAAGAGTGAAACCCCATGCTGTCTTGAAACATCCTGAAAATATATATATTCATGTTTTTCAAATAATATATCTTCCCAAATTGAGATAATATGAGATGTCTTGGTGAGTAAGTCCACCACAACCCATATCACATTATTTTATTTGGATTTCTTTGGGATACCTATGATAATGTCTATTGTGACGTTATCTCATTTCCAAATGGTTATAGGTGAGTGTTTCATCACCCCTTGGGAATTTGGTCTCTCTACACTATCTTACTAACATATCAATCAGCTTAAGATAAAACCAATATTCCCCATCTTCATATTTTCCCACCAATATTGTTCTCGAAGATAACAATACATCATGGTATTCTGTGGATGTATATAGAATGTTGAGCTATGTTCATTGTCCCATAGATCCTTCTTTATCCCCGGTGAAGAAGGAACCCAATGATGCATTCCAAAACAAATCACTCAATAATAATATATATGGACCTCTTGCATAATCCCTTCCATTACGACATTCACCTTCTTTTGTAACATTAGAGCATCCCGTTGTACCTTATAAATCATCTCCTAGATAAATTTTTATGAAATTAGTAGGGAAACATGTGATTTATTTAATTCAATTATGATTTCAAAATCCATCCTATACATATACATAAGGAGAGGTTCATTATCAATCCTAAACATTGATATAGAATCATGTTCATATTTTCTTAGAGCATCATCAACCTTGTTTTACTTGCCTCTATGATAGTGAAGAGAGAAATAGTAGACATTGATTTGATCTAACCATAATTTATGACGAATGTTGAGCTCTTTTTTTGTGAATATATACTTTAGTCTCTTGTGATTAGTATATATATCACTCTTCTCATCATAAGGCTAGTGAATCCATATTTTCAAGGAAACAATCAATGTAGTTAGCTCTAGATCATGTTTTTGGTGGTTCTACTCATGAATCATCAACCACCATGAGGAATAGCATATACAATTTATCATTTTTCATGATTATACGACCCAAAATATTATTGGAATCATAACTGTATCCGATAAAATGTTACCCATTTTCTAGTAATGTGAGTAAATGATTACTGATTTGTCTTATCATTATCACCAGGATGGATCCCTCACATTCTTCCTTCTAGATATAAATTACCCCTTTCCTTACTAACATAGTTAGTGGGCCTGAGAAATATGCGAATCTTCTCACAAAACACTTGTAGTACCCAGATAATCTAGTAAAACTACTGATTTTTGTGACACTAGAGGGTCTGGGAAATTCATTAGTTTCCTTTGTTTTTATAGGTCTATAAAAATTCACTCACTTTTGATCACATGTCTCATGAACGTGAGTGGCTTCATCCAAATGTAACACTCGTTGATCCTGGCATACAACATATACATTCTCAATGTCTCCATCACAAGACATAAATGTTCTCTATATTTCTCATTTCTAATATAATATATTAGAATATCATTTATAAATAATACCAATTTTTTGATGTAATGATTGAAGACTATATTTATCAAATCCATTAAGATTGCAGTTGCATTAGTACGTATGAAGGGAATCTCTAGAAACTCATAGTTCCCAAAACATTTATGGAAGGATGTCTTCTAAATATCATCCTTATAAACATTTATCTGATGATATCTATAACAATGATCCACATTTATGATGTATTGAGCTCCTCTTAGCAGATCTAACTAGTCATTAATCATTAGAAGAAGATAACTGTTAATAATGGTGATCTTGTTGAGTTCCCAATAATCGATACACCCTTGGATTGATCCATCCATTCTTCTTCAAAAAGATCACTAGCACACCCCAAGATGATTCACTATGGCTTATGAACTATTTTTACAAATTCTACTGTAACTACTTCTATAAATCCTTATATTATATAGGATCTATCATATATGAAAACATTGAGATAAGAGTAGCTATGGGTTTTAGTTCTATTGAGAACTCTACCTACGGATCTGGGGGATGTCCTGGTAACTCTACAATAAAAACATCACTGTATTAACTCATGATATTATTTTTTTTGGGTTCCCAGTTTCATTTTACACAACCATTTAAGTGTAGTATGATTCTTCACATGGAACCAACACCCACCCCATTGAAGGATTTTCCATATGAGATTCAAGATCTTTCGAGAATTTTTAGATGAGCATGGGATGGTTTGGAATATGAAATGATATTTCATTTTATCCAAAGTTGATATGGTCTCTATATAAAAATATACAATTGATTCCCATTATAGCATCAAATTTGACAATGGGATGTATCACAAGATTCTCCATAAGAATCATCCAACAAAAGCCAACAAGATAAGATTCAAACACTTGGGTTTCAATGATTTCACCAATTGGTGTTTTTATAGATTTCTCTAATTCGTGGATTGGTAGATTCTATTCAATAGTTCTAGAAAACAAAAAAGATATAATTTAATGTTTATAACCATAATAAAATAAGGCATTTTAAAATATTTTTGGAATAAGATGTGTACATTGTATAACCTCATTTTTTGGCTCAACATCCGATGTGGTGATGGAATAAACCTTCCCATGATCCTTTGGATTTTGTGGAAATACAATTCATTAACCTCGAGAGCACGAGGTTTAGTGCACTCTCTTGAATAATTCCATTTCTCCAAATAGTTATAGAATTTGGCCATGGGTGGTTCTCTACTTTGCTCAACCATGTTATCCTTCCTTCTCATTCCTTTTTGAGACTCTTGAGATTTGTGTCCTTCTATCCCACACTAGAAGAATTTCAATATAACATTGATGAAATTACTCTAATGCCTCATGCCGCTACTTTTAAATTTGTGTGATTATGTTTTCTTTCCACCTTTTTCATTAGATCCTCTGGCATGAAACTCCATCATTCGTTTATTATCACCATAGCTATATGAAAATTCCCCAAACTCTATCTCCAGTTTGAGAGCACTATGAACAAATTATTCAGAACTCATAATGTATTTAATTGAAATATCCTTTAAAATGTATGGTTTTAATCCACTAAAGAATATATGTATTCTTCTATCAATATTGATAACATAACCCATATTGTATTATGGAAACCTTGTGAAATTAGCATCGGTTGATGTGATAGACTCTGCATTATTTTTTTCCTCTATGAATTCTCTATCCTTTTCATATGAAGAGTTTATTTTATATAAATGTTATGAAACATTATCTTAATGTCTCCCAACTGCATCTCTTCAATTTCATCTCTCAGCTAGGTGTACTTAATCAAATCCAACCATTACCGACCTGTCCTTCAAGATGATAAACCACTAGATTCACATTTTATATAAAAAAATAGTGAATCTTAGAAATGAATGTCTACATTTAGTTGACCATGTGTTGGAAAACAATACGATCATAATATCTGCTAAACTTTGGTGGTCATTTCCATATAAATCTCCCGATAACTGGTTTATCCCTCTTAGGTGAGGGATGAAATTCCATATTAATCATGTTTTTATTCATAAACATAGACAACTGGTTATGCATCACAATATTTTTTTGAACTCCACCTCCCAATGATCTGGGTATTTCATTTGGTTAATCGTAACATTGTCCCTTGCACATGTTGTCATACTACATTCTCCTGGTTCCCCCATTGTATAAAATACAAAAGGGTAGAACAAAACACAAGTCATAAATTCCTAAATAAATGCCTTATTACCTTTTTATAATTAACACTAATAGAATATATTAGGTGATAAGTTTGATTATCATGTATTCATGTGTGATTACATATTCATTGTCATATAATAGGGCATTTAACTTTGGTTCTCTAATACTAATTTCCAAATTAACTAAACCATTCCTTAATACCCACTGTAGATACCCTTCTTTTCTTACACTACATTTAAATAATTTTAATGATAACCAATATATAAATATTACACATGAAGGATCCAATTCTTTTTTGTGTATTTGGAATAATAGAACCATACATAACTTTTACAAAATAAAACATAATCATTTATTTAATTCATTTTTCTCTGTCTTCATATTGGATCGTTAATTCCCCTTATTAAAAGTAGTCACCAGAGGATATACATCAAAAATTGGTGATCTAAAATCCTAGTAAATGGATAGATACTAAAACAAAATAATTTTTAATGGGGTGACCATAAAATAATTATCATAATCATGAGAATAATAATAACATAATACCATGGAATGTGGCAATGCATAGAAATGAAAAATCATGAATTAAAGGTCAACTATGACACATATTAGTGAATATATATAGAACCCTATTCGGACATTCTTCTCTTTACTCATGACGTTCTTCGCATTACCCAATGTGTTGGAGTGCAATATAATTATAGAAAAAACATCTCACATCAAATCATTTTCATTATGCTATATAATTCCAGGTGCACACGTTAGATTATAACATTTACTTTATCATGCATTCCAAATAGAACACATATCAATATTGAACATAAAAAGACCATGGAATGGAACGTGTATCAATTCAAAAATAATAAATTTACAATATTTAGGATCCCAAATGAATGAAGGAATAACATACATGATATAAGGTACACCATCCTTGAGTGAGTAGTAAAATGTGTGTTATTCGAGAAGAGTTATTTTGGAAATCATTATGTTTGACGTGAAAACCTATGTAAAACATGTATATCCTATCAAGGGTAACATAATTATGAAGAAAATATTCTCAAGGTATATTCAATCTAATAATGGACAGCAAGAGGGAAAACATGATGAATGAATATTGGGTTCAAGAATTCCCCTTAACTTGTTTATCTACACTTTATAATCCTTAATGTCATATATAATGACATTATATTTAGTAATTAAAAGTTATATAACATTTTATAAATGAATATGAATTATTACGGTTTTTTTATGTTCTTTTATAGTCCATTATATGAGTTATATAGTTTAAATACATAGCATGTGACTGTTCTTTTTCCATGTATTCATGAATATTTCACCTATACACATGAATTAAAATCTAAATAGAACATAGATAAGAATCCATAATTGATATTATATGTTATTAATTACCATCTAGGTGTTTTAATGATCATATATTTAATTTTTTTAAGTTCCATGAGCATAATCGTTATATATAATTTAATGATAACAATTTTAGGTTAATGTGGTCAATTATTGGATCAAAATTACTATGTTTGATATTATCATTTATTATTATTTATAAAACATGTTTCTAGAATATAAAATGTTTCAGAATAGACATATTACCATCTTTTTTCAACCATTTAATTATTTAATTGAGATTCTTGAAAATGATGAAGGAAAATGGATGTACATTACACATAAAAATGGAAAATTAACAGATCACATGCATTAATTTTTAAAAAAAAAAGAGATATATAGGGTGGATATTAGTGAATAATATTAAATTAACATGATATAATTATATTATATCAATAATAAGAGATTTATCATGAAATTTGGATAAGGGAAGTTGAGAATAAAATATGAAATGAAGTGAAATTTGAACTGAATATAAATGAAAAGAGAGAGAGAGAAATAACCTCATGAATATATCTTCAATGAGAGTTTCATTATGGGAGAGGTTTTGGTATTTTTATGAAGAGAAGGGTTGACAATTATTGGGGTGGATACAAAGATAAAATTTTATTAGAATTTAAAGTAGGCCTATGGCTTGAGAGGTGTGGGGAAATGAGGTTGTCACATATCACTCATTCTCAAATAACCAATACATACATAAAAATAATGATTTAACATCAATGTTTATTATAAATCATTCATTTTTAATCATTAATATGTAATAAACCATAAATATATCCAAATAATTGACCATATAAACCATAATGTTTATAAATAACATTAATAAATTCCAAAAAATGTAAATCATTCATTCTCATATAATTCATCATATTAGACACAAGTTTTACCAATATTTATTCAATAATATCATTTGTTACTATTAATTCAATAAGATAACTCCTTAAAAGGGTTGTCTGTTACTCTAAACGTGTGGTAAACCTCAAACATATATTCCCATGATGGTATCCATCATACCTAAAATAAAATTATATAAAATCATACCAATTTAAAAGGATTTCAAAACCATACTAGGATACTATGTTTAATAGACCAAGGCCATCACTCCCAAATCTGGTTAAAAAATAAAATAATTACATTTATTTTAGTAATACTCACAAATGTGGCCCAATTCGTCCCATCCAAAATATAAAAAATTAAACTGAAATATTAGAGAACTTAAATCCTTGATAAACGGTTAGGTTTTTTTTCTTGAAATATCTTAAAAAGCGGGTTCTTAAAAAACTACTTCATAATGATCATCATCATCTCCCATTATTCCTATATTTTCATATTCCATGACATGTCTTCCTTATATCCATTAATATTCCCCAAAAAATAAACATTTGTAATCATAAATAATCTAGATTCATTCATAATATCCTAGTAAAATATTACATAATAATGTGTAATATCAGATTCATATAAAGTATAAGCATGTGATATATCAATTATTTATCATATAAATGAATAATGTAATCAAAATGGTATATTGTAAACTATATAACAAAAAATATTTATACCAAATCTGATGAATGTCATAAAATATAGTAATGTAAAAAATTATAGAATTTCAAAAGGAATGAATCATAATATTAAGACATCATCATAACTCAACAATAAACCATATGTTCATGTCCTTAATGCATGTGTGTTTGTGTGTGACAAAATAATATTTATATAAAACATTTCAAAAGTCATGGTTATCTACCAAGAAAATCAGATAAAAAATCATCACCAATTTATCTTTCTAGATCCAGCACATCAACATGCTTTCCATAATTGATCAGTCACATAGACATGTTTCCCACGAAGGAAAAATTATTTAAAATTGTTTCCCATTATTATATGTTTATGTATAATATAATAACAAATGCATTCGAGGGAGATGTAAGTCCAACCAATCATTAGTTATAATCTAACCACTATACAGGGCTATAACATAACCACTACCACATAATGAAAACTAGACATATGTGAGCCACAATATTATAGTAAATTCATTAAATCAAATAACATGAATATAAATAGTTTTAATATACATTCTATATAATAATAACCCATTAAAGAGAAGTTTTTTTTTGAAAGAAATATCATTTTTCAATCATAAAAATAAAGAATATTTAAATATAGTGATTGTGTAATTTGTTGATTATATCCCCAGTAAATTTTATTTATAATTATAGGATTTCATGATACATGACAAATAATTTTGAAAAATTAAATGGAATAATTATTGATAAGGATTACTAATTATTTTTATAATAACTTCTATTGATAAAATTATTATCAGTTATCAATGAATTTTTTAATTGAAAGTAAAATATTAAAGGATGTGTCAAATAATTGAGGACTCATAATGGTGGGAAATGAACTTTTATTGTTTCAATTTTAATGTCCTTCCAAATAATTGTTAAAAAATTAAAAAATTAACATATTTTAGAAACAATTGTTTTTGTTACAATTCATTTTGTAAAATTAAAATATCAAAAAATATTATTTTTATTTCTAGTATAATAGTAAAAAAAATAAAATACATTTATATGATAGGGACATTGAAGAGAAATATTTTATCACAGATACATATTCATAAACAATCATGAATAATGATAAGACTGGAAAATAAGCCCTTACAACAATGGTATAATTGAATAAAAATAACGATGAAAGAAATAATATTATTTGGTTATGTATATAACATAAGTTACATGAAATGTATGATAATATTCATTAATTTTCAGTATTTACACTATATAAAAGAATCTTGTAGAGTACAAGGAATGTGTCCCATAGAAATAAAATATATACAAACGACCCATACCCTATGTGTAAACTGCTTTTACATGTTGGATCATACTTTCTAAATAATATATAATTATTAAAAATATAATACACAACAATACTCATATATGTTTTATAATATATGATTAACTTATATCTTGGTATCACCCATTTGTTATTACTTCATTATTAAAATAATAATTCTTTGTGATAACTTCTTCATTTAAACTTATGCTTTGGTTTGTATAGTTTTGGTCCTTTAAATTTGATAATGGATTTGTCATATTTGGATTGTAAATAATGATATAAATATAATATATATTCATTCTATTCATAATTTTTTACATTTATAAAAAATATTTATAGAAAAAATGAATTACACCAATCTGGGAGACGGTTGGTCGTATGTACACTTGAATTTTGTTTTCATTTTTTGATGGATGGAACAAAATAAATGTAATTAATAATTCCATATTTATAATATCATTATTGTATTATATATTTTCATCAAATTTATCCTCATTACAATCAACGTATGATATAAATTACAAACTATTGATATCGCTTGTGGGATATAGTTGTCCCACTAATGCACGAGTGACATAATTATTATCACACGATTTATATAGTAAAAAATTAGATATTATATTTTCTTTATATTAGTATAAATATGTCATAAATATCATATACAACTACAAAAACCATAATAATAACTACACATGAATGATGGTGATAAAAAATTATTTCTATTTCTTTGAGGATATATTAAGTCATTTATATGCAAAATTGATCCTTTCACATATGATTTGATGGAACAAGGGTGGAAAATTGATGATTAATAATAATAATAATAATATAATTTAATAATATTTAGGAAACTGATTTAAATATTATATAATAAAATTAGATAATTATGAGGAGGATATAGAAAAATAAATATGAGAGCTATAGGTTTAGGTGATTACCTACTCCTTTGAGTTACTCTTCTACATCTATAGTTATGATCTATATGTTCGGAATTTTTCAGATATTGAAGCTTTCTAAAGTATATAATGTTGTTTATAAGTGAAATTAAGTTATATTTAGTGATATATGTGTTTCATTTTGGCGTATATAAGTTATTAATGAGGAGCCCCCTTATAATTGATGAGGTTTCCACTTTTATAAATTTTTAAAAGATTAAAACAAAATAAGTGCAATTTAGATCATAATACTTCACAATGGGATATAAAATAAAAGAAGGTAAAATTTTAGCCATATATTTTATCTGTTTTCTTTATTTTTCAATAGTATAGTTTTTATGTAATTTCATATAATATTATCTTAAAAAATTATATTTATTTTCTATTTTGATAGTACTCATTACATAGAAATACATTATGTTAATAAAAATAATAAATTATAAAAATTATTTATGTAAATCCCTAAAATGTATTATTATTCTATAAAATTATTCAATCCAAATATTTATCTCAAAATATATTTATTTTATTACTTTTAATATAATTTTTTTATTTTCCCATTAATTGAATACTTAATTTGTCAGCATTGTGTGAGAATTATTGATAGGTGTTGTGTAACATGTATGTTGTTAAAATTATTTTTAAAATATCAGGATAATACATTTACAATTAATTTAAATTTTAAAAAAGTATTAAAATGAATTTTTTTACATCTTCCCAATAAGGAACATTTTTGATTAACTGAACATGTTAAAGATATATTTTTTAATGCAAATAAGCATGAACCGAATTTACCACCATTATAAATATTATTCATATTTAATATTACCTTAAAGTATTTTAAATTCATTTTCATGGAAAAGTATTTCAATTTTTTTTTTGGAATTATTACTTTTAAAATTGTAATTTGTTGGAAAATATATTTTCTTGTCGAAATGTTCCTGGTATATTTTCTCTCAAAATGAATTTCAATCTAATATGAAAATTTTTCCTATTTCATAATCATTGTAAAGGATATGGTCAAATGTTACCATATTTATTCTTCAATGGAAAACATTTGGTTATGATGAATATATATCTATGAACCTCATTTATCATATTTTTTTATAATACGATAAAATGATTGGAAACCCATTTTTTTCTATGGGTTATGCATTGGGGAGATAATGAAATGAAATTGAAAACTATATTTTTACCATAAATAATATATTGATGAAATTTTTAAAAAACTCATTTCATTACATTATATATGATAGGATTAATGTTTTTTATCATAGTCTACACATATGTATTATATCAATTATGATATGCATTGGACATAAATCTCCCTTCAATGAATTTATTTTAAATTGATGTCCCGGGTAAAAAGTTAATAGAATGGGGACTGAAATTTGTATAGGAAGTGACTCAATCAAGTATGATATTCATGGGAGTGGACCTTGAATTATCTGTTTGATTTCGTAGTGAACCCATTAATCAATGAAAATCTGGGAAATGGCCCTTTAAACTACTATATAAATGATTTTATTTGGTTATGTGTATGCCAGAACAATATGTATAAATCCAATTATATGTTCTCATTATTTGTGTTATTTGATTCTATTATGATTCATGTTTTATAAACTACCATGTTTTTTCTATGACTTAATCTTATGATCTATGATATACAAATAATAACATCCCGAAGGACTAAATAGATTAATAGTTTTGGAAAACATGATGAATGCATGATTCTATAATTACATTATAATAATAGAATTATAACATAATCATTATCTATCATAACATTATTCAATAGTGCGTTTAAATAAATATATATAAAAATATATTAGATAGGTTAGTTATCATGGAATCCCATGGAATATGATTTTTTTTGATAAAATTATAATGTTGCATTTTTTACATTGGAATAATTTAATTATCAATAAGGACAATCAAAATGACAAGGTAATAACTAATTAAACCTCCGTTTTAATCAATAAAATAAAATGTAAGTGAATATATATAAGATATAAATGATAAAACACCATGTATAATAATCAATAGAGATTTTTAAATAACTAGAAAAACATTATATTTAGTCAATAACATTACTATCATAATTAGATAAGGTATAATAAATATCTAAAGGTTAATGACTTAAAAAATACTATTTAATCAATAACATGGTACAAAATGCATCCAAAGATCATGTTACAGTGAACACCACTTGGATAGTAATTACTAAATAAGGAATGAAAGGAATTATTAAATATTTAATTTTATTTTATCAAGGTTCATTATTCCATTGAATCATAAAATTCCACAAGATGGTTCAAAAACATATTGGGTGAAAATCCCAATAACTAAGGCTAGATAACTAATTCATCCCATGCGACAAATGATTCCTTTATATGATGTCCATAATTGGGACCCAACCATGTTATATGTATCCAATGTATCCCTCATATATCTAAAATTCAATATAATTAATAAATAATTTCCTTCTCAAATATCTATATTGAGTAACGAATATAGATTTATTTGTATTTTCCAAAATATAAAATATAATTATAAATTTCAAAAAAATCTATGAAAAAGTTATATGATTTAATTAAAAACCATATTCATGATAAATATTATTGATATTTGTGGAAATTTAATTTCAACAAGAATGCGAATAAATCAATGAAAATATAAGGATTAAAAAAATGAATCAAGGAAGTGAATGCCAATACAGTCCATGGAATAATAATAATACCTCATATAGAAGAAGAATAATAATGGTGCCAATATATAAAAATTGGAGTATGAATAATGGTTTTGTATAATTTGTGAAGATAAATAACATAAAATTATCATTAATATCATTTCTGAGGAATATATCGTTTTCATTTTGAATGTTTCATTGAATGGTGTTATATTTGAAAATCACATCTAAACACCTCTTATTTAGAAATAATCTTGTACAAATAAAATTTAATCATAAATGAAATGATTGTAATATTGGTGTGTAATTCTATTCATGTTATTAAAATTATAATGAACGTTGCTTTGTAAATATGACAATGTTAGTAAGGTTAGTACTTCAAAAATTAATGAATATTTCCTTTTTTAGTAAACAGGAGAAGGTAATTAATTTGAAAACAACATAATATTCCATTGGAAATTATTTATAATGATTAAATGATTTAAAATGAAAAAATTATAAATTATTTCCAAAATACTAAAACATTTTTGATGTTTTTTTAATGAATTATTTTGGAAGAAAACATATTTCTGGAAAAAGATAGAATTGAAGTCATATTTTCTTCAAATAATTTTAAGAAAAAATGTCTAAGAAAATTTATTGTTACTTACTAATATAATCAATACAATTATAAGATGAAAAGTATGGTTTTATAATGAAAAAGTATTTAAAATTTTCTTTTGTTGATATTTATGAATATTTAATATAGATTATAATGAGGTATTGAAATAAACCCATAAAATGATGGTAACGTTTAAATGCTAATTAATCAATGCATAGATTATTTATATAAATTATAAATATACATAATGAATTTTTGAATAAAAATAAATTACGCACATAACAAAATCTATATTTAATAAATGAAATCAATTTTTATCACAATTAGTGGATATTGAGTGTAGAAATCACTTATCATAAATTTCATTTTGGATTAAAATGCTTCAAACTATATTATAGTGGTTCTCAAATTTTAATTATCTTAAAAAACGTTGATAAAATTTTCATAATTTCATATATTGTCATTTTCTAACACCTTATCATCCATTCATTAATAATGATTAATTGTTTTCCATGTTTTGGTTGATAATTTCTTTGTTTTCTCATCCATGTTTTTTTATAAATGCTCGAGTTTTTCGAAATATTTAATTATATACATTATCAAGAATAATAATAATTAAATAATAAGCCTATTTTTCACAACATTTATACATTTTAATATAATAATTAATTAAATTTATTATAAATTAAGTATGTTCTGATCATGTAGACGATAGGTCATACATATGTAAGAGTATCATTTCCATTATTTAAATTTCATTTAAGAATAGAGGAAAGTAATATATTAAATTTATAAAGTTATGATAATGTAATATGTGAAATATTATTTACTTATATTTATCATCAATTTGATGTGGTGATGAAAAGAGAGTCAGACAGCATTGTGAAGGCGGTAGTCCACATTTACATGCATGATGTTATCATAATTCCATGACTGAAATAATATGAAAGAAAATGATAGATATTATCAAAAAATAATGATAAATATGTAATTAATACAACAATTATTTCATTTATATCATATATAATCATTATAATTTCCTTTTCCAGCTTATAGGTGAAGTGAGAGTTAAAGAAGAATCCGATCACATTGCAAAGAAGTAGTCCTTCGTACAGACATGGGGTGTTATCATATCTCTTAAAAAATAGTTGGAAGACTAATATATTTGATATATTGACTCGATATGTATAATTATATTATAAATATCATAAATATTCTTCAAAAAATTCATCATACCCAACCTTGATTGATGGAAATGGAAAAATAATTGACATTCGTTCACGGAGTGGTTATCTTCCAAATATGTGAACAATGATTTTGTAAGACTGTTAATAGATGCAGAGGATATTTATGGTCATGTAAAATACATAAAAACTTCCCATTATATGAATGCTAAATATTTTATTTAAAATAATTGTTTATTTAAAATATCATGTGGTGGGGAAAAAAGTAACGTAATGACGAGCATTGAATAAGATTACCTCTTTTTTGGTCATCCACCAGGGAATTGAACTAAATACATCTGATGATGGACTTGTGAATATAATAACACTTCTATGAATAATTTATGGATGTTATTATTTGAGTTTTTCTAGTATTGTCCGATTAAAATGGGTTTTAATGTGTAGGGAATTGAGGAGCAGGCTGGCCTTTATAGGCCCATAAAAGAACGGACTTCTTATTTTTGAAATGTATTGAGTGCTTCCATGTTTTTCCAGTAATTAAAGGACAAAAATTTACCATTATCATACCATATTTATGTAATGGTCATCATATCCCCACTAAATAGTTTCAATAGAATTATATAGGTCAGGTATAACCATTTCAATTTTGTTTAACCAATGGGAAATCTATTTTTTCCATAATAGTAATTATTAATTTTTACTACATTAATAATTAATTTTGGAAAAAAATTATCTTTACATTATATAATTTTTATATTTTTCTAATTACAATTATTAAATCCATTTTCTAAAATTAAATTCTCAATGGGAACCAAAATAATTAAATATTAATCCTACATACATTATGAGAAAGAAGTCTTACAATGTAACTATGATCAAATATCTACATTATTTTATATAAAAATTAATGATGAATATGATTTGTAAAGGCATAAATTAGATTAATTGATTTATAATTTAACTAATTTCAAATTATATAAAATTAAATTAAATTCATATTATATGATATTAACGCCAAAATATTTTTTTAATAATGAATTAGTATTTTTCACAGTTAATCAACAAATAAAAAACATTTTGAAAAACATTATTAGTCATCATAATATAATTTGGATATTCCAATTTATGAAATGGTGTTTATTTTTTCTTATTAATTATAGTTTTATAAATATATTTTAAATTATGTATGGAATATGTTATTAAACAATCATTTATTATATTATTGTAATATTTTTAATGATTATTTTTCTTATAATTGATTCTTATTATAATTGTAAAAATTGGATAATTAATAAACAAGTATAAAAAATCTATTTTATAATTATTTAAATCTTATGTATTCCTTCCATTCTAATAACTAAGTGATCATCATCATATTACATAATAATATAAATAATATGTTATTGTTTTCCAAAACTAGATATATCATGTAACACAACCTACCAAAGATACTAGTATTTCCATGTATTATAAAATATCATTTAAATTAAATTAATAATAAAAGAAATATATTTTAAATTAATTTTATTTGATATTACCTTCTTAATTTCATTTTTTTATAAAACAAATTCTAATGAATAAAATATATTTCTTTTATATTTTAATGGTGTTATATTATCACCACTAATAATTAATTTCTCCTTCAAATATTTAATATTTATCTCAATAATCCATGATTTGATATTTGAAAATTATTTGATTAAAATCCCAAATCATGAGAAGGGTTGGTATATCATTCTTTCAATGATATTGAATGGGATGTAAAAATTTCATATGGAATAACACATAACTAGTCTCCAATGTAGGATAATTTTTTTTGGCATGTGATGATATGGGCATGGAGGAAAATAATAGATAATTTTCTTTATTTTTATTGGTCATTGAAAAAAATAAAATGAATGATCAATGGAATGACATGGGGCACAAATCCATGAAAATATGATTATTTAAAAGGATGTATGATTCATCCGATAAGAATGAAATATAATTTTTTTTGTTTTCAAATAAATTTTTTATAATGTTAAATAATTATTAAACTAAATATGTGTATAAAGAAATATAATTACATGATACATTTATATTTCCTAAGAACAATTTTTTCATTTCTGTTTTCTTGAATCTATTTCCCCAAAATATTAATATCCAAAATATAATTTCATATGCCTGAAACACTATGATTCACTTTTAAAGGATAATATGATCTATTAATGAGTGAAAAAACATTCAATGTGTAACATAGTATTTTACAATCCCAATATAGTTATAAAAACATAACCAATGCATTATTATATAAAAATCATAAATAAATTCTTTATTTCATCAATTATTTTATTTTTTCCAATAATTTTTCTTTGAATAATACACATTAGCCTAGAATTCGGGTAGTCCATTTGTATGCGCTAAATCCTTATCATCATTTTTAGTAACATCATTCCATGTAGCCTTTATTGACTCATCGGGTTTTCACCCAATTTACAGGCTTCCATTTTTTAAACTATATTTAATTCTAATAACATTACCAACAAAATATTATACACTTCTTTGAAAAAAGTAACCATTAATTAACACTTGTACTATGGTTTTCAGTGTACAATTTTTTATAAAAAATTCTAATAATCTTATTTAAATATTATTTCAATTTAATTAATTATTATTATAATGCTAAAAGAAAGTCAATAACTTTAATGGTATATCTATAAGATGAAATGGAATTATTCTAGAAATAAATATTCATCTAAAACCTATACAAATTCAAAGATATTTATATTAATAAATTTACCCCAAAATATCATTTATCATATTATATTCTTAACATAAAAACATTTAAAATAGTTATTTTATACTTTTTCGTTAGGATCAACCTCCAGCTCAAAATCCCATGATGGTAGATAGAACATTTAATTTAATAAATACATTAATGATTTTAATCTATTCAAAAAAAAATTCCTGATTTTTATAACAAGATCAGCATTTGAAAAATTAGATCTATAATTTATTTCTTGAATCTTAGTATATAAATACATCATATGTTTTATTTTATCGTAGGTCCTTCATTGGACTATGGTTTAACCTATGTAATTAATTACCGTTATCTATTTAAATCCATCAGAACTGAATGTATAGAAATGGTTTATTATCTTTGGAATATAACCTAGGATTGTCAAACTAGGTGCCCAATATAGATTATTTTCATATACAATATAACACTATTTTCAATCTTGACACACATTATTCATGTTTTTTACCCCAAGGTTATCTTTTCAAGAACCAAATAAACTTGTCGTATCTTGAATGGGATGTATTTTTATGAAAAACCAAATAATATCTACCTTATAAAGACTGTTGGCGATTCATATATACTAATACTAATTGACTATCAAAAGGTCATGTTCTATATTCTATGATTATTAAAACCTAGATCCCAAAGATTATACTAATAATTATTTGATAAGAACTATTCAAAACCACACCCCAATATACCAAAGGTAGTTCATAATACTATTACATTGGAATATTATTTAAGGAATCACATCATGAAGGGTCCAAATATTTTATTACTGTTATTATACTAGATATATACATTATTCCGACATTGCATTTGAATACTCAAATTACGATATAAATTTTTATGAGAATAACTATATTCCATTTAACAAATCTATTAATTTCAGTCATAGTAATATTTATGGAATCATGGAGAAGGGAATCAAAATTAGGGTGGGCTAAAATGCTCAGTATGGTTTAAGTAAACTGGTTGAATTTAGGAATCAATAAACCAAATCAAAATGTAAACGTAATAAAGGGACACAAATTTCATATAATCAATAAAATGAGAATGAATTAAATCATGAAATGATATCAATGATCAAAATATCAAGGATATTAATAAAAATGGAATGATAAATGACTATTAACATATTCAATTTAAACAATTACAAGGTTCTTATAAATGGATACATCATAATCAATATTGAAATCAATATGCCTTAAAACACATGACTATTAACCAATAAACTGTATATGTTATGAATATTGAGAATTTTCATAGTGATAATATATTGGAGTGTCATAACTAAATAAGAAATGAAGGGTATTATTAATTATTGGATGCAATGTTTCGTATGTATATAATACCTCTACATTTATGATCATTCACAATAATGATTAAAAACATACTCAATGAAATAACAATTAAAAACAGTTATATAACTGATTTATCAAGTAAGACTACTATCGCCATGAGTGACAATTTATACCTGAACCCCAACAACGTCACACCTATCCAAAAACATTCCACATTCTCCGAATAATCGACTAAATTCATTAACACTGTTCCAGATTAAATATATATATTTATTAAATAATATAGATTTATGAATATTTCCACATATAAACAAATAACCAACTACGTAATCACAGTGTGAAAAAATGAAATACAATTTATGAAACAAATTTTCCATGAAAAATAATTTTTAAATTTATGTGAAATTTAATGTCCACATGAAAGTGATTAAATCAAATAAAAGTTAATGACTACAAATGAATTTTTAAATGATTTTCAATGTTATACTTTTTAAAAGTAATTAAAAACCATCCGGATGAATTTTTTGTATGGTATCAATATTTACAAAATAGTTTAATGATAATGTTTTATTTTCATTGATTAATAGAAATATCAAATAAATATCATAAAAATAATATTTAAGAACCTCAAAAAAATTAATATAAAGCTTAAATGAAATAATGGTGATTATTATATTTTATTTTTAAAATTTCAGAAATGATAAAAAGAACTTGAAATTTATAATATAATAACGCTCATAAATTTCCTAGTCTAAAATAAGAAAATTATATTCCTTTCAAATTATTTTGAACAATATAAATTGTAATTATTTTGAAAATGAAAAATGATATCCTTCATAACATGTTTTAAGGACTGAATATCTGTTAAAATTATTATTATTAATCATTTTTTATGGTTAAAACATTTTTTAATTTTTTTAAACATATATTTGGATAAAAATATATTTTCATCCAGAAATATAAATGAAATATTATTTTAATCAAAGTATTTTCTAAAATGTTTAATGTACCAAAGTGTTGAAAATTGAAATATTTAGGAAAATTATAATGAAAACCCATAAGAGTATAAATATTAAATTCTATTATTGTGAAATGGTCAAATAAATTTATATGCACTAACATTCACTAATAAACGATCTATATTAGAATGCAATTTCTATGTAAGCCCTTAAAAATATCATAATGATTATGTGAGAATTAATAAATAGTTCTCTAATGTTTATGAACTATAAATCTAGATAAAAGTAGTTGGAATACAAAAAATTACAATATGAAATTATTATACATATAATATTATCATTATGTAATCAATGAAATATATTTTAAACTAATTTAGTGGAAATATAGTTAAGAAACCACTTACCCTAAACTCTATTTTGGTTGGTAAAACATTAAAATCCTATTTTGTGATATTAAAAATATTATTTACTTATACTAAAAGAATATTTATATTTATAATATCCTATATGGACCTTTCATAACATTTTATAAACTGAATAATTTTTTTATATTCAAAATCCTCTTTTTGGATGAGTTGTAACATACCTACACTAGGCTCGAACAAAAATACCAAATTTGAAACTACATTATTAAAAAATTTCACATAAATGTGAAGATCATGATCTAAATTCCCCCCACATCGGTCAATTATCTAGACATAATCAAAATGAATATCCACTGTCAACCTCATCATCCATAATTTCTTTTATCGCCAGGATGATAACCAAACCCCATAAAATTACCCAAGATCGACATGAAAAATATATATTTCTGAAAAATTTAAAAGAAACACCGTATAACTAATGAATTAAATGAAACAATGCCAAATTATGGAAGACAAATCATAAAAACCACTTCACATCAGAATTCATACCATCTTCATCAGACTCACCATCGATACAATACCACACATCTTCTCATTTTTTCATTAATAATCGTATAATATATTGATTTTTTGGTTGTTTATTTCAATTTTTTACTGTTATGTTTTCTATAATAAATGTTTTTATTATTGTGGATGTTATATAGTTATATCATCTCTTAAAAAATAATAACAACATAATTATCATATTTTTTCATTAATTTTACTTTTTAAACCAATCATGAATGATGGTTATGAAAAACAATGTATGTTACAATCATAGAGGTCATAGGTCGTATGTATGCATGTGTAATGTTTCCATTTTTCACAAATCATTATTTAAATGAGGTAATTATTATATTAAACTATTTAAATTACAACGATTTAATAAAAAAAATTATAGAGTTATATATTTAATCTATGAGGTGTGTTGATGAAATGTGAGTCACATCAATTCATGATTGAGATAGTCCACATGTACATGAATGATGTTATAATCCTACGTGAGTAAAATTGAAAGAATTCAAATGTTATATATTACATTTTCATGAACAATTATATCATGAAAATTATAATAATTAAATTTATACCATATAAAATCATTAATATAATGTTTATCACCATCAATATAATGTTTTTTAAAGATAAATCACATCATTTTTGCAAGGCTGTAGTTCACCATCAACATGGGAAATGTTATCATATCACTACGGGAAAAATGGGTATTTGCGACGGGTTATTTGCGACAGGGGTGTTTGCCCGTCGTAAATAAGTAGCCTTTTGCGACGGGATAGCTTTCCCGGTCGCAAAAGAACTTACGCGCTTTGCGCGCCAAATCACGGGAAACATATTTGCGACGGACGGTTATTGCCCGTCGCAAATAACCGGCGGCGGTAAAAGGTTTTTGCGACGGGACCCGTCGCAAATAACTATTTAACTGTTGACCGTAATAAATGATGGCTAAGGTATTTGCGACGGGTACCGTCGCAAATAATTTTAGTTGCGACGAGTATCCCGTCGCAAATGGACCTATCACAAATAATCTAACCTATAAATACCCCCATCCGTTTTTTTTCAATTCATTCTCAATCTCCATCTTCTCCTTCTCTCAAAATTCTATTTCTAGAGTTCAGCGTTTCTCAAGATTAATTTTTTTTCTCTGGAGTTGATATTGAAGTTTTCAAGAACGATCAGAGATCAACCTCAGATCAATTTTCAAGGTATTTATGTTCATTTTTATTTAATATTTATTTTAAATTTTTTATAAGTTTCAATTATTTTTAATTAGTTGTAATTTAATTATGTTTACATTGTTTTGTTACTTAATAAATTGAAATTATTAGTATTTTTCATAGTTAATGGTAATTAGGAATAATTAGTAATAATTTTCAATAATTAAGAATAAATATTAATAATTAGTAATAAATACCAATAATTAGGAATAATTACATTATTAAATTATTAGTATATTTTATTATTAATATTAAAATAATATAATTTTTTATATTATATACAATTCTCCTTTCATCTGTGTGTTTTCTGTCTCCACATGTATTATTTGTATGTGGAGACAGAAAACACATAGATGAAAGGAGAATTGTATATAATATAAAAAATTATATTATTTTAATATTAATAATAAAATATACTAATAATGTTATTATTCATAATTATTGGTAATTATTTCTAATTATTGGTAATTATTCATATAATTACTAATAATTAGGAATAATTATCAATAATTAGCAATAATTAGTAATAATTACCAATAATTATTAATAATTACCAATAATTAGTAATAATTACCAATAATTAGTAATAATTACCAATAATTAGGAATAATTACCAATAATTAGTAACAATTACCAATAATTAGTAATACTTACCAATAATTTGTAATACTTACCAATAATTAGTAATAATTACAAATAATTAGTAATAATTAGTAATAATTATCAATAATTATCAATAATTAGTAATAATTAGTAATAATTACTAATAATTACCACTAATTAGTAATAATTAGTAATAATTAGTAATAATTAGTAATAATTTGTAATAATTAGTAATAATTAGTAATAATTAGGAATAATTAGTAATAATTACAAATAATTATCAATAAATACCGATAATTACCAATAATTAGGAATAATTATCAATAATTAGGAATAATTACCAATAATTAGGAATAATGACCAATAATTAGGAATAATTACCAATAATTAGTAATAATTACCAATAATTAGTAATAATTACCAATAATTAGGAATAATTACCAATAATTAGGAATAATTACCAATAATTAGGAATAATTACCAATAATTAGGAATAATTAGTAATAATTACCAATAATTAGTAATAATTAGTAATAATTAGTAATAATTACCAATAATTAGTAATAATTAGTAATAATTAGTAATAATTTTCAATAATTAGTAATAATTACCAATAATTAGTAATAATTACCAATAATTAGGAATAATTACTAATAATTAGTAATAATTCGTAATAATTACCAATAATTAGTAATAATTAGTAATAATTGGTAATAATTAGTAATAATTACCAATAATTAGTAATAATTACCAATAATTAGTAATAATTAGTAATAATTAATAATAATTACCAATAATTAATATTAATTACCAATAATTAGTAATAATTAACAATAATTACCAATAATTAGTAACAATTAGTAATAATTAGCAATAATTATCAATAATTAGTAATAATTAACAATAATTAGTAATAATTACCAATAATTAGTAATAATTATCAATAATTAGTAATAATTACCAATAATTAGTAATAAATTAATAATAATTAATAATAATTACCAATAATTAGCAATAATTACAGATAATTACCAACAATTAGTAATAATTACCAATAATTAGTAATAATTACCAATAATTACCCAAAATTAGTAATAATTACCGATAATTAGTAATAATTAGTAATAATTAGTAATAATTAGTAATAATAAGTAATAATTAGTAATAATTACAAATAATTAGTAATATTTAGTAATAATTAGGAGTAATTAGTAATAATTACCAATAATTAGTAATAATTAACAATAATTAGTAATAATTACCAATAATTAGGAATAATTACCAATAATTACCAATAATTACCGGTAAATAGTAATAATTAGTAATAATTAGTAATATTTAGTAATAATTACCAATAATTAGTAATAATTACCAATAATTAGTAATAATTACCAATAATTACCAATAATTAGTAATAATTAGTAATAATTACTAGTAATTCGTAATAATTACTAATAATTAGTAATAATTACCAATAATTAGTAATAATTAGTAATAATTACCAATAATTAATAATAATTACCAAAAATTAGTATTAATTACCAAAAATTAGTAATAATTAGTAAGAATTAGTATTAATTACCAATAATTAGTAATAATTAGTAATAATTAGTAATAATTAGTAATAATTACCAATAATTAGTAATAATTACCAATAATTAGTAATAATTAAAAATAATTAGTAATAATTACCAATAATTAGTAATAATTACCAATAATTAGTAATAATTACCAATAATTAGTATTAATTACTGATAATTAGCAATAATTACCGATAATTACCAATAATTACTGATAATTACAAATAATTACCGATAATTACCAATAATTAGTAATAATTAGTAATAATTACCAATAATTAGTAATAATTAGGAATAATTACCAATAATTAGTAATAAATAGGAATAATTACCAATAATTAGTAATAATTAGTAATAATTACTAATAATTAGTAATAATTACTAATAATTAGTAATAATTACCAATAATAATAATTACCAATAATTAGTAATA
Source organism: Viscum album (assembly GCA_963277665.1). NCBI lineage: Eukaryota > Viridiplantae > Streptophyta > Magnoliopsida > Santalales > Viscaceae > Viscum > Viscum album. The sequence continues at coordinate 858,453,212 of OY728152.1, read as the reverse complement.
ATTACCAATAATTAGTAATAATTAGTAATAATTAGTAATAATTACCAATAATTAGTATTAATTACCAATAATTAGTAATAATTACCAATAATTACCAAAAATTTGTAATAATTAGTAATAATTACTAATAATTACCAATAATTAGTAATAATTAGTAATAATTACCAATAATTAGTAATAATTACCAATAATTAGTAATAATTACCAATAATTAGTAATAATTAATAATAATTAGTAATAATTACCAATAATTAGTAATAATTACCAATAATTAGTAATAATTACCAATAATTAGTATTAATTACCAATAATTAGTATTAATTAATGATTATTATTAATAATTACCGATAATTAGTAATAATTAATAATAATTACCAATAATTAGTAATAATTAGTAATAATTACCAATAATTAGTAATAATTAGTAATAATTAGTAATAATTACCAATAATTAGTAATAATTAGTAATAATTGGTAATAATTAGTAATAATTACCAATAATTAATAATAATTAGTAATAATTACCAATAATTAGTAATAATTTACAATATAAAGTTTGCGTTAGTCGTGTATGATGTAAACTCTATAATTATCCTAGCTTGAGTGTTTTTTCTAACAAATTATTCAAAAACAGTAATGCTTTTATATTTTATATAAAAATATGGAACACCGAGGTCATCAACAATCGTTATTAGGTGACTGTATATGGATAAATCAACGTAGAAATCCAAACGGTTCTGGTCTAAATCTAGTATATGTAGAGGGTGTGGAGACTTTTTTATCATTTACGGCATCAAATCCAGAATTTGTTTCAGAAGTCAAAATAAAATTCCCTTGTAGAAAATGTGCATTGAGAACATTTGACACGTTTGACAAAGTGGGGGAACATCTCTTGCGTTTTGGTTTTCAACCAGATTATGTTTTTTGGTATCAACACGGTGAACGCAGTTCTAGAGAAGGTGATACCAACTTGATTCCGGATCCATCCTAGATTCAAGATTTAGTACATGATGTTGCAGGTTCATCTGTTCAACATACAGAAACTCCGGCTGATATAGCTTCAAATCCTGAGTTGGCACCGTCTGAATTTTATTAGTTGTTGAGGTCTGCTGAGGATGCATTATATCCTGGCTGCAAGATGAGAAAATTAGAAGCAGTTGCAAAATTTATGGCTATCAAATCAGATAATGGAATGTCAAAGACCTGTTTTGACCGTATATTTTCTTTGCTTAAAACACTGTTACCCGATGGAAATGTTATTCCTACAAATTACTATGAGAGTAAGAGGCTGGTTCGAAATTTGGGACTTACTTGTCAGAAGATTCATGCATTTTCAAATGACAACATTTTGTATTCTGGGGAAAACGAGTCGTTGGATAGTTGTCCCACATGTGGGCAACTGAGATATAAATAAGGACAACATGGGAAGTCTGGTTTGATTACTATAAAATAGTTCAGATATTTTCCGCTTACATCCAGACTTCAGCGTTTATTCATGACTAAGAATACAGCGACAATGATGTCATTGCATAAAGAAAATATTTCAACCGATAAAAGATTGAATCATCCAGCCGATGGTGATTCATGGAATCATTTTGATAGAGTGCATCCATCCTTTTCTTTAGAAGCTAGAAATGTTCAACTGGGCCTTTCCACTGATGGTTTCTGTCTGTTCGGATCTTATAGTAGTCAATATTCATGTTGGACTGTTTTTTAACTCCGTACAATTTACCTCCATGGATGTTGATGAAGGAGCCATATATCTTTTTGACTTTACTAATTCCAGGACATTTGAAGAAAAATATTGATGCTTATTTGAAACCATTGGTTGATGAATTAAGTTTATTGTGGAGTACTGGTGTCAGTACATATGATGTTGCAACGAAATAGAATTTCATACTGAGAGCAGCATTGATGTGGACAATTAGTGACTTCCCGGCTTATGGGATGTTATCTGGATAGAGTACACATGGTCAGAAATCATGTCCTTACTGTATGGGAGAGAACAAAGAATTTATGCTCATTCATGGAAAGAAACCTTGTTATTTTGACTGTCATCACAGATTTCATCCATCTGATCATCCTTTTAACAAAAACAGATCTCATTTCAGAAAAGGAACAGTTGAAAGGGATGGACCTCCAAAAATTCTACCAGGTTCGGAGTTAAAATCAGTTGTATTTTCATTAACTCCCATCACTTTTGGTCCCACAATAAACCAACAGAAAATTTCTGGTTTTGGGAATGAACACAATTGGATTAAACGTAGCATATTTTGGGATTTTCCATATTGGTCTGATATGTTGGTCCGACACATGTTAGATTTCATGCACATTGAGAAGAACTGTTTTGATAATTTGTTTCATACAGTTTTGGATACCCCAGGAAAGAGCAAAGACAATGTAAATGCACGTTTAGATCTTTCCCAAATTTGCAGGCGTCCAGAACTGGAACTATTTGAGAATGTCAGAATAGAAAGGTTAATGAAACCAAAAGCAGCTTATACACTGTCTAAAGAAAACTGTTTATTATTTTGTCAGTGGATTGCAGATTTGAGACTTCCAGATGGATGTGCTTCCAATTTGGGTAGATGTGTAAAGAATGGTCATATTACTGGATTAAAAAGTCATGATTGTCATGTTATAATGGAAAGACTTCTACCCATTGGATTAAGAGGTCTGTTGAATTCTGTGATTTGGGATTCCATAACAGACATGTCTCATTTTTTTCGGGAAATTTGTGCGGCTACAACAGATTATGATGCTCTAGGAAAACTTGAAGAAGATGTTGTTGTAATTATATGTAAACTGGAAAAAATATTTCCACTGTCTTTCTTCGACTCAATGGAACATTTGATGTTACATTTTCCATATGAAGCCAAATGTGGAGGTCCATTACAGTTTCGATGGATGTACCCATTTGAAAGATGCATGCAAAAATTGAAAAGAAAAGTACGTAACAAAGCATCTGTTGAAGGATCTATTGCAGAAGCTTATTTGCAAGAGGAAATATCTTTTTATTCTACCATTATTTTGAATCTGAGTATCCTTCAAAACACAACTGAATGGGACGGAACGAGAGGAATATTGATGAAATCGACAATCAATTATCTGTTTTCAACCAGGGAGAGCTTGGTTTTGGTGGAGTTTATGAATGCTGGATTTCAGATGATGAACATCATAGAGCTCATACGTATGTTCTGCTCAACTGTGAAGAGATGATATTAGTTGTACTGTAAGTGATTATATCACTTATTCTATCATTTATGATACAGTAAATAACTTTGGGTTTTCTAGGTTGTATGATAATCATATCAAGAAACAAATTCCACAAATTACAGCAGCTGCTCTCGAAGAACGTCGACTGAAAAATTTCTATCAGTGGTTTCAAAAACTGGTAACATAAATTCTTTATCTTTTAGCAACTCATTCAATGTATAGTTTACTATATTGACAATTATTTCACAAATTTTCAGGTGTCTCGACATGCTGATAAAATTGACAAATGACTGTGTGTATTGAGTAACCCACCTTCCAAACTTGTTAAAACTTATAATGCATATGTGGTGAATGGATTTCGATTTCACACACATGCATATGGGGAATCAAAAAAAAACAATGAACAGTGGAGTTAGCTTGAGAGGATCTCATCATCGAGAAAATGAAGTTGACTTTTATGGCATACTTGATGAAATCATTGAACTCTATTATCTTGGACAACATTACATAACCATGTTCAAATTTCAGTGGTTGGATACAGAGAGAGGCGTGCGTGTTCATCCGACTCATGGAATCATCGATATTAAATGTAAAAGTGTTCTTGTAGTAAATGAACCATTCTTATTGGATCAACAGGCACATCAAGTTTATTATGCAAATTACTGTGCTACATCAAGATACTTGACTGATTGGTGGAGTGTAATAAAAATCAAAATTCGAGACAATCAGTTTAGTAAAAGTGAATGTGCTTTCACTGATGTGCAAAGAATTGAAGTTTTTCAAGAGAGTACTCAAAATCAATCTTTTTTACAAAGAGACATGAGTATCGATGACGACACCCCACATTTAAGAGTCGGTGATGACGATGATGTTAATGATGTCACATATGAATTTGAAATGGTAAGAGATGAAGCAACTGTAACTCGAATAGATATCGATGATGTTGAGGAGGAATATGAAGATGACATTGACATATATGAAGATGATGATGAAGATGAACACTGATAGAATTACATGGTATTTATATACAATTATAATATGTATATATGTATATATAATAGTAATTATCAATTATTTTCTAACAACATTAACATTTTCTATTTCAGATGGACGACGCCACATTTAGTGAGTTGGCGGATGCTGACCTGTCTTTCGATGCGGATGAGTTGGTGGCAGATGACCCTCAGCCTGCATGCCCTCCAGGGAGTACGCGGAGGGGGCACGGTCTTGCACGATTGATGATTCCTGACCCCGTCCCCGAGCGACGTCCACGTCTTGGGTTTGATCCACGCACACAGAGGTGTGATAACCTGTGTGATAACCTGTGGATTTGACTAAGATTTCATTAATCTATTCACATAATAAATGTTTATTATTTTTACAGTTTTTCGCATATAGCAGTCGGACAGGGCAGCGCTATTTTGTGCAACTATTTCTCTCAGCCGTGGACCACATGGGAGCAGATTCCCATTGATGTGCAGCAGGCCATGTTCGGCCATTGGTTGGTACGTACGTAAATAAATAATTTTTATTTTGAAAACTATTTCATTTCTAACTTGATATTTTGATTTATTTGTAGGGTTTATGGTATCCGATCGAGGATACCATGCGTGACACCATCCCAGAGGCATGGGAGGTGGCCATTTGTGATCACCATCGTCAGTTTTTGCACAATTTAAGAAAAGCTTCCATGAAGAAAGCAGGAGTGTCAGATTTTGACGAGTCATGTAGAGCACACCGACCAGAGTACATTTCATCCCATGTATGGGATGGATTATGTGCGCACTGGTTGAGTGGTGCCTTTCAGAGGAGATCATCGGTGGGGAGGCAGAATCGGGGGAGACATGAGGTGACTCATCGAGCTAGGAGTCATTCTTTTAGTACTCATAGACAGCATCTGGTACGTACATTATTTATCAATATTTTATATAACTATAAATATTATAAGTTTATTTTTTATTCTTATAGGTTGTCGAGCACCCCGATATTTTGGAGTACGACGTATATCAGAGGATGTATAGTGATCCTGTTACTGGGGAGCTCAGAGGTGATCGTCAGCATCACATCGTGGTCAGTATTATTTGTTTTCATGTTTAAAAATTAACTGCATATAATATATTTACAATTTTAATTTTAAATTGAAACTACAGGAGTCATATAAGGCCACAGCGTCACAGGCCCGACCTGAGAGTCAGGCCGAGTCATCTGATCAGACCACTGGCCGTCAGTTTGATGAGGCGGCATGGATGCAGGCCACCCAGTATGCCTTCGAGAAGAGCTGGGTAGTTGGTATCAGCTCTCGACAGACTCCCGGAGATTATTATGGCAATGCTGCGATGTCGGCATCTAGCTCGAGAGGAGCTCGTGCATCTTCTTCTGCTACACAGTATGAGGATCAGTTGCGATCTCAGAATGCACTGATAGAGAGTCTCTGACAGGAGCAGGAGCGGATGCGTCTGCAGCATGAGGAGCAGCGCCGACGCCAGCAGCAGCTATACGAGGAGCAGATGAGTCGGTGGCAGCCGCATCATCAGGAGCATATGGAGTACATGCGCCAACTCACTCATGCTTTAGGGATGGAGTTTCTTCCACCACCATCTGCAGATCCCCCCTCCCCCTCCTTCATATTAGAGTTTGTTTTTATTTTATAAAATTTGTGAAATCAAAATATGATTTTTTTCTATTCGTAGTTTCTGTCTCATTATAAAATATTAATAATATTATATTTTTAAATAACAATATTAATATGAATAATAATATTATTTATATTTTATAATATTAAATTTTATATATATATTAAAATTTTATAATATTAAAATTTAATAATATTTTTTTGTAATACTTGAAATATTTTAATATTTGAATGTAAAATAATTATATTATTTTTATATTAATTAAAATAAGTTATTAATATTTTTTTTATTTATGAATTATAATTCTAATATTATTATATTAATTAAATCATTTATTAATATTCTACTATTTTTTATTTTTGAATTATAATTCTATTATTATTATATTAATTAAAATAATTTATTAATAATTTATTATTTTTATTTGTGAATTATAATTCTATTTATATATTAATTAAAATCATTTATTAATATTTTATTATTTTCTATTTTTGAATTATAATTGGATTATTATTATATTAATTAAAATAATTTATTAATAATTAATAATTTTTTATTTTTTTATAGTATTTGCGACGGGTCCCGTCGCAAAAACTATTTGCGGAGGGCCCGTCGCAACAGGTATTTGCGACGGGGCCCGTCGCAATTACTATTTGAAAAGTTTTTTACAAATATACGGAGTACTATTTGCGACGGGGAGAATCCCCGTCACAAAAAAAGCTTTAGCGACGGGCCCGTCGCAAATAATTGTTGTTGCGACACCGTTTTCAGCAACGGGCCATTTGCAACGGGCCCCCGTCGCAAAAAGCCATTTACGATGGGATCCCGTCGCAAATGACCCGTCACAAATACCTGTTTTTCTAATAGTGTATTACATATTAAATAGAAGGAAAAATGAATATATTTTACATATCATATAAATTCTTTAAATTTGACATTAATCACAACCATGAGAGTTGGAAATGGAAAATAATCAAAATCGTTTTGTGAGGGTGTAGTCCACCTAAATTTAATAAACCATTTGAGGCAATTGGATTTGGTTTTTGGCCATTCCCATATTATATAGAAATATAATTATACGGATTATACAGAATCTATTGTCTCATTATTTATTAATAAAAATTATAGGTGGACAAACAAGTAACATACATAATATCATAGAAGAACATTACCTCTTTTTCTAGAATCCCAATCGAGTGTTCACTAAATACATACGAGGGTGGATTTATAAAAAAAGGATTATATATATGAGTGGATGGAATTTTATAAGTCAATTAAGATGTTATTTTCTAATATAAATATTTATTAAGGTGTCATGAAAAGAGTAGTGGGGTGGCCTTTTATATGTGGGTTAGTGGACACTCTCAGTCATTTTGAAATGAATTGAGTCCTACCATGTTCCTTTAAGATAAAAATTGTAAAAATTGACTATTATAGACCATTATACATTTCATGGTAGTTATAGGTCTATCTAATATTTTTTATACATGTGTATTGGCCATTTATACTAATATCAATTTTGTTTAACCCTCATGTAAATTAAATTTTACCATAATTGTGGTAATTAATATTTAGCTAATTAGGTATTCATTTTGGTTAAAATAATGTTTAACTAAATATAAATTAAATATTATTGTGGTTCAAACATGGAATCCATTTTTTAAAATATAATTTACACAATTGAAAAAAATTAATATAATATTATCCCACGAATGTGATTAGGAAGATGATTTTTAATGTGAAAATGTTGTGATGTTTACAACATTATTATATCAAAATGTAGTATAAAATTCAATACAATGAAAAAAATAGATTAATAGATATATAATATATCTAATTTCCCATTAAAAAAATATATAAATTAAATTTATTGTTATAAAATATTTAAATAAAAATCATTTTTTCCAATAAGTTTTTTTAATTTTTATTATTATTTAGAAAATAAAACGTTTCAGAGAAATAAAAATATTCACTCTTAAATAATATTTATATTAAAATTTAATATATGGTTTTGTTTTCATAATTTTTTTTTTCTATAAGTGTTACAATTTATTTTTAAAATGGAAGGGAATGCTCCATTAAAACATAATTTACAAAAATATATTCTTTAGAGGCATTATGTTTTATTTTAGATGACTCATATTATATTTATAATTAATATATAACTATTAATCATATGTAAATTATATAATTTTATAATTTATTTAATACAAACTATTCACATTATTCAAACGGCTATGTAGTAACTAACATATTAAATAATAATATTTATGATATATTATTGTTAGATAAAACTCAGTCATGTAGTTATTAAATGATATCTAAGAAACTTATTGTTATATATATATTATACTATAAATGATGGTAAATATATTATATAAGGAAAATATTTTTAATTAATGGGATATTATATTCACTTCTAAGCTAGGTTTTTCATGTAACACACTCTGTTGAATATAATTTTATTCATGAATAATTACATGGTGTAATAATAAATAAATTACTAATATTTATATATTTTTAGATGATGGATATGAAAATATAGAATGAAGGAGATAAATATTATATTGCATAATGGAATGATCAACCATAATTCCAAGTAAAGATTAAAGAGGTGAAGAAGGGGCATGTAGTCGTGATTGATAAAATTATAAATGTTTATTAGTTTATCCATTATAAACATAAAATTATACGGTTTAGGAAACATTTATTTCATACATCCATTATAGATTTGAAGATTTAGTTGTTACAGGATTCTAATAGATCATCATTCTATATTAATATTGGATAGATGAAGACGCATTCGTATTTGAAAGATTATTTTTGCTCATATGTCATGAAGGGTGATATCATGTAGTTTTTATCTCATTACACAGTATTTACACATGTTAAGGCTACTATACTAGAATATAATTGTACGTGGCATCCATTACATATACCAGGATATAAAATTGGAAAAATACCATGGATTTTCACATTGTACTCTTAAACAATATCTAAATTCATTAATGATATCTATTTTCTAGTTTTTATCCTTGTGAATTCAACACACTTCATCCATATTATAGAGTATTTCACTATTTATCAACTTTTTGGGATAAATAATATGAATGTGATAAGGTATTATAGTGTACGGTATTCAATGGAATCTGATTGGGATTTGACGTTTACATTGATGTTATGCAGGACTCTTAAGGAATCTCTTTATATATAGAGGTGTTCCATCACTACATATCATCCTCCAAAAAATAGTGTGTTTTATAGAATAATTCAAACCATAGATGATATATATTGATCATTTTCTATATTTTAATGGTACTTGGGATCAACACCATATAATTTTCTTATTTTTCATAAAACAATAATTTTCACATGACCATTATGATTAATCATTTTGAATCCCTTTTTGGAATTTAGTGTATCACTAAATTTTTATATAATGATATTTGAGAATGAAATCTATTACGAATACAGATAGTTGGGAAATAGATGCAGTGTTTAGATTTTTTTAGTAGAACATATGATTAACACAATGATTTCATAAGAGTTATGATAACATTATCCAAATTGATTTCAAATTTTATGTTAGTGATATTTTTTCTTGTGAATTTATCCATGAAATAATGTAATTATATTTAGGAATAATGGAAATATAATTCTGGGGTATAATGATTCCTTCGTAATAGTTGATCATATCACGAATGTCTCATATTGGTAGGTAGTTCCACCACACATCTATCATGTTCATGATGAGTACTGCATACCTATATTGTGGTATTATATACATAACCATTCAATTTTATTCAACTCAGAGGACATACCACAGATGAATTATATTTCACATGAGGATCAACCAATGGACATTATAAATCATATAGAGAATGTATTGGGAAACAATAATTCATTCAATTTTATTTTTTTATGGAGAAACCACCACATCAATAGAAAAACATGGTAGCCTATTAAAATTATAATTTATAAGTTTTTTGATTTTTTTATAAGGGGAAAAAATTTGAAGTGATTAATTAACATTATAGGGGAGGTTTGAGGGGGGGGTGGGGGGTTGTAAAACATAGATATTTAAAAAATATATATTTTATTTATTTTTTTAATAATTAATTACAAAAAAAAAGATTATTAATGAATGAATTAAAATTTTTAATAATATTATTAGACATGGTCATTATTAAAAATATATTATTCATTGTTTATAAAATAGAAATTACTATATTTTAAATATTATGTATAATGATTCTATATAATAAAAATATATGGATAAAAAGGTCACCAAATTTTCGGTAAAGCCATTATATATTTTTAAAATACATTTTTTTCAAAGAAATATTTCTTTTTTAAATTCTGATACAAATTAATTTTTGAAATATTTCTAAAATTAATTTGTAAAAATACCTAAATTTTCCAATATATATGTCAAAATTATCTTGGGTGAATCATTTATAATTTTATTAAAAGAAATTATTTTCATTGAATATAGAAAAATATATTTTTTATTAAAAACATTCTTTTCATTAATATAATATATTAAACAAATTTTATTTGATATGTTGTTAAAAGAAAAAAATTTCATTTACCGATTTATTAATCCAATTTATGTAGATTGATTAAATTTATATTTAAATTTTCATCCTAAAACATTCTCTAAATATAAAATTTTTTGCCTATGAAAATAAGATTTCACAACTCTTAAAAGATTTATATTTTAAAATTAAATCAATAAAATATTTGAATATAATTTATAATAATTAATTCAATAATATGAATCAATTTAATTTAAATTTTATAGTATTATCAACACTATTTTTTTCACAATTAATTGAAAAAATAGTGAAATTATTTTAATGTGGTAGGGTGAAAATATGTTTACCATGTGGGGAGATATAATAATATAAAGGTTTTAAATGACCTAGACACCTTTTAAATGCCCATTTTATGAACATATCTCTACCTTAACACATATAAGGTTTGAAAATGGAAATTTTTTTTATACTTTTTACATGTGAAAAACATGGGTATATATTTTAATTTTCAAAATGTACAAGTGTAAAACCCGCCAGATATAGGAAACAAAATCCCATATACTCTCAACATCAAAATACCAACACCTATTATTTTGAATATATTATTCCCCAATAACAACCATAAATCCATAAAATCTTCTAATAATTCATGGGATCGTTATAAATCTATCATAATATGACTATTAGAGAAACCTAAATATGCTACCTGAAGAAGAGGTAACATTCTCCGAACAAAGTTTATCTTTTATACCATGCTCCACCTCCATCAAATAATATTAAAAAATATAATATGAAAAATAATTGTATTTACTATTTTTACAATTTATTATGCTATGATATTGACAAAAATGTATTTTCACATCCCACAAATGAGAAACATTAACATCATTCATCTATACAATGTATTATACCCTCACAAATCAATGTTACACCTTTTCCATCAACACATCTCATGACTGGTAATATTGATGAATATAATGTATATTTATTATAATTTTTAATGACTATATAAGTAGAAATATATTATGAAATATATATTTTTATGTTCCATTCATGGGTGGATACAATAAAATCGATTGTTTGAATGGTGGACTACCTCCTCATTAAGCGATGTGATTGGTCTTTCATAGCTATTATATATTGAACTTAATAAGTGAAAAATATAATGAATATATGTGATATATATGAAATATAAATTATTATATAAATTAATATATTCATTATTACTCTTTTCTTTCATTCATCGAAAAAATGGAAACATCGTCATAACATTTATACAATCCACTTTCTCATTTAATGGTATTTTTCATATTAAATTTTTAACTATAATAAATTAACATAAATTAATATAAAAATAATATATATTATATTTATTAATTTTTAAAATTCAATAAATGGTTTATCCAATATAAATGTAAGAGGAACAAAAATGACAAATCATTACATACAAGATAAATGAATCATTTATAACTTGAAATTATTTTTCCACAAGGAATTGTTAATATAAGTGTAATAAAAGGTAATAATTAGATCGTATTTGTAATTATATATATTTATATATATATTATTTTTACCTTGTAATATATTTAGAATAAATTTATATTTTTTATATATGTTGGTATTGAGCTTTTGAGGAAGGAAAAACTCAATGTTATGGGGTTTTTCTCAAATTGGCTTCTTTGGGATACAAATTATATTATTAACCAATAATATTATATGATGAATATATAATAACAATTTTACATGTTATATCATGAATATCAATAATTATTGTTAATTAATCTTTTATTTGATTTTATTTTTTAATTGGTCTTACAATTCAAAATATACCAATTTTGTAAGGATTTTATGATGCTATCTCAACATTTGTTTCGATTGTTTTTTTTTATTCATCCAATGAAGATATATTATGATATATATCATAATAATATAATTAATATAAATATAATCTATTCATTTTTTGATAATAACATTTTTACTTTCATTTTTCTGTCATTATCCACCCAATATTCACGAAGAATATTTTTCATGAAAACCTATTTTATATCTATCTTTGATCAAAATCAATTTCTTTAACACATATATGTTTTATAAAATATTTCCTAAAAATTATTTAATATTACAATTATATTTATTAATGTAATTTCTAAACATATTTATCCTTTAAAAATGATTTTTATGGAATCAAAATATAGTTAATCAGAGAAGAACCGTTTGAGTTTTACAAAAAATGTGAATGGAATCAATTTTTTAAAGAGTATGCATTAAAAAATATTATTATGGAATTAAAATTATTTTAATTGAGTATTCCAAAATATATTTTCCAAGTTTAGTTTCAAATAAAATGATTTAAAAATGGATTTTATGATTATTTTTAAAATAATTATTTTCTAAGAAAATTTATTTTCACCAAGAAATGTTCCATGTGATAATTTTTCAAAAACAATTCCATCTAATATACCATCCTATGACATTACTTAATATTTGTTTGGGATATTATCTAATGAAAACATCTTCATTCATTATCTAGATGTTGTATTTTTCAATGACATGTTATTTATGAAACATGTTTCCCTAATACATGTTATACCATGATAATGTTCTTATAGGACCCACTTATTTTCTCTATGAGCCATTAATTGATAAAATGTGGAAATGATTCGAAAACACATTTCTTTTCCATAGGTTATATTACATATTAATTTTTATGAAACCCATTTCATTTCATGTGTTTTGGTTTGATGAATTATTTATGATATTGTGGTATATATATATATATTATATTAATTATGTGACATTTTCATCATATATCTCCCTCAAATTCATAGGCTAATGGTTGATTTATCAGGAGATAATCATGAATGGAATGGGGAGTTAACATAGTTCAGAATGTTTATATTTCCAATATTATTATCCTGGGAGTAAAAAATTAAAAAAAATGATTTTTTGGGTGGTGAAACCATTACACACTAATTGTACCGTGAATGAAACTTTCTATATAAGGATAATGATTTTATAATCTAATGTGCATTAAAAAACTCTTTTCCAAATTCCAATGTTATTATGTCATGGTATATGTTCTTTGAATCCATTATACATCTTGTCTTATCACAAAAAACATTATTTATTCCATGACTTGTGTATATAATCTATGATTTTAAGGGTATAGTTTTCAAATGTTATTCACATATTCTTATAACATTATATCGATGATATGTTGAGATGTACCATTCATACCCTTGATGACTATCAAATCAATCCCATCATTTGGTTTCCTTCCCCCAGTTTATGTCGAAAGGTATTATTTATGATATTTCTATGAGAGGTTCTAGTTATAAAGAAGAAAGTGGGAGATGACAATGCATACTTATTGACATGTAGATAATGTCTCTATTTTTCCAATGTATCTAGAAATAAAAGATTATAGAGATGATCATTATGTTATGAATTAAATCATTGTCTACTGTTGATTTAAATTTATTTGTGATATTTTTAAATCATTATATATATAATCCTACAGTGGGGTTTTGGGAGTACACACTATGTACATTATATTACATGTCGTGTACTTCCACTAAAATGATATTTTTTATAATTTATCTACCTAGTGTAATACATGGATTTGATAATAGTCTGTTATATGTATCATTCCTTGTATAACATGATATTGGGTCCCATATCACTCTTATAGTCTAATAGTGAGATTATCCAATGTTAGTTATAGATCAAATCCATGTTGTCACAAAGATGTGATCTAATTGATAATGTGAAGAAGGTTTGAGGATGATAAAACAGGGGGAAATATTTTAATGCATGATTATATGGTCTCAAAATGTTTTATGTGGGTTATATCATCTTATATTCTTTTTAATTTTTTATATCCTATATGATGATGAATCAAATGTGGTGGAGATTAGTGAAATTATTGAATATTCTATGTTCATAAGAGGATATATTAATAAGACCTATATACCAACCTTATCATTGGAATATTCCCATATTACCATGATAAAATTGATGAATTGGAGGGTTTGAATAGATGATGGGTTCATAGTTGAAAATTACTTTTATGTTATGGTTCTTATGATCAATAAATACTTTGGAGAGTGGATGTTCTCTCTCCCCTATAGTATCTTATTATATTTCATGGTTAATGGGGTATGATATTGTAGTGTATTTTTAGTGACCCCTTTCATAAGACCACATGACTTGATGACAATGTTTTGATTGTGATATAGAGAGTTTATTTGTGTACTATATAAGGATTGTATCACAAAATGGTGTGTGGATATTCCAATAAGAAGTTGTGGAAGATATAACCATGGTGATGTGTGGTGACGTCCAACAAATATATGAGATGGTTTCTCAAGAATCCCTCAACGAGGATTATTCTAACTGGTGCATGAATAAAGTCAATATTATCCTTACTCAAAAATAGTCATTGGTGAATTATGGGGACCTCATTGGTGTTGGTACTCTCTCTGCCAATATCTACACTCTGATATGGTTTAGGTATTCAAACACATTTGATATTTTTGATGTAATTTTCATAGAATTATATTAGTAATAATTTTTATTATTATAGAGGATTGTAACTCCCTTGAATATCATAAATATCAAGGCTAGTAGAGTTTCACACCTTGATGAATGAGATCATGGGTATGATGATTTTGTTGTTCAATATTTTTTTGATTTTATGTCTTCTTAGGGGCTTTCATTATATATGGTGTAAAAACATTCTCCCCTTCAGTGAACCAATCTAGTGAAGATATGATAACGAGACATGGACTCACCATATGGTTGTTTTATCTACCATTTTAATATAGGATGGTCACAGGACCAAATTTTTGGGTCATATAGTGGATGAGGATGTGTTTTATCCTTCTATGAGATATGTTTGGAGTCCCTATATATTAAATTATATTGGTCATCAATCCTAGGGGACTGAAACCCCCAAAAGGGATGAATTACTCAATGTGTGAAATCATCCCATTATCGTTCATTCTATGAATTCTAGACATCGTGATGTGTATGTTTATATGTCCCTTTAATGGAAAGATTCATTTTTCTAGGAGAAATGATGTGCCTGAAATTCTGGATCGATGCATGTGGTTAGAGATAGTTGATTTGTTAGTGTATGAGAAGTATTATGTGGTCTGTTAATCTCCTGTTGGGATATATTATTCTTGTATTGATTATTATGGATTGATATCGATATTTAGGAGTTGTTCACCAATTATGGATGGATGTGGTTTCATCAACCTTGGGGAGGATGACCAATGATGTTTTATCACCTAATACTTATGTGAATAGAGGTTTTTTTGTGAGTCGAACGACCAATGAGTGGTTTTATCCAAATTTATATGTTTCATTCATAGATTTCTCATGATCTAAAATTTTTATACATTTTGTTTTATCCCTCATATTTTCCAATTATATAGGGATAAATTCATATTGGGAAGTGAATCTGTACCTTCTTCTCTGGATTGTTTTATTTATCACTGAGTGAGTAGGTATGTTGAATTGTTCAACAAATGGTGGAATATTAACCTATTTTCTTTTTTTATCATTTTCATTTTGGGAAACAACACTAGGTATAATTATACTCATTCCTAGAAAGGGATTTTTTTCCATGATTATTGTGTTTGTGTGGCCATGTCACTGTTCAATTTTATAATTTATGGGAATTGATCTAGTAAATATAGTTGATCTTGTAGGGACATATTATGTGGGATTTTGTGGGATTCATATATGAATGTGCTCAAATGGTGTTGATTATACATTGTAATCCCATTCATCCCATTATAGTGGGGTTATGGTATCTTCCATGATATCAGAACCATAATTTTTTTAGCTATTCATTATATTAAACTAAAATATCATGGGATGATTTTCGATAATTTTACTGAATATTTTAAATTCATTAATATATATTATCCCATGTGTTTGAAAATATTTTATTATATTTGGTGATTTATAAATTATACATGTAGTAAATGAAAATAGCACAAAAAATGTACAATTACATCTAGGTAGTGGAGGCCAACCCTTGAATCCTTCTGTATGGCATTTTATGGAACAATCGACATATCACCGAAAGACACAAAATTTTCAAATAAGGATATAATATTTGATATTGTACATGAAACACATCACCAAGATTGGAATGGCATATGAATACCCCTAAATTTATGATATATTTATATTTATAAAAATTAGAAATTACAATTAGTATATATTTCATCAAAAACGTATCTTATCATTCATTACATTCAACATGATGTATAGATATGTCAACAAATAACACTGAGGTAGGATTTTATTGCACATGATAGTTACTTTCTTTAATGGCATTCGATATGCACAAGACCATATTTTACTGAGTACTATTAATGTGAAAATTATATAATAAGCATTAAATTTTTGGTTATAAATAGTATTAAAAGTATAATATGAATATGATTTTGAATTTGAATTTACTGGTTACAAATTAATTGAAAATGAAAATAAGAACCAATTTAATATTAATGGAATATTATTAGAAAAATAATATTAAGCACCAAAGGTGTTTTATATAAATAAATTATGTCATTAAATTTTACATGATGATAATAATGAAATTTATATTTATAAAATAAAATATTTTTAATTGTGTCCAACATATTTTATAGGGGTATGATATGAATAAATCCTGTTTTGCACATAAAAAACTAATTAATTAAAAGAAACATTTCCCACTTGTTGAATGGGACATCTATATTAAATATTTTTGACACTATTGAAAATTTAATATGAAGAAATAAATGGAAATATTTTATATGTAATATCAAAATTTAAATTTGGTTATTTGTTTTTATTTTTAAAAGTAGTTTCACTTTTTGATAAATATTGAAAAAATAACGAATTCAAATTAAAAAATGAATTTTATTTTATATAATAAAAAAGAATAAATATTACTTCTAACAGATTTAATACATTAACTCAATAACTTTTACATATATTAATCTGATTTATTTTATTGGGATAAATTTTATAAGGAATATTATATTAAAAAAATAAAATTTTTAACCATTTTCAATTTTAAAACATGCTTTTAGGTTACCATTTTAAGAAAAATTTTATATCAACTTTATTGAATTATTTCAATTGAATTATAAATAATGGATTCCATTATTTTAATCATAATTATTTAAAATATCAAATATTTTCATTTTAGTATTTTACCATATTTATTTGTAGATGATTTAAAAATTTATTTTAGTGATTATGGTAATAATTAGTTTAGTTAATTAATATTGTTATAATATAAGTTGTAAAAATGACTTTAAACTTGTCTAACACCCATTGCATGACCAAATATAGAATGTAAAACATCGTAGATATTATTTCGTGTGTTATGGAAGCCTCTAGGATGGAAAAAACGTGGGGATCACACAGTTATTTCCAAATACGACAAGTGTGTCATGACCCCCACTTATTAAAAGTCACATACCCCTCCCCCCCTCTCCACCACTGACATATTCATCACTCTCAATAATTTAGGATCATAAAAATATTGACTGATCAAAATACAAAAATACTTTCCATAATTCAAGATTCTAATCCTTTTTAGAACAAAAACAAATGGGTTTTTTGGGATAAACCAAATAGAGTAACTTAAAAAAAATTAAATGTTCTTATGCTGAATCTGTTCTCTTATTTTGTAATCCAAAAATATAGTAATTATTATAACATAAATATATAAAAACATAAGTAAACAAAGTTTATTTGTATTTCATTATCGTAAGGGTATATCATAAACCTACAAATCAATCCTTTAAATAATATACACAATCATTGTTCATGTGTATAGTAGACTACCGCCTCACGAACCAATGTCATTTGTTTTCAAATTAAAACAACCACAGTTGGGAATAATGATGGAAAAAATTTATTATAAGATATATATTATATTTCTAATGACTTTATTATTTGGTAATTTTTATATGACATGTAACTTTATGAAATACTTTTTGTTGGAATAAGATAACATTGTGTTTGGATGTGTGGACCACCACATCCCCAATGAGTGTGATTTGTCCACACTTAATGTGGAATGTATTAATTATAGATTTCATAAATATATATTTAATATATAAAATAATTATGATATTGGAAATATATTATAAATATATATCATATAATTTTATTTCATTCAATACGACATGAAAATGGAAATAACATTCTTGTGTACATTTAGCCTACCATATCCATGAAAATTGTATTTAATTTCATATAACTATATATTATGGATTAATAAAAATAAATTTAAACAAAAAATAAATTATATAGGTAAAATAATTAATATATTCATTACCTAGATAAATTTTTGTCAATATAATATATCATTTTCGTTATTAACCTTTCACACACTAAGAAGTGATAACATTGTTGATGGATATGTGGACCACCGCATCCTCAATGTTATTTGATTAATTATTTTTAATATTAGTTATATAAATTAGTATATTTATTTAAATAACATGGTACTAATGATATAATTATCACTCAAGAATAATAAATCTAGCATACCATGTTTCCATAATGATCAATGAAAAATTGGAATTGTTACTCATGTTTATGTTCCACCAATCTCCACATTCGAAATGTTAGATCAGTTTTTCATAACCAACCTACATGAATGGTATTAATAATATTAACTTAGTAATTTTTTTATTATTTCATTATTATTAATATGGTTATGTTTATAAATGTACACCTTATCCATTCTCTACCTCCATGTTTTTTAGATATAAACAAAATATGGTCAAAACATCCAATGTAAACAAAATTATCTTTCTAATTATATATAACATGTTAATTGTAGAAATAAGTGTTATAATTTACCTTAATATATTTCTAAAACAAGTTAATATGTAAAATACGATTATTAATTAGGAAAATTAAGACAACATTGATAATTTAGCCTTACAGAAATGGGATTTCTAGTCTCACTTTTATTTCTGCAATACTTATTCCATATTCACCATACATTTAATTTTGTAGTGTATAAAATTCCCTATGAAATTTTTTATCATTAATTTATATCATTTTATTGTATTCAATTTCTAAATATATGAAATTATTCCATGGGGCTCACAATCTAAACATTTCTCAAGGAGTAAGGGTCTTCACCTCAATTTCCATTAATTGAGTCATAAAACAATTTTGTTCCCCTAAATTATTATTTATTATTTTCATAGTCAACCATTGAAATTAAATCATAGGAATACTTCATATTTCAAGATTATTTATGTTTTAACATGAATTATCTCATCTATGAGGATTTTACATGAAAATTACCAAGAGGTGAATGTTAACATAAAATCCTAATTCCATTATGGGTTGTCACATTTTCCATCAAATAGTCTTTAAATTGCAATAATTTATCATTGGAAATTATATTTCATTTTAATATATATTTTTGTTTGTTTGATATGATTATTTCAGAATATATATTCTATATCTCCATATGATTTTTTACATTGAATGCTAAATGATTTAATGCAAAAATATTGATAAATACATATCCTTGAATCACTACAGAAATTTGATATATAACATTATTTATTATTATTATTCACTATATGATAATGTTTTGGAAATCTAATATGCTTGTTTGGGACTTGTAAATTCAATCCCCTCAATGCATAGATAGTATCATGAGATGAATTCACATAAAGACAATACATTGGCATTTGATTTAAAGATATTTAAATATATCTATAGGATAGATCATGAAATTAACTATTTTGTGGATATATCAAGATAGTTCATAAGGGTTTATACCCACATTCATATACACTGTTGATGATTTTTTGTGAATGTAACTATCTTGAGGATATATATTTGCAGAAACTACCTCGACTAAAAATGTTGATAGCTCATATGTATATTAATAATTCCAACATTATTGTTATTCCACTTGATTACTTGATTGCATACAATATACATGATCATGTTTCAAATCCATATGATTATTTATATTTCATTATTTGTTCATTTATTATTATTTAGATATTGATTATTATTTATCCTACTATTTAATGGCATATCATATTAGTTATTTCCCATTCCACGTTAAATATAATCATTGAATAATAATTTTTTAACTTTACTAATCCATTATTAAGTATTTGAGATCTCCCTTATCATTTATTTTCTAATTATTCCATAATGATTAAAAATATATATATAATAGTATAGGAAAGATGAATTAATATTTAAAGAAAAAATCATCATATTTTATTCTTTTTTAAATAAACAATCAAGTATGTATCTTTTTTACAAATACTATTAAACTAATCGTTCCATCATGATTAGAATCCATGTAATATTCCATATTTAATGATATCAAGAAAATTCTATGGTATTCATGGAATGAGGATCAATAGTTGGATAAGAAGAATGTTTAGTAGTAACCATGTGTACTAGATTTTGGAAAACATTGATTAGGAATCATAAGAATATTATATCATTTTGAGAATAATTAGAGAAGAACATTGTAATGTTTCACTTCGATAATGTTATATTTTCTATCCTAATAATACATCCCTTTCTATAATATATCATATATTTTGAGTTTAATATTCATCATTAGTACAACATATTAACCACGAATTTTTATTTTTTATGTGATGAGAGTCCATAAATATTTTGGATATTTTGGAAGAAATGTTTTGTCAGTGAACTCATTAATTTAGTACAAATTATTGTTTAAAATTAAGTATTCCATTAAATTTTAGAGACATGAGTTTATTTTTATGGATAAAAGATAGGGTTTTTATAAAAACATGATTATTAAACTTTGTAAAATATAGTTTTAATTTAAAAAAATAGTTAAAATTTCATTTAATGATTAATTTCATCCATAGATTTCTATGATTATTTTTAAAGTGTTATTGTAATTTTATTAATTTAGATTAGTAAAATGAAAACATGAATGAAGGGTGAAAACCTGTTACATCTATAGAGGCAATGGAGATTGAAACCGTGTGAGAAGCATGATAATGGATTCATCCTTACCATTGTCAAACATGATGTCCATGATAATATGAAATTATTATTTTCAAAAAAAAACTGATGAATATATATTAATATTGAACAAAAGGTATTAATTTTGAAGTTAATATATTATGGTATTAACCATATTGGTATTAAATTTTTTTAGACAAATATGAATTTAATATTCACTCTTTTATGGTTATTACAATATGAAGAATCTAAATAATACTTATTGAGGAAAAAATAACTTTTTTTGATATTAATATCAATGAATATGAGATAAAATCACAATGAATGGAAGAATGTTTGTTTATAGAAATAAAAAAATTATGTATATTTCTATAAAAATGTAAACAATAAAATAAATAATAAACATTATGAAATGGGTCTAAAACATGTTATCTTATTACATTCATTTCAGATTAATCAATTAGACTTTTATATCATCACCAATTCATGGTTCTGAGGCCCTCAACTTTCAAATGATTTTTCACTTCTTTCTAATAAATAACCTCAATCTGTCAGTATAAGTTTTTTTATTTTAGTCAACATAAATATCTTCTATTTACACTATTGTTCTCATATATATAATCCTAGTTATATACAATTCACTTTGACAGTTATAATTTTCATTCTCTATTATTAAGTGGATATTTTTTTAATTCTTTTCTGTTATGACTTTTTCAACAAAGTAATTTTTTTTGTAAACCCCCATATTATGAAAATAATTTTTAAATTATTTGGACTCAATTTAGTTAAGGTTAATAGATTTTAACACCCAAATATTATAAGATAATGATATTTTATTTGATATCATTTATGACATGAAATACCATGCATTGAAAAAAATATAGAAACTCCATAATTTATGATATATTTATAATCAAATAAATTGTAGAATTTGAATAAAATATATTTCACAGAACAATAAAATTTTATTATGTCACATGATACATAATTTTTGTAATGATATATATGGAACAATTAGTTTATCATTCATCGTAGATGAAAATGAATTTCTGTGATGCCTTGCATTGCCTGAAAGGCAAAATCATACTGAATACTATTAATATGATAATTATATCCAATCTACTAAATTAAAGCATACAAATAGGATTATGTAAATTACAATAATAAATTGGTAAATTTTTGGGATTCCAATTAATAGGAAATGAAAATATGAACCAATTTATTATTGTGCACATCATAAGTGATGAGAATAACCATCTCACAGAAATCATCAATCAGTTCTTCCACTAATTAGTGAGTATATCCCAATAACATGTATTCACTTTGATGGAATAGTTCTACAATATCATTGAATGAAATTTCCCTTTTTCTGGGTATAAATATATTAAACTGAAGAAGAATAGTGTTGAACAATAATGAAATGGTATAATTTATTTTCTTCTTTGAGGTTGAATTTGATATTTAGATATTCCCCTATTTTCCAATTTCTAGAGGATTTTTTAATATGTATACTACTCCTTTAAATCCATATAGATCATTATAACCTATCTCCAGGTTATAAATTGGAAATATTGATAGTGTCTAGCTTTTATGGTTCTCAAATATAATAGGAGTCAATTTTCTCCATAATGTGGCCTCCTGAGTAGTGTGGTAATAGTTTTAGTGGATTATCCCATAGAGAATATTTTATATTCCATTAAGAATATACATCTATGAGATTTAGGTTTCATATATATATATATATGTAATGACCAAATATTTAACTTTAATCATAGAGTGAAGGATTAGGTCTCTAATGGTGGATGAGAATATTATTATAGTTTTTTATTAAATTATTTTACATTATGGAATCTGGAAAGGAATGAAAGTGATGACTGATTATATACCTATTCCTTGACATCTGTAGTGAAACTTTATTCTCATTGATAGGAAATAAAAATTATTTGTGGTAGGAAAGTGTGGGGAATCATGGTGCTAATTTTAATTTTCCCATTTATGATGTATGATAAGGAAAAATTATTTTAGTTTTAAAATATTTTCAGACACCAATTTAAATTATAGGAGCATGTTTCTTCAATGATAAATTATGTGGACGAAGAGAAATATCTAAAATATATTGGTGGTGAATGGAATAAATACAGACTCATATTATTATAAATACCATGGATAGAGAAACCATCATATCATGGAATATATTGGTGAATTTTTAAGGGAATTCATAATGGTTTATGGATATTTCCTCATGGGGGATTCTGGATTTATAGCATTTGTTATTGAACATGTGGATGAGATGAATAATCTCTAACATGAGTGGTAAAGGAGTTTTGTTCCATATTAGGGTGGAATTATATTTCTGGTTGGATTAATTAACAATTATATTATATAAGGTATTTTTCCCAAGTGTGTTATATATAAATAAGGGGATAATTTGTGGGATTCAAAGATATTTCTTTGGTATAATTACTTTTTATGATAAAATTAATCGATTGTAGTGTGGATATAGTGTCCCAAGTTTCAGTATGTGTAATACATAAAAAATATGGGATCTTATGTTCCCTAGACCTGTATAATTAATAAAATATTAATTTCCACTATAATGTAACCTATGATGTTTTAGGGTTAATTTATCTTTGATATGGGGTGTTTACCCTTCAGTTTGAATGTGGTGAGTTTTTGAGTTAATCGTATATTCTATAATATAAAATGTTTGATAAAAAATTTTCATTTATTCCTCACATATGAACATCAATATATCCTAACAATGAACCTAAGGGAAATTATTACATTTTGGTTTAGTCTAGAATAATAATGTTTTTGTAGGAAGGGTATATTCCTTCCTTTGATTATAAGTCCTTGGTTGGGCCCTTAAATTTGTATTTATTATGATATATTATTATTTTTATTTTACACACATGTTAATTTTTTCTTATTATTAAGATAATTTATCTTTTCCTAGGGATATAGATGTGTTCATGGTGTTTCAAGTGATTCGCATGAAATAGAAATTAGGGTATATATTACGAAAAGTAATTTCCATAAGAGGCCATGTCGATGCATGCATATATTATTTTTTATTTTTATTTCTGATAAGTTGGTTTCATTATTTAAAATACTCATCTTCATGATGTGTTTTTTTGGATTTATGTAATGGTATGATAGAGTGGCAACCGGATAGGTCCTACTACAATTCTATAGTGGGTGAAAAATATGGGTTCCATGTATGGAAATATTTAGGCTATGATATAGAGAGAGTTTTGTAGTGGTAAGTTATTTTTGTATACTGGTGGGGAATATATGTGGGTAGTATCATAATTTATGGATGTTGGGTAATGTTGTAGATGATATACCACAATGTTGAGGGGATATCTACAATGTTCAAGGTGATTGGAGATTCACTACATGATGTAGTGATGTAGTTTGTATCATGGGATAATAGTTGGTCTGCAGTGGTGAACATATACAAAATGATGAGGGTATTATATCTATACTATGGTACATTGATTTAAAATTATTTCAGGGGAATATTTTTTCACAATATATAGGTGTTATTCTATTATACATAGAGAGTTATGACAACCTATTAAACAATGTAATGGTTTTCCATGGTGTAGCTCTTCGGATTTTATGGAGGAATTCCTAGTAGGTGTATCCATGTCTTAATCTTTGGGGAAATATAGTTGATAATTTCTAACCACATTTTTAACAAAGGTGTATTTAAAAATTTCTCCCTACTCATATATATATGATTTTGTCTTTTATTTCCTCCAATTTCAAACATATGACCCCCTTTGAGCCCTAGTGAGAGTGCATCATGGTATCCTTTTAAATTTGTACATCCATGCCCCTAATTTTATTTTTCTAGTTAAATAACTTCAATTTATGTTTATTATATTTATCCTTATTTCCATACCTATTTATCATTGGAATCATCTTCCTCTATAATCCATTATCATTTTTTTTGTAAAATTTGGGAATATTTTCAGATTTTAACTGATAGTTTTTGTTTGTTATGGTACATAGATTATTGGTTTTTTTCATTTTTATGTATCATATCTATATGGTTACAAATCAAAAACTCATTATTCACGATTTGTGGATGAATTTTTTTTGTGATGTCATCATGTATAATTTCATTACACAGTTGAGAATTCATAAATTTTATATTTGATAAATTACTTATCAATAGAATTGTTATATTCGGATTTTAAATTATTCTAAATTGTTTCCTAATATTGTATAAAGGGTATTTAAATATTTTTTTTACATTTTCCATTGTATGGTTTAATTGCACATGTATTTTTTCATTTTTTATTTTTTTAATAAAACTGGTTATTCGTTATAAAAATATAATATCATGTTATATCTGAATAATGGATTTAAATATTTTGTATTTTTATTAACAAGACATAGTGAAATTGGGAATTGTTTCTCTAAAATAATATATAATATGGGTTTTATTGAATTTTATAAAATATATTTTTAAAATTAATTTAAAATAATTTTAAATGGACTTGTAATTTTGATTCACTATCAAATATGTTACGCTTGGTACAATTATATTGTTTTTTAAAAGTGTGGTTGTGTGAAACCCAATACATGACACGAATAATTGATTCCCATCCTAGGGGTTCTGATTGATGTATATTCATACCAAGTTATGATTGTAAATGTGTTATTTATTATGAGGATATTATATGTTTGTGTGAGTTATTATTTATTATCGGTGATGATTTTATGGATTTCATTCATGTTCACCGCTACTAATTTTTATTCATGGGAAACTGAGTAACTATGTTTAAAATATATATTTATTCTACGCTATAATATAATGAAGTACATGTTTACTCCATGTTTCTTTGTATGCAATAGAAAGAGGGGATTTCACCTAGTGATGTTGTGTGAAGTATAATAGAGTGATTTTGGTTTCAGACATGACATTGGTTGAAATGTTTTTCCCTGATTTCTAATGACTTGGATAGTCACCAATTAGAACCTACGGATGAACAATTGAAACCTGTTAATTTATTGGGGGCATGATATTGGGGATTCCTTTATTTTTTTCCTTAATTGATTGATATTGCGGGATCTGATTGATTTTTATTTCTAATTTTTTTATTGTATCATATTGTCATGATTAGTATTGATGAATTAGAAGTGGTTATTCTAATTGATTGTGAAGTAGAATAAAATGTGCGTTTAAAATTAAATATTGATTATATTTTATGGTATGTTTTTTAAATAATTTTTTTTAAGAGATTTTTAATTTAAAATAATTGTTTATTAAGAGATTATAAATTGAACATTGATGTTATGATGTTTCATTTCATTATGCATAAAAGAATGAATGAAAATTTGAAAATTCATTGGTGATATGAAATAATTTTTAAAGGAATTACAAAAAATATTTCATGAAATAATTCTATATGTTTTAATATTACACATTTCATACCCAATTGGGTGAATACATATATTAGGGATAGAATTATAGTTCCCATTAACTGATCAGATAAAGAATTATTGGGTTTCACAGGTTTCAATCGTGGGATATCGAACATGATTTTTTTTTGTTACTAATAGATTCTTTGTATAATTTTTCATTTTGGTTGTTGGTTTTATATTTTTATATTTTTTGTTGACTGAACTAGACCACTATTTTATCAAATTTTTTATTAATATGATGATGTTGATTTATTTTCGATTATTTTATTATTGATGGATAGGTATATATTGTTTCTTTTGTTTATAGTGATTTAAACACTGATTGTATTTTTTTCTTCTATTAGATTAGAATATGGAATTACAATATTAAGATGAGTCTTCTTAGTGTTTTGGGTGGATTTCACCTATTTATTATGTGAAACCATTCCCTAGAGTGATTTATTGATTCAAAAAGACAAGTTGATGTCCCATAAAGATCTGAAATGACCTTTAGGCCATTATTCATATTGGGTCAGGTAACATTCCTTGTTTTTCACTACAAATTCTAAGAAAATTTTATCTGAAAAAAGGTTTAATGAATGTCCCTAGGATCTTGAATTATTATACTTGTTACTTTTGATGTATCATTGTAATTTGGATATAAGAATGTTAAAAAATATGAAGCTAGTGTTGGGAATAATCTCAGGATAGTTGTCTCATATTTGACATCAATATTCAGTTGGTTTAAGATATTAAATTCACAATTTTGATTTATTTTTTGATTTCTATAAAGATATTTTGATAGTAATAGATGAATATTTAATGGGGATAGGTAAACTAGGTGAATTCCATGGATAGAGAAAGATTGTTTTTAAATTAGTTTTTATATTTGGAATACAATCCAATAATTAGTGAAACAAATCCATTCATATCATTACATCATTTTTGAATATATTATTCAACCTCCTTTTGTTTTTGATTCTACTCAATGTGGAATCAGCTTGTTTTAATTGGACTAAGGAGGGTTTGTATGTGATATTTCTATTTTGGGATGAATTTTTTATATTCCATTTTATGTGTTGTTTATTAATGGAAATTATACATGTGTTGTTATTATTATATAATTTTTTACTGAATTTATATATTTTCAATCCGATGAATTGAATATTTTTTTTGTTTTATGAGTTGAATTTTTATCAATAATTAATGTATTTTTTTGTTTGTATTATTTTTTTGGGGGGGAAATTTAGTTAAAAGGGTAATTTAATTAAATAATGATTTCCCATATTATTTTAATAATTTTTTTTAAAAAAAGAAAACTTCAATATTTTTTATGGGATATTTGAAAAAACATTACAGTCATTATGGTTTTATGAAAACATATTGAATTGAGATAGATATTTTATGTAAATGTTTTATAACAACCCTTAATTTTTTAGAATGGTATTGAACTGTAATCAATATGTTGATTGAATTAAAATATTTATAATTTTTAAAAACATATTAAATAATTTTCGATGTGTTAATGTTTCTAGAAAAGGTTTCAATTTTATATACAATGATTTTTTATTTTTTAAAAATTTATGCTATGTAAATTTGTGGTTGTAAATTAATTCCAAAAAAGGGTGAAAATTCAATAATGTAGTTATATATGAAGTGTTGTTTTTTTAGAAAAAATTATTTCATTGGTTATGTCACATAGTTCTATTAGTACATTTAGTTTAAATATTTTGTTATTAATTTAGAGTGTTAATTTATTGTTTTTTACGGTATCCATCAATGAATACATATTGAAGAATGTAGAAGAATTAATTCCAAGTATGATCCTCTACATTGATAAACATGGCACATAGAATAGATCGTTTCAACTTTTGATATTTTGTAGACATCAAATAGAGTGGTCAAATCAAAATATTATTTTATCATAGACTTTATTATCAATGACGATTTGTATGTTATAATCAGATATTTTTATGTTGTATTTACCAAGGAAATTTTATTAGAAATTTCATTTTAGTTTCTTCTTCATTCATTGTTATGAATTCTAATAGATTCCATTTTTTAGCTATTATGGATTTATGTTAAATTAATTCTTGTGGATTGAGTTTTGAGAATTTTTTGTTTTGAGTTTTTGTATGAAAGTATAAATCATTAATCAAGGGGTTTTCTCTATTATATATTGGTTCATGTTCTTGGATAATGAAATCATATACATTACATTATGTATATGTGATCTCTATATTATTGACTACAGTTTACTAGAATCTTAGAATTGGTAACCATTGGGTCGAAGCCCATGTAATAAGGACAATTGTTAATTTCAATAATTCATAAGGAGTGGGTTTTAGATTTGGTTTTAGGTATCATCATGATGAATTATTTCATGGTAATGGTATTAGTTTTCACATGTGTTGTGTAGTAACATGGGTTTGCTTCCTTTTTTGACTATTTTTTTTTTCAATTTGTTACTTGTTTTCACTTGACTACATGTACATGTTAGGATATAGGGATGATATTCCTTTTTTGGATTCCAGGTGTACACATGTGATATCTTTCTATAAGAGATTTTGGAATATACTTTTAGTAGGATTTTGGTTGTTGGAATCAATTATTAATCCATTGAGTTTTTCTGGATGAATATTTGTTGTAACAGTGTTTCCATTTTGATTGTTTCCTTTATTTTCACAATTATTGTTGACCTGGCCTAAATGTTAATTTAATATTATAAAACACTTTAATGGTAAAAGTGTGAAACCTGAAAGTACATCCGAGAGAATCAAACACTGTAATAGATGACAAAGTTGTTAACGACCAACATAAACCAAGCAGAGGGGTCCTCTGTATATAATTTCAATGAAATTGTTGATACCTATTTAACCAGATTTTCCTTAATGGAACCTTCAAATTGATTGACCACCATGCCCCGTACTTGCATGAACTCTTCCACTATTATCTTCATATCATTGAATCCTTTGGTCAAGATTAATTTTTTCGTGTTGATCCAATATTATTTATTTATGGTTAACTCCACTTGAAACGGTCTCCCATTTATTATCTCTGCATCCTCATTAGATGCTTGAATGATAATTCTCTTCCCTAACATCTCTTCCTCGGAGTGCATGAGAAGATCCCATGGGTTTTCAATAATCATTGTCTCAGCAGCCCACTACAATCTATCCGTTTTAATTTATGGTGCATACCTAATGTTAGCCTCATTTCATAATTACTCATGTGCAATAGTTATTGGGGAATAAAGAGCCATAATATCTTACATGATACGAGAATCTTGGGTCGTACTATAATCCTTCCCTCGAGATTGATCTTTAGAGAAGAAGATTTCAACTGTGTCACTCCCACTCACAATTTTTCAGTTTTCCTCATTCATCTGTTCCAATTTGGAAGATTCATCATCCATCAAATTGGGCCCTCCTTTTTAAGCTGACCTTGTCTCCATAGGTGTTGTAATACAAGAGTAATCCATGAAAAATTGTATTTCCCCTTTTCCTCACAGAACAACTACCCAGATCCTTGATCTCATTATTTATATTCATCTTTATTGGGTTATGGAGTGTGGGGATGATCTTCTAGTTCCTTCAACCCATCTGCCTCTTTTCTTCCCTTTCTCAAACCCACATTACCTTCCTTCTTTCCTCAGAATCGATCTCATTACAACGGTTCTAGGTCTTTACAATGACGCACACCAACATTCTCTCTCGACTTTAGTGTTTTCAAAGGCATTATATCTTCATCATGTTACATTGGATTACCTATTAAGTCAACGTAGTCCCCTGGTCAACTTCTTTGACATGTACATTTTTTGTTCTTTGGGTCTTTAGGACAATGCATTCGTGGATCTCCAAGAAAAATGACACAAAAAAGTTCACTTAGCAACTGAAGAATATTTGGTCTTTTCATGGTCCAGAGCCCCAAGATTATGAATCATGGTCCACTTCTGTCTTTTCAATTGGTCATTCAACTAGTACATGGAGCTTGATTCCGTAATGATGGCGTTGTGGGTATGGTTTCAAAACCATCAGATGCCCTTCCAAAATCCTTCTATTTTACGCATGAAATGGAACATGGTAGGATGATTTATGTGCAATAATAGTCATACTATGGCTCTATGTCACCCGATGTCACATAGAATTTTTGTTTCAGTTGATGTTTCTAGACAACCACTGTAGTGGGTTTATATTGTTGTTGGGAAAGAAGATAGATGGAAACATGAGGCCGTTTTTAAATCTTGGACTGTGTTCTGCTCAACCTTTATCCTCTTAGGATACACCTAACAACCTTCCCTCATGGAACCAGGAACTATCTTGTGGTAAAGGCCCCCTAGGTGAACCATTTGAATAGCATGGATCTAGTTGATACTAATGTCTCAATGGAGGATGGGCTGACCAATCCTATGGTGGTTGATATTTTTAATAGGATGAGGAATGACATGTCATGATGTAAACTGCCAGAACAGACTATTATCAGGTCATGGGCTACCGTAACACTGATCCTCTACATTCTGAGACTTCCAAGACATCGTTCTATGATGTTGCTCTTATTGGGCCATTATATCTGATATATTAATTATTAGGATACCAATTCTAGGTCTCTTACACTTATGGTTATCTATTAATTAATGTTTGTTTAATAATTCCTTAATGTTTTTACTATGTTAAAGTATTTTTGTATGGTTAATTTTAGAGATACAATTTAATGGTTGTGATAATGGAGTCGTTCTTAGTTGAACCATCATATTTTTCAGTTTTATATTGGTGGTTCATATATGTCGAGAGGTTATAAAATGAAGGAAGTTTCCTAATGTCGTTGATAATGGCCCACAATGTCGATGGTATGATTTTTTCATATATGTTTTTGGAGAGGTTATCAATGTTGTATCAAGTAGGTATATGTTGTGTCAGCCTTCTATTAATTATATTTTACTTCATTAAAAAATAATTAGGGTTTAGTAACTATGATTAAATTTCCCACGATATTATTATATATTTTAATTTAAAAAAATTATTCATTTTAAAGCATACAATACAATATAACTCAATTGTATGTGAACAATAAAATATCAAAAATTAATACCTAATAGCTAAATTAGTTGAATATATATGAATAGTTAAAAAATTAGAAATTATTCGTAATTTATTATATGATTAAAATATGGATAAATAACATAAAACTTTTTAGTAATTCCATTATATGAATCAAAAATAACGTTTCCCCAAAAATGTGTTTTTTGGGAATCCATAATATAACTAATTTTTACCGCTTATTTAATATTTATCTGAAAAAATTATCATCAATTTTGAAATCATCATGAAAAAATCACAATGTATCTAAATTCGTGGAATTTTTTATAAGTTTAATTTATCAATAAGTATTTAAAAATAGTTATTTTTTATTAAATAAAATTTTTTAATTTAATTATTTTTCAATGCGCAATTGAATTTTAAAATGTTTTGAAATGAATAATTATTTATCTTATATTTTATATAATCACATTTATATCATTTTAATTAATTTTCTGTTTAATTTGGAAGTAAAAAACAAGAAATATATAATAATTTTTCATGGAAACAACTTCTCATTACCCATTTTGAGTTTAATATTATATTACATTCAAACACTTTAGTGAATTAAATACTATGATTTTATCAAAGATTTTGATTCATAATAATTACTGTTACTTAATAATCTCAAATTATTTTTTTGGTTTTAATTAAAAAACATCAAAAATTTATTAATCAAATAAACAAAAAATGAGTGTACCATGTGTTAAACTAAGGTATAATGTTCTATTTTATAATATAACATTTATAAATTATAATTTGTAAAAAAAAATTGGATTTATTATTTAACATTATATAATATCTAACTATCTGGATGAATGTTTAATGATAATGAAATTATTATATTTTATTTTTTCTAAAATAATTGTACTTTTTTGTCTCCCTCATTTATAAATAGAGACCCCTATATCCACTTCATTACACCACATCGATCCAAATATCTAGAAAATTTCAGGATGATATTAACATGAAATTTAATAAGGATACCATTAATAAATGTATATTTTATATATGTTTTATTAATGATATTGAAATATATATTTTTATTTTTCTTTCATTCATTAAATATATTCAAAATTGAAATGATCATTTATGCATACATACATCCTACCATATCTATGACAATGTACTTTTTTATATGAAAACATTATTTTGAAGAATGGAAAATTATAATTAAGGAATAAATATTTTTTAAAAAATTATTAATATTGAATAGATAATGTAACCATAATCAATGTTATTGGGTAAGAACTATTGAAAAAAATTAATAATGACAAAAGAAATATTTAACACTAAGAAACAATGATTTTTAGAAATAATTCATAATAATGGGGTGCTGAAATATTATAAGATGATCATATATGAAATTTTAAACTAATAATTTAATATTTTATAGAATAAAAAAATATAAATTTATTATAAATTAAGATATATTTAATTCAAATAATCTCAAACTCATGTTAAAGGACTTATATTACATTATCATTGTTTATTTGAATTATTTATAAGGAAATTTATTATGATGAAAATTTTAACACAATCTTGATTGGATATGAGTAATTTAATTAGACTTTTTTAAATTATATAAATTTCGTAGATTAATTTCACTTTACTCTATTTTATATCTCAAAATATAAAAAAATGACTTCATCGAAAATAGACCTTATTTCTCGGTTCAGTCGGAAACCCATTTACTTCTGTATCCTTGTATACGAAAAGGATTTTTAAACATTATATTATAATATATGTTGATTTTTTATTTTTATTTTTACACATGTAATAATTTTTTAAAAAATTATTAAATTGGAATTTTATCTCAATTTCTGAATGGTATATTTTTGACTTTTTATCGAAAATTTGAATAAAATCATTGTTTTTCGGTACACTATATGATTAGAAATTCCCACCATCAAGACCAAAAAATGAATTGATTCTTCCATTACCTATATATAATTTAATTTGTAATTACAAAAATTATATAATTTTTTTGGAAATTATTATATTTTAAATAAGTGTTTTCAAAGGGAAAATTTTATTTTCCATAGAAAATGATAATGCATTATTATAGACACAATTTCTAAATGACTGAATCAATTGATGATAAATACTATTTATTGGGTTTTAGATAATTTGATTCTATACATATTAATTCTATTAATGGTATAGGATTATTATGAAGATGTATATAATACATATTTATTTTCCATAGGTTATGGTAGGATGAAATGTTGAAATGTTTATGAAAAATATTTCCTTTCAATGGGCTTTGATATATGATTAATTATTTATGATGTTGATGCACAAAAATAAATGTATCGTGACTATCCAATGGATGGGTCCATAATAATAGATCCCTATATTGCATTGGGAATATTTTGGTGACCTCATTAAATAATTTTCATTCTAATGATTTGTGAACCTAGTTCAGTAAGGGACTCTATACACTATGAATATTATGGGAGTAACCCTCGAATATGGTTATAATGGAATGGGGAGAAAAATTGATAGTACATTATATTATTGGAATCATTCCATATCTTGATAAATTATTTTCCATGCATTAGTCTATTCAAAAAACACATCTCAAATCCCAATGTCATTCAATCATGCATCATGTTATTTAATTGTTTCATGATTGATTATATATGAACATAAAATATTTATTCCAAGACTGAAGATTATTTTTATGATATGATGGGTATATTTTTATAAGATTATACTCATGGTCTCATTCCATTTTTCACATTTTGTAGAAAACAAGATCATTGGTATCTATCCATTCAATAATTAGTGAGAATCCTAGATCACCCTTTCTTGTGTTTTTTTCTTTTGTTATGAATAAATAGAATAACAATGATATTTATATGAATCATGAATGAAATGATTAATGTCACTTTAGATGATGTAGAGCCCTTATGAATATGTTTTTTGTATCAATAATTGCAAAGAAACTAAACCTATAATATTTCATGCATGGATCATAATTTAATGTATTTAAAATTGATGTAGTAATATGTAATATTTATATATGAAAATAATGTGTTTTTATAATTGGTAATAGATTATGGTATAATAAAAGTTTGAAACTAGGATAAGAATTCATCAGTGACAACCCTTAGGAAAAATCATACATAATAGGGAATATCATAATTAATATTAAATAAATGAGTTTATTTCCT
Source organism: Viscum album (assembly GCA_963277665.1). Classification (NCBI taxonomy): domain Eukaryota; kingdom Viridiplantae; phylum Streptophyta; class Magnoliopsida; order Santalales; family Viscaceae; genus Viscum; species Viscum album. Next base: position 858,418,140 of record OY728152.1, on the reverse strand, counting down.
TAAAAAACATCTTTATATGGATACTTCAAGGGGAAATAGTTTTGAAATAGATGATTCTAGGAGAAACAACCCTTAATAAAGTGATTTGAGTATATATTATTCATTATTTCATTTTACTATGAGTGTTTAATTACTGTGCACCTAGATTGGCAATATCAGTGGATATTTTTCTCTTAACCTATAATTTATTTATCATACATTAGTGGATAATGAAAACAAATTACCAAGATCAAAAACAAGTTTTTATATATTGAATATAAGGTGTTATTATTTATATATCATGTTAATGTTATGTCATTATTGACCACTCTGATAAAATATTCTTAACAATCATGATAAACAAATTTTTATCACTGTGTGATTGGATATAAAATGAAAATGTTATATTGTTACAGAAACAATATAATATTGAAGGATATTATTTGACCATATTACAATGAATAACATAAAATTATTAATGGAAAAAATATGATATTTATTCAGATCCTTAATGATTAGATGTTGATTTTTCATTTAATACTTCTAATGGTATGATGACATCATCCAAAGTCTACCATTATTATCTAATTTATGTATATATAACTTATATTCCGAGAAATACCATAATTAATCCTTTTGATATATTTGAAAATTAAATATTAATGTATAATATTTCTAAACATAAAAGTGAAATTAATTTCAATGGAAGGGAAGTTTTATTTGAAATTCAAAACTAACCCATAATCATCTATTACGGAGACTAAAAATTTAACCATCCAAATTTAATTTAGTTAATTATATTTTCAATTATTACTATCAAAATGTTGTTTTTTTTCACTAATAGTTTTTTCGAAACTCCCCAATAATGAAATTCCTACCGTACAGTAGTATTTTGATTCCATTCAAACTGATATTTACATTTTTCCAACAAACCGTAATGATGATTTTTAATAGAACTAATATGCGGTTTTATAGATATTTCATTGAATTCAAAAGGAATATTAAAAATTGAGTTGCTGGAATTCATGAAACAACTATTTGAGAATCATGAATGATTATTCACTTTGATTAGTGTGTTTTAGTATAGTGAATCTATAATTCTTATTATGAAGGCTGATGGAAAAAATAATTTCATAATTAATTATCATGAACAAAACAAGTTCATGTTCAAAATAATGTTTCCTCTACCATGTATTAATCAATTTCATGACCAAATTCCCCAACTCAATAAATTTTCATCATTGAAATTATTTTATGATATCACAAATTAATTATTAATAAGGTGGATATAACTAGGATAACATTCCATACAAGTTATGGAGATTAAGAATTTATAGCGTTTCTCTTTAGTTGTACTATGACCGCCGTTATCATAAAGGGTATTATCAATAGAGTCATTATTTGTTACCCTAAATGGGTTTTGGTGTTTATAATAGATGATATTATACAATAATAGAAAAAATATTATTTTATGATCACATAATGACTACATAAATGATCATATGGAATGGGAAGATGTATAAAATATTTTCTAAGTCTGAATTTAAAAAAAAAAAATCAATTTTAGGTCATATAATCTCTAGAGATGATATATATATATATATATATGGATCCAAATATGATTGATGATATTACACATTATCTATACCAACCATGATGTATAAGATTCATAGTTCTCTTAGTTTTTCTAGATGTAATCAGTTATTTCTTGATAATTTCTCACAGATTTATAGTCGACACATCATGTTAACTCAAAATTGATCCATGTTCTATTTAATATAATAGTGGGAGCATATTTGTAAATAAATTATGGGATGTGTAGTAATAAAACATGATCTTACACAACCATACGTTAGAGAACAGTTTTTCATCTTTAGTGATGAATAAAATATGGTACAAGCATGTTTCCACATGTATAAATATTTTATAATTCCTTATGTTTCACAAAAACTAATTATTCATGTGAAAGTTTACCCAAATAATGATATGTTGTTACCTAAAATATTTCTATTATTTAAAATATAGCGAAATATATAAATATGAATAATGGAGTGGCATATATGCTAGTTAAAATGTTTTAATGTATATATTAACTCAAAAAGTGATGAATATTTATTGAGGAGGATGGTTATTGATGATTAAATATTAAGATTTTTCAATGGATAACCACATTGGGAAAAAGGTGGAATATGCTCTAAGTCTAAAGGATCGTTCTTTCTATTATATGATAAGGATCACCAATGATGTAATAATTTTTTATTTTCAATGGATAGGTATTGATATCATGATGGAAGGGAAATAATAAAATTTTTCACAAATGATTATTCATTTATATATCTTGATGAATTACAAATTTAGAAATGTTTTAGGGTTAAACCTTTATTTATTTTGAAGGATAATGTTCAGTGAAGTGACCCGACCCCATAAAAATGATAGATGGTGGCTATAACAAATTAAATATGTATGATTTAAGGAATCAATTATCAATGGAATGATAGATTAGTAGTCTTGGTAAGGTAGAAACATAAATCAGTATTGTGTTACAAATGAATACACTAATAACAACATAATTTTTCCACTTTCCAAATAGACAACAACGAGGATAACATTATTCAAAAAAATAAATCCCCTCATATCGTTAATAGTATGATTCTTGGAGAAATGTGGAAAGAATCATAATTAGGGTGATATTAAATTATCAGTAATGGAAAAATATAGTTGAATTAATAAGGAATAAATGATAATAATAATAATAAATATGGAAAATAACTCAAATAAAATTACATATAATTTTTAAAATGAGAAGGAATTTCATAAAAAATATGGAAACTGAATTATAGGAAACAAATTCCCTGAAAATTTTACATAAGGAAAAATCAATATGGTATGGTAATAAACAGAAACATGTTTCATTTAATCAATTAACATGAAATTAAATTTACCCACAGATATACATACACATGATCTCCGAGATGAATAATAACTGAGACTAAATGAGTGTAATTATTTATTAATTGATTTAATTTTAAAGGCACATGAAAATATATAATTTCAACTCCATTCATGATATGTTTTAATATATTCTGATTTTTGAAACTAATTTTTCTCGTGACAACCTTTCAATGCATCAGGGTGCTATATAATGTATGGGATCCACCCGTCACTTCCATTCGGAAATATTCCATATATCAAACTAAATAATATTCCATATCAAATATCTCTATTAAGTAATGAAGATGAATGTTTCAATATTTCCAAAAAAAATACTCAATGTTCTATAGTCATAGGATATTGAATAATTGAAGGGAAATAAAAAATTTCAAAGAAGTGAATTTGAAAACAGTATTAGTCAAAATGAATCATAAATAATCCATAGTAATATTAAGTATGGTATCAATACACCGTATCCCCATGGAGTTAATTAATGTGGTTTTTTAGGATAAATCCAAATTTTTTTAAAGGATCAAATAATGCATCCGGAGGAAAATATCTTTTTGTTCAGAAAAACCATTTCAAAAACATTTTCATTTAAAATGACTTTTTGGAAATTTGTTATTAAAAAATAAAATCTTATACATGAAAATTAATATTCAAGGATATGATGGTGAGTAAATATGTACATGTCATTTAATGATTGAGAATATTCCTATTGGTGGGTTGAAAGTTGTACAAAATGCCATGTCGGGAAAGAGACAAGAATCTTCATTTGAAAACATAAGAAAATAATAAATGGTAAAATTTTAACATAAAAAATATATTTAATATAACTGAGGAATTAATGTACTATAACATAGTTTTTATAATAAAAACGGTTCTCCTACTAATGTGTGAAATGAAGTGCGGTTTTTAAAAAAACATTAAAACACTTTAAGAACCAATGACTGGAAAATGGTAATATTACATGTTAATAGTCAATAATTACTATAGGATAGGAAAATAAAAGGATTTATTGAACAATTATAATATTAAATCATCAAATTGAAACATCATTGAATTGTCATCAAAGTTAGTGTCATGGAAAATTACCTTTGAACATTCAAAAGAGTCCTATAACAGTTGGAAACATTTTAAATCATAATACTAATGAAGTATTAATATTAAATGAAAGCCTTAAATAAAATTGATATAATGTAATTCGTTATATTATCCATATAAATGGGAAATGGATACACCGCACATTAGATATAACTTGGGAGCATGGCATTTAATTACTAGATGTAAATAAGTGAGATGAGAATCACGTACCATGAATTTTATTTCCGGTGAACGTCTTTTAGAATAATTTATAATAATCATATGGTAATATTATAAAATATTTTGAAATATTTTCATGTATATATTTATATTTAATCCACTTTTCACTATGTTGTATACAACTACTTAGACTGTTGTGTTGATGTCGGGTGTTTTGAGAAAATTTGGTTTTTGTGTCAAAAAATGACTATGGTTGGTCAACTTTGGTCAATGTAGTGTTTATGAAATATCTCCAAATAAAGAAAAAAAATAATTATAAAATTTATATTTTAATTATATAATGAAATTCTATCATTTAATATTTTTATAAAAAATTAATCAATATTATGATCATAGAGATGGTAAGTCCCACATATTCTAGTGTAACATTCCAATTTTTCAATGGTCATTATCAAAATATGTAAAGAAACCTCAAAGGATTATATAATAATAATTATATACAATATATTATGTTCTATAATATTATAATATTATATATATAAATATAATTTTGGTGATGTAAAAAATTAATCAAGTCGTGTCGAGCAGGCAGTAGTCTACACGTCCATGAACAACGTTATCACTTTCTAACTGTGTGAAAGGGTAATAATAAAAATGATATAAATGGTACATTTCAAGGAAGATAACTATTTAATTAATATCATACATAGTTTTTTTTATTTTTCCTATTTTAAAATAAAACCAGACTGTATACGTTCCATGTTTTTTGTGAATGAATCACATCTCTTTGAGGGGTTGTTACTCCACACTTCCTCAAACGATATTATGATATTAACATAAAATGAAAATATTTAAAGGTATATGTTACAATAGTATGACTGAAGTATAAAGATATAATAAATATCATTTATATCATATATATAAATTCCTTCCATAATAATGGGCATAATGAAAGGTGGTAAGGTAAAATAAACAATCATCGTTTCATGTGGTAGTAGTTTACCAAATGGAGAAACCATATGTTTCTATCCAATTAGAGGGAAGTGTGTGTAAGTTTAGTTCAGAAACATTACAAAACAATATCCTAATATATTTAGGATAATTGTTTTTTTACAAAATAGTGTAATTAAGAGATATAAAAGGTTTGGTAATGGAAATAAAATTAAAAATCTTGATAGAAGACGTTACCTCTTAATCAGGTAAATTATTTTCCGTTGTAATAAAAGGATTCCTTGGAATGTTATCGTACCAAAGAAAGGATTCACGTTTTAGAGGTGTTATTTTTTCTAGAAATTTTGGTTCATCATTGCATAACCAAGGTGTTTCGAGAGGTGTGAGGAATGGGGAGAGGTTGTTCCTTATTATAACATAGGAAAAATACTCACTCATATTTTTGAGAAGTTGTTTAGTGCACTCATGTTATTACCAATAAAAATTCCTAAAAAAAATAAAAAAAATAATTTAAGGCAAATGGATTATTTATGGTCATCCAATATGTGTTGTACAAGTGGGTTGGACATTTGGACCCCTAAGATCAAGTAATAGTCGTTTATTATACGTAATATTACATTAATAATGGTAATTAATTTTATTAAATGTCTTAATATTTATGATTAGAAAAATAGTAGTACTTAATATAAAATATATTATTCATATTACAAAAATTGAATCAATTTTTTCACATAACATTCATAAAAGAGGCGGGAATTAATTTTAAAATAACCCCGCATGTAAGAAAACAATGCGACATTTTAAAGAAAAAAAATCTAAATTATTTCTATGTTTATAAAATCAATTTCAATGTGAATGTTTTTAAAATGATATAAGTTGAATTAATTGAAACAATTATTATTTAAATATACTTTAAAACCATTTAAAATAATAATAATTATTAAATAAATAAGATGACAAATCAGTTTTGATGAAAAATTTAGTAACAATAACAATTCCTTAAAAAATAAAATGTTTAAAAAAATATCAAAAAATCACCCTGACATAATTATTATGTTTCTATTTGAAATATAATGTTTATATTACATATTAAATTGATCAAATTTTAAGAATTCTTATTTAAAATGGTTTTTTAATTAAAAGGTTCAAAAATTTCATTTATAATAATATAGGTTTTTAGGTGTAAAATAGCATTTATTATTATAATATGAATATAAAATCAAATGGATTAATACTAAAAATATGTTATTAAATATATTATATAAAAATTTATTTATAATCATACATGATTTTTAATTAAATTTTCTTTTTTATGAAACAAATCCTTTTGATGCATAAAAATAATAATATTTATTTTTATATCCAATTGGTTATTATTTTCATTTATCATTATTCAGTTTAAAATAATTTCATTTTATATTAGAAATATTGATTTCAGTATGTTAGTAAATACTATTCATATAAACTAATATAATGCCTATGAATTTTCATATTATATTATATTAAAATATTAAAATATTATATTGTTACTTGGTGAAACTCTATTTTGTGTGTAACAAAAGTTATCTAGGAAGGTCACTCATTCTTGTAACACATGTTATCAATGATGATATACATTGTGTGAAATTCAATAAAACTCGTTGTTTTATATATTAAAATAGGCATACAATATAATTTAAATAATAAATATATTTAATTTTGTTGGATATTATATTATTTTACGCACTTGATGCCACATTTCATACATGCTATCGAATACAATGTTCTAACATTATATTTAATGGAATAAAATTATCCCCACCTTATTTTATTTTAGTCATCATAATATAAACTCAATCATGGAGTTATATTGTTTGATACTACTTGTGTTGAAATCGTAGACCATTATTATGGTTTATAAGCCATCGTCTATAAATGATATAATAGAAAGTACTAATGTCACATGGACTATCATGTATCTAGTTTTACAATTAGGAGAACAGTAGTTTAAAGTGAAAATAAGTACTTATAGAAAAATAATAACTATTTATAATTAGTTAATGAGGTCATCCATCACAATACATTTATTTATCAATAGAATATTCAGGCCCTCAAATCCATAAATATATGTTAATTTAGAAGAAAATCAGTTCAATAGAAGTTAAGGTATTCAGAGAATGATTTATTTCAATGAAAAATTCATAATATTTGGTAATTATTTTACTAACCTTGTATATATGGAAATATACAAGATAGGTTTCAATTTCTTCCAGATAATCCAACATTTTGATTTTGATTTGATCATATTGAAATTTAGTCCATTATTACCAGAAATGAAGTGACAATAATGAGTTTTTAATCCCTACTACACTAAAAGAAACATTTAAAAAAATGTTGTGTTTATAAAGGAGGAAAAATTCTAACTATTTTTCTTTAACAGTTTTCCCAAACTAATATAGTTAATCGATTAATCTCTAATCATTAAAAATGGTACTGTAGGTTCATAATTATCATATATCCCCCAAATTATTTAACAAAAAAAATAAAAAATTAACTTTGGAATCATGTAAGGTAGTGGTTTGAATTACACTATTACCATCCTTCAGTCATGGTTTCAAGGCTTTCTTCTTTTTTGGACATGATTTATTGTCAGCTAGTTTACAATTTCACCATTTATATAAGAAAATAACTTTAATTTCCAAAATAACATTTATGTAAATCATTGAAATTATGTTAATCACTAAATAGAGTTTTAACTATGGTTTTCAACACAACATCAATACATAAATGTCCATCAATTTATCTTCCTCATCATTCCTTCCATGGTCTTTGAATTATATACAAAATAATTTATTGGGTTTAGAAATCATGAAGATATATTTTTATATCAAAAAAATATTATATTTATACTTGATAATTGTTTTTCATTATCTATTAAAATTCATCAAAATGGTTTGTAATGAAAACATGATTTATCCCCATTATATAAATTTCGAGTGTAAAACCAGGTGCATAGTAAATCCTCTTGTCATGTGCAAGGTTATCCTATGTTAGGCTCGAAACAATATGTCAATGCTGTTACTCCTAATTACATCTTTACCTGAACCATGTCCACTTGTATTATCAATACATGGATTTATTGTTAGGAAGACCAATATAATCTCTTTCTAACCAAAATACAAAGATGTTATTCTATAAATATCTTAAAATTTGGACTTAGGTTTAGGTTCTCTAATATGTCTTTTCCAAAATATATTTCCCAGTGATGATAATAAACATCATTTGATACCACCTACAATGAACTGAACCCAGACAGATCGATCTTGTTCTCAGTATTAGTTACATTAACATGATTACAAGAAATCAAATATCAAATTAATGAGAATTTGGTAGTCTATGTACATCAGATACAAAAATGAATCATGTATTACAATTAAATGCACTAATCACAACATACTTTATTTTCAAAAATATAAAAAAACAAGTTAGAGGATAACATTATTTAAAATAGTAAATACCTACATATCATTCAAGGTTGACGTCATGGATCCACAAGGAAACAACAATATTAAGGGTTTTCTCAAATTCTTAGTAAGAGAAAAATATTCAAGAAGAAATAATGAATCAATAAGAATAATAATTATGACATGGTGAATAATTGAATCACATTACATTTAATCAGTGAACTAGAAATGAATAATATCCATATATATGTCGATGCAAGAACACTTGGAATAATAACAACTGAAACTATATTAAGGAAATTATTTCATAATGGATGTCATGAATAAATATCAAGAAAAAATAAATCTTAAAGACCATTCAAAAGAAGTATATATATTTTCTAATTTTTAAACTAAATATTCTCATTAGAACCACTAAATGTGTCGAGGAGCTTTATAATGCATTGGATCCTGCCATATTTTCCAATCCAAAACATTCCACATGTCGAAATAAAAAATTTTCATGATCTATGTTTTTGATGTAGAATAAAAAATAATCAATATTTCCCCAAATAATAAAATAAATGTGAATTTAGACACTATGTGTAATTTGTTTTTCTGTTTTTGTAATATTAATATCAATAATAAATTAATAGGATAACTTAGGTAAATTCAATGTTCAATGATCATAGGAGGTCAAAAAAATAATTGGACTAGAAAATAAATCAAGGAAGTCAATGTGAACACTATCTTTGGTGAAATCCATAGTGAAACCCTCCATTAAAATAGTAAGGATGGAATCAATACAACATATCTTTAGTGGAGTAAAATAAATGGTTGTCGATGTTGATGAATGGAAATATTATTAAAATAACATAAAAGAATTATTGAGGAAAATATACAATAATATTGAAGTTAAATTCGAAAATAATTTTATTTGAAAATAACTTTGTGAAAAATATTTATTAAAAAATATCATTTTATACATGAAAAGGAAGCCTAAAGCAAATTATGTTGAGTATGTCTATACAATTAAAATGAGGTAAAAGAACAATCTTTTTCTAGGTAAAGATGTTTGAAATATTCCTGGATGGGAAATCAAAAATAATATTCCTTTGAAAACATTGGTAAATAAATAAAAGGTTAAAATTAAATTTACCAATCAATTTTAAAATCATTTTTGAATAAATTATCAATAATAATTATTTCTAGAAGAAATTATGTTCTCCCAATATAGATAATAATTTTGTCGAGTTTTCTAAAAACACAATTTTAAAAAACAATTCATTTCAAAGAGTTGAAAAATGATACTAATACATGAAAAGGTCATCAATTAACAAAGATGAAGAAAATGAATCGATTTATTTAACAAGGATATTATAATTTCCTGAAATTGAAACACCATTCAAATATCATAAATGTTGTTTTCAAGGGAAATAATAATTCATCATTCAAAATTCTCCCATTCAACTTTGAATTGTTTTAAAACATAATCCTCATGAAGGAATAATATTTAATGAAATACTTAGATTCCATTATGATAATGGAATTCAGGATATAATCTATAAAATTTGGTAGTATATACACCATAAAAAATATTTAATTGGTGAACATGACATTTATCTCACATATGTAAAAAGTGAGATGAGAATCCTTTACCAATAGATTCCATTTGGGTGACCAACATTTATCATCCAGTAATATAAAGTTATGTAAATTTTATACTTTATTTAGAACCTTTTACTTTTTTATAAATAATTTTATTTTACTTTTTTAATATGTTTTATACAACTACATAGGAAATTATGTTTTTGTCAGGTTTTTTGACCAAATTCGATTTATAATTAAATAAAAACTTTTGTATGTAAACTATCTTCAAAGGGTTCACATTATAACATATATAAAATAGTAACGATGAAATAATTATTCTATATTAAAAATTATTATTATTTATGAATCTTTAATTAAATATGTTTATAAAAAAAGAGATTGCCGTATGATCCTGTAGATGGTAGGATATACAAATTCATGAGCAACATTCTCTTTTTTCAATGATCATTATCGAAAAGAAGGAATGTATCACCATATAATAACATAATGATAATAATAATCATAATATCATTTTTCCTAAAAATATATACATATATTGAATTATTATGATGTAAAATGAATCACATCGTGTCGATGATGAAGTAGTCCACATGTCCACAAATGAAATTATGAATTTTTAAGTGTGATAATGGGTAATAATGAAAAAGATATCTAAATATATAGTATATATATAAAAGGGTATTTATTTCATGAATATCATATAGTGTCCTTTTATGTGTCATATTATTAAGAAAACCAGCCATTACACGTTCCATTTTTTGTGTAAACAAATCATATCACATTTAGTGGGGCGTATTCCACACTTCCTTAAACAATTTTATCGTATTAATACAATTGAAAATATTAATGGTATGTATTAATAATGTATTAAATACTTATAATAAAATAATAAATATCATATATATAAAATAGACATAGATTGTTTTATAATGGCCACCATGATACTTTGTAAGAGAAAATAAACAATCATCAAATTGTGAGGGAGAAGTTATCCTTACATAGATACAAAATGATTCTTACCCTTTAGATGTAAGTGTGTGTAAGTGTAGGATGACCCTTTTATAGAATAAAATCCATATTTATTGAGTACACTAATTTTTTTTAATAATTATGTAATTAAATGATATAAGGGGTTGGATAATGAAAATAAATTTAAAAAACATGAGAGGAGATGTTACCTCTTAACCAGGTAACTTATTCTTGTTTATTAAAAAATGAATTCTTGGAAGGATTTATTCTAAAATGGACACATCAAGGATGAGGGGGGGGATATTTGGAAGATATTTAGGTAGATCATGGAAAATCATAATTTTTTGAGAGGTTTGTGGTATGGGGAGACGTGTTGACCATTTATAATGGATAAAATGGTCTCAGTTGGTATTTTTGAAATTATTTTAGGTGTACACATGTTCTTATCCAAAAAAAGGTCATAAAATCCATCAAAAAATAATAATTTGAGGGGAATGGCCAATGTATGTACATAAAATATATATTTAAAATGGTTCTAGATAATTTGGTCCCATAAGTTAAATTATTAGTCCTTTATATTGTTCAATTTGACCGTAATAAATGTAATTAATATTATTAAATTTAACTATTCATTTTGGTCAATAAAATATTGGACTTATTAAACATTATAACATATTATGATTCAAAATATTGAAACCATTTATCCAAATTCCAATCATAGATGTTTTATAAATTAATATAAAATTCACCTTGTAAATTAGATGACAGTGGAGGTTTTTAATGTAAAAATGTCTAAAGTTTTCTATTTTTTATAATAAAATTCCATGTGAAATTTATTCTATTGTCCTAAATATTATTAACTAATTAAATTATTTTATATTTAAACTTTAAATCACTTTTAAAATTTAATATATCATTAAAAATATATTATATAAAAATTGTTCTGAACTAAAAATTAATATTTTTTACCACTCCAACAGTATCAAAACATCAACCTAACCTATATAGATTTTTTATTATTCATATGAAAATATTAATTTGACATATATAAATAATATATGAGTGGAAATTCATATTTAAAATTAGTTTTACATTAAATTTAGAAAAAGCGACATTATAAAAATACTGCCTTTATGTGAAAATGATGTTTTATATCTTATTAATATCAAATCCAGTGGTTGAATATCAGAAATATTTTTTTGAATATATACAATTTTTTTTTTAAAATATCATTAAGTAAATATTATTATTATTATTTATTTAGATAAAACAACTTTAGAAGCCTATGGAAAAAATATTTCTTTTTATATTCAATTGGTTCATAGATTCATTTATCATTAATGGGTAAACCATGACATCAATTTATTTATAAATTGAATAATTGAAAAATTTATTAAATACTATTCATAAACACTATCTTAAAGGCCATGTTATGTCATATTATATTAAATAATAATATTTTAATAATATATTTCATCATGGTGGAATTAAGTCTTGTGTGTTATATAAGATATCGAGGAAGGTCGCACTAGTGTTTAATGCATGATATTGAGGAAGGTAACCATTTTGTGTAATTCAATCCATCTCAGTGTTGCGTGCATTCCAATATGTAGAATATAATTTAAAAAAATTATTATATTGAATCCAGATATTATATTATGTTATGTTCTTGGTGGTGTGTATCATATATGTAATCAAATACAATGATTTTAATTTATATTTTTAGGGAACCATGTTAAGGAAAAATATACATGTCCTGTCCATATAAAATGTAGAGGGTGATGTGTTATAGGAACATCATAGTTTAGAATTATGAACTCATCCAAGATGTATACGTATATATATAAATTTGAATGATTATTTTATTTTAGTCAACATAAAGATATATGCTTTTAATGTAGGAATTAAAGTGGTTCATAATCTAAAATTTATTTTTGAGAGATAGAATTATATGGAATTGATAAGAATAATACCAATACAAAAGTGGATATTTAAAATCATTCCCATGAGTTTAGTCATAACAATCCCCAACATATTCAAAAGTACATAATTTTATTGGGGTTTTGTTATAATTCAATACGATCTCAGAATAATGTATTTATATCAGAGAATATTAATATATTGATCACTTTCTAGATTATACATTGAAAATGTTGTAATGTTTGACGAACTACAACAACCAATGGTATGTGATTGGGATCTAAGTCATTCAAAAATGATATAATGATTAATTTATTAAAAACATGACTAATAGTTTTTTTATTTATTTGGTAATACTCATAGTGATATTACATCTGAGGGAAACCTTCAAACCGTAAAGGAAATTCTTATATATTTTTTATTGATATCAAATGTTTGGGCATTAAAAACATCCTTTAGATGAATACTCGTACAATAATACACCTGGCTAAATAATATTTATGCATCTATATGAATCCATATATAGATATAATTGTTGAACAATAATATGGTGTGATGATGTTTTAGAAAAAAATTTATTAGGAAATAAACTAGATGAGTAAATAAAATAGAATGATAAATAAATTCAACAGAACGACACAAAAACTCATAGTTGACTAAGATTTTATTCCATTACTTTTAGGGAAATATAGAATTTTTAATTTGCTTGAAGTTATTTCTATGAATTTATCTATCAATAATGATTATAAAATTTATATGAGAAGTGAATGTTGATAATTTGGCATATTGGTGCCTTTATGATTCTTCATTGGGTATGGATGATAGATTGTCACGTAAAAGATCCACTGAACCTCTCTCAAGTTAAATTTTTTTATATTTATTTTTATTGAGTAATAACATAACTTATCTTTCTCATGTCTTTAATTTATAGTTTTTACCATTTGAGAATGATCATTCTTGTGTAGGTAAAATAGTATAAATCATATATTATATAGATTAGTATCTATGGAACTTGATTACCCTCCTAAACAAAGTACTATTTGGGGATTATAAACATAATGAAGCTAAATGGGTTCCTTTGGATGTGATGAAAAATCAATATGATCATTTTTTATCATCATGATGGAAATTAAAGAGATAAATTCCATTAATGGGGGGGTATGATGCATCCCCTTGATATTTTATAATATATTTCACTTCAAATAAATTTAATTTCACTAATAACATATTACACATGATATCCAATGTCTAAATGACCAAAAATATAGTACAACCTTTCAACATATGAATTATATTTGATAAATTAATAAGAATAAACGCGTTTTTAAAATTACATACATATTTTTGTATAATATTAATATATTTAAAACATTATTCATATTTTTTGGGAATTTTTTTTATTCATAAAAAATATTTATTTCCAAAATTATCATTTTTATTTCATTGTTAAAAAATAATAAAATTATTTTTTTCAATTTTATAAAAATTTATATTTAAATTTGAGGTATATTTTTGAAATCATCACGTTTAAATGACAAGATTTTGACTTTATGATGGTTTGATTACAAATTTATTATTTGATTTATAGTTAATAAAATTTATTTATTTATATTATAAATAATCCATGTATTCAAATGATTGAAATGTATACAAGAATTTTTTGAAATTGTTTAAAAAGATAAATTATATCAGTTATAGTTTAAATAATCCAATTTTCTTTAGTGAAATCAATTTTTTGAAATATTTAATATAAAAACATTTTATACATAATGATTTTTTTATAAAATCTCATTTAAACTAGTTATATAATTTTTATTTAAAATTTAATTCAGCCACTTTTATTAATTGAATTTTATAAATAGGATTCTATATTTTGAATCAATATAATTAATATCAGGTAATAAGTTTTATTATCATTTTGATCATTATTATTTTTAAAATAAGTAAAAAATAAACTTATGAACTTTACAGTCCATTATTTATAGCGATGTTTTTTTATAAAAGGCCATTCTTGGGGTCCTTCGTAATGGATATTATTAGGGCCTATCGAAAAAGAATAATCATCATACCTAAACTATTTCAAATTATTTATTTTGCTATGTCCTATAAATATGAGGTATACATAATAAAACAATAAATTTCTTAATCAATATGTAATTAATTATTTTAAATTTTGTGGGAACACAAATATCCAACCGATATTCAAACAAATAAATCATTAATATATAACTTATACTTACATGTTTACTTTTTCCCCCACATAGCACTGTAACTAAATTTTTCATCCCCCTATTTCTTGAAAGGTTATTATAACTGGTTTACACATTATAAAACATATATGTAAAATAAATTTAATAATTATAATATATAATTTATTCTGATATTATATAATTTTATGCACTAAGTGTCATGTTTCATACATGCTATTGAATACAAGGTTCTTACTTAATATTTTCTTGGAATAACATTCTCCACAAATTATTTAAATTGAGTCCCCGCAATTTAAACATGATCGTGGTTATATATTTTTTGATACTTATTATGTTTCAAAGCCCACACCATTAAAATGGATCCTAATTCATCCTCAACAAATGATAGAATGGAATGTACAAATTTCATACGGACTATCATGTAACTAGGTTTAGAGGTAGTAGAACATTAACGGAAAGTGAACATATGTACTTATAGTAAAATAATAAATATTAATAGTGAGTTAATGAGGTCATCCATTACATAAATTTTATTGATCAAAAGAATGTTCATGCCCTCAAATCCATAAATCTAGGTTAATTTAAAAGACCATCAGTTCAAAAAAAATTAAGTAATTTAGAAACTGTTTTATAACTAAGGAAAATTTCTAATGTTTTATAATTATTTTACCGAAAATGAATAAATTGAAATATAATAAATTGGGATAAATATTATATAGATAATCCAACATTTTATTCTGATTTTATCAGATTCTAATTTAGTCCTTTATTACAAAAAATGAAGTAACAATAATGAGTTTTTAATGCCTCATTCACTAAAAGAAACATTTAAATAATGGTATGGCTTATAAAATTTGGACATTTCTATCCATTTTTATCTAAATATTTTCCAAAACTAATATAGTTAGATGATTAATATCAAATACTTAAAATTGATACAGTAGGTTCATCATTATCTTTTCAACATAACATTATTTAACAAATAAAATGAAAAAGTAACCAAAAAATCATGTAGGGAAGTGGTTGGAATTAAACCTTCACGATCATTCAGTCATAGGTTCAAGACCTAAGGCATTTCCAGACATTATTGGTTGTCACCTAGCTTATAGGATCTCCATTTCTAAAAGAAAATTACTTTAATATCAAAAATAACGTTCATTTAAATTAGAGAAATTTGGTTATTCACTAAATAGAGTTTTAAATATGTTTTTTCGATAAATCATAAATACATAATTATCCATCCATTTATATTCCATGTAGTTCCTTCCTTGGTATAGGAATTACACATAATATGATTTATTGGTTTTTTAAATCCTAACGATTTATTTTTAAATCTTAAAAAATTATGTTTATTATTGATTATTCTTTTTCATTATCTATTAAAATTCAACATAATGGTTTGTAATCAAAACATTTATTATCATAATTTTATCCAATGTCAGCATCAAACTAGGTGAATTGTAAATCTCATTGTCATGTTCCATGTTACCCTGAGACTGGATCAGAAAACCATGTCAGTGTTGTTACACATAAGTACATCTGTTCCAAAACTATTTCAACTTGTATTATCCATACATGGATGTATTGTCAGGAAGACCCACATAATATCTTTCTAATAAAAATTCTAGGATGATATTCTATAATTATCCTAAAATTCTACTTTAGGGTTATGTTCTCTAATACATGTTTTCCAAAATCTAGTTCCCATGGATGATACTAAACATCCTTTGATACCAAATACAGTGAACCGACCCCCTATATCTTAAGATTGTTCCCACTGCTAATTACATTAGCATTATTACAACAAATCAAATATCAAATGAATGAGAGTTTGGAATACTCTGTTCATCTGATACACAAATCTGTCATGTTTTAAAAATGAATACCCTACTTACAACATAAATTTTTTCAACTTTATTAATATTCAAGATTGAGGATTACATTATTTCCAAAATTAACTCCCAACATATCATTCATATTACACTTAATTGATCAATGGAGAAAAAAAAATATTAAGGGTTTTCTAAAATTCTCAATAAGGGAAAAATATAGTGGATAAAATAATGAATCAATGTGAAAAATAAATATTACACAATGAATAAATGAACTAACATTCCATATAGTTGAAAAACATAAAATTAATTGCATAAAAAGTATTGGAAGTTAATAAATGGAAACACATGATATACAAATAAATAGAGAAGGAAAAATCAAAATGGCACGTTTTGAAACTGAATCATATAACATTTAATCAGTGAACATTAAATGAATTATATCTATAGATATGTCTATGGAAGAACTCATGGATGAATAAAAATAGAAACTAAATTAAGGAAATGATTTATTAAAGGATGTCTTGTGTATGGAACATGAACCGCAATATCATGAAGTCTTTTCATGATACAACTTAAACTATTCTGATTTTTGAAACTAATTTTTCTTATGACAAATTATCGATATATTGAGGATATATATAATTAATTGGATCCACCAATATTTCCCCATCCCAAACATTCTTTATATAAAAATAAAAAATATTCTTGATAAAATATCAGTATTGGATGAAGAATAAAAAATTATCCATATTTCTCCAAGAAATCAAATAAATGTCAAAAAAGACATTGTATGTAAAATTGTATACGGTTTACGCAATAATAATATCAATTATAAAAGAATAGTATAATTTTGGTAAATTATATTTTCAATGATCATAAGAGATTGAATAAATGAATAAGACTGTCAAATAAATCAATGAATTGAATGAGAACACCATCATTGGTGAAATCAACCGAAAAACCATCCATAGGAATAGAAAAAATGGTATCAATGAAAAACATCCCAAGTATAGTAAAATACAGGGTTTTAGATGTTGATTATTTGAAGTATTATAAAAATAAAATAAAAGCATTCATGAGGAAAATATCATGTTATATTAAAAGTCATTTTGAAAAAACATTTATTTGAAAATAACATTTGAATAATATTTCATTGAAATGAATCCTTTTATATATAAAATATAAACCTCAAGGAAATTTTGTTGAGTAAATACGTACATTTCATATGAGGTAAGAGAACATTCCTTTTACAAGGAAATACTGTTTGAAAAAATCCATGATTGGAAAGAAATAATAATATTCCTTTAAAAAAATTTGTAAAAGACAAAAAGGGTAAACATAAAATTACCAAACAATTTTAAAATCATTTTTAAAATATTATATTAAAATAAAATTTCAATAAAAAAATAGCTTCTCCGACTAAATAGAATAATGAATTTGGATTATTTAGATACATAATTTTAAAAAACATTGAGTTACGCATAGTGAAAAATGGTACTAAAACTTTAAAAGGTCATCAATTATTAGAGTAAAATAAAATGAATGGGTTAATTTGAAAATGAGAATATAATTTCATGAAATTTAAAGACCATTTAAATATCATAAATTTTATTGTCGAGGAAAATAATAATTCATCATTCAAAATTGTCTCATACCACATTGAAACATTAAAAATCATCATTCTCTTAAAGGAACAATATTTAATGAAATAATTAAATTCCATTGATATAATGGAAATCATGATATAATATATAAAATTAGGTAGTATATATGTAACGTACCGGTTCCGAGTTCCACACAATGGGTGCCCCATACCCGGTTGGTTACATGACCTCAAGCGCATTTCCCCAAATGCCAGAGGCTACTGACTAGTAGCGAGGGCCTAGTTCTGATTGTGGGGAAACTATGCCTTCATTAGTCAAAGTATGTAGTGGCAGAAAATTATATATATACCAAAAGCAGAATCAGTAAACATTAAAAAGATAAAATGACAATAATACTAAAGAAAAATATAACCGATAGTCATATATATTCATGATGATGCAATATGTCACATTTCTATGAATGATTTCAAAACAGGATACACTAAAATCAAATACAATACATTAGAAAGTACCAAGTACAAAAAAGAAAACTAAAACAGTGAAGTATGAACTTAGCACCATCAGAAGCCTTTGCTCGGTCCCATGCTTTCATACTCCTCTAAAACAATCAATTACCTGTATCGGGACGCCTTCCCTTATCAACACATACAAAAATATAATCTGTTTGGGACCAAGACATTACCCAAATAGGGTGTGAGAAATAAATCCCAGTAGGAAACCACCAAAGGCTCATTCCCAATAGTCTGTGAAAATGTGCAACAGTACTATGCAATAATAAAATGCATTAAACTAGAAGTTACTCAAAATTAGATACTCCTACCAGTTCCATTTCAATTTAATTGTTATTTAACAATTCAATATAATTGAAACTCATTCCTAGCTGACAATCTCCTATACAGTGCCACAACAAAACTACTACAATCGATCAACCAAATAAATGGTATAACAATTCCAAGAAAGTCCTTTAGCCTGGCAGGTATAACATAAGAAAACAACACATTGAATATTCAAGTGAACATTTCCCTTAGAGAAAATAGTAGCTGGCCCTCCGGCTAATCAGATCCTTTCCCTCAGGCGTACCGGATATTTCCCATAGGCACAGAAGCTATTTCCCTCAGGCATATGAAATGTTTCCCTTAGGCGAATCAATAACTTTCCCCCAAGAACATTAGTACATTTCCTTTAGGTGGATCGGTACCATTCCCCTAGGAAAATCAAAATACACCCCCCAAGGTAAACAAAACACTGCCCTCAGGATAAAAAAAACACTACACTCCGGCTAAGCATGTAAGCTGGCCGAGCCCAACACATAAGTAATAAATAAATATCTTTCCTCTCAAGAAAACTCAAAACATTGTAATAATCACTGCATACCCATGGGTATCGTAGCCAAAGAGATAAATAAGGGAAAAAAACTCACAGGGTGGCCCTGGACCAATGCAGCAATCCCAAACAGCAGTTTATATGTATTCATTAAATTACCTATGCAATTCTCGGTATTTTATCAGTTAAGAACTCAGCCATACGACACCCCAAACTTGGGCGCGCAACACAACTGTACACAAAAACAACCTGATAGTTGGAAATAAACACCACACCACCAACCTCGATCTCCTCTGATCGATATACATGAACGACGCCTCTCGAAACAACCAAGAATGATGTAGATTTGGGGTAAAAAGTTACTCGTCCAAAATAAAATAACTGCACCTCAATAAATAATTGGAAGGAAACACTCAAGTAGAGGTAAGGGCATACCATCGTGGTACAAACGTTATCGATAATGGAATAATTCGAGTTCCAGCGTGTGATCATGATCTTGTCAAGGCTTTGGCCTCCCCTCCTGGTGCTCCAAATGAACCAACTACCTCCTCTACCAAATGTGGTGGTAAATGCCTGTTAATAACAAAAAATCATAACTAAACGGTATGTACACTGATGTAAAGAACGTGTACTTTCAATTTTTTAACTGCTCCTCTAGCGACCACTTTCCACCACCTCACTATTCATCTGTCAAGTTGGTTACACGAAATGTATTTCTAAGTACATGGAGTGTACTACCATTCAGCTGGCGGCTACTCCGACCGCCTTACTATTCACATGCCAACTAATTACACGACCTGTATATACTAAGTACATAGTGTGTAGTTATCTTTAACACCCTTCATCGCTGATAGGCCAACACACCCAGTGTACTAATCCCACATGCCCAAAGTACACAGTGTGTGGAAAAGTACATGGCGTGTACCCACAAATTTTTTGATTTTTCCTCATTTTCTTTATTTTATCAAAAAACGCTTAAGGAAAAAAGAAAATAAGAAACAAGTACCTCAATAAAAAGAACTGTGATCTTAAAAACTTCTCCTCTTAAAGTAATTCATCTCCAAATTTCACTTCCAAGGGTGGTGAAGATAAAGATGATAACAAATATGGACACTGATCAAATACGTTGGTCTCCCACTCCCATGTTTCGTCCGACAGTCGACCATGCTGCCATAGAACCTGTACAAGAAGAACTGAACGGCCTCGGAGAGCATTCGTGCTCCTATCTACAATACGAATCAGATTCCACTCAAAGGATGCATCAATCATAAGTTCAAACACCTCAGGATGAAATATGTGAGATGGGTATAAGTGATTACAGTGCAACTGAGATAAGTGGAAGACGTTGTTCATGT
The DNA here is from genome assembly GCA_963277665.1 of Viscum album. Taxonomy (NCBI): domain Eukaryota; kingdom Viridiplantae; phylum Streptophyta; class Magnoliopsida; order Santalales; family Viscaceae; genus Viscum; species Viscum album. The sequence goes on along the minus strand of OY728152.1, from coordinate 858,396,767 downwards.
ACTAGTACCTTTGTGGTAACTACAACGGATAGGCAACTATCCCGACTCTCTCCAGAATCTAAGATAGCCCCACATACCTCGGTGAATGATAACCCTTTCTCCCGATCCACCTATGTCCCATCTTTGGTGAAACACGCAAGAAAACATGATCCCCGACCAAGAACTCCAAGGGTCATCTCTGGAGATCAGCAGAAGAATTCAGATTAGAATATGTAGTGGGCATCAGCTTCTAAATCAGCAGGACCTACTTTTTTTCTCCTACACAAGACATGGTCCCAGTAAAGCTACCTCACATACCTCAAACGAGAACAAGGGTGATCGGCATGGCCTACCATATAAACTCTCGTAAGGTACCATCTCAATAGTTTCCTGAAATCTATTATTGTAAGAAAACTCTACTAGGGGTATGTGCCTCTACCAAGATCCCCCAAAGTACAAGACACATGCATGAAGCATTTCCTCTAGCACATGTAATTTATGCTATGACTGGTCATCGGTTTGAGGGTGGTATGTTGTGCTCAGAAGAACCTGTGTACCCAGTGACCTATGAAAAGTATACCAGAAATGATATGTAAAACGGATGTTCCTATCTAAAATGATATAACGAGGGACCCATGAAGATGTACTACCTATAAGATATACAAATTTATTGAGCTCATCATCACCAAATGTCTCCTTGATCGGAAAAAAGTTAGCTACCATTATAAGTCTGTCCACAACAACCCACACACCATCATTTCCTCGAGGTGACCTCAGAATCCCAGTCTTGAAGTCCATTGCGACATCAATCCCATTCCACTATGGAATGGGTAACTGTTGTAATAGTCCATCTACCCACTGATTCTCCACCTTCACCTATTGATAGGTGGAATATCTCATAACAAAACTAGCTACCCCATGATTCATACCTAGCCACCAATACTGACTTCTCAATTCATGGTACATTTTCGTAACTCTGGGACGAACTACCCTAGATGAAGCATGATACTCCCGCATCAACTCCTCACATATATCCCATGGGAACCACACTCTTCTATTGATACGCAGTACCTCATCATCGCCTAACGTCCAATAGAGAGGAGGGTCCTCACTTGCTGCCGACACCTGTAGAACTAGGCCTTCGTAATCTGATAGCTATCTCGTCCTCACTCAATCCAGGAGGGTAGAAGTCACAGTTAAGGATGAAAGATAGGATTTCCCATGACTATCAGACACCTCCAAATGCATCTTAGAGAACAAGGCCATGAGTGGACACTCACCAATGGCCTCCTACACTGCCTTTATCCGAGTCCTCCTAGTTAGTGCATCAGCTACTGTATTACATTTACCAGGTGTATAGGCAAGCTCAAAGTTGAAGGATTGAAGGTATTCAAAACACCTTCCCTGTCTCAAATTAATGTCACACTTGGTAAAGATGTATTCCATACATTTTTATTCCATAAATAACTGAAAATGTTCTCCCAATAGATAATGTCCCCAACAACACAACACATGAACAACTATATACAACTTGAGATCATGCATCAGGTAATTCCTCTTATGTGGCCTCAACCGCCAAGACCTGTACACAACTAATCGATCTCCCTATATCAATACTTCTCCCAGCCTAATATCGGATGCATCACATTAAACTGCATAGCCCTTCACTTTCTCTAGAATTATCAGGACTGATGCAAATGTCATACATACCTTCAGCTCCTGAAATGCTATCTTTCAAGCTTCTGAACAAATGAAATTCATACCATACTTAGTCCAACCCATCAACGTCACTGCGATGTGGGAGAAGTCTTGTATAGAGTTCCTATAGTAACCATCCATCACCATCAAATTCCATATTTCAAATGCATTATTAGGTTGCTCCCAGGATACTAATGCTCTCACATTCTCTAGTTCCACTGCATCTCCTACCTATGAGAAAATATGACCCAAGAAGTGAATCTGGTCCATCCAAATGAGGCACTTTGAGTTGTTTTTATATAACTGATTCTCTCTCAGTGTACTCAGAACGATCTCAAGAAAGGTAGCATGGCCGTGTCGAGTGGATAGTACACCATGATATCATCCATGAAGACTACCCCTAACTATTATAGATATGGATGGAACAAACGATTCATTAGATTCATGAAAATTGTTGGCATGTTTGGGAGTCCAAATGGCATGACCATGTACTCATGTAGACCATATCTGCTCCGAAAGGCTATAAGCTATATGTCCTATGGTCTAAAGCACAACTGATGATATCTAGATCTAAAATAAATATTCGAGAACAGATGTGCTCCTCGAATATGATAAAAAATATCAACAATCCTTGGTATAAGATATTGGTTCTTAACTGTCTACTAGTTCATCTTCCGATAGTCCACACAAAGTCTGAGGGTACCGTTTTCCTTCTTCGCAAACAAGACAGGTGAACCCCAAGGAAATGTACTGGGTCGGATGAAACCCTTTGCCTGTAACTCCTCCAACTACTTTATGAGCTCTAATAATTCTTGCGTAGCAATACTATAAGTAGTAATGGACACTAGTACCCCTCCTGAAACAAGATCAATAGAGAAGTACACCTCTCGCTTCAGAGGTAGACCTGAAAAGTCATCCAGGAAGACATACATGAAACATTTAATACTGGAGGAATATCCCTCTGTCAAATTCCATGGGCAACTAGGTATAAATTCGCAATCTAGGTTGTTACTCCACATCGCCCACGATGCTTGGGTTCTGCTCGAATTTCTTGGACATCCCATTCTCCCTTGTATAGAAACATTCAGCCCTTTGGAGAAGTGAAACTCACCCTATGACGATGGCAATCTACAAAGGATAGAAAGGGTAACAATCAGACCATCCTGATAATGACATCAAATATTTTAATCTCTAAGATATAGAGGTCCCATAGAAGTGAACGCACCAAACTCTATTGGAAACTCCCTACACTGACACACTCTAGTTGTTCTAATTCCCATCGGAGTGTCATGCATCATGATATCCGATGAAGAAGATACACAAGTCCCATGGATCTCCACAATAGGGAATGATATAAAGCTATGAGGGGCACCAATATCGAAAATTATTGAAGCTAAAATATAAGAAACTAGAATAGTACCTCTAACAATGGACGGTCCGAGACCCTACCCCTTATGGGTCTATTGCACTGAAAATTCCTACCCAATGTCGCAGCCCTGCGACACAACCTGGCTACCCTGAGCTGACATGCATGGCTGTCTCTGAGATCCTAGTGTCTAGATACCATAGCCACAACTACCACCTCGGCCTGAACGTCCTGAAGTATTACATTTACCTGACTGGTATGAAGCTGTTGGACCTACTCTTCCACGCGGAGTCTAAACAGAACCCTCTCTCACTAGTCACTGGTGGAAACACCCTGCAAAAAATGCTAAAGTTGACCCATCTTGCTGCAAGCATGGCACACCACTAGGTCATGTGGTCACTAAGGTATCTTGTGCCCCTCTTTACTCCACTAGTAGAATATTACCGGGCCACATGAAGAAAAATTCTGGCTTGTACTACAACCTTGATAGAAATACATATTCCTTTTCCTCTCACCGGTAGAAATAGTACCACCGATCAGTTCTGAAATGCCTTGGTTCACACCACTATCTTCCCGCAGGTTCTGCTTAGTAATCAACACCTTTTTCACAATAGCATGCATTGTAGGAAGCCTAAAAATGTTCACCAGTGCTCGTATGTAATATTAAAGACCATCCTCAAAGCATCTAGACCTCAACATCTCATCACCCACTAGAACAGTTGAAAAATGCTGCAGCTCAGTGAAACAGGTAGAATAATCCATCACTGACATGGCACCCTGCTGCAGATTCATGAACTCATGAGCTCGATCGGCCCTTAGCATCTTTGGAATGAAAAATTCAAAGATTACATACTGAATATCATCCCACACCATGTCTCAGTGATGCTCAATCTGGGTGGTAACATCCCATCATCTCTTGGAGGAATCACGCAACATGTAACTAGAGAGCTTGACCATCCTCCCTGGTGGTGTCTCAAGATTCTCAAAGATCATCTGCATAGAACCCATCCAAGACTCCGCAGCCTATGGTCCACCTTCCATTGAAAATGTAGGCTGATGCTGCTTCTGGAATATAGGTTTTAGCTCTTCCATAGATGTGGAAACCAGCAGTGTTCCCTGGATGTTCTGCATGAACTGCATGAAGCCTTCATAGAACTGTGCATCTGCACCTATGTCCAGTATAACAGCTATCCCCGCATCTATCACTTCTGAAGGATCCATCGGTAGCCCATGGCCTAACATATCTAGAGTATAATCATTTAGGCTCTATTGGGGAACAACTGGTGGTCATCTCGGTGGCATGAATCTAGAAGGTCAAATACACACTTTAGAATAATATCATCAAGGACTAATAACTGAAGGTTTAAGAAGGAAACATGAGAAATAAAACAATCAAGTCGACAAAACAAGACTGCACAGCATGTGTAATAACTACACGGTGTGTTCCCTCAAGTCTTTTACATGGGCATCTACTTTTCCAGCACTGGTTGTGTAACACCCCAAAAACACGACGTGTTGTCCTTACACACGATGTGTACTTGAATTTTCTTCCCCTATTGGAGGCCTTCTATATGGAATAGCCACATGACTCTATTTTTAATGAGACTGCATAGATTTTATAAGGTCAACATGGTGTGTACCAGATGATCTTCACCAACTTGTGTTGTTTGAGAAATGACCAGATACATGGCTCACACTACCCGACATGTTCCAGATAGACATGACGTGTACGAATTAGATTCCAACTGGCTATGTTGTTAGTGACATGACCAACTACCCGACTGACACTACATGGCGTGTTACACCCGAACACGGCGTGTACACCACCCTATTTTTCCATCCACACAGCCAAGTCCACATGGCCTCTCACTGGTCAAGACTACACGACATGTCCAACAGGCACACAACTTGTACTAGAAATGATAACACTGAACCATGTTGTTAGTTACATGGCTGGATTCCCATATTACACCATAATGTGTGTTCAGCATTGACATGGCAAGTGTATGTGAAGATTTCTCTGTCCGTGTTGTTAGTGACACAGTTGAAGCAGGGTCTGTAGAGACCCGAAGCCTGACGTACATGGACATTACATTACTTTTGCGGAATACTTAGTACATAACAAAAACACACACATAAGGATCGTAATAGTTTAGTGTCTTTGGAAACTCGGAACGTAATCTCCTAATCATGGTGAAAGATCTTCAACATCTCCCATAAAGATCTTCCTTTTTTTTACCAAAAACCTTTCTTTATATCCTGGGGAAAAGAAAACATAAAAGGGTGAGCTCAAATGCTCAGTAAGGGTAAACAAAAGAAATATCAATCACATCATATTTATAAGAACATAACATTTTTGAAATCATAACCTGCAAAAGAGAGCAAATTTCATAACCTGGGATAAATCATGGCAGTGAAATGTAATCACAATAATCATAACTTAAAACATGAATCTTTGTGGCATTCACACATAATCATATAGAATCATTTCTTGTTAGTCAAGACTCATTGCCAAGACTATCTTAGTGGACAAAGTCACTTTTTGAATCGAGTAACCCTCGTTTCAGTCCTGTTTCACTGAACCGGTATAACCTACCATTCCAGCCATGTCTATCTCATTAGATATAAAATCTTTACCCAATGCATTGGAGGGAGATATAGGTCCCACCCATCCCATAATGATACCATTCTTATGTGTGCCACAAAATCATAAATCATACATCATTGCATAACCCATGTAATAAAAATGGGATTCTTAAACAACATGACATCATAAAACAATTCATATAAGATAAAGGAATTCATAAAAATATTTCCATCACAACATAATCAAATCCATATAATAATAGGGATAGAAACAGAACCCTTTTTTATCTTAGATGGAAAATAATTTTGATAAAACACTTGAAATCCATTCTTGAGGAAAATATCCTTTCTACTTAAAAAACATTTTCCATTATTAACATGTCCTACAATTTAAAACTAAAAGAATTTGATTAAAAATAAACCTGAAAAATTGTAAAGGAAGCTTCTTGGAAATAATGTTTTAAAAATCCATTCATGCCGTATAAGTTAAAAAAAACATTCTTCTCGTACTTTTGTCGGAAAAGTCAAAAACGTACCTCGTACGAAAAACGACAAAAGATTCCTTTCATATCCTTTACTAAATATTCACCGAAAGGTAAAATTGACTATAAACTATTGTATAAGGATATAAATATTACATATTGAGGAAACATGGATGTGGATGATAAAATACACCCCAGTAAATGCCAAAGTATAAACAATCTCGGATAAAAACGAGATTGTGATATTTTCCCTTACCTTAGGTCCGACTTGCTTTGTACGTGTCCGAACCTCCTGTATAATGATTTAAATCATGTTATTGACTTATTCCAGAATCATATTCATTTTTATTATATCATATATGGTCCACTTATGACTTTATATTACCCGTTCTTTTGTAAATTCATGTTAAAGAAGCGTTTTGGGTAAAATCGTTTCATTTATCGTAGGTGTTTTTAACTTGTAATTATTAATATGATTACTTGGATCATGATTACTTATATCTAGAATTTAAAACATGATTTATATATCATATATATTCAGAATATACATATATGTAATATATTGATAAATGGAATGAAATACACCATTCATGGAGAGGGTAGTTCGTACGTACGCATGAACGCTGTTTTCGTTTCCTTATTGAATTGAATAGAATTAAGTAGATGACATACATATAAATATACATAAATAAAGTATCATTATTATGTCATATATTTCATTAGTACTTATTAAATATACTTTATAATCATTCATGAATGGTTAATCATTGATAATGAATCTCATCGCGTCGTGGAGACGGTAGTCCGTACGTACGCACGAGCGATGATATCGTTCTCATGGTTGTGGAATTGTGTTGAAGTGTATGTATAATATTTCAGTATCAATATCACTTTATAATAATCATATATAGTTACTCATTACACCATTATACCCATCCAATTAAGGTGGTGACGGAAAATAGATTACACCACGGCGTGGAGACTGTATTCCGTACGTACGCACGCGCGGTGATTTCCTTTCTCCGTAGGATGGATAGAAGGTTAATTAGAGTTGTTTCATATTTATAATAACATATCAGTATGTAAGTAATACTGATGTTATTACTTTATAATGAAACAACTAAAGAAGAAGAAGTTGAAGAAGAAAGAAATTGAAAAGATCGGTAATGGATATTACCTCTTCTTTGGAACGCCTCTTTGAATCCTCCACTTAGGGAAGTAAGATTGGTCTTTGAAGAAGACCAGGACCTCTAGGATTATTCTAGGGAAGTGGAGAGGAGAAAATGGCAGGGGTTGGCCGAGCTTGAGTTCTAAAATTGGTGTGAGGAGGAGGGGGAGGAGGTTCCCTTTTATAAGGGAGGAGAGGGGCACCTTAGGAATATCTCAAAATATTATTTTATATTAAAGTCAAAATCGGTTTATAATGGTTCCAAAGGGTATTATTTAGAAGCTAAAGTGGGGATGGGTCGAAATCCTATCATCCAATTGGATTTAGACAAGTTTAGGGTATTATTTTAACCTTATCAATTAGATTTAACTCTAAGTTAAATAATTTAACTTTTACCGTGTCTTTTTGTTTTATTACACTATATGGTTAATAAACTTACTATAACATGACAAACGAACCCCAAATTGTTTATTATTAATATATATATCCTTATATATCCTTATCTAAGTCATTTGGCCGAACCTTAGATTTTTAGGAATAAAATAAAAACTAATAATATAATATTTGATTTAAAAACAATTTTGTGTCAATTTTGACACTATTTGACATATGATTTTTGTGAAAGTCATAAAAGAATTATATGTTCGAACCAAGTTTATTAAATCAACACTAATATATCATAGTAACCTAGAAAATTAATGTAATTCATAAAAAGTCTCAAATTACATTTATTTTGGTGTTTATAACATCAATTATGTCAATATTTCATTAATAAGATAATTACTGCATCATCTTTGTGACATGAATAAATTAAATTATTTGATGTATAAAAATTACAAATAAAATACCATTATGTAGGAAATATTTTTATCTTTCTAATGAATATTTACAATCGAATTTATCTTATGTATAACCCTTTATTAAAAATGTTTTAGTAAATAAACTTTGATTTTAACTCTTTTAACTCTTCTTTGAATTAAATAATAATAAATGTCTTAATCTAATCCAAGTGGTCCTAAATGGTAATATTTTACACTTAAGGTTGTTTTTGGTCGAGATACACTTGTCCAATAGGATTAGGACATGTGTTAGGGTAATATTAATATCATTCTTACCCTTAATTACCCTATTTACTTTTAACCGTGGTAAATAAAAGTAAAAAGTTACTATTCACCAAAAATTATTTTCATCTCATTGAACCACATTTTACTTACTGACATCAACCGTGTCTCTCAGATATTTGAAATTCCATTCACAGAAGCGGTAAAATTAAGTTTTATGAAAAATTCAGTTTTTTTAACTACCACTTAGTAGTTTCACTATTCATCAAAAATTGATGTTTTTCAGAACAATGCCAAAATTTCATCCTAAGCTATATTTAATATTCCGAATTCAAAAATGAAGTCTATTTTACCAAATTCATAACATAGAATTTGCATTAATTAATTTTATAAGTAAATCCCGCTGTTAAAACAAATAGCGTGTTTTTAAGTAACAATATCTATCAAAAGATTGACACTTGTTTATGTCGGGTTTAAATGTGAAATTACATCCAATGAACTACATTGTATTAAATTGTAAAAATATATTCTAAATATTATTTAAAACCACTCAAATTAATAATTTATCACTATTAATTATTTTGATTAAAAAAGTTGTTTTTAATTATAATTTAGTAATTTTCACTATTCATCAGAATAAGAAAGTTATCCGAAAAATACCAAAATTTCACCTTAGGCTAAATTCGATACTCCGAATCCTAAAATGAAGTCCATTTTGAGAGATAAAATTTCTAAAATTTAAAAAGTGGTTATTACTATTCATAACGGCTAGTTTTAATAATATTTTAATAGCATATCGTTGTTTCGTGAAACTCAGTATTGCGTACTACACACGCTATCGAGGAAGGTTGCGATTGCGTGTAATGAAAGGCAAGTCAAAGATGCATGTTGTGCAAGCTCCTTTTGGTGTAGCATACGACACAAGACATTAATAAAATTAAAAAGAATATTTTTCATAAAATCTCGGGCTGTTACATTCTACCCCCCTTAAAATGAATTTCGCCCTCGAAATTCGTCGGGGGTTATAAATAGTTTACTATTCGAAAGTTTATTTAATAGAAACCCACATTGTAAAAAGGAATATCAAAAACCAATCTTTAAAAACAAAAGTATGAAACGTAACGGTTACCCAAATAAACTAATCACTGGGTTTCCACATAGGTGAAGATATGGATATGGAAGAGAAATCTAACCATCATGTTCTGATGGAGAGTGGTAGAGAACATGGCTATGGAAAAGCTAGTAATCACAAAGCCATAAATTTGTGACGATCTAAGGTACCATCTGATTCATCAGATATAAGATCACTAGGACAACATTTTTGGTTTTCAAGATCGTTTCCCTAAAGTTAAAGAATTTGAATTAGAATAAATACTTACTTTATGTTGGTACAACCTCACTGTTGTTCGTGCCTTTAACAATTTCAACTTCATCTCTTAAATAAATGAAGTTGAATTTGTTATTCGTGAAGTGTTAGCAGATCATGTGATAGAATGACGGGTCATTCCATCTGTCTTAAACAAAAGGTTAGGAAAAATTATATACATAAGTCGATCTATAGTGAGATTAATCATATATGGTTCCTAAAATGGACTTATACTTCATATATCATACTTCTTAATATAATAAAACTAGTTTCTACTAAACAGGGACTTCCTGTAGGCCAGTGGTAGGCGATAAAGGCCAGTCGCACTTCGGTTGTGGGTTTGATTCCCACATCCTTCTCCGACGCGATGGGCTGTCGCCCATCCTGTAGGTTGTCCTTTTTCTAAAACTACATTAACATCCCATTAATAATATCGAAAAACGTTTTATCCTAACTTATGTCAAACATAATCCATTCTAATTTTTAAGCTTATCTAAAATACTGCAGTCCACTCTCATAACACAGTGAAAACGATTACCAGAGATTTAATACCATCGTTGATCCTCATATATCATAAGATATGTTTTGTTGGTCACATTCCAAACATTCAAAGTCCTTAATCATGTATTCTCTTGAATACCTTAGTGAAAACATGAATGCAGTTAAAAGTTAACACCTTCCACATACCAAAATCCACAAAATTCTATATACTCAAACCATGATATCACTTAGTCTTTATATGAATCATGAGCTGATGAATACTGTTAAACATTTCGTTTTCTCGTTTTCCCTTCATTATGCGCATATCAACTTATTTCAAAAAATATCTCAATCACTCTGAATACCACATTAGACCAATACATAAATATTCCAATACTTTATGATACAACATTATTTTGGAATCCCATTACATAAACACTTAATCATTCCACCACATCGTTGTCATATTCAACATCGCCAATAGTGATCGCATGTGACTTCCCTTTTTCCTTTGCCTTAAGTGGTTGCTCATGTTGATCATCACTAACCCTTGGATTAGGGCATTTATTAGCATAATGCCCCATTTCCTTGCACTTGAAGCATTGAAGTGTTGGTGGTGCATTCTCTGCGGTGTTTGCTTTATTCACATCATTATAATCCCTTTTTCCATTACTTCGACACTCAGCTGCTCGATGACCTTCTTTTCCACACATAAAACATTTTCTAGTCCCTTTAAGACAATCTCCACCATGCTTCTTTCCACACTTTGTGCATAAGGAAAAATTCATCTTCTTTTCACCATTATTATGAGATTTCTCCTTGAACTCCATGTTTCGTTTCTTGTCAAAACCATGAGATGGATATGTAACAACAACTTCCATTTCTACCTTGATAGCACAACACACAATTTCTTCATAGCTACTGAAGTCTCTTATAGCTAATGCCCTTCGAAGACTTGGTTTTAAGCCACTGAAAAATCGATCAACTTTACTTTCAGGTGGGATGATAATGCCAGATGAATACCTTGCAAGTCTTGTAAAATTTGCTTCGTATATACCATCAGATTCATCATCCTTCTACTTCAGCTCAAGAAACTCCTTTTCCATTTTTGTCCGAAGAATACGAGGGAAGTACTTACTGAAAAACAAGTTCTTGAACTCGTCCCATTCCATGGACTCAATTTAATATCTTGGCCTCGTATTCTTGATAAGATTACACCATTGATCAGCTTCACCTTCCAAACGATATACTGCTATGATGACTTTATCATGCTCAGAACATTGAAGAACTGAAAATATCTTTTCAGTGGTATTGATCCATTGTTCAGCAACAAGTGGATCAGAAGACCCACTGAAAGGAAGGTGGACGTTGCCTCATGAAGGAATCAATAGAATATTGTTCCCTTCTCTGATCATTTGGAAGTCTAGAATGATTCATAGCTTGTGTAAGTATAGAAATAATATTTTTCACTCCATCTCCCATAACATTTGTTTGTTCAGGAGGGCAATCATTGCATTGTCCATTGCATTGATCAACACGGTTCCTTCGGGTTCCAGCCATCGTCTAAAACCCAAAAAGAATAGTGTGAGAGGCAAAAATCATGCTAGGGAAATCAACATAATAAAGGGGAGTACCTTCAATATCTAACATCTTAGGTTTAATTCTATGATCGTTAGCGTAATTCTAGTACTATAACCTATACGTATACTTAACCTTAGGGACATCCCTAGACATACCTTAGAAATATCTCCTGGGATCTCACTAAAGTTCTCGCAACCTAGTTTCCAAAGGTTGACTAAACCTTTCCTCTGATACCAACTGTAGAGACCCGAATCCTGACGTACATGGACATTACATTACTTTTGCGGAATACTTAGTACATAACAAAAACACACACATAAGGATCGTAATAGTTTAGTGTCTTTGGAAACTTGGAACGTAATCTCCTAATCATGGTGAAAGATCTTCAACATCTCCCATAAAGATCTTCCTTTTTTTACCTAAAACATTTCTTTATATCCTGGGGAAAGAAAAACATAGAAGGGTGAGCTCAAATGCTCAGTAAGGGTAAACAAAAGAAATATCAATCACATCATATTCATAAGAACATAACATTTTGGAAGTCATAACCTGCAAAAGAGAGCAAATTTCATAACATGGGATAAATCATGGCAGTGAAATGTAATCACAATAATCATAACTTAAAACATGAACCTCTATGGCATTCACACATAATCATATAGGATCATTTCTTGTTAGTCAAGACTCATTGCCAAGACTATCTTAGTGGACAAAGTCCCTTTCTGAATCGAGTAACCCTCATTTCAGTCCTGTTTCACTGAACCGGTATACCCTACCATTCCAGCCATGTCTATCTCATGAGATATAAAATCTTTACCCAATGCATTGGAGGGAGATATAGGTCCCACCCATCTCATAATGATACCATTCTTATGTGTGCCACAAAATCATAAATCATACATCATTGCATAACCCATGTAATAAAAATGGGATTCTTAAACAACATGACATCATAAAACAATTCATATAAGATAAAGGAATTCATAAAAATATTTCCATCACAACATAATCAAATCCATGTAATAATAGGGATAGAAACAGAACCCTTTATTATCTTAGATGGAAAATAATTTTGATAAAACACTTGAAATCCTTTCTTGAGGAAAATATCCTTTCTACTTCAAAAACATTTTCCTTTATTAACATGTCTTACAATTTAAAACTAAAAGAAGTTGATTAAAAATAAACTTGAAAACTTGTAAAGGAAGCTTCTTGGAAATAATGTTTTAAAAATCCATTCATGCCGTATAAGTTAAAATAAACATTCTTCTCGTACTTTTGTCGGAAAAGTCAAAAAAGTACCTCGTACGAAAAACGACAAAAGATTCCTTTCATATTCTTTACTAAATATTCACCGAAGGGTAAAATTGAATATAAACTATTGTATAAGGATTTAAATATTACATATTGAGGAAACATGGATGTGGATGATAAAATACACCCCAGTAAATGCCAAAGTATAAACAATCTTGGATAAAAATGGGATTGTGATATTTTCCCTTACCTTAGGTCCGACTTGCTTTGTACGTGTCCGAACCTCCTGTATAATGATTTAAATCATGTTATTGACTTATTCCAGAATCATATTCATTTTTATTATATCATATATGGTCCACTTAGGACTTTATATTACCCGTTCTTTTGTAAATTCATGTTAAAAAAGCGTTTTGGGTAAAATCGTTTCATTTATCGTAGGTGTTTTTAACTTGTAATTATTAATATGATTACTTGGATCATGATTACTTATATCCAGAATGTAAAACATGATTTATATACCATATATATTCAGAATATACATATATGTAATATATTGATAAATGGAATGAAATACACCATTCATGGAGACGGTAGTCCGTACGTACGCATGAAGGCTGTTTTTGTTTCCTTATTGAATTGAATAGAATTAAGTAGATGACATACATATAAATATACATAAATACAGTATCATTATTATGTCATATATTTCATTAGTACTTATTATATATACTTTATAATCATTCATGAATGGTTAATCATTGAGAATGAATCTCATCGCGTCGTGGAGACGGTAGTCCGTACGTACGCACGAGCGATGATATCGTTCTCATGGTTGTGGAATTGTGTTGAAGTGTATGTATACTATTTCAGTATCAATATCACTTTATAATAATCATATATAGTTACTCATTACACCATTATACCCATCCAATTAAGGTGGTGACGGAAAATAGATTACACCACGGCGTGGAGACGGTATTCCGTACGTACGCACGCGCGGTGATTTCCTTTCTCCGTAGGATGGATAGAAGGTTAATTAGAGTAGTTTCATATTTATAATAACATATCAGTATTTAAGTAATACTGATGTTATTACTTTATAATGAAACAACTAAAGAAGAAGAAGTTGAAGAAGAAAGAAATTGAAAAGATCGGTAATGGATATTACCTCTTCTTTGGAACGCCTCTTTGAATCCTCCACTTAGGGAACTAAGATTTGTCATTGAAGAAGACCAGGACCTCTAGGATTATTATAGGGAAGTGGAGAGGAGAAAATGGCAGGGGTTGTCCGAGCTTGAGTGCTCAAATTGGTGTGAGGAGGAGGGGGAGGAGGTACCCTTTTATAAGGGAGGAGAGGGGCACCTTAGGAATATCTCAAAATATTATTTTATATTAAAGTCAAAATCGGTTTATAATGGTTCAAAAGGGTATTATTTAGAAGCTAAAGTGGGGATGGGTCGAAATCCTATCATCAAATAGGATTTAGACAAGTTTAGGGTATTATTTTAACCTTATCAATTAGATTTAACTCTAAGTTAAATAATTTAACTTTTACCGTGTCTTTTTGTTTTATTACACTCTATGGTTAATACACTTACTATAACATGCCAAACGAACCCCAAATTGTTTATTATTAATATATATATCCTTATCTAAGTCATTTGGCCGAACCTTAGATTTTTAGGAATAAAATAAAAACTAATAATATAATATTTGATTTAAAAACTATTTTGTGTCAATTTTGACACTATTTGACATATGATTTTTGTGAAAGTCATAACAGAATTATATGTTCGAACCAAGTTTATTAAATCAACACTAATATATCATAGTAACCTAGAAAATTAATGGAATTCATAAAAAGTCTCAAATTACATTTATTTTGGTGTTTATAACATCAATTATGTCAATATTTCATTAATAAGATAATTACTGCATCATCTTTGTGACATGAATAAATTAAATTATTTGATGTCTAAAAATTAAAAATAAAATACCAGTATGTAGGAAATTGTTTTAGCTTTCTAATTAATATTTACAATCGAATATATCTTATGTATAACACTATATTAAAAATGTTTTAGTAAATAACCTTTGATTTTAACTCTTTTAACTCTTCTTTGAATTAAATAATAATAAATGTCTTAATCTAATCCAAGTGGTCCTAAATGATAATATTTTACACTTAAGGTTGTTTTTGGTCGAGATACACTTGTCCAATAGGATTAGGACATGTGTTAGGGTAATATTAATATCATTCTTACCCTTAATTACCCTATTTACTTTTAACAGTGGTAAATAAAAGTAAAAAGTTACTATTCACCAAAAATTATTTTCATCTCATTGAACCACATTTTACTTACTGACATCAACAGTGTCTCTCGGATTTTTGAAATTCCATTCACAGAAGCGGTAAAATTAAGTTTTATGAAAAATTCAGTTTTTTTAACTACCACTTAGTAGTTTCACTATTCATCAAAAATTGATGTTTTTCAGAACAATGCCAAAATTTCATCCTAAGCTATATTTTATATTCCGAATTCAAAAATGAAGTCTATTTTACCAAATTCATAACATTGAAGTTTCATTAATTAATTTTATAATTAAATCCCGCTGTTAAAACAAATAGCGTGTTTTTAAGAAACAATATCTATCAAAAGATTGACACTTGTTTATGTCGGGTTTAAATGTGAAATTACATCCAATGAACAACATTGTATTAAATTGTAAAAATATATTATAAATATACTTTAAAACCACTCAAATTAATAATTTATCACTATTAAATATTTTGATTAAAAAAGTTGTTTTTAATTATAATTTAGTAATTTTCACTATTCATCAGAATATGAAAGTTATCCGAAAAGTACCAAAATTTCACCTTAGGCTAAATTCGATACTCTGAATCCGAAAATGCAGTCCATTTTGAGAGATAAAATTTCTAAAATGTAAAAATTGGTTATTACTATTCATAACGGCTAGTTTTAATAATATTTTAATAGCATATCGTTGTTTCGTGAAACTCAGTATTGCGTACTACACACGCTATCGAGGAAGGTTGCGATTGCGTGTAATGCAAGGCAAGTCAAAGATGCGTGTTGTGCAAGATCCTTTTGGTGTAGCGTACAACACAAGACATTAATAAAATTAAAAAGAATATTTTTCATAAAAACTCGGACTGTTACAGGGTCAACACGACACGACATGTATAACCTATACACGGTGTGTAACCTCTAGAGTTTTCCCATCTTGTGTTTCTACCTACACAACTATGAAACGGTTATAAACTATACGATGTGTACATAGGGTACCCGGAGTGTATATAATTTTTTTTATTTCTTCCTGAACAGAAGAGTACAAGTGTGTGTTCATTGAACCACATGGTGTGTTGTCTAGGTTTCCGGACATTAGACCTCAGAAAATAACCTGGAGCACCTTTTTCCTTAAATTTCAAGCATTTTTATGCCAAATTCCGATCCATTGGAGCCCATACTCTCCACGAACCAAAGATTATCCCCCGACATTTCACATTATATTACAAAATACAACAAAAAGATGGGTCATGATCATCTAAATTCCAGTCCAAGAGAGCCCATAAATCCCAGGAACCAATGTTTATCATCCAAAAATCCAACTATAACATTTACCAATACCCTATCAAAATTCGTCCAATGTAACATGGTACATATCACAACATCATGTATTTTCTAGAACCTGATCTATCACTAAAACATGCAATTTCTAATGCTCCTACATGGAAAGGAAACTATACATGTCATGTGATTCTAACATATTCCAAAATAATGAATGAGATGGCGTACCCTCATTTTATCATGTTTCAACTATTAAAAACCAGAATAAAAATATAAATTGCACACCACAAATGTGTCACCCAAAAGTGAAAAGAAAATGAACTGTAAAATTGAAAAACCAGATAAATCACAATAAAATGAGGTCGATTGGATTTTCCCTATACACATGTTAGCTACTCCCAGGCACAAATTGTTACCAAATGCCAGAGGCTGCGGACTAGCAGCGAAGGCCTAGGTCTAATAGTGGGGAAACTATGCATTCATTTTTCAAAGTGTAGTGCAACATAAAAAATATATACATACCAAAAGTAGAAGCCGCAATAATATAAAGCAAAAAGTAAAAAAATACAGAAGAAAAAGATAACCAATAGTCATATAGATACATGGTGAAGCAATATGTACTATTTCTAAGAAATCAGTCAAAACAGGATACACTACAATAAAATAAAATATTGTACAAAGTAACATGTACAACAAAGAAAACTAAAACAGTGCAACAAGAAATCTGCACCATCAAAGGCCTATTCTCAGTCCCATGCTCTCCTAATCCTTTGCAACAATGAATTATCTATACAGGGACTCCTTCCCTTATAAAAACCTACAGAAATATAATCTGTTTGGGCCCAAGACATGACCCAAACATAGTGTGAGAAATAAATACTAATAGGCAACCCCCAAAGGAACATGCCCAACTATAAGTGAAAATGTGAAACAAAAACGTGCAATAATGAAATGTGGTTTACTAGGAAGTACTCAAAAGTTTCTACTTCTTCCAGTTCCATTTCCGTTTAATTTTTATTTAATAATTAAACATAATATATTTAGATGTCTCTGAGACTCAGCCTTAGCTGACAATCTCCTATAAAATGACGCAACAAAACTAATACGATCGATCTACCAAATATAAGTAATTACAATACCAAGCTTGTGCTTTAACACGGTAGGTATAACATAGGAAAATAGCACCGTGAATAATATAGTGAACATTGCACTCAGGCTAAACAGTACCTTTCCCTCATGAAAATCAGATCCTTTCCCTCAAGCATACCAGATATTTCCCTCAGGCATAGAAGCTACTACCCTTAGGCATAAAAATCATTGCCCTCAAGAGAATCAATACCGTTCCTTCATGAGAATCAATAGCATTCCCTCAGGAAAATCAATACCTTTCTCTTATGTGCATCAATAACGTTCCGTAAGGTACATAATTACCTTACCCTCAGGAGAATCAAAATACTAACCTCAGGCTAAACAAAACACTGCCCTCAGGCTAACCAAAACCCTTCCCTCAATCTAAGCATGTAAGTGGGATGATCCCAACACATAAGAAAGTAATAAATATATTTCCTCTCAAGAAAACTCAACACATGATTATAATCATGCAATACCATTGGATATCACAGCCCAATGTCTAAACAACAGAAACACACCCATGGGGTGGCCCTAGATCAATGCAGTGATCCCAGGCAGCTGTATATACATATTCATTAAATTACCTATTGAATTATAGGTATTTTATCAGTCAAGTCCTCGGCCATACGACACAACAAACAAGGGTGTGTAGAAAAATAGTACACAAAAACAACTCCACAGTTGGAAATAAACACAACAACACCTACCTCGATCTCCTCTGATCGATATTTGTGAACGATGCCTCCCGAAACAACCAAGAATGATGTAGATATAGGGTAAAAAGTTACTCATTCAAACTCAAATAAATCCCCCTAGGTAATAAATTGGAAGGAGACACTCAAGGAGAGGGAAGGTCATACCCTCTCGTTCCAAACGTGATTGACAATTGAAGAATCTGAGTTCCGACGAGCGATTGAGAGCTCTTCTAGGCTTCGGCCTCCCCTCCCAGTTCTCCAAACAAACTCACTGCATCCTCTGCTGAATGAGGAGGCTACTAACTGTTTATAACAAAAAACATAACTATATGGAATGTACTCTAAAGTACACAGAGTGTACATTCCACCACCTCGCAATTCATCTGTCGACTTGGTTACACGACGTGTATTCTTGAGTACATGTCCTGTACTACCGTTCTGCTGGCAGCTACTCCCACCACCCTACAGTTCACCTGCCGACTGATTACACAACGTGTATATACTATGTACATGGAATTTAGTTAACTTTTACCCCCTTCATTGCCGACATGCCTACATGCCCTGTGTACTCATCCCACACAACCAAAGTACACGACGTGTGGAAAAGGAGACGGCGTGTACCCATAAATTTTTGGATTTTCACTATTATCCTTATTCTCTAAAAAACAATTAAGGAAAAAAATGAAATAAAGAAACCTGTACCTCAAGAATAAAAACCATATTCTTACAATATAAACTACCAAAAATACGTAATTGGTGAATATGACAATTATCTCACAGATTTAAAAAGAGGGATGAGAATCCCTTACCTGGAGTTTAATTTTGGGAGCACATCATTTATCATCCTGTATAATAAAATTATGTAAATTTAATACTTTATTGAGATCCATTTACTAGTTTATAATTAGTTTTATATTAATTTTTTACTATCTTTTATATAACAACATACACAATTATGTTTATGTTGGGTGTTTCGACCAAATTTGGTATGTATGTAAAAAATGTAATTGGCATGTAATCTATGTTCAAAGGGGTCACTATATAACATATATAAAATAATAAACATGAAATAATTATCAAATTTATAAATTAATTATTCATTTAGAATCAATCATTAAATATTCTTTTAAAAAATGAATTTGGGTTATGATCCTAGAGAAGGTAGGTTATACATATGCATGAGTAATGTTCTCATTTTTCAATAATCATTATGAAATGATGGTACGTAAAACCATATAATTAAATAATGATAATTTTAACCCTAATAAAATTTTAAATTATATATATATATAATTATTGTGATATAAAAGGAATCACATCGTGTTGATGAGTTAGTATTCCACATGTCCACAAATGATGTTATGACTTCTTTAGTGTGTTAATGGGTTATAATAAAAGAGATATATAAAAATATAGTATATTAATAGAATGTTAATTATTTCATGAATACCATATAGTGTTCTTTAATGTCTTATATGTTTATTTATAGTAACCATTATACATTCTATTATTAGTGTGAACAAATCATATCTATAACGACCCATACATTACATACATTGTTAATACTTCAAAATTGAAGCACACTTATTACAACATATGACAAAACCACAAAGGACCGTATAGGTATAGAGTCTTTTGAAACTGGGAAACATAAAAAACTGGTTCATAAATCTTCTACAGTGTCCCCCATTTATTTCATCATATCTAGGGTCCCTTTTAGCATATTCTACTTAATATCCATCTTCCTGACCTGGGGAAAAGAAAACATAAAAGGGTGAGCTCAAATGCTCAGCAAGGGAAAATAAAGGAAATGAAAATCATATCATATCTTTTTGAAAATCATAACCTGCAAAGAGATCATAATATCTTAACATGGAACAAATCATAGAAGTGAAAATGAGATCACCATAATCATAACATGAAACTTGAAACTTTTTGGCATGCACACATAATCATGGAAAATCATTTCTTGTTAGTCATGACTCATTGCCAAGACTATCTTAGTGGACAAAGTCCCTTTCTGAACCGAGTCACCCTCGTTCCAGTCCTGTTTCACTGAACCGGTATAACCTACCATTCCAGCCATGTCTATCTCATGAGATATAAAATCTTTACCCAATGCATTGGAGGGATATATAGGTCCCACCCATCTTATAATGAATCCTTTCTTATGTGTTCCACATAATCATAAACCATACATCATAGCGTAACCCATGTAATAAAAATGGGATTCTTAAACAACATGACATTATAAAACAATTCATATAAGATAAAGGAATTCATAAAAATATTTCCACCACAACATAATCAAACCAATGTAATAATAGGGATAAAAACAGAACCCTTTTATTATCTTAGATGGAAAATAATTTTGATAAAATAATTGAACTCCATTCTTGAGGAAAATATCCTTTCTACTTCAAAAACATTTTTCCTTTCATAACATGTCATACGACTTTAAAATAAAATAAGTTGATTAAAAATAAACTTGAAAACTTGTAAAGGAAGTTTCTTGGAAATAATGTTTTAAAAATCCATTCATGCCATATAAGTTAAAAAAAACATTCTTCGTACTTTTGTCGGAAAAGTCAAAAAGTACCTTGTACGAAAAACGACAAAAGATTCCTTTCATACCTATTACTAAAAAATCACCGAAGGGTAAAAATGGATTTAAACAATTGTAGTTGGATGGAAATAATATTACATATTGATGAAACATGGATGTGGATGATAAAATACACCCCAGTAAATACTTACGAATAAACAATCTCGGATAAAAATGAGATTGTGATATTTCCCTTACCTTAGGTCCGATTTGCTTTGTACATGTCCGAAGCTACTGTATAATGGTTTAAATAATGTTATTGACTTATTCCAGAATCATACATATTGATATGATATCATATATGGTCATATTCTTAGCTTCTTGGTAGTAATATTTCATTGTTACTTGTTACTCGGGTCTTTATTGCCTTTTGTTCTTATGCGTGTGTTGCCGAATAAATTCTTATTCTTCTTTTAAGGTTATAGATACCTTATATCCAGAATGGTATTAGTTTAACATATATCATATTTATTCATTCAATTCATTTATATAATTACTGTGTAATGATGATCATGTAGAACGAGTCGCATCACATCGTGGAGACGGTATTCCGTACGTACGCACGAGTGATGATATCATTCCTATGATCGTGGAATTGTATTGGAGTATATATATATTATTTCAGTATCAATATTACTTTATAATAATCATAAATAGTTACTCATTACACCATTATACCCATCCTTGTAAGGTGGTGGTGGAAAATAGATTACACCACGGCGTGTAGACGGTATTCCGTACGTACGCACGCGCGGTGATTTCATTTTTCCGTAGGATGGATAGAAAGTGAATTAGGGTTGTTTCATATTTATAATAAAATATCAGTATGTAAGTAATACTGATTTTATTAATTTATCATGAAACAACTAAATAAGAAGAATTTGAAGAAGAAAGAAATTGAAAAGATCAGTAATGGATATTACCTCTTCTTTGGAACGCCTCTTTGAATCCTCCACTTAGGGAACTAAGATTGGACTTTGAAGAAGACCAGGACCTCTAGGATTATTCTAGGGAAGTGGAGAGGAGAAAATGGCAAGGGTTGGATGAGCTTGAGTGCTCAAATTGGTGTGAGGAGGAGGGGGAGGAGGTGCCCTTTTATAAGGGAAGAGAGGGGCACCTTAGGAATATCTCAAAATATTATTTTATATTAAAGTCAAAATCGGTTTATAATGGTTCCAAAGGGTCTTATTTCGAAGATAAAGTGGGGATGGATCTAAATCCTATCAACCAATAGGATTTAGACAAGTTTAGGGTATTATTTTAACCTTATCAATTAGATTTAACTCAAAGATAAGTAATTTAACTTTTACCATGTCTTTTTGTTTTCTTTCACTATATGGTTAATACACTTACTATAACATGCCAAAAGAACCCCAAATTGTTTATTATTAATATATATATCCTTATCTAAGTCATTTGGCCGAACATTATATTTTTAGGAATAAAATAACAATTAATAATATTATATTTGTTTTAAAAACTATTTTGTGTCAATTTTGACAATATTTGATATATGATTTTTGTGAAAGTCATAACAGAATTATATGTTCGAACCAAGTTGATTAAATCAACACAAATATATCATAGTAACTTAGAAAATTAGTGTAATTCATAAAAAGTCTCAAATTACATTTATTTTTGTGTTTATAACATCAATTATGTCAATATTTCATAAATAAGATAATTACTGCATCATCATTGTGTCATAATTAAATTAAATTATTTAATGTCTAAAAATTATAAATAAAATACCATTATGTAGGATATCTTTTTATCTTGCTAATGAATATTTATTGTCGAATTTATCTGATGTATAACCCCATATTAAAAATGGTTTACTTATTAAACTTTGATTTTAACTATTTTAACCCTTCTTTAAATAAATTAATAATAAATGTCCTAATCCAACTCAAGTGGGCCTAAATGGTCATAATTTATTCATAAGGTTGTTTTTGGTCGAATTACACTTTTCCAATAGAATTAGGACATGCGTTAGGGTAATAGTAATATCATATTTACCCTTAGTTACCCTATTTACTATTAACCGTGGTAAAAAAGTAAAAAGTTAATATTCACCAAAAAATTATTTTTATCTCATTTACCACATTTTACTTACTGATATCAACCGTGTTTGTCGGATTTTTGAAATTCCATTCACAGAAGCGGTAAAATAAATTTTATGCAAAATTCAGTTTTTAACCTACCACTTAGTGGTTTCACTATTCATAAAAAATTGAATGTTTTCAGAAAAATACAAAAATTTCACCCTAGGCTAATTTCGGTATTCCGAATCCAAAAATGAAGTCCATTTTGAAAAATAAAATTTATTAAATTTCAAAAAGTGGTTATTACTATTCATAACGGCTAGTTTTAATAATATTTTAATAGCACATTGTTGTTTAGTGAAACTCGGTATTGCGTACGATGCAAGCTATCGAGGAAGGTCGCGATTGTGTGTAAAGTAAGCCAAGAAAGTGTGTAGTGAACGATTCCTTTGAACAAAATATTACTCATAAAAATCTCGGGTGTTACATTCTACCCCCCGTAAAAACAATTTCACCCTCGAAAGTCGTCACTTTGTAACAAACAGATGAGGATACTTCTCCCTCATCATATCCTCAAGCTCCCATGTAGCTTCTTATAATTGGTGGTTCCTCCATAAAACTTTCACCAATCGAGTGGTCTTGTTTCGTAGGACTTTTTCTCTACGATCCAGAATCTCTATCGGCTGTTCTTCATAAGAAAGATCTTGCTCCAGCGGTAGAACTTCTGAGCTGAGTACATGTGAAGGATCAGGTATGTACTTTCTCAGGAGAGATACATGGAACACATCGTGAACTTGAGAGAGATTCAGTGGAAGCGCCAATTGGTAAGCTACCTTTCCAACACAATCCAGTATTTCGAAAGGACCGATATATCTAGGGCTCAACTTCCCCTTCTTTCCAAATCTCATAACCCTCTTCCAGGGAGATATTCGTAAGAACACTTTATCACCCACTTCAAACTCTAGGTCTTTTCTTCGGTTGTCGGGATAACTTTTCTGTAGACTCTGAGCTGCTCTTATGTGTTGTTGAATAGATCTGACCTTTTCTTCCATTTCAACAACGAGATCAGGTCCTAATAGCTTTCTTTCCCCAACTTCATCCCAGCAAGTTGGAGTCCTGCATTTCTTTCCATAGAGAGCTTCATAAGGAGCCATCTGAATACTGGAGTGAAAGCTATTATTATAATAAAATTCCACCAAAGGTAGGTGTTGATCCCAACCTCCTTTGAAATCCATAGAGCAATCTCTCAACATATCTTCTAGGGTTTGAATTGTTCTCTCAGACTGACCGTCTATCTGGGGATGTTAAGAAGTGCTGAAACTCAACTCTGTATCCAGAGTATGCTGAAGACTTCGCCAGAACTTTGAGGTAAATATCAGATCCCGATCAGATATAATAGAAAGTGGTACTCCATGCAATCTTACCACTTCCTTTACATATATCCTGACAAGCTGATATAGAGAGAAATCCTCTCTAATAGCAATGAAGTGTGCAGACATTGTAAGACGATAAACTATGACCCAAATAACATTATTGCATTTGGATGTTTTAGGAAGTCCTGTGACAAAGTCCATAGTGATGTTTTCCCATTTCCATTCGGGTATGGGTAATGGTTGTAACATCCCCTTATACTTCTGTCTCTCAGCTTTAACTTGTTGACAAACCAAGCATCGAGAGACATATTCAGCAACATCTCTTTTCATGCCATCCCACCAGAAGTACTCTTTCATGTCTCTATACATCTTCGTGCTTCCAGGATGAATAGAGAATGATGAACTATGAGCCTCATCCAGCAGATCCTTCTTTAATTCGGGGATGGGAGGAACACATACCCTATTCCTGAACATTATTATCCCATCACAATCAAGGTTAAATTCAGGAACCTTTCTCACCTTATTTTGTAACTCGACATCTTCTTTCTATGCCTCTTTAATCTTCACATGTATAGATGGTTGAACATTCATTTGAGAAAGATAAGATTTTTCCTCTTCCATTATAATTCCAAGATCCATCCTTTGTAAATCCATAAATATTGGATATTTTGTGATCCCCATCATGGATAAACTAGCATGGTCTTGTCGACTTAATGCATCTGCCACCTTGTTTTCTTTCCCAGGGTGGTAATGGATTGAGCAGTTGTAATCCTTAATCAGCTCCAACCATCTTCTTTGACGCATATTCAACTCCTTTTGTGTGAAAATATACTTTAAACTTTTATGATCAGTATAAATATCACACCTTTCACCATAAAGGTAATGCCTCCAAATCTTTAATGCAACGATTACCGCAGCCAACTCCAAATCATGTGTTGGGTAATTTTGCTCATGGATTTTCAACTGTCGTGAGGCATAAGCTATCACCATATCATTTTGCATAAGAACACACCCCAATCCCTTCTTGGATGCATCACTTTAGATCACAAACCTTTCTCCACTACAAGGAATTGTGAGCACAAGTGCACGAGATAACATTCTTTTCAACTCCTTGAAATTCTCTTCACATTCCTCTGTCCAAACAAACTTAACTCCTTTCCGAGTCAACTTGGTGAGTGGATTAGATAATTGTGAAAAATCTCTTACAAAACGTCGATAATATCCAGCCAAACCAAGAAAACTTCGGATCTCAGTTACTATTGTTGGTCTTGACCATCTTTCGATAACCTCTGTTTTTGCTGGATCCATAGATATCCCCTCTTTTGAGATTATGTGACACAAAAATGCAACTTTTTGAATCCAAAATTCACACTTGGTAAATTTTGCATAAATCTTCTCCTGTCTCAGGGTCTTTAATATAATTCTCAAGTGATCTTCATGCTCTTCTTTGCTCTTTGAAAAGACAAGAATATCGTCTATAAAGACTACCACAAATTGATCAAGATAGTCTCTAAAGACTCTATTCATTAGATCCATGAAGATAGTAGGGTCATTAGTAAGACCAAATGGCATCACTATAAATTCTTAGTGTCCATACCTTGTACGGAAAGCTGTCTTTGGTATATCCTCCCTTTTGACCCTTAATTGATGATACCCTGAACGAAGATCAATCTTGGAAAAGTATTGAGCTCCGCGTAGTTGGTCAAATAAGTCATCAATGCATGGGAGAGGATATTGGTTCTTGATAGTGATCTTGTTAAGTTCTCGATAATCAATGCAGAGTCTCATTGATCCATCTTTCTTCTTAACAAATAGAACAGGTGCTCCCCAAGGTGACGCACTAGGGCGTATGAATCCCTTATCAAGATTCTCTTGGAGTTGCTTCTTCAATTCCTGCAACTCAATTGGGGCCATTCTATAAGGTGTCTTTGAAATAGGCAAAGCACCGGTACGAGTTCTATTGAAAACTCAACTTCACGATTTGGTGGAAGACCCGGTAATTCCTCTGGAAAGACATCATCAAACTCCCGTACGATGGGAATATTCTTAATCGTATGTTTCTGACCAACCATTTGAGATAAATAACCTTCATTTAGTGGAATCAAGACCCATAAGATGGAAGGAATTTCCACTGGAAGGTTATATTCATCCTTGCATCGATAGACGATCGTAGATTGAATTGGAATATGAAATGTGACTTCCCTTCTTTAGCAATTGATATGAGATCCATGTAGAGAAAGCCAATCCATGACAAGAATCACATTAAATTCCACTAAAGGAAGGATCACAAGATTTTCTGGAAGCATTTTCCCACAAACTTCGATCGGAGAAGAATTATAAACTTTTGATGCGACTGTTGTGCCATTAGGTGTTGTCACAGCTAACTCAACATCTAATTGTTGAGGTAATATGGCGACACCCTTAGAAATTTTTTCAGAAATAAAAGAGTGGGTGGATCCAGAATCAAATAAAACAATTGCTACTATAGAGTGGATGGTAAGTGTACCTTTCACCACTTCGTTATCATACTCCACATCGCTGATAGAAATTTCATGTGACTTTACTTTGTCTTTAGCCTTAAGATTTTGTTGACGTCGACCATCATCATCAACCCTTAGATTTGGGCACTGATTGGCATAATGCCCCATCTCCTTGCACTTGAAACATTGAAGTGTAGTAGGTTCATTCTGTGTATCCCTTCCTTTGTTTGAATCATTAGACATCTTCTTACCATTATCGCGGCATTCAAATGCCCGATGACCTTCCTTTCCACATTTGAAACATTTACTTGTCCCTTTAAGACACCTCCCTCCATGTTTCTTTCCACACTTTGAGCATAAGGGAAAGCTTATCTTCTTTTCAGTGTTCTCTTTAGATTTTCCTTTGAATTCCATCTTCCTCTTCTTATCAAACGCATGTGACTGATGGGTTACTCCAATCTCCATCTCAACTTTGAGAGCACATCGAACGATTTCCTCGTAGCTATTGAAGTCCCTTATGGCTAATGCCCTTCGAAGACTTGGTTTTAAGCCACTAAAGAATCGATCGATCTTACTCTCAGGTTGGATAATAATACCAGAAGCGTACCTTGCAAGTCTTGTAAAATTTTCTTCATAGGTACCAACAGATTCATCATCCATTTGCTTCAGTTCAAGAAACTCTTTCTACATCTTTGTTCGGAGAATACGAGGGAAGTAATTATTAAAAAATAAGTTCTTGAACTCGTCCCATTCCATAGACTCAATTTCATCCCTTTGCCTCGTATTCTTAATAGATTCCACCATTGATCAGCATCTCCTTCCAAACGATACACTGCTAGGATGACTTTATCATGTTCAGAACATTGAAGAACTGAAAATATCTTTTCAGTAGTACTAATCCATTGTTCAGCAACTAATGGATCAGTAGACCCACTGAAAGAAGGTGGACGCTGCCTCATGAAGGATTCAACAGAATGTTGCTCCTTCCTTTGCTCGTTTGTAAGTCCTGCATGATTCATATCTTGAGAAAGTTGTGTGAGCATGGCTATAAGATTTTGCATTCCAGCTCCCATATCATTTGGTTGCTCAGGGGGACAATCATTGCATTGCCCATCGCATTCCGCATTAACACGGTTCCTTCGGGTTCCATCCATTGACTAAAACCAAGAAGAATAGTGTGAGCAACACGAATTATAATAGGAAAACCACATAATCAAGGATAAAATTTCACACTTAAGGTCTTATCCTAGGTTATTCATTGCCATTTCTAAAACACTAAGATTGTGTTCTATGCTTAGACTTATCCTTAGGGTTCTTACTAAGGATTTCACATCCTAGTTTCCAAAGGTTGACTATACCTTTCCTCTGATACCAACTATAACGACCCATACTTTACATACATTGTTAATACTTCAAAATTGAAGCACACTTATTACAACATATCACAAAACCACAAAGGACCATATAGGTATAGTGTCTTTAGAAACTGGGAAACATAAACAACTGGTTCATAAATCTTCTACAGTGTCTCCCATTTATTTCATCATATCTAGGGTCCCTTTTAGCATATTCTACTTAATATCCATCTTCCTGACCTGGGGAAAAGAAAACATAAAATGGTGAGCTCAAATGCTCAGCAAGGGCAAATAAAGGGAATAAAAATCATATCATATCTTTTTGAAAATCATAACCTGCAAAGAGATCATAATATCTTAACATGGAAAAAATCATAGAAGTGAAAATGAGATCCCCATAATCATAACATGAAACTTGAAACTTTGTGGCATGCACACATAATCATGGAAAATCATTTCTTGTTAGTCATGACTCATTTCCAAGACTATCTTAGTGGACAAAGTCCCTTTCTAAACCGAGTCACCCTTGTTCCAGTCCTGTTTCACTGAACCGGTATAACCTACCGTTCCAGCCATGTCTATCTCATGAGATATAAAATCTTTACCCAATGCATTGGAGGGAGATATAGGTCCCACCCATCTTATAATGATTCCTTTCTTATGTGCGCCACATAATCATAAACCATACATCATAGCGTAACCCATGTAATAAAAATGGGATTCTTAAACAACATGACATCATAAAACAATTCTTATAAGATATAGGAATTCATAAAAATATTTCCATCACAACATAATCAAACCAATGTAATAATAGGGATAAAAATAGAACCCTTTTATTATCATAGATGGAAAATAATTTTGATAAAATACTTGAACTCCATTCTTGAGGAAAATATCCTTTCTACTTCAAAAACATTTTTCCTTTCATAACATGTCATACGACTTTAAAATAAAAGAAGTTGATTAAAAATAAACTTGAAAACTTTTAAAGGAAGTTTCTTGGAAATAATGTTTTAAAAACCCATTCATTCCGTATAAGTTAAAAAAACATTCTTCGTACTTTTGTCGGAAAAGTCAAAAAGTACCTCGTACGAAAAACGACAAAAGATTCCTTTCATACCTATTACTAAAAACTCACCGAAGGGTAAAAATGGATTTAAAAAATTGTAGGTGGATGGAAATAATATTACATATTGATGAAACATGGATGTGGATGATAAAATACGCCCCAGTAAATACTTACGAATAAACAATCTCAGATAAAAATGAGATTGTGATATTTCCCTTACCTTAGGTCCGATTTTCTTTGTACGTGTCCGAAGATCCTGTATAATGGTTTAAATAATGTTATTGACTTATTCCAGAATCATACATATTGATATGATATCATATATGGTCATATTCTTAGCTTCTTGTTAGTAATATTTCATTGTTACTTGTTACTCGGGTCTTTATTGCCTTTTGTTCTTATGCGTGTGTTGCCGAATAAATTCTTATTCTTCTTTTAAGGTTATAGATACCTTATATCCAAAATGGTATTAGTGTAACATATATCATATTTATTCATTCAATTCATTTATATAATTACTATGTAATTATGATCATGTAGAACAAGTCGCATCACATCGTGGAGACGGTATTCTGTACGTACGTACGAGTGATGATATCGTTCCTATGATCGTGGAATTGTATTGGAGTATATATATATTATTTCAGTATCAATATTACTTTATAAAAATAATAAATAGTTACTCATTACACCATTATACCCATCCTTGTAAGGTGGTGGTGGAAAATAGATTACACCACGGCGTGGAGACGGTATTCCGTACGTACGCACGCGCGGTGATTTCATTTTTCCGTAGGATGGATAGAAGGTGAATTAGGGTTGTTTCATATTTATAATAACATATCAGTATGTATGTAATACTGATGTTATTACTTTATCATGAAACAACTAAAGAAGAAGAAGTTGAATAAGAAAGAAATTGAAAAGATCGGTAATGGATATTACCTCTTCTTTGGAACGCCTCTTTGAATCCTCCACTTAGGGAACTAAGATTGGTCTTTGAAGAAGACCAGGACCTCTAGGATTATTCTATAGAAGTGGAGAGGAGAAAATGGCAGGGGTTGGCCGAGCTTGAGTGCTCAAATTGGTTTGAGGAGGAGGGGGAGGAGGTTCCCTTTTATAAGGGAGGAGAGGGGCACCTTAGGAATATCTCAAAATATTATTTAATATTAAAGTCAAAATCGGTTTATAATGGTTCCAAAGGGACTTATTTCGAAGCTAAAGTGGGGATGGGTAGAAATCCTATCAACAAATAGGATTTAGACAAGTTTAGGGTATTATATTAACCTTATCAATTAGATTTAACTCTAAGTTAAATAATTTAACTTTTACCATGTATTTTTGTCTTCTTTCACTATATGGTTCATACACTTACTATAACATGCCAAACGAACCCAAAATTGTTTATTATTAATATATATATCCTTATCTAAGTCATTTGGCCGAACCTTAGATTTTTATGAATAAAATAACAATTAATAATATAATATTTTATTTAAAAACTATTTTCTGTCAATTTTGACACTATTTGATATATGATTTTTGTGAAAGTCATAACAGAATTATATGTTATAAACAAGTTGATTAAATCAACACTAATATATCATAGTAACTTTTAAAATTAGTGTAATTCATAAAAAGTCTCAAATTACATTTTGTTTTGTGTTTATAACATCAATTATGTCAATATTTCATAAATAAGATAATTACTGCATCATCGTTGTGTCATAATTAAATTAAATTATTTAATGTCTAAAAATTATAAATAAAATACCATTATGTAGGAAATATTTTTAGCTTTCTAATTAATATTTATTGTCTAATTTATCTCATTTATAACCCCATATTAAAAATGATTTACTTATTAAACTTTGATTTTAACTATTTTAACCCTTCTTTAAATAAATTAATAATAAATGTCTTAATCTAACTCATGTGGGCCTAAATGGTCATATTTTATTTATAAGGTTGTTTTTGGTCGAATTACACTTATCCAATAAAATTAGGACATGTGTTAGGGTAATAGTAATATCATATTTACCCTTAGTTACCATATTTACTATTAACCGCGGTAAAAAAAAGTAAAAAGTTACTATTCACCAAAAAATTATTTTTATCTCATTGAACCACATTTTACATACTGATATCAACCGTGTCTTTCGGATTTTTGAAATTCCATTCACAGAAGCGGTAAAATTATGTTTTATGAAAAATTCAGTTTTTAACCTACCACTTAGTGGTTTCACTATTCATCAAAAATTGAAAGTTTTCAGAAAAATACCAAAATTTCACCCTAGGCTAATTTCGGTATTCCGAATCCAAAAATGAAGTCCATTTTGAAAAATAAAATTTATAAAATTTCAAAAAGTGGTTATTACTATTCATAACGGCTAGTTTTAATAATATTTTAATAGCATATCGTTGTTTAGTGAAACTCATTATTGCGTACGACGCAAGCTATCGAGGAAGGTCGCGATTGCGTGTAAAGTAAGACAAGCAAATGTGTAGTGAAAGATTCCTTTGAACAAAATATTACTCATAAAAATCTCGTGTGTTACAATATTAGTTTTATTGGGGGGTAGTACACACTTCCTCAAAAAAAATTATCTTTATGAAAAATTAATGTATTAAAGATTTGTATTGTAAAGGTATTAAATACATATAAGGGCATAATTAATATCATATATATAATATATACATCGTTTCTTAAATAATGGCCACTATGGTAATTAGTAATAGAAAATGAACAATCATTATTTTTTGAGGTGGTAGTTCCCCGTACCTAGAAACCTAATGTTTGTTACCATTTAGATGAAAGTATGTGTAAGTGTAGGTAGACCCTTTTATAGAAAAAAAATTACTAGATTTTTTAAGACACATTTCTTTACAGAATAATGTAATAAAATGAAATTAGGGGTTGGAGAATGAAAATAAATTTAAAAAACATGAGAGAAGATGTTACCTCTTGACGAGGTAAATTTTTTTAGTTTGTACCAAAATTATTTCATGGAAGGATTTCTATCAAAAGGGACACTTAAAGGATGAATGGAGGGATAATGGGAACCTATTTTGGCATATCTGGTTGAATATAATTTGTTCGAGAGATGTGAATAATGGGGAGAGGTGGTGACCATTTATAAACGAGAAAATGGTCTCACATATAATTTTTGAATATATGTTATTTGTACACATGTTCTTACCTAAATAAATGTCATAAAAACACTCAAAATAATAATTATTGGAGGGGAATGGATGACCTATAAACATAAAATTATTTTTGAAAAATTGGCTATATCATGTGGGCCCCAAAGTTAATGGATAATTCATTTATTAATTCCAATTTTTCATTAAGAATTGTAATTAATTATAATTAATTTCACTAATAATATTGGTCCAAAAAATGTTAGACTTATTAAACATTATAAAAATTGTTTATTCCAAATATTGTATTCTTTTTTCAAAATTCAAATAATAGATGTAGCATAAATTAATTTGAAATTAACCATGTTGGCCGAATGACAATGATGTTTTTTAATCTAAAAATGCATGAAAGTATTCTATGTTTTTTTAAAATATTTCCAAGAACAATTTATTCCATTTTCCCAAATTTTACAAACTGATAGAATTATTATATAATTAAACATTAAAACCAATTTATAATGTAATTTATCATTAAACATATATTATATGAAAAAAAAAATTGAACTAAAATTCAATAATTTTTACCATTCATTAAAATATGAACTATTTCACAATATATATAAAATCATCCAAACGTAATTATCCTATTTATCATTAAAATACAATGTTTTATTTGATATATATAATTAACTGAAGAGTTAAAATTTATATTTTAAAATGGCTCCCCACTAAATATGGTAAAATTTCCATTATACAAATATCATATTTTATGTGAAAATAGGGTTTTTTGTTATCTTATTAATATAAAATCTAATTGATGAATATTATAAATATTTTATTGAATGTATAGAAATTTAAAAAAAATAAACAACTAATTATATTTAATAATGTACATTAAGATAAAACACTTTCAGAAGCATATAAATTATAATATTTATTTTAATATTCAATTGGTTTATAGTTTCATTTATCATTAATGGGTAAACCATGACTTGAATTTATATATAAATTGTATATTTTCTAAATTTATTTAATAATACTCAAAAACACTATCTTAATGGATAGGTTCCTCCTCCAATGGCCCGAAGGCCTTCATTTTTTATTGAATGATAATCCACCTTTCAAGGGATGAGGTGGAACCCTATTACATGCCCGTAGGCCATATAGGAACCAATGTCCGTAGGCACAAACATACCATACAACCCAGACTAACAACTTGGAACTGATCCTCCCCAGCATCTTCATCTTTGAAATCAGCTCTTCACCTTCGCATGGCTGTTCGGCTAGGCATTCCCGTGCATGCACAAGCTTGTCCCGATGGCAGGTGTCATACCCTCTCATTCTTACAATCCGTTTAGCTGCTGCTGTGGTGAAAGCTCCTTTGCTCATCCTCCTTGCAGAGCTTGATCCTTGTAGTTTGGTCTGGTTTTTATCTGCAGGTGACCCGAAGGCCATATGGATAGCCCAAAGGCCCAACTGACCCGAAGGCCTAGGTGCCCGAAGGCCAATGAAGGACACGAGGACCAAATCTGATGCCCGAAGGCCCAAATGGGGGCATATCTCCGGCTGCTACAGCGCCAAACAGTGCCCGCTATAGTACTGCTACAGTCCCCGCACAGTTCTGCTACAGTACAGCTCCAGTACTGCTATAATAACCCGAAAATCCTGCCTCCGCCTGGTTTTGATCCCTGGTCTCTTGGATGCACCATGAGAGACCTTGCCAACCAGGCTAAGGCTCATGTGCATCTTAATGGATATGTTATGTCATATTATATTAAATAATAATATTTTAATAATATATTGTTACACAGTGGAATTTGGTCTTATGTGTAACACAAAATACTCTGAAAAGTTTCTCTAGTGTGTATTGCATGATATTGAGGAAGGCAACTCTTGTGTGTAATGAAATACAACTTAGTGTTGTGTGCATTATAATATATTGAATTTAATTTAAATAAAAAATATATTACAATTAATCCTGATATTATATTATCTCATGTGCTTGGTGGCATGTGTCAATCATTCTATCGAATACAAAGAACGTACATTATATATTTAGGGAATAAAAATGTGGAAAAATATATGTGTCCCATCCATATAACATTTTACGTGTTATCTATTATTGGAACATTATAGATCAGCATTATCCACTCATCCTAGATGTATAAGAATTTATAAAGATATGAATGACTTTTTGGTTTAGTCAACATAGAGAAATATGTTTCTAGTGTTTGTATCTTAGTGATTCGTAATCCAAAATTTTAGGATGAGATATAGAATTATAAGGTGTTGATACGAATAATACCAATACTAAAGTGGAAATTTATAAACATTTCTAGGAGTTTTTCCATTAAAATACTAATGATATTCTAAATGACATAATTGATCTAGGTATTTATAATATTTCCTTATGTACTTAGAACACAATATTTATATCATATAATATCAATATATTGATTATTATCTTGAATATACCTTAAAAATGAGGCAATGTTTCATGTACTACCACAAACAAGGGTATGCGATTGGGATCTAAGGCTTACCTCAACGTTCTAATATGTTATTTATAATGATCATGACTAATAGTTATATATATATATATATATATTTCATACATAGATAGATTTTACATCTGAGAGAACCCTTCAACCCCTTGAGGACATGCAGATATAGTTTTTATGGATTTTAAAGGTTTTTCGAATAAACACCATTCCATAGTTCACTACTTGTACAACAATATTATTCATTAAATAATATATATTCATCCATAAGAATCCATCTTTTGATATAAATATAGAATAACATATTGCGTGATGGTTTTTTAGAAGGAAACATATCAGGACATGAACTACATGAGTAAAAAATAAAGAAAGATTGATAAATTCAATAGCCCATCACAAAAACTCATAGTCGAATAAATGTTTCTGCCAACATTTTTTAGGAAAATACATAATATGAAACTATTTATAAGATATTTTATGAATATTTCTATCAATGAAGATTATGAAATTTAGATAAGAATTGAATATTTATCATTGTGTATATTGGTGCCTCTATGATTATTGATTGGGAATGGATGGAAGATTGTAAAATAAAAGTTCCACCTATCCACTCTCACGTTAATTTTTTTATATTTATCTATATTGAGGAAGAACATACATGATCATTCCCATTTCTTAATATAAATTATTGAACCACTAGAGCATGATCATTATGGTATAGGAAAAATAGTAGAAATCATTTATTTTATAGATAATTATATATGGATCATGATTACACCTAGATAATGTACTGTCAATTGATTATAAATTCGATGAAGCTAAATGGGATCCTGAGGATGTGGTGTTAAAGTGATATTATCAATTTTGTATATCATCATGCAGGAAATTAAAGAGTAAAATTCATTTTAGGGGGGGGGGTATAATGTATCCCCCCGAAGATTTTATGATATATTACACATAAAATAAATTTAATTTCATTTTTAACATATAATACATGATATCCTATGTATATACGACCAAAAATATATTAATACTTTTCAACATAACAACAAAATTGGATAAATGAATAAGAATAAACACAATTTTACAATTACATACATGATTTTTGTGTAATATAAATATATTTATAAATTCATTCCCATATTTTGGAAATAATTTTTGTCAATAAAAATATGATTTTCCTAAATTATAATTTTTATTTCATTTTCTAAAAAATTATAAAACTAAATTTTTTACATTTATAATAATTTCTTTTGAAAATTGATCTTCATTTTTGAAATCATAATTTTAAAATTAAATGATTATAAAATTTTGATGGTTTTCATATGGATTTATTATTTGATTAATAGTTAAGAAATTAATTTTTTTTATTTGAAACAATCATTTAATTTAAAGAATTAAAATGTATCCCAGAAATTTTTAATTTTTTTAATAGTTACATTAAATCAGTTATATATTGACTAATCCAATTTCATTCACTAAAATCATTTTTTATTATTTTTTATATAAAGACATTTTATACATTATAATTTTTTTTTCAAAATATCATTTTTAAAAGTTATACATTTTGAATTTTGAATTTAATTATTACACTTCAATGAATTTAATTTTATAAAAAGGATTATATATTAGGAATAAACATAATTAGTATTATCCTATACATTTTATTTAAATTTTAAATCAGTATTAATAATAAAATATGTAATACAATTTCAATATTTGGAAAACTATATACTTTTTTATAGTGTTGATTTTTATAAAAGGTCATTTCAGTGTTTCATAAAAATGGATATATTATAGGACAACTGAAAAAATGTAAGCATCATATCTGAGCTATTTCAAATTATTTCTTATTTTATGTCCTATAAATATGTGGTATACAAAATGAACCAATAAATTTATTTTTCAAAGTATAACTAAATATTTTTACTTTTATGGGAAAACAAATATCTAACCTATATTGAAACAAATCAATTATTTATATATAACATCTAAATATATGTTGACTATTAGACCCACATAACACTACAACTAATTTTCCATCTCCAAATTTCTTGAATGGTTATTAGGAAAGGTTTAGAGTTTATAAATGATACATATTACCAAATTATTCTTATAGAATTATAATTTCAAAATTTGAGAATGAAATAAATTGTAAATTGATAATGTATCTTGAGAATACATTCGGACTACGACCTCCTCTATGAGATGTCATTTTTTCATTATATAATTTTTACATGTGATGTAATAAGGTTAAATTTATGAAATATGTATGATATATATAATTATTAATGAATATATAATAATGAATTTTTATTTAACCTCCTTTAATTTCATTTGTAGAAAAGTTAAAACAAAATGTGTTCATATATACTACCTACAGTCTCTAAGAATTGCTTAATTCTTATGATCCCCTATACATTATGGACAAACATATATAAAATTATATAACAAATATATATTATATTTATATCAAAATTATCAAATTTTAGATGACACATCCATGATGATATTATATGTACTGAAACTACCCGACCATAATTATAAGGAAAAAAGAAACTATTTACTCCCCAAAAGATGATTTTTATAATAAATGTTTAATATATGTGTGTTAAAATGTATTTTAGAGAATATATATGATATTATTAATATTTAAATAACAATTTTATAGAATTATATAATTTTAGATTAATTATATAGGTTATTAGACTATGTTTGATGAAATTCTAACTCATGTTAAGGGATTTATTTACAATCTCCTTTTTATGGAAAGTTTATGCACTTGTTTCTGATGATGGATTTTGTTAAAAAAATCTCAATTTTCATTTTAATGTTATTATCCTAATTTTATTTATAGACAGTACAATTTATCATTTCCCTCACTCTGGGAACTGAAGATTCTGTAAGTAGTTTTTTATATAAATCCAAATTTAATCTTCTCTTCTATCAAATTTTTTATTATTCTATATATATCAAATAAAATGTTTTTTAATTTTTTTTTACTAATAAACAATGAATTTTAAATCTATTTTTACCCTTGATAAAATTTCTAATAATTTTTTTAAATTGGAATCTACTTATCATTTTATAAACATGATAAATTTTTAATTTTAAATAAATTGTAGAGAAATGTAATTTTTACATACACTACATGATTATAATTTCTCATTGTCATGACAAATCAATTAATTCATGTATTGTTTTGAATATTCATTTTGTAATATAAATTATTTCTGTAATGATTGGGATGATTATTTAATTTAAATATATTATTTCAATGATGAAATGACATTTTTCTCCTGAATTGTTATAGTGATATTCAATGAAAACTTTAATATGTGATAATAATTTTTTTTAATGATATACTAGCTTTTGGATTGAAGGAAAAATTCAGAGCTTTTTGTATAAAGGAATTAATTTTATGATGATGAAATGTGTCTGAATCAAATTTATTTTCCACCTATTATGGTATGATGAAGTATTGTTATTTTCCTGAATCCATATTTCTTTTCAAGAGATATAACATATGATGCATGATTTATGATATTATGGAACACATATAATTATTTTCTTATTATTTATTAATATTTAATATCATAGATATATATACATCCAATGCATTTGGTAATGATGGATATCTCATGGGATAATAATGAATGTAATAGAGAGTGAACCCATTTAAATAATGGGAATTATCCACAATGATAGTATTGGGAGTGATTTTTCATTATGTATATGAATAAAGGATGAGGAAAAATATTAAACTATGATCATATATGTTGTGATCATCGTGAAAATAAATTATTTTTCATGTTTAAGTGTTTTCCATAAGCTTATATATAATAAAAATTAATTCTTGTCATGGATTAGACCTAATTATTCTATTATGGTTCATATCATAGGATGGGCCAATCATTTTTTAATGACACATGATTCTAATATATGGATTACTGGGATAGATTTTCATATGTTAATATCTCATTATAATATTATTATCTTCATTTCATGATTTAGTGATCATTGAAATCGCACTAGTTTACTTTAATTGAGAATATTATCTCACCATTAATTTTTTTTCCTTTTCTAATGTAAAGAAGAAATGTTTTATGTAAGATAGATATGTGATGAAATATTGTAAATAATAATATTTTGGGACAACAGTTAGATCTATTTATATTATGTTTTCATGTATTCCTTTTTCCCTATATAATATACCTATAAATTTTTTTTCATGGAGGGAAATGTTAATTATTTAATATTAACATATTAAGATGTGTTATTTATGTATATAAAATACGTATTTCTATTCATTCCATGGTCTTGGGTTTTTCAATGAAATACATATTATATTTTCTTAATATATGATATTATATATACAATAATTGATTGATAGTTGGATCCATGGTTCTTCCAACTGTACATTCTATTATTTTCTAGATTGCTTCATTCGTCTGCTCCCATTTCACAAATCCAACACCCTCAGAATCATAGCGATGGATCGATCATACATAATCACTGACATGGAAATCGTTACCCTCTATTTTACATTGATTTAAAGGTAAAACCATATACATCATCTTTCATTTTAATCTCCTTAAATCACACTCTATTTCTCATTGGTTCTATACTCCTCCATGTTTCTCAATACATTTTCAATTGGAGTTTTTATTTATATTGGATTAAAATTAGGTATGTAGTTTTTTACAGATCATAATGGGTGGTTATTGGTTTTTTCACTGTTGTATATAGAAATAGAGAAATTATGACATCATTCATAAAAATTATAGGTTAGCGGTTTTGATTAATTTTATTAAATGTGATTTATTTATCATATCAAACAATTTATATGTTATATTTGTTAAAGTAACTCTATATTTCATTTTTTGGGATTCTAATTTTTTTTAATTTAAATGATCCCTCAAATTTTGTAGTTAATATGTAATGTGTTTTCTAATGTTTTTATGGTTTGGTTTACATTAACGTGTTTTTAAATTTTCTAAATTTTTGTATAAAATTTTTGTTAATTTTAATGTGCTTTTACCCTATTAGGGACATAAAATGGATTTTAAATATTAGTTTTTCACCTTTATGTGACATTTTAATAATGTTATAAGCATAATTGAATTATTTTTATAATGTGGTTTATTATAAATTCTTTATGGATATGTTATAAAATTACGTTCTGATTAATTTAAAAAGACAAGGAATTTCTAGCTAGTATCCAAGAATATCCATTATGAACCATCAAATTATTTTTTGTGGGTTTGATATGTGATACCCACTTTGACATGGATACTTATTATTCAATTATTATTTTAATTTGATGATATACGTGGTGAGTTAGTTATTAATGAAAATGGTATTTTATTATGAATGTATTAGAGGTGAGGGTAATTAAATATTATTTCAATATAATGATTTTAAATAATATTTTTTCACCTTCACTTATAATATGTTTTAGAATATATGTAGAAAAATTGGGATATCTATTTTTTATACTACACTGTATATTTATTCACTATGGTTAGCGTACTTTATCATTAATTCAGTACGATTATTTAAAAAAAAATTCTATCCAGTTTTTACATATAAGATGAAATATAGTCCAACATGTTGGTCATGTACTGTAATCCATTTGTCTATAATTCATTAGGACCTATGATTGATATCATAAAAATTATTCCACAACTGTTGAGTTGATGTAAGGGAATCATTTGGAATTATTTTAAATTTTTTTATGTATAACATATGCATCACCTGTGGATAATCTTTATTTACTGATTTCATGCTTCCATCTTATATAGTATTTCATGTATGTTTCCATCATTATTTATCTATATAGATTTTCAAATGGATTAAAAATGGATTATTAACTGAAAAAATGATTGTTTGTTATATAGGGTTTTAATTTTAATCAATTTTATAATTTAAAAGAAATGTGTGGTTAGATTTTATAAAATAACTATAGTCGTTATGTGTTTTCATTGAAATATACCTTATTAGTGAAAAATATTTTTTTATTGTTTCTCAATGTGGATTAAATGATATTACATATATTTTAATTTCACAAAAACTTTAATGATATTTCTATTGGAATTGTTTTCTCACAACCTATATAATATATATGGTGCATAGAGTCTTCATGGTTTCCTTTTCGGCTCTCAGGATCAAGTAACATCATGTATAATCATGTTTCTTATGTCAATTTTGTGGGATTTGGTGAGTAACCCTTTGAAATATGGACTTTATTGTTCTCATTTATGCTTGGGTTTTTTATTTTGGAAGTGTGTGTATTGGATTCACCACACTAGTCCTCTATTTAATCTATTTTTAATTTTGAAATAATAAAGTTTATTATATTATGATTTTATTAAAATTTAATGATAT
Source organism: Viscum album (assembly GCA_963277665.1). Lineage (NCBI taxonomy): Eukaryota > Viridiplantae > Streptophyta > Magnoliopsida > Santalales > Viscaceae > Viscum > Viscum album. The sequence goes on along the minus strand of OY728152.1, from coordinate 858,355,365 downwards.
TTGTGTGATGTTTATTTCTTACAAAACTTATTACTATGATTGGATGTCTTTTTTTCTAATTTTAGATCAAGTTTTTCTGATATATAGATATCTCTATCTTGATTTATAGGTGGATGCATATGTATTGTTGAGAGAGACTATTTCTTGGATTGATTTTATAATAACAAAGCTCTAGTTTCATATATGTGGTGATAATTAACAACATATAGACAATATAGAGATCAAGGTATGGAGAGTGGTTATGATGACCCAACAATGTATGTGAAATATCACTAGAAAATAGGAGGTAAAATTGATTCAATCAATGATTCAATCATTCTTTGATAGGGGAAAGAAGAATATCGATAACAAACTAGGTTAGATGAGTGTGATTAAATCAATATAATTATTCATTTACTTGGTGGTAGGGATATTTAGTGTACAAACCTAAATATAAGTATATTTACTATGAGATAGTTATGTTTTTCTAAACTTATACCTTATGTTCATTATGATTTATTTTCATCCTAATTATTGGAAATGTGATTGAAAATATTTGGATTAATTCCATAATATGGATTATTTACTATTATGTTTGTGTCTTCATGTGGATCATAGTAATTTTGAGTTTAGTTAACATGTCATAGGGTATATAGTTCAACGATATATATTGTGTGGTTTTCCTGTGTTTCATAAGGAATGGATGTAATTCACGCAATATGGTGTATTTATGTACATGTTATTTATGAGCACTGCTAACATGAAGATGAGATAAACCATGTATATATCATGATAATCCATGTGATGTACCTTGTTGGTTCATGTAAATTTTGTGTCAATATACCCGATATAACATATTCCTAGGTAAATGTTTTTGTATCTCATTACAATTACACAAAAATTATTCCCATGAGGAATGCCATGTATTATTGATATAGACTTCTTGATAGAAATTTATAGACACCTAGAGGTATGTTATCATGTTTTACTTTGAGTTACATATATTTTTTGGGTGTCAATGCTTTGTTTATAGACTAATGTGAGTACCTACCTTCATAATGAGTGTTTGGAGGGTATCCTGGGATTTTTCAGAGCCCAAAATCATCTTTTTTTTAGAAATAATTGTAGGAATGATGGTTAGTAGAAATAGAGTTGGACAAGATGCAAGTATACTACAAACTGTGAGGGGATGGATATATGGATTTAGAGCCATCCAATTTGAGGTAATCATGTGGATTGAGGCATACACCAATGTGATAGAACCGATCATTTTTAACTGAGGTGTTCTTGATGGTTTGCACAAGGTTTGTCAAAATGTGCATAGTGAACATTCAGGTTTTAATATAGAACAAAAATGGGGAATGATTATTTCATTGTTTTTCCAATAATATGACCAACCTGTATTGCCCATATTTTTGTTCTAAAATTCTAATTTATCATTTAAGTAAATATTAATATTAAAATATATTTTTTCAGTTAAAAGGAAAAATATAGAGGTGTGTCAGATCCATCATGATGTTAATCGTATCCTTTTCTATAATTCCTTCATCCAATATTGGAATAGTGTTCCATATATATTTTTCTATCCAATCCGGTGAGTATTTAATTCTTTTGGTTTCACAATTCTTTCATCCTCGAATCGATGGTGTTTATTAGGTTACTGTTAATATAGACTATTTGTAAAGACATCATATATTCTGATTTTTTCATCAAAAAAGAGTTCAATTTGAAGTTCATATGAGATGTGTACAATACCTTGGACCTATAATTGTTTGTCTATATTTGTCTCACGAGGAATGGGGATTTATAAGGATAGTTTTCACCGTGATTCCTAAAATAATTTCTATTATAACACGAATAATTAATAGAATAGTTGAATTATATGAATCAAAAAATTTTTGAGATTCAATTGATTCCCTTTATAGTAGTTGGAGGTTGGTACTGAAGCATGTAAACCCACGTGGTGTGCCCTATTATTTTAATTGTTGAACCACCCATGGTTTTTTTGTATGAGCACGCATTTTTAGAGGTATAAAAATTAGAAATAAATTGAATTGAATGAATTGATTTTGTTAAAGTATTAATCCTTATCCATTTGTGAAATGATATGAATTGTTTTATTGATTGATTATATTTTATTGGAAATTTAATATGATTGTATAATCTCATTTAATGTAAATTTTTAAAAGGGAAATTTAACCGAAAGATGAATTTTTAGAGTGGATTACATTAGGGTTAAACACAATGGTTCATGCAAATTGTATTTAATTCCAAGGACCTATATTCTCCATAGACGGCTTTTGGGGGATTCCTTTGGGATTTATACCCCAAGGGTATATCTTGTTTAGAATCAAAGTGGACATAGTCAATTGACATTCTCATAAGACTGCAATTCAAGTCTAACTGAGTTTCAATCAAGATGATCGTGGGTCTAGACAAGGATTTCATAGTTTTATTCCCCATAGATGAGTCCCACAGTGGTGTGAAATTTATAATTATATAGAACGAATATGGTAATGGTGACATGATTGACTCTATTGCACTATTTTGGTAATTGTGAAAGTTCATGTTACACCACATAATCGTGGTTAATTTGAGATACATGGTATAAAGACATATCATGTCTAATATAGAATATTGATTATATAATGAGAATATGGTCTTTAATTCAATATTTATTATGATAACTTGTTACAGAGACAAGAACATGTTTTTCATGTTTTCCTTGTTGCATATAAAGTATCATTTTTTTATAAATGACATGGAAAATTACAATTAATTTATATCTAAATAGTGACATATATTTCACTCTGTGTTATATTATGATACTATATATGATTTTTCATATACACTTTTTGTGGTTAACTACTAAAATTTTATATCATACCATGTTTGGGATATCACTGAGTAACATGAAATACTATTTAGATATAGATATGTACTTGGAAAGCACACATGTTTTAATTCGTGAGGTTGTTCTATGCTTTGTAGTAAGGGAGTAAGGGACCGAGATGAGAATCATGATACTATCAGAGGATTGTATTTTTGGTCTTTTTGGTATTTTGATACATGTATTGAATTAATGAGTTGTATACATTTTCTAGATTATTTGATGACACATAAAATGATCATCATTGTGTACGAGTTTACATATGGGTTTATATATATATATATATACCATCGGGATATTTATCTATTATTTGTTAGATTTTTTAATTATTTTATTATTTTTATGTTTTCTGTTACTATGTTACACTCTAGTATGTGTTAATAGTCAACCCATATAAACTACCATGGCTCACAGTTCCATTCAGAATCCACTAGTGTTTTGGAAAAGTGCATGAGGACTTCTGACCAACCGGGATCAGGGAACCATTTAGTGGAATCTAGGCCCAAGATGTTACGAAGTGGTAAAAAGAGGATTTCATTTATTCAACATTAAATTGATACAATATATAGAGGGTTAGGAAAAATTTAAAATTTTATTGAGTTGTGTCTGGGAGTATCTAACTTCCATATATGAAAAATACAAAATACCTTGAATGAAAACTAATGTTATCAGGATTTTGAAAATCATAGTTCATTTGATTTTCCCATTGGCCAATGTACATGACATTGGGTGTTATTATTGATGTTATTCAGTGTTTTATTTTGTTGAAACTCAATGAGATGAAGTTATACAATTTCATTCATCATTTTTGGCACTTTAATGTAATAAAATGCGCTATATTAGGCCAGGGAAAAAGGATTCATTGTTTTTTTCATGATATTGTGAAATGTATTGATGATATAATTTCATATTTTGTAGATATTATGTATAATAAATTGATAAAAATTGTTGGTTCTTAGTGCGTATTTTGTATATAATGTAGTTTTTTCCTAATTATGCTACAACATACACCCAATGTATCCAATTATGGAACAATATGTTAGAGACCAAGAGTTATATAGATAGGAATGTCTTATCGTGTCGATTTTATGGATGCCGTATTTATGTTCATAAGGAGTAGGTATACTTATGGATTATATGTGGTGAAACATTTGATTCATAAATTTGATATTAAATTTAAAAAACATATGAAAAATAGAAAATTAAAACATTTAAATAGATAACATGAACATGGCATGTATTTTGAGTGCGATTAGACAGTGTCTCTAGAGAAATTTATGGTTATTTATTTTTATACATCATTTATTAAAGAATATAATGTATCATAATACATTAGTATATGATGGTTTTAATAGTTCCTATGATTTGGGGTGTGAAATTTGATGCCATTATTTGCTGATGTGTTTTTTTACAAAGGCACTCTAGTACACAAAATAAAGTCATATTCCAATAGGGTGGATACAACCACACTCTAGAGGAAGAGGACCAAGGGAAACTTGTGGATCCAACTATAGTTTTATCTAAGCACTAGATATTTTTATAGGACACATATACTGAGACTTAATTTTTTGAGGGGACTACCACTTCTTCCATAATTTTAAGGGAGAACCTCATGATACATTGTCAATGGATGAGAAGACATGTGCATTTCAGTAGCAGTTGAATCCCTTGTTCTCAAGGTACGGATGTACAAAACCTACTGATCAATTTAACCAAAAGAAATTATTGATCTTTGAATATTTTGAGAAACTTCCTAATATAGGACTGATGCTCAAAAATTATTTTCATCATGGAGCATAAAAGTGCTGGTGGTATGTTTTGAACCCAGTTGATGGGCTTTGTGATATTGATTGGGTTGTTTTAGGACCAAATTCAATGACTATTCTTAATCTGTCGATCTCAAATAATAGTAGTATATTGAGTTAATGTATCTAGAGAAGTGATTGATGGTGGTTATGGAGTACTATACATGAATTATAGAGCTATAGAGTGTTGTGATTATATTCAATGTTGATGAGTGAATGAGGGAGAGATGCTTTGAGGATGGTCTCTGAAATTTAGTTGAATCATAGAAAACCATGATCTGATTGAAAATAAATATGGAGTTAACGAATCATGGATAATTACGTATTGGAACATAATTGTTGTTAGGGGCACATAAGAGACCAGTATAGTTACTTGACCCCATAGTTTGACCTCCAGTGGAAAAAATCACCATTTTAATGCAACCCTTGAGATGATTATGATCCATGATATTATTGATCATTTCTCAATTTTATGTCATTATTGGGGAAGCTACATACACATGATGAATCAAGGATATATCTACCCACATGTTTGTGATCATATGAATGATGGTCCATAAGAAGCGTTTCTATAGGAACATCCATCAAATAGTGAGTGTTAGGGGGTCAGCTATAAAACCAGGATCTGGATCTGGTTTCACATCTCCACATCTGGAATGGTTCTGTATAAGTACCGATCAGTTAGGATAAGGTTTTTTGGTAGTGGTTGAGTAAGCCATTCACTTGTTTACCAAGCCACATAGTGTGCCTACTATTTGTAGTGACGTTGTGTTAAAGAGCTATGGCATAGTCAAAATCTATTATGTTCATCCTAACCATGAGGGTCTAGGTTCCAGACCATCTTCTGTGAGAGGTATGATATTAGAAGCCTCAACAATAGCATCTTATCTTTTGGATATAGGTTCATCACATTGTTTTGAGTATACACATTTTTTGTATAGCCTTAGGCCCATCATTAATTTTTTGAGTATATTTTTTTATAGAAACCCTATTATGGATTAGAAAGGAGAATTTACATTACAACAGGTAGTTTTCCTTCGGATTTGTTGGTGTTATTTTTTTCCAGAATCATTCTGTCCCCCATATTAAATTGTTGTATTTCATACATGTAATGAACTGTATAGTGAATTATCGAGCTCATGTTGACTTATATATATAATAATTTACTTTAAAATCACAAGAGGGTGAATTTTAATTTTTCATGGATGAATGGCATATACTAGTGAGTCGATTTAGTCCAAAGCATCATGGGTTGGGCGGAATGATTGAACATATTTCTAGCTTATAAAAAATGATCAGTTAGTGCATCCAAAATATTTCACTGAAGTGGTTATTGTTTTATGGATTATTTATTAGAAGTGTTTTTGGGTTACCTGCTGTGATAAAGGATGAGTTATCCACTGTGTAACGCCCCAACCACAGAATCCCAGATTCGGTGCATTAGTACATATCATTGGAATGTTCATAAAAGATCAACTCTCGAAAGAATTATTAGTTTATTATCCTTGGATGTACTATATCCAATCATAAGTTTTACATTACGTCATAAAATGGAAAAATACAACAACAATGTCTCCATAGACAACAATGAGATCCAATAGAATATCCCTGGAGGTCAGTAATAATATACTTCTTTGCATCATGGAAAAAATAAAACATAGAGAAGGTGTGAGATCTGATGCTCATTAAGGATAACATTATAGCGGAAAATTTCATAAATAAACATAATCATTTAATTCAGTGTATTAGACTATAACAAAAGCCTTTTAAACATGAACTTAATCATAATAAGGAAAAGATAAAATAAAATAATTCCATTTACTTATTAACATGGATATTCTACTAGTCTAATAATCACATTCAATATCAATAAATTCTTTCATAATGATGAAATGCATAATTCCGGACTCTCATAACCACATAGTCAAGTCCTTGTGCCAGGACTACAAATAATATATATTCAAGGCATTGTACCAAGACACTAGTTGGTCTCATGAGACCTACCGATGCATCAAAGAGCTATAGTGGGCTCCACCTGTCACATACTATGTCCATTGCATTCTCATATGAAAATTTTGAAACATAACAGAAACATTCAAATTAAAACAAGCATATGAAAATGTCAACACATTATCCACAAACCATGAATTGTATAACAATATCACATCCACTGTCAAACATAACTCATTCAATACAATATGGAAGATTTTATTGTAATAGATTAACCTCAATCGAGAATAATGATGTATATTTACATAGATTAAAATAATCATCAAAACTATTTGTGAGAAAAATCCCCCTTTTTCTCGAAAACATTTAAGAGTCACAATATTTGTCAAGAAGCCGTTTAAAAATATATTTTTGAATCAATGTGTCCCATACAACATTGAGTAATTTAAAATGAATTTTAATTTAAAAACAGTAAGGTCCATATAAATAAATCCTTAATACCATTTTTAAAACACGGTTATTTATGAGAATGAATTAGAATAATAAATCTTTAAATAATTTTAAAATGATATTTTAGTTAGAATTCCTAACCAAAAGAGAGAAACATGAATAAAAATAATTGAGTTAATCTAAACTTTTTAATATCATGAGAATAAAGGGATTCATGATATACTATTTCAAAGTACATTAAATACACTATATAAAAGTTATTTGGAGTATAACAACAATGAAGTCGTAATGGAATGTAAATTGAAATGAAATCTATTATAAAGACTATATCCATAGGTTAATGATAATTTGGCGACATAATTATGTGTGAAAAATATAAATACACTCAATATGATTGGATATTTAGTTTAAATCATTTAGAGGATATTCACACATATTCCTGTAAATACAACCCCAATGAATTAGATATTTAACTCAACAAATAGAGATTAGTTAGAATTACTCTTATCAAGTTCATATCGATGACTTGGGAATTTATAATTGGAGTGATTATGTGTATCTAAAGTATATCCACATAAAGGGGAGTGGAAATTATGACATAATCAAATGAATAGTGATTCCATACATAATCTTGGAGTAAAATAATCAATGAAGTATGCGTAAAGATGAATGAGTTGAAATTGAAATTTCAAATTCCATTATCAATTTGGTAACGTAATAAACATACTCCCATGAAATAAGTATCAAACAATGATGATGTAAATATACATAAATTAATGTATATTACACAATGAATACAATCATGGGAAGTACACACACCATATGCAATAAATCAGTGGGGAATAATGGAAATCTCACGGAATTAAAAGTGAGATAAGAAACCCCTTACTTTTTAATTTTTCATGGGTCGATGGTAGGATTAACTCATATATAAATGTGAAATAATTGTTATAGAATTATACCAGAATCATATACATTAATATGATATCATATGGTATTTTATCATTTATTTGTTAATAATATCTTAGTATTATCGTGGTTTCGGGTGTTATGGATTCATTTTCTTTTATATTATTTGTAATGTGAGCCATATTTTTCATAGATGGGATGTATCTTATTAATATACAGAATGATATAATGTATCTAAACAGTATTTTTAATAATAAAATGAAATTTATTCTTGAATGGATACGATGGGGAATGAATCTCATCACGTTCGTGGCTACAGTAATCTGTACGTACGCACGAGCGACAATATCATTATTTTGATATTAAAATAATATATAATTGGATGGTAAATAATATATAAAGAATCAATATCATGTTATATCTATTATTTAAATGAATTAAACGTCATTATTATATCAATCCAAATAATAATGTTTTGAATAACAATTACACCACGACTTGGAGACGGTAATCCGTACGTACGGACGTATGGTGACATGTCATTAAAAGGATGGATAGAATAATGAAGATGGATGAAACATATTTATAATAACACCATAGTATATAGAGTATATTGGTGTTATTATTTTATAATGGAAATAACAAAGAAAGAATAAGTGGAAGAAGAAAAGAGCATGAAAGAGGGTGGTGAAATTATTACCTCTTCTTTGGGTTTTTCCTTTGGATTTGATCAAAAGGGATATTTATGTTGGCTTTCTGGCCAAAGGAGGGCCTCTAGGATGATGTGAAGGAAGTTTAGAGGATATTGTTTCAGGGTATGGCTGAGCCAAAAGGCTCTTAAGGAGTGAATTAGATAGAAGAGGGAGTGCCCTTTTATAAGAGTGGGGAGGGGCACCTTAGGAAAAGCTAGAAATATTTATTTTATAATAAAATAATTTTTGAATTATAATGGCTCAAATGTGGATTATTTAATATTTATGGTGGTGATGGGTCGAAAACCACTCAACCATTAGGTTTTAGACAGGTTTGGGTCACTATATTAACCATAACATTTAGATTTAACTCTAAGTTAAATAGTTTGACATTTACCATGTCTCTTTTTATTTTTATATTATATAGTTAATAAACATACTATATACGTTCAATTGAACCCAAGTGGTTCATTAATGACGCGCCTATCATTATATATGTCCTTTGGCCGAACTTTAGATTTTTAGAAATATAATATCAATTAATAATATAATATTCTTTTTAAAAACTCTATTATTTCAATTTTGACACTATTTAATATTTTATTTTTTTAAAGTCCTAAAAAATTTATTAATTAGAATGAAATATATTTTAGAAATCCTAACATTTAATATTAATATATAAAATTAATCGATGTCATCAAAACATTCAAATTATATTTATTTTAACATTTATAATAACATTTACTTGATTCTTTCATTAATAAGGAAAATACAGCATCATCATTTTGTCATAAATAAATTTAATTATTCAATGTCTAAAAATTATATATAAAATACCATTATGTAGGAAATCTTTTTATATTTATAATTAATATTTATAGATGAATATATAACATGTATAACCCTATGTAAAAATTGTTTTACTAAAAGATATATGCTTATGTCATTTTTGTATTTACTTTAACCTAATTAATATAAATTGTAATTATCACTAACAAGTTGCTCCATGGTGTCCAAAAATAGACCCAAAGATTCCCATGGTCGGACAAGTATCATCCAATAGGTTTAGGACAAGTGTTAAGGTAATTTAATATTATTATAATATTATTTGTTTACCCTTATTTACCAGATTTACCCTTTAACCATGGTATATATAATATTTACCGAAGTAATTATTCAAAATGTCTAAAAATAAATGTTACCTAACTACAAGATTTGGAACTCCTAATTATAAACATGGAATCCAGTTTTCTAAAATCAAAACATATAAGTGGCAGAAATTAATTTAAAATCAATTCCCATTGTCAAAACAAAGAGCGTGTTTTAAAAAAAATAATAACTATCAAAAGATTGACCTTTGTTTATGTGTAGTTTAAATGTGAAATTACATCCAATTACCAATATTGGATTAAATGGTAAAAATATATCTAATTATACTTTGAAACCTCTCAATAGTATAATTTATCACTATAAATTTTCTGGATTAAAAAATTTGATTTTAAATAATGTTTTGTATTTTCACTATTCATCAAAATTTGAATGTTTTCTAATAAATAAAAAAAAATTCACCCTCGGATAATATCGATATTCCAGATCCAGAAATGATGTCCTTTTTGAATGATTAAATTTCTAAAATTTCAAAAAGTGGGTATTAATAATCATAATGGCTACTTTGATTGGTCGTGGTGTGTTACAATCTAGAAGTTTCGTACAATGCAAGATATTGCATTATTCAAAGGGAAACATACCATAAAATCTTGGGGTGTTACATTCATCCCAACTTCAATAATATGTGTCCTCATAATTTTTAAAATTGGGCAAGGGAATAAAAGGGAATGTCCCACATCAGAAAAAGAGTCAATAAAACTATCACTTTAAAAGAAAGAAAGAGAAGTACAAAGGTCACCCCAGGTAACCCATACTAGGATTACATGTAGGAAAACATGGATATGGAAGATAAAAAAGTGTCAAGTTATGATGCAGAGGGATAGAAAACATGATCAGGAGAAAGTTAACAACAAGAAAACCACAAACATGTAATGGGACAAACGGTCATTAGCCTCCTAGTAGGAAAAGTAAACGGAAAACATTTTTTGTGTTGTAAGTTACATTACATAAATATGAGGAATTCATTTATGAGACTAACTAAGAACTTAAAGAGATATAATTACTTTTTAAGTAGAGTTTCATTCTTTAATAAATTTCTACCACAAACTAAAATTTTTCAACGATGAGTATTCAAGAAGACTTGGTCACACTGGAATAGTTAGAATAACCTTCTATTGAATAACATGATCCACGAAGGATAAACTATATATTTACCTTGTCTTCAAAGATTAATCATAACCGAAACGGTTAGTATAAGATCTGATGATCCCCCAAAAGGATATTCCATTAGAGAAATAAACACTAATCCTAATTTCTAAAATTGAACCAGCAATACCCCAAAGATCCATAAATACCATTAAATAATCAATTGTCCTTACAATACTTCAATATAATCCACACTAATATTGAAACCCAAAACATTGAAGAATTTTGTTATGTAGTCTTCCATGTTAAATTGTATCTCCAAATGACATCAACTACTCTTAAAGTCACATACTTAAAATTAATTAAACTAATCCCATATTCTCTATTATAGGTTTATCATTTCCATTAATAACCCAAATAAAAATAATTCCACAACAAAAACATAAGAAAAAATCCACCATTACTTTTCAAATGATAGCCCATTTTATTCTATTTTCCTGGAGCATATAGTGTTCCAAACAAAGTGAACATCTTCCAAAATAACATTTATCACTTAATCACCAAATAATTTTCCTATACTAAGGGTATTCATTTGATAAGACATAAGATCCCAAATAAAATTTTATATATATCAATAAAATTATTTAACTAAAAATATTTAGTCACACTAACCAGGGACTCAATGTAGTCCAGTGGTAAGCAATAAATCCCAATCGCACTTTGGTTGTGGGTTCGATTCCACAGCTTTGTCCGACGCGACAGGTTGTCACATTGTCTGCGTGTTGTCATTGATTAAAAACTATATTTTATAACATTTCCAAATTGAGATAAATTAATCAAAATAACCATAACATAATTTAACCACAAATGTTATATCATACCTTGCATTTTCATCCCAAAATAAAATAACTTGTAATTGCCTCAATCCCAATGATCATATAAAACTAAATGTTTATTTATAACTATATCCACAAGAGAAAAGATATGTCTTTCTCAAATATCATTCTCATATGGAAAACTTCAGGGTTATAAATACAAGGGAAAATTATTCCAATGTAATCACATCAACAAGGACCACTAATAATTTTAAACAGTTCTCCAACCATTTATTTCCACATATCTTCTTTTATGACCAAGAAAATATCATATAAAATAGGTCATTAACTCGGGTAATGGCCAAGTCCCCTAAATTTATGGAAAATGATTATAAATGGATTCTTGAGACCATTTTTATTTTCTTCAATAGTACTCATCATTTTTCCTCAGCAACTAGTCACTTTAAGTCCTTATTTCCCACAAGTAAATTATTTCTTTGTTCTATAGAGACACTTTCTTAGGTTTCTCCTTCCACATTTACTCCATGATGGAAATTTAGGATTCTTTTGTCCTTGGTCTCCACTTATGGAGCTCTTATCATTCATCAACATTATCTTCTTTGTTGAGTCTGAGAGTTGGTAAATATATATGTTGTTGATCATATTTTTGGAAAACCGATTTGGAATTAACATGATATCTTTTAAGCCCATCAAAATTCCATTTTTTTCTCATTACCACTACCGTTCCCACCTGGTACATCATTCTCAAAGTTACTATGAATTCCTTGGAATCCATCAATTGACTGAAACCAAAAAGCATTTTGTGAGTAAAAGTAGTCCTAAAATAACATAGTGAATATCATGACACCATATTTTCAATTTGAAACAACATATGATTAACCAAGGTCATTTATTCTCATCTTATATTAAAATCCATCAAATTGGGTTGTAATGAAAATTTAAATTATCCTAAGAATACCCCCCGGGAGTTTCATAACCAAGAGTGCATCAAGGACCATTTTCGTGTACCAGTGTATGTTCGAGTCTAGATCAAAGTTGTGTTTTTGGGGTTTACCCCTAAGTACATCTGAGTCAGAGATTCCTGTATCTGCCCTTATCTAGACATGGATGTATTTCTTGTAAAACTCAAAAAATCAATACAATACCAAAATTCTATGAAGTTCATCTATATGAATCCTCAAAGTCTATCTTTGGGCTATGTGCTCTGATAAGAGTTTATCTAAATCTAGTTTCCACGTTTTGTACTAAACTACCTCTGATACCAACTATAACACCCCGACCCCTGAAGCCCAGATTCAGTGCATTATTACCTATCATTGGAATGATCATAAAAGATCAAGTCTCGAATGACCAATTAGTTTATTAGCCTTGTAAGTACTAGATCCATTCATAAGGTTTACATTACATCATTAAATGAAAAAATACACCAACATTGTCTCCATAGACAATTGTAAGATCCCATAGACTATCCCTGGAGGTCATTCATAATATATTTATTTGCATCATGGGAAAAATAAAATATAGAAAGGGGTGAGGTCAGATGCACAGTAAGGATAACATTATAGTGGAATCCTTCATAAATAAGCATAAACATTTAATGCAGTGTATAAGACTAGAACCAAAGCCTTTTAAACTTGAACTTCAGCATAATATGAAAAATATAAAATCATGTAATTCCATTTACTTATTCACATGGATATTCTACTAGTCGAATAATCACAAGAAATATCAATAACCACATTCATAATGATGGAATTCATAATTCTAGATTATCATTACCACATAGTTAAGGCCTTGTGAAAGACTACAAATAAGATTTTTTCAAGGCCATGTGCCAAGACACTAGTTGGTCTCATGAGACCTATCGATGCCCCGAGGAGCTATAGTGGGATCCACTCGTCACTAACTATGTCCAATGCATTCCTCATATGAAAATTTTAAAACATAACATTAACATTCTTATTAAAACTAGAATACGAAAATGTCAATACCTTTTTCCAAAAACCATGAATGGTATAAAAATAGCACATCCACAGTAAAAAATAACTCATTAAATACAATATGGAAGATTCTATTGTAACAGAATAACCTCAATTGAAAGTAATTAAGGATATTGACATATAGGAAAATATCATCAAAACTTTTTGAGAGAAAAACCACCCTTTTACATGAAAACATTTAAGAGTCACACTATTGTCAAAAAGATGTTTAAAAGTAGATTTTTGAATCAAATTATCCCATACCACTTTGAATATTTTAAATGTAATTTTAATTTTAAAACATTAATGTACATATAAATAAATCCTTAAAACCTTTTTTAAAACATGGACTTTAATGAGAAAGATTTAGAATAATAAAATTTTAAAACATTTTAAAATGATATTTTAGTTAGAGTTATTACCCAAAAGAGAGACACTTGAATACATATAAATGAGGTAATAAAAAAATTGTAATATCATGAGAATATAGGAAATTATGATATAATATTTCAAAGTACATTATATACACCATATAAAAGTGATTTGGTGTATAACAACAATGAAGTCTCAATGGAATGTAAATTGAGATGAAATATCTTATAAAGACCATATCCTTAGGTTAAGGATAAATCAGCAACATAATTATGTGTGAACTATATAGATACACTCAATATGGTTGAATATTCAGAGTAAATCATTCAGAGGACATTAACACATATTCTTTTTAAAAACGACACCCATGAATTGGATATTTAACTCAACAAATGGAGATTGAGTTAAAATTACTCTTATCAAATTCATATCGATGAATTGAGAATTTATCATTTGATTGATTATGTGTATCAAAAGTATATACACAGAAAGTTGAGTGGAAATTATTACATAATCAATTGAATGTTGATTCCACACATAATCTTGGAGTAAAATAATCAATGAAGTATGCGTAAAGCTGAATGAGCGGAAATTGAAATTTCAAATTCCCTTATCGATTTGGTAACATATGAAACATACACCCATGAAAGAAGGATAAAAAAATGATGATGTAAATATCCATAAATTAATCTATATTACACAATTAACACAATCATGAGAAATACACACACGACATGTAAAAAATAAGTGTTCAACAATGGGAATATCATAGAATTAAAAGTGAGATAAGAAACCCCTTAATTTGTACTTTTTCCTTGTTTGAGGGTAGGTTAACCTCTTTTATAATGGAGAAATAATTATTATTGAATTATAAAATAATCATATACATTAATATGATAACATATATGATCTTTTAACATTGATTTGTTTATAATATCTTCGTATTATCGTGATTTCAGGTGTTAACAGATTCGTTTTCCTTTTTATTATTTGTTATGTGAGAATTATTTTTTATGGATTGGATGAATCTTATTCATATCCAGAATTATATCATGTATATAAAAATTATTTTTAATCATCAAATGAAATTTTTTCTTGAATGGGTACGATGGTGAATGAATATCATCACCTTTGTGGTGACGGTAATCCGTACGTACACACGAGTGACAATATCATTCTTTTGATGTTAAAATAATATTTAATTGGATGTTATATCATATATAAAAAATTATTATCATGTTATTTTTATTATTTACATTAATTACACATCATTATTATACCCATCCAAATAATAATGTTTTGAATAACAATTACACCACGACGTGGAGATAGTAATCCATACGTACGGAGGTATAGTGACATGTCATTTAAAGGGAGGATTGAATAATGAAGATGGTTCTACCATATTTCTAATAACATCAAGTTATATAGAATATACTGGAGTTATTATTTTAGAATGGAAATAACAATGAAAGAAGAAATGGATGAAGAAAATAATTTTAAAGAGGGTGGTGAATTTATTAACTCATCTCCATGTTCTTCCTTTTGATTTTATCAAAAGGGATCCATAAGATTGTTTTATGACCAAAGGAGTTCCTCTAGGATGAAGTGAGGGAATATTACAGGATAGCTGGGCAGGGGTTGGACAACCCAAATGGATTTGATGGTGTGAATTATAGAGAAGGGGGAGTGTACTTTTATAAGAGGGGTGAGGGGCACCTTAGGAAAAGCAAGAAATATTATATTATAATAAAATCATTTTCGGTTTCTAATGGCTACAAAGTGGATTATTTTAAAGATATGGTAGGGATGGGTCAACAACCACTCAACCATACAGTTTTAGATATGTTTGGGTCACTATATTAACCTTAACATTTAGATTTAACTCTTAGTTAAATAGTTTGACATTTACCATGTCTCATTGTATTTTTATATTATATAGTTAATAAACATACTATATACATCCAAGAAAACACCAAGTTGTTCATTAATAAAGAACCTATCATTACACAATTCTTTTTTCCGATCCTTATATTTTTAGGAATAGAATATCAATTAATAATATAATATTTGTTTTAAAAACTATTTTCTCTCAATTTTGACACTACTTAATAATTGATTTTTTAAGTCCTAAAAACATTATTAAATATAAATAAATTCATTTAAACAATACTAACATGTCATATTAATCTATAAAATTCGTGTATTTCATCAAAAATTTCAAATTATATTTATTTTAACATTTATAATACCATTTACATGACTCGTTCATTAATAAAGAAAATACTACATCATCATTGTGTCACAAATAAATTGAATTATTCAATGACTAAAAATTATAAATAAAATACCATTATCTATAAAATCGTTTTATATTCCTAATGAATATTTATAGTCGAAGAGTAAACATGTATAACCCTATCTAAAAATTATTTTACTAAAAGATATATGCTTATGTCATTTTTGTATTTACATTAACTTAATTAATATAAAGTGTCATTATCACTTACAAGTGGATCCATTAGGGTCCCAAAATCGACCCAATGATGCCCATGGTCAGAAATGTATCATCAAATAGGGCTAGGATACGTTTCAGGGTAATTTAATAATATTATAATATTATTTTTTTACCTTATTTACCAGATTTACCCTCTAACCATGGTAAATAAAATATTTACCGAAGTAATTATTCAAAATGTCTAAAAATAAAAGATAACTATTTACACAATTTTGAAATACTGAATCTAAATATGGAATACATTTTTATAAATTCAAAACACAGAAGTGGCTGAAATTAATTTAAAATTAATTGTCCTTGTCAAAACAAAGTGTGTGTTTTTAAAAAAATAATAACTATCAAAAGATTGACACTTGTTTATGTCTTGTTTAAATGTGAAATTACATCAAATTACCAATATTAGATTAAATGGTAAAAATATATTCTAATTATACTTTAAAACCTCTCAATAGAATAATTTATCACTATAAATTATTTTGATTTAAAAAGTTGTTTTTAATTAATGTTTATTATTTTTCAGTATTCATCAAAATTTGAATGTTTTATAAAAAATACCAAATATTCACCCTAGGATAATTTCGATAATCCTAATCCAAAAATGAATTCCATTTTGAAAGATAAAATTTATAAAATTTCAAAAAGAAGTTATTAGTATTCAGAATAGCTACTTTGATTGGTCGTGGTGTGTTAGAATCTATAAGTTGCGTACAATGCAAGCTATTGCATTATTCAATGGAAATTGTACCGTGGGAGTTTGGGGTGTTACATATTGAGGTAATGACATGAGATACACTAGTAGAAAATCCTCATTACATGATGGATAAAATGGAGTTGCAGGAACCCATGAGTCAACAAGATGATTTTGAAGAAAATGGTTTATATGACCCAATACATATAAATGGGGTTATATTGTCTATATTGTGAAAGGGTGGATGATACCACTAGGAAATGTGTGGATTATAAATAATAGAACCAACTTATTTTTAATAATTAGTATCAACTTCTACAGATAGATGACAAATTTTATCATCATTGAAAAGATAATGTATTATCAAAAATTGATTTTAGATCTATATAACTTCTGGTGAGTGTGTTACCAATATAAATACCATGTATAAAATTTCATAGTATGTTTGTGATATATGAGTATCATGTTGTGTTTTTTTTCTCAGGAACACACCAAAACTTTTTCATTACTCCCATGAACCAAATTTTCCATCCTTATTTAGATTTTTGTGATGGTTTTAATAGATGATAACTTGGTGTATTCTTACTAGTCAATCGAACATTAAAACCATCAGGATATGAATTTGGATACAACAATAGAGCATAAGTAATATTCTATTCTCACATAGTTTTACTAAATTATTCTTATGATTTACTTCATATGTTACATTATCTAAATGAAATTACCATGCATTAATCCGGAGAAGGTGAGAGCTATAGTTTTGTAAGATCACAATGACAATATCATTGATATATATGGTTTTTTTGGGATCAATGGATATTACATTCATATAATACATAAAGTCTCACAATAAACACTATCATTGATGGGATTGACTATGAATTCAGTAAAAAGTTTTATGGATAGATACCAACGAGACATCCTATTAAGAGTTGAAAGGGATACTGACTTCAATTCCAGTCCTAATTGTTATTGTAGTAGTGTATAAACTACACTTTTAATTTGTATACATTACATATTAGTAATTTAGATGATCTGATGTAGGTTGAAAGGGTTTTGGTGCATGGGTCGTGATATTTCAGGCCATAAGAGAGGAACTACCTATTATATGATCTTGAGTTAGATAATGTTTTCCATACGTTTTGTTGTTGGAGGAATAATTTACATGGAGAACATTTTGTGGTATATACAGACCACAAAACTGTAAATTACATTTTTAAATTGTTTGATATTAATATTATGCAGTGATGGTGGGCTGAGTACCTATATTATTTCTATTTTGATCTATCCTATAAGAACAGTAAGTGAAATACAATGGCTATTACATTGATAAGAGGACCCAATTACAATTAGTTAATGATGGAATTAGTGGGTAAACTTATTTGAGTTTAGACAATATTATTCACACGATGGTATAAGAA
Source organism: Viscum album (assembly GCA_963277665.1). Lineage (NCBI taxonomy): Eukaryota > Viridiplantae > Streptophyta > Magnoliopsida > Santalales > Viscaceae > Viscum > Viscum album. The sequence continues at coordinate 858,336,623 of OY728152.1, read as the reverse complement.
AATAGGTAAGAAATTCCATTCATTATTACATGAAACCATTAGCCTTGTAGATAGAGTGAAGACGTGGATGCTATGATATTGAAAGGGAATTGTCCTGTAAGATATGGTGGAAGGTGATGATCCTACTCTCGTTTGGACAGTTGGTCAGGATGGGATCCGGTGTGCCCATGGTCATGTATGGTTTCCAATGGACTTATGCGAGTATCTGATTAGGAATTTTCATCCATCTATTTGGGATGTGATTAATGATGTTACCATGATTTATCATGACTTTTGAATATTTTATTGGGAGTAAGGTATGAAACTCTAGGTAGCTGGTTCTGTTATGAGGTCATCGACATATCATCGGGTGAAGGTGGGACATCAATGACCAAATAGTATTTTATAGAAATTACTCTATCCATTGTGTAAATTTTATGATTTCGTGATGTATTTCCTGATTGGTTTCCCATGGTCACCTAGATTTAGGGATATTGTGGGGGTAGTCATGGATTGTTTCATGAAGGATTAAAATTTCATACTTATCAAGGATAAATTTAGAGTTGAATTTTTTGGAGGTTACATATTCACGATAGAGAATGACATCACAGGGTCCCACAGAATATCATTTTAGAAAGGGTGTCTAGGTTTATGAATAAATTCTATAAGATTTTGTATAGGGAATTGGGTACACAGGTTATTATGAGCACCAAATACCACCATCAGACTGATGTCCAATCATAGAGTATAATACAGGTTTTTGGGGACATGTTGTGAGCATGCATCCTGGATTTTTGGGGCTCTACGGAGAGTCATATACCCATGATTGAGTTATCCTACAATGATAAATATTATTGGCTATACTGATATATCATTGTCAGTATTTTTAGCGTATTCCATGTATATCTCTCATTTACAAGTTAGATGATTGTGAGGTAACATTAATAGGACAATTTCTCATGTAGGAGACCTTAGAGATGGTCCTATTGATGATAAAGTGGATGTCTATAACAAAATATTGACAAAAATATTATTTAAATTTCCATAAATGTCCTCTGGATTTTGAGTTTGGGGATCTGATTGTCTTACATATCCCCCCATGGTTGGGAAACCCTTGTATCGGGAGACATTTTAAGATTTCACGATGATATGTCAGGCCATTCATGAAATTATATTGAGTCAGGATAGTATATTATCAGTTGCAGTTATCATAGAGTATCCAATCCCTTCTTGACATCTTCCATTAATGTCAATTTTCCATTATCATTTAGACCCATATCACATTATGTATTCTGAGGAGGGGGGGATACTAGTAGATGAGTACTTGTAAGAGAATATAATTTTCTCGTAGTTATGCGCACAAAGGATATATTAGGCCAGTTAGTTTATCTAGTGTGGGTGTTTTTGTTAAAATAGAAATTTACGAGACAAGAAATGGGATAGGGAGATAGACGTAAGTGCTTGGTGGCCATTTTTATTATCATGTAAATCTTAAAAACCATTGATAATGAAATTTTTGGATTAATATTTTATGTGGGGATGATTATATAATCACATATTTTCATAAATGTTATCAATATATTTTTTAGATTAAATTATTCTTTAGAACCTAATTTCACTTCCAAATATGAACAAAGGAGTTTCGGGGTGTTGATAGATTATTCATAGCTAAAACCCCAATTTTTTTTTATAAATTGTGTTTGCTGAATGGTTAGTAAACCCTTGGGGGATATGATGTAGGGTTACATATAATGGTTCATAGCTAGATCGTAGTCTCCTTGGGGCATCGCAGTTTGAGGAATCTATGTCGATTAAGGCAGACACTTGTGTGAGAGCTCCAATACATTTTAATATAGGTGTTTTTGCATTGTTTTTCTTGGATAGTCATATTTTCCACAATGATAATGAGGGTTCCCCCTTAGCACATCATAGGATTCATAGTTGGTTCACATTTTAGCCTACCGTTCACCAAAACCATCATACATAGTTTTGGGGGTAAAATTAAAAATTTTCCCTTCAAAATATATTTACCCTAAAAAATATATTATTTTATAAGGTTGGATTGATGGGTGGTGTGTGAGCTCTATCATGAATCCATACATTGTTATTTACATCATTTCATCATATTTTCTCATAATTGCACACCATTTGTATAGTTGGATCATTACTAGTCTGTACTCAATTACATTTATATCAATCTTTTTCTCCTTAGTATCAATATAGATATTTAAGTGAAAATAATATTCCTTATTTCTATTCTCATCATCCATTCGTTGTATTTTTTCTTTTCAATGTAAAATCAGAATCTAATATTAGGTGAGAACCCAATTATGCGACTAAAATTGGTGGTTTATATATTTCCATGAGATTTCGTTCTTATACAGCTAGTTTTACATGTTCGTCAAACAATATATTGTAGTGGTTCCCCATAAATTTATTGAAAAACTAAATTAAATGTAATGGAATATGTAATGGATTTCCATTAGTTACTTGATATGAGTTGAAGGCTATTTCTCTAACTTGGGACACCCAAGGCATGGGTGGTTTCCCTTCCATTGTTGAACCACCCTATAGTTCATTGAATGAAAATTACTTTTTAGAGGAATCCCAATTAATAATGAATTAAATTGAATGAATTGACGTTGAGATGGAATATCCACTTTTCTATCTGTGAAGTGATATTAATTTTTAAATTCACAAAGTGGATATTATATCACCATCTTCACCTTAATTTTTATTCACAGATAATAGGGGGAAGAGCGCCACAGATGATGGCCAGGGGAGATGAGGTTACGAGAGTAATAAATGGTGGAGATGGAGTGCATCCCCTGTGATAATATTAGTCCCCATAAAAGTCATTCTATGATGGTCATGTAGAAAAGGACTCTATGATCCATGAATGTCGAAAGATGGCAGATAATTCGACGTTGTATTCCCTCCCTTCAGGTGATAGATATATAGATTTTTGTTGTCAATGAGATCATGAAACTTATGTATGACATAATAAATGATCAATGGGTTATCACCAATACCCTTATGGGATTTATAGGCATGAAAAGAATCAGTTTCATCCTCTACGAGGTCTCCCCCCCTCTTCCAGCATACCGTGAGTACATAAATCTTGGTTTTTTCCTCAACTAAAAGCGACGAGTCAGGGACCAACTGGGTATAAAATGTCAGGATTGATGATCCATTTGAGTCAGGAATGATCCCATATCCATGCATGATATATGAGACACTGAACCCGTCAGTGTTTTACTTGAGTTCCTGAAGCAGTGGATGACACCTAACCCATTTTCCAAAGGGGAGGCTGGTGGTGGGAGCATGGCTCTGTAAGGAATACCAATGTTGTTGGATAGTGGGAGCCTCCATTTTGGTATTAAACACCTTGACTAGATCAATTAGTATATTTTTAGTCCTTATAGTGATTGCACGGTTAATGGAAGACACTCTATCATGATGGTATCTATTCCTGGCCTACGACATGCATGAACAGCTTGAAAGCAATACCAAGGTGTGCACTCTTTTGTCTGGCCTCTTTGTCCATGATCCATGGAACCATCATGAATAATGTAACATCCCAAGTAATTAATGAATAATATATATCTTTATTTATGTCTATTAATGAATTAGATAGTGTTTTAGAGGCTTAAAATGAAAATAAATCCAATCTTAAGCATGTAATACACTAATATTTTTTAAAAGATTGTTTTACTGCATTTCGATGGAAAACCATTTTTAAATCTATATTTTGACAATTTTATAAGCTATTTTTGTCAAAATAAACAAATTCTTTATGATTGGGACATCAAAATTTACTTTGTGTGAATTTTTGGTATTTTTCTGACAATGTTCATTTTTTAATGAATAATGAAAAATGCTGCATTTTACATCAAAAATGCTTTTTAATCTAATTTATTTATTTGATTAGATTATATTTTGAATTGGTTTTAAAGTTAAATTAGAATATATTTTTACCATTTAATCCAATTCTGGTCATTAGGATTAAATTCACTTTGGAATTTGGCATAAACTAATGCCAAACTTTTCATAGACACTGTTTCAAAAAAACCCTATATTTGTTATGACAACGAGAATTATTTTTAAATCAATTATTGCAATTTCTGTATTTGGAATTTGGTAAAATGGATTACATATTTGGAATCATAAGGTCCAAATTATGTAATCAAGACTCTTTTGCTTTTGGACATTAGGAATAGTAACGACCGTAATTATCTTTAATTATCTTGATTAATGAGTAATCGGGTAGTTAAGGATAATAAAATAATATCATAATAATAAACAAATGACACCAAAATGTGTCTTAATTCTACTGGTTGTCTCATGGCCGACCTTGGGATGTCTTGTGCCAAACTTGGGGACCCCATGGAATCACTTTTGTGGAAAGTGACTTGTTATCTTTTTATTTTTTTTAAAGAAAGTAAATATAACAAGAATGTATCACCTAATTAAATTTTTTTTAATATTGTATACATAGATGATATTTTAGACTATTAATATTCATTGTAAATTTAAAAATATTTCCTACATCATTGTATTTTTTTGAATATTTTTAGACTTTAAATAAATTAAATTATTTATGACATCATGATGATGCAGCGATTACCTCATTAATAAAGGATTTAAATAAAATGAAATGATAATGTAAAATCTATGAGCTACACATGTAAAAAACCTATTGGATGGGTGTATTTCGAACCCTTATCACCTTAACCTCAAATTATATCAATGTGGTACCTTTTTAATTCGAAAATCTTTTTCAAATAATGTAACATTTCTTTACTATCCAAGAGTGCCCCTCCTCTCCTCTTATAAAAGGCCCCCACCTCTACCTCCTTACCCACACTCCCAAAGCCTTTGGATCGGCCAAAACCTGCCCATTTTTTCTCTCCACAACCCTCTTTTACTCCATGAAGCCTCACTTTGGGCAGAAGTCTTCCCAAGGAAGCCTTTGAGCTCAAACCAAAGGGAGTTACCCGATTTTAAGGTAATGTCTTCACTTGAGTCCTTTTGTTTTATTTTTCTTCTCCAACCCCCTAAACTCTTTTTATTCATTTCTTTTGTAACAAATCTAGTATCTTCAATACACTAAGATTTTTTTATAAGAAGGATTAGAGAAACACTTACACACACCTACATATAATGGTCAAAGGACATACTGTTTCTGTAGATGGTGAATTTATGCCTCCCGAAACGATGATTGTTCAACATTCTTTTAACACCTTCAAAGATGGAAATTAACATGAAACTATATTTATATATGATATATAATATGTTTATGTTTTCTTTAAGATTCTGTATTTTTCATTTTGGGCATACCTTTATGGTTTCCATTATGGGTAAACGCGACATCTTCATTTAAGGAAGTGCGGACTAACGCCCCCTTAAAGTGATTTGATTCGTTAATACCATATGTGAAACGTATAAAGGATGGAGTTATGATATTATATATGATATTATACTATAATTATAATATACCTTTATATCATTATGATTCCATTATATAAAATACGAAATTGAAATGAAAGTAGCGTTCATGCGTACGTAAGGCTTACCGTCTCCATGAATGGTGCATTTCATTTCATATCTCTAAATGATTATGTAATATTTTAAATGCATATATATATTAGATATATATGATATATATGATATATACATCATGATTATATCTCTGGATATAATGGATACATGAAAAACTTGTAAGTATAAAGAGCATATTTTGACTCAAGTACCAATGATCGTTAAAACGACCATTATTAACTAAAATAATTACATAGTGTTCATGACATGGTAATAAGTGATATAAATGGAATAATGAACCTGAAGACGGTTCTTAAGAAAGTAGAAATTAACTGAAGTTTATTATTCAGGACATTATAGAATGATCGAGTCAAGTCGGACTCGAGGTATGGGACTTCGTATCAATCTCCTTTCATTGAGGCATATTTTGTTTTATACAAAACCTTCTATTATACGGTGTATAAATCCCTTTGACTTTTACGTTTATCCAAAATGAATCTTTTTTATACGAAGAGTTTACTAAACGACAAAAGGGAATTTTTTTGTCATACGTATGCAGCGACAATGACTTCTCCACCGCCGTGACCATTATTTGAGTTTCAGCTTCCTCTACAAGCCATACCTTTTTTTAAAAGAAAAATAAATACCATATTTTACTTTTCTTTTATTTTGGTATTGAAAATGGTTTTCATAATGTTTTTATATCAATTTGTTGTATTGATATCTTGTGATTGAAAGGTGGAAATGTTATGTTTCCTTTATGAATGTTTTATGTGAAACAATTATGTTGAGGTTCTGGGGAATTATTATGAAGACGGGTGGTTTCGTGATAAACTAAGGGCGGGTGAGCCCCGATATAGCTCTCAAATGCATTGGGTAACATGAAGGAGTGAAACTTTAAGGTTTCTCCAATGAGATTTAGGGAATATACTGTGATGGGTATTCCAAACCTAACCAAGAAGGTTACTCCCTATGTAAGAATGTTATGAATGCCTCAAGTTACCTTTATGTCGTATGATTTCTATGATTTATTCATGATTTGATGAGGTATGTTAAACTGCTTATGTTTTATGGGTAAAGTATGATTTCATTCTTATGTATATATGTACCCATGTTTACTTTCCATATTTTTATATCCCTTACAGAGATTTTTATGCTCATCCAATGTTTTTTGAAATGTTTTTCACAGGTCAAGGGATAGGTAAATGATATGATGATAGTGTCAAGGAAGTGTCAAGAAATAATCCATGTTTTATTTTAAATATGTTTTCATTGATGGGAAAGAAGAATACTATCTTTAAGTAACCACTTTGTTCATATGTGGAATGTAATGCAAGTTTTATGATCTAATTATTTAAAACTCTAAACCCGAAAAGATCCTCAATGTGCAATCTTGTAATAACTCAATATTAAGTAAGGTTTAATGCTGGGGCCTTATAATTGGTATCAGAGGTCAGTTTAGATAACTTTAGGAGTTAGAATTCTATTAAATGATTATCCAAAAATGTTTATTTATTTTTTTATGGTCAAATTGAAGTGATATAGTATTTGAAGATTACCATGTTGCTTGATCTGAGACATGTTTGTTCAGAATGGTTTTCCGTGGAGGAAAAAGGGAAGCAGTGCTAAGAAGGAATAGAGAAGGAAATAACCTTCCGAATCAGCATCCTGAGATGGTCTGAATTGGAACTAAACAGTTTGTTGCAGTAATGGCACAGTTGAATCAAGCGATAAATGGCGGTGGTATCCATACACGAGATCAGCCAGATCAACCGCAGAGGAACATGTCAGTGGTGGAACATTTCATGAGGCAACATCCCCCATCATTCAGAGGATCATCTGACCCTGTACTAGCTGAAGGGTGGATTAATGCACTGGAGAAGATTTTTGATGTCATGGGGTGCTCAGACAAGCAAAAGGTTAGTCTTTCTATTTACCGTTTGGAGGGTGAAGCAGATCTGTGGTGGTCGATGGTTAAAAATATTAGGGACGCTGATGAGATTGATGCTCTCGACTGGGATGAATTCAAAGGTATGTTTCTTGAAAAGTATTTTCCTAGTTCTATTTGACTTAGTCTGGAAAAACGATTCTTGTAATTGAGGAAAGAGGAAGACTCAGTGGCTACCTATGAAGAAAGGTTCACTCGATTGGCATGGTATGCTCCAAATTTTATCCGAGACCTTGATAGTAAATTCAATCGTTTTTACTCATGATTAAAGCCAAAATATCGAAGGGAATTAGCTTCCCGTGAGTTTAAAAGTTGTTAAAATCTTGTTCGATGTGCTGAGAAGTTAGAAATGGAGTTTTCCGATGATCAAGTGTTCTATAACAACCAGCAGAAGAAGAGACTAAGGTGGCAGAAGAAAGGGAATAATTCTTTAAAAAAGTCTGATGGTAAGAAATATAAGTTTCCAGTTTGAGATAAATGTGGAAAAAGGCATGTTGGGGAATGTCTTCTGAATTCTGGAAAGTGCTACCGATGTGGTAAGATGGGACATAAGGCTCTTGATTGCACTGAAAAAGATCAAGGTGAAGGTAAGACCAAATTTGATTTACAGTTAGTGAAATGTTTTAAGTGAAATGAGATGGGTCACTATGAAAACGAGTGTCCGACAAAGAGCTTGAGTGATGGGAAGTAGTTAGACTACAAGAAGAAAGGGGTGGTGAAATCCTTTGCAACTACTTCAGTAGTTGTTGGGCCATCAAATGAAGTTGTATCAGGTAAATTTTTTGTTTTTTCAGATTATGTCAGTGTGTTGTTTGATTCGGGGTCTACACATTCTTTCATATCTGAAACCTTTTCTAGTAAAATGGGAATTCCATCTCAAGAAATGACTCATTAAATTTTGGTAAAAACACCTGGGGGATATGTTGAGGCAAAAAAATTTATAAGAATCTTCATATCCTTATTTGTGGAAAGAACCTACTTGAAAACCATATTGTTCTACCTCTAGTAGAGTTTGATGTTATCCTGGGTATGGATTGGCTCTCTATTTACCATGATAAGATTGACTGTAGAGATAAAGAAGTTTTTTTCAGAAAGACTTTCAGTTTGTGTACAAAAATGAACCCTTACTGTTCATAACATATCAAGAGGCCATGAAACTTGTAAAAGAAGGAAATTAATGTTACCTTGCACACATTGTTGAAAATAAAGGAACTATTCAGATTAATGATGTGCCAATGGTAAATGAGTATCCTGATGTTTTTCCTGATGAGTTGCCTGGAATAATACCAGATCGGGAAGATGAGTTTACTGTTGACTTAGTTCCTGATGCTAATCCAATTTCGAAACCCCCTTATTGGATGGCTCAAATTGAACTTTTAGAGTTGAAGGAGCAATTGCAAGATTTATTAGAGAACGGTTTCATTCGACCTAGCACATCACCATGGGGTGGTCCTGTTTTATTTGTTAAAAAGAAAGATGGTTCAATGAGACTTTGCATTGATTATAGAGCCTTGAATAAAATCACTGTTAAGAACAAAAATACGTTGCCTCATATCGATGATTTGTTTGATCAGCTCCAGGGAGCTTAGTATTTTTCAAAGATTGACTTCCGATCGAGGTACCATCAGCTGAAGGTAAAGGAAGCATATGTTCTGAAGACCGTGTTCTGTACAAGATATGGCCATTATGAATTTGTATTAATTCCTTTTGGGCTATCCAATGCACTTGTTGTATTCATGGACTTAATGAATATAATGTTACATGAGTTCTTGGATATGTTTTTGGTGGTTTTCATTGATGACATTTTTGTTTTTTCTAAAAGTAAAGTGGAGCATGAAAGACATTTAAGGGTTATCTTGAAAACCTTAAAAGAAAAGAAACTGTATGGGAAATTCAGCCGGTGTGAGTTTTGGTTGCAAAAAATTTCTTTCCTTGGTCACATTGTTTCTAAAGATGGGATAACTGTTGATCCTACAAAAAAAAGTTTAGGAAGACTGGCCAAGACCCACAAATGTAACTGAGATTCGTAGCATCCTTGGTTTGGTAGGCTATTACAGAAGGTTTGTTAGAGATTTTTCACGATTATCTAGTCCTCTAACTAAGCTAACTCGGAAGGGTGTTAAGTTTATCTGGCCAAAAGAATGTGATGATTGTTTTCAAGAATTGAAAAGAAGATTGGTGAATGCTCCAGTTTTGGCACTACCTTCCAGGAATGGTGAGTTTTTTATATACAGTGATGATTCATTGAAAGGACTTGGTTGCGTCCTAATACAGAATGATCAGGTAATTGCTTATTCTTCACAACAGTTGAAAACTCATGAGGTAAATTACAATATACATGATTTAGAATTAGCTGCTGTTGTTTTCAATTTAAAAATTTGTAGGCATCATTTTTATTGAGTAAAGTGTGAAATATATACTGATCACAAAAGTTTAAAGTATATATTCATTCAGAAAGAGTTAAACATGAGACAGAGGAGATGGCAGAAATTAATCAAGGATTATGATTGTACAATTCATTACCATCCGGAAAAAGCAAATAAAGGGGCTGATGCTTTTAGTCGAAAAATTAATGCTTCATTAACAATGTTGCGTTTGGAACATGATCCTTTGGTTAAGGATTTTATGAACTTTGGCATAGAAGTTGTTGGTGCAGGATGTTCTTTTATTTTGTTTCAGGTATCAGTGAAATATTCTCTATCAGACAGAATCAAGCAAGCACAGAAGCAAGACAGTGAGTTGCAGAAAAAGGTAGAGCTGGTTCAGAAAGGTAAGTTGCACGAATTCAACATTGATAGTGATTGTGTTTTGATATTTGGGAAGAGATTGTGTGTGCCTTGTGATTCACAGTTGAAGAGAGAGTTGTTATGTGAAGCTCATAGTTCTCCGTTTTCAGTTCATCCTAGCAGTACTAAGATGTACATAGATCTGCGGGAGTATTACTGGTGGGATTATAACGACCCATACTTTACATACATTGTTATTAATTCAGAATTGAAGCACACTTATTACAACATATAACAAAACCAAGAAAGGACCGTATAGTTATAGTGTCTTTATAACCAGGGAAACATAAACCACTGGATCATAAAGCATCTACTTTGCCTCCCATTTATTTCGTCATATCTAGAGTCCCTTTTTGGCATATTCTACTTAATAACCTTCTTCCTGACCTGGGGAAATAAAACATACAAAAGCGTGAGCTCAAATGCTCAGTAAGGGTAAACAAAATAAATATCAATCACATCATATACATAAGCACATATCTTTTGGAAATATTAACCTGCAAAAGAGATCATAATTTCATAACATGGGACAAATCATAGAAGTGAAATGTAATCCCAATAACCATAACTTAAAATATGAAACTTTGTGGCATACACACTTAATCATAGAGAATCATTTCTTATTAGTCAAGACTCATTGCCAAGACTATCTTAGTGGACAAAGTCCATTTCTGAACCGAGTTCACTCCTCGTTTCAGTGCTGTTTCACTGAACCAGTATAACCTACCGTTCCAGCCATGTCTATCTCATGAGATATAAAATCTTTACCCAATGAATTGGAGGGAGATATAGGTCCCACCCATCTCATAATGATACCATTCTTATGTATGCCAAAAAATCATAAACCATACATCATAGCATAACCCATGTAATAAAAATGGGATTCTTAAACAACATGACATCATAAAACAATTCATATAAGATAAAGGAATTCATAAAAATATTTCCATCACAACATAATCAAATCCATGTAATAATAGGGATAGAAACAGAACCCTTTATTATCTTAGATGGAAAATAATTTTGATAAAACACTTGAACTCCATTCTTGAGGAAAATATCCTTTCTAGTTCAAAAATATTTTCCTTTATTAACATGTCTTACAATTTTAAACTAAAAGAAGTTGATTAAAAATAAACTTGAAAACTTGTAAAGGAAGCTTCTTGGAAATAATGTTTAAAAAATCCATTCATGCCGTATATGTTAAAAAACATTCTTCTCGTACCTTTGTCGGAAAAGTCAAAAAGTACCTCGTACGAAAAACGACAAAGATTTCTTTAATATCCATTACTAAAAACTCACCGAAGGGTAAAATTGGATTTAAACAATTGTAGGTTGATGGAAATAATATTACATATTGATGAAACATGGATGTGGATGATAAAATACACCCCAGTAAATACCAAAGCATAAACAATCTTGGATAAAAATGAGATTGTGATATTTCCCTTACCTTAGGTCTGATTTGCCTCGTAAGTGTCCAAACCTACTGTATAATGATTTAAATAATGTTATTGACTTATTCAAGAATCATACTTATTTTTATGATATCATATTTGGTCATATTCTTAGCTTCTTAGTAGTAATATTTCGTTGCTACTTGTTATTCAGGTGTTTATAACTTTTTATTCTTATGCGTATTTTGTTGAATAAATTCTTATTCTTCTCTTTATGTAATAGATACCTCATTTCCATAATGGTATTAGTGTAATATATATCATATTCATTCATTCAATTCATTTATATAATCATTATGAAATGAAGATCATGTAGAACGAGTCGCATCACATCGTGGAGACGGTATTCCGTACGTACGTAGGAGTGATGATATCATTCCTATGATCATGGAATTGTATTGGAGTGTATGTATAATATTTCAGAATTAATATCACATTACAATAGTCATATAGAGTCATTATTTACACCATTATACCCATCCAAGTAAGGTGGTGGCGGAAAATAGTTTACACCACGACGTGGAGACGGTATTCCGTACGTACGCACGCATGGTGATTTCTTTTTCTGTAGGATGGATAGATGGTGAAATAGGGTTGTTTAATACTTATAATAACATATCAGTATATGAGTGATACTGATGTTATTACTTCATAATGAAACAACTAAAGAAGAAGAAGTGGAAGAAGAAGTAAAGATGAAAGAATCGGTAACGGACATTACCTCTTCTTTGAAGTGCTTCTTTGAGACCTTCTTTTAGGGAACTAAAATTAGTCTTTGAAGAAGACCAGGACCTCTAGGATGTCTCTAGAAAAGTGGAGAGGAGAATGTGGCAGGGGTTGGCCGAGATTGAAGGCTCAAAGTGGTGTGAGGAAGAGAGGGAGGAGGTGCCCTTTTATAAGGGAGGAGAGGGCCACCTTTGGAATAACTAAAAATATTATTTTATTATAAAGTCAAGTTCGGTTTTAAATAGCTCCAAATTGATTTATTTCGAAGATAAGGTGGTGATGGGTCGAAATAATCTCATAAAATAGAATTTAGACAAGTTTAGGTTCCTATTTTAACCTTTCATTTAGATTTAACATTAAGTTAAATAATTTTACTTTTACCGTGTCTTCTTTTGTTCTTATACTATAAGGTTAATAAACATACTATATGCAGCCAAACGAACCCCAAGTTGTTTATTATTAATATATATAACCTTTTATAAGTCATTTGGCCGAAGATTTGATTTTTAGAAATAAAATAACAATTACTAATATAATATTTTTTTTAAAAACTATTTTATGTTAATTTTGACACTATTTAGTAATTATTTTTTGTAAAACTCATAACAGAATGATTAGTTCGAACAAAGTTAATTACATCAATAAAAACATGTCATATTAGTCTATAAAATTATTTTAACTCATAAAAAGTATCAAATTACATTTATTTTTGTGTTTATAACATCAATTATGTCAATATTTTATTAATAAGTTAATTACTGCATCATCTTTGTGTCATAAATAAATTAAATTATTTAATGTCTAAAAATTACAAATAAAATACCATTATGTAGGAAATAGTTTTATCTTTCTAATGAATATTTATAGTCTAATTTATCTTCTGTATAACCCCATATTAAAAATGAAGAAGTTATTAAACTTTGATTTTAACTATTTTAACCCTTCTTTAAATAAATTAATAATAAATGTCCTAATCTAATCAAAGTGGGCCTAAATGGTCATATTTTATTCCTATGTTTGTTTTTGGTCGAATTACACTTTTCCAATAGAATTAGTACATGTGTTAGGGTAATAATAATATCATTTTTACCCTTAATTACCCTATTTACTTTTAACCGTGGTAAAAAAAGTAAAAAGTTACTATTCACCAAAAAATTATTTTAATCTCATTGAACCACATTTTACTTACTGACATCAACCGTGTCTCTCGGATTTTCGAAATTTCACTCACAGAAGCGGTAAAATTAAGTTTTATGATAAATTCAGTTTTTTAACTACCACTTAGTGGATTCACTATTCATCAAAAATTGAATGTTTTCAGAAAAATACCAAAATTTCACCCTAAAATAATTTCGATATTACGAATCCTAAAATGAAGTCCTTTTTAAAAAATAAAATTTATAAAATTTCAAAAAGTGGTTATTACTATTCATAACGGCTAGTTTTAATAATATTTTATTAGAATATCATTGTTTAGTGAAACTCGGTATTGCGTACGATGCTAGCTATCGAGGAAGGTCGCGATTTCGTGTAAAGTAATCCAAGCAAGTGTTGTGCGTAGAAAAAGATACCTTTGATGATTTATATAACATAAAAGTCTCAGGTGTTACATTCTACCCCCCTTAAAATGAATTTCGCCCTCGAAATTCGTCACTTTGTAACAAACAGATGAGGATACCTCTCCCTCATCATATCCTCAAGCTCCTATGTTGATTCTTCTAATTGGTGGTTCCTCCATAAATCTTTCACCAATCGGGTGGTCTTGTTTCGTAGGACTTTTTCACTATGATCCTGAATCTCTATCAGTTGTTCTTCATAAGAATGATCTTGCTCCAGCGGTACAACTTCTGAGCTAAGTACATGTGAAGGATTAGGTATGTACTTTCTTAGGAGAGATACATGGAACACATCGTGAACTTGAGAGAGATTCGGTGGAAGCTCCAATCGGTAAGCTACCTTCCCAAAACGATCCAGTACTTCGAAAGGACCGATATATCTAGGGCTCAACTTACCCTTCTTTCCAAATCTCATAACACTCTTCTAGGGAGATATTCGTAAGAACACTTTATCACCCACTTCAAACTCTAGGTCTTTTTTTAGGTTGTCGGCATAACTTTTCTGTTGACTCTGAGCTGCTCTTATGTGTTGTTGAATAGATCTGACCTTTTCTGCCATTTCATCAACGAGATTTGGTCCTAATAGATTTCTTTCCCCAACATCATCCCAGCATGTTGGAGTCCGGCATTTCTTTCCATAGAGAGCATCCTAAGGAGCCATATGAATACTGGAGTGAAAGCTATTATTATAAGAAAATTCCACCAAAGGTAGGTGTTGATCCCAAACACCTTTGAAATACATAGGGAAAGCACTCAACATATCTTCTAGAGTTTGAATTTTTTTCTCAGACTGACCGTCTGTCTCAGGATGATAAGAAGTGCTGAAACATAACTCTGTATCCAGAGTATGCTGAAGACATTGCCAGAACGTTGACGTAAACCTCGGATCCCGATCAGATATAATAGAAAGTGGTACTCCATGCAATCATACCACTTCCTTTACATATATCCTGGCAAGCTGATCCAGAGAGAAATCCTCTCTAATAGCAATGAAGTGTGCAGACTTTGTAAGACGATAAACTATGACCCAGATAGCATTATTGCCTTTGGATGTTTTAGGATGTCCTGTGATAATGTCCATAGTGATGTTTTCCCATTTCCATTCGGGTATGGGTAATGGTTGTAACATCCCCTTAGACTTCTTTCACTCAGCTTTAACTTGTTGACAAACCAAGCATCGAGATACATATTCAGCAACATCTCTTTTCATGCCATCCCACCAGAAGTACTCTTTCAGGTCTCTATACGATTTCGTGCTTCTAGGATGAATAGAGAATGAAGAACTATGAGCCTCATCCAGCAGATCCTTCTTTAATTGGGGGATGGGATGAACAGAAACCCAATTCATGAACTTTATTATTCCATCAAAAACAAGGTTGAATTCAGGAACATTTCTCACCTTCTTTTGTAACACGACATCTTCTTTCTGTGCCTCTTTAATCTTCACATGTATAGATGGTTGAACATTCATTTGAGAAAGATACGATTTTCCCCCTTTCATTATAATTCCAAGATCCATCCTTTGTAAATCCATAAATATTGGATCTTTTTTGATCCTCATCATGGATAAACTAGCATGGTTTTGTCGACTTAATGCATCTGCCACCTTGTTTGCTTTCCCGGGGTGGTAATGGATTGAGCAGTCATAATCCTTAATCAGCTCCAACCATCTTCTTTGACGCATATTCAGCTCCTTTTGTGTGAAAATATACTTTAAACATTTATGATCAGTATAAATGTCACACCTTTCTCCATAAAGATAATGCCTCCAAATTTTTAATGCAACGATTACCGCTGCTAACTCCAAATCATTAGTTGGGTAATTTTTCTCATGTATTTTCAACTGTCGTGAGGCATAAGCTATCACCATATCATTTTTCATAAGAACACACCCAAATCCCTTCTTGGATGCATCACTATAGATCACAAACCTTTCTCCACTTCAAGGCAGTGTGAGCACAGGTGCACTGGATAACCTTCTTTTCAACTCCTTGAAATTCTCTTCACATTCCTCCGTCCAAACAAACTTAACTCCTTTCCGAGTCAACATGGTTAGTGGATTAGATAATTGTGAAAAATCTTTCACAAAACGTCGATAATATCCACCCAAACCAATAAAACTTCGGATCTCAGTTACTGTTGTTGGTCTCGACCATCTTTCGATAACCTCTGTTTTTGCTGGATCCACAGATATCCCCTCTTTTGAGATTATGTGACCCAAAAATGCAACTTTTTGAAGCCAAAATTCACACTTGGTAATTTTGGCATAAAGCTTCTCCTTTCTCAGGGTCTTCAATATAATTCTCATGTGGTCTTAATTTTCTTCCTTGCTCTTTGAATAGACAAGAATATCATCTATAAAGACTACCACAAAGTGATCAAGATAGTCTCTAAAGACTCTATTCATTAGATCCATGAAGATAGCAGGGGCATTAGTAAGACCAAATGGCATCACTATAAATTCATAGTGTCCATACCTTGTACGGAAAGCCGTATTTGGTATATCTTCCCTTTTGACCCTTAATTGATGATACCCTGAATGAAGATCAATCTTGGAAAAGTATTGAGCTCCTCATAGTTGGTCAAATAAGTCATCAATGCATGGGAGATGATATTTGTTCTTGATAGTGATCTTGTTAAGTTCTCGATAAACAATGTATAGTCTCATTGATCCATCTTTCTTCTTAACAAACAGAATAGGTGCTCCCCATGGTGACGCACTAGGGCATATGAACCCCTTATCAAGATTCTCTTGGATTTGCTTCTTCATTTCCTGCAACTCAATTGGGGCCATTCTATAAGGTGTATTTGAAATAGGCAAAGCACCCTGTACGAGTTCTATTGAAAACTCAACTTCACGATTCAGTGGAAGACCCGGTAATTCCTCCGGAAAGACATCATCAAACTCCCGTACAATGGGAATATTCTTAATCATGAGTTTCTCACCAACCATTTGAGATAAATAACTTTCATTTAGTGGAATCAATACCCACAAAATGGAAGAAATTTCCACTAGAAGGTTATGTTCATCCTTGCATCGATAGACGATCATAGATTGATCTGGAATATGAAATGTGACTTACCTTATTTGGAAATTGATATGAGCTCCATGTAGAGAAAGCCAATTCATGCCAAGAATCACATAAAATTCCACTATAGGAAGGATCACAAGATTTTCCGGAAGCACTTTCCCACAAACTTCAATCGGGGAAGAATTATAAACTGTTGATGCGACTGTTGTTCCATTAGGTGTTGTCACAGCTAACTCAACATCTAATTGTTGAGGTAATACAATGATACCCTTAGCAAATTATTCAGAAATAAAAGAGTGGGTGGATCCAGAATCAAATAAAACATTTTCTACTTTAGAGTGGATGGTAAGTGTACCTTTCACCACATCGTTATCGTACTCCCCATCGCTGATAGAAATTGCATGTGACTTTCCTTTGTATTTAGCCTTAAGAGTTTGTTGATGTCGACCATCATCATCAACCCTTGGATTAGGGAATTTATTGGCATAATGTCCCATCTCCTTGCACTTCGAACACTAAAGTGTAGTAGGTTCATTCTGTGCATCCCTTCCTTTGTTTGAATCATTAGACATCTTCTTCCCATCATCGCGGCATTCAAATGCCCGATGAACTTCTTTTCCACATTTGAAACATTTACTTGTCCCTTTAAGACAACTCCCTCCATGTTTATTTCCACACTTTGAGCATAAGGGAAAGCTCATCTTCTTTTTAGTGTTCTCTTTAGATTTTCCTTTGAATTCCATTTTCCTCTTCTTATCAAACCCATATGACTGATGGGTTACTCCAATCTCCATCTCAACCTTGAGAGCACATCGAAATATTTCCTCGTAGCTATTGAAGTCACTTTTGGATAAGGCCCTTTGAAGACTTGGTTTTAAGCCACTAAAGAATTGATCGATCTTACTCTCAGGTTGGATAATAATACCAGAAGCGTACCTTGCAAGTCTTGTAAAATTTTCTTCATAGGTACCAATAGATTCATCATCCTTTTGCTTCAGTTCAAGAAACTCTTTCTCCATCTTTGTTCGGAGAATACGGGGGAAGTACTTATTGAAAAATAAGTTCTTGAACTCATCCCATTCCATGGACTCAATTTCATCCATTTGCCTCGTATTCTTAATAAGATTCCACCATTGATCAGCATCACCTTCCAAAATATACAGTGGTAAGATGACTTTATCATGCTCAGAACATTGAAGAACTAAAAATATCTTTTCAGTAGTACTAATCCATTGTTCAGCAACTAATGGATCAGTAGACCCACTGAATGAAGGTGGATGCTGTCTCATGAAGGATTCAACAGAATGTTGCTCCTTCTTTTGCACATTTAGAAGTCCTGCATGATTCATAGCTTGAGAAAGTTGTGTGATCATGGCTACAAGATTTTGTATTCTAGCTCACATAACGTTTGGTTGCTCAGGGGGACAATCATTGCATTGCCCATCGCAATCCGCATTAACACGGTTCCTTCGTGTTCCAGCCATTGACTAAAACCAAGAAGAATAGTGTGAGCAACACTAATTATAATAGGAAAACCACATAATCAAGAATAATATTTCACACTTAAGTTCTTATCCTAGGTTATTCATGGTCATTTCTAAAAAACTAAGATTGTGTTCTATGGTTAAACTTATCCTTAGGGTTCTTACTAATGCTTTCACATCCTAGTTTCCAAAGGATGACTATACCTTTCCTCTGATACCAACTATAACGACCCATACTTTACATACATTGTTATTACTTCAAAATTGAAGCACACTTATTACAACATATAACAAAACCAAGAAAGGACCGTATAGGTATAGTGTCTTTAGAACTGGGAAACATAAACAACTGGTTCATAAAGCATCTACTTTGACTCCGATTTATTTCATCATATCTAGAGTCCCTTTTTGGCATATTCCACTCAATAACCTTCTTCCTGACCTGGGGAAATAAAACATACAAAAGGGTGAGCTCAAATTCCCAGTAAGGGTAAAAAAAAGAAATATCAATCACATCATATACATAAGCACATAACTTTTGGAAATCTTAACCTGCAAAAGAGATCATAATTTCATAACATGGGATAAATCATAGAAGTGAAATGTAATCCCAAAAATCATAACATAAAACATGAAGCTTTGTGGCATACACACATAATCATAGAGAATCATTTCTTATTAGTCAATACTCATTTCCAAGACTATCTTAGTGGACAAAGTCCATTTCTGAACCGAGTTCACTCCTCGTTTCAGTCCTGTTTCACTGAACCGGTATAACCTACCGTTCCAGCCATGTCTATCTCATGAGATATAAAATCTTTAACCAATGCATTGGGGGGAGATATAGGTCCCACCCATCTCATAATGATACCATTCTTATGTGTTCCAAAAAATCATAAACCATACATCATAGAATAACCCATGTAATAAAAATGGGATTCTTAAACAACATGACATCATAAAACAATTCATATAAGATAAAGGAATTCATAAAAATATATCCATCACAACATAATAAAATCCATGTAATAATAGGGATAGAAACATAACCCTTTATTATCTTAGATGGAAAATAATTGTGATAAAACACTTGAACTCCATTATTGAGGAAAATATCCATTCTACATCAAAAACATTTTTCTTTTCTTAACATGTCTTACAATTTTAAACTAAAAGAAGTTGATTAAATATAAACTTGAAAACTTGTAAAGGAAGCTTCTTGGACATAATGTTTTAAAAATCCATTCATGCCGTATAAGTTAAAAAAACATTCCTCTCGTAACTTTGTCCGAAAATTCAAAAAGTACCTCGTACGAAAAATGATAAATGATTCCTTTCATATCCTTTACTAAAAACTCCCCGAAGGGTAAAATTGGATTTAAAAAATTGTAGGTGGATGGAAATAATATTACATATTGAGGAAACATGGATGTGGATGATAAAATACAACCCAGTAAATACCAAAGCAGAAACAATCTTGGATAAAAATGAGATTGTGATATTTCCCTTACCTTAGGTCCGATTTGCCTCGTAAGTGTCCGAACCTACTGTATAATGATTTAAATAATGTTATTTAATTATTCCAGATTCATAATTATTTTTATGATATCATATTTGGTCATATTCTTATCTTATTAGTAGTAATATTTCATTGATACTTGTTATTCGGGTGTTTATAACTTTTTGTTCTTATGCGTGTTTTGTCAAATAAATTCTTATTCTTCTCTTTAGGTTATAGATACCTCATTTCCAGAATGGTATTAGTGTAATATATATCATATTCATTCATTCAATTCATTTATATAATCATTATGAAATGAAGATCATGTAGAACGAGTCGCATCACATCATGGAGATGGTATTCCGTACGGACGCACGAGTGATGATATCGTTCCTATGATCGTGGAATTGTATTGGAATGTATGTATAATATTTAAGAATCAATATCACTTTACAATAGTAATATATAGTTATTATTTACACCATTATACCCATCCATGTAAGGTGGTGGTGGAAAATAGATTACACCACGGCGTGGAGATGGTATTCCGTACGTACGCACGCGCGGTGATTTCTTTTTCCGTAGGATGGATAGATGGTGAAATAGGGTTGTTTCATACTTATATTAACATATCAGTATATGATTGATACTGATGTTATTACTTCATAATGAAACAACTAAAGAAGAAGAAGTGGAAGAAGAAGTAAAGATGAAAGAATCGGTAACGGACATTACCTCTTCTTTGAAGTGCTTATTTGAGACATTCTTTTAGGGCACTTAAATTAGTCATTGAAGAAGACCAGGACCTCTAGGATTTATTTAGGGAATTGGATAGGAGAAGATTTCAGGGGTTGGCTGAGCTTGAAGGCTCAATGTGGTGTGAGGAAGAGAGGGAGGAGGTGCCCTTTTATAAGGGAGGAGAGGGGCACCTTTGGAATAACTAAAAATATTATTTTATTATAAAGTCAAGTTCGGTTTTAAATAGCTTTAAATTGATTTATTTCTAATATAAGGTGGGGATGGGTCGAAATACTCTCATCCAATATAATTTAGACAAGTTTATGTTCCTATTTTAACCTTATCATTTAGTTTTAACAATAAGTTAAATAATTTTACTTTTACCGTGTCTTCTTGTGTTCTTATACTATAAGGTTAATAAACTTACTATATTCAGACAAACGAACCCCTAGTTGTTAATTATTAATATATATAACCTTATCTAAGTCATTTTTCCGAACCATAGATTTTTTGGAATAAAATTACAATTACTAATATAATATTTGTTTTAAAAACTATTTTATGTTAATTTTGAAACTCTTTATTAAATATTTTTTGTGAAAATCATAACAGAATGATTAGTTATAAAAAAGTTAATTAAATCAATACTAACATGTCATATTAATCTATAAAATTAGTGGAATTCATAAAAAGTGTCAAATTCCATTTATTTTGGTGTTTATAACAACAATTATGTCAATATTTCATTAATAAGTTAATTATTGCATCATCTTTGTGTCATAAATAAATTAAATTATTTAATGTCTAAAAATTACAAATAAAATACAATTATGTAGTAAATCGTTTTATCTTTCTAATGAATATTTATAGTCGAATATATCTTATGTATAACCCCATATTAAAAATGATTTAGTTATTAAACTTTGATTTTTACTATTTTAACCCTTCTTTAAATAAATTAATAACAAATATCCTAATCTAATCCAAGTGGGCCTAAATGGTCATATTTTATTCATAAGTTTTTTTTGGTCTAATTACACATTTCCAATAGAATTAGGACATGTTTTAGGGTAATAATAATATCATTTTTACCCTTAATTACCCTATTTACTTTTTACCGTGGTAAAAAAAGTAAAAAGCTACTATTCACCGAAAAATTATTTTCATCTCATTGAACCACATTTTACTTACTGACATCAACCATGTCTCTCGTATTTTCGAAATTCCACTCACAGAAGTGGTAAAATTAAGTTTTATGAAAAATTCAGTTTTTTAACTACCACTTAGTGGTTTCACTAATCATCAAAAATTGAAAGTTTTCAGAAAAATACCAAAATTTCACACTAGGATAATTTCGATATTAAGAATCCAAAAATGAAGTCCATTTTAAAAAATAAAATTTATAAAATTACAAAAAATTGTTATTACTATTCATAATGACTAGTTTTAATAATATTTTATTAGCATATCATCGTTTAGTGAAACTCGGTATTGCGTACGACGCAAGCTATCGAGGAAGGTCGCGATTTCGTGTAAAGCAAGCCAAGAAAGTGTTGTGTGTATAAAAATATTCCATTGAAGACTTATATAACATAAAAGTCTCGGGTGTTACATGGATGGAATGAAAAGAGGTATTTCTGATTTTACTATGAAGTGTTTGACATGTCAACAGGTTAAATAGAGTGGCAGTTACCGAAAGGGATGCTTCAGCCTTTACCAGTGCCAGAGTGGAAATGGGAGAATATATCCATGGACTTTTTTTTGGGATTACCGAAGACATATCGAGGTAAAAATGCAATCTGGGTTATTGTTGATCGCTTGACTAAATCTTCTCATTTCCTTGCTATACGAGATACTGTTTCCCTAGATCAACTTCCCCGTTTGTATCTTAAGGAGATAGTCAGGTTACATGGAGTTCCCCTCTCCATTGTATCTGATCATGATCCCAGGTTCACTTCTAACTTTTGGAAAGGCCTTCAGAAGTCATTGGGTACTGAATTAAATTTTAGTACAACATTTCATCCTCAATCAGATGGGCAGTCAGAATGAACAATTCAGACCTTGGAGGATATGCTATGAGTATGTTCGATGGATTATCAGGGAAGTTGGGACCAACATCTTTCTTTGGTTGAATTTTCATATAATAACAGTTTTCATTCCAGTATACAGATGGATCCATTTGAGGCGTTATATGGGAAGCGGTGTCGAACTCCAGCTTTCTGGGATGAAGTTGGTGAAAGGAAGTTGATGGGACCAGAATTGGTAGATGAGATGGCAGAAAAAGTTCAGCTGATTCAGAAACACATGAGAATAGCTCAGAGTAGGCAGAAGAGTTATGCAGTCAACAGGAGGAAGGATCTAACTTTTAAGGTAGGTGATCTTGTTTTTCTCAAAGTCTCACCATGGAAAAGTGTGATGCGATTTGGTAAGAAAGGAAATCTAAGTCCAAGGTTCATTGGACCATATGAAATTCTGGAGAGTTGGATCTTTTTCATACCGTGTGGCTTTACCTCCGATTTTATCTCAGGTACACAATGTTTTTCACGTTTCGATGTTGAGAAAGTATATGCCAGCTCCATCTCATGTTTTGAGTCCAGAGGTAGTTCAGCTGGAAGAGAACCTATCTTATGAGGTACAACCGGTCTAGATTATTGACCATAGGGAGCAAGTGTTACGAAATAAGGTGATTAATCAGGTAAAGGTTTTGTGGAAAAACCACATGATGGATGAGGCAACATGGGAATCTGAAAATGCAATGAGGGATAAGTACCCCCATTTGTTCGATAAGTAAATAAATTGCGGGGACTCAATTTTCTAAAGGGGGGAAGGATGTAACATCCCAAGTAAGTAATGAATAATAGATATTTTTATCTATTTCTATTAATGAATTAGATAGTGTTTTAGAGGCTTAAAATTAAAATAAATTCAATCTTAAGCATGGAATACACTAATATTTTTTAAAAGATAGTTTTACTGCCTTTTGATGGAAAACCATTTTTTAATCTATATTTTGAAAATTTTATACGAAATGTTTGTCAAAATAAACTTATTATTTATGATTGGGACATCAAAATTTACTTTGTGTGAATTTTTGTTATTTTTCTGACAATGTTCATTTTTTAATGAATAGTGAAAAATACTGCATTTTACATCAAAACTGCGTTTTAATCTAATTTATTTATATGATTATATTATCTTTTGAATTGGTTTTAAAGTTAAATTAGAATATATTTTTACCATTTAATTCAATGGTGGTCATTAGGATGAAATTCACTTTGGAATTGGTCATAAACTAATGCCAAAATTTTCATAGATATTGTTTCAAAAAAACCCGCTATTTGTTTTGACAACGGGAATTATTTTTAAATAAATTATTGAAATTTATGTGTTTATAATTTGGTAAAATGGATTACATATTTGGAATCATAAGGTCCAAATTATGTAATCAAGACTCTTTTGTTTTTGGACATTATGAATAGTAATGACGGTAATTATCATTAATTATTTGATTAATGAGTAATCGGGTAGTTAAGGATAATAAAATAATATCATAATAATAAGAAAATGAAACCAACATGTGTCCTAATTCTACTGGTTGTCTCACGGCCGACCATGGGATGTCTTGTGCCAAACTTGGGGACCACATGGAATCACTTTTGTGGAAAGTGACTTGTTATCTTTTTCTTTTTTTTAAAGAAAGTAAATATAACAAGAATGTATCACCTGATTAAAACATTTTTAATTTTGTCTAAATAGAAGATATTTTAGACTATAAATATTCATTTGAATTCTAAAAAGATTTCCTACATCATAGTAGTTTTTTCATAATTTTTAGACTTTAAATAAATTAAATTATTTATGACATCATGGTGATGCATCGATTACCTCATTAATAAAGGATTTAAATAAAATGAAATGATAATGTAAAATCTATGACATACACATGTAAAAAACCTATTGTATGGGTGGATTTAGAACCCTTATCACCTTACCCTCGAATTATATCAATGTGGGACCTTTTGAACCGAAAATCATTTTCAAATAAAGTAGCATTCCTTTACTTTCCAAGAGTGCCCCTCCTCTCCTCTTATAAAAGGCCCCCACCACTACCTCCTTACCCACACTCCCAAAGCCTTTGGCTCAGCCAACCTCTGCCCATTTTGTCTCTCCAAATCCATCTATTACTCCTTGAAGCCTCACTTTTGGAAGAATTATTCCCAAGGAAGCCTTTGAGCTCAAACCAAAGGGAGTTACCCGATTTTAAGGTAATGTCTTCACTTGATTCCTTTTGTTTTATTTTGCTTCTCCAACCCCCTAAACTCTTTTTATTCATTTCATTTGTTAAAACTCTAGTATCTTAAATATACTAGGATGTTTTTATAAGAAGGATTCGATAAACACTTACACACACCTACATCTAATGGTCAAAGGACATACTGTTTCCGTGGATGGTGAATTTATGCCTCCCGAAACGATGATTGTTCAACATTATTTTAACAACTTCAAAGGTGGCCATTAAGATGAAACTATATTTATATATGATATATAATATGTTTATGTTTTCCTTAAGATTCTATATTTTTCATTTTGGTCATACCTTTATGGTTTCCATTATGGGTAAACACGATATCTTCATTTAAGGAAGTGCAGACTACCGTCCCCTCAAAGTGATTTGATTCGTTAATACCATATGTGGGACGTATAAAGGATGGAGTTATGATATTATATATGGTATTATACTGTAATTATAATATAACTTTATATCATTATGATTCCATTCTATAAAATACGAAATTGAAATGAAAGTAGCGTTCATGCGTACGTAAGGCTTACCGTCTCCATGAACGGTGCATTTCATTTCTTACCTCTAAATGATTATGTAATATTATAAATGCACATATATACTGGATATATATGATATATATGATATATACATCATTATTATAACGCTGTATATAATGGATACATGAACAACTTGTAATTATAAAGAGAATATTTTGACTCAAGTACCAATGATCGTTAAAACGACCGTTATTAACTAAAATAATTAAATAGTGTTCATGACATGGTAATAAGTGATATAAATGGAATAATGAACCTGAAGACGGCTCTTAAGAAAGTAGAAATTAACTGAAGTTTATTATTCAGCACATTAAATAATGATCGAGTCAAGTCGGACTCGAGGTATGGGACTTCGTATCAATCTCCTTTCATTGAGGCATATTTTGTTTTATACAAAACCTTCTTTTATACGGTGTATAAACCTCTTTGAATTTTACGTTTATCCAAAAGGAATCTATTTTATACGAAGCGTTTACTAAATGACAAAAGGGAATGTTTTTGTCATACGTATGCGGCAACAATGACTTCTCCACCGCCGTGACCATTATTTGAGTTTTGGATTCCTCTACAAGCCATACCTTTTTTTTAAAAGAAAAAAAATACCATGTTTTACTTTTCTTTTTTTTGGTATTGAAAATGGTTTTCATAAATTTTTTATATCAATATGTTGTATTGATATCTTGTGATTGAAAGGTGGAAATGTTATGTTTCCTTTATGAATGTTTTATGTGAAACAATTATGTTGAAGTTCTGGGGAGTTATTATAAATACGGGTGGTTTCGTGGTAAAGTAAGGGCGGGTGAGCCCCGATATAGCTCTCAAATGCATTGGGTAACATGAAGGAGTGAAACGTTAAGGTTTCTCCGATGGGATTTAGGGAATATACTGTGATGGGTATTCCAAACCTAACCAAGAAGGTTACTCCCTACGTAAGAATGTTATGAATGCCTCAAATTACCTTTATGTCGTATGATTTCTATGATTTATTCATGATTTGATGAGGAATGTTAAACTGCTTATGTTTTATGGGTAAAGTATGATTTCATTCTTATGTATATATGTACCCATGTTTACTTTCCATATTTTTATATCCCTTACAGAGATTTTTATGCTCATTCCATGTTTTTTGAAATGTTTTTCACAGGTCAAGGGAAAGGTAAATGATATGATGATAGTGTCAAGGAAGTGTCAAGAAATAATCCATGTTTTATTTTAAATATGTTTTCATTGATGGGAAAGAAGAATACTATCTTTAAGTAACCACTTTGTTCATATGTGGAATGTAATGCAAGTTTTATGATCTAATTATTTAAAACTCTAAACCTGAGAAGATCCTCAATGTGAAATCTTGTAATAACTCAAGATTAAGTAAGGTTTAATGCTGGGGCCTTATAATTGGTATCAGAGGTCAGTTTAGATAACTTTAGGAGTTAGAATTCTATTAAATGATTATCCAAAAATGTTTATTTATTTTTTTATGGTCAAATTGAAGTGATATAGTATTTGAAGATTACCATGTTTCTTGATCTAAGACATGTTTGTTCAGAATGGTTTTCCGTAGAGGAAAAAGGGAAGCAGTGCTAAGAAGGAATAGAGAAGGAAATAACCTTCCGAATCAGCATCCTGAGATGGTCTGAATTGGAACTAAACAGTTTGTTGCAGTAATGGCGCAGTTGACTCAAGCGATAAATGGCAGTGGTATCCATACACGAGATCAGCCAGATCAACCGCAAAGGAACATGTCAGTGTTGGAACATTTCATGAAGCAACATCCCCCATCATTCAGAGGATCATCTGACCCTGTTCTAGTTGAAGGGTGGATTAAAGCACTGGAGAAGATTTTTGATGTCATGGGGTTCTCAGACAATGAAAAGGTTATTCTTGCTATTTACCGTTTGGAGGGTGAAGCAGATCTGTGGTGGTCGATGGTTAAAAATATTAGGGATGCTGATGAGATTGATGCTCTCGACTGGGATGAATTCAAAGGTATGTTTCTTGAAAAGTATTTTCCTAGTGCTATTTGACTTAGGATGGAAAAATGATTCTTGTAATTGAGGCAAGATGAAGACTCAGTGGCTACCTATGAAGAAAGGTTCACTCGATTGGCAAGGTATGCTCCAAATTTTATCCGAGACCTTGATAGTAAATTCAATCGTTTTTACTCATGATTAAAGAAAAAATATCGAAGGGAATTAGCTTCACGTGAGTTTAAAAGTTATTAAAATCTTGTTCAATGTGCTGAGAAGTTAGAAATGGAGTTTTCTGATGATCAAGTGTTCTATAACAACCAACAGAAGAAGAGACTAAGGTGGCGGGAGAAAGGGAATAATTCTTTAAAAAAGTCTGATGGTAAGAAATAAAAGTTTCCTGTTTGAGATAAATGTGGAAAAAGGCATGTTGGGGAATGTCTTCGGAATTCTGTAAAGTGCTACCGATGTGGTAAGATGGGACATAAGGCTCGTGATTGCACTGAAAAAGATCAAGGTTAAGGTAAGACCAAATTTGATTTACAGTTAGTGAAATGTTTTAAGTGCAATGAGATGGGTCACTATGAAAACGAGTGTCCGACAAAGAGCTTGAGTGATGGGAAGTAGTTAGACTACAAGAAGAAAAGGGTGGTGAAATCCTTTGCAACTACTTCAGTAGATGTTGGGCCATCAAATGAAGTTGTATCAGGTACATTGTTTGTTTTTTCAGATTATGCCAGTGTGTTGTTTGATTCGGGGTCTACACATTCATTCATATCTGAAACCTTTTCTAGTAAAATGGGAATTCCATTTCAAGAAATGACTCATGAACTTTTGGTAAAAAAACTGGGGGAAATGTTGAGGCAAAAAGAATTTATAAGAATCTTCATATCCTTATTTGTGGAAAGAAACTACTTGAAAACCTTATTGTTCTACCTCTAGTAGAGTTTGATGTTATCCTGGGTATGGATTGGCTCTCTATTTACCATGATAAGATTGAATGTAGAGATAAAGAACCTTTTTTCAGAAAGACTTTCAATTTGTTTACAACAATGAACCCATACTGTTGATAACATATCAAGAGGCCAAGAAACTTGTAAAAGAAGGAAATTAATGTTACCTTGCACACATTGTTGAAAATAAAGGAACTATTCAGATTAATGATGTGCCAATGGTAAATGAGTATCCTGATGTTTTTCCTGATGAGTTGCCTGGAATAATACCAGATCGGGAAGATGAGTTTACTGTTGACTTAGTTCCTGATGCTAAGCCAATTTCAAAACCCCCTTATTGGATGGCTCAAATTGAACTTTTAGAGTTGAAGGAGCAATTGCATGATTTATTAGAGAACAGTTTCATTCGACCTAGCACATCACCATGGGGTGGTCCTGTTTTATTTGTTAAAAAGAAAGATGGTTCAATGAGACTTTTCATTGATTATAGAGCCTTGAATAAAATCACTGTTAAGAACAAATATCCTTTGCCTCATATCGATGATTTGTTTGATCAGCTCCAGGGAGCTCAGTATTTTTCAAAGATTGACTTGAGATCGAGGTACCATCAGCTGAAGGTAAAGGAAGCATATGTTCTGAAGACCGTGTTCCGTACAAGATATGGCCATTATGAATTTGTATTACTGCCTTTTGGGCTAACCAATGCACTTGTTGTATTCATGGAATTAATGAATATAATGTTACATGAGTTCTTGGATATGTTTGTGGTGGTTTTCATTGATGATATTTTGGTGTTTTCTAAAAGTAAAGTGGATCATGAAATACATTTAAGGGTTATCTTGAAAACCTTAAAAGAAAAGAAACTGTATGGGAAATTCAGCCAGTGTGAGTTTTGGTTGCAAAAAATTTCTTTCCTTGGTCACATTGTTTCTAAAGATGGGATAACTGTTGATCCTACAAAAAAAAGTTGTGGAAGACTGGCCAAGACCCACAAATGTAACTGAGATTCATAGAATCCTTAGTTTGGCAGGCTATTACCGAAGGTTTGTTAGAGATTTTTCACGATTATCTAGTCCGTTGACTAAGCTAACTCAGAAGGGTGTTAAGTTTATCTGGCCAAAAGAATGTGATGATTGTTTTCAAGAATTGAAAAGAGGATTGGTGAATGCTCCAGTTTTGGCACTACCTTCCAGGAATGGTGAGTTTTTTATATACAGTGATGCTTCATTGAAAGGACATGGTTGCGTCCTAATGCAGAATGATCGGGTAATTTCTTATTCTTCACGACAGTTGAAAACTCATGAGGTAAATTACCATACACATGATTTAGAATTAGCTGTTGTTGTTTTCACTTTAAAAATTTGGAGGCATCATTTTTATGGAGTAAAGTGGGAAATATATACTGATCACAAAAGTTTAAAGTATATATTCATTCAGAAAGAGTTAAACATGAGACAGAGGAGATGGCAGGAATTAATCAAGGATTATGATTGTACAATTCATTACCATCCGGAAAAAGCAAATAATGTGGCTGATGCTTTTAGTCGAAAAAGTAATGCTTCATTAACAATGTTGCGTTTGGAACATGATCCTTTGGTTAAGGATTTTATGAACTTTGGCATAGAAGTTGTTGGTGCAGGATGTTCTTTTATTTTGTTTCAGGTATCAGTGAAATATTCTCTATCAGACAGAATCAAGCAAGCACAGAAGCAAGACAGTGAGTTGCAGAAAAAGGTAGAGCTGGTTCAGAAAGGTAAGTTGCATGAATTCAACATTGATAGTGATTGTGTTTCGAGATTTTGGAAGAGATTGTGTGTGCCTTGTGATTCACAGTTGAAGAGAGAGTTGTTATGTGAAGCTCATAGTTCTCCGTTTTCAGTTCATCCTAGCAGTACTAAGATGTACATAGATCTGCGGGAGTATTACTGGTGGGATTATAACGACCCATACTTTACATACATTGTTATTAATTCAGAATTGAAGCACACTTATTACAAAATATAACAAAACCAAGAAAGAACCGTATAGTTATAGTGTCTTTAGAACCTGGGAAACATAAACCACTGCATCATAAATCATCTACTTTGCCTCCCATTTATTTCGTCATATCTAGAGTCCCTTTTTGGCATATTCTACTTAATAACCTTGTTCCTGACCTGGGGAAATAAAACATAAAAACGCGTGAGCTCAAATGCTCAGTAAGGGTAAACAAAATAAATATCAATCACATCATATACATAAGCACATATCTTTTTGAAATCTTAACCTGCAAAAGAGATCATAATTTCATAACATGGGACAAATCATAGAAGTGAAATGTAATCCCAATAACCATAACTTAAAATATGCAACTTTTTGGCATACACACATAATCATAGAGAATCATTTCTTATTAGTCAAGACTCATTTCCAAGACTATCTTAGTGGACAAAGTCCATTTCTGAACCGAGTTCACTCCTCGTTTCAGTCCTGTTTCACTGAACCAGTATAACCTACCGTTCCAGCCATGTCTATCTCATGAGATATAAAATCTTTACCCAATGCATTGGAGGGAGATATAGGTCCCACCCATCTCATAATGATACCATTCTTATGTATGCCAAAAAATCATAAACCGTACATCATAGCATAACCCATGTAATAAAAATGGGATTCAAAAACAACATGAAATCATAAAACAATTCATATAAGATAAAGGAATTAATAAAAACATTTCCATCACAACATAATCAAATCCATGTAATAATAGGGATAGAAACAGAACCCTTTATTATCATAGATGGAAAATAATTTTGATAAATCACTTGAACTTCATTCTTGAGGAAAATATCCTTTCTAGTTCAAAAATATTTTCCTTTCTTAACATGTCTTACAATTTTAAACTAAAAGAAGTTGATTAAAAATAAACTTGAAAACTTGTAAAGGCAGCTTCTTGGAAATAATGTTTTGAAAATCCATTCATGCCATATATGTTAAAAAACATTCTTCTCGTACCTTTGTCAGAAAAGTCAAAAAGTACCTCGTACGAAAAACGACAAAGATTTCTTTAATATCCATTACTAAAAACTCACCGAAGGGTAAAATTGGATTTAAACAATTGTAGGTGGATGGAAATAATATTACATATTGAGGAAACATGGATGTGGATGATAAAATACATCCTAGTAAATACCAAAGCATAAACAATCATGGATAAAAATGAGATTGTGATATTTCCCTTACCTTAGGTCTGATTTGCCTCGTAAGTGTCCAAACCTCCTGTATAATTATTTAAATAATGTTATTGACTTATTCAAGAATCATACTTATTTTTATGATATCATATTTGGTCATATTCTTAGCTTCTTAGTAGTAATATTTCGTTGCTACTTGTTATTCGGGTGTTTATAACTTTTTTTATGCGTGTTTTGTCGAATAAATTCTTATTCTTCTCTTTAGGTTATAGATACCTCATTTCCATAATGGTATTAGTGTAATATATATTATATTAATTCATTCAATTAATTTATATAATCATTATGAAATGAAGATCATGTAGAACGAGTCGCATCACATCGTGGAGACGGTATTCCGTACGTACGTAGTAGTGATGATATCATTCCTATGATCATGGAATTGTATTGGAGTGTATGTATAATATTTCAGAATTAATATCACATTAAAATAGTCATATAGAGTCATTATTTACACCATTATACCCATCCAAGTAAGGTGGTGGTGGAAAATAGTTTACACCACGGCGTGGAGATGGTATTCCGTACGTACGCACGCACGGTGATTTCTTTTTCTGTAAGATGGATAGATGGTGAAATAGGGTTGTTTCATACTTATAATAACATATCAGTATATGAGTGATACTGATGTTATTACTTCATAATGAAAAAACTAAATAAGAAGAAGTGGAAGAAGAAGTAAAGATGAAAGAATCGGTAACGGACATTACCTCTTCTTTTAAGTGCTTCTTTGAGACCTTCTTTTAGGGCACTAAAATTGGTCTTTGAAGAAGCCCAGGACCTCTAGGATGTCTCTAGAAAAGTGGAGAGGTGAATGTGGCAGGGGTTGGCCGAGATTGAAGGCTCAAAGTGGTGTGAGGAAGAGAGGGAGGAGGTGCCCTTTTATAAGGGAGGAGAGGGCCACCTTTGGAATAACTGAAAATATTATTTTATTATAAAGTCAAGTTCGGTTTTAAATAGCTCCAAATTGATTTATTTCGAAGCTAAGGTGGTGATGGGTCGAAATAATCTCATAAAATAGAATTTAGACAAGTTTAGGTTCCTATTTTCTCCTTTCATTTAGATTTAACATTAAGTTAAATAATTTTGCTTTTACTGTGTCTTCTTTTGTTCTTATACTATAAGGTTAATAAACATACTATATGCAGCCAAACGAACCCCAAGTTGTTTATTATTAATATATATAACCTTATCTAAGTCATTTGGCCGAACCTTTGATTTTTAGGAATAAAATAACAATTACTAATATAATATTTGTTTTAAAAACTATTTTTTGTTAATTTTGACACTATTTAGTAATTATTTTTTGTAAAAATCATAACAGAATGATTAGTTCGAAAAATGTTAATTACATCAATAAAAACATGTCATATTAGTCTATAAAATTATTTCAATTCATAAAAAGTATCAAATTACATTTATTTTTGTGTTTATAACATCAATTATGTCAATATTTCATTAATAAGTTAATTACTGCATCATCTTTGTGTCATAAATAAATTAAACTATTTAATGTCTAAAAATTAAAAAAAAAATACCATTATGTATGAAATAGTTTTATCTTTCTAATGAACATTTATAGTCTAATTTATCTTCTTTATAACCCCATATTAAAAATGATTTAGTTATTAAACTTTGATTTTAACTATTTTAATCCTTCTTTAAATAAATTAATAATAAATGTCCTAATCTAATCAAAGTGGGCCTAAATGGTCATATTTTATTCCTAAGTTTGTTTTTGTTCGAATTACACTTGTCCAATAGAATTAGTACATGTGTTAGGGTAATAAAAATATCATTTTTACCCTTAATTACCCTATTTACTTTTAACCGTGGTTAAAAAAGTAAAAAGTTACTATTCACCAAAAAATTATTTTAATCTCATTGAACCACATTTTACCTACTGACATCAACCGTGTCTCTCGGATTTTCGAAATTTCACTCACAGAAGCGGTAAAATTATGTTTTATGATAAATTCAGTTTTTTAACTACCACTTAGTGGTTTCACTATTCATCAAAAATTGAAAGTTTTCAGAAAAATACCAAAATTTCACCCTAAAATAATTTCGATATTACGAATCCAAAAATGAAGTCCTTTTTAAAAAATAAAATTTATAAATTTTCAAAAAGTGGTTATTACTAGTCATAACGGCTAGTTTTAATAATATTTTATTAGCATATCATTGTTTAGTGAAACTCGGTATTGCGTACGACGCAAGCTATCGAGGAAGGTCGCGATTTCGTGTAAAGTAAGCCAAGAAAGTGTTTTGCATAGAAAAAGATTCCTTTGATGATTTATATAACATAAAAGTCTCGGGTGTTACATTCTACCCCCCTTAAAATGAATTTCTCCCTCGAAATTCGTCACTTTGTAATAAACAGATGAGGATACCTCTCCCTCATCATATCCTCAAGCTCCTATGTTGCTTCTTCTAATTGGTGGTTCCTCCATAAAACTTTCACCAATCGGGTGGTCTTGTTTCTTAGGACTTTTTCGCTACGATCCTGAATCTCTATCGGTTGTTCTTCATAAGAAAGATCTTGCTCCAGCGGTACAATTTATGAGCTAAGTACATGTGAAGGATTAGGTATGTACTTTCTTAGGAGAGATACATGGAACACATCGTGAACTTGAGAGGAATTCGGTGGAAGCGCCAATCGGTAAGCTACCTTCCCAAAACGATCCTGTATTTCGAAAGGACCGATATATCTAGAGCTCAACTTACCCTTCTTTCCAAATCTCATAACTCTCTTCTAGGGAGATATTCGTAAGAACACATTATCACCCACTTCAAACTCTAGGTCTTTATTTAGGTTGTCGGCATAACCTTTCTGTTGACTCTGAGCTGCTCTTATGTGTTGTTGAATAGATCTGACCTTTTCTGCCATTTCATCAACGAGATTAGGTCCTAATAGATTTCTTTCCCCAACTTCATCCCAGCATGTTGGATTCCTGCATTTCTTTCCATAGAGAGCTTCCTAAGGAGCCATCTGAATACTGGAGTGAAAGCTATTATTATAAGAAAATTCCACCAAAGGTAGGTGTTGATCCCAACCACCTTTGAAATACATAGAGCAAGCACTCAACATATCTTCTAGAGTTTGAATTGTTTTCTCAGACTGACCGTCTGTATGAGGATGATAAGAAGTGCTGAAACATAACTCTGTATCCAGAGTATGCTGAAGACTTTGCCAGAACGTTGAGGTAAACCTCGGATCCCGATCAGATATAATAGAAAGTGGTACTCCATGCAATCTTACCACTTCCTTTACATATATCCTGGCAAGCTGATCCAGAGAGAAAACCTCTCTAATAGCAATGAAGTGTGCAGACTTTGTAAGACAATCAACTATGACCCAGATAGCATTAATGCCTTTGGATGTTTTAGGATGTCCTGTGACAAAGTCCATAGTGATGTTTTCCCATTTCCATTCGGGTATGGGTAATGGTTGTAACATCCCCTTAGACTTCTGTCTCTCAGATTTAACTTGTTGACAAACCAATCATCGAGAGACATATTCAGCAACATCTCTTTTCATGCCATCCCACCAGAAGTAATCTTTCAGGTCTCTATACATCTTCATGCTTCTAGGATGAATAGAAAATGAAGAACTATGAGCCTCAACCAGCAGCTCCTTCTTTAATTCGGGGATGGGATGAACATAAACCCGATTCCTGAACTTTATTATCCCATCACAAACAAGGTTGAATTCAGGAACATTTCTCACCTTCTTTTGTAACACGACATCTTCTTTCTGTGCCTCTTTAATCTTCACATGTATAGATGGTTGAACATTCATTTGAGAAAGATACGATTTTCCCCCTTTCATTATAATTCCAAGATCCATCCTTTGTAAATCCATAAATATTGGATCTTTTTTGATCCTCATCATGGATAAACTAGCATGGTTTTGTCGACTTAATGCATTTTCCACCTTGTTTTCTTTCCCCGGGTGGTAATGGATTGAGCAGTCACAATCCTTAATCAGCTCCAACCATCTTCTTTGACGCATATTCAGCTCCTTTTGTGTGAAAATATACTTTAAACATTTATGATCAGTATAAATCTCACACCTTTCTCCATAAAGATAATGCCTCCAAATCTTTAATGCAACGATTACCACAGATAACTCCAAATCATTAGTTGGGTAATTTTTCTCATGTATTTTCAACTGTCGTGAGGCATAAGCTATCACCATATAATTTTTCATAAGAACACACCCCAATCCCTTCTTGGATGCATCACTATAGATCACAAAACTTTATCCACTACAAGGCAGTGTGAGCACAGGTGCACTGGATAACCTTCTTTTCAACTCCTTGAAATTCTCTTCACATTCCTCCATCCAAACAAACTTAACTCCTTTCCGAGTCAACATGGTGAGTGGATTAGATAATTGTGAAAAATCTTTCACAAAACGTCGATAATATACACACAAACCAATAAAACTTCGGATCTCAGTTACTGTTGTTGGTCTCGACCATCTTTCGATAACCTCTGTTTTTGCTGGATCCATAGATATCCCCACTTTTGTGATTATGTGACCCAAAATTGCAACTTTTTGAAGCCAAAATTCACACTTGGTAAATTTGTCATAAAGCTTCTCCTTTCTCAGGGTCTTCAATATAATTCTCATGTGGTCGTATTTTTCTTCCTTGCTCTTTGAATAGACAAGAATATCATCTATAAAGACTACCACAAAGTGATCAAGATAGTCTCTAAAGACTCTATTCATTAGATCCATGAAGATAGCAGGGGCATTAGTAAGACCAAATGGCATCACTATAAATTCATAGTGTCCATACCTTGTACGGAAAGCCGTATTTGGTATATCCTCCCTTTTGACCCTTAATTGATGATACCCTGGACGAAGATCAATCTTGGAAAAGTATTGAGATCCTCATAGTTGGTCAAATAAGTCATCAATGCGTGGGAGAGGATATTTGTTCTTGATAGTGATCTTGTTATGTTCTCGATAATCAATGTAGAGTCTCATTGATCCATCTTTCTTCTTAACAAACAGAATAGGTGCTCCCCATGGTGACGCACTAGGGCGTATGAACCCCTTATCAAGATTCTCTTGGATTTGCTTCTTCATTTACTGCAACTCAATTGGGGACATTCTATAAGGTGTATTTGAAATAGGCAAAGCACCATGTACGAGTTCTATTGAAAACTCAACTTCACGATTCAGTGGAAGACCCGGTAATTCCTCTGGAAAGACATCATCAAACTCCCGTACAATGGGAATATTCTTAATCATGAGTTTCTCACCAACCATTTGAGATAAATAACTTTCATTTAGTGGAATCAATACCCACAAAATGGAAGAAATTTCCACTAGAAGGTTATCTTCATCCTTGCATCGATAGACGATCATAGATTGATCTGGAATATGAAATGTGACTTACCTTATTTGGAAATTGATATGAGATCCATGTAGAGAATGCCAATCCATGCCCAGAATCACATCAAATTCCACTATAGGAAGGATCACAAGATTTTCCGGATGCACTTTCCCACAAACTTCAATCGGGGAAGAATTATAAACTGTTGATGCGACTGTTGTGCCATTAGGTGTTGTCACAGCTAACTCAACATCTAATTGTTGAGGCAATACAATGATACCCTTAGCAAATTATTCAGAAATAAAAGAGTGGGTGGATCCAGAATCAAATAAAACATTTGCTACATTAGAGTGGATGGTAAGTGTACCTTTCACCACATCGTTATCGTACTCCACATCGCTGATAGAAATTGCATGTGACTTTCCTTTATCTTTAGCCTTAAGATTTTGTTGATGTCGACTATCATCATCAACCCTTGGATTAGGGAATTTATTGGCATAATGTCCCATCTCCTTGCACTTGAAACACTGAAGTGTAGTAGGTTCATTCTGTGCATCCCTTCCTTTGTTTGAATCAATAGACATCTTCTTCCCATCATCGCGGCATTCAAATGCCCGATGACCTTCTTTTCCACATTTGAAACATTTACTTGTCCCTTTAAGACAACTCCCTCCATGTTTATTTCCACACTTTGAGCATAAGGGAAATCTCATCTTCTTTTTAGTGTGCTCTTTAGATTTTCCTTTGAATTCCATTTTCCTGTTCTTATCAAACCCATATGACTGATGGGTTACTCCAATCTCCATCTCAACTTTGAGAGCACATCGAACGATTTCCTCGTAGCTATTGAAGTCCCTTTTGGCTAAGGCCCTTCGAAGACTTGGTTTTAAGCCACTAAAGAATTGATCGATCTTACTCTCAGGTTGGATAATAATACCAGAAGCGTACCTTGCAAGTCTTGTAAAATTTTCTTCATAGTTACCAACAGATTCATCATCCTTTTGCTTCAGTTCAAGAAACTCTTTCTCCATATTTCTTCGGAGAATACAAGGGAATTACTTATTGAAAAATAAGTTCTTGAACTTGTCCCATTCCATGGACTCAATTTCATCCATTTTCCTCGTATTCTTAATAAGATTCCACCATTGATCAGCATCACCTTCCAAAATATACAGTGCTAAGATGACTTTATCATGCTCAGAACATTGAAGAACTAAAAATATCTTTTCAGTAGTACTAATCCATTGTTCAGCAACTAATGGATCAGTAGACCTACTGAATGAAGGTGGACGCTATCTCATGAAGGATTCAACAGAATGTTGCTCCTCCCTTTGCTCATTTGGAAGTCCTGCATGATTCATAGCTTGAGAAAGTTGTGTGATCATGGCTACATGATTTTGCATTCTAGCTCACATAACGTTTGGTTGCTCAGGGGGACAATCATTGCATTGCCCGTCACAATCCGCATTAACACGGTTCCTTCGTGTTCCATCCATTGACTAAAACCAAGAAGAATAGTGTGAGAAACACTAATTATAATAGGAAAACCACATAATCAAGAATAATATTTCACACTTAAGTTCTTATCCTAGGTTATTCATGGTCATTTCTAAAAAACTAAGATTGTGTTCTATGGTTAAACTTATCCTTAGGGTTCTTACTAATGCTTTCACATCCTAGTTTCCAAAGGTTGACTATACCTTTCCTCTGATACCAACTATAATGACCCATAATTTACATACATTGTTATTATTTCAAAATTGAAGCACACTTATTACAACATATAACAAAACCAAGAAAGGACCGTATAGGTATAGTGTCTTTAGAACTGGGAAACATAAACAACTGGTTCGTAAAGAATCTACTTTGACTCCCATTTATTTCATCATATCTAGAGTCCCTTTTTGGCATATTCCACTCAATAACCTTCTTCCTGACCTGGGGAAATAAAACATACAAAAGGGTGAGCTCAAATTCCCAGTAAGGGTAAACAAAAGAAATATCAATCTCATCATATACATAAGCACATAACTTTTGGAAATCTTAACCTGCAAAAGAGATCATAATTTCATAACATGGGATAAATCATAGAAGTGGAATGTAATCCCAATAATCATAACTTAAAACATGAAGCTTTGTGGCATACACACATAATCATAGAGAATCATTTCTTATTAGTCAAGACTCATTTCCTAGACTATCTTAGTGGACAAAGTCCATTTCTGAACCGAGTTCACTCCTCGTTTCAGTCCTGTTTCACTGAACCGGTATAACCTACCGTTCCAGCCATGTCTATCTCATGAGATATAAAATTTTTAACCAATGAATTGGAGGGAGATATAGGTCCCACCCATCTCATAATGATACCATTCTTATGTGTGCCACAAAATCATAAACCATACATCATAGAATAACCCATGTAATAAAAATGGGATTCTTAAACAACATGACATCATAAAACAATTCATATAAGATAAAGGAATTCATAAAAATATTTCCATGACAACATAATAAAATCCAAGTAATAATAGGTATAGAAACATAACCCTTTATTATCTTAGATGGAAAATAATTGTGATAAAACACTTGAACTCCATTCTTGAGGAAAATATCCTTTCTACATCAAAAACATTTTCCTTTCTTAACATGTCTTACAATTTTAAACTAAAAGAAGTTGATTAAAAATAAACTTGAAAACTTGTAAAGGAAGCTTCTTGGACATAATGTTTTAAAAATCCATTCATGCTGTTTAAGTTAAAAAAACATTCTTCTCGTACCTTTGTCTGAAAAGTCAGAAAGTACCTCGTACAAAAAATGATAAAAGATTCCTTTCATATCCTTTACTAAAAACTTACCGAAGGGTAAAATTGGATTTAAAAAATTGTAGGTGGATGGAAATAATATTACATATTGAGGAAACATGGATTTGGATGATAAAATACACCCCAGTAAATACCAAAGCATAGACAATCTTGGATAAAAATGAGATTGTGATATTTCCCTTACCTTAGGTCCGATTTTCCTCGTAAGTGTCCGAACCTACTGTATAATGATTTAAATAATGTTATTGACTTATTCTAGAATCATAATTATTTTTATGATATCATATTTGGTCATATTCTTGTCTTCTTAGTAGTAATATTTCATTGATACTTGTTATTCGGGTGTTTATAACTTTTTGTTCTTATGCGTGTTTTGTCGAAGAAATTCTTATTCTTCTCTTTAGGTTATAGATACCTCATTTCCAGAATGGTATTAGTGTAATATATATCATATTAATTCATTCAATTCATTTATATAATCATTATGAAATGAAGATCATGTAGAACGAGTCGCATCACATCATGGAGATGGTATTCCGTACGTACGCACGAGTGATGATATCGTTCCTATGATCGTGGAATTGAATTGGACTATATGTATAATATTTAAGAATCAATATCACTTTACAATAGTCATATATAGTCATTATTTACACCATTATACCCATCCATGTAAGGTTGTGGTGGAAAATAGATTACACCATGGCGTGGAGACGGTATTCCGTACGTACGCACGCGCGGTGATTTATTTTTCCGTAGGATGGATAGATGTTGAAATAGGGCTGTTTCATACTTATATTAACATATCAGTATATGATTTATACTGATGTTATTACTTCATAATGAAACAACTAAAGAAGAAGAAGTGGAAGAAGAAGTAAAGATGAAAGAATCGGTAACAGACATTACCTCTTCTTTGAAGTGCTTATTTGAGACATTCTTTTAGGGCACTAAAATTAGTCATTGAAGAAGACCAGGACCTCTAGGATGTCTTTAGGGAAGTGGAGAGGAGAAGTTGTCAGGGGTTGGCCGAGCTTGAAGGCTCAATGTGGTGTGAGGAAGAGAGGGAGGAGGTGCCCTTTTATAAGGGAGGAGAGGGGCACCTTTGGAATAACTAAAAATATTATTTTATTATAAAGTCAAGTTCGCTTTTAAATAGCTTTAAATTGATTTATTTATAAGATAAGGTGGGGATGGGTCGAAATACTCCCATCCAATATAATTTAGACAAGTTTAGGTTCCTATTTTAACGTTATCATTTAGTTTTAACATTAAGTTAAATAATTTTACTTTTACCGTGTCTTCTTGTGTTCTTATACTATAAGGTTAATAAACTTACTATATGCAGCCAAACGAACCCCAAGTTGTTTATTATTAATATATATAACCTTATCTAAGACATTTGGCCGAACCATAGATTTTTAGGAATAAAATGACAATTACTAATATAATATTTGTTTTAAAAACTATTTTATGTTAATTTTGAAACTCTTTATTAATTATTTTTTCTGAAAATCATAACAGAATGATTAGTTCGAAAAAAGTTAATTAAATCAATACTAACATGTCATATTAATCTATAAAATTAGTGGAATTCATAAAAAGTGTCAAATTCCATTTATTTTGGTGTTTATAACATCAATTATGTCAATATTTCATTAATAAGTTAATTATTTGCATCATATTTGTATCATAAATAAATTAAATTATTTAATGTCTAAAAATTACAAATAAAATAAAATTATGTAGAAAATCGTTTTATCTTTCTAATGAATATTTATAGTCGAATTTATCTTATATATGATTCCATATTAAAAATGATTTAGTTATTAAACTTTGATTTTAACTATTTTAACCCTTCTTTAAATAAATTAATAATAAATATCCTAATCTAATCCAAGTGGGCCTAAATGGTCATATTTTATTCATAAGTTTGTTTTTGGTCGAATTAAACTTATCCAATAGAATTAGGACATGTTTTAGGGTAATAATAATATCATTTTTACCGTTAATTACCCTATTTACTTTTAACCGTGGTAAAAAAAGTAAAAAGTTACTATTCACCGAAAAATTATTTTCATCTCATTGAACCACATTTTACTTACTGACATCAACCATGTCTCTCGTATTTTCGAAATTCCACTCACAGAAGCGGTAAAATTATGTTTTATGAAAAATTCAGTTTTTTAACTACCACTTAGTGGTTTCACTAATCATCAAAAATTGAAAGTTTTCAGAAAAATACCAAAATTTCACCCTAGGATAATTTTGATATTACGAATCCAAAAATGAAGTCCATTTTAAAAATTAAAATTTATAAAATTACAAAAATCTGTTATTACTATTCATAACGACTAGTTTTAATAATATTTTATTAGCATATCATTGTTTAGTGGAACTCGGTATTGCGTACGACGCACGCTATCGAGGAAGGTCGCGATTTCGTGTAAAGTAAGCCAAGAAAGTGTTGTGTGTATAAAAAGATTCCATTGATGATTTATATAACATAAAAGTATTGGGTGTTACATGGATGGAATGAAAAGAGATATTTCTGATTTTACTACGAAGTGTTTGACATGTCAACAGGTTAAATAGAGTGGTAGTTACCGAAAGGGATGCTTCAGCCTTTACCAGTGCCAGAGTGGAAATGGGATAATATATCCATGGACTTTTTTTTGGGATTAACGAAGACATATCGAGGTAAAAATGCAATCTGGGTTATTGTTGTTCGCTTGACTAAATCTGCTCATTTCCTTGCTATACGAGATATTGTTTCCCTAGATCAACTTCCCCGTTTGTATCTTAAAGAGATAGTCAGGTTACATGGAGTTCCCCTCTCCATTGTATCTGATCATGATCCCAGGTTCACTTCTAACTTTTGGAAAGGCCTTCAGAAGTCGTTGGGTACTGAATTAAATTTTAGTACATCATTTCATCCTCAATCAGATGGGCAGTTAGAATGAACAATTCAGACCATGGAGGATATGCTACGAGCTTGTTCGATGGATTATCAGGGAAGTTGGGACCAACATATTTCTTTGGTTGAATTTTCATATAATAACAGTTTTCATTCCAGTATATAGATGGCACCATTTGAGGCGTTATATGGGAAGCAGTGTCGAACTCCAGCTTTCTGGGATGAAGTGGGTGAAAGGAAGTTGATGGGACCAGAATTGGTAGAAGATATGGCAGAAAACGTTCAGCTGATTCAGAAACACATGAGAATAGCTCAGAGTAGGCAGAAGAGTTATGCAGACAACAGGAGGAAGGATCTAAATTTTAAGGTAGGTGATCTTGTTTTTCTCAAAGTCTCACCATGGAAAAGTGTGATGCGATTTGGTAAGAAAGGAAATCTGAGTCCATGGTTCATTGGACCATATGAAATTCTGGAGAGAGTTGGATCAGTTGCATACCGTGTGGCGTTACCTCCGAGTTTATCTCAGGTACACAATGTTTTTCACGTTTCGATGTTGAGAAAGTATATGCCAGCTCCATCTCATGTTTTGAGTCCAGAGGTAGTTCAGCTGGAAGAGAACCTATCTTATGAGGTACAACCGGTCTAGATTCTTGACCATAGGGAGCAAGTGTTACGAAATAAGGTGATTAATCAGGTAAAGGTTTTGTGGAAAAACCACATGATGGAAGATGAAACATGGGAATCTGAAAATGCAATGAGGGATAAGTACCCCCATTTGTGCGATAAGTAAATAAATTGCGAGGACTCAATTTTATAAAGGGGGGAAGGATGTAACATCCCAATTAAGTAATGAATAATAGATATTTTTATCTATGTCTATTAATGAATTAGATAGTGTTTTAGAGGCTTAAAATTAAAATAAATCCAATCTTAAGCATGGAATACAGTAATATTTTTTAAAAGATTGTTTTACTGCCTTTTGATGGCAAACCATTTTTTAATCTATCTTTTGAAAATTTTATAAGAAATGTTTGTCAAAATAAACTTATTCTTTATGATTGGGACATCAAAATTTACTTTGTGTGAATTTTTGTTATTTTTCTGACAATGTTCATTTTTTAATGAATAGTGAAAAATACTGCATTTTACATCAAAACTGCTTTTTAATCTAATTTATTCATATGATTAGATTATATTTTGAATTGGTTTTAAAGTTAAATTATAATATATTTTTACCATTTAATCCAATGGTGGTCATTAGGATGAAATTCACTTTGGAATTGGGCATAAACTAATGCCAAAATTTTCATAGATATTGTTTCAAAAAAACCCGCTATTTGTTTTGACAACGGGAATTATTTTTAAATAAATTATTGAAATTTATGTGTTTAGAATTTGGTAAAATGGATTA
The DNA here is from genome assembly GCA_963277665.1 of Viscum album. Lineage (NCBI taxonomy): Eukaryota > Viridiplantae > Streptophyta > Magnoliopsida > Santalales > Viscaceae > Viscum > Viscum album. The sequence goes on along the minus strand of OY728152.1, from coordinate 858,292,319 downwards.
AATATTTGGAATCATACGGTCCAAATTATGTAATCAAGACTCTTTTGTTTTTGGACATTATGAATAGTAACGACGGTAATTATCATTAATTATTTGATTAATGAGTAATCGGGTAGTTAAGGATAATAAAATAATATCATAATAATAAGAAAATGAAACCAACATGTGTCCTAATTCTACTGGTTGTCTCACGGCCGACCATGGGATGTCTTGTGCCAAACTTGGGGACCACATGGAATCACTTTTGTGGAAAGTGACTTGTTATCTTTTTATTTTTTTAAAGAAAGTAAATATAACAAGAATGTATCACCTAATTAAAACATTTTTAATTTTGTCTAAATAGAAGATATTTTAGACTATAAATATTCATTGGAATTCTAAAAATATTTCCTACATCATAGTAGTTTTTTCATAATTTTTAGACTTTAAATAAATTAAATTATTTATGACATCATGATGATGCATCGATTACCTCATTAATAAAGGATTTAAATAAAATGAAATGATAATGTAAAATCTATGACCTACACATGTACAAAACCTATTGGATGGGTGGATTTGGAACCCTTATCACCTTAACCTCGAATTATATCAATGTGGGACCTTTTGAACCGAAAATCATTTTCAAATAAAGTAGCATTCCTTTACTTTCCAAGAGTGCCCCTCCTCTCCTCTTATAAAAGGCCCCCACCTCTACCTCCTTACCCACACTCCCAAAGCCTTTGGCTCGGACAACCCCTACCCATTTTGTCTCTCCATATCCCTCTATTACTCCTTGAAGCCTCACTTTTGGAAGAAGTATTCCCAAGGAAGCCTTTGAGCTCAAACCAAAGGGAGTTACCCGATTTTAAGGTAATGTCTTCACTTGAGTCCTTTTGTTTTATTTTGTTTCTCCAACCCCCTAAACTCTTTTTATTCATTTCTTTTGTTAAAACTCCATTATCCTAAATATACTAGGATGTTGTTATAAGAAGGATTCGATAAACACTTACACAAACCAACATCTAATGGTTAAAGGACATACTGTTTCGGTGGATGGTGAATTTATGCCTCCCGAAACGATGATTGTTCAACATTATTTTAACACCTTCAAAGGTGGCCATTAAGATGAAACTATATTAATATATGATATATGATATGTTTATTTTTTCCTTAAGATTCAATATTTTTCATTTTGGGAATACCTTTATGGTTTCCATTATGGGTAAACACGATATCTTCATTTAAGGAAGTGCAGACTACCGTCCCCTCAAAGTGATTTGATTCGTTAATACCATATGTGGGACGTATAAAGGATGGAGTTATGATATTATATATGATATTATACTGGAATTATAATATACCTTTATATTATTATTATTCCATTCTATAAAATACGAAATTGAAATGAAAGTAGCGTTCATGCGTACGTAAGGCTTACCGTCTCCATGAACGGTGCATTTCATTTCTTACCTCTAAATGATTATGTAATATTATAAATGCATATATATACTGGATATATATGATATATAAGATATATACATCATTATTATAACTCTTTATATAATGGATACATGAACAACTTGTAATTATAAAGAGCATATTTTGACTCAAGTACCAATGATCGTTAAAATGACCGTTATTAAATAAAATAATTACATAGTGTTCATGACATGGTAATAAGTGATATAAAAGGAATAATGAACTTGAATAAGGTTATTAAGAAAGTAGAAATTTACTCAAGTTTATTATTCAGGACATTAAAGAACGATCGAGTCATGTCGGACCTGAGGTGTGGGACTTCGTCTCAATCTTCTTTAATTGAGGCATATTTTGTTTTATTCAAAACCTTCTTTTATACGGTGTATAAACCCCTTTGACTTTTACATTTATCCAAATGGAATCTTTTTTATACGAAGCGTTTACTAAATGAAAAAAGGGAATGTTTTTATCGTACGTATGCGGTGACAACGACTTCTCTACCGCCATGACCATTATTTGAGTTTCGGCTTCCTCTACAAGCCATACCTTTTTTTTAAAGAAAAATAAAAACCATGTTTTACTTTTCTTTTATTTTGGTATTGAAAATGGTTTTCATAATGTCTTTATATCAATGTGTTGTATTGATATCTTGTGATTGAAAGGTGGAAATGTTATGTTTCCTTTAAGCATGTTTTATGTGATACGATTATGTTGAGGTTCTTGGGCATTATTATGAAGACGGGGGGTTCCGTGTTAAACTAAGGGCGGGTGAGCCCGATATAGCTCTACAATGCATTGGGTAATGCGAAGGAGTGAAACCTTATGGTTTCTCCGAATAGATTTAGGGAATATACTGTGATGGGTATTCCAAACGTAACCAAGAGGGTTACTCCCTACGTAAGAATGTTATGAATGCCTCAAGTTACCTTTATGTCTTATGATTTCTATGATTTATTCATGATTTGATGAGGTATGTTAAAGTGCTTATGTTTTATGGGTAATGTATGATTTCATTCTTATGTATATATGTACCCATGTTTCCTTTCCATATTTTTATATCCCTTACTGAGCTTTTTATTCTCATCCCATGTTTTTTGAAATGTTTTTCACAGGTCAAAGGAAAGGTACATGATATGATGATAGTGTCAAGGAAGTGTCAAGAAAGATTCCATGTTTTATTTTAAATATGTTTCCAATGATGGGAAAGAAGAATACTATCCTTATGTAACCACTTTTTTTATATGTGGAATGTAATGCAAGTTTTATGATCTAATTCTCTAAAACTCTAAACCCGAAAAGATCCTCAATGTGCAATCTTGTAATAACTCAAGATTAAGTATGGTTTAAGGCCGGGGCCTTATAAATAAACAGATTTCTTCTTCATGGTATGTATCGTGAAACCAATAATTCCCCCAAAACATGTCAAAAATATTTTTCCTAGTCCCTCTCAAAAAACAAAAGATCCAAACTTTTACATTATTCTTTGTGAATTAGACACATTGGGATGCAATTCTCACCCTGAATTACTGGATATTATCATCGTTGGGTAAAAATCTATGGATGTTCCTCCCTGTGAGGAAGTTGTACAAAGTAGGGATCACCATATTCGAAAAGAAACCATACCATTAACTATTCTCAACCTATGGGTGGGAGAACTGATGATAATTCTTGGATGAGAAAGAAACATAGGGGATGGGGTAAACACATAGTGATTTGGGACTGATGATAGATCAATAAATTTGAACATGTCCAGCTAGTCCCTAATAAGAATATCATTGATGAAGTATAGATCACTACTCGCCTCCATGAAGTATATACTCATGGAATTCCATCTTGGGTAACTGATGCTTTCCTCACACCAGTTGTCATGCAAGAATGACACCTCCAATGTTCTGACGATCCATCAAGAATGGGCCTTGAGAAAGGTAATTATGGGAGATATCTCACAACATAAGGTGGAGGTTTGATAGTCCATATGAACCTCGTCCCTTATTTAATAGGTGTTCATAGATCGTTCTCACAAGATCTGCTACTACAACACCTCCCATTCCATTTTCACATGAATTTAGGTCAATTCGTCATTGAGACATTGATCATTGATACCACATTCATTGATAGGCCTCCCAAACATATACTAAGAGGCCTAATTCCTCCTTCCCTTAGATTGGGGGGGTCTGAGATAAAAACAGAAAAAATCATATCCATGCGTTGAATGAACCCATTGGGAAACTATGTGAATGTGAATTTTTTAAGTGGTAAATGATTTAAATGATAAATATTTACATAGGACTCTTTGTATGTGTCACACCATGGGTTATGTAAAAGATAAATAATTCCATGTACAAATATTTTAATGACAAAGGTATTTATAGAATAATAATTTAGGATGTTGATTACAACTTATGAAGAAGATATTAATTTCATGTTAATGGAGATATTTCTTCTAATAGCATAATCGAGATGCAGAAACACTCTTCTCCAAAATCTTAGGTTTCACAAAACATTGAGTTATACTAAAAAATAATACAATAATAATATAATTATCTAAAATTGTATTTAGCACCTAGCCATTAGAATGTAGGGAATGAATAATATCAACTAAATTTTGAAATATGGTTTTAACATGTATAAATGATGATTCATTAATTTCCATATTATTTATAAATGGGAATAAACACCAATTGAACATAATAGATCTATTTTTATGAAGTACTATTTAAAAGAGAATAATTTTTTCATATCACTCTTTATGGATTGTTATTTAATTAAAAATATAGGATATATAATAACTGTAATGTTTTAAATTAATTTTTTATGGTTTTTAGATATTATATAATAATAGATTATTTTTTTCAGATAAAAAATGTATTTTTTCTGAAAATGCAGTTTTAACACAACTAGACGGAGAACCATTTTTGAATCTAGTTTTTGACAACCTTATAAATTTTATTATTCAAAAAAATATTTTTCTATAGAATCAAAAAATCAAAATTTACTACGAGTGAAATTTTAGTAATTTTATGCTAAAGACCATTTTTAATGAATAGTGAAAAATACTACATTTTAATTCAAAACATCATTTGAATATAATTTATTTATATATAAATATTGTAATTTTAATTTATTTTAAATATTTAATTGGATTATATTTTAATAATTTAGTACAAATTTTTTCATTGTATGTAATTTAAATTTTAAATTTGACATAAATGGTTGTGAATATTTTTGTAGTTTTTACATCAAAAAATACATTTTTTCTATTTTCGCAATAGAAATTAATTTTTAATTAATTTCTGCAAGTTATGTGTTTTGAATTTGAAAAATGGATTCCATATTTGGAATCATGAGGTTGAAAGTTTATAAATAGGTAACTTTTATTTTTAGGCATTATAAATAGTATCTTGAGTAAATATTTCATTTATCATGGATAAAGGGTAAATATAGTAAATAAGAGTAAAAAATAATTTTATAATATTATTAAATTACCTTAAAATATGTATGAACCATATTTTCTTGTACATTTCCTTCCATGGGAATCATTAGGTTCATTTTGGGACCCCATGGAGCCACATGTAATGGAAAATGACATTTTATAAAAATTATTTTAATGTTATAGAAAATGAAACATAAACATATATCTTTTATTAAAACCATTTTTATATGGGATCATTAAAGTGATATTTTCTAAAATAATTGTAATTATTATTTTAATAAACTTTCCTACATCATGGTATTTTATTTATAATTTTTAGACATTAAATCAATAAATATAATAACTACACAATGATGATATAGTGATTGCCTGATTAATAAAGGATTTAAATAAATGATATTATAAATGTAAAATTAAATGTAAATCTATTATTTAAATGTCAACCATGATTTTATCGGATGTTAGTTACATGTTATATTTGTATCAATGATGTTTTTTCAAATCAATCTGGATGTTATGGAATTTTAAAATGTTATGATACGAATAATGTCAAAATTGACACAATTCATATTTTAAATGTAAAAACTTTTATTAAAAATTTTAATATTTGAAAAATATAATATTCCACCATATAGTTATCATATGTCACAAATTTTATTATTGACTCTTTATCAATATATTTTTTAGTCTTTGGTAACGATTTTTATTCGCGAGGTGAAAAATGAATGATTAGACTTCATGAGTAAAGAAAGGGTAAAATAAAAATGATCAGGAATAAAAAATGTCCAAAACCAATAATATTTTTTTGGAAGGTTTTATTTAGACTTATATTCATCTTATATTATTTTTTTAATTATTCTTTTTCCTTTTTAATCCCCAAAAAATTATAATAAATTAATACTTTCCAGATTTCCTAAAGAGAACATCCTCCCTTTTATAAAATTTAACCACCTATTAACCCATTTCCCTTTCAAGCCCATTGTATTTCCCAAACTATATTACAAGAAGTACCCAACATCCCCTTATTCCACTTAGATGCATTACCCTAGGAATGAGGATATTAAATAATTCTTTTTGGCTCAAATCAAAAAGATTTACAAATTTTAAGACGTAGCTTGTTCTATAAAATTTATTTACATTATTCTACTTCATCACTAAATATTCTATTTTTTCCTTGATTTCCAAAAAACACCAGTATCGTCAATATAATAGTCTGTTGTTGTGATTTTCATTCAAAATACACTTACAGTATCCTCCATCTAAGGTGTATAGAACATTCTTTTTCGGTAGGCGGGGAACAACTCCCTTACTAATCGATGATTGTTCAATATTCTCCTACAACCACTCATTATGTCATTTATGTTGGCACTATAATTATAAATAATATTTATGATATTTTTTCTATTCTTATTCTTTTGTTATTATAATTTCTAATATACCTTTATTCTTTTCATGTTTTATCAATACTATAATTTCATTTGAGAAAGTGCAGACTACCGCCCTATCAAAGTGATATGACTCATTCATTTTATCAATGGAATGTATAAAGGATACAATTAATGAAAACATGTAACATATAAAACATATATATTATATTTTAATTATAATATTTTTTTATAATTTAGTTCTCATTCCTTTTAAAATGTATAAAATGAAATGAAGGTAGCGTTCTTGCGTATGTACGGCTTACCATCTCCATGAATGATGCATATAATTTTATTCTGTCCAAATGTAATTGAATATTATAAATACAAAAATATTGGATATATGCATTGCTTAAATAATTAATAAAATTTTTATGATAATTGAATTTGGACAACATGGGCAATTTGTAATTATAAAATGTTCATTTTTTTCTATAGTTCAAATTATTGACAAAATGACATATATTAAATTAAATAATTATTTAATTATTTTAATGAGGTAATAAGTGATATGAATTATATAATAAACTTGAAAAGGCTCTAAATCAAGTATAAATTTACTTATGTTTAGTAATCATGAATAACAAGGAATATACGCGACTAGTAGGACTCAAGGTAAGTGAACCTTTCATTATCCTCTTCCAATAAATGACTGACTTGATATTATTAAATCTTAATTTTAAAATGTTTGGATATTTTATTCTTTTTCCATATTGATGTAAATTTTATTTACATGTGATGAGAGACCTCTTTCCCTCTCATCAACTCATTTTCTGAATTCTTTGTGATGCTGTATGGCTACAAAATTTTTGTAAGGGAACTTATTAACCCAATTTCATTTATTTGGGTTAAACATATACTACACGATTTTGTCATGATATTAATGTGTGTGAATAACAAATTATTGTTTTACACATTATATAAAATTATATTGTGTGTATTTATATTTTCTATACATAATTATTTCATTGGTTTATCATTAATCTAATTGTACAATCTTTGTAAGGGACTATGTCTAAATCTCATTTCATTGAGGCATACCATGATATTGTTAACAATTGATATCTTATAAGGGGTATATACAACCATTTTGACATTTATTATCATGAATTTCTATATTCTCATGATATTTATAGTTAAATTTTATATTATTCTTTAATGTTTTTTATTCAAGAGTTCCTCAATTGATAAATGATTCTTTAACTAAGAAATCATTTTAAATGTTTTAATGATTTAATCATATTAATAATTCCCTTTCATATCTATGTTTTAGAAATTATTTTAAAGATTTATTAATATTCATATGTGTTTTTTAATGTATAAATTCCTTTCAATATTTTCAGAGTGGTATGAGACACTTTGATTCTATCCTATTATTTTTGAATGTTTATAATGAACTGATTATTTCAATATCTTGAACTTATATAAGGTGAATGTAATGTGGAAATGTTATTTTTCATTTATGCTTGTTTTATTGTTATGAATATGTTATGGTTCCTAGGAAATGATTATATATTTAGGTGGTTCAATGATAATCTTATGGAATGTGATCCCGAGAAAGATCTACAATGCATTGGGTAATGTGATAGAGTTAAACATTATTGTTTATCCAAATAAAATTATAGAATATAATGTGATGGGTATTCCAAATGTAAATCCATTAAAGCAGTGAAAAATTCAATAAAAATATGATATGGATTCCACATGTTACCTTTATTATTTATTTTTTCTATGTGTAATTCATAAATTGTATATTTTCATGAGGTATGTTAAAGAGATTTTTTTTATGTATTAATTGACTAATATTTTTTGTCATTAGTTTATAACATTTTCTACGCCTTTTAGGATCATGTAATGTTTCTGGAATGGTTTTTATAGGGTATATAGGAGGGTAAGATAAAGGAATAATTCAATAATATTTATATCAACAATTGAATTTCTATTTTCTGTAAAGAGTATTTATTTTATGAAAAAATTGATATAGAGTAGAAGTGTCTACATTGTAATATTTGAGATATAATTTAATAGTTATAGACTAATTATCTAAAACTCTAAAAATGAATATATCCTCAATTGTAATTCTTTTTTTAACTCATTATTATGTAACGTTTTATGTATGGGGCCATATGGATGGTATCAGAGGCCGGTTTAAATGACTTTAGAGGTTAGGGTGTTATTTATGAATCATTGATATAACTATAAGGGTTATCATATTAGAATGTGTCATAGTTATTTTATATAAATTGAATGAGTTTTAGTTAACATGATTAATCATATCATAGTATTTACCATCATCATAAGAAAATATATGATGATTTTACTAATATAGTGGCACTGACAATTTTGGTTTTAGTAAATGGTGGGATCTAGCAGTCACCAAAGAAACAATGGATGTGATGAAAACTGTAATGGTTTTTTGAATAAGCATCTGAATAATACGGGGGAAGCAATGAAATCTCTTGTGGTTATTCTCAACAAACTATCTAGAGTCGTTATTTACCACTTGAACCTTTGTAGTTTTTTTAGGTATCATATATTCGAGAAATGAATCACAATATAATTTTAGGTAATAATCATAAATGTATGTATATTATAAAACATATGTGTCAAGGATGTGGAATGGAAAACATAATAAAATGTTTCATAGGGATGGTAAGTTGTTTAGATGTTGTAATTAAGGTCATAGAGAATTATCTTATCATGAAAAAAAAGAAGCAACTCATTGAACCTAGGAAATGGGGGAAGTTATCTCCGAAGGATCAAATGAATATTGTAAATGTGGTGTGCATGGTCATTATACAAAAATATTTCATACAATGAAGTTAGGGAATATGAGAAGTAGGATATTACGAATATATGATTACCAGTTCTTAATTCCATTCTAATTGAATATTTAGAGATTGAAAACGACTTATGAATGGAATGGATTATATCATAACCGATGTTTTGACATTATAGAATCTTATGATAACATTACTTAGTTTTTTTTTGGAATTAAGTATTGTGGAATAGTTTTGAAAATAATTCATAATGGATCTTGAAGGACATTTAATGAGTAAGAAGTATACTAATAAGAGATTCATGATTTAAGGTATATTTTAGGATGATGAAATGCTTATGTATTAAGGCTCTTTGTAAGATGATATTACATTGGAAGAAATTTTCTAGTATGTGTGACCGTAAAGTTTGATATGTTTGAATGTTATTAAGGAAGGAATTTACTTTTCTTTTGTTGACATTGTTGATCACCTTAGGGATTCATATTATCTTTTGTTTATGATTTAATAAATGGGTTTTAAATTTATGTATTCAAAATGAAAGGTTTTAGATAACCGTTGAGGGAAAAATAGGTTTTAGTTATTTTTGTGGAAATTATACTATTTTTGAAAATTATATATGAATGATATGTTTTTAGAAAGAGGATTACCAATATGACGGGTGCCAACCCATCAGGTGTGGCAAGGCCATAGAATCCAACCCACAACCAAAGGGTGATAAGGTCACATAGCCTACCGCTGGACAATATGAATTCCATTGTTATTATTACATATTTTTTTTTATTTTAATGATTTGATTGATCAAGAATAAGTTGATTTGGTATGTTATTTTTTTTATCAAATTTATTACTTTAATATAGGAAAATGATTTTGGGATTAAGTGATAAAGGATTTTTGGGAATACATTTTCTCTTTTTCGAACACTATATGCCTTTGGAAATTAGAATACATTGGGATTTCAATTGATGAGTAATGGTGGTATTTTATTTTATAAAAATTTATGTTTTTATAATGAACATATAGAGATTTGGGTTATTTAGTGAAATTATTAACCTATCATAGAGAATTTGTGATTAGGTTATTTACACATCAGTATGAGAATTTAAGAGTAGTCGATGATATTTGGTGATAAATGTTAGGATTTACTATAGAATACAATGTGATTAAAGTTTTCTGATTTTTGGGTTTCAATCTTAGTTTGGACATTATTGAAACGTTTTAAGGACAATTGTGTATTGAATGGTAATTGTTGAACTTTAGTTAATGTTTGTTGAATTTTGAATATTGAGATTATATTTTCTTTTTAAAAATGATTATCCATTTGGGGATTATATAATCTTGTACTAACCATTTTTTGTTTTGGTTAATGTCTAATTAAAGAGGAAATATATAGTACATCTTTTTGGATTATTTGATTCACTAGAAGTTTATTCAAGCGATTCCTATGTGAATATGTCATCGTGAATACTCAACTTTTGGATAAAAGATTAGTTTGTGGTAGAAATTTAGTAAAGGATAAAAGTTTACATGACAAGTAAGTATGTGTCCTTACATAATTAGTCAAGATATTAAATAAATTCCACAACATTTTGAAATGGAAAATAAAACAAAAAACTTTTTTCGTTTACTTTTCCTACCATGAAATCAAATACCATTTAACAAATTACCAGTTTGTTGTTTTTTCATGGTTATGTTTATCATGGTCATGTTTTATATCACTCTCCAACAGAACATGATGGTTAGATTTCTCTTTCATATCCATATATTAATGGAATCGTAGTTTGTGTTATCTCGTATGACCTTTAATCTTCTATTTATTTCTTTTAAAGTGATATTTTTATTGACTCTTTTTTTGATGGGGGAGTTTCAATGATATATTCGAGCATAATATTAAAATAGAGATGACACAATTACCAAAAGTGTGAAAGGATGTAACGACCATGTTATTTATAAAATAATAATTTTTGGTTTCTATTAATAATTATGAATTAGATATTAATTTTAAATTACTGGGGATTATTTTTCTAATAGCATACTTTACATGAAATGATTGTCTTCTCTAAAATCATACATTGCACACAACATTGAGTTATACTGAAAAATAATACTAAATTATTATTATTATTATTTTAAATGGTAGTTAATTCCATGCTGTTGGAATGAAGGGAATGTAATTTTTGAACTAAATTTTGAATTTTTGTCTAACCATGATAAAATGATGATTCAATGTTTAGAATTATTTTTAAAAATGTAAATAAAAACCAATTGAACATAATAGATGTGTTTTTAGGAAAACAAATTTAAATGAGAATTATTGTGTTTCCATATCACTCTTTATTTATTTTTATTTAATGAAAAATATATTATATATATTCATTTTAATATTTTGAATACATTTTATATGTTCTATAGATATTATATAAGAATAAATTAATTTATTTGGATAAAAAAAATATTTTTTTTAAATGCAGGTTTACCCACATTTGATGGCACGCCCAAGATAAATCATTTTTTGGACACATTAATATATTTTATTTGAAAAAATAAACTTATTATTTAGAATTATAATATCTAAATTTAAATATGTTAAAATTATGATATTTTTCTTATAATATACCTTTTTCAATAAATATTGAAAAATACAAAATTTTAATTCGAAACTGATTTTAAATATAATTTATTTATATTGTTATATTGTAAATTTAATTGTTTTTAAAGTTTAAATAGATTATATATTTATCATTTAACACAATTTTGGTCATTGGATGTAATTTCACTTTGAAATTGGTCATAAATGTATGTACATCTTTGTGTAGTTATTACTTCTTAAAAACACAGTTTTTGGGCATTGACAGCAGGAATTAATTTTAAATTATTTTATGCTACTTATGTTTTTTTAATTTGGAAAAATTGATTCTATATATGGAATAAGGAGTTTAAAATTGTATAAATAGGTAACAATTAATTTTAAACATTATGAATAGTAACCCAGGTAAGTATTTTATTTACAATGGTTAAAGGGTAAATATTGTAAATTAGGGTAATAATAATATTATTATAATTTTAAATTAGCTTAAAACATGTCCCAATATTTTAGGATGACACATTTTCGACCATGGGCATCCTAATGTCAATTTTGGGACCCCATGGAGCCACATGTATGTCAAAATGACATTATATAAAATTTAATTTAATGTTATGGAAAATGTAACAAAAACATATATCATTTTGTAAAAAAATATTTATATGGGGTTATATAAGGTATAATTTCGAAAATATACAATAATTAGAAAGCTAAAAAAATATATACATCGTGGTAGCTTATTTTTATTTTTTAAACCACAAATAAATAAATTTAATTGTGAAACGATGCTGATGTAGTGATTTCTTCATTAATAATTGATTCAAATAAATGATATTATAAATGTAAAAATATATTTAATTTTTTTATTTTGATGCCATACACGAATTTTTTTGAATATAGTTACATGTAATATTTATATTAATGATTTTTTCTCGAATCAATCATGTTGTTATGTATTTTTTAAAAGTCTGGATATAAATATTGTGAAAATGGACATAATTCATATTTAAAAATATAAAATATTTTATTAAATATTATAAAATTTCCAAAAAAAATTCAATATTTTTCAAAATATTTATAAAAATTCTCAAATATTATTAAGGACTCTTTATTTAGATATTTTTCATTTTTTGGTAACTATTTTGATTCTCAAAGTGTTTAATTCTTGATAAAATAGTTAGAGTAAAATAAGGAATAAATTAAAAAGATAAGGAGTAAAAAATATCCCAAACCTCAAAAATTATTATTTTGTGATTTTATTTAATTTTATATTCATCCTATCTTTGAATTTAATTAGTATTGGACATTTTTAAACTGAAAATATTTTATAATAAAAAATATATTCAAACCTTATTATGGATCCCATCTTCCATCTTATAAATGGCCACCACCACTAGCGCATTACACCCACCTCTCAAGCCCCTTGTCATGTCCAAAATCTACTCCATGAATATCTTAACATCCCCCTATTCCTCATAGAAGCATCCCCATAGGCATAAAAAAATGCATTTGGCTCATATCAAAGAGAGTTACATGTTTTAATAGGTAGTGTCTCCTCTAAAATTCCATTCCATTATTCGACCTATTGAATACCTAATATATTATTTTTCATTGACTACATAATAAAACTAGTATCATAAATATACTAGGTTTGTGTTATGATAAGTATTAAAACTATAATTACACACACCTAAATCAAATGTTTATTAAAAAAATTGTTTATGTGGACGAAGAACTACTGTCTCACGAAAGAATGATTGTTCAATATTCCCCATTCCACCTCTCATGATGGAAATTATGATGGAACTGTAATTATTTATATGATATTTATGATCTTTATTTTCCCTGAAATCTTCATCAATTATCATTTAAAACAATATTTTATGACTTTTAATTTTTTATAAATATGATAATTTCATTTGAGAAAGTGCAGACTACCGCCCCCTGAAAGTGATATGACACAATCACACTATGAATGTAATTTATAATGGATTGAATTAATGAAAATAAGAAAAATATATAATAAAGATATTATACAATAATTATTATATACCTATGCGACATTTAGTTTTCATTCCTTTAAAAATGAATGAAAATAAAAGTATCGTTCATCTGTACGTAGAGCATACAGTCTCCATGAACGGTGCATTTAATTTTCGTATATAAAAATTTTGTGGAATATTATAAATACATATATAATGGATATATATGATATTTAAATCATGAATACAATTATAAAGATGATTTAATTTTTACCACACTGAAAATTTGTAATTTTAACAAGTTCATTTTTTACCTAAGTACAAAATATCGTTAAAACCACTAATATTAACATAAATAATTATGTATTGTTTATTATATGGTAATAAGTCATATAAAAGGAATAATAAAATTAAAAAACTTTTTAATTCAAGGAGAAATTATCTTATGCCTATCAATCATGATAGACAAGGAACATACGTGACAAGTCAGACTCAATGGAAATGGTCTAGTCATCCTTCTCTTCTAGTCAACGACTTCTATTATGTTATTAATTTTTACATTTAAAATGTTGTCATATGTTTTTATATATCCTTATTTCTATACATTTTATTTTAATGTGATGAGGGACCCTTTTCTCTCTCCTTAACTCAATTTCTTATTTTTTTTATTTGACGTTGTTGCACTACCAAATTTTTATAAGGGAATATCTAACCCTAAATTGAATTCATTGGGTTAAACTTATAATTATTGATTATGTAATTATATTAATATTTTTGAATGACCTTTGATTTTTTAACACTTAATATAAACTTGTATTGTGTGAATTTATATTTTTCACACAAAATTATGTCATTGATTTATCCTTAATTAAAGGTACACTATTTGCAAGGGGCTACGTCGCAATATCCTTTCATTTAGGCATACCTTGATATTGTGGACATTTGTTATACTATAAGGTGTATATACAACCATTTTTAAATCTTATATCATGAATTTCAATATTCTCATGATATTTATAGTTTTTATTGTTGTTTGTGGATAATGATTTTTATTCAATAGTTTCTCAAGTGGTTAAGGATTCTATCATTAAAACATAATTTTAGATTTTTTTAATGATTCATTATTCTAAATACTTCTCTTTCATTTCCGTGTTTTTGAATTTATTTTAATTAATTATTTATATTGACATGATTTTTTAGTTTTCAGATTCCCTTCTAAATTATCAATGTGGTATGGGACACATTAATTCCAAACTATTCTTTTGTAATTGTTTAATGAATTGGTTATGTCATTATCCGGACCTAATAACTTGTTAATGAAATGTGGAAAGGTTATATTTCCTTTATAATTATTTAATATGATATTAATATGTTACGGTTCATGGTCATTGATTACATATTGGGGTGGTTCTGTGATGAACCTACGACTGCTGAGCCTGACATATCTCTCCAATTCTTTGGGTAACATGACAGAGGTAAACATTAATTTATCTCCTAAATGATTTAGGGAATATATTGTAATTAGATTTCCAAACATAACTCCATATGTATCTCTGAATGATATAGTGTAAGTATGATATGTATTCCAATGTTACCCTGATGTTTTTTGAATTCTAGGTGTTATAAAAAAATCATATGATTTCTTGAGTTATGTTATGGAGATTAGGTTTTGTATTTATTTATGGACTAATGTATTCATTCAATATTTTTTAATAATTACTGATATTTTTATGCTCATCCCAATTTTTTTAAATGACTTCATATGTTATAAGGAAGGGTAAGAGAAAGGAATAATTCATGATGATTTATATCACGAAAATAAATTATTTTTTCTTTTTTGATTTTTTATTTTATGATAAAAATGGATATTCGGTATAAGTTTCTACTTTTTAATATATGAGATTTAATATAATAGTTATGGAAAATTTACCTAAAAATCTAAACATAGAAATTCTACAACCTTAACTCTCGATTTAACTCATGATTATGAAATATTTTAAGGATGGGGCCTTACATATATCCTCTTTGGATTCATATTATATGGTACACCATAGGCAATGCTACCCCTTGAATGTATCTTGTTTAAGATCATTGTTGAAATGGTATGTTGAAAAAAATCCTTTGATCGCAATTCATGTCCAAATGATTATCTATCAAGATTCTCTTAGGACTCAAAGTGTAATTTAATGTTCCATGCACCTTGGTCATGCATCAAGGGGTCTGAAATTTTTTCTTACATGGAACTGTTGTAGTTGAGGATACATGATTGATTATTTGTCTTAGTCTTGGTAAGTGTGACACTTTTTCTTATATAGTGCTTCCATATTTAATTTTAGTTATTGGTTTAATAGAAATGCCGTGGGTGATGTGGCATATTGTGTATACATAGTGGTCATGTTTTTTATTTCCATATTCTTACTGATACCTTGTTACAGTATATTGAACAATGTTTTGTAGGTAGTCTTATTGGTCTATATATAGTACTTTTTAATATTCCATGGGAACATTACATGTATTTATTTCATAACTTTTATATATATTCCACTCTTCATTATGTTATATTTTGTGTCTCGGTTTTTTCATATATTAAATGGCTGTTGTCCTTTAGGGATTTTATCTTACACCCTGTTCATTCGACCATTGGTTACCTGTATAGAATATTTGGATGAAGGCATGGAATAGGGAAAACATCCACATTTTGATGATTAAAATTATGCCATGCTTAGCTGAAGGGAATCATAAGACTGAGCTAAATCTAATGATTCTATTGGGATATTGTGTATTTTCCTTTTTTTCATATTTTTATAAATGTATTGTACTGATTCTTTGTATTTTTTTGTTTATTTATAGTTACAATACTTGATTATCATTATATATGCGATTAATTTTGTAATATATTTTATATATTTATTTCATCTTGATGTTTATCTATTATATGATTTATTTTCTGCTTTATCTATTGTTACTATAATTATTACTTTAGAATTACTCTTTAATAAGAGGGAATAATATCCTCACTGAAACACCCAAGGTCCTCACTTGCAGTCATAATACATTGCTGTTTGGCGATCTATGCATGAGACCATGTGACATAAAATTAATGGGGAACCGTTCTATTGAATCTAGGTCTAGAATATTACATAATGTTTGTAATTAGATAAAGAAATCATATTCACCAAGGGAAACATGATATATATTCATCATAATAAGGTTGAGGGTGGGTTATGTACTTTCTCACCCTAGTTAATGAATTGAATTTTTTTATAATTATAAGTGTTAATCCACATTCAACGATATATTAGTGATCAAAATCACAATCACAGTCAATTGGTGATATGAGAATGGATGGTTGTGAATTATATCTCAGTGAACACTACATCGAATCCTTTTTGTGATTTATATTTGGTGTGATGATGGAAAACACCTCTATGAATTTTCACATTAAGGAGTGGGACCCTCACATATTTTAGACAACCATTATTACATAGATTTTTTTTATGTTTTCAATCAATAATGGATATTGATTTTCAAATGGTGGTGATTGGGAATTCTTTCTGTTATAGATTCCATGTAGTAGGATAGTTTAATGGAAATCATATTGAGATGTCGAATTTTATTATGTTCCATTATTCTTATCCCCCAAGTTATTTATATGTGTATTTGGTTTTCATAAGAGGATAAGGATAGATTAAAAATCACTAGTTACTTAATGGACATCATGGAGAGTTCTGATAGCGGAAGACGAATTTTCTCTCCCATATATAGCATATTGTGGGTTACTATGTGACATAAAGTATACTAATAAGGTTTATTATTGGCTTCCCCCTTCATGATACCATGGGTTCTTATGGATATTAACTGAGAGTGGTGTGGATTGGGGATTTGGGTACACCCACGATCTTATATCACTCCATTATTTGTGGGTAGCCTCTTATATTGATGGATTTGGTACTATCGAAGAAATATGTTGTGAAGGTTCTCGTATATATGTGATTATTTCATGATGATCCCACATGGTTGTGATGTTTCATTCATATTCCGATGGATAATATATTTCCATTCATCAATATAATCATTAGGTGAGGCATGAGGTCCTCTATCGGGTAGGTACTACATCAAAAAGAATGAATTCATTTGTGAGGCATGGTCCCTAGATATTTTTTTTGGGATATACATTACCATTATGGTAGTTGAATAGTGAGAATAATATTTATTCCAATATTTTTTAACTGCCTCGGATGGTCTGAATACCAAAATAAAGAATGATCCCTACCATTAAAACATGGGATTAATGGTATGGATATAATTGAATTAAATATATTTTTATTTTTTGTGATGTTAGGAACCTTTAGTTCATAGGGTACATTGGGTTTCTCTCATTTAGTATGTCCCTATTGTGGGTATATGATGTATTAGTGTGGATGCGCATTATGTTATGTATATCTCATTATTTAAGCAATGAACAGTCTTATTAGACCCTTTTTATATCCTATAATAGATAAAGTGGTTTATCAATTATAGTGGTATGGGACGTAGAAATCCTCCCTAAGATGATATGCGATACATCCATCCATAGGCCCACTATCCCACATGATAATTACATCACACTCAAGGTGTGATAACCCCCTTTTATGATAGAATATATATTATATTTTATTTTATAAGGTTCTTCAAATGGGTATTATGTTGGAAGAGGCTCTATTCTTTTAATAGTGATTTGTTCGAAAGTCCTACATAGCACATGTTGGATGGACAAATAGTTTTGTGGGTGCATATTATGTAGCTAGTGGTTTGGTGATCCCACTTTTTGAATAAGTTCTTCATGAAAATAATAATGGGGTTCAAATTTTTTATTTTTGGGGTTTTATCCTCACGAATAATGATGGAGATTAATAATTTCATTGATAGATGAGCCTAAGAGTGTTTTCAAATTATTATAATGAGTGGAGATTTTTTATTTACGTTATGATATTCATTTTTCATGTAATAATTGAACATAATGGTAATACCATTAGGGTTATCACTTATATTTTCCTATGATATAGGATTGTGGTTATACAAGTATGTAATAATCTTTTTTATATTTTTGGTGTGGCCTACTAAGAATTTTTATACAAAATATATCATAGAAATTATGGTCGAACATTATTTATATGTGTGGATAGTGCACATGATAAATAAAATATTAGTGAAAATGGATCTTGTGGTGATATTTTTTCCATTTCTAGTGGATCCTAGTAGGTTTCAATACTAGAAGTGGTCAAATAGAGGTAATATGAGGTAGTGATCTCCTTATTATTGGTCCCTTTAGGTCAGGTGAAATTCTGCGAAATCCATCCCCGTATTTTTTTCCATATTATAAGAATAATTAATTTTACATCCTTGTTATGTTTATAATTTTTTCATTCATATATAAATATCAATTTGATATGTTATAATATTCCGTAGTGGATTTTTATTATTTATTGGTGATGTATATATACTATAGGATGTATAATATGAGAACTATTATATATTTATTATTCTTTATTATGGCCAGTGACCATAACCAAGAATGATTAATCTGAAAACGGGATAACACATTTATCCTACCACAAATCAAGGTGGGGATACACTGTGTCGGTGAATTTTATATTAAGAGTATTCATGAATTTAACTATTTTTTAAAATGTTATACACCAAAATTTTCATTGTACATAATCATAAATCTTACATTTTCATATAATTGATTTTTTTAATTATGTCTACGAAGAATATAAATTTTCCATAGTTGTTGCGGAACAAATATTTAGTGAGATTCATCTCAAGGTAGAGAATATTTTCATATCAAAATTCATTAATGTATAATGTGGTACCGAAAATGGGATTTTTGAAGTTAGTAATTATATGATTATTGGAAAAACGATTCTTATTAAAATTAAAATTTTTAGTCTAATAAAATCATGATATTTCATAGATTACTCCATGATACATTAATGATTATTTTGATGGTAATTTCAAACCATTCTTATGATCATAAATATAATCAATATGTACAAATTACTTATAAATAAATTAGTTATTTTATGTTAATATTTTTTAATGTCAACATTGTATATGTGGATGTTTATAAACAAGATACATCATTGATCAAATCATGTGTAATATTACTATTCCATTATGTTTGTATCAATATAACAGTTGAAATATATATAGTTAAATTGAATTCATAGATATTGAAAGAGTATCTACATGCTATTATTCTATGATATATAACTAGAATTCATTTGAGCTACTGGTATACCCGTCACGATGTGGAATTCACCATCACTACTATAATTCCCATACTGTATCAAAGATAGATCCATTTAACATGATTCATTTTTTGGAAGGAAATCATGTAATAAGAACCATTAAACCACATCGTTCATTGATTTTGTCAAATTTAATTTCTCAAATCTATTAAAAATGCCCATAATACTAAATTATTATATGTTATTCTATCATAAATTCATCATATATATAGTTATAACACCATAAAATTTATGGGTTTAATGTTTGTATTTGACTCCCGTAGATAATATATTACTGTGTAATGGTTATGTCTATTGAAAATTTTATCTGGAAATAGGGTTATTACTCCCTTTAAAAAAATTGGATATACTGTATACAAAAAAAATGAAAACGTAAAGGGGTGTAAAGAGTAGACAAAGGATCATTATTTTATAAACTAATTTATAAATATCTTATCTTCTTATTTATATTATTTATTTTCATTTGAGGTTCAAATTATTTCAATTCTCCCTCTATGAACTCTATAGGATCAACATCTTGGATTGTACTATTGTATGATAGATTAATATATTTTGGAAATATTTTTTTTAATTTTATAAAACAAAATAGTCTAACGAAAAACCATTATTGTTGGAATGTTAATGTTAAAATGATAGTTAAATTACTTATAATGAACCATTTTTAATGGGAAAGATGGTAATTATTGGGATTATATGACAGAATACTTCTAGAAGAAATTATACACCATTCATTGACCAATAATATCATAGCCTTATAAATTACCCATGGTGGACACTAATCCAGTAAGTAGAAGTGATGTAATTATGTATGTTATTAATTATTTGATCTTGAATGTTATATATTGTGTTATTATTATAAATATTTTTATTCATGTAATTACTAAGAAAATAGATCATGAACTTAAAAAAAATCATGTTACTGATTATTCTATATAAAACAGAACATATATTAACTATGAATGTTCTGATATGAGTAATGAGACTCCAATATGGGAGACTATGCGATCATCAACTAAATTATTTATATATTAAAAATAATTTTGAATATTATGATTTCACCTAGATCAGAATTTTGAAATACATCTATGGTTCAAATAGATATTATATCACTTACACTGATGTGGTGAACCATGCTTTTTTTTATTATTATAAACATTTCTCTAGAATTCACACTTGGTGAACACATTTATTTATATATGCAATAAGAATTATATTTAATGATTATTTCTAAAAAACACACTACCAAACATCATATGTAACATTAAAATCAATAAATTTTGTTTCATTTTCAAAATCTTATTTTTGGGAAATATAGATATGAGGATGTTGATGTATCTTATCCGGTAAAATGTGTATAAAATTTAATTAATTGATATTTTTTTTTTAAAAAATATTTTTAAAAAAATCTCATAATAGGAATGAATATATTAAATAATTCCGGATAGTAACTAAAAAAATGTTAGATATTATTGTCCAAATATAGTTTTTTTATTCTATTACTAAATAATATTTTTATAAATATTTTTTTTGATGAGAATTAAAAATTTTAAAATCTAATAATGGGTGTTATTATAATATTTTAGTTGTATAAGGAAGTAGAAATATGTAATAATAATCACGTTGGAGTAATAAATTTTCTTTCTCGAGAAAATACAACGAAAATGAAGGTAATATATAGTACAACTAAGAATGATTGTTATGATTTGGATTTATTTCATTGTTGAATGACTAGCAAAAGAAAGAAATTGAATGTTTTAAGGATATGTTGTGAAATATTATTTGGGGAAGAGATTTTTTTCCATGATGAGTTTAATGATGATGATTATAACCTTTGAGGAATTTATGCGAATGATTCATTAAATTAATGATTAACAGATAGTTTTTTTATTTATAACCAATTAATAATTTTTTTATTATGATTCCTATAAAACCTAATGATTTTCTTTAAAAAAAATATTTTTTTCTTATGTAAAAAATGATGAATAATTTTAAATATTACATTTCATGAAATAATATTTTTATTTGGCATTATTTTAATGAAATTAAATTTATATAATTTGGTAAATATCAATAAATTAATTTTTTTTACTATTCAATTCTTTGAAGTCATATATGATTAGATATAAGGGATTTCAAAAAAAATTATTTTATATAATTTTTTTATAAAATTATTTACATTTTTCTATTATAGAACATTATTACAATTATATTAATAATATTAAATATATTAACATGAAATATTAATAATTTATGAATGATAAAAAATATCATTTGTATGAATTGATTTAATTATTGACTTTGTGGAATGGTAAATTTAATATTTACATAGTATTATACTGATATATTTTAAACATAAATATTTGAAACTCACATTATATAAAAATTATGTACTCATGGTCCAACAAATTATCAATTCACTATTACATATGTTGGAAGGTATGCCTGTATTCCAAACCCCTATCTCGGCATATTGATCATCATTGAGTTTTTGTGATGGTTTCCAAAATATTTGGGATAGCATAGTGCTTGTAGAGAACACCATTGTATGTCCATGGGTCTAGTTGGTGATGCCACAAGTCGACAATATGGTGAGTCCAATAGAAAAACCCACTACTCTCATCTATCTTGTCTATGGGACGCATTAACTAATATAGAATCGTAGATATAGAACAAAATCTAGTGTGGGACTCATTAGTGTTGGTATTGTTCACTCATATTAAAATATTTGTTTCAAATCTGGTTATCTAATCAATTTCTTATTTTCTATCTGATAACCTATTTTGTTGTCATCTTCAATCTCTTATCCAAGAAAATATGGCACCATCACTTTCATCCCTTCTAACCATGAACCCCATCATTGACTATAAATAGAACCCATCTCAATTATGACAAATAACAAATAAGGATCATCATAATATAAAAAACTAGTTCAACTGATTTATAAAATATATAATATGAAGATTCATGATGAAGCTATAAAAAACAAGATCCAAAATGACATGTGTATGAATATATATATGGTTAAAATATTTTGTTTCAATCCCAATGTCTAGAGTAGCACATACTGGATTCATTAGGTCTACTACTATAGTTTTAGAAATATATATGTATATATATGTATATATTATCTATCTTTATCTATGATTTATTTGTATAATAGAGAAATCTAAATTATCTCATTTGGATTTTAGTATGATATTCAATTGATGAGATTCATAAATAAATAAAGAAATAAATATTAAATATTTTTATTATTTATAAAATATTTAGACATATCCATTGATTTATATATATGAGGATTCATCAATATTAATATATAATCACATAAATGTACATTGATTCTTTCTATACAATAACATAATGAAATATATATATATATATATATATATTTATATGGCTGAGTAAATAACCTTTATAATGTCTTACCCTCACTAAAAAAACTCCCATCATCTAGATTCTCTATCTCTATCTCCCACTCCCTATATTCCAATTCAGTTATTATTTTATATATGCATTTTTTTATTCTGGAATATCAAATCATATGTACATAAATAGAATTAGGTAATGGAATATTGTTTCAAAGTCTAAATGAAATATTTATTTTTTTAAAAACAATAATGGTTATTTTTTATAAATGTATAACTTGTTTAATTTGAAAATAATTTATTGAAATAAAATTATATTACAAACCATCTATAAAGAGAATTTTAAATGGGTTTTTAATATCAATATTCAAATATACAATGTTTTTTATGAAAAGAGCATTATCTATCTCAAGTATGGTTCTTTAAAGACAAATTATATCATTTTATGATAAAATTGATCTTTTATTTCAATGAATTTCATTATTAATGTTAGTTTATGTCCTTATATGATAATTTTCATTAACAATACTACTATATAAATAAAAATAATTTGTTTATGTTTAATTTCAAATATTTTTTTGGAAAATTTTTCTTATGGTATAGATTTATTGTAAAATCATGTATTCATACTAACCATTATGATGGTTACAAAACATATTTTTTCAGAAAAAAATAATTATATAAAATTATTTTATTAGTTGACAATAATTAATGTATGTTTTTTATTAGTTTTTAAATTTGTACAAATTTAAAATTAAAAAAATAAATAAAACTATTAATATATAATTCAGTACATGTTTTTACAATTATATAATCTATAATGGGGTCATATCATGTCCTCAAGGGGATTCTATCCTAAATGTAATACCATTAGTTGTCTCATAGATTTCATATGGGTTTCCAAATATAATTTTATTAATGAAAGGTTTTTATTTTCAAAAGACTATAAATGGTGAAATGATTGTTAATTATAAATGATAGTAATATTTAAAGTATGAATGTTTCAAAAATTTTATACTGTTTAATGAATTTAAAAAATAATTTTACATTATATATGTATAAATTTTTTTTATTTCTGAAAAATGGTTAAGGGGAAAAATTAATTTGTATTATAACTGAAAAAAATTTATATAGTTTTATAATTTTTTAATGAATCATATTTTTTATTGATTTTTATGTGACATAATGAGTAATATTATTCTCACACTATGTTTTAAATATTTTAATGGGATGAGTAATAATTTCAATGTTCATTTGTACATTTTAAGTGAAATAGATTGTGATTCCAAATAAATCATTATTACTTAAAAATCGTCTAAAAAATGATTATTTGAAAACAATTTTCCTATTCGTAAAAAAATACGTAGAAAATATATGTAGGTATGTAAATGAATTTTTATCATTTAGTATGTAATGAATCCTGTTTAAACATTGAATGTGGAGTTATCAGTTTAGGGTTTTTATAATTCCAATGAAAGTGATGGTTTTAAAACATTGGATATTAATTTTTTATTGAGGTTAATTTATTATATAGGGGTTTAATTTTGAGTAAAATGATATTTAAGTTACACTAATGTTTATATATAATTTTTTGAAATCTACTTTTTATTAATCTAAAGAAGGACAATCATAATTCCCTTATGCACGGTCAAATAACTAAATGAAAGAAATTCACATATGGGGGATCAAATGCAGCCTTAAAATAATTAAATAATATCCTTATTTTAATTAATGTTTAATAAATAATTTTTTTAACCTACTAAAACATTATTTATTATAATATTTTATAAAGCCAAATTTTTTTCATAAAAAATATTTCTTGATTAAGTATAAAATATTTAAATACAAATATATCATGGTAAAAAAATAGTATATATATGTAGGAATATGTTTATTATAATATAGATATTTTTATGGTAAAATTAATAATAAATCAATTTTGAAATAATTATGTACCATAATGTCATAAGTGGATTAATTTAATTATTTTTGAGAATAAATACTTAATAATATCATTTTATGATGATTTTTTTATAAAATATTATTACTACGATATTAATATTAGTAATAATATAATAAAAATCACCTCTTGTTCTTTAATTGATTCGCTTATATATATATATATATATATTCAGATGACATATGATCACTACCTATTTTTAAAAATATAACGAGGAAGGGTAATTTTTTTCAATGTAGCAAATTCATTTTTATTTCTTAAATATTATTCTATGTTAGGTGGTTTTGCTTATATATTTAATTAAATATTTAATATAAAACAATCTATTTGAAAATATATATATTTTTGAAACACTTAATGAAATATGGTTGGAATTTTTTGGAATTTCTATATTCATGTTTAGTAGGTTATTTTCTAAAATATTTGCATTATCTATCTCATGCATTATTTTTTAATGATACAGTCTACCATTTTATGATAAAATATTGTTATGTATAAATTGATTTCGTATATAACATTAGTTATGTTAATATATTATAATTAACATTAACATTCAATGCATAATTATAAATGTAATATTAATACTTTTATTTTCTAATGTGACTATGAAATCCACCTTGAATATTTGGATTACATCTAAAATTATTGACTTCTCACTACCATATTGATGTTTTTTTAATAATATCATTACATAATGTTTTAATTAATAAAAAATTATTTTAGTTTTTTAGTATAATTTATTTTATCCATTTATATGGTTTTAATGGGTTTAAAATGAGAAAGTAAGACACGATAAATGTTTTTCTAAAAATAAAATATTGTACTAGGGTATATAATGTTTTGATTAGAAATTGGGTGATCCCATAGCCTCAAGGGTATGATATCCTAATATTTATATTTTTATTGTAATAGTGGTTTTCATGTAGTTTTCCAAGTAATTTTTTAATGAATAAAATATTAATTTTTAATATTTTTAATGTAACCCCATATTTATTTTATATTTTATCAATTTTTTAATTAAATTTGTTTTCAAAATATTATACCAACTAATTGATTTTGAAATTTATTTTCCTATATTTTTATCTATAATACAAAGATTTATTATTTTGTAAAAATTTTGTTGAAAAGTAAATATATTTGTATTTAAGTGGAATAAATGATTTTCAATTGGGTTTTATTATTTTTCAATGAGAAAGTATTTTAATGTAATTTAATCACCACATTAAGAAATTTTATTCTCCCCATAATATATAAATATTTTTTCCATATGCTTACTATTAATTCCCAAATGTTTTAGCTTCATTAAATTAAATTGTATGTGTGGAGCCAAATTTTTGTTTTAACATTGAAAAATAATGTAAACTCTAATTAATTGTACATAATTTTCCCAATCATCCAAATCTACATCCAGAAAAGATATATAGGTATGTAATGGACAATATGTTATTTATATTTATTACAAAAATTATATATAATGTTTTTATACTGATCTAGATCTTCTGGTTATGAGATATTATAATGGTAAATTTTTTTGATATTTATGAAATTAATAATTGAAAATTGTATTGGAAATTAATTTTAATATTTTTAAAAGGTAGAATCAAAATTTATATGTTTTTTAGATATATTATATTAGGAAATTATAACAGGGAATACTCTCATAGGGTTTCACAATCATTGGGAGAAACAAAATAATAATTTTTTTTTTATTTTTTAAGATCTTTAACTTTTATATTTTTTTAAATTTTTGTAAGTGTACATAAAAAATAGCTTTCCTACTCATATTGATCCCCAATTTTACTAGGTACAATTTTTTTTAATTGATGGTTTTTTAATAATGATTAGTTATTTTTAATATGGAAAATATATTATATATAAAATGTGTTGTCTATATATATGATTGGATACTAATTATTTCTAATTTTATACAACAATTATTATGGATGTAATATCAACATTAGAAATAAATAAAAAGGAAATGTAAATTAATTTTGGAATATTAGAATATCAAATTCAATAATTAGTAGTAATGCTCTATATTGATGGGTTATAGTATCAATTGATAAGAATTTTTCAATTGTTGGATGTTTTTATTTATTTTTACTTTGATATTCGTAAATTCATTATTTTCAAAGATGATTATATAATTTTTATTATAAATAAAAAGGGAATAATTCTTCAATTTAATGTGTTAAACTAATAGTTACACATATAATGTGAATTTATTCTATATAAATAAATAGTATCATTTTATGATATGAGTCTTGGTCATACAAATTTCATGATTCATTATAAATTTTCAAAATAAATAAATGATATTATAGATTATTGAATATAAAATGGAAAATATTCATGTATTGTATTTATTTATTAAAGTGATGAAAAATACAAAATCATTTCTATTGACTAAGAAAATTAAAACTGTCACACCACATTTACTTTATCCTCATTATTTTATGACACATACTTAGACTATTAGACACATACTTAGACTATTAGACCCATAGGAATGTATTATATTTTATTAATTTGGATGAAAACATTATATTTACATTGGTATATTTTATAACTCATATAAGTGAAAAATAATATTAGTTTTCATTTTCGATTGTTAATGTTTAATTGATTTTTTATATTTGAAGGGATATATAAGGAGAATTTTTGATTGGGTAATTTGAGAAAATATCTATTATGTGGTTATTCTGATAATATTTTCACACTAAATACTGCATAAAAATGGTTTCATAGAAATAAAGTTCATAACACATATAGAAATGGAATAGAGGACAATATGTTTCAATGGTGACGAATATATTTATTTCTATTATATATTAATATATATTCTTATGACTAAAATAAAATTATTATCCCACCTACAAAAAAGAATACTCAATATGATTTATGGAATTGAAATAAACTAAATGTTTATTGCTTAAGTTTTTTCATTATAATGTATTTTTTATAAAAGAACTGGGGATGGTTAGAACATTTCTTTCAAAATATTACAGAATAATGTTTTTGTGATATTATACAATACGTATAATAAAATTATCATAATATATGAAATATTATTGATTCGAGTCTTTTCATGTTATTTGTTTTTAGGAAGGATTCTATATATATGATAAATGAAAATGATCACTTTGAAAAATATTATTTATAAATAAATTTTTCAAAAGATCATACTTGAGGGGGTGATTAACTAATTGGGCTAAAACCTCTATCTATTCAAAAAATGATTTCAAGGAGACACCAAGTTTTCTATATAGAAATAGTGATCAGAAATATTGATTCTTGAATTAAAACTATAATTCTAGTAATATGTTTTCTTCAAATTCAATTTTAATTACGTTGATTTTTTTAATGATGTCATATTATCCATAAAAGAATATAATTGGATTTAGGACCTATGGGAAGAGATTATTAATTTTAAATAAATGACGTTTTGGATTTTTTTTTGTGATTCACCAGACCCACACCACTATACCTGGTTCTATATGAACATGAATTACAAATAATCATTGATTCCATCTTTAAAATCTCATATTTTAATTCATATATTTATGAAATCAATAGTGATTTTTGAATAATATACAATAAAATGATAAATTATGGTTAAATGAGTGAGATAATGGTGACACGTACTCAACCAATAAAGCCCATTATTTTATAAACTGATGTTTATATATTCCATTATAAATAATAATCTACATAATTCAAAAGGTTTTTTATATTTCTTCCTTAAATTCACTCACATGTGTTATCCATCTATAAATATCCCATGTACAACATTTGTTCAAAAAAATTTCAATGTAATCAAGATAAATGAGGTGATATAAATATATTAGTAAAGGAAACATACAACATATGTAAAAATGGAATAAAAATGGAATCACTATTATAGAAGTAATAATGTAAATACATTAATCCACAATAAAACTGATTCATATATCATTCTCTATCCATGATAATAAATAGATATCAATGAAATTGATCTCAATCTAATGTAATGAATAATTATAGACAATGATTATTTTTATGAAGGCCACATTTTAATATATTACCCCTTTATTGGAAGAAGTACACACAAATACTAAATTAGATTTGTGTCATGATAAATATCTATAAAGCTATGGTATATATATTTTTGGTCCATGGTCGTCACATAATTAATTCAAATATATTCGTCATAATAATATATCGTACTGTATAAATGATTACGGAAATAACCTGTTACAAAATAAAAATAAATAAATCTATATATTGAATAATTTTAAGTCATAATACATGATCAACCTACATAAAATATCAATAATCACATAAAATATGAATTATTTTCCCATTTACAACAATAGGGATATCAAGGTCATAAACCATTAATAGAATGTAGTCTCTGGTTAACAAATTCATATTTACCATCCAAATAATCATTAATATGGTCATACAACATACATAATGAAAATAAATTTCTCCATATTAATAGAAAAACATTCATTCTATATAAATTTCATCATATATAACATAAATGAAAATAATATTTCCACATATAGAGAAATTAGAATACATATTTCTAAATAGAATAATAACATGATCATTATTTTTAAAAAGAAATATGGTGAATTTTACTATGATAATATAACCCTTTTGTAATAATGAAAACATATAAGGGTGTTGACATCAAGGAAAAAAGTCCTCACATAATAATTCATCGAACAATGTCACAAAAACAAATTATTTAATCACATGTGTTTAGTCCTCCAAAAGGTAAATATATATTTTAGTAGATAATTTGTGGTCTATATTACAATTAGGGTAGATTCTTAAGAAACAAAATTTATTTTTAAATGAATTCATGAATTATAATTTAGAAAAAAATTAAAATTTTCATATAATAAAATAGTACATTTCACCTTCAAATGTAATTTAGTAAAAAGGTGATTTAAATGATTTTTAATACCATTTAATTTGTAAATAATCAATCATATTTAATCATTGAATTATGATATTTTTATATTTTAGAAAATACGAGAGGAGAAAAAGAACCATTATTAATTAAATGTGATCCTCTATTTGTTATTTTCCAAATATTGTTTTTCAAATATAAAATTTTAAAAACAGTGTCAAACAATTAGTTATTATGAAGACATATTTTCCCCATAGAGGAATAAAAATACTATATAATAAATTGTTATGGTGGGAGAAATGAAACATAGAAGAAAAAAATCTTGACTAAACAATATATCTTAATATAATGAGACATTGGTTATAAATATCCCATAAGAGAAAAATAATCTAAGAGGAAAGAAAAATTTTAAAAGTGGATTTATTATTTATAATAGAAACAATGAAATAATAATGTCTAATATGTAAAACTATTGAGTTTACCTAACTAATATGATATAAATTTATTTGATGAATCACAACTCAATGATTATTTTTTTCCCAAATTCCCTTACGAATTTGGTAACACCTTATTTAAAATATATTTTAAGAATTGAATTTTATTTATCGTAGTATTTTATATCATTTAAAATGAAAATTTTTTAAAAATGAAAGTATAATAAATAAATTATCCCTCTAAAAGGGATTTTGGTTGTTAACATGAAACAGGTCTCACAGAAACATAATTGAGGCCTTGAAAATTCATTCAGTTTCAGTAACTCTTTACTCAAATCACATTGAATAGGAGGTATCATATTTGAAAATAAAGTGACATAATAAAAATATAATTTGGATATTATATCTAATATATGAATTATATATATATATATATATCATCAAAAAAGTAAATGCATAATAGATATCATATGTCTGATATAGTTAGTTGAGAAAAAATTTCTTCCCTGGTCTGGAAATTATCTTCACATGCACCAAATGTTAAAAATAATTTAATTATTTTCCTAAAAAATATAAATTAATGAAACTCATTTATAAATATATCTATAGAACCCTATAATTTTAGGAGTAATAATATGTTCGATGATGTATAAAATAGACAATATCAAGTCTAAACGAACCATTAAATTAGACTATTTAAAAATGAAAATTATAAACAAGTTGATATATTGGATTTCATAATTAGGATTACATAGTTTATGAAGTATATATAAATGTATTATTTTATATAAATATATTAGAGAACTTATTTAATTATTCAATCATCTATTATTTATGTAATTTTATTAATCAATTTTTTTTATCAAACTCATTATTTATTTCTTTTTATATGAATACAAAATAAAAATTTATGAATTATATATAAATATTATTAAGTAAAATTGAAATAATTTTTAAATTAAGGTATAAAAATTAAATTTTGTTGAAATAATTTCCTTTCTCTGAAATGGTTTATTTTTGAAAAAAAATTTAAAATTAAAATTGTTCAAATAATATAATTTCTTTATATTAAATCATGTAATAGAAAAAGTCACAGAATATCATGGTTCTGTTTCTAAAGTTACATATTCCTATTTTATTTATAATAATCTAATTAATTTCATTTAACTAATAAAATTTAATTATTTTTACATGTTATTAGTGGTTATATACTCAGTTTTGTGATAATTTATTTTATATTATTAATGATTATCCATTTTAAATAAATAAAAATATAATATAATAATGAAATATTTATTTTATGTGTATAAAATATGATTTTATTTATATCAATTTAAATTCATATTAAGATCATTTATTTTTCATGATTTATTAAATGATCATCTATTTCTTAAAAATTTATTATATGAATAACAAATTTTGACCGCATCTTGCCGGTATTATTTTTAATTTTGTTTAAAACATATTTTAACTGATTATTGAAAAATATATTCCATCCTTATAATCAAATTAATTAATATTAATTAATAATTTAAACCTAATTAATTTACATTATTATTATAAAATATCATCCATAATGGTAATATGGAGAATCTAGATAACTGTTTTGAAAATATAGTTATAAGGCCATAATTATACAACATTAACCAAATTAGACTAATATGTATCAAAACACATCAACATAATGGGGTTATTTAACTTTTTATGGGATACCATTCCATTATTTCTACCTTTATAAAAGTTTATTTTGTGAAAAAGAAAAATTTTTATAATCTAGTTTTTAATAAACCATTATGTGTTTGAATGGGAAATAAGAAAGTTACGGATGAAAAATAATGGTAATTTTTTTATTATAAAATTTTTATCAAGATTTTTTAAATTTAAAATTATTAACAATAATATAATTACATTTTGTTCTTAATCAACCCCGACATTTGATTTTATAAAAATGAGAAGACCACTCTGCAAAGTCAAATGCATTCAATTTTGAAAAATAAATAATTACTATAACTGTTTAATGAGTTGAAATTTAAATTTTTACTTCTGAAGGAAATTAGTAAGATGATCTAGAATATTACTAGATCACATAAGATAATTTCCATTTTCACCATTTTTGTAATGCCCATCCTCAAATGAATTGGCCTCCCCATTGACATCTGTTAGGATTCAATCAAGGTAAGAGAGAAAATACATGAAAATAATCTATCGAGTAGACAAATTACAAGACTCTTGAGAAATTCATGCTCTGATAGATTGAATAATATAGTTGGAGTCTATTTCCAACCATTGATTATTCTTGCGAATATTAATGTCTTGATTAATCATTATGATGACACACAATATTTCAACCTCAATAGAATAATAATCACAACAAGAACCATGAATACATCATAATACATACCCATACTAAACATTTAAAAGAGTTCAATAACCCACTATAACCAGATTTTTTCTTAATGAATCATCATTATTTATTTATATCCTTATTACAAAAAAAATCCAAAATCCATCAAACATTCTATATAGAGTTTGGAAGTAAGATTACTTATAATACTTTTAATGATGGAGTGATAATGAATTATTATCTAGAAATAAAAACATTGACTTTTTTTCATTAATTATTGTATCAAAAAATTGATAAAATGTATCATGTTTCCTGAAATTATCCTTTTCCTGAATGTAATTATTGCAAGAATTCATGATAATTAAGATCAATTCCGTAGATTCAATCTCATAAAGAGTTATAAGATTAGGTTGGTGTGATATATCTATCCTCCCCCTAATTAATTATTTATTATATGTGATAGGAGGGAGTTGTGTCTTAAATATGTCTGAATGGGACCTCCACATTAATGATGAAATAGGAAAACATTGAAACTAAAAGTTAATGTCATCTATCTGTTGATGATATAGGGAACATGCAGTAAAAATAGATATTCCATATATCTTTATATATTGATCAATAGGATGTTTCCCACATATTATCCAAAAATATGAATAGATCTGTAGGGTTGGATTGATAACTTTCTAATCATTCTATGTGATTTAAAATACACCTTATATAAAATATTGAATGTGATATAATTTTTTAGAGGAAAGTATTACATTTCCAATATATTTCCACACATAGAAATAATGTCACAATAATAAATTGGAGATATATGTAGTGGCCATAATGTTATCAGGAAGATCATCCATGATATTCAATCTGTCATTAATTTAGAGTTAAAAATACTCCTTTGCTTCATCAATAATGTGTTATCAACCACTGTTTCACCGGTCCTGTAACATCTATGGTATTATAGAAAAAAAATTATATCTATTAATATTTATGAGTATGTTATTAATTTTATGTTAAAAGAGACTATTTTTCTAATATAATACTCAACACACAACAATGGGGTTCCCCGAAATCTTACATTTCACACAACATTGAGATATACTAAAAAAAATACAACAATAATATTATTATTTCAAATAATTGTAATTGTCTAGTTGTTTTATTAGCGGGATTGAATTAAACTAACTGAAATATTTTTACCCGTGTTTTTTAGTAGTTTTTAAATTTTCCCAAAAAAATTTAGAGGCATCACATGATAATGAATGTAATTTTAAGCATAAAATACTCTAATATTTTTAAAAGAAAATTTTACCACCATTTGATGTAGAAAACACATTAAATATTTTCTTTTCACTATTATATGTTAGATATTATAACATGAAATTATTATTTTGAATATGGACTTCAAAATTTACATTGGATTGTATTTTGGTATTTTTCTAACAAAATCCATATGTTAATGAATAGTGAAAAAATATGTATTTTAATTCAAAAATGTATTTAAATGTAAATAATTTATATAGAAATGTTGTTCTTTGATTTTATATTAATGTTTAATTTCATTATGTTTTTATAAATTTATTAAATTTATTTCATTATAGGTAATTTAACTTTTAAATTAGACATAGAATGATGTCAATCTTTTTGTAGATTTTACTTCTCAGGAACCCAATTTTTTATATTGTCATTGGGAACAAATTTTTAATTAATTACCAAAATTTCTATGTATTCAATTTTTAAAAGTGGATTTCATATTTTAAATCATATTTTCGAAATTTTTTAAATAGGTACCTTTTATTTTTGGACATTATGAATAGTTACTTAAATTATTATTTTTATTTACCATGGTTAAGGGTAAATAATGTTAATAAGGGTGAAAATATTATTATAATAATCTAAAACTATAGAAAATTGCGTACTAATCATAATGGATGTGTCATGGCAGACCACGAAAATCCTTAGGCAGAAATATTGGTGTTTGGGTGACACATGGTTATGAGAATGACATTGTATAATAATTTATTTAATGTAAAGTGAAATATCATACTTGCATTAATCAATTTAATAAAACAATTTTATGGTGGGGTTATATAATTAATTTCATTGAATATAAATAGTTATTAGAATGATAAAAAATTACAACATCATGGTAATTTCTTATAAATTTTATACATTAACTAAATTTATTTATTTTTGACAGGATAAAAATGTAGTGAATATCTTATTAACAATTGATTCAAATAAATGATATTATAATCCTAAAAATTTTAATTGGAACATTTTGAATCCATAGAATAATTTTTTTGATGACAATATAATGTGATGGATTATTTAATCACTTTTTTTGAATGATTCATTGTTTAATGACATTAACCATAATTTTTTATTAAATAGTTTCAAAATTAACATATATGTGTTTTATAAAAAACAATATTCTATTAACCGATATAATTTTCATTCAAACTAAGATTCCGCCAAATTACACATAAAATGTAAATCAATTCATTAATGATCCACTTTGTTGTCGACTATCATTTTACAGTAACTATAATAACAATATATTATTAAAATATCTGAAGACAAGGTAAAAGTTAGTGTTTTTAACAAATTTTTTTTCAAATAGATAAAGTTAATTATATTAACTACACATATCAAAAAACTATTGGTTGAGAGTATTTCAACCCATCCTAATCATATCCTTGAATAAATTCTCATTGGAGTAATTATTATTCTAAATTTATATTTTAATAAGGAAAAATCCACAGACATTCCTAATCTGCCCCTCCCTCATATAATAGAGAAGATCATATACCCAATTACACACACTATCCATGCCCGTTCAATAATAAAGAATATAATCAAATAATATCCCATCATCAAATAATTACTTTTTTATTCTTCTCCTTCGGTATAAGTTAATTAATGAAATATTTTCTGTTTAAATAAAAATGAGTTACCCAATTTTGAGGAGATGTCTTCTCTCAAGATCATTTCCATTGTTTTCCTTCCCCACTCCCTGTGATCTTCTTATTATATGATTGAAAAACAAAATCAGTATGATAAATATACTAAGAGGTTATTATAAGAAGTATTTGAATTACACTAAAACAATCCTTCATCTAGTTGATAAAAACATACTGTTTCTGTGTACGGTGAACTATTGCCTCATGAAATGATGATTATTCAATTTGATCTTACCACATCTCATAGTGGCAATTATGATATAACTGTATTTATATTTGATATATATTATATTTGTTTTGTCTATATGCTTCTTTAATTTTTATTTACAACAAACCTTAATGCTTTTCATAATGTGAAATACGATAATTTCATTTCAGGAAGTGCATACTACTGCCCCCTCAAAGTGATATGACTCATTTATTCCATACATTTAATGTATAAATTTTGGAGTTAATGAAAATGTCTAACATATATAACATTTATATTATACTAGAAATTAAAATATCAGTATGAACGGTGATTTTCATTTAATTTATCCAAATATTATCTATATAATAAATACATATATACTGGTCATATATTATATTTAAATCATGAGTCATCATTTTCTAGAGATGATGAAATTTTTACTACATGGACTTGTTACCTCAGAACAATTTCATTTTAGACTCAAGTACATAATATTGAAAAAACAACAAATATGAACATAAATAATTATGTAATATTCATTACATGTTAATAAGTGATATAAAAGGGATAATAAACATGAAACATGTTCTCAATCATATATAAATTAAACTAAGTTTATTATTCAGGATTATAACAATTCAACGTGACGAGTCAAGCTTAACGTAAGGGAATTCATCTCAAAACTATTTCATTAATGCATATTTTAATGTATACATGACCTTATTTTATACTATATATATTAAAAAACATAAAATTATAATTTCCTTCAAAGGGAATATTTTTCTATAATGTGTTTTACTAAATGAAAATAAGGAAGCCTTTTAACTTATGTGACAATAACATCCTCTCCGTTGTAGTAATCATAAATTTACATTTGGCTTCCTCTATAAGCGTTGATGTTTTTTAAAAGGAAACTAAATCCCAAATTTCTCTTTTGGGATTTTTGGTATTGAAAATTGTTTTTAAGTCTATTTACTTATAAAATATCATGAAATGAGTTCTTGTTATTTCAAATGAATTTTTATGGGCGAAATGATGAAAATTGAAATGTTTTATATGTTATGATTATATAAAGGTACATGGAAATTTGACGAGTGGTTATCTGATAAAACAAATATAGGTGGTAATGTGATAATCCCAATATGGGTGGTTTTGGGATAAATAATGGATGGGTGGTAACATTATTACCTCCAATGCATTGGGTACGGATTTCAATTGTATGGATAATTCTTTTAGTGGTATTTGTGGACGTAGACCATATTTTTATTTAATTTATGTATGTTTATATCCAAAATAACCATTATATTTTATATGTGCTATGTATTGGAATTATGGTAATATTAGTTTTGCAAAATGGGTAAGAATTGCGATTATATTTAGTGAAGTCTCTATATAAATTTTTAAAGATGAAAAGTATTACATTATGATAAATTATTTATGTTTTACATGTTTTCACAAGTCTAAATGTTTTAATACATTATGTATCACCTTCTCGACTTTTTATTATTTTCCACCCATTTTAAAATTGTTTAACTATACTCAAAGAATAATAGAGTCAATGATTGTATCATGGAATATTTATTATATTAAATCATGAAATGATACCATGATTCTTTTTAAATATTTTTTTGTATTATGAAAAAATGAATAGTGAGTAATGTTTATACTTTTAATATTTATGTTTATATGTATGAGTTATGGAATGATACACAAATAGTCTAAAACTAAAAAGGTCCACGTTGTGAATTAAAGTTAATATTAGAGTTATATCTTGATTAAGTAATGCAGGAAGACTTAGACTTATAGTTGGTTTCAATGAGCGGTTTTGATATCATTAGATGTTAGGGTGTTATTTAAGAACAAGTGACATGTTTTATATAACCAATATAGTTATCCTATTATAAAAAGTGGTAGTTATTTTAGATAAATAGAATGAGTTTTAGATAACATGAATAAAAATTAATTAGTCTTTATCCTCTACATTTGATAGTAAATGTTCATTTTATTGATATACTCACACTAACCATTTTTTTGTTTTAGAAAATTTCTAGATCTAGCTGGAATGAATGTAACAATGACAGATATGTAAATTAGGGTGGGTTTTCTGATTATGAAATTAAATGAAATGGGACCTACAATGAGAACTCTTTTGGTATTCTAACCCTACTATTTGGGGTCATGATTGACCTCTTGATCCATAGTGATCTTTCCAAGGAATCAAATATTTAGGAAACAAATACCTATGGGGTTTTATCCAAAAAAAAACATAATATTAATAATACTCAAAAACAAATTTATCATGGATGTGAAAATAAAAACATAATAAAATGTTATAAATGGGAAATAATATGTTATATATATATTAATGTTGGTCATAATTTAATTAAAATACTTTTAAAAATGAAACCATTTAATTGATTATAGGAAAGGGAGTGAAGTTCATTACAAGGGATCAATTTAATTTTTTAAATGTGGTGTACATGGGCCTTATAAAAAAAATAATTCCTAGGATGATGGTTCGGGAATGAGATTAGCATTATCACACAAATATATATTTTCCAATACCCAATCCATTAAAATATAATATTCTGAAACTAAAAATGAACTATTAATTGTATTGATTTTTATATACCTCATGTTTGGACATTAATGAATTTTATTAAATTTTCAATGATTTTTTTTAGAAATAATTTTTAAAGAATAATATGGATAATCATGGATAATAAATCATTAATAAATATTCAATGATTAATATGTCAACATTTTTTAAATTGATGAGTTATGTCGGATCTATGGATGATGATATGATTAAATGTATTAATGGTAAGATTAAATTAGAAGAATTTTGGTATGTCTAAAATATAATTTTGTAATGAAAAAATAGTGAAGAATTATCATTTCTTTTGTGTATATAGTTATAAATACCCTTTGGGTTTATATGATCCTTGAATTTTAGGAAATTATTGGTTATTAAATTTAGAGATGAAAAATTAAAAACATGAGATAATCATGAGGTCAATTAACGTTATGGTTGTATTCAGGATTTTTTATCAGTTTGGGAATCTTAAAAGTATTATATAGTACAATAGAATGGAAAACCCAGAGGATCGTTGACAGCCTGTCGCATCCGGTAATTCCACTGGAATCAATTCCATAACTTAAGGGTGGCCAAGGCATATATCCTACCACCATCCTACATGAAGACCTTGGTTAGTATGAACTATTCTCATTAGTTAAATGAATTTATGGATCATGAATAAGTTGATTTTGGGAATATAAGATTTATCTAATGGATATCCATACTATAGGAAAACGATTTGAGGAATAAGTGATAAATGTTATCATGGAAGTCATTATCTTTTTTGGAAACACTATATGCCTAATGAAAATAGAATACAATGGGATTTTATTTGAGTAGTAATGGTGGAATTTTACTTTCTAATAAGAAATATTTTTATTTTGATAATATGGTGATTTTGGTTATTTCTGTAAATGATCAACCTATCATGGAGAAAATTAGATTAGGTTAATTTTCTATTGGTTTGAGACATTATGGGTGGTTGATGTTATTTGGATATAAATGTTAAAATTTATCTTGGAAAATTAATTTATCCAATACTTCATTGTTTTTGGATTCAATATTAGTTGTATTATTTTAACGAAATATAAGGAATTTTGTTTGTTTAATGGTCTATGTAGAAAATTTGTATTGATGTTGAATTTGGCAGATTAAAAGTATTCTTTATCCTTCTAAAAGATTATTATTTTTGGGGGGTTATATGATCATTTACTAACCCTTTTTTTGGTTAATTTATGTAGTAAGTGTAAATATATAGTTCATCTTTTGTGGATATTTTATTATATAGATGTTGAATCTAGTTCATCCAAGGTGACAAAATCATCTAGAATACTCATAGTTTGAAGAAAATATTAGTGTGTGGAAGATATTAATTAATTGAAAGAATTATTCTTCTTAAGTAAGTGTATTCCCTTATGTTATTATTCAATGTAGAAAAATAATTCCACATCTTTATGAAAATGAATATAAAAAAACTTTTAACATTTACCTTTCTTTCTGTGAATTCAATAACTTTTTCCCTTCACATGTCTATTGTTTTCTGGTTACTTACTCTCTCCTAATAATTTTTTATATCACTATCCATCATAACAATATGGTTTGTTTTTATAAAATATCCTTTCCTTCCAACATGGAATCATATTACCTGTTATCTTGAGTTAACTTTTATACTTATATTTCATAATTTTAAAGTGATAGTTTTATAGAATCTTTTTACCGATGTTGTATTTTCAATGAATTTATTGATCCAAATTTTAAAATTGCGAGGATGTAACTTCTAAATGGGATAATGATGTAACATCCCATGTATTAATAGAATAATACTTTCTAATATATAATATTTATGAATATGAAATTTATTCTACATTAAAGGGGATTATTTTTCCAATAGCATACATGACATGTAACAATGTGTTTTTCTAAAATCATACATCCCACATAACTGTGAGTTATACAAAAATATAATACAACAAAAGTATTATTATATTAAATGTTAGTTAACTTCTAGAAATTTTATTGGGGGAAATGAAAATTACTAACTAAAATATGATTAACCAACATTGTAAATTATTTTTAAAATTTTCAATAAATTTTATAGGTTTTTATTGAGAATGAATCCAATTTTAATCTCAAAATAATCTAATATTTGTAAAATCTCATTTTACTACCTTTTCATTGATAAACCTTTTTAAATATAGTTTTTGTCAGTTTTATATTATATATTTGAAAAACTAATCATATTCTTTATAATAGGGAATTTAAAATTAACTTTGGTGGAAAAATATGTTTTTTTCTGATAAAATTCATATTTTAATGAATACTGTAAAATATTGAATTTTAATTCAACAATATATTTCCATATAATTTATTTATATAGATATATTTTCCTTTTAATTGTTTTTAAATACTAATTGGATTAATTTTTATCATTTATTCCAACTTTAAGAAGTTTTTGTAATTTTATATTTAAAATGAACAAAAACACATGTCAATATTTCGACAGTAATAGCTTTGAAAAAAAACCCAATTTAATGTTATGAATATAGAAATTAATTTAAAATTAATTACTAAAATTTCTTCTTATTGAATCAAGAATTTTTTTTTTCTATTTTGGAATTTGAATTTCCAAAATATGTAAATTGGTACATTTTATGACATTTTGAATACTATCCTCTAAAATTATTTTTATTTACCATAATTAAATGATAAATTTTTTGAATAAGGGTAAAAAATATTATAACAAAATAAAACTACCCTAAAACAAATCCTAATCATTTTTTATGAGTTATTGGTGACCAAAAAATTTGGGTTCCAAATGTCTCACATTATGGAGCCACTTTGTTATGAAAATTAAATGTTATAATAATAAATTTAAAGTAAAGAGAAATATTACAAAAACATGTATGTTATTTTTAAGTCAATTTATGGTGGGGTTATATAAGTGATATAACTTACTATATGTTGTAATTAGAAAGGTAAATATATTTGTGACATCATGTTATTTTATTTATAATTTTTTAACATTGAGTATATAATTTTATTTATGAGACATTGATGATGTAGTGTCTACAAAATTAACTAAAGAATGAAATAAATAATATTGTAAACATTGAAACAAATTTAATTTGAAATTTTAGATTCCATACACATTTTTTTTCAATTTAATTGACATTTAAGTGATTATTTAATTCCATTTTTATGGAATTTTGTTTTTATGTCATTAAATAAAATCCATTACAAATGGTTGACAAAATTGACATAAATGAGTATTTAAAACAAATACTATTTTATAAAATTATATCACTATCCTAAAAACATAATATTATACAAAATGATTTGAATAATATTAAAAGTGTTATTAATTATCTACTTTTTGGCAATGTGGAATTTTATAGTAAAAATAGACACAATATATTATTAAAATAAATGATTACCTACCAATAGTAAAAAAAATTAACTATGGGTTAATGATACAATATAATGATAATTTTTGGACCGAAACATCTGTAAAACATATTATTATAAATGATTTAAACCCATTATCAAATTATCTTCTAATTATACAAATTTCGAGCTATTATAAATCGAAAATAAATTGTTAATAATATAAATTTTCAAGACTTTCTTAAATTTCGCTCCTCTCTCTTATAAAAGGAAACCTCCTCTACCAACTCACTCAGACCTCTTAATCCCCTTTGATCATTCATATTCTAATTACAAAATCTCTTGAAGTCCCTCCCTTCCTCCTTGAATCCATTCAATGGGTAGATGTAAATTAATGAATTCCTTTTGGCTCCAATCAGAAGTAGTTACCTGATTAATAGGTAATATCTTCCCTTAAGCTCCATTCCATTTTTTCCATCTCCAATCCCTTTGATATTTTTATTATATGATTAAAAAACAAACAATATATTCCTAAATATAGTATGAGTATTTTATGATAAGTATTATAAATACACTTAAACAAACATCCATCTAATAGATACCAACATATTGTTTCTCTGCACAGTGAACCATTGCCTCATAAAACGATGATTGTGCTATTTTCTCCTAGAAACTCTCATAGAGGCAATTATGATGGGATTATATATATATATATATATATTAAATATATAATATCTATATTGAATCTATTATTCTATAATTTTTGTTTTAATCATACATTTATGCATTCCATAATGTGTAAATTTGACAATTTCATTTGAAAAAGTGCGGGCTACCGCCCCCTTAATATAATATGACTCGTTCATGCCTTAGATGGAATGAATAAAGGTTGTAGTAAACGAAATTATTTAAAATATATAACATTTATATTATTATTGAAATTTAAATCTAACTATGTATCATTTATTTTTCATTTTATTAACATGTCAATAAAATAAATCTAGCGTTCATGTGTACATACAATCTACCATATCTATGAATAGTGTATTTAATTTTTAATCTAAAAATATTATGGAAATAAGAAATACATATATCATGGAGATATATTATATTTAAATAATTATTAATAATATTTTTGAGAAGTTTTACTTTTGACTACATTGAAAATTTACATCAAAACATGTTCATATGTGACTAGAAACGAATATCGACAAAACGTCCAATATGAACATAAATAATTCAGAAATTTTTATAACATGGTAATAATTGATATAAAAAAAATAATTAAAATGAAAATTATTATCTCAAATGTATAAATTATCCAATGATTATTATTCTGGAACATAATGATTGAACAAGAAATGTCGGGAACAAGCTAAGGGACTTTATCTCAACATCCATTCATTGAGGCATATTTTAATGTATTCATGACCTTCTATTTTACAGTATAAAATAATCCCATTTTTCAAAAAAATTAATTAAAATATAATATTGTTATATGTATCATTTTACTAAATGAAAACAAGTAATGTTTTAATTATAAGCAGAGACAATGAACTCTCCGCCCCCATAATAGTTATTTAATATTTGGATTACATTATAAGATTTAATGTTTTTTAAATGAAAAGAAATACCTTCTTCCTTTTTTAGGTATTTTGTTATTGAATTTAGTATTAAAAGTTTATGTACTATTTCATTATCATTAAATTATATCTTTTGATTGCAAATGAAATATAATGAGTGAAATGATGATAATTTCAATTTTTAATGTGTTATGACTAAATAATGTTAGTTGGATATTTTATGGGTGGTTACATGGTAATCCAAATATGGGTTGGTACATGATAAACAAGTAAAGGTGGTTCCATGATAAACCAAGGAACATTGGTTATGTTATTACCTCTAATGTGTTGGGTATGGAAGTCATCCATATGGCCATTCCATTTAGTGATATGAGTAGAATTCAACCATATGATTGTTCCATATTAGTATTATTATGTCCAATGTTATATTTATATGTTATATGTTTATTTAAAAAGGATATTTGGGTACCTTTTTGTTATAGAAAGTGTAGGAAATGAGCTTTTATATAGTTACTTCTTTTTGTTACATTTTAAAGGTGAACATTGTTATATTATGATGAAGTATTCATGGTGCACATTGTCATGACCCGTCCTCGGGGCCCATGTTGTGACAACCCCATGCCCACCTTCCATAGGCCAGGGGCCGGCGACTAGTAGAAAAGGTGTAAATGCAAAATCTTCAAAGGCATTGCCTTTATAAAATTAAACAAACATAACAGAGTAAGCAACATAAAGTAAACACTAAATAAATCATAATACAAAAGTAAGTTCTGAAAAGTCAATGGGCCAGTATACAAACCCAACTATATTGTATAGTACAATTGAAACACTAGTACAACTGTAGTAAGTAAAACAGTAACCACTGGGTCATCCTCTGAGAATCCCACCTGAAGGGTGGGTACAGATGGCCTCCTCAGCACCTCGGTTCCATCCGTCTGCTCCATGTACATATCGCCATGTGGTCCACCATCCGGTACCGTCCAGCTCTAAAGTCTCTACTTCGATCAGTGATGTCCTTCTTCTACATCCAACACAAC
Organism: Viscum album; assembly: GCA_963277665.1. Classification (NCBI taxonomy): domain Eukaryota; kingdom Viridiplantae; phylum Streptophyta; class Magnoliopsida; order Santalales; family Viscaceae; genus Viscum; species Viscum album. Next base: position 858,247,627 of record OY728152.1, on the reverse strand, counting down.
ATAGTGTGGGCATAGCCCATGGAGGGGTGAGTATACTTTGCTCAGTAGGGACCTCAAGACCCCCGAAGATCTCCCAGAATCCACGAAGGATAAACAACAGAAGAAATACATGATCACGATGTATCAACCAACTCTAATTAGGTATATGCCCATACATATACCTATGTTATCAATCCCAGTTTGGATCCAACTCTCGAGCCCAAGCACAACCCAGTCCAAACAGGAAATAAGTCATCCAATCGTTGATAATGATTGAAAGTCAAGACTCAGTTCACACAAGTATACATCTTTCGTATAGAAATAAAGATGATCAGATGTAGTCACTGATTAATCTGGGCTGTCGGACCCACACATGATACAAGACCAGCTAAGCTGTCAGACCAACAAAGGATACAAGACCAGCTACTCTGTCAGACCCGCACAAGATACAAGTATATAGGTCAAAAACACAGACCCACATAGGATACAAGAAGTCTAGTCATTTTTGTAAACTGTAGGACCCACACAGTGTACAAGAACAGTAGTCGTCACTATCGATCCCGCGGAGGATTCCAGTACAGTAGTCATCGCAGTCGTAGCCAACTCTTGGGTTCCCGCTCACAGCACTCTCGATTCCAAGAGGGTCCGCTTCTCGAGCAAAGGGGTCGATACATCAAGTATCAAAAATTCCACAATTGATATATCTCGAAGTTTCATCTCATCAAAAGGAACCGATCGCGATAGACGACACGTCAATCAGATGCCCAGTCTGAGAGTTATTGGATTTTCCGTTCCAGGGGCCCAGTTGTAATTATGCTCATTCAAAACTCAGCCATTTTCCAAAGTCGACCAAAACTAATAAAGAGTATCACAGAAGGACCACCTTTTCGTAAGAGTTCTAGTGCCACAGACGGTGAGTCAATCGGACGCATGGTCAAGAAGTTATTGGAATTCAAGAAAAACGGGCTCGGCCAGTCAAGCCCGTTGGGGTGGGGGTCGGCCCATTATGACTCAGCGGGTCCGACCCGGCTGAGGGGTCGGATCGGCCCGGGGGTGTGTGGCTGGACCAGGGCGGGCCGTGGCGCCGCCGACTAGTCGAGCGGAGGGGGGCGGGGGGGTCTTCGTAACGGCTGCGCCGAGTGGCGCCGCCCTTCCTGCCCAGCCGGCTGAAGCCGGTCTGCTTTTTATGTGCGAGTATCCCACACGGGCGGGCCGCTGATCCTCCGCAGGTGGAGCCCATAATTGCTGCGGTTCATCCTGCCTGGCCGGCTCTGAAGCGGCCTGCCCAGCCCAGGCTGTGGTTCTCCGCAATGCAATGGAAAGGGGGTGCTACAGTTCTCTAGCCCGGTCGGCTATGGCCGGACGGTTCGTCCAGTAGGCGGCCCGCGGATGTCGGCGCCTCCTCCTCCACGCGACACTTGCGGGTGCAGTGGTCCACAAACCGGGCCGACCGGTTCTTCAGTGTAAAGACCCGCAAATTTCAAGGAAATTTTTTTCTTAATTTTCTTTGGAATTTTACAAGAGCGCAGCTTCAGACGACACCTGATTCCGAGGCCCGGTGTGCCCGGAATCAATTTCCGAAGTTTGGCTCGGGTACGTTCAGTGAACGGACGAGCGGGTTTTTCTATCTTTTGAACCGGTGCCCGGAATCGAATTCTGAGGGCACCGATGAAATCGCAGCGCCGGTATTTGCATAGAAACGCCTCTTCCGGAGTTGCGTTTTCTCAGACGTGGTTTTTAAATTTTGCGGCTTTAAGTCAGAAATAAAATAAAGTTTGTGCGACAACTTTATTTTATTTCACTTAAGCTGCTTGGAAGCCACTTGAAGTCACTTAAAGGCGGCTTGAGCTGAGTTGAACTGGATAGGATGCTATCCAGAAATATCCTACCCCTTGGTAGGATATTTGTGCGGTGGGGGCCCGCACGAGCCCCGCCGTTTCTTTCACTAAGTAACGCACCCGCGAAAACCCGTCAAAGTAACTGAAAAGTCAACCGACGCGTTTTCTTTAATTCTTAACAGACCATTTAATTGGGTGGTTTATTTCGTGAATTAAATGGGCTGTTTCTTTCATGAATTAAATGGGCTGTTTCGCTCGTTAATTAATTCAACGAACTGATGGGTCGTTACTTACGCTTTTGCATTTGTTGGCATGTTTATAAAATAAGACCAACCTAAAAATCCTTTGAAAGGATTTGAGAGGATCTTGTTTCTTCATCTCCCCGCGAAGAACGCGAAGAACGCGAAGAACGCGAAGAACGCCGGCGACCGGAATTCGACGACGCACACCGAGATCTGCGACGTCGACGAGCTCTACCCGCGACGTTCTTCGGCGACGCCTCTTCTTCCGCGGCCGATCCTCGTTCGGCAACTAAGGTGAGAATCGGATCGTTTAAATTCTCCTTTTTTTTAAATTTCATGACAACGGATTTAATTAATTAAATCCGTTTGTTCTTGATCCGGAGATTGGCGACGCGATGCCGGATACCGCGACGACGCGACGATCTCCTTCTTCCGCGACAAGCATTCCCGCGACGATCCCCCGTTCGGCAACGACTGCTGCGAGGTAGGGGTTTATTTCCTTGATGATTCTTTCCCGTGTTTATTCTTTGAAATAAAGAACCCGATCAAGGAACAATTTTAAATTTATTTAAAATTGTTGATTGGTTGTTTTTATTCCTCCCGTTGTTTATGACTAACGCGGAGGGTGCGGGTCTAACGAACAAGACCCGGCAACCCTCCACTGATCTTCCCTTTTTTGCGGATTTGGCGGACGACGACGAACCACGCGGCAAGGGCGATCTGTTGATCCCGCAGTGAAGGTCGGCCCCCGGGAGGGGCAACGGCGCAGACGGGAGGCAAAACGGGCCACCAGAGCAACTCCGGCGGCCCGTGGAAGGCGGCGGCGGTGCGGGTCGCCGGCAAGGCGGCGCCGGCGACCAGAGGCGGCCGGTTCCGCGGCCGCACGGAACCGGGGAGGGACGCGGCGGCCCGGTCGCGTCCGCGTGACAGGCGGCCCCCCCGCGGGGCCGCGTTTCCTTCAAGCCGCGGGTCAAACCCGCGGCGGCGGCTCCTTCGGCCGCTCGGCCGAAGCCGGGCCGGCCGGTCCGGTCGGCCGGGCCGACCCGGTTCGGGCCGACCCGGTTCGGCCGACCCAGGGGGGGTTCGGGCCGGGTTGCCCCGGGCCCAGAACCCCCATTTCGGGCCCTCTTCGGTCTTTCGCCCATATCTTGGGCCTGGGACCTCCGATTGACGAACCGTCAGCGGCTACGCGATCCTTGGATCGAGACGGTCGTTTCGGTATATTATACTCAAGGTTTCGGAAGACTTTGGGTTCGGCCGGGTTGGTTCGTACACGAAACCAACCGGGCCCTCGGAGCGGAAACGCTCATAACTTGAGCTACGGACGTCCGATCGACGTACCGTCAGCTGTGGTAGTTTCCTCTAAGTGAGACGGAACTTTTGGCATACTCCGCCCGAGGATCGGATACAGGCGGAGTACGGTCGGGTTGGTTTTTCCCTGAAAACCAACCGGGCCCCTGGGACGAAAATGCCAATAACTCTCAGACCGGGCGTCCGATTGACGCGCCGTCTGTTGCGTTGAGATCCTGTTGTCGATACGGAACTTTTGGATACATCAACTTCGGACTACGTGTCAGTTGATGTATCAGCCTCTCGGCTCGTGGAGCGGACCCTCCTAAACGAGCTCGCTATGTGCGGGAACCCTAGCGCTGGCTGTGACTTCGACGACAGAGCAGAGATCCTCCGTGGACTGCGACGACGGCAGAGCAGAGATCCTCCGTGGACTGCGACGACGGCAGAGCAGAGATCCTTCGTGGACTGCGGCGACGACTGTGCAGAGATCCTCAGTGGACTGCGTCGACTACTGCACTCAGCGATCCTACGTGGATCAGTGCTACAGGTTCTGTGTGAGCCCGATCCTACGTGGGTCCTTACTACCGGTTCTGTGTGAGCCACTGCCTACAGGTTCTGTGTGAGCCCGATCCTGAGTGGGTCTTTTGCGGGGGTTAGTACCTATCGATCCTTCGTGGGTCCGACGACTTAGATGGATCAGTGATCATCTTTGACGTCATCTGAAAAAGTATACCTGGTTGAGCTGAATCTTATGTTACTCTCCTTTGTGGATTGTGTTGAACTATCCTATGTGGATTTACTGATTACTCTCCTTGTGGATTTGAGTCTTGCTTTCCTTTGTGGATTGAGTTGTTCTTGAGCTCGTGAGCAGAGCTGGAATTGGGGACTTAGGTATATGTATGGGCATATACCTAAGTCGAGTCAGATGTTACTTCGTGATTTCATCTTTCTTTTGTGCTATATCCTTTGTGGATTTCGGGAGACCTTCGGGGGTCTCGGGGTCCTCACTCAGTAGCTTATACTCAAACCTGCACGGGCTATGCCCGCACCTTGTTGTGTTGGATGCAGACGACGGACAGCGCTGATCACGGTTGGGGCGTGGAGCAGGACGGCACCTGGAGGTGGACCACTGGGCGGGACGTGCTCGGAGCGGACGTGGGACCCGAGGAGCCTGGAGGCTATCTGTACCCACCCTTCAGGTGGGATTGCTAGTGGACGACACGAGGCCGCCGTCTTTTCTTCAGTTGCTGTACTTTACTTTTCAGTTGTACTTTACAGTTGGGCTTGTATTTCCGGCCCCCTTTACTTTTCTGCACTTTACTTTCCGGTTGCTGACTCTGTGTGGTTGTTACTTATAAAGGCAATGCCTTCCCTGTCTACTGGGATTTTACGCCTTGGTGCTAGTCGCCAGCTCCTGGCCTATGGAAGGCGGGCTTGGGGTAGTCACGGCACGGGCCCCGAGGTCGGGTCGTGACAAATTGGTATCAGAGGCGGTCGGTTCTACCGCAGACTCTGATCGTCTTTTCTTTCTATATGAAGCAATAGTGTTTAGTGTATTGAGTGTGGTTATCAGTTCAGGGAGCCCGGTGTTGGTGCGGCGGCCGACGTATCCGTACACCAGGACCCTGACTCCTGATTTCCGACTTAATGCATGAAAACATTGATTGCGTGTGTGTTTCAAGTTTTCTTCGTGATTACTTGTGTCAGCTCACCGGGTATACTGATCTGCTTTATGAAAGTCTCAAGTTTTCCTAGTGATTACTTGTGCCAGCTCACCAGGTATACTGTTCTGACTGTGGTGCTCTTGTTCTCCTTTTCAGGATGGCCCCGCGACGACAGCCAGCTAGGGTTCCGAGTGTAGGGCGCGACGGCAGCCCACCGAGCGACGAGGCCTCGGTGCAGGGCCCTTTGCCAGCAGTGGCACCGGCGGTAGCTTTAACCGCCGAGCCACCGATGCTACCAGTACCAGACGCTGACGATGCACGTCGCCTCAGGGCACTGCATGAGTTTCAGAGCCAGCGACTGCCCAGGTTTCGCGGTGAGGCGGACCCCCAGGCCGCCGAGGACTGGCTAGAGGCGGTGGTACGGATCTTTAGGCTAGTGAGGACACCAGCGGATCTCATGGTGATTCTCGCGGCGAGCCTCCTGCAGGCGGCGGCAGGACGATGGTGGAGCCTGATGCTCCAGGTTCACGATGAGACATCCTTGCTCTGGGCGGACTTCGAGAGCCTCTTCCGCTCTGAGTTCGTCCCGGCCACCCTCCGAGCGGTGCGCATCCAGGAGCTTCTCCAGCTGCACCAGGGCAGCATGACGGTCGCTCAGTACGCGGCGAGGTTCACTGACCTATCTCGCTACTCGACCGACATGGTACGGGACCCCTTCTTCCGGGCACGGACCTTCGAGCAGGGCTTGCGACAGGAGATTCGGGCGTCGCTGATCTCCCACAGCATTCCGACCCAGGCGGGAGTGCTGGAGCGAGCCCTCCTGATCGAGAGCTTCCTGGCAGAGCCTTCTTCAGCGGCGAGACCTAGCGCAGGGCGGCAGGTAGCCGAGTCTTCGGCAGCAGGTAGCCGACGGATGACTCTCGGGTCCAGGCAGACCAGACCCCCACGCAGACGGCCTCAGGACACCGGCTCAGCAGTGCGAGGCACACAGCGGAGTGCCAGCCTTCCGAGAGGCAGGCTGTGCTACTCCTGCGGCGGGCAGGGTCACATGGCTCGTGACTGCCCGACTCGCCGACTAGAGGAGCAGCAGACGGTGGAGGGGCCACCCAGGCAGAGGCAGAGGGTCGACCGTGGCGGTCCGCAGGGAGGAGGCGGACGAGGCAGAGGAGCTGGCCGAGCAGCGGGTGGTGGGCGACTCTTCCAGGCTCTACCCCCACCACCACCAGGAGGGCCACCTCGACCATAGGGAGCTGGCGGGCAGGGACAGGCCCAGCTCCAGGCAGTGGAGGCCTATGACCCCGACTTGCCAGAGATGATTCGAGGTACGATCTGTGTCTATTCCACCCTTGCTGCAGTACTTATAGACACAGGGGCGAGTCACTCTTTCATAACCTCTGCCCTTGTTCGGAGCTCGGAGATTCCGACTGAGCCGTTGGCTCGATCCTTACGGCTAGAGACTCCTACGGGAGCAGACTCGACGATTACGCACTGGTGCCGGCAGTGTGAGCTTACTCTAGGAGGCGAGAGCTTCGGCTGGGATCTCCTTGTAGCGGCGTCGAGGCCTTACGACGTCATCTTGGGCATGGATTGGCTATCCACGGTTCATGCCCAGATCGACTGTTTTAGGCGCAAGGTGCGATGTGTTCGCACCGACGGGAGCAGGTTTACCTTCACCGGCGAGAAGGGAACCTTTGCAGCACAGGATGGACTTCCGCGGAGGAGAGTGCTTCCCATCTCTCATCAGTTGGCTAGCCTCATCCTAGGAGCAGTGGACATGCGGAGTCCGGCTTTTCCTGCAGTGGTGGACCAGTACGTGGACGTCTTTCCCGACGACGTTCCAGGGCTACCTCCTCGTAGAGAGGTAGACTTTTACATCGACTTGTACCCCGGGACAGCCCCGATATCTTCTCCAGCATATCGGATGGCCCCCGCCGAGCTTCGGGAGCTGCGGGTACAGTTAGAGGACTTGCAGAGCAAGGGGTTTATCCGACCCAGTGTTTCACCCTGGGCTTCCCCGATTTTGTTCGCCAAGAAGGCAGACGGGAGCTTGCGACTATGTGTCGACTATCGTCGCCTGAACCAGGTGACAGTGAGGAACAAGTATCCGCTGCCACGGATTGATGACCTCTTCGATCAGCTCAAGGGAGCGCGGTGGTTCTCGAAGATAGACCTCCGGTCAGGCTATCATCAGCTCAGAGTTCGAGACGAGGACGTGCAGAAGACGGCCTTCAGGTGTCGGTATGGCCATTATGAGTTCTTGGTTATGCCATTCGGCGTAACCAATGCTCCAGCAGTGTTCATGAGCCTCATGAACAGGATCTTCCAGCCATACCTCGACCGATTTGTCGTGGTCTTCATTGACGACTTTTTGGTATACTCGACGACTGAGGAGGAGCATGCCTACCACCTGCGAGTTGTGCTAGACACACTCCGAGAGCACCAGCTTTATGGAAAGCTCTCAAAATGCCAGTTCTGGTTACGTGAGGTCCATTTCTTGGGGCACGTCATTTCTGAGGCGGGAGCTGCAGTGGATCCCGCGAAGATCGAGGCAGTGCTAGCTTGGGAGCCACCCAGGAGCGTGACAGAGGTGCGGAGCTTCTTGGGCCTAGCCGGATACTATCGGAGATTCGTGCCAGACTTCTCCAGAGTTGCGGCACCACTCTCAGCTTTGACAAAGAAGGGGAAACCCTTCTTGTGGTCAGATAGATGTCAGCAGATCTTCCAGGAGCTGAGGCAGAGGTTGACCAGCGCACCTATCTTGAGGTTGCCTGAGGAGGGAGTTGGATACGTAGTTTACTGCGATGCATCAGGGACTGGACTCGGATGCGTCCTGATGCAGGAGCGGGCCGTGATCGCCTACGGATCACGTCAGTTGAGGCCGCATGAGCAGAACTACGCCACTCATGACCTGGAGTTAGCAGCAGTGGTCTTCGCTCTGAAGACTTGGCGGCACTATCTGATGGGCGAGCGCTTCACAGTCTTTTCTGACCACCAGAGTCTCAGGTATATCTTCTCTCAGAAGGACCTGAACCTGAGACAGCGTAGGTGGCTTGAGTTCCTCCAGGACTATGACTTTGAGATAGTCTATACTCCTGGGAAGGGGAACGTGGTAGCCGATGCCCTCAGCAGGAGGACAGGCATTCAGCTACTTGAGGAGGCGACGGAGCAGCTAGCCTCCTTACAGATATCCTTAGTGGATAGAGACGGAGCAGCCTTTCTTCAGTCTCTCACAGTCTCTCCTCCACTTCTACAGCGGGTCAGAGAGGCTCAGCGTGGGGACGCTGACTGTGAGACCCGGCGTGCACTGATATCCTCAGGTCAGGCGCCTGATGGCTTCTCCCTTGGAGCAGAGCACGACATCCTTTTCAGAGGGCGTACCTTCGTACCAGTCGCTTTACGAGAGGAGGTGTTGAGAGAGTTTCACACTTCTCCCTTGGCGGTGCATCCCAGAGTGGCGAAGATGTACCAGGATCTCAGACGACAGCACTGGTGGCCGGGCATGAAGAAAGCTGTGGCAGAGTTCGTTTCCCGATGCCTCACCTGCCAGCAGGTGAAGGCAGAGCATCAGGTACCAGCTGGCTTGGTACAGCCCTTGGAGGTCCCGGAGTGGAAGTGGGATGGCATATCTATGGACTTCGTGACTGGACTTCCACGCACTTCCAGAGGTCACGACTCCATTTGGGTGATTGTCGACCGACTCACCAAGTCGGCACACTTCTTACCCATCAGAGAGCAGGGCTCAGTGGAGAGCTTGGGACGTCTTTACGTCCAGGAGATCGTACGGCTTCACGGTGTGCCATCGTCTATCGTCTCCGATCGAGATGCTCATTTCACTTCCCGGCTTTGGAAGGGGTTGCAGGAGACGTTCGGGACTCGGCTCCATCTGAGCACAGCCTTCCACCCTCAGACGGATGGTCAGACGGAGAGGACCATACAGACACTCGAGGACATGCTCCGTGCATGTGTTCTCGACTTTGGTCGCAGCTGGGAGGACCACCTACCCTTGGTGGAGTTCGCGTACAACAACAGCTACCACTCCACCATCGGGATGGCACCATACGAGGCGTTGTACGGCAGACCCTGCAGATCACCGTTGTGCTGGACAGACCCTGGGGAGTCAGCACTCGTGGGACCAGAGATGGTCCGAGCCACGACAGAGAAGGTCCAGATCATCCAGGAGAGGATGAGGACAGCTCAGAGCCGGCAGAAGTCATATGCTGACAGGAGGCGGAGGCCACTAGAGTTCGAGGATGGCGACCACGTATTTTTGCGTGTCTCACCTCGACGTGGTTTACGGAGATTTGGCCGAGGCGGCAAGTTATCTCCACGCTTCATCGGGCCTTTCCAGGTCCTCAGCAGGATAGGAGAGGTGGCTTATCGCCTGGCTCTACCACCTCAGTTGCACCGGGTGCACGACGTCTTCCACGTGTCTCAGCTGAGGAGATACGTGCACGACCCGACGCACATCATCGACTTTGGGGAGCTGGACGTGGGCGATGGGGCGACTTTTGCGGAGGTCCCAGTGGAGATCGAGGATCGACAGGAGCGGGTCCTACGTGGGCGGTCGATTCCTCTTGTGCGCGTCAGATGGCAGCACGGAAACCTCCAGGAGAGCACTTGGGAGCGGGAGGCTCAGATGCGTGCTCAGTACCCCCATTTGTTCCCCTAGTTTTTGATGTAACTTTACGGGGACGTAAAGCCCTGAGGTGGGAGTAATGTAAAGACACGCAAATTTCAAGGAAATTTCTTTCTTAATTTTCTTTGGAATTTTACAAGAGCGCAGCTTCAGACGGCACCTGATTCCGAGGCCCGGTGTGCCCGGAATCAATTTCCGAAGTTTGGCTCGGGTACGTTCAGTGAACGGACGAGCGGGTTTTTCTATCTTTTGAACCGGTGCCCGGAATCGAATTCTGAGGGCACCGATGAAATCGCAGCGCCGGTATTTGCATAGAAACGCCTCTTCCGGAGTTGCGTTTTCTCAGACGTGGTTTTTAAATTTTGCGGCTTTAAGTCAGAAATAAAATAATGTTTGTGCGACAACTTTATTTTATTTCACTTAAGCTGCTTGGAAGCCACTTGAAGTCACTTAAAGGCGGCTTGAGCTGAGTTGAACTGGATAGGATGCTATCCAGAAATATCCTACCCCTTGGTAGGATATTTGTGCGGTGGGGGCCCGCACGAGCCTCGCCGTTTCTTTCGCTAAGTAACGCACCCGCGAAAACCCGTCAAAGTAACTGAAAAGTCAACCGACGCGTTTTCTTTAATTCTTAACAGACCATTTAATTGGGCGGTTTATTTCGTGAATTAAATGGGCTGTTTCTTTTGTGAATTAAATGGGCTGTTTCGCTCGTTGAATTAATTCAACGAACTGATGGGTCGTTACTTACGCTTTTGCGTTTGTTGGCATGTTTATAAAATAAGACCAACCTAAAAATCCTTTGAAATGATTTGAGAGGATCTTGTTTCTTCATCTCCCCGCGAAGAACGCGAAGAACGCGAAGAACGCCGGCGACCGGAATTCGACGACGCACACCGAGATCTGCGACGTCGACGAGCTCTACCCGCGACGTTCTTCGGCGACGCCTCTTCTTCCGCGGCCGATCCTCGTTCGGCAACTAAGGTGAGAATCGGATCGTTTAAATTCTCGTTTTTTTTAAATTTCATGACAACGGATTTAATTAATTAAATCCGTTTGTTCTTGATCCGGAGATTGGCGACGCGACGCCGGATACCGCGACGACGCGACGATCTCCTTCTTCCGTGACGAGCAATCCCGCGATGATCCCCCGTTCGGCAACGACAGCTGCGAGGTAGGGGTTTATTTCCTTGATGATTCTTTCCCGTGTTTATTCTTTGAAATAAAGAACCCGATCAAGGAACAATTTTAAATTTATTTAAAATTGTTGATTGGTTGTTTTTATTCCTCCCGTTGTTTATGACTAACGCGGAGGGTGCGGGTCTAACGAACAAGACCCGGCAACCCTCCACTGATCTTCCCTTTTTTGCGGATTTGGCGGACGACGACGAACCACGCGGCAAGGGCGATCTGTTGATCCCGCAGTGAAGGTCGGCCCCCGGGAGGGGCAACGGCGCAGACGGGAGGCAAAACGGGCCACCGGAGCAACTCCGGCGGCCCGTGGAAGGCGGCGGCGGTGCGGGTCGCCGGCAAGGCGGCGCCGGCCACCAGAGGCGGCCGGTTCCACGGCCGCGCGGAACCGGGGAGGGACGCGGCGGCCTGACCGCGTCCGCGTGACAGGCGGCCCCCCCCGCGGGGCCGCGTTTCCTTCAAGCCGCGGGTCAAACCCGCGGCGGCGGCTCCTTCGGCCGCTCGGCCGAAGCCGAGCCGGCCGGTCCGGTCGGCCGGGCCGACCCGGTTCGGGCCGACCCGGTTCGGCCGCCCAGGGGGGGGGGGGGGGGGGGGGGTTCGGGCCGGGTTGCCCCGGGCCCAGAACCCCCATTTCGGGCCCTCTTCGGTCTTTCGCCCATATCTTGGGCCTGGGACCTCCGATTGACGAACCGTCAGCGGCTACGCGATCCTTGGATCGAGGCGGTCGTTTCGGTATATTATACTCAAGGTTTCGGAAGACTTTGGGTTCGGCCGGGTTGGTTCGTACACGAAACCAACCGGGCCCTCGGAGCGGAAACGCTCATAACTTGAGCTACGGACGTCCGATCGACGTACCGTCAGCTGTGGTAGTTTCCTCTAAGTGAGACGGAACTTTTGGCATACTCCGCCCGAGGATCGGATACAGGCGGAGTACGGTCGGGTTGGTTTTGCCCTGAAAACCAACCGGGCCCCTGGGACGAAAATGCCAATAACTCTCAGACCGGGCGTCCGATTGACGCGCCGTCTGTTGCGTTGAGATCCTGTTGTCGATACGGAACTTTTGGATACATCAACTTCGGACTACGTGTCAGTTGATGTATCAGCCTCTCGGCTCGTGGAGCGGACCCTCCTAAACGAGCTCGCTATGTGCGGGAACCCTAGCGCTGGCTGTGACTTCGACGACAGAGCAGAGATCCTCCGTGGACTGCGACGACGGCAGAGCAGAGATCCTCCGTGGACTGCGACGACGGCAGAGCAGAGATCCTTCGTGGACTGCGGCGACGACTGTGCAGAGATCCTCAGTGGACTGCGTCGACTACTGCACTCAGCGATCCTACGTGGATCAGTGCTACAGGTTCTGTGTGAGCCCGATCCTACGTGGGTCCTTACTACCGGTTCTGTGTGAGCCACTGCCTACAGGTTCTGTGTGAGCCCGATCCTGAGTGGGTCTTTTGCGGGGGTTAGTACCTATCGATCCTTCGTGGGTCCGACGACTTAGATGGATCAGTGATCATCTTTGACGTCATCTGAAAAAGTATACCTGGTTGAGCTGAATCTTATGTTACTCTCCTTTGTGGATTGTGTTGAACTATCCTATGTGGATTTACTGATTACTCTCCTTGTGGATTTGAGTCTTGCTTTCCTTTGTGGATTGAGTTGTTCTTGAGCTCGTGAGCAGAGCTGGAATTGGGGACTTAGGTATATGTATGGGCATATACCTAAGTCGAGTCAGATGTTACTTCGTGATTTCATCTTTCTTTTGTGCTATATCCTTTGTGGATTTCGGGTGACCTTCGGGGGTCTCGGGGTCCTTACTGAGTAGCTTATACTCACCCCTGCACGGGCTATGCCCGCACCTTGTTGTGTTGGATGCAGACGACGGACAGCGCTGATCCCGGTTGGGGCGTGGAGCAGGACGGCACCTGGAGGTGGACCACTGGGCGGGACGTGCTCGGAGCGGACGTGGGACCCGAGGAGCCTGGAGGCTATCTGTACCCACCCTTCAAGTGGGATTGCTAGTGGACGACACGAGGCCGCCGTCTTTTCTTCAGTTGCTGTACTTTACTTTTCAGTTGTACTTTACAGTTGGGCTTGTATTTCCGGCCCCCTTTACTTTTCTGCACTTTACTTTCCGCTTGCTGACTCTGTGTGGTTGTTACTTATAAAGGCAATGCCTTCCCTGTTTACTGGGATTTTACGCCTTGGTGCTAGTCGCCAGCCCCTGGCCTATGGAAGGCGGGCTTGGGGTAGTCACGGCACGGGCCCCGAGGTCGGGTCGTGACATTCAGCCCAAGCATCCCCCGGTTGAAGCCTACTGTTATCCACTAAGTGGCTGGGGCGCAGTCGACATTACCGTCAGCACCTCCGATCGTCGCCTCTCCTTCCATCCCGTGGCCTCCTTCCTCCGGCACCAACATAAGCAAGATTTAACGGAAGGTTGTCGGGTTGTGTTTGTTCGGCCCGCACCCTCCAAGTTAGATGATAAAAACTAAATCACCACCATCCAAAATCAACACCAAGGTTTGAGGTATAATACACATGTATTAATAAATAAAAATTCCAAATATTCCCTATCTTGATCTCAAGAACGTTTCCCGTCGACGAGCCGCGGAAGACAAGCGGTGCGGAGGTCAGGCGTCGCGGAAGATGGACGTTGATCCGTTGATGTCGGCATGTGCCCTATGAGGAAGCCTAGCCGACATTCTATACGGGTGGCTCCCCCTCTTGTGGCTTGGATAAGGATAGAAGTCGACTTTGACGTTCTTCGGCGGTTCTTCGTTAGAAGGAAGTATCTTTCCAATAATTCTCTAAAGGATCCACCATAAAATATTTTCCAAGAAAATATTTTAAAAAGGATCCCCCAATATAATAACATTTCCATGTAAATCAAATTAATTCAAACATCCAAATTAATTAATGATGGAATTAATTATATGAGTTGGAATAATTAATTGGAACAGAGATGAAGAGACTCCCACAAAATAAATTAGGGGTGTGGAATGTGAAGAATTAAAAGGGTTCTCAAGGGTTAAAGGGAATGTTGAAGATTTAGGGGATCATGTGCGCCCCACTACACATTATCCTCTGATGGGAGGTTATTTGGGGTGTGGGCCCCACCCCAACTTCCCCTTGGGGGAAAAACCACATCTTAAATAAAATTGTACAATATAACAATTTTATTTATTTTTCTACGAATCCCAAAAAAACATCCACTCTCGACAAAATGAAAATGTTGTAAAGATCTCCATAAGCGAATACCGGTTCCACGAGTTCATTGATGCCTTCTGATTTCAATTCTGAGCAATGGTTTAAGAGATAGAAAAAATCACACGTACATTTACTAAACGTACCCAAATAAAACTTCATAAATTTATTCTGGGCACTCCATCCCTCAGAGTCAGGTGCCATCATAAACTACAAACTCGTAATATTCCATAGAATTTAAGAAAAAAATTTATTCGAAATTTCTGGGTCTTTACATTATCCCCATCTTAGGGATTTACGTCCCCGTAAAGGTACAAGACACACTAGGGATACAAAAGGGGGTACTGAGCACACATCTAAACCTCCCGCTCTCTTATGCTCTCCTATAGGTTCCCGTGCTGCCAGCGAATATGCACCAAAGGAATCAACCATCCACATTGGACACACTCTTGTCGATCCTCGATCTCCACCGGGACCTCCATGAATTTCACCCTATCATCGAAGTCCAGCTCCTCGTGGTCGATGATGTGGGAAAGGTCATGCACGTATCTTCTCAACAGAGATACGTGGAAGACGTCGTGCACCCAGTGCAACGGAGGTGGAAGGTCATGGCGGCAATCCACCTCACCCACTCAGTTGAGCACCTGAAAAGGTCCAATGAAACATGGAGATAACTTGCCACCCCGTCCAAATCTCCGTATACTTCGTCGAGGTGAGACCCGTTGGAAGACATGGGCACCATCCTCGAACTCCAGTGGTCTCTATCACCTATCTGCATATAACTTCTGTCTTCTATGTGCAGTCTTCATCCACTCCTAGATGATCTGTACATTCTACGTTGTAGCCTGAACCATCTCTAGTCTTACAAGTGCTAACTCCCCTGGGTCAGTCCAGCACAGAGTTCATCTGCAAGGTCGGCTGTATAGTGCCTCATAAGGGGCCATCCCGATGGTGGAGTGGTTTCTGTTATTGTACGCAAACACCACCAAGGGTAATAAATCCTCCCAGTTGGGACTAAATTATAGGACACATGCATGGAGAATGACCTCAAGAGTCTTAATGGTTCTCTCAGTCTGACAATACATTTGAGGATGGAAGGTGGTGCTCAAGCGAAGCAGCTTCCCAAAAGCCTCATGTAACCCCTTCTAATGTCGGGAAGTGAAACGAGAATCTCGATAGGAGATGATAGTCGATGGCACAGTATGAAGCCATACGATCTCTTGAATGTGGAGGCGTCCCAGGCTCTCTACTGAGCCATGCTCTATGATCGGTAGGAAGTGGGATGACATGGTGAGTCGGTCTACAATCACCCAGATAGAGTCTTGTCCTCTAGATGTATGTGGAAGCCCCATCATCAAATCCATGGATATCCCGTACCACATCCACTCTAGGACCTCTAAGGGTTGTACCAAGCCTTCTGGTACCTGGTGCTCCACCTTTACTTGCTGACAAGTGAGGCATCGTGAAACGAACTCTGCAACAAACATCTTCTTACATTTCCACCAATGCTATCATCTAAGGTACTGATGCATCCTCACCACTCTTGGATGAACCGCTAGAGGGGAAGTGTGAAACTCCCTCAACACTTCCTCCTGTAATGAAACTGGTATCATGGTACGTCCCCTGAAGAGGATGACGTTCTCCCATCCTTTAGAAAATCCATCAGGCACCTGCCCTGCGGATAATTGAGCACATCACATCTCACAGTCAACGTCCCCACACTGTGACTCTCTGAATCGCTGAAGAAGTGGAGGAGTGACTCTGAGAGACTGAAGAAAGGCTTCTCTCTCTCTATCCACAACAGATATTTACAATGCAGCTAGCTGCTCTGTCACCTCTCCTAGTAGCTGAATGCCCGATCTCCTACTGAGAGCATCTGCTACAACGTTCCCCTTTCCAGGAGTATAGAATATCTCGAAGTCATAGTACTGGAGGAACTCAAGCCATCACCGCTGTCTCAGGATTAGGTCATTCTGTGAGAATATGTAGCTGAGACTCTGGTGGTCATATTAGACTGTAAAGCACTCTCCCATCAGATAGTGCCACCAAATCTTCAAGATGAATACCACTGCTGCTAACACTAGGTCATGGGTAGCTTAGTTATGCTCATGCGGTCTCAACTGCCTTGAACTATACACGATAATTGCTGACTCCTGCATTAGGACACACCCAAGTCTGGTCCCTGATGCATCGTAGTAATGTGCATACCCTAGGGCCTCCCCTAGTAGCCTCAAGATGGGCGCACTAGTCAATATCTGCCTCAAATTCTAAAATCACTACTAGCCTCTATCGGACCACATGAAGGGTTTCCCCTTCTTTGTCAAAGCTGAAAGTGGTGCTGCAACACTGGAAAAGTCTGGCACAAATCTCCGATAGTATCTAGCCAGGCCCAGGAAACTCCGAACCTCTGTCACACTCTTCGGTGGCTCCCAAGAAAGCACTGCCTCGATCTTCACTGGATCCACTGCAACTCTAGCCTCCGAGATGACGTGTCCCAGAAAGTGAACCAATCGAATCCAGAACTGGCACTTCGAGAGCTTACCATAAAGTTGGTGCTCTCTGAGTGTAACCAGTACAACCCGCAAGTGGTAGGAGTGCTCCTCCTCAGTAGCCAAGTAAATTAGTATGTCTTCGATGAAGACTACGACAAATCGATGGAGTTAAGGCTAGAAGATCCTATTCATGAGACTCATGAACACTACTGTAGCATTGGTTATGCCGAAGGGCATAACCAAGAACTCATAGTGGCCATACCGACATCTAAAGGTCGCCTTATCCACATACTCTTATTGAAATATGAGCAGGTGATAGCTTGACCTGAGGTCTATCTTTGAGAGCCTTCATGCTTTCATGATCTGATCAAAGAGTTCGTCAATCCTCAAGAGTGGGTACTTGTTCTTCAAAGTCACCTGATTCATGTGATGGTAGTCGACACACAGTCGCAGCTTCCATCCACCTTCTGGGTGAAAAAAATCGGTGAATCCCAAGGTGAAACACTGGGTCAGATGAATACCTTCCCCTATAAGCCCTCCCGCTATACTCGCTACTCACGAAGCTCAGCGGGAGCCATCTGATATTCCAGAGTAGATATCAGTGTTGTCCCGTGGTATAGATCAATATAGATGTCTACCTCTCTGCGAGGAGGTAGACCAGGAACGTCTTCAGGAAAAACATCTGCATATTGATCCACCACAACAGGAAAACTCGGACTCCGCACATCAACCGTTCTGAGGATTAGACTAACCAAATGATGTGTGATCGGCTTCCCTCTCCTCTGCGCAAGTCCATCCTGTGCTGCAAAGGCTCCCTTCTCACCAGAGAAGGTGAACCTGGTCCCATCTTTTCGGACACACTGCACATTTCCCCTAATACTGGCGATCTGATCATGGACTATAGATTACCAGTCCATACCCAAGATGACATCGTGAGGCCTCGACACTGATACATTAAGATCCCACCATAATCCCATGCCTCCTAAAGTAATCTCAAACTACCGGAACCAATGCGTAATCATCGAGTCTACTCCTGTAGGAGTCTCTAGCTGTAAGGATCAAGCCAATGGCTCTATCGGAATCTCCGAGCTCCGAACAAGGGAAACAACAATAAAAAATGAATTTCACATGTGTCTATAAAATATGTATCAAGGGGGGAGTAGACACAGATAGTACCTTGAATCATCTCAGGTGCGCCGTGGTCGTAGGACTCGACTACCTGGAGCTAAGCCCATCTCTGTATTCCAGCTCCCTGTAGTCAGGGTGGACCTCCTCGTGGTGGTGGAGGTAGTGCGTCGAAACGCCGTCCACCACTCGTTGCTCAGCCAGCTCCTCTTCCTCGTCCGCCTTCTCCCGGCGAACCACCACGGTCAAAACATTGCCTCTTCCTAGGAGGTCCTTGTACTATTTTCTGGTCATCTACATGGAAGGTCGGGAAGTCACGAGCCATGTGTCCATGCCCACTGCATGCATAGCACTGTCTGCTCCTTGTAAGGATGGATCTGTTTCGTGTTCCCCGCACTACCGAACCTGAATCTTGAGGTCGCCCACCTGATAGCCTGTTCTTCTTGGACCTCTCCGTCAACTGTCTACTGACGACTACAGAAGACTCCGCTACGTGTCTTCTTACTGTGGGTCTCACTGATGGTGACTGCTCAGTGGGAAAACTCTCAATCAGGAGGGCTCGCTCCAGCACCCTCGTCTGTGTCGGGATGTTGTGGGAGATAACTGAAGATCTGATATCTCACCTGAGTCCATGCTCAATGGTCCAGGACCTGAAGAATAAGTCTCGTACCATATCATTGGAGTATCATGAGAGGTCAGTGATCCTCAGTGATTACTGAGCTACTGTTATGCTGCCCTATTACAGATGAAGTAACTCTTGAATCTTCACCGCATGTAGGGCGGCTGGAAAAAACATCGAGCAAAAGAGACTCTCAAAGTCTGTAAAAAGTAAAGATGTCTCGTCATGCACCTTGAACATTAGGCTCCACCATTTTCCTACTGCGGCCTGCAGAAGTCTCACGGCATGGATTACCATATGGTCGGCTGGTGTCCCTACAAATATAAAAACTCTGACGACAGCATCCAGCCAGTCCTCAGTAGCCCGTGGGTCCGTCTCTCCGCAGAACTTGGGCAGCCTCTGTCTCTGGAACTCATGCAACACACTCTGGTGATCTGCACTCTCTACTGCAGGGGCTGGTGGTATCAGTGGCCCAGTAGGTAGTGGTACCGCTGGTGCCACTATTGTGATGGGGCCCTGTACCGAGGTCTCGTCGCTCGGTGGGCTACCATCTCATACGTAACTTAGAACCCTAGTTGGCTGCCTTCGTGGGGCCATATTGAAAAGAAACAGGTGTTCCACGGTCTAAACAATATATCAAGGGGGCATTGTGGTTCTCCATCCCGGCCGACTACGGTCGGCCGATTCGTCCAGCAGGCAGCCCTCGGATGCGGGCCGATCCTCCTCTGAGAGGTACCTGCGGGTGCCACGATTCACCAACCCGGCCGACTACAGTCAACCGGTTCTTCAGGCAGGATGGCCAGCGGTTACGGGCTGTGGTTTTCCTCAAAGTGGCCCACACGCGGCCATCATTTCCGCCCGCGCCTCCAATCGTCGTCGATCCTTCAATCTCGTGGCCTCCTTCCTCTGGCGCCAATATGAGCAAGATTTAGTGGAGGGTCGTTGGTCTGTGTTTGTTCGGATCGCGCCCTCCGCGTTAGATGATAACAACTAAATCTCCACCATCCAAAATCAACGCCATGTTACGAGGAATAATACACACGTATAAATAAATAAAAATTCGAAATTTCCCCCTACCTCGATCAGAAGAACGTTGCACGTCGACGAGCCTCGGAAGATGAGCGTCGCGGAGGTTAGCTGTCACGGAAGACAGATGTCGATTACGTTGATGTCGTGATGCGCTCGAGGAGGATGCATTGCTGACATTCCTTGAGGTTGGCTCCTCCTCTTGTGGATTGGATGAAGATCGAAGTGGGCTTCGACGTTTTTCAGTGGTTCTTCGTTGGAAGGTAGAAGCTTTCCTCTTTTTCTCAAATGGTTCCACCCCAGAATATTTGCAAAGAAAATATTATAAAAAGGCTCCCCCAATATAATGACATTTCCATGTAATTCAAATTAATTCAAACATCGATATTAATTAATGATATCATTAATTATATGAGTTGGCACAATTGATGGGAAGGGAGATGAAGAGACTCCACCAAAATAAATGAGGGGTATAGAATGTGAATAGTGAAAAGGGGTTTCAAGGGTTAAAGGGAATGTTAAAGAGTTAGGGGATCATGTGGGCCCCACCACACACTATACTCTCATGGAAGGTTATGTGGGGTGTGGTCCCCACCCAAACATCCCTTTGGTTGAAATAACCACCTCTTAAATAAAATATTACAATACAACAATTTTATTTATTTTGCTATGAATCCCCAAAATAACTTCTACTCTCGACAAAACTCAACTTCAGTAAAGGTCTCCTTAAGAGAATACTGGCACCATGAGTTCATCTATGCCCACAGATTTCTATTCCAATCACCAGTTTAAAATATAGAATAACCCGCACATACATTTACTGAACGTACCCGAAAAAACTTCAGGAATTGATTCTGGGAACACCGGGCCTCAGAAATAGGTGCTGTCAGAAACTGCACACTCTTAATATTCCAAAGAATTTAAGAAAAAATTTTCCTTGAATTTTACGGGTCATTACAAAAAATTTTCACATGTCTAATAGTTTTCATTCAATATATATCCCTTACTAATATTTTTAGGATCATAGAATGTTTTGAAATGTTATTCACAAAACATAAATAAGAGTGTAGTCAAGGATCAGATCATGTAAATGTTAATTTAAAAAACATTAAATGATTCAATGTTTATTTTTAAATAGTATTTTATGAATACAATTTTTAGTGATTGGATGTTTATAATTTTAAAATTTAAGTTTCTATGTATCAGTTGTGGCCTAATTCTAAAAAAATGTATACCTAAAAAGATCCTCGAAGTGAATAAAAATTCATATGTTTATATATCTCAAGATTAAGTATTTTTTTGGTTTTGTCCATATAGGTCTAATTAATAGTATATATATTAAGGTATTAATCCTTATAGACCAACTATATTGAAGGAAAATAAATTTTATATAAAATAAACATGAATTCATTTATAAACATGGAATAAAAAATATTGTGATTATATGTTTTTTACTTTATTCAATAATATGGACAAAATAATTACAATGTACATTGAAATACAATTCATTATCCACAATAGAAAATGGGCATATATTGATTGATTGAGGATACATATATTTTTAATTCCCAAACCCCCATATCTTAATTCAATCCTCTATTTTAATTGGAGGGTGTGGCTAACCTCCTTTCCATAATACTACAATTCTAAATTAACATTTATTATAGACATGTTTATATTCATAATGATCAATGTCAGAGATTTATAAAAATATAACTAATATTTAAATTTTAAGATGGCGACATATTTCATGAAAAAATAAGATTACAAATGTAAAGTGATTTTCCATTCTAAAAAAGCAAGTTGTCTTTTCTTTTTCAGGATAATTCATGTAATGTATCAAGCTTATGGTCTTCCCCATATCAGAGGCATTCCAATGTAGAAAAAATATAATACACCATCTATATTTCTAAAATCTATGATAGTGTCAGAAATAGACATAGTATGAATTCCCTTTCCAATGTTGAAAAATGATTTTCTCCAACTATCCTAATAGTTTGAGTACTATTCACAATTCAACAAGTATTTCATGGTGATGATGATATTTTTCTTATCCCTTTATCGAAAGAGGATTTTTTTGACAAACATATTTGATATGATAAGGGTAGGAGATCCCCTTTCCATCACCTGACATAATCTTGATTTATATTGAATCCTATAAAAAACATGATTATTAAAATATTAAATCTAATATAATTTAATTGAGTTATTGTGTTAAATAAATTTTGATATTTGTAACATATCAGTTTTTTTGTGAATTTTTTTTATTTTAAATCCGACATTATATTGGTAATTATAAACTCAAATTAAATGAAAATTATAAAAAAATGACATTAAATATATTTTATGAAAATAGTGATTCATTAAATGATTTAAAATTTCATAAAATAATATATTTTTAAAATTAAATTTTATACGGATGATAATATCAATCATGGTGAACTAATCCGAATATTTTTATTGTATATAAAATTTTGGTACCCTATTGATTATAATATTTTATAACTTAGTAACATTTAAAAAAAGTTAAATATGTCTTTAAATAATAAGATATATTTAGTACCCCCGATTTTAGGTATTTGAACTTTGTTTCTGTTCGTTTGTACTTTTTGAAGTGGTTGGTTGATGTTTGGAAAATTATGGGGAAAACATTTAATGTTGTGTAGGTTGTGCAGGGGCATATAGTTGGCGCACAGTCTGAAAAAACTGTTCAAACAGCCTAGAAAACCATGCACCCTTGATAGTGGGATCCACATGGGCGGCGCACGGTATGTCAGACTGTGCAGGAATGCTGTGCGAAGTCCTCGGGTGAGACAGTGGAAACCGAATGGTTGGCGCATGGTTTTCCAATCTGTGTAGGGGCAGCCGTGCGGCCATGTACTCATTGGGGTTTTCAGTCCTGGGCTACTCAGGATTTCAAATTTTTCCTTCATTCATCCTCCCAGTTGTGGCTCACGCGGGAGTTCTGGTTTTCAGAGGTTGGTGGAGCTCCTTAGCTCATTATGGAGGAAAATCAAAGGGGTTTCATGGTGGATCGAAGGAAGTTCTCCTCATGTAAGTCCCTATATTGGTTTATTGGGGTTTTGGTTAGGGTTATCCCTATCCCTCTCTTAGATTCATAGATCTACAAGGGTTGCGTGTAGATCTTGGGTTTTGTTTCTGTTTTGTGTTAATGGTTGAGTTTATTGATGTTAGGTAAGGGTTTTTGAGGTGGTTTTGAGGAGGTGTTCACCTGGTTTAGAGTGTGTTTGGGTGAAGGGTCGATTTTAAAAAACGCTAAGAGGTATGTGGATTCCATCTCAACTCTACTAGGATTAAATGTGAATTTTATTTACAATTATATTGGTTTCATTGATTTAATTGTACGAATGTCGTGTGCATTTTGTTGGAAAATAAAATGGTTGTTGATTTGGGGGTTTTGGCATGAAATTTGGGTTTTGTTGAAGTGGGCTCAAATAGTTAATTTCAAATTGGTGATTTTAAAATTGTAATGATTGGGAGAATGAGTATTGATTTCCATAAATAGATGATATTGAAA
Source organism: Viscum album (assembly GCA_963277665.1). Classification (NCBI taxonomy): domain Eukaryota; kingdom Viridiplantae; phylum Streptophyta; class Magnoliopsida; order Santalales; family Viscaceae; genus Viscum; species Viscum album. Next base: position 858,224,780 of record OY728152.1, on the reverse strand, counting down.
TGTGTTTGGCATGAAAATGGTATTTGTTGGTATTGAAAATAATGCATGAATATTTTTGTGGCTTTTGTGGAAATGGGTGATATCATTGGGTGGATGATGTTGGGACGTGGTGGAGTGGATGAGAAAGTGCCACAAAAAAAGGGGATGGATAGTGGACAGAAGGACCACCATCAATAGAACGTGGGCTGGAAGTACCACTTGAGTGGATTGGTAATGAATTGGTGGACGAGAAGTGTCACCATGTTTTTTTGTTCTTTGTTGGTTATGTTTGAAGATGTGTCTTGTGAGTGAATTATGAAAATGTTAATTGTATTGTGTCATGGTTGAATTGTATTCATTGCGTGGTATGGTTGATTTGGTTTCCTTGTATGGCATGTTTGGTTTATGGCATGTTTGGATTATAAACGATTGGTAGCTTTGATTTTATTTATATAAAATATTTTTTATAAATTTGATACTAGATTTATCCTAGTGGGGTTTGTAGGGAAGTCATTTGGGGAACTCCTACAGAGTAGTTGTATCACCCCTGATTTGGAAATATGGTGTTTTTGCAGATGTCGTGTACTGTGATGTGGGAAATGGTAAGGCATCACCCTCCTTTAGTGTATCATTGTGATGTTTTGGTGGAGCAATGAGCTTGGATCATGGAGCATGGTGTGTAGTTGTAGTGGTGTCATGGCTCGTGGAGTTTTGTTGTTTAGTTTCTTCTTTGTACTCTAATTTTTTGTGAAAATTTCTAGTTGAATTGTAACGCACCGACCCCAGTTACCTAGAGTTAGTGCATTATTACATTACATTTTCATGATCACAAGAAAGATCAAATCTCAAAAGACCGATTTGTTAAATAGCCTTGGAAACACCAAATGTATTCATAATGTTTTACATTACATCATGAAGTGAAAAACTACTACAAAAACATATTGTCTCCATAATCGACACTATTATCCCATCATTATATCCCTGCAGTTCATTCATAATTTACTTCTCACTTCCTGGGAAAAATAAAACATAGAAAAGGGGTGAGCTCAAATGCCTAGTAATGATAACAATATAGAGGAAACTTTCATAAATAAGAATAAACATTTAAGTCAATGTATAACTAAAACAAAAGACTTTTAAACTTGAACGTAAACATAATATGGAAAAAATAAAATGAAATAATGCCATTTACTTATCCACATGGATATTCTACTAATTGAATAATCACATGCAATATCAATAACCACTTTCATAACGATTGAATTCATAATGCCAGACTATCATAACCACATAGCCAAGGCCTCGTGCCAAGACTACAAATAAGATTTTTCCAAGGCCTTGTGCCAAGACACTAGTTTTCCTCATGAGACTTACCAATTCATTGAGGAGCTATAGCGGGCTCCACCCGTCACATATTAAGTTCAATGCATTCCCATATGAAAAGGTTTAAACATAACATAATCATTCGTAGTAAAACTAGCATACGAAATGTCAATAATTTCACCATAAATTATGAATGGTATAAAAATATCACATCCACAGTCAATCATATCACAAAGCCTTCAATACAAAATAGAAGTTTTGTATCATAATAAATCAACTTCAAATAAGTGTAAAATCCATCAAAGGATGTTGACATAGATGTAATCAAAGCTCTTTTTAGAGAAATATCTCTTTCTATTTTGAAATCATTTAAGAGTCATATATTTATAAAACATTTTATTTGAAAATATTATTATAAGCTTCTAAGTGAAGCTTCGATGATTTTATAACGGCGGAAAATAACCGCACCTGCCGTATAAGTTAAAAAAACATTCTTAGCTTAATTCTGTCGAAAAGGTTAAAAAGAACCTTTTTTGGAAAACGGTATAAAGATTCCTTTATAAACCACTTATAAAAAGTAAAAAAAGGGTATAAATGAAATTAACCCATATTCTTGTAAATATTAAAAATGTTTTGAAATACATTTTTAAGAAACATGGAAGTGGATGATAAAGAGATCCCAGTAGATTATTTCGTATAAACAACCTCGGATAATGAGGAGATTGTGAAATAAACCCTTACCTTATAATTTTCCTTGGTTGAGGGTAGGTTAAACTCCTGTATAATGGTGAAATAATTGTTATTAAATTATATATGAATTATATACATTAATATGATATCATATATGATCTTTTAACATTGATTTGTTTATAATATATTAGTATTATCGTTGTTTCGGGTGTTAACTTACTCATTTTCTTTTATATGTTTTGTTACATCATCCATGTTTGTAATAGATAGGTTGTATATTATTCATATCCAGAATTATATCAAGTCCTTAAACATCATTTTTTAAATAATTAAATGATAATTATACTTGAATTGATACGATGGAGAATGAATCTAATCACGTTCGTGGAGACGGTAGTCCGTACGTACGCACGAGCGACAATAGCATTCTTTTTACATTAAAATAATATATAATTGGATAGTATATCATATATACAGAATAATTATCATGTTATATTTATTATTTACATGAGTTACAAATCATTATTTTACCCATCCAAATAATAATATATTGAATAACAATTACACCACGACGTGGAGACGGTAAGTCGTACGTACGCACGTATGGTGACATGTTATTAAAAGGGTGGATAGAATACTGAATATGGTTGTAACATATTTAAAATAACATCACAGTATATATATGATACTGGTGTTATTATTTCATAATGGTAATAACAAAGGGAGAAGAAGTGGAAGAAGAAAGGAACATGGAAAAGGGTGGTGAAATCATTACCTCTTCTTCGGGTTCTTCCTTTTGATTTGATCAAAAGGGATACCTAGGTTCGATTTCTGATCAAACTAATGCCTCTAGTATGTAGTGAGGGATGTTGGAAGAGTATTTGGGCAGAGTTTGGACGATCCAAAAGGTTTTGAAGGTGTGAAGAAATGAGAAGGAGGAGTGCCCTTTTATAAGAGGGGTGAAGGGCACCTTTGGAAAAGCTAGAAATATTAATTTATAATAAGTTCATATTCGGTTTCTAAAGGCTCCAAAGTTGATTATTCAAAAGTTTAAGGTGGGTATGGGTCAACAACCACTCAAAAAATAGAATTTAGACAGGTTTGGGTACTTATATTAACCTTATCTTTAAGTATTAACTCTAAGTTAATTAGTTTCACTTTTTTAATGTCTCTTTGTATTTTTATATTATATGGTTAATAAACTTACTATATACATCCAAGAGACCCCCAAGTGGTAAAATAATGATATAAATATCATGATATAAGTCTATTGTCCGAACCTCAGATTTTTAGGAATTTAATATCAATTAATAATATAATATTTGTTTTGAAAACTCTTTCATGTCAATTTTGACCCTATTAAATAGTTGATTTTTGTGAAACTCATAACAGAATGATTACTTCAAACAAAATTAATTAAATCAATCCTAATATGTCATATTATCCTATAAAATTATTTTAATTCATTAAAAGTCACAAATTATATTTATTTGGGTATTTATAATATCAATTATTTTAATTTGTCACTATTATGGTAATTACTGCATCATAATTGTGTCATAAATACATTAATTTATTTAATCTCTAAAAATTATAAATAAACTATTTTCATGTATTAAAACTTTTTATCTTTCTAATGAATATTTATAGTCGAAAATCCAACATATATAACCCTATTTAAAAATTGTTTTTCTAAAAGATATATTCTTTTGTCATTTTTGTACTTATTTTAACTTAATTAAAATTAAGTTTCCCTATCAACTAAAAGTGGCTCCATGGGGTCCCAAAATCGACCAAAAGATGCCTATGGTAGAACATGTATCAACCAATGAGGATAAGACACGTTTTAGGGTAATTGTTTATTATTATAATATTATTTTTTAACCCTTATTTACGGAATTTACCCTTAACCGTGGTAAATAAAATATTTACTAAAGTAATTATAAAAGTTACCTATTTACCCAATATGAAAATCATGATTCCAAATATGGAATCCATTTTTATAAATTCAAAACACAGAAGTGGCAGAAATTAATTTAAAATTAATTCCCGCTGTCAAAACAAAAAGCGTGTTTTTAAGATATTATAACTATCAAAAGATTGATACTTGTTTATGTTCGGTTTAATTGTGAAATTATGTACAATGACCAAAATTGTATTAAATGGTAGAAATATATTCTTAATATACTTTAATACCACTGAAATTCATAATTTATTAATATAAATTATTTCGATTAAAAAATTTGTTTTTAATTTATATTTAGTAAGTTTCACTATTCATCAAAATATTAAAGTTATCCGAAAAGTACCAAAATTTCACCTTAGGCGAAATTCGATATTCCGAATCCAAAAATGAAGTCCATTTTGAAATATAAAATATATATAATTTCAAAAAGTAGGTATTCCTATTCATAACGGTTAGTTTGATTGGTTATGGTGTTTTAGAACATGGTGTTGTGTACAACACACGCTATCACATTATTCAAAGAGAAGCGTACCGTAGAAGCTTGGGGTGTTACATTCTCCCCTCCTTAAAATAATGTCATCCTCGAAATTTATAGAATACTTATCACATGAAAAGACTCAGGTGGTTCTTCATCATATTTTCCTTGGGATCCCAGGTTTCCTCTTCCATCTTATGATTTCTCCGCAAAACTTTTACCAGATGTGTCGTCCGGTTTCGCAGTACTTGTTCTCTTGTATCAAGAATCTTGACGGGCTCTTCGAAATAAGACAGATCGGGTTCAAGTTCTAATTCCTCGTAGGTGAGTACATGCGTTGTGTCATGCATGTATTTCCTCAATAGAGATACATGGAAGACATCGTGAACTTTGGAGAGACTTGGCGGCATTGCCAATCGGTAAGCTACAGTCCCAATTCGTTTTAGAATTTTGAAAGGTCCGATGTACCTGGGACTCAATTTACCTTTCTTACCAAAATGTATGACTCCCTTCCATGGAGATACCGTCAGGAAACCATGATCATTGAATTGAAATTCCAAATCCTTCCTTCGATTATCGGCATAGCTCTTTTGTATACTTTGAGCTGCTTTGATGTGATTTTGGATTACCTTCACCTTTTCCATCGTTTCCTCCACCAGTTCTGGGCCTACAAGTTTTCTTTCACCAATGTCATCCCAACAGGTTGGTGTACGACATCTCTTTTCGTATAACGCTTCATATGGTGCCATCTGAATACTTGAATGGAAGCTATTGTTATAGGAAAATTCTACTAGAGGTAAATATTGATCCCACATACCCTGAAAGTCAAGTGAGCAAGATATAAACATGTCTTCTAAGGTTTGAATAGTCCGTTCTGATTGTCCGTATCTCTGAGGGTGGTTGGTAGTGCTCAAATGATGTTCAGTATTTAGGGATTTATGAAGACTCTTCCAAAATCTTGATGTAAAATGGGGATCACGATCAGAAACAATTGATAGGGGTACTCCATTAAGTCTCACAACTTCATTAATATATTTACTTGCTAGACGTTCCAGGGGTAGATCTTCTCTTATAGCAAGAAAATGTACTGACTTGGTAAGATGATCAACAATAACCCATATTTCATAATTCCTTCTAGGAGTCTTTGGTAGCCCCATGACAAAGTCCATCGTAATATTGTCCCATTTCCACTTCGGTATGGGAAGAGGTTGCATGACTCCTCCAGGGCGTTGCCTTCAAGCTTTTTCTTGTTGACAAACCATACATCTTGACACAAAATCAGCAAACTCCCTCTTCATATTGTCCCACCAAAAATGTTTCTTCAAATCTCTATACATTTTGGTGCTCCCAGGGTCTATAGATAAATTGGAACTATGAGAAGCATCCAGCAATTCCCTTTTTAGATCAGGTATATCGGGAACACAAACTCTCTTCACGAATTTCAAAATTCCATCTTTATACACAAAGTCTCTCAGTCTCCCATCATTCACAGCTTTAATCTTCTTTTGAAATTCTTCATCATCGGTCTGAGAACACTTAATCCTTTCTAGTAAAGATGGTTTGGAAACCATTTGAAAAAACATTGATGTTTTTCCTTCCCTGGTTATTCCCATGTCCATCTTCACTAGATCCATGAAAATTGGATCCCTTTCAATTCTCATATTGTTCAAAAATCCATGATCTTTTCTTCTCAAAGAATCTTCCACCTTGTTTTCCTTCCCCGTGTGGTAGTGTCTCATACAATAATAATCCTTGAGAAATTAAAACCATCTCCTTTTCCTCATATTGGGTTCTTTTTGTGAGAAAATATACTTCAAACTCTTGTGATCAGTATAAATCTAACATTTTTCACCATAGAGGTAGTGCCTCCATATCTTCAATTCAAAGATCACAGCTACTAACTCGAGATCATGAGTAAGATAGTTTTTTTTATGAATTTTCAACTGTCGTGATGCATATGAAATAACCTTATCATTCTGCATAAGGACACAACCAAGTCCTTTTTTCGATGCATCACTATAAATAACGAACCCATCACTCCCTAATGGTAGATTCAATATAGGAGCATTGACTAATCTTCTCTTCAGTTTTTCGAAACATTCTTCACACTCTCTTATCCAAACAAATTTAACCCCTTTACGTGTGAGCTTCGTTAATGGGTTAGCCAATCGGGAAAAATTCTGGACGAATCATCGATAATAACCTGCCAAACCAATAAAACTACGTACCTCAGTTATACTCGTAGGTGTTGGCCATTCTTGGATTGCCTTTTTCTTAGATGGATCAACAGAGATTCCATCTTTAGAGACAATATGGACAAGAAAAGAAATCTCTTGAAGCTAGAATTCACACTTGCTAAACATCCAATATAATTCATGTCTTCTCAGAGTCTTCAGGATAATGCGCAAGTGATTTTCATGATTTTCGTAGATTTTGGAGTATACCAAGATATCATCAATAAATACCACCACAAATTCATCGAGATACTCCTTGAAAACTCTATTCATCAGATCTATGAATACATAGGGTGAATTAGTCAATCTAAAAGGCATTACAGTAAACTCGTAATGCCCGTACCTGGTTCGAAATGCTGTCTTTGGAATGTCTTCCTTCTTCACACACAACTGATGGTATCCAGATCGATGTTCAATCTTTGAAAAGTATTGATCTCCATGCAGTTGGTGAAATAAATCATCAATGCATGGTAGCGGATACTTGTTCTTTATTATTATAGCATTGATCTCCCTATAGTCGATACATAACCTCATAGATCCATCTTTCATTTTAACAAAAATAACAAGGGCTCACCATGGAGAAACACTAGGGCGAATAAATCCCTTATTACTTAATCCTCTAGTTGTTTCTTTAGTTCAACTAATTCTACAGTGGGAATTCTATAAGGGGTCTTCGATATAGGCCTTGATCCATGAATTAAATCAATGGAAAACTCAACTTCTCGTTCTGGAGGATGTCCAGGTAAATCTTCTGGAAACACATTTACATATTCTTTCACAACAGGTACATCCTTTATTTGAACATTCCTTTCCTCACCCACAATCATTTCATTCTCTTCCTCTCCAATAATTGAATTTAGTTGAGCTACTGGGGGTGAATCTAAATAAGAATTTGGTGGTGACAATTCTCCTCTAAAGATAAGGTGTTCCTTATCATTATCATCAAGAATCGTAACATCTTTCTTCTTACAATAAATCTTCGCATCATTGTCTGAAATCCAGTCCATACCGAGGATTATATCAAACTCAATCATAGGTATGACGATGAGATCGGAAGATAAAGAACATTTATGTGCTCTAATGGGGACTGATTCACAAAACATTGTTGCAATGATACTTCCCTTAGGAGTTTTAACTGAAAACTACCTTGTTAAATAAAATTGGAAATATCTAATAGTCTTAGCAAACTGGGAAGACATGAAACAATGCCATGATCCAGAATCATATAATGCATTTGCTAAACTTTAGGAAACCATTAAATTACCTGTCACCATGTCTTTTGGAGCTTCTACCTCAGCAGTAGTGATAGTATAAGCTTGGCCTTGATCCCTTGGCCTTTTCTGAGGTATGTTCTCCTGACGCTTAGGGCATTCATTTGCATAATGCCCCATCTCCCTGCAATTGTAGCACTGAATTTTGGTATCTTCCTTCTTCCCCTTTCAATCACGAGCTTGGTGGCCTTTTTCACCACACTTGTAATAGACTCATGTTCCCTTCAAGCAAGTACTGGGGTGTTTCTTACCACATTTACCACAGGATGGATATTAAACCTTTCCCTTCATCCCCTTATTTCCATTCCCATATTGATAAGTAGGTCTCTTCTACTCTTGATTTGCTTTAATGTCATAAGACATAGAGAATTCCTTTTCTATCTTGATAGCACATGAGACAATGTCTTCGTACGACGAGAAGGATTGTGAGACTAATGCTCGACGGAGAAATGGTTTTAACACAACAAAGAAATGATCAATCTTACTTCTTGGATAACGTATATAATCTCCAGTATACCTTTCTAACCTTGTAATGATAGCTTCATACTTCGTGACAGTCTCATCCTCCTTTTTTCTCAGACTCAGAAATTGCCTTTCCATATCTTCTTGATGGTCGCGAGGAAAGTATTTTTGTAAAAACAGATCTTTGAACACCCTCCATTACATATTTGATACTTAATCATCTTTCTTTGTATTTTTAATCAATGACCACCATTGATCAGCATCTCCAGTGAGTCGGTAAACTTCCATCATAACTTTTTCCCTTTCACTACTCCACAAAGATTGAAATATTTTCTCTAGGGAATTTATCCATTGCACAGCTACTAAGGTATTTGTACTCCCATTGAACGTTGGTGGTTTTTGCCTCATGAATCGATCTAACATTGATCCTCCATGCTGTGGATCAGGGTGCCCCATACGGGTAAGGTTATTATTCATAACCTGAGTAAGTTGTCCCAGTATGGTGATTAGATGATCGGCACCAGTTGCATCACCAGCTCCACTATAATTATCTTGAGCAGAAGGGCAATCCCTACATGAAGTGCGTGCATTGATACAATTTCCATTTCTTCCACTAGGTTCCATTTCTAAACAATGGCATAAACTAGATAATTTTATGAATCAAAATACATAATCCCATACTTATAAAACACTTAACATAAATTGAACTATTTATGGATATAATCCATAATCATAAAAATGTTTTCTTTGAGGAAGTATATACTCATAAACCCTTCATAATTATTTGTAAAGAAAAGGAGAGTTATCCTAAGCATATCCACTGGCAGTGTCATAACCAAGAGTGCAGTAAGGCTCGTTGTCGTGCACCAGTTCGCGTTCGAGTCTAGCTCGAAGCAGTGTTTTTGGGTTTTACCCCTAGGTACATCTGTGCCAGAGCCGCCTCTACCTGCTCGTATCCAGATAGAGATGTATTGCTCAGAAAACTCACAAAATCTCTACAATACCAATGTTTTAGGAAGTTCTTCTATACTAATCCTCAAAGTTCATCTTAGGTCTGCGTGCACTAATCCGAGTTTATCTAAATCTAGCTTCCAAGGTTTGTACTAAACTTCATCTGATACCAACTATAACGCCCCGACCCCAGTTACCCAGAGTCGGTGCATTATTACATTACATTTTCATGATCACAAGAAAGATAAAATCTCGAAAGACCGATTGGTTTAGTAGCCTTGGAAACACTAGATGTATTCATAAAGTTTTACATTACATCATTAAGTGAAAAAAATACTAAAACAACATAATTTATCAATAATCCACACTATTATCCCCTCATAATATCCATGCAGGTCATTCATAATTAACTTCTTCACTTCCTGGGAAAAATTAATCATAGAAAAGGGGTGGGCTCAAATGCCCAGAAAGGATACCAATATAGCAGAAACTTTCATAAATAAGAATAAACATTTAAGGCAATGTATAACTAAAACAAAATCCTTTTAAACTTGAACTTAAACATAATATAGAAAAAATATAATGAAATAATGCCATTTACTTATTCACATGGATATTATACTAATAGAATAATCACATGGAATATCATTAACCACTTTCATAACGATGGAATGCATAATGCCAGACTATCATAACCACATAGCCAAGGCATCGTGCCAAGAATACAAATAATATTTTTCCAATGCCTTGTACCAAGACACTAGTTTGTATCATGAGACCTACCGATGCATCGAGGAGCTATAGCGGTCTCCACCCATCACATATTAAGTCCAATGCATTCCCATATGAAAAGGTTTAATCATAACATAAACATTCGTATTAAAACTAGATTACGAAATGTCAATAATTTCACCATAAACTATGAATGTTATAAAAATAGCACATCCACAGTCAAAAATATCACAAAACCTTAAATACAATATAGTAGTTTTGTATCATAATAAATCAACTTCAAATAAGCGTAAAATCCATCAAATGATGTTGACATAGATGAAATCAAAACACTTTTTAGAGAAATATCTCTTTCTATTTTGAAATCATTTAAGAGTCATATATTTATAAGAAAATTTCTTTGAAAATATTCTTATAATCTTTTAAGGGAAGCTTCGATGATTTTATAACGGCGGAAAATAAACGCACCTGCCGTATAAGTTAAAAAAACATTCTTACCTTAAATCTGTCGAAAAGGATAAAAAGCACCTTGTTTGGAAAACGAAAGAAACATTCCTTTATAAACAACTTATAAAAATTAAAAAAAGGGTACAAATGAATTTAACCCATATTCTTGTAAATATTAAAAATGTTTTGAAATACATTTAAAGAAACATGGAAGTGGATGATAAAGAGATCCCAGTAGATTATTTCGTATAAACAACCTCGGATAATGAAGAGATTGCGAAATAAACCATTACCTTGTACTTTTCCTTGGTTGATGGTGGTTAGACTCATGTATAATGGTGAAATAATTTTTATTAAATTATACAAGAATCATATAAATTAATATGATATCATATATGGTCTTTTAACATTGATTTGTTAATAATATCTTAGTATTATCGTTGTTTCGGGTGTTAACTTACTCGTTTTCTTTTATATGTTTTGTTACATAAGCCATGTTTTTAATGGATAGTTTGTATATTATTCATATCTAGAATGATATCAAGTCCTTAAATATCATTTTTAAATCATTAAATGATAATTATACTTGAATGGATACGATGGAGAATGAATCTCATCGCGTTCGTGGAGACGGTAGTCCGTACGTACGCACGAGCGACAATATCATTCTTTTTATATTAAAATAATATATAATTGGATATTATATCATATATACAGAATCATTATCATGTTATATTTATTATTTAAATGAGTTACACATCATTATTATACCCATCAAAATAATAATATATTGAATAACAATTACACCACGACGTGGAGACGGTAACCCGTACGTACACACATATGGTGACATGTTATTAAAAGGGTAGATAGAATACTGAATATGGTTGTACCATATTTATAATAACATCATATTATATATATGATACTGGATTTATTATTTTAGAATGGTAATAACAAAGGAAGAAGAAGTGGAAGAAGAAAGGAACTTGGAAAAGGGTGGTGAAATCATTACCTCTTCTTCGGGTTCTTCCTTTTGATTTGATCAAAAGGGATCCTTAGGTTAGCTTTATGATCAAACTAATGCCTCTAGGTTGTAGTTAGGGATGTTGGGAGTCTATTTGGTCAGATTTTGGCCGAACCAAAAGGTTATTAAGGTGTGAATAAATGAGAAGGAGGAGTGCCCTTTTATAAGCGGGGTGAGGGGCACCTTTGGAAAAGCTAGAAATATTAATTTATAATAAATTCATATTCGTTTTATAAAGTCTCAAAAGTTGATTATTCAAAATTTAAGGTGGGGATGGGTCGAAAACCACTCAACCAAAAGAATTTAGACAGGTTTGGGTACTTATATTAACCTTATCTTTAAGTATTAACTCTAAGTTAATTAGTTTCACTTTTACAATGTCCCTTTGTATTTTTATATTATATGGTTAATAAACATACTATATACATCCACGCGACCCCCCAAGTGGTCCATTAATGATATAAATATCATGATATAAGTCTCTTGTCCAAACCTTAGCTTTTTAGGAATTTAATATCAATTAATAATATAATATTTGTTTTGAAAACTCTTTTATGTCAATTTTGACACTATTAAATAGTTGATTTTTTTGAAACTCATAACAGAATGATTACTTCAAAAAAAATTAATTAAATCAATCATAATATGTCATATTATCCTACAAAATTATTTTCATTCCTTAAAAGTCTCAAATTATATTTATTTGGGTATTTATAATATCAATTATTTTAATTTGTCACTATTATGGTAATTACTGCATCATAATTGTGTCATAAATAAATTAAAATATGTAATCTCTAAAAATTATAAATAAAATATCATTATTTAGGAAATATTTATATCTTTATAATGAATATTTATAGTTGAAAATCCAACATATATAACCCTATGTAAGAATTGTTTTTTTAAAAGATATATGCTTATGTCATTTTTGTACTTATTTTAACATAATTAAAATTAAGTGTCCCTATCACCTACAAGTGGCTCCATGGGGCCCCAAAATCGACCCAAAGAAGCCTATGGTCGAACATGTATCAACCAATGTGGCTAGGAGACGTTTTAGGAGAATGTTTTATTATTATAATATTATTTTTTAACCTTTATTTACCGGATTTACCCTTAACCATGGTAAATAAAATATTTACCGAAGTAATTATAAAAGTTACCTATTTACACAATTTGAATATCCTGATTCCAAATATGGAATACATTTTTCTAAATTTAAAACAAAGAAGTGGCAGAAATTAATTTAAAATTAATTACCGCTGTCAAAACAAAAAGCATGTTTTTAAGATATAATAACTATCAAAAGATTGATACTTGTTTATGTTTGGTTAAATTGTGAAATTATGTAAAATGACCAACATTGCATTAAATGGTAAACATATATTCTAAATATACTTTAAAACCACTCAAATTAATAATTTATCAATATAAATTATTTCGATTAAAAAAGTTGTTTTTAATTAATATTTAGTAATTTTCACTATTCATCAAAATATTAATGTTATCCGAAAAGTACCAAAATTTCAACTTAGGCTTAATTCGATATTCCGAATTGAAAAATGAAGTCCATTTTGAAATATATAATATATATAATTTCAAAAAATAGGTATTACTATTCATTACCGCTAATTTGATTGGTTATGGTGTGTTAGAACACGGTGTTGCGTACAACACATGCTATCACATTATTCAAAGAGAAGCATACAGTAGAAGCTTGGGGTGTTACATGAATGGTTTTGGAGTTTGTGATGTAATTATTTGTATCAAATCATTGGGATTGAAGGTGTAAGCATCTTTAGTTGCTGGTTGGTTGAGTTAGGTTATCTTTTATGGGAAAATCATTCCCTACAATTCCTTGATGCCCTCGGAATTTATTGACTGCCTTTGGCACCTTGGGAACATCGCTTATGGCCATGTAACCCTCACCCCTCCTCTAGTCAATGAGGTAGGAGCGGGGTGTTCCAAGTGGTATCATCTTGTTCGGTTCTTTGATGTCTATTCTCAAATTTGGAGTTGACATTCATTGCGTTATATTGCTTGATTCGGGATTGTAGTAAGGTGTAGTAATGTTGGTAATTGGAATGAATAGCATAAAAGAATGTATCTAACCCATTTATGATGAACTTCATGTTACCAGGTAGTTGGGTACATAAGTGTTATGGAGACACTTAAAGGCATTGGAAATCTTATTATTGTGGTGTATCCAATTAGATGTTCCTGGAATATATGGTAGAAATGACTTCCCACTAGGATGCATATTTCCTTAGGAATAATGATTTATGGATTGAATTGATAAATGGTTTTTAAAATGTGTGAAATTGTAATGTGAATAAATTTGGTATTTTGAAAATTGTTTGGTTTTAAAAAATGTTGAAACATAGAAAATGTGGAAAGATGGAAGGCCTCATTGTGATATTGTTGTGTAATGCGATTTGAAATGGGAATTCATAATGTCTATGGAAGTGAGTCTCAGGGTTGATTGTTTTCTGTTTATAGAAATGGCACTGGGTAGGCTTTCTAGAGACAAACCAGAAATAGTTGATGTGAACGCGGTTGCACTTGATCCCCAAGTGAACCATCAGTTAGTCCAGAGCATAGTGAAAGCATTCCAAGTAGCGGGAAGTGTGAATAGATTGGAAAAGCCAAAGCATGTTGATTATGTGGCTCAGTTTCAAAATCAGGATCCACCCATCTTTATGGGTGATTCAGACCTGGAAAGGGCAAAACCCAGGATGTCTAGAATGAACAAATTTTTTGAATTATTTGGGATGCTGATAAAGCTATAAGTAATTGTAGAAACTTATAAGCTAGAGGATCCTAATCCTCAGTGGTGTGAGTTGGTAGACTAAGAAGGAACAAACAAGGTATGACTTGGGAAGGCTTTGAGGAATTGTTTAATAAAATCTTCAACCCACATACATTCATAATTCAGCGCACAAATGATTTCATTAGTCTGAAGCAAGAGCATATGTCTGTGACGGAGTATGCAGCTATGTTTATGAGCATAGTGTGGTTTTCACCTGAGGTGGTGAGTAGCACGTCCTTGAATTCAAGGATCTTCAATGCGAGGTTAAGGCAAGATATCCATTCAAAAAATAGTAGTGATGTGTATCAGTGATTACACAAAGATGGTGAGTTGAGCATCTGTTGCTTAGTTGGGTCTGTTGGGAACTTTGAGTGGAGGAAGCAAGGTGTTACCATTAGGGAATAGTGGGAACTCAAAGGCTAGGTTAAAGCGGAGGAAGGACACTTATTCTCTAGGTGAGACAATGGCACATAATCATACAGAAGGATTGGTAAATCATACTCTGAAGCCCTAGAGAAAACCAGGAAGTTTTCAGTGTGACCCTACGACACAAATCAAGAGGTACTATACGAAACAAACTCAAGAAAGTCACAATTTAAATCAAATGGGGAATCTTCAGTTCTATTGTATCAATTCTATCAGGGTGGGTGCACGTGACACTCCTCTGGGATTGTAGAAGTCGTATGCTTTGATGAGACAGTGATAACAACATACCCCTCATCAGCAGAGCAAGGTCAGTCATGGTGATTCTCGAAACACCAGAACTTCTTAGATTAAAAATAAAGAGTAGATTTTGGAAACAAAGGCATTATTCGAAGGTGAGAAGGTTGTGGTGGATGATCAGTCTGGACCGTCCATGGTGTGAGGTACTATTCTATTAAATTCTACCTTTATATAAGTGTTGTTCGATATGGGTTCTTCACACTCTTTTATTTCTTCATGTGTGGTTTAGTTTTTGTGTTTATGTTTAGAAATCATTCCTTCAGTTTTGATACATCAAACTCCTCTAGGTCACAGAGAGTCTCGAGCCTTCTTGTGTAGAGCATGTTTTATCGTTGTGGGCGAGCTTGAGCCAATTTTTCTCAATTCTTGAAATGGAAGGGTATGATGTAATACTGGGAATGGATTGGCTGGTGGCGTTTAAGTCCCACATCGACTGTAATGTTCAAACAAGGTCTTTTATGACACATGGTGGCGTTAGACATCTATTTAGAGGTGAGAGGCATGAAAGGATGAGTGCCATGGGTTTGTTGTCACCAGTAGGGGGCACGTTATTGTATCAGTTAGCGGGTTTTTCATTGAAATTGGTCGAGGGTGTTGAGAAGAGTGTTCTTACGGCAGTTGGAGATAAGATCATAGATGTTATTCCTGATGAATTCTATGGGTTACCTCTAGTAAGAGAAGTGGAGTTTACAATTGATCTCTTTCTGGGGAACAACCCTATCTCACTTCCATCTTACCGAATAGAACCTACTGAATTGCAAGAATTGAAAGTCTATTTGGAAGAATTAGAAGGCAAAGGGGTTATCCGACCTAGCATGTCTCCATGGGTAGCACTGGTGTTGTTTGTGAAAAAGGTATATGGAACTTTGAGGCTCTATGTTGATTATCGTAGACATAACCAAGTTTTGATAAAGAAAACCTATCCTCTTCCACGAATTGGTGATTTGTTCATCCAGTTTAGGGGAGCCCAGTGGTTCTTCAAGATTGATCTGATGATAGAATTTCATCAATTGCGTGTGAGTAAGTATGATATTCCTAAAACATATTTAAGAAGTAGATATGGCCATTTTGAAAATGTGGTTATACCCTTTCATCTAACAAATGCGCTAGTGGTGTTCTGGGAATTGATGAATCAGATATTTTAGAGAAATCTGGAATCATTTGTGGTGGGGTTTGTTGATGATATTATAGTGTATTCAATGTCAAGTGTGGAGCATGAGCAGTACTTGGAGAGAGTGTTGAGGATCTAGAGGGATCATCGGTTATATGAAAAATTGTCAAAGATTTACTTCTGGATACCGGAATTCAGTTTTCAAGTCCATGGGATTTCTTAAAGGGCTGTTTTAGTGGATCTGGAAAAAATAGACGCTGTTATCTCATGGAAACCGCCAAAGAATGTGTTTGAGATATGGAGTTTCCTCGGTCTAGCTGGGTAATATAAGTGTTTTGTTCATGATTTTTCACTTTTGGCATCACTGATGATTGCTTTAACAAGAATGAATGTTCCATTCCAGTGGAATGAATATTGTAAACAATGATTCATTGATCTAAAGGGCTTCCTTACATCATCAACAATCATGGATTTTACAGAACCTAGAAATGGGTACGTGGAGTATTGTGATGCATCAGGATCAGGGATGCTGTGCATTCTCATGAAAGGGAATCATGTTCTTGTGTATGGCTCATGGAAGTTGAGGGTGCATGTGAAGTACTACCCCACTCATTATTTGGAATTGGAAGTAGTGGTCTATGCATTGAAAGTATAGTGTCATTATATGTTTGGTGAGAAATTCATGGTATTTACAGATCATAAATGCATGAGGCACATTTTCTCACAAAGGTATTTTAATTTGTGGCAAAGGATATAGGTGAAATATATCAAGATGTTTTATTTTGATTTGATGTACACATCGGGTAAGGGAAATTAGGTGGTAGATGCATTAAGTAGGATATCATATGCTCAGGTGGTGAAATAGGCATCAAACCAGTGGTAGATGATGTCAGTTAATGATGACATGTGGTTGGAATGTGAGGATCAGGGCGATAGTGCGGTTTTCATTCTAGTTTTTTTATTCTTAACTTGGTTGTCCAGGTAAAATAGGCACATATATTTTATTTTGAGTGTGTGACCATGTGGTATAATCTATGTGGTGGGGAGACTATTGAGGGTTGGCAACTGAATAGTTTTTTAGTTTGGTGTTTTCATAATTGGATGGTTGTACTAGTTTATATTCAGGAGGATCTTATCAGGGCGTATCATCATTCTAGGTGGGATGTTCATCCTGGAATTCAGAAAATTTATAAAGCGTTGAAAGAATAGTTATTTTGGGAGGGTATGAGAAGAAGGGTGGCTGAGTTTGATTCTTGGTGCTTTACTTTCCAGCAGGTCAAGGTAGTACATCAAAGGCAAGTGGGAATGTTGCAGTCATTACCAATCCCATGTTAGGAAGTGGGAGGAAATATTAGTGTATTTTGTCACAGGTCTCCCAGGAATGGTTAGAATGCATGATGTCACTTTGGTGATAGTGGTTCGACTAACGAAGTCAGCCCATTTCATTCCAATTCATGAATCTCATACATTGGAGGATCTGTCCAAAATCTATATCCGGGAGGTGGTAAAGAGGAATGGTGTTCCAGTTTCGATCATATCCAATATAGATCCAAGGTTTACATCGTTTTTCGGTAAATCCATAGAGTAAACCCTTGGAACTAAGATGAACATGAGTATTGTGTATCACCCTCAGACGGATGGTCAATTTGAGAGGATAATACAATCTTTAGAGGATATGGTGCAGGCTTCTGTCATGGATTTTGTTGGCTCGTGGGAGGATAACTCAATATTGGTTGAGTTCACATACAACTATAGTTATTAGGGATCCCATAATATGGAACTATATGAAGCATTGTATGGGAAGTCGTGTCGTTCTACACTCTGCTGGGAGGAAACAGGTGAGTCCTCAATTGTTGGACCGAGCCTTGTTTAGTAGACTATATAGAAGAAAAAGATAATCCGGAAGAGAATGGAGACGACTCAGAGTCGTTAGAAATCGTATGTAGATCATTGTTGATGGCCTTTGTCATTCTAGGTGAGTGATCATGTTTTCATGTGGATCTCTCCTAGTTTGGGACATCGCTTGTTTGGGAAGTATGGATTGTTATCTCCAAGGTGTATTGGACGTTTTGAGATTATTGCGCGGGTTGGTGAAGTGTCTTATCGTTTTCCTTTGACACATAGGTTCAGTACTGTGAAAAATATGTTTCACGTGTTGCAGTTGAAAAATTATCAGCCGGATCCGGGCAATGTTATTTTATGGGATCATGTTGAGCTAGAGCTGGAGGCTTTATTGGTGCACGTGCAAGTGGGGGTTATGTATAGGAAAGAAAATGTCTTGAGGGGTAAAATCATATAATTGGATCGAGATTTGGTGGAGCATGGCAAGATCCCAGAGGAGACGTGGGAGCGTGAGAAAGAGATGGTCAAGCAAGGGCCCGAGATCTTTCGGCAAAGGGTGGGTTCACAACTTTCTGAGGACTAAAAGTCCAACGTGTAGGAGAAGGTGGTTCCCCCGGTTAGAGGTATTTGAACCTTGTGTTAGTTCATTTTTTCTTTTTGAATTGGTTGGTTGAAGTTTGGACAATTCTAGGAAATTATTTTAGATTTGTGGAGGTTGTGCAGGGGTGCATGATCTGAACAAACAATGCGGCCAACCCAAGAAACCGTGCACCCTTAACAGTGGGCTCTACACAGGTGGTGCACGATTTGTCATACCATACATGCATGTCATTCAAAGTCCCAAGGTGAGATAGTGGTGGCTGCATGGTTTTCCAAACCATGCGGGGTAACTGTGCGTCCACATAATGTTTGGGATTTTATGTCCCGGTCTACTAATTATTTCCCAATTTTTCCATCATTCTTCCTCCCACTAGTGGGTCACAGGTGAGTTCTGGTTTTTTGAGGGTGGGGGAGCTGCTTAGTTCGTTTTATAGGAATATCGAAGGGGATTCTTGGTGGATCGAATGCGGTTCTTCTTAGGTAAGTCCCAATTTTTGTTCTTTGAGGTATGGATTAGGGTTACCCCTCCCCCTATGTTAGTTTCCAAGATCTACAATGGTTTCAGGAAGATCTAGGATTGTGTTTCATTTTTGTGATAATGGTTGAGCTTGTTGATGTTGGGGAAGGGTTTCTAAGGTGGTTTTGAGGAGGCCTTCACATGGTTTAGAGTGATTTTGGGTGACGAGTCGATTTTTCAAAACCCTAAAAGGTAGCTAACATATATGTCAACTCCACTATGTAAAAATGTGAAGTTCTTTCACAATTAAATTGGTTTTTGTAATTTAATTCTAAGAATGTCATGTTAATTTTGTTGGAAAATCAAAAGTATAATGATTTGGGGTTTTGGCATAAAACTGGGTTTTTTTTGAAATGGGTGGAGTTGGTTAATTTTAAATTGGTGATTTTAAAATGGTAATGATTGTGAGCATGAGTATTGATTTCAATAAATAGGTGATAATGAAATGTGATTTTCATGGAAATGGTATTTGTTGGTATTGAAAATAATGCATGATAATTGTTGTGTCTAGTGTGGAAATGGGTGATATCATTGGGTGGATGATGTTTTGATGTGGTGGAGTAGACAAGAAAGTGCCACTATAAAAAGGGGATGGATAGCGGATGGAAGCTCCACCATCATTAGAAAGTGGGAGGGATGTACCACTTGAGTAGATTGGTAAGGAATGGGTTGGACAGGAAGTGCCACCATGGTTTTTATTGTGCATTGTTGGTGATATTTGTAGATGGGTCTTGAGAGTGAAGTACAAAAATTATTATCAGCTTGTGTCATGGTTGAATAAGCTTCCTTCTGTGGTATTTTTGATTTGGAATCCTTATGTGGAATTTTTGGCATAGGACATTTTTGTCTTATAGAGAATTGTTAGCATGTTTTGATTTATATAAAATGTTTTATATAAATGTGCTAATGGTTTTATCCTAGTTTTGTGTGTAGAGAAGTCAGTTGGGAAAAATCATACTGAGTAGTTGTACTCACCCCCTTCATTAACACTTTGGTTTCTTTGCAGATGTCGTGTACCGTGACGTGGGCGAATTTAAGCTGTCACCCTACTTTATTAGAGCATTGTGATGTTTTGGTGGAGTTGGAGCTTGGATCCTAGATATTGGTGTGGAGATGTGGTGGTGTCATGATGTGTGGTGTTTTTTGTTTAGTTTCTACTTTGTATTTTGATGTTTTTTGGACATGTCAAATTGAATTGTTTTGAGTTTTTTGATAGAATTGTTAGTATTACCTAGTTGGGATTGAAAGTGAATGCATCATTAGTTGTTGGTTGGTTGAGTCGGTTTATCTTCTTAATGGAAAATCCTTCTCCACTGTTCCTTGAATCCCTCGGCATTTATTTCTAGCCATTGGTGCCTTGGGAACATCACTTAAGGCCAAGAATCCCTCACCGCCTCCTCAAGGAAATGAGGTAGTGGCAGGGAGTTACACTATATGTGAATGAATCACATAAATATATCTAGTTTTATGGTATTATATAATTTTACAAAAACTAATCATATATTATAATAATATAAAATTTGTCCCATATAAATGTGAAAATTATTTTATTTAAATTTGTATAAAATTAGCACTTTAATAAATTCCAATAGCGTACATCCCCTCTCATATAAAATGGAACACTGTCTCCCCATTCTCTCAAAAATAAAAACATTTTGATCAGACAATAAGTAACCAATCCCATTTTTAAGTCCACTAACATATCTTAGAAATTTTTATTTAATCATAAAAAAATATAAGATAGTGTTTTTTATAAACCATGTTATGTCGTCCAAATAAGAGGATTATTTCGTACTCATGAATTTTCATTTTTTTTCTTCTTATACCTCATTAAAAAAATATTCCATAATTACAAAATTAGAAAAAATTATTTCCATATATGTTAGTTGTTATTATATAAATTTCATAAACTATATCTTTGTACTAATATATGAAATTCTAAATGAATCCATCGGGAACATGTAATGATGACTACCACCTCACAAACCGATGTAATTATTTTTCCATCAATGCCTCTCAAGGATACATATAATATTTTTTTTATGTAAGTATATATGATATTACTGAGATATTTATCATTATTATTATGTAATCTATAATCTATTTTCATAGCATTACATGAAATTAAAAAGATAATTTCATCTCTGTATACATGAGGACCACCACCTCTATGATGGGATCTGATTTATTTATCATAAACACATAAAAAGGATGCTACATATAAGTACATTAAAATAAATAATATGGTATTTATAATATTATTATCATTTTATAATTGAAAAATAATACATACCTACATTCCATAATGGTCATTGAAATATAATAATTGTATTTATACGTACATATTAACATTCTTCTCTATGATTGAAATGTTGTTCATTTTTTATATCCATATATCATAGTTGGTATTAAAAAATTTAGTACATGGATAAAAATTATAGTTATATATTCATTATTATTATATATGTTAATGAATAATGACCACTTTTTCCATTGTCAAACCAAGGATGTTAATTTTGACATATGTGAAGAATATTGTGAAAACATATAATGTGATCATAACTGAATATTTTATTAATTATAACATGGAAATATGAATAATAAACATGAAAATGGTTCTTAATAAATAAATAATATAACATAATTTTATTATTAATGATGATAAATAATTTATGTAACGAGTTTGATTTAATCATTGGATTAATTTAATTGATAAAAAATTGTTAAAAAAGGAAATGATTTAGTCTCAAAGAAATTATCTTCCATGTCCATGTAGTTATAAATATTTACAGAATTTTGTTATTTAATTTCTTAATGGATTTCAAAGACAATATAGTTACCATATATTACTTTCAATTCAATTTTTTTCAAAAATAAAACTTTTTTGGTTTTATATATGGGAGATTTTTTTAAAAACAAAAATTTAATGTTTTCTATGATCCTTTTTATTCCTTTTCCATATTTTTTAAAATATCAAGTTAATTTACAAAAATAGAAATTAAATAATATTTATTGAAATATAATGTATCTTTTTCTAATATTTATATGTTATTAAAATTATGTAAATATTTTTTTCATAATGATTATAATTTCTTAAAAATGACATGATGAATCATTTATTTTAAAGTATACGATTAAAATAATTTTTCCCATTATTGTACCATTCATTTTTTTGATTCTAATACATGGTTTAATATATTCTTCATTGAAAATATATATATCAATTTATTCTATGTAATTTATCATGGAAAATTAGTTTTAAAATCAATGGTTATTTAAATAAATTAATATGTTCTCTATATATATTTTATAGATATTTTGAAGGTTTACATAATGAAAAAGAGAAATTATTAAAAAAATATATTCTTTATATTGTACAAGTTAATTATATATGTGAAACATGTGAGTTTAATAAAAATTACATGATGGTTGTTACCTATTAAATCTTATAAAAATGTTTGATATCGATATAACATATACAATGGGTGATGCCCAATATAGCTCTTGAATTCATTGGACAATGTACTTTGTCATCAACTGAATGAAAAAGGAGTTAACTAGCTTGTTTTATCAACTATTGTGATCCACTAATTTCAGGATCTAGTTTAATATGTGATAGAAATATGATTCTATAAGATTCAGGATATGGGATTCATATTATTTATGTATTTTGAAGCATTATATGAAAAATATAGTTTTTTTCTTGAGAAAATGATTAATTTTATAAACTCAATAAATAATGGAAAAATGGTATGTATTTTACTGGTTTTAATTATTATATTAAATTAATATATTTCTTATTTTTGATAACCCGTAATGATGATTTTGGGCTCATACAACATTTTAAAAAATTTCTTCATATAGATTAAGGATGGGTGGTAAACAAATATTTCATGACAAAATTCATGAATATATTTTATAGAATAATGATTTCTATGATTTAAATTTTTTTATATTATTGAAAAAATGGATAAAGGGTAGATGATTCAAATTTTTATATATGGGTTTATGATGGATGAGTTACAAACATATTTTATTAAATTGAAAATAATATAGTTCATCAGGAAAGTAATAAAATTAATTATTTACTATAACCTCCGGATCCTGTAATTTATATAGTATGGTCCATATATTTGTTATCATATAAATTATTCAGATAAATATAGAGTTTAGGAATCTATTTAATCATATATATAATTTCATTTATAAAAATAATGTTTTGAATTTGATAGATAGTTTTTGAAATTTATGTGAATTTGACAACATAAAAATCAACTTACATATAATGTGGATTATGAATTAAAGTATTTTAAATTTTATATTGAATTGAATTTACCGTTGTATATTATTTTTAATTCAATAATTCATTTCATGTTTCAATAATGTTATTTTCATCATATTAAATATCATTTATCAATACTGAAGGATATAAATATTAAACAACAGTATTATCCCTTGCAAATTATTTGATCATTACTATTAGTAAAAAATAATTTTAAATTAATTATACATCTTCTTGTTTATTAGTGTTACATGTGAGAAACTATTTGATTTATCCCGCAAAATTTCATTTCTCAAACAATTTTATGGGCCCTGGTATATTTTTAACTTGATTTAAAATTATAAATTATTTAATGAATATTAAAAATATTAAATATCATATAGTACATGATATTTTATTTTTAGGAATTGTGGATCGTGTGAGATAAAAAATGGAATTTACATGAATTCATGATATTAGTATTTTAATGTTTAATTAATTTCATAATTTTTTAACATGAAACATGTTTAGTATGATGTTAAAAATTCATAGCGGCATAATCTCTATAATTGATCGAAAGCAATATTTTTAAGGAATAATATTACAAATCCTTGTTACTTGTTTTATAATGAGAAATTTTGATCAATAATTTTTTCTATTTAGTTTTTAGGATTATGATATTTTCTTATTTTAACATTTATAATATTATATATTATAGATTTAATGAGCATCAATAAACAACAGGGGATTATTATATAGTATAGTTTGTATTAAATATTTACAAAATCTCATGGATGGTATATATTTCATTGAAATTTGGTGTTGTGATGATGAGATATTTTTTTGGGGGACATTCATTGTGTCTTCATAGATATATGATGTATATGTAAAAATTTAGATAAAAAAAATTAACGGTAGTTATGACATAATTCATTTCAATTTTAATGGTATTGACAACCTTCATGGATTATATTATCATATATGAATTAGTTTATTTTTAAATATTCTTATAATAATCCATGAAACTATATAATAATTATATGAATATATATTTCTCAAAATAGGAAACTTACCAGATTACACAATTTTGAGGGTTTGAACTCACAACCGAAGGGTGGAATGAGTAAAATTCTTACCACTGACCTATTAGATCTATTTTTTCGTATTAATTGATTTTTTTAGAAATTGTTTTTACATATAATTATTACTATTATTTTGAGGATCATGTTTCTGTTTGTAGATAGAACTGTTTGATTGAAAATGGATTTTTTTATTATGATAATTATGTTATTTTAGAAGAATATGTTCTCTATTTTTTGTTCCATATATGATCAAGGTATATATATCATCATGTAGTTTTTTTTTGATGATTAGAGGTTCAATAATATATTTCTCATAAATTTAGTTTTAATGTGGAATTATCGGGATTTACATCACGTTTGTAAATAATACGCATATATTATAGATTTTATAACTGTAGAATATATATTTTGGTATGATAAATTTAGAGTGATTGATTATATTTAGAGATAAATTTTAAATTTATCTTAGTGGAATTCATGATACAATTATTTGAATATTTGGGATTAATCTTTGTAAAAAATAGTATGAAAAAAATTAAAAGATACTTATGAGTCGTATTATTCATTTTGAATAATTGGGTTTTTTTTGAATTTTGTAGATTTATATATTATATATTATTTTACTGTTTATTAAATTTTGAAATTATCTTACTATTGGAGTTCAATTTAAATTTTGGACACTATTTATAGACATGAATAATATCTTGTAATCATTTTATGGAATTATGTGCTCTGTTAGTTGTGTTTTTACTAAGCATATTTGTTAGATAAATGAAATAAGATAATAACTAGGGCATCATGTAGGCTAGTTGTAGTTGAGAAATCATTACCATCAATCTGGCATGGGTTCACATAACACTACCATTCTATGTGTAATGAATTGTCACACTATGTTGGTATTTTTCATTTCTTCAATATATTAATATAATTTCCATGACATTCACAAAAATGTTATGGAAATCCTTCAAATAAGGTTAATCACTTAGTATCAATTTAAAAAATCATTTCAACAGATAAAATTCCATAATCTAATAATCATATTATACTTTTATTTGAATTTCATTAAGGAGAATAATAACAATTTTTATTATAAATACCAATAAACACATATCTCTAAATTTAAGGGAATTATTACTCAAATATATTTTCGAATAAAAATATTAAACTAATGATATGTATTGCTATGAATTTCATCCAATGTATCCATAATCACATAAAAAACAAATAGATATTTTTGAAATAGGACTTATATTAAACCATAATCGCATGATCGTTTCCATAGTAAAAAATATAAATAAGTAATATGTGATTGTAAAATTAAAAAAAATACTTATATGTTTCATGATTATTAAATATAATATAAAATCCGTAAAAATACATCAATAGTTTATTTCTATAATCCCAGTAAATATTTAAACAATATTATGTTAAAATAATTCATTCATTGGTCATATGATTAAACTGGACAATTCATTGTATTTATTTATTCAAATCCTACATAATATTTTTTAATGATAATTGGATATATCCTATTAATATCCACCCAAATAGTCAAATATGGTTTACAGTAAGGTATATTGGAATATACTAGGTTATCACTGGGTAAGGACCAACACACCTATTTTGAATTGTTAATCCGACGTACATTGTTTCCAAAACAAAATTATCTTATAATATCCATACAACTGTGTATTTTGTAGAATAACTACAAAATATATACCTTAAAAAATTATAATATTCCTATATACATATTTTAAATGTCTACCTTCATGTTATGTTCTAAAATATATGTTTTTATAAATCTAATTCCTAAGGCTTCAACTAAAATTTATCTTATAACAACAATAGTGTCTTCCACCAATAGTTTCTTGAGATCGTTTATAATAGCAATACAATGGAATGATTAATGAATCCAATCATAATGGATTAAAGAGTATATATTATTTATTAAACCAGATACATTCTTGTCTCTTGAATTATATCTGAATAAACAAATCATAAAATATTTTTTTCATTTGATGATAACATTATTCGATCTAGTATGTCATTTTATTTTTTATATTATACACTTTATGGAATCCTATATAAATAAATAATAATAATTGTGATCTCAAATTCTCATTAATGGTTATATGTATAAGAAGAAATATCGAATCAATGAAAAAATAATTATGGCATGGTAAATAGAAGAACACTATTTCCATGTAATCAAAAAACAAATAAATAAGTGAATAAAAAACATGTAAAGGTAAATAATTAAAGAAATATGCAATTTAATTAACCGGACAAGTAGTAATCAATATGGAAATGTAAGATTTTGAAAACACACGAAATTTAATCTATGAACAGAAAAGGAAATGAATCCATTAACCACGTCATGGTAAAAATTTCATGGATAATACATAATGAATCTAAATGAAATAAATTCATTATTATTTGACATCCTATCTGAGAAAAATGAAAAAATATATATTCAAGACTTTCAAAATATGGTCCAAAAATATAGTTAGAAACCTGTTAATTTATTCAAATTATTTATCTCATGAGAACCTATCGATGTGTCAAGGGGATATATATTGAATGGCCCCCACCCATTACTTAATCTAATGAAAATTCTTCATATATAGAGTAATCGACATAATTAATAAACAATATTCATTATCAAATATCTTTATTTAATAATGAATATATATTTATCAATGTTTCCCTAGATAATAAAATCCACATAACAAAAAAATAATTGTAACAATGATATACAGTATATAAAAATAAAGTTTTCAAGATACATTATAGGTATAATTGGAAGAAATTCAAGGATTTATGATAATTTGAAATTGGATATTTCAGTAGAACTACAAAAATGAATCATGGATCTGAATTTAAATATTATCCTTATACAAATCAATCATAAACCACCCCTAGAATGAATAATAATGGTATCAATAAAATTCATCCCATATTGAGGGAAAAATAAGGGTTTTTAACACTCATGAATAGAAATACTAAAAATATATATTTTAAAAACATTAATTTAAAAAAAATTATTTTATTTGAATGAAAATGAATATTATTTCAGTTCAAAATCACTTTAACAAAATCAAATTATTTAAAAATTATCCTTCTTAAACATACTAGTGATGCATAAAAATGATGGTGGGAAAATATTTACATTACTTAATAGGAAAAAAGAACATTCATTCATTATTGTAAAATGCTATAAAATTTCTATTCGGAAATAGAGACGAATATTAAATTTAACAAAAATGAAAATAAAAAATTCTAAAACAATATTTAATAATTCATTTTTGTAAGGGTTAATTTTTTTTTGAATTTTTTTTGGAAAAATTTACCATTACATGATAAAGGTAATATATATACATTAGAGGTTAAAATTAAAATTCAAATTATAAAATTATCATATAATTTCCTAGAATATAAATTATAATGTAAACAATCCGGAATAAAATGATATTATGATGTGAACTCTTTAAAATACCATAATGTTGAAGTGAGACTCAAAGAAAAAATATAATATTTAGATAAAATATAAATACACATAAAAATAATATAAATAGTATAACAAATAGATAGATTTTATTACAAACATTCTCTTATAATATAAATGACAAAGAGGATAAAATATTACCCAATGAAATAGAATCATGTTTTGAAATACATTAATAGTTTGTAATTTTAGTATCAAACACCCATCAATGAAATGATTCAAATTGAACCAAATAAATACCATGAATAAATAAAAATTAATGATGTGAAATATAATTTTAGACATATATAATACATATATAATATTATAGTTTCATGGTAATAATGTATCCCACAAACAATTGAAACAGAGAAGAAGTCCCTTACAACATGGTAACATTTGAATTATAATCTACCTAAAATAAATAATTTCAAATGAAACATTGTAAAAATTAAGCTAAATTTATCCCAGATATAAAATAAAAAAGGTTCTTTATAATCACCACAAAAAATAAATAAGTGCTGAAAATGTTGTGTGCCTCATGAAAATAAATGTTAGAAAAGACACTCTTACTATGCATTAACATTTTGATTAACATACATTAATGTCTCTTATAGTTTTTTAAACATGTAAATAACTTAAAAAATAACCCTAATAATATTTATTATATCACATATTAACTTATTATAATATATTACTACCCATTTTTTCATAATCATTTTTTATTTCAACTATTCCAGTTGTTAAATGCCCAGTTTTAGGTCTAGGTTTTGACATGATATTTTTTTCCGATTAAATATATAATGATTTAATCATTTAAATATTATAAGCATTATAAGAATTTTATATATACTCATTATATATTTAATAATACTAATTCATAGTATTTCGATATATGAAATTAAATCCACAGTTCAAGGAGATGGTATGTTGTCTGTATGCAAGAAAAATACATCAATTTTATTATTTTATTTAATGAATTATATAATAATTATATATATATTTAAATTATAGTTACAATATAATATTTATTTTACATATTAGACAATAATATATTAATATAATCTTTAATATATTCAATGGTTAACATCAACAAATCACCTATCTTTGAGGAGGTGGTTGTCCACACCTCCACAATCGATGTTAATGTATTCAAACATAAGGGAAAAAATAATCTATGTGTTATATAATAATTAAAAAAGAATATTGTGATTATATATATCATATATATCATATATAATTAGAGTTTCTATCATTATTCCCAACCATTAGAGGTGGTAAAAGTGAAATGAATGACATTGTTTCATGTGGCTGTAGTGCTCTGTATACATAAAAAATTAGTTTGTTACCCATTAGATGGAATTTTGTGTAAGTGAAGCTCATATAAATAAAATAAAAACATCCCATTAGATATTGTATGAAGTGTTTATTATATAATAATGGAATTAGAATATATTTGGTTGTGGACAAAAAAATAATATGAAAGACTTCGTCGAATAATGTTACCTCATTTTTTAGAAAACACCTTGTGGTTAATGTAAACCTTATTATTTGATTGGGATTCTACCAATGGATAGGATGAAATTATTAGTGGAGGAATTTTTGGATATTATTTTATTAGGGTTTTTTTCACGCAAAAGGGATTTATAGGAATGAATAAGATGAAGGTTTTGTGAATTGGAAAAATAGATGAGGAGTGGAATTCTTGTAAATGTTTTTAATGTGAATTCCAACCACGTAATTTTTATTTTATGTGGATCCATTAATGATTAAAATTTGATAAATGGTAGTATAATGTCTAAATATGATCATTAAATATATTTTATTAAATGTTTTAGTTAATTTCGGCCTGTAACATTACTCTTTAATACCTTTTTATGAATATTATTCTCTTAATCATTATTATTATTTTTAATCACATTCGTTAATAAATTTTTAAATTACTAATATTATATTATTATAAATTAAAAATTAATGTTCTTCCTAAAATTTAATCCACTTTTTAAAATTTTAGTAAAATATTTTTCAAAAATTATTATAAAATTAATCTCTTAGATGGGGATATAAAATGAGTTTATAATGCTATAATGTTCAAAAGAATGAAAATTTTTAATTTACAATTTCAATGTAAAATTTATTCCAATTATCAAAATTAGATTAATTTGTAAAAAATTTATATAATTGAAGATTAATAATAATAAAAAATCTTATTTCATATAAGTATCATATTTTATTAAAAACAGTTTTCAATTAAAATTTAGTATTTCTAATAATTCATAAAAACATTTCACTTCAACTAAATTTTAAAAAAAAAATCAGCATAAGACCAATTTTAAATAATTATATAAAAAATAAGTTTTATTTTGACATATATAATTTATAATATTTCATAAATTTAGTTTCGAATGAAGTTCATCATCAAAATGCTAAATAAATCATTTAGAAAAATGTTAGTTTTATTCACTAATAGTAAATAATTTAGTTTATTATGTGAAAACTTATTTTCCTAGAATAATTTTTCTTAATTTATATTAAATTGGTTCTTCAATTAATTTTTAATAAAATGATTACAAATGAACTCAATTTATATTTGTCTCAAGCATAAATTTTCATAAGATAGATAATACTCTTAATAACTACCTATTTAATGCCTAAGTTATATCTTATTATATTAAAAATATTAGTTCTATTCGGTAAAACAAGGTCCTGCAGGTAAAATAAGCTATCGAAGAGTGTGTTTGTTGCGTTTATCTTAAACTAACCCAATATTTCTTGAATTTAAAGCTATATCATAAATTTAATTTACTTAAAATATTAAATATATTGTAATGTATCATGATATTACATTCCCATATGATATTTTTGTATTCTTTTCATACATGATATCAATTATAATGTTCAACCATTAGATATTTATGACATTAAATAATATATAGGTCTATTAGCTATTAGTTATGAACATGCTTTATTAAACACTATAGTGTAATGATCATTAAGAATGTATGAAAATTATTTTTAGGGGAAAGAAATCATCATTATGTACTATATGAGGTCCAGTACATCTAATTTCCATATATGTACTCCACATATATTATCATTTAATATATAAATATTTGAATTAGATTATACCTAGTGTCTAAACCCAGTGTAAGTAATCATAAATATTTTGAACTAGTTTATTAAAAAATGAATTTGAATGTGTTTTTAATTCTCATAATTATTATATAATATATTATAAAAGGATATATAATCCAATAAAAACTAAAATTATATAATTTAAATCCATAGTTTTTTGTGTTATGGTCTATGATGTTGAAATAAGTAATGATATTGTTTCGGTGACACATAATAAATGTTTAAAAATTTATTAATTAATTATTTAAAGTATTATATAAATTAATAAAAAAAAATAAATTTAAACGTTTATATCAGTGTATAGAAGTACTTATATTATAATAGTCATTTATAATATAAATGTATAACATTGATCATGTAGGATATAAAATCATCTGAAACCTGAAACTGACATAATTAAGGGACATGTATCTGTTGGTTTACTTGTAATATCAATATACCAGAATAAAATTCATAATAATTAGTTTCTTTAGTGTAAAATTTTATCCATTTAATTATTCATATGGATATTTCATGGAAATGAAAATATTACAGACTATGAATAATAATATTTTACACATTGTATAATTTTTTATAATTGATAATATAATAATGCTCTATTTTTTATAATATAAATTATTAAGTTCATAATTTATATAATTTGAATAAAAAAATATAACATGCATATCAACTCAATTAACCCATTTCTAGAACAAACCATGAATGATGGGAATTGAAATTATAATATGTTTCTCATGGAGGCAGTATCACACAAACATAACAAACAATGTCATTTTTAATTAAACATGGTGCAATAGATTTTGGTTATTCCTTATTTATAAGAAATTTTTTGTAATTTATTCAAAAATATGTAATTATTTAAATATATATATATATATGAATGGTCTTGTGAATGGTAAAGAATAATGGTTAATGTTAACGTAATGCATATGATAATAAATGTATATTCTCTTATAGTACCATTTCTAAATAATGGAATTGAAGAACAATATAGATGATATGGAATGGAATCATATAAAAAAAATATATAAAAGTAAATTGGACATATTTTAAAGGGAATTTAAAACTATTAAATTTTCTTGAAGTAGGAGGATGAAAAATATTTGAATGTCTCACAAATAGTTAATGTTTTGAGAAATCAAGGAACACCATTAGGTTCGAGATATGCAGTTTTTCATAGGAAGGGAATTTCTTTTTTTTGTTTTATGGGATTGGATTCATAGCATGTTAGGGTATGATAATTATGTTATTATCATCATTATCATCATAAATATTTTACTCAGAAATCGAAATATCATTGTGACTAATTTTTTTAATTATTGAAAATAGCTTCACCCAGTGTGAAAAATTATTTGGGATAATAGATAATAATAAATGTACTATTTTTTTTAAAAAATTTCAATGTATGGATTAATATATAATTATTGACTAGTCAGTATATATTGGATGCATTTTTTAAATGTAAATTATGGACGTTAAATTATATATTTACTATTAAAAATAAATATTATTAATATTATTGTTATTATATCTTGAAAACCCTATTTGTTTGTGTGGTAAATTAATATATATATATATATTTAGGTTTTTATATATAATGTATATGTATATATATGGGTTTATATATATATGTATGCGTAATATATATATATATATAACACATTTTCATATGTTCAAATAATGTTTAAGTGTGTATAAAATCAGAATTGATAAAAAAATGTTATGTAGTATCACCTCAATTGGGAAACAGGGAATGTGAAAAATTATTACTGTTTTTTTCATAAAGGAAAATAAATAAAATCACTAATGATAAATATATATTAAATCAAAATTGAAATAGGTTTCAATATATGTGAAATACACCATGTTCCGTATGAACCTATCTGTTATTATGTATTTCCTTTTATTGTTTCAATTTCAATTTTTTATCCTTTAATCTTCTTTACTAAATATCTTAATCGATTTTTATGGGATTAACGCGTTATTGGTGTCATTTTAATCTACTCTGTAACTCTAATTATAATTATATATTTTTTATTTGCATTAATTTTAATTTATATGTTTTAAATTTTTATTATGTTATAAATATAATGGATAATGAAGTGAATTGAAAATTGACAATTACATTTAATTATTGAATTATAATTATTAATGAATATCTGATGCTAATAAATTGGAATTTACAAGTAAAAATTGACAATAAATTATTAAAAAAATATTATCAAAGGGTAATTTATAATATCATTCCAATGATAATTTATTATCAAAAAGATTATTACATTGAATTATTAATGGAATATTACATGTTTTATTGAAAATTATTATCAACAATTATTAATGGATAATTTCTTAAAATTATCAAAGAATAAATTTTTGAAATAAATTATTATTATATAATTGTGAAGGTGTAATTTTATAGGACTATTTCAAGAAAATAATTATTTAAATTATTTAATGGTAATTATAATGATGTTATTATGTTAAAAGATATAAAAATTTGAGAAGAAAATAATGTAAGTATCAAGGATAGTTATATTATTTTATTAAATAACAATAATATTGAATTATATTTTTTCATCATTAAATTTATAGATTTAAATTATCAAATGTTGTTTTATAATGATTATTGAGGATAATATTTTTAGAGTATGTGTTTCTTTAAATGATAACTTAGAAATTTTCAAATGGAGAAAAGGTGTCATCATATGTGATATTTTATTTATTTTTTAAATAAAATATTTTTTCTTTTGGTTTTAGTGAACATTGTTTGACATTGAGTGTTGATTTTTCCCAAAATACTATAAAATTACCGACATGGATCTGTTATGTTAGTTGTTGTCTTATCCACATATATCAAACCCAAATGGGTTTTTTATCGTTAGATTTATTAGAAATGATTTTTTTGGTTGGAAGTCATTTAATTTATTGTGCCTTGCAAACACATTTTTCCTTAATATGATTTATGCATAAACATATTTGATGGCCATGATATATAATGATTTCATGTGGGTGGGTGTATAGTTATGATATGGTATTATTTGATTCCATGACACTTTTGAAATAGAATTATTACATGGATATGATTGATTCTCGGGATGATTTATATCATAATTATATATTTCCCATGATATGTCTTATGTTATATATCATGTTATGACTTGTCATGTTTTCCTTTGGCGGATTGGTTTGTGTATACCTGATTGGTGGTCATCATGGTATGTTCACTCCTGGTCGGTTGTGCACATGGTGTATAAGGATGTCGATAATAAATCATGATATATATGTTACCAGAAGTATACTTGATGACTTTTGATTCTTAGTGAATGCATGAAAAATGATGGCATGTCGATTTCGAGTGTTGCACATATCATTATGGATTTTGGAAATGATATTTTTATTTACTGATTTAGGGAACCATAATTTCTATTGAAATTATTTTCTTAAATACATTGGAATTTTACGAGACTGTGAAAATTTACGGTGCTTGATTCTGAGGCCCGGTGTGCCCCGAATCAATTTCTGAAGTTTTTCTCAGGTAAGTTTAGTAAATGTACGACCGAGTTTTTATAAATTTTGAATTAGTGATCAGAATTGAAATCTGAGGGCACTGTTGAACTCACATCACTGGTATTCGCATAAGAAAACATTCATCTCGATGACAGTTGTTCGGGAATGAAATTTAGTTTTTTTTGGGTTTTTATGAATAAATAAAATAAAAATAAATTTTTAGCTTTATATTTATTTTTAGTTGGTTAAAACCTCCAAGAGGAGGCTAGAGGTGGGGTCCACCACACCCTATCCTCCCATGAGAGGTTATGGGGGTGGGGCCCACCCGAGGTCTCAAACCCATCTTCATGTGGGGTTAATGTGGTGGGGACCACATGAGACCACATAAACTCTAAAACTCCCCTAATTAATGAGGGGGCCTCTTGATCTCCTATATACATAATGGTGCCAACCCACCCCATTTAATTTATTAATCCACATCAATTAATTAAATGCTTCATATTGAATTTCTTGCCATCAAAATAATCAATATTATAATATATTATTTGGCATGTATATTCACATTGTCTTTTAGAAGAGGAGAGCTTGGGTGAAGAAGAACACTCCATTGAATAATGACCATCGAAGAATGAATAATGCTTTATCCGCCAACAATAGACACCTTCTTCCTTCTTCAACAAGAACAAGGGAGGAAGCTCCATCCTTGAAGAACACCAACGACTTCATCATCCACATCATCATCTTCTTTTCTTACGAAAATGAATCCGTGATAGGGGTTCAATATTGCTAATTTTTTTTGTGCTCTTTGTCTTCCATCGTGGTTTAGAATTCGATGCCGCTTGATATCTCCCTAATGCGGAGGGTGAGGGCTGAACAAACACGTCCTGACCCCTTCGCATTCTTTGTGGATTTTGATGATCAATGCGGCATGTGTCTGGGTTGAGCGATACCCATCAAAAATTGATGTGGATCGAAGGAGAAGACCTGAGGAAAGTAATATTTCTTCCAGAGCAAGAATCGGGCCACTAGAACTAATCCGGTGACCCACAGAAAGTTCTCTGATGGTCGGTGCGATGATCTTCACCACATGGATGGTGGCGGCACAACTGCGCCACTAGAGGAGAAGGTTGTGGCCGATGACCGCGGAGGTGCAGTGGTGGCCAGTGCAAGGCCGGACATGAAGGAAGCCAGTGGCTTGAGCAACCGGGATGCTGGAGAAGGCACAAAGCTACCAGCGCTACGCGGTTGACTGAATGAGGGATGTGGCCCCTAGCCGCGACGGTGTAGTCGTGGCCGACTCAAGCCTGGCTGCGAAGAGTTCTAGAAACCTGAGCCACCGGGTCTCCAAAAGAGGCACACTATAACTGGCGCCACGCGGGGAGCTGGCTGCCTGCTCTGCCATCCAGAAACAGTGGGACCTCACTGGGTCCTGCATGACACACCAGTGCAAGCCTGGCTCCAATTCCTCCCACCTGAATGGCTAATATTTTCGGGAACTAGGGGTGGGACCTCCCCCAAAAACACGGCTAGGGAGAACTCTTGCAGCCCTCTGTGCCAGACCCCGCGTAGGCCAGACCTATCACGGGTCAGGCCTCTTGCATGGGCCGGACCCGGAACAGGCCGGGTCGGTCCGACTAGGCCAGACCGGACCCAGACCAGTTTGACCCGATTCACATTTTCACCCATAACTTGTACTGCGGGTTTCTAATTGACGAACTGTCTATGGTGAGGGAAATAATGGAGAAATATGGTTATTTTTTCATACCCCAACTTAGGTTTTTTACATTGTTGTTTATGGCTGGATTAGATCAAATGTAAATCCAACTGGGCCCTCGGAATGGAAATACATATAAATCACAGACCGGGCATCCGATTGACGCGATGTTAGTTACGTTGAGACCCCTATGACGAGACAGATCATTGAGATAATTCTTAGTGGGACTTAATGGATGTTTATGTATCGACACTAGGCTTGAGAAGCAGACCCTCCTGGAATAAATTGTGCTTTGTGGAAACCCTATGGCTTGCTATGCACTATTGAATATTCCTGGATCATTTGTTGGTCTAAAAGTTATGATGACTGTTCCATGATCATGTATTGTTATGATGGTTATAATGTCTGTTCCTGGATCATGTGTTGGTCTAACAGAATAGCTGGTCCTGGATCATTTGTTTGTTCGACATCTCTAACGAATGTTAGAGGATCATGTGTTGGTCCGACAATTCTGAATTTGGTTCCTAGATAATGTATTGGTCCGACATAATAGATGGTCCTAGATCAAGTGTTGGCCCGATAGCGTAGATGATTTAGT
The DNA here is from genome assembly GCA_963277665.1 of Viscum album. Taxonomy (NCBI): domain Eukaryota; kingdom Viridiplantae; phylum Streptophyta; class Magnoliopsida; order Santalales; family Viscaceae; genus Viscum; species Viscum album. The sequence continues at coordinate 858,187,837 of OY728152.1, read as the reverse complement.
GGCTATATCTGATCATCTCTATCTCTCTACGTATGTTGTGTACCTATGTGAGCTATGTCGATAACTCTTTTTTTTTCACGTGATTGAGATGGATTACATGATAACATAGGTATATGTATGGGCATAAACCTAAGTGGGGTTATCTGTTGATTTAATAGTTTTTGTTTTATCCTTGTTGGATTTTGTGAGACCTTGAGCATCATGGTTTCCCTAATAAGTATTTTTATACTCACCCCTGCACGGGCTATGCCCGCACCTCGTTTTGTAGGATGCAGGTGACGGACAACGCTAACTAAGGATAAATAGCAGGACAGGATGGTACCCAGAGGTGGAACTTATGAAAATTCAGTACATTGAAGAGACTGATGGACGTGGAGTGATGAGGAGGCCATCTGTACCTACCTTTCAGGTAGGACCCCCAGAGGACGAACCAATAGCTTCTTTTCTTTTCAAGCTCTATTTGTTTTTATTTGTACATGCACTTTCCAGTTGGGCGTGTATTTCCGGACCCTTTATATTTCAGTACTATTATGTATATAGTTTTTACTTAGTGCTTTCTTCCATTTTGTAATCTGATTGTGGGTGTTTACAATTTATAAATTCAATTCCTTCCCATTTAGAAGATTTTATGCCTTTGGTGCTAGTCGCCAGCCCCAGGCCTATGGAAGGAGGGCTTGGGGTAATCACTGCATGGGCCCCAGTGGACGGGTCATGACATATTGGTATTAGAAGAGTCAGTTCTTCCACAGAACATAGGACTCTAATCATTATTAACTATGAAGAAATACTGTTAAGGTTACTAATTGTGGTTTTCATTTCATGAAGTCCAGTTTTGGTGCGGTGGCCGGCGTATCCATACACTAGGACACTGACATCTTATTTCCGACATAGTGCACAAAAATAATGATTGTGTGTATGTATCAAGAGTTTTAATTGCGATATCTTTGAGTCATCTCACCATGTATAACTTATTGACCACTGAACACCTGTTTCTTTTTAGGATGCCTCCACGCAGACAACTAGCCAGGGTTCCGTGAGTTGTAAGAGATGACAGCCCAACGAGCAACGAGGTCATAGTGCAGGGCCCTATTACAGCAGAGGCACCTGCGGAACCACTACTAGTTGGGCCACATATACAACCAGCCCCAGCAGAAGAGAGTGCATGCCGCTTGAGTGCGTTGCACGATTTCCAGCGCTAGAGGCAGCCAAGGATCATGGCTGAGATGGACCCACAGGTAGCTGAGGATTGGGTGGAGGCTATAGTGAGAGTCTTCATACTAGTAGGGACACAAGCCAATATTATGGTGATCCTTGATGCGAGTCTCCCTCTGGAAGTAGTAGGCAGATGGTGGAGCCTGATTATCCAGGTTCACGACGAGGCGACCCATCTCTGGGCAGACTTCGAGAGCATATTTCAGGTAGTGTTATTCCCAGCCACTCTCTTTCTAGAGTGTATACAGGAGATAATTAATCTATAGAAGGGCAGAAAGACTATAACATAGTACTCAGTGAGGTTTACATGCCTCTCACTCTACTCCACTTATATGGTACAAGACCCATTCATCTGGTCTCAGACCTTTGAGCAGGGACTCAGGTGAGAGATTAGGGATTTGATTATCTCCCTCAACATTCCTCCAAAGGCATGGGTTTTGGAGGAAGCCCTCTTTGTGGAGAGCTTCCTTGGTGAGCTATCTCCAACAGTGAGGCCCACCACCAGTCGACATGTAGCAGTGTCTTCTCCAGATGGAATTAGATAAATGTCACAGATGTCCAAGCGGACCTAGCCATCCGGTGGACGACATCATGATATAGGTTCAGTTGTGCGGGGCACACGAAACATAGTCAATCATGCCAGGAGAGAGCAATGTTAATCTTGCAGCAGGCCTGGTCACATGACTCGTGACTATCCTACCCACCATACTATGGATCAACAGACAGTTTAGGGACCTCCCAGGCAGAAGCAGAGGTTCGATCGAGGCAGACTACAGGGAGCAGGCTGACATGGTAGAGGAGCTGGCCATGCAGCTGGGGGTGGATAACAATACGAGGTGTTACAACCACCACCACCAGGAGGTCCACCCCAGCCACAGTGAGCAGGTGGACAGGGGTGAGCTTAGCTCCATGCAGCTGAGGCATACGATCATGGCGCTTTGGAGATGATTCGATGTACGATCTGTGTCTACTCCACCTTAGTTGTAGTTCTTATAGACACAGGTTCCAGTCACTCTTTCATTGCCACTTCCCTCGTTCAGAGCTCGAAGATTCTGACAGAGCCGTTGGCTCAATCCTTACATCTAGAGACTCATGTGGGAGAAGACTCGATGATTTCGCACTGGTGCTGGCAGTTTCAGCGTATTCTAAGAGGTGAGAGCTTCAGCTAGGATCTCCTAGTAGTGGAATTGAGGCCTTATGACGTCATTAGGGGTATGGACTGGTTTTCTATAGTCCATGCTTAGTTTGACTGTATTAGGCGCAAAGTGTGATGTCTCTACACTAATGAGACAAGGTTCACCTTCACTAGTGAGAGGGGAGGCTTTGTAGTGCAGGTAAGACTTACTCGGAGGATGGTGCAGGAGATCACTCATCAGTTGGCCTCTCTTACCCATAGAGCAGTTGATGTGGAGAGTCTGAGATATCATGTAGTGGGGGACCAGTACACCGATGTTTTCCCTGAAGATGTTATAGGACTGCCTACTCATAGAGAGGTGGACTTCTACATTGACCTGTACCCTAGGACGACACCGATATCTACACTAGAATATCGGATGTCACATGTTGAGCATCATGAGCTGCGGGTACAGCTGTAGGACTTGCAGGGGGAGGGATTCATCCGACCTAGTGATTCTCCCAGGGCAGCATTGATTCTGTTCACTAAGAAGGTGAACGGGAGCTTGAGGCTCTGTGTTTACTACCTTTTCCTGAATCAGGTGACCATAAAGAAAAATTTCCCACTCTCAAGGATTGATGACCCCTTTGATCATCTAAGGGGGCGTAGTGGTTCTCGAAGATAAACCTCATATCAGGCTATCACCAGCTTAGAGTTCGAGACGAGGATGTGCAGAAGATGACAATCAGATGTTGGTATAACCACTACATGTTTTGGGATATTCCCTTCGGTGTAACCAATGCTCTAGTAGTGTTAATGGGACTCATTAATAGGATTTTCTAGCCATTCCTCGACAGATTGTTCATATTCTTCGTCAATGAAATTATGATCCACTCAACTACTGAGAAGGAGCATGCCTACCATTTTCGGGTAGTGCTGGACACACTTCGAGAGAACCACCTATATGGTAAGCTCTAAAATTTCCAGTTTTGTATTTGATAGGTTCACTTCGTGGGACATTTCATCTTGGAGGCTGGAGTTGTAGTGGATCCAGTGAAGATTGAGGCGGTACATGCATGGGAGCCACTCAAAAGTGTGACAGAGGTACGAAGTTTCATGGGTTTGGCTGGTTACTTCCAGAGGTTCGTACTAGAAGTTTCCAGAGTTACAGCACCACTATCAGCCTTGACGTAGAAGGGGAAACCCTTTTTATGGTCCGAGAGATTCCAATAGAGCATTCAGAAGATGAGGCATATGCAGACTAGTGCCCCCCATCATGAGGCTTCCAGATGAAGGCGTATGGTATATAGTCTACTGTGACACATCATGAACTAGACTCATGTGTGTCTTGATGGAGGAGCGTATAGTGATCGCTTATGGTTCTCGTTGGCTAAGACAGCATGAGTCATTCTACGCTACCCATGACATGGAGTTAGAAGCAGTGGTCTTTGCATTGATGATGTGGCGACACTATCTGATGGACGAGCATTTTACCGTTTAATCTAATAACAAGATTACCAGGAATATATACTCTCAAAAGGACCTAAACTTGAGATAGCCGCGTTTGATTTTGTTTCTCCATGACTATGACTTCGATATTTTCTATAGTCCTGGGAAGGGGAACGTTGTTTCAGATGAACTCTGCAGGAGGTCTAGTATACGGCTACTAGGAGAGGTGACATATCATATGGCTTCTTTGTAGATATAAATCATGAATAGAGATGGAGAAGGATTTCTATAGTCTTTTACAGTCACTCCCCCAATTTTTCAGCGAGTCTGGGAGGCGTAGTGTGGAGACGCTGACTGTGAGATGCGACATGCTCAGATATCCACAGGGAAGGAAACTGATGGATTTTATAAAGGTGGGGAGCACATCATCTTCTTCTGAGGATATACCTTGGTACCAATAGCCTTCAATAGGATGTGTTCAGGAAGTTCCACACATCCCCTATAGCGGTATATCCAGGAATGGAAAATATGTACCAGGACCTTCAGCGCTAGCACATGTGGCCAGGTGTGAAGAAGGCGGTAACATGGTCTGTCTCTCAATACCTCATTTATCAGAAAGTGAAGGCAAAGAACCAGGAACCAGCAGGCTTGGTCCAAAATTTAGGGGTTCCAGAGTGGATGTGTGTTGGGATATCCATATACTTCATGACGAGTATTCCACATAAATCCAAGGGTCATGACTCAATTTGGGTGATCGTCGACCGACTCACCAAGTCGTCCAACTTCCTACCGATCAGAGAGCAGGAATCAACAGAGATCATGGGACGCCTGTAAGTGCAAGAGATTTTGTGTCTACATGGAGAAACTTCTTCTATTTTTTATGACTGTGATGAATGGTATACTTCCCGGCTATGGAAGGGGTTACGGGAGGCTTTCAGGACCATCTACGTTTGAGCACCGCCTTCCATCCTTAGATGGATGGTCAGACTGAGTTGACCATTCAGACCCTTGAGGACATGCTACATGCCTATGTCCTCAACTTTGATAGATGATGGGATGACCACTTGCCTTTGGTGAAGTTTTCGTACAACAATAGCTATCACTCCACCATCGGTATTACCGAATTCAAGGCGTTGTATGGACGACCTTGCAGATCAACCTTATGATGGACTGACCCTGGGGTGTCAGCACTAGTGGGACCAGAGATGGTGCGAGCAACCATGGAGAAGGTGAATATCATCCAGGAGCAGATAAACACTGCATAGAGCAGGTAGAATTCATATGCTGACAAGAGATGGAGGCCTCTAGAGTTCGAAGATGGTGACCACATTATCCTAAGGGTCTCACCTCGATGAGTTCTATAGATATTTGACCGAGGCGGCAAGTTATCTTCGAGATTTATCGGACCTTTATAGGTCCTCAACAGAATAGGTGAGGTGGCTTACCGCTTAGCTCTTCCACCTCAACTGCATTGGGTGCACGACGTCTTCCACGTATCTTAGCTTAGGTGATTCATGCATGACCCATCCCACGTCATCGATCAAGGGGAGCTAGACATCGAAGAATGGGAGACTTTCATGGAGGTTCTAGTGGAGATTGAGGATCGACAACAGCAGGTCCTACATGGATGGTCGATACCTCTAGTGCACATTTTTTGGCATCACGAGAACCTTCAGGAGACCACATGGGAGTGGGAGGCTCAGATGCGTGACCAGTACCACCATTTGTTCCCATAGTTCGAGTTGTAGCTTACAGGGATGTAATGATGTGAGATGGAGAGAATGTAATGACCTAGAATTTGAGTGGAAATTTTTTCCTTAAATAAATGGGAATTTTAAGAGTCCGCGAAAATTTACTGTGCTTGATTCCGAGGCTCGGTGTACCTGGATTCAATTTCTGAAGTTTTTTTCAAGTATGTTTAATAAAAGTACATGCGGGTTTTTATATCATTTGAACCAGTGCATGGAATTGAAATCAGAGGGCACTGTTGAACTCACAGTTTCGGTATTCGCTTAATAAGACATTCACATTGATAGCATTTGGTCAGTAATGAATGTTAATTTTTTGGTTATTATGAATAAATTAAATAAAAATAAAGTTGTATCTTTATTTTTATTTTTAGTTGGTTAAAACCTTTGAGATGAGGTTGGACGTGGGGGCCACCACACCTTACCCTCCCAAGAGAGGTTATGGATGTGTGGCCCCCCATATGTCTAAAACCCCTCTTCATGTGGGGTTAATGTGGTGGATACCACCCGAGACCACATAAACTCTAGAACTCCCATAATTAATTAGGGGGATCCTCTTGATCTCCTCTACAATTCATCATTCCAACCCACCCATTTAATTAATTAGGCCACATAAATTAATTATATGCCTCATTTTTAATTTCATACCAATGATATAATAGATATTATAATCTATTATTTTTTCCATCTATTCAGTTTGGTCTTTTGAATATTAGAGTTTGGAAGAATAAGAAATTTCCAACAAAGAACGACCATTGAAGAATGAAGAACGTTTCATCCGCCAATGCCAGACACCTTATTTCTTTTTAAATCATAAAAAGGGAGGAAGATCCATCCATGAATAACATTGACGACGTCGTCCTTGACTTCTTCAACTTATTTTTCGATGAGAACGAATTCGATGTAGGGGTTCAGGATTTCTAATTGTTTCGTCTTCTTCGCCTTCCATCGTGGTTTAGAATTCGGTGCCACTTAATATCACCCTAACGCGGAGGACACGGGCCGAACAAATACTGCCCGAACCCTCCATAGTCGTTTTGGATTTTGATGCTCAGCGTGGCATGAGTCTGGGTTGAGTGATACCCGTCAAAAATGGTTGCGAATCGAAGGGGATGACCTGAGGAATGTGCGACTTCTTTCAGAGTGACAATCGGGCTACCAGAACTAGTCTGGTGACCAGCGGAATGTTCGCCGATGGTTGGTGAGATGTTCTTCATCACGTGGACAGAAGCCGCACAATAGAGCCTCCAGAGGAGAAGGCGATTGCCGATGATTGCAGAGGTGGAGCGGGGGCCGGGGAAAGGCTGGCCGCAACAGAATCCGGAGGCCCGAGCCGCCGGGACGCCAGAGAAGGCGCGGTGAAACTGCAGCTGCGCGGTGGACCGAAGGAGGGTCGCGGCCCTTGGCCGAGGCGGTGCAGCAATGGACATATCGAACCCAGCTAGGAAGAGGTCCGACAGCCTAAGCCATCAGGTCACCGGAAGAGACGTGGTGCAACTGGCACCACGCGAGGAGTCATCTGGCTGCTCGGCCACCTGGAAACAGTGGGCCACACTTGGTTATGCGTGACATACCTTCTCTAGCCTGGCACCAGTTCTACCTGCCCGAATGGCTAAGCCATTCAGGAACTAGGGGGTGAAACCTCCCAATGAATGAGGCTAGGGTGGAACCTCGTGGGCCTCCAAGATTGACCAAGCGCAGTTCGGACCCATCGCGGGCTGGACCCTATGCCGGCTGGGCATCCAGCATGGGTCTAGCCACCTTCTTGGGTCGTGCCGCCACCGCGGGTAGGGCCGTACACTCAAGCTGGGTTGGACCCGCTTATCGGGTCAGACCCGCATACCAGGTTGGACCCCAGTCCAGACCCAGAACAGAACGTGTTGGTCCGACTGGGCCGGACCAGACATGAACCAGTTTGTCCCAATTTCACCTTTTTTCCCATAACATGGGATATGGGTGTCTGATTGATGAACCGTCTACGACGACTGAAAGCTTGGACTGAGATGGTTCTTTTTCCGTAACACACATAAAATTTAGGCATAGTTGGGGTATAGTCTGGTTAGATCAAACAGAAATTCAACCGAGCCCTCGGAATGGAAATGCTAATAACTCACGCACTGGGAGTCGGATTGACGCGCCATCTGTTGCATTGAGACCCCTATGACGTGACAGACCATTGAGATACATTTTGTGGAACATTGTTACAATTTATATATTGACACATGGCTTGTGGATAAGACCCTCCTGGAATCAAGAATGCTTTGTGGAAACCCTATGGTTGGTTGTGCACGTATGACTGTTCCTCGGTCATGTGTTGGTCCGATAGCTCTAACTTCTGTTCCTGGATCATGTGTTGGTCCAACATAAGAGCTGGTCCGACAAAATAGCTGGTCCTAGATCACGTTTTAGTCCTATATATTCGATGGTTCAGTGGATATATTTGATTATCTCTATATCTCTACATATGTTGAATACATATGTGAGCTATGTCAGTAAATCTAGTGTTTCCTCATAAATGAGATGGATTACATGATAATTTTGGTATATGTATGGGCATATACCTAAGTGGGGTTATCTATTGATTTAATACATTTTGGTTTATCCTTGTTAGATTTTGTGAGAGTTTGATGGTGTTGGGGTACCTAATGAGTATTGTTATACTCACCCCTACAGAGGCTATGCTCGCACCTCATTGTGTTGGATGCAGATGATGGACATCGCTGACTGAAGCTGAGTAGCAGGAATGGATAGTACCCAGAGGTGGACCTTATGACGAGTTGGTACATGGAAGATACTGATGGAAGTGGAGTGTTGAGGAGGCCATTTGTACCTACCCTTTGGGTAGGAACCCTGGAGGATGACCTAGTAGATGCTTTTCATTTTCAGTTGTACTTTTTTTCAGTTGACCTTGCACTTTCCAGTTGGGATTGTATTTCCAGCCCCTTTACTTTTTAGCAGTTTTTCTATATAGTTTCTACTTAATTTTTTCTTCCATTTTGTACTCTGATTGTGGGTGTTTATAGTTTATAAAGGCAATTACTTCCCAGTTTGGGTATTTCACACTTTGGGTGATAGTCTCAAACCCCTGGCCTATGGATGGAAGGCATGGTGTAGTCACAGCATGGGCCCTGGGGGACCGGTCGTGACAAATGCCTTGTAGAATTTGATTATATCATTATGCTTTTTATATTATGTGTGGGTAGTATTTAATAAATTCATTTTTGCTCTTATTTTACTCACCAACAGAATTGTGGATGGTTTTTTAAATTTATCGATGTACATTACATTATAAGAATTTATCTGAAGCATGTATGAATCTATATTTTTAGTGGCATGGTCAGAAAATGTCCACTCGGAATTGGATTTTGTGTTTTAGTAATTTTGATGAATTTATTAGTACTATGTCATATAAATAATACATATAAAATTTCATTATGGATTCACTGGTGGTTTCATATCGAGTCATGTAATCATAACTAACTCTGTAATTTCGTTCGACTTGTATATTTAATGAAAAAAATTTAAATTGGAATTGTCTTTATGGTAGACTGCTGGGATAAGGAGTGTAGAGAATGTGGTGGGATATGATGGAAAATCATGGCCCCTATAGATAATTATTATTATTTTCTAATCATATTTGTTTATATTTTTTATGATATCCACTTTGGGAGCTCTTTTATTTGTATGACATGTAAGCCATATTTACCATTCCACAAGTTTACAATAATATTTTATTACATTATTTATTGTATGTAATTTGTCATATAACATGATATTGGGTGTATAGTGTTCCAACTAATAAACTTAGACCCTCACCACTATTCAGTGGCCTCTTTTGTGTGAGGATAAAAGCCTGAGGTCATGTGACCTTTTAGCTCAGACCCGATTGTTCAAATCATGATATCACACATTTGAAATAGAGGATTAAGATTCAGTAGCATATTATTCTATTTCTGTTGATATAGGACATGATATACTAGGGGTATGAGGGTTTAGAATATGTTAGGGGAACTACTCCAGTGTCTATCCAACCCACTATAGTGGTCCTATGAGTTTCACTAAAATTGGGAATCTAAGTATTACTATTATATTAGCTTATACACACCTTGGGTGATGCACATGACGTTGATAAATAATTTATGAGATTCTAGTTGGGTTCATGCATCTGGAATCAGAAAACAGGTTAATGTTCCAAATATATACATTTATTTTGATTCATTGTAGTTCATTAACAATGCATTTTGTTATTCTATCATTCATATATATTTTATTTGTTGTGAAATATCTATATTTACATGTTTTGTGGTATATCATTATTGCTTTAATTAGTTGGAATGCTGTTCTTTTATGTTTGAGTAAAAATGTTAGGATTTTGAATAACGTATTGAGATGGAGAACATGCTTAGTTCTATGAGTGGGATACCTTATGATTTCGGTAGAATCCTATCAGAACCTTTTCTGTCCCAATGGATAGAATATGGTTTATCCCATCAACTGTGTTCCTTTTTTTTTGTTTTCCATCATCTTATATAAATTTCCCACTAAACATAAATTAATGGGACAAATATTTGATCATAATATAGATGTAAATGTATATTTGATGGAACAATACAAGATGGGGGGGTTATGGTAGGTTTTAAAATGTTATATTTAAACACTTATGAATGTAATTAAATTAAGTGGTATTAAAATTATACAATTAACTAAAAATAAAAATGACCATAAAAGTATTGGATTGGATGGATATGATATGATGTTGTACCACAAGAAATAAAAAAACAATTTTATTTGATTTGAATACAATGATCAAATTAATGAAACTCTAAATTATTCTACCATACTATGTATAGAATGACATAACACAATATGTGATGAATGAATCACAATTGAAACAATTAAAACCAAAATGAATATTAACATAATGATGAAAAAATGATTCCCTTTATATGATAAATAGTTGTTGAAATATAAAGGTATTGCAATTCTAATATCCCAAAGAGAACAGTATCATTTCACAAAGAATAAAAGGTCTATCTTACCACCTCCCAGATAATCCCATGATATGATGATCGACATGACTATCTTCTTATCCCTTAAAGGACTTGATTGAAATGGTAATGTTTACCTCTATCTTACAAGTATATGAAATCACTCGATATGATGATCAGTGACACCATATTTCTATCCCCATAAGCCCCCGATCAATATCACAATGATCAGACACATAAAAAAAGAAATTATTGAAATTCAAGAACAATGAACATGTTTTTCATAACATTTATTTTCAAGGATTTCTTACAAAGAAAAAGATATGTCACACAATCTACCTATATTACCTGAATGATGAGAATGTTTATTTTTTGTTCAAATGACCATCTATTTATCAGCCGCAGGTTCCAATTGTCATATATTCTCCTACTGTCATATTTCCCCAAAACATTTATAGGGACTTAGACACCTAGAATTATAACATTCAAACAAAACGAATACACAAAATCATTTTGATTGATTTATATCTAACTCAATTACATCATTTTTATTAAAAAATTATAATATATGTATGAATGATTGAGTAAGATGAAATATAATGTCATTCTTGTATTCTGTATTGTAGTATGAAACGAGTTCAATGTATTACATGAGTATGAAACATAACATGGTTATAATGAAAAACATGGGTACGATTCATATCATTATTATGATTCATATCGTAGTTACGATACATAAAATTGTTACAACGCATGATGAGATTATGATATATATCTCGGTTAGGATGCATGGCTATGATACATAATATGATTACGATACATAACATGTTTATGATGCATGACAGGAGTACACTACATGACCTAGTTACAATGCATATGGTTATGACGCATATCCCGAATACGATACATGACCTTGTTATGATACATGTGATTATGAAAAAATCATATGTGGTTACAATTATAAACCAATTTATGTGGTTACGATTAGAAACAATATATATGATGACAATTGAAAACCAACAACATATGATTATTATGTAGAACAACAACATCTGTGGTTACGAATGGAAAAACATGTTTGATTACAATGGTAAAGAAATAATATATGATTATGATAAGTAAACAAAAAATATGATTATGATATGTGTGATTATGATGAGATTACAACATATATGAAAAACAAGATATAATTTTTAATTTCCAAAAAAAATGATCAATGGGAAAGTCAAAACACAATTTGACTAAACAATATCCCTTTTTTTGAAAGCACTAAAAAAATAATAATAAATACATATCTCCCCCTATGTTTAGAAACACATATGAATATAATAGTGAATACTATTAATTCCACCGTCGGATAAAAATATCACTAAGGATCGTATTCAAATTATTTTAACTGGATTTCTCCCCCTTAATACGAAATTTGTCAATTCCTTCTTTTCCAAACTACTCTCCCCCTTTGTGATTTTCAAAATGAGTTAGTGAAAAAATAAATTTTCATCAAATTGTTACAGAAACAGAGTATGAAACAATTGATATTACATATAATGAAATAAATTTTTTTTACAACATGAAATCATAAAATCATTATTGCCCCTATTGTTTTTGAAGAGATTAAAAATAGAGAGTTAAATGTTCATAATATTTTTTTATCTTCGAACAATTTATCAAGAGCTTCCTTCTGAGGTGTCAGCTTTACCATCATGTTTAACAATTATACATTCTTTCCTTCAGATCATATCTTAATCAAGCCTATTGATAGCTTCCTATGCTTTGAGCCTTGCCTCTCGGGAACTGAAATGATCCATTTTGAGTTTATTCTCCTTCACCAAAATTACAAGTCTATTTTATAGAATTAAAATATCATTAAAACAATATTCCAGTTATTATTTTTGAGGATAAATCTCGTCATAATCAATTCCTTTTGTGGTACTTGGTCTTTGAAACACTTAATGTTTTTAATTCAAATCAGCAACCATATTATGGTAGTCTTAGTTGAGATCATTTACCCAATTTTCCAATTCATCATGCTTGTCTGCATGATACTTAAGACTGTCATAAATATTGTAATATTGAATTAAATCCTTGTTATATTAACTGATGTGATTAGTACCACATTCCATGAATATCTTGAAATCAGCTTTATAATTCAGAATTATGTCCCAAAAAATCATAAAAAAATGGTTCATTCATTATGACAATTTGAAATGATTTAAATCCAATCATCAATTTCAGGAATGCTCAATATCATCTTTTCAATTTTTTTAATTATTTTATGATTTATTAATTCCCTTCAATGTGATTATTCATTCAGAATCCATATCTTTATTATATTTCTTAAATGAGTTTCCATGTCGATATATTGATATAGCTGATTATCATTCATATATAACTCTTCGGTATTCTTCATCTTTTTTATTGATCTGAATCACTTTGTTAGAAGAAACCCTTTTGGAATCATTCTTGGAAGTTTTCGGATCAGAGATGTAAATTTGATTAATGGAACATCTAATGATTCAACTGAACAATTTTTATTTTTTCAATCTAAATTCTCTTACACTAATTCTTCTTCTAAAACTCATTAATCTTTTCCTTGTTCTTATTTATCTTTTTTATACTCTTGAATAAGACTCTATGAGCCTATTGTAATGATGCCTATTTATCATTTCCATTTTCTACTGGATCCAATTGATTCTAAATTGGTGTATCCCTTATTGGAATATTGGTTTTTTCATTCTCAGCTCTTTTGGGATGACTATAAATGTTAATATATTGGGACTTTCTCTTCATCATCCTCTTAATTTTTTTTAATTCTTTTAAAATTTATTCTGATCTTATATTCAGAGACAAAGCATCAGTTGGATCCAAACCAAATTGAGGATCCTCTTCTTTCCTTCATTCTTTATACTTTCTCTATGTGTCTACATCTTCATCTAATTCTGCTTCTTTATTTATTTACAATTTATGTTTTGTTTTCATAACTACCTTTATTTTTCATGAGGATGATTTAGATGGATTTAATTGTTTTTCACATCCTTCAGATACTTCCTTTATTTTCTAAGCATAAAAATCCTTCTCAAACATTTTGTATTCAGGATTGAATCATAATTTCAGTATTCTTATTGTATCCTTACAGATAAGAGGCTCCTTGAATGATTTTGGATCTGTTCTGATTGAGTCATTGCACATGTTTAATCATTATTAAAAAACATAATAAGAATGGTGGGAATCATGATCTATGTTGACTTTATAGAAGAATATTTAAGAACCTTATTTGTAATTAAAATGAATCCCATAAGATTGAATATCCACATATTACCAAATTGTCTAGCACATAATAATCTGAAACATTAAATATATCATTTTCACCATTTCTTGGTAATTATACTCCTCGTATATAGAGCGCTATCAGTTGATTATCCACTGGTAAATTTCTTACTATTCTCTTGACATCAAAAATATAAAAAAATAATCTTCAGAAATTCTTTTAACAAAGGTTCTATCTGGTTCCGGTAAATTACGTGATTGAAAAAGAGGATCTCTATCACATATAAATCCTGGGAAGGCATGTTTTACTAATGTTTTATACTTCGTATCATACATAATAAAATAAATAATAAGACCATTTTATCTCTTCATTATTTTATAAAATTTTAAATGTTCCTCAAAATACAAAAAAACTTGATCCGAATCTAGTCATTAAACACAAATAAATTCTCACCCATGGAAACAAATTATCATTTTCAATTGGTAATAAAAAGTCTCATAAAATTCTTGAGAGAATATAAATTAAGCTCAAAATTTCTAGCAAGGGAAATATCATGGATATATTTTCTCTAGTGATGATGTAGTTGACTCAATCCAGATTGTCTAACTCATACCCTGATGATTTACCTTATTTCAAAATCTGAGTAGGTACTTGATTATGAAACCTAAGATAAAAAATAATTATGAACCACTCTAGAAATTTATAGAGAATTAGTACTAGACAGATGTCTATATTAATTCAATGTGGGATAAGTAAAGAGGGTTTTAAAAAAATAAATTAACGTTGAGGATTCTATCACAATGATAAAATGGATGACAATGGTTTCGAACTATTGAGGTTACCACTAAAATAAATTAGTATTCAGAATCAATCCGATTATCAGCTAAATAAAATAATTGAATATAATATATTTTAATGATGAAAATATTTTTTTTGGAAATTGTACCTTTCAGAGTGATAGGATAAATTTAATGGTTTCAGTATATTGTTCATATAATAATAATAAAGACAATACTCAAAAGCATATGACATTAATTAGAATTCTAGAAATGATTAAAAATATGATATGGATATAATACTGAAAAAATAGTATTGATAAATTAATCCATTTCTAATATAATAATACAGTTCCTATAAAAATGAAACTGATAAAAATATAAAACCAGTAAAAAATTGATGCCCATAAATTTTGAAATAGATAATAAATAAATCCAATTAAAAAAGTAAAACAGATTAAAAGTAAAACAGTTAAAAAGAAAAACTAAATATTTAATCCAATAAAATGTAAAACTGATTAACATGTAAAACAAATAAAATTTTATCTAATATGTAAAACCGATAAAATGAAAAACTAACAAGTGAAACCTATAAAATGTAAATCTAATAAGTGATGTGTATACAACCCCTTTGAAAATGTGTAACATAATGTAAGGAGATGGTTTATAAAATAAATAGATGTGTATGATTACATTACAGTTATTATTCATAGTTTATTTTTAATATATTCAAATATATGGGAATATAATGGTTTTATGAAAATATCATTAAATTGTCTTTCATTCTAATGATTTGTAAAACAATTTTCTCATTTTTTGTGTTTGATATATACGAATCTGATGCCTAATATCAATGTGTTTTTCATGTGAGTGATGCGCATGGTATTTAATAAGATCAATGGAACTAGTATTAACACATAGTATTTGAGTTTTGGTTAAACTAAAACAATATGTAGTGAGATCTCATAATAGAAAATGTTTCCATTTCAAAAAATTGAAATTCTAAATCATGATCATTAAGAATAGTTATTAGTGGTAGGATTTATCATTTTTAACATGGTCTCTAAATATTTTAAAATAGAAAAGGCTTCATATTTCCTTGTTATAAAATAGATGCCTGTAAATCTAATGAAGTCATCAATTAAAACTAATTAATAGTACATGCCACTAATACTTACAATTGGTATAGGACTAAAAGGATCCATGTGCAGTAACTGTAATACATTATAAGATGAAACTTCATTAATTGATATAATGCTAATTTTATGTTTCCTTCCATTTTAGAAAGGGTGTCATTCTTTTGAAGAATCATACATTCGATTCAGTAGATCTTTAAAAAAAATTTCCATTGAGAGTTAAAATGTTCATAAGGTTACAGTGTCCTATCATTCTATGTCATAACAATGATTGGCCTTCCATTTTAATTTTGCAATGTACGTCTTGGATCCAAAGGACTTTTATGTAATGTGTTTAAACATTAACATTATTTTGGGTAGAATGAATGAATTTATCCTCATAAGTTTGAATAAAACATTTATCATTCCAAAAATTCAAAAGTTAAGCTTCATCAAATACTTGACTTATGCTTATAAGGTTTTCTTTAAGGGATTTATCAAATACAATATGAGCAATTGAAATTTTACTATAATGAACAATATTACCTATACCTATGATAATTCCATGAGTATTAACTCTAAAGGTAACTCATTGAACATTAATTTCAATGAAATTTTCAAAGAAATATTTTTTTCCAGTCATATGTAGAGAGGAACCACTATCCAATTACCAAATATTCGTTTTGTCGGAACAATATTTTTTTCATGAAAGAGAAACAATTAATTTTTTAGAACCCAAAAATTTTGGTATTTGAAAATGTTAGATAATTGAATTCGACGAATCCAAATATTTTTTAGAAAATTTGATTTATGAAATCCTAAAAATTGAGTTCTATTAAGAGAATTATTTAATTCCCAATTTCCACCACATTCACCCTTATTTCAGAAAGAAGGACTTTTGGGAAGAAAATAATTTTGACTAAAAATCAGATTTGAGTGAGTATAACAAATTCTAGAACTATTCCTTAGAATATGAATTTGAGAATACATTTGGTCATATTCATTCCTTTCAGGAGATAAATATGATTAATGTTTCTGAAGAGAAAAAGATTCAGATTTTAGTCTAATGACGAAATTATCATTATCATAAGAATTTTTTTTTGGGATTGGGTTTTTTTCAAAAAAAAATCATTGTAAATAGTTATTCAATGTTTCTAGAATGTCTATCCTTCATAGAATTTACATCCATAAGGTTTTCTGAAATATTTTCAAAATCATGGGTTTTATTATGAAGATGATTTGAACAATCTGATACTAATTTTATAAGAATTTATATTCTATAATTTTCATTATCAAGAAATTTCTTGAGATGGGAATTTTACATCTCATATAGTATATAAAATGTGGATACTTCATTAAAATAATGTAAATTGTATTTTGTTGAGGAAAAATTATCATGTAAATAGTAAAAATATTTCCCATTAAGGTAATTGTAATTTAAAGATAAAATTGTAAGAGATTATGCATTGTGTACCTTATTTAAGGGACAATGATTTTAAATAGTTAATTTTGCTAAAAGTTTAATATTCATCTGACTAGAAGATTCATATTATGAAGGTTATTATGATGAATCACCACAAACTTCACTCACTGAATCATTTTCATTCAATATATTCTTAGTCATTGAATTGAAATAATTTTTCTTGTTTCCTTCCAAATGTTTCCACATCTTATCCTTCTTTTATGTAATGTACAATATGGTCTGATTAGAACTTCAATTTTAAATTAATGAAATTCCACTTCTATGTCAATCTTATACTTTTTATCTTTCCTTTTGAATATATTATAAATATCGATCATTCCAAAGATCTTTTCTTTCATCATGCAAGATTGTCTAGTTCATTCACATAATGATCACATTAAATTAATTCTATTATAACAATATCTTTCATATCATTGGATCTTGTTACCCTTTTGGTTTCATGGATTTAAATGTAGTATTAAAGGCTACACATACATTACCAATCATCTTCTTATTAAAATCTGGATCTATTTTCGGTATTATCTCGTACGCTAAAAGACATCCAAAAAAATAATAAAGATTAATTTTATTAACATTATTGTTCTGATCAATAGTTTTCCTTTTTGATTCCAACACATTTGGAATTAGATCAGTTATCTTGTTCACAAGAACTTCATCATCAAGTCTATTTTGTACGATGGATTGAAGACTATTAAAAATGGTCATAAATCATTGTTGCACATTTCAAATAGGTTCTCAATTGATAAATAAAAATACATGATATTCAATTCTCAACAAACCTCTTCAAGATTCTATATCTTTAGATCATACAAAATGTGTAAATTCAAGTTTCTTCTAAATATATTAAAATTATTCAAAAGAAGATATTTGAATATATATATATATATATATTCCTTCTAAAAAACACAACAATGTATTGAGTAACCTCTATTTCAGTTGATATTATTGTTTCTCTTTTTTGGTGAATGGTTTGACTAGTCTAGTATTTTTTAATCCCTAGTAAGAATGACCTTGTTTTACACTATATTATTAATAAAAAAGGTCTTTATTTGATCTCTATAGTACTCAAAACCATTCACATAAAATATATGTGGTATAAATGTGTTTAGGTTGTTAATTAATCCAAACCATTCATATCATCTTATAAAACAACATATTTTCACTCAACATATTAGTGTAGTATGTAAATATAAAAAAAATATTTGTAATAGAAATAAACCTTTCATAGTGAATGAATTAATGATTGTAAATTAGTGGAAAAATTATCCTATATCAATTATTGGGTGGTAATATAGATGAAAGTGTATATTATATGGGACAAAACCTGAGTGGGGTGAATTGTAGTATTAAAAACATTATATTTATACTCTTAATAATAAACTTATTTGAAGAGGAAATAAACTTATACAATTAATAACCAATAAAAATTACCATATGTGTCTTGGATCTGATTGATATGGTATGATGTAGTACTACATATAATGGAAAAAATATTATTTACTAGAATACAATGGTTTGAGTAAAAATAATGTAATTGATTATAACATATAGTGTATAGAAACTCTTAATACAATAAGTTATGAATGAATCATAATTGAAAAAATTATAATATAAAAGAATATGAATAAAAATAAGAATCAAAATTATTCAATTTCTTTAAAAAATTATTGAATAAATGTAACGGTACTTCAATTACATTATCCCAAACTATTGGGTATCCTTTCACCTAGGATAAACAGTATATCATACAACCACCTGAGTAAGACATATATATGATGATCAGAAAGACTGTATTTATATCCCTAGAAGATGTATATTGGAAGGTAATCAACACCACTATCCTTCAAATACATGAAATACCTCGATATATTGATCATTATCACCGTATTCCTAACCCCAAATTCCCTTGATCATTATCACAATTATCAGACATAGAAATAAAAACAAAGAACATAATGATATACATGGAATATGAATAAGTTGTTCACATCTTTTATCATCATGGATTTTACATGAAGAAAAAAATAGGTCACACATTCTATATGTAGAACTTGAGTTATGAAGATGTTGTTCTGTTTGTTTGGAATGAACTCTTAATTATATAACTCAGGTTTCAATGGTCATATTTTCTCTAATTTTTATACTTCTCCAAAAAATTCCGAGTGACTTGGACACCTAGAATTATAATGGAAAAAATATAATACAAGACTTCATTATGACATGTAATTATATAACTCAATGAAATCATTTTTTTAGAAAACAATAATTACAATATAAGTAAGAATGAGCAAGATTGAATTTAGTGAAAATAATATATTTAGTAATGTAGTAAGACGTGAGATCAATGAATTACATTATTACGATACCTAACATGGTTACAATGATTAACGTAGATAAGATTCATTTTTTGGTTATGATTCAAATCATACTTATGATACATAACACGGTTATGATGCACGACGTGATTACAATGTATATCCTTGATAATATGTGTGGTTATGATTTATAATATTATTATGATGCATAACCTAGTTATGATGATTGTGGTTTGAATGAATAACATGAATACAATACCTGACTAGGTGATCATGTATGTGGTTATGATGCTTATCATGAATAAGGTACATGACCTGGTTACAATCCATGTGGTTACAAAAACATCAAATTTGGTAACTATTGTAAAACAATTTATATTCTTGTGATGAGAAACAATATATGAGAATGTGATTGAAAAAAAAACATTTGATTATGATGAAAAACAATAGTATGTGTGGTAAAGATGGAAAACAAAAATATGACCTCATGATTGTAATATAATAGTAAATGATTTCTATAATAAAACTACATATGTCATTACAATATATATTATTATGTTGCAAATACAATATATATGAAAAACAAGATGTAATTTGTGATTTATAGAACATAAAGATCAATGGGAATGTAAAAAAACATTTTGACTCAATATCTTCTTAGTAAGGGGCATGGAATAATTCCACAAGGACGTAGGTTTTTTAATTAGCACACGATATGTATGATAATGTCATTGAATATTTTGTTAAAAAGAAATTTTTTATGCATAATAGATTCTTTAATTTTAAATCATTCACATAGTGCATGCGTTAAACATAGTGGTTCATATCTATGATCAAATATGAAATTATTTCAACCCCATTATTCTTTATCCATTAATGTCAAAGGAGATACTTTACCTATTTAGTAATTGGTTTTTAATTTTTCTAATATGTTGCATAGTAGAAACTTTCCTGGATCAATAATGTTAGCTGAAAAGATCTCAAATCAAGTGAACAACCCATTTAAAAACACCATATCATATAGAACCAACCATTTTTAAGGAGCTCTAGGTTCATCTGGATGACATGTTGAGAATGGGATTCTTATGTCCATGTTAGTCAAAATGGTATGAACAACATTGTTATCCAAAAATGGAAAATGTTATTATTTGTTTATGGATTTATAATTGTAAGAATAAATAAACGACTGTGAAGATGCAGTCTATGTTGCACAGAATTGATGATCTATTGGATTAGATAGTGTGATTATTATTGTTCTCCATGATTTATCTTCAATTATTCTATCATTAGTAATTATTTATTAAGAAGGACATTCTAGAAAGGTTGTTTTGAAGTGGCTATATACTATATGAGATCATGATAATGTTATTTAGCCTGACGAACATTCATGCAATGTTCCTGGACATCAGAAAAAAGACCTTCCATCCATACATGGACTCATTCTACTTGGTTTTCATCAATCATATACTCATATTCTCACTAAGACCATAGAAACATGCTAGTATCCTAGAGATAATCATTATTGTGATTCGATCACAAATGATCTATGTCATGCTATCTAAATTTTATTTAATGATTCAAATAGTGATTAAATTAGGACATCTTTGATAATGGACCATGATTTATATACCCAAATATTAAATATTTTCGGATGAATATTCAATATATTAAACTATTTAATTTTTTACCCTAATGGTTTCATTCCAATTGATACATGGAACACAATACTCTACATATTAAATTTTATTTAATTATTCCCACAAAAGAATCTCATTTATTTCTCATATATAAATCATTTTTTTTACAAAATGACAAAATTAATCATTTGAAATGGCGATCATAGATAACTATTAAGGGTAAATAAATGATACATGTATGCATAATATGAAAATATAATTATGATAAAATGTGTATACCATTCGAAGAACATACGCTAGAAATATAATATCATTCCCATGAGTAATTGAATAAATATTGGATGATCCTCATACATGAATCATAATTGAATCAGGAGAATAAAATGTAATAGTATAAAATCAGAAGAATACATGGAATTGTGTCAGAAACACAATCTTATGAAATTATCTTAATGAAAGTCAAGAATCACATTCAAGTCCTTATTAGTAAAATATGGTTAATCCCCAAACTGTATTTTTTTCAGTGTTAACTCCCAAAAAATTCATAGTTGTAAATGTTCACTCTAAATACCATCTTATTAGTGAAGGCTCACTCCCAATACCATATTAGTAGTCAATTTCCACTCATAAGACAATCTTAGGAAAGAAAAGTCTCATAATGAACGGTGTTAACTCCCCATTACATCCTTGTTTATCTCATGTTATATGTAAATCATTAAAAAATATAGTAGACAGAGATATAGGACCCATCTATCACATAATAAAATTATATATATGTCTTCTAACAAATCCAAAAAAACTCACCATATAATAACATATGAAATTATTATTTTTTCATAAATTTTTCATCATATCAAATCATGTGAAGAAATTGTTATGTTTTACAATAGTTTCATTGTTGAATAAACCATGAATATATATGAGTTTCAAAATCATTATAAAATATTATCACATATATATGTTAATGGTGTTTCATGAAAAAATTCTTCTAAAAAATAAAAAATTGAAAATTGAATATGTATGTTTTCTTTGGATAATATACCAATTAATGAATAAACTATATCAAATTTTTTAATCCTAGATAGACAATAAATATTTATTATCAATTGGATAATTTCTTAAAGAAAATTATCATTTTTTGGAAATCGTTTTTTTAAAATATTTCCAAATTCCCTTTTCATTCAAAAAAAACATTGGAAACATATAATGTAATCATTGATAGTAAAATTAAAAAATTTATACTGGAAAATATAAATTAATTATTTCAAAACAAAATTTAAATTCTAAACAAATTTTAATTCCATTTTCTTTGAAAATAACACTGAATAATTTTAGATGATTATTTGAAAAAAAATTATAATTTTTTTATACACAAAACAACATTGAAATCCTTCCCTTCGAAAATATCCATTAAAATAATTTAAATAAATAATTAAATATTACTTAAGTCAATTAATAAAAAAATATAGAATATATCATTCCTTGAAAAAATATATTAAAATATAATTTCATTAAAAATTGAATTTTATATAGGAAACATGATTTTTAATATAAAAATATTCTAACGGAAGGTTGAAAAACGATTTGATTTTCATTGAAACAGTTCCTAATTATTGTTAGTGAAAATGAGTGAAACAATGGTAACATTATCTTAATATAGATTTAATAAATATGGTGTAATAAATTTAATATGAATAATTGATTGAATGTTCATTTTATCTTATCACTGGTAGAATAATAATAATCAATCCTCAAAAATGATGTGACTGTAATATATTATTATTACTATTTTGGTTACCCTGAATCATTAGTAAAATTAATGAATAAAATAAAATGGTACTTATATTATAATTAGGATAGGTAAATTAATTATATTATATTTCAATTGGGTTTTATAAACACATCATAAAAGAATAGAGGTGTATATCCGAATATACGCCTCAACTAAAAAATATTGACACAAAATTCCTTCCCAAAATTTATAACATTTGGAATTCAAAACACATGAAATAAATATAATGATGTGGATATAAAAATAGAAATATATTTTTTTATAATTATAGTAATATTAATTCATGCAATTTATATTATCCCAATAGATTAATGTGGTGGTAAAATATAGAAAGTGTTTCATGAAAGTAAACAGTTAGACATATGTCCCTTACTATTGGAGTAGCACGTGTTTCATAATCATTGTGAGTGAATAATAACATTGGAAACATTAGTTATAATTTACTGAATAATATTCATTTTATATCATGTCATAGGGAAATATATAAACCACAATAATGAAATGAGTGGTGAATTTGTCATAAGTCACTCAGAAATAAATGTGAGACTATAAATCTCCTTTACATCTATCCTGACTTATGTCGTACTAAATCTATCCTACTAAAAAATATATAAAATATTATTTTATATAAAACATAGAAAAAAATCCATTTATATAATACCATACAATATTTTCTTATGACATGTTTATATCCTTATTAACAATTCCTCAATAATCTAATTTTTTTGGTAATAACTGCATTATTTTTCATATATAGTTTTACCTAATATTTTTTTCGGTCCTCCTGAATATATAATTATTTCATAATATCCAGAATATAATGAATGATTTGAATATAATATATTTTCATTATTTATTTATTTATTGTAATCCAAAAAGAATTGTGATAGAAAATAAAATAAACTATTTATTAAGACGGTATGTCGTATATACATTTGAGCATTGTTTTGAATTTTCTGTCATGATGAATGTAATATAATTAAATTAAATATATTTATAATATAAATAATGTATAATTTTCACAATTTAATTATAAAATATATTTAATAAACTACTTCTTTATAAATTCCATTTATGTTGGGATTTATTGTCATGGTTTCATTAGGAGGTAATCTGACGTACACATGCAAAACGTTATCATATTACTGAAAAATGTAATGATTGAAGGTATGCGTTATAAAAAAATTATATAATTATAAATATATAAATATATAAATATATATACCATAAATATTATTTTCATCATCATTATTATCCTTCAAATGTTATAAATATTAAACAAACTACAATGGTTTACATGGTGGTAGTCATCATACACACGAAAGATGATTTCATAACACATATGATGGATGTGTTTGAATTTATATGTTGTGAACATAACCTAAAAAACATCAGTATAATTTATATATTTATGTGAATATATTATCAATGAATATATAAAATTGGTGGATGTGTAGAGGTAAGTAAAATAAAAATTCCTTTAGAAGAAAATTTCCACATCATTGGTTCCCTCCTTAATTATTCGTTAAAATTGGGAAAAGTTAAATTATATGCCATCTAAGGATATGAGTATGAGTGTTCGTTTATTGGGTTGTTTTTTCCTTGTTTTTTTGAGCCTAATGTCTTTATATGTGTGAATAATGGGGGGGGGGGGAGACTGAGTTCCGTTTCATATTGGGGGAGGGGTAGAATTCTTTTAAGTATTCAAAAGTATTCACTATTTGGATGAAATTATTACCTAATGATCCAAAAAAGTATATAATAATAGTGGAAAGGTGTATTTTGGATGATAAATACCTCCATAATACTAAAGAAAAATATATTATATAATTTTTTTCTTTTCTAAATTAGATTATCTATTTTTTCATTTTGGGGTTTTATTAAGGTGACTACATTTCTAAACAATGTAATTTATCCATTAAAACAAAATTAATGTGATAATTATTAGAATAATATGACCTAGTAAATATAATATATAATATATAATATATATAATATAATATAATAATTATATATATATTTTTAATTAATTTTAAAATAATCACATGTAACTGAAATAACACTATTTTAACCCAAACAACGCTAACAATGTTTTTTCTCTATAAGGGACATTATTTTATTGATAAAAGTTAAAATGGTACATTAAGGGATCATAGATTATATATATTAACATTTAAAAAATAACATTCCATAATATATGTTTTTAGAAATTTTAGATCATTTAATAAACAATCATTTACAATAATACCACATTAATGTCATTTCTATCATTATTTAAATAATTTAATTTAACAATATCTTGATAACATGTAATTTAAATATATATGGTTAACACATGTTTAAAATGATATATTAATCAGAATAATTTATTTTAGAAAACAAATAATTTAATTCACCACACTTTTAATAATTTTGTATCATTTATTTTTGTTATTAATTAACAAAATAATTATTATGTAGTTGTTTTTTCTATTAATCAGAACCTAATTTTTATATAAAAAATATTTACAAAATATAAGCATAAAAAATACATTTCAATTTCAAAATAATATATATGCCTAATATATTTTTATTTTTCCCTATTTCAAATATCTATTATATTTTGAAGGTAGAAATGTA
Source organism: Viscum album (assembly GCA_963277665.1). Classification (NCBI taxonomy): domain Eukaryota; kingdom Viridiplantae; phylum Streptophyta; class Magnoliopsida; order Santalales; family Viscaceae; genus Viscum; species Viscum album. The sequence goes on along the minus strand of OY728152.1, from coordinate 858,162,321 downwards.
TATTTTTGGTCATTTTCATTACAGAACTTATCATATCATTTACCTCCATTATAAAGTGTCTAAAATTTTGTAACACTAAATCACAAGGATTAAATGGTCCAAATAAGTACATAAAATAGTTTTTGAAGAATTTTCAAGAAATTATTAGATCTTATATTCTATTTTTCTACACTTAGTAAACATGTTTTTCCTTAATCAAAATAATTTATTTTAACAATTATCACTATTTAACATGGAAATATATTTTGTTTTCATTATATTAAATTATAACTATATTCTTATTAAATGATCAATATTAATTTTTCCATATTCAAATGACAGATGTGGAAAAATTTAATTCAAAATTAATCTCACTGACTTGCTGAAATTGAAGTTTTTAAAATGAGAATGTTCAAATGATTACAACGTGCTTCTATAAAAATATTATAAGAAAATGTTTCCAATAACAAAATTTGAAATGGTATATGTATAATTTATTTATTTTTCCATAAAATGAAATTATGAATATTTATTAACAATCTAAATTTTTTAAATGAGATTGTAGTTTTAAATTAAAATTCATTGTTTTTTAGAATTCATCAAAAAATTAATCTTTAATGAAAAATACCAAAAATTCATAGTAAGATAGTTTCGATACTACTATTAGATTTTGTTCAAATTAATTTTCTAATATTAGTTAAAAATAATTTTAAATTATATTCACCATGAATGATTAACCCTTCTTTAATAAAATATTATGTTTATAAGAAAAAATTTCTATTTCTTTTAAAATATTATTATTTTATTTAAAATATATTTATAAATAATCAATATGTAAAAACCATATAATTTTACAATTTATTTATTCATATTAATTTACAAAATTTTAATATCTATGTGATAACTATATTATTAAATTATAATATTAATAGTATATTGTAGTTTGGTAAGCCTCGACCTTGCATATAACACAAACAATCGATGCTCAGTATTGTGTGAATCAAAATCCAAACATATTGATTTATGTAATAAAAGATAACTCATTATTTAGTGCATTGAAAACCTATCATTCTGTTGTGAATAAAGTGATCTCATTTTTTTGTATAATGTGACATATGCCGTTAATGAACTTTAATTTATTTTAATAAAATATTTCAAAATAATTTCCTGTGTTAGATTTACGTCAATTAAAATAAAATTAACATTTGAAATTCATCTATGTCATAAAAGTATTTATACGTGAATTATTTTTTTATTAAATCCTATCTTTTATAAATGAATAATGAAACATCCATTAAAATGGAAGGTTGTAAATAAAGTGGGTACCCATGTAACTTATAAGAAGGTTTACACATAGTATAACATTGGATGGAAGTGATTATTTGGACATGGAAAAAAGTAAATAATTATTGAGAGTGATATAGATCACAATTCATAAGAAATTTCTTGATCTATAAAGATTTAACAACCACAAATCCATAAATCTTATACGATTAATAGACCATTTGATTCATAAAAAACAATTTTACTAGAGAAAAAAATAATTAAAGGTATCTTACATAATGATGAATAATTTGAACATGAGGATACAAATTCATGACTTAATTCCATTTCATAAGTATAGTCTCACCCATTGGATGTCCCTTGATCAATTAACACTTCATCATGAACAAAAAGAAATAATTGTGACTATTTTTGAATGAAGAAATATTGATCATAATATCCATAAATATAATATAATGTGATTACATCAATCTATAGTAATTATCACAACAAATTGATTAGAACAAGATATCAAATATGAATAATTCATTATATTGTGAAACATTAACCACTAAAAACTTATAAAAGTTCAACATTATTATTTTTATAAATTTCTAACAACATGAACATTCCGAGTGATGAAAATATAAAAAATTAAATAAGGCCACTAAATATCATAGAATCATCATAACATTTATCCCTCATATGTCATAAAGTAGCTACTGATTTTCAAATAAAAAATTTGTTAATACATTGATCATGCATTTTCTTGAAAATGATAATAATTTGCACTACCATGGGGAATGCATACCTTATACTTTATTGCTCATATAGAACAATGAGTATTGGATATATTTCATAAATCAAAAAATAATTTAATATTCACCAATGATTACAAAACCACTTTTTAGTAAATCCATTATCCATTAAAAAGTCATAAATAATATCTAATTTACATTATTCTTATCTAAAATATATTTTCCAAATGAATCAACATTTTATCAAAATCCAAAACATATTTAGGGTTACCTCCAAATAATGTTGTTTTTCAATAAAATATACCTTTTTAGTTAAATTATAGTTATAGTTTATCAGTGTAATGCTGCATAATTTTAAGGTACATCATTGTATTCAATAGAACGTATGAAATGCATCACCAAGAACATAATATAATATAATATCATGAGACTCTACTATATATTAACTATTTTAATAAAATTAAATTCATTGATTTTAATGAACACAACAATGAGATAGAATGAATTACTTAAAAGAGATTTGTTCCCTAATAGCCTTTGTTACACAGAAGAGAAGACTTCCTTAGTAGCTTATGTTACATGTAAAATACACCTTCCTAGATTATGTGCAGTATATAGAAGACCGATTTCTCTAAAGTATTATATATTATTGACATATTATTATTTAATATAATATGATAATCGATGCCATTATGTTAGCATTTCAGAATATTATTAAATATCTTATGAATTTTTATGATTTATATAAACATAATATTAATTCATAGGAAACCAATTAATGATAAATGAAAATAATAACTGATTGGATATAAAAAAGATATATTATTATGTATATGCATCCAAAAGAATTTTTTCGGAATAAACATAGATAATTATAAATATTTGATAATTTTAATGAAATTTATATTTTATATATTCAAAAAAATATTTTCAATATTCATCTATTATTTATGATATTAATTAGATAAGAACAACCCCTGATTTTCATATAAAAATATATATCTTTATAAAGGAAATTTTACTACCCTTTATTAGAGAACCCATTTGAAATCAAAAAATTTAAAAATTAATTGATTTTATAGGTACAAATAAACATCATATTTTAATGTTTAACATAATTATTATGTAAGGGTTTATTTTTGATATTTTTATGAAACATTCCATTTTAAATGAATAATTAAAAAATATAGAATTTTTGTTCGAAACTAATTTTTAATGTAATTTATTTAAAAAGATAGATTATACATATAATTTGGTTTCAAATTTAAATATATAATATTTTTATCGATTAATTACATTCATAAAATAGGAATAAATTTCAATTTGAAATTAATTATAAAAAATAGAAAACATTCATATATTTTAACTTTTAAATCATCCATTGTCGTCCTGCGTGTGGGATGAAAATTAAATAAAATTTTTCCACTAATGTCCTCAAAAATTGAAAAAATATATTTTATATTTGAAAAAATAATAATTAATAATTTCTTATAATACACATATTGTTTTTTACAGGAAATGTTAGTGAATTTAATTAAAATTAAATAAAAAAATTATGGGTAAATCAATCTTAAAAAGGTACAATACCTTCACCATAAGAACAAAATGAGATATACAATTTGCAAGATCTATTGGATGTCCATATTTATATCTTATCCTCACATGGATTGATTTTGGCCTCTAATATGAACAAAATTCAACATGAAAATCGTTCTTCGAATTATATTTTAAAAATATTGCAACATTGCCACTCCTCTTCAACCATTAAAGGATGTATTGTACTCCAACATTCCCAAACCACTCCAGACACTATGGATAATCCAATATTAGACAAAAAATATCCTAAACATCAATCACCTCATTATATAATCCATCCTTTGAGAAGATTTATATCCAAGGATGTATTTGGTTTAAACCCAAATGGGTTACTGATTAATTGGTAACATCATTCCATAGTCTTTTTTGTTTTATTTCTATTCTCCGTATAATAAATCATTCATATTATTTTCTTAAACAACTAAAAAGCATAATAAATATTCAATAATGTTTTTATCTTATAACGAGACACAAATCCATATAATGGTTGAAAAATATTATATTTCTATGTATGGGAACTACTCCCTCAAGTAACAATGATTGTTAAATTTTACCATACCACCTATCATATTGGTCATTATGATTAAAAATATGTTTAGATCCAATATATATGATTTATAATATGCATTTAAAATTTTATAATACTTTTATTATATATATTATTAATACATTCCATTTTATGTTAATATAACAACATCATTGTAGATATTGTGGACTACCACCCCTCAATGAATTGTGATTCATACACAAAAAAAATGGAATGTATAGAAGATGGTTTTCTTAAATATATGTGACTTAAAAACCCTCTATATTATATTAATTAAATAATTAACTTTTATAAATACACTATATATATATATATATATATATCATTTTCATTATTACCTTTTCAAGCACTAAAGAGGTAGTTGCGTCATTCATGGACGTGTGGACTACTGCAACCTCGGTAAGATGTGATTCCTTTATCATCACAAGATATATATATATATATATATATATGGATGTAGGTATTATAAATTGATATTTTATTAATTATATATTTATCATTATGGTATGATATGTATTTATTTTCATAATTTCTATAACAATCATTTATAATTGATAATGTTACCCATGCGTATGTATGACCTACTATCTCCATGATCATACCATTGATTCATTTTTCCTAAAAATATTTAACAATTGATTTTAAATGTGTAACAAATATATTTAAATTGTAATTATTTCTTGAAAATTATTCTGGTGATGTTATATAATGACCCTCATTGGCCATAGTTGACCTACCCTTGTTAATGTGTTCACATAACCAAATTTGGTCAAACCAAATAATGTAAATGTTATTTATTAAGTAGTGGTATTTAACATAGTAATATGTGAAATAAAATTAATTATAAATAAAAAATATTTCTCATGTAATTATAAAATTAAAATAATTTTATTATACATTCATTTAATTGGTTTTCACCCAAACATAACTAATGGTAATGGATTTTTTCTCCATTTATATTCCATTGAGAATCTATTTTTATTATGAAAATTTTTTATTTCATATACGGTATATATTTATATAGAAATTTTATAACATCAATCTCTTTATTCATATGATATTATACGTTTTGTTTAATATTATTAGTTCATGTGGCTTATAATTTAAAATGTTTCAAAATGCTATGGGAGACATTGGGATATTTAATGATTATTTTCCTAATAACTAATACTAATGATATTTAAATGGAATTTCCATTAAAGGAAATTATATATCCATCTATCAAAAAACCATTTCATTATTCTCTACTGATCAATGACCATTTTCATTTATTAATACATATTTCTGACCGTTCTGTAGACAAAATGTTATAGTAAATTTTTTCATGAGAACTCTAAATTGTTTATCTATTTAGATGAAGATCCTATATTTTCTAAAACACATATTTTATCAAAAGGTTTTAAATTTTTTTTAATGATATGTTAATGAAATTTTTACACGTATTGTTGTTAACAAATGTTTTCAATGGACTCTTCTTTTCACTCCTCATGAAAAGAAACTTTCTAACCCTTTATAATGTAAAAGTAATGTTCTTTTCACCTTGTACGACATGAATGGATTTACCCACCTTAATTCCATCAGATTTCCCTTTTCATGTTTAATAGTATAATTTATAAATAATATTTATTTAATATAAATTATCAAGGAAATATTTTTTCAAAGTAAAAGGATATATTCCTTAGGAATAAATATTTTTTAAAAAAATATTATAATTTTTCCAATCCTTAGTGACAAAAATAAAACATTATTTTAATACACTTGGGATATATTGTATTGATACCATCCCTATCCTTAGTTTGGAAGGATTATTATTTAGTTTTACTATGATATTTTTCACATTCACTTCCATGATTAATTTTGGAAATCCCCTTAAAATATTAAATCAAATGTGATCATGGAATTTCATCTAATTATCCTTATAATATATCATGGATATGAGTATTTCATAAATTGTCTACTGTTTTATATTCATTGTCTAGTTTTATTATTATTTTATTATTTATGGAAATATTTATAATTCTCCATTATTTATTCAATACAATTATTTTAAATGGAATATTATTTATTTTGATTATTCATTATGTTTAATGTTTTCTAATATTACGACATGGGAGGGAAACAATTATAGATATCCACTTGATCCATTGGTTGTATCATGTTACATGTTATTTGGCTAGATGGATTATATCGGTTTTAACATGATATTCGGTTAACTATCTTATTAAAGGTCTTGAAAATAAAGGAACCATGTACAAGGAAAACATTGCATCCAATAATCAAGTGTTTCCCTCATATTAGTTTTAGTTATTATTCATCTATTGGATTTTTCATCAACATAAATATGGACACATTTAAAATTCAGTTATTTATATGGAATTTATTCCAATTTTATACATTTCAAAATTTATTTTTTCTTCCCAAATTATTTGTATGTAATTTTTACATTTATTTACTTTTAAAATGTGACTATTCTCATTGATTATTTATTTCAAAATCTATATTTATACTATACTGAGAATTTCAACTCAACCTTATTATGTTTCATTCACTAAGAATCCATGAATCGTACTATGAAGGATACGAAATGACTCACTGGATTGAATAAAGTTAACCTTGAATTTATTTATTCATAATGAAGAGAAAACTGTGTTATAATAAATTTATATGTTATCAGATATTTATCTTGTTTACCAAGGCAACTAAAAGGACATTCCTCTGAGATTTGAATCCTTATAATCATGAAAATATAATAGTCATACACACCAGATCATGAATATATGGGCTTCTTTAATATATTTATATCATTGGATATATAGTAGGAATGTTGGGAACAAGATTTAATAAAATTTGGGTAATAGAACATAACCATAAGATAGAATTTGAGGATAATAATAGAAGTACATGCTATAATATTTTTAAGCTAGAATGTTTTTGGGTCATCCTAGAAATACATCTCGGTCTTGATACTACATGTGTACGTGGTTCTAGAAAATTTTTACCTAGGTTTTGATGACTCCAAAATGGGTTATAATCCTGACAAGGGGTAACTTGGTACTCCAAAATGGGATTTACTGTGCACTTAGTTTGACTCTCTTAGGGGATATGCTTAGGATAATATATTTCTTATTTACAATCCATATAAAATAATTTGAATGGATAATGACAACGAATGATCATGTTTAAACATATGGTGTGTCACATTGAATATAGGGTGTCATGATTAAGAAATTATATAAATGATATTGAGAATCAAATATAATCCAAGGATGAAAATATGTGAACTAAAATGGATGAAGTTTTTATGCATTGAGGTTTTATTGAAAACCGTAGTAAAAAGGCTATTTACAGATAAAACATATTTCTAGTATGTCTATAATACATATTTTATATATTATATTAAATATGTTTTAGAAAAGGAAAACCTATATGTGGGGTTACAACCAATATAATATTGAAAGTATATTGGTCTTGGACATATAACCAAAGGATGATAACATTTCAATGCCAACCATTTCCCACATAATGTCATGGTTAATTTTTCAATTTATTAGTTATTTTTTTAATAAATGTTATTGATCAACGAATCATATCACTTTTTATGATTTTAGATTAATCTTTAAACCATATTTCTTAGAAGATACTTTAAAAAATAGTTATACATATCACTCATTTATACGCATTGAGATCTTTTAAAAAGATTATATTATTTTTTTAAGAATAAAAATATTATTATTTTCAATTAATTTACGATAATAATGGATTGAAATAGAATTTGATCAAATTACTACCAATATTTAGTATAGTTCACATTAAATTAATGCATATATGGTAAAAATATTTCATTATATTCATGGTCAGTAAAATAATTACCCAACATTTGTAAAATGACTTTGAAATAAAATGATTCCCTAATACTCTAATTTTTTTGAAGCAGTTTAATTTTTAAATCAGCGTAGATTTATGGCATTGAGGCCCTAAAGAATATATTATTCATTCATTTGTTTTTGATTTATGTCCTCATTGACTCCTTATAAATAATTATTCTTTTCATCTAAGTGTGTATTTACAATTTCCACTAATTTTTTCATACATGGAAACACTGTTAAATTGTAGTCTATGTAACCTTTCTACATATCATTCCTTATTTTTGATAAGATGAATTATAAAATTTTCTCATGATATAGGATTTCAATATAAGAAATATTAAGGAACTTATAACAAATATCAGGTTTCAATTGAATGGATGCAATTTAAATAATGTGTATAGAATGTAACACCCTGAAATTATAGAGTAAGACCTTGTGTTTGATAGTGTGTAAGACATGAATAACCATGCGTGTAAGGGAATATAATATCCTAAGATTCTACTATATATTTACTTTTAAAAATTAATTAAATACATGTTTGGTAATGAACACAACGTGGGGATAACATATGTTTCAAGCTATAGAAACAGTCCTCAATAGATTTTCTTCTATACAAGAGAGATCATCCATGATAGCTTGTGTCAGACAAAAGGGAGACATTCCATTGTTGAATGAATTATACTGATGACCCATTTTTACCAAAAAATGATATATTAATAAAATATTATTATTTAATATAATACAATATAAACTAGATTTAATGTTATCAATAATGAATTTTGTTAACTATATTAGGTAAATTTCTGAATAATCTAAATATTAAATTAATTCATTGGTTACCAATTATTGAGTAACAACTATAAGAACAAATTGGATATACAAAGAAATATTATTATTTATATGCTTATAAACGAGTTTTTCCTTTACAAACATAGTTATTTAAAATCGTTGAATGATTTTAATAATATATATATGATATATATTCAATAAAATATTTTTTATATTCATCCATTATCTTTTATATGTATATGATATGAACAAACCCCACATTACACATGAAACCTAAATATTTATAAAAGAAATTTTAATGCCTTTTATTAGAAAACCCATTTAGAAAATGAATTTTTACAATTTATCTTATTTAATATATCAAAATAAACATCATATTTTAAATATAACATTAATAATTAGGATAATGTAAATTTTTTATATACATTTGAAACATTTTATTTTTGAATAAATTTAAAAAAAAAAATAATGATAGATTAAAAAAAAATTTCATCTAATTTGTTTATATGAATAAAATATACTATTAATAGTTTTTAAAGATTATTTTTATAATTTTTTTGTTCAATTAAAAATAAATTTTAATTTGGAATCAATGTCACATTTAATATGATTATAAAAACAAATAAAACATTCAGATTTTTTTTCTTTAATGACCAACATTATCGTCCAGCAATGATGATGATATTTAAAATAATTTATGCCAATTCTATGATTGGAATTCATAAAAATTGATTATAAATGTAAATTAATCCAAATTTATACTATCTAACAAAACCATCATTATTTTTCACCAAAAGGATAATTGAATGTAATGAAAATTAATTACAACTATTAAGGATAAATTCATCATAATGAGGAACAAAACCATAACAATATGGCCAAAAAAGAATTATACACTAGTCCAAATGATATTTATAGAAACCTTTCGACCCTATAATCCCTTGTATAGAACTTTTTACACTACTGGATCCACATGAAGCATGAAAAACGTGATTTTAATTCCCCAGTAAAATTATTAAAAGATTTACACCCCTATTTTACTATAAAAAACTACCTCTCCTCGTTCTTCCTCGCACATCTCATTCCACATTGACCCTATAATCCTCATTATATACCATATTTTTCATTGTATTTATATCCAAAACCTAATTATTAATATAATTTTTTTTATTCTTTTTTTAATCCCATACATACACACACTTCCATCTAATTTGTACCAGAAGTATTGCTTTTGTATACGATGATCTACTACTGTACCCACTGATGATTGCTCCTATTTCTCGTTACCACTTCCTAGGGTGACCATTATGATTGAAATGGGTCTATATATAATTTTTATGATATTAAAAATTTATTTATACTTATTTAATGTTCTATTAAACATACTATTAATACTCTCCAATTTACAATAATATGATATCCTAGTTTGAGGAAATGTGGACTATCGCACACTCAAAGCGTTGTGATTCATTCTCACTAATCATGGGTCGTATAAAGGGTGGTATAAATAAAAAAATATGTAAAATTAAAAAATATATTATTAAATATTTAATTAAATTTATGAATATATACTATAAATAATATAAAAATCAATTTAGTTATTACCTATTCACTCACATAAAAAGTGATAATGTCATTCACGGATGTGTGGACTACCACCTCATCGGCATGATGTGATTCATTTTTAATCACAAAAATTACATATATAATTATATATTATATACTAATATGTATTTTATGACATAATTATCTTTACGTAAATATATTTTGTTACTTAAATTCTCTACCTAATGATAATTGAAAAATGAGAGCATTACTCATTCATATGTACGACCTATCATATTTGTGATCATAATGTAGATAGATTTTTCATTACCATATAGTATGATTGATTTAAAAATTATAATTAATGTATTAGTATCATAATTATATTATTATAATATTTCTATATGTTCTTTTTAATGACCCCTATCGATTGTAGCCACCCTACCCGTGTTTTTTATCACACAACTACCAAATTTGGTCAAAATTACTTATGTGAATGTAGTTGATTACATAGTGGTATATAAATTTGTAATAAGTAATATAAAATTAATGCTAAACATGAAATTTTTTCTCAATAATTTATTAAATTAACATACATTTTTTATATAGTATGTTTACGACCATTCACCCAAAACGAAACTGATGCTAAAGGATTTTGTCTCAATTTACATTCCATTGAGCCACAATTTTTTTATGCACATGGTTTCTTTTCAATGGTGTATACATTTCCATTAACATGTTATATCTTGATTCAATTTATTCTCATGATTTTATATGTTTCAATTATTATAATTCATCCATGTGGGTTATAATTAAAAATCATTCAAAATTGTATGGGACACATTTGAATGTTTAATGATTATTTTCCATAATACTGTTACTTATGATATTTTAATGGAATTTCAATTAGATGAAATTATATAACCATTTTTAAATAATAAATTTCATTATTCTGTGGTTATTAATTACCATTCTAAAATACAAGTACTATTTTTCCACTCTATGATACTCAAGATGATTTAGGAAATGATTTTATGAAATTCTTTCATTATTTATCTCTTCAATCAGAAAACCTGCAACTTCTAAAAACCCTATTATTTTAAAATAAATTTCAAAATTTAAATAAAATTATTTTGTAAAAAAATACCACTTATAACTTTTAAATTTTTTTCTATGGAATCTTCTTGTGTCATTCAAAACAAATAATCTTTCAATCATTTTAGCGTGCCAAAAAATGGTCAATTTACCATATAAAACATGTTACGACCCAAAAGTTCAATAATGAAAATTCCTCTTGGTCTATTTAAATGTCTTATTTTGGTTTTGTAAAATGTATGAACATACTTGGTTCGATGTAAAGGATTTTAAATTAATGTCAATAATTTTCACCATTTCTAATATAGACATTCAACCGTGATCACATGATTAGTATAAATATAGGGCTTAAATAATTCCAATTTACTCAGACAATGGATGTGATGGCCTCATCCAGTAGACATTCCCCATACGAAGCCCATTTTTCAGAGCTCAGAATAGAGGTTCCATCATTGGTATTTTCTCTTCACCTTTCCCAAGATAAGAATGAATATGTTATGCTTGAGCGAATCCGCCTATGATAGAAGTGGAAGTTGATAGAGATTCCCACTCGAGCAATGTTATCCTAGCCACCCCAAGAGACTATCACCATCAGACACCTTAGCCTAAGTTATTATGTGGGGTTTTAAGGGGTTATGTAACAACATCATAGTAGTATGATTATGTATATTATTCTTGTACAGATAATATGCATAATTTTTATTATTTTTACTTGGTAAATATTTTCAAAAGAACACATAGTATTTTTAGTTAATATTCTACTAAGAAAATTATTTTTAGGAATTAAGGGAAGTTTTTAACTAAAAAATATTTTAATAAAATATTATTTTTATCAAATTACTCTTCATTAAATATAAATTATCATATAAATTTATGAATTTAATTTTAATTTGTTAATGTTTCAAAGCTATTTTTGTTAAAACCCATGAATTTTTGAAAAATTTAGGTTATTATTTTAAAACTAAAGAAACAAAGATTTAAAAAATTATTTAGTTAAAATGAATATTATTTTTTGTATCTAGATGTCGAAATTATCCAACTGTGAATTTTTCATAATTTTCTGAGACATTCAAATTTTTTGGTTAAAAATTAATGTCAATTTAAATATATAATGTGTTTTATGACATCATAATTACCCAATAGTTATGTAATAAAATACTATAAACATTTTTTAGGCCAATATATTTTTTAACATTAAAATAATGTGAATTTTGGTTTGATTGATTTATTTTAAAAATCATTATGGGACCCTTTTAAAACTTATAAAACATTTTGTCTTTTTACATTGTTTTCCTTGAGAGTGTGACTCACCTACACGTAAGAAAAAATCTTATTTTAAGAAGATAGGATATTGGTATTATATAATTTTGTATTCCACTCACCTTTGGAAAAAACCATGGTCAATAAATGTCAGCTGATTTGTGGTTTTGATTAGTTTAATGTGAGGTGTCTCAAACCTAAATTATAATGAATTTTTTTCTCCGTTCCTATATAAACCCACCCAATATCTCTTTTCTTCTTCAATATAAGCATTTGGAGTTAGACCCACCCCTACCATATTCTCTCTCTAATCCTCCCAAGGGGTCCCAAGATCCCTAGAAGCCTTTTTCAAGACTCTCCCAAGCTTTTAGCATCACACATCCAAGTTAGGATTTCTCACATTCTATATTTATGTCCATGGTTCCTTATATAGTTATGCCATTTTATTTTAAATTTTAAAAGTTGGTGTATGAATTTTCACATCCCTCATACTTCCCACTTCATGTTTAAATAATGAGATACCCCCTTTATATCTCATTGATTCCTTCCTTGTATACCTCTTACCATGCCAAAATTCTGTAAGGAATTTCACTCTCTTCATTTACATTCAAGTAATTGTTTTGAATAATGAATCTAAATTCCTTTATAATTGTTGGGAAATGTATATATATTACCTAATTACTGTCCATTATAAATAAATATGATGACACATTCCATTCTCTCTCACCAACCAATTTATGAGTGCCAATGTCACGTCGTTATGCTGCAGAAATTGCACTGCATTTTTCTAGCACAAGATCATTGTGTAGTGAAGACCATACCCATGTCTCTATCAACAATATTAACCTATATGAAAATATTCAAATTAAATAGTACTTTAATGTATTTATTCCTCATTACTTAGTCGTGTAATAAATTATTATGTTGATTGACTCCATGTTATTTGTTCTATGTGGCACAATTATGCATGAAATTTAATGTTTTAGATGGGTGAGCCCTAATTGCGCTCTAATGATTTGGGTAATGTTTTGTATCATGATAAATCATGTGAAATGGGTTTTGACTTGTTCTAATTCAATTGATACTATTATTTACTCATGATTCATGTGCAATGATGGTTTACTCATGTTATGTGTGCAATGAGCTTTGGTTCATTCTAATTCCATGTTACATGTTGTTTCCACATCTCCTTGTTATGATAATCATGAATTATCATGACGTTAGGTTCATGTTTCTCTTTTTATTCCTTGATATGCCTATTTTCTAACATGTATTGTATTCCTCATGTTATTCCATGTTTATTCCTTAACTTGGATTTATAGGTGACCTTTTTCTTATGCGTGTCCTCATGTTATTCTATACAATTTTAAGTACAACGGAATGTATTGGTCATGTAAATGATTTTTTCAATAAATATTTTCTGTTTTTATGTGTAATGTTGTTATGTAATCTTCCTATTCCCCAAAGACCCTAAACCTCTCAATCGTCCATGTTGTATCATGTGAAGGTTTTATGTAATAAACCAATTTATGCGTGTAATAATGAGATGGGTTGTTATACAACATGTTTGGATTTAATCTTGGAAATTCCTTCATAATATAATTTAAATATTCAAAAGGATAAATTTTAATGATTTTTTTTTAAATTTATCTTAAAGGAAAAGTATATTAATATCTTTTTTCAATACAAAATTATATTTTCCTTAAGAATGATTTTAAAATAACTCATTATAATATTTACATTCATCAATGGAAACAACCATTCATTTTAATCCACTGGGGAATATTGAATTCATATTACCCTTATCAATAATATGGTTGTATTTTTTTGATATTATTAGGATTATATTCACATTGACATCCAAAAATAATTGTGGAAATACCATTCAAATATTCAATATCAAATTATTATTGAATTTCCCATAATTATCTATAACTTCTATCAGGGATATTCAAATTTCATAAACCATATAAAATTTTACATACGATGCCTACATTGAATATTATTTTAATATTTGATGAAATATTTTATATTTCTATATTCATTATTTAATTCTTTTATTTGATAAAGCATTTTATTTATTTAAATTATTAATTATGAGTATTATTTTCGAATTGTACTGCATGGGTGGGGAACAGTTATAAATAGCCCAACAATGTATCAATAATCATATGGGATGAGTTACCTAAATATCTATCTTATATTGGTTTTTACTCGATATTTTATTACCCATATTGTAATAGTATCTAACGCTATATGAAATGGATTGGACCTCTCCAGTCCAATTAATTTTCTTAAATATGGTGTCTGAGGTGTTCTGGGAGGACATGGTGACTAATCCACAACTCATTGCCAAATTTCTAGTTTTGTGAACAGAGTTTCCGGTTTTGTGAAGAGAGAAACTATAATCTAATGTGAATAGTATCATAGCTGGCCTTTGGTGAACAGTGCAACATTAGCCTTATATGAACAATGTTAATGTAGCCTTGTGTGAGTAGTGTCATCGTTAGCCTTATGAGAATAGTGTTTACAGATCACTGAGGTCCAATAGTAGACTCTATTTTCTTTTTCATTTTGAGTTCCTAAAGAGTGTTTCCTGAATGGTGATGTCCAATTGTTGCCTCTATTTCCTTTTCCCATTTTTGTGTTCAAGAACAATGTCTCAAAAATGGTGAGGATTAACTGTAGCCTCTATATCCTTTTCCAAATATTTAGTTCATGGACAGAGTTTCTTGAACTCTGAGGTCCTATGGTAGCCTCTATTTCCTTTTTCAATTTTGGAGTTCATGAATTATGCTTCCAGAATTTTGAGGTCTAACAATAGCCACTGTTTCCTTTTCCAAATTCAGTTTTCATGAAAATTGTATCCAAATTCCTATAGTATCATCCCATTAATTTTTCTATTGACATAAAATGCATTAAAATCCTCGTTTTAGGGATTCTATGGCTGATTCAAAGGACATAGCTCTTATGTTAATTTTTCCTATGGCCTGGGATGGTTTTACTTGGACAAACCGCATTGTTTAATGTGATCCTGTTTTAATGTAAAATCCAGAATATCTTTAACCGTACCTCCATTAAATCTTCTAAGGGGAAGAGATATATTTCTCCCTAGTTATTCCTCCTTGTTCTCAGTTGTGAGATACTCAAACATTTCATTCAATTTTGTAGAAGTGGTGCAATAAATATTTTTCCTTGGATTGGTTCCCCACAATTTTGATGCAACCAAGCAGTATCAATCAATCATTGATAAAAGGTATGATCTATCACCATTATTTTGGGGTCATCTCATTATGTTTCTCCTTACTCTTTTGTGGAAGGATATATCTATATTCTTAACGAGATTTTCTTGGGAGTTTACTAGTTTGGTGGTGTCTCTGAATCCTCAGGTGGATATAGTTATCATGGTGTAGGAGATCATAAACCGTTTTATGGATCATTCTCATATAAATAATGTCAAGAATCATTTGAGGTATGAGTTTCATTGCATCAAATTTCTTTTACATTCAACTATATATTTAGCATGTTTTATCCCACCGGATCACAATGGAATTGAAATAATAAATAGTTAAACCAAATAAATAAATTGATATCGATCGTATGTTGTTTCCCCTTGTTTTTAAGGATAGTGTGATATCTATGCTTTAATTGTTTATATGTTCATTCGTTATGTAAATTGGTAAAAACCCTAAATCTGGAATTAATGCATAATTGTTTTCCTACAGATAAAGAGGCATGTGAATGAATCTGATTGTCATTGTTGAAATTTTATGTTAATCAAATTGATACTGTAAGAATGTTTAATATATTTTTGATAGATTACTATTTTGTTTTACCAAAGTTGGATCCTATGAATAAAAAATCACTTAATCCAAGAGGTATTAATGCACTGGTTATCTGATAAATGATAATCACTTGTAGGGTTATGAGTTACCATCTTGCTTATTTAATGTCCAAGATCCTAATTTATGTGATGTTTGTTTTCCTATTGCTTGTCTTGTGATGTGAGCTTGGCTGGATATTGTGATATGAGGGGAATGGAGGCCTATAGTTTGTGTTATCAGTTAAAAACTAGAGTGGTGATATGCATCGGTTTATGCATGCGGATGTCAGGGAGGACACCTAGGATGAGGGAATAGTTTGGTTGTGAATGATTGGATTCTTGCTGATCCATGTTTTTTGTTTATCTTCTTTACATTCCCCACTACTCAAGGAATCTAGATTGCATACCCACCTTCCCAAAGGGGCGAAGACACGTTGTGTATGCCACATGCTTTCTTCATTTCACTTGTCAAGGGAGGATGGGTCTATGCTCTTGTTATAGGTGTCAAATACATGATGGGTATTTCATCTACTCACCGAGTTGAGCCCCCTTATGTTCAGTATCATAGTATGTTTTTCTATAATTCCAAGAAATATGGAATGTACTAATGTTGTTAAAAAGTGATTGAATAAATGATGTTACCCCAAGGGGTTGGAGATTTCTGGGTTGCAATGCTGATGATACAATTTAAAAGGACAATGTACTTTGGGTGTGATGCTAATGGAATATATTTTGGAATTTTTAATGTATAATTAATGTTTAATTAATTAATTAATTTAATGTGAAACAGGTAAAATGTAGATAAAATAATTAAATAATGTTCTTTAAATGGTTGTGTGTGTATTAGATACATAGTCTTAGAAGTGGCATCCGGGAGTCCGAGAGATGTTAGCTATAGTTGAGTCTAAGACTAGTTTATTCCCATAGCGTGTAATCAACCTATAGTATTTTTGGTACTATCTGTGTTTCTATATGATACTTCACCATGTCAGTTTGGTAAATTGACACCACAGGGTTTTGGAGCCGTGGGGGGTGATTTCCCCAACATTCCAGTGGGAGGATCGATGGCTGAAAACCCCAATTGGCCCCTAACTCTTCTCTTGGTTGTTACATGTTCTTGTAGGCAAAACAGTTAGTTTGCCCCATATATGTGTGTTATGGGATGTAATGGCAAATGGTTATTCACACACATATATTATGGATACATTTTCATATGGACTACTATAGATGTTACATATATATGCTATGATGTCTGTAGGATCCATACTTGGTGTATGGGCTATAATGGATTGATTTTTAATTCGCAACTCATGATACACGTTATGGGAGCTATAGTGGCTCCTAGAAGCAACTGGGTTACTTTACTAATGTGAACGTCGGGGTTTTGTTGCTGGAGGTGGATGTTGTGGGGATTCGCCCAGGTGTATGCGGGCATGCCTTTTTGGAGAGAGATTCATAGGACATGTGTCATTGTGGAAAAGTGAAAAACTAGAAGGGATGTAGTAGTTAGTTACCATTTATATTATTTATTATATTATATAATCTTGTATGTGATACTTGGAAAGAGTATCAATGGTGAGGTCATGAATTTATTATACATATTCAAGTGATGAGTAATTTTTTGTTGTTGTTCATTGTTCTTTTTCATGCTTTCTTTACATTTTCACAACTGGTTTTAGGGGGGATCCTACTGGGTATACTATTATACTCACACTATGTATATATATACTATTTTTCCAGGTCACATTGAGCAGGATCAAGATCGAACTTGTTCTTACTAGCTTGGGGTTGCAGGAGATGTTCATTCTTGTGGTTCTATTGTTTTTTTACATTCATTTGGTACATTAGGTTGTAGAATCATTCATGACATTACATATGTGTACGTGGTATTTCTTTTATAATTCTTCCTAGGTTGGAGTTCGATTGTTTCTATCATATCTCTCTCTTTCGCATTTGTTCTCCTAGAGGGTAATGCCTCCAATTAGTGTGTTTATTATAACATCAGTGCATTTCACCACCTAGAGGCCTTCTAGATGCGGTACTCGGGGGTCATTATCTCACTTCTCAAATTTCCAACCCATAAGGGTACACCTTGTAGGGATGGGGTTGTGAAAATGTTTTATCATAGGAATTATGGGAGATAAGATAGAGTTTGGAGTTAGGCACAAATGTGTTTGCTTGGGTTGGAAGGGAAATATTGTCTGTCATGTTTATAAAGTGATGTTATCACTAGAGTCTAGATGAGACAGAGGTATATAGTGCCCCCTATGATATGATGTTCTTACCATTATGTTTACAATGGCTACTAAATGACGTGATACTAGTTTCAGGATAGAGGCATATGAATTGATCATGCATCATTCTTCCTTGTGCCTCTAATTGAAAGGGTTAACCTTTGTATAAGTTAAACTAAATTGAATAAATGAAAACATTTAATTAATTAATGTTAAGTATTCCATATTCATTGTCTAGGAGATCTAACTATTTTTTATTTTACAGCTATGGCACCAATTCGATGTCCTCTTCAGGATCACATAGAAGATGTCCACCAATCTATGCCAACAGATCACTGTAGGGTAGAGGTTGACAACAACAAAAATTGGAGGAAGATACTCTTAGAGTATTATCCCCATAGTCTGGAGAAGTATGAAGGATCACTTTTAGTTTCATTCAAAAAACACTTTTTGGAGGAGGTTGATATAGGTTTTAGTTTGATCCAAGCGTAGATGGAATACTAGGTGTCTGTGGTTGTGGCGATGTTGCACCGAGAAGTGCTGATGTGGTGGTTCTTTTTACTCTAGGATCATGGGTAGTCAGTGATCTCATGGGAGAAGTTATGATACTATATTAGAGTCGAGTATCATTCTTCGACCATGGTGATGTCCAATCGCAAGTATATTCTTACACTTTGACAGGGGGATCTTCAGTGTGTGAGAGTTTGAAATCTTTTTCAGGAACCTTTTACGATATTTTTCAAACATATTTCCAGATGATGAGGCTTGTGGGAGGAATTTCTAGGAGGCTTTGAATCGAGTTATCTATCTCCAAGTCACCCCATTTATGCTAAAAAACTATCTTGATGTGGTATAAAGGGAAGATTTCATTGAGTGGACATTGTTTAGTACTGGATCATCATTAGATGGGGTCTTTATGTCTCCTCACGAAGAAAAGAAGTGGTCTGTGGTTCCAGTTTTCCAGACAGGAGAGTTTTTTTTCGGCCGGGGGTAGGTCCCAGCCCTCAACATCTCATTTTTCTTGGGGCGGTGGCTCTCAGACATATACTACGGGATCAGGTGCTTGGTTTTATTTTTGTAGTTGAGGCCATCATCATCGGGAGTTACCGACCATTCAGAGTAGTCATCGTACACCGGGTCTTCTGCTCCAGGATCCTCCGTTGAGGCATTTCCATCTAAGAATACATCAGCAGGTTGCACCAGCATTGGATCAGTAGAACATATATGGGCTAAGAAGAGGAAAACATTGTGACACTCCCCATCCTAAGAGAGAAGTGTGTGACCGTGGTAGTGGTCATCATAAGAGTCAGATAGGACATGGAGGTGATCATGGTAATCTTAATTCCTTAGCATTGCCATCGCCAGGAGTTCTATACATCATTTGATGTAACAATTTCTTGTTTTCACCCTTTGTGTATTCATTGATGGATTTAAGAGCAACACACTCCTTCATATCACCTACAATTGTCCATGAATTGGTACATGAGTTAGAGAGGATTTCAGTTCCCTTGGTGTTGCCTCTGCCAGTTGGAGGCCGTGCTGACTTGTTTGAAGTATGTAGAGTCTGTGAGATAGTGTTGGGGATGCACCGATCCTGGGGATATTCCCTATGTTTATGAATACAAACATATGATGTCATTATTTTCATGGATTGGTTTTATTAGCTATAGGCTATCGTTTATTGCTTTAGGATATAGGTTGTGTTCTTTGATGAAGATGGAGAGTTTGTGGTGTTCATTGGCGAGTGAGACGCTATGATGGGTTAGAGGCGTGTTTTTACCTTATAATCCATGATGGCTGAGCTAATATTGATTTATTAGGAGGTTTAGAAGTTGTAATTTTCTAGGATCATAGAAGTGTACCATGATTTCTTTCCAGAATAGGTATTAGAATTACTCCCTAGATGATTGATTGAGTTTGGGATGGAGCTATATCCAAGAGAATTTATTATCTCTATTTATCTGTATAGGATGGACCATTTTATGTTATGAGTGTTATGTATAGATCTTTATGTTCTATTATAGTGCAATTTTGATCAGCCGAGTGTGTCATCGTGGGGTGCACTAGTTTTGTCCGTGACGATGGTCGATGAAAGTTTCCGATGGAGTTTCGATTATCATTCTAAAAAAAGTGACAATGATGAATCGATATTATCTTCCATGGATTGATGATTTTTTCAAACAACTAAAGGGTGAATGTCAGTTCTCAGAAATTGAATTGTGGTTAGGATATCATCAGATGCGTGTAATGGATGAGGATATCCTGAAAACATCTTTTCATTCTCATCATGGGCATTATGAGTTCGTTGTAATGACGTTCGGTAGGAAAAATAATCTAGTTATGTTAATTTCATTGATGGACAATGTGTTTAATGAGTTCATGGACATGTTCAATGTGGTTTTCATTGACGACATCCTTGGGTACTCCATGTCTGAGGAGGAGCATGCAGAGCATCTACACGCTATTTTGGGAGTTCTTTGTCAAGATCTGTTATTTTGGGATGTTGTCGATGAGTGAGTTTTGGGCTCCAAAATCCATTACATGGGGATTTTTGTGTCCCATAAGGGATTATCATTGGATCCATCTATGATATTAGTAGTTGTGTCAAGGGAATCCCCAAATATTGAGTCAGATGTGCGATGTTTCCTTGAAATCGTAGGCTACTAGAGGAGGTTCGTAGCCGATTTCTCTCGATTTTTAATTCCTCTAACATATTTTAATAGGAAGGATCTATCATTAATATAGAATAATAAATAACAGGAAGAGTTCAAGTATCTAAATGATATGTTAGGAAGTCCTCATGTTTATTACATTACATCAGTGGGAGTACAGTTTGATGTTTTATGCGATGCTTTGCAATTGGGGTTAGGCTATGTTTTATTGCATTAGAGATCAGTTGTTTCCAATGGGTCACTACTGTTGTGTCCCCATGAATGTAACTATGCCACCCATGATCTTGAGTTGGCAGTTGTGCTGTTTGATCAGATGTTGTGGATACATTACCTCATTGTATAACACTTTGTGGTTTTCACGGATCCTAAGAGATTAAGGAATGTTTTCTCCCAGCATGACTTGAACTTATGACAGCGTCAATTGACGAAGTTATTAATGGAATAAAAATTCAAAATATTGTATACACCTAGAATGGGAAATTTTGTACCTGATGAATTATGTCATAAGTCACGTAGTGATGCAGTTCTTGAATATTTTGATTCTTAGAGATTAATTGAAGACCTATCAGAGTTACATCTCGATATGGGAGACGTTGTGGGTATATGATGTGTTTTCTAGATGATAGTGCGATACTCTCTAGTGCATCAGGTTGAAATTTCCCAGTTTTTGGATCTTGAGGTGGAGGTCTGAAGAGACCATGTTCTTTGTGGAGAGGCCCCTAATGTTTGTTCTGAGGATGAACAACAACGAGTGTTGTATCATGGAAGGATATCTTTTTCTTTGGCCATGCACGTGATGGTTCT
The DNA here is from genome assembly GCA_963277665.1 of Viscum album. Classification (NCBI taxonomy): domain Eukaryota; kingdom Viridiplantae; phylum Streptophyta; class Magnoliopsida; order Santalales; family Viscaceae; genus Viscum; species Viscum album. The sequence continues at coordinate 858,140,090 of OY728152.1, read as the reverse complement.
CAAATAGATTTATAGTTCTTCTTTAGCTATGTATAATGTATTGAAAAAGTTTACTGGTACATGAAGAGTCATTTTTGGTGGACTTGGCTGATGTGTGTGGTTGAAATGTTTGTGTCTTGATGTTAGGTCTGCCAGAAGGTGATGGCCGAACACCATGTTCCAAGTTGTCTGCTACAACCATTAGATGTTCCTCAGTGGATGTGGGAGGACATAACAATGTACTTTGTTATTGGTTTACCTCGATCTAATGGAGGACATGACACTATTTGGGTGTTAGTGTACCATTTATCAAAATCATCACACTTTATAGCAATCACGAAGTTAAGACCTATGGAATTTTTGTCAAAGTATTATCAAAAGGATGTGGTGAGACATAATGGTGTCCCATGGATGATCATTTCTGATCGAGATCCTCGTTTCACCTCTAGGGTGTGGAGAGGTCTCCAACATGTTTTGCGTCCTCAGGTATGCCTTATCATTGCTTTTCATCCGTAATCGAACTATCCGACAGAGCGAACCGTCCATACTGGTGAAGACATCCGGAAATCATATTTCTTGGAATCTAGAGGTTCGTTGATGAGTCACATACCCTTGGGTATTTTCCATAAAATAATACTTTTCACTACACCATTGGTATAGCGCCATTTGAAGCCTTGTAGGGCCGACGTTGTCATTCTCCATTATGCTAGACTGGGGTTGGAGAGTAATAAATTCTCAGAATAGAACTGGTGCGGAATATAACTGATATGGTTTAAGTGATTCTTTGGAGGATAAAATCAGTGCAAGATCACCCAAAATCATATGTTTATCAACAGAGGAGAGTACCTAAGAACATGAGTCACAAATACGTGCGTAGTAACTAGAGTTGTTTGATGTTTAACTATTTTAATGTAATGATGTACCCTTTGTGATTATAGAAATTTCATGTTTATAATATGGATTTCATTAGTTGCTTCTAGTGACTTTATCTTTTTTGAGAGGAATTTCGATGGGTGGTTGTTCAGACCCCGTTTCTGTTTCCATTTAGATGTGTTTTGATTTCTCAATGACAAAAATGTTTTGAGACATATCTGATTTCATGCCTCGGACCACTATAGTCCATTAATTTGATAATATCTTGTTTTTGAAGTGTTTTTAGTGGTCAAGGTGAGTTATCCCAAAAAATAATCCAAATTTTTAGTTCAGTGAATAGTCTTTTGAGTTCTGTGAATAGTGAAATGGTAGCCTTATGTGAACAGTTACATCGGTTGGCTTATGCGAACATTGCAATGGTAGCATTATGTGAACAGTGTCATTGGCAGCCATATGTGAATAGTGAAACCGTAGCCTAATGTGAAAAATATCATCAGTAGACTTATGTGAACATTGCATCTATAGTCTTATGTGAATAGTGTCAGTGGAAGCCTTATGTGAACAGTGCGACAATAGTCGTATGTTAATAGTGAAATGGTAAACTTACGTCAATAGTGTCATCAGTAGCCTTATATGAATAATGCTTCAAGAATGGTGAGGTCCAATGGTAGCCTCTTTTTCCTTTTCCAAATTTTGAGTTCAGTAACAATGATTCCATAACTGTGAGGTCCAATGGTGCCCTCCCATTCTTTTTCCAAATATTGACTTCATGAACAATGTTTCCAAAATGCTGATGTTCAACGGTAGCCTCTATTACCTTTTCCAAATTTGGAGTCCATTAACATTTCTTCCTGATTGATGGGTTCCAAAAATAGCCTCTATTTCCTTTTCCAAATATTTTTTTCATGAACAGTGTTTCCATAATAGTGAGGTCCAACGGAAGCCACTATTTCCATTACCAAATTTCATGTTCATAAACGGTGTTTCATGCTTCTTAATGTTCTGCCCCCATTGACTTTTCCATTCACATAAAATGAATTTAAAGACTCGTGTTTTGGACATTAAGGATTATTCAAAGGCCATAAATCCTATATTAAATTTTCCAAAGGCTCGGGATGCTTTTACTTTGTCCAGCCACGTGGTTTAATGATATCCACTTTTAATATAAAATCCAATGTATCATAAACCACTGCTCTATTAAATCTTCTAAAGGGACGAGATATCTTACTCCCATGTTCTTCCTCTTTATTTTCATCTATGAGATTCTCAATCCATTCATTCCATCTGGTAGGAGTTGTACAACAAAACATTCCTCCATGGATTTTTCCCATAGGTTTTGATACAACCTAGAATTATTGATCCATCATCGATATATGGTATGATCTATCACCATTATTTAGGGTTCATATCCTTCTGTTTCTCCTTTCCCATTTATTGTATGGTATCTCCATGTCATAATTTTCATTTATTAATTGATGACTGGTGTGGTGGTGTCTCGGAATCATAGGGTTGATACATTTGTCTTGGGGGACTGAGATCACAACCCATTGTATAGATCATTTTAATATAATGAATGACATGAACCGTTTGAGGTAGGGGATTCATTGCTTCTATTTTATATTATGTACATCTCTATAGTTAGAATGTTTTCTCCCACTAGATCCCAATGATATTGACATAATAAATATTTGAATCGGATAAATAAATTGAAATAGATCATGTGTTACTGCCTCTTGTTTTGATAGATAGTGTAATATATATGCTTCCTTTTTATGCAATTCGTTCTCAATGGAAATTAGTAATTAACATAAAGACCATTTTAATTCATAATGGTTTTCCTATAGATAAAGAGTCATGAAAATAAATCTGATTATTGTTTCTATAATTTGATGTTAATCAAAATGATTCACTAAGGATTTTATCTAATTTGGGGAATCTTACTGTTTAGGTTTCTTGAAGAAGGAGTCTAAAAATAATAAATCCGTTAATTAATGATGGATTAGAGATCTGGTTGTTTAATGAAATAAAATCCCTTGTAGGGTTCTTAGTTACACTCTTGTTTGTTTAAGGGATAAGTTCCCAATTGATGTGATGTTTGTTTTCATGCTGCTTGGTTTGTGATGTGGGCATTAATGGTTGTTGTGATATGTGAGATCATGGAGGCCTATTGGTTGTGGTTGTAGTTGATGCCTAGAGTGGAGGGATGCATCGTTTTATGCATGTGGGTGTTGGGGAGGACAATAATGTTGATGAAACAGCTTTGATGTGAATGTTTGGATGCATGCTGATTTTTGTTGGATTGTTACCCTATTTAAATTCCCCACTACTGAATGCAGCTAGTTTTCATACCCTCCTTCCAAAAGGGGTGAAGACATGTGAGGTATTCCATGCGCTTTCCATGATTATCTTTGTGAGGAAGGATGTGTCTATGATCTTGCTATAGTTAGAAAATAATGGATAGGTAGTTCATCTACTCATCGAGTTGAGCCCCCTTGTGTTTAGTAGATTATAATATTTTTCTATAATGAATTGGAATATGGGAATGAAATAATTTTGTTGATAAATGATAGAATAAATGATGTTAACCCAAGGGGTTGGACCTTGCTGGGATGTATTAATGAGGTTAAAATTTAAATGGAAATTGGAATTTTGGTGTGATTCTAATGAAATATAATGAGGATTTTTAAATTGTTAACTAATGTTTACAGAATTAATTAATGTAATGTGAAACTGATAAAAAGGGAATGATGTTATTTAATAAATCTCTTTAAATGGTTGTATTCTTATAAGATATCTAGTCTTAGATGTGGTAGTAGGGAGTCCACGAGACATTATCAATAGTTGATTCTATGACTATATTATTTTTGTAGTGTGGTTGCGAGATATATTATATTCTGTACTTTGTGTGTTTCTGTACACTACTCCACCCTATAAGTTATGATAAATAACACCCTCAGGATTCTTTTCCCTTGGGGTGGTGATTTCCCAATCATTTCGGTGGGAGGATGGATGGCTGACTTCCCCCTTTTCCAACGCTCTCTTCTCTTGGTAGTTACATATGTTGGTGGGCACACCGGTTAGTTTTCCCCATATATGTGTGTACGGGCTATAATGTCTTGAGCATTAATACCCGACGTTTGATACACATTTTGTGTGCTGTGATGGCTCCCTGAAACTACTGGCTTGTTTTGCTAACATGAAAATTGTGGTTTTGTTGTGTGAGGTGCATGTTGTGGTACCTCACCCAAGTGTCTTCTGGGATGCCTTTTTCAAGGGGGATTCATAGGATGCACGACATTGGGGAAAAGAAGAATACCTATGGGGATGTAGTATAGAGTACCCATGATATTCATTGTTGTATTATATTCTCATGTATTAGATAAATCAATAGAGTATCCATGGTGATGTCGATAATACAGTATACATAATTAGAAGATGATTTTGTTTCACTTGTTGTTCATTGTGCTTTAGCTTGCTTTCTTCACTTTTGCACGAGAGGCTCCAGGGAGGATCCTACTGATTATATTGTTATAGTCACCCTATTTATATATAAAATATTTTTCTGGTCACATGGAGCTGGTTGAAAATGCTGCTGGTTTTTACTAAATTAGTGATGGATGAGCTCTTCAGGCTTATGGTTGCGGTTGATTTTACATTGCTTTGGTACTTTCATTTGTTTTAGTTTTTCATGACATTATATATGGGTAAGTTGGATTTATTTTATATTTCATTCTATGTTGGGGTTGGTTGGTGTCTATCTTATCTCTCTCTTTCACATATGTTCTCTTAATGTGTAATGCCTCTCATTTGTGTGTTTACCATACCCTCGCTACTAGTTGCCAACCCGAGGTCTACTAGAGGTGGGACATGGGGGGTCATTATCTCTCTTTTCACATTATTGGTCCACAAGGGGTACACCTTCTGTGGATGGGTTCTTGACACTAAAGGTACAATGTACCTAGGAAACAAGGAATCCAATAATCCACCATTTAACTCATATTAATTTCATTTATTATTCATCCATGATATTTTTCTTCAACATAACTATGGATACATTTAAGTTCAGTTATTTAGAGGTCAAGTGTTTTAGTTATTTACCTTCCAATAGTTATTTTTTCTTATCTAGATTTTTGGATGGCCTATGTTTTTTCATTTACCTTTCCATAAAGTTTATTATCATTTATTCATTGTTTCTTCTAATATATATTTACCTTGCTGACCATTTTAGATCACCCATTTTCTTTATCCTTCCCTAATAATCCACGAAGCATATAACTAATAATATGCTTGGATTCACTAGATGGAATAATGTTACCCTCAAAGGTATTTACATAGATACAAGGAAATAAACACACCCATATATATGATGTAATTATTGTATTCTATTATAACACATTTATATGATTTTACAAAACTAAAAAAACTAATTCATTCGATATATGATTCTTTGAAATAATGCATATATAATAGTAGTCTACAACAACTCTAGACTATGATGGGTTGAGTCACGACATTCTGAACCATTATACATATTCATTTATATCGTTACCATAAAACATTACTATTCAATCCATTTGTGTTTCAAAATTCATAATTCATAAATCCATATACATAAATACATAAATACATCCACTTAAATGATTTTAGATCAATATTTACTTCCATTTTGTAGATGTAAAATATTTGGCTACAGAATTTATCTGGGCAACGAACATGGTCTCCATAGATAATACCATGAACTACTTAATAATTTGTCACTCTATGACCCCATTTTCCACATATATAAAATCATCCTCTCCATATGATATTTTACTTCTATTTTTACATCCATTATTCGAGAAATTCTGATATGTGAGTCTTCATTACTTTATTTTTATTATCATATGATAATTAATAAAATTCCATCTACCACTTTTTTCGGTGAGTCATAAATCACCCTAAAATTCATATTTTCATTCATAAATCTAGATAGATGATTGGGAATAAGAACAATATCATTCTCAATAGGATTAATCCATTTTTATTATAAACAATTAATTATATATCATATTCAAGATTAATATGATTTTTTCCTGTTGAAACAATTTTTGATATCCAAAAGCAGTGTGAGAAACACTAATGACATTGGGAAACCAAATAATCATGAAAAATAACTAATATGATTTGAAATTCATGACCCCAAATCCTAAATCATTGTGTCATTAGGAATTTCATAAGTCATCGATGATAATAATCTATTTTTGTTCTTTATGATGCTTTTTAATGTTTTATTGAATTTCCACTAAATATCCACTAGGAGGGTCAAACTTGGTGTCCCAAATAGCACATTTTCATGTACTACTCCCCTATCAGTTCTATATCAATATGGTGTTTTCAGTGCTTAAACCCCTAGGTACATAAATTTTAGATCCAAAATGTCATTTAGTAGCCATCCAGGGAAATAATTTCATGGAAACCAATATGTTGATCCTTTAAAATGATTACAATAAATTTACCTAAACATTGAGTCCACCTTAAAAATATCCCACAAGATATTCCTAAGACAATCTATTGAAATAACCCTTGGGATCTGACAAATATTTTCATATTGTAGTTTCAAATATTTTAAAAACCCATATATTTAGTTCCTATAAGTATTAAAATGGATTTACAAACATGTATATTACATATTTTTTATGATTATTAATTACACTACCCAAATGTATCCACGAGGACTATACTAGTTTTGTACCATAGGAATCATGGAACACAATCTTATAACATTGTGAAATGTCATCTGCATTTTTTCAAATATATTACCATATAAAAATTATACTTAAAACAATTATTTATAACCTAGATAAATGAAACAAATGATAGTCTGATATATGTTTTATATTAGGATAAATAAAGGAGTTACATAATCATTATAATAACAAATGGGTATGAGAACATGATTATGAAATTTTATGATCATTACATGTATATTGAACATTATAAATATAATTCATTTCATAATTATTTTTATATCAAAATACATGATTTATAAATGTATAAAGATAATAATAAATAATATAATTATATAGTAATAATACATAGAATTATGGTAGATAAAAAGGCATATGAAAATATTAACATAGCAGTTAAGGGTAATATCCAAGATTATCATAATGGAATGTATTAATTACCCATATCATCATAGTAGTCATGGTTTAGTTCCATGTCTATATTATTTTGTCATATATCAGTCAAAATAGAATCATATTTTTCTTCGGTCAATCCAATGACCATCTTAGTTGTCAAGGTTCTCACGAATGACCATATTAGCCTAAAAAGACAATTACTGAACTAGGTTCATGCAACCATTCTTCCATGTGTATATCATGATATATATATAACATTACCAAATTCATTTTAAAGTGATATAGGTCCCTCCCATCAAATAAACATAATAATATATGTGTGTGAAAAAATATCATAAACGTTCATTATATCAAAACCAATGTAATGAAATGGGTACCATAAATATTTCATCATGTTATAACCTATGAAAAAAAAATCATGTTTCAAAATTATTTCATCATAATATAACCCATGAAATAAATCTAATTTCATAAATATTTTATCATGTTATAACCTTTTTAATAGAAAAGGGTGTGATAAAAATATTTCATCTTAAACCTAAACCATTTAATGAATTATTTTGAATTGATTCCTTGTATCATATCCATAGTAATGAATAATCTATATTAATGTTTTTCATCTTATATGGTTAAGTATTTTGAATGATATGTTCTATTATTTCATTTGAAAAATATAATTTCATTGAAAATCACTTCCATAGAACATTTTAGAACCCCATTGAATGAAAATAATATTACAAACATATGCACCGTACATTGGAAATACATTAAACACTATTCATAATGAGAATATACCGTAAACATTGAATAAAATATTTTAAATAGAAATACCTATTAAAATACATCTTTAGAAAAATTTAAATTATAAACATATAAATGTTTCATTGAAATCCATTTAAAATACTTTAAAAAGATAAAATAGCATTGAAATGCATTTCATTTGAAATAAAATTTGAAATCATATACATGAATTTTTTTAAAAAATTTTAATTCCCTCAATAAGAAAATAAAAAAAATAAAATTAATTTTCCTTGCAAATAATCTTAAAATATCATTTAGAAAATAAATTGGATTTTTTTGAAATATGGTTTTTTTTAAAAACAAATCCAGTAGATGTGAGAAAAAAAGTATCGATTTTATTAAAAACTAATTCATTAGAATTGTAAGTAAAATGGAGTGAAAAATGTTAAAATTTCATAAAGATATCATCTATAAAGATATGATAATAAATTTCATGATAATTATTTAGAGATAATTCATAATAACGTGTCATTGGTATCAAAATCATAAAGAATATTGATAAAAGATGAGATTGTAACATGAAATTATTACCAAATTGGTAACCTTGAATCGTAAGCCACATGAAAGGAAAACATTAATTGAACGTAAAATATTACAAGGATAGATATATTCATGATATTACATATCAAATTATATTTATATACATATCATGAAATAATATACATGCATAAAATAACATATGTCTCAATGAATAGAAAATGAGACATAAATCGTTTCATAATATTGAATATTTTGTAACATAAAACCCACAAAATACACATCCAAAAAAGGATATGTAAATATAAATAACATTTAATAAAATCATATTATAATATATTCAATGGAATTATATACACCACATAGAATAATGTGGTCGTGAATAAAGCATGCATCACAAAAAAGTATAAAAGTGAGATATAAATCACTTACTATTGGTGTGACTTCTGAATTGTAGACCCCGTGAAATAATAACATCATTGTAAAATTAATTATCATTTAATGAGGTAGACACTTTTTATTTCATGTCAATGGGAAATATATACACCTCAAAATGGAAATGAGTGGTGAATATGAAATAAGCCTTTCAAAAATAACAATGAGACTTGAAATCCCCATACTATAAGTCTTAACATACATCATACTCATACAACCAAGATTTATAATAATATTAACTGAATTGTAATCAATCATATAACCATATTTATATTCATCATAATATATATGATTTTATTATGAAATTTTATTTCACATTTATAAACAACTCGACGTCAATTTTACGTTTCACGTAATAGAATTGATGTTTATCATATATGCTTTTATTTTTTTTTGGAAAATGGATTAGTTTATAATTTAGTAATTTAAATGAATTAATAGATGACAAAAATATCACATATATTTATTATATATTTATTTATTTTGTTCGATAAAATTTGGCGATAGAAAATGAAATACATTGTTCATTGAGATAGTAAGTTGTACATATGTGTGCACATTGTTTTCATATTCTTGTCATGTTAAAAGAATGTGATGAAAATGATAAATATATTTTTTTAATTTTACTAATTAAATATATATATATATATATATATAATTTTTTTATTATAACCATCATTAATTATTTCCATGAAATACATGAACGTATGACTATGCATTGTGAGGTGGTAGTCAACCATTCCCACTAACAACATTAACATATTCCAACAATATAGAACGAATGAATGTATTAGTTATATAATAATTTATGTAGAAAAAATTCATCCTTAATATCATATATATCATATATAAATAGTGTTTACATCATTATTCAGGATAATTAATGGTGGTAATTATACAACGAATGACATTAGTTCACCTAGTTGTAGTAAGTCTCGCACATGGATAATGATTTCCAAACCCATTTGATGTTACTGTTTGATTTTTTTTGTTCATTATATAAGTTTAAAATAGAAATTATATATGGAATATACATATTTTATTAATTTATCATGGAATAATTATAATTGGATGGGGTGTAGAATGATACAAAATATAAACCCTTATATATAAATAATAGGTGTTCATCAAGTTTCCTCCATAGGATTGCAATAAAAAATGAATGTATTTAATTTTTTCAAAATGAGTATTCTATGATTATGATATGGAATTTGGAATTTGAAATTTTTAGGGATTTTTGGATCTGAATTAGATTAGTTGTGTGAATAAGGGGGATAATGAGTTCCCATTTATAGTTGGGGATGACAGACATTCTATTAATTACTCTAGATTATTTACTATTGGGTGGTATCCCATAACTCATGTGGCTCAAAAATTTGATAATAATTGATTGGATGGTTTATTCTATCCAAAAAATCCTCTAAAATTCCAAAAATAAATGAATATTTATTATTTCAGTCCTTATCATCTACGTTTCCATGTTTTTCCTCTTTGAATTTATATTAATGTGAAAAATTTTATACCATTGATAATTTATCAATTTTAACTAAATTAAATTGATATTTATGAGAAAATTTATATCCAATGATTATAAAATATTATATCAAATTTAAAAAATTAAAATACCATATTATTTGGAATGTAATTTTTTATATGCATGTAAATCAAAAAAAGACTCCTCTAACCTTAGTTGTACTAATAATTTTTATAATAGTTTGTGGTATATATGTTTATTTGAAAAGTAAAATTTTCCAATTGATAGTCATAAAATAAAGGTTTTATCAGTTTAAAATAACATGGATGGTTATATAATTTTAAGTAATTATAAATCCTTTTATTAAATATCTATTATTTTAAAATCATATTAATTGTCATTTTTACAATATCTAATTATTTTCAATTAACATATATCAATACAATGATATAATTTTGATATATTAATTTAACATTTATTCATAATGATATATTAAACTGATAAATTGATGTTGTAAATTAATACATTATATTTTCCTGACATTTAATTTTTTTCCAATTATTTAGTTTAGTTAGTTGTAAATGAAATAATTATTCTACCAGTATTTATTAATAATTTTATATAAAGCATTCATCTCTAAAAATTAAATATAATTTTCATGATAAAATAATCTTATTTATATTTCAACACTATATGTATTAACCAATTTTATTTTCTCCATATTCTAATGATATATATATGGCTAATGGAAGAAAGTTAGATTTTTTGACTTTTTCCATACCTTTATTATCATGTAGGTAAATTTCATGAGAAAGGTTCCCAATAACTCATAAAATTATCTCCATTAGTCACATGGGTCAAAATATGTTCCTAAAATAGTATTTTTACTAGTGTTGGATCATTATTACTCAATGTATTTTATGTTTAACCACTAAGTGAATACATTTTTTTCACTGAATCGCTGTAAATAATTTTAACCATTTCCACCAATAAATTATGTAAAACATTAAATTTCAATTATTTACCAATATATATTATTATTATTCATAATATGGATTCTGTTATTCCATATTCCGCTAAAAAGGTGTGGAATAAAATAATTTAAAATGAATCAACCATATGTTATGAAAAGGTGGTCTTATAATGTGAACATTTCCATAAGATTACAATTTTATAATATAAAAATTCAGTATGAAAATGAGTATGATGACCTAAATTTGATTAATAGTAATATAATATAACATTTTTGAATTTAAAATGGATTAAAAATATTATTTTTCAATAAATTTTATTTAAATAAATATTAGTTTACAATTAAAAGGCAATATTATTCCATATTCATCAAAAAGTTATAATTCTCCAAAAAAATACAAAATTCAACATAGGATAATGTTGTTATTACATTTTCAAGAATTTTTTACAAAAATTATGTTTTGGAAAATTATAAATTTAAATTATGTGCAACAATGATGATTAACACATCTTATAAAAAGGTACTATTTTTCAGAAATTGCCTATTTTTCTTCTTAATTATTAATATTCTCTTTAAAATCAATAGATATCTATGAAACATGGGGAAACAATATAATTTGATAATTTTTTTAATAATATTATTTCATTCAATACTAATAGGTAGTGATATATTGTGTATTAAATAATAATATTTATACATTATTGTAGTTCGGTAAAACTTGGACTTCAGTGTATTGAATGATTTTTATGAAACAAGGTATTATGTATAGAAATATAATAAATTAGTTTTCATGTACCCAGTAAAAAAACATGATAGTGTATATAATAGGATTAACATGGTGTTTTATATAAAGAATGATTAACTTGTTGTATCACAAATAGAATCCAACAAATAATTTTATTTCATTTGAAAAGCATTATTCATTAAAACAAGGGGGTATATAGTTTCTATTATTGGTAAATTTGTAGAACTAGATATGTTTCATTTAATCACTTCCTGGACACATATCCAGAATTTTTTTGAGATTAGATTAATTCAGGGTTTAGTATGATGTTTCTGACAGTTTGTGAAGGACATATACTAACTATGAACAACAATAAAAGTATTAAAAATGTTGGGAGTGATGATCCAGTGTTCATAATATAATTATTAGGTGTTACATGAGATAAAAATTATTTTATTGATAAGTATAGTATTGAAACTACGTAATAATGGTGTTCGTTATGCACTGTACTATGATGTATCATCCATCAGTCTGGGAGAAGTGCTGATTAAAACTAGATCATGTAGTAGCCTATGAGTATCCAATGTTATGACCCCATGGGAAGAACTACCATTTACATGAAATGATGAAATCATTTTTTCAACAATTATAAATATTAGAGACATTATATGTAACACCACAATATTTTGAGCTATATTTTTTCTAATTAATTTAACATTTCAATATTATTAATTTCACAAGACACTATAAATTTATAGTTATATATAGATATTACTACAATAATTGAAACATTCCTTTCATACGTAATACCATCTTGTAATGTGCTACATGCAATACCAACTTTTCTGGAACTATAAGTAACACCGACTTGGCATATGATGCACAAAACACAAAGTATGTTTGAAAGATCCATTTTTTTTTAATTTTTAAAAAATATAATTATATTATATCCATAAAAATTGAAATAACTACTTTTCTAATATTTTTTATATAAATAAAACACATTGATAATGAAAGACAATATTTTTGTTAAAGGCATTTTATGTTGAAAATATTGTTTTCTTGGATTGATCACATTTATTTATAAATGTAATTTAGAAAAAAAATAGAAATATACCTGGATAAAATATAATTTATTAATTAATTAAGATAGTTTCAATTAACCTATGTTTAATTTTTGGGATTTTTTTGGGAAACATCATTTTTTTGTAAATAGTGAAAAATATTAGTTTTAGATAAAAATGGCATTTGTTTGATTAAAATTTTATTATAAATTATATTTTGAATATTTTTAATTGTCACATATGATTAATATAAAATCTACTAATATATTTAAATTCTATAGGATCAGCTTCACATTGAAATTGAATAATAAAATCCTAATTTTTTTGAACATTTTCCTTCATTAAAACCCCCTTATTTCAAATTGTTTGTGGGGCTAACACTACTACTGATTTTTTCCACGAATGTGATAGAAATTTAAAAAAATAGAAGCCACCACATTATTTAGCATAATATTTAGATTCTAATAATACCATTAAAATTTTTGACCTACAGAATTAGTAAAAGTGATTAAAATTTATCAGAGCGGTTATTGAAAAAATAAGTTTAATTTTGGACTAAACCTTAAAATTAAGAGCCAAAATGACCTATAATCTTGTCCAAAACCCATTGGATATCCATATATCATCCATAAATATTCCATTATTTAGTTTTTTTGTTTTTTTGTTGTTTATAGTATTAATATATTCACAAATAATTTGTTTTTAATAATTCTATGAGAGTCATTTTTCTTCCCTATAAAAGGCTACCACCTTTACTATTTCACCACACCTATCAACATTTTTGTGTTATTCGATGATCATACCAAGTATCCTTAAAACAATACTACCCTTAACCATGTATCCACTATTTGGGAATAAATCTTCTCAAGGAATCCTTTTGGAATAGACCAATAGAAGTTACTCGATTTTGAAGTAACATGTTCTCTCAATCTCATTTCCTTTATTCCATTTAATTAACCATTCCACTCTTTTTATTCCATTATTGTGTGAATAAAATCGTTTCCTACATATAATATTAGGGTTTTATGAAATGTATCAAACACAAAATTACATACACCACCATCTAATCGATGTAGAACAAACATTTTTGTGTAAAGGGAACTACTACCACACGAAGCGATGATTGTTCATTTTTCCATTACCACCAATCATGGTTGCTTTTATGATATAAACTATATTTAAAAATTAATATATTATACATTTTACGTTTTTTAACTTATTTAATACTTTTAATACATAAATTATTTTAAATTCAATTTGTTCTTATAACGATAATATCATTTTACAAATTTTGGACGACCACCCCCACAATGTGATGTTATTCGTTCACACACCACGTAGATTTTATTAAGGATGAGTTTAATGAGAATATATTATATATATGATATATTAATTCTACATTAATAATTATCTATATACATATATTCATATATACTAATATAAATTTATATAAATTTAATCAATAAGGCAATACAAATGGAAACATCGGTCATGCGTACGTACGGCTTACCATCTCCATAAATACTGCATTCCATTTTGTACATCTATATTATATAAATTATTGTTCTATGTATATAATGTATATTCCTGATATTTATATAATCATATAAATTCTAAAATGATTATATAATTATAAGGACCACAACTATAACAAATTAAGACACATTTGAAAAACAAGTGAATATTACTATAAGTGAAACGTTAATATAGGATCATTAAATATTGGGTAATAAAAGGTTATAATAAAAAAATATATTTTAATATATATAATAATATTATTATTTAAAATATTTATAATTAACATATATTTATTATTTTATAATCTTGTATGAGTATGTAGAGTGTCAAGACATAAGGTAATGAGATTTTAACTCCCTTTTAATTTCTCTTAGATACATACTATGTTTGATAATCATTCCTTTAATGTTGTGTATTTATTAAATAGGATTGTATTATATGTATCATTTAATTATTATTATGGGTATTCAAATTCACAATTGATTATCCTTATTCTTTGCAGTTTTGCTTTCAAAAGATACCAAATCAGTAAAACAATTCCGTCTCAACATTCCATCATTGAGATACATGATTTTTATGAACCTAAATAGTTTTTCTTGGTGTATATAGCTAAATTTTATATGTTATTTCATGAATGTAATTATTTTCATGATTTTTGAACCTTAATTTAATTTCCATTTTTCAATTGGAGAGTATGATTCCATGTTATCATGTTTTATGTGTTTATTGATACAATCTCATTTCTTTCTTATATTTTTAATGTTATTACTTCCCTGGATGATCTATGATTATACTTATATGATAAATATTAATCTTATCTTATATTATTTCATGATATAATCACGAGTTATTACCATATTCAAATATTTCATACAAAATTTTGTTTGGAAAGGGTTTTTAGGAAAGCCCGACTTTTCCCTATCATCGGTTGGAAATTAATGTTTTCTAAAAATGTTTTCCAAGAACATTATACCATAATCAGTAAAAATATTAAACAAAATTTTACCATTTTTTATATTACAAATTTATTTAATGGAACCTTCATGTATATTTCTGAACAAGGTATTCCATCTAACCAGTTTACCATGAAAAAATAATGTGTTTTTACATCGCATGACATGTATGGATTTACCCACCATCATTCCATTAAAGATTCCTATTCATTTTTAAATGGATAATCATTACCAAATAGTTTTTGAAATAATTATGAAGGAAAAATATGTTTAAATATTCGATCATGCGATATTAATATTTTTTCAGGGTATTTTCTATATAAATGATTTTTAATGGTTATATGTATTTAACAATATTTTTCAATGAAGAAAAGAAATTTTTCTGGAGAAATTTTTTTGAAAGATATTTCAAAACTATTTTTCAACTAAGATGAAATCCATTTATGTTATTATGAACTTTTTAGAAATTATCTAAATGATCCATTCATTTCTTTTCTATGAATTGATGACACTTAATGTCATGGTCCTTATGAAACACGTTTCTCTTTCTCATATTATATGATAATGGAATCCATTTCTATTTCACATGATATGATTTGATGAAAAGGTTATGAGAACTATCGATTCTCCATTATTTATAATGTTATAAAATTATAATGAACCCAATTTTATATTAGGGGTCATTATTTGATATTTATAAGTCCAATATCATTTAGGGGTCCTGATAGGATAAATTAGTTATTCTCATTTGGTTCATATTTGAATGATTTCACTATGTGATGGGTGGGATGTATATATCTCTACAATTAATTAGAAAATGATATTATTTATATATTCTCAAAGGGTACACAAGTTAATTGGATGAACACAAAGAAATAGGGTGTTCAGCTTGTAGCCCATAATTTAAATGAAAGAGAGTGTTTGGGTTCAAGGCCAATCCCGATAGGAAAGAGGGACATTGGGTTATAGCCCATTCCCAATGAGAATGAGGGTGTATGGGTTGTAGCATAACCCTAAGTGAAAGAGGTTACATGGGTAGTAGACCAAGACAAAAAAATAAAAAGGTACATGGGTTGTATCCCAATCCTAAATAATGTGGGTACACAGGATTCTAGCCCAAACTAAATGTGGGTACATTGGTTGTAGCTCAAGCCTTAAATTTTATAAAGGTCTTGGTAGGTATCCCTGAAAAAAAATATTATATTCATATATGCATTCCATAAATCCTCTGTGTTATTCCATTTTAATGATTTCATTGATCATGATACCTATTTTTATAGGATTGATGTCTTATAAGATGCCATGATTTATCATATAGCTCATGATTATGACCATTGATATGTATGGTATGGTATCCTAATGTTATGATCATGTTATCATACTAATATGTTCATGTTTATGCTTACATGTCTCCCTTTCATACCCATACTGATAATCTGATCTAACCACATTCTTATGTTTTCCTTTATCTAGACTATGTAGAATATTTTTAGGTATAATTACTAATGTTGAAGATCTTAATCGGATATATTTAAGATAATTCACCAAGAATGAATATTTATTTTCCATGATTCCAAAAACATTAATCTATTATGGTCCCCTGGAATGTATTTTTGTAGCATAATGAATATTAAACAAAAGAGATGAAAAATCTCTGTATGTTATGTCTGGGTTTCTATAATAACTCTTGAATGCGAGATTTATTATTTACACATTCCAAAAAAATATTATCTATATATTCACCCAGAGGGACCTAAACCCAAGGAAAAGTAATCGGGTGGTGTTTCTAAAGATGTTCAACCATTTGATGGATAATTAAACTAGGAAGGGAAATTTCGTTGCAGATTCAAATTATACATAAGACACATATTGATTTGAATTATTTCATGAGTCCTTCAAATGAGTAGTGATTCTTGGTGAGATTATTGGATTATTAGATGATTGATTATTCCGAGAACAAGTGTTTTGTGACTTGTGATTATTTAGTTGTCAAATCCCTAGATTTTTATTATGTTAATGTTGGATTAGATTCATTCATTGAGTATTTTATTTTACGAAAACCATTTTCTGGGGGAGTTCGGTTTCTTAGATGGTGGATTGATAATTATTATGTAGTATTTTAATATTTAAGAGTATTTTTTTAATGCATCCATCATGGATAATATGATTTGGGATTACCATATCTTTTTATGGAATCTACATCTTTGTTCAGCTCAATTGTATCAGGACGTGAGGAATATGTTCTTATGGCCAAATAATGAAGTGATTATTTTTGGTTTTGTCACCTGATGCCTTATATTTCACATGGTAATGGTGAAGTGATGACATTAGGGTGGGTAATTTCATCCACTAAAGTAACTCATATGTATTTGAGAAGACATCATCATGAACCTTAGTATGGGTTTCCCTATGACCCAATGAGTTGTGACATGGTTTGGGATATTTGAAATCCGCTAATGAAGTCTCCCCATTTATTATTAATTGAAGAGGCTATCTCAGAAGATTCGATTGGAAAGATCAATATCAGAGAGATTATATTCCTTAATGGAGTACCCATGGGCATTATATTGTATATAGAAATTTTTTTAACATTAGGATTAAGGATGGGCTTGTTGAAATCCCATTTATCTCAACATATATTTAACACATCATACCATCCTCAAAATGAAAAATAGTTCGAGTATACTATTCTCACAAGTGATGATATTATTCAATATTTTGTAAAATATTTAAATGGTGTTTTGGACAATTTTCTAGACTTGATTGAGTTTCTATTCAGTAACAGTTACTATTTTTTTAAATGATACCTTATAATTATCTTCATAGGAGAGCACATTGATCACCACTTGTTGGCGTGACACTGTGTTTTTTGGCCAAGTTGGTTTCAGGAGGTCTGTAAGAGAGTGCATCAGATTTAGATTTTCATAATCGACACATATAATATAAAAATTATATATTTTAACCATTGGAGGAAACAATTGGATGATTAATGTATGATAAACAATTCATGTCAGTGAATCATTGGTTAGACCACATACAAATTAGGATGAAATGAAAGTTAGAACAGTGTTTGTATGACCATTTTACAAAAAGAGTGGTTTGGTGAATTAGAGTACCATATTTACCACCTTACTTAATATCAAGTTTTCCATGTCATGTTCCATATATAATAGCTTAGGAGGTATATAATTTACCTTGTGTGTATTTTTTATTTAATGGATGTTGTCATATATTCTAATGAACTTTTTTCAGGAGCATTAAGTAAAGATCATATACTAAAGAGAGAATGTATTACTAGAAAAAAATGAACCAATAATCTATATTTGGTTGCGGAATGGAATGTTATAGAAGGATACATGTAAGAAAACTAATGATTATCAAGATCTGTGTACTGATATTAGAATGAATGACTTGTTGTGATACTTATTAGATAGAATAAGTCTATAGAGGGGTATATTTGTAATCTCCTAAATTTTTATTTTTAAAGAATCCTTCTTTATAATTAAATTATATGTAGTTTTATGTGAAAATGTAATTTTACAATAAAAATATCAAAATTGATTTTTTATCGGCTTTGGGATTCAGTTAAATGCCCAGTAAAATTTTCAAATATTAAATGGAATATTATATTACCTATGTGTGTGTTAGTGTGAGAATATGCAGTACATAGTGTCTTGATGATGACAAAATGAACAAATAAAAAATATTATATTTTGTTCCAGTGATTTGTCCAAAAAATGAATATTACACATATTTAACATCATATGATAAATCTGATACCATAGTTATGCCCACGAGGTTGGTTTTACTATAGGAGGAGAAGAACATTTGTGTGCATAGGTAACACCCTGAGTTTTTTTGGACATTTTTTACTCAAATGAATAAAAAATTTCACTTATATATTTCATTTCCCAAAGTCAAAAAGACAATTCAATTCAAACTTTATTGGATTATGATAGAGAAGACAAAAACTTGGTATACATTACACAAAAAACTGACTTGGCATAAGTAACATGTAACACTTACTTCGCTTAGGTTACACGCACTATGTTTCTATGAAACGACTCTTTTGATATAATTCTTTAAATAAGATAATTATATCATATTCATTAAATAAAGTTAAATAAATATTTAAATCTATTTTTCAAATATTTTTTATCATGTTTTTATATAAATAAATAAAACTGATAATGAAAGATATAATTTTTTGTATGGTCCATATTTGATTAAAAATAAAATTTTCTCAAATTAACTACTTTTCCTATCCTTTTTTGAAAAACAATAATATAAATATTAGACATAATTGTAAATTTTTTTATTAAATATTATTAAATTTTTAATTAAGAATGTATATTTTTATTTAGGATTATTTTTTAAAATATTTCATAAAAACAACATTTTTAGGTAAATAGTTAATTACTTTATTTTAATTCAAAATATCATTTTATTATAATTTATTTTTAAGGATAAATTAATATTTAAATTGGTTTTAATGTTTAATAAGATTATATTTTTTTAATTAATTGAATTTCATTAATTATAATTATTTTTAAATTGAAATTGAATAAAAAAACATAGCATACATTTAAATATTTATACTTTAAAAACATACATTGTAGGCCATACTATATGATTAAATTTAAATATATTAGTGGATCTTCTAGGATTGGAAATTAGAATAACATATTCTTTATATAGATTCATCATATTTTATAATTTCTATCATGTTCAACAAATTTTTTTACTGAAAATATCAATGAATGAAATTAAAATTAAATACACTGATTAAGGTATAATTATGCTTAAGTTAAACATAAGTGCATACATGTCCTAGAAACGTGTCCATAATCCATTGAATGGATTCAAATATACCCAATAATATATTTCCTCATCTATGGACAAATATTTTATCCACATTACTTACAAAAAAGTGGTTGTTATTCCATTTCCCAAAAATTTAAAAAGTTTCACTCCTCCTCCATTATAAAGTCCTCCTCTCCTCCCACATCCTCACACCTCTCATGACACATTTTCTTGACCATTTTATCCCAAAATAACTAATAAAAATAAATCCATTCCAATTTAAAGACTCCCTTTTTTTTACAAATCAATCCATAAAATCGCTTAGGTCCCCACCACCATAAACCCATAACCTGTTAAGAGGTATGACCCCTCCCTAATCTAATTCACAACATAAACTCCCTCAACCCACTCAACACACTCATAATCCACTATTTCCAACCATTAAAAGAAACAATTACAAATCATTACTATATTACTTATATTTTTTCTATTTTTCAGACAAACGTTACAAAAAATTCTGTCTAATGGGTTACAAACATATTGTATATTTAAAGACCCATAATTTCTGTGGAAATATTTGTCTTCTTAAATACATGGGAATTTTACTAGTCCGAAGTTTATGACGGCACACGATTCTGAGGCCCGGAGTGCCTGGAATGATCCAACAAAGATTTTTATTCTTAAAATAACAAGCTTATGTTGTTTTCCTGAAAAAAGTAGAATAACTCATAAACTGTTACACGGATCATAAATCTCAGGCCCCTATTGCACTCAGGATGGCAGGTATACCCTAGGTGTGACTTATGTTCAGTCAGCGTGGGCCTCCTATGAGAAAACGCGAAAATGGCATAACCATAAATAAAATAATTAAATAAATTTATTTTATTTTTCAAATAATTATAACTCACAAACTGTAAATCGGATTAAATATCCAAGACTACTTCTGAACTCTTTAGGGTATTAATTTTTTAAGGAGATACATACTTGGGTCTGGGAGGGCCACTAGAGAATGTTAATTTTTGGCATCAAATAAAATAATTAAGTGACAATTATTATAACGTAAGATTTATAACTTTTAAATGGTAAGTCAAATTGGAAATCAGAGGGTACCGTTGGGTTTTTTGGGGCGTGAATCACCTAGGAAAATCCTAACCTCAACCGGCGCAGGTCAAGGGTGGATGATATTAATTTTCCGAACTTTTTTTAGGTATATTTAGTTAACGTGGGAGTGGGATTTTATAACATTTGAACTATTGCTCGGAATTGAATTTTGAGGGCACCGTTGAACTCGCATCATCAGTGATTTCTTAGTGAGACCTTCACCACAGTTGCGTTCTAATAAAAATGGAAGTTAGATTTTTGGGGTTTTTAATTAGATTAAATAAAAATAATGTGTACTTATTTTTATTTGAGGTGGTTAAAACCTCAAATGGGAGGTTATAGGTGGGACCCACAGGAACATATCCTCCCTTGAGAGGATATTATTTTGTGGGGCCTACCCGAAGATTAAAACACTCTTGCAATCATAGTGGTGGGGCCCACACGAGTTTTAACCCCGTTGCAACTCTTCATAAAGTGGGGAAATCCTTTGAAATTCATCACCTTCCTCCCCCAATTAATTAGGCCAACTTCACCCATTATATTAGTGAGGTAACATAATTAATTTTAAAACATTTCAAATTCATGAAAACAATAAAATAATAGGTAGACCTATTATTTCATTTGGTTTGGCAGTATTCCTGGGTGGAATAGAGAAAGGGGAGAGTTAGGGAGGATCCTTTTCTCTCAAACGAAGAATGACACCATCTTATTCCTTCTTCAACCGGGGTAAGAAAGGGAAATGCCTCCCATGAAGAACACCAATGTCATCTTTGGTATCGTCCCCTTCGAATGCTCGTCCGCCAAAGACGTTTACCCTCTTCCTCCACACGACATTAATGGAATGACTCCACCTTCTTGAGACTCCATCAAAATCCCAGAACACTAGGTATGAGTTACATTATGATTGAATATTACCCTCTGTACCCCGTCATATGTTGTGTGCTTTGATAACCAAATGACATCACTGTAACGAGAAGGGTTCAAGCCACATGAACATGGCCCAAACCTCCCCTTTTGTTGGTTCTTGGTTGATGACGATGGAGGCAGTACACGTGGAGACCGACAACGAGCCGACCGTAATGAAAGACGGAGTCACAAGGCCCCCGGGTTACCAAAAGGGCGCGACACCACCATGTCGTACTAAGAACCGAGCCACGACCAGGTGGGACGTAGTAGTGCTGGAAGGGAGAAGTTCCGTCAAATCACGCCGGGAGGAAGGGCCGCTACTAGGTGGGCCGCGACGGTCGGACGACAAGCACAACGCCATCACGCCATATAGAGGAGCAGGAAGTCGTGACAAGGTCGGGCCGCGGCAGAGGTGGTGCGCCACCATTGCACCACGCGGAGGAGTAGCGGGGCCGAGGCCAGGGCGGGCCACGATAGTGGAGTAGAATAGTGGCACCGTCATACCGCGAAGGGTGGACCATGAGCGGCCTATGTCGGGCCATCTGCTGGCACCACGAAACCGACTGGTCACCCAGCCATCCAGACAAAGCGGGACCAGCCGAGTCAAGTGGCTCACCAAAACCGCCTCCTAGCGTTGGTCCCTTCGGATCAGATACAGGGGGGCGCAACACCCCCTCTCACACGTGGGCAGCTAGGCAACGTAGCCCGGCAGGCCGGGCCGCCATGCCCTGGCCACCACGGGCTAGGATGACCAATGGGGACGGGCCACCCCCTTGGACTATGTCTGACCCACGAACCGCATCAGACATCGGTTCGGACAGGGTCAGGCCGAAAGGTTCCGACCGGGTCGGACTGGTCCCGGACCCGCTATGGCCCTATTACACATTTTAGCGCACATTTTGGGCTATAGGTGTCCGAATGACTAACTGTCTATGGTGACAGAAGGCTTAGAGTAGGACGGTTCTTTTGGAATATCCCACTTGAGGTTGGAAAGCAGTTGGGGTATGGCCGGGTTGGTTTGAACCTAAAACCAAACTGGGCCCTCAGAACGGAAATGCCAATAACTCATAGACCGGGAATCCGATTGACATTCTTTCTATCGCATTGGGTTCATTGTGTTGAGACGGATATATGAGATACATAAAATTGAGACTTTATGGTAGTCGATGTATCGACACTTGGCTTGAGGAGAAGACCCTCTTGGAATTGAGTGACGAGACTGGACATGGATCCCCCGTGGGTTCGACAGTGATGAGACTGGACTTGGATCCTCTATGGGTTGGATAGTGACGAGACTGGACCTCGATCCAATGATGGTTCGATAATGACGAGGCTGGACTTGAATCCTCCATGGGTTTGACAGCGATGAGACTGGACCTGGATTCTCCGTTGGTTCGACAGTGACGAGACTGGACCTGGATCCTCTATGGGTTCCAAAGTGACGAGACTGGACCTGGATCCTCTGTGGGTTCAACAGTGACGAGACTGGGCCTGGATCCATCGTGGGTTCGACAGATACGAGACTAGAAGTTGATCCTCCGAGGGATGGAAAGAGAAGAGACTGGACCTGGGTCCTCCATGGGTTCGATAGTGACGAGACTGGACCTGGAACCTCTGTGGGTTCAACAACGACGAATTTTGTACCGAGATCCCTACTTGGATCGACAGCTTCGATAGACTACTATTTTAGGTTTCTACAGATATCTATCGTTCAACGGTGAATGATGATTCAGTGGATATGACTAATCAACTCTTACTCTCTTTTATGTTGTGTATACCTAGTTTGAGCTATGTAGTTAACTTAATGTTTACCTCATGTATTAGATGTGTACTCTTGATGAACTAGGTATATGTATTGGCATATACATAAGTAAGGGTGGATGTGTCTTCAGGGAAGTTCTTCATGGATGTGTTGTGGTGAAGCCCATGTAGCTTTCTTCTGTGAGCTGTACCTATGGGATACACCTTGGGTTATACTTTCATTTTGGAGTGTTTATACACTTATGGAACAGTATGTGGTTGGGCTCAAGAGTTGGAGCCGGTTTGTGATTGGTAACTTAGGTATATGTACGGGCATATACCAAAGTACAGATGGTTGATAATTTTTGATTTTATCTTACTACTGTGGTTTATCATTAATGGGTTCTGGGAGACCTTTGAGGGTCTCGGGGTCCCCTACTGAGTATTGTTATACTCATCTTTTCAAATGATTTTCTCGCACCTTGTTGTGATCTATGAAAACGATAGTCAGCAGTGATCGAGGCTGAGGGTGACATACGCGAGGCTGCTCAGAGCTGGACTAGAATGGACATACCTTAGGGATGATTTGTTCGAGATCTATATCTACAACTCAGGTAGGATTCCACTATGGAAGATCCAGGAGCTATTTCCCATATTTTTATGTACTTGTACTTGTTGTTCAGTTGGGTTTGTATACTATCCCACTTACATTCAGCACACATTTTTTTTTCTATATGAGTATTTTTTGCTTCTTCATCTTGTGTTCAGACTGTGTGTGATATAGGTTTATAGGCAATGCCTTCCATTTTTATCAGGGATTTACCTTTTGTGCTAGTCGCCAGCCCCTGTACTATAGAAGGTGGTCTTGGGGAAGTCGTGACATGGGCCCCGAGAACGGGTCGTGAAAAATTGGTATCAGAAGAGATATTTCTACCGCATAACATGGACTCTGAATCTTTTAATGGAAACAGTGTTATGTGTTTTGGGGGTGGTTATCATTTTGGGGAAACTGGCATTGGTGCGGCGACCTACGTATCCATACACTAGGACTCTGACTTCTGATTTTCGACTTCGTAGACGAAAACACTGATTTAGTGTGTGTTTCCATAGAAACGTTTTCATCGTGATTTCATTTTTCCAGCTCAATAGGTATATTTTTTTGACCATGGAACACCTGTTTCTTTTCAGGACATCATCACTTAGTCACTCAGCATGTGTTATGAGTGGAGAGTTTGATGGAAGCCCATCGAGCGAAGAGACCTCGGTGTAGGGCCCCATCATAGCAGAGGCACCAGAGGTACCACAAACTGTTGGGCTACCGATGCTATTATGCTTAGAAGCAGAGGGTGATCACCAAATGAGTGCATTTCACAGCTTCCTGTGAGAGAATCATCCAAGGTTTCGAGGAGAGATAGATTTTAAGACGGCTGGGTACTGGGTGGAGTTTGTAGTGCGTGTTTTCCACAATGTTGGGACACCTATTGAGTTGATGGTATATCTAGCTGTTAGAATCCTTCAGGGAACAACTGAGAGGTGGTGGAGCCTGATTCCCTAGTTTTACGACAAGATGAACCTCACATGGGGGAACATCGAGGGTCTCTTTGGGGGCAGTTTTTATTAGTGACTCTATGCTCTGTGCGTGATCAAGAGCTGCTGAACATGCCGCAGGGCATTCTGACAGTAGTCAATTCATCTGTAGTAGGTAGTAGGAAGATTATATGAGGGAACAAGTGGGATATATCTTCTATTAGATGACCACATGATGTGGAATAAGGGTTGCGGGGAACCTGAGGCTGAGGGAGATTTTAACGGAGAATGGTCTGTTATTCCTGTAAGAAATGGGGTCACATAGGGTGTGACTATCCGACTCCTCGCACAGTTGATCAGCAGGCATTGGAGGAGCCACCGAGACAGAGGCAGTGGCCAGAGCTTGAGCATCAGCCGAGCGGAGGACGAGGTAGTGGAGCATGTCCTTCAGTAGATGGTGGTCAGAGTCATAGAGCACTACTACCACCACCCCTAGACGGTTCACCTCGAGCTCCAGGAGTTGGTGGATAGGAGCGGGACTTGCTCCAGGAATAGAGGCCTTTGTTCATGAATCTTCTATTATCATTGATTTGGTTGTTTGTGGTTGCTTTGTGTCTTTGTACATTGAGATGTAGTAATAAAAGACACTTTTCCTTGTGACAATTTATTTCCTGCCTTTTTGTGTGGTTGATACTGAGTGGTTCCGGTTAAAACCATTGACATTACCCTCACATTCGAGATTCCTACTGGTGGATACCTAGTGTCCCCACAATGATGCCGACAATGTGACTCAACCCTTGGAGGGGAGATTAAGAGTTGGATATCTTGGTTGTAGCGTTGAGGCCTTACGACATCGTCCATTTAATTAAATAGTACCATTCATGTCTGGATAGACTATATTAAGAAAAGGACGTGGTTCATCTAGGCGATGAAACAAGATTTATCTTTTCGACAAAGGATAAATCATAGCAGATATTGTAGGACATAGGCAAAGAAGGGTGTACTCGAGTTATTTAAAATTGGCTTGTCTCACCCATATAACATTAAGAGAAAAGTTTACGGTTTACTCTAATCTCAATAGTCTCAGGTATGTCTTCTCGTAGAAGGTCCGGAACCTGAGACATTGACATTGGCTTGAGTTCCTCTAGGACTACAGCTGTTAGATATTCTATATTCCTAAGAAGGGGAATGTTTTTGTAGATGCTCTTAGTAGGAGATTAGGCATTCAACAGCTAGGACAGGCAATAGAGAAGCTAGTCGTGTTACAGATATCCATTGTGGATAGTGATGGAGTAGCCTTTCTACAGTCTTTCACAGTCACTCTTCCACTTATTTAGTGAGTTAGGGAGGCACAACATGGGGACATTGACTGTGAGATGCAACGTTATCAAATATCCACAGGGTAGGCACTTGATGGATTTTCGGAAGGTGGGGAGAACATTTTTCTCTTCAGAGGAACATTCAGACCCTCTAGGACATGCTTCGGGCATTTGACCTTGACTTTGGTCCTAGCTGCAAGGAACACTTACCTTTGGTGAAGTTTTCCTACAAAAATAGCTATCACTCCACCATCAGTATGGAACCTTTTGAGGCCTTGTATGGTCAACCTTGCAGATCACCACTTTGCTGGACAGACCTAGGGGAGTCAGAACTAGTGGGGAAAGAGATGGTTTGAGATACCACGAAGAAGGTGTAGATCATCCATGAGCGGATGAAGACAGCACAGAGCAGACAGAAGTCTTATGATGATAGGATACAGAGTCATCTGGAGTTCGAGGATGGCGACTATGTCTTCCTATGGGTCTCACCTCAACGAGGCCTATGGAGATTTGGCAGAGGCGGAATGTTATGTCTACGATTAATCAGAACATTACATGTCCTCAGTAGAATAGGAAAGGTGGCTTACACCTTAGCTCTTCCACCACAACTACATCGGGTGCACGATAACTTCCACTTATCTTAGATGAGGAGATAAATGTGTGACCCATCCCACATCATCGATCACAGGGAGCTGGACATCGATGATGGGGCAACATTCATGGAGGGTATAGTGGAGATTGAGGATCGACGAAAGTGGGTCCTACATGGATGGTCGATACCTTTGGTGTGTGTTTGATGATAGCTTGTGAACCTCCAAGAAATCACATGGGAGTAGGAGGATCAGATGCGTGCTCAGTACCCCCATTTGTTCCCTTATTTCAATTTTAGCTTACGGGGACGTTAAGCAGTGTGGTGTGGAGAATGTAATGACCCGGAATTTCCATTTATTTATTTTACTTAAATAATTTAATTTTTTTAGAGTCCAAATTTTCTGATAGTGTGCGATTCTGAGGCCCGTAGTTCCCATAATGATCTGTCGATGTTTGTTAAGATTAAATTAACGCGTGTATGTAGTTTTCCTAAAAATGTGGAATAACATGTAATCGGTTACTCAGATAAGATATCTAAGTCCACTGTTGTGCTCAGGATGGCGGGTTTACCCTATATGTGACTTATGTTTAGTTGGCGTAGGCCTCCTATGAGAAAACCCGAAAATGGCTTAACCGTAAATAAAATAATTAATGTTATTTTATTTTTCAAATGCTTAAAACACACCAATGGTAAATCTAATTAAAAATCTAAGACCAACGATGAAATCATGACGTTAGGCTTTCATTAAGTAGATAATAACATGGGTCGACAAGGGCCATGAGAGAAAGTTATTTTTCGGCCGCAAAAAAGAAATAAATAAGTGACAGTTATTTTATTCTAAAATTCATAACATTTAAATGGTAACTCGGATGGAAATTAGTGGGTACCGTTTGGTTTTCTGGGGTGTGATTCACCTAGGAAAAGCCTATCCTCAACCGGCGCGGGTCGAGGGTGGATGATATTAATTTTCCGAACTTTGTTTCAGGTACTTTCAGTAAATGTGTGAGCGGCGTTTTATAACTTTAGAACTGGTGCTCGGAATTGAAATCATAGGGAACCGTTGAACTCACATCATTTTTGATTTTTTAGTGAGACCTTCACCGCAGTTGCATTCTAACAAGAATATAAGTTATATTTTGGGGGTTTTTATTTAAATTAAATAAAAATAAGGTGTAATTATTTTTATTTGAGAAGGTTAAAACCTCCAAATGGAGGTTATAGGTGGCGCCCACCCGCACATAACCTCTCTTGGGAGGATATTATTTGGTGGGGCCTAGTCGATGTTTTTACCTCTCTTGCAATCAAATGGGGATCCCACATGAGCTTTAACCCCTTGTAACTCTCCATAAAGTGTGTGAATAAATTGAAATTCTTCACCATCCTCCCCCAATTAATTAGGCAAAATTAACCCATTAAATTAGTGAGGTAACTTAATTAATTTTAAATATTTTCAAATTCATTACAACAATAAAATAATTGGAAAACCTATTATTTCTTTTTATTGGGCATTATTCCTGGGTGGAATAGAAAAAGGGGAGAGCTAGGGAGGATCCTTTATTCTCCAAGAAATAATGATGCCATTTTTCCATCTTCAACAGGGGAAGGAAAGGGAAAAGACACCCACAAAGAATGATGACATCGTCTTCGACTTTGTCACCTATGAACGCTCGTCAGCCAAAAACCTTTACCCTATTCCTCCTATGACATTGATGGAACGACGCTGCCTCCTAGAGACTCCATCCACATCATCGAACTTGAGGTAGGGGTTATTTTATAATTGAATATTACCCTCTGTACCCTATCGTATGTTGTGTTCTTTGAGAACCGATTGATAACACCATAATGAGGAGGGTTCAGACTGCACGAACACGGCCCGACCCGCCCCTTTTTTTGTTATTATTTGATGATGAAGGAGGCGGTACACATAGCGACTGACAATGAGTCGGACACGAAGAAAGCCTTCGGAGCAAGGCCACCGGGTCGCCAGAAGGGCGCGCCACCTTCATGCCGCGATGAGAACTGACCTGCGGCCAGGTGGGCTATGGAGGAGCGAAAGGTGCGCTGTGCCATCACACTGTTCCATGAGGAAGGTCTGTGGCCAGGAGGGCTGCAGCGGTCAGAAGACAAGCACAAGGTCTCCACGCCACATAGAGGAGAAGGAAGTCGTAGCCAGGGCGGGCCGCAAAGGAGGGGGCGTGACACCGTCGCGCCGCATGGAGCAGCCGGGGGGCTGCAGCCAGGGCGGGCCGCGGTAGTGGAGTAGAACCGTGGCGCCATCGTGCCGCGGAGGGGGGACAAGGATCGACCGGTGTCGAGACAGCTAACTGGAACATGAAACTGCCTGGTCGCTCGGCCAGCCGGACAAAGTGAGACCACCCGGGTCTCGTCTCTCACCATAACTGATGCCTAGAGCCGGTCCATTCGGATCAGAAATAGGGTGTGAGGCACCCCCTCCCACACGTGGCTAGCCAGGCCATACAGGCTGGTGTCAAGACCGCCTCCCACCAATGATGCCCCTCTTAAGCTGGCAATGGTGAAAGGGAGATAATGACCCCATGAGTCCCCCCTCCAGTAGGCCCCGGGGTGCCGAATAGTACCAAGGGTATGAGTTTTCACAAATATGGGAGGAATTACCGTTTTTATTATTTAAGATCAGGAAATAAGACATGTCAACAACCAAAAAGGAAAAGAACAAGTGTATATAAAGAAACCCAAACCAATCCCACATGCATGTTTAAATAGTTCTAAAACAAGGTACAAGTAAAATAAATCTCAAAAGTACAATACCAAAAGAAACAAGTGTACAGAAACTGCAACAACTCCAACTGTCTTGACTAGTAGGGTCTCGCACGGCCCTGTTAGTCCTCCTGGAAACATGAAAGTAAACGTTGGGTGAGCAAACAAATGTACTCAGTAGGGAAAGCTAAATCTCTCGTGCACAGGTGGGGAGACATCCTAATGTCCCTTGAGAAAAACAGAAGAAACCTAGAAGATAAATATATCCACCCAACCCCACCAGCCACACCTACCAAAAACCCAATCAAAATAGGTAGTAGTAGTATAAGAACAAGAGTATTGGGTACCCCACACCATTTCCCATTAGTTAGCAGATCTTCCTAACGGAGAACGTCCTGACGTTGCCACACTCTCCCTGCTCACACACACCGTGGCCTCACAAACCACACATCCCGCCCGCACGCACCTGGGCCTCACAACCATGAATCTCGCCCGCACACACCAGGGCCTCACAACCACGCATCCCACCGACACACACCTGGGCCTCATCCCAAAGATTCTTGGGAAATAGTAAAACCTGCCCGAAGAGTCTTGGATAAAACCACCCTAATCAAAACCTACCTAAAGGTTCTTCGGTGTAAGGTCACCTCAAGCCATCACATCCTAGGGAAGAAAGAGTAGGAAGGAACTAGTAACTATGGGAAAACACCCTCTCCCCTGAAGTGGGAGTGTTCGACACTAAGTTCTCAACATGGGTGGGGTGCGATAAAACACAAAAGATACAGATACATATATGTATACCAAACACACAACCCAACCTATGTCTTCTAAATAGAGAAATTGAGCACGTGCCTCAGCACTGCTACTACGAAGCATGCATACAACAAACAGCCCCAACCACATTTAGGTTTTCACGTTTCACCAGAATTAGTTTATTTAGTTCCTTATCTACTGGGAAACTAACCACAACCAACTATATCAATCGTTCGTGAAACATATTCCTGCCATCCACAAATCAAGTTAAGAAAACAAAAGCAACACAACAAGTCCCTTCTTATTAACCAACCAACCCATTGATTATTAATACTGTTCCATTACCATGACCCACCATTCATTAATACTACCTCTTTTTTATTTATTATTCACAACCCATAGTTCATTCACATTCAAGCCCATCTCTGCAGCCCTACTGCCAACCAACATAACCACAATCACACTGAAACACATACGTTATTATCCATTTAATACCATTTATCGCAGCCCTGCTGCCCGTCACCAACATAACATTCACACCAAACCACAACCAAGTCAACTTCAGCCCCGCTACTCACCCGATCCACAACAACCCACAAAACACCCCCATCACATGCCACGTATCCAAGACAACACCCACATGTTCATTATTCCATTTTGTTCAACCGGGGTGATCACACAAGTGTTCCAGATTTTAAATCATCCAACTATACATCATTAACCAAATTTCCATGTTCCACAAAGTTCTCATCCATAAATGGACTAGAAAGATAGGGAAACTTTTAATTGTGCAAGCAAAGTCCCCCAACAACCATTATTTTCAATAGGCAAAATCCAATTCAATTCGCAACATAATATCACAGGATATGAATAATGTAACTGCATTCACAAACTTCCCATCCCCATTAAATAAGCTAGTTATTATCATTATTAAGCCGGTTCAATTTTGTTTCACATAAACAAGAGGACACCCACCCCACATGATGCACAATCTAGAGAGACGAAGGTAAGATCCCTTCCTCAATATGTTCTGATCACAATGCTCCACCGGATCAACTTTAGAAGTCGTCTGTCAGCATCCGTCACTTCTGTCGAGTCCCGAAAAAACCTGCTCAGGTGGATGATGAAAAGTAAAGGCTGAAGGAAAGACAACGGATCCATGCTCAGAAGCTCTGCCTCATTGTTACAATCTCGTGGCTGCTGACAGATCGTAAATCGGAGCTCGAACGAAGAAGTTATGGATGAAAATGAGCCTTTGAGTCTCTTGGGAGAGCTCTGTTCAGAGGAATGGGGAGGATAGGGGTGAGTTGAAAAGGATTAGGGGACCCCTCCTTTAATTGGTGCGAAAAAAAGTACACGACATGTACTTTATGGTATACGGCATGTACTTGGTCATTTCACACTATCACCATGCAGCTTCCAACATAGCCTTTAACGCGGCACGCGGCCGTTGACTAGTAAACACACGGGTTGAAGGTAACACGTATAGAGGGAGGGACTACACGGCGTGTAGTATTGGACACACGACGTATACCCATTTATTTCACATGGCAAGGACAAGGCTCCAAAAAGGCACATGGCCGTTGACTGGTCAACACATGGCTTGAGGGTAACGCATATGCGGGGAGGGACTACACAACGTGTAGTTTGGGTTTCACGGTGTGTATCCATTTATTTCAGACGACACGGATACAGCCTTCAACACGGGGTATACCTGGCGTGGGGGGTACATGGCGTGTACCCACACTACACAACATGTAGTTTCAAATTTCTGGAATGTGTGGGAAAAGTCCAATTTACCCTCCAGAATACACCGAGACCTTCTTTTTGACAAAGGAATCGGCCGGAGAGGTCCGACCCATTACATAAGATACCTCTTAAAACTTTCTCAAACCCGAGAATTCAAATCTCAACCCAGAGGAACCCAACAAGATACCTCATAGGGTTCTCGTTATAATAGAAACTCAACCAACAACCCTAATCACAGGAGTTAGGAATTCCCTCTTCTATGTGAAGATATTATCCGCTTTAGTTGGAACTGACTCACCTGCATGAGTTTAATCGCATCTGCATTAATGCATCTTGACTAAGGATTGGGCCTTCCCACTTCTTTATATTAGGATTTTCCAACTTACATTGCCCCCAACACCCTACAACCCACACATTTCCCAAACACGTGGTTTGGGGAAAAATCATTCTCCTATGTCGAGATATTAGCCGCTCTAGGCGGCACTGACTTGCCCGCATGGGTTCAATCGCATCCTCATTAATGCGTCTTGTTTAAGAGTCAGGTTTTTCCCTTTCCCCACACATCCGTACATGCTACACACTTCCCGAGAACAAGGAATAAAAAGGTCTCATAACCGACAAGCCAAGCATTCCATATATCAAAGGTAAAAAGTATAACATCAACACAAATCTCAGAAGAACAAGGATAAACACAAGTCAAAACAACTCCGGGAACTGAGCGTGCATCTAGGCCTCTCTCTCCCAAGTTCTCTCCTCGAGGCTGCCATGCCTCCACAACACATGATCTAAGGCGATGGTTCATCCACGGAGCACCTTCTCTTTACGATCCTTGATTCTGACTAGTAGTTCCTTGAAGGTAGAATCATCTCTCATATCTAACTCTCCCTAGTCGATAACGTGAGAGTCTTCGTGTAAGTATTGACGTAGCTGGGAGACGTGGAAGACTTCATGAACCTTCTCCAACTGAGGTGGCAGGGCTAGCTGATATTCCACCTTGATGTCTTTCCTCAGCAACTCAATATATCCAATGAACATAGGTGAGAGCTTTCTCCCTTTCCCAAACCTCCGCTTCCCCCGTCGAGGGTAAACCTTCAAGAACACATGATATCCAACCTCGAACTCCAAGGGCCTCCTCCGATGATTAACATAAGACTTCTGTCGGTCCTGATCGGTTTTCATCCTCTCACGTACAAGCTGGACTTTCTCTGTGCTGCTCTGCACTACCTCTAGCCCAAGATCTCCTGCCTCCCCAACCTTTGCCCAGAAAATGGGGGAATGACATGGTCTTCCATACAGAGCCTCAAACAGTTCCATGCCAATAGTAAAGTGGAAAATGTTGTTGTAGGCAAACTCTACTAAAGGAAACGGTCATACCCATGATCCATTGAAATCCAGAACACATGCTCGCAACTTGTCCTGCAACATCTAGATAGTCCGCTCTGTTTTCCCATTGGTCTGGGGGTGGAATGTAGTTCTAAGGCGTAGCTAGGTGCCAAAAGCATGGAGAAACCCCCTCCAGAATCCTGAGGTAAACCGAGTATCCTGATCTGAGACGATAGTATTCCGAACTCCCTGCAAACGCACCACCTCATCTACGTACCTCTATTCTAAGGTACACACCGGGCCCGACTACTTAATTGCTAAGAAGTGATCTGATTTCATCAGTTGATCCACCACTACCCAGGTAGCAACATAACCACCCTGAGATCTGGGTAGTCCTATGACTAAGTTGATTGATATTTCATCCCACTTCCACTCAGGGACATCTAAAGGATGAAACAAACCACTGGGAACACGGTTTTCAGCCTTCAATTACTGACACACTAGGAATTTAGCCACAAACTCTTCCACTTCCCATTTTAGCCGGGGCCACCAAAACTGTTCCCTCAGGCCTCGGTATATTTTTGAAACTCCTGGATGTACCGCCAAAGACGAGCTATGGAAATCATGGAGAACTCCCTCACGTAAGGCCTCTGGAACAAACAACCTTCCATGGAAAAGCATCCGATGTCGGCTGTCCTTTGACCATTCTTCTGGGGCGTTTCCCTGATCTACAAGATCCCGCATTACTTCTTCCTCGGAGTCCACCCACTCAGACTCTTCCACCTACTGCAACAAGGAGGAATGTACGATCATCTGAAACAAATAGCCTCTAACACCTTCTACCCTTTCATCAATGTTCAAGGCGGCCAACTCTACCATCGCTTTCCAAGCATCATTGGATTCCCGAACCACATCCTTATGCGACTTCCGGATCAGGGCATTAGCAACAACGTTGCCCTTTCTTAAGTGTAAGAGATCTCGAAGTCATAGTCTTAGAGGAACTCGACCCATCTCCGCTGCTGTAATTTCAGTTCATGCTGAGAGAAGATAAAATGGAGGCTCTTACTATGTGAGAAGACCACAAAGCGCTCCCCAAAGAGGTAATGTTTCCTCAACTTCAGAGAAAACACTATTGCTACAAGCACTAGGTCATGGGTGGCATAGTTACTGTCTTGAGGGCGTAACTGCCTAGACCCATAACAGATCACTCCATTCTTCTGAATCCAAACGGACCCCAGACCAAGGGAAGAAGCATCACAAAACACCTCATACAACAACCCTTCCTCTGGAAACCTGAGTACGGGAGCACTGACTAACTTCTCCTTCAGCTAGTCGAAATCTTTCTAGCACTGCTCGCTCCATAGAAAGAACTAGTTCTTCCCAGTCAATGCTGTCAATGGAGTAGCCACACGAGGGAAGTCCGAAACCAACCGACGATAGTAACCTGATAACCACAGGATACTACGAACTTCTGCCATGCTCTTGTGTGCTGCCTAAGAAACAACTACCTCCACCTTCGACGGGTCCACTGACTCTCCATGCTGAGACTCCATGTGCCCAAGGAAGTGTACTTATTGCGTCAAGAACTTACACTTCAACAATTTTTTGTAAAGCTGGTGGTGTCGAAGGACTTCTAAGACTTCCCTGAGATGCACAATGTGATCCTCCTCTGATCTTGAGTAGATCAGGATGTCATCGATAGACACAACGACGAACCGGTCTAGAAACTATCGGAAGACAATGTTCATAAGTCCCACGAACACAACCGGTGAATTCGTAACTCCAAATGACATCAATACAAACTTGAAGAGCCCATACCTGCACCTGAAATCCATCTTCGAGATGTAACTGTCTTTTACCCTCAGCTGAGGATATCCAAATCGTAGATAATTCTTAGAAAACCATCCTTCTCCCCTCAGTTAGTCGAAGAGATCAACTATCCTTGGAAGGGGTAATGGTTCTTGACCATTACCTAGTTCAACCATTGGTAGTCTATAAATAGACTGAGACCACCTTCTTCCTTATTCCCGAACAAAAGTGGTGCACCGCATGGAAATACACTAGGTTGAACAAAAGCCTTATCCATCAGATCGTCAATCTGAATCCGCAACTCTCGCAATTCCGAAGGTGCCATACGATAA
This sequence comes from Viscum album, assembly GCA_963277665.1. Lineage (NCBI taxonomy): Eukaryota > Viridiplantae > Streptophyta > Magnoliopsida > Santalales > Viscaceae > Viscum > Viscum album. The sequence continues at coordinate 858,104,007 of OY728152.1, read as the reverse complement.
GGGGTCATCGAAATCAGATGGGCACCAGGCTGTAAGTCTATCCTGAACTCAATGTCACGTCGGGGGGGGGGGGGGGGGGGGGGGGGGGGGGTAGAGTCACAACCACTTCAGGAAAAACATCGAGGAAATCCCCAAAATCCTCCAGGACATCCATCATCTCTATATCAGCTGGAACCACTGATATCCCGCCTACCAAGGAAATGAGATGCTCCACATGCCGACTTCCCACCTGATAGCTCCTCTTGCCAACCAAAGCTACACGTTACCCCTACACGTCGGAGAATACGACCCTTCTTCGGAAGTAGTCGATAACGACACTAATGGAAAACAACCAATCAATGCCTAGGATGACATCGTATAGCTGCATCTGTAACAGAATAAGGTCCCCAGTAGATTGATGTGGTCCCAACGTCAACCCACATCCCCGGAAAACACAAGATACACTGGTCTAGCCTCTAACTAGTGTACTCAGCACCAGTGGTACATAACTTCTCTCTATGTCTAGTCCCAAAGCATGGGCTAGACCAGGTGTAACAAAGGAGTGTGATGATCGTGAATCGAAAAAAGAAGAAACGAGAGTGCTTAACAAACAAATCGTACCTCACACCACCTCTGGTCCTGCCGGAGCTGTCAAATCTGCTGCGTGTAACTGTCCACACCCAGCTCCTCTACCTCTCTGATGTTATCCACCTCCCCGACCATGCCCTGGTTGAGGTCCTTGAGGATCACCCTCAGGCCGGCCTCCTCCCGAAAAGTCTACCCTCAGAGGAGCATGGTCCTACTGCTGCTGGAAGGGCCTCGCTGGCAACTGGTGCTGCTGAGGTGGGTGCTGAACCTGCCCACCTCCATCATACTGAGCTCAGGTCGGGAACCGACTCTGAATGTTCCTGAAACCTCCCCAAGAAAAACTCTTTGGTCCTGGGCTTGTGAAAAAGGGACGAGGACCTGATGATCTGAACTGGAACAACTGGGTCCTGCTCCCCACTGGCCTGAACCTGGAAGGTCCCGTCGCAGGAGACCTGCAGCTGAATGTCTTCCCTTTCGACAAACCTAGCTGGATGCGCTCACGTCGTGCACCTCCCTGTGAGTGGATCCTCTCTACAACCTCTGCCTTCTTCTGTACTGCCAAGTACGTCGGAAGGGTGAAGGGGGTGACAACATACTAGAGAGAAGGATGAAGTGCCTCCTCCAAACGTCTCGCCTGAGACTCCTCTCCTGAAAAGTGATCTGGAGCAAAGTGCAGGAGGTCCTTGAACTTAATCCTCAACTCTCATACTGACATACTCCCCTGCTGATGGGAGATTAACTCCAACCGCTTCGCCGCCTTGATCATGGAAGAACGGAATTCTTCTCGGAATTCCTTCTCAATGTCAGCCCATGGAACCCTTGTCTCTGTCCTCTCTCCGAGGTAGAGCATCCACCAATGTCGCACCACACCTCTCAGGTGACTAACTTCTAGGGGAACTAAGTAATCCATCGGAGCACTAATCAAGGTAAAAGCAATCCCTATCTCCTCAATCCACCGCTCCATCTCCATATCCGAAGTAATACCCTCGTACTTCTTGAGGGTCTGCCATTGGAAAGAACGGAGAGTCTTATTCCACTGGCTATCTTCCTCCTCTCGGTCAATCCTCAACTGATCAACCGCCTGAATCTGCTGGGCCTCGGTCGTCTGAGCCACCCGGGGATGACATCCAGGTGCCATAGCTGTACGGTAAACAAAGATTGCCTAAGCCCAAGTAGTAAATAATTTTCTCAAGGTTTTATTTTATCATTTTTATTTCAATTTCATTCCCAGAACACCCAAATCAAGTAAAACACAATCATGATGATGCATGTAACTTCCCTAGGGTCTCTACCCTACAATCAATGTAGTCTCACTTGGTCATTCGGTAGGCTCAGAGTCCTTGCATCGGATCACGGGGGCCCCTAAAATCTCGTGTCCTAGCCGGTCTTCCCTGGCCTATGTCATGCACCATGATTAACCAACACTTTTTCCCTACTATCCCAAGCAATCCTCACTGTGCCTAACCCCAGACTCCATCCTATCTCCCAACCATCCCTATGAAACCATTCTGTCACAACCCCCTCCCACCAATGAAGCCCCTCCTGAGCTGGTAATGGTGAAAGGGAGATAATGACCCCCGAGTCCCGCCTCTAGTAGGCCCCGGGGTGGCGACTAGCACCAAGGGTATGATTTTTCACAAATATGGGAGGCATTATCCTTTTTATTATTTAAGATCGGGAAATAGGACAAGTCAACCACCAAAATGGAAAAGAACATGTGTATATAAAGAAACCCAAACTAATCCCACATGCAAGTTTAAATAGTTCTGAAACAAGGTACAAGTAAAAGAAATCTCAAAAGTATAATACCAAAAGAAACAAGTGTACAGAAACTGCAACAACTCCAACTGTCTTGACTAGTAGGGTCCCACACAGTACTGGTAGTCCTCCAGGAAGACTAAAAGTAAATTTAGGGTGATCATACAAGTATACTCAGTCGGGATACCTAAAGCTCTCGTGCACAGATGGGGAGACATCCTAATGTCTAGTGCGGACAACAGAATAAACCTAGTAGGGAAATCCATCCACCCAACCTCACCTGCCACACTCACCAAAAACAAAATCACAACAGGTAGTAGTAGTATAAGAAAAAGAGTATTGTGTACCCCGCACTATTTCCCATTAGTTAGCTGCTCTTACTAATGGCGAACGTCATGACGCTGCCACACTCTCCCCGCCTGCACACACTTGGGACTCAAAAATCACACATCCTGTCTGCACGCACCTGGGCCTCACAACCACACATCCCGCCCACACGCACCTGGGCCTCACTACCACACATCCCACCTGCACACACCTGGGCCACACTACCACGCATCCCTCCCGCACACACCTGGGCCTCATCCCGAAGATTCCTGGGAAACATTAAAACCTTACCGAAGTGTCTTGGGCTAAAACCACCCCAATCGAAACATAAATGAAGGGTATTAGGTGTAAGGTCGCCTCAATCCGTCATAGCCTAGGGAAGAAGGTGCAGGAAGGAGCTAGTAACTATCGGAAAACACCCTCTCCCATGAAATGGGAGTGTTCGACACTAAGTGCTCAACATGGGTGGGGTGTGAGAAAACTCAAAAGATACACATACATATATGTATACCAAACACACAGCCCAACCTGTGGCTTCTAAATAGAGAAACTGAACACGTGCCTTGGCACTGCTACTAAGAATCATGTATACAACAAACAACCCCAACCCCTTTTAGGTTTTCATGTTTCAACAGAATTAGTTTATTTAGTTCCAAATCTACTGGGAAACCAACCGCAACCAACCATATCAATCGTTAATGAAACATATCCCTGGCATCCACAAATAAAGTTAGGAAAACATAAGCAACACAAAAAGTCCATTCTTATTAACCAACCAACCCATTGATTATTAATCCCGTTCCATTACCATGACCCACCATTCATTAACTCTTAATCTTTTTATTTATTATTCACAACCCATAGTTCATTCACATTCAAGCCCATCCCTGTAGCCCTGCTACCAACCACCATAACCACAATCACACCAAAACCCGTAGATCATTATCCCTTTAATACCATTTATCACAGCCCCGCTGCCCGTCACCAACATAACATTCACACCAACCCACAACCAAGTCAACCACAGCCCCACTGCTCACCCGATCCACAAAAACCCACAAAAAACCCCCATCACATGTCGCGTATCCAAGACAACACCCACATGTTCATTATTCCATTTTGTTCAACCGGGGTGATCACACAAGGGTTCCAGATTGGAAATCAGCCAACTTTACGTGAGTAACCTAATTTCCATGTTCCACAAAGTTCCCATCCATAAACGGGTTAGAAAGATAGGGAAACATTTAATTTCACATGCAAAGTCCCCCAATGACCATGATTTTCAGTAGGAATAAGTCTATTCAATTCACAACATAATATCATAAGATATAAATAATGTATTTGCATTCACAAACATCCCATCCCCACTAAATAAGCATGTTATTATCTTTATTAAACAGGTTCAAATGTGTTTCACGTAAAAAAGAGGACACCCACCCCGCATGATGCACAATCTAGAGATACGAAGGTAAAATCCCTACCACAATAGGTTCTGATCACAACGCTCCCCCTGATCAACATTAGAGGACGTCTGTCGGTGTCCGTCACTTCTGTCCAGTCCCGGCAATACCTCCTCGGGTGGAAGTTGGAAAGTAAAAGCTGAATAAAATACAACATATCCAAGTTCCAATGTTCCGCCTCATCGTTACGATTCCGTGGCCGCTGATGGATCGTAAATCGGAGCTCGAACGAGGAAGTTATGGAAGAAAAGGAGTCTTAGAGTCTCTTGGGAGAGCTCTGCTCAGAGGAATGGGGTGGAGAGGGGTGAGTTGAAAAGGAGGAGGGGACCCCTTCTTTTTAGGCAAGAAAAAAAAAGTACACGGCATGTAATTTATGGTACATGGCATGTACTTGGTCATTTCACACGGTCACCACGTGGCTTCCAAAACGATCTTTAACGCGGCACGCGACCGTTGACAGGTCAACACGCGGGTTGAAAGTAACGCGTATGTGGGGAGGGACTACATGGCGTGTAGTATTGGACACACTGCATGTACCCATTTATTTCAAACGGAAAGGACACGGTTCCAACACAGCACACGACCGTTGACTGGTCAACACATTGCTTGATGGTAATGCGTATGCGGGGAGGGACTACACGGCGTGTAGTTTGGGGTACACAGTGTGTAACCATTTATTGCACACTGCAAGGACACGACCTTCAAAATGCGGAATACTAGGAGAGGGGGGTACACGACGTGTACTCATACTACATGGCGTGTAGTTTCAAAATTCTGGAAAGTGTGGGAAAATTCCATTTTAACCTCCAGAACACTTCGTGACCTTCTTTTTGACAAAGGAAAGGGACAGAGAGGTCTGGGACATTACAGCCGACCAGTCGGGCCACCACGGCCTGGCCGGCATTGCCGAGCCGCTACGGTCCAAGCCACCTCGGGTCGGGCTACCTCGGGCCAGGCCACCCTTGGGACATGGTCGGACCTGTGGACCATGTCAGACCCTGGTTTGGACCGGGTTGGGCAGGTCAGTTCGACTGGGTCGGACCGGACCTGGACCCGCTATGGCCCGATTACACCTTTTAGCCTGCATTTTGGGCTATGGGTGTACGAATGATGAACTGTCTATGGCGACGGAAGGCATAGAGAAGGACCATTTTTTTTGGAAAATACAACTTTATTATTGGATGTACTTGGGAAATGGCTGGGTTGGTTTGAACATGAAAACCAACAGGGCCCTCGGAACAGAAATGCCATTAACTCACTAATCAGGTGTCTGATTGACGTGTCATATATCGTGTTGGGTTCCTTATGCTGAGACAGATCTACAGGATACATCAACTCAAGTTCTTTAAAATTTGGTCGTCTCACCAATAGTTTGTTGAGTGAACAGTTTAAAGTTTACTATATTCTCAATAGTCTCACGTTTGTCTTCTCCTAGAAGGACCCGAACCTAAGACATTGTTGTTGGAGTTAATTCCTTCGGGACTATACCATTGAGATATTATATATTCCTAGGAAGGGGAATGTTGTAGTAGATGCTCTCAGTAGGAGATCTGGAATTTTGCTGCTAGGGGAGGCAATGGAGAAGATGGTCATGTTGCAGATTTCCTTTATGGATAGTGATGGAGTAGCCATTCTACTGTCTCTCACAGTTACTCCTCCACTTCTTTAGATTTTCAGGGAGGCACAGTGTGGGGATGTTGACTGTGAGATGAAAAGTGCTCAGATATCCATAGGTCAGGCACCTGATGGATTTTCTGAAGGTGGGGAGCACATTTTTCTATTCACAGGACCATTCAGTCCCTCGAGGACATGCTCCGTGCATGTGACCTCGACTTTGGTTGCAGTTGGTAGGACCACTTACTTTTGGTGAAGTTTGCCTACAAAAATAGATATCACTACACCATTGGTATGACACCTTTTTTGGTCTTGTATGTTCGACCTTGAAGATTGCCACTTTGTTGGACAGACCCAGGGGAGTCAGCACTAGTGGGGCCAGAGATGGTATGGGCTACCACAGAGAAGGTGTAGATCATCAAGGAGTGGATGAAGACTGCACAGAGTAGATAGAAGTCATATGCTGGCAGAATATGGAGACCTCTGGAGTTTGAGGATGGAGACCATGTCTTCCTACGAGTCTCTCCTCGACAAGGTGTACATAGATTTGGTCGAGGCGACAAGTTATATCCACGATTCTTCTGGCCAGGCCGCGCCTTCTGGTCAGGCCGCCCACTCGGGCAGGGCCGACCACTTGGGTCATCCCGACCAATTGGGTCAGGTCGCCCCTGTGACTGGGTCGGACCCACGGACTACGACAGACCCCGATTCGGACGGGGTTGGTCCTGGTCGATTCGATTGGGTCGGACCTAACCCGGGTCCGCTATGGGCCGATTACACCTTTTATCGTTCATTTTGGGATACAGGTGTCTGAACGGCGACCCGTCTGTGTCTACGGAAGGCTTAGAGTAGGATGTTTCTTTTGGAATATCCCACTTGATGTTTGGATGCAGTTGGTATACAGCCAGGTTGGTTTGAACCTAAAAACCAACCGGGCCCCCAGAATAGAATTACCAATAACTAAAAAACTGGGCATCTGATTGACGGGCCATATGTTGCATTGGGTTCCTTATGTTGAGACAGATCTATGAGACACACCAACTCAAGAAATACTGGTAGTTGATATATTGACGCTTGGATTGAGGAGCAGAACCTCCTGGAATCGAGTGACGAGACTGGACCTGGATCCTCAGTGGGTTCGACAGTGACGAGACGAGACCCCGATCTTCCACGGGTTCGATAGTGACGAGACAGGACCTAGATCCTCGATGGGTTTGATAGTGATGAGACTGGACGTGGATCCTTCATGGGTTCAACAGTGATGAGACTTGTCCTGGATCCTCACTGCATTCGACAGTGACAAGACTGGACCTGGATCCTCCGTGGGTTCGACAGTGACAAGACTGGACCTGGATCCTCCGTGGGTTCGATAGTGAAGAGACTGGACATAGATCCTTCATGGGTTCAACAGTGACGAGACTGGACCCGGATATTTCGTGGGTTCGACAATGACGATACTGGACTTGGATCCCCTGTGGGTTCGACAATGATAACTTTGGTAACGAGATCCCACGTAGGATCGACAACTTCGACAGACTATTGTTTTAGGTTTCTACAGAAATTTGTCATTCGACAGTGAAAGATGATTCAGTGGCTTCAACTAGTCAACTCTTATTCACTTTTATGTTGTGTATACCTAGTGTGAGCTAAATCATTACCTTCTTGTTTACCTAATTTATGAGATGTGTACTCTTGATGACTTAGTTATATGTATGGGCATATACCTATGTAAGGGTTGATGTTTCTTCGTGGATGTTCTTCATGGATGTGTTATGGTGAAGCCCACGTAGCATTCTTGTGTAAGCTATACCTATGGGGCACACCTTGTGTTATAATTTCATTCTGGAGTGTTTCTACACTTGAGGAATGGAATGTGGTTGGGCTCAAGAGTTAGAGCCGGTTTGTGATTGGTAACATAGGTATATATATGGGCATATACCTACATATGGATGGTTGATACTTTTTGATTGTATCTTACTATTGTGGTTTATCCTTAGTGGGTTCTGGGAGACCTTCGGGGGTCTCAGGGTCCCCTAGTGAGTATTTTTATACTCACCCCTACACGGGCTTCACCAGCATCTTGTTGTGTTCTGTGTAGACGACGGTTAGTAGTGATCGAGGATGAGGGTGACAGAGGAGAGGCTGCTCAGAGCTAGACTAGGCGGGACATACCTCTGGGTCGAGTTGTTCGAGATCTGTACCTACCCTTTTGGTAGGATTCCCCGGTGGATGACACATGATTTGTTTTCCCGTTTGACTTATACTTGTACTTTTTGTTCAATTGGGTTTTTATACTGGACCACGTACTTTTATCACCCCTTTCTTTTTAATATTAGTACTAGTTGCTTCTTCTGCTTGTTTTCAAATTGTGTGTGATACAGGTTTAAAGGAAATTCCTTCCCTTTTTATCTGGAATGTTCCTTTGGTGCTAGTCTCCTTCCCCTGGCATATGTATGGCGAGCATGGGGTAGTCACAGCACGGGCCCCGAGGACGGGTCGTGACAGTTTTTGTGTATGACGAACTATCACCTCATGAAATTATTATAGTTCATTTTTTAATTACAACTTGTCATAGTGTACATTATGATGGAAAATAAATTTATAAATATTATATATTATATTTATTATGTTGTTAGGATTCATTAATCCTTTTACAAAAAATATCTATATGATTTCCATTTGGAGTAAATATGATAATTTTGATTGAGTATGTGTGCACTACCGCCCCTCAAAGTGATGTAATTCGTTCATACACTAAATGAAATGTATTAAAGATGGGTTTAATAAAATTTTATGATATATATGGCATTATAATTAATATTTAATGATATTATATATTTTTGTTCATATAGTTCATTTTTCTTCATTCTTTCAATATGATAAAAATATGGGAACAATATTCATGTGGGTGTACGACCGACCATCTCAATGAAATGTGTATACCATTTCATTCTTCTATATCATGTAGAATATTAAAATACACATATAATGAATGTAAATCATATATATATATATAATTTAATATAAAATTTAAATCTTTATATAGTTATAAGGTCCATTGAAATAACAAATTAAGACAATGTGAAGAACAATGCTGATATTACAAGAAGTGAAGCAATAATAATGAAATGTTAAAAAACATGTAATATAATGTCATAATGAAATAGTAGATTGAATTATATATAATAATATTCATCTATAAAATATCTATAATAGACGTATTATTATTATACATGAATCTGGTATGATTATGATGATATCCAAAACACAAGGTAAGGGAAATTTCATCCAACTTTTTATTTCAGTAAGATATATTCTATAGAAAACACTCTTTTCTATTGGGTGGTTTATAAACTTCCCATAAATATATTCAATTGTTATTATTATTAAATTTATGGGTACTTACATATCCATTCAATTATTTTTCTATAATGGGGTAAATTTTTCTCATATTACCAAATCAGTAAGATAGTTTTCCCTCAATTTACCTTCATTAAGAAACTAGTATTGTTCTGATCCTACATTTTCCTGTGGATTATTTACTAACATTTTACTAGTTATATCATAAATACAATTATTTTAATTTTATTTTAAAATTTTTAAAATTTCATTCACATAAATTGAGAGTATTATCCCATGTTACAATGTGATAAATGTTTATAGAAACAATATGTTCATTTTTGGAGATTTTTTATGTTTATTCTTCGATTCATGAAATATTAAGATTCATCTTCTATGAAATAAATTAAATTATCTTAATGTATAGTTATTAAATATATCATCACATAATTTTAACATTATTCCTCTATCTGGTATATAAAATAAATAAGAATTTATTTTAAGAAAGTGCGACCTTATTTCTCTCTTTGGTTGGTTATTTGTTTCATTTAAAAATCATGTTTTAAATAATGTTTTAAATTTTTTTTTGCCGATGCTTGATGTTTTTATCCTATAAAATGGTATTTTTAAAATAATAATTTGTTTCAAACTATTATTTTATAAATAAATTTCATGATAATAAGGTTGTAAAGAAAATAATGGTTTAAAAAGAAACTTTCAATGATGAAATGATATTTTCCCCATGAAATATTTTTAAATCGTATAAAATATTATTTCCCATATTTGATGCGACCCATTGGTATTACTCTTTATTTTATATGGAAATTATTCATTTTTTTCATACATTTTATTTAAATTAATGTTTTATGTTATTAGAGCATGATGATTATGAGACCTGTTATTCCTTCTAGATTTTTATGATTTTCAATCCTAATTATTTTCAAAAGTTTTATGATTTTTAAATATAAATATAATCATGGGTTATTCTTTTTATGAAGTTATTACAATAAATGAATCATTTACTATAGGTTATTTGCAGTGCCTCGGCCCTAGATAGCCAGTTTTCGGTGTATGTTATGAATTACATTGGCATGATTGCAGGGAATGAAATACGAAAGGATTGGATATGTTAGTAGTACTAGTAAACCAAATATATACATTAGAAAAGAATATTCTAATTATAAAATATTTGTTTTCTTATTTCTAAATAATTTTTTTCAAGGATAACATTATTTTATATTATAAATCCTTGTATATATTTTATAGCACACATCATGGATTCTTGGGTAAGGAAACATAATGAGGGTGAGAAAAAATTGTATTTAAGGAAAAAATATACAGGATTCAATAAGGAATCAATGAGAATAATAATTATTACATCGTCAATAAATGACATCACATGAAATATAATTAATAAACCGAGAGGGGAGTTAATAAAATTTTAATTACAATAAAAACAAGAATAAATTCCATTAAAAATAATAGATAATTCGAAATATATATTATAAGGTGAGAGACTAAAACACATTAAATTTAATTAAGGAACCAAAAATTTAATTTATCCATAGATATATTGATGCAAAATCTCATGGATGAGTAATAACTGAAACTAATATGAGGGAATTTTTTTATAATGGATCTCAAGTTTATATAACAAGAAAACTTATACCATCTACACCTTTCATAATATTTGTTAAAACTACGGATAGAAAAATATTTAATTTATGAATGATGTATTTCTAATGAGTATTCTTTTCAATGCATTGATGGGATAAATAATGTCAGAGACACACCCATAATGACTAGTAAAATTCATTCCTAATATAAAATAATAAAATAAATAGCATACCATATCAAATATTCACTTTGATTAAAAAATACAATTTTATCATCAATTACCCTGTTAATCAAACAACTGACAAAGTGAACACTCTATGTAATATGATATATGGAATATAAAATAATATTCACCATTATATGCGAATATGGTTATTCAAGTAAATATTAAATAAAAATTAATATAATAATTTATTTTTTCAATATAATATCAATATTCAGAAAAGGATGTGAAATTGCTATGATAATAATTAAGAACATTCTTGAGGTGAATAATATTTAAACATTCAAAAGAGTGACATACTATATTGAAACATTTAAATCAAAATCCCCATGATGGAATAACATTAACTGAAATGCAGAATATCATGAGAATAATTAGATTCATTATATGATGTGTTATAGTTTAATACAAACACCATATAATAGAAACTTGGGGAATAACTACAAATAATGCTCAATGAAAAATAAATTGGGATGAAATCCCTTACCTTTAGCATCCTTTTGGTTGAACATACATTAGTTTCCTATATAATAAACATATATTAATTTTTCAATTTTATTCATATCATTTGTCATGTTTTCCAAAAAAAATTAATTTATTAAAATGTTTTGTAGAAATACATAAACAATCACATTTTCATTGGGTGTTTTTGACAAAATTTGATTTATGGGTCAAAAACATATTTACAAGGTTATCTAAAAAATGTCATTATTATATCATATCTAGAATAATAATCATGAAATAATAATCATATTTATACATCAAATTTATTTTTATAAATAATAATTAAATACGGTTATTGAAAATGAGTCAATATTGCAATCATTTCGATGATATGGCATACGTACACAAGAGTGACGTTCACATTTATCAATGATCCTTATGTAAAGGAAGTATGTGACAATATATAATTCCATAATGATAAATATATAAAAATACCATTTCATGTAATCATTTATACTAATATATATAATTCTTGTGATTTAAAAGAAATCACATATTATCAAGGAGGCGGTAGTCTACACATCATCGCATGACATTATAACTTTTAAAGTGTGAGAAATGATAATGATGAATATGATATATATTATATTTATAAAATGTTATTTATGTAATTAATATCACATATATTTTTTCTATTCCACATATGTTGAATAAAAACTATCTTATATATGTTTCATTTTTTTGTGAACGAATCACAATGCATTAAAGTGGAAGTAGTCAACACATCCACAAATGACGATATAAGTTTTTTCAAAAAATGGAATTTATAAATATTTGTATTGGAAAAGAATTAAATAGGTGTCATGACATAATGATTATAATATATAAATGATATAATCATATCTTCCCTCATAATAACCACCATGACTGGTCGTTAAAGAAAACTGAATAATAATCATTTTGTGAGTTGGTAGTGCACAATTCACCTAAATAGTTCATTCGTAACCCATTAGATGGAGGTGAGTGTATGTGTAGGTTGAATCGATAATAAAAAACATAATATTATTTTAATCTTACTTTAATATCAATATAATAATGAAATAATAATAATTAATGGGTTGTAGGAGTAAATTAATGAAAATATATCATTTTAAAAGAATACCTTAAAAATTTGGAAACACCTTTTAGTTTTTACACAAAGGAATACGTGGAAGGATTTATGCCAAAACGGATAATTCATGGTATTTCATAGTGATTTTGGGTAGATATCTGGGAATATCATGGTCACAATTAATAGGATTTAGAGGTTTGATTAATGGGGAGATATGGTGGCCTTTTATAGTTAAGGAATCACCCTCTTTTAATATTTTTACAAAGGTATTATTCCAATATTTTTCATGTTACCAGTTGAAAAAATTAAATGGACCTAGACATAAAAATTACATATGAGTCAGTTAAATCAAGAGTTAAAATTCAGGATTTTTTCAGAATTATATATTTAGATAACTACGACAAAACTCAAACTTATCATCTAAATTACTATAAAGTAAACATCTTCTACTCATTATCCATTTTTTCATAAAATAATTTTTTTTAAAGGAAATCATGTTCTCGTTTATTGTTTAAGAAACATAACCTTTCTTTAATTACACCCATGACACTATTCTAATTTAAATCCTCTAAAAAAAATTCATAACTCTTGATGAGTATAAAAATCTCAGTATGAGAAACACAAATAAGGATAAAATGATAGTCATGTAAAAACATGAAAACAATGAATACATTATCATAAAGAAATATGTTTCACCATTATGAAGTAGTAAACTATCCTGGGTAAATACAATATAATTTATTACCATGTTATAAAAATTTACCATCGAAACCATAAAATGATGCATATAAAATATAAAGGAAACTTTGGACATAATCATACATAAAAATGGAATATTAATACGATCAACATCAACACTAATCACCTATTAGAATAACCATATAGCTAACTTCCATATAAAATTTGTTGTATGGTTTAACATAAGCACCCATCTTTGGTTTATCATTTCACCAAACATTATTGTTTTATAACATAACCAACCATATTTTTTTTGTAACATATCCAACATTCAAATGTTCAAGTACCATTATATAATCATAACATAAAAAATATTCCAATTTTCAATATTTCACTCATAATAATTCATTTAAAAGAACTAGAAATAATTTAATGATATTAAAATAGTAAATTAATTTTCAAAAACTCTTTCAAAATAGAAATAAACATAAAATATAATATGGTATTTTTTTCCATTTAAAAAACATTAATTCTTTATGAAGAAGCCAAATATAAAATAATAGTTAAGGTGGATGAGAAGTTGTTGTCGATGTATACATTAATGAAACCATTTCATTTGTTGTTTAGTAAAATTAATCCTATAAAAAACATTAATTTTTTAAAAACATGGACTAAAATTTTATGTCATGGTGTTTATTTACACCATATAAATTAATGTTGTGAATGATATCAAAATATGTCTCAATGAAAGGAGAATTAGATGATATCCATTACTGTGAGTCTGGATCATCACATACAAATATTATATCTCTGAATAATAAATATAGGTTAATTTATAAGTTATTTTAAAATATTTTTTCATGTTTATTATTTCTTTAATATCATGAATTACAATTTTATAAAAATTACATTATTATTTAAGCTCATAAAAGACATTTTTTCAATATTCTGTACTTTAGTCGAAAATGAAGATGGTTTAATGTCACTATTACATGTAGTAAAAATTCCATAATTTATATAATAATATTCATGAAATTAATATCATTTTTATATATAATTTATAATTATTATTCAAATCCTGATGTTTTGTTCTAAAAACTGAAAAATGTTAAATTCATGGATATTTAAATTGATATATACACATGAATTAAATTTTCCATTTTTTATTTTTCATTGTGAAAAGAAGATATGTATTATTTTATCCTTACAGAATTATAATAATATGATTAATATCATATTAATCATTTTAATATATTTAAATATATATCATATAAGTGATATAAATTAAAAAACTAGTCATAATGCTCCGTGGAGGTGATGGTTCAAACATATGCATGAACGACATTATCATTTTTATTTTTAGGAAAAGTAAGAAATTAATAGATATATTTTTGTCATATAATGATTAATATTTTATTAATATAATATATGAAAACTAATTTCATCTTTATACGCAGTCATGAGAGACAGGTATGGAATATGAAACAAATAGGCTTTTGTAGGTGATTGATCTCACAATTGACTGGTGATTAATTCCATTCTCATTTAACGGAAGTGAAGATTGATTTAGGTGATGAAAGTAATATTACAACATCTATTTATTTTTAGGATAAATGATTTATTATTTCATAATGATTGTAGATTAATTGATGGATGTTGAATAATAAATAAAATTGAAATATGAAAATAAAAATGATACATCTTCTCACGTTGATCAACATTGAAGAACACCTTAACAACTATATAGAGGGTGTTATGGATATAATTAGAATTTAAAAAAATACACTGATTCTAGGAAGTGATTTTTTGAAGGTATTGGCTGAACTATATGGTTATCGAACTGTTAATATTATATAATAAAGGGTACTATTTAATATTTTAGGGGATGAGATCCACTTGAAACCCTTAAATTATTAAATTAACATAAATTATTTTTAATAGAAAAGATTTAAAATTGAGATATGTAAAATATAATATTATGATAATTCTAAATCATCTATGACAATTAAAATTAGTCACGTATATCATTTATTTTAAACAGTATCTTTTCTGTTTACCCTCAGTTATAATATTTTAATTTAAATTGTGGTTTTATCATTATAAATATTAAAGAGACTATAAATAATATGTATATTGGTTGAAATTCTTATAATTTGACACATAATTAACTTATGTATCTTATTATAATCACTTTTTTATTTTAATATATTATATCTATTCTTATTAATTTAATCAATTATCATTTTTATAAAATATAAATTATATTAATTTTGACAATATTAACATTATTGAATTTAAATAATATCTAAACAGAGAGGCAAATTTAAAATAAACCGTCAAATAGTATCATATCATATCATATGCACCAATTAAATTCATTGATGAAAAAAATTATGTCAAATAATATTTATATTATTATTTATAGTATCTCTTATTTGATTCATTCTTTAGAAAAGGAATCATTTATCATAAATTTTTCATAATTAAATTAATTAAATTAATGTATACAAATTATAAATAAAATACAATGATATTGGTAATGATTTCATATTTTTATTAAATATTTATAGTCAACGGTTTCACTTATATGACCTCATATTAAAACTGTCTTAGTAATAATAGTCATGTATATGATAAAACGATTGTTTATATTAACTTTAAGGTTTTCAATGTCCTAACCACACCAAAATGGCATCCAAAGGATAAAATTTCATCCAAGGGTATTATGGATCAGAATTATCGTAACCAATAAAATTAGTACATGTGTTATGATAATTTTATATTATTATAATATTATTTATAACCTTATTTACCTGATTTACACTTTAACTATGGTAGATTAAAATAACTACTAATTTTACTGTTCACTATGTACAAAAATTAAAAGGAGTTATCTACAAAATTTATACCTTTTATTAACACATTATTGGATGACATTAATAAAATATTAATCTCGTTGAAGGAATAAGAGAATGAGTTTTTAAGTAAAATTTTCAAAATTTCTAATAGTTTTTATATCCAATTTCATTGCGAAATTGATAGTTATGACCAAAACTAGATAAAATAATAAAAAATTAATAAATTACTCATTAAAACTAATAAAAATGATAATCATTCAATATAAATAAAATATATGGAAAGATAGTTTTGAAATAAAATGTACTATTTTTCAATATTCATTAAAATATGAATTTATTAGAAAAAATCCAAAATACAAACCCATGTATATTTTGATGTCCCACATCAAAATAATAAGTTTTTTTTTCATTTATAAAATATAAATGATTCAAAAAAATTATTTAAAATGGGTTATCCAATAAAATGTGTAAACCATCATTTTTAGGAAAAAAACTCTTTTATCCATTAAAATTAATGTGTTCTTATAATTTAATAGAAAATACATAAGATAAAATTTTAACATTATATTTAATTAATATACAATTAATTTAAATAAAATTGGGTGATTTTATTAATTTATACACATTATTATTATCAAAAAAAATTCATAATTAAACATCTATATATTCAATGGGGTTTAAGTCTCATTCCAAGTTAATTTGGTAACCAATGAATCATTGTATAAAAATGTGTCAACCATAATTTCATAATTCAGTTAACATTGTTCATTCCCTCTATTCGAATGTCTAGGTATTTAAACTATATTAAAACAATAAAATTAAATAATATTATTTTTCTGTATAACTTAGTCTTGTGTGAACAATGTGATATTATAGAAAACCGTTGCCATGTGTTGAGTATGCTATTAGTGATCGTGTCACCATTAAGGTAAAACTAGTACATAATTTATAAATATTAATATACATGAAACTGTATTATTCTTAAAAAATTGGGGTTATTCCATCCTTCCCCCATTTTGTAAATTTAATCCACACAATTTTAAATTTGCGGTGTGTAACTAAGGTTTCACTTTTCAAAATTAATACATCGAAATCCCACTAGCGAAATGAATCAAAAAAACATCCATCTTATGTGATAGAATGTGAATTTCAATGGTCACCTAAAATAATAAATCATAAAGATCCATGTATTAAGTCATGAATATGGAATAGAAAACTAATTATGATGTTCCGATGGATATTACTAGAATACATTATTATGAAATATTTAACAATAACAAAACAATAAATTTGTGATGGGTTAAAATTTCATTGATATCATTATAGTTAATATAAACACATCCATTTTTTGTTAAAATATCTTTTTAATAATTTTGAGTTATTTTTTTACTACAGATAATATTAACATAAGGAACTATTATAACTGGAAAATAGAGTTTCATACCTTAATCTATTTCATCCAAAAAATCATCTTTTTCTCCAAATGATGTGTTTTTAAGATGGAATTTTAATGCCTAGAGCACTATAATAAACATCAAGATAATCATATAATCCATAAAATGTAAACTGTCTATCTCTCATATTGTTATTCCATAACCAATTTCAAAACTAATTGTGCATGGTAAGATAATTCTCTAAAATTAATAATCTATTTTTTATAAAGAGTACATTAATTTAAAAAAAACCATCATTGATACCCAATTTTTATAATAGAAAATTCAACAAATTACTTTCCTAAAAATCCATAAAACATAATCTACACTAACATTTACACCCAAAAATGAGAAGGAATTAATTACATTGTATTCCAAGATAACTTTTAGATTTTATATCCAAATAACATCAACCACTCTTAAATAATCATACTAAAAAGTAATTAACAAGTCCAAAAATACTCAATGATAGGTTAATAATTTCCAAAAATAACATAATTCCCTGTTAGTCCACAATTAAATATCACAAATTATTCCAATATATAATTAAACTCTTCTCCTCAAATAAAATCTCTTAGTATTCTAATTACCATAGTCATATATTGTTCCCAAAGTAGTGAATGTATTCCAAATTAAAATTTATGACATAATTCCCAAATCATTATCCAATCCTAAGGATATCAATTTGATAAAACTCAAGTTTCAAATTTCAACATATTATAACCCCATCAACACTATTGACTCAAATAAAAATCTGTACTGACTAGGGACATTACACAGGATAGTGGTAAGTAATAAATCCTTATTTTACTATGACTGCAAGTTCGATCCGCATGGAATTTTATAATGCAATGGGTTGTAAGACATCCTATTATTTTTCCTTCTTCTGTAACTATATAATTTGTAAATCATTCCCAAAATGAGATAATATAATCAACAATAACATATATTAATCTCAACTTAAATCTCATTCTCATCATTCTGCATCGCAAAATGTAATTTCCCATCATAAAAAAAAAATAACGGATCATATAAAGTTTACATATTACATAAAAATAGTTTCCACAAAAGAAAATTTAATTCCACCTCTAATAAAATTTTCACATTACAAAAATCAATGTTTCTGATAGTAGAAAAATTCTTTAAAAGTATTCTCATCATCAAAATAACATTAATACTTGTAATCATTTCATCATCATTCAATATATCAAATATAAATTATCTTTTATGTATACTTATTAATCATTGATAAATCTTCATGATTCCCTTGAAATTCTTTTCTATATTATTTCTAAAAACTTATTTTTTTCATATGTCATTTTCAGTTTCCATATCATCAATTGTAATGGCATTATGTATTTATAAAAATATATTTCTATGGACCTGCTAATCTCATTCCATAACCTTCTTTTTTGGACATGTATTTTCATAATAACCATACTCCCCACATTTAAAACATTCATTATATAACTCGAAAAGAACTTATTTCCCATTCTGCATTCAATTGAAGGCTTCTATTTTATTCGACGGTTATTTCTTTAGGACATTAATTACCACATATATATCATCTTCAAGTCCCTTTAAAACATTTTCTTATGTGTGTAATTATACATCCTTTACTCATATTTCATATATTATATGTATCTATATGATCATTATTACCAGAACATCAGTAGTGTTTTTTTCTCTCATATATGAGGCATTAGAAAAATTAGAAATGTCATGATGTTAATCATTTATCTGAATAGTTGGTTTAAAATAAACATGATAGTTCCATTCCATATCCAAATTAAATTATATTCATATTCAGAGAACCATCACATTTTACTAAACAATCATTGTTACTTTGGTTCTTGTTCGATCCATCCACTTACTAAAATAGTAATGGTTTGTGTGATTATCTTAGTAATATCCTCATATACTATAATATGATGAAGTTATGAACTAGTACATAATCATCCATGTTATTTAAAAAATATTTTAATTTTTTAAAATAACTCTGACTACTTATAATATTATAAACACTTTGGTTATAATCATATAGGGACATATTCATAAAT
The DNA here is from genome assembly GCA_963277665.1 of Viscum album. Lineage (NCBI taxonomy): Eukaryota > Viridiplantae > Streptophyta > Magnoliopsida > Santalales > Viscaceae > Viscum > Viscum album. The sequence goes on along the minus strand of OY728152.1, from coordinate 858,084,518 downwards.
AACTCCATATACCCAATAGTTATTAAAATAGTCCAATCACAACGACTATAAGGACCAACCCTTAATCATTAAATAATTTTGAGTTAAATTAATAATTCACCTTAAAGATATTTTCTAGTTTATATCTTTATAGAATTAGTACATAAATCATACATATCAAGTTAATTATTACAAAGTAGACACCTCTACTCACTATATATTTTTTTATAATTTATTTATAAATATACATGGTTTCATTTCTTGTTTAAGAATCATAAATTTTCCTCAATTCCATACTTGACTATATTTAACTATATATAATATGAATAATGTTTTAAAATAGGTGTTGAGAATAGAAATCTCTATACAGGATACACAAAGAATGTGAAACTGATAGTCTTGCAAAAAACATGTAATCCATGAATACATTATCAAAATGAAATACATTTCACATTATGATGTATTATGTACTTTTCACTAAATATAAGATCTTTTATTTCCCATTTTGGTAACCAAAATATTACCATGAAACCTATAAATGGCCACATAAAACATAAAATGGTATCTGGGGACATAATCAGACTTATATGGAATTACCATACTGCCAACATCATCATATATCACAAAATGGATTAGCCACATTGCTGACATCCATACCCAATGTGTTGGAAGATATAACATAACCAATCATCATTTGTTTTTCACAGAACCACCCACTTTTTTATATCACATAACCACCCATCCATGGTTTATCGTGTAACCACTCGTCATATTTCCATGTACCATAATATATTCAAAACTAAACAAATTTTAATATTCTACATCTCACTCAAAAAATTTCATTTTAAATCCCATGAAATGATTTCAATATATTGAAATATTGAATCCATTATCAAAATAATTTTAAAAACCAAAATACCAATAAAAATTAAATATGGTATTTCATTTCCTTTTAAAAAAATTATGGCTTATAGAGGAATACAAATATAGAATTACGATTACGACAATGGAGAAGACGTTGTCGCCACATACGTTAAATAAAACCATCCAATTTTTCATTTAGTAAAATGATCAATTTAAAAATGATTCATTTCTAATTCCTATGACTGAAATTATAATTCATGTAGTTCATTATACACTATATAAATGAACGTAGTGTATATTATCAAAATATGCCTTAATAAAAGGTGATTTAGATGAGTCCCCTATTCTGTGTCTTACTCACCACATACAACCTTTATATTTATGAAAAATAAAATTAGGATAATTTTTACTTTCTAAATAAAATTGTTATTTTTTATTTTTTATTTTATATTATTTATTACGATGTCCTAAAAATTAAGTAATAATTTACTATCATATAACACGTTTATCGATATTCACTACATGAGTGAAAAATGAACATATATGGAGGTCACTATTCCCTGTCGTCAAAATACCTTAATCTTAGAATAATATTCATGAAATTATTATAATTATTATATATAAATTATAATTTTAAATAAAAACATTATTTTTGGTAATGAAAAATGAAAAACATTATATTAATAGAGATGGTAAGTCGTACTACGCATGAGTAACATTTTTTATAATTTCATTGATCATTATGGAAAGAAGTTATGTTTTCTATTATCCTTCAATAATTATAATAACATCATTAATTTCATATTAATAATTTAAATATATATATAGATATCATACATGTGATATATAGAATAAAAACAAGTCACATAGCTTTGTGGAGGTCATAGTTCAAACATACACAGAAATGACAATATCGTTTTTGTGTATATGAAAATGAATATTGTAATTGATATATTATTATCATATAATGAATAATTTGTAATTAATATAAAATATTAAAATTAATTCTATATTTATTACCACTCATGAGAGACAATTAGGGAAAACAAATTAAATCGGTTCATGGAGGTGATAGTTCAAACGTAACCACAAACGATTAATACCATTCACATTTAATTGGATTGGAGATGGATTTTGGTGATGAAATTAACATAATAACATATTAGTATATAGAGTACATTTTTTTATTATTTAATGAAAATTGATTAACTATATGGTTTTTCATGTGTGCGTATTTGAGAAGAGGTGGTACCATTTTATAGGAGAGGGGAAGGGAACCCTTGGAAACTCATAAATTAATAAATCGATATAAATTAATTTTTTAATCAATATAAATCAACCATGAGATATATCGAATATAAAATGAATATTATTCCAAACACTTTCGTCCAATAATTTTTAGGAATGTTTTTAATTTATTTAAAACCATATATTATTGTTTACCCGTAATTATTTTCTTTTATTTTTCATTGTGGAAACAAAATTTTAAATACTATGAGTTAATTGATTTTATGTATATGGGGTCCATATCCAATAAAAATATATTTAATAAAAATGTTGACATTATGATTGTTTTTTTTATTTTAAAATATTTTTAGGATTTTAAAATAATTTGATAAATTATCATTTCTATAAAATATCAATTTTTTCAATTTTGACACAATTCAATTTATTATATTTTTATAAAATTCAAACAGAGAGATAACTTCAAACCAAATAATTGAATAGTATTATATAATGTCATATTGACAGATAAAATTATTTTATTTTATATATTATGTTAAATAAAATTTATTTTTATATTTATATTTTATGTTTTTTGATAGTTTTATTAATAAAGCAATCGCTGCATCACTATTATGTCAAAAATAAATTTACATTTTTAATGTATAAAAATTATAAATAAAATTAATCAATATAGGTGATAATTTTATATTTTTGATAAATATTTATTATAGAAGATCTCACTTTCATAACCCCATATTAAAAACATTAATGTAATTAGATTCATGTTTATGATAATTCTTCATTAACGTTCAATTTAATGTTATAAATGTCATAATAATAGCATAGTGGATTTCAAAGGAAAAATTTTCATCCAAAGGGTTTTTAGTCATAAATATCTTATCCTATAATATTAAGATGCATTCTATGTTGGTATCATAATATTATAGTATTATTTTTACTCTTATTTACCTGAGTTATCTTTTGGACGTAGTAAATAAAAATAATTACTAATGTACTATTTATAATGCCCAAATAAAAAAGAACCTATATTCATAATTTGGACCTTTTGATTAAAAATATTGAATCTATTTTCCCATAATCAAAACACATATTTAGAAGAAATTTTTTAAATTTTTTTCACTTTGACAGAATAAGTTTAACACTCCAAGCTTCTACGGTACGCTTCTCTTCGAATAATGTGATAGCGTGTGTTGTACGCAACACAGAGTTCTAACACACCATAACCAATCAAACTAGCTGTTATGAATAGTAATACATACCTTTTGAAATTATATATATTTTATATTTCAAAATGTACTTCATTTTTATATTCGGAATATCGAATTTAGCCTAAGGTGAAATTTTGGTACTTTTCAGATAACTTTAATATTTTGATGAATAGTGAAAATTACTAAATTTTAATTAAAAACAACTTTTTTAATCGAAATAATTTATATTGATAAATTATGAATTTGAGTGGTTTTAAAGTATATTTAGAATATATTTTTACCATTTAATATAATTTTGGTCATTGGACATAATTTTACAATTAAACAGGACATAAACAAGTGTCAATCTTTTGATAGTTATTATCTCTTAAAAACACGCTTTTTGTTTTAACAACAGGAATTAATTTTAAATTAATATATGCCACTTCTGTGTTTTGAATTTGGAAAAATGGATTCCATATTTGGAATCCGGATGTTTAAATTGTGTAAATAGGCAACTTTTATTTTTAGACATTTTGAATAATAATTCGGTAAATATTTTATTTACCATGGTTAAGGGTAAATCCGGTAAATAAGGGTTAAAAAATAATATTATAATAATAAAAAATTACCCTAAAACGTATCCTTGCCTCATTGGTGGATACCTGTTCGACCATAGGTATCATTGAGTCGATTTTGGGACCCCATGGATCCACTTGTAGGTGATAGGGAAACTTAATTTTAATTATGTTAAAATAAGTACAAAAATGACATAAGCATATATTTTTTTGAAAAACAACTTTTACATAGGGTTAAATATGTTGGATTTTCGAATATAATTATTAATTAGAAATATAAAAATATTTCCTAAATAATTATATTTTGTTTATAATTTTTAGACTTTAAATAATTTAGTTTATTTATGACACAATTATGATGCAGTAATTACCGTAATAGTGACAAATTAAAATAATTGATATAATAAATACCCAAATAAATGTAATTTGAGACTTTTAATGAATTAAAATAATTTTCTAGGATAATATGACATATTATGATTGATTTAATTAACTTTTATAAAAGTAATAATTCTTATATGAGTTTCACAAAAATCAAGTATTGAATAGTGTCAAAATTGACATAAACGAGTTTTTAAAACAAATAGTATATTATTAATTGATATTAAATTCCTAAAAATATAAGGTTCGGTATAGAGAATTATATCATGATATTTGTATCATTAATGGACCACTTGGGTGTCGCTTGGATGTATATAGTATGTTTATTAACCATATAATATAAAAATACAATGAGACATTGTAAAAGTGAAACTAATTATCTTTGAGCTAATACTTAATGATAAGGTTAATATAAGTACCCAAACCTGTCTAAATTATATTTTTTGAATGTTTTTCAACCTATCCACACCTTAAAATTTAAATAATCATCTTTGGAGACATTATAAACCGAATATGAATTTATTATAAATTAATATTTATAGCTTTTCCAAAGGTGCCCCTCACCACTCTTATAAAAGGGCACTCCTCCTTATCATTTCTTCACACCTTAAAAGCCTTTTGGATCGGCCAAACTCTGCACAAATACTCTCCCAACATCCTTCACTACAACCTAGAGGCCTTAGTTCGATCCGAAAGCCAACCTAATGATCCATTTTGATCAAATGAAAAGGAAGAAACCGGAGAAGAGGTAATGATTTCACCACCCTTTTCCAAGTTCCTTTCTTCTTTCACTTATTCTTCCTTTGTTGTTACCATTCTAAAATAATGACTCCAGTATCATATATATACTGTGATTTTATTATAAATATGGTACAACCATATTCAGTATTCTATCCACCCTTTGAATAACATGTCCCCATACATGCGTACGTACGGCTTACCATCTCCACGTCATGGTGTAATTGTTATTCAATATATTATTATCTGGATGGATATAATAATGATGTGTGACTCATGTAAATAATAAATATAACATGTTAATAATTCTGTATATATGATATACCATCCATTTATATATTATTTTAATATCAAAAGAATGATATTGTCGCTCGTGCGTACGTATGGACTACCGTCTCCACGAACGCGATGAGATTCATTGTCCATCGTATCCATTCAAGTGTAATTATCATTTGATGATTTAAAAATTATGTTTAAGGACTTGATATCATTCTATATATGAATAATATACAACCTATCGAGGACAAACATGGCTTATGCAACAAAACATATAAAAGAAAATGTGTAAGTTAACACCCGAAACGACGATAATACTAAGATATTATTAACAAAGCAATGATAAATGATCATATATGATATCATATGAATGTATATGATTCTTGTATAATTTAATAAAAATTATTTCACCATTATACAGGAAGTTAACCTACCCTCAACGAAGGAAAAGTACAAGGTAAGGGTTTATTTCACAATCTCTTCATTATCCGAAGTTGTTTATATGAAATAATCTACTGGGATCTCTTTATCATCCACTTCCATATTTCATAAAAATGTATTTCAATACATTTTTAATATTTACAAGAATATGGGATAAATTCATTTATACTCTTGTTTGAATTTTTATAAGTGGTTTATAAAGGAATCTTTCCGTCATTTTCCAAACAAGGTTCTTTTTAACCTTTTTGACAGAATTAAGGTAAGAATGTTTTTTTAACTTATACGGCGGGTGTGGTTATTTTCCTCCGTTATAAAATCATCGAAGCTTCCCTTAAATGCATATAAGAATATTTTTAAAGAAAATGTTTTATAAATATATGTCTCTTAAATTATTTCAAAATAGAAAGTGATATTTTTCTAAAAAGAGTTTTGATTTCATCTATGTCAACATCCTTTGATGGATTTTACGCTTATTTGAAGTTGATTTATTATGATACAAAACTTCTATACTGTATTGAAGGTTTTGTGATATGTTTGGCTGTAGATGTTCTATTTTTATACCATTCATAGTTTATGGTGAAAGTATTGACATTTCGTATGCTAGTTTTAATACGAATGTTTATGTTATGTTTAAACCTTTTCATATGGGAATGCATTGGACTTAATATGTGACGGGTGGAGCCCGCTATAGCTCCTCAATGCATCGGTAGGTCTCATGAGACAAACTAGTGTCTTGACACAAGGATTTGGAAAAATCTTATTCGTAGTCTTTGCACGAGGCCTTGGATATGTGGTTATGATAGTCTGGCATAATGCATTCCATCGTTATGAAAGTGGTTATTCATATTGCATGCGATTATTCGATTAGTAGAATATCCATGTGAATAAGTAAATGGCATTATTTCATTTTATTTTGGCCATATTATGTTTAAGTTCAAGTTTAAAAGGCTTTTTTAGTTATACATTGCCTTAAATGTTTATTCTTATTTATGAATGTTTTCGATATATCGTTATCCTTACTGGGAATTTGAGCTCACCCCTTTTCTATGTTTTATTTTTCCCAGGAAGTGAAGAAGTAAATTATGAATGACCTGAAGGGATATTATGAGGGGATATTAGTGTGGATTATAAAGAAAATATGTTATTGTATTTGGTTTCACTTAAGGATGTAATGTAAAACTTTATGAATATATCTAGTGTTTCCAAGGCTACTGAACCAATCGGTCTTTCGAGATTTGATCTTTCTTATGATCCTGCTAATGTTATGTAATAATGCACCGACTCTTGGTAACTGGGGTCGGGGCGTTACAGTTGGTATGAGAGGATGTTTAGTACAAACCTTGGAAGCTAGATTTAGATAAACTCTGATTAGAGCACATAGACCTAAGATGAACTTTGAGGATTAGTATAAAAGAACGTCCTAGAATTTTGGTATTGTAGAGATATTGTGAGTTTTCCGAGCAATACATCCCTGGCTGGATACGAGCAGGTAGAGGCGGATCTGGCACATATGTACGTAGGGGTAAAACCCAAAAACACCGCTTTGAGCTAGATGCGTACGGGAATTGGTGCACAACAACGGGCCTTGCTGCACTCTTGGTTACGACACTCCCGGGGGATATGCTTAGGATAACTCTCATTTTCATTACAAATCATTATGAAGGGTTTATGAGTATATACTTCTCAAAGAAAACATTCTTATGATTATGGATTATATCCATAAATAGTTCAATTTATGTTAAGTGTTTTATAAGTATGGGATTATGTATTTTGATTCACAAACTGATCTAGTTTATGCCATTGTTTAGAAATGGCGCCTAGTGGAAGAAATGGGAACCGTATCAATGCATGCACTCCATGTAAGGATTTCCCTCCTGCACAATATAATTATAATGGAGCTGGTGATGCAACTGGTGCCGATCAGCTAATCACTATACTGGGACAACTCACTCAGGTTATGAATAATAACCCAACCCGTATGGAGCACCCTGATCTGCATCGTGGAGGATCAATGTTAGATCGATTCATGAGGCAACAACCACCAATGTTCAATGGGATTACAAATCCCATAGTAGCTGAGCAATGGATATTTTCCCTAGAGAAACTATTTCAGGCTTTGGGGAGTAGTGAAAGGGAAAACGTTATCATGGAAGTTTAACGACTCACTGGAGATGCTGATCAATGGTGGTCATTGATTCAAAATACGAAGGAAGATGATGAAGTATCAATTATGGAATGGAGGGAGTTCAAAGATCTGTTTTTAGAAAAATACTTTCCTCGCGACCATCGAGCAGATATGGAAAGGAAATTTTTGAGTCTGAGACAAAAGGAGGATGAGAATGTCACAAAGTATGAGGCTAACTTTACAAGGTTAGCAAGGTATGCTAGAGATTATATACGTAACCCAAGAAGTATGATTGATCGTTTCTTTGATGGGTTAAAACCATTTCTCCATCGAGCATTAGTCTCACAATCCTTTTCATCGTATGAAGACATTGTCTCGTGTGCTATCAAGACAGAAAAGGGATTCTCTAAGTCTTATGACTTTAAAGCAAAGCAAGAGAAGAAAAGACCTGCTGATCAATCTGGGAATGGAAATAAGTGGAAGAAGGCAATGGTTGAATATCCATCCTGTGGTAAATGTGTGAAGAAACACCACTGTACTTGCTTGATGGGAATGGGAGTCTGTTACAAGTGTGGTGAAAAAGGCCACCATGCTCGTGATTGCAAGGGGAAGAAGGAAGCTACCAATGTTTAGTGCTACAATTGCAGGGAGATGGGGCATTATGCAAATGAATGTTCTAAGTGTCATGAGAACTTATCTCAGAAAAGGCCAAGGGATCAAGGCCAAGCTTATGCTATCACTACTGCTGAGGTAGAAGCTCCGAAAGACGTGGTGGAAGGTAATTTAATGGTTTGCTCAAGTTTAGCAAATGCATTATTTGATTCTGGATCATCACATTGTTTCATATCATCCCAGTTTGCTAAGAAAATTAGATATTTCCAATTTTATTTAACAAGGGAGTTGTCAGTTAAAACTCCTAAGGGAAGTATCATTGCAACAATGTTTTGTGAATCAGTCCCCATTAGAGAAGATAAATGTTCCTTATCTACTGATCTCGTCGTCATACCTATGATTGAGTTTGATATAATCCTCGGTATGGACTGGCTTTCGGACTATGATGCGAAGATTTATTATAAGAAGAATGTTGTTATGATTCTTGATGATGATGATAAGGAACACCTTATCTTTAGAGAAGAATTTTACCCACCTAATTCTTATTTAGATCCACCCCCAGTAGCTCAACTAAATTCAATTATTGGGGAAGAATAGAATGAAATAACTGTGGGTGAGGAAATGAATGTTCAAATAGAGTATGTACCTGTTGTGAAATAATTTGTAGATGTATTTCCGGAAGATTTACCTGGACATCCTCTAAAATGAGAAGTTGAGTTTTCCATTGATTTAATTCTAGGATCAAGGCCTATATCAAAGACCCCTTATAGAATGGCCACTATAGAATTAGTTTAACTAAAGAAACAACTAGAGGAATTGAGTAATAAGGGATTTATTCTCCCTAGTGTTTCTCCATGGGGAGCCCCTGTTCTTTTTGATAAAAAGAAAGACAGATCTATGAGGTTATGTATCAACTACGGGGAGATCAATGCTATAACAATAAAGAACAAGTATCCCCTACCACACATTGATGAATTATTTTACCAACTACATGGAGCTCAATACTTTTCAAAGATTTACCTTCGATCTGGATACCATCAGTTGTGTGTTAATAAGGAAGACATTCCGATGACAACATTTCGAACCAGGTACGGGCATTACGAGTTTACTGTAATGCCTTTTGGATTGACTAATGAACCCTCTATATTCATGGATCTGATGAATAGTGTTTTCAAAGATTATCTCAATGAATTTGTGGTGGTATTTATTGATGATATCTTAGTATACTCCAAAAGCTATGAAGATCATGAAAATCACTTGCGCATTATCTTGAAGACTCAGAGAAGGCTTGAATTATATGGGATGTTTAGCAAGTGTGAATTCTGGCTTCAGGAGATTTCTTTTCTTGGCCATATTGTCTCTAAAGATGGAATCTCTGTTGATCCTTCTAAGACCAAGCCAATACAAGAATGGCCAGCATCTACGAGTATAACTGAGGTACGTAGTTTTATTGGTTTTCCAGGTTATTATCGACGTTTCGTCCAGAATTTTGCCCGATTGGCTAACCCATTAATGAAGCTCACACATAAAGGGGTTAAATTTGTTTTGAAAAAAGAGTGTGAAGAATGTTTCGAAGAACTGAAGATAAGATTACTCAATGCTCCTATATTGACTCTACCATCGGGGAATGATGAGTTCGTTATTTATAGTGATGCATCGAAGAAAGGACTTGGTTGTGTCCTTATGCAGAATGATAGGGTTATTGCCTATGCATCACGATAGTTGAAAACTAATGAACAAAAATATCCTACTCATGATCTCGAGTTAGAAGCTGTGATCTTTTCTTTGATGATATATAGGAACTACCTCTATGGTGAAAAATTTGAGATTTATACTGATCACAAGTGTTTGAAGTATATTTTCTCACAAAAAGAACTCAACATGAGGCAAAGGAGATGGCTTGAATTACTCAAGGATTATGATTGCAGGATACACTACCACCTGGGGAAAGCAAACAAGGTGGCAGATGCTTTGAGCAGAAAAGATCATGGAGTTTTGAACAATATGAGAATTGAAAGGGAACCATTTTTCATGGATCTAGTGAAGATTGACATGGGAATAACCAGGGAAGGAGAAACATCAATTCTTTTTCAAATGGTTGCCAAACCATATTAACAATAAAGGATTAAGTGTTCTCAGACTGATGATGAAGAATTTCAAAAGAAGATTAAAGCTGTGAATGCTGGGAGACTGAGAGACTTTGTGTATGAAGATGGAATTTTGAAATTCGGGAACATACTTTGTGTTCCCAATATACCTGATCTAAAAAGGGAATTGCTGGATGATTCTCATAGTTCTAATTTCTCTATACACCCTGGGAGCACCAAAATGTATAGAGATTTGAAGAAACATTTTTGGTGGGACAATATGAAGAGGTAGATTGCTGATTTTGTGTCAAGATGTATGGTTTATCGACAAGTGAAAGCTGGAAGGCAACACCCTGGAAGAGTCATGAAACCTCTTCCCATACCGGAGTGGAAATTGGACAATATTACGATGGACTTTATCATGGAGCTACCAAAGACTACTAGAAGGAATGATGCAATATGGGTTATTGTTGATCCTCTTACCAAGTCAGCACATTTTCTTTCTATAAGAGAAGATATACCCCTGGAACGCCTAGAAAGACTATATATTAATGAAGTTGTGAGACTTCATGGAGTACCCCTATCGATTGTTTCTGATTTTGATCCCTGTTTTACTTCAAGATTCTGGAAGAGTCTTCAGAAATCCCTAGATACTGAACTTCATTTGAGCACTGCCTACCACTCTCAGACAGACTGACAATCAGAACGGACTATTAAAACCATATAAGACATGTTGAGATCCTTCTCACTTGACTTTCAGGGTATGTGGGATCAATATTTACCTTTGGTAGAATTTTCCTATAACAATAGCTTCCATTCGAGTATTCAGATGGCACCATATGAAGTGTTATACGGAAAGAGATGTCACACACCAACCTTTTGGGATGACGTTGGTGAAAGAAAACTTGTAGGTCTAGAACTGGTGGAGGAAACGATAGAAAAGTTGAAGGTAATCCCAAATCACATCAAAGCATCTCAAAGTAGGCAGAAGAGCTATGCCGATAATCGAAGAAAGGATTTGGAATTTCAAGTCGGTGATCATGTTTTCCTGAAGGTATCTCCATGGAAGGGAGTCATATGTTTTGGTATGAAAGGTAAATTGAGTCCCAGGTACATCAGACCTTTCGAAATTCTAGAACGAATTGGGGTTGTAGCTTACTGATTGGAAATGCCGCCAAGTCTCTCCAAAGTTCACGATGTGTTCCACGTATCTCTGTTTAGGAAATAAATGCCTGACCCAACACATGTACTCACCTATGAGGAGTTAGAACTAGAACCCGATCTGTCTTATTATGAAGAGCCTGTCAGGATTCTTGATATGAGAGAACAAGTACTGAGAAACCGGACGACGCGTCTGGTAAAAGTTTTGTGGAGAAACCATAAGATGGAAGTGGCAACGTGGGAACACGAGGAACTTATGATGAAGAACCACCCGAGTCTTTTCATGTGATATGTATTCTAGAAATTTCGAGGACGAAATTATTTGAAAGAGGGGAGAATGTAACACCCCTAGCTTCTACGGTACGCTTCTCTTTGAATAATGTGATAGCATGTGTTGTACGCAACACCGAGTTCTAACACAACATAACCAATCAAACTATCCGTTATGAATAGTAATACCTAATTTTTGAAATTATATATATTTTATATTTAAATATGGACTTCATTTTTAGATTCGGAATATCGAATTTACCCTAAGGTGAAATTTTGTTGCTTTTTAGATAACTGTAATATTTTGATGAATAGTGAACATTACTAAATTTAAATTAAAAACAACTTTTTTAATCGAAATTATTTATATTGATAAATTATGAATATGAGTGGTTTTAAAGTATATTTATAATATATTTTTACCGTTTAATATAATTTTGGTCATTGGACATAATTTTACAATTAAACCAGACATAAACAAGTGTCAATCTTTTGATAGTTATTATCTCTTAAAAATACCTTTTTTGTTTTAACAACGAGAATTAATTTTAAATTAATTTATGCCTCTTCTGTGTTTTGAATTTGGAAAAATGAATTCCATATTTGGAATCAGGAAATTTAAATTGTGTAAATAGGTAACTTTTATTTTTAGACATTTTGAATAATTACTTCGGTAAATATTTTATTTACCATGGTTAAGGGTAAATCCGGTAAATAAGGGTTAAAAAATAATATTATAATAATAAAAAATTACCCTAAAACGTGTCATAGCCTCATTGGTTGACACATTTTTGACCATAGTCATCTTTGGGTCGATTTGGGGACCCCATGGAGCCACTTGTAGTTGATAGGGACACTTACTTTTAATTAAGCTAAAATAAGTACAAAAATGACATAACCATATATCTTTTAGAAAAACAATTTTTAAATAGGGTTATATATGTTGGATTTTAGACTATAGATATTAATTAGAAATCTAGAAAGATTTAATACATAATTATATTTTATTTATAATTTTTAGACTTCAAATAATTTAATTTATTTATGACACAATTATGATGCAGTAATTACCATAATAGTGACAAATTAAAATAATTGATATCTTAAATACCCAAATATATATAATTTTAGACTTTTAATGAATTAAAATAATTTTCTAGGATACTATGACATATTAGGATTGATTTAATTAACTTTTTTAAATGTAATAATTCTTCTATGAGTTTCACAAAAATCAACTATTGAATAGTGTCAAAATTGACATAAAAGAGTTTTTAAAATAAATATTATATTATTAATTGATATTAAATTCCTAAAAATCTAAGGATCGGCCAAGAGACTTATATAATGATATTTGTATCATTAATGGACAACTTGGGTGTCTGTTGGAAGTATATAGTATGTTTATTAACCATATAATATAAAAATATAAATAGACATTGTAAAAGTGAAACTAATTAACTTAGAGTTAATACTTAAAGATAATGTTAATATAAGTACCCAAACCTGTCTAAATTCTATTGGTTGAATGGTTTTCGACCTATTCCCACCTTAAAATTTAAATAATCAACTTTGGAGCCATTTGAAACCGAATATGAATTTATTATAAATTAATATTTCTAGTTTTTCCAAATATTCCCCTCACCCCTCTTATAAAAGGGAACTCCTCCTCATTTCTTCACACCTTCAAAGCCATTTGGTTCGGCAAAACTCTGCCCAAATACTCTCCCAACATCCCTCACTAAAACCTATAGGCTTTAGTTTGATCAGAAATCCAACCTAAGGAGCCCTTTTGATCAAATCAAAAGGAAGAACCCGAAGAAGAGGTAATGATTTCATCACCCTTTTCCAATTTCCTTTCTTCTTCCACTTCTTCTTCCTTTGTTGTTACCATTCTAAAATAATGACTCCACTATCATATATATACTATGATGTTATTATAAATATGGTACAACCATATTCAGTATTCTATCCACCCTTTGAATAACATGTCACCATATGTGCGTACATTCGATATACCGTCTCCACGCCGTGGTGTAATTGTTATTCAATATATTATTATTTGGATGGGTATAATAATGATGTTTAACTCATGTAAATAATAAATATTACATGTTAATTATTATATATATATGATATAAAATCCATTTATTTATTATTGTAATATCAAAAGAATGATATTGTTGCCCGTGCGTACGTACGGACTACCGTCTCCACGAACGCGCTGAGATTCATTCTCCATCGTATCAATTCAAGTATAATTATCATTTGATGATTTAAAAATGATGTTTATGGAATTGATATCATTCTGTATATGAATAATATAAAACCTATCCAGGACAAACATGTCTTATGTAACAAAACATATAAAAGAAAACGAGTAAGTTAACACCCGAAACGACGATAATACTAAGATATTATTAACAAATCAATGTTAAAAGATCATATATGATATCATATGAATGTATATGATTATTTTATAATTTAATAACAATTATTTCACCATTATACAGGAGGTTAACCTACCCTCAAACAAGGAAAAGTACAAGGTAAGGGTTTATTTCACAATCTCTTCATTATCCGATGTTGTTTATACGAAATAATCTACTGGGATCTCTTTATCATCCACTTCAATGTTTCTTAAAAATGTACTTCAAATAATTTTTAATATTTACAAGAATATGTGTTAAAGTCATTTATACCCTTTTTTAAATTTTTATAAGTGGTTTATAAAGGAATCTTTCCGTCTTTTTCCAAACATGGTGCTTTTTAACCTTTTCGAAAGAATTATGGTAAGAATGTTTTTTTTAATTTATACGGCGGGTGCGGTTATTTTCTGCCGTTATAAAATCATCGAAGATTCCCTTCAAATCTTATAAGAATATTTTCAAAGAAAATATTTTATAAATATATGACTCTTAAATTATTTCAAAATAGAATGAGATATTTCTCTAAAAAGAGTTTTGATTTCATCTATGTCAACATCCATTGATGGATTTTACTCTTATTTGAAGATGATTTATTATGATACAAAACTTCTATATTGTATTGAAGGTTTTGTGATATATTTGACTGTGGATGTTCTATTTTTATACCATTCATAGTTTATGGTGAAAGTATTGACATTTTGTATGCTAGTTTTAATATGAATTTTTATGTTATGTTTAAACCTTTTCATATGAAAATGCATAGGACTTAATATGTGACAGGTGGATCCCGCTACAGCTCCTCGATGTATCGGTATGTCTCATGAGACAAACTAGTGTCTTGTCACAAGGCCTTTGCAAAATCTTATTCGTAGTTTGGGCACGAGGCTTTGGCTATGTGGTTATGACAGTCTGGCATTATGCATTCCATCGTTATGAAAGTGGTTATTGATATTGCATGTGATTATTCGATTAGTAGAATATCCATGTGAAGAAGTAAATGGAATTATTTCATTTTATTTTTTCCATATTATGTTTAAGTTCAAGTTTAAAAGGATTTTTTTTAGTTATACATTGTCTTAAATGTTTATTCTTATTTATGAAAGTTTTCGCTATATTGTTATGCTTACTGGGCATTTGAGCTCACCCCTTTTCTATGTTTTATTTTTCCCAGGAAGTGAAGAAGTAAATTTTGAATGACCTGCAGGGATATTATGAGGGGATAACAGTGTGGATTATGGAGACAATATGTTGTTGTATTAGTTTTTCACTTCAAGATGTAATGTAAAACATTATGAATATATCTAGTGTTTCCAAGGCTACTAAACCAATCGGTCTTTCAGGATTTGATCTTTCTTGTGATCATGCCAATGTTATGTAATAATGTACCGACTCTGGGTAACTAGGGTCGGGGCGTTACAGTTGGTATCAGATGAAGTTTAGTACAAACCTTGGTAGCTAGATTTAGATAAACTCTAATTAGAGCACGTACACCTAAGATGAGCATTGAGGATTCGTATAGAAGAACTTCTTAGAATTTTGGTATTGTAGAGATTTTGTGAGTTTTCCGAGCAATACATCCATGTCTGGATACGAGCAGATAAAGGCGGCTCTGGAACAGATGTACCTAAGGGTAAAACCCGAAAACACCGCTTTGAGCTAGAATCGAATGGGAACTGGTGCACGACAACGGGCCTTCCTGCACTCTTGGTTACGACACTCCTGGGGGATATGCTTAGGATAACTCTCATTTTATTTACAAATCATTATGAAGGGTTTATGAGTTTATAATTCCTCAAAGAAAAAATTCTTATGATTATGGATTATATCCATAAATAGTTCAATTTATGTAAAGTGTTTTATAAGTATAGGATTATGTATTTTGATTCACAAACAGATCTAGTTTATGCCATTGTTTAAAAATGGCTCCTAGTGGAAGAAATGGAAACTGAATCAATGCATGCACTCCATGTCGGGATTTCCCTCCTGCCCAAGATAATTATAATGGAGCTGGTGATGCATCTGGTGCCGATCAGTTAATCACCATACTGTGACAACTCACTCAGGTTACGAATAATAACCTTACCCATATGGAGCACCCTGATCCGCAGCATGGAGGATCAATGTTAGTTCGATTAATGAGGAAACAACCACCAACGTTCAATGGGAGTACAAATCCCTTAGTAGCTGAGCAATGGATATTTTCCCTAGAGAAAATATTTCAGGCTTTGGAGAGTAGTGAAAGGGAAAAAGTTATCATGGCAGTTTACCGACTCACTGGAGATGCTGATCAATGGTGGTCATTGATTCAAAATACGAAGGAAGATGGTGAAGTTTCAAATATTGAATGTAGGGAGTTCAAAGATCTGTTTTTAGAAAAATAATTTCCTCGTGACCATCGAGCAGATATGGAATGGCAATTTCTGAGTCTGAGACAAAAGGAGGATGAGAATGTCACAATGTATGAGGCTAACATTACAAGGTTATCAAGGTATGATGGAGATTATATACATAACCCAATAATTAAGATTGATCGTTTCTTTGATGGGTTAAAACCATTTCTCTGTCGAGCATTAGTCTCACAATCCTTTTCATCGTACGAAGACATTGTCTATTGTGCTATCAAGACCGAAAATGAATTCTATAAGTCTTATGACTTTAAAGAAAAGAAAGAGAAGAAGAGACCTACTGATCAATCTGGGAATGGAAACAAGGGGAAGAAGGGAAAGGTTGAATATCCATCCTATGGTAAATGTGGGAAAAAACACCACGGTACATTCTTGTAGGTAATGGGAGTCTGTTACAATTGTGGTGAAAAATGCCACCAAGCTCGTGATTGCAAGGGGAAGAAGGAAGCTACCAATGTTCAGTGCTACAATTGCATGGAGATGGGGAATTATGCAAATGAATGTCCTAAGCGTCAGGAGAACTTAACTTAGAAAATTCCAAGGGATCAAGGCCAAGCTTATGCTATCACTACTGCTGAGGTAGGAGCTCCGAAAGACATGGTGGCAGGTAATTTAATGGATTCCTCAAGTTTAGCAAATGAATTATTTGATTTTGGATCTTCGCATTGTTTCATATCATCCCAGTTTGCTAAGAAAATTAGATATTTCCAATTTGATTTAACAAGGGAGTTGTCAGTTAAAACTCCTAAGGGAAGTATCATTGCAACAAAGTTTTCTGAATCAGTCCCCATTAGAGCACATAAATGTTTCTTATCTGCCGATCTCGTCATCATACCTATGATTGAGTTTGATATAATCCTCGGTATGGACTGGCTTTCGTACTATGATGCGAAGATTTATTGTAAGAAGAAATATGTTACGATTCTTGATGATGATGATAAGGAACACCTTATCTGTAGAGAAAATTCGTCACCACCTAATTCTTATTTAGATCCACCCCCAATAGCTCAACTAAATTCAATTATTGGGGAGGAAGAGAATGAAATAATTGTGGGAGAGGAAAGGAATGTTCAAATAGAAGATGTACATGTTTTGAAAGAATTTGTAGATGAATTTCCAGAAGATTTACCTGGACATCCTCCAGAATGAGATGTTTAGTTTTCCATTGATTTAATTCATGGATCAAGGCCTATATCAAAGACCCCTTATAGAATGGTCACTGTAGAATTAGTTGAACTAAAGAAAGAACTAGAGTAATTGAGTAATAATAGATTTATTCTCCCTAGTGTTTCTCCAGGGGGAGCCCCAGTTATTTTTGTAAAAAAAAAGACAGATCTATGAGGTTTTGTATCGACTACAGGGAGATCAAAGCTATAACAATAAAGAACAAGTATCCCCTACCACGCATTGATGATTTATTTGACAAACTGCATGGAGCTCAAAACTTTTCAAAGATTGATCTTTGATCTGGATACTATAAGTTGTGTGTGAAGAAGGAAGACATTCTGAGGATAGCATTTCGAACCAGGTACGGGCATTACGAGTTTACTGTAATGCCTTTTGGATTGACTAATGCACACTCTGTATTCATGGATCTGATTAATAGAGTTTTCAAGGAGTATCTCGATGAATTTTTGGTGGTATTTATTGATGATATCTTAGTATACTCCAAAAGCTATGAAGATCATGAAAATCACTCGCACATTATCTTGAAGACTCTGAGAAGGCATGAATTATATGGGAAGTTTAGCAAGTGTGAATTCTGGCTTCAGGAGATTTCATTTCTTGGCCATATTGTCTCTAAAGATGGAATCTTTGTTGATCCTTCTAAGACCAAGGCAATCCAAGAATGGCCAGCACCTACGAGTATAACTGTGGTATGTAGTTTTATTGGTTTGGCAGGTAATTATCGACGTTTCGTCCAGAATTATTCCCGATTGGATAACCCATTAACGAAGCTCACACGTAAAGGGGTTAAATTTGTTTGGAAAAAATAGCGTGAAGAATGCTTTGAAGAACAGAAGAGAAGGTTAGTCAATGCTCTTATTTTGACTCTACCATCGGGGAATGATGGGTTTGTTATTTATAGTGATGCATCGAAGAAAGGACTTCGTTGTGTCCTTATGAAGAATGATAGGTTTATTGCCTATGCATCACAACAGTTGAAAATTTATGAACAAAACTATCCTACTCATGATCTCGAGTTAGTAGATGTGATCTTTGCTTTGATGATTTGGAGGCACTACCTCTATGGTGAAAATGTGAGATTTATACTGATCACAAGAGTTTGAAGTATATTTTCTCACAAAAAGAACTCAAAATGAGGCAAAGGATATGGCTTGATTTACTCAAGGATTATGATTGCATGATACATTACCACATGGGGAAAGCAAATAAGGTGGCAAATGCTTTGAACAGTAATGATCATGGATTTTTGAACAATATGAGAATTGAAAGGGATCCAATTTTCATGGATCTAGTGAAGATGGACATGGGAATAACCAGGGAAGTACAGACATCAATGCTTTTTCAAATGGTTTCCAAACCATCTTTACTAGAAAGGATTAAGAGTTCTCAGACTGAGGATGAAAAATTTCAAAAGAAGATTAAAGCTGTGAATGATGGGAGACTGAGAGACTTTGTGTATGAAGATGGAATTTTGAAATTCGGGAACAGACTTTGTGTTCCTGATATACCTGATCTAAAAAGGGAATTGATGGATGATACTCATAGTTCCAATTTCTCTATACACCCTGGGAGCACCAAAATGTATATATATTTTAAGGAACATTTTTGGTGGGGAAATATGATGAGGGAGATTGATGATTTTGTTTCAAGATGTATGGTTTGTCAACAAGTGAAAGCTAGAAGGAAACACCCTGTAGGAGTCATGCAACCTCTTCCCATACCGGAGTGGAAATGGGACAATATTACGATGGACTTCGTCATGGGGCTACCAAAGACACCTAGAGAAATGATGAAATAAGGGTTATTGTTGATCCTCTTACCAAGTCAGCACATTTTCTTGCTATAAGAGAAGATCTACCCCTGGAACGTCTAGAAAGACTATATATTAATGAAGTTGTGAGACTTAATGGAGTACCCCTATCGATTGTTTCGGATCGCGATCCCCGTTTTACTTCAAGATTCTAGAAGAGTCTTCAGAATTCCCTAGATACTGAACTTCATTTGAGCACTGCCTACCACCCTCAGACAGACGGGCAATCAGAACGGACTATTGAATCCTTAGAAGACATGTTGAGATCCTGCTCACTTGACTTTCAGGGTATGTGGGATCAATATTTACCTTTGGTAGAATTTTCCTATAATAATAGCTTCCATTCGAGTATTCAAATAGAACCATATGAAGGGTTATACGGAAAGAGATGTCGCACACCAACCTATTGGGATGAAGTTGGTGAAATAAAATTTGTAGGTCTAGAACTGGTGGAGGAAATGATAGAAAATGTGATGGTAATCCAAAATCACATCAAAGCAGCTCAAAGTAGGCAGAAGAGCTATGCCGATAATCGAAGGAAGGATTTGGAATTTCAAGTCAGTGATCATGTTTTCATGATGGTATCTCCATGGAAGGGAGTCATACGTTTTGGTAAGAAAGGTTAATTGAGTCCCAGGTACATCGGACCTTTCGAAATTCTAGAACTAATTGGGGCTGTAGATTACCTATTGGCAATGCCGCCAAGTCTCTTCAAAGTTCACGATGTGTTCCACGTATCTCTGTTGAGGAAATACATTCCTGACCCAACGCATGTACTCACCTATGAGGAGTTAGAACTGGAAACCGATATGTCTTATTGCGAAGAGCCCGTCAGGATTCTTGATACGAGAGAACAAGTACTGAGAAACAGGATGATGCGTCTGGTAAAAGTTTTGTGGAGAAACCATAAGATGGAAGAGGCAACGTGGGAACCCGAGGAACTTATGATAAAGAACCACCAGAGTCTTTTTATGTGATAAGTATTCTAGAAATTTCAAGGATGAAATTATTTGAAGGAGGGGATAATTTAACACCCCAAGCTTCTACGGTACGCTTCTCTTTGAATAATATGATAGCGTGTGTTGTACGCAACACCGAGTTCTAACACACCATAACCAATCAAACTAGCCGTTATGAATAGTAATACCTAATTTTTGAAATTATATATATTTTATATTTCAAAATGGACTTCATTTTTTGATTTGGAATATTGAATTTAGCCTAAGGTGAAATTTTGGTACTTTTCGGATAACTTTAATATTTTGATGAATAGTGAAAATAACTAAATTTTAATTAAAAACAACTTTTTTAATCGAAATAATTTTTATTGATAAATTATGAATTTGAGTGGTTTTAAAGTATATTTATAATATATTTTTACCATTTAATATAATGTTGGTCATTGGACATAATTTTACAATTAAACCGGACATAAACAAGTGTCAATCTTTTGATAGTTATTATCTCTTAAAAACACACTTTTTGTTTTAACAACGGGAATTAATTTTAAATTTATTTCTGCTACTTCTGTGTTTTGAATTTGGAAAAATGTATTCCATATTTGGAATCAGGATCTTTAAATTGTGTAGATAGGTATCTTTTATTTTTAGACATTTTGAATAATTACTTCGGTAAATATTTTATTTACCATGTTAAGGGTAAATCCGGTAAATAAGGGTTAAAAAATAATATTATAATAATAGAAAATTACCCTAAAACGTGTCCTAGCATAATTGGATGATACATGGTAGACCATAGGCATCTTTGGGTCGATTTTGGGACCCCATGGAGCCACTTGTAGGTGATAGGGACACTTAACATTAATTAAGTTAAAATAAGTACAAAAATGACATAAGTATATATCTTTTAGAAAAAAAATTTTTACATAAGGATATATATGTTGGATTTTCGACTATAAATATTCATTAGAATTATATAATGATTTCTACATAATGATATTTTATTTATAATTTTTATACTTTAAATAAGTTAATTTATTTATGACATAATTATGATGCAGTAATTACCATAATAGTGACAAATTAAAATAATTGATATCATAAATACCCAAATAAATATAATTTGAGAATTTTAATGAATTAAAATAATTATAAAGGATAATATGATATATTAGGATTTATTTAATTATCTTTTTTCAAAGTAATAATTTTTTTATGAGTTTCACAAAAATCAACTATTGAATAGTGTCAAAATTGATATAAAAGAGTTTTTAAAACAAATATTATATTATTAATTGATATTAAATTCCTAAAAATCTACGGTTCGTCCAAGTGATATATATCATGATATTTGTATCATTAATGGACCACTTGGGTGTCGTTTGGATGTATATAGTAAGTTTATTAACCATATAATATAAAAATACAAAGAGTCATTGTAAAAGTGAAACTAATTAACTTAGAGTTAATACATAAAGATAAGGTTAATATAAGTACCCAAACCTGTCTAAATTCTATTGGTTGAATGGTTTTCGACCTATCCCCACCTTAACATTTATGTAATAAACTTTTGATCCATTAGAAACCGAATATGAATTTATTATAAATTAATATTTCTATATTTTCCAAAGGTGCCCCTCACCCCTCTTATAAAAGGGCACTCCTTCTCATGTATTCACACCTTCAAATCCTTTTGGATTGGCCAAAATCTGCCCAAATACTCTACCAAAATTCATCACTACAACCTAGAGGCCTTACTTCAATCAGAAATCCAACCTAAGGAGCCCTTTTGAACAAATCAAAAGGAAGAACCCGAAGAAGAGGTAATGATTTCACCACCCATTTCCAAGATCCTTTCTTCTTCCAATTCTTCTTCCTTTGTTGTTACCATTCTAAAATAATGACTCCAGTATCATATATATACTGTGATGTTATTATAAATATGGTACAACCATATTCAGTATTCTATCCACCCTTTGAATAACATGTCACCATATGTGCGTACGTACGACGTACCGTCTCCACGTCGTGGTGTAATTGTTATTCAATATATTATTATTTGGATGGGTATAATAATGATGTTTAACTCATTTAAATAATAAATATAACATGTTAAAGATTCTTTATATATGATATACCATCCATTTATATATTATTTTACTATCAAAAGAATGATATTGTCGCTCGTGTGTACGTACGACTACCGTCTCCACGACCGCAATGAGATTCATTCTCCATCGTATCCATTCAAGTATAATTATCATTTTATGATTTAAAAATGATGTTTAAGGACTTGATATCATTCTGTATATGAATAATATACAACCTATCCAGGAAAAACATGGATTATGTAACAAAACATATAAAATAAGATGAGTAAGTTAACACCCAAAACGACGATAATACTAAGATATTATTAACAAATCAATGTTAAAAGATCATATATGATGTCATATGAATGTATATGATTCATGTATAATTTGATAACAATTATTTCACCATTATAAATTATGTTAACCTACCTTCAACCAAGGAAAAGTACAAGGTAAGGGTTTATTTCACAATCTCATCATTATCCGAGGTTGTTTATACGAAATAATCTACTGGGATCTCTTTATCATCCACTTCCATGTTTCTTAAAAATGTATTTCAAAACATTTTTAATATTTACAAGAATATGGGTTATAGTCATTTATACCATTGTTTGACTTTTTATAAGTGGTTTATTGAGGAATGTTTCCGTCGTTTTCCAAACAAGTTGGTTTTTATGCTTTTCGACAGAATTAAGGTAAGAATGTTTTTTTAACTTATACGGCAGGTGCAGTTATTTTCCGCTCTTATAAAATCATCGAAACTTCCCTTACAATCTTATAAGAATATTTTCAATGAAAATGTTTTATAAATATATGTCTCTTAAATGATTTCAAAATAGAAAGAGATATTTCTCTAAAAAAAGTTTTGATTTCATCTATGTCAACATCCTTTGATGGATTTTACGCTTATTTTATGTTGATTTATTACGATACAAAACATCTATATTGTATTGAAGTTTTTGAGATATGTTTGACTGTGGATGTGCTATTTTTACACAATTCATAGTTTATGGTGAAAGTATTGACATTTTGTATGCTAGTTTTAATACGAATGTTTATGTTATGTTTAATCCTTTTCATATGGGAATGCATTGGACTTAATATGTGACGGGTGGAGCCCGCTATAGCTCCTCGATGCATCGGTAGGTCTCATGAGACAAACTAGTGTCTTAGAATAAGGCCTTGGCAAAATCTTATTCGTTGACTTGGCACGAGGCCTTGGCTATGTGGTTATGACAGTCTGGCATTATGCATTCCATCATTTGAAAGTGGTTATTGATATTGCATGTGATTTTTCTATTAGTAGAATATCCATGTGAAGAGGTAAATGGCATTATTTAATTTTATTTTTGCCATATTATGTTTAAGTTCAAGTTTAAAAGGATTTTTTTAGTTATACATTTCCTTAAATGTTTATTCTTATTTATGAAAGTTTCCGCTATATTGTTATCCTTACTGGGCATTTGAGCTCACCCCTTTTCTATGTTTTATTTTTCCCCGGAAGTGAAGAAGTAAATTATGAATGAACTACGGGGATATTATGAGGGGATAATAGTGTGGATTATGGAGACAATATGTTGTTGTAGAAGTTTTTCACTTCATGATGTAATGTAAAACTTGATGAATATATCGAGTGTTTCCAAGGCTATGAAACCAATCGGTCTTTCGAGATTTGATATTTCTAGTGATCATGCCAATTTTATGTAATAATGCACCGACTCTGGGTAACTGGGGTCAGGGTGTTACAATAAGGGAAAAATGTTTTACATAAATCCCTCAAAATTTCACATAGTTTTCATATCCAATTTCATTTTGAAATTTAGAGAAATGAAAAAATATGTATTAAATTATAAAATTATAATTTAATTATATTTTAAAACCATTTAATAGGATGATCATTATATATAAATAAATTAGAAAAAAGTGTTTTTGAAACACAATGCAGTATTTGTCACTATTCATTAAAATATGAATTTTATTAGAAAAATAACAAAATGTCAACCAATGTATGTTTTGATTTCCATCTTCTAAGGAAGAAGTTTTTTTCTAATATAACCTACATAACTATCAAAAACATGATTTAATATTGGTTATCCATAAAAGGTGGTAAAATGCAATTTTAGAATTATACTCTTGTTATCCGTAAAATTGAATTTGATTTATATCATATATATAGAATACATGGTATGGATTTTAAAAATTATATTGAATATAAATATCATTAATATAATCCAAAAATAATTACTAAACTATTTTATAAAAATAATTATTTACATTTCAAATATTTTTTAGAAAAATTAATTCTGTTATATTCAATTGGGTTTTAGGTTCATTTCATGTTAATTTGGTAACGAAGGAATCATTATATAAACATGTATTTATAATATTTTCATAATTATGTTATGAATGTAGAGTTCATCAATTCCTACAGCTAGTAGATAACTACTATATTAGGATAATAATATAAATAATGTAATATTTTTCTGTATAACTCTATATTGTGTGCTACAATCTAAATCATAAATATTAACAGATATGAAAATGTTATATTATATAATTACCCTTTATGATTCACAAAAAATGGAACAAATTTAAGAAAATGGATTATAAGTTATATATATATCAATAAAATATATCTTGGAGAATTGTATAGGATGTTTTTGGCCTTATGTTTAAGGTGTAGTCACTTATTAAAATTAATATTACATTAATAAATTTAATTATGATTAATCACATTCACTAAGTCTTCTGTCAAAAAAATTGTATTATTATACATTAAAAATTATGATTATTCAAAATATAGAAAATATTTTACCAATTCTAAATATATAAGTGACATAAATTATTTAAAAACTCATCTCACAAGTGAGGCGACAATGCATATTTTTAATGTAAAAACATCCAATGTATTTAAATGTTTTGTATAATAAATTTCAATGTGGAATTCAATCCAATTAAAAAAATTTAATTGAAAAAAATTTTGATATAATTAATCCTTAAAAACAATTATGAATATAATTTAACATTATAAATAAATTATATGAAAAAGCTATTTTGAACTTAAATTCTATATTTTTATCTATTCATTAAGAAATGAAATGTTCCAATATAATATAAAAAATTCACAAAAAACCAATTTTGATTTTTTTACATCAATATAGAAGTTTTTGTTGGACATAATAAAAATGAAAAATTTTCAATATTCATATTTACAATTTTTTCTCCCTTAAAAGGTAGAAAATTTACTTTTATAAAAATATAGGTTTTTATGTGTAAACTGGAGTTTGTTCATATATTATTCCTATAAAACCTAATCGATGAATGTCAAAATTATATGGTTTAATATATAACATATATATTTAATTAATATTATTCAATTATTTTGATTAATAGTATATATTAATATAAAACTCTTTTTGAAACAAAAAAAAATAATATTTCATTTTAAATCTATTTGGTTAATAATTTCATATTTCATTAATAAGTAACCACTAATTTTATTTTTTAATTATAAAAACCATTAATTTTTATAATTTATTCAATAATATTCATATTGCCTCATTTATATCATATTATATTAAATAATAATATTTTAATAATATGTTATTGTTTGGTAAAATTGTCCATGCATGTAATTTTTGACATGAATGAATGTACCTTTTGCTAGTAAATCATGCTAAGATGGAGTTTATTTTATTGAAATATATAGAATATATATATTATTGTATCAGAATATTATATTCCCTTACACACATGGTGTCGTATGTCATTCATGTTATAAAAAAAAAGGTTCATAGTTTAGAACATCGGGTTGCAACATTCTAGTCACCTTATTTAAATTTTTTCCTCGCTATTTAAAGATGATCATAGTGTTATATTGTTTTATATTTTGTATATTTAATTCCCACATCATGAGAGGGATCAATAGAACATCCTCCAGAAAAGAGATAATGGGATGTGTAGAGTTCACATGGAGTAACACATAACTAGTATCTATGTATGAGAACATTACTGGAAATTAGAGATACATACATAGAGTAAAAGTTAAGGTATTTATAAAGAGTGATTGTGGTCATAAATCAGAAAAAGATTAACGCCCAATAGAATATTTAGGGCCTCAAAGCCATTAATTTTTGATGATTTAGAAGTCCATCAGTTTATCAAAAAACAAGCTATTATGAAAATATTTTTAGGATAATTTTCCTAATTTGGAAGAATTTATTTACTTTATATGTACAAATATAGGATATATTTTTAAAAATATAATTTCATCATGTGGTTTTTCATCTATCTATTTTACAATTTACTAAATAATTTATTATTCCATGAAGAAAAAAATAGATTCTTAATATATTTTATGTTCAATAAAATAATGAAATGTTTAACTAATTCACATTAAATATATATCAAAACCAATATGTTTAATAGAATAATCTCTTAATATTAAGTGATATGACTTGTTTATCATTAAAATATTTTATTCAAATTACATAACTAAAAACATTGATAAATTAACTCAATCATTTAATAGATTAGGGGTTTTTGTGAAACCCATATCATCATTCTTCCAAGGGTTCACAACACGCATCATTCAATATTTGATTGGTTGTCACTCAGATTATCGATGGGATTTTTTTACAACCAAATAAAAATTATATTCAAAATAAATTTGATGTACATACTTGAAAAAGTTTAATAACTAAATATTCCTTTAAAATGGGGTGTAATAAAACTAAACAATTACTATTTAGTCCATTTATTTCATACATCAATCCTTACATGATATAAGGATCATCCACTAATGGTGGCCATTGACATGGGTAACTACGAGGTTCCCCACATTAATGTAATTGAATCACAATTGGATCCATAGGATGAGGTTTCCTTTCCATCCACCATATTATTTATTTTTTCATTCAAATATTTTTATGTCCATATATCCGAAAAAGGAAACATTTCCTTTTTCAATTGAAACCATTTCACGGGTTTCTCCTTCTTCACTTCTCACATATTAGAAATGAAGACTTCATTTCCTTATGTTCTTCGCCACCAGAGCTCTTATAATTCTGCATCATTTTCTTATTGGGTGTGTTTAGAAGTGGTAATGGTATTTGTTGTTAATCAAATTTCATGAAAACAAATATTAAATAGACATTATAAACATAACACCGATCAAAAAATCATTTGGTTACTAATTTTCACCACCATTTCCTTTATATCCAATGAATAATTGAATCCTTAGGGTACCATCTGTTGAATAAAACTAGATATATAGCTTAATAACAATATTCGTAGTGATAAAAGAGTATAATTATTTGAAATATATCTTAATCAGGACATATTATTTTTCAATATAAAACACCATAGGTTTAAATAGGTTCATTTTTTGTCATTATTCATTCAAATTATTTATAATAGTTTATATATAAAATATGGATTATCCTATGAATATCCCACGTGTGCATCAAACTAGGTGCGTAATTAGTCCTATTATCGTACACAATGTTACCTCAATTTGGCAGCAAAACACCTACTCATATTTATTACTCCATGGAAGATCTATGGTAGAACGACATGAACATGCAGTATCTATTTGTGGATATATTGCTTAAAATACCCACACAATCTCTACCTTACCAAAAATATTGGATTATATACTATACATATACTCAAATTCTAACTATGGGTTATTTTTTATAACTATTGATTTTCTGAATCTGGTTCCAAAGGAAATTAAAAAATTTCATATGATACTGACTATAACACCCCATTCCGAGATAGAATGATCTCAATGTCCATTTTTAATTACACATTCACGAATACAAGCTATGATATCCCTATGTTTTGATGAGTTTACTAGTCTTGGTAAACCGGATACATATTTGAGAAAACAATAGATTTTGGAAAACTTGTTTTTTTAATCTTACTCAGTAAAAAACATAGATGAAATATTTTTTTCATATAGTAAATAAAAAAATATCATTTGTAGTATTCTCCACGGATTCATAGAGATGAATTTTAATAAGGTTTAGTTAAAATGATCAATGAAGGAAAACCATAGTGGAATATATAATGAATAAATGAGAATAATTATTATGACATTTTAAATAACTGAAAAAACATGCCCTATAATCAAATAAAAGGGGGATTTACATAAAACTATGGCATCGTAATAAATAGAAATAAATTCCATTTAAATAACTAGATAAGGAAAAATAAATTTGAAAATCTATGTAACTAAAAACTATTCCATTTAATTAGATAACTAAAATTACATGTATCAATAGATTTGTAGAAAAAAATATTTGGGGTTAATAATAACTGAAAGTAATATGAGGGAAATGATTTCTTAATGTATTTCTTTCCAAAGAATAATTAAATATATACCTTCAAGACCATTCACACGATGGTTTGAAACTAAATATTGAGATCTTTTTAATCTCTGCAGATTAATTTTTTCAAGTGCACATATCGATGCATTGAGGGGCTATATAACGTATGGGGATCACCACTCATTAACATTCCAAATCATTAAACACGATGAATAATAAATTAAATAATACACCTTATCAAATATCATCTTTGAATGAAGAATATATTTTTATCAATAAGTCATGAGTTAATCAAATAACAATCTATGTGAACACCATTTTTAAAATGATATACAATTATAGAAATATTAATTATCACTGTATAAGATCATGGGTGTTAATGTAAATTCTTAACAAAAATGAATAAAGTAATATGATTTTTTATATATATTTTAAAATTTTCAAAAGGAAATTAGATTTCAAGGATATTCATCAATAAGGTCCATGGGGGAATAATATTCAGACATTCAAAATTGTTCAATAACACTTTAAAACATTTAAAACGTAATACAAATGAGGGTATGAAATTAAAAGAAACATAGAATATCCTAAGAATATTTATATTTATGAAAATACCTTTCAAATGGAAGTACAAACGCCAAATTAATGAAAATAGGTACACAATTACAAATATAACTCAATGAAATGTAAATTTATATGAAAATATTTACCTTGAGTTTTAGTTCGTGTGAACTTCCTTTATAATACAATATAATAAAACAATGTTATTATTATACGTGATTCAGAAAAATTATCATGATTATCACTACATTTATTTCACTTCTTTTCATATGGTTTACAACGAATTAGAACATTAATCTTTTTAACAATTGTTTTGAAAAACATCGATTAATGCATCAGAAAAACATTGGTATGTAAAATGTGGTCAAATGGTTAATTATATAACATCTCCAGAATAATTATCATTTCATCCATATGATATCAATAAATTAATTACACATTTAAAAACAATCATTAAATATGGATATGAAAAATGGATCATTGTTATAATCTTGGAGGCGGTAGGCAATTCGTACACATGAGTAACGTTCTCATTTTTAAATGATCATTATGGAATGAATTTATGAAACACAATATTTCTCTAAAATGAATAATATATCATAAATAAAATATTATTTCAAAATACAAACTTATATGTATTATATTTATGATGTAAAAGGATTCATATCATGTCGTGGAGGCAATAGTCTACATGTCAACAAATCATGTTGTCACATTTTAATTATTTGATAGGGTAATGAATAATATTATATTCATTATATTTATGTAAATGTAGTAATTTAATGAATATAATATATGTGTAAAATATTTTTATTATGTTTATTGAAAACCATCCATTACATGTTCGATTTTTATTATGAATGAATCACATTTCTTTGACGTGGGAGTTGTCCGAGCATCCAAAAACGACGATATCATTTTTTAAACAAAATTGAATGTATAATGATATGTTTTATAAAAAAATTAATAAAAATGAATAATTAATAAATATATTATCAAACATATATAAATATAGTGTAAATTATAAATAACTCAATGAGATGAGGTAAAGGATGAACGAACAATAATCGATTCCTGATGTGGTAGTTCATCGTTCACATAAATAGTATGTTCATCACCAATTATATGGTGGTGTGTTTATGTGTTGAAATAACCATTAAAAAGATAAAAAAAATTAGATATATATCATATATTTTTAGTTATATGAGTATTATTTAAAAACATTTATTGGTTTTAAGGTGTAAATGAAAGAATGAAGATTATTTGAAAGCGTTACCACAAAAATTGGGTAACTCATTTTCATTTATACAAAAAGACTTCCTTTGAAGGATTTAGGCTCAAAGTGAGAATTCAAGGTAAATGTTATGTATTTTTCGAAATTACATGGGTATATCATGGCCAATCAAATGTGGTTTTAGAGGTGTCTGTAATTGGTAGTTGTGGAGGAATTTATAGTGAAGGAGGAGTTGAAAACTTGTAATATTATGAAAAAGGAATTATGCCCATGTTTTTCATGTTACTCATGGAACAAATAATGGAACCAATTCAAACTAAGGTATTTTATGGTCTATATATGTCTATAAAATTTTTCTTTTTTTATTTTATAGATCCTTGTGGGACTTATGGATAATGTTTTGTCACTTTTTACTCTTATTTAAACTAAAATCATTTTAATTAATTTTAATCACATTAACTAATATTTAGTTCATAAAATGTTTGTATTATTATACATTATAAATTATTATTATTATAGACAGGGAATCATTCTTTCAAAATTCCAATCATATAAGTGGAAGAAAGAAGATTTTAAAACTCATTCTACACGCGTGACAACAGTACAAGATTTTAACGTAAAAATTCCTGAAATATTGCTATGATTTTTCAATGAATTTAAAATTTTAAAATGATTCAGATAATAATAACTATATTAATTGATAAAATTTGGAATAATGAAATGGTAAAACAAATTAAAAATACAATTTAACCTATAATCAATTAGATCAAAAATAATTTTTGAAATAAAATTCATTATTTATAACAATTCATTACAAAATTATATGTTTTAGAAAAGTATTTGAAATTCATAAATAGATGACTCTATTTATATGAGGATATATTTCTTCCTATAAAAACCATTTACACATATAATCTCGAGTCACTCTTATTTTTCAATGCCCGGGGTGCCCTGTGAAACTGACAATACATGCAAGCTTGATTATAATTAAAATACATGTTGAGTCTAAACTGGTGAAAATTCATTAGATCAATTTGTTCTTCATGATTTTGGGGTACTAGAAACTGAATTAGTGAACATAGTGAAGGTAGATTGTTTCATTAATGTAGTGAGCTTTGTGAAGATAGATTGTCTATGAAGGTAGTGAGCTTCATTAAGGTAGTTTGTTCCATGATGGCAATGGTGTTCCATGAAGGAGTGAGATTCATGGAGGAGCTTCATAAATGGAATTTTTTTAATATATTGTATTTACTGAATATTCATTTCATTTTGAATCAAATCAGGTATATAGTGCAATAAAAGTATCGTTCTAAGACATGGACAATTACATTAACTCCATTCCTATAAACTAACCTTCAATTCAATAAACTGAGTAAGACATATCTCAATGTAGTGAGAAAGGGGGATTAAATTGATGTTTTATGAGGTATGTAGTGTTCTATCCATAAAATATTATGAATATAGTTTTTCTATCATAGTGACTGTGTATGAATTTTTTAATTCCACAACTAGTGAAGATCAATGGATTTAGGTATGACTGACACACAATCGGTGAATGGAATATTATCTAGTCATTAGTGATGAACAATGAAAATTGTGGGGTTGTCCCGATAAATGTGAATTTTTTTTAATGAAACTAGAATATATCATATAGGATAATCTAATTCCTACAAATGTGGGAACATGATTCGACGTATTAGAAAAAAATGAACACATTTATTCACCTCATAATTCTCAATGTGATTTAGGGAACAAGAACCAGTATTAGAACTATAATAATGTATTTTGGAAACTCTAAAATAAAGATATTATCTTTTAATAATTTATGTTACATTCTCGAGTGAATAGTTAATCATTTTTTGGATTAAGATATAGTAATCCTTGAGAATAAATCTATATCCACTATGGAAATTATGAACTGAAAAAATAAAGTGAAGAAAGAGTTGATGATGTTCATCTTATATAACGAAAAGGTTGTATTTATTTCACTATTACATTCTAAAAATTAATATATATCAGGCATTGAAGTTAAATTGGAGGTGTCTCGTCATTACAAATATTATAAGGACACCAATTATACCTCATGTAAATCCATATAACTATTTGACTAGGAGGTATGTGTTACAAACATTTAAACAAGTCCTCAAAATAATGATCTAGGCACATGTTGGGATATTTATCAACAAAATAATAAAATAAAATTTAAATTTAAATATTAATAAAATATCTGGATTATATTCCCGAAGAAATAGTTTCAAATTTTTTTTGAATCATTCATCGTATGTCACTAGAGATCACCATGCTCGATGGAGAAGGTTATTCTTTGGAAATATAATTTGAATGAAAAATTCATGAATGATTAAGTCGTTATAGAATGGTAGATTCCATTAATTAAAAAAAATAGATAACAAGAAAAATATTCATCAAAATATCTCAAATAAGTTAAATAGAATGAGGGAGTGAAAAATCGTCTTAATGAAATGATAATTCCATATTAAGGGGATTTGAAAAATCAAAATAATTTTAAGGCATTAAAATTTGATAAAATATCAATGAATATCAAGGAACATGACTCCATTCTTAATAATTTAGTTAATATTCATGAAGAAGATGTTGTTATATTTAATAATTCCTTTGATGAAAAAGGCGATTATGATTGATGATCAGAAAATCATCCTAAATTTGAAATCTCCAGATTTTGAAAAAAAAATGTTCAATATTGAGAATACATCTATAGTTACTTCACAGAATAAGGAAATATTTTATGTCTCTATTCAATTCTTTAGGGAGGATTCTAAATCTAAAAGACCTCCAACTCGTGATAATAAGATCTTGACATCTATTGATGTTCTATCTCAAGAAACTATGTTTAAAGAGGTACAATCCAAAAAAACCTATAGTAATTACTCTAAATACTTTTTCATGATGATTATAGGATGTATTAAAAATACTAGATAGTTATGTATTAATACGTTATATTTCAGACCTACAACATTAACTAGGGTGGATATGAAAAATGGTGTATAATTTCATTTCCCATAGAGAGATCAACAAGTCATAAATAATAACCAACAACCTCATACCAGATACCCAAAGCAATTATTATTTCTGTGTCAATGTTGGTGTCGCAACAGATTTAGTAATTTTTTATTTAATTGATTTTAAAATCCACAAAATGTGAAATAACAAAAAAGACAATATAATGGGAGAGGAATATGTAGATAAAGATTAAAAATCAACATTTATAGAAGCATATCTGTACTAAATACTAAATTGGAAATCCTGATAACATCTGTGATGTGTGCGACATATGTGACATCAATGTTTTTACATTCCTCTCTTAACAATCATTTTTTTATAAGTGAAGTGGTCCAAAAATTATAGAAATTTATGAAGAATCTTCATTGTGGGGGGGAGGGGGAATTAGATGAATATTATGAACCCAAATTCTCCCATGAAGATCTCTTATAAGTATGTTGAGAAGGATTTGAATTTTAAATCCAAAATGACCAATGGTAGCTTATCCAAAACAAATACAAAGTGGGATGACACAAAAAAATGAAACCATATGTAAGATGTAAACTATAAACAATATTTCCAAATGACATGTTAGTAATTTGTCCAGAATATTTGGAAATAATGAGGAAACTTGAAGATTAACAATCTATGGTTGGTGAAAATATAAATGAATAGATTAATCATTTTGAATTCAATGATCATGATAGTTCAAAAATGAGTCTCATGTGTCATAGAAGTCCTATGTTAGGTGTGTATGAAATATGATCACATTTGAAAAGGTTGTTTTACCTTATTACAAAAACAAGTTCAAATCCATGAGAGGATTAATAATGTATCATCGATGAATATTATTAATAAGAAATATTTTCCACACAAAGTGGAAAATCAAGTGAATAGATACATGAAGCCTCAAATTTAATCATAAAATATTTTCCAATTTCCATGCATATGTTTTATAGTAAATGGAACAACCAGGTTGAAATGAATATATCAACGGTGAAGTTGAAATCGATGTATCAAGGAGGATAATCCTCATTTCCATAATCTTTGGTTTATTTTATTTATTTTTTTAATGCATGAAATTGAAGGTGAATTAAGTTTCCAATGGAAGAGACTAAGAAGATGATTGAGATATCAATTAATATTTTACATGCTAGGGAATTCAACATCTTTGAATGAATCTTGAATTCATTATTCAAAAATATATATATTGAAGGATCATTTCATGATTAACATTTTGATTTTCTATTTAGGAAAATTTTTATAATGAATGTACCATCATGTCTTGATATTATTTATGGTATCCTAGAGAACAAGTGTTTAATAAAATTATCATTGGATGTGTTTTGATTGTTTTCCAATGTGGACAATCACAATTAGAAGATCATTATTTGTTATTATCCACACAAAAAATTCACAGAATTTATTCATGATGATATTCACTATTATTAATATAATAAAAAGTGTTTCCATTTAGGTGGAGAACAAATGATGAATGATGAAGAAGATTCCAGTGTCCTTATTTGAATTCTTATCAATCCGTATTTTTAGGGAAATTTCATAACAATCAGGTCATTGGAAAAGTATATTCCATGGATTCGAGAAATATTCAAATGAAGAGGGATTTTATGTTGATGAAAATTTTCCTCCAATATTATGACTAGAGTGATTAGTTTTTTTACTTTATATATGAGTTAAAAAGTTATTATATCTATTATATGTATGTCAAAATTGTCTATTTTGAACAACCAGTGGAATTGTTGAATGGAAATGATGATTTAATGGAATGATGATTTAAAAAGAAAATATATGGTCTGATGAAAGAACCACAAACATGGTATTATCTTATTGATTCACTTCCGAATATACTGGAATTCCAAATAGTAGTTGAGGACTAAAATCTCAATGTATATGGTTCTAATGAATATAAATTTATTTGGTTATTATACATAGATGATATTATATTTTGTAGAATATGATATTGATCGTAATTTTAATTTTATAATCACATGAAATTAGAATTTGAAATATCAGTAATTGGTGAACTCACATAATTCATGGGGATTCAAGTGATTTATAGGAAATACTACACCTTTATTTCTTAGGAAATGTATGTTAGTATGTTTCCAAATAAATTCAATATGCAAGACTCTAAACCAATGTCGAATCAAATTGTTGATGAATAAAACATATTAAATATGAGAAGGGAACTTCTACAGATCCCTCCATGTACAATAGAATCATTGTAATATTACTATACATAACATCAACTCAACAATATATTGTCTTGTTCACATGCATTGTGCACACATTCAAAGTAATCTGAATGTACAACACAAGGCAATATTTAATAAAGTCGATAGATACATTCAAGAAATTCACAATTATATCATTGACATTACTGTTGGAAAAGATAATGAACTATATACAGTTTTTTGCTGAATGGGAAGGATATGTGGTAGATAGAATGTCTAGAAGTGGTGGAGAATTTGATATTATGATGAAATGTGTGGAATGGTTGAGTGGGAAAATTAATGTACATCATTTAGTACTATTAACGATGATTATATCTGCAGCACAATAGCTTGTACTCGGAAACATTTGAGGAAAAAACAACTGGATTATATTGGTGATGTGGTGAAACATCCATTGGTGATTCAAAATATTAACTATAGTGCAATTGATCTTATGAATAATCATTTTCAAAATTATAATATGATGCACATTGAAATAAGATATCACTTAATCAATGAAAAAGATTAATATGGAATAATTAAATGGATCATGCTTAAAGTGATGATAATTTGGCTGACATACTACGAATGATATTGTCAAAACATGTGTTAGGGAAGAATATGTTGAACCATAGTGTTCAACCACCTCCCAATTTGCATGGATATTATGAGGGATCCCCTCAACTTTTTTTTAATAACTGTTTTAATCTGTTTTGTAATGTGTTGCAGGTTCATGTGAGTGATAAAATCCAGCGGGAGTAGGTTTTGAGATGTATAAGACAAAATCATACTCTTTGTATTTTTTGAAAAAGGTTGAGATGGATAAATAGTGAAAATAAACGAGTTCAAAAAATGATGAAAATGAGTTTTGAAGGGGGAGAATGAGAGATTGAGAATGGATTATTCATTTCAGTTTTATGTGGAAACAGTCAGATATTAACTTGAAAATATTTAAGCAATTCAATGCATGAGATCCCAATACATAAAATCCCTATTTTTTTACATAAAATATATTTCTTATGTATATAGTGGTTTTTTTATTTTTTATTACTCACATATCAGGTTTTGATTATGGATGGTTCACCATTGAATTTATCTGTAGATTTCCAAAAAACAAAAAGGGTGATATTGTTCGGACCATGGTTTTTATATTTTAGAAATGGAGTACAGATTGTATTTACTTTAAATCCTAACTTGGAATATTAGGTATGTTTCAATGTAAGGGATCTTATAGTTCATGATGACAATATCATTTAAGGTGTGTTCATTTCTGAATGTTTACCAAATTTTTGGGGTCCAAAATATAAAATATGGATTTCATCATGAAAAGTGGATTTCCTTGAAGGCATTATGAAAATATGGAAAAGGACTGAGTTTGGTGATGATGGTATTTTTGAATTGTATTTTTTTATTTATAACATAAATTTTATAGTGATCTACACTACAATAGAAAGCATCACGAACAATGAAGAATTGGAGCAATATGAATGGTGATAGTGATCACTATGTTTTCTAGAAATTGAGATTCATGGTGCATGATGGATTGAAATAAATATCTCTGTTTACAAATTACATAATTAATGAATAATTTCTATGGTTCATCGCGACTAGGGAAGCACAATGATGATATTTTTGAAAGATCCAATAATCCACTATGAGGTCATGGAGCATCGTGAATAGACGAGCTTCTAAATACATGGCTACCCCTCCTCACTTCCCATTAACGGTTTCCATGGAAAATCAATAATAACTCTCATTTCACGAATCCATGGGAGTTTCATCCAACTAACATTATATGAAGGGATTCACATCATAAATTTCTATTTATCCTTCAATGATGCCAATAATTTTTATTAATGAGTGGTTCCAAATTATTGGGTATTCCCAAGTTATATAGAAATCCTTTAAAAGTTAGTAAATTCCATGATGGAAGTGAGCATCCTGATGTTAGTTTGTTCCATGAGGGTTGTGAGCATCGTGAAGGATGTTTGTTCCAGGAATGACATCGTGCTTCATGAAATAGTGAGCTTAAATAAGGAGATTCAAAAATAATATTTTTTAGACATCTTGTATTTATTGAATATTGACTTGTAATTACATAAAATTAGGTATAAAGTGAATGAAAAGTTTCATGATTTGTCATGGAAAATGTTTTTAATTCTAATCCACATATAGTGACCTTCATGTCAATAAATGTAGAAAAAATTATCTCCAAGCAGTGTACTACGTGGTGTTGACGTAGATTTTCTGAAGGCCATATTTTAATATCTGTAAAATATTTTAAAGGAAATGTTTTTGTCATTGAGAAACTGTGCATATACATTTGATTCCACAACTACTGAAGATTATTGGATCCAGGTATGACTGACACACTGTCAATGTATACTCATTAGACTAGCCCTTATTAGTGAACCAAGTAAAATAGTTTTATTTTTTCTCAACATGTGAATGATTGAACCATGATTGAATCCATCGATTACATTTTAATGTGTTCCTACTATTTTGGGAACATGATCTATCATGTTAGAAGAAAAAAACGGGTCCTTGTTTCACCCCTCCCCTCTCAGGGTGATTTGGGTTCCTATAATGAATTCATTTTCTATTTATGAAACCATAAATTTTAATAAGTTAGTCAATACTATTCATTAAGGCTGTATTATATACTATTAAATTAAATAATAACAATTTAATAATATATTATTGTTTTGTAAATTTCGGTCATGCGTGTAACGCAAGCCATCAATGAAGGTCGCTCTTGCAGGAAACACATGCTAAGTCATTGTAGTATGAATTGAAATATATAGATTTTTTTTTGAAATAGTAAATATATTATAATGTATCCCAATATTGTTTTACCAGATGATAATCGTGCCCATGTCATACATTCTATCAAATACAAGGTTCACAATTATGAATTTTTTTGGAGCTACACTATCCTGAAATTAATTAAATTATGTCTTCACAAATAAAACATGATCTTGATGAATTATTTTTTATATTTCTTATTTGGAAATATCACATTGTGAGAAGCTTTTGTAAAGAATAATTTAGAAAGGAGAGATTTATATGTTAAAATATCACTTGTACTACCATATAACAAGGTATCTTTGTAGGAGAACATTAGTTGAATAGAGGGATTTGTTCTTGGAGGAAAAGACTAAATATTTTTAGGGAGTGACTGAGGTCCTCGGTCACATACATGTGAATGATCAATAAAAATATGAGGGACTCATATCCTTAAATCAGTGATGATTTAGAAGGCCATTGGTTCCAAAAAATAATGTATTAGGACATCATTGTTTAAATATACTTTTCTTAGTGTGGAGATATTATTTTACTTCATATGTATACTTACATAAAATATGTATATAAACAAAATTTCAACATTTGTTCATTATTTGAAGTATTTTTCAATTCATTCATAAACTTATAACGATGAATGAAAAAAAACCTTTAAAAATGATTTTAAGGCCCACAAAAGAGTAGAATGTATGACTAGATTCCATTAACTATCTTCCATAACCAATATTGATAATAGATTAATAAATAATTCTCCAAAATGATTCTACTAGTTCATCAATATCAATTTATAATCAAATTGATAAACAAAAACCAATTAACAATTTACCTAGACATTGTGTAGGTCAGTTGTTAGTGTGAAACCATTATTGTCCCACGATGATGGGTTCAAGAAAAGTGTCATTTTTGATTTTATTAGTTGTCACCTGACTTATAGGTTATTCATTTCTACAAAAATTAATATAATTTCTAAAATAAATTTTATAGACATGCTTGAAATAATGTTTTTCGCTAAATATCATTTTGACAATAGTTTTCAATTCATCCTCTATTTATAACTATTTCATTCATATTTTTCCTAAATAAATCATTCAATGACCATATGATTATACTATAAAAGTAGTTATGGACTCAGGTAATTCTAGGAATCCCCACATTTAATGAAATGAACCACAACTGGATCCATAGGAAGAGTTTCATTTCCATACATCATACTCTTAGTTTTTCCCCAATAACCCTTTTATTTATGTCCTTATTTTCCACACATAAAACATTTCCTTATTTAATTGAGAAACATTACATGGTTTCTCCTTCCACAATACTCACAAGTTATAAATTGTTAATTTTTTTCATTATGACTTCTGCCACACAAGCTCTTATAATCCTCCAACCATCTCATCTTTGGTGTGTTTTAGAGTTTGTAATGGTATGTTTTGTTAATCATATTTTGGGAAAACATATTTAGCATAAACCCAGTGTCTTTCACATCTATCATCACATCATTTGGTTGGTGACTTCCCCACCATGTCTTCCCTGTACAATGTTAACATAATTCCTTCTGGTTCCATCCATTGACTAAAAGAAAAATTAATATCAATAGCAATAATTGTCTTAGTGAGAAAATCAAATAATTATCGATATGATATATAAATCATGAAAAATAATTTTCGAATCTAAAAAAACCTTAGGTTTAACCTTGATCAAATTTTTTTATTATAAAACTAATTTCATACTGAGGGTTAATAATGAAAACTTGTTTTATTTTAAGCATATCCGATGGAATTGTCAAACTAGGTGTGTAGTATGGTCAATTTTTGTGTACCAGGTTACCCCGAGTAAGTCTCGAAACACCTGGTCGAATTTATTAAACCTATGTAAAACTATTCCCAAAACATGTTCACATTTATTATCTAGATAGATATGTATTTATATAAAGACCCACATAGACACTATTTAACCCAAATTCATTTATTTTCATTTTTACATATCAATAAATTATGCTTTAGGGTTATTTTCTCTATTATATTTTTTCATATTCCTAGTTCCCGAATGATTCTACAAAATTTACATTGATACAAAATATAGTTACCCAATCCTATATAGATGATACACAGGTTATACTATATATTACATTATCATTATTATAAGGAATAAATTCCTAAATGACAAAAGTGTTTAGTAGTTTTTGTAAACCAGAAACATAAATGAAAAAATACACTAATTAAAAAAATATTTTTTTGATTCAAAAAAAATTAATTCAATGATAAAATTATTTCAAATAGAAAATAAATGCATATATTTTATAGTACACATAATTCATTCCATCAGAAATATACATAATAATGGTTATCTAAAATGATATGTAAGTGAAAAATGTAGAGAAATCAATAATGGATCAATGATAATAATTATTATAATATGGAAACTAATTGAAATAACATGATATATAATCAATAAAATGAGAGGGAGTCACATAAAAAATATAAAAAGGTAATAAATAGAAACACATTCCATTCATATAACAAGATAAGAGAAAATAAATATGGCTAGGTGAGAAGATAAAACACATGCCATTTAAATAATGAACTGACTATGAAATGTATCAATAGATTTGACAATGAAAAATATCATTGATGATTAAATACTAAAACCAATATGATGGGAATTTTTTCTTAGTGGAATTCATTTATAAGGCACATGAAAAACTATACCAACAATACCTTTGATAATATGGTTCAAAACAACCGATAGAATTCCGTTTAATTTCTGCAACTCATTTGTCTTTTGAGAACATATTGATGCATAGAGGTGCTATATAAATTGGGGGACCCCAAAAAATACTAGTACAAAACATTCCTCCTATAAAATAATAATATTAATGATATTCTTTATCAAATATCCAAATTGAATAAATAATAATAATTTATCAATAATTCCCCAATAAATAAAATAACTATTAAAGTTAACATCATATATAAAATGTTAAACATTTTAGGAAATAATAATATTCATTGTATAAGAATATAAATATAATATTATTTTTTCTATGAAAATTATTATAATAATGTGATTTCGTAAATTGAATGTTAATAATCTATACATGAAAAGATATTT
The DNA here is from genome assembly GCA_963277665.1 of Viscum album. Lineage (NCBI taxonomy): Eukaryota > Viridiplantae > Streptophyta > Magnoliopsida > Santalales > Viscaceae > Viscum > Viscum album. The sequence goes on along the minus strand of OY728152.1, from coordinate 858,042,395 downwards.
CAATGACAATCATTATGAACAATCTGGAGGAGAATAATATTTAAATACTCCAAAGTGACACATTCCGCATTAAAAAAATTAAATCATAATCCCATAGATGGTACTATATTAAATAAAACATATAATATCATGATAATAAGTATTTTCATGAAATTATATGTCAAAATAAAGTACATACACAATATAAAATATTGTAGGTTTATAACTACAGATAAGTCTTAATGAAACATAAATTGTGATGAAATCCCTTACCTTAAGTTTCATTTTAATTGATTATTCTTTAAAAAAATATATAATAATATTATGATAAATTTATAGATTTTTAAGAACTACTTTCATTAATATAATTACTTGTATTTTTATTATTACCATTTTCTCTAAATCTACATAAATATTTAACTCTATGTCCGGACTTCAGACCACATTCGATTTACATGTCAAAAGAAACATCAGTTGGTCAACAAAGTTCAATTGAGTCATTATATTAAACCTCCAGAAAAATGATAATGACATAATTTTCATATTGATAACTCAATTAAACATTTATAAACAATCAATAAATATATTTATGAAAAACTATTCAATGTTACAATCATAGTGAAGAAAATTATATAATTATTGTGATGCAATAGGAATTACATCCTATAGCGGAGGTGGAAGTCTACACGTTTATGAACGGGCTTATCACTTTTTAAGTGTGTGGACAGGTGGTGATGAAAATGTTATATATTTTATATCCACAAGTGTAATTATGTAATTATCATAATATATATTTTCTATATGTCACATTGTTTTAATTAAAATAATCCTTTACATATTCCATGTTAATTGTGAATTCCTCACATTGCTTTGAGGGGACAGTAGTCCACATTTCCACAAACGATGTTATCGTTTTACCCAAAATTGATTGTTTAATGATATGTGTTGTAAATGAATTAAATTATACCAATTAAATAATAAATATCACATATAAAAAATATTACCATAGTTTACATCATAATGAACAGCATTATTGACAGTAATGGAATAACTAACAATCAACATTTTGTTAACTGGTGGTTCGACGTTCACATAAACTGCATATTCATCAACAAATAGATGGAGATTTGGGTAAGTATAGATAAAAAAATAATTTAGAAACTTAAAATAATATGTAACTAAATTTTTTCTTTGTTTAATTTTTTTTACATTTATAGATGGTGTGGAAGAGTAAATAAAATAAAAATGATCATTTGAAATTATTATATTTAAAATATGGTAACTCATTTTGTTTTATTACAAAAAGATCTATTGGACAGATTTATTCCCAAAGGAAATATCAAATATAGAGGTAGTGATTTTGGGAAGCTATTATGGTAGATCTTTCCTAAAAACTGTTTTGTTTTATATGTGTGATTAATGGGGAGAAGTATTGGCCTTTTATAATGAAGGAGGAGGTGCACTCTTGTAATATTTTGAAAAATGAATTATTCACATAGTTTTCATTTTTCATTTGGACCAAATATTGTAAATATTTTATAAAACCTATTATAGTGTTGATTTATTTCCATACAATAAATTGTGGATAATTTTATAGTTAGTTTTTTGCATTATGGTTACGGTTTATTCGCATATTAATCTTAAGTAACCATAATTTCTATTATTAAATTTATTCACATTCATTAATATTTTTTCAAAAAAACAATTTCCATATTATAAGTTATAAATTAATATTATTAAAAATATTTAATCCATTTTAACAAATTCCAGTCATTAAATTGGAATAAGTGAGTTTAAAATTCAATTCACTAGTTGGAAGATAATACATGGTTTTAATGTAAAAATGTCTTAATGTTTTCTATGTTTTTAAAAATAAATTTAAAATTGAAACTGATTACACTAAAATAAATTTTTTAATTGATAAATATATGATCTAATTAAATTTTTAAATCTATAATCATCAAAATTTATCCTTGTAAATAAATTAAATGAAAAATATCTTTTAAAATAAGATGAAGTTTTTATAACTATTCATTAAAAATGAAATGTCTCATAAAAATATCAAAACATCACCCTAACATAATTTTGATTTGTTTAAGAAAAAATACTTTATATTTATTTAAATATTAAATCTATTAATGTTTTAATATTCAGAAATAAAAATTCATCGTAATTAATTGGAGGAAAAATATCCATTATAAAAATAAAAGTTTTTATTTGAAAATTAGAGTTTTTTATTATCATATTACTATCAATAATACTAGATGAATATAAAATTTTTTTATTGATCTATAAAATATATATTTATTTAAAATAACTCATTAATTTTAATTAATGATGTTTATTATGATATGACTCCATTGGAAACATAAAACTAAAAATATTTCATTTTACATGCAATTGGAATTTATTTTTGTTTCTCATTAATTGGTAACACATTACTTAATTTTATATTTATATTAAACAAAAATATTAATATGTTATTAAATACTATTCATAAAAAATAGTTTATATCTTATTTTATTCAATAATATTATTTTAATTTTATATTATTGTTTTGAAAAACTCAGTCTTGCGTGTAATACAGACCATCAAAGAAGGTCACTCTAGCATGTAATCCACAATGACTCCATGTTTCATTCAATTAAATATATATAATTTATATTAAATAGTAAATATATTATAAATTATCATTATATTATATTTACTTATGTAATTTTTGTCTCGTTCCATACATGTTATCAAATATAATGATCTTACTTTATAATTTCACAATGCTACATATTGATATGGTTGCATGTTTATGATACCCATTTCATTTCATGGGTTGTGATATTATTTTTAATGATCCTATCACTGATTTATGTATTATTTCACTATAGGATGTGTGGGACCAAAATCTTTCTACAATGAGTTGGGTAATGATTCATATATCATGAAAAACATAAAGATGTTCTTCGTAGAGAACCATGACTACTATGTTGACCATGGGAGTGGACCAACAAAACCAAGATGGTATAAGCTGTGAACTAATTCTACTATGATATCCATGGTAGTGAACGATGACTATAAATATGGCATTTGAATTGAATCAATACTACCATGATGTTATTGTTATATATTCATTTACTAGAATTGAAATCATATTATTTTCCTCTATGTTTTCCACAATTCCATGTTTTAATCCAATGTTAATATTTCTTGGATTTTGTTTTTTGAATCCTTATGATTCACATATTTTGAATTGAAAACCATTTTTCCATGATTCATGTTTATGATCTTTGATGTGCTTGGTATTCTCTTCTAATGTTTTGATCACATTCTCAAATACCTATACCCTTTGTTTGTTCTTACATGTCTCTCTTCATTACCCATACCGATCAATTGAGATAACCAATTTTTATGTTTTCTTCCAAAGGATATAAAGGTATGTATTATGTTTTATGAGCCTAAGATGGTTTCAAGTCAAGAAGAACTTATTTTGAGACAATATAATTCACTTATGTACCATAGATTATGTTTCCAAGTTTCCAATGGAACTAGAATAATATGATCTTTTTGTGTTGGTTTTTATAATTATTGTATATTAATCAATTTTTATGTAATGATTATGTATAAAAATTTATGGTCACAATTTTTTGTATTATAGAAAATTTTCAGTTAATAAATATAATCTAGGATGAGAAAACCATAGGGAAACCCTAATGATAGGTCTAAATTAACTCTATGGATTAGGAAAAGTAAAAAAACCTGTACTTTAATTTTGGTAAGATAAAGATTGATTGGTTTCCAGGAAGTAAATCCTTTCCTATATGCTATAAGAGATGTGGCTCTAGGATAGATGACCATAGTTGTAAACACTGTAATAAGATTTATTCGGCCTGACTCAGTGTAAACTATGTAAAGACACAGAAATTATATGGAATTTTTTTCTTAAATTCATGGGAATTTTAAGATTCCGCCGTTTCTGACGGTGCTTGATTCCGAGGAACAGTGTGATCCGAATCAATTTCCGATGTTTTGTTCAGTTATGTTCAGTAAATGTATGAATAGTATTTTATAACATTTTAACCAGAGCTCTGAACTGAAATATGAGGGAACTGTTGAACTCACACCATCGATGATTTTTTAGTGATACCTTCATTGTAGTTGTGTTGTATCTAGAATCGATGTTATATTTTGGGGATTTTGAAGAAATTAAAAAAAAATAAGTGAGTAGATTATTTTTATCTTTGGTGGTTAAAATATATACGGGGTGGTTGGAGGTGGGGGCCACCCCATCATAACTTTCCATGAGAGGTTATGGTGGTGGGTCCCACCCACACATAACCTCCCTTGGGAGGATAGTTAAAGTGGGGACCACATGAGCTTTAACCCCCTTGTAACTCTCCATAAAGTGTGGGAAACCCTTGAACTTCCCCCACAAATTAAATGTGCCAAACCACTTAATGAATTAATTGAACTCCCTCTCATTTTTTAATTATTTTGAAATCATTCTAATTCATTAGACAATAATTAAATAGTGGGTTTATTAACCCATTATTTTGGTTGGAAAACTCTTTTGGTGGAAATTTTGGGAGAGAAGGATGAACGCTTCCTCCGCCAATGAAGAACCTTCGGTCGAGGGATGAAGTTGTCGCCCACGAAGAACGTGATGACGTCATCTTTGACTCGTCCTCTCCTAACTCTTCCTATTCCAACATTGATGAAACAACACCACCTTCCCGTGACTTCGTCAACGATTATAATCAAACGAGGTAGGATGATTTGAGTTTTTTTCGTTTTTGTTCTTCCCCATTCAATATTTTTGGATTGTGAATTGCCGATTGTTAACGTCATAATGAGGAGGGCTCAGACAGAATGAACACGGCCCGACCCTGCCACTTTTTTGTTCATTTTTTTTCCTATAGTAGCGGTGAAACACTACCGTGAAGGAACCGGTGGCACAAGGCTGCCAGATTGCCAAGAGGGCACAACAACGCCGTGCTGCGCGGAAGGAGAGCCACTGCCATGAGGGGATGCGGCAGAGGCGCGCGACGCTGTTGCACCCCGTGGAGACCAGAAGAGGGCCACGGCTAGGGTAGGCCATGGCGGAGGGGACGACGCCATGGAACTGTGCCAGTGGCATGGATCTACTGGCCGCTCGGGCCAGCCGGGATGAGTGGGACCCCGTTGGATCCCACGTATGATGGAATGACGCCACCTGGCGCCGATTCGGTTTCACATGAAGGGTTAAACTGTTCAGGTTCTAAGGGGTGCACGCATCCCCCTAGGCATGGCTAGGGCTACCGGGACACCCTCGGCCAGGCCACCCATGGTCGGGCCACCTCTCCAAACCGTGTCGGGTTGGGTCAGTCCGACTGGGTCAGACTGAACCTGGACGTGCTATGGCCAGTTTACACCTTTTTCCCATATCATGTGCTACGGGTGTCCGATCGAAGACCTGTCTTTGGAGACAGAAACCTTATAATGATACAGTAGTTTTTCCATACCCTAAATGAGGTTTGGACACAATGGGGATAAGGTTGCGTTGGATTGAAATTAAAAAACCAAATGGGACCCTAGAATGGAAAGGCCAACAACTCAAAGACCAGGCGTCCGATTGATGCGCCGTCTCTGGCGTTGGGATCCATATTATGAGATGGAACATCAGGATACATCAACTGAAGACATCATGGTAGTTGTTGTATCGACACTTGGCTTGAGGAGCAGACCCTACCGGAATTGAGCATGCTGTGTGTGGGAACCTTTTGGATGGCTGTGACTCAGATGATAGGATACTAGGTGGATCTACTACTATACCAGGATCCTCCACGGGTACGAAAACGCCGATACTATACCAGGATCTTACGTGGGTTCGACAGTGACAGTATTGGACTAGGATCCTCCGTGGGTTCGACGGTGACGACTTCTGTACCGGGATCCTCTGTGGGTTCAATGGCACTGATATTGTGTTAGGATCCTACTATGGTTCGACAAAGAAGATGATTTAGTGGCTACAACTAATCATCTATAACCCTCTACATTAGATGTATACCTGTGTGAGCTAAGTATTTTCTTTCAGTTTTTAACATTTAGATGATTGACTTTCCTTCCTTTGTGGAATGGGTTGTGCTTGGACGATAGTGTTGGAGCTGGAGAATGACTGGTAATGTAGGTATGTGTATGAGAATATAACTATGTAGAGATGGTTGATACTTAGTGATTTTATCATAATATTTTTGCATGTCCATAGTAGGTTCTGGGAGACCTTTGGGGGTCTCGGGGTCCCATACTAATTATTGTCATACTCAACCCTGCAAGGGATTCACCCCCACCTTATTGTGTTCTGTGTAGGTGACAGTCTGCAGTGATCGAGGCTGTAGGTGATGGACGGGAGATAGCCCGGAGCTAGACTAGACGGGACGTACCTCAAGGAGGATCTTTTCGAGTTTCGTACCTAAAATTTTGGTAGGGATTACTCGGTGGATGATCCAGGCTCTATTTTCCCTTTTTACTTGTACATGTACTTGTTGTTCAGCTAGGATTGTATACTAGCCCCCATACTTGTAGCACACCTTTCTTTTCTATATTAGTACTTGTTGCTTCTACTGCTTGTGTTTAGACTGTGTGTGTTATAGGTTTAGAAGAAATTCAATCCCTTTTTATTGGGGATTTTCCATTTGTTCTAGTCTCCAGCCCCTAGCCTATAAAAGGCGGTCTTGGGGTAGTCACGGCTCGGGCCCCGAGGACAGGTCAGAACAATTTGGTATCAGAGGAGTCAGTTCTACCTTAGAACATGGACTCTGATTATTTTAATGTAAATAGTGTTTATTGTTTTTGGGTTTGGATATCAGTTTAGGGAAACTGGTGTTGGTATGGTGGTCAACGTATCCATACACTATGATTTTGACTACTGACATCCAACTTAGTGCACGAAAACACTGATTAAGTGAGTGTTTCCATTGAAAAGTTATCTTCATGATTACATTGTGTCCGCTCACAAGGTATATTTTTTTGACCATGGAACCTCTATTTCTTTTCTGGATAGCCCCTTGTAGGGATATAGCCAGGGTTTTGAGTTTTATATGAGATGGTAGCCCACTGCGCGACGAGGCCTCGGTACACGGCCCCATCATAGTGGAGGTACAAGTGGAACCACTACCTATTGGGCAACCGATACCACCAGCTCCAGTAGCAGAGATTGCACACCATATGAGGGCATTTCATGAGTTCCAGTACCAGAGGTCGTCCAGGTTTAGGGTAGAGATGGACCCACATGAAGCTGAGGATTGGCTGGAAGCTATTGTGAGAGTTTTCATATTTGTAGGGACACAAGTTGACCTCATAGTGATGCTTTCCGCGAGTCTTCTGCTGGTAGCAGTAGGAACATGGTGGAGCCTGATTCTCCAGGTGCATGACGAGGAATCACTACATTGGGAAGACATTGAGAGACACTTCCTATCAGAGTTTGTTTCGACCAACCTTTGTGCGGTGCAGATATAGGGGTTGCTACATCTACAACAGGGTATCATGACAGTAGCTCAGTACTCAGCGTGGTTCATCGACCTGTAGTGCTAATCCATAGATATGGTTAGGGACACATTCTTCAGGTACATGAACATTGATCAGGGACTCAGTCATGAGATTGGGGCTTCGAGGATCTTCCTTAGAATTCCGACGCAGGTGGGGGTGCTGGAGAGAGCTCTTCTAGCGAAGAGTTTTCATGCTGAGTAGTCACCAGCAGAGAGACCCGTGACAGGGAAACATGTAGTGGATTCTTCTGTAGCCGACAGTAGACAGATGTTGCAGAGGTCAGAGTGGACCAAGCCGTCAGGTGGGAGACCCCAGGATAGAGGTTTGGTTGTACGGGGTACATTAGACAGAGCTATTCATACAAGGAGCAGGTAGTTCTATGCATGCGGCAGGCAGGGTCACATGGGTCGTGACTGCCCGACCTGCCTTGTAGATGAGCAGTAGACAGTAGAGGGACCTCCCATGCAGAGGTAGAGGTTTGACCATGGTGGTCCACTGGGAGTAGGTAGACGTGGCAGAGGATCTGGCTGAGCATCATGTGGTGGACGATGTTTGGAGGCCCTACCACCACCACCACCAGGAGGTCCACCCCGACCACAAGGAGCTGGAAGACAGGGGCGGGCTCAACTCCAAGCAGTCAAGGCCTATGACCACGACGCACCTGAGATGATTCGAGGTTCAATATATGTGTACTCCACCCATGCTGCAGTACTTATAGACACAGGTGTGAGTCATTCTTTTATTGTCGTTGCCCTTGTTCGGAGCTCGTAGATTCCGACAGAGCCGTTGCCTCCATCCATATGGCTATAGATTTCTACGAGAGCATAATCGACAATTACGAACTAGTGCCAGAAGTGTGAGCTTACTCTAGGAGGAGATTGCTTTGGCTGTGATATCCTTGTAGCGGCGTCAAGGCCTTACGATGTCATATTAGGTATGGAAGGGTTTTCCACAGTTCATGCTTAGATTGATTGCATTAGGCAGAATGTGCGGTGTGTCCATGTGGAAGGGATGAGTTTTTTCTTCACCGACGAGAAGGGAGCCTTTGTAGCACTGGATGGACTTACCTATAAGAGGGGGCATCTGATCACACATCATATGGATAGCCTCATTCTCGATGTAGTTGATATGGAGAGTCTGAATTATCCTCTACTGGTGGATCAGTACATGGATGTTTTCCCTGAGAATGTTCCAGGAATACCTCCTCAAAAATAGGTAGACTTATACATTGACCTCTACCCCATGAAAACACCGATATCTACACCAGCATATCAGATGGCTCCCACTGAGCTTCATGAGATTCGGATACAACTGGAGGACTTTCATGGAAAGGGATTCATCCGGCCCTGTGTTTCCCCCTAGGCAGCCCTGATTATGTTCACCAAAAAGGCAGATGGGAGATTGCGGCTTTGCGTTGACTACCGTCACATAAACCAGGGGACCGTGAAGAACAAGTACCCACTCCCAAGGATTGACGACCAATTTGATCTGCTCAATGGAGCATGATGGTTCCCAAAAATAGACCTCAAATCGGGCTATCACCCGATCCGTGTTCGGGATGTGGTTGTGAAGAAGACGGTCGTCAGATGTTGGTATGGCCACTATGAGTTCATGGTTATGCCATTAAGTGTAACCAATGCACCAGAAATGTTCATGGGACTCATGAACAAGATCATTCATCCATACCTTGATCACATTGTGTGAGTCTTCATTGATGACATTCTGATCTACTCTGCTACTGAGGAGGAGCATCCCTACCATTTGTGGGTAGTACTGGACACACTCTGAGAGCACCAGATTTATGGTAAGCTACCGAAGTGCCAGTTCTAGATCCGAGAGGTATACTTTATAGGACATGTCATCTCAGAGGATGGAGTTTTTAATAGATCCAGCGAAGGTTGAGGCAATACTTCCTTGGGATCCACCCACAAGTGTGACGAAGGTGAATAGTTTTCATGGACTGGCTGGGTACTATCAGAGATTCGTTACAGACTTCTCAAGAGTTGTAGAACCATTTTAAGCCTTGAAAATGAAAGGGAAACCCTTCATGTGGTCGGAGAGATACTCGGAGATCTTTGAGGAGCTAAGGCAGAGGCTGACTAGTGCCCCCATTTTGAGGCTTCCAGAGAAAGGTTTAGGGTACATAGTTTTCAGTGACGCATCAAGGATCAGACTTGGGTGTTTTCTGATGCATGAGTGATCAGTGATCACTTATGGTTCTCGGTAGTTGAGACAACACGATTATAACTACACTACCCATGACCTGGATTTAGCAGTAGTGGTCGTCGCCTTGAAGATGTGGGGGCACTATCTGATGGGTGAGTGTTACACAGTCCACTCTGATCACAAGAGTCTCGGAGATATATTCTCGCAGAAGGACCTGAACCTGAGACAATGGTGTTGGCTTGAGTTACTCCAGGACTATGACATTGATATAGTCTATACTCCTGGGAAGAGTAACATTGTAGTAGATTCTCTCAGTAGGTGATCAGGAATTTAGCTGCTAGGAGAGGGGATAGAGCAGTTGGCCGCGTTGTAGTTATCCTTTGTCGATTGGGATGGAGAAGCCTTTCTACAGTCTTGTGTAGTCATAACTCCACTACATTAGTGAGTCAGGGAGGCGCATCATGGGGATGTTGACTGCGAGGCTTGACATGCACAGATATCCATAGGTTTGGAACCTTCTGGATTTTATATTGGTGGGGAGAACTTAATTCTCTTTAGAGGATGTATTATGGTACTAGTAGAACTTCAGGAGGAAGTGTTGAGGGAGTTAAACACATATCCTCTAGCATTACATCCAGTTGTGGCGAAGATGTATCAGGTCCTCCGATGACAACACTAGTGTCTAGGTATGATAAAGTCAGTAGCAATGTTTGTCCCACGATGTCTCACTTTTCATCAAGTGAAGGCCGAGCACCATGTTCTACCAGGTTTAGTTTATCCCTTAGAGGTCCTAGAGTTGAATTGGTACGGGATATCCTTGGATTTCGTGACGGGACTTCCACGTATATCAAAAGGACACGACTCTATCGGGGTGATTGTCGACCGACACACCATGTCGGCACACTTCCTACATATTAGAGAGTAGTGTTTAGTAGAGATCTTGGGACACCTATATATAGACGAGATCATAAGCCTTCATAGTGTTCCATTGACGACCATCTCCGATTGAGATGCTCTTTTCACTTCCCGGCTCAGGAAGGGGTTGTAGGTGGCTTTCGGGACACAACTTCGCTTGAGAACAGATTTCCATCCACTGATGGATGGTAAGACAAAGAGGACCATTCATACTCTCGAGGACATGCTCCGTGCAAGAAACCTAAACTTTAGTCGTAGCTAGGATGATCAATTACCCTTGGTAGTGTTTGAGTATAACAACAGCTACCACTCCACCATCGGGATGTCACCTTTTGAGGCACTGTACGGATGAACTTATAGATCTTCTCATTGATGGAATGACCCAGGGTAGTCAGCACTTATGGGACTAGAGATGGTGCAGTCTATGATAGAAACGGTGCAGATCATCCAGGAGTGGATGAGGACTACACAGAGCAGATATAAGTCCTATGATGACAGGAGATAGAGACCACCAGAGTTCAAGAATGGCGACCACATCTTTCTACGGGTCCCACCTAGACGAGCTCTATAGAGTTTTGTAAAGGGTGGAAAGTTTTCTCCGTGATTCATCGGACCTTTACAGGTCCTCAGTAGGGTAGGTGAGTTGGTTTACTTCATATCTCTTCTACCTCAGTTTCAGTGGATGCTCGACGTCTTCCATGTATCTTAGCTAAGGAGATACGTGAACGGCCCTTCACACATTATCGATCATGGAGAGTTGTACATCGATGACGGTGTGACATTCCCAGAGATTCCAGTTGATATTGAGGATCGATAGGAGTGGGTCCTTCATGGGAGGTCGATAACTCTAGTGCACATTTGCTGGTAGCACGAGAACCTCTAGGAGAGCACGTGGGAGTGGGAGGCTCAAATGTGTGCTCAGTACCCCCATTTGTCCTCTTAGTGTGAGTTTTAGACTATGAGGATGTAAAGCCCTATGGTGGGGAGAATGCAATGACCTTGAAATCTTGTGAAATTTTTTTTTCTTAAATTCATGGGAATTTTATTAGTCTACAATTTCTGACGGCACTTGATTCCGAGACATGGTATTCCCGGAATAAATTTCTGAAGTTTTTTAGTTTACGTTTAGTAAACGTACAAGCGAGATTTTATAAAATTTGAACCAGAGCTCAGAACTGAAATCTGAGAGCACCAGTGAACTTACAGCATCGATGATTGCTTAGTGAGACCTTCACCGTAGTTGTGTTCTATCAAGAATGGAATATAGATTTTGTGGATTATAACGAAATTAAATAAAAATAAGTGAGTAACATATTTTTATCTTTGGTGTTTAAAATCTCTAGGGGGTGGTTGGAGGTGGGGGCCACCACACCATAAACTCCCATGAGAGGTTATGGTGGTAGGACCCACCCACACATATCCTCACTTGGGAGGATAACTAACAAGGGGACCACATGAGCTTTAACCCACTTGTAACTCTCCATAAAGAGGGGGAAACCATTGAACTTCCCACACTAATTAAATGTCTTAACCCACATAACGAATTAATTGAACTCACTCTCATTTAAATAATTATTTTAAAATATTTTTAATTCTTTTTCCAACAATATAATAATGGGTTTCTTAAACAATTAGTTTTTTTTGGAAAATCATTTGGTGGATCTTTTGGGAGAGGAGGATAAACACTTCCTCTGCCAACGACGAACCTTCGATCAAGGGACGAAGCCGTCGCCCATGTATAATGTCGACGATGACATCATCGACTTGTCTTCTCCGAAATCTTCCTCTTTTGACGTTGACGAAATGACACTGCCTTCGCGCGACTTCATCAATGATTATCGTCAAGCAAGGTAGGGGGATTTGAGTTATTCTCATTTACGTTCTTCCCCTTTCATTATTTTTGGACTGTGAATTTCTGATTGTTAACGTCATAACAAGGAGGGCTCGGACCGCATGAACACGGACCGACCCTACCCTTTTGTTGTTCTCTTTTGTTGTCAACGGTAGCAGTGCAACACTACCATGAAGGAACTGGTTGTGCAAGGCCACCAGATTTCCAAGTGGGAACGAAAACATCATGCCGCACGGAAGGAGATCAGCGGCCATGATGGGCCGCGGTGGAGGCATGCGGCACTGTCGCGCCCCGCAGAGAGCAACAGACGGTCTCGGCAAGGGCGGGCGACGATGGAGGGGCGCAGCATCGTCGTTCCGCGTCTGTGGAAAGGAGCGGCTGGCCGCTCGGGCTGGGCGGGAGGAGAAGGACCCCATCGAGTCCCACGTATGCGGGGCCGGCGCCACCTGGCATCAGTTTAGTTCCACCCGAACGTTTCAACCATTCTGGTGCCCAGAGGGTGCACGCCTCCCCCCATGGGCGCGGCTAGGGTCGCCGGGCAGCCCTCGGCTGGGCTGCCCTTGGCTGGGGTGCCCTCGACCAAGACACCTCTCCAGACCGGGTCAGGCCGGGTCAGTCGAATAGAGTCGGACCGGACCCGGACCCGCTATGGCCAATTTACACCATTTTCCTATAGAATGGGATACATTTGTCCGATCGACGAACCATCTGGGCTGAGATAAATCATATAATGATACGGTAGTTTTGAAATACCCTGATTGAGGTTTGTACATAGCTGGGGTACGGTCAGGTTGGTTTGAACCTAAAAAAACAAACGGGCCCCTGGAATAGAAGTGCCAATAAGGTACAGACCGGGCATCCAATTGACGCACCTTCTATCACATTGGGTTCCTTATGATGAGACGAAACATTTTAATACATCAATTCGAGACTTAGTGGTAGTTGATGTATTGAAACTTGGCTCGAGGAGTGGACCCTCCCAGAATCAAGCTTGCTGTGTGTGGGAACCCTATGGCTGGAAGTGACTAAGATGATATGATCCAATGTGGACCTACAACTATTCCAGGATCTTCTGTGGATTCAAAAACAACGATACTATACCAGTATCATCTATTGGTTCGACAGAGATGGTACTAGACCGATATCCTCTGTGGGTTCGATAGTGATGACTTATGTACCGGGATCCTCTCTGGGTTCAATAGCACTGATACTCTTCTAGGATCCTATGTGGGTTCGACATAGTAGATGATTCAGTTGCTACAACTAATCATCTCTACCCCTCTACTTGAGTTTTATACCTGTGTGAGCTGATTCTTGTCTTTCAGTTGTTATCATTGAGATGATTGACTTTAATTCCTTTGTGGAATTGGTTGTTCTTGGGATCGAGTGTTGGAGCCGGATTGTGATTGGAAACTTAGGTATATGTATGTGTGTATACTTAAGGATGGATTATTGATACTTCGTTATTATATCTTAATATTGTTGTTTTTCCATAGTGGACTCTGGGAGACCTTCGTGACCTCAGAGTCCCCTACTGAGTATTGTAAACTCACCCCAACATGGTCTTCGCCCGCACCTTGTTCTGTTCATTGTAGGCAACGGTCTACAGTGATCGAGGCTATGGGTGACATACAGGAGGCTTCTCGGAGCTAGACTAGACGGGACATACCTCAGAGAAGATTTGTTCATGGTTTGTACCTACCCTTCATGTAGGATTCCCCAGTGGATGATCTAGGAGTTGTTTTCCCTTTTTAACATATACTTGTACTTGTGGTTCAGTTGGGTTTGTATACTGGCCTACATACTTTCATCTCACCTTTCTTATCTATATTACTGTTTGTTCCATCAAATGCTTGTGTTCAGACTATGTGTGTTACAGGTTAAAATGCAATTCCATCCCTTTTTATCGGGGATTTGCCTTTGGTTCTAGTCGCTAGCCCCCGACCTATTGAAGGCGGGCTTGGGGTAGTCACAACACGGCCCCCGAGGATGGGTCGTGACTAAGTGGAACCCAAAAATAGGCCTTACATCAATCCTGGATTGGCATTCACTAGGGATACACATTGGGAATTCACAAAAAAATAAAGATAAATAACAAAGGATATAAATATATGTTTGATATTAATAACGTTTGATTAACCATAGTTGTCATATATTACAGATGGTGTCATAATTTATTGATCCTATGAATGACTTTCAATATTTTATGGTTCATCAATTTGGCAATTTATTTTTAATAAATATTTTTTTGTTTTAGATTATTGATAGAACATGAATGATATATGTTAATAGTGATTGATATGGACAATGATATTATTTTCCCTTAGAGAAACATAATTCTATGGAATATATATTGAAAAACCTCATCATTATTCTCACACATATTTATCAAGCTATAAATCATGGTTGGCATCCAAATGAGAAAATGAGAGAACAAAATTTTGTTTTGTCCTTCGTGAGAAATCATCGTACTTTATTCATAGAATCTTATGATCAACATCTTTCAGAAAATTGGATCAATTCTACTAAAATTATATTCTCTGATCTCCAATGTTCATAGAATGAAAAATTCATTCTGGATATAAATCTGTTAGAAGGTGAAGGTGGAGAATAATCATTAACACAAAGCAGCAATATGTGAATGAATCCATGTACTCAGAAGAGTAATTGAACTTATTATTTCAATAGGTATATTACTTGGACTCTTCATATCAATATGAATAAATATTTCTTTATGTTGATATAATGGTATGATGAATCTATTTGTACCAAGGAGGATAATTTCATGTGACATGAGAGGTACATTATAGCAATTATCAACCAACACAAATGAAAAGATGATATGTGCATTAGTGGGTTTAATTGAATTATTTTAAGGAAATTTTCCCAAAGGGACTTTAGTAGCTACGATTTGATATTTCAATGTGCAATAAAGGATTAATTAGATGTTCCATTCTTGTATCAATAACATTGTTTTGATTGGAAAATGAAGAATTATGTTAAAGGAAAATAAGAAAAACCATGAAGAGAATAAGATGGTAATTCCATTATGATCTAATTGTTGGAATAAGAATGGATGAAAAATCCTTAAGGGTTCTAAGATTTTTTTTATTTGTGTAAGGGTTGAACATCTATAATTTTTTTTGATGTGATGGGATGAATTTAGAAAATAGTGTCAATACGGAAAAGGAAACATAGATTTCATCATTGATGATTTAGTTCAATAAGATTATGGAGAATATGAATCATAATTACAACTACCAAACCACAAAGTGTGGTGATGATGATCGATGTAAGTAACCTCTTAAGCCAAAGAAAAATGGAAAATCTCAAACAATCACTATTTATAATTAGAGGTATGATAATGTTGCAGTAAAAGGTACACTTATCATCAAATCTATAACTAATAATATATTATTCGATTTTGGATATTCCCACACATTCATTTCTATGTAATTATATATGTGTCTAAAGAAAAATGAAATCATTCAATGTGGGATTAGCAATGAAATCACCAAATGGTACGATGATTTCATCACATGTCAAAGATTCAAATCATTTTTAGCCTTGTGGGAATGCACTTATTGAAAATATTTTCATTCTTACAGTATATTAATTTTATGTAATCAGAATTATGGATTGGATTTGACTATATAAATCCCACAACAATAGTCATTGGTGTGAAGTTGTGTTTTACTTTATAAAACCTCCTATGATCATCTGTCAATGTGATGATAAGAATGAACTTCCTAATGACATTACAAGCAGTTTATGGTTCTAAAATCTCATTGAAATGTATTTTTTTTCTCAAATGGTTGTTGAAAAAATAACGATAGATGATATTCCTATTGTTTTATAATTTTTTGATGTCAATTTAGATGAGTTACATAGCCTTTCATAAAACAATATGTAGGTTTCTCTATAGAACGCACATCTAGTTCCACACAAATTTAAAAGAATCCCTAACGAAAGGCCCTGATTTGGATGAAGGAATTGAAAGAAAAAACTCTAAGAAAACCATGATATGGGATACATTTGACCATGTGTGTCACTGTGGGGTTCACCTATTATCATTGTGAAAATGAATGTTATAGGAATGCATCTCCTTATTGATTATCATGAGTTAACCAATATTTCAATCAAGAACAAGTATAATCGTCCCCAAATGGATGAATTGTTAGATCAATTGTTTGAAGCTTAATACATCTCTAATATTGAAAATAATTCTAGATATCATAAATTATTTTTCATGAATGAGGATGTACTAAAGATGTAATTTAGTAAACTTTTTGGGCACTATGATTATATATTGATTCCTTTTGAAATTAATAAGGCTCATTCTATCTTCATGGATTCAATTAATAGACTCTTTATAGATTAACTCAACTATATTTTGAGAGTATATATTGATGAAACTATTTTCTATTAAATTTTAAAAGAAGGGAATGATGTATTATTGAGAATTGTACTGAAGACCCTATGGAATAAGAAACCATATGAAAGAATTAAAAATTGGAAAATTTTCATGCAAATGGATTCATTTTTTGGTAACATAATCTCAAGGTATGCTATAGTAGTAGATCCATATATGATAAAGGATATAGAATGCTGGCATAATCCAACCATTGGGGTATGAATTATATCATTCATGGATTATATAGATAATATAGATTTTTTGTCGAGAAGTTCTCCCAACTATATATTCTTATGACAAAATTAACTCAGAAGGTTGTCAAGTTCCTATGGAAAGATGAATATGAAGAAAATTTCAAGGAACAAAATTGATGGTTAGTCCATCCACCAATGATTACATTACCCTCTAATGAATATAGTTTTTTAGACTATAGTGATTCATTAATGAATATATTGGTATTTTGTATGATGATTAACATAGTTATCTATTATGCCTCATGAAAGTTAAATATTTGGGGGTAAAATTACAAATCATATGAATTAGTTTAGAAGATGAAATTTATTTGAATTAAATATATGAAGACATTATATTTATAGAAAATGTGTGATATATATACTAATCATTAATGTATGAAATATATATTTACATAGATGGAGTAGAATATATTCCAGAGAAAAAATTTATAAAGGTTTTTAATATTAACCGTGATCAAGATGGAATTATATGGTTTAGGAAACCATGAACATATCCCTTCCATACCAAATTTGAAGACTAAGATACCAGGGGAAGCTCATAGTTCTTTATTATCTATTCATCTTGAATGTATGAAGATGTAAAATGACTTGAAATAATACTTCTGGTGAGATGTAATAAAGATAGATATTATAGTGTTTGAATCATGGTGCTTCATAGACCTACATGAAATGGTTGAATGGAAAATGTCTAAAGTAATGTTCCATTCATTACACATCACATAATGTTAATTGGAGAATATCACTAGGGATTTTTTCATTGGGATACCCAAAACAACTATAGTGTTTAATTATTTAGGGGTGTTAGTCAATCAACATATAATGTCATGAACCATTCCCTGGGGCCCCTGTCGTGACTACCCCAAGCTCGCCTTCCATAGGTCTGGGCATGGAGACTAGCACCGAAAGGCGTATTCCCTAAAATTGGGATGGCGTTGCATTTATAACATGTAAACACATACAACCAAGAACACAATGAGATACGAACACAAGTTAACTGAATAGAAAAAAGAGTGTGTACAGTATGAAAAAGGGGCCAGATTACAAGTCCAACTGGAATGTACAAGAAAACTGAAAAGTACATGTAAACTGAAACAGCTCCTATGAACACCCACCAATGATCCTATCTGAAGGGTATGTTAAAATCTCGAATGTCCATCTAATGTACACCTCCAAGATACCTCTTGTCCTGGTACTCTCGACCTCAGTCTGCTTTGTTTTTCATCTGCACCAAACATAAAAAAGTATAGCCATATCCTGCGAAGGAGTGAGTATAATGATACTCAATAGGGAACCTGATGCCCTCAAAGGTCTCACGAAATCCCCAAAGGAGAACCAAAAAGTATGTAAACATTTGACAACCATACTTAGGTATATGCCCATACATATACCAATGTTATCATGTATACCCATATCTTTCATGATGAAACACAATGCCCAACTCAAAATACCAAATCTAAACTGATCCACAAAGGAAGGAATACCACGAAGGTAACACCGCAAAGGTGAGTACGACAAAGGTAACAACAAACGGGAGAATACCACAATGGTTTTACAACGATGGAAAGTACCACACATGTACGCCACATAGAAGAATATCACAAAGGTGTCACCATGTAGGTATGTACCACATAGGTAATCCACATAGAAGAATACCACCATGGTATCCCCACGAAGGAAAGTACCACACAGGTACACTACATAGAAGAATACCACAAAGGTTTCACCATGAAGGAATGTAACACACAGGTATGCCACACAAAATAATACAACAATGGTATCTAAATGATTGTAAGAACCAAAAAGGTACACCTCAATGAAGAATACCACCCTGATATCACAAAAAAAGAAAGTACCACACAGTTACACCACACAGATGAATACAACAAAGGTATCATCACGAAGGTATGTACCACACAGGTACGCCACACAGAAGAATAACACCAAAGTATCACCATGAAGGAAATTACCACACAGGTACGCCACATAGAAGAATTCACAAAGGTATCACCATGAAGGTAAGGACCCAGCTCACCCCAAGTATAAATAAGGTATAGTAGTAAAGTCATTTAGGTGCAACTACTGAATAATCTTACTCTATTAAGAGGCATACCCACACATGATCCAAAATCATCTGACCCACATAGGTTCTGAGTACATCATCAGACCCACATAAGATCCTAGTATAGATGACCCACGTAGGATCCTAGAGTAGTCCCACGTGGATTCCTAGAGCAGATAAAAATGATTATCTCGAACATAGACCCCCAAAGGATCCCAAAGCATAGACCCACATAGGATCCCTTCCTCATGTTAAAGACAACTACCAGGTTCCCGCACTAAGCTCTCTTGTTTCCAGGAGGGTCCACTCCTCATGCACACGTAGAATACAATAACAACACTGAAGTCCCATGATAAAGTATCCCAATGAACTGAAACGTAAAAGGGGTCTCAACGCAGCAGACTGTGCATCAATTGGATACCTGATCTGTATGTTATTATACTTTTAGTACTAAGGGACTGGTTGGATTCGGGTTTGATCGAACCTGGCCATACCCTAACATTATCAAAAACCATGTGGGGTGTACCAAAAGGACCGTCTCAATCCAAGGTTTTCAGTGTCGCAGACTGTTCATCATTTTCGACATAGTATGAGGGAGATATGTCGAATACAATATCATGCAATAATAATATTAATATTTTTGGGTGTTTCTTGTACCTGATTCATGAACCAAAATTAAATATTGAATAGTAGACTTAAATTGATCATCTCCATGACATGATCGCATCTCCATAGACGGTATGTCAATTGGATGTCACATGAAGGATTTATGGATGGTTGAAGATAGAATACTAATAATAATATATTATTATTATTTGAATGTTTCAGGTACCCAATACAAAAACCTAAAAATGATATCCAATATTGGACTCATAATATTCTTCTCGAAGTCAGGGTCATACTGCCACTCAGGGTTCGTGAAACCAAGGATGAACAGATATGTTGCGGCCAAATTATGGTTTTACAACCAAAAATAATAATAACATTATTAATATAAATATTATTTTATTCTTTTTTCTTTATATCCCATCTCAATTGAGATTCACGCAAAAGGGTATCAACTCCCCCTTATTCCAATGATTTTCTTTTTAATTTCATTATAATTTAAATTTATTTCTTTTCATCTATTCCTCTCTCCAAATTATTCTTCTTTCCCAAAAATTCTCATGCACTCACCCAGAAAGTAATCAAGCCCACTGGTTCTCCTACAACTCTAATTTCATGCTTCCTCCACACGTATAGAACTGTCGTCGCACCGCCTATATTTCCTAGAGATACATACCAAAGAAATGCCATAATTGCACCTCCACATTTCCACTTCCACGAACCACATCATCTTAATTCTAAAAACTAAATATAAAATGACCACATATTTTCAATCCTCAGGTCGAGGTCTCCACATCCATATGTCGCGCTCAACAGAATATTGGGTTTCTATCCCAAATAAACACTTCAATGCCTCCTTTTTTAAGCCATTTCAGCTTCGATCCAAGCCCTAATAATTAAACAATTACATATTTTTGATCCTTGCATTGAGGGATTCACATCCATATATCGTGCTATGAAAAACATCATGTCTCCATGTCCAATAAATAGTAGGTGTTGAAGAACATGCGATGATTAAAAAGAAAGACAACCATTGTCAATGTGAGAGATGATGGCCATGTTTTTTTGGCCACATTCATCTTGAATTTTGGATATGAAGAATCCATAAAACAAATTCAAACATATATAAAAACCTCTACCTCGATTGTCTATTGTAGGTTTCACAAGGAAGAAGATGAAATATAAGAGATCGTGACGTCGGCGTTCATTTCTAAGGCAAGATGATTCTGATCCGGGCTCATGCATCGTCCTCTATATCAGATTCTGATTGATTCTCTTCATTGGAGAGTGTTTATTTTTGGAGAAGATAATCCTACAAAATCCCTCCCCACTTATCCCTTTGCAAAGGCTTTCCCCATACTCACAAAAAATATGAGCCAACTTATTAAATTACATTTATTAATTTAACATGTTTAGTTTACTCATTATATAAATAATGCTTGGAATATTAAATAGGGGAATACCAAGGGTTTCATGAACATTAATTGTGAGTTTGGGTGGTCCCCACCACCATGCATTCAAAATGGTGGTTTCAAATAAAAAAAAAGTTATTTAATTTATTTTTTTCTTCTCCCACAATAATCTAAAAAACTAACTTCCATCCTCAACCCACTGCGTTCAAAATGATGATATCATTATGTGAATATTAGCACAGTGAGTTCAATGGTGTCCTCACAATTCAATTCCAAGTACCAGTTCAGATGATACAAAACACCGCTCGTGCGATTAACGAACATTCCCAAAAAAAAATTTAGAAAATTATTAATAGTCACCCTCGACCCATGCTAGAAGAAGACAGGATTTTCCCAAGTGAAACCTTCCCCAACCAACCCAATGGTACTCTCAGATTTCTAATCTGAGTAACTATTTAAATGTTATAAATTTTACCATAATATAATAGTCACATAATTATTTTAATTATGGCCAAAACCTAACATTTCCTGGTGGCCCGTGCCGGCCAACGATAGTATCTTCATAAATAAAGAATTCCCTCATAGGTTTAGTGGTGGTCTCAGATTTTCAATCTGGGACACCATTTGTGAGTTATAAATATTGGAAATATAAAATAATTTATTTAATTATTTTATTTACTGTTATTCATTTTTTTGGTTTTCTCACAGGAGGCTGGTGTTGACTAATAATTAGTCATGCCTAGGGTATACCCGCCATCCTGAAGACACCGGTGCCCACAGATTTCTGATCTGATTTACTATTAATGATTTATCCCACTTTTTTAGGAAAAATGCTTACGCACATTAATTAAAACTCAACAAATCTTTTATGGATCAGTCCGGGCACTCCAGGCCTCAGAATCACACGCTGTCAGATTTCGTGGTCTGGAAATAATTATATATTATTAAAAAAATATATGAAAATTCCAGGACGTTTCATTCTCCCCACTATATGTATTTACGTCGCTGAAAGACACAATAAAATAAAAACATCCAAAAGAGGGTACAGATAATGAATTTGATCCACCCACTCCCATGTGCCCTCCTAGAAGTTCCTGTGATGCCAACATACACACAACAAATGTATCAATTGCCCAAAAAGGACTATATCCTTTTGATCCTCAATCTTCATTGAATCCACCTTAAATGATGCACTATCATCTAAGTCCAGCTTAACATGGTTGATGGGTTGTGCATGTATCCCCTAAAATAGAATACATGGAAGACATCGTGCACCCTCTCTAATTGTAGTGGAAGAGCCAAGCAGTATGACACCTCGCCTACCCTATAAAGGATTCAAAAAGGACCGATATACCTTGGACATAACACGCCCTCTTATCCAAATCTCTAAAAATCTCATCGAGGTGAGACCCGTAGAAAGACATGATCTCCCTCCTCTTATCAACATAAGACATATTCTAGCTCTGAGCGGTTTTCACTTACTAACAAGTGAGGAATTGTCATACAAGATCTACCACTGAATTCATCATCCCTGGACACCAGTACTGATGCTGACATTCTTGGTACATCTTCCCCATTCATGGATGTAACACCAGAGGAGACATATAGAACTCCCTCAACACCTCCTTATATAGCGCTTCTGGTTCCTGGGAACATCATATGAAGAGGGAGACGTGCTCCCCACCTTTGAAAAATCAATCTAGTGTTTGCCCTGATGATATCTAGGCATGTCGAGCCGCGCAGTCAGCGTCCCCATGTTGCATCTCACTGACACACTGAAGAAGTGGGGGTGTGACTGTAAGATACTAAAGAAAATCTTCTCCATCTCGATCCACAAAAGTTATCTACAAAGCGGCTAGCTCCTATGTCGCCTCACTTAGAAGATGTAGGCCATACCTATTTCAGAGTTCGTCTGCTACCATAATCCACTTCCTAGGAGTATATACTATCCCAAAGTCGTAGTCCTAGAGGAACACTATCCATTCATGATGGGTACTGAAAACTCAAAACTTCTGCTGCCATGAGGGTGAGGTTGGCTAACTCACGAGTGATCAGCCACACCCTCCAATAAATGAGTTTACCCTATGCTTCCTAGGATTCCTTTTTTCTCCGACTGAGGAAAACATCATCCCAACGTTTTAGACAAACCAAAACCTTTTTTCATAATACAATCAATCTGAGTATGAGATGTGGATGTCCAGTCATAGCCAAACTAACGTCCTATGGCCTCGACACTGTAACAAAGAGGTTCCAACAAAAACTCTTGCATCTAGGGTTAGATCACATGGTCGGCATAAGTGTGATTATAGAGTCTCCTCCCAAAGGAATCTCCAGAAATGAGGGCCGAGTCAATGGTTTAACTGGAAACTCTATGTCATGGACAAGATTCTTGGATGGAAAGAATGATTGGTACCTATATCTATTGAAACGATAGCTAGTAGTAGACATAGAACGTACCTCAAATCAATCTTCGATCCCATAGGTCGCAATCCTTGACCACAAGTAGCTACCCTCATTCCAGGTCCTCCACCACCCCGTGTCTGGAATGGACCACAATGGGGGTGGTTTTGACATGTCGAAATGTACACTACCTCATGCTGCTACCCTAGCTCTACTTCCATGTCTGTAGCCCAGTAGATTTATCTATCCCTAACACTTATTCTTCTCAAAAAATTTTTACACACCCAAGCCTCTAAGACATGTGCCAGTTTCCTGCTTTCCTTCTACTAACATTAAGTGGCTCCATCCGCTCAGCCAAAGAATATTCATCCAAAATGGTTCTCTCTAGAGTCCTAACATAAGTAGTAATGCATATAGGAATAGTTCGAGCTCCAATATCCTTAAAGACACCTCACAAAAAGGTCCGAGCTCTAAAGAACTGATCGTATCATATTCATAGAGTGCCAAGAATTATCGGTACACCTCGAAGAAGACTCAGCTAATGACATGTCATCCTGCCGAAGCTATAGAATCCCTAGAAAACTCTCAGTCACATCCTCAAGCCAGTCCTCAGCCGCCTGTGAGTCGGGTTCGAATGAAAACCTGAGGGGTATCTGATGGTGAATCACACGTAATGAACTATGCCTATATGTTTCCTTTACCCGTACTACGAGTTGTAACTACGTCCCAACAAGCAATGATATAACTAACACCATACTAGACGGAACTATCTTAGGAAATGGTCCACATATCGATGCCTCGTCATTATGGAGACCATCATCATGGTCACTCACTAGAGAATATAAGAAGATAAGATCACAATATGCTCTACTGGTGTCTCAAATAGGCGAGAAACTGTGGACACTACCTGCAGCCAGCCCACAGCTACGTTGTAAACTGTCTTGCCTCGAAACCTCAGAGGCCACGACTACTAGAACTCGTGCAATGTGCTCAGTTGGAAGGCATCGTCCGCCAGTGTGGCAGGTGTTATCTGCTGCACAATTGATGGTGGTGATGTTGGTACACCACCTAGAGGTTCCGACATCATAAGAGGGCCCTACTAAGGATTCTCATTGCTCGATGAGCAGTCATGGTGTACTCTCTCAAGAATCTTAATTGGTTGTCTACATAGTGACATCCAAATAATTAATAGGAGTTATATGGTAATTATGTTATACCTGGTGAGAAGACTCAAGAAAAAACAAGATGACATCACAAAACACACATGTAACTAGGTTTTTCGTGCAATGAGTCAGAAATAATAAGTCATGGTCTTGGTGTATGGAAACGTCGGCCTCCGCACCAGCACTGGATTCCCTAAACTGATAACCACACTCACTACAATTAAAATTATAGTTGTTAAAATGTTTAGAGTCCAATGTTATATGGTAGAAATGACTCATGTGATAACAATTTGTCATGAACCATCCCCCGTGGTTGTTCCGTGACTACCCCAAGCCTGCCTTCCATAGGCCAGGGGCTGAAGACTATCACCGAAAAGAGTATTCCCTAAAACCAGGAAGGAATTCCCATTATAACCAGTAAACACACAAAATAAATAATACAATGGGATACAGACAAAAGTAAACATCATAGTAAAAAGAGTGTGTACAATATGAAAAAGGGTCTAGAATATAAACCCAACTAGAATGTACATGAAAACTAAAAAGTACATGTAAATTGAAAGAGCTTCTGTGAACACCCACCAAGGATCCTACCTGAAGGTTAGGTACAACTCACAAATGGATGTCTCTATGGTAATCCATGTCTAAGGTCCACCTTTGAGCTACCTCTAGTCCTAGTACTCTCATCCTCAGTCAGCACTATCTTTCATCTACACCAAAAACAACATGGTGCAGACATATCCTATGCAGGGGTGAGTATAACGATACTTAGTAGGGACCCCAAGACCCTCAAAGGTCTCACGAAATACACAAAGGATAAACCAAAAAGCATGTAAACATATGAAAACCCTAGTTAGGAATATTCTAGTACATATACCAAAGTTATCATGTATACTCGTCTCATTTATGTGGAAACTCAAGGTCCAACTCAAAATCCTAAACTTAAACTGTTCCACAGAGGAAGGAATACAATGAAGGTAACACCACAAAGGTGAGTACCACAAAGGTAACACCACACAGAAGAATACCACAAAGGTTTCACCACGAAATAAAGTACCACACAGGTATGCCACGTAAAAGAATACCACAAAGGTATCACCACGATGGTATGTACCACATAGGTACACCACATAGAGGAATACCCATATGGTATCACCATGAAGGAAAGTACCACACATGTACGCCACATAGAATAATACCACAAAGGTTTCACCACGAAGGAATGTACCACATAGGTACGCCACAAAGAAGAATACAACAAAGGTATCACAAAGAAGGTATGTACCACACATGTATGCCACACAGAAGAATAACACCAAGGTATTAGCTCCAAGGGAAGTATCACACAGGTACGCCACACAGAAGAAGACCACAAAGATATCACCATGAAGGTAATTACCACACAGTTATGCCACACAAATGAATACAACCAAGTTATCACCACAAAGGAAAGTGCCACAAAGAATAATACCAAAACGGTATCACCACGATGGTTATGACTCAACTCACACAAAGTATAACTATGTTACAGTAGTAAAGTTGATTAGATGTAACTTCTAAATCATCTTACTATGTTAAGAGGAAGACCCACACAGGATCCTAAATCATCAGACTCACATAGGATCATAGTATATCATCGGACCCACATAAGATCCTAGTACAAAAGACCAAAATAGGATCCTAGAGTAGTCCCACATGGATTCCGTGAGTGGATCCATGTGAGACTCTTGAAAACATACCGAAAAAATGATCCTAATGCACTGACCCAGATGGGATCCCTTTCTCAGGTTACATCCAGCTACAAGGTTCCCGCACTAAGCTTTCTTGAATCCAGGAAGTTCCACTCCTCAAGCCATAGGTTGAATACTCCAACTTCCACGAAGGCCCATGAAGATGTATAAAAAAGGACAACAATATTAAATTGGTCTCCAGGAAAAAGATGGTTCATCAATAGGATTCCCACTCTGAAGGTTATTAGCCTTTTAGTCCCAAGGGCCTTATTGGATTTGTGTTTGATCCAACCAGGACATACCCCAAATTTATCGAAAACCCATGTGTGGTATACCAAAAGAACTATCTTGATCCATGGTTTCATGGTTCCACATATGGTTCATCATTTTGACACTGTATGAGGGAGATATGTTGAATACAAGAGCCCAAAATAATTATAATAATAATATTGGGTGTTTTGTGATCCTGAGCCACAGACTAGAATATAATATTCAACATCAGACTTAAATTGACCGTCTTAAGTATAGTATCACGCCGCCACAGATATTAAGTCAATTGGACTTCAGGCGCAATATTTATGGCGGGTCAACGATTTAATAATAATAATATATTTTTATTATTTGAGCATTTTGGGTACCCGATCCAAAAACATGAAAAATACATCCATTATTGGACTTATAATTTTTGTCTCGATGTAAGGGTCGTACTACCGCTGCTGGTACATGAAACCGAAGTGAAAAAAATATGTTACAGATGAATTATTGTTTTACAACCAAAAATAATAATAACATTATTTTTATTATCATTATTTTATTCTTTTTTTCTTTATAACCCATCCCAATTGGGATTCACACACAATTGTAGTACCTCCCCCTTATTCCAAAGATTTCCTTTTTAATTTAATTAAAATTTTAATTCAGTTCTTTTCAACTATTCCTCTCTCCAAATAAATCTTCTTTCCTAACAATTCTCACACACTTCTCTAGAATGAAATCATACCCCCGCTTCTCTTGTATCTCTAACTGCATGCTTCCTTTACATGTCTAGAACCATCATAACACTACCTATCTCGCCCAAAGCTATGCCCCAATGATATGCCAGAATTTCACATTCAAATTTCCCGATTTGCAACTCACTACATCTTTGTTCTAAACCCAAAAAATAAAATGATCGCATATTCGTGATCCTCGGGTCAAAGGCTCCATGTCCATATGTCGTGCTCAAAAGAATATTGAATTTCCAGGGCCAATAAATATTTGGCTGCCTCCTTCTGTGTGGCTTTGCGGCATCATTCCATGCCTAAAAAATTAAACGATCACATATTTTCTATCCTTGCATCGGGGGATTCACGTCCGCATATCATGCTTAGTAAAATTCCATGTTTCATGTGCCAATAAATATTAGGTGTTGAAGAAATATCAAAGAACGTGCGAAGAATAAAAATATAGAGGTGCATGGATTATGTGCGGGACAATGTCCATGTTCATTTGGCCACCATCGTCATTAATTTTGGATATGAAGAATCTATAAAACAAATTCAAACATATATAAAAACACCTACCTCGATTGTGCTTTGGAGGTGCTGCGAGGAAGAAGACAAAATCAATTAGATGGTGACATCGACATTCATTTCTCCTGCAAGATGTTTCCGATCCGGGCTCAATCGTCGTCCTATTTCTCCGATTCCGAATGATGCTCTTCATTGGAGAGTGTTCTCCATTGGAGAAGATAATCCTCCAAAATCTCTCCCCAATTCACCCTTTTCAAACTCTATTCCCCAAACTCATGAAATAGGGGATCCAACTTATTAAATAATTTTTATTAATTTAATATGTTCTGTTGAATCATTAAGTAAATTGAGTTTCTCACATTACATAGAGGAATAAAAATGGTTTACCCAACATTAATTGGGAGTTTGGGTGGTTCCCAACACTAATCATTCAAAATGGTAGTTTCAAATAAAATAAATATAAAGTTATTTTTTTATTTATTTCCTTATTACATGAAAATCAGAAAAACTAACTTCTAACCTTGACCCACTGTAGTCAAGGTTAAGGTATCCTTAAGAAAATATCAGCACTGTGAGTTCAATGGTGTCCTCAGATTTCAATTCTGTGTACCAATTCATATATTACAAAACGTCTCTTGCGCTTTTACTGAAAGTACCCAAAAAAAGTTTGTAAATTTATTAATAGTCACCCTCATCCCGCACCGGTCGAGGTTAGGTTCTTACAATGTGAAACACGCCCCAAAAATCTCAATGTACTCTCAGATTTACAATCTTATTTACTGTTTAAATGTTATTGATTTTACAATAAAATAACTGCCACTTAATTATTTTATTTACGGACAAAAACTATCTTTCAATGGTGAACCACATTGGAAAAAGTTATTATCTTCTTAAATAAATCATTCCATCATGATTTCAGCGAGGGTTTTGAATTTGAAAACTGAGTTATAGTTTGTTAGTTATAAGCATTTGAAAAATAAAATAATTTATTTAACTATTTTATTTACGGTTATGCCATTTTGGGGTTTTCTCACAGGAGGCCAACTCCGACTAAACATAATTCATGCCTAGGGTAATCCAGTAGTCATGAATGCAACAGTGCCCTTAGATTTATGATCTCAGTTACCATTAAAGAGTTATTCCACTTTTTTAGGAAAACTACTTACGAGTTCTAATTAAAAGTCAAGAAAAATTCGACGGATCATTCTGCCACTCTGGGCTTCAGAATCACGTGCCATCAAATTTCACGGTCTCAAAAGAATTCCATATAATTAAAAAAATATATATGGAATTTCTTGGACATTGCATAAAAATGTTTCACACTTTATTTCTATTAGATAATTCATCCCTCTAGATCATCTTTCCTAGATATAAATTATGGTTGTGGTAGGGTTTCATGGAGTACCACATTCTATTGTATTAGATCTAGATATGAGGATTACCATAAAGTTCTAGATATTTATTTATAAATAACCTTAATTTTTTAATAATTCATTCAATTCTTATGATCCTTAGAATGATGGTTTGTACTAAATAAAAATTCAACCCCAAGACGATTTCATGAAAACATATTATCATGATTTTAATGGTGATTGGAAAAAATAACATCCTCGATAAGTGTTCTCTTAAAACAATATCATTCAACCAAACATTCAGATAGAACCATATGAATTATTATATGAGAATATATTTATACATCCAATAATTTGGGATGAATTTGGATAAATAAAAATAATTGGACCTAATATCTCTGATGAAATAGAATATAAAGGTGGAGCCACTCTAAAGCATATCAAGGGAGAAAAATGATTGAGGAGAAGTTATGCTGATAACCCTCAGTGTGATATAGAATTAGATGTTTATTAAATTTTTTTCAATAAATCTATCCTAGTATTAATGTTATGAGTTTTACGAAGAAAGGGAAACTAAACCCTAGGTATATCGGTCTGTTTAATATTTTTAATCATAATGGGATGGTGGTCGTTCTCATAGAACATCCTCTAGATATCTATCAAGTCCATGATGGGTTCCATGTTTCTATCTTGAGGAAACAAATACCTAGCCCTTCACATGAACTATACACTAAGGTCATTCTTCTAGTGTATGATTTCTATTGTAAGGGAAAACATGTTCACTTTATAGATCATATAGGATAATTTCTATGAGACAATAAAACTCAACTGTTCAATGTTTTTAGTCAAAACCATTAGTTAAATTAACCTATGTGTGGACATGGGGATATTAAGAAGAATATGTATTCTTATTTTTCTTACATTATTGATGAATTTATAATTTGAAATTCGTTTTTTGGAATAGAATGTAACAACCCATGTTTTTTGATCATTTTTTATAAAACAAAATAAAATTTAGTTGATATATGCATTGAACTACAATTTTTAAAAATTAAATGTATAATTTATCAACAGATTAATTTATATAATTTATTTCAGAAATAGCAATTTTTGGTTAATAGTGAAAATACCTAATTTTAATTCTTAACCCTCTTTTGTCTAATTTTATTATAAGGATATATGATATTTTTTTAAAAAAATTATTAATTATATAATTATATATCACATAATAAAATTTAGTTTATTCTAATATATTTTATATGAAATTTAATATAAAAACATATTAACCATTTCGATGATTTTACATTAAAAACTGACATTGTCAGCCGATTTGTGGGATTAAATATAAATTATTGTCATCCAAATATATGATTTGAATTTTGAAAAATGAATTCCATATTTGGAATAATAATAATATAAATTTTTATTATTTCCAACATTGTTTTTTACCAACAATATTAGTTAATGAAATTTAAATAATTTACACTAATTGAGGTAAAATTAAGGTTAACTATGGAAGAAACCATAATCCTAATGCTCTAAATGAAATAAAATATATATATATATATATGAATTTTATGGAGATATATATAACCTATAACTATATTTATATAATTTTTAATATTATTGGATCCAAATTTCATGGGATAAACATCAATTAAGTTCCCACTCCCAAAATTTATAAGAATGCCACTCCACCTCCACTATAAAAGGCCTCTCCTCCTCCTTCTTCATCATACCAATAAAGACACTCTGGGATGACCAAGATCATAATGACTATCCCCAAATATCCTAAAATTATTACATTAATCCTCTTTTTGGAAGAAATTAATCCGCATAATCACATTGGTGAAATCCAAAAGGAGTAACCCAAAGAAGAGGTAATATCCTTCCTCAACATCATGTATTTTTTTTCTCCGCCCCCTAAAATATTATTATTCCATGAATGTATGAAACAACCACTATACTAAAGATAATTTTTTTATTAAAATGTTTCTACTTACACATACACACACTTCAATCAAATGTGTAACGAACAATTTTTTTTACGTCAATGATAATCTATCGCCTCACGAAATGAAGATTTTGCATTATTCCATTACTACCACTCATGGTGGAAATTATGTTCGAAAATATAATTATATATATTAATATTAATATTAATTATGTATTTAAACTACTTTAATACTGTAAAAACACATATATGTATACTTACCATTTGATGTAATTTTGATAATTTTTTTTTCAGAATGTGTAGACAACCACCCCTCGAAGCGATGGGATTCATTCACAAACTATAGAAATGTGTTAAAGATGGGTTAAAAAAAATAAATGATATATATAACATGATAATTATATAATAATTATATTATTTAAAATATTAAAATATTGAGTTTTATTTCTTTTATTCAATATGATATTAAAAATGGTAACACCGTCCATGTAAACGTACGACCTACCGTCTCCCTGAAAGGTTTATGTCATTTCATATTTCAACCTCGTATAAAATAATATAATACACATATAATGAATTTATGTTATATTTATACATGTTATTATTTCAATAATTCTTGATATATGTATAAGGACCAATGATATATAAAATTCAGGCACATGAAAAGAACAAAACGAATATTAGATGAAATGAAACCTTAACATAGAATTGATAACAATCATGTAATATAAGGTCCTAATAAAACCATATATTTTATTAAATATAATAATATGAATATATTAATTATTTATTATCATCATGAAAATATTTTATAGAAATATTGTATGATTACTAAGACATTCAAGAAACAATGTAAGGGAAATTTTGTCTCACATATTATTTCCATGATATACATTCTTTAGAATAAATATTTTGTTTGAAGTGTATGTACTACCCATGAATATATTATATTATTAATAATTTTTAAATTATGGTTATTTACATATCCATTATATTATTTTAGTCCCATGGGGTAAATGATTCAAAAGATACTGAGTCCTTTGGACAGTTTTGTCTCAATTTACCTTCACAGTGACACAGGTTTTGTTGTGCACCCACAATAATTTTCAAGGGTTATATAAATTAGTTTGAAAGGTTTTATCATAAAATATAAATATTTAATAATATTTTAATATTAATTTATTTCTTTCTCTTATATGGAGAATATGATCCCATGATACACAGTGATGAGAGTATATTGAAAAAACCTCATCTGTATTTGATATTGATTATATTTACTCTTCCATTGATGAAATATTATGATCAATATATTAACAACACTCATGAATTTTATTATCCTCACTGTATTCAAGATATATTTACAGATTGGTAAATTTTTCCTCTTTTTTAACATAAAATGGATTTGAATTTTTTTAATTAAAATATCAACTTTATCAATCTCTTTGGTTAGAAATCGAATTTATTTCAAAAACTATGTTTAAAAAAATCCTTTCAAAAAATTATATCAATAGATCATTAATGATTTTTCAAAAGGAAAATAATTTTTTCAAATTTATTATCGGTTTTTGAAGCTTATTTTATAAATTTATTTTCATATAGAAACGAATTAAAAAATGTTTTTTGTTTTAAAATATGTTCTTCTCTAAATAAATGATGTTTCTATCAAGAAATAATTTTAAAGTATATCACAAAAGTATTTAAAATAAATATTTAATTACAATGGTGTTATTCATGCCTTTATATATAAATTATTAAATGTTTCCATTTATATTCATCAAATGAATGGTTTAATATATAAATGAATGAGGTTTGTGAAACCTATTTTCCTTTTATGGGTTAAATGATTTTGAAACCAGAATTTTTAACTAGTAATGTGATTTTTGAAACAATTTATTTTTATTTTTCATTATTTGTATTAAATTATTATATAACATGTAGATAATTCCATAGGTTATGATATGATTACTTTGTTATGAGAAACATTTCAGTCTAGGGTTTCTGATATGATTTTTAATGATCAAGTGGAACATGTATGCCATACTTCATTATGAGATTAGTGGGAGCTAAATCTCCCTCTAATGAATTTTATAATGATATATATCTTAGGATATTGACTAAGTTGTTCTTGGGACATATCCTTTACAGAATGTATTTCCATGGGAGTGAACCATGACTACCAATATGGTTTGAGGTGTGAAGTCAAGCTACTAATATTACCATGGGAGTGAACCATGACTACCATGATGGTATAGGTAATGAACCCATACAAACAATATAGCATTGGATCTGATCCCATCCTTACTATGGAAATAAAATTATATGATTATGTGTTTTAAACAATTCTAGATTTTATTAATATTTCATTTTCTCATTTTTTATGTATGTTATTTCATTATGATTCGTGTCTTGTGAACTATGAAGCCTTAAGAAATGATTCATTTTTATGATATTTGTTATGCAGAGTATGATCTTCTACTACTGGGAACACATTATCAATCCATTATAGTCATATTTATAATTACATGTATCCCTTTTTTCCTTTATTGGGCATCTTATGTCCCCTCATCTTATGTTTTCCTTCCTTGGTTATAATTAATTGAATTATGTTTGATGAGTCCAAGAAGGGTTCTTGTGAAGGTTAACCTAGTGGGAGATAATATAGTTCTCATATATACAAATGTTTATGTATCGATGTTTCCAATGGTAATCGAATAGTACAGTCTTCTAGAATATATTGTATAATGATTTATGTGTTTCACAAAACATATGTAATGTTAATGTATAAAATGTGAGTTTCATAACAGTATAAATTATTTGGATAAATCATAGGTAAGGGTAATAATAAAGAATTTTTTTATTATAATGTTGTAAAAATTGAAATTACTTGTGTAAATAAATTTTCATAATTAATATGCAGTATTACACCGAAGGTTAGTTTTTAAATAGGTTGTTAGATAATAAAAAATATTTTTTATTGTCACACATAAAGGTAATTTTTTAGTTTATATAAATTAATTAGATTCCATGTATTTAATGTAATTTTTACAAAAAAAATTTAATGATGAATATGTTGTGAGATATTATATAATAATAATAAATACTGTTATTTCTATTATTATTAAATTTGGAAAAAAAAAACTTTGGTGAGAGTAAATGTAAATTTTAAATATATATATTGATTTTGATTTATATATATAATATGTATTGGTGTATATATTTGTATGAGTGAAATAAATATATAGGATGATATGAATTCTTATATTATGAGTATATATATATATATATATTTAGATGAAATTTAAAAATAATAATATAATTATTTTGTGAATATAAAATAGGAATTGAGATGAAAATACTATAGTGTGGATCAATAATTGAGATACACTATAGGGAAATCCAAAATATTTTTTTATACAAAAGTTTAAGAAAATAATTAATTATCAATAAAAAATTAATTCAAGCTAATTAAGGGATGTTTTGTTATAATAGAAGAAATATATATTAATCACATCCCTCTCTCTTACTATTTTATTTTATTTTATTTTATAATAAATTATACTTATTAATCTTTAAAATTGTACCATCAATAACTTATTCGATGTTGATCAGATTGATAGATCGTTGGTGCTAATGGACTCATCTTGATTGGAATAATATTAATCAATTTTTTTTAATATTGACCATTTGTTTTTTTTGTTTTAATTTATTATTTTCAAACTATTATAAATCTCAAAGGTAATTAAATGAATTATCATATTATAATTATGAAGAATTATGTGATATTTTTTTGTGTGTTTATTATATACTATTATTATGGAATTATTAAATGATTATTTTTAAAAAAATACTGAAAGTTTCCTATATGTACGTAATTTATCAAATTTATCCAAGGATAATTTTTTACCAGAATGATAATTTATTTGAATTACCAAAGAGAAATTACACATTTTAGTGAAGATATTTATAATGAATTATTAGACAGTAATTGAATCAAATTATTAATAGGAATTTTATTGATATAAATTACTATAATATAGTTGTGAAAGCATAATATGTATAGATTATATTTTGAATCAAATTATACATATTATCCATGTATAATCTAAAGGTAGTTATTATGAGATGTAATATAAAATAAATAGAGGATAATTATGAAATTGTAAAAGATAATAATATGTATTCATTAAGGAATATGTATAAGTGATTACACATGTGTTCCTGAATTAATTTGGAGTTATAAATTATTGAATGTTGATTCATTATTATTCATTGAGAGATTATTAAAACCACTCGTGTTGACCAAAAATATAATTTATAAATTATCTAGGGGTGAGAAAGAAACATTTCATGTTCTAATTTATTTCTCATTGAAATAAAATATTTGTTTTTGGTTACAGGGACCCTTGGGTAGACTATATTATAGATATGTTAGAAATAATGATAATATGGCATGTGAGGAGATGATCAGAGCTATTGATGTTATAACTCCATTATCAAACCACATATGGGGTCCTTATACTCAACATTAAAATTGATGAATTTTGAGGTAGGATTTTTTACCGCTTATTGGGAATGGATAAATGCTTTTCAATTCAATGATATATGTGAAGACATATTTGTTGACCTTGATAGATTATGATTGCATCTAGGTGTGTTTTTAGCCAATGATATGGTATTCGTTGAATCCATGAGATTGATGTGATAACTTGATTTCATAATGTTGTTTGATTCAAATTTTGATTTATATGATAATTATATATTTCACATGATTTTTAATATGGTTTTTAGGATATTATGACATCATAGGTTTTCCATTGGTTGATTGGTATGTGCATACATGACAAGTGGTATTCATGGTATTATTTTTCCTTAAGTTGTGAACCATTTTTATTCGGTGATGATTATGTCATATCATGATAACTTTGTAACCAAAAATATACCTTATTCCTTATGTATTTGGAGTAGATGGTTGACAATAAATTCTTTCTATATTACATGTGTTACTCTATGCCGTTGGGATTCCGGGTAAGTTACTGATACTCTTTTCCTTTTGGATTCCAAGAATTACCTGATGCCTTGTGTATTCTGAGTGACTCACTACTACCATTTTTCTAGTTTGGATACATATTGACATGAAATAAATTTTCATCAATGAGTCAATGAGGATATAGAAGTGGGGTTATGGTCACTTGTTTAGTGACTGATGGCCCAGTTTTCAATTATATGTTTCTATGATTGCAAA
The DNA here is from genome assembly GCA_963277665.1 of Viscum album. NCBI lineage: Eukaryota > Viridiplantae > Streptophyta > Magnoliopsida > Santalales > Viscaceae > Viscum > Viscum album. Next base: position 858,005,871 of record OY728152.1, on the reverse strand, counting down.
GAAATTGTGTTTATTATTAGGTAATAAACTTATATACTTGATAACACCAGGTTAATGAAACATTGGTGTAGTACTATTAGTCTCGTACATTCACCCAACTTCACAATTTTGTAGTTATTTTTTATATCATAGGGAATATGGAAAAGAGAAGTGTCCTCATGATGAATGTAGAGAAAATGATTGGGGAGCTAGTGGTGGGCTTGGACGGAAACCAAAATGCCTTTCAATTTATCAATTTTCTATATATCTTTTTTATTTACCCTTGTTGTTCTTCTCGCATTGGGAGAATCATTATTTTCATGACATGTATTCAATATTTTTATTTATTCACATTTACATAGATTATTTATTATGTCAGTTATTGTTTATTATTTGTCATATAAAATGATTTTGAGGATATAGTCTTCCCATGGGCAGACTCATTCCCCCATTTCTAGTAGATATCCTCATGCATATAAAAATGCAGACATAAGTCCATGGGGCCATTTATCTTAGTCCTGGTGGTTTGAGTTTGGATGTTAAACATAACATGTATTTTTGGAAGGTGTATGTGAACAATTAATTATAAAAAATTTGAGATACTCCATTTTTACATTTTACCATTATTGTATTTAATAAAATTAATCAAGGTAATTATTATATTATTGATAATATAATATTAACCATATGTTTAAATATTTCGTGGAAGAATCTAAATTATAAATCCATATATCCTAATTTAAATAATCAATATGATAATACTGCCTTTTAATTAAAAACATATAATGTCTTGAATGAATGTTTTCATAGAACAATGCAATTTTAATCATTTGGTGTTTTTAATAATATTTTACATTTTTAAAATTATAATGTGTATAAATATTTTTTATATATTTTTAACATTATATTATAGTATTTATTTGAAAACATATTAATTTATATAATAGAAAAATATTTATAAATGTATCATATATTGAATAAATAAACATTTTACGATGGTAATATATTTTTTAAAAAATGTTAAATATTTTTTTGACTATATAATGTGTTTTTTATTTTATAATTAAGTTAAATTTATTAAAAATTTAAATCCATTTCCCAGAATTCATTTTAATAAATTTTTGAAAAAATTAAATACTAAAATTAATCATGTGTAATATATTTAAACAATTACTTGGAAAATATTAATAATGCTCTATAATATCAAAAATTATTTTTTAATTTAAAAAAAATATTATGTTAATTTATATATATATATATTATAGTAATATATTGTATTATAAAAAGGATTAATGAATTTATTTTTAATTATATTTGATAATAATGTCATAAAAAGTCTTTTTATTTGTAAAAAGTATATTCTTACCAAAAAAGTAATAGTTTTTTGAAAAATAACAATAATACATGTTATGAAATTGTATCATTGATGATTCGAAATATAATTTATATTTATTTAAATTCATAATATATTTTATAAATATAAATCTTTTTAAAAACAGTGATATATAATGAAAGACATTATTGGTGGAAAATATATTTTTTCGATTTTTTTCAATTATAATTCAAATTCTGATCATTTTATAACTATATTACTATTATCCCATTATTCATATTATAAATATGATATTTTAATTAATTAAATGAATAATGAAACATAAATTTATATCACCTATATTGGAATTTTAATGTAAAATACATTTATAGGTAAAAAATTGTTTTATTAGAAATTTCAGCTTTACCAATTGAATTTCATCCATATTAAAAGTAAAATTTATATTTGTAATATAAATATTTTATTAATTGGATTGTCATAATAATTTTCATTGATTAAGTGTCCATGTTTCAATACTATAAATATATCAGGGTTCTAATTTTGATTGGGAATCTATGCTAAGAAATCTAATGAACTCAGTTTAGTTATTTAATGGTTTTAAAATAGTAAAATATAGAGGTGTTACTCTCATCACCATAAATAATATTTTTCCCAAAATTTTTTTTAAATCATTAATGAAAAATTATTAAGGTATTATTATCTTCACCCCCATTTGGGGGATATTTGATAATATGAAATATCTCATCTTATCTAAGGCCATGTCACGTAACATATATTTCTTAAAAAACATTATCCATTCATAAAATATTATAACCATATGAGTATACATGTTGATCATATAATCTTAAAAACATACCATTCTCAAAAAAATAACAAATTCTATAATATAATTAAAATTTACATATCCCACTATGAAATTATCATTATTTTTAACCCATAAATGGTGTTAACAACATGTTCATTAGATCAGAACCTAGACAATATATATTATAATACCAAATATGATTACATTACCAATAAATTATAATCATTCCCATGGATATTAATACTAAAAAACTAAAATTTCAAAGACACCCAACATTATATTTTTTCTATATAAAGCGTATACTAATATTTAAACATAACCACACCTAAATCATGTTTTCTTCGATACTTATACCCAAAAATATATAATTTTCATAAATAATTTCTCATGGTTACTAATACAATTTAATATGTTATTTTATACTATTAATAAAAACTACTAAAGTGGGATTCTTATATTTTTTTGATAATAACAATAAATATTTATTATATACCAAACAAATATCATCAATTAATAATACATCACTATTTAATTAGATTATATTATCAATAATTTATTTCAATTATGATATAAAATTCCCAACATTATGACATAATTGTAAATCAACTGTCTCTATCATAATTGGCATATATAAAATTTATAAACAATTTTCATATGCATACATTGCAGATCCCCCATTTTGAGGTATATAGACTTTATTATTTTTTTAATTTGTTTAATGTTCTTGTGATGAGTTTGGATGAGTTTGACAGAGTTTGGGAAGGGTTTGGAAATCAATGGAAGCCTTTTTAAGGGTGCATGGTTTGAGCATGGTACAGAGAAACTGTACTAGATGAATCATAATTGATGTGGGGCTTTAACGTCTTGAAAAAAAATTTACTAACCATTTGGGGTGGTCCGTGTGAGGTTCCCCATCAAGGATGTAGTTAGTTCATGTTTAGTTCATGGTTTTTTAACCATGTGAGATAACTGTGTGGCCCATAAAAATGGTTTTTAAAAAAATATTAGATTAGTTGTGATTTTCATAAAAACACGTAAACCCTATCCCCCTCAATAAGAACTATGTATTTCCTCTTCTAAAGGAACATTGGTGCTCTCCCACATGTTTTGGAAGGAAATATATTGGTATATTTTGTGTGATTGAACTGATTCTTATCTGGTAAGTCTCATATCGTTGTTCATTGTGGATTTCTCTAGATCTTCTCTTCCATCACTCTCAGTATTCAATATCAAATCATTATATGTGTATATCTTGGGTTTTTGTTTCCTTGGGTGTTTATTTTGATTATTTTAGATGTTATGGATGGTTATTTTGTGTGGTTTTAGTGGAGCATTTTCCTGATTGGGGTGCAATTTTGTGTGGGTAGAATTTTCTAGAACCATAATAGTATGTGGATTCTCTCTCAACTCCACTTTGTTATAACACTTTATCTTTCTTACAATAATTTTTTTTGCAAGAAATTAACTGTGATGGCCAGTGGACAATTTTTTGGAAACCAATTTTGTGATGATTTGGGCAATTTTGGAAAAAACGGGATATTGTTGCAAAAAGTTGCTTTGTGTGTTATTTTAAAGTTTGGATTTTAAATTGTTATTGTTTGATTATGAAAAATGTTTTATGATGGATGGATTTCAATAAATTTTTTCTTTATTGGAATTTGGTAGGGATAGGAATGATAGTTAAAGGATGTTTTCAATGAATTGTAGATTTATTGAACTGACTTATCATGTGATGGGGTTGATGGTTTTCTTATTGTGTGGACTTGGAGGATTGTTGTTTTTGGTTGTTTAAATTTTATTTCAGTTTTTGATGAGTGGATGTAGGAGTTATGTCTCACTATGAAATGTGATGCATAGTGGATAGTAGATCCACCCTTATGGATAGTGTACTTGAAGCACTGCTAGTTGGAAAAGTAGTGAACAAGTTGCACATAATCGCCACTGTTTTGGTTTCCCTATTGTGTGTTGCATTAAAAGATGTAATTTTTTGTGATAATGTTAAATTGTGATGTGGATTATGGAATATTTTTTTCATTCCCGTAGGTTTTATGGATTGGGTGAAAATGTCTTGGTAATGGAGTGTTTTGTTATAGTAAGTTGTTTCACTATCTAATGTGTTATTTAAAATACTGTACATAAATGTCCTGGAGGCTTTATCCTAGTGGTGTGTGTAGGGATGTCATTTGGAGATAACCTCATGGGTATTTGTACTCACCCCCTTCATTGGAACATGGGTGCTTTTGGAGATGTTTTTTTCTGGACACATGTATGTATAAGGCATCTCATTTTTCTAGTGGTTCGACATGATTCTTAGGGTGGTGATGGAGTTCGTGGAGCATCAAGATGTGTGTGGAACTATGGATAGTTTCCATGTTATTTGGGGTCTTTTTTGTAGTCTTCCATGTGGTAGTCATATTTTGGATTTGTTGTATTGATGTATGGTATTTGTTATGGAACATGTAGGTTTTATTTTTATATTCTATAGGTTGGGTTTCTAAGCTAACATGCATCATGAAGTTTTGTTCGTAATTTCTTGTTGGGTTGTTTGATCTTCTCTCAAGGTGAACTTGTTCCAACAATATTTTCTCAAATTCCTCTGCAATTATTTATATCCATTGGGTCCTTGGGAATTTCTCTTAATTCCATGGATCATTCTACAGGCCTCTCATGCCAATGGGATGGGGCGTTACGATACATGTTGAATCAGTTTGTTTAGTCCTTTACATTCATGTGAGAGAAGTTTTTTGGTATGTTGGTGTTGATTATTGGTCTTGGTGTTGAAATTCATTTTTGGCCCATTCCTTGAGTAGGGATGGATTCAAGGCATATGATTTTTGGAACATAGAATGTATATCATAAAATTATGTAGGTATCACATTAATGACAAAATTACACTTACAACAAAGTTAGACACAAAAGTGTTTGGAGACACTTATTGGCGTTGGATGTCTCATTAGCATGGGTGTTTCCAAGGAGATGATCATGACATGGATGTTAGAAATTACATCCCTCTAGATTTCATATTTCATTGGGGGTATAATGATATATTGTTTGGTATGAATGTGTGGATTTTGAAAAATCAGAATTGGATTTCGAAATGGAAGGATTTGAAATATAGAAACTTGTGGTATTTTGAAAATGGGTTGATTTTCAAAACATGTTGGATTCTCTAGAATAGTGAAACATGGGAAATGTGAACATGTGGAAAACCCAGTTCTGATAGTTTATATATAATATAGCATGAAATTTTAATTCCCTTTCAAGTTAAGGGAGTTGGACTTATAGTAGTTTCTGTGTGGATTGAAATGGCCCCGGGTATCCATCGTCGAGACCAACCAGTGGAAGCTGCTAGAAACTGGGTTGCACTTCAGCATCGATTGAACTAGTAACTTTTGAAGAGTATAGTTAAATCCTTCCAAGATGTGTAAAGTGGAAATAATTTGGATGAACCAAAGCATATGGATCAATAGGTTCAGTTTCATAGCAGAATACTAAATCATTAGGGGTGATTTGGAGCCAGATTGGGATGTAGAATGTATAAAGAGAATGAATGTGATATTTGACTTCATGGGAAAACTGGAACAGTAGAATGTGATGTTATCCACGTACATGATGGAGGATATTTTCCATATGTTCTATGAGCTGGTGGCCATGCTAGGATGGACAACAGTGTTACATCGAAGAGTTTAGATTAATTTTCTAATAAACAATTCTACCCTCACATGTTCAGAATTTAGTAGACAACATATTTATTCATTTTGAAATAGTGGAACATGTAGGATATAAGTAATGCCACAATGTTTATGAACATAGAGATGTTTTAACCCATGGGGGAGGGTAGTACATTGTTGAAGGAATTGATTTTTGAAGCCAGGTTGAACTAGGAAAAATGTTCCAAGATTATGTTTATGTGTATAGATGATAACACAAAAATACTAAATGATGAAATGGTGTCCGATTAGGAACTTTTTGAGGCTATATGTGGGTGAATTATTTTTGTTCTTATGTGTAATAGCGGGATCACGAAATCTGAGTTATAGCGGAAGAGGGACCCTTATTTTCTGGGTGGTAATATGGATCCGAATCTGGTGGCTGGTTCGGCGAATATTCCACCAAATCCTGAAATTATGATGTGATGTTTTCAATGTGGTTATATGAACCACAACTATTGGTATTTTAGGACACAACCTCGAGCATTTCATTATTGTAATAATATTTGGCATTTGCAGCAATATTGTCAGAATGCTCCGTGGTCATGAGTCTGTGACACTCCTCATGGGTCGTAGGGATCATATATCTCATCAAGATGGGTAAAGAAGAATAGCCCCTAGAAGCTACCAAAATTTGGTCCTATTGATTCTTGATATACCATGATTCCTCAATAGGGTAATAAAAAGTAGAGTGTGGAAGTAATGTAGTAATTAGTTGCTGAACATTCTTAGATGGATAATCAGATGGGACCATCCATTATGCGAGGTAAGGTTATTATAAATTCAATGGTGATGCATGCATTTTTTGATGTGGGTGATTCCCATTCTTTTATGGCATCTCAAATCGTTGATTTTTTTGGGTATATATTTACAAATTATGCATTTAATTTTGAAACTCCAAACTCCTCTAGGTAAAATAGAGTGCTGAACCTTCCTATATAAAGTGTGTTTCAAAGTTATGGACGACATTAAAATGGTGTTGGAGTACTATGTTCATGAGATGTATTCTTATGATATAACATTAGGAATTGAATTGATGGAGAGGGTTAAGTCCCACATAGATTATTATGCATTAATGATTAGTTTTTTATGGAATATGGTGTTAGACATCTATAGAGGGGGGGGGGGGGTAAGAGTGATAATTACGGTGCAACATGATTTTTTAAACTAACTATTGGAACAATTTTGTATTAGCTAGTGGATTTTTCGTTTCCACTAGAGGAAGATGTTGAAAAAAATGTTATTCTGGCCATTGTGTATTCGTTAATGGATTTATTTTCCAAATAATTTTTAGGGTTTCCACCTATGAGAGAAGTGAAGTTTACGATTGATCTCCTCCTGGGTACTAGTCCTATCTCACTTCCGTCTTAACCTATGACACCAACCAAATTGTAGGAATTAATAGAATAGTTGGATGATATAGACGAAAATGGTTCGTCTGGCCTATCACGTCTCTATGGGAAGCACCCGTTTTGTTTTTTAAAATTATGGATGCAAATCTAAGACCCTATTTTGGTTATTGTATACTTAATCAGGTTACAATAATGAAATGATATCCACATCCTAGAATTAATTATTTTTTTACTAGTGGATGGGATCTAAGTGGTTCTCCGTGATTGACGTGAGGTTAGGATATCAAAAATTATGGGTTGGGGAGAATGATATCCTAGAAGCAGCTTTCAGATGTAGATATGGTCTCTATAAGTGTGTGGTTATTCCCTTTGGCCTAAATAATGCACCAGCGATGTTCAGGGATTGGATGGATAATATATTATATATATATATAGTTTATTTTGTTTCTATAATTATAGGATATATACTAGTGTATTGGAGGAAAAGGTCAGAGCATGAGGAGAACATAGAAATAGTGTTTGGAGATCATGATGAATCATCATTTGTATGTAAAATTTATCCTTGTGTGACTTTTGGATACAAGATGTTCATTTATGAGGTTGGGATATATCTATGAAAGGAGTTCCATTTGATTCGGATAAGATAGAGGCTGTTATCTCATTGAATCCACCATAGAACGTCTTCAAGATATATTGATTCCTTGGTCTAGATGGGTATTATCAATGTTTTTTTGGTGATTTCACTCAATTGTACTCGCCAATGATGGCTTTAAAAAGTACGAATATCTCACTTCAAATGGATAAGCACTGTCAAAAATATTTTGAAATGCTAATGGGAGTCCTTACATCAGCACCAACAATGGCCATTCTAGAACCATAGAAATGGTATGTGGTGTATTTTGATGCATGAGGATCAGGTTTGGGGTGTATTCTCTTGAATGAGGATCACATTGTTGCATATAGAACACGATAGTTGATGATTCACGTGTAGAAATACCCAAGACCTTATTTGGAGATAACGCTAGTGGTTCATGCTTAAAAAATGTGATTTCATTATATATTTGGTGATAAATTCACAATGTTTACCTATCATAAGAGCATAAATCATTTTCTCATAGTGATAATTGAAGTTGAAGTAATGTAGAAGGATAGAATATCACTATATGATTTTTTTTCCTTAATTCACACACCAGGTAAGGGAAATTCAGTGGCTAGTTCATTTAGTAGAAAATCATATGCTCAGGTAGTGAAACATGTATAAGATCAATGGCAGTTTATTTATGTAATAACAGACATGTTGTTATATTTTGAGGACTCGTGCGGGAGGGAGGACTTTTTTCTATTTTTTTGTGGTCCACTACTCAGTTTGTTTTGTTAAAGGGGAACATTCATCTAATTCCAAATGTGTGGAAATAAGGTCAAAACCCAAGGGTGGGGAGACCATTGAGAGCTAAAAAATGAAGAAAAATTATGTCTTTTATTTTTTTATTGGATTGTGGTACCAATGTCTTGTCCATAAGAACTTCTAAGGGCTTATTATTATTCCAGTTGGACTATTTGTCATGGAATTGAGAAAATGTAGAAGTCATTGAAAGCACAGTTTTTTTTGGTTGGTATGAAAAGGGATGTGTTCGAGTTTTTCTAGAGATGCATGATTGTCAGCAATTCAAGAAATACCATCAGCGACCATCATGCATGTTTTAGTTTTTACCTATACCATTATGCAAGTGAGAGAAAATAATATTGGAGTTTGTAAAGGGTTTCCCTTGAATAGTTAGGAAGCACGATTCCATATGAGTGACTACGGATCGACTCACAAATTTTTCCCATTTTATCCTAATTTTTGAATAACATATGATGGAAGATCATTCCAAAATCAATATCCAGGATGGGATAATGAGGCATGGTGTTCCAGATTCGATTGCATCAGATAGTGATATGAAGTTCACATCTGATTTATTTAAATCCATGCATGATGCCCTTGGTACAAAGTTAATGATGAGCGCGTTGTATCATCCTCATATAGATGACCACTCAGAGAGGATGATACAATCATTATAGGATATTTTTTTGGACTATGTGATGGATTTTAGTGGTCCATGGGAGGAACACATACCATTGGTGTTGTTCTCCTATAATAACTATTGTTAAGATTCAATTGGCATTGGTCCATTTGAGGCATTTTATTGAAACTTGTGTTGTTCTACACTCTATTTGGTGGATATGGGTGAGACTTTGGTGTTTGGACTATGACTTATTCAAGAGGATATAGAGAAGATAATGTTGATAATAAAGAGTACAGATATGGCTAAAAGTTGTTACAAATTGTATGCAGACCATTGTCGATGACCATTTTCATTTGAGGTGGGTGATCCTATGTAATTTATAAACTCTCCAATCATGGGATATTGTCAATTTGGAAAGAAAGGTAAATTATCTATATGGTATATTAGGATTTTTGAAATAAATTATTGGATTGTATAAGTATACTCTTGGTGGGATTTTCCATAATGGTTTTTCTTTGTGAAAAATGTGTTTCATGTGTCGTAGTTCGAAGAAGTGTCAATCAGATAGTGACCATGTGATTCGTTTGGATCATGTAGAGCTAAGAGAAAATAAATCCTTGGTGCATGTTCCTATGATGGTTAGGGATTGGAAAGAAAATGACTTCTTTGGTAAAATAATTGGTTTAGTTAGGGTTTTCTGGCAGCATAGTCTGATTTAGTTGGATACTGTGGATCATGGGAACTAGATGGTCGAACAATGGCCTGGACTCTTTTGGATATGTTGTTGTTATCAACGTTCTAAGGATGGAATTTCCAATGGTGGGGAGAATTTAGCACACTTGGTTTGTGTTATTTTGCCTTTTTTATGACTTTTTATGTGTTTAATGATATTTGGATGAGTTTGGATGAGTTTGATAGAGTTTGGGATGATTTTGGAAAACATTGGATTCATTTTTAAGGTTGAATAGTTTGGAGAAATTGTGTGAGATGAACGATGTGTCATGTGGGGTATACACGGCTTGTAGGTGGTTTTTCTAAACATTAGGGGTTGTCCATGCATGATTCCCCTTCAAGTATGTAGTAGGTGCACGATTAGCGCACATGATTTCCAATGGTGTGAGAAAACTGTGCGGGGGGTAAAATTGGAATTTTTAATTCTTAATTAGTCAGTATTTCCTAAAAAACAGAAAAAATCATTTCAATTTGAGTCTCACAATGTATTAAAACTTATCTATGGTTAGGTGTTCTCCGCCACATTATTTTTATGCAATTGGAATGTCCTTCATGTGTTATTCAGTTGGTTCATCTCTAGTATGTCTCATCGCTGAGTTCTTTGTGGTTTTCCCTAGATCTACTCTTCCATCTCTCTCAATTATTATGATCTACACCAATTATGTGTAGATATTTCGTTTTCATGGCTTTGGGTATTGATTTTGTGGAATTGTGATGAACGGATCGAGATATAGAGTGGTTTTAGTGGAGCGTTTTCCGGATTCGGGTGCAGTTGCATGTGGGAAGAATTTACTAGAACCCTAAAGGTTGGTGGCTTTCCTCCCAACAATTCTTGGTTTAGAACTAGCAGTTTTGGTTACAATTAATATTTTTTTCTTGAAATTAATTATGTTCATCCTGTGTGAATTTTGTTGGAAACACATTTGGTGCTGATTTTGGACATTTGAAAAAATGGTTATTGTTGGAAAAATGGACACTATGTGTGGTTTTAAAATGTTGATTTTAACATCATCGGTGTTTGATTATGAAATTTTTTTAACAGGGTGGTTTTAAACAACTATGGTTATATTGAAATTTAGATGGTCTTGTAATGTTGGATAAATAGTGTTTTTAATAAATAGGGGGTTTATTGAAGTATATTAGAATATGATGGGAATGCTGGCATTCTTATTGTGTTTCCATGATGTTTTGTGCTGGTTGGTTGATTAATTATTATGGATTGTGTTGAGGTGTCGATGTGGGTGAGAATTCTCACTATAGAAGGAGATGGATAGATGATGGAAGACCATCCCTTATGGATAGTGGTTGGAATGTATTACTATTTGGAAATGAAGTGAATAGGTTGGATGGAAGCTCTATCATTTTGAGTGCCATTTTTTGTTGCATTACAAGATTGATCCTGTTGAGTTAATGTAAATGTGTGATGTGACTTATGTAATGGTTTCTTCACATTCCCTACGGTTTCATGGTTGGTGTTAAAATGTCATGGTAATGGAGTGTTTGGTTGTTGTATTTTTTTGAACTATCTAATGTTTAATATAATCCTCTTTATATAAATGTGTTAAATATTTTATCATTGTGGCGAGTGTAGGGATGTCATTTTGGGAAAACCTTCTGAGTATTTTCACTCACCCTTTCATCAGAAATTAGGTTCTTTTGAAGATTTTGTTTTCCTAGACATAGTTAAAAGTTAGGAATCTCATTTTCCTATCGGTTTGGCATGATGCTCGGGTCGTGTTGGGGTGCTTTGAGCATGAAGATTGGTGTGGAGCTATTGATGGTGTCCCAACTCATTTTTGTATTGTATGTAGTCTTCCTCCCGTTACTCTAATTTCGTATTAGTTTTATTTTTCATTTGAAATTTTTATGTAATGAATTGGTTTTCTTTTGGAAATGTATGGTTTGTGTTGCTTGGTTAACATGAATCCTATAGTTTCATGTAATGGATTGTTGGGTTGATTGATTTTATCTCTAGGTAAAATCGATCACCAATATTTTATTTTATCCCATGACATTTAATTCCATAATTTGGACCCTTGGTTATGTCACTTAATTATAAGTAGCAATATTCTTCCCTCCTAAGACAATGTAATGGGGTAGGATGATACAGACATATTTATTATAATACATAGTCATTTACACTTACATTAATTTCCCTGGTTAATTTTCATTATTATATCTCAACCAAACACTAAAATCAACATTGTTATGATAATATAAATTATATTAATATTAAAACATAAATATTTATATTTCATCCCTTACCAACAAATTTTATTACCATATGTTACTTTTAGATCAACCTAGAACCCGTCTATACCAATCCATGGTTACTCAAAGTCATTTTCAATTTTATATTCCCTAAATAATTAGTCTTCATCATTATAAAATCACTAATAATGGATCATTATGGAAAATGAGAATGAAATATAGAATATACCTCCCTATCGTTAGAATAGGTGTGTAGTCATGCATTTTTCCATAAACTATGAAATGGTTGATTTAATATATGACATTACCATTTCTGGGTTTTTAACACATGGCACATCTTTGTGAAATCCTACATCCACCAGAAGAATTCATATAGGGATATAATTTTTTATAGAACCACACATTCTCTCCACTACCAAAGAATTATAATGTTATCATATATTTATATATAATTTTTTCAAGTATTTTCCCCCATGATATCCACTATGTATCCCTAAATCATTTCCCAAATAAAATGTATATTTTAACCATAACATTAAATTTTATAATATCCCAATGTGTTATCAATACATGTAAAATTATGATCCACCCCAAATTATAAACTCTTTAATTATCCCCAATAAACATCATACCACCTAATTTATATAATCAAATTAATTGATACAAACTATAAAACCCATGACCAATACACTTTTATTTGTGTCTATAAACACATACTATTAATGAATGATTTTATTCTTGTTGGAGAAGCCTATATATAAATATACGTTAACTGAACTTCAATAATGATTACTGAAACTCTTACAACTAAATAATATTTCCTGGATTACTTACATCGAGGTATAGTAAACATAATTAAATAATAAATCCCATGTTATTCTCAAATAATGATAATATTTTATTCAATTGAATATAAGGAAATGCGTAATTCATGTTATGTCTTCAATGATCCAAAATATAATTCCACACATGATATAATTATAAAAATGATATTTGTATTAATTTTTTTTTCTTAAATATGTGAATGGAAAAAAATGAAATGCCGAGATATTAGAATCTCATAAAGCGAAGCATACACATAATGATATAATTGCAAAAATATTATGATAGAAATAGGTAAAAAATAAGAATCCATAATCTACATGAAACTGCGAGTGTGTTATATCAGTGAAAATGAATGAAAACATGCATATCTATAATAATGATCTCATACTAATTAATGACATATTCATTGTAATAAAAAAAACACCTAAAAGTATTTATTCCCAGATACAATCCTACTATGGAAATAATAATCCACAAGAACATAACATATCTTGTATTATTAGTCCTAACAATGCTTTGAGGGTGTATATAAAAAATACAACACCCACCTCTTAATTAATTCCAACACATTCACCTAAAGAATAAATATTATTATGGTGTATTTAATTGATTTTTTTTACAAATTATTAATGAAATATAATTTGAATACATGATCATGATTTCTTCATAGTCAATATTTCTCCACAATATCAAGGGTTTATAGCATGTCTATAAATATAAAACATTGTCAATACTCATCCAAAAAAAGAAGGTGTGTGATCAGTCAATACAAAAGTAACATGACCATAAATATATACATCAAATAAAAAACAAACCTAATGATAAAGTTTTTACCAATTCCAATATAATAACATTCATTACAGTTGAACATCATCTAATATGAATTATTAATAAAAACATTTTGTTCATAATGTATAGAGAAATGATCATTATAATTTGTAAATACTAGAATAAAATATTCATATTCTATCAGGATAATGAAGGTGGGTGGTTTCAAATGAACATTAATACAGTTAAAAAAAATAAATCAAATAATTTTTCTCACCAAAATTAAAAAACCGTATAATTAATTCTGGGAATGAATTCACAATAATCACATTTTTTATATAGTTTGTTTAATCCCCATATTATATATATATATATATTAGTATAAATTATGAAAAATGATCCCAATGTTGATAAATATTTTTGAAAATAAATTCGAAATTATTAATGAAAAATTGAATGGTAGTTTAGAAAATATTTTTAACATGGATGAAAAAGAAAAATTTACATTACACATTAAAAGGTGTCATTTTGAATGTTGATGTGAATGATTTTAAAACCCTACTAATTTTAAAAAATTTCTATCATAATATTGAATTGAAAATATTTAAGGCGTATCACAATAAAATTTGGATATGAGGATAAAATTGATTATTATAATATGATAAACCATTTTAATTTATTGTAAAATATCATTGTTAAAAAATAAAATTGTATGAAATGTAACAAAACAATAATTTTAATTATAATGTCATTTTAGAAAATTTTATTATAAAAAGTTTTTTATGGTAAATACCATTAAAATGAGATAATACTACACAATAAAATCAAAATTCATTAAGCCACAAAATGATATTAAATAAGTTCAATTAAATAATAATAATTAAATAACATAAAACTAAATTACCAAAAAAAACATATGATTGGTGTAAAACAAGAGTAAATATATATTATAAGAAATCAAATATATTTTGATTATTTATAAATTTGAATTACATTAAATAGTTAATATACATTTCATGGGATACTAATTCAATAGAACTACGTTAAATGGAATCATGATTCATAACATGTATAAAAACAAATGTGTTACTGAGCACACATATGAGCCTTGTTCGTGCGTCCCGATCTCTCCTCTTCATGGTGATATCAATTGGCAATTCTCATACCATAAATTGAACGCTGAAAAATGGGAATATATTCTACTCAAATCCCCTACCTTGTTTATCGATCATAGATGGTGGAAGTAGAGTTCGGAGAAGACGATGTCGAAGATGATGTCAGTATTCTTCATGGTCGACACTTCTATTTGTTTCCCCGGTTGAGTTTCGTTCTTCTTTGGCGGAAGAGGCATTCATCATGGGTGCCAGTTCATTGTTGGAGAGTTCTTATCCTCCCCAAGCTTCAACAAAATGCTAACAAAAAATTATAGAAGAATCATCTATTATTTGTTGGCACAAAAAAACAAATGGTTCTGTTTAATTAAATGAGTCAACTCATTTAATAAGTGAAGTGGAATAGATTCAAATTCAAAATAGGGGAGGTGGAGTGTTTTAATTAAATGAATAGAGGTGTTCCAATAATTAATGGGGAGTTAAAGGGGGTTTAAAATACGTGTGGCCCCCACCGAGGATATCCTCCCAAGGGAGGTTATGTGTGGGTGGGACCCACCACCATAACCTCCTAGGGGAGTTTAAAGTGTGGTGGCCCCCAACCCAACCTCTACTTGGAGGTATTAACCACCAAAATAAAAATAAACAACACAGTTTATTTTTATTCAATTTATTAAAAACCCAAAATCTCACTTCCATTATCGACCAACTATCATTGAGGTGGATGTCTTCTTAAGAGAATACTGGTGCTGCGAGTTCAACGGTGCCCTCAGATTTAAATTCCATGCTCCAGATCAAAAGATATAAAATCCAGCTCATATATTTTCTAAACGTACCCAAACAAAATTTCCGAAATTGATTTTGGGAACACCGGGCCACAGAATCAAGCACTGTAAATTTTCACGGACTCGTAAAAATCCCATGTATTTAAATAAAAATTACATGGAATTTCTGGGTCTTTTAATTCTCCCCACATTAGGGATATACGTCCCCATAAGCTACAACACGAACTATGAAAAAAATGGGTTTCTGAGCACACATATGAGCTTCCCTCTACCATGTGATTTCCTGTAGGTTCCCGTGCTGCCAGTGAATGCGTACTAGAGGTATCGACCATCCATGTAGGACACTCTCTTGTCGATACTCAATCTCGAAGGGAACCTCTGTGAAGTCACCCTGTCATCAATGCCCATCACCCCTTGGTCGATGATATGAGAAGGGTCATGCACATATCTCCTCAGCCGAGATACGTGGAAGTCATTGTGAACCTGGTGCAACTGAGGTGTAAGAGCTAAGTGGTATGCCACCTAGCCTACTCTACTGAGGACCTGGAATGGTCCGATGAATCAAAGAGATAACTTTCCACCTTGGAAAAATCACCATAGACCTCATCGAGGTGAGACCCGTAGAAAGACTTGGTCGCCATCCTCAAACTCCAGAGGTCTCCATCTCCTATCAGCATACGATTTTTGCCTGCACTGTGTAGTATTCATTTACTATTGGATGACCTGCACCTTCTCCGTGGTATCCCATACCATCTCTGGACCCACTAGTGCTGACTCCCCATGGTCTTTCCAACAAAGTGCCGATCTACAAGGTCGACCATTCAAGGCCTCAAAAGGTGCCATACCGATGGTGTAGTGATAGTTGTTTTTGTTGTCGGAAAACTACACCATAGGAAAATGATCCTCCTAGCTACGACCGAAGTCGAGGACATTGGCACAGAACATGTCCTTAAGGGTCTGAATCATCCACTCAGTCTGACCATCAGTCTAAGGATGGAAGGCAGTGCTGAAGGGAATCGGTGTCCTGAAAGCCTCCTTCTACCCCTTCCATTTTCGAGAAGTAAACTGTGCATCATAGTTAGAGAAAATAGAAGAAGGTAATCCAAGGAAACACACAATATCCTACACATAGAGGTTCCCCAAGCTCTCTACTGACCCCTTCTCTCTGATCGGAAGGAAGTTGGATGAATTGGTGAGTCGGTCAACGATCACCAATATCGAATCATGGCTCATGGATGTACGTGGAATACCCATCATGAAGTCTATGGATATCCCATCCCACTTCCACTCTCGATCCTCTAAGGGATGAACCAAGCCTGCTGGTAACTGGTTCTCCGCCTTCTCTTAGTAACAAGCGAGGTCTCGTGAGACAAACTCATATATTGCCTTCTATATATCTGACCACCAGTTCTGTCGTCTGTGGTCCTGATACATCTTCACCACTACTGGATATACCACTAGAGGGGAAGTGTGGTACTACCTCAATACTTCATCCTGAAGTGAAACTCATACCATGGTACATCATCTGAAGAGGATGACATGCTACCCACCTTCAGAAAGTCCATTAGGTGCCTGACTTATGGATATCTGAGCACGTCGTGTCTCACAGTAAGCGTCTCCACACATCGCCTCAGTGACTCTCTAAAAAAGTGGGGGATTGATTGTAAGAGACTGTAGGAAGGCTGCTTTATATCTATCCATGTAATGACCCAAATCATGACATACATGGACCTTACATCACTTTTGCGGAATACATAGTACATAACAAAAACACAGACACACAAGGATCGTAATAGTTTAGTGTCTTTGGAAACTCGGAATTTAATCTTCTAATCTTGGTGAAAGATCTTCAACATCTCCCATAAAGATCTTCCACTTTTTTACCTAAAACCTTTCTTTATGTCCTGGGGAAAAGAAAACATAAAAGGGTGAGCTCAAATTCTCAGTAAGGGTAAACAAAATAAATATCAATCACATCATATTCATAAGAACATAACATTTTGGATATCTTAACATGAAAAAGAGAGCATAATTTCATAACATGGGATAAATCATAGTAGTGAAATGAAATCCCAATAAGAATAACTTAAAACATGAAACTTTGTGGCATACACACATAATCATATAGAATCATTTCTTGTTAGTCAAGACTCATTGGCAAGACTATCTTAGTGGACAAAGTCCCTTTCTGAATCGGGTAACCCTCGTTTCAGTCGTGTTTCACTGAACCGGTATAACCTACCATTTCATCCATGTCTATCTCATGAGATATAAAATCTTTACCCAATGCATTTGAGGGAGATATAGGTCCCACCCATCTTATAATGATACCATTCTTATGTGTGCCACAAAATCATAAACCATACATCATTTCATAACCCATGTAATAAAAATGGGATTCTTAAACATCATGACATCATAAAACAATTCATATAAGATAAAGGAATTCATAAAAATAATTCCATCACAACATAACCAAATAAATGTAATAATAGGGATAGAAATAGAACCCTATGTTATCTTAGATGGAAAATAATTTTGATAAAACACTTGAACTCCATTCTTGAGGAAAATATCCTTTCAACTTCAAAAACACATTTCCTTTCTTAACATGCCATACAATTACAAACTAAAAGAAGTTGAATAAAAATAAACTTGAAAACATGTAAAGGAAGCTTCTTGGAAATAATTATTTAAAAATCCATTAATGCCGTATAAGTTAAAAAAACATTCTTCGTACTTTTGTCGGAAAAGTCAAAAAGTACCTCATACGAAAAACGACAAAAGATTCCTTCATATCTTTTACTAAAAACTCACTGAAGGGTAAAATTGGATTTAAATAATTGTAGGTGAATGGAAATAATATTAAATATTTAGGAAACATGTATGTGGATGATAAAATACACCCCAGTAAATTCTAAAGTATAAACAATCTCGGATAAAAATGAGATTGTGACATTTCCCTTACCTTAGGTTCGACTTGCTTTGTAAGTGTCCGAACCTCCTATATAATGATTTAAATAATTTTATTGACTTATTAAAGAATCATATTCATTATTATTATATCATATATTGTCCACTTATGACTTTATATTACCCGTTCTTTTGTAAATTCATGTTAAAGTAGCGTTTTGGGTAAAATCGTCTCATTTGTCGTTCGTGTTTTAACTTGTAATTATTAATATGATTGGTTAGATCATAATTACTTAATTAAAGAATATAAAACATGATTTATATATAATATATATTCAGAATATACATATATAATAAATCAGTAAATGGAAAGAAATACACCGTTCATGGAGACGGTAGTCCGTACGTACGCATGAACGTTGTTTTCGTTTCCTTATTGAATTGAATGGAATTAAGTAGATGACATACATATAAATATAAATAATTCTAGTATCAATATAAGGTCATATATTTCATTAGTAGTTATTATATATACTTTATAATCATTCATGAATGGTTAATCATTGAGAATGAATCTCATCACGTCGTGGAGACGGTAGTCCGTACGTACGCATGAGCGATGATATCGTTCCCATGGTCGTGGAATTGTGTTGAAGTGTATGTATACTATTTCAGTATCAATATAACTTTATAATACTCATATATAGTTACTCATTACACCTTTATACCCATCCAATTAAGGTGGTGGCGGAAAATAGATTACACCACGTCGTGGAGACGGTATTCCGTATGTACGCACACACGGTGATTTCCTTTTTCCGTAGGATGGATAGAAGGTTAATTAGAGTTGTTTCATATTTATAATAACATATCAGTATATAAGAAATACTGATGTTATTACTTTATCATGAAAAAACTAAAGAAGAATAAGTTGAAGAAGAAAGAAATTGAAAAAGATCGGTAATGGATATTACCTCTTTTTGATGTGCCTTTTCTTATCATCCACTTCAAGAACTAAGGATGGTCTTTGAAGAAGGCCAGGACCTCTAGGATGATACTAGGGAACTGGAGAAGGGATTTTGGCAGGGTTTGGCCGAGCTTGAAGGCTCAAAGTTGTGTGAGGAAGAGAGGGAGGAGGTGCCCTTTTATAAGGGAGGAGAGGGGCACCTTAGGAATATCTCAAAATATTATTTAATATTAAAGTCAAAATCGGTTTATAATGGTTTCAAAGGGTCTTATTTCGAAGCTAAAGTGGGGATGGGTCGAACTCCTATCAACCAATAGGATTTAGACAAGTTTAGGTTATTATTTTAACCTTATCAATTAGATTTAACTCTAAGTTAAATAATTTAACTTTTACCGTGTCTTTTTGTTTTCTTACACTATATGGTTAATACACTTACAATATCATGCCAAACGAACCCCACATTGTTTATTATTAATATATATATCCTTATATAAGTCATTTGGCCGAACCTTAGATTTTTAGGAATAAAATAACAATTAATAATATAATATTTTATTTAAAAACTATTTTGTGACAATTTTGACACTATTTGATATATGATTTTTGTGAAAGTCATAACAGAAATATATGTTCAAAACAAGTTGATTAAATAAATAATAATATATCATAGTAATCTATAAAATTAGTGGAATTCATAAAAAGTCTCAAATTACATTTATTTTGGTGTTTATAACATCAATTATGTCAATATTTCATTAATAAGATAATTACTGCATCATCATTGTGTCGTAAATATATTAAATTATATAATGTCTAAAAATTAAAAATAAAATACCATTATATAGGAAATCGTTTTAGATTTCTAAATAATATTTATAGTCGAAATTAGCTTATGTATAACCCCATATTAAAAATTATTTACTTATTAAACTTTGATTTTATCTATTTTAACTAATCATTAAATAAAATAATATTAAATGTCATAATCTAATCCAAGTGGACCTAAATGGTCATATTATATTCATAAGGTTGTTTTTGGTCTAATTACACTTATCCAATAGAATTAGGACATGTGTTAGGGTAATAGTAATATCATTTTTACCCTTAATTACCCTATTTATTTTTAACCGTTGTAAATAAAAGTAAGAAGTTACTATTCACCAAAAATTATTTTCATCTCATTGAACCACATTTTACATACTGACATCAACCGTGTCTCTCGGATTTTTGAAATTCCACTCACAGAAGCGGTAAAATTAAGATTTATGAAAAAATTCAGTTTTTTTAACTACCACTTAGTGGTTTCACTATTAATCAAAAATTGAATGTTTTCAGAAAAATACCAAAAATTAGGCCTAAGGTATATTTGATATTATGAACTAAAAAATTATTTCTATTTTACCAAATTCAAAACATATCAGTTGCATTAATTAATTTAAAAATTAATTCCCGCCGTCAAAACAAAAAGCGTGTTTTTAAGAGATAATAACTATCAAAAGATTGACACTTGTTTATAACTGGTTTAAATGTGAAATTACATCCAATGAACAACATTGCATTAAATTGTAAAAATATATTCTAAATATACTTTAAAACCACTCAAATTAATAATTTATCACTATTAATTATTTCGATTACAAAAGTTGTTTTTAATTAAAATTTAGTAATTTTCACTATTCATCAAAATATGATAGTGAAAATGTAACTCTCGAGAAGTCTGGAATGAACCTTCGGCAGTATCCAGCCTAGCGAAAGAAACATCGTACCTCGGTCACACTCCTGGGTGGATCCCATGAAAGTACCGCCTTAATCTTTACGGGATACACTACACCTCCAGCCTCCGCGATGACTTTTCCCAAGAAGTGATCCTCCCGAATCCAAAACAGGCACTTCGGGAGCTTACCATAAAGTTGGTTCTCTCATAGTGTGTCCAGTACTACCTACAAATGGTATGCATGCTCCTCTTTAGTAGTCAAGTAGATCAGAATGTTGTCGATGAAAACTACGACCAAACAACCGAGGTATGGCTGGTTGATCCTTTTCATGAGACACATGAACAATTTTGTAGCATTTCTTATGCCGAAGGGCATAACCAAGAACTCATAGTGGCTGTACTGAAATCTAAAGGTTATCTTCTACACTTCTCCTCTTGAACACTAAGCTAGTGATAGCCTGATCTGATGTCACTCTTCAAGAACCAACGTGCTCCCTTTAGCTGATGAAAGAGGTCTTCAATCATCGAAAGTGTATACTTGTTCTTCACAGTCCCCTAGTTCAGGCAACAGTAGTGAACACAAAACCTCAGTCTCCCATCTGCCTTCTTGGCGAATAGAATCGGGGCCGACTAGGGAGAAACATTGGGCTGGTTGAATCCCTTCCCTTGCATGTCCTCTAGCTGTACTCGTAGCTCACGAAGCTCAGCAGGAGCCATTCGATATGCTGGAGTAGATATCGGTATCGTCCTGGGGTATATGACACTATAGAAGTCCACCTCTATGCGATGAGGTAGTCCTGGGACATTGTCATAAAAAACATCCGCATATTGTACCACCACTACAGGACATGTCGGACCCTCCATGTGAATGGATCCGATAGTAAGCCAAGGCAACTGGTGAGTGATCTTTGGAACCCTCCTTTGAGTAAGTTCATCATGTGCGACAGAGGTTCCCTTCTCACAGGTGAGGGTAAACCTAGTCCCATCCTTGCAAAAACATCACACTTTTCACCTAATACAGTCAATCTGAAAATGAACAATAGATAATAATTCCATACCCAAGATGACGTCGTAAGGCCTCTATGCCGCTATGAAGAGATCCCATACAAACTCTCACCTCCTAGAGTAAGATCACACTACCGGCACTAGTGCGTAATCGTCGTGTCTGCTCCCGTATGATACTATACCCATAAGGATCTAGCCAATGACTTTGTCGAAATCTCTGAGCTCCGAACGAGGGCAGTGGCTATGAAATAATGACTAGCACCTATGTCTATAAGAACCACATCTAAGGTGAAGTAGACACAGATCATATATAGAATAATCCCTAGAGCGTCATTGTTTTAGGCCTCATCTTTCTAAAGTTGAGCTCTCCCCTATCCACCTACTCCCTGTGGTCGGGGTGGACATCATAGCGGTGGTGGGGGTAGCACCCCAAAACGTCTTCCACTGCTAGCTGCTCGACCAGATCCATTACCACATCTACCTGCTCCGTGCGGACCACCTCGATCGAACCTCAGCCTCAGCGTAATCTATCTACTGACTGCTACATAAGACTCCGCTGTAAGTCGATTTGTGGTGGGTCTCACTATAGGTGACTGCTCAGTAATGAATCTCACCATTAGGATGGATCTCTCTAACACTCCTTCCTTCGTCGGGATGCTAAGGGAGATCATCGAGGCTTTGATCTATCGCCTGAGCCCCTATTCGATGATTTGGGCCTTGAATAATGTGTCTCGCACCATATTTGTGGAGTAGCGCGAGTGGTCGGTGAACCTCACTGAGTACTTTGCTACTGTCATGCTGCCATGCTACAGATGAAGTAGCTCCTGTATCCACATCTCTCGAAGGGTGGCTAGAACAAACTCTACCCATACCAGGCTCTCGAAGTCTGTCCAGAGTAATGTCACCTAGTCGGGGACCAAAAGCATCAGGATCCCCTAAATTTCCTCCTACTTCCAAAAGGAGACTCGCATCAAGGATCACCATAAGGTCTGATGGTGTCCCTACTAGCCTGAAGACTCTCACCATAGACTCCATCCAATCCTCATACGTCTGTGGGTCCATCTCTCCCAGAAACCTAGGTGGAATCTGGTGATGGAACTCATGCAACGCGCTTAAGAGGCGTACATCGTGTTCTACTGGGGCTGGTGGAATCGGTGGCCCAACGGGATGTGGTACCACTGGTGCCTCTACTGGTAAAAGGACATGCACTGAGGCCTCATCGCTCGGTGGGCTGTCAGAGCGTACAACTCTCAGGGATTTGTGGGGAGGCATCCTGAAAGGAACAGATGTGACATAATAAAAAGATTATATTGGGTGAGCTGACCTAGTTGAGCTGAACTTAGAAAACTTTTTAAAACATAGACGATAGAATTGTTTTCATGCACAATGTTGTAAATCATTAGTTAGGGTCCTGGTGTATGAATACATCGGCCATCTGCATCAACACTGGACTCATGGAACTGAAAACCACACTTAGTACCCTTAAAAATATTGCCTCATAGAAAAGATATATCGAAGTCCCATGTTCGGTGGTAGACCTGACTACATTGATACAAATTTTTAACGAACTATCCCCCGAGGCCCATATTGTGACTACCCCAAGCCCGCCTTCCATAGGCCAGGGGCTGGAGACTAGCACCTAAAATCGTAAATCCCTAAACTGGGAAGGCATTGCCTTTATAAACTGAACACACACAACAAAGTACGCAATAGGAAGTAAAACACCAAGTAAAACTATATACAAAAGAGAGTGCTGAATGTAAATGGGGTCCTAAAATACAAGCCCAATAGTATTGTACATGAAAATAGAAAAGTATATATTCAACTTATAGAATAAGTAAATCTGCTACTAGGTCATCCTCTAGGGATCCTACATGAAGGGTAGTTACATATGGCCTCCACAGTACTCCACGCCCGTCCGTCTCCTCCATGTACCATCTCGCTAAGTGTCCACCTCTAGGTACCATGCAGTTATGCTACTCTCTACCTCGATCAGCGCTATCCATCGTCTGTAACCAACACAACGAGAAGCGGGCCTACCCCATGAAGGGTGAGTATAACGATACTATGTAGGGACCCTGAGACCCAAATGGTCTCACAATATCCAACAATGATAAACCAAAAAAGTATGAATTCAATGGATAACCATTACATTGGTATATTCCCATACATATAACTATGTTATCTAGTAACCCATCTCAGTCATGAGGCAATCACTAACGTCATTGACTCAGCTCATAACCATGATTTTATTCTAGGGGTGGTAACATGTAACACTACTAGTCAAACTGTCGAAACCTCAACTGCTGGTGTAATCCTTCTATATAGAGTATTGAGTTCCTTCTATGTCACTCAGAGGCACTTCCCACTATCCTGGACTGATGTGGTACTCCTCCTGTCGAGTAACGTTGGTCTACCACGTCACACAGAGGTTCTCCCCACTATGGTCATGTCACGTCGCACAGAGGCACTCCACCTAGTAGCCTAATGAATTACTCCTCCTGTCATGTACCGTGGGTATGCCAAATCATATTGAGGCGCTCCCCATTGTGGGTCTGCCACGTCACACAGAGGTGTTTTCCACCGGGCTAGTCGAATCACTCAGAGTCAAAAGGTTAACAGTTGTCATGTCTCAAACAACTTCTAGGTCTCCGTACCTCGTTCGCTCTTTATTGGAGGATCCGCTCCACGTGCTTCTGGTCGAGACTCCAAAACTCAAGAAATTCCCAAGTTAAAGTGTCCTAATGTTCCGCCACATCATAGGGGTCTCAACGCAACAGAGGTAGCGTCAATCAGACGCCCGGTATGTGAGTTATTGGAATTTCCATTCTAGGGGCCAGGTTGGGTTTTAGGTTCAAACCAACCCGACCGTACACCAACTATGTTGAAATCTCATTTGGGAAATTTCATAAGAACCATAATGCTCTAACCTTTTTGTAGCATTGGACGGTTCATCGATCGGACACTTGTAGCCCACGATATGGAAGAAAAGGTGAAAATAGGCTAATGAGGGTCCGGGTCCAGTCCGACCTAGTCTGTCAGACCTGGCCCGACTCGGGTCTGGTCCGGAGTCCAACTTGGTCTGCGGCTCTGACCCAGTCTAAGGGCATCCGGTCCTGAGTGGGCGGCCTGACCCAACAGTCCGGCAAGAAGGGGTGGCCCGGTGGCCCGACCTGAGGGGGGGTGGCGCATGGCCCGGCTGGATGGCGACCTGTGTGACCCTGCTGGCTCGCGACCTGAGTGGCCACCATGAAGAGGTCCCGTTTTCAGCCGGCTGGCTGGCAGCCCGGCATGGCCGGCCAATTGGAGGCCCGGCGTGGCCGTTTTCCTGGCCTGCCTGGCCCGACTGGCTAGGCAAGGGGGGGGGGTTACACCCCTGTCTTCCGCAACGTCCGACGCGTGGCTCTGGCATGGTAACTGTGGGACCCTTTAGTTCCCACCTGTAGTGCGCACCGGCGACCACCCTCCACTTTTCGCCACAGCCTATGGTCGTAGTTCTTCTCTGGCACCGCGCGATGGCGCCGCGCCCTACCTGGCCGACCACTGTGGCCTGCGTAGCCACTGTTCTTATCCGGTGTGATGAAACAGTGCCACGCCCAACCCGTCCCACCGCCATTGCCCGCGTGCCTGCAGGTCCTTCTTCCAGCATAGTGTGACAGCACCGCGCCCCTCCGGCACAGCCGCGGCCCACCTGGCAGCGGCTCGGTTCTCTGTGTGGCACAATAGGGCCGCACCCATCCCGCGGCCCAGTTCCTCTTGCGCCGCTGACTTCTTCTATGGCTGGCTCATCCCCGGTCACCGTGTGTACCGCCGCTGCTCGTCGGCCGCAACCCGCTCCTCTGGCCACAGTCCTTCCTTCCAGTGGAACCATTGCACAACTGCCATCATCAACAAACTAGAAAGAACGATGGGGGAGGTTTGGGCCCTGTTCGTGTGGTCTGATCCCTCCCCGTTATGGTGATAACAATCGGCAATTCTCAAACCATAAATTGAACGACAAAGAAAGGGAATAAATTATATAAAAATCCCTTACCTCATTTGTCGATAGTAGATGGTGGAATAGGAGTTCATAGAAGACTAAGTCGAAGATGACATCAGCATCCTTCGTGATCGACACTTCCCTTTCTTTCCTTGGATGAAATTTGTTTTTTGTTGGAGGAATAATCATTCTTCATGGGTGACGGTTCTTCGTTGGAGAGTTCTTCTTTACCCAAGATCCACCTAAATGATAACAAAAAATAATAGAGGATTCATCTATTGTTTGTTGGAAAAATACACAAATAGTTTTGTTTAATTAAGTGAGACAACACATTTTATTGATGGTGTGGAATTGATTCAAATTCCAATTTGGGGAGGTGGAGAGTTTTAATTAAATGAACAGAGGTGTTCAAATAATTAATGGGTAGTTAAAGGGGGTTTAAAACCCTTGTGGTCCCCACCAAGGATATCCTCCCAAGGGAGGTTATTAGTGGGTGGGCCCCACCACCAAAACCTCTCATCGGAGGTTAAGGTGTGGTGGCCCCCACCCCCAACCTCCACATTGAGGTTTTCCCCACCAAAATAAAAATAAAAAACACACATAATTTTTATTCAATTTATTAAAAACCCAAAATCTAACTTCCATTCGAGACCAACTAACGTCGAGGAGGAAGTCGTCATAATCGAATACAAGTGTTGTGAGTTCAATGGTGCCCTCCAAATTCAATTCCTAGAACTAGTTCAAAAGATATAAAATATCACTCATATTTTTAGTGAATGTACCTGAAATAAACTTCATAAATTGATTCTGGGCACACCAGGCCTTAGAATCAGGCACTGTAAATTTTCGCGGGCTCGGAAAAATCCCATGTATTTAAAAAAAATCCACATAATTTCAGGGTCATTATAGAAGGCACAATGATATCTATCCTGAAATAAATATCATGGTCTATGGCCTCAATCATAGCATTCCTCGACCATCCATGGATATCTTCATCACTATAAATCATTGATTCATATCCTTCCACAATTATTTATATGACACAGACACCCAAATAAATGCCTAATCCATACTATCGAGTAACTCTACCCCCTCGAGTGGTCAATAATGGATCATCAATGGAGTCAACCTATGGATAGAGAACTCAATTCTAAACTGTTTCTATAATGGGTGAGAGGAAATAAATTAATAAATAAATTATACCAAATCAACTAGAACTGCATTCCCCTTATACGTTGTCTCTCACTTGTGATGGAATTTCCAACCTAATATCACGGATCATTCCCAACCTTATGGCATCACCGCCTAAAACTAATGTCCATGATGCCTAAGAACATGTTAAATGCCACTCAAGAAAGAATATACCATTCCCAATTAGACCATCTCCCCACCTCAATATTTATTACAATTCCAACCCATTATCATCCCAGTCCAAGCCCATCACACCCCCTTAGGACATGTAGCATTCTAACAATTAATGGCATTATATATATATATAGTCAAATATAAAATTCAATATAAAACAATTAAAATTATCAAATTAGATAATCATGAAATATTAATGAAATTTAATTGTTTAGAAAAAATTTACAAACATATATATTTCACATCTAATAAATTTAAAAATTTCAATTTAAATTAAAAAAATTTGTATAAATTAATGACATTCTATTTTGAACCAGAAACATCCAATCCTAAAACCCAATGTGGTGGATATACTCTATCGTAGAATCACGACCATGTAAATGGGTAGGGAATACCTATTGGCATTCCATATATTCATATAATAAATTTAATATGATGCATGAGGGGTCTTAATCAATTTCAAAAGGAATGAAAAAATCTTTTCCACCAATATGTCATCAAAAACAAAAATCATGGAATAAATAACCTACCATAGACTCATAAATGTAGGCACATATGATATCTAGCTCTAATTTGATGTGGATTATAGTTTATATGAGTTTCCATCCAATGCACTAAAAAATATGGTGAAACTACTCTAATAGATTTAGCACTCCACGAGGAAAAAACATTGAGAAGAGAATACTGGGTTGAAGAGATCCATAACTCCATGATTTAATATCCTATGATGGTTATAAATTCAATGAACATATAAAGATATTTGAGAAATCCCAATTGAGGATAAAAAATTTAGATGAAAATTACTATTTTTTCACATTTAAATGGATGTATGGTTTACCTTACCATTTATCCATACTATATGGTAACTATTCATGAAATATTTTCGTGGAACTTCCTAGGTTTTTGTACATGTGTGGTCTACCAAAAGGATTTCACTAATCATGTGTAAACTTTGATGTATCTCTCAACAACTTCATCAGATGAGCTTCCACGGTCATGTACCCCTCTCACATAGTTTTCAAAAACCATGTAGAGGTTCAAAAAAATATACCTAGTTTCCTAATTGGTTCCTAATAGTTTACCCTAAACCATACGCCATAGTCTTCATTTACCAAAACAATCTATTCGGCCTCCGATGCTTGCAAAACCTCTTTCAAAGACCGAAACAATTAATCAATTCATTAAAAAATTTTAAAATCATGGTATATAGATAAATGAACTCTTGGAAAATTATTCTGATTAATAGAAAACAAAACAACACCACCAATAAATGAAAATTTTATAATGAGTGTATATTTTTACTCATTCTAAATAATCTTGTTGTTATAGTATCCCCATCATAACAGAGTTAGTATTAACCCAACAAAATGAAACATGGATATGGTACCAAACATAACCATATCGTAAAAACAATCCATAATAACCCACAATGAGAGGTTTATTCCAATTAACTCATCTAGGCTCCCCATTTCAGGACCTTTCCTCAGGACCTGTGCCGGGACTACCCTAATCCCACCTTCCATAGGCCTGGGGGAAGAGACTAACACCAAATGTGTAAATATCTATGTTTGGAAGGAATTTCCTTTATAAATTTTAAGCACACACTAACATAGTACAATATGGAAGCAAAACACTAAGTAAAAATGTGTACAATGGAGTGATGGAATGTAAAAGAGGCCAGAAATAAAATCTAAAAAGTAAATTATAGGGAAACAGAAAGAAAGTACAACTAAAGGTTGGTAAACAACTACTAGATCGTCCATTGGGAAGTCCAACCATAAGGGTTGGTAATGAAATCATCCATAACACTTAATGTCCATCCAGGTACTCCGTGTACCGTCACGCCTTGTGGTCCTCCTCCGAGTACTATCTAGTCTTGTCCATCCAGCCTCGGTCAACACTGTCCCTCGCCTGCAACCAACACAACGAGGTGTGGGAAAATACCGTGCAGGGATGAGTATAACGATACTCAGTAGGGACCCCAAGACCCTCAAGGTATCACAAATCCCACAAGGACAAACCCCAAATTAAGAAGTCAACAGGTAACCACACTTAGGTATACACCCATACATATACCTAAGTTATCAAGTAATCCATCTTAATCATGAGGTAAACACAAATGTTACTGACTCAGCTGAACCAGGATTTTTATTCACAATAACGAAAGCACAAAAATTGGGGAACTCCTACTCTGTGAAGTATTGTGGGCCTGCTACCACAACCAGGTGCTTCCCACTAACCATGTACTGATGAGGTACTTATCATGTCGAGTCCCATGAGTTTACTACATCACCAAGTCGCTCCCCACAGTGGGTCTGCCACAACAACCAAGTGCTCCCCCTAATAGCCTACAGAGGTACTTATCATGTCATGTACCAAGGGTCAGCCACCAAAACTAGGCACTCCTCCGCTGTGGGTCTTCCTCCACAATGAGGCGCTCCCTACTAGGCTAGTTGAATCACTCCGCGTTGAATCGGCCAGTAGTCGTCAGTTCTCAGCCAGCTTCTGGTCTCCAAACACTGCTCGCTCGTCTCTAGGAGGGTCTGCTCCACAAGCTATAGGTAGATACTCCAACAGTCACAAAGTCTCATATATAAGTATCTCAAAGTTCCTCCTCGCCATATGGGTCTCAACGCAATAGACGACGCATAAATCGGACGCTCGGTCTGTGAGTTATAAGATTTTTAGTCCTAAGGGCCCGGTTGGATTCGTGTACGATCCAACCTGAACGTATCTCAACATTACCCCAAACTCCAATGGGGTATACTCAAAGGAGCTGTTGTGCTTCTAGAAAACCTGCGCCACTGACGGTTCATCAAATAGTCATCTGGTTCCAAAGATATGGCCAAAGAAGGTTAAGAGGCGGTAGTGGGCTCGGGTCCGGTCAGACCTGTTGGGTTTGGCCCGACCCATTGGGTGGGCCAACCTGTTAGGTTCGGCCTGGCATGCTGGGCCCATCCGAGTGGTCCTCAAGGGCGGGTCAGCCCGGAGGTCCCCGCGAGGGGCATGACTATTCCCTGAGGGCGCGTTTTAGGCGGCTCGGCCCGGGAGGCCAGTACGGCTCAGCCGTTTCAGCCATGAACTCGGGTGTAGCCTGGGGAGTCCGGTGAGGTGGTTGGGCAGGCCGGGTGGCAGCCTAGGCAGGCCGGTGAGGTGTCGTGTAGGCTGCGGGCCAGGCAGGCCGCGGGAAGGGCATGCGGGGCGTGATTCGGCCCACGAGGTGTCGGGCATGCCGCGAGAAGGGCTCGTTGGGTGCGGGTAGGCCGTACATGGAGCGGGTAGGCCGGTAGTGCACCGGGAAGGCTGCGGGTATTGCGCACGGGGCGCAGGTTGGCCAGTAGGGTGGCGGGTAGGCCGGCAGATCCTCGAGGAGGCCGCGGGCTCGACGTGCGGGGCACGTGGAGGCCGCGCGCAGTCCGCACGGGGTGTGGGTAGGCAGACCGATGGCCGGGCGGTGGCTGGCATGCCGGTTCCGCGCGGCTCAGGCCGACGGTGTTCGGTAGGGAGCACCAGAGCACCGTGGGGGCGACACGATTCACCGAGGCCGTAGGTAGCGCGACGTATGTAGTTTTCGCCTTCGTCACCGCATTGTCGCTTCGTTGTCGAATGTTCTGCATACACATGATCGGCAGAGGGGTCGGGCCAAGTTGGTATGGAACCCACCCTCCACGATTTGGGAGGTATCAATTGGTTCATCAAGTATTACGATGATGAAATTTTTTTACAAACTCTTCTATGAGTTTTTTCTATCCGAAGAAGGGAAATAGAAATGGGATAAAACACAAAAGTAAATCCCCTACCTTTGTTCATCATTCATCATTCATTGAAGGAGTCATAGAAGGTAGCTGAATAAGTTCATCGTTTGTCATGCCCGCCGCACGCTTCCAAACCTGAGATGTGTTGGCTCGTGGAAGACGCACCACATTGGTATGTGTCAGAGGAAGAATTTCGAAGAGGATCGACGTTCACCATCAGGGGAGCATTCTTCATTCTTTGTTGCGAGCATTTATCCCTAACTCTCCTCTTTCCCCACTTTCACCCAAATGAAATCACAGTGCCAAATAATGGATTAGTTAATATATTATTTTGCTGACAAAAATTCAAAAGGGTGAATTAAATTAAAAGGCTCCACCTCATTAATGTGTGTTGGCACGAATTAATTGGAGATTTTTCTCCAATTAAATTAATCCATCATTTTTAATTTGTTCCAATGAATGAAAAGTTTTACTATTCCATTATTTGGCACAATGATTTCATTTTTGGTGGATGTGGTGAAAAAAGAGAGTTAGGGAGAAAACTCCCAATGAAGAAAGAATAATGCTCCACCGACGAAGAACACTTATCCTCTTCGAACTTTTTCCTCGGACACCTACCGATGTGGTGCATCTACCATGAGCCGACACAGCTCGGGGTTTGAAGCGTGCAACGGACACGAAGAACAATAAACTTATTTGTCTACATTTCGAGACTCTGTCAGTGAATGGAGAACGATGAACAAAGGGTGGGGATTTAATTTTGGGTTTTATCCCTTATCTCTATCTCTTCTTTGGATAGAATGAATTCCATGCTGAGTTTGTAAAAGAATTGTTGTTCATCATAGTACTTGATGAACCAATTGATACCACCGTAAATGTGGAAGGTCCAGGCCAAACCAACATGGGCTGAACCCTCTGCCAATATTGTTTATGTTGAACCTTCGGTGACGAAGTGACAACGAGGAGAAAAATGCAGAAATGAAAAAGGTCGTTCTACTCGTAGCCACCGCGAATCATGCCAGCCCTGTGGCGCTCCGGTGCTCCCGGCCGAACACCACTGGCCCGCTCCGGCCCATGCCGCGCCCAAACGACATGCCCGGCCGCCCCCCGGCCCCCGGCCCACCTGGGTGCAGCCTACCCGGCGCCCTGTGGGCCTTCCCTCACTCCGCGTAGCTTTCTTGCGGCCTATTCGCGCCCCGCCCGCCCAGCCCGTAGCCTGCCCACGGCCTGCCCGCGTCTTGCCTTTCTCCCTACCGACTTGCTCGTGCCCCGCACGCCTTCCCCGTTCCCTTCCTGGCGCCATGCTGGCCTATCCAGGTCTCCATCTGGGCATCCTGGCCACCCCTTCGGCCATCCCCATCCACCACCCAACTTTCACAGTCACCCCGCTAGGCTACCTAGGCCACACACCATTTCCTTGCAGAATCAGCCGAGTTGTGCCCCTCGCAGCGACCTTCGGGCCAAACTGCCCACGCAGCCCACTAGGCTGGACCCAGCGTGCTAGGATAAAACTAAAAGGATGGACCAACCAATGTATCAGGCCAGACCCAACAGGTCTGACCGGGTCGACCTAGGTCGGGTCGACCGAGACTGTGTCGGGTCAAGTCGGTCTAACTCGGTGGGACCGGACCCAGGCCCAATACTGCCCATTTACCTTTTTTGTACATATCTTTAGCCTGAGATGACCATTTGATGAACCATTAGTGGAACAATTTTTCTAGGAGCACGACGGTCACTTATAGTATACCCCACTAGGGTTCAGGGTAATGTTTAGATACAGTCATGTTGGATCGTACACGAATCCAACCAAGCCCCCGCGAGAAAAAATATTATAAGTCACAGACTGGGTGTCCGATTGACACACCGTCTGTTGCGTTAAGACCCCTATGACGAGGCAGACCATTGAGATAAATCTAAGTAGGAATTAGTGACAGTTTTAGTATTGACCTGTAGCTCGTGGAGCGGACCCTCTCAGAGACGAGCGAGCGGAGTACGGTGAGCCAGTAGCTCACTAAGACCTGGTGACTACTAACCGATTCAACTCGGAGTAATTCGACTACCCTAGAGGGGACCACCTATTTGTGGCGGAAGGCCCACGATAGTGGAGTTCCATGTTGTGGTGGCAGACCAGAGGTACTCGAAAATAGATGTACCTCTGCAGGCTATTAGGAGAAGCGCCTGGTTGTGGTGGCAGACCCACAGTGGGGAGCGCCTTGGGGATGCAGCAGACCCATGGTAATCGACAGGAGGAGTAACTCAGTAGTTTAATGTTATTGGGAAGTATCTTTTTGTGGCGGTATACCCACTATACTCGACAGAGGAGGTGTTTCCCAGTAGCCATTGTTTTGATATTGTGAATTAAAATCCTAGTTGAGATGAGTCGGTAACTTTTGTGTTTACCTCATCAGCAAGATGGATTTTTTGATAACAAAGGTATATGTTTGGGCATATACCTAAGTGTGGTTATCTGTTTACTTCTTACTTTTTGGTCTATCCTTGTTGTATTTGTGATACCTTGATGGTATCAGGGTGACTATTGAGTATCATTATACTCGCCCCAGCACGGGCTTGGTCCGCACCACATTTTTTTGGTTGCAGACGATGGACAATGCTGACTGAGGCTGAGTGGTTAGGACTGGATGGTTTCCGGAGTTGGACCACATAGCATGATGGTACATGGTGGAGATGGATGGACATGGAGTGCTTTGGATGCTTTCTGTACCTACCCTTCAGGCAGGATATCTCAGTGGATGATCTCGTAGCTGTTTACCATCCTTTAGTTGTACTTGATTTCCGTTTCCTTATACATTATAGTTGGGCTTGTATTTCCTACCCCATTTACTTTCTATCACTCCTTTGTACACATTTTTAATTAGTGTTTTCATTCTATCTTGTACTCTGTTTATTTGTGCATAGAGTTTATAAAGTCAATGCCTTCCCATCTTATAGATTTATTCCTTTGGTGCTAGTCGCCATCCCCAGGCCTATGGATGGAGGGCTTGGGGTATTTATGGCATGGGTCCCAAGGATAGGTCCTGACAAATTGGTATCAGAGGGAGGTTCGACCAGTATTTTGTGGGGCAGTTTATCCATAGACGAGTAGACATTTTTTCGGGAACCTATTAGCTTGTTGAGACTTGTCGACGGCTGATCGAACAACTCGGAGTGACTCGTAAGGATCAGTGGGGAGCACCTGGTTGTGGAGTATGATCCATGGCAGAGGAGCTCCTGGATGTGCCGGCAGACCCACGGTACTAGACATGAGGTGTGCCTCTTCAGGTTATGAGGGGGAGCGCCTGGTTGTGGCGGCAGACCTATGGTGGGGAGCGCCTCTGTGTGATGGAGAAGTCCCACAATACTCGACATGAAGAGTATCTCAGCAGTCCATGTTTAGTGGGAAGTGATTGGTTTTGGTGGCAGGCTCACTATACTCAATAGAATAGGAGTTCTCTAGCATCTGGTGGTTCAAAATGATACTGCTCCAATAATAAAAATCATGGTTTAGGTGAGTCAGCAACATTTGTGTTTACCTCATGATTGAGATGGATTACATGATGACATAGGTATATGTATGTGCATATACCTAAGTAAAGTTATCGGTCGAATTCATACTTTTTGGTTTATCCTTGTTGGATTCTGTGAGACCATGAGGGTCTCAGTGTCCCTACTGAGTATCATTATACACAACCCAACATAGTACACTCCCACACCACATTGTGTTGGATGCAGATGACTGAAAACGCTGACCCAGGTTGAGTGTACTAGAACTGGATGGTACACGGAGGTGGAATATATGCCGTGATGGAACGGAGAGGAGAGAGACAGTCCTAGAGTTCTATAGAGGCTATATGTACCTTCACTTAATGTAGGAATCCGAGAGGATGATCCATCAGCTGTTTTTCTTTTCCTCAGTTGTACTTGTACTTTCTAATTCCTTGTACTTTACAGTAGGGCTTGTATGTCCAGCACCTTTTACATTTCAGCACACTTTTGTACAAAATTTTACATAGTGTTTTACATCCATCATGTACTCTGTTTGTGCATACTTATAGTTTATAATGGAAATTACATCCCAACATAGGGATTTACACCTCTGGTACTAGTCGCCAGCCCCTGGACTATGGATGGTGGGCTTGAGGAAGTCACCACATGGGTCCCGAGGACGGGTCGTGACCCCCCACATTATAAAATTACTAACTAGGTCACAACCTGATATGAAATAAAATTATGTAAATTTTCATCAACCTATTTCTGGACCCATGGTCCTCCCATGGTGCATTTACACTATAGTACATCACAATGTGTTCCCATTTCACTCTTGACACACATTCTAATCCCACAATACATCAAATCCCTACTTAATCCCTTTGAACCAGTGGCATAATGAGGTCTCTCGTCTCCCCATATGCTCAAATCCAACATAGTTCCTCATACTAGAACAATTTACCTCACCATCAATGTTCCCAAATTCATCACTCCTCAGTTAACTACATCGATTGATTTATCAATGCGAAGAACCTCGTAACCATGCATCCAAATATTATATATTTAAAAATTTGATACCTCTCACCTCATATATATTTATATATATATCACATATGATATGATGCCAAAATACTTACAAGAATCTAGTCAGTCCATATAACTAGCGTCTAATGCTCGTGTACCTATTGGGAAATATCTCAATATTCTATGAAAATATAAAACAAAAAAAAATTCACGACCACACCTAGGTAATACCTTTGATTGTCATTGGTTCAATAGCCCGATCATCCCCTTGAATATCCATTATGTGAACCTAAAATAAAGAACCAATAACAAATTCCTTCATATCCTATGATTCTTCTTTAACCTCTAGCTAATAACCTCACTATTTGTTCACAATTTCTACTCCACAACCACCACACGCAGCTGAACCACTGCTAACCTTAGTGTGTACTAATTTCTAATTGAACCTAGACATTTGTGTAATCCCACCCCCTGATAAACGGTTTTCTTAGAAGGCTTAATATAAAACCTTTCAAGGTGAATTTCATGACCACATGCTTATCACAATCTTTGAGGCTCCATACACTATGTTTGGTCATGTTCTCTCTACCTATAGTTAAAGAAATAAATATATGATACACATTGAGATGGTCTTCATTAGTAATTATCCTTACAGTCCAACTATAACTCGCCTCATCCAAACATCCCACCATCTATATTGTCACTAATAAAGTCACCTAATGATTTTTCCTTACATTGTTAAGACCTATATGCGAGGTATCCCTCCGATAGTATTTTGTGGATCACTACATCAGGGAATGCGGTTAGTGTAAAAATGTATACATACACCTGAATGGTGTGCTGTATAGCACATTTGAAGCCCTCACTGTGGAGGTGTATCCAATCACTATGTGAGGGGAGAAGAGTGAAAATCCAATTAACATCTCTAAATATTCTAAGATGGGCATGTCTTTCTACTATGTTTTTTTACATCCATGATGTTTCTTCCCTGGGCATCTATGAGAAAATGTGGTCCATGATTTTGTCCTATAAATAATTACAAAACACTCTCACATGTATTCCATCGGAAGCTGAACATCCCCCCAATGCCTTGTTAGACCTCTAAGAATGCACATAACCATCTTCATTTTCCACCGTGGAGGCAAATCAGGCTTCCCTATTGTCATTTTTATGCTCTTGATCATGTTATCTGTTGTCTATTTTCCACCCTCATCCTAAAAAAGTGGTGGGTGGTTCGACTGGGACATCCTTGTCCAATATACCATTAGTTCCTCTGCTCCCTGTGCACCAATATCAATTCCTAGGATAACCCATACTAGGATCAACTAGACCTACTAATCATTCCATGGACCTATAGTAGTTAAATATGTATGTTTTCCAGTCTACAATGGAACCTCTACCTGAGCATGAGCATGTCCCTTCCCCTGAGCATGTTCCTCCTCTACCTTGTCCTCCGTGGTCTTATCATACTCGTTATCTAATGACACCGTGTTCTATCCTTATTAACGCTCTATCCGAGCCATCAAGGTAGAAACCTATTGAATACCTTCAAATGGACATAAATCCCATACAATATATATACATATACATATATATATATATATATCCTAGAAATAGGAAATAAAATACAGTGTAGTGAAATCACAATACCCTTAACCCTACCCTTTTCTACCATGCCCCACAACATCACAACCTCATGGACACCATACTCCCCCCTCAATAATGACAAGTATCAAAATAATACATTGTCCTTACTGATCCTTAAAACCATATTTTCCTCAATCTGATGACCAATTCTCCCAACCATGTGATAAAAATCAACCCATGTCATGTTTTTTTCCAATCATATAATTTCAAAAACCATATTTCACATCACATGAATTTTAATATAGAAAAATATATAATACATCAGAAATCATATTAATCAATGAATAAAAAAAATTATACTACGATATATTACATTTATCAAGATGATTGATTTTTAACACACGGTAAATTTATTTTCAATAGAATGCATGAATTTTCAAAATTTGAAATACACTAAAATAGACCAATCAAAATTGATACATGCAAGAAAACACACATTGTCTCACCTGGTCAAGGGATATATCTCATCCTTTCCTTAAAAGGTTAAGGATCACAAATCACTACCAATAACAACCACATTCTAGTTATTTCAATGAGGGGGAAATCATATAAACTACAATATGAGAAAAATAGAATGGTTTATCCCATCTAATTAATCGTAGTACATTCCTCATAAATGAGCTTATAGGAACCCATGAATACGATCTTATCCCAATACCATCATCACATAATCACCAGTATACCAAAAAAATAATGTGGCTAGAAAAATAGAAAATGCAATTTCAATCCCACCCGAAGTCAGTTAATGTATACTACTAACTCTCATTCATGAACTACTATGATTCCTCTTGAGGAATCCCCAACCTAATTAACCTCAAAAAAGTGCAATAAAGCCAGGTTCTACTATTCTTATGCATTCCTTCCCGAATTCTAAAGGATTACAACATGTAGTGAGGTTGATATCATGTATATTGGGGAGGAAATAACCTCTGTAGGAAGATAATAATACAAGTACAAGTAAATAGATAGATATATATAGTTTAAAATGGAATTAAATACACAGAAGACCCGAACTAGACCCGCAATGTTGAAGCACATTCCATAACAAGATATAGTTAAATTCCTAATAAATAAAAGAAGTTGAAATAAATAAAATATTCATTAGGACAGACAAAATAGTTATTCCAACCATATAAGAAAAAATGGGTCCCTTGAAGGTTATACAGATCAAGTAAAAATGGGAACACATGCATAACCATATTTTATATATACAATATACAAAACAACATTATGAATCCAAAATAAATCTTAACGAAAGAGGAAGACCCCCACGAAAGGACCTCCTAGTCCCATTAAAATCTCTAAGAAGGTGTCTATTAAGATCCAGCTCTTGAGGTTGAAGCTTTACCAGAACAGAAATTCATAATGTCTACATGCATCCCTATGGACCCATGCATGCTGTGAGATTAATCTAGTTAGGGTAAAACCCAATGTTGAATACCTAGAATATGTGTTTAGAAAAGGGAGATATAATAAATAATATATGTAGATAAATGCATCTATAATGAAACAATAAAATTTCTCAATTACTCAACATCTACCATGAACCATCACATTCTTCATCCGAATATAGAATATCAGAAGTGTAAAGTTTCATTGGAACATATACCATGGTACCCTACAGGTAATATCTCATGAGACTCATTAGATTCTTCCTCCATAGTCTATCCTAATACCTCGTGCCTCCTGAAACGTCATGTCCCAACATGTATCGATTTCATGAAGGAACACACGAGCAATACAATCTAGTCCCTCAGACCCCTACTTAAAATTCACACATCAACTGAATTCCCAACAACTAATTGTATATTTATACATATACCCCAATTAATATCAATACCCTGGCCTCAGAAATGGTTAGACTCATACCCATGTAAATACCCCCATCACTATCAATCAAAGGCTCCTTACCTTTAATTTTTATTTCTGCATAATGAACCCCCTATATATTTCCTATGTAGCACTACTGGGGTCCTCTACCCACATGATTGGTCAAAACCACCTCATCAATAGATTCAACATATGTTAACATGAATAAGTTAGTTACTTTTGAATAATAGGTGAGAAATAATCTCCAAATAAAAACCCAAATCCACATCAATTGACACCTTGTGCCCCTATGACCTTATCACTTAGATATGATGGTTTCTCTACCCCCAATATCATATCCTATTCTTAAATGGATGACCTCACTGCAACAAACTGATGTTCAGGTTACCCAATCATGTGGTTAATACCACTAAAGAGAAATTTGTGCAAGCCCAACAAGATTATATCATCACCAAAATCCTTATTATTATTCTATCCCATTATCATCCTAGGCTAGTACTATCGCGAACCCTTTGGAATCATCAAAATCTCTGAATTAATGGAATTTAAAATATATATAAAGAAACTCAAATAGTAATTTAAAAGTAATAATATGGAATTGAAAAAATTAGATAGACATAATAATTCAATGAAATATAATTTTTTCATAACAATATGAGAGACATATATATTTCACATCAATTTAATTGATAAAATTCAATTTAAATAAAAAATCAATTTTGACCAAAAAACATCCTGAACTAACATCCAATGTGTTTAATGAACACTAACTCGACCTCACACCCACGAAATTGTTAGGGAAATCCTAGAAGAATCCCATATCGAATTATAGTCTATTTAATATGAATTATGAATGGTCTCTCTAAATTTCCCATGGAATGAACAAACGACACACCCCCAAAATGACCATGAAAACACAAATAAATGTATTTTTCAACTTTTTTTGCCACATAAATGTAGTCACATCAAATATAGAGCTTATATTCATATAATATTGGCGTGAATCCATGTTATTGTATATCACTCTAAAAATTGGGTGAAATGGAGCCAACAGATTTAGTACTTTCTGAGGTGAAAACAAAGAGAAGAGGAATCTATAGTGAGGAGATGAATACCTATATGCTTCTATAACAAATGATAGATCTAAAATTGGAGGATGGATAATGATTCAAGTAAAAAACAAAAGGAGGAGAAATAGACCTCTCCCACGATGGGGTAAAAATAGAAGAAGAAAGTGGAAATAAGATGGAAAATATGAAAAACAATATATAAATGGAATTTTTTTATATTTCCTCATTTTCTAGAATTCACGGTTTACTATCCTTGTTTTCCAAACCATGATTTTAATGTACGTGATAAAACATTGAGTTTCTACCTGTGTGGCATGACCTGTGTAGTCTACTACAATGTTTTCACTAATTATGTGAAAACCATGTGGTATACCGTAGAATCTTCTTAAAATGACCTCTCCTAGTCATGAACCTCTATCATGATGCATTCCACAAATAGTCAGTATTTTTAAATGGATTTCATGGTTTCCATTAATGATTCTTGTAGATTATCCAAAACTGTGTGCACAATTATTGATTTTAAAAAAATGGAAATTTGTCCTCCTACACTCTTCAACCCTATTTGGAACACCCAAGGATTCATCTGATTCATGAAAATCTTGTAAAAAATGATATATATCTAAAGGTACACTTGGTATTTTATTTCGATCAATGGTAACAAGAATAACACCACCACTAATAGAAATGTTCAATATTTGAGTGAATATTGACATATTCTAATAACCTGAGATGTTAAAACAACAACATTCACACCTATTGGTGTAACACAATCACCAAACCTCTTCCAAATATATGAACAATGCAAAATCTAACATTTTATGAAATGGTATATGTTTATTATAATTTTACTAGAGAATAATTGAAACAAATCCTTAGACTTTTTTGGTTATGGACAAACGAGATTATGGACTTTTGTTTCGGAGTCCTGACCCCTTTTTTGATCTTCTAACATAATTTAATACCCATTAAAATAATAAAAAATTAATATAATATATAATCATATAACCAAAATACAATAAATAATATTTTGGACTTCATTACCATGGATGAAATATTGTTACGGGTAATGATGGATTACACTATTTTAGTTCAGTTGAGAGAAATAAAATGTAACATATTGAGTTTCATGAATGAAACACTTTGTGAAATAGCATATATGATACGCTACATCAATCTTAAACAAAATCATAATATTATTATGTAAATGTTAACACCATAACCTATCCATTATAATGGAGGGAATGTATAATATTAAAAAAATTATAAAAATATGTTTTACACATGTTAATATAATTATATATTCGTTATAAAAATTATTATAAATGGAAATAAAAACTAGTTTAATATAATGGGTGTGTTTTTATAAAAATATATACAAATGTGAATAATTGATTTTATAAAATAATATCACTATTTTTTAATTAGATTAATTAAATATAATCTAAATGTAATTTTCAATATTTATATAATATGTTTTTTATAATTTATGTAAGAAGAAAATTAATTTTAACTATAAAAGAATAATTTTTCAAAAAAAGAACTGTTGCCACATTTTGATGGAAACCCCATTTTAAATATATTGATTGCAATTTTTTTATTTTTTATTTGACAAAAAACATATTCTTTGGAATAGGGAAATCAAAATTTATAGTGGTTGAAATTTTTGTATTTTTCACATAAAATTGATATCGTAATGAAGAGTGAAAAAATGCATTTTAATTCAAAAAAGTATTATCTTCCAATTTATATATATATATATAGATTACACTTTAAATTTGATTTAATTTATAATTTTAAAAATTTCTTATAATTTAATCCAATTTTGGTATTTTAAATTTATTTCACAGTGATATTCGATATAGAAACTAGTCAATCATCTGATTGTTTTTATTTTTTAAAAACTTTTTTTTTTGAAAATCGGAATTATTTTAAAATTAATTAAATCATTTTCTGTGTAATGAATTTGGAAAAATTGATTTCATATTTGGAATCTGAATTTCCGAAATTTAAAATATACCACTTTTATTTTTGGACAATATAAATAGTATCATTTGTAATTATTTTTATTTCCCATAGTTAAAGTGTATATACATTAAATAAGTGTAAGAATAATATTATTATATTCTAAAATTACACTAAAATGTGTCATAATCTGCTTTTATGACATATTAGTGACCAAAAAACACTTAGGAAGAAAATTAGTCTTCTGGAATCCACTTGGGTGTGATTATGACACTTATATCTTTTTATTTAATGTAGTGGAAAATATATTCTAAACAAGATATTCCTTACAATAAAAATTTTAATATAGATTTATATAAATAATCCATTTAACTAGAAATATTATTTATTATGCTATAATGATTTTATAGATCATGGTATTCATTTATAATTTTAATACATTAAATAAATAAATTTAATGATGACACAATGGTGATGTAGTGATTACTTAATGAATAAACGATTCATTAAATTATATTTAAAATGATAAAATAAATAATATTTAAAATATTATATGCCATCCCCGAGTTTTATAAATGACTGTGAAATTTTTTGATTGAGTTAATTTCTTGTTTCTAATGAATCATGTGGTGATCATTTTTTTTAATGTCAATAATGAAATGTGTCAAAATTTACATATATCATAAATTAAAATATAAAATAATTTATTAAAAGTTATAATCATCCAATAAATATAATATTCTACAAAATGTTTTTAGATAAGAACCAATATGTTATAAATGAAACTTTTTATGCATGTTTGAACAATTTTTGTAATTATATTAACACATTATGTTTAAATAACATTTTATAATTGTAAAATTAAAAATGGTATAATAAGGGTTTAACAAAACAAATAAGTATTTATAAAAATTTAAAAATGTATTATTTTAGTATGATAATATTTATAGGACCCAATATCATATTATATTTGAAATAAATGATTTTCAGACAATAAAAATCGTAAAATCCATTTATAAAAAATAAATATTTCAAATCATTCTGAAAGACCCCATCACTTCTTCTATAAAAGGGTACTTCTCCTTCTCTTTTATTCACTCATATAATGCCATTTAGATCAGACAGTATCAATCAAAATCTCTACCTAAAATACATACCTACAT
The DNA here is from genome assembly GCA_963277665.1 of Viscum album. Classification (NCBI taxonomy): domain Eukaryota; kingdom Viridiplantae; phylum Streptophyta; class Magnoliopsida; order Santalales; family Viscaceae; genus Viscum; species Viscum album. The sequence continues at coordinate 857,962,377 of OY728152.1, read as the reverse complement.
TCATAAATCCATAGCATAGGTATATCACCCTTCTTAGAGGTGTTGAGGTGTTCTTCAAAGGTGATAAACCGAAGAAGAGGTATCATTTTCTCTAAGTGTTCCAATTTTATTTGTTCTTCCAAGTCATTAAAATATCTTTCAAAATGAGGAGATAAAGACCAAAATTTATTGATTTTGTTTATATTTCATTATGTTAATATCATTACATAAAAATATATCCACATACATTAAATGGGAATGCAATTAATGGTTCTATCGTATGAGTGAACTATCACCTCCATGACCCGATCTAATTTGTTTTCAATAAATACCTCTCATTCGATGTTATAATAATGTAATTAATGTTAATAAGTGATATTAATTACAACTTAATCATTATAAAATAATAATATCTCATTTATTTTCATACTTCCATGTGTATAAAAATGATAATATTGTTTGTGTGTACATGTGAACTATCACCTCCACGAACCGATGGGTCACATTTGGATTCATTATATAACATGTATGATATATATAAGTATATTTAAATTATTATTATGATTTTAATAATATAATTATCATTATATATATGTAAAATTATAATTACCCAATTTCTATAATGATCAATGAAAAACGGAAGTTTTACTCATGCATAAGTATGGCCTACGGTCTCCATGATTATAACATAGTTCATTTTTCATAACCGTAATTAATTGTTTGATTTAAAAAAAATTACATTATACATGTGATTAATATGTCCTGGATAATATTAGAGAGATTATTGAATTATGACCACATGAGAAAATAAAAACATACCTTATTCATTTTTGACACAATTAATGAATTTCGACAAAACTTTCCATGTGAACTCATGAAATTAAAAAAATTTATAATAAATAGAAATAAGTTAAAAATAATAATATATAACTGAAAAATGATCATACGAATTTATAAATAAACAAATTTTTATTATTTAAGGGGATAAATAATTAAGAATACATGATAGTAACTAAGTAAAGGAAATCGTAACTTAATATGTATTTATTGTTTTAAATACCCATGCCATTGGTTTTGTTTGTCAAAAAATATATGTGAATGATATCTGATCATTTTAAAATTCATATCCTCTTATATTGGGTGTATTTATATTTTCCACACTTATTATTGTGATTTATTTATCATTAATTTAATGATTTGGTCTTTGTATGGGGCTTCGTCCCAATCTCCTTTCTTTGAGGCATATCAAGATGTTTTGAATCATTATAATCCTAAAAGGTGAATATAAAACTATTTTGACATGATATATCATGAATAATTATATATTAATTTTCTTTATGTATTTATTTAATAATATTCATCAATTTTTTTATTCCACTGTTTCTCATGTGGCAAAGGGCTATTTAACTAAAACATTATTTCTAATTATTTGATGATTTGTTCATATAAATCCTTCTATTTGAAGTCTATGTTTTAAAATTAGATTCTTTGAATTTTATTATTTTGGAATGAATGTTTTAAAATGATGATTTATTTAATATGTTTTAATGTGGTATGGGAAACATTGATTCAAAAATATTCTTTCTTGAATGATTTAATTTTTTTGGAAAATGGATTGATTATTTTAATATCCTAAAGTGGATTCAGTGATTTCAAATGAAATTTAATTCGTTAAAATTTTAAAATACAAAACATTATATGTTATGATTATATTACTTTACTTGGAAATTTTATGGGTTGTTATGTGATAAACCAATGACTGGTGGTAACATAATAAACCATATAAGGGTAGTTCCGTGATAAACCAAGTACGTGTAGTTACATTATAAAAATCAATGTATTGGGTATGGAGGTTTTCCGTATATATATTCCATTAAGTGATATGTCTGGATGTTGATAAAATGGTTATTCTATTAACATGTGTTTATATCCCATGTAACCATAGTATGTTATATGTTTCATTCTATGGGGTTTTATGGTACAATGTTTATTAAAAAATGTATATATTGAACTTCTATTTACTAATGTTTAATTTACTACTTATTAATGGTGAAAAGTGATACTTTCTGAGGAATTACGCATGAATTACATTTTATTATAAGAGTTAAATTTTCCATCTTTATGCATCCATATCTAATCATTTTCTACTAATCCATTGTTTTGAAATATTTTTCACGTGTTTTAATGAATAATAGGGTCAATGAAGTGATCATGGAAAATTAAAATTTTAACATGAAAAGAATCCAAATCTGTTTTTAAATGTCTTCTTTTATATAATATATATATACTATTGTAAGTTTCAATTTTGTATTTATATTATTTTATTATGTTTGAGTTAAGGAATAATTCTCTAAAACTCTAAACAAGAAAATATCTTCAATCTCAATACTTGACTTTTCTCAAGAATAGTTATAGACTAAGGTTGGGTCCTTACAGTTGTCAATAGATGATGGTTTAGGAATCATTGGATATTAGTTTGTTTTCATAAGAGTTTGGGATATAATAATGGGTTTATAATTTTACGTTTGATCATATATTATGTGTTTTAGAAACCCCTTTTCAAGCTCTGTTATATTAAATATTAAAAAGACTAATGGTATTTTTCGAGACATTCACCTTTGGGGAAATTGTATCTTATTAATTTTTGGGATGTAAAATGTGAGGTATGAAATAAAAGTAGAGGTTTGAAAAAATTTATTGTAATTTTTTTTCTTAATAATGTTTTTGGAATATTATAAGAATTATATAGTTTTAGAAAATGTACATCCCATATAATGTGTTATAACTTGTTGCATTATGAAAGCCCAAGAGAATCAAACCCATTACCAAAGGGCAACAAGGGAACATCATCTACCTTTCAGATGCACAAACTGTGTAGTTGGAAGGCATTTTCAATATTATATAAATTATTTTTTTGATTATGAATAAGTTGATTTGGGATAAATATATTTTATCAAATGGTTATTTTTTATTGTAAAATTATTTAGGGATCATGTGATAAAGGTTCTTTTGGATTAAATTAAATATTTTGGGAAACCCACGTGACTAATTAAAAAAGTATAATAAGATATTTTATTTTACAAGTAATGGTTGAATTTTATTTAGGAATAATCTATGATTTTAGAGGGATATAGTGATTTGGGTTATTTCTGGAAGTGATTGACCTATCTTGGAAAAAATGAGATTAGGTTAATTACTTTTTAGTACGAGACATCAAGAGTGATGAATATTATTTCGAGATAAATTTTAAAATTTATCAAGAAGACTATGAAATTACATTATATTAAGTTTTGGTTTCCAATTTTAGTTGGATTATTAAATGGAATTGTAAAGATATCTGTTTGATTAGTGGTGTATATAGAACATGGGTATTTCAATGGAATGTTGGCGATTAAATTTTTTCCTTATCTATATAAAGGATTATTCATTTCGGTGGATTATCTATTCCTATACTATACATATTGTTTTTGGTTTATGAATAATGATTGGATGAATATATATTTCATATTTTGTGGATTATGTGATTCAATAAAAGTTTATTCGAGTGCATTGAGTGAGACTATGTCATCTTGAATACTCATCGTTACGGGAAAAGATTAGTTTATGGTAGAAATTTATTAAAGGATTAAAATATACTAGAAAAGTATTTATTTTTAATAATTTTATTAGTTAGTATCATATGTAAATTCTATATATTTTTTAGAAAGAGATTAAAAAATCATTTCCATTTTTCATTTCCTACTGTGAAATCAATGATTTTTTAACCCATCAATTTTTTTTGGTTTTATAATTATAAAATTTATACTAATAATGTTTTCTATCACTCTCCATGAGAACTAAATGGTCAATTATCTTCCATCACCATTTTTTCCTAAATGTAATCCTACTATGTGTTATCTCAGCTGACCATTATACATCTCATTCATTATTTTAAATTTTGAAGTTTTATTAGCTGTTTTTCTGATGTGGGTTTTCAATAAATGTTTTTTGAAGCTTCATACCCTATTTACCAACCCCCAAAAAAATTGAGTGGATGTAATTTAAAAAAATACGGAGGTTGAAATTTCCTTTTTTATGAAATAAATACTATGTTTAATATCATACATGATATGTTACATCAATATTAATCAAATGACTAAATAGTATTATTTAAATTTTACCATTATAACATAGTTTTTATATTGGATGGAATGAATATTATTAATATAACTTTGAATTTATATTTTACACATGTTTATATAATGATTCATAGGATACCAATTGTATTAGAAATGTAAATAAAAACCACTGGAATATAAATTGTGTGTTTTTATGAAAAACTATATTAAAGAATATAATAGTTTTATAAAATTATATAATTTTTTTTATATTAATGAAATATATACTCAATTTTTATTAAAAATTCATATTATATGTATCCAATAAAATATATATAAACAAAATCAATTTGAAGCATAATAGAAGAACTTTTCAAAATAGTCCTTTTTACTACCTTTTGATTAAGAACCCATTTTAATTCCATTTTGACAATTTTATATTTTATATTTTACAAGAATACTTATTTTATGTTAGAGAGATATTAAATTTTAAATTGGTGGGGTTTTTTGTATTTTTATGATAAAATTCATATTTTAATGAATATTGTAAATTTTTTGCATTTTTAATAGAAAATTACATTTTCGTCTGATTAATTTTTTATAGCCAGATTTCCATTTTCAATTAATTTAAAGTGTAATAGGGTTTTGTATTTGAAATATAATCTATTTTTGGTAATTTTTTGTTATTTCTTTTTGAAAAGGGATATAAAAAAGTATCAATCATGGGATGGTTATTACATTTTAAAAAATAAGTACTTCCATTTTTAGAATAGGAAATAATTTTTAATTAATAATTTTATGTTTTGTGTTATTAATTTGGTTAAATTTATTCCATATTTGGAATAATAGGAGACAAATTTTTTAAATATTCAACTTTTATTATTTAACATTATGAATAGTAACTTTTGTAATTATATTTATTTTCCACAGTTAACGGGTAAATCGAGTAAATATGGTTAATAATAAAATTATAATAATATATAACTAAACTAACATGTTTTATAATCCAATATAATTAAATATTTCAGACCAAGGAAACCATTGGGATGATAATTTGTAATATGGAATCCACTTGGGTTTTATTATGACAATTATTACATTTAATTTCACATAAAGGAAAATTTGATATAAACATGAATACTCTAACTAATGAAATTTTAATATCAATTTATATAAATTATAAATTACAAAATAAATAGTAAATTGAAAGCTAGAAATATTTATGACATCATGGTATTTTATTTATAAATTTGTATGCATTAAATAAATAAATTTAATTATGACACATTGGTGATGCAATGATTATTTAATTAATAAGCATTTCAAATAAATGATATTACAAATGATAAAATAAATATTATATAAAATATTGGATTACATACATGAATTTAATGGCGTATTATGAAGTATTTTTATTGATTTAAGGTATTTTTTAAGGAATCACGTTTTCATGAATTTTTTTTAAAAGTCAACTATGAATACTATCAAAATTTATATAATTCATAACATAAAATATAAAACAGTTAATTAGATGTTATAAAATTTATAAAAATTGAATATTCAAAAAACAATTTAAGGATAATTCTTAATATTCCATTAAAGACACCTTTTTTGGTCATTTTACATGTTATGGTAATTACAATAACACACAACATGTAAATAACAGATTCTTGTTATTATATTGAAAAATGTAAAATAATTTTCAAAAAAAGATAAGGATTAAAAACTATTCCAAACATGTATAAGATTAATTTTATAATTAATATAAAACCCCAAATAATATTATATTTGTAACACCCCAAGCTCCTATGGTACGCTTTTCTTTGAATATTGTGATTGCGTGTGTTGTACGCAACACTGAGTTCTAACACACCATAACCAATCAAACTAGCCGTTATGAATAGAAAATCCTACTTTTTGAAATTATATATATTTTATATTTCAAAATGGACTTCATTTTTATATTCGGAATATCGAATTTAGCCTAAGGTGAAATTTTGGTACTTTTCGGATAACATTAATATTTTGATGAATAGTGAAAATTACTAAATTTTAATTAAAAACAAAAATTTTAATCGAAATAATTTATATTGATAAATTATGAATTTGAGTTGTTATAAAGTATATTTAGAATATATTTTTACTATTTAATATAATTTTGGTCATTGGACATAATTTTACAATTAAAACGGACATAAACAAGTGTCAATCTTTTGATAGTTATTATCTCTTAAAAACACACTTTGTGTTTTAACAACGGGAATTAATTTTAAATTAATTTCTGCCACTTCTGTGTTTTGAATTTGGAAAAATGGATTCCATATTTGGAATAAGGATGTTTAAATTGTGTAAATAGGTAACTTTTATTTTTAGACATTTTGAATAATTACTTCGGTAACTATTTTATTTACCATGGTTAAGGGTAAATCTGGTAAATAAGGGTTAAAAAAATAATATTATAATAATACAAATTACCTTAAAACGTGTGTTAGCCTTATTGGTTGATATATTTTTGACCATAGGAATCTTTGGGTCGATTTTGGGACACCATGGAGCCACTTGTAGGTTATAGGGACACTTAATTTTAATTAAGTTAAAATGAATACAAAAATGACACAAGCATATATCTTTTTGAAAAACAATTTTTAAATAGGGTTTTATATATGGGATTTTCGTCTATAAATATTAATTAGAAAGGTAAAAAGATTTCCAACGTAATGATATTTTACTTATCATTTTTGAACTTTAAATAATTTAATTTATTTATGACACAATGATGATGACATAATTACCATAATAGTGAACAATTAAAAGAATTGATTTTAAAAATACACAAATAAATATAATTTTAGACTTTTAATGAATTAAACTAATTTTCTAAGTTATTATTACATGTTAGGAATAATTTAATTAAATGTTTTCGAAGTAATCATTCTGTTATGAGTTTCACAAAAATCAACTATTGAATAGTGTCAAAATTGACATAAAAGATTGTTTAAAACAAATATTATATTAATAAATGATATTAAATTCCTAAAAATCTAATTTTCGACCAGAGACTTATATCATGATAGGTGTATCATTAATGGACCACTTGGGGGTATCTTGGATTTATAGAGTATGTTTAATAACCATATAATATAAAAATACAAAGAGACATTGTAAAAGTGTAACTAATTAACATAGAGTTAATACTTAAAGATAAGGTTAATATAAGTCCCCAAACCTGTCTATATTCTATTGGTTGAGTTTTTATAGACCCATACCCACCATAACATTTGAATAATAAACTTTGGAGCCATTATAAACCTAATATGAATTTATTATAAATTAATATTTCTAGCTTTTCCAAAGGTGCCCCTCACCCCTCTTATAAAAGGGAACCCCTCCTTCTCATTACTTCACACCTTCAAAGCAATTTGGTTCGGCCAAACTCTGGCCAAATACTCTCCCAACTTCCGTCACTACAACCTAGAGGCTATATTTTGATCAGAAAGCCAACCTAAGGGCCCTTTTGATCAAATCAAAAGGAAGAACCCAAATAAGAGGCAATGATTTCACAACACTTTTCCAAGTTCCTTTCTTCTTACACTTCTTCTTCCTTTGTTATTACCATTCTAAAATAATAACTCCAGTATCATATATATACTGTGATGTTATTATAAATATGGTACAACCATATTCAGTATTCTATCCACCCTTTGAATAACATGTCACCATACGTGCGTACGTACTGCTTAACATCTCCACGTCGTGGTGTAATTTTTATTCAATATATTATTATTTGGATGGGTATAATAATTTTGTTTAACACATGTAAATAATAAATATAACATGATAATGATTCTGTATATATGATATACTATCCCATTATATATTATTTTAAAATAAAAAATAATGATATTGTCGCTCGTGCGAACGTACGGACTACCGTCTCCATGAACGCGATGAGATTCATTCTCTATCGTATCCATTCAAGTATAATTGTCATTTAATGATTTTTAAATGATGTTTATGGACTTGATATCATTTTTGATATGAATAATATACAACCTAACCATTACAAGCATGACTTTTGTAACAAAACAAATAAAAGAAAATGAGTAAGTTAACACCCAAAACAACAATAATACTAAGATATTATAAACAAATCAATGTTAAAAGATCATATTTGATATCATATTAATGTATATTATTCTTTTATAATTTAATAACAATTATTTCACCATTATACATGAGGTTAACCTACCTTCAACCAAGGAAAAGTACAAGGTAAGGTTTTATTTCACAATCTCTTCATTATCCGAGGTTGTTTATATGTAATAATATATTGGGATCTCTTTATCATCCACTTCCATGTTTCTTAAAAATTTATTTCAAAACATTTTTAATATTTACATGAATATGGGTTAAAGTAATTTATACCCTTGTTTCACTTTTTATAAGCGGTTTATAAAGGAATCTTTCCGTCGTTTTCCAAACAAGGTGCTTTTTAACCTTTTCGACAGAATGAAGGTAAGAATGTTTTTTTAACTTATACGGCAGGTGCGGTTATTTTCCGCCGTTATAAAATCATAGAAGCTTCCCATACAAGCTTATAAGAATATTTTCAAAGAAAATTTTTTATAAATATATTGACTCTTAAATGATTTCAAAATAGAAAGAGTTATTTCTCTAAAAAGAGTTTTGATTTCATCTATGTCAACATCCTTTGATGGATTTTACGCTTATTTGAAGTCGATTTATTATAATACAAAAATTATATATTGTATTGAAGGTTTTGTGATAAGTTTGACTGTGTATGTGCTATTTTTCTACCATTCATAGTTTATGGTGAAAGTATTGACATTTCGTATGCTAGTTTTAATACGAATGTTTATGTTATGTTTAATACTTTTCATATGGGAATGCATTGGACTTAATATTTGACGGGTGGAGCCCTCTATAGAACCTCGATGCATCGGTAGGTCTCATGAGACAAACTAGTGTCTTGGCACAAGGCCTTAGAAAAATATTATTTGTAGTCTTGGCACGAGGCCTTTGCTATGTGATTATGATAGTCTGGAATTATGAATTCCATCATTATGAAAGTGGTTATTGATATTTAATGTGATTATTCGATTAGTAGAATATCCATGTGAATAAGTAAATGGAATTATTTCATTTTATTTTTGCCATATTATGTTAAAGTTCAAGTTTAAAAGGCTTTTGTTTTAGTTATACATTGCCTTAAATGTTTATTCTTATTTATGAAAGTTTCCACTATATTGTTATCCTTACTGGGCATTTGAGCTCACCCATTTTCTATGTTTTATTTTTCCCAGGAAGTGAAGAAGTAAATTATGAATGAATTGCAGGGATATTATGAGGGGATAATAGTGTGGATTATTGAGGAAATATGTTTTTGTATTAGTTTTTCACTTCATGATGTAATGTAAAACTTTATGAATATATCTAGTGTTTCCAAGGCTACTAAACCAATCGGTCTTTCGAGATTTTATCTTTCTTGTGATCATTCCAATGTTATGTAATAATGCACCGACTCTGGGTAACTGGGGTCGGGGCATTACAGTTGGTATCAGAGGTAGTTTAGTACAAACCTTGGAAGCTAGATTTAGATAAACTCTGAATAGAGCACGTAGAACTAAGATGAACATTGAGGATTAGTATGGAAGAACATCCCAGAATTTTGGTATTGTAGAGATTTTGTGAGTTTTTCGAGCAATACATCCCTGTCTGGATACGAGCAGGTAGAGGCGACTCTGGCACAAATGTACCTAGGGGTAAAAGCCGAAAACACCTCTTTGAGCTACACTCGAATGAGAACTGGTGCACGACAACGGGCCTTGCTGCACTCTTGGTTACGACAATCCCAGGGGATATGCCTAAGATAACTCTCATTTTCTTTACAAATCATTATGAAGGGTTTATGAGTATATACTTCCTCAATGAAAACATTTTTATGATTACGGATTATATCCATAAATAGTTCAATTTATGTTAAGTGTTTTATAAGTATGGGATTATGTATTTTGATTCATAAACTGATCTAGTTTATGCCATTGTTTAGAAATGGTGCGTAGTAGAAGAAATGGAAACTGTATCAATGCATGCAATTCATGTAGGGATTTCCCTCCTGCTCAAGATAATTATAGTGGAGCGGTTGATGCAATTGGTGCCGATCAGCTAATCACCATACTAGGACAACTTACTTAGGTTATGAATAATATCCTTACATGTATGGAGCACCCTGATCCACAGCGTGGAGGATAAATGTTAGATCGATTCATGAGTCAACGACCAACAACGTTCAATGGGTGTACAAATCCCTTAGTATCTGAACAATAGATCAATTCCTTAGTGAAAATATTTCAGTCTTTGGGGAGTAGTGAAAGGGAAAAAGTTATCATGGCAGTTTACCGACTTACTGGAGATGCTGATCAATGGTGGTCATTGATTCAAAATACGAAGGAAGATGATGAAGTATCAAATATGGAATGGAGGGAGTTCAACGATCTGTTTTTAGAAAAATACTTTCCTCGCGACAATCGAGCAGAAATGGAAAGGCAATTTCTGAGTCTGAGACAAAAGGAGGATGAAAATGTCACAAAGTACGAGGCTAACGTTAAAAGGTTAGCAAGGTATGATGGAGATTATATACGTAACCCAAGAAGTAAGATTGATCGTTTCTTTGATGGGTTAAAACCATTTCTCCATCGAGCATTAGCCTCACAATCCTTCTCGTCGTACGAAGACATTGTCTCATGTGCTATCAAAACCGAAAAGTAATTCTCTAAGTTATATGACTTTAAACCAAAGAAAGAGAAGAAGAGACCTGCTAATCAATCTGGGAATGGAAATAAGGGGATGAAGGTAAATGTTTGAATATCCATCCTGTGGGAAATGTGGTAAGAAACACCCTGGTACTTGCTTGAAGGGAACATGAGTTTGTTACAAGTGTGGTGAAAAAGGCCACCAAGCTCGTGATTGAAAGGGGAAAGAGGAAGCTACCAATGTTCAGTGCTACAATTGCAGGGAGATGGGGCATTATGAAAATGAATGCGCTAATCGTTAGGATAACTTACCTCAGAAAAGGCCAAGGGATCAAGGCCAAGTTTATGCTATCACTACTACTGAGGTAGAAGCGCCGAAAGACGTGGTGGCAGGTAATTTAATGGTTTCCTCAAGTTTATCAAATGCATTATTTGATTCTGGATCATCACATTGTTTCATATCATCCCAGTTTCCTAAGAAAATTAGACATTTACAATTTGATTTAACAAGGGAGTGGTCAGTTAAAACTCCTAAGGGAAGTATCATTGCAACAAAGTTTTGTGAATCAATCCCCATTAGAGCACATAAATGTTCTTTATCTGCTGATCTCGTCATCATACCTATGATTGAGTTTGATATAATCCTCGGCATGGACTGGATTTCGGACTATGATGCGAAGATTTATTGTAAGAAGAAAGAGGTTACGATTCTTGATGATGATGATAAGGAACACCTTATATTTAGAGCAGAATCGTCACCACATAATTCTTATTTAGATCCACCCACAGTAGCTCAAATAATTCAATTATTGGGGAGGAAGAGAATTAAATAACTGTGGGTGAGGAAAGGAATGTTCAAATAGAGGATGTACCTATTGTGAAAGAATTTTTAGATGTATTTCCGGAAGATTTACCTGGACATCATCCATAACAAGAAGTTGAGTTTTCCATTGATTTAATTCTTGGATCAAGGCCTATATCAAAGACCCCTTATAGAATTGCCACTGTAGAATTAGTTGAACTAAAGAAACAATTAGAGGAATTCAGTAATAAGGGATTTATTCTCCCTAGTGTTTTTCCATGGGGATCCCCTGTTCATTTTGTTAAAAAGAAAGACAGATCTATGAGGTTATGTATCGACTACAGGGAGATCAATTCTATAACAATAAAGAACAAGTACCCCCTACCATGCATTGATGATTTATTTTAACAACTGCATGTAGATCAATACTTTTCATAGATTGACCTTCGATATGGATACCATCAGTTGTGTGTGAAGAAGGAAGACATTCTGAAGATAGCATTTCGAACCAGGTACGGGCATTACGAGTTTACTGTAATGCCTTTTGGATTTACTAATGCACCCTCTGTATTCATGGATCTGATGAATAGAGTTTTCAAGGAGTATCTCGATGAATTTGTGGTGGTATTTATTAATGATATCTTAGTATACTCCAAAAGCTACGAAGATCATGGAAATCACTTGCGCATTATCTTGAAGACTCTGAGAAGGCATGAATTATATGGGACGTTTATCAAGTGTGAATTCTGGTTTCATGAGACTTTTTTTCTTAGACATATTGTCTCTAAAGATGGAATATTTGTTGATCCTTCTAAGAACAATTCAATCCAAGAATGTCCAGATCCTACGAGTATAACTGAGGTACGTAGTTTTATTGGTTTGGAATGTTATTATCGATGTTTCGTCGAGACTTTATCCCGATTGGCTAAACCATTAGCGAAGCTCAGACGTAAAGGGGTTAAATTTGTTTGGACAAAAGAGTGTGAAGAATGTTTTGAAGAACTGAAGAGAATATTATTCAATGCTCCTATATTGACTCTACCATCGGGGAATGATGGTTTCGTTATTTATAGTGATGCATCGAAGAAAGGACTTGGTTGTGTCCTTATGCAGAATGATAGGGTTATTTCCTATGCATCACGACAGTTGAAAATTCATGATCAAAATTATCCTACTCATGATATCGAGTTAGAAGCTGTGATCTTTGCTTTGAAGATATGGAGGCACTACCTCTATGGTGAAAATTGTGATATTTATAATGATCACAAGAGTTTGAAGTATATTTTCTCACAAAAATAACTCAACATCAGGCAAAGGAGATGGCTTGAATTACTCAAGGATTATGATTGCACGATACACTACCACCCAGGGAAAGAAAACAAGGTGGCAGATGCTTTGAGCAGAAATGATCATGGAGTTTTGAACAATATGAGAATTGAAAGGGATCCAATTTTCATGGATGTAGTGAATATAGACATGGGAATAACTAGGGAAGGAGAAACATCAATTCTTTTTCAAAAGGTTTACAAACCATCTTTACTAGAATGGATTAAGAGTTCTCAGACAGATGATGAAGAATTGAAAAAGAAGATTAAAGCTGTGAATGATGGGAGACTAAGAGACTATGTGTATGAAGATGGAATTTTGAAATTCGGGAAGAGACTTTGTGTTCCCGATATACCTGATCTAAAAAGGGAATTGCGGGATGATGCTCATAGTTACAATTTCTCTATACATCCTGGGAGCACAAAAATGTATAGAGATTTGAAGGATCATTTTTGGTCAGACAATATGAAGAAGGAGATTTCTTATTTTGTGTCATGATTTATGGGTTTTCAACTAGTGAAAGCAAGAAGGCAACACCCAGGAGGAGTCATGCAACCTCTTCCCATACCGGATTGGAAGTGGGACAATATTACGATGGAATTTGTCCTGGGGCTACCAAAGAATCCTAGAAGAAACGATGCAATATGGGTTATTGTTGATCGTCTTACCAAGTCAGCACATTTTCTTTCTATAAGAGAAGATCTACCACTGTAACGTCTAGCAAGACTATATATTAATGAAGTTGTGAGACATCATGGAGTACCCCTATCGATTGTTTCTAATCGTGATCCCCGTTTTACTTAAAGATTCTGGAAAAGTCTTCAGAAATCCCTGGATACTGAACTTCATTTGAGCACTGCTTACCACCCTCAGACAGATGGACAATCAGAACGGACTATTCAACCCGTAGAAGACATGTTGAGATCTTGCTCACATGACTTTCAGGGTATGTGGGATCAATATTTACCTTTGGTAGAATTTTACTATAAAAATAGCTTCCATTCGAGTATTCAGATGGCACCATATGAAGTGTTATACGGAAAGAGATTTCGCACACCAACCTGTTGAGATGACGTTGGTGAAAGAAAACTTGTAGGTCTATAACAAGTGGAGGAAATGATAGAAAAGGTGAAGGTAATCCAAAATCACATCAAAGCAGCTCAAAGTTGGTAAAAGAGCTATGCCGATAATCGAAGGAAGGATTTAAAATTTCAAGTCGGTGATCATGTTTTCCTGAAGTTATCTCCATGGAAGGGAGTCATACGTTTTGGTAAGAAAGGTAAATAGAGTCCCAGGTACATCAGACCTTTCAAAATTCTAGAACGAATTGGGGCTGTAGCTTACCGATAGGCAATGCCGCCATGTCTCTCCAAAGTTCACGATGTGTTCCATGTATCTATGTTGAGGGAATACATGCCTGACCCAATGCATGTACTCACCTATGAGGAGTCAGAACTGGAACCCAATCTGTATTATTTCGAAGAGCCCATCAGGATTCTTGATACGAGAGAACAAGTACTAAGAAACCGGACAACGCGTCTGGTAAAAGTTTTGTGGATAAACAATAAGATGGAAGAGGCAACGTGGGAACCCGAGGAACTTATGATGAAGAACCACCCGAGTCTTTTCGTGTGATATGTATTCTAGAAATTTCGAGGATGAAATTATTTGAAGGAGAAGAGAATGTAACACCTCAAGCTTCTACGGTACACTTTTCTTTGAATAATGTGATAGCGTGTGTTGTACGCAACACCGAGTTCTAACACAACATAACCAATCAGACTAGCCGTTATGAATAGTAATACCTACTTTTTGAAATTATATATATTTTATATTTCAAAATGGAATTCATTTTTTGATTTGGAATATCGAATTTAGCCTAAGGTGAAATTTTGGTACTTTTCGGATAACTTTAATATTTTGATGAATAGTGAAAATTACTAAATTTTAATTAAAAACAACTTTTTTAATCGAAATAATTTATATTGATAAATAATTAATTTGAGTGGTTTTAAAGTATATTTAGAATATATTATTACCATTTAATATAATGTTGGTCATTGGACATAATTTTACAATTAAACCGGACATAAAAAAGTGTCAATCTTTTGATAGTTAATATATCTTAAAAACACGCTTTTTGTTTTAACAACGAGAATTAATTTTAAATTAATTTCTCCCACTTCTGTGTTTTGAATTTGTAAAAATGGATTCCATATTTGGAATCATGATGTTTAAATTGTGTAAATAGGTAACTTTTATTTTTAGACATTTTGAATAATTACTTCGGTAAATATTTTATTTACCATGGTTAAGGGTAAATCTGGTAAATAAGGGTTAAAAATAATATTATAATAATACAAAATTACCTTAAAACGTGTAATAGCCTTATTGGGTGATACATGTTCGACCATAGTCATCTTTGAGTCGATTTTGGGACCCCATGGAGCCACTTGTAGGTGATAGGGAAAATTAATTTTAATTAAGTTAAAATGAATACAAAAATGACACAAACATATATCTTTTAGAAAAACAATTTTTACATAGGGTTATATATGTTGGATTTTAGTCTATAATATTAATTATAATGATAAAATTATTTCATACATAATGATATTTTATTTATAATTTTTAGACTTTAAATAATTTAATTTATTTATGACACAATGATGATGCAGTAATTACTATAATAGTGAAAAATTAAAATAACTGATATTATAAATACACAAATAAATATAATTTGAGACTTTTTATGAATTAAACTAATTTTATAAGTTAATATGACATGTTAGGAATTATTTAATTAATTTTTTTCTAAGTAATCATTCTGTTATGAGATTCACAAAAATCATGTATTGAATAGTGTCAAAATTGACAAAAAGAACTTTTAAAACAAATATTATATTATTAATTGATATTAAATTACTTAAAATCTATGGTTCGGCCAAAAGACTTATATCACGATAGTTGTATCATTAATGGACCACTTGGGGGTCTCTTGGATGTATATAGTAAGTTTATTAACCATATAATATAAAAATACAAAGAGACATTGTAAAAGTGAAACTAATTAACTTAGAGTTAATACATAAAGATAAGGTTAATATAAGTACCCAAACCTGTCTAAATTATATTGGTTGAGTGGTTTTAGACCCATACCCACCTTAACCTTTGAATAATCAACTTTTGAGCCATTAGTAACCGAATATGAATTTATTATAAATTAATATTTCTAGCTTTTCCAAAGGTGCCCCTCACCCCTCTTATAAAAGGGCACCCCTCCTTCTCATTACTTCACACCTTCAAAGCCTTTTGGTTCGGCCAAAATCTGCCCAAATACTGTCCCAACATCCCTCACTACAACTTAAAGAGATTATTTTTATCAGAAAGCCAACCTAAAGAGCCCTTTTGATCAAATAAAAAGGAAGAACCTGAAGAAGAGGTAATGATTTCACCACCCTTTTCCAAGTTCCTTTCTTCTTCCACTTCTTCTTCCTTTGTTATTACCATTCTAAAATAATAACTCCAGTATCAAATATATACTGTGATTTTATTATAAATATGGTACAACCATATTCATTATTCTATCCACCCTTTGAATAACATGTCACCATACGTGCGTACGTACGGCTTACCGTCTCCACGTTGTGGTGTAATTGTTATTCAATATATTATTATTTGGATGGGTATAATAATGATGTGTAACTCATGTAAATAATAAATATAACATGATAATGATTATTTATATATGATATACTATCCAATTATATATTATTTTAATATAAAAAGAATGATATTGTCACTCGTGCGTACGTACGGACTACCGTCTCCACGAACGCGATGAGATTCATTCTCCATCGTATCCATTCATGTATTATTATCATTTAATGATTTAAAAATTATTTTTGAGGACTTGATATCATTCTGGATATGAATAATATAAAACCTATCCATTACAAACATGGCTTACATATCAAAACATATAAAAGAAAACGAGTAAGTTAACACCCGAAACAACGATAATACTAAGATATTATTAACAAATCAATGTTAAAAGATAATATATGATATCATATTAATGTATATGATTCTTGTATAATTTAATAACAATTATTTCACCATTATACAGGAGGTTAACCTACCCTCAACCAGGGAAAATTACAAGGTAAGGGTTTGTTTCACAATCTCTTCATTATCCGAGGTTGTTTATATGTAATAATCTACTGGGATCTCTTTATCATCCACTTCCATGTTTCTTAAAAATGTATTTCAAAACATTTTTAATATTTACATGAATATGGGCTAAAGTCATTTATACCCTTGTTTTACTTTTTATAAGTGGTTTATAAAGGAATCTTTCCGTCGTTTTCCAAAAAAGGTGCTTTTTAACCTTTTTGACAGAATTAAGGTAAGAATATTTTTTTAACTTATACGGCAGGTGCGGTTATTTTCCGCCGTTATAAAACCATCTAATCTTACCTGAAAAGCTTATAATAATATTTTAAATGAAATTTTTTTATAAATATATGAATCTTAAATGATTTCAAAATAGAAAGAGATATTTCTCTAAAAAGAGTATTGATTTCATCTATGTCAACATCCTTTGATGGATTTTACGCTTATTTGTAGTTGATTTATTATGATACAAAACTTCTATATTGTATTGAAGGTTTTGTGATATGTTTGACTGTGGATGTGCTATTTTTATACCATTAATAGTTTTTGGGGAAATTATTGACATTTCGTATGCTAGTTTTAATACGAATGTTTATGTTATGTTTAACCCTTTTCATATGGGAATGCATTGGACTTAGTATGTGATGGGTGGAGCCCGATATAGCTCCTCGATGCATCGGTTGGTCTCATGAGACTAACTAGTGTCTTGGAACAAGGCCTTAGAAAAATCTTATTTGTAGTATTAGCACGAGGCCTTGGCTATGTGGTTATGATAGTCTGGCATTATGCATTCCATCGATATGAAAGTGGTTATTGATATTGCATGTGATTATTCGATGAATAGAATATCTATGTGAATAAGTAAATGGCATTATTTCAATTTATTTTTTCCATATTATGTTTATTTTATTGTTTAAAAGGATTTTGTTTTAGTTATACATTGCCTTAAATGTTTATTCTTATTTATGAAAGTTTCCGCTATATTGTTATCCTTACTGGGCATTTGAGCTCACCCCTTTTCTATGTTTTATTTTTCCCAGGAAGTGAAGAAGTTAATTATGAATGACCTGTAGGGATATTATGAGGGTATAATAGTGTGGATTATGGAGACAATATGTTTTTGTAGTAGTTTTTCAATTCATGATGTAATGAAAAACTTTATGAATATATCTAGTGTTTCAAAGGCTACTAAACCAATCGGTCTTTCGAGATTTGATCATTCTTGTGATCATTCCAATGTTATGTAATAATGCACCGAATCTGGGTAACTGGGGTCGGGGCGTTACAATATTTGAAATAAATGTGTCTGGGACTATTAGAAATCTAAAATCATTTTATAATATATAAATAATTCAAAACATTCCAAATGTTCCCATCATCTCTCCGATAAAAGGGAAACTGCCTAGCATTGTTAACCCTACAAAAGTCATTGGGATCATCAAATATCTATCCAATCCTCATACTAGAATCCATTCCAAAATTTATAAAGCCTTATTTTAGGAAAAACACCCTGCTTAGTGGTTTTACGGTGTTCTTTAAAGCTGATCAACTGAAGAATAGGTATCGTTTTGTTTAAGTGTTTCTCTTTTATTTATTCTCCCATGTTCTTAAAATATACCCCATACATGATGATATAATAAATTTGGTTTAAATAATATTATTATATTATATTATGTTAATATCATTAGCTAAATCAATGTACACTTCCATTAAATGAGAATGTAATTAATAGTCCGGGCATACTTGTGAACTAACACCTCCCAGAACTGATCTAATTAGTTTTCCAGAAATATCTCTCATGACTAGTTAAAATAATAGAATTAATGTAAGTATGTTAAATTAATGATATATTAATTATTATAAAATTATGATATATCAATTATGTTCTTACATCAATATGCATAAAAATGAAAATGTCGTCCGCATGTGCTTGTGAACAATAACCTCCATGAAGTGGTGTGATTTTTTGATTCATTATATATATTTTAAGATATATATAAGTAAATGTAAATGATTATTATTATTTTAATATTTTCATGATCATTATGGAATTATAAAACTACAATTACATAATTTATATAATGATCATGAAAAATGGATATGTTACACATGACTACGTATAGTATACTCTCTCCAGGATTATAAAATTGTTCATTTTGCATGAAAATAATTAATGGATTTATTTCAAAATAATTATCAATGTATAAAAGTATTTAATATGTCATTAATAATATTTTTTACAATGTAGGATTATGACCACATTGAAAAAGTACATCATACCATGTTCATTTAAATCTTAAATATCGAATATTGACAAAAAATCTAACATGAACTCAATTAATTAACTAATATATATAACATGGTAATAATATATATAAAGGGATTAAAAAATTGAAAAAATTTCTTAAGAATGTATAAAATAATCTATGTTTATTATTCAAGATAATAATAATGAATGAAACTTGCCAGAGTCAAGTATAGGGAAATCAAAACTCAATCTCCATTCATTGAGTCAAATATCGATGTCATTGGATTTGTTTTTTCAAAGATTACATATAAATGACAATTTATTGTTTTATAATGAATTTACACATATATTATTGGTATTTATTTTTTAAAAACATTATAATTTCATTTATTTACCCATAATTAAATGATACAATCTTTGCAAGGGACTTCATCCAAATCTCCTTTCTTTGAGGCATTTCTTGATGTTACACACCTATAATATACTATAAAGTGTATATACAACCGTTTCTACATGTTATATAATGAATTATTATATTCTAATGATATTTAATGATTAATTTAAAAATATCACTTAATGGTACTCTAATTAGGAATGAATTGGGGATGTAATTTGATCATAAGGGAAAAAAAGGAAAATTTACCCTGCACCCATTTTGATAAACCATGCCCAAAAAGTCAATAGTTACCTAGGAATAAGGTTCCCTTGCATGGTTAGGATGCACAGTAGTGAGAAAACCATTTGAGATTCTTCTGTCTGAAAATTTGCTTCTTCATGGTTATCCGAACTATGTTCCAAACATGCATTAACCATTCTATATGGCCAATTTTCCCAAAAACATAGGTTTTGTGTTCCAAAAAAAACCCAGAGACCACTAAGACCATTTATTTATCATTATGAATCCTATAATAGTCCACAATAATGATTTAGACTTATATTTAAACGATCCAATCCATAGTGAAAAGTTGGGTTCTTACTATCATCCTCATTTAAATGAACTTATCACAAAATTCACCTTCCATGGGTGGTGAAATTATGTTTGATTATTGTTTTGGACACTAAGAACATATTTCGGCCACCCACTCCAATGTCTCAACCACCATGAGGCCATACTGCCATGTCACATGAACTAGATGGAAAGACCAGCCTTATAGAACCTTACAGATAAGCTATCAGTATGACTGTTTCTATGATCTCAAACTTACATTACTTATTTAACCATATATGTCATAGTGTTGTTGTTACCTAATGGAAAACACAATCCCCAACATTGATCCCTAAAGGAATTGAATGGTGATTTACATAAAAAAATTTCTAGACCGAGAAATATTCAAAAACTTTTCGATTTTCAAAACCATCTCTGAAGTTGCTGTTTTGAGATGAGGACCTAGTATGACTATCTAAGGTTCCTCTAGAGTGAATATGGGTGAACGATACAACCAAAAATATAAGGCCTACAGTAATTCCACTTGAATTGTCTTTAGAAATCCATTATTAAAGGCGAACTAAACGAGAGGGAAATGATTCTCCCACAAACAACCAAAACCAATGAAACATGTTAAAAGCATATCCTCTATAAACAAAACTGTATGTTTTGATTTTCAATCAATATTTGGGTGAAATAATTTTATTAGAAGCACCTATGTTCCCCCAAACATATGAAAACCATCCTATAACTATGAAGTGAAATAATCGTCCTTTCGGAAATAATAGTTTGAGGGACCCCATCGAGCCATATGATTTCACATGCATACTTTTTTCCCAGCTCATCCACTAAGAAAGTCTCCTGAATAGGAATTATGTGGGAAATATTCATCAGTATGTTAGAGAAAACCCATTCATTGTTGATACCTATAGTAAAAAATTTTAAAACTACTACAAATTCTATTTAATCAACTTCTCATTTACTTTTCAGGACTAGAGCTTAGTCTAACAAGCCTATAGGACTCTTGTGAACCTCTTTCACCTACTTAAAGGTGAACACCTGGTGATAATTCTTGTTATCTGATATTTTATTTGAGTCCACCAATACTGGAATCGAATATCTAGATACATCATGGAGATGTCTGGTTGAACTACCAACTATGAATCAAGGGACTCTTTTATATACTCTTCTCTCATATATTTGGGGACCCATATATGTCCATGTAGATATGGGAAGTCATATAAATCCATAGTTCAGTAGAGAGGTATTTTATCTCATAATATACAATCATAGAGAACCATATGATCCGGAAAATAAATCTTTCCACACATCACCTTCTCATATGTGGAATATTTAACCTTTATCGATGATAGATAAGGAAGATTGTGACTATCATGAAACTGTAGGCGTAACTCAATAAAGAGGGACATTAGCATTCACTAATCATCTTCTTCATTTGTGGAATATGTTTGAGTTATCTGACTCAGCACATCTGCAACTACATCCCCCTTTTTATGTGTATATTCATGCCCAAAATCAAAGGATTATAGATATTATAACTTTATCTGTTGTCTAAGGTACATGTATCAAAGAGAAAAGTTATTTTTCAGGATTCTATGGTACGTGTACACAAAAAATAACTCACCCAAAAGAGAGTGTGTCTAGAAACATAGGGCATTGAAAACAGCTGCTAGCTCAAAGGTCGTTAATAGGAAAAATTTCCTATGTTCCATGAACTACCGAGATCCAGATGCAACAATAATGTCTTACAACATCATCACTGCACCTAGTAAAATGTCTGATGCATCATAGAAAACTATATAACCTACACCTGTTTTAGTAAGAATTAGAATAGGTTCTAATATAGGCGTCCCTTTAAACTTTTGTTTGGATTTCTCACATGCTTATAACCATATAAACATTACACCATTCATTCTACTACTAGTAAGAGGTGAAGCGTGTTTGGAATTGTCATGTATGAACACCGTAAAATATCATAAATCTCCAAAAAACATCTTATATCAATCCAATTCATGGGATTCTCCTAGGAGACCGCAATAATGACATTTTTAGGGACAATATATAATATTTATTTTGATATTATATTACCTAATAAGTGACCGTTGTTCATCTAGAATTGGTATTTATCATGCTTGGAAAAAAGTCGACTCTCTATCAGAATAATAAAAATGATATCAAGATTTGATCCATGGTCTCTAAGAGTTAGATAATACACCATGAATTAGTCACCAAATACTATGAATAAGAGTCCATATAGGGGTGAAAAAACATATTCATCAAAGACATGAAAATTTCAGGTACATTCATAAGACCAAAATACATAAAAATAAACTCTTATAGACCTTACCTTATATGTAATGTAGTTCACTGTATGCCTAATGGGAATACATTCACTGGATTATAAACCAATCTTAGGTTGATCATGGGTAAGACCATTGCTCCTCGGAGCTAGTCGAATAGAAAATCTATTAGAGGTAGTGTATATTGATTCATAACTATAAGTTGGATAAACTTTTTGTAATCCAATAATTAATATATGGTACTATATTCCATCACAAAAAAAATCATGGGTAATACCAATGAGGATGTATTAAGCAGTATAAAACAATTTTCAACTAAATCCACTAACTATTGCTAGAGCATGAGAATCTATATAGGTTCCTGGTTATATAGAGGAATGGACTCTGGGGATGCTCGTAGAATATGTTTGATCTTATACTCTACCTCTCTCATAGGATGTAATAAAGAAAAACTACCAAGAAGGGAATCCTAGAAACGATCAACAACTATAGGGAAATGAACTTATCATAAAACTTGATCCTCCATGGGGAGATTTTCTATCACTAGGTAGTCACTCTACCTAGACAATGATACTCTATTCTATATCTGTCAAACTATAATTCCCACACACCCTTATATGGAAAATTGCGTCCCTCTATTGATGTAAAAGTTACATTGAGGCATTAGCAGTATACAAAAGCATTATACTGAACCATCCAATCCATCCCAAGAATGACCTCAAATCTCATCATCTAAAAAATGAAGTGGTTCCATAAGAAATTGTAATTTATTAACTCTACGGTACATTCCCTACACTATCATATATCATCTTTCCGTACCCCTTACGACATGTCAAGTTTAATTCTGCCTCAATAATACAGTATATTCTGTTTGAGACTCTCTGTGATAGCTATATAGAAAAAAGAGTTCAAAGAACATGAATCAAATAAAGAATATACTATAGTACATACGAAAATAATAGTACCCCATACTTTAGATGGCCTTATATCCTAATCCCAATGTAATTTTTATAGTGATTGTAACTTATATGATCCATGAACCTATGCAACAGATAAAATACCATGATAATAAATGCTCTGTTAGAGGTGCAAGTGATATGGGGTCTTGATACAATGGCCATGACCTCCTACTTGGCCAGACCTATCAGTGATATTCCAACTCCTCTCTTGATGCTACATGAAAGTACCCACTCATGAAGGTGTGGATGGCACATATCCTTTTTCACATGATGCGAGTGCCATGCTCTAGCAGAAATGTGTGAGATTCCCCATAAATACAGAAGCTCAAAACTCTATTAGGTCTCTATAACATTCAGGAATCTTTATCCATTATTTTTCTACCATGATGACACTATATTGATGTATTTAAAAGGAACTATGGTTGTCATTTCCAAGATGAGAACCCTCAAGAGTTCATTTCCTACTACTGGTATAACTAATTCCCTGATGCAACACCAGTCCTCCAAGCCTTGTACTATTTCTGTTTCTCATGTTATACTCAATGATAAGATCTTGAAAACTATTATAAATTTTTTGGTAGGAAAAATGGATTCACATACGTAAAATTGGAATATTGGAGCCCATCCTAAAAAAATCTAGCACATGAAAGCTCATTACAAGCAAGAAGTGGTTCAATGTGCTGAATCTCCATGAACTGTGATGAATACCTAATGACTGACATAGAACCCCACATTAGATGCATGAACTCTCAATCTCTTTAAGCCATCAACATCTGAGGAAGGAACTGGCGATATTGGGTAGTTAGGTAATGATCCTATAACATTCCATGATGATGACTGGCCTAGGTAATCACATCCCACTGGAAAATTGATTAATACTGAGTCTCTTATGTTGAAAGTCTAACCCCCACCTCAAATGGCATCTCCAGATGCTCCATGATAGATAAGATGAACTCTATCCAAGAATTAATAGCCTTGGGACCACCATACATTGAAATGGTAGGAGGATGTTGGTTATTGAACTCACAAAACAAATCTTCCATCATAGGTGCAAGTTGTGGGTCACTATATAAGGACTACACCAGTCGCAAGAAATTAACAAGAACATGGGCATCAATTCTCATTACAAGTATAGTTGGAAGTGCCTCAAGTGACATTCCATGTGTTAATGTTGGTGGGCCAAGCCCCACCACATGTGTGGATTGGTTTTCACCACCCTCCTTGTGTACTATATGAGGAAATCATGGCAGTATTGTTCTATATATGCCAAGAACACACCCTAGAAAAATCATAAGACGAATGATAACATCAATAAAGGAATTATAACATATGAAAACTCACTACCAAATGCCTAATACCCCAACTACCCTATTAGATGGCCTGGTACCTATATGTTCTCATGTATAATATTCATTTCATTTTATATTTAATATTCTAGATTCACATATTTTACATTGATAAACATGACATGAATGGATAAGGATCTATAAAAATTTCATTTTAGATGTCAGGATTCCCTTTACAATGTATAGTCAGATCTGGTGAATCTATTCCCATAAAAATTATCATTAGAAACAAAAATAATTTATTTATATGTAATGGATAAACTAGAAAAATTTCTCATCCCAACCCATGGGGGTCCATACACCAGATGAATTCAATTAAGAAACCACTCCATTGCACCCCAAGAGTAATACACAGATAATCTAACTACCATAAAATTACACCGCAATCACATGAATATAATTCAACGAAATAAAGTGAAATGAACATATATGGAAGGGAATTATGAATAACATGAGAAATGAAGGTTCCTATACTGATGCACGTATCAATTATTCTTTCCCTTATATCTTATTTCCAATGGTAAAATAAAATACCCAAACTGAGTAATAATCAACCACACCACACATCATGTGCATTACCCAGTGTTGAAATAATATCAACTTTAATAGAAAAAAGAAGAATAACAATTATAATCTTGGAATCAAGTTTTTTACCCTGAATATGGGTTTTTGATGCCCATGCAAGTATTATTACCAAGTCCCAAGCATTTGTAATCTCCATTATATCACCTCCAAATATTAAATCATGAAATGAAACACCTTTGAGACCACTTTTTGATGTCCCGTACCTAGATTCCACATAATGGGTGCCCAGAGCGCAGTGGGCCAGATGGCCGGAATCACATGTCCCCAAATGTCATAGGCTTCCGACTAGCCGTGAGGGCCAAGGGTGTGATTATGGGGAAACTATTCCCTCATCAACAATATGATTTTCAATGGATGAATGTAAAAATTAATAATAAAATAATTAATATAATTAAATAGCGATAGGAGACACAATGAATAAATGATCAAGGATAAGAAGAACTTAAATAACATGAATATTATACTACAACTTTTGTTGATATTTCATGTCACAAACTTAAAAAGAAATCATTAATAAAAGACATCATTCATATCATGTTCAATGGAAGTATAATAGAAATAATAGTCTATAACCAGAATACATATTATCGACTCAGTGATCTACTATCAATCTCTATAATAAAGAGTATTAATTCAAGTGTTTCAAGCCATATTATTCACTTTGTGGACACCTACATCCATGTAAACTTCTATGGGTACCAAATAGTACCGGGAGAGGGTGTCCGATAAATCATTTCCAACCACCACCAATGGTGTCAATAGATTATAGGTTGTGTAATGGTATATAACAATATGAAAGCCTGAATATGTATTGTAGATGATGAAAATATAACTAAATACACTAGTACCTACTTCGTCCCTTGTCATTCTTCTAATCATAAACAGTTTGTAAATTGATTACTACTAGTTTATAAATGAGTCACAAGATTACAAAAAGGATTGATCCAATTTGTTACTAGGAAACCATTAAAGACTTGAGATAATGGAGTAAAAAGGTATTAACCAATGAAACATAGTCCTCAAGGGTCACAAACTCTATAATAATTATATCATGTATAATGGTAAGAGTGTATTAAAATGATAAAATTCCTAGTAATTCCATAATTATATGCCTACTAAATATAAGGTGATACTCCATGGTAAAATTTTGCTATGCTGAGACATGTTTCTGTGGACTATCTCCATGTAACCGAATTTAAAATGCTTTATCCATGGAGTGTATCCAAGGCATACTTTAATAATTTGTGAGGGAACATACTGTGTCATACTAGGAATCCATTAATAGGGTAGGATCTATGTTTGGTGGGTCTCACACTATGAATGTCGTATCCTTGAATCATAATAGGGTTCCTAATTGCTTCTGGAATTCCATGATAATAATCCAATGAGAGCTCATGTCAGGCCATTCATATTTAATTATGAAGTCTTGCAATATTTCATATGTGTCAAACCATTCCACTCAATAATATGTTAATGACAAGTACCATGAAACCTTTATTAATTTCATTACATCCATATTCAATAATTATTGTTCATTCCACTAACTTCCATTAATGTAGTATGGGGTTAGATAGGCATGCAACCTATTAATCATTCACATTTAATCAATTCATGTCGTCCAATCAATATACATTCCAATTTCCCTTTCAAATTTAATTATCAATTTCAATCACAAAATGGAGGATGATAATGTGATGAGAACACATGGTACATTAAATTATGAAATTCACAATATATGTTAGGCAATTTCATATAGAAAATATTATCCTTATAACAGTTAGTGAATGTCACACCTGAACATCACGTCAAAAGTATCAAATACTAAAAACCCCATTAAAGAGAACATCCTACATGGCATAGATGGTGTTGTTGGAATAAAAACAAAAAATTATTCACATATATAGAATGATTATAACCATATGGTTCTAATGATTATAAAATTTTCGTGTAATATCAATAAATTGCAGCTGATGAAATCGGTTGGCCAAACACACAAATTCCAAACTCAACAAACTCGAGGGTTGAGTAATAAACCACCGAACATGGGGTTGTATGACTCTAATCCTCTAGTATCAGTCATTTTTTTGGCTCGGATAAAAGTATATCTGAGAAAAATAGAAAAAACCTCTTACACCAAGATATATATGTCGAGAGAAAAAGAGAAGGTGAAATTCATAAACAGAATCAAGTACATACCATTGTGTATCCAAAATGATGAACATAAGCTCGATTATATCCAGGAAAATGGAGATCTATTGATTTCAGCCTTAGGTCTTCAAAAGGCCCCAAAATTATAGGCAAATAGGTTAATCCCACTGGTTCACATATTAGTGAAGATAGAGTGATCAAATTAGATCATTAAAATATGAACATTTTACCCAGAAAAATGAAACCTGCATGGTTTGTCTGAATGATTTGAATTACCATGTGCAAAATGTGCATGGTTTCCAGGGAATAAGGGGAACTTTCATATTTTGGAATCATGTCCATGAAAAAACTATTCAAGATGGTAATGTGTGAAAATAATCATCTTCACGTGTATCAAAACCATCCACCAGTCATGCCTTAACGGTGCAACATTTCTTATTTCCCCAAATAAATTTGTTCTAGAATCCAATAATTTCCCATATACACTGATGGAATTTTATTACAAATTAGTCTTTCGTGTTAGGTCCAAAATAATGATTTAGGAATAAAATTAATGGTTACAATATAGAGTGAAAATTTGGTTTCAAACATTATTAATTATAATGTTTGTAATTTTTGTAATCTTTATTTACATTAATATTAAATTCAAAACATAATGAATCACATTCCTAGAAATTATGAAATAATTTACCTGATATGTTTTTCCATTATACACTAAAATATTACACTTTTTAGAAAAATCATAAAAATTTATTGTTTTATAATAGTAACATTTAAATTTTAAAAATGATATTCATTTTGTCATTAAAATATAAAAACGGTAAAATTAATTATAGAGTTCATGTGAAAACATATGACAAAACCCATTTATTAAGAAACCTAATTTTATAATGTTAAATTATTTTACAAAATATTGTATAATTATTTATTATCCAATATTTAGTACATTTGAATTATAAAAATACATTATACATATTGTTCATAATGTTGTTATTATTCTAGATTACTTCCATTTTAATAGACAATATATAAGGGTTTACAATATCATATATCATATAGACATGGAATTTTTTATAATGAATGGAATTGAATAATTTGTGTTTTATTGAAAATGAAATATATTTAAAATCAAGGTTTGGTAAATGTTTGATTAACGATTTGTTATTTGTATCTACTGATTGGCAATAACTATACCATTTTGAATGATAATATTTTAGAATTTATTGATCACATTGTATTTGAATGTTTCATAACATAGGATAAGAGTTTGGTTTATGATTTTGTGATGTTTGAATATATTAAGGATTTCTAGATAATGTGGAATGTGGGGAATTTCAAAAATCTTCATGATTATGTTATTTATTTAGTGTTTCAGGATTTATAAATATAATGATGATTAATTTTGGTGGATTGTTATAGAATATTAATTAGTTATATATTTCAATTATAGAAACTATTATTATAAATAGACTATAAATAACATTTCCTAGATGATTAGGGAAATGGTGAAATTGGGATTTTTTTTGGAATTTATGAAATAGTGTTGAGGTATAGTTTGACTTTTATCTTCTATAAATATGTTTGTAATTATTTTTTGGATGTTTTCATAAATTACTATGTTTGACGATGGTTTTTGGTTTTTGTATCATTGTTTAGGGATTTGTTTTAGATTTTGGGTTGAATAAAGTGTATGACATGAAGGATCTGGTAACTAAAAAAATTATTTGAAAATGTGTACCTAATAATGGTACATTGTAATTATTGAGTTAAGTAGAATTTGGGGTGACATAATTTAAATGGTGGAACTGTATAAGATAAAAAATATAATCAAGTGATGATTTATAATATATTTATGCTCATTGAGATATTATAATTTATTTCCCAATTTGATCCACACTTTCTCCATCTATTGGACATAACCCCATATAGATCCATTTTATTCTCAAACACTACATTTTCCAAAGTATTCAATGATGATGAAAGGGTGTATATTTATGATAAATCAATGGAAAATATCACTTCATTATCCCTATTCAAATATAAAATATTTATTTTCTATTTATATTTACTTTTCTATAGATATTAATTATATATTTATCAATAATAGAGTTATATAACTTCTTATATTATGGGATACTCTTCTATTATCCAATGGAATTGTACAGATTCATTTTCCCATTCATACAACATTTATTGGATTTGATGTTTTTAATGTGTGATTCATTAAAGGTATTTAATAATTTTGGATTGAAATTATGAAATGACTAGGTTGTTTTAATTTTTGATTTTGATAATAATGATGGTTCATGACTTTTCATGTCTAAATTTTTTTTTCAGTGGTTCTAATAGCATTAGAATATAAAAATCATGTAATTCATATTTTTTATATCTAGAATATTATTTAATAGTTTATAATAGATATTTTGAATCTCTTTGGAAATGATTTGGTAAAAATATTAGTTAATATATCTCAATGTTGGTTACATTTTGTTGTCTCAACCCTTTGATTGAATTTTCAGGCTATGTATGCAATATGATTTCTAGTTTTTTATTAAAGTATTTATAATAAATAATTTTTTGAAATTTAAAAAACCTAAATTTTAAAGGTATTGTATTATGATAAATAATTCATTTATAATAGAATAAAATTAACATTAGTTATCACAAATTGTCACTATATCAATGATCGTATAAATTTATTTTGATCTTTTTAACATTTAGATATTTAATCGATGTATATTTTATTTTTGGAGGGTGTTATTCAAATATATGATTTTCACATGGCCCCCACATTCTTATTTTAATATGATTAGATGGAAATTAAATTGGAAATATATGGAGAATGAATATGTGAGTATATATTTGTTTAAACTATTAATAAATCATTATATATTGGGGACCACATTTCATTATTAAACTTGTATGGTAAGGTGTGAATGAGTAGTGCATGGTTCTGAGATAAGAAGATGATATAACTGGAGATCATGTTGGATACGTGTAAAAGTGAGATGGGGTGTGCATGTGTTGAAAATGGTCATAAATAACAATGTGACAATGACACAATGCATTACGCACCATGGGAAAGATATTATTTATAGATGGAAAATGTTTTTTCAAACCATTTGACTAAACTCATTGACATATCCAGTTTATTAAAAATGTGAATTTTCTACTTTAAAATCCTGGAATTAATAGGGTATAATACATTTATTATTTCATATTTTTGTAAACTAATCTATGGCACACAATTAGGGATCTTCACCTCTCTTATCATTAAATTTCAAGGTCAAACTACATTATTTATGGTTTCTTCTAAAATTTTAGAACCTTTAATCACATCATTTGTATATTATTTCAATTTTTTTTAGTTTCTATTATAACCATAAAGGATATGAATATCAATTATTATATTATAGTTTAGTTTGACCTTATTTTTTTGTGGTTTTCATTGTTAGTTATTGTGGATAGGCTCTCATTTATGTTTTAGGAATTCTCTATATCTGTTGAAGTTTTTATTGATGTATTTTCATTGAATCAAGGTTTCAGATTCCTTCTTTCAACTTTATTTCTCATTTAATTTGGGGTTTGATATTTCTAAATGTGTTTGTAACATCCCAATCTTCCATTGAATGTTTTTTATTAATACAATTTCATAATCTGTAGGCAACGTCATGTTCTAGCACACCACAACCAATCCAACTATCATCAATGAATAGAAATACCCACTTTTTGAATTTTTATCGTTTTTATTTATCAAAATGGACTTAAGTTTTTTATTTGAACTATCAAAATTATCATATGGTGAGATTTTTGTATATTTCATAAATCATTCAATTTTTTATGAATAGTGAAAAATACAACGTTATTGTTTTAAATGTAATTTTTTAAAAATAATTATTTATATTATTTTATTTTATTTTAAGGCAAAATAGATACCTAATAAAAATATTAGTTCAATTTAATTCATTTGAGTCAATTTAAAATAATATTATATGTAAATAATTTTATTGAATTTTTTTACGTCTTTTACCCACCTTCTAGGAACGTTAAAAAATTTGCATACAATGTAATTTTACAACTTCTAGAATTTGAATTTTCAAAATCAGATAGTAACTATTGAATTTATTAAATAAAATGTGTTTCAATTTGATGAAAATAATTTTTGGGGAATTGTAACTTTTGATATTTATTTACCACGGTTAAAATTAAATAGTCTAATTAAATGTAAAAATGTTATTATAATTACCTTAACACATGCCCTAATTCTATTGCATAAGTGTATTTGAAAAAAAAATAAACCTTAGAAATAAAATTTGATCCTCCTTGACTCACTAGGATTATATTAATTAATTTTTTATTTTTTTTATTTGAAGAATAGTTAAAAGTGTGGATTTCTAATTTTAATAACTAATACATAATTAATATTGTGTTAATCATAATATAAGTTCAACTATAAATATTAATTATGAAGTAAAAATAATTTCCTAAATAATATATTTTTATTTATAATTTCTAGACCATATATAATTATATTTACTTATGACATAATAAGGATGCATTAATAACCATACTAACGAAAGATTAAAATAATTGATAGTATAAATATAAAAATAAATGTAAATTGAGTATATTGATGAATTAAACAAATTTTAAAGGAGAATATGACATGTTAGGGTTTATTATATTTATTTTTTTCTATGTAATAACAATTTTTTACTTAAAAAAAATACTACATAGTGTCTAAATTGACATAAATGAGTATTTAAAACAAATACTCTATAATCAAATGATATAATATTCCTAAAAAAATTCTGTTCAACCTAAGAACATATATAATGATTAATATGTAATTAATGCACCACTTTATGTTCTATTGGCATATTTATTGTATGTTTACTACAAATGTAATATTAAAATACAGGAAGTCATAGAACAATTTTATACTATTATGCTATGTTTTAAATTTAAATTATAATGAATATATGGTGACCTAATCAAGTATAACAAATATTTGATAATATTAATTATATCCATACCCACATTATTCTCGAAATTAATCCATTTGGAGCCATTATAAACCAAATATTGATTTATAATAAAATAATATTTCATGCTTTTCCTAAATTGACCCTCACCAATCTTATATAATGGTACGTACCCTTATCTTAATTTCACACCTCCAATGCCGTTTGGATCTTCCAAAACCTATTAAAATATCCTACAATCTACCATAAACTCATATTAGAGTCCTTAAATTGATCAAAAAGCCAACCTATGTAGTCCTTTTGATCAAATCAATTGGAAGCCCAGGAAAAAGAGGTAACATTTTCATCAATTCTCTCAAAGTTCATATCATCCTCCACTTACTATTTCATTGTTGTTTCCATACCAAAATATGAACTCCTGTACTTTATACATATTTTTATTTTATTATTAATATGGTACAACCATATTCATTATTCTATCCATCCTATTAATCAAAAAGTCACTATACATGCGTACGGGAAGCTTATAGTTTCCACGTCATGGTGTAGATTGTTATTTAACACTTCATTTTTTGGATGGTTATAATAATGATTATAATAAAGTTAAATAATAAATATAACATGTTATTGATTGTTTATATATGATATACCATCCAATTACAAAGGATTTAAATATCAATAGAATGATATTGTCACTGGTGAAAACATATGTATAACCATCTCTGTGAACGTGATAAGATTCATTCTCCATCATAACCATTCACGAATAATATGAATTTGAAGATTAAAAATAATTTCTATTAAATTAATATAATTATAGATATTAACTACATACATCCCATGTATAACAAACATGACTTACATAACAAAACATATAAAGGAAAAAAATTAGTTAACACCTAAAACAATGATACTACTAAACAATCATTAATAGTGAAATATTAAAATATAATGTTTTATTTTACATTTCTGTATGTGGTTCTCATATAATTTAATAATAATTATTTAACCATTATTCTGGAGGCTGAGGTACCCATGACTAAGGAAATGTATAGGGTAAGGGTTATTTTTACAATCGCTTTGTTATCTGAGGTATTTTCTATGTAAGTATCTACTGGGACTTCTTTATCATACAAATATGTGATTCTTGAAAATGTATTTAATTTTTTTTCTATTTCATAGATTATTGGTTAATTTCATTTAAACCCTTGTTTTACTTGTTATAAAATGTATTGAAATGAATATTACTATTGCATTCCAAAGAAGGTACTTTATGACCTTTTAGATAAGTTATTGTATGAATATTTTATTATCTTATAAAGTGGGTGCAACTATTTACCACTAAGATAACACATTAGAAACATCCCTTAAATTATTATAACAATATTTTCAAAATTAATGTTTTCTTTACTTTTAAATTATTTCAATGTAGAAAGAGATATTTTACTCAAATAGTGTTTGGATTTATTCCATCAATGTCAACATCCATTGATGAATTTAACCCTTATTTTAACTGATTTATTATGATACAATTTTACCATATTGTATTGAAGGTTTTGTGATATGTTGGACTATGGATGTTCAATTTTTATACCATTCTTGTTGTATGGTTGAATTATTAACATTTCGTATTCCAGTTTAAATATGAATATTTATGTAATGTTTCAATCTTTTCATATGAAGAATGCATCTGACATAGAAAGTGATGGGTTGATCCCATTATTGCTCATCGATGCATCAATTGGTCTCATGAGACAAAATACTATCTTGAAACAAGGCCTTGAAAAATTATTAATTATGGTCTTGGAACGAGCCCCTGACTATGTGGTAATGACTTCCAGTATTATGCATTCCATCATTAAGAAAATATTTATTGGAATTACATGGTATTATTCGCCAATTTTAAAATCCATGTGAATAAGTAAATTGAATTATTTGATTTATATTTTCCATATTATGATGATTATTATGTTTAAATATCTTGTATTTTAATCTTATACATTTCCTTAAATATTAATTCAAATATATGAAAATTTTCATTGTATTGTTATCCTTAATAAGATTGTTAGTTTACCCATATATATTTATAAAATTTCCTAAGATGTGAAGAAGTATATTATGACTAACATTCAGGGATAGGCTATGGGATATGAGTGTACACAAAGGGGACAAAATGTGGTTGTTTTTTTATTTTATGATGTCATATAAATCATATATATCTGTCTAGTACTTCAAAGGACACAATATTAATCTATCTATCGAGATTTGATATTTTTGGATCAATATAATGTTATGTAATAATGCACTGACTCTGGGTAACTATGGTCGGGGGAAATATAGTTGGTATCAGAGGATGTTCAGTACAAATATTGGAAGCACTATTCATAAATACTCAAATTATAAGACACTAATCTAAGATTGAATTTGAGGATTAGTATAGAAGAACATCATATAATTTTGGTAATAAATAGAATTTGTGAAATTTTCAAACAATACATCTATGTCATGATATGAGTAGGTAGAGGCATCTCTGGCAGTGATATATCTAGGGGTAAAACCCAAAAACACCTCTTTGACCTAGACTCAAACGAGAACTGGTGCATGAAAACAGGCCATACTTCTCTCTTGATAATGAAAATATAGATATATATGCTTATTATAATTCACATTTTCATTACAAAACAGTTTTATGGATTTATTAGTAAAAAAAATTTCATTGAAAATATTTTTTATGATTAGGGATTACATTCATAAATTGATCAATTTATGTTAGGTACTTTACTAGTTTGATATTATTTATTTCGATTTATAAATTAATCTATTTAATGAATTTGTTTATAAATGGTACCTAGTGGAAGTAATGGAAACATTATCAATGCACATAATCCATGTAGGTATTTCCCTCCGACTCATTATAATTATAGTAGATTAGGTGATTCAATTATTATTAAACAGCTTATAACCATAGACGGAAAACTCACCCCAGCTATAGAAAATATCCTTAGTCATATGAATCATCCAGATCTACAACTAAAAGGATCAATGATATAATTTTTCATCAGGAAAAAGAAACCAACATTAAATTGAAATAAAAATTCATTTGTATTTGAGTACTTGGTAAGTTCCATAGATAAAATATTCCATTCTTTTGGGGGGTAGTGAAAGATAAAATGTTGTAATTGTAGTTTATCACCTCATATGAGATTCAGATCAATGGTAGTCATTGATTCAAAGCACAATGGAAGATAATGAAGAATCAAATATGAAATGGAGAGAGTGTATATAGATTTTCATAGAAAAATACGGTTCTAATGAACATCGAGCAAATATGGAAAGGTAAATTATTAGTCTGAGGAAAATAGTGGAATAGAATGTCACACTGTTTGAGGATAATTTTATAAGGCATTCCAGGCATGAAGAAGATTATATATACATCAAAATGAGTAAAATTTATTAATTAATTTATGTGTTTAAACTATTTCTCCATCGAGAATTATTCATAACGTTCTTATAATCGTACGATGATATATTCACATGTGATATCAAGATAGAAAAGTTATTCTCTATGTCTTACGACTATAAAAAGAAGCAAGAGAAAAAGATATCTGATGAATATTATGGAAATGGAAATAAGGGAAAGAAGGGAAATATTGAATTTCCATCCCACATTATATGTAGGAAGAAGAACCGAGGTACTTGCCTAAAGGGAATGAGAGATTGTTACAATTGGGGTGAAAAAGGCTACCAAGACCGTGATTAAAAGGGGAAGAAAGAGGTTGTCAATGTTGAAAGATACAATTGTAGATACATGGGGAATTATTTAAATTAGTTTCATAATCACCAAGGAACCATACCTCAGAAACCTCCATGGGATAAAATCCATTCTTATGCGATCAATACTACAGAGGTTAATTTCCTAAATGATATGGTGGTAGGTACATTAATTGTTTCATCATGTATAACCAATTTTTTATTTGATTCTGGATCATCACATTCATTCATATATTCCTTGTTTTTCAATTAAAATATATATTTCCAAATTGATTTATCATGTGATTTTTTAGTGAAAACTCTTATGTTATATATGACTGCAACAATGTTTTGTGATTCAGTTACAATTATTGAAAATTATTGTTCTTCATTTATTGATCTAATTGACATATCCATTATTTAATTTGAAATAATCCATTGTTTGGATTGGCTTTCAGACCATGATGTGAAAATTTATTGTATTAAGAATAATTTTTCAATTTTTTATGATGATAAGGAATACCTTATATTTAGAGCCGAAGCGTCACCATTTGATGCTCATCTAGATCCTCCCACAGAAAGTCTACTAAATTCAATTATTGGGGAGGATGGGAGTGGAATAAATATGGGTGTGGATTATAATGTTCAAACAGATAATGTACTTATTATGAAATAATATGTTGATTTATTTCCATAATATTTACATCGATGTCCACTAGAATCAGAAATTTAGTTTTCCACTGATTTAATTCCAAGTTCAAGGACCGTATCGTAGACCCCTAATAGAATGGACACTAAGAAATTAGCGTGACTATAGAAAAAATTTGAGGAATTGAGTAATAAAGGATTTATTCACCATATTTTTCCCAATGAGGATACTATGTTATTTTTGTTATGAAGAAAGATAGATCTATGATGTTGTTCATTGACTAAAGAGAGATCAATACTATAAAAATTATGAACATATCCCGTGCCTCGCATTAATGATTTATTCGATCTAATTCATACAGATCAATATTTTCCAAAGATTGAACTTCGATCTAAATATCACCCATTGTGTGTAAAGAAAGGATACATTCTAAAGACAGCTATTCATTTTAGCTATAGTCTTTACAGGTTTACTATAATGCATTTGGGACTGACTAATTCACCCTCACTATTCATGGATCTAATGAATAGAGTTTTCAAGGAAAATATTGATGAATTTTTAGTAGTATTTATTGATGATATCTTGGTATACACCAAAAGATACGATTTTCATGTTAATCACTTGCACACTATTCTAATGACTCTTAGTAGAATTTAATTATATGTAATGTTCAACAAGTATGAATTCTGGAATCAGGAGATTTTTTATGGCCATATTGTCTCTAATGATGTAATCATTGTTGATCCTTCAGTGAAAAAGGCAATAAATGAATTTCTATCACAGATGAGTATAACTGAGGTATGCAACATTATTAGTTTGGCATTTTTCTATCGGTGTTTTTTTGAGAATTTTTCCCATTTGGCTAACCCATAACCCCGAATCACACATAATGTGGATAATTTTTTTGGAAAATGATTTTAAATAATGTTTTGATGAATTGAATAGACGATTATCCAATTATCTTATCTTGACTCCACCATCGGGGAATTATAGGTTTGATATTTATAGTGAAGCTTCAAATAATGGTCTTGGTTGTGTCCTTATGCCGAATGATATAGTTATCTACAATTCATAAAAGCTGAAAAAAATTAATGAACATATCTATCCTACTCATGATCTTGAGATTGAAGTTGTAATCTTTACTCTAATGACAAGGAGACACTATCTCTATGGTGAAAATCTGAGATATACACTGATCATAAGAGTTTGAAGTATATTTTCTCACAAAAATAACTCAACATGAGGTAATTGAGATGTATTGAACTACATAAGGATTATGATTGTGCTATACACTACCACTCGAGGAAAGAAAATAAGGTAGAAGATGCTTTGAGCAGAAAGAATCATGGAGTTTTGAACAAGATGAGAGTTGAAAGAGATCTTATGTTCATGGATCTAGAAAAGATAGATATGGGAATATTCCTAGAAGGTAAAACACTGATACTTTTTCAAATAGATGACTATCCATATTTATAGTAAAGTATAAAAATTTCCCAGAATAATGATGAGGTGTATTCAAAGAAAATTATGCTTTGAGTGATGAGAGACTGATCATCATTTTGTATGAAGAAGGAATTATAAAACATGGAAGAGACATTGTGTTCCCGGAATACCTGATTTAAAAGGGAATAGTTGGATGATTGTCATTGCTTCAATTTCGATATACCCCCTGGTAGCATTAAGATGTATAGAGATTTGAAGGAACATTTTTGTTTGGAAAAATTGATGAGGAAGATTGTTGATTATTTCTCAAGATTTCTGGTTTGTCCACATGTGAAGTATGAAAGACAACATCCTGTAAGAGTCAAGCAACCAATTCGCAATCCTGAGTGAAAATGGGTTGATATTATGATGGATTTTTTCATGGGGCTACCAAAGACTCCTAGAGGGATTGATAAAATATGGGTCATTATTGATCGTCTTACAATGTCAAAACCATTTTCTTACTATATGAGAAGACTTACCACTTGATTGTTTAGAAGGACTAAATATTAATGATTTTGTAAGACATCATGGAGTACCTCTATCGATCCTTTCTGATTGTGATTCCCATTTCACATCAAGATTCTATAGAAGACATTAGAAAGCCCTAGACACTAAATATTTCATGAGCACTGCCTACCACCCTCAAACTAATGGACAATCAGAATAGCCGATATAAACCTTATAATACATGTAGTGAATTTTCTCATTTGATGTTCTAGTTATATTTGATCAATATTTAACTCTGGTAGAATTTTCCTATAATAATAGCTTCCATTAAAGTATTTAGATGGAACCATATGTCGTTTTATATGGAAAGAGGTGTCACAAACCAACATGTTGGGATGATGTTGGTGAATAAAATACATTTGCCTAAATCTTGTTGAGGAAACAATTGAAAATGTGAATATTATCCAAAACCACATCAACACAGCTCAAAGTAGGAAAATGGTCTATACGGATAACTGAAATAAAGATTTGGAATTTCAAGTAGAAGATCATGTTTTCTTGATTTTATATCCATGGAATCATGTTATATGAATCATTAATAAGGGAAAATTATATCCCTGGTACATCAAACATTTCAAAATTCTAGAATGAATTGGAGTTGTAGCTTACCAATTGGCAATTCCTCCATGTCTCTGCAATTTCCATTATGTGTTCCACGTATCCTTGTTGAAAAATTCATGCATGACCAAATGCATGTACCCACCTATTAATAAATAGAATTGGAAATAGATTTTTGTTACTGTGAATAACATGTAACGATTCTTGATACTAGAGAACAGGTGCTAAGAAACAGGACAAATCATCTTGTAAAAGTTCTATAGATAAATCATTTGATGGAAGATGCAACGTGGGACCAAGAGGAACATATGATGAAGAAAAAACAGAATCATTTTATGTAGTAATATTATAGAAATTTTTAGGATGAAATTTTTGTACAGTGGAGAGATTGTAACACCCTAAGATTTCAAATTATGTATCTCTTTGAATACTACAATTGCTTGAACTCTATGCAAATTCGTGTTCAAGCACCCTAGGACCAATCAAACAAGCCATTATGTATAGTAATACACAATATTTTAAATTTTATAAATTTTATTTATCAAAATGGACTTCAATTTTGGATTCATAATATCAAAATTAGGATAGGGAAAGTTTTTGTTATTTTTCGGAAAACATTCAGTTTTTGATTAATTGTTAAAAACACCACGTTATTGTTTAGAACCTACATTTTTTATAGTTATTTATTTTATTTAAAATTATTTTAATTCTATATAGTTACATTATACCTACATTATATAGATTAAATTCATTAAATTCATTTAATAATAATATTAGTTGTATATAATTTTATTGAACTTTTTAGCGTCTTTTATCCACCTTCTAGGCACGTTAGTAGATTTTTATATAACATAATATTAATTCTTTTTTGAAATGAATATAAAAATATGAGAGACCTTTTAGTATCATTATGTAAAATGTGGTTCAATCGGATGAAAATAATTATTGGATAACAGTATCTTTTGGATTTTATTTTCCACCATTAAAAGTAAATATAGTAATTTAAGGTAAAAACGATATTATAATTACCCTAACACATTTTATAATTATATTGGATAATTTAATTTTGACCATAATCAACATTAGGAATAAAATATGATCATCTTTGATCCACTTGGATTAGATTAGGACAATTATTATTATTTTATTTCAAAAAGGTTTAAAAGTGTTAAATTCGAATTTCAAACGTAATTAAATTAAATTTATATTTTTTTGATATTAAATAGTGAAATTTATTTATGACACAATAGTGATGAATTAATTACCATATTAATGAATGATTAAAAAAAGTGATATTATAGATATCAAAATAAATATAAATTGAAACTTTTTATGACTTAAAAAAAATTATAGGTTAATATGACATGATAGGGTTGTTTTAATGTAATATTTTCTAATTAATAACGTTTTTATGATTTTCCCAAAAACGAAATACTAAATTGTTCCAATATTGACATAAATGATTATTTAAAACAAAAAATTTATTATTAAATAATATAATCTTCCTAAAAATATACGATTCAGGTAAAAGACATATATAATGATATATATGTCATTAGTGAACAACTTGAGGTTCTCTTTTCATTTTATGTTATGTTTAATTACCATGTAATTTAAAAATTCAAGAAGACGTTGTAAATGATAAACTATTTAACTAATAATTAAATCATAGTTATAAGGTTAATATGGTGACCTAAATAGGTGTAAAACATAATTATTAAGAGTATTTATTCCCATAACCATATTATCCTCTAAATAAATCCATTTGGATCCATTAGAAACTGAATATCATTTTATAATAAATTAATATTTCAATAATTTCCTAAAGTGACCATCACCTCTCTTATAAAAGGGTACTTCACCTTCTTTTAATTTCACGCCTCCAAATATATTTGTATCTGCAATCCCATGGTCAAATATCCTCCCAACTACCCTAAATTATTCCTAGAGGCCTTACATAGTGAAGGACACAGGGACACCCTGAGAGTGGAGGGGTGAATCAGGGTGACAAATTATTGTTTTAATGTGATTGATCTTGTTCCCACATTGGTAGGAGCTTTTTGAACCTGTATGATGAATATGATCAGAAAGAAAACATTCACATGCACAGAGAGGACACATCACTTTTTACTTGGTTCACCACTAAGGGATACATCCAAGGATCATACACAGACATGTTGTCGGTCATACCAAATTACAATAATCTTCACTAGATGTGGATTACAAAGCATTGGTCATAGTCACTCTATCCCAGGCTCACTACCTTTACAATTGTTCAGGGATAGCTCACTGCTTCCCTCGGGTCACTCCCATTGACTCCCCCTGGATCACTTCCCTTTGTGAAGTCACACTCAGTTTATAGACGTGAAGGTCTCTTCATCATTGCAAAAGAATGCATCCTCTGTTGTATGTAGATGCTTTATTGAAATCCAATTCTCACCAGAAGACGAATCTCACTTTGCACTGAGGGTACCGGGCGATCTTCCAGCTTTCGTGCAGCTTCAAAAGGACAGTTGTACTTTAACAACCCTGACACGCTTCTCCAAGCCCGGTGCGCATGTTTCAATCTCGGCGCGCAAGTCACTTGGGTAGTACAAATTCAGCGCACAGGTGACACCGAACCATTTGCGCGACACTACCTCCTTCAACTACAAACTTGCGCGACGCTACTTCTTTAACTCGCCAACAGCCTTGATCGCGCAACAAACTACTAGAACACATCCTCTACTTGCGCGACCCAACAACATCTTGCGTGACTCTACCACATGCGCGACGAGAGATGGAAAAATCTATTAGTCTTGAACTTCGTTACAAATGAGGAGGGGTGGTCTTCTATTTATAGGCATATTGGACTCCCTGCGTAGTGGTGTGCATGTCTTCCCTTGGCACGCATGTTTCGGCACACAGCTCATCCTCCCAAGACTCTGTCGTGCTACTCACTTGTGTGACCACACTAATATTTGCACGACCTTCTTTCCTTTGTCATATTTTGAAGTTATGATCTTGAAAAACAATAGGCGCGCAAGTTTCCAATCCTCCTAGGCATCGGTGCACAAATATCTTCACAACGCACATGTCACTTGTGGGACCATCCCAAAACATTCGCGGCCCTTATCCCTTAGCCAATTTTCCATGTTCTGATCTGGAAAACATATGGCATGCAAGTTTCATTTTATTCAAGTACACAGCGCGCAAGTCTCTTTTTCCATAAACACTTTTGTCTTCTTGAACTGTATGATCTCTTTACTTTTAAAGATTCTATATTTCCACTGAGGATTGACAACAAACACAAACGATACTCCAAAAAATGTATAGAAGACCATGGCTCCAACAATCTCCCAATTTTGGTTTGCTGGCAATCAGAAAATAAATTCAATTGATCTACATCCATGTGAAAACCAAAAACGTAAGAATCAACTCAGTCAACACTCTAAGTCTATGTGATGAATTCTCGGTGTAGAAAACAAGACAGGAAGCTTTAATTGGGTTCACATGTTTGGTAATTTTCAATGACACCCAAGAATCATTACATGATCAATGTATACCCATGTTTTCCTTCTCATTCTTCTCATCACAGAAGCATTATTTATCTGAATTTATTCCTCTCTCCCCCATTGATAATAAATCAAAAGACCGGTAATTTATTCAATGTTCAGCTCAAACCATACTCCCCCTTGATTGTATCTCCCCCATTAACCTGCATCACAACCAAAAACATATAAAAATAGTT
The DNA here is from genome assembly GCA_963277665.1 of Viscum album. Taxonomy (NCBI): domain Eukaryota; kingdom Viridiplantae; phylum Streptophyta; class Magnoliopsida; order Santalales; family Viscaceae; genus Viscum; species Viscum album. Next base: position 857,919,028 of record OY728152.1, on the reverse strand, counting down.
ATCACAAATGGGGAGAGGGGAATTACATAACCTCCTTATGCACTGGGAGGTGGCTGAACACCGAGGTTCAACCGATGCTTCTCAAACACAGCTACTAATAGTGGCTTGGTCAGGATATCAGCCACTTTTTCATCAGTTCCCACATGATCCATTCTAATCACCCCTTGTTCACCTTTTTCTTTGATAAAGTGATACATGATTTCACTATGTTTCGTATTGGAATACGGAACATGATTCTTCGTAAGATCAATTTCACTCTTATTATCACAGTAATTCACCATTGGTTGCTTTACCTCATCACCAATATCTGTTAATTGTTGCTTCAGCCATAGCAGTTGAGTGTATGCCTTTGTGGCAGAGATATACTTAGCTTCAGCAGTTCTAAGAGAAATACTTTCCTGTTTCTTGTTCAACCATCTAACACATTTCTGCCCAATATAGAAGGCTCTACCACTAGTGGACTATCTATCTAATACATCACCAGCCCAGTCAGCATATGAAAAAGCTGATAATTCGCTGTCCCTACCTGCAGAAAAAAATAACCTGATGTTATGTGTACCTTGAATGTACCTCATGATTCTTTTTACTACCTCCATATGTTCCTACTTTGGATTACTCTGAAAGTGGGACACAAGGCATGTGGAAAAGAAAATATATGTCCATGTTGTTGTCAGGTACATTTGGTTCCCAATGATCCTCCTATACATTGTGGGATAAATAGAGGCCCCATCCACATGCTTTCCATGTTTAGCTCCAACTGCAATCAGAGTTGACATTGGTTTGGATTCTTGAATATTAAACTTCTTCAGTAGCACTCTTGCATAATTTTCCTGAGAAACCAAATTGTATTCCTTCTTTTGAATCACCTACATCACCATGAAATATGTGAGTTCCCCAATCATAGAAATTTCAAATTTTGATTTCTTGTGGTTGGAAAATTCGTCCACTGATTTCTACCTGCTTCTACCTAATATGATATCATCAACGTAGACTATAACCATGAATTGATATTTTGAAGAATTATTCACATAGAGATTGTGATCTAATCTTCCTCTTTTGAATTACATCTTCTTTAGATAAGAATATAGCCACATGTACCACGCCCATGGTGCCTACTTCAAACCATATAGAGCTTTCTTCATTTTATAGACCATTGTTTCATCAGTACCTAAAACAAATCACACTGCTTGTTCAATGTAGACTTCTTCTTCAAGTATACCATTCAAGATTGTTTTATTGGCATCTATTTGATATACTTTATATCCTCTTTGTAGTGCCATGGAAAGGAAATGACTGATTAACACTAGTCTATCCACTGGTTAAAAGGTTTCATTAACATCAATGCCTTCAATTTGGGAGTATCCTTTACATACCTGTCGTGCCTTGTTTCTGTTGACACTTCCATGATCATCAAACTTATTTTTGAAGATCCATTTGGTACCTATAACATTGTGACCTTTGGATCTTTAGACAAGATCCCATGTATGATTCTTGTCAATATGATCTAATTCATCATTCGTGGCATTCACCCAAGATTCATCATTTGCAGCTTCTTCGAATGAGGATGGCTATACAACTGACAAAAATGTAGATTCTGTGTTATTCCTCATCCTTCTTTTTTGAGTGGGTACACTCCTATCCCCAATTATGTTGGGTGGATCAATCTCAACTCTTCGATTTCTCCTGTGAGGTTTAGATTCATTCTCTTCAGCCACAGTTTCTTCTTCAGATTCATCTTCTGAGAGAACATCATGATGTGACTGCTGAGTGTTTTGTACAACTTCCTCTATTTATGTATTTTCATTTTCTTCATGTTCAATTTCTTCCTGACATTCTATCACATCAGCATATAACGTCCTCGAATCATTTGTGGTTTTCTCTTCAATTAACCTAACATCACTACTTTCCACAATCCTTCCTAAACTCTTGTTGAAACATTTGTAGGGTTTTCTGTTCATTGAGTAATCGATGAAAATTCCTTCATCTGCATTGTCTCCATACTTCCCTTGATTTCTTTCTTTGTTCCTGATGAATCATTTACTTCAGAAAACATGAAATTATTTTAGAGAGGGCTTCCGTCCATGCCAAAATTCATATGGTGTCTTCATCTCACCCATATAAATTCCTGTTCGATTCTGAATGTACACTATAGCTTGAACAACCTCTTTCTATTAATGTTGTGGAATAAGACTCTCAATCAGCATAGTTCGTGCCATATTGTTCACCTATAGATTCCTACGTTCAACAACACCATTTTGTTATGGATTTATCACAGCAGCTACCTCATGCTGTATCCCATGATTCTCCAGATAATTTTGAAATTCAATGGATGTGTATTCTCCTCCATTGTCAGAGCACAACACTTTTATTGTTCGTGCAGTATCATTCTCTGTGATTCGCCTATATGTTTTCATGTAGTCAAGGACTTGTCATTTCCTGTGAATGACCATCACACATTCCATTCTACTGTAATCATCTATGAAATGAAAAAAGTACCATTCTCCATGAGTTCCAGCAAAATTTATCGGCCCATATACATCCGTATGAATCAGATAAAAAAGGTGATATTCCCTTTTCTTCTTTGGCCGATATGAACTGCATACCATCTTCCCACAAATGTAAGCATCACAATATGTTTCACGCTCACGCTTCAGGTTAGGAATATCCATGAAAAATCTGAATTTTGATATTTTCTCCATGTCTTGTTGATTGATGTGTCCCAGTCTCCGATGCCACAAATTGTTTTCTTCTTCACTATCAACCTGATATAAGTTTCCTTCTATTCTGCATCCCTTCATAAGTGAATTTCCTATCTTTCCCTTTATAGTGCAGACTTTATGATTAAATGGACCTATAATTCCCGAGTCACAGAGTTGACTCATGCTGAGGAGATTATGACCTAGGCCATCTACATAAAGGACTTATGTCTTCTTTTGTTCTCCATTATCCAATTCGGTACTTCCACTCCCTTTTATTTTCAATGCTCTATCATTACCAAATCATATTGTACCATCAACCTTCCTTTTGATATCCGTTAATAAGTCGACATTACCTATCATATGAGATAATCAACCGCTATCCAGAATCCAGGTACTATTGTTCTTTGTAGCTTTTAGGTCCACCTCTGCAAGGTTGGATTTCTCAATATTCTACCTTTTCTTCCACAAGACATTGGATTGAGTATATAGTATTGAAGAACTTTCAATTATCTCTTCCGCATACCCAGGTTCTTCATATTTGAAATCTTCTTTGAGAGGAGAAAACCTGTTTGAGATAGCAATACTGTCTTGCTGATGAGACTTGACTTCTCTTGTACACCGGTATGAGGTATTCATGTCCCTTCTCTTCCTGAAATTAGCAAGCTTATGACCAAAGTTAGAACAATGATAACAATATCCATATTAATTGTTTCTTCTATAAGAATTATGATATGAATTTGTTTTCCTTTTTTGAACTTATATATCTTCTCCATTAAGATAGCTTCTTGTCTCTTCGTAATAAGACATGTTATGGCCCAGATAACCACATAACTGACACTTCATGAGAGGAAATGTCTTCCCACTTGTATTTATCCTCATACATTTTTCCTCGGGAGAATAGTTAGACAGTCTGTCATTTCTGAATGTTTGAGGTTAATTTTCAGTTCTCCTTTTAGTTTGTATTGAGGGTTCCTTATTCAGAACATTAGGTAATGTTTCAACATGTTCAACTTTTATCATATCATTCTTTTAGATATTTTCACTTCCAGCTGTTGATGTCTCAGCTTCACACCCAATTGCACACTTTCCCATGCAAGCAGGTCTTTGATCACTCAATATTTTTTTCAACCCCATCTGAACCACACTTGGCTCTTGCTAGTAATTTTGTATATGAGAATCTTCCAATCTATATTTTCTTCCTATATTATTTTGGAATTGACTAAGTCTCAAGTTTACTCCTTAGAGTAACAAATTCCTCCTCAATACCCTCACCAGTCTTGGATTTTTCATCTAGTCTGGAGGTGAGGTCATTAATGACCTTTGCCTGCTCTTCAATTCTCTGCTTCAGATCTAAAAAATCATCATTTCTTTCAATTATTTTTTATTGTACCTTCCCAAATTCTTCTAGTTGTTCAATTTCAGCTTCATGTTGTTCAACGTATTCATTTTATTCTTCAACAATTGATTTCCACTTATTGCAATTCTTACATTTAGTCTTATGCTTACTAACCGAATCCTTATGTTGCATCTCAGGGTCTACACAAGTTCTCAGTTGTTTTTCTCCACCAGTATCTTATGACTTTTCAATAGTGGCCATCATGGCGCATGGTTCCCAGTTTGTAATTATGGTTCTTCTTCATCATAGAATTCATTATCATTTTTTCCTCTTCATAGACAAAACACTTCCTTTCCATTTTGTTTCCATATTTGAAGTCTCCATTATTTAAGAACCTTCTCTGAGGCTTCTCGAAGATTTCATCTTCACTATCTTCATCATTTATCTTTCTTAATCACTAAGAATAAATGTCCCCAACTTTTCCACAATGAAAACATGCGAGATGTAACATCCCTTTGAATTTCCCTTTCTCACTTCTGGAACTTCTTTGAAACGAGGGAAATAATTTATTTTTCTTAGTCATCTTCACCGCTACTATATTTTGAGATTTTCAGTTTATCCATGGTCTTGAATGCCATTTCATTGCTCACACGAGTTGTAGCATCTTCTGCTTTGACTCTCATTTCATATGCTACCAGCTGCTCAGTAGATCATCCAGAGAATGTTTGGAAAGATATATTTCCCCAAGAGATGACACCTTTTCATTGTAAGGAGGTGGAAGTATTCTTAATATTTTCTTTACAATATCAATGTCAGTGATTTCTTTGCCCAGAACACGAATTTCTCCAACCACTTCAATAATTTGATTGAAGAATGAGTCTGTATTCTCGTCTAGATGAATGTTCATATAATCAAACTGGTTGTGCAACACTTTTAGTTCCACCTCCATCACTTTGATATCTACTTCATAAATATTCTACAGTTTATCCCACATGGTTTTTTCTGAGGTTAAATTCATCACCTTTAGGTAGATCTGATAAAAAATGGATGCATTGAGTTTATTTTTTTCTTTAGCATCTGCATCAAGAATTTTCTTGTCTGTTTCAGTCATAGCTAGGCCTGTTGGATCATTGAATTGTATTCCTTGAACAGTACAAAAAAGATCTTCCATTTGAAGAGATATTAGATGAGATCTCATTCTGTTCTTTTAGTTCTATAAATTACTTCCATCGAAGTGAGGGACTCCCCTTACATTGAATGCATTCTCCATGACGATAAAAGACAGATTCAACACTAGTAACCTCTCTCTGATACCACTTGAAGGACCCTGAGACACCCTGAGAGGGGAGGGGTGAATCAGGGTGACAACTTTTTCTTTTAATGTGATGGATCTTGTTCCCACATTGGTTATAACTTGTTGAACGTGTATGATGAATATGATCAAAAAGAAATCATTCACATGCATAGTGAAGACATAACACTTTTTACTTGGTTCGCCACTAAGCGCTACATCCAAGGAGCATACGCCAACAAGTTGTCAATCGTACCAAATTCCCTTAATCTTCACTAGCTATGGATAAAAAAGTTTGGGCATAATCACTCTATCACAGGATCACTATAGTTACAAAGGTTTAGGGATAACTTGCTGATTCCCTCGGGTCACTACCGTTGACTCCCCCTGGCTCGCTGCCCTTGTTGAAGTCACACTCAGTTTATAGACATGAAGGAATATTCATCATTGCATAAGAATGCATCCTCTGTTGTATGTAGATGCTCTGTTGAAGTCCAATTCTCACCAGAAGAGGAATCTCACTTTGCTCTGAGGATACCAGGCGATCATCCCACTCTCGTGCAGCTTCAAAAAGAAAAATGTACTTTAACATCACTGGGTCGCTTCTAGAAGCCCGAAGAGCATGTTTTATTCCTAGCGTGCAAGTCACTTGTGTGGTACGAAGTCGGTGCACAGGTGGAACCAAACCATTTGTGCGACACTACCTCCTTCAACTTCAAACTTGCGCGATGTTGCGCCTTTAACTCCCCAACTTCCTTGATTGCGCAGTAAACTACATCTGTGTAGCGTCTACATGCCTGACCCAACAACCACTTGCGCGACTCAACCACTTGTGCGAAGAGATCTGGAAAAATCTATAAGTCCTGAAATTCAAGACAAATGAGGAGGGGTGGTCCCCTATTTATATACAAACTGGACCGCCTGCGCGGTGGCGTGCGGTCTTCCCTTGGCACGCAGGTTCCAGCGCACAACTGATCCTCCCAAGCCTTTGTCGCGCTACTCACTTGCATGACCAAACCAATACTTGCACGACCTTCTTTCCTTTGCCATATTTTGATGTTATGATATTGAAAAATAATAGGTGCGCAAGTTTCCAAACCTCCAAGGCATCGACGTGAAAGTCTCTACACGGTGTGCATGTCAATTGCGCAACCAGCCCAAAATGTGCGTGGCCAAAACATGCATTGAAGTCCATGGTTCCAACACTTAAGTCCTAAATCCATCCTAAGGATCCCTTTTGATCAACTCAAATGGATGCACCTGATGAAGATGTAATAATTTCATCATATCATTCAGAGATTATTTCATCTTCCACATTCTATTTCATTGGTGTTTTCATACCAAAATAAAAACTCCAATACCTTCTACATACAATAATTTTATTATAAATATGGTACAACCATATTCATTATTCTATCCATCCTATGAATGAAAATGTCACCATACGTCTATATGTAAGGCTTACCATTTCCATATCGTGGTGTTGTTTGTTATTCAACACTACATCATTTTGATGAGTATAATCATGAGTATAATTATTGTGAATAATAAATATAAAATAATAATGATTATTTATATATGAATGTGATAAAATTCATTACCCATCGAAACCATTAAAATTAATTTTCATTTGATGATTAATAATAAAGTTAAAAAACATAATATCATTCTAGATATGAACCAAATTCATCATATCTGTAAAAAACATGACTTACGTACCACATCATATAAATGAAAACGAATCATTTTACACCCAAAACAATGATACAACTCAAATATCATTAACAAAGTAATATTTGAAGATCATGTATGCTATAACATTTATTTATGTGGTTATTGTATAATTTAATAAAAATGATTTAACCAGTATCCATGATTAAGGAAATGTTGAACGTAAGGTTTAATTTTACTATCTCATTATTAATAGAGAGTTTTCATAAGTTATTATCCACTAGGACTTCAATTAAATCCACAACTGTGTTTGTTAAAAATGTATTTCAAAATATTTTTACTATTTCCTATATTATTGTTTAATTTCATTTATACCCTTGTATATGTATTTATAAAATGTTTTTAGTGGAATAATTTTGTCACATTCCAAACAAGGTACTTTATGAAATTTTCCAGAAATTATTTTATGAATTTTTTATCTTATATGACCGGTGTAGCTACTTTCCACCATTATAATACTTTCGAAGCATCCCTTATAATTTTATAATAATATTTTCAAAATAATTTTTTTATTTACTTTTAAATTATTAAATGTAGAAAGAAATATTTCAGTTAAATACATTTTATATTGATTTCATCTATGTCAACATTCATTTTTGGATTTTACGCTTATTGGAAGATGATTTATTAGGATACATTTTTTCAATAATGTAATGATGGTTTTGGGATATGTTTGACTATTAGGTTATATATTTATACAATTCATTGATTATGGTTAAATTATTAACATTTTTATGGTACTTTTAATATGAATTTTTATGTTATATTTCATCAATTTCATATGAGAAATACATTGTACTTAGTAAGTGATGGGTGTAGACTGTTATAGCTCCTCGATGCGTCAGTATGTCTTATGATACAAACATGTGTATTGGAACAAGGCCATGAGAAAATCATTATTTTTGGACCTAGGATGAGGCTTTTACTAGGTGGTTATGAAATTCGGAATTAATAATTCCATCATTATGAAATTAGATATTGGTAATACATGTTTCTATTCAACAATTAGAATATATATATGAATAAGTAAATGGATTTATTTTATTTATATTTTGAATATTATGCTGATGTTTATGTTTAAAAGGCTTGTTTTTTAGTCTTATAAAATTCCTTAAAAGATTATGCATATTAATAAAAGATTCTGCTTTATAGTAATCCTTACTGAGCATTTGATCTCACCCCAATCAATGATTAATTTTACACTAGATGGGGAGAAGTATATTATGACGAACATTTAGGTATAGGATAATGGATATGTGTTTTCTAAAAGGGGACATAATGTTGTTTTTATTATTATTTCATGATGTTATATAAAAATTATGTATGCATCTAGTACATCCAAGGACACTAAACTAATCATTTTATCGATACATGGTCTCTTATAATCATGCCAATGTTATGTAATAATACACCAATGTTGGGAAACTAGGGTCAGTGAATTATAATTTTTTTCTACATTCTATCTATATATGTTATCGTTTAAGTGAATTTATACATTTTTTTAATTATTTCAAAAATTAATGAAATTATATTTCATTGGTATTTAATTTATTTTTTAATCATTTCAATGTGAAATTGTTTTATGAATGATTTATTGTACATATTTAAATAAATTTTGAGGTTAATGGGTTTTAAACGTCTTTTGGGTCATGAAATTAGTATATGGGTGTTTTATATTTCATGAATGATTTTAAAAAAAAAAAGTATTTTTATTTTAATTTTCCTAAAATGTGTTTAAAAATAGTAGTTCATAAAAACATTATTTTGAAATAGAATTTAAAATTGGAATAGAAGGGTATTAGAAACAGAAGTATAATTTTAAATGGTATGTATGTAAATAGTATATTGGACATCATGTTAAGTGAACATGAATCTCAAGAAAATCCATTGTTTGTTTTAATTTAAATGGAGTTTTGACCAAAATAAATTCCTTATATTTAATTATTATATACATAAAAATATTTTGGATGTTTCAATAGAGGGAGTTATAGGTGAGGATATATTTATATAATGTTTTTATATTTCCCATTTTTATTATTTATTATTATGATGTTTTTTTGCATTAATGTGATCACTAGGAAATGAGTGATAGGTATATATTTTTTCTACAATATATATTATCATATTACATGTGTACCTAGAGTTATGTATATTCTAGGGAAAATTTGGAGTTCCTCGATGATGATGGGTGTTGGCTTCTTTGGGGGAATATTTTTTTTGGAAAAAACATGTAATTGATGTGGGTATCATGTATTGGAATGTAATATGACTATCTTTATTTATTATATAATTTTGTAAAATAATAATTTATTAATAAACAAGGGAAATGTATTTTTATTACCTATATCCAATGGAATTAATATTATAATGATATATTCTATCAAACATTATTTCATTAGTGATGCATTTCCTTAGTGTTTCTTCTGATCAATCATTCAGGTAACTGATTTCAACAATGTTATTTCAAAATGATTTTTTAATCAATATATATTAATGAATTTAATATTTTGGATTTCTAGTGGGTATTTTGGTAAATTATGATGAGGCTATAGAATGGTTTTCAAGGTGATTTTATATTTAAAAATGAAATGCATTTTAAACAAAGGACATAGATGTGATAATTTTTTATAATTACATATTAAATACCTATTAATGTTATTTTATTTCAATATACTCTGAATGAAATTTAATTTAAAGAAAATAATGTAAATTATTTATTGAGATCCTACTATGTAATATTTTCCTCACACCCTGAAATATATATTCAATTTATTTTAATTATGTGGTTATATTCATTGGTTCCATTGAATTGGTAGCCCATAGAATTTTTAGTGTTCCAACTATAGTGTGGTGGTGACTATGTGTCACATGAAAATTGGGGGATTTTTAGGTTATATTATTTTTGGACTATTGGCATCTATCTCTTGGAATAGTTTTTTTGGGATTACATTTAATATGATATTTTGGATTACTTTCAGGACCAATTTATGTTATGTACTTGTTATTATTAGTTTATATTATCCAATCCACTAATTTAATAATAGATTGGATGAATTTATATTTATATCAATGGTGAAATCAGTCAAACATAGTTTTGTTTGATGATCTTAAACTGTTTATCATCAATGGGGATCGAGGAAATTCCTTGTGTATGTTACCTGGGGAATATGGATTCTAGTTTAGGGGAGTAATATATTTTTTTAATGATTTTTTTTATTAGAGAACAGAATTTTTATTTTAGGTCATCTTTTAATAGAATTTATATTATGGTATTCATTAAGACAATAGTATAAGATTTGTATATGTTATTCTACATCTCGTCTTTGTAATGAGACTCATGTTTCCATGGATGGTTGGGGAATGATCCTAGTTTTTTATTTTGTGAGTATTATGATTGATTTCGATATGTGAGGATGGTATTTTGATCCTTGAATAATGTATTAGAATTATTTATAGTAGTTTAAAATGATTTTACTCTATTAAATTAAAATATAATGTTGTGGTTTCAACAAAATATAAGTTCCTAATGAGGTCACAGGGGTTTTTGGGTGTTTAGGTATTCATTGGATCATTGGGGATTAGTATTTGGATTAACATTTTGGGCCACATGGTTATTACAATCTATTCCAACCCAGCTTCCCGATCACACTAATTGTGAATGGTTGTCATGGAACAGAATTGGGATATAGAGTTTGAAGAATTCATGAAACATGACCAATTTTACCATGTAGAGACTAATTAATTTTTAACAAATCAAAAATGTACGGTTTGAAAATGGTTTTACCAAATTGTGTGTATTGATCGTGAGGGATCCCTTATCAGATTGTGATGTGTACAGGGTTGTATCACAGTTGAACTAACCGTTTATCCAAACCGTATACTAATAATTTTCTTACATAAATTAACAATCTCCCTTAAATTATTAAATTTCCAACCCTATATATAACTTCATCATTCTATCATACATTGGTTTCTTTTTAACCCTATTGAACATACAAGCCCCCATCTATTTGTGAATATTTCTCCATCCAAACATGGAATAAGGAGTTGTTTATATTATTGTATTCATCTCAATGAATTCATCAATTCATATGTTCACTTCATAATTATTAATAATATAATAAACACTTCTTTTCATAATGATAATATACTAGGATCCCTTACTATTTTTTCACTTCTATTTTCTTCCAATCCCAGATGGGTTATAAGCTGATATGGGTTTCATACCACATGCATAAGGTAGTTGGTCTCATCATTATACATTAATTCCTATTTATTTTAACCCTAATTTCCATTTTTTTCATTCTTGAAATTCATATGTTGATAATGAATCAATTGAATTCCATGATTAAATTAATGTAACCTTTTTAGGTTTTCCACATTGCACCACATTATGTTTGGAGGGTGGAACTCTAATCTTGGACCACCAATGAGGTGAGTGTCTATATGTACCCAAGGATATTAAACCCCATTGGTTTCATGTTATCTCTCCATCATGTTGGGATACATAAAAAAATTAAATGATATGTTTTGATAGAGCATATCACTCCATTATATGTGATTAAATTTTCTATGAATGGTTAAATAGTTTAATTTGAAAATGTTTAATGAGTTAGACATACTCATAGCTACTGTATTAATATTAATTGTATTTTTAAATGGGATATATGATGAATAGATTAGTAAATGAATGAACATTTATTTCTTTATATATACATGTTAATGATGGAATTATTATTGTGGACCTAATGACTTATTTGAATTCAATTGTCATTTGATCTCATTAGATTTGGATAAATTTGGATGTTTGGGAAATTTATACTATATGGATCTTGATTATATTGGATTCCTATTATTTTTATACACAATTGATCTAAATTTATTTTTAAAAAGTACATGATTCATTGAAAATATCCTTCGGATCATGACATGTCTATACATATCATGCAATGGAGATGCACCATGGACTCAATGAGGATGCCTCAGTCTTTTTAAAAAACAAATCCAACCCATATATAGTTGAAACTAGATTACTCATCATTGGATGTGGTGGACATTTTATCAGGCTTTACAAATGACCCTTGTTAATTATTTCATGTTTACAAAGAGACTTGGTTGGATGGACAATATCACTCATACATGTATCAAATAGTTTTTTTATAAATTAAAAACATCATCATCTTGTGGATAAATGATGTACATGTTAAAAAAAATTAGTTTTTTCTTAAATATTGTTTTTATACAATCTTGACATGTTAATTCGTGTATAATGTGTCTTATACTAATGAAATTGGAAGGATCACATAAAATCAATCCTAATAGGGCAGAATAGATCAGTAGTCATGGTAAAATAGATACATACATGAGACATTAATTACAATATAGTAAACTAAATATAACATATTTTTTCACTTATATGTAAATAAATACCATCTATTATAACCTTATTCTATATAATTAATCCATACATATTTTTCATAGTATGCTCCATGGATTCCTATTGAATGAAACATTGTAATGTTGAGCTTGAATGATCGTTAAGTGAAAAATACTTTCGAAAAAATAATGAAGCAAAGAGGATAATAATTATGGTGTGGTAAATAATATAACACACAAAAAATATAATCAAATCAATGATAAGGATGATCATAATAAATATGATAAGTTAAAAAATGGAAGCACATGACATTACAAAAAATAGAAAATGAAAATTTAATTGAGAAATGTAACAAATTAAAACAAATGTCATTTAATAACTAAACTAAAAATGAATTATATCCATAGATATGTCAACATGACATCTAATGGATGAATAGTAACATAAACTGAATGATAGAAATTCTTAATAATTGAATTCCATCATTTCTAGGTACATGAAACCAATACTATTAATTCAGAGTTTACCTATTCCAATTTTCACAAATAATTCATCCCCTAAGTCAATTGAGGCATCTAATGAAATTCATTAACTAGTCCCCAAACCCTTTGTTTTTCCTTCAATGGTCCCCCACCCATGTATTTCATGTCAAAATCATTCATCATTTTAAATAATCTATATAGCTTATTAAATATCTGTATTGAATAAAGAATACATATTTAACAATATTTCACAAATAATCAACCAACTGTTAAATAAATCACCATATGAACAATATTATATGCTATCAGAAATGAATATATACATGATTGTTTATATATACAATTATAGGATATTCAATTTTCATTTATCATAGGAAATTAAATATTTAAAGGAGACCAAAAAATACTCCAGTATGTGATCTTGATTATTATCCTTAGTGAAATCAATAATAAACAATCCAGTATAAAAGTAGGGAAGGAATTAATACATCATACCCTATGTGGATTAAAAAATGTTTTGTTTCCATTGATGGATGAAATTATTATAAAATTATACTTTTTAAAAAATAATAATGAGGAAAATATAATTATTTTTTTCAAAAAAAAATCATGGTAAAAATTTTATTTCAAAATCATTTTTGAAACAATTTTCCTTAAAAAATATCCATTAAGATATGAAAAATATGTTTCAATGTAATGAAGGTGAGAAAAAGTACACATTTCATATGAGGTAATATAACATTCCTTTAACATGGAAAAAAAATTGAATAATTACCTTTTAGGAATGAGATAAGAAAATTACATTGAAAACAAATATAAAAGAACAAAATGTTAATAAATTCAATATCAAAAAATTTTAAAATAATTTTTAATTTTTTTCTAAATATGTAATTTAGATGAAAAACATTTCTTCAAATAAGGAGAACAATAATGTTAGGTTTTCATAAAAACCATTATTAATACATTTAGATTTAAAATTATTGAATTTTTTTACTAATACATGAAAATGGTCATGAAGAAACTGATTATTGAAAATTAAAGGTTTTATTTATCAAATTTCATATAATTTCCTCGGATGGAAATATAATTGAATGATAAATAATTTAGTTTTTTTAGAAAATAATCGTTAAACATTCCAAAGAGTCTCATACCACATTAAATAATTTTATATCATAAAAAATGAATGAATAAAATTAAATAAACATTAAAATAAAATTAATGAAAATTAATTCAAGGTATAATATATAAAAATGAGAATCAAGTACATGAGAGAAAATATGTAAGTGGGGAACATTAATTTATCTAATATAATTAAAAGCTGAGATAAAAATCCCTTACCATGTTTTTCATTTTGAGTTATAGTCCATTAAAATTATGTATAATAAACATATATTAATTTTATACATTATTTTTAAACATTTAATTTTTATCATTACATTGATTTCACAATTTATATGATATATTCTTCTACTAAAACAATTATTTTTATATCCAGTGTTTTGAAACAAATACAATTTATGATTCAAAAATAAGTTAGGTAGGTCAACAATAGTCAAAGGGGTCATTATATATAATATTCACAATCATAAACAAGGCATTATTTTAATATTATTAGAGTAATTATAATTTTATAATAAATCATTTAATTAGGTTAAGAAAAATAAACCAATGTTACAATCACAGAGACAGTATGTCACATGAATGCATGTGTAACATTCTCATTTTTCAATGATCATTTTGGAAAGAATCTATGTATAATAATATATTAAAAAAATATCCTTACATCATAAATGACATATTATTTCTTCATATATAATTATATATATAATTATTTTTATGTAATATTAGTCGCATCATGTGGAGGATATTGTAGTCCACACATCCTCAAACAAAGTTATCCCTTTTTAAAGCTTGTGAAAGGGTAATGAAGAAAATGATATATATAATAATTTCCAAAATTTAATTATATAATTAGTATAATATATATTTTTTATGACTTAAATTTTTAATTATTACAATTTTTTATGCATTCCATATATCTTGTGAACAAATCACATCACCTTAAGGGGATGGTAGTCCACACTTCCTCAAATGATGTAATCATTCTAATGTAAAAGGGATTGTATTAATGATATGTGTTAAGAAAGGATTCAATAATTATAATGTGCTAATAAATATCTCATATATCCTATATAAAAATACTGTCCATCATAATTTCCATCCATGATTTTTGGTAAAGGAAAAAAGGGAATACATCGTTTCATGATACAATAATTCACCAAACAGAGAAACAATATTTTTATTAACCAATAGATAGAAGTGTGTCTAATTGTACTTTGAACCCATATCATAAAAAATAATTGTATATTTGTTATACTGGTGTTGTTATATTATAAGTTAATAAGAATACTGTAAGTATAGTATAACATAAAAAATAGAAATGAGAACATTGCAAAACGTTATGATAAAATCATGAAACTAATTTTGGATTATACAAATGAGCTAGTTTGGTAGCATTTCTACTCACAATAGAGGATTAACGGTCTTGGAATGGAATTTTAGGAACTATTTTGGTTTATAGTAGCCAAAAAAATGTGGTTTGAGTTGTATGATGAATGGGGAAATGCGGTGGCCTTTTATAATGTAGGAAAATAACTCACTTTTTATTTTGAAAACAAGTTAATTTTACGCACGTTTTATCATAAAAAGTCAAAAAAAAAACAAAAAAAAATAAATGTTGAAATTTTAATTTCGGAATTATATCTATCAAGTTTGTTTTTTACAAGTTTATAGTTCATTTGGGATAATAAGTTAAAGTTTTAGTCCTTTATTAAGATGAATTTGTACACAATAATTGTATTTTATTTTAATAAAATTCTAAAATATATTTGGTAAAAAAAGATTGAACATATTAATAATACTATATTATCATTATTCAAAATATGGAATCCTTATTTAAAATTTCCAATCACATAAAACGGAGAAATTAATATATATTTAGTCCCATATATGGGACGACAATTCGGCTTTTTAATGTAAAAAATGTATGACCATTGATATGTTTTGATAGTCAATATCACCGAAATGTTTTTTTGAAATGACCAAAATTTGATTAATATCTAGAAATACAATTTGGGTAAACAATAAATCCAATTTAAAATAAATTTATCCTTGTAAATAAATTAGGTGAAAAAGCAGTTGGAACAAAATTTTAGTACATTTAACTTTTCAATAAAATTGATTTATCTAAAAAACCATAAATTTACCATAACCTAGTTTTTATTATTTTATTTAACAAATGATGTTTATTTTTATATATTACGTAAATTAATGATTCAAAATTCATATTTAAAATGGGTTAACTATTAAATGGTGGTAAACTTTCTATTTAAGAATATATGTTTTTATGTGTGAAATTAAGCTTTTTCATATCTTATTCCATTCAAAAAATTGGATTAATAGAAAAAATATTTTATTGACTATATAACATATTTATTTAATTAAAATAATTAACTAATTTTTTTAATTATATTTATTAATTCAAAACACTTTTCGAAGAATAAATAAATTAATTTTTTTTGTATCCAATTAGTTCTTATTTTAATTTATCATTAATTCATAACCAACGTATTACTTTTATATTTTTATGAAATACAAATTTTTATATGTGTGTCAACACGATGAATAACCTCTTACATAATCGCTATGTTAATTAATATTATATTAAATAATAATATTTTAATAACAATTTACTATTCAGTGAATCTCAATCTTGCATAAAACACAAGCCCTCATGGAAGGTCCCTCACGCATCCAATGGAAGCTATCAAGGAATTTCAATCTTGTTTGTGATGTAAGTTAACTCATAGTTTCATTCATTACATAAAATATCATTTACCGAATTTATTTGAAATTGTAAATATATTTTAGAGTTTCGAGATATTAAATTCCCAATCATACTTGGTGATGAATTTCATATTGCCTATCGAATACAATGTTTTCCATTATATTTTTAGGGTGTCACATTCTTTACAATTTAATTAAACTACATCCTCTCAATTTAACTCATTACTGGTGATACATTTTTTGATATTTTAAATGTATAATTCCCACATCATGAGAAGGGTTCTTAAAAATACTCTATATATGATATAATGTGATGTGAAAAGTTTATAATAACTACAATATCAAAAGGACACTAAATAAGAGATTATTAGTGGAATGTGAAAACATTTAATTGGATAAAAAGTGATAATATTTCTTGGGAGTGAATGAGGTCAAAAATCAAAAACAATTAAATGTTAAATAGAATATTTAGGGCCTCAGGGATTTAAATTTACGATGATTTAAGAGACCATCAGTTAAACCAAAATTAAGGTAATAAGACAATATTTTATATGGAAGTCATTTTCATAATGGTGGCTAATTACTTTACTAATCCAAAATATAAGGAAATATCCTTACATGATAGGTTTAAATTTCCTTTTAACAATACCAACATTGAGTTGATATTCAATCAAATTTTAATTAATTCTGTTACACATATTAGTTAATTACTAATAATGGAAACAAATTCCTATATAAATAAAATAATATTTAACAGGATCATATGGCCAATAAAAGAGTTACATGCCTGACTATTTTCATTTAACTATTTTACAAAAATAATAAGGAGAAATGATTAAAATATAATCCTCAAAATGGAGAATACTCATATGTAATTAACATTATTCTTCTATTCATTAGATTAAAAATTTGAAAAACAAACTCATCAATTATGTAGGGTGGGGGTTGTCATGAAACAATTATTGTTTTTCGGTAAAGGGTTAAAGAAATGTGTCATTGTCAAATTTGATTCATTGACACCTAACAAAAATTTAGTCCTATAAAACAAATTTAATATAATTACCTTCATAAATATAATTTAAATCATTGAAATTTATTTCCAAAATTTGTTTTCAATAAAGCCATAATAAATAAATAATTCAACAACATATTTTCACAAAGATCCTTCCTAGGTATAGAGTTTAACTTCTATAATAATGAATTTACTTCGGTAATATCCATGTTCCCCACACATTTGAAAAATAACTATAATGATTTACTTGGATGATCGTAGTTTTTTCCATCATACTATTCATTTATCCTTGTAAATCATTTTCATTGTTTCATGACTTCTAACATAAATTTAACTTCCATGTTCAATTGAGAAACATTATAAGGTGTCTCCTTCCCGACATGTCA
The DNA here is from genome assembly GCA_963277665.1 of Viscum album. Taxonomy (NCBI): domain Eukaryota; kingdom Viridiplantae; phylum Streptophyta; class Magnoliopsida; order Santalales; family Viscaceae; genus Viscum; species Viscum album. The sequence goes on along the minus strand of OY728152.1, from coordinate 857,900,868 downwards.
CATGAATTAAATTGAGAATTCATTTCCGTAAGGTCTCCACAACATGAGATATTAAAAACATGCATACTTCTCTAATTTTTTCCATTTAGAGGTTGGAAAAGGAATATATTGTTTATCATATTTCATTAAAACTTATTTTAAAAAAACATGATATTGTTAACATGTGTCAAAACGTTATTTTTATTATATTATTCACCACATTTTCTATTACTATCATTGTTAACATGAACCATTCGGGATCCAATAATTGACTAATACCAGAAATAATAGTGTGATAAATAATAGTCATATTGAGAATAACATATAATTATATATAAGATATATAAATCATGTCACCTTATTTTTCAGTCCAAAACACCTTAGGTTCATCATTTGAAACAATGATTTATTATCAATTCAAATCCTTAATAATGGACTGTAAATAAAAGTAGATTATCCAAAGAAAATCCCCTAGTAGATTCAACCAAGGTTTATAGTAAGGCACATTTTCCTGTGGCATGTTACACCAAGTCGGGCTAAAAAGACCTCATTGGAGTTATTTTTTTTTCACATCTATTGTAGAACTATTCCAACTTGTAGTGTCTATACAATTATTAATTTCTATACTAACACACATAATATCTACCTCATAATTTTTTTTGGGATTTTCATCTATATTAATCCTTCAATTATTCCCTGTGGATAGATTATCTAATATATATTTTACTATATCTATATCCCAAGGTTTCTACTAAAATTATAGTAATGCCAACAACAGTGACCAAACCCTAGAAATAATGGAGTAATTTTCTGCTAGAAAATACATTAGTCAGATTCCAAGGAGTCATTCACTAAAGAACATGAATGTTTATTAGTATTTACAATATAGTAAAATATATAAGACATTTATTACAAAAAAAAATACTCAAATTACATCATTCTTTTATCGTATATATAATTAAATTACTTTCAGGATTAGTTTTTTTCAATATTTTAAATCCAAAAATGACATTTATAGTATGCTACACGGATTTTGGGGGAATGAAACAAGATAAGGGTGAGCTCAATTGTAGTGTATGTGAAAAATATAGCAGAATAAATAATGAATAAATGATAATAATAAATATAGAAAGGTATATAATAGTACACACATATTATATAATCAAAAAATAAGAAGGAAGTTCCCAATAAATATAAAAATTTAATAAATGGAAACAGATTACATTAAAATAACTATATAATGATAAATAAATATGGAATTGTTTGAAAATAAAACACATTCAATTTAATAAGTGATGTATAAAAGAAATTTATCTATAGATTGGTCGACACATGATGTCATGGATGATTTTTAACTAAAACTAAATAATTGAAATTATTATTTATTGGACACTATGTTTCATAGGTACATGAACCATTACAATCAAGATACCATTTTCTTATTCCAGTTTACAAAACTAATTTTTCCTATGAGACTCCTGATGCATCGAGGGGATATCATTAACCTAACCCCAACCCATATGGATTTCCATAAATTTTTACCAACACATTTATTTGATTTATAAATAATAGAACATAAAAATGAATGGCATGCGTTATCTAATAGATGAATTGAATAATGTATATATATTTATCAATATTTACACAAAAAAATCAAATTACTTTCAAAGAAATCACAACCTGAAAAATTATAATCGTTATATGAAACAAACATATACATGATAGATGATATGTATAATTAGGGTAAATTCATTGTTCAATGATCTTATGAAATTGAATATTTAAATAGGTATAAAAATGAGTCATAGATGTTAATGTGAGTATTTTCCTTAGACAAATCAATCATAAACCAAACAAATGAAGATTAATGATGCAATAAATAAAACATACATCAGGTGGTGAAAATAATTTTTGTTTTCTTTGATGAATATATATATTGTAAAAATAACATTCATTGAAAAAGAATCATTAAGAAAATATTGTTTTTTAACAAAAATTATAAAAAAACCTTTTAATTGAAAATAATTTTGAAAAGATTTTCATTAAAAATTAATCTTGTAGACATAAAAAAAAGAATCAATGAAATGAAAACAATAAAATATGTATATGTACTATGAGGTAAAAAAATTCGTTATGCACTGTAAAATCGTCTGAAAATTTACATGGGGGTAAGGTTACAAGAAAATTGCATCGAATACATTATTAAAAGAAATAAAGGGTAATAATGTATTTGAAAAATCACTATAAAATCAATTTTGAAATCATTTTAACGAATCATTATTTTTTGAAGAATATATGTTCTCTTACTATAGGGATAAACAGTATAATTTGTTTTAAAGAAAATCTCAATCATTTGGAGTACCAATGAGTGTAAACATAGTACTAATACATGAAAATGTATATGAATAACAAGAGTATAAAAAAATTAATTTTTTTTTGAATAATATAAATATAATTTCGTTGAATGGAAATACTATTTAAATATCTTTAATGTTATTGTGGAGGAAAATAATCCATAAACATTCCACTATGTCCCAAACCATTTTAAAACATTTTAATTGATAAAAATCATGATGTAATAATATAATATTGAGGATTAAAATACCATGAATCTAAAATAATTTAATATGTAATAAAAAAAATTCTACTAGATACACCACACCAAAAGAGTACGATAAGAACATTTAATTTATATTCAAGAATTTTTAAAGTGAGATAAAAATCCCTTACCAGGTCATTCCATCGAGTGATTATATATTAGAATATTATTTAATAAAAACATCCACTATATTGATAAATGTTTATAATGTTTATCAGTACATTTATTTCACATTTTACAATGTTTTGTACAAGTACATAAACAATTATGTTTATGTCAGGAGTTTTGACTAAATTCATTTTATGTGTCGAAAACGACATTGGTAGGTAAAATATAGTCAAAGTGTTGATTATATAACATTTAAAGAATAATAAAAATGAAAAAATTATCATATATATAATTCAATTGAAAGTTTAATATGAATCATTAAACATGGTTATAAAAAATTAATCATCATTACAATCTTGGAGATGGTAGGTCGTACATACACTTAAGTAACATTCTCGTTTTTCCATGATCGTTACGAATATAATGATAGTAGAGTTTAATATTTATAAAATTATAATTATATTATAAATAAAATTTTATTTAATTATTTTTTATTATATATACAATTCATGTGATATGAATGGAATCTCATCTTGTCGAGGATGTGGTAGTCCATACCTCTATGAATGATGTTATGACATTTTAAAATTATGAGAATGGGAAATAAAGAAAATGAAATATATTATATGTACATAAAAATAATTATTTATATAATATATATATATATGTCTCATATATTATTTTATAATCAACTTTTTTACAGTCCATGTATCATGTGAATGAATCACATCACCTTTTGGGGGTGGTAGTCCACACTTCCTGAAACAATGTTATCGTATTATTTCAGAATGGAATGTATTAAAGGTATGTGTTATAAAATAATTAAAAATGTATAACCAAATAATATATATAATATATATAATATAAAAATGAATTTTCCTTCTTAATTTACAACCATTAATATTGATAACTAATAAATTAATAATAATTATTTCACGAGGCAGTAGATCGCCGTACCCAAAAATAGTTATTTCATTACCCATAAATTGTTGTGTGTGTAATTATAAGTATAACCCATATCAAAAAAACATACTACTTTATTTAGTATATTATAATTGTTATAATATAATAATATAATAATATATTATTGGTAGGATAATTAAAATTATTTAAATTATAGTGGTGGAAAATGATACCATAAAATCAGGTACGTCCTTTTTGTTTATAACAAAGGGATTCCATAGAAGGATTTATTCCCAAAGTAAGGATTTTATTTCTATTTAAGGTATTTTATGAATATATTTGGTTGATATTGGGTTAAATAAAGTTTTTTCATAGGTATCCAGAATTGTGATAGGTGATAGCCTTCTATAAGGAAGGGAAGGGACTCGCTTTGTATTTTGATAAAAAGTTTGGTTTAACCACGTTTTTATCTAAAAAAATTAATACAAAACCAAATAAAAATAAAACAATTTAGGTTAATATCCAAATTATGGAGATAAAAAGGGGTATGAAAAATTTTCACAGCTATTTGGTCACATAATCTAATGGAAATTTTCATTAGTATGAATAATTTTTTAAAAGATAATTATAATTAATTTAAATCACTTTTGTTAATATTTTTTAGAAAAACCAAAGATAATACTTGTATAAATTATAAATTATGATTATTCCAAATTTTTTACCAATTTTTATTATTTCCAATAATATTTTTTGAAAAAATAAATATAAATTTAATCCAGAAGACTCGATGATAATGCAGTTTTTTTAAGTAAGAACATCATAAATTTTTCTATGTTTGTATAGTAAATTTCCAATTAAAATAAATTATAATGAAAAGAATTTTATTAATTGAGAAAAATAATACGTAATTAAAAATTCAATTCCATATAGTATATAATTTTTCATTATAAATTAATCAGATGGAAAATCAGTTTTTAACTAAAATTCCTTATTTTTTAATATTCATTAAAACTGATATGTTTGTGAAATATTTAAAAAATTCACCATATACAATTTTTTTTCAATTAATTCCAATATGATTATTGTTTTTATGTGTTAACACAATAATGGTTTCAAAATTCTTATTTAATTTTTTTCCCCTGTAAAAGGCATTAAAATTACCTATATAAAAATATAGGTTTTTATTTTTGAAATTATGATTTTTTTTGATATTATGAATATTAAAAATAGTCAAAGAATTCCAAAACTATATGACTGAATATATAAAATATATATATTAAATTAATATCATTCACTACTTGTAATTATTTATTTTTATTAATAAAAATATTCTTTTGAAGCATAAATTTAATAATAAATTTTTTTATATACAATTAGTTTTTTTCAGTTATCATTAATTTGCAACCAATGAATTAATTTTACAATAAATTAATGAGTACTTTTAGTAATTTATTTAATACTATTTATAATAGAGAAAAGAAAATCTAGGTTATTACAATTTATATTAAATAATAATATATTATTTCATTGTAATGATTGTTCTTTTATGTAATGAAATCCATCATGGAAGGTATTTATTTTTATAAATGAAAGATATATAAGAAATTATATATTGTTTGAAATAAAATATAACCCAGTGTAATGTTCATTTCGTGTAATAAAATGATTGAATTTATTTTAAATATTAAATATATGGTACTCTGTCATGATATTGTACTTCTTTTAAGTGTTTGGTGATGTGTGGCATAAATGTTGTTGAATAAAGCATAGTACGACCAAATTTAGGGGTCTAATAGATATCTCACTCCCTATTCAGCCTACAATAGGGTGCACTGATAGTCTTCATGGATGTGGTTACAAACCAGAGAATGAATCTTCATTACAATTAATGATATATTAGTCATAGGAAAAGGGGATCACATGATCAAGCTCTGCTAATGGTGCTATCTATAGAAATACCATTCTATAATTATTTTTATTATTTAATCATGTGTTATAATGTATGAATGTTTCAATGTATTACCATCAATTTTGTATAGATTCATAACATAATAAGCTTGTATATGATTTTAACATTCACGTCTTGGATTACTCATGAATTCAATATGTATATTTACAACTAATATTGTTTTATATTATGATTACAAATTATTGTTAATCTATTTCACCATTTTGAAACACTGATTAATAGGGATTTTTTCTCCATTTACCAACCATATAACCACTCCTATGGTTTGAATCATCTGACATAAAAGTATTCATACTTGAGACCATGTTAATGAGAAGCATAGGGACAGATTTAGTTGATCACTGGATGGGATGTTACAAATTGGTATAAGAGTAATATTTTATTTCTTTGCTATTTTTATTCAGTATACAAGTTATTATGAAAGGGATATAACATTTTTATAAGAAATTCCTAGTATTATATAATTTTCAATAGGGTTAATTACCACGATCCATGAAATGATGAATTATTGTTAAAAATGATTCCTATTATAGTTTATTTTATACCACCGTTGGTGGATGCACACCATATGTGATGTTTTTATATCTATGATTAAGTAATTCTATTTTATCCATGGCCTGATTTGTAATGGAATCAAGAATCCTGATATATTTTGATAACATTGATTGATTCCCATTGTATGAATATTCCATTGCATATTGGATGCATTACATGACATGCTGACTTTTATTTTTTGTTCCTTATGTTATATAATTGTAATTGGATAATGTTTCATTCATGGGATTGAGAAATATAATAGGATCATAATGATCAAACCATATCCTATATAATGTTTTACTACATATGGTACAGTATAATCCCTTTTTAGTCAATTATATAATTTTATCTCATGGACTATTATTTACATGGGTTTGAACATGTTATGTTTGGAATTAAATTGAATTTGAAAAATAATTTATCGATGTATACACACATAGAATTTTGAATATGTATCTCTATAATTCAACCATTTAAACAGATTTTTAATATAAATTGAATTTTAATTTATTCTTGAATTATAAAAAGTAAGGTTCAGTGTAAAATGAAATGTAAAATTATAATATAAATGGAGTTTCAACTTTTATTAAAATTGAAAATCCATATAGTAGGACTCATTCAATGAAACCGAGAGATTACCTAGGCTCGACATTAATAGTGGGAAGTAGGAAGTGCCTATGGTTCTTTATTTTATAGTTTATATAACAATATTTGTGATTTATGATCATGTAGAGGGGTGTGGTTAGTTTATATGAATAATTGTACCTATACTCAATTTATATCTATGACCTAGATGATGAAAAAAACATTTCACGGTCATTTTATTAAATTTATCAAGGTATGATACCATAATAACCTTTATTTATGTTCCTGGAAGGTGGAAATGGCTATCCTCTAAAGGTGTTTGACCCTAAACATCCAATAGAGCCTCCAGTAGTGACACTTGAGGACCCAAACTTTTATCCGGATATTTTTGTTGATTCGATGTTCTGATGTAGTTTCTAGAACATTATAAAATTCCTTCAGGGGCCCCTTAGCCTCTAATGATTTAGAAGGATCTGACACATGTGTACTTGAAAAAAAGTTACACACAATTTTTTTAATGGTTGACACTTGATTTTTAGTTGTGGATTCAGACTATCTTTTCAATCTTCGAGATTTTGGAGACTCCTACATGGAGGGATTCAAGCTCACAATGTAAATTGTCATGGGAGACACTATGTGATGGTGGAATTACCATATCTACGATGATATGATTCATGATATGGGATTTATATATTTCCAATCAACATTTAATGAATTCTTATTTCATTAATCATTGGGAGATGAATGAGCCAGTGAGATTACCCATCTAGATTATAGTGTGATGACTATTAAGAATTATTCAGATCTCTCTAAATAAATTCTTCACATTATTCATCTCTATCTTGGTGGTGAAATTTATAGGGAGAGAATCTTTGATTAATTCCCCTTGAATTCATTTCAAATAATGGATAACAAGTTTCAGATGACTACCATATATGAGATTTTAAATCATGAGATTATTATAGAACATAACATTAAGGGGATATGGGGGTATAGGGTTTGGATTTATAGATTCAAACAAATTTCAATCATAGATATTAAGTTTGAATTGATATTTTTTACTTCTCATAAGTGGAATATTAGAAACTTTGTAATTGGTGGTTTTTCTATGTTCTATCATTATTATGAAAAGAGGCGACACATAAAGAGTCAGGGAGATAGAGACACAGTCGAGTGCTGAGCCTATGGCAGGATGGGCCCTATATAGTGGTTCTAAAGGACCATAAATATAGTTGTTAGTTACAGGGGTCAGTACTAACTACATGTTCAAGAGTCATATCCTATATTATTTGTAACACTACAACATGGAATAGTGTCAATTGATCAAACAGAAGGGATAGTTGTGGATGAGGGAGCTAAAAATCAGTTGAACATTGAGAACAATGTGTGCCTTCTCATTATAGTCAGACTACTTCATAGGATCATGGTTCAGTCTAGATGTATTTATTACATAATATACCTAAGTAGAATATTGTTGGGCCATGTATAGTTATAATAATGATCCCAGTATATTATACTCTTGAAACCAACCTTCTTGAATAATGTGATATACATTATTATATATATATATATTGTTGAAATCCAGGGGTTCTATTCGTGGTGTTCTAATGGAAGTTATAAATTTTATCCTCCATTGGGGTTTGTATTGGTGATTCCACACCAATTTGGGGTGTTCCCCCTTGACGTAGGTGGGTTTCACTTGACTTGTGACAATGTTTTACTCAAGGAAGAGGCTATTGATTCCAACCTCAAAAATTTTTTTTGGTTCCACAGTATTAAAATTATTATTACTATCGTTATCAATTATCCTTCAGATCATAAAATAGATGATAGTATATCCATAAGGGATAGTTGTATTTCCATTATTGTAGTTGTAGACTAGATAATCATAAGTGTAGTGGCACAGAAACAGAAATTACTAGCCATTAACTAGAGAATTAGGGAATGTTACTGGGAAATTTTGATCAGTAGATGACATTTACAGTATGTATTACAAGATGAATTTTATAATTTACATACATAGAGAGTGTTATATTTCTTTACTGATATCGTTACATGAGATTATCATGTATCCATTTCTCTATATCAGATTTCCAAAAATGAGCTATAGTGCCCCAAGAGATAGTAAGAGGACATAGATGAAAATGGTTTTATTTGACCAATTACAACCCTATGGGGTTATGTTTTCTAATTTTCCTTGAATAAATACAAAACCCTAACTAAAATGTGTATTAATAAAAATTTAACTATTTGAAGATGAATAATTAACAACTTTTATCATATATCAATGACCAATTTGACCATCTCTGAGAAGAATGGTTTTTCTCAAAATTGATTTATGGTTAGGTTGTCAGCATGTATGTTTCATGCTAAGGGATATACATAATATAACATATCATTGATGTTATATCATTCATAAGTATGTTTTTATTTTAATCGGTCTCATCATCTTCCAGTCTATTTTCATAGATTTTATGAATCATTTCTTCATCCCATTTTTGCACTCTTTAAGGGTGGTTTTTTCAAGATGAAATCATGATGTATTATCAGAAAAGAAATAATCATGTCATATTCGTATAAATCATTTAGAAAACATTGATATATCATAGGATTCATGTAATGATAATTACAATTCATTTCTATGTAGATAATGTTCACTTCGTATGTCACCTCGACCTATTGATATTGTATGGGTTTTTATGGATATGATGAAAATGGTACCACATTTCCTACCTCCCAAGGATACCTTATCAGTAGATGAGTATGAGTGAATTTATATCCATGATATTATGTTCCTTCATGACGTACCTTGTACAATTGAATTAGATAGGTATACCTGGTTTACATCTTAGTTTTGTAAATGCAAACACAATGTGTTCGGTAGAAAGAATCATTTTACAATGTCAAACAACCATTATAACGATCCCCTTTTAGAGAACACAATACAACTTCAAGAGGACATTCTTGGAGAATTATTCATAAAATTTGGGGGAATTTGGATATAAATATACACTTGGTTGAATTCAACTACAATAAAATCTATAATGTGTCTTTAGAAATGGAACCATATGGTGATTTATAATTGTAGGTAATTCCAATTACCTCAATGTTGGCTAGAGGAAGTGGTGGAACCATGGCATAGAGCATTCATAGTATAAGAGATTTCAAAATAGGTTTAGATATTTCAGTTATGTCTCACTAAATAAAAGTCGTGGTAGAAATATTACAATTAAAATGACATTATATTTTCATACATTATCATTACATAAAAATTTTCAGAATACGTAAGACAATATTCAAACAGACACACAAAGACTATACTCATCTATTTCCATTAGAAAAATGGAATCATAAATACTAATACATAATAGAGATACATTATCTCCCACCATGTTTTTCTAGACCTTCACCCATCTTAGAAACATCAAACATAATACACATATTCATAACCTTGTGAATGAAACATAAAGAGTGGTGTGCCAAAGTATATAGTAATTGTAAAAATGGGATATGTAAGTATAATTATGAGCATAATGGTATGAGAATATGATTTTGAAAATATATGATCATACCCTGCATATGAATTTTTATATACAAGAATAATGGAATAAATAATGTTAGATCCAATGACATGTATCGTAAAGAAATAAGAAACATAATCCATGATTGAATAAAATAGGAGTAATCATGTATTTATGGATTAAATATATACATATAGAGTGATTTCCACAGTATTAAATGAATTTATTGGGGTACTAACTTAGAGGAAAATTTATTGTACTCAATTGGGTTAACAACCCAGTCTAGCCCAATATTATTGAAATAAGTTCACCCCTCGTTCCATCCATTTATTTCTAAACAGATTTCATTTCTCATTCTAGGCATGTAAATCCAAGTTAAGATTATCTCACTTTCTAGAAATTTACATCTCATAAGATATAAATCCTCACCCAATACATTTATGCAAGATATTGGTCTCACCCATCCCATAACGATATCATATATACATGTGCGACAATTTCATAAATAATAATATAATAACACATGAAATGAAATTGGTATTATAAAAATGTAATCCAATAATAATATATTAAATTAGATAGGTTTCATAATAATTTCATCATGAAAATATCCGAAAAAAATAAGTCAGTTTCAAAATCATATAACCTATGAACGAGATATGGGTTTTAAAAGAATATTTCTTGTGATGTAGAAATGGGTGTCATAAACATCATGAAAACAAAACATAAAGAATTTAGATAAAATAATATGAATTTAAACCAATAATAATTTCCTCATAAAATCATGAGTAACACCAATGGATTTTATCTTACACGTGAAAGGATTTTGAATGAGATTTTAAAATCATTAACTATAGAAAATAACCTTCATATATTGAAAACTCATTTTAAAAAATAAAACATTGTTGAAATGATTTTTCATTGAAAATATATATGAGAAATTATAAAAGAAAACTTTAAAATTTATAATTGTTTTCAGATTCTGTTTTCACTGTAAATGGTATTCAAATATCTTTTGAATACATTTTTGAAACCATTTATTAAAATATTTTTGGAAACACGGTTCATAAATACAATATATTTCCGACTCAATTGAGATACTTTTATATTTTACATATGAACATTATCTTAAGTACCATTGAGTGTAAAATGGTACTAATATATGTATATATATAGAATTTTAATCATAGATTAATACTCAGCAGTTGTCTTCGAGATGGAGCACATAATTTACTCATTCGAAGTATAAATATAAAAAATATTGAAAAATGATGGGATTTTCTCAATAAACTACTATAACATATTAAAATGGGACCATATATTACATGTATGAAACTAAAATTTAATTAGGATTAAAATATGACGAAATAAATTAAATTAATAATATAACATATAAAATTAAAGTAAGTACTCCCCGAATGAGTTGTTAGGTGTATAACAAGCCATGAGTTTCGAAGAAAGAAAATGAAGACAAAAATATTTCACAGATTTGGAAACTTTTGAAACATAATACCATGAAGGAAATATCATAAAATGGATATGTTGATAACCAATAATTATAGTGTAATATACATAAAATAAAATCATGGGTATTACATACACCCAACAAAAGGAATGAGTGTAAAACATAGCATTTATCTCATAGAACTAAAAAAGTGAGATGAAACCCCCTTATGTTGTCTGGTTAATATAATCGTACTCATTATTACCATGTGTATAATAAATATAAATTTATTATACATAATATATAAGAATGTATTATTATATAAAATAACATATTTTTTTATATTATGACCTTATATTACTTGATTTCAACCATCCTATATTCAGGTTTCACTTCAAATAATATTCACATTTTTCTTTCTATGTGTCTTAATTAGTTATATATTTGGTATTTTTAAATTATTTGATATTTTACATAATTTATAACATGATTTAAATATCATTTATATACAATATATGTGTATTTTAATAATCTATATAATATATAATCATGAAATGGAATACACAATTTCTGGAGATGGTATGCCGTAAGTATGCATGAATTCTATTTTTTATTACATGTTGAATGAAAAGAAAGAATGGAAATTAAATATATATATATATATATATATGAAATATTATTATGATTTCACATATATCATATAGATCTTATATATTCTCTAAACCCATCATTAGTACATTGAATGTAGTGTATGAACAAATCATACTCCTTTGAGGGGGTAGTACTTTACACTTCCTCCAACGAAATTATTGAATAAACAAAAATAGGAAGTAAAAATGGTATGTGTTTTAAAAGGAATATAGAATCCTAAATAAATAATAAATATAATATATAACATATATAAATAGTTTTTACAACATAATTTCCCCCAAAATAGGTCGTAATATATATTGAACCATCATAGTTTAGTGAGGCGGTAGTTCTTCAAACACATAAAAAGTTTGTTCACTATACATTAGATGGAGGTGTGCATGAGAGTAGGTTGATGCATTAGAAAAAAACATTGAATTAAATTTTTTATAGTGGGATTGTAAAAAAATAATATAAATATAATTTTGAGGGCATGGTGAATGAAAATAAAATAAAGGACATGGGAGAAGTCCTTACATCCAAATTGGGTAACTCGTTTTGGTTTAGCCCAAAGGGAAGCCTTGTGTTTCCTTATACCCAAGGTAATGATTGCAGGATGAAGTTAAGATTTCTCAGAAGTGATTTAGGTATGTCTCAGGCACTGTGGAAGCATTTTTGATGGGTTACCCACCTTATTATTTCAGTAACAATGATAAATCCGAGATCCATCGCTATAATAAAATGATCGATTGTTGGAATAGAATGAAGAAAGAAATAAAGGGAGTCTCATAACCATATATAGGACAATCATATGTTGTTTATGATTAATTTAATTAAATTCGTAGAATTACCATGATGGAATTCTCTCTTTTCCGATGTTTCTGGTCATGATATGATGTGATGCATTGTTGCGTTGAAGATACCAAATACAGGATTCCTCTAGTTGGGATCCAAACATGTTACACATATTACCGTACATCACCAAAGGGATCTCAAGGTTCTATAGAGGACAAGCCTTTGCATGCAATGACCTCTTTCGATCCACATGAGTGCCGCTTCCAAATCATTCCCATTGTTATTTTGGAAGAGGATATATCTCGTAACTTGGGTGAGTTCATAGAGAAGAATATGTTCTCTCATGGATTGATATTTTTTTCTAAATCTATTGTGCACAACCACAAATATTTTCTAGGTTTATTATAATAATATAATTTTGATTTTAATTAAATAGAATAATAAAATTAAATAGTTATAGAAAAGCATTTATTCATTTCATTTAATTCTTTGTATGACACTATGTCTTATAATAAAATTTGACTATTATTATTATATGACATGCAGCCAATGAATTGCAACTCATATTATTTAATTAAATAAATAATATTACATCTATCAAATCTCCATAAAAAGGAAAATGTATGTATCTTATTATACACGACATGTACTTTTATTTTTCCATCTTCTTCATTTCCTCCACCACATTTATTAGTCTTTGAACAATGTCCATTTATCTATTATATAAATTTCACTGCATTAATCTCTAATAAATATATTTTTTCTCCCACAATATATTTCCAGGAATATGTAGTGTAAAAATTATTTCGATCAGGAATCCATGAATAATTATTAAACCAAAACCATGAATAATATTTTTTTCAACTTATTAAATGAATATTTAATATAGACACTTGGACACACATAGGGTGTGACCCTACAGGCCCCTTTCCCAATGGCATTAATCAAAGTCGTCCTAATGTCCAAAATTTTATTCTACAACATGCCATGGCACCCATAGAGATGGAAATTAATGCAGAAATGATATGTCAAATTCTAATATTGCTTACAGTGTAATGTAATCCATTTTTCTCGATATCTTAAATCAAACAGTTTGCACGCTAGTGCCGTCAACCCATGTTCTTGATTATTCACCCTTTGACTTATTTGAATGGAAATATCTGATTTCTCACTATGTCCATGGATATATAATGCTATATCAATTCCATAAAAGGGCATAATATAAAAAAATCTTATTATGGAACAGGTAGTAAAAATTCATTTTCTCATTATCTATTAATGTAGTATTACTCGTGACACACCCAAAATATATAATACCTCATTGCGAAAAATGTTTCATTACATTTTTCTTGAATACATCTATGTGTGGGAGTTGTAATACCCATTAATAATAATCTTAATGTCTAAGGATCAATACTCACGTCTACATGTAGGAATATCCAATGACACAATGAAATGTGGATTTCCTACTCAGTAGTCATATTCTAATAATATCATCCAAGATATAACCAAGGGAGCACACCATGAGATGCTCCCCAATTTTATATGAGTCCTCAAACCTAAAGGACGGTATTATTTGTGTCCCTCAAATAACATCATCTGGCCATTGAACATATATTCATGTAATGTGTTATGGTACTTCTGGGTTATCATTATAGTAGGGATCCAATTTAAACATTTAGTCCAACAAATATCCTTGGGACATTTTCTCATGAATTTTCATGTAAATTAATAATCATGATGTGATATGGTATTTAATAATAAATAATGTACAATGTAGTTGGTTCCATGCCACCAACTCAACAAACTCCAACATGTACTATTACGAACTACTAAAAACCATTAACCCGCTATTACACAACAGATATTCATGTTTCTATTGAGACAATCCTTTATTAATGGGGTCTTCTACGTTCTCATCTGTGGACACTCTAATCACTACAACTTCATCCTTTTGATAGAAATCCCACATCAGGTGATACTTTCAGAGAATGTTCTTTATCTGTTGATGTGACCATGTATATATTACAAGCTCAACCACTGTATTATTATCACTATAAAATGTGATATAATATTTATTGCTAGGAACCAAATCAGGCTCCTGGAAAATGTTCCAAATCCAGACGACTTTCTTGGTTGCATTAGAAGCTATTATATATTCAGCCTCTACTGTAGAATCAGAGAGAACTAGATGCTTTGAATTTTTTCATCTTACATATTCTTCATTGAGATAGATAACATATCTTAATTAGAATTTCAGATGTTTTTGATATGTTTGAAAACAAAAATCAGCATACACTTTATTGAAAATATCTTCACCTCCTCCATACAGCAAGAACATAACCTTATTTATTCTCAGATACATAAATAGAATATTAACATAAGTCCAGTGTTTTTCTCATTGATCTAATTGATATCTGCCTACCATTCTTGGTGAAAAGGCTTCGAAATTCCTGGTGCATAACATGACAGACATGACAGATCATATATACAATGCATATGGGGTCTCACTCACCAAATCTTTCACATATTGTTACTAAGGATTTATTTTCTAAGAAAGATTTATGCCATGTGACACTGAAACCAATACCCTATTAGATTGTTCCATACTAATTTCCTTTAGTATGTAGTCAATGTATGTACCCTAACATAGTCCAAAAGCCTCTTGGAGTTATCACTAAGGATCTTGATACCTATAATGAAGGCTTCATAGCCTATGTCCTTCATGGGGAAACACTTATTCAACCATTCATTAACTAATTGTAATAATGGTACATCGTTTTCAATTAGTAATATTTCATCCACATATACTACTAGGATAATGACTACATACCCACTAAACTTCTTCTAAACACATGGCTAAAATTCATTATTAATGAAAAAAAATCTATTATGTATTCATCAAATTGAATGTTCCATGACCTAGAAATGTTAATTAATCCATATATGAGTTTTTTTCACCATGAAAACCCATTAGGATTAACTTGGTGTCACAAATACTTCTAGTTGTTCCATATAGATATCATCCTGATGGTTCTCATTAAAGAATTACATTTTTACATCAAGATTCCAAATCTCATTGTCATGGTAAGATGATTTGGCATGTATAATTCAAAGGGATTTAACCCTACAAAATGTAGTGAATGATTCATCATATTCAATTCCATAACGATGTCAGAATCCTTTACCCACAATCATTGATTTATAGGTGCAAACAGGACATTCCATGTCCATATTTATCATGATTCCAATTTTCATCCTACATGATTTATATCAGTTGGCTCATCGAACATAACCCATAAATGGTTCTGATAAATGGAATCTATCAAATATTTTATAGCTTTGACACATCTTGTATCTTTTGAGCTCTCCACTTCATCCATGTAGGATAGAGGTTCATTATTTTCCATCAATAACAATTCAACATCTGTAGTGATTAAAAAACCAAATCTTTATGGTTTCCTTACATCTCAAGAGATTCTATGTAGTACTTCTATTTCTGGAACCTCTTCAACAAGGAACTATGGAACTAGTTTCTAAACCAACGATTGTGCATCTTGAGGGTTATCTTCTTCAAAGTCATCATTTCTCATATTGACCTTCTTGAGGATGTTCTCCATCTAATGAATTATTTATTATCTGGAGAATTTATTTCCCTAAATGGTTATATGGGTAATATTCTTTATTTTCCTTCAGATATCCTATAATGATACACCTCTTGCTAAAGAGTGAATATTTGTTGCCTGATATGACCATAAAAAACCCCTCACATCCCCATACATGATTGTACGACAACATGGGTTTCTATCAATTCCATAACTCAGAGGGAATTCCATTTTCCACCATAGTTGGTACCCTATTTAATGTGTATGCTATAATCTATAATGAATAACCCCAAAAGGAAAATTGATGATCTGCATGACTCATCATCGACCTCACCATGACAACAAGGATCGATTCTTTATTTCACTAACACTATTCCACTGTGCTGTATTAGAAGGCAGGAGTTGATATTGAATCCTAGACTCCCAGAAAAGGTTGATGAATTCTTGGTTCAGATTTTCTTTACCTTGATCTGATCAAAGCTTCTTTGTCTTCATACAAAGCCGATTCTCTAATTTATTCTAGAACTCCTTAAATTTCCCTATGGCCTCTGACTTAAACCTCATTAATTAGATATATCCATGTATACTCAAACAATTAGTAAAAGATATCATGTTAGAATAACAACCTTTATCCTCAACTTGAAATGGTCCACAAACATCCATGTGTACCAATCCTTGAAGCTTTGTGGCACTTTCAACTTTTCCATCAAAGTGTGGCTTAGTCATTTTACCTTGTAAATAGGTGTGACATCTATCCAGTGTTTTTAGATCAGTAATGTCCAAATTACAACCTTGGAAGAGCATAGTCATTGCTTATCATTTACATGTCAATGATTGTGATTCCACAATAGGGTGTTCTATGATTCATGTGAGTTTGTACCATTATTGGTTGCTAATGCTAGGTTTTAGTAATATAATACATACAAACCATTATTTAAATGAGCCATACCATAACATATCTTTATCTTATAAAATAAAAAAATCTTATTTCTAAACTTGAAAATAAATTAATCCATATGAAAAAATGATAGAGAAATTATGTTTTTGGTAACACAAGGAAAATAATAACAGTTATGTAAAAAAATCATCCCAGTTGGCAATGAGAGGTGGTAATCGGAATTTCCTAACCCAGCCAATCTTGTTATGTTGGCCGCTCGATCAACCACCTTTCCTATGAACGTCTATCTAAATTTACATGGTTCTAAATTTTGAATACAGATGTGAGCCCCATAAACTATATTGAATACCTAAAGTGTAGAAATTGATTGATTACACACTATAACGAACACACCATCAGCATCCCCAAAATTTTGGGTACACTTCCTCTTCCGGTTGGCTGGATTTCCATAGGAAAAAATACCAGTTCCCATTCCATTATCTGCCACTAGATCTTCCACTTCTTGGTGGGACGATGCTCGGGTGCTTCAAACCATTTGTAATCCCTTGGACCCATTTCATTATCCTTCCATTTCTTATTCACTATATTTATTGTAGGTTTTTCATTCCCCATATCAATATCTCTCTAGAAAATTATGGTTAGATGTTCCGATATAATGTTTTAATTATATTTAATGTTTTTATTTACCATAATGCTATAGATTCCCTAGGTAAGTGATTATAGAATGAGATATGTACGCAACATATCCATGAACATAATCCCTATGATATCCAGGAATTCAATGTAGGCAATGGGATTGACTACACGAGGCCCATCTGGCATAGACTCTCCAAGATTAGTTGTAAAATAGAATTGGATATATCGTATCTCTCTTATCTCTTCATCTCTTTATAGATATCATTAATTTGAGACATCATGCTATACGCGTCAACGTTTTCATGTTTTTTATGTGATCATTTGACATGGTCGATAGCATGAATCCTTGGGAATCTGTGGCATCCTCAAAATTTTCATATAGATAGATTTTTCCTCATCCTTGGCCTCTTTTCTAGGTGAACATTTGATATGATCCCACAACTCATTCAATTTCCGTTTATGGTGAAGGATGATGTGTAAACTCCTCAGCCACTATTGGAAATTGGTATTTTTAAGAGGGGTTTCCTTATAATGTATGGTTCATAATGATATGTTTGGAATAATTTTTTCATTACATTTATATCAATTAATATGAAAATTATTGTAGTACATTATCAAGATAAAACATAGAAAAAATAAACAAATTAACAATTATTATACTCCGACTATTTTATTGATGTATTATATCCCTCACCATTGACATCAGAATATTCTGTTCTCTGATTATTATAGTGGAAATGATCCATATTTATTAATGCATTTCCCCAACCAGTGTAGTTCAAGCACAGTGTATGGTTTGATATAGGAATTCAAAATTCCAACAACATTAACTCACAATTCCATGATCTACTGAGTGGACTCTCCAATACAGAAAACCATTTATTTTATATTTCCTCAAACATTTCCACTTGGTGATACCATTTCTTATTGTGAAAGTCAACCCATGTTTTGACCACGTGACATTAACCCAGAACCTTGAATTAGAATTCCCCGATAGTTGAAAGCACCCCAACTAGGTTTGGTCAAGCACATTGAACTATAGTTCGATTCTAACCATGATTATGGATGGCTATAATGACATAATATTTCCGTGAGTGATTTTATCACTATGCATAAATTTCAATTTTATTATATGTATTAAATGATTTTTAATTTTTTTTGGGATATTCCTAAGTTATTAACCATGTCAAATATAATATTTACGTATATTCATATCTTATTTTTGATCTATCTTGTATGCTTGTTTAATTCAATAATTTTGGGACTGCAATAAAGAACCCACAACCCATAAACCATGTAATGATAGAAATAAAATAGTTGGCATGTTCATGAGCTTGTTTTATTGGTTAGTTTATCTATAGGGTGATAAAATAACCCACAATCTAGGGTAGAATCACCTTGAGCCTTTTCCATTCGTGTTTAGAGCTTTCCACCTATCAAGCTTTGCATCTCCTTGGATTTGGTTCACCTAGTCTCCTAACTTGAGCCGCATCCAATTACCGGGGAGCACCATCCATTACATATGGTTTTATCTCACACACAGGTGACATGTAAAATAGGGTTTCACATGGATGAATCCATGGGCAGATAGGACCTACATAATAATGTGGATAAGGCTCGCTAGCCAAAAAATTTAATTTAGATAAATAAATGAAATAAAACCATCCACATAAAAAGATTATGATCTAGATTATGACCATCCTTACATGAAATGATATTTACTCATAAATAAGACTATCATTCAATTATTTATTCATTATTTATAAATACAAATCACGCATGAATCATTTAATTAGCTTTAATTAATCAATCCTTTTATTATAATATACTTTCTAAAATTCCGTGAGATTCACATCCATCATAAATTTTATCAAATGAATTCATTTAATATTATCATTGTATGTAACATATACCATGGAGGTAACCCAAGGAATTACCATTTATAACTACCCAATGATTAGAAAGGAATGTTACACAAATGATAAATTAATCAGATATATATATATAACACCTATCATGTGTTGTGCCTTAGCTTTAAGCCCGCACTATGGTATATAAATCACACTTTGTATAATATAATAATTAATTTTAATAAATCTGGATAATTTGAATGAGGACACGACATGTAGTTCCAACTACATGTCGTGTACTATCGTTCACCATCCATCCAAAGTACACACCTAGGGACATGGTGTGTAGATATAAATCATAAATCATCATAATACATGACCATTAATGTGGGCCACATGTCATATAGTATACA
Source organism: Viscum album (assembly GCA_963277665.1). Taxonomy (NCBI): domain Eukaryota; kingdom Viridiplantae; phylum Streptophyta; class Magnoliopsida; order Santalales; family Viscaceae; genus Viscum; species Viscum album. The sequence continues at coordinate 857,880,396 of OY728152.1, read as the reverse complement.
CATTACACGGTTTCTAGTCAAGAAATATGTGTATGGTACATGTTAAGACCCTAAACCGATAGGACTACACACCATGTATATTGAGACACAAGGTGTGAAATCCAGAAACTACGTGACACCTGTTCCTAGTCAACACACAGATTTATTTATGAATTAGATATATTCCTACCCATGGCTTGGTTTGGCAGACTAGTCCTGGTGAATAGTTCCTTGACTACATGGTTTATACTCTCGAATATATGTTGTGTGTTCTGTTGTTGTTTGACCAGGAAGCTATGGAACAATCAGATGATATCCTTTGTTTTGTTTTATTCAAAATTTAAATAGAGGATCATTTTTATAAGGTGAGAATGAAAGGAAATAGGAGGAGTAAATATCAAAATTCTTATTTTCATAAAGATTAACATGAATTAAAACAATTAAAATATTAAATATATAAATCATCACCAAAAAACTTACTAATCGTAATCAACGATATGACCCCTCTGATACATCTTGTAAGTTCTAGGTGCAACAGTAGTGAATTTGGTGGGTTACAAATCTGGATATTTTCATTAACAATGATTAATATGAGATTAGACATGATTATACAATATAATATCATTGGAATATAAAGACAAATGAATGTAAGGAATAGAGTCATAGAACCACAGAGTGGGTTATCATATGTTGGTTATAACTAATTTAATTAAAATAAAAGTATTTCTTTGATTTTATTCTCTCTTCATTGATGTTTCATATCACAATCTGATGTAATCCTTCATCGAAATGTAGAATCCATGTGTAGGCTTCCTCTACTGGCCATCCACACATGTTCCTTGTATCTCTGGATGTTGTCAAAGAGTTTTCTAGGTGCTATTGTAGGAGATAATTCACTTGCAATGCCCACATTTTATCTCCTTGAGATCCTCTTCCAAAGAGTACTCCTTGATCATATGGAGGTGGATCTCACTCACAGCATGACATCATTCTTAGAAGAAGAAGGTGTTCAATATTGGCTTGAGATATATTTCTAAATCCGTTGTGCAAAACCACAAAAAATTTCTAAGATAATGATAAAAATATAATAGTGATTTTAATTACATATAATAATAAAATGAATTAATTACATGAAAGAAATTATTCATTATATTTAATAATTATTAATACCCCATATCTAATAATAACAGTTGACTATTATTATTTCATGAAAATAACCCTTCAAATTACACCAAATGATATGTAAATAAATAAATTATATTATTAATAAAATAGACCTAGAAAAACAACATGGAGTGTATATTAGAATACACAACGTGTAATTATGTTTTTCTATTTTTATTAGTTCCTCCACAACAATTATTAAACCATGAATAGGGTCTATTTATTTCATAAAAAAATATAACTTTATTAATCTCTAATAAATATATTATTTCCCCGACAATATATTATCTCGAATAAATAGTGTCGAAAAAATGAGATTATGAATCTATGAATAATTATAATAACAAAATCAAGAATAATATTTATTCAAATTGTAAAATGAATATTTGACATGAAATTTGGACACACATAGTGTGTGAGCCTCTAGTCCTCTTTCAAAGTGGCATTAAGTGAAGCTTTCCTAATGTCCAAGGTTAGCATCTAGCAACAAAGCGAGGCACCCATATAGAAAAAAGATAATGCCGCAATGACATGTCATCACATATGAAATCACACCATGTTATGTAATCACTTTGTCTCGATATCTCGAATCATGTGTGTTTCATTCTAGTTCCATCCACCCTTGTGCTTCATTATTTTTTCTTTGACTTCCTAGAATTGAACTTGATCATTAATAACTATTGCCATTGATTTGTTTTGGATTTATCTGTTTCATAAAAGGGCTTGGAATATAAACTCGTCTTATGAAACAGAAGTGAAAAATATTTTCTCGCAGTATATATTATTGTTGTATTACTCAAGATAGACGCAAAATATCCTACCTCACTGCGAATAGTGTGCCATCATAGTTTTCATCAATACATCTATGTGTGTGAGTTGTAATACCCATTAAAAATAATATTAATGTATAAGGATATATACACACTTCCATAGATAATAACATACAATGAAACTATTAAATGTGGATTTCCTACTGGTAGGTTTCGTTTTCATGATATTCATCTAGATATTACCAATGGTGCATACCATTTGAAGGTGCATCAATTTTTTATCCGTCCTCACCCCTAATGGAGTTTATTATTTTTTCCATAAAATAACATCATATAATCCTAGTATATATATTCACGAACAATGTTATGTTACTTCTGGGTTCTCATCATAGCATAGATCTTCTTTGGCTCTTTAGTGTAACATATATCGTTATGATATTATCAAATGCATTCTCACATAGGAGACCAATAATGATGTGATAAGGTATACATTAATGAATAATGTAAAATAGTAGTTGGTTTTAGGCCACCAAAACCATCATATTTTTCAGGTCCTGTTAAAACATAAGTGGTTTTAGTGGTGTGATGAAGTGGGATAGGTGGTGACCTTTTCTAGGGAAGGAAAATGACCCTATTGGAACTTTTGAAACAAAGATTGTGTACACAAGTTATCACTTAAAAAAAGTAATAAAAAACCAAACTAAATAAATAATGGATGGATTATGGTTGAATAATTTCAATAAAATGGGTTTTCAAAAAAATTATAGGTTATTTGGGCCTATATGATTGAGGCTTAGTCCATAATTAAACTTATTTTGACCTTAATCGCTGTGAATAATTTTAATAATATTTAAAAATATTTTTTGTAATAAAGTAAGTTCGTATTATTATAAAATAAAAATTATATTTATTAAAATGTTTTATATATTTTCTTACATTATTAAATTCATAGAAATGTAAAACATTGATTAATTATCATCTCACATATGGGGAAAAATAATATGTTTTATAATGTAGAAAACTTTTCAAATGTTTATTATTATTTTAAATGAATTTAAAAATATAAATTGAATATAATGAAATAAATTGTATTAATAGATTTATTATTTATCTAATGTGATCATATAAAAAATTTAAATTGTAATTTTATAATAATGATTATTTAAATAAAAAATAATTTATTTTTAACTAAAAATCCTTATTTCTCTCTATTCATCCATAAATGATGTTTCTAAGAAAAATCCCCAAAATTCACCGTAATATAATTTCAAAAATAGAAATTAAAAAATTATTTTTATTTTATCATCTTAAATATCTAAATGTTTATAAAATTAAAATTATTATTAAAAGTGTTTCATTCATTAAGACTATGTTTTTAAACATAAATGGACATTACAAAAATGATATCATTCGTTATAAATATGTGTTATATATATAAAACATATATAAAAACATATTTATATTTAGTTATGAATATTAATATTACTATGTTTAATTACTATGATTTAATTATCACAATTAAGTAATTGAAAGAGAAAAATTATGTTTTGAAGAAACCTCATGGTTTTGTGTAACATATGACAAGTGGGTGATGCATGTAACATACACCGAGCTAATGTTCCATTTTATATATACTGGGTTGGTTTGAGGTAACTTGAAAAAAATTGATTCCATGTATCATTATTCATGTCTATGATGTGTGAAATAAATGATTGACATAGTGTTAATTATCCATTTAATTTTAGATTATTTAATGTTTTAAGGGTAGGTCATTATAATGCAAGAATTCTTTGGTGAATGTAATAGTGATTATGGTTTAGTAAAAACCATGTGATTACCCTTGTGTAAAGGGTTCTATAATTCATTTTCAAAGTGTGAATGTTTTGTTGTTCATGGGTAGCACATTGTTAATGTATTACTGTGTTGTTCATAGTGAATATTGTTATGTGTACACTTATTTTTTTCTTGCGGAGTGTACATGTTTTTCATAGTGAAGATAGACCATGTGATAAGCATGTTTAGTGTTTTTTAGTTTGGCATTTATACTCTTCATATATGGATCATATTTTTCTAACACACGTGACCAAACCTTGTGATCAAACTACATTATTAAAAATATGAATTTTTTTTTAATCCTTATTTAATTGGGTTTTCAAATTTTTCCTTCATTATATTATTCATCCAATAATTTGAGTTTGATTAGGGATATATTTGTTATATATCCTTATTTTAAATATCCTCCACCCTCATTTCATATTGATTCATTAGGGTAGGACCCTCCTTTCCCTCCATTGATAGTATCATTCACTTTTACTTCTAAGTTTTATTAGACCTAAAAACCCTTGGGTATTTCATAGCATAATTATTGGTCAAGGTGTCCCTATATATTTTTACCCATACTATAAATTCAGAAAATATTACATCTTATTATATAAATATTCAAAATATAACATTGCAATTGAATATATAATTTTAAAATAGTAGAATATCCAGAAACATCGATACATGCACATTTTTTTCTTAAATGTTCTACATTATATCTTACTAGTTTCATCATAACTACCACAATTTCTTAAAATACCTAACAGAAAATAATTCAATATAACCTAGAAAAATGAATGATTTGAATTTGTATGATCAAATTCTTAGTAATAGTAAAAATTTATATATCATTATTCACTTAAATATATTTTGATCATAAGGTTATGAGAACATGATATCAACATATTAAAAACATCCCCCTAATAGTGTGGATCATAATCCTAAGTCATGACATATAGTTTGGTGGTTTATTAGAAAATAATCATAATGGAATCACAGAAAATGATGCATGGGATCCTAATAGTTGAAAAATATATATGTTTTTGGCAAACATATTATCATTGAAAATAATATCAATATTTTACAGATCACATCAAATACTATCATATTTAATCGATCTCACTACACATTACTTCATATCCTTAATAAATGTTCACTCCCAAAACAATCATAGTAGACATAGTCACTTAATGAAATGGATTCATTTCCCATTATAATTCTTTTTTCTTCTAATATGTCCATATTAACCCATGACATTATAGGGATATATATTTATAATCTCACAACACATCACATAACAAAAACCATTAATATTTAGTACACAAAGAAATAAAACATTTTTCCTAGTATTATACGTGGAAGGAAAATGATATTCATAATCATTTCATCATAAGAATAATATAATAACCAGTGGAAAATAAATATCATTCATAAAGGTTTCATCATAACATTATAATCCTATATTAAATAAAAGTGTTTCATGGAATCATCATGGATTAATCATCAATATAATCCATCCAAAAAATTAAATTTGATGGTATAATTAGATAATTTACCTAGTAATTTATATGTATCATCAAAATATATTCCCTTACATTAAAAAATCCTTAAAAATATCGCTAGAATAATTATTGTTGAAAATTATATTTTAACTTCGGAATCAATTATATAAAATCATTTATACCAAATATTAATGAAAATAATTTCAATGAAATGAATTTTTTATAATTTTAATGGAAGCTCAATTTTTTTTATTAGTCTTCCCATCAGTAAATAATTTTCATTATCTGTATATTAAGCCAAATATTCCATTCAAAATTTATTTAAAAAGTATAAAATACATCATCCAAAAATTTAATATAACATTCATTTTTTTTAATTTATACTAATTTAAATTTTTTAAAAATAATGTAGGATAATATATGAAATAATTCGTGAAATTATTTTTAGAAACATAAATTTGGATGTAAAATTAAATTCATTGATGTGATAGATAAATTCAATATTTTTAAATCACTATTTAACTATCATAAGTTATTAATGGGAAATAATTGATAAGAAAATATGTAATATCATCAAATTACAATATGATAATAAAACTAAAAAGTTTATTAGGAATAAATCATAATATATTCTCATCAAAAACATAATCATAAACAATATTTCTATACATTGAAAATGTAACATATTTCCCTTTCCACTTTGGAAACATTAATAAAATACTCATAAAGAGATAACCTTATATTAATAATTAACTCCCTATACAGTTTATAATTATAATCACAAATGAAATTCATGTAAATTATATAATCCAAATAATTTTTTATAAATGGATTTTTTATCATATACATAGAAGTGAGATTAAAATCTCATTACAAATGTTCCACCTTCTCCAACAGTGATCTAACCTCATGTATAATAAATTTAAAATAATTATAATTATAAAAATAATAATTTATATACTTATAATATCATATATGTTCAATTAATAACTCATTAGTACCAATTTATTATTAATTCCTTACTAATATAATAATTATTGCTTTTTATCTATTTTTTAATGAACGTTTATAATCAGATGATCTAGTCCATGAATATTGATCATGTTTCCATTTTAACCATAATGCTAACAATAGTTTAATTATAACATATATTTATTATATGTATATTTGGAGTCATCTATAATATATATATATATTAAAGAATTACACCATTTGTGGATACAATAGGATTTATACGAGCAAGAACACACTTTTCACTTTTCAATGGATTGATTCAATGAATTTTTAAAAATATGTCACCTTTAAATTATAATTATATTATCATATTTGTCATATTTATTCATTATAATAATTATATTTCATATTTATATTATTTTCCCCATCAATATAAATGTAAAAATATAGATATGATATTTTAATTAAATAAACATAAAAACCATCATAAATATATTATATAAATATTAAAACAATCATAATAACCATCCTTGGAATTAAATTTTTCAAAAAAAAATTAATTTCTATGTAGAGTAGGTAATCCACATGTATTCAAGAGAAATGGTTTCACATCATATTTCAAAAAGAAATATGATGAATAATTGAGTATCCATAATCAAAATAAATATTTATTAAATTTTATATACTTAATTTTTTATATTTTGATTAATTAAAAATAATTATAGGCTTTATAAGAATAAATGAATTGAAAGATGTCGAGTATGATGACTAAAACTAACCTCCCTTTGATCCCCTATTATGGATCCTATGAATTTTAAATTAAGAAGTCAAAAACCAGTAAATAGATGACAATGAATTATATTTGGTAAATTGGATTCTTTCGGTCATGTTAGATCACTCAATTTTGTTTTAATGTGTGAATGTAGGGTAACCTTTTATAATTGTAAGAGAGGAAAAGCAAGGAATTTTATAAAATATTAAAATAATATAATTTCATTCTCATATTATTTTCTTAGAAATGTATATAATTTTTTTTGTATTTTATGAGGAAAAAAGACGTAAAAGTAGAACTTTTAATTATATAATTGGAAGACTCTCTCTTATTTCATCATTTTAAAACCCAATTAAATCTATATTAATATTAATAATGGAGAATAATGTTTATTTATTTTTGTTCTCATTATGAATATAAATGGAAAAGTACATATTTTACAATTAAAAAAAATAATTTCTATTTTCAAATCCATTTAATGAAATTAATGTCACAAAAATTGGAAACCATATTTGAAAATTAAACCTACCAAACGTGACAAATTTTTTTTTGTAAACATTATTTTGGTGAATAAAAAAATCTAACCATAATTTGACATAAAATTTATTATAATACAGTAATATTTTGTTAAATAATATAAATGAAGTACTCATTCCATTGTAATTTTTTGAAGGAATATTTTTAAATTATGTTAAAAAATTATTATAAATTTGTAATTCACATTATTAATTTTAAAATTTATATATTTTGATAAGTCAATTAATTTAACAAAAATATAATTTTTAGAAGATAGTTACATAATTAAATTTCATTTTTTAAATACTTTTTATTATATTAGAAAATGTTTATATTATTTACTGTAAAAAAGATATAGTTTTTTTTTGGAAAAAATTGTGTACTTATTTATCCTTATATTAACATTATATTAAATAATGTATAAATAATGTTCAACGATTTTTTATTTCAATTCACTCTACTAATTTATGGTCTAGTATATAAAATCATAATTTATTTTGGTTACTTTGGAACAATATTTTCTTCTATCAAAATTTATAAGTTAAATTAAATTTTTTTAATTAGAAATATATAATAAAATAACAGGGTGAACCACCTTTAAAATGATTTTTACCAATAAATTACGTCAATAAAAAAGTTATATATCAATATCAACGTATAATAAATTTATTATGTAGTTTATATTAATTTTTATCCTTTTAGTGAAAATCAACAAGCTATGTATTATTTTTCAACAACATCTTATTTCAACAATATAAGATATATATTTGTTTTTCTCCATAGTAAAAATAATAGAAAAGTGATAAAATATCTATTTTCAAAAAATTGTTGGGACTACTATATTGTTCCATAAAATAAGTCTTCGTAACACATCATGAAAATGATAGATGATTAGTGGAAGTACTAAAATATAATACACAATCCATACTCAAAAAATAATTTCAATGAAACTAATATAAACTGGGCTTAGATATATTTATTTTTCATATACAAATAATATTCTATTTTTATATTCAAATTTATTCCTTCATGAAACATCAAATTCCATATTTCACTAATTATTTTTATAATATCATTTCAATATAACTTGATCATATTTGATGTGTTATTTAATGGATATGACATTCTATTCCATTTCAAAAACTATAAAAATCCCATAATGATTTTATTTATCCAAATTCATTCCATCATATTGGATTTATAAAATTTTCCATAATTTTATTAAAAAAATTAATATTAATTCGTAAGTGAAGGCTATTGTTTTAATAAAATTCAAAAAACAGGAAGCTGTTGATCCCATCAAAACATAAAATATAAATATAAAGAAATATACAATTTTCATGTTGTTAAATGGTTATCCAAAACAGACCATCTATTTATGTAAGATTTAAAAAAAATCATATCTCCAAATCAATATCTTGTTGAAAAAAATCATCATATGGTCCATGTAAATGTTAGAACCCCGTCATAGGAAACTGAACTCGGTACTCCATGAATTCTGCCCATAACCTCAATATATGTAAGGGAATAATGAGAAGTATGAAAATAATTTCTAATAAGAATAAATTGTTATGAAGTTAAATTCAGATCTCCTACAAACCAAATATCATTATATCATTTAGGAATTTTGGGATGTCTGATGACAAGAGCCATTATGATTTTTCTTATTTAGATTCTTGTATGGGTAATAGTTATAACATATCCTTAGTCTTTATTATCTTGTCCATAAATTAAAAACATTCCCCAAACTATGATATATACCCTACACTATCTCCCTTTATATTTTATAACCATATTTACTCATTCAAATATATATACATATTCATTATTCTAGGATAAATAGTAGTTGGAAAACTAAACGCTTCTTCTAATAGCGCTTTCTTCAATCACGAATCTATGGAAACCGTAGATGTTTCTTATAACATATCCTTCTATTACAATAATTATCAAATAAGTGATGGTTTCTAATCATATTTTCTATCTATATATCTCTCTTATTTACCTCTTACATATTCAATTAGATAGATGGTTAAATCCACATTTGAATAATTAAATATTTCTCCCCTTCCTTCATGATTTCTAATCAATCATTTTTCTATCTAAATATATTGGATATTTTACGACCTTAATCTTGGGAAATATTTCATGATTTCTTTGACGTAGATCATATACCCCCTTTTTTCTTCTAGGTATGGTAAGTAATATATTAGTAAAAATCATTGATCAACAACAAATATTTTATTTGGTGAATATTTTAATCTTTCTTAATGAATATATAAATTAAAAATATAGGATTATTATATATATCACATTTTTAAAGATAATTATATAGACTTTATATCTTACATCCAAATAAAACCATACAATCAAAATAATTATCTGAATAACTTTCATCACGGATAATTAATTTTGGTGAGGTAGAAGATATAACATTTTCATTATGAATTAGTAAGCATCCCAATCCCTTTATCAATGTATCACTATTGATCACAAACCCTTCTAAACTACATGGTAGTGTAAGAATAGGATGGATAAAAAACATTATCATTGGATATTTTTAATTTTACCCACATTAATATATCATATTGAAAATATCTCCATTCTTATAAAACATGCTGAGTTCATTAGATTGGAAGGAGGTTTTTTTCAAATTTTTTTTATAATATTGGGCCAAACCAAGAATTGTATTTACTCATTAAAAACAAACTTCTAGTATAATGGAAAATTAATTTTTTATTTTATGGATCTATTGATATAAACAATATTGATATTATGTGACGAAAAAATAGACTTCTTATAGAAAAAAATCACAGTTTTTGATTTCATTCATAAAACATCTCTTTCTTTCGTAGGGTTTTAAATATAATCCTACTATGATATTTATTCTCATAAAAAATCATAATAAATATAAATATATTATATATAATTTCTATTGAAAAAATATAAGTATAATCTCTAATTACACTATTCAATATTTCCATAATTATAATTTGTGAATTATTAAGAAAATATACATCGCTATAAGTTGATAATTTCCATACCACATAAGGAAATCATTCATGGGTATCTCTTCACCTTTTTACAATAAAATTATAGTATAATAATAAATGATAAGTCATTTATAAATGTATATCACCTTATAATTGAGATAAAAAAGGATCAATGTGTGGTATAAAATACATATTCTTGTTTTTTATCTTGAATTAATATCAATAATCAATAAACTACCACTTTGATCCATCATTCATTATAAAAAATAATAGGTTATCCCCATGGTGAGGAACATGGATTAATTAATACCTTAAAAATATTATCTTGGAGACATTCTTCAATTGTAGTAACTCAATCTATGACAATCATCATTGAGACATTAAAATTTGTGTAGAAGTTGGCATAAATTCAGTTGAGAACTCAACTTCAGGATTTGGAGGTACCCAAGGAATATCATTATGAAATATATCATCAATATCATTTATAAAGGGTATATTTTTCATTTAGTTTTTTCACAACACATTTGATATAAACACCACTTTTTTAAATATATTTTTACCCATTTATTATATTTGTTTTCCATTATAATTTAATATTTATCATTACACAGATAGATTATCATATGTTGGATTGGAATATAAAACATGAATTCCAATCCACAAAAATTATTGGATGATTTCTATAAATAAATATAATCCATAATTAAGGTAGCATCCAACTCTACAAGTGGTAGGATAACTATATATTCTGGTGGCACATATCAATAAACTACAATCGGATATTACATATAGTCATGACATACAATCATATTATAATTAGGTGTTTTCACTAATAATTAAAAATCAAATAGTGTTGTAAAATATTTTAGAAACCCATTACCCACCTCAACATCATTAATATATTAATAATTCCTTATAATAACCAACATTGTCAGCATGAACATCATGCATCATTTGATTAAAGGGAGTAATATATTAAAATCATTCCCTTGATTTCTATAACATGGAACTATAAATTTATCCATGGTCATCCATGATTATAATTTATTATAATCCATCACAATGTATCATAAATAAATTTTGAATTAACTCAATAATATATCCCATGAGTGTCAAACATGGTTCACCATAAGGGTACTATAAAATTCCACTATAATGATATTCAATATATGCTCATCCTAATATTTTTGGGTTATTACCCCAAGATTCTTATGTTTAAAACCCATATACAATTATAATATCCAAATAGTCATGTTTTTATTTGAAAATAATAGAAAATTATATTCCATAAGAAATAATGTTATCTAATACATATGATTATCTTTATGTATCAAAATATTGTTTCTTGTCCTCATTTCAAAGGGGAACTAAACTATTCTCAGAAACATCTTATAGAGACTTATATATTTCATAAATAATTATTAAAATATTACCTAATGATATACCATGAATAATTTTATGATCCATATCATAATTTTATAGGTTTTGTGTATCTGTAAAAAAATATAAATAAATACATGTTCATAAAAGATCTATATCAAATCTGACTAATTTATTCATAACCATCACCATTTCGAGATTTATAGAATATAATTTATTACATGATTACATTGTGAAAAAAGACCTAATAAACGGTGAAATCATCTGTTACTGAAAAATAAATAAGGTATAAATTGATGATAACATAAATATAAAAAAATAACAAGGTTAATGAAACTAGATGATGGAAAATGAATAAGATTACATTAATTCTTTAAATACTAATATCAATTAATTGTACAAATCATAGATCTTTAAATCACATGATTCATAAATGAATAAAGAAATATGATCCATGTGATTAAAATTAATGGCATAAGATATAAGATTGTGGAATACATGTAAAAAATATAAAATAGTTTCCTTGGAAAAGTCCCACTCCATAAACATTCATAGTTTATTGGGTTCACTCCACATTCCATCATATCCATTTTTCTAGTTTCACTCCTAGGAATATCATAGTAAAAAGAGCCTCAAACTAAAATTGGTTCACTTCGCTTTCTTATCCTTATTTTCTCATGAGATATCCATATTGTCCCAATGAATAAGATAGAAATATAATTACTAGGAAAACTATGACATAATAAAAATCAAACATATGTGTTCTAGTTTATCCTAAACCATTAATAATTTCATAAATTTTAGAAAAGATCCATGTTTTCTAAATATTTCATCATCTTATCATAGAATAACTTGTGTTAATGAAACATGTTTCATAAATGATTACTAATAAATTAATAAATAGTATGGAATCAAATGAGATTTGGAAAATAATTCTTAGAACATCATTATCATAATCTAAAAAATAATAATTAACTTGGAACATATAATTTTCTCATATAATGATTAAATCATTTTTAACAACAATAAATTTTATCAGAGATATCAATTCCTTTAAAGGATCATAATATAATTTCATGATTTAGAGAACTTTTCCACACTGAAATAAATAAATTAAAATATAAACGTTTCTCAATTATGATTGTTTTTTTGTATTAATATAACCATGTATCCATCTAATGGAAGCATCAATTATTTAATCAGTCCTAATGCATGGAAAATATATCAATTTCATATACATTAAAACTATTATACCATGACAATATTAATTTAAAATTAAAATGTACCACAATTAGAAATTCGAATTATGATTCATTTTAAATAATTTTTATAAATTATATCAGTTGTATTATTTTATTAAAACAAATTAATTAAAATATAAATAAATAAATTAAATTTTTGGAATTCCTTGATATGGAAGCCAGTGATTTTTTTACTAAAGAGGAAAAAATGTTTGCTTTCCATAAGTGAATATTTTTTTGTAACATTACAAGTAATTATATTATAATATTTATTTATATTTATTAATATTTATGAATTATTTTTACCTAAAATGGACTCTATGTTTTATTGAGTGACTTAAACAAAATACTGGGTTTTTCAGAAATCCTATATTAATCATAAGAATGAGTAATAACGAAAAATAATATATTATTAATATTATTATTTAATATGGTAGTCATCACCTAAATGTTATAATAGTGAGAATTATCATTTATAATTGAATTATGAAAATATTTTTTTTACAAATTATAATATAAAGATTCATTTGTTATCAATTTACCTTGATATGAAACTATAACAAAATTCCATAAAAAAGATGTATTTTTTTGAGAAAAGTATTTAAATGATAATAATGGTTTTTTAAATAATCTAATCACAATTTTTGTATTATATTAATGAAAAAAATCAATATAATGTTCAAAAGTCATTCTATTTATTTTTTAGACATTACCTAAGACAAAATTCAAATTTTCAAAAAAACAGAGAATTTTTCTAAAAATGTAGTGTTGGAGTATTTTGATGGTGAAACGATTAAATATGTAGTTTTCTAAACTCTTATATTTTATATATTACAAAATAAAATTATTTTATTAAATCTAGATTTTATAATTTACATTGTCTTTATTTTATTAGTTTCTAATAAAATGCACATTGTTAATAAAGAGTGAAAAATAATTCATTTTTATTCAAAACTACATTTTTGTCTAATTTATTTATATTGAAAGATTTTCCTTTAATTTTATTAATTTTTATTTAAATACTTTTTCTCCATTTAATAAAAATTTTCTAATTAAAATCAATTTCATAATTAAATTGGATAGAAAAACATTGTGATCTGTTGAACGATTTACATAAAAAACTTCTTTTCTAATTTTTTAAATGTGATTATAGTTAAATTATTTTCTTCAAAATATCTATTTCGAATTTGGAAAAGTGGATTACATATTTTTAATCAAAATCATCAAATAAATTAAAGTGTTACGTTCTATTTTTGAATATTATGAATAGTATATTTAGTAATTATTTTTCTTACCATGGATAATGGTTAATAATGTTACTATGGTAAAAATAATAATATAACAATACAAAAGTACCCTAAAATAAGTCCAAATATAATCAGATTAATGTATTCTAACCATTATAACCCTTGGGTCTATTTTTTGACCACACCAATCCACATAGATGACTTTAATACATCTATAATATTATATTAAATAGATAAAATATTTTTACACCTTTATCATTTTAAATAATAATGTATTTTAATATTGAGATATATCAGGGTTATATTTAACGAAAAATAGTATTTAGAAATATAAATATATGACCTACATCATTTTAATTTGTTTAATATTTTTTTGAGATAAAATAATTAGTTTAATTATTACACAATGGTGATGTTGTAATAGATTTATTATATAATGAATGTGATAATATGAATTAACAATATTAAATAATAATAATTTGAAATATTTGAATCCATAAACATATATTTTGGATTATTATGACATGTTAGGATTTATGTAATTGAGTTTTCTTTATAGAATCATGTTCTTATGCATTTATTTAATTGTATTGAATTGTGTCAAAATTAACATAATTCCTACCTTAAAATATAAAATATTTAATGAAATGAAATAAAATTTAAAATATATATTATTTGGAAAAAACATTCTGATACCACACAAAATTTCAATAATTACTCATTAATTGGTAAATTTTTTTGATTTGGTAATTATTTTATTTAATAAATGGTAAATAACAAGATATCATCGAATGATTGAAAGGTGTTAAATAAGGGTTAATAAATAAGATTTTAAAAAATATTAAAAATAGATAAAATTTTAATTTTTTTATTTTTATTTGACCACTAATGTTCTGATCTTGAAAATAAATTATTTCTGTTCCATTTGGAAGATAGTTTTAATTTATATTGATTTAAATGTTTAAATAATATCATGACTACCCATCAAATCTCCTATAAAAAGACACTCATTCGTATCTATTAATCAAATGTTAAATGCCATTAGCTTCTACTAATATCTACACAATAACCCTTCTTATTGCACCTCCACACATTCATGAGTCTGTATATTTGGAAGAACATCATTCGTAGAGATGACAAGGGGTTATGAAAGATGATTGTATGAAGGAAATTTAGTGTTTTATTTATCAATTTCTATTTTATTTCTTCTTACAAAACCATAAAAAAATATTCACCCATGATGAAATAATAACTCCATTATCCTAAATATACTGATATGTTATTATGATAATATAATAACCTAAATCCATCTCTAATTCTATTAAATGGGAATATAATTAATTGCATGAGTGTACGTATGAACATTACCCTCTAAGAACCGGTCAAATTCATTTTCGATAACCATATGTAAATATTGGTCATAATGATGAAAATAATTATTTACAATTAGGTTAATTAAATATTTAACATTATTAGATTATACAATACTAAATACTTTCATAATATTCATGTACATAAAAATGATAATGTCGTTCGTGCATGCGTGTGAACTATCACCACCACGAAGAGATGTGAATCATTTTTAATCACCACGTGTCAGATAATATATATAAGTATGTATTAATTAATAATATGATATTGATGATTTATGTCCATTCTTTAAAGATAATCATGTTCTTACCATATTTATATAATGATCAATGAAAATTAGAAACATTACTCAAGAATACATATGACCAACCGTCTCCTTGATTATAACATTTTTCATTATTCCTACCATTAATGATTGGTTGGATTTAATAATTAACATTTCTGTAAAAAAAAAATTTTTGCCAATAATTTCATTCGTGAGATGATGGAATTATGGCCACATAGACTGTTGACATTAATCCATGTTCATTTTGGACTCATGTGCCGAATATCAAATAAATGTTTGATATAATCATAATTGATTGTGTAATTATAATAACTTACATATAAAAAATATTAAAGGAATATTAAACATGAAAATTGTTATCAATAAATTATAAATTAACATATTTTTATTATATAGGAATGTACATATTCAATTTGAAGAGTTGGACTCAACGTAGGGACTTCATCTCAAATTCCATTAATTGATGAGTTTCAAGATAGTAAAAACCATAATTCTTTTATAAGGTGTATATAAAACCACTAAGATATTAAATATCCTTATATTAGCTATTGTAATGTTATTTAACATTATGGTAGATTCATATTTTAGTGTAGATTAATATTTAAATGATATATGAAGTATGAGACCACTTGAACATTTAAGGATTTAATTATCAAATATTATTCATCATGATAGTTATTTACATATTTATGTTTATGGACATAAAATGATTATATTGGGAATTTTATGTCTATATTTAATTTCATTCAGTTTTTTCATAAGGAATATTTCCATATGAGGTGTTTTAATTTCTTTTCCAAATGGTAAAAGAAATAATTTTCATGAATGCGGTGACAACGAAATATCTGTCACCATAACATTTATATGTATTTTCAATCATCTATATAAATTAATGTCTTTAAAAAGGAAAATATTTACTCATTCCTTTTTTTGGTATCATGTTTTTGAAAAGGGTTTCATAAATCAAAATGTTATTTTTTATATGAAAATGATTTCAAAATGGTATCATATCTTATTTTAAAATGTGTTTTATGATATAAATGTTTTTTTATGAGATAGTACATGAGGATTATATGAAACATATTTCATTTCCAAAAACCTCATTATGAAATGGTGCTTGCTGAAAATTATATTCCATTAGATGATAAGAGTTAGAAATGGTCATAGTGGTAGGAAATTTAATGGAAAACAACTAATAATTTGGGAGCTATGCCAAAAAAATGTTCAATGATTGGTAAAATACATTATGGAGAATATATGTCAGGATAAGGAAAATGTTACTGGTGGGATACGTTTGGTCACAAGGTGTGTGACTACAAGAAAAGGGTCCTAAACAGTCCAAAAATGAGATAACATATAAAAATTATATAGTATCATGGTTTAGGGTCAATGAGTTGGTATGTTATGAAGATATGTGATTGATGATAATTACAATGGGGGAAGTCATTATGATCAGAAGAAAAATGAATTGGGAAAATGTTTGTCTACTATTTTTGTTGATATTGTTTCATCTAATTATGTGATGGATTCCCTTGAGAGCCTAGAAATTTTCAAAGGGTGATAAAATGTTAATCATTTTAGACATGCTATTGGACATTTTATGAGATGTGATAATCTATGATTATATTCCTTTGTAGTAGATTAATTGTGGGGTAATGTCTATGTATGGTTTTTCAAATACTGATTTATGAATTTAATATTGGACATCTATCTTAATATATTCATATCCATTATGAATTTTTTTACATTCATTTATTATGGTTATTTATATGGACATAGATAATATTTCTAAGAATATTATGATGATGAAATTATTATTATAAAATTGAAATACATTAACTAATATGTTTATTTTTTTTCCTATTCATGTATTTAAATGAATTCATTAACTCTGTCAAATGTAAATTTGAAAAAAAGGTTAAGAATTTACATTTTTCAAATTTTTTTGACTGTTAACATATTTATGTTTTTTTGATGGATAACATTCCAAATACTATGTTCTATATCAATAATTATCAGTATTAGGAGTTTGTTTTATCAACCATGGCCATGTTTTCATGTAAATAACCCTTGTATATAATATTTCAATTTTACTTTTAACCATTATATTGATTAATTTAAATTTGAGGCATAAATGAATCTTTTTAATATATGGGACTTCAACAAAGTAATTTTTAAAAGTAAAACCATAGTTATGAAGCCCAAATTTAAAATTACAATGATTCAATATCAAAAAAAAGAGAAGGATATAACATTCCTCGTGATTATAAAAAAATACTATCTAATATTTATCATTATTTATTAATTTTATTTTATAATCAAGGGACTCTATGTTCAATAGGATACTCGACATGCATCAATGGGTTTTTTAAAAATATTATGTTTCAAAAAAGACTGATTAATACCAAAAAATAATATATTTTTAAATTTATTATTTAATATGGTCGCCATCACCGAGCCATTATAAGGAGGGAATTAAAATTGATTACAGAATTATGAAAATATCAGTTACACATGATTATATAATTATTTATTGGTGATAAAAGTAACATGAAATGAAACTGAAAACCAGTTGAATATAAAAGATTTAATTTTATGAAAATATATTTAAATGTGAATTATTGTGTCTATAAAATAATAAAATCACACTTTTTTATTATATTAAATAAATATATTTTTTATATAATGTTTAAATATAATCCTATGTATTTTATAGACATGATATAACACCAAATTCTATTTTACGGATAAAAGAATTTTTTTCCAATTTTTTTTATGAATTTTATTAGAAAACCTATTTTTAAACAAATTATAACAATTTTATATGTTTTATTTAAAGAAATCTACTTCTTATTTGGAATGAGGGAATTAAAATCTAATTTGGTACTTTTTTTGAGATAAAATTCATATTTTAATGAAGAGTGAAAAATAAAATATTGGAATTCAAAACTACCTTTTCCTATAATTATTTTATATTTTAAGATTATCATTATAATTTGTTATCTAGTATTGATAAATAATTTATATATAATTATATAACAATTTGTACATGGGAATCAATTTCACAATGAAATTCAATATAAACACTCTTTGACCTTTCGATCATTTTACATAAAAAACATTTTTTTGAATTCCGTCAACATGATTAATTTATAATTAATTATCTCTGATTCTATTTTTTTAAAATGAAAAAATTTAGTCATTAATTTTATTCAAAATGTATAAATTATGTGTATAATTCACATTTGGACATTATGAATAGTAAGTTTAGTAATTATTTTTATTACAATGGTTAAAGGTAAATTGGGTATTTAATGTAATAATTAAATTATAATAATATAAAACTAAAATAAAATTTTTCATAATTTAATTATTAAATTGATTAATAAACATTACAATATTTTGGTCAAATGTAGGACCACATGATCCACATGAATGTGTTTAATTTATTTATAATATAATACATTATGAATATACATTTTTGTTACATTTTTTTTAAATGTATTGCATTATAATATGAATTAATACATTGTATCTCTTTGACTAAAAATATTAATTATAAGTCAACAGAAATTACCTATATCCTAGTAATGTAATTATTATTTTTAGGAATTAAATAATTATATTTAATATTGACATAAAGATGATGTAGTTTTAAATTTATTAAATAAATAATCATATAAGTGATATTAATAATATGAAACCAATACAATCTGAAATATTTGATGCCATAAAAAATTTCGATTACAATGTCATCGTAGTATTGATTTTATGTAGTTTTCTAGAATGAATCATTTTGTTATTATGTTTTAAGAATTTCATGTAATTCATTGTTTCAAATTGACAAACATTAAACTTTAAAATATAAAATAATAAGTTAAATAATATAAATTTTATAAAAAATTTTTATTTAGAAAAAAATATAGATTACTATAAAAATTTCAATAATGACTCATTAATTTTTCATTTGGCATGATTTGGTGATTTTTTAACCCCTAAATTATAAATAACATGGTATCACAAAATGATATCAAAAGAAAAAAATTGGATAAAACAAAATGATAAAGATTAAAAAAATATTAAAAAATAGTTTAAATTTAATTTGATATACTGGATTGTACCCAAAATTATCTAATCATATAGATAAATTTTATTCATACCATTTTCAATATAAATTTAATTTATATTGATTTAATACATTTAATAATTCCACAATTCCCCTCCCCATTCCAATTAAAAGGAACCCATTTCTCTATTAAACATGCTATAAAAACCATTTGGTTCATCAAAACACTTCTTAAAACCTTTCCCAGAATTCCAACCCAAATTCATAAGTCCAAATATTTGTCATTACACCATTCTTAGAGGAATTAAGTTATTATGAAATGTGATCCTCTGATGGAAAGGTAATGATTTTATTTACATGTTATTATATTATTAATTCTTCCACAAAAATCGAATATTATTCATCTATGATGAAATAATTGATATAGTGTCCTTAATATAATTATATTTTTTTATGTTAATATCATCATATAAATCTATATACAATACCATTAAATGGGAATAAATTAATTGTTCGTGCGTACATGTGAACTATCACCTCCCTAAAACAATATAATTAATTTTCAATAACCATCCCTAAAGACGAGTCAGAATTATGGAATTGATTCTTTTATATGATTTTTAAGTCATATTTTTCATTATAATTTAATAATATATCAATTATATTCCTACTTTCCTTGAACATAAAAATGATAAAATCGTGAAATCATATGTGTGTAGTATCACCGCCAAGATGCATTGTGATTCATTTTTAATGACCATATCAAGTAATGGATCAGACCCTCCTAGTCGATTAATTTTCTTATTCTAGTGTTCATGGTTCCTTGGATCCCATCTGTATGTCGTGAGGGTGGATGTTTTGGTGGAAGGGTGTTATCATGGTGTCACCCATCAGTGTCGCCAATCAATGTGTCCCCTATCAGTGAGTCCCCGATCAGAGCCACGGGGTTTTCCGGGTTCTCTTCACCAGTTTTTCCAAAACATAATTTTTATAGATTTATATCCTTTTAAATTTGTTTAAGGATGTTTTATACCCATATAAAATATTTTAAATTCACTAAGAGTGTGGTGACCCTCAGACATAAATTGTGTTTCACTATTACATGCTTTCATATGCTTATTGGAAATCCTTTAATGCATAGCTGTTATGGACTCCTCTTCTTTGAGAATTATTAAATGTCAATTTATTCAATCCAATTTTACCATCCAACCATGTTTTGAAACCAAAATCCCCCTTTAAAGCTGTTTATTATTTCAAATCTAGTAACTCCACGATCTCAGCATATATCACAAGGGAATTATTTATTCTTCTTGGCCTTTCCTTTTTTCCTTTATATAATTTTCTTGGGGTCCCCCTTCCAATAGCTAATGGTATACCTTTTCTGGTGCCTTTCCTAATCACTGTTTGAGTCCCCTGAGTACCTCCCCTACAAGTCATGCATCCCTAGTTCCTGGTGTGAGGATAAAAACATTGATCGTTGATCATCCAAGCAGGGTACTTCCTTCATCTCTATTTAGTGTGTTTGATGCGGGGTGGGTATGATAATGTTCCTATCAGTATGAATGAAAACAAAACATACAAAAGATAATAAATTTTTTTTCATTATTAAGTGGTGTGTTTGATAACGATGATGTACACTTTTATCTTTTCATATATGTTTTGAATTTTATGGTCTAATGTCCAATGAAAATCATGGCTGTTATTGGTCCTTTCTTGCGCACTAATGCACTTATGTTTTTGGGAAAATCTTTTGATTGATCAGATGTAACATGGAAACAAGTTAATTAAAAAAACACATTAGATTAAATGGATTCCAATAGATTATGAATCTGTGTGTGGTCACCCGACTTAACCAAAAATAAAGGCTATACTAAATGAGTGTCAGGTTTAAATCTAAAAACCCCATTGCTCTGTTCTGATAATGTTATTAATCTTCTTCTATACCCTTATGAGGTAATGTGGATGGGGATGGGATCCCTTGGTTTGAAATTGTGAGTTGTGGATCTAATTCCGTTTGGGGATGTTTTTTGTGTATTTGATTGCGTCAAGTACATTGAGGGATCGCACAGATCCCATAGTGGTTGTGACAATACAAGGGAACTGAGGGTGAATTATTAATTTTCTATATGGATATTTTACCGTCCTTTTCATGTGGCTATTCCTGTTAGATTCCTAGTATTGGAGAATTATTTAAAATGAGACCAATTGAATTTGATAACAAGAATGTGTTCAATGGGGAATTGGATTCTGTGAATGTGTTGTGACTTTGTTGTGGTTGTTTTGATATTTATGGAGGAATAGTAACAATGGTATCTGTGTATAGTCTAGTTTTGGAACCCCTATGTTGGGATGTGTAATTTTTTACCTATATGTATAAATTAGTTCTTTTTTTTATTCGCTCCCAACCCAAGATGAGAACCTAGTGCCGAACACACCCATTTCATATGTGAGGGAGTTTTTCCCAACCCTCATATGTGGTGTTGGTTATTTTCTCATTTTCTACTCCCTTTCCTGTGTATCCCACGACTCATTGGGCAGGTTGTGAAGGCATGAGGTCTATTATAGACCATGATTCGTTGGACCGGGTATGTTTTGGTAGTTATCCCATGTGTGTGTGGACTGGTTGTCTCCCAAGTGTCTTCGATAAGAGGCCTAGGCGTCATTGGGCGTGGCAGTAGTTGTTATGTCCTGATTGTCTTCGTGCGTGGAAAAGTTGTTATAGCCCAGGTGTAAGTGGGAGTGGTTATGTGTGGTTGTTGTGGCACATGTGTTTGCGTGAGATATGTGTGGTTGTGGTATCCCATGTGTGTGTGGGCTTGATATTGCTGTGGGACTATGGTGAGAATGGAGGGAAAGGCTAGACATATAGGATGTCATCATTAACAATTGGGAAATTGGTGCAGGGTACCCAAACAACTATGTGTTATCACTATAACATTACATGACTCCCATTATTTGGGGAGACTTCCTTGGTGAGTTTTGGGTGGATAGTTTCTGTGCTAGGTGAATTGGTTATCTTTTTTTCTCACAGGACATTAGAATTCCCCCCCTACATTTTCACAAGTGGTTATGGTTTTCCATATTGAGTGTACCTATATACTCACCCAAAATATATAAAATTTCTTGCAGTTTTCCTGGAGGTCATCGGGGACCATTTCAGACCCTTTTAGCTGAGACGCCGAGACCATTGAAGTTTCTTTTATTTTCATTTGGTACATCCCATTGTAGTTTTCTTGTATATTGTGGCTCTAATTATTAGAACATTCATATGTGACTGGATTGTGTTGGATTTTCTTATACATCTAGTTTTGGTTTTGTTTGTGATTTTCTATCTTATCTCTTGATCCTAATAAATAAAAGAGTAATAATTTCCATAATACATGTGATTCTATAGCCTTGGTGTTACTCACCATTTTAGGGCCTAGTGAAGGTAGGACTCGATGGTCATTAGGTATCATTCAACTTGTGGAAGGAAGGGTGTTAGTTTTTTATCACTTCCTTCATCATGATGAAGGCGGGTCATTGCAGAATTGTATCAAAGGCCAAGAGGTTGAGAGATAGTACATAGTTCGGAGTTAGGCACAGTGAGGATTCCATGGGATCATAGGGAAAAAATGTTCAGTAATCCGGGAACATGAAATAGTTCAGGGATGATTTCCTAGGACATGGGATTTTAGGGCCCCCCAGATTCGATGCAAGGACTCTGGACCTACCGACCAACCATGTGAGGCTACACTGATTATAGGGTAGAGAACCTTGGAAATGTACATGAAACATAATGACTTGTTTTCTTCCATGTATTTGATATTTTAGGAATTTAAAATAAAAAAAAGGTCTATGAAATTTTTTTTATTGCAATCTTAATAACAACTTGGGCATAGGAATTACATGTTAACATTGAAACTATTGCACCATGATGGTGATCATCGGTAGTGTGGGTAATAGAGGCCGAAGGGGATGATTTGGATTCTCGAATGAGGGATGATCGACAGGATGACGACAACCAATGGTAGAATATGCTTCACAACATTTAGCTGCAGACCATCGGGATGTACGATGGCAACGTCTCGGACATGGAGACTGATAGCTAGCACGAGGAGCCTGTGATAGATTTCTGCTTGATGCATGATCCGATGGAGTACTGGTTTCATCTAGCTGTATACTAGATGCGTGGAGCGGTCCATTCGTGGTAGACTGATCTACATGGGAAGTAGTGGGAGTCTGATGTTTCGTGTACTGACATCGAGAGGGAATTCAGAGAGGAATTCCTCTCTTCTATGATGAATGTAGAGAAGTGGTAAGAGTAACTTCACCTTCAGCAGGGAGCATGTCTATGAAAGAGTTGAGAATCATGTTTAACGTTCTCATTCTCTTTTCTCCATACCTCTATCCAGATGAGGAGTTTCGGGCAAGATGTTAAGGGGAGGCACTCTGACCTTATCTTTTGTATGTTTTTACTCCATTCACTCTATCGTCATATGTGGAGGTCTAGAAGAACACTGATGTGGTATATAGGATACACACACCGGTAGGTATGACACAATAGAGGAGCTAGTTGTTCTCATAAAATGGGAAGGCCATCAGCCGAAATCCTCTAACATTATGGACTTCCAGGTTTTGGAAAGTGGGGAGCATGCCCCCAATAGTCCCATTTTTGATCTCACAGTCCTCGACCATTCATTACGGGCCCAGGACCAAGATGATTCAACTAAGGTAGTCATGTGAACATTATGAATCTATGCATGGACTGAGTTCAGTATAGTGGGGATGGCTAGTTTCTAGGACAATCTCAAGAGCTTCAATTTCCAACTATCCCTTTTAACAGCAGCAGCGGGGACAGCGATCTCCCGCTCCTCTGAGAGCAGATTTTCTAAGAGGAGGATGACCTCAGGGTGCTCCTCCGGGACCTATACTTGGGCATTTTCCGGGAGGAGGATGGTAGTAGAGGGGTAGAGGAGCTATGCATGGGAAGTTTCACACTATAGAGCCAGTTGTTCCAGAAGCGCCAGCTGTAGTTCGAGGATAGATCAACGTCATTATAACTCTTTCACGAGCCATGTTTGAGTTAGGATATTTGAACTCCTTGTTTGCAGCAATTCATTCCCATGCTCTCGGTATAGATGCATAGAGACATTCTATACCTCTAGTTTTGAGTAAGCTAATTGGAGGTCAGACCTGATTGTCTTATGTCTTCCGGGGGTGCACACTGATTCTTGGGGTGAATCAATTTAGTGGGGATCTCCTTCTGCTGCAAATGAAGATATGCGATGTCATCCTTGGTATGGACTACTTTTTTTCTACGCATGTTATTATCTATTGGTTCCGGTGAAGAGTCATGTTTTCTGATGATGATAACTAGCTTGTGGATTCTTTTATAAAACAGAGTTTTCATGTGGGGAGATGGTTTGTGGAGTCACTTAATTCTATGTTTGCTGAGATTTCAGCAGAATCAATGGATTCCGAGATGGTGGATGTCCCGAGAGTTGTCAGAGAGTTCCTAGATGTTTTTCCCAAGGTGGTTGGGACTCTACCCCCTTGAAGTGATGATGAGTTCAGGATGGACTTACAACCCGATGTCAATTAGATTTTGATGGATCATTATCGGAAGGTGCCTTCTATGTTTCGAGAGTTATATATTACGATTGACGATATAATGATGAAGGATTTTGTTCGACCAAGTGTGTATCCATTGGGAGTTCCAGTCTTATGTCGAAGAAGGAATATACTGGTCTCAGGAAATGCAAAGACAACTGGATACCGAATCTGGTAATGGTCATGAACTGTTACCCTCTATTAAGGATAGGAGATTTATTTGAACAACTGAGGGGAGTATGTTGGTTCTCTAAGATCGATCTATAGTCTGGGTATCTGTCATGACCCCCTCCCACTAAAGAGGCCCCTACTGAGTTGGAAATGGTGAAAGGGAGATAATTACCCCCGAGTCCCGCCTCCAGTAGGCCCCAGGGTGTTGACTAGCACCAAGGGTATGATCTTTCACAAATGTGGGAGGCATTACCCATTTTATTATTTAGGATCGAGAAAGAAGAAAATTCAACCACCAAAAAGGAAAAGAACAAGTGTATATAAATAAACCCAAACCAATCCCACATGCATGTTTAAACAATTTAATAACAAGGTACCAGAAAAAGAAATCTCAAAAGTACAATACCAAAAGAAAAAAAGAGTACAGAAAATGCAACAACTCCAACTGTCCGACTAGTAGGGTCCGGCACGACCCTGGTAGTCCTCCTGGAAACCTGAAAGTAAAGGTAGGGTGCGCATACAATTATAATCAGTAGGTAAGCCTAAAGCTCTCGTGAACAAGTGGGGAGACATCCTAATGTCCCGTGAGAACAACAGAAGAAACCTTGCAAGGAAATCTATCCACCCATCCTTACCAGCCACACTCTCCAAAAACACAATCAGAAAAGGTAGTAGTATAAAAGAAACAAGAGTATTGGGTACCCCACTCCATTTACCATTAGTTAGCTTCTCTTCCTAACGGAGAACGTCCTGATTTGGACACACTCTCCCCGCCCGCACACACATGTGCCTCACAACCACATATCCTGCCCGCACACACCTGGGCCTCATCCCGAAGATTCTTGGGAAACAGTAAAAACTACCTAAAGAATCTTGGGCTAGAACCACCGCAATCAAAACCTAACTTATGGGTATTTGGTGTAAGGCCGCCTCAAGCCATCATATCCTAGGGAAGGAGCAGTAAGGAGCTAGTATCTAAGGGGAAAACACCCTCTCCCATGAAATGGGAGTGTTCATCTCTAAGTGATCAACATGGGTGGGGTGCGATAAAGCACAAAGATATATATATATATATATATATATATATATATAACACTCATCCCAACCAATGGCTTCTAAATAGAGAAACTGACCACGTGCCTTGGCACTGCTACCACGAAGTATTCATACAACAAACAACCCCAACCCCATTTAGGTTTTCACGTTTTAGTAGAATTAGTTTATTTGTTCCTTAACTACTGGGCAACTATCCACCACCAACCACATAGATCCTTCATTAAACATATCCCTGTCATCCACAAATCAAGTTAGGAAAACAGAAGCGTCACAAAAAATTCCTTCTTATTAACCATACAACCCCATTAATTGTTATTATAATTTCATTTCCACGCCCCACCATTCATTAACTCTTACACATTTATTTATTATTCACAACCATAGTCCGTTCACGTCGAATCCCATCCCTACAGCCCCGTTGCCAACTGCCATAACCACAACTTCACCTTACATCATTATCCCTTTAATACCATTTATCGTAGCCCCGCTGCCCACCCGATCCACAACAACCCACAGAACATGGTTCGTGCCACATCATCTCCCCTTTAACATCATTTTCTGTATCCCTGTTTCCTGTTCTATTCGTAAAAACCCATGATTCACCCCTTCCATTCACACAACAATAACCAAGCCAAAACCCACATGTTCATTATTCCATTTTTTTAATCGGGGTGATCACACAAGGGTTCAAGATTTTAAACAGCCAACTTTACATGATTAATCAATTTTCACATTCCACAAGGTTTCCATCCACAAAACGGTATAGAATGATAGGGAAACATTTAATTGCACAAGAAAAGACCCCCAACGACTGTGATTTTTAGTAGGCATAATCCTATTCAATTGACAACATATCAATAGGATAAACACTGATAAACATAACACCATCCCCATCCCCATTCATTAACCAGTTATTATCTTTGTTTAATTGTTCAAATGTTTCTCATGAAAACAAGATGATACCCACCCTGCATGATGCACAAATTAGAGAGACGAAGGTAGGATTCCTACCTCAACAGGTTCCAATCGCAACGCTCCCCCAGATCAACCTTAGAAGACGTCTATCAGCGTCCATCACTTATGTCGGGTCTATGAAAAACCACCCCGGGTGGAATTTAGAAAAGAATGGCCAAAGGAAATACAATGGATCCAAGATCGGAAGTTCCGCCTCGTCGTTACGATCTCGTGGCCGCTGATGTATCATAAATCAGAGCTCAAACGAAGAAGTTTTGGAAGAAAGAGACTTCGAGTCTCTGGGGAGAACGTTTCTCAGAGGAAAGGGGAGGAGAGGGGTTAGTTGAAAAGGAGGAGGGGACCCCTCCTTTTATAGGTGAGAAAAGAAAATGTACACGGCATGTACATTATGGTATATAGCGTCTAATCTGTTATTTCACACAGTCTCCACGTGGCTTCCAACACGGCTCTGCGGCCGTTGTCTGGTCAACACACGGTTTGAGGGTAACGCATACGCGGGGAAGGACTACACGACGTGTAGTTTGGACACACGTCGTGTACCCATTTATTTCACACGGAAAATAAACAGCTCAAACACAGCACACGGCCGTTGACTGGTAACGTGTACGAGGGGAATGACTACACAGCGTGTTGTATTGGACACATGGTGTGCACCCATTTATTTCACACAGCAAGGACACGACCTTCAACACGGGGTATACCCGATGAGGGGGTACACGGCGTGTACCCACACTACATGGCATGTAGTTTTAAAATTCTGGAAAGTGTGGGAAAAGTCCATTTTACCATCCAAATAACTTCCTGGCCTTCCTTTTGGAAAAGGAATGGGCCGGAGGGGTCTGATCCATTACATCAAATACCTCTTAAAAAATAATCGCCCCTGAGAATTCAAAAACCAACCCAGAGGAACCCAACAAGATACCTCTTAGGGTTCTCATTATAACAGGAACCCAACCAACAACCCTAATCATATGTGTTAGGAATTTCTTCTCCTGTGTCAAGATATTATCCACATTAAGCCGCACTAACTCTCCTGCATGGGTTTAATCGCATCCTCATTAATGCGGCTGGATTAAGAATTGGGTCTTCCCACTTTCATACATTAGGATTTTCCATCTTAAACAACCACTAACACCGTACAACCCACACATTTCCCGAACACATGGTTTGGGGTAAAATTCCTTCTTCTATGTCGACATATTATATGCTTTAGGTGACAATGACTCGCCCGAATGAGATCAATTGCATCCTCATTAATGTGTCTCGATTAAGAGTCAGGTTTTTTCCTTTCCCCACACATCTAGAAAAGCTACACACTTCTAGAGAACAAGGAAACAAAATTTCTCAGAACCGACAAGCCAAGCATTCCATATATCAAAGGTACATAGTACAACATCACCAATAATCTTAGAAGAACAAGGGAAAACACAAGTCAAAACAACTCTGGGTACTGAGCGTGAATCTGGGTCTCCATCTCCCACGCGCTCTCCTTGAGGCCTACATGCATCCACAACACACGAACCAATGCAATGATTCATCCACGGAGCACCATCTCTTTACAATCCTCTATTCTGACTGGTCGTTCATAGAAGGTCGCATCGTCTCCAATATCTAACTCTCCCCAGTCGATAACGTGAGCGTCGTCATGTATGTACTGACGAAGCTGGGAGATATGGAAGACTTCATGAACCTTCTCCAACTGAGGTGGCAGGGCCATCTGATATGCCACCACACCGACTCGCCTCAGCACCTCAAAAGGTCCGATGAACCTAGGTGAGATCTTGATCCCTTTCCAAAACCTCCGCTGCCCCCGTCGAGGGGAATCCTTCAAGAACACATGATCTCCCACCTCAAACTCTAAGTGCCTCCTCCGATGATCAGCATAAGACTTCTGTCGGTCCTAGGCTTCTTTCATCCTCTCACGTACAATATGGACATTCTCTGTGGTGCTCTGCACTACCTCTAGCCCAAGAGCACCTGTCTCACCAACCTCTGCCCAGCAAATAGGTGAACGACATGGTGTTCCATAAAAATCCTCAAATTTTTCTATGTCAACAGTAGATTGGAAGCTGTTTTTGTAGGCGAACTCTACTAAAGGCAAGTGTCATACCCATGATCCTCTGAAGTCCAGAACACATGCTTGCAGCATGTCATCAAACGTCTGGATAGTCCGCTCTGTCTGCCCATCGGTATGGGGGTGGAAAGCAGTGCTAAGGCGTATCAGGGTGCCAAAAGAATGTTGTAACCCCCTCCAGGATCGTGAGGTAAACCGAGTATCCCGATCTGAGATGATAGTCTTCAGAACTCCATGAAAATGCACCACCACATCTATGTACCTCTGTGCTAAGGTACTCAGCAGGCCCGACTCCTTAATTTCTATGAAGTGAGCTGATTTCGTCTGTCGATCCACCACTTCCCAGATAGCATCATAACCACCCTAGGCTCTGGGTAGTCCTATGACTAAGTCGATTGAGGTGTCATCCCACATCCACTCGGGGACATATAAAGGATTCAACAAACCACTGGGAACACGGTGTTAAGACATCACATGATAACACACAAGGAATTTAGCCACAAAATCCGCCACTTCCCATTTCACCTCGGGCCACAAAAACTGTTCCCTCAGGCCTTGGTACGTTTTCGAAACTCCTGGATGTACCGCCAAGGCTGATCTATGGAAATCACTGAGAACTCCCTCACGCATTGTATTGGGGACAAACAACCTTACATGGAAAATAATCCGATGTTGGTTGTCCTCTGACCATCCTTTGGGAGCGTTCCCTTGATCGGCACGATCCTGCATCACATTCGCCTTGGAGTCCCCCTACTGCGACTCTTCCACCTATGGAAACAAAGAGGAATATAGCGTCATCTGAAACAAACAGCCTCTAACACCTTCTACCCTGGAATGCAAGTGAAAGGAATCCAAATCTCCCATCGCCTTCCAAGCATCAGTGGATTCATGAACAACTTCATTATGCGACATCATGCTCAGGAAATCAGTCACAATGTTTCCCTTACCTTCTAGTGTAAGAGATCTCAAAGTCATAGTCTTGGAGAAACTTGACCCATCTCCGCTGCCGTAGGTTCAGGTCACACTGGGAGAAGAAATAACGCAGGCTCTTGTGATCTGAGACGACCACAAAGCGCTCCTCAAAGAGGTAATGTCGCTACAACTTCAGTGCGAACACTACTTCTGGAAGCTCTACATCATGGGTGGCATAGTTACGCTCGTGAGGGCATAACTGCCTATACCCATAATAGAGCACTCCCTTCTTCAGCATCAGTACACACTCCAGAAAAGGCCAGAAGCATCACAAAACACATCATACAACAACCCTTCCTCTGGAAACCTATGCACGAGAGCACTGACCAACTTCTCCATTAGGTAGTCGAAGCCTTCTGACAGTTCTCCCTCCATAGGAAGACCTGGTTCTTCCTAGTCAAAGCTATCAATGGAGAAGCAACTCGGGAGAAGTCTGAAACGAACCTCCGATAGTAACCTGCTAACCCTAGGAAACTATGAACATCTGCCACACTCTTGGGTGCTGCCCAAGAATAATCTACCTCCACCTTCGACTGGTCCACTTACACTGCATGCTGAGACATTACGTGACCAAAGAAGTGTAATTATTGTTTCCAAAACTTTAATTTTGAAAATTTCTCATAATTTTGGTGGCGTCGAAGGACTTCTATGACTGACCTGAGATGCTCAACGTGCTCCTCCCCTGATCCTGAGTATATCAGGATGTCATCGATAAACACAACGACGAACCGGTCCAGAAACACTCAGAATAAAAATTTCATAAGTCCCATGAACCCAGCCAGTGCATTCGGAACTCCAAACGACATCACTACAAACTCTAAGTGCCCATAGCTGCACCTGAAAGCTGTCATTGAGATGTCACTGTCCTTTACCCTCAGCTGATGATATCCAGATCATAGATCAATCTTAGAAAACCAACCTTCTCCCCTCATTTGGTCGAAGAGATCATCTATCCTTGGAAGGGGGTAACGGTTCTTGACCGTTACCTAGTTCAACCTTCGGTAGTCTATGCATATCCTGAGACCACCATCTGCCTTTTTCACTAACAAAACTGGAGGACCCCATGGTGATACGCTGGGTCGAACAAAACCCTTCTCCATCAGATCTTCATTCTGAATCTGCAACTCGCGCAACTCCGAAGGTTCCATCCAATAAGGGGCCATCGAAATAGGAAGGGCACCAGGTTGTATGTTTATCCCGAACTCAATGTCACTTCGGGGGGGGGAGTCACATCCTACTTAGAAAAAACATAGAGGAACTCCCCAAAAACCGATGGAACATCCATCATCTCTATATCAGCAGGAACCACAGATAACCCACCTAACAAAGAAAGGAGAGGCTCAACACCCCAGCTTCCCACCTGATAGCTCCTCTCACCAACAAAAGATACACATTCCCCATCCACGTCGGAGAACACAACTCATCTCTAGAAGCATTAGATAACGGCACTAACAGAAAACAACCAGTCGATGCCTAGGATGACATCGTATGGCTGCATCTGTAACAGATGAAGGTCCCCACTAGATCGTTGTGGTCCCAACGTCAGCCCACATCCCCGACAAACAGAAGATACACTGGTCTGGCCTCCAACTGGTGTACTCAGAACCAGTGGTATGGAATGTTTCTCTACGTCTAGTCCCAAAACATGGTCTAGACCAGGTGCAAAAAAGGAGTGTGAAGCTCCCGAATCGAACAAGGAAGAAAAAAGAGTGCAGAACAAAAAATCATACCTCGCACCACCTCTGGTCCTGCTGGAGATGTCAACTCTGCCGCGTGAAACTGTCCACGCCCTAACTCCTCTTACTCTCTAATGTCGTCCACCTCCACGACCACGCCCTAGTCGAGGTCCCTGAGGAGAACCCTGAGGTCGGCCTCCTCCCACAAAGTCTACCCTCAAAGGAGCATGGTCCTGCTGCTGCTGGAAGGGCCTCTCCAACAACTGATGCTGCTAAGGTGGACGCTGAACCTGCCCACCTCCACCGTACTGAGCTCGGGTTGGGAACCTACTCTGAATGTTCCCGAAACCTACACAAGGAAAACACTTCAGTCTTGGGCTTGTGAAAAAGGGACGAGGACCCGACGTTCTGAACTGGAACTGCTGGGGCCTTCTCCCAACATTCCTGAACCTAGAAGGTCCTGTTGCGGGAGACCTGCTGCTGACTGCCTCCACCTTCGATGAGCCCGGATGGATCCCCTATCAGGGTGCACCTCCCAGTGAGTGAATCCTATCTACATCCTCTTCATTCTTCTTTACATCCATGTACGTCGTAAGGGAGATGGGGGTGACATCATACTGGAGCGAAGGAAGAAGCGCCTCCTCCAAACGTCTTGCCTGAGACTCCTCATCTGGAAAGAGATCTGGAGCAAAGCATAGGGGATCCTTGAACTGGATCCCCAACTATCGTACTGACATACTCCTCTGCTGAAGGAAGAGTAACTCATGCCAATTATCCGCCATGATCATGGAAGAAAGGAATTCCTCTTGGAATTCCTTCTCAATGTCAGCCCATGGAACCTCTGCATCTATCCTCTCTCCGAGGTAGAGCATCCATCACTGTCGTGCCGCGCCTCTCAGATGACTGACTGCTAGGGGAACCCAGTACTCCCTCGGAGCACAGATCAAGGTAAAAGCAATCCCGAGCTCCTCAAGACACCCCTCAGTCTCCATATCCGCTGTACTACCCTCATATTTCTTGAGGGTATGCCGCTGAAAAGAACAGAGAGTCTTATGACACTGGCTATCTTCTTCCTCTCGGTCAATCCTCAACTGATCGACCGCCTGAATCAGCTGGGCCTCGTCCGTTTGAGCCACACGGGAATGACGTCCAGGTGCCATATCTGTACGGTAAACAGAGATCGCCTAAGCCCAAGTAGTAAGGAAATTTCTTAGGGTTTCATTTTATCATATTATTTCAATTTCTTTCCCAGAACACCCAAATCAAGTAAAACAAAATCATGATTATGCATATACCTTCTCTAGGGACTCTATCCGGCAATCAATGTAGTCTCACTTGGTCGTTCGGTAGTCTTAGAGTGCTTACATCGGATCACAGGGGGCCATAAAATCTCGTGTCCTAGCCGGTCTTCCCTAGCCTATGTCACACACCAAGATTAACTAACATTTTCGCCCTACCATCCCATGCAATCATTATTGTTCCTAACTCTAGACTACATCCTATCTTTCAACCATCACCTCTGATTCCATTCTTTCACGACCCCCTCCCACCGAAGAAGCCCCTCCTGAGCTGGAAATGGTGAAAGGGAGATAATGACCCCTGAGTCCCGCCTCCAGTAGTCCCCGGGGTGGTGACTAGCACCAAGGGTATGAGTTTTCACAAATGTGGGAGGCATTGCCCTTTTTATTATTTAGGATCAGGAAATAGGAAAAGTCAACCACCAAAAAGGAAAAGAACAAGTGTATACAAAAAATACCAAACCAATCCCACATGCATGTTTAAATAATTTTATAACAAGGTATAAGTAAAAGAAACCTCAAAAGTACAATACCAAAAGAAAACAAGAGTACATCAACTGGAACGACCCTGGTAGTCCTCCTGGAATCCTGAAAGTAAACGTAGGGTGAGCATACAAGTATACTCAGTAGGGAAGCCTAAATCTCTCGTGCACAAGAGGGGAGACATCCTAATGTCCCGTGAGAACAACCGAAGAAACCTAGCAAGGAAATATATTCACCCAAATATACCAACCACACTCTCCAAAAACACAATCACAAGAGGCAGTAGTATATAAGAAACAAGAGTATTGTGTACCCCGCACCATTTCCCTTTTGTTAGCGGCTCTTCCTAACAGAGAACGTCCTGACGCTTCCACACTCTCCCCGCCTGCACACTCCTGG
Source organism: Viscum album (assembly GCA_963277665.1). Classification (NCBI taxonomy): domain Eukaryota; kingdom Viridiplantae; phylum Streptophyta; class Magnoliopsida; order Santalales; family Viscaceae; genus Viscum; species Viscum album. Next base: position 857,845,641 of record OY728152.1, on the reverse strand, counting down.
GCCTCACAACCACATATCCCTCCCACACACATGTGGGCCTCACAACCACGTATCCCGCCCACACAAACCTGGGCCTCACAACCACGTATCCCGCCCGCACACACCTGGGCTTCATCCAAATGATTCTTGAGAAACAGTAAAACCTGGCCGAAGTGTCTTGGGATAGAACCACCCCAATCAAAACCTACCTGATGGGTCATAGGTGTAAGGTCGCCTCAAGCTATCATATCCTAGGGAAGAAGGAGTAGGAAGGAGCTTGTAGCTAAGGGGAAAACACCCTCTCCCATGAAATGGGAGTGTTCGGCACTAAGTGATCAACATGGGTGGGGTGCGATAAAACAAAAAGATACAGATATATATATATATATCAAACACTCATCCCAACCTATGGATTATAAATAGTGAAACTGATCACTTCCCTCGACACTACTACCATGAAGCATTCATACAATAAACAACCCCAACACCATTTAGGTTTTCACGTTTCAGCAGACTTAGTTTATTAGTTCCTTAACTACTGGGAACCTATCCACCACCAACCACATCAATCATTCGTAAAAAATATCCCTGCCATCCACAAATCAAGTTAGAAAACACAATTAGCATAAAAAATTCCTTCTTATTAACCATCCAACACCATTAATTATTATTCTCATTTCATTACCACACCCCACAATTCATTAACTCTTCCACTTTTATTTATTATTCAAAACCCATAGTCCGTTCACGTTCAAACCCATCCCTGTAGCCCCACTTCCAACTGCCACAACCACAACTACACCATACATCATTATCCCTTTAATACCATTTATTGTAGCCCCACTACCCACCCGATCCACAACAACCTTCCAAACAAGGTTTGTGCCACATCATCGCCCCTTTAACTTCATTTACCATAGCCCTGCTACCTGTTCTATTCGTAACAACCCAGGATTCACCCCTTCCTTTCACACAGTAGTAACCAAGACAAAACCCACATGTTCATTATTCCATTTTATTTAACTGGGGTGATCACACAAGGGTTCCAGATTTTAAACAGCCAACTTTACGTTATTAAACAATTTCCACATTCCATAAGGTTTCCATCCACAAAACGGTATAGAAAGACAGGGAAACATTTAATTGCTCAAGAAAAGGCCCCCAATGACCATGATTTTCAGTAGGCATAAGCCTATTCAATTCACAACATATCAATAGGATAAAAGAAGATAAACATAACAACTTCCTCATACCCATTCTTTAACCAGTTATTATCAGTATTTAAGGGTTCAACTGTTTCTCATGAAAACAAGAGGATACCCACCACGCATGATGAACAAATTAGAGAGATGAAGGTAAGATTCCTACCTCAATATGTTCTGATCGCAACGCTCCCCCGGATCCACCTTAGAAGACATCCGTCGGGGTCCGTCACTTCAGTCGGGTCCCAGAAAAACCACCTTGGGTGGATGTCAGAAAGGAATGGATGAAGGAAAGACAACGGATCCTAGCTCGGATGTTCCTCCTCGTCGTTGCGATCCTGTGGCCAATGACGGATCACAAATCAGAGCTTGGACGAAGAAATTATGGATGAAAGAGCCTTCGAGTCTCATGGGATAACTCTACTCAGAGGAATGGGGAGGAGAGGGGTGAGTTGAAAAGGAGGAGGGGACACCTCCTTTTATAGGTGATAAAATATAAAGTACACGGCATGTACTTTATGGTACATGGCGTGTACTCGGTTATTTCACACGGTCTCCATGCGGCTTCCAACCCGGCTCTGTGGCCGTCGACTGGTCAACACACGGTATGGGGGTAACACATACGCGGGGAAGGACTACACATCGTATAGTTTGGACACATTGCATGTACCCATTTATTTCACATGGAAAAGGCACAGCTCAAACACGACACACAACCATTGACTGGTAACGTGTACGCGGGGAAGGACTACACGACGTGTAGTACTGGACACATGGCATGAACCCATTTATTTCACACAGTGAGGACACGACCTTCAATACCGGGTATACCCGACGAGGGGGTACACGGCGTGTACCCACACTACACGGCATGTTGTTTCAAAATTCTGGAATGTCTGGGAAATGTCCATTTTACCCTCCAGAACACTTCGTGGCCTTCTTTTTGGCAATGGAATGGGCTGGAGAGGTCCGGGCCATTACAGTGTCACTAGTTAAGGGTGAAAGACAACGATATCCCGAATATTTCTTTCATGTGAAGGAATGGACACTTTGAGTTCGTAGACTTGTCGTTCAGTGTTACAAAAACACATGATGTGTTCCTTGGGCTCATGAACTCAGTTTTTTGGGAGTTTCTGGACCATTTTGACAATGTGTTTATTAACAGAATTCGGATCTACTCATGATAAATTGAGGATCATGCCAAACATCTGGGAACGTTTTTAGGAGTCCTACAACCACACCAGCTCTAGGTGAAGTTTCTCCATGTGCATTTTCTATTGAAAAGATGTGAAATTTCATGAAAACTTAGTGTCCAACCCGGGAATAGGCGTTGATCTGTAAAAGGATGAAGCAGTTGAGTCTTCGGCAACTCCCAAGAACGTGGAATAGGTTGATAGTTTTCTTGGTTTATCCGGTTACTACATGAGATTCATTCCCAACTTCTCCCTAGTTGTAACACCTTTTACATCCTCAATGAAGAAAGGAATGGATTTTGGATGGATTGAGCAGTGCAAGGAATCCTTTAGTTAACTGATGGGGAATTGTGTTAGTTCCCCATTGCTATGGTTTCCAGAAGGAGTGATGTTTGAGGTGTTTTTTGATTCTTAAGACAAAGGCATGGGGTGAGTCTTGATGAAATAGTTAGGTTGATCTCTATTGGGTCTATGAAGTTATGTCCCTAAGACAATAAATATGCAACCCACGAATTGGAGATCATAGAATTTGTGTTCGCACTAATATTGTGGTTGCATGTCCTAATCGGGGAGCACATTGTGGACTTCATGGGTCACAGGAGCTTGAGGTATGTCATTTCTCTGAGATACATAAAAATTCGGCAGTAGAGGTAGATGGATATTCTTCAGGTCTATGACATCAAAATTTACTACACCTCAGAAAAGGGGAACATTATGGCCTATTACATGAGTAGGAAGTTGCAGAAAGATGTGGTTTGAGAATCTGAAAATGGTTGGAAGGCGATGGAGGATTTTGTTGTCATACACCTGAATGCGTGGTTGGGAGATATAATAGGAAAACTATTCTAGATGAAAATGTAGTCTGCTCTATTATGAATGTTAGAAGAGTCTCAGTGGGTGGACTAAGAGGCTGAATTATGCATGATCGTTTTAGCCCAAGCAATGCACTAGAAGGGTGGTCAGAGGATGGTTTGAATCATATGCTTTTCCGAGGGAAGTTATTTGTCCTAGAGACGATGAGTGAGGGAGTTATCTGTCACTTACAAAACTCACCCTTGGCAGTACACCCATGAGTTTCCAAGAAGTACATGGGATTGATGGGTATGTTAGATTTCCTGGGGTGAAGTGGATAGTGGAAGAGTTTGTGGCAAGATTCCATGTTTGTTAGCAGGTAAATGTTGAACATCACGTCAAAGGAGGTTTGTTACAACCATTGTATTTCCTTGAATGGAAGTGGGTTGACATCTCAATGGATTTCATCATAAGACTTCCAAGGGTTCAAGGAGGACATGATGAAATCTACATAGTAGTAGGCCAGATGACAAAATCAGATCACTTCCTGGTAATCAAGTTGTTGTTTATGGTTTATGCCATAGGGCAGAGGTACATGGATAAGGTGGTATGGTTGCATGATGTGATGAGGCACATAGTCTCCAATCAGGATACCTAGTTTACCCCACCAGTCTAGAGAGGATTGTAACAAACTTTCAGAACCCATTTATGCCACAGTATTGCTCTCCACCCCAAATTGGAAGGCCAGATATAGCGCACCATCCATATATTAGAATATATTATACGAGCATGTGTTTTGGTCTTTGGGTGACCGTGGGAAGAACACATTCCTACGGTAGAGTTTTCCTACGACAATATCTATCACTCTACCATTGAAATGGTCCCATTCTATGATTTTTACTTGAGGCCATGTCGCTCACCTTTGTGCTAGGAAGAAGTCGAGGAAACAAGTGTTCTTGGCTAGTATGTAGTACAGATAACTAAAGATAATGTCCTGCTTATATGGAAGAGGGTGAAGGAGGATTAGGACTGGTAGAAGTAATTTTTCGATCATAGTTGGAGGCTGTTGGAGTTCAAGGTTTGGGGCCAAGTGTTCTTGATGGTCTCCCATCAGGATGGGGAACAAAGGCTTGGCAAGGGGATTAATCTTTCTCCTAGGTTTTCCGGAGCCTTCGATGTGTTGCGGTGTATCGGCAAGTAGTCAAATCAACTGGCGCTACCACAATCGCTACAGATGGTGCCCAATAACTTCCATGTGTCTGTCCTCCAACAATATCTACTCAATGATTCAAACATCCATGATAGGGAAATGATGGATATCGAGTATGAAAATACCATCTTATATATATTGGTGCGGTTCGAGGAACGGTAGGATAAGGATCTTTATGGATGAACCATTCCCTTGTTTTGTGTGTTTTAGAGGCATGGTGGCCTCGATTAGTGTACCTGGGAATAGGAGGAATAGATGCACACTCAGTACCCAGAGATATTTTGAGTTTTGTTCTTTTTTGTTTCATACATGTTTTTGATGTAGTGGTTGACAATGTTGACTATGAAATGACTATTTTTCCTTGTTATTTGAATTTTTATGAAGACTCCAGACTATGGGAAGGGGGACATGATCCCTAATCAATATGAATTAATGTGGATATGATTTTACCCATGTGGGAGAGGCAGTGATACCCAAAGAAGATAGTATCTTGACATGGGTGAAGGGTCTCCAAAATCCATTTGACTGGACGATGTGAACATTATATGTTTATGTGATCTCTTGTGGGAGGGGTGTTCCTAAATGTATTGGGAGTTTTTTCCATGAGTAGAATTTATTGAATTCATTTGTCAGACTTATCTCTTTACATTAGGTCTTGTTTTGATTCTTGAGGATGATAATAGATTGAGAGATATCTAATGTAATGGACCAAACCCTCCTAGTCCATTACATTACCAATTATGGTGTTTGAGGTGCCTTGGACCCCATTAGTATGCCGTGAGGGAGGAAATGTCCGTGGAAGGGTTTATCGTGGTTTCAATTATTGTAGAGACCCGAAGCCTGACGTACATGGATATTACATTACATTTGCGGAATACTTAGTACATAACAAAAAACACACACACACAAGGACCGTAATAGTTTAGTGTCTTTGGAAACTAGGAACGTAATCTTCTAATCGTGGTGAAAGATCTTCAATATCTCCCATAAATATCTACCCTTTTTTTACCTAAAACCTTTCTTTATATCCTGGGGAAAAGAAAAAATAAAACGGTGAGCTCAAATGCTCAGTAATGGTAAACAAAAGAAAAATCAATCACATCTTATTCATAAGAACTTAACTTTGGAAATCTTAACCTGCAAAAGAGAGCATAATTTCATAACATGGGATAAATCATAGTAGTGAAATGAAATCCCAGTAATCATAACTTAAAACCTGAAACTTTGTGGAATACACACATAATCATAGAGAATCATTTCTTGTTAGTCAAACTCATTGCCAAGACTATCTCAGTGGACAAAGTCCCTTTCTAAACCGAGTCACCCTCATTTCAGTCCTTTTTCACTGAACCGGTATAACCTACCATTCCAGCCATGTCTATCTCATGAGATATAATATCATTACCCAATGCATTGGAGGGAGATATAGGTCCCACCCATCTCATAATTATACCATTCTTATGTGTGCCACAAAATCATAAATCATAAATCATTGCATAACCCATGTAATACAAATGGGAATCTTAAACATCATGACATCATAAAACAATTCATATAGATAAAGGAATTCATAAAAATAATTCCATCACAACATAATCAAATCAATGTAATAATAGGGATAAAAACAGAACCCTTTATTATCTTAGATGGAAAATAATTTTGATAAAACACTCGAACTCCATTCTTGAGGAAAATATCCTTTCTTCTTCAAAAACACTTTTCCTTTCTTAACATGTCGTACAATTATAAACTAAAAGAATTTGATTAAAAATAAACTTGAAAACTTGTAAAGGATTCTTTTTGGAAATAATGTTTTAAAAATCCATTCATTCCGTATAAGTTAAAAAAACATTTTCTCGTACTTTTGTCGGAAAAGTCAAAAAGTACCTCGTACGAAAAATGACAAAAGATTCCTTTCATATCTTTTACTAAAAACTCACCGAAGGTTAAAATTGGATTTAAATAATTGTAGGTGGATGTAAATAATATTAAATATTGAGGAAACATGGATTTGGATGATAAAATACACCCCAGTAAATTTCAAAGTATAAACAATCTCGGATAAAAATTGAGATTGTGAGATTTTCCCTTACCTTAGGTCCGATTTGCTTCGTAAGTGTCTGAACCTCCAATATAATGATTTAAATCATGTTATTGACTTATTCCAGAATCATATTCATTGTTATTATATCATATATGGTCCACCTATGACTTTATATTACCCGTTCTTTTGTAAATTCATGTCAAAGTAGCGTTTTGGGTAAAATCGTCTCATTTGTCGTTCGTGTTTTTAACTTGTAATTATTAATATGATTACTTTGATAATGATTACTTATATCCAGAATGTAAAACGTGATTTATATATAATATATATTCAGAATATATATATATATATATATATATATATTATCGATAAATGGAATGAAATACACCGTTCATGGAGACGGTAGTCCGTACGTACGCATGAACGCTGTTTTGGTTTCCTTATTGAATTGAATAGAATTAAGTAGATGACATACATATAAATATACATAAATCCAGTATCATTATTATGTCATATATTTAATTAGTACTTATTATATATACTTTATAATCATTCATGAATGGTTAATCATTGATAATGAATCTCATCGCGTCGTGGAGACGGTAGTCCGTACGTACGCACGAGCGATGATATCATTTCCATAATTATTGAATTGAATTGGAGTGGATGATAAAATATATCAGAATCATTATGATGTTATAATAACTTTTTATAGTTATTTTTTACACCATAATACCCATCCATGTAAGGTGTTGGTGGAAAAATAGATTACACCACTGCGTGGAGACGGTATTCTGTACGTACGCACGCGCGGTGATTTCATTTTCCGTAGGATGGATAGATGGTGAATTAGGATTGTTTCATAATTATAATAACATATCAGTATATGAGTGATAATGATGTTATTACTTCATAATGAAACAACCTAAGAAGAAGAAGTGGAAGAATAAATAATGGTGAAAGAATCGGTAACGGAAATTACCTCTTCTTTGAAGCGCCTTTTTGAGACCTCCTCTTAGGGCACTAAAATTGGTCTTTGATGAAGACCAGAACCTCTAGGATGTTTCTAGGGAAGTGGAGAAGAGAATTTGGCAGGGTTTGGCCGAGCTTGAATGCTCAAATTGGTGTGAGGAGGAGAGGGAGGAGGTGCCTTTTTATAAGGGAGGAGAGGGGCATCTTTGGAAAATCTCAAAATATTATTTTATATTGAGGTAAAATTCGGTTTATAATGGTTCCAAATGGTCTTATTTCGAAGCTAAAGTGGGTATGGGTCGAAATCCTCTCATAAAATAACATTTAGACAAGTTTATTTTATTATTTTAACCTTATCAATTAGATTTAACTCTAAGTTAAATAATTTAACTTTTACCGTGTCTTTTTGTTTTCTTACACTATATGGTTAATAAACATACTATATGAAGTCAATCGAACCTCAAGTTGTTTATTATTAATATATATATACTTATCTAAGTCATTTGGCCGATCCTTAGATTTTTAGGAATTAAATAACAATTAATAATATAATATTTGTTTTATAAACTAATTTATGTCAATTTTGACACTATTTGGTACATGATTTTTATGAAATTTCTAACAGAATTATAAGTTCGAACCAAGTAACTTAAATCACCAATAACATTTCATATTAACCTATAAAATTAGTGTAAGTCATAAAAAGTCTCAAATTACATTTATTTGGGCATTTATAACATCAATTATGTTAATATTTTCTTAAAAAGGTATTTACTGCATCATCATTGTGTCATAAATAAATTAAATTATTTAAAGTATAAAAATTACAAATAAAATACCATTATGTAGGAAATACTTTAGGATTTCTAATGAATATTTATAGTCGAAATTATAGTATGTATAACCCTATATTAAAAATGTTGTAGTAAATAAACTTTGATTTTAACTCTTTTAACTCTTCTTTGAATTAAATAATAAAAAATGTCCTTATCTAATACAAGTGGGCCTAAATGAAAATATTTTACACTTAAAGTTGTTTTTGGTCGAGATAAATTTGTCCAATTGGATTAAGACATGTGTTAGGGTAACATTAATATCATTTTTACCCTTAATTATCCTATTTACTTTTAACCGTGGTAAATAAAAGTAAAAAGTTACTATTCACCAAAAATTATTTTCATCTCGTTGAACCACATTTTACTTAATGACATCAACCGTGTCACTCGGATTTTTGAAATTACATTCACATATGCGGTAAAATTAAGATTTATGAAAAAAAAATAATTTTTTTACTACCACTTAGTGGTTTCACTATTCATCAAAAATTGAAAGTTTTCAGAAAAATACCAAAAATTAGGCCTAAGATATATTTGATATTAATAACTCAAAAATGATTTCTATTTGACCAAATTCAAAACATATCAGTTGCATTAATTAATTTAAAAATTAATTCCCGCTGTCAATCAAATAGCGTGTTTTTAAGAGATAATAACTATCAAAAGATTAACACTTGTTTCTGTCTGGTGTAAATGTGAAATTACATCCAATGAACAACATTGTATTGAATTGTAAACATATATTCTAAATATACTTTAAAATCCCTCAATTTAATAATTTATCACTATTAATTATTTTGATTAAAAAATTCTTTTTTAATTAAAATTTAGTAATTTTCACTATTCATCAGAATATGAAAGTTATCCGAAAAGTACCAAAATTTCACCTTAGGCTAAATTCGATACTCCGAATCCAAAAATGAATTCCATTTTGAGAGAAAAAATTTCTAAAAATTTAAAAGGTGGTTATTACTATTCATAACGGCTAGTTTTAATAATATTTTAATAGCATATCGTTGTTTAGTGAAACTCGGTATTGCGTACTACACACGCTATTGAGGAAGGATGTGATTGCGTGTAATACAAATCAAGTCAAGGATGCGTGTTGTGCAAGCTCCTTTTTGTGTACCGTACAACACAAGACATCAGTGAAATTAAAAAGAATATTTTTCATAAAATTTCGGGGTGTTGCATTCTACCCCCCTTAAAATGAATTTTGCCCTAGAAATTTGTTGGGGTTATAAATGGTTTACTATTCGAAAGTTTCCTTAATAGAAACCCACATCATAAAATGGAATACCAAAACCAATCTTTAAAAACAATGGTATGAAACGTAACGGTTACCCAAATAAACTAATCACTGTGTTTCCTCATAGATGAAAATATGGATATGGAAGAGAAATCTAACCATCATGTTCTGATGGAGAGTGGTAGAGAACATGGCTATGGAAAATCCAGTAATCACAAATCCAAAGATTTGTGATGATATAAGGTACCATCTGATTCATCATGTATAAGATCACTAGGACAACATTTTTGGTTTTCAAGATCATTTCCCTAAAGTTGAAAATTTGAAATAGAATAAATACTTACTTCATTTTGGTACAATCTCACTGTTTTTCGTGCCTTGATCAATTTCCACTTCATCTCTTAAATAAATGAAGTTGAATTTGTTATTCCTGAAGTGTTAGCAGATCATGTGATAGAATGACGGGTCATTCCATCTGTCTGAAACAAATGGTTAGAAAAAATTATATACATAAGTCGATCTATAGTGAGATTAATCATATATGGTTCCTAAAATGGACTTATACTTCATATATCATACTGCTTAATATAATAAAACTAGTTTTTACTAAACAGGGACTTCCTGTAGGCCAGTGGTAGGCCAGTCGCACATCGATTGTGGGTTCGATTTCCACAGCCTTGTCCGACGCGATGGGTTGTCGCCCATCCTGTAGGTTGTCCTTTTTCTAAAACAATATTACTATAACATCCCATTAATAATATCGAAAAAAACTTCTATCTTTAAACAATACTAACTTATATCCAACATAATCCATTCCAATTTTTAGGCTTATCCATAATACTGTAGTCCACTCTCATAACATAGTGAAAACGATTACCAGAAATTTAACACCATCATTGATCCCCATATATCATAAGATATGTTTTGTTGGTCACATTCCAAACATTCAAAGCCCTTAATCATGTATTCTCTTGATTACCTTAGTGAAAACATGAATGAAGTTAAAACTTAACACCTTCCACATACCAAAATCCTCAAAATTATATATACTCAAACCATTATATCACTTAGTCCTTATATCAATCATGAGCTCATGAATACTGTCAAACATTTCATTTTTTCCTTATCCCTTCATTATGGTCATATTATCTACTATCCAAAAAATTTTAATCACTTTTCATGGTTACCGGTACCTTAAAATTATTGAAGACCACAATAGACCAATACATAAATATTTCAATACACCATAAAAGTACCTCAACAACATTATTCATGAATACCAATACATAAACACTTCAGTCCATCCACTTCAATGATTGTCCTGGAAGAAGTCCTTCCTTGATTTAGATGTAACTTTTTAGGTCAGGGCATTGAGTAGGGTAATTCCCATGTTCTCCACAAATAAGACATTGAACTCCATAACAGTCTGTCACTCTATGACCCTTTTCTCCACACAGTTAACATCGGTCCCTCCATTTGAGGTATTCCTCAATGTTCTTCTTCCCTTCTTTAGAAATCTCAATCTTCCTTTCTTTATGCTCCTCAACATGCGAACATGCGTAATAGTTTATCTTCCTCTTCTTTAATGAATTAGGCATACCACTAAATTTCACCTTGTTAATCATATATCGCGATGACTGATTTGGAATAATCACAAGATCTTTCTCTCTAGGAATTACCGAATTTTTTTGCTCATAGTCACCAATTTGTCCATTGGATTCAATGTTAACCGAATTCCTTATGGTTCCCTCCATTAACTAAAACACAAAAAGAATCTTGTGAGAGGAAAAAATCATTCTAGGGAAAACAACATAGTAAAGGGGGAGTACCCTTAATACCTAACATCTTAGGTTAAATTCTATGATCGTTACCATAGTTCTAGGACTGTATCTTATACGTATACTTATCCTGAGGTACATCCCTAGAACTACCTTATAAATCTCTCTAGGGATCTCACTAACGCTTTCACATCCTAGCTTCCAATGGTTGAATAAACCTTTCCTCTGATACCAACTGTAGAGACCCGAATCCTGACGTACATGGACATTACATTACATTTGCGGAATACTTAGTACATAACAAAAAAACACACACACAAGGATCGTAATAGTTTAGTGTCTTTGGAAACTCGGAACGTAATCTTCTAATCGTGGTGAAAGATCTTCAATATATCCCATAAAGATCTTCCCTTTTTTACCGAAAACCATTCTTTATATCCTGGGGAAAAGAAAACATAAAAGGGTGAGCTCAAATGCTTAGTAAGGGTAAACAAAAGAAAAATCAATCACATCATATTCATAAGAACATAAATTTTGGAAATCTTAACCTGCAAAAGAGAGCATAACTTCATAACATGGGATAAATCATAGTAGTGAAATGAAATCCCAATAATCATAACATAAAACATTAAAATTTGTGTCATACACAGATAATCATAGAGAATCATTTCTTGTTAGTCAAGACTCATTGCCAAGACTATCTTAGTGGACAAAGTCCCTTTCTGAACCGAGTCACCCTTGTTTCAGTCTTGTTTCACTGAACCGGTATAACCTACCATTCTAGCCATGTCTATCTCATGAGATATAAAATCTTTACCCAATGCATTGGAGGGATATATAGGTCCCACCCATCTCATAATGATACCATTCTTATGTGTGCCACAAAATCATAAATCATACATCATTTCATAACCCATGTAATACAAATAGGAATCTTAAACATCATGACATCATTAAAAAATTCATATAAGATAAAGGAATTAATAAAAATAATTCCATCACAACATAATCAAATAAATATAATAATAGGGATAACAACATAACCCTTTATTATCTTATATGGAAAATAATTTTGATAAAACACTCGAACTCCATTCTTGAGGAAAATATCCTTTCTTATTCAAAAACACTTTTCCTTTCTTAACATGTCGTACAATTATAAACTAAAAGAATTTGATTAAAAATAAACATGAAAACTTGTAAAGGATTCTTCTTGGAAATAATGTTTTAAAAATCCATTCATGCAGTATAAGTTAAAAAAACATTCTTCTCGTAATTTTGTCGGAAAAGTCAAAAAGTACCTCGTATGAAAAATGCCAAAAGATTCCTTTCATATCTTTTACTAAAAACTCACCGAAGGGAAAAATTGGATTTAAATAATTGTAGGTGGATGTAAATAATATTATATATTGAGGAAACATGGATTTGGATGATAAAATACACCCCAGTAAATTTCAAAGTATAAACAATCTCGGATAAAAATTGAGATTGTGAGATTTTCTCTTACCTTATGTCCGATTTGCTTCGTAAGTGTCCGAACCTCCTGTATAATGATTAAAATCATGTTATTGACTTATTACAGAATCATATTAATTGTTATTATATCATATATGGTCCACCTATGACTTTATATAACCCGTTATTTTGTAAATTCATGTTAAAGTAGTGTTTTGGTTAAAATCATCTCATTTGTCGTTCGTGTTTTTAACTTGTAATTATTAATATGATTACTTGGATCATGATTAAATATATACAGAATGTAAAACTTGATTTATATATAATATATATTCAGAATATATATATATATATATATATATAATATATCGATAAATGGAATGAAATACACCGTTCATGGAGACGGTAGTCCGTACGTACGAATGAACGTTGTTTTCGTTTCTTTATTGAATTGAATGGAATTAAGTAGATGACATACATATAAATATACATAAATCCTGTATCATTATTAGGTCATATATTTCATTAGTACTTATTATATATACTTTATAATCATTCATGAATGGTTAATCATTGATAATGAATATCATCGCGTCGTGGAGACGGTAGTCCGTACGTACGCACGAGCGATGGTATCATTTCCATAATTATTGAATTGAATTGCAGTGGATGATAAAATATATCAGAATCATTATGATGTTATAATAACTATGTATAGTTATTCTTTACACCATAATACCCATCCATGTAAGGTGTTGGTGGAAAAAAAGATTACACCACGACGTGGAAACGATATTCCGTACGTACGCACGCGCGGTGATTTCATTTTCCGTAGGATGGATAGATGGTGAATTAGTATTGTTTCATAATTATAATAACATATTAGTATATGAGTGATACTGATGTTATTACTTCATAATGAAACAACCTAAGAAGAAGAAGTGTAAGAAGAAATAAAGGTGAAGGAATCGGTAACGGAAATTACCTCTTCTTTGAAGCGCCTTTTTGAGACCTCCTGTTAGGGAACTAAAATTGTTATTTGAGGAAGACCAGAACCTCAAGGATGTTTCTAGGGAAGTGGAGAAGAGAATTTTGCAGGGTTTTTTCGAGAATGAATGCTCAAATTGGTGTGAGGAGGAGAGGGAGGAGGTGCCCTTTTATAAGGGAGGAGAGGGGCATCTTATGAAAATATCCAAATATTATTTTATATTAAGGTAAAATTCGGTTTATAATGGATACAAATGGTCTTATTTCGAAGCTAAAGTGGGTATGGGTCGAAATACCTTCATACAATAGGATTTAGACAAGTTTATGTTATTATTTTAACCTTATCAATTAGATTTAACTCTAAGTTAAATAATTTAACTTTTACCGTGTCTTTTTGTTTTCTTACACTATATGGTTAATAAACAAACTATATGAAGACAAACGAACCCCAATTTGTTTATTATTAATATATCTATCCTTATCTATGTCATTTGGCCGAACCTTAGATTTTTAGGAATTAAATAACAATTAATAATATAATATTTGTTTTAAAAACTAAATTATGTAAATTTTTAAACTATTTGGTACATGATTTTTATGAAATTTCTAACAGAATGATAAGTTCGAACCAAGTTACTTAAATCAACAATAACATGTCATAGTAACCTAGAAAATTATTGTAAGTCATAAAAAGTCTCAAATTACATTTATTTGGGCATTTATAACATAAATTATGTTAATATATTCTTAAAAAGGTAATTACTGCATCATTGTTGTGTCATAAATAAATTAAATTATTTAAATTATAAAAATTACAAATAAAATACCATTATGTAGGAAATCTTTTTATCTTTCTAATAAATATTTATAGTCGAAATTATATTATGTATAACACTATATTAAAAATGTTTTAGTAAATAAACTTTGATTTTAACTCTTTTAACTCTTCTTTGAATTAAATAATAATTAATGTCCTAATCTAATCCAAGTGGGCCTAAATGATAATTTTTTTCACTTAAGGTTGTTTTTGGTCAAGTTACCCTTGTAAAATTGGATTAGGACATGTGTTAGGGTAATATTAATATCATTTTTACCCTTAATTATCCTCTTTACTCTTAACCGTGGTAAATAAAAGTAAAAAGTTACTATTCACCAAAAATTATTTTCATCTCATTGAACCACATTTTATTTACTGACATCAACCGTGCCTCTCGGATTTTTGAAATTCCATTCACAGAAGTGGTAAAATTAAGATTTATGAAAAAAAATAATTTTTTTAACTACCACTTAGTGGTTCCACTATTCATAAAAAATTGAAAGTTTTCAGTAAAATACCAAAAATTAGGCCTAAGCTATATTTGATATTATGAACTAAAAAATGATTTCTATTTTACCAAATTCAAAACATATCAGTTGCATTAATTAATTTAAAAATTAATTCCCGCGGTCACAACAAATATCGTGTTTTTAAGAGATAATAACTATCAAAAGATTAACACTTGTTTATGTCTGGTGTAAATGTGAATTTACATCCAATGACCAACATTGTATTGAATTGTAAAAATATATTCTAAATATACTTTAAAACCACTCAAATTAATAATTTATCACTATTAATTATTTCGATTAAAAAAGTTCTTTTTAATTAAAATTTAGTAATTTTCACTATTCATCAGAATATGAAATTTATCCGAAAAGTACCAAAATTTCACCTTAGGCTAAATTCGATACTCCGAATCCAAAAATGAAGTCCATTTTGAGAGATAAAATTTCTAAAATTTTAAAAGGTGGTTATTACTATTCATAACGGCTAGTTTTAATAATATTTTAATAGCATATCGTTTTTTAGTGAAACTCGGTATTGCGTACTACACATGCTATCGAGGAAGGTCGCGATTGCGTGTAATACAGAGCAAGTCAAGGATGTGTGTTGTGTAAGGTCCTTTTGGTGTAGCGTACAACACAAGACATTAGTGAAATTAAAAAGAATATTTTTCATAAAATTTCGGGGTGTTACAATTATCGTTGTCCCCCATTGGTCTCACTAATATGTGCCACACCTAATCAGTGCCACATGGTTGTGCAGGTTCTATTCCCCCATTTTTTCCAAAATGAGTCTCTTATGTATTTTTAACCATTTAAAGTTGTTTAAGGATATTTTTCAAAATAAACAATTTTTTAAATCCCTTGTAATTGGGATACCCTCAAACCCAAATTGTGTGTCATTGTTTCCCACATTGCTATGTCTAATTCAAATCCTTTAATGAACAACTGTTATAGCCATCTCTCTGATGAGAATTATTAAATAACAATTTATTCCATCATGGGTAACCCTCAAACCACATTGGTAAGCCATGATCTATCATTAAATCTATTCAATAATTCATATCTCATAACATCAGGATCTCATCTTTAAACGCATGAGAATTTTTTCTTCTTCTTATTTGGTCCATTTTCATTTCCATGGTGCGTTTGGAGTCCCCCTTCCAAAAGATAGTGGTGCGCCTATGCTGGAGCCTTTCATGATCACTCTTGGAATCCCTGATGTTCCTCCCATGAATGTCGTGCTTCTGAATTTGTTGGTGTGAGGACAAAAAATACTGATCATTCATCATCCAGGTAGGGTTCTCCCATATTCTCTCTTTAGTTTGTATCTTGCGGGGTGGGTATGATAATGTTCCTAAGAGGATGGATGAAACTAAACCATAATGATGTTAATAAATGGTTTTTTAAGATTTAAGGGGTATGTATGATGCGGCTGCTATACTCATTTATCATTTATTATATGATGTGAATTGTATGGGATTATGACCATGGAAAATCAAGGTCATTGGTAGTCTTTCTAGGGCACTAATAATCATCTTTTTTATGGAAAATCATGTGATATATTTGATGTCACATGGAATCTAGTTAATCACATAAACATTGTTGATTAAATTGATTCCCATTAAATATGAATCCTTTTGGGGTGACCCTGATTAACCAAACAAAATGTGAAAACTAAATGAATGTATTATTTAAATTTTAATACTTGTAGCACTATTCTTGTGATGTTATGGTTGTTCTGCTTGATGCTTGTGAGGTGATGTGGATTGGGATAGGATCCCCTATTGTGCTGTTGTTGGTTGCAGATCAAAGGTCTTCTAGGGATGTATGCTCGGGATTGGTGTTATTCCAGTATGTGGAGGAATCTCACGGATCCCATTTGTGGTTTTGAAAATACAAGGAAACTGGGTGTGAATGCTTAATTTGTTGAATGGCTATTTTTCATTCCATGGAATGTGGTTACGACTATTAGTATCCCAATAGTGAATAAGTGATTAAAATGGAACACCTTTAATGTGATATAAATAATTAGATCATTGGGTAATTGCATTCCAAGAATGAGTTGTGTCATGGTAGTTGATGTTGGGATTTTTATCGATGAATAGTAACAACAGTGTTTTTGTATGGGCATGTTTTGTAACGCCTAGGATGGGATGAGATTATCTTTACCTATATATATTAATTTTTTCCTGTGTTTCTTATTCATCCTCAACCAAGTTGATCACACTGTGCTGAACACCCCCATTTCATGGGGGAGGGTGTTTTTCCCATACTCCTACGTGTGGATGGTTATTAGCTTCTTTTCTGCTCCCTTTACCGAGTAGCCCAGGAATCATCGGGCAAGCTGTAACAACCTAAATTCCATTATTGCCCTAGATTCGTCAGACATGGTATTTTGTGGTGGCTGGACCAGGTGTGTGGGGACAGGTTGTTTCACAAGGGTCTTCATGATGAGGCCTAGGGATCATTTGGCATTGAAGTAGTTGTTTGGGCCGAGGTGTATTTGGGTGTGGCGGTAGTTGTTATGTACAAGGTATCTATAAGAGTGGTCTTGTGTGGTTAGTGTGGCCATGGTGTTTGCAGGTAGGATACGAGTTTATGGTTTCTAAGGTGTGTGTGGGTGGGAAATGTTAATTTTACTATGATGAGAATGGATGGAGAGGTCTGACGCATAGGATGTCTTCAATAACTAGTGGGAAAGTGGTGCGGGGTACCCAAACATTGATGTGTTATTTCTATTACTTTTAAAGACTTGCGCTATTTTGGGAGTGTGCCTTGGTGAGGTTTGGGTGGATAGTTTCTTTGATAGCTACATTAGTTATCTCATTTTATGACTAGAAATTAGAATGCCTCCCCACTTGTTCATGAGAGCTTTTTGTTTTTCATACAGTGTATACCAATATACTCACCCTACATATATAAAACTACATTCCGGATTCTAGGAGGACGTTAAGGACTGTTTCATACCATATTATCTCGGATACTAGGACCATTGACGTTGATTATTTATTTCTTTTGGAACTTCCCTTTAATTTTTTCTTGTATTATGGTTCAATTATTATTGGAACATTCATATAGGAATAGATTGTTTTGGTTTTACTTTTACATGTAGTTTTGTTTTTGTTTGGAATTTACTATCGTATCTCCCGGTCATACAAAATAAAAGTGTTTTGAATTATATATTACGTTTGATTCTATACCTTTGGTTTTTTTTGCCACTCAAGGGACTATATAAGGAATGACTTGTTGGTCATTATCTATACATCATCTTGAGGAAGGATGGGTCTGGAAGTTTTTCCCCTTTCCTCTTCATGATGAAGGCTGGTTGTGACACATCATGTGGATAATATATATCTATAAATTTAAATTATCAATATGGTATTAATTATTTTATGATAATTCTATAAAGATAACATTGGTCTTACGTTATTTACATAATGTCCAATGGAAAATGGAAATGGTCCACATGTATACAAAGAACCTAATATCTCCATGATTATAATGTTGTTAATTTTTCACACCATAAATGAATGGTGTTATTTATAAAGTATAATTGGTGTCTAAAAGATATTAATATTTCGGGTATATAATTATGGATATTATGGAATTATGATCACATGGATGATTGACATAAATCCATGTTCATTATGCACTCAAGTATCGTATATCGACTAAACATCAGATATGAATAAAAATGATTATGAAATTATTATAAAATTTAAATTATTTTTATTAATGGAATAATTAACATGAAAATGTTACTCATGAATTTTGAAATAAACAAAATTTTATTATTTATTGACATAAATATTTTTCATGACGATTGAGACTCGAGGTATGGGACATTGTCTCAATATCCATTCATTGAGGTATTTTCGAATAATCTGCACCCTAATTCCTTTATATTGTTTATATATAGATACTAAGAAATTTCATATCCATATTTTAGCTATAATATTGTTATTTAATTTTTTGGTAAATGCATTAATTCATGTAGATGAATTTTTTAATTTTAAATGGGGTATGAAGCACCTAAAACATTTATGAATTTAATTATCATAACTTTAGCATGATGATATTAATTTATATATTTATTTATACTGATATTAAAAAGAATTCAGGAAATTTTATTTCTATCATGAATTTCAATCACTTTTATCAAAAGGAATCTTATTATAATAAGCATTTAAATTTCATTAGAGAATGAGAAAAAAAATTCTTGCTTACGTTTAAGACGACATCTCTGCTATCATAACCATTATTTGATATATGGATTCCTCTATAACCATTATTGTCTTTTAAAAGATAATTAATCACTTGTTTCATTTATTTGTATCTTGGTATTGAAAATGGGTTCTAAAATGAAAATAGATTTTTTATAAAAAATGTATTTCAAATCATAATAGAATATGATTTCAAAATGCTTTTATGAAGTACATGTTTTATTCATGAAATGGAACATGAGAATTATAGGAAATGGGTGTGACCAATTGAGCTTATATAAAGGTTTTAACCCCTTTAAAACTCACATGTGAGCCCGACACATCGTATACAATGGCTTAAGCCCCATTCTAGATCATAGGTGAGCCTGTTATGGATTATAAGAATGGATGATCCCCATTATAGATCATTTGAAAGCATAATATTTCTTATAATAATGGTTAGACCAATTATAGATCTCCAATTAATTGTGAAATAATTATATTGGAATTTGTCCATATTATAGTTAAAATTGAAATGGGTCTGAAAGGATTTTAATTATATGATTGTCTATGTCTCCTAAAAGAGTTTTAACATCCTATTATTTGTTCTAGTGGTTTTCTATGAGAAAAAAATTTTCATTGTTACTAATATTAATATTTTTTGTTTAATACGGTCAAATAAAAATAAATTGTTTACAATGATTTAACCGAACTATTTATTTTCATTCTTTTTTTATGTCCCTTAATAATTTTTTTGTTCTCATCCCATGTTTTTATATGTTTTCAGAATTTTTAAGGGAGAATAGAGTTAATGATAAAATCAATGAAAATTTTTGATGACTAAGAATACAAATAAATCATGTTTTTTAAAGCCTTTTTATTATTGATGAAATTGATAATATTGAAATTTTCCACATTTTATTTATATGGTTTTTTTATTTAATATTAATGTACTAATTCACTAAATAATGAATCCTGAAAAGATAACCGATGTGAATTATTCACACAACTCAAGATTATGTTATATTTATGTTTGGGGATTTATATAGTTAGTATTATGGATTCAAGCAAATTAAAAATATATAGAAACAAATAATATAAAGAAATATATATAGCGGGGTAGAATATTCATGGAATTATTGAGATGTTTTTATGAACATTTCAGGACATGAAACCTAATCGTAAACAATATCCCTGAAAAATGATATTGTTACATAATTTCCTTACAACCATTGTATCTATCCATTAAAAAAATCATGACCTTAGAATATTATATTTATTTTTAAATACAAATAATTTTATATAATAAGGATCATAAAAAATATCAGTGAAAATATATAACCCAAATAAAATAAATATGTGTTGAATACATCATTTTTATCATAAAAATAAATGTTATATGATAATCCCTAACATCATGTTTGAAAATTTTTAGAAGTGATTTAAAATTGCATATAATATAATAATTTTTTATAATTACGTACTAGAATCATTTTCATAATTATAATAATATAAATTTTACAATTTAATAATTTCAAAACACTTTTATCAGTAATTCATTATAAAAATCATCATTTTGGGTTGTTAAATCTTTTAGTTTCCATGAGAATTTCAGTTCAAGATATTTGGTCCATGAACATTGATCTACATTACATAATCCAAAAATTGTTATTAATGATATAAAAATAATATATATTATTTATATATATATAAATTTATTTCTTTATTTATTTCTAAAATTTTTAGATATACAAATGGATTATTTTAAATCCTATAATATTGTAGCTCAAATGGTAATAATAACTCTATTATCACTTTTTGATGGATGTAAAAAAAATATGTAAATAATATTTCCTTGATAATAATCAGTTATTATTACATATATAGAATATATATATAAATAATACCTACCCATAATACCTTTTATATACATTCAAAACTAGAAAAATTTACATAACATTATAGAGGTTGTAGTCCACACAAACACACGGGTGACATTGATTTTTCTAACATGTTAAATGTATAAATGTCGATACGGTATAATAATTAATATATATTAAATTTGTAATAAAAAAATATATAAAAAATAAACCCATCATGAAATTCTTTATGGATTATGGTTGTGTAAAATTAATAGCATCACTTCATGGATGCAGTATTCAACAATTATGTAGTAAAGACACATACTCATTTCATTTTATTGAAATGATGGTGAATTATGGTTGATACCTATTAATAATAATATATATGTATATTTTTTATACATAATTTGTTTTTATTATGAATACCACATATTTATTTGATTTATAAGATGAAGTATTTATAATGTGGTCAGGTAAGAAGATAATATCTTCTTCAGTAGACCTACAATATAGATTTTCATAATGATCCATGGAATGTAATTTAAGAATAAAATTACTTATAATTAATTCATATTTGAGTTTATATTATAATTATGTAGTTTAATCAAAGATATATTTCTCAATATAATTTAATTAATAAAAAATAGAGGTTTTTTTTATATGTGGGGTAGATCATACACATGGAATTTATTAAACGAATTAAATACAGTAATAGAAGACTATATCCAAATGGATCAAATTGATATCTGTTAGAATATATGAAACCATTATGTTGAAATATTCCAATAAAATATTATTTATACAATTTTAATTATAAAAGACACAATTATATCTACATTTAATCCATTAATAATATTGATTTATTCATAAGTACATTAATGAATTTTTCTATTTTTACTAGGAGTGCTAACTAAAAATGATTTTGGACTAATTAAAAATTTTGTATGTGCTTGTTGTAAAAAAAATATATTTTCTGAATTGGATAAAATCAACAATACTATTTCGTTAAATTATTTAACAAAAACCAATTTTTTAAAAAATGTAATTTTTAATTCATATAATGTCTTTACTAAAAATTTACAACTTATTTTTCAATATATATTAATTATCATAAAAAAACTACAAATAAAGATAAAAAAGTATTATTATTCACTATCCCAATTTAATATATACATTATAATGTTATAATATATTATTCATCATTTTTTCCTTGGGATGTGCATATCACAAGATATCGACAAAATGAAATTTATTTAAATAAAAACATATTACTAAATATCTATATGTTATGATAATCTCCATTCTTTTTTAATGGATTTATAAAGTGCCTATAATTTTATATTTAGGAATTCTCATATGAAGGTATGTTTTTTAGAGTTTATGTTATTTGAATAAGGGTAAGTACTTGGAGGGATATCTTATATTTAGAATTTCATGTGATTCTTGAAGTTTTTAATTTTTTTATTTTCTCAATTCTACATATATGTTTTAGAATAAAATAATTTCTTCAGCCTCAATAAATTATTTCTCACATGGAATAATATATGATTTAATACACATTTATTTATAAAATGTTAATTTCCTTTCATGTGATTATTAAATGATTTGAATTAGTAGTTTTAAATGCATTAGGAATTTAAAATATGTTAACTAAATTTTCATGATGAATTCAGTAATGTTTTAGTTTTGTTTTCGTGAATGGTTTTTAATGATAGTGGTTATGAATTTCATATTCAATTGGATGAAATTTTAAATAGGTTTTCTTAATTGGTTATTTTATAATGGAATTTCATTGGTGAAAATAATAATCTTGATTGGAAGAGTTTCTATTTATCAGTAATGTCTCGATGTATTATGTTGGTATGCATTGTGTGTTTATGGTAAACCTATGTATCCCACATTTTTATTTGGTTCTTCCATGTAACGTGTCCTTTGGAGGATTTTTTTTATTATATGTGTGATGATATTGGGAATTTGTTATGATGTTTGATGTACGTTGATAATTTTTTTATTTTTTTTATATTATTTAGGAGTGATATTTATTTCTCTCCATCATTTTTCATTTATGGTATCATGATGAATTATGTATTTTTAAATAAATTTACTATATAATATAGT
Organism: Viscum album; assembly: GCA_963277665.1. Taxonomy (NCBI): domain Eukaryota; kingdom Viridiplantae; phylum Streptophyta; class Magnoliopsida; order Santalales; family Viscaceae; genus Viscum; species Viscum album. Next base: position 857,822,436 of record OY728152.1, on the reverse strand, counting down.
CATATGATTCTAGGTTCATATAGTTTTATTTAATTCTAAGGAATGGGGTAGTTCCATAGGTGATTCTAGGATTTGGTGTGTTAGATTGCTTATGATTTTTTGAAGAATATTTTTTGTGAAATCTCATCTCATATAGTTTACACACCTAGGATATTATTCCTTTAGGATCCTATTTTTTAGAAGATTCATGATTAATCCTGGTGTTAAATTCATGTGTATTTATCATACCAACTTTCATGAAATGCACAATGTTCATTATATTTTCATAGTGTAATGTACTATCATTATTTCTTATATAATGATTTGATAAAATCGATTCCAATTACTTTAAAAATAATAGTTCTAATAGTGTTTAAAATAGTGTTTTTAATTTTTCTAATAGTAAAGGAGGATCGATTTGTTGAAATTTATTCTATGATTATTTTCATTTCATGAAAATGATATAGATGGTTAAAAAATAGGCATAGATTTTATTCCATTTTTTTTACATATACATGGAAATAAATTCATTATAATTAAATAAATCATAGATAGAATATCATATTAAGGGAATAAAAAAATTATCTAGATATTTTTTATTTGTATCAGTTATAATCACACACTATATATACCATTCAATGTCGGTAGCCTTTGTGATTTTCATTTCATAAACAGTAGCAATAGTTTAACTTGTGATTTCTAGTGTTCATACTGATGTGTGGTGGTAATAAATGGACACAATGAAATTTAATATTTTTTTCAATTTTATTAGTTATTTGGGTATCATTTGTCAGCATCTTGGCATGTATTTCATTTTTATTACATTGTATATGTGATTAATGTTAAAAATCAGTTTCTATTTATGTTCTGGCCTTTTTCTAATTAGCTTATTTTAATGTTTTCAAATATGTTTTATTTTATTCTATTTTTAATATATATATATATATATAAATATATATATAAGGTTAGATAATTCCCACATTGTTATATTGGATACCCATAAAATTGTTTCCATCTCATAGTGACTGGGAAAACAACAATAGAGTGTTTCCAACTAGATTGGGTGGTCAGTTAATGGGTGACCTAGGGTTGTTGATGAATACCCATTTTGTATTAATCATTTATTTTTAATTAATAATGATATTTGAATTGGTATGATATGACTTCTATAGGTATTTGGCTACTCAGAGTATTTTTTAATATAAATGATCTTTAATAGGTATATTTATGTAATGTTTGGTTCATATACAAATGTATCCTTACCTTATATGACTGTCTATAAGGCATGCTAATTATTTCAATCAAAAATGTATATAAAGAATGTTTTTTTATTTGAATAATAGATAAATATTACTTTTATTTTGTAAATATTTTTCTTAAATATTTAAATATTTGTAATTAATATTCCATGTAAAATCTATTTATTCTCTTCCATTTCACATTGTTTTGGGGAGTATAATCATACTAGGTTATTTTTAATGTATTTATTCATTGAAATTTTTACAATAGGTAGTTGATAATCTAATTAAATTAGGCTTTATAATTCATGGAATATCTCAAATATGACATGTTGTTCAAGGGTACTAGTTTGATACGAATGCCTCTATTTTTATTTAATGATCATGTTGATAAAATTCATTGATATTAATACATGTTCATGGTTTATTATTATTTTTATGGATCTTTTTTTATGTGTAATGTATATTTTTGAAATACTATAGGAATTTTTGTGTCAGACTATGATGATATATGATCGTCTAATAAATATATAACACTTTATGCACATTCCATATTCTCCTTTGGATGGGATACTATATTTCTATAACTTGTTATATAAAATTAAATATCCCTAGTTTATGGTATTATATAGTTATTTATTTATGGTCAATTTATTGGAATTTTCTAATATATTTTCCTACCCATTTTGTGTTAGAAATAATGATTATTCTTAAAGAAAGATTTTATATATAAAGAAACTCATAGTATAGGTAGTTTTTCAATGTAGTATAGTACATTTTGATTTACTATTTTGATAATAATTATTGCCGTGTATTTATTTTTACCTATATAAACTCTTTATATTTATATATAAATATATAAATTATTAGGAAAGTCCATTCCTCCATTAATTTATGACACCATTTGTGGTAAGTTATAATGTAATTTATCTCATACTCTATATGAATGCCTCAGTGGAATTAAAACATAACATCATAAAATTTTACTACCCATATAAAATTTATATTTTACTATATATCATTTCAACCTGATATCTTATTTAGTCGATTCAATTTTTTAGAGATTATGTGCACTAATTTCAAATTTTCCATTGGTAATATCCTCTTACTATCGCCTATTTAATTTTATTACATTTAGTAAATTCATATTTATACCTCATTTGATGTGTATTTACATGCATGATATTTGTACATTGTATATTAATTTATAAAGATGTCTTTTTTCTCAATATCATTTCCATGTTCTTTAATAATATTTCATTTAACTCGAAATTTCTAATTTATGTATATATATCCCATGAGTGGTTCTTTTCATTACCTTTCCACAAATAATTATATCTATCTAAGAGAGAAAATCTTTTATTTATGGTATTCCAAGAACAAATATACATTTTTTAAACACCTAGGGAATACGGAACCCCCATAGTGATGTGATGACTTGATTCAGGTAGTGTCACTACGTACAAGTTAGGGTTGTTACAGTTTTAGAGTTCTATGATCATTATAAATTTGTTTTTTTGGTATTTAATTTGATTAGTCTACTACATTATGTTTATAATAAATAATGATACATGAATATCCATTATATATATTGATAAATTCCCCCATATATTGTATTTGTGTACTCAAAAATTCTATTCATTTCTATTTATATTAAAATAATTAATTAGAAGAATTTAAAAAATAATTCATACATGATTTCAATATAGAAATATTAAACATAATAATCCTATACAATTAATGAAGAATATAAACATAAATAATGGTTGATATTATATTCTCAGAAAGGATAAATATAAGATATATCAATATAATTCTGTATGGTTGAAGATAAACAACATCATTGGTTTTCATAAAATAGATAAGTGATTATGAGAACATAATAAATGATTATGACAATGTCATTTGGAAATCATAAACAATAAAATGTAGACCATAAACATAAATTATGAATTAATCAATTTTTTCATAACATAAAAGTGACTATAATTAATTGAAAATTTGAGTAAATAATAATATTATATTATATAATAAGATAGAATTAATAAACACAAGTAATGGTAAAAAAATTTAGAAATTTTTTATAATCATATGCACAAAAACTCGTATCAATTGTTTTGGTTAACAACCAGTACATTCAAATAATTGGCGACTAGTCAGAACACTTATGTACTATAACATAATAGAAAAATCAAACCACTCATGTCACATAAAAAGTCATGTCAAATGATTTAATTATTTAATGAATGAAATGGTTAATTATTCATGACTGATCCACTAGACAATGATAATCCACAAATATTTGGGCCAGCTAACCATGATCAAACTTTTAATTTTAACATAATTTAAATAACCCATGGGAAATGGATTAGTGTCTATAAAATTACAATTTTGAATATTTAAATGATCATGTGAAATAATTTTAAAATTTTAATTTAATGTATCTCAAGTGAAGATAAATTACATTAGTGAATAATTATATTGATGAAAAACAATTTATATATACATTAAAAAATCTATTACGTAGAAAATAATAATTATATTTTTTATTTTTTATAAAATTAATATGAAAATTAAAATCAGTAAAAAGCAGTTGATATATATTTATGTATATATATAAGGCAAATATTTATATTATAAACCATGAAAACATAATTTTTTTCATAAATTAAATTTTATGAATATAATAGGAAAATAAATTTTTTGTGAAAAAATAAAGAAGTGGGGTAAAATATTTCATTCAAAAACAATTAATCGAAATTACAAGTCAATAGAATGATAAAATATGGAATTTGAGATTTATGGATGGGTAAATAAATTAAAATAAATGAAATATATAGACATGGATGAAAATTATTGTTGACTGAATGAATGAGATAAGTTTAGTACAACATGGATGAATAATTTTAATTTAATTATAAACCAATGTTAGAAATAAATGAAAATAATACATTTTAACCCACAAAATAACCATATTAGAATAAAATTTCATTTTTTCTAAATTAAATATATAATTTCTTTTGTAATGTAAATTTAGTTATAAAAAATCGCATCTTCAAATGAGTAATTTGAATAAAATTCCTCCATTTACATATGACTTCGATGAACAATTTTTAGCCACATATTTAAAAAAAATTATTAATCATTTTGTTTAGAACCATATTTATATCTATTTACTATTATATTAATCAATAAATATATTATAATTTAGTGATATTATTATGTTATTGTTTATTGTCATAGTCCAATTTTAGTAATTTCGATTGTCTCATTAAAATTTCTATATTAACATGTAAAAAATTATATTTTGATATATAATAAATAATTATTAGTAAATCCATAATATTTTAATCATTTATTTAAATTATTTATACTCTATCATGTTAATTTTAGCGATTTTATGTTTTTTATTCTTGAAAAAATGAATTTTGGATGAATTTATTTTAATTAATTTATACATAAAAATGTGTTATGTTCTAATAACAATTCATTCTCAGGTCACTCCTGCATGAACATATTAATAATATTAATTATTCATTAGAATCAGATATGGATTATAATAATTTTTTAATATAATGAATTATTGAAACAATGATTATATTATGGAACCATTCATACATGTTGTTAAACTAAGGAAAACATTATAAACTTATACTACTGAATTAGTAAGAGTATATAGTTATACTATTGTAGTTTAATTTTTTCTATATAATAATGATGTTAACATTAAAAAACTATAGTGGTGATTTCTGTTTAGAATGAGTGGAGTTGATAAGGGGTGTAATATATGGTTAAGAAATCGAAACAATTTCTTGTACATTACATCGCAAAATAGGTTCCATTGAGATGAAGGATATAAAATCATTATTAGGATAAATACTTATCAATAGTGAAATATTATTTTTTAGAATTATTTGTGGGTGCATATTTAATACAAATTATAAGTAATAATTTAGTATAATGTTCTTACTATATAGGTCCTTTTATATTTGTGTTTTTGTTTTTTCCACAGAAAGCCATTCATTAATTCGTATAGAAATACATTTTACAACAAAAATGTGAAAAAGTACAGAAATAGTGTATATACGTCATTGTTTTAATCAAGCATAAATTTATCTATAATATAATATATATTGTTTTTCTTTATTCCAAAATTTAATTTTTTTCCGAATTTTACCCAGACTATAGTAACTCACTGTCAACATCAAAAAAAAAATTTCTAAAAAAATGATCTGATTTCAATTCCTTATAAAAATAATTATACACACCTAATATAATTGTATTTTAAATAAGTGAAATTTATTTTATCTACTAAAATTATAAAAGATATAGATAAATTTTTTTATAGAAATGAATTTTTTGACAATGTGTATTATTATTTCATACATTAAAAAAATTGTTAATCATTTGATAATTTATAACATATATATTTATACTAAAAATTTAAATTTTTTAAAAATAATACTTATTCAATTGTATATTTATTTTGTTAAAATATATATGTATAATGCAATGGGAATAATTTTTTTGAAATGTATTAGTTAACATATTAAATTTTATAATTATAATTTATAACATAATATTTGTTGATTTTAAATTTTTATTCATTTTTTTATTTTTATTAATGAAACATTTAAGTAAATATTATCCCTAATTTATGATAAATTTATCAATTAAATATAAAATCATGAATACGTAACAAAAAATATGATTTCAAATTAATATAATTCTTTAATTATGGGTCATTGAATTTTTATTATTTATAATTCATAACTATTTATTGGGTGTTGTTTAATTATTTTACAAACCCATCATTAAATTATATTAAGTAGAAAATAACTCATGGAATGTAAATATTTTCCTTAAAATTACAATATAAATAATTAATTTAAAAATATATATACTTTCAAAAATTACGTTATTTTTTAATCTTAATAATTTTTTAATCTTATTACATATCAATTTTATTTTTTTTACCTCCTTTAATAATAATAATAATGTATTTAATATTCCAAATTAATACATGTATACCCAATAACAACATATCTAACAACGGTATATCAAATGACTATATATCCAATAAACATATATCCAATGACAATATATATGATTCAATCATATTATATTTCTATATATTAACCTTCATTCCTCAATAAAATTCATTCATCCAATATTAAAATTTCTCACTCGAAATAAAAATTATATTTCTAATTTTTTCTATGTTTTCCATAGTTAAATTTGATTGTTTTAACATTAATGAATCCCATGAGGATGAAAATTTCATCTTTGTATTATTTTAATTTACATGTGATTTTATTTACATATTTATTTTAACCATGATGATTTATATTTTATTCTAAAAAATTAGAAATCATTATATTTTATTTATAATAGTTATATCCATAAATTATATAATGGTTTATTTGACATTATTTTTCATATGTGACACAAAATAATTAATAAATTAAAAGAATTAAAATTATGGTTGTTACATTCTTGCAATATCAAAACATTTTTCTCAAAAGTCCTTATTTAAATGAAATTATATGGATATAAATTTAAATAATTACATATTTTGGCACAAAAATCACTAATTCATTAATATTTTCCCCTTATAATAACTATTTCATGTGTTAACATTTATTTTTGTTAACACCCTGAGTTTTTGTGAACATTTTTTTGAATAAATTTATTTATCATTAATTTCTTGATTGGATGTCATAGGAGGTTATGTTTTCATTATATGCGACACCAAGATAATCGTTTAGGAAATGTAATATTGACTTGGTTTGTGTTACAATGAACACATTCTGTCTAAAAAATTTAATTATTTATACAATAAAATTAATACCATGTTTCTAGAATAGTGGGTATGAATAGGATCGACTAAACATTTGAAGTATGGTTAACACTTATAAAAACCATTTGAAATTAAAAGGAAATATTATTCCAAAAAATTATTTAAATAAGAATAAATTTCTTTTGTAGAAGTAATTTTAAACAATAAATTATTTTTTATTGTATTAATGATATATATATATATATTCGATTTAATTTTTAACATTATCTAATGTGTTTTCTGGATAGTATATTTGAACAAATCTATTATTAATCATAAAAAAGTATTTCACCAAAAGTCAGTTAATCCACCGTTTAATGGAGAACATGACTTAAATATGTTTTTTGACACATTTAAACAATATATATAAAAATATTAATTTATTTTGGCTGAATTATTTTGTATATTCCTATTATGATTTAAATTTTGATGATAATGGAAAAATACAGAATTTGGATTGATATTATCTTTTAAAAAAATAAATTGTTGTGATAAAATATATATTACATTTGTTATAAATTCTAGTTAGATAATATTTATATATTTTAAACCAATTTACTTCTTTATAATAAATATCATGTTGAAGTTTTATATAAAAAAATTATTCATTTGGACATTTTCACATTAAAAAAATGTTGTCTTATTATGTGAATGATATTAATTTTTTATTAATTTAACACAAATATGTGTTTTTAATTATGAATCATTTAGGAAATATTTGGAATCACATTTTCCAAAATTTATAATTATGTAATTTTTTTTGGAAATCATAAATAGTATCATTAGTAATTTAAATTACCACGAGTAAGGATAAATCAAGTAATTAAGGGTGAAAATTATATTATAAACATTAGAGAATTACCCTAACAATTGGTAATATATTATTGGATTATTTTAATTATACTCATATATCAAAAGGATTCTAATTTTAGTTATATAATGGACCCATTTCCAGGAATGTTTTTTAGTTATTATAAAAATAATATACAATGACAATATGTCATATATATACATTTAGTATATATAATATATTTAATATGTAAATTTATATAATATATGATAGAATTTATGTATTCTTATTAAATCAAAAATATATATCTACATCATATAAATTTGTTTCATTTTTTAGTGAAGGAATAATTCTCATAAATAATTACTAAATTATGATCCATTAATTTATCTATTAATGAAAAACTAATTTAAATGATATTAGAAATACCAAAATAAATTTAATTTAACATAATTAATGCAAATAAAGATTTTTATTGGTGAATATTACACGTTAGTTTTGTCCTAAACTAATTTTTTAAGTAAACATGATTTATTTCATTTCATTATGCAAAAGTAAATAATATTTTAAAAATTGACATTTAAAATATTTTATGAACATAAAATATATTAAATTATTTTAAAATCATAGAAACCTATTTAAACATAGAAATATGTTATAATAATGTCAAAAATGTTTTAATTAATAATTTATGACTTAAATAGTATCAAATAAATAAAAATTACAAGCTTTTAATATTGAAAAGAATTTACCTTATTTAAAATAAAAATAAAATGACAAAGGGTTAAATAAAATGATAAGGTTCAGAATAATAAAAAACATTTCTGAATAATATTTTTTGATGAATATAAAACCCTATATCATTTTATATTATATAAAATTCCCTTTTATGATATTTTCATAGATATTAAATTTATTATAACTTAATATTTTTGGAAAATTCCAAAAGTACCCCACTCCTCTCTTATAAATCAACTCCTCTTATTCACTTTTCCTCACACTTATGAAAATAATTTATTAGGGAATGTTTTGTATTAATATCATCCCAATATCACCCCCAAAATCATATAATTCTACCATTGTGAATAAATGTATCTATGGAATACCTTTGGTGTAATCCAAGAGGAGTTACAAAATGAAGTGGTACAATTCTTTAAAAGATCTTTTGGATTATTTTAATTCTCCACCCCATAAACTCTTCATATTATATGATTATATAATAAATTAAGTACTTTCAATACATTGTGATGTTTTTCTTATATTTATTCAACCTACACTAACACACACTTCTATCAAAGGGGCAACAAACATATTGTTCATGTATTCGATGAACTACTACCTCATGAAATGATGTCTTTCTTTTTTATATTACCACCTCTCAAGGATAGGTATTATGATGGAAATTTTTTTATAGGATATATAAATATGATTTATATATGATTATATAATTAATATTTATACAAATTATTATTTAACATTCACAATTTCAAAATAAAAATTAAATGGAATCAAAATTTATTCATACAGATGACATACCGTCTCCATGAACTATGTATTCCATCTCAAATTTTTATTGTTAATAAATCAAAATAAATATTTTTTGAATAAATATATATCCTATTTATACATATTTATAGTTTATTTAAGTGGGAAAATCATGATCTATTTAATAGGACATAGAATGACATGTCAAAAAAGTTGATATTACATAAAACGTAACACTAACATGGAATGATTAATAAAATGTAAAGAGAAGTTCATAAGTATATCATATACGGTATTATTTAATAGTATATTTTTATATAATAATTATAAAACCATCATATATATTTTCAGTAGTTTTTAATGAATAGTAAGATAGTCATGAATTATGGTAAGGGATTTATTTCACAATTTTGATTCAGTGTGGCACCTGTCTTATACACTACCTCTATCTTCTACATGGTGTCTATACACATCATGAATGTCTGTTTTGAGACTTATATTGATTATTATGGAATTTTTATATACAATTTTTTTTATTCATTAGGTTAGATGATTGTTGTGAATATAATGTGATGTGTATTTAATTAACATTCACATCAATATTTAGGATTATTTCATTTTATGTGTATTTAGAGGAATATTTATATTCCATGTCCATGTTTTCGATGAAAATTCAAAAAATATTTTTAATATTCCTCTATGGATTATTAAATCCATATTTGCATAATTTTAAAATATTTACTACTTTTTTATTTATTAATATTTCTGTCATTTTAGAAATGAGATACATTTTAAATTTTCATAGAAAAAGTACATTATGAATTATTTTTGACATATATGACATGAATATATTTCAATTCCATCATAGAATTATAATTATATTCACATTAATTTAAAATATACTAGGTATATTATTGATGAAATTGTATTTAAAACTATTCTTCAGGTTATGAAATGACAATATTTTCAATGAAGGAATTAAAATTTCCTCAATAATTATATTCAAGTGATATATCAAAATTATTTTCCCACTATGATAACATTAATTTATAATACATATTTTTCATGAGGGATGTGATTTATTTATATCATTCTTATTCTATCTTGTAATGTATTATTTATAAAATGGAATGATAATTATGAAACCCAATAATTTTGCATGGGTTATGTTATTATTGAATTATTTTTTATGAAACCCATTTCATTCCATGTGTTTTGATAAGATGATGGATATTTTATTGTGGGACCCATATGCAGTTTTTTCATTATTTCCTAGTTGGGACAAATATCTTCCTCTAATACATTGTGTAGAGATTTATATCTCATGATATATTGATGAGAATCATATTTGATGGGATTGATTCAATATGGATGATAGGGAAACATGATTCACCATATGATGATGGGGAACCATGATCCCTTGTAATGAGTGGACTGTGACATGGGATAGGGGTTTGTCTCTCCCAATATGTGTAGTTCACATGATGTGACCTATTGTGTTTTTGGATAGTATATTGAATTAAAAAGAATGATATTAAATGTTTATGTGTCTGCCACAAAATCCATTTCATATACTTGTATTCATGGTGCGAATATTAAAATGGAGTTCCCTAAGTTTATGAAAAGATATGTTGAACCTAGTAGTATAAATGAATCTAATTTTACATGACTTGTGAGGCATGCCTAAGGAATTATCCTAAAAGTATAAAATAATTTTGATCGATTATTTATTCGGATAAATCCTATTCATCAATGGTTTTAATCCATAAGTTACATTAGAAGCAATGAAGACAATGTTTTAGGAGAATTTAAATTATGCTAACAAGTTCCCAAACTTGTGGGTTAGTGATGATGATCGAAATCAGTATCCTTTAATGTTTTGGTACAAAGGAAATCTCATTTGATCAATATTTTTGGTGAGGGGTGTGACACTGACATGGTGAAATGTACACATAACATCCAATGTATAACAGCTAATGGCTTATTTTATATTGTATTTACCAACTCTTGCATATTTAATAATTTGATATGGGTGTTAACATAAAACAAAAATGAGTATATTTGGACGTTTTAGTTGAAACCCAAAACGGTATAATGATTGTATCTCTTGTATATGATTCCACTTTTGTAGAATTTTTGGGGAATTTGTTTCATATAAATATTATCATTATTCCTCTGGTTAAAATTGATACCCACATATTAATGGATTGGAATTCTCTCTATAATGACCAAATCTAGTTCAAGGAATGGATATTACTTTTGAAGATTCAAAACAAATTATCATCATCAATCGATGTGATGATAAATATGAACTTAATATAGCGATTTAATAAAGTGTATGGTTATTAATTACCATTTGGAATTATTTTTTATCTAAAATAGTTTGTGATAATACATATATTGATGATATGAATTTTATTTATAAACTTGTGGATGTATTTATAGAATAATTTCAAAGTCTTCCAAAATAAAACAATGTTGATTTCTTGATAGAACTCATACCTATATCTACTCCAATTTCATTGACTCCCTGTTGAATATCCCCAATCCAGTTATTGGAATTGAAGAAGAAATAATAATATAATCATTATTTGGGATTAATTAAGCCAATTGCATCACCAAGGGTTGCACCTATTCATTTTTTAATGGAAATAGTGATCAAATCCCTTGAGATCAATACTTTCCCATGATTGACCTCTTTTATAGATATAATCAACAAATAAAAAGAAGGAGGATTTTACCATGACTACATTTTTTACATGGTTTGTAAATTATTAGTATATAGTGATGCTTTCTGGTCTTACTAATTCCCCTGCTATGTTCATTGATTTTATGAATAGAGTCCTTAGATATTTTCTAAATTATTTTGTGGTAGTATTTTTATATGATATTGTTATATATTCATTAGGAATGTATGATCATGAATACCAATTTATAATTGAGATAATGATCCTACAGAAGGAGAACCTCTTTGAAAAAAATAATATAGTGTGATTTTTTCCGACAAAAGAATCATTTTCGGGTTACATAATCTATAATGATGGAAAATGGTTGATCAATCAAAGACGGAGGGAATTGAATGCTCATATAGACAAACAACAGGGACTGAGATATGCATTTTATTGTGTAGTTCTGTATTATTGAATTTTTTTGATAATTTTTCATGATAATTTATTCCTAAGAACATATTAGGTTAGAAGGGTTCCATTATCCTCTGAAATAATGATTGTAATAACGATTACAATGTCCTAAAGTGATTATTTGTCAACACAACTATCCTAATATTTCCTCCTCCTAGAAAAGGGTTTGCAATCTAAATTGATCCATATATTAATGGATTGGGTTGGTTCTTTGTTTATAAAAACATGGATTTAACTTATTCATCTTAATAATAGATTATTCATGAGAAACAATACCGAACTAATTTTTTGGAATTATTCAGAGTGATTTTTGCATCAAATATATGGAGGAATTATCAAAATTGTTAATTGTGAGATATATATATCGACCATAATATTAAGAAATATATATTTACATATAAAAAATAGAACATGTTCAAGAGGATATTTTTAGTGTTGATATTGGAATATGAATTATCGAAACACTACAATTCTATGAAATTAAACATAGTGGGCAGTGCATTGAGTCCAAATTATAATGCTATATTATAAATGATGAGGAGAAAAAATCCAATATTTTTGGATTTGAATATGATTGATATACAATGTTTTATGTAAGAGGGGAAATCATATTCTACTCAAATGAATGTTAAATCCTTTATCCATATAAATATTAAAAAATTTAAAAAATGAAGATGCTGAGATGAAAAACATATGTTATAAATGTTCTTGATTTTAATTGTGATCATGATGGATATGTACTGTTTTGAAAGCATGTTTTTGTTTTGTACATACATAAATTAAGGAATTATCTATTAGGAGAATATCATTCTTCTTCATACTCTATTAATTAGGGAAGAATGAATACGTATTAATATTTTATGGAATAATACTAGTCGGATTGAATGATTAGAGGTATGAATGAGTGTGTATTTGGGTTCTTGGTATTCCAATAATTTATGTCTAAAAGAAAAAATAAAATGATTTTTTTTCATATATTACCCAAAAAATGTAAATGGGAGAACATCTCTATGCATTTTTTCATTATACATTGCAAAAACTCTAAAGGGGTAAACTCAATATGTGTTTTAGTCGATCACCCAAGTAAGTCAACACACATCATCTCAATTAGAGAATAAATTTATCTATAAAAACATTATAGTATATAGATTAAATAATTGGTAAGGTTACAAGGATTGTAAAATTTTATTATATCTGATTAGCACGCGAGGTTTACCTTAAAAAATATAAAGAAATATTTAGCATATCTTGATACTTAATTGAGGGTCACCAATCCATATCAACCATAGATGGATGTTTTGTCTGAGAAAAAAATTTAAACCCTAGAATATATATCGATATCATTCTCTATATATTTCATTTTTTTGCAATAAAATAATACTACTAGTAGAGCTTTATTACACCAATCAATTTCACTCAAACCATCAGATGGATCCTTAAGAAGACCTATATTAGAAGAAATTCAGAGCAGCAATGTGAAGAGATAAATTTGCTGAATGAAATAAATTGGAATCTGAGATCACTGAAGAGATGGATGATATGGTTATAACTATTTTGCAGCATATCAAGGTTGTAAAAATTTAAAAAAAAGATAAACTAACATCTGATGATGTTATCATGAATTTGATGTATGTGAGAAGGCGTTTCTTTGAATTTCAACATAGAATATGTTTATGTAGTTCATGATGATTGGGAATGTAATCTCTATGTATACAAGTCCCTTTGATATTCTTGGTTGTGTCAGGATGTTAGCCTCTCTTTTTTCACTACCTAGAAATATACCTCAAGTCTATGGTGTCATCCATGTATGTCTCATGAGAATGTATGTACCTAAACCATCATAATTACAGATCATATAGGTCTTACTACTTGAGAATGATCTATCTCATGAGGTATAACCAGTTAAAATTCCATATCATACAAAGAATATTCTATAACACAATACAACATTATTGTTTAAATTTTGGGTAGAATCCAATAGATTGAAGAAGATATGTAGGAACATGAGGATATGATGAGGAAGAGGTATCATCATTTATTTTTATTAGAATAATGAATTTTTATGGTGAAAATCATTTTATGTGGTAGAGTGTGACACCCCATGTTTTGATGAATTTTTTGAATAGTTTAATTTTATTTGATATCTAGCATTTCACACCACACTAATTTATGTTTTCTATACTTTTTACAAAAAAATAATCTTACACCATAGACAACATCAAAATTGATTGCATTATACATTAAAATAGTATTATTCCAAAATATTTATAATTATTTATCAAATATATTAAAACCATAATTTTTGAATGGTGTGTATGAATATTATAAATTTAATTATGTATTTATAGATTTTAAATATAAAATAATTTTTAAATTAAAAGGAAATCATTTTATGATTTTTTTACAAATTCATTTAATTTTCTATATTAATTATGTAATAAAATAACACATTTTGATTAATATTTAAGAAATATATATTATATTTATTTTTTAGAATTAATCTTGTGTGTTATTAATATTCGATGTATGAATAAATTAAATTTTAAAACTAAAAGAATTATTTTTCAAAAAAGGATGTTTGGACTCCTGTTAATGATGTACTGGTTATAAATATAGATTTGGCACATTTATAAATTTGATATAAAAAAAAATTTCTTATTTTAAAGTTGGATATCAAAATTTACATTGCATAAATTTTTAGTATTTTTATGATAAGTTTCATGTTTTGATAAACAGGATAAAATAATTAATTTTAATTGAAAGATTCATTTTCATCAATTTAATATAAGATGATAAATTATATAGTTAATTTTTATATATAAATTTAGAATATTGTGGACGTTTTAACTTAATAAACTTGTTTTCTCATTCTGTCAATGGGATAATTTTTAGATTAAATTTATCAAAACATTTAATTGAATTGGTAATATATGATCCATATTTTAAAATAAAATTCCTATATTTAGTAATTAATCCTTATTTATTTTATTAGAATATGAATTGTATCATAGGTAATTTTAATTTCAACAATTATGGGTAAATATAATTATTGAGGGTAATAATAGTATTATATATGTTCCAAAACTACCCTTACCCTTAATAAAATGTATATTTATTAATTAAATTGGTCTAAAATCACGATACAATTATAAATTGAATTATTTAATGTACACATGTCTATTAAAATTATTACGATATTATTAAAATCAAATAGAGTGACAAAATGATAGATTCATAATTATAATAAGTATAATATTTTTAATATGGGGATAAATAAAATATGTTTTCAACTATATGTATAATTATTAAAGTTAAAAAAATATTCCATATAATGGAAATCTATAATAAATTTTTACTATAGAAATAATTATCATGAATTATTAGAAAATTATGATTTAATTATTATTCAATTAATAAAATAGTGAATTATATGTAATTAGAAATATTAAAAGAATATAAATTTACTTAATTAGGTTGATCCATGAATTTTTATACGAATATATCATGTTATTTGTGACAGAAAATAATTTTTTATATAGATTTATTTATTTCATTCAGATATGGAATAAAAAAAATCATCAAAGGAACCATAAACATAAACAATATTTTAATGTAATATGGTTGTCTCGTTAAACTATTATAACATTGTAACATAAGAACATACTCTACATGTTATAAAATGATTTTTCATGATTCTTATAATATTATTAAAATAATAAAATTCAGGATATGACATGTAAAATGGATGTATATACTCCTAGAAGTGAAATTATGGTCATAACAAAGCAAGAGTCTCACATTTAGTAAATTATGATAAACTATTCTAACGATTTGATATCTTTTTAAACATATTACCCATAATGGATAGATCGTAAAATGTATATATTAATACCCATTAATTTAGTTATAATATTCTTGGAATATAATTATGTTCATTACATACACCACAAATAAGAAAAGACTGGTGAAAATGCCATGTATCTCATGGAAATAATATGTGATATAAAATCCCCTTACCTAGTGTCATGACTCTATTCAAACTCATACAATATTACTATATAATAAATATTTTTTATTATAAATGTTTTACAGAATAATATTCGCATACATTATAAAATTTATTTTTTTATTATGACATTATATTAAACACTTGTTATTGATTTTATGTTATGTACTCACTTCAGGAAATATTAACTTTGTTCATCACATGTGTCTAAATTGGTTATATTTTTTTATTTATAATTATATAATTATTATATAATGTTGTAAATTAGGTAAATATCTAGTATATAAATTATATGTGTATTATAATAACCTATATAATATTTGAGTATTAAATTTAATTCAATGTTGATGTAGATGGAATGCAATATGTATGCATGAATTCTATTTCCATTTTTATCATCGTATTAGAAAAATAAAAGAAAATGAGATACATTTATATGAATATAATAAAATTAAAGTTGAATTACAATGTTATATATATCATATAATTTCACTATAACCATCCATAATACATTTTATGATGTTTGTTAATGAATAACTTCACTTTGTGTGGGCGTTGGTATACAATTCCTTAAATGAAATTACTATAATTGTAGAAAATTGAATGTAAAATGATATGTGTGAAAAAGAATAAAAATTCATAAAAAAATTCTATTTTAATTTTTGACATATATAAATAGTGTTTCCAACATAATTTATAACATGGTAGGTGGTAATGAAAAAATGAACAATCATTGTTTTGTGAGGTAGTAGTTCGACATACACAGAAATAGAATGTTGATTACAAAATAGTTAGAGGTGTGTGTAAATGTGGCTATCAAAAATAAAGAAAAATTCTAGTATATTTAGTATAGTGGATTTTTGATAAAAAAATATTGAATAAATATAGTGGAGGTGGGTAAGGAAATTAAAGGAAATGCTCTTGAGATTAGCTACTTCCTTTTAATCTGGTAACTCCTTTTAGTTTGTGCCAAATGCATTCCTTGATTTTCCTTCACCACATGTAAATTCTTCTAGAAACATGGTAGGAATTTTGGGCTCATACTTGAGTATTTTTTGGTAATCCAAGGGGATTGAGGGTATTGTGGATGTGGGTAGAGGTTGTGGTCATTTATAGGGAAGTAAAAGGACACCACTGTCATTTATTATAACATGTTAGGTGAATATGTTTTTTTACATTAAATAATTCATAAAAATTAATAATTAAATAACATTTCAATGATGAATCCCAAATAAAAATAGTTTGTGTACTAGTTTAAATGTTTTTGGATCTTATATTTATTGTTTATTACTTTATTAATTTTATTTTCACTTAACCAATGTAATTAATTTTAACCACATTCAGTAATATATTATTCAAATAAATTTCACCTTATTTGAAATTAAAATGTATTATAATTTCAAATATTAAATCCATTTTACCAAATTATAATCACATAGTGGATGAAATATTTTTATATGAAAACTGTAGATATGATGACAATACATGTTATTAATGTATAAATGACCAAATGTTTTCTATGTATTTATATCCAATTGCAAATTGAAAATAGATAAAATTATTTACATTGGATTTATTGTGAAAATTATTATATATCTAATATATAAAAATACGTAAAAATATAATTTATCCTTATAAAAAATTAAATGCAAAAATTTTATTAAATTAAAATCTAGTATGATTAGATATTAATTAAATGATGAATCCTTACCTAAAAATACTAAAAATTTATAAAAATAAAATTTATATATTATTATACAAAATATAATGTTTTATTTTACATAATAAATCTATAAATTTTATAAATGGTTAATTTTAATTAGGTTCTCCATTAAATTTGGTAAAATGGAATAAAAATATAGGTTTTAATACCAAAATTAATCATGTTCATATCTTTTGTCTTTCAAATCTATTGGACGAATATAAAAAATATTTTATGGTATATATATCATTTTTATTATATTAATATTACTCAATAATTTTAATTAATTTAATTCATTAGGTTGAAACATCATTGTGACCTTAATAATATTTTTGATTATATTCAATCGATTATCATATTAATTTATAATTAATTGGTAACCTATGAATTCTAGTTATATTTGTGTAATGAAATATTTTCAAATTAATATAATAAAATTCATTTCCATAAACATAATAAATAGGTTATATCTAATTATAATAATATTATTAATAATATATTATTGTAATATAATAATCCATCTTCCATGTTATGTAATCAATCATGGATGGTCAATATTTCTTGTAATGGATCTATACATGTTGTTCCATGTAACATACACCACATCAGTGATGCGTGTAGCATACAACATGTTGGTGTTGTATGAAATGATTTTATGAATTTTAGAAAAATTCATTCACAGGGTTTCAAGAAATTAAAAATATCAAAAGATTATTTTAATTTATAAAAAAACATTTAAAAATCATGCATTGTTACATGGATAATGATTTTTATCCCCTTATGAATATATTCATATGATCATATAATATATTTTCTATGACTCTTGTTTATGATCCAAGATATAAATTGTATGTTTTAATATTTTCATGATCATTTTCTCAAACACATATGACGACGATATTCTATATGTCTCTTTTTAATCGTACTGATCATATAAGATAAACCCTTTTATTTTTCATTTCACATGTTTATGAAGATATGTAATATTTTTCATGTTATTAAGATGGGTTACCATCAAAAATAATATAGATAGTTATAATCTTTTACACTTTTCTACATTTTTTTGTTTTATTTATTCCAATGTAACATAAACCATATGGTTATTGTGCAACTATTCAGGTAAGGTATTAGGTATTTGATAAAAATGATGATTTGTTAATGTATGAATAGTGAGGGTAACTATAGTTTTTCATATATGATTTGTTTTGGTGGTTTTGGTTCATGCTCAGTGATCCTAGTTATGAAATCATAAGAATATTAATCATGATATAAATATCATATATAAACATTATATACGTTGATATAAATAATAATATAATGTGGTTATTAAAAATGAATTCCATAAATATATGCATATAATAGTTCATCTGTATAAGTGAGTAATGTATTTATATATTGATTGATGGAAAAAATTTAATATAAATACTTATTTAACTAAAAAGAATAATTAATATAAAATTGATATCATATATAATCAAAATCATATCATAATAACCCCCCATTAATGATTGTGTTGGAAAATGTATCTCAGTACTATGTTTATTGGGTATTCTATGCATGAAAATAAGAAATTCATTAATCCTACATTTTATTGATTAGAGGTTGTAAATTTTGTATATATCAACATAAAAATATCTATGTACACTAATTATTCTAGAATAATTATTTGTAATTGGAAAATGTATTTAGATAAAATAGAAGCAGAAATAAAATTTAATGGTGTTTTCATGATCTATAACCCTTATTTGAGAGACCACCATATGATTTAAATATAATAATTGAATATTTTTTCTTATGAGAGGTAAAATATATATCTGATTAAGGGAATTATCTTATAAAGGTTTTGTAGATAATTTTTTAGGCAGAATGCTCAAATTTTATGAATAATATAGGAGAACATGATTCATTTTATATTAGAGGGGAGTAACAAAAATGAAATTTCATAATATATTTCAATGATATAATGTCAATTTCCTTGGACAGTGTCTCAATAAGGATATATATTCTATTTTACAATAACATAAATTTTAAAAATAGTAATAATATGTATTATATATCCATGGGTAGGATTCCAACTATTATCACTTGGTTTTACCTTCCTTAATAAACCAGTTTTATACAAAGCCATGGTGTATTTTTTTGGTTTATTCTATTCACTATAACAAAATATTACATTACACCAATAAAATTATATTAAATATGGCGATTCTAAATATGTTATCTTGTTTAAATGATTCAATTTCTATAAGGGGATGAAATTAATCTTAACTACGTGTTTAACCCTCGTATAAAATGTTTTTTATAATAAGGAATATTTAAACATAAAACATAGTTTTCGTAACATTTATTATCATTAATAACCATAAAATGAAAATAAAAATTTATTATTAAATATATAATATATAATTTTTATTAAAATTATTAGTATATAGTAAATAATTATATTTATTAATGTAACAACACTTTTCACTAGTAAAAATAATTTTCAATAAAATTTGTTTTAAAATAAAAAATAATCATAAATCTAAATAAAGAACAAGGGTGAGTATTAAATAATTAATTGGAAAATTTTTAATTAAATTACTCAGAGTACAACCTCTATATAGTGATGAAATAAAAACTAGTGCTAATGAAAACATATTCTTGTGGCACAAAATAGCTACACTGAAAATTTTGTAAATATTCATTATTCACAAACCAAAAAAAATTCCTTATTAAATCCATTATTGATTTTTTTCATGATTTTTTTCAATTAATACCTTCCAATGTACTGTATTATTTATAAATATTTATTATATTGTGATTGATATGGACTTTGGGTTGTGTACAAGGGAGGAATTGTATAATTCATATTTTAAACATGTATATTCTAGTGGTATTATATTATACCCAATTACTGTGAATATTTTATATTGAAATTATAGCACCAAAGTGTAAAAAATGAAGAAATATATTCTTAATCACTAACGTGGGATCACATGTTGCCACATTAAATTAAAAATACATTAATGGACATTATCTAGTAAAATATCCTTATTATGTAGAACAATATCATTCTAATCAAATATTTATACTATTTTATATTTATAGAAAATGTCATGATGAAGCTATATATCATCTATGACCATCAAAAATGAGTTATCATTTATATACTTCTTCATGATAGACACATAAAACACATATTTAACTTTAGAGTGGTTTGATGTGAGTTCCAAAAGATAATCTATAGCCCCTACAGTATCTATAATATTAAAAGGACTAGATATTACATTCCACATATTCATTGTCTTATAACCATTTCTATGAATAATTTAATTTGAGAAACAACTAACTATCATTTAATTCCATATTTTACAAACGATATTTAGCATAATACATAAATAAACTCTAGGAAACTATGATGCGTTGTTGAATGGATCTATTATTATTTACAAATTTATATATTATATGTGGTACTAATTCCCTTCTTTGTCCAACATAAAGATAGAATATCAGTTTTTTTACATCATTCAATATTGGTTTTCAGGATGATCTATTTTAATGACCAATTCAAAGCCAACATTTTTTTTTGGAAACATTTCAGGTGGGGGGGTTTTATTCCTACAAAAATTCAAATATAGTGATTAATATTAAAGAAATTATTTTTAGGGTTTTAATGGTCCATTTATACTTAATTTCTATCACATGATTTTGTATACTAATAAAAAACAATATATATATATATATATATTCATAAATAAATATTTCAACTATTAATGTAATCTTATTATCTTGATCATATACAGTATAATACTTTACCAATTGTAACCATAAAAAATTATTCGTTTATATATTCAGGAAATAGGTTCACCATAAAATAATTTTTTTAATAAAATTTATGTGAACTAACTTCATAAGGATACTGAATATAGAGAAATTAGGATTGTATAAATTAATTTTTTTGTGGATTCATAAAATGAAATATATGGTGATGTTTTTCAATTTGTATTCTTTTGGGGGTAATGGATGTAACAACTCCCTAGATTTATAGTTCTCATCCTCACAAAACTAATATACAATTCAAAAAGAATCATACTCTATAATATCTATTTTTAAGTTTTCTAACATAAATAATTAATCAGATCCCACTATTATATAATAAAATTTAGATGAACAGAGAATGATGAGCTATGAGATTCTTGAAATAGTTCATTGTTAAGCTATGTAATTTATGGGACATATTCTAGGTTGAAACAAAATATCATTCAGTAACTATTATGGTTGAAATTTGGAAAATTATTATCATTTTTTATGGATCCACATCCACCTTTTGTGCAAATTTTATCATTCCATGTATAGAAGGTTGAACACTCATTTGAGGACGTTTTGATTAATCTGCATCCTTCAATATTTTAATATCCATTGTTTAAAATACAAAAATATTGGATATTTTTTTTATCCTCGACATATATATACAATCATAATTTGGTATATCATTGAATCAACCACTTAATTCTCTTTACTAATGTGCTATAATATTGATAAATTACTATCCATAATCAACTCCAACCTTCTTATTTTGAAAACAGTCACCAATTTCTTAGTGAAAATATTCTATAATAAATTACTATCATTATATATATCACATCATTATGTATATATAAAATTCATCCATGTCATTAATTCTATTATTACCACTAATAAATTCAACCTCTATGTCTGATAATTTTTCTCTTAATCCTTAATTTTTTTTGATTTATAAGTTATCACTATATAATTTTGTGTAATAAAATATCATATCTCATTTTTTATGAATCATTTTAAATCCCAAAACCTTCTCCACTAAAATTTAGATTTATCATTTGTTCACAGACAAACCATATCTTCATTTCTAGGATATTTTCATTATGTTCAACTATCCGAATGAACATAATTCCCTTCAATGTAAACATGTTCAATATGTTTGATATCAATGATACATTATTCACAAATTATCGTTAATATCACTCCAATAGAATAATATTTAGAATCATTGTTATAGTAGTTTGTGTGGGATAATTTTCAATAACATTTGTCCTAGATTGATCCATGAATATACCCTCACCGATTTTATTTGGCCCAAAAAAAGTTCTTCATATAGGAAAAAATAACCCATTGTAAAATTTTATTAAAATTACTCAACTTTTGGGTATTTATTTTCATATAGATGTGATATTAATTCAATTAATATTCATTACAATATATAATAAAATCTTTTCTAATGACTATGTCATGAGCCTACAAACAAGGTTCTGCCTAACTAATGGCAAAATGTGTATTAAAACATAAGACCACTTCTTATTTTATAGGGGATGGATACAAGCACTGATTAAAAATATATCACACATTTTATTGCTATGTGAAATGTATATATTCTCATGAATAGATCTACATGAACCAATATAATTGTAAAAAAATGAAAAAATTCAATTCCCTTATGCATTCATGGAACTGAATTCCACATCATATTATAAAAATAATTACCAAAAATAGAAGGGTTAGATACAAGACCACCAAATTATAAAATATTTAAACATACAAGTTAAAAGAGATATATTAACAATTGAAACTCATAGAACCCATTGTGGTCTATATTTATCAACATTTCTCCACCAACTCCATGACCACCTAAAACACATTCAACAATAATTTCTAATTAATAATACATGACTAATCTTGTTAGCACCCATTATGGTTTTGGTATTACATAACCAATACGTAACCCCCAAATCACCAAACACAAACCGTTTAATAAAGTCCAATTATAATCAAGTAAAACTAAATGATGATGTGGTCATGATATAAAAAAAGTATCAATGTAATGTTAATAACAAAATGTCGGACTAGGATTATACCCATATCTTAATGGTACTAATCAATTTGAATATGTCACCCCATGATTCATGAAATTACTAGTGGTTTTCATCTAAGAGCTCATTCCCATCGGGCCATTACAGGAAATGGATAGAGTATGAAACATAGAATATTTTGAAGGAAAAATAGGGGAACACCCTCATGACCTATAGGGAATATCTAGTCCTACTCAGAGTAGACTTCTAGGATGGGGATCACATGTCTTAGTAGATAGTAGTGGAATACCTAAAAACCCATGGGATTGATGTTAGAGGCTCACACTATGCGAAAATAAGTGTTATACATGACTATATCCTAGAATAATAAATATAGGGGATCACTCATGTATGCTTCAGTCATTAATCCTTATAGAACCCTCATAGGGATTGACTAGGGGATCCAAAATGACACATACTCATCTAGAATAATGATAATGGGGATGTCAACATATCATGGATGAAGTAAACATCATAGATACAAAAATAATAGAATTATTTATCCATCTCGTGTATGCCTATGTAGTCAGGTATTTTCCCTTGAACTCTAGTCATTATAATGTAATTTTTTCATGTTAATATACTATGGTAATGCCTATGTAATATGGACATATTCAGGTACTCTATCCATGTGTGTTCTTGTTTATTTGGTTTTCCTCCAATACATGTACATTCTAAAGAATGTATACCGAAAGATATCCACTAGGGTCATTGAAATTGTGTTACATGGAACATAGATATACCACCTAGCATTTTTCATTTAACAATTCTGGAATCCATGGATTCTATGGAATTGGGACAAAATAGAACTTGTTTACGAAAACCAAAAACCATGTAATGTTAATTTTTCATGAAACCCTAAAACACACAGACAATATTTCTCATATCTATTATACCTATGATCATGCTTTCGAATCCAACAATAAAATCATATATGATGTTTACTGTAAATGAACCATCCCTAGTGGCAATATTTCAGTCAACCAATCTGCTTGAAAAAATAATTATTTTCTTGCATTACAGCCAAACAGATGTCAAAAAAAATTGATCCCATATTCTATCCATGTTGGATCTTCCCTTACACAACATAGTTCATCATCCTAAAATTCATTCAACAACTGAACAAGTAGAAGTAAATTTTCCAACCAAATATTCATTGTTTAATTATATATTCGTAGGGTACTCACTTTTTCAGTCAAACATGACACTAATGATGATATCATGATGAAAAATGTTGTAAAATTATAATAGAAGTGTTGGTAATAGATGATATCCATTTTTTGTGTTGGATCCAGTAAATTATTGGTGACAGAATACAACAGAAATTAAAATATTTGATTAACCAACATTATTAATTAATAATCCCATGAAGATTAACATCCACTAAAAA
The DNA here is from genome assembly GCA_963277665.1 of Viscum album. NCBI lineage: Eukaryota > Viridiplantae > Streptophyta > Magnoliopsida > Santalales > Viscaceae > Viscum > Viscum album. The sequence continues at coordinate 857,797,000 of OY728152.1, read as the reverse complement.
TCATACTACTCATAAATTAATCATTAAAATGGATTATTTTTCGTTTAATATGGGATTATCAAAATAGGGTTTAATAAATAAAAAAACATTCCAACACATGTTTGGATTAATTATTATCAATGAACATTTCAATGTTATTGACATTGGTGAAATCCAAGAAATTCATTAATGATGTTGACTACATGAAAAATCAATCACTCAACCAGGGTATTTTAATCATCCCCCATACAGTCCTCTATAATCCTCTAAAAATTAAATGAGTATAAATTTAACTCTGTCATTTTTACATAACAATGGATTCATATAAGAGGTATTAGGTATACCCATTTAACTGGTACTAAATATATATATTTATTTTAAAATTTATTTATTTATTAATATGTGCATACATTAATTTCATCCAAACAGATGACCCAAATAACTATTATGTCATGCTTAGTGTAAAACAAAAATTGTAGGTTTAATGTATTTCTCATTTTTTTAATATGATGAACCACTTGGGATTCATACTGTTATATTTCAAAAATATTTTATTAATTATAAAATATATTTATTTTTTTCATTATATATTCTTTGAGACTCCCGAGGACCATGAATCTATGAATTTAGAACAATCATTGAAATCCTACTCACCCCATTCGATAACGTGCAATATATCATACACATTCCACATCACGATTAACACATGGAATACATTGTGTATCTAGTATAATAATTATGGTATGGATGGGTGGTATTATAACTCTCCAATCTAATTAAATTTTAGAAATTTAAAAGTTATTTTATGAGGAAACAATCCTCCCTAAAAAAAATATTTGTTATCCTCACCAATATGAGGCCTTCTGGAATACATTACCTCCCTCATTGAATACAAATATGAGGCTTTCTAGGGTAGTTTATTCAACTATATATGGAAAAATTAGAATATGAAATCATAAATAAATTCCTCCAAAACTTTAATGATTTTCTTGTAGTATGAATATTTTTTCTGAGTGCTACATCATGATGAACCACAATTGAGTCCCAATGAAATCATATAATCCACTACAAAATCCTGATTAGATGTGAACATCATGTCTAGAAAATAATAATAATGGAACTATATATATTAAAAATATTAACTATATGTAAACAATAACACTTTATTATAATACACTGCTTCCAATACCCAATATTTTGACCAAATTTTGATTTCATCTATGATACTACAGTTAGAATCTTGACCCATATTAAATTCTGGATGTCCTGGAATGAATTAATTTAATATTTCATACCACATAAACTCTATTAATAAATGTAGTTTAACCAAACAGATTTGAACCACGTTCTAAACATTCACATACTAACAAGTGAGGTATTGAGAGACAATCTCATATATGAACCACTTCCTCAAAAGCTAATAGAATTGAGGCCAATGATCCTGAATCATTTTCCTATCAACTATATGTTCATATTTAGGGGGGGGTTCATGAAATACTCAATATACCACCATTAGAATCATATATTTTAACAAATTTATCCTCATTGAGGGATTAAATGTTACACACCATAAAAAAATTATTTATGATCATTTCTAGTTTATATTTGGAAACATAAGGTAACATAACCAATATCTATAGGTTGAGCCAAAAAAATATTTATCAAACTAGTTGGGTTACCAACATCAACTGATGAAAAATTTCTCGATCCCAATTCAAAATGGAAAACATTATTGAGGATAACTACTTTGACACCTCACCCAACAACTATAAATATGTTCTCGTGCTATGATAATATTCCACAATGTTCCCATTCCTGGGTGTATAGAAAATCTCAAATCTATAATCATAGATTAACTATATCCATAACATATCTGTATAATTATATTATTTCAAGGAAAATATAATTTTAGGATAGTAATTATATGAATAGATGATATATTAATCACCCATAAGGAAAGGTAACCACATATTTAGGGAGTAAAAAATTTACACCTTCTTTATATCAAGGGATATGTACTTTTTCTCATGGGGTATCAGATGTCTAGACCCATTTGTAATCAATTCCTACACCTATATTAACACACATCTGAGAATATTTTTTATGGAATCATTTAATAGTAGATACTAAACACAATATTATAGTTATCTCAAAATGGGGGGAAATTGTGATCCTCCACCATGACTCATGAAAATTTAATAGGAGAATTTATTAATATTTGAATTTCTTCCCTTTTTGTCAAAAATTAAAGGATTCTGGTATCATAGAAAAATTATTAATGAATATCCAATAATATTATATTACATAATGGAATTTGAACACATCAAAAACACTTTTAAGTGGTTACCTAGCTTTTATTGACTCAATCATTTATGGGTCCACTATTACTCCCACATTTGAAATGATGTATCCTAAAAAGTGGTCCTCTCAAATCCAAAATAAAATCCAAACTTTATTCCCATTAAACTAACGGTCTTGAAGTATTTCAATGAACATAATGGAATTACTTGCGTTATTATCCTCTAATTCATAGTACATTAAGTGTTTGTCGAAATTTTTTACAATGAACAAATCCAATGTTGGTTGTATGATTTAGTTAATAAGTAAAATCAATAAATCTAAGGAGTTTTTCAAATGAAATTGAATTACCATGTACCCATAGTTACTATATCAATGTCAGAATTATATTTTTAGTATATACTTATCTCAAACAAAGATTTGGTGAAATCCCACCCTATAGTCAATATTTGAGAATCACCATTAAAATATTAATTTGTCAAATAATTCATCAATTCTCAATAATGGATACTTTCTGAAGATGTTAAAAAAATTAAGGAAATTGTAATTGGAAAATAACCTCAATATTTCATCCACTCTCTTAGTGAACAAAAATAGTCCATCTGATGAAGACACAATGGATCTAATAAGGTCCTTCCTGTACAAATTATCTAGTTTTATCATTATCAATATATATATATATAATCAATCTAATATAATATCATTGATATTAATCATGTCCTTGGGTGAATTTCAATGTAGATGAAAATATCTTTGTGGGGAGGTAATCCCAAAACATACTCTAAGAAGATGTATGCATACTCTTCCACCACTAATGGATGTAGAATGAATATATAATATATTCATAGAAGGATATCACAATAAAAAATTTAATAAATTGAATTTATCCATCTACATATAATCCCATAATCTTATATATTGAATTAATTTTCACCAGCAATTGAAAATCTCATAAATTAAAATTGGATGCTATATATTATATGATTGAAACCATAAATCAATGTATGAACCACGGATTATCATTCCATGATGACAATTATTTTATAATTCATTAACATATATATGAAAAGATAACATTTTAAGATCTTACCACTAATGGTCAAGTCACTCTTCATAAAGAATTGTTAGATATTTGAATCTACCTTTTTATTAATCCTTAATAGAAAGGTGTGATCCAAGGGCTCCCCATGAATATCTTATTTTTTAAAAAGGTATGCTTGCTGAAAATTTCACTTCATTCCAATATATATCAACAATAAGGTTAATGTAGAGAATATTCAAATAATTACTCATGTCATAAATTGATCCACTAGTTTGTAATCCTTAACTACATGAATCTTACCTCATCCCATACCACCAACTCCATAATCCTAGTGTAAGAATCACGATGGTTGTGGTGGCATAAAATCAAATAATATGCAACCCATGACTGATCTCCCATATCATATAACATTTCTATCACCAAAAATTCCTCACATCAATAGCCACTACGTATTCCAAGAACGTCCATTGACTGACCCCCTATTTTCAACCTAAAGGGTTTGGTTGTTCCGCATGAGATATCCCCTACCAAGAAAGAAGTAACATCACTTCCCCATATACTTTCTCAAACCATCTCACTCACCATGAATTATAAACACAATTTTCTGAGACTATCCATGGAAATTACTATTTTAATAGATTCGTATGATAAGGATTATAAAGTAGCTATATAAGTATCATTTATAGGGGTACCACTGACACACCACGTGTCAATGACTACTATAAAAAAGTAATTAAAAAATATGTATCCTTAGAGATAGATAGGACAAGTAATAATGTTATAAGATAAAATATCTCACAAAAATATTGATTAAATCCATTCATTAATTCCAATTATTGAATTAAGTCATTATGAATCATATTCATCGACTATCATGATAGTATAGTCATCATGACACATACTCTTCAACTAAAATAATATTTTGATGTTTCCCTAGAAGCTCGTAGACCATAACTGCTTAAAAATTTCCATGGATAACTCTAATATAGATAGACACTCAAACTATGAAAAAGGGAGAACCACCTCATCAAGGTTTTAAGACAGGGTAATCCGTTATTTTCCAATATATCAATGGAGAAGGCATGTATCCATGACCACCATTTGATTGGGTGGGGTCCTAAAAAGGTGTAAAACACCCCCAAATTCCACAATATTTTCCTCTAAAAATTGGGTTTATTTTTTCTGTGATATATGATTGATATTTAACTATATTGACAATGAAGCCCAATCATTATATTCACAAAATAAATTGGTATTTCCTAGAAATATGGCCTCTCTATGGGTGTATCTAATATGTTAAAGAACCAGAGGTACCACACTCTATACACACCAATGAAAAGATTCCTCATCACAAGGATCTTAATCCTTAGTATCTGACTATTGAATACAAACCTTCTATTATAATGGGGTAATCTTAAAAAAATAAGTATGGAAAATGATAATGAGTTATATCTTTAGAGATAACGTGAAAAAGTCATGAAAACAATATATCATTCAAATATAATTAATTTAAGGACATTTTCCATGAACCAGGTGAATATATTTACCATGTCAATAAGAATGTTATATTAGTCAGGATGAATAAATATTTTAGTCAATGCGTCATCATTAGGATCATTAGATTGAGGTCCAATCTATAAACACTTTATTACGATATCCATATATTTGAAACCTAACATCACTGCTTAACTATCAACAATACCGAGTCCTATGATTACCACTATAATACTATTATATCATGAACATACCCAATGGATCCCTCTCTGGAGAATAAACCTAGGTATGTCACCCCATGTACACATCCACATGGCCAAGGGATGTAGATAATCACCATGTTGGCATATCACCCAGATGGGAGGCCGTAAAAAAAATTAATATTCTAAATCTAAAATTTTCCATAACCCATACAATTCATAATTACTATTTAAAGTTGATGTAAATATTAAAAAATAAAACTATGTCTCATAATAGATTATGATAAAAGTACACAAAATAAATGTGCCAAATATAAGCCCTCTAAAATAATGAATGAGTCTGACCTGATAGTATATAGTGAAATATAGCCACTCTAACAAATGGAACTATCTATTGATGGTATATAAAAAATGTTATGAAATGTATCTTTGTCTACCGAGGATACCATTAGATGGAATATCATCTTCATAAAATATGATATGTCTGTGTAGATCGATAAAATGGTTAGTAAAACATAACCAGTTGGACTCCCCAAAATAATAAATCACAATGAATCAAAGAGTGTCTTCTCTTAATAATGGATAAAAAAACATATATTCCCATGATAATATTAATGTATCAATGTATAGTCACAACCATTCTTCAATACATGGATTCAGTTCAAGGCATCATTGTAATTCCCATTTGGGAGAAGGCACTCCATATGTCTTAAAAACATTGATGGATAACATACAATATGTCAATTTTATCATTCCATTCCTTAAAAAATTATTCGGTCAAATTAGAAATAAAAAAAAATTGATCAATACAATGTTATATGAAGGATACCTAAACATAAACAGAGTTATCATCTAGGATGGAGATCACACACTATTTATGTTGGTAACATAATACCAAATATAACCTTATGATGAATGGAAGAAGATCCCACACTAGAACTAGTAGAGGGATACCTAACTCCACCCATGAAAAATACATTAAATGGGTCACTCAATATATTCTTAAGATGGGATATATCATTGTACCCTTATTGGGATTTAAAAATAGAGAACAAGTTACTTATACTATTTATCCTGATTATAATGAAGTATTTAACCTACTAATGAATAATTAAATGATGTGTAAATAAAGTACAATGTATGTAAATGATATTAAGGGGTTTTCCATTTCATTTATCTTAATTATTATACTTTATAAATACCTATGTACACGGGATAGTCTTGTGATATCTAATAGTTTCCAGATTCATTGGGCATGTTCAGGTACTCGTGTATTTTATGTACTTGTGTACATAGATTTTCCACTATACCTAGTTGTTCATGTTCCCATGTACACAAAGGTAAATTCCAAAACAACAACATCAATACAAAAGGAATATGGATATTCTACACATTATGTGATAATTATGTAAACATGTATCCCAAGACAATGTGGACACATGTCAATTATTTTAGTGATTGTACAAACTACATTAATGTGTAATATGAAATTTTTCAGAAACCATGGAAATATCACGTGACATCACCCTTTAAACTTCCACCAATGATCCAGCTATTATATCATCCAATGTAATCAAATCTAATGTTTACATAACATAAATTATCACCAGTTGGTAAATTTCATCCACACAATCAACTCATGAAATCGATCACGTCATACTGTAACACTAAATAAAAAACTGTTCCCACATCCCCAATAAGGAACATTCCTACATACTAAAGGTATGGGACTATTGTTGGTTGAAAATCAATAATAGTTTAGAACTAACATTGGAATAAGCGATTAGTAGTCATGCTCATTACATCCTTCTAGGTAGAATTATTACCTACTTCTAGACTCTCATATTGATTTATGATATGATCATGAATATCTTCAAAATCGTAATATGGTACTATTTATTCAAATAAAATAATCTTCTATTAAATACAAATACGAAAAAAGATGGTTATATAAATGAGACCATATATATGTATCAGAGGTTCTCCTTTTATTTCCATTCATTTTATAGATATAGGTATATTCATTTGTTTTTAACCCATATGATTATGAACAATAGAATTTACTATTATATAGGATGATTATTTTTGTTTCAAGGATGTGATTTAACCTCTATAGGGTGACTTATATATCACATATATAATAGGAATAAATGAAAATGTAGTTCATTTAGATTCTAGTCAGGTAGTTTTCTGGTCATGATGAATGGAAATATATCATGGTCCTTTGGTATATACAATTGATATATGGCTTATTCAGGAATCGTATGTATCCTTCATATAATTGGAATCATAGACTCAATATTTTTTTTACCCTCAACCTTTTTATGAAAAAGGGTTTATAATTAGTACCCATATGGTTCATTTCTATAGAGTTCACCAATATCTGAAAACCTTCATGAAATACATGAGTGTGGACACCTTCGTATTGAGGCATTCATATATTTTCAGTAAAATGGGATTCCACCCTAAGGATTCATTTATTGGTTAAATTATATGATGCTGGAGATTTTAACATTGAAAATACCATAGACCAGAGGAGTCAAGATCTGTTTGAGAAATAAGGGTTTTCATTTAACCATACTCACTTCATGTGCATATGGTACATATTCATGGGGGTATCCCTAATGGGTTGTCTTATCGAGATATCAGGCCTTCTAGTGGAATCATATGTGTCAAATTATGATTTGAATTAGAATTATAATATTTGAGTACATCCATGCACCATTGATTGGATAGGATAAGTGACTATAGTAATGGTGTTACTTTTATCCTCTATGTTAATGAAATGTAAGGATATATACTATGTTTGAATCATATGGTAATCATTTATTCATACACTAAGATGGATATGGAATGATGATGAATATAATAGTTCTATTCAATATTTTTTGTATGAAAAAGTGTTCTTTATATGATAATTAAATGAATATGATTGCATGAGTGTGTAACCCTAAGCTAGTAAGGTCAATCTCATTATTAATAGTTTTCATAGCAAGGGTTTCATGGTTGGATGTGAACGTGGTTTATGTCTTAGTGTTAATTTTGTACAATGTTTACATGTCCTATGTTGTATTCTTGACATGTCCATGTTATTTTACAAATATGTCCTTATTGTTTGCTTGATATATATAAGGTTCTTGCTTTACATGTCCTAGGAGACTAACCAACATGTCATTATTTCTTGTCTAACATATCCAATGGTGCCTTACTAGCATTTCCAAGGGTCCTTGAATGAAATTGCTATCATGACTATGGATAGTCAAGTGATCAGGATCACATTTTTGGATGACTTTTCAAGATCTAGATGAAATTTACCATAGGTTAGAACATGATATAGTAAATGTTACTTGATGATTCTCTATGGTTTAGCTATCATTTCATGTGGTCATAATATGATTTTCCTGAAATGTATGATAGACATCACATGACATAGATTCCATTTCTGTAGAACATCTCATTAACTTCTTAACATGTCTAGAGGTTGTCATGTCACTTGTAATCCATGTCCATAGGCCATTTCGGGATTATCCTAAAACATTATTGAACCGTTATGTTACTAATGAATATGTAACCTAATGAATGTGACTATACAAAAATGAAATTAATAAAAAATATCATCATTTAAGGATTTAATATTTTTCATTATTTTATTTCATAATTTCTATAATGATCACCAAGAACCAAGTTATTTAGGCCTCACAATATCTAGTCAAAAAATATAAACACTATTGCGTGATCTAGATGACATGAAAGAAGTTCATAGCGTGATCAATGAAGTGATAATGTGAGGTGTTTGGACATAACTCATGGTCTCTTATGTTATGAAATAGGTTTTCCTATAGGAATACCATTGTGATGGTGTATTTTTTAACTATAATAAGACCTCTCGCACCTCAATTGTATCATTTTTTGGTGTGTTCTTTTATAATAAGGGTTAATTTATAGTCTTCACCACCCTGAATCTATCAATAATTCAATTGTTATTAAATTCAAAAAAGGTATTGAGTAGGTAGAGGTAGAATCACATCATGTTTTTCATGTGAACATCAATACTTCATAAATGACTTAATCTACATGTAATGTTTGATATAGAAATCATAATATCACTATGTCATTTCCATAATTATTTAATTAATGGACAATCAAGGTTATTTCGAAAATTACATTTTTCGTGTCAATATTCCTTCAAATTATCAAGCCGATATGCCTATGGGTCTTTTTCAGACCAGGATTTCTCTAAATGATGTTTTTACATGACTAAGAACCACATATCTTTGTATCATTATGAGATCATTCAATCATGTCGGACAGACTCCACATGAATTGTAAACTCATTGTAAGAAGAACGTAATTCCTTCATATGAAAATCATTGAAACTTTTTTTTGAATAAGGGTAAAACCATTTTTTTCTTTTATTTCATAAATCCTATAGGAATCAACAATTAGTTATTTATTAGGGTGTTACATCATCAAAATAACATGTTTGATACCCTTGACATGAATATTAGAAGATGTCTAGTAGACTTCACATGAAGAGGACTATATATCCTAGTGGATTAAGCATGATCCATAGAATGATCTGGTGGTATTTATTAGTGCTTCACTTGAATATCATTGACACTATCTTTATTCAAGTCATTGTTCATTTTTCGATTTTATATATCATTGGCTTGTGGGATTTTCAAGAAGATATCGATCGAAAAGTCACATGATTGGGGGAATTCGTTGGTAATACATAATATGATCATCATCACTTATATGTAATCATTTATGTGATTTTGAAGGATTGTTAATGTGGATTTACATGATCATGTGACGATCAGGTCAATCAAATTACATGATTTCAAGGTGTCAACATAGTCACACAACTTGTCTACACTACGTGAAAAATCCACATGTTTCTAGGATTCTACATTAATTACATTGTAGAAATTATAATATATAATCATTGGATATATCAGTGATCATAAATTTTCTACTTATAATTTTTGGGGGATCAATCCCCCACCCATAAGTGATGTTCATTGGGAAATGGATTTGGTTTTTTGGAATGTAAATTCCTACCAAAATCCATTAGATCTTTTTTGGTTGATGTCTTGAGCTACTTTTTTGTATACTAGGAAATATTTCATATTCTGTGGGGTTCTCCAAAATAGTGGGAATGGATATATTCATTTTTCATACAATCCAAACCATGGGAGCTCTATTGATTTCTCTGTTCATGTGATATACTAACATTATCACTTAAAAAGATAGTTTCACATGTTCTCACTACATGAATATTATTATTGATAATATTAACTGAGTGAATTGTACTGGTTATGTTTGGAAATATAATGAAGCTAATCAATAGGAAAATTTTCAGGCTATGATGAATATCATATTTCATGTTTCTTTTTTAATTCCTATAGTAATCATCTTGTGTCATCACGTGATATATTTATTGCTAAATGATTTTCATGACCAACTCAAAGTCATGTGGTCATGAAGATTATAATGCATTATGTGCTCCATATGAGTAGAATAGGGATATATAATATATACTAGATTTATGTGAGTCATATGGTAATCATATAGTCTTGTGGTCATATGACAAAGAAGAGATCTAGTAATCCCAAAATGTAACCCAGATCATGGGTTTCAAGAGGCCAATAATAGTTCATTAAATTAAGATCCCTTATATGGGTCACATGACATGCATGATGTTTGAGATACAAATTTCTTTTAACATTTTTGTTGGGTTACATTATGCTTTTGAAATATCATTAGTTTCCATGTGTAGATGGAATCTATGTTGTCAATATCTACTGATATAGTTGAACAAAAAACCCCAAATTTCGATAATCCAAATGGAAACCCAGGGGAGAAGAAACTTTTGGCAATGTGATTTTTAAGAGGATTATTCCATCTTATCATTAAAACTACACACTATCACATATACTATCAATATATGGATTCCTCCTATGGTATGATATTATCATTCCATTTAATGACGACAACCATTCACCTTGTTGGGTATCATATTCCCACATGTTTACTCAAATGACTATTTCTATATATAGTTATATTTTTTTGACCTGTTCCAGGGCCATAGTATTTATTTTAACTTCAATCTGGGTCCTAATAATCATAAACATGGTCTCTAACTGGTATCTCATGTCTGATTGATCATATTAACCACTTATCTAGGAAAAATGGATTCTACCCTTGATAGTGGGATATCTATCCTCATGATAACTTTTTTGAGGAATGAGGATGTCCATTTTAGGTCTGGTAAATTTTCTAAAAATTATCTAATCATAATCATAACATTCATCATTATAAAGTGACATGTAATTCCTATTTTTTCATGTATAATCAATCGGTACCCCTCGAATATCCAATTAGTAATCCATGTTTAGATTCCATCTCTTTTAATCTGACCCTTGGTGATTTAGTGATCAACATACCAACATTTTTTCAGATATGGGAAATACCTCCTGTCATGGAAATGTATGAAAAATTCCTCCCTGTATAATATTTTTTTTGATGAAATCAATCAAATTCTATGTTTGGAATGAGATATGCTCACGACGGTGATGTAAAATATAACTAAGGATTTGAGCTAACACCAAATTATTTATTTTATGGAATTGATCAAAAATATCCTTATAGTATACATAATCATCAATTTACCATCTAAACTCGTCATTTTATTTCATCACATATTTGAATCATTGAATGATATTATTGGTATAGTATTGAGGCTGTGGAGTTTTCCTCATGGGGATTTATCACCCATTCTCTTGAATATCATTTTAACTACATTCCATTGAATATTATTTGATTTTACAACATTATGTTATAAATGTATTGGGATACTCTCTAGCATCTATTGATTGAAAAGTCACATGATTTGGATAATTCATCTCAAAACCATAGTATGGTCATCAAAACATATCTGGAAGATTATTAGAGGTATATAGGGAAAGTCATTGGTGATTATAATTATTATGGATAGATCATGTGAAACAAAAAATCTATTAAAATTTTATCTTTAGGGTAACCTAATTTTTTGAGACCTATGTTTCAAATCCCTATATGGGATAGATGATCCATTCATTTCATTGTAGAGAATATAATACATATTCATTAGTAATATATATTATTCTAAAATTTCATATGTTTATTTTTGAGGCATCAATAATTCCACTCACTCAAAAGTGAGGTCATATGTGATAAGTAATTGGTTCTATGGATTGTAATTTCCTACCTCAGTCCCTTGTCCCTTCACTAATCTTCATTTTTAGTGAAACTTTTTCATTAAGAATAATTTTTTAATCATTATGGATCTCTATAAATAATAGAGTGTATATATATTCATTTCACAAATTATCTAGAACTTCATATATCCCATGTTTTATTCATTCATGTTATCACTTCGCATGACCACATAACAAGACCACTTCACATGATCTCACTGTATGAATGATATATTTCAATCAATCTAGTGAGTCATGTTTTCAAATGACATTCTAAAATATCCATGAACTAATTAATCCATAATTTCAATATGATATGATACATATCTTTTTATTGTGGGGTTGTTTTTTATTTGTTGCATTACCTTAAAATTATTTCATTGGATATATTTAACCTTACATGATTTTCATGACCAATCATAGTCAAGTGATAATGTGACTTATAATAGATCATATGCTCAATCTGAGTAGAAACATAATATTTCATGTATAAATGAGTTATTTGATTAATGTAATCATCAAATGGGCATGTGTTCATAAGTTTTAGAACAGATTTTTTGACCAAAAAATTATTAATATATCATAAAATTTAAGAGTCTTGTAATTATTCATGTGATCAAAAACCCATGTACCGGACTCATGATTCATGTGAGTCATTTTGAGTACATATATGTTTTTCAATTTTTGGTAGGGGTTTATTACCATCTAATGTATAATTCATTCCCCTTGGTAGATTTATTTTAGTTCATAATCATCTACTGATACAGATAAACAGTGACCAATAGTTTTAATAAATAATAAATGTGTCCCTTGATAGAAGGTATTTTTGGACAATGATATTTTAAATGGGTTTATTTTGAATAAACATAAAATATTCTGCAATCCACATACGAGATAATTAAAAAGAATTGTTTAACCTGCATAACACTATCATCCATTTTCATGTTTATAACCATCCATCTTGTTAGTTATAGTCTTCTCTAAACTATACTAAAATTAATATATATAATGATAGTTAGATAATTGTTTATCGATTCTAGGGGATATAATATCAATTATATTACATATATATTGGTCCATAAAATTTTAAAATTTATCATCATCCAATTCATAAGAGACAATCAATCATAATCACCTTCTATCTAGAAAAAAAACTATTCGTAGAGATATACGTAGGATTTTTACCCTCATTGTAACATTATTGATGAATTGGGGAGGGAGTTTTGGGTTAGGTCATGTTTCTAATAATTATCTAGTCAGAAACATGTTTTCCATTTTTATGAGGTGTGATAAAATTCAAAGTTTTTCGTATACCATCAATCATATCTTATCTAAGATATTCTTAGTTGCTGTTGTTTAGACACCATATATTTTAATATATCCCATGGAATTTTTGGGTTCAATATATGTAATATTTATCTACAATGTTTAATTTCTCCCCTTCTGTAAAATTTCGATGTATTCCCCTTAGGTGAATATTTTTTTGATGACCTTGATCGAACTACATCCATGGCATGAGATATGATGACAATTATGATGGAGATTATTAAAAAGGAGTTGAATGTACCCTCCGACATTTTTTTTCTGTATTTGATCAAAATCATCTTTTATAGTAGGGGGACATATCCAAATTTCAAAGACCCCCATACATTACATTATCGAAATGTTTGAAACACTGTAGGATTTTATAAATCCATTTTAGTGGTTGTGGAGTTTTCATGATGGGGATATAGGTCAGACCAACGATATACCCAATATTTCAATTAGTTTGATATTTGTTCATGTTTTTAAATAGATGGATCTTTTCTTGTGGGGAAGAATTATTTGGAATTCCAGAAAAAACACTACTGTTGGATGCACAATCGATAGACGGTATACCCCATAACATAGAAATAATAAAATTTTATCGCATCTATCACCATTTTATCAATGTTTAATTGGTTAATGTCCTATACCGAATCAGGGGACCATATTATTTTTATTGTTATATTAGAGTCATTTTTTTATGTTTTTATAATGATAATACTATAAATATTAATTACGTCATTTTCATTCCCACGTTTTAAAACGTTTTGAGGTTTGGGATGATTTAATCATGTGTTGATGAGATTATTGATATGTTGAGATGGTATGGAGATTTAAATTTATTAACATACCTTACACGCAATTGGATAATTATTTTCAACGGAAGTGGTTCCCTTGCAGGGAGATCATATTATATCTCAAATCTAGATGTGGTCTTATAGAGCTCATGGATTTACTAATCATCGTTGAGTCAAATACCCCATATCATTTTTCTGATTAATATTATTGTACTCAAACAGTTTCTATGCATCCCATTGTAATTATGTGGGGATATCAAAATCATGAACATACTCACCATTTATTTCTAATATTGGTGCATCATGCTAAAAATTCTGAAATTATTCATTTTCATACAAATCTCCCAATATTCCTATGTTAGGAATATTCCCATTATTGGATTGAAGCATACTCAGTTGTAATATTGAATCAATTAGATTATCATGAAGATAAACTATATTATTTTATAGACCCCATATTTTTTTTGATTTATGGTGTGGATTCAGGGCTTGAGGGTTCCCCCAACAAAACCCTATCCTCATAGGAACATGTCTCATATTAGTAGGATATGGTTTGTTTAGGAATTCATTCCATCAGCTATAGTAATATATGGAAAACCAGTATATGGAGAAACACATGAGTATCCTTCACATTCATCCTCATTGGGTTGATCAATCTTTCATTTAATTAAGATCACACGTAAAAAACTGCACCTTCCATTTTTTGCTAATGATGCAATTTTTTGATTACTAAGTGTTTAATAACACAATAGATAATTTTTATACAAATACATCCACAAAATATATAAAATAAAATTGAGAATTTTATTGATATAGAGGAACAAATTCTCCATCACCTTATAATTTGATGGAAGAAGGCCTTGATTTTTAGTGATTGTTTGATATCATACAATATATTATCATGGTTATAAAATAAATTTCCAAAATGTTAGATAATTAAATGATAGTGTTAATATGACTCCTATATTTGAATTAATATTTAATGATTCAGATTATATTGAATAGATAAATCAAATATTCTCTCAACTATGTGCTCTGATGGATGAATTGACTATGAAGTAATAATAATAGGATAAAATCATAGATCATAATGTGTACAATCATTCGATGTAATCATATTTATTAGTGATCAATTAGAACGCATATGATGAGTTATAATATATTATTGAGACCCCGCTTCCTTAGGTGATAATGGAATAAATATAGAGCAAGGAACAAAATATATTAATTCACACACCTTTCCAGAAATTTGATGATTAATAACACTTATACAAAAAAATTATATTATATTTCTTCCATTATTGGGATTTAATTTTTGAATTGATCCTTGTATACTCTTTGTATTATTTATATTACTCATCCCCCTATAACTTAATAATGGACAAGTCATATTGATGTGAAATGTTATTTACATTCTCTCATTAATTGATGATTTTAACGTAATTTTATTGAAATTATATCATTTAGAAAATCTATTACATACATCTATTTCCTAATGTCATGTAATCCCAAAATAGTATTTTTGAAAGCTCTAATCATAATAAAATTTTGTTGATATTTTATGATGAATTACTATTTGAATGAGAGTCCTCAATAATGTATCTACTCTATTTTCCTTGGATAACATTGCTCAAAATGATTAGTTCGTTGAATATTTCCCAATATAGACTGCTCTAATCTATTTTGATGTATATGGACATAATTTGAAAAGATATATTTTCTCAATGGAGTTGTTGGGATTCCTATAATATTTTTATCTTATTTTTCATTAACATATCTTTTTTATGAGATTAATGTGTTGAATTATTAAGAAACATGGACTTTATATTTACTTTGTATTCCCTTTTGTAGTTTTCAAACTAAAAACTTTTGTTCCATTCAATTTTTATGATTAAGGAATCATGAAATATATTGATCATAAAATTTTTGTTATTTTATCATAGACATTATTTTATTATAATTTAGGTTCTCCTATCCTGAATGTTCCACTATATTACCTAACCTTCATCCATCGTGGACCATCTATTTCATTAGTTTAGGGTCATATAGCTTGGACCTTCAATTTTATAGTTTAGGTTATTTTATCATCAAACATCTATTGTTTTAGTGTGGTTTAATTTTTAATCATACTACATGTTTTTCTAGATTTTGGACTTCATACATAGAATTTCTCTTCTTTTATTTTATGACATTTGATCGTTGAACATGTATTTTTGTAGTTCATGGTCTTTTTATAAGAATCATCAATTTTTGTAGTTTAGGGTTTTATTGCTTGGAGCAGATATTGTTGTTTGTGAGGAATGAATATTGACTAAGTGCTCATGAACCATTCATACTTATGGGGATTTTGAATATTTATATATCAAGATTAGATTTAATACACAGAAATTTTAAATGATATTCTGAGTAAAGTGAGTTCATGAATGGTTCAGACACCCACTTTTCATAAAGAAAATATAAATGAATAATTCCCATGATTTTTTGTGACTCTAATATTCCTTGGGTAAATGGTTTTTTAGAGGGGGAAAATTTATAAATTTCCATTCCAATAGGATAGATGGAATATGGGTTGTGTAAATCATATCCCATCGGTATGAATCGATGATGATGAGGTGGAGTAAACATGTTGGGGATGATTATAAAACTCTATGAGGATTTGGGTTCTAGTATAATGTTTTTTTGTATCAAGAGGATTGGTGGTCCATTCATACAATGAATAGAAAATTATAGTTCATTGTAGAATTTAAATTTTGAATAATACCAAACTCTTATGTGTATATTCAAAAAGAGGTCTCCCCACTATATTACATGGACCATTAAAAACATTTCATGACTTAAATATTTGGATGGTGTCATTGGATATAGAAAAATGGATATCTAATGAATTTTCATTTACCATGAGTGTGGTTTTAATTTAAATATGTGATGAAAATTCCCTACACCATGTGGTTTTTAGTAACCTGTTATATGACATTTATTAATTTGGTAATGTAATATTGCATTTTTTTCATTAAAAATTAGTATAATGCATTGTCAAATTATATCTAGGATGTTTTATCATCTTGAATAAATTAGTTATATGGATTGTATAAAATGGTATCTAATTATTTGAGTTAAATATAATGGGGGATACGAGATTCAATATTACTATTAATAATTGGGGGATGCTTCTATTGCACATAGATATCACAATAGCTTGTGGTTTTAATTGTGTCTTTTCCTCCAAGACCAGACCTCCTTTAGTTGTAAGATGTTTAGAAATATGAAATTAACTCCAATCCAAGAATGGTCCCTCAAAATAAATGTTACCATATTACCAATACACTAAAAGTGTAATCCATGGAGAATATCTCATAGGAATTGGGTCCAGTTGATGGGTATCAATTCAAGAAATTGTTTGATTCACCATATAATTTAAATACACATATTTTTTTAGAATGGAATTTTAATTTTATTCCACAAGAACATGTATGGATTCTAATTTATAAATTTAAAATACTTATCTAGATCATCAAGGATCATGGTAGAACTAATCAACCAATGTCATGTGTCTTTTTATATTCCCATATTAACCTTACAAATATCATCAATGGTGGTGGATACACATTCTTAAATTGTGGCAGCGTCATTCCTGAGGTCATCTTATTCATATTCTATCTTAGTGTCTATTGTGGAACGTTTGGGAATGGTGGGTAATCTATGGGAATTTTATTAACATTAAATATAATAGAATCCTTTATAAGAGAAAATTATATCCTGAACATCAAGATTCATTGTAGTGATATTTTTGGGATTCTTGAAATCACTTTCCCTTCTTCAAGGGGATAGAATGTTGCAAAAATCATAACCCGTTGATAATGTCTATTTGGGAAATATTATTTTATATTAATGTATCGAGGTAATTATTGGATCACGATACAAAATTAGTATAATATCCATTAGAGAATAAATTTCCCTTGATGAAATACCTATCACATGTACAAGATTTAGTTAGGATCATGGTTCACAATAGCTTACTAATATTAAATATTCTGATTCAATCCGGTTTATGAGAAACACATAGTTACTATCAAACATTGTTTGGGAATTAATGAAGGAATTCTTGAAGAAAGTTTGAGAAACATAGTGCATATTTCCATCCACCATTGTTTTATTTTGTCCTTCTTATAAAAAACCTATTTCAACATCCATGGATTTTCAAGACTCAAATGGGGTGATGAGGCCATTTATTATGTCAACATTTTTATCAATGTGTAAATTCAATCATTTATAAAATGTTTAAGGTAACTATATATGATAATAAATAAAAGTTCATTAAAAAATGAAATCATATATAGTTTCTTTCGGGATAAAAATGTAGTCTTCACTAGATGTGAAATCTCTAAACTATTCCTTGAGCATGCTCTTTATGAGAGGCCTTTTCTTTCTCTTTTCATACCCATGAATTTTTAGCATCTTCAGAGATAAGAAAGCCTCACTATATCCCTATCATCATGGGGATTATGTTAGGATGAGGTTGATCACATACCCATAATAAACCATATGTATTTGTAAATATAAATTATCAAATTTTTTGGAAGCCCACAAATTTATGATATGTCACTGATGACCTCTCCCACCTAATGTTATTTCATTGAGATGGTGGTATATATTTCATATGTTATAGTATCTAGTAGGTAATCCATAGTTGAAGATACTCCTATCTCAATCTTCTATTGTATCTAGAGGGCTTTTAGGAGTGAATCAATGAGTTATTTTATGTTACTAACAATATATTTGAATTATAGTGTAGTTTGGAAAACTGAGAACTATTTTATAAATTCCTATTTTTAAGAAAATATTCTATTATACCATTTGTTAATTCTTATTTATTATTTTTGTCAATATTTGAGTTTTTTTAGGAGGATGAGAATAATGCATGAGTACAGGACATGGGGAATATGTTGTATGTGGCATTGGATGCACCAACCTTCCCCATTTCATTATATGAGTATAAAATCACACCTCATCTATTAAATATGTAAAAATATAAGGAATAATAGGAATATATAGTGTTATAATCCATATTCATGCTTCCATTTGAATTCATAATTTTTTGTCCCATGTTTCTTTGAAATATATTTGGATTATTCTTTAAAATGAGAATAATTTTAGGTTCAGATATGACCACCCCATTCCATGTATCCATATCATTTATGACCTCGTCCACCAATTCCCTAAATAGTTATGGGGAACATTAACTCAAATTTTATAATTCCTTGTGTAAGAGATATTTTATGTAAAGATTATATAATAATGAATAAATATATCCTCATCCAATGAGGGTTCCAATTGGTGGGATAGTGCATGTTCTCCCAATGTTGATGGAATTAAATATGAATGAGTGAGTGTTCGAAAAGGAGTTGATTATGGATCTAATTATTATGAATTTTATTATGTATATTGAATACATATATATATAGGATTAATATTTGATGATCCTTAACAAGGTTTTGTAGTTATCACTCATTTTTAATGTTGCACTCTCAGGATGACATGGGTTTGTCCAACTGTATTTCAAGTCATCTAGTTATTAATCAACTATCCTTGCCTATCCCAATCATCTTGATGGTCACCCGCTTATTCTACTTGAATGTTGTTTAAATAAGGCCTCATATACTGGGGGATTCTCTAGTATCAACTATCTTGGATCGAACAAGCCGAAGATGATGTTTTTTCTATAAACGGGAGAATAATGATGTGACCAAAAATCTTGTGGAAGAGAATTTAGTCAATATTTATATTGATGAATACCTTGTTGAGTTTATTGTGTTACAATAGCATGAGTAGCTTATTTTACATGAATGTATGGAAATATTTCAGAATAATCTCATCTCATAATGAATGCACATTATTAATATATTCCTCTAAACATCATGATGTAGATCTATTATTTTCTTATAGATGATGGAATCCTTGGAGCTATTATATCTCAACATAAGTTTTCATATGATTTGGGGACACCTTGGATTCATGAATAATACTACAACTGGTTTTATGGTATCTAAAAAAGTCACTACATTACTATTACTTTTCCCATTTTCTTTATTTTTTACCACAACTTAGCCCATGATTTCTGAATGAAACATACCGTCATTGTTCCATATATGAAAAATCACAAAATCTAACTAGATAAAATATTAGAATCAATAAAGTTTTAATAAAATCCAAAATATTCTTACCAAAATTAACCAATAATTATTATTGGGAGATATGTATACAATGATAATAGGATAAACCATTCTATCTATAGATGAAGTCAAAACCCTATAATTTTGAAATAGTTTTCAATTTATGAGGTGGATAATTTAAATTTTGGTTAATGTGGAGATAAATGGATTAAATAATTGAAAAATTACTTCTTCCAATCCCCTAATGAATCATATTTGAATGATTTTTTTAAATAAAGGTTGGAGCTGAGATGTTTATAAGAATTATATCATTCTAGTTACCTCATGTAGGTCTTTAGGGTCAATTTTATAGTTACATAAGAACAAAAACTATGAGATATTCTTCTATGGATCTTGAGCACCATCAATGGTCTAGAATACTGAATTTTCAGGATTGGGTGAGAGAAAATTTACATCTTCCCGGTCATAATATATATTATATCTAGGATTTTTTGAGGTTTTCTTCACTTATAAGGACTTCATTACAGTGGATTGGGATTCAATGGAATTAATGCGTTTAAGAGGCATCACTATTTGGACCAAATCCAATCATTATTCAGTGGTAAAATCTTGATTAGGTTGTCCAATATTCATATATCGATTATTCTTGATCAATTATAGTATTGAATTATCAATATTGTAGGGATATGGTTTTTTATGTTATACGAGATGTCACAACCATCCTCAATTTAATTATTTATATATTCGAATTTCCTATAAATATAGTTGTTATGAAGATCAAATTCCATTTTTTTGGTAAATTTTCATGCTCTTAATGTAATAGAGGATGTATATTCACTTATCCATGAAGATTATATCCATCAAGAACGTTTCCCCTGAGTTTTTCTTTATTGTTCTATCTGAGAAAAATCATCTTATTCACAAATAGTGTCAATAATTCTTCAATGGATTTAATTTCAGCTCCATTTAGTGCTTAGATGGATGTAACATCAAAATTCCCATTTTAGATGAATGAGTTACACTATTGAGGTGTAAATTAATTATTTTGAGGTTCTTTTTAGGTATTATTTACTAATTAAATATACATGTATCCTCATTTTTTTCATAAAAATCTTCAACTTCTTGAGGTAGGGTTTTTTAATTTTCATCCACTTATATTTTCATGTTGTTAATCTTCAGATTATTAGTAGGTTTTTTATATATTAATAATTATTTATCAGTATGTGGTTATTTTCCCATTACATGACAAGAAATTGTGATGTTATACACTTCATAATCCTCCTTCGAATTTCATTTCATGGACATTTATCTAACCCATGTCATTCTGAAATACATTTTATTATGAAACACATGGGGTCAGAATTCATATTCCCTAATTTTCTCAAGTCATAGTATATGAATAGTTAACTCAAGGGATATTTCAACCATATTTTGAAAATGGGACCCAAATTAATGATATGTGTCTCATGATGGGAGGTACATTAGAGATTTTTTCCATTGTTATTTTCCTTAATTACATGATAATAATGACCACTAAATGTGTTTATAATGATTATAATTTCTACATCCCTATGGGAAGTGGAAGATTCAGGGAAGCAATTAGAACATTCTGATCAAATTACAGATGATTAAAGGACTCCAATCCAAAATTTAAATGTCTCATATGGAGAAAATTAATATATAAATTCTCCATCAGTATTTACTAGAGTTGTTCCTGATTAGATGCTGATTTCTCTTGAACCCTGTTTAGGTGTGTAAAAACTAGTGATCGATATAGAGATAAAAATCCCCCCATACCTAAGGTGTTGGATTTTTTTTCATCAATGTTGATATATCTATGATTCTTTATTGCATTTAATGATTCTAGTGGAATGGATGTTTTAATATTGACCACATCCTCATGGCATGATTTTTGTCTTATATAGATTCAAACATGTCTTCTGTTATAATATTTTTTATTATGAAAATTTATACTCAATCATGGGATATGTGAAATTAAAACATTTCATGGGATTGTGTTATCATTGGATGATTCTAGTCAACCAAAAAAGTCATATATATATTTTACATTTCATTCTATTTTATTGAGAGTCCCATATTTCGAGTCAACTGGTGTCCATATATCTTTTTATTTGTGATAGCATTGCATACTAAAAGTATTTGAATTTTACAATATTTGTAAACATTTATATCTGTTACCTAGTCCCAGATATTCTCCTACTGATATAAAATATAGGGTACCATACATTGTGATCTCTGCTTTTCTATAGACATATTGAAGTGAAATTATATATACATTCAGCATCATTATATATGTACATTTTATAGGGACCAAAAAATCAATTAATATATATTGAATATAATATAGATATAAACACCTCATATGAATTTTTCATGCTCTTCCAATCTAGGGGTACCAGCTACGGTGTACATGGAACAATCCATATAAAAACAGAGTATTTAAAATCTAGATATTACCCTCAAATCATTGATTTGTGAGTTGACTAACTACCTATTTCTAATGATTTCCCCACATGGTATTGAATAATTAATGAATGTTCCACTACAATATTTCATCCATGTTCTCAGTGACAGAATTTGAAATATGATGGAACATGGATTGGTGTTTTTTAAGGATAAATCACTCTATATATCCATGTAATACAATTATTCATTTGGATTATATGACTCCACATCGTCAGACCATAGATGGTGTTTCTCTTTGACTCTTACTAGACACTATGAATTGGGTATGATAGATGAGGGAGGAATATATATAGTTAACCCCTGTGATTTGAGAACCTATCTCTAAAATGGTGAGTGGGTATTGAGAACAACTCTATATGAATTTGTATAAGAAAGTAGAGTATTTTCTTATACGATTAAGATCGTACCATAGAGAAGTTTTCCACAATGGTCATTACGAGAAGATACCATGTGATCCATATATAACTAATGTGAGGAAGACAATAAAGTTAGTGATATGTGTCATCATTAGATGAATTGTCAATGAACCCTCGAGGTGTTTCTGATATCTATTTTATAGCCTCAAGGACACAGACATGGAGAATATCTGCGAAATGGGACTCATTCTATATCATTTCCAGAATATGATAACCTAAATTATGAAGTTGACAAGTAATACAAGGATATTATATGATGATAACCATATGATGATGTGTGTATAATATCCCCTTACTAAATGCTATGGTAGTATGCTAATGAACATTTAGATCGTCAATAGGAATATGAGCCTTCATATCACTGTTTTATATAATATAATGGTCAATAATGTATGAATAGGGGTATGATATCATTTAAAATAGGTTTATATAATTGAAATATTTTTATGGACGCCCAAAATTGGATATGGGGTTTGATCCTCCTATTTTATAAACTCTAAATTATGTTTATGTAGTCGTTCATCTGCAG
The DNA here is from genome assembly GCA_963277665.1 of Viscum album. Classification (NCBI taxonomy): domain Eukaryota; kingdom Viridiplantae; phylum Streptophyta; class Magnoliopsida; order Santalales; family Viscaceae; genus Viscum; species Viscum album. The sequence continues at coordinate 857,773,042 of OY728152.1, read as the reverse complement.
AACATGGAATATGATCCATGCTTCTGTAAACAACTGGAATATGTCTTGTAGTTCATTAGATCTAATATGAGCCAAGATTAAACGTATATAAAAATATAATATTATAAAAATATATACTAGACTGAGGGGAATATAATCCTGGCCATATGAATTTGAAATATGATATTGGATTTCTTCATTTGGAACATGCACCTCTCTAGATGCTTGTTCCAAAGTGAGTTGTTAAGCCCAAGTAATATCATGGTTATGAGTAGGGATCTATGCATTTTGGAGTATTCAATTATATATCATTAAAAAAAATTATGTACATATTGAGGGATTTTCCCAATATTGATAGTGATTCATAGTCACAGTGAGGATATGATCTAGGTCACATGCCTCTCTATTTACCAATATATGGTAATATTCCTCATGAAAAAGTGAAATAATGTATACATACTAGTCTTTATTATAATAATAATCGTGATATGTTACTTAATCTATTAGGAAAGGGACATCTTCATGACTTTATATTTATACCAGTTATGAATTATACAAATAAATCAATTTTTTTATAGAATGTAGGTATACTCCAACAATGTGTGTGATGGAATATAGTCCTAAATGTTCTCAGGATACATGATACTCTTGATGATGTCTTATATTTATTTCTTAATATAAGGACAATTCATTTATCATTTTTAAATCAGGATATGTAGATAGGATTCATGTAATGGTGAATGGTTATGTTCCACCCTATGTATCCAATATGAAAATGTCTATAGTCATGATCTAAATCACATGGATATGAACCCTCTCACTATCCACCGTTATAATATTTTGACTGGATTCATCAATTGAAATTGGGATATTATCACAATACTATTTATCCGAATCTTCTTGAAACTAGTGAGAATTCATTGGTACACATTCATGAGTGTCTAGGGTAAGAAACATTTCAGGTGGTTCTCTCAGGACGTGATTGAGGGGAATTGGTGGGATGGTGTTTGCAGTAGTCGATGAAAGGAGCTATACTAGGATGATCTGAAACTAAGAAAGATCCATTGTTGAATCCACAATTCAAAATTACTATGATAAGAATGGGTTGTTATTACCATTCTTTGGGGAGAATCATCTCATGCATTTTTTAGAGGTGACAGGTGGCAATAGCTTCATTGCATATTTCCTTGAACTCGATGAACTACATAGATTCATCATCTAGGGACCTTTTTATGTATCCTCATAGGTAGGGATAATTCCTTGTTGTTTTTATTCCAATACCATCACAGTATCCACCTAATGAAAAAGGATTCATTCGGGTGATATTGTTTTGTATCATGAAGAGGTTGTTGTTTATCTGACGTTCTAGAACATTTTCATGGTGAAAACATGATCTTTGGTCTTGGCTGTGTTTCTAAAATCAGTATCTTGTCACAATGGAACCATGGAACATGTTCTCCATCTATTGAATCTGCACAAGTACATGATACTCTTAATTATCTATTCATAGGTAACATAATTATTCATTCTTGTTATCAGTTTATCTAAATTTTTCCAGAAAAATTTCATGGATATAAATTATAGTTTTAATGAAACATGGTACATTATTGACGTATTTCACATTGTGTGTATCTTAATTTATGTAGGATAGGAAAAAAGACATGATGCATGGTCAACTAGTGTTTTTTATTATTTGATATATTCACATCGGGTTCAACAAAGTTTTTTTGCAATTTTATCATTCTCTAGGTATGGGGTACAATGTTCCCAACATCGATAATGATTTAATTATTCAATCATTTCATGCAATAATGTTTTGTTCATTATTGGTGTTTATATTAATTTTTTTTTGACTAAGATGGATTGTGGGGTGTTTCTTAATGATTTCCATATAATTGAAATCCTGATTAAAATTATCATCACTCGTTGATACAAACAATGGTTCACAAATCTGCAAAAAATTAATTGGCATGACTTCCCAGGGCATGTGTTCAATTGTGGATTCAAAAAAATGAAACAAAGGAACTCATATTGGTTGATATAATGGGATTGTATTATTATCAAATCCTTTATGGATGAATTATTCCATTATTTTCAATCTCTTATATATATATGGTATGTTCATTAAAGTTATCCAAATCTCAATAAAATAATAGTTAACCTAAAATAATTATCAAGTGTTGAATCATTCTACATGTAATGTGGGGGTTAAAAATGAGTCCATATATATGTAACAATGGTTCTGAATCTTCTTAAAGTTATTTCATCGATATAGGTAGATATTGGTGCTCTAATACAATATAACCTAGAACTATGGTGTTAACATCCATCCGTGCAGTCGATCAATATGTCTAGGATGGGATCAAACCATATCGTAGAGTCATACATATCCTATTAATATCATAAATCAAACCCAACATATTTCTTCTAAGTTCAAGACTTACAATTTAATATAACAATAAAATCATGTATATGAAGGACCATAGGCATTATACCTAGAGCATGGGCCATAGTATAGCGTCTTATGACTCTTAATTATATCAATAACAAGAATATACCTTGATTGGTTTTTCCCTAACCTAATGATGTTAAATGGATGATAATTAGTACACATAGGTGTAATTTACCAAGTTTATACCAATATTGGGAATATATTAGGATGATTCACAAGGTGGATTTCCTTGTTTGGAGGTATTCATATCAATTCACAAAGAGGATCAAACACATTGATGCTTCACAAATTTGGTGAATTTTAGTATGTTATTAATATAATTGTTTCAAATCCCTTATCACATGTGAGTGATGAAAGATGTCATAAATAAGGGATTTGATGTAATAAGCCAAACTACATATAGATATAGTACATATGCATTGGTGATTGCGTATTTGGGTGTATGATATAAAACATGGGCCTTAATAAGATATCAAATGTATCATCTTTTATTTTTATCAGAGTTCACATAGTTCAGTTCATCTATAACCTAGTGGTTTGATTGTATTGGTTTTGAGAATTTAATTTATTATTATTTCCCATAGTGTTTGGTAATGTTAGGGACCTTTACCATGTTGGTACACCATGTTACATGTTTATTCTCCACCCACTATTGTATAAACATATATTATGATTGTGAATTTCATACTAAGAAAGTATAGTATGTCCAAGAGGCTTGTCCCAAAGAATGACATGAATAGAAATGAATGATTGTGTGACATTAACCCATTAAGCTAACTCCCCTTATAAAGGTTATTCTCATATAAAGGTTCAAGTCTCAAGGATTACAAGGGGAATGAAAAAGTGTCTTAGCTATACAATGTTTACATTTCCTAGTGTGTATCCATAAAAATTCTATGTTGTCTTATTCATGTGTTATGGGTGTCTTCATGACATGTTGAAGGAATGTTCAGGACATGTCTAGAGTGTCTATATGATAGGTCCATAGGTGTTTAGATGACATGTCTAGGGCTCCTTGCGTGAACCATATGACATGTCCAAGGACAATCACATATTCAAGATGAAATGTATGAAGGGATGGTCATGATTTGAATGCACTTTGAAGAGTTCATTGCATAATATAGCTGACTTTTACATAGTAATATACCTAAAATGGATGAAATGTATAGAGTAATTTTTATGATCTTTCATACACGTGTAAAGGTCATTAAATGAAATGGATGACATTAAAATTCTACTTTTCAGGATTTCCTAACATGTCCATATTGTGACGATTAACATGACTAAAATTTACAATATTCAATAGATAATATTTTTAACATGTCTAGGAACCATCATATGAAGAATAAATGGTCCATTTTAGGAGAATGATTCATTTTTTGTGAAATTAAGTGTATCCATATTATCATTACTGTTCCATCACTTTCATCGATTTATTATATAAATTCATCATTGTTCATTATGAGAAGTACATTTGAAAAATCACATATAAAACTCAATACATAGGCAATCCTTTGAAATAAAAGTTTAGTATATCGTAATACTTTCATGTGAAAAATCTAGTGATCACATGATATTTATGATTACATCAATTGACCCCTTATGTTTTTCACTACATTTTTCTTGTGGATGATTCATTCAATCATGTAGTTCATCACTCCTTGATTTACTATCCATCCTCTTCCATCATAATTTAGTGATTAATTTTTGTGACTATAATTGAATTTATAGACCTCCCCTACAAAAAGAATATTCATATTGTGCTTAAATCACATATACGGGCATGAGTTTGATGATGGAGCATCACAACATGAATTTCACATGAACATATTATAGGTCATTCATGACATCATCTTAGTGTCACATGATATAAATAGACTACTTGATTATTCAATCACATCCATATTTATTTAAACTATGGATTATCAGGGTTATTTATTATAATAAAATCTTCACATCATATACATATCAAAAGATGAGGTCATTAGGTCCTAGATTATTCATGATTTTACTATAAAAGAGACCTTTTCATGATCGAGGAATACTTGTCCTAGGGAATTAAAAAAGTGACGATAACCTATTGATGGTCTTTCACATAATCATTAAACATACCACTATATGTGATTAAAACATTGACATGAAAAACTATATTACTCCGCATCATAAATGCATATCACATTTTGATATTTTTATTCATAAATCATATGATATTCTCCTATAGATTATTTTTCTGGAAGTCACATATTCTTGCCAACATTGTTTATGTCATTCAAATTATCAATTTCACTTATTCAGTGTTCATCACATAATGAGGCAAACATTCCCCTAGCTATTTTTAATTATCCATGGATTGATATTCCTGGATTTATTATCCTTTTACATGAATATCATTGAATCTCCCTTAAAAGGATTAATCCTCCATTTTTTGTAACTATTTTATAAAATAGTTGGGTGATTATTTGGAATAATTCGATTAGAAAATCACTTTGTTTGGGAAATTTATATATAGGAATTTTCCATATCATAAGCGATTTAATGGAAGGTTTAGTGAGATTAGGAAGGAAATTTTAAGGGGCGTTGTGTGATCGATGACATATAATGAAAATTTAATAACTCTTTTATGTGATTTCCATAGCATCACATGATTCATGTAACCCAGTTTTATAATCCATATATATCTATTCATCTCCATTATTATGTATACCTTTCACCACATTATTATAACACCCCACATTTTAAATCATGATCCCGTGTTATTTTCCATTATAATTTGCATAATGTTTTTTACAATGTCAATCATCACCATTAACCATTTGTATAATGTAATAGTTCGAATAATTTCCATACTCATAGAATTATAGAATTGCATGTGGGTTGTTCAATTTATTGATATTTATCTATATTTTCATAATTATCTAACTCTGTCCCATTTCTTTTACATTCCAGTTCAAAAAAATCTTCTATTTCAGATATTTTTCATTTCCATTAAGAATTTTCTCACAATTCATTATTATATTATTCTAGAATAAAGTAAATAACATCGTATTCCCTATATGGTTTTATCTATTAGAATTTCTATTAAATTACATATTTATTTTCTTTTAATAATTATAATATATATTGAGTAACCCAATATTCATTTCCACATTCATATCACATAGAATAATTTTCTCATTGCAAATAATGTCCCATGTGTGTCTAAAACCCATGGGTGAATTGGATTTATGACACTAAATATTTGATGAATCCTACTTTATTGTTCAGTAATAAATCCTATAAAATACCTCACATGTAATATATAATTTTCCTCATACATATGCAAAAATATTTAATAAATATTCAAAAGATCATGGAATTCAATCTCTATCTTCATACAATGAATATGGTGAATGTATTTACTGAAAATTAATATCATATAATCATCATAGTTAATTGAGTTTGTTTATTCCCATTTCCTTGTATTTTATTATTTGATTCATCCATTGATCCACTTAAACATCCAAATGATAAAAAACTAGGAGACCCTTTTTATGTTCAAAACACTGGGTAATGGAAAATAAAATTTTAACATTATTGATCCAATGAAAAATCATTCGTGGATTGGAACACCCACTAAATTAAGGTGAATGTTTCCTTATATATTAATCTATAGCATGTTTCCCCTTGCCTTGCTCATTTAGAAGGTCATCATCATACATGTCTTGATATTTATATATATGAAAAAAAATAATACTCCTTTTAGATCCCATTCCAATCATTTAATCAAAGGTAATATAATTACATTATATATGATATTTTTCAGAAAAACAATTCCTCGTAGTTTTATACATTCTATGAAACCAAAAACAATATTTTTAGAAAAACAGTTATAGTTCAAAATCAAATATTTAAAAAATAATTTATCTAATGTCTAAATCATAAGATCATATTTTCAATGTTTGATAAATTATTTTTATACTATGTAATACATGCCCATTATATATTCCAACCCATCATAATGGATCATCAATGTAATGTGATTTAACCTTAGAATAAGAATCCATATTTTAAAAACTTGTATATAGTAATGGAAAATTAACTGAGCAACATAATGATGGACAATATATATTCCCTATCTATTCACAGGGTTATCACTGCTAAATGCATCTATGCCAAAACGACGCATAAAAAGAGAATATATACATGGATGTATTTCATTATTGAAACCATAATACTACCATTTTGGTGACATTTTATGTTCCCATTTTCATAGTCATTCCCTAACGGTTCTCACTAAAAATCATCCACCTATTTTCCAGATGATATCAAAACGTGCTTGAATATAAACATGAGTTACCTACATTATTCATTCATAAAAAATATCTTATTATCAAAAAAATACAATACATATTAATATGATCCAAGATAGAACCATTATGTTTTTTTTGGAATCATAGACACATAAACAAATTATACATAGACAATCTATAAAATTTTCCATTTATTTGATTCCAAATATCACACATAAGAAAAAATATTGTTAAACTATTAACCAAAACATGGGTAAAGAATAAATAAGAATGGGTGAATCATATTATCTATATTTTTTAACAAAAAAGATATCAATAAATCATCATAAAGTGATAATAAGATATGAATGATGGTTTCTAAGAATGATTAATCATTAGAATTTCCTACACGTCAATTCATACATCATAATAATGAAACATGGAATACTGTTTTATCAATTGAAAGACAAATGAAATAATTATTCAGAAACAAAATTAATAAATCATGACCCATGAAATAAAATCAAAATCATATTAAATATGCTATAGGATAACAAATAATCAAAGAACATAATTTTATATGTCATGTATCTCTATAGATACGATCATAGTTGATAAAGTTCACACCATATTCAATCATTACATTTAGAACATTGGAATTTATTTCAAATAAATACTTAATTTTTTACATAAATGATATCATAGTAAATCCTAGAAGATATATAAGTTTAGTTTCTTTTAGAATAAGTAAAATTACAAAAAATTGTAAAATCGGGAATAAAAAAATGCTATTCAAATCATCCTTAATGTGATCTTAATATTTCTTCGAACAAATAAAGGCAAGGGATAACCTAGGGGAATACATAGTAAAATGGTGCGCGATAATTCCTTTTAAACATATAAACATTTAATTAGATGATTCATGTTATATAATAGGAATATAAATAGGGAATACAAGGATTAATACATATATATATATATATATATTTGAATAATAAAGCATGATATTTCCTGAAAATCATTATATGGGAAATGTGGAAACTATATAAAAAAGTCCACCATAAACATAGTTCATGAAAAAAAAGATAACATGATAGATAATTTAAAATAATGGAATCATGTACACTCCCCTTCTAAACATGTAGTCTCATGAGACTAAATATCACATAATTATTTGTAGCTCTATATAATTTTTGGCACACCAGTCACCTTCATTTTATTTTCATTCTTATGTGTTCCAAATATATTATTCAACAAGAATTTATTAATCTTTATATATTATTTCATGACCAATGAGTGTTAAATACATACATGTATTCCCAATTTCCAAGAACTTTATTTCTATAATGGTCAACAACTTTTATTGAAAATGGGTATCATATTCACTACACAGTTGTTTTGGCATGGAAAATCGCTGTGAAATGTTAACCCCATAATGACATCGTATATAAATTCATAAAATATGCAAATGAAAGGAAAATGGGTCTGAAATCATTTGGACATGAATTGGGAAGTAATAGGGACATGTTAAATTATATCCCAACCTTAGTAATTGGAATATAGAAGGCATACAGTAATAATGATACTTTAATAAAGAAATGAAGTTGGGGATCCCTTACATGAGTGTGTAGCCACAAATGATTAGACTACACTTGATGATTAGTTAGGGGAACCTCTAGAGGAATCTAAATAGGGTAATTCCGAATATAGACATGTATGAAAAACTTTTAATAAGGAGAAATGGAATTTTAGGTGGTTTTATATAGTAAATGAGTGGGTATTTCAAACTATTTCTCAAATGTATGTTTGGGAATATTTTTAACAAAATAAAAATAACACAATCTATATCCTTATTTATAGCCTTGATTTACATAAAATAGTTTTTTTTAAATATTTTACAAGGTCAATGGAATAACATAAAAATAATATTCTCTCATCTCTCGAAGTTCTTAAATCTCACAATAAAATTATGTTAAAACCTGAAAATATACTAATGGTTTTGGAGGATGCATAAAGGCTTAACAAAATTAACCAAATAATAATTAATTCACCAATTTAAAAATAGATAATATATAAGGTCTTGTTACAATTTATTGTCACTATTAAATATCTTCTTGGTCATTATGATGTCATAATACATATTATATTTATAACATATTTAATATTTTCCAAAAAAATTCACCCGTCTCTAAAATTAAGAAAAATTTATCATTCGATAGTTTCAATATTATGAATATAAAAATAATATTAATTCTACATAAATAATTTTATAAATATGTGTATTTTATATTTTTAAATAATATTCAATATTTATTGAGAAATTATGGGATTTTTTTGACAAAAACCAGTTTTTGAACAATTACTAAAATTGCATTTGACTTCGTAAAAAACATATTTTATTTAATATTTGATCCTGATTATTCAACAATAATATTTTTTTTAAAATTAAATTAATTGAAAAAATACATTATTTCATCAAAATAAATTCCTTGATTTAATTTGAATATTAATCAAATAATCTTTTTGTATTTTATTTTATAAAAACCATGTTTAATGTTACTATATCATGGGAAAAAATATATTTATTACTATATAAAATAATAATTTACACACTTATATTTCAAGGTTTTGATATATATATAGCTAATAAATCAGATATATACCTAGGAATAAGATGTGTTGTATTGAGAATTTCATGGTGTGGTTTGGTGTAAATGGTTTTGGTCATGATATCGATTAGCTTGATCATTTCCTGTAAATGTATTAGCACATGAAAAAGATTTTGGGTATCATGTTTGGATTTGAAAATGGAAAAGACCTTATATTATATCACTCTATAATCTTTCATTAATAATCATTACAGGGAACAATACTAATAGTTGGGGCCAACACAACTTTTTTTGTTCAATTGGATTTGTTGAAGCCCTATATTTAGACTTATTGTATAAGAAATGTATAATGTCTATATTACCAATTAATGTATTTTCATTGTATATTAAATCAGATAAAATATTTTAAAACCAAATAATTGAATTTTTTTTCTTCAATCATATTACATAAAGATACATATAAATAAATCACATGTGAGAATTTATTTATAATAGTATGAGTCGTTATAATCTTCCCCCTTATGTAATTTCTCCATAAAATTTTTTCTTATTATAGTAAAATAGATGGGGGAAGTTATGTATCATCAATTCATCTAGTTTCCACCCCACATATTCATTCTTTTTTATTCTCGGATGAAATTTGACTTGGTTTATTGTATTTTTTTTGTAGATTATTGTTCAATTTTATAAGATCTTCACAAACTTCTCTTTATATGCGATATAATTCTCCAATGGTTCCAAATATTGATTGAGTACATTTTAGGGGTATATTACATACTTTTATGAATGGTATACATGGAATAAATCATGTACATGTGATAGGTTATATGGGAGTGTTAGTCATTTGGCCACAACACTAATGTGATCAAGGATATCAAAGGGAATGATTTTTCCTTGTCTATGATTTTCCATCATCCCTAATCTGATTACCTTCTTCTAGAGAGATATGTAGATGAATACTAGGTCTCCAATATAATACATTAGTTCTTGTCATCAATTTTCACCATAACTCTTATTTCCACTTTGATCAGTGTGGATTTTTTATAGAAAGGACTTAACATTCCCATCCATTACTTTTACTATTTCACGACCTAGTAGTTTTTGTTCCCCAGCGTCATACCAACATGTTGGTGTTCTTATCCTGTTTCCATAATTTATGTCACAAATAGCCATGTGGATTCATGATTGGATAAAGTTATTTTATGAGATATCATCCAGATTTATATTTTTGTCCTATCATTCTTTGAAATCGATTGGTGAAGCACTCAATTTGACCTAATGTATTTATATTTTCCACTCAAAATGTCCAATAGTTTGAAGTGATAATCCATTAATAATTTCAACACATAATATAGTTAATTTTTGATAATATAATTGAACATATAGGATAATCATGGATATCATGTTGGTACAATCGATATTGTTACTCCATGAGGCCACACAACTTCTCTAAGGTATATCAGTGGAAGTTTCCCCATTGAGAAATCTTATCAAATCACAATGATGTGTATAGTATTTTTTACAATGATCCCCCAAAACCTAGATATAATTATTCACTCTTGATGTCTTCGAAATACCAGTGCCAATATCCTAGGTGAAGTTTTCCAATTTCCACATATTTCTGTATAAAGGTCGCATCTATCCCCTTGGGTTCTTTTCCATTTCACATTAACTTTCAGAGATAAAAAACATCAGATATGTATTCCACTATCTCCTTCTTCATCGTGTCTTACCAATATTATTCATAGAATTTAATATACATATTTGTGCTACCTAGGTGGATAGAGAAGGTTGATTTATGTTCAACTTCCAACAAGTCTCTTTTTAACTCATGATATTATGATACACATAATCTTGAACAAAATATGAAAACTCCTTCTACATTATCATTAAAATACACAGATTTAATTATTCATATATTATCTAATTTATCCTAAATTAACATGTAATATATGTATCCATACATCAACCTCTTCAAAGGGGATGGTTGAACAATTAGTTTTGCAAGGATAGATGATGTTACTTCCATTATGATTCTTATATCCATCCTATCCAAATATGAGGATATTCAGTCCTTCTATATTATCATCAATGATATAATTTATTTATACTATTATAATTAGATCATCTTCCATTATATTCTCATCCTCTCATAGTAGTGAAATGTATTTTTATAATCCTTCATCTGATAAATCTATCTACATTGAATCATATTCATCTCTTTTTTATGAGTATAAACATGAGGGTTTTTTATAAATATATATTTCACACATATCCCCAAATATTTAATGTCACCAAAATTTTAAAGTGAAGATTAGTATATAAAAAAAATAAATATGTTTTCAGTAGTTTTTTTCATGAAAATTCAACTAACTATAAGTATAGGATATGAAGTTTTTATTCATTATTAACACACTACAAAAAACATTCTTTTAATCATAATTGAATACCATAGAATTCTATCCACTTGTGGGTACTCTGATAATAAGGGAAGTGATAATAATACATAATGTTTCGTTAATATATCTTATAACTCATTATCTCATGAAATATTTACTCCGTTATGAGTTATCTTCGATAAAGGGTTTGAAAATTGTTAGAAATTTCTCAATAATCTATAATAATAACCAACTAAGCTAAAGAAACTACGTATATTTGTCCTAGATATTAGCCTCAAACATCCTTCAATTGCATCTATTTATGAAAGGTCAATAGATACCCCATATCATGTGACAATATTTTCCATGAACAAGACATTATTCAACCATAACATTCATTTTTTATACTTTTTAAAATAATTTTCATTTTATAAGGTATTTGTCACAACACTCAGATGTTCCTCATGATTCTCCTTGTGCTTTTAGTATATAATAATTTCCACTATAAATACTAAAATAATTTTTTGGGGAAATATATAAACACTATATTCTTCAGGTCCATTGATATTTAAATAGAATTATTTATTTTGAATGAAATTAACTGTGAACTCAGAGTGCATGTACCTTTTTGGAAAAGTAGTAATGGATATACTGTCCCCCATTAACCAGACTTGGTAATATCCCAATCATGGATCCACCATGAAAATGTTTTATGCTCTATATATCTGATCGATATATTCATCAACCATAGGAATATGATGCTTTTTATTTATCATTATATTGTTGTGAACAAGATAATTAATGAAATGGTGAATTGTACCATCTTTTGTCCTCAAAAAGAGGACTAGTGTGACTCATGGAAATGTACATGGGTGTATGAACACTTTTTCAAGATAATCATGTAGTTTTATCTTAATCTCGAAAAATTCCATAAATATATTCTATATGTACTCTTGGATAATATTAATTCCCATAGTATATGATCGTTTGTATGTTCCAGCCCTCAACTTGAGGGAAGACCGTCCAATTCCTTATGAAATGAATCGAAATATTCACTCACAATGGGTATTCCATTGAGGATGAAAATTTTCTTAGAAATAATAATTTCTGTAAGATATTCATTCTTATAAAGAAATAAAACCCATTATTGTGATGTTGGCTCTAATCACGATTCATCCTCTTGTTTTCACTTTTATTGAATAAGGGATCAATTTCTGATATGGAGAGTGATTTCTTTCTAAAAAACATTCATTATTGTTTTATATAGGGAAAGTTAGTCCTTATTGTTATTTTGTTCAAATAACACCAAAAATAATATTAAATTGTTCATTGGGAAGATAATATGTTAGTTTTTTACTTGGGAGGAATAATATAAATGGGATTAATTAATTGACCCATTTTCTTTTTTCACTAATTAATTGGCTTACATGTTATGTGGAAATGTTTGAATATGTTTTCTAAATTTTTTTGACACGAAGTAATGTATGGAACTATAAAAAAATAGAAATATAGGTATGATTTAATGAATAAATGCCATAACATTCACCACTACATTGTTAGGATCCACCTTAGTTGTTATAATGGAAAATCTCACCCGTATGGCCTTAGAGGTGGTGGGTTGTCTCCAGAAACCCAAGGATTATTTAATTGATTTGAAAAGATATCTAGATCCCAATAGTTTAGGAAATGTATAATGTGATGAGGTTTTACTAGATCATTCTATTCTACCATATCATTGAATTGTTTCCCATATTTGTATTCATTACCATGCTATCATTAATTCCCACGCCTAAATTATTTCCTCATTTTTTATGGAAATTTATATGGTTTATCTTTCCACACCATTAATGATTTGTTTTTTAACTTTCATTGAACAAATAAATTTAGCCATATGAACACTAGTATTAAAATCCTCATACAATTCCAATCACTATGTTACACATGAAATTTTTTTATCTCTGTTTCTGATTTGAGGGAACATCCAATAATTCCTCATTGTTTTCAAATTCTTGGATTTCCAGGGATTTTTAAAGACTAGGTATTATTCGTCCAAAGAATAAGTCAAACTCACAATATAGGAAATGAGCTATAGGTGTATCATGAAGGTCTTATGATTTATTCCTTTTATACAATGATATTTATTTCATACTTTTTATAGAGGTAATGGAAATACCTTTTGAATTTTCTATTAGAGAGTGAGAGAAAAACATTTATAAAAACAAATTTTATAGAATTCCATCATCCATGTCTCTTTCATCACATCCATAGGAATCATATTCATGATCAATATACACAAATAATTTTTTCATAATTCATATGATAAATTGACTATAAAAAAATATCGTTATTGAAATATTAAATTATAGAAAAGATCTTATTTTTGGATTTGATCCAATGTTTTTCGATTATGGAATCCTATGATCCCTTGAATGATGGAGACCTTTGTGTAATAATTTACTCAATTAAAAATTATTAATTCTTATGCGGGTTAGGTATTTTCTATTGGTGTCGAATTCTATTAATAACATGGGTTTTTTAATAGTGTATGATAACGAAGATTGTGATTCCCACTCCCATCGGCTTGGTCATCTCATTAGGGAAGTTATCACATTGCTCGTCACATTGAGTGTTTAATTAAATCTTCCCATTTCGAACCATCTTCTATAATTAGAGGAATATTAGGGATTATTAACAATAAACATTTAAAGTTGATAAATTGAAATTTCATTACATTATATGGATAACATAAAACATACATTAACTTCCATACAATATTTATTTCTTATGTTCAATCTATGTTATATGTGATCTATTTTAAATCATATACTATTATGGGTATTTTAGTTCCATTAATAATGCTTCATAATAAGCTTAAGAATTTTCCAAATCGTAACCCACATGTGTATCCTACTAGGTGCATTGAATGGATCTTTGTGGTCTACCAGGATACGTCATGTCAAGCATGGAGCTCCTTGTCAAAGTTATTACCCATAGTTCGTTTTTTCAATAACCACACCTAATTATACTATCAAGAAAATGATTTATTTTTAGGATATACCACTTAATATATACATAAAAAAATTTGCGATGGTTTCATATACAATGTTGTATTACCATGGATTTCACTAGTGTTTTCCAATCCAAATCCAAAAAATAAAAAATATATCCATTAATACCAATTATTACCAACCTACTAATTATTTCACATTAATATTTGATTATTTACCTAAATGTAAACATATCACAAACTATCATATCACGATGTATAGTGTCCTTTATAATAAGGTACATTAAATAAAACCCTAAAAAGGGGGATATATAATCAATAATTAAATCATATTTACCATGATCATAATATTCTATCTAACATAAAACTACACGAGATAATATAGGGACATACAAAAGAAATGGTACAACAATAAATAAAATTGATGGAATAAATGGAAAATTAGTTGTTTCATGTCAGAAAATAGGCATATAAATGGACAAAATTAGTTTTTTGAGTCATAAAAATTATAAATAAGGAAGGATATACCATGGTAATCATAACACGACAAATATGGAAACAACATAAGTCTCGACATCGTAAACATTGGTAAAGGACAAATTCCATGGAATCGTTATAGAAAAATTATAATAATGGAATAATTTTTACTCCCTTTCCTAACATGACTTATAATTATACTTAACATTACACAAATTATTATATCATTTTTAAATTTTGGGATCACCCATCACAATATCTTTATTATCATGCATTAGTGTGCCATGTTGATCATACCGCATGGATACATTAATCATCTTAGTTTATTGAATGATAATGTAGTGTGGAATAAATAAAATAAAGTCCCATTTAAGATAAGTATTTGTATATAAATGACATCACCATTTATTTTAAATTTTTATGGTATTCACTATATACTTGTTTTCATATAGAAAATCATGTAGAAATTTTGACCACATAATAATATAACTATAAAATTAATCAAATTGTATTTTTCTAGAGAATGGGTTCTAATTTTTTATTAAAAATTTAATGGGATATAATAGGGACATTTAAATACATATAAAAACAATATAAATTTGAAAATATATGGCATAAGTCAATAATGAAACATAAATAATGAAGAAAAGGTGAAGATCCCTTACTTGAGTGTGTGACTCCAAATGATTAGGGGAGCTTATTCAGAGCATGGGGACACATTGTAAGGTCATTCAATGTGGGAGGGAAAATTAATTACATGATTCAATGATTTTTGATGAATAGAAATATTATATTTTGTGTTTTTATATAGAAAATGATTGTGGAATTCACATTGATTTATGAAACTCATATTTTGGAATCTTTATAATAAAATAAACAAAACCACAAATCTTTCCCTAGTATTTACATTGGATTATTTTAATTTCAACTGTATTACATTATTTTATAAGTACACGGGATGAATATAATAATATAATCCATTTTATTTTTGTAAGTATGTCATACTCTTAAATTAATGGTCTTTAAACCAAATGATATATTAATTGTTTTGGAAGACTCATAATGTATTTATAAAATTTACACCGTTTAGAAAAAATAATTTTTTGATTTAAAACAAATATTTTTATTTTTATTCCATTTATAGTTTTTATTACAACACATTTGGTTCATTATGATGTGATAATACACAATTTATATTTATACAATATTTATTTTCTACCAAAAAAATCAGTTGTCTTTGAAAATTATGAAAAATTGAACATTGTATAATATTGAAATTATGATTCCAAAAATAAAATTAATTTCACCTAAATATTTATAAAAATATTTTTATTTTCACTATTTTAATAATTATAATCTTTTATTTATTAATTTTTTGTTTTTTACAATAATTGTTTTTAAACTGTTATAAAAACTACATTTTAAATCATAAAAAGTATATGATCATATATTTTAAAACTATATATATAAAAACAATTTATTAAAAGATGGTTTATTAAAAAAATTATTAATTAATCAAATTAATTTCCATAATTTAATCATAAAATTATAAAAAAAAATTATTCTTTTTTTATTATATAAAAATAATATATAAATTAGAAATATTATGATATAAAAATATTCATTATAATATTGGGTATTGATAAAAATGTATTAAATATAACATAAAACTCCCTAAGATTTAGATTTATGATGGTGAGACTTCCATGGGGATCTTTAGAGTTCATTGTGTGGGCAGTGGTCCCAATGAGCTTGAACGTCTCCTCAAAAATCTATTTCACATTCTAAATTTATTAGATATCAGCTTGTGATTGGACATGGTAAAACCAACAGATTATATATATATTTTATTCATTGATAAATGGGATTAATTGGGTATTATCTTTCTACTTTATATCATCAATTCCTTTGTTTGTGTCAATTGTATTTTTTAAAACCCAATAATTATACTAATCTTATGATCACTATTCATCTGTTATATTATGAATGGTAATTATGATTAACAATATTTGAAATACCTTATAATTTAATAATACCAATGAATTAAATGTGTTTTTTATAACTATATTACAAAATAATACATTTAATTAAATCAAAAGGGAAATTTCATTTATATCTCTTTAGTCATTACAATTCCCTTTTTCAGGGTTCACTCCAACATTTATCTTATTAGAAAATGACCATTATGAAACATAATTCAATCCCTGTAATTGTCCGAATTGAATCATGGAATATCCTTCTTTTCCAAATGATTTAATTCTATAGAAATTTTTTTTATTTCGTTCCACAATATTAAAAAATAGAAATGTGTCAGATAAGTTCAAAAAACATTCATCATATCAACACGTAAAAACATGTGGAAGGGATGTAGGTTTCAAAATGAATTCCTAATTATAATAAATAACATATATATAGAGAATAAATATAGTGTAATGGGATCATGTACCAAAATTGGAGAAATTATTTCTACTATTGTGTGTAAAAAATTCTAATCAAATTTTATATAAAAAGTTAAAAATTGAACATTGTGAAAATTAAAATAAGATTCTGTTTAAACCCCTTAAAATAATGATAAATAAATTAATAAATTACTCAAAATAATCAAACATGTAAATGAGAAACAATCATAATATCATTTTCATAAAAAATGTTGATTTGGTAGAAAACCACCAAACTGAATGGAAAAACATTGTCAGTTTTCCATAAAAACGTTCTTTCTGAAACATGAGTTTGAAAATGGATTATAATTAATTGGAAACAAAAAATATTAAAAAAATGGATAGTAATAGATGAAATAATATTTGGACGGATAAATATGAAAATATAATCTTCTTAAAATTTAAGTATAACCAATCATTATAAAATTGATATGTCAAAATAAAACACTAACATAAAGACCGTATTTCATTGTATGTAATATGAAAAAATTCATAATAAATATATTTTTTATTATATATCTAGATAAAAACAATAATGAAACATATAATACAATACATGTTTAACTTTAATCATCGTATCACCTATTCAGTAACAATATTTCGTAATGATTATCATTTTGGGAGTAATCGTCTTCATTTTCATGAATATTTTTATTTAGAGGTTATGTTCAATTATCATAAATCATTGTTCCATAATTTATATAATGCTAAAAATAAAAAAAATATCATAAATATTATTTATATACAAATTTTTTACCATTGAAATAAATTTATTATGAAAAATTAATTACTGATATCTTTGGAGGTGCTACTTCGTATATGCATACGAGTGATGTTTCCATTTCTCAATTGATTTAATTTAATAATGTTAAATTTTAATTATAAATTTTACAAACATTATTACAAAAAATATATATCATATATTAATATTATATATATATCATAACAACTATTTATTAATGATGATGGTGGAAAATGAATCACATTGCTATGTGTAAGTGGTAGTCCACACGTATGTACTAGTGATTATTTAAACTACCATTTGATTAATATGAGTTTGAAAATGTATGATACATTAAAAAATAAAATAATAATATACTTATAATACAATAATCATCATTTTTATTGATTCAAAATTTCTTGAAGATGCATCAGAGGAAGTAATATTTTAAAATCATAGTTAAGATATATACTACATCACTAAGAGTCCACCATTTTTATAAAACACTATATGCATTTAAATAATTTTCATTGAAAAATAATATATAATCTAGGATAATATTATGTATTCTAGGATGTGTTTTTAATTATATTTTTGATCTAGAAGCTATAATTATTGTTAATAATTTTGGGTAAGAATTTAACACCCTGAAAATACTAGTTGTATAAATGTTATTTGACAGTGCGTAAAAAATGTAACACAATGTTTAGCAAGGAATATAACCTCAAGGGGATTTTAAAAATATATACTATTTTCTTAAAATTTCTATCTTATATTTTTTTAAATTTATAATATATTGAGATATCTTATGTTGGACAAAATAATGATTTTCTTTGATAGCTTGTGGGACAGGGGAGAACAAGTATGACAAAACAAAAATATACTATTAAAATATTAATATTTAATATGATAATATATATATACAAGATGAAAAAATAGAGTTTAAGAATATGATTCAAAAAAATTAAAACTACATATATCATAATACATTAATTACGAATTAATTGGTTATTAAAATAATCAATATAATATTAAGGGAATGTTTTTCAAAAAAGTATTGTAATATAAAATTGGAATTTAATTATAACAAAGTAAATTGATTACAATTATTCAATATTATTATTGATATATATATATATATATTTATTTGAATAATTTTTTTTAAATTAATATTGTTAGATTGTTAGGAATAAGATAAGCTCAAATGAAATTTTTACGTGAACACCTATTCTTTCTCTAAACGATGTTTTTCTACATTTTAAAGGGATACAAAATTTTATAAAAAATTAAGGGAGATATATAAATTTTATATGGAAAAATAAAAATATTTTGTGAAATCAAACGGTAAAAATTACCTTAGGGTTAATTGATAGTTATTTTTTTGATGTTTCATTTTTTAATAAATAATTAATTATACTAAATATTAATTGAAAACTAACATTTTTGTAAATAAATTTTTGTGTTTAAATAAATAAATATATATATATATATATATATATATGTTTATAAAGCATTATTTTTTAGAATTTATATCTCTATATTAAATTCAGGTTCTTGAATTCATCTTAATGTTGTGTTAATATATAAACATAATGAAATTTCGAACATTTTCTCTTTAAAATCCCTCTATAACATCCCTTATGTGGGATTAATTTAAAATTACACTCTATAAATTTTATGATTTGAATATGAAAAAATGGATTATTTATTTAGAATCCGAATAATTTTTCATATCTATTATGGTAAAAAATGTTATTTTAACAGAAATATTAGTGAAATAAATTTAAATTAATTGCAGTGATTGATGTAAAAATGAGTTTACCTAATGACTATACAAAGATTAAGAGTTGAAAAAATGAATCTAAACTTGTTCAAAACTACTTTATTGATCAATTATGACCTTAACCCTTAATTTACAGAATTTTTTATGTTAATTAATTATCATGGTTGTTAAAGACATAGGGAGCACACAATTTTTTTCATAAATGTCATCATTGTCTTCTCCCCCGCATATAAATGGGAACTCACCCCATCACATCTTCTCACAGCAAAATAAAATTTCATCATAAAATAACATGAATAATAATCTCCGAAACTACATCCCCTCATCCTTGAATCCAAACTTTTTACATTATTCCACCCATATATTCCTTTTGAAATAAATGAAATGATGTAACCCAAAAAAGATGTAACATTCTTCAAAGGTTAATTTTTTTTTATCACCACCACTTCAATTATTATTATTTTTTATATAATAACTTGAGTATCCCAAATATAATGAAATATTTGTATGTTAAGGGACCCACCTACACTCTCTCACACATATATAAAATGGGATACAAAATCATCATTCGTTTTCATAATGGACTGCCACCTCACATAATGATGTTGTTAGTTCATCCATTACCAACATATATGGTTGTTAATAATGATAAATTTAATGTTTTATAGTATATATATAATTTATTATTTATTTATTATTATATAATTTATATATAACACATAACTTTATTCTTTCTATTTTTTATTAATATGATTACATTTTTTGAGGACATGTGCACTACTTCCTCAGAAAAGCTATATGATTCATTAACACATTATATTGAATATATTACAGATCATTTTTTACAAAAATATGTGAAATATTTAATGATAAATTATACTATAATTATAAGATATATATATATACTATTTAATTATAATTATTTAATTATGAAATTAAAAGGGAAACATAGTTCATGTGTATGTACTGTAAGTCCTTGAGTTTTTAGGAACCTTTTTGACTAAATAACGTTTTTATTTATGTCATGAAATGCTCTGAAAAAATCATTAAATATGACACGTAATTGGAATATGTGTACAAAAAAATTTCAGATTACATTATATGACACTAACTCAATGATTCTGACATGAAAAAAACTAAGCATTTTTTAAACAGCATAGTCACTCGGCGTACTTTACATGCAACACTGATTCGAGTAAGTTACATGCAACATCAAAGTTTCTACGCTACTTTATTTTGATGTGATAATTATTTATATGAGATAATTATATCCTATTCATTATAGTTATTAATTTAAAATTTTATAACTATTTTTGAAATATTTTTTAAAATTGTTTTCTATAAATAAAACATATGTATAATTAAATATATAATTTTTGCTAATGTCCTTTTATGTTTAATAATAATTTCCTCTAATGAACATAATTTAATAATAAAATTAACTTTAGACACATTAAAAAATAAAATTTGATAAAACATAAACATATTTTTTGAAATAATAATGTATAAAATTGATTATGGTGATTTTTTGGTATTGTTTTTATGAAACTACATTTTTTTGATGAATTGTGATAAATACCCGATTCTAATTCAAAAATTAATTATAATCTATTTAACTTATATGATTAAGTAATATTTTATTTTGGATTTCAATTTTAATTAGAATAATTTTTATCAATTAATACATTATGGGTTATTTGACAAATTTTCACATAGATATTGAATATAAAAACCTAGAAAGCATTTGGTCATTTTTTACATTAAATACCTTATTTATCAACCCTGTTACAGGATTGATATTACATTAATATCATCTACTTAATTAATTAAAATTTGATAAAATGTGTAAAATATTTCATTTTAAAATAATATATAATATATAATAGTTTCAAATTATTTTTTAGCCATAATGAATCATGAATTCGATTAAAAATAATTACATCAATTAAGGTTATATTATTCATAATAATTGACTAAACCATAAAATTATGGCCCAAAATACTTATAAACTTGTAAAACATCTATTAGATATCCATATATAAACCATATAATCACTTTTAATTAATTTTTATAATTATTTTATCAAACATAAAATTTATGAAAATTGGTGGAATTCTCTCTTAAAATATTTACAAGATTGTCACCCCACCTTCCATATTTAATTCCACCCCCACCCCATTTTAATCACACCTATAAAAAACATAATTTCATCCAAAAACAAATCAATTAACTTCATAGAAATCATTACCACACTCATAGAATCATTTTCATGGGTATAAGGAAATCCATTGAATCCTCTTAGAACAAACCAAAAAGAGTTACCAGATTAAGAGGTAACATCTTCTCTCACGTCCTATGTTTTATTTTAATTCTCCACCCCTCCACATTAATTTTTTCCCATGATCGTATAAAAACATTAGTATCCTAAATATACTATTATTATTTTTCTTTTATTTTATCAACTTAATGATACACATGCATCTATCAAATCGATAATGGACATACTGTCTATCTGTACAACGAGCTACCAGCTCAGTAAATAACGATTGTTTAATTTTACACACCTCCTATCTGTGTGGAGATTATGATGGGAAATATGTTCATATTTTTTTATATATTATATTTATTAGTTTCATTAATCTTATTTATTCCTTTTTTAACACATGTCCTTTTATCTTTTTATTTGGTGTTAATATAATATTTTCATTTGAGGAATTGTTGACTACCGCCATTTCAAAGCAATATGATTCATTCATACACTACATTGATTGTATAAATTTTTTTTTGGTGAATATATAAGAAATATAACATATCATAAATCTCATTTAATAAGTATATATATAAAAATTTAAACTTATATATGTTTTATTTATTTTCTTTCAAAAAAACAATTAAATAAAAATATAGATCATACGTATGTATGTCTACCATCACCCTGAATGATGTATTAAATTTGATACTTATACATTCTATAGATTATGATAATAAAAATATAATGTATATAATAGGTATTAATATCATGTTTTAAAAAATATAAATAATGAAATAATGTATAAGTACAAAATTTATAATAAATTAAGACACATGCTACAAAAAAAGAGAATATTTCTCAAAGTGAAACCATAAAATTGGATTGTTAACAAGAGGGTAATATAAGAGACTAATAAACCCATATATGGTATTATATATAATAATATGGTTATTTAAAATTTGTGACATTTTTATTTATTTATTAAATAGGTGTTTTGAATGAGTACAAAGATAGTCAGGTCACAAGGTAAGGGGATTTCATCAATCTTTTGACATTGGTAAAATACATATTATCTTTTTCCACTCTTTACTTTTGTGTGGTGTATATACTAACCATGATTCAATTATATATATAATATTATTATATATATGGGTATTCACATAACAATTTTATTATCTTTATTTCATGAGGATTATGTTTCAAAAGTTACGAAATCAGTAAAATAAGTTTGCCTCAATTTTCCATTGATGACACTCAGGATTGGTTATGAACCTAAATTCTCTTTTTATGTGTTAAAAAACAATTTTAAAATTTATATCATGAATTTAATTTTTTAATTATATATTAATATTAATTAAACATCAATTTATTAATTGACTTGTATGATCGGATGTAACCATGCTATAAGAGTTTATAGGGAAAATCTAATCCATTTCCATGATTTTTTATATGGATGCTTCCAATGATGAAATATAAATATACAAATATAATTAACTATGATGAATTTTGTTATCATATATTTATTCCTAACACATCCATGTATTATAACCATTTTCATCACATAGAAACTTTGGATACTATTTTTATGTGAAATCTGACCATCTCTCTCTTTAGTCGTTAATATATTATAATCATAAACCATGTTTTGTAAATTGTTTTCGAAAATGTATTAATTTTTTTAAAGACTATTATAGATAAAAAAATTAATTTAAAAACATTTTATTATTATCAATGACTACATTATATTTTTCAAATCAATTTTAAAAGAAAAAATGTTTTCAAAATGGTTTTATGTATTAAAAGGAATTTTCAATATAGAGAAGATAATATCTTAAATAAAAGTGTTTAAAATGTCCTTAATGCTTAATTACCATATAGGATATTGTCCATTGGTTTCACTAATGAATTTAAAAAGAAATTACTCAATGTTTTTATTCATATTCTTTCTCTGAATGAATTAGGTTTCTATAAAATGATATTTACGAAACTAATTTATATTTCAAGTGTTATATGATTTTGAAAACTATTTCTCTTTCACGAATTATATTATTTTGAATCCTATTTCTATTTCATGGGTTATATGATTTTGTAACCAAATTCAATACATGGGTTGTATATATGATTAATTTATCATGAAACCTATCTATTTTCATAAGTAATGATATTAATACATATTTATAATACCCTTTTCATTTCTTTGGTTGTGTTATTATTTTTTACATTCTTGTGGATAATGTATTTATGAGTAAATTATGAGATTGTTGAGACCTGTTTCTCCATTCAATATTTTGGAATATATTTATATCATTTTAGAAAGACATGGTGGGAATGATAAATGAATATGGTTCAATATTTCAAGACTGGAACAAGAAATGAACTCATTTCAGCAATAAGCAGTTTGGAATGTGGGGAAAACTCCATTTAGTAATTTAGGGTTGTAATAGTGTCTGAACCTGATTTGGTAACGGAACTTTTCCACTAAGATGGTCTGGAAAAAAATGCACATACTATCAAGGAAATTATTATATATTATTATGTGTCTAACATTATTCCGTGGATTATTCCAATGTAAGGCTTTCATGGTTTATGTTCTATATTTCATTTTGATCCATATATTGTGAAATTAGAATATTTTAGGCCATAATTCCTATATATGATCTTTGATATGAATGGAATGTCCTTTTATTTTTATGACCATTTTTTCTTGAATGTATTCTCGTGATTATTCTTATATATCTCCATCGTTTACCGTTAATAATCATTTTAGATCACCCGTTTTTTTGTATCCTTCCCATGTTTATGATGATATTTTTTATATTTGAAGTGTCTATGGATTGGGATATTTAAGAATAACCTAGTAGTATATAATACCGATCACATATGTATCTGCATTTATCTTCCATGTTTCCAAATCACTATACTAGTTTGGTCTTTGGGTATATTTTATTTATAATGTGTTATATATTTCTCAATTGTTATGTTACATTAATGTATGATAACAGTGGGACACAATATTTGGTATCATATATATGATTTAGTTTTCCATAAAATTATGTAATGAGAAAACCTCATTGGGAACCACATTGGAATGTATTACGGTATATTTAGTAGTAAGGAAATTTATATTAAAATTTTAGGTAATTTAGGTAAATGATTGAGTTAGTTGTTTCGTAGAAATACATCCTTATCTCGATAATATATGTGGATTTGGATTTGTGAGAAATTTACATTGTTTTAAAAGATATTAATAGATGTTCTAGGCCTGAATTTGTGTAATATGGTACATGAAAATGGGCTTTTCTACAAACCTGGTTAGACACTACCAAGGGATATTATTAGGAATTTCACCAACTCTTTGTGAACCATCATGAATAATTTATATAGATGTTTCCATTGAATAACCTATGATAAACCTAAGTTATCATATATTAAGTATGTTTAAATGACTTAATCATCCTATAAGATAATTTTCATGAATATGTGGTCACTAAATTTGATAATTTTTTGTTACTCCATGACTTTTTGTTTTATACATTGGTCGGAACCCGAAGGAAAAACCTTAATGGTGACTGTGATGGAAAATGTATTCATTATATTCCTGATAAACTGAATACTACAGGAGCTATAATAAAAACCCTCATCTCTATGATCATGTAGAATTATCAATCTATGAATCATTGTGTCCTTAAACAATGACAATTGAGGGAACAATATTATGTTTATTATCTCATGAGGAAACATCCACCATCATTTAGAGGATATTAAAATAATTTTTTAGTTGAATAATGGATCGGTACTATTGAACATATATTCTACATTCTCTAATGTTCAGAGAATGATAATTTAATTTTTATTGAGTTATAGTAAAAAGGTGATGCATACCAGTGGTGGACTCTAGTCTAGAATATGAGGCCACAAGATGAGATTGAATCCATGGATTGGGACGAGTTGAAGAACATATGTTCCAATAAGTACATTCCTTAGAATCGTTGTAAAAATATTGCGTATGTGTTCAGGGAGTGGATGATAAGCGATTATGAATCTTTTTGTATCTAAAAGGGTAATTTCATGAGATATGCGAGGTACACTTCCAGAATTATCATCCAACCAAAAAAGTGAAGTTTTTTGGTTATTTGATGGATTGTATCCAACTCTCATAAGGGCGTTTTCTGAATGAAAATTATGTGGATATTATTATATTTTTTCTTATAAATAAATATTGAAATGGTGGTTGATTTCCCACATCAACCACATGATTTTGACATGAAAATAATTATATTGTTCAATGGAAACAATAAAAATACTACAGAAAAAAGGATGAGTTTTCCATTATTCTCTAAATGTGGGAATAAGAATGGAGTAATTTTTCACGACGGTCTAATAAATGATTTATGTGCGTAATTCATGTTCAGTTGGTAATTGATTGTTGAAATGATGGTAATACATTATCTCAAAATGGTGATGTGGAAAAATACTCAAAAAATGAACCTCATTTTATTCAGTGCTATAAGTGTAAAGAGAATGAGAATTATGAAAACCATTACCCAAGGGAATGTGATAATGATAAACTTCCATAACCTCTTAAGACTAGGGAATGGGGAAATATTATTCAAATATTATTTATATTGTAGGTGTGATAATGACATGATGAATGATAAACATACCATCAACTCTACAACTGATAATTTCATATTAGATTCTGGATCAACCAACTCATTTATATCTAAATAAATTTCGATGGGTGTTACGATTCCATGAAAACAATTAGATGTGTAATTAGATGCGAAATCCCCTAATGGTACAATAATTTCATTTCATTTCTATAATTAATCTTAGTCTATGTTTGTGGTAATTGTTTTCATGAAAATATTATCATTCATCCATTGGTTGAATTTATTTCATCATAGGAATGGATTGGATTTCCTTACATAATTTCGATATCCATTGTAATTTATGGGACGTTACTTTTGATATTTAAAACCCACATACAATCATCAATACATTTGATGATAAGTATTAACTTCATATGGATACAACAAGAAGTGTATGAGTCTTAATTCCAATTAAAAAAGTTTTGTTTTTCTCAAATGTTTAGGGAGTATAGAAACATCGATGATATTCTATTATTAGTGATTGTTTGGATGTCTTTATGAATGAGTTTCCTATTATTTCACTTAACTGTAAAGTTGATTTATCATTAGAACTTATACCTTATTCCACACCAATTTCGATGAATCCATATAAAATGTATCTGGTTGAGACACTGGAATTGAAGAAGCAACTCCATGAAAAACGTGACTAGGGATTCATTGGGAAACATGTGTATCCTTGGGTGCACATATTCTATTCATTATAGGGAAAATATGGATAAATGAGACTCTAATTTTTTTTATTGGGAGTTGAAAAAGATCACAATCAATAACATGTACCATCTTCTTCGTATTGATGAACTATTTGATCAATTGTATGGAAAAAATTATTTTCTAAAATTGACATTCGTTCTGGATATCATCAATTGATGGTCATGAAAGAGGATATACCCAATACGGAATTCCTTACATTGTATGGACATTATGAATATATAATATTTCCTTTTGGTATTACTAATAACTGTATTATCATCATAGATTTAATGAATTTAGTCTTTATAGGTTGCCTCAATCAATTGGTGGTAGTCCTTCAAGAGGATATTCGTATCTATTCAAATGTAAAGGAAGGGAATGGAGATAAATTTTAAATTATACTAAAGACCCTATTGAAGGAAGAGATATATGAATCTTTTAATTTTGTTAATGTTTTATGTAAAAGGTTTCATTTTAGGGTCACATAATCTTAAAAATGGTATAATAGTAGATCAATCAACAAGAAATTCTATTGAATGTGAGCCTATAACAACTGTGTTGACTGAGATTTGCAAAAGTAATGGTTATGTAGGATATTATCAATGATTTATAGAGAATTTCTCATAACTATCTAATCCTATGAACATTTTACCTCAGAAGGGCGTCATGTTCTTCTAGAGAGATGAATGGGAAAAAATATCAAGGAACTAATGTAATGGTTAGTTATTGAGCCTATGCATACATTACCATATTATGGAGATGGGTTTGTAATATTTAGGAATTCAGTCAAGACGGGATTTTGATGCGTTCTTAGAAAGAATAAAATCATTACCACTTATACCTCATAGAAGCTGAATACTCTAGAAACAATTACCCAACTCATGATATTGAGTTAGTAATGGAAATTTCATAATTAATGATATGGATGAATTAATATTATGGATAAAAGTATGATATATGAATATATACCAATTAAAAGTGTATGAAATATATATTCACATGAATAGTGTTTAACATGTTCTAGAGAAGATGGTTAGAGTTGTCATAGGATTTTGACACTTCAATAAATTACCACACTGGGAAATTTAAAATGGTTGTTAATACATTGTGTAAGAAGGATCATGATAACGTATCCATGATTTTGATGAGAAGGGATCCATTTTTTGGATTTTTAAAATGAATGATCTCGAAATCCTAAATGAATTGGAAAATATTCTCTTTAAAAACTGAGTTTCCAACCCACTATCATTGAGGAGATTGAAAAGGATCACAAGATATATGATGAAATGAAAAATAAAATCACGATTTTTTTAGGTTATCCATGACCATGACAGAATGATGACGTTCAAGTACTGTGTATGTATCCCTTCCATACGATATTTGATTAATTAGTTGTTAGATGATGCTCAAATTTTATCAATCTATATTGATCAAATAATTAAATATATGTATTGATACTTGAATTGAAAAATCTGGTGGGATGGAATGAATAGAGATTTCACATATTTTTCATCTTGGTGCTTTGTATTCCATCATTATAACGCTACAAAAATTTATAAAGGGATATTTCATCCCTTACCCACGAGAGAATAGAAATGGCAGAACATCACTATGTAATTTGTTGTCGAACTACCCAAAACCTCTAAATTGTTTAATGCTATATGACAGTTATTCGATCACCATGATATTTTATTACACATCATTTCTATTAGAGAAGTCTTCTATAGGGAACAACTTATCAGGATACACATTAAAAAACTTTTAAGATTTCGTGGAGTACCACATTATATTATTTTAGATTAGGATATGTGGTTCACCTAATGGTTCAACAAATGTAATTAGTAAACAATTGATAAGGAATTGAGTTGTCATGCTTAATTTCATCAAAATAAGGATGTTGAGACTGAAATTAAAATTCAAACACTAGATGATATGTTGATATCATTTTCCCTTGATATCAATGGTTGTTGGGATTAACCCCTCTATCAAGTTGATTTTTATTACAAGATAAGTATCACTATAGTGTTCATATAGAAATATATGAATCCATTTATTAGATGAAATTAGAGCTACAATATGTTGGGACAAATTAATAGAAACAAAACATTTAGGACTAATGATTTCTTAAGAAATGGTTAAGAGGGTTTGAATGATTCGACATCATATCATAGCAGCTTAGTGTTGGATGAAAAAAATGCAGCTAACCATCACTGCAATCTAGAATTTAATTTTTTTGAAAAGTTTTTTATAAGAATCCCACCATTGAAGAAATTTATGTGATTCAGAATGAAACAGAAAATAATCCCTTGGTATATTGACCCCTTTTGGATTCATGATCATATTGGGACTGTATCCTATCTCTTCGACCTTCCTTCAAAAATCTCTCATGTCAAATATGTTTTTCATTTACCTCCCTTGATGTTGTAAATACATAAACCTTTATATGTTGTGAACTCAAATCTTATAATATAGGACAAATATCATAATTATGAGGAACAACTAGTTGTAATTATAGATTGAGAAAAGAATGTTCTTCGAAACAATACCACTCAACTAATCAATTTTCTCTGGATAAATCATCAGTTATAGGAAGCTATGTGTAACATGATGATATCACGGAGCAATGTATCCTAATTTTTGTACCTTATTGATGAATTCTAGGGGATAAATTCATTTTAATGGGGGTAGAATGTAACACCAAAGGTTATTATGGTCGTTTTAAAAAAATATTAAATTTTCCTTTATGTATTGTAATGTAATAAGTCAAACATTCATTTCACTTAACAAAAACATGGAATAAGTTTCATGGAACCAACTAAGAATATATTACATGGCACCGAATCTTCATACAATATATTGATCATCGTCTCGACATCCATTTCACAGAACCTCGAAATTGTGTATGTTACACACAACATCAAGGATTCTATGAAACATAATTTTTATATCATAATTATTAAAATGAGAAAATTATAACATATCCATTATAAATAGTTATATAAATTTTAATACAACTATATAGGATATTTTTAATAAATTATTAAATAAAAAACATAATTATATGAATGATATGACTTTTTAAGGTCCATTTATGTTCAAAATACCATTCTCTCGAATGAACCACTTATAATAATGAAATAAAAAATTTCACCATTAGAAATAATTTTTTTGATAAAATAAACATAATTTTTAATTTATAATTTAAAAATTATCTCAGGTGATTTTTTCATACATTTCTGAGAAAAGACATATTTTTATAAAAAGTTATAAATACATAATTTTAATACAAAACAGATTTTTCATCTAATTTATTTATGAGGATATATTTATTTTAAAATATTTTTAAAAGTTTAAATAGATTATATTTTATAAATTAAATCAAATTTTGTTATTGGACCCAATTTCAAATTTATTTTGGATATAAAAACATATCCAACATTGATCATTTTTTAATTTGAAA
Source organism: Viscum album (assembly GCA_963277665.1). Classification (NCBI taxonomy): domain Eukaryota; kingdom Viridiplantae; phylum Streptophyta; class Magnoliopsida; order Santalales; family Viscaceae; genus Viscum; species Viscum album. The sequence continues at coordinate 857,741,877 of OY728152.1, read as the reverse complement.
ACAATTTTTTTGACACGATTAAGTGATTAATTTGAAATTTATTTGTCCCGCATATTAGATTGTAATTTTAACAAAATGTATTACATAATTGGTACAATTTAATTTATAATGACTAATATGATAAAATTTTTTTTTATTTTGTAAAGATATTATTGAAATTTATTAAAATTAATTTCATCAACTATGGTTAAATTAAACATAAAAAGTGTGTAAACCATAACATTAAACATAAAAAGACCTATAAAATTGTCAAAAATAAACTTTATAGACATATTTTGACCCAATACACCCTTAAAAAATATTTTTATCATTATTCTATAAAAATTAAACATGAAAATCATGGGTGGAATTCAATCTTCAGATATATAATAGAGCGCCAGTTATAATTCCCTATAAAAATATACCAACTATCCATTTTCTATGCACTTCTAAAAAGTCATATGATCAGTAAATAAGTACCCAAAAATAATTCCATAAATCATACCTTCCTATTAGATTCTTTCCCATAAAATGAGGGTAATCCGTGGAATCCTTTTGGAAGAAACCAAAAATAGTAACCCAATTAAGAGGTAACATCTTTTCTCAAGTCCTTTCATTTATTTTTATTTCTCTACCACCACCAATTTATATTTTTACTTTATTTTAAAGAAACAATAGTATCCTAAATATATAAGAATTTTTTAATAATGTATCAACTTACAATTACACTCACCTCCATCTATGTGATAACAAACATATTGTTAATGTGTACAATGAATTATTTCTTCACTAAATGATGAGTATTTATTTTTCCAAACTACCTATCATGTGGGAAATTAATATCTGAAATATTATATATATATATATATATATAATTATATTTATTATATCACTAATCTTTTGTATTAATTTTACAAAAAATAATTTATTTTCAATTTGGTTTGTGGATGTGTGGACTGACACCCAATCAGGCCAATATTATTCATTGATAATCTACATTGATTGCATTAAGGATTTATATACTGATTATATAAAAAATATATCATATAATAAATATAATTTAATAATTATATATATATAAATATAAAAATAAATGAATATTACTTTCTATCATTCAACACGACAATTACAATGAAATTGCTTTCATGTGTACATTCGACCTATAATCAACGTGAATGGTGTATTCCATTAAATAGTTTTATTTAATATATATTCTTATAATACACATATATAGTATATAAATTATATGTATATCATGTATTACTCTCTAGAAATCATGATATATATTATAAATATCGATGATATAATAAATTTAGACACATGCGTAAAAGAAAAGATTATTACCCAAAGTGAAACCATAACCTATTATTGTCAAAAAGTGGATAATATAAGGACATTATCAAAACATATATGGTATAAGATATAAGAATGTGGTTATATATAATATTTATAATAAATTTATATTTATTATTATGATGGTTTAATCACATACACATTGAGTCAAGACAAAAGCTATTGATATTATATCTCAATCATACTTCTCTGAGATATATGATATGTACTCCACAAATTACATCTATGTGGTGTATATACATTACATGATTGTATTATATTTATTATATAATAAAATTTATGGTTATTTACATATACATTCAATGATCTTTATTTTATGGGGTTTATGTTTTAAAATATACCAAATTTGAATAACTATTTTTCCCCAATTTTCCTGCATTGAGGATCATCTTATGTTATGCACTTAAAAATTCATTGAAGGTGTATATACCACCAAATTACATGTAATATAAATAATTTACTTTAATTAATGATATTATAATATTCATTTAATTTCCAATTTTTACATGGATAGTATGATCCTAGGTTACCAACTTATATGTGTTTATTGAGACAATCTAATCAGTTTTCATGATTTATTTCGCACATGATTCCTATAATCAGATCTTATTATCCATATCTAAAGAAAAATAATGTGTTTCCATATAATTTGTTTCATGATATATTCATTTATAAGCACCATTTATCCACTATTTGGTAATTAAGAAAACTTTTTTATATAAAATCATATTTTCTCTCTCTACTATTAAAAATCTATTATATTCAAAAATAATGTTTTAGAAAATGTTTTGTAAAATGATTCCAAGTGTTTTTAAGCCCAATTTAAAAAAATTACAATATTTATTTAATTTTTCAAATATATTTTCAATGATTTTTTTTTCAAATTGTTCTTATGTTCTAATAATTATATTCAATGAAAAATTTATATTTTCCAAAAGAAATGTTTATAAAGTACTAATATAATTATTTCCCATTTACGATAACATCCATTTGGGAATCTCAATCCTTTAAAATGGAATTATTAAAATTTTCCATTCCTATTAATTTTCAGAATGTATGATTATTTTATGGAATGATGTCTATGAAACATGTTTCTCTATCAAGTGTTATTTTCAATTGATACATATTTCTCCTTTATAGGTAATATGCTTTTGAAACCACATTCTCTTTCACAGGTTATATGATTTTGAAACCCACATCATTTCATAGTTTATGTTTATGGTGAATTTAAAATTATTCTTGACAGATTCCATAGGTTATGATATGATTACATGTTTATAATATCCATTTCATTTCATGAGTTATGATATGAATATTTATGATCTTGGGGAACATGTATTTATGATTTAATTATGATATGGGTGGGACAAATATCTTCATCCAATTAATTGGGTAATGATTTATATCTTATCATATGAAAATTGATGAAAAGAGATATGGATTCTGTTTAGTAATATTGTAATGTAACAAGAAATGAAATTAGTTCCGTAATACAGAGCTGAAATGAGGGGTGAACTTTGTTCAGTATCACAGGGCTGGAACGGGCCGCGAACCTAGTTAATAAAAGTCATTGTGCACTAAGATAGACTGAGCATCAATCCATGAAAACAATTTAAATCATTATATGTGATTCTATTTCTACCAAAATTAAAACTTTTAATAAAATTTTATGTTTTCATGTCTTATTTAATATATTTATTTATGATTCATATTTTTTGAATTACCAATCATTATTAAATGATTCATTTATATGATCTTTGAAATGCAGGGTATGATCTTCTATTTTCATGATAAAGTTATCATAAACCTATTCTCTTGAATATACCTACATATATACCATTTTTAACCTTATTGTTAATTCTATCTCACCCCATATTATGTTTTCATCCTTATGTTATAAACATACTTGTAATGTTTGATATGTAAAGAAAGGTTGTTAGTCAAGAATAACCTAATAGGAGATAATGTAGCTCAGTTATGTATCTGTGTTTATATTCCCTTTTTTGTATAGTAATTTGAATACTACATTTTTAGGGAATCTATTATTATAATATTTTATGTATTCTATGTTTCTTATGTAATTTTAATTTATGAAAAAATAGGGTTTATATAAATTCAACCAACCATCTCCCTGAATGGTGCATTACACTTTCTATCAAAAAATTTAATGGATAACTATAAATATATATTTAATATATTTATTTATTTATATATGATATTTAAATCGGTGTTTACATTATGTATAAAATTAAATCATGTTCGATGTAATAGTAACAAAAATCAAAAATAAAAACATACTCGAAAAATCAAGCAATTAAAACATGAAACAATGAAAATAATGAATGATTATTAATAAATGGTCCTGAAATTTTATAAAATAATCATGTATGTAATAATAAATATTAATATGTTTATGTTATAAGAAAATAAAATTATTAAATCAATTATATAGGAGGTTGAAAAGTGTTCAACAAAAATGGAGTTTAAGGAATGAGAATTTCATAACATTTTTTACATTTATGGTATAAATGCCATATTCACCACATAATTATTTTATGGGGCTTATCTACAACCACTATTGATATTTTATATTATTAATTATTTTATCATCATTTTTCATAAATGATTCATTATAATATTATTTCATTTTTATCTTCTAATACAAAAGAGAATATAATTTGAAGGGGATTTCTAGTCTCACATTTATTTTTTCAATAATTATTCGATATTCACCAAATAATTATTTAATGTGTTGTGTATACTACCCTATGAGTTTATATATCAGGAATCTCTTAATTTTTGTGATGCCCAATGATTCATTTAATGTTATTCCATATTAGGTATCATGATTATAATGTTTCAATGTTGTATTTGACACACTGGAAATTTTAGAGATTATTTTCCTCAAGAAAGTTTTTTATAATATTTATATTATATTTTTGTTATTTAATTACAAAAACACATATTCATGCCTCAATAAATCACATTTCTACCACCCCTAGTCATCATTTTTATTGTTTATGGTTATTATTTCCAATGACAATATTTAAATTCACTTCTTTGATTCATTCTTTAGTCCCCTTGATACACTCTAGGAATTAAACTTACTCTAATTATCTATATAATTTATCATGGATATAATTATTTCATTGAAATATCAAATAACATTAATTTTTTTTTTATAAATAATATTAATTTTATTGAATTTGAAAATAATTATAAATATATATCATTTACAAAATACATATATTTTATAAGGGGCATCGTTTTTTAATTATATATGTTTTTAGATATATAATAAATTTATTCGACATGATTTCAATTGGGTGGGGGAAAATTTTGAGTGTCTCTTCAATTCAATGGTCATATCCTGAAATAAAAACAATATGAACTAAACCTTTTGAGTCTGGTTCCGTTATGAATCATAGAAGTTTAATCTTACTTTAAAATAGGCCTTTAGGGTAGTGTGGTCCATGTGTGAGACACATAATGTCAGATAATTATACTTTTACATAAATTAATTAATTAATATACATTGTAATTTTACAATGAAATAATATAATGATGCATTGCATTCATTGTTTACAGATTAAATAGAATGTTTTTTCAGGTAACTAACATAAAATTTTTATTCTACTAATTAATTAATTATTTCACAAAATGTAAACTACCCCTAACGAGTATGTGAGATCACCCATATTTAAATCTTTTCCCTAGTATTCCATGAAGTATATTTTTAAATCATAGGTAATGACAAAATAAATTTTCCCTTTATTTATAAATATTTATGAATTAGATAGTAATTTTAAAGTAAAATGGATTCTATGTGAATAATAATATATGATATGCAATAATGAGGTTCTTTTAAATCTTTGATTGCATGAAAGACTTAGATATAATGAACAATATTATAATGTTAATATTATTATTTAATATGGTCTTTTGATTATTTTAATTTAATGGATATATTGAAACTAAATTTTTATACGTTAATTAATTTTAAAATATAAAATAAATACCATTATTTCATGATGAATATAATAATTTATTTTCGTTTAATTTTCTGTATTATTCTGAGAAGTTTCTTGATTTGATTAATAGTGAATAACTATTATTTTTAAATTTAAAATTAACATTTCATCTAAATTATTTATGTTGTGAAATAATAATTTATTATATTTTGAATATAAATAGATAAATTATAATATATTTAATCCAATTTACCTATTTGTAATAAATATCACACAGAAATTTGATATAAAAACATTACAATCTTCAAAAAAAAATTATTTAAGAACCCATTTATTTATAAATTATGTGGGATTAATAATAAACTAATTTCAACATACAATGTAAAATTAATAATAAAAAAACACTTTCATATATGTAAATATTATAATTTTTTTCTTCAAAAAAATTTAAATTTTTTATTCCAAAAAAATTTACTGAAATAAATCTATATTAATTATATTGATTAAGGTAAATTTGGTTTTCATAGTTGTCATATAATAATCGTATGTGAGAAAAAGACCAATACAGTAAAAAACACAATTAGATGGAATTAATTTGAAATTATAAGTTATTTTAACTAATTTTTATATTTATTGGAGGAACATGATGCATAAAAAGCCTCCCATTTATATATACTTTTTTATATTTACAAGAACATCACTCCTCTCCATTGTAAAAATGGACTAACCCTCCCAACTAAATCCCACACATAAATACATTTTACTCAAAAAAATATACCCAAATATGATCCAAGTATCCCCATGTAATCATAGAATACTCACATTGTTATGAAAGAAAACCATGGATTCCCAATGGTGAAAAATAGAAAGAGTGTCTAGAAAATATGTAACACTCTTCAACAATAATTTATATTTTTGTTAATTGTATAACATGAAAAGTTTTTATTATAAAAATATAAATATATTAACATTAATAAAAAAATTTACTGTGATTATATTATTCTACTTCCTATAAGTACACCTGCACACACATCAATCAAATGGGATATGGAATCATTGTTTTGATGTAAGGTGGATAACGACCTCATGAAATGATGTCATTCATTTTTCGACTACCACCACTCTAGATAGTTCACAAGGATTAAAATAATTTTTTTATATGATATATGGTATACTTAAGATGTTTCAATTATTCTGTTATTATTATATAACAAATAACTTTATGCTTTCAATTTTTTGGGAATATGATAACATCAGTTGTGGAAGTGTCGACAACCACATGATCAATGCAATGTAAAAAGTTAACATACTAAATGGAATATATTAAGGAAGGATTTAATATAAAATATGTGACTAATATGAAATATATATTTTATAAATTACTTAATTAATATTCCTTAAAATTAATATATCATTTTCCTTATTATCCAATCACACACTAAAAAAGTCAAAACGATGTTCGTGGTCATGTTGAGTACTTCCTCCGTGACATGATGATATTATTTTTATATCTAAAAAATTATATATATATATATATATATATATAAGAATAAATGATTAAATATCATGATATTTTTTATGTAATGTTCATTATAGAATGATAATTGTTACTTTTTTTCTTTTTTGAATTACCATTAAGAAATTGGAATGATACTCCTGTGTATGAATGGACTACCTTATCCACGATTGTAATGTTGTTGAATTTTTCATAAAAATATTTAATGATTAGTATTAAATGTATCATTTATGTGTATATATTCATATTTTACCATGATTATTTTTCTAGATATTGATTTATAATGGCCAAGTTAGCATTATTTGACCTACTAATGACTTTTTTGACACATAAACTGACTATACTAAAAAAGGATGATCCAAACACAATTGTTTACGTTTTTTTATAAAAAATTGTTATATGTGAAATAAAATAAATTATAATCATGAATAATTTTTTATGAATTTAAATATAAAAAATATGTTTATTATTAGGCTATATAAAGACACATGTGTAATTTCAAACTCTGGGTAATGGACTTTGTCACACACTCCATTAATTGTTGAATATCTTCATATTATGATCCTTAATTATTTAATATAATGCATTTAAATACCATATGATATGTTATATCATGAATTTTCAATATTTTCAAGACATTGAATAATTTTATTATTATTTAATGATTTCCAATTTGAAAATATTTCAAATAGGCATGTGACACATTGAATTAAAAATATCATTTAAACTGTTTATGATTTAATTTAAAAGACATTTCCTCTATGTCAATATATTATATAGTATTTTATATGTTCATTTATATAAAATGATTATATATATAAATTTATATATAATTATAATATCCTTTAAATTTTTAAAAAATGAATCTTTATATATATATTATATCGAATTTTTTGAAAAATTTGAAAAAGAAAGACATATTATAAATCTAAACAACAATAATGAATTTTAAACCACCATATCCATTATTTTTATTTTTGGATTACATTTAAACATTTAATATTCCATTAAATAAAAAAATATTGCTTTATCATTTTCGGAGTTTTGTTATTGGAATTTGTTTCAAGAAAATGTTTTTTTGCTGAGAAAAGGATTTTGAAAGAAAATGATATTTTAATGACTAAAATAGTTATGAATGAGATTTTGAATTGGATTTTAAAATTATAAAAAAGTTTATTATATATTGTTGTTAATTAATATAATAAATTATGCATTTCCCCAGGTTTTGTTGAGTTGGCCCGTTATATATTAAACAATTTCAATTCCTATATAGGATTCCAATGCAATTGGTAATTAATATATTATATATAAGATTAATTTTAAATTTGGACATATGGTTATTATAGTATATAAGGGATATTTAAGGGTTCTATTTAATTATTCCCCATGGTACCTAAATTTATTTTTTATTATTTATAATACATTTTTTAAAAAATATTTTGTTTTTCAAATGAGAAATGAATATTTTTTTAAAAGAATGATATTTTTGGGAATTTTTTTTCCAAGAATTTGTTTCATTGGTTTTAGTGTTTATAATTTGTTTAATGGATTCCTTCATTTTTTATCCCTTGTGGATATTTTTATACTCATCCACAGTTTGTTAATGTTTCTTAGTGAATATTGTTATGAGTAATGGATTGTAATAGGTATTGTAGAAAGTATTAAAGATTATTTATAAATGAGATAATGCATTATTTTTAATATTTTATATTACGATGAAATATGAATCTAATTGGTTGTTTCAACATTATAGTTTTTTCTTTTAAAATGTATGAGTTATGGATTAATTCTCTAAAAATCTATGCCTACAAAATCTCTCATGTGAAACAAATTAATATCATGAATAAAACAAAATAATATCTAATTTTTTATAGATATGGACTTATTGTTTGTATCAATGATTAGTGTATATAAATTTAGAGGTATGGGTAAAATTAAATTTTTTTCACCTGACATAATTTAACTTATCTAGAAGATAAAATGATATTGAATATTAATATTACAATGTTCCTTCATTTAAAATATTTTTGTTTAGTATGTATATTCAAAAAATAAATAGGGGAGCTATAGTTAGAAGGAATTGAGATGAATATTTCCTTCCATATGAACATCTTGCTATTGTGAAAATATGAAAATAATGGTTTGATATAGTAATGGATCATTCCACTCATTTGATAAAAGTTGGTGGTATCAATGATAGTCATGAGCCTAAACAACCCTGAAGTGACATGTAATTTGTTTGTATAATTTTAGGAGGCAATATCTGATGACATTTGGTTGATAATCTATGTTGGTGGAAGCCTAAGGAAATATCGATGAATTAGAAATGGTCTTTTATGTCATTATATGTTCGTTAGGTCAAAATTAAACCAATTAATTTATCATGCTAAATGTAAAAAATATCAATGTTTGAATTAGTTTAATAATACCGAAGATAAATATGAACCTTATTCTATTTAATGGTAATAAATATAGAGAATTTTATTTCAGAAATAATTCACTATGTTATTAAAACTCCGAATAGAAATATAATTCATAGAAATGTGGAAATTCATAATGTAAATATGCATTTATCTAAAGGAAAGTTAAAAATATTTTCTAGGAATCTACACAATTTTATTAAATTAACTGATAGAAAACATCATCAATTTTACACATGATTAAAACCAAAGATATTATGATTTTTTTTCACGTGATAATTTAAATAATATGATATTGTTCAACTTTTTATGAAAATATTGAGCATGTTTTTTTGAATATTATGTTCTTTAAGATGATGAATGTCCTATATAGTCAAAATTGCATGTGAAGGAGAAATATGAAAAAAAAAAATCATGAGGTTAGAAAATGATGTTCAAAAATTGATGTATGTGTGCTAAAAATAACCTTGGTAAAATTTATATGAATGAAAGGATGTGTTACAAATGTTTAATGTTTGGTAACATATCCTACACATGTAATGAAAATAATCCTAATGAAACAAAGAATGTCATAAATATCATCCAATTGACTATATTATGTTTTAATTGAACTAGGATGTGTCATTTTTCTAATGTTTGTCCAATGTTACATTCATAGAATAAAAATATTAATGATCAGAAAAATAAATTTTTTCATGTTCCTTTTTTTCTACTATAGTTGATGGTGGGCCATAAAATGAAGTGGTGAATATTATGGTACTTGTGTATTATAATTTTTTCAATAACCTATTTGATTTCTCATCTTCACAGTCTATTATTTTTGAAAAATTTGAATTTAAATTAGAAAAATAACGTAGTGAAAATAAGATATTACCATTTTAAAAACATATAGTGGACGTATTAAAGAAACAATTGTTTATTGAAATATATCGTTTTTATTAGTGGGATGGCCATTTATGAAAATCATGTTTGACTACATATAGTATAGTTTTATATCATTCTTTTAATGGATTTTATATAATTATATCATGCTATGTTTTATTGTAGTACTATGAAAATTATGTTCAATGATTTCATGACATTGAATACATACCATGATGATGGAAAATTTATTACCGATGGAAATGTATGTTACCTTGATAATATAGTTGATCATATTGAAACATATCAAAAGGGTGATGTTCTAGTTGTAAATGAATACATGAATGTTTCCCAATTGATTTGGATACTATTATTCATTACTGAAAGATTGAGTTAACTAATGACTTAGTACCTGATGGTATGCTCTATTATAAACCAATTTATTGTAGGGATCATGTTGAACTTTTAGATACAAAAAAGAATTAAAAGACTTTTTGAATAAAGGTTTTATATAAACTATAACATCAACATCGGGAACTCATATATTGTTTTTTAAAAAGACATTAGGATCAAGGAGATATAAAATTTATTATAGATCTTTTAAAAACATCATTGTATAGAACATTAAACCTTTAACTCATATATTTGATTCAATTTTCAGCTCCATGGAGAACATTGTTTTTTGAATGTGGAACAGTGTTTGGGATACCATCTATTGAAATTTAATGAATCCAACATTACGAGGACTTCAGTTCGATCTAGATATGGCCACTGTGAATTTGTAATTATGCCATTTTTTATCTATTGTACCTTTTTATATTCAGGGATATGATGAATATAATATTTCACGGGCCCATCAATGAGTTTTTGGTTGTGTTTTTTGATGAAATTATAATATATTCTAAAAGTAAAGAGGATCATTACACAATTATATGGTTTTTTTCAAACCATAAATGAAATTTAAAATTATGGTAATTTAATAATATATGAATTTTATTTTCAAAAAAATTATTTCCTTGTTATCATATAATATTATACAGAATAATGTTTCCTCATGATAAAATTAATGTTGTTGAAGAATATCCTTGAACAGAAAATATCTCTAAGATTCATAGTTTTCATGTGTTATAAGGTAAAAATTATTTAGATTATGAGAATATTGATCATTTGTCTATCCCACTATATTAGATAACAAAAAAAGAGTAAAGTTTATAAAAAAAATATATTGTGAGTTTTGTTTTTAGGAACTGAAAAGATAATTGGTAAATTGTCCAGTTTTGTATATTCCATCAAGAAATGGTGAAATTAGTATCCATAGTAATTCATTGTTGAATGTCCTGTTTGTCTCTTAATTATAAATGATCCCTTAATTTTATTTTATTTGCATTAGGTGATACCTCATGAGATGAATTAAATAACACATAATTTAAAACAAAATAAAATTTAAAAATTATGAGGCATAATTTTTATAGTATAATATATGAGATAAATACTGTTATATAAAATTAAAAGTCAATATTCACTAAGAATGTACTGAACATGATAAAAATAATACTGTTACAACTAATTAAGGATTAAAACATCACTATTCAAAATTATCATGTAAAATAAAACAAGTATAAAAATCATTGATTTTAAAAAATAATTCTATGTTAATCGTGTTACATTTAGAATGTGATTGTTTGGTATATGATTTAATGAACATTATCATAGATGTTTTGTTTGAATGGAAATTCCTTGTTTTTTTATTTAAGTAAAGTCGCATTTGTGGTAAATATTTTGGATATAATAGAATATAGATTAATAATTTCAGGAATAGTGGAATCAATTATAAAGGCTATGTTATGTGATTTTAATATTAATGAAAACTATATTTTTGGATATATAGAAAGATAATGTGTTCCTTGTGATACTCATTTATTAGAATATTTGTTTAGTGAAGATTATATTTCATTTTATCCCATTCATCTAGGTAGCACTCTATTGTAAACACACATATAGAAGTATTACTACTGGGATGGAAGGAAAATATACATTCTAAACATTACCATCAATTGTTTGACTATTAAGTAGGTTAAAGAATAATGACTTTTAATGAAGGGGATTAATAGTCTATTTCCAATTACAATGTGGAAATAAGATAATATATCAATGGATTTCATGGTAGGATTCCCAACAAAATCTCATGATTATAATGAAATTTGGGTTATTTTTTATCGATTATAGAAATCATCATATTTTATTCTCATTTGATATATGATTTCATTGGATAATATTATTAGAATTTATCTAATTTAGAATATATAGTTAAATGAAGTAAAGGTCAACTTTATATTATACAATGAGCATAGGATTGCATTTAATGTTTGGAAAGCACATTAGAAGTTTTTCGTTACTAAAATACCTTTTAGTATATATTTTCATCATCAATCTAATGGATAATATTAGTGAATGATTTATAGCTTGGGTGTTATGTTTCGTTCATGATAAATGGACTTAAACTAAATATAGGATCCATATATTCCTTTTGTTGAGTTATTTTATAAATATAATTTTCGTCCCATTATACAGATGGAACCATATGATTTTTTCTATATAAATAAGTTTCATCCACTTTTTGTGATGGGATTATGTAAGAGAAAATATGTAAATGGGACTAGTTTTGTTGAGTAAACAAAATCAAAAGATTGGTTAAATTTAAGAAACAAAAGGATAACTCAGATTAAGAAAAAAAAGTTATGTAAATAAATATGGGAGAGATTTTTCATTCAAGGTAGGTTATCATGTCTTTATAAATGATTCCCATGGAAGACTATGATTCATTTAATAAATAATGTTATGTTTACCCCATAGATCATTGGAAAATATAAAACAATAGATAATGTTATTCAAATTTCATACAGAGATTATTTTCCTTAAATTTTATGATTGATACACAATGTATTTCATGATTCAATGATAATAATGTATTTAAGGGATTCATTTCATGATCTGATCCCTAAATTAGATTAGTAAGAAGATAATATTTCTTATGAGGAATAACAAATTAATGCCCATAGTGAATAACTATTTCAGAAGAAGGTGATTAATAAGGTTAAGGTTTTTTTGAAAATCCATATTATTTATGAAAAAACATGGGAATCAAAAAAATTATGTGACCTAAAAATAAAAACACTTAATTAAAAAGTAATTAAAATTTCTTGGACATAATATTAAAATGGTGAGAATGATTTAACATCATTAGTAATAATTGAATAAGTCCATTTCAAGATTTAATAATATTTTTGAATTAGATGGTAATTACAACGTAAAATAAAAACTATATTCCATGGATTGTACGATTCATTATAATGAAATTACTTGAAATAATTCATTTGATACAATACATAGATATACCAAAACATAATATATTATTAATATTATTACTTATTATACTTTTTTTCTATGATTTAATGGACGAAATTCATTAAAATTAAATTTTAATAGGTTTATAATTCTTATCTGAAAAAATAATCATCATTTATGGAATATTAATATATTAATTGTTATTAGGTTAAATTTTTATTATTTTAATGGGAAGACTAAATTTTTTAGGAATAGTGAAAAGATTATCTTTTAAATTAGAAGATGATATTTCACCTCATTTAATTATATGATTAAATAATTTTATAAATTTATATTTAATGTATAATTAGAAAAATTATATAACTGTTAAACAAATGTAGGTTCTTGTAATCAATTTAAACAAAAGTTAGATAGAAAAACATATCAAAATTTTGAACATTATAACATTGAAAACCACTTGTATGATCTCGTATCTAGGATTATTTTTAAATTAATTTCATCCCCATATTTTATTGAAATGTTGAAAAATATTTTCTGTATTATTAATATGAATAATTTAGAATTTAATTGTGGTAAAATTAGTTTTCACAAACAATATTAGTGATTGTAATTAAATTTAATTATAATTATTAGCATAAAAATTTGCTTAAATCATCAAAAAACATTAACCATATATTGTAGTATGACCTTTTAAAGTATCAATAACCCATTTTATAGAAACAATTCTACCATATAAAATCATTGATCAAAGTGTTATCTTTATTTGATCCACAATATGTTCGGGAATCTTCCTAATATTGTATACATTTTTATATTTACAAGAATGCCAATACCTCTCAACTACAATGTTACACACACCCTCCCCACATCCCAGATTTGAATTTGATAAAATGGATTCCATAATTGGTTTTAGAAATATTTATAATTTTTATTATGGTCAATGTAGTTTTTTTAAAATAATTAGTTAATGGAATTAATATTTAATATAGAGATTAAGGAAAAATGAGTTCACTAAAATAAAAACATGAGAATATATGATGTAAAAAGGTCCATGAACACATCCAAAACACATTTTATGGCCATATATTAGAAATAGAGTTTTGTGGATAGAAATTGATGAGATTGGGAATCCTCTTTGTTGGTAAAAACAAGGGATCCCACAATTCATATTAAAATTTTCAAGTGTGTCCTCTCCGCAAAATATAGAAGAGAACTCACCCACCCCAAGATTATTAAAAACTACCTAGAAATTTTTATAATATAATACATACCATGATAAGATCCTAAAATACATCACTTCTTCATATAAACACTACTTTTGTATGAATGTTATCCAAGGATTTATTTTGGTCGAATCCAATAGGGGTTTCCAAAAAAATATGTGACGTTCTTCAATGATCACTTTTGTATATTTAATTATCCATTAATTAAATTATGATATAATAATTAATATATTATAACATATATATCTTAAATAAATTTATATTTACTATGTTAATGGTATAACCTAAACTCTCTCCCACCTCAACAAAATGGGATATTGAATAATCATTCGTGTTTACGACGGGCTACCGCCCCGTGAATCAATATGGGTCCTTCTTCCATTACTACCTACCTTGAATAGTAATTGTGATGAATTTATGACTATATTATATATATATATATATTATAATTTCAGTTTATTTATTATTTTGAAAATATTATATAACTCATACCGTATTCTTTCTATTTTGTTGGAATATGATAGCATTATTTGTGGATGTGTGGATTATTGTCTCCTCAAAGAAATGTGATTTTTTAGACGTTATGTGAAATTCGTATATGATGGAGGCAATAATATTATAATATATATCTGATAAAAATTATTTACTAGAATTATAATAGGAATTTGTAATATTTATTTTTTATTCTTTTAATATGACCAGAAAATGTAAATATCACTAATGCATACAAACGGCCTACCATCTCAATGAATAGTGAATTCAATTTATTATATACAAATTATATAGATTCATATAAATATATATGATATTTATATCTAAAT
The DNA here is from genome assembly GCA_963277665.1 of Viscum album. Lineage (NCBI taxonomy): Eukaryota > Viridiplantae > Streptophyta > Magnoliopsida > Santalales > Viscaceae > Viscum > Viscum album. The sequence goes on along the minus strand of OY728152.1, from coordinate 857,726,388 downwards.
ATACATTATGGAGATGATGAAATCTGGATCTATGTGATCAAATTTTAACAAACATGTTAGAACATACTTTAAAAAAATGTAATTAACATACGAAACAATGAAAATATTGAATGATTTTTAAAACAATGGTAATGAGATGTTACAAAATAACCATAAATGATATTATAAAAATTAATTTTGTTAATATATAAGTAATTAATAATCTTAAAACCATTAAACATGTAGTTAGTTAACATTCAACGCAAAGGGAGCGTACAAATATATATTTTAATGTCACTTATTAAATCTTTGATACGAATTTTAAATTCACCCGTTAATTAGTTATTTTTATTTATATATGTCCCCTAAATATATTTTATATAAATAATTAATTATTACTAAGGGTATATAAAATATTGATATAATGATTATTACTTTTAGGTCATTTGATTCAAATGTTACCACAATTGTAAGGGGATTTCTAATCTCACTTTTATTTCTGCGAGAATTATTCCATATTCAATAATAATTTCTTTTAGCAGGTATATATACTACCATAATAAATTTTAATTTCATGAATTTACTTATTATAATGATAAATTGTGTTTAATTTTATTTTAATACATATGGGGTTTTATGATTTAAATGTTTTAAAATGGAATGTTGAACATTGAAATATTTGATGATTCCATTCCTCATTAATGTTTTTGATGTTCATTTAATTGTATTTTTATTCTTAAATGACAATACCGATTAATATTACTCTAATTTCCATAAAAAATTTTGATATCATACTTATTATTCCTCTAAATGTGCTATTATTTTGTTTATCATATATAACATTTAATTTCACTTCCTTGATCTATTTTATAGTCCCCTTAAAATAATTACTATATATTAAATATCCACTGATTATCGATAACATTTATTATGAATTTTATTATATCTAAAACCATATATAATTTCTATATTTTTTTTACATTGATAAATATTTTACTGAATTAGGAAGTATAGGTAAATTGGTATACTTTACTCAATACCAAAATATGATGTGGTTCATTATTTATGAATAAAATTGAATATTTAATATATTTTGTTTGATATAGGCATGAATGACAATGGTTGGGATTCAGTAACAAAAATCACTTAAATACATCAATATTCTCATAAGATAAATTACTATTTGATAAATACAAATAGGTTATTTCTATGAAGATAGAGAGAAGTTTGAATTGTCTTGAAAATATGTCTTGATGGTCTATTAGTATATATACACGATACATAACATCCAATAATAAAAAAATTCCTTAATAAATTTTTCAGTTACACCATATATTTTCACTATCAGAAAATATCTATATGTATTTCATTCTCAGGTAATGGATTAGAAAGAAATTTTTTCAATAATTTAACATTCAATATTGATTATTCTCATTAAATCATTATTATTTCTGTGCAACATTTACCTTCCGTAGGATCTGATCTCACCCATATTTTCTCTCCCTTTTTATTTATTTGATGAAGTGTTACATGAAGGATAGGAAAGGATATTCTGTAGTGAATAAATTTATACCCAAAATTAAAAATTTTGTTTTGTAATTTATTTATTATTTTGTAACACAACACACCAGTATGTATATAGTTTACTATGAATTATAAACTGTTTTTTCCTATGGGACTTGATTTACTTTCAAAATAATCCAATATAATAGTAGGATGAATCTGGGTCATGGATTTTAGGGTCAGAGTGAAATAAATTGGTTCCCTTTTATAATTTATTAGAGTGACACAGAAATAATTTTTTTAAAATTTTCAGTGATATAATTCTACATTCATGAGAATGTTCATCCAAGTAAACATGGTTTCAATTTTTAAAAAATATGATTTTGAAATATTTTTGTTCCATAATAATTAGATAGTTTTATATTTAAATAATGGATGTATCCTTTGTTTAACCCACAGTAATACCATTTTAAGCATAAATGTGGATGAAAAATTCTTCTATTTTTATCATTCAGTATAACCAAAAATTATATTAATCTAATTATTTAATATTAATTATTAAAATTCCAAAATATCGAAGACATTTATAATATTTATATTCTAAATATTTTAGAATATAGTTTTTAATAATCTTTCAACCTACAATCAAAACTATTTTATAATAATTAATTTGGAATAATACCCATAATTTAATTACTTTACATTCCATGTGAAACCCATATATTGTATGTTAAAATATATAATTGAATATAAAATCAAAAAATTAATCAAAAATATTTAATATAACAAAAAAAATTAATTTCTATATATAAAAACTCATTGAGGGCATGAATACAGTTTTCATACAAAAATTATTATGAAAAAAATTACATTATATAAAATAATATACAATGGCGATTCGTAGATAATTAGTTATATAATTTACAATTAAGGGATACATATGTTACATTTATGTCAAATTAAAAATATAACGGGACATTTGGTTGGGAATAAATTCTAGTTTTAAAAAATGTTATTTTTCAAAATTCATTGAAAAATTTTTAGAATATTCATCAAAGTTAATCCAAAGATAAAATTTACATGGTGATTTATTAACTAATATTCATTTCCTCAAATAAAATTTCTAAAAATGTTATAAATTTATTATGTTTTCACATTATATAATATAATAGAAAACTGTTCTGATGAAGACATATTTTTGATGCATAAAATTTCTTCAATGAAAATTGAGTAGTATTTATTATTTATTAATGAATATATTATATTTATTTTAGAAAATAAAAATATTTTTTATAAAGTGGTTGTTACGAATTATATAATTTAAATGAATTTATAGGTTAGAATATTTTACATTATCACGTTTAAATATATTTGAGGTTGTGATTACGGATTTTCTATTGAATAATTTATTTTTTAAACAAATAAAATCATTTTTTGTATCAGAGTTCGTAAATAAATTAATAAAAACACGTTTTCTTCTTGGTTGTTATTTTATTGAGTAGTAATAGTCTTTGATCAACTCCAAATTACTCCTTTGGAACATAGTCAACTTCTTCAGTGTGAATATATACATTAAGCCCTTCTGATCTTCCAAACTATATGTTTGTATTTCCATTCATTATATTGACACTTATAATCACATTAATATTAATAATAATTAAAATATAAAAGTGGATATGATTGATTCATTGTATCATAAAATCAAAATTTAGGATATCCATTTATACTCATCAATGTACATGCATACCATTTATAAACAATAAAATGTGTGTATAAGATAAAATCATCATAAAGTGATTTATTCATTCAACCTAGGCCCTTAAGACTGGTTCATTGGAGGATAATACATCACCATAATTCTCTTTTTAGAAAATTAAATTTGATACAAATAATATAGGAAAATAATTATTGACAATTTTTCTTTTTCATTAGAGAATAATTTCATAGAGCTCTGATACTCATGTGATAATTTTACATAGTGGAATATACTGTGTAGAAACCACTACATTTGGAGTTTTTTTATTCTTAACTACCTAATCCAAAAGTTATTACCTTTTTCCATTGCATTACCATTACCGAAAATTTTCAGAACCAATCTAATAATTCCCTATAGAAAATCCAATATATAGTCTCCTTTTAAGGAAATCACAAATTTTTCATCATGGGATTGCCGAATCACGAGGATAATTTTATTCAACATGTATATATAATTGTTTTTCTCATAAAATCGAATACATACGTCGATATTAAATGAATGATTATGTTATTTGATAGTGATTTCCAAGACTTTTTAAATAGCCAACGTAATTATCACTGTATCCAAAGGATCTCAAAAATGAGATAAATTAGCACACATCCAGAATATAGGATTGATGGGGTACTAATGTATATTTTCAATTATCCAATAAAAAGATTTTTTGTGAAATAAATATAGGTCATGAAAATTTATAGGAAAAATAAATATCATTATAGATGTAGGAACGAGATCGAAACATTAAAATCAGTCGTGAATGTGTTGTTGAGAAGAAGTATCTGGGGAAACAAAATATTCTTTCCAGTAATGGTTCTTATTATAATGATGTTAAGATAAATGACCACCTGATTGATTTTCAATTAAATTCTATAATCTTACGGTTGATGATTTTTAAGAGCGAGGGTTACATATGTGAATATATTGTGGGGTGATGTTTTAATAACATCTTGATCTATATGGATAAATAAAACAATAATTAATTAAAAAGTATCCTTGAAGTGGTTGAAATCAATGAATCTATCAACAACATAAACATATATAGTTTCCCTGGACCTGATGGAATTTTTTGATTCATTTACATTATATATGGTGTTATTTTTAAAAAGGATCTACAATAATAACTATAATTATTTTTCAATGGGAAAACACATCATATAGTAACATGTTCCTTTATTTTCATCTTCTTTTCATAGGAGATGTATATTATTACATTCAACTATTTCTATAAAATTAATATATCGATATTATATTAAAATTTTCAAATATATACTTAATAAAAAACAAATTCTTCCACTAATTAACCTAATGTCGAGTGAAATATCAGTGTTTTAAATGATCCATATTATAAAAAGTGAAGAAATTATAGTACAATTAAAAACTATATATCTCAATTAGAATGTTACCATGAATACAATTATGATAAAAGCTGATATAGGTAATGAATATAATAGAATTAAATGAAACAACATCCTGAGTTTCATGGAATGGTAGGGTTTCACCTAATATCTTTTTCCTTTTCATTCATTTATATTTCTCATGGTAGTTTCTGTTCTCACTTATATGTAATATCATCTTATTCAAGTTAGCATTGTTCATGGTTAATTTTATTCGCATCTCCCATCCTTTGTTATGGATCAATACAATAACAATATAAATCATAAAAACATATTTCATGAGGGTTAGTTTAACATTTCATGGAAATATACAAATTTAGTTGAATATCTTCTCATCATTTCAATGAAAAAAAAATTCTTTATAAGGGGTAAGTAAAACTTCATTAAATAATTCTACTATATCCTTATTTTTAATAGATGTTTGAGTAGACACCAAATTTATATTGGAAGTAATAAATTTATATATCTCGTTAATATATATTTATAAGTATAATATTACATGAACAATTTCATGAAATATCATTAAAGATAATTATCAGGCTATACATAGATTCCTATTTGATTCAGTTAGGAATCATAGTATATACTTTGATGGATTATCTAATAAGACCAGTAAAAAAATAACAAAAATAGATGATTAAGACTTTATCCTTCATTTGTGGGATCTCATTGGTAAAATATGTGATTTCCTATATCATTTTGATTGTGATATATTCTAATAGGGTCTGAAATAATAAGAAACACTAATGGTGAGATGAACTGATCCATACAGGCCTCACAGAAAGTGGTAAAATAATGTTTGTCTATATGTCCATTAGGAGATATTCCTTTTTAATTGGGATGAAACTATATGATACATATATATGTGACCATGAAATGTAATCATTAAAGTATATCAAATGAGGTTATTATAAGGAATTTCTTTTGGGACTGGTATATCAAAGATAAATACTATAATTATTATTATTCCCAACATATTGAGAACAATGTAACAATTACTCTAGGGAGTATCATCCTAGGTTTCCATATTACCCTTTATAACAATTATCATTGAATCATGGTATTTTTTGAAATCTCTTTATGTTTTGATAATTGGTCTTGATATACATTATTTGTACCATAATATCTAATATTATTCTGTGGGATCCTGAAAAATCGGAAAAGGAGATTTTACCCAAATCCCCCAATGAAATGGGGTAAATAATAAAAGAGAAGACACAAAGGACTGGCCCGCAAACCGGTCCATGGAAGCGCGACGTGGCCAGGCACTGCGAGGCACCCCCCCCCCTACACGAACCATTGGCGTTCAAGAAATGGAGGCGGAGAGCCTCCATAGTCACGAGGCAGGAAGGGAACCAGTCCGGTTCACAGTCGCGAATTTCCCCAACCACGGACCGTATCAACCGGTTCAAGCCACACCCGCTGTCAATCGTGGAATGGAGGCGGAACCCTCTGTAGCCGCGGAGCACTCCCTGAGTTCTCCTCATGGAGGAGGGGAGCATTCAATACCCACTGCAAATCGCGGATTGACCAGGTCAGTCGAGAACCAGGTATTTGGTTATGGGCCTCCGCCAAAAGCGTTTCATGGCCATAGATACATTACTTTCCCCACTCTATAAAAGGATACCAAGGGGGAAAGAAGAAGAGGATGGGAGAATCGGAGAGCAAGGATCAGATAACAGGAATCAGATTCGGAGGGAGGAGATCAGTTGAAGGAAGGCTTTGGATTCCAAAAATAGAGAAATTCCCATCTGCGAACTACAACTACTATATTAATAAAGAATGAATTGGAAAACGCATAATAATTTGGTGAACCGCGAACCTAAATAACAAAAAAAAGGGAGAACCGCGAACCATACCTCCTCCGTGGATTACTTCCCCATAGACCAGGTAGTTTATGCCTCTTTTACCATCCTTTGTACCGTGTACCACCTTCCTTTGGAGATGAGACCACATCCAAAAAGCCTCCGATCGGCGCCGCCCTTGGCCACCGCTACCCGCCTGGAACCCTCCGCGAACCACCATAGTTCACAGATTGAACTCGAAGCCACGAACCATCCTAGTTCGCGGATTGAACATGAAGACATGAACCATCAATGTCCGCGGATTGAACCTGACGCCATGAATATCCCTGGTTCGCGGGACACCAATTTGTCCGCGGACCACCCTGGTTGGCGGACAGATTCCCCAGCCGCGTGGCACATACCCACGTGAAGGGCACCACCACCCATACCTCTCGGTGGCTCTCCAAATACTTTTGTGTTCTCATCTCCAGAGCCAGTTAAAATCATTCTGATCAATCTAGGTCCCCCACAGCTCCCTCATTGGTATATCCATTGGCCCCGAGCCGAGGCCTCCGACAGAGCCACCCGATCCGCGTGGTATAACTTTCAGGCACATCATTGCGCCATTTTTATTTCACATACCCACGGTATAAAGGGGAAAAGGAGTTTCCCCGACCCTTGGTCAGACACCCAAAGCATGCTTGGGTTCAAATTGCCACAGTAATGTGGGGTCTGATCCTGAGAGCCCCTATTCCAGCCTCTACTCGCCAGGATGGGGGACTGCACGCTTCGACGGTCGGGCATTTCTCCCCTCCCAAGAGAGGGGGCGACATATCCATCCGAAGGCAGGCGTCCCCATGCACCTCGGTACTTCCCCAGGTATATCCCTGAGGAATAAGGGAGGAGACGAGAACATGAGCATCCCCTTTCCCTCTCCTGTAGGGATTTGTCACCATGGGAGCCCGTCTCGGAGTAATCCCCGACCTTCTGGCCCTCCTCAGAGTGTAAGAACCAATCAACCTTCTAGGCCTCCTCATAGTTTAATTCTAAATCCACCTTCTGGGCCTCCTAAAAATGTAAGCCCCAATCCATCTTCTGGGCCTCCTCAGAGTGTAATACCCAATTCATCACCCTGGTCTGCCTTCATGCGTAAGCCCCACTCCACTTCTCACAGATGCACCTTTCGTGATGTGATCCTCTGTGGAGGCGGCAATGCATTCCCTCCAATCTGTCAGGACTCGTCGGTCTCCTGCCAAGAAGCGACCACAAAGGCAGACCAGACAGTCCCTGTCGCTGTCTCCAACCGTTTCGGGAGCCTATCCCTGGAACGGGACAATTCAAACCCCCCTTATCTTAGGGAGGCGGATGAGGTCGACGTTGAGGACTTCTTCCCCATCGACCGGGGGTTCCGCTCCAAGGCCCCCACCGAATGGCGTCATCGCGGTCACACCGCGACTCAACATCCTCGCACCAAGGAGGATGTTTCCTCGAGGATTCAGGCCCACACTCCCCAAGCTCTGGTCCCTTGGACCACCCGACGAGGGTGGAAGATGTACAATCAGGGACTGGTCATCACCCAAGTCCCTATGGAGGAGCTCCGCTACACACCCATGGAGACGTACCTTGAACAGGGACCTATACCTGTTCGCTCCTCCTAAGCCCGCCATCCAGACATAGTGGCATCATACGAGCTGACGTGCATCCCCGCCGAGCTCCATAAAGCCCGTCGCTCACACAGGATGGCACTTACCAGGTTGGAACATCTCCCTGCCCAGGGTCGTGAATCCCACCAGCTCGACATGGTGGCGACCCGGCACCTGCAGGACCAGCTCCTAATAGTTGCTTCAGGAACCCGCCATCCGGATATGGTGGCGATCAACAAAGCCATCCACCTAGATGTTGTGGAAAATCATAGTAGGGAATGTCTCCCCACCAACAGAGGTCACTGACTCGATATGGTGGGAAATCAATATATGCAGGGCTAGCTCCCTGCAGATGCAAGTAAGGTCCGCCACCTCGATGTGGCGGTAACCGGAGAGAGAAACTGGCGTATCCCGGTAAAGGGGCAGATTCGTTCACCTGCCCTGACACAGGAGAATTGTCAGTACCCACTGACCACTGGAGTACCAGAGCAGTATATTCCTACTCCGATACCGGAATGGGCCTTCATACCCGTTCCAGCCAAAGATGTCTCTATACATATCCTGGAAATGATGGAGGAGCAAGTATTGATCCCAGATCATATCTTGCATATTTTCCAGCATGTAATTGCATTGGCAACAACAACAAGGACTCGGGCCTGTGATCCCATATCCCCAATTGAGGCGACTCATATAAGAGACGAGATAGCCGCCATGGAGTAGATCTGCATCCCTACTTCAGTCCAAGAAGGTCGTCGGCTATATTCCGCGATACAAGGGAAATCAGATCGAGCATCTCCACTCGTTCCAACTGGGGGACACCCGTCAATAATGGTGGATGCTCCAGAGCAAAAATATATCCATGATAAAAGTCAAAATGTTCATCGGTGTATCCGGGAAATGTCACGGGACCCAATTAGACAGGGACCCAAAGGTGAATGTCATTGTCAATAGCATATGGTCCCCGCTGCCCGCAAAAGAGTGCCGCGAAAGCCACGAAGGCAGCTGGAAAATAAACAGTGGGTTCATGACTCCACTCTGCTGGAAGATGGGGTTTCCAACGCAGCTAAGAACACGTCAAAGGCTCAAAACCCTTCCCACCCATTACCATATTATGGGAGTTGTAGTAGAATTTGCGAAGGTCCTCCCCAAAATGTCCCTACCAGCAGCTCTGAAGGACTTCCCCAGAGCACACGTGGGGGCCTCCCTCGCGGGCATATAACGATCGGTCACGAGATATTCACTCATGATGTGATTCACGGAAACCTTCCACGTGACCAGAAGATCGAGCTGTAGGAAGGTCCTCCACTTGCTGCGGTCCACCATGAAGGTCCTCCCTGGCGTATACATTGCAATAACTCTCGATGTAGTGGGACCACAGCTTGTGATAGTAGTCCTCGCTATCATAGTATCAACTACGGAGTTCCTCCCTGTAGTGACGTCCCATCATGACATGAAGGACCTACCATTGTCGCGGCCTTCCTAGAAGGTCCTCCCCAGGGGTTACGCTGCAACGGAACTCCACGTAGCCAGGAATCAGGTCACGGTGGTAGTCCTTGCCATCTTGATAATGGACTTCCTCCCCGTAGAGACATCAAGCAAAAATAATGCCCTCCTCTCGTTGCTGTACATTCTGGAGGCCCTCCCCAGGATGTATCCCACAAATATTCTCCATGTGGCAGTAGTAATGGTAGTCCTCGCCATGACCACAGCTTTTATGGTATTCCTCGCCACCACGGCCGCAATTGCGAAGGTCCTCCCCACAATGGCCCCAAGCAACAAGAAGGTCCTCCCCTTGTCGCGGCGTGTCCTGAAGGTCCTCCCCAGGATGCGCGTGGATGTCAAGCCATGATGGCCATCCTCACCATGATGGAATTTGTTGCGAAGGTCCTCCCGGTAACAACGCCACACAGCCCAAAGGTCCTCCCCTTGCTGCAACATGCCTTGGAAGTCCTCCCCAGGGTGCGCACTACAAAATCCCTCTATGCGGTGAGGCATCAAGCAGTAACGGTAGTCCTCGCAATTACGCCTGCCATAGCGGAGGTCCTCCCCGTGTTGAAAAATTATTTCGACATGAAGGCCCTCCCCCTTCCGAATCAAGCACCGAAAATCCCGCGTATGCTGAGGCACTCAGAAGGACGAGATCAAGCATGTCAGATTCCCAGCCTGTAGCTAGCGACACCCTTCTTCGATCCGGGGCCGTTCCAGGGCCACGTCCATCTTCTGAACCACCACAGAATCCCCCACAAGAAAATTAAGTTCCTACCAGTATAGTGAGTGCCTCAGTTGGGCTGACCAGGTAGATGAATCACAGGCGGGGGAGTATGCCGATATGCTGCACCTGAGGAAACGACTAGCCAGGAATGATATACCAGTCATGTTTTGGCCCACAACCACCTATCAGTTTGACATACCCAGAGAATTTTTGGAAGAATGCATGCATGACATCCTCCATAATATATGGACAACCCTCCGCGGGCTAAAGTCATGATTCATGCCCTATGACTCGTTTGTAGACCATGTCAAGACGATAGGGGACCCTGCTTCACATCGACCTCGAGGCCCTTTCCTTCACCCGACAACAACTCTCCTAGTGGCGTAAAGGGAATATGGAGGTATCTTGCCTCCGCGCACTGCGCAAACTGCACCCCCTCATCGGTGACGCTCTGACGGGAGTCCATATATGGGGATAGGAGGAACATGGAGCTCTTCATTTCACTCCACTCCCTGCCTAGAAGAACCCGTTCAATATGGTATCATGTAACGTCGTCACATCGAGACGACAATCGGGTGGACTCCCAGTTCAGGAAAGGCAACACACCCAACAGAGTCAAGCCTCGAGTAAGTCGCAGAAGCATCAGGCCCGGCGGGAACGAGCCATTCATAAACTCCAGAATCTGGCCACTGAGAGCTTACAGTGGGACTCTCACCTAAGAGAGGCCAATCAATGATCTCTTCCTGCCTCCCCAGAAGAGACTGGTTCACAGATGAATTCCACACCAGATGCGGTTCACCCCCGGATAGGGGCACGCGAGATCAGGAAAGTCGTGATAGCCGCAGCTACTGCTGCAATCTAGGGTCAACCCCACCCTGCAGGGCTGGGGGCATTTTTAATAACAAATTCCCTCGTATGACCAATAAAACCAGGAAGAGACTCAAAGTCCAGGGAACGGAGCCAGCCCCATCCCTCAGGGCTGAGGACATTATTACCCCATCAACAACAATCTCTCTCACCAGAATCTGTATTCTCTCATCTGTGCAGGACAGTCAGAAGAGGAGTCTTCTGTCCCATCATGTCATTCGAATCATCATCCCCTCTGAGAGGAAGGCGAACCGTAAGGTCACATCAAAGAACACTCTGTGTCACCCTTTGTCATGAAGTCCGAGGGAAATCCAAGGATATGAAAGGGAAGGCCAACCGAAGATGCGAGAGATCCTCTTCCTATTTGGAAGATTATGTCCCCTATACCATGAAATATGCATTGATCAACTCCATAGAGGCTAACCCTGCGAGTGACACCAGAGAAAATGATAATCCGGATGGATTGGGATTCAACGGTTATGGTCAGGCTGTGAATCACAATGAACCTCCAGGTGTGCACACCCGGAACCAGAGGCCCGCCTTAAATATGGACGACCCTTCAGCTAACCTCCCTCTGCCTACCATGTGAGCTTCCAACATGGATAAGAATAAAGGAACAGTTACCCTTAAACCGTCCCCCTCTCTCGATAAAAATGATCCAATCACGCACAAAGAGAGGTTCGCTTGACAGGAAGAAGAAATTTAAGAATGGAGGCGGCTTAATGCGGAGCTCCTCTAGTGGAACCGCCTTATTGAAAGTGCGTCCCATGAAGAGCCACGTCATGCACTCCCAGCAAGTGCACCACAAAGGCTAATGATTGCCCCTGAAAACGAAGCAAGATCAGGGCTCCTGCCCAATGAGGCACCTGGTTCGTCCAACTACCTAAACATGGATGATGAGTACCAGGATTTCCTTCCACCTAGGAGGAAACCAGAGCATGTACACCTGACCCCCCGAAGGGTACCCCGAACGGAATATGCACCCTTACTACCGGCCGATCCGGATCCTCAGGAAATGCCTCGGGCTATGCCTGCCCAGGACCGGGCCTCACAGGATGTAAACCAGGGACTCACCAATACCATCGAGGCATTAAAAGCTCGATTGGAAGTTATAGAAGGTTGAAGTGCTCTGATACAGCTGGAGTGGAATCCCTACCCAGATTGGGTGACCATCACACCAACTCCACCCAATTTTTGGAGCCATGTATTTCCCATCTTCAATGGATCAGGCATTCTGGAGCATCGTTTGATGCATAATGCGTCCAATTGTGACCCTAGGATGGGGACTCCGGAACAACAAGAGGCAATGAAACTCAGATGCTTTATACGGACCATGCAAGGATCCGCCTTCATCTGGAATATGAGTCTGTCGTCCCAGTCGATAAAGAGAAGGGAGGACCTCCGGCAGCAGTTCCTATTCCACTTCAATTAAACGCTGCCAAAATCAATGGTCAGAGATCTCATGAATGGAAAGTAGAGGGAGAATGAGTGGGTCTCAGATTTCATCGCCAGATGGAAAGGTCTGACCTATTCTCTGAATAGGCCAATGCCTCAAGATGAGATGTTATGCATGGGCATCGATAATCATAGAGACGATCTGCGAACACCGCTCATACCGCTGGAGTGCACCACAGGATTCCGCCATCTCTCGGCCATTGCCCAGAGAATTGAGGACTCCCTGCAGAGGTCTAATTCAATGTCCTGAATAGCTTACAGGCTCCGGTGAAGAGAGCTCCTAGAGCTAAAGCATCCGCTATCACACTCAAGTCGGCCCCTGTCCCCGCTCCGCCGCTCAGTCCGCCACCAAATCGTCAAGGGCCCCCTGCATATTAGTGGTCGGCCCCGCCTAAATGGGATGATCATAGAGGACTAAAGTGGATCCAGTTCGAGGAGTGAAGATAAAAATTATACTCGTTCTAGGACGATCATGTTCATGGCTACTTCATTGCCGCCATGAACTGCAACTTGCTCCACCTCCCAGAGCCAGGAGACCTGATGAAGTCATCCGTGAGGACAGGCTAGATTATTTCCCCTACCACCGGATGATAGGGAATAATATACGAGAATGATTCATCTTCAACGACCTTCTACAGAGGATGGTATTTTCCGGACAAGTCGAGCTGGGAACACCCCCAGCACATGTGTCTTGTATCTCTACCACTGACTCTGACAAGGAGGAGGGGTGGTAGAAAGTCAACAGCTAGCAGGGGAAGAAATTTGACAACTGGATGATTAGGAAGACTATCAACCTAGCCCAGGGCATACTCTGAGGTCAACCAAAGCAGCCAGTGTTGCCACCAGCAGCCCCTGGAGCCGCAAAGCTGACCACATCGACCTCACAACCCTCCACAAGACGGCCATCTAGACAGAGCCAAAACAGGAAGAAACCACAAGAGGATCAATCCGTGACGGGGCCAAAGTTAGTCCCTAACCTGGAAGATTTCAGGCCCTCGAATTTTTCACAACGAGCACCGACCCACCAAATGGAACCATTAGAGACAACTGACCAGGTTAACATGTCAGAGGATGAGGAGACAATCTTTGGTTCTAACAACGCCATCCATCTCATGGAATCATTCATTGAAAAATGTTATGATTATGAACCCAAGATTCTTGCACGAGGACCCAAGAGGAGGAATCGCAGAGGAAGGGATTACTAGCGGAGGCGCAGCTGCAGCGGAAACCAACCCTACGGTTGGACCCCGTCCCAGACTGTCAATATTGCGGAAACACGTGGGAGGGCCATTTAGCGGATTCAGGAGGATAGGGAATGCCCCTTCACCTCCTCAAGCAGCCGCTCTGGCCCTGTTGTTCTGCAATAACCACCAGAGGAGGAGCAAGTGTCTGGTCGCCTAGGGCACACAAACAGATAGGCTAGGCCAAGTCTTCAAAACACGAGAACACCATCGACATCAGACCCCGCAGCCGGTCCCTCCTCGTCAAATGCTCCAGCTCCCAAAGCACGCGCTATGACTCTCCCTCCAACGAAGATGCGTCGACCGTTGTAGCAAAAATATGACATCCTTAAGCAGCTGGTGACAGTACCATCCAGGCTGTCAATCCTGGATGCCCTATGATTGTCAGCCGACCTTATGGAGGCGCTCATCAAATCTTTGATCAGCCCCCAGGAATTCCAAGCCGAGGTAGCTGCCGCTGAGATTTACCGAATAGAGACTGGGCCGACTGAATGCAATGGGGTGATTTCCTTCACCGATCAAGATGATGATGCCATCATGCAAGGACATATGAGACCTCTATATGTGTCTGGAATGCTGAATGGTATTGAGATCTGACATGTATTTATAGAAAATGGCTTTGGAGTTAACCTCCTTCCCTTACCGACACTCTATAAGTTGGGATACAGTGAGGACGATCTGATTCCCTCATCCACAACTTTGTTAGGTTACGACAACAGTGAGAAGAAACCAATGGGACAGATTAAGCTAAAGACCCATTGTGGTGACCTGGTAGCCTACACAGAATTCCTGGTGGTCCGGAAGAGCACAGAATTCAATGCCCTGCTGGGAAGGCCATGGCTCCATAAGCACATGGTTGTTCCTTCATCCTTCCACCAGTGTATGAAGTACTACGTCAACGGAAAATACAGGAAGTTGCATGCCAACAAGGCCCCTTTTAAGCTCTCCGAGTCACATTACATCGACGCCGGGTTCTATGAGAAAAAGAAGAAGAAGCCTTTGATCAATGGTGTCGACTAGATCCCCGCTCGAAATGGCCTAGAAATGGTTTCTGATGACCCCCTATGGGATCTTGGCAGAGATTATGTTCTGCCCATCAACTATGTTGAGAGTGGGAGTTCAAGTCCGGACACGCATTTAGATGTCCTCATGACTTCAGCCATGATGGAGGAGAACGACAATGTAGGAACATCAACCAAACCTCAATTTGGGGAAGAATACTCCAGAAGGGATTCCCATGCTGCCTCTCCCTCAAACCCTCGATGGCTTAGACCGGGGAATCTCTCCTCATTAGATCAAGAAGATGAAGACATTGGAGAAGGACAGGGGGAAGATCTCATAGATGCACCTCCCGCATTTGAGAAGGGTATCTCCACCACTATGGATGAACTCAGGGAAATAAACATGGGTACCAAAGAAGACCCGAGGCCCACACTCATTAGCACAGCCATGTATCCCGAGGAACACGAGGTATATATCTCCTTCCTAAGACAACATTGGGATGTCTTTGTATGGAATTACACGGAAATGCCAGGACTCGATCCCGAGGTAGCAACGCATCACCTGGATCTTCCAGAAGACCACCGGCGCTACAAACAGGCCGCTAGAAGGACACACCACACACATGCTGCCAAGATAGAGGCTGAATTTGATAATATCATTAAAGTAGGCTTCATTAGGGAGGTCCAATACCCTATTTGGTTGACCAAAATCTTCCCTATCATGAAAATTAATGGGAAAATTCGTGTCTGCATTGACTTCAGAGACCTTTTTCGGCATTGTCTGAAAGATCACATCCCTATTCCAATCACCGAGTTGTTAATTGATGCGACGACTGGGTATGAGGCTCTATCCTTCATGGATGGCTATTCCGGATATAATCAAATCTGGATGGCCCATGAAGACGAAGAAGAAACTACCTTCAGGGTCCCTCAAGGGGTATTCTGTTACAGGGTCATGCCCTTTGGTCTCAAGAATGCTGGCGCCACTTATCAGCTTTCCATGCATCAGATATTTAGGTCGTTCCTGGGGAAATTCGTTGAATGTTACGTGGATGACCATGTAGTCAAGTCTAGACAGTGCTCAGATCACTTGTCGGACCTTGAGACTGTCTCCAAAAATCTCTGATAGCATATCTTGAAGATGAACCCATTGAAATGTGCCTTTGGGGTTACCTCTGGGAAATTCCTTGGCTTCACCGTACGCCATCACAACATCGAAGTCGACCCTGAGAAGATGAAGGATATCTTGAGCTTTCCACCCTCTTCAAATCTCACTGACATGAGGGGATTCCACAGGAACCTATCCTATATTAGGTGGTTCATTGCCATCCTGGAAGGAAAATGTTTTCCCTTTACTAGGTTTATGACGAAGGGGGTCACGTACCAATGGATGGACGAATGCCAAGAGGCGTTAGACAACATGAAGAATTACCTCTTAAGTCCACCGGTGATCATGCACCCGGTCGAAGGAAGGCCTCTCATTCTATATGTGAAGGACTTATAATAGTCATTGGGAGCCTTCCTCTCACAGAAGAACAATGCCAGCAGTGAAAACAACCTCTATTACTTCAGTCAAAACATGATATATGATGAGACTCGATACTCAAATATCGAGAAGAGCTGTATGGCCTTGGTCTTCACGTTTCAAAATCTGTGACATTATCTACAGCATAATGAGGTCCATTTGATCTCACAAAGTAACCCTCTCAAGTACATCCTCAGTCGCCTGATTCTAAATGGACGCCTATCCTGATGGGCGATCATGTTGCAACAGTTAGACATCCGGTTCGTGCCTCAAAAGTCCATCAAGGGCCAGAAATTAGAAGACTTCCTGGAAGAGCACCCTTCTACAGGGACCGCTACACCGGACTCTGAACTACCTGATGAAGATATCTTCTCTGTTCAAGAGGAGTACCAAGCATGGGAAATGTATTTTTACGGCGCGTCTCGAAGCCCCACCCGGAAGAGGATGAAGGATCCATGATTGAACAAAGTGGGTCTAGGGATAATAATAGTGTCCCCAGAAAAGTCATTTTTTCCGTATTCCTTCCTCCAATTAGAGGGATGTACGAACAATGAAGCGGAACATCAAGCTCTCATTGCAGTCCTGGAGCTCGCACTCCAGGCACAAGTACAACACCTTAAGGTTAAAGATGACTCGGATCTGGTCATCAAGAAAGCCATCGGTGACTATGCAATTAAAAAGGAGGAGATGTTCCCCTTGATTTACCATGTCATAGGGTTAATGGTCGAGTTCTCCACAGAACCCGCATTGACTTATATTTCCCAGTCCCATAACACTAAGGCTGATGCATTAGCCAATTCAACCACAACCCTAGCCAACCCAGACGGGGATGAAACAATTATCAGTATTGCTCACCATCGAATGGTATTGCCATTTGTTCAAGATATGACGGAAGAGTTCCACAAAGTCAGTCCTATCCCTGAGCCATATGCTCCTACCACCGGCTGGATGAATCCCATCACGAACAACCTTCAATGGGGAGAGCATCCATCAGTCATGGTTGAACGAGAGCAAATACAGAGTAGGGCAATCAATTTTATCCTATATTGTAGTGTAGGTCAGCAAGAGGTCCTCTACAAATGAGGCCTTGATTGAGTGCCCCTCAGATCCATTGATGGAGATGAAACTACTTCCTTCGTGACTGAAGTACATGTAGGAGCATGTGGAGCACATCAACCAGGGACCATGATTTGCCTTCCGGTTTGAAGGCTTGTGTACTACTGGCCCACAGTGGCACGAGACTGCGATCATTTTACCAAAAAATACCACTCATTCTAGATCCATGCCAACTTCATACACCAACCATTGGAATTAATTCATCAAGATAAGTACTCCTGGCTGTTTTCCGTCAAAGGAATGGACTTTGTGGGACCATATCCTCCCGCCACGGCCAAACATATGAAGTATATCCCCATGGCGATGGAAATCTTTTCAAAATGGGAAGAAGCCATACCCCTCAAGGAAGTCGGGGCAGAAAATATTTTCAGCTTTGTGAAGACCAATATCATCACCAGATTTGGTGTCCCTCATACCATACTGACGGACAACGTCACCAATTTCTACTCTGCTGAGTTGGAAAAGATATAGCACGAGTATGGTATCAAGGCTAACCACTCATCCCACTACCATGCAGCGGCCAACGGACAGATAGATGCTTTCCAAAAGACCATGTCCAACATCCTCCAAAAAATGGTGGACAAAGACAAGAATTCATAGCCGGATAAACTCCACTTTGTATTGTGGGATTATCAAACCACAACCCGCACCGCTACTCGATCTACCCCATACTCATTCGTGTGTGGCACAGAGGCGGTCATGCCCCTTGAACTCCAACTTCCCTCACTCCGCGTTGCCATCTGTGATTGATTATCCGATGATGAGCAGTCGGAAAAGCGGTTAGGTGAATTTTAACATCTATACCCCTTTTTTCTTTCACGTAGAAAAACTGCATGGATGAATGAAAAAAAAGAGATGATGTACACATCGTCCGAGTTGTATTACATTAAACTGCCAAGCACCTCGTCCTAACTACAAGATGATAAACTGTACAGAATCTAACAATTCCCCCAACCCCGTCCTCGCCTCATGATGTTAAACTGCACGGCTTTCATTTGTTATATCATCCTCACCGCATGACGTTAAACTGCACAGATTTCACAGAACTACGTATGGCTTGATTCCTGCCCTTTCAGGTTACGTAGCGTCGTCGGGATTCCCTATCCTAGCCCAACCACTTCAAAAAAATGCCCCCTTTATACCGTGTACGGACCAGACCTACATGAGGTGTATCGTCTGTACAGAGAACTACATATGGATTTATTCCTGCCCTTGCGGGATACATAGCGACACCGGGATTCCCTATCTTGGCCCATCCACTTCAAAAAAATGCCTCTTATCCTGAGTACGGGCCAGACCTGTAGTGGGTGTATCATCTTTCAGAGAACTACGTGAGGCTTGATTCCTTCCCTCACAGGATATGTAGTAACGCCAGAATTCCATACCCTGGCCCAGCCACCTCAAAAAGAAAAACAAAAGTGCCCATTTCCCCGTGTACAGACCAGACTTGCACATGGTGTATTCACGTACCCACTACATGACGATAAACTGCATGGAGTCCGTCCTTACCACATGATGCTAAAATGAATAGATAAAAAGAATTAAGAATTCCCCTCCCCCGTGTATGGACCTGACCTACACATGGTGTGCTCATCGTCCTCACAACATGATGTTAAACTGTATGGACTCCGTCCCCACCGCATGCCATTAAACTGCACAGATTCTAGAGAACTATGTATTGCTTCATTCCTGCCTTCGCGGGATATGTAACGACGGAAATATCCCCAGTCTTGGCCTATCCCCTTAAAAAAATGCCTCCTTTCCCCAGTGTATGGATCAGGCCTACACGGGGTGTACATCTGGTCCTTACCACATGACGTTAAACTGCACATACAATGATGTTAAAAATTCCCCTTCCCTCGTGTACGGACCAGACCTGCATGGGGTGTATATTTTCATCCTTAACGCATGGCGTTAAACTGCATGGGGTTCATCCTAACCACATGACGTTAAACTTCACGGACGTTGTCCCCATCACACAATGTTTAACTTCATAGACCCCTTTTTTTCTTTCAAGTTGGGTCACATTCGTCCGTACCGCATGGCATTAAAATACATGGTGATTGTACTCACCGTGTGACTTTAAACTGCACGGACTTCATCGTGAACCACCCAGGACACATGGTGATAAGAGGTGGAGATACTCCTTGCACATTTTGATACGTCCTTTCTATACATCAGGTTCCACGACCCGGATAATTATGGATCTTCATAACCACTCATGGCCATCATATGTGGAATGTTATCGACTCTTGGACACCTTTTGATGACTATGCATAACATGCCCTCAGCGGCTCATCATATTGATAGCCCCTGGACTGTCTACAAAAGGCATGATTTCCACAGGTGACACTCTTCCTAGCTCTGTACACTTACCGACCTCAGAGCCCCCATACCATACCTCTTGATCCAGACGTTTATGGTGAAGTGGTTTACAAGTGCATTACCCTTTTCACATCCAGATGTTTCTAGGGTATCCTTATCTGGCTAGCCTATGTGTTTGTCAGTGGTTCACATAGAGACCTGCATCAAAAATCATCAAGTCAGTGCTACGCAAATTTTACTCAATGGAAAATTGTAGTGAAGATGTTTTCTATATACACGGATGCCATTATCGCCACATACCGAAATCTAAACTAGGAGAAATTGTGGATCCTCATAACTATTCATGGCCATCGGACGTGGAAAGTTATCGACCCAGGGACACCTTTGTATGACTATGCATATCATTCCCTTAGCGGCTCTGCATAATGATAGCCCAGTGATCACGCATCAAAGGCAATATTTCTTCGGGTGGTACTTCCCCTAACTTCGTACTCTTACCGGCCTCAGAGCCCCCACACCATACCTCCTGATTCGAGAATGCTCAATGTTTCAGTTTACGACCTTCATTCTCTGCCTTGTTCTACGTATATCAGAACATCTTGACCCAATCATCCTTCGAGTGACTGCAGCAATAGTCACTCTATGGTCTGAGATCTATGTCGGATAAACTAGGAGTACTTTGTCCTCGCCGCACGACGTTAAACTGCGTGGAGCGAAGGAACACCCCCGCGAGAAAGATAAATCAATGCAGTGGGCTCTTTGAAACTTAACAAGAAATCAGGGACGAATATCCCCGACAAGTCCGGATATTTCCCCGCCAAATGACAGACTTCATGGACCGGATAATTAAGGATCTTCAAAGCCATTCATGGCCATAGGAAGTGGAAAGTCATCAACCCATGGACAACTTTGTACCACTATGTATACAATTCCCTCAGTGGCGCTGCATAATGTTAGCTCCTGGCTCATCCATAAAAGGAATGATTTCCACAGGCGATGCTCTTCCTAGCTCCGTACACTTACCGGCCTCAGAGCCCCCATATCACCACATTTGATCAAAAAGTCCTCGGAACCATGATTTACTCCATCAACCCCGCTTCCACATCTGGGGAATGTTGAGGTACTCAAGTCCAATTATATTCTGATGAAGAGAAGCCTTCGCAATAATGCTCTCTATCCTTGCCGCATGATGTTAATCTATAAGACAACCTTTAATGATACCCCCGTCCTCGCCGCATGACGTCAAACTGCACGACAACCCTTAAAGATATCCTATTCCTTACCGCATGATGCCAAACTGCACGGAAGCCGTCCTCGCTGCATGACGTTAAACTGCACTGCAACCTTTAATAATGCTCCTCGTCCATACTACATGACGTTAATCTGCGCGGTCATACCCATCACGGGTTCCGTAAGGAACAGAGGCTTTTCTCTGTCTTGCACTGCACGGGTCAGACCTACACGAACCACCGCCTCACACTAGTGTGAGAAATAATTAATTCACCTATTATCAGGAAGTTTGGCCAATATATTTCCCCCATATTAAAGAACACTCTCATCATAAACAATACTCTATACTCAGAAAAAGACGAACTCTCATAAGCCACCCCTAGTGGTTCCAAATCTCAACTTCACTGAAGTTTCTTGGATATCGGAAGTGGATAATCTTTGACTTAAGGACACGTTTGTATGACTATGCATTCCATGCCCTTAGAGGCTCTGCATATTGATTTCCCCTTGTTCGTCTACCAAAGGCACGATTTCCTTAGGCAATGATTCTCTCCGTACTCCTTTTGGCCTCTAAGCCCCCATTTCTATACTGGGATTCGAAAACCATCTGAGCTACAGATTACCAACCCCCTCCACAATCCTACCTGAATGCAGTGGAACATTTTTGACAAAATTACCGAGAACCAGGAAAAGTCCTTCCATTTCAGATGATGTCCCAGCTACATCACATTAAATTGTGTCAAGCTTCAATCATCCATTATGCTAACTAAATGCGTAGGGATGTGGTCTCCAGACCACACACTTGATTAGTAGACAGGTTCCCAAAACCCTTTCAAATGTCACATTCCCCTTTTGAGTCACCCATGGTGGTTTTCATTCCTTCCCATGCCACCCATCGTGGTTTCCATAAGCCTGACATCCATGTAGTCCCCAAGAAATCAGAAATGGATAAGTCTTTGACTAAAATTAACTTTTGTATGACTATACATACTATTCCCTCATCGAATCTACATATTTATTGCCCCGGGCCCGTCTACCAAAGGCATGTTTTCCTTAGGAAATGCTCTTCCTACCTCTGGACGATGATACAGCTCCCATGGCTAGAGGCATGCCCTTCATGCCGCTCAAATTCCAACATGTTTCCCCACCCACGTGTGTATAATGGGTATTAAGAAATATTTTAATCAGTTGAACCACATTGGATCCCTCACCCAATTATATTTGGTCAATGCTATTCGACATAAAACATCAGTAGCAATAGTCTTGACGGAGAGACTTTAAACTGATCAAAAAAGAGGCACAATGCTTGTTAGGCCAAAAACCTGAAAAGGGAGACCTATGAAAAAGCTGGGTTATACCCGCTAAGTCCATACTGAATGGGCCCTAGAAAAATCAGGACATTAAAAGTAGAAAAAGAAAAAAAGTTTGTAGGGTTTTCCTATAATACCCTAGCAATAGTCAGACTACGCTCGCTAGAACCGATGGTCCAGGAAAAAATTAGATCCTGTTTTCTTGAGTTATGATTAGTTCTGATTCAGTGAATTGCCATTTTCACAACAATTGTTCTATGAAACAAACAAATTCCATAGCAACGAGTAATTAATGGAGACTGTATTTCATTTCAGATGAAAGAAAGGAGGACATCCACAAGCCTGGGGTCTCTCCTTTATACAAAAAAGAAAGGGGGAAAGGGTTGTGAGTAATAAATGGGGTGAAAAAGTAGCTCTGATAGATACAAAGGATCTTGACTTGCCCTCCCCACCAGATCAGCGACTATGCGGCGAAGGACATTGCAGGATTGTTCCAACACGGCCTTCTCCCTAGTCTCAGCCTTAGCCACCGGACGAATATTCTCCACTTCAGTTTGGATATCGTTGATCCCTTTTCTGGTGACTTCAAGACGACTAGTCATAGCCGATAGCTGATCCCTCAGCATCGCGGCTCGTTCCTCGCATGCATGAAACTCAAAGGATTGGATGGCCACCTTATCTCGGGAGATTTCCTTCCGTGCTATCAGTTGATGGACATTTGTTGTGATTTACTCCGAGGTTCGGGCCCCACAATGAGTGGTCTCGAAGTGAGAGAGCGTGCATTCACTAGCGACAGCTTCCTCGCTGTCCATGAAAACATGGCAAACAAGAGAATGGAAGTGCCTATAGTCAAAGCCACCCGACCCCAAACCCAGGAAGAGGTGCCGAAGAGCTTTAGTTTTCGTTTCCATTTCGGCTAAGGGGTTTTTGGTGATGATTTAATAGATTCGCGGTCAGGACCATCTGTGCACTGCCCTATGGACTTCCATGATGCGAGGAACTTTGGTATCCTCGCTGGACAACATGAGAGTAAAGTCTAGAATGGCAGCCCATGCAGACGTCTGCTCACTAGAAGTTGGCTCTGAAGCTGGAATGTCTGGAACTCCTAACCCCGGTTCAGGCTTGGGGACCATGTTTCTAAGCTCGATATTTACCATAGGAACCATCGGGACAGCCTCTCTGGGACCCTACACCACAGGGTCATCGTCAACCATGCACAAGAAGGATGAATTTTCCTGGACTATGGACACCATAAGGTTGGGAGAGGAAAGTTCTCTTAATTGATTTAATCGGTGGGCCATCCGTTTTTCCACCCTTGAAACTGATGAGGAAGGTGTAGTGGATGCAGCAGCCACAATACCTTCCAATTTGGGAGTCTTCTAGACAGCCTTCCCTAGGATCCCATCCGGATAGTATTTTACCCATGTCTTTGGATATTCCAGGGAAAGGACGGTAGTCATGCCCATAACCGGTAGGGGAAAGCTTGCGTCAGATCCCTCCAACATCGTCATCATCCGCCACTGACAAAGTATGGCTGGATGCAGCCCTTGGGCCCAAGGAGGGATATGGGAATCTTGGACTTGCATGCACCCAAACTGGAGAGAAGAGCGATACGGGATGTATAGATCACACAAAGGAACACCGTCAATCTGTGTGGACATAAACCCGTCTCGCGGGGAGACCATGTAAGACCACTTCTCCAGGCTACCCCGACGGTTGTCGGTTTAGACGCCTGAATGGACAGGGTTGGGAGTGAAGATGAACTGGGAGAAGTCGCCCCGGAGCTCTAGGACTTCATTAGAGTTGAGAGACTTCAAGGGAACCCCATCTATATCCAGTAGCATAGGACGGAAGGTAGGAAGAAATATGGATGAGTTGTGATGATATTAATAATAGAAAAAATGGTCCGCCACCCAGCCGTACAAAAGTTGAAATGGCCCTCTTAGACATAGGGTGACCCGCCCACCTTCATGTGGTTCAGTAGCTCGTAGATACAGGCCAAAGTGGGCACATCTAAATTCACCAAGTGGACCTATTCTAACTCGGTCGCTATCATCAAGGTGCAGTCCCGGACACCTAGGTTAACATCCCGATAAGTAAATACCCATCCTCTCAAAAACATAGAAAACAGACCGTCCAACCGGAGCATAGGAGACACGCCAGGGCGCGCCTCGTAACCCCATGAAAGGTAGTCACTTGCTTCGAGAACAGCCCAGTAAGAACCTTGAATGGTCCATGACTGCTGGGAAGGATGAGTCCTGGGAAGCTTAATCTTCGTCGTAGGACCAGTGGTGTTCAGAAATAACCATATCCAAGTTTCGTAAGGAATAAGCGAGTGGGCACGCAAGGTCTTACCTAGTGACTGCTCCTCCATGGTTAGCAGCTCATTCACCAATGAGGGCACATGTTCAATGTCGTCCCATGCATCGGGAGTGGGAAAAAATTCGTAATACATCTTGCCAGTAATCTGCAGTCCTCCTATCTAGTAGATGTCCCCTAGACTAATGTCAACCTCACCATGGGCAAGGTGGAAGCTATTAGTACTTGAACACCAGTGGCTGAACAGGTCGGGTATGATCAAAGACGGTGGGTAATGAACAAATTGGGAAGCCCACACTATGGAGTATAGGTTGACAGCTTTCAGAGAATTGGGAGACTCTCGACAGTGATGATGGACCCAGAAAGCCCAAGCCTAATCATTTGAGAAGAGCCCACCAGACCGATGATCCCACTAGGGAACCCACCCCGCATCAGGATCCCTTTGAGCTATATTAATAATAGAAGGGTAGTCCTTAAGGACAGCTTTCTGAGAAATGTCTTGTGGGAACTGATCGCTTTGGGTCCAGATAGAGCCCCTCAGAATAGATGTGTCTTTCGGAGAAAAATTAGAGATTATCTCCTCTGATTGGGTAATGTTTTCCTGAATGCATTTTTATGGTGCTTCTAGGAAATGAGAAGGGAGACCTACTAAAGTAGTTGAGATAGGGGCGTTGTCTTGAAGACCGAAGCAATAGAGCGGGAGCCGACTCGATAATGGATAACTTAGAGGCTCCGGAGAGAGGAGGTTCTTCAATGAACTGTAATCAGGAATGATGGACCGACTAGTGTCCCCTTTGACACTCTCTGCTCTGCGAATCATAGCCAAACGTCTCTCCAAAGCAGCTGAGAGGGGATCTATAGCAGGCCTCAGCACAGAACGCGGGGGAACCATATTTTCTCCCTACACAATGAGAGAAATCAGTCTGGAATTAAAATCTCTACAAGAATAACCAAAATAAACTGTTAAGGAGCCTTCATAATCAAAATCCACAAGGAGGCCTTGGAGGATGGTTCACGATGACATCATTACGAAATCCGGCCCTTCGCGAAATTAGTCCGTCAAGCCCTAGCCCATGGAGTGTTTCCCAGGAAGCCGCGAACCAAGTTTCTCTATGAAAAATCAATCCCGAGTTTATTTGGAAGGCTCAAATACTTATTTAAGTTCAAGAGATATTTAGTCCACGGAGCATCGAAACCACGAAGCAAGTTCCTCGGTAGCCCTTCATCACTTACTTTTTAATTAATTAAGAGTAATGGTTGGCGGTTGGGAAGTTGGTTCACAGGTGAAGGAGACCACGAAGATGAAAGGGTTCGCGGAATTTGCTGCTGGTTCACGTACGAGGCAATTCGCGAAGGTGAAAAAACACGGAGGTGAAGGTGCTCTGGTTTCACGAAGAATTTGGTAAAGGACATGTGACGGCTCCTTGTATTTATAGGCATGGTCCCCTACCGGGTCCACCATTCTACGGAAAACCATCTCAGTTTTAGGACCACTATGCATCAGAATGGCCTCCTCTTCATTCTGATCAGACCCCATTCTGATGGGGGGCATTTGTGGGTCCTGAAAAATCCGCAAAGGAGATTTTACCCAAATCCCACAAATAATTGGGGAAAATAATCAAAGAGAAGACATAAAAGACCGGTCCGCGAACCGGTCCATGGATGCACGGCGTGGCCCGGCACCGCGAGGCACCCCCCCCCCCTCCGTGAACCATTGTCGTTCGCGAAATGGAGGCGGAGGGCCTCCGGGGTCGCGATGCAGGATGGGAGCCAGTCTGGTTCACCGTCGCGAATCGTCCCAACCACGGACCGCGTCGACCGATTCAAGCCGCACCCGTTGTCATTCGCGTAATGGAGTCGGAACCCTCCACAGCCGCGAAGTACTCCCCGAGTTCCCCTTGCGGAGGTGGGGAGCGTTCAATACCCACCGCGAATCGCAGATTGACCAGGTCAGCCGAGAACCAGGTATTTGATTATGGGCCTCCGCCAAAAGCACTCCATGGCCACAGATACATTCATTTCCCCACTCTATAAAAGGAGACCAAGGGGGAATCAAGAAGAGGATGAGAGAATCAGAGAGCAAGGATCGAAGAACTGGAATCATATTGGGAGGGAGGAGATCAGTTGAAGGAAGGCTTCAGATTTCGAAAACAGTGAAATTCCCATCTGTGAACTACAACAGGTATATGAATTAATAAGAAATTGTAAAATTCATAATAATTTGTTGAACCGCGAACCTAAATAACAATAATGTGAGAACCGCGAACCATAACTCCTCCACAGATGAGTTCCCTGTGGACTAGGGAGTTTATGCCTCTTTTCCCATCTGTCGTATCGTGTAGCACCTTCATCCACGGACGAGACCCCAACCGACGAGCCTCTGACCAGCGCCGCCCTTGGCCGCCCCTTCCCATCGGAAACCCTAAACGAACCACCCTAGTTCGCGGATTGAACCTGAAGCCACGAACAATCCTAGTTCGCAGATTGATCCTGAAGCCGAAAACCATCCGGGTTCGTTGATTGAACCTGATGCCGTGAACCACCCTCGTTCGAGGGATGCCAATCAGTCCGCGGACCACCCTGGTTCGCGGACGGCTTCTACAGCCGTGTGGCAGTTCCCCATGCAAATGGTGCCACCACCCATACCTCTCAGTGGCTCTCCATATACTTCGGTGTTCTCATATACAAAGCCCGGTAAAAAGTTTCTAATCCAGCCAGATCCCCCACGGCTCCCTCATCGGCCTATTCATCGACCCCGAGCCGAGGCCTCCACCAGAGCCACTAGATCTGCGTGGTATAACTTTCAGGCTCATCAGCGCGCCATTTTGAGTTCACATACCCACATTAAACATGGGGAAAGGGGATGTCCCAACCCTTGGGCAGAATCCTGAAGCATTCCTGGGTTCACATTCCCCCGGTAATGCGGGGTCTGAGCCTGAGAGCCCCCATTCCTGCCTCTAATCACCAAGATGAGGGACTGCACGTTTCGGCGGTCGGGCACTTCTCCCATCCCTAGAGAGGGGGCGGCATATCCATCCAAAGGCAGCAGTCCCCATGCACCTCGGTACTTCCCCGGGTATCTCCCCAGGCAATAAGGGATGAGACAGGAATAGAAGCACCCACATTCCCTCTCCTTCTGGGCTTTTTCACCACGGGCTTCCATCTCGGAGTAAGCCCCGACCTTCTGGGTCTCCGCAAAGTGTAAGCCCCAATCGACCTTTTGGGCCTCCTGAGAGTGTAAGCCCCAATCCACCTTCTGGGCCTCCTCAGAGTGTAAGCCCCAATCCATCTTTCAAGCATCCTCAGAGTGTAAGCCACAATTCATCACTCTGGGCCGCCTTCATGCATAAGCCCCACTCCGCTTCTCACGGACACACCTTTCACAACATGGTCCTCTGGTCCATGCTGCCTCTTGTTTCTCACACCGAGAATGACTCACGTGGGCTTACAGAAAGCATCAACCATGACATCCTTCATTATGGGCTGCCTCAGAGAGTAAGCCCCAAACCAAAGCCAAATACGTGGACTTTGGTCCCTGCCTTATAGATATGGAACATAGGAATCTTCCATGAGGTTCAAGCCCACCACTCGGTCGTTTCACCACGTCGAGTTCCACCCTCATCCAGCATTATGTTAAACTATTTATTCGAACTATGTGGACTTTGATCCATGCCTCCTAGACAGGGTACATAGGAAGCCTCCCTGATGTTCAAGACCAACAACCGGTCGATCTGATAATCCCCGCATCGGTTCACCACACCACTCCTAGTGATACCTCAATCGAGTACCAACCCTTCGAGGTCATTAATCCAACGAGGGATGGTAAACCTCAGGCATAAATGAATCTGAATCCTTGAGTCCAGTTGACCGTTTCCCACCAAGGTTGAATCTTTGGATACTAAGTTTGGGTATAATCCAAAGATTCGCGAACATATGAATACGTCATAAATCTATAAGAGAGTCCCGGAACAGGAAATAATTTCCCCCCAAAAAGGTTGTGATGAGCCCGACTTCCCATCCTCTCGACCAATGTGAGTTCTTATGAGTCATTGGTAGGACTATCTGAAGAGTCGCTGGTCAGACCATCCGGCGAATACCTACCTTTGGATAGCAGGTCCATCAAACATTGTACAATGAACCATTGGGTGTTTCGTGGCCAAAAACCAAGAACGAGACATATACCTGTATATCCATTAATCCCTAAAAAAGCTCATTATTCTTTAATTATTTCCATAACAATTGCAATATGATTATCATTTTGAAAATATAACTACTAAGGGATCTTTTCCACTGTGTCTGTACACGTATTATTTTCATATAATGAATTTAATATATGTTATGGAAACTAATCCTTATATTTTTCTAATAATATAAAGGGTATAAAATGTTATGGTGAAAAAACTACATGAAAAAATTCAATGTTCATTCAGTATGAGACAAAACCATGCCATTCTAGTAGAATGTATTGTGAAATGTATAGTTATCCAATTCAGCTCAAATGGTATTTACTATGGGTTCTTGAAAATACGGTCATTTGTAGATCCAATTCATTAGGTGGAGAGGCCCAATTAATTTAGTACCTCATAAATGTTTTATGTTTTTCTTGGTACAGATTTGATTATAATATAATGATCCTTAGGAATTTTTATTCAATATAGATGTTTATTGAATTAACACACATTTCCATGGTGATATTCTATGTATAAGAAAATGAATAATTTTTTAATATTTCAATGAGTCCAAATAAAATTGTAGATAGTGAGCTTATTGAAACACGAACATGAATTCCCTCAACCTCAAAAAATATCTATGATCATTGATTAAATAA
Organism: Viscum album; assembly: GCA_963277665.1. Lineage (NCBI taxonomy): Eukaryota > Viridiplantae > Streptophyta > Magnoliopsida > Santalales > Viscaceae > Viscum > Viscum album. Next base: position 857,696,903 of record OY728152.1, on the reverse strand, counting down.
TGAGATTTTTCCACCTCTATTAAGAAACTGAAGAATAATTATTGATATGTCATGGATACTCAATAAATGGATTTCTAGTGATGATGTTTGTGTAGGAACATACCCAATTAATGCCTCAAGCTCAATATGGATGACATGTGTTACAAATTAATTTTCTTGGAGAAGGCATCATCTACGATGATATGATTTATTTCTTAATGAACATAGAAACAATTTATATGAATGAGAGACATCTCAATGTAAAATATTTATCCATACATTGTAGAAACTCATTATGAATGACTATAATATTTAAATATCAATAATAGAAACAATCTCTTCCTAGGTGGCCAAATTCTTTAGTGTTAATTTGGTAACCATCTATTAAAAAATAGACAATTTTTCATTAATTATAACATATTGAAATTTATTCTTATCTGTTTTATGTTATAATATATATATTCATAATTATAATAAATATTTTAAATTCAATGGAAAAAATTACATGATTATTCTATTTGGACTATATATTTGTTTGATTAAAAAAATAATAAAAAAAATGATTTTTATGTGATACATGATTAGGGATATCTTTAATTTCCATATAACATTATATTTTACATAATAATGTGATTATATAATTTGACATAATAATTATAATACTAATAAATTATGACATTTTTATTTGTTGTATTAATTTTATATATCACAATAATGTGGTTTTTTTAAAAACAATTAAATAATATAAAGGAATAATTATAAAAATAAATAAATGGAACTCCTATATATAATTATACTACTATTATTTACAAACACATATATAATATATTAAAACTCGTTCATTTTTTCATTAATAACAAATATTAATTCTTACTAATGGAAAAAATGTCTTTTTTAACAAAAATAACTGTCGACATGTTTTTATTTTTAATGAAAATTTTATTTTATAATTTTCATAAATGTAATTGAAAATAAATGATTTAAAATATAGTTAAGGAATAAAAAAAATATTATATGGTATATTATATATTCATTGAAAAACATAAAATCACATAGTTGAAAACTGATTAAGTAGTTTAAAAATAAAAGAGTCAAATGTAAAAACATAATAAACAAATCCATTTACATGTTTTATACATGTTTCGAAATCCATGTGTGTTTGTATCATGATTTTAGTAGACCCAAAACACTTTTATTTTGAAACAATGAAACCACGTAGAGTTGAATTGTGTCGTCTAATTATTAATATTGAAATGGTATTTTCCAATGTTCCTCTTCCCACTCTTATAAATGCAGTAACATATACCCTTTCAAACACACACTTACTCTTATAAAACATCCCTAAAAATGATATTTTACTCTCTTTATATCTCAATCTCATAGAAATTATCCCCTAATCAAATATAGTCCTCATAATTCATTCAATTTCATGGGGATATCCATAGAAAAATCTGGTCTCCTACTTTAGAATTGTCTCTTTCTAATGTTTTTGTTCATAATATTAATCATCCAAAAATATTATCATAATATTAGTATGATGAATAGTGTATCATTACTATAGTTATACATTTATATTGTAATGTTAAAAACATAGTTAGTTATTCCCATGCTCCAAGTTAAATAATTGAACACCAGTCATGCATGTACATAGGCTAAGACCACCACACTGAATCATTTTTTATGTTTCCTATATTTTATCAAAAACAAATAAAATATGAGTCTAAATCATTAAATTGTAAATATTATCATTATGATTCTTCTATAATTATATGATTTCAAAATAATGTCCTCCTTAATCATAAGCACTAAATGAGTTAATGATTTATTGAGATTGGGTCAGTTTTACCACCATTATGATGACTTATTTATACTCTGATTATGGATGAATTTTGGAACCTGAAAAATTATATTGTTATCATATAATTATAAAATATGTATTGATGTATTGTACTAGAATTATTATGTTAATTATTTAACTTACTATTAAATAATAATTTTCATTCAATAAAATTCCCAAAAGAACCTCTTTTAAATTATGTTTAACATAAAATATCCTAAATTAATATAAAATTAAGTAATAAGGATTAAATAAATATATTATTTATATTAATGAATATTTTATTATATATAAAAAGTAAACAAGGTTTTTAAATATTGGGTATCTTATAAAAATTATTTCATATGCACAAAATAGTTAATGTTATTACAACCAGATAGTCATAATACACAATAACTAATTAATGTAATCATGATTAACAAAATTAAAATAATTATTTTAATAGGTTCATGTTTATTATTATTATTTTTAAATATTATATATTGTTATTTATTATTTTTATATAAAATCATTGAGTGTATTTTGTAGGTTTTGTGCACATTGGAAGTGTGAGATGGGTCATTCCCAACATTGATTTATTGTCTTGACCGATGATTAATCCATGATTTTCAAATTGATAAATTTAATAATATATATAATTAAATCATATAATATCAGTTGTTTCTAGAATTCCAATTCTAGAGAGATGACTGTAATATATTATTTATAATAAATTTAATTAATTAAATAATTATCTTGATGGTATTATTTAATTTTTGATGGATCTGAAAATAGATATGCATTTTACAAATATTTAAATATAGGAATAAAGAAAAGATTATCACTAGTGGTTATCCACACATGATCCTGAAATCACTAAATGCCTAAGTAGGTGTCTCTTGGTGCTTGAATGATAGGTTTTACCGCATGCATCATTATCTTTTTATTATACTGAGAATCACCTCAAAATAATTCTCCTAGATCACTCATGACATTAGAGTGTGAGGTGGAGGGAGATCACTATCCATTCATTAGAAAATTCTTAGTAAAGATATATCAGTATGGATTGACAGTATTCTCCAAATTCATTGTTCATAACAAAAAATAATAAATTTTCTGTAACACCCCAGGTAAATAAAGAAAATTAAGTTTTCATATTTATCCATATTTTTGAATAAAATATTAATATGACTTTAAAGGGGACGCTATGCTCGATGGCGTACCAAACACGCAACAACGAGTTTCTTGGGAATCATACGTTGCACTCTAATAATAAAATAATATTATTTTAAATGGTAGTTAACATGTAGCCGTTGTACTAGAAGGAATGGATAGAAATAACTAAAATATTATTATATATGTTTTTAAATGTTTTTAAATTTATCCCATAAAAGATAAAGGCGTAAAATACAGAATGAAATCAATTTTAGGCGTATATGCCCTAGTTTTCACTAAAGGTTCACTTATCGCATTTTGATGGAGAACCGTCATTAAATATAGTTTTTTTCACTCTTATACATTCAATTGGACCAAATAAAACTCTTCTTAAGAATCGGGACATCAAAATTTACTTGGTGTAAATTTTTGGTATCTTTCCGATAAAGTTCATTTTTTTAATGAATAATTTAAAATGTTGTATTTTAATACAAAACGTCTTTTTAATATAATTTATTTATGTGATTAGATTATAATTTTAATTGGTTTTAAAGTGAAATTAGAATATATTTTTACCGTTAAATCCAATACTGGTCATAGGAATTAATTTCACTTTGAAATCAGACTTAAACTAGTGTCAATCTTTTGATACTTATTGTTTCATAAAAACACGCTATTTGCTCTGACATCGGGAATTAATTATTAAATTAATTAATGTGACTTATATGTTTTTAATTTTGTAAAATATACTTCAGTTTTGAATTCTGAATATCAAATATAGCTTAGGGTGAATTTTTGGGATATTTCTGAAAAACTTCATTTTTTGATGAATAGTGAAACCACTAAGTGGTACTTATAAAAACCGATTTTTCCGTTTAAATGAAATTTTTCCATATTTGTGTTCTGAATTTCAAAATTCCGACATACATGGTTGTCATTAAGAAGTAAAATGTGGTTCAATGGTGAAAAAATTCTTTTTTGGTGAATAGTAACTTAATAAGTTTTTAATCGCGATTAGAGGTAATTAGTGTAGTTTTTGGTACGAATAATGTTTTAATAATCTGAAATGACCTAGACACATTTCCTACCCTCATTGGATGTGTCATTTCCGGCCAAGAAAATCAATGGGCCAACTTGGGGACCCCATGGAGCCACTTTGGTTTGAAAATGACATAAATATCGTTTTATTTAATGTTAAAGTAAAAATGACACAAACATGAGATGTTTTACTAAAACAATTTTTACATGGGGTAATACATGTAATATTTTTGACTATAAATAGTAATTGGAAATCTAAAAAGATTTTCTACATCATAGTATTTTTTTTATAATTTTTAGAAATTAAATAAATTAAATTATTCATGACATCATGATGATGCAGTGATGACCTCATGATTTAACGATTTAAATAAAGTGGAAAGATAATGTAATATCTAAGACCAACACATGTCCAAAACCTGTTGGATGAGTGGATTTTGAACCCTTATCACCTTATCCTTGAAATAAATCAACGTGGGACCTTTAAAATCCGAAACTCTTTTGAAAATATAAGTAACATTTTGTAACTTTACAAGAGTGCCCCGACTCTCCTCTAATAAAAGGCCCCCACCTCTACCTACTTACCCACACTCCCAAAGCCTTTGGCTCGGCCAACCCCTGCCCATTTTGTCTCTACACTTCCCTCTCTTACTCCTTGAAGCCTCACTTTGGGCAGAAGTCTTCCCAAGGAAGCCTTTGTGCTCAAACCAAAGGGAGTTACACGATTTTAAGATAATGTCTTCACTTGTGTCCTTTTGTTTTATTTTTCTTCCCCAACCCCTTAAACTTTATTATCATTTATTTTGTAACAAATCAAGTATCTTCAATATACTAGGATGTTTTTATAAGAAGTATTCGAGCTACACTTACACACACCTACATCTAATGGTTAATGAACATACTGTTTCCATGGATGGCGAATTTCTGCCTCCTGAAACAATGATTGATCAAAATTCTTTTAACACCTTCAAAGGTGGACATTAAGATGTCACTATATTTATATATGATATATAATATGTTTATTTTTTCCTTAAGATTCTGTATTTTTCATTTATGGCATACCTTTATGGCTTCTATTATGGGTATACGCGATATCTTCATTTAAGGAAGTGCGGACTACCGCCCCCTCAATGTGATTTGATTCGTTAATATCATATGTGGTACGTATAAAGGATATATTTAAGGATATTATATATTATACCATACAGGAATTAAAATACTATTATGTATCATTATGTTTTAATTCCATTAAATATGAAATTGAAATGGAAGTAGTGTTCATGCGTTCGTACGGCTTACCGTCTCCATGAACGGTACATTTCATTTCTTATCTCAAAATGTTATGTAATATTATAAGTAAATAATGGATATATATGTAATATATTACATCTAAATTATGGATATAATTATGGAATTATAACATATATATATATCTCTCATTTTTTTTTAATTCCATCAATATGAAAAAAAATGAAAGTAGCGTTCATGCGTACGTACGGCCTACCGTCTCCATGAACGATGCTTTTCGTTTTTTGTCTCCAATTGATATGGAATAGTATAAAATTAATATTTACTGGATATATATCATATTTTAATCATTAATAATATTCTGGAAATTATTTACATATAACTACATGGGAAATTGTTTTTCAAAAAAGTTCATTTTTGACTCATGTACCAAACATCGGCAAAAACGTCTGATATGAACTAACATTATTAAACAATTATTTTAACACTATAATATGTGATATGAACTGAATAATAATCTCTAAAGGAGGTACTTAGGCAATTATTAATTGACCAATGTTTATTATTCAGGAATATAAAAAAACGAACAAGACAAGTTGGGCTTGAGGTAAGGGATCATACTCCTCTCTTTCTTTTTAAGTACACACTTTTATGTCATTCCTTTTAAAGCTCATATTTCTTGTTATTGGGATGTTATTTTATATTAATCATACTGTAATTTTTATGTTTATGTGATGAGAGACCCTATTCTCTCTCATCAATATATTTTGGAAGTTTTGAGTGGCGCCGTTAGGCTGCCGAATTTTCGTAAGAGATCTAACCTATCTCTTTCTTTTTAAGTACTCTCCTTTATGTCACTTATTTTAAGCTCCACTTTTTTATGTTGGGGGATTTTCTTTTATATTACTCTTTATATAAACTTTAAGTTAATATGATGAGATACCCTATTTGATCTCATCAATCCATTTTTGTATGTTTTATGTGGCGTCGTTAGGCTGCCGAGTTTTCGTAAGGGATTTTTCATCTCACTTTTATTCCGGTGAGATTTATGCTACATTTGCCATAATTTCCTTTGAGTGGTGTATGTACTGCCCATTATTTTACTAATTGTGTAATATAATTTCTTTTATGAGTATTTAAATAAATTTTTTATTGTCCTTCTTTCACGAGGTGTATGTTTCAAAAGATACCCATGTCGGTAATGGAACCTTTCACCCTCCTCTTTTTAAAAGACTTATTTTGTTGGGTCTATTAATTTACATATTTTTATGTTGGGATATGTTCTCATATATCCTTATTGATGTAAATTTTATGTCCAAGTGATGAGATACCCTTTTTTATCTCTCATCAACTAATTTCTATGTAACGCCGTTAGGCTGTCAAGGGAACTTTCTTAACCCAATTTCGATTTCTTTGGGTTCAACATGTAGTTATTGAATATGTCATCCTTGGAATATGTGTGAATGACCTTGGATTATTTTACACTTAATATCCACTTATATTTGGTGTATTCTTTTGTCACACATAATGATGTAATTGATTTATCCTTAAACCAAGGATACCGTCATTGTAAGGGACTTCATCTCAATCTCCTTTCATTGAGGCATATTCTGTTTTATACACAACCTTCTTTTATATGGTGTACAAACCCCTTTGAATTTTACGTTTATTCAAAAGGAATCATTTTAATATGAAGTGTTTATTAAATGACAAAAGGGAATGTTTTTTTCATACGTATGCGGCGACAACGAATTCTCCGCCGCTGTGACCATTATTTGAGTTCTGGCTTCCTCTACAAGCCATATCTTCTTTTTTAAAGGAAAAATAAATACAAGTTTTACTTTTCTTTTATTTGTGTATTGAAAATGGTTTTCATAATGTTTTTATATCAATGTGTTGTATTGATATCTTTTGATTGAAAGGTGGAAATGTTATGTTTCCTTTATGCATGTTTTATGTGATAAGATTATGTTATGGTTCATCGGAATTGTTATGAATACGGGTGGATCCGTGATAAACTAAGGGTTGGTGAGCCTGATATACCTCTCCAATGCATTGGGTAACGCAAAAGAGTGAAACGTTAAGGTTTCTATTAAGAGATTTAGGGAATATACTATGATGGGTATTCCAAAAGTAACCAAGAGGGTTACTCCCTACGTATGAATGTTATGAATGCCTCAAGTTACCTTTTATGTCTTATGATTTCTATGATTTATTCATGATTTGATGAGGTATGTTAAAGTGCCTATTTTTTATGGGTAAATTATGATTTCATTCTTGTGTATATATGAACTCATGTTTCCTTTCCATATTTTTATAACCCTTACTGATCTTTTTATGCTCATCCCAAGTTTTTGAAATGTTTTTCACAGGTCAAGGTAAAGGTACATGATGTGATGATATTGTCAAGGATGTGTCAAGAAATAATCCATGTTTTATTTTAAATATGTTTCTGTTGATGGGAAGAATGAATACTGTCTTTTATGTAGCCACTTTTATTAAATGTGGAATGCAATGCAAGTTTCATGATCTAATTCTCCAAAACTCTAAACCTGAAAAGACCCTCAATGTGTAATCTTGTAATAACTCAAGATTAAGTAAGGTTTAAGGCTGGGGCCTTATAGTTGGTATCAAAGGTCTTTTTAGATAACTTTTGAGGTTAGGATATTCTTTAAGCATAAGTGACATTACCATATTGGCTAGGATTTTAGAAAGTGTTATAATTTTTAGATAAAGTGAACGAGTATGTATATCTTCGTGTTTATCTTACTCATTAGTACATTATGGTTATGTTGATATACTCACACTGAACTTTTTGGTTTTAGTAAATGGCTGGATCTAGTAGGCACCAAAGAGACAACAGGTTTGAAGGAAACTGTGGTAGTTCTATGATTAGGATACTAGATAAAATGGGGGATTCAATGAGGAAACTCGTGGATGTTCTAAACCAACAATCAAGGAGTCATGATCAACCACTTGAACCTTGGTATGATCTTTAATTCATCATGTACGAGATGACCAATCGATGTGGGAGTTCAGGTAATAATTACAAAGGTAACCATTAGAGTTTATATGATCTTTACTTTTGAGGTAATTATGGGTTACTATATGTAATGATGGAAGTGAAAGGCATGAGATAAAATTGAGTTTAAATTGTGTTATGGTTATTTTTGACGATTTTATCTTTTTTTGGTCAATTATTTTAGAATTATATAGTTTTTGAAAAAGGACAACACGCAGACCATGTGACTACCCGTCGCGTCGGACAAAGCTGCGGGAATCGAACCCACAACCAAAGTGCGACTGGTATTTATCGCCTACCATTGGACGACGTAAAGTCCCTATTTATTTTTACTGATTTTTTTTAGTTATATGATTTTATGAATTAAGAGTCAGTTGATTTTGGGTTATTTATGAAAATGATTAACCTATCATGGAGGATATGTGATTAGGTTAATTACTTTTCAATACGAGACTTTAGGAGCAAGTGACGTTGTTTGGAGATACATGTAATGATTTAACATGGAAGAATATGTGACTAAATCCTTCAAATTTTTGGGTTTCAATCATAGATTGGTTTACATTGAATAATTATATGGACAAATTGTTTATCAGATGGTCCTCGTTGATCTTTGGGTTTTGTTGGACAAATTTGGGAGATTAAGCATGCATTTTCTTTTTAAAGGGTTATCCTTTTCTAGATTATCTGACCTTGTACTAGCCTTTTTGGTTTTGGTTTTGGTTAAGGTCTAAAGATATGGGAAGTATATAGTTCTCTTTGGTGGATTAGGTGATTCTCTAGAAGTTTATTATAGTACTCTTAATGCGAACAAGTCTCCCTAAATACTCGTCTTTTGGAAAAAAAATATGAGTTTGATTAAGGAATCTATTAAAAGTTGAAAGTCAACATGATAAGTGATTATGTGTCCTTATTAATAAATTCCTCAATAATGAGTAACATAAAACAAAAATGTTGTCTATTAACTTTTCCTACTGGGGAATCAAATACCATTTAACCCATCACAAGTTTGTGATTTTCTTATGGTTAACTTTCTCCTAGACATGTTTACTATCACTCTCCCTCAAGAACATGGCCCTTTTCTTTTTCTTCCATGTCCATGTTTTTATACATGGAATCCTAGTATGGGTTAACTCGGTGACCTCTGTAATTATCTTCCTTTATTTTAAATTGATTGTTTTATCGACTCTTGTTCCGATGTGGGACGTTCAAGGATGTTTCCAAGCTCAATTTTAAAAATTGCGAGGAAGCAATTCCCAAAAGGGGGGAAGGATGTTACACCCCAGGTAAATAAAGAATATGAAATTTTCATATTTATCCATATTTTTGAATAAAATATTATTATTACTTTAAAGGGGACGCTATGCTCGATGGCGTACCCAACACGCAACAACGAGTTTCTTGGGAATCTTACATTGCACTCTAATAATAAAATTATATTATTTTAAATTGTATTTAACATGTAACCGTTGTATTGGCGGGAACGGATAGAAATAAGTAAAATATTATTATATATGTTTTTAAATTTTTTTACATTTATCCAATAAAAGATAAAGGCTTAAAATACGGAAAGAATTAAATTTTAGGCGTATATGCCCTAGTTTTCACTAAAGGTTCACTTATCGTCTTTTGATGGAGAAAAATCATTAAATATAGTTTTGTTCACTCTTATAAATTCTATTAGACCAAATAAAACTCTTCTTATGAATCAGGACATCAAAATTTATTTGGTGTAAATTTTTGGTATCTTTCCGATAAAGTTCATTTTTTTAATGAATAGTGTAAAATGTTGTATTTTAATTCAAAACCTCTTTTTAATATAATTTATTTATATGATTAGATTATCATTTGAGTTGGTTTTAACATGAAATTAGAATATAGTTATTCCCATTAAATCCAATAGTCGTCGATTGAATTAATTTCACTTTGAAATTAGACTTAAACTAGTGTCAATCTTTTGATACTTATTGTTTCATAAAAACACGCAATTTGCTCTGACAGTGGGAATTAATTATTAAATTAATTAATGTGACTTATATGTTTTGAATTTTGTAAAATAGACTTCATTTTTTAATTCTGAATATCAAATATAGCTTAGGGTAAATTTTTGGGTTTTTTCTGAAAAACATCAATTTTTGATGAATAGTGAAACCACTAAGTGGTACCTATAAAAACTAATTTTTCCGTTTAAATGAAATTTTTCCATATTTTTGTTTTGAATTTCAAAAATACTACATACATGGTTGTCATTAAGAAGTATAATGTGGTTCAATGGGATAAAAATAATTTTTTGGTGAATAGTAACTTATTAAGTTTTTAATCGCGAATAGAGGTAATTAGTGTAGTTTATGGTAAGAATAATGTTTTAATAAAATGAAATGACTTAGAAAAATGTCATACCCTCATTGGATGTGTCATGGACTACCAAAAAAATCCATGGGTCAACTTGGGGACCCCATGGAGCCACTTTGGTTGGAAAATGACATAAATATCTTTTTATTTAATGTTAAAGTAAAAATGACACAAACATGAGATGTTTTACTAAAACAATTTTTACATGGGGTTATAAAAGTCATATTTTTGGATATAAATAGTAATTGGAAATATAAAAAGATTTCATACATTAAAGATTTTTTTTAATAATTTTTAGACATTAAATAAACTAAATTATTTATGACATCATGATGATGAAGCGTTGACCTCATTATTTAACGATTTAAATAAAATGGAAAGATAATGTAATATCTAAGACCTACACATGTCTAAAACCTATTGTATGAGTCGATTTCGAACCCTTATCACTTTATCATCGAAATAAATCAATGTGGGACCTTTATCATCTGAAACTCTTTTGAAAATAAAGTAACATCTTGTAACATTACAAGAGTGCCCCTCCTCTCCTCTTATAAAAGGCCCCCACCTCTACCTCCTTACCCACAATCCCAAAGCCTTTGGCTCGGCCAACCCTGCCCATTTTGTCTCTCCACATCCCTCTCTTACTCTTTGAAGCCTTACATTGGGCAAAAGTCTTCCCAAGGAAGCCTTTGAGATCAAACCAAAGGGAGTTACCCGATTTTAAGGTAATGTCTTCACTTGTGTCATTGTGTATTATTTTGCTTCTCCAACCCCCTAAACTCTTTTTATTCATTTATTTTGTAACATATACAGTATCTTAAATATACTAGGATGTTTTTATAATAAGTATTCAAGCTATACTTACACACACCTACATATAATGGTTAAATAACATACTGTTTCCGTGGATGACGATTTTCTGCCTCCCGAACCGATGATTGTTCAACATTCTTTTATCACCTTCAAAGGTGGCCATTAAGATGTGACTATATTTATATATGATATATAATATGTTTATGTTTTCCTTAATATTCTGTATTTATCATTTATGGCATACCTTTATGGCTTCCATTATGGGTATACGCGATATCTTCATTTAAGGAAGTGCGGACTACCGCCCCCTCAAGGTGATTTCATTCGCTAATACCATATGTGGTACGTATAAAGGATATATTTAATGATATTATATATGATACCATACTGGAATTAAAATACTATTATGTATCATTATGTTTTAATTCCATTAAATATGAAATAGAAATGGAAGTAACGTTCATGCATATGTATGGCTTACCGTCTCCACGAACGATACATTTCATTTCTTATCTCAAAATGTTATGTAATATTATAAGTACATAATGGATATATATGTAATATATTACATCTAAAATATGTATATAATTCTGGAATTATAACATATATATATCTCTCTTATTTTGTTTTAATTCCATCAATATGACAAAAAATGAAAGTAGCGTTCATGCGTACGTACAACCTACCGTCTCCATGAACTAGGTTTTTCGTTTTTTATCTCCAAATGAAATGGAATTGTATAAAATGAATATTTACTGAATATATATGATATTTTAATCATAAATACTATTTTGTAAATTATTTACAAATCACTACATGGGATTTTTTTTTCAAACAAGTTCATTTTTGACTCATGTACCAAACATCGGCAAAAACGTCTGATATGAACTAAAATTATTAAACAATTATTATTACATTATACTATGTGATATGAAATGAATAATAATATCTAAAGGAAATACTTAGGCAATTATTAATTGACCAAAGTTTATTATTTAGGAATATAATGAAATGAACAAGACAAGTTGGACTTGAGGTAAGGGATCCTACTCCTCTCTTTCTTTTTAAGTACACTCTTTTATGTCATTCCTTTTAAAGCTCATCTTTCTTGTTATTGGGATGTTATTTTATATTAATCATATTGTAATATTTATGTTCATGTGATGAGAGATCCTATTCTCTCTCATAAATCCATTTTGGATGTTTTGAGTGGCGTCGTTAGGCTGCCGAATTTTTGTAAGAGATCTAACCTCTCTCTTTCTTTTTAAGAACACTCCTTTATGTCACTTCTTTTAAGCTCCTCTTTTTTATGTTAGGGGATTTTATTTTATATTCCTCTTTCTATAAAGTTTAAGTTAATATGATGAGATACCCTATTTGATCTCATCAATCCATTTTTGTAATATTTATGTGCCGTCGTTAGGCTGTCGAGTTTTCGTAAGGGATTTTTCATCTCACTTTTATTCCCGTGAGATTTATGCTACATTTTCCATAATTTCCTTTGAGTGGTGTATGTACTGCCCATTATTTTACTCATTGTGTAATATACTTTCTTTTATGAGTATTTACATCAATGTTTTATTGTCCTTCTTTCACGAGGTGTATGTTTTGAAAGATACCCATGTCGGTAAGGGATCCTTTCACCCTCCTCTTTTTAAAAGACTTCTTTTGTTGGGTCTTTTAATTTACATATTGTTATGTTGGGATATGTTCTCATATATCTTTATTGATGTAAATTTTATGCCCAATTGATGAGATACCCTTTTTTTATCTCTCATCAACTCATTTTGATGTGACGTCTTTAGGCTGTCAAGGGAACTGCTTAACCCCATTTTGATTTCTTTGGGTTCAACATGTAGTTTTTGAATATGTCATACTTTGAATATGTGTGAATGACCATTGATTATTTTAAACTTAATATCCACTTATATTTGGTGTATTCATTTGTCACACATAATTATGTAATTGATTTATCCTTAAACCAAGGATACCGTCTTTGTAAGGGACTTCGTCTCAATCTTATTTCATTGAGGCATATTCTGTTTTATACAAAACCTTCTTTTATATGGTGTATAAACCCCTTTGACTTTTACATTTATTCAAGAGGAATATTTTTTATACGAAGTGTTTATTAAACGACAAAAGGGAATGTTTTTGTTATACGTATACGGCGACAACGACTTCTCTGCCGCCATGACCATTATTTGAGTTTCGACTTCCTCTACAAGCCATACATTCTTTTTTAAAAGAAAAATAAATACCATGTTTTACTTTTCTTTTATTTTGGTATTGAAAATGGTTTTCATAATGATTTTATATCAATGTGTTTTATTGATATCTTTTGATTGAAAGATGGAAATGTTATGTTTCCTTTATGCATGTTTTATGTGATAAGATTATGTTATGGTTCTTGGGCATTGTTATGAAGACGGGTGGGTCTGTGATAAGCTAAGGGAGGGTGAGCCCGATATAGCTGTCTATTGCATTGGGTAACACGAAGGAGTGAAACGTTAAGGTTTCTCCGAAGAGATTTTGGGAATATACTGTGATGGGTATTCCAAACGTAACCAAGAGGGTTACTCCCTACGTAAGAATGTTATGAATGCCTCAAGTTACCTTTTATGTCTTATGATTTATATGATTTATTCATGATTTGATGAGGTATGTTAAAGTGCCTATGTTTTATGGGTAATGTATGATTTCATTCTTATGTATATATGAACTCATGTTTCCTTTCCATATTTTTATAAACCTTACTGAGCTTTTTATGCTCATCCCATGTTTTTGAATGAATTTCACAGGTCAAGGGAAAGGTACATGATGTTATGATAGTGTCAAGGATGTCTCAAGAAAGAATCCAAGTTTTATTTTAAATATTTTTCCATTGATGGGAAGAATGAATACTGTCTTTTATGTAGCCACTTTGTTTAAATGAGGATTGTAATGCAAGTTTCATGATCTAATTCTCTAAAACTCTAAACCTGAAAAGATCCTCAATGTGTAATCTTGTAATAACTCATGATTAAGTAAGGTTTAAGGCTGAGGCCTTATATTTTCCCTTTCAAAAGATATTATAATTACATTTATATCTCACTAGGTTAAGTAATATATAATTTCATAAGTGCAATATATTATTTATTTAATCACTATAAAACCCTATATTAAATATTAATAATAATAGTAATATTTATCAACATACTTTTAACAATAAAAATAAATTAATATTATCTAATAAAAAAATTCAATAATTAATATTTCTCACCAGACCATTAATCTCAGTATTTTTCCCTCATCATTATTTATTTTACCTTGATTAATGAATATTTATTTATTAAGTTAATATGAAAATATTATTCACTAATAAAAAATTAAATATTATTTTCACTAAATTTAACATATATATTTACAAAATATTAATATCATAATATATTCTAATAAATAACTGGTGATATAATACGTTCCTTCAAGAAAACATTTATAATATTTAAACCTATTGTGTAAATAATATTTATTCAACTTGATAAATAATATGTATTATTACTATTATTTAACTAAGATTTTGGATGCATGTAGTGTGCGACCCGCCATGCCTCCTTTTACGTGGCATTAGAAGAAGAAGCTTAATGTCCCATGATTGCATCAAAACATACCCCAAGGAACCCACAATGAAATAATTTAATGTCTCAATTACAAAAAATATCATACATATTCTTACTACATAATATAACCCCTTTATTATGATATATATAATTAGTTAGCATTCATGCAGATGCCATCTAACTATGTGCTCAATGCATATTTCATTCAATTCATGGAAATCAAAATTTCATATAAAAACCATTGACATTCATTTATTTCGAATATATCTTATAAATCCAAGGCCTTAAGATCTCTACTATCATTAATTAACATGTTAGAGAAATTATATATCTCATTTATCATTATTGCAATATTACTTATGTGAAAAAAGGTATCCTACCTCATTGTGAACATTTGTCCCATCTTTTATCAATACATAAATGTAAATATCTCATAATAATAACTAATAGTAATATTAATATCTAAGTATAAATTAAAAAAACTATATATTTGAAAATCTAATTACACATATAAATGTGTATTTCCTATGGAATGGTCTTCTTCCCATAAAATCTAATAGTGGACACTACCAAGGGAGTAAACCAAGTGACAATTAATCAAAAAAATTTCAGTCTCCACTCCTAATATCATATATATTTTATGTCCATCAAATGATATCATCTAGATATAAAGAAATTAATTAATAATAGTGGAATAATAATTTTGCTTTCTAATCATAATAAGTAGTTGTTGTGACCATTTAGTGTCAACTACAATTGGTTAATTATCACATACATTGTTACATATTATAAAATAAATGATGTGATAATATTTTTTAATATTTAAAACAATGAATAAAGGTTATCATAATGTAAAAAGAATTTTGTTCTAGTGGTCATACTCCAACACATCAAAATATTTTGGGAAATAAGGAAAATTAAGTGAATCAATCGTTTCCTATTTGGGACAAATCTGATTTTCTATACATAATTTATATAAAATGTATTATATTTTGAAAAAAATAATTTTAATTTTTTTATTAGACATATTTATGGTATTTTAAATCGATCATAAAGATATATTTATGTCACCTGGTTTTTATAATTATTCTTAATTTCTACATGGTTTTCATCTAAATATCTATTCAAAGAGACATTTTCTACATTCATTCAAAAATATCACATTTTCATTGTCTATATCCAACCCAATAATTTATTTTAAATTAATATATTATTTATTAAATTAAATTTCAATAATCAATTGATTTTAAATATTCTAATGACTTTTGAGTTAAAAATTATTCAAGGTTTAATTTCTTTTACTAAAAAATAATTATTCGCTAATAATAGAAATTAATTAACTATATTTTATCATTTTCTATCAGTTATTACCTATGTTGAAATTATTGGATTTCCACCATATTTATCCGATTAAATAATTCTTACACCAAATTATTCTTCACTGATGTATCATTTATTTTGTTATAATGCATTTTTGTTAACAATCATTACTATGTTTTAACGGGATTATCATTCCATATTGACGTCTTTATGTTCCAATGAATTTATCCATTCACTATTATAAAATAAAACTATTTTTATATACAATTATAAATTTCCAACAATGTATTCTTTTGTAAATAATAGTTTCATCATCAATTTAATATGTGGGATTCAAAATAATTCTAATTAAAAAATGTTACAATCATTTTCCCATCCTATAAAAATAATGATGTTATATAATACTCTCTAAATTTTATTTACAATAAATTTATTTATTTTTCATATATTAGTTAAATGTATTTAATTTTAAGAGTAAATGTTTGTAGTGTATTATAATATATCATTTTTGGTAAACATAATATTTTTCACATACTAATATTATTAAAGATTCATATAGTTGTAACTATTTCAAATTATTTTCACTTATAATTTATTATAACATTTATTTCATTTCATAGATTACTAAATTTCCAAAAAAAATTATTCATTGTTTCTTGATAAACAAATTACGAGTCATTTTCACCTATTATTTTAGGGAAATTGTTATCTTTTTTTTTTGAAATATTGTTCATTTTTCATATATATTTACAATACATGTATTATATTTCAGGAAATGATATTTTGATCAACCTTTATACGTTATTATTAAATGTGATTATTTAAAAATTTAGTGTTTTTATGTATTATTAATTCTTATATTCAAATTATGTTTTTTCAATTTTTATCAAACCCATTATTTTTCAATGGGTTTTTTATTAAATTATGAATATTTTTTTTATTAAAGTACTAAAAAATGAATGGGTTATAAAATTGGTGGGACATTTATCTCTCTAAAATTAATTTTATATATGATTAAACATGATGATATTGAATTAATATATGAAAATGTTTTCATGTAGATAGTCTAAAAAAGTGTTACTGTGATGGAGTTAATCTATCCTATCAAATTTATGTGGGAACATGTTAGTTATTATCTTAGTTTACTATGGTTTAGTGTGATGGTGATAAGCTTTATATAAATATTTATGCATGAAAAAGTTAGAGAGTCTCTTTGTTATCAAAGTACGATTATTTTGGAATTTATCTCTACTCAAAACATTACACAAGAAATGGATAGTAAGTATATTTGTTCCCAATGAGTGAGTTTAATTGTCTATATCAATATAGTAACAATTTCATGTAAAACGGTTAGTGTATGAATATGTTCCCAATGATAATAAGTTTTAATTCATTTATTTTTCCATATATTCAACTCATATATCATTCTATTCCTGGTGTTCCTGATTGTGAAATATTTTTAATGTGTCCATCAATGTTATGTCATTCTCTCAAGTATTTAGTTATTGATATATATATATATATATATTGAGTCATTCCATATTTTTTCTACTTAATTAATGTTCTTGTTTTGTTAATATAAAAAAATTACACGTTTTATTGTTATCAAATATGTTTATATAAAATTATATAATGATATTTTGTTCATTCTCGTGTTCTTTTTCTGGTTCTTAATAATACTAATTGGGTTAATTTTTCCCTTAGAAGTAACCATATCTCACCATTTTCTAATGATTTCATTCCACATGTTATGATGATAATTATAATATGATAAATATATTATAGGGGTTATTGGGGAATTTTTATTTTTTAAATTTCATAGGTTCTTTAAATATGGATTCTACATATCTAATCTCATTAATACTAATCATTTCAATATATTTGTGTAATTTTTAGTGATATGTGTCATTTAAATATTTATATTATTCTATTAATTATGTTATTCTAATTTTTGGATCCTATGAAGAACTATACAAGGGATGTAATTTTATATGGATTTCATATTTATCATTGAATATATATTTGATTATAATTTATTTTTGGATTATAAATATGATTTCCATAACCCAATAATTGAAATAGTATATTGGTAGATAGATTCTATACATGCCTAATGGAACATATAATTTTATTGTGGGAGAAAAATAATGATAATAAGAAGAAAATTCTCACAAGACATAATCAAGGAATAGTATAATAATTTGTAAATAATCATCATAACACATATTGTTTCATATATTTTTGAATATAAAATTAGTATGGGGTAAATGGTATTATAAAATATCAATGATATAAATGAGTGTGTGGATAATGATTCAAAATAATAAATTTTTAGTTTTTTCATGGATGAAGATTTTAAATTCAACCATATTGTTCCCATGACCCACATACATACTAGTGATCTCATACTCAATATCTTTATCCATTATATTTAAATATTTATTATTTCAGTCCGTCTCATTAACCATTTAGTTTGTGCATTTATATGCCTAGATCAAATATTCATTACATTAGAAACACTAAATAGTTACAGGTTAATTTGTTAGGACATTTTTCTCTTCAATTATTTTGGTTGAAAACATCCTATCTATTTGTTATTCATGTCTTTATGTATTTATATTCCTTACACGAATCATTGCCCCAATATGATGTAACAATTCCACCTTATAATTCTTCAAACGTTTTCAACATGTAGTTAGATAAATATTTACGTTATTTTTTACATATAACTATGTTTTTTAATTTTTTGTCAGTATATCCTTTATTGTAAGATTCTATGAGGTCTAAATAATCCATGATATCATTGAGATATATTTTTTAATATTTTACAATGTACCTTATAGTTAAATATTTTTATTTCCTTGGTCTTAATCAACTAATGAAATGATCTATCTTTTTTCATGCTTAATGCTAAAAATTGAAGATTACCATTACAGTCATGTGATGTTTTATTCATAGGTACAACAGGATGTATCCATATTTTCCATCACCTATAATAATTCACCCTAAATTTTTAAACACAAAATTTTTTGAAAATTATTATTGGAGAAATTTTTTGAAACACATCACATACAATAGTTTAAATTTCATAGTTATCATTCCTTTTTCACATTTTGAGTGTAAAACAATGATTTAACACCCCTTAAATATTATAATGAGTTGAAAAATTAAAATTTCAAAGTAATTTTGGCATAATAAATAACACATCATTTTTATTGATCCATTCCTCCGTAATTTTTGGATTAGATAACCCACAGATGGTGGGAAATTACATATAATTTACTCAATGATAAAAAGAAACTTCCTTTTCATGATTAGTACATTAATATGGTCAATTATATCATTAAACACATAATATGAATTTTTAATAATAACATCATGATTTTCTATTAAATCACTCATCCATTTTAGTTCCTCAATAGGGAAATCATTACCTTTCCTATCCCACTAATTCTGTAGTTTGTTTCTCCATGTTTTAGCCATTGTATAAATCCAAAAATTAATGTTTGAGTATTGAAAATTAATTTTGATGGACACCATTTATATGGTAATTAAAAATAAAACCATTGATGTCATAATATTGGGAACATTCCATTCAAATAATGTAAACATTGGTTCAAAAAACATCACTTTTATTAATACATCATGTTTTACATTCGTTAAATATATTTCCTAGTAACTATAATTTACTAAATCACACTATGAATCCATTATAGAATAACCAACCATAATATACTAAAAAAGTGAACTATTTTAAAGTAATAAAAATTATATTTTTCAATAAATTATACCCCTTAAAACTAGAGTATATGGATCTCTTAAGAATATCTATGTGAAATTATTACTATATAATAATTAAATTATATGTCATATAAAATTCTTATGATATGATATATTATAAAACATATTATACATAACATATCGTTTTACTAAAATAGATATAGAAACACATAAAATAAGGGTTTTGAGATTCTTTGAATGGGTAATAATAATAGATTTAAATCAAGTTATAATATCGATATATAATGAAGATCATCAGTGATAATAAGTAGATCAAGGGGTATGATAAAATTAAAAATTTATGTGACCATGATATTATAAAATCATAAAAAAATAAATTGTATATAATAAAATATTAATTGGGACACAAATATTTTTGGAAAATCATTAAAATAATTCATAGTTATGTTAAAACATTAAGCAGCAAATATGATCCATAATATAGGAACACAGAATCAACAAACATGGAAAATAGTAAAAAAAGGTATGCCAATATAAAATAATTACATATATTAAGGTTAACTATGAAAACATTCAAATCATACAAGACATGGTTTACAATCTATGTCCTATAACATAATTGACTAACGTAACCACCCATTTCCTATATCATTATATATATTTAGTTTTAGAGAATTAATAAATTAATTGGAGGGAAATATCTAAGACACCCACCAAATAATTATAATCTCCACATATGTTCTCAACATGATCTAACTCATATTTATAAACTACCCATATCAAAAAACCAACAATTATTAAGGAATGTGTTTAATGATAATTTCCACTAGTAAAAAATATATTATCAACAGAACGAAAGATTATTATTTCATAATATCAAATATCTAGTGATATATAATATTAAAAGGGTATTTATAAAGATGGGAACCAAATCTAAAAATAAAAAGAAAAATTATAATGATAATAATAATAAAAATACTATTACTATTTGTAAAAAGAATTATATTAAAATAAAATAAATTATAAACCAAATTTCATAAATAAAATAGGTTGAATTTTATTTTAAATTCAATTAAACAAACATGAAAAATATGATAGGAAGTATTGTAATTTGAAGGGATGAAAATGGATTGAGAATGTAACTATGAAAAAAATGATAAAAAAGGAGTTAAAATATCCATTCATAAGTTTTTATATGAATCTCCAAGTTAAGATAATCATTACATAAAAAATCATTAAAATAATTATAATTATAATTATAAATAATTATTAAAAAAATTTATATGGATGAAAATGATTTCATGCCAAAAAATTAATGATAAGTATGGTACCACTTACACCAATAATTTTTTTAGAATTATAATAAAATGGAAGAGTAAATGTTATGAATACATGTTAAACCAAAATGTATCAATAGTATAAGATTATATATAGTTTATTAGATGGAAATTAAATTAAATTACCCTAAATAGAATATAGAATATAGATAATGTATATGTAAATGTTAAATTAGATGTCATACCCATTCAATTAATCCAAACTCCCATGGAAGCACTATAACATTACGTATACAAATATTACCATTATATATATTTTCATTATAACCGTATTCATATATATTGAAATTTCTACTATTCAATTAGAATATTTTATTACAAATATATTAGATACTTATTGTTTATATTTATCATCAAATGATAGTAATTTTTATAATCTAATATAATTTATTATGTCCCAATGTCAATCCTAGTTCATAAAAAATGTATGATCAATGCAATTTATATAGTTGTATTTAGAGAAGAATCATGTAATTTTTTTTATTTTCATTCAACTTTTTGATGTCATGACATGGGGTGTGTTTGGGTGTTGTTTTTATGAATATTTGAGAAAATGAGTCTGTGTATAGTTGATGCACAGTTTGGGTATACCATGTATCCAGCCTATATAACTGAGTGAAACCAATGTAAAAGGATCACATGTCTTGTATATAGTTTGAAGAAATATGTTTTCAAATCCATGAATGCATGAGACCTCAAATAGTGAGGTCCAAACAGTCGGTTCATGGGTTCATATAACTGTGCTCCCATTCCAAGGAAACTATGAACACAGATTCTTTTCACATGAACGTTAGGATCAAAATCCTTAAAACCCTTGAAAAACATCTTATTCAACTATCGGTTAGGAAATGATTATTTTGGGGGATCCTAGATCGTTCCATAGGGGTTCTAAGGTATTCTAACAACTATGCATCAAGATTCAAATCCTGAATTAATGATATTCTCTTCTCTCTGTATGTGGATATCATCTTGATGCATATCCTATATATTACCATGATATTTTTGAATAGTTTATTCTATGATTATTTATATCTAAATCTAATAATTGAAATCTTGATCTAGGATGGTGGATCTGGATTGATATTGAAGAGATATTGATATCTTTGATCATGATTCATGGATTTAGGTCTTGAACTCATAACTACGTTGTATTGTGACTCAGAATTTTTGAATTTCCATTTAACAAATATCCATAAAAAAATTTCATAGGTTGTGTAAAATCTAATTCCCATTGTTATGTATTTTATTTTTATATGTAAATTTTTACAACTGGTTGCATTGTTTATCAATTTATTTTCTTTTACTGGGTTAATTAGGTAGACCAATTGATGTATCGATGAATTGTTGAATTAAATGATTAGTTGAGGAATTATTGATTAAACTATTGGGTGGAACTATTAGATATTTAATTTTGGAAATTTATTTCAAGATACATGGATTTAAATATAGATAACTAATCAGGTGATTAATCACGACATATCACGTCCATTACATTTATATTATTATCTATTAATTAATTATGTTCATTTGGAATATGATCTAGAGAATTAATTATGGTGTTTAATACTTCGAGTTTTTATTTTTAATGAGATAAAAAAATTTGGAAAATTATTTATTGGATATTAATTTCTATAATTTTTAATTGTGTATTTATTTAATTACATGGGATTGGGTAATTTATTTAATTGTTATGTTCACTAATGGATTTGATATAACTCACTAATTGATGGATTTTTATTGGAATTGACGTATATAATTAATTATGAATTAAATATGTATGGATGATTTGGAATAAGGTAATTCAAAATTTAGAAGTATACATTGGAACATGGTTATTATACTTCTGAGTTAATAGAATAGGAACATGGTAATTATATTTGGGAGGATGAATGGAAACATGGTCATCTTATTTATGAGTAAATAGAATGGGAAGATGGTAATTATGTTGAGGAGTATTTTTGGGATCATTTTTATATTACGAATGACTATTATATTGGTAAAATTGAAAATGTGGATTATAAATTAGAAACTAATGAATGAAATTAATGGATCACCAATATATGGCCTCACATGAAAATATTTCATCTCTGTTGTGAGTTGAATCAGGTACTGATATATCCTAGCACCTTTTAATAAATTGATCTCTAGAAATAAGTATTTATTAACATATTATATGACATAGGTAAATCATTGGGATTTGGAATGAGATACCGCTAGTGTTGGAGTATGAGACTCCTAGGGAACCTTATAGTTAATATAGTTAGATAAGAATAAACTTCAATGAAATAACTAGTAATTTTTTATCTGTACTTATTTCTTATAGAAATGCATATACTATTAATGACTAAAATATTTTTAGACTACAGGGGTGGTGTCTGACTATGTTGTACTCAAACCCTATTTGGGATGCCTGATTGGTACAAAAATTGATTATATTGTCAACAGACCAGATAAGGGAATGTTCCTTGTGATAGAATGTTGATTTCGAAAGGATCATTGATGAGGGCACATGATATTGTTTTAATTCTAATTAGGGAGTTGTTATGTCTTTATATTATGTTTCATTGTAGAATGTTGATACTTATATTTGCATAGAATGTTTTCCCTTTCAATTTAGAATTATATTTCTTATTTGGTTATCTTGGGACATGATTATTGTTCTAGTTATACATGCTTCCACATTGGTTTTTTTATTTTCAATGGTGTCTTACATTAATAAATAAGGGTATAGTCTCCCCCTGAATGACTTACCATACCCACGTTACTAGTCGTCACCTGCTAGAATACTGAGATGCACGCTTGAGGTCACATAGTGAACTGACTCACGGAAATGTTGCATGGAACCTAGGTCAGGATGTTAAAATTTTATATCAAAGTACCAATTTTCATTTTTGTTCATTTTTCATATAATTTCAGTATTGGTTGGCTGGAGTATAAGAGGATTCAAGGCTGTGTAATGATTTCATAAAAGTGTGTTACAAAACCATGTACAGGGGAAAACCCATATAGTTCAGGTGGGATTGTTGTTACTGTTATTTTCTATTACTGATGAATATTATTTCAATTTATGTGATGTACTTATGTTGGGTTGTTATTATTTTTTCTAATAATTTTTTTGTAATGAATTATTTCATAGAATGAAAAAATAGTTTACTTTTCATTCAATATTCTAGGCACTCATGCTTATTGTGAGGTGTATCATTTATGCATGGAGGAGAAAATGGGTATGTGTAAGTTATTTAACCTGAAATATTTCCCTTTTGTGATATCAAAATGAAATATGTTGCCAAACATGAATTGGAATAGGCGGTAAAAATGTTTTCATAATATAATAATTGGGGTTCAAAATGATAAATTTGATTATGAAAGTGTTTTTACACTTAATAACAGAAACCTAAGAGTATGATATATAATTTTAGTGATAGTGCCTTATTTTTTATCATGTGGTTATGTTGGGGGAGATTATTTGTTATTATTTCCTATTATGTATATTTTATAATGTTCTATTATGAGAGATTAGCTATATGTTTTGCATTATACAGTGTACTCCACCATGAATCTTATCGAGGGGATGAATAGGGACATGACTATGAATGATCTTCTAGTTAGTGAACTTGAAGAACCAATCATGCTAGCTGAATATGAAGGGGACATGTTTTGAAAGGTCTTCACTAACAAAATATAAGTCATAGAAACAACCACATGGAAGGTTGTGAAAAGTATGTATTAATGACAACTCATTTTTATTTGTGACACCCTTGATCTATTTCTAGATAGGGTGATCCTGAGGGAGATCATTTTTAGTTTTAGTCTATATAGATAATACATGAACATTTGGATTATATGGTTGAGAGGAGGTTCATGTTGGCTACTAACATTATATAGGGATCAACGAAGCAGTACTGGGACATTCTGGAGTGAACTGGGAACATTGATGGAATGTTATTAAAGGATACCATGGAGAGGATCATGGAGAATATTTATCCAGAGATGTTGAAACAAGATAAATCTTCTCAGATCATGAATCTAACATAGTAGATCATGTCACTGATGGACTATGTTAGATGCTAAAAATATTTTCAATGCTCTTCTCCATTTTTTTAGATATGAGTATCTTACGGAAATATGTTTTCATGATGTACTTAAGTATGGGATTACGTACAAGGTGAATATCTTCATACTAATGAACATTATGGAAGTGGTGGATCATGAAATCATATTTGAAGGGAATCAAAGGGGGTATTCTGGTTATCTATAGGTAGTTATTACTGAACCATTATGCAGTGTGACATCCGAGATTAAGAACCTGTTATGAAAAATTTATCCTAAGATGTGAGGTGTGGAATAGAAATACATGAGGGTTGGTAGGATAGGACCGTATTTGGGCTATATTTCATCATTTTGGAAGGTCGAGACAATATCAAATATAATATTACTGACCACCAGTAGGGTTTCAATCATGCAGCATAATGGGACATCTAATTAAATTCTATGAGTCCCAACGATAGACAAGTATAGATGTAGTAGCCCCACTAAGTCAATGTAGGTGAAGAGTATCATATATACCATATTGAGCTGAAATTTGGTGTTCTAACAGCCGAGGTTGTAGAGTGAGTGGATGTGGTGCTTTTGGGTTTCATCACCCCTGTATGTATAATGGTGCTGCTCTGGGGATTTGTAAAGAGCCATTAGAAAGAGCGGGTTCACAATTTCATACATTAGAACATGAACATGTGGATAGAAAGGCAGGACCATTGATAGTGAGAGGAACTATTCTACTAGCATATACATTGTATAGTGCCTTTTTTAGTATTTATGCCACTTATTCCATTATATTAACAAATATTTTTGATGGTAGGAGCTTGATGGTTGTGTTTCGGACTGGGTTAAGGAATATTGACACCCCAATGGGGGTCCAGTCTAGAGATATATCTCTACGAAAGGGATGTTCACTATTTTTTATTGTTACTAAAGGAGGGTGACCTTTCTGTCTCATAAATTTTACTTGTATATTCACCATGGAGGGTGGGATATCCCTACAGGCCAAGTATGAAAAATTACTCAGCAATGGGTAGATCTCAAACCCCAAATTTCAAATCTATTGTTAGATGATGGGGTTTTATTCATGATTTCCTTCCACTAGTAGTTAAACATTTTGAATAAATCATTCATAATGATATATCAGTGTTACCACATTAGAGGGATGTTCAATTGACCATTAATATCATGCTTGGATTTGATCTAATATCTATTCCACCGTACACAATAGAACAAATTGAGCTTCAAGAGCTATAGACTCATTTTTAAGAGATTAAGGATAATGGGTTTATCCATCCAATTAATTTTCCTTAGGGTTTACCTATTATGTTCGAAAAGAAGGATTATCGATGATCATGTATTTATGATGATGACTGAATGTTGAACAATATTATTGTGATGGAGTGATATACTCATCTGCATATCGATGAATAATTTTACCAATTTAAGGGATCTTTTGTTTTATCTCATATTGACTTGAGATCAGTGTACCATCATTTGATAGTACAGAATTATGTTAAACCAAGTACGATGATTAGATGAATGTGTGGAATTTATGAAATTTTCACAATGTCACGTGGTCTGAATAATGCATCAGGTGTGTTTATGATTTGATGAACAATATATTTCGTCTAAATCTAGAACAATTCAAGATGGTGTTTGTGGATGTTATCTTGGGGTAATACAAGATTCATGATGATCATGAACAATATCATGAAATACTACTCAGCACACAATGAAATCTTTGGTTATATGCAACGTTTTTCTATGTGTCAGTTTTTTATTGACTAGGAACACAACTTAGAGAACATCATCTTAGGTGAATGTGTGTTGGTGGAACCCGAAAAGGAAAAGGTGGTGGTGTCTTGGGATCAGCCTAAAACAGTTCTAGTTATCTAATATTTTTGGGATTAGATTATTATTAATAAAAATTTATAATAATCATTTCCCATTTTTGTATCAACACATTTGGTTTTGACCGAAAGGATAGTAATGTTTGAATGGCCCAAGGATTGTGACTGATATTTTCAGGCGTAGGATAATATCATAACATAGTAACCAATTTTCTATGTACATAATCCAGGTGAGGATTATATATTTTATAGTGATTCTTTTGGGATTAGACTATATGCTGTGTTGATATATATATATCGTATTGTGGAATTTGGTTCATAGTAGTTAAGGCCTCATGAATGTAATTACCATACGCATGACCTCGAGTCAGTAGCAGTGGTTTCTGCTCTAAATTGTTGGTGGTACTATCTTTTGGGAAAAAAATTAACGTTCCTATAGGTGACAACATCTTTATGTATTTATGCTAACCACATGTAATGATTATTCATAGGTGGATATTGATTGAGTATATGCAGTCTCTCAATTTTTTAACATGCATATACACCTGAGAACGGTAATAATGTAGATGGTTCTTTCATTAGTAAAAAACAAACTCAAATGAATCATGATTCGAGTGCATGGTAGATGATGATGAACATGATGCTTGAAATGCATGTAGTGGTTCAAGATAGTTAGGAACAGTTGACTCTAGATTCACATATAGTGGAGTTTTTGCTTCTAATATGGATCAGGGATAGACTATATGTTTATCTAGAATTTCTAGCCTTAATCATAATCATTTAATGTGAGGAGACATCATTAGACTGGTTAATTAATGATCATGAGATCATAAATATTAAGAATAATGTTGTGGTACCTACATTCATTTAAGAGGAGAAGTTAAAATTACTTCATGACTCGAAATGCATAGTTCATCCAGGTGAATTAAAAATTTACCATAACCAACAATGATAGTTCTTTTTGGACAGGTATGAATAGAAGATATTAGGGTTTGTGAAAAGTTGTTTCACCTGTAAGTCGGTGAAGGTGGGGCATCAATGGCCAAGATGTTTTCAATAATCATTTCCCATCCTAGAATGGATGTTCGATGATGTGACATTGGATTTCATGGTGGTTCTGGCATGATTAATAATAAGAATGATGTTATTTAGGTCATTTTGGAACGAATGACACTGTTATGAAAATTCCTTCCAAAAAGGGAAACCCATAAAAATAAAAATTTTAGAGAATTATATGATCGGGATATATTCTATCTATATAGTATACCATGGACTATGTTTTCACATCTCGATTCATGTTATACTTTAGTCTTCTAGATGGTCTTGTATAAAAGTTCTTGGCACCTACGTATAATTGAGTATGGATTTCCACACACAGATATATGTGTTGTTAGAACATACTATATATGTGCTTAAGGATATGATACGAGTAGGTTTGCATAATGTTGGTGGATTTTTGGAAAGGTTCATGGCTTTAGTGGAGATCTCTTATAACAAAAGTTATCAAGAAACCACACAGATGACAACATATGACGCTCTTTATGGTAAGACTTGTAGTTAACCAAAATGCTCGATTAGGGTGGGTGATTCAGTGTTTTTAGGACCCAGTCCCATGCATGATTCTTATGATAATGTACTGTTGATTCAAAAATTTATATTTATGGATCAGAGTTGTCAAAATTCATATTTTTATAGATGGAGTTGACCCCTAGAGTTTACATAGGGTGATCATGTGTTCCTTCAGGGGTCACCTTGGTTCGGTCACCATATGATATAGTGGTTGTGCATCTTAATGCACAATATTGTTGGACCATTTGAGAGAGTAGAGATAATTGGGTTAGTGGTGTACGGATTGCAACATTCACAATTATACAGTGCAATATATGATATATTTAATGTATCACAATTTATGCGGTATCACCCCGACCCATCTCATGTGATCGATGTAGGTGAGGATGAATTGAGATACATGCATCCTTCGAAGAGCATCTGATAAGCATGATGGATCATAGTGAGAAAGTGATGTGGGGACAGAACATGTAGATAATTCAAGTGTTATAGAAATATGAACGTCTTAAAGAGGATTCCTGTGAAAGGGAGGCAGACATGAAGGATCAATAGACTAATCTATTTGGATCAGAATCACTGTAGTGCTTGGAAGTGCAGATCAAGGAAGAGATGTTATAAGGGTGGGATATTGTAAGATCTCAACCTTTTCTGTAGTTTCCATGGGTGCAATTTCATGTAATTTTTTAATTTATTTTTCTAACATTGTTTTGTAATTATTCCTTATGGTGTGATTCGGTGGTGTTTTTACGAAATGTTGAGAAAATGGTTCTGTCCATAGTCGGAACACTTTTACAGAAAACACATTGTACGACCCTGCTAACAGTGTGAACCAGAGAAGAGAGTTTCACACAACAGGATAATGGTTTAAAAAACGTGCACCAATACCCAAAAAGCATGAAACCCTATATAGAGAGGACTTACCATTTGTAAAATTGTTTCATCCAACTATAAAACTCGGTTGAGGAAACAAAACACACATTTTCAGATAACCCACAATTTAGTTTTAAAATATCTCATACCCCCTAATACCCCCTATTCATCCATGTATTAAGACATGATGATTTTTGGTGATCCCATATCATTATAGATGAGTTCCAATTCCATCCATCCAGTGTTCATTAATATTCTAATTTCGAATCGAATATCCTCTATTCTCTAGGTAAATTGATCTCAACCTGATTCTTATCCTCTCTCTTTCATTGATCATTTGGAGGAGTTAATTCTCTATTTATTTATATTCAAACCTAATTGGTGGGATATAGATATAGTTTTGTAGATTTATATCGAGATTGAAAATATCATGACATATTTGTCCACGATAAATGGATATAGTTCTAGAACTCATATATACTTCATTGTGCTGCTCAGATTTTAATGTTTTCCATTGATCAAAGAATTTGTCAATGAATTGAGGCTGGTGGTCTAATATTTAATCCCCATAGTCATAGAATTATAAGTATATAACATATTTTAGAATTTATAGCATCCATTAGAAATTTATTTTCTAAAATTTGGTTCATTTGGATGACTGATTTATTTGTCAAATCATTGTTGAATTAAATGATTATTTTAGGAATTAATCATGATACTAATGAGAAGCCCTGATAGTTTTTAACATGGTAAATTTATTTAATGATTTAGTTATTGAAATCTAGTAAATTAATCTGGGGATTAATTATGAGATATCAAATTGGATATATTATGATAAGGAATTGTGAAATAACTAAATGATTTGAGATTATTATATAGATAATTAATTGTGCGAATAATTATGAAGAGATGAGATTTAAAATGAGATAATTACATATAGTAATTTACTTATGGTATGTGAATTGTTATATAAGTTAATTATATATTTAATTAATTAATGGTTATGACACGTTTAGTTACATATTGTGTCAACTAATTGATTTGAAGTATTTAAATAATTGATGGATAGTTAATAGAATTGATATAGATAACTAATTGTGAATTAATTATGTGTCAATGAATGGAAAAATTATCATTCTGAATTAATGATTATACATTGTATCATGGTTATTATACTTATAAGTAAAGAGAAAGGGAACATAGTCATTCAATTGTGGTGTAATAATAGTATTATGGTCATCGTACATATGAATAAAGTTGTTAGGAAAATGGACATTCAATTGAGAAGTAAGTTTGTTTTCATAGTCTTATAACTTATGTTTTTTGATATTGGAATCATTGAAAATGCGTCTTATAAATGATAATTTAGTGAATGGAATTCCTTGAACATTGATTTATGGACACACATGATAATATATGAACTCCAGTAAGAGTCAAATCAGCTACTGAGATGTCATAATAAATTTGAATTATTAGAGCTCCAACAATAAGCCAGTCTTAATGTATGATAGTACATAAGGAACAATTTGGGCTTTAACACAAGATGAATCTAGTATTGGGGGATGAGTCTCCTCGGAAACCTGGCAGAAAATATAGTTAGATAAGAATAATTGGTAAAGTAATAACTTGTTATTAGTGCATCATACACATTTCTTATAGGACAACATACACACACATAAACTGGAGTGGTTTTATACACCATTGATTTTGTCCTAAGGATTTGTACTCATACTTTATTTTGGATTCCAGATTGGTACAAGAAGATACTAAATTGTTTTAAGATAGGATAAGGGAAATGGACCTAGGATAAATTGTTGATTTTGGATAGATAATGGATTATGGTATCTGGCATGGTTTGGAACCCTCATTGGGAGTCATAGTGTCTTTATTTTCAACTTCATTGTAGACACATGATCCTTATATTGGAAGAACATGTTATCACTTTTAGTTCAGTATTGTATTTCATGTTTGGTTATCCTATTGGATGTGTGTTATTATAATTATATATTCTGTTATATTTTATCATTTATATTCACCAGTGTTTTACACTGATAAACGAGGTTATAGCCTCCCCTTGGATGACTTACGAGATCCCCGCTACTAGATTACAATCTCTAGAGTACAAGAATAATGCTTGAGGTAGTATAGAAAACTGCGTTGGGGAACTATTTACTAGCACCCAGGTCAGGATGTTATAGATAAAAATTTCATTATTAAAATATTATTAATGGTATTATAATAATTATTATTTAATTTTTGATGAAGTATAATTTTTTTTGAGTTATGGTTTCAGTATGGTAAATGATATTGGAATTCCTAATGTGCGTTTTCTTGTTAATGTAATGATAAATCATATTCATTTATGATGATATTTAATTTTTTTTCTTCCAAAATAGATCCATTTTATTCATATAAATTACTCAATAATATCATATATTTTTTGAGTATGTATTTCCACAATAAAAATTTTCACGTCAATAAAAAGTGTATATAATCATTCATTTATATCATAAAGCCAAAGAAAAATATATATTAGTTAATGAAAAAGTTTATAGTGTGATAATATAGTAAATAAATTTTTAGATAAGTATAATAATGTTAATAAAACTCATTAGAGTGGTGAATTATATTCTTAAATTGTCGAGATGAAAGGTTAATTGGAATCATTGTTGAAGAACTAGATAATTTGAGGAATTTAATCATTCTCTAAATGAGTTCTTTCATATGAAGGATTCTAGAATCCTTGTTGATACCAGAATTGATAAATTTTGTGAGAATAATATTTGAAATATTATTTGGTTAGGAATTTTAGAAAATATTTAATAAAAATTTGTTGTTGGATGATGCTAAATTAGGGGTCCATTTGTAGGCATGTTTGGGGGAGGATCTATAAATACCCATTCTTTAATGAGTAATGAATATGATTTGGCATAGAATATGGATTCAAATTATAGTAATAATGGATATGGTCTATTTATCTCAAAATTAAAATATTAATTTAAATATAAAAATTATTTTAAACATTAATCATTAATTTATTCATTTTTATCTCATTTTACCCTTACAATAATAACATAATGTTATTACATTAGTAAATTAGTCTCTTAAATAAATAAATTATATGTACTACCTAATATAAATTTAATTATAACAATAAATTATATCCATTAAATTTGATTATTTTTTTGAATATTTCAAATTGATATTATGAGTGAAATTATAATTTTTTCAAAAAATATATTTTGTAAAAAATAAATATTACATCAACAGGTGTTCGTATTCAAATTTTATTTCAATTAAAATTCATTGAATGGATGATAATTTACTTTATACACACAAAAAATTTAATATTATAAAAATAATTGTAAAAAATGATAGATTTCATATAAAATAAACGACAACAACATAAAATAAATTTTTAGAAAATAATCATATTCAACATTAATTGTTTTTGTTTTTATTTATAACCAATTAAAAATAAATTGGTTATTGTTAATTAATATTTACATAAAGGAATTAATTACATTTCATTATCTAATTATGATATATATTTCCTTTCAAATGAAAATCATATAAATATTTATAAAAAAGTTTAAAACATTAACTTTTTTAAATTGAAAGGTTAAATATTAAAACATATCATTCAAAATTAATTATTATATATTATTTGAATAATTTTATATATTCCATGTAATTGTTTTTCAAAAAACTTATACATTAAATGTAATAAATTGGATCACAATTTAACTGTAATAATCATATAAAAATAGTAAATATTATCAAGAAAATTAATATTTTTCATTTCTTATTTAATAATATATTTTTATTAATTGAATAACGATTATATTAATTTAAAATGTTATTTACATCTAATTATATAATAATCAATATAATAAATGTATGAATATCTACCTAATAACCCCAAATTAAAGACCATATATTAAGCATTCATGTATTCAAGGACAATAGAAAAATTATTTATATATAT
Organism: Viscum album; assembly: GCA_963277665.1. Lineage (NCBI taxonomy): Eukaryota > Viridiplantae > Streptophyta > Magnoliopsida > Santalales > Viscaceae > Viscum > Viscum album. The sequence continues at coordinate 857,663,165 of OY728152.1, read as the reverse complement.
ATATAAAAATAAAAGGATCATATTGCATTGTTATATATGACTATACATGATACACTAAAATTCAATCATCTTATTGTAATAATAAAATCTCAAAATGTTTAATATATTTCTATTTTTTATCATATTTCTATAGTTATAATCATTTATAAGATCATCATGGAAAATAATAAGATAATGACTTCAATTTCGTGGTCTTTTTTACATGCGGTTTTATTCCTCTTGTAATATTCATAATTAACTTCCTTATTGAATTCTCCAAATTAATTAATGTTAATTTTTTTAATAATTTTAAATAATCAATTCTGATGTGGTTCTTTTTATTTTATGGTTCCTATGAAAAAATCTACTAAAAATGTTAATGGAATAAAAATTTAGGTAGAACATGTCCCATGTTTCTTTGTTAAATCATGATTGGTTTGGAACATTGTAACCATATAATTTTTTTATATTGATTTAAATATAATATTTTTCTCACAATGTTCCATATATTATCATGCTATCAAATTTAAATTTATATAAAGGATTATAATGGCCAATTATTGAAATTATAATCATTTAGGATAAATAAAATACCATTTGGTTTACAATCCATGGATTGTAGAATTTTTACTTAAAATTTATTATTTTGTTGTGTATAGATTCAAATGATATTGAAACTATACAAAAATTTAATCATGTATTATTTTTCATATATTCACTAGTGGTCATCATAAAAACTCAACTCATCCGGTTTTAATACACTAGAAGAACAACTGAAAAAAGTCATATTAGAAAAAAAAATTTATTCCAATTCATTTATTTTATAGTAATTTCTAGAATAAAATAGATTATTTTTAATTTAAATATCCTCATATAAAAAAAATAACCATTTATTTTCAACACAAAATACATTGTATTAAGAAATTAAAATATTTGAATTTTTAATAACATCGAAATTATTTGTTTCAAATATGATATGAAGTCAATTTCATGTCAAATTAGACATAAAATATTAATGATATAATATTTTATATTATATATATATTTATCTATTTATTTTAGGATAGGATGGCATAATTTTTCTTAATTGAAATTTTATTTAATCAATTTTATATTTTACATTCTTGAATATATAGAATTGGAATTTATTATGAATTATATTTTCAATGATTTTAACACATGACATAATGTTTTTGAATATGAATATGTAACGTTAATAAAAATATGTATTTTTCATTACTAGTGATAGATGATGGATATACATAGATGGTTAAATCACAAATGAGTTCCATAATGGGTTGTTATTATTTTATATTTTTATTTCAACAATGGTTCAAATTATGGAAGGACTGAAATCCTTTTTTGAAAATTTGGAGTGAATATGTCTAATTTATGATTGATTATTTTATTATATCACTAAGAATTTTTTGTAAGATAAATATCATGTGAGGTATAAAAATTGAAAATATGTTCATATTAAAAATTATGTTTAATTAAATGAAATGTTTAGTATGGAGAGTTTGATTTATGATCAGAATACATTAAATTTATGAAGTAAAAACTTCTTTGTGTCCAATGAATGAGGATATGAATAAAATTATTCATTTTTCATCTATTAATCTAAATAATTATTTTTGATATGTTATAAAATTGGTGGATGATACATGTTCCCCAATATTCACAACTTGTGAATAATTAATGTGAATTTTGATATAAACATAATTATATGAATGGAAAAATATACTTCCTTTTAGAACTATTACAACAGAATGTTTCATTAAATTTTTAATCTACATGATTTCGGATGATGCTAGTACTCTATAAATTTTCCACATGAAATCAAAATTTATTAAAACATTAAGAAATTTTCAACTCCAATCCATGCATGATCTAATAGTATAAATTTAATTTTATGTAAAACATAATATTGAAAGAGATTAAATAGTGTTTCAGATTTTTATTTAATATTAAATATTTTAGAACATAATATTATGTACCAGAATTATGTATATGAAATTATAAATTATATATGATTTGCTAAAAAAATTATGTCATAATAAATGTAATGTAATATGAGATAGAATGAATAGGAAATAAATAATAATAAATATCAATTATCTCAACCCATTAATGGATTTTCCTAATAAAAAACATAATTGGATACATCTTAATTATTTATTTTATTGACAAAATTATAATTATTGATTTTCAAGTTACATATTTATAGATTAAAAAAAACATAAACCAAATAGAATAGGGAATGTCTTCATTCATATTGACACAAATATTCGATGGATATATATGAAGAATACAAATATTATTATGCATATATTGGAATATATACCCACGCCTCTAGGAAATGATATTTATATATTCATGTAATAATTAATAACTGTATATATTATAGTTATGAAATATGAGTTTGTAAGAATGCGATACATCAAGATAATTGTACATTAGGATACATGTATAATCATTATAGATATTTATAAATTTTAATTCTTATTTAATGATATAAGATGTTGTATAAATATGAAATTTTATTTCACTATTTTTAAGTAAAATACAATTTTGAAAATATTTATGAATTGATGTAATTTTAATTTTATAGGTCATTGGTGATTTATATAAACGGATTATACTTATATGAAAAAAAGAAAAAAAAAATTAAAATTGTGAAGATAAATAAGAAGAAAAACATTATATATAGAGGGCCATTATGCTTATATAAAATATTGATTTATATTTTTTTCATGGATAATGTTAATATAGTTCCATAAAATGAAAAATTTCCTATTTATTTTCTAATAAAACTTGAGAATACAATAAATTTTACATAGGTATGTCCTATTATTCATTAAGTTCATTTCTCCCAAACATAAGCATAATTTTAGTATGATATCACATTTATTGATTCCTTTATTTTAAATTGCTAGGATTGAGTGTCATAAAGAAATTATAAATATATAAATATGAGTTATTTATGACATGGAATTTTAGACAATATATATTTGTGTGTGTATGTGTGGTATATTTGACTATGCTTATTCTCCCAAATAACTTTTTCATTTTTCCTGAAACTTATTGTTTAATGTATCCCATAGAAATAATTATGTGTATTCTAAAATATTTTTTTAGGAAAAATAATCTATATTAATAAAAACATGTTAAGAGATTCGTTACTACTTATGGTTGACAAAGTAATAAAATTATTTTTTAAAAATAAATATGATCATAGGAATAAATTATAATACTTGTAAAGTCAATAAAAAAATAACATGCTATCATAGTTGTGAATTTATAGCTAAAATCTATACTTTAAATACATTATCATGATTTGTAATTAAAATCAAAATTAATATATATTAATCTAAATTAATGAGTTAATTATATAAATAAGAATTATAGAAATTATTTCTTGTGGATAATCACTCACGGTTATATTTTACTTACTAAAAATAATCCTTCTACACTCATGTGATTATGAAAATTAATTTTTTAATGATTAAAAATGTAATTTACATCCATATGACCAATTTTAACCATACATTATCAATATATAATTCAAAAATCATAATAATAAATAAATATGTTTTTTCATTTTGGATAAATCAAAAAATAAGCAGAATAATCAATATCACATTAATTAATTAATAATATCTACCAGGATGAGTTTTGTTTAATTTTAATCACAAATTTTAAATTATTTAGAAAATAACATAACAAATAATTTCAGTTTAAAAACGACATTATTGATTTTGGATATCAATATTTTTTAAAAAAAATTTAAAAATTTCTATATAAATCATTTTATATTTATTCTATAAACTATTGTGATTATAGAAACTCGTACTTAACATTTTTCAACCCAAAATAAAATATACATAAAATAAGAGAGAACTGAATTGAGAAAAATTTGAAATAGTTATTTAACAATATAAAACATATATGGTAGAATACAAATCAAACAAGGTATGAATGACATTATTATAAAATATATAACACTAAAGAAAAATTATATAAAATAATCTCTTTATATATGTATAGATATTATCATATACTCTAATCAAAATACTGTTGTGTCAACGAATGGTCATATGATAGTGGGACAGATTCCATTTGTGGAAACATGGGTGGACGATATAATTATTATATAACATAATAATACTTTTAAATATATATAAAACTTTAATAATATATTTATATTTGAAAATATCTCATATATTTCCAAATCCATCATAATCATATATTCATTAATGTTTTTTAAATTCTAATAAAAATCATTGTTTTTATTCATCTATCGTTATCCACATGTAAATAGAGAGATATTATTATTTTCCACAAAATATTTGATATTCTATTTCATCAAAATGACTATATTAAATATTACTACAATATTATAGGAATGTTTAGATTATAAATATTTGGGAATATATGATATATAACCATACCACATATAATTGTTACAATTTAAAAACCCTATAAAAACTAAAATGGTTATCAATACATCAATGAATATTATATTAACATGTTATTATACTAAAATCCCAATAAAATCACAAATAATGTGTGGAAGAATTTAACGCACACATTTTAGAAAACCCAAAAATTTAAATTCCCATCAATCCTTCAATCAATTACCTTTACTAAAATATAGAAATGATGGCATATTTCATGTCAAAATGGCACGAAACCCCCTCCCCCTCATACAATGATTTAAACTGAATTTAATGTTTTATAAAATATGTCATTTAAATATCTAATCTAAATACAATTAAATAAATTTTTACATTCTAACAATGATCTAAATATCTTATCATGGATAATATCCTCATGTATCCCCATATAAAATCAATATATTTCCCATTTATCAAGAAAAAATCAATGAAATTTTCATTATATAACTTAAATTAAAATTTTATTTTATTGGAAATGTTTTGCTGCAAAGGGATGAATTATATAATGAACCTCACATAGTTGAATACTCCATATATTCCTTGTGTGGGATCCTCATGCAATTATTATTAGGAAATTATTTTGTTACATATCCATTGTAAAAAATATAGTCTTATGTAAGATTATACAAAATGTTGTTTAGATGCATTGGTAAATATCTAGTTATTCCATCTAATATATCTCTTTTCCTAGAATGATGTTCCAAATCATCCACTACATCATTCATATTCATGGATTCCAGTTCCACTGTGAATTAATGTTGTTATGAAATTTTTCAAATTGCTAGTGCCTCAACTCATTCTATTACAGTAATAATATTACATAAACAATGTTTATTAATATATTATTTCACCATGCATCCACATTTAATGGTTGGGACCAATGACATTTATAATATTGGGTACGCATGAATATATACAAGAACATGATGGCTGATTTTTTAAAATAAATTCTTAACATTAATTTTTGCAAGATACATGCATTTTGGAATAGATAATTCATTTTTATTCAAAAATAAATCAATATTAATCCATTAATACACGATAGTTATTATATTCATCATGTTATTGTATATAAAATTATATATAGCTCTATATAAATATACTAATGTAGTGTTGTTATCATTTCTGGAATGATTTCTGCTAATTTTATTTAACAAAAAATAAATCTATACTAAATCATCCTCAATGTTCACACTACATTAAAGAATAAAAAATATGTGTAATTATATTTTATTGCATCTTATAATCAATGAAATTTTTTATATATATTTAAATATTTCAATTATCAAATTTCCTATCACATGAACATTTTCTCATGCACCCAGAAAATCCCAACATCAAATAGAATAAAAAAATTATGAATAAATTGTTTTTTAAAATATAAATTAAATTTAATAATTTATATTTTCAAAATTATGTAGCTTTTTCTCTCAAATTTATTCCAATCATGCCTCATGTGTGATTATTATTTACCACATCACTCATATTACAATAATTACATTTGACGATTATTTATTATCCGGAAAATTCCTGACTTCCTTACTCGAAATGAAAAAAACTCATCACATGAAATAATTTAAGTATAGTTATTCGACACCTCAGTTATATGTACTACATCCATAGGTTTTCTTATTGGATAAATTAAAACATATATATCAAATAAAAAAATATAGATAGATATTTAAAGGTTTAATTTATCTACTATTGTAGGTGCATTGTAAGCAAAAAAAATAATATTCCAATGATGATTAAGTGATATGATTTCTTAAAATATATTACATGATATTAAATTAATATCAATGAAAAAATCATATCTTTCTTCTCATTAAAATTATCAACAATTTTCCAAACACTATTTTACATCTTATAGGATCACAATATCATCATACTATATTCTTATAATATTCTCCCCATTTTTTTTAAATTTTTCAATGTTGTATCTTTATTTTTTTAATCCCATACCCTTAATAGTTATTGAAATAAAAATTTATAACCATGGATGTGAATCTATTCAAGCTCCTAAATATTTTTAGTCAATCTATTTCAAATAATAACTATAATATTGAATAGAAGAGTCAGAGAGTGGACCAATTAACAACAAATAACTGATAAACAATTACATACTCATTTCACCTATTATTTTTAAAAATCATATATTATCATTGAATCAAAATAAAAAGTGATCCACATTATTATAGAATTGTGAGATAAATTCCCACTATCTATGTTTTTCCCAAGCATTCATATCGAACCACAAAATCATTTAATAACCCTTTTAATGATATAAAACAACATCAAAATATTCCAAAATATAAGGGTAGGCTGGGTAAATGGAATTATATTGTGGCTTCCAATAAGTAAATTCATTTTATCCTTTGGTTTGTTCATGTATAAATTAGTTAGTGGGTTTCATGATGAAATTTTTTAAAACACTACACAATAAGTGGAATCAATCCTATTAATATGGTTAAAATTATTCATGTTTCATTAAAATTAGTAATCATGTAACATTAGTGATATATTTCAAAAAAAATATATGAAGAATTAATGTACAATAAATAACACATTAAATTAGGTTTATAGTGCATCTAAATAATTTTAATTTCTGGTAATGTCTAGTAATGTATGGGAATAAAATAAATATGTATTTTTCTAATTGAGAACATTAATGAATATTTTAAATTCATTAATCATATCAGGAATCATCTTTATAAAAACTCAAAATTGGAAAAAGAATAAAATTATCAACACCTATTATAGATAAGTTTGTTTTTTTCATTAAAATAAATAAATATATTATCATGAGTGAAATTACTTCATTGAAATGATGATTTTTCCAAGATAATATTACGGATATAAAAAATGAGTAAAAAGGATCCCTCTCACATACATAAAAAAATATTCTAAACTTTTAAAACATATATAAATATGTGAGTTAATTTTTTTATCTTAAATGCAACAAATTTACAACATTAAATCATTACAAATGAGTATAATTATTCCATTGATTAGGTTTATTCTATCGTAAATCATTTATAAAATAAATTATAAATATTTAATTTAACGTATTATATTTTTTATTTTATGAATTTCTTATAGAACTGAAATAATAACATAATAATGAGTGATTCTAAAATGATTTGTTAAATAATTATCAAAAATAAGTTTTTTTTTGTAAATGGATCACCCCATTAATGTCATCAAATTTTTTATAAATGGGACTTTAATATTTTAATTCTTTAAAATATAAATGTAATTAACAAAATTTATTAAAAGGTATAAAATTAGGGACCAAATAAAATTATAATGGGTGATTAGGATACCCAATGACTACTTAGTATACTCCTTGACCTCCCCTTATCCAAATATGTAATCATCAATTTTATAAATCCTATAATAGGGGTGACAATTATTCATGATTTTTTTGACTACTACATGGATATATTCTCATCTTTGGGGTTAGTGGTATTATTAGCTTGTGGGGATGTGAAAATCACTATATTTGTAGTAAAAAGATCTCTTTGATTGGTCAAGGCATTTTATAACCCCATGGAAGTGGGAGGGTAATTCTATATATTAGGGTAGGATACAGTATCAACATCAAATGTAGTATATTTAATCTAATATGTTTTTTCCCATATTAAACATAAAACTGAAATCAATTATTGATGTCTCTATTTTAGAGGAAACATTAATTTTTCTAAAAACATTTACTGTGGTTTCCTTATCATTTTCCTCTATGGTAAGCTTCTCCCTAGTCAATAGGAAATATGTATGTCATTTTTTAGAATAATGGACAATATTAAAGGTGTTTCCTCAAGAAAAGTTCCCTATAATTTCATTTTGTAATTTAAAAATATTATCTTTCATGGGAATACCTCGTCTATAAGGCCATTTAATAGTTCAATCATGTTCATGAAATAATTGTATTACCGATAATTGGGTTTCATATATTAAATACAAGGTGTTATATAATTTGACGTGTATATAAATGGATATGATGAGTAAAATACTAATATTGTATGTTGAGTCCAGATGAAACCAATATAGGTGAGTCGAATGATTGAGACATGAGCCTTTGGATTACAAAATGTATTTACAAAATGTTAAATCATTGGTGAATTACTAAATTTATAACAATGTAAAATTATTTCATTTTCTAGTTCCATGAAATTTCAAAACCATATTATTATTATGCATACATTGTGGGATACTATTTCATGATAATAAATATCATCCTGAATATTTTACATAGTTAAAATTATTAATTAGATTGGAAATGACTTTCTATGTACACTTTTTAGTTTAATTATATTATAGGGAAACTAAATAAAATCAATTTGATTCCTAATAAAATTGCAATATGGTTTAGGATCCCACATTATGATCTCTTAAGGAAGACCCATTTTGGTAATTCTATGAGATTTTTCTGTATTTTGGTATTATAAATGTGTAATATTTAGTGATCATTTATTTTTTTATTGTTAATTGTAACATGATCAACCTTAGGCACAATGAATAGTAAAAGTTTTGTAATGCCACCAATTTATTGGATCATTGATTATAATGCCCAATTATTGAGGACCTAGATGGTTCGGTATAAGGAAATATATCTAATTTAATGGGTAAAATCATTGAGAAATTATTTTTTCTCTACACTAGGGATAGATAAATATTTTTAATGTATACTAAAATCTCAAATTTCATCTATATGACCCATTTTTGTGTGATGCTCATGGGTGTGGTTTTGAAATATAGAATCTCCTTCCATATGTTTTTCATTATATAAACATTCAAGTTGAAATATTTAATTATGAAACTATTCATATTTTGAAAAATATAATATATAAATATTGAGGATACTCCAAGAGATTTCTATATGATCTTGTATCCCTTATTGAAATTTTTTAATGTTTCTCTAATATCCACAAGGAAATTTTTTTTTACTTCAATATCATTTATATAATATATTAGAGATGGTTGATGAGATGAAAAATTTATTTCTATAAGATCACCTCAGTGTCCCTATGATTATATTGGCCACAATTTCATTCATAAATAAATAACACAATGAAAAAATTATATATAAAGAATTTAAACATTGGTTTCCACTTAATAATATGTTTAGTTACTTTTGAACAATTTCTGTACCCAATAATATTCATGAGATGTTATGATATTTTCCCAATCCATTTTCTAATTTATATAAATTCATGTTGTGGTGTGTTTTCACCTATAAAGATGATTCAATATTTCATGAAATTTATATAGAACCACAATGTAATTTTCTTAACAAAATGGAATGACCCAATCCAATTGACATTCATTTACTTGGAAAAAATAAAAGCATGTGTCAATAATTTATTCCTTTTCCATGAGATAAAAATATCTCCCTTAGATATGGTATAAAAATAATTCATGTTTATATTCATGTAAATGGGAACATTATTTTATGAAATGATTCATATCTCTTCTTACTCATCAAGATCAAATAATAGCTTAATTCAATATTCTTATTCCATAATATTGAAATCATTGACCACCTAATAATACTTTTGATAGATATCCACTAGAATGTGTAATGGTTCTTATACACCGACCAGAATGTACACATTACCGGTATTTTTTGGAAGGTACCTCAATATTTCTATAATGAATCATCATTTGTTCCCAACATATCCTTTTATATTTCATTTTGGGATATCTCAAAGATTCCCTTAAATTCCCATTAATACGACTATAATTATCCAATATTTTATGATGATATAGAATTCCAATATTGATCCCAGCCCAATATAACCTCAAAAATCACCATAAATTTTGTTATTAATCTGTGCCAATGATTTCTCATCCATATTTTTTCTACACCACTCCATGAAATTTTATTATTTATAAAAACCAATGCAATAATTTTTTTTCGATATTTTTGATTTTCTTCAAATCATATTGAAGAATAATTAAAAAAACAAATATTGTATGTTTTCTCAAAATATTATACAAATGTAGCCATGAATTATATCCCTCATCCTTCTAAAAATCAGCCTTTATAATGGTTGGTTGTAGAATCTCGTCTCTAATCCCAAATCATATTTTACATGATTTAGTCATGCTTTAATATCATGAAAATAAATGTAAACTTGCTTATATATTTTATAATGATATGGTTATATCGTATGGGTGTTTGTTGAGGAGAATAATTTCATATTATTCATAATAATATCCAATGACTTATATGGGAATTAGTACAGTAAAGTTAATTTTTCAAATCTTCTTCCACCCTGGTTAACATTTTGAGTAGGGTTTTAATGTATCATTAAGAATGTAAAAGCGTGAATGTTTAAATATACCCATAGTCTTATTAACCATTATGACAATATAATATATAATATTTTGTAATGTAATTTCCAAATGAATTCATTGTGGCATTAAAATCATTAAGTGTACTATAAAATGTGTCCAAATCCACTATGGTGGGTTATATGTATGAGTACCACATCTCTTCATGATTTTATGTTCAAATTTATGTTCTCTTTCTCCTCCACCCATTACTAATGTGAGATGATAACATGTAAATGATTTTTGTAAGATCATTCCCTCATGATGGGAGATTATTATAGTCTATTGAATAAAAATTCATGTGATGATACCTAAATATCATCCTTATAATTATCATCATTCATTGGTAATAGATAGAAATATTAACTCATTATTGTATGTTTGACACATATAGATTTTCTATTTTATTCCTAGAATGATTTACAATCATCTGTGGTAGATTATTGTTTCATTTGATCCTAATTTTATCCACTATGATAAATATATTTCATTTGATTCTTAGTAACTAAATTATGGTGTCAAATAATTTTAAAATGATTTAAATCATGATTTTTATATAAAATTAATTTTTCATGTAATATAAAAATTATGGATTATAAAGGAATGTTGATATTTTGAATCCCACTATTTATAGCTTGGGGAGTATAATATAAGAATGGTCACTCCCACAATTGCGATAAATGATATATATTACCCAGTCACTATGTTACAAATGGTATGAAATTATAATAGTCATTTAAGATTATAAAATATTCAAATGATTGTAAATACTAATGGGATCCTATCATAAGGCATATCTTCTATGAATTTTGGATGTGGTGGATCATTACTACATAGGTTATGTCTTTGGTTGTAAAATTTTACCCATAATGATATTCATAAGGAAGAACAAAATCATAGGTTAATTAAAATATTTGTCTTATCCAAATATATACTCACCATCCATGCTCACTTATTCATATGTATGATTTAATTGAAAATATTAATATAATGAATATATTAAAGAGATGATTTAATGATACAAAACCTTAATCATATGTTGTGATTGTAGGACATTGTAAATAATATTTATATATCCACCCCAAAAAATTATAAGAAAAATCATTCCATCAAAAAACGTAATGGATAGTACTTATGTTTTTACAATATCATAGACCTATATATATAATCCTATATATGGTGAAAATAATATGTAAATATAAAATAATATGTTTCATTAATTTCAATACGTTCGAATGTATGATTAATTATTATTATTCGTATATGAATGAATTTTTTGGTAAATTAATCAATTATAAAATATTTACTATTTTTTATTAAATCTTTATATAATATGTTGTAATTAAATATCCTATAATGTTAATCAAAAAAATTTAAATAACTTTTAAATTATATGAAATGACTTATAAATTATATATAAACTTCTAATGCTAGACTAACTTGGTAATTTATAAAAAAATTATAAATTAAAAAATAATGCACTAATATAACACATTTTTAATATATAATAATCAAATTATTTTAATTATAATATATGAATTGTTCATATAAATGGATTTTTTGGGAAATAATTAAAAATATATCAAATATTGATGTAATTTCTTATTAGCTAATTACTTAAATAATATTAAATATCAGATAATTTGGGTTTGTAAATTATTTAAATAATTGATTTCAAATATAAAATTTCTCTACTTCATATATTGAAATATATTTACAATAAATTACATATAATTAATATTATGAATTAATACATATTGATTGTTTATATTCCATCAAATTCTGAATGGATATAATTCATGATAAATTATATCATTTATATAATTCTATAATTTTTAATATATTCCAAAATATATTATCCCATGATTAAATATTTGAATTATAAATATGTTTATTTTATTCCACGTTTCATAATTGATAGTAATAAGTTGTTTACAATATTAGAATACTCCAACATTTTTTGTAAAAAAAAACAAGGTTTTTAAATTATCATACCTGAATTTAGAAAGTAATGTTACATTTTAAATAAAACATTTAGTTTTCATCTACATTTCATTTTATTTCACAATTTTATGATCCAGAATTAATATTTTAATTATAATTTATAAATATTTGGCAATGAAATTTATTTGGAATTCCCTTTTTTCATGAGAAAATTATCCTTTGGTAATGGGATATTTTTTTGGACTAATAACTATTATAGATTATTATAATTTATTATATTAATGTAGGGGTTATATATTTGTTTTTTTATAGATTAATATTTTGTGTAATATTGATTTTAGATAATTGTAATCCATTTCACAAAATGGATTGATGTATTTTATTCAAAGGCCTATATTTGATTTGTATGTATATAGATAGATCATAATGATGACCGGTAATAAAATAAATGAATTGGGTAATTATTTTCAAATCAATATTTGATGAACATATTGAATAATATAAAAAATAACACTCAAAAAACGAGTTATTTATTCTATTATTTAATAATCATAATGGGTATATCAAAAGATACGACAATGAAAAATAACACCCTTAAAAATAATAATCAGTAGATTCCATCGGAATATGAACATATCAATACCTTAATCATATATATTGAATGTTTATGTAAAATGTAAGTTCCCATATATTATCTTGTGTATCAAAAAGAAGGAATTTTTTATCCTAATGTGATCAAGTTACCATTGTTTATAATAGCCTAAAAAACACATTCCTCAATCCTGTACTGAAATCCATAACACTACATATCTGGGTTAAATGCAGATAATTGTGAACCAAGGTTTTTTTCATTAAAACCAAACATTATCAAATGGAAAACTCGAATATCATATAGTCTAGGGGACCCTATAGGATTACTGATTTATAAAATCATGATAAAATCATACCTAAACAATTCACATAAACATAGTCATGAAAAAAACGAGTTCATAAAGTTGAAAATCATCTCTCCTAACACTAATATGTTCATATTATACATTAGGTCATCTACATAATCCTTATTGTATAATATTTTTACATAATTTTTTAAAAAACATTCTTTAAATCCAACGGAAAAAGAATCATAATAAGGGTGAGATCAAAATCATTATATGGTTGAACAGAGGATTTAAAAATTAAATTATCATCAATGAGTATAATAGTTCATAATTATATGATGACAAAATAAATTATCATTATTTAAACATAAATTATTGTAATCCCATTAAAACTTATATCATAAAATATTAACATATGTTAATGGATATATTCATTATAAGTATTATTCATGTGGCATGTGATATATGTCTTGGTCATTAGAAAAGTTATAGACCCATAGCCTGATTAAAGTAATTATATTTTTTACCTTGGAACATCATCTCATTAAAAACATAAATACCCATTATATCATGGAAGAACTGTATGACCACCTTTATATATAACTATCTATAGAAAATGATCATTACCCAATTATTTAGAACCATATTTGGGCGCACACATTATATATGATATATCAGGAACACATAGAACTATCTAGGCACACTATTTATTAATAATGTCCAAGAATCAAATACATAGATAATTCAATAAAAATAATTTGAAATAGACATTATTCTTTTAAAATCATTACAATCCCATGAAATGGAAACAAATTACATAACAATCTCTTTGAAACATGATTTACCCATAGGCACGAAAGGGGATCCATAAAAATCACATTAAATCATGAGTAAGCCTTGGAAATGTAATTGTTCAAATAACAATACGTTTTAGTCCTATGCTACCAAAAGATGATAAATAGGTTAAATAACCATATTCTTGAAACAGGTGTAACCCATGAAAACAAAATTGGTAAAATAACTATCTCTTTAGGATATAGTCAACCAATAGAAAATAAAAAAATTTCGTGAAAATATCTTTTGGACATAATCATCTCAAGGAAGAGAAATGGGTTTCAAAACAATCACATGAGGACATAATTAACTCATGAAAAAGAAAAAAATTTATCTAAAATATTATTTGAACATAATCAATAGATGAGAAAAAATGGTTTCACAACAATCTATTTAGGCCATAATGAACTCGTGGAATAGAATGGAATTAATTGGAAATAATCAAGCCATTTAAATGAAATTTGTTTCAAAATAATATCATTACGTCAAAATAATATTATTGAAAGTAATAAGGTATCAAAATAATCTTCTTTGGTTATAATCAACCCATAGAAAATAAATGGCTTTTAAGAAATTTAATCTATCAAGGGAATGATTTTGGATGGTATAAATAAAATATAAACCTTCTGTAGGATATATAAAATTAAGGGTTTTTGTGATAATCAATTGAAATGACCATAAAATATAATTAAAAACATTAGAGACAAAAATAGGCATTAAATATTCCAAAGCATCATATTCCACTTTAAAATATTTGAATCACTGACCAAATAATGTGAATATGAGAAAATGAAACATAGAATTGCAATATAATAAGTATATTCATGATATACCACGTCAAATAGGATCTATTTTCAACATATAAAATATATGCATGTTTAACATTACAAATGTAACAAAGAAGAAAAATTGTGACAACAACCCATAACAGCTTTGGAATGGAGGAAACCATAAACCCTATGAAAGAAATTTTTTTACATTAAACATTTAATAAGATAATAAATACGATGATTCAATTTATAAAATTTAAATGTGGATGTAAATACATATTATAAAATAATAATGAAACATAACATCATATAATACCTCCATGAATGGGAAACTACTAGAAACCCATTTTATCCCATTAGAGCTATACCCACATTTCTTCTTACCCATGGGTATATAATTCTTAACCAATTTTTTTTAATAAAATTGGTATTGATATTAAAATATGGTGGATTTCTCGGCCTCCTCCCATCATAATTCACTCCCCTCCTCATTTGAACCCTGATTACTCCCTCACGACAACTTCTGTCCACCCTCATATTAGTTGATTTTGGATACCTCCCTCTCCCTATCAACCATATTTTGTGTCCACCTCCCTTACTCATCTATTATCTTCCTCTGCTGTTCTACTCACATAAAAATGGAAAACACTATGAATATTCATCTTCTATTTGTGGAAACTATTTTTTTCGGATTTTCAGAAGTAATATTTATTGGCGTCATCTTATTTTTTCTCATTTCTTCATCTATTTCCATGGGATTGAGCATATTTTATAATTATATTTTCATTTATAAGATTTGTTTTACATATTTGTGGATTATTTAAATTTTAATTTATTTTAACCAAAATTTTTTATTATTTATAAATTTTGGAACATTACATAGACAAGATTTTCCATTTTAGTTTATATATATTATGTTATTCATTTTGAAAATGGGTCCTTATCCTTGGTTATTATCTAAATTAGGTTTTGTTAGAAGATTTTTTATTTTAATGATTTACTATATGAATATATATGGGTTAATATGGTAATATTTTTTATTATGTATGGAATATAAATTAATAAATTTTGATAAATTCTATCGAGTGTCCAACATGACACTATAGGTGTTGATACATTAGTAATTATTATTATTTTGAAATATCACCAGTTTTCTCCTAATAAGTTGTCGAGCATACAAATTAAAACCAAAATCTAATCGTCATTATATACTATAATCCTAAACCCCAACCAAAATATCAATCTTAAACACTTGTACCTATAAACAACAAATCATATATAAACAACCCCCAAATTCAATCCTTAAACTATGGAATAAAAATAACCCATAAAATACATCAAAAATCCTAAACACATGAACTCT
This sequence comes from Viscum album, assembly GCA_963277665.1. Classification (NCBI taxonomy): domain Eukaryota; kingdom Viridiplantae; phylum Streptophyta; class Magnoliopsida; order Santalales; family Viscaceae; genus Viscum; species Viscum album. Next base: position 857,646,604 of record OY728152.1, on the reverse strand, counting down.
ATAACTTAAAACCTAACACCCAACCTTATAACTAAACCAGTATATAATACATAATAACTATCACATAAAATCAATCCTAAAAACCAAATCTACTAGACCATAACACCAAAACCCTATCCTTAAAAATAACCCAACAACCTCACAATAACTATAACATTTAATCTAAAATTATAATCCACCCAAAAAATTTTATATTAACCAATTATATTTACATTATCCCTAAAACCAATCTAAAATAAAAATCCTTTAAACTAAAATTCATTAAAACATAACCCATAATCATAAAACTATACCTTTCAGCCACCCCTAAATTTTATCCTTATGGCATGAATTATTTTCATATTATTTTATTTTTTAGAAACTAGATTACATTAATGACTTTAAAATTAAAATTTGATGTAATTAATTAATTAATTATAGTTTAAATTATTTATGTCAGTATAAAGTTTTTCCTTTTAATAGAATGGATATAATCTAGATCATACTAATCATATTTACAACTACTTTCAATTGATTTTTTTTTTTAGTTTTATAAATTTAAATTCCTTTAGATGGACGTGTCATATAGTCTCCATGATATAAATGTATTAGAAGTCCATGGTTATCTAGAACAAAATTAGCTACCATACAATAAAATATATATTTCAAGCAAACTATTTTTTTGAATAATCATGGGCGGACGCGACAATATTCTACTATTCATGAATAAATAGAAATAAGTGGTTTGGATAATTTGATATTTTATTGGTTTCTATTTTTGCATCATAATGAGATAGACAATATTCAAATTGAGAAATATAATGAATAAAATAAAAATGAGGAAATTTCTGAAGACGTTTATGTTGAGAGAGTGAAAAATTTAATCGATGACGCCAGAACTCAAGCATATCTACACTATACTAAAAGACTACTACTGAATTTTTAATGTGGAAATATCACGTAAATCTCATGTATATAATTTATAACAACTCCATTGATTGTACTATTAGCTTATTAATTTAATTTCATTTGAATGGTGTTGATATTTAATTATATAATTATAAGGCATGGATGTTAATTAAGTAGTTTCGATTTTGTACAAATAATGTTCATGAATGTCCAAATGATTGTAGTATATATTTTGATGAAATAACTGACTGTAATGATAGTATGGAGTGTATAAGGTCTCAATGGATGGAAAATTCATACAGAACACCATCTCATGTGACAGAAAAAATAATGTGGCACATATAATTTATTCCCAAACATGTAATTATATTCATGCCTGCAACAATCACATCAAATATGGGATGAAATGATGCTATATTAATTTATGATAATCATGAGTTAGTTCATCCAAAATATGGATTATCATTGAGGTAATTTGATGTTCAACACCCTTATTTTAAAAATGAGTTGCATAATGTGATGATGGTTTTATCCTATGATATTTTTATTCTATGTTGTTAAATGATTTTTTCTCATAAATTGGTCTATGTTTTAATTATTTATTTTAATCTTCCTCTGTTGATGTCTATGAAAAAACATTTAAATTTAATGATAATAATTATATTTGTGCAATTTAATTATAGTAATGATATCTACATATACATTCATCTATTAATAAGTTATTTGAAGTAACATTGGGATATAGGTGTGTGTACATTAAATGATTCTTCTAAAAATATAACATATAAATGTGCTTACATTATATAGACTATTAATGATTTCCATACATATGAAGTTATTTTTGGTTTGAGAAGGAATGGAAAACTATTATGTCATGTATGTATAAATAAAAAATTATCGAGAATGATTAAATACCAATGTGGTTTTAATTTCATGTGGCATTGATTATATTCTCCCATTGATCATTATTATGGAAATAATAATTAAATGATTTATAGAAGTGTTAACACATAACAACCAAATCCAATATATTTTATGTTGCAGTGTTCTCAATGAATTGAATTTTATCAAAATTTCATTATGGAATGGTCTGAATAAATAAAAATATTGGAAGAATGTTGAAAATGAATCCACTTACAATTGGAAACAGAATAGTTTTTTGAGTTTTCAATGTAGTGTACAAATTTTTTACATCATTTTTTATTCATACTGAACATTGAGATAAATATATGTGAATTGTTCATTGAAATTATTCAATATATCATGGGGATATGCAATGATGACTTTTGATCTCTTCAGGACTTGTTTGATTGGGGAATTCTACCTGAAATGCATCTGTGTGTATCAGATAAATCATATGGAATTTTCCTTATGCTTCTCTTGTGATGAAACCATCATAGAATGAAAATTTATCTAATAATTGGAGATATTAAGGTCTATATTGGAAATTGTGATAACATAACTAAACGATTTAATATGAGGTTTTTGAAAATGAAATCCCTATAAAGTAATTACTATCACCACATTCATCGTGAATTTATTCCAATGGAACTTCAGAATTTTCCATCCAATAATCTAAGTTTGATAATTATTTCCATGTGTGATTTTTTTACCTATGTGCTTAATGGTTATCTAAGTCTATATTGATGAAATTGTATCATGAGTCACCCTTAATTTTTTGTTAGATGGAATAAAATTTCCACTATTACTTTTCTCCAAGATAATGCATTTAAAAGTACATATTCCAACTAAAAAACATTGTGGGGGACCAATTTATTTTCATTTCATGTATCCTACTAAATTAAATATGTGAACAATGAAATAATATTTCGACAAAATACTACTAATGGTTTGATTATGATTGGTTTTCTGGATCAAGAATGTATAGGTTTATGTTCAATGTATATGTCTGATGTGAGAAAATGACATAACCCTCTACTGAGAAATTAAGATGAACAATATGGTGAAATAGACCCCTTGTTTCTATATCTTCCCCAAATAGGAGGAATTTTTGTGTCGAATACATTATCAACATTGATCCTTGAAAAGTCTGATAGTGAACATTACACAGACCTGTTTATATGTAATTTTTTTTATGACTATATCAATTAATTTGGATATTTATATGTTATAACATGTTATGGAATTTCAAAAACATATTATTATTTTATTATCATTTTATGTAGGTAACATAAAAAATTTGTAATTATAGTTCATAGATCATTACCTTTAATATGAAGACTGGCATTTCATATCCTAGAGTTTTATTTTTGGTTGAAATCGAAGGAGTGACTGCAACATTAATCATCGTAAAAAGATGAAATCCATTAAATTTTATTATTCATATATATTTTAGGTATTGTGAGTACATTATGAATATATTTATCAAGATCTATGTTCACTGTACTTTGGTCCCAATTATTTCGTTGATGAATGTAAATATTGAACAATCAATGGGTATAAATTTCATACAACTGATCGACCATTATAAATGGGAACACCACATGATGGAGATATAATAACTGCTACAATGGATTGGTATTCCACCATATTAGATAGTTGACCTCAATTTGATGATGTGTATTATTTTGGGCTTGTTGGAAAAATAATTTTATTGGAATAATTTTATATAGTTTTAGTAACAATGATGATATGCAAATGGTTTGATTCAATTATGAAACATGGTACATTATTTTATGACTTTATATTCAAATTTATTGACATGATTTTCATCCTAAAAACAATGAAACATATATTTTGGATGAAATTGAAAAAAAAATTAGATAAATATTATATGGTACTAGAATATAGTTTCATTAATGATGTAATGAAAATAAATATTATTCATCCAAAAGGTTAGGAAATTACTACCATAGACACCCCCATTGTTGTTGACCAAAATATTTCATTTGATAACTACAAATGACCTAGTGTGATGGTTATTGTTGAACCAGAATTAGTATGGAGTAATATATAGAATCATCCATATATGAACAATGTTCATTCAGCTTCCCGTGACATGATATTATCATGTTAGTATTTCTATAATAGCATTAATTTAGGTTTATATAGGAATTATATGTTTTATTTATTATTTTAAGGTTTTATTTCATTTAATTAAATTTATTTTAATTTATAATAATGTTTAAAAAATTATTTTTAAAAAATTTATAAATTTATTATAAATTATTGTTAATAAAACTTTTTATGGACATTTTTATGAATTATTTACTTCCATTTTGTAAGCATTAATTTTTTTTAAAAAAAAATTCCATGATGTATATATTAACTTCATAAATACATAATTAAAGATGTTCAAAGGAATTGATTATTTATTTATTGATCGTTATTGTTGAGAGAATGGTTTGGCAATTCAAGTTCCATTAGTGAGTATAATGATTAATATATTTTTCTTCGAAATTACATGTATTATAATGTATATATTGTTTATCAAATTTTTTAGGGATTGACAACTACACCTATTTTTAATCCTCCGTATCCTTCCCGCTTTGGTCTGAGCGGTAAAGCTCAAAGACCACGATGGAGCACCAATCATACGTGTTCCCACCTTGAACAACCAACGAACACCCCATATACCACACATTCACATACACAATTTTATATTCTTGGGATGTTCCCATCAATGCCACCATCATCATATCATTTGGACCATTATTCACTTTCTATTATTGCACCACCTACTAGGACGATATAACCCATTACACTATCATCATCATCATTATCTCTATTAGACTCTTATTACCATTTGATTACAATATGGACTGTAGGGGTGGTGTCGCCTATACAATTTTCATATCTATTGATATATGACCAACACTACCACTCATATCCTTTGATTCCTACATCTCCCAAAATTCCATCTATCCATCAATGATCGGCTTATTTTCTTCCTTCCACATCAATTAAAGAGAATTATTTAAAATAAAAACATCCTACATAAGCTACTAATCTCAGATAGAGCAAAAGTTCGTCATATCCTTATTACTTTCCAACATCATGGATTTTTATTATAACTCTATCAAATTATATCACTTCATTTTTTCCAATTATACTCTGACTTTAGACTTCATATTCCACTCTTTTATTATTTAGTGGGATATTCATCTAGGAGACATGGCTTCACTCATAGTTGGATTCCTTGAATCTTCAGAAATAGATAATGGTATATTACAGTCTAGAAAAGTAGATGATATATTAAAATGAATGGTAATGTCAATTCTTCATGGACACTTTAGCAATGTAGCATGATATAATTATTGTGGAAGTGGTCGCATAGAGAAATCTCTATATGGACATCAATGATAGAGCTTAGCAGCAGATACGGGAATGAAAATTGTATAAACTTATATCTAGGTTATCATAGTATATATTTCAATTAACATGTTTATTGAAGAATTAGTATATATTTCATGATGGTGAAGCTACAAATACTACAGTGTTAAAGGATCTTGGGGTGTTATGGAATGAACAGAAGAATGAGTTGTTTTTTTAATGGAATATATAATATGGTTCTGATTTACAGGGTGTTCCTATATTCCACGGTTTTCCAAAGAATCAATATCAAAAAATTATTTCAAATTAGAAGACATTTGAGATTAAGGTAGTCCTAAAAATATTAGGTTTCAAATAAAATTTTATTATTATTACTTGTATTGATTTTATTACGAAACTCCATGTAAACACAAAAATAACTATTAATAGAAGACATCTACACACATTTGGGAATAAAAACATTTTTAAAACTGAGAAGAAGAAGTTAAATTAATATGAATTACAACAATATCCTTATTTGCATAGTTATATTTTCATTCTGAATAATAAGTTTTATTTCCATTGATCCCATTAATATGTGGATGAAAATACCACTATAAAATTGCATAGATAGTTAGCCTATAGAGCCAATTGTAAAATGCCCAACTTGTAATAATGGTCATTCGGCCATTTAGGCCTAATGGACAATTTTCACATTTTATTAATTTGAAAATGACTAATTTTCCATAGACATATATGCCAATTGGTCATTATGCCTAATGGCCAATTGGCCTATAGACCTAATGGCCATGGGTATTATAGGCCATATGTCCAATTTTCATATACGCCTAATGGAAAAATGGACTATTGGCCATACAATGATTAATATATGGATAATATTTTGAAATGAATACAGGAAATTTTGTTATGGAATATTTAATGTTCTTAAAGACTGCCTAAATTATAATTTATTAAGGATTGTAATTTATATACAACTTTTTCATGAATTATTATCACATTAATTATGAATTTTTCATTCATATAAAATTTATTCCCCTTAATTATCATTCATGATTATAAATTTTTTTGAAGGTGATTATTTTTATACTATTAAATTTAATTTGGAGCGATATATTTGGATATCAAGGTTCATGTTCCATATGATAAATTATATTGTCCAAGGGGTATGAAAAAAGATGGAAGTGATATAAATGCACTCAAATAAGAAAATGCAGAATGTTGTTTTATTTATGATTCAAATATTTATAAAAAATTTTAATTAAGTACCTTTTTTTATTTATAATGGACAAACATAGAGTCCAATAATGTTAAAGAAGGAGATGACTTCGATCCAAATTATCATTTGAGTAACGTATTATGTGACAGACACCATATTATTGTCCTATGACAAAAATGAAAAAACAACATCCCTTATAGGTATTGGTCCTCATTGAGATCCTCTCCAGACTCCCAGACCACTGAGATGGAAAGCACTCTTTTAGAAGTAGAAAAACAAAATTATAGCTTTAGAGGTGCCTAAAAAATTTAAACAAGAGTGTGATGGAAGGAAAATGATCACAAAAAATTTCTAGAAAACAATGATTGTTATAAGTCAATCACATCTAGGAGAGGATTAGAAAACTGTTTATTTCTATATAGCATTGAGGAATTTTTTAAATTAATCCTTGAATAATTAAAATGTGTCTTCTATTAGTGATTGAGATGATGATAGTGGCGAAGATGAAGCTACTGCTGATGATGATGATATGTAATTTTTTTATAATGTTGATGTTGAGGATTTTGTTTCTGCTAATGTTTATATTTAGCATGAGGATTTTGATGATGGGTATATTGATCCAATAAAATTTTCGTTCCTAGAATGAAGGATAATATGCAGTTTTTATAGAATGAAATTGACTTTTTTAGGATTGGTATGTATATTGTTGTATTTAATATAGTTATATAACTATTATATGCTTTGGGTAAGATTGTGAATATTGAAAATTTGTACAGTATTTAAGGTATATTGTGTATTTTATTTTTAATTATGTGATCAAGCATTTGGGGGAGATGTTGGGGATACTACTGACTCCATAATCAGGCATCCACCTATACCCATAATCTATAAAACCATCGGTATATGTTCTTTTATATGAATATATATTAACATAGATTGGAAACTATGTTTATAGATCAATACCCCGAGTTTAAATAAAACCATGGGTATAAATATAATGATGCAGACTATATTCAAGGTTTTTTGGAACAATGTGTATAAGAATATACCAACACATTAACATGCAACTATTTAAAAATGCTTGGTTATAGTCAATAACAATGGATTTTTGGAGTATACCCATGGATTAAAACCGTTGTAATAGGTCCCATTTCGTGAAGTGGTGTTTGGGACAGTGTCTATTATTATGAGAGTTACATCTAAATCATGTGATCCATTAATGATTATCATCCAATGAAATATATAATATCATTAATTAAATGAAACTAATGATATATAAAGTCATAGGTAGTTATAATCACCATATGAAATTAACTATGGGTATAATAATAGTTTTGTCTCAATGGAATGTAAATTGAGTTGAAACCCCTTACCTAGATTCTGATTTTTCAAGACATTCCCCTCGAGTTTTTAATAAACAAATTATGATAATTATTTAATTTATTCAGATCCTTTTTGAATATTATTTTTAATTTTTTAGACATATAATCTTGTTATATACAATTAAATAATGAATAATAATTAGGATATATTTTTGGACTATATTAATCATAGGTGTAAAAACTGACATTTATAGGTAGACTATAGTTAATGAGATCATTATTTAAACATCTAAAAAATTATAAAAATTAAAAATTTATCATATTTATATATATATTATATTTTATAACAAATCTTGAATGGTTATAATGAAATATGACCAAACAGGAAAATCAAAAAGATGGTAGGTCATACTTACATAGGTGTAACATGATAATTTTTCTATTATCATTAATGAAACAATGTAGGTAACATTTTTACTTCAAAAAATATAATTATATCATAAATACATTTATTTTTAATCATATATACATATTTAAAAATAATTTTGATATAAATGGAATCTTATTGGGTTGAGGAGGACATAGGGCACACGTCCATGAACGACGTTGTCACTTTTTTAGTAAGTGAAATGGTTAAAAAAATAAAATGATTTGTTATAAATAAAGAAATGTAATTTTTTCATTATTATCATATATCATTCATTTATATTAAATATTTTTATTATAACTATCTATAATATATTCCATGTAATGTGTCAACATATCACATTGATTTTTGGAGGTTTTAGTCAACACATCCATAAATGACATTATCATATTTAGAGAAAATTGAATTCATGAATATATTTGTTGTATAAAAATTATAAAATTATGAATAATAAAAAATATCATAAATATAATTTAAAAATAATTATTCTATGATAATTCCTAACCATTAGGGGTGATATTGTAAAAATGAACGACAACATTTCATGTGGTGGTAATTTTTCATCCAAAAGAACAGTAATTTCATTATCCATTTTATGAATCTGTCTGTGGGTTTAGGTAGAAATCATAACATGAAAAAGGTATATTTAGGATTATTAATATATTATATAATTAATTAATTAGGGTAACTGAATTTGTGGAGAAATAAATAAATCATAGATATATTTTAAAGAATGTTATGTAATTCCTGGTAACTCCGTTGGGATTTCACCAAATCACCTCCTTGGGTTGCTTTCCTACCAAATTTACAAATCTATGGTGAGGGTATAGGTGTGGGTAGATTATTTGGGCCCATTTTTGATGATCCAAACATCATGATATGTGTTAATAAATGGGTTAGTGTACCTACAATTCAATTGTGTATGGGGAGTTGAATTCTTATAAAATATAAAAAGGTAAGTACTATTGAGAAGTATCCATTACAGAATGTGCCTTCGATAACAAAAGAAGTTTATAAAATTGGTTATATGGTATAGTAATTCCTTAAAATGGGTTGAAACAAATTTTATATGTCAATTGGAGTCCTATGATTTATTATTTAAAACTATGTAATCACATTTTTACCTTAATTACAATAATTAATTTTAATTAAATTCATTAGTATTTTTTGTCAAAAAAATGAACCAATTCAAAATAATAAATTATTTCGATTCCAAATGGAAATAAATTTATTCCAATTTGAATCACATAATTGGTGGAAATTATTTTAAAATTTAATCCCACATATGGGATGATAATACATTTTTTATAGGGAAAATGTTAATAATTTTTATATATTTTTATCTAAAAACAATATTAAAAAAATAAAACATAAAAAATTATATAAAATTATATAAAATTTATCTAATTATAATTTTAAACATATTATGAATACAATTTATCACCAATAATTATTTGAACGAGTAAGTAGTTTTGAATTAACTTTTAGTGTTCTTAACATTTCATTTAAATTTGAATGTTCTAAAAAATGTACCAAAAAACCCAATCTATTTTTTGATATTCCAAATCTGAGTTATTAATTATTTATTCAAATAAAATGTATTAAATTTTAAAAGTTGATTTAAAATATATTTTCCATTAAAATCATGTAAAATGACCCTTTTAAAATATAAATCTTTTTAACAATGAAATTGGATATATTCTAATATTATCACCTTAAAAAAATTTGAATGAATTTAAAATATTATTAAATATATAACATATAAATTTCATTAATATGTTTCACTAATAGTTTAGTGTTTAATTTATTATGATAAAAAATTATTCTTGTCATAAAAATAGTTTCTATAAAACACATCCCTTATATTAAATTGTTATTTTTTCATTTATAATTAATTGGTAACCAATGAAATACATTTATAAATATATATAAAATAAAATTTCCTTATTTTTTTAATCATATTCATTGTCAGAATTCTAATCACTATGTGATAGCTATAAATTTAAATAAATAATATTTTATTTATAATATTGTATAGTTACACATGACCATTAATATAACAGAAGTCACAAAAGGGACTCAATGTTGGGTGGAATGATAGATCAACATGGTGTAGTGTGTGATAAATCAGAACTACGTACTCCGTTTAATGTGATCTATTAAATAATTAATTTTTATTTCAATGAATATATTTCCAAATGATTCGAGATGTTAAATTGCTCCCCCCTTAAAATGAATATTTCCATCCAAATTCAACTTGGTTATCTAATGATTTGATTTTTTATAATTGTATTTTTCACCATTATAATATATTAGTTTATAATATAACATCTCAAAAATGGAATGTATGTAACTAAATTGTAATCAGTAGATGCGTATTACATGGATTTGACATATAAGGTACATTGGTGGGAATGTAGGAATCATGTAAATATTTATTGTCATGACCCGACCCTACCGGTCCCGAGCCACAACTACCTCAAGCCTGCCTCCATAGGCCAGAGGCTGGCGACCATCGTCGAATGCGTAACAATATCAGGGAGGCCCTTTCCTATATACCTATACACATGCACACACAACCCACTCAATGGAGAGTAAAATGAAACTTAAAGACAAACAGCTATACCCCAACCACAGTCATGCATCAACTACATAATAGAGTATGTAAAGTGCTAGATGTATTGACAAGTAACTGAAAAGTGAATAGGGGAAAAACATGGTTCCAATCCCAAAGGGGACACAACCCAAAAATATGTAAAAAACGAAAACAACTAGATATACTCCCACAAGAATACTTTTGCACGACTGCGGTATGCTGCTCCAACTGCTATAACCTCTACGCTCCACCGTAGTCATGATCGACCTGTCCGTCGTCTGCAAGGTAACACCAGTTGTGGGGAAATTCCCAAGCAGGGGTGAGTACAAATATACTCAATATTATTCCTAAAAATCTCAAGGGAGAAAAAAATGAGGAACTAAAGAGGTGAGCAGTAGAATAACAAAGAATGTAGAAAAGTTTAGTAAAGAGAGTGCAACTCAACCCTATGGAAATAAGTAAGCATGGACCCCAAGATGTGGGAACGAAAGTAGGGTGCAATTATATATATATTCTAAACAAGAAACCCAAACAATTATGTAAGGGGATATCTATCTCTATGATCATCCTAGGATAAGTTGCTATCAGTTTCGAGTAAAACCATCTGCATAGCCCACCATCTCGCCTTGTCCACCTAGGAAGCCCAAGTCAAAGGGGATCAATCACCGCACGTAGATACTATCCACTTTGGGTATCACTGACTCACCATCATGGTTTTAGGATGCGTCTCAAGGATGCGTCTCAGTGGGTAAATTTTACCTTTTCATAGTAGGTCCTTAGGTAATGTTAAAACTATCACACCACTGATCCGTACAACTAGGGTCTTGCTCAGGTAGTCACGGTGAAACGTCACTGACTAGCCTCATAAGAAGGGATGAGTCTGAAATACCAAAGGATGACCCACTGCCCAACAATGAAGGAGGGTAAAACCTAGTACATCATCAGGCGACCCACTACCCAGCCCTTCTGGAAGGTAGACATGGAATAAGTCGACAGACGACCCACTGCCCAGCGATGCTGGAGGGTAGACCTGGAAGAAGTCGACAAGCGACCCACTACCCACCCCTACTGGAGGGTAGACCTGGAAGTAGACCACATGCGACCCACTTCCCAGCCTTGCTGGAGGGTAGACCCCCAAGAGCCGTCAGGTGACGCACTGCCCAGCCCAGCTAGAGGGTGATGGACCCCGGGACACCCTGAGAGGAAAGGTGTGAATCAGGGTGACAACTTTTTTTTAATGTGATGGATCTTGTTCCCATGTTTGTAGGAACATGTTGAACCTATATGATGAATATTATATGAAATAAATCATTGACATGCACAGAGAAGACACATCACATTTTACTTGGTTCACCACTAAGGGCTTCGTCCAAGGAGCATACGCCGACTAGTTGTCGGTCAAACCAAATTCCACTAATCTTCAAAAGATGAAGATTACAAAGGTTTGGGAACAATCACTCTGTCCCATGCTCACTGCCTTTACAAAGGTTATGGGATAGCTCATTGCTTCCCTCGGGTCACTCCTGTTGACTCCCCCTGGCTCAATGCCCTTGGTTAAGCCACATTCAGTTTATAGACGTGAAGGTATCTTCATCATTGCATAAGAATACATCCTATGTTGTATGTAGAGGCTCCGTTGAAGTCTAACTCTCACCTGAAGACAAATATCACTTTGCGATGAGGGTACCAGAAGATCCTCTAGCTTTTGTGCAGCATCAAAAGGATGGATGTACTTTAACAACCCTGTCGCGCTTCTCCAAGCTCCGGCTCGCATGTTCCAGGAATGGTGCGCAAGTCACTTGCGTGGTACAAACTCTGCGCGTAGGTTACTCCAAACAACCTGCGCGACATTGCCTCATTGAACTCCAAACTTGCGCGACTCAGCGCCTCTAAATCCCAAACCACATCGGACGTGCTGCCAACAGCCGGCGCGTAACATCCACTTGCGCGACCCAACAACCACTTGCACAACTCTATCACTTGCACGACGAGAGATCAAAAAATCTCTAAGTCTCGAACTTCGTTACGAATGAGGAGGGGTGGTGCTCTATTTATAGGAAAAATGGACCCCCGGCGTGGTGGCGCGCAAGTCTTCCCCCGACATGCAGGTTCCATTGCGCATCTCATCCTCCCTAGCCTCTGTGGCACTAATCACTTGCGCGACCACACAAATACTTGCGCGACCTTCTTTCCTTTGCCATATTTTGATGTTATAATCATGAAAAAAAATAGACTCGCATGTTTCCAATCCTCCTAGGAATCGACGCACGAGTCTCTTCATGGCGCGCAGGTCACTTACGCGACCATCCCAAAACATGCGCGACCCTTATCCCTTTGACATATTCCCATGTTCTGATATTGATAAACATAAGGTGTGCATGTTTCCTCTCCTTCATGTACACGGCACGCAAGTCTCTTTTCCAAAAACACTTTTCTAAACATCCACTGAGGATTGACAACAATCACAAACCATACTCCAAATCATGCATAGAAGACCATGGTTCCAACAGAGGGCAGACCCGGAATCGATCTAATATCTCTGCCCCGCTACCGACATCACCAGGTGTCACTAACCACAAAACTGTGCGTTGGTTCAGAGTGAGTCAAAAAGGGTTCCCTGTCCAGCACCCTACCATGTTTCCACATTTAACAAAATCTCAATGAGGATCCACATGCCCAAACTGGTTATCCAGCTGCAATCCTCGCGGAAAGACACACGAGATAGACTACATACTCACCCGAAACAGACAACCGGTGAATATGGTACTATTCACCGTAGCCATCCCATGTGGGGCCCACACCCCGACTCTGATACCCATCGGGCGAACTGTGCCATTGTGATTCTCTCTGATAAACATGCAGAAATGACTACACAAATGTCTCGAATGGACATCTGGTGAAAAAGAAAAAAAACCGATGGACGTACCTCAAAGACGGCCCATAGAGCCCACGTATCAACTCCCACATCGACGCCCAAAACCATACTAGAATACTCCGCCTCGATGACGTTTTTTCAATGCCGCTAATGGCACTCAAAACGGACATCGGATGTGTCTGCGCCAACCAAAAAAATAATCCCAGCATAGAACTTAATGATCCTATCACACCACCAAGATCCCATCCCGGGAATTAAAAAATCCCCAAAACCTTCCCAAAACCATCGTCTTTAGTTGAGAATTACACTGCCGCAAAAGGCACTCGCAACGTATTACCATAGTGAAAATTACAGGTGTCTGAAGTCGGATGTGGATGGGAACCCCCCCCCCCCCCCCACCCTAGGTGGGACCAGTCAGGATCGGCCGGTCCGACCAGTCGCGATCAGCCCGCACTGGCCGGCCCGGCTCACAGAGCCGGCCCGCAGCTCAGCCGCGTGGCTCGGCCGTGAACCCCGGGTCCACGCAGTGCCGACTGGCCAGAGGCCGGTCATGGTCTTCTGCGGAGACCCTCATAAGGGGGGTCTCAGTCCCCGCTCTAGGTCGCACGCCGCGACCCCGGTTCCCTTACCATCATCCTCCCACGCCTGGAGCCACCTGTAGCCACCTATGCATCGTGCAAAGCCACTGCCGTGTCGCGCGAAGCTCCCACCGCGTTGCGTGAAGCTGCCACTTTTAGGGAGTCCATCGTCGCTAGAACTGATCCTCCACTTCATGGAACGCACCGCACCGCCGGCGAAGCTCGCCGGACCTCCCTGGGACCGCCGGAAAAAGGAAAAACGGCCGAGAAACATCCCGGGGCCACCTAGGATGCCACGGGACTCGTATTTTTGACCCAAAAGGATCATTGGAAAGCTCAGATTGAGCTATAATCAAAAATTAGAACTCTCCTGAAAATTCTACAACAAAACAACGCATGAAATTGAATTTAAAGGGGGGGGGGTTGGGGGGATTAACATTTAAATTCACGAGCCTACCTTGATGGGCGTAGCCCGACGCTTCATCGACGATCCTCCAGAGTTGTTGTGCCTCTCCGGAGTTTCCGTGCCTCACCAGAGTGGTGGAGGAGAGGGGAGGAGTTCGACAGGATGGAACCTCCAGGGAAGAAACAATGGGAGGCGAAGCATTGGAGGTGGTTTTGTTTAAATAGAAAAAAAATAATTATTTTTAATTACTTTTTAAAACATCCACTGGTAGGCTCGTACCAAGACTCCCAGCATCGTCGAGGTTAAGCCTCCCCAAGGATAAACACCATTCTCGGAGCACAATGGTTGTCTCATAATTTTAATCTTAGCCCCCATTCCAATGTTATAAAATTTGAGGCCCGAGACCGCTAAATTACAAAAACGCCCCTTGTGGCGTTTTTCGCAGAAGGGTCATGCCCGTGAATGTTACACCCCTCCTATAGTAAATGACACGTTCCACACTCAATGGTCCACTAAGGATTCACATCCAAGTTACCATTCATGAGTTATTCTCTTTATTTAGCGCGTCTAGTGTGAACGCGTGTCAATTTTAATTCCGACCACACCGGGGCTCAGAATAACACACCGTCTGAACATCCTACTTGGAAAAACATCCAGAAAAATGAAATGTCTTATAGGTTAAAAAACATAGTTCTTAAATTTATTCAGATTTATTTAGTTCATTGATCACCGACATGTGAATGATAATTGAAATATTAAGGGCATAATTTTTTTGACGATCATAAACACCATTGTTTTATCATAATTGAATGTACTATGATAATAATTTTTTAATCATGATATTTATCCAAGAGTCATATAATTATATTAACGTATATACTAATAGAGAAAAAAATAAATATACTTACACTATGAGTAATATTAGAATATATAATCATTTTCCATCAAAATAATTTTTTGACTCCAAACGATGAGTATTCAAGATGAATATTTATGTCTTGAAGGTCTAAAATAATCTTTGAAGGACTAAATAACCATACAAGGGATAAATAATCTATTAGAGTTATCTATAGACATTAACAAAAATTAAAATTTTTATCCCATGATATGAATATTTAATGAATGTTTAACCATTAATATGAAACATCTGTATTAAAATGTATTACAAAAAGGTGAAACATAATTACTCTATAAATAACAATTATTAAAATTATCAAAAAAAAACCCTAAAAAGGTTTGAAACCTAATGATTTAATGTATTTTGTTATAATAATGCCAAGATAAATTAATAATTATTTCTTAATTAAAATCGTATATATTTCTATAAAAAATTCATGATAAAAATCATATTATCTAGAATATCATTTAGGCTAGTGGTAGTCATTGGAGTCTTTACCATCCATTGATCATCAAATCCAAATTTATCACCTTTCTAGATGTGAATACTTTTCGTTGAGAATATGGGTTGACCTTCTTTTATAGGAACATGAAAACTAATTCCTCTTTAAAATATCCTAATTTTGGCCCTAGGTTTTAAAAATACCTCATTCTAGTTTTTTTTAATAAAATCACATTTTCATTTGATCACATAAAACATAAATGGGGTGTCTAATTAGATGAAATTATTATCATAAATAATAATTTTCACTTATTAATGTATCTTTAACTACTTTGATAACCTCATGTGATTACATATTAGTCTATAAAATTATATGCATAGCACGTTGACACCAAATATAACTGCAATGAACATTCACTCATGAATCGTGGGATGAAATACATAAATGTACGTTTCTGACTATGATGATACTAATTGTTACCCAATTTGATTCTATAATATCCTTAATTAAGAAAATGGAAAACATGGATCACTTAAATTTTAGATAACCATTTAGGTTTATTGTTTTATGGTATTAGAAAACACCCAAACCAAAATGGTTCATATCAACCGAGACTTATAAATACTGTCTTCATAATGTTGAAAATAATCACCCATTATACCTATATTTTTTATTTAATATTATCTTACCATCATCATCCATTTTAAATCCATTAGATATAATAATAATTCCAATTAATTCATTAAAAGATTGGTAAATGAAAACATATGATGGGTGAGATTAGATGTTCTCTAATAGTAAACCTAATCATCAATAATTAAATATTATAATTGACATTAAGAGTGCATAATGGTGTGATGAAATAAGAAATGTTAATCATAATAAAATAATTTAACTCACAAAAAATATTATCATCAAATTTAAACAAATGGAAAAGGGATAAGATATTAGAATTATAAATAACTAGCCATATGATATCAATCTTGATCATAAAAAACATTATAAACCAATAGACATAATAAATAGAACTTATTGGAATCATGGAAGATAATCTCATTAAACCCTTACATAACCCATACATGTTTGAATTACCATTCGACTAACTTCCAAAATTGTTCCTCATTGAAAATAATCATTACCCAATACATTAGAGAATTATTTAGTTTCACCCAATGTATAATTTATATGATGCTCACCAGATTCTATATAAGAACACAAATTAATTATAATGTCTTAGAACAAAATAGATATATAATTAATAAAAACTCAATTAAATTATCTTTACTCCATTTAGAAGATGATTAACCCATGAAAATTGTACATCTTCCACATTAATATCATTGAAACATGATTAAACCATTGAAAATAAAAGAAAAAATAAAAATATAATAAAAAAATATAAGTAACCCATGGAAAATAATTTGGTTAAATAACAATAAATTTGAATCATGAGTAACCCATGGAAAATTAATGGAATAAATAAAAATATTCAGGAAACATGACTGACCCATAGGAATTAAATGAGGAAAATAACAATATATATGAGACATAATCATCCAAAGTAAAATAAAATGTTTTCATAAAAACATCATTAGGATATAATAAACACATATTAAAGAAAAAAATATTCAAATAATTTATTTTAGGCATACATAAACCATTTAAAATAAATGTGTTTCAAAATAATATCATTGGGTCATAATCAACATATGTAAAAGAACATATTTTCAAGATAACCACATTAGGTCATAATCAACCTATGTAAATCAAAATGGTTTTGGAATAATACTTGTAGGGCATAATCAACCCATGAAAAAGAAAATCTATTCACAATAATATATTTATGACATAATCCACCTATATAAATAAAATTGGTTTCACAAAAATCTCATTACGACATTATCAACCCATGTTAAACAAATACGATTCACAACAATTTCTATTGGACATAATCTACATGTGGAAAATATATGGGTTTCAAAATTTTTTTTTGAAAAAACATATTACATCAATGTAACATATGAGGATGGTATAAAAAAAATAAATCCCCATTAGATGATAAGTAGAAACAATGAATTTTTACATTGATGAATGAAAATTACCTTAAATGTTCGTTAAACAGATTAATGAGGGAAATAATCATTAAACATTCCAAAGCATCTCATACCACGTAGAACAATTTGAATAATAAAACCAATGAATAAAATAATTTTAAATGAAACATATAATATCTTGATAATAAGAATATCCATAATTTACCATGTCAAATTGGAAGAATAAATATCTTAAAAATGATGACATGTGGTCAAAAAAACAAATGTCACAAAAAAGGAAAATTGTGAAAAAAAATCCATTACCTCTTTGGGATCATGGAAACCATAAACCCCATGGAATAATAACCATAATAATATATATATATATAATATAATATCATGAAAAATATATAGATTCATTTTATAACATTATAATGGGACCATAAATACACCTTATAAAATAATAAATGTTCATAATATCTATATGTACATTACTGAATGTAGATTGAGACTGAGATGATTATTACTTGAGTATCATTAAAATAATGAGTCCCATGATGTAAAAAAGAATTAAATCAATAAATATAATTATATAAATTATAATCATGATATGACAGGTCATATAGTTGTTGATTCACCATTTAAATATTAATAGGTGTATAATAGAAATTAACTTTCAGTGGAATGTAAATTTGGATGATGCCACTATCCTTGTGGATGATTTGTCAGGAATTTCCTTTATATTCATTAATAATAAATATATAATAATTATTTATTTTATTAAAAACATTTTATAATTTTATAATTATGTTTATATAACCTATAAAAAGTTATATAAAATTATGTAATCAATTATTTTTATATTGTATGTTCTTATAAAATTCATCTTACATTTCAGAAATAACAATTTTAGGTTGACTGTGGTAAATAATATAATTTAATAAAAATTTATAGAATAATAACAATTAAATAATAACCATATTTCTAAATAAACAATAAATTTAAAATCAATCATAAATGAATGTTATAAAAATGATCCAATGTTACAGTCATGGAGATGGTTGGTTATATGTACCCAAACATAACGTTCTACTTTCTCAATGATCATTATGGAATTAAGATAATTAAAAGTTTTCTATTTATAATTATATTTATATCATAAATAACATGGTATATAATCATATATACTTATTCATATAATGATTTTCATTTAAACAATCACATAACATTAAGGAGGAAGTAGTCTACACATCAATGACCAATGTTATCTATTTTTTAGTGTTAGAAATTGTTAATAAAAAAATTATTTATTATCAATACATATATTTATTATGTAATTAATAAAATTTATATTCAATTTAGATAACATATTTTTAAAAAAAACAATCATTAATAAATTCCATGTAATGTTTGAGTGAATCACATCACATTGAAGTTGTAGTATTACATACTACCACAAACAATGTTACAATATTTACAAAAAATAGAATCCTTGAACATATGTATTTTCAAAACATTATATAACTAATAAGATAGAAAAAATATAATATATATATTAAAACATGTTTTTCCATCATAATGATCAACCATGGTATGTAGTAATAGAACTAACAAATGACATCATTTCGTGAGATGGAAATTTCTTATACTCAAAACTGTATGTTCGTTAACCATTATATGGAAGTGTGTGTAGGTGTACCTATAAAACATTACATAAAAAATATCATTACAATTTTTATAATTATTTTTTCAGTATAATAAAGTCATATGAATAATTTAGTTGTTGGGGATGGAAAAAAATATTGATACGCGTTGAAGATTGTAACCATTATTCAAACATATCATTTTTCCACAATTGGATTACATTTTTACATTTCATAAAAAAAATCGACACTTCTATTAGAAGATTTATTTTTGGAGCTTATTTTTTCTGTTTTTTTATGTTTTAAAAGGGAATTATAGTTGTCAATAAATGAGGGAGGGTGAGTGTCTTTTTTATGTTGGGAGAGGGTGACATTTTTTAAATATAAAAATGGTAAACACTATTTGGTGGTTTCCAATATATTATGTGCCTCCAATAATGATCCAAAATCGACAAAAGAGGTTATATGGTCGAATATTGTCCATCCAATGGGTTTTGTAAATGTTAATTGGTAATTTTCCCCTTAATGTTAATGAATAACCAATAAGAAGACTCACTTTTACCCAAATTGTTGTAATAAATTATATTTACCATTTTTAATATTTCTAGTAAAAAAATATATTGACCATATTATGCATTATAAATTATTTTTATAAAAAATATGGTTTATATATAATCCAAATGATAATAAAAAATGTGGTATAAGTTTATATAAAAATTAAACTCATAGATAGGATTATAAAGCGGATATTTTAAAGTGAAAATCCTCAAATGGATGTGATTTTTTATATCAAAAATCACTATGAAAAAAGGATAAAATTAAATAAATTATATTAACTTACATAAAATTGATAAAATTAATCTTTAAAAACAATTAGTTATTTCATTTATCATTATAAATTTTTTAGACGCAAAATAATTTTCAATTATAATTCAATGTCAATCACTATTCATCAAAATATGAATTTAATTAGGGAATTTTTTAAAATAAACCTGATGAAATATTATTTATTTATAATTCAAAAATTATTTTTTTAAAAATAAAATTAATAACATTTTAAATAAATATTTTTAAAATAGGGCCGCAAAAATTTTTGTAAAAAGACACTTAAAAATTATACAGCATTATATGTATTTAAAATTTGATTTGTTTTTATCTTAACACTACAAATATTATAACTTAAAAAAACTATAAATATCCTTGATTAATTTCAAATAATTTTATTAAATATATAACATATAAATTTCATTATTATCTTTCGCATAAATTAAATAATTTAATTTTTTATGATAATTTTTTTGGTTTTATAAATAGTTTTAATAAAAACACATCATTTATATTCAATTGTTCTATATTTAAATTTCTAAACTATTTTTAAGGATTTAATTAATTTTATATAAATTTATAAACACTGGTTTCATAATATTTTTAATAATATTTATTTTTACCCTTGAAATAGTTAGGTGATAACTATTATGCTAATTAAAAAATATTAATTGTATATTGTTTCTAGTAAGACACAACCTTTAATTTTACATAACTAATAAAATTGATTAATTGTTATGTGAAATGATAATAAACTTGGTGTTTCATGTTATCCAATATAAAATATTTATTTCATGTAATGGAATATTTTATATTATTTCAATTTATTTAAATGAATATATTTTATAAAATTTCATGACGTAAAATCCTACCCTCATAAAATAAATTTTACCATTAAAATTAATCATGGTTATTAGAGGGTTAAAATATCTAGAATTTATTTTTGACCCCAACTTCATGAAATTGTTTACTTAACCTCAAATTAAAAATTTAAAGTGGACAAATTGGTATTCATCAAAAGATAGTCATTACTAGGATTCCACCAAGGGAGAACATAGATTGAAATTGAGGAAAAGAATAAATAATTAAAGAGAGTCATTGATTTGATTGAAAAAAATCTACTAATGATCAATGGAATGTTAATGGCCTTAATATCATAAATGTGTCATGATCTAAAATACAATATGTTCATCAGAATTTACAGTACTAGAACTGTACTTATTATTTCAGAATCCTTAAAAATGAGTTGAAGTACTATCTTAATATATATACCAATTTTGTAAAAAATTAATTATAATTAAATAATAAGTATAATTTCATCCATTAATATATTTCTAAAAAAACTCCATTTATTCAAGAAATAATGTGTATTCAAATAGAATTTTTTTATTTCTAAAGGGCTAAAATAATCATTTATAGATCACATAACCATGAATGATATGAGAAATATATTCAACCCATATTTAGAAATTAAAAAAATCCAAAATAGTTATAACAAGATAGTATAATTCAAAAATTTTAAACCTTCATATGATATAATAACTAAAAAAATTAATAAGAAATGTTCAATATGAATTAAACAAAAATTAAATATCCTCTTAATTCTTCAATCATTCTCTGACTTGGATTCAAATACAATGATTAAAAAGATTTGGTCACAAATTCCTTCATGAAAAAATGATACATTTTTACACAAATAAAATCCAATATATTTCTGTAATTAATATAATCATTACATGAAAAATGCCATTCTTTCTAGGACATCATGTTGTCCGGCAGTATTTTTTGAAACCCTTATCATTCTACAGTTGTGGCTTCATACTCCACCACCATTAAAAATTTGATTGGTTGTCAATGATAATATATGCCTCCATTTATTCCATTAAACATGAAAACTAATTCCACTAGATAAATAATAAATTGTATCCTAGGGGTTAAAAATACCACATTGAAATTAAATCATCATAAAAAGAATCTTTAATATATCGTCTCTTAAAACCCCAATGAGGTGTAAAATACATTGAACATATTATCATACATAAGTTAACAAACCTATAGAGGTCCCCATTCATATAAGTTAACCTCATATGAAAATATATTGACCTCAAATTTTATATAAAAAAATAACATTAATTCCAACTATAACAGCTCAGAATTTAAAATCCTAGATCCTATTCTGAAATCTATTATATTGAACTTCTACCTATGATTTCAAAAATTGATACCCAATTATTTTCAATAAAAAAAATAAAACATAAAATTGTAAAAATGGATCACTTAAATTCTAGTGTACTATTATGGATTAGAGTATTTGAGAATTAGTAAAATCTGTTTCCTAACAAATCCATATCAATATGGACTCATTACAAAATAGTTCCAAGTGATTGAAATAGTATCCCATTATACCCATCTTCTCATATTTCATATTATTTCATCAATAAAATCCTTGTGAAATTCATTATAGGCATAATCTGTTCGACGTCATTGTTTAAAACCTAGGTATAAGAAAACATAATAATTGGGATCTTATATTCCCTAAAATTAAAAATAATTCATTAACAATTAAATGTCATCAATGAGTATAATATAACATAAGGTTATAAGGACATAATCAATGTTCATGAACGAATCATAAAGGTTCACATACCCATAAAAACCATGATTATAAAATATAATACCATGGAAGAGGAATCAAATAATCAATATAAATAATCACAATCCATGTGATATTAATCTATATCATAAGAAACATTTTAATCCCACAGAAAGAATCAGATAAATATATTTGGGTCATGGAACAACATCTCATTGAACCCATATAGAACCCTTTATTATTAGAATACATATATGGACAAATTATAATATAAATATATATAAAAAATAATCATTCCCCAATACATCATATCACTATTAGTGTACACCTATATTTTGAACTATATCAGACCCACATGGTCCTATCTAGTTGAATACTTTATTTATAATTTCCAAGAACAAAATAAATATATAATTAATCAAAACATAATGAAAAAACATTTATTATTTTTTGGAAATTATATAACATGAAATGGAAATATATTCCCCTACAATGTCTTTGAAATATTTATAACCAATTTAAAATAAATTGGACTAATAATAATATCAATTAAACTAGTGTCACCCATGGAATGGAAATCAATTATATAAAATTTTCTTTGAGACATATGTGAGTCATTTAAATGAAATGGATTAATTAAAAATATCATTGAAAAATTAGTATACAATGGAAATGAACTTTTTTATTAATAATATATTTTAGAAACAATCATCATATGTGAAAAAGAAGTGTTTTTCAATATTTTCATTAGGGTACAATCAACTAGTGAAAAAGAAACAGGTTTCACAATAATTACATTGATACATAATCAACACATGGAATATAAATTCGATAAACAACAATATATTTATGACATAATCAACCACTGGAAAAAAATTTAGTTCCAGAAATATCCATTTATGACATAATCAACCCATAGAAAATAAAATACATCGAAAAAAATATCACTAGGAATTAATAATCAACTGGAAACAATGTATGTTTCACAATATTATCTTTATAAAATAATCAACCTTGGAATGATAAATGACTTTCTTAACAATCACTTTATACATAATCAAAAAGTGGAAAAGAATGTGGTTTCAAATCAATCAATTTGAATCAAACAAAATCCATCAACGGAATGACTGAGGATTGTATTAGTTAAAAATATCCCTAAATAAGGATATGTAACAACAAGGAATATCTATATTAATGATTTTAGATAACCTAAAACGAACATTAAAACACTATTGTGGAAAATAATCCATAATCATTCCAAACAATCCCATACCACATTGAAAAATATGAATAATTAACACCACGAAGGGAAGAAAAATAAATAAAACTTATAATGTGAGTGAAATAAAGGTATTATGTTTATATCATGTGAATTTTTTATTATATTCAAATGATAAATGAATATATATATATATATATTAAATGAGTGTTAACATAGATGGAAAATTATGCCAAGAATCCATTTCCGATTTAGAAAAATTACAATTGTAAGCACCGTGAAATAATAATAATTAAATGAAACATATAATATCATGATAATTAATGATATTCAAGATACAACATATAATCTGGGTTGTACATACAACATATAAAAGAATAAATCTACTTAACATCATCATATACATCAGTAAAAGGAGATTGAGAAAATGTATCTTATTACTTGAGTGTCTTTGTAATCATGTGACGAATGATAGAGTGATATTAATTTAAGCATTTAATATAATTAATAAATGTTTTGAAAATGAGTCAATGTTACAGTCATGGAGATGCTGGGTTATACATACACATGACAAATGTTAACATTTTAAATGATCATTATGGAATGAATTTAAGTAACATTAACCCTTAAAATAATAATACAATATGAAAAATAAAATTTTATTTAATTATATATACATACATATATAATTAATTTGTTGTAAAATGAGTAACATCCCTTCAAGGAGGAGGTATTCCACACATCAATGGACAATGATATCAAATTTTTAGTGTGTTAAAAGGATAATAAAAAAATTATATATAAGACATTGATAAATGAAACTATGTCGTTAATATAATATATAATTAATTTATATCACATATTTTTTATTAAAATAATCTTTAATATATTCCAGGTAATGTGTTGACATATCACATTGCTTCAAGGAGGTGATAGTCCACATGTCCACAAACAATGTTATCGTATTTACATAAAAATAAATGAATGGTGTAATGTATAATATAAAAATTACATAAGTTTGAATAAACCATAAATAATATATATATAGTTCTTTCATCATTATTACTAACCACGATATGTTTTAATGCAAAAACGAATGACAACATTTGGTGAGGCGACAATTAACCATAAACATGAATTATATGTTCATCAATCATTTGATAGAACTATGTGTATGTTAAGGTCAAAATGTTACCATAGAAAATAAGTATATATATTATAATTATGTTATTATATTTTCATGGAATAATAATAATATAATTTGTGTAGAAATTATTAATTAATTAATACACGTTGAAGAATGTTGTATGTTTTTCAGGTAACTCCTTTTGTTATACACCAATGAACTTATCTAGTTGTATTTCTATTCAATGATAGGATTCTAGGGTTATTGGATGAATTTTTTTAGATTAATTAGTCATATGTTGTATGATAAAAATATTATTTTATGTATGAATATATGGGGGAGGGTGATTACTTTATTATAGTGGATGTGAGTGTCATTCTTGTAAATATTAAATGGAACACACCATTTAGAGGTATCTCTTACATCATGATCCTCCAATATTGATAGAAATTAAATAAATTAGGTTTTATGGTCTAATAATGTCTATAAATTTGATTTTGGACATGTTTCTATGTCAATTGGTTCCTTAATATTAGTGTTTAACCAAATGGGAATAACAGGGATTTGATAATGGATAGTTCTGGAAATGGCTTGGATAATACCTACATGGATGTTGGTTTTTTAAACTCATATAGTTACTAATTAGTGGATATTAAAGTAATACTATTGGTTGATGTTTTTGATATGGATATGATTCAGTATAGTGTATAGGCATTGTCTATTTTCAAACATGTCCGACAGTAAAATTTCTAAAATGTGTAATTTCATGAAATATTATCTTCTGAATAAATTTGAAAGATGTAAAACTTTTCTTCCTTGTGGATGAGAGGAAGGACTAATAATTCCATTTATATACATTCAACATAGTATAGTGACTATGATAGGAAGGTATGTGTTTCTGTGATTAATATTGAAATTGTTGATCAATTCATGTTTTATAATCCAACAAATGATGGAGGAACACCACATAATATGATTAAGACATAGATAAGTAGAAAAAATATTCATGGTATAGGTGGTAATAAAACTCATCTTGGAATTATAAATCCCGTACGTGTTGTCTAATTTATGTTTCTTTTATTTGGGTTTCCTATTTTAATCATTTTTCTACTCCACTCTAATTTATCTTATACCATTCCTTTTTTCCTTTAAATAAAAACGATTTCACTTTAGTTCTCATCCCTATATATGGTATAAAAAATCCATTACCGAAATTATATGTTTATTATCTATAAAGATCATGGTATATTATATCCCATTAGTTTTTATGGGATTATATTTATTGTAACCAATTTCAATTTCTTTGAAACCCCAAGACACCTAAAACTGTTAATATGAAAAGTTTTCCTTATATATCATATTTAGTCAGGAGTCATTATCATTAATTTCAATACTATCAATGATTTTTCAATAAATTTTTTCATTTAATTAAACTGTTTTTAATATTCAAATTATGTAATATAAGAATCTTTTTAAATTTTTTAATGGATATTCATAAATTTTTTTCTTATAAATCATTTTTTATATTTTTTACAAATGTTTCAAATGAATCTATTTTAACATTTTTTCATAAAAACTTTTCTAACGAATGTGAACATTCTAAATTATTTATCATCATTTCCTTGTTTTTATGGTATTACCAATTCATATCTATTAACATTATTTATACAGATTTTAACTTTTATATTAAAAAAAATTCCTTTTTTAAATGGGATGTAATTTCACCTATTTATATATTTATCATGCACAACAAATTTTATCATAGAAATTTTTTTGTAATTTCAATATGTAATTATTGTAAATTAGCTAATATATTTTGTTTGAAAAATTTATTTTCCACCTTTTATATTATTTCTTCAATAAAATATCTAATTTTATTTTACAATAAATTTATAAATTATTTAAGAAATGTATTTTTGATGTTCCACTTTTATGTTGATATATATTATTAGATTGAATTTCCTTCAATGAGAAATTTTCATTTATGATGAATTGATAGTCTCCTTAAATCAAATTTTAATTTATTGTGCATACCAAATTTTATGAAAAAATATTTATCATATGATCTCAATAAATTTCTCACATTCTTATAAAATTATTTTTCACCACCATGTTTATGTTCTCTTATACCATGAATATATTTAGCATTAGTTTAGTGTTGAGTAAATTGTATAATAATTATTATATACTATGTGAATTATGGAAACAACATTATTAAATTTATTCCATTAGCCAGTGGATATGTTGATGTTCTATATACTTGGCTAAATATTGTTATTTATTTATTATTAAATAATATTGATGATGAACATTACATAATTTTCATTAAATGGTTAATGAATTTTAAATGTGTGAGTGAAAGGTGTTGTCCATTATATCTGATTGATGTATTAGGTTAGGTTCAAGAGGCAAACTAGAAAGGGTATCTTGGTGCATACCTTCAAATATAATTATGATAACCTGTATTGAGGCCATGACTATATGTAATATGAAATGGAGTGATTCACTGATGGTAATATCATGATGTCTTGGGTTGAAGACAATGTAGAATGATTTTGATATCTTAGTTTTAGGAATAATGTGGTTAAAATTATAAAATTCTTTTTTATGAAATCATTTATTCCGTCCTTTTGATTTTTTATCAGTGAATATATTTTTTTCTCATGTTATTGATTATTTAGCTAATTTAATGATTATTAACACTATCATAATATTTATTCACAATATATTCATGTTGTATTATCTTTTATGTAACCCATTACAGAGCATTTTAACAGAAACATTATTTTTTCCCTTCCAGGTGGAATAAAGGGGGATCCTTGAATAATATACAAGATATACAAGGAGTAAGAAATAATTCAAGAAGAATAAAATTAATTATTTATTCCTCTAATTTAATAGGTAAATATTTTATATTTATATCCCCATAAGAAATTGAAACTATTTTATCCACATGTATTCATTAAATTGTATAATATACCAATGTAATAATGTATACACTCACGCTAGGTTATTAGAGTTATTGTTTTTAAAGATGGTATCATGGATAGTTTAGTAAGAAGTATAAGAACACGATTATAATAGACCATATCTAGTGAAAAAAATATGATAAAAACCATGAATTTTTAGTTTTTTGTATTTTATTATTGTGGATAAATATTCCTAATGATTTGAGCTATTTTGGGTTATGATAATTTTTAGTGATGGAGGATTCCTGAGGGAATAGGAAATGTATATATATCCATAATCAATGTATGGATTTCCCTCTTTAATAAATCTATATGGATGATATCGGAGATGAGTAGATAATGAATATACTTTTGTGGATGACTCAATTTATTATCAATGAACATTACCATATGGAAAAACTTTTTGATTCATACTTTGATGCATTAATATTGGACCTCTTCATATAGGAAAAAAATACATCCTTTAATGGAAATTTTAATCAATTGATAGGTAAAAAATGAATCATGTCCATTGAAAATATCTTTCTGGGTCGTGAATGTAATAAAATGTAGTATATTATTTAATATAAGACAATCATCATCAAATGTCATTGATTCAAAATAAAATTGAGGATATGTAAACATTGAGCATGGAATGTAAAAAATAAGGTAATATTTATTGAGATATTTTTTACTTGAGGTCAACGAGATGATTTCGAATGTATATTCTATAATTATTGACTAGAGGAATATGAATGTATTAATGAGGTTGAGGAAAGTTTTATATGATTAGAATGGAATTTTATGGATACATGTATTTGAAATTATTTATTTTGGAAGGATTAGGGACACATCGAATGTAAACTAATAGTACGAGTTATATTGAATGGTAATTGTTTGTCAATGAAAATAAATTTATTTTTTTCGTTTTTTCAGTAGGAAATATTTCCCATCAAAAAGATATTTGGCGTTACTGGGTTCCATGAGGAGGGAAGAACTATTTATTTCATCTTAATTATCATATTAGTAGATTAATTTAAGATATTTATGAAGGTTCGTATTTGCGATCAAATTGGCCATTTTTTTAAAATATTTATATCATCCCAATATATATTTATTTGAAATAATATATGAAATGGGTTCCATCTCAAATATTTGTCACTTCAAATTGATTAAATATATATATCCATGAAAGAATTATTCTGCTGTAATTTCTTTTCATATCCTCTAATTCTCTCTATTTTCACTGTTATTAAAATTTAATTTTTACCGAGAGTAAATTCCATCATTATCACACAATTATTTTAATTATATTATATCTTCATTTTTAGGTATGTCTAAAATATTGTTAATTGGATATTTAGTATATTATTTTATATTAAAAATAATTAGTTCTAATTACTAGTAATTATAATTAATATGTTTTAATTATTATTAATTGTGTATAATTGATAATAATTATATATAATTATTAAATAGTTAGTAATTATTATTAATATTTTGAAAACAATTTGTAATAAATATTATATATTTATTAACATTTATAATTAATTATTAAATAATTACAATATTAACCAATAATTTGTAATCATTAGTAATAATTAATGATAATATGTAAACATTAGTTAAACATTCCCATAATTACTAAACATATGTAATAATTATCAATAATTGAGAAAATTATTAGAATTCTCAATAATCAGTTTTAAGATCATATAATTATTTTCACAATTTATTTTTCAGTTTATGACCCTTACATTGGTTAAATAAGTGACTTCCCATGTTCATGATAAGTCTCTATGGTGTTCCTGGGGTATGGGGAATGAAATTGGATGAAAAAGGAGTGTTCTGGGCATTTTTCACGATTCGTGCATTGTTACTGAAGACTATGTAAAACATCAATGAAAACCTTGAAACCACAGATAGAGGCTCCTTCGCCATTTTATCATGGCGAAGCTATTTGTCTAAAGGTCATAGGGAACTATTTTAAGGGTTGATTTTGGGACAGTGTCACACACATGGTTTGGAACACTGTGTTGGTAAACCGTGTACCCCAGTAATGTTGAGGGATTTATAAAAAATTTCATTATTGGATTTTTTAACCCATATTTGGGATATAATCCCTATTTCCTGCATAAAACCCTATTAATGATGGAATGTTACCAATATATTACAAGGGAGATTATAATTCTTCTCTAGGTAGTTTGGAGTTCCATCAGTTTCGAATCAATGATCTGAGTATGGTTAATCCCCTATTTCGTGTCTTATGGGTGTTTGTATTATATCTATTATTTATCTCTTTCTGATATTCTAAAACCCATATTTCCGAGCATAAACTAGGCTGATGACTCAATGGGAGTTAGTTAAAGATCTAATTCATCATTTTATAGTGTGTTCGACAATGGAATTTTGGAAGGTGTTCTATAAGTAAAATCTCTTGGTTTTGATGTAGATTTGTGCATTGAGGGGTTTTCCCTTTATCTCCTCTTATTTTTTACTTGATTCCATTTTCATGAAATAATATATATTGCTTTTTTAAATAACCGTTTTAACCCCTCATTATAACCATTGGATGCATAGAGGAGGACTTAACTAATTTAGGTCCACCTATGGGATGTGTTAACCCTCCTGAATGGGGAAACATATGTGTGGGTGTGGAATTGAATTATGTTGATGTTGACCATTTGAATAATGAGATAATTGGTTAATATAATTAATTAATTATGATTATGGGTAGATGATTCCATTTTTTATATTGGATAAGGGATTTTTTGGACGAACTATAAATTGGTTAGATGCGATAAATGGGAATATGATAATGAATATATTTTTGTACCTAAATAGGATATGTCAATTAGAATTGGTAAATGGGAAATGGGATAAATTATTATGGGATATAAATTGTAAATATTTTAATTGATTGTTTCAAAATAATGATTCCCATTTTAATTTTCATTTTTTAAGATTATAATGGTATTGCATATGCTTGCATCATATTATGGTTATGTTTGGTGAACAAATAATCAAAAATGATAACATAGATTTGTAGGGTGTTGTTTACATATGAAATTCTACTCCAACATGTTGTGTTTGAAAAAGGTAATAAAATCCACCCCTTTATTACATGGTTTATGTAAGGGGACATATTGATATTCCCCTAACAGGTGCATCCCAACTGAAAAAAGGCTTCGAGATGAGGATAATAGGTTTATTATAATGTGTTTCCCTAGTGATATAGGATTGGATTAAATCCCATATTCCTTTTTATTATTGACCATGCCCAATCTATTGAACACATGAGTTGAACCGAGTCCATAGTATTTTTATGTGTTGAATCAGAATTTTGAAATTGATTTACATAAGAGAATAACAATCATTAATGACTAGTTCATTTTTTATATATTTTTTTCATTATTTAGTTATTTCAATCACTATGTAGTGAAAAAGATATTATTTAGACAGTATTACTGGTGCCATAATGGGTTATACTCACACCCTACTTATACCATCATTGGGTACCCAATCCTATTTCATGGTAGTAGGTTAGGACAGGGGAAGGGACCTATGCTAGAGAGTTGATTTCAGCATAGGACGTGTGTGGATGAGGTACCATACAATGAGTCTGTAACATTTGTTGGATTCCACTATTCGTAATTTTTTTTATTTTTTTCTCTAATGTATTTATATCATGGAATTTCATATGAATTTTTTATTGTGGTTTGTACCCAGTTGGGGAAATGGTTGGTTATTAATGTTATTGGTTATTTCATTATGTTCCGTTTATTTTTTTTTATATTTGTGGGATACTCCGATAAAGACGGTATAGACTCCCAATGTGATCCAGTAATCACTCGATGCTAGTCGGAAACCTCTAGATTATGTGAAGTCAGTCATATAGTCATGTAACAAACCAGCTTGGGGCACCGATTTAGTTGGAGTTGGGTCAGAGACATTATATAATGGTATTATAGGAGGCCATTTTCAGTAACGTACTATTTGGGAATAGTATGACTCGGGTTAGGAAGGGGTAGAGCCATGGTAATGTTCTTTTTTTCTAGAGGTATTTAACACATTTATGAAGGGGAATCCAATTCACCAATGGTGGGAATTGTTGGTATTCATGGTTGATGTTACAATTTATTATACTTCACTATTAGTTGGTGCAAATGTGGTGTGATATTAATATTTTAGGATATTTTTCTCATGGAAAATATAGCATATGGGTCTTCATTCATACATCACTCTTGGAACCTATGTATATTTGTGTCATGCATCATAGTAGGCACACAGGAATGAGACATGTGTGTGGGAAATAGAGTGTATAATTTAGTTGAATTTCATAATAGTGGTAAAAACCTGCTTAATGAATTAATAAGAATGGGTTAAAAGGGGATAATAAATTTTTAAACAATAAATAAAGAAATAAAATTGAAAACTTTTAGTAAGAGAATTAAAATTTATTTAAAAT
This sequence comes from Viscum album, assembly GCA_963277665.1. Classification (NCBI taxonomy): domain Eukaryota; kingdom Viridiplantae; phylum Streptophyta; class Magnoliopsida; order Santalales; family Viscaceae; genus Viscum; species Viscum album. Next base: position 857,613,808 of record OY728152.1, on the reverse strand, counting down.
ACATTTGGATGTGGTAATATTATTTCAAGGTTGTAGATGATAGGGCTTGTAACCATGTGAGTTAGTTACCCCGTGTTTGATATGGCCTTAGGAAGGATGGATAAGGTTTGGTTTCTAGATATAAAAAATCTCAATTTTTAGTGTATGAGAAAAAGCTTTTTATTGATAGTTATGAGATTTCCCTTATACGTTGTGATTATTTATTGATTGTGATCTAATGAATGTGTTTGGAGTTGTTGAGAAATTCCACCATGAAGACGAGAGTTGGTTCAGTGATAAGAGGATTTTAAAAAGAACACTCATCTCATGGATGAGAATGAGAATTTTGGGATTCATGAGAATAAAGAATAGAACTATTGTTAAATTTTTATGTTTCATGACGATGATGGTGTGATACCCAGGGTTGTTTGGACTGAGTATGTTCGAGTTGGCTAGGAAATTACAACTACAACACCCTCCGACCATTACCGTTGTGTGTGGGATAGAGGATGTAGTGTTTTGAATAGAGTCTATTAATACTATTCATGATCATATGGATACCCCTATTGAAGTAATAGTCATCCCGACAGCCTATATGTTGAGAGGACTAGAAATTAATTGGTGGGACATCAAGCTACAAACAGAATAAGTTAATAGAATGATGTGGAAATATTTCTAGGAGAGGTTCCATGAACAAATTTATTTGGGATCATTGAAGATGTATATGGTAGTAGGTTTTATGATATTTAACCAAGGGACACTATTAGTGATGTAGTATTATAGACTCTTCAACCAGTTGTGATGTTTCACCACCACATTTTAAGGGCATTATGTGGCGATGGTAAAAATTTGTTAGTTTGGGAATAGAAAAGATATTAGGTCTGTGGTCAACATATTTCATCCGAAAAAGTATACATATGTAGTAGATCGAACCCTTCTCTTGTAGGGGAACATTAAGGGGAATTATGGTAAAAAAACATGTGCGGCCAATTGGGTAGGCAAGTTTTGTGGATTTCAAAAGTAGGTAGCACTGTATTGGAAATTTTCCTTCGGGGAAATGCACATAGCAGTTGGAAAAGTGGTTCAACCTCTCATTGTACAGACTAGGTATTCTATTATAGATGTGGAAGGTCAGGGAACATGCATGGAGACTGTTCTCAAGCACCAGATAAGTCCTAATTTTGTGGAAAGATGGGACATGTATATTTTTTATATATAATCACATTGTAGTTAGGGAATAATTGAGGCAAGGGACAGATGAAGGGTGTAGGAAGGTGGTCAGTGACTCCATATCAAGATGTTTTTTTTGATCTCTAAATGTTTTAATTATTGGTATGGTTTTTGAGGAACACTAGGTTGAGAGAATTCCCACCACCTAGGTGGTGTAGTGTAGGGTGCTCATGTTGGGTCCTATAGTAGAGGGACTAGTATTCATCTTGAAATTATTCCTACACCTAAAGGTGGTGAGGCTGGACAGTCAATCGTTTAAGGTATTATTATTTTTGTCTTCCACACGTGATGCATCATTATTTTATATGGGTGATAAAAATTATTTCATTATTTCTAATTTTGTGGGCATTTTGGGATTAACCTAAGAAAAAATATTTTGGGGTAATTTCACTTGATACTATATTAGGGGTATAAATGGAGAAGGTCAAACAATGTAAAAACTATGCATTATAGGTGGGATGATATCAATTTCTATAGAACATGTTTGTTCTTCAGATTTCAGGATTCGACCTGATTTTTGGAATGGATGGCTGGTGTTGTATCAAGACTATATCGATTGTTACCATCATAGGTTGATGATCACATTTCTAAAGTAAAAACATATATCTTTCGTGGTAAGTGTGATGCTCGAGTGAGCTATGAAGGACCTAATTTCCAACTTCTAGGAGAACTCATACCCCATTTAGTGTTTCTTAGTGTTAGATTATTGGGAAAAAGATCAGCTAGTTTTACCTTTGGTTATGGTCTGTTTTCAATATTTGTTTCTTAAGGACTTTATGGGGTGACCATTTAAGAGATATGTTTAGTATATATTTTAATTGATGACTGAGTAAGATCCAATTTACATTCCTCTATATCAAATGACACAGGACGAACTACAAGAACTAAAATTCCATCTTCTGGATTTGGTGCATAATGGGATTATCCATTGAAGTACATCCCCATGGGATGGCTCTTATTGTTTACAAAAAATAGATGGATCTTTGAGGCTATGTTTTGGTTATATGAAGTTTAACAATATGATAGTTAATTACATCTACCATATTACAAAGATTGATGTATTATTTTTCCATTTAGGGGGTGCATCAGTGTTCTGCATAATCAATTTATGATCTGGTTACCATCAGTTGAGGGTGAGACTTTATAACGTACCTCAAATAGATTTGTTGGGAATGTTTGGCTTGTATGATTTTTAGTGATTATTTTCAGTTGGACTATTTAAGAATCCTTGTTCGTGGCTCTGATGACAATAATATCTCATATTTATATACATCAGTTTTTAGTTATATTCATAGAAGAACTCTTGGTGTAATCCAAAACTCTGAACGATAATTCCAAACACCATCACACTGTCTTGAGTACGCTAAGATATAACAGACTCTATGCTATGATATTAAAATGTTATCTTGGGATTGATAAGGTGAATTTCTTGGGTCACATTATATCTGAATCAGGTGTGCTGGTTGATCAAGGGAATGTATGGGCTACGGTGTCTTGTGAGTTTCTATAGAATATTTATGATGTTTGGAATTTTACAGTTTTGACCGATTATAACCGATGCATCATTTTGTATTTCAATCATTTTCATGCACCATTCTCATGAATAATAATGAATGGTGTAATGTATTTGTCAGTAGATGCATGAGAAATTAATTTTCATGAATTTAATAAGTGGTTGACCACCACACCCAGTTTGATTTTACGTGAACTCGAAAATTGAAACACTTTTTTTATGTGTTAAGTATGGGACTCGAGGTAGTGAAAATACTAGATGATTGGGTTTTTTATTGTTGTCCAAGATATATGAGGCAAAAAGAGTGAAATTACACTAATCATCATCTTTAGTTAGTGGTTGTGGTTTATTCCTTAATGGTCCTAAGGCAATACTTATTAGGACTACGAATTATAGTGTTTACAAATCATAAAATGAATAAATTGATCATTTCTATATGTGATATGTATCATCAGCAGTGAATGTGGGTTGAGTACTTACTATCCTTCAATTTTGATTTAGTTTAGACATGAGAGAAAGGGAATAATGTTGTGGATTTTCTAATCCAAAAGACATAGATTCATGTGGTCTATAAATCCAACACATAGTACATATTCATTGCCTTGTTTGTTGAGATGTACCTATTGATACAATATGGGAACAAGTAGATGACATATGAATATGTAAAAGTGTATTCCACACTATTGAGGTGTGTCAAAAAGAGTCAACTGATGGAAACAAAGTGTCTGGCTATAGTGGAAAGTTTTAATTACTGTGATTCAACTTTTATTTGGTCTATTGGTGATGATGTAACTGTAAATGTTTATGGAATTGGGGATGTACCAATGTGTATGCGAGAATAATTGATGTGTGAGTTCAATTCCTCAAAGTTGTTATTTCACCCAGGTTCAACTATGATGTACTATGATCTTTGTAGGTTATACTAGTTCTCGTGAATGATGAAAGTGTTTGTAGGCATGGTATAATGATAACATACATATCTATATGTGAAGGGATATGATATAGGTGTATGATGTTTGTTACATTCATTTATTATTTTGGTGTAGATGTGGAACGACGTAAATAAGGACGTTGTTGTGGGTCCTCCAAGGATCCATGGAGAAAAGACATGATCTGGGTTGTCATGGTTCGGCTTACTAATGTGGATCATTACATGCCGTTACTGGAGACATACACAATTGTTTTTTTGTTTCAGATGTATTTTCGAGATAATGTGTAGTCGATTGCTTTTCACAGCACGATTCTGGAAGAGAATAAAAAATTTGATTAGTACCAAGGTTAAGTTGAGTACGTATTATCAACCACATATGGACGTTAATATGGAATATTGAATTTATGTATTAGAAGATATGTTGTCAGCTTGAGTTCTAAATTTTGGTGGTTCATGGGAAAAGAACTTTTCACTAATGGAGTTTTCATACAATACTGGTTTCCTGGCTACGAAATAGATGGAAGATTTTGGGGAACTCAATGGGAACTATTTAGTTTTCAGTTGTGTTGGTAAGTGGCATGGGAATCGATGCTCTTAGAATTGAGTCTGGTATAGCAGACGTTCGATAATGTTTTTTATTTCAAATTTAGGATGAAAATTTAGAGTATAAAAATTCATATGTAGATCAACATCATAGACCTATTGATTTTGTGTTATGGAATAGTGTGTTTCTTTGGGTTCCGCCAAGGTTTGGTAACCATCGAATGCGGAAATATGGAACCATGGTTTGTGGGGCTATCTAAAATTGTAGAGAGGATCATCCCGATGGCTTATTGATTGGCTCTTCCACACCGTTATAGTGGGATGAAAGATTTTTTTTTCATTTTCCACAACAATGACATTATCACCCTGATCCATCCGATGTGAGTGGGGTTGAAAATGTTGAGTTTGAGCATGATGTTTCCTTCAATGAGAATCATGATCGTATTTTGGATCATAGAGAGAAGGTCTTGCAGGGAAATTTTTTACCTTTTGTTCATGTTCAATGAAATCGTGTAAACATTCATGAAAAAATATGCTTCTGGGAATCAAATAAGTCAACCTAGTGTCCCGATCTATTTCATTTGCATTGAAATGATTCTTGGGAAGTCAAACATAGGGAAGAGTCATCATATGGTTGGAAGGTTGTAATATCTGTGATTTATGTCAAGTTATGTTTTAGTTTTTGTTTTAATTTATGTCTCTTCTTTTGGAAAAATAAGGGTTTCCCCAAGTTCCTGAGAATGATATAGGGTGTTTATTGGGGTTTAGTTACAGAAATAGGGGAAAATGGATTTTGTGGGCATGTTGTGTGGTTTTCACACCATTGGTGTAAATAATGTGGAGAATCCTATCTTACAATGCATACAATGACAGATGTTTCATCGTAGTTATCACATAGTTTTTCAAGCATTCGGGAGTTTCTAGGAAACCATGTGAAGGGTTGATTTTTTTGTATTGGCTCGTGCAAATCTTTTGCACTATTTGGAAAATCATGTGGGTAAACAATGTAGTTCAGTAAAGATGAAAATTTTAAAACAATATTCTATTTTGGTATTTTTAAACCCAACTCGGGATTTCCTCGATTCCTACCCTTTGAAACCTAGTGACTCAGAAAAAATCCCAAGAACATTGTCATGAGATTAACCTTCACATCTAGGTTGTATGAAGTGTCATCAGTTGTGAATTGAAGATTTAGGTTAGGCTAATCCCCCTCTTTCTTCTATTTTTGGTTTAGGTTTCACATATATCTTTTATCTCATTCTGAATATCTAAAACCATTCACTCAAAGTGAGATATAGGTTGAAGATATGATGGTGGTAGATAAGGATATATGGAATCATTTGATATTGAATTCAGAAATTGAATTAAGGTAGGTTGTCTATATGTAATATCAATTGAATTTGATGTTGATTTTATCCATTGGGGTTTTGTCATTTCCCTCCCATTATTGTGTCATTGGATCATTTTTTGAGATATTATATATTTTTTTAAGTAACTTATTGATCCCCTGATGATCCACGTGGGAGTCATGGAGGATGACATGACCAATTTTGGACCACCCATGGGGTGCACCAACTCTCCTGAATGGAGATAATGGAAAAGTAGGGTGTGAAACTGACTTCTGTTTGATGTATAGTATTTGAAAAATGTGTTAATTGGGTTTTATAATGATCTATGAAGGATTATGGGTAGATGTTTCCATTGTGTCTAATGTACAATGTATTGGTTAGTATTCATGTAAATGGGTTAAATGGGATTAATGGGAATGTGACAATGATTTATGTTTTGTATGTGAATAGGCTTAGTGAGTTAGACATGGGAAAATAAAATTGGGTAAATTGGAGATTTGATATAAATGGTAAATGTATCAATTTATTACGGTATACCAATTTTTTCCAATTTAGTTTTCTTTTTTTAAATATTTCTACTGTTATTGGAAATTCTTGTGTTGTATTGTGGTTATTTTTGGTGAAAAAAATAAATAATAATGTGCACATGGCTTGGTATAGTGTGGTATAGTCACGAGGTTCTACGCCAATGGTTTGAGTTGGGCCAAGGCTCTAAACAAAAACCCCATAATGCATGTGTTATGGAAGGGGACAATGTTTTATACCCCAAACGGTTGCATTCCACCTGGATTGAGGCTTCAGCGTGAGGATACTGAGGTTTTTGTAATTTGTTAGTTTATTAGATAGGTGTTGATTTATTCCCAATATGACTTGCAATTATTGAACATGAATTATCCATTGAACCCATGGGGATGGTGAACTGAGTTAATAGTCTTTATAAGTATTGAATTTGAATTTGGTAATTGATTAATTCAAGAGGAACACTATCACTAATGACTATATAAATTGTTCTCTCTTTAGTATTCATTATTTAGTTTTTTAATTCACTATAGAGTGAACTTGGTATTTTTTAGACACCATTGGTGGAGCCCTATTGAGTTATACTCAAAACCTACTCGGGCCTCCATTGGGTACCCTAGAAGATTTGATGCTTACAGTTCATGAAAAGATCAACTGCCCAGTGATTGGGAGTTGAGAACGATATGGGACATTAATGGATAAGGTTCCAGACTTTGAGTCAACAAATGTTTTAGGGATTTTGATGACTGTCCTTATTTTGGGTTTTCCTCACTTGTAACTGTATCAGGGAATGAAATTTTTTTCTTCTGGTGTTCACAAAGAATATGAGATGTTGTCTATGCATGTTTTTTATTGTTTCATAATGATTCCATTATTTATTTTGTGATCTATGGGGGTTTACTCTTATATAGAGAATATAGCCTCCCCACGTGACCTAGTAGAACCTCAGAGCTATTTTGAAACCTCTCGCATACGTGGAGGCGTGCTTGAGGTCATACGACAATCCGACAGGGTGGGGGGTGATTTAGTGTCACATGGGCTGGGGACCTTACATTAGTAATAATGACTGGTAATTAGTCATAACTACAAGTAATTTGTAATATTTACCAATTATTAGTAATAATTATTCTAGTTACCAACTACTCATGATAATCAGTAAATTATTATTAATAAACACTAAAATTTAGTAACAACTCTCTAAAATTAGAAAAAATTGTAAATAATTGAAACTAATTAGTAAAATGAACTAATAATTACCAATAATTACAATAAAATTGGATAAACTAATATTTACTAATTATATAAAAAAAAATTTAATTTCAAAAATTTTGTAACAGTTACTAGTAATATCGAATAATTAACAACAATTACCAATTATTATAAATAATTATCTATATTTAAACACAATTATTAATAATTAATAATAATTTACATTATTTCGTAAAAACTAATAATAATTACTAATATTAAATAATAATTACAAACAAAAAGTGATATTTTCCATTTTTTATACATAATTACAATTAATTTTTAGTTATTTCCAAAAATATTTAACTATATATATTAATTAGAAAATAAATTAATAATTTCAATTAATATGTAATTATTACCAATAATTACCAATAATTACAAAAAAACTAAAAATAAATAGAAATAATACGAAATAATTTTTAATAATTACCAATAATTATTGATGATTGAAAAAAATTAAGATAAATATAAATAATTATAAATAATTATAAATAATTATTATTAATTAAAAAAATTTATAGAAATTATAAAAAATAATTAATATTTACTAGAAATTAGGTCTAATTACACATAATTTCTAATAAAAATCATAAATTAGAAATAATTACATAAAAATATATATAATAATGAGTAAATATTAAAATTATCAATATTTGATAATAATTATAAAAAATTTCCCAAATATTATTAGTAATTAGTAAAATTTATTGATTATTTGAGATAATTACAAATAATTAGGGGTAATTACCTATAATTGGTGTTAATTTAAAATAATTACTATCAATTGAATATCAATAGTAATAATTTTCTTTTTATTAGTGATAACTACAAATTTTTAGTTCTAAAAGATAATATATGATAATTAACATTAATTATCTATAATTACAAATAATTGGTGATATTTAAAAATAATTAGTCCTAAGTAACAATAAATTGGACATATTATTTATAATTTTTAAGAATAACTAATTATTTTGTGATAATTATTGAAATTTTTAGATAATTACCAATAATTACATATAATTACCTATAATTATTGTTAATAAATCAAAATTGGTGATAATTGCTAATAATTACAAATAATAAGTAATAATTATAAATAATTATAAATAATTTTGAATAACCAATAATATTTAGTAATAATGTGTAATATTTAATAATAATTTCCAATAATTATCAATAATTACAAATAATTACAATTAATTTGTAATAATTATCGATAAATGGTAATAAAAGGTAATTATTACTAATAATTAATAATAATTGGTAATAATTAGTTTCAATTATGGATAATTATTAATATTCAATGATAATTTACATTAATTATGAATAATTAACTGTGATATGAAATAATTATCAATAATTAGAAATAATTAGTACTATTTCATACTTATTTCGATCGTGTAATGAAAATAACTACTAGTTAAAAAAAATTAGTAATAATAAGTATTATCTAAAAATAAATAAAAATAATTAGGAATTAAATCAAATGAAATTTAAGAAAAACAAATAATAAGTAATAACTATCAATAATTGGTAATAATTGCAATGAATTAAAAATAAAAATTATTAATTATAAAAAAAATTGATTATTAAATATAATAAGAAATTATTATTATTAATATGTAATAATTAAAAATTATTATAAATATATTTTTAATTAGTAATAATTAACAAAATTTAAAAATATCTTGTTCTAACTAAGTGTAATTACTTCTATTATTATCATTACTGATCAATAGTTAGTATAAATTAAATTAAATTACAAATATTTATCGATATGTAATACTATTTAATAATAATATCAAATAATTATATATAATTAACAATAAATATAAATAATTACAAATAGTTATTAAACATTATTGATAATTTATGATAATTTCATATAATTTCTTATAATTATCTATAATATGAAATAATTATCGATATGATAATTTAATTACTGATAACGGGTAATAAATAGTACTTTTGTTAATAAATTGAAAAAAATTACTGATAGATAATGATAATTAGTAATAATAAGTCACAATTTCCAAATAATAATTATAAATTTTAATATTTGTTTTATAGTTTGTAAAAATTATTAATAAATAATATGTCACAATTCTATTCACTCTTATTTTTTAGTTGGTATTAATTTCTAAAATTTAGTAGTAATTATAAATAAATATCATTATTGGTTATTAGTTATATGTAACTTCCCCTTTTCTGTTTTCTCATTTTTTTCTCAGATCATCGCTTTTAATATATTAATCATTAAAAATATTTTTATTTTATATTTTTTACATAAATTTTATATAACTATGTAAAAACAAATTTTATTACATTATCAATATTGGATAAAAAATTGTAGAAATAAAAATTCTTATATTATAAATCCTATATATATTAAGGGTCTTGGAATATTTTTATCTAATGTATAATATAAACCATAAATTTTTCAGATGGTGAAATCATGTTTGTATGTAAGGTGAATTATTTGGGGATATTTGAAACATTTGATATTTTTCTAGATCATCTATTACAATATTTATTTTGTAAATATTTTTTTTCTAGTATCAATATGGTGAATGAAATTATATATAAAGTATAAAAAATATAGTTCCAGATCCATCATAGTTTTAAACTATTTTTCTTGATTTTGTTTTTCATTCATTTTTTTAAAAAAGTAACTCAAAATGGTGATTCAGCAATAGAGTTTGAACCATCTAAATTCATTGTGTTGTTGAAGTTTTATAAAGAGAATTTAGATATCAATGGCTCAAAATTCAAAAATGAATAATTTATTATAATCATGGATATTAAATTAGATAATACAAGGTAAAATAGTATTTCCAATGCTATTATCTTTGGATAAATATTTGTTACTAGAGGAAAATTAATTACATATAAATATTTATTAAATAATATTGTTAGACCATAATTTATATCGGGGTAATCTGATGATCAATGAATTATTAAATGATTTGATCCTATAATATTTTGAAAATTATTCATTTGATAATAATACTACATGGGGAAAATCAAATTACAATTATCCATATTGTGGGGTGTACATATTTCTTCCCATTAATCATTTGATTTATTTCCCACATAAATTTTTATAGAACTATTTATTTAGGACTCGTGAAATCGTGTCATTTATAACTTTGTACAAATCCAATATTTACAGTCATAGAATCATATATTGTCCTTATGATGGTAACTTATTGAATCCTTTTGACATGGTGCATCATCATATAGATTCATAATCATTCAATGTGATATTTTTCTTTCACATTTGTGGTTTATATCAATATTTTTAAAGGTAGTAAATATTTTTATTGGATAATATTTATAACTCCTAACATCTTACCTCATTGGATGTTGATAAATAGACTATATATATATTAGAAATTTATAATCTGAGGATATTTATAAATGAATATCGACATATCTCTGAATCCACTGACTGATGAACTAAATTTATTGTATAGAAATAGCATTATGAAATATAATGTTGTTGCGAAATTAATTTCATAATGAAATCATTATGTATATATAAAAAAAATAATTCTAAATATATGACATTTATTATGGTTATAGAACACATGGTATTAAATCATTAAATTAGTTTATAAGTGCAATAAAGTCATTTATTCTTCATTATGGATGAAATCCATTCTTTTACAATCATTATATATTTGTTTTGATAGTCCATATTTTTTAATTGAGTAGATAAAATATCAAAAAATGATATTGAGAATATTATTGGTCAATAGAAATTATCTGATTAATTTAATTATAATATATTGTCTCTTCATTACCTCATATTACAATTAGATAGATTAAAAACATTCAAAAAATATGTGGCTTTGGGGATTATCAAAATTGAATAAAATTGATAAATTTTTGGGATATACTAAATAAGAGATAATTTATGGTCTTTAAAATGATAGATGTCATTGATGAACTATTTTTCTAAAATATTTTATATTGCTTAAAGATAACCGATAAAATATATGTATAAGTTAAAGGAAAGATTAGATATTTTACCAATTTATTGGTGTACACAAGTTGATTTATATGAAAATGAAAATTTAGAGAAATTAATGATAAAAAAATCTAGATGTGGAGTTTTTAAAAATCATTTGTTACATAGATATTATATTACAGATTTTAGGTTACCATATGTTTATGATTAAAATAAGTATCAATGTGTTAAAAATGTTCATATTAATCCAATTTATGAGTCGATGTTTTCCTCTTACAATGGAAATAATACTAATGATTGGCCTAATAATTTTTGTAAATTTTATGCTTTGGGATGTTTTGATTGATGTATAATATTTTTTTAAGACGTTTTTCTAGTGAATATAATCTATGATGCACTGATTATGATATTGAATAATGATATTATTATTTTATTTAATATAGGATTATAATTCCCCCAGATTTTTTTGATTCATTTTGAAATGTAATCTTATATTTTCCACATTAAAAAATATGGGGGACTAGTATGGTTCTAAAGAATGTACCCATAAAAAATAATTAAACAAAAAATGATGAAATGGGTATATAATGTAAAATTCGTTTATGGGATAATTTTAGACGTGTATTTATAAAAGAAAATTTAAATATTATACTATAAATATTTAAACCGTGAATATTAGTAAAAACAAAATTGAATGGGAAGTAATGGATTAATTTGGATGATGAAATAAACAATAAATTATTATTTTATAATTTACATAATCATTTATTGGTAGGGTTCATGAATTATGATTTTTATATGATTAATAGAACAAAGATCATATATATTTTCTACTAAAATTAGATTAAATCAATAAAAACACAGTGAGGGATACATTCATATATAATATATGTTTTTTATATACATTCATATCATATAATTTATAGATTATATGATAGTTATATGAAGAAACAATAAAAATAAATTTCACCAACATACCATGAAAATTGTTATAAAATGTAATTTTATCAATTAGTTTTAGATACTATAAAATTAATTTTTTTTGGGAAGAAAATATGAAACAATTAAAAAAAATTATATTCAAAATTATTTATCAATTATACATTTATCAAAATATGTATGTAAATTTTATATTTGATTATATTTATTGGTTATCCAACCATCCAAATTTGTTAAATATTATAATTTATATGTTGTGACTCCTTTCCTATTTCATAACTTCCCATATAGTGAATTAAACAAATTCCTGGTGGTTTTTTCTTGAAAATATCTATCCATAGAGAAATTGAAGATTATTTTTATTGAATTATAGATGATATATTTGAGTTAATCCTTTTGAAAAATAATTAAATAACAATATTTAAATTACATTAGGTCAATAATTAATGATAATTGTACATTTTTCAATGCCATAAAATCTTTAACATTAAATATAAAACTTTTCATGCATAAAAAGAACCTCTTAATTTACATCATAATGATTACCAAATATATTACTCATAATATTATTCTTCATAAAGAAATTTAAATGACTGGAATGGTAATAGATAAATTCTGTGCCATGATATTTATTTAATACACAGCGGAAGAGGTTCATTTTAACTGATAAGAATTGAAATTTTTGAATTGGTAACACCAAATAAAATTTTTACAAGATTTTTTTAAAATATTTATGATAAAACACTATAATCAATAGATGATATTTTTTATAAAATTGATGATATAAAAAATAAATTTGAAGTATAAATACATGATGATGCTGAAGATCCTATTGATATTGATCATCCCGGTGAAGTATATTAGGTTATTGACACTATCGAATATATTGGATTTTAATAATATTTTGAATCGCGTAGTTAAATTCTTGTTATAGTCATAATTAATAAATAATACCCATTTTCAATTATTTATAAATAAAATTATTATTTTTATTTAAATGTCTCTAAACGATTTATATGTGTTGTTTTATACCCATTATGATTTCTTTTTTCCCGGTGACCATCCTAATTCCCCTCCATCCAACATCAAAATTATAATCAATACATATTCGAATGTGAGGTTTCATGGTGTTGTGAGATTTATGATTCTCAACCCAAATCATAATCAAAATCCCCCATGATATAAATCCAAAAATATTGTGGTATGTTTGGTTGTGTATTTTTGTTAATTTTCCTTAATTTATTTGTAATATAATTTTCTGATTATTTTATATTAATTCCCACAGTATCTCACATATAAATATTTTATAGGGGATTTTTTTGGATTTTTTTCTATACCATGGATGACATGATATCATATTTACCTTATTTTGTCATCGTCACATTTTGATAATTTGATGCTACATAAATAGATAATACTTATATTGAAATTTATTTATTTGTTATTATTTTATTGGTAATTACAAGTAAGTTTTATTTTATCCCATAGAATAAAGAATGATATCAACAATATTAGATTTGAAAGAGATCTGTAGATGTTTTCATTGTCATTATTCTTCCACAATTTGAGAATGGGAGTCACGTAAAATGATACAGAGACAATTTTTAATCATTTATGTTGCATCCACTGAACATATTCAATATATTCCTATGTTTGGTATTATTTTTCCTCCTACTATATGAGATATGATTTTTGTAGAAGATCATTAACATGCCCACCAAACTAAGTGAACCATAAGTTCAGTCATATAGTTGTTAGTTATAAATTTTCTATTCACTGAAAATATATAGTATGTAGTTTAATTTAATAATTTATATATTATATAATTGTAAAATACTTATTTTATATTAATATAGGAAGTTGAACATATTGATATAATGATGACCTATGTTTTTTGATTTTATACACTAAATCTTCCACAAGAATTCTTACATATGCCTGAAAACATTTTAATTTGGTCAGTATATATTTTTTTATGTTAATATTAACTTAAATTAATAGTGAATATATTTTTTAAAAACACATTTTAAGGAGTTTTATGAGTCCAAAAAATCTGATAAACATGAATAGAGTTAGGTAGATACTGAGGGACAAGACACTATTGTTCTAGGATTTGATGACCCATCATGGATGTGATTCCTCAATATGGTATTGAGAGTGTCTGAGTGGTGGTTCTTAGTTCCCATATTATGCCTTATAGAAATTATGGAATATATTATTATCCATCATCCAAATCAATAATATAATATGAATAGTCATCATTGTGTCCTATAGAGTATGAAGATAAGTTATGAAATATGAATGTGGTTATGTAGAGCTTACATATAGTGTAAGAGTAGATTTTTTGACACCAATTGATGAAAAATGAAAAATAATATTGATGAAAGAGGTGAAAATGATCAAATTATGGAGTACATATACTGAATTATTTAGGGTATTGGGATAGATTAACATCAACACGGTCCTCTGGATGGTACACCACCTACATAGTGATTGATATATTTTATTATAAAATATATTATGATGAGTTCTGAATGATCATATTATAGGTATTAATGTTATTAAATGTTATATTTGTAGTTTTTTATATTATGTTTTTTAAATTTTTTTGTGGTGTCTATAAATTTTTTAATTTTTTAGTATTTTTAAAACAATATAATTTTGATTTATTTTTTATTTTTATATCATTTTTAAATATTTCCAACAGAAAAATATATCAATCACATTAGGTTATTTGTGATGAAAATTAAATACCATAACAGTTAGTCATGTTAGTTGGAAATCATATTCGGTTACAAATACCACTTAATCTATATCTAGTAGAAAACTACTTTTTATGGGAAAATTTCACATCATATAAAAATATTTTTGTGATGATACATGGTAGAAAATAATTATTGTTACATTTTTATTGATAGTTCACATTTGATGGGATCCCATCACTATTAACCATTAACGAATACCAAAATTTCATATTTTATTTATAGGTAATTTAGAAAATAATATTGATCATTTATTTAATAGTATAAATAAAGCACCCAAAAGGTCACATTTTTTGTCAAAACATTTCCACATATGATAATATGGTATTGTGACCCATGAAGATAGAGAAATTATTCACCATGTTTTATAATTTCAACGGAAAACAATGGATTAAGAGGGATAAGGAGAATAAAGGAAAAATAATTGTGGTAAAGAATAAGAATATGAGGGTGGATATTCCAAAATGGGAAAATTTTGGAATGAATCCCCATTATACATTCATATATAGAATGATATTTAGTTACATATGTGGAGATGAAGGCCATATATACCATGAATGAAATGGGAAGAAGGTGGCCACCAATATTCAATGTTTGAACTGTAAAGAGATGAGATACTATTCAAACCAATTATACTATCATCAATGGAAATTACCATATAATTTTAAACAATGAAAATATAATCATTATGAAACTTCTATAGCTGATATTGAAGAACCGTATGTTTTGATAAAAATATAATTTGATTATATACTAAAAGAGAGTAAATATTTTTTTTGATTCTAGATCTATAGAATTTTTTATATTTTTTAGTGTTATTAAATAAAAGATTATAAATATGAGAAAGGGGTTTCCAATTAAACCAATAAACATTAATTATTGTAACTACTTGAATATATCAAATGATCTTAGTTAATATGAATATTTATTTCCATGTCACATATATGGTTTTAATACCTATAATTAACATTTACATAAAAATAGTTATTTGAGTTTTGATTAAAATTAGGTTTCAAAAAATTTGTTGACAATATATATAATAATTTCTCCCGAATTATTGTTATTTTTTATTTTAATGTATTTTATGGTTATAAATTTAGTGGATAATTTTTCAATCCCAATAAAATTTCTTTTAGAATGGGAAAAAATACGGTGTAAATATCTTTTCATTATTTTATGGATCTTCTGATCACTTAAAACTCATTATTATTGATTATGGAATGGAAAATTAATCACATTTATTCATTATTTAGAATATGATGTTAATAAAACATTGAAATAATTTATCAGTGGATTAAATTACTGTTATAAAATGGAATGAAATAATGTATATTTTCTCATATTGTCTATATCTATAGAAAAATATTTCCCCAATCATTTAAAAGTAAAAGATAAATTTTTAATTTCTTATATGGTGAAAATCAATCATTTATCAATTTATCCTTCTGAAATCAATTTCATATGTATGTTTCTTATATTTTTATAAACATGATTTTATAAATAGTGAATTATAAAAAACTAGGACTCCATGTATTAACATAAAAATTATATATCAAGATAAGAAATATATTTATGATTTTATTGATGTCAAGGAATATTTATTATTTTAATAAATAAAATAAAATTATGAAGATGTAATTTATTTAATGGGGGAGAATATAACAGTAAAATATCTTAGTATGTACTTATTCTCTAAATGTATATTGTTAAATAGCTTGTAGCACCTGAAAAACAAAAATAAAATGAGCTGAAACATATTAAACGTATATAATGAATAAACATTTAATAAATATGATAAGAAATAAATTATCTTCGTTACATTTTCTTAGTTGTTTTACTGGTTAAAATTAATGGATAAAAAATGAATTAATGTGTTATGAAAAAAAATCATTCAATTTTACAAAGGGTTATTTTTCAATTTTTTTTAAAAGTGATGAATAGTTAAAAAAATTATCATTTTTAAAATATATTATTATATGGACTAATAAATTAACTCTCAATTAATTATATATTTATATAAAATATGACTAAGAATAGATGTTTATTATAAATTCCATTTTTCATTAAAAGTAGTTTTCCTTTTATGTAATATTTTCATATGAAATATAAAAAATAAATCTTGTTTTATTTTTTTAAAATGAAATTAAATTTTAAAATCATTATGTAAAAATTTTTCTAGGGTGACATTTTATGGATATTATTTTGAAATTATTACATTTTAGATGAAAATTGAAATGTATTTTTTTATATATATTACAACTTTTATGAAATTATAATGAAATTAGAATGAATGTAATGCTTATAAAAACATTTTAATTGACCAATTGTATATTTATGAATTATAAAAATGTAATTTAAAATATTTTTTGATTTTTGACACCTACGATTAACATTTTATAAACCATTTAATGTTTTATTTGAATAAAAGAATAATTTATAATTTAATCATTAATTATTTATTTGAAAGCAAATATTAAATTTTGGAATGGTATTTAATATACATAACTTTCGTTTTAATCACAAAATAACTATATTCAAAATAATCAATTTTATTCTTCATTTTTATGTAAATTCATTATTATGCATATATGGTAATTTTTTTTAAAAACAATATGACATTTTTTTATAATTATATAAAAATAAATTTAAAACATATAAAAACTAAATCTTTTAATATAGAATCCATATTAATAATAAAATAATATAAATTATTTCAGATTTTCCTTTTAATTTGTAATCATAATTAATAGTTACTATATTATAAACCCGTCATTATTGTAAGTGTAAAAATATTTTACCAGGGGATTAATATAATGGATAAGGAATAAAATGTCACTAAATAATGGCTGCATATGATTATACTTTTGTCCCTAAATTATTTTATCCATTAAAAAGAAATCATTTGGTAACACATTCCATAGAAAACAATTTTATATTATTTTAATGTTATGAATATTTATAATGATGCCACTCATCACACATAAAAAAGAGAACACATCACCCTTAATTATCCACAGTCACTGAGAACTTATTCTCACAAATGATATACCAAAATATAATATTAAAACCACTATAAATGACCTACAGTCTCTTTTATAACTAAAATACCAATGTAAGTTGGTTTACAGAGAGATCCAAAAGGGGATATTCATTGATGCAGAAAAGGCCTTAAATGAGTTTATTCGTGTTTTTTCTTCATCCATATCAAATATATTTAATATAACATTACTGTTTTAATGAAATATGATTCATTATTACATATAAATTTTTTAATATTGACGGTATGTAAATTGAATTTATCCTTTCAATTAAATAGAAAATAAAAATGACAGTGGTCTGTATATACAGACTATCATCTCCATTAAACGACATATTTCATTTTTTTCATCACTTAATCACATGGAAGTTTATGGAGAATAATTTAACGAAAAAATATTGTATTAATGAAATAATTTATTTTTTGTAGATATGATTCCATATCGATATTTCCCTTTATCCATCAATTATAAAATTAAAATGTAACCGTTGAGTATATTTAGACTACCACCGTCAAGGATAGACTATTTCATTTTTAATAATAGACCTAAATTTATTATTCTAAAAGTGTGTTTAATTTATATATATGATGTGTATTACATGATTTAAATTATTTAGGTGATAAAATGGTGATCAAGTTTGAAGGAAAATAACTACAGTTTCAAAAATTACTTAAGAAATAAAATAGTTAACAATTAAAAAATTTATACTATTAAATAATATAGAGTAAACAAGTAAAAATATATAATAAACAAGTGATATCCAAAATAGAGATACAGTTATAAATATTTTATAGAAAAATAATAAATTAATATTTTTTATACATAAGGATGAAAATTCCATACCTGGCCGAAATCTAAGGTAAATGTTTTTTGTAATAAAATTTTATTTCAAAATTTTTCATGCTTAAATTTTCATTATATTAATTCAATTATCTTTATCTATTAATACACTTATATTTTATTTCACTCTAGTTTTTTTGGGTTTACATGTATTCTTTATTATCCACGCATTTGGCACTAAAAACCATCAAAACAGGGTTTATTAAAAAATATGACAATTTTTCTCTCTTTTCGGTGGGAATATTTCTATTCAATGTACATATTCATTATTTTATCTGAATAGATTTCATGTGTATACATCATTGATTTCCAAATTTCAAATACAATAATATTTACGTCATTTTTGAAATTATTAAAATGAATTTTGTTATTGTTTTCTATTTAATTTAACTAGTACTCGCCTGTGAATTCGCACGGTGATATGATTCCATTTATATAAACATTGTTCCACTATTCAATAAAACCTCACGATACACTGCTAAAATAAAATTAATTTTTCAGTTCTCATAATAGAATCCAATGATAAAATTAAATACATAATCTCTGCTCAAAGAGAGTATATGATCCAGTGATCTCAATGAAGTGGAAATCCTTCATCAATATCAATGTAGAGCTTTCTGAATATGTGAAACATATGGTTTGGCAACCTAAAAATATAAATATCATGTATTGTTTATATTTTTATCAGTATAATTAATAATAGCATTACAATGTTACAATTAATATTAATAAATGTTGTAGTAAAAAAATCATAGATGCACTATGTGTTAAAAAAATGACATAGAATCATGAAAAGCATTTCCAACTATCTGAATAGAATATGAGTTTTCTATAAATGTATTTTTTGGGGTAAAATATATATATAATAGGAGGTTATAGATAAAATATAGTAGGGGTTTCCCCAATACTAACCTCAAATAAATAATGTATATAGTAGGAGTTGAAACAATAGTAATAGTTGAAACAATAATAAGCTCGATGTAATTGAGTATATATCCGGAGTTGGACAATCAAAATATTCCTATAATTTTTTAAAATATATGAAAAACGCACCTGAAGATATTCACCCATTGTTTTGAGTTCCATTAGTTAACAACTAAACTAAAACATGAATATTATATTGTCTCGTAAGAAATACTAAAACATCACCCATAGTCTCCTAATTAATCATATGAAAACTAAATATGTATGATTAAATTTTTTAACACAAATTAATTATATTTGATATGAAACTATGATATACACCATGGAGAAAATAAGTGAGAATGAAAATCACTGAAGACAATTCCATAAATGCAAATGAAAATCATTTTATGGAAAATTCATAGGTAATAATATGATGCACTTCTCAAATAAAATACATGTTTCAAGGATATAAAAAACATCCATTAGTAAAATTAAATGTCTCATCCACATCTCAAATAGAGTACATGATGCATTTTTCAAAAAAAATGTATCACAGTAAATATATTATGCATGTACAAGAAACAAGTACGCGGGGAAAAAGAAAATGATTTTTTGTATTTATCTAAGATGTAGTTATAGTAATCGCTAAAACATTTTATTTAGGAATGAAACCATAAATTAACATACATTTCATATAATAAGTAATAATAAATATAAAAATATGAGATTTCAAACTGTGAATATCAACATAAAAGAAAAATATTCAAACCGAGAGAACATAACAATATGATTACAACGAAATATTTCTATAAAAAATATAAGATGAGTGATGTAAAAATAGCATCTAATCTTCTATAATTTCTCGTGTGATACTTAGAGAATGTCAGAATATATCCATGTTAGTAAAATCCCTCTAGGAGAGGATAGAGTAGTTGTAGTGGAGCCTCAATCCCATATGTGTTCACTATGTTGTAGAACCTAGCAGTAGAAAATATATGTGAAAAAAATTAATGTCAAATAAGTTATACATAAAAAATTTAATAGTAAATACCTCCATTTTTCCATCATCTAAATCAAATGATTTTTTGTAGTGATCTAAAAGCAGCGAATTGGAAATTGGGTCCACATCAAAAATATCAGTCAATGCAGAATGGCATAGGAGAAAAGTCTGCTCGTGGATGACCTTGTTTTTACCTCTCTATAAGACATACAATAGTTCCACACAGGCAACTTAAAAAATATTTCTTATAAGTTTTGACATTTTAATGTTTATGAAATCAGGTAAAAATGTTTTAAGAGTGTTTTCCTATGGTTGGTTATTTTCAAATATGTCAAAGACTGGAAAATAATATTGGGAAAAAGTGAGAAGAAATGAGGTGAACCATGATGGATGAAAGTGGGTTTTCTACTTCTTAGCTTACCAAACAATGATTCTACTTCAATAATCAAGGAGAACTAATCGATGAGCATTTTAATATGAACCTTCTAATGATACCTTTTTAGGGGATAGAGATATTTTTCTAGAATAGCGCAAACCAAGTGGTTGTATGTAGTGGCTTTATAGTACATAAAACAACACTTCCATGGGAATCATATCCTCGACACAGACAGACCCACTACCACTGCCACAACATAGTGACGAAATTTTTTACATAAAAATTGAAATAATTTGAAATATAATGTTCAAAAATTAGGATAATTAGCAATGAAATATTACCAAAACAATTTATGTAGCACATGTAAAACTTATTCACCTTTTATGTACACTTTCTAGACAATCAACAATATTTTTACATTAATGTTCAAAATATAGAATGAATAGATGTCAAAATTGATATATGAGTATTGGAAAAAATATGTCACAGTATGATGAATAGTGAATGAACATGTTTACTACTAAATGATTATTATAGGTAAGTAGTCATATAAAATATATTAAAATCACAAAATTATGCTACTTAATATTGGACATGATTATTGTAGGTAAATGGTTATAATAGTTTATGAAAATGATTATTACATGTAAATGGACACATAAAATATATTATACTATGATGAACAATTAATTAACATGATTATTAAATATTATGAAAATCATAAAATAGTGATACTTAATATCAGAATACAATTGGTAAAAATATATAGAACTCATTATGAATGGTGTACCACATTCATACACATAATGTTGCACAATTGTCTCTTGAAAATGAAAAATATGAGCAAGAAAAGTTAAATTAATGAAATTAGTGAAACCATAAAAACACATCTAGGTGGAACTCTTGTATTATAACTCTATATATAAAGTACACATGATAATTAAAACATGCATATTTAGGAAACTCATTCTCAAATTGTGTCTAAAAAATGGGGTGATGACTCACATGTTGCTTGTTCTGTCACAAAATATGTGTAATCAATACATCAAACCGAATTGTAAAACAGAAAATCCAGTCTAGTCGGGATTGTATTTCTAAAACTCATTCGAAAAAAGCACAGTCAAGTGATTGGAATTGATAATTCTAATTCTAGAAGTGATTAATTCAAAGGGTTGAACATGGATACCATGTATTTCATGACATGGCTACATGCACACCCATGAACATCCTCGGAACTGGAAGTACATTCATTTAAGAATAACAACCCTAATATTTATTGTTTAGAAACATAAAATAAAAAACAAATTATCTCGTAGATAACCATATAAATCTATTACAGGAAATAAAAATTCAATGTAACAGAAATGTACAAAACTAAATTAACAAAAATACATAACAATTTAACTAATAATAAAAAATTTAAATGGAAGTTTCAGTTCAAATCAAGAAACACATATGAAAACAGCTTAATTAAAGAATTAGCTGAATTTTCAATTTTAAACAACAAAATCAATACAGAATGAATGTTTGGTATGTCAACTAATCAAACTAATAGAGAAAAAATTTGATATCTAAACAAATTATCAACTATAAAAAGTATATTGTTGTAGATGGAAAGATTTAGAGAACATGTTTTATAAAAAAACACATGAAATAAAATACCCAAAAATATAATTCAATTTCAAACATCATTTGATAGCTAAAAAACTAAATGATAAATAGATTTAGTTTTATTTTAAAAAAATATATTATTTTTTTCATACATGAAACCATATAGAAGTAGAATCACTACTATACACCCCTCATTTAGTTGTATTTTAAACAAATAAATGATAAAAAAATTAAAAAATCAAAAAATAAAAGAATATAAATGACCACTATTCTTTTCAGAAAACACTGGAATAGAAATATGGAATTCATATACCTATATTCTGTACAAATAAATAAAAATATTAAATGTAAATAAAAAATATATTACACACAAAAACTTCCAAATTAATTATTATATGATGTGATCTCAATGAATATGAATGGAATTAAATACGATTAGTGTTTATAATTGAAGAAATTTAAATTTGAAAAAATAATTATCAATGGAAGTTGGTTTTTCATTACTGATACCAAAAAAAAGAAGAATCACTTCTTAAGACCACATATCATATCCTGTAGATCTTAAAATATTTAAATATGGAATGAATAAATATATTTTGCGCAGGAAGATATATTTTGGATAGGAATCCGACATTATAAATACAAACAAGAATATGTGCTGTAATATTTTATTGGAATGATCTCTCAAATTGAACCTTAACTTGTTCATCCATACATGACATTGACATATTGTTCAAATTCAATAGATTGATATCCAAGTATTTATTGAGCCTCTTGAACCAGATCCGGAAATTATGAATAAAAATTCTATGAAATGTGAACTTTTGAGAAGTGTAATTTTACAAAATACCTCTGGATTTATGTACCAAATAATAATAAGCGGTAGGGGCAATTTCAGCGATGAGGTTATATTGAATAATCCTTTGTAGGACCCAAATGCCTCTTCACTTTCATGATTGAAGGTATTGTCCCCTGACATCCACAAACAATGATCAGAACACAAATCAATGATAAAACATAAACAATGATATGAGGATATTAATAATCATTATTAAGAATAATATAGTTATTAGAATAAAGTAATTTATTCTATGAATGAATATTTAATTTTAAAAAACTATTAGCAGAAAAACAACAGTTTAAAAAATAGAATTAAGTGGACAATGTCAAGTGTCTTAAGCCTCTTATAGCACGCTTTGTGCCCTCTAATAAGATGAAGAAATAATATATCCAAGTAGTAAAAGTTTGATATTATCATAAAACAATGTTAAAATGAAGGCTATAAGTTTACCGATTACAACACATAAATAAATAAATAATGAAACCAATATGATGCATAAAATAATCTAATAATTCCCATGATCCCATGGTTCTTAATATCATAACTAATTTCTACTCTTAAATTTTTGAAAGAAATTTTCATTATAATCTAGAACTATGTAGTAAAATGGAGGCATGTAGAAGGAATTTCCTTTGGAAGGGATTATTTAACTTGGAATTATATCCAAACAAGAAGATTCAATATGAAAAAAATATAAACAGCCTGCAATTACGCAGCTTTGAATCATCCTTGAAAAATAAATTTACAACATCATTTTTGTCATTCTGGTGGCTTTCATCCTCTTTGACAATATGAATGTATCATTACCTTTTACAAATTGGTATTGTATTTAATTATATTGAATTGAAAATGTGTGAAGGGAAACCATTTTACTAATAGATAACAATAATGTTAATGTAAAGTATTTTGTGAAGGAAAACAACAAAATGACTAAATTTGAAATTTCTTGGTTTTGTACTAAAAGAAATTATAGAGAAATTAATTTTGGAACACAGAGTCATGGAATTCCACATATAGAATATAATAAGGTTAGTATACCAGTGTTAGATTATATCATTTGGTGTAAAAGAGAGATATCAAATCTTGTGTTGAAATCAATTGTATTGAATGTCCGAGAGTATTTCACCATGGTTCATAGAGAAAAAGTACTGAAAATATATTAGCAGATTTATCATATGGAAATAGAAATAACGAGTCATAAAAAAGAGTAAGTTGTTAATAATGTAAGATTACTACATTTATATGCAGACTGTATCAATGTAGGAGGAGTTACCAGTTTGAATATTTAGAATGCACAGTGCGGCGTGATTTCTCAAAAAATCGATTTTCCAAACAATCAAGGGATGTTGGGTATACTGACCTAGCACGAGGAGAAACATGAATATCAATGTTCTAGAGATTGATCTGTATTTCATATTCCAATGCTATCTTGATAGTAATAGAAGAATTGAATCTGCAATATCTTACAGAAAATCAGGAATTATATATTTGAAAGTGGTTTATACCTGGCCTTACATGCCGCGTGCTCAAGCGAGTGGGAACCCTGGGTGGATTGGAGGACCCGGTTTTGAAAGAGATGAAGGCGTAGTAACCAGTTGTGGAGATGGTGTAGGTGGAGGAGCCGAAGACATGGTGTTGAGTAGAAGCAATGCCCGTAGATTTGGGAGGTAGATCTTGGTGAAATTTTCGGACGATGAGAAAGCATTGTCGGATGAGATGAATTCATAGGAGCCGAATGCGGATCAGGTGCAGGTGGAGTCGTGACTAGAGAGGGGATTCCAGGAGGAGAGGAAGCGGGAGAGAGGATTCGGGGATGGGGGACTCTGGTAGGGCTGCAGAACCTAAGAGCTGGGAGAGTTGAATCAAGGAGTTGAATTGAGGGGGGGAGTAACATTGGAATATCCCGATCGGATTCAGGATGGAAAGAGGTATTTTCATGTTTGGAGGACAGTATACTGTAGTTTTATATGACATGGAAGTGGGTCAAGGTGACACGTAAGCTGAAAATAGCCTTCTTTAGTATATATAGATGCAGTTCAATCAAATTGATGAAAATAATATATATGATCATTTATAAAAAATATTCCTATGTATGAAGTGATAATACAAAAAAATATGGAAGGCAGTCCTACATACAACAAGGTTATTAGGAAATTGAAAATCAATTGAAAATTGCAACATAAATACAGTCATCCAGATAACCCAGATCATTTCTTAAACACATTTGAACTCATACTATGGGCTTCTTTTTTTGACCTTTCTATATAACACAAACACAAGAACAGATACATGTTAGAATAGATATGCGTTGAACCCTTATTTTAGATTTGAACATATACCTTACAACAGCTCAAGTTTAATAATGAATATGAATGAAACTATTCACAAGATGTTCAATTCCGATATCTGTCACCCAGAATTATATTTTAGATTTTTAGACCCATCATCCATGAAAATGAATACAGAGTAATCATGAAATAAAAACACTATAAGAAATCAAATACATTAATACATGATGATCATTGAAACTGGTTTGGATGTTTGTCATTGGTTTATACATGGGCTTACTCGCTGTGTTTTCGGGGGCACGGGAACCCAAGGTGGAGAAGAGGACTCGAACGTGGGAGTGCCGAAGTGGGAGCCTCCAGTTGCGTAGAAGGAATTGTCGGAGGAGCCGAACGTGGAGGAATGGACTTCAGAGGAGCGAATGTTTCCATTTTATACCTGGGATTACTCACTGTGCTATTTAGGGAACGTGAACCAAAGGTTGTGCAGAGGACCGGAACATGGGAGTGTCGATGTGGGAGTCAACAGTTGTGGAGAAGGAATAGTCGGAGGAACCAAACTTATAGGAGTAGAAGTCGGAGGAGCTGAAGTCGGAGGATCCGAAGTTGGAGGAGCCGAAGTCGGATGAGCCAATGGAGGATCACGCGCAAGTGGAGTCACGACTATAGTGGGGATTCGTTGAGTAGAGGGGAGCGGGAGAGAGGATTCGTGGTGGGGGATCAGGGAGGGTTGTGATAACCCTAGAACAGGGAGAATGGAATTGATTAGGGGAATCAGGTAGGTTATAAAATAGCTAGAGGAAATCACGATCGTGGTTTCGGTCGCGTGTGTTGTTTTCGTGTTTGATGTTTTATGATGCAGATTTTTTTGTGACGTAGATGCGTGGATTGGTGACACGTAATCAGAAAAAAATACTTCTTTAGTATAGATATAGATTTTAACTTTTATTATATAATCATGAAAATAATATCCTTATAGTGTATGAAATATGAATTATGTTTACCAAAAAAATGAAAATTATTCATTATTTAACATAAATTACTTGTTTTCATGTTTTTAAAATTTAATATATATTCCCAATACTCTAATAATATTCACTGATATTTAAAAGCAAATAGATATTATTATTGAAAATGTTTGGAAAAGGGGTTTCATTTCACAAATGTATAGTTGTGTATTGTAGTCCATATTTCCATACAGAACAATGGTTTATATTAAATAATCCAATATATAATATTATTTTATGAATAATATTTTAACGTATCCACTAAAAGTAATAAAATTAATCATCGAACTGATTTATGAATTCATTTTTACATAAATTCTATAAATTATCTATAAAGGATCTATTCATTGTTTGGTAACAAATTCATTCACTATTTTTAATATAAAATTTATTTATAATAAAAAACTGATCTATGGTGAATTTATTATATACTTTAACTCTTAAAAACATTTTTTTACATCATTTAAGGCACAATTATTAATTCTATGTCCCCTCACTCATTATCATTATTTTATAATTATTTTTCACTATCATACCTATTCTATTTTATTCCATAGAAATGTCTATCATAATTTTAATGTTGGATAGAAATAAAATAAATTATTATATATTTTACTAATATAAGGAATCTTATAAAAAATATAATCTTTCATCGAGAATATTAATGGTTTGTGTAAAGATTTCAATATATATTTTTATTTAGGGTTTGGGTATATTTATGATGATTTTTGTTTTACTTTCAATATATGGTGATTTATTTGAAATATTCATTTCAAATGTGGTATCTATTATATCCCTTTAATGCATCAGTTATTTCTATAAATGAATCATTAATATGTATCTGGATGTGTGCATGACCATATAATTATGATGTCCTGGAATGAGGCAATGACAATTTTTTAGATGACCTAGAATGAGGCCTTGATGGAAATATCAGGATATCATGGAATAAAACGTAATGGTGAAAAATAATTTCTTTTATTTTTTTTTGACAAAAAAAGACGGATCCATTAATGATGGAGATCAGCAGAAATACAGCAGCATAACCATGATGGAAAATGATTGAACCAAAGAAAATCCTCGTAAGGAGGGCCAATGCCAGCCATCTTGTGAGCGGCTTCATTCGCTTCCCTTTTGACAAAAGAGAAAATGCAGGAATTGAAGCCTTGTCTCCGCGATTGAATACACCGGATAATGGGGCCGAAAGGTTGAAGCCCGCCGTCAGTGAGATTGATGGCATTGATTACCGTGAGACAGTCGGACTCGATGTGAATAGAATCCCAACCGCGATCTTTTGCGAAGTTTAACCCAGCAAGGAAGGGGGCGGCCTCCGCGACTGAGGGCTCCCAAAGTGTGTAACGTGCTTCGTATTTGGCTGCGATGAGATTTCCCAGGTTGTCTCGGGCCAGTAAACCTAGTCCAACTGGGCCATCCTTAGGGAGAGAGGCATCCACATTGATCTTAAAAATCCCTTCCGGTGGAGGGCACCAGTGTTGGGGAAGAGGAGAGGGTGTGAAAAGACTTTGTTGCTCAGGGTGGTTCTGCCAAACCGCAATCCATGAAAAAGCCCGGTCAATCCAAAATCTGGGGGGCCTCCAGAAATGATTGAAAATGGCCTCGTTCCGCCGATCCCAGATAATCCAAGTCAAAATGCATAGGGCGCCTGCTTTAGCCGGCGAAAAGGAGGAGCACCATCGCAGCAGAAGAGAGGTAGGATCTGAGGCGACGTCCAGGGACAGCTCGGTAGTTGATCCCCAGCCATTCCAAACCTCCTGGGCCCCGGGACATTGAAACAGAGCATGGAGAGGGGATTTAATCACAGAAGGGCAGAAAGGGCATGAGTTGTCGTATGAAAAGTGTCTGTAGGCAAGGAGGCTCTTAGTGGGAAGTATACCGGTACACACCTGCCACCATAAAAAGCGAACTTTAGGGGGAACATTAAGCTTCCAAATTGATGTCCAGGGCCTCGCATTTCCTTCTGTAATTTGAGCAGCAAGAGCTCGCCGGTAACCAGCTTTCACCGAATAATCTTTTGAGCTGTAGTTTGTCCAGTATAGATGATCTGGCCCTGCGTCTGGCACACAGGGGATACTCAGAATAATTCTCCTATCCCTCTCATTAAACCATGAGAAGAGTTCTTCCAGACACCATCCCGCCCCTTGATCATCAAAAAGACAACAGACTGTGGCATGTTCGGATCCTAGATAAATAGGGGATGACGCCTTCGTGCCTGCCTGATCAAAAAGCCAGGGATCAGTCCAAATCTTGACCGTTGAACCGTTCCCAATCCTCCAGCCAAGTCCTTTCTTCAGAAGATTACGACCACCCCAAATGATTCTCAAGAGAAAACTGGGTCGATAGCCAAGATGGGAATCCAAGAAATCCTTATGTGGGAAATATTTAGTCCGGAGAACTCGCGAGCATAGGGATGATGGGTTATTAATTATACGCCAACCTTGTTTAGCCAGCAAAGCATCATTAAAAAGAGAAAGGTCCCGGAAACCCATTCCGCCTTCAGATTTTGGTTGGCAGAGAGAAGACCAGGAGATCCAATGGACTTTATTTTTTCCGTCTTTTCGACCCCACCAGAAGTTAGATGTTCTGGATTGAATCTTTGAAAGCACCACATCAGGCAGTTTAAAAATAGACATCAAATAGCTGGGGACAGATTGAAGAGCCGCCTTGATGAGGATTTCCTTCCCGGCCTTGGATATTTTCTTAGGGGTCCAACCTTGTATTTTTCTTTCAATTCGATCCAAAATAGCTGAACATATTTCTTTCTTTGACCGTCCAACCACCGTAGGGATCCCAAGATACTTCTGGTGCTTATCGACCCCAGGGATGCGTGCTAAAGAGCAAAGATCTTCTCTTTTCGGCTGGGGGACTCCAGATCTGAAAGAAACTTCTGATTTACTCTGGTTGATCATTTGTCCTGAAGCCCGTTCATACTGTTGTATCGCCTGGCAGATTGCAGTACACTCGTTAGGGGTAGCTCGAGAAAAAAGAAGGCAATCATCAGTGAAGAAGAGGTGGGATATCGGAGGGCCCTTGCGGCATGCTTTCGCCCCATGAATTTTGGAAAACGAAACTGCCCTGGAAAGGAGGTTAGAAAACACATCGGCCACTAAAATAAAGAGGAAGGGTGACAGTGGATCTCCCTGGCGAAGCCCACGGGAAGGGGAGAAGCCTCGGGTGAGCACCCCGTTGACATTAATACAGAAGGATACTGACGAGACGCATTGCATGATCATGTCAATCCATTTGGTGCAGAAATCCATCTTGATCATCACAAGTTCGAGGAAGTTCCATTCCACTCTATCATAGGCCTTATCCATATCCAATTTCCAAGCCATGATCCCTCGTTTTGCTCGTGTTCGTGTTTTCATGGAATGGAAAATTTCATGAGCAATAATGGCATTATCAGTGATTAACCATTTTGCCACAAAAGTGCTTTGGTTCTCTGAAATGAAGTCAGGAAGCCAAGGACGTAACCGATTCGCCATGATCATCGAAAAGATCTTATACGAAACATTGCACAGACTGATAGGTCGAAAGTCCGCAACACCTTGCGGATTTTTCATCGTGGGAATGAGGGTAAGAATAGTTTCATTAAGAGAGTAAAGGTCCGTTTTCCCTGCCCAAATATCCCGCATCAAATTGCATATGTCTGGACCAATGATGTGCCAGTAGTTCTTGAAAAAGAGGGCGTGGAATCCATCTGGTCCCGGGGCCTTCGTCGAGTGGATTTGCTTTAAGGCCTTAAGGGTCTCGTCATTCGTCACATCTTTAGAAAGTTGTCTATTCATATCGTCAGAGATCATGGGTTTGATGCAGTCCTCAATCTCAGGAGAAATGTCAGAATGGCCTGCAGAGAAGAGTTTCTGAAAATAGCTTAGGAAAGCTTCTTGGATTCCCCCTGTGTCAGTCACTTTACTGCCATCTGATTTTAGAATGCCAGAAATAAAGTTTTTTCGACGTCTTGCGGAAGTCTTCTGGTGGAAATACCGGGTATTATCATCCCCTTCTGCTATATGAGTATCACGCGCTCGCATATCCCAATAATCTTCCTTATTGCACAGGGCAACATCCAGCTCTCGTTGGGTTTCACTAATTTTGGAGAGAATGCTGCTATACGGGGGTTTGCTAAGAAGATATCCAATCTTCCTTTCAAGAAAATTGCATTGCCGTTCCGAGTGACGGAATTTAGAGTAGCTCCATGCCTTCAGCTCAGACGCTACTCGGAGAAGGTTGGTTCTCAGATCAGCTTGCCCATTCTTCCAGCCTGAACGGATAACCGCCTCGCACTCAGGATCTTTTGACCAGAAGCTTTCGAATCTGAATGGTTTCCTGGAACTAGTAACGTGCTCATTATGGGTGCAGTTAATGACAATTGGGCAGTGATCCGAGCAGTTGAACGTGAGGTGTCTGATATGGTACATTTTGAAGAGGTTCGTCCAATCCATTGAGCCAAAGAATCTATCCAGACGTTCAGCGATTCGATTTCCATCAGAAATGCCTCGAAACCATGTGAAAGGATTACCCATGTAACCCAGGTCCATCAGCTCTGCCTAAAGGATAGCATCATTAAAATCAGCCATAGACGTGGAGGAACGCATAGCTCCACCTTTTTTCTCCTTCTGGAAAAGGATCTCGTTAAAGTCCCCTCCAAACAGAATGGGTCATGGCAGATCACAACGGAGTTTGCAAAGAAGATCCCAAGATTTCCACTTTTCAGACTAGGAGGGCCAGCCATAGAAGCTCACAAAAGTCCAGGGGGGTTGTGGGGATCACAAATGGAAGCAGCCACGTGGCGCTGGGAAAACGACAGGAGCCTAACATCGACCTTATCCTTCCAGAGAAGACATAATCCCCCTGAATGACCCTGTCGGGGAACCGGGAAACAACCCTGGAAACCGCATTTTAGAGCAATATTTGTGATGTCCTTGTTTTCCAATATGGTTTCGGATAGGAAAACCATATCAGGTCAACTTTGAGCGCAATGGCGCTGGAACATACGAACCGTTCGTGGGTTTCCAAGCCCACGGCAGTTCCAGCACAAAGCAATCATTGCTCTAGGCGGGGTCGGGCCTGACCCGCCTCCGCCTTTGTCTCTTGTGGGGTTAATGGTGTACTCGATGCTTTCCTCCTTTTGGGAGGACTGGTGTGCATACCACTGGACTCACTTTTCCGTTTCAGATCTCCCGGTTTGGGATTCCCTGGGCAATCGCCTTTACCACCACCGCGTGTCCTTTTCCATGTTCTACGAGTAACATGTCCTGAAGGTGAGGCTTCAGTCATCCCAGAATCGGCTTGCAGAAGGGCATCAGTTGGAATCCGCTTTGGACTCTGCTCAGCTTCAGGCGGATCCAAGGAAACATGTTTCTGCCTCGGAAGCTTTTCTGGAGGATCTTTTGGTTTAGGTAGCGGCCCAGTTGAAGTAAAGAATGCTAAATTCGGTGTAGTTAAAACGGAGTCGGATTCTGTGATACCATGAATCAGGTTACTATCTCACCGAGCCCCAACATTGCATCTGACGATAATCTCTTGGGAGGCGTTTCCATTTCCCCTAATCTCAGCTGGGGATTCTTTTGGGAAGACAGGTGGTCCCATCCTTATAATGGAAGGTTGTCCAGATTCCGGTCGCCTTAGATGGGCTGCAATGAGACGGTCCCGATCTATTTGTCTCTCCGCCTCAGGGATATATGCCTCTCTATGTGCTTTGGCCCGGAGCCACGGACCGTATTGTAGGGTAATATTTTCGGCGGAATTCTCTGGCTTTGACCCGCATGCTTTCTCAAGGTGGCTGATACGTCCGCAAAGGAAGCAGAAGATTGGTAGTTTTTCGAATTCGAACGAGATCCAGGTGTTGGACTCATCATTTTTCAGGAACATACCTCGCATTAATGGTTCATACACATCGATCTCAGCCTTTATTCGAACCCAGGGGCCCCATTGTATTGGGTCCGAGCAATCCCACTCTAAGAAGTGACCGATCCGGTCTCCAATTTCTTTCATCACATGTGTTGATCTCCCCTGAAACGGTATTCCTTTAATTCTTACCCAGAACGGGGATCGGGTAAGTGTGCAGTTCTGAATCTCGTCTCCCCCTTTAAATTCCTCCATCATAATGAGATGATTGTCAAAGGACCAAGGTCGTACTCTGAGGACTTTATCTTTGTCTTTCTCCCTGAAGAACTCAAAAACAAGGAGTTTGTTCTCAATTTCCCGTATGGCTACTCCAGCTTCCAATTTCCAAAGATTTTGAAGGGTGGTCCTGAGGGCCTTAAGGTTAAATGGTGTCTCGGTCTCCAGTCTTCCGATAACCAATAAAGCCATACGTTTTGTCAAAGTGTTGTCTTCATTTCTATGGGTTGCGAGTGGCTCTTTTTCTTTGTCTGTTAATGTGAGGTTCTTCCATTGGTTCAGCAGAGCCGTCTCCATGTTGAGAGTCATGAAAAACTCCCAGGGAGGGAATGGCCAAACAGAGGTCCCCTATCGAAGGGGAGTCAAGCCCAGAGGGGGTCCCCGACCCCTAGACTCCGGCTCAGTCCGAACCAGCGCAAGCTAGTTCTTCACAACCGAAGCTTCGCGGCCAGGAGAATCACAATTTTTTCCAGACCTCCAGGAATCTACAAAAAGTATCTCAGACCGGATTTGAACAATAATTCGCATAGTTCAGGCCCGACCCCACAATTTCTCTGTTCCAGCACAACCCGATATATGTCCTCCAGTCAGGTGCGGCCCGGAAGCTCCAAACCACTGTTTCTTTCCGTGCCAGCTCTACACGACCCGATCTTTTTTTGTGATAATCAACGCTTTCTCTTTATCAGTCAGCAAAAGGTTGTTCCACCGATTCACCAATTCGGATTCGATGACAACAATGAACACTGCCTCAACGTAATCTCTCGAGCACACCCTTCACGAGCCCACCACTCTCGTGTTCATAACTCCACGACGCGAACAAAACTTTCCTCCTTCTCAAACTAGCAACTCGTGACTATTATGTTGCGTTGCAGTCCTCCGCAAAGCCCCACCTTGCGTACCGGCTCTCCGCACCTGACCTTCCACGCGGACCAGCCCTTGCGCGGTCCAAAACAACGAGTGCTGGCCCCTACGCGGACCACGCCAGCGTGCCAGCACTTGCGCGAGTTCAACCCCTGCGCGCGTCCAACTCTTCGCGGCCGGCACCTGCGCGCTCCGGCGATCTGCGCGGGTCCTGCCCAACATGATCAGACCCTACGCGCTCAATCCTAAGCGCGAGAAAACACCTGCGCGAGAAAACACCTGCGCGAGAAAACACCGGCGCGAACCCTCCTGCGTGAAAAAAGCACCTTCGCTCACCAAGCGCAACGCGAGCCCGATCCCTCGTTCGTCCACCCCTGCGCAAACAAATCCGCAGTCAACGATCATTAGGCACGTAACGGCGAGCCGAAGACTCGCAACCGCCGTTCGAGGATGGAAGAGCCGCCGTTATCAGATCTGCAACACAGGGAAACCGCAAGGGACGAGACGACGATCCGAAAACGCCCAACCACCGACAGAGCACCAAAGATCCGCAGTTCTCAGATCTGCATCCCAGGGAGACCGCATCACGAAGCGGGAGCCAAACCGACGCCTGCACAGTTGACGTCGTCGGACCGTAGAGTCGTCGAGGTTCCGAAACCGACGCCGCATAAGGGGAAATGCCGATCCGCCGAGCCGCACAGGCCTGAGAGAGCCGTCGTCCGCCGCTGCTGGATCACCGGAGAAAACTGAACCCTAGGACGACCAAGGAACAAAACGCTCTCCACCGAGAGAGAGAATACGGAAAATACAGTGGATGAGACATGGATATTGTTCTTTTATTGTGGATTAATATGCTATTCGTTATGAAAACCACTATTGTTAACTCAGTTAAATTTTTCAATTTCATTTTGTAATCCATGAATATATTTCATGCTCGTGTTAATGATCATATGTCCCATTAATTGATTATTATATCATATTATTATTATTTATATATTAAGGATGTCTTCTATTATAAACATACCCTTTTTGAACATATGGTGACATTATATATTTTTTATTCATTTCACTTGTGTATTATGAAGGGGACATTTAATTATCTATAGTGTTTATTATAAGGAATATTATTGTATTCAAGATTCATATAAGCTACAGTTTATATTTCTTATGAAATATAGAAATCACACACACACACACATATATATATATATAGTCAACCAATGCATCAAAACTATTTAGTAATTTGTGATGAAATCAATTTTGACTTTTACAAGTGAAATATATTAATCATATATGTATTTTTTTGGATTTAGGGTTTTGAAAGACACACAAAAATCAAAAATATTTCATGTTAATCATGCATGATAAGAATGAAGCATTCGAATAGTCTCATTTTCATATTGTTCAAATATTAGAAAATGTAAAATTTTTAACCAATATTAGACACATAATATTAGAATAAATATCTAAATGGTTATTGGGAAAAAAATAATATAAATTATATAATTGTGGAAACATGGACTTCCTATTAGAAAGTTATTCGCAAATCAATAGCTTGAGGTCCAACATACACTATGACAAATCCTGATTCCCTCCCTACCATATCACAAAAATTTTAAAAAATATTCTTTAATATAACTTTGTAACACCCTATCCTATCACCACTCATCAATTTCCTAGCCAGAGGTGTCATATATCCAAAAAGCACACCTCCATATATGACATATGGTGCTACTAGAGATTTGGGACAAAATCATCTATTGGGGTGACTATTCCCACGAATCCAGGTAAGATATAATGAAAATAACTAAATAAAATCAGCAAATTTTATAATTAGAGTATAAGAAATAAATAACAAAACAAGTTAGATGAAATTAATTAGAAGCCATAAAATAAAAAAATATCAGCAATCTCATGTCTGAAAAAACAAAAATATAAAAAACAAAATAAAATGAGTATACAAGATTCTCTACAAATTTATTTTTATCCTCAAATAATATCATGACCCCAAATTCAATCCATTACATTCCATCACAATCTACTATAGTAAGTATTTTTTGATTTATAAGAAACATAATGTCATTGCACATAGTAATTTACCAATGTAAGGTTTGAGAAATATATCAATACATTTTCTAACTAAGTGTGTCATGAACCCCTCCCACCAAAGATTCCCCTCCTGAGCTGGTAATGGTGAAAGGGAGATAATGACCCCAGAGTCCCGCCTCCAGTAGGCCCCGGGTTGGAGACTAGCACCAAGGGTATGAGTTTTCAAAAATATGGGAGGCATTACCCTTTTATTATTTTAAGATCGGGAAATAGGACGAGTCAACCACCGAAATGGAAAAGAAAAAGTGTATAGAAATAAACCCCAAACCAAGCCCACATGCATGTTTAAACAATTTTATAACAAGGTACAAGTACAAGAAAGCTCAAAGTACAATACCAAAAGAAACAAATGTACAACAACAACAACAACTCCAACTGTCTGACTAGTAGGGTCCCACACGGCCCTGGTAGTCCTCTTGGAAATCTGAAAGTAAACATAGGGTGATCATAAAAGTATAATTAGTAGGGAAACCTAAAGCTCTCGTGCACAAGTGGGGAGACATCCTAATGTCCCATGAGAACAATAGAATAAACCTAGCAGGGAATTCTATCCACCCAACCTCACCAGCCACACTCACAAAAACACAATCACAACAGGTAGTAGTATATAAGAAACAAGAGTATTGGGTACCCCCTACAATTTCCCTGTAGTAAGCTACTATTCCTAACGGCGAACGTCCTGACACTACCACACTCTCCGCGCCCACACACATGGGCCTCACAAACCACACATCCCGCCCGAAAACACCTGGGCCTCACAACCATGTATGCCGCCCGCACACACCTGGACCTCACAACCACGTATCCCGCCCGCACACACCTGGGCCTCACAACCACGTATCCTGCCCGCACACACCTGGGCCTCACAACCATGTATCCCGCCCGCACACACCTGGGCCTCATCCCGAAGATTCTTAGGAAACAGTAGAACCTGCCCGAAGTGTCTTGGGCTAAAACCACCCCAATCGAAACCAACCTGAAGAGTCTTAGGTGTGAGGTCATATCAAGCCATCATAGCCTAGGGGAGAAGGAGTAGGAAGGATCTAGTAACTAGGGGAAAAACACCCTCTCCCCAGAAATGGGAGTGTTCGGCAGTAAGTACTCCACATTGGTGGGGTGCGATAAAACATAAAAGATACAGATATATATATATACCAAACACACATCCCAACCTATGGCTTCTAAATAGATAAACTGTGCACGTGCCTCGGAACTGCTACTACGAAGCATGCATACAACGAACAACCCTAACCCCATTTAGGTTTTCATGTTTTAGCAGAATTTGTTTATTTAGTTCCTTAACTACATGGATGCAATCCAAAACCAACCACATCGATAATTTGTAAAAAATACCACTGCCATCGATAAATCAAGTTTGGAAAACACAAGAAACAAAACCAATCCCTTCTTATCAACCAACCAACCCATTTATTATTAATGTCTTTCCATTAACATGACCCACCATACATTAACTCTACCACTTTTTATTTATTATTCACAACCCATAGTCCGTTCCAGTTTAAACCCATCCTTGCAGCCACATTTCCAACTACAATAACCACAACTGCACCATACATCATTATCCCTTTAATACCATTTATCACAGCACCGCTGCCCACCCGATCCACAACAACCCACAAAACAAGTTTTGTGCCACATCATCGCCCCTTTAACATCATTTACTGTAGCCATGCTTCCTGTTCTATTCATAACAACCTGAAATTCACCCCTCCCTTTCACACACCAGTAACAAACCCAAAAACCACATGTTCATTATTCCATTTTGTTTAACCGGGGTGATCACAAAAGGGTTCCAGATTTTAAACAGCCAACTTTACGTGATTAACCAATTTCCATAGTCCATAGTGTTTCCATCGATAAGAAAATCCCAAAGGAGAGGGAAACATTTAATTTCGTATGCAAAGGCCCCCAACGACTGTGATTTTTAGTAGGCATAAGCTCATTAAATTCACAACATAATATCATAGGATATAAAGTAACAGCAATCACAAACTTCCTAACCCCTTTATATAAGCAAGTTATTATCTTTATTAAACCGGTTCAAAAGTGTTTGATGTAAACAAGAGAACACCCACCCCGCATGATGCACAAATTATAGAGACGAAGGTAAGATCCCCACCACAACAGGTTCCGATCACAATGCTCCCCCAGATCAATCTTAGAAGACGTCCGTCGGCGTCCATCACTTCTATCGGGTCCCGGAAAAACCTCCTCGGGTGGAATTCGGAAAGTAAAGGCCAAAGGAAAGACAACAGATCAAAGCTCGGAACTTCCACCTCATCGTTACGATCCTGTGGCCACTGGCAGATAGGAAATCTGAGCTAGGACAAAAAAGTAATGGGAGAAAGAGCCTTCGAGTCACTTGGGAGAACTCTGCTCAGAGGAAAGGGGAGGAGAGGGGTGAGTTGAAAAGGAGGAGGGGAACCCTCCTTTTATAGGAGAGAAAATCAAAAGTACATGTTGTGTAATTTATGGTACATTGTGTGTACTCGGTTATTTCACACGGTCTCCACACAGCTTCCAACATGGTTCTCCGACCGTTGACTGGTCAACACACGATTGGAGGGTAATACAAACGTGGGGAGGGACTACACAGCGTGTAGTACTGGATAAATAGCCTGTAGCCATTTATTGCACATGGAAAGAACACGGCTCAAACATGGCACACAAATGTTGAATGATAATGTGTACGTGTGGAAGGACTACACGGCGTGTAGTGCTGGACACACGGCGTGTACCCAAACTACACGGCGTGTACTTTCAAATTTCTAGAAAGTGTGGGAATAGTCCATTTTACCCTCCAGAACACTTCGTGGCCATATTTTGACAATGGAATGGGCCGGAGAGGTCCGGGACATTATATCAGATACCTCTTAAAACATTCTCATCCCCGAGAATTCAAAACCATCCCAGAATAACCCAACAAGATACCTCTTAGGGTTCTCGTTATAACAGAAACCCAACCAACAACCCTAATCATATGCGTTAGGAATTCCTTCTCCTATGTCGAGATATTATCAGATTTAGGTGGCATTGACTCTCCTGCACGGGTTTAGTCACATCCTCATTAATGCGTCTCGATTAAGAATTGGGTTTTCCCCTTTCATATATTAGGATTTTTTTTTCAACTCGTACTACCCCGAACACCACACAACCAACACACTGTCCGAAAATGTGGTTTTGGGAATTTCCTTCACCGTTGTCGAGATATTATCCACTTTATGTGACACTGACTCGCCTGCATGGGTTTAATCGCATCCTCATTAATGCATCTAGACTAAGGGTTAGGTTTCTTCCCTCTCCCCACACATCTGTACATGTTACACATTACCAGGGAACAAGGAAACAAAAAGGCCTCACAACATACAAGCCAAGAATTCTATATGTCAATGGTACAGAGTATAACATCAACAAAAAGCTCAGAAGAACAAGGTAAAACACAAGTCAAAACAACTCAGGGTACTGAGCTTGCATCTTGGTCTCCCTCTCCCATTTTCTCTCCTCGAGGCCGATATGCCTCCACAACACACGAACCAATGGAATGGTTCATCCATGGAGCACCTTATCTTTACGTTCCTCGATTCAGACTGGGCATTCCATGAAGTTCGAGTTATCTCCCATTTCTAACTCTCCCCAGTCAATAACATGGGATTCTGTCACGACCCGTCCTCAGGGCCCGTGTCATGACTACCCCAAGCCCACATTCCATAGGCCAGGGGCTGGCGACTAGCACCAAGGCGTAAATCCCGGTAAAAGGGAAGGCATTGCCATTGTAAAGTAAACAAACACCACAGAGAAAGCAAGCAGTAGAAGTAAACACTAACTAAAAACTGGGTACAACACTAACTGCGGAAATGTAAGTGGTCCAGTATATAAACCCAAACTGAAAATAAAGTACAACTGGAAAGAGAAAACAGCAACTGAAAAGTGAAACCGCAGCGTCGAGCCGTCAAATGGAAGTCCCACCTGAAGGGTGTATACAAATGGCCTCCACAGCTCCTAGGGTCCAGCCGTCCACTCCGAGTATGTCCCACCCAGTGGACCACCTCCAGGTACCGTCTTGCTATGCACGCCTCAACCACGATCCGCGCTGTACATCCTCTACAACCAACACAATGTAGTGCGACCATATCCCGTGCTGGGGTGAGTATAAGCTACTCAGTAGGAACCCCAAGACCCCCGAAGGTCTCCCAGAATCCCCAAAGGATAAACCAAAAAGGAACGATACAATCATGAAGTAACATTCGACCCTTCTTAGGTATATGCCCATACATATACCTAAGTCCTCAATTCTCGTTCGGCTCCAACATCCGAGCCCAAGTACAACCCAGTCCACACTAGAAAGAAAAATGTAAATCCACACAGGATAGCTCAACACAATCCACATAGGAAAGAAAAATAGGATTCATCTCACACAAGTATTCTTATTTGTATGACGATAGAGATGATCAGATGTTGCCACTGATTCATCTACGCCGTCGGACCCACAAAGGATCGATAGGTACTAACCCCCGCAATGACCCACAAAGGATCTGACCAAAAAAGGATTGATAGGTAACTAACCCCCGCAATGACCCACAAAGGATCTGACCCACAAAGGATTGATAGGTAACTATCCCCCGAAATGACCCACAAAGGATCTGACCCACACAGGATCGATAGGTAACTAACCCCCGCAAAGACTCACACAGGATCAGAACCACACAGGATCTATAGGCGTTGGACCACACAGGACCGCTGAGCGCTGACCGACACAGGATCGGACCGACACAGGATTGGTAGCCCCGATCCACATAGGATCACTGAGTGCTGATGTCATCTCCGTCGAATCCACTGAGGATCTCTACACAGTCATCGTCGTCGTCGTAGATGCAGCCAGCTCTAGGGTTCCCGCACACAGTAAGCTCATTCGGGAGGGTCCGCTCCACGAGCCGAGAGGCTGATACATCAACTAACACATTTTCCAGAGTTTATGTATCCAAATGTTCCGTATCGTCAACAGGAACTCAACGTCGCAGACAGCGCGTCAATCGGATGCCCGGTCTGAGAGTTATTGGCTTTTTCGTTCGGGGGGCCCGGTTGGTTTTTATGTTAAAACCAACCTGACTATACTACACCTACGTCCAAACCTTGGGCGTAGTAATCCAAAAGATTCATCTCACTTAGAGGAATCCAACAATGTCGAAGTCACGTCAATCGGACGTCTGGAGCTCATGTTATGACTGTTTCCGCTCCGAGGGCCGGGTTGGTTTCGTGTACGAACCAACCCGGATGAACCCAATGTATTTCGAAAACTTGAGTGTGATATACTAAAACGACCGACTCGATCCAAGGATCACATCAACGCTGACGGTGGGTCGATTGGAGGCCCGTAGCTCATGTTATGAGCAAAACACCGAAAAGTATCCGAAAATGGGGGGTCTGGGCCTGGACCGACCCGGCCCAACCCCCCTGGGTCGACCCGACTTAGGTCTGAGTCCGACCTGGCCGGCGCGGCCCGACCCAATCATCAGGCAGCTCGGCCTTAACGGCCGAGCGGTGCGCAAGGGGGCGCCGCCCCCTTGAATGAGCTGCGGCCCCGCGTGGGGCCACCCTTGCCAGCAGACGCGACATCCGGCTGCGTCCCGTCCCCCTCCGATCCCGCGCGGTCGCGGGACCATGCCTTGCCGCCCCGGCTTCAGCCGCGGTGACTCCTTCTGGCGGCGTTCCGGGCGCCGCCGCCACCTACCGTCGGCGCCGCCGTGTTGGTGAGGCGCGCCGGTGGGCTGCTCTGCGGACCACCAGATGAGTTCTATTGGTCGGAAATGCATGTTGTCTTCGCCAATGGCCCCCTCGGGGCCCGTCCATCACTGCGATGACCTCACATCGCCCGTGCAGCTTGCTTTGTCGTCGTCCTCCGTCCCGCACACCAAGAACGAAATGGGCGGTGGGTTCGGACCTGTTCGTTGGTCCGCACCCACCGCATTAACAGTATTTAAAAGTCTCACAACGAAATATTTAATCATACGTTGCGGGTATAAATCACAAAGATTTAAAAGAATCAACCTCTACCTCAACGTTGACGTAGAACGTGACTTCGTCGTGGAATTGACCATCGTGGAAGAAGAGGATCTTCGCGTCGTGGAAGGGTTTTCGATGTCGTCGCGGTACATGGCGTCGCGTCGACGATCTTCGAGGGTTAAAAACATACAGATTTAATTGCATTAATAAAACCTATGTTGAGGATAAAAATTCACAATGAATTAAA
This sequence comes from Viscum album, assembly GCA_963277665.1. Taxonomy (NCBI): domain Eukaryota; kingdom Viridiplantae; phylum Streptophyta; class Magnoliopsida; order Santalales; family Viscaceae; genus Viscum; species Viscum album. Next base: position 857,571,530 of record OY728152.1, on the reverse strand, counting down.
AGAACCTCAATCCCCTACCTCAATCAGTTGTTGATTGAAGATTGTCGTGGGGAAGGAATGTCGCGGAAGAAGCGTAGTGGAAGGAGGATCGTCAGCATCGTTGGTCTATGAGGGTCCATCGTTTTTCGCGTTCTTCGCGTTCTTCGCATTCTTCGCGTTCTTCGCAAAGGAGGATGAAGATCTCCAAGATTTAGAGCTTCCTCCAATTCCTCTCAATAAGCAACCCTCAAGTAAACACGTGTTGGTCTTATTTTATTCCCATGCCAACGATTTGAAATTCAATGTTTCGAAACGAACCATTAATTTTATGATTTAATGGTAACTTCTTAACTGCCCAATAAATGAGGCGTTTCCTAACTCAAATAAACGCACAGTTGACTTTATTTTAAAGAGGTTTTCATAGGTGCGTTACTTAGAGGAAAAGAAACGGTGGGGCTAATGCGGGCCCCACCTCACAAATATCCTACCAAGTGGGTAGGATATTTTGGGTTCCACCCTATCCGCTTAAGTTAGCTTAAGTGGCTTTAAGTGAAATAAAATAATTTGTTGCACCACTTTTATTTTATTTCTTAACTTAACCCCAAAAAAAATTAAAAACCACAACAGAGAAAACAAAACTCCGGAAAAACTTTTCTAAACAAATATCGGCGTTGTGATTCCATCAGTGCCCTCATAATTCGATTCCGAGCACCGGTTCAAATGTTATAAAAACCCGCTCGTTCGTTCACTGAACGTACTCGAGAAAATCTTCGAAAAATGAATCTGGGCACACCGGGCCTCAGAATCAGGTGTCGTCAGAAACATCGTTCTTTTAAAATTCCAAAGAAAATTAAGAAAAAAAAATTTCCTTGAATTTTACAGGTCTTTACATCACTCCCACCTCAGGGCTTTACGTCCTCCTAAGGATACATCATATACTAGGGAACCCAATGTGGGTACTAAGCACACATTTGAGCCTCCCGCTCCCAAGTGCTCTCCTGGAGGTTCCCGTGCTTCCATCTGATGCGCACTAGAGGAATCGATCGTTCACAAAGGAACCGCTCCTGTCGATCCACTATCTCCACCGGGACCTCCGCAAAAGTCTCCCCATCATCAACGTCCAACTCCCCATGGTCAATGATATGCGTCGGGTTGTGCACGTTTCTCCTCAGCTGGGATACGTGGAAGACGCCGTGCACCCAGTGTAACTGAGGTGGTAGAGCAAGGCGATAAGCCACCTCGCCAATCCTGTTGAGGACATGGAAGGGTTTGATGAAGCGTGGAGTCAACTTGCCGCCTCGGCCAAAACTCAGTAATCCGCGTCGAGGTGAGACCTGCAAGAAGATGTGGTCGCCATCCTCGAACTCTAGTGGCCTCCGCCTTCTGTCACCATAAGACTTATGCCGGCTCTGAGCTGTCCTCATCCACTCCTGGATGACCTGGACCTTCTCTGTTGTGGCCTGGACCATCTCCGGTCCCAAAAGTGCTGACTCCCCAGGGTCTGTCCAGCACAAAGGAGATCTGCATGGTCGGTCGTACAACACCTAGTATGGTTCTATCCCGATGGTGGAGTGGTAGCTGTTGTTGTACGCAAACTCCACCAAGGGTAGGTGGTCCTCCCAGCTGCAACCAAAGTCGAGGACACATGCGCGGAGCATGTCCTCGAGAGTCTAAATGGTCCTCTCAATCTGACCATCCGTCTGAGGATGGAAGGCGGTGCTCAAATGTTGCTTCGTCCCGAACGCCTCCTGCAACCCCTTCCAAAGCCTGGAAGTGAAGTGAGCATCTTGATCAGAGACGATGGATGATGGTACACCGTGAAGCCATACAATCTCCTGAACGTAGAGACATCACAGTCTCTCCACTGAGCCCTGCTCTCTGATGGGTATGAAGTGAGCCGACTTGGTGAGTTGGTCGCCAATCACCCAAATGGAGTCGTGACCTCTGGAAGTGCGTGGAAGTCCAGTCTCAAAGTCCATATATATCCCGTCCCACATCCACTCCGGGACCTCCAAGGGTTGTACCAAGCCTGCTGGTACCTGATGCTCTTCCTTCACCTACTGACAGGTGAGGCATTGAGAAAAAAACTCCACCACAACCTTCTTCATGCCCGGCCACCAGTTCTGTCTTCTGAGGTCCTGGTACATCTTCACCACTCCAGGATGTACCTCCAAGGGAGAAGTGTGAAAATCTCTCAGCGCCTCTTCCCGAAATGAAACTAGTACCAAGGTACGTCTTCAGAAAAGGACGTCATGCTCTGCTCCAAAGGAGAAACCATCAGGTGCCTGTCCTGAGGATATCTGCGCACGCCGCATCTCACAGTCGGCGTCCCCACGCTGTGCCTCTCTAACCCGCTGTAGTAGTGGAGGAGTGACTGTGAGTGACTGAAGGAAGGCTACTCCATATCTATCCATGAAGGATATCGGAAGAGCGGCAAGCTGCTTTGTCGCATCCTCAAGCAGCTAAATTCCCATACTCCTGCTGAGGGCATCGACTACTACGTTCCCCTTCCCAGGAGTATAGACTATCTCAAAGTCATAGTCTTGGAGGAACTCGAGCCATCACCACTATCTCGGGTTAAGGTCCTTATGAGAGAAGATGTACCTGAGACTCTGATGGTCAGAAAAGACTGCAAAGCACTCGCCTATCAGGTAGTGTCGCCATGACTTCAGAGCGAAGACCACTGCTGCTAGCTCCAGGTCATGGGTAGCGTAGTTCTGCTCATGCGGCCTGAACTGACGTGATCTATAGGCGATCAATGCCCACTCTTGCATCAGGACACATCCCAGTCTGGTCCCTGATGCATCGTAGTAGACTACGTACCCTATCCCCTCCTCCGACAACCTCACGATAGGTGCGCTAGTCAATCTCTGTCTCAGCTCCTGGAAACTCTACTGACATCTGTCTAACCACATAAAGGGTTTACCTTTCTTCGTCAAAGTTGAATGTGGTGCCACAACTTTGGAAAAGTCTGGGACAAATCTTTTATAGTATCCAGCTAGTCCCAAGAAACTCTGCAGCTCCGTCACGCTCCTGGGTGGCTCCCAAGCTATCACTGCCTCGATCATTGCTGGATCCACTACAACTCTTGCCTCCTAGATAAAGTTCCCTAAGAAGTGGACCTCGCTTATCCAGAACTGAAACATTGAGAGCTTTCCATAAATATGGTGCTCTCGGAGTGTGTCAAGTACAACCCGCAAGTGGTAGGCGTGCTCCTCCTCAGTCGTCGAGTATATAAAAATTTCATCGATGAAGGCCACAAAAAATTGTTAGAGGTATGGCTGAAAGATCCTGTTTATGAGGCCCATAAACACTGCTGGAGAATTGGTTACGCCGAAAGGAATAACCAAGAACTCATAGTGGCCATACCGATATTTGAAGGTCGTCTTCTTCATATCCTCGTCCCGAACTCTGAGCTAATGATAACCTGACCTCAGATCATTCATTGAGAACAATTGTGCTCCCATGAGCTGATCGTAGAGGTCATCAATCCTCATTAGCAGATACTTCTTCCTAACTATCACCTGGTTCAGGCTCCGATATTCAACACAATGTCGCAAGCTCCCATCCGCCTTCTTGGTGAACAATATAGGGGAAGCACATGGTGAAACACAAGGTCGGATGAATCCCTTGCCCTGAAAGTCCTCCAGCTGTACCCGTAGCTCTCTATGCTCAGTGGGGGCCATCTGATACCCTTGAGTCGATATCGGGACTGTCCTAGTTTACAGGTCAATATAAAAGTCTACCTCTCTGTGAGGAGGTAACCCTGGGACGTCATCGGGGAAAAACGTCCACATACTCATCCACCACTACAGGAAAACCAGGACTCCGCACATCAATTGCTCCTAGGATGAGGCTAGCCAAATGATGAGTGACGAGATTTCCTCTCCTCTGCGAAAGTCCATCCTGTGCTACGAAGGCTCCCTTCTCTCTGGTGAAGGTGAACCTGCTCCCATAGGTGTGTACACATCACACCTTGCGCCTAATACAGTAAATCTGTGCATGGACTGTAGATAACAAATCCATGCCCAAAATGACGTCGTAAGGCCTCGACGCCAATACAAGAAGATCCCAACCGAAGCTCTCACCTCCTATAGTAAGCTCACACTGCCGACACTGGTGTGTAATCGTCGAGTCTTCTCCCGTAGGGGTCTCTAGCCGTAAGAATCGAGCCAACGGCTCTGTCGGAATCTCCGAGCTCCAAACAAGGGCAACAGCTATGAAAAGTGACTCGATCTTGTGTCTATAAGAACTGCAGATAGGGTGGAATAGACACAGATAGTACCTCGAATCATCTCGGGCGCACCGTGGTCATAGGCCTCTGCGGCCTAGAGCTGTGCCTGTATCTGCCCGCCAGCTCCCTGTGGTCGGGGTGGACCTCCGGGTGAGGGTGGTGGTAGAGCCTCAAAGAGTCTCCCACCACCTTCTACTCGGCCATCTCCTCTTCCTCGTCCGCCTGCTCCCTAGGTACCACCACGATCGACCCTCTGCCTCTGCTTGGGTGGCCCCTCAACCATCTGCTGCTCCTCAGCACTGTGGGTCAGGCAGTCACGAGACATGTGGCCCTGCTCGCCGCATGTGTAACACTGCCTACCTCTCAAAATACTGGCTCCACGCTGTGTGCCCCGCACTGCTGAGCCAGTGCCCTGAGGTCGTTTCGCAGAGGGTCTGGTCTGCCTTGACCAATGAGTCATCCGACGACTGCCTGCTGCAGAGGACTCTGCTACGTACCGCCCCGCGGTAGGTCTCACTACTGATGAAGGCTCAGCAAGAAATCTCTCATTCAAAAGGGCTTTCTCCAGTACTCCTGCCTGAGTCAGCATGATGAGGGAGATCAGTGATGCCTTGATCTCATGCCTCAATCCCTGATAAATGTTCCGGGCCCGGAAAAATGGGTCTCGTACCATGTCTGTCGAGTAGCGCGAGAGATCGGTAAATCATGCCGAGTACTGGGCGACTGTCAAGCTGCCCTACCGCAACAGAAGAAGCTCCTGAATGCGCACTGCACAGAGGGTGGCTGGGACGAACTCTGAGTGGAAGAGGCTCTCAAAGTCTGTCCGGAGAAGAGATGCCTCATCGTGCACCTGGAGCATCATGCTCCACCATCACCATGCTGCCACGAGCAGTAGGCTCGCTGCGAGGATCACCATGAGGTCTTCTGGTGTCCTCACTAACCGGAAAACTCATACCACTGCCTCCAGCCAGTCCTCGGCGGCCTGAGGGTCAGTCTCCCATCGGAACCTGGGTGGTCTCTGGCGCTGAAACTCGTGCATTGCACTAAGGCGACATGCATCATCAACATCTGGGGATGGAAGCATCGGTGGCTCGGCGGGTAAAGGTTCCGCCGGTGCCTCAGCTGTCAAAGGGCCCTGTACCGAGGCCTCGTCGCTCGGTGGGCTGTCATCACGCACAACTCTCAGAACCCTAGCTGGCTGCCATCGTGGGGCCATCCTGAAAAGAAACAGGGGCACCATAGTCAAACAGTATACCTGGTGAGCTGACATAAAATAATCACAAAGAAAACATGAACACACATGCAATCAATGTCTTCCTGCATTAAGTCGGAAATCAAAAGTCAGAGTCATGGTGTATGGATACGTCGACCGCCGCACCAACACTGGACTCCCTGGACTGATAACCACACCCAATATGCTTAACACCATTTCTTCACTTAGAAAAAGATCACAGTCCAATGTTCTGTGGTACAATCGAACTCCTCTGATACCAATTTGTCACGACCCGTCCTTGGGGCCCATGCCGTGACTACCCCAAGCCCACCTTCCATAGGCCAGGGGCTGGCAAATAGCAACAAGGAGTAATTCCTGGTAAAAGGGAAGGCATTTCCTTTGTAAAGTAAACAAACACCACAAAGAAAGAAAGTAATAGAAGAAACACTATGTAAAAACTGGGTACAATAGTAAGTGCGGAAAAGTAAGTGGGCCAGTATACAAACCCAAACCGAAAGTAAAGTACAACTAAAAAAAGAAAACAACAACTAAAAAGTAAAGCCGCAGCATCGAGCCGTCCACTGGAAGTCCCACCTGAAGGGTGGGTACAGATGGCCTCCACTGCTCCTAGGGTACAACCATCCACTCCGAGTACGTCCCGCCCAGTGGTCCACCTCTAGGTACCGTCCTGCTCCGCACACCTCAACCATGATCTGTGCTATCCGTCATCTGCAACCAACACAACATAGTGCAGGCATAGATCGTGAAGGGGTGAGTATAATCTACTCAGTAGGGACCCCGAGCCCCCCGACGGTCTCCTAGAATCCACAAAGGATAAACCACAATGGAAAGATACAATCACGAAGTAACATTTGACACTCCTTAGGTATATGCCCATACATATACCTAAGTCATCAATTCTCGTTCTGCTCCATCATCCTTGCCAATGTACAACCCAGTCCACACTGGAAAGAAAAACATAAATCCACATAGGATAGCTCAACAAAATCCACATTGGAAAGAAAAATAGGATTCATCTCACAAAGGTAGACTTCTTCGTATGACGATAAAGATGATCAGATGTTGCCACTAATTCATCTAAGCCATCGGACCCACAAAGGATCGATAGGTACTAACCCCCGCAATGACCCACAACGGATTTGAACCACAAAGGATCGATAGGTAACTAACCCCCGCAATGACCCACAAGGGATTTGGCACACAAAGGATCCGGCCTACAAAGTATCGTTAGGTAACTAACCCCGACAATTAACCACAAAGGATCTGACCCACACAGGATCGATAGGTAACTAACCCCCGCAAATACCCACACAGGATCGGACCCACACAGGATTTGTAGGTGCTGGCCCACACAGGACCGCTGAGCGCTGACCCACACATGACTGGTAGCACTGATCCACACAGGATCGCTAAGCGTTGAAGTCGTCGCCGTCGAATCCACTGAGGATCTCTGCACAGTCGTCGTCGTCGTGGTAGATGCAACCAGCTCTAGGGTTCCCACACACAGGAAGCTCGTTTGGGAGGGTCCGATCAACGAGCCGAGAGGCTGATACATCAACTGACACATAGTCCATAGATGATGTATCCAAAAGTTCTGTATCGTCAACATGAACTCAACATCGCAGACAGCGTGACAATCGGACGCCCGGTCTGAGAGTTATTGGCTTGTTCAGCCTAGGGGCCTTGTTGGTTTTTAAGATAAAATCAACCCGACCGTACTCCACCTGCGTCCAATCCTCGGGCGGAGTAAGCCAAAATAATTTTCTCACTTAGACGAATCCATCAAAGTCGATGACACGTCAATCGGACGTCCGGAGCTCAAGTTATAAGCGATTCCCCTCCGAGGGCCCGATTGGTTTCGTGTACGAACCAACCCGGATGAACCCAAAGTATTACGAAACCTCAAGTCCAATAAACCAAAATGACCGTCTCGATCCAAGGATCACATCTCCACTGACGGTGTGTCAATCGGACGCCCGTAGATCATGTTATGAGCAAAAGACCGAAAAGGGTCCGAAAACGGGGGGTCTGGGCCCGGACCGACCCGGCCCAACCGCCCTGGGTCGGCCCGAATCGGGCGACCCGACTCGGGTATAGGTCCGACCCGGTTGGTGTGGCCCGGCCTGGCCTGGGTGGACCGGCCCGGCCTGGGCGCGACCTGGCCCGACCGGCGCGGGCGCGGCCCGGTCGTCAGGCAGCTCGGTCGTAACGGTCGAGCAGTATGCAAGGGGGGGCACCGCCCCCTTGAATGAGACGAGACCCCGTGTGGGGACGCCCTTGCCAGCGGACGCGGCAGCCGGCCACGTCCCGTCCCCCTCTGGTCTCGCACGGTCGCGGGACTGCGCCTTGCCGCCACTGCTTCAGCCGCGGCGGCTCCTTCCGGCTGGGCGCCGCAGCCACCTGCCGCCAGCACCGCTGTGCCGGTGAGGCGTGCCGGCGGGCTGCTTTGCGGACCACCGGACGAGTACATGTGGTCGGAAATGCATGCCACCTTCTCCAATGGCCCTCCCGAGGCCTGTCCTTCATAGCGAGGACCTTACAACGCCCGTGCGGCTTGTTTTTTCATCGTCCTCCGTTTCGCACACCATGAACGAAAAGTGTGGTGGGTTTGGACTTGTTCGTTGGTCCGCACCCACCGTGTTAGCGGTTTTTAAAAGTCTTACAACAAAATATTTAATCATACGCTGTGGGTATAAATCAAAAAGATTTAAAAGAATCAACCCCTACCTCAACGTTGTCTTCGAACGTGAGTTTGTCGCGGAATTGACCGTCGCAGAAGAAGAGGATCATCGCATCACGAAAGGGGTGTCGCTGTCATCGCAGTACACGGCGTCGCGTCGACGATCTCCGAGGGTTAAATACACACAGATTTAATTGAATCAATTAAACCTATGTTGAGTATAAAAATTCATAAAGAATTAAAAGAACCGCAATCCCGTACCGCAATCGGTTGTTGATCGAAGATTGACTTGGGTAAGGAACATCGCGGAAGAAGCGTCGCGGAAGGAGGATCGTCGGCGTCGTCGATCTCCGAGGGTCCGACATTCTTCGCGTTCTTCACGTTCTTCGCATTCTTCAAGAAGTATGATGAAGCTCTCCATGATTTAGAGCTTCCTCCAATTCCCCTCAATAAGTAACCCTCAAGTAAAGACGTGTTGGTCATATTTTATTCCCATGCCAATGATTTCAAATTCAAAGTTAAGAAACAAACCATTAATTCGATGAATTAATGGTAAGTACTTAACTTCCCAATAAATGAGGTGTTTCTTAACTCAAATAAACACACAGTTGAATTTATTTAAAAGAGGTTTTCGCGGGTGCGTTACTTAGAGGAAAAGAAATGGCGGGGCTCGTACGGGCCCCACCTCACAAATATCTTACCAAGTGGGTAGGATATGTTGGGCTCCACCCTATCTTCTTAACTTAGCTTAAGTGGCTTTAAGTGGCTTTATGTGAAATAAAATAAAGTGTTGGCCCACTTTTATTTTATTTTATAACATAACCCCAAAAAAAATTAAAAACCACACCCAAGAAAACGCAACTCCAGAAAAAGAGTTTCTAAGCAAATACCAGCATTGTGATTCCATCGGTGCCCTCAGAATTCGATTCCGTGAAAAGGTTCAAAAGTTAGAAAAACCCGCTCATTTGTTCACTGAACGTACACGAGCCAATCTTCGGAAAATGATTCCGGGGACACCGGGACTCGGAATCAGGTGTCGTCCGAAACTGTGTTCTTGTAAAATTTTAATGAAAATTAATAAAAATATTTTCCTTGAATTTTATAGGTCTTTACAGAGTCATCGTGTAAGTATCGACAAAGCTGGGTGACATGGAAGACATCATGAACCTTCTCCAACTGAGGTGGCAGGGCCGGCTGATATGACACCTCGCCGACTCGTATCAACACCTCAAAAGGTCAGATAAACCTAGGTGAGAGATTTCAACCTTTCCCAAACCTCCACTGGCCCCGTCGATGGGAAACCTTCAAGAACACATGATCTCACACCTCGAACTCCAAGGTCCTCCTCTGACGATCATCATAAGACTTCTGTCGGTCCTGATCCACATTCGTCCTCTCACGTAGAAGATGGAATTTTTCTGTTGTGGTTTGCACTACCTCTGGCCCAAGAGCACCTATCTCACCAACCTCTTCCCAACAAATGGGTGAATGACATGGTGTCCCATACGATGCCTCAAACTGTGCCATGCCAATAGTAGAGTGGAAGCTGTTGTTGTAGGCGAACTATTCTAAAGGAAAGTGTCGTACCCATGATCCTTCGAAATCCATAACGCATGCTCGCAACATGTCCTCCAATGTATGGATATTCCACTATATCTGCCCATCTGTCTGGGGGTGGAAAGTAGTGCAAAGGAATAGCTGGGTGCCAAAAGCATACTATAACCCCCTCCAGACTCGTGAGGTAAACTGAGTATCCCGATCTGAGAAGATAGCCTTCGGGACTCCATGAAACCGCACAACCTCGTCTACGTACCACTGTGCCAAGGTACTCACTGGGCCAGACTCCTTAATTGTTAATAAGTGAGCTGATTTCATCAGTCGATCCACCACTACCCAGATATCATCGTAACCACCCTGAGCTCTGGGTAGTCTTGTCACCAAGTCCATTGAGATGGAATCCCATTTCCACTTGAGGACATATAAAGGATGCAACAACGCACTGGGAACATGGTGTTCAACCTTCACTTGCTGAAACACTAGGCATTTAGCCATGAACTCCGCCACTACTTGTTTCACCCTGGGCCACCAAAACTGTTCCCTCAGGCCTTGGTACATTTTTGAAACTCCTAGATTTACCACCAAGGCTGATCTATGGAACTCACGGAGAACTCCCTCACGCATTGTCTCTGGGAAAAACAACCTTCCATGGAAATGCATTCGATATCGGGTGTCCTCTGACCATCCTTCTAGAGTGTTCCCCTGATCGACACGATCCAACATCACTTCCGCCTCTGAGTCCCCCCACTGAGACTCTTCCACATGCTGCAGCAAGGAGGACTGCACCGTCATCTGAAACAAACAACCTCTAACACCTTCTATCCTGGCATCCAAGTACAAGGCATCCAACTCTCCCATCGCCTTCCAAGCATCAATGGATTCCCTAACCACTTCCTTATGCGACTTCCTGCTCAGGGTATCATCCACAACGTTTCCCTTACCTTCAGTGTAAGAGATCTCAAAGTCATAGTCTTGGAGAAACTCGACCCATCTCCACTGCCACAGGTTCATGTCACGTTGGGAAAAGATATAACGCATGCTCTTGTGATCTAAGAAGACCACAAAGTGCTCCCCAAAAGGTAATGTCTCCACAACTTCAGTGAGAACACTACTGCTGTAAGCTCTAGGTCATGGTGGCATAGTTATGCGCGTGATGACATAACTGCCTAGACCCATAACAGATCACTCCCTTCTTCTTTATTAGCACGCACACCAGACCAAGGCCAGAAGCATCACAAAACAGCTCATACAACAACCCTTCCTCTGGCAACCTGAGTACAGGATCACTGAACAAATTCTCCTTCAGGTAGTCGAAAGCCTTCTGGAATTTCTCTCTCCATAGGAAGTCTTGGTTCTTCCTAGTCAAAGCTTTCAATGGAGTTTCAATTAGAGAGATGTTTGAAATGAACCTCTGATAGTAACCTTCCAACCCTAGGAAACTACAAAATTATGACACGCTCTTGGGTGTTTCCCAAGAAACAGCTTCCTCCACCTTCGACGGATCTACCGACACTCCATTCTGAGACACCACGTGCCCAAGGAAGTGTACTTCTAGCATCAAGAACATACACTTTGACAATTTCACATAATTATGGTGGTATCGAAGGACTTCCAAGACTGCCCTGAGATGCTCAATGTGCTCCTCCTATGATCTTGAGTATATCAGGATTTCATCGATAAACACGACGATGAACCGGTCCAGAAACTCTTGGAAGACAAAGTTCATAAGTCCCATGAACACTGCCAGTGCATTCTTAACTCAAAATGGCATCACTACAAACTCTAAGTGCCCATACCTGCACCTGAAAGACGTCTTCGAGATGTCACTGTCTTTTACCCTCAGCTGATGATATCCAGATCATAGATCAATCGTAGAAAACAAACATGCTCCCCTCATTTGGTCGAAGAGATCATATATCCTTGGAAGGGGGAATGGTTCTTGACCATTACCTGGTTCAACCTTCACTAGTCTATGCATTGCCCGAGACCACCATCTGCCTTCTTTACGATCAAAACTGGAGCACCCCATGGAAATACGCTGGGTCAATCAAAACCCTTCTCCATCAGATCATTAATCTGAATCCGCAACTCCCACAAATCAAAAGCTGCCATCCAATAAGGGGCCATCGAAATCAGACGGGCACCAGGCTGTAAGTCTATCCCGAACTAAACGTCACATCGGGGGGTATAGTATCTACATCCTCGAGAAAAACATAGTGGAACTCCCCAACAACCTTCGGGACATCCATCATCTCTGTATCAGCTGGAACCACTGATAACCTACCTAACAAAGAAAGGAGAGGCTTCACTTGCTGGCTTCATACCCGATAGCTCCTCTCGCCAACAAAAGATACACACTGCCCATCCACGTCGGAGAACACGACTCTTCTCCGGAAGCATTCGATAACGGAACTAAAAAAACAACCAGTCGATGCTGAGGATGACATCGTATGGATGCATCTGTAACAGAAGAAGGTCCCCAATAGATGTATGTGGTCCCAACATCAGCCCACATCTCCAGCAAACACAAGATACACTGGTCTGGCCTCCAACTGGTGTACTAAGTAATAGTGGTACAAAATGTCTCTCTATGTCTAGTCCCAAATCATGGGCTAGACCAGGTGCAACAAAGGAGTGCGAAGCACCCAAATCGAACAATGAAGAAACAAGAGTGCTGAACAGTCAAATCGTACCTTGCACTACATCTGGTTATGCTGGAGCTGTGAATGCTGTCCACGCCCAGCTCCTCTGCCTCTCTGATGTCATCCACCTCCCCAACCATGCCCTGGTTGAGGTCCCTGAGGAGCACACTGAGGTTGGCCTCCTCCCACAAAGTCTGCCCTCAGAGGAGCATGGTCATGCTGCTGCTAAAAGGGCCTCGCTGGTAACTGGTGCTACCTAGGTGGGCACTTAACCTGCCCTCCTCCACTATAGTGAGCTTGGGTCAGGAACCAACTCTGAACGTGCCCAAAACCTCCACAAGAAAAACACTTCTGTCCTGGGCTCGTGAAAAATGGACGAGGACCCAAAGATCTGAACTGGAACTGCTAGGGTCTGCTCCTCACATGCCTGAACCTGGAAGGTCCCGTCGTAGGAGACCTGCTGCTGACTGCTTTCCCCTTCGACGAGCCCAGCTGGATCCCCTCTTAGGGTGCACCTCCCAGCGAGTGAATCCTATCTACAACCTCTTCCTTATTATGTACCACCACGTACGTCTGGAGGGTGAAGGGGGTGACAACATACTGAAGCGAAGGAAGAAGTGTCTCCTCCAGACGTCTTTCCGGAGACTCCACATCCGAAAAGAGATCCAGTGCAAAGCGCAAAAGATCCTTGAACTTGATCCCCGACTCTCGTACTAACATACTCCCCAGCTGAAGAGAGATTAACTCCTGCCGCTTCTCCGCCTTGATCGTGGAAGAAAGGAATTCCTCTTGGAATTCCTTCTCAAAGTCAGCCCATGGAACCTCTTCCTCTATCCTCTCTCTGATGTATATTTTCCACCACTGTCGTGCCACACCTCTCAGCCGACTGACTTCTATGGGAACCGAGTACTCCCTCAGAGCACAGATCAACGTAAAAGAAATCCATAGCTCCTCAAGCCACCCCTCTGTCTCCATATCCGAAGTACTACCCTCGTACTTCTTGAGGGTCTACTGCTGAAAAGAATGGAGAGTGTCTTCCACTTGCTATCTTCCTCCTCTCGGTCAATCCCCAACTGATCGACTGCCTGAATCTAATGGGACACGACCGTCTGAGCCACCTTGGGACGATGTCTAGGTGCCCTAGCTGTACGGTAAACAAGGATCGCCTAAGCCCAAGTAGTAAGGGATAAAAACTCAAGGTTTTATTTTATCATTTTATTTCAATTTCATTCCCAGAACACCCAAATAAATTAAAACACAATCATGATGATTCATGTACCTTCCCAAGGGTCTCTACCCAGCAATCAATGTAGTCTTACTTGGTCGTTTAATAGGCTCAGAGTCCTTGCATCAGATCACGGGGGGCCCTAAAATCCCATGTCCTAGCCGGTCTTCCCTGGCCTATGTCACACACAAAGATTAAATAACACTATTTCCCTACCATCCCATGAAATCCTCACTGTTCCTAACTCTAGACTCCATCCTATCTCTCAACCATCAGCTCTGATACCATTATCTCATGACCCCCTCCCACCAAAGATGCCCCTCCTGAGCTGACAATGGTGAAAGGGAGATAATGACCCCCCGAGTTCCGCCTCCAGTAGGCCCCGAGTTGGCAACTAGCATCAAGGGTATGAGTTTTCACAAATATGGTAGGCATTACCCTTTTATTATTTTAAGATCGGGAAATAGGACGAATCAACCACCAAAAAGTAAAAGAATGAGCGTATAGAAATAAACCCCAAATGAATCCCACATGCATGTTTAAATAATTTTAAAACAAGGTACAAGTACAAGAAAGCTCAAAGAACAATACCAAAAGAAACAAGTGTAAAACAACAGCAACAACTCCGACTGACTGAATAGTAGGGTCCCACACGGCCCTGGTAGTCCTCCTGGAAACCTGAATGTAAATGTAGGGTGAGAATACAAGTATAATCAGTAGGGAAACGTAGTGCTCTCGTGCACAAGTGGGGAGACATCCTAATGTCCCATGCGAACAACAGAAGAAACCTAGAAAATAATTCTATCGACCCAACCACACCATCCACACTCACCAAAAACAAAATCACAACAGGTAGTAGTATATATGAAACAAGAGTATTGGGTACCCCACACCATTTCCCAGTAGTTAGCTTCTCTTCCTAATGGTGAATGTCCTAACGCCGCCACACTCTCCCCGCCCACACACACCAGGGCCTCACAAACCACACATCCCACCCACACACACCTGGGCCTCACAACCACGTATCCCGCCCGCACACACTTGGGTCTCACAACCACGTATCCCGTCCGCACACACTTCGGCCTCATCCCGAAGATTCATGGGAAATAGTAAAACCTTCCCGAAGAGTCTTGGGCTAAATCCACCCCAATAAAAACCTACCCGAAGATTCTTAGGTGTAAGGACGCCTCAAGCCATCACATCCTAGGGGAGAAGGAGCAGGAAGGAGCTAGTAACTAAGGTAAAAACACCCTCTCCCATGAAATGGGAGTGTTCGACACTAAATGCTTAACATGGGTGGGGTGTGATAAAACACAAAAGATTCGGATATTTATATATACCAAACACACAACCCAACCTATGGCTTCTAAGAAGATAAAATGAGCATGTGCCGCAGCACTGCTATTACGAAGCATGCATACAAAAAAAAACCCCAACCCCATTTAGGTTTTCACGTTTCAGCAGAATTAGTTTATTTAGTTCCTTAACTACTGGGAAACTATCCACAACCAACCACATCGATCATTCGTAAAACATATCTCTGCAATCCATAAATAGTGTTAGGAAAACACAAGCAACACAACCAAGTCCTTCTTGTAAACCAACCAACCCATTGACTATTAATCTCGTAACATTACCATGACCCACAATACATTAACTATTCCACTTTTTATTTATTATTCACAACCCATAGTCCGTTCACATTTAAACCCATCCCTGCAGCCCCAATGCCAACTTCCATAACCACAATTGCATCGTACATCATTATCCCTTTAATACCTTTTATTGCAGCCCCACAGCCCATCTGATCCACAACAACCCACAAAAAATGGTTTGTGCCACATCATCACCTCTTTAACATCATTTACCACAGCCCTACTGCCTGTTCTATTCGTAAAAAGACGAGAATCACCCCTCCCTTTCACACTCCAGTAACCAACCCAAAACCCACATCTTCATTATTCCATTTTGTTTAATCGGGGTGATCACACAAGGGTTCCATATTTTAAATAGCCAACTTAACATGATTAACCAATTTCCGTATTCCACAATGTTTCCATCAATAAGAAAATCCAGAAGGAGAGGGAAACCTTTAATTGCATAAGAAAAATCCCCCAACGACCATGATTTTTAGTAGGTAAGAAGCTCATTCAATTTACAACATAATATCATATGATATAAAGTAACAACAATCACAAACTTCCCAACCCTGTTATATAATCCAGTTATTATCTTTATTAAACCGGTTCAAAAGTTTTTCTTGTAAAAAAGATAACACCGACCCCGAATGATGCACAAATTAGGGAGATGAAGGTAAGATCCCTACCTCAATAGGTTCTGATCGCAACGCTCCCCCAGATCAACCTTAGAAGACGTCCGTCAGCGTCCGTCACTTCTGTCAGGTCCCGAAAAAACATACTCGGGTGGACGTCGGAAAGGAAAGGTCAAAGGAAAGACAACAGATCCAAGCTCGGAAGTTACGCGTCGTCATTACGATCTCGTGGCCACTGACGGATTGTAAATTTGAGCTCAGATGAAAAAGTTAACGAAGAAAGAGCCTTCGAGTCTCTTTGGAGAACTCTGCTCAGAGGAAAGGGGAGGAGAGGGGTGAGATGGAAAGGAGGAGGGGAACCCACCTTTTATAGGATAGAAATGAAAAAGTACACGACATGTACATTATGGTACACAGCGTGTACTCAGTTATTTCACAGGGTCTCTACATGACTTCCAACACAGCTCCGCGACCGTTGACTGGTAAACACATGGTATGAGGGTAACGCATACGCGGGGAGGGACTACACGTCATGTAGTACTGGATACATGGCGTGTAGCTATTTATTGCACACGGAAAGGACATGACTCAAACACGGAACACAACAATTTACTAGTAACATTTACGCGGGGAAGGATTACACAACGTGTAGTATTGGACACATGGTGTGTACCCAAAGTACACGACGTGTAGTTTCAAAATTTTGGAAAGTGTGGGAAAAGTCCATTTTACCCTCCAGAACACTTCGTGGCCTTATTTTGACCAAGGAATGGGCCAGAGAAGACGGGGTCATTACAAAGTGTCCATAATATACACCATCATATACATATATATACATGAGGAAAAAAATAATCATGTTCAATGAGTCATCATGTGCTAACTAAACCACAAAATATCGCATCGATACTTACATTATCATATTCCAAAAAAAAAATTCACCATGTTCTATAACTGTAGAAACACAAAATAGGTCATACCATATTAATAGATACACAATGATATATGAACCTAGATACATAAAACATTTCAAAAAACTAGAATATCCAATGTATATAACCAAACCCATACAAAAAAATCTTTTTATCAAGTCCTTACCAATAACAAAATATTCAGGATTTAGTCAATCATCCTACTCCGGGATAAATATTATCCCTCACGGTTTTCCTTCCAAAACTGTCACCGTCATGTTGAGGGAAAATACATATCCTACACCACTTACATATCACTTAATGTATTGTTTTATATCAATATCCTAAAAAAACATGTTACACATCGTAGGTTCCTACACCACATCTTATATAATATCAAAACAAGGCTCAACCATCACCCTTACATAGGTCCACACAAATCTTTTAAAACTCAAAATTACCCATTATATCCAATGATATATTATCACTCAACATAAGGTTAATTATAGCAAAAAAATCCTGAACACTACCATATTATTCAAGGAAAGGACATTCCAATACCTTGTCAATCATGGTATGGACATTTATTAGGAATATTCATAACCCAAAATGATGTGTATTTCTAAAAGTATTTAAATTGTAATGAAAACCATTAATATATCTATCGAGGAACTCAATCTACCCAACAAGTTAATTTCTCAACACCAGGTCTCTATTATCATAAATCCCATCTAATACCATTAATTAGATCTCATTGTAATTAAATCATTAAAGAATGTCACTTAAATACCATCTAAATCCAAAGAATGACAACTTGTGAAACCTCATGGAATTATCATCACTCTCATTAAGAAATCCACAAGGGCACAATAAAAACCCTAGTCATAGTGAAATGGTACATAGTCATGTCCAACACCCCATTTTATTCTCATAGCATCTCAAGTAATCCAAGCACTATCCTCAACACTCTTGTAAAAATGATAAAAAATTATTCCCAAATACTATTCCTAATAGGAAACGACCATCCATATCTATATCACTCAATACAACATGGATACCCAACACTATGATACTAAAATACCAAAAAAACACATTTACGGTTCTCATCCCACATCACTCTTAATATATATCTTAGGAAAACCCATATAGATGAATCCTATATCTGCCACAATATATCTAGTCTCATATGACTGATGTTTTTTACAGTGAAAACCAATTCAAAATCCAATATCTACAATTCATTAACACCAAGAATAATACATATGGTAATCTCATAAATCTATACATGGCTTAATATCTTATTCATACTCATTTGGTCATGGAAATTAAACCTATGATACCATTGGCTCATCACATATCATGGGACCTACCAAATGTCTATCATTAACAAAACCTTAACCTACTACCCTTAATGAATATTCACCGGGTGATCCCAAATTACCCAATTTATTCAAAATTACATGTCCTTTGAAATAATAGTAAATGAAAATTTATATCCTTCTATATAAATCTCTATGTTTCTATCACATTTACACAATAAGACAATATAATATAGTCTTTCATAGTCATGCATAATCCTGAATAAGAATTTATATTAAAGAGAATTATTACAATTATCATGGAGTTTCCATCCTCAGGATATTATACTCATCCATATAATTTACCATTTATATATTTTTTAAGCCCATATCAACACCCATGATCTTTTTTATTCCAAAACACCCAAATATTTTATTATAAAACTTTATAATTTATAAGTTATTTTAAATTAATGAGATAAGATAATCAAATCAATGTGGGAATTGTTAATATTTCATGATACCTCATATGATAATCCTTCTTCTATCTCCTCAAAAAATTGTAAAACCCCCATAATAATCACATTATTATACAATCTTCTACTGTAATAGTGATATAAGCTATCAACAAATGATTCCCAATCAAAATGTGTTTATTGGAACGATAAATAAAGTATAATTGGGAGAAGAACTCCCCTTGAATCATAGTGTGAAATAAACAATGATACCCTGTATTCATTAGGTATCAATATAAAGATGATTAGGAGAGGTTATAGATTAAAGTTAAACCCCACACACCAACCATTTAAACAAAAAGGAAATATGGTAGACAATAAATATATTGTCTATGCCCTATAAAAAATAGGTTTTGTTCTTAGTTGTTTCATGACCACTTTGGGTCATCGATCGACCTCCCCCATGAAAAGGAATTGAAACCCTTTTTCTATCTCTATCAAGGTATGGTTCTAATGGGTTGTTGCATATATACTCTGAGGTATAGAGGTTGACTCCTATATAATAACCATAACAACACATCCTCAATAAGCCAATATGTGATATACCATGCCCTATTTAGGGTCAAGACTCTATGTTACTTCATTTCAGGAACCACTAATCTACATGCTAGATGTCTAAATACCTCCCTTATGTGATACCTTTATTTTCATGATTCTCACCCATCACAATGTGACTAGCCGACTACATCCAAAATCAACAAAGGGGGTATCCCAACAAAAAAATATTCACTAATGTCCCAAAGAAAATATTAGGCCATGATCAAAAACTAAAAAGAAATCTATGATAATTTACTACCGTTATAATTCTAATCGGGGAATTATTGATAAAAATGTTACAAATTTTGAGTTAAAGAAATGAAATTTCACCAAAAAAACAATGACCTAAAAACCAGTGGTTGTTATGAAATATGGATATAAAAACTTTTGTTACATATAGTTAAATAATAATTCAATAAATAAACAAAATATTATTTCTAATATGTAGCATTTTCATAAATGATATCCAGTATGGGTGATAATTCAAATGTACTACCATTAATAATTCATGAATATCAATACATTGTTATCTGAACATATCTTGTAAAATAATATAGGAAAGGAAGTATTGTTGTGGTATCATATATAATAACCAAGTACATACCATAATGGAATATGATAGTCTAAAACAACATGCATGTTATACATCATAATAATCATATATCAAAAAATCGGATTGATATATTCAAGGAATATATCCTTTGACCTCTAACATACACTAAACCATCATTAATGTAGTGTTACATAACCTTACATATCACAATATATGATAACAATTGAAATTAAATCCAAAAAACAAATTTGATACCTTCAGAACACATGTGTAAACATATCATCAATTTCTCTATGTATCAAATCATATATACAAAATTTTTAAAATCTATCTATAATTTCATTTGGGATAACTCTAAAACACTTTTTGATAAGCTAAATGAGTAAATTTAATCACAATATTTTTTAAACAAAAATAATGACCCTAAATAACCTTATGTAATTAATTAATAATATGAATTCATATATTTAAAAATTTAATAAATGAGTGTTATTTATCAATTAATATGTTCTACTCAATCCATAAGTGATATATCAAATTCTTTCTCAAAAAACAAGCATACATATACATGTTTCTACTAAATTCATCCATTAAAAACATAAATTTTATTATAATATCTTCTTTCCATTGAATCATTTAACTAAATGAAATGAATTATTTCAATCCCATACATCTATTTATATATTAATAATTATAAACTTATAGAAATACCATGATGAAGAATACATCACAATTCATATACCATTGTACATTAAAAAATTCAAAACACCATAACTAATAAATAATAACATGATTGGTATAATTTATGTATGATTGTTTAATTCATTAACATGGCTCAATGTAGGTATCAATTTTCATACTCATCATGTGAGAGTATAAATCTTATCATGTGTAATATCAAACCAAAAAATTTATTACAACCATTTCTAACCACCCCTTTATTAGATACAAAAAATGGTTTCTGTACGAAAAGTGTCAACATGTGGTGGTTATCATGATAAGAATCTCAAAAATTAATAGTTTTGGGTTCTCTAAATAGTTCCTTTATCACATAGTATATAAAATATATAATGTAGGGAATTCTATGTGGTATTTTTCATGTCGTTTCTAGTGTAGAAAACAAGATTTATTTCTCTTGAACATATAATAAATCTAGATACTGAAATAATACTTATTATAACCATTAAATTTTTTCATGACCAATATTATTCCATGATGATTAATTAACTAAAATAACTGAAATTAATTAATTGAGTGGTTAATAATTATTCAACATCAAGAAATAAATACAAATATTTGGTCAATGTGTAATAATTCTAAATTGAATATTTACATTTCAATGTCACAATATATTTTATATAGTTAAGAATAATTAATAATACCTAATAAAATAAGACATATTATTCTATATAACATATCACATAAGACAAAATTCCAGATCATCGTTATTTTTATTTCACAAACATGGGTTTTAATAAAAACATCACATATCTATGTAATTCTTGTAACATAAATAGGTTTAAACATTATAATATCATCTCACTAAACTATTTAGTGTGTATCATCTATGAAGTAGTGTTATATGAATGCATGGGAGAATAAGGAATCATATTCTTAATGTTAAACTCCATGAAATGTTATTTAATACTGATACCATCAGATCATCAAATGTCATAATGCTAATATCCTTTGTGGTATATATGAAAACCTTTCTATGATTTCCCTAAAAATATTACAAATCATTCCAGGAAACTTCTCTTCTTATAATTTTTTGACTTCTATAAATAAATATATTAAAATATTAATAATATATCTTAAATTCATTATGGGTATATTGGTTCACTCACTTTATGACTTGAAAACTATTTTAATTTAATATAATGGACTTTTCAATGAATAAAAAAACTCTCAGTATATTCTTATATAACAAAATCCCTTTATAATACCATTATTACATAGACAAACTAATTTATTATAGGTAATAACACTTATTTTTCTTAGTTATAATATGCTGAAATTGAACAATTGTATCAATATAACATTTTATACTTCATATATTTGAAGAGTTTTTCTAAAAAATATTTTTTTTAATATTATTCCACTAGTGGATAGTGGTATTATAACTCACTTATATTTTCAAAAATCTGGCTAAACTCTTTTTCCCATGCAAAAACATTATTATCAATTTCCTCTATTAAAATTTTTTATTGACTATAATGAATCATATACCACGAGTATTAATATATTATTGTGTATAAATATAATTTTTAGTTGAAAAAATATCCTATCGTATAATATAAATGTTATAATGAGGCATACCATTTATATATATCCATATCATCTTGATATATCCCTTTATATTTTATTATCTCATCCAAAAAATCATTTCTATAACACATGAATTGAAAAATTCAATAATTATCTATTTTAACATTTTTTCCTATTTTTAATATTTATAACATTATTAAAATATATAGTATATCACATACACCCTTAAAAAGCTATTAATTGATTATCAAAACATCAATACCCAACATGGATATGGTATGGAGTATCTAAAATTCCATTATGTGTAACTACTTGGGAATACACATTAAATTCTCCCTAAATAAATTATATATTAACTATTGTGTTTCACAAACTATTTGAAACTAAAATTATGAAAAAATATATTTTTTTAATATTAAATATCACCAGTAAAAAATATTTATTAAATTATATTGTATAAATATAAGAAATGGTATTACAAATTAAAAAATGTATGTGTGAAGGGATGAAAATAGAAAATGTATATCATCTGTATTAACCACATTTGTCTAATATCATAATGGTGGTATAATTTCAAGTATGTTTCCATTATCAATAACAATAAAAAAATGAGAATTTATTGTATGATCAATACCATGAGCATGAGAAGTTTAATCTCATAGAGATTTCTATAAGATCTATACAAGGTGAACCACTACTGGAAACTAATAATGAACCATATCTGATTCATAAGACATATGTGTAGATCATAAATATCCATGTATGTATAATTTAGTGCTATATCAACCTGCAATAATAATTATTTATATCATGAATTATTATATATTTCAAAAAGGAAAATTTTCTCAATCCACTTCATTCTTAAAAATTTATTTCCTATAAATTTTCATAGATACAATTCATATTATCATTTATAATAAAAATATATATTTATTGTATTAATAATATTTTATACATAGATTAATTAGTTACTAATATGAAAATAACTAGTTAAATACCAAAATTAATTTTCTTGTAAAAATAGTTTTCTTGTAAATTTTATGTTTTTAACTGACAATAAATTTAATTAATTTTATGAAATTAATATAAAAAAATTAAATCATTTTTTGATCTATCAAAGATAAAAATTTATGAAGTGATATTTTTAATATTTGTATTTAAAATTAATTTGTAAGTGAATTTTGAATGATATCATTTTTGGTAATAGTTCTACTATTTTACAGTTATTGGAATATAAGTACGACATAAAAATTCATGAAACATTTTTTTAGCAAAATTTTATTTCTTAGTTACAATTATATATTTTAAAATATATATTGTACTGTAAAACCTTATTATCAATATTTTAGAAATTAATTAATACTTTTATCAACAACTATTTCAATACAGTTTACACTTATTATATTATAATTACATTTTCACACATATGGAAATTAAACAAAATTGGATTTTTTATTTTGAATTAATAGTTACAAATTATATAATAATGTTAATTTTATTTTTAGTTATAATAGTTACATTTCCATTGGTAAAAAGTTATTATTAGGATAAAAACTAAAATAATAAAATTAATAATTTAAGAGCACAATGGATTGAAAAAATGTTTTAAAGGTGTTTGATAATATTTGGACAAGGATTTAACAAGTATATATCTTCTACAGTACACCATTTCCCAAAATTCTGAGCCATAATCCATGAAAATGACTTCATATTATTTAAATGTATTAGTTATTTTCAATTATTACCTCAATTTTCTCTTATAAAATGGTATAGTCTCTACCCACATAACCTAAAACCAAATCAACTTAATTCTATACCAAACTCTACAAATTCATATTATTAACATTCCTATGTTATTTTGGAGGTTTTTCTATTCCCAAAATGCCTTCCCTCAAGTGCTTAACCCCCCCCACAAAGGAGATAATCGATGAAAATGGGTATGATATCCTTGCAAATTCTTCACACGAAATTTTATTTATGTCCACTTAATCCTCCTAAAATTATAATAAATAATATTTAAATGTTAACTATAGTTTCAATAATATACTATTTTGTTATAATAAATATTTTTTAACCATTAACCACCGAAAAAGATGTTTGTTTGTGTTTACAGATAATCGCTACTATAATGAATCTTCTTTGGATTTTCTTAACTATGATCCTTGAAAATTCATAGTGATGAATTTAGTAAATATGTATTTTATTTATAAAATATTATTTATTCTGATTTAATAGATCATATTATAAATTTCTACAATATTATGGAAAATGATATCATAAACCATTTATATATATGGACTACCCCTTCATGGAATGATTGATTTCCATTCTTTAATTCATCACTGCCATATATTGATACTAATAAAAATGGTTTTGTAATAAAAAAATTATATTTATGTTATAAAAAAATTATATTATGTCAAATTTGAGAACTATAAATTATATAACAAACAAATGAACATATGTAATTTAACCATTTAAAAGTTGTGATCTATAAGGAAAATCATTTATTTAAATTATGTCTTATTTTCAAATTCAATAAATAATTTTATAATTAAATAAATATTATTATATAATACAGTAATTTACACTACATGATAATATTACACTGCTTTTTAAATGATATTTCAATAAATTACAACATTTTCATCCCATAATCATGGTGCACACATGTTTTGGCGGCTTTGACCACCTACATGGTAAATTGTTTAAAAGTATATCTTGTATAATGATTTAATAATATATTATTATAATACTATATAAATTTATAATTGTTTTGGTTGTTTTATTAAATTGATACATTAATATTGGCCTAAAAATTTACAAAAACGCCATTTTTATTGTTATGAAATTCCACAAAGTATTCTTTATATCCATTTCATCTTCATAGATAATGATTAAAACACTCATAAAAGTATATTTAAACATCTAAAATCATTATAATATAACCATTATTTTTAATTTAATTATATTGGTAGGATTAAAATAGTATGCGGAAAAATCCCTTACATATTTCGTACAAAACAAGTTCTAAAGGAAAACACTATAAATAGAAGATATATATTAATTGATAAAGACTATGTAATATACATGTAGATATAGATTATAAATGAATATTATAGATATTATTATGAATTAATATTGATCCTCAATAGAATTTTATGTAATTTTTTCTATAATATAAGAGGATAGAGCACATTGGTCAAGGAAGGAAAAATGGAAATCAATTTTCATGACTCTAATATTTTTCAAATGCTCTATTAACCGCTAATTGACTATTGTCTTTCATGACTGTTCTAATATACCATATGATAATGTTATTTAACATTTGAACCATATATTTTGGTGAAATTATTCTTCATAATTAATTCTTCATCCTTGATTAATATATTATTTCATGACAATTCATTATTGTAAACAATGATATCCATTTCATTTAATCGGTATTTCTTCAATATCAATGTTTTTTACAAACCATAAATTTTACCCTTCCACTATTGGAAACTAAAATTCATATTATATCTATTTATCATTTTTTTAACCTTTGTATATTTGAAAAAAAAATTTGTTATCATTTGATTAATTTGTGTTTTGAATAAAAAAAATTATAATATTAAAACTATTTTTTTACCAAAATCTAATAATATTACCAAATAATAAAAATTTATACATATTATTTATTTATTATCAAAGAAACTTTATTGTATTTATTTTAAAATTTTATTATTATATATTTTTTGATTCATTATATAATACTTTTTGGAAGATGACTTGAATATCTTGTCTTTTTAAAAGGATATTATGAAATGATTTTTCAGAAATTCATTTTATTATTTATTTTATACATTGAAATGAATATTATAAAATGGTGTATTTTTTCATAAATTATATATATTTTAGCTTCCTAAATGTTAACATTTTGATTTTATGTTTCTGTATCAAAATGTTATATGTTTTTGTGACATCATATAAAAGTGTTTCGAAACACAAATTCAAATCTTGGGTTATTTATGATAATATGAATGATTTCAATTTATGTGGTACAAATATATATGGATAACAAAAGGTGAGGTCTTATATCACCCTCTAATGTATGGGATATGGTTTTATATATCATGAGTTAATGTAGTGTGGAAATATATGTAATTAATCAAAAATATAAAGGGTTGAAATACTTTTATTTGTTCAACAAATAAAATAATGGGAATGAATTTCTTGTTCATGATGTTTTCCTATGAATACGATTCCATCAATTCTAAAAAATGTGAATTATTTCAATCATTTAAAATCATAAGGATATTCTATATGCTAAAGATATTCCATTTCTATGTTATTATATCATGTTTTTTTATTCCGGCTACACGATTCAAGCAATTTTTATAACCTCTATCTTGTATTATTTATTTATATGATGATCCTTAATGATCAATATTTTTTATGATTGTCACTAGTAATCATATGAATACTTTTTCTCATATCATTCCTTCCCTCTTGTTTTAACTAATGTTTATGATCTAACAATTATTACTATATTATTCCTTTTACTTATTATGCAATAAATTTCATCAAATTAAATTATTTCAATTATAATGTTAATGAAGATTATTATATCATATGATATGTTTAGCATTGGGTAAAAAGGAAGAGATTAATTGAGAATTATTCACATTAGTGTTAAAATATATTGTAATATAATGTGTCTATGAAACTAAACCTATTAGTACATGGGGTTTCTAATAATGTTTTAGATATATTAATTATACCATAAAATAGATTTATATTTTATGTATTTTTATATTATGAAACCATGATAAATTTTTTAGGGAATTTTTTATTTGTATCCAGATTTGTTTTTTTATATAGTATTTACATTAGATTGCCTTATAAAAAACACTAGATATGATTATAAATATTTAATGGTATCCTAATATATTTTATAAATCCATTAGTATAGTTTTTTCCTAGAAATTATTCCCTAACAAGATAATAGGTAGTGTATATTGTTAGGTCACAGACATTTCTAATGGAAATCACTCATATATAATTTATGTTGAGAAATGACTCAGAAATCACTATAATTCTGGATGTGTGGGCCTAAGGCTACATCCCTTTCCTATAACTAAAAGGGGATGTGCTTTGTTTTAGTATATTATCATTAAAAAGAGTTGTAAAGGATATATTTCGAAGTTATATTTTGTGATTTGGTTGAGAACATCATGAAAACTCAACATAATATAACCTAGAAAAACTCACATTAAAATAGGTTGAACTAATGAAACTATATGCCAAAATGTTTATAAAAAAGAACATGAAATTTTAATGATTAGTTGAATTATAATTATGATAATTCCAGTGTAATATTAATGGTTAATCACACTTAGCATTAAATATTTTGTTAAATGAATATAACATCAATGTGCCATTAGAGAGAAGGACAATATGAAGATTAAGTTATTGAAAAACCCTTCATAATTGGAGATGGAGTATGAATCCGTTTGATTTTTCCAAATAAAAAATCATGATATATGATAAACATTTTACATTTTTAATGTCCCTAATTTTACTAGGAATATATTGATGTTGTCTCATGAATGATCACGTGAAAAACCTGATGGTGGAAAAAATGTTCTAATTATAAAATATCAAAAATGTCGATATGAATAGATTGGTTATTACATCAAGGGGATTAGAAGTTGAGTTAAAATATTAATAAGGGTCACAATGTATCAAACTATTGTTGGAAAACGAATAATCTTTTAATCACAGTTTGAGATAAAATATGCTTCAAAAAGCATATAAAATGGTATAATGCCATAATTTTGGAAAACATGGACATTATCTCGGATAGTTTCATAACATGAGTAATGATGTGGTTGGAAGGTAAGAACAACCACCAAGATTAAGGGAATTAGAATTATAATGGTAAATGTCTACTAATTAGATAGATTTTGATATCTAAATCCATATCCTCACAATTGTGAATATGGTATCTTCATTCTTGATAGTCTATGTGGGGATTTTTTGTGTGTACCCAACTAATGATTTATTTGGAAAATACAATAATTACTTTTGTAGTGGAGACATATTCAAATTTAGGATTATGAGGATATTATTAATATTATAGTTCTTTTAGATTAAATTGATGTAATTATAGTAATGGATTAACTATTTCATATTAGACTCTCCTATCAATGATCATGGTCATATTAACCAACACATCCTCAATACTGAAAAATAAGAAAAGTCTGGAAGGAAAATCTAGTAGGTTTTGTGGTGAGATCATAACATAAATACCAGAGAATGTAAAAAAAAAATAAATCATATCAAACATCTTATAACAATTCACCTATACTTTGTATGTCCCCTGATTTTTGTAGAGAATAATAATAGACCATGATAACGGTGTCTATAAAATAAACCCCACCCCCACTACTACTATTGTAACAGGACATAAAGGAAACTTGAAAATGTGGGTGGCAACCTAGTTTCCGAGAGGCAGAGAGTAGTTTTAGAATAAGAATCACATCCCCCTAGTACTCTATCCCACGAAATGTATATGGGAAATGTTTTGGTTAATGAAAGACCATATTTAGACACATAATGTTCCACCATAGTTGACATTGTGAGGTGTCCATAACAAACTATACTTTAGCTAAGAAGGTATAATAGAGAAATTTTTACCAAGAATAATTGAACAATTTATAAAAAAGATGTGTGGTTATCTGTTGAAGTAATTTATATTATTGTGGGATAATATAGAGTTTAAACAAACTAGTTTGTTTGATGTGTATACCCAAAAAATGGTTCGGATGGATCTTAATATGGCTCTCAAAAAATATTATGATGAGTAGCTTCATTCTCCGTCGACATTATTAATATACATTTACATTATTTATTCACCAAAAAGATGAAGATACAATAGATAAGAGAGATAGATTTGTGTGTTGAAGTGATTATAAATATTTGAAATTTAATTTCATTCCATTAATCAATTTATTGAATTTTCACATGGTTTGTCTAAAAAATGTATAAAAAGAAAATTAAAATAGATCTTTACAACATACCATTATATCTTATAACTAACATTGTTAGAAAGAAACACAATAACTTTATTATCCATAATATAAGTGAATATATGTTATTGATAATTTGTTAATGAAATAAATCATGCTCTATATTACAAGTACCTTAAGAAAAAATCATTTATATGTTATAATTAAAATTATAATGTAACCATTTCTTATTAGGGATAATGTAACATCATGATATATTAGAATATATTATCTTAAAAAATAATATAACAATTATACTTCATCACAAAATAAACTAAAATATACTAAAAACAGAATAAATATTTTGAATATTAAATAAATCCATTAAAAACTTGGCCTTATATTTGATGGTTTAAATTAAACAATATTGAAAAAACAATAACGAATTAAAGAAGCGATAACATTCCAAAATGAATGACTTTAATAAAAAAAATTTATTTTCCCTAGATCTAAATGTAAGGATATTATATAGTGTTTTTCACAGACATTCACCAATCATAACATGAGATACTATAGTATGAGAAAAACATCAAATATGATAAATTTAATCTTGTGGAGATTTATAAATGTTCCATGCTAGCCGAACGACCACTTGAAAATGTATCATTACAATATTTGATTCGAATGACTTGTGATGAAATCATAATGGAAATATAAGAATGAATTTGGATTATATCAATATGTAATAAAATATATATATTATTTATTAGTGGAACATAAATTATTATACTTATAAAAAATTCAAATTTTCATAAATCACTTTATTCTTAAAAATTTATTTTCATTAAAATTAAAATTTTATTTTAATTTGTTATGTTTATAATGATTAAAAAATATAATTATAAGTTTATTTTTTATTAAAAATTTATCTTTATTTTAATTATCAGTTTATTGTATAAATTATAGTTATTAGAGAGAGATTTAATTTCATATAAAAATATCTTGTTTCAATATTTAATGGTTCTCATTCAAAATAAAATTTATAAATTTTGGGATGTATTTTTGAAAAAACATACATAATTTTACAATTTATAATAGAAATATTTTCTAGTGGTGAATATTTTAAAAAATTTAAAACTTATATTTTTTTGATTTGTAATATATATGTTTTTATCAATAGATCACATTTTATTATATTATTACTATTTATCTCAAACATAAAAATTATAAAATAAAATTCATGATGAAATTTTTTTATTTAAATTGATATTAAGATTTTTAAAATATTTATTATATTAAAAAACCAATTATTTATACTTTATATCTCATGTAATATATTAGTTATAATTTTTTTTAATATAAATTAAAAAACTTTATATTTAAAACAAATTTCTAAAAATTTAATAAATTGGAAAAATAGGATTTCAAGTTTAGAATTATTAGGAAAGATTTAAATAACAAAAACAATGATATTTTTATTTATAAATATTAAATTACATTACGTAATAAATAGATGAACCAGAAAAAGCTTAAAATAGATAATATAATAATCTGGAGACAAAGGGATTGACACCTATTTAAACATGTGTGAGAAAACATGTTTAAGTGTTTTTTGACCATATCTCTTCCCAAACACCTAATTTATCAAATTTTGGATCCATGTTCCTAGAGAGTGACTTCCAATTAACAAAAGGTTTTTGTATTTGTAAAACACTTTTCCCTTTTAACTTAAAAAAAGTTAGGTCCTCTCCTCACATTCCCTCGCAACACGTCTCCCTATGGTTAGACGATACTCTTTTAATGCCTCTCATAAGTAACATTATCCATATTAATGAGGTTATGATATTATCATAGGAAAATAATTCAAGGGATACCCCTCAATTTAATAATGTGATAACTAAGGAAGTGAGGTTTATGTTCATAACGTCTATTTCACTTTTATATTTCATTTTGTTAAATTTATATTCTAAAAATTGTAATACACCCCAATAAAATGAGTACATAAGTATCACTATTATAAATATAGTTTTTTATAATAATTATGAAATCAATAACCACACTATTAATTTTCCTTTATAAAAAGAAAAAATGGAATTCATTTGTGTGTGTGGTCTAGTACATCCATAAGGTGTTGTGTTTTATTTTCGTTTTCCACATATCTTGGATTGTCATGATGATGAATTTAAAAATTAATATGAAATTTACAAAATATTTTAGATTATAATATACGAAAATAATTTAATCATTTATCTAGTTATATGGAAAATTAAATCATCCCCTATGTATGTGTGGATGAACACATATCTACCACCATTGATCTCCATTTCTATTTTCTATCACACCATACAAGGATTGACATGTGAATGGATTTACGGTGAAAATATCATTTTTATGATATAATAAATGTATATTAATGACCAAGAGGGTAACCTATTAATGATATGATAAAAAATGATAAATTTTAATTCAATCATTTAAACAATCATACTTACTGTAAAATATTTTATACAAACCATATAATATTTTCATATCCATTACTTATTAGTATAATATATTCCTAATTTTGATATATCACTCATATAAAAACCATATTATATCATTATTATTATTGATTAATGTTATTTAAACAATGTCCCATCATAATTACCATGGATCAGGTATGTTCATGTTTGGTTAATTTTAACCACCTATATGAACAATGATATGAAATTATATAATTAGAGAAACAAATAATATAATATATATTGTGTTATTTTTAAATATATTTCTTTAAATAAATTATGAATATTTTACACAATAATGAAAAAAATTGGTTGTTATTATTATCGATGTGTATTTTGGTATGTTTCATCTTCAAGGAAAATGAGTAGAACACTAAAAAATATAAATGGAAACAAAAAAGTACATAAAATTAATCCTTTAGATTAAAATTAATTATCTATGAATAATAAAATTTTAAAAATAACTAATGGAGATAACTAATCTAAAAAACTAGTATAAACATTTGAAATAATAATCACTCGATGTAGAAAAAATAGGCAAAAAATAACTAATTAACATATTGAAAATTATTATAAATGAAAATTATAAACAGTTATATATTTGAAAAATTTTATAAAAAATATATTATATGAGTTTTGTCTTTTTAATAGAAGGGTAGGATATATTATACAAATTGGGATTAATTTTATTGTGTTTTCATTTATCACCTCATGATTTTAAATGAACACTATGGATTATAGATTACATTTCACAATACACAAAGCATAAAATAACTCAAAAATTTCTTTAAATTAACATGAAAAACATAAAATAGTTACTAAATTATTGGTTATAATTATTATTCACTAACTTTTTAAATAATTTTTCTGAATTAATTGGACAAATATTTATTAAAAATAAATAAGAACCCCAATTGAATATAAATTAAATTTCATTATAAAATTAATTATATGAAAATGGTGATTTATAAAAATAAAATAAAATAAATAATATATGTAAATTCTCTAAATTTATTATATTTTCAGTAATTTTTATAACATTCATCCAATAGATCTTGTACGTATATGATATGAGAAAATCACATTTTATGCATAAGTAACTATATTTTTTTAATAATAGTATTCCCACCATTAAATAGTGAATTTGTGTTAATGAAAATTTTTAAACATATATAAATATTATATGAAAAAATGAAATTCATTTTTCAAAAAAATAATTGAAAAATTAGATTAGGGAGATTTTTTTTATTTTTATGAGAAATTTCATTTTTTGTGAAAATTCATAAATACAGATGTTTTGTTAATATTTGATTTCATTTAAATAAATTATAAAATTGAAGAAAAAAAATTATATTTTGAATATATTTTCATGTAACACGTGTATTATTTAGTTATATTTCATCCATATAAATTATTTTTAATCAATATTATATTATATTTTAGAATACGTTTATTTTTGGGTAAAAAATGGATTTTCATGAAAATAGTTTTAAATTACATAATGTTTCTACTTTATATGTAAATATAATTTTCCATATTTTGTAATGTTTAAATTAAATTTATCTAACATATATAATTAAATATTAATTTAGATTCATAGATTAATAATTAATAGATATAGAGTTATTATAAAATCATCATTTTCTTTAGAAATAAATTTCTTGAACACCATATTTTTTATCTCTTTTTTTAGATCTATTTTAAAAATTATATTTATCATTAAGTTAATTTAGTTTTTTAATATGGACTCCATATTTGGATTTATTTTTTCAAAATCAGTTATTATTGTCATTTTCATTTTTTATGCATAAGAATATTATCATGGTAAAAAAGGGTTTATCACAATAGAGGTAAAATAAAATAAAGGGTTAAGGTTAAAAGTTAAATGAAAAAAAAATAATAATAAACTATAAACTTAGATGGATAGTTTATGTGTCTCAAGATCATAAAATAGTTTAAAATATTAATTATCATCACATTTAGTTTAAATTAATGCCACCCAAATATGGTTGTCTTGAATTATAAAATAATATTTATTTAATCACATAAACAACACCTCATTGTGAATAAATATCAACCATCAGTGCCCCATTTATACAAAAAGAAATGAAACTCATAAAATATATATAAAAATCTCTTAACCAATATCTCGTGGTCCATATTCTT
This sequence comes from Viscum album, assembly GCA_963277665.1. Taxonomy (NCBI): domain Eukaryota; kingdom Viridiplantae; phylum Streptophyta; class Magnoliopsida; order Santalales; family Viscaceae; genus Viscum; species Viscum album. The sequence goes on along the minus strand of OY728152.1, from coordinate 857,537,969 downwards.
GTGGAATCATGTAAATACCAATTATAGGGTCATTAAGGGAGCGTTTATTGCGATGAAATTTACAAGGAAATTTTCACAATCCACCTTTCTAATAATCTTTTTTACATATATATTCTACTAAAATAATTAATATGTAATTTCATAATATATCTATAATAATATATATACTATATTTTTACCTTGATAATGTATAATATTATGTATATCCCTTTTATTACCATGACTAATTAATAGAATAAAAAATTGAGTCCAACTTGTGGTTGTTAAATGTCACTATGAATAATCATTTCTCATTTTCCATTACCAACATCTGGGTTTGTCATAAAAATTCTATTCTAGTTAAATTATATTTAAATAAATATATTATAACCTATTAAATGATTTTAATATTCCACATATACGTATTATTAAATAAAATGATACAAGTTTGATTTGGTTGGAAAACCCAACAAAATATTCTAAACATTTGAAATTATGGTTTTAACTAATGTATCATATTAATGTCTGAAATAAAATGAAATATTTTATTATTAGAACTTATTTAATTTTATCAATTCAATTTATTTTCACTTATACATTTTTCAGTCATTTTTATAAGAACATTTCTAATTATACTCAAAAAAACATACCATGAAACCCTCAATATCACATAACTGTAGATAAGAAAAGAATTAGATATTATTGATGAAAATGTAGTATTATATTATAAATGTATCATATATTTCATTATAAATATTATATTTATTCTATATTAAATTAATAACATTTTTTAATCAATTATTCCAATGGATAATGTATGAAAAACAAAAGGGAACCATGATGTAAGGGGGTTCTCTCTCACATATACTTTTATTAGTTATATTCCATATTCCACCATTATTTGATTTGTGTAGGGGATTTACTATTAATTAATATAGCATATAAAAAATTTCATTATCTTTATTTCATAATGATTTTCATTTGATAATTATTATTTTATTATCATACAATTTGACTGATTAAACATGGGTAAGGGAATTTTTAACCTATTTCACATTCATTGAACAAAACATCTAATTCCACGATTATGTAATACTAAGAGTATATGTGAATTTTTTTTGAACATATTATGATCTAGTTACACATTATTTTTTAGCTCAACATTGAGCAAAAAAAGTCTCTTCATTTTATTACTACTTGATGTAATGATATAGTATTTAAAATAAACATTCATTAAAAAAATAACAATTTTAAAATTATCCATATAAATTAAATAATATCCCATTCCAATGTTTTAAAAAATATCCAAAAATATTTTTGATATCCTCATATTATTGTTTAATTAAATTTATACTCATATTTTAATTTTTACAAAACCGTTTTAATAGTGTTTGTATTGTTTTCTGAACATGTTTCATTGAGATATTTTTTAAAACAAAATACATAATGATTTTTTCTGTAATTTCTATCCACCTGAGTAGATTATCCAAAATTTATTAAACCATAATTATTTAAATATTCCTTTAAAATAATACATGGGTTTTTTAATGAATATGATATCTTTTATAAATTAACATCATTTTAATATTAAGTTAATTTTCAAAGTGAAAATGAGAGATTTTTTCTCAAGAATTGTTCAATAAAATCATTATAATTATTTTCTTTCATGCAAGAATACATATTGTAACCCCAAGAACCAATATGAATGATATATTATAATGAATTATTCAATACATTATAAAATTATTTATTATCAGTTTCATTGGGGATTTATTGATATTTCTGTTACTAGTTATTGATTTGGTTAATTCATGTTGATTTAGTTGTATTATTTATTGATGTGTGGAATGATCTATACATAGAAAGGGATGAGTGGGCTATATATATCCCCTCGATGTATCAATATATTCCATAGGATAAACTAGATTTAGTGTTGGCCAAGGCCTTTACCTTTTATTGGATTCATGGAATGACGCTATGATGATGTACTATTATTGGAATGAAAGCTAATTACTATTAAAATCATGGAATTAATCATCGAAGAGATGTTTTATATAGAAGGAATTATGAATTCCATCATGAAGAAAACAATTATAAATTTTCATGTGAGTGATTTATTTGTATTATATCCAATGTTATGTTTTCCAAATCATTTGATTATATAAATATAATTATTTTATAATATTTTATTCCATCATTCTTGTTCACAAGTTATTGAGAAAATTGAATGTGTGTTAAGTAAATCTCCATTAAATTTAATTTACTCGTACTGATTAATGATGGATCCCAATATACTAAACCCATACAATGAATTTTTGGTCACCCTTTTCTTAAATAATATTTTTTACTTGGATTCCAAGAGGATTATTATGATTGATATGAAGGGATAAGATTTGGAAATAATTGTGTTCATAATGGAATTGGTTTTTTATATTTTAGGTTTTCAATTATAATGTAATATATGATTATGTATCATGTATTACAAATCTCATAAACAATCTAGTCCTTTGGTATTTGATTCTTTGTATCTTTTTCCGATTTATCAATTTAACCATAAATCATGGGAAAATAGGGTAATGTGGTATATATTTTCTATTAGAGGAATATTTTAATAAAATATGGAAACAAGATTTAGGAAAACATAGATTATAGAATGTAGAACCAAGATAGAATATTTAAATACTCTCAATAAAAAGAAACATAGGATTTACATATTTTTTATTCCTAAAATTTCAATCTACATTAATTCATTTTGACATTATGAGTTATGATTCATGATGTTATGATCTAATCAATTGTATAAAAATATTTTTAAATGTATCATATAGTATGGAATGAAGTCAGTATCAATTCATTAAAACGATATTGGTATTTCATTTCATGGAAGGACAATGAAGATTGAACCAGATCAATAGCTAGAGAAAAATAAAATAAAACAATATATGGATAGTTGACATAGGTTTTGAGCAATAACCATGCACGTATGAAGTAGACAGCTGGTTCCCAACATTGTGTAATGATTTTGGGAAAATTCATACATTAAAACCTCTATCATTAACCATAAAAAGGAATCATTTTTATCAATGCAATGGATATTTTCCACAGATATTTTATTTCTTTCATTGGGATGTATTGAATGGGAGAGAGTTTGAATTTAATATTTTCATCTATCAGTGGATGTGTATCAATGTTGAAAATTATTTCCAACCAAAATGTAATAGGTGGAATTATAAAACACTAAATATAGTATTTTAAAGAAATATTCAAAGAGAAATACTTCCCACATGAGAAATGGGTTGTTATAGAGAGTCAATTATTGATCTTGATATAAAAAGATTATAGGAATATTTCAATGCATAATGAATTCTTCACAATATTAGTGTGGCACTCTATAGACTATATATGTAATCCAGATAGAAATATTGTAATTCTTTTATGGGAATAATCCAATTCATATAAGGGAACTAGTCTTCATAAAATTATCATCATACATGGATATAGAAACATCTGCTATCATGATAGAGAAAAAATTATCAAAATCAAATGAGTTCCAAGGGAAGAAAGATAAGAAGATGAATTATGATATTTAAATTGATAAAGGGATGAAGGGAATGAATAATTTTATAAAATGTGATACTTTAGGATGGAAACACATAATAACATTGTTAAAAGAAAAAATGAGTTTTTTCTTGTGTAGGGGAGAAGACCATATTTCTTGTGATTGAAATGAAATGAATGAATTTAATAATGTGAAACACATCCTATATAATGATATTTGTCACTAATAAAATTAATTCCACCTGTATCATGGTCATATACATTATATGAATCTATGATAAAATTTTTAATATTCTGATATTAACATATATGATGTTGAATGAATACACTAATTGAGTATTTGGATCCATGAAATATTTTGTAAAATTATTCTATTATCAAAACCTATAAAGATTGTACTATAATTCCATGGCCTAAAATATTTTAAAGAATAGGTTGAATGGAAAAAATTATCATGAAATATGATTAAATTACAAGTTGAACCTCTTGTAAAATACATGATTTAGGGAGGATAACACTTAAAAATTTATTGATGTTGAATAAATGGTTTATATTTTGTAGAGATTACTACATAATTAGATTTAGATAATATAATTGACATACTAGGATATTATCAATTATGGTTTTATGAAGATTACCATGTTTTAGAAAAATATGTGATTAATGTATATATGTGATTTGAATGTTGAATTATTAAATACAAGTTTTTTACCTTGACGAAAAACTTGACAAAAATTTTTTGTTTAAAAATGGTCAGTAATATTTAGGAAACGTATTATTGTTAATTAGTTTTAGAATGGATTAATTTCAATTTTTGGATACTATTATTTTGAGGTAAAATTTTTATTTTCCATATTGGATAACATGTTCAAACTATTTTGCTTAATGAAAATTTATATCCTGAAGGAATGACATTTAGTTCTTATGAAACATTAAAAGGGCTTCTAATATAAATTTTTTTGAGGAATATACACTTCGGTGTGTAATTAATTTAGTAGTAATGGATTGAATCACAACCATTGGAATAGATTAATCTTATTAATCTAGTAATTTTATTTCCGTAGGGATTTATCTAGATAGTAAATAACATATCAACTCTAGGAGAAAGGATTCTTGAAGAAAGGATTAATCTTTTAATTTTATTACCAACAAATCTAAAAACTTTTATCCCATCACCTTTTCACAATTTGGTGGTAGTAGGAATTCCAATGATCAGGTTCTCTATCAATATATACCATAAATTAATATATATTTTTTATTTTCATGTCCCTATTTTAATTTTCAACTATTGTTCATCTTTATAAAAATTTATTTTGGTGGTGTCCTTCATATTTTCCTTTCCCCATTTTTTAGATGATGTTTTATTAACCCTCTATAATATATTAAATTTCCACATTATTGATTAAAAAATACAACTCCATGATTACCAATAGAATTTCTAAATTATGATGATGAAATATATTGATGGAATAGAATATTTCACACATAGAGAATCTATTATAACACATTTTCTATAGCTGACATTGCATGGGATACCAAGAAAAAACGAATTCGAAATTATAACTATTTTAAAAATAAAATTATAACCATGCCATTAAATTGGGGGTTATGAATAGTTTACCTAAATGATTAAAATATACTCTTTATTTCCTTGGGTAATAATTAAGATCAACATAGATTAATCTGGCTAAAATGATATATTTCTATTGAAACCCATCCTTTCTAAGACATGCATATATCGATAAAAAACAAAAATTGATTTTCACATATTTGAGAACAAAAACATCTTTTCTAACCATTGTTTTAAATTTATTAAATCAAATGTCATTGGATTACTTATGATATTGAAAAAAGAAAAAAAGAAAAAATATCATCTGATTATGTATCAAATATTTCTATATCCATTCACACTTTAATAAAACATCTATCTCTATTAAAAAATGGCATTCCTAACAATCATTGAGTCTGAAAAACAGCTTTAGTCCAGATATATTTTCTTAACATTAAACTAAATTAAATAAGGTTTCATATGAAATTGGATCCCATATTATGAGTTTGTTAATCATTCATAGAATCACTAAAACATTCAATGGGAATTGATTTCCCATAATGAAAAAATATGTCAAAAATACAAACAACTTCAATCAAAGTCTTAAAACCACATACATCCAACATGGTCTAAAAAATGTCTCCGTTTTGATTTTTTTCTAAACCATTGATTATTAATCACTAAAACATTTTAACATAAATAGTGGATATAAAATAAATCATTCTATTCCTACATGAGAGAATTATTTGCATGATATATAAATTATTGACATAAAAAGAATTTTTTTAATAAATAGATAATTATGAATCATCTTCCAGATTTGCATATTTTCTAGGACACTTCAAAACTTCATCATTATTCTTATAAGATTATTCCCATAAACACATCAATAAACATATTAAAAATTTAAGACACTATCTTTCTGCGTTCAATTATTACCAAAACCTATTTTTAAATATATTATTCCATAAAAGTTTCAGTAAAAATCATTGGATATAATTATCAAACATCACCCCCTTGAAAAAAAATTAATACTAAAAGGGATAGAGGACAGACCGAAATTAGTCACATGTGAAGGGAAATATCTTGGATTCCAATGGTCATCATAATTTCAAAAATCACTCCATTTTTAATTGTTTTCACAATATGTCAGAAACATATTCTCTTATATGAAGGTACTCCAGTTTGAGTTTATTCTTCAAATAATTAAATTTTATGATTCAATATTAGACATCAATAGGTTTTTGAGGTGAATGTTATACAAGATTACTTGTATAATGACGATCACCCTGGTTATCACAATCCATGAGAATATTTAAGGCATCTTAAATCTGTAATTCATCCATTTGAGACATCATCACTATATATTGTAGTCCATCTTGAGTGGAAGAAACATAGTCAGCTTCAGTAATTATAAGAGTAACTATATTATGTTTCTTACTATTACAACATGTCCAAATTTTTACAAGATTGAAAAGTCCACCAAATGTGGTTATATTTTCAACTACACCTTCTGTCATATTAACATATATATACCCAATCAATTCAATTCAATAAGATAAATAATATATGTTTTAAAAATATTTTGTACCTCTTATATATCTAATAATTCATCTTCCAACCAAGATATCTAATTCCTCGGGTTTACATTGGAACATTTCACGAACGAGAAGAAAAATCACAATATTTAGTATTAAAGTGTGTTGATATAAAAAATATCTAATTTGCTTCCATAAAACATTAGATTCAGTAGCATTTCCACCCCATCAAAAAATTTGGTTGCCATTGTAATTTTTGTATAAATTGGGTTTGAATTCCATTTTAAATAATTCCTAAGATATTCTATATAATTATTTTCATTAGATAGAAACAATTATTAATTATATTATGATATTTTTATGCTTGGAATGAATTTAATTTCCTCGAACAAGGAAATTTCAATTATATTTTCCTTTTTTAGCAACCCATTCAAAAATTCATTCATAATTCACATTAACGATAATGTAAACAACATATAAAATAATAATGTCTAATATCTTATGATATTATTTGATGTATATAATATTATCATCCCTTATATTTATGATGATAAATTTACTATAGATGACATCAAATTTGGAATACCATAATTATGGAACATTCTTTAACCTATAAAAATATTTCATTAACATTCACACACAGCATAAATCTATTAAAATAACAATGCCATGTGGTTTTCCAACAAGAACATTATCATATTGTTATCAATTGAGAAATGGTGAATTTATATCCATATTAATATTTTTATAAAATTTTTAGATATATTATGATTTTTTATAATATTACTACTTCATAAAAAGTATCATAAAAATTTCAGACATCAAAATATGAGAAAAAAGCAGAAAAACAATATTTCTTTCATCCGTGTCACTTCATAATCCTTATACAACTTGTTTTGGAACAGCCACATCATTCCAATAATGTTTTTATTGTTATTTTAAGGTAATAGTTTTTATATATTACTCTTCTCAATTTTATCCAACAATTCAATCATGTCTTGTATCCAATACTGATTCTCAAAAGATTTATGAATGTATTTTTGAGCAAATTTTTAATACAATGATATATATTGAAAAACATTATTTATTCTAATTTATTGAACCAGGTTTTCTATTTACGAAGGATATTTTGAGAATGAACTATTTCATTATCCCAGGATTAGATGTCTATGGTTCGTCAAAAATTATAGAAATAGTTTAGTATTATTATTCTAAATAATCAATATTGTTGGATTTATTTATAGGTTTCTCAAATAACTTTCCTTCATATTCATCGTATTAAAATTTGGCATGTGTTTGTGAAAAAAATTCAATTTTTTTCAATAAATTTTATATCATCTTATTCATGATTAATTGTGGAAACATATATAATGACATTCATCTATAGAATCACCCTAAATTATTCAATTCTAACCTCATTGATTAAATGTTTCTAGGATTAAATTTTCTTTTTTATGATACATGGACTGCAAAAAATGATTATGTGTTTCAAAAATGGTGTTTTATTATAGAACCTTTCACAAGGATTCAAATCTGAATTTGGCCTATAGAAATTTCCATTATGAATATAATATTTTTTACTTAGATATTTCATCTATTTTTAGTGATAAATTCCTTGTTCAAGTGTAATTGTATGACCTATTTCAACCATTATTCTATTATTTTTATTGAAATAATCTATTATGGTATGGTTGATTTATTTCATTTACCTCAGACTAAATTACATGTTCCTAAATTTATCCTTTGATTTATTTACACATGTATTACCTAATATTATCATTGGTCAACTTTATTGTATAAAAACAACATTCCATCTCAACTATTCTCCAAATACACTTAAAATTGTTAATAGTTTTAGATTAATGTTACAAATACATTGCATATGTCATGTGAGTAAAATCATTAATAAAATAAATAAAGTACATTTGTTTGAATGTTTATTTGTTACTCATTGACCCTTATATATAATAATTAATCCATTCTATGGGTCATGTTGAAAAAATTTCATATCTATAGTTAATAGAGATTATAATTATCCCTTTCTGAAAAATTGAACAACACCAATATATTCTTCTTGACATATATGGAATACCACCCACATTACCACTCATTAATATAATGCTTATGATTCTCTAACACATATGTCCCAAATATTTATTCCATAATTAATTTATTTTACCATTCTACGATAACATGGATTAATAATTTCCCACACATGAAATAGGATACCTTTTTAATGTATTCCTTTTTTAATTAATTTATTGAAACCATGTATTATCAAAAAACAATATTTTATTGAAACACATTATTATCTTCATAAAAAAATTAAAATTATCAATTTTTTTCATTCAACCCTTCACCAAAAAAAATATTTTCAACTATCAAATTTTCTTCCCCAATAATAGAATATCATAAACCATTCTATATGAGAGGTTAATAATTTCCAAATATAATAGTTAAATAATTTAAATATTTCAAATTTTTCAATAATTTAAAATCTATTTTCATTAGAGAATATGTTCCATTGATCTATATTTTGTGACAATATCCTTTCTTATCATTGACTGTGGTTTCTATAATAAGTTATTTTTTTAAATCCCTTTATCTTTCTTCAAATCTATATTTTGGGAATTGATATAAAATTATTCATTTGTTGGTAAAAAACGAAAAATCATTTATAAAAAATTCAATGTAGTTAAAATCTTTTATAAATAGTTTTCTAATGTTAAAATATATCTTATAATTTTTCAAAAGATTTCGAAAAAATTATTCAATGAGATTATTTACTTTCCCTTGAATATCATATCCTATATATCATAAGATATTTTTAGTGTTTCTGATTAAAACCATACATATTTTTCTTAATATCAAATCCACCAAAATACCAGTTCTATACATAGATACATTACTTTCCTCTATTACTACCATACTTCCTAGAATTATAAAAATAATTTTCAAAAAAATTCATATATTTTAGACAAGAATTATTTTGTGCCACAAAATTCCTGTTATTATCCAAAATCATCTCGATAAAGATATATTTCATTAAAACATTTTATGAAATAGAATCTTTAGAATATTTTTTTATACATAGATATTTTAAAATCATTTTAATTTATAATTTTTTGGTAAAAGAAACATATATTATTTTACTATTTATCTTCTTGTATGGATCTTTTTTCTGTTTTATTTGTATCCATTGATGGAAAATTATGTAGATAATTTTCAATTTCACCCAATAAAAAATATTATCCAACATCTAATATATATTTCTTATATCATTTACCACTACCCTCATCTTTAGAATTATTTTATTGAAAAATATCTTACCCCTAATTATTTTCCCTTGTCTTCACTTCAAATGATAATTACGGTAATTTTATTTTTCAAAATATTAATTCAGGAACATAATATATTCCCTTACAACTTAATATTACTCAAAAAAGTACACTAATTTTGTAATACATTCCATAACCATCTTTTTGATTTATCTTTTATAACTTAGAATCATTATGATGCATTAATTAATCTATATATTCCGATGAAATTGTTTTTAAGTATCTTCTTCTTCAGAACTATTGCATCAAAACTAATATTTATTCTCTTTTTCATTAAACTTATTTTATAAAACAACATAATTGTGTTTTTTTCTTCAAATTTACTATATTCATCTTAAATTGATTTAGAAAAAAAATTCCTTATTTTTATTGGAGAAATTTTTATATTTTCCCGTTGGATTTTGTTATGATTATCCCAGATGTTTCTTCCATGATATTATTGGGATTATGGAATTTTTATCACTATATTCATAATATATTTTTCAAGGAAATTAGTAGAAATGATCCTAGCAGAGTTGTATTCATAAAATTTTAGGGGTATCATCCCTTTTTACATTCTCATACTTAATTTCAATCAGTAACTCAAAAATAAAAGATTATATATCAATAAAATATACATGATGGGGTTCTAGAATAATTTGATCCCAAGGTATCATATTATAAAATCAAATTACTATCATAATAATGTGATCTAATGATATAATATATAATAATTCATTCATTAATGTTTCCTTTCCTAAAAAAGTGGTCAATAGAGAAATTTCCCTCTATTATAGTGTGATTAATCTCTATAACATTAATGATGATGACATTGAACATCATGATAAGATACATGAGGTATCATGAGGTAATATGTGTGTCACACTTTATTTGAAATAGTAGATTCATATTATTTTTTATTTCCATATTATTGTTTTTGTAAATATTTCTTCAGGAGATTCCACTAAGGTGGGATCAAGTATATGCACTGATTAGGTTTAATCTTCTATAAAACTCATTAAATCAAATTGTACATGGCCCTCATTCATCGTGAATCAGTAATACTCTTATCGTGACTCCCTGAATGAATGAACCATCATATTTTTGATTAAACCCTAATACAAGGGGATTTTACTTCATCTACCATCCTACAGGATATCTCCCATTAGACTCCAATGAATTATAAATAAAACCCCTCAAGCCCAACATGTATTTAATTTCCTAGATGTAAATTGAAAAATAATCCACCATCTATATGACACAAACATTAACTAGGTGATTAAAATCTATAATTCCTACTATAGACTTCTTCCTCATCTATTATGAACAACAAAAAACTGAGAAAAATACCATCACAAAAGACATTATATCAAAAGCTCAAACAATAACTCCCTGAGACTATAAAGAGATGATGATTCAAAAAACCCCATCTTCATCATGAATCCCCCCATTGGTTATCCATACTAAATTAAAAATGATCCAAACTCTTTTATAAATTGGTTTCCAAACTAATAGATTACATGGATTCTCACAGAATATTCACCTTGATATGATTTAGAGTCCTTTACATTGAACAATTCCTATTTTCAGAATTTCATTAATCTCTAACCACTAAATGAATAAGTATATATATTTTTTGGATGTCTTTTTTACATAAAAATGATCTCCCACCTATTTTTATGATGTGTTGGAATGGTATACTATGATAATCTTGGTAATTGAGGGCTCTCATTATTGATTCTGTTAACATGAATTTATCAGGTTCATCTGCAAGGCTGATTTTTTTCATGATATCTTTTCTTATCCACATAATGTGTGTCCATGATAAAAATCAGATAATGGTTCACCAAAGAAACAATAATCTAATAAAAACGACACCATATAAATAACAGTCTCTTTCTGTCCTAGTAATCATTCTAATATATTATGTCTCTATGCCTGATCACATGTTCTACCTTATCATATAACCAACTATGGTGTTCGTGCATTCATGATTCCATACATGATCAATTTCTAGGTCATTAATATGAGATATTCTCAATCTATTTTTATATGTTTATCTTAAACATAAAAAATATATTTTTACCCTTAATAATATTCTTCTCAAAGTATACTTTCATTGAAAATATAGATAGAGACATGTTTTTCCTGTTGATCCCCTCCCAACAAGAATAAACCGACTACATCTAGGAATACCAGTGACACGTCCCCTCACATTTCATGTTTGATATGAAGGTATTGATATTTTTTTTTGATTCATTAAATAGTACCATTCGGTGGATTCATCATCAAAAAACATACATGGGTATTGTAGAAATAACGCTACTCACCAATGTGGTTCTACCATAAAATGTGAGATATTTGTTCTTTTAGTAAAAGATATTAGATTTGATTTTACTCCGATAATTATCAAACAATACATTTATATTCATCCATCAAAAATAGGATATATTATGTAGTCCACCAGAAGAATCCCATTCTGAGTACCAAGATTTTTCTGAAAAAATATTATATTAGGATTTGAATTGGTGTTCAGAAGATAAACACTACTTATTTGAGGATTGATATGTTGTAAACTCTATCATCTATAAATATCCATAATTTTGTTAAGTAAAAAAATTAATTAAGACCATCCTTTATTTAAGAATATAACATCATCATCATATATCGAATGAGACACTATAATATTTATAGTTATGTTACTATAGTCCTGAATGAATCATTTAACCAATTCCAGTTTAATATTTCCTGATAAAATATCCAATGTGTGGATAAATAGGTTAGCTGATTGAGGATATCACTACCTCAATACTGAAAATTCTTTGATGAAACCTATGAAGATCACCAATAATGAAACTAAAATCCACACTGAAATGATTCACATGAAAATATAATCACATTACCATGAATTAAATCAAATATTCCCCATATAATATAGAATTAAATTCATCTCCATAAGGTTATATTCTTTATGAATATCCACCATAATCATTAAATTATAATGAATAATATTCCTATTTAATTCATTCACTTTCATAATCGCAGTCCAAATTGCTTTAGGGACTCTCCCGCCCTTCATGGAATCAAATTTTTCACCAAAAAAATCATGGAAGCATATTTTAACTTCTTATTAATGATACTGGTGAAATATTTCAATGATACGTTTCCTAAAAATATTATCATGAAATTGTTCATGTTTTCTTACCCATCAATTTAGTAATACAATCCAATTGGGAGGTCGTAACCTATCTAGTTAATGCTCCACCGAAATTAAAATCCTTCATGGATTCGTTTGAATTAAATTTAAAAATAACCCATTAAGAAACATAATACATAAAAAATTGTCCATCATTTCTGAGAGCACATTTTTTTATTCCAAATAAATCCACCTTGATTTCTTTTTGATCTATGATATCATTCATATTTATATTATCCTCATTTGTGACCTACATGTTAATAATGTTGATCGAATTATAATCCCTTTTTCCCATTGAATGTATTTCTTCCTTGGAAGAAATAATACTACAAAAAAGGTTCATAAAATTATTCTATGTATGTTTTATTACCACATCTAGGTCCACTGTGAAGGAACCATAATCTATACTAATATTGAAATAATTTTTTTCAATTTTACCCTTCTTTTAACAATGAATGAATCTTATAGTCCTTACACCATTCATGGGCCAAAAATTAAATTTCTTATCCATTTATAGAATTTTAATTTCCCAGAGTTTACCATTTCCAACGATTATTTAACCTATATAATAGAAAATAACTTTTCGTCTCATCGATCCTGATTTTTTTGAATTGTAATATGATAAAATTTTTCTTTATCTACTAAATCATAAAATCATTATTGGAAATATTTTTAATCTCCACTCGATGTTAAAATAGTAATATCTTTAAAATGTTGCAGTGGTTTTTCTTCATGCTTCCCCTATCTAGTTGATCCCATAATAAATTAACCTTATATGTTAAATTAGCAACACTAGTAAAATGTTTTGAGAAACAGATGTAAGATGATCATTTTTTTTAACTTTGTAGATCCACCAGAATCAGAGGGTGATCAGAAAACATCCATGGAATATGATTATCCATCGACAGTGGATATAAATCAACAACCTAATGATTTCATAAGAATATATCATTTCTACTCCATATAATTTCATGTCTCATTATGTTATTGAACATAGTGTACATGTAAACCAATAACTACATCTTCTAATTGACAATTTCTAGCTAGTAAGTCTTTGAATTAATGGTTCAAATTAGTAATGTATGATACTCCTCCTTCTTTTCCAACAAGTTAGTTATTCAGTTAAAATATAAACCCAAAAACCAATAAAGCATCCCTGTTTAGAATTCAGATAACATGTTAAGCATTAATACCTATATATTTTAATCACATATCACAAAAGAAGAAGGATATCATAAAATCATGATACCATGATTATAATATGGTTAGGTGATACATGCACCATTTCATAAAAAACATTAACCTTCTTAAATATCCAAGAAAGATTATTTTTCAGACACCTATTCATCACTTTGTTAAAACAATGTTTTTTTGAAGAAGACAGAATTTATTAATTATTATATTTTCTATTGAATAATATCAAAAAATAAATAATGATGATTTTTAAATTATATGAAATGAATGAATTCATACACCAGGTCTATAAGAATCTTACTGTCTTTATGATAAATCTTCTCATTGATTAGATATATTATTGGCCTCTTATCCCATGATCCTATAAAGGGAAAATGATGTGATAAATTGAAAAGATGCCTCACTAGTTTTAGAGAGTGTAAATCTGGAACACGTATGGGAAAAAACATGACATCATCGAAAATAGTAGATAATATTATAGAAGGGTATTGAAATCATAATTTGATCCTGAAGGGGTAAGAATAGCAAAATGGTTAGAGAATATCTATAGAATAATTAGAGAAAACCATTCCTCATAGATAATATCTTTATTAAAATATTTATCCTTCAAAACTAGAACTAGATATATATGATTATCTGATAGGTTACGCTTCTCGATCCAACAAATTAGGGTTGTCGACATATTATATTCCATCAATAATTCCCTATAGATATATATATGAAAATACAACCCAAAATTATACTCAACTATAAGAGATGATTCTTCTTCCAATGGCTGACTCTCTATCCTAGATAGAGATTTAAATTAAGGTTGAGACAGAGAGATTTTTCCTATGAGAATAGAATGATATCAATAATGATAAACTATCCTCACCGTACTCTAATATAAGTTTCCTGATAATGAATAATAACACATTACATAGAATGGAATTTCTATTATTTCCACTCCACGGTATTACATTTTTCTATTTCTAGATGATGCATGAAGACATACTTGAAATGAATTGACTTCAAGATAGAAAACCATATATAAACATTGTCGTGAATAAAATAGAATATTTTACAACAATGAGAAAATATTTCCCATAGGAATAAGAACAAGTGATGAATGAAAATACAAATCATAAACATCCAAAAAATACACGGTGTATAATTGAATTGATGTCTTTAATTTTCCACTTATTCACAATAAAATCCACCCAATGTATCACCCACACATTGAATAATGATTAGTTGAAGAGAGGATGAATGAAAATCAAAAGCATATCCAACAATATTTATAATATGGAATATTTTTTATTAGAAATATATCAGGGCCATCAGGACAATGAGTACCTCTGAACTCCAAATGTCTAAGCTTCTTGAGAAAAATCATGAACAGAATCCACCAGTGGTGAAGAAATAGATGGTTAAGGAGTACCTAGAGATACAGAACACCACCATAGGATGGGAGGGACACCATGAACCGTGAAAATTATAGAAAAATGATCATCATGGTTTATAATGACTGAAAATCACAACAAACGTCCATCGATGATATGTTTGTGATACTCCACATTCCACAAATGAAATGTCTATAGTAGCTAAATTGATCACTCTTTCCGAGTATATTGAAGAAAAAGTGATGAAATTGATGGTAAGAAGAATATGTAGAAGGGGAGATAAAATTGACCCCAAAATAACACCTCTAAATTATCCTAGATCAGAAGCACCAACTCAAAAATTAGATGAATCCAATTCCACAAGGACATGTGATTGAGTTTTTCTGATGTTATCTTTCCCTTACATCAATGTGAACTCCAAAAACACCATTATTCGTCGATTTTTCTATATTATAATCCATTAAATACATTATTAGATCGATTATAGATTTTATTTTAATAAATTATTACACTCTCATTTCATACGTAATGAGAGTACTATTTCGATCATCAAATGATAGAGTTTTAGGGTCTCTATCGTTTAATGGTGAATCTATGGCATGATAATTTTTAGGTAAAATAATCAACATCTTTTTAACAACATATTATTCTTCCCACATCTCAACATGACACATTACAGTGATTAAAATACATATCATCCATGTAAAATATTCATCTACATATTCATAAAATCAAATTATAAGTCCTTCATACTTTAGCCACTAAATTTGAATCATTTCTTTCTTGAAATTCATTATTCCTTTATAAATTATTTAAAATTATCTGAAATATCATTATATATAGTAATTACCTCCACTATAATGAATATCCATTAAAAAATTGAAGTGATTAAAGATTAATTATCTCTTCTATAATTCTTTAAATTCATCATATCTAGACATGTAAATTGTACATTGTCAACAATTGATGTAAATCTATCTGTGTAATCATCCAAAACATCATACCCAATATAAATAGGATATGGTAGTACCTTATATTTCTTTATATAATAATTAAATCCATCAATGATGGGAATCCAATTACAAACCATATAATTAAATATATTTAAAAAAATATCCTAAAAAACATAACCAAAAGGAATTTATGGTTACCTTTACTATGATCCCGCATTAAAAGTATGTACTAGGATTATTAGTAACGTAAAGAGGGGGAGGTTTTGAATTAGTAATTATTTTTAATTTTATGGTATCATTCTTGTATAACTGCTATCACATCCTATTAATGAATAATCACTTTGTTGAATGCAAAAAATTCACTTTTCAAAAGGAACAGAAGTATTTTAAATGTACACAAATCAGTCTGAGTAGTTAATGTTTTTCATGGAATGTAAATAATTCACTACCACACAATAAACTAGATAATATCTCTTTTGGAAATAAAAACATGTAAATACCATAATACTTTTCTAGAATAATGAATAATACAATAGTTCATGTTCTACTTCAAGTATGAATTATTCAAAATTAGTTTCATTGAATGTTTAAAAACCATCAATAATTGGTTTCAAACAATTAATTATGTTGCATAAAAAATTCCACATTAATAATTATATAGGGAATAATTCTCCACATTATAATCATAGTATATATAGATACACAATTCCTTGACTTTTATGAAAACACAGTGTAATTCATAGTTTGATTTGTTTTTCTGATTCCTCAGTCTATAAAACTGGATAAATGAAATGGATAGAAACAATTTATAATTCCTTAAATATTTTACTATAATTATCAGTATGATTAAACTGTCTTATAAAAGTAACACTAACAACAACATCCTCCATAAACATCTTCATCCCATAATATATTCATTATGAAATCCGATCTAGAAACATCCTCAACCTAAACCATCTCAATTCATTCTGTTCTCTAGCTCTCTCTCACACATGAATATTGACAATGTAAGATGTACATTTCCCTCTATTAATAGGAACACTAGAAATTGAATAATAAGGAAACCAATTTTTGTTTCCCACAAAAAATACATTATAATGGAATTCACTTATATTCTAACTTCATCTATTAGCATTTTTGTAACATGATGAGATTTTATGAAATATATTTATCAAATAATTTAAGTCTTTTGGATATTTTCCATTTCACATAATAGTAAAAATATTTTATTTTATATTAAGGAATTATGTATGTATAGAGTTAAATATAAAACCAACTTAATCATTCTCTAAAATTAGCACAAATTTTATCTTTTTCTATACAGGGAAACAAGGATAGCATGTGTTACACAGAATAATGATTTTCCTCGATGGCTTGTGTACCATACAAGACTAATAATTTCTAAATGAAGATAAATTATTTAATATGAAAAAGAAATTATGTTTTTGGTAATAAATAACTTTTCAAAAATTTATTATTTGAAAAAATATAATAATAATTTATAGGTTACCAATTAATTATAAATAAAAATATAAGAACTGATTGAATATAAAAAATTAATTTTTTATAAGCCAAAAAGATTTTTCCATTAAAAATTTCATTAATTTAAATTATTGAGTCATATCAATGTAATATATATTTAATATATTCCATGAATATTTTTTTATGTCAATCAAATATATTTTATAGACAAAATAAAAGAGAACCCAATTTTATGTGTAAATCCATATTTATTTTATAAATGTATTTTTACCACATTTTTTATGAGAACGTGTTTAAATCACTTTTTTGGAATATTTAGAGATTTAATTTCTAAAATTAAACTACATATTTTTTTGAATACATAATAATTAGGATAGGATACTTTTTCGTTATTTTTATGTAAGGTTTTATTTTTTCTTAATGAATATTTAAAATAATGAATTTTAATTAAAAAAATCTTTTCAATCTAATTCATATATAAGTTTATGTTATATTTTAAATTGATTTTAATGTTGAATTACATAATTATTTTTTAAATTAATCAAATTTAATTCATTTTAATCTATTTTAACTTGAAATTTGTTATAAAAAACTAGGAAATGTTTGGATGCTTTTAATTATAAAACTGACAATGACGTCTGGTCACCCAAATTTTTTTGGTTTAATTTAATCAAAATATATAACAATAATTTCAAAAAATGTTTACATATATTGAATTTTAATATATATAATTTTTAAAAATTTCAACATGAATTTCAACCAAAAATATTAAGGAAATTTATCAAAATTTAATTACAATGATTAGGGAAATATTAAGTTACCAAATTATTAAACCATATCATTAAGAGGAAAATAATATAATAAACATGTTAAAACCCCATTGGATTTAAATAATTCGTCCATGAACCTCACATTATTGATATTTTTATAATTTTTATGACTTTTGTTAGGTGAAAACTGGGATACACCAAACCTGCTTTCAAAAATGAGTTACCTTACAATACCCATGTGATGAACTAAATCTAACCAATCTATTTGGATTAATCCAAAATGAGTTACCTTATTAAGAGTTAATTTCTTCTCTCAAGCTCATTTCCATTATTTTCTTTATAAACCCATCAAGACTATTTATTTCAATATTTTATACCAACACAATTATCCTAAATATACTAGTATGTTTTTATTAAATGTTTTCTAATTTTGATCACATAAAAATCTATCTAATTAGTAACGAACATAGTGTTTACATGAATGGGGTACTACCGCCTTACAAAATGATGACTGTTCATTTTTCTTTTACATCATCTAATGATCGAAATAATAATAAAGAATATATTTAAATGTGTTATATATTATATTAATTTTTCATTAATATTATATAATCTTTTTAAACATGAATCTTTATACATTCCATTTGGTTTATATATGAGAATTTTCATTGAGGAAGTGTTGACTATCACCCCCCTCAATGCGATGTGATTTGTTCACACACAGCATATAATGTATTGAATATTGTTTTAGTGAACTTATATGGTATATATGATATAATATTTCTATATATATATATATATCATTTACTTGCATTCTTTTTATACTTGAAAAATAAAAATAACATCCATGCGTACGTACGACATACCGTCTTAAAAAATAGTTTATTCCATTTCTTAATTTTATATTATATAAATTATTATAATAAACATATATTGAATAGAAATGGTATTTATCTCATTTTTAACTTTATATAAATCATTATATATGTATAAGTACCAAATATATAACAAATTAAGACACATGGGTTGTATAAGGTCATAATAAAACTATATAAGTTATTAGATTTATTATTATAGTTATCTAAAATATTAATTATAAATAAATTGTTATTATATTGGTGTTTTGTATGAGAATTAAGACAGTGATGACACGAGGTAAGTGGACTTCATCTCACTTTTTTAATTCTATGAGAAGCATACCGTAGAATCCAAATTTTTTTGTTTATATACTACTCATGAATGTATTGTGTTATTATTATTATTATTTAATTTATGGGCATTTACATAACCAATATGTGTTCTTTATTTCATGGGGTTGATGATTCAAATTTTACAAAATTGACAAGACTTTTTTATCTCAATTTGCGTTCTTTGAAATACATGTTTTGTTATGAACCATCATTATTTTTGCAAGTGTATATAATTCCATTTTTCAGGTTATATCAATAATCTCGTTATATTAATGAGATTTTAATATTCATGTTATTTCCATCACTTACATGATGATTATTTAACACACGCTACCATGTGATAAGAGTTTATCGAAATAATATCTTCACATTCTGATATTTTTTATGTGTATAGCTCCATTGATGAAATATTAAGATCTATTTCTTAAGAAATATAAATAATTTTGTAAGATTATATTTAATCATGTTATACTATTATATTAGTACAATTTATCACTCATTAGAACATATGATAATAAATAAAAATAGTTTTAATAAAAATATTACTATATTTCTCCCTTCAATAAAGAATTTGTTATGTTACCAAAAATAATGATTTGAATAATGTTGTAAAAATGCAATTGAATTTTAATTGAAGGTAATTTAATAGAAAATTTACATGAAAATGTTTTGTGTTTCCATAATGATTCCTTAAAATGTTTTTATAATAATTATGATGGACCATTTTTTATAAAATATGTTTCAAGAATAATTTTTCTGATTTAAGAAAAAAGGATTTCAAAAATAATTTCATGATTATATTGTATTGTTTCATGTAAAATGGGTTTGAAAACATTTTCAAGCGTATTTTATTATTATTAAATTAAAAGGGCTTCCAAAAAATTGTAAAGATTCATTTAACTTTTCAATGAAAATTGTTTTAAAATTTCTTAAAGATTATTTTATTTGTTTCTACAGAATATGAGTTTCAAAATGTTTTGAATATTTACAATATTTATTCAAATTTATTTCCATGAAAAATGGGATCAAACATGTTTTTGATTCAATAATAATTTTCATAATATGAAAGGATATTTCTAAAATGAAATATTTTTAAAGGACTTTACAAATTATTTAACATATAAGAGGAAGTATATTGGTGCTATTAATTCATTTGGTAGTGGAAATGATTCAACTATCTCGTTCTTATTAATTATTTTAATAGAATATGTTATGATGTTATGATGTTTTATGAAATTGTTTTTGTTTCACAGGTTATACGATTATCAAATATTTTTCTCTTTTATGCGATGTGTGTCTATGAAACCATATCCTATTCACATGTGATGATTTGATTAAATGATTATGAATAATGTATTTTTCTATATGTTATGATATGATTACTTATTTTTTACACCCATTTCATTTAATTGGTTAGGATAAAATTTTTATAAATTTTTTGCTCATGAATGTTTGATTTTAGTATGATATGGGTTCGAACAATTTATCCCTCAAATTCATTGGGTAAATATTTATATATCGTGATATAAACATGATTTTAATATTAAGTGAACTCAGTTTAGTATTATTGGACATGAATAAGATATGAACTTGATTGGGATTTACATGGATGGAATGAAAAATCAGATTGGTTATGTATTATAGTGACGTAATGAGGAGTGTAAATTATTTATTATTACTGGGATGGAATGAGGTGTGAACCCGGTTTAGTAAAGATATTTTCCCGTAATTTTTCCTTAGTATCATCGCCTTGACTACTATAGAAATCAATATACATGCTTATTTTTCCCACAATTCCATGTTTTAATACTCTCAAATTCATTCATGTATAATGAACATTATTTCCATACAATTTACATATTATGAACTAACATGAATTATGAAATGATTATTGTTTAAGATTTTTGATATCTGGGGTACAATCTTCTATTTTAATGACCATGTTCACATAACCTTATGTATATGATTATGCTTGTATGTCTTCCATGTTTATCCATACTAAGCTTCTGATATCACCCCTTAAATGAATCCTTCCTATATGTTTTTAGGATATCTATCATGATTGGATTGTCTAAGAAGGTTTATCATAACAAATAACCTAGTGGGAGATGATGCTTCCAATTTATGTACCAGTATTTATGTTTCCACATTTCCAATGGCACTAAACAAGTACAAATTTTGGAATCTTTCTATATAATAGTTATGTATTCATAAATTTTTATGTAATGTTAATGTATGAAAATGATGGTTTCTATTGTCGGTATCAAACAAACAGTTTAGTTATATTTTCCAATCTAGGTGGATAAAACCATTATGAGAACCTGAAGGATGTTTCTGTGGATTAGTCTAAGGATAAGGAAAATTTTATAATAATGAATTTGATGTTTTTAAAATTATATAGTGATTTGTATCCTAGAAATACATCTTCTTATTGATACAAAAAATAAAATTCTCTCTAAAACATATGTAACTAGGTTTAACAACTCCTAAAAGATATTTCATTCCTGAATCGTGGTAATATCGTACATGAAAATGGGCCTTGTGACACACCTAGTTTGACACTTCTAGAGGATGTTTCCTTGGCAATTCACAAACTCTTTAAGAACTATCGAGAAATATTTAAATATAGGTTGTCTATGATTAACCTATGATAAACCTATGGTGTTTTATATTAAGGAATGTGCCATGATTCAGTCACCCTAAATGTTATACTTTTCAATACTACATACTTTTATGCTCTATTAAGTAATGTTTAGACTATGCCGATTGTATTATAAAATTGAAATAACTATATGAAACTAGACTAATTTGGAATGTGTAGGTGATTTTCTGAAGAGATGTCATGTTGGATCATTATTGGAGCAAATAATTTTTTTATCGTGCATAATAAAATTTCATTGATCATTATTAACAATGTGCACCTTGACCAAATCTCAAGATCATGAATGAAAAGACAGAGTTTCATGTGCGTTTGTGTAATGGAGAACATGGGGGAATGAAGATTTAGTTTAATTTGGGTCAATAATCCAGAATGAATCACCTTTGTGAATGTATTATTGGAATTAATTAGGTGTTTTGATAGTGGAAAATAAGGGAACAAAGAAAGTGATCGAAAGGTAAAAATGAAGACTTTGGTTAATGAAATGGATCAGAATATTGGCCTCCCGAAGTCACCATCGATGTTTAAGTGTTAAAGTGTGGAATAAAAGTCCCTTACGAAAATCAATATGAAGTGAAGAAATTTTCTAATGTTAATTAGAATCTTGATCTATGTAATTGTTATATTGATGATAATGACGGGACTATAGATAAAATGTGAAAGTAAAGAGGTATTATGTAATAGGATGAGTTAGAATTATTATGTATTATATATTACGTGAAATAATAAAGGATTTAATGAATTTGAGATTCATGAATTATGTTATAGTGAAAAAATAGGGATTGTGTCATTTATGTTTTTCTATCAGTATTGGAAAAGGTGTTTTGAATGTTTTTAGTAGAATTTATTAGTAATATAATAAAAATATAATATTTAGAAAAGGGTAAGATAATCTTTAATAAGTTATGTATGTTATAATAATGTATTTTTCATAAATATAATAGGATATTAACAAGTAAATAGGATTGTATGGGTTTCCTCTACTATTGACAGAGAGTTCAATGTTATCATGGATGAAATATAAATTATCATGTATTTATTGAATATATATCGTATCCTTTGGAATAAAAATGAATATATGTTTTGAATAAGGATTCACGGAAATTCAGGTCATTAACATGTTTTAATTTAATATATGATGAGGATATTCAAATGTATGGAATTTAACAACCAAGAGTTTCATTGTGATATATGGGGATCAATGTAAAACATATTTAGTATCATTATTTATAAGGTTTTATTTTTTCATCATACAAAATGGTTATAGTGAGAACTGTATATGGGATATTTAAGTAAAACATCAGATTAATTTTTTGAGATTAAAGTATTATTTAATCAAATGGGTATTTATTCACATTGGATAACCTTCTCTAACATGTTTTTATTGTATTTGATGAGATATTAGATGAAATATCTTAGATCTAAAGATCATTTAGTTCTTTTGGAATAAAAAAATAATATTCCTTTTGCTAAAGTGGAAATTGGTCATGATATGACCAAAGTGTAAGATATTACATATGAAAGGGAATGAATTCCCATATGTATTACTTCTCCTGAAAATTATTCAACATTAGAGAAAGGATTTTAAAACCAAAATTTTTATCTTTGTTCCTTGATTTCTAATGAATAAATTAGTCCAGTATAAAACCACTATTTTATGGCTATCTGATTGTTAACATACTCCTGACAAAGTTCACTATCTCCATCCTCTTAAACGTTAGTGTTATATTTCTCTTCCATGTCAATTTTTCACATTCATCCTTTGTTTTCTAATTATAAATCATAGATATATTTTCATTTGGTTAAATGTTATGGATATTGCATACCATTTTTAATTGAGGTTTTATTTTTCATTTTAATGATTCTTGTTTTTATTAATTAATAACTCGTTTAATATACATTGGATAACATATATGAATTTCTTGGTTGATATACATTTAAGGAGGTATAATTTAAAACCCATGATTCTGTAAACCATTTTTTATTGAATTAATTTATACATTTTCATATTGTTTTAATCAATCCACCAATAAATATTGTATATTTTATATTAATGAAATATTATTTAATTGAGTTATATATAACACTATGTTAGTCTTTCACTAGAGTCAACATAAATTTTATCTCTCTCTCTACATGGCACGATAAGGTAACCCAATGATAGACACAATAATGTCATTACTTAATGACTTTTATAACACCAAAGATCGAGTCTTACAGAATAACGATATATTATGTAATATTAAATAGATTTTAAATTTTTAGTAAAAAAATAAATAATGAGAAATAAATGGTTTAATCAAATATCGTTTGAATTCATAGGATACCAATTAATTAGAAATGAAAATATAGGAACTAATTCAATATAAATAATTTATATTTATTTTTAAGAACCCAAAACATTTTTTTCATTAATAAACTAAAATAATTACAGTTAATGAGTGATATTAATTTAATATATTAAATAAATTTTTTTATATTCATCCAATATATTTTATATACATATGTTAAGGACAACATAAAAATAAAGCATAAAAATATGTATTTTTATAAATGTAGTTTTACTGGATTTCAAGGGAGAACTCATTTTAAACACAAAATATTGAATCCTTATAGATTTAATATATAAAAATAAATAACGTCTTTTAAGGGGAATCATGAAAATTTTGATAATATTATATTGTGGTATTTTTAGTACGTTTTTTTTGTTAATGAATAATTAAAAATACATAATTTTAATTCGAAACTATATTTTGATATAATTTCTTTATAAGAGTAAATTATATTATAAATTAACTTTAATGTTTAATTAGATATTAGTTTTATACAATAATCAAGGTTTGTTCATTATAATAAATTTCAGATTGATATTCTCAATAAAATCATAGAAAATGTTTAGGCTTTTTTACTTTAAAACCCCGTAGAGTAGTCTGGTCAACGAGATTAATATTAAAATAATTTCTAAAATAGCTGTAATTATAATTTTGAAAAATGAATTCTATATTTTTAGTTATCATTATTCAAAATGTATATAATATCAAATTAGGTTTTTACCAAAAAAATTATTGATTATGATATAAATTAACTATGAAAATTAAGAAAGAAATTAGGTTAACAAATTATTAATCCTTAAATTTATGTCCCAAAACAGCCTATACACATGTACTAAACCCATTTTATAGAAAATATTCATAAATTATCCATTAATTATTTATATCTTATGACATTTTTTAGTTAAAAATATGGTTACACTATACTTGTTTTCAAAATTCCATGTGTGTCATTTCCCTTCCCTATAAATGGCTACCACATATACCTATTCTTGACACCTATAAAACTTATTATTTGGGCCAATATCTCCCCAATGTACCTAATAAAATCCCTAAAATCCTCTTGTTTTCCTAAAATTTGATTGAAATCAATACAATGATGCTTTTTATACCAAATCAGACCAATTTATCCTATTAAGAGACAACATCTTTTCTCAAGCACCATTATCTTATTTTCATTCTCTATCCACCACATTATTTATTCCAATAATGTACAAAAAAACCAATATAATAAATATAAAAAAAATTTATGACATTTTTTCTATGTTCACATAAAAAAACATCCATCTAATGGGTAATAAATATATTGTTTTCATGCATAGTGAACTGTCACCCTACGAAATGATGATTGTTCTTTTTTTCATTAATGTCTCTCATGGTGGAGAATATGATGGAATATATATTTATCTATATGTTATATATTTTTTAATTATGTCTATGATATTCATTAATACTCTTAAACACCTCTCTTTATACATTGGAGTTGGTGTAAATACGATAGTTTTGTTTGAGATTGTTTGGACTTTCTCCCCCTCGAAGTGATGTGATTCATTCACACACTAGATAAAATGGAATATGGATGGTTTTACTAAAATTATATGATATATATGATATAATTATTGCAATTAAATAATTATTTAAATACAAATAAATGAAAATATTTCATTTACAATCATTCATTCAAACATGAAAATAAAAACAGAATTTAAATTCATGCATATATACGTCGTACCATCTCAATGAATAGTGTGTCCCATTTCATAGTTTATATACTAGTTATTTTTTTAAAACATATATTAAAAATATACATGATATTTATATATTTTTTTTAAATTATTGTAAATAATTATATTAGTATAAGGACCTATGATATAACAAATTATGACACAGGTAAAGTACTAATCGAATATTACCCGAATTGAAGACTTAACACAGATTTATTACCAACAACATAATATAAGGCCATAATAAAACCATATATGGTATTAAATATTTGAATATGTTCATGTGATGTATGAATAATTAATTTATATTTATTAGACATGTGTTTTTTATTAGTATGAATATATTCAATACAGAAGTTTAGGGCACTTCATTTCACTTTTTGTTTCTTTGAGATAAAAGCCTTAGACACTATTTTTTATTTGGTGTTCATACATCCCATGAATGTATTCCACTATTTTTATGATTAATTTTATAATATTTTAATTATAAATTCTATTATCCTTCTTTTATGGGGTTAATATTTCAAAATATACAAAATTAGTTAGATAGTTTTGACAAAATTTTCCTTCTTCGTGAAACATATTTTGTTATGAATGCACATTATTTTTGGATGTCTATATACATATATATATGCATTTAATATCATGAATATATATATTTTAATGTTATTTTAATATTAATTTAATTTAATTTTTAAAACTCGAGAGTATGATCCTATATTACAAGTTAAGAGAGTTTATTGAAACAATCCCATCGCTATTGAAGATTGTTTATGTTTATGCGTCCATTTATGAAATATTATGATCTATATCTAAATCACACTAATGAATTATCTTATACTCTATTTATTCATGTTATCCTCATTTATTAGTTCTTTTTTCCACTCAATGGTACATAAAATAATAAATAAAAACATTCTAATGAAAAATATGATAGTATTTCTCTCTTCAATAGGAAATCTGTTTTATTTAATATATAATGTTTTATAATGAAAATTATAGAAAATTATAATAAAAAATTATTTTGAAATCATTTTAAATTTTTTAAATCATCTTTTATAAATTATCAGAAAAAATTTCAATGAAAAAGGTTTTAAAAAATGATGAAATTTAATTTTATAAATTTTAAAAATAAAATCATAAATTTTTTCATGTTTTTTTTGTAAATTTTTGATGAAATTATTTTTATATATTTATTTATATATTTTGAATGTATTTTTAATGAAATATTTTGAAAACTCTTTTCATGATTCTTTTATATGTTTTCAATTATTTTTTATTTTGAAATGTTTTCAATATTGTTTTATAAATTTTCACTGAAAGTGGTTTTCAAAATACCATTTTGGATATTTTATATGTTCTTAAAAATATGTGTTTCAAGATGTTTTCAAGAATTCATCATATGGTTAAAATTTTGTTTTAATGAAAATGTATTTCTAAAGGATTTATTTATTTAAATAATAATACAATTAAGAATGGATATTTTTATGTGGAAATGTTTTCAAAATTTATTTCAAAATTACTTCCCATATATAATGGAATCCATTGGTGTTACGTATTGCATTTTGGGAAAATGATTCAATAATTACCTTAATATTCATTTTTTAAAGAATTGTTTTTTTATAGAATGATGTTTTAAATAATCTATTTCTCTTTCAGGGGTTATATTTTTATGAAATCCGTTTCACATTCACTGGATGTATATCAATGAATCCCATTTTTTCACGAGTTATGATTTTGTGAAATGATTATTAATTTATTTTCTGGTTGTTAATATATGATTACATGTTTATATACAAATCATAAAATAAAACCTATAATGAGAAAAAAAATAATCAAAAAATAATATTCTTAAATCCAAAAAAATCAATTGATTGAGATGTGTGATTTTAAAATTTAGAATGAAATTAATTTATTTAATTTAATGTGGAAATATAATTATTATAATATCATCATAAAATGATATATAATGGTGGCTTTTATTAAACATGATTGATAGAATTCATGAAAAGAAAATTAAAATATGTAAATATACTCTCTATATAATATATTTATTTCTATGAATAAAAATATATTTATTTACATTGAAATTAATGTGTTTTACTTAAATAAATATTTTTATAACACTTTATATTTTATTATAAGTAAAATATCACATATTTGGATTCAGTAATTTTATTAAATGTATTTTGATCATATATTAAAAAATTCATAGACATCCAAATTCAGATTATTAATTTTATATAAATAAGACAGAAATCATTTAATTCCTAATATGACACCTTTGTAAAAAAATAATGTGATATAAGTATTTTTTTTGTAAACTACAAATACTATTGTCTAATATTTATTTTAATAAAATTTAATTTTTATTTTTCTAAATTATGTATTAATAGTCATTTACATATTAGTAAATTTTATGAGATAAAAAAAATAATTCATAATGTATTTATTAAAGTAATTTTTCTATAATTATAATTTGTCCAATATGTTTTACAATTCATTTAAAAGTTATATTTAAAATGTTGAATATTTTAATAATATTATGTATATTTTAAATATTAAATTCTAATTTTCAATTCATGTAAAATGTTCCATGTTGTAATTATTGATGGAAAAATTATCATTGTAATAAATAATTACGTTATGTAAAAATCGTAAAATAATATAAATGACTATATAATAATAAAATAATCAATTAAATATTCTAGAATTACATTTTTTGGTGTGGGAGTATATCCTAAATTTCCATCCTAGAAGACTAACATATATCACTGAACACTAAAGTTATTCCAAATGTAATAATAATCTAACATGAGATTGAAAATAAATGTCCCACATTTTAACTTATAAATTGTGTTCTCTTCTACATACACCTAAACTCCAAGATAATTATTTTTTATATTGATTATCTAAAAAATTTGTTCAACTAATGTCCATTATAATGTTTATTGTATTTTAGTTTCATGAAGGAGGCATAATTACATTATTCTAAAGGAATGTGATGTTTGAATAACTAATTCCATCCATGTAACTAATCAGTAATTATTAATACATATATCTTACATTACTATGTCAAAATTTAAATAATATTATCCAACACACATATTATGCATAATGATCTTTAGTTTTATTCTGTAAAAATTATAACAAAACATTATAAGTTAATATACTTACACATCAATTCATTACAATAGTTTTTTATTATTGTCAGTTAAATCCCCTACATGAACGATACAGTAGCACTTCCACCATTTATGATTAGAAAAACATAATTTATTTTAAAATATATGGTAAAAATTATTATATTAATTAAATCTTAAATTCATAAATATTAATATTTTTTTATTTAATTAATAAATTAATTATTCTTATTTATTTCAGAATCAAATAAAATAATAAGTTTTATTTCAGACATTTCAATATAAATCATCACCATAACATACATGAAATCAATATGAGACTCTATTAAAAAATAAATATAATGTAAAGCTCATGAAAATAGTATAGGTAAGTAGATATCGTAAATGAGAAAATAAATAAACCTCCATAATGAATTAATAATTTAATGAATGGAAAAAATAAGACCTTCTTATTAGTTTAAACAATTAATGAATAATAAATTGGTACTAATAATTAATAATAAAATATTATTTTATAATATAAATATAAATTTAGTTTTTATATAACTTAATAAAAATATATATTAAATGGTGTGTTCTATAATGTCCCACATAGAGTTAATCATATGTAAGAGATTTTGTTGAATAAATATCTTTTCATTGAGTTGTACCTGATATTGTCAAAAATTATTCTTAAAAAACCTTTTTATTTTACATTTACTTTTATTATAATATGTTTCTTTTTTTAAAAGTGATTTACAATTTCTTTCAATTAATATCATTTTCAATTGATCCATTCTTCATCAACAGGGATGTCGAAATGGATAATTTTCGTGACATCTATTCCTTGAGACATATTTCACATTTCCTAATATTATCCTTCTATATTGTGTACATTTTATACCGCTCCATTTTATGAAAATCAATCGCTTTTTCATTAAATAAATATGTTTATATCCTAGTCTCTATTTCATTTTCTTTGGATTCAATAATTACCCAATTCAAAAGTGTTTATCATATAATTTTCATTTTATTAAGATATGTTCCATGTTCATAAAACATAATATATTAAATAGTTTATACACATCCACATGGATCGATTCTATCTAATTTTTCAATTTATTAGTTGAATTTATAAATACAAATCCTTTTATATCATTCAATTTCTGTTGATTCAATCATTAGTAAAGAAAGGGTTGGTTATCTAAAGTAATATTGAAATAGTGACTGTATATGTATAATTTTCTAGTAGGGGATATTTTTTGAACTTTTTTAAACTAAATATTTTCATTCCACTTGGATTATTTGGGGGTTTAGATATTTTCTTACAATTTACCCTTTCAATGATTTATAATTCAGTAAAAATAATTTTCATGATAATTATATATTTTTGTTTATTCCTTTCCGGGAGAATATTTTTCATCATTGACAATGATTTATATTTTGTTTCATGGATGTATTTTCAATATTTTCCTATAGATAAAATTTTTCATATGTTTTTATTATAATTAATTTTTATAGGTGTGAACGGAATGTTATTATTTATAAACCACTATATCTCATTCCCAATATTTTTATGCCAGTACGTACATTGGATTTATTTATATATCCCCATTTTCAAATTTCCCATATTGATTATATTTATATTATATTATACATATAATTGTTCTTATAAACATTTTTATATCAATTATTTCATTAAAAAACTATCAAAATGTTATAATTTTTTTTTCAAAATTATTTTCCATGTTTTTTTCTTATGATTCTAATAATTATTTCAATATCATTTATTATTTGGAATATTATATCTAAAGATATATTTTAATAAATAGATCTACTTCCTATCTCTAAATTATTTATTTATAAATTTCAAAATTTTTTGTGATACCTATTTTGTTCATGTTATTTACGTGAGCTATCCATTCCTGAAATATGTCATTTTGTTCATTTGGCACACATAAGAATTTTTTATCAATACACGAAATATAGTATCTGAATTTTATTTCCCTCTAATGAATTAGACAATAAATTATAATTCATTAGATGATATGTACAGGATTAGGGAGTGAACAATATATGAAATGTTTGTTTGAATGGTGAGTGAACCCAATCTAATTTGTTTCTAGGATTAAGTGGTAACCCAATCCTCAATTATTATGGTAATTTGGAGATAACTCAATATGGAATGAATATATGTA
This sequence comes from Viscum album, assembly GCA_963277665.1. NCBI lineage: Eukaryota > Viridiplantae > Streptophyta > Magnoliopsida > Santalales > Viscaceae > Viscum > Viscum album. The sequence goes on along the minus strand of OY728152.1, from coordinate 857,505,828 downwards.
TTGGTTGTGAACCGAATATGATTTGTTTCTCAGATTTGGGAAAACCCCAATCGTCAATGTTTATTGGTTAAGAAGTTAACGAAACCCACTATGTGTATTATATTAGAGACTCAATCGAATCCACTATTTTATCATGGTATATTTGGTTAACAGTAACATATGATATGATTTTATATTTTCATTCCCCAATCCAAATTTATGATTCTCAAGGATTACGACAACTGTCTTATTATTTCACTCACAAACTACATGGTATATGTTATTATCTCATTATAAAAAATTTATAGGTCTACATTCCCATGTTATATGTTCTAGAATCAGATCATTGATTTATTATTTGTTATTCTTATTACCTTAGTATGTGTTAAATTTTTATAATCATCATTTTAGATTATACACAATGATCAAATATTATTCTGTACTTCCTTGTGAAGGTTTATTAGGAGTCTATAATGTTATTTCATTAACCATTTCATTTCTAAATTTTTTTATCTTTCTATTTCATTTGATCTAAGGATAAATAATTTGTGTGTCTCTAATTTTTTATCCTTAATATCTATTTGTGTTCACTCTTATCATATATTTCCCAACACCCCATGGAATCTATATTTTGAGATATATTTAGGAATTATTTAGGTGCATACCATTTTTTCTGTGATTTGGAATATTTATTTCCAAACTGGATATATTTATTGATAATATCAAAAGGTGCATAACCTTGTATTCCAATGTATCATCCTGAATAGATTCCTATAGACATTTCCTTGATCTATTACGTCAAATTGAATCATTTGTGCCTAACCATAATCCATAGGATTATGAATAGAAGAGTGGGATAAGGTGGTATAGTGGAGATACTATACCCACATGATCAGTTTAAAACAATGTTATCAAAAATGAATAAAAAAATCACTCAATATTGAAGATAACATCTAAAAAATATATAATAATTATAAATAGAAGAACATTTCCACATATAATATGTTAATCATGTCATATAATTATACGAAATATAATTATATACATGGAAACATGAATCCAATACAATACATGTATAAAAATTTCAAAAAAAAAGTCACAATATCCTACTAAAATCACAAGCAAAGAACCTTCTCGCGATCCTCTTCACTTAAGAAATGATAAAATTATTAATCATTCTATGGGAACATTACGAGGTCCATAACTATATCGATGAAATAATTTTGTGTACCAAATGGTGACCCAAATACAGTGTGAGATAACACTAATTATTCCACTACTAATAGTTTATATAACATGTCTACTATGTTTATCATTAATGAATAGTTGTATAGTATATCATAGGTATAATAGTTATAAAAGTAATGATCCAATGATGATGAGATCTTTTCCAAGAAAACATGTATCCCTTTGAACATTAACCTAGTTCCCATAATCATGAACAAACTATAAATAAGAAATAAAATGGTGTTCCCTTGTCTATTCTATCACCTAATATCAAATACTCATAACAGAGATATCTATATATAATTATATAGTATCCCGAATAACAGTGTAACACAATCAAGTGTCAGAAATAAATGGGAATAATTTTTGGTCATTATTACCATGATATGTTCATCATGTCCATGGATAATCTCAATTAAAACATCTTAAAGACATGTATGGTGTTAGAGGTTCTTGCCTATAGAGAATGTCCAATACGAGTTAAGTAATAACGATCTAAGGAGTAGCAGGGGCCTTACTATCGAATGGAATCAGGATCCATGGTGTAGAATTGTCCAAGAAATATATTACCAAAATGAGTAAGGTTCTTTGTTGTATAAATGTTAATATAATGTTATGTAATCATGATCTATTGAGTCGAAATACCCATGATATCAACTAATATAATAAATATCAATGGAGTTGTAATGTCAATATAATATAATGGAATAATGATTTAATGAGTTGAAATGTCCAATTAATCCTCTACAATTATCAATTAATCAAAAAAATTAATAGTATCATTACATGTATTATAATCATTAAAAAAAACTGAGTTGAGCCAAATCATTTCCAAATTTCCATTTAAAATTTTGACAATTTCATTCATCATGTAACCACATAGAAAAGAAGGATTATTGTGTCTCCTAATCAATAAATTATTTCTCATTCATTTCATTAAGGATCCCAAATGTAGTGGTAATCTCACACTCAACAAATATTATCGTATAAAATATTTATTATACATAGATATGCTCCATGGGTGGCCTTAGTCAGGGATAAAAACCTCTAATGATATAAAGGAACTACATAGGAAACATAATCATGTCCTAATGAATTATTCATTATTTTCAATTGATTTTATGGGAAATTCCTAACATCTCATAATGTCGTACAATGGTAATATGTAATAAAAATAGTAATCTTCAATCTAATTTCATATACCACATTTCATAAACATGTGGTAAAACTCTCATCTAGCGTAGACTCCTAACTACTGTTGGATGGGAAGAAATCAAAATAACAGAAACTTTCCCTCGATATAATTCATATTCATTTTTATAGAAATAAATTTGTCGATATGATGAAAAATTAAATAAATAAAAAAGAAAAATGATGATCTTAGCGGTGGAAATATTATGTGATAAACAGTGATTAATTCCATGTATGGATCGTAAATTGGGAGACAGGCCTAGATTAGATGATCACCAATGAATTAAATAACTCTACTATATCCAAGGGATTTAAATGATGAAAATAAATTTAGGTTTTAAAAATATTAATGGAAAAAATGGTCATTTATCACAAATTAAAAAAGATGAATGGTTTGGAGACATTGTTGGCCATGCCATGCACCCATTATGCACCCTTATCTTCTTTGATTCATACCTCACATGATTCATAAACACATTCTGAAAAATCATGAATAAAGTGTTCTATTAGAAACTATCTCAAGTGACACCACACATGGCCATGGTGCCCAATTTGAAGAACTGTACTCTAATCAAGTGTTTAGCCTATTATTATTTTTCCAGGCTGAAACACATGGGAGTGAGGCCCCTGGAGAAATATAATGGATTACTATGCACCCTATTCTATTCTCTTTGAAACCACACATGGGTGAGTATAATCATGTGTAATGAGTCTTAAATATTCATCTAATTCTATTTCCTTGTTTACTGGTAAAAAAATAAAGGATTCTAGGCTCCGATAAATCCCCACAAACCACCGAAACACATGTTATTTAATTTGGTACTCACATTAGTTAAAACTAAAGAGATAAAAAAATTAATAAGATCCATAAATTATAAGTGTAAATGTAATAATAAAATATTCTCATCGTAAATAAATTTTTCCTGAAATCTATCTTATAAGAGTGGTCATGATTAATTTGATAATAACTCTAGACACTCAACATGTACATTGATTTCCTACTCCAATGTTTCAACATATAATGGAACATACTACCATATCATCTATACTAGATGATCAAACATTCTATCGTCATATTTCATGATCCTTATAATAATATGTTTAGGATTCTCATCGAATGAAACATCTTCCTATAGATCTTCATCATATAAAAGAGGTTTGTAATAATGGGTTGAGTGATAAAGTTGTAGAGAAGATTCATGGTAGATTACATTCATGGATGGTTAAAACTAAGGTGTCATTAACATGTAGTATATTAAATTTATTCTCTCTATAAAATTGAACAAAATGATAAATCACAGTGAAATATTACCCTACCTTCTAATATATCTTTGTCCCACCCAAGGTGATATACTAAAAAAGTCTTGACTCCTTTCCTTGAACCATAGATGTCATCTATAATGATTGTATTATTATTTATGACTAGTATTTGTAGTTTCCATCAACTTATTTATCAGCACTACATTCATTGAATTCTCTATCTTGGGAAAAAGACCACTTAACAAAACCAATTCTACCTCCAACAAGCACAAACATTATCATCTTTACCTACCAAATAAACACACATAATGTACCATATATATAGTTTCCTAATAGATATTATCATTGGAAAACAAAATCAAGTGTATATACCTCTCCCAAGACCCCATGTAATCTAGGAACCATTATCTATTAGGTTCTTCTAGAATATGTATAGCACGCTCTATCTAGCCATCTGTTGGAAGTTGGTATGTCATGCTCTGAAGCACCTTTGTACCCAGTTCACTAAATGGACCTTGCTAGAATCGATATATAAATGGGGAATACTTTTTCGATAAGATGGTATGGGGAACCCTTTGATGATTAAATTAATCATGGATATAAAATCTCACATGATCATGTATTGAGAAGGTCTCCCTGTTTGTAGGAAATGAGATACCATCAAAATTGTTTCCACAAAATCCCATACAACAGCAATTCAATGTTGAGACCTTAGAGACCATTCCTTGAAATCTATCGCAACATATTCCAATATTTAATTGAGATTGAGAAATTTCAATAAAATAAGGACTTCTTACGGTTGTTCAACCTTCACCTGCAGACAGATGGAACACCATATGACCAAAAATGTTACTAAATGTTTCATGGATGGCCACAAATACTTTTGATATAAATCATGATAGATCTTATTAATGATGGGATGTACATCCCATGATATGGTATGAATTTCACACATCATTTCATCAAATATTTATTCTATAACTCAAATATGACCATGAACGTGGTGAATTTCGTCCACTCCCATGGTCTAACCCAGATGCGGGTCATCACCTTCTACACACTCTAGTATGAGTAGGCACTTAGGATAATAAATAGTGTTATAGTCACTCTATAAAAAAGTATATATTTCATTGCTAGTGAATAAAGGAATGTGTGGCCCAGATTTTCCTAAACATACCTATTTTCATATGAAAATGTTTCCTTCTAATTCCACTCTGAAATGTCTTATAGAGATGCATATATCATAGTCATCTTGAACAGTGCATTGGAAACTACATTTCCTATTCTAAGAATTTAGGAGTGGTTAATATTAAAAGAAATAAGGTTTTCCAACTACATTCATTTCTTATGGTTTTCTTCATGCTGTGTAAATATTTACTCAGGGAATTTGTTGTCCATATACACTATGAAATACTCTCACAGTGAATAGTTCATCCAACAACTCATGGGGTGAACAACATCGTCTAACTTTGGAATATACATTGGGTAGTTCCTATCATGTGGCCTCAACTAAAGCGACCAAAATTCCATGACTCTATTCCCATGACCACAAAAAACTACTAGAATACTACATGATGCATCAAAATACATAGCGCATCACTTTCCTCTCTCTAGATTAATAAGGGCTGAAACAGAAATCATTATCCCATTAAATCATCAAAGGCTCTTTCAAATTTATAATAACATAATAACCTCACATCCTTATTAGTAAATCGTAAAATTTCATATCATAATCATTATATACATGTATGAATTATTTTGTTCATTAGATATACCTAATAAAATCATTATATATTAAATGATCATTCACTACTCTCATGAAACAATATGTCTAATTATAATGACCCAAATTATCCTAGTGATATTTTTAGAATTCATTTTCGAATATTCCAAGACCAGGATCTAAGATAGAATTGAATTTTTTGACTGGGGATACATAAAATAATTTTTTGAAAATGATATATTTTTAATACCACCTGCTCATGAATTATCTGAAAATGTAATGTAACACATAAATTACTGCCTAAAATAGAAATAAGAGGACACTATTGATCTCAGAGAACTGGATTTACCAATGAAATGAACTTAAAATTGTCATTGTGGGTTAACAATAAAAAAATACACTGTGGCATAACTGTTAATAAAATAATTAAAAATTTATTATTATATTTTTAAATCCTAATATCTCAGGAATGGAAACTAATATTGGAAAAATAAAACCATTGATAGGTTTTTTAGATGGTGGTTTCCTTGGGTAGGTCCTAACCTCAACCCTCACAGGTTGAAGATGGATGTCATTTTTTTGATGCAGGCATCATTAAAATATCTAATAAAAATATTTTACTGAATGTTAATTGTTCACGAAGTGGATTTTTCCCTTTTTAAAAATAAATGTTATAGGAATTAACGGTTATATCAATAACCCTAGAATTCCCCAAGGTCAAGGAGAAGGATGCTCCCTCCCATTGACGAACAATAGTGGATCAATGATCGACAACCACAAAAAATCACATTCTTTATCAATGAATGATCCATCCTCATGGAAGGGTGTGATCTCTTATTTATTTATTTTCCCCTTCTTGAAATTAAATGATGAATGTTGACAAACCAACGAATAGGTTAATCTATTGTTTTATCATTCCTATAGTTTTGTTAATTTTTTGTTTGACTAATGGGAGGTGATCTTGGTGATTAATTTGATCTTTGTTTCTTCATGATACAACTAACATGAATTGATCAAGGCCAAATTAACAAGGGCATGATCGATACATTGGGTGTTCATATTCTTAATCTCTCTCTCTCTCTTAAAATATATTGCATCATTCATATTATTCTTCAACCATTGAAAAACAACTCAAGTGACCGATTATTGCATCCATGATCCACTATGCCATGATAAGATACTAGAGATACAACATCCTGACAACAACATGGAGAAGAGAGTAAATGTGTGACACATCTGGTCGAGGTGATGGAAGAACAAGGGTCATCATCCCAGTGGATGGAAGAAGGAATGGGGAATATTTAGCAGGGGTGGTCTCAAGGAGGCATGAAGTAGTAGAGGCCACTTGAAGGGTGTTCGACGATGAGTGAAGCATGTGTCCTGATAGGAGGCTGGGTTTTAGTGAGGAACACAGATTTTTTCTGGTGACACCGCAGGAGAGGAGGATCATGTGGAGACGAATATGGAAAGATGTGTTTCAAAGGACACATTGAATGAGGACTCAATAGTAGTGGGCCTTAGAAACCAGGGGTGGCAGAAATTGGGGTTCATCATATTGGACGAGGTTCTTGTGTTGACTGGGAGAACAATATAGATCCATTCCCTAAAGGAGAAAACCCTCTTGTTGAGGGATAGAATGGATGAAATGGGCTACTTCTATGGACTAATGGTCTGTTTTTGGCAAGCCTCGACTAATTGGGCCAGCTCTGGGTGACCGACCTGAGTGGGGCCAGGTCAGCAGGATCGGGTCTTGTCCGACCCAGACCGGACAAAACCATATTAACTAAATTTTTTCTAACTAACAAATTGTGTTTTAGTATGTTTATCTATTTTCGGAATTGGGAACCTTACATCCATATTTTTATTTTGGGATATTATATATGAGTTTATGGGGATGTTTCTTTACAAACAAATTGATTACGGTGTATGATATCCAGGAACAAGCACGCTATGAGATAAATCCTACATCTGGATGTGATTAGGGGACTTGGGGTACTGCATGACCCATTAATACAATGTGCAACATCGATTCTATGTGTGACATCGATGTGCCAGACATCATCACTACTATGGGTTCCACAATTTCTCAATGCACCACTGACACTATATTCACCATTGACACTTTTTTGTCCATCGCTGTTCTTTGATCTATGTATACTACATGTTCCATAGAATCATTGTGTTCGATTGAATATTCATGAACCATTAAGGTTCCACATGACATTGATTCTCTATGCACCACTGATTATCTATGTGCCATCGACACATTGTGTCTCATTGACTCTCTATGTGTAATCGAAACTCTATATGACAACAATTCTTCATGCACCATCAAAAAATCTATTGTCATGGATATTGAGGGATCTATGGACTTCAACTGCAAATCATTATCGTTGTGCATTTTAAATGTACCTATGTGATCGGAAAATATTGATTGTACTTTGTGAGTTTTATTTATTTAGTACTTTATACGATTCCTTTGTGGTGTACCTCATTTATTCCCATTGTGGTGAACATCATGTATTTCATAGTGGTATTTTCATTTATGTTTTTAGGGTTCCAACTGAGAATTTCTTTACTCACCCTTGAATAAGATTTTCACCCATGATTGGTTTCTTATGCAGATTATCGACACTTCGATAGAGTATTGGGTAGACTAGGAATATGTTATTCTTAGAGAGATTTCTTACTACCAAGGTTTGCTTCTATGACTTCAGAAAGTTTTTTCCGTACCTACCCTTTATGTATGGTTTTCGGCCAAAGAGATTCAGAATCTTTTAATTTTTCTTTTGTTTAGGAATCAATTAATTCAAAATACATGATTCAGTGTTTGAACATTCATACATTATAGTTTGAATCATAATGGTACACATTCTTCTTAACATATTTTTCATAATTTCAACATATTTGGCCTGGAGATGGGTTTGTGTGTGTTTTACATAATAAAATTCCTCCCATTTCATAGATATTTCTCCTAAGTTCTAGTATCATGACCCTTGTCTATTGGAGGATGTCTTTAGGATGTCATGGCATGGACCCTAGGGGATGGGTCATGTCTGAGTGCTACAAGAGGAGGGAATTTCTAAATAAGGAAACAATAATACTTGAGAATGGTTTGGGGGAATATTTTAAACAATTTAAAGAATAGAATTCAAACTAGGGACTCTGGGGATAGTGATGTGGTCAATGTATACATACGCTAGAAATATGAAATGTGATTTTCTACATGGTACAAGAAAACACTTCTTGAAGGGAAAAATAAATGGTAAATGAATCGTATATGACAGTGTGTGTTCTCATTTTGTTCATGAGTGACTGACAACTCATCATGTATACTCTATTGATTATCGTACATCTAGATATATTTAAGAATTCTTTCACATAAATATCCATACATGATTATAATGTTTTATCATGATGTTTATCCCCATATTGATGAGGAATTGGTACAAGGACAATTACTAGAGACATCACCTTCGGGGTGGTGTACGGGTGTTGACACCACCTGGAGAGAAGTAGTTACATCCAGTGTTTCCGGTAGAGGATTCAAGTAGGATGAATTCATTTCATGAGTTACAATTGGAGAAAACTCCAAGATTTAAGGGTGATCAGACCCCCTAGTTGCTAGGGATTGGCTGGAGGTGGTTGTGCATGACATTAACCTAGTGAGGATGTCTCTCAGCTAGATTATTTTCTAAGTCGCGAGTCTTCTGCTTGGCTCAATAGGAAGAAAAAAGATCATATTGATCCTGACTCATAACTAGATTAATCTCTCATAGGAAGATGATGAAACCATTTTAATGCATGAGCTATTTCAATTGACATTATTCTTCATGTGTATATGTGAGCTACCACATCAGCAAATGATTATCCAGACAGTAGCGATGTAATATCTTATATTTATAGACCATTATCAGTACTCTCATGGATATGGTACAGAACCAATTCATTAGGTACTGGACAATGAAGAAGGGGATACACAATTTTATCAATGAATCCATGGTATACCTTAGCATTCCGACACGTGTTGGGGAACTGAAGAAAGCGCTTCAAGTAGATATATTTCTAAAGGATCTTACATCAGAAGCAAGAGATTCCACTGGGTTCCAGGTAGCTAAATAATTTGTAGTATGTAGTTGGTAGCTAATAAACGGATCTAGGAAAATTAGATAGCTCATGTGAAAACCGAAATACATTGGGATAACGATGTGAATTTCCAATTGAATATTGAGTTATTCAAATTATGAGTTGTGATAATTGTGTGGTGGTTGGAGACCCATGGCTTGATATTGGCTGAATCATCAAATGGATAATAAAAAAATGGTTGAGGGACTTCTGAGGTAGTGGATAATGAATGAACTTGTTGTTATGTCATGCAAAAGATGTAGAAGTGGAGTTGTATGGGTAGTAAGAGGTTGGAGGATGATCACGGCACTATCCCCACCACCCCCATGTGTCCTATAATGGGCTTAAAGATATAGTTTAAATGTTCGAGGCCATCTTTAGGGGATGGAGTCTTACATCCCTAGTGCTCCAAATATGAATATAGGTGCATTCCCATATTCACTGTTTTAGGTGAATAATGAAATTTTTCTATAGTGACGGGACTGATGTTTCCTCTCACGGAAAAAATTAAACCCAAACAATAAAGGATGGATATTAAACTAAAAGGATTTAACGAATTAGAAACTAGTTTCCTTACATGACCCTCTGTGTAGTGGGTGAGACGAGTCTTCATTTTCATTCAGTGGTTGATGTGTAAAAGGAAATAATTCATGATGATCTTCCATGAATACATCCTCAAATTGGATTAAGATTTTTTCATTCATCTATACCCATGGAATACACAATTATCTTCACCATAATATCAGATGGCTGCAATGGAGCATCATGAGTGAAGGGTAAAACATGAGGACACACAATGAATGGGCTATGGGACACATTGTTTATCTATTGGCAACATCAATGTTTATTGAAATTAAGGTAGACAGGAGAATTAGGTGCTGATTGGACTTCTGTTTCTCAAACCAGGTGACCATGATTAATAGGTGTCTACTTCTAAGGATTGACTACCTATGGGATCATCTAAAGGTAGAGATGTGGTTATCAATGATAGAGCATAGATATAACTATCATAGGTATTGTGTACGGGATGAGGACATCCCCAATACAGATCTGAAATGTTGGTACGACCACTACGAGTACATCATGACTACTTTTGGCATCAATTACACCCCATCAGTATTCATGGGACGCATGAATAAGACATTCTAGCCTCACCTTGACTGGTTCCTCGTGGTCTTCATTAATGAAATACTAGTTTTCTCTGTGCCTATAGAGTAGCACATGAAAAACATGATGATGGTACATGACACACTCCGAGATAATAGACTTTTTGGGAAGCTCCCAAAGTGTTAGTTCCAGATTTGGGAGGACCACATTCTAAAACATGTCATTTTAGTGGTTGGAGTGGAGGTACATCCAGTAATTATTGCAGTTTTTCATGCATTGGATCCACCCAAGAGTGTTACATAGGTACATAATTTCATTATATTTCCAGATACTATAAAATGTTAGTACCTAACTTTTTAATGGTATAATCACCCTTGATGGACTTGATATAGAAGGTGATGCAATTCACGTTTATAGAGAAGTCTCATAAGTTCATTTATGAAGTGTGGTAGAGGCTGAGGAGTGTTCCCCTATTGAGTTTTCCCATGGAGGGTGTTATGTACGTTGTATTCTATGGTGTGTTAGGGATCTATCTATGTTGTTTAGTGATTCATGGGAAAGTAGTGTTTTCTTATTGTTTGAACTAGTTGAGGAATCATTAGTCGAACTATGCAACCCATGATCCCTAGTTTTCTGTGGTAGAAATTGCACTGAAGATGTGGTGAAACTAATTTTATGGGATAGAGGATTACTGTATTCTATTAGAACAATATTCATAATTATAACTTCTATAAATAGTATATGAACATCATATAAAGGAATTGTCAATATTTCTTCCAGAAATATAACATCGATATAGTCTGTATTTTAGATATGGGAAGATGTTGGTAGATTCTCTTAGCCAAAGATCATTTACACAGCTACTTAATGTTGCATCTGAGAAGTTAGCATCATTGTATATATCCTCTATGGTTACAAATGAAGAATATAATCTTTAGTCGATGGTGGTTACCCATCCAATGATAAAGCAAGTTAGAGAGTTACTTATTGGAGATAACGACAGAAATAATACACATGCTATGATAACCATGTGGAATTCCACTAAACGATAATTGAATAGTGGGGATCATGTTGTTCTCTTTATAGGGTGTATAGTAGTGCATGTGACATTGTTTGAGGAGGTCCTGAGGGAGTTACATAACATCCCATTGGAAGTATATCTAGGAGTGACAATGATGTAACCGGACATATGACACCAATACTGGTGGCTGAGGATGTATATGGCGGTGATAGAGTTCATTTCTCGATGTCTCACATGATATAAAGTGAAAGATGGGCTCCAATATCTTGTGGGTTTGACTCTACCCATTGAGGCTCTATAGAAGAAGTTTGATGTGATATTGACGGAATTTGTAACGGGTTTACCATGATTGTACATTGTACATGATACCACATTGGTGATCATGGACTGACTCACCATGCCATACCACATCCTAATGATATATAATAACATCTTAGTAATGATATTGTGGCACCACTATATATTGGACATAGGATGGCAACATGGAGTTCGATCATCGATCATCTCCGATCATGATTCTCATTTCACATCCTAGATGTGGATGGGATTTCCAGAGGAATTTGGGACTTATTTTCACTTGATAACATGATTTCATCCATAGAAAAAAGTCCAAAAAGAGAGAACCATCCATGTTATAGAGGACATGCTACGTACATGCATCCTAGACATTGGCCTCAATTGGGAGGAAAACATACCTCTTTTTTATTTTTTATATAACACTAGGAACTACACAACAATTTATATGGATTAATTCAAGGACTTGTACATATGATGATGAATGTCAACATTATGAAGGATAGACCCATGTGGGTCAAAACTCATTGGTCTGGAGATCATTCAGACTACCACTGAAAAGGTGTAGATCATGCATGTACGGATAAGGACTACACTGAGTTAGAAGAAGTCATATAATGATATGAGTTATAGGCTTCTGGGGTTCTAGGGGGTTACCATGTGTTCTTTTGGGTCTCAACTCGATGGGGATTTTAGAGATTTGGCAAGGGCTGATGTTATCGTTGAGATACATCAGACCTTTTTATATTCTGAATAGAGTTTCCAAGGTGGCCTACCACTATTCTCTTCCACCACAGTTAAACCAGGTTCATGATGTCTTCCAAATGTTGTATTTGAGGAGGTACATTCATGATCCATCACAAATCATCAATTAGGAATATCTATACATTGACGATGTTATGAAATTTGCTGAGTACTTGATGATCATTGAGAATTGAAATTAACATATCCTTCATGGGTGATCGATTCCTATGGGGAACATTCAGTGGAATCATAAGAATCTCTAGGGGATCATGTGGGAGGGGGGATCATATTCGTTCTATGTTCCCTTACCTTATTATTGATTAGAACTTGTTTTGGCATTCGGGGAATTACATCATTATGCTGGGAACACTTTAATGACTCAATCTTTTTCTTCATTTTATTTTTATAAATTATTTGGGAAAATTCCAAGTCCAGGCATTGAGAAAACATGTGATTCTGAGGCATGGGGTGCTAGAAAGATTATTTTAAAATGTTATTTTCTAAATAGAACTAGTTAAAAAAATTCTTGAAATCTGAAATGTCTTTTAAATGAGTTCTCAAATTAGAAATCTGAGGGCACTATTGATCTCAGAGTAGTGGATTTAGCCAACAGATGACTTAACATTGGTCAGCATAGGTTATCTGTTGAAACATTCACAAAGGTTTTAACTCTAAATAAAATAATAAAATAATTATTATATTCGTTCTATATCTTGATAAATCAATAATGAATACTATGATTCAAAATTCCATGAACAACATTTGGTTTATAAGGGGGTCTTTTCCATTGGTGTGGCCACACCACGATCGTTGTGGGTTGAGGGAGGATGTTATATATTTTTGATGTAGAATTCACTAATATATTAAATAAAAATAGGTTACTGAACATTATGAGTTGACACAGTAGTGGATTCAAATTTTAACAATCCATAAGATTGTTATTCAGGGATATCACCATAACCCTAAAATTTTCATGAGGTGAGGAGAAGGATGCTCTCTCCTGGCAATGAACATCGGTGGATCATATATCGACGACGACATAGAAACCCATTATTTTTGAACAATTAATTCATTATCAAAGTATGATGTTGATCTCATTGTGATTTTTTTACCTTTTTAAACTCAAATGACAAATTTGTACCAAAACATGTTGATCCTAATATCATTTGTTCTTGTGAGTTGGTTAATTTATTGTGGGATTAAATGGAATAGATCTTGGTGATTATTCTATTGATGGTTCCTTAAAGATCCCACTAGCATGAATAGATCAAGGACAAATGAAAATGTCCAAGACCCTTTCTTGGGGTTTTTATATTCTTAATTTCTCTCCCCTAAATCGTTTATGCTTATCGTGTGTTCTTCTACCTTCAAAAACCAATTCTAGTAATCAAAAATTGCAACCATGATCCATTTCGCAACGATCAAATACCAGAGATCTATGGTTATAAAAACACCATGGTAGATTGATGATAGGAATGATGTATTCAGGAAAAGGCTGTCCACTGACTAAGAGGCCATCTTCAAGGATGTAATAAGGCCTGCTGGGAATGTCCAATAGAGGCACAAAGTAGCAGAGGCCATCCACCGAGTATCCGACAATGAGGGAAGTGTATGGCATAGTGGGAGGTTGGGCTCCGATGGGTCAGATTGCCACATTCCAGCTTAACCATGCCATAGGAGGATCCCATAATAGTGTAGGCTGTGTGCAACGAATAAGTGCTTTGCGAGGTGGTCGTAGTGACGAATATGGTGGAATGTGTCACAAAAGAAACATCAAAGGTGGATATCATCGATGCGAGGTCATGGGACATGGGGTCAGATACATATTTCTATCCTCATTGAATATGGTGTCATATCAATTGAATGTGGTGTTTTCATTGACCAAGACAAAAAACCTGAACCAAGGCATTAAGGATCTATCCTACATATGGGGGGTTGGGCTATTCCAACTGGCCCGCACTAGCAGCCCAGTAGGCTTCTATAGTGGCCCAACATGATGGATTGGTTTGGGCCATCCCAGACTGACCGGGTTAGGTTTCGTCAACCCTAGATTGTACCTTTTTTATTAAATTGGTTGTGTCATTCCAAAGGATTTCCCTATGGATGAGATTTTTGTAGTTTTGTGACACATGAAAATAGGGAACTCTTTTTATTTATTATATGTGAGATTTTTGGAAGTTAGATAACAGTGTAATGGGTTGAGGTAAAGGTTCTTCGAGAACATGTGTGATATGAGACGAATCTTGTAGCTGGTTGTGACTATGTAGCTTGGGGGACTGGTTGACCCATCCACGACCATACACCATTGACACTCCATACACCATCAAAATCCATGATGCTATCTCTTTTCCATGTTCCATCAACAATCCTTGTACCCCATATGCACCATGCTCCATAAACACTCTGTGTGACCGGTGATGCTATGTGCACCACATATGCTTTGTGCACCACTGATGCTCTATGTTCCATTGATGCTCCATGTTCCAGCGACTCTCAATGTGCCACCAATGCTCGGTGCGCCAATGATGGTCCATGTGAAATCAACACCACATACGCTGTCGACCCTCTATGAACAATCAAAACATTGTGTGCCATTGATGTTATGTAGATTTCCAAAACAACATGTTTCCTAGAGATTGGCGGTTCTGTGGACTACAAATAGAAATCGTTCTCTTCATGCTTTAGAATTGTACCAGTGTGAGCTGATTGTACTGACTGTACATCTTGTGTTTCCATTATGATTTACTTGTTATGTTTTTTTACAAAGTACTTAGGGTGTGTCCCTTTGGGAGGTACATCATTTATTTTGTAGTGTTATCTTTTTATGGTTTTGGGGTCCCTACTCTGTATCATTTAACTCACCCCTACACAAGGTTTTCCTTTACATGTTGTTTATTGAGTAGATAATTGACACTTTGACAGAGTCATGGGTGGACCAGGACTAGTTGGTACTTAGATAGTTACATGATAGATGAGTTTTGATTCAGTAAATTTGGATAGTTATTTTTGTACCAACCCATCAGGTAGGGTTTTTTGTAAATGTGATTTAAGAACATATATTATTGCTTTTGGTTGGGACTGTATTTTTTACCAGTTTACATATCAGTTACTGTAAAATGGTACTCTGTTTTTGGTATCTTACATGTATGAATTCATGTTTACATATGGTTTTTTGTTTTATCATTTTTGTCTTGGAGATGACTGTATGTGTATAGGTACATGGGAAAATTCCTCCAATTAGTGGGATATTCCCACTTGGTGCAAGTTTCCAGCCCCCGGTTTATTGGACAGGGGCATGGGGTACTCACAGAATGGGCCCCAGGGGATGGGTCATGACACTAATATATTATGGGTCTACAGATAATCATTTCATTCGGACAATATTAGCATTGTAGTAAATCTAATTTATCAAGAAGTGGACAATATGGATCAAAATATAATACAAATTCTCTCCCAGTGTATCCAAAATAATCAAATGTTTGTTGTTTGATCATGTTGATTATGATAATACACCATGATATCATTAAATAAAACAAACACAAAAAATCCATTTATGTAAGAAAAGTATCTTCATTAGATACATGAAAACTACAGCCGCATTTACAATACTGAAAAAGATAATGAGATACTCATATAAACCATACGTACTATGAATGTTTTACCTGTTACTTTTTCTGGTTGAACATATATATGGTGATAACCTAACCAAAAATCAATCTTCATGAAAAGCTATTCTGCTCAGAGAACATCAAAGATTTAAAATTTATGTGGAAACTGATACTAGTTCATAACGACGAACAGATTGAATTTATAATATTTAAATCATATATTGAGGGTCTCATCCACTTTTTTCCAAAAAAGGACCGATGAACCCTGTTGTGTGATACTAGATCATCTAAACATTATTTGATCAAATTCCCCTATCTTCCTCACAATATCCTTTGTTTCTGTATTATATATACTATAAGGGGGAAGGGATATATATTTATCATCTACCACCATATCAATATACAATTCCACCTCTCTCTCTCTCTCAATGAAGAGATATTCTATAAAATATATCCGAGAAAACATCATTAAATGACATGCCACTAAAGGATAATCATCCATAAGTGACACATAATCATCCAAAAACAAACTAGAAAAGAAGTATATTATTCTGTCCATCCCATGATGCTCTGGTCAATCTCTACCTTCCTGGACAACTAATTCACTCTTTTAAATTCAATCATCTTCCAATAGTGATGTAATAGTTTTACATCAGTAATAACAATCAACCAATGGTGGAAATGTAACTAGCCTATCCATCCTGAGTATGAATTCAAACCCAGTCATCTCAAGTACAAAAATATTACATACAAAGTGATACCCACCATTCTCAAGGGGAACTCCTTTCAGTGGAATACACCTTCCATTTTGATCCCCAGTGGAGAATCAACTATTATAAAAAATCATGAAATTGATCATTGAGACCGTGGATAATCACAATAGGTACAAATTAAATATATGAGGATAAACTATATCCAAAAATAGAATACAATAGTTTTGAGGGTTATAAGATCATACCACTCATCATAGATTTCCAAAAGATCTATCCCAAAGTTATTGGCTATATCAAATAGAAAATCAAGAACCAAGAGATTATGAAATAACCACACATCCCAGAGTCGTGCCACTCGTATTTTGAAGGAAAAATGGTTGATCCATGCATCAACCACAACAACTACATCCTCATAAATGACCAGTACCTCTCCATCTCAAATCCATAAATATTGTTTTGAATACCACACCTCAACCTAGAGTTGGTGTATATCACATTCCACTGACTACTGTATGAAAGTACTAATGAAACAATGTACCTGACCCATCATTCATCATTCTTGTAACTCAAATTGGTCTCAATCAATATGTCTCCTCTTATTTTATAGTATCTCACACTTATGAATGAATACATAACTCTAATAACTCAAACAATTACTGGTATTCACCTAATGAGAGGACATAAAATAATAATATATGATATATAACACTAAACCACTAGTTCATGAAAATGAACATACCTACTACAAATCACTATCATCCATCTGGTGTCATTCAGTAATAAATAACGGATTCATAATATCGGTAATAATTGTATATTGAAACATGTTGACCTACGGTTGAAAGGCATTCCTGAGTCCTTCCTTATAGAATCTATCCCTCAATGGATCTTTGATAATATAAACTAGATGAAAATGATAAATCTCTATAATGTATATAAAATACTACATAATGGTCATCATACCCACCTCTAATGTTTAATATATTTACCATTCATATTTTTTAGTATTTGTAAAGAATTACTCATTATTCCTAGATTTGAAATCAATACAATCCAAATATCACAACATCTAATCCAATTTGAATACATCCCTTAAGCACATAGGTTCTCCCCATGGAATATATATCATGAACTTCTCTCTCCTCTTGGGATATATCTCCGGATTTTTGATAATTGATATAACACTCTAAATAAATATGTGAGTTTTCTTTAGACTTCCAACCCCCAAATAATGATGTAGATTGCTGATTTGGGAACATATGTGTCATCTTTGACATTGATGTGGCTGTATGTGGTAATCCCTAAAATGTCTTCATAAATAATTAAATAACCCTTAGAGAACAATGAGTCAACACCTGTATCTGGTACAACCAAAATATTCTCATTACAAAATAAAATTGGTTCTTCTAGTATCCCATGGTCCCAAACCATTGATGAATGGTAATAACCACCATCCTAAAACATTAATCAATGTCATAATGGTTCTATGTATCTAAAATGGATAACAAATACCTCAAAAATGATTTGAGTAGGGACCATGTTAGACATCAAATCAGTGGATAGTTCAAAAATTTACAATAAACAATCAATACCCCTAGGATTGTGCCTAAATCAAAGAGTGGGTATAAGAAACAACTATAATGAATATCAGAGACACTACCTTCTTCCTACTATAAATCTGTGTCATGGTCATGTTCTTTACTTCACAATTACAATTTGATTTAAATTAATTTCTATTAAAATTATATTTACATTTATGACCCAAATGTGTCACCACTAATGATACATATAGTCTCATAAGGAAGATGAACCAAGTGTGGTATCTACTTAAATCAAACAATAGAACGTTCTAATCCAAGAGACCAGTGGGAAATGAATCCACATAACATAATTGAATGGGTATAGTGTACGTTATAGCCTATATAGGAAAATACTATTTATGTTATGAAAGCATCTCTACGTACCAAACTTGATTCCCAATATGTTTATGTATTCTTTAAAGAATAAAAAATATATTCCACAATGAAAACATAATAAAATATCATGTAGTCAAGAAATTATTCCTATATGGATTGTAATATTCATGGAACGTGAAGAAAAAAAATTCCTAAAATGATGAATGTGGTATAATACCCTCATATAATTGGGAAAAAGTAAAATTCAAAATTATAAGGAACATAAAAAATCATGTGTGTCACCCAATGGTGGAATTGAACCATATGTAACAGGAATCTCTTGAAAAAATTGTCCCATTGTAGGAAATTTGGCTCATTCCTATATGTGGTTTAACTACTCACATTCACAAGTCATTACCGTATTATATTTTGTTCATATGATCTTGTATATTATCTCAAAATATTAATTCATGAAAGGATATTCCATTTGTTTCCACTTAGTTAAGTCCAAATCAAAATTCAATAAATGATGCCTTGAGTTAGGGGGTGAGATGGTCGAAAGTGTGCCTCCCCATATTCCAGATGCGTTTTTTTATAATAATGGTTTTAATGTGGTATAGTTGAGAGAGTATACACTTATAATCAGAGTAACATGGAAATAAAAAAAGATAATTAACAAGAGGTGTCGTAATATTAATCAAGATAGAGTAAGACATCCTGAATACAGTAATAATAATAAATCAAAAAACATTGCCATATAAAATATGATGATCCTGACATGTATTGATGAATAATGGGATGAAATACATGAAAAAATAATCCCCCACAATACTTGAATCAAATGTATAAAAATACAGTCAAAATGAAATATCTCTAACATTAATCAAGAGCATAAATCGATCCTATAATCCTCATTCCGTATTGAATGATAAAATAATTCATTTTATATTGGAATAATTCCTCGATCCTTACATGTATTCATGAAATCTATCTTGATAACCACTAGTGGCCAAAAAATGGGGGAGATAACAAGCATTAGGCCACCACAGATGATGTTTATAATGAGTATAGTCATTGTATAAATAATGATGAATTATATAGTGTATCATAGGTATATTACATTAAAAATTGATTTGTTAAATGGAGATATAACACCTTCCTACCTAACATGGATCCTAGAAAAGAATAATAAAGTACCTATACTCATTAGGTAAATATAAATAATAATAATAAATGTATTGTTAATATCATTTATAATAACTGAAATCAGATGACTACAACTGGGATCTGTCAAAATAATGATCAAGAATCCACAAGATCCATGCATTGTTATTAAGTTTTATTCCTCCAAAATTTGGATCCATGGTATAAATTAAATATTAAATATGCATAGATTCCATGGATCAAGTCAATTAAAACTATTTAAAGACAAGGGTGGATTCCAGTGAACATTACCATATAAAATATCTTATGAGTGTCCAATAATTTTCCATCCATGGAGTATTAAAATCCATGGAGTCCACATGATTAAGGATCCATGTATTATAAATGTGTGAGGAATCCACTTCCATAATCAAGAAGGGTATATGGAATATATGACTACATGGAATTATGTGGAATCACGATCTAAGGAGTATAAATTTCAATGGCATCAACTATATTAATCAGCATCCATGGAGTACTAATGTCCATGACATCTAAGGGAATCGTTACATGATGGGTATAAATTTAGAAGGAATCCAATCAAAATATCAGTACATCAATCAATTAATTAATAATTTCACAACCCATTTTATAATAATTCTTAATCAATGAGTTTGTCTAACTCATTTCAACATTTCAATATAAAACATTTTCCATTAAAATAGTTTTTTAATCATGTGAAAAATAAGGAATACTCCCACTAATAACTAATAAATTATTTATCAATCAATTCAACACATCTCCCAAATTGGTTGTGGGCTCACTCTCACCCAACGAAGAGGTATATCATAAGTAAGGCCGTCATACACACCCCTTGGGTGTAACAGGATGGGATTGAAAACTCTAATATAAAAAGTATCAATGTTTGAAATATAATCCTGAAAAAATATGTTATCAAAGGCATCCCATTAGTTTTAGAGGATATTCAAGAAATCCAAATGTGAAGCATAATAGAAACACGGAATATGAAGCACCAAATAATGATGGAATTTTATAGACCACCTATTGTATACCCATGGTTGAATAGTCATCTTGTGTCAAATACATTCTCTATCTGGATTATGTATAATATATAGATTGGATGATTACCCTTTTAAAAGATCCTAGTATATTACACCTAAAAATATACTATGATATGAATACAAACCACAAATTATGAATGTTAAATGATCAAATCAATTGTGTATATCCAATGAGATGAACTGTGTTAAATTCAGTTTCCAGATGATAAATATTTATCCAAGGGTATCTTAGGATATATTCAATATAATAAAAACCTATCCTATATCAATTGAAAAAAAATTAAAATATATTTATATTCTGAGAAATTTTTTTGTGAAAATATTGATTTACAACATTTTATCTTGGTCTCAAGGTTTGTCTCCATGGTTCGCCAAACCGTTTTCTAACCACTTTCCCTTCGGTGCATCAACTGGATCCTTTCGTGGTTCTGGTGCATGTTTTGGAAAAAAATTTATAACCCATTCTATAAGAATATTTATCTTGTATTACATTACATTGTCATGTCTCATGTTTAGAGATAATTTTCACCAACTGTGCATTTAACATATTCCAAACATTTAAATTTCCCATGAATAGTTGTGTGGCCCGGGGAACATAGTAAGGGAAAATTAGGAACCCTCTACGTCACTCAATAGAAAAAACAAGGTTACTACAAATAATATGGGATAGGTCATTAATTTTCTACTAATCATTCTGCCTAGCTAGATTAAAAAACAATTGGGCCATCAGGCTCCAAACAAGCCCCAAACACCCCATGAAACCTATATAGTCTCATTAGGTACACGCAATACATAAAAAATAAGGATCTAAACTGAAATATAAATTATTGGTACTGCATAGTGAAACTATTGATCTTTCTTCCTAAGAGAGTGTATTTATATAGAGATTATATATATTTAATCATGTAAATATATGTTTATGTTATTTGATCATCTTAGTTGGTATTAATTTATATGTGTAAATAATGTTTTTGTGGCACCCAATCCATATGTGTGACACATGGGTTCTATATATTTGTATCATAGTGGGTCTTAGTTAATGTTTTTGTATTTTTTAAAATATAATTAGATTATTAAATTAAAATCATCATTTATTGAATTATATGTCTTGCATATTTAATTGATAGTTTCATCGATCAAACCCATAGTGTCGTATATTGAAGTAAAATAGTTATAATGATTAATAGGGGTAAATTTATGTTATATTGAATATAATATGTTAAAATTGATTTTTCATTTTTGTATTTACATTTATTTATATAATACATTGTTTTAATACTCACAATAACAACTTCAAGTTCATATAAAAATTTATTATATGGTATTTAAGTGAATAAAGAATGTAATGTATAAAATAGAGTGTATCCTAATGATAATCCAAATACAGAGTGTTATGATCTGAAAAATATCTTTTGTTTTCTATAAAATTTTTTATTAATAATCTAGAATATATTTAACTCCCAAATTCACAATATAGGGGTCATCTTGATGTTCAATCCATTATTCAAAATCAACAACCATATAACAATGTATATCTTAATATATTAAATATCTAATAAATATATCGACATGATTGAATATTGATTGTTTTTTCATGAATAATGTTTGAAAATGACAAAATGGTAATCATTATTTTGGATTTAAAGAGAATATATTATTTAATATTATACAAAAATTCCTTTGGAAGTCCAAAATATGGTACAAAGTTATTTTTTTGTTCATCCAGGATAATAATAAAATTTTTGTACCTGTAGATCCTAATTTAAAACGTATAGAAAATAAAATTATTAATTTTTATATAGAAGATATAATTAAAAAAATTATTTAATGGTTAGTGAATGTAATATCATAGATTTAACTATGAATTTTATTTCAAAAGTTAAATTTTTATTCAATCTTCTCAATAAAATCAAGAGTGTAAAATATATCATAAAATTAATGAGTGAAATTAAGAAGCCCTTAGTTTCAATCAATAACACATTAACAATAAAATAATCATTAGATAGTATTTTAAAATTTTTATTTTAATATAAAATGGATGATTATATAATCCATAACAACATAAAACCAAATAAGAAAATATATAAAAATAAAATAAATTTATATATATAAATTATCATGTGACATATTTACCCTTAATGATCATTATTGGTTAAACAAAACCTATAATGAGAAAAACATATTCAATAGAGAAGTATTTTTTGAAAATATGAAATGAAAACTATAATAATATTAAATAATGTTCTAAAATTAGAAATAGATTAGTATGGTATCTTTATAATGTTAGTGATTTTTTAAAGGAAATTTTATTTCTATCCTACATTATTTTTATCATTAAATCAATTTATTCCATCATTTTCAATACTTATCAATTTCAATATTCCTTTTTATTTATTATTGAATCCCAAAATATTATTTCATTTTATATAATGACTCATTTTCAATGAATTGGATTATAAATAATTTTATTAAAAAATATATAAAACATTAATCGTTATTTCATGGTATTTTTGAGATACATTAATAATGGTTTCATTAATGTTTTTTATATGGATAAAAATAATTTTATTTCTTCATGCTTTACATAGAATATGTATTAATTATTTCATTCAAATTTTTTTATAGATGAATTCATTATAAATAAAATAAAAAATTATAAAATTACTTTTTCCAAAATTATATTTTATGGAATTCTTTAATTAATAATATGAACATATATTTTTGGAACACATATGTATGGTTTATCATAATATATTTAGTGGAAACAAAATTATATATTTTTCTAACACATTGGTATGATCATTATATCTAAATGGTTATTAATCATGAAATAAGTGTGTCAACTAAATCCTTTATGATCATGAGAGTATGGAGTGAACTATAACGACCCATAATATCATACATGGGTTTTGAAATAGTTACAAAATAAAATTATTCCAATGTTCATTTCCTCATGAAAATTTGATGATTATTGTCATAGAATCATGGAAAAAAATACATAGAATATATGTATCACATTTGGACAAATAATAATATTAACTCTATTGAACGACTTATTTATCACATCATCTAAGATATCCACATTTTATAAGATTTTACATGGACATTTAATACCAAAAAAGGGTGATCGCAAATCATAGTAAAGGATAAACAATGGAAACTGAGCATAAATGAAATGTATGGGTAAAAAATAATCCATATTATAAGAACACGAAAAAAATTAAAAAAGGAAAGCATGATAATAAGAACATGGGGCATAACATTACCATACATACAGGAGGAATACAATGATAATAAGTACATTGGGAATAATATTGAAATGTCTCTATACTAAAAACATGAGAAATTAATAAGCATAACACCAAAGATCATCACTAAGGATTTGTAAAAGAAAATTACAATTATAATCCACAAAGGTAGAATTTAAAATCACTCTATAATATTTCTAATTAATTATGAAAATGTCATCTCTAGAGTTAAATTATTTACCCAAATCATTAGTGCAATATTATTGTACATCATTCATATGTATAAAATTATGTGTGCCACAATTATGATATGATAGAATAATTTAATCCATAATTTCAATCCCATGATTAATGAATGTGAGTTAAATAAATATAATAACCCAATAAAAAGAGTTTAGTTATATATTGTTGAATTATGTATGACAACCCTGCTTTTATTATAGACTTAAACATGATTTATTACATAAAACATCACATGATACAACAAAGTAGATCGAGAGGATTAGTGTATTTGGGGCTTAGGATAATTTAAAAAACTAGAAACATGAAATACAAAATCTTTATTGAAAACTTCTTTTACATGACCACTACATTCCCTCGGACTTAGCATTCCATGGGATAACCTGAGGACATGCATAAGAAAAGGGAGAGCTATAAAGCCCGGTAAGGGAATACACATGGAATAACATGAGGAGTACGATACATGTTAGACAATAGGCATGTCAATAGAGCACAAGAGAAACATGAACATAAAGGCATAATAAAGCATGATAATCATAAAATGGAAATGTGGCAACAACACTTAACATGGAAATAGCACGAGCCAAGGCTCATTGCACATAGAGCGTGAGTAAATCCTCATTGCACATGAAGCACGAGTAAACCCTCATTGCACATGAATTAGCATGATTCAACACTCATTTCACATGATGTATCATGATACTATACTTTACCCAATGCATTGGAGCTCTATAAGGGCACACCCTTCTTAAACATTTCTTATCATGCATAAGTGTGACACATAGATCATAAAACATGGATTAATAAAACATAATCATTTATTCCATGATAATGTAATGAGGAATTAATAAATGAAACTTTGTAATCAATAAGTAAATATGCATAAAGGTGAATACCCTTGATGGAGAAATGGGCATGGTATCCACTACACAATGGCATTGGCTTAGAAAATCAGTGCGATTTCAGCAGCGTAACAGTGTGACATAATAATTCATAAAAATGGTTGATGAGAGAGAAATGGGTTCCTCATCATATTTACATGTAATGCACACAAAGGAGGTCATATAGATACATGTCCCAAAAAATTTAATGGAATTTATATTCATGATACAAATGTATTTCTTGAATGTAAATGAAGAGTGATAAGTTCCTTTCGGAATTTCGGCATAGTAATGGGTGTACATGGGAGGCATTTAATGAGAGAGAAAGTGGCCTCCCACAATGAAATCAATAATAGGGCAGTATGGGGGAGGTGAGAAACCATACCACAACATTCATAATTGAAATTAAAAGGGCAATACAACTTAAATAAAAATGGAAAAAGGAGAAAGGAAGAAAAAACCCTTACTTGGATGTGTGATTCCAAAGGCTAGATAGAATCTTGTGAGAGGCTTATTGGGGGATTGGGGTACCTTGGGAGGATTCTAGAGAGATTTGGGTAGAGTTTGGATGAACTCAAAAGGTATTGAGTGAGGAGGAAGTGGGAGCTAGGGTGCGTTTATATAGGAAAGGTAAAAAAATTATTTATTATTTAGGTATGGGACCCATTATATTAAATTAATCCAAACCACAAACCATACTATGGTTTTTGACCATCGTTTCTGGAAAAGGGATGAGGAAAACCATATTTTATATGGCCAAGGTCCGAACTTCTTAAAATATTATGGTTTCTTATGTGGAGGTGAGTGACACTCCCATCGAAATTAATTTAAAAAGTCAAGGTGTTTAATAAGTCTTGAGGGGTCCATTAATGCTTTGAAAAGTAAGCCAAACAAACCCAAAATCACATTATTTTAATGGTTAAACAGTGTTTTATTTTTATCCAAAACTTTAAATGTCTTAGAAAATTATGAAAAATTCACCGTTGGATAATTTCGATCTCTTGATTCCAGAAATAACATTTATTTTATCTAAATAATTTTCTAAATATGTTAATTTTCACTTTTAAAATAAACACAGACATTTATCGAAAATTCACAGGTTTTGAGAGAAATGGATTTCAATGCTTAATAAAAATAATAATTGCATTAATAAAATTATAATATCATTTATATTTAATAAAAATTAATTTTATAATAATATTATTATTTTATTAAAATATTATTTAATTCAAAAATCCCTTAATTTAATAAAATATATTTCTTAATTAAATAATAACTAAAACACCTTTTGTACTTTAAAAACTATTTACAATGTATAAAAAATGACTAGAAGTTATATTAATTATTATATACAAAAATAATTTACATGAACATAGTACTACATATTTGTTACATAACCCCTTAAAACAGTCGCATACGACCTAAGGGTATGTTGTGCGATGGTGACAGACTCTTGGGGTGGCTCGGAATACATCACTTGAGTGGTAATTTCAATCAACTTCCACATTTCCCATAGACGGTCACGTTCGAGGTTGACATGATGAAGCTCATCTTGGGACTGGTCAAGGGCGAAGCCCAGAGACCCCACCTCTTTTCTGAGCTCCGAAAATGGGGTTCGTATGGGGCAATTCTACTGGATGAGGCCATCGCTTCCTTTGTCTGAGTAAATTGGATATGTTAAAGTCATATATGTATTCTAATCATGTGATAACTGTTCGATGTCTATATTAGCAACTGTCAAAATTTTTAACATAAAACCAAGGAATTTGACATTTTATAAAAACATAAAGAGACATTTAATTAGATCAAGAGGGATTTACATTAATAAAACGTTGGGTCGTTACAAGATTCCCCCCTTAAGAAATTTCGCCCTCGAAATTGTTCTATTCCCACACTAAAACAGATGTGGGTAACTCAGCTTCATCATTTCCTCCGATTCCAAAGTCGCTTAATCAAACTTGTGGTTTCTCCACAACACCTTGACGAGGGGAATTGTCTTATTTTGTAGAATGTTTTCTGTACGATCTAAGATCTTCACTGGTTGCTCCTCATAAGAAAGATCGTCTTCCAATTGTACAACCTCAGAAGAGAGTACATGTGAAGGGTCCGGTATGTACTTCCTTAAGAGGGATACATGAATGAGATCATGTACTTTGGCCATAGTTGGCGGAAGTGATAGTCTATAGGCCATAGCCCTGACACGATCAAGAATCTCGAAGGGGCCGATGTACCTTGTACTTAACTTCCCTTTCTTTCCAAACCTCATGACCTTCTTCTGTTGAGATATGCATAAAAACCCATTTTTCCAACTTTAAACACAAGGTCTCGTCGACGATTATCTTCATAACTCTTCTCTCAACTCTTGGATGCCTTGATATGCTACTGAATGGTTTTCACCTTCTCCACCATTTCCTCGACCATTTCTGGTCCAAGCAGCCAATGTTCACCGACCTCATCCCAACATGCCTGTGTTGTGCACCTTTTTTCCATATAGGGCTTCATATGGTGCCATTTGGATGCTTGAGTGAAAACTATTGTTATAAGAGAACTCAACCAGAGGAAGATGATGATGCCATCCTCCTTTAAACTCTATTGAGCATGCTCCCAACATGTCCTCAGGTGTTGGGATCGTCTGCTCGGATTGGCCATCAGTTTGAGGAAGATTGGCCGTACTGATGATCAGTTCAGTATTCAGAGCATGTTGAAGACTCTCCCAAAACATAGAGGTGAATCTTGGATCTTGGTCAGACATAATAAATAGTGGTACTCCATGAAACCTTACCACTTCCCTAATATATATCTGTGTCAGTTGATCCAATTACAAATCCTCCCGAATAGAAATGAAGTGTGCAGTAATTATAAGACGATCCACAACAACCCATATTGCATTCTTGCCATTGGATGACCTTGGATGTCCGTTGACAAAGTACATGTTGATGTTTTCTGATTTCCATTCCGGTAAGGGCAATGGTTTCGTCATCCCCTTATACTTCTTCCTCTCTTCCTTCACATGCTGACACACCAGGCACTTTGATGTATATTCATCAATCTCATTCTTCATATTATCCCACCAAAAGTATTCTCAGAGATCATGATACATCTTTGTGATCCCTGGTTGAATATAGAAATTTGAACTATGTGCATCATCCAAAAGATCCTTCTTTAGCCCCGGACTCGATGGAACACATAGTATTTTCCCAAACCGCACAATTCCTTCTTCATCAACATTAAACTCTGGGGATTCCCCTTTTTGATAGCTTCCACTTTTTCTTGAATTCACACATCATACTTTTGAAAAACCTTTAACCTTTCCAAATAGATGGTTGAGCAATCATTTGTGAAAAGATTGATGATGTTCCCTTCTCTATGATTCCCATTTCAATCTTCATCAAGTCTATGAAGATTGGATCCTTCTCAATTCTCATCATTGATAGAATCGCTAGATCCTTTATACATATGGCATCTACCACCTTGTATGCTTTCCCAGGGTGGTAATGTATTGAACAGTCATAATCCTTGATGAGCTCTATCCATCTTCTCTGGTGCATATTAAGATCTTTCTGTGTTAATATATATTTAAGACTCTTGTGGTCAGTATATATCTCACATTTCACTCCATAGAGATAATGCCGCCAGATTTTCAAGGCAAAGATCACATCCCCCATCTCTTGATCATGTTTTGGATAGTTTCACTCATGGATATTCAACTACATTGTTGCATAGGATATCACTTTATCATTCTACATCGGCACCCAACCTAATCCTTTCTTTGAAGCATCACTGAATACCAAAAAATGTTCCCCACTTGTTGGTAAAGTGAGCACGGGCGCAGTGATAAGCCTCCTTTTCAACTCCTTTAAGATTTTTTCGCATTCATCACTCCAAGAAAAATTTACTACCTTCCCAGTTATCTTTGTAAGAGGGTTGGACAACCGTGAGAAATTCCTCACAAATCGTCGATAATATCCAGCTAACCCCAAGAAGCTATGGATATTTGTTACCGATGTTGGCCTTAGCCACCCATCAATTGCATCTGTTTTATTGGGGTCCACAGATTTCCCATTGCTTGTGATGATATGTCCCATGAATGAGACCTCCTTCAACCAGAACTCACACTTGCAAAACTTTTCATAGAGCATATCCTTTCGCAAAGTCTCTAGTATAGTTCTTAAATGCTCCTCATGATACTCCTTGGTTTTGGAGTATATTAGAATTTCATCTATAAAGACTACTACAATTTGTCAAGGTAATCTATAAAGACTCTATTCATCAAGTTCATGAAGATTGCTGGAGAATTAGTGAGTCTGAAAAGCATTAATATGAATTCATAGTGCCCGTATCTTGTATGAAAAGCAGTCTTGGGGACATTTACTTGATAATATCCCGACCGCAAGTCCACCTCGGAGAAGTATTGTGATCCACGCAGCTGATTGAACAAGTCATCAATTCGTGGGAGAGTATACTTGTTTTTTTATCGTGATTTTGTTAAGTTCATGATAATCAATGCCAAGCCACATTGACCCATCCTTCTTTTTGATGAAGCAGACTGGTGCACACCATGGTAAAGCACTTGGGAGTATAAATTTTTTTTCCAGATTCTCCTGTAGTTGTTTCTTCATCTCATCAAGTTCAAAAACCATTCTATATGGATTCATGGATATTAGTAGCTCCCTAGGTATAAGTTGAATTGAGAACTCAACATCTCTTTTAAGAGGAAGTCCAGGTAGTTCATCAGGAAAAACTTTAGAGAATTCCCTCACAATAGGCATTTCATCAAGGATGGTTTCTTCCTTAGACTCAATTATCTGCTCCAGATACGCGTGCTCATAGGGCATTAATATCCATGCTTGAGATGATAGAGCTAAATGAGATTCATCATCCTCCTGATACTTGTACAGAATCAGGGGTTGATTCTCCATATGGAGTGTGATTTCCCTCTCCTGACAATTTATGTTGGATCTATATAAGGAAATCCAATCCATGACATGAATTACATCAAATTCCACCAGAGGGAGTATGATGAGGTTCGCCGGGAAATTAAATCCACAGATTATAACAAGGGTGGACTTATATTCATGGGATGGAATGATTGCCCCATTTTCCTTACTCACTGACATCATCACTTCAATGATTTGTGGTGGTGCTGGGATTGTTCTACTAAACTTTAGAGATAAAAAAGAATGCGTATTACCTGAATCAAAAATTATGTTCGCTATTCTTGAATGAATAACTAGCATACCTATCATGACTTCGTTGTTGGGGTTCAAATTGGCAGAAGTGATGGAAAAATCTCTTCCTTTCTACCTTGGAGGTTGTTGGTCACCTCCGAAAACCCTTGGATTAGGGCACTGATTTGTAAAATGACCTAGTTATTTGCATTTGTATCATTGAACAATGCGTTGAGGTTCGAACATAGTGTTCCTCTCCTCTTTCCCAGCCATGGGTCTTTCTTTCCCACAATTAACAGCTAGGTGCCCTTCTCTTCCACACCTGAAGCATTTCCTCATCCCCTTAAGGCAATTTCCAGGGTGCTTCTTCCCACACTTTTGGTAAGTGGGGTGCAGGATCTTCTTAGCACCATTGGATTAATCCATCAGACTGCCAGCATTGAAGTCCACCTTAATCTTCTTATCCCAATGATACCCATGTGATTCCACGATCTTCATTTTTATCTTGAGGGAACATCAGACAATTTCTTCATAGTTGTTGAAGTCACGGATCGCCAAAGCTTTCCGTATGCTAGGCTTCAGCCCACCAAAGTAGCAGTCAATATTGAATTCAGGGGTAACGACAAAGCCGAAAGCGTATCGTGAAATCCTTGTTATGTTTTCCTTGTACTCTCCAACAGATTCTTTATCTTTTTTGTTGAGAGAAAGATGTCCCTTTACATCTTAAGCCGGAGGGTGCGCGGAAAATATTTATCAAATAACATCTTCTGGAAATCCTTCCACTCCAATACCTCGATCTCCTCCTCAGGCTTCATATTTTTGACCAATGTCCACCACTGATCAGATTCACCCTCCATATGATAAGCTGCCAGTAGAACCTTCTCTTGTTCATAACATTGAAGGATGGAGAAGATCATTTCAATGGATTTTATCCATTGTTCAGCGATCATGGGATCAGATGATCCACTAAAAGTAGGAGGCCTTTGTCTCATGAAGCATTCGATAGCAACTTGTTTGTTATTAGGGGGGGTTGAACATTCCTCCTGACCCGTGATTCTATTAAAAAAATTAGTTATTTGAGAGAGAAGCATGAAAAATTTTGCGATTCCCGCTCCCATTGGATTGTGCATCTCATTAGTACAATCATCACACTGAGCTTCCCAACGGTTTTTAGACCGAGTCCTCCTATTACCAGCCATTGGCTTGAATAAAAGGAATGTTAGGGGTAAAACATAAAGGGTAATCCAAATAAAAAAGTTGATGACTTATTAATAAACATTTATTTCATTAATCAAGAGTTAATAGGCTTCAATCTAAGATTTTCATGATCTAATTTCTAACATATTTTTGTAGGGGAATTTTTTTATTCCCTTAAAAAGGGTTCTTACTAAGCTTGTGAATTTATCAAAACATATCCTCTGGGAGTGTCGTAACCAAGAGTGAAGCAAGGCCCGTTGTCGTGCACCAGTTCCCGTTTGAGTCTATCTCAAAGCGTTGTTTTTGGGGTTTACCCCTAGGATACATCTGTGCCAGAGCCGCCTCTACCTGCTCGTATCCAGACAAGGATGTATTTGCTTGATAAACTAATTACTCAGTACTTTCCAAAACTTAGGGATGTTTTTAGTATACTTAGTCTTGTATCTAAGGCTTTACTTGGGTTTTCTAATCCAAAAAATAATCTAAACCTATCCTCTGATACCAACTATGACAACCCTGCGTTTGTTACATACTTAAACATGATTTATTACATAAAACATCACTTGATATAACCAAGTAGATCGAGATTTTTAGTGTCTTTGGGGCTTAGGATCATTAAAAAAACTAGAAACATGAAATACAAGATCTTTATTGAAAACTTCCTTTACATGACCACTACATTCCCTCGTACTTAGCATTCCATGGGATAACCTGAGGACATGCATAAGAAAATTGTGAGCTATAAAGCCCAGTAAGGGAATACACATGGAATAACATGAGGAGTACGATACATGTTAGACAATAGGCATATCAATAGAGAACAAGATAAACATGAACATAAAGGCATAATAAAGCATGATAATCATAACATGAAAATGTAGAAACAACACTTAATATTGAATTAGCATGAGCCAAGGCTCATTGCACATAGAGCATGAGTAAATCCTCATTGCACATGAAGCACGAGTATACCATTGTTGCACTTGAATTTGCATGATTAAACAATCATTGCACATGATGTATCATGATACTATACTTTACCCAATGCATTGGATCGCTATAAGGGCACACCCTTCTTAAACATTTCATATCATGCATAAGTGTGCCACATAGATCATAAAACATGGATTAATAAAACATAATCATTTATTCCATGATAATGCAATGAGAAATTCATAAATGGAACTTTGTAATCAATATGTAAATATTCATAAAGATGAATACCCTTGATAGAGAAATGGGCATGGTATCCACTACACAATGGCATCGGCTTAGAAAATCGGTGTGATTTCGGCAGCGTAACAGCGTGACATAAGAATTCATAAAAATGGTTGATGAGAGAGAAATGGGTTCCTCATCATATTTACTTGTAATGTACACTAAATAGGTCATATAGATACATGTACCAACAATTTTAATGGAATTTAGATTCATGATACACATGTATTGCTTGAATGTAAACGAAGAGAGAGAAGTTCCTTTCGGAATTTCAGCATAGTAACGGGTGTACATGGGAGGAATTTAATGAGAGAGAAAGGGGTCTCCCAAAATTAAATCAATAAGAGGGCAGTATGGGGGAGGTGAGAAACCATACCCCAACATTCATAATTGAAATTAGAAGGGCAATACAACTTAAAGAAAATTGACAAAAAGGAGAAAGGAAGAAAAAACCCTTACTTGGAAGTGTGCTTCCAAAGGCTAGAGAGAGGCTTGTGAGAGGCTTCTTGGGAGATTGATGAACCATGGGAGGATTCTAGAGAGATTTGGGTAGAGTTTGGATGAACTCAAAAGGTTTTGAGTGAGGAGGAAGTAGGAGATTAAGTGGGTTTATATAGGAATGGTAAGGAAATTCTTTATTATTTAGGTTTGGGACCCCTTATATTAAATTAAATCAAACCAAAAACCATCCCATGGTTTTTTACCATCGTTTATGGAAAAGGGAAGAGGAAAACAATATTTTATAAGGCCAAGGTCTGAACTTCTTAAAATATTAGGGTTTCTTATGTGGAGGTGAGTCACTCTCCCATGGAAATTAATTTAAAAAGACAACGTGTTTAATAAGCCTTGAGGGGTCCATTGATGTTTTGAAAAGTAAGCCAAACAAACCCAAAATCACATTATTTTAATGGTTAAACAGTATTTTATTTTTACCCAAAACATTAACTGTCTCAGAAAATTATGAAAAATTCACCGTTGGATAATTGCGATGGTGAAAGACTCTTGGGGTGGCTCGGATTACATCACTCGAGTGGTAATTTCAATCAACTTCCACTTTTCTCATAGACGGTCACGTTCGAGCTTGACATGATGAAGCTCAGCTTGGGCATGGTCAAGGGCGAAGCCCAATGACCCCACCTATTTTCCGAGCTTTGACAAATGGGCTTCGTATGTGGAAATTATACTGGATGAGGCCATCACTTCCTTTGTCTGAGTAAATTGGATTTGTTAAAGTCATATATTTATACTAATCATGTGATCACTGTTCAACGACTATATTAGCAACGGTGAAAATTCTTAACATAAAACCATGGAAGTTGACATTTTATAAAAACATAAAGAGACATTTAATTAGATCAAGAGGTATTTCCATTAATAAAACTTTGGGTCGTTACAAGATTCCACCACATAAGAAATTTCGCCCTCGAAATTTTTCTTTTCCCACACAAAAACAGATGTGGGTAACTCAGCTTCATCATTTCCTCTGATTCCCAGGTCGCTTCATCAACCTTGTGGTTTCTCCACAACACCTTGATGAGGGGAATTGTCTTATTTTGTAGAACATTTTCTCTAACATATAAGACTTTCACTGGTTTCTCCTCATAAGAAATATCGTCTTCCAATTGTACCACCTCATAAGAGAGTACATGTGAAGGGTCTGGTATGTACTTGGCAATAGTTGGCGGAAGTGCTAGTCGATAGGCCACAACCCTGAAACGATCAAGAATCTCGAAGGGGCTGATGTATCTTGTACTTAACTTCCGTTTCTTTCCAAACCTCATGAACTTCTTCCATGGAGATATGCATAAAAAACCATGTGTCCAACTTTAAACACAAGGACTCGTTGATGATTATCTGCATAACTCTTCTATCAACTCTGGGATGCCTTGATATGCTACTGAATGGTTTTCACCTTCTCCACCATTTCCTCGACCATTTATAGTCCAAGCAGCCTCCGTTCACTGACCTCATCCCAACATCCCTGTGTTCTGCACCTTTTTTACATTTTGGGCTTCATATGGTGCCATTTGGATGCTTGAGTGGAAACTATTGTTATAAGAGAACTCAACCAGAGGAAGATGATGATCCCATCCTCCTTTAAAGTCAATTGAGAATGCTCTCAACATGTCCTCATATGTTTGGATAGTCAACTCGGATTGGCCATTAGTTTGAGGAATATTGGCCGTACTGAAATTCAGTTCAGTATTCAGTGCATGTTGAAGACTCTTCCAAAACATAGAGGTGAATCTTGGATCTCTGTCAGACACAATAAATAGTGGTACTCCCTGAAACCTTACCAGTTCTCTAATATATATCTGTGTCAGTTGATCCAATTACAAATCCTCCCAAATAGAAATTAAGTGTGAAGTCATTATAAGACGATCCACAAAAACCCATATTGCATTCTTTCCTTTGGATGTCCTTGGATGTCCAGTGACAAAGTCCATGGTGATGTTTTCTGATTTCCATTCGGGTATGGGAAATGGTTGCATCATCCCCTTAGACTTCTTCCTCTCTTCCTTTACATGCTGACACACCAGGAACATTGATGTATATTCATCAATCTCCTTCTTCATATTATCCCACCAAAAGTATTCTCAGAGATCTTGATACATCTTTGTGCTCCCTGGGTGAATAGAGAAATTTTAACTATGTGCATCATCCAAAAGATCCTTCTTCAGCCCCGGACATGATGGAACACATAGTATTTTCCCAAACCTCCCAATTCCTTCTTCATCAACATTAAACTATGGGGATTCCCCTTTTTGATAGCTTCCACATTTTCTTGAATTCCCACATCATCCTTTTGAGCAACCTTTAACCTTTCCAAAAGTGATGGTTGAGCAATCATTTGTGAAAGGATTGATGATGTTTCCTTCTCTATGATTCCCATTTCCATCTTCATCAAGACTAAGAAGATTGGATCCTTCTCAATTATCATCATTGATAGAATCACTAGATCCTTTCTACATAGGGTATCTCCCACCTTGTTCTCATTCCCAGGGTGGTAATGTATTGAATAGTCATAATCGTTGATGAGCTCTATCCATATTCTCTGGTGCATATTAAGCTCTTTTTGTGTGAATATATATTTAAGACTCTTGTGGTCAGTATATATCTCACATTTCTCTCCATAGTGATAATGCCACCAGATTTTCAAGGCAAAGATCACATCCGCCAACTCCTGATCATGTGCTGGATAGTTTCGCTCATGGATTTTCAACTACCTTGTTGCATAGGATATGACTTTATCATTCTACATCAGCACACATCCTAATCCTTTCTTTGAAGCATTACTGAATACCACA
Organism: Viscum album; assembly: GCA_963277665.1. Taxonomy (NCBI): domain Eukaryota; kingdom Viridiplantae; phylum Streptophyta; class Magnoliopsida; order Santalales; family Viscaceae; genus Viscum; species Viscum album. The sequence goes on along the minus strand of OY728152.1, from coordinate 857,469,456 downwards.
AAATGTTCCCCACTTGTGGGTAAAGTGAGCACGGGCACAGTGATACACCTCCTTTTCAAATCCTTGAAGCTTTCTTCGCATTCATCACTCCAGGAAAACTTTACTGCCATCATAGTTATCTTGGTAAGAGGGTTGGACAATCGTGAGAAATTCCTCACAAATTGTCGATAATATCCAGCTAACCCCAAGAATCTATGGATATATGTTACTGATGTTGGCATTAGACACCTCTCAATTGCATCTATTTTATAGGGGTCCACAGGTATCCCATTGCTTGTGATGATATGTCCCATGAATGAGACATCCTTCAACCAGAACTCACACTTGCTATACTTTTCATAGAGTTTCTCCTTGCGCAAAGTCCCTAGTACAGTTCTTAAATGCTCCTCATGATCCTCCTTGGTTTTGGAGTATATTAGAATTTCATCTGTAAAGACTACCACAAATTTTCCAAGGTAATCTCTAAAGACTCTATTCATAAAGTTCATGAAGATTGTTGGAGAATTAATGTGTCCTAAAAGCATTAATAGGAATTCATATTGCCTGTATCTTGAACGAAAAGCAGTCTTGGGGACATTTACTTGATAATATCCCGACCGCAAGTCCACCTTGGAGAAGTATTGTGATACACATAGCTGATCGAACAAGTCATCAATTCGTGGGAGAGTATACTTGTTTTTTTAACGTTATTTTGTTAAGTTCACGATAATCGATGCAAAGCCGCATTGACACATCCTTCTTTTTGACGAAGAGGACTGGTGCACACCATGGTGAAGCACTTGGGAGTATAAACACTTTATCCAGATTCTCCTGTAGTTGTTTCTTCATCTCTTCAATCTCAATAACAACCATTCTATATGGATTCATAGATATTGGTAGCGCCCCGGGTATAAGTTCAATTGAGAACTCAACATCTCTTCTATGAAGAAGGCCTGTCAGTTCATCAAGAAAAACTTTAGTGAATTCCCTCACAATAGGCACATCTTCAAGGATGGTTTCTTCCTTGGACTCAATAATCTACGCCAGATACAAGTGCTCATAGGGCAGTAATATCCTTTCTTGAGATGATAAAGCTAAAGGAGATTCATCTTCCTCCTGACACTTGTACAAAATCAGGGGTTGATTCTCCAACTGGAGTGTGATTTCCCTCTCCTGACAATTTATGTTGGCTCTATATAAGGAAAGCCAATCCATGACATGAATTACATCAAATTACACCAGAGGTAGTATGATGAATTTCGCGGGGAAATTAAATCCACAGATTCTAACAATGGTGGACTTATATTCATGGGATGCAATGATTTTCCCATTTGCCTTACTAAACCGACATCTTCACTTCCATGATTTTTGGTGGGGCTGTGATAGTTTTACTAAACTTTTGAGATATAAAAGAATGCGTAGAACCTGAATAAAAAATTATGTTCGCTATTCTTGAATGAATAACTAGCGTACCTATCACGACTTCATTTTAGGGGTTCACATTGGCAGAAGTGATGGAAAAATCTCTTCGTTTCTACCTTAGAGGTTGTTGGTCACCTCCAAAAACCCTTGGATTATGGCACTAATTTGTAAAATGACCCGGTTATTTTCATTTTTAGCATTGAAGAATGCGTTGTGGTTCGAACGGAGCGTTCCACTCCTCTTTCGCAGCCATGGGTCTTTCTTGCCGACAATTAACAGCTAGGTTCCCTTCTCTTCGACTCCTGAAGCATTTCCTCGTCCCCTTATGGAAATTTCCAGGGTGATTCTTCCCACACTTTTGGTATGTGGGGTGTGGGATCTTCTTAGCACCATTGGATTAATCCATCGGACCGCCAGCATTGAAGTCCACCTCACACTTCTTATCCACATGATACCCCTGTGATTCCACGATCTTCATTTTGATCTTGAGGGAACATCGGACAATTTCTTCATAGTTGTCGAAGTCACGGATCGCCAATGCTTTCTGCATGATAGGATTCAGCCCACCAAAGTAGCGGTCAACATTTCATTCAGGGGTAACGACAAAGCCGAAATCGTATTGTGAAATCCTTTTTATGTTTTCCTCATACGCTCCAACAGATTCTTTATCTTTTTTGTTGAGGGAAAGGAAGTCTGTTTCCATCTTAAGCCGGAGGGTGTGTGGAAAATATTTATCGAATAACATCTTCTGGAAATCCTTCCACTCCAAAGACTCGATCTCCTCCTCAGGCTTTATATTTTTGATCAACGTCCACCATTGATCAGCTTCACCCTCCATATGTTAAGCTTCTAGGAGATCCTTCTCTTGTCAATATCATTGAAGGATGGAGAAGATCATTTCAATGGAGTTGATCCATTGTTCAGAGATCATGGGATCAGATGATCCACTAAAAGTAGGAGGCCTTTTTCTCACGAAGCTTTCGATAGCAACTTGTTCGTCCTTAGGGGGGGTTGAACGTTTTTCTTGACCCGTGATTCTATTCAAAACATGAGTTAGTTGAGAGAGAAGCATTGAAAATTTCACAATTCCTGCTCCCATTGGATTGGGCATGTCATTAGTACAATCATCACACTGAGCTTCTCAACGGTTTTTAGCCCGAGTCATCCTATTACCGGCCATTGGCTTGAATAAAAGGAATGTTAGGGGTAACACATAAAGTGTAATCCAAATAAAAAAGTTGATGACTTATACATAAACATTTATTTCATTAATCAAGAGTCTATAGACTTCAATCTAGGATTTTCATGATCTAATTTCTAACAAATTTTTGTAGGGGAATTTTTTTATTCCCTTAAATAGGGTTTATACTAAGCTTGTGAATTTATCAAAACATGTCCCTTGGGAGTGTCATAACCAAGAGTGAAGCAAAGCCCGTTTTTGTGCACCAGTTCCCGTTCGAGTCTATATCAAAGTGGTTTTTTCTGGTTTTACCCCTAGGATACATCTGTGCCAGAGCTGCCTCTACCTGCTCGTATCCAGACAGAGATATATTTGTTTGATAAACTACTTACTCAGTACTTACCAAAACATAGGGATGTTTTTATTATACTTAGTCTTCTATTTAAGGAATTACTAGGGATTTCTAATCCCAAAAATAATCTAAACCTATCCTCTGATACCAACTATGAAAACCCTTCTTTTATTACAGACTTAAACATGATTTATTACATAAAACATCACTTGATACAACAAAAAAGATCGAGAGGTTTAGTGTATTTGGGGATTAGGATCATTAGATAAAAACTATAAACATGAAATACAACATCTTTATTGAAAAAATCCTTTACATGAACACTACATTCTCTCGTACATAGCATTGCATGGGATAACCTGAGGACATGCATATGAAAAGGGTGATCTATAAAGCCTAGTAAGGGAACACACATGGAATAAAATGAGGAGTACGATACATGTTAGACAATAGGAATATCAATAGATCACAAGAGAAACATGAACATAAAGGCATGATAAATAATGATAATAATAACATGGAAATGTTGCAACAACACTTAACATGGAATTTGCATGAGCCAAGGCTCATTTCCCATAGAGCATGAGTAAATCCCCATTGCACATGAAGCACGAGTAAACCCATGTTGCACTTGAATTAGCATGAGTCAACACTCATTTCACATGATGTATCATTATACTATACATTACCCAATGCATTGGAGCACTATAAGGGCGCACCCTTCTTAAACATTTCATATAAAGCATAAGTGTGCCAAATAGATCATAAAACATGGATTCATAAAACATAATAATTTATTCAATTTTAAAGGAATGATGAATTCCTAAATGAAACTTTTTAATCAATAAGTAAATGTGCATAAAGGTGAATACACTTGATGAAGAAATGGGCATGGTATCCACTACACAATGGCATTTGCTTAGAAAATCGGTGCGATTTCGGCAGCGTAACAGCATGACATAAGAATTCATAAAAATGGTTGATGAGAGAGAAAGGGGTTCCTCATAATATTTACAAATAATGGAATGTAAGGAGGTCATATAGATACATGTCCCAATAATTTTAATGGAATTCAGATTCATGATTCAAAAGTATTTCTTGAATGTAAAAGAAGAGAGAGAAGTTCCTTTCGGAATTTCGGAATATTAACGGGTGTACATGGGAGGCATTTAATGAGAGATAAAGGGGTCTCCCATAATTAAATAAATAATAGGGTAGTATGGGGAAGGTGAAAAACCATACCCCAACATTCATAACTGAAATCAAAATTCCAATACAACTTAATGAAATTTGACAAATAGGAGAAAATAAGAAAAACCCCTTACTTGGAAGTGTGCTTCCAAAGTCTAGAGAGAGTCTTGTCAGAGGCTTCTTGGGAGCTTGGAGAACCTTGGTATGATTTTAGGGAGAGTTGGGTAGAGGTTGTACGAACTACAAAGGTTTTGAGTGAGGAGGAAGTGGGAGCTTGGGTGGGTTTATATAGGGAAGGTAAGGGAATTCATTATTATTTAGGTTTCGGACCCATTATATTAAATTAATCCAAACCAAAACCATCCCACGGTTTTTGCCCATGATTTTTGGAAAAGGGAAGAGGAAAAAAATATTTTATAAGGCCAAGGTCCGAACGTCTTAAAATATTAGTGTTGCTTATGTGGAGGTGAGTCACACTCCCCTATAAATTAATTTAAAAAGACAAGGTGTTTAATAAGTCTTGAGGGGTCCATTAATGCTTTGAAAAGTAAGCCAAAAAAACCCAAAATCACATTATTTAAATGGTTATACTTATATTGGCCAAAGATAAAGATCATAGTATTTTATTACATCACTATTGGGTCATTATGATGTCATAAAACTCATTATATGTTTAAAGGGTATTAAATTTTTACCCAAAAATTTAGCTGTCTCAGAAAATTATGAAAAATTCACCGTTGGATAATTTGGACGTCCTGATTCAAGAAATAACATTTATTTTATCTAAATAATTTTATAAATATGTTAATTTTCACTTTTAAAATAAAAACTGACATTTATAAAATATTCACGGGTTTTGACAGAAATGGCTTTTAAATCTTAATAAAAATTATAACTGCATTCATAAATTTATAAGATCATTTATAGTTAATAAAAATTAATTTAATAATAATATTATTATTTTATTAAAATAGTATTTAATTCAAATATCCATTAATTTAATAAAATATATTTCTAAAATAAATAATAACTAAAAACACCATTTGTACTTTAAAAACAATTTACAATGTATCAAAAATGACTAGAAGTTATATTCATTATTATATACAAAAATAATTTACATGAACATAGTACTACTTATTTGTTCCATAACTCCTTAAAAGAGCCGCATAAGACCTAAGGGTAAGGTATGTGATTGTGAAAGACTCTTGGGGAGTCTCGAATAACATCGCTCGAGTGGTAATTTTGATCAACTTCCACTTTTCCTGTAGACAGTCACGTTCGAGCTTGACATGATGAAGCTCAGCTTGGGCTTGGTCAATGGAGAAGCCCAAATACACCACCTCTTTTCCGAGCTCCGAAAAATGGGCTTCATATGGGGAAATTCTACTAGATGAGGCCATCACTTCCATTGTCTGAGTAAATTGGATTTGTTAACATCCTATATTTATACTAATCATGTAATCACTGTTCAATGGCTATATTAGCAATAGTCAATATTCATAACAAAAAACCTAGGAAGTTGAGAATTTATTAAAACATAAAGTGACATTTAATTAGATCAAGAGGGATTTCCATTAATGAAACTTTGGGTCGTTACATTATGAATAATAAATTTATGGCTGGGTGTTGAAAATATGGAAGTATGTTATGAAACTGAAGGAATGACTTTGATAGAATTAAGGATATGAAAAAAATTGTGGAAGGGATTTATAGTCAGAGAATAGTATTATCACTTCAATGGGTGAATAATTTTGATAGTAATGTATTGCTTAAGTGAACATATATGAGTAATATTATATAAATAAAAATGACTATAATAATTGACGAGAATGAATTGAATTGTGGAGGTATAGAATCAAAGATTGAATTTTTTAGTATTTTATATACAAAAACGTATTATGGGATGATATTAATATAAAAACCCATAAAATTTATAAAAACTATTTCATGAAATATTATATAATGACCCAAATAATACAATACACAATTATAAAATGGTCTAGAGTCTTTATGTTATAAGATACATTACATAATAACTATTAACTAAGAAAGAATAATATATTCATAAACTCTATTGAATTGGTGTTAATATTACAACGCTCTTCTAATACTACATATGATAACCTGGGAATGTAAATATTAATGGGTTTACCGATAAATCCAAATAATTTATTAATAAAATAATAACATTTTGATTGTAATAAATATTATTTTGGAGCGATATGAATGTGAAATAAACTGGGTGACAATCATAAACATGAAAAATCTAAGAATGATATAAATGATAACATCATGATGAAATAATAATGATGAAACAACATAAAACATGACATTGTATTAATATGTAAGGGATAATCTTCAAGATATCACAATATTTTATGTGCATGGAAACCACTAATGAAAAAAACATGTTATCTGATGATATGAAATCATCACGTTATGCTTTATATATTTATATAATTTGGGTCCAACCCATCTCATTCACAACTTTTACATACATTTGTGGTTTGTATAGATCATACAAAATTTAAATACGTTTCATTGTATTTAATATCATTATTATGGAGTGTGTGGTAAAATAATGTATGAACCAAATAAATGATGGATGTGTATATCTGTGTTAAATCCATTTATTTGAAATGATTATGGGTATTCAATTGATAAATGTATTGTAATGAAAATCACAATATAATTGTGACATCATAAAGTATGTACATCAAGATTCATGTAAGGGTTTAATGAAAGATAATGGTGGTCTAAAATTCATTATAAAACATAAGGATGGTATAATGGATATTTAAAAACACATTCCAACATAAAGACATTGAATCCAATTGGCATGAAAAAATGCATGTTCTTTTAAAAATATTATAAAGAGAGAATCCATTACATCATCATTGTAATGGATTACGAAATGGTCCTAACGGGAGCGGGTAAATAATATCATAATATTATTATAGAAATTGGTCATTATTGTTATGTATATAATATTATGAAAACATGATCAATTGATATTAAAAATAATAATTATAAAAAAGGTTTTGAATAGAAACAAAGGGGAGATAGAGATCTATTTCTTTGACAGGGAACTTATAAAATAATGGGAGTTAATTATTAAAATCATGGAAATACATGGATGATATTTAAGTAGGTAAATATAGTGAAACCTAATGAACAGTGAGTTTTTATTAAGGAGTATTGTGTGGTTCAATTGGTAAATATTGAAAAAGATATGAGATTTATTTATTAATTTCATAACATAGGTTTTGGAATTTATGAAAAAATAATAAAAATGGAAAGACATATCTTTTTTTCCAATTGTTTCTAAAAATGGGGAGTGGTTTCCAACATTTTATGTGTAATGTAACAAATAAATTTTAAAAAATGAAATTTGATATGTCATAGTCAATCATATTCATAAGGAATTCATTTTAAGACATAAAATATAATATTGTTTTTGGAAGATTCATTTAATGATTATCAAATAATCCAAAAAACATAAGGACAAATTTCTTAAAATTTGGAAAAAATATATTTGGTGGACGATTCATTTTATGAAATTTATTAAATTAATTTTTTGTTTATTTATGTCACAATATATAACATATATTTATACAAAATTTAGATTCTACCCAAATAATTAAATATTTCCAAAAATTATGAAAATAATACCATTGTATAATAAAAAATAATGATTTTAAAAATATTTTTTATTTTATTAATACAATTTATAGGACATGAAATTTTTAGTTTTAATTAAAATAATAATTTTCTAAAGATAAATCGGTTTTTAAGAATCTATCACCATTTTATCCATTATAAAATTACATTAGACCTCATTAAATTATTTTATCATTTATATATAAATAATTACTATTTCATAATAATATTATATTAAAATAAAATTTATGTTTAAATTTATTGAATTTATGATAATAGTTTATTAATTGAGATTATATATTTTCTAAAAATACAAATTATGATTTAATTATATTAAAATATAATTTCACTCAATCTCATTACATTTTCATATGTGAATTAACAATAAAAGGTGATAAATATAATCATTATTTAATTAAAAAATAAAATATAAAAATTTATATTTCTTGGTTCTTAATACGTAATGGCTTACTACAACATGTCATACCCTTCGGGTAAGTTGTGTGTTCTTGGTGCTTTCATGGTGTGGTACATCGTAAATAGTCCATGTCATTGACTTTATATTGTAGAACATATCTTCTTAATATTATAACTTTAGAATACGGTATTTAATCTCACCTTGTTATTGGACCAGTTAAAATCCCAATGCTTCCATTTCCATCAGAAGAATCAATAAATGAGCTTCATATGCTATAATCCTACTTTTTGAAGAAACATTTTCTTTCTCCTATTTCTATTAAACATTATCCTTAACCAATATATAAACTGATTTTAGGAGTCATTTTAAAATACCTCTATTATTAATGTATAATATGATTAATAATATTTTAATTCTGGCAATAAAGATTTTATAATGGTCCAAAATAACTTATGTAATAAATGTGTTTTTTATGACTATATTAATTAATAAATTAATCACATAAAAAGGTAATATAATTTGAAAAATATTGGGTAATTACATTATTTCCCAATTAATAATGATTTCCCTTATATTTTCATTTTATACACTAAAACAGATGGGTTACTTAAGTTTCATCACCTCTTATAGCTAACATGATGCTTTAAAAAATTTATGGTTCAACCACATTACATTTACAATGAGACTTTTATTTATTCATTGAACATTATCTCCATTATATTAGTTCTTCATCAGCTTCTCCTCATATTAATGATCATTATCCAAGGGTTACACCTCTATAAACATTACATTTAATATATTTGATATGTACTTCCTCAAGAGGGATACATAGAACAAATCATATAATTGAGATATGTTACGTGTGAGTTCTATTTGTTATGCCATTGCTCCAATGAGATTATTAATTTCATTGGGATGACATATCATAGACTAAGATTCCCCTTTACTACAAAACAAATGAATTTATACTTTGGAGATATAGGAATGAACATTATATCTCAAACCTGAAACTCTAGGTTCATTATATTAATTTATATTTATCAAATTTGATGACATTTCTTGAGTTTCATAGAAAGGTTAATGGTTTAGATCTAATCAACCATCTTTTGGATAATAGTGAGTCCCATTAGATTATATTTTCAAACAGCATCTTACCAAATAGTAGTCCGACACATATTCCTTTTAAGAATCACATATGGTTCCATTTGAATTGTATAATGCAATCTATTGTTATTTGATAATAACTCATTTAGTGGAATGTGATGATCCCTAAATCCTTAGAAATAAATTGAACCTGTTTTAAATTTATAATCAATATAATACATGGTTCTATTTGATTTATAATTCATTTGAGGGTGATAAAATTTAATGTAACTAAACTCTATATCCAACACATACTAATGTACTCTCAAGAATATATAGTTAAACATAAGATATAGATTAAATAAAACATTGAGTGATACTCAATGAATAATTATCACCTCTATCATGTATATAAAGGTGAGTTGGTCAATAAATAATTCATCCTTAATAGTAATGAAATATGATAAATAATTAAGGTTATCAGATATGACCAAGAAATTATTATTCCCTTTAGATGTCCTACAGAGTCCTATAATAAAATTCATAGTATTGTTTTAACAATTATATACTGCTATGGGATGTGGTTTCTTTATACCCATAATTAAATGGAATCAAGCCATAAATTATTTTCCTACCAAGAATATAGAAACAAATTATACAATATACCACTTCATTTTATCCCCCCATAAGTTGTTCTTTAGAACTCATTACATCTTTGTTCTTATTGGAAGAATGGAGAGGGTTGGCCTATGTGAATCATCCAAAATTCATATATTTACATACTGTTTTAATGGGTCATACTTTTGGGTTCCAATACTTATAAATATATATATATATATGGGTAACTCTAGAATATCCCAAAACATTATCTATAGCTCGACCTCATATTAATCGACCTTGACGATACTCTCAAGAATATATGTTTTTGTAATTGATGAAGAATGATATGATGAATATCTGTTAATTATTCCCATGTTTATCCATTTTAGCTCCATTAATATTTGATCCCTTTTAATCCACTCTAATGATTGGGTTACTGTATACATTCTAATTGGAGAATCTCACACTTGGAATGCATTATCACGATTGTAATTGATTGAAAATACATTATCAATGATCATATATAACCTCCATCATTGGTTCATACCGAGGTCATTTTTTGTGAATATATACTTGAGAATTTTGTGATCTGTATATATGTCACAATTTTACATATATATATAAGTAATATTGAAAAATATTTACAACAACGATCACAATAATAAATTCATGATAATTTACTGGGTAGTTATTCTAATCAATCATTACTTGTATAGGGTCCTAGTCTATAACTTTTAAATACTTCATGTGTACACAACACAAGCAATTTTTGGACACATCATGGTAGATCCCAAATAATTACTAACTAGTTGGTAATTTGAGCATGTGTTATGATATTAGCATCTTAATTATTTATTTAAATATATTATAATATTCATATACCAAGAAATGCATCACTCCCTTCTATGTTATTGTGGTTATTTGTCTTTACAATCATTAGATGTTTATAAAAAATTATTTATAGTACCTAGCTAGTCAAAGGAAACAACAGATCTCAATAAAAGATGTTAATCTATCCTGTTATTCAATTTATTCCATTTTTAAATGTTCCACAAATAACCTTTTAGACGTGATAACATGTCATGTGAATATTTATTTCCCCATACAAATATTACAATTACTATAATTCCCATATAAAAACTATGTTCATTGATTTTTATTAAGAATATAAAATTATTCTCATGTTCCTCCTTTATAATATATTATAAATGAATATAATCTATAATGAAAACCAGAAATTTATTAAGGTAATCTAAAAAAGAGACATTTCACTATGTCTATGGTGATTTATAGAGCATTAGTGGGTCTAAATGGAATTAGTACAACTCATAGTCTCAATACATTCTACAAAAATAAGCCTTGGGGATGAACACATTATTCAACATTCTAAAATAATAACCTAACTAAATATTTACCTTATAAAAGTAATAGGATACATTTATTTGATATTACAATTAATCGTTCAATGGAAAATGATAATTTTTTCAAACTTGATATATTTAATCTCAAGATAGTCAATGTAAATCTGCATTCACCCATCCTTCTACTTGATGAGGATGATTGGCTCACCCCATGGTGATGTACATGGAAATATAAAAACATTATCAATAATATATATCAATTTTTTTCATTAACATTTCACGTTCAATAGTTTCCATTCTATACAGAGTCATGTATTTAGGAAAACCTTTGGTAATATAATCAATTTAAAGCTGAACCACTTTTCCTGGATGAAGACCATAATATTCGTTGAGGAAAATATCCTCACATTCACATATAATGGGAATGTCAGTAAGGATGATATTTTCAATAGTCTCAATAATTTTTCCTAGTTTCACATTCCCTTATGTTTACAATAACCATGTTTGAGATAATGATACCATAGTTGATTCGTGGTATTCTTTTCATAGAGAGAAATTCAAAATATAGAGATAGTTTTATTTCATGAGGAAATTAATTTTTCACAACATAATGAAGACAATCCTATCATAGAATTGTATCAAATTCTACTAAAGGGTGTATCAAATGGTTCAATTGTAAATCCAAAAACTAAATGTGAATAAGGGAAAAATTATATTCATGGGATTATATTTTTTATCATGTTTTCACTTCCACTAATAGATCCACTTTTCTTTTATGTAGTAGTGTTTGAATATATTGATAAAAATTCATGTTATGAAAATATTCATATAAATAGAAGAAAATAGCTCATTAAAAATCCATGAATCTATAACTAGAATACCTATCACCACATCATTATTAGTATCCCCTTAGTTGTTGTTTGTTAATACTCTCTCCCTTACACTCTATGATATTGAGTTTATTGATGTTGATCATCATTGATTTCCCTCATATGAGTGGGATTTTTTATATAGTTTCATTTATTTTATTGTTGAAATAACGGAAAACATGTTGACTGTTGACTAGAGAAATATATTTTTCAATAACATTTGTGGGTTTCTCCCAATGGAAATCTCTCTCTATATTCCCTTCTTTCCCGAAAAAATGAATTTAACTATCCTCATCAATAAACATATGATATTATTATTGCCACACATTTTCCAAGTGGGATAATTTATTTTATAGCCACTATGACATTTATCAATCAAATATGTATCACTAAAATACATTATCTATTTTATATCACATGGTCCTTTAGATTCTCTAAACTACATTTAATCCTTGATGGAACATTGGATAATTTACAGACGGGTGTCAAATTCATGAATCACCAATTCCCTTTGTTGAATCAGCTTTATCAAAATAATGAAGTGATAAAAATATATTTTGGGATCAATGTAAAATAAATATGTGGATCCCAGAAGCCCTTAGAAGTTTGGATCTTATAATCAAATTGATTCATGATCAATTTGATTGAAAACAGTGCACTCATTATCCAAAGTTTTTGGATATTTCATGGATAAAATTTATCGAAACAATTATATAATTATTTCAACTCTGTCACATAAATCTCATACATAGGATTCAAAATTTTTATCAATTTCCCAAATTGATCGAATTATACAACTAAATGATAAAAAAAATAGTATTAAAAACTCTTTCATGGAGAATTTATGGATGGATATGATCTTTTCAGTTGAGTTGGTCCATTATTCAATGATTTATGGACCAAAAAATTCACTATAAATAAATGGACTTTATCACAAAAAGTTCTCAAGTGTAACATGACCTTCCATACGAGGATATATTTCCCCCAATGATTCTTGTTTATGTTTATTACATTATTGAGTTGAGTAAGTTTTAATAAGATTTTCCCAACCCATTATCATATTGGGTTGGGTAACTAATTATGCATTATACCATCACATTTATTGTTTCCCTGATTCTACTTATTTATAGTCATTGAAAAATACAATGGGAAAATGAGGATTGAAATTTTTTAAAAATTTATGAACATAAAATGGAAACCATAACCATTGATGGTATGACACAAAAAATTATATAAATCAAATAAACAATGTTTTAATTTATTACAACTATGTTTTCAAAGGACAATTTAATTTTATAAAATTGTATGATGATTTTGATTCCCTTGATAATTATTCATATCGACATTGTGAATTTACCAAGGATTATCCCCCATGGTTTTAAAACCATGATGTTAGAAAGGCCTCTTTTTCGAACATAGTAATGATTGATTCCAATCCTATTTAACCGTTTATAATGTTGTTACCCTTAAGCACAATTATGCTAAAACCACATCCACTAGTGGTATTCATATTGGGATTTTTTCATGGAACTAAATTAATCTATACAATACCATAATTTAGATATGATTTCCTATATTTGTTATTATCTTTGAGTCTTGAATCATGATTTCTAATTATAATCCCACCAAATAACAAGACTGTTATCTTATTCCAATTATTATACACCAAATATTTTATAAAAATTAATACATAAATTGTTTCATAATAATACAAATACTACAATACAAAATGACCAATGGCCTAGTATAGTTTGGTAATTATCTAAGTAACATAATAACATGAAACATGTATTAAATAATTACTTTTAAAACTCCCTATCATTATCTATAAATCCAAATGGGTGATTAGTACATGGGATAACAAGGGAATATACATAATAATGAGGATAGATATAAATCCCAATGGGTGATTAATAAAAATATAATATGAAATATGTAATATATGACAATAAATAGGAATATAAAGGTGACATAAAAATGGTTTGAATCATAAATATGAACATTGAATCGTGGTAAAAGATTATTACATAATTTAAATATAATAATGTGTAACAATATAAAACGTGATGTTATATACATAAGTAAATTCGTACTATAGTGAAATTATAGCATAATGTTTTTATGATAACCATTAATGCACAATACATGGTATAACATGAGATAAAAACATTACCAAATGCATCATAAGGATATATAATTTTAGTTCTAACTATCACTTTCCTATCATGTACATGAATTTGTGTGCCACATAGACAGAACTCTCCAATCAAATAAGAAGAACGTGTCACATAAATTGGCATCCCAAATTAGTTAATGATATTAATAGCTATGTGAGAACCTTTCAATTGAAATGGGTATGGATATTAAATAAAGAAATGATTGCCATGGAAAATCGAAGGACAATTCCTAAAGCATAACATTTGTAAAAAAGATTAATTAGAGGGTTTAATGAGAGTGAAATGTGGTATATTATTACTTATAAATAATATTGATAGAAAAATATAGTTAAAAAAATTACATAAAAAACAATTGGAAATAAAAATTCACAATTCATTGAATGTTCTCAAATAATGTGGAGATAGGGAGAATCTCTTAAATTATCATAATAATGTCATAGTATATGTTTATAAAATGAGGGGATAAATACAATATCACAATTATAAAATCATGTTTCTGGGAACATTATTGATATAAATAAAATAAATCATAATAAATTTTTATTAAATCGCTTAACTAGACAGATGTTGTTTGGATGGAATATAAGATCGAGTGACATCCCATACATTGAGCGGGAACTTATAAAATATTTGGATGATCTTCATAAGATCTTTTTATCAAATATTGAGAGATTTAGGGATGGATAATGATATGGTATATTATATCAATAGTTTTTTATTAAGGAGGTTTGCGTTGTTAGGTGGGAATTAAATTAAAAAATAGTGTATACTTCTTTATAAATTTCATAACATAGGTTTTATAATAAATATTATAATATAATAAAAATATATATATATCCTACCAATTGTTTTTTTCATGGTTTATAACAAATATGTGTTTTTTATAAACTATTACAATTACAAGAACCTAAAAAATTAAAATAATTCTATTGGTGATGTGGAAGTAAGTCATGTACATAATGAATTGATTTTAAAACCAAAAAATATAGTATTGGTTAGGGAGAATATATTAATGGATTTTAAAATTTATTAAATAGATATAAAAAATATAAAATTTAAAATCCTATATTTTCTTTTTGTATTATATATATATATAATTTATTACATCACTTTAGTGCTATTATGATGTAAAAATGAAAATAACGAATTTATAAAATAGTTAATTTTTTCCTTAAAAAATTATATATATAAAATTTATGAAATAGTCACCATGGGATAATTCCAATGATATTATTTCTAATATAATATTTATTTTATCAAAATAATTCCTTATATATGTGATTTTATTCATTAACAAAAAAAAGATATATAATAAAAAAAATTGTTTCTACCATACTAAAAACATTCTTCCACTTTTAAAAATTACATCATAATTAATTAAATGAAATTATAATTTTTATTCCACTTAAAAATTGTGTATAATAGTATTTTTTATAAAATAAAATTTATTTTAATTCTAGTGAAATTATAAAATATGTTTCATAATTGAGAGAATATATTTCCCAAAAGTAAAATTATGATTTCATCATATAGAAATATAATTTTATTAAAACACATTATATCATCCTTTATATAATTTTAACAAAAAAATTAAAATTTAATTTTTATTTCATTCAAATAATATATATATTAATATTTCTAGTTACAGGATAAATAAACACTTTTTTTGAAAAGTGCCTTCCCTGATGATAAGGTATGTCATGGATGTTTTTTATTGTGGTGGTTTGATGAATATTATTTGAGGATTGTTCTATAAAATTTAGAATACATTTCATAAATATTTTAAATCATGAAATAGTGGTTAAAAAATGTATTGATATTGAGTAAGGGAGAACAGAAGTGATGTAAAATCCCTTAAAAGTTCTGATAAATTGTCTTCAAAGTATATGATCCTACTGGTTGAGTTCATCACTTCATCAATCTATGAACATTTTAATATATTGTAACCTATAAAATATAATAATTATAATGGTCACTATAAAATCGATATTTTATCAAACCAAGTATATTTTATAACTATCCAACCCAATCAAAGAAGTTTATTTCTATTATATAATTATATTACATAATAAAAAATGTATTCAAAATGAAATTTCTTTTATAAATGATTGGTTCATTTTATTTAATGAGAGATGATGGTCATATCTAATATGAAGTGAATAATTTGGACAGTAATATTTTGAATATTTACCCAAGGAATAAAATCATTAGGGAATCTGGAGGGCTAACAACTAAAAAACTACATGAATCGAAAGGAGAAGAAGGTCATACATTTCCTTCCAAAGTGTATTTCTAATGATTTAGAGGATTAACTCAAAAAATAAAAACTAATTAATAGAAATTTAGATATATATAGATAAGGTAAATTAATGGTAAATTTCTTTGTTCTGGAGAGGAATGAGATATTGGGTGTGATTAAGAAACATTTATCTTTGAAAAGGATATTTTTTTCTTCGAAAATTATACTAGTTGGTTTGGTGAGTTTTGTAAACTAGGATGGTAAATTTTGATGAAACATTTTGGTGTTGAATAATAACCAATAAAATTTATTCTAGAATTAATATGTATAAAATTTAATTATTAAAATTCAACACATGTTTGATTACAAAATTTAACATTAATTATTCTTGAATAAATATTATCCATTGTAATATTTTTATTCCTAAAAAATAAGATCAATCCTTATAAAAAAATTTAAATCATGAATATGAATTACTCATCTAGTTATAATTATTCAATTTATAAAAAAATGGTAATTATATATTAAATAAAACAAATAATTTGTGGAAAAACAACTTCTATTGAAAATAATGATTTTATTATTATGAACTATTAATCATTTTTAACATCAATTTCCAATTAGTTTTCACTTTTTGAATGTAATTTTAAACAAAAAATTGGTGTTATTATTTAAAATATAAAAATTTAAATTTTTTTAGAAAACAGTATAATGTTTATAAAAAATATACACAACTATAAGTGAATCACACAAAATAATGAATCTTTTATGTAGAATTTTTTTATCTTTCCTAGTAAAAACTATTAGATAAATTTTTACTTATTGTCTTGTATTTTTTGTGTAAAATATTATATAAAATTATTATTTTATAATAAAATAATAAAATAAATGGTATTTAAAAAATAATATTTTACGCAAATTGTATTGTACACATAAAATTATGTACTAGTAATTTATCTATATCACATGATGTTTAATAATGAATTAGGAATATTTTATTTATATAAATTTTTATAAAATGTTACACAAATTTTACCCTAAAAATATTTTTAATAAATTACAATGGATATATTATTTTAACTAAAATGTTTCATTTAATTTTATTATTTGGGGGTTATTGTTGAAAAAACTACAAAATAAATTATATTCATTTAAAATAAAAAAATAGATAAATAAATGGTAAATGTTTGTATAATAAAATTCTCCCTATATAAAAATCAACATGATAAATATATATCATTATTTGAAATTAATTTTGATATCATTCCTTTATCACTTCATCATGCTTCCTGGGTCTATACAAAATTTTGAGATATTTGAATAGAAATATCATGTATCGGGGTTTCTTATTCTTCAATGATTGTTTTATTTCATCATGAATCTTGGATAGTTATTATTTAAATGGAAATTAAGTTCAAATTATAGATTATTAATTTAATGTATATGAATTAGGTTTAATATGTAATTTAGTACCATGGAAATTTTGATGATGTCGCAGAAATTTGAAATATTTGGAGGTAGTTCGAGCCATTATAAAACTACTTCAACAAACCACATAATCCAAAAGGTATAAATATAACATGTACAAAACTTTACTGTCATCCCATATATCATGGATTCATTCCATTTTGATAGTTTTATAAATAAATTATCTCAATAAGGAATATCATGTTCATCCTTCGATTGAAAACATATCTCTTTTTATGACACTCAGTATCACTTAAAGGTATCATGATTACAAATATATTCTCAATGGACTATTTACATGGTATATTCCTTATATTTTTACTTCTCCAACATCATAACATCTTATTAGAGTGATGCACATATTTCTATGATGTTCCTAAAATTGATCCATTAAATAAATTATTATTACATATTACATTAATAAATTCCAAAAAGTGGAACGTTTTGGTCCCAAATACATTTTAAATCACATTCCTATGAAATTACATATCCCATAATGATTTAATAGTCCCCAAATACAATGACTCACTTTGAATAAGGTAGTTTGTTATTATTTTAACATTTTTATTTGTAAAATTTTGGAGTCTGCTTCCGAAAATATAAGTGAATCAATGATCATGGTCATAGGTAATGGTATATGATATGACATTATGTCTCACTACATCATTAATATATTATAATGTTATAATATCAATGGTAAATTATAATCATATATTGAATAAATATAAATACATGGTAAATGTATCAATGATTACACATATGTTGTTGTCACCGTATAATTATTTATGAAGACCAACAAAAAATACCATAATGGAGGTGTCCCACTAAAATAATATATTGGCATATGTTGAAACAATTACATATGAATATAATGTTATGCCCTCTTTTTTTCATACCAAACATCTATCAATATAAAATGAAGTATTATTTTTTTTATCCAACAAATTATTACTGTACATATCTTCATAGATGAATTTATTTATGAATGCATAAGGAATTAAGAATCCCGAAGACCATTAAAAATTTGTTTCATTAATTGTAATATATATAATATAAATATGATTTTTCTAAAACATTTTGCTACTTCTTTATCATGAATGAAATTTATAATCTTCCAATTTTTTATCACATATATCTTTTTTGTATCTGTTGGTCATCATATTGGGATTTATTGATACTCTCTAGTAATGAGGGTTGAGAAATCATTTGGGATAGTATTGATGATGTACATACCCAAAAAACTTATATTTCCATCTTTAAAATCTTATTTTACAATTTATTTCCTTAAATTCACATCCCTATATGAACTCAAAGGGTTTTTCTAGTGATTTCATTAAAGTCCATGTTATATTTACTAAGGTAATAATTAATTTAACATTCATAATCTTTTTTAAGATCCAACATCCTCAAAATAAGCTTGTAAATTACATATATATTAATATTTAGTACACACTGTATTTTTCTAGGTATATACCATACATATCCCTATGATGATAGACTATCCATGTTATTAATCAAAAAATAAACATGATGAATCTAAATCATGTGTTTCATAATTAGGATCTTGAAGATATATTTATTAAAACAGTTTAGTTTTCAAACTTTCATTCTATATTAAAACACATCCAAGTATTTCAATTATTCTAAAATATAAAATGAAAATAATTTACAATAAGAGGCTTATATTAGATCATTTTTTAAACCACGATATTTATTCAAATTCCCTAATATTTGTATAATTATTCAGATATTACGTAACATTTTTATATTATTATAAATCCATTATTTTTTTCTAAAACTTCAATATTATCCTTATAAACAAACGAAATAACCAATCACAATTACTGTAGTTTGATGATGTCAATCCTCTACTACCATAGTCTTATTTGGTTCTATACAGATTCCATAGAAAAATAAATTGTGCCCAGATAATTATACTTATTTAAAAAAGAAAATTTTAATGAATTTAATAAATATACCTTATTTGATAATAGTTTATATAAAACCCTTATTTTTACATCATATTCCACATTAATTTTAGAAAAAATCATTTATCATCAATAAAGACTACCTTAAATTTTTGGAGGTTTTCATTTTGGAATATATTCATCACATCTCTAAATATATCTAGAGTTTCAGTCAAACCATATATTATAAGAATAAACTCAGTCTCCATACCATGTTTTATTTTTTTGGGATATCCTATTTCTAATAACATAGAAGATGATAACTCAGTCGAAGGCAAATATTAACAAATAATTGAGCTCCATGAATCTAGTTGATTAAATAATCAACTCAAGGATGAGGGTATTTTCATAAACTACTATATTTTTGTGTTCGTTATAGTAAATGTATAAATTAATTTATTTTTATTTATTCTTTAAAAAATAGAATAGGTTCTCACAATGAAGACACACTTGGATTGATGAATCCATTTTGTAGAAGATCATTTAGATTATCCACCAATTCTTATAATTCCGTCATTTTTATTATATATGGTTTATTTGATACTAGATTGAATCCTAGTATTATTTTAATTAACAAATATTTATCTATTCTTGGAGAGATATATATAATTAATTATGAAATATATAATGGAACTCCATAATAATGGGAATTTTTTTACCTCTACTTTCTTCCAATTATTCAAAAAAAAAAAATCAATAAATAAGGATATATGATGTTGTTATTGGAAGATACCAGGTTGGGATATATCACCATTGAATATAAATTTTTGATTAATATAATTACAACTATAATTTCCATGTCTCTATAATTAATCATGTAATTTAGCTTTGAGAGCCATTCCATCCCTATTTTTATATCTTTTTCCACTATTAGAATCGCTACTAGAATATCTTTGATATTTTACTCGCCATATATTGTAGGGAATATATATATATCATTGATGCATTAGTAGAACACTAGTAGTTTAATTTTATATCTATACATCTAAAATATTACGGTATATATTATTTTTATTTCAAACATGATCGAAATAATGTAATTCATAGAATAGTAAAAAATCAAAATACAAAAAAAAAATTGGTTAAAAATGTATTAACATAACACCATATAATTTGGAGAAATGATTTTATCCATTACAATAAAAATAAAATATTCATAAACACATGGAATATTCATGGGTTTATAGCTGTATCCTTCTATCATTCTATAAATTTCACATAGATTTTCAAGGTGATTATTCTCACTATACATGAACTAATCCACTCCCGTATTATATTCCACTATATTTTCATTATTCATCTATGTTATAATATTTGGGATGTGAATTTCAAAGATTGTTTTTAGTGTTTTGTCCATCATTTCCAAATTTGTATCACCTCCCTCATCCTTGAATAAATTTCCATATGTTCATCATCACATATTTATTTCACACGTAATTTTGTAGTTTTTTCCATTTTAATGAAAAATATTGTTCCGAAATTTTTTGACGATCCTTATATTATAATAATTATGTTCAATAAAAAACTATTAATCTCCTATTTCAAATTTATTATTGAGAGATACCATCAAAATCAAACCATTAATACCAGAATATAGTATTATAAAATCATTCCAAAGATGGTTTCCAAGTCCACAGAAGAGGGTGTCAATCCACCCCTAAACAGAAAGGTTAATGGTTGAAGTGTATCCTGATTTCCTTGTAAAACTCATCTTGTAACCTCTCACTACCTGATTCTCCTTTTTCATAATCTCTTGTAACACTCTTTATATATTTCAATGAGTTTATGTAAAATGCATTCGTAAAAATATCATCATGGCCTCTTATCACTACATTGCATTATCTCCTTCATTTCGATTTGTGTTCATGATCAATTTACACACCATATTAGATTCAATTTATTATAGGTACACAACTACAAATAATGTATCTTTCATAAAAAAATATATCATAAAAAATATATTTTTATAGAATTGATCCATTGTTATGCAAATAATAGTTAATAAGACTATCTAAAAAAAGTGTTCATTACTTCATGAAGGATTAAATGGTTTGTAGTACACTCATTGGTGAAAAATGATCAGTAATGTTATTATTATTATTATTCATAATTTTTGATAGAATATATAATGTCATAATTAATTTTGATACCCCATATTATATTTTTTTTGGAATGGTCATTGTTCCATTTTCAATTTTATCCATTATAGTTACTTCTATTTTCCACACTTTTTAGGAATACAATTTAAATGAGAAAATAGATAATATAAAGAAGCACTATAACATTATTTTATTAAATAAGGTTTAATCCTAAATATTTTCTAATATTTAGTATCTATGATCATATATTTTAATCCCTTTTTATCTCTATATAGTCATAATTTCTTTTGATATACATAGTTTATTATTTTAAATAAAATGATACATTTTAACCTTAAACTATCCCTCGTTTGTATCAATCTAGGTGTAGATTCATAGTACTTTTCAACAGACTCTAAATTTAGGATTGATTCAATGCACATAGAATTATTTTCGTTTTGAATATACCTATGAGAATTTATTCCATATATTTATACACTATCTTGTATAAAGACATGGATCCATTTTTAGGGAACCATATAACCTATAATTAACTAAAATTAAATTATTTTTTCTAATACCTAAATTTATCCTGAGGGTTTTTACATAATTTTTCTTGTCCTATTATCCAAAAATAACTAATATGATTTAAAATATAATGACATGTATCTTCATTAATTGTTTTAAAATTAATTTCTTGATATAATTATTGTGTTTATCATTTATTCAGACCATATTTGTATTTTTTCGTAGATTATAAGAACTTATTATATGACACATGTGGGTAAAAAAATAAAACAGAAATAAATATTCATAGTCATAAAAAACATCTTTATTATCTCATCATAGATTACATCACTAAGATATATTTATTAGGTACATTAATCAAAAGAAAGGGGTGTGAATAAATATCAGTAAAGGATAAAAAACTAAAATATATTATAAATGGGCATCATGGGTAAAGAAAAAGGCATAAAAATATTAGAACATAATGAATATAGGAATAATATGATATAATAAATAGACCATTTCAACAAGATCTATTACATTATCAAAAATACATGAGGCAAGGCTTGTAAATGTGGCTATGACACATATATGAGACCTTCATAATCATATCAATTAAGATCATCACTAAGGTCCTATAAATGAATATTATTAGTGTTATTATACAATGATTCCTAAAACATTAACAACATATGCATCGTAGGTTTCATTAAAATTCATCTCTATATATTAATTCATTACCCAATGAATTTGAGTGTTATCCGGATACAGTATTCATATTTTTTCATATTGTTCCCCACATCAATCATACAAATTTAGAAAATATGTAATCATGTCAATAAAATGATCAAAGAATTTATATTTCATACATGTAAGTCCCGAGTCTATTATTTATAATTATATATAAGTTAATACACATGAATTAAGATAGTATTGGGATTCATAATCTGGTGGTTTGGCATTGAAACCCAAAGAGTTAATTCAACTATAAAAACTCTATTAAAAATGGATTAGGGAAAGGGTATAATGAGAGGTAAGGGTAATGTAAATGCAATAGGGAATAATTTTTATATTAATGAAATTATTATGAACACGTGTATTCTTAATAATATGTATATTAAATGTGTTTTGACAAAGGGAGGGATTGAATTAAAAATAGGGGATAGAATAAATGAGTGATTTTGGAAACATAATGGCTATAAAAGTTATTAAAGAATGTGTAAAATTAGAGATAAGGATATTCACCCTTAAATATTTCATTAATTGAAATGTAAGGTAATCATTATGAACACATGGAATAATAATCATATGAAAAACAAAGCGGTTACCATAAAAGAAGAAAAATAATCAAAACGATGAGGTACCGAACTCTTACCTAGATATATCGATTTATAATGGTTATTGTGACTACATATAACATTAATATGTCTTTGGGAGATATTTTTAGTTGGATATGTAAGGAAAATTCATAATAAATTCATTTTTGGTGGTGAGGAATGTGAAATGGGAGGGAGTGGGATTCTTTTATAGATGATAATGAGTTGTTTTTCATGGAAACTAATGTCATGTGAGGGGTAGGTGTGTTATCACATGTTGGTTAGGTGGTATTAGTGAGAGGGTCAATTAGGTGGGGATATTTTTTTGAAATATTTATTCATTGATTCCCTACACCAGATAATTATAAAGCTTACAAGGAAGGAATACTTGAATATGAGTACTATTTTACCCATAAAAGTAGATGAAGGAGAAGCTAGTTTTGACATATATATTATGAGTGAATTTAAGAGTATCGTGATCACATAACCTTTATAATGTATTTCTAATAACTCATGAGTAGCACATTACCTATGAAGGGTCCCATAGAACACCTTTTTTACATGACTCTCTTGTATTTTGAAGAAACTCTGGACACCCATAGAGTTTGTAGCAGAAGCTAGATAATCTCCCTCAACAGAGAGGGGATTCCATTGGAAAATTCCAGATTTACCCATCAGAAAATATTTTTAGAATACAGTGGGAATATATTTAAAGACGGAGTCCCCCTATAGCTACAAACATCATGTGATTTCCCACCATAGGGATGAATATTTTCCCCTAGAAATATCCATTCATCTACACATGACTCAAGAACCTTTTTAATATAAAATAAATGAAATACATTGGGAGGAGGAAGGAGATACTCATGGTCACAATAATACAAAAAATTACCATGGAAATCAAAAATACATCACGATACTTGTGAATTAATACCTCTTATAATAGTGAAAAACCTTTAGTATGACAGCCTCACCTTTTAGAAGACCTAACATATGTCTAGGAAACACCACTCAGACCCTTTGGAAACTAAAGGACAAATAGACAGATTATTCCATGACATGGTACTCCACCACATATAACCTATATTTGTTTTGTGATGCATCAACAGAAAATAGATTAAATGTCCTTGACATTACATATGAGAATTCTAAAAATCCCAAACCTATATGAAAATTAAAAATGTGGTAAAAAGGGGAGGTTATAGAATCTATTTCAATCACTAATAGACAATAAACATTATATTATAGTCTTCCATATTGTCTCACAAGACACCATGACATGTCAACTATGTCCTGTAAACTATTTCAATAAGCCATCTCCACCGTGAAAATTTTCCCTATAAGGAATCGACCTCTCCTAAATGACCTTGGTCAAGTCCATGTAATAAAATGAATTTCCATAGACATTTACTCATGATGACTATGTCTAAATTAATGGAAAAAATATTAATAAAAGAAGAATTGTTAGAATAGACTCGTGATCATTGACAATCTAACAATGCACTCAGAATGAACCGAGACGAAGAATCATGAATTTCCTTGGTTGCATCCCCCTTCAATGACTGAACCCTAATATCACACAACATATACCCTGAAAATTTTATAATAATCATGGTTTATAGGCTAATTAGTTCCCCACCCTATCCACAAAAAATGTGTTCGACACCTGGCCCCTAGGCTCTAGTGTGCTATGACTAAAACATTCTTCTGAAAGTCTCCAATCTCATGAACATAATTTCTTCCATCAGGTAATATACTAGTGTACAACATAATTAATCATGAAACATACTTGACCCACATCATGGGATCATTAATATATCACATGAAGTACTTCTGGAAAGACATACTAAGAAGAAACCACATGTATTTCAGATCAAATGATAATCAATGAAACTGATGTGGAATAAAACTCGGGAATACGCAATACAAATTCTAGAATTAGGATTACAAGTGAATTACATATGAAAAAAATGTTCTATTCTCACCCCATATTCTATTAGAGATCCATACAATGAAACGCAAAAAACCATGAAATGTTTATTATGTCTTTCGACATTCCTTCTACATGTAATTTAAGACATGTGAGATCTTACAAACATATTTGAGTGAGCCAAAAGGTCCCCTAGGAACATTAATATGGTCTAAAAAACCCATATGAGTCTTCTATTAAGCCTCATGACATGCATAAAATACATATATTGACTCATATAACATCACCTACTCACATCACTCGTGCCTTATGGTTACATATGGGCATGTCAACTATGCTCTTGTGACATCCTCTAATAAATTCAACTGAGGATTGTAATGCCTTTCAGATATGCCTCCTATGTCATGAATGGCCCACTAAGGATGTTATCCAGGGAAAGTGATATACTTATATACATTTAATAAGGATCCTTGCAAGTCCCTCTATATCTTTAATCCAACTCTTCTGATTGAAACCGTGGAACAACAGTTTGATGATGTGATACCCCTGGAGAAGCCAGAAAAGTCATGCATTGGGTACCAGGATATACCATTTAGATAATGTGATGTAATCTTAGATAGTCAATTGGCCATTGAAACAACATATAGTTAGGTAGGATAGGTTACCCAGGCATCCAAAAACGCGATACGATTATTTTTCCTCGATTTATATTCTTCTATTAATCAAATTACATCCGAGATTAATCCCAAACAATACGGATGACTCCTTATGTAACACTAATATAATTATAACTATGATGACACTTATTCTTACCCTATCCCTGAAACAATGGACTCATCTCTCTAATATTTTAGGTCAATATTTATTATCCATGGAAATACTAGAATCTATGTCTCTCCTTTTATGTACTAAAATTGATTACTTGCTATCACCTATTTCCAAAAATGGAAAATTATCAAATGGGATTAGAGAGTATCAATGGTAAAAACATCTTCACTATAAACTTAAACAATGGTAAGCTAATACTTAATGTGTAAGCCTGATAGATATTACTATGATAACTCTGATTCTTATAATAACCAAAACATGTATGATTCCTTCTTATGGCCTAGGATCAAATTAAAACCCCTTTCAATGTATGTCCACTAATGAAATTGGCATCTCAACCAATGGGGACCAATTATTCACATGAGATGACAACACCATTTCATCCATTAGTAGAATATGAAATCAATTTAACTATGAAAACTCTTATTATTTTCATAACTAGGATATATATTATGTATCTTTGATGTATGAGATATATAATAAAACATCTCTCGGCAGTCCTGGAATATACGTCCCATATAATTGGAAATGAAAAATTATATTTTTCTTTCATTTATTCCCAGAACAAGAACATATCACATGGGATTATAGAAATGAAATAATAATTAAATATACAAATTAACACACTATAATTAGAAAGGGATATTGCATTATATTAGAATCAAAAAAAATAAACTATAATAAGTCTGATTCTCACTATACTCATGATAAGTATGGTATTTATCTAGGATTGGATCTGGAATACATAGTGTTATAGATAACAAATAAAATGCCTTTATTGAGGTTGTTAAAGTATAAAGGTCAAATGAACACTATTGGTTCTACGTCCTGAATTAACTATGAATCATTGGATTCTTTATAATTTCTCAATCCCCTCACCAGAATATTTACTGCCTCTGTTCATGGAAATAAATTCTAAAGAAATTAGTTGTATGTATTCTATATATAAACATCCTCCCATTATCATAAAATGATAGAAAACCTAACATACATATAGATGGATTCAATAAATATATCACAATACTTTACATATGAAATAGAAGAAATTTGGGGGCATTTTGTTAGTGCAACTGGCCATGTTTTGATATTTGGAGGTCATTTACAATCATATCATAAATCTATATGAGATTCCAAGTGTTGGTAAAAATTCCCCAGAAAATGGTGTCAGGAGCCCGATCTCACATCCTCTCAACCAATGATAGTACCTTGGAGTCACTGGGCCTGAAAAACCAAAAGACCACCAGCCTATGGAACACAGTTTTTTACCCATCTACGCATAGGGGAACCCTTTGGGGATTCTAGGAATTATGAAAATAGTATCCCAAAATTCATGATTATTCATAATACATTCCCCCAAAATCAACAATCCAGTAAAAACAATTCTGTGCCCTTTAAATCTCTTAAAAAATTCAATAATCGGGATCCCAAACTGAATCTCATAAATTACAGGAAATCAATTAATATCCATTGGTTTATTTTGATTTCACCCCTTATGAAAACATGATTGACAAGACCAGTGTGAATCTATAACTAGATATTTTTTTAAACCATATAAAAATAAATAAGCAATTATGACATGATTTTATAGAAGATTCACTATAACCAGGTCTTTCTTAAGACCATTCTCATTTTGACATGTCCAAATAAGTTTAATGGTCGAATATGGAATATAATGAAAATAATTTTTACCATTCATATCTAATTGAGAAAATTATTCTATAGATACTGTACTACATGGTGACCATGTTCCTTTATGAGTTCATGACTATTGATATAAACAATATCACATTTCATTATAGGTTTTTCATATTCGAGAGTTCACTCTTGTAAATTATTTACGGTCACAACCCCCACATGTTGAAAAGTTATTTCACCATCTCAACAGCTCCAACAAAAGGTGAGAAAAATAATGGTTTAGGATTACCACTAACACAGTTTGATGCCAACCATGAATTCATGCATTGATGTTCTCAATGAATGACGATCCAGGAGTATGCATCGCCTAGTAATGGCTGCTGGTAATCCACTAGACCTTGTTTCTATGACTAAAAAATTTGTTAGTTTATCCATGTTGTTTGAAAACATCCACCATCCATGTCTAAGGATGGAGTATTGGGGAAAAAATATCTCCCATCTATTATGTTGTAATGAAGGATGAAAATTGTCAATCTCCATCACCAAAACCATCCCTATAGTACCTATCAGTTTCCTGATGAATGTATCATTAAATAATAACCTTCCACTAATGCCCACGTATATGAAACAATAACGACTCATAAAATTAAGAAGGAACTATATATCCAGGTGATGCCTCATATCCCCACTTCTATTAATGAGCCATTCTAGCATATTTCATCATGAACTACCAATAATTCTCATATCCATGACCTCTCTAGAATATTTTCTGTCCATTTTCTTGAAGAAATCACAGAGGAGGTTCATATTATGTTACTAACGCATGAATCCCATTGGAATATTTTTATGTAACAAGAGGAAATAAGTTGGTTCAGATTCCCACTTCAATCGATGATATTTAGAAGTGTCTAATAGAGATGTAAAATGAGCAGGATTATATCACAACATATATTTTTCTAAAATTAAAATATATTTT
The DNA here is from genome assembly GCA_963277665.1 of Viscum album. Lineage (NCBI taxonomy): Eukaryota > Viridiplantae > Streptophyta > Magnoliopsida > Santalales > Viscaceae > Viscum > Viscum album. The sequence goes on along the minus strand of OY728152.1, from coordinate 857,440,218 downwards.
TGAAATTGCTGAAGAACATTACAGGTGTAAATCGACACTATTACAGAAATGATACGTGCACATATTCATATCTATTCAACAAGAGATGCTTAACAATACAATAATTTTGATAAACTTTGTAAAGGAGAAAGTATATATTATTTCTCCCACAAATGAGTATTATCAACATATTATAGTAAAGGTCATGGAATTTGACCAGGCTCCAATTTCTGTTCCAATCGAGGATCACCCGATGAGAGAACCATGTGCCTCCGGACATGGAAACATTATTATCAGATGAGTCTGATGGAATATTCCAATGGCCCGAGATCAGGCATATAACCCTTGTTTTGGTTGGGGATCACCTTGTGAGAGGTGTATATGACTCCATACATTCTAATATCCATGAGAATGAGTTTTAGTGGCATACAGTAAAGGCCAAATATTAGACATATATCACCATTCTGGATATGGATATATAGGTGAGAAAGATACATGCCTTGGGAAATCCTTATATTCAGGTCAGTGTACATGTATTGAACATTATAATAGATCACAGAATCTTGGAACATATTCCTACTTCCTCTGATGAACAACTGTGAGAACATCATTCTGATGAAATATAAGTGGATTCTCATGACCCATCTCCCATTATAGAGGTATGGAAACATATTTTATTGGGAAATTCATATTCAAACTATGCTCTTGTTTGTGATCCAAATGGGGCTCACCGAGTGAGAGCAACATGTTCCATAGGGAAGACTCATATTCCATATATAAAATACCATTCAAATATCCAATAATATCAGGATCTGGGTCATACAGACATCATTAATGATGCTCACCATGTGGGAATGGAACACTCCACTTGGTAGGATCACATTCTGTTAAATAACGAGGGAACATAATATCATTATCTAGACGCTTCTCAGAATAAGGTGTATAAACCTAAAATAACAGATGATTATAACAATGTTTTGGAAACCATAATATGGTAGGATCATATCTCTACAAAAATTTTATAGGAAGGTTGTCATCTTCCAACCACAATGCAGAACGTGGCCTATATTTTTAAAATTCCCAGTTCCAATTTCCTAATGTTCATTTGAGTCACATTATCAACAAGACAAGTCTTTGTTTTCTATTATTTCAAAGAGGATGTATAAGGAATTCATTACCATGATTTCCCTCCTCATGGTATTATGGAGATGGATCATAAGGACTCTACTCCTAACATACAATATTTTAAATCTACCCACAATAAAATCTCTAATGTATAATGAAATATTCCATTTCCTAGAGATCATTGTATAGATAACTATCCCAAACACTAACACCATCGAATAGAGAGGTTCTTGAATCATTGAGGAAAATTGTATATGGTTCCACATCAACTGCCTGCAGCAATCCACTTCCATCAGCAAGAGACAATCAAAAACATCGTCAATGGTTTGACCAAATAGAGGGATGTTTGTATGATGAAAAAGAATACTAGATTGAAATATGGATTTTATTATTTGGAATCAACCTCCCCATCATGTTCTATACCCTCACCACTTCTACCATTGTTACCTAGATGAGATAGAAAAATATTTGATGGCTTATCTATAACAAAATATTTTGGCTACTATTAAATATTTGACGGATCAACATTTCCCTTATCCATTATATGAGGGTAACCATGAGGCCATATAGATTATTTTTTTGTTATAAAAACATGAATTTTATATCCTTGGCATTGGATCAAAGACCAGAAATGAATTGGGTAAATCTACAACATGCGTACCGTCGTTGCATAAAAACCCTACGGTAGCTGATATTTGATGCCCCTCCATGCATCCATATTGGTGGATGGAAAAAATATGGATAATTTCCCATTTCCACATCCTTAAAACAATAGATCCCCTTAGATTCTTCATCCTTTAATATTGTAGACTATAGAGAAATTAATGGACTGTGTAATGATCTAGAAAGATGGTCACTAAAATAGAATTCTCCTGATTCAATGGTGCTTAGACATCACCAATATAGAGAGAGGATATTGAACTATCACCCTACAAATAATTATAATGTATTTTAGACACGAAATCCAAATTTGAGATCATGCAGACAATATCCTAGACGAAATGGTTCTTATCATGGGATTGCATCTCACCCCTGTACCACTCATTAGCAATGGTGCAACATCAAATGAGATGAAATAGAAATTACCATATAATTTTCTATGAGAGAACCCAACTGATATGAATAAGTGAATATCTACCACCACTTGCACCCATTGTATCATCAATTCCAAAGAGTATTGGGGATATACCGGCATCAAATACTAGTGAACCTCAACCCATTGGCATAGGGGAATTTGAATCTCAATCATTGTCACTAGTTCCATCATCCTTTAAAAGGACCAAGTGGACATCAACAATTATTCCATATCATCCCATCCCGGTGGGACAGGGGAGTTTATATTATATTGTCAATCCTAGGAGTCATAAAATGCATTATTGAAGCCATTGGATCCTCAAAAATAGGTCCAATGAAAAAAAATTGCAACACAAAATGACTTCACTAGATAGGGATATATGTATTTTCATTAACATCATTACCATTGATTGAATTATTTTTCTCTAGGTTTGATGGTAATTGTATGTGGTATATATTCCATAATTCCATCTTATCACAAGTGAATCCTTTATTTGTCGAGGCTTGTTTTGAAATAACGATTATAAACTCGTATAATTTGATTGTTCCAAGGCCATGGTGGGAAAAAAATACAGGGAATATAGTCAGATCCTACAAGGGTAGTTAGTCAAAAAGGAACAATATATCCAAGGTTTTGAATAACAGATGAGGTGATGGTAGTGTTTATTTAATCTATTGAATTTAACATAATTAAATAAATTTGTTTACCCAATATGAATTGATTAATATGGTCATGATGAGCATGATAGAAATTTATTAAGATGAAAATGTTGTTTTTGATGACACGAAAAATGAACCCTATGGGGAGGGTGATTTGGATTCCCCAAATGAGGTTCCATACACCCGAAACCGAAAAAAGATTCAAAAAACAAGCACCTCCGAATAACATGTTTCCACCACAACAACAGATCATTACTAAGGGAAAGAGTGAAACAACATCCTGATAACCACCCATAATAATTTTTTTTCCTTCCATAGAGGAAGAAATTTCAAAAATTGAGAGTGAAATACAATCTCTCCAACAACATAACATGAAGCTACATAGGGGTAATATCCCCGTAGGCTTTTGTATTATTCCAGAGATGAATAACCTCCCTCCCATGGTAGATCATTAAATAATACTGGTATCCAATCATCATTCATGATCTATATCTAGGCATCCACTCTACATAAATGAGGATATTGAAAATGAACATAACATCCACTCATTGGAGGAATGGACTCTCCCTCACCAGGGAAACCATTCTTTATATGGATAAATTGAGAAACAATGTGATATAATGATGGAACCTCCACATCAACACCCTCCCACTACCTGTGGATTGTATACAACCCAAATTGTAGTCTCCCAATGTTTGTTAACACCATTGAGTGCCATGGTGCTCAGATGGAAGCCATGGAAGGGATAAGAGTACTTGTATAGTCTGAGAAGAAGTTATATCATGAATGGGTGGATGAAACTCCACCACCACCTACAAATTTTAACCATTCCTTCTCTAACATTGTTAGAGTTTGTGACTATTAACAACACCTTTCAAACTTCATATATCATTGCGGGAAGATGATTGGAACTCGATATCAGTGGGAGGAAAAAGATAATGTTTTTTACAAACCTTATTATAGAAAGCCTTGATCGAGTCCAGTAGCCTACCAGGGGGATCCAGTGAAGGATGGGAATTCTTTCATAATTGAATTCATTAAGAATTTATCTCCACACTATAGAAGACCAAAAATTTGACATAAAAACTACATTCAATGTGACAATGAGAGGGTATCAGATTTTATATCACGTTGGATGGGTTTAACCTATAACATGCAACATACCTCTCTCATAAGAGTAGATTTTAGATAATTGGGCCAGGAATCTCATGGATGTGTTTGAAACACCAATTATCATAAATAATTATCCAGGTGCATTTAATTATTTTATAGATATTTCGCTATATTTATAAGAGGATTTTAAATAATTCTAATCCAAATATAGATTCATTACCCTAGAAAATGGTAAAATGCATGGAATAGAAGAAGCTATAGAAGTCAATATCAATCCATCAACAATGTCCTTCCATGACACAAATATGGTGTGAACCACCAAACACCGCTGGTTGAGTGGTGGAAACAATAGATTCACCCTCATCCCAAATCACAGAAAAAAAATGGTTGCCTAATATTTGAGGAATAGATAAACCTGGAATACTCCATATAGACTGAACTAGTTCCCTATTATTTCATAACATCCATTGAAAATAATATTCCCATAATTCCTCAACCTTGGATGACTCACGATGTAAACCTCACCAATAGTAGGTAATAATTCCACTACTATAGAATTATGGGTCATAAAATACAATAATTCTTCATCTTCAATGTATTCCTTAAGGGAATGGTGGATTCTAGATAGGTAGTGTTAGATAACACCCTTGATCTGGGGGCCTACAAAACCACCATCTAGTGAGAAGAGGAATATGGTTGGAAAATAGTTCTATCAATGTATGTGAAAATGATTGGCAACATGATGACTCTTATAACAATTAACTAAGCTCAGTACACACTGAAATCACCGTTGCGTAGAACCAAAATAGTTAACACATTAAAAGGTGGCATCAAATGTTCCTCCCAATGGTGGACATGGCCATCGATGTATAAATAAATAGAATAGGGAGAATCTTATTCTCCCTCAATGCTTTCTCTGAGCATAGTAGATTTTTCCGTCAATATTCAAAATAGTGGCACTTTTTCATCGAATATAATTTTCATTAGATTAATACCTAATATATTTTTTGATCATAAATATACACTTATTAGACCCATTATCCAATTATTTGAATACACTTGATCATGTACATACCACACAAAAAATGGAATGTGAGGTTGTATGTGTGGGAACTGAAGATTCATGGGACAACTACAGTGTGGGCAAACAAAATATTCTTGGAATGGACCCCATTGATATTAAATATACAGCAAAAACTTGTGGGAAAGTGCCCCATCTTGACCTGAAGGGGAAAAAAGGTACATCAGAACCCTCCAATAATTGTCTACACACGACTATCTTGTGTGAAATCATAGTGGTGTTTCATCTTGATCAACCCTATAAATGGGGATTGATCGAACAACCTCTAGCATCAACAATAAATATTACATTTATTTTTTCATAATAACTATGTATGATTCTTTAAATATAGAACTATATAACCAGGAGTCACCATAAATCAGAAGTTGGTAACCATTGTAAAAGAAGTAATACATTATGTGATTGATGGTTATAGTTATATCCAACCTATCATTACTTGATACACTCCACCATTAAATTAAACCATGGGAGGATCTTTTTGAAGACCTCTAGGGGCCACAAAGAGTTTGAGACATAAGATTTCATAGAAGAGGACTACAAATTGGAGACCATTTCCACATTAATTAATGTCCCCATCTCATTCACTGACCAGGATTTATAAGAGGTCATCAAAGGAAACATCATAACAATATATATCTTGGGTAGGTTCAATAATGTCAATTTCCAAAGGGATCTGATAAATAATTGTTATGGGTAAAATGGCATCCATGTTCCGACTCTCTGACATTTGGGATATAGAAAAGAAGAATTACACCCCAAAAATATGAACATTGAAAGGTATGATAAGAATATGAATAAAACCCTTGTGAAGATAACACTAATATTTACATTTAGGGAGCACAAAAATGATGTTGTGTTGATAGTTATCTAGAAAGACACTAAATATAATGTACTAAATGAAAATATAGGGCTCCATAACTACATATAGAAGCTTTAAATATTCCATCAGTGTATGAACTTCCTCATCAATGGAAATGTCATCATACTAGATGGTTGAGGTGCTCCCATATAGGCTTTCATATCCATATATGCCAAAGAAAATTTCTACATGAAGGTTTTAAATAAACCTGTGGTGGATGATGATATGCATGTTGCATCCCCCAATGGCTTGGAGACTTCCAATCTGAATCTTTGGAGTATGGTAGATAATGAATATGTTCTCACTATAAATCTTTTTGAAGAAACAGATATGGTCACAATAGTCCAATATACTCCTGTTATTAGTGACAGTATAAAATGAAACCATCCCTGACACCTCTCTACAGCATGTCAGATAGTAAGGGATAATAATGCCTCATATAATAGAATTCCTAACCATAATAGTAATGGGGAGGCCCCCAGATTTACATAATCACATAAAGGTATCTCCACAAACTCAAAGATGGAAGAATATAATGATTACCTCATGAAATCCCACAACATTAAAGGAAGGTATCTCCACCACCTTATATGATCTCCAATAGATTAATCTACAAATAAAATAACACAATTGTCTTCCTCTGATTTGTGATTCCATTACTTATGAAGAGAAACATTTTTACATTACATTTCAAAAGATGTATTAATATGAATATTCAGGTAAATATATACAAATTCCCTGATAGAATCTAGATGTATCCACAAACCATATCAGACTAATCGATTATAATTGGGTCTTGAGGAAGTCTTTTGGGGTATGCACCCCAAATAGGCCATTGATGTAGAGGCATAAGATGACCATTTTTCAATGAAAATTTCATATGGGATGTGAAATACGCATGATGATTTAAGATAAATAACCTTTTAAATAAAATGAATGGCAATATTAGGGTATGTATATGATTCATATACCATAATTGGAATTTCCCAAAATATGGATTCCTATTTGTGATCACGGAAGTCTTGATAGATGGAAATGAAATATTCCAAGACCTTTTCATTATGGATGGGTGCATGGGGTGCAACAGATTTTGAAGGATCTGAAAGATGATGAAGACACTACCTCTGAAGAGCCTATAGGGATCTTCTCCTATTAGGTAATGACCTTTGGATTAATGGACTCTACCACTACATATCAACTTGATATGCATCACATATTTAAGCCACTACTATGGAGGATAATATAGTTCCACGTCGGATAATTGTTTGTTAAATCGGGGAATCCATGTGGTAACATCACATACCTTCAAACAACATTCTAAAAGTAGTGAAAAACATTCAGAAGGTGAATTTTCTGAAATGTGTCATCAAGGTAACATTAGGAAAGTTAAATTGATTTGAAGTAAACCATCCTAGAATTTAGGTTTACCCAGAGAATACTGATGTATCAAATCAATATCAATCCGAAAAATCACAATGAATTTAGTGGTATCCTTGGAACCTCGCCTACATTCATTGATTCATAGGAAACATGGATGTAAAATCCCTCCCATTTACTAAGATAATGAAAATGGGAACCACCAATAGATGGGAGGATGACTAAAAATAATCCATCATAAGTCTCATGTAGTTCCTGATATATCCACCGATTCTGATGCCTTAGTGGATGGTATTCCACTCATCTAAAAAGGTGATTTCGTGGAATGATCACTAGGCACCCACATTAGAATGAAAAATGTTGTAGGGAGTGTGAATAATCTCTACTACCTCATTTGGATGATTCCGGTCATCAAGGATATATATTATAAGGTTGAGAAGAATTCTCTTTCACTGATTACTGTGGTGAAAATGCTGAGTAATTACATGTAGCACCCCGAATCCAATAAGATAAATCATGTTTATCATCTCAATTAAATCATTGGAAATTCTTTTTTACTCTGTTCTTCGGCAGATGGTTGACCATTGTTTAGAATTATGAGATTCATCTTTTGTCATGGAAATTAGTGAAATTGAAATCCATTGTTGATTTCCTTACAATCGTCCAATCACAAAAAATTGGAATACACTATGCTGTCATATGTGGAATTCTTCTATTACCATGACACTCCTCAAACATGGAAGATTAATTTTGATGGTGCCTCCCGATGTCCCATCTATATGAGGATGGAAAACATGAGGTTAAATCATGTTTTCTTAGGCATTGTATTTGTCTCTCCTATAAAAGAGGGTTTTACATACTCTTAATCACAATCCAAATTCTATATAATTAACTAGGTATAATGCTAGTCTATTACAACTAGCTTGGAAATATCATTGCACCTATTTATAGGATTCCATGACATCAAAGAAGATTTATAGTTTTTGATAATTGAAATCAATGGTGAATTTGAAATCAAAAAATATTTAATGGACCCTCTCATTATCTTTGTCCTGGTATTGATGGAGGAGTCCCCTTTTGAGAACACATTGCATTATGTTCCCCGATCATAGAATGCATTCACTGACGCATTGGCCAATATATCCATTGTCAAAGAATACCCTAATAAGAAAGACGGAATATTCATTCTAACATATCAACAAATTGACATAGTGATCATCATCTATAGTATGGAAAAGAAAAATCAGTTTAGCATTGCCCGAATGTGTGATAAACCAATGTCAACCCATGAAAGATGAAGACCTTAGTCTATTATATTAAAAAGGGAAATATCTCAATAGACATAGCAATAAGAGAACACATTCTGCATCGTGCTGCAATAGTTACACTACAGGATGACAAAAATGATAGTAAGACTCTCTATAAGTGTGTATTTGATAGAATCATCCTCAGATACAAATTATAATGACATGTTCCTTCAATATTGGATTAAGTTTTGGTCATTTCCTGCATCTCCAACCAATCCTAAACTAGGCATTGCAACCAAATCAGGTGTTTGGGGTATTACTAGGAAACCATGATATATAACTATATAGAATTCATCTAGAAGATTCTTGAATGATAGATTCATGGAAAATTAATCCATTATCCCCTACAATTTATACATACAACTAGATACTCATTTCCATATTCTATTATGGGAATGGATGTTGATGGGAAATATCATCACCCGGTTTGGGGTCCACCACAAAATATTGATTGATTTGGGAAGAAATTTCAATTCAATGGAGTTGAGAAAGCTATATCATGTGAAAAATATTGATTCCATTCATTCATCGTTCTGTCATTCATCATAAATGGATAGATAGAGGCATTCAATAAGATTATATCAAATATACTCTAGAGGATGTGGAATAAGGATAAGAAATCTTGTCCCGAAAAAATCCTCCATTATTAATGGGACCACCTTACCACCATACATACTACAACATAGGAAACTCCATAATCCATGGTTTTTGGGACCATGTAAGGGTTACCCCAGGAGGTCTATCTCCCTTCACTCCAGATTTCCATATGTGAACATCTCTCAGATGATGGAAAATATGAAAAAGAGGTAGGATGAATTGGAATGGCCAGATGAGAGCATATTTCACACATTTCAATACATGATGATCCATCAAAATCTGGTCCCACATTCCCTTAATAAAAATCCATTCCTCCATTCATTCCTACAAGGAGAACTAGTGATGTCTCATAGATCCCCAATGACACAAGGTATAAATCCCCCAAAACTAGAACCCCTGAGAGAATGGCCTTATGTCAAGAATATGTTTTATCATAATGGAGAATTTTCAATGGCCCCCATAGATATAGATAATTTCATAACACCCACCAATTAAAATATTATCATGAACTGATTTTTCATAACTGTTTTAGAATGGGATTTCACATCATTGTCAGAACCATTATTCATCCTCATCAATTTATTTTAAATTGATCAGATCTCGTCGTAACCACATGATGTTAAACTAAATGGTTATTCAAGAACTATGTTTATCTTGATTATAATAATCACATGATACATAAGGATACACAAATGTCTATTCTTGAGCTTATCCATAATTTTAATAACTTTTCATTTATGTTGATCCCATGTCCACACTGCATGAAATGAGACTGAATGTAAATTTTCATTACTAAATGATGTTAAACTAAACCACTATCCTCTACACCATAATACATAAAACCACATGTATCCATGATATCCATATATATTCATATAATGTCACATTTTTCATTAATACATGATGTTAGTAATTATGGTGCCTTAAGAAATATGAATCGTTTGATTCATATTAATGATGAGATAGTTTGGGATACCTCAGTCTTGTATCTTTTTCTAGCCACCACAAGATATAAAATGAACGTATCATTCTATAAAATAAATTTAAGTGGTGAAAGGTACCTTTTTTATTCATTCATTATCACATAAAGAATTTCTCACATGGGCTTAGTAATCTTGGTAAGGGATTTATCTAAATGCAAAAGGCATAAGAACTTTCGACATGCTCATATTTGTTCTGAATGTAAGACTATAAATTGAATACATCGAGTCATCACCTCATGATGTTAAACTGCTTAATTTCCTCATGAACTTTGTATGACCTGATTCTATTTTTCATTAGATATGTAGTGATTCTCAATCTTCCATCCTTTGGCCTTGCTGCAACATCACTATTTTATCACATTGGTCCATCTTTATCCTTTCCACATGATGTTAAAATGCATCATTCCTTAAGAACAACATGTCAATTGATTCATATCCAAATAGGATAGTAGAAATATATGAATATAAAACATCGTTCGATGTCACAACAAATAAAAATAATCATGCATCCCCCTTTACATATAGGTCATACATTTGAATGGAGCGTCATTAAGAACTATGTGTGACTTGATTCCCAATCACCATGGGATATGTAGTGACACCCATAACTTCATTCATGGGATCAACCGCAATACCACCATTTAACATCATGGGACCCTCTATTTCGCCACAAGAATTTAATCTATAATGCCGTGTATAGTTATGTATTTTTTATTCTCATATTTATGAGATATGTAGGGACTCATGGACTTCCACCCTCGGGCCCAATAGAAACAAGACCATTTATTCATGTCGGTTCACCACCTTCCTCACAATATGCCATTAAAGTACATGGGATTTCAAAAACACCATGTATATAGATTCCCCTTCACCATGCTGTATATTGTGATTCCTATAATTTCATTCATGTACCTATCCATAATACCATTACATCACATTGGTTCCCATAAACTAACCGCATAACATTATATTGTAATGAAATTGTCCTAGTTTAATGTTATTAAAAATAAAAAAAATACTTCCTTACCACATGTTATTAAACTACATTGGAAATATCCCCACTACATGATGATAAAATTTACAGACCCTCACCCATCAACATTCATTATCAAAGGACCACAAGATCCTTAACCCGGTCAACCGGAGTACGGGGTGATTCCCCCATCTTATTATGCACATCCATCTATGTTTTACATCATACATATTTATAATCTCAGTCATTGAAAATAAGTCATCCTTCATGAAGTGGATGACGATTTCTCATGGTTGACCATGATATTGGCATAGAAGGGATTTAAACCACCAAATAGTGACATACTTGTCCAATATAAGGGGAATTCTGATTGTTGAAAGCATGAAATCACCAAGTAGAACCCAATAATCGTAGGTTTTTATGGTACTTTACTAGTATGACATCCCCATCTCATTTCCCATTATAAGAGGTACTCAATCTATGATTGACAAAAATTCAACCTCCTTCTTAGAACTATGTTGTATTGACATTGACCATGGGTATCCTAATTAGGATCTTTTCTAAAATCTACCATATTTGGTTTACATGATTTAAGAACATAAACTACGTGCTCTTTAGTCATAGTTGTATGAACGTAAACTCTAGGATGAAAAGTCCAAATCAAAAGACCATAAAATTCTATGGAAATACTCACAAAACTTATCAGGATGAAAACTTATAAAGGGATACCTAAGAAAAACTCATGTCTTCAATTACTAAGCACATAATATCGACTTTTTTTGGAAAATTTTGGGTACAATATAATGAGGCATAAATCTTATAGCCTTCACTTTATTGAATTTGTAAAATAATATCTATGCTGTTTCATCCCCCTAGACTTGGAAGAAGTTGGGGAAATGATTTTTCACATAACCCCATCATTAGAATACGTTATCTAGTTAGTGAAACATCTATTCAGGTGCTCCAACCATTTTTTGATATTACACATTTCCTAAAACACCTTCATACCTTTAAAGTCTGATCTAACACAACCTCTCCATAAAAAATGGGTAATAATGACACGCTCATCCAAACAGACCATCAGATCTTAAGAATTCCCCCCTAAATCGAGGAGTTATCACCTTGACTTCATGTAATAGTATAGGCTCTATTTATCTATACCCATTGGTTGATTTAACTCTAATTAGCAGATATTTGAGGCCCATGATTTACAACTCCCACAACAAGACAATTGAAGTTGATTCCACATCCTCAATTTTATGACACCATGTTTTCAAAGCATTATCATATAATGAATGAGAAACCACATTCCTGAACTGTATTATGTCCCACACCTAATGATTTGAATGAATGGGGCACATGGCTCATTCTTCACATCATGAGATGAATTTCACAATGGTTCCCAAACCTTTTTAGATAGCTTTATTTTGTTTCCAACTTCATAACCTCTATTATTGTTTCTTAGCTAATCTTTCAACACACATGAAAATATGTGGAGATGAAATTTACTAATACATGTTATTGATGAAGAAGATATTAGAACCACTAACAAAAGATCACTCATCATTTAATGAAATGAGATTCAATCCCTACGAGAACCTATGACACCATGGTGGAACCTATCATGTCAAAATTTTATATTATTTACATGATACGTCTACCTTATTCGACATTAATATTCCTAGATGTTTGGATTTTGATTTGCATCACCCATATTCCATCTATCTTGGTGGACCTGACATACCATGTATTTCAATATCAACAATATTACTTCTAAAAATAATAATTATCTCTAGGGAAATAGAAGATACTAGCTTTACATGGCCATGCTATCAACAAATAAGGGGGTTCCACCAACATACTAAAGGATTATAATATTTTCAAAAAAGAAATAATTCCTTGTGATCCCGTGAAACACCTTAAAAAATGTACCACCTTAGTGTGTTTTAGGTCATTATTAGAATGATTTCATCATATTCCATTGTCATTAATATCAGTTCGATGATCAAAGACCATAAAAAAACTAGAGCACACCAATGATCCAATATCAAAAAAACCTATATTTTTGTGTACAATGGTCCAAGATAAAATACTATTAAACTATATCATACAATTGTCTAATAAGAATAACAATAATTTATAACATAGTAGTGATTTATCCAAAAATTATTTCATATCCAACTACATGGCCTTAGCTTGATTGAGCTTCTCTAATCAAGTTTACCACCATTAGTGAAATACATAGAACTCACCCTTCTGGACATATGTCTTCCATGGATGATCCCCGTTAAAATTGAGTGATTTAAAGTCATTTTGAATAGATTATCAATAAAGAATATCACATTGGTATGAAATCAGATCAATTTATTGATGTGAATGTATTATAATTTAAACATTTATGTTTGGGAATTCCTGTCATTCAATATGAAGAAAGAGAATGGTATTGTTTGAAATTGATGTATTTTCAATGAAAAAAATCCATCTATATAATGAATAATGTGAAAATGGACAAAAATATAGAGGGTTTAGAAAATTTCCCCACTCATAGTGTAAAAAATGTGGGAGGAATCTCAATATTTTTTAGTCTATCCAATGTCTCAACAAAATGGAGTGCATTACAGAAGTCAAATCACAATAAAAGTCAGCCGGGTGTGCGGGTAAGAATAGAAGGTGTTTGTTGAAATACATCAATTGAATGATTGAGTTCCTCTCTCCCCACTTGTTCTGCATGTTCCTGAGAATAGGGAGCATCATCCATAGTTGTCAGATTATCACCCCTTTACTGAGTAGAGGCCAATATTGATGATAATGTAAAAAGGACACACCTAAAATGGGAAATCATCTTCTCACATATCCATATATGCTGAGTTTGGACATCCATATGATCTTGCACTTCAGATAAAAATTGACAAACCAAGCTACAAATCCTCCATCATCTCCCTTATCTTTATTGAAAGGTGGTATTTATCTACAATATCATGAAAATACCTTTCATTCATTAACAGATATCTATAGGCCAATATGATTTTCTATATAAATTCATAAAATGCTGACTATTGAAACCACATACCCCCATGAAATGAAATATTTGATGAAAGGTTCCCCCATGGTCGAAGAAAACATACAAATGGGGTATTAGTGATCAAGGTATCAGTGTATTTAAATATCCTCCTACATAAATCTTGAGCCTTTTTAAATGACATATCATAAACTATAGGAGGATGACTAACCAGTTGAACAAATGTGATGACTAGAGAAAAGGCACCATACGCCCTTCCCTTAATAGGTATATCATATGTAGCCTTCTTTTGGATATTAACATCCTCAATAGAGTCTATTTAACCCTTAAAGTACTAATCACTTATACAATGTCACTCTCTAGATGCCTTGCCCATATAATTTATCAATTTTATCATCTCTTATAACATCAGAGTTGGAGAAGAAAAAGGTATGTCTACATGAAAAACCAAATTGATTATCAAACTTTTCAGATAATCTACTGCCCTTGTCAGGGCTCAATCATGTTTAAGGATAGTGTAATATGCATCGACATGTGAAAGAGTAATATCATCATTAATGTCTTTAGGAACCAACATCTTCCAAAATTATTGTTTGACCATACGAAGTTAATTCTCTTGAACTACAACTAAATAATGAGGGGGAAACCCTTTGAATACAGCCAAATAGACAAGAATACTGATTAGGGATTTAAATTTAACATATAACCATCATGTATACTCTGGATAAAAAAACGGTATAATGGAGTTAGGTCATATATGATATTCATCAATGGAACCACTCCTTGAATCAATAATCAGTCTGGTCAGTGTGTTGAAAGATGAAAAATAAATGCTTTCAGATTGTATGATCATTTTTTCTTACCTCGATTGGGTTTACGTTAATATCCCTATCCCTATATATATTCATTATTCTAGTGTGGGATTGAGCATTCGGGAACCATTCGTGTGTTTTAATGCTCGTAACAGTGGAAGTTTTCTCAAATATATCCAAATAGAAACTAAAAAGGACCACTAATATGTAACGGATTTCTACCACATTGAATATAGAAAAAGAGATTGTAATGTATTACTAGGATTGATATTTCCAAACTGATACACCACCATTATACAAGTTGTTCCACCATCATTAGTTGACTAACTCTACTCACTATGCATAATCCCTATCCATGAAAACACACCCATTAGAAAACATGTATAAAAGCTTGTAAAACTATTGTCCGAATATATTTTCAAATTCAATTGGTAGACCCATGATGTTTAATCATTTTCATAATAGATAGAACAATATGATAAAATGTTTTCATAAACTTACTCAGAAGGATATTGATGAGTATATAAATAGTTCTCATGTCTCTGTTACAAAAAAGGATGATATCGATCCAATCCATGTTGGATATGAGATAACGTGTTTTCATATCCTCTAACAAATCTATCCAATAATATAGTAACATTCACATTTTATATTACGGAGTCTGTGAAGGATCCCCACAAACAACAAATGTAGTGAGTAATTCATCACACATCTCTCCATTAGGGAGAATACCACACAATCGGTTGACCTCCTATAGACTGATGTCCACTTTACCATGGAACAAATAAAATGTGATTTTGTAAGGAAAGAAACGGATAATCATCTTTTGATTGAGAAAGTGATAGTAGTAAATGAGTATTTAGGAAATCCATACAACATCATAATGATGAACTCTATATAGATGATCAGTAAATGCAATACAGTTCTCTCTAACCAAAATGGGCCATTCCAATTCATCGGAGAAATTACCACCAGGGAAGAGATCCAACGTCAATCCTCATTTTGTGCTGATATTGTTCAGAGTGAAAATAATATACCCAAATAGATATGGGCTATAGAAATATAGGAAATATCACAATACTACAGGTCGAGTAGGGAGTGTTTCGATATATGAGAAAACCCATGAGACCATGTCATGAATAGTTGACCATCCTTGGAAATTGTAATTTAGACAAGGCAAGGTATGTTAGAACCCAACGATATGATAGATTAGAGTCTTGGGGAGGGATGGGAGAATAATACATTAAACCAAAACCATATATAGAATGTAGTGGTGATAAAGGATAGTCCAAAATCTAAAATGATAGGAACCTCTATGGACAATCATTATTATTTTACACATGATATGAATGATCATCAACTAAATTCATTTCCATAATATCCATTTTTATTGGATAAAACCCTATAAGTATGATGAAAAAAAGAACCCACATAAATAGGAGTATGTGAAATGTGTCAGGAAAGGTAAATGTATAGTTTTTTTCAAAATTAAATGCATGACTAATTCATGAAACCTCACACACATAACATGAATCAATGGGGGATTTTCGAATCATATAAATATTTTCATATCTCGCAGAGATATCATAGGCCACATAACCCCCACAGGTCATCACACAATTATATTATCCCTTTGGATACACATGATCGAGTGACCTATACATGGTCATGAGAATTGAAGTTATTGAATGGCCATGACCACTAGTCTGACAAAGTTTTACCAAATATCACAACCCTTATGGCTGATGTTCTAGAAGTTATTAAAATATGGTTTGAAGATACATCAAATAGGAATCATTGAAGGATGATTCCCAAGTATCAGATATTATGGAGAATAAATGTGAATAGGTCTCATTTTCCAGAATTGTGAAATAATCTTGCGACGTGGGATTAGAACAGAATGTAGATGAGATTCCGTTAAAAATAGAGTGGCTAGTGATAATAATGGAACATTGTCCCTATGTATATAGGGAATTTGGATAAATACCTATCATTTCAAAATAGAACATGTATCAACATAAAAAAATTATTACGACACCACCAATTACTCCAGAGGGCATGTAAATTCCTCAAAATTGAGCCCTTATCCACAAAATAATTTCTCCTTGGGGGATTTGTGGTCTCCCACCAAATGAGGATTAGAAAATTAAAAAGGAATAAATACATGAATATATTTATTATATTAACTATAAAAGCCAAGTAAGGAGAATGTGCCCCAAACCAGTCGATCTTGAGAGACTCCAAGAGACTCACATTCATGATAGCGTCATTAGGTCACATGAAGACTAATAGAGTATCACATAACATGAATCTAGTCCTCTAGACCACATTTTTTTATCTTTTCTTCCTTATCATGTAAATACTTAATGGACGTCCTACTAGAGTAAATCAGTATCCAAATAATATCTTACAGGCCACATGGGTTTTCATTGAAAAAATATTCGATGAAACCATTGGAAAATATTTTGATAATAGGGAGGGAATAATTCCCAAGGTAGAGGCCCCTAGAATCCAAAAACATCATGTGATTCACAAACAAAGGGAATAAATTTTTACCCTAAAACATCCATGAAATATCATATGACTCCTAAATTTTTTTAAAAAACATTGGAGATAATAATGTAAGAGGAAGGAGGTACTCACGTTAATTGAAAGAAAAGACACACACCCCTAATGGTCCAAAAGATACTATGATACCTCAGATTCATGACCACCTTGTCCCATGAAAACCAATTGGCTGGACACCCACTCTATGA
Organism: Viscum album; assembly: GCA_963277665.1. Lineage (NCBI taxonomy): Eukaryota > Viridiplantae > Streptophyta > Magnoliopsida > Santalales > Viscaceae > Viscum > Viscum album. The sequence goes on along the minus strand of OY728152.1, from coordinate 857,422,503 downwards.
ATAAGTCCATGGGCATGACTAGGAACACCACATATCACCTATAGTTCACTAAGGGAAATAAGATATATTTTTCCAGGACGTGCTCGTACACACCCATATGACCCATATTGGACATGTGAAGTATCATCAAAAAAATTTGTAAATGTTCTCGACATTACTCATTCAAATTTTAATAATGACTATCCTATTTAAAATAAATCAGATTGGATAAAAATTTTGGAGGAGGGAGCTATAGTGGATACTGAAAGACATGTGACTCATCCAAGACACCTAGAACATGATCCCACGTCACCCCCAGACATGTCATCCAGGTCGCTCAAAATTCCTCAACAATCCATCATTTCTTACAAAATGGTCCCAGGCAAGGCATCATGCTCCCACAATGTCATATGGACAAGGAAATGAGACTAAAAGAAATTATTTTGACATGATATTTTGATAAATAATTTACATTAATCAGAATTTAATTGATAAAGGAGTGGTTGATATAACAGACATGGGGCTGTTGAAAATTAGAAGGCGCACTCTCAAAGACTCTCAACAAAGACTCTTGAATATGAATTGATCCTTAACCACCCACATACCCAATAAAAATTAAACCAAAAAATAAATCTTGACAGTCAGTGACCAATTGGTTTGATGATAACCATAAATTCCCCACCAAAACCCTAATGAAAGGGTTTGAATGTTGGTCTCTAGATTCATAGGTGCAACAGATTTTGAGGACAACATAGAGTAGATAATCTAATAGCTTATTAGTCTTTCCTTAGGTAATATACCAATGAATAAATGGAGAAAATTAAGGAATAATATCAATAGGAATGAAAAACAGACCACATGCTCTATTGATCATGTGAGACTCAAAGAAACATATTCTGAATAAATATATCGAATCCGAAATATAATGGGTAGAATCAATATTAAAAATGGAAGAAATTAGAAAATACATGTTGTATGAACACCAATGAACATCGCATGAGATATCTAATGAAATGAGAAACCACCATGAATCTTCACCAATATCATTTGAAATTCCTTAATCATTCTATTTGGAGCATGGGAGATCATCCAAATATGTTAGTGTGAGTCACACGGTTCCCCGGGAAAACAAATTATGTCCCAAAAACCCCTTTGGGTGTATTTCCCATGTCCCAATACATCATTCTGATACATTTCCTGACTCATATACTGGAACCAACACATGTCATTAATGTCTTGTGGTTGGATCTAATCAAGTCAACTATGTTCTCATGACACCCTATAGGAATGTCAATTAAACTTCACGAAGACTTTCAGATATGTTTGTTTCAGATCATGATTCCCTCCTGGGATGTTATCAAGGACACGTGACACCCGCTTAACCTTATTATACTAACCCTCTCAACACCTTCCATATGTGTCTAGGAAACTATTAGGAATGAAACTATGATATGACAACTGGATCATATGAGTCCACCTGAAAATACTTCTAGGTCCTGTGATGCCTTTTTGGATAGAACATTTGGATTTTTATGTACTTTGAAGATGTATATTGGGTCATGATACACCATCTAGAAAAATAGGCCAGTTCATGATGGAATCGCATGAATTGATAAAAATGTCTTTCCTCAGTGGGTTAGCCATGGTCAATCAATCTACCTTAGAGTGTACACCCAATTTAAAAAAGAAGCCTCAAGGTGGAAGCCCCATATAAAAGGAACTATGGAGACTCTGATTCCTTCTATATCTAGGATACACAATCCACTTGTCCCAGAGGATCGAGCACCATATTGAACATCTAGGGTGATACCAACTTATAGGTTCCCCATTCAAGGAAATGAAATTTATTACCGTTTATCGCTTGTTTCCTACAATGATCATGGACCACATTGTATTATAGTGTCAAAATTTTCATAACAGCTACACTATAAATTTATAAAATGGTTGGGTCATTCGTAATGTGAAAGCCACGATAAATAGAATTATGAGAACTCTGTTTCATTCAGTAACTAGGACACATAGGATTTCATCATAGGGATTCAGCTAAAATAAACATCCCTTTCGGTGTAAGTCCACTTATGACTCTAACATCTCATCCAATTGGATGCTATTTTTTCCATAATATGATAAATTCACCTCATCATCATTAATATTATCATTTTTATTAAATGGGAAAGAACAAAAGTACAAAGAAAGTAGGGAAAAAAAACCTAGGGGGCTAATGTAATGGAGAGAAATAGAATCCACATGGATCATATTCATCAATGTAGTCATAAAGAGAGAAATTTTTAATAAACAAGAAACATTATACACATGTTTTGGTAGAGATTCATGATAATCTACTATTTTATTCCCCTCACACCACGTATGGGTTACCATTACATTATTGATGAGGAGGCCCCTCCATCTCGTAATGATGTAAGATATTTAACATGGAGTGGAGGCTCTATCGTGTAAAAAATTGGGTATGACAATTGAACCTATTTCCATATGTGAGAATGGAGTATTTTGTTGAATGAAAAGGTCGATCACTGTTAAGACTGGTTTTTCCTGTTCTATCATGGATGATCCACTGCTGTACTATGCTATGAGAGAAAGAAAAAAACATCCCTTATGGTCACAAATGACCCATCCACCATATATGTCCCCTTAGATGTAAGATCCATAATTTTGGAGCATGAGGATAATTCAAGGGGGAGGCCACCACACCCAGTGTTGTTGCATACTGGAAATATTGGATGATAGAGAAGAATGAAACATATGAAGAGATGGATACTTCCTCTCGATACCCATCAGTGACACCATGTAAATTGATAGAATATTTTTCCACACAATGAGGGACCACCCTATATAAGTAATTCCCCCATGTATTTCTAGGATTTTGCCTTTCTATAGGCAGTAGAACCCAGCACTGAGATCCATGATTCATGCCATTTTTTCTGGACCTTATCTTCTGCTCACATAATCTATCAGTCCAAGAAAGGAGTCTGACACAACTTCCATGAAAAATATTCCGTTAACTCACCAAAATTACTCCACACCTCATGATCCAACTCACCATTAAAGAAAATTTAATTGTTTCTATCCTTTCTCCCATCAATTCATCATTGGAATCTTGAAGACATGTTGATGCCCATTCTTTTGATGTTTTCATCTAAATTTATATCTTTATTCCTCATCTTCCAAAAGATAAATTTGAATTTCATGGGAATCTTATAGAACCAAACTGTATCATTACATATGTACCATTGATCATGTGTTATGGTTAAACATTGAAGGTATTTTGAGTTGAACATCCCTAATTTGGAGGGAGTGAAGACACATTTTTCATGGTCCAAATTAATGATGATTGAATCAAAAAGCTGTTGTTGATTTTGTCTATTACTGAATAGATTAATAACTAGTGGTGGCTCACCTCCATAAAGAAAATGGATGGATTTGGGCATCCCGAATAACCAATATCTTTGACAGCCCAATTGTTGTACTAGAACAGAATATTACCCACACCTACTATCCATTGTGAGTTACATATAAGGTTCGGTTTGATGTTCTTTATCATATACAAAAGGGTAGACAAAAGTTCATGGACAGTATATATATTACCACCCCTCTTATTAGACATCATGATTCGATACGTGGTATGTTGTTCAATAATTTACCATGAATGTTATGTGTGTATGATGTCAAACATAATAACTAGAGTCTTTATGTTATCACCCTTCATTAATAGTTCTTTCCAAGTTGTCCCAAAAAACCTAGTTCCTTTTTCTAATTAGAGATAGAATCCCATATAAACCATGTGAGAGTTTTATCAATGGTCTTGAAGAAACCTTTTAGCATATTAGTGGAGGCCAGAGCATGGATCAACAAAGTTTACAGGATGCTTTTATCTAAGGAAATCCTACAACCAAAGGATAATAATGGTTCTTCCTATTGTGTACTTGGCTCGTTACGATGCTCACCATAAGTTTGGTAGCACGTATTTACATTCTTACTAGGGTGATATGGAGGTTCCAAGATACTCTATGGGGAATGATACAAACTATATTCCCAGACTGTGACACAGATAATCTTCCCAACTAGAAACACACTGATTAACGATATGGAAGATGATTTTATCCTTATTAACAAGCTTTAAACTCTAGTGGAAATTCTACTCATGTGCCCTGATGATGCCACCCATTGATATACTACATATGTTCGTGAAAATGATGGTGTCATCAGTGAACATCAGGTGGGATGTGGAAGAGAAGATTCAACTTCCTTCAGTAGGGGAAAATTTCACCATTGGATATACCGTTAATGATTTTATTCGTAATAGTATTTATTATTAGAATAAATATGAAATGGGAAATAGTGTCACAATAATGTAACCCTATAGTTTACATGAATATTCCCTGAGGTTTACTTATAATGGACACCACCATACAAGAGGAATTATAGCATCTAAATAGGATATCATAGGCCCTGGAAGAGAAACGCATACTAAAAAGAAAACTATTGATGGAACCCCATTCAACTATATCAAATTCCTTATTTATATATATATTTAAAGATATATTAGAACTACTATACTTTTTATTGAGGTATCACTGTATTTACATAGAAAATGATATCCCTATTTGTATGGGGAGGCCAGTAACAATGTTGTGTTGCTGAAGGGAGATCCATCAAGGTATGCATATAGGAAACCTCAAATTAATGATACTAAAAAAAATTTGTAGAAGATTTTTCACATACTCACAGGTCTATAATGATATATGGGGGAGGTATTTTGAACATTGGAACAATAAATAGTGTCGTCGCAAAAGCAACCTATTCTATGCTTCTTCAGTGAATGATGTCATGCACTGTTGTGATAATATCTGGATTGACAACCTCCCAAGTGGTCCAATAGTAGAATACATGAATTCATTCTAGTCCTAGTGCACTCTCATGATTCAAGTTCATCATGGCTTCATGTATCTTCTTCTCCTTTGGTACCCCTCCAAGATATCATTATCATGCGCAAAAATGAGACTTAGAATCCTCCCCAAAAAATCACCACCCCTTATGTATATCCATCAGGAAGTTTCATATTCGGATCACCAAGAAGACTTTTAAAGAGATAATATTTCACACCTCTAATGATGACTGTATTGTCTGTCAACATTCCATCATCTAGAGAAATGTTTATCTTAATAGGACATGACATGTCCTTTATGAATGCATAAAAATATGCAGTATTTTTTTCCCCTTCATGAAGCCATTTTATCCTTTAGATTTCCCTTTCCATATGTTCATAAAAATTACCATATCTGCTAGTCTTTTCTTTTATCTGAAAGGTCTGGAATGGCTATGTCGTCCTAAACCGCCACTAGGCTAGATTCCATCCACTCAATGTTAGGCTTTAGTTCATCCATTTCCAGATTATCTAGGGGAAGAGAACTAGCCCACATTTGAAGACCTTTCTTGAGAAGCCTAATATTGTTGTGAAGTTCCACCCATGTAGTACCTTGTGATGACTCTCCCAAAATATCCCTAAAAAGTATTTGATTTATCGGGTCACAGTTCAATTGGACATTGTAGATGAATGAAATAGAAGGGTCCTATAAAAATTTCATGTAGAGTAATAATGGAATGTGATCAAAAATACCTCAGACTAGGAGGATGATAATGTAATTTTGACATATTGTTTAGGAATGATTTTTGTCCAGTCACTGGTAAATATAGCTCTATCATCTTCGAATCTCCCATGGATAGTTACACAATGTAATGTGATCGCATGAATATCCCATGTCTAGTAGGAATTTTCTATCCATGACATGGGTGAAGTTGATGGTGGACTTCTATTCAAACCCCTCCCTTCCTCTCTTCTCTTCTTTCCCTGTTATGATGCTAAAGTCTCCACCAATAACAAATGACATACCCCATCAGTTGAACTTTCCGAGTTCGATCCAATATGTTTCTCTTCTTTGTGCATCGTAGATTCAATATTCAAAAGCAAATAAGAGATAGCTGATGTACCTTTTGAATTTTATTGTGATGAAATGATCACCCACCTGTATCAAATCAACTGAGAACTGTATAGTTTAGAACACCCATATGTGTGTATTGGTAGTATTTTCCTGAAGGGAAGCATGCGTTTTGAATTTCCGCATGAACTCACTTAATTTTTCAGTGTTCTTATTGTGTTCATGAAAACAACCATATAGGACTTGTATCCCATAGACTCTATGGTAATTTAATCCAATTTAACCCATGAACCAATGATGTGGGAGTTCCATACGATAAGAGGTATCCATGGGGAGAGGAAATCTTTTCTTTAGCTGCACGCCTTGTGATTTCTATCTAAAGGGAGAAGAGGCATTCCCTATACTACATTTCATTTAATGGAAATCTATTTCACATACCTAGACACATACAAAATGGATTTGGTGATAGAGGGTGGAACTGAGAGAGGAGTTTAGGAGTCATTCCTCTCACATCACTAGGTGATTCAATCCATGGGACCCTTTTTTATGATTTTCCAGATTCCAGGGTGCTTGAACCACCTGATTTTAAGACCCTAGATGCCATCTTGTACTGATCATCCTCTAAAGTGACTGAGGTGTAGGATTACTAAGGGAAGTCCAGATGTGAATAAATCATGTCTCCATACATGGGATTTGGCTCAAGCCATGGAGGGATACAGTTGGGGAATCCTAGAGACCTTGACGGTATCCTTAGAAAACATTACAACAGGAACCCTATAGAGAACATCATTGAGAGATTGAAAAGCCGAGCAACACATTTGGATGGAAAAATTGTGTTATCTGTTGAGGCCTAAAGAACTAGATATAGGTTACAACCCCATCCTTAGGGATGTACAAGGATTCAATAAAATATCTATATGGATTAGGGGGGATCATCACTTCATCTGGAGAAGAATGAGTTCCATCATGGGGCACCAAATGTTCCTGATTATTCCTTGGACCGACCAAATGGTGGAGGGGAAGGTTGTTCTTTGGATAAATTCTATGACACCACCCCAAGGTTATTCTTTCGACAAACATGTTAGGATTGTCTCTATAGAAGGCATGAATAACCAGACATGGGAAACATTGGGTAGACAATGTCTTATGACCAAATGGAAAAATCTGGCACAATTAATTATTGTACCACTAGAACTGGAAGAGAATGTTCTAACTCCACAAAGATTCGGGATAAACAAGAATCCTAACAACTACTCATGCAATCCTTAATGTAGAAAAATATCCCAATAGAATCACAAATTTGCTTGAGGAAGGTTCCATTTTTGGAAGGTAAGTGGAAGACCAGGTATGCAAATCCCCATAGCCATACGAGCACTATATTTCCCCTTAGAAACCTCTAACGACCAATGAACCAGATTAAAATGAAAACAATGCCATATTCTGGGAGAATGGAATTATTCCTTGAAGAAATCAGCTTCTAAGTCCAGCACATGGCTAACTGAGTTCCTATGTATGGGATACAGTTGTGCTGACATATTTAGGACCAGGAGTCAAAAAATAAATTGAAGACCTGTATAGATGGAATCACTGATAAAAAACAAACCACAAGCATCCATTAATGTTAATATAAAAGATCATCATTTTCCACAATAGGGACCTCAAATGATTAGTGTATTCCATTCAATGATCCAAATTATCAGAAAGGGTGGACGTATGGGAATCATGCCTTACGAGGATGGATGTAGAGGGAATCCATGAAGGACAGTTTCGAGTACTAGGGAATTGGTCATTAAATAGGAGACCCCCTCTATAGTGGGAGGCCTTTGATATGATAAGTATGGCCAGGATCGAAGGTATATAGGGTTGGAGGAGCCAATGTATACAGAGAAGACGAAGAGAAAATAGTTGATTATTTTTTTTGGAAAAACATTGGTAGCATTAAGAGTATTATCATTAGTAGTGGAATCCATCTTCTATTAACCTCACCTCATCCATCAGTAGAATTTTTAATAAATTGAAATTTGATAACTTTATTCATATCATGTCCATGATACGTATGACATCTCCTTGAGGCCAAATCTCTATAATAAAACATCTTCGGGCAGTCTCAACTTATATGACCCATATCATGAGTAGTGAAAATGAACATTTTCCATCCCATGTTTCTCACAATGATCATATCTTATATGGGATTAGGGAATTGCAATAATCATATCATATATACCCTATTTCTCTATAATTAACATGGTTATTACCATTATGTAACTCCAAACAAATTAATAACAAAAAATAAGATTCTTGCTACACTCTAGATATGTAGGACTTATCTCAAGGACTTGAATATGAATAATGGTGTTCTAGAGTACTCATAAAATTTGATTCCACATGATGTTAAATTGAATGAGTCAAAAGTTCTATGGGGGTTATGATTATTACAATAACTCAGATATCTAGCATGTTTAATCATGGTTTAATCCCCTCCATGGAATATTAAATAACACCTTACCTGGTAGCACATTCTAAACGACCTGGTTATTTTTATTCAACATATAAACATCCACCCATTATCGAGAAGGATGTAAAGAATCATATATATATATATATAGATACAATAAAGAGATCCCCATGTTTTAAAAATGAAATAAAACTATCTTATATTCATCTTATAAAGTTAACCAATAACATATTGGGGCAAGGACAATATTTAGAAACATGTATTAAATCATTATAAGCATCCAGTAGTATTCCATAATTCACCCAAAATTGAATGATGAGCTCAACCTCATATCATCTCGATTAATGAGAGTCCCCATGACATGCTGGTCCCAAAAAATAGATGATTGATGGTATTTTTAACAATTTTTTGTACATTTCTAGGGATTTTGGAACCATTAGGAGTTTATTTGTAAAGTTAATATGGTAGCCTAACATTCATGATTGTGAACAACATATCATCCCACAACAAACCACCCAAAAAAAACTCATTATAGACCTTTTATTACCCAATGAAATATTAAGTATGTCCTTATTTCCTAAAAAATTATACCATATTTTATAAGTGTAATATTTATTGAGAAAAATTGAAGACAAATAAAATGTAATATTTTAACACTTGGCAATGTTGATTACTTTTTAATCACACTAATTATATTTTCACATAAATTATAAAATGATCATTAATACTAAATTTATATGTGGGGAAAATGAATTTATGACCAATTTAATAAAATTAAATTTGAGAATATTATTAAATTACTCATAAAGGTGAACCAAAAAAACAGTACAATAATAATATTAATATAAAAAATTAATAGGCATCAAATTAAAAAATAAATTCATTACATGCCTCATAATAGTGGTGGGGAATGAACTAGAGTAGAATTTTAGGATTTATTTTCAATTATTATTCTTAATTTTTATATATATAGAAATCCACACTGTGTTGGTAGGTTTTTTTTTCATTGAAGGATGTGTGCTTCAATTTTTCATAGTTTGACACAATAAAATTAAATGCAATACGATCGTGTCTCCTAGATTTGGATGATCATTGAGTATCAATCATTTTGTCCTCTTTAATAAATGGAATATATTAACATCTAATTATGAACCATGCTTAATTATAGGATACTACATTTATTACTCCTTGCTAATATATTTTTTATCTACACTTCATGATGTTTCATTTACTTAATATTTTTAATGCTTTATTATCCATCTAAAAATTAGAATATATTTTTTATGTTATTTTATTCTCAGTCACATTTTTTATTCTATTTCATTTATTAATATGATTATTCATAATGTTCCATCAGATATTTCATTCCATTCCAAGGAATTTAATATGTAATGTCTGGATGATTTTATATTTTATCTTAATCTAGGTTTTGGAAAATCAAATATTTTATGGGCCTCTATTTTGATATGTAATTTCTCTATAATGAAACTATAACCATTAAAATTTTTAATCCTAAAACATACATCAATTATAAATATTTATGGAATAATACTTTTACAAATGGACTCTATTCCTGACATTTATTCTTGCATTTTGGGAAAATTCTTGGTGGAATTGAACTATTGTTAGTTTTAGTAAATTAAGACATAACAATGAATATTATTTCATAATGGGAGCCCAAACTGTGTGTAAGTAGTCAATTTAGTTGTGTTTTTAGTGCCTATATTTCAATTAAATATCATTAAAATATAATTATATAGTTCTTTGACATTTATGTTATTTTGTATTTTTATTATATGTTAGTACAAGAATCTAGCGTGGTTTGTTTTCATTTATCCACATTTTTTATAATAATTGTTTTCAAGGCTAATTATTTCTAATAACTGATATAATGGTTTTTTAGAAAACAATAATTCATTAAATAAATTATTTAAGTATAATATAATAATATTAATATCATATAAAAATTATTTTTTAAAGAAAAATACATTTTTAGGATAAAATAATTTATTAGTCATTTAGCTCTACCAATTTAGTTTTTAATGCCTTTTCATCTTTGTTTACTACATAATGATTTCAAAAATGGTAACCCTTATTTACAACCTCCAATCCATTATCTATTTTACAAAGGTTATATAAATTACAAAAACAGATGTCATGGTTAGTTTTCATTTTGTGATGTTTGGGGATAATGTTATCAAATTCAGTAGATTAATTTAATATAATGATATATATATATATATATATTAAAAAATAGGTACTTACATGATCCCAATATTAAATATGTATGGGAACGGAAATTGACCATAATTTTTTATGTTTATGGTAATGCGAATTGAACATAGTCCAAAATGTTTTTCTAAATGGGGATTGAACCAAAAATATTTTATATATGAGACTGGGGAGGGTATTCAATACTATATGTTTATGGTTCAATGTACTAATCCCAATAAATTCTATTTGTTGTCTAACCCAACCCACAATGTTTACAAGATTTGTGAGCGATATAAATCCAATATGTTATGGAAATAAGAATTGAACCAAACCTAATGTGTTATAATGGACTATGTGGTTACCCATGAGATGTGATATGATTTTATATGTTTATTACACATCCCAAAGTTGTGATCCTAAAGGATCATGATTATAGTTATGCTACAATTATAAAAATTTCATTTTCCTACATTCATATGTTGTGTACCATGGATCATGAATATTGAGTCATAAATTATTATTTATATTTCCTTGGAATATGTTATGTTGTTATGATATTCCATAAAGATTATACCCCATGTTCCTTTATTATTATATATTGCATCATTATCAATAATTATGAGTAAATAGTCATATTCCATTATTCATTCAATTTCTACCATATTCATTTATAACACATTCTAATAGTCTAATTATAAATCCTACATGTCACTTTAAAATTATTATTACCCATGTTGAGTGTGTTAGATAAATCCTACATTATGTACGATCAATCCTCCAAATATATTAAGGTATGGTTATGAATAAGAATAACGCATTTGGAGTGTATTTTAGAGGAGATGTGGAGGTACTATTTCGCAATATGATAGATATGTATAAAATCTCCAAAGACACTAAACAGTTAGGTTATAAAATTAATTTTTAATATTTACTTGATATGTGTAATGAGAAAAAAATTATGTCTATGTTGTTGGATTATATTATATTATATCAATTTATGTGTATAATTACTATTGTTTCATTTAATTAGAATGTGAGATTTATGGGAAACGTAAAATTATTATTAACAGAAATATCATGGGGAATAAATTTATTCATATGTTTTAGGTACAACATCCACCCTTTTATAGGGATATGTGTTCGATGTAAGGAATATAATATGAGTTATTATATATCAATTTCATTTTTGATATTATATATATACATGTTAAATAAAGGATAATTTAGAAACAATATATCTAGAGGTTTTAAAATTACATTATTTTTTTAAATATGATAAAAAAAAGAATTTAGGACTGAATTGATATAAAATTTTCACTTTATTTTATGAATAGTTTTACCTAATTATTAATAATATAATAAGGTTAAATATATTACTATGAATTATTTATGAGATATGGTAATGGTTAATTATTTAGAATGATTTAAGGTCTACTTGACTTTATTAAGGGCAATCTGTTTGAAATTTTTTTAACACATGTGACACATTATTAGTTGAGAATTTAATACATTTAAATGTATAGGGAGGTGTTTGGAAATATAATTATGGATTTTTGAATCCTAGAAGGTGGTTAGTGGACTAAGGAAACAAATTTTCCTGGGGGATCTATTAAAAATAATTTGGCACTAGGAAAATGAAGTTTGTGGTGTCAGGATAGTGTGGTGGATTTGGGGATGATCAGAGTAGATGATCATTTCCATCTTTTTAGGGGTATCACAGCATTTTTGTTTCTAGTTTTATGATCATGGTATATTAGAGTGCATTATTTTAATGATCTATGGTTGTGTCATATATATTTAAAATTGGCCATTTCTAGAGGCATTATAGAGAGATACATTTGGGTGAATGACGATAAGATAAATAGATGAAATAAGATTTTTTAAAACATCATGATTGATGGTGCCATAGAAAATGATGAAATTAAATTTTATTGATTTTTATAGTAACATAATTTCATGCAATAATATAAATAATAAGGTCCTTGAGGAATCTAGTTATATGGTGTTGTTGTGGGATAGATATATATTATCATGTAGACCTTGAATGGTTTTAAAGTACGAATGATTATAGAAAATTTGTGACTCTAGACACATACTATCGATTAGTATTGGACAGACTAGGGAGATTATAGTTTGAAATTATATATAATGTATAAGTTCATTTATATTAGATTTTATCATTTTTGTATTGTTATTCTCTCATTTTCATGTATAGAATAATGAGAAAATAGATATTTTTCTATGTTGTCTGGGAATCATATGTATAAAAATATATTTAAGTGTGTTTTCAAGATATGATTGTTTTTTTGGAATATGTAATTATATATATATGAATCATAATGTATAATAAAAATTACAATATTGAGATATGATGTGATATGAATAAAAATATGTTATTGGATTACCATTTTCTAGGTTTTAACGTATAATAATCGATATTTGTTCAATAACATTCAAGAGTTTAAAAACATTTACATCATAAATAATGAAGGAAATGATATTAATATGGGATTATCATTGTTATTTAAATTTTACTATGATGAGTGAAATAATATTTCAACACTAATATTAATCATAAACAATTTGGATAATCATTAAATATTATAATTTGATTCCATGATCATGGGAATAGGTTGTTTATTAAAAAGGGTTCTCATTTTGTATTTTATGATTATTTTCAGATGAATTTTAATTATTAGAACTATTAAAAACAATATTTTTAGTTTTGGAGGGATTATATAGTCTCTATTACATTGAATAAATTATCTTCTTATCCTAATTATTAATATATAACCTAATCGCAGAAGACCAATATATATTTTGTAATAAAAGGGCAAGAAACATAGGTAGATGAGATGGGTTGGGTACCTAGATGACTTGAACATTGAGGTGTCTTAAAAATTATCAATTTAAATGTATAAGTTAACACAATTATTCGAAATTCATAGATACATGGGTTTTGAGTGGAGAATGAGGAATGAAATTTAATGTATCTTTTTTCAAATATTCATGATGATATATTTCAGAATACAATTGTTTTTGTATAATAAACTAATTTTATAACTTTTTTGCAGGATATAGTGAGGGAATATGATAATGAAAAATAATATTGTTTCATAGTACATATGGGATTTATTGGTGGATATATTTCAAATTATTTGACTAAAATTACTGAGCATATTTTGTATGTTTTTGTAGGTTAGTGATTCATAATAAAATAAGTCATGATTTAATGTCATATATTAATTATTCACAAAGCTTTATTTATGTTAAATTGAATAAGACATATATTGAATTTAGTATAAATAATTGGAGGCAATGTATGATGTGAATAATGATAGGAATCCCATCAATGTGTGTTACTTATAATAATGTGAAGCTGTTTAATAATAATTTGATAGGGTTTTCCCAATAATTTCTCATACATATGTTGTTGTGGAAAATGTTCATAATGAATTTAATTTATATTTTTCCAATATATTTCATGGGTAATGAAGATTTTTATGTTATAATTTCTTGATTTATGAAGGAAACAAATTTTTTAGATATTGGGATATTTAATTAGTGTAATAGAAAGGTATGTTGTTTGATTAAATGATAGTTGGACTCTAAGGTGGTTTATAGGAATTGAATCTAATTAGGATATGGGATACTCATCTCATTTTTTCTTATAATTTTATAATCACTTTAATCCCAAGGGATGTTAAATGGAAATTATCATTCATATACAATTAGAAATTTTTTAGCATTATATTAGGGATTTTAGGATATGATTACCACATGATCCCTCTATTTTTGTGTAGAATGTGAGACATATAAATAATAATTATTAATTTTCAATAATAATAATTAGGAAAAATAATTTCAGTTGTTAGTGTTTTAATACCTTTATTATAGAATATATATATCTTTTTTATGTGGTTTAATGTTTATAAATCGTATTTAGTTGAATCATTACTTGTATAAGTGGATATAAATCAGGTTTAAAAAATAAATAATTATTTCAAAAAAATTTTCAGAGTAGTATATTATATGATAATATTAATTGTAGACTACTAGAGTTTATTCCTGATGATGAAAAATTAAATTTGGGGTTATAATTTTGAGGAAAATATTGTATGGTCAGGGAGGGAAATATATATCCTTATTTCAATGATACTTTTTAGAACATATATGGTTTTATTTAATTCACCATTTACGTAATATATGAGAGGGGTTTAGTTGTAGGAATAATTTAATCCCTGTATTTTAGCTGATTAGATACATGAAAACCTAGTTACATGATTCCATGGATGAATAGGGGGAGATTGAGCATGATAAATCATTCAAACAGAAATTTTCAGTTATTATTGATCTTTATTAGATGATTATAAATAGGATGAAAATACAATTGGAGTATGATTTTAAATAGCTAATCATATATTGGATAAGAAATTGGAATAAAAATATATTTATGGGGGTGGTTTCTACAATGATTCTTATAGACACTGATCAATGCTTCTAGTGGATGAGGAGATTTATGTCTGAGTGTACGAAATATATTTATGATAATGGGTGAGTATATTAATTTTATTTGTAATATAAAAATTAAAAAATATATATATTTGAAAGTGCAATAATATATTGTTTATCTAGAAAATAAATTAATGTTATTTGAGAAAAATAGTACTAATCAGAGGTATAATGAATCTATATTGAACATTAACAGGGGATACTATTGATTTGGTGGTTATGGTGGATGCTACTTCAGCAATGAGTAGGAGTCTAGTGGTGGGAATAAGGACTTTGATTGCTCAATGAGTTTTTTTCCAAGGGTCACTAGGTTTTTAGTTTTGTAGTCTTAATGTTTTTCATTTTGTGGTATTTTTTATATTATGATTAATATTATATATCATGTTTTTAGATTATTCTGAGTAAAATAGTATCCAATATCCATCAGAATATTATTATCATCAATTTTATTTATTTTATCAAGACTAGGAATCCCATCATTAAGTATAATTATTAACCATTTTTTGTTGGAAGTTTTTATAAATGTGTCTATTATATTTGTACGAGTTATTATTGGTTTTGTTAATAAGTAGTGTTAAGTCATTATAAATATAGTTTTATATTTTATTTTACAAGTAATTTTGAATTCATATAAATATAATGTTAAGGGAATTAAACCATAAAAAGGAATATATTATATGATGATGAAATGAAATTTACATGGATTTTGGGAACCCCAGGATTCCAACATAACAATGTGGTTTAAATAAATATAAATTAATGAATTATTTTATATATTACACAAGGAATAATATTATTTATCTAAAAATTGAAAACTATTTTCTACATTGACCAATGATGTATTTAAATAAGGTCCCAATAATTAATACTTATCATAAATGATAAATTATCCAATGAGACATGTGGGGAATTTTGAAATGGGTTTGTGTGATGTTTCTGAACATATTAGAGTGGTTCAATAAGTGAGATGGGTTTATAGAATTATATTGGTTTATCAATGTCTATCATATAATATTGAATGAATTAAAGTTATATATTTCTATGGAATTAGACCAAAACATATGTATTAATGATGAAACATCCATGTACGATTTTTGGAATCTACCAATAGGGTCTTGCGGTGATTGAATAATGGGTACAAAGTGATGAATAACTATTGGAAACATGTTAATTTGTGATCATTGGAACTATCTATCTGAATTATCAATGGTGTAATGTTAATAATATGTCATTGGATCAATGATTATTATACTTCATTGGCTTATATATGATAAGGGGCAATGGGGACCCCAATCAAATAATGATTGGGATATTCAGATGTTAATAAATGGTGATGTCAAGTGATCAATCATTTGTGTTTTTGTCCACATAGTCATAGTTATATTTGGATGAATACATATTGTTTGGGGTAGATGAAATTTTATTATAGTAACATGCATGGGGTAAAAATTCTTAATAGAAGCCTTTGGGGACCTTGAATGAAAATGGTATTTTTATCCAGCTATGCTGAATTAGTGACTGTTGGTACAAATTACACCTTTTAAGGTATATAAATGGATAATATATATGCAGTGGTAAATGTATTTATGGATGGGAATTTTGGGGGACATATGAAATAGTTTTGACACCTAATAAAGTGTTTCTTATAAACGTTTAGATTATAATTATGATAAGTCATAAACGAAGAAATTCCGTATATAATATTTGATCCTTTATGGTAGGACCGTACTTAATCGAAATATAGATCCACTCATTCATTTTGCATTAAATTTTTTATGGCCTTAAATATTTTAACATTATAAATTTGTTACCCCTTCTTGAATATGTAACCTCATCATCATCGACCATCATTTCAAAAATATACATTTGCACCCTTAAATCCAATGAAATGCACTTATGGATGGATAATGATATGTGGAAACATTATTAAGGCCCTTCAAAAATATTTAATAATATAATGATGACAAATATTTTTTAAAAACTTTTATGGTTATCATTAAATCCCTTAATCCATTCCCTCTTTGTAGAAACATTGCTTTCATTATTCATAGCAACATATTCCTATAAAATCACATATTCATGGAATACAGTTATAGAGACTTGCTTATGAATTACTGAAAAATATTAAAAAAGAGTGATGGAATTAGATGAGATATTGTCTTCTAGGATTATCTATATAATACAGAATTTGGATCATTTTAATCAAGATTCATATGTGTAGGACCCCAAGACACCCTGAGAGGGGAGGGGTGAATTAGGGTGACAACATTTTCTTTTAATGCGATTGATCTTGTTCCCATGTTGGTAGGAACATGTTAAACATGTATGTTGAATATGATCAGAAAGAAAACATTCCCATGTAGAGAGAGATGACACATCACTTTGTATTTGGTTCACCACTAAGGGATACATTCAAGTAGCATACGACGACATGTTTTTGATCATACCAAATTCCACTAAACTTCACTAGCTGTGGAATACAAAGGTTGGGGCACAGTCACTCATTTCCAAGCTCACCGCCTTTACAAAGGTTCAGGGATAGCTCACTGTGTCCCTCAGGTCAATCCTGTTGACTCCCACTGGCTCACTGCATATGGTGAAGTCCGACTCAGTATATAGACGTGAAGGTATCTTCATCTCCGCTAATGAATACATCCTATGTTGTAATTAGATGCTCTGTTGAAGTCCAACTCTCACCCGTAGACTAATCTCACAATGCGCCGAAGCTATCAAGCAATATTCCATCTTTCTTGTAGCTCCAAAAATACTAGAGAGCTTTAACAACACCTATAATGCTTCTCCAAGAAAGAGCGTAAGTTTCAAAGCCAGCGCGCAAGTCTACCACCACCACTTGTGCAACACACACTACTTCAACACCAAACATGTATGACACACATTCTTCTCCATCCAAACCAGTTTTGGCATGCAAAGTTCAACTATCGCACTTCATCAAGAATGGGGCACAAGTTTCACCAAACCACCTGCGCAACACTTCCTTCACCAACTCCAAACTTGCGCGACCCACACTCTTCCTTTCCCAAACCGCCTTGGACACACAACAAACAATTATCACGCAACTTCAACTTGTGTGACCCACCACTACATGTGTGACCACAACGCCTGCTCGATGGGACATCTGAATTTTACTATGTTTGATCTTCATCCCGAATGAGGAGGGGTCGTCCAGTATTTATAAACATTTGGATACCCTTCACGACGGCGTGCAAGTCTTCCCACGGTGCACAAATTTTGGCGGGCAATTCACTTGCACGACCAAACATAAAACATGGGCACCCTTCTCCCTTTACCTTATTTTCATGTTCTGATCTTGAAAAAAAACTGGCGGACATGTTTCCTCTACTTGAATTAAACAGTGCGCAAGAATATTTTCAAAAAACAATTTTTCTCCATTTTTTGATTTTCAGGCCGAAAAAATTGGAAAACACTGGAAAACAATGCCACCTTTAATATTGTTATCATCTTATTCTGTATGATCACTTTACTGGGACACATTATGAACATCCACTTAGGAGTGGCAACAAAAAAAACTACACACCAATTCACGCATAGAACAACCATGGCTCAAAATATCCCCCCCCCTTTGGGTTTGTTGGAAATCAGTAAATAAATTATATAAAGCACCAACCATAGGAAAACCACAAACGCAAGAATCAACTCAAACAACACACTAAGTCTACGTGAGCAGTGCTCAGTGTAGAAAAAAAGAGAGAAAGCTTGAATTGGGTTCTCTTCCAATGAATTCCTTCCCATCCTATCACCGGCAGTAAATTATAAATGGGACATAAAACCATTACATGCCAAAATTTATTCCTTTCTACCCCATTGAAAATTAATCCATTGACCCGTAATTGTTCATTGTTCATATCAAACCACACTCCCCCTGGAAAGTATCTCCCCTAAATACATATATTGTTTCCAGATGCAGATTAAAAAAATTAACATAACTAGGGAGTGCGGTATTCCATAACCTCCTTATGCACTGGGAGGTGGCTGAACAATGAGGATCAATTGATGATTCTTAAACACAGCTGCTGACAGATGCTTGGTCAGGATATCAGCCACATTCTCATCAGATCCCACATGATCCATTCTAATCATGCCTTGCTCAACATTTTTTTTCATAAAGTGATACCTGATTTCAATATGTTTTGTATGAGAATGCTGAATATGATTCTTTATAATATCAATTGTGCTCTTGTTATCACAGTAAATTACAATTGGTTGCTTCATCTCATCCCCAATATCTTTTAGTTGTTGCTTCATCCATAGTAATTGAGTGCATACCATTGTGGTGCAGATATACCCAGCATCAGCTATACTAAGAGAAGTAATTTCTTGTTTTGTTTCTCAACCATCCAACACATTTATTGCCAGTATAGAATGATCCACCACTGGTGGAAATTCTGTCAACTACATCTCCAGCGCAGTCAGCATCAGAAAATGCTAATAATTCACTGTCACTTCCTACAAAAAAGTATAAGCTATAATTGTGAGTATATTGAATATACCTCATGATTATTTTTACTACTGTCATATGTTACTCTTTTGGATTACTCTGAATGTGGGATGCTAGATAGGTTGAAAAGACAATATCTGGTTGTGTCGCTGTTAGGTACAGTACGCTACCAATTATCCTCCTATACATAGTGTGGTCTTCAGATGCCCCATCCTCATGCTTTCCAAGTATGATTCCAACTGCAATCGGAGTTGATATTGGTTTAGAGTCTGTCCTATTAAACTTCTTCAGTATCGCTCTTCCATGCATTTCTTGATAAATGAATGTATAATCCTGAATTTTAATCACCTGCAGCCCCATGAAATATTTGAGCTTCCCAATCGTAGACATTTAAAATTCTGATTTCATGTGATTGGAGTATTTTTTCAATGGTTTCTACCTGCTTCCCCCAAATATGATATCATCGACGTAGACTAGAATAATGAATTGATCTTTTGGGTAATTCTTCACATATAGATTGTGATCTACTCCTCCTCTTTTAAATTCCAGCTTCTTGAGATAAGGGTCCAGTCGGGAATTCCATGCTCGTTGTGCCTGTTTCAAAACATATTGATCATTCTTCAGTTAGCAGACCTTTGTTTCATCAGTACCAAGAACAAATACCACTGGTTGTTCAATGTAGACTTCTTCCTCGAGTACACCATTCAAGAATACTATCTTGACACCTATTTGATATACTTTATATCCTCTTTGGTGTGCCATGGCATGGAAAATACTGATTGACTCCAGTCTAGCCACAGGAGCAATGGTTTATTCAACATCAACGCCTTCAATTTGGGAGTATCCTTTACATACCATTCGTGCCTTGTTTCTAATAACACATCATTCCTCCACAAACTTATTCTTGAAGATCCATTTTGTAACGATAACATTGTGACATTTAGGTCTCTGGAAAAGATCCCATGTCTGATTTTTGTCAATATGATCTAACTCTTCAGTCATGGAATTTTCCCATGATTCATCCTTTAAAGTTTCTTCAAATGAAGATTTCTCCACAACTGCTAGAAATGAAGATTGTGTGTTATTCCTCATCCTCTTTGTCTGAGTGGGTGCACTCCTGCCCCCAATTATGTTAGATGGATTAATCTTAGCACTTCGATTTCCCCTGTGAGGTTCAGTTACATTTGGTCCAGCCATAGATTCTTCTTTAGATTTTTCTTCTGAGTGAACATCATGAAATTAATACTTATTGTTTTTTACCACTTCCTCTATTTCTTTATTTGTATTTTCTCCACATTCACTTTCTTCCTCACATTCTATCACATAATCATATGATATCCTTGAAGAATTTGTTATTTTTTCTTCAATTATCATAACATCACTACATGGCACAATCCTCCCCAAGCATTTATTGAAACACATGTCAGATTTTTTGTTCATTGGTTACCCAAAAAAGATTCCTTCAATAGCTTTGTAACGAAACTTCCCTTGATTTCCATATTTATTCCGGATGAAACAATTTCTTCTGAAAACATGAAAGTATTTAAATGAAGGGATCCTTCCATGAAACAATTCATATGGTGTCTTCATTTCTCCCATATAAAGCCTTGTTCGATTCGGAATGTGCACTACAACTTCAATAGCTTCCTTCCAGTAATGGCAAGAGATACCACTCTCAATCTGCATAGTCCTGGAGATATAGTTGATGTGTCGATTCCTGCACTCAACAACATCATTTTTCCGTGGAGTTCTCAAGAGGGAGACAATGATCACATCATGTACTTAAGATATAATATGTGGGAGTTTTAGATTACATAACACCAATTTGATGAGATCATGAATAGCAAAGGATAATATGTATATAATAATGATCATTCCCATCCAACAAAACCTTGTAAATTTCATTCATTGTGATTTATGAACGAATGTATTAACATAAACATAAAACTATGTGTCTCCTCAACGTTTTTATATATATTTTTTCAATAAATTTTCGGTATTAAATATTGTATTAAAAGTACAAATCTTTTTCGATCATATCATAGATAAGATCATGTATCATAATCTTCCACCCTCTGACATCACCCCAACTTGTTAGATTCTGGCACCACATCCCTAATAGAGCCTCATAATTCTTTATTTGAGTACTATAATGTAAATTATATGTATGTGAGAACTCCACTGTTTGATTGTTATGTTCCGAACATTATTGGAAATGTATTTAACATGACCACATAATATCCTCTAGAATTGTAATGGTTCTATAAGGATGACCATCCATCTATGTGTGATAACGAGTACTGAAACACATATTTGTATACATTGATTTCAAAAATATTCACTTGAACCTTGAGGTAAACCACGAATCAAAATTATATACAATAGAGAGTGGTAGTCCATCCGGATTTACAACTTCTATTTTCTATATATTGTTGAGTTTTACAAGATTGAAATCGTCCAAGAGAAAATAAATGAAACTAACTATATGAGGATATCAATTATAATTTAGATGAAATTATTTCTTTTTGATTCCTTGGTGATCTCAATGTTGAAAAACATGATTGTTTATAAAGATTTTCATATTCTTCTGCGAAATGGATACATCATAACCATATACATGTGACCTTTTTCCTTAACTAGTTAGCATACAAAGAATCATGTTGCTAATCTAAAATATCCCTCTTCATATTATCCACCACCAAATTATTTGATTCATATATCAATACATGTTTGTGTTAATTATATTAATAAAGTAGGGTTGGATATGCAGATCATATAGAAGATCACTATTTAGTTCTGGTTTTTATTAAACAAAATTATTGGATCCTAACCATATAAGTCATTCATTAGAGATGGTGAATTCTGTAATATTTTCGTTCATTCTCTAGAGATCCTCATTATCATTTATGTCCCTCCTTTGTCCACTAATAAATTGGTTATTTAATATGTTATTTGACAATGGTAGGATGAGAATCTTTAATTATTTTCGTGTATATACTTTTGATGTCCAATAACATTGGATCCCTTTCAACCCTCATCGTGGATAGATTTTTCGGATCATTTCTACTAATAGAATCACCAAATTGTTTAACAAACATAGGATGGTTATGTGTTGATTAATAAAATAACTCATCAAATAAAAAATCATCATTGGTGAACATTATGATCTTTTTAGGAGTATATACTTATGTATTTTATCATCTATATACAAATAAAAAATTCCATGTGGATATAATTTCAAAAAATCAAGAATATAAAATTTTTTCCACCCTATTAAATATCATTAATAGGGTAATAATTCTCATGAATCGTTAATTTTTAAGAGGCATATACTACCAAATTTTCATATTTCATGTGTAAATATCCCAATACTTTTTTGGATGCATCTTTGTAAATTAAGAATAATTCCTCATTAGTTTGTAATTTGCGAACATGGAAAATTTATAGCAACATAATTTATATTTTAAATCTTCCCCTTTGGTCATCTATCTATAAAAGATATCACTCTCATATGATTCATCAGTATTAATTATCTTGAAAATCATTATTTTTTTCTACAAAATCGAAAATAGTACCTAGAAAGACCATCGAAACTATGGATCTCATTCAATGATGTTAGTTTGGTCCATACATAAACTGACAAAATTTTTTAAGACTCCATATATATATATATTTGTATGTGATAATATACACTCACTATGTAATATTCACAGTATAAATTGCCCATGTATTATAACTAGAATATAAATTTTCCTTTTACAAGGTATTCATTATATCATTCAATTTATCCTCATGATTATCCTATATATCATTATAGATAATTATATTTTATATATAAACTAACACAAATTTATCATTATAATCACTAAATACAATAATAAATATGTACATGAAGATGTCATGATCATTATTCAGTCAAAATGGAATCACAAACAACTAATAGTGCCCATACATTATATTAAAAGAAATATTGTGGATATCATCCTTATTCACCATGACTATATAATATCCTGACTAAAGATCCACCATACCAAATTACTAGGCTTCATGTAGATGATCAAAAAATTCATCGTTGTGTCGTATAGGATCCTTATTCATTATTTCGATAATATTGATATCATGATAATCAATATAGATACACATTTGATTATCATAATTCTTGAGGAAGATGATTTTTTTCACCCATAATTTACCAATTTTTCATATCATCCCTATACCCATATTCCGCTGTGTTTTCTCCTACATCTCTATAAGATCAAAAGTTTCCATTCTATATGGATTATTGGATATTAATAAATGTCACAGTATAAGCTCGATTGAGAACAAAATCTCACATATTGGAGGAATGAGAAGCATTTTTTCTATAAAAAAATCAACATATTCCCTTACAAATTGATTGTCATCATAGATTAAATTTTCCTTACTCTTAATCATTTTAAATGAAACACATTATTATAAGTAAATAATATGCATTCTTGATATGTGTATTAATATGGTGATTCATCCTCCAACATGAAATTATATAGAAATAGAGGGTTATTCATGATATGAAGTCTAATTTCCTTCTCCTAGAAATTTATTATTCCTCTGTATAAGGAATCCCAATTAATAGTTTGAATGGCATCGAATTCCACCAATGGGAGTATCACATGGTATGTTGGAAAATTAAATAAGAAAATATATTTATGGGGACATGATATATACATGAGAAGAAGTAATTTACCCATTTTTATTAATATCTCAAATTCTTTTTTAATAGGTTGAGGGTTAAACACCTCATATTAATAAAAGAAGATAACATTATTTGAGGACTATTAAATAATTGAATCCATTACTAGAAACAGAGGCACAAATTCCCTAAGAAAGCGTGACTCTAAGGTCATATTAAGTCCATGAGTATCCAATGGAGATAAAACATCAATAAAAGTATTAGAGAAATTATCATAAACCCCAGGTATTGAAATACTGAAATAAAATGATGATAATCAGTCACCAGAATAAAAATACGGCATTCCATGATGTTCCAACACAATATGGAAGGTAACCCCTCCATCTCACACTTAAATTTTTAGGGAGGACCGAATGATATGTTGAAAACTTCAATATATATTTCAATAAACCTTCATGAAAATGCATACATGGAACTCACTATAATATAAACCTGATACTACACATCACTAATCATAAAATACAATTAAAAAATTAAAATATTTAGTCTCCATCTTTCGATAATGAAATTAGGATATGTGGATAAATTATGAGTATTAGTACACTCTTTCCTCTTTTGATTTTTACCACCCTACATCACCTTCAAATTGATTTTACCAAATACCAATGTAATGAGTCATATACCAACTCTCTTAGAGGCATCAGTTACCCAAAAAAAACAGACCCAAAAATAAATTTTTATTTCTAATAAAGAAGACATGATTACCAATTTCATCCTAAAACACATAAATGACTCTCTAGACATTTTAAATGACACTATTTTCTCTCAAATTGAATTTAATATCCATCAATATAGTCTCCCTCAAGTTTCGTTGAATACTTGTTGATGCAAACACACTTGAGAACATCAACCTACAATACAATGTGAACTATAAAATCACTGAAAAAACATGATTTCGTCACTCTGAACATCTAAATACACCAAAAAACTTCATTACTACTTCCAGGATAGAGAACACATAGATTATATCAAGTGAAACCATAAGAACAGTCACCCCACCTGATGCCCAACCATGTTTACAAGATGATGCATCATCTATGAACCCAAAAGATTTTAATTTGATTCAAAAAGGACAATAATAAAAATCTAGTCACCCAATAAAGGATAAAAGTCTGATTCTATTAAGATCCCTGGAAAATGATTAGATCTATATATGATTTGAATGACGAGGAAGATATTAATAAGGATATGTGATGGGTCACATTTCCACTTTGAGCATCCAATGATGTGATATTTTAAGGGGTTAGAGAATGAGATAGAAGATTAATGAGGCAAGGGATATTCAAAAATTATGGAGGAAGGAAATGGGATACCTAGAAGAGGGGAAGTAGTAATTGTGTGAGCCATGGGTATGGAGATTCAAGAGAGTGAATCGATATATCTAAAATGTGTTTCTCTAATATCATTTCTTCTATTATTTTGTTAGTATTAATATAGTTCTACTAATTGTTCTCGATATTAATGAATATGTGGAACCATAAATAATACTATATTTTATTCCCATTAATAATTAAGAAGTGTCCCTTCCACCATGACATGTTCGAGTTCCATGTTTGTATTTGTGGTGTACTAGTATTTACAATTGTCTATTGTCCTTAGAGGTTCTTTTTAGAAGTAATATTTGCAAAAAAAGTATTAGTGAATTTATTTTTATAATTTAACATTTATTTATGGATGTAATACTAGATAATAGGATAAGGGTTTAATGGATAATTCTATTCTTTAACCACATTGGAAGATTTATCCGATTAGTATTTTCTATCTAGTCTCCAATCATTCTAACAGAAGAATCATTTCCAAGTCAATGTTAAGAAATATTATATACCATTATTCCCAAACATACTTAAAGTTAAATTTTATATTTCCATTCAATAAAATTAATTCTTCATTTGTTTTATATAATTTAAAACAATTATGAATCCCATATCACATTACCCTTGAGATAAAATGATCTCCATTTCGTATTTAAGTGCACATCAAAAAATTCTTCATAGCTACCAAACTATTGAACCACAATAGATCTCTAAAGTTTCTTCATTAACCCACTAATGATGTAGTAAAATTTAAATTCCAGATCAAGGATAAATCTAGAGTCATATCATTAATAATCATTTAATTATTCCTCTTACACAATGAAGGGTTCATCCTCCATTTTCCACAGGCCAAGGAACACCTCTCCATTTTTTGTCAGAGAGTGTGATGAAAGGGTTCATAAAAAATGTAAATATTTATTTTCACACAATAACTTTGATCTCCCCCATATGATTCATATTTATTATCAATCCCCAAAATTTATTTTCTTCACCATATATATAATAAATATCCATGATGATATTCTCTATCGCAAAAACGTATTGCAAAGATAATATATTATCAAAGGAGATGATCCTTTTTCATTCATTAACATATTATAATATCGACTAAATCTTAGTGGACATTGATTAATGAATTCTATATTTCTACATTATATTTCATAGAGGATGTATATTTTCTCCCATATTAATTTTTTTTTGATCATCAGTTATTTTTGAAATTATTTTAATGATATTCAATACTCCTTCACCAATTGGTTTGGGAATATCATTTTCAAACATCCCATTACATTAGTTGTTCACTTGGTTCATCCTACTTCAATCGATTTAAAAAAATTAATATTTATTAGTTACAATTATTAAACACTTAATAAAATAAAAGAGAAACAATGAACATATAATAATAACTCAAATACAATATAAATTCTATTAATTTGTAAATTATATATTTAAACAATTGTAAGGAATAGTTTATTTCCTAACATAAAACATCACATGAATTTTTGTTTCGTTTAGAATGGTTCATTATGTGTTTGTAAATGCTTCAATGAATATCCACTACGTGTGTCAAAACAAGTGTTCCACAAGGCTAATTTTTCATGTATTAGTAAAATACACCATTTTCAGGTACATCCCAAGGAGTGTAGATTGAAATTCCAATACACCCTTTTTATGTTTGTTAACCATTTATACATTTGTTCCAGATCCATATCCACATGTAGTATCTAGTCATGGATTTAGTTGCATGTAAAGCACTTACTCTATAAAAAATCATAATTTCCGGACTTTTTTCAATAAATAACCTAATCCCAGTTTCCAGATGACGATAAATTACTTTATTTCATTAGCATAGATAAAAGACATGAATCCTAAAGGATAGATTCGTTTAATGATTTGTGAATGTGGATTAAATTCACGAACCTTAATTAATGAATTGGATGGATGAAAATTGTAAACATCCATTTGTAACACCCAAAAACTCTTAGATTAACCATGTAATTCATTAATAATATTCATGTTCATATCCTATAAAAAATAAGGGGTGAACACAGAATCCATTTAAGGGTAAGTAATACAGTTAAAGACTGTATAAACAATAATTCCAAGTGAAAGAATAAAAACTCTATCCATTACATAATAATATTGAACACGATATGGAAAGGATAAAGGCTGAATTAATAATTATATATAAGAACAGACATATGAAAGATTCTTAACAATGAATATTCTACAAGTAGAATCTTCACATGGATAATCAAAAAAATATAATTATTTGGTAATGAATATTTTTAATGTTTGAAGCATACCATCAAGGCCTTTTCAATGAAATCTGAAAATTATTAATCCCTTAGGAGAAGTCATATCTTAAAATGGGAATGGCCTCAACCATGTACATATCAATTTTGTCTCATGAGATCTACTGACGCATCAAGGGGATATAGTTTACCACAACCACAACTATCTATTTATATTTAATTTTTCACATGAAATGGGTTAAACATAAAAAATATACAAATTTAATTTAAATAATGATTCCCAATATAAAAACATAATCACTAACCACTCTAAGTATCATGGATAATGATTTTGAGAGAGCACATACATATTCAAACTGATCATAAACCATCTAATAAAATATTTTTGATGATAATCATTGGAGATAAATCAAATTAAATAATATCATTCATCAGAGGTGTTAAATATATGAAAATATTATATAAAAATCCACTCAACATTATTTGGATAAATATCCCTTTTAAAATGTATATAAGTGTTCTTTTGTAAAAATAATTTTTATTTTTCATGATTGATTATATAAAACTATAGATGAAAAAATATTGTTTTCATGAAAATTTTATATAATTTATAAAAATAATCATGTCTAAAAATATATAATGGATGGTACATGAAAATGGTTAATAAATCGAGGTGATCTATTTAATCAGGCATGCGTAACAGAATGAATTTAGAAGGGAGACAAGTAAAAAAAGTTTTATCACATAATAAAAAAGATGAACTAATATAGTTATATGTTTTTCGAACATATTAATATAAATTATAATAATGGTATAAAAATAATGAAGAGTAACATTTTTTTAAAGATGGATATATCATAACCAGAATGAAAATAGTTGTTTTAAATGTAAACCCTTACATTATATCTGAAATAATTTTACCCTTTATATTTCTGTCCTAGATAATAAATTAAAATATATCAATTAGTAAATAATGACCATTTTATAAATTTAATTTATATTTTATTTTATTATTAATATTTTTAATGGTCTTTTGATGATTTATAATATAAAATTTTATCATTTAGGAGAATTCATTTTCTCTTTTGTTATGATTGTTTAACTTGTTTATAAGAAATTAATTTCTTAAAAATGAATGATCTAGAAATATAATTACATTATATAAAATTATAAGTTCAATTTTTCTTATATATTGTTTTTCCAAGATTTTAGGGTGGATGACTAGATAAAATGTTAATGATCTTCATTTAGATTATTTTAAGTTATCTTAGATCACAATGAGTTCGTTTTGTGTTTTCATTTAGTATTATGTACATATTTCAAATATATAACATAAAAAGGGTCATAATATAAATTTTACAATCTATTTGAACCATTAAAATTGTTTCATGAGTAGTCTAGAAGATGGAGAAAGAAAGTTATAACTTTTTTCGATGAATTTAATGAAACAACACCTCACGGACATCATTTTCATTATTAGAATAAAAGCGAGAGGAGAGTGGCATTGATGATGGATTATTAAATTACCATAATAAAATTCAAGTACATGTATTTTATAGAGTTTTCATTTTTATTGGATGAGGGGAGGTGAGGAGAGAATAATAAATTAAAAGATCATGAAAAGATATTAAATGGAAAATAATGAGGATTTTCCACATGAATTCTCTTCCTAGAGAACCTTCATAGGGAAATAGATTTGATCATTTTGAAATACGAAGACCTCCTGGATATGGGGGAGGAAACTTTGAAGTGTATTGAGCATTTCTTTTATAATGATCGAATCATTGAAGGTGTGAGGAGAAGGGTTGGAGAGGGTGGTATTTATTATGGAGAAGAGGGGTGTTTTTTGAATATTTTTTTCATTTCTGATTATTCTATATCAAGATAATGAATAGTATGATAATTATCATAAAATATGTCAAAATAATGAATTTAGGTTCTAAAATATGGTTGTTATATCATCTATCACTCATGGAATATGGTTTTTAACTTATAATGAATTGGTATTATATATTTACCACATGTTAAAATTCAAAAATATTTCAAGTATTTTTTGTAAATCCTAAAAAATATCCCAAATTTTGTTGAATTTTTATTATTTAGAAATTTATTCCCTTTTAGGAAAATGGTTTTATACATTTTATAAAATTATTTTTTAATTAAAACCATAATTTTCTCAAAATATATAGATTTTAATCATATAAATTCTTTTAAAGATCTCTAGAAAATTATCTATGGTCTCATAAAATTATCCTAAAATCAATAGAAAAAATATATTAATTTCTGAATAAATTTAATGAAATTAAAATAAAAGATTAATTTTTTTCATTAATTATAAAATTATAATTAATTATTTTTGACTAGTAGATATACCAACAATTAAATATTAATTTCTAAAATATTCACATACATATAATTTGATATAATTATATATTATATTGATTCACAATATGGATACATTTTATTTATAATTTTAATAGTGAGTTTACTATGATAGTATTCAGATTACTATTCGTAATGGTCACATTACAATCCCTAATGTCATGATACGATTTCATCAGTATATGATCCATAACTTCTAGAAACACATCATAATTCATCAATTAATTTTTTATAATGCTTGTATTCGGTTCTATATGTGATATTTTGTTATCTATACTAAATGAAATAAATATAATAAGAGAAATATCATTGACATAATTATAGGTCATTGCATTCTCCCCTCCTACGAAAATTATATCACTAAAATTTATAGATTTTAAACGCATTATAATATTTGGGTAATCATTCAACGCATATTCCTTACGATTCCATGTCTCCTCTTCAATTTAATGATTCTTCCAACATACCAATACCAGTCGAGTCATCATATTCCTTAACACCTATAGATTAGAGTCTGGATTCCAGATAGGATCTTCAAAGTATGAAAAATCATGTTCCAATTCTAATTCTACATAAGTGAGAACATGTGTTGGGTCCATCATGTATGTCCTTAATAAAGATATTTGTAACACATTATGTACTTTTTAAAGGCTAGGGGGAATTTCCATATAATCATCCTTAGTTCCAATTATTTCTAGAAATTTAGAAGGACCAATGTAGATGGAGATTAGTTTCCATTTCATTCCAAATCTTATAACACCATTCCATGGATAAGAATTCATGAAAACATGATCTCCCATTTGAAACTAAAAATCATTCCATCAACAATCCGTATATATCTATTTCGAATATTGATATAATTTGATAGGGTTTGAATATCCTTTACACTTTATGTTGTATTATCAAAAATTTCTAGGACTACAAGATTCCATTCACTAACTTCATCGCAACATATTAGTGTACGAAATCTCTATCCATAAAATTCATTATATGGTGCCATTTTTATACTACAATATATCCTATTTTGGATGTAATAATATATCAATGGTATATACAGATCCCACATACCATGAAAGTAATGTGAGCATGATCTCAACCTGTCTTCAAAAATGTAGATAATCTATTCATACTACCCATCAGTTTGGATCTTCATTTGTAATGTTGAGAATGATAGACTTTCCAACGACACATTCAGGAAAATAATTTTACTTTTAATAATGTATTAGGGTTTTTCCTTAATCATGTATCACAGGTTGGAAAAATACCATTTTAATACTTCATGTTATCCATTCTTTACTCCTCCACCCTTTTCTTATCAAATTTTATGTTAAATTAATATGACATAGAGAATTATTTCATTATCTTGATAAAAAAAAATGTGAATATATTATTATGTGATGATAAATTTTTGGACAGTAGTTCCCTTCATAAAAATGGGTTTTCACAATAAAATAATAAACCAATTCTGGTCCTTGGATTACAAATGTATTTAACATCAATCCTTATTATCATTGTAAATTTTTCTTCACACATTCCATTGTTTTCACCCCCTTTCTGTATCAGACTCAATAATTAAATTTCCATGTCTTCTCATTGTTTACAAAGAAAATGTGTTTCTTTGAAAATATCATTCAATTCCATGTATTCAATAATTTTAATTCCATCCTCTTACTTTGTGTTTTGAATTAATGGTCATCAATGATCCTAATCTCCCAGCAGTCGATAAACTTCGATGAAATCCTTTTGCCTTCAGTCACATCCCAAAGAGAGAAATAACTTATCTATGGAATATATCCATTTCTCGACTATAAATGGGTTTTTAGACCCATTCAATGATCGAGTTTTTTTTAATAATGTTTATAAGATTTTTATTCCATGTAGTGGTTCAGGGCACTCCATATGGGTAAGTCGATAGTTCATAACATCAATCAGCAACCCTAGTATAGTTATATTTTTCTTAACACCAATCACTGCTCACGTACCGATATCATTATTGTAGATAGGAGGGAAATATCTTCATAATGTAAATTCATTGTAACACCTTGAACCTAGTTACCTAGAGTGAGTGCATAATTACAAAACATTGGAATGTTCACAAATGATCAAATATTGAAAGGCAAATCAATTTTGTAGCCTTAGATGTACTAAATACAAACATTAGTTTTACATTACATTATGAAATGAAAAACAAAAACATTGTGCCTCCTTTGAAAACAATAATATCCCTTAGTCAATCCCTACAGATTAGTCATAATATAATTCTTCGCATCCTATGAAAAATAAAACATTGAATGGTGTGAGCATAGATGCTCTATACGGATAACAATATAGTGGAAACAGTCATAAATAAGCATAAAAATTTAAGGCAATGTATAAGACTTAAACATAAAAATTATAAATATAAAATAAAGAACAATATGGAAAAAATAAGTAAAATAATTTAATTTACTTATTTACATGAATATTCTTCTAGTCGAATAATCACATGTAATATCCATGGACAATTTCATAATAATGGAATGCATAATACTGGAAATCATAACCACATAGTCATGGCCTCCTTCCATGATTAAAAATAAGATTTTTTCCAGGCATTTGGATAAGACACTAGTTTGTCTCATTAGACCTAATTATGCATCGTGTAGCTATAGAGGGCTCCACCCATCACTTACTAATTCCAATTCATTCCTCGTATGAAAAGGAAGAAACATTACAAAAACATTTGTATTCACACTAGCATACAAAATGTTAATAAATTAACCATAAACCATGAATGGTATAAGAAAATAAATCCATATTAAAACATATCACAAAACTTCAGTATAGTTGGGAAGATTGTATCATAAAAAATCAACTTCAAACATTTGTAAAATCCATCAATGGATGTTGACATCGATGAAATCAAAACTATTTCAGGGAAATATATATTTCTATTATGAAAACATTAATAATTATTATAATAATAAAACTAAAAATTAATTCTGAAAATATTCTAATAATCCTGAAAGGGAAGCATCAAATATGTTATAATGGATAAAAATAGCCACACTCGCCGTATAAGTTAAAAAAACACTTTTCCCCTTTATTTGGTCAAAAAGGTCGTAATAGACCTTGATTGGAAAATGGAAGAATGATTCCATTATTAAAATTATATAAAAATTATAACAATGGTATAAATGAAATTACCCCATAGTCTTGGAAAAATTAAAAATGTTTTGAAATGCATTTTTAAGAAAAATGGATGTGGATGATAAAGAGGTCTTAGTAGATACTCGCGTATAAGAATCCTAGGATAATGAAGACATTGTAGAATTAAATATTACCATGTACTTTTCCTTTCTCAAGGGAACGTTAACCTCCTGTTAAATTGTTAAATAATTTTTATTAATTTATACAAGAACCACGTATATAAATATGACATCATATATGATGATCTATTATTTCGTTGTTAATAATATTTCAGTAGTATCATTTTTCCGGGGGATAAATGCTTGGTTTTCCGTTATATGTTTTTTTATGAATGTAATTTTTACTATGGATATGATGTATTTGATTAATATACATAATGATATTAAGTTACTAAATATTATTTTTATTCAAAAAATAATAATTATTCTAGAATTTTTACAATGGGGAAAGAATCTCATCGTGTTCGTGGAGACGATAATCCATACGTACACACGAGGGATGATATCATTCCATTGATGATGAATCATTTTTAATTGGATGGAATATATTATATAAAAAATAATTAAATTATTTTTCTTATTGTTTACATCAATTATAATCATTATTATACCCATTCAAATAATGAAGTGTTAAATAACAAACTACACCATGACGTGCAGACGGTAAGCCATACGTTCACACGTATAGTGAATTTGTAATTAATAAGATGAAAATAAAAATGAATATGGTATTACAATACTTATAACATCATCATGGTAAGAATATGTTTCTGTAGTTATTATTTTTGAAGGAATGAAACAAAGAAATAGGAAGTGGGAAAAGAAAATAACTTTGAATGAGGTGATGAAATCATTACCTCTTCTTTGGGTGCTTTCTTTTGATTTGATCAAAAAGGTTCTATAAGATGGATTTATGATAAATTTAAGGACTCCAAGATGAGGTGAGGGAATTTTAGAAGGTTTTTGAGTATGGTTTGGACGATCTAAATGGATTTGGAGGTGTGATTTTGAGAGAATGAGAAGTATCCTTTTATAAGAGAGGTGAAGGCCACTATAGGAAAATCGTGAAATATTAATTTATTATACATTAATATTCATATTATAATGTATAATACATGATTTATATCAAAGATAATGTGGGGATGGTAGAAAACATCTCATTCAATTGGATTTAGAAAGTTTTAGGTCCCAATAATAACCATATCATTTAGACTAAATTCTTAGTTAAATAGTTTATCTTTTACAATGTATTCTTGTATTATTATAAAAAAATACTAATAAAAAAATAATAAAAAACTGTGAACCCTAAGTGGTTAAATAATGATATATCTATCTTTATATACGTCCTTTGTCATATCCTTAAATTTTAAGAAATAATATATCTATTAATAATGTAGAATTTGTTTTAAAAACTCTCTTATGTCAATTTTGACACTATTATGTATATGATATTTTTGAAAGTCATAAAATATTTTTTAAATTGAAAAAAAATTATTTATTCATTCTGAACATTTCATATTAACCTAGAAAATTTGCGGAATAAATCAAAAGACTCAATTTAAAATTATATTAATATTTATAATATCATTTATTTTAATCTTTCAATAATAAGGTAGTTACTACATAATCATTATGTTTTATATAAATTTAACTATATAATGTCAAAAATTATAAATAATATACCAATATATATAAAATCATTTTAACTTAACAATTAATATTTATTTTTTAATTTATCTTATGATTATCCATATATAAAAATTCGTTTAGTTATTAAATTTGAATTTAACACTTTTAGAACATCTTTAAATAAAATAATATTAAATGTCCACATCTAATCCAATATGACCATGAGGATCATATGTTATTCCTAAGGTTTATTTTGGTAGAAATACAAATATCCAACTGAATTAGGACATACTTTTGGGTAATTATAATTTCATTTTTAAATTTAATTACCCTTTTAACTTTGAACAGTGGTATATATAATTCTAACATTACTATTCATCATAAAATATTGTCATAATGTTGATCCACATATTAAATACAGATGTCAACTGTGTCTCTCATATTTTTGAAATTCAATTAATATAAGAAGTAATGTTTTTTTAGGAAAATTAAAAAATGTTCCTAGAAGGAGGGTAAAAGAAGTTAAAAAATTCAATAAAATCTTATACATCTAATTTAAATATAAAATGACTCAAATGGATTACATAGTATTTATATATGTATTATGAATCTATTTTGAAAAAAAAAAATTTATTTAAAATAAATTATTATCTATATATAATGTATGTTTTAAACAATAACATAGTGTTTTTCACAATTCAACAAAAATTGAAAGTCTTGAAAAAAACTAAACAAATTAATCCAAAGATAAGTTTGATATTAAAAATTCAAAAATGTTTCTTATTTTACCAAATTAAAATCATAGAAGTTTCATTAATTACTTTAAAATTAATTCTAATTTTCAATACCAGAATACTGTTTTTTAAGATGTAAGAAGAATCAAAATATTGATATTCATTTATGTCGATTTTGAATGTAAAATTATTTCCAATGACAATCCTTGGATTATATGATAAACATATAATATAATTATATTTCAAAACAATTCAAATTTATAGTTTTAAACTACTAAATATATTGATTAAAAAAAAAAATTAATTAAAATATTATTTTATTAATATTCTTAAAAATAAGATTGTTATTAGAAAAAAATAAAAAATATATGTAAACTAATTTTATTCTACAGCTAACCATGAATTTAATTATATTAAATTGAATATATAACAGTGTCAAATATTTGATTTAAAAAGGGTTACCCCTTCAAAGGCTGAACAACTACATTTTTTGTATACGTCTATTATCTATAAAATTGAATTTTTCCTCATATTATTAGTAACACACAAAAAATATGAATGCTAAAATTATATGGGATATATATGAAATAAAAAATATGGTTATTACTATTCATAAAATCATTTTAAATATCTAGTTTAAAAGGTCATGGTGAACTTGAACTCGGTGTTTTGAACTTCATACACTATCATATTATTCAATTATAAATGTACCATGGAAGCTTAGGGTGTTACATTCTTACCTAGTTAAATAAATTGTTTCCTCAAAATTTCAATCAGTTCTTCAATGTAAGAGGTCAAAAAAAGAAGATACCAAGGTGGAAAACCCCCATAAAAAATAGGGTTAAGAATATTTAGTCATAATAAGAGGGAAATTGAAATGAATTAATCACCACCAAATTTGTATTAGAAATAAGAGAAAATTGGTTGAAATTATAATTATACGAAAAAAAATTTATAGGGTTGATTGAGGATATCAGTCACAAAAAAGTGAATGGAAAATTGAGGGTCTCAAAGCAATAAATCATATATGATTTAAAATATTCTCAGTTCAAAAAAACATTTGGTATTAGGATAACTCTTTTTTGGTTTTAGGATCCATTCCCAACTTATTCATTGAATAAGAAAAACAATACTTCACAAGTATATTTATATCCTTTAACTAATTCCTACCTCAAACACATCTTTGACTCCAAATGAT
The DNA here is from genome assembly GCA_963277665.1 of Viscum album. NCBI lineage: Eukaryota > Viridiplantae > Streptophyta > Magnoliopsida > Santalales > Viscaceae > Viscum > Viscum album. The sequence goes on along the minus strand of OY728152.1, from coordinate 857,385,484 downwards.
AAGTATTCAGTATGACTTGGTCTCACCTGAAGCACTCAAATCAACTTATATAGAATCACATAATCCACAAAGGATGAAATATTAATTTCCCTTGTTTATAAACATTAAACAAAACCAAAATGGTTAGTACAAGATGAAATGATCCTAAAAAGGGATAATACTTTATAGAAAGAAATACTACTCTTAATCTACAAAATTAAACAAACATTACCTAATGACCAACAAAGGACATTAAAGAACAATTGTCCTTAAGATTTATCAAAATAAACCCAATTATGTTTGAAACCCAATATTCAGAAGGATTAGATCACAAAATCTTCCATGATATATCATATCATTTATCTACAAATTACATTGACTACTCTTAATGTACCCTACATAATATTAGTTAACATTTTCAAATATTCTCTATGACATGTTAATCGTTTTTCAAAAATAACCCTAATATATTTAAGTCCACAAAAAATGACACATTTTCCAAAATAAAAATCCACCATTACTCTTCAAATAAAATCCCGATGTATTCTATTTTTCTATGGTATATAATGTTCCAAGAAGAGTTAAATTATTCTAAAATAACATTTAACAATTAATTATCAAATTATTTTCCTATAAAAATTAAAAATAAGAAGTTCCCAAACTAAAAATATTTGTGATCCTTAAAATTATTTAACTAAAAAGAGTTATACATACTATCTAGGGACTTTAGATTGTGATGTGGTAGGTGATAAATCCTAGTTTCACATTGATTGTGGGATCGATTTTCATAGCATTGTATGACATGACATGTTGTCACATGGTCTGCGTGTTGTCGTTTTTAAAAAAATTACATAATTATATAACATTCCCAAAAATGAGATAAATTCCTCAAAAATAACGATAACATATTTTAACCACACGTGTTATCTCATACCTTTCATTTTCTTACAAAAATTTAATAACTTGTAATTGAATGAAATTCCAGGATGTTATAAACCAAAATGTTTTTTTATAAATATATCCACAAGATAAAATATAACTCTTCCTCAATTAGAATTTTCACATAAAAACTACTAGGTTACACATAAATGTGAAAAGTCTTCCAATGTAATCCCATCAACAAATATCATTAATAATTTTAAACATTTATCATTCCATTTATTTTTATATTGGTTCTTCCTTGACTAAGTGGTTATTCTATAGAATAGGACCATGATGCGAATAATACCTAGGTCACCTAAATTTATGGAAAAATGACTATAAATAGATTCTTGGGATAATTTTTATTTTCATCCATAGTTTTCTTCATTTTCCCTCAACAATTATTTACATTACTTTCTTTTTCCAACAAATAAAGCATTCCTTTTTTCAATTTAGACACTTTACTGGGTGTCTCCATCCACATTTCATGCATGATGTAAAATGATCTTTCTTTTCACCATGGCCTCCACTACTACATCTATTATCATTCTCCACATTTATCATCATTGTTGAGTTCAAGAGATGGTTATTATATTTGCTGTTGATCATATTTTTGGAAAACTGATTCGGCATTAAAACGATATCTTTTACACCTATCAATATTCCATTTTTTTGCTCATTTCCACCATTGGTCCCACCATGTATAGCATGTTCAATGCTACTATGATTTCATTGGATTCCAACTATTGACTAAAACCATAATGTAGAGTGTGAGTAAACATTTTCATAATATCATCTATATAATATCATGAAACCTTATTTTAATCTAAAACCCAATAGGATTAATCAATGTTATTTGTTCTGATCTTATATTAAAATCCATGAAATACGTTTGTAATGAAAACCTGAATTATCCTAAGAAAATCCCCTAGGAGTGTCATAACCAAGAGTGTAGCAAGGCCCTTTGTCATGAACCAGGATACCCTGGGTCAAGCCCAAAACTTATTCTTGATGATTTCTCTCCTTGGTACATATGTTCCAGATCTGCCTCTACCTGATCTTATCCATATTGTGTTGCATTTCATGAGAATACACAAAATTTCTACATTAACAAAATTCTATGAAGCTATTCTATACTAAACCGCAATGTCAATCAAAGGGTAGTGTTTTCTATTCTGAGTTTTTTTAATTCTAGTTTCCATGGTTTATACTATGATTCCTCTGATACCATGTTTAATTCATCGACCCTTGATACCTAGAGTCAGTGAATTATTACATAACATTGGCTTGATCATAAGGGATCAAATCCTAAAATACTGATTAGTTTAGTAGACATGGAAGTATTAGATACATACATTAGATTTAAATTAAATTATAAATTGAAAAACAAAAAAATCTGTATCCTATGAACACATTAATCTACCTTAGACTATCCCTATAGGTCAGCCATAAAATACATTTTAGCATCCTCTGAAATATAAAACATATAATAGTGTGAGATTAGAAGCACAGTAAGGATAACAATATAGTGGAATCAATAATAGAATAGACAAAAAAATTATGGCAATGTGTAAGACAAAACAACAAGCCTTTTAAAAATATATATCAACATAATATTACAAATTTATGTAAAATAATGCCATTTTTATATTCATGTGGATATTATACTAGTCAAATAATCACATGTTTTATTAATAGCCAATTTCATAATGATTGAATTCATAATGCCAGACATCATAATCACATAGTTAAAGCCTCATATCAAGACTACAAATACGCTTTTTTCAAGGCCATGTGCGAAGACTCTATTTTTTTCATGAGACCTACTAATGCATCAAGTAGCTATAGCGGGCTCTACGAGTCACATACTATGTCCAATGCATTACTAATATGAAAAGGTTCAAACATTATGTAAATATTTGTTTTAAAATGAGAATACGAAATGATAATACATTGACCATAAACCATGAATGGTATAGAAATAACACATCCATAGTAAAAAATATCACAAAACCTTCAATAAAATTTTAATATTGTATCGTAATAAATTAACTTCAAACAAGTATAAAATTTATCAAAGGATATTGACAAAGATGAAATCAAATATGTTTTATTGAAATATCTCTCTATATTTTCATATCAATAAAAATTCAAATAATTATAAAAGAAAACATTTATTTTGAAAATATTCTCATAAGCTTCTAAGGGATGAATCGAAGATCATGTAATGGGGGAAAATAGTTGCACTCACTGTATATGTTAAAAAAAAATTCTTTCCATAATTTAGCCACAATGTTAATAAAAGTCCTTGTTCGTAAAATGTCAGAATGATTCCTTTATAAACATTATATAGAAAGGTAATCAAGGTTATAAATTACATTAATCAATTTTCTATGAAATATAAAAAATAATTTTAAATTCCTTTTTAAGAAACAATGATGTTGATGATAAAGAGGTCCCAGTAGATACTCATGCATAGCAAACTAAGATAATGAAGAGGTTGTAAAATTAACCCTTACCATGTAATGTTCATAGATGGAGGGTAAATTAACCTCTTGTATAGTTGTTAAATCATTGTTATTAAATTATACATGAATCACATACATAAATATGATATCATAAATAATCTTCTAATATTACATTGTTAATATTTTTTTAGTAGTTTCATTGTTATCGGTTTTGATTGATTCATTTTCCATTATAAGTTCTATTACGTAAGTCATGTTTTTTCTGGATAAAATGGACATTATTCATATATAGAATGATATTATGTTCTTAAAAATTATTTTTAATCTTAAAAAGAAAATTATTCATAAATGGTTACGATGGGGAATGAATCTCATCATGTTTGTAGAGATAGTAATCCACACATACGCACAAGTGACAATATCATTCCATTGATGGTGAGATCATATTTAATCATATGTTATGTCATATATACAGAATCATTAAAGTGTTATATTTATTATTTAAATCAATTATTCTCATTATTAGACAAATCTATATAATGAAGGTTTGAATAACATACTACACCACGACGTGGAGACGGTAAGTCGTATGTACACACGTATGGTGACTTTGTCATTCAAAGGATGTATAGAAACATGAATAGGATTTTTTACATTCCTATGATATCATCACAGTTTGTATAATGTACTGGAGTTATTATTTTTTTATATTATCATCAAATAAAGTGGATGTGGAAGAAGAAAAGAACTTTTCAAGAGGTGATGAAATCATTACCTCTTCTTTAGGCGCTTCATTTTTATTTGATCTGAAGGGATCCATAGGTTGGACTTCTGATCAAATTGCATTCTCTAGGATGAGGTGAGGGTAGTTAGGAGGATATTTGATCAGGTTTTATCCAATAAAAATGTATTTGGTGCTTTGATATTTATATAAGGTATGTACCCTTTTATAAGATATGTGAGGGTCACTTTAGGATAATCATGAAATATTAATTTATTACACAATTATATTTTGTTTATAATGGATCAAAAAGGATTTAATTCTAGGATAAGGAGGGGATGGGTCTAAAACCTCTCCAATAATAGTTTTTAGATATGTTTAGGTCACCATATTAACCATATATTTTAGATTAAATACTTAGTTAAATAGTTTATATTTTACCATGTATTCATCTTTTGTTATAATAAATGGATCATAAACATATTAAAAAATTCCAAATTGTCCCCAAGTGGTTAATTATTGATATATATATATATATCTGTTTATAAAGACTTTTTATTGTCCTTATATTTTTTGGAATATTATATTAATTAATAATATAGTATTTGTTTTAATAACTCATTTATGTCAATTTGGACACTATTTAGTATTTGGAGTTTGTAAAAGTGATAACAACTTCATAACATAAAGAAATTATTTAATAAACCATATCATGTAATATTAACCTATAAAATTTTTGGAATACATACAAAGTATCAAATAATAATTATATATATTTATTTAAAATATTAATTATTTTAATCATTAAATAATAAGGTAATTAGAGCATCATCATTATGTCAAAAATAAATTTCATTATTTAATGGATAAAAAATATAAATAAAATAAATTTATGTTTGAAAAATTTTTATCTTCCAAATAGATATTTATAGTCGAAGTTATATTATGGATAACCCTCTATTAAAAATGGTTTAGTTATTAAAGTATGAATTTAACACTTTTATCTCTTCTTTAAAAAAATAACAATAAATGTCCTAATATAATCCATATTGTCCAAAAGAATCATATATTATTCCTAAAGTTAATTTTAGTCAAAATAAACTTTTCCAATAGAACTTGGACATGTCTTTGGGTAATTATAACATCATTTTTACTTTTAATTACCCTATTTACATTAAACAATGGTAAATAAAATTCAAAAGATACAATTCACCAAAAATTATTTTCCATCCTATTTAACTACATTTTTTGTACTAATTTCAACCGTGCCTCTCTGATTTTTGAAATTCAATATACAAAAGCAGTAAAATTACGATTTATGAAAATTTAAAAATGTTCCAAGAAAGACGAAAAAATGTTAAAATATTCAGTAAATTTTTATACATCTAAATTAAATATAAAATGACTCCAATGGACTCCATTGAACATATATAAGTATTATGTATCTATTTTTAACTAATGTAACTTTAATTAAAATATAAAATTATTTAAATAAAATTTAGTTTTTAAACAATAACAGTGTTTTTCTCTATTCATCATAAATCAATAGTTTTCATAAAATTAAAAAAATAGCCAATGATAATTTTGATATTCAGAATTAAAAAATGATCTTTATTTTACCAAATTAAAAACCCTAGATGTTGAATTAATTAATTAAAAATTTATTCTTGTTGTCAAAACAAGAATGTTGGCTTTTTAGAAGTAAAATGTTTCAAAAGATTGATATGTGTATTTGTCCTATTTAAATGTAGAATTATATACAATGGAAAAAAATCAATTAAATGATAATAAAATCTAATTATATGTCAGAAAATTAAAATGTATATTTTAAATTATAAATTATTTTGAATAAAAAAAATTTCAATTAAAATTTAGTATTTTTTCATTATTAATGAAAAAATGAAACTTATAAGAAAACCACCAAAATTTTATCCAATATAAATATTAATTTCCCGCTTCTAATTAAAAATATAATTTCATCAAATTGAATTTATAAAGGTGTTAAATAAGGGATTTAAAAGTGGTTCCCTATTAAATGGTAAAAAAATGCATTTTTTTAAAATACATTTTTATCTGAAAATTGGTATTGGTCCTTATATTATGATTATGAAACAACAAATATGAATGTTAAAATTATATGGGATATATATATAATTAGAACTTTCATTTTTACTATTCATAAATTCTTTTTCAAATTCCTTGTTTGATAGGTCGTGATGTGCTAGAACTCGGTGTTCCATACTTCACATGTTATCTTGTTTTTTCAAAGAGAAATGTATCGTGGAAGCTTAGGGTATTCCATGCATTGATACCGTTTTCATTCCCCCAACTTTATAAGATTTCTATATACTGTCATACAGTAAATTTGGCTATGAATCATAATTCATAATTTGAAACAAGAAAAATAATTCAAATTAATTTAACTAGTATTCTTAGATAATATCATAATCATAAAAATGGTTTATTTGAGTATAATCCTTCATAATTATTTTTAAAGAATATTATAATTATCCTATGTATATCCCCCTAGGAGTGTCAAAATAGGTGCGCAGTAAGGCATGTTGTTGTGTACCATGTTACCCAATGTCAGGACCAACACAACATGTCAGAGTTATTACCCTGTGGAATATCTATTCTTGAAACTCAACAACATTTAGTATGAAAACAAGGATGTATTTTTATGAAGATCCACATAGTTTCTACCAAAACAAAATATTATGATGTTCTATTATAATTTTCCTCAAATTATATCGTAGGGCTACATTCCCTAATCATCATTTTCTATATCGTATTTCAATGGTTTCTATAAAATTATCCTTCATACCAACTATAATGATCGTAACCATAACTTCCCATAGCCAGTGAATTAATTTATTACATTGGAATAGATAAAAGGTTCATATCTGGAATTACTTATTATTATAGAAAAATTTTTATATAGATTATAAATGGGATGAATAAATTAACACATTTACATAAAATTATGGTAGAAACACAATTTGTAACACCCAATAACTAGTATATTAGCACTACATTCCATTCAAAAAATTAAACTTCATATCCAGGGGAGAAATAAAACATATTAAATGGTTGATCTCAGATGCTCCATAAGGGAATGCAGTATATACAAAGTCAAAATAAACAATAGGGAATGTCGAAACAATAAAAACACTTTCCATTATAACATAATCATGAACATGATATGAAAAGGGTAAAAGAAAAATATATGGTTCCATATAAGAAATCAATCTATATTAATGAATAACAGTTTATATTATACAAGTTGAATATTTACATGTATAATAAATTAATAATATAATTTTAAGGAATGTATTCGGAAAGCATTTGAAACATACCATGAATGAAACATGAATGTAATCTGAAAATGATTAAGGTCTCAGTTGAAACCAAATATAAAAATGGGAAACGTCTCGACCATGTCCATATTTATTTTGTCCTGTGACACCAACTGATGAATCGGGAGGCTGAAATGGGTCCCACCAATAATAGTATAATTTCAATACAATTATCATATGAATGGGTTTAAACATTATAAATATATATCTATTGAATTTATATAATGTTCCCCAATATCTAATAAATAACCACTAACAATTCCAAATAACACCGTGAATGGTTTTGAGATAGTACACCCATAGTCCAATGGATTAGAAACCAGTTAATAAAATAAAGTAGATGATAATAGAAGTATATAAATCTAAATAAATCAATTTATTAAATACTACTATTGAAATATATAAAAATACTCTAATAATATCATTGAGTAATTCATGGGAGACATAACCCTTTTACATTGCAAAGATGAGTTCTTAGGGAAGAATAATTTTTATCATTATTGATTTTTTGTATAAAACTATGTATAATTAAAAAGGTATTCATTTATAATGTTGTTATTTTAGATAAATAATGGATTATTTAAATATATTATTTATGGTACTTGAAAAGTTTTATGAAATCGAGATGTTATCTTAATTAAGGCAGGCACATAAGAAATAATGTCGAAGGGGGACTTGTAAAACATGTATTATCCCATCAATTAATGGTAAAATTATATAGATATATATTTTTATATAAATAAAAATAATTAAAAATAATTATATAAATATAATTAAAAAGTACATTGGTGTATAGAGGGAGAAATCATAACACGAATGAAAATAGTGGATTATGAATAAAACCCCTACCTTACGTCTGAATGTTTTATGCGCTTGACCATTATGTACGGGATAATAAAATTAAGTCTATTAATTAATTAATCTTTAACCTTTTCTACAAGTAATTTACTTGGAATATTTTTATTAAGATCATTTATAGTCATTTTGATATGTTATAAGACAGAATTTTATCAATCGAGAGTTCTCATTTTCTTGAGTATTTGATGATCAGTTATCTTTTTTATAAGTAATGATGTTCATGTATAATGGGTATAATTAACTAGATTTTAATTACATGTAATTAATGAAAATAAAGAAGTTTAATTTTTATAACATTTCTTCTTCTTCTGATATATTATAATGAATCATCAGAAAACATGATAATGACACTCTTTAAGATTAAATTAAGTCATTTTAGGTCACAATGAACTGCTTTGTTTTATCATTTAGTATTATGTAATTATAATTCATCCAAAAAATAAAAAGGTATATTAAAAAAATTAAAATATTTTGGGATAATTTAATTTTTTGGAACATCCCTGAACACAATGACTGAAAAATAAAATGTAGCATCCTTGAAAGAGATGAAACAACATGTCACAAATGAAATTTACAATTTACGTATAAAAGGGAGAAGAAAATGGGAGTGATGATAGATTATTCCAATATTGTAATAAAATTATAGAAAATTTATGATTATATATTTTCCATGATATTAGGATTAGTGGTTGTGGATGGAGTAATAAAAGAAAATAACATGAAAAGAAATTATACGGAAAATAAAGTGGATTTTATCTCTTGAATTATCTTCCTTGAGAACGTCCTTGGGAAATTTCTTTTGTTCTATTAATATGAATATGAACTATTGTAGATAGTGGAGGGACATGGGATGTTTTTTAGCACATATTTTACAAGGATCAAAGGTTGGAAGGTTTGAGGATAAGGGGTAATGATGGGTGGTATTTATAGTTGAAGAGAGGGTTTTCCTTTGAATATTTTATTCATATGATTATTATTTTGAATCAATAATACGAATATTAGGAAAATTACAATAAATATATTAATACAATGAATGTATGTTCAATATTATTGTTCATAAATCATCCATGATATATAAAATTGCATAAATAGATTATAATTTATTTATACTATAAATTATTGTGTTTAATTATTCACCAAAAAGTAAACTATTTTAGAAAAAACCCCAATATTATCCATAACCATTTTTGGACATATTTAATTTTTAAAATAACTACATTTAAAAAAAATAATTTTCTATATATGAGAAATAAAATTTATAATTAAAACCATTAGTTACCCAAAAAATAATTTTTTTTAAATTTAAAACTACTTTAATAATACTATGAAAATTTAACTATGGTCGCATAATAATATACTAATTAATAAGTAGAAAAAATAATTAATTATGAATATATTTTTATGAATTTTCTAAATTATATAATTATTTATAAAAATTTAATTACATATTTATGAAATACCTAAATTCAAAACACTTAATTATTAATTTTTCACCACCCGTACTATTGGGGACCATGTCGTGACTCCCCAAACCCTCCTGTAATAGGCTAAGCGACAGTGAATAGCATCAAGTATGCATATTACTAACATGGGAGGAATTGCGTATGTGCATTTATTCCCACACACATCCCCAAGGCCACAAATATAGAAATTTTAAAAAAAAAATAAGGAAGAAATGAAAGCATACACCACAACCCAAAAAATAGAGTACAACATAATGTATTGTACAAAAATTAAACAATGAAAAAATAAAAGCACACCACAATAAAGAGTCTGCAATCTATAATGTCCAGCCTGTGTGCAAGAAATAGGTACTAATATTGTTTCTCATTTCCAGAGGAAATCCTCAACATGTAAGGAAGGCTACAAAGCTCGGTCCATTCTTGGTTAGCCTTGCACTCTATCAATGACCACATGTCTTCACAAGACACAACACATGCAAGAAAATCCCGTGTAGGGTTGAGTACACCAATACTCATTATAGGACCCCAAATAAACAATTAAATTAATAAATTATAGGTAGATTCATCTATACAAAGTATATGTTATCAAAATATATAAAAAGAGAATCATCAAGATATATTTGAAACCCATACCTGTAGTCTATAGGTAAGTCCCAATGACAAAATACCCATGCTAGGGATTTAGTTTGAAGATTCCATGAAGTTATTATTTGTGAGATCTCACTCCATGAGTATGACACCTCTGATGATGTCTATCTGAGAAGAATATTTATAAATAAAGATTCACTATAGGGATTGATGCACTGATAGATGTGGAGAGAGAATAAATACACCCATTCTGGGAAAACTCACTCTTGAGTGGGGAAGGATCACGATACAGATATGTGGATCATTTCAAGAGCCATGGTGTATACTACGACTCATACAGATATACATTTGTTTTTTAGGATCACTATCCTATATGATTGGTCATCTCGATACCAGAGTCTACCTGTGTCCAAAAAACGGGTACAAGATCTCACTCTGGGCCTCCCAAAGGCACTCAACTCTATCTAGAAAGTCCTTCTATAGGGGTCTTACTCCTATAAATGGAATCAATACCATAACTTAAGGGTAACGATAAATGGGGGTACTAACCCAAATAAAATCTTTCTTAGGACTATTGGACAAGAATATCAATCCATGTATAAGGGAGTACACAACTTTTTGTAGTGTAACACACAATGTCCCTTGACCTCGGGTACTACCTGTTTGAAACAACCCATGTCATATGACATATCATCTTGAAATTGATATATATGGAATATATAATAGAAACCTGACATGCCATAATATTTGGGGAACCTTATGTGTATGATCATCATGTTCTTGTACACGACATCAACTTGTTTCTTCCAACTCGTGTACCAGTACATGGGTTAACCAATGTATCCGACATGGTCAGGCCATGTAGTGGAGTCTAGGATATGTACTCCCCAGTCTTTTTGTGTATCGCATAAGATATATTTTGATCCCTTAATAATGAACCACATGTTGTGTGACATCTGTCACATGACATGTCATCAATTTCTGTCACCTGAATCCCCAGTCGCAGCTGAGCCGGCCCCACACACTATATTCTTCGGAGAACATGCCATGTTCATTGTGTTTTTACTGAAATGACATTCATTATTATCATGATTTTTTTATTCTTCAAATTATTGATCCATTTATTTTCTTTCAAAAATCATGACCTGAGGTTTCCCTACATTGACATCAACATTCATGGTGGATTTAGGTGTTCGATTAGCCCTGAAATAATCGTTTTGATCATTCACACAAAGAACAGTCCAAGAATGATTTCCCATCAACCATGTTGATTTTTATTCTACCATTTTTTCGCATCTAGATTGGGTTTTCAGGTTTTTGGATATAAAATTTGGGATCGTTTGGTGTAAATATGGATGCAAAAGGATCTGTTTTTCACAACTGCCCCAAAAAATTAAGAACAAATGGGGACAAGAGATGTAAAATCATAAACCAAAGGGAAAAAACCGTTGTTGTTGTTATCTTTGGTATTGATCCTATTACTTTTGACAGATGAAGATAACAACAATCGATAACCATAACCCTATACATAATCTTTGCCAAATTCCCACAACATGAAACCTCCTTCATGAACGATCATATTGTGGGTCAACCAATTCGTAGGATAATCCGAGTACTTTTTCAATTCAATGAATGGGGAAAATAAAGAATTTGAAATAACAAAACCTACCTTGATCATCGATGAAGGATGTATTTTCTTCCATCATTGATGATATCCTCTATCCTTGTAGTGCAATGGTATATGTTTTGATCATTTGTCGTCATTTTTTGAGAATTCTCAAATGGTGGATCCTCTCCTAAACTCTAGAAAAATCTAGGAATTTTTACAAGGTAATGAGCCTAACCCTAGCCTCATGGTTATTTAAAACCATAAAGAACATTTATTAAAAGTTAAAATATTTAAAATAATATAAATAATTATTTTATTTAATTTCCTTTAAACGGTAAAAAATAAAATTTTGAAGCTGACCCACACAAATCATTTTTAGACCTCCCACAAGGTAATGTCGCTTCTCTAAACAAAATAGTGCCCTCAAATATTTGATATAGTAAACCATTAAAAAAATATTCCTTTTTATCCAGAAAACACATCACACATGATTATATAAATGTTTAAAATACTTCAAACAATTAATCAGGTCACTTCGGGCCCCGGAATCAGACATCATTTCCAATCCTAGTATCGAAATAATACAATATACTTTATAAAATACTACATAGAAATTCAAATACATTATGTTCTCTTCTACTTAGGACTTCACAATTCCAATAATACAAAACAAAGGTTACTAAAATAGAGGCAAGTACTGGGAATGAATATGTGCCTCCCTCCACCATGTGTTCACTTAAAGATTCATGTGATACTACTAGACAAGATTTGATGGAATTTATCACCCATGGAGGATCCTCTCTTGTCGATCCTCAATTAATACTGCATACTCAGAAAAGGATGCTCCCTATTCTATGTATAGCCTACTCTAGTTGATGACGTCTGGAAGATGATGCACGTATCTCCTCAACATAGATACATTGAAATCAGGCTGAACCTAGTGCAACTACGACATTATTGATAGGTGGTATGCCACATCACCAACTCAGTTCTTTATCTAGAATGGGTGAATGAACCTCAGAGACAACATTCTACCATGTCCAAATCTCCACAACCCTTATCGTGGTGAGTCCCAATGAATAAATACTCTCCCTCCTAGAACTCGATAGGGCTCTGTTGTCTGTCAGCATAAGACTTCTGCTAGCGTTGTGCAGTCATCATCCACTATTATATGATGTAAAAATTCTATGTGCTAGCTCATACCATATTTTCACACATGAGTACTAACTCTTTGGGGTTGGTCTAGAAAAGAGGTGATATTCAAGGTCACCCATATAATTTGTCGAACAATTCCATATCAATGGTTCGGTGGTATGTGTTGTTATACACAAACTCCCCGAGTGGTAGGTAGTCCTCTCAACTATAACCAAAGTCCATGATGCAGGCCTAAATCATATATTCCAGAACTAGAATGGTTCTCTCAATCATACCATCAGTTTAGGGATGGATTGTTGTGATCAAGTGTAACTGAGTCGCAAACGCCTCCTTCAATCCCTTCAAAAAAGAGATTTGAAATGAGCATCAAGGTTACAGACTATCAATTATGGGAATCCAAGAATCAAAACAATCCCAAGAACATATAGGTGTCACATGCCATCAACTAAACTCTTCTTAATGATGAATAGGATGTGGGATAAGTTTTTGAGTAGGATGATGAACACCCAGATGGAATCACGTCCCTAGACGTTAATGGGAAGACCATTCAATAGTCCCTCGATATCTCACCCACATCCACTCTAGAACTTCTATGGGGTTATCTAATCAAACTGAAACCTGGTGCTCAACCTTCACCTACTGGAATGTAATGCATCGAGAAACAAACATTTCTTTACCATTATTCATTAAGGTCCCCTAGAATTGTCATCGGTGGTCCGAGTAAATTTTCTCCAATCCAGGTCGTACCACCAAAGGTGATGTATGATTCTTCTTCTGAACCTCCTCCCTCAACACCACTAGTACTACTGTGCACAATATCAATGGAATAGCATGCTCCCCATGATACCAATAACTTTTTAGGGTATGGAATAAGGATAATTGAGAATGTAATGTCTAATTTTCGACATCCCTCAACCATTCCTCCCTAAATAATAGCAAGAGTGAAGTGGAAACAAACTGAAATTAATTGTACGATGCATCATCTCCATCCACAATGGATAATTGTATTGAGGAAAAAAATACTCCAACACCTCACTCAATAGCTTCGAACATGACCTCCTATTTAGGGTGACTACCACCATGTTCCATTTCCCAAGAGAATAAATTACCTCGCAATCAAAATCATGGAGTAACTGATTCCAATACCACTTCTTATTATTTAGATACTTTTATGAAAATATTTAATTGAGGCTCTTGTGGTCATATTAGATGATAAATCACTTACCCATTGTGTAGTTCTGCCACATTTTCAACGTGAAGACTACTGTTGCCATCCCAAGATTAGGGGTCACATAGTTCTTGTCATGTTGCCTCAGTTGGAACTGAGAATAAGCTATCACATCATCTCTCTGTATCCGAAAGTAATGAATATTGGTCATTGATGCATCATATTAAACTACGTACTCGATACCCCCTCTAGAAATCTCAATATCGGGGTGATCATCAAACACTACCACAACTATTTGAAAGCCCGCATTCACTTTTCCATACATATGAAAGGCCTCCCCTTTCAGATAAAAGTTGTCATCAATGTTGATATCTAGGAGAAATCAGTTATGAAAATCAAGTAATTTCATGTTATCCGAAAGAATTTATGCACCTATCATAGTCCTAGGTGGACCCCATCCTTACATCACCTCAACCATTGCAGGGTCCACTACTACACCTTCTATTGAGATGAAAAGACCTAGGATGTGGACCTATTTTATGTAGAATATGATCTAAAGAGCATCCCAGAATGATGGTGAATTTGGTTTAAATTTTGAAAAATCTAAATGTCTCCTGTGTAATCCTCCTCTGACCCCGAGTACACATGGATGTCATTGATGAGGACTACTATGAAACTGTCTATGTATGGTTGGAAGATCTGATTCATGAGTCCCATGAATTCTAGGAGGGAATTTTTCATGCCGAAGGGCATAAAAAATTAAACATATTGTACCTAGAGTCATCTGAAATCCTTATTTGTAATATCCTTTCCTCGTACTCTTAATTGGTGATTAGAATCATTATTACACTCTCAACCGATCGATGAGTACTATGATCCTCAGTAGTGGATAATTTTTCATCACTTTTTAAAAGTTCAAGAACCTTTAATTCTTGAAAAACATCAAAATCATTTCATCCTTCTTGGAAAACAAAATTTTGTCAGCTATGGGTGAATCATTGGTACTCAAAATTCCATTGTTCTCTAAATCCCACAACTACACCCTCATCTTGTGAATCTTTATAGGAGAAATATGATACGCCAATTAGGATATCAATGTTAGCCATGGTTTTTAGTTGATGTAGTATTGAATTTGCTGTGGGGGGGGGGGTATTGCTCAATCATCTTCTATAAATACATCTTTATACACCACCACCATTGATGGGAACTGAAATCTCACAAACACTACTGCTCCAATGGTTATGTTAACCAACACATGAGATTTCAGATGCACCCTCCTAAGAATTATCCAATTCAGTGCTGCATAGGTTTCCTTAAAAAAAGTAAATCCCCATCAACTCATTATGGAAACACTGCACTCTTCAGCTAATGTAGTCATTCTAGTCATGGATTGAAGATAACCAATCCATGTCTTGAATGACATTTCACGGCCACAATGCTGGCACTGAGATGTTCCAACTGAATATATCACCTCCAAGGGTAATAAATCACTATCCAAAAAGATGTTCGATCATCGATGCTCCGTCTGTATATGAATCCAAGTTTAATGGTCAAGCCAACTACTCTATCGGATTATCATGGTTTCACACATGACATTTATTGGGGAAAGAATGACTGGAACATGTTTCTATAAGTATATAAGCTATGTTAAAAATAACCCATACGGTACCTCAGATCATCCATAGAGTGTCGGGTTTGTACACCTTGACCACATGTTGCAACTCGTGCCTCCATCCCCTTGAACCATGATTAACTATTAGACATATTAGGGGAATTTATGGAATTATGTCAAAACATCTAACACCTCCCATAGCTCTCCTAGATCAAATTCCACATCTACCACCTAGTATGTCTGCCTTCATCACTCCTTTCCTCTTCCTTCATGGTCCATCCATCGTGTCCCTATTTGTAGCCTGATGGGTTGGACAATCTCTAGAGAGAATTCCTCTGCATCACATGTGTAGAATCACCTCTCCATAGACTGACTGGATCCGTCCTAATAACCTTGGGATACATATCCCCTATCTTGTGTCCTCCTAAGATGCCTCCCACATCCGAATCCACATTATTGACATTTGATCCTTGCTATAGAGGACTTTTCACCGCTATGCCTTATTTTTACTACCTCTGGATATCTCTATGTAGCCAAGAGGCTCTTGACCACTAACACATTCTCAAGAAATCCAAAAAAAGTTGGAATGCATAAAAGCACCACACTAGCTCGAATGTCCCATTGTAAGCCTCGCTCGATAGTCTGAGCTCTAAAGTGCATATCCCTAACAATATTAATCAAGTACCAGTAGATTTTGGAGAACCTCGATGAATTTTCACCGATCTTCATACTACCATGTTGTAGCTGAAGAAACATGTCAGGACCCACACCCCACAATGTGTACCCCTTCCGGGCCGGAAATGTGAGAAGGGAGGTAATGACCCCCAAGTCCCTCCTCTAGTAGTCCTCGAGTTGGCGACTAGCACTGAGGGTATAGTAATCACACAAATGGGAGACATTACCCTCTATGAGAACAGATGCAGAAGGGAGTGGTAAGATAGACACCAACCAACTCCTTCTCAGAATTGAAATATAAAAGAAATCCCAAGTGTACATATGTAATGTCATGATAAATTACTACAACTAGAAGGGGAAAACCACAAGTACCCAAAAGAAAGTAAAAACAACAGCAACCGAAAGCCCGAACAGCTCTTACAACCCCAAGCTAGTAGAAACTAGCATGATCTCCAACCTTCTCCAAGTGACCTGAAAAAAAAATTATATATACATAGGGTTATTATAATAGTATTCTCATTAGGATCATCCCTGAAGCATCTAGGGAAAATGTAACGAAATCATGCTATTGTAGAGTGATAAAAAAGTGAAACTAACTCGTCACCAAATAGTTATACTGTGTTCCCAACCTCACCATTAGACACAGTTAATTAACCTCACCATTATACATTGTTCATGAACCTCACCGTTATACATTGTTCATGAAACTCACCATTAGACAATATTCATGAACCTCACAATTAGACACTATTCATGAACCTCACAATTAGACATTATTCATGAACCTCACCATAAGAAGGTCACCGTTCTGCAAACACTATTCACAAACTCAAAATTTGGAAAATGAATGAAAAGGTCACCGTTATAAGGTCACCGTTCTGGAAACATTATTCACAGAACTCAAAATTAGGAAAGGGAAACAAAATGACCCCGTTAGAAGATCATTGTTAGGGAAACACTATTCCCAGAACTCAAAATTTGGAAATGGAAATAGAGGTTACAGTTAGAGGTTACTGATAGAGGTCACCGATAGAGTTTATTATTAGAGGGTACCGATATAACTGTTCACCGATGGAACTATTCACAGAATTGGAAATTAAGAAAAGGAACGAGAGGTTACCGTTAGAGGTTAATGATATAACTGTTTTGTGACGGAAAAATTCATAGAAGGTTACCAATGACATTGTTCACAGAAGGATACCATTTCACTATTAAAAACTATCTACCATTGGAACTATTCACCTAACTGGATAACTAGAAATGTGTTCTGGATAAGTCACATTGTCCTCCCAGAACACCTCAAACACCATATTTTCACAAAGGAATGGAAAAGAGAGGTCCAGCCCATTATATTAGATATCTCTCAAAACATTCTCGTCCCCAAGAATTCAAACCAACCTAAAGTGAAAATGAAATGTGGTCCGAACATCCTCCCATATAGATACTTATTAGAAGACAACAAGCCACAAAAGCATCGAAAGGAAGTCATCTAATAAACATGAATGTTTTATAACCCCAAGGGCTATATCGAAACCCCAAAAAAGTTAAACATCAAACTAATCTAGGAACTGAGCATTTATCTGTGACTAACGTTCACAGGTACTATCCTCCATGCCATCGTATTGCAGCAAGACAAGAACCAAGGCGATAGAATTCCCACACAACACCTACTCCATGTAGTATTGGATCTTCAGCAGTCGCTACTCAAATGATGAATCATCGTCAACATCGATCTATCCCCAATCGATGATGTGAGAGTCATCATGATGATAACAACAGAGTTGTGATATATAGAAAACATCATGTATCTGACTCATCTGTGGGCGAAGTGCTACTCGATACGCCACAACACCAACTCGAGCTAACACCATGAAAGGTCCAAAAAGCACGGAGATATCTTACTCCCATGAACAAACCTTCACTGCCCACAACGGGGAGTCACCTTCTGAAACACATGATCCCCAACATCTAAATCTAAGGTCCCACTCCACTTATCAGAATATGATTTTATATGATCTTGTGCTATCTTCATCCATTCAAGAATCACCTAAACCATCTCTGTTGTATTATGCACTAGTTTCGGTCCAAAAATTTATGACTCTCCAACCCCAGTCTTGCACAATGGAGAACGGAATGGTCAGCCATATAAGGCTTCCAACAGTGCCATAATGATGGCGGAGTTAAAACTATTATTGTAAATGATCTCCACCAAGGGTACTGCTTCATCCACGATCCTCCAAAATCAAGAACAGAAGAGAGTAACATGTCTTCAATAGTCTGGAAGGTACACTCTGTCTGAACATCCGTTTGAGGATGAAAAGTAGTGAAAAGGAATATCTGAGAACTGAAAGCATGTTGGAGACCTCTCCACACCCTGGAGGTAAAATTAGGATCTCGATCAGAAATTATCATCCCCGGGACACCATGAAGTCTCACCACCTCCTCTGATACCACTCAATCATGACACCCTCCCAAAAAAGTGTACCCCTCCTGGGCCGACAATGTGAGAAGGGAGATAATGACCCCCGAGTCTCTCCTCCTATAGGCCTCGGGTTGCCGACTACCACCGAGGTTATAGTAATCACACTAATGTGAGGCATTACCCGCTTAGAGAACAATGCAGAAGAGAGAGATATGATAGACCCCAATCAAATACAACTCCAAACTAAAATATAAAAGAATCCCAAAGTGCACATATTTAATGTCATGAAAAATTACTACAACTAGAAGGGGAAAACTGCAAGTACCCAAAAGAAAGTAAAAAGAGTAACAACTACAAGCCTGAACAGCTCCTACAACCCCAAAAAAGTAAAAACCAGCTTGATTTCCTACTTGCTCCAAGTGACCTAAAAAATATTTTATATACAAATAGGGTGAGTATAATAGTATACTCAATAGGATCCTATAAAAATCCTCTCATGAAAATGTAAATAAATCATGTTAAAGCACAGTGAACAACAAGTTATACTATCTCATCACCTAAACAGGTATACTATGTTCCCAACATCACCATTATACATTGTTCATGGACCTCACTGTTAGAAATACTTAATGAACCACACCGTTAGACACTGTTCATGAACCTCACTATTAGACACTATTCATGAACCTCAAAATTAGAAGGTTACTGTTTTTGAAACACTGTTAACTGAACTCAATATTTGGAAATGGAAAGAAAATGTCACTGTTAGAAGGTCTCCATTACGGAAACACAATTAACAGAAATCAAAATTTGGCTAAGGAAATAGAGGTTACAATTAGAGGTTACCGATAGAGATTACCGTTAGAGATTACCGATAGAACTTTTCACCGAAGGAATTGTTCACATGATTGGAAATTTTGAAATGGAAATACAGGTTATCGTTAGATGTTTTTTATAGAACTGTTCTCTGATGGAACTATTCATAGAAGGTTACCGATGACAATTTTTAGAAATGGTTACCGTTGAACTGTTCACAACTGTCTACCATTAGAACTATTCACAAAACTTGAAAATTGGGAAAGTGTTAAGGATAAGTCACATTGACCTCCCGGAACACCTCAAACACCATATTTTTACACTTAAATGGATCAGTGAGGTCTAAGACATTACATTAGATACCTCTCAAAACATTCTCGTCCCTGATAATTCGAACCCACCAAAAGTGAAAATGAAACGGGGTCCGAACAACCTCCCATCATGATACCTCTCAAAATAGAGGAATCCAAAAAATAAATAAAATAAATTAATCTCATAAACATGAATGGTTTATAACTATAAGGGTTATATCGATACATAAAAATATTTAAACATCAAACAACTCTAGGTACTGAGCATGTATCTATGACCCACATTCCCAGGTAACTTCCTCCATACCACTCTGTTACCAAAATACACAAAACAAAGGGATAGGATGCCCGCACAACACCATATCTTTGTGGTCATTGATCTTCATAGGTCGCTCCACAATGGATGCACCATCAACAACATCGATCTATCCCCAATCGAGGATGTGAGAGTCATCATGAAGATATCGAAAGAGTTTTGAGTCATGGAAAACATCATGTATCCGACTCATCTGTGGGGGAAGTGCTACTCAATATGCCACAACACCAACACGAGCTAACACCTAAAAGGCCCAAAAAACCAGGGATAAACCTTACTCCCATGACCAAAACTTCGATACCAATGAGGAGGAGTCACCTTCAGAAACACATGATCCCCAAAATCGAAATCTAAGGGGCCCCTCCTTTGATCGACATATGATTTATAACAATCTTGTGCTGTCTTCATCCTCTCACGAATCACCTGAACCATATCTGTTGTATTCTGCAGTAGTTACGTTCCGAAAATTTCTGACTCTTCAACCTCAGTCCAACACAACAGAGAATGGAATGGTCATCCACACAAGGCTTCAAATAGTGACATACCGATGGTTGAGTGAAAACTATTATTTTAAGTGATCTCCACCAAGGGTAAGTGATTCATCCATGATACTCCAAAATCATGAACCCAAGAGCGTAACATGTCTTCAAGAGTCTGGATGGTACTCACTATTTGGCCATCCGTTTGAGGATGAAAAGTAGTGGAAAGGAATTTTTGAGAACTGAAAGCATGTTGGAGACCTCTTTCCACCTTGGAGGTAAATGAGGATCTCGGTTAGAAATTATCAACCACAGGACCCCATGAAGTCTCAGCACCTCCTCTGATACCACTCTGTCATGACCCCCTTACAACAAAGTTTAGCCCACCTGGGACGTTAATGTGAGTAGGTAGATATTGACCCCCGAGTCTTGCCTTCAGTAGGCCCCGGGTTGGTGACTAGAACGTAGGGTATTGTAATCACACAGAAGGGAGACATTACTGTCTAAGAGAACACATGTGGAAGAGAGAGATATGATAGACCCCAACCAACTCCTACTCAGAACTGAAATGTAAAAGAAAGACCAAGTTCACATATGTAATGTCATGAAATTTTACTACAACTGGCCGGGGAAAACTACATGTACCCAAAAGAATGTAAAAATAGCAAAAACCACAAGCCCGAATAGCTCATGAAACCCCATGAAAGTAAAAAACAAGCTTCATCTCCAACCTGCTCCACGTGACCAGAAAAATAGTTTGTGTACACATTGGGTGAGAATAATAGTATACTCAAAAGGATCCTTTCATAATCCTCTCGTAAAAAGTAAAGAAATCGTGCTAAAGAACAGTGAACAACAAGTGAAACAAAATCATCACCAATACAGGTATACTATGTTCCCAACCTCACCATTAGACATTTTTCATGAAACTCACTATTTGAAAGTGTTCATGAACCTCACCATTAGACATTGTTCATGAAACTAACCATTAGAAAGTGTTCATGAGCCTCACCATTTTCCACTGTTTATGAACCTCACCGTTAGACAATGTTCATGAACCTCACCGTTAGAATTTTACATTTCTAGAAACACTATTCACTGAACTCAAAATTTGGAAAAGGAAAGAAAAGGCCACTATTAGAAGGTCACCATTATGGAAACACAATTTACAGAACTCAAAATTTGGCTATGTAAATAGAGGTTCCCATTAGAGGTTACCGATAGAGGTTACCGTTAGAGGTTACCGATAGAACTGTACAACGATAGGACTATTCACCGGATTGGAAACATGGAAATGGGAAGAGAGGTTACCATTAGATGTTACAAATATAACTATTATATGATGGATATATTTATAGAAGGTTACCGATGAATTTTTTCACAACTGTCTACCATTAAATCTATTCCCAAAACTGGAAAATTGGCAATATTTTGTGTATAAGTCACCTTGACCTCCCAAAACACCTCAAACACCATATTTTCACAATGTAATGGACCAGAGTGTTTTGGGACATTACAAAACACCTAGATACACACTTTTATCATCATAACAGATGATAACTCATCACTAAAGATTCTCTTGATCTCCATCCACAAAAGAGTATCATCATCGTGAGTCTGGATGCTCAAAATCCACCACATCCCTGACCATCCAAAAATAAGGCACACTCCAAGGATAACCATATGGTCTGTTTGTGTCCTCACAAGTCAAAAACACATGTGAGTGCCACATGCCAGTCCTTACCCACATGAGTGTTGGGATCACCTCAGAACCTGAGTTCTTCTACCTCCGGAACTCATGGAGTGCATAGAGCCTATGAAAATCATCTGCTAGTACTATAGGTATCAGGTTCTTCTCCACTGGTGGTGTTATAGAGGGTGACCCACCTAAAGGTAACACATGAAGATCTAGCCCCTGAATCGAAGGCTTGTCTTTTAGGGGGTTATCCTCATGATCGACATATTGAATCCTATCAGTTATTTTTCGTTGAGGTATCATGTATGAAAAAAATATACCATGTTCAAATATTATATCTGGATAGCTGAAACAAAAGGACATGGAAAACACAACTCTTTCTTATAAGAGTCATGTACCTATACTTTTTATCCCTGCCACTAATGTTCAAATGTACCTAGTCAAAAGTCTTTTTATCAGAGTCCCTATATATGGATAAATTTTCCACCCACACCAACACAAGAGTCCCTTGTTGGAATGGAAAACATGAGATTCTTAAAACTTTTTCCTCCAACCAATTTTAAGGAATCTTTGTCCTAAGGTATAACGGAGCACCTCTGATACCACTCTGTCCTGACCGATCCCAGTTGGTCCTATGTCGTGACTCCCCATTCCAACCTTCAATAGGTTAGGGGATGGTGACTAGTACCAAATAGGCATACAACTAACATGGGATGCATTGCCTATGTACTTGTACGCACAAACAAATCTACATGTCCAAAAATGCTGAAATGTAAAAAATACATTAAGGAACAAATAAATGCGTACACCATAACCCAACCAAATGAGTAGAATTCAATGAAATGTTTTGAATGTAAACATGGCTAGAATATAATCCCACTTAATGAATGATTCTACAATCTACAATGTCTATCTTATATGAAATAAATAGGTACTATGACTACGACTCATAGCTATAGGAACACATCATCCTATAAGGATGTTCCAAAATATCACTCCTGTATACGTCTACCCTAGACACTGTCAACAGGTACATGTCTATAAAAGATATGACGCATGTAGGTAAAGATCTTGTAGGGGTGTGTATAGAAATACTTAGTAGAGGACCCCGAAAACCAAAAATAAATACACAATGTAATGTTATAATAAGTTCAACATAGTATATATATAATAGATATGATATAGAACCATCATTATATACTTGAAACCCAGACCTGTAGTCTAGAGGTATGTCAAAACGACTGCATACCCTTTCTAGGGATTCAGTTAAATTATTCCACAATGGATTCATTTGGGATTACTCACTCCTTGAATATGATAGTTCTGATTACATGTATCCGATAAATATTGTTTATCAGGAAGTGTCATGAGAGGGATAGATACACTAAAAGATATGAAGAGAGAATAGATACACTCATTCCAGTAGAACTCACCATTGAGTTTGGAAATATCATGATACATAGATGAGGATCACTGCTAGGGGCCTGACATATACCATGACACATCATGATTCACTTTTTTATGTAGAGAATCGATGTCCTATCAGATTGGTCACATCGATACCTGACTCAACATATGGCTATAAATTGGTAGAAGATCTCAGTACTGGCCTTTCGGAAGGACTTTGGATCTATCTAGAATTTCCTATTGAATGTATAACACTTCTATGGATTGAAATTGTACTTGAACAATAGATTAACATACAATGGGAACTAAACCAATTGACACATGTCCATGGTATGTTGAACCAGGAGATCAAGCCATGCAGAAGGGACTACACAACATGTAGGAGTGTATCATGTCGTGTCACTTGATTATGGGTACTTCACAAGTGAAAAAACACATGTCAGAAGACATGTCATGTTGAAACCAATATACATGGGGTATAGAAGTGTAACATGCTATGTCCTACTATCAGTTGGATGAAATGTGTACGATGGTCATGTGACCATACTTTGATGAAACCCATGTATGACAACCTGTGTACTGGTACATGGGGTATACCATGTAAGTGGCCTAGTTAGGCCTTGTAGTGGAGTACATAACTTTTACTCCACCCCATATTGGTGTATTATCTGAGATACACGGTGAGTCCCATATAAGGACCCAAACACCATGTGACATCTATCACATGCCATTTCATCTCTTTTTTTCATCAAAAACCATTGTTGTTCTTGATCCTTCCCCACACTCTGTGTTCTTTGGTGAACACACTATCTTCATCACATTTTCTTTAAAATGAAGTTCTCCATTACCATGCCTCAAATGATCGATCGAATCTTCATCCCACAATTTGTTTCCTTGAAACTCATTATCTTAGGATTCCCTACCATGCCATCAATGTTAAGAGAGCTTGTGGGTGTTCTATAGGCCCTAAAAACTATTTTTTGATCATCCACATGATGAACTGTCGAAGAATAATTTCTTACAATATGTGTCAATTGATTTTCCTCCATCTTCATCACACCTCTTATAGTTTTTCATGATTCCATATCAACAATTTGGGATTATTTCATTGTGATATGGATGCACAACGTTCCATTGGTGTTAACTTCGGCACGAACACAACGAAAACCAGGCGTTGGGTGAAGAAATTTCATAATAAAAAGAGAAAAAATCATCTTCCATTGTTCATTATAGTATTGAAACACTCTCATTATAAGGATAATCTTAACAATCAAGGATAACCCAAACGATTAATGTAATCATCCCAAAATTATCACAACTTGAGCCCCCCTGCATGAACAATCTATCTGATGGGAAATCTATTTGTAGGATGATCCATCATTGTAGTAAAATAAATGAAAGAGGAAAAGAAGAAAATTGAAATAATCACCCATACGTAGATCATTAATGAATGATGTATTTTCTTTTATTGTCAATGAGATCCTCTGACCTTAATGGGAATCAATCTTTGATATGATCATTCATATTAATTCATTATGAATTCTCCAATAGTGTCACCTCTCCAAAACTATAGACAATTATTGGGTGTTTTCGATGGGTATGAGCCTATCCATGGGCTCCAGGTAATTAAGAAACATAAAACACATCACTGTGTCATTAAAATGTTTAAAATAAAATAAGTAATTTATTTATTTCATTTCCTTTAAAACAACCAAAAATTATTATTCGCAGTCAAACCATGTCACTTAATGTTAGGACTTTCCTAAGGTAAAGTCACTACTTGGAATGCAATGGTGCATTCAAATTTCATATCTATACTCCCATTTAAATGTTATTCCAATATTTATTAAAAACCAATCTCACGAAATTATTTATAAGTTTATTTACTTGAACCATTTATTTCGGGTACTCTGGGCATCACAATCACACAGTGTAAAAAATACAGGTCTTGAAATATTTCATTATAATATTTAAAAATAATTCATAGGAAATAAAAGACATTACAAAATTTTAAAAATATTCTTTTCATTATACTACGATAAAATTATATTATATTTTCACTTTTTGGATGGATAAATATTATTTATACTTTCATTGGTGAGGTTTTTATTCTATTGAAAATTCACTATTCAAAAGGGTCACAATACTATTCCTATGGTCACGTTATTATTTCATTGGAATTGGTTCCTTAAAATATTGAATCACCAATAATTTCATCCAGTCATTATTTTTCATGTTTCTATTAAGTTATATAAGCTATATTATGTGATATATACTATATGAAGTAAACATTAGAATGGAAATATCATTGATATAATTATGGGTTGTTGCATTTTCCTATTGTTTTTTACCTCTATGTTATTATTAAATATTTATAATCATAATTAAAAAAATAACCAGTCCTTTATCTAATACCAACTATGAGAACTGATAATTTTTTTATACGTCAATTCATGATTTATTACATATTGAAACACATAATACAATCCCAAAAGATCTAATATACTAGTGTATTGGGTTAATTAGATAAATAAAATAATAACATGAATCTGGGATAAAGGTAAATTGTTTGAAACATCCTATAATGCTCTTAAAATTCCATCACTACTCTAAATCAAAAAAAAATATAAAATTGGGATACACAAATGAAGAGGGTGATTGGTAAAGTCTACTAAGGGTGTAATAAAATCATAACATAAGGAATTTAATACATTATAGTCGTTAGGCATGTGAAGGTGACATACAGGGTAGGAATGCATAATCATGAACATTAAAGTATGGTATAATATAATAACATCATGTTAACTTATTACTGTCGAAACAACCGAAAAAATGACAACATAATCATTTCTAATGGATAATAAATTAAAGCACAACATAGTTTGATTAGGAGAACATAGTCTTCACTATTCATGTAATATCATGATATAAAAACATTTCTGAATGCATTTTATTGATATATTATTATGTTCCCAATTTTCAAATTCATATGAAGTACCAGCATTTACGTGTCGGATAGATTATATGACTTAATATTTAGTTTCATCTCTTTTATTTCCAGGATTAAGGAGTTTGGGTTATATAAATAGGAATCCAAAAAAATTATTTTTATGTTCGTCTAGGTGAATACCCTTGGCTGTAAATTGGGATGCATATTATAACATCCCATACCAAACTGGTAGGTACTTTTTAATCCTTGTCAAGATTTTTCTTTTTATGGCTGTGGTATGGTTGAGTACTATTAACAGGATTATTATAATGGTAATTTCTGACACTTGAATGACTTTATCAACATTAAATATGTGTTTTTTATCTACTAGGATATTAAATTTTGTGTCTCTAGGTTACATGACATGTTTCTACTACTGGGTGGAAGCTATGAATCATGGTTTACATTGTGACGCATGCATGTAGTGATTTCCATTTACCCAACAAGAAGAACATTCATGTCATGTTTTAATAAAAAAATAGTGTCTTTCATTTACTTATCATAATAATTACATAACATGAAGGGGTTACATGCCATTTAATACCCCAACTTTTATGGGATATTATAGATTTGAACCATTTTCACTATTATAAAGATTAAATCATTCTTGGAATATAACTAGATTACGCAACGTGTAATCCCCCAACATCAGCCTATAAAATGATGTATTGTTCTTGGTTACTCAGAATCCACTATTCTATAATTAATATTCAATTGACCGAAACCCTTCAGCAAAATTTTTGGAAGTCCTTCATCATTTTATGATCCATTCCGTTGGTTATCAATAATAATTTATTTGGATGGTGATATCGGGGTATGTGTTATTCATAATTATTTATCTATATCTCTTTCTTCTCTCTTTTATCATCATTTTATTGATAGATATATTTGATATGGGGTTGTATCTTGCTTCTAGGTTGGGCTTCATGGTCTTCTCCAAACTTTCGTCTTGTTGAGTGGTGCTATTGTGAGGGTTGTTTTTGGAAAAAAGTTATGTGGTTCTATACTAATTAGCTAAATTGGTTTTCCTAGAATTGAGTGATATATTTAAATTATTTTTGAAAAAATTTAAATATCTAAAATATACATTCTATTATATTAATAAAAACCAATTATAGTGAACCGAGGGATTTGAAAAAGTTTTTACGTGGAAATTTGGAAACCCTCCAATTCGCTTGAATTGGGGCTTGATCAAGAAAATTGGACTATTAAAATTATTGAAATTAATATTTGAAATTTATGGAAATACATTCAATTATATTTTTTAATTTAATTGAGGAAATTCGTTGTTTGAAATATTTAATTAGGTTTTAATGGATTTCAAACTTCTCAAAATTTCTTTAAATGATTAGAGAGACATCTATTGGTATTATCCTGTGAAAGGGTCATGTTTTTTTTATTAAAATCAGTTTTTGTTTTAAAGAAAAAAACTGGAATTTTGAAATATATGAATGGGATTTTTGTATTTTAAGAATTATTAAAATATACTTCACATATTTTAAGAGAACATTCAAGCCGTTGGAAGTTGGTGAGTTGATTCGATATACACTATGCTATAAAAATATTATAAAACATACCTACAAGGGGTCACATCACAGATGGGATAGTAATGAGTCATCTCTAGTTAGTGACATGGGGATGTGAGTATAATAATTTTTTTTAATAACCTAATGTGTGAAGAATCCAATATCTGGTTATTATTATCTTACCTACGTGGATTATGTCTATATTTCTTGCTTATTTTTTTTATATTTTGGTTATAATTTTATCCCAAGGTTGTAAAACTACATTACAGGACTTTTATGGATATAAAAATACTTATTTATCTAACTGTTTCTTTTAATCCATTGTTTTAGATATATTCCAACAATTTTAAAATAATTCATCCGCATTAGGTATTTCTTTTTACATTTTTTAAAACAGTATCGCATGTTTTGATTTAAAATTACATTTAAATTAACAAACTTGACAATTTTGAAAATTGAATACTTTTTATTGGATAATATATATTTTTAATCTATTATGGATTCATTGGGGGTATCTTAATGGTCTTAGGCTCACACCATACTTTTTTCTTTGGTAGACTATAGGCATTCCCCTTCTAGGTTCATGAAAATGGAAGGGATCTCCTCGAAGTGGATCTAGCTATTGAACCTTGGTCATTGTGAGTTGTGCCCGTATAAACCTTGGGGATGTTTTTCCAGATTTTGTAGTAATTGGGTTTTAGTAAATTTTTATATTTATTTGTTGATGTATAGTAGTACCTTAATCCCATTGGAGATCCTTTTTTACGAATATTGACATTCTTGTCTTACTTCCTCTATTTATTGTGGAGAAATTGTTCCCAATTTCAGGTTGAATGATGCTCGAAAATAGTCTCTCATTCAACGGGATTGGGAACTCCCTATGGGATATGTCAGTGCAGGATCAGTTACAGGTTTCTGGTGTACCTAGGTTGGTTCATGAAAAGTGGTATTAGAGAAGGGTTCTAAAACTTTGTCTTGAAGTCAGTATACATTTTTAAAATATTGTATGGATAAAGGTGGTATTTTCAATTAATTTCTTATCAATCTGTCACTGCAATGAAGCTTATTTCCCCAGTGGTAGTCAGGGAAATATGTCTTGTGGACTAGTTCTATTAATTTACCTATTTTTGATATGCATATAATGAAATAAAAATCTTGTTTTTAATATCTAATGGGATTATGTTTGCATTGTTTCTACATTTTATCATTTCATAGATGTAGTCTAATGAGGATATCCACCATAAATCCTTTGAGGTGATGAAAAAAATAAAATATCAGAGGAAGCTTCTGTTGAATCAAAGTGAGTGAATCCTCTAATGTGTACAAATATATTTATGGTTAATGTGCACACTATCCATGCTCTGATGCAAGAACCACGTCCAATCCCTATTATAAAGGCAGGTATGGATCATTAGGGAGAGTATATTGGAATAATTCTCCAGAGTTCCTTCACCAAATGCCACCATCATTCAAATTATTAACAAATACTAGAAATGATTAGGAATAATAGGGAATTATATAACATGTGTTCAATTTCATAAAGACACCCAATTTGATCATGGTGAAGTGTGCCACCAACGGGCTGGAGGAACAGAGTAGAGATGGTGGTACACAATAGTGATGGTAGGAATGCCTTGTAGAATAGAGTGGAAGGAAAATAAGGTTATTTTTACCAAAAAGATCTATCCATAGTCAATAGTGAAGTCCAAGAGTGTGGAGTTTTTTAATGATGAGAAGGTCTAAAAAACGATTAAAGAGTACTCCAATTTCATTGCTCACATGGCGTGATTTGAAACTGAGATAGTTTCTAATGGGAGGATGAATTTTTGACAGTTTTAGTTGAGAATTCGATCATGTTTCCACTCTATTTTTTAATTATAATTCTTCCCACTAATTCTATTGTGCTGGATAGGGAAATTATATTTGATATGGACCGTTTTGGGATGTTATTATTGATTAGAATTCCATTTTCTCTAAGTATAAACATTGGTCCGTTCAATGGGAAATGGAATCATGATGACTGTCAAAGTATTTCTTGATGGACGAGACACAAATACCTCCATGAACACAAGGAGGATATTATATGACTTTTATCACTACGTATTTTATGAAGTTATAGGAGAGTTTTCACTAAGTCACCTAAGAACTATAGCTCACACAGACATTTAGGGAACATACCAAGATTCATTCAAAATTTCTATGAACCATGAAGTGGAAAAGTATCATCATATAAAACTGAAAAATTTGGGAAATTATATTATTCTAGTAAAAAAAAATTCAATCCATTAGCATCAGGATTAAAGCTTTATCATGCAGAAGAAGTATAAATAGTGATATCAGATATTGGTCTACTAAACCTGAGACGTATTATTACTATAACATCATCATTAGTTACTTCCCAATTTGATACTAGTGTATCTCATTAATTTATTTCAACCATGTTTTTAATCTTTTAAGTCATACTATGTATATTTTATCTTCTGAAATAGATATTTCTACAACTATTGGAATGAAGAGAGAAAAGATCATATATAGTTCTTGTGTATTCTCTCTCTATCGTGTGCTAATTTCATTTGAGTTTTCGAGTTCTTGATATTAAATCACTTGATGTTATATTCATGATATATTGGATAATTCCCAATAATGACCGGATTGACTGTTATCTTCGATCAGTCTACTTTAATACACCCATTGGTGTACCTCTTAGATTTAAAAGATAGTTCTACCCTGATACAAGAAGAGATTGACCATCTTATCTTGATTTTGGGAATGTGATATCAATGTTTTCTTATAATCTGGATCAGGTATCATTGAGTTGTGATCTACCTCCATATTTAGTCGATTTCCCATTAGGTTTCTTTCTTATTTATATGATCTACTACTTGTGAAAGAGGTTGAGTTTTATATTAACATTATTCATAACAGTCAACAATTTACAATTCCCTCATTCTGAATGGATCATGTTCTACTGAATGATCTGAGGCCTCAGTTGGATGATCTTCATGAGAACGGAAATATATTCCTGAGTGTGTCACAATGGGAGGTGGATGATATCTTATCAAAAAATGTATATGGTCCTTTATTATTATGTTTTGATTATTAGATACTCAATGGAGTTATTATAATAAAAAAATATATATTTCTATGGATTGATAATATGTCTGATCTGTTGAATGGTGTGATGTGTTTTCGAACGATCGACATTAGATCTTGTTGTAATCAGTTCATGATAAATAAATTTGACATTTACAAAAAAGAATTTTATAATAGGTATGGACTTTCTGGGTACCATATTATGACTATTGGTCTGAAAATTTATATTTTAGTTTTCATGGATTTAGTTCATATGATTATCCATGCGTATCTTTATAATTTTTTGCAGTCTTTATAGATTATATCCTTAATGGCTCTATGTCTGTGGAGGATCATGTGTATCATCTGAGAACAGTTCTGGGTCAACTGAGATGTCACAGATTATATGTTAATCATCTGAATTATGATTTATTGATATGTGATGTGAAATTCATGTGACAGAGGGTGGAGGAAAAGGTATATCCATTGATAATGAGGAGGTGAAGGCTATTATGACTTGAGAGAAACCATGATACTTCTTCGAAATTCAAATATTCATGGGCTTTTACGGATACTACCACATGTTCCTGAAGGACTTCTCAATGTTGTTTTCTTCAATAAATACTCTAACATAGAAGGTGGTGATTATTTTAGATGATAAATGAAGAGTTATTTTATTGATATAAAGCATATTTTGACTACTACACATATGTGGAAACATCCATTGGCCCGGAAGGGCTATGTTTTGTTTTGTGATTCACAGGGATAAATATTGGGTTGTGTTACTATAGAGAGGGAACATATATTTTCTTATGGATCTTTTCAGCTAATTCAACATGAGAAAAAATACCCTACCAATGACCGTGAGCATGCAGGTGTGATGCATAGACTTCATAGTTGGAAACATTACCTTTAGGGTGAATGTTTTACTATATATCTGGACCACACAATCTTATGTTATATCTTATATAAAAAATATTTGAATCATCGAGGAGGTGTTGGGTTGAATACCTATAGTCTTTCAGCATTGACAATACATATACCCCAATGATAGGGAATGTATTTTGGGATGTGTTGCTCATGAAACATTCATCCCAGGCAGTGAATTAATATTTAAAATGTTGAATACGATGGATCACATTGCATAGCTCCATATTAGGGTTCAGGAGTAAGGGGAAAATGATTATTTCCCCAGAATTCAATTGAATTCACCTATTCATGAGATGATTCTCAATTATCAAAATCATTATGATGATTTATGTATCATTATAGAATTTCATTATAGTGGGTAGATAGTTTCCCAGTGTTCGTTCTATGAAGTTGGTGTTCAATACTATCATAATCGCTTCATTTTGCCTTTATTGGTAAGGAGGGCTATGATGGGGGACTTTTATATTTCCCAGTTGGTAGTTCACATAGAAACAAAAAATATTCTATGATATGTGGTGGAAATTATGGTATTTATGGATAAAGCATGGCATTGTTATGTTGATCCCTCTTACTAATTATGGAAACATGTGAATGCGGAGCACTAGAAACTATCATGTTTACTTCAACCACATGCAGTCCTTACATTTAAGTGTGGTGAGATCTCTATTTTTCTTATGTTTCCACGTACTGAGAGAAAAAGTAATTCGACATGGGTGGTGATCAATAAGCTTACTATAACAGCCTTCTTTATACACATTCATGATACAACTATTGTTGCGGAGTTAAGAAGTCTATATATGAAGATGTTTTTTTGTTTTCACAGTGTTCTGTATGATATAGTCTATAATTGGGATCCTGGATTTAATCCACTCTTTTAGGGAGGTCTTCATGAGGCATTGGGGTATAGTGTTATTTTTATAATGTCCCACCATCTTCAATCGGAATTCCAGACAATGAGGGCTCTATAAATTCATGAGGATATGCTTTGGGATTGTATCCTAATATTATTTAGGTATTGGGATGATCACATGGGGATATTTGAG
The DNA here is from genome assembly GCA_963277665.1 of Viscum album. NCBI lineage: Eukaryota > Viridiplantae > Streptophyta > Magnoliopsida > Santalales > Viscaceae > Viscum > Viscum album. The sequence continues at coordinate 857,351,904 of OY728152.1, read as the reverse complement.
TTCTCATATAACAATAGTTATGAGTCCATGATTAGGATCACTTCTTTTGGGGACCTTTCTGGATGGCCTTGAAAATGTATATTTTTCAGGTTATAGTTTAGAGAATTTTCTTTAGTTATACCACTCTTGGTATTCAAGATGACAATTATGGTTAGACTTATTCGATAAATAATGATGATATCATAGAACTTATATATGTTTTATGGAAATCAATGATGTATACCTTCAAAATTTTCATTTGGTGATCAAGTGTTCTTGAAATTCTCACCCCATTTGGGTCATCAATGGATTTTGAGGTATGGGAATATTGATCGTCATTTTGCGGGACCTTTGAGGTTTTTGATCAGGTGGGGAACATTTCATACCATTGCACACTACCACCGAAGTTGACGTGAATACATAACGTGTTTAATTCATTTCAACAATGAGATTATATATCAGATCCATCTCATGTTTTGAGCTAGGGCGATCTTGAGATTGTGCATGAAATATCTTCGACTGGGTGGCCAATCTGGATAGTTGATTGTACGATCAAGGAAATTTTTGAGAATATGATACCATTGGGTCATGTTCAATGGAATGAAGGTTCTAATACTATGGAGAAATGGAAACGTGAGGAACTAATGAGAGAGCAGTTGCCACATCTCATTGGAATGGATGCTTCTTCATAGGTTTTTTAGGGACATAATGTTTTTATCGTGGGGAGGTTTTAACATCCCATTATTGAACTGACATGTAATTTTTATTCCTAGTCATAGTGTTCCTCTTATTGTCTAGGATGGGATGATATTATATAGAGAGTATTCTTGTAATAAAAACGACTAACACTATTTGGAGTTTTCATCATTATATAAGGTGTTTTTGTAAACATTAAGGATATTACCTGATTTGTGTGTGTTTCCGGGTGAAATCTATGAAGTATGGTTCTTAGTGTGATGGGAACATGCCGTTAGTTCCCTTTACACGATGTGATGTATTTTCTAGTCAGTATTAATGAATAACAACAGGGGTTTCATAGGCAATGAATCATAGTCATTAAACAATGTGAGAAGGGATTATAGGTCGTGTAATACTCTAGATTTTAAAGTTCATTACAGAGTCTATGTGTTTCTCAATTATGAAAATTAAACTGTTCAAATCATGTAAGTAGATTACATTCTGGTTAATCCCCCATATAAGCTTATGATATGAGGCATTGTTCTTGGTTATTTCTCAATCACTCCTCTCCAATTCCACTTCTATTTACCCAATTTCTTCCCCATATAGTTTTGATCTCTTCTGCCAATCTGAATCCATTACATTTGCGATCAATTGTCATTTCTTTGGCCGGTGATATCCAGGTAAGTGTTCCTCATCATCACTCATCTATATCTCATTTTCCTCTCTTGGATCATCTAGGAATTTATTGATATATTCCCTGTGGTGTTGGATCTTTCTTCTAGATTAGGTTTTTAGGACTTTTACACACCTTCAACTCATTTATTGATGTCATTGTCAATGTAGTTTTTTTTTGAAAAATGGATGTTGGTTGCATCTCAAATACTCTATTTAATTATCCAATTATCTCTTCTTTTATTTCAATTATTGATTTAAAAAAAATATCTCAATGTATCATTAAAATAAATTAATAAATCCCTATTCTAGTGAAAATGTTGATTTAATTTTTTTTCTCATAGTAATTTGGAAAACCTACAATTCTATTGAATTGGAGCATGTTTTTGGAAATTGGATAATTTAAATTTTCTAATTGAAATTGTATATATAATGGAAAAATTGTCAATATAATTTGGAATTTAATTTGGGAAATCAAATGTGGAATTGATATAATTGTTTTTAAATGGATTTCAAACATTTAAAAAAGGATTAAAAAGATTTGATCGAAACCCATTTGTTTTATCTTTTGAAACAAGAATTTTTTAATTAAAACCCATTTTGTTTTTAAATCGAAAAATTGAAATTTTAGCAATAGAAGAAAGGGATTTATGTTATTTTACGTCGTATTAAAATAAATTTCCCATTATATAAGAAAACATGTAAGATATATGTAGTTGATGAATTATTGGGATACACTCTACGTTTTTACAATGTTCTAAAATGATACATATGGTGGGACACATCCCCAATGGGAGGGTGATGAGTAAATCTTTCTAGTGTTAGGGTAATCAGTATACTCATTTATCAATTATTACTTAGAGACTGTGGAATCCTATAGCTAGTAACTTATACGGTACATACTTGGTCGATGATTAGGTTTCCCACCATTAAGTTTATATTTGTGGTATAAATTCATGCCTATATTGTAAAACTAACTTACATGATCTTATTTAATTTACATAAATTACATTATGTAACTGATTTATTAAATACACTGTTTTAATAATAATACATCTATTATAACGAAAATGCAGTGATTTAAAAACATATTTTTCAATCATTTTGATATTTTCTGTAATTATTTGTTTATATTTTGTATTTAAATTGAAAAACATATAAATTTTCAAAATTGAGATATTTTGATTGGATAATCTGTATTTGGAATCTGTTAGGGAATATTTGGTTTTATCATACTAGGATCTGGTACACACCCTACTATTTCCTCTGGGTGTTTATAGACTTTCTCCTGCCAAGTTTGATCAATGGGAAGGGATCTGTTGGAGGTGGATCAAGCTGTTGAAACTTGTTCCTGGTGACTTGTATCCATATGGACCATGGTGATATTACTCCATATTTTTTTTATTTGGCTATAATACTTTTTCATTTAATGAAATGTTTAATTCAAGTGCCTTAATCCCAATAGAGTTTTGTTTTTATGAAAATTGACTTTCTTGTCTTAGATTCAATATGTCTTGTGGAAAAATCATTCCCACTTGCATGATCTATGATTCCAGTTCATGTACGATGACCCATGGGGATCAAGAAAACCCTTTGGGCTATGGAGTTCCAAATCATTTATTGGGATTCTAAGGCACCTCAAGTGGTTCGTGACTGATATTCACTATATTAATGTTTTCCAGATAAAATAATATAAAAATTTATGTATGCTAATGGGTGTGAAAAAATATTCATGGAAGAATTGGAATATATTGAAAGGTGTTCTCTCATTACATGAATATTAAATGGATATTTAAATGGATGTGAAGAAAATCCAACAACAATAATGTAAATAAAATAGATTTATTCTAACAATGTGCTTAATTAAAGAGGGAGGGGGAAACACATTTACAATGACATAATAATGGATTTTTTAAATGATATAATTCTAGAGTATAAAAATTACTAATTATTAAAAAATAAATTATACTGTAAATGTGTATCTATAGGCACATAAAAACATAATCAATTGAGAGTCAACAAACTAAGTAGAATGATTATTCATGAATAGAATACTAGATAGATATCGATATCATACATTAAGGGGGACCTTTTAAATTCTTTGGAATACCATAATAAGATAATGGGAACAAAATTAGAGGTACATAGAGAGGTACATAGAGAGGAAAATCATGATCAATGGGTTTTGAGATGAAATTGTTGATCATGCCTTCATAAATGCTATTAGAAACTCTCTCAGGGTTTATCTATGATCAGATGACAACAGTAGGAGAAGTTATTCTACCTCGACGGCTCGAAATTATGTTGAATTGGATTTATCTCACCATGTGCATGACCAACTAAAACTCAAAGTGACTGACTCACTCAGTTGGATCTAGGATATCCTTTACCCAGTTTTACCCAGATACATCCAGCATTTCCTTCTTCAAGGGAACTCAGTGTAGGTCTATCAAGAGGGCTCTAGGGTGGGAGGCGTGGGACTCCGATGGTGGATAGTGGATGGGAATACATGCCTCTCCCCTTGTCTCAACTGATTGATTTGGTGTCTAAGGAGGATCACCCCAATAGTGATATCCATGTGGATCCTCTGACGATGTTTAGAGATTATGGTCTTCCCAAGCCCTCCTTAACGGGATATTTCAGTAGGACTCTGAGTCTAAGAGACCTATGTTCCAATATTATTTGCAACATTATATGTATTTTCTTTAAAAAATATAATAATTCTCTACCAGTAGTTCCTTGTAGGTGGCCAACAATTGTTTTAAACTCTGGACTCTCATCCCTTAAAACCCCTGATATTCCCTAGTCTTACCCCAGCGATCCCCAGTAACACTCATGACTCAAATGAGAGGGGAATATTCCAATCCTCAATCGCACTAGGCTCTCATTGGATACTCTCTCCACACCACCTACCTCAGACACTTTCATTGGGCTCATAAAACCCCCCATAATAGTAGGTTATTTCCAATAAGAAATGTGTCTTTTCTACCCTAGGTAATGAGAGGGAAATTAGGGACTTCTATCCTCAAAATCCAACCTAACCCGAATTTTGTTTGGCCTATGAAATTGGACTATGCAAGAGTTCAAAATAGAAGAGTCAGAAGGGAATATCCTCTTCTTGGACTGTCAAGGATATGAGTTCTGGGGCCAAATCCATGACACTCTTTCGTAAATGATAGACATACTCCTATGCAATGCTAAGGGGGTGGGTACTCGAGTTTTTTCTATCTTCTTAGAATAAAAAATATCCAAGAGAACATAGTTCTTTTTTCCATCCTATAACATAAGAAGAATCCCTCTAGGATTAGGGAGTACTCCAGAAAGCTCAAGTCTCATGGATACAGGACCATCGACCTATTTAATCGCCATATATTGATTTTATGGCTCATGAAATACATGGTGGATTTGATCCAGGTTGGTGATCTGTTCATCACCACCAAGGTGTCGTGTGACAGGAAATATTTCTTTCAGTACTTTATTTATTGTAGTTGTGACCATGTCTATATAGAGGGTGTGTGGAAATACTCCTACAATTTTTATCATGGTTCAGAGGCATGGATAGTGTGAGGTTAATATAATGTAGTGGAAGATATGTCAAAGTGGCAGGGTAGGGGCCCATTCCCCAAGAATTCTAGCCTTGACATTAATATTTTCATGGTAGGGAACGGTCTCTAAAACCTTGGAAATGTAGTTAATTGGGTCACCTGGTGTAACAATCAATGGGGAACCATCACACACGGAGTCATCTTGATATGTTCCTAGGAAACATGCATGTTATATCTACCACCTCCAAATCAAAGGATGAGAATTTGGTACGTGGAGTTTAAATCATTCCTCACTCCAGGTTTCTATGGACCATGGGCAAGACCGCATTGAATGCTTTATCAATATCCAACTCTGGACCAATATATAGGTTTACCAAGACCTTCTCCACATCACCAGGAATATTCCTGTTCAGGGGAACACATTGAAATAATATCAAAATACAATGAGGAGGTAAAAATCCGGTCTTTAGGCATGAAATTAAGATCTCTACCCCTTATATGGTGAGATCGAGACCACCACGAAGGAAGTTGACGACTTTGAGAGGAAACTGGGGGATGCATGGGATGATTGGGTTTTTAAGGAGCTCCAATGGGTGACGGAAATCCTTGCGGACATGCTATTGAAACCAGAATGGATGGCCAAAGAGGGGAAATGATAAACTGGATTAAAGAGGGTGATAAAAAACTAAATATTTTCATGTGTGTTTGTTGAAAAGGATATGACTAATAAAACTGAATACTCTCCTAGTAGACAGATCACAAAAAGATGAAATTGATGTGGTGGGCAGAAGGGCCAACACCTTTTTCGTTGATTTGCTTACAGGTCCTAATGAAGGAATTCCTAATTTATACCCTATAGAGAAAACAGATATGTTTGACATTATTCCCTCTTTAGTATCAGTTAAAGATAATGATGGGTTGTGGGAAATACCTTGTCAGGAATAAATTCAAAATGATATGATGAATTTGAACTCTGAGAGTGTGGTGGGTCTAGACTATTTTCTAGGGTCCTATTATAGTTCTTCAAGGGACATTGTAAAGGAGAATTTGGTGAAGGCAGTAAAATATTTTTTCCAGGGAGGGAGATTTCCTCGAGTTTCCTATGAAAGTACTATGGTTCTTCTGCATAAATCCATGAATCCTGCTTCTATTGCACATTATAGTCTTTTTTGTATGTGTAACGCTCCATATAAAATCATGTTTAGTATTATTAACTCCATGCTGTCCATTCATTTAACTTGGTTGGTTTTGTTGGAAAAACACATCTTTGTAATGGAAAAATCAATACAGGAAGCCATTACCCTATATCAGGAAATGTTTTGTGATATAAACTTCAATCCCTGTGGGTACAACATAGAAATAAATCTCGATATAATCAAAGCCTTTGATTATGTGGAGAGGAGCATCATTAATACGGTGTTATGATGTATGTATTTTTCTTATGGGAACATTGACAAAATATTTCATTATTTTAGATCTTCATGGTTATCAGCTACATTCCTGGGTAAATATTATGGCTTCTTCAAGGGTGTCTACAGCCTGAGGCATGTGGTCATAATCTCTCAGAGTCGGTTGTCTCTTATCCAAGATGTTCATAGTTTTCTCATTCATTTGAGTGTTAATAATGGTGTGATCCTCCCAAATCATTGAATATAGAGCCTTCCTGCAGTGTCCCACATCATGTTCACAGAATATACCATCACATTCATGAACAACTCAAGTAGATTTCATTGTGGTCTGAAAAAGGTGCTGGAGGAGTATGGCCATTGGAGTGGGTATATCATCAACAATAACAAGATAAACTTCTACATATCAAAAGTGTTCAATTCTATGCGGGTCTCCACTATGAGCTTAAAACTGTACATGCAAAGGGGATCTCTCCCATTGGGATACCTAGGCGCCCCCATCTCATCATGTAGACTTTGCATCTCTGACTTCTCCCAACTTATCACTAAGATAACCGACCATGTTTTAAACTATAATAACAACTACTAGTCTTTTGGGAGACGGATCAAACTAGAGAACAACATACTTCCGGCAACTCTGGTGCATTCCCTCTCTTCTATTAATGTCCTGAATGGTGATATTAATAACTTTTATAGTATCCTTTCATGATTTATATGGGACCCTACCACCATATGGAAAAGGAACAGGTCCTCCAAGAGAAACATAACATTGATAGGTATCTAAAGGGAAAATCAGTTTTCTGATCCTGTAATACACCCTTTATTTACTACAAGCTAGATTATCATGGGGTGCTCGAGAGAAATGCACCTTCTGGGGGAATTTCATCCACAAATAATCTGTGATGATCTAGCCACAAGCATAAGGTCATTCTCTATCCATTTTCTCAGTGAACATCTTTATTTTCTCCACCCTCCGTCCATAGGCACCCTGGCTATTGGGGGATAGGGGATTTATCCTTTTGGATCTAAAACTAGAGTTGATCCTCAATCAGTTTTCTAGGGTTCTCATCCACCAACATGACCTTCTGGGAGGCAAGCCACTTCCCGTAAATTGTCACGACTTTTCTGGATAGGGAGAAATAAAAAATTATCAACCTCATCAAAAAGAGTATAGAACTGGATATATGTGTTTTCACCGCATCTGTATCCAGGGTCGTCACGTCAAAGGACTTCTGAAGAATTACTAGGGGGAAGGTTCATGAAAATGGGGAGATTTGGGATGAGGTTCTATGGGTAAAAGATATACCTACCACATTTAATTTTTTCACCAGGAGAATTTGGAATAATGTTTTCCCGATAGAAGAGAACATCAAGAGGTGTGGGGTTAACATGGTGTGAAAATGTCTGTGTTTCCAAGACATACATAAAGAAAATAAAATATTTTTTTAATTTGAATGGGATAACGGGGTGTGGGTTTGTTTTGGGGGGTTCACCACAGTCTTCAATCCCAGCATATATGGTCTCCCCTTTCTAGATAGCCATTACCATAGATCAAGAGGCAGCGGCTCTTAAAGAATGGCACATACTATGGCACTGCATGCAGGCTGTTGTATTCTTTGGTCAGTAAGGAATAAGGTGAGACATTAAGGGGTGGGCGTGATGACATGCTCAATTATTGTCAAGACAAAATACCTTTTAGTTGACCTGGAATGGGCTTTCAAATACATGAGGGAAGCCCCATCTCTTATCCGGTTTCAAGCAATGGAATTTGGGGTGCTGACGAACAGTAGAACAAAGGGATAATGGGTTTCTTGGAACACTCCAGCTATATGGTAAATACATAGTATATATTGATCATTAGTTCTGAGTTTAATTCGGGTAGGAGGTGTGGTGTGTGACCCTTGTGGGTCGGTGCCCATGGTGTTTTTAGTATGGTTGGCTCACATTTCATCTCTATAAGTGGAGGCTTGATCGATGATCTACAGTCTCATCTTATGTGGCCAGAGTGATTTGGTCATAATAGAAGCTGAAACCGACTCAATGGTGGTCCACAAGTCCCAATAAGACTAGGGTTTCTCTCCCTGGTTGATCTAATATGCCCTCAAAATATTCCTCTGTTTACTTTGTTGTAACAATAATGTGTGTCACAGATAGAGGGAGGGTAACAATGTTGCTGCTCACCAAGTTTCTCAGGATATCTCTACCATTGAAGATTTATACATTCATACTCTATCAAGCTTGAAACCTCAGGGGTTCAATTTGATTAGAGAGGATTCCCTTGGTCTTCACTAATTTAGACCTCCCTAGCTCTTAGAATTATGAGTGGGGGTTAGGGGGGTGGGGGTGCATTGAGGGTCTTTTGTATGATTGTTCCTCTTTTCCTTGAATAAATATATATGATGACGATTAAAGGAAGTGACCAAGGATTTCAACTCCCTAAAAATTTCAAATAACTCACCTTTATAAGGTGTGACCCAATGAGATTAGTCATCATGTATTAATTATGAATAAAATAAACATTATCAAAACCCTTTAATATATACTGATGTTAATGGTCATATTATAATGACTAAATTATCAATGGTTTTGATATATTGTGGTATTTTAAATTTTATAGGATATAATTTTTAAATATTCAAAATTAACAAAGAAATGCATCGATTTTATTTAACTATAATGATTAATCAAAAATTTCATCAAAAGATAATTTCATTTATAAACATTTAAGTTATTACATTCAGCACATTCCGAGATTTGTCTCTCAAAATTTCATTTCACACAAAAAATAGATGAGGGTACATATGCTTCATCCAATATTATCATTTCAAAATTAATTCCTATAACTTATAATAAAGACATTGAATTTTAACCATGTGAGTTTTATTATTTCATATAAGGATGTCTCAAGGATATATATTAATCACTAGGAGATCCTCATTTGAACTATCTTCTCCATGTGTACCACATCTAGTCTCTATAGATTTGATATGTTTGGTATATACATCCTCATGAGGGATACATGAGACACATCATGTAATATATATATGTTAGGTGGGTGTGCTAGTAAATAGGCCAAAAAATTTATCTAATAAGGGATCTCAATGAGGATGATGAATCCTGGATTAAGATGTACATTTATCCCACACACCATATCTCCCATGGTGATTTATTAAATTACAAAATATCATAATCCTATAATTTTTTCTTTTTCCAATAATTGTATACAATTTTTTGTGGACATAGTGAGTATTTCACATGATATTGAATAGTTTGAACATTCTCTATAATCAAATAGATAATATCAGTTCCTACAAGATTCCAACATCTGAACACATTAATGAATCGTATTGTCTAAAACCTATTCGCATATAGATAACAATAAAGTTCCATTTTTATACATGAATGAGAACTATTGTTATATGAGAACATCAAAACATGTTGGATTTAATAATTAAATCCTTGAAAATCCACAACACAAGATATTTTCATATACTATAGAGTTTGAATGTTTTTTTTTCACAGACCATATATCTATGAGTTTGAAACATTAATAAAAATCATATATATTTCCAAATCATTATTTTGTATTCTCCAGAACCAAAAAATAAAAAATGGATATCTATTTGATGTAATAGATAGTTGTACTCTGAGAATTTTTAGATTATCTCTGATGTATATCATGGAATTTTGGTTAGTATATAAATCATTCATTATATAATTTAAATGTACTCACTTTTTGGGAAGATCGACTATGACCCAGATGGAAATATTTCCATTTTATGTTGTGGGCAGTCTAATGTAAAAATACATAGTTATTCTTTAACATTTAAATACTCATATGGATAATTATAACGTTAAACCATTGAATATATGAACTTCGACCTGTAATTGATTCCATACCAAGAATAGAGATACCAATTATATAATATCCATCATCCCACAATAATTGTTTCATCATAACCCAATACATCTTCTGGAAACCAATACAAATTACTAGTGGTGAGATAAAAGATTCCCCAATAAGTTTGTGCACTAGTTATTCTATTGATGGGAAACATATCCGGGTTCCAAATCCTATGACTCCATATTTAGGAATGTTTAACACTTTAATATTGATTACCTTTATCTATATCTCTTCATCATCTTTCTTGGTCTACCTTGATCTGTTAAAAAGTATGTGCATGGGTAGTAATTTTTAAAATTTAGGATTAATATACTTTTATTAATCCATTCTCTATGATTTAAATATCCAAGTAGATTGGATCCATTTTAATTATCATTATCTATTGGGATGCATGATCTTTTTTAATGAAAGAATCATCCACCCTTTTCAGTATCCAAGGATGATAATGGACTGAAAATTTAGAATACGTGATTAGATATAACATGATTTGTTTCAACATATAGAGATAAAATTTTTGTGAATATATTCTTGAGCCTTTAATGGTATATATATGTTAAAAATCTCCCAATAGAGATAATTCCACCAAATCCCCAATGTGAAGATCCCTACATCTAAATCCAGATCTTGTTTTGGGTAGTTATACTCAGGGATCATTATTTATCCAGAGGATTATGTCATAAAATCTTCATATTTTCTGTGTACAATACTCATGAAATTTTTGGACACATCATTGTAGATCACAAAATTTTCCCCACCAGTGGGTATTGTGATCTTAATTGTAATAATTATACTCTTATTTGAATCTTTATATCTATCCTCACATTCATTACACTAGAAAAAGAGCATTCTATTATATGTTATCATGTTTATTGGTCATAAAAAACATTATATTTTTATAAAAAATTATGATAATGCCATGGTTTTTTAAATAATCTACATATCATTGTTACATATAATGTTCTAATTCCATACTTAAATTTTATCCATTTTAATCGAATATACCAAAATCAATTTTTTGTTGATATCATTTCCAAAAAATTCTACATTATACATAAAAACATTCATTTACTATACATTTCACATTTCATTTAATCTTGTAAGGTATATAGTATAGTGGCCAAATGCTCTTAATTTTTTAGGATACATTTGGGGTAAATAAGAATATAATATATAAATACTATCAAAAATTTATAATGTTAATCCCTAAATAAATTATTCATTAATACCATGTGTATTGGTTGATAATTTTTGAGTCAAAATGGAAATATAATTAACTCATAGTGTATGTAACATGTATGAAATGATGTATTGAGAATATCATCCAATTCACCTTTTCATTAAAATATCTCAAAAAAATATCCTCAATGGAGATGTAATTTGATCCCTATATCATATCAAATAATTAATCAATCTATGATTGAAGATACTAGTTACTTATCATGGTCTTTTCAGAAAATGATAATCAATATATAGGATCATAGAACCTTCCATTATCTTGATAGAGAGGACTACATAACCACTTAGTGAAACACTTGGGAATACAAAAACATTATTTTGATTCTCTTACAATCATGTCACCATATCTTCTAGTTCAATTGTGGTTATTCTATAAAGAGTCATGTATATTGGTAATGATCTCAATATATGTTGGATTGAGAACATAACCTCAAGGATTTGAGGAAGTCCGTGTAATTATTTCATAAAAACATCATAAAAATCATTTATAATGGGAATCTCATCAATGATGATATTTTTCATAGAATAAATCAATTTTGTTACAAACACTTTTCCATATAGAAATACTATCAACTAATTCAATTATGATGTAAAAGGAGATTCAGGTTCCTCTTTTCAATTTTATTGAATTATAGAGTGATTCATGTTACAGAGGGTAATATACCTTCCATGGTGATTTGCGTTTCCTCTCTATAATAAAATTCAATCCAATACCAAAATATCAGGATATTCATCAACATATAGTATCATAGTCTTCATTAAAAAATAAATTAGAAACATTTATAGGGTAGTTGTAATAAACATGTGATAAAAAAGATTCCCCATTTTCCATTTTTACTGATTTCTCAATGTCCATGTCTTATGTTGGTTTTTGATTTATTCTATAAAACATTCATAATAGGAAATGATTTTTTAAACCTGAATCAAATAGTTAGATTTATACCCATGAATGAATAACTAGCTTACATATCACCATGTCATTCTTAGGATCCACCTCAATAGATGTGATGGAATAAGAACACCTATTATCTAAATACCAAGGGAGTTTCTAATCAGTTCTCATCAACAACCCATGGATTAGCCAGTTATTTATTGTATTTTACTTATAATTTATAGAAGAAACCTTTGAAATATGGTTGGGGGTTTTGTGTATAATTTTTATCTCCCACTGTGTTGCATGGTTCCCACTATCATAATTTTCTATCATGGTTACCTTCCATCCCACACCTAAATCATTTATTTTCCCCCTTAAATAAACTTCCAAGATGATTATTCAAACACTGTTGACAACTGGGGTGTTGAATTTTCTCACCACTAATGGATTTATCCATTTATACAATAGAATTGAAATCTATCAAACACCTTTTATCTAATTAACCATAATATTTACTAACATACATTTATTAATTTTATAGGACAATGTATAATACCCTCATACTTGTCAGCATCTTGAATTTATATTTAAATTCAATGATTCACCATGTCCCACTAAATAATTGGTTAAATTTAATTTTTTCGTCTATGAAAAATTTATTCTCATTTCATAAAAGTTTTGTGATATTTTCTTCATATTCCTTGATGGATTCATCATCATTCTTAAGAAAGTTTACTCCCTCTCCATTTTAATTGAAATATTTAGTATTCTGTATATTTCAAGAAATTATATTTGTATGTATATCTTCTCCATCCCTTTTATATCCTCCTTGGGAATCATTTTTATTATCAATTTCCTTCATTGAAAAGATTATACCTCAACATGATAACCATATAGCGTTACAATATTATTATTATCAATGCTACCATAGAAAAATAATATTTTTTAAATGTGTTAATCAATTTTTATATGATTAATGGGTTAGAAGATCCACTAAATGTTGGAATTATGTGTTGCGTGAATGATTGAATTTAAAAACTCATTTTCTTAAGGGGATGTGGGTTTTACCCCTATTTAATGTTTATATTCATAACATGAGAGATTTTGTTATGCATTTTCAAGTGGTTCTAAATTTTGTAAAAAAATAGGCTTGGCATTTCTCGTCACGTTAGTATTTGTCTCTATTATTCCTATTTCAAAACATTGAAAAAATAAAGGGACAATTAGGGAATTTTTTTAAAATTTAGTTGACAATTAAATTGGAAATATTGAAAATCAATTGTATAAAACACAAATTACATACATTTCATGGACATTGAATTTATATTTTTCAATCTATGTTATCCATGGAATATTTAAATATATAAAATTTAATAGTAATTTTTCCCTTTATGTTGGTTTTAATGTGTTTTTTAGCATCCAAATCATATCCCCTAGAGTGTAAATATATGTGTATAACTGGGACATTTTTCATGAGGTGATGATTGTATCAAATCTTAGTCAACTTTATTCGGCGTTATTACACCAACGTACAACTATGCCAGATCCACATCAAAATATAGCTTCTATAAATGTATCATGTTACAATGAAACAAGTTTTTATGAATATTTAAATAACTAATGGATTATTTCCATTGTTTAGTATCATCTATATGTCTTTAAAATGGTTTTTTAAACAAGATACCTAATATTTACATGTCCTTTCTCTGAGACCAACTATGAAAAAAATATTTTGTAATCATTAATTTATTATTTTTTACATAAAGACAGACATATTTCAATCTGAAAAGATTGAAATTCCTAGAGTATTTTTGTAATTATATTCTTAACATAAGAACATTATACCTAGAAAAATGTTATTTAAAACATTTTAATATGCTCTTAAAATTCCATTTCTCATCTTAATCTATTGAGCATGACTTGCGGACATATATAAGAATGGTGTGATATATAATTCCGATTAAGGAAATAAAAAATAAACGAAGGATGAATGAAATACATGTTAATAACGAGAGAAATTATGGTGAAATTATGAAAATCATAACCCTAAACATCGAAGTATAATATAATTTGATTACATCAAATCAATATTTTAATGTGCTAAAAACATAAAATAATAAATCACATGAATATGTTACTTAATAAATTGATTGGTCATAACATGTTCTTTGGGAAACCATTGATGCAGAATACGTGATATCTCATGAGATAAAAACGTTACCCAATGAATTTGAGGACTATATAATTGTGGTCCCACCCATCACATTCATATCACGTCAAATCATTTGAATAGCATATAAATCATACAATAGAAGAATGGATTCATTCTATATAAACCCATGATTATGGAGTGTGGGTTACATACATGGACGTACCATATCAATTACGTATAGGTACATCTAGTTTAACCTACATTAGTGGAAATGGTAATGGGTATTCATTACAAAAATAATTTACCTAGAAAATTGAAGGATAATTTCGACAGCATAATGGTTCAGCATAAATATTAAATAATGGGCTTAATGGGAATTTCTTCTCTCTGATTACTTAGAAATAATATGTAAGTTAATAGGTATGTGTCAAAAAACATTCCAACATGAACATATGGAATTCAAATGGAATAATACAAATAAAATTCGTGAATAATGGGGATGAGAGGAGAATCAATTACTTTAGCATAATAAAATATTAATTATTATATATTAGGAGGGGGTAAATAATATCAAAAAATTATAAAAAATGGGATAGTGAATGGATATTAACAAAGACATGAAAACATAATCAATTGAGATTCAAAATTCTTAATACAAAGAAGGTTATTGAATTGAAAAGAAGAGAGATGGATCCCTTACCATGAGTGTGTTATTATAAAATATTTGGAGGAGCTCATTAGAATATTTTGAATACCATTGAAGGATTTAGAGATATAGGGGGAGATGATGTATTTTCATAATTGGTTTTAGGTGTGGATCAGGAGGAAGATGAGTACGTATTTCTTCCAAAAATGAGGGAAACCCATTATTGATTTCTAAATTTAGGTTTTAGGCTTTATATTATTATATAATTAAATCCACATGTAGTTTATAGGTTTCATATAAATTGGAGTAGTGAATAATAATTTATAAGCTAAGAACTGAACATATGAAAGTACAACCATATGTGATGTGGAGGATAGTACCATTCATAAAGAATTCATTTTAAACACATAATATAAAAAATAGTTTTTGGTATTCAGTAAATGTTAATAAAATTAATTGAAAAACACCAAAAAAAATTATTTTAATGGAAAAAATATATTTTTTGATGGATTCCATTTATAGAATTAAATAAATTAATTTTTGGAAATTATTATTTCATAATACACACTATATATTTATAATTTAGTTATTTTTACACAAAAAAAAAAGACTATCTAAGAAAATTTAAAAACATCACCATTGTATATTTTCTAGGTGATTAATTATAAAATTATATAAATTTTATGAAAATAATTTCCTAAATTTGATAATTTAAAATTTAAATAAAATTCATTATTTAGAGAAATATAACAGTTTTTTGGTTCCAAACTACTTTCTGACCCTAAAAAACTAAATTAGAATAAATTAAATTAAATTTCTATTTGTATTTTTAAAATATTATTTTATGAAAATATATTTATCATAAATTCAATTTTTATATCATCATATCATAATATAATTTTTAAAAAACTCATCCTATTATCATTTCTAATGTAACAATAGGTTAGATAAATATACACAATATTTAAATACTAATAAAATTATTAAAATTAGTAATACTAGGGTCTACATGCATCCTCTCATTATAGACTTATATTCCTTAATTGTAAAGTAAGAGATGGTTTTACATTATTAGGTTTGCCAAAGAAACACGGCTCGGGTCTTGATCTCAATATCCATGAACCATTCCCATGAATTGTTTTATATGTTTCTTTTATTGAATTTTAATATGGTATTTATTAATGAAAAATATATTTGATTCCATATTCCACTAATTCTAATTTAATTAGACTTTGATGATTATTATCCAATAGTATGGGGTTATAACTTATTCAGTCTATGTAAATTAGATATTATCATTACACTTAATATATTCACAAATGATATTGATCGTTGTATATTACATACATTATAAATAGTTAGGATGCTTAATGGACTTTTAAATCATAGATTCTATATTTTGTAATGGTCAAAAATAAAAAAATTTATGCACGTGTTTTCTAAAAATAAATAATTTAATATGAAATTTATTCAAAAAGGGGATTTAACTTATATATTTTTTAACCATTACACAATCTCAGAATGAAATAATAAGTCCAACATTTAGTTTTCTTCTTCTAAGAAGAAAGATAGTTTTTTAACACTATGTTTCAAGTAACAAGTGTAGAAGATTTAAGTGGGGAATAATGTAGCATGATGAAATCCAACAAATGACTTAATATGTGGAAATATTTCATGTTGATATAATTATTCTCTTGAATAAGTTGGATTTTTTATTCAGTGGTAGTACAATTAACTCAGGAATATCTATAAGTTTTACAAGGGCATCACCAATCCTTGGAAGAGGCGTTTTCACATTCCACTCTAAAAATATATGGTCTCACACATTGGATATGGATTAATTTCTAGTTGGACCACTATATTTGGGATCATAGTATAGTGGATAGTCCATTTATTTATCATCACTACACATGAAAAGAACTAGAAACTCTTATTGAGTACTGAACCATGTAAACAATATAATGTGTCATTTTTACCTAATTATATATACTTGGATATGATTTAAAATAAAATAATAAATTAAATTATGATCGAAACAAGTCTTTCATGTTGTTGAAGATCAATAAATGAGATTAAAAAATCTACAATAGACAAAATACCAAAACTATGGTTATTATTTCCCCTATTAAGAAATGTAAGAGAAGGTGGGAAGGACACACAGATCGTTCAACCCGAATAGGGGAACACGATAATATGACCTCATTAATTCCATGTGAATGGTAATTAATTGCACATAACTTCATGCAAGATCACATAGACCCCCATTTACTTGTATTCGTTGTTCATGAAATGTCATTCTAGACACTCTATGATCATGTTGGGCTGCAATATGAGTTCCAATGAATCATGTTACATGTTAGATGATAGGTTCCTAAAAACCATAAAACAATACTTGTGAAATTATGCATTATAATTTGTAAAATATGGGAGCATATTGGGGTCATAAATTTTCCGGAAACACACCAATGTGGCCTGTAGGGCCCTGCATATTTGCTGGAGACATAACTATCTTACCCCATTTGTACCCAATGACATAACTTCATCCCCATGAAAAAAATTTGTTTTGTATTTAAAACTATCATTAATTACCAAATGAACATTTATGGGTATTTTGAAAAAGCAATGATATGTAGAGTTAATGTGTATGACCACACCCGTAAAAACTCTTCAGATCCCCATCCCTTATGAAATATTAAATGAATTAAAAAAATAAATTGATGGGATCTACATATTAGGTGATAATACTTTTATTTTATCCATCTTGGTAATTATACTATGGGAAATTACCATTTTTCATCTGTGGACACCCTCTACAAGACAATTTGATCTCATTAAGGACCCCTAATGAGCCACCTTTGTCTCACAGAAGATCCCAGACAAATTACCTTTATTACATGAAAGCCTTTCTACTAGCATCCTAATCATCAAAAGGCCCCCAGACATGAAATATTAAAAAATTATGCACTTTATAATATTAAAATTGGTAAAAAGACATACATTATTAGTCAAATATATTAAATGGGTAATTTACAAATTAGTCTTCTGGTTACTGAAAATCAGGAGATGCCCACAGAGAGAGATTGTAAGGGATGTGACATCAAATCCATCAACATACTCTGGCCCGAATCGAGGAGCTACACACCAAAAATGGATGCATATAACTAGGGTATATACTCATATTTATCCTCCCCTCCTCTACACCGTAAATTCAACTTTTTAACCACACCCTGACGCACACAATTATCCCAGAAGACATCATGGAGAGGATAATATCCTGATCGTAAAGGTTTTCCACCAGTTAATATTTGAGGAACAACCTAAGGTATCTTGTGGAATTCATATGACATATCATGATCACCTGAGATCACATTATAGGCTTCTATCATGTCTTTCATATTAATTGATTATGTTTTGGCACATCAGCTGAATAAAATGAATAATAATCATGATAACACCAAATAAATATATGTAATATTTTCAATAAATTGTGGAGTAAAAATAGAATATGTGAGACATATTGAAATAAAAAATATTTCAATCCTCATGAACTACACATGATTCATCCAAATCATTATACAAGATTATTACACGTCTCCTTGGTCATGTGATGTCCATTCGACATAGAAAGTACATCATGTGATGTCTTCAGACAATTCATGAAGGCCACATGATTACCTACAGGCACTCTCTTAATGAATAAATAATAACCCTAGGAATTCCACCTAGATCCTAATATTTCCACTCAACATGTCTACCATGTTTTTGTGGTGACATCTCTGTCTGTTAGCTAGATCTCGAAAATTCCTCAAATATTAAAAGCCAAATCTCACATCACCATTGGGGAATATAATATTAATCATCTGACGTCTTCAAGAAATGTCATCCAAATCATGTGAGACCCTCTATGAATTTCATATGAGTTTTTGTGATGGCATACGAGAAATTCATCCAGATCATGTGATATCCTTCAGGACAAGTCAATCGAGTCTTATGTCACCCCCATTCATGTATGTTGGGATCTTACGATTTCCTTCGAAAAATTCATCCAGATCCTATGATGATCTTGGGATATGTTATCCAGGACATCTTATGGACTCTAGGATAAGTCATCTAGAATATAAGAGACTCTCTAGGCATTTCATCAATGATCGTGAGTTTTTCTTCATACAAGACAACATGATCTAGTGATTTCAATCTGACAAGTCATCTAGATCATGGGATATCCTCAAGAAGAGTCATCCAGGTCTTTCGATGCATTCAAGAATAGTGACCAAGGATAATGTGATGGTCTTAAGAAATTACATTTAGATTAGGCAATGTCTCTTTGAAAGTTAATCTATATAATTTGATATCCATCGGACTTTTCTATTATTCAATCAGACAATTCCCTATATCATTCAACATGTCATGAAGATAATCAAGGAATGTGAGACAGAAAATCTTGAAGGCAAAAAAATATCATATTGGTGTTTATGAAAACTAGTCCAGGAAAATATGGAGTCTTTGTACATGAAAACATTGTCATTCCCACAATTATGGGAAACAGGAATGTGCAATCCATAATTAATGGAATGATATCACATTTCATTCATATATGTTAATCCACAAAGAGAATTCTATGACCATTAGAAAGATATGGAATTTATTCCATATAAGGGAATCCTTGGAGGGTAATTCCCTATCAGTGACATTATATTAATTCCCCCATATAAGGGAATCCTCAATGATTGTTCCAAAATTAGTGGCATGATATGACATTTTCTCCATATAAAGGAAGATGATCAACTAATCCATCATAGTATCAAAAACACCATCATGAAGAGATATAATTTATGATCATTCATCAATAGTTTCATAGAGATTAATATAAATTGGCCAAGTCATAACATGATAGTAGATGAAACCAAAATGATCACATTGGATCTGCTTATGAGAACCCCCCTTTGGGCATATCGACATAGCCTCAACCCTGGATATGTAATGAAAATGTTGTAACCAATACTATATGTTGATAATAATGGATTTTGGTTTGTGTTTGTTTTAAACCTTCTCATGGATAAGAAGGGGGTTTTCATGGAATTAGGTTATATGTATGAGGATGAAATTAATATTGATGGTGTCATTTTTTCCTAGTGTCTGTGAATATTTTGGGTCTCAAAATCAAGTGTTTGGTGGTAAAAAAACAATTGGATTTCACATAGGAGTGAATGGTATTATAAAAGAAAAAGAAAATATGAAATGTAAGGGAACCACATAACTCGAAACATTGACCACACACCTTGTTCTAGGAATGGTTGGAGGTCGCATACCTGGAAATGGGAACACTATGCAGAGCGGTGCATCAAACCGAAAATCGGTTACAACGACATATCATAGTGAAGGAATGTGGTATATGGTATGATAAAGTTTAGTGGGATTGATATGATTCATAAAACTTAAGAGGTACACAATGGAGCCAAAAAGTAATCATATTTAGTTTAGTATAAAATAAATATTGTCAAACATTGAAAATTTTGTTAAATTAGATTAGTGATAATTGTAGATTTATGTGCCTATATAAGTAGTAGTATTCCCTTTAATTAGGGAGTGGGATTATATATTAAAATTTGGGGATGAAATATTTAAATATCATATGTATTTTGTGGAGGAGAGGATAGTATGTTGAGAAAACCATCTATGTTAGGAAAACAGTCCGTGAAAGAAAGTGTGGTACCCAGAGGAAGTGCTCACATTATGTGGAGGAACAAGGTTGCACACAGAGCTAGGAGGTATATGGAGTAAGGAAGTTAAATGTTCCAGGATGTTCTCATAGGAGTCGGATGGTGCACAAAAACAACAGTGGTAAGTATAGGAGGTGGTATACGAACCCTAAACGGAACACAATACACTGAACACCCAAAGAAGTCTTAAAAATGACCAAAGCAGTTTGTAAAATTAATTTTCATAAGAATTATGTGAACTAGAAAATAAATTACATATGTGGGTGATTAAGACGATTAAATAAAAATACATTTATAGTTGAGGATTAATTATTTAATGCAAATCCATTTATGTGACCCTCAAGTCCATAATCTATGATATGATTCATCCAAGACATTGAGCAAGTGGGAGTCACCAGAAGTGATCTGAGGGATGCAATGTTCAACCCCTAAAAAAGTAAAGGATATTTTCTATAGATATTGTGGCTGTTATAAAATCTTATAATCCAAAACATTTGAATATTCATGGTTTTTTTAGGAGTGAATCATTGTCATCGTATTGTCCTTGGATGTATCCCATAGTTGTTAACAATGATTTTTTTTGATTCATGTCATTTCATGTGATTGCTGGTTTTCTTAACTTCCTCTTCAGACACATTCAATGGGTTCCAACCAATATAGGAATATGATGCATCATTTAAAAAGAAAAATGTTGACACCATGATTCACCCCCTCCACTCTTACGGTGTTCTGGGGTCCTTCAAGTGGTATCCAAGTCATGTTACTAGTTTTTAATCTATCTTTTTCTATCATTGATAATCAATAAAATGTTAGTATAGTAACCATCTTTAAAGGGAGTATATTTTTTAAATTGAAAAAATAGGATGTGATCTCACATATGATCTATTAGAATGGAATTATTAATTTCTATTCCATAGTTAATACATTTATCATATTTTTTAATATTATCAATGATGGATACAGAAAAGAAATTTTTTTGATGCTGATGCAAAAGCACAGAATGCCCTAATTTCAACCCTTTTTTATCATATTTATCGAATGTTAATGATTTTCACATATGCCAAGTCAATCTGGGATAAAAAAGATGATATTTATGAAGGTGATAATAATGTGAAGAAGGTGAAACATATTGTACTACACAACATGTTTGATTATTTGAAGATTCCACCTGATGAGAATAAACACTAATTTTTCCTCTGAATTACATATGTTGTAGGAGAGATTTGAGGGCTTGATTTAGAGATCAAAGAAATTGATATTATATTGAAAATAATGAGAATATTTCCTCCCATTTATAATTAAAATGATTCAACTCATGAAGAAAGGGATATTTCAAAACTATCAATGGAGGATATGCTGAGCAGACGGCTGGCTTATGAGATGAGTTTCAACCCAGAAGATGTAATGACTTGTTGAAGTAAGGAAATGGATTTCAAACCCACAAACATAATATAAATATAATGAGATGACTGTTATGAATATTATATAGAAAAAAATATTTCTCTCACTTCCATGAATCCCATGAAGGGAATAGGGAAATTTTAAGGCAAGATTCCTATGGATTTTTCCCCCCTCAAAGTCTTGGTCACATTGACTCTCATATCCCATTAACGTTTAATGATGTGGAATGTGAATAAGGAGTCATTCAAAAGCATTATAAAATGTTTTTAAAAATGGGAGACTTTATATCTAGAAATAAATTTCAACAAAAGCCTTTTGTTATGTTATGAAGAAGGAGATGAAAATTATCTCTTTGAAGAAGAGGAAATATAATTCAATTTTGGGAACCATGATTCCTTGATAGTTAAAATTGAATAATTATAAACATTAAAAGATAACAGTGGTGATAACTAGTTGACCACTAATTTCATCCCAATATAGAAAATTATTGATTATTTTGGTAAGCTTATGAATCAACATAAAATATTCAATTAGGGGGACGAAATTTTGGAAGATTCATTAGAATATATTGATCATATTAATTCTGAAATTGATTGATTGGAGAAATTTGTGAATGTAAAATAATCAATCCATGAATGAACATAAAATTTTGGGGAACTAAAACTCATAATTGATTAATATTGAATGGTAATCAATGACATTACCTCCAAAAAATATGAGAAATCCCTAACCTTAAATGGTCCTGAAGAAGATTTTGTTACTTTAAGGATTAAATTAAAAAGTGAATCATATTAAAAAGATGCAATGATGAAAATACAATTTGGAAGGGCCTCAGATGATGAGTTGTTGGAGAGATAAAATAGTGGTTATGATGGAATTGAAATGTTCTTGAGTGATCAATGACTTAAATTTATGGGAAATAATGGAAGTGGTTGTGATTCTGTACTGTCAAGTGCTATAAATAAAGTAAACAGAAATAAAGGCATGTTGAAGGTTGATCATCTGGAAGGGCTACTAGAATTGCTGAAAAAGAAACCCTTAAATCAGAATCACATGAGAACTAAAGATTATCGTTAGGATTCCAAAAATGATATGCTATAAATATATTTTCCCAAAGAGGAAGTAATGATTAGAAATATAAGTGAGATGAAATTTCATTTCATGAAGTGTTATTTTTATGGATATCTCAAAAATACCATGTTATACAGTAATGAGGCAAGAATAAATATTAATGGGTAATAGTTATTTATTCAACACAATAGAGAATATATTCATATATTAATTATTATATAATAAACGTGTTCTGTGGATATTGTTTTAATTTTTCTAACTTTGGACATAAAGTAGTGTATTGCAGGAAGAGGTCTGACCTAAGATATTTTCATAATGCTCAGAGACATGCCGATACTCAAAAACTAGATGGTGTTTCTATTTTGAACCGGTTTTTTCTTATATAAAAAGATTTTATATATAAATTACCCACATACAAATATGAAATAATTGAATGGAAATCAATTTCTTACACTCAACCAAATATCTCAAAGAATGAAAAGAGTAGTGCTGAAAATTCTAATCTTGTAGAAGTATCCCTCAAAGAAAAAAAGTACAACAACACGTGGATTCTTGATAGTGGATGTTCATCCCACTTAAAGGGTAATGCAGACCTATTAATGAATGACTTGAAAAATGACCATGGAGGAATAAGTATTGGTAATGATGTGTCTTTAATGAGAAAATATAGTGGAAGTAAGGAGCTACCTAATAGAGGGAAAAGGAGAACTAAAGACCATTATGTGGATGCTCTGTATCACAATCATCTTAGTGTGAGTCAACTCTATGACCCATGTATTATTGTGAAATTCAATCCTAATGGAAGTAATATAATAGTAATGTTTATGAATTCTCAAATTAATGGCTTTAAAAAAAATTAAAACTTATATAATGTTGATAGGAAGGAGAACATATTCTACATAATAGTAGAAGAGGAAAACAACCAATGCCATCAAAAATTGGGATACATCAAGAAGAAGGACATGGAAAAGATAAATATGATGGAGATAGTCATGGATATCTCTAATATAAGGAGTGAATGAGAAATTACCTATGATTATTGAATGTGATAGAATCTGGTATGTAGTT
The DNA here is from genome assembly GCA_963277665.1 of Viscum album. Lineage (NCBI taxonomy): Eukaryota > Viridiplantae > Streptophyta > Magnoliopsida > Santalales > Viscaceae > Viscum > Viscum album. Next base: position 857,327,549 of record OY728152.1, on the reverse strand, counting down.
CCAACTGGAAAAAGAATAAAATATCATATAATCTCCTTGAACTTTTCAATACAGATGTTTGTGGGCTGATAAATGTTGTCAGATCACATGGAGAAATGTTCTTGTTTCTTTTCATATATGATTATGTTATAATGGAATGTGTGATTTTTATACACAAGAAGCAACAAGTGCTAGATTGCATGAAAACCTATAGATGAATTTCTTAGAATGATACTGGATGGAAGATCCAATTCATGCAGTCTGAAAATGAAAGGGAATACATGTCCATTAAATATAAAAATTACATAGAGAAGCATGGGATACATCATGTGGTGTTTTCTAAGATAAATAAACATAAAAATAATGTTGTTGAGTTTATGAATCGATATGTAAAATACGTGGATAAATTGTTGTTTATTGAGAGTCATATTCCTCAACATTACTAGAAAGAGTTAGTATAATCTTCAATGAATATTCAAAATCGAATCGGGCCATATATGGGTGATACAAAGAAACTATATGAACTGTGTCAGGGAAGAAATCCCTATTTTAAATATATTTATTTTTTCTAAATAAAATTATTCATCCAAAACAAAGATGTAAAATCCCTTTGTGTTCGTGAGATGGAGAAAAGACACTCTATGTTCACATGTCATCTATCAAATGATCTCCCCTGAGTCTCATGACTGGTCTGTGGAAAGATGACTGACAACCATCCAAAATTACAAGTAAAACATTGGATTATTATATTTGAAATATGTTAGACACTTTTAATCATAAATAATTAGATGATTTGACCTTGCAGTTCACAAGACAATGAATATTTTATGGAGACATTCCTATATTAATGCACATTAACATGATGAAAAGGATTTTTTATAAAAATAATTTCAAATGGGATAGCCCATGACAATGATCTAACATCACCACATGTTCTTTTATTTGATATGTGTTTCATGACCAATGGAGAGAGTGAAAGTATTTGAAAACACTAATACAAAAATGAGAGATCCCTATCACTTGTAAAATAATCATGTAACAAAATTTAAATGATGGAAGAATATTTCATGGGAAATATATGTTAATGTTATAAAAGTATATATGTACTCTATTTCGGATCACCATTGATCAAATGAGGTCCACCTCGACATTCTATATTGATGTTATGGATGACCCTTGGGGATCCAGATTTGTCTCATGAATGATCCCAAAGTAGTCACCTTTTATCACATGCTAGCCTTTAAGCATGCATCACAATATCATGAATTCCCCAAGACATGTCAATATGATATTGAAGATGCTCTTTATCATGTAAACATTGTTATGAAAGATGAAATTTATTATTCAAAATCAAATAGCTGGGGTGTTGATGGGATTGTCATGGAATCATAGAAATTCATTTTAGACCTATGGTGGGACCATGTTATGTTCATGATATCAAATACATTAAACAACTCTATTATGAATCAGTGAGGTACATGGCACATAAGGTGAGTTATAAATATGGTGGTTAGGATATAACCCCCCTCCTAAGCATAAGAAAATTACTATTTTGAACCAAAAATTGGTGAAAATAGTCATTAGAGTAAACTTATTATATTGGAAAATCTTTTGATCGAATAGTTTTTCTAGCTGAAAATGTCTTGGGAACAGCTGAAGGGATCATGAAGCGTGAATAGGGTTTTAGAATGACAACTATAGATAAAAAATTGAATTCTTATGTGTCAACCAGATTATGTGAAGGTGGTCACATATATCAAATGAATCATGAAAAACCTAAACAAGATAACACATTAAAAATATAAGTAACATGTGTAATTAAATTTGGAAGAAAGTATAAATGATGGGAGAATTATGAGATGAACATATATGACAATCCTCATGTTCTTTAGATGACTTATCAAAATCATGAGACACCATTAGTAAATATATCCCATGTCATGTGATGTCATTTAGAGATACCATTTGGATCATGTAATGTTCTCTATATAATTATACCAAGACAAATGATTCCCTCCAAGCATTCCACCTAACACTCATGATGACCCTTGGGTTATCCATCTAGATCATGCTATTTCCCATAGACATGTCTCAAAAGTTATTTTGTACTTCCATTTTGTGTTAGATTGATCCTATAAATCCCTCTTTGATAACCAGCTATATCTTATAGAATCTTCCATGAAAGTCAGCTATGATCCTGTGATCTCCACCAAAAAATTCAAATAGATCTTGTGACACCCACCATGAATGTCAATTTTGATCCTTCAATTTTATCTTCTAAATTCAGGAAGACCATATGATGAACTCCTGGAAAACTAATTTGGAACATGGGACACCATTCAGGCATGTCAGTTGAGATCTTTCTATGTCCTCTAGAAAATTCCGCAATTTTATGTAATATTCTATTAAAATGTTACCATGATAATGATATTTACTCTAGGATTATCCAACCAGGTCCTGGGAGTCCCACTACGCATATAATTCAAGAACTCGTGATGTCCTCCAGGAAAGTGGGTCTGATCATTCGATGTACTCGGGAATGGATAGTCTGGTCATGTGATGTCCTCCGATTAATTAAACCATGATAACATGATGGCATTCATATACAAAATTCATATTATTAATCAGCAATTATAAAATAAAACTTGATCATGTAATTTTCTTTTGATTTTTTTGTGATACAAATAGACATATCGGTAAATCCTTTGATGTGTCAGGAAAACAATCAAGAACGTCAAAAATACTATCATGTTGGCCAGAGAGAAAATAAATATGGTCATAAAGAAGACTACACATGGTCAAGTTTGAGTCTCTAGAAATTATATCATTTTCCATCCCCCATAGAAGGGAATACATATTGTGGATCCTGTAATCAGTGGCATGTTATGACATCTCTTACATAAACGAGAAACCACTTTGAGTAATGGTAATAAATAGTATGATATGTCTTGTTCTCCATATAAGGGAAACCATAGTATGTAATCCTTGATCAAAAACATGATATGAAGGCCCCCATATAAGGTAAACCTTATAGTGTAATCCACAAACAACAAATCGATATGAAATTTCCTCTATATAAGGGAAACTTCATAGTGTAATCCATGATCAGTGGAATGATATATCATTCCATCCTTTTAAGGGAATACATATAGTGAAATCTCTGATCAGGGGCAAGATTTGACATGTCCTCTATATAAGTAAAAACACATAGTGTAATCCCCAATCATTTATATGGTATGAATACCCCCATATAAGGGAATACACATATTATAAGCTCCGATCAGTGGGATTATATAAACAATATTTTCTCTATAATCAACCTCATAGTATATTCCACAATTAGTTTTAGGATATGAAATGTCCTCTATATAAGGGATATAATACAGTGTAAGACTAGATTAAAGACATGATATGAAATATACTCTATATAATGGAATCCATATAATGCCATCTCTGATCAGCTTCATGAAATAATATATCCTCAATTAATGGAATCCTTATAGGTCAATTCCTATTAAGAGTAATAATATGGCTGAACCCATTTAACGGAAACCTCAATTATAATAATTAGTTAGCAACATCATATGACGAGTCCCACATTGTTAGGAAACCAAAGTGTGTAATCCCCAAACCAAGAAAATTTCAATGAATTTGATTCATTTTATAACTAGGATACTTTGGATTCTTTTCTATATATTGATCTCAAATAAAAATACACTTCAGTGAATGTTTCTCCCTTTTCACAGACATTTTAACCTCAAGTGTAACACCCAAATCTTCAACAGTATGATTCTCTTTAAATAATACATAGGCTTGCATTATACGCAACTTCAAGATTCTAACGCACCGCGACCAATCATTGTAGCCGTTATAAATATTAATAACCAAGTTTTGAAATTATATTAATTTTAAATTTCAAAATGGACTTCATTTTTTGTATTCGGAATATTAAAATTATCCTAAGTTGAATTTTTTTGTAATTTTCTAAGATCTTCCATTTTTTTATGAATAGTAAAAAAAATATATAAAAACAACATTTTTATGAAAAATATTTTAAAGTGATAAATTATACTATTGAGTGGTTTTAAAGTATAATTAGAATATATTTTTACCATTTTATCCAATGGTGGTCATTAGAATTAATTTCACTTTGAAATTGGACACACACGATTGTCAATATTTTGATTGATATTGTTTCTTAAAAACACACTATTTGTATTGACAGCAGGAATTAATTATAAAATTAATTAATGCAACTTATATGTTTAGAATTTTTTAAGATAGAAATAATTTTTGATTTCAGAATATCACTTATAACTTAGGGTGAATTTTTGGTATTTTTCTAAAAAATATCAATTTTTGATGAATAGTGAAACCACTAAGTGTTAGTATAAAAACTAATTTTTCATGTAAATGAAACAATACCAAAACTATGAATAGAGTTTCAAAAATCCTACATACATGGTTTTCATGTGGAAGAAATTTTTTTTCAATGAGATTCTAATAATTTTTTGTGAATGGTTACTTTTATGTTTTATTAATCGCGATAAAAGGTAATTAGTGTAATTTAAGGTAAATATAATGTTATAATAATATGAAATTACCTTTACACTTTTACTACCATTATTGGATGAGTCATGGCCGACCAAGAAAATCCATGGGTCATCTTGGGTACCCCATGTAGCCACTTGGGTAAGAAAATGACATTAATAACTTTTTATTAAAAGTATATATAAAATTGTCACAAACATGTGTTGTTTTACTATATCAATTATTACATGGGGTTATATAAGTTATCATTTCGACTATAAATATTAATTGGAAATATAAAATGATTTCCTACATGATTATATTATTTTCATAATTTTTAGACATTAAATAAAATAAATTTTTTATGACACCATGATGATGCAGCGATTAACTCATTAATTATTGATTTATATAAAATGAAAAGATAATGTAAAATACAAGACATAAACTTTTAAAAAACTTATTGGATGTGTATATTTAGAACCCTTATCACCTTATCCTCGAAATATATAATTTTGCGTCCTTTAAAATCAGAAAATAATTATATAATATGGTAAAATTTCATGACTTTCCAAGAGTGCCCCTCCTCTCCTCTTATAAAAGGCCCCCACCTCTACCACATTATTCAAAAAATCAAAGCCATTTGGCTCCACCAAACTCTTCCAAAATACTCTCTAAAAATCCATCTCTTACTCCTATAAGCCTCACATTGGGAAGAAGTCTTCCCAGGGAATCCTTTTGCTCAAATCAAAAAGAGTTACCCGATTTTAGGGTAATGTATTCTCTTATGTTCTTTTGTTTTATTTTTCTTCTCCAACCCCTTAAACTATTTTTATTCCTTTATTTTTTGAAAAAAGTATCTTCAATATACTAGGATGGTTTAATGATATGGATTTGATTTAAACTTACACACACCTTCGTCTAATGGTTAAAGAACATACTGTTTCTGTGGGTGGCGAATTACTGCCTCACAGAAAGATGATTGTTCAATATTCTTTTAACACCGTTCATGGTGGCCATTAAGATGTCACTATATTTATATATGATATATATTATGTTTTTTATTGCTTATGCTTCTTTATTTTTCATTTATGACTTACCTTTATGGTTTCCATTATGGGTAAACGCGATAATTGCTTTTCCGGAAGTGCGGAGTACCGCCCCCTCAAAGTGATTTGAATCGTTAATGCCATATGTGGGATGTGTAAAGAATGGAGTAAATGCTATTATATATGATATTATACTGGAATTATAATATACCTTTATGTCATTACAATTTCATTCCATTAAATATGAAATATAAATGAATGTAGCGTTCATACGTACGTACGGCTTACCGTCTCCATGAATGGTGCATTTCATTTCTTACCATTAAATGTTTTGTAATATTATAAATGAATGTATTTACTGGATATATATGATATATATGATATCTACATCATGAATATAATTCAGGATATAATTGATATTTTACCACATGAACAACATGTAATTATAAGATGTTTATTTTTGACTCATGTACCAAAGATCGACAAAACGACTATTATTAACTTAAATAATTACATAATGTTCATAACATGTTAATAAGTGATATAGAAGGAATAATGAACTTTAAAAAGGTTATTAATCAAGTATAAATTAACTCTAGTTTATTATTCAGGAGGTTAAAGAAAGATCGAGTCAAGTCAGATACTAAGTAAGGGACTACATCTCAATCTCCTTTCATTGAGGCATATTTTTTTTATACACAACATTCATATATATGGTGTATAAAACCCTTAGACATTTAATTTTATTCAAAAGGAATATTTTTATACGAAGTGGTTTTACTAAATTACAAAAGGAATTTTTTTTCTTACATATGCGGTGACAAAGACTTCTCCGCCACCATGACCAGTATTTGAGTTTTGGCTTCCTCTACATGCCATAACATTTTTTAAATGAAAAATATATACCATGTTTTACTTTTCTTTTATTTTGGTATTTAAAATTGTTTTGATAATGTTTTTATTATATCAATGTGTTGTATTGATATCTTGTGATTGAAATGTGGAAATTTTATTTTTCCATTATGCATGTTTTATGTGATATGATTTTGTTATTGTTTATGATATGTTTAAACCTTTTCATATAAGGAATGCATTGGACTTAATAAGTGACGGGTGGAGCCCGCTATAGCTCCTCGATGCATCTGTAGGTATCATGAGACAAAATAGTGTCTCGGCATGAGGCCTTGACAAAATCATATTTGTAGCCTTGGAATGAGGCCATGGCAACGTGGTTATGATTGTCTGGAATTATGCATTCCATCATTATGAAAGTTGTTATTGATATTTCATGTGATTATTCGACTAGTAGAATATCTATGTGAATATGTAAATGGAATTATTTCATTTCACTTTTTCCATATTAGGCTTAACTTCTTGTTTAAAAGGCTTTTGATTAAGTTATACATTGCCTTAAATGTTTATGTTTAATTATGGAAGTTTCCGCTATATTGTTATCCTTACTGATCATCTGAGCTCACACCTTTCTATGTTTTATTTTCCCAGTATGGGAAGAAATATTTTTTGACTAACCTTTTGGGATAGTCTGAAGGGGATATGAGTATGGACTATGGAGACTATGTTATTGTGATTTTTCACTTTATGATGTAATTTAACATTTATGAATAAATATAGTGTTTCCAAGGTTACTAAAATAATCGGTCTTTCGAGACATCATCTTTTATGATCATACCAATGTTATGTAATAATGCACAGACTCTGGGTAACTGGGGTCAGGGTGTTATAGTTGGTATCAGTGGCAGTTTACTACTAACCATGGAAGCTAGATTTAGATAAACTCTGATTAGAGAACATATCCCTAAGACAGACTTTGAGGATTAGTATAGAAGAACATACTAGAATTTTGGTATTTGTAGCGATTTTGTGAGTTTTCCAAGCAATACATTTTTTTTTGGATGCGAACAGGTAGAGGCGGCTCTGGCATAGATGTACCTAGTGGTAAAACCCGAAAACACCGCATTGAGCGAGACTCAAACGGGAACTGGTGCACGACAATGGGCCTTGCTGCCCTCTTGGTTACGACACCCTTTGGTGATATGTATATGATAATTCACGATTTATTGACAAACCATTATGAAGGGTTTATGAGTATATATTTCCTCAAAGAAATTTTTTTTATGATTATGGATGATATCCATCAACTGCTCAATTTATGTTAGGTGTTTTACAAGTTTGTTATTTTGTATTTCGATTCATAATCTAATATAGTTCATGACATTGTTTAGAAATGGCGCCAAGTGGAAGGAATGGAAACTGTATCAATGCACACACTCCATGTAGAGATTTCCCTCCAGCTCAAGATAATTATAGTGGAGCTGGTGATACAACTGTTTCTGATCACCTTATCACCATACTGGGACAACTCTCTCCGGTTATGAATAATAACCTTACTCGTATGGAGGACCCTGATCTACAATGTGGAGGATCAATGTTAGATCGTTTCATGAGGCAAAAACTTCAAACATTTAATGGGGGTACAAATCCATTAGTAGCTGTGCAAAGGATAAACTCTATAGGGAAAATATTCCATGCCTTTGGGAGTTGGAAAAGGGAGAATGTTGTCATGGAATTTACTGCCTCACTGGAGATGCCGATAAATGGTGGTCGCTGATTAAAAACACAATGGAAGATGAAGAAGTATCACGTATGGAATGGAGAGAGTTTAAGGGAATTTTCTTAGAAAAATACTTTCCACATGACCATCGAGATGATATGGAAAGGCAATTTCTGAGTCTGAGGCTGAAGGAGGATGAGAATGTCACAAAGTATGAGTCTAACTTTTCAAGGTTAGCGAGTCATGCAGTAGATTATATATGTAACCCAATAAGTAAGATTGATCATTTCTTTGATGGGTTAAAACCGTTTCTCCATCGAGCCTCAGTCTCACTATCGTTCTCGTCGTAAGAAGATATTGTCTCGTGTTCTTTCAGGAAAAAAATGAATTCACTAAATCTTATGACAATATAGTTAAGAAAGAGAATAAGAGAATGGTGGAACAAGAGACATGTAAAGGGAAAAAGGGAATGATGGATTTTCCATTATGCGATAATTGTGGGTAGAATCACCTTGGTACTTTCCTAAAAGGAATGGGAGTTTGTTATAAATGTGTAGAAAAAGGTCACTAGGCTCGTGACTGCATGGGAAAGAAAGAGGCTATCAATGATGAATGCTACAATTTTAGAGAAATGGGGCATTATGAAAATGAATTCCCTAAGAACCAAGAAAACTTACATCAGAAAAGGCTAATGGATCAAGGCCAATCTAATGCTGTTACTACAGTTGAAATGGAATAATTGTTGTATTTGTGTTTTTGGACTGAAGAACTATATTATGGTTAACAGAATAATGTGATATATATAAGTATTGTACTGCAGTACTTTTTTTCATTAAGGTTTTAATATGATGAAGGTAATCATATTTTTAGTATGTGATAATAATATAAACCTTACTTTTTTTGGGGAATCTGATGAATTGATTTTGGAATTTAGAGACCTTTTAGAGAAAGTCTGGAAAAAGGTATTTTGGATAACTATAAAGGTTAGAATGGATTATGTTTAACATTTGATAGTATTGTTTACGGTTAAAAAATCTCTGATGATTATTTTTGGAATATTATAATACTATAATTTTAAGAAAAGGATAACCTGCAGGCTGGGGGATAACCCTTCACGTTGGACAAAGCTGTATGAATCGATCCCACAACTATAGTGCGGCAGGCCTTTATTACCTACAACTATCCTACATGAATTCCTTGGTTATTACAAAATAGTTTTTCTAATATAAATGGTATGTGTTAATAATTGGAACTTTGTACGATTAGAATAAATATAATATTTTTTAGTTCTATTATCTTTTGGAGTGAAAGATTGGATTGTGGTAAAAATTTATTAAAAATGAAAGTCTACATGACAATTAAGTATATTTCCATATGTTCTTAGTGAATCTCCTAAAAAAGTTCCACAACTTTATGAAAGGTAACATAAAACAAAAAATGTGTTCAGTTAACTTTTCCTACAGGGGAATCAATGATTGTTTAACCAATCACATGTTTGTGATTTTCTTGTAGTTAACATTCTCCAAATACAGTTTTCTACAACACTCCATCACATCTTGATGTTTGTTTTCTCCTCCATATCCATTTTTTCATAGAATCCTATTATGGTCTATCTCGGGTGTCCATAGTACTTCTCTTTCTTTATTTTAATGTTATATTTTTATTAACACTTTTTCCGACATGGGTTTTCCACAAAGGTATTTTCGATTTTAAAAATTTTATTTTTGAAGAATATTTTCAAATTTTGAGGACGAAATTATTTAAAGGAGGGGGGAACTTAACACCCAAAGCTTCCACAGTACGCTTCACTTTCAATAATACAAGAGCTTGCATTGTACCCAACATCGATATTCTAACACATCGCGACTAATCAATGTTGCCATTATCAATAGTAATAACCATTTTTTGAAATTATATTAATTTTATAATTCAAAATGGACTTCATTTGTGTATTCGGAATATCAAAATTATCTTAAGTTGAGTTTTTTGTAATTTTCTGAGAACATCCAATTTTCTATGAATAGTAAAAAAATACTTAAAAACATCCTTTCTAATTAAATTAATTTATAGTGATAAATTATACTATTGAGCGGTTTTAAAGTATAATTAGAATACATTTTTACCATTTATCCAATTGTGGTCATTATAATTAATTTCACATTGAAATTGGTCACAAACAATTGTCAATATTTTTATTGATATTGTTTCTTAAAAACACGCTATTTGTTTTGACAAATGGAATTAATTATAAAATTAATTAATGAAACTTATATGTTTGGAATTTTTTAAAATAGACATCAATTTTTAATTCAGAATATCAATTATCTCTTAGGGTGAATTTTTGGAATATTTCTGAATAACATCACTTTTTGATGAATAGTGAAACCACTAAGTGGTAGTTTAAAAACTAACTTTTCATGTAAATGAAACATTACAACATTTTTGTATTGAATTTCAAAAATCCTACATACATGGTTGTCATTAGGAAGCAAAATGTGGTTAAATTAGATGAAAATAATTTTTGGTGAATAGTAACTTTTAAGTTTTATTAATCATTATTAAAGGTAATTAGTGAAATTAAAGGTAAATATAATGATATAATAATATTAAATTATCATTAATCTTGTCTTACCCTTATTGGATGAGTCATGGCCGACCATGAAAATCCATTGGACAACTTGTGGACCCCATGGAGCCACTTGGGTAAGGAAATGTCATTAATAACTTTTTATTTAAAGTAAAAATAAAATTTTCACAAACATGTGTTGTTTTACTAAAACAATTATTACATGGGGATATATTAGTTAACATTTAGACTATAAATATTAATTGGATAGATAAAAGGATTTCCTACATCATGATATTTTTTTCATAATTTTTAGACATTATATAAATTAAATTGTTTCTTACACCATGATGATGCAGCGATTACTTCATTAAATAACTATTTAAATAAAATGAAAATATAATGTAAAATATAAGACATAAACTTGTCAAAAACATATTGGATGATTATATTTAGATAACTAATCAACTTATCCTCGAAATATTTATTTTTGGGACCTTTAAATTCCGAAACACATTATATAATATGGTAACATTTCATGACTTTCCAAGAGTGCCCCTCCTCTCCTCTTATAAAAGGCCCCCACCTCTACCACCTTATTCACACCATCAAAGCCATTTGTCTCGGCCAACGTATGCCTAGATACTCTCTCAAGATCCCTATCTAAATCCTAGAAGCCTCACATTAGGTAGATGTATTTCCAAGGAAGCCTTTGGATCATATCAAAAAGAGTTACCCGGTTTTAAGGTAATGTCTTCTCTTATGTTCTTTTGATTTATTTTTCTTCTCAAACCCCTTAAACTCTTATTATTAAATTATTTTGTAACAAAAAAATTATCTTCAATATAATAGGATGTTTTTAAGAGATTTATTTTATTTACACTTACAAACACCTTCGTCTAATGGTTAAAGAACATATTGTTTCTGTGGGTGGCGAATTACAGCCTCACGAGAGGATGAATGTTCAATCTTCTTTTAACACCATTAATGGTCGACATTAAGATTTCAATATATTTATATATGATATATATTATGTTTATTTTTTCCTTATGCTTATTTATTTTTCATTTATGGCATACCATTATGGTTTCCACTATGGGTAAACACGATAATTTTATTTTAGGAAGTGCGGACTACCACCCCCTCAAAGTGATTTGAATCTTTAATGCCATATCTGGGATGTGTAAAGGATGGAGTAAAAGATATTATATTTGATATTATACTGGAATTATAATATACCTTATTCTATTAAATATGATATTGAAATGGAAGTAGCGTTCATGCGTACGTACAACTTACCGTCTCCCTGAATGGTGCATTTCATTTCTTACCTCTAAATGTTATGTAATACTATAAATGAATTTATATACTGGATATATATGATATATATGATATCTACATCATGAATATAATTCTGTATATATTTGATATTTTACCACAAGACCAACATGTAATTATAAGAAGTTTATTTTTGAATCAATCCCAAAGAACGACAAAACAACCATTTTTAACATAAATAATTACATAATGTTCATAAAATGTTAATCAATGAAATAAAAATAATAATAAACATGAAAATGTTTTTTAAGTAAGTATAAATTGACTTTTGTTTACAATTCAGGAGGTTAAAAAACGATCGAGTCAAGTCGGACATAAGGTAAGGGACTTCGTCTCAATCTCCTTTCAATGAGGAATATTTTGTTTTATACACAACATTCCTTTATACGGTGTATAAAACCCTTAGAATTTAACTTTTATTAAAAATGAATCTTTTTATAGGAAGAGTTTTAACTAAATTACAAAAGGAATGTTTTGTCTGACGTATGCGGCGACAACGACTTCTCCGCCACCGTGACCATTAATTGAGTTTCGGCTTCCTCTACAATCCATAACATTTTTTAAATGAAAAATAAATATAATGTTTTACTTTTATTTTATTTTGGTGTTCAAAATGGTTTTGATGATGTTTTTATTATATTAATATGTTTTATTGATACCTTGTGAATGAAATGTGGAAATGTTATGTTTCCTTTATGCATGTTTTATGTGATACGATTATGTTATGTTTTATGATATGTTTAATCATTTTCATATAAGGAATTCATTGGACATAATAAGTGACAGGTGGAGCCCACTATAGAACCTTGATGCATCAGTAGTTCTCATAATACAAACTAGTGTCTTAGAAAGAGGCCTTAAAAAATCTTATTTATAGCCTTGGTACGAGGACTTGGCTATGTGGTTATGATAGTCTGGCATTATGCATTCTATCACTATGAAAGTGGTTATTGATATTGCATGTGATTATTCGACTAGTAGAATATCCATTTGAATAAGTAACTGGAATTATTTAATTTTACTTTTTCCATATTATGCTGAAGTTCATTTTTAAAAGACCTTTGTTTTAGTTATACATTGTCATAAATGTTTATGTTTATTTATAAAAGTTTCCGCTATATTGTTATCGTTACTGAGAATATGAGCTCACCTCTTTCTATGTTTTATTTTCCCAGGATGTGAAAAAATATTTTATGACTGACCTGCAGGGATAGTCTGAAGCGGATATGAGTATGGACTATGGAGACTATGTTATTGGTATTTTTCACCTTATGATGTAATGTAACATTTATGAATATATCTAGTGTTTCCAAGGCTAATAAGCTAATCAGTCATTCGAGACATGATCTTTTATGATCATGAAAATGTTACATAACAGTGCACCAACTCTGGGTAACTGGTGTCGGGGCATTACATCAGGAATGAATATATTTTAGGGACTAATCATTCTCTCTCTTCCACCAATAGACCGAGTAAAAGACTTAAATATGATGAATCTGATTTTTTCTAAAGCTTTGATACATGGGTCACCTTAATAAGGTCATATCTTCATGTTAATCATTCTAAGGGTTTCATACAAACATATTTATAATATCCATATGATGTCATACAGATTAATATCCTTCCATTGTTTCTCTCATGAGATTGACACCCATGGGTTTTGGGAGTTGTACTAATCATATCATTCACATCATGAGTCTACACTAGCTGGGGATGCCTCAATTTTCATGATCCGGTTAGTATCCTAGAATAACACCCCAATATATGGTAATCTACCTTTGGGTAGGTCCAAAAAGTGTCAATGAACTATGAAAACACTTTATCCTTCTATAAACAGAATACATAAGAAGCCACATCCATGATCAATTTCATGTTACCAAGGCCCATGATACCCCATATATGTATTTTATATATGATGTTCAAATTAATTGGTTTAACAAACTACATAGTTTTTTATTCCTATTACAATAATGACAAGTAATCCACCACATTATGGCTCAATACCAACCTCAAAATATTAACCGCCTCACGTGTTGACAGTAAACAATGAATCATATGTTAATATGGTTTAAACAGATAACAAACTACCCCTTAAAGAGAGGTGGATGTAGAATCTCATATACACATATATAGGCTCAATAAATGATCCCCTATAAGGTACATGGGGCTATTTATAATGGAAATTATTTTGGGAAACCATTTTCATATCATGATCAACACGATATTAATGAAAATATATTAAAACTTTTAGAGAGTCTAATAGTAGGTAACAATTCCCCCCGAAAAGGTTTGATGTGCCCAACCTCCCACTAAAATTACCCGCGATTTTAAGAAGACTTTCTCTTGAATTAATATATAAGTTTTGTATTTTTCATTTCCCTTGACATTAGAAATATTTCGTATATATATATATATATATTAAAAAAACTAACCCAAAAAGGCCTTTCACTAACAATAAATACATGGATTGTGCTACTAGAAATACCAACTTGTCTTGTGGTAAAAAATACAGAATATCATTTTTATACACACATTAATATCATGGATATTTATAAAAATAATATTGAATTAGGTTACAAGAAATTCCAAGTAGACTTTGACTAACAGAAATAGGAACATCACATAAGTTATAGATAAAAATAATGATTTCTATGAAGCATCGTCTTAATTTTAAAATTATTTAGTTAATATAATGATAAATTATCAGTTAAACATATTAATGTGAATATTAATAATGAATTAGAAAATATATTTTATAATATTATTATCTAATAAAGCATATTTATAATGAATGATATAGTTTTCAGTAAAGTCGTTATATTTAAAAAAAAATTATTTTCTCAAATGAACTACACATCATGTCGTTCTATGAAAAAATAATATAACATTAAGAAAAATATATATATATATATATATATATATATTGAAAAAATAATATTTTTTTATTTGATAATGTAGAAATTATCATAGGGATAATTTTGGGGAATTTTCTGAGAAATAACAATTTTGATGAATAGTGGAAAGTTCTACTTTTATGTAAACAACTATAATTTGTTTTTGTTAATTATTATTGTTAAATTATATTTTATAATATTATTAAGATCTAAATAGATCAATTATACATCTATTAATACAATTTAGGTTATTAGATTCTATTTAATATTGAAATTGTATATAAAATCAAAATAAACATTCTAACATTTATCTTAAAAAACACGCTCTCTCTCCACTTCTACGTGATTAACATTGATCTTAATTTTTCCCCTTTTTTAAATTTAATTTCAAAAAATGGAAATACACCAATTTTATAAGTATAATATTTATATTTTATCAATATCAACATAATTTTTGACCATTAATATTAGTAAAAGTGATTAAATATAATCAATTCAATTAAGGTCAAATTAAGCATAATTGGGCACTTAAACATAATATTAGCAAAAAAATGACCTAGAAACTTTTAAAAAACCCATTTTATAGAAATATTTTGGATTAAAAACATCTATTAATGATTTTTTTGTTTCGTATGACTTTCATTAGTTAAGAATATGTGTACACCTACCTTGTTTTAAAAAATTCAATGTGAACCCTTTTCCTTCCCAATAATAGGAAACCACCTCTCCCACTTCATCAGACCTATTAATCCCCTTAGATTACCCAACCTCTACAAAAATAATCTCCAAACCGCCCAACCTTACTTTTTAAATCCACCTTTTTGTTATAATGTCTTCTAATAAATCCTTTCGGAAAAAACCAAAGGAGTTACCCGATTAAAAGACAACATATTCTCTCGATACCTCTAGTTTAATTTTCATTCTCCTAACCATTAAATCACTTTTTACCATGATTATATAATATAAACAGTTTGAAAAATTTTCATGGTTCTTTTTATTTTAATATTTCAACAAAAACATAAACACACCTCCATCTAATGGGTAATGAAAAATTGTTTCTGTGTACGATGAACTACTGCCTCACAAAATGATGAATTTTTTCCTTTTCCACCTATCATGGTGTAAATTATGATGGAATGAATGTTTATATGTGTTATATATTATATTTATTATATATTCATTCTTCAATAAACATTTTACAATACATATATTTTTACACTCCATTTAGTGTAATTGGGATAATTTCATTTGAGGATGTGTGGACTACCACCCCCTTAATGCAATGTGATTCATTCACAAACTACAAGGAATGAATTATGAATGAGATTACTGAACAAGTATGATATATATAACATAATAATTCTATATTAATGATTTTATATTCATATAAAATTATATTTCATTTTCATTCTTTTTTCAATACATCAATAAAAATGGAAATAACATCTATGTGTGCGTAAGGATTACAATCTCCTAGAATGGTGTATTCAATTTTGTACTTATTTTTGTTGTAGATTACTATTATATAAATTTTATTTATATAAATTTTATTTATATAATTATTTAAATCATGAATATCATTATATATATAATATTACCAAATATCTATCAAATGTAGATGCATGCGAAGGACAACGTGAATATTACAATAAGTGAATCCTTAACATTGGATTGCTAACAAAAGAGTAATATAAGGTCGTAAAAAACAAATATGATATCATATATAAGAATAGTCATATTTTTATTATCTATAATAAACATATATATTATAAGGTAATCATGTATGAGTACGATGACATTCAATGCACACATTATGTGGATATCATCTCACATTTTATTTTTGTGAGATACATGCAATGTTAAGAGCTATTAATGTTAGTGTTGTATATGTACTACCAATTATTGTATTTTGTGTATCTTAGAAATAAATTAATTTGTATTCAAATGCAAATTTCATGAATATTTTTTAATGATTATTATGATTCAAGGGTTAACAAATCAGTTATATTGTTTTGTCTCAATTTGGCATTATTGAGACTCATATATTGTTATGAACTTAAATTATATATTCTGGTGTATATACGTAAATTTTACATGATACATCCACAATTTCTTTATTTTCATTATATATTATGTTTCATTTAATTTTATTTTTTTATATAGAGAGTATGACCGCATGTAATGAAGTTATATGAGTTTATAGACAAAATCTCTTCTCATTTCGAGATTGTTTAGGTTTATTTTTTATTTAAAAGAAATATTATGACCTATATATCCGGAGAATTAATTAATTTTATTCTGGTATCATTATTCATGATTAATTTATATACTTTTACCATATAATCATATCATTCGATCATTATAGAGTTATGTATTTTCTTATGAAAGGTTGAATTTACCCTCTCATAGGTTAGAAAACTACGTTCCTTCAAAAAAAAAATTATAAAATGGGTTTCAGTGAATATTAAACCATTATACAGTAATCATTAAAATATGTTTTTACCCTTCTATATTTACAAATATCTTAAAATGAATATTATTATTTCTTTTGAGGAAAATGCATTTTTATACCCTTTTTCCATGAAAAAGAAATTTACTTTTTAAATTATATGACTTGTTTAGATTTTTCTGCAACAATTTCCTTGATGCTTCATTTCAATTTTTTAAATATTTAATTTGAATAATTTTTTTTAAAATTTAATTTCTAGGAAAAAAATTTCAAAATGTTGTTGCGCCTTATTTATATATATCCAATGTATTTTCAATGAAAAGGTTTTCAAAAACATTTTCAAGATTTCATAATATATTTTCAAAGTGTTTACAATGAAATTTTATTTAACTTATTTTGAATAATATCTTATATGTTTATAGAAAATATATTTTCAAAATTATTAAACCCATTATTTATTTGTTATCATGTTATATTATAAGAAAATTATTTTTAATTTTTTTAGGTATGAAACATAATTTATCAAAGAAGATGGGATATTATATTAATGAAATGTTTTTGAAAGATATTTCCAAAAAAATCTATAAAATAGTATATCATTGGATGTTAATCATTCCATTATAGTAAATGATTTAATGTTTCCATTAATATCATTTCTATTAATGTGTTATGCATAATTTCATGGTCTTTATGAAAACTATTTATTTTTCACAAGTTATACGTTTATGAAATACTTTTATCTATGACAGGTTATATGATTTTGAAACCATGTTCCTTACTCGATATATGATTTGATAAAAATTTAATTAAATCTCTCTCTTTTCCAATGTTTATGTTGTGAAGAATTTTTTTTGGAAAACAATTTAATTTCCTCGATTTTATTAGATGGTTATAAAACACTTTTTTTAATAAGACATGGTATTATGAATGTTTTAATTTTATTACAGAATATATTTGTCGTAATTTATTATAAGATGGATGGGATATATATATATCTCCAATGAATTGGGTAATAATGGTTGACTTGTAAGTATAAGTGTTATGAATTAACCTAATTACATGTTAAAAGTTTTATTCATGGAACTAGATACATATATATATTTTTATGTGTGAAAATAATTACATGTTCATAATGTTATGTGTGAAGCTAATTATATGTTTACAATGTAATGAGTAGAATTTCATTCATGTACATAATTTTATGTGTGAACATGATTACATGTTCATAATGTTATGAGTAAATCATTTTTAATGTTTACAATTTTATACATGGACATGGTTTCATACCCATAAGTTTATGTGTGAACCTGATTACATGTTCACAATTATTGTTGTGAACTTGTTTAAAAGTTCACATTATTATGAATGAAAATAATTACTTTCCCATTAGGTTTTTGATTATCATTATTACATGTGTAGTGTTTATTTCATGGACCTAGTTTCATCTATGTAATTTGATGGTGGGTCTTGATTTCATGTCCTTAACATTATTAGTGAAACTACTTAAACATATACATCTCCACAATGTTTTAAACAAATGTGCAAGCCACAAATTCCATGTATTATTCCTATGTAATTAATTGAAGTCAAATGATCATAATTATCTTATGATAAATGTATTATAAACACTAAATGTTTATTATGATATCTAAAATGTAATTTATGATCATGAAATGATTTTTTCAAGTTCAATGCCCTATTTGTTTATTCTATGCTTACAAATTTTGATTATTTCCCCTTACTGGCCTTTTGAGCTAACCCATTTCATATGATTAATTTATCGATATCTTCAAGAATGGATTTAGGTATAAGTAATAAAGGTATAATTATTAATTAGATATGTTGAAGATTCCTCACAAGTATAGAATATTTTTTTCCAATTTTCCTTAGATATTAAACTAATACTATACTCATGCATTTTTTTAAGTATACAAAATAATTGCCGAGAATGAAGTAATTTCTATGTTTGTTAAGCCTAGGTCACCATAAATGGTATCAAAGGTATGGTTTAGTCATCATTTGGAAACTAGGATGATAGAACTTTAATGATATCTCTAATTATATTTATAAATAAATTTTCCGGGATGTCTCTAAGGATAAGTATAAGGATGAGAAAATGATAAGTAAAATATCTTGGTCTTTAGATAAGGGATAGAGTGAGTGGTTTGATAGCTATACAGCTCGATCTAGATTATAGAAGTGTATCTCAATTTGGATTAGATTTACCATGGACTAAAAATTCTGACAAGATTTCCCGAACCTGAATTGGGTAATTTGTATATGAAAAAGGGCCTTGCTACATACCAGGTTTGGGGGATAAGATATGTGATTTCAAAAAAACATCACGAAACATCATAAATGATTTAAATTGATTTTGGATATGAATCACATTTGATAAACCTAGTGTTTCATTAAATAATTGTATGTGTTATCATTTTGACATCCTATAAGTAATTTCCATGATTATGTGGTTTTATTCAATGATATGTGTTTGTCAGCCTATGCTTTAGGATTTTAGTAAATAGAGATAATTATAAAGAAACATGGTTAACATGGAATTTATCATATGAGGAATGTATGGTAATTATGACAATTTTTTACCCAATTTGAAATATCATTAATAGAATCATATGTGTGGTATGATTATTGGTTATAATTCTGTAGATAAGGAGTCTACAAATGACATGTGAAAGGAATACTATATTCATCCAAGTATTGTTTACTTTTATCATAAGAAGCATTATTTAATTGAGGTTGATGAACCTTAATATAGGATTCATATTTTTTATTATTGGAAACTGGTATTAATGATTAAATGTATAAAAAATGTTTAAGGATTTAAGAATATATGTTTGATGAATGATGTGCTTATATATTGGAATTCAAAGACTCTGTTATATGAATCCTGAAATATATAAGTATTTTGAAAATAGGATTTCATTATAGATTGAAAAGGATATATATAATGGTGATAAATACATATAAATATGATATTTATTTTAAGAGAAGATAAACCTTAATTTCATCAGGATGTCGATAAAATTGGTTTTCACATGGAAAAATAGATGTTTTATTTGGATAATGTAAAATGGTTTACACAAATTTCCCTGGATCTGATTATTGAATGATTGAAATGGTGTTATAATTCATCATGGATGATAATTATAACTTTTTTAATTTTAGGAATATATATAAAAACAATTTTTTAAGGAATAATTCATATTTTCCAGATGGATTTACTGTAATTAAGGTTGTTACCTTGTTTCATGGGAATATATGATGTTGGAAATCTCGAGTTTTGGATGTGACAACCAAGTGGTACTTCATGATATATGGGGGATAAATATTATTTCAATTTCATGAATTTTATTCCAAATCGTTGAATTTTAATCCTTCAGAAGGATTTAATGTTTATCTATTTAGGGAATGTTTAAGTTAATAATCAAATAAAGTCTATAATATTAAAGTTCTATCTCTCAATATGATGATTTTTTTCATTTTGGATGGCATGTTCAATCTCCATTGTATTACGGGTATCTAATGATATTTGGGTTTACATATCATGGATCCCATAATTTTTAAGTAATTTAGGAATCAAAAAAGAATTGTCATTCATTTTAATGAGTAAGAGATGATGTGACAATATATCAAGGCATAAAAAATGGTTTTTATTGTGTATAAGAAAGGTAATAACACCATGTAAGTATATATATTTATATTATTGGTCAATAAAAAATTACTCAATGAAAGGATAATGATAAAAAAGTTGATTTCCTTATACCTTATTTTTTTGAATCAATAAAATAATCATAGATTTAAGTCATTGAATCCAATGAATTTTTTAATCATTAACATGTTTATGATTATTAACTCAACCAATACTTATAAATGGTTACTTTTTCCCACCATGCCCAATCATCACTCCCAACCAATGTTATCATATGAGGAAACATATTTATATGTCAATTATGTGTATCTGTTATTGTTCAAACATTCAATTTTCAAGGGATTTTTTATTATAATTTTTTACGTTGTGGGTTTATATGAATGAAATATTCAAGTATTGAATCTTTGATAACCTAGATAGATTGTAATTGAGAAATTCCTTTTATGCGGCGTTGTAGCTTACACCCCGAGATTTTATGAAATATGTTATCAAATTAATATATTTATTTTATATTATTTATTTCACATGAAACTAGAAATAATTCACACACACACACACACACACATATATATATTAATAAATCGAATTTAACCATCTCATTCACACTCTATAATGACATGGCATGTGCTACAAGAAATACCGACTTGGTTGGCACTACACACAATACCTACATGGCATGTAATAAACACAATACCAATTTTTCATATGCTACCTGAAATACAGACTATTTTACACAAAACACCAACCTCGATTTCGCTACCCGTAACACCAACTTAGTGTACATTACACTCAACACTAATGTTTTCTGTGAAACATAATCTTATAGATAAACATATTTAATCAATAAACATATAACATAGATGTTAAAAATATTAATACGTATACTAGTAAATAAATTTAAAATAAATTTATAGTTGATTTATATAAATAAAACATATAGATAAGAAATGATATAATTGTTATTAAAGTCCACAAATTTTTAAAAATAATGTCTATCAGAAGAACTACACTTCATGACATTCTACAAAAATAATAAAATTTAATTTTTAAAAATATTCATATTTAGTTTGTTAAAATAAACATCATTTTAGGATTTTTAATCTCAAAATAATCCTTGGGTGGATTTTTTGGAATTTTCAGAGAAACATCAATTTTTGATGAATAATGAAAAATACAACTTTTAGTAAAAACCATCATTTCCTATTAAATATTTTCTAAGAATAATTTATATTTTAAATTTTATTAAATGTGAAATTATATTAATTAAACATATATTAATTCAATTTAGTTCAGTTGAATAAATTTTACGTTAATTTTGAATATAAAAACCAAATATTCTTTTGAACATTTTACTTTTAAAACTCAGTCTCTCACCACGTCTTTTGAATTATCATAAATCATAATTTTTCTTCCTCAATAAATTTTATTCAAAAAATAATAACTACACAATTTTAATTAGAATATGAATTATATTCTAAAAATAAAAAAATATTTGACCAAAAAAAATTAAGTAAAAGTGACTTAATTTAATCATAGTGATTAAGTTCAAATTAAGCTTAATTAATGACTAAATTTTAACATTAGAGGGCCCAAATGTGATATAAACTTGTCAAAAACAAATTTTATTGTCATATTTCGTCCATCAAACTTACATTAATGACATTTTTTAGGTTTTTATGACCATTTTTAGAACTTGTTTACACTAAATGTTTTTCCAAATAATCCATGTTAGTCATTTTCATTTAATATATAAGGCCACCAAATCTCCGCCTTCCTAATATCTCTAAAACATATGGAATTCCCCAATTGTATCAAATATGCTTAAAAATTCACTCACATCATCCTTGAAGCCTCCCTTGGTATAAAAAGTCTTCCAAGTAAACCTTTCGGCACAAACAAAAATGCAGTAACACGATTAAGAGGTAATGTCTTCTCTCATTATATCTAGTTTTATATCCATTATGAACCATCTAAAATGTTTCTCAATGCTTATATAACAAAAAAAGTTTCCTAAATATAATATTATGTTTTCAATAAATAATTATAACTTCATTTACACACACCTCCATCGAATAGGTAACGAACATATTGTTACTATATATTGTGAACTACTACCTCATGGAATGATGATTGTTCATTTTTCCATTACCACCTATCTCAGTGGAGATTATGATGGATAATATTTTCATATATGTCATAGTATATATTTATTATGTCTTCAATATTAATTATTCCTTTTATGACGCATTGGTTTTTACTCTAAATTTGGTGTAAATGAAATAATTTTGTTTCAGGAAGTGTCGAATACCGACCCCTCAAGGTGATGCCCTTCATTCACACAATATGTGGAATGTACTAAGAATGGGTTTAGTGAACTTTTATTATACATATAAAATTATAATTTTTAAATTAATTATATTATATAAATATAAACTTATATATCATTTTCATTGTTTTTTCAATATTACAATTAAAACTAAAACAACATTCAACCATACATACATCTTACCATCTCCAAGAACTGTGAATTGTAATCTCTAATTCTTAGTTTTATATATTATTATAATATATATATATATAATGGATATAAATTATATTTAAATAATATTTTCAATTTTGGATATCCTGAAATATATATTTATATATAGGGACCAATGATTTAACAAATTTAGATGCATGCGAAGAACAAATCAAATATAACCCGAAGTTAAACATCAACATTTGATCCTTAACGATAAGGTACTATAAGGGCATTGTCAAACAATATATGGTATAATAGATAACAATATTCATATATAAATATGTATAATAAACATATATTTATTATATTAGAATATTTTTTAGTACGATGGGAGTCAAGTTATATGTAATGGAATTTCATCTCACTTTTTATTTCCATGGGATACATATAATGATCACAACACATTAAAATTTTGTGGTATGTGTACTTCCCATAATGGTATTATAAGTAAATTACAACTAAATTAATGGGTTTTTCACATTTCTTTTTCATTACTTTTATTTTATTTTGATTATGATTCGAAACAAACCAAATAAAGGAAATAGTTTTGTCTCAATTTTTCTTCATTGAGTCACATGTTTAATTAGGCACCTAAATTCTATATCGAGATGTATATACATCCAATTAACATTTTACATAATGAATTTAATTATTTTAATTATATTTTATGTTTAATGTAATTTTATTTTCATATATAGAGAGTATGATCCCAAGACACCACGTTCTAAGAGTTTATTGAGATAATCTCCATACTTTTGAAGATTATTTATTTTCATGCTTCATTTAATAAAATAATATTATCCATATCTGAATAAATTTCCTGAAATTTCCACTCCAATAGTTATTCACGATTTATTCATTTTTGGTTACCATTTCTTCCTCTAATTGGTATATAGGATTGTTAATAATGTGTTTTTAATAAACCTTGTATTTAACCTCTCTTTGGTCATATATATATTTTCATCAAATAAAAGTACTAAATATGGTTTCCATTAATATAATACCATTATCATATAATATTTAAAATAAAATTTTCCTTTTTTTCTTTATTAGACTTGTTAAAATTAATAATCTTCTCACATTCGGAACAAGTCATTTTTATAAACTTTTGACCATGCAAATGGAATATAATTTTTACCAACTACTATATGTCATGATTTATCTGCCATCATTTATTTTATTCTCTGTTTTAATTTTTTAAAATGATTATTTTCATGAATGTTTGTTTATATAATTTGAAGGAATAATATATTCAAAATGAGGTTAAGCCTCATTTATATGTTTATAATGATTTTTATATGAAATGGGTTTGACAACATTTTAAATCATCTAATATGTGTTTTCAAAATTATTTTAAAAGAAAATGGAATTTAAAATGTTTTGAATCATATTTTATAATTTTTTGAAGAAATAGTTTTTTGAAATTATTAAATGTCTTATTTATAAGTTTTAATATTATTTTATAATAAAATTATTTTCAAATGGATCTATGCATGAAAAAATATTTTTCAATGAATAAATGATATTTTCCCCCATGAAATGTTTTTGTAAGATATTTAAAAATTATTTTCAAACTAATATTACATATGATGATGTAAATCATTCCATTCAAGGAAATTATCATAAGGTTCCATTCATATCCGTTCAGTGAACGTGTTGTGGTTAATTTCATTGTATTTATGAATTTTTTTCTCATTCACATGTTATATGATAATGAAATCATTTTCTCATCCATGGGTTATATGATTTTGAAACCCTTTTATTTTAATATGATATGTTTTCATAAAATTATTTTGAAACCTATATCTTTTCCATAGATTATGATGTGATAGAATGTTTTTGATACCCAATTTATATCATGGCTTATGGTTTGATGTTTATAATACCCATTTCTTTTATGGTTTTTGATATGATGAATGTTTTAATTTTATTTTGTAAAATGTATGATGTATTTTGTTATGAGATGTGTGGGATCTATATCTCCCACTAATTAATTGGGTTATGATGTATGAATCATGAGTATAAATTTTCTACTTAAACATGATTACACAATCACAATGTTATTAATTGACCTAGTTGCATGTGCATAAGTCCTTGTTTGAACCTGGTTATATGTTCATAATTCTATTCATGAACATAATTACATGGTCACAATGTTATGAATGGAACTGTTTACATGTACATATGTTTATGAGTGAACCTTGTTACATGTTCACAATGTTATGAATGAACCTTATTACTTGTTCAGAATGTTTTACATGGACCTGTTTCCTTGTCCATAAGTTTATGCATGAACCATGTTACATGTTCAAAAAGATATGTGTTAACCTGATTACACGGTATCATTGATTCTCATAGACCTAGTTTCATGTCCATTAATTTTTGAGTGAAATTGGATACAAGTTCACAATTTTAATCGTGGACCTAGTTTCATATCAACAAGTTGATGTTGGGGCCTGATTTCATGTTCCTAACATAATTATTGAAGATATTTCTACATATACATGTTCAAAATGTTATAGAACAATGTGCATGCAACAAATTCCATGATTTATTCCTATGTTATTATTTCAAGACATGTTTTCTAAATTCTCTTATTATATATATATTATAATATTCCAATGTATATTATGATCTCAAATATGTATGGTATGATATTAAAATGTTATGATCCAGTTCGAAAAAATATTTTATCATGTTATTCTTACATATTATATTTATTTAACCACATTGGGCATCTAGAGTCACCAATTTATTATTTTTTATATTTTCCATTATTATGATGAAATACTATAAGTATATTTTCTAAAGTAGTAAATCATTATGGGAGATGTTGAATATCTTTCACCAAGATAGAATATTATGTTTCCAGGTTTCTAAAGGCTCTAATCATTTATTTCCCCCCAGAATAATATTTTTACTGAATTACAAATTCATCTGAAATAATTTATTATATATGTATGTAAATATTGGGTCATTATACCAATCCTAGTTATGAAGGTGAGTTCATGTGTTACATAATTTCTAAAACCATTAATGACCACTTACCCTTGTAAAGATTCTATACACCGAGATATGGATGTGGTAACTATTTTTAATTTATATGAATTTTTAACAATAATAGTGAACCTGATGTGAATTATTGAACATAAATTGATCCCTGCAGTCAAAAAATCAATCAAAGACTCCCATAATATTTCCCAATGAAAGAATAATTATTCAACCAATCTGAAATCATCTAACCACAGAATATCCATTAGAGAATAACGAGGACATACTACCCATTTCTATTTGGACAATTTTATTCATCGGTGTCAACATCAACATGAATATCTTTTATAGAAATAAAGGTAAAAGGAATAATATTTATAAAAGTTTTAATATTTCCCATCATTTATATCCCCCATCTTATGATGATATATTTTTAGGTTCACCAATAACATTCTTTCACGGTAGTAATTTGATGAATTTTGACCCCCAGTCATGGTATCTTAAACTGACCACATGGGATATAGAAGTCTATTTGTTCACTTAATTAGTTATTCATTCTCTAACACTCTTTGGTTCATCATAATCCTGCATGTGTTACTTGATCTCTCATGGGATCTCCAATAGTTCTTCAAAATATCAATATTTTCATAGTATTTTTTCATTATCATGAGGTCTTCTAGAAACCAACATCTGGTCAATCAAATAATTTGTAACAATTTAAACATATGAATAAACCATGTGGTCACTTCAATTAGGGCATGTTGTGATTGATTTAATCATTTTTTCAATTTATGAGATTGCATGAGATTAACCTTAGTTGATCAAAAATGAATGTGGTCAATATTGTTTTGAATTTGATTGATTCATCATATTCAATAACTTTTAAGAAAAATGTGGTTTCTCTGAAATATATCATGTAGTATCTAATGTACTACGTAATATATCAAAAACATTCAATCATATGGTCATTTTTAAGATAAATTTTCCATGTGGTATCTATGGTAGTTTGTGAAATATTTTCTATTCAAATTCCATTATATGTTCGATTGAGTATTCATGTGGTAGATTGAGTACATGGTGGACATTCACTCCTTCAAACTCATTGTTGATAATCATGTATGTTTGTATTTATAGTCACTTCTATACCTTGTTATATTTCAAAACATCTCATAAAAATACATAACATCTTTAGAACTAAAATATATTATAGAGACATATACATTATTAAATATTATTATTACATTGAATTTTAGGACTATTTCAAAAATTACCCCTTTTAACAATCACAATTCATTGAATCAATAATAATATATATTTCTCTAATTAATTAGATAGATTTATCTATGTCAAAATGATATATCATATAATCATCTAAAATACTATATTCTATACCTTAATCCTCAATTTGTTCTGATAAAAAATAATATACAAAATGAATGTGGAATATTATATAAATATTGTTTAGATAAAAAAGATATAAAAAGGACAATATAATAATATTTCATTGATGATATGGATATAAGGAATCTATTACATAAGGACATATCAGAATCACTTAATAAAAATGGAAATCATAATCTAGAATGGAAGAAGGATCAATGGGGGATTTTCTTTTTCCAATAATTTAAGAAAGAGGAGGTTTTGGATTTGGGGTAAACGTATCTCCTAGAATCAAAAGTGATTTAAAAGAATCATTACTTATTTTATGTTTTTGAGAATTATTGAGTCCAATGGGTTATGTAGGAATTAAAACATATGAAGAAGGGGGAACTGTAGTTCATATATCTATGGAAACTATAATTTTAACTATTGTTGAAGAATGGGGATTTGAGAGAGAGATGTTGGGAAAAGAATAGTTTGAGGTTAAAAACAGGAACATTGGAACCCGAAATATATGGATCCAAGTGAAAGGTATGTTCGATCACCCCAAACACCCATTATATTTTCATTATTATAATTCACCTTTTTCTAAAAAAACACAAATCATATATAGGTTCCATAATTAATAACTTCTCTAGTGTGATGTAGAAATAAGTTGTTAGGGGAGTCATTTTGAGGTCTCTATATAAGTATCCAAACAAGGTATTCTAGTAAAAATGGTGAAAATCTAGTTATTATAGTACATTATTTCTCCTTTAATGGATCTTATTTCCTTCGTTTAATTTTCTAATTCTATGTAAACTATGTAAAAAACTTTTTATAATAGAATGAAATATCCATCTAAACAAGATTTCTGAAATCCTAAACACTATCTTGTAGATTTTTTATTTCCTCATACATATTGTTTATGATAAATTCCTCATCAATATAAATAGGTATATTATGATCATAGTTGAATGGTATAGATGGCCATTAAATTATTGAAATATTTTTTCCCATTTTAGTTATCATATCCCTCAATTCTCCTTGGACATCACCAATCTATTACAAGTAGTAAACCTTTAATGTTATAAAACTCCAATGAAAATGATCAGTGTGATATAACATTAGATGGACCATAGGATATATATGATAAACCATAGTATCAATCGTATTAGAAATATATTCTAGCCTAAGATATTCAGTTATACTACTTAAACGTAGAAAACATTCTCCCAAAATATATAGTATATCATTCATAAATGATTGGAATCATAAATATATATAAAAATAGTTATAGTCGATAAATCATAAATTTTTTCGCCTTGAATGATATAGTCTTATTCATGTCCTTCAAAGTAGCATTCAACTTGTTAAGTAGATCCAAAAATGTCATGGAATGAAAATAATAATGGTCGGGCATGACTTTTTCTTCTAATTATGTCTATGATGGTCATATAATAACATGGTCTGAATTTTTTTTAAATGACTAGAACAAAATTCCTATCAATATTAGGTGAACTGTCACCATTATGATCATCCTTATCAATATAGTTACTATATTTATGAGGATACAACGTTATTCTTAGGAGATATATATAACATAGGATGTGCAAAAAAATATAAGGCTTCCCCCAGTCCAAAACATGTGAGGACTATATCCAACTTCATTATCATACTAATCATAATCATTATCAATGTTATTTTTCTCATAAATGAAAAGATCATGGAATTTTCTCTGCCTCATGACTACTGAATCATTATTTTTCTAATTTATCATATATTATAATGTATAAATAAATGGAATCTTCTTGAATAGAATAGAGAACCATGATCTCTTAACACATTATTTTTTACACTTCGACCACATCAATTGTATTCTGATATCCATTCTCATAGGAAGATTTTTATGCCTCAATTATCTTATCATGATACATGTATGGATATATGAAATCATGTAGTCTAGAAGGATTCATTATATGATTGAATAATTTAATAATTTTTTCCTCATTTAATATGAAAATATTTTTTTCTAGATTCCAACAGATATTCATTATATTGCATCTAGTTTGGTGAAGAAAAATTCCACAAAAATATATTGATGTTTCTAAGAACATAGTAATATGATATAAAAATTCATAGAGAGAAGAAATAAACATCCATTAATATAGAGTGTTTTTCCTCAAGGGATAATTACAATGCTATTCCATATGACTTATCAACGATTTTGGGTAGGTTTATCTGATTTCAAAAGACCATAAAATATAATAGGAAGATATTTTTTCCATATAGTTCTAATATAATTCTTTTTTTGAAAATTTGTATGTTTTATAAACATGAAGAACATCATATAATCTCATTAAAAATTAAATTTCACTTGAACTTTGACATTTTTATCATTACATAACTCTTATAAATAATTTTCAACCTCAAAATGACGTGTATTTATGTAATATAAACTTATTTAATCCTCAATCACACATTGATGTTCTACTTCTAAAATATCATCCATAGAAGTGGAGGAAAACCCATATTCATGGATAATAACAATAGTTTTAATTTGATCTGAATGATCTATTTCATTTAAAACTATATTTACATAAAACACAATCCATATTAAGGGCCAATCATTTTTTTTCTTTTTAAAAAGCTGGTTTATGGGTTCCCAGTACCCCGCTACATGAGTAAAAAAACACATTAACAAAAACATAAAAACTCCAAAAACCACAAACCATGCACAAGATACCACAAACTAGAGAAGAAGAACATCATAGAAGATAGTAAAATCCACCCAGGATTACCTAGAGCGTCCTCCGGTGTGACCATCAACACTAACCCAAATCCTCCCCTTGGAAAATTCCAGAGGAATTCACCCAGCCTTCAAGCGATGGAATGGACCCCCAGGATCCACCCCCGATGAAGTCAAAGAAATCCAAAATGAGGATGACCATCTCATGATACCATTATCACCCTGACCGTAGGAAACCCAAAAAACCCCAGCAAACAACCTAAATGGAAAAGTAAGAGACAAACCAAATCAGTCCGGAGGTGAAGGTTCATAAGAAAATGAAAAGTTACCAAAACATAGCCTTATCCTATTATTAATTTATTCCCTGTAAAGAATCCAATTCATTAGCCATTCCTTAGCATCAGGATATTCCCCAATAACATCTTCAAAATGGTCCTCCATTTTGTCCCATGTTCGGATATATTCTTCTTTGCAGATTTTCCGATCATTGATCCCTCTCAACAGGATAAAATCCTCTTTGTCAATACACTTAGCTTGCTTGTTGTTGACCTCCACTCTTACAGCTCTTCACATCATATCAGCCTCTTCCAATGGGATGTCATCATACATAAATTCTTCTACCATGCCCTCCTTAGAGCAAAGGATACGTTCCTTTATGTTCTTTACCTTTCCAGTAGATCTTCCCATTTCATTGTTTCTTTCATTGATTAAAACCTGAGAATCCTCCTATACCATGTTGAGAAATAACACCGAAAACTTCTTCGCAGAGCGAGTCTCCAATGGTGGGGGGAGCGAGGAGTAAACCTTCATACCCTTCTTCTTTTTAAAACTCATGTTGGTCTTTGGAATTGGGACCTCTTCAACCGAATGGTCCAGTTCATCCGGATTGGATTCCTCCATGCTAACCTCATCATCCTCACATGGTGTAGTGTGTTCCAAAATCACATTATCCTCTAATAAACCTTCAAATATGTTATATAGGGGGACTGATGTCTGAATAAATCCCGGACCCCTGCTCTCATCCACTATTTGTAGCTCCCTTCCAGGTGTTGAACCACTACCACCCGAATGATTATTCGGAGTACCCAATTAAGCCTCATCAACAAGAATTATTCGACCATCTACCTCATCCTGGTTATCCTGTAATAGGCCGCGCCCCATGAACTAGTTCTATCTATTAGTTTCCTCTAATGTCACCTCACGGATTACACATGTAGCTTGCTCTGTAGACCTTCATTCGTTGACATCTATTTGAGAAACACCTGCAAGTCTATCCTATCCAGACCCGCCATTTTCATTATCAATCGAAACAATTTCTGTCTTGATCACTCCATTGAGGTCACCTAACAGTCTGCAAAAGACGTCTTGGAAATTTGGCCCAGGAGTCAGAGCAGGTGGATTCTACGACCTCACCTGAATTCCAGCACTTGCAATCGTTGAGCCCGATCCATCTAAAATAAAACATGCCTCTTGTTCATCTTGAACTGCACCATCATTATGGATAGCCCGAGCAAGGATTGCTGGATCGCTGCCTTCAGGGGGTCTATTGAAGGCCTCATCACCAGATTATTCCACCAACTAATTCACCACCATGTGATTATTCGAAATGCTACGATCACGATTCATCTCATTCCCAAAAAAGATGCAATCGCCATTGCTCGCATTCCTTTGGGAGCCATTATCCATTGCCCTTCGCCTGCATTTCTCCAGTGAATGGCCTAGCCATTTACAATTAGAAAAATAATGAACCCAAGATTCATATACAACCGGCTATTTACACCGGAACACTTCACCGACGGTGATCCAAATGAAGTCCAACAGAGAACTTGAGACGTCCACCTCCACACACACTCTAGGGTTAATAGGATGGCAGACATCCATGGTCCGGCTATCGGAGCAAAGATATCTCCCCAGTAGATTCCCAAGTATTTTAACAATCGATGTGTTTTGCAATGTTAATGTTAGATTTGGAAAACTAACCCAAATCACCATGGAAGGTGAATCACACCACATATGGAAATCGTACGACCATCGATAAAGATAGAACCATGATCTGTTGCAGTTGCAAGGGGCACTCGAGCATGCCCTTATCAAGTCTTCCTCCGACGCAAACCGAATCAAAATATTCTAGTTCTCTAACAATCTTATGGCTGCGTTCTCTTTAAAATCCCAGGAACCGAAGACAAATCTATCGAACAGATCTATCGAGGGTCTTCTCTTCGAAAATCGAGCAACCAGCATCAGACAATGCAGAGATGAGGCTTCGTTATACTCTGCAACTGAAATTGGAAGATTAGGTCATCCATCATGTAGACCTGGAACCTTAGGGATCAGAAATATTTGGGGAAATGGAGGAAGTAAGTCCAGGTTGGAGAATGGGAGAAAATGTTCTTCCGCTCTTGTGTGTCGTGGCGGAGGTCCCTCCCCTGGAGGGGGTGGAACCCGCTCAAAGTCGGTTGCCGTCACCGATCAGGAGTCAAAACCACATCAATTATTGTTGAAAACAATTCTTATTTTCAATATCAAAATATCATTTTTTTCATATGATTTAAAATTAAAATACATTAAATTTGATTATCATATAGGGAACAATAAAATTATCATTGTAGAATCATATCTCTCCAAACTATAAAACAAATTCCCTTAAGCCACTCAACATCTAATTCATTCAATGGAGTGACATCAAATGACATTTGTTGTGGATTTTTGTATTTTTCTAAATCCAATTTTTTCATGACTTTTGATCTTATTTGAAAAATTAATATAAATAATATCATAATTCATGAATGGTCACTTCATCTCAAACACATAGATTCAATAGTCATAAGGCTATGGGTGGGGTTATGGAATTTTTAAAATAGGTTTTTGTTCATGTTTTAAAGGGACCTGATAATTCCAAATATATTTCATGATATACATTTCATTTCAGGATTAATATATTGTAAAATGTTGGAAACAAATGTAAAATGAACATAATATACTTAAAAAACATACAATATCAATAAATACAAGTAACTCGTTGAATATTCCTTATAAAAAGTTCCAATCATTACTGTTTACCGTAACAAATAAAGTAAAATTTTTAATATATACAAAATTAAATAAAAAATAATTTAAATATAATATTTAATTACTATCTCTATATGATATTATTTAACTAGTAAATTTTCATAGGATTTGTAAAATTGTCAGCACAATGATGTTCAGTGGAATGGATTTTGAGAGTGATATCTCCCTTTTGAAAATTAACTCCCAAAAAGTGATGTCCTATATCAATATTCTTTTTATATGAATGAGATATATGATATTTTAATAATTATAAGAGAATATTTGTTGTATGATACTATAAGGTAATTCCCAATTTGATATTTTTAGTTTATAATGTTTTGTTTCATCCAAATTATTTGATGGCTTTAACTCCCAATACCTATTTATTCATCTTTAATTATAGAAAATGAAAAATAATTCAATTTAACAGAACTCCATGGTACTAGAAAATTTCCCAAAAAATGAAATGTTATAGATGTTATTTTTTTAATATCATATAGACATCAATTTAAATATGAGAATAATTCTTTAAATAAAAATTAATCCCATAATAATAGAATAATCCAAAATTAGTTTTACTTTTTAGGTAATTTATTATTAATTTAAAAGAAGGTAAATTATATTCTCTGTGATTTTCCTGAAATAATGAATATATATAGAAACTATTACCAATAATTGATCAACCATGTGTTATTTAAATTCCAATTCAATATTATATAATTGGATTGGTAAACTAGTTTCCCAGTAACTTCAAGATAAAATATTCAGGTTGTGCTCATTGGATTATCACATCATATTAAACAATCCAAGACAACATTTTTTAAAATATCATTATACAACATTCATTGGTTTAAATTAATTATTTCATTATTTATAATGATTTCAAAACAATAATTGATCTATATTTCACCATTTAAACTCATTTAAAATTCATTTTAAAACATATATTAAAAATTATTATATAATTAATTTTTGGTAGAAACAAATATCCATCACCCTATATATATGAAATCAAAAAAAATTATTGTTATTTTGATAAATAATGTTTCATTAGAATCGCCATTTTAACCATTAAAAATATGAAATGTTTTTCTCCAATGACAGAAATATCTATGGGAATCTTTAAACTATGAAGTACATTAATTAATTTATAAACGTGATTTGAAATTTTTGGATTTGAAAAGATAAGGAGTTATTCAAAAAAATACCTTATCAATGATGTTATTAATAATGAAAGAAATTTCAACATCCATTTGAAGTAAATTGAAATTTATATGTACTGAAAAATATCATAGTTTCTTATTTGACACATTCACATATATTCGAGAAAATGATTGTTTATATTCAGTTTCATCTTTTGACTATATCCTTATGCAACCAATAAAGCTATATTTCTAATAATATTTCTAGATTCATCAACTATTATTTATATACTGTTTTAGTGGCAATGGTTAAATAGTCTTTATCTATAAAAACTTGTTCTCATCCTCTATTTCGTTCAAATTCATTTATTTCTTCTTTCATAGCCTTCACCAAATGTTCATCACCAATTAACTCAATAAATTTTTTAGTTTAATTTTTGGATAAGAATCATTGATGTTCAACATAGTTTATATGTAATGATCGATCTTATGTTAATCAATTTAGTTCTCAAAAAAAACTTCTAATGGATGGTGTCTACACATTCAAATAGTTCTTGGTATACTTAATTCGTAATGGGTTTTCTTGGGCCTCGGTCATCTAAAATGTCTCATTTATGATTTTTTAATAATAAATCAGTAAATATACATTTAGTTTTTGAGGATTAATTAACATTTAAATTAAATATATGATCCAATAAGATTTATAAGTAAATAAAGTGTTTTGTTTATATTTACCACTAATTTTTACATGAATAGAATTATCATAAACAATTGTTATTTTACTAAAATATATATAAGATTTACTAGTTATACAATAACCAAGATAAATTTCAATATTTATCTATTATTAAAACATTTCTAGGCTATCCTTTATACTAATGATATAAACATTATAGCCAAAAACATTGAAATAATTTAACACAGTCATTATCACATTATATTATCGCTAATGAGTATTCATTAAAAGAGGTCTATTTATGTATTTTTTAATTAAATAACAATTGGTTCGTACATATTCATCAAAAATATACATAGGTAGGTATTATATATTTATTATGTTATGAGAAATCAAATAAATATTTCTACTCATTATTACAACTACCACATTTTTTTGAGTTGTTTGAGGTGTGGAGAAATTTTGATTATATCCATGTTGTGATAACAATGATTGAAAATATTTTTTTTCAAACTCACATCCATTATCACTTTTGACACACTAAATGGTATGTTCAATAGGTTCTCTATTAATTGTTCTTAATTTTTAAAATATAGATAAGATTAATTTTAGGAATACAAGAAATATACACTTGTATTCATATAATATTCTTCAAAAATGACATAGGAATAATGTTTTCCATATGATCATGAAGCTCTACATGGTCCACTCAGGATGATGTGAACCAATTAATGTAATTTAATGTTATATTCCACATTCATGGGTATTAGATAAAATTTATGTATCTCAACATTTGTATAGGTATTAAAAACTTTTCTATTTTAAAATTTGGCTTATATACATATTTTTACATTACATATTAATTTATTAAATATTATTATGTCCTTGTCTCCAATACAGCAACCCAGATTCATGGTTAAATAATTTAAATAAAAAACATTTTGAGAAAATAATGAATTTAAATATACTTGTAATACATTATAATTTGTCAAATCCTTATATATTAAAATATAATTTTAATCATATATAACATAATAATTATCATAAAAAATGACATGAAATCCATCAGCAATAAATCTATATATTATTTGTACGTTTGTACTATAATCCATCAATAAATAAGAATTCGGAAATTAAATATTTTTTAGATTTACAATGTCTTGCCTGGATAATAATATTTTTCATTTTCATTAAGTTTCATGACCAACATTAACTATATTCCAATATTAGAGTAATTATTATTCCCCTTATAAAGTTCATATATCAACCACTATCCTGATACTATATTATTGTATAGTACTTTTCAAAGAGGTTTCCTACAATCATTCAAATGAAATATTATTTTGGTACATAGATCATATTTGGTCTAGAAACGATAGAAATTAAATATTTTGGGATAAACATCAATAAGAATAATATATTACAACATTTATAAATAAACATAAAATTTTATGAAAAGTAATATTTTTTTGATCCAAACGATAATGATTTATATTTAATTGTTCAGTCATTGTAATTCTCTACTAAATTATTTGTAGCATTTGTAATGTTAATAAAAATATTTTGTATTGATATTTTACCTATAGTTGATGAAAACCAAAACTATATATTTCATTAGTTACTCCCTAAATTCCAAGAATATTATTAAGGGTTTTAGTTACATTAGAAAAATATCCATTATCATTATTTAGTAACACATTAAGTAATTTAAAATCATCATTTTCATTGTGAAAATGTATTTTTTTATTTTTAATCATTATGATCTATTTAATTACTCAAATATAAAAGATACAATTTCTTTAAATTATAATATTCATTATTAATGAAATTACTTGTATATTATTAAATACTAAAATATTAAATGATATTTTAAGTGGAAATATCATTTTCATCATGATTTTTTTCCATATATATCATAAATATGAGAAGGAGAGGTAGGAATAACATTTGATACCTCATAGGTGATTTATATAAAACACATATTATATATTTATTTATTTCATTCCATTGTATAATCAAATTCACTAGTGTTGTCTTCAGTAAATTTATAGGATTCTTTAATGGCCTATTATTATTTATCACTTTCTTCCCCATATGTTTTCTTATATTTCATATGTATATATATTGTTTTGATGTGTAATTTTTATTTTCAATCACAGATGTAACTTAAAAATTAAAATAATTCTTTTAGAATACATTCTTATAAAAAAATCCATTTATGTTATATTTCCAAATGAACTTTTTAATTTGTGTTCATTTTTTAATGATTATTTCTAGATGAGTCATCTCTACATCAAAGTAAGAGTTGTGATGACTACACATGGTGCTCTCTATATTGAATATTTCATTAAATTAAAACATAGAGTCCTGATATTATTTTTAATTTTTGGGTCATAACATTCATCATTTTCCTTAAACTAGTCCTTATAAATTATTATTTTCCATATTATCTCATTTATTGGTAGCTTACTTGCATCACATGACTCTCATATGGATATAGGGGTGTCATTCAATCTGTCTAGTAAGTGTCTAACAATTCATTGCACTTGTTATTTTCTATAAATTTATTTTCCTAGTTAATGAATCTTATTGATAATCCCAATAATCCTCAGATATATATTATAAATATAATCAATGGAATCATTTTAATTCATTGATATTTAACTATATAAGTGTATATAATATTTATTTGAATTTCAATTTTTCATTATTTGACATTGACTATGTATCTAAAATTTAATAATTTTCTATTATATAGATATTCTACATAATTCTAATTGTTATAGTTGGAAAAATAAATAATTCAAAACTTATCAATTACAATCATCATATTCCATAGTGGAATTAATGAATTTAGCTCTATAACCATTACATATTTAATATTTATTATCTATTATTATCTAGAGGTTAAAAAACATCATCTCCAAATGAATTTTCATTTAAATATTCAATTAAACATAGTGTAAATAATTAAAATATAAATGTTTGTTATTATTATTCCCCCATGTATAACATTATCCTTAATGATAGACATTTATAATTTATATTAATTTAGATCTTTTTTTTGTAGAAATTTTATCATGTTTAAGGATAGAAAAGAGAGCGATAAAAACTATTCAGATACAAATGTTTTTGTAATAATTGAGAATTAATGTGAGATTGAATTGAGTATAAACTAAATATTTATATAAAAAATGTTTATAAAAAATTTCTATGTTTTTAATTTAACCATTTATCTAATACAATCGGTATTATTAATTTAATCCTTTTAAAAAATCACAGATGTTTGATAGTAATG
Organism: Viscum album; assembly: GCA_963277665.1. Taxonomy (NCBI): domain Eukaryota; kingdom Viridiplantae; phylum Streptophyta; class Magnoliopsida; order Santalales; family Viscaceae; genus Viscum; species Viscum album. Next base: position 857,288,721 of record OY728152.1, on the reverse strand, counting down.
AAATTAATATAATATTATGATTATCATAGTATTTTTATATTATTATATAAAAATGAAATTGTATAAATGAATCTTATAAAATATAAATATCAATGTATGGTAACACAAAATTGATATAGAAATGGTTTTTTAATAGTGTAAGGTAAAATAGATAAAAAAGAATAAAAAATACATGATGTTTAGTATCAAGAGGAGGCTTAATACTCTCCACATGAAATCAAATAACTACAAATCATGATTCAAATAAATAAACGGATGGCCAAAAACCTAAATTGGTTTTGAAATACAACATCACATATGGCTATGTAGAATAATTGAAAGCCTTTTCCATTGATTACAAATGAGTTAAATTATGAAGGAATAAAGATTAATTTTATTTGAGTACTCATCTACATTATATATAATATTGGATTTAACAACACAACAAAAATTATCATCACAAATTAATTCTCATAAAATGAGAGAGAACGGTAATTGAAAAAAAATCTAATGAGAAAAAATATTTATTCTCATTTTTTTGACAGTTTTCTGATTCTTTTTTCGAGCCAATATTTTACATTATATTTTTTATGAAATTAGGGGAGGATGTTCTCAAATAAAGTTGTTCAATTCTATTTAAAATATATCATTATATTTGAATATAAAAATGATGTTCACTTTTTTCAGGTTCGTAAAAATACCTCATAAAGAAATACTTAACTTCTCATATATTTTTATCTATCCTTGGATTTTAATATAAATTAACATTCTATGAAAAATTTATATTGGATAAACATAATTATGAATACTTTTACTCAAAATAATATCAGTGGTCAATAAATTATTCAATATTTTCATGTAATTATATTCAGAAAAATTGTTCGAATAAATAAAAATAAAATATAATTCAATATTTCTAACATAGTTTCTTGAAGGGTTGTATGTAATATAATCCATAATATAACCAAAACATGGAGATAATAGTACTTTAGTTCTTCAATAAGAAATATGATTGACTTATGGAATTTGTAGTCAATCCAACAATTTTATGAAATTTTTCTGTCTGACATGGCCACATAAACTGACGATACAGTCACTTCAATTACATGAAGGTGCATCATCACAAATCCAAAATCAAAATATCATGAGTTCACTTCACCTAAAATGGAGGTATATTAAATTCCCATGGTTGCTCCCAATAATTGACATAATTACTAAATTTTTATGTTCAAATTTTATTTATTAGGTTGTTTATTGGAATACAACATAAGGTCTCTAAAATACTATATACTATTTTATACAAATGAATAAACCATGTCGTTACATAATGTTTTCATTTAGTTCATTATGTTTATAATGTGGTTGATTATGATGTTTGTGATGAATCTACTTGGGTTGATCAAATATGCATGTGTTCAGTCAAATTATTAAGGGGTGAATTCAACACTTTTGGATAGTTTTAAGATAGTTTTGATCACATTGAGATATACAATGTGGTCACTCAAGTACTTCACTATATTTCCATCATGGTTAATGAAATTTTCATATGATAAATGAATTTTATATGTAGTCTCTTTAGTAAATATTGAATTTTTTAAAATTTAAAAAATATTTATATGTTTAATAGAGTGTTCATGTTCTTGATAGATTCTTCATGAAGTAGATCATGTATACTGTGAAATTTTACACCATCAGACTCATAGTTGATTGTCGATACTCGTTAGCTTTCTTGTCTCTTCAATAATTTTTTAAAATAATTATATTTCATAGAGAAATACATAAAATCAATAGAAAAATTGATTATAATTTCATTATGTTGATATTTGATTATTAAATCAACTAATTTATAGAATAATCTATCTTATATGTTGACATATTTATAAGACATTGTTTAAATGAATTCATGTGGAATATAAATATGATATTATATCAGGTGTTCTATTAGGGAATGTTTCTCTTATAATATATTGAATACCCTAATATTGATATTTTTTATACTGAGAGTAATAATGTGAAGTGATTAGTTTTTTTGTATATTAGAGGATATATATTTTGTTAAACTCTAGTAAATAGTGTTATAGAATGAAATGTAAATAGTGAAATTTAACAAGTTATTGACTTTTTAGAATTCCATTTTATATGGATATTGAATTTCTTGAAATATTTTGTTGAAGGTAATGTTGAGTTTTATGCCATTTTCTAATTATTTATTAATCAATATTATAGTGATATGACAATTGAATAAAGATAAATTAAAATTAAATCATTATAATGCTTGTCTGGTAGTCATAATGATGAGATGGTGTTGGATTTCTATATTATTATGATGATGAAAATTGTATAAATCATTTTTTTTTAGGATATTATATCATGGGGGTTTGGTGTAGTATGTTTAATGTTGGGAGAATTTAAAAGGACGAATGTAATTTCATTTGTGATATTATTTTTTGAAATATAAATTTATTGTTTAGAAAATAATTAACCTTTGTGATCATATTATTGGTTTTCATGAGAATCATTTATTAAAAATGTGAGTTAAAAATATGTATTTTTATAAATACAAAAATTGAGTACATTAATTATTCAATACAATATATTAATTAATAAAATCTTATTTATTTTTTTAATTTTAATTAATGTTTTTGAAATGAAATGTTGGATGTGAATTAAGAATGTTTTGGGTAGTTTTTTCATTTTTTAGATGAGTTTGTTTTTATAGTTGATAAAAGGATTCATGAAAAACTGAGGACTACTAAAGATATATTATAGGAGTTATATTTATTTTAATATTAGTTAAAACTGAAACCCCTCCACCCAAGAAGAAAAGAGTCGGTGCATTATTACATATTATTCGCATGATCACAAAAGATCGTGTCTCTAAAGACTGATTAGTTTAGTAGCCTTGGAAGTAATAGATATGTTCATATGGTTTACATTACATCATAAAATGGAAAACTACAACAACATTGTTTCCATAGACAACACTAAGATCACATAGACTATCCATGTAGATCAGTCATAATATACCTATTCACATCCTAGAAAAAAACATAGAAAGGGGTGTGCTCAGATGCATTGTAAGGATAAAAATATAGAGGAAGATTTCATAAATAAGCAGAAAAATTTAATGCAATGTATATAACTAAAAAAATCCTTTTAAATATAAATCAACATAAAGCCATATAATTACTCACATAGATATTATACTAGTAAAATAATTACATGCAATATCAATAGAAAAATTCATAATGATGGAATGCATATTTCCAGACATTCATAACCACATAGTCATGGTCTTGTCCCAAGACTACAAATAAGAGTTTGTCAATGCCTTGTGCCAGGACACTAGTTTGTCCCATGAGACCTACTGATTCATCAAGGAGCTATAGTGGGATCCACCTATCACTTACTAAGTCTAATTCATTCCTCATATGAAATGTTTGAAACATAACATAATCATTTATATCAATGCTAGCAAACGAAATGTCAATACATTATCTACAAATCATGAATGTTATAAAAAAATAACACATCCACAGTCATACATAACTCATTCAATATAATATGGAAGATTGTTTTGTAATAGATTAACCTCAATCCAGAAATATTAAGGATGTTTACATATATGAAAATAATAATAAAAACTATATGAGGGAAATATCCCATTTGTTCATGAAAACATTTAAAAGTCTCACTATTTATCAAGATGTCGTTTAAAATAAATTTTTTAATCAAAGTTCCACATACAAAATTAAAAATTTTAAAAGGAATTTTAATTTTAAAACATTTATTTCCCTATAACTAATAAATTAAACCCATTTTTAAAACATGGAAATTAATGAGAATGATTTAGAATAATAAATTTTTAAAACATTTAAAATGATATTTTAGTTAGAGATCCTAAGAAATTAAGAGATGCTTGAATAAAAATAATTGAGGTAATAAATACATTATAATATCATGATAATAAAGGGATTCATGATATACTATGTCAATGGATATTGTATACCCCATATAAGAGTTAATTGGTTCATAACAACAATTAAGTCTCTATGGAATGTATATTGAGAAGAAATCCCTTATAAAGACGATATCTGTAGATTAAGTATAAATAAATTACATAATAATGTGTGAAAAATATAAATACAGTAAATATGATTGTATATTCAGTTTAAATAAATCATTTCACATTAAAACATGTTCTTTTTAAGAAAAAACCAATGACTTGGATGTATAACTCCATGAATGGAAATTGAGTTAAAATTACTCTTATCAAGTTCATATCGAGGACTTGAGAATTTATCAATGGAGTGATTATGTGTATCAAATGTATATCAAAAAAATGGGAGTGTAAATTACAACATAAATAAATAAACAATTATTCCACACATAATCATAACATGACAAAATTATGAATTCAATCATTAACCCATGGAATTTAAAATTGGGTTAAAATGATCCCTTACCAATTTGGTAACTTACGAAACATACACCACTTGAAAGAAGGATCATTCAATGAAGATGTAAATACACATAAATTAAATTATATTACAAAAAGAATACAATCATGGGTAGTATGTACACCACACAAAGGATAATAGTGGAAAATATAGATTGAATCTCACTGGAATAAAAATTTAGATGAAAATCCCTCACAACGTTGTAATCAATCGAGTCGTATGACCAAAATTTAATAACAACCAAATTAATTTCATTTAACTTATATATTTATTATGTATCTATTTTAAAATAAATCAAATTTAAATAATATAAATATTTATTTAAATAAAATGTCGGTTTTAAACAATAAGTTAGTGTTTTTAACTATTCACCAAAATTTGAATGTTTTTAGAAAAATTCCAAAATTTCACCCTAAGATAATTTTTATATTCTCAGTTCAAAAATTACGCCTATTTTACCAAATTCAAAACATAGAAGTTGAATTTTTTAATTAAAAATTAATTCTTATTTTCAAAACCAAAAAGCACATTTTTACGAAATAATAACTAATAAATGATTGATTCTTATTTATGTTCAATTTAAAAGTGAAATTATTTCTAATAAATAACCTTGGATTAAATGGTAAAAATATAATCTACATAAACTTCCAAACCATTAAAATTTATAACATAACACTACAAATTATTTTGATTAAATAACTTTTTTTCAATAAAAATATAATATATTTCACTATTCACCAAAATATGAATGTTATCAGAAAAACCAAAAAAATTTATGAAAATAAATTATAATCTCCCAATTATAATGAATAAGTTTATTTTTTCTAATTAAATATTTAAAATTTTCAAATATTGTATTTAAAAATGGTTCACAATTAAAATATGGTAAAATTGCATTTTTTTTAAAAAAACTTTTATTATGTGAAAAAAATGAATTTGTTTTTTAATTATGTATAAGAAACTCACAATATGTATTCTAAAATTATAAGGATTATATAAATTTCAAGTTTTAGTTAATACTATTCATAACTAGTTTTGAACGGCTAATTTGGTACGTCGTAGTGCGCTTGAACTCGATGTTGTGTGTTGTCCATGTTATTAAAATACATTAAAGAAATAACATACTATGAAATCATGGGGTGTTACATTCTTTAATCTTTCAATAAATTGCATCCTCGCAACATGAAATTATTCTATGATAATAAAAGGTTGAAGATGGAAAATACCTTTGTGGGAAAACCCACATCGGAAATTGGGTTAACAATATTTAGTCCTAATAAGAGGAAAATGAGAATGAAAAATTCACACCCAAATTATGATCTCAATTAGAAGAACATTGGTCAAAATTAAAGAGAAAAAATTTGAGGAAAAGTGTAAATATTTATAATGAGTGATTGACGTCATTAGTCACAAACAGTTGTAGAATTGAGGGCCTCAAAGCCATCAATTTATGATGCTTTAAAATATCAGTGGTTAGAAAACATAAGGTATAATGATAAAACATTTTTAGTTTTAAGATTCCTTACCTAATATTTACGAATTAATTTCTTCATAGGATAATAGAATAAAAAAATATTTACTTGACATGTAGAGTTCCAACCATTAACTAATTTCTTCCACAAACTAATCTTTCAATCTAAAAGATAATAGAACGTAAAAAATATTTTATTTTTCCTACTCATATAGTGTTACAAAAAAATTATTTCATAATTCATCTATCAGATCTTTAAAAACTACATTATTTAATATAGGACATCATCTGGGTCAGTGGTAGGTGATACACACTTGTCGCCCTTCTGTTGCGGGTTCCTGTCTCGCGGCCTTGTCGGATGTGACCGGTTGCCTCCAGACATCCGGGTTGTCCTTTTTATGGCTATCCAAAAATAATCTCAAATTATACTTATACAAAATACATCATTCCAAGATCACAGTCCAAAATTTATAAGTAAGTTAAACATAATGAAGATCTATTTTTCCACATAATTACATGTGAAAAACATCATCATGTATTCTTTTAAAACACTACAACATCATGAATTACCATAAAACCTTATTGATTACATTCATTCTCATTTATTTCTTATAGAATATGGGATATATTCCTTCCATCCAAAAATTTTGTAAACTCCTACAATTATGGAATATACAAATAATTAATTAGTTTCAAGTTACTAAAAAATATCCAATATAATTTATCCAAATCAATCATGTATTCTTCCAAAATCACTACCTCAGTATCAGACCCATATTATTGTTTTTTATTCTCTACACCATATATTTTACAAAAATTTCACCTTCTATTGAGTCACATTTCTTGGCCCCACACAATATGAAGTCCTTAATAAAATAGTACTACAATGTAATCCTTATATAACCTATAATTCTTATAACATGTACATCATTAATACAATACTCAAATGACACAATACTTTAATAACAACGTAAGAAATATAATCATTCATCTTCATCTTCGGATGTATCATAAAATTTTTATTATCCAATAGAATCATTTTTGGTATACTATGATGATTTGGGCATTGATCCACATAGTGTCCCAAATCCTTGAAGAGTAAGCACTGTACATTTGATGCTTTTTTTCTTAACAATACAATAATGTTCTTGGTGTCTTTTTCTCCACACTTATTAGAAAATCACATTCCCTTCCAGCAATTACGAAGGTGATTCTTTCCGTAGTAATCACATATGGGAAAAATAAATTTTCCCTCTTCCATTTATCTATCTTTATCTCTTCCATCATTTTCTTCACTTTCTCCCCTTCAATTCCATAGGACATAGAGAATTAATTACTTATCTTATTAACACATGATATTATTTATTCAAATGTTAGGAATACATTGGAAACTATTTCCCTTCTAAATGATGGCTTAATACTTTGAATGAAAAGATCGTTATTACTCTTTGGATCATACATATAACTGGAGTTCACATTCATTCTACTAGGCACCATTTCTGTACAATGGAATACACTAGGTCAGTTTATGAATTTTAATGAATAATTCCAAACTTGTAGAAAACCTAATATAAATTGAACAGTTTATGGATATAATCCATAATCATAGAAAATGCTTTCCTTGAGTAAGTATATACACATAAACAATTAATATTGGTTTTAAAAGAAAATGGTAATTATCCTAATAATATCCCCTTAGAGTGTCATCACTAAGAGTGCATCAAGGCCCATTGTCGTGCACCAATTATCGTTCGAGTCCATCTCAAAGCGGTGTTTTAGGGTTTTACCCCTTGGTAAATCCGTGCCAAATCCACGTTTACCTGCTCATATCCAGATAGGGATGTATTGTTTTCATAACTCACAAAATCTCTACAATACCAAATTTTTTGGAAGTTCTTCTATAATAATCCTTAATGACAATCTTAGGGCTATGTGATCTAATCAGATTTTACCTAAATCTAGTTTACAAGGATTGTACTAGACATTCTCTAATAACAAATGTAACACCATGACCCTATAAGCCCAAAGTCGGTGCATTATTACATATCATTGGCATGATCACAAAAGATCAATTCTCTAATGACCGATTAGTTTAGTAACCTTGGAAGTACTAGATAAATTCATAAGATTTTCATTACATCTTAAAATGGATAAATATAACAACATTGTTTTCATAGAAAACAATAAGATCCCATAGACTATCCCTACAGGTCATTCAAAATATACTTCTTCACGTCCTGAGAAAAATAAAACATAGAAAAGGGTGATCTTAGAATCTCAATAAGGATAACAATATAGTAGAAGCATTCATAAGTAGGAATAAACATTTAAGTCAATGTATAAAACTAAAACAAAAGCCTTTTCAATATGAATCAACATAATGCCATTTACATACTCACATGGATATTCTACTAGTCGAATAATCCAATTCTATATATATATCCACGTTCATAATAATGGAATGTATAATTCCATACATTCATAACCACATAGTCAAGTCCTTGTTCCAAGACTACAAATACGATTTTGTCAAGGCCTAGTGACAAGACACTAGTTTGTCTCATGAGATCTACTGATGCATCAAAGAGCTATAGTAGGATCCACCCATCACTTACTAAGTCCAGTGCATTCCTCATACTAAATTTTTTTAACATAACATAAGCATTCTTATTAAAACTATTATACGAAATGTCAGTAATTTATCCACAAACCATGAATGGTATTAAAATAGCACATCCATAGTCAAACATAATTAATTCAATACAATTTGGAATATTTTATAGTAATATATTAACCTAAATCTACAATAATGAAGGAAAATGAAATAGAAGAAAATAACCATCATTACTATATGATAGAAATATCCCCCTTTTTCTTGATAACATTAAAAAGTCTCACTTTTTATTAAGAAGTCGTTAAAAAAAGATTTTTAAATCAAAGTGTCCCATACAAAATTGAAACATTTAAATGGAATTTTAATTTTAAAACATTAAGGTCCATATAAATAAATCCTTAAACCCATTATTAAAACATGGACATTAATGAGAATGATTTAGAAGAATAAATTTTTAAAACATTTAAAATGATAATTTAGTTAGAGTTCCTAACCAAAAGATAGATGCTTGAATAAAAATAATTGAGGTAATAAAAACATTATAATATCATTAGAATAAAGGTATTCATGATATTCAATTCTAAATAACAGTATATACACCGTATAAGTGTGAATTGGTTCATAAAAACAATGAGTCTCAATGGAATGTAAATTGAGACGAAATCGATTATAAAAATGATATCCTTAGATTAAGGACAAATCAATTACATAATATTGTGTGAAAAATATAAATACACTCAATATGATTGGATATTCTGTGTAAATCAATCAGAGGAAATTCAAACATGTTCATTTTAAGACAAAACCAATGACATGGATGTTTATCTCAATGAATGGAAATTGAGTTAAAATTACTCTTATCAAGTTCATGTCGATGAAATGAGAATTTATAAATGGAGTGATTATGTCTATCAATAGTATATCAAAACAAATGGGAGTTTAAATTACAACAGAAATAAATAAAAAATTATTCCACAAATAATCATAACATGACATATTTATGAATTAGAATATTAACCCAAGGAAACTAAAATTGGGTTAAAATGTTCCCTTACCGATTTGGTAACATACGAAACATAATTCACATGAAAGAAGGATCATTAAATGAAGAATTAAATACCCATAAATGAAATTATATTAGACAAGGAATACAATAATGGGCATTTTGTACACCACACAATGGAAAATAGTGGAAAATATAGAATGAATCTCACAAAAATAAAAAGTTAGATGAAAATCCCTTACCACGTTGTAATCAATTGAATTATATTGAAAAAAGTTAATAACCACCAGATGAATTAAATATAACTAATATAGGTATTATGTATCTATTTTTACCTATAATAAATTTAAACAAAATAATGAAATATTTAAATAAAATTTCATTTCTGAACAATAACTCAGTGTTTTTCACTATTTATCAAAAATCGAATGTTTTTAGAAAGATATAAAAATTTAACCCCAAGCTAATTTTTATATTATTAATTAAAAAATTAATTCTATTTTACCATATTAATAACATATAAGTATAACATATTAATTTAATAATAATTTCAATTGTCAAAACCAAAAAGCGTGTTTTTAACTAATAATAACTAATAAAAGATTGATACTTGTTTATGATAAATTTCAAAGTGAAATTATTTCCAATGAATAACATTGGATTCAATGGTAAAAATATAATCTACATATACTTCCTAACCATTAAAATTAATAACTTAACACTACAAATTATTCTGAATTAAAATTTTGTTTCCAAATAAAATATAGTATTTTTCACTATTCCCCAAAATATGAAAGTTATCCGAAAGACAACAAAAATTTATTGTAACTAAATTCTTATGTCTCTAATCTAAAGAAGAAGATTATTATGTCAAATTTTATATATAAATGTTTCAAATATTGTATTTAAAAATTTTTCTTCTTTAATTGGCGATAAAATTAATTTTTTTTAAAAATTATTCTTTTATCTCACAAAATTTAATTGGTTTTTTCTTTATGTCTAGGAAACTCATAATATGGATTCTAAAATTATAAGTACTATATAAAGTGACAATTTTAATTATTACTATTCATAACCACTTTTGAACTGCTAGTTTTGGTAAGTCGTGGTATGCTTGAACTCGGTGTTGCGTGTTGCGCAAGTTATTTAATTACATTGAAGAAATAACGTACTATGAAATAATGGGGTGTTACAAAAACAAAAATAATTATTTTATTATGGGTGTTTTATAATTAAAATTTTTTAATGGTAAATAATATATTCCTTTTAAGATAAAATTTGGAATATTTTGGTTTCATTATTAAGAATTACTAGTTTTATATAAATTGATTGTCAAAAAAGTATTGACTGTTAGTTGTGATTTGTTATATTTATTTTAATGGTTTTCATTTTTTAGGGTATTATAGGTGATAAAATATTTTTTACATGACATAAAAAATCCAGTTCATGTTCTAAAATTTTTTTTATAAAATTTTTGTTTGTTTCATTAAAAAAAAATTTATTTTTATCACTGTTCATATATGATTCGCCCATAATGACATTTAATTTTATAAATATTATTATTTTTTTAACGAATATGAATTTTTTTATGAATAAGATGTTTTTTGGTAGTTGTTATGGTGCATTTTTTTAAGAAATTGTTTTATGGATAACCATTTATTCATTTTTTACATTTTCTTCTTCATTAAATTAATCATTTGTTATTAAAATGAAATAATTATAATTAATTAAATACATTTTATCTTTTTTCATGGTGTTAAATCCATTTCATTTCTCATTTAATGGTAATTAATATCTTTATGAATTATTTTAGGAATGTCTTTACTTCATCGTATATATATATACATCTTTTTATGTTCCATTCTTTCACATTTACATGTCAGAGTTTTTTGATCATATGTTATGTAAAAAAAGTTAATATTTTTTTATTATGACTTATTTCTTTATGGTAACGGAAAAAAATTAATAAAAGTCATAGATTGATTAATATTTTTATTTAAATGGAACTAATATGTTATGTTATTAATTTTTTATACATTGATAATAGGGAAAAAATAATAGTATTTAGGGGGAAAATATATTTTGATAAAATGTGATTTTTTATTGTATATCTTTATATTTCATTCTATGTGGTTTTATTTTATTATGAAAACACTAATATTGGGGAGTTTCATGGGTAGTATTCAGTGTATTATATATGGAAAAAACTAATTGTAATATTGATATCATTATATTATCTATTAAATTTAATATCATGACAGAATTAATTTTTTATATATGTAATGACACATTATGTTGATTTTATTTTTTCTCATGTTTTTTGGATAAATATTAAAATAATAATAATTTTATCTAGATGATAAAAATATATTAAATCAAAAAAAATCATATATTTTGTTTTTCAGAGTAAAAAATATTTTTAGGTTGTAAAATATATTAATTATTATGTCATAGGGACTAGAGTATAAATATTCCAGTTGATGTTATCATACAAGAAGGTAGAGAAGGTTGTATTTTTTATTTCGATAAAACGTATGGTAGGAGATGGATTATAATACCTATACCTGAATACAACTCCATCCAATGTGGGATAATTCAGATTCAGAGTGCAGTGTTGGGGCATTAGTTGTGTCCCTTTGAAATTGTGGAAAAAGTGTCTCTACATATTGGAAAATGGGGATGTGTGAGGCTAGAAATAAGTAAATGTTTTTTTTTTATTTTAAAATTAAAATGTTAAATGAAAAAAGGGGGTTGAATTTATTGAAAAATGAGAAATCACAATATCATTCCCACAGAAATTTTATTTCTCATTATAAAATTACCATAACATCCATATATCATTTAATTATCATTATTGTCGAAAATGCTTATGGATTACTAGGGATGGATTTGTATCAATTAATATAAGTTATTCTATATTTTTTTAGGGCATGAAGGTTACATTTCTATAATTATTTAAATTCAAATTTGTGAAATAAATTGGTTGGATATGGGGTTCTTGAATTTCAATCTTCATTTGGAATCATCTATTAATACATATTCAATCCTTATTCTCTCAGAGATTGCACTACTACAATACATATAATATCTAGAGATATAATTTATCAGTATCAGATAAAACCACTCATAATGTTAATATTGTCATTAAAAAATATCATTAAAAACTGTTATATCATAAAAAAATCATATATTAACATATTAATATATTAATATTGATAGAAATGTCGCAAATTATATTATATATGACTCAATATACTATTGTAAGTAATATATAATATTTTTATTTAAAATGGAATATAAAATAATATATATATTTATATATATAATTTTCATTACTATTATTAATATAATATGAAATATGTTTTATATATCATATAAAAATAAATGTAATTTATTTAGTAAAGAGTTTTTATTAAAATTAATTAAAAATATTCCATATTAATTAAAAGCCATTCAATAATTAACACATTTTTTTATCAAAAACATTTTTATCAAATTTAGATATATATCAAGTAGTATTTATTTATTAATTAATTTAAAATTTGACATAGTTTGTTACAAAAAATATGTCAGAAAACAATTTCACAAATATAAATATATGAAATTTTTTCAATTTTACAGAAAAATAAAATAAGATGCCAATATTATCATTTTGGATTTATATTTATTAATATTTAGTATTTTTCAATATATATAATAAATTTATTATTGTAAACTTTTATTCATTTTCATAATATTTATTTAATATAGAATATTGCATAACATTTATCATATATTATTATTATTTTTCTCAAATTTACTAATTATTCTTTCATTAATTTATTTGTTAATGTTTTTAAATATTTTTATTTATATTTTTTTGTCTAGTATATATCTTATTTTAAAAAAAATTATGTTTATTTATATTTATTGGTTAACATGTAATCGTTTTGATATAGCTTTAATTTACATTATAAATATCTATTCATTTTAATTTATACATATATCCACATTTATTTTTTAAATATTTATATAATTATTCTCCCATTTAATATTTTTTTAATCTATAATATTTTTAAAATTTCAATAATATTTTCCATTCATAATATTAATTGTATTCATTCATTTACAACGTCGATTGTGTTTTTAAATATTTTATTAATTATAGATTTTATATGATCACATATATGATGAGGGTTTATTATGGTGCAATGATGGTGATGCTTATGACTAAGGAACAACCAATGATGGTATGTGGCACTGAATGGTGTGATAATAATAACATGAATAAATATGGAAAAGGACATGAAGATGTCCTCAGAATAACATATAGATGATTTTCATCAGATATTGACACTTGTTCAATGATGATGAATTCATGTTTACCATTGTCAACTAGGATCATTGATGTGGTTGGGTGCATGAGGTCTTCAGGGTTGGAATCCATTGACTGGAATCATTCCAAATTTTACTATATGTGTGTATCTAGGCGTTTTCACCTTAATTTTGTGGTCCTTGAGACCTAAAAATTGTTTTCAGGCCCTGATGAATGTGTGTTCATGTTATTAATGTTGTTATTTTATGTTTCATAGTTTTTAACTTTCATGTTTCGGTGGAACATTTTTTGTACATGTTTCAAAGTGACTATTTAGGTTTTTTAATATTATACAGAAACTTTGACTACCATGTATTGTCAGTTCCAAAACCATCCAGTTATATATTTTTATTATTTATTATTTTAATATTTTAAAGATTATTTTTAATATATTAATTGAAACTCTAAAATGTCCACATTAAAATTGTTCATTTGTGGATTTTATTTTCTTAATTTCTATGAAGAAAATTAAACTTCTTTAATATTCATCTATATTAATCTATTAATATTTATTATCATTTAATTTAGTTTTGATTTACATATATCAAACTTATGGAACATTAATTTCACATAAACACACTACTAAATTTCTTTATATTTTGTTCAAATTAATTTATTTCAAATATCATTTCATCATTAATAACAATGATTATTTTTCATTTATATTTAAAATTTATTAATTTTCAATATTACTTTGTTTAATATTTTACAATATTTACCCATTTATAATCATTATATATACATTTTTATTCATTAGAATTTAGTGTTTTATTATGTATGTAATTTATATAATTATTATGGACTAAATATCATTAACATATAATAATTTTTAAATTTTTTAATAATCTATAAAATTCATAACATTTATTCATTTTCTATGCTTATTTAATAATATTATTATTATTTATATCATTAACTTATGTAACATATAATATAATTTCTTTTTTCATTTTATCATATATCAAAATTTAGCTGCGTTTGTATTTATAAATACATTAATCCCATACACAAACATTTACATAATGAATGTAATCTTATATAGAAAACAAAAAAAACCCTAGTTTTCTATTAAGTTTAAATCCCCTAATTTTTTTTGTATTTCATTTTTTCCAGTTAATATGTATTCTTATTGAGGAAATAGAGGAAATGAGGTTATCTAGGGAATCATTGGATCTAGTAACCATGTTCGGTGGAAGGAATAAGTGGGCCACACAGTTATATTAAATCATCATACCCATTCTACATGGGTTTTCATTATAACACGGCATACTAATATAGTAGAAATGGTCCATACAATTTAATGAAATCATACAACTCATGTTGGAGTTGAATGAGGGGGCTCTATTGTATTTAGAAATGAAAAAACACAATGATTTCATAGGGCTACCAAAACCTTGTGCAAGATAATTTCATGTTCCCTCATTGGATGTGGTCTTCATATGATTGGAACACAACTTGTTAACCAAGATCCAAAACCACATGGCCCCTTATTTTTTGGGAGATTTACCAAATTTCCAATAATTTAAATTTAACTCACTCACCTCTTGTTTCCCTACTCTAATTGTCACGAGGCCTTATACCTCCCCTTTTGAGATCCTATTCATATCTACCTATATTCATTGATAATTCACCCACCAAACCCTAATTTGACATCCCATAATCTCATTGGACATACCTTAAAGAGTTATCTTCTAATATTATACCTTTAATAATTTGGTTTCCTCTAGAAGGAGTTAATTTGGGGCAAGATCATATGCCTTATTTTAGGGAATTCAGCTAATTTATTTTATTTTTTCAGGAAAAACCAATGATAGATACTTGATGAGTTACTCTCTACAGGGATAAGGAATGTCATATTGTTTTCAGAATTCAATGTACCGTTGAATTATACTACATCTCATTGTTTTGTAAACCTATTTCCCCAAGAGATTCCACTAAATTTAATATTCCATTAATTGGTGGAAATTATTGAGAACCTTTTGACTCTCTTAGGACCCTTTCACTATTTTTTCACCATTTATTTTTTCACATGAAATTACCATTCATTATATAACTTTTTTTATGAAACAAAATTATTTTAAATGATTTTTAATTTCCTTAATTTGAGATAATTATAACGAAATGTATTGATAGAGAGTGGTATGTCGACATCATCGGTATTATGAAAAAATGATCATTCCCTAAATAATAAGGAATATTTATGAAATAAGTACTACCAATTGGATCTTATTAAATCCATTGATTGGTTATATAATTTTTTATAAATGGATGTACAATGATTATTCTTTATTTTATGTGGGCATGGTGTCACATTTTCAATTTATATATTTTTTCAATGTGTCTCTCTTACAACTTTTATATGTAGGTAGATATTATATACACTAATTGTGATATATCAACATAGATAACCCTATGAATTGTTTTTCATGGGCATAGAGAATATATAGTTATGAAATGGTAATGATGACCCTTTTTAATATGTATACACTGGAATTAGGACCCAATTAAATTGATACAAGCATGATATCCCAAAAAAAATTATTTGCGGTTGGTGACCAAATAATTTTGGTGTAGGAATTGGGACCTTATAATTATGATATGGGAATGGAAACCCTATTGAAATGATTTTGGAACAATGAATAATTAAAATATTATATATAGGTATGACCACCCATACTGTTATGATTGGTCCACAGAGACCCTGATGCTAAGATACTGGGAATGGTGTCTCTTATTCCCATGGTACCAGTTGTGGAATCCGTGAACACATGTGACACTCATGATACAGACCATAGACACCTAATTTATGCCTCGTGTCTTATATTGTTTAATTATCAATATATATTCA
Source organism: Viscum album (assembly GCA_963277665.1). Taxonomy (NCBI): domain Eukaryota; kingdom Viridiplantae; phylum Streptophyta; class Magnoliopsida; order Santalales; family Viscaceae; genus Viscum; species Viscum album. The sequence goes on along the minus strand of OY728152.1, from coordinate 857,271,992 downwards.
TGTATAAATTACAACAAAACTACAAAATATATGTTTACATAATGTTACTTAATCAATAACATTTAAAATTAGGCCATATTAGGTTGTGTCTGGATGGTATCCATATGAAAAGATAACCATCCCCTTTATAGATTTCATTATTTCTTATAATTTGTTATATCATTAAATTATTCATAGTATATACACTAAGTCTATATTTATAGACACTGTTCATAGAGGCTTGCTGAGTTTACATTACACACAATCGGAGCCTCTAATGATACCAAAGAAGCTTATATGGATTCAAGAAGTGATCGGGGTATGTACTCATTTATAGATACATATTTTTCTTATAAAATGGGATCAGTGAAGGAAATGATGAAGATTCCAATCATGATTCTCTTAGAGAAATCCATTTGGTAATTTTTTTTATTTTAATACATATACTATATTGCATTCCTTATGCCATGGTTTTCCATTTACACTTGATAGACACAAGACATTGAATCATTTATATATGATTCCGGTTTTCATTATTTCTATTATTTACCACCTTTTTATGCTTTACATTCCACTATTATTTAATCATTACGATTCCACAATTTGTTTATTAATATTTTCATTGTAATACTATAATATTTATATTATAATCCCACAACTATACCACCTTGGAACATTGATTCAATAAGATATCCCATGGATTGTAGGGATGTACTCCGTTATCCTTGTGTCCCACTATATTAAAGCTGCATTTAAGTGGAATTAATGTACATCACAATATGGAATCAAATAAATTTCATTTAATTTTCATATTATTTGGGAATTAATATAGGAGATTAGGATTGTATCATAATTTGGAAATGAGATATTCATGGGTGTTGATAAATAATTTATAGGTAATGGACAAATTACCAATGATGGCACATGTGGCTCTATATTTTTCTTTCGAAATTTGATTTGATTCCACTATTAGGTGATTCACATGATGTCTGAGGATTATTGATAAGATTGGGGGTTTTAATTTACCAATGTACTTATATAGAAGGTTGTTATTATAGATGCATAATTTCAGGATTGTTATAGGATATATATATATATAAACATATCATGAATTATTCCATGCCATGTTTAATTACTATATTTGTTAAATAAAACTTGATTTCCTAATTTAATTCTATGTTCTAAAATTGTAATAAAATTTCATACAGCAAATTGATAAATTATTGTTTGGTATATATTGTAAGAACCACATCAATTTATGTGGTGTATGTACAATTATTAATATGATGTGTTGATCCATATAGTTCAAAAAAATTATGAATACTATTATATAAATGAGAATCATGTTTAATGAAATTTAATTAAAAAACAAAATGGTCACAATTAAATAAGGATTATAATTTCAATTTAAAAGGTGTTTTCCACTTTAAATTGTAATTGAAACACTGAATATGGTTACCCTTATAGATAAAATCATGTCATGACCCAGACCTAACATTAGTAGTGGGATATAGGTATTGTCTCTAGTGTACTATAAATTTTTTCATATAACATAGACCTGACACTATGGTTTGGAAGAGGTTTGTAGTTATTACATAAGAAGAATTCGAAATATCCAATTATAGTATCTATGATAGTCATAGTGATATATCCTATCTACGGGATGAATTTTTCATACCAGATCTATTCCACCATTACATCCTCCAATCATCTATCATGAGGGTGGTGAGGACGGTAACACCCCAACCCCAGAAGCCTAGAGTCGGTGCATAATTATGTATCATTGGAATGATCACAAAAGACCTAGTCTCGAAAGACCGATTTGTTTAGTAGCATTGGAATAACTAGATACATTCATAAGGTTTACATTACATCATAAAATGGAAATCAACAACAACAACATTGTTTCATTATATAACACTGAGACCCCATAAACTATCCCTGCAGGTCAGTCATAAATACTTCTTCGCATATAGGGAAAAATTAAAACATAGAATGGGGAGAGCTGAGATGCTTAGAAAGGATAACAATATAGCGTAAACATTCATAAATAAGAATAAACATTTAAGGAAATGTATATGACTAAATAAAATGCTTTTTAAACATGAACTTCAGCATAATATGGAAATGATAAAATCAAATAATTCCATTAACTTATTCACATGCATATTTTACTAGTCGAATAATCACATGCAATATCAACATCCACTTTCAATATGATGGAATGCATAATGCCAGACTTTCATAACCACATTTTCCGGGCCTTGTTCCAAGACTACAAATAAGATTTTATCATGGCCTTGTGTTGAGAGACTAGTTTGTCTCAGGAGATCTATGGACACATCGAGGTTCTATAACGGGATCCACCCGTCACATACTAAGTCCAATGCATTCCTCATATGAAAAGTTTTAAACATAACATAATTATTTGTATTAAAACTAGCCTATAAAATTTTAATACATTATCCATAAACTATGAATTGTATAAAAATAACACATCCATAGTCAAACATATCACAAAACATTCAATAAAATATCGATATTTTGTATCATAATATATCAACTTCAAATAAGTTTTAAATACATCAAAGGATATTGATATAGATGAAAATGATTTGTAAAACTCTTTTAGAGAAATATCAATTTTTCATAAAAAACATTTAAAAGTCACAAAATTTATAAAGGAATACATTTAAAGACATATTTTAATCAATGTTTCCCATAACCCTTTGAATCTTTTGAATGGAATTAACATTTAAAAAACATTCATGTCCATATAAATAAATCCTTAAAAACCATTTTAAAATCAAGGAAATTAATGATAATGATTAAGAAAATAAATATTTAAAACATTTAGAATGATGTTTTATTAAAAAATTACCATAAAAATAGTCCCTTTTAATAATCTTATATGAAACATGGAAATGGATAATAAATACATCCCAGTAGATACTTATAGATAACAACCTCAGATAATAAAGAGATTGTGAAATTAACCATTACTTTGTACTTTTCCATGGTCGAGGGTGGGTTAACCTCATGTATAATGGTGAAATAATTGTTATTAAACTATAAAAAAGTTATATACATTAATATGATATCATATATGATCTTTTATCATTTCATTATTAATAATATCTTAGTATTATCATCTTTTCGTGTGTTTACTGTTTCATTTTCCATTATGTGCTTTGTTACATAATTAATATGTTATATGGATAAATGGTATCTTAATCATTTTCATAATGATATAATGTATTTAAATATTATTTTTAATCATCTTATGATAATTATTATTGAATGGATATGATGGGGAATGAATCTCATTGCGTTCGTGGAGATGGTAATCCATACGTACGCACGAGAAAAAATATCATTCTTTTTTATTAAAATAATATCCAATTGGATGGTATATCATATATAAAAAATCATTATCATGTTTTATTTATTATTTACATCAATTACACTTCATTATTATAACCATCCGAATAATAATGTATTGAATAACAATTACACCACGACGTTGAGACCGTAAGTCGTACGTACGCACCTATGGTGACATGTTATTAAAAGGCTGTATAGAATAATTAATATGGATTTACCATATTTTTAATAAAATCACAGTATATAGAAGATACTGTATTTTTTATTTTATAATGGAAAAAACAAAAAAAGAGGTTGTGGAAGAAGAAAGAAACTTGAAAATTGTGATGAAATATTTACCCCTTCTTCGGATTCTTCTTTTAATTTGATCAAAAGGGCTCCATAGGTTGTCTTTATGACTAAAGGAAGACATCTATAATGAAGTTAGAAAAGTGAATAGGGTATTTGGGTAGGGTTTGGTCGATCCAAATGGCTTTGAATGTTTGAATTATTGAGAAGGGTGGAGTGCCCTTTTATAAGAGGGGTGAGAGGCACATTAGGAAAAGTTAGAAATATCATTTTTTAATAAAATCATTTTCATTTTCTAATGGCCCAAAAATAAATTATTTAAAGGATAAGGTGATAATGGGTTGAAAACCACCCAAAACATATGTTTTATATAGGTTTGGGTCACTATATTATCTTTATATTTTAAAATCAACTCTTAGTTAAATAGTTTGACCTTTACCATGTCTCATTGTATATTTATATTATATTTTTAATAAACATACTATAAACATACAAGAGAACATCAAGTGATTCATTAATGACATATATATTTTTATATAAGAACTTTTTCTGAAAAATTTATTTTTTGGAATGAAATATCAATTAATAATATAATATTTGTTTTTAAAACGCTTTTATGTCAATTTTTACACTATTTAGTATTTTGTTTTTTTATATTTATAACAGGACTATTACTTCAAACATAATTCCTCTAACCAACCCTAACATGTCATATTATCATATAATGGTTGTGGAATTCCTAAAAATCCTCAAATTTCATTTATTCATCTATTTATAATGTCAATTATTTTAATCATTCATTAATACTGTAATTAATGCATCATAATTTTGTCAGAAATAAATTTAATTATATAATTTATAAAAATTATAAATTAAATACCATTAGGTACGAAATATTTTTAGCTTCCTAATGAATTTTTATAGTCAAATTGTTCTTATGTATAACTCTATATTAAAAATGTATTAGACATTAAACATTGATTTTAACTATTTTAACTCTTCTTTAAATAAAATATTAATAAATTTCCTAATCTAATCCAAGTGGACCAAATATGTTCATATTTTATTCCTAAGTTTTTTTGGGTCTAATTATAATTATCCAATAAAATTAGGACATGTATTAGGATAATAATAATATCATTTTACCCTTAATTACCCTATTTACTTTTAACCGAGGTAAATAAAAGTAAAAGTTACTATTCACCAAAAATTATTTACATCATATTAAACCACATTTTACATACTGATATCAACCGTGTCTCTCATATTTTTAAAATTCAAGTCATAGAAGTGGTAAAATTATTTTTTAGGTAAATTTGCAAATGCTCCTAGGTGGTGGGTAAAAGACATGGAAAAGTTCAAAAAATATTATATATCTAATATTATTACAAAATGACTCCAATGAATTACATTGAACATATATAGGTATTATTTTTCTATTTTTACCTAAAAAAAATAAATAACGTATTTAATTATTTAAATAAAAATTTGGTTTTAAATTATAACTTAGTGTTTTTCACTATTCATTAAAAATTGAATGTTTTCAGAAAAAATACAAAAAATGCCCCATAAACTAATTTTGATATTCTGAATTCAAAAATAATGTTTATTTTATAAAATTAAAAACAAATATTATGAATTTATTAATATAAAATTAATTCCTATTGTCAAAACCAAAAGCATGTTTTTAACAAATAATAACTAACAAAAGATTGATACTTTTTTATGTTCAATTTCAAAGTGATATTATTTCCACTGAATAAAATGGGATTAGATTGTAAAAATATTATCTATTTTTACTTCCAAACCATTAAAATTTATAATTTAACAATAAAAAAGTTTTTGAATAAAAAAGATGTGTTCAGTTAAAAATAATATTTTTCACTATTCACCAAAATATGAAAGTTATCCGAAAAACACAAAAAAATATAGAAACTAAATTATTGTGTCCCAATTTTAGATAATAAGTTTATTTTTTCAAATTTAATATATAAAAGTTTCAAATATTTGATTTAAAAATGGTTCTTCATTAAATGGATGTAAATTTGCTTTTTTTTAATTACTTATTTTATCTGAAAAAAATGATATTGTTATTTTTCTCATTATGTCTAAGAAACTCATTATATGGATTCTAAAATTATAAGGATTATATAATGTTCAAAATCTAGTTAATACTATTCATAACCTTTTTTGAACGGCTAGTTTGGTATTTCGTGGTGCACATGCACTCAACGTTCTGTGTAGTGCAAGTTATTGAATTACATTGAAAAAATAATATACTATGAAATGTTGGGGTGTTACATTCTTTCCTCCTTAATTAAATTTCTTTCTCACAATTATAAATTGTTCTTTGAAAATAAATGGTTGAAAATAGAAAATACCTTTGTGGGAAAATCTCCATCGCAAATTGGGATAATAAAATTTATTCATAATAAGAGGAAAAGGGGAATGAAAAAGACACCACAAAATTATGATCTCGATTATGATATCATTGGTGTAAATTAGAGACACATAATTGGTGAAAAAATTTAAATATTTATAGGGATTGATTGAGTTCATCATTCACAAAAAAAAATTAGAATTGAATTTATCAAAGCCATCAATCAATGATGATTTAAAACATCATTGGTAAAACAAGACATAAGGTATCGGGATCACACATTTTTTATAACATCCCAAGTAAATGAAGAATAATATATTTTCATATTTATTAATATTTGTGAATTAAATATTATTTTTACTTTAAATGGGTACTTATGTTCAATAGAGTACCCGATACGCAACAACGGGTTCCATTGAAATATTAAGTTTTAGACTAATAATATAATAATATTATATTAAATGGCAGTTAAATCCTTGCCATTGTGTTGAATGGAATGAATAAAACTTACTAAAATATGATTATAAATGTTCCTTAATTGTATTTACATTAATCCAATAAAATATAGAGGCTTAAATTATGAATGAATATAATATTAACCGTAATTTACATTAAAAGGCCGATTTTCCACATTTTAATGGAGAGCCCTCCTTAAATATAGTTTTGGTCACATTAATACATTATAATATTCCAAATAAAATTCTTCCTTAGAATGGGGACATCAAATTTTACTTTGGCTATTTTTAGGTATTTTTCTGATAAAGTTCGTTTTTTAATGAATACTGAAAATTATTGTATTTTAATTCAAAAGTTCCTTTTAATATAATTTATTTATATGGTTATATTATAATTTTAATATGATTTAAAGTGAAATTAAAATATATTTTTACCATTTAATCTAATGTTGGTTATTAGAATTAATTCCAATTTGAAATTGGACATAAACATTTATCAATCTTTCAATAGTTATTGTTTCTTAAAAACACTGTATTTGTTTTGATAACGAGAATTAATTTTAAAATTAAATAATTCCACTTATATGTTTTGAATTTGGTAAAATAGACATCATTATTGAATTCAGAATAACAAATATATATTAGGCTGAATTTTTGGTATTTTTCTGAACAACATCAATTTTTGATGAATAGTGAAACCACTTAGTAGTAGTTAAAAAGACCAAATTTTTCATTTAAAAATAATTTTACCACTTCTGTGAATTTAATTCCGAAAATCTGACATACACAATTTTTATTAGTAAGTAATATTTGGTTGATTAAGATGAAAATAATTTTTGGTGAAGAGTAACTTTTGACTTTTATTTTCCGCGGTTAAAGTAAAATATGGTAATTCAAGGTTAAAATAATATTATAATAATTAAAAATTACCTTTACACTTGTCTAAATCATATTGGTTTATTTATTTACGACCTTGGGAATATTTGGGTCGATTTCTGGACCCCATTGAGCCACATGGGAGTGATAATGAAAATTTAAATTAATTAACATAAAGTAAAGGAAAAAATGACTAAAGAAAATATCTTTTAGTAAATTAATTTTTATATGGTGTTATAAAAAATATATTTTTGCCAATAAATATTAATTGGAAAGATAAAATTATTTCCTACATCATGGTATTTTTTTATAATTTTTAGACATCAAATAATATAAATTATTTATGACACAATAATGAAGCAATGTTTACCTCATTAATAAATCATTTTAATAAATAAGATTATAATGATTAAAATATTATAAAAAACCTATCCAATGTTTATTGGATGATTTTATTTCGACCATGAGTCATCTTATATTCTTTTATAATAATTTTTGGACCATTAGAAACCGAATATCATTATATAATAAAATAAGGTTTTCACACGTTCCTAAAGAGCCCCTCCTCCCCTTATTTAAGGAAACCATTTCTAACTAATTCCTCACACCTCTAAAGCCTACTGTCTCGCCCAAAATCTGCCAAATTATGCTCCCTAAATCCCACTCCTCCTCTTAGAAGCCATACCTTAGGCAGAAGGCACTTGAAAAAGTCATTTGGTTCAAACCAAAGGGAGTTACCCAAATTAATGGTAATGGTTTCTCTTAAATTTTTTTTCTTTTATTTTACTTCTACAATGCCTAAAATAGTTTTATTCCATTATTTTGTAACAAAATCAGTATCCTCAATATAATAAAATGTTGTTATGAGAAGGATTCGAGATACACTTACACAAACCTCCATTTAATCGGTGAATAACATAATGTTTATGTGGATGGAAAACTAACGCATCACGAAACGATGGTTGTTTAAATACCTCCAATAGCCTCTCATGGTGGCCATTATGATGGAAATGTATTTATATATGATATATTTAATTTTTATGTTTTCTATATGCTTCTTTATTTTCCAATTATATCATGACTTTATGGTTTCCATTATGGGTAAACGTGATAATCAGATTAGAGGATGCGCGGACTACCGCCCCCTCAATGTGATATGACTCGTTCATGCATTACATGGAACTTATAAAGAATTGAGTTAATGATATTATATATGATATTATATATGAAATTATAGTGAAATTATAATATATATATATATGTATCATTATGTTTTAATTAAATTAAAATAAGAAATAAAAATGAAAGTAGCGTTCATGCGTACATACGGCTTACCGTCTCCATGAACGGTGAATTTCATTTCTTACCTCCAAATGTTATGTAATATTATAAATACATGTATATACTGGATATTTATGATATATATGATATCTACATCATGAATATAATTCTGGAGATAATGGATATTTGACTACATTTACAGCATGTAATTATAAGAAGTCCATTTTTGACACAAGTGCCAAATATCGACAAAACGAAAGACAAAATGAACATTATTATATTGTATGATTACATAATGTTTATAACATGTTAATAACTGATATAAAATGAATAATAAATTTGAAAAAAGTTCTTAAGCAAGTAGAAATTAACTTTAGTTCATTATTCAAGAGATTAATTAATGATCTAGTCAAGTCAGACAAAAGGTAAGGGACATCGTCTCAATCTCCATTCATTGAGGCATATTTTGTTTTAATACACTGCTTTATTGTATATGATATATAAATACCCTTGACTTTTCAAAGGGAATATTTTTCTACTAAGCATTTTACTAAAGGACAAAAAGTAATGTTTCTTTGAAAGTAAGTGTTGACAACGACCTTTTCCGCCACAACGAGTATTATTTTCTCTTTGGCTTCCTTAACAAACCTTAATGTTTTTAAAAGAAAATAAATACCATATACACTTTTATGTATTTTGGTATTGATATTGGATTATTTATATCAATATATTTATGTGATATATTTTGATTGAAATCTAGAAATTTTTTCTTTCCTTTATATTTGTTTTATGTCTTATGATTTTATAATGATACTAAAAGATTGGACGGGTGGTTACATGATAAACCAAATGACGGGTGGTTCCATGGTTACCAAGATAGGTGGTTACGTTATAACCTCCAATGCATTGGGTATGGAAGTCAGCATTATGGCTATTGCACTTAGTGATATGTGTGGAAGTTGACCGTATTGTTATTCCATTTATGTATTTTTATGTCCCAAGTTACCTTCATATGTTATGTGTTATTTATATGGGTTTTATGGTAATATTTTGGTTACAAAAGGGTATGTAATTATCATTTATTCAGGGATGATTATTTACTACTTCATAAATTTTAAATGTATTACTTATGATAAAGTATCCGGGGTTTAACATTTGATTTGAAAAGAAAACAGTTTTCTTTCTTTATGTATACATTATTTTGCTTTTTATGATCATCCCATGTTTTTGAAATGTTTTATAAAGGAAATGAAGGGTAATAGGGTCATGTATGGGATCATGGAAAAGTCATGCTCTCTTAAACATGGAATTATACATGAAATTTTTTTTTCAAGAGTTTTTACTTTGTGAAAAAATGGAAACTGAGTAGGAGTTTCTACATTGTATTTTTGAGATGTAATATTTTTCAATGTAATAGTTATGTCCTAATACTCTAAAAATATAACCTGAAAAGATCCTCAATGTGAATTATTCATTTAATTCAATATTATGTAATGTTTAATGGAAGGTCCTTATAGTTCGTATCAGAGGTTGGATTAAAACACACTAGGAGTTAGGTTATTGTCAAATTAATATCCATAAATTAATTTATGTTAATATAGAAATCATATAGAATTTTAAGATAACCATGTTTCTTTGCCTAAGATTTTTCTGTGTTCAGAATGGTTTTCCGCAGTGGAAATAGGGTAGCTATGTTGGGATGACATCATGAGGAAGACAACCTTCCAAATCAGCAACCTGAGATGGTCGAAATCATAACTAAACAATTTTTTGCAGTGATGGCATAGTTTACTTAGGCTATAAATGGTGGTGGAATCCATGCTATAGATCAGCCAGATAAACCACTGAGGAACATCTCCATAGTGGAGCATTTCATAAGGCAACATACCCATTCATTCAGAGTATCATCTGACCATGTGCTAGCAGAAGGGAGGATTAAATCACTGGAAAAGATTTTTGATGTTATGGGTTGTTTAAAACTAAAAAGGATAGTCTTGTTGTTTACCATTTTGAAGGTGAAGTTGATCAGTGGTGGTCGATGGTGAAAAATATGAGGGATAGTGAGGAGATTTATGCTCTTGATTGGGATGAATTCAAAGGTATGTTTCTTGATAAATATGTTCCTAATGTGGTTCATCTTAGGATGGAAAAACAATTCCTAGAATTGAGGCAGGAGGATTACTCAGTGGCTGCTTATGTAGCAATGTTCACTTGACTGGCAAGGTATGCACCAAATTTCATCCGAGTTCTTGATAGTAAGATAAATAAATTTTACTCAGGATTTAAGCCATGATATCGAAGAGAATTAGCCTCTCCTAAGGTAAAAAGTAATTAAAAACATGTTCGATGTGCGGAGAATGTGGAAATGGAGTTTACTGATGATCAAGTGTTCTTTCAAAAACCACAGAATATGAGGTCCAGTTGGTAGGAAAAGGGGAAAATTCATCAAATAAGCCTGGAGGTAAGAAAATTAAATATCCATCTTGTGAGAAGGGTGATAAAAACCATCCCCGAGAATGATTATCAATGTCTGGAATGTGCTTCCGGTGTGGTATGTCTAGTCATGTTTCTTGTAACTCTAAGGAAGATGATCAAGAAGACAATGAAAGACATTAGTAAGATGTTTTAAGTGTAATGAAATGGGTCAATATTAAAATGAGTGTCCAGAGAAGAACTCGACTATGGGAAACCAGCCAGACTACAAGTAGAAAGGGGTGGTGAAATTCTTTGTAACTACATCAGCAGATGTTGGTCCATCAAATAATATAGTATCAGGTACATTGATTGTTTGTTCATATTATTCCACTGTGTTGTTTGATTCATGTTCTACACACTCTTTCATTTATATGATGTTTTCTATTAAATTGGGAATTCCATCTCAAGATATGATTAGAAAACTTATGGTAAAAACACATGGAAGAAATATTGAGACAAAAAAACATAAGAACATTCATGTCCTTGTTTGTGGAAAGAATCTACCTAGAAAACTTTTTTTTCACTAGTAGAGTTTGATGTAATTTTGGGAATGGATTGGATTTATACTTATCATGCTCAGATTGATTGTAGATATAAAGAGGTTTCTTTTTAGAAATATTTACAATTTTTCTACAAGAATGAACACTTTTTATTGATAACATATCAGGAAGGTGAGAAACTAGTAAAAATAGAAATTAATTATTCCCATCACATATTGTTGATAATAAAGGAACAATTCATATTAATGGTGTGCTTTTGGTAAATGAGTACCTTGATGTTTTTCATAATTAGTTTCCTGACATTATACTGATCGATTAGTTGAGTTTACTGTTGAATTAGATCTTGATGCTATGACAATTTCAAAAACCCCTTATCGAATGGCTCTAATTGAACTTTTAGAGTTAAAGAATAAATTGCAGGACTTATTAGATAAAGGTTTCATTCAACCTAGAACATCACCCTGGGGTACACCTGTCTTGTTTGTTAAAAATAAAGATGGTTAAATGAGACTTTGCATTGATTATAGACAATTTAATAACATTACTGTTAAGAAAAAGTATCCTTTACAAAAGATCGATGATTTAATTGATCAGCTCATGGGAACTGAATATTTATCGATGATTGAATTGAGGTCTGGGTACCATCAGTTGAATGTAAAGGAAGAAGATGTTTTGAAGACAGTGTTTCGTACTAGATGTGGCCATTATGAATTTTAGTTATGCCTTTTGGATTGTCCAATGAACCTTCTATATTCATGCATCTCGTGAATAATATTTTCCATGAGTTCTTTTATAAGTTTGTGGTTGTGTTCATTGATGATATTTTGGTTTATTCAAAAATGAATGAGGAACATGAATGCCATTTAAGGGTTGTCTACAAAACCTTTAAAGAAAAGAAACTATTTGGGAAATTCACCAAGTGTGAGTTTTTGTTGCAAAAAATTCCTTTCCGTGGTCACATTATTTAAAAAAATGTCATAAATGTTCATCCTACAAAAACAAAATTGGCTGAAGAATGTCCATGCCCCACAAATATAACTAAGATTTGTAGTTTTCTTAGTTTGGCAGATATTACCGGAGGTTTGTTGAAAATTTAGCCCGGTAATCTAGTCTAATGACTATGTTACCATGAAAAGGTTTTTAAGTTCATATGGAAAAAATAATGTGATGATTGTATTTAGGAATTTAAAAGATGATTGGTTAATTCTCCTGTAATGGCATTTCTATCCAGAAATGGTGAGTTTGTAATCTACAGTGATGCTTTGTTGAAAGGACTTGGATGTGTCCTTATGAATAATTATAAGGTAATTTATTATTCATCACATCAATTGAGACCCCAGGAGTTAAATTACCCTACACATGAATTGGAATTAGTTTCTTTTGTTTTGTATTTAAAAATTTGGAGGCATCATCATATAGAATGAAGTGTGAAATATATACTGATCTCAAAAGTTTTATGTAGATATTCACTAAAAAATAATTGAACATGAGAAAAGGATATGGTTGTAATTAATAAAATAATATTTATTGGATTATCCATTAAAATCTAGGAAAATCAAATAAAGTGGATGAAGATTTTAGTTGAAAAATAAAGTCATTATTAACCATGTTACGTTTGAAATGAGATACTTTGGTTTTTGATTTGATGAACATTGGCATAAACGTTGCTGGTGTAGGAAATTCTTCTTTTTTGTTTCAAGTGTCTGTGAAATCATCTCTATCATACAGAATTAAGCAAGTGTAGAAGGAAGACACTAAGTTGAAGAAAAAGGTAGAGTTCGTTCAGAAGGGTATGTTATATAATTTTAACATTGATAATGATTGTGTTTTGAGATTTGAGAATATATTATGTGTGCCTTGTGATTCACATTTGAATAATGATTTGTTATAAAAAGCTCATAGTTATTTGTTTTCAGTTCATCTTGGTTGTAATAAGTTGTAGAGAGATCTTCAGGAATATTACTGGTGGGATGGAATGAAAAGAGATATTTAGGATTTTAGTGTAATGTGTTTGATTTGTCAGTAGGTTAAAGAGGAGCGGCATTTACAGAAATGGATGCTTCAGCCTCTGCCGATTCCATAGTGGATATGGGAAAATATATCAATGGGATTTTTTGTGGGATTAGCGAAGCCATCTCGAGATAATAATGCAATTTGAGTTATTTTTGATCGATTGACTAAATATACTCATTTCCTTCCTATTCAGGATACAATTTCTCTAGATAAACATTCTAGATTATATGTTAAAGAGATAGTTAGTCTTCATGGAATTCCCCTCTCCATTATATCTAATCGTGATCCAAAGTTTACTTCTTACTTCGGGAAAGGCCTTCAGAAGTCATTTGGTATTGAATTAAATTTTAGAGCAGCTTTTCATCCTCAATCAGATAGGCAGTCAGAACGATTAATTCAGACATTATAAGATATGTTATGTGCTTTTTCGATGGATTAATAGGGATGTTGGGACCAACATATTTCTTTTGTTGAATTTTCATATAATAACAGTTTTCATTCCATTATACAGATGGCTCCATTTGACGCATTATATGGAAAGCGTTGTCGAAATCCAACTTTTTTGGATGATGTAAGTGAAAGGAAGCTGATGGGACCAGAATTGGTAGATGAGATGGCAGAGAACGTTTAGTTGATTCAGGAGAACATGAGAACAGCTCAGTGTAGACAGAAAAGTTATGTAGATAACTGATGGAAGGATGTTTCTTTTGAGGTAGGTGATCCTGTCTTTCTCGATGTTTCTCCATGGAAAATTGTGATGTGTTTTGGTAAGAATGGAAAGTTGAGTTCGAGGTTCATTGGACCTTATAAAATCATGGAGAAATTTGGATCAATAGTTTACAGAGTGGCTTTACCTCCATGTTTATCCCAGGTACACATAGTTTTTCATGATTCGATGTTGAGAAAGTATATGCCAGATCCATCTCATGTTTTGACCCCAGATGTAGTTCAGTTGAAAGGAATATCTCTTTCGATGAACAACAATTCTAGATTCTTGGCCGTAGAGATTATGTGTTGTGTAATAAGGTAATTCACAAGGTAAAGGTTTTGTGGAAAAATCATATGGTTAAAGTGACAACGAGGGAATCTGAAAATGCAATGAGGGATAAATATCCCCACTTATTTTTATAAGTGAATACAAATTGCGAGGACACAATTTCCAAAAGGGGGGAAGGATATAAAATCCCAAGTAAATGAAGAATAAGATATTTTCATATTTATTAATATTATTTAATGAAATATAATTTTTTACTTTAAAATGGTTTCTATGTTCGATATCGTACCCGATACACAACAATGAGTTTCTTTGAAATCTTACATTGCACACTAATAATATAATATTGTTTTTTTAAATGGGAGTTAACAACTATATGTTGTATTTGTGGGAAAGAACAAAAATAACTGAATTATTATTATACATGTTTGTTGAATGTATTTACATTTATCCAATAAATATTGGAGGATTAAAATGTAAATGAATCTAATTTTAATCATAATTTATATTAAAATGCCGATTTACTGCATTTTAATGGAGAACCCTATTTAAATATAATTTTGGACACTTTATTAAATTATAATTGACCAAATAAAATCCTTCTTTAGACTGGGGACAAAGAAATTTATTTTGGGTATTTTTTTGGTATTTTTATGATAAAGGTCATTTTTAATGAATAGTGACAAATATTTTATTTTAATTCAAAAGATAATATTAATGTAATTTATTTATATGGTTAGATTATCTTCTTAATTGGTTTTAAATTGAAATTAAAATCTATTTTTTCCATTTAATCCAATGTTGGTTATTATAATTAATTTCACATTGAAATTGGACATAAACAGATATCAATCTTTTGATAGTTATTGTTTGTTAAAAACAATCTATTTGTCTTGATAACTGGAATTAAATTTAAATTAATTAATGCCACTTATTTGTTTTAAATTTGGTAAAATAGACATCATTTTTTATTTTGGAATATCAAATATAAATTAGGCTGATTCTTGGGTATTTTTCTGAAAAACATCAAATTTTGATGAATAGTGAACCCACTTAGTAATAGTTAAAAAACATACTTTTTCATTTAATTGAAATTTTATCACTTCTGTGAATTGAATTTTGAAAATCCAACATACATGGTTTTTATGAGTAAGTAAAATGTTATTCATTATGATGAAAATAATTTTTGGTGAATAGTAACTTTTGACTTTTATTTTCTATGGTTAAAGAAAAATAGGGTAATTCAACATTAAAAGAATATTATTATAATTCAAAATTACATTAAAACTTCTCCAAACCTTATTGGTTGAGTCATTTACGACCATGGTCATCATTGGGTCTATTTTGGGACCCCATTGAGCCACTTGGGAGTGATAATGACAATTTAGATTAATTAACTTAAAGTAAAGGCAAAATTTACAAAAGAAAATATCTTTTAGTAAATTAATTTTTATATGGTGTCAATTAAATAATATTTTCAACTATAAATAATCATTGGAAATCAAAAAATATTTCCTACATCATGGTATTTTGTTAATAATTTTTAGACATAAAATAATTTACATTATTTATGACACAATAATGATGGAGTGTTTACCTCATTAATAAATCATTTAAACAAATAAGATTATAATTATTGAAATATTATCCAAAACATGTCCAATTACAATTGAATTATTTTATTTCGACCATGAGTAATCCTATCTTCCACTATAATCTTTTTTGGACCATTAAAAACCGAATTTCATTATATAATAAAATAATGTTTTCACACATTCCTAAAGAGACCCTCCTCCCCCTTATAATAGGAGACCCTTGAAAACCAATTCCTCACAACTCTCAAGCCTATTGGATCATCCTAACTCTTTATAATTAAGCTAAATACATCCATATCCTCCTATTAGAAGCCTTACCTAAGGAATAAGGAACTTCAAGATGTCCTTTAGTTTAAACCAAATGGAGTTACCCGAATTAATGTTAACAGTTTCTCATAAATTTTTTTATTTTATTTTACTTATCCAACCCCTAAAATCATTTTATTCCTTTATTTTGTAACAAAATAAGTATCTGAAATATAATAGGATGTTGTTTGAAAATGATTTGATCTAAACTTACACAAACTACCATATAATGGATGAATAACATAATGATTATGTGGATGGCAAACTAACGCCTCACGAAATGATGATTGTTCCAATATCTCCAAATGCCTCTCATGGTGGACATTATGATGGAACTTTATCTATATATGATATATATTATGTTTATTTTTTATTTATTCTTGTGTATTTTCCTTTTATAGCATGCCTTTACGGTTTCCATTATGGGTAAACGTGATAATCTAATTAGAGGAAGTGCGGACTACTGCCCCCTCAAAGTGATTTAACTCGTTCATGCCTTACGTGGAACATATAAAGGATTTAGTTAATTATATTATATATGTTATTATAATTTAATTATAATATACCTATGTATCATTATATTTTATTCCATTAAAATAATAAATAGAAATGAAGGTAGCGTTAATGCGTACGTATGTCTTACCGTCTCCATGAACGGTGCATTTAATTTCATACCTCCAAATGTTATTTAATATTATAAATACATGTATATACTGGATATATGTTATATATATGATATCTACATCATGATTATCATTATAGAGATTGTGGATATTTCACTACAATTACAACATGTAATTTTAAGAAGTCCATTTTGGACTCAAGTGCCAAATATCGACAAAACGAACGAAAAAACAAACGTTAATAAATTGAATGATTACATGATGTTTATAACATGGTAATAAGTGATATAAAAGAAATAATAAACATGAAAATGGTTCTTAAGAAAGTAGAAATCAACTTTAATTTATTATTAAGGAGATTAAAGAATGATCGAGTCAAGTCGGTCACGAGGTAATGGATTTCGTCTCAGTATCATTTCATTGAGGAATGTTTTATTTTAATACACGACATTATTTTATAGACTGTATAAAAACATTTTATATTTCAAATGGAATATTTTTCTATGAAGCATTTTACTAAATGAAAAAAAAGAATGTTTCTTTTTACGTAAGTGGTGACCACATCCCTTTCCACCACCGAGAGTAGTATTTGATCTTTGGCTTCCTCAACAAGTTGTAATGTTTTTAAAAGAAAACAAATACTATATACTATTATATGTATTTTGGTATTGAAATTTTATTTGATAATGGATTTGTTATGTAGATATATTTAACTGATATATTGTTATTGAAATGTGGAAAGGTTTTCTTTCCTTTGTATTTGGTTTATGTCTTAAAATTTTATTATGGTACTTGGACATTTGATAGGTTGTTACATCATAAACCAAATTATGGGTTGTGACTTGAATACAGGATGGGTGGTTACGTTATAACCTCCAATGCATTGGGTATGGAAGTTGTCTGTATGGCTATTCCATTTAGTGATATGTGTGGAAGTCGACCATCTGGTTATTCCATTTAAGTATGTTTATGTCCCCTGTTACCTTTATATGTTATGTGTTATTTATATGGGTTTTATGGTAATATTTTTGTTAGAAAAAGGTACGTAATGATCTTCTATTCAGTGAAGAGTATTTACTACATCATAAAGGTGAAAAGTATTACTTGTGATAAAGTAATCTTGGTTTACCTGTTGTTTTGAAAAACTAACAGTTTTACTTCTTTATGTATCCCTTATTGAGTTTTTTATGCTTATCACATGTTTTTGAAATGTTTTTCATAGGGAATAATGTGGAATAGGGTCAAGCATGGGATCAAGGAAAATTCATGTTCTCTTAAACATGGAATTAGGCATGAATCTTTTTTTCAGTAGTTTTTAATTTTTTTAATAAATGGAAACTGAGTAGGATTGTGTACTTTGTATTTTTGAGATGTAATATTTTAAAATGTAATAGCTATGTCCTAATTCTATAAAACTCTAAACCGGAAAAGATCCTCAATGTGAATTATTCATTTAATTCAATATTATGTAATTTTTAAGGCCAGTTCCTTATAGTTGGTATTAGTGGTAGGTTTAGATATCTTAAAGAGTTAGGGTATTGTTAAATAAATATCCATAATGTAATTTATGGTAATATTAAAACCGTACAGCTTTTAAAGATAACCATGTTGCTTCGGCTAAGATATTTCTTTGTTCAGAATGGTTTTCTGCAGAACAAATAGGGTAGCTATGTTGGGATGACATCAGGAGGAAGACAACCATCCAAATCAGCAACCTGAGATGGTCAGAATCAGAATTGAACAGTTTTTTGCAGTGATGGCATAGTTTACTCAGGATATAAATGGTTGTGGTATCCATGCATGAGATCAGCCATATCAACCACAGAGGAAAATGTCAGTAGTGGAGCAGTTCATGAGGAAACATCCCCCATCATTCAGAGGATCATCTGACCATGTGTTAGAAGAATGGTGGAATAAAGCACTGGAAAAGATTTTCGATGTTATGGGTTGTTCAGAACATCAAAAGGTTAGTCTCACTGTTTACCATTTTGAAGGTGAAGCTGATCAGTGGTGTTCGATGGTGAAAAATATCAGGGATAGTGAGGAGATTGATTCTCTAGATTGGGATGAATTCAAAGGTATTTTTCTTGAGAAATATTTTCCTAAGGTGGTTCATCATAGGATGGAAAAACAATTCCTAGAATTGAGGCATGAGGATGACTCACTGGCTTCTTATTAAGTAAAGTTCACTTGACTGGCAAGGTAAGAACCAAATTTCATCCTAGATCATGATAGTATGATAAATTGATTTTACACAGTATTGAATCCATGATATCGAAGAGTGTTATCATCTTGGGAGTTCAAAAGTTATGTAAAACAAGTTTGATGTGTAGAGAATGTGGAAATGGAGTTTGTCGATGATCAAGTGTTCATTGAAAAACAGAAGAATAAGTGGTCTAGTTTGCCGGAAAAGGGGAAGAATTAATCAAATAACACTATAGGTAAGAAAACTAAATATCCTTATTGTGAGAAGTGTGGTAAAAATTATCCCGAATAATGTTTATCAAATTTTAGAAAGTGCTTCTAGTGTGTCATATCCGGTCATATTTCTCGTAACTTTAAGGAAGATGATCAAGCAGGAAATGAAAATCCATCAGTGAGATGTTTTATGTGTAATGAAATGGTTCATTAGGAAAATGAGGGTCCAGAGAAGAACTCAAATGAGGGAATGTAGCCAGACTATAAGCATAAAGGGGTGGTGAAATCCTTTTCAAATACTTTAGCAGATGTTGGTCCATCAAATGAAGTAGTATCGGGTACATTGTTTGTTTGTTCATATTGTGCCAATGTGTTGTTTAATTCAGGGTCTACACACTCTTTCATATTTGAGTAGTTTTCTAGTAAATTGGGAATTCCATCTCAAGATATGAATACATAGCTTATGGTAAAAACACCTAGAGGAAATGTTGAGACAAAAAGAGATCATAAGAACATTCATGTCCTTCTGTGTGGAAAGAATCTACTTTCAAACCTTATTGTTTTTCCTCAAGTAGAGTTTGATGTTTTTTTGGGAATGAATTGGATTTCTTTTTATCATGCTTAGATTTACTATAGAGAAAAAGTGGTATCTTTTTAGAATGATTTAACGATATCGTACAGGAATGAACCCTTGCGTTTGATAACATATCTGGAAGTTGAGAAACTAGTAAAAAATTTAAATGAATGTTACCTTGAACATATTGTTGAAAATAAAGGAACTATTTCGATTAATGATTTTTCAGGGGTAAATGAGTACCTTGATGTTTTTCCGAATGAGTTTACTGGCATTATACATTCTCAGGAAGTTGATTTTACTGTTGACTTAGTTCCTGATTCTAATCCAATTTCAAAACCCCCTTATCGAATGGCTCAAATTGAAATTTTAGAGTTTAAGAAGCAATTACAGGAGTTATTATTTAATGTCTTCATTCGACCTAGCACATCACCATGGGGTTCTACAGTCTTGTTTGTTAAAAAGACAGATGGTTCAATGATAAATTTCATTTATTATAGAGAATTGAATAACATTACTGTTAAAAAAAGTATCATTTGCCTCATATCAATGATTTTTTTGATTAGCTCAAGAGATATCATTATTTTTTAATGATTGACTTGTGGTTGGGGTACCACCAGTTGAAAGTAAAGGATGTAGATGTTCTAAAGACCGCGTTTCGTACTAGATATAGCCATTATGAATTTTTTGTTATGCCTTTTGGATTAACCAATTCACCTAGTATATTAATAGATCTTATGAATTAGATTTTCCATGACTTCTTGGATAAGTTTGTTGTTGTGTTCATTGATGATATTTTGGATTATTCAAAAAGAAGGGAGGAACATGAAAGTCATTTAAGGGTTGTCTTGGAAACCTTAATAGAAAAAAAACTATTTGGGAAATTCAGAAAGTGTGAGTTTTGGTTGCAAGAAATTTCTTCCCTTGGTCACATTCATTCAAAAAATGGAATAACTATTTATCCTACAAAAAAAAGATGTTGGGGAATGGATATGACCCACAAATATTACCGACATTTGTAGTTGTCTTGGTTTCGCAGGTTATTACCAGAGGTTTGTAGAAAATTTTGCACGGTTATCTAGTCCAATGACTACGTTAACTCAAAAAGGTGTTATATTCATCTGGACAAAATAATGTGATGATTGTTTTCAGGAATTGAAAAGAATATCGGTGAATTCTCCAGTTTTGGCACTGCCATCTAGAAATGGCGAGTTTGTTATCTATATTGATGATTTTTTAAAAGGACTTGGATGTGTCCTTATGCAGAATGATCAGGTAATTTCTTATGTTTCACATCAGTTGAAACCGCATGAGTTAAATTTCCCTACACATGATTTAGAATTAGTTTCTATTGTTTTTGATTTTAAAATTAGGAGGCATAATTTGTATGGAGGGAAGTGTGAAATATATACTAATCACAAAAGTTTTAAATATATATTCACTCAAAAAGAATTGAAAATGAGACAGAGTAGATGATTGGAATTAATCAATGATTATGACATCATGATCCATTACCATCCAGGAAAATAAAATAAAGTGGACGATGCTTTGAGTCAAAAAAGTAAAACTTTATTAACCATGTTACATTTGGAATGAGATTCTTTGCTTTTTGATTTGATGAACATTGGTATAGAATTTTTTGGTGCTTGAAACTATTCTATTTTGTTTCAGGTGTTAGTGAAGTAATCTCTATCCGAAAAAATTAAGTAAGCGCAGAAGGAATACAGTGAGTTACAGAATATGGTAGAGTTGGTTTATAAGGGTAAGTCATCTAATTTTAACATTGATAATGATTGTGTTTTGAGATTTGGGAAGAGGTTCTGTGTGCCTTTCGATTCACATTTTATGAATTAGTTGTTATATGAAGCTCATTGTTCTCCGTTTTCAGTACAACATGGCAGTACTAAGATGTACAAGGATCTTTGGGAGTATTATTGGTGGGATGGAATGAAAAAAGATATTTCTGATTTTATTGTAAAGTGTTGACTTGTCAGTAGATTAAAGTAGAGCAGTAGTTACTGAAAGTGATGCTTCTGCCTCTAACGGTGCCAGAGTGGAAATGGTAAAATACATCAATGGAATTTTTTGTGGGATTACCGAAGACGTCTCGAGGTAATAATGCAATCTAGGTTATTGTTGATCGATTGACTAAATATTCTCATTTCCTTCCTATTCAGGAAACATTGTCTCTAGATCAACATTCTTGATTGTATGTTAAAGAGATAGTTAGGTTTCATGGAGTTCCACTCTCCATTGTATCTGATTGTGATCCTAGGTTTACTTATAACTTTTGGATAGGCCTTCAGATGTAATTTGGTACTGAATTAAATATTAGTACATCTTTTCATCATCAATCAGATGGGAATTCATAATGAAAAATTCAGACATTGGAAGATATGTTACGTGCTTATTCGAAGTATTACCAGTGAAGCTGGGACCAACATCTTTCATTAGTTTAATTTTTCATATAATACCAGTTTTCATTCCAGTATATAGATGGATCTATTTGAGGCATTATATGGAAAGGTTTGTCAAACACTAGATTTTTGGGATGGAGTAGGTGAAAGGAAGCTGATTTGACCAGAATTGGTAGAAGAGACGGTAGGGAAAGTTCAGTTGATTTAGAATCGCATGAGAAAAATTCAAAGCAGAAAAAATATATATAGATAACCAGAGGAAGGATATTTATTTTGAGTTAGGTGATCATGTCGTTCTAAAAGTTTCTCCATGTAAAAGTTTGATGTGTTTTGGTAATAAGGGAAAGTTGAGTCTGAGGTTCATTGGACCTTATGAAATCTGGGAGAATATTGGATCAGTTGCGTACAGAGTGGATTTAACACCACATTTATCCTAGGTACACAATTTTTTTCATGTTTCAATGTTGAGAATGTATATGCTAGATCCATCTCATGTTTTGAGCCCAGAGGTAATTTAGTTGGAAGTGAGTCTCTCTAATGAAGAAAAACCAGTCCAGATTCTAGACTGTAGAGAGAAAGTGTTGAAGAATATGGTAATTCACCAGGTAATGCTTTGGTGGAAAAACCATATGGTTGAAGTGTAAACGTGGGAATATGAAAATGATATGATGGAAAAATTACCCCACTTGTTTTGATAACTGAATAAATGTTTCGAGGACACAATTTACGAAAGAGGGAAGGATAAAACATCCTATTTAAATGAATAATAATAGAGTTTTATGTTTATTAATATTTGGGAATTAAAAATTATTTTTACTTTAAAAGGGTTTCTATGTTCTATAGCGTACCTGAAACGCAACAACGTGTTTCTTTGAAATCTTATGTTGCACACTAATAATATAATATTATTATTTTAAATGGCAGTTAACTCCTAGCTATTGTATTGGCAGGAATGAACAAAACTAACTAAATATAATTATACATGTTTGTTAAATGTATTTTCATATATCCAATAAAAGTTAGAGGATTAAAATGTGAATGAATCTAATTTTAAGCATAATTTACATTAAAAGGCCGATTTACCACCTTTTAATGGCGAACCATCTTAAAATATAGTTTTTGTCACTTTAATACATCTAATGGACAAATAAAATTCTTATTTATAATGGGGACATCAAATATTACATTGGGTATTTTTTTGTATTTTTCTGATAAAGTTCATTTTTAATAAATAATGATAAATATTGTATTTTAATTCAAAAGTTCCTTTTAATATAATTAATTTTTCTTTATATGTTATCTTTTTATTTGGTTTTATAATGAAATTTAAATATATTTTTACCATTTAATCCAATGTGGGTTATTAGAATTAGTTTCACATTGAAATTGGACACAAACAAGTATCAATCTTTGGTTAGTTATTGTTTTTTTTTAATTTATGCCACTTCTATGTTTTGAATTAGTTAAAATAGACATCATTTTTGATTTAAAAATATAAAATATATCATACGCTAATGTTTTGTTATTTTTCTGAAAAACTTCAATTTTTTATAAATGGTGAAACCACTTAGTAGTAGTTAAAAAAATCGACCTTTTCATCTAAATGAAATTTTACCACTTTTGTGAAATTAATTTTGAAAATCCAACATACATGGTTGTTATTATTATTTAAATTGTGGTTCATTAAGATGAATATAATTTTTGGTGAATAGTATCTTTTGACTTATTTAATGCGGTTAAAGTAACATATGGTAATTGAAGGTTAAAACAATATTATAATAATTCAAAATTAACTTAACACATGTCCAAACCATTTTCGTTGTGTCATTTACGACCATGGGAATCATTGGGTCGGTTTTGGGACCCCATTGAGCCACTTTGGAGTGATAATGACAATTTAGATTACTTAATTTAAAGAAAAGGAAAAAATGACAAAAGCAAATATCTTTTAGTAAATTAATTTTTTTATGGTGTTATATAAATTATATTTTAGAATATAAATATTAGTTCGAAAGATAAAAAGAGTTAATACATCATGGTATTATTGTTATAATTTTTATACATAAAATTATTTAAATTATTTAAGACACAATAATGATGCAGTGTTTTCTCATTAATAAACCATTTAAATAAATAAGATTAAAATGATTAAAATATTATACAAAAATAGTCCAATTCCTATTGGATGATTTTATTTCGACCATGTTTCATTTTATCTTCTATTATAATTATTTTTGACCATTATAAACCGAATATCATTATATAATAAAATAATGTTTTCACAGTTTCCTAAAGAGCCCCTCCCCCCCTTATAAAAGGAGACCATTGCTAACCAATTCATCACACCAATAAAGCCTTTTGGAACATCCAAACTATTCCCAATTAATCTATCTACATCCCTATCCTCCTCCTATAAGCCTCACCATAGGCAGAAGGCACTTCAATAAGTCCTTTGGTTCAAACCAAAGGGAGTTACCCAAATTAATGGTAATAGTTTCTCTTAAATTTTTTTCTTTTATTTTACTTATCCAACCCCTAAAATATTTATATTCCTTTCTTTTGTATCAACATTTGTATCATAAATATACTAGTATGTTTTTATGTGATGTTTTCTAGCTACACATACACACACTCCCATCTAATTTATGATGAATTTAATGTTTATGTGGTTGGAAAACTAACGCCTCACAAAACGATGATTGTTCAAATATCTCTAACCGCCTCTCATGGTGGACATTATGATTGGACTGTATTTATATATGATATATATTATGTCTATGTTTTCTTTATTCTTTTGTATTTTTCATTTATAGCATGCCTTTATGTTTTCCATTATGGGTAAACGTGAAAATCTCATTAGAGGAAGTGCGAACTACCACCCCCTCAAAATGATATGACTCGTTCATGTCGTACGTGGAACTTATAAAGGATAGAGTTAATAATATTATATAGGATATTATATATGATATTATACTGGATTTATAATATACCTATGTATCATGATGTTTTAATTACATTAAAATGTGAAATAGAAATGAAAGTAGCATTAATGTGCACGTACGACATACCGTCTCCATGAACGGTGCATTTCCTTTCATACCTACAAATGTTATGTAATAATATAAATCATATATATACTAGATATATATGATATATATGATATCTAAATCATGATTATCATTCTGGAGATAAGGGATATTTGACTACATTTACTACATGTAATTATAAGAAGTCCATTTTTGACTCAAGTGCCAAATATCGTCAAAACGAACAAAAAAATGAACGTTATTAAATTGAATGATAACATAATGTTTATAACTTGGTAATAAGTGATATAAATGGAATAATAAACCCGAATAAGGTTCTTAAAAAAGTAGATATTAAAATTATTTTATTATTTAGGAGACTAAAGAACGATCGAGTCAAGTCAGACACGAGGTAAGGGACATCGTCTCAATCTCCTTTCATTGAGGAATATTTTGTTTTAATACATGAATTTATATTATATGTTGTATAAACACCCTTGAATTATCAAATGGAATATTTTTCTACGAATAATTTTACTAAATGAATAAAATGAATGTTTCTTTTAACGTAAGTGGTGATAACGACCATTTCTGCCGCCGTGAGTATTATTTGATCTTCGACATCCTCAACAAGCCGTAATGTTTTTAAAAGAAAATAAATACCATATACTCTATTATGTATTTTGGTATTGAAAATGGTTTTTATAATGGATTTTTTATGTCAATATATTTAAGTGATATATTGTGATTGAAATTTGGAATTTTTTTCTTTCCTTTATATTTGTTTTATGTCTTATGATTTTATATAAGGTACTTGGACATTTGACGGGTGGTTACGTGATAAACCAAATGACGGGTGGTTTCATGAATTCCAGTATGGTTGGTTATGTTATAACCTCCAATTCATTGGGTATGGAAGTTGTCCGTATGTATATTCAATTTAGTGATATGTGTGGAAGTCTACCATATGGTTATTCCATTTATGTATGTTTATGTCCCATGTTACCTTTATATGTTATGTGTTATTTGTATTGGTTTTATTTTAATCTTTTGGTTAAAAAAGGGTAAGTAATGATCTTCTATTCAGTGAAGTGTATTCACTACTTCATTAAGGTGAAATGTATTAATTATGATATGTATTCATGGTTTACCTGTTGTTTTGAAAAACTAACAATTTTCCTTCTTTATATATCCCTTATTGAGGTTTTTATGCTCATCTCATGTTTTTGATGTGTTTTTTACATTACATAAAATGGAATAGGGTCAATTATGGGATCAAGGAAAAGTCATTCTCTCTTAAACATGGAATTAGACATGACTCTTTTTTTCAAGAGATTTTATTTTGTGAATAAAATGGAAATTGAGTAGAGGTTTCTACTGTGTATTTTTCAGATGTAATATTTTGAAATGTAATAGTTTTGTCCTAATTCTTTAAAAATTTAAACCTAAAAATATCCTCACTATGAATTATTCATTTAATTAAAATTAATGTAATTTTTTAAGTCCGGGTCCTTATATATATTTTTTAAGATCCCTTTCCTAAATTTTAGGAATTAATTTCATCATAATATAATTGAAGAAAAAAATATACACTTGACAAATATAGTTCCTTCCTTTTTCTAATTTCTACCACAAACTCATTGTTCACTCTAAAATATAATATAACATAATTTGTTTTTCTATTTATCCTATTCGTATAGGTTTCCAAAAATATGAATTTATAATTCACCAATAAGACCCTTTAAAAAAAGAAACTACAATATACAATATAGCGACTTCGTGTAGTCTAGTGGTAGGAGATAAATCACAATCACACTATGGTGTCAGTTTGATTCTCACAGCTTAGTCTGACGTGATAGGTTTTCACAAGGTCTGTGTGTTTTCCTTTTTATAAAAATCCAAATATAACCTTAACAATAGTATCCAATTTCAAACATAATCCATTCCATCCTTTAGACTTATCCAAAATACTTCTATCCAAACTCACAATACAATATTTATAAGGAAGTTAAACACAATGAAGATTCATTTTCCTACATAATAACATGTGAAAACATTCATCGTGTTTTATTTTAAAACATGATAACACACTAAATTACCATAAAACCATATTGATTACATTCATGCTCACTTATCCTTTGTATAATACTAGATATATTCCTTATATCCAAAAATTATGAATATTCCAACAATGAGGAAATAAACATGCTATTAATCTGTTTCAAGGAAATTAGGATTATCCAATATAATTTATCCAAATTGACCATCTATTATTCCAAAATCACTACCACATTACCTGGACCATATTAAGGATTACATATCCTTCAACCATGTATTTTTCCAAAAAACTGTATCTTACTATTAAGTCACTTTTCATAGAACCATATAATCTCAAATCCTTAATAAAATAGTATTTTAGTAAAATCCTTATTTGTCTCCATAATTCATATATCCAGTATATTGTTGATACAAAACTCAAATGAAATAATTCTATAATAACAACATAAAAACAGAAGTCATTCATCTTCATCTGAGGTAGTATCATAACATGATTATTATCCAACATCATCATTTAAGGTACACTCTAATGATTGGTACATTGATTCGCGTAGTGTCCCAAAACCTTGCAGATGCAGCATTGTACTTTTGAAACTTTCTCCCCCCTTGAAATCACATACTTGGTGTCATTTTTTCCACACTTATAAAAAATCCCATTCCCTTCAAGAAAGTACTGGGGTGTTTCTTCCCTCATTTACTGTAGGATGGATATTCAACATTTCCATTCTTCCCCCATTTCCCATTCCTTCCACTGGGGACCATTTATAAAAAATGGCATAAATTAGATTAGTTTATGAATCTAAATACATAATTCCAAACATGTAAAACACTTAACATAAATTAAAATGTTTATGGATATTATCCATAATCAAAAAAATGTTTTCTTTGAGGATGTATTAACTCATAAAATTTTCATAATGGCTTGTAATGAAAATGATAATTACCCTAAGCATATCCACCAGGAGTGACGTAACCAATAGTGAAACAAAGCCTATTGTTGTGCACTTGTTCCCATTCGAGTATAACTCAAAGAAGTGTTTTCGGGATTTAATCCTAGGTACATATGTGCCAAAGTTTCTTTTATCTACTCGTATTCCAACAGGGATGTATTGTTTGGAAATCTCACAAGATCTCTAAAAATACAAATTTATTTGAAGTTCTTTTATACTAATTCTCAAAGATTGTCTTAGGGATATGTTTTTAAATTATAGTTTACATTAATCTTGTATCAAAGGTTTATACTAAACTTCCTTTAATACCAACTATAACGCCCCAACCCCAGAAGCCCAGAGTCGGTGCTTTATTATGTATCATTGGCATGATCACAAAAGATCTTGTCTCGAATGACTGATTAGTTTAGTAGCCTTGTATGTACTACATACATTCATAATGTTTTCATTAAATCATAAAATGGAAAACTAAAACAACATTTTCTCCATACACAACACTGAGATCCTATAGATTATCACTACAGGTCAGTCATAATATACTTCTTCGCATCCAGGGTAAAATAAAACATATAATGAGGAGAGCTCAGATGATCAGTATGGATAAAAATATAGTGGAAACATTCATAAACAAGCATAAACATTTATGTCAATGTATAAGACTAAAAAAATCTAGTTAAACTTGAACTTCATCATAATATGGAAAAGATAAAATCAATTAATTCGATTTACTTATTCACATGGATATTATACTAGTCAAATAATCCCATGCAATATCAACAGCAACTTCCATAATGATGGAATGCATAATGCCAGACATTCATAACCATGTAGTCAAGGCCTTGTTCCAAGACTACAAATAAGAATTTTCCATGGCCTTGTTCCATGACAGAAGTTTGTCTCATGAGAGCTACCGATGCATCAAGGAGCTATAACGGCCTCCACTTGTCACTTATTATGTCCAATCCATTCCTCCTGTGAAAAGGATTAATCATAACTTAATCATTCTTATTAAAACTAGTATATGAAATGTCAAGACATTATCCCTAAACCATTAATGGAATAAAAATAATACATCCACAATCAAACATATCACAAAACATTCAATAAAATATGTAATTTTTGTATCATAATAAATCAACTTCAAGTAAGATTAAAATCTATCAAAGGATATTGATATAGATGAATTTTTTTTGAAAAACTCTTTGAGAGAAATATCCATTTTTCATAAAAACATTTAAAAGTAACACAATTTATAAAGGAAGACAATTAAAGTCATTTTTGAATCAAATTGTCTTATACCACTTTGAAACATTTGAAAGGAATTAACATTTTAAAAACATTCATGTCCATACAAATAAATCCATAAAACCAATTTTGAAAACATGGAAATTAATGATAATAATTTAGAAGAAGAAATATTTAAAACAATTAAAATGATGTTTTAGTAAAAAATTTCCTTAAAAATAATCCCTTTGAAAACTATTTTCTGAAACATGGACATTGATAATAAATATGTCCTAGTAGATACTTACTTAAAAACAACGTGGGATAATAGAGAGATTGTGAAATTAACCATTACCTTGTAATTTTCCTTGGTTGAGGGTAGGTTAGACTCATTTATAATGGTGAAATAATTGTTATTAATTTATAAAATAATCATATTAATTTGTATGATGTCATATATGATCTTTTAACATTGATGTATTAATAATATCTTAGTATTATCATTGTTCCAGGTGTTAACTGATTAATTTTCTTTTATATTCTTTGTTACGTAAGTAATATTTTGTATGTATAGGATGCATCGTATTCATATTAAGAATGTTATTAATTATTTAACTATTATTTTTAATCATCTAATGAAAATTATTCTTCAATGGATACGATGGGGAATGAATCTCATCATGTTCATCAAGATGGTAATCTGTACGTACACACGAGCAACAATATCATTCTTTTGATATTAATGTAATATATAATTGGGTGTTATATCATATATAAAGAATCATTATCTTTTTATATTTATTATTTACATTAATTACACATCATTATTATAACCATCCATATAATAATGTGTTGAATAACAATTACTCCATGACGTGGAGACGGTAAGTCATACGTACGCACGTATGGTGAAATTTCATTAAAAGGATGGATATAATAATGAATATGGTTGTACTATATTTTTAATAACATAATAGTTTATATAGGATAGTGGAGTTATTATTTTACAATGGAAAAAAATTGAAAGAGGAAGTGGAAGAATAAAGGAACCTGAAAGAGGTGATGAAATATTTACCTCTTCTCCGGGTTCTTCAATTTGATTTGATCAAAAGGGAACCATTGGTTGTATTTATGACTAATGAAAGCCTCTATAGTGAAGGGATGACATTTGAGAGGGTATTTGGGCAGGGTTTGGCCGAGCCAAATGGAATTTAAGGAGTAAATTATAGAGAAAGCGGGAGTGAACTTTTATTAGAGGGGTGAGAGGGACCTTTTGAAAAGATATAAATATTATTTTATAACAATATCATTTTTGGTTTCTAATGGCTAAAAAATTATTTATTTAAAGAAATGGTGAGGATAGGTCGAAAACCACCCAAAAATTTGGTTTTAGACAGTTTTGGGTAACTATATTAACTTTATCTTTTATATTTAACTCTTAGTTATATAGTTTTACATTTACCATGTCTCATTAAATTTTTATATTATATGGTTGATAAACATAATGTAAACTTCCAAGTGAACCTCAAGTGGTAAACTAATGATATATATAATATTATTTACGACCTTTGGATGAACATTATATTTTTAGGAATATAACATCAATTAATAATATAATATTTGTTTTAAGAACTATTTTATGTCAATTTTGACACTATTTGGTCTTTTGTTTTCGCTAAATTCATAACTATATTATTACTTCGAAAAAAATTCATCGAACTGACACTAACATGTCATATTAACTTAGAATGTTAGTGTAGTTTATAAAAGGTCTCAAATTACATTTATTTGAATATTTATAATTTCTATTGTTTTAATCTTTTATTAATAAGTTAATTACTGCAACATCATTGTGTCATAAATAAATTTAATTTCTTAATGTCTAAAAAATATAAATAAAATACCATTATATAGGAAATAGTTTTAGATTTCTAATGAATATTTATAGTTGAATTTATCTTATATATAACCCTATATTAAAATGTTTTAGTTATTAAAAATTGATTTTAATTCTTTTAAATCTTCTTTAAAAAAAATAAATGTCCAAATCTAATCCATGTGGACCAAAGATGTTCATATATTATTCCAAATGTTGTTTTTTTGTCGAATATTACTTATCCAATAGAATAAAGACTGCTGTTTGGATAATAATAATAACATTTTTATCTTTAATTAACCGATTTACTTTTAACCGTGGTAAATAAATGGGTAATGTTACTATTCACCAAAAATTGAAATTTTTTAGAAAAATACAAAAAATAAACTCTAAGAAAATTCTGTTATTCTGAGTTCAAAAATAAATTCTATTTTACTAAATTAAAATCATATAATTTGAATTATGTAATTTAAAATTTATTTTTGTCGTAAAAACCAAAAAGCGTGTTTTTAAGAAATAATAACTAATAAAAGATTGATACTTGTTTATTTTCAATTTAAAAGTGAAATTGATTCCAATGAATAAAATTGGATTAAATGGTAAAAACATAATCCATTTATAGTTCCAAACCATTATAATGTATAATTTAACACTGCACATTATTTTGATAAAAAAATATCTTTTCTTTTAAAAAATAGAATTTTCCACTATTCACCCAATTGTGAAATTTATCAGAAAAACAACAAAAATTTATTGAAAATAAATTCCTATTTCCTGATTCTAAAGATAATGATTGTTTTTTCAAATTGATTATATAAAAGTTTCAAAAATTCTATTTAATAAGGGTTCTCCCTTAAAAGGCGGTAAAATTTCAGTTAAAAAAATACTACTTTTATTTGAAAAAAATTAATTTTTTTTTCATTATTTCGGTGAAACTCATAATATGGATTTTAAAATTATAATTATTATTTAATGTTAAAAATTTAGTTAATACTATTCAAAAACTCTTTTTAATGGCTAGTTTGGTAAGTTGTGGTGGACTTGAACTCGGTGTTGTACGTAGTGCAAGTTAA
This sequence comes from Viscum album, assembly GCA_963277665.1. NCBI lineage: Eukaryota > Viridiplantae > Streptophyta > Magnoliopsida > Santalales > Viscaceae > Viscum > Viscum album. Next base: position 857,239,227 of record OY728152.1, on the reverse strand, counting down.
TGAATTGCTTTGAACAAATAATGTACTATGAAATATTGGGGTGTTACAAGGACCACATTATGGAGGTGGTGAGCCATAATCCACCAGTGATTCCTCTGGTGTCTCCACTAATTGAACCACATATTATCCATAATTTTGGGGATTATTTATAGTTTTTAGTGGAGTTTCTATTTCATATGAAGACTATCTAGGTATCTATATGACCTTCCCTTACTATGGGATCATTACTGAGTGGATTCCAATTGATCTATTCTCATAAATTTTTATGGGATTGTGGTCCCTAGGATGGAGAGTTATTTCTTTGTATGGTCATATAAAAATTTTAAAACCTTTAGAATCATCTATAGAAGATATTTATGCTAACTTAAAATATTCTTTGAGGATCTACAAATAATTTGATCGACATTATGAACATGTAGGTTAATATTAAGAAGAGATTTGGAGGTATTTTTATCATATTTTTTTGACTATTATATTTTTAATTCCCTGATGGATGTTTGTTACTTGGTTTTCATTATACTATAGTTGGGTTATATTTCCCTTATTCACAATTACCCTCATTTTACATAGCATCAACACATTTCACTTATCTATACTAAAAATGTGACAACCAAGAAAAAAAGATTCTAATATGGGATTTGGAATCCCAATTGATCTCATGTAAAATAATTAGTTTGAGTAGAAAATATCATATAGTAAACTAGGTTATTATCATCGAGTGGATCTTGAGGGATGTTATTGGATTGGTCCGTGGCACAGTTAGAACCATTACAGATTAGTTGTTTGACTAGTAGCCAACATTGAAGCATTGATATAGCATGCAAGAGCAGCAGTAGATATGTGACATCTGTTAATAGATACATTGGTTTTAACTAGGGTGTGAAGCCTAGTCATAAGAAGATCATATTTTCAAGATACCCCATGTTGTTCAATGATTGTGAAATATTTGGGAATCATTATCAATTTTGGAAGGACAATCTCACATGTATATAGTGGGAGAGGATCTATATCAAAAATACCTATGACAGTGATCTCAGGATCATGTCACCAATATGGTATCTAGAGGACTACTGATCAAATTGGTATAGTATGAAGAAAAGGTTTTTTTAACCATTCGTTAGATACACAACATCACTAGATTGGATCCACTCAAGGTAGTCAGGTTGCATCACATTGTTCTGGAACATGAAAGATGTATTAAATGAATCCTATACATGAGGAGAATGGTGTTAGACCATATTATATTTGACATAATATTATAGAATAAGATTCTATTTTTTTATTTTATTTGAAATATGTGCTTCACATTCATTCCAATCTATGGAAATTTTGGAAATCCTTGAATCTGGTATTCAATTCATCTATGGTGTTATGACACTGGATAATCGTTTGGGGATATTTTTGGATAATGTTTTCCAATTTATACAGTTTCTCTTGATATAGTAGTCTATTGGTTCGTTTGGGGCATTTGAATCCTTGGTTTGTTGGACTTTGATGTCATTCTTGGCATCGTTTGGTTGCTCCGCTACAACACATATGTTGATTTTTATCTCTATAATTGATAATTCAAATCTCTATCGGGGGGTATATTTAATTTCCAGGTCTATTGATATGTACATTAATTTAAAAATAGACCATATATTCTTATGAAAAAAGGAGTGGCCATACATATTTCAAGCCAAAATATAGAAGAATAGTGATTACTTCATACCGAATTATCTCTTAAACTCGACAATTTTAAGGATGTTTTCCCCCAATTATTTTTCTATAATACCATTGGAGGTAGAGTTATAATTTACCCTCAATATAGATCCTATATTTTTATTCGTATATGTTCCACTATATCTGATATCTTATACTATGTTATTGGAGCACATAAATTAGCTATAGGATTTAGATTTCAAGGTTTGTATGTGTCTCAGTACTTCTCCTTAGTGTTTTCTGATCCTCTTATACAGGAAGGTAGATATAACATTCCTGAATTAGGTTGATTAATTCATCTTGATTCACCTTAATGTCATGAAATTGTATCCGTCACCTTATATATATTGTCTCTTTATCATGATCAAAGGAGTGAGGGTATTCTCGATGATCAATTATAGATCAGGTTTTCACCATGTGCATGTTATTACAAAAGGCAAACCACAACAATAATTCCATAGTCGATTTAGTTTATATCAGTTTCTTGAAATTCCATTCAGTCTCATGATTTATCCTAATTTTTTTATAACTTTTATTCTTATGGTCTTATGTTCCTATGTTGATTAATTCATGGTGATCTTAAATGATGATATATTAAAGTATTCTCAAACATTATGTGACTATGCCACACAACTAGAGATCATTCTGAATACACTAAGTTATCATCATATGTATGTTGAGAATATTATGTTCCACTTATGGATCGAAATGGTTTACTTCATGGGTCATATAATCTTTTTATAAGGGTAATGTCTGACCCAAATGAGGTTAGTGTTGTAGTTATGTGAGTGTATCCAATGAACATGCTGATATAAATTCTTTTTTGGCTGTATGATGATTATTATATGTATTTCATACATTACTTATCACACATAGAGTAACCTATTATTGGACTGACTATGAAGGGTGTGCATTTTATAAATTTTTTATTTTGATAGATATCCTTTTCAGATTATAATGGTTGGATAACTTTAATACCTATTCATACTCTTCTAGAACCATGATGTTGCTATGCATTGTGTTGCAATGTATCTATTATCATTCTGGGAGGAGTTGTGATGTAGGACGATTGAGTTAGTCTATATGGGTCCAAGAAGATGAAGCCTCATAAAAGTAATCTCCCAACAAATGATATTAAGTGGTTACTTATATCCACACATATAATTGTTTGATGAATTACATATTGGTCAATTTTTTTATTGTTAACAGACCAAAAATATATACATATGTATTGTTACACACCATGACATGAATCTCAAAAAACTAATGTGTGTTGAATACCTACAGTCTCATTACAACAAGATTGTCGACACAATCATAAATGTGAATGTCATCCCTGACTCTCAAAGCATGAGGGCTCATACATAATAATTGTAAGTTTTACATATCAAGTAAAAACATAAAAGATATATTTTCATAGATGCACATAATGGTTTGAGACCATAATTGATAGAATTTATTTAAATCACTATTTGTGACATCGTATATTTTGGAGATATTTAGGATGGATATGTTTTCATACCATAATGGATTTGTATAACGAGAGGGAATTTCTGGTTAGGACCCACCACCTGAATGATCTATTGATGGAGAAGTCTTAGTACATAAACAAAGGTATATCAGGGTTCCTATAGATATGAGATATGAGCTGGTCTATGATTCAAAATCAACATAGTGGGTAGTGAACATAGGTATATCCAAACCATGTCATGATATGTTCCATTAATATTGGAGGTCAGGGATGAAACCTAATATTTCTGTTTTTATCACTAGGTGTTCCACCTACCAATATGTGAATGGAGAGAACCAATGGTGTTCTTCCGTGTTACAACTATTACTGGTATCATAATGGAAATGGGGTGATGTTTTATAAAATTTTATTATTGTGTTATCGAGGTCACATTATTGTAGTGATGGTGGTTGGGAAGGAATAGATCTAATGACAATGGAATTCCACTTCCTTCATATCTTCGGGACATTAACATTTGATATGTTCTGAAGATAACATTTCTATGAGATTATCAATCAACTCTTGGACCCTCTTTCTATAATTTCAGAAAGTATTGGTCCTTTCACAAAAATGTAATTGATTTGGATACCTAGAGAACTATGTATGCAAGTGATTATGAGATCAACCTTTGACCCTTAGACCTATGGATAGTCAAAATGAAGTATACAGGTAATAGTATAAATTATCGAAGAATTTTTCCTAACTATTTGTGTTTCATGGGAGAATTATATAACTCCCTTTGAGTTTTCCTACAATAAAAGTTTTCAAAAGAGGATTTATAAGGCTTTTTAGTAGGACCTATACATTTGAGGCATAATTAATATTGTGTAGGTAAGAGGTAAGAGAGGTAGTTCTTCTAGGTCACTATATCTTTTATGAGACTGTAGAGTAGGCATAGTTTATTAGAAATAATACGTATATTGCTCAGTCTAGAAATAATTTGTATGGTGATATGTAATGAACCAAAAATTCATTAATGAAAATTCATGTTGGCATATTTAAATGTCTTTCTATGGTTACATAAAAAATATTCACTTATTTGTTTCTATGTTTTAGATTTTAAATTTCCGTTATGAATTGTGATTGTTACTAATATAGTCATTGATCAATGATCACTTGGTTAGTTTTTATGTAGGGATATAACAAATCCAATTTACTCTAGAAAAGGAAAAGATAGCCCCATCTAGCAGAATTAACTGATACAAAGACCATTTATCGGAGATCATAATGGCGGTTGTGTCATTGGGATTCGATCTTGGCCAAGCCCCTGCCGAGACTCAACATTTTATTCTCGAATGGAACCACATATGGTAGAAGTGGAAGTTGATTGAGATTATCACCTGAGCAATGTTATTCAAGCCACCCCAAATGTATATCACCATCACACACCATAATATTCAGATGTAGGATGGTATTTTAAGGGGTAATGTATGAAGACCCTAGTACAATGTTTTTGTACATTACTCTTATATAAAAATTATACATTCATTTAATTATTATCACTTTGTAAATTGTTCATAAAGCACAAATAGTTCTTTTTGTTAATATTCAAACTATGAAATATATATTGATGAATTAATGGATTTTTGAATTAAATAATATTTTAATAAATTATTATTACATTTATAAAATAAATTTTTATTATATATAAATTATCTTATTATTTTATGAATGCAATTGTAATTTTTATTAAGGTTTGAATTGTGTTTTTGACAAACCCCACTAATTTTCAATATATGTTGGGTTTTATTTTAAAAGTAAAAATCCAAATATTAAGGCAATTATATATATGAAATTAATTTTATTTTTTTAATCAATATGACTGATTTATCAAACGTTTAATATTTCATACTTTTTTGAGACAATTCAATTTTTGGGTAAAAATTAAATATTGTTTAAACATATAATGTGTTTTATGTCATAATAATGACTGAATAGTGATGTAATAAATTACAATAAACATTATTAGAAGACAATATATTTTATTAAATTAAAATAATGTGATTTTTGGTTTGTTTTATTTATTTTATAATGATCATATTGACCCTTCAAGTATTATAAAAAATTTTCCATTTTTAAATTTTTTCCCTTGAGAGTGTGACTCACCTCCACCTAAGTAACCCAATAATTTTAATATGTTCAACCACTGGCGATATAAAATATTTTATTCCTCTCACCATTGGAAAAAACCATGGGCAAACCCATGGACTGGATTGAGGTTTTCATTAGTTTAATGTGAGGTGTCCAAAACCTAAAGAGTAAATAATTCGTTCCCATTTCCAATATAAGCACACCCATGGTCCCACATCCTACTCACTAAATGCCCTTGGAGTTCGTCCATCCACTAATCTCATCTCTCTAGAATCCTCCCACGACACTCCATGCTCCAAGAAATCCTCTCTCATGCCCCTCCCAAGCCTTTGGCTTCACACTTCCACGTATGGGATTCCATCATTTCCATTTTTATCCAAGATTCTTAATATTGTTGTTATATTTTATTTTAATTTATAAAAGTTGGAGTATTATGTTACACCTCCCCTATACTATCATATTTATGTTTTAATGATGAGATACCCCTTTAACTCTAATCTATTTGTTCCATGTATTCCCGTTACCATGCCGAAATTCCATAAGAAGTTTCTCTCTCCTCATTTACATTCAAATAATTCTTTTGTATCACTAATCTAAATTCCATTACTATTGTTGGGAGATGTATCCATATGGCCCCATTACATTAAATTTCTTGTAAATAGGATCAGAACCTATTTTCTCTCTCATCAACCATTTTTATGAGTTCTTATGTCACGCAGTCACGCTGCCAAATTGCACTATGATTTTCCAAGAAAAAGTCATTGTGTAGTGAATAAAATGAAGAATTCTCTATTAATGGTATTCACCATTATGATAATTTAAATAGTATTTATAGTGTTTCATGAATAAATTCCACACTCCCTTTTCGTGGAATAAATTATTTTGTTTATTGAAGACATGTTTTATGATCCATGTGGCACACTTGTTCTTGAAATGAAATGATTGTGAAGGGTGTGCCTTGATGGAGCTCCAATACATTGGGAAACGTATTGTATCATGATACATCATGTGAAATAAGTGTTTACTCATGCTAATTCATGTCGAAATAGGGTTTACTCATGCTTCATGTGCAAGGAGTATTTACTCATCCTCCATGTGCAATGTGCCTTGGATCATGCTAATTTCATTTTGAGTGTTGTTTTCACATTTCCATGTAATTATTATCATGGTTAATAATGATTTTATGTTAATGGTACTCTTTTGGTCCATTGAAATACCTATTTTTTATCATCTATTGTATTCCTCATGTTATTCAATGTTTATTATTTTATAGGGCTTTATATATCACACTTTTCTTATGCCTGCCCTCAGGTTATCCCATGCAATGCTATGTGCGAGAGAATGTAGTGGTCATGTAAAGGATGTATTCAATAAAGATATTGTGTTTCATATTTTATGTTTTTATATAATATTCCTAATCACGAATGACACTATACCTCTCGATCATTAATTTTGTATTAGGTGAAGTGTTTATTTAATAAATCGTGTTTAATTGAGAAATAATAGAAGGGTTGTTATAGTTTTTAATAGAGGATATGTTTACTTATTTTTGGGATTAGGATTAGAAAATCCTAGTGAAACCTCAGAGTCTAGACAAAGTGAAAAAAATACATCCCTACGTATTGGTGAGTATGGAGTAAGTGGTTTATCAAGACAGTACATATCTATCTGGATATAGGTAGGTAGAGGCAGCTATAACATAGATGTATCTAGGAGTGAAAACTCCAACATGGATTTTCATGCTTGACCTGGGGTATCCTGGTACGTGACATTGTGCCTTGATGCACTATTGTTTTCGACACTCTCGAGGGATATTATTTCATAAATTTACAAGCTTAGTATGAACCATTAATAAGGGAATAAAAAATTCCCCTAAGATTATGTGTTGAAAAGTAGATCATGGATAACATAGACTGAAGCTTATAGATTCATATGTAAAGGAAATAAAAGTAATTTATAAGGCATCAATTTTTTATTTGGTTTACCCTTTATGTGTTACTCCTAAAATTTAATTCATTAAAGAATTATAAATCATTAGACTCCATGTAGTTTAATATCACAATTTTATAATATCTAGAGGGTAACTCAAAATTTTACATGTTTCAATATTAGGGTAAATGATATTTTCATGATGGAAGGGGAAGAACCTAATAAAACTCTCTTGTCCCTTATTAAGGACTAAATAGATATAATTATAGCAAAGTCAAGATCGCATTAAATTGAAACCTTTTACAATGTCCAAATTTAATTCAAGGTGATCTATGACTTATCAAACACCTCATGGATACCATGGAATCATCAATGATCATGTCACGCCTAGGATCATATATTAAGATCCCAACTCTCCCACCTTTCCTGATTAGGGAGGCATCATCAGGGTATTTTCAAATATTTAACCCTATCCAGAGATTATGATGCACTATTTGATATTAGAGTATCAACTGATGTGGGAGACATTTGAGCATCCTTTATATATATTGTCTTGTCATCCAGTCTATTTAGAAACATTGAAATTATATTTGAAGAAACAAATTTCCACAATTTCAAATATAACTATGCCAGACTATTTTACAAGAAACCCGGTACATGGTGATTTATTTAAACTATATCTTAGAAAACAAATTCTAAAAAAAGTGCATCATATTTTCCAACAATACTATCCATGTTGCATGGACTACTACTGGACAAAGGAAGTGGAAGACTATGAACGTGCATTGAGGTGTTGTTTCTCTAAGTGGACCATCTCTCTCCATGACTGACGTGATAATGAGGGTTAGGGAATGCTTAATGTTTGTGGGTATGCAACCCTAATGTCATGATTAAAGTTTAGAGTTCGTTTTGTATGTAATAAAATTTCAAGGGCACAATATTTGTATGGGGGGAAGATTACAACGACCCCAAAATTCATAACTTAAAATTCCTCTTTGTGTATATAAATGTCTTCTTTTGGTTATGTAAAATGTATGCACTTATTTGGTTCTATGTTTTGGATTTTAATATACCGTTATGAATTGTGTCTTTGCAAATATAGTAATTGAACAGTGATAACATGGTTAGTATAAATATAGGTCTTTAACGTATCCAATTTACTCTGAAAAAGGAAGCGATAGCCTCATCCAGTAGACTTGACACATATGTAGCACATTTATTAGAGCTCAGAAATGATGTGGCGTCATTGTTCTTCGCTCTTGTCCATGCCTAGGCCGATCTTTGAAATGTTATGCTCAAACGGAACCACCTACGGGAGAAGTGCATGTTGATATAAATTACCACCTTAGAAATGTTATCTGACCCACCATAAGAGTTTGTCATCATGAAAAAACATACCCTTAAGTATTACGCTGGTTTTTAAGGGGTTATGTATCAAAAATCTATTACTAATATTATGTACATTAATCTTGTATAAAGAATATATATTCCTTTTATTATTGTCACTTTGAAAATAGTTTTTAAAGCACAAATATTATTTTTAGATAATATTCAAACAAATAAATCTATTTTGATGAATTAAGTGATTTTTGAATTTAATAATATTTTAATAAAGTATTATTATTATTTTTTAATAAATTTTTATTAAATATAAATGATTTTATAATTCTATGAATGCAATTATAATGTTTCTAAATGTTTGAATGATATTTTTTGTCAAACCCCATTATTTTTTATTAATATAATTTTTTATTTTAAAAGTAAAAAGTAACATGTTTAAAAAATTATTTAGATAAAATAAATATTATTTTTGGAATTAGGACGTCATAACTATCCAATGATGAATTTTTTATCATTTTCTAAGACAGTCGAATTTTTGGGTAAAATTTTAATTTCGTTTAAACAAATAATGGGTTTTACGGCAACATAATGACATAATAGTGATGAAATAAAATAATATAAAAATTATGTTCGTCCAATATAGGTTTTTTCATTAAAATATTGCGATTTTGGGTTTGTTTTATTTATTTTTAAATGATTATGTAGAACCTGCAAGGCTTATAAATCATTTTGTCATTTCAAATTGTTTTCCTTGAGATTTGACTCACCTCCAAATAAGGAGCCCTATTATTTTAAGATTTTCGTCCATTGGCCTTATAAATAATTGTTTTCCACTATCCATTTTCAAAAACCATTGGCCAAAAGCATTGGCATTTTTTTGGTTTTGATTATTTTAATGCGAGGTGTCCCAAATCTAAATACTAAAGAATTAGTTATCCTTTCCTATATAAACCCACCCAAGATCCCACTTCCTCTTCACTCAATGCACATGGAGTTCGTCCAACCTATTCCATACCATATATAGAATCCTACCAAGGCACCCCAAGCTCCAAATAAGCCTCTCATGCCCCTCCCAAGCCTTTTAGACCACACTACTAAGTTAGGGATTCCTTCCAATTTCTTTTGTATATGTTTCATAATTTTGTAATCCTCTTTTATTTTCAATTATAAAAGTTGGGTTATGATTTAGAACCTCCCCTAAACTATCCTCTTTATGTTTTAATGATAAAATAATAATTTCTATCTCATCGATTAATTCCATGTATACTCATTACCATGACAAAATTTCATATGAAATTTCACCCTCCTCATTTAAATTCACGTAAAACTTTTTTATTATGAATCTAAATTATACTATAATTGTTGGGAGCTGTATATGTATATGAACCATTTACTATAAATTTCATGTAAATATAATAAGACACTCCTTTATCCTTCATCATCATTTTTTTGGATTTCTTTATGTAACGACGTTACGCTACCAACATTGCACCACAATTTTCTAAGTCAAAGTAATTTTTTAGTAAATACCATGCCCATTTCTCTATAAAGGGTATTCAAATTTATGAACATTTACATATTGTTTAAAGTGTTTCATGTATGAATTCCAAACTCTTTTTTCTTGTAAATAATCATGATGTTTAATGAATCTATGCCTTTTGAACCATGTGGCACACAAATTCCTGAAATGAAATGATTATGAAGGGTGCGCCCTAATTGTACTCAAATGAATTGGGTAAAGTATAGTATCATGATATGTCAAGTGACCTGAGTGTTGACTCATTATAATTCATGTTCAGTGAAGGTTTAATCATGCATTATGTGAAATGAGGATTACTCATGCTCCATGTGAAATGTTCCTTGGCTCATGGTAATTCCATGTTTTGTGTTGTGACCACATATCCATGTTATGATTATCATGATTTATCATGCCTTTTGTTAAGGTTTCTCTTGTTCTCCATTGATATTCCAAATTTTTACCATTTATTGTATTCCTCATTTTATTCCATGTTTATTCACATAATGGGATTTATAGATCACCATTTTCTTAAGCATGTCCTCAGGTTATCCCATGCAATTCTATGAATGAGGGAATATAATGGTCATGTAAAGGATGTTTTCAATAAAGAAGTTGTGATTCATGTTTCATGTTCTAATGTAATGTTCATATTCCCCAAATATGCAAGTTCTCTTGATCATCCATGTTTTATCTTGTGAAGAGATTATGTAAAAGATCATGTTTAAGTGTGAAATAAAAGCAGGGTAGTTATATGATCCCTAATGAGGACCTCTAGAGTTGGAGGTTCGGGATTATCTTCTATTATGGGTTTCACCCATAGATGGTCATTGATCTGAAGATTATATTATCTACAGAAACTAACCTAATTCCATATATAAAATATAAACACTTTCTAGTTTAACTATCATAGTAACTTTAAAACAAATTTGAATTTAAATTACATAGCAGCGGAATATACAATATAGTTTAAAATAAAACAAACAAGCATAGTAGTTTTAACAATGAGGTTCAGTCTCAAGTTGAGACATAGTCCTCTCAAACAGTTTATATAAACATTGATCCACACCCTAGATTGGGGTTAAACATAGTACAAATAATTTATATGTCCTATGAACTCTACAATAGTTCTTCGTGGAAAAAAAACAATAGAACATAGGCTATCTAGGTCAAACATGACCTCTACCACTATCCACAATGGGATATAAGATTATATGGGAACGATTTAGTGGGGATTTATAAATCTTCCAGTTCAGGACATGAGACAGTGTGTGTCTTACAATACAAATCACACACACTGCTCAAAATGTAAATAAATGAAACACGATAGAGTTAAACAAATAGATATGTGTTTAGAATGATCTATGTGTTGTGAGTGAAGATCTGGACTCCATAGATTTATGTAGTTGATGATTTGAGTCATTTTAAAAGTTGTAAAGAAAACAGAGTGTCTTAGTTCTGTTCCTTCACTTCTAGTGTAGGTGTTCATCTCGAGTAAGAGATTATTCTTTGTAACACTTGATATTCTTCATTGAAACATCTTCTTGATTTTTAGGACTGTTCTTTGAGTTCTTCTCGTGTTCTTCTTTATGAATTTCATTTAGGTGTCACACAATTGCATGTTTATTCCTCTATTTTCTTCATTAGCATGATCATCCTTTAAACATTGAGCTCCAGCAATGTGAATGATTACATTTTTTCAGGTACGAGGTATAGTTACCTGACATGACAATAACCCTCATTAATTAATAGAATTTTCATTAAAAACATCAAATATTACCTTTGCAAAATAAACAAATAGAAATAATGTTTAGAGAAACAGTTACGGGTTTCCTTCGTTAGTTGTTAGTATCGGTGAGCTTGTATCGGTAGATCTTTTGTCGATAGCACCATCTATCTGTAGCACTTTTGTCCTGGTGGCATTCTTGTATCAGTAGAATGTTTAGTGGTTGTCGTCTGTCTATATCAGTAGACTTGTATCAGTAGCTTTCTGTCGGTATCTGTCTATATCATTAGTCTTTGGCTGTCTGTATCAGTGGACATTGTATTTGTATCGGTGGAATTCATATTTGTGTTTGTCTGTCTGTCTGTTTGTATTGGTAGCTTTTATTGGTAGATCTGTATCAGTCGACTTCTGCATATCGGTAGACTTATTCTATCGGTAGCTCAGGTGTAATGATATGTGTCTTCATACAGGTGACCTTATCCATATCGGCATACTTCTGTACCGGTGTACTTGGCATTAGCAGTAGCTATGTACCAATAGATTTATTCTATTAGTAGCTCTTCTTCTATCGGTAGTTGTTATGCAAATTAGTGGACTTATGCATTCCAGTGGGCTTATTCTATCAGTAGGTATATTTCAGTGACTTGAATACGAATATGTTCTATGCAAAACATATCAAGATTGAGTTATTAACATTTCTAAACAAGTGTAAACATAGATTACCATTGATTAACAAATTCCAATGATCATTTTGATATTTTATCAACATAATAATATTATTTCACAGGTATAACAAATAATTATTAAAACGATAAATATTAATTGGTATTTTCAAGGCATATTGAAACATAATTGAGTTTATCAAAACATGTTGGGTCAAAACTCACCCAATTTTTGATAATCACAACTTATGATATTATAATTCCAAAATAAGTAGTAATGTATCATTATAAAATAAAATGGTTTTTATTTCTCAGTGTGAGTAATGTCATTTTAAAATGTGAGATTATAAATGTATAAGAGGATATAGTATTAAATGAAAATTTATTAGAGGTAAAATAATGTAATTAATGTACCAAAGGATAGAAACAACTGTATCAGAGGTAGAATATATTATTCTCATTTTCCATATTTCTCACCCTTATATAAAGTATGCTATATTATGGTCGTATTTCTCATATTCCATATTTTACCCTTTATCCTCCCACATTTTTCCAGATCAGTTCTATTCTCCCCCTTTGTAGTTAGAAAAAAGAAATAAATAAAGATGAGGAATTTAATAGAAAGTATGAGTGAATGATGGGATTTATATTTTGGTAGAGGTAAAATACATAGAAATACTGAATTGAACCAATAAGAATACAAGTCATTCCTATCAAATGTCCGAGACACTATTCAATCTTTATCATCAACATGATATTTTCCATTGGGATCAGAAGAGAATTCAGTTTTTGTGGTTGCATGTGGAGGCTTAGGAACACCAGAGATGATCAATGGAGGCTGAGCTAATGATATAGTGTCTTTCTTATATGGTGTAGCTCACTGGTTGATCATAGGAGTGAGGCTTCGAATTTATTGAGTTGGAGACATCTAAGGAATGCAGGCATACTGAGAAGAGGCTAGCAGATATTGAGGTACAATTATTCGAGTACGGTTGACATGCAAAAATGACAGTAACAGATTCCTAATGTCCATTATGATCCATCCTCCTCTTTCCATAGCAAAAATGAAGTCATCCTTGTTCTATATAAACTTTCTAGAGTAGGATTCAACCCCCTCATCTTTCTGACTTGTTCTCTGAAAGCCTGACTGATTGGGGGCAGTTTCAGGTTTTCTAACAGAAGCTTGAAATGATTGTTCAACTGATTCTTAGTGTAGAACCTTTGGAAAAAGAAATACAATTTTTCTTTGATCTCTTTTTGAGAAGTACTGGCCTCTCTCATAAAATTATTAACAATTTTACCTATATCCCTAGTGGTAGTTACCACTTGGTTCAAAGCATCAGAGTCCACAGAGCCACTAGTAGAAGAGTGTCCAATCACTTCTCTCATCACAACTCGAAACTGATCAATATCAAATGAAGGAATGGTTGAACTGAGAGGTTAAATAGTAAAGGCTACTATTTCCTTAAAATTTTTAGTCATCCCACTTATAGGATTTTTCATAGGAATGTCATGAGTGATGACATGTTTTTCCATGGAAATCGTAAATCCCTCAAAAGATCATACCTTCTGTCCAACTACACATTTCACAAAAGACAAGTCTTTGTCTGCTTGAGATTTAGAGAACATATAAGACTCCATATAGATAATTTATTTCTATATAGATTCTACATACTTTGATAAGCATGAAATATGATTCTGGAAGGTCTTAACATCATCCAAAACACCAGAGACCGAATCATTCATCAATGTATGAATATAATATAATAAATAGGTTTGTATTATATTTATTTCTTCCAAAAAATTGGCCTGGAGATCATACATCAACTAGCTTAAATCAGATTTTCTTATTATGTGCCCAGGTAATGTTTCATAAAGGATATTATAAGAGAAAATAGGTATATTGATGGGTGTTTCATCTTTTGAATCATGGTAGTCCAACCCAAACACAACAAAACCATGGTCTTCAGCCTAGTCTTCATTCTCATGAGCAACTGAAATAGTACCATGTGTGGTAGGAATCTCCCCCCCAATATGTGCATTCTCCTATATATGTACATTAATAGAAGCCTGATCCAATAGGACTTCCTCATAAGAATCCTCCATAACCATCTCCATTTCTCCAACAACATGAGGCTCCTCAAGAATAGGTGAAGGTCTATCTACTTCCACAATTTCCTCAATAGTAATTGAAGAGTTCCAAATCAGTGGGCTAAGACTCAACCATGAAGAAGAAGATGCTTCAGTTTCATATTCTCTTTCTTCTTCATTCTCTGTGGAAACCTACTCATGATATGAACTAACTTAGTCTTCCTCATCGACATGGACTGTTTCATTGCTTACTCCAAACACTGTCTCCTTTCTAGATGATACAACTTCAGAAATTGGACTTGGAGGTAGGTTAGGATCCCTTCCATCAGCTTCATAGGTATCCTCCACATCAGTATCATCAATATATTGTGGTTCCTCTTCATCAGGTCCTATACCTAGATACCTCACATCCTTACTCATAGATGGATGGTCCATAGGATTAAACTTATCATAAAACTTCTCATCATCACAGACCCATTATCTTTTCCATGGATTCTGATTGACCTTTATATATTTACAGATACTTTTTGTAATAAAATGTTTTCCTTCATAACCACTATCTTATCCTGAGACATAGCCACACCTCTTACCTTGATCATCACAGAGATCAGATTGCAAGGAAAATAGAATTAATTTTTGACTTTGGCCTGGTCATATCATCAATTTGAATCCTTAACGGCCTACTCACATTTACATTAACACCATGTCTTAAAAAATGCAACAAATAAAAATCATTGGAATTTCTGATATGCAAAGTCCCCTCTTAGCGGACTTAGCACATGTTGGATGTACTTGAAAAGTAACCAGTTCTCTCCATAAATTTCTGTAGCAACTACATTTCTTGGTGTACCGTCTCCTATTAAATCATCCATGGCAGCCTCATACTCAAATATATAACTGATAAAAGGTATTGATTTAGAGAAATACCCAAAATCTCCTTCATGTGGAACATTTATACACTCATCCCACTCAACAAAAGAAAAACACATTTTCCTTCCATTCACTACTGATACCATCCTGTTCTCAACATCTGATTTCTCAAAACGAACAAACTCATAGAATTCTTTTACCAGCTTCGGATTATAAGGACCTTTTTTATTCGAGATGCACTCTACCCATTTATGATCATCCATCACCTCTAAAACAAAAGACATACGGGTCATTAACAATTCCGCACATAGATCTTTCTCAACTACAATATCCATTTGAACGAGATGTGGATTTATAGGTTTCTCCACTCCACTTACACCACTATACTCTCCTTTGAGTCTCTTAGCATTCATCTCATCATCCTTTTCACTCACTGATGGTCTCTTCACTCTTTCCATTATGCGAATCGTGAGGCTCAGGGTTTGAGGATTTAAGAGCTAAGGCTTGAAGGTAAAGGGTTTGAGGTGGATCGAGATGAGGTCAAGACTTATGTTTTATCATTTAGGAATCAAATAATAAATAAATTATAATAGGTAAAATATAACCGATATAGATTTTTGTGGCTAAAGATTCATAATTTAAAAACAGTGCAATCTTAATGGTGATACGTACCTATGAGTATTCCAAAAAGTGTGGTATATCGGCGAGGTTCATGCTAACAGTGAGGTTCCTAACAGTGTTGTTTCTATTGGTGAGGTTTGTAACGGTGAGGTTTCTAACGGTGAGGTTTCTAACAGTGAGGTTTCAAACAGTGAGGTTTCTAATGTTGTGGTTTCTAACGGTGAGGTTTCTAACTGTGAGGTTTCTAATGGCGAGGTTTCTAATGGTGAGGTTTCTAACATACAATGTCTATAATTCTTAACTCATGTCTAATGTTACTCAAACTATATGAACATAATGGTTTGGTCAATATGTCAGATAATTGATGTTCAGTACCTATAAATTCAAGAGTAATATCACCCTTTTGGTAATGATCTCTCATAAAGTGGTTCCTTACATCAATGTGCTTGGTCCTAGTGTGAGACAAGGGATTCATGGAGATGTTGATAGGACTAGTGTTATCTCAGTTTATAGACACATGTATAATCTAATATCTGTAGTCTAGTAAAGTCTGTTTCATCCAAAAAATTTGTGCCCAACAACTACCAGCAGCAATATATTCTTCTTCAGCAATAGACAATACAACCGTGATCTGATTTTTACTACACCATGTTACTAAGGACTTACCTGGAATATGACATGTTCCAGAAGTGTTGTTCCTATTTAACATGAAACCAGAAAAGTCAGCATCTGAATAACCTATTAAATCAAAGGATTGTCTTTTTGGATAAAATAATCTTATGTTTGTGGTATTTTTATGATATTTGAAATTTTTTTAACAGCAAACAAGTGTGACTCTTTTTGATTATATTGAAATCTTTCACAAATACACACACTAAACATAAAATCAGGTCAACTGGTAGTAAGGTAATGTAGACTATATATAATACCTCTGTAGTTGGTTTGATCGACTGTTTTTACAGGTTCATCGACATCAAACTTATAATTAGTAATCAATGGTGTATAACTTTCATTAATACTATCTATGCCAAAAAGTTTTAAAAGGTCCTTTGTATATTTATTTTTATTTAAAATAATACCATTTTCATTTTGAAAAACTAGAAATCCAAGAAAATATTTCTGTTCTCCCATTAATCTCATTTCAAATTCATTTTGCATACTCTATGAAAAATCAATACACAAAGTATTTATAGAAGATATAAAAATAATATCATCAACATAGATTTGTACTATAAAAACATCTTTGGAAATTTTTTTAGTAAAGAGAGCTGGATCAACAATCCCTTTATAAAATCCAATTGAAATAATAATTCTACTAATTCTAGCATACCAAGCTCACGGGGCTTGATTTAAACCATATAAATATTTAGAAAGCTTAAAAACTCGATATTGAAAATGATGATTAGTAAATCCATGTGGTTGTTCAACAAAAAAAATCTTCAATTATAAAACCATTTAGAAATTCACTTTTAAAATCTATTTGATATAACATGAAATTCATATGAGCATCATAGGAAAGTAGAATACTAATGGCTTCTAATAAAGCTACAGGTTCAATGTATTCCTCATATTCTATTCCTTCCTATTGATTATACCCTTGTGCAGCTAGCCTTGCTTTGATTCTAACTATATTTCCTAATTCATCAACATTATTTTTAAAAACCCATATAGTGCCTATGGTCAAAGTGTCCTTCGGTCTGTCGACTAATTCCCAGAAATTGATTCTTTCAAATTGATTTAACTCTTCTAACATAGCCATTACCCAAAATTCATCATTGAATGCATCATTGATATTTTTAGGTTCTAGCTGTGAATGAATGGCGTCATGTTCAACCTGATTTATTAGAGAATATCTAGTCTATATCCATCTATCAACATTACCAACAACAACATATAAAGGATGATTCTTTAGAATTCTTGTTGAAATAGTAAAGGTGGGACTAGAAATTTCAGGTTCTTTCATATGTTCGGGTTCACGAGGAACATATTCTGGAATATTTCCAGAACTGGTTGTCTTTACAACAGGATCACTGATTTTATCTTTAAGGTCCAGAATGAATAGATCTTCTTCAAGATTTTCTATAGAAGACTTAGCTTCATGCGGATCAATTTCATCAAATTTGATGTGAATAGATTCTTCCACACATTTGGTTCTTTTATTAACGTCTCGAAATGATTTAAAAGTTATAGAGTAACCTATAAAGATTACCTAATCACTTTTAGAAGAAACGTGTCAATAGTTTCCTTTGTATTAATAATAAAGACTTTTCAACCAAAAATGAGATGTAACTCACTTTAGGATTACTATTATTCCACAGTTCATAAGGGGTCTTCTTAAAAACAGGTCTAATAAAGACTCTATTTATAATAGAACAAGCTGTATACATAGCTTAAACCCAAAAATATACAGGTAAATCATATTCATTAAGTATAGTTCTTGCAATTTCAAGAAGGTTTATATTTCTTATTTCTACAATACCATTCTATTGAGGTGTCCTATGGGAAGAAAAGTTGAGACTATAGATATTTTGTGAGAAGTACGATTCAAACTCAAGATTTTATAACTCAAAACCATTGTCACTTCTCAAGGTCTAAATCTTATGTCCACATAGGTGTTCTACAGGCATGGAATATTCTATAAAATATGATCAAGATTCACTTTTGTGTGCTAGAAAATATACCAAAGTGTATCTAGAAATGTCATCTACTACGACATATACATAGTGCTTCCCATATAAACTAGAAACACTAGAAGTTCCAAAAAAACTCCATGTGAACCAACTCGAGAGGTTGTGAAGTTGAAAATTCTATGATTGATTTCAAAGAAACATTATGTTGTTTTCCTTTATCACAGGGAGTGAAATCTTTGTCAGCTGGGAATTTTAGTAGAGGTTAGTCTCTAATAAAGTTTTTCCTAGTCAGTTTTCTATGTTAATGTACATTGAAGTGTCCTAATATTCTGTACCATAGCTAGGATTCTATATGAAAAGAATTTAAACATTTATTATTCTTCTTAGCTAAAGAATTCAAATCTACAACATAAATATTTTTATTTCTTAATGCAGAAAATACAAAAACATTTTTATAATTAACAAAATTACAAGAATCATTTCCAAATTTAAAATTTAAACCATCATCACACAACTGAGAAATGCTTAACAGGTTATATTTTAATCCATCAACAAATAATACTTTAGAAATCAAAACTGAATCAGTGTTAACAATCTAGCCTAAGCTGATAATTTTTCTTTTTAAATTATCACCAATGGTGACATGCCCTCTATCAACTTTGATTAAACATTTAAAACATGAGTAATCCCAAGTCATAAGACTTTAACATCCAGTGTCCATGTACCATATCTTCTTGCGAGAACTCTTTAAGAAAGTCTCCTACAAAATAGGATTAAACAGAAAATGATTATGATACCTAGATATTCATTGGTCCAGATAGGTTAGCAAGTAAGACTTTTGATACCCAGATTTGTCTAATGGGTTTCATATAATCAGCTGATTCAAATGATTTTGAAAGATAAAAATTGTTGGATCTATAACCATGTGAATATCTAGTTGAGGCATAATAATTTCCAAAATGGGATCTAGCAGTATACTGTCCAGCTTTAGAAATAAATCTATTCATATCAAGCAGTCTCTGTCTAGGATGATATCCTTAACCAGTAGTATACTTTGGTGCAAATTTTTTTCCAAAAATTTTAGTTAAATTATTCATTAAATTTGTGAACTTCTCTAAATATATTCTATTTTTCTCATTGTAGAATTTAATTTGAGTATTTTCCTTTAAATGTTGAGAATTAGTTTCCTTTTATACTTTTAATGTAGATTGTACAGTGCTAGTTAAAGGATGCTATTTCTTTATTGACTTGTACTTATCTTTTAGCTCATTTCAGGTTTCTTCTAGCATATTATAGTATTCAAATAAATCATCACTATACATGTTTTCAGAATCAGAATCATCTCCAGAGTAATAAGAATTTAATCTAGGATCATTCAATGATACCTTACATGTGTTTTTCATGAAACACATATTTGATTTTTGAGATTTTTCATCCTAAGTGGAGTAAAAATCACCTGAACTATATATGAATCACTCTAGGTTGCTTTCATTGGTTTCTTAGATTTTTTGTCCTTATACTCAGATTTCTTCTTGTATTTTAACTTCTAACAGTCTGCTCTCACATGTCCTTTCCTTTTGGATTCATAACACACTATCTTAACACATTTATTATCTTTCTTCCAATCTTTCTTACGCTAGCCTTTATTTTCTTACTTTCCCTTGTAATTGGGTTTTCTGAAAAACTTCTTATTTCTATATAACATCATAAATCATCTGTATATCTGAGTCATTTCATCATATCTATCTAATGCACTTTCATCACATATTGAGCTATCACTTTCACTTTGAATTTTTTCCTTTGTTCTAGTTTTATGAAGTTGAGGTATTGAAGGAAATTTATTTCCATCATGGTTCATCATCTTCTTCCTTCTTTACCTGGAGTTCTTCTTCATAAATCATTAACATACCAATCATCTCATTAACAGGAACTGAACCTATATCAAAGGAGTATCAAATTGAAACTGATGTGCCTCTCCATCTGTCTTGATGTCATCATAGTACCCTCGTGATTTTCTATTTTTGTGGAACATCTTTTCCCAGTGAGCTCATTGTATTAATTATCTCATTGAACCTGAGATACCTGACAGAAATAGGTTCATCATTTTTCATTTTATGGTTTTCATATTTAATAATGTAAGTGTTCAATCACATTTCCTTAACAACAGTTGTTCCCTCATGAGAAACACCCAAAGTACCCCAAATTTAATAAGCAGTTTTACAAGCAGATATTCGATTAAATTATTCATCTCATAAAGAATAATACATGGAATTTATTTCTTTATAATTATTATTATAATATATTTTAGTGGGTTAATCCCATGTAGTTCTCTCATTTTATGGAATCTTATATTGAGTCTCTATAGCAGTCCAGATGTTAAATCCCATACTTTCTAAATGAATTTTCATTTTCATTTTCCCTTGGGAATAATTAACACCATTAAAGAAAGGTGGCCTATTAGTAGCAGAACCTTATAATCTGTTATTTATAATTATATTTTAGAAAATATATTTAAAGAGATAAAATTTTGAACTAACAGAAATTTAATATCTTGAAGATAAAACTAATATCATAGTTGAAAAATAGAGTATTTGGAAATCCTTTGTTAAAAACACCATCTGATACAAAATGTTGGTCAGAGTGGATACTCATGAGGGGGGTGAATAGAGTCCCAATTTAAAATTTCATTTTCAAATATTTCTATTAAAATACCCCAATTTAAATAACATGCTAAACTGTAGTGAATTTGTAATACAGTAAAGGGTTGGTTAGGTTCTCAAGGGATTGATTAGTACTAAGTTAATATAATATGATGATTAGATTATATTTCAAAACTAACCTAATTCCATACAGTAAATAAAAACACTTTCTAGTTTAACTATCAGAGTTACTTTAAAATAAACTTGAATTTAAAGTACTTAACGGTGGAATATTCAATATAGTACAAAACAAAACAAACAAGAACAATAGTTTAATCCAAGAGGTTTAGTCTCAGGGTGAGACTTAGTCCTCTCAAAATGTTTATATAAACTTTGATCCACACCCTGTATCGGGGTTTAACAACTGTACAAAGACTGTCCAGGTCCTATGACCTCTACCACAGTTCTTCGTGGGAAAAACAAAACAATAGCCCACAAGCTATCCAGGTCACACTTGACCTCTAACCCTATCCATAGTGGGATATAAGAGTATAAGGGAACGATTTATTGAGGATTTATAAACCACCATTTCAGCATAGGAGACTGTGTGTGTCTAAAAATACAGAGCACACACAATGCTCATAATGTAAATAAACGAAACACAATAGAGCTAAACAAATAGAGATGAGTTTTGAATGCTATATGTGTTGTGAGTGAAGCACTAGACTCCATAGATTGATGTATAGGAAGCTTTGAGTAATTATTTAGATGTTTTAAGGAAAACAGAGTGTAGTAGTTATGTTACTTCACTTCCAATGTAGGTGTTTAGCTCGAGTAAGAGAGTATTATTTGAAACACTTGATCTTCTTCTTTTAAACTTCTGCTTGATGTGTATGACTGTTCTTTGAGTTCTTCTTGAGTTCTTCTTTATGAATTTCACTTCAAGTGTCACACAATTGAACATCTATTCCTCTACATTATTCATTATCTAGATCTTCATTTTATACATTGAGCTCTATCAATGGAAATAATTTCCTTTTAACAGGTATGAGGTACAGATCACTGACATGCCAACAAACCTCATTAATTAGTAGCAGTTGGATTAAAACATCAAATATGACCATTGCTAAATAAACAAATTGAAATAGAGTTTAGAGAAATAGTGATTGGTTTCCATTGGTAGCTATTAGTATCAGTGATCATGTATCAGTATCTCTTCTGTTAGTAGATCCTTCTAAAGATAACCCTTTTGTACTGGTGGAATTCAGGTATTGGTAGGCTTTTTAGTGCTAGTCGTCTGTCTATATTAGCAGACTTGTATCAATAGCTATCTATCGGTATCTATCTATATCAGTGGACTTTGTCTGTCTTTATTGGTGGACATTGTATTTGTATTAGTGGACATCATATCGGTAGTTGTTCATCTGTCTTTTTGTATCAGTAGATTGTATCGGTAGATCAGTATCAGTCGAATTGTGAATACCGGTAAACTTATTTTATCAGTAGCTCAGGTGTAATGATAAATGTCGGCATACCGATGACCTTATCCATATCGGTAGACTTCTGTACCGGTGTACTTGGCCTTATCAGTAGTTGTGTACTGGTAGACTTATTCTATCAGTAGATCTTCTTCTATCTGTAGTTGTTATGCATATAGGTGGACTTATGCATACCAGTGGACTTATTCTATTGGTAGGTCTGTATCAATGACTTGAATACTAATATGTTCTATGCGAAACATATCCAGATTGAGTTAGTAACATTTCAAAACAAGTGTAAACATAGATTACCGTTGATTAAAAAATTCCAATGATCATTTTTATATTTTCTCAACTTAATATTATGATGTCATTGATTGAATGAATAATTTTTATAAAGAGAATCATTATTTGGTATTATCAAGGAATATTGAAACATAATAGAGATTATCAAAACATTTGAGGTCAACAACAACATATTCCATGTTTAACATCTTCTCCTTTATCATGCCATCCCTTATCTTAATTTTGATCCCAAGGAAGGTAAGTTAGATGTTAATGCTTCTTTTGAGGATTAACCCATATTTATTATTGATTGAACCCTGAATATTTTAAGAGGATGGTATGTCCCTCTAGTGTTGGTTCTATGGAATCATGTAGATGTAACTAAAATGAAATGGGACTGGGAGGCTGATGTATGTGCTCATTTGTTAGAGTTCTTCCCAGACAGTGTTTTAATACCCTTCGAAGGAAGTATCTTAGAATAGTTCCTTTAAGACGAATGATTGTGAGGATCTAATTTTTTATGTGGTAAAAATAATTTAATGTTAGGTCTAACTCAAAGGTTTTGATCTAATATGGATACCTAGTAAGGATATGTAGAGAATAAGGGTTTCATGGGATTTTTCATATTGTCAAACCATGCTTGGTAAGGGAAATCATTAGGATACACAGTTTTTAGAGACCTTGAAGCCCAGTCCACATGGTTTCTCTACACCATATGGGGTGTTTAGTGGGAAGAAATGGGATAGGTGGGATGTTAAAATCATGCATCACATGCTGCACAGCTATGTAGGGCCTATAATGTTTTTTGTATTAGAAAAACACTTGGATTGCACACAGTTTCCCAAACAATACACATGAACCATCTGATTAATATATTTGTAATGTGGGATTCACCTAGTTAAAAACCAATTTGGCCAACCTTGAGAATAAACATGGGATACATTATTTTTGGGAAGATATTACCATTTTTTCATAATTTTATGTTAACATAACCAACATCTTGTTTCTTCATTCCAAATTATTTGTGTAATTATTCCTCACCTATTGAGTTCCAAGACAACATCTCCATTATTCATTGGTAAATAATCTATTCAGACTTCAATTTGGTTTCTTATTAGATAAATGTATTTGTGATGGGGATTTATAAATTCTTATTTCACCATCATTCATTTTTCATCCATCTATGGAGTTATTTAGTTGTAGGATTATATGCCTAATTTTAGCTTGTTCATCAGTAATACCATTTCAATATAATCTATACCAAACCAAATGTCAATGATGGATTAGTTAGCTTATAAAGGAATATGGTAGGTGGTTTATCATTTATCCTTCATTATGATGTGATTTCAATTATGTTTCATTGTACCACAAACCAGTTTCACTGAGTGCTTCCTCTAAATTGAATCATCCTTCAATTGGATGCCTCAATTGAGAACCTAAAGACTCTATTAGAACTCTTTAAACTATTCACACCATTTTAGGTGTTCCCATGAAATTTTCAATTATCCAATAAAAGTTTTAATTAACTAAACATCATTTATATTGTTTGAACATGTCTCATATGTGATATAACTATAATTAAATATATTTAATGTGAGTGGTATGGCCACATCACCTATATTAAATAAGTCAATGGTCACACCCTTGATAACTGAAAAATTAATAGATAGTTAAAAACCTATTGTATCATATTAAATCAATTAAAAAAATTCATTATTATGATACTAGTCACTAATAATCTTATTCTTTTCCTTATATGGGAAAGACATCCACATTAAAAATGTTATACACATTCATGGTGTCTCTCCCAGTGTTTTTATATATTGGAATGCAATTTCTTCTAGAAATGTGATATATAGTCAGGTATATAATTATTAATTATGATACATGGTAATTTTGACCCAATAATTATTATATAGAAATGATAACTATTTTGAATTATGATACATGGTCATGGTTTCCATAATGATTTTATTCAACCATAATGTCCTTATAATTAGGATTCTGGGATGGTAACCCTATAATTATGATACATATAAAGAGAACTTATAATTATGATAATTTAATGATGACCATTATTATATGATTCATGAATTACAACCAATATGAATATGATATATGGACATAACGAAGAATACTATAATGATATGTGGTTAGAGACCTTACTATTATGAAATTGGGAATAGATTTTGTTATTCTTGTGATGCTGAGACTAAAATCCCTTTCTACCTGTGAGACTCATGAAATATCCCATGGATTCCTGAGATAAACCATGGGTGTGAGATAGTAGTAGTACATATATATATATGGTTATAAACATCACAAAAATGATAGACCATATATATATATGTATAGTTACATGTTTAGAGAATATTCATCTTAGGCCGAAGCTGGTAGTGTCATCCTGGTGTCCATATGGATGTAGACCCAACCCAATTATATATTTCATTACTCTTTATAATTTTTATATATTACCATTATTCATAATATATGTATAGACTGGTCATTTGAACACAGTGTTGGTGGTTTCCTACTGAGTTTATCTCACACCCTATCGAGGCTACCAAAACTTCCTAGTATTATTTATTTGGGGAGGGC
This sequence comes from Viscum album, assembly GCA_963277665.1. Taxonomy (NCBI): domain Eukaryota; kingdom Viridiplantae; phylum Streptophyta; class Magnoliopsida; order Santalales; family Viscaceae; genus Viscum; species Viscum album. The sequence goes on along the minus strand of OY728152.1, from coordinate 857,213,539 downwards.
AGGGAATGAGAATGTGGAAAATGGTTATACTTGACATGATTATATCATGGGATAGAGAAATAATATGATCGATTTGTGGCTCATGATTCTATTGGAGATAGAATTTTTGATTTTGTTTCAAAATTGATGCCTATATTGTATTTTATGCCCCCTACAATTTCTTCCTATTTATAATAGAAATACATATGAAAATATGAAATTTATTATATAAATCTTGTTCTTATTAAAGTTTATTATTTATTAACTTTATATTTTTTTCATTTTATTATCACTTATTCATTATACTTCCCCAATTTATCTATTCTTTTCACAGATGTTCTAATCTATCCATGAGGGTACATTTTCAAGCTTGCACCACCATAGACGCTTTCTCTAGTTTACAACCTCTAGCATATGAGGAGTAACACTTGAGGACTTGTGGCTCATCGCCTTCGGGCACCGTCTATTTTGCTATTGGGTTAGGATATCACACTCATATACACACACATAACATTTATATAACTTATTAAAATTTCTATTTTAAAATTACAAATTTATTTTGTAATAGAATACATATAATATAATAATTTTTTTATTAATAAATTATATAATTACATTTTTATTATTATTTGAGTGCTTATTATTTTTTATTTTTTATTATTTATTATTTTTAATTATTAGAATTTAATCAATTTATGATATTTATTTATATATATTTTCATTAGTATATTTTTACATCTTTAATACATATTGATATTGATTTTAATATATATCTAAATTTAGATTTCTTTAATAATTTAAAAACTTAATAAAACAAATCCATTGTTTGGATATTTTGAAAATCTATCCGTTTTTACTTAATCAATTTTACTCATTTTTATTTTCCATTAATTAATGATTATATATTACTTAATAATAAAAAAATTATTTGTAAATAAATATTTATAAATATATATATATATTTTTTTATATAAATATATTTAAACATTTACATATACTATATATATATATACATTCAAAATTATTTATTTAATTATAAATTAATGACTATAAAATTAAAATAAATATATTTCATTTTTCTGTAATTATATATCTATATACTAATTAATATTTTTATAAATATATTAATATCTTTAATTATGTTAAATTTTTTATTAATATATTTTCTTCTAATTATAATGATAATTATATTTCTATAATTATATTTATAAATACATATTTAACATTATTCTAACAATATACAATTTTTTATATAAAAAAATATACTTAATTATATATATTTATATCTATTTATTATTGTATGTAATAATAAATAATTCCATTTCAATGAATATATATATATATATATATTCATATATATATATATTTATCAGTATATAAATTTATATTTATATATAATTATATAAATATTTTTTTATTTATATTATTTATATTATTAAATATTATTTATATAGGGTTTTATAAGTGATTTTTAGTTCATATAAAATAGGTCTTTATTAGATCATTCATATTGACGATGAAGATGTCTCTTTATCTAAAATATAATATAAATTCTTTATAAAATCTATCCTTATTTGAACTAATATTCATCAATGGATAATGATAGGTCTTAATGTGGGAATTTTTAGCACTAATAAAAACTCCTCAGTATACATGAAGAAAAAATGCTAATAAAACCTATCCCGATCTTATAAATTTATCTATAACTGAACCCAATTCTATTCCACTATTTAATCTCTCATAGTTGTCTACCTCTGTTGAGGCTCTGCCTCGACCATATTCGATGGATCAAGCCTCTCAAAATAAAAAATATATTATTATTTATACTCTTTTATCACATATTATTATATTTAAACTATCATAGATGAGAATCACCTTCCTCACACATACCTAACACCACATTGCACAGCCACCTGTGATTTCTCTATCATAATGGTAATTTTTTATAGATGAATCCATTGAGAAATTATATGATTTGGAGGGATTTAAATGTATTTCCCCGTATTATAAACCTTATACCATGGGAATTGAATAATGTGGCACAACTAAATATAGAATTTTTATTCTGAGTTATCACAAGCAATGTATGTGGAATAGAAAATGTGAAAAAATAAAATAAAATGGGTTGAAATAGATTTATATATAAATTATGTTATTGAATTATAGTAAAATAAGGGTTATTTTGTAGCAAACTAGTGACGTGAATTAATTTTTTAATTTCATATAATATTTTATCCCAATATACAATTTATTTGAGTAAATGTTTTTTTGAATTATAGTTTATATATTAATTATGATTAAAAAAAATTAAAATATATAATTTTTTCCTGTAGATTATGGTTCAATATTTATAGAGCATCCATATTTAACATATAATTTTGATTGGAGCATTCATTGGATATCTTCTTCATTTCATCGATCATATTCCAATATCGTAATTTCAAAAGGGTGATTCGACTCCAACAAGCCTATTGGTGGTGGAGCAGATAGTTGAACAATATTCCATGATGGGGATGATATGGTGGTTGATAGTGTGATAAATAATTCATTATCCCTCTATTCATGGGATCAAATATATATTTTATTCTTCGAAATGGAGTAATTTTTCATGTCCAATAAGATATGGTTGTTTTTTCAGGATTTTGAGAAATATGTGAGAATTCTATCATTTATCATTTTATTATTTTAAAGGGGATCCACTATGTGAAAAATCATAGACTCTATCAACGTCCATTCTATAATATGGGGTTTTACAAATATGAAATGTGTTTATGTGGTTTTCATATTCATCCATATGTTTTTTGTTCTTAGGAATTAATGATGTGGTATTCTCTCTTTGGTTAGATTTATCTCAATCGTTAGTATCTTTACATATACAAATGGTAGAATATGTTCAATACATTGGAGGTTTAAGAAACCTCCATTCATCTACAGGTTATGTTATATGGTTTAAAGATGATTTTTTACACCTTTGGATCCATTTTTTCATTTATTTTTTTACTGTGGTTCCCACTAAAATAGATGTAATAACTGATCTGGACAGATTTGGACACTTTCTGTGTTTTTTTTAATTGGATTTATGATCTACATCAGTCTATATAGTCATGTATTCTACTAGTGATTTTGAGTATTCATTGATAAATTATTATGAAATGTTTCCCAATTTCTCTATGGATTATAAGGACATTGGTCATGATTATTTGATTTAAAAGATATTAATTGATTTTTATTAACTCTCTATGTGAGGGAATTATGTTAATTCATTATTTAAAATAATTTTTGAAATCAAATGACCAGGGTTTTTTTCAAATTTTTTGGTGATCCTCATCCTCATTCTAGAGGACACATATTACTAGATGGATTTGTTGAGGATGGGAAATCGACTTCTATGAATGTCTTTTTTAATATAGGGGTTACAACTATTGATGATAACAACATGTTAAATCTTATTCAAGTGGAGATAGTCTCAAATAATAACGTATGTGAATATTTTAGGCCTACCTTTAAACCTCGGGGTCAGTATTCCTATATTCGTGTGTGGAAAACGCTTTAAAATGGCTTGAAATATTCCTTGTTATGGGTGTAGATTGTGGAAGATGGGCTGGAAATTTTAGCCGAAGAATCTTTGGTATAATATTATTTATATCACCAAATACTCAAATATCATATGAATTATTTATGGGATAGAAAAGGTCAGAAAATAGTTGGTAATGAGGTAAATATTCACTCAATTTTGGTATTGGTTATGTAAAATGATTTGGTTACCAGAAAGCATTGGACTATGGGAACATGTTTATTTTATTTTTTAGGTTCCCCTATTGATATTCTAGATTTTTATTCCATTATGGATAACTAAAAAGGGAGTGTAATTCCTAATGGTTCAAATAGTATTGAAAATTCAACTTGGACTAGTTGTTTGTTCTTCCAATAATTGGTGATCATGAAATTGTTGTTGTAGTGTTTGATCAATATCTATCTCAAGTGTTGATCAAGTATGTTTCTTATAAAACTCAGGGGATTGTGGACTCAATGGATTATATATATCATTCTAGACAAATCACCAAGTATGAAGTAGGGTAATTTTAAATGGTTTTTGGTGATCACAATGTTATGATATATAGAGAACATGTAAGTAATATGTGAACTTTATTTTTTGATAGTGTTTATGTACCATGGTCTCGATCCAAGTTGGCTGCATTACAAAATGATAATTCTTGAGTCGTGGATTCTATAAATTATTATCTAACCAAAGATAATATCAAAATATCTAATATATGGATAATAATTTACTTTATGCTCGTTATAACTAAATTAATGATAGGTTGATAAAAGAAGGAGTAGTTACATGAGGTGGCCTCTAGAGATATTGGATTTACGTACATTGATGATCCCTCTTAGGATGAAGATCATGAGACTTTGAAAAGGGAAAAAACATGTAATCATGGATGACATTCACAAGGAAGAGCCCTGTATGGTTGGGATTATAGGGTTCATAGCCTTACCTATGCGGTTTACTTTGATTTTTAGTGATTAATTGGGTCATTTAACATTATTCTTTTATTTTGGTTGGATCATCCTTATTTGAACCTTCTCCATGTATTTTTTCCATAATAATATATAGTATAGGTTCATTGAACAAAAATAATTTAGAAATTTTACGATATATATAATTAATTATTTAGTTTTTATATAGATAATATATATATATATATTAGAATATATATATATGTTTTATTATTTTTTGTTTAAAATAAGAAGTTTAGAAATAACTTTATTACGATTTTTATGTATTAATGTAAAATATAATTAATTTAATGAAATATTTATTTATTATGTAAATGAAATTACAGAATATATAAAAAATTAATTTCCAAAATTAATTTCTTTCAAAAAAATAATTTTTTATTAATATATTTTTATAGTTTAATATTTATCAAGTTGTTTTTATATGAAAACATTAAAATTGATGAAATTTTAATTATAAATTATTATTTTTATATACAGAATTTAATAATAATATATATTTTTAATAATTGTTATTTCTTCCATTTAGCATCTAATTATATATTTTCTTTCCTTTTATAAATCATAACCACACATGACGAGAAGAAACAAAAACAATTTATACTATTTTTTATTTCTCTAACATAATTTTATTTCTTCATCATTCATTATTTCAACTTCTTAAAGATAAAATAATATTTTGTCCTTCTCATGATATAGCGAATGCGATTATCATCATCCAGGTGTATGAAAAATCTTTTCTTCTTTTTAACTCATGATATAGAATGTGGTTTCTCATTATTCTCCTTAAAGATAAGAGATTATTTTTTCTAATATTTTATACAATATTTTCTTCTTTATGGATTATTATCCTCATTCTAAATGTCAATAAAAAATATGGACTATTTTTGGAAAACTTTCTTCATTGTTTTTCTTAATTATATATGATTTGTTATTTTATTTTGATAAATTGTTGGGTTTAGTACCAAATCATTTTATGATGTTTATGAAAATGTATGATAGCTATTTCTAGTGAAAAAATGAAAAACAATCACCTCATCCCTCTTTTCCTACTCCCAAAAAGAATGTTTTATAAACCACCCTAAAATTAAGGGCATTTTGTACCATACAACATTAAATTGATAACCTGGACCACATAAAATATTTTTATTCCATGTTGATTTTTTACATGTCACCCTTCTGTAAAGTGATATCATTTGAAGAATCATCACCAGTAACATTAAAATGATTGTTAACCCCTCTTAGATATATTTATTACTCTATCCTTTGATAAGGAATAACTTATGTTTATTTAATTATTATTTTTACAAAAAAAATATTTTATGAACCTCGTCAGATGTATATTTATCATACATTGCTGGATTCTAAATTTATTAGAAATTATTATAAATATGGAGTTAATTAGTTTATCATGTTTTCAACATATCAGGCATCTGACCCTTCTCAAATGCTTTTAATGCGATTATGTGACCATTATTTCAGACTGATAATTTCAGAAGGGGTGAATAATAATTGATTCTTCAATGGATAAACTAAAACTATATACGTTAGACTGAACAAGGGTAGAAAACGAATATACACATTTATTGAGATGATACTATATATTATGGATCATTTGATATGAATACTAGTGTAAATGATGATGTCAATTATCTATAAGAATTTAAAATAAAAATTTAAAATGGCCTTTATGGTCTTCCAAAGTAATAGGAGATGTTTAAAAATAGTTTTATGAGACAAATATGTACTGGTTGTACTAAATATATAATATTGTCTGGTGTATTGTAGATATATTTTTAGAAATATTGAAATGTATGGAGTAACCCTAGATTTGGGTAACTAATATTTTTCCTAAATGATATTCTACCAAATGAAACTTATCTTGATTTTTGGATATATATTGTTAAAAAATCAACATAATTTGGGAGTGATCTATTTAAAGTTCATTCCCATTCAAATGAGTCTATATTATTTCACATGAAAAATTTATCACTCAAAAAAATTAATTATTTATAGAACGTATCAATACAATAATGATGAACCCAATTCTCAAAAATAGATGTTGTACATTCCTGTCAAATCATGGTCTAAATGAATATATATATATTATTGAAAAGATGAAAAAATAACAAGGAACACAAATACAATAATATAATATGAGAAACTACATCACACAACAGACTCTCCTTAGTGGAATTAATTTGATTATGAGTTTCATGAAATTGAGAATTACCTGAGAAACCACCATCTTGAGTTATATATAGAAGGAATAAATCATATTGGTATACAGAGTAGTTCTCACATTACAAGACTAGATATATACATAAATTTTAACTTCTATTAATTGTTATGTATAAAGAGAAAAAATGATGTTGTCTCTAAATATATTTTGGCCAAAAGTGGAAATGCTATTGATGTCTTTTTGGAACAATTGATCAACAATAAAAAATTTATATGTGATATAGGTGTTAAATTTTATGATTCTAATGAAAGTAAAGAACTCACATTTATATTTATGTTTTGATGGTGGATAAATGACATTCCTACTTAGAGAAATTTGTAAATCTATAGCAACAAAGAAATTTGGGGTGTCCCATTTGTGAAGAATCGACACACCAAGTTCATCCAAAGAACACATCTAATACTATGTTTTTAATAAATCCGAATTATTTACCTCAGTGACCATAATACTAATCATTGGGGATAGGATTTGATTGGAATAGATAAAAAGATACCAAAACTTATCCACTAACAGTTTAACAACTGTTAGTGAAAGAAAAATACATTGAAAATGTTTTCGATAAACCCTTTTCTAAAAACATTATAAAATATTACTGGAAAATTGATCAGTTTTTATTTAAATTAAACGAATTTAATTTTATTGTGCATCAGCCATTTTCAGGATTTCAATAATTTGCAATAAATGTACTTTATAGTATTATTGGATATTTAAAAAATGTTATTAAATAAATAAAATAAGGAATCTAGGATATGATGGACATGATTTACACGGGAATAAGAGAATATTTTTCACTAGTTAAGGGTGAAATGTGGGCCTTTCATCCTCTAACATAAACTATATCTGGACATGAAAAATGGAAAATTTCAATTTCCATAATGGTTTAAATTGTTGCGATAGTTTATTCATCAAAAATTAACAATATTGTGTCCAAAAATAATTTTATGCTTCATGGAATAAAATTACAAGATATCATTTTTATTGTAATATTTTATTACAATCACTCAAAGATTCCTTCTTCATAAAAATGTATGCTATACATTAATTATAATAATATTGTTTTTCAAAGACATATGTAGTGATTTTATATACTTGGTATAGTTTCTAGTCATGAATAATGATATTACAGTCATATTATGTGAATTATTGATGTTATTCAAACAATTACTATTTGATATAATAGTGAACCAGAAGGTTAACATGGTTAGAGAGGTGATACCATGTAGTCATTCCAATTATAGATGGATGTTCCCCATTAAATTCTATTTGATGATTTTGAAAGTTCCTATATAGAATAGAGGATGGATGAATATTCTATTTACAAATTATATTTTGTTGATAAATCTATTAAATTCTGCACCACATACCATTTATATATTGATAGAAACATTTTATTAATAACTCATAAAATTTGATGTTATTTGGATGAAGGTATTTTTAGAAGATATTTTATTACAAATACCATCATATAGAAGGATCGAGCCAACCATTTGATATTATATAAAGGCGATGAGGATCCACCATATGCTGATTCCCAAAAATTATTTCATTTATATTTGATTCCATTACGGGATGAAGGATGGATATCAAATAAACATAATCCATAGTTTTCTAGATGGATGGGAGATCAAATTTATATAGAGTTATTTTAAAATCTAAATTCAATTTCCAAACATCAATAATGTATTTAAAATCTGAACTAAATGAAATTTTTATATATTATACAAATTTTGTAATTAATAGTTATATATTCTTGATAGCGGAAAAATATAAACATAGATTGATGAAAAACGTTGTAGTTATACATTTTGATGAAGTGATGAATATATCATGTTTCAAGGATATAAATCCATCTTTTTGAATATTTTATGGTTTATATTTATCAATGGATTTACAAGTTATATTAAAAAACATTTGAAATTCTGATATTTCATTGAAAATGGGCTATCAAAAAGAGTGTAGTGAAATTCAATTAAATGGGATTTGTAAACAAGACTTTTAGTCTAGAGGGATATAAAGATTAGTGGATCACAATTGATTCACAATAAGTGAAGGTATTTGATATTTTTTAGATCTAGAAAAATAGAAATTTTCAATAATACTTATGTGAATAAAATAACTGTAGTGTCGTCTGAAAATTAAATTTAGGATAACCCAACCATTGGGGGACCACATAATTTCTTAGTTTTCCCAATATACACCATAAAAAGTACATTAGCAGGGACCAAATAGTGGTGATTTGGATACATGACAAATGGGAGAAATACATTAATCATTTAACAAAAAATATTATATAATAATAAAAAGGTTAATGTGTTTTTTTAATATAGAATGCTTTCCCTCGTTAATATTTTTTTATATACAATATTTGTCTAATCTAAATTTAATTTTTTTAATACTCATTCAGGTAATTAATTCTACACATTGTGTTCAGACCAAACTCAATGAATAATATATGATTGATTATGAGACAATAAGAATATTAGGGAATAACAACATGTTGATGAAAATATAAAACAATGGAATAGAAACACAACGTTAAATTAAATTATTGAGGAAAAAATAAATGGTATTAAATTATAGGATGGATGGAATCAATGTGACCAATCTATTGAACCCAATATGTCAATGATCATAGGTAATGTTAGGGTCATAATGGAAATTAATGTTCCCATTGATATAAATACATGTCCCCATGTCCATCCAATATTTATGGAAACCTTTTTGGACGATATTAGGGAAATTTTATGGAAAATTTTTTCATGATTAATAAACAATAATATAATGAATTATTAATTTATTTATAATTATATCATACTAAAATATTGTATTTTAGTTGATTTATATAATAAATATGTCATAATGGTTACATAAAATCACATATAATATTTTGTAAACATACTAAAATCCATTTTATTAGGGATGTTAAGTGGAAATTAAATCACACCAACCAGTTATGTATGAAAAAATTATAAAATAAGATTCATGGAAATATTTCATTAGTTATTCTGACTAGAAATTATTTCAGGTGAAATATAGTCAATAATATTTTATTTGAAATTTTTTATTTAGTCCACATTTATTCTAAAATTTTTATTTATAAAAAAGTGAGTGTTGAAAATACACTACATGGAACAAAACGAATGTTTCACTTTCATAAAGTAAGGATGATGTAAACTTTACAAGAAATGAAAATAGTTTATTTTTTAAATCTATAAAAAACTTTTTATGTAATATTAAATATATATTTTCCTTATTTATATAAATATAGATGAATCAAAATCTATAACCACTTCCATTCCAGGTCATGTGTTATTGGAGGATTCTCAAGAAAACAAGAGGGTTAATATTTTATGAAAACACAGATGAAATATGGGAATCATATATATGTATTACATAATATTAGTTTTTTTATTTTAAAATAGTATTACATAAAAATATATAGCCACATTAGAGGTGTAGGTTTTGAAGATTCACCTCAATATTATTTCAAGAAGGAAAAGTGGAATAGAGATACATTTGTAATTAAGAAAAGTAATATAATAACAAATATATTATTTTAAATAAATTATTTTCTGAAAATCTTTGGTGGACTAATTAATGCAAAATGATGAATACAACCCAATAGTGGAACAATGATAATTATATGCAAATCCAAATAAATTCACAAGAACTGAGGCTAGACATTTCCCTCTACAAGTTACCTTAAACTAGGTAATAATTTTTTTCATTAGTAATTATTTTAAATATGAATCATAAAACATTTGATAACATTATCATAATAAAATTATTGTTGGAGATATTTAATGCGATATCAACATATCAATAACCTGAAATTGCCTCCTCGAGAGGGGTATGATTTATAATATTCCATGAGACTTGTTACTTGAAAATCAATTCCAGAAAATATCTCATGATATGGGGAATTGAAATTTTATAAGAACTATGAACAATGTCTCCAATTATTTTTAATGATCTGGATGTTACTACGGTTGATAATGATATTAGAATGTTCATAGAATATACATAAAACATTATAAAGATACAAGGGTATGTACTTTATTCTTTTTAAATGAATATCCTTTAATAGTTTATGAAAAATGTTTTGACATGTGTTATGGTATTACAAATTGATTAAAAGATGGGGAAATGGAATGTCAGATCATGACAATCCAATGAACTAGGTAAGAAAAATATGACCTGAGCAATGCCTCAATGCCAGTTCCACTAACTCATATATTAAAAATACATGTTCATTTATACGCCAAATTAAAATATAGACATTTTACATACATTAAACATGAAGATGAAACATTTGTAGAATCCAGTATAGATGTAGTATGTCTGGAAGGTATAAATGAGATAATCAAGGTCAACTGTCTAGGTGTCTCAATTGTGAATACATAATTGAGGAAAATTCTCATAATCCATTTATCCAGTAAATTATATAATATATATCTATATAGTTTATAACTTTTAAAATATTCTATTTGAATATATATTACAATTATGTTAACGGAAAATCATGTGATGTATGATTTGGACGCCTTAATCACTGTATCATTTCGATGAAAAAATTTTCATTGGAATTGAATGAAATCAGAAAGTGAAAAGGTTAACGAAGTGATGTGTTTTATTAGAAAATATTCGATGGAATAATCTTTTTAATATTTAAAATTAAAGGGAACATGTATTCAATTTAACCATATTAAATATAATTTCCCTCTACATATTATTTTAAAGAAGCATCAATTGATGATTGAAATCAATATCGATATCCGAAATGATTATTTCATGAATTAAACAAACATATTTCTATCAAACCGACCACATAAGACGACTATTATGAATTTTAATTGCACAATAATCATCATTTTTTTGATTAAATTCGAATTATTTTTTTTTCATTATAAAAGGAATTTGGATATGATGGGGGGATCAATTAATAAATAAAAATTCACAGTATGAGGTCAGTGACTGAACAAAAGATGAAAGTTTATTTCTCAAAATGGAAACCATTTAATATATATAGTAATATTTAATTACAAAAACAAATTTCAAAACAATATACATATTTTTTTGAATGATTAAATAGTTTATAAAAAATACAATTATAATGAATATAGAAATTTTATTTGAAATTTTATTTAAGATATCATATACCATAGAAAAACTATCATTCCTTAATAGGTAATTTTTTATGGTTATTAAAAATTCAATAAATTAATTTAATATTAGTTTTTTGGCTATATTTTCTTAGTAATACGATAATTTAGAAAAATATACATACTAAAATGAAGAATTTAATTTCATTAAACATGATTGGGCATAGTATATGGTGTAAAAATATTTCTAACATCACATTTAGGAAATTACTTATTATGATGGTGATCTAGTATGGCTTGTGAATTTAGAAAAAAAATTGTAATTTAGAGAATTATTGTTGTAATGCTTATATGTTAATTTCGAGTTATTTATCAAGGTGAATCATCATTGAGGGTTATGATCTATAGATTTTGGTAGATCAATTAATATGATCTTGTTTCTTCTTCTTGTGATATATTATACATCATTGATACACCATAGATAAATGAAAATAAGGAAATGGGTCACAATTTAATATAGACATCAAGAAAATATGACTTCATAGTACTTATTTAGTTAATCTATACATAATTTCAATACTATTAATAAATTCTTTTCCATAAAATTTTCTAATTTTATAATTAAATATTTTTTATTGATGTTTTCTGAAGTCACACAATGTTTCTACAGTATAGAATATGCCAGAAAGGAAGAAATATTTTTCTTTAGGATTTATGTGGGAAACACATACTACATAAAACATAAATTTAATCATAAGATTAATCTATAAAATCTGTCCTCAATATAATTTTCATTAATTATTTTTTAAATAGACCATATAGTTTAAAAAATAAGCTCTCATATACCATGTTATTTTTATGTAGGTGATGTAAAAGTTTGAATTACACAAAAAACCATGAATGTTGTATTGAATGGTGATTGAATGAACCACACCTCAATCATCCACACCAAAATAAATTGAAAAATTATCCCATTATTACTTATTGTTTATGTTTTTAGATTATACATTAAATTTTATTTTAAACCACAAACCATATTACTACCCTTTTTTATATGATGTATGAATCCTTCTACATTTTAGTTTAATACATTGGGTTTGACTGAAATTGAATATACAATGAGCTAATGGAGGTTACAAGGGTGTGTGGGTCTTTTATGGACCGTATAACCCCACCAAAAAGAATAAATAGATAGGACACATGGTTTCTTGAAATTATATTCCCCACCCTGTATGGTTTCTACTAACCATGATAGGTGTTCAATGAGGATAACTGGGATTCAAAATTTTCAATAAATAAGTGAAATGGGATACCTTCCTATATAAAGGATCTATAATTATTAGTAGATCCAAATAGGATGGTTTTCAAAACAATGTGCATGAGACATTTGGGATAACACTTTAGACAATGACCTTTTCATGTATATTTTCCCAACTAGTCGGCTAGACCTCACAACCCTGTAAATTATTTAAAATTACCAATTTCAGTAAAGGAATTATACATTTATCCCCCATTTATCATTTCCATTATATATTGGGTAGAATTTTCTTTCATTCCTGTTGAGATCATCCTCCCAAAATGACAGGTTGTTGGATAATTCTTCCATTTAGACACCAATTCATCTTTCAATCAACTCATTGGGAATCCATTGATTATGAATCCACTCATTTGGAACAATTTTTAAATTTTAATTTTTATAATTGAAACTATTTTGGTGTATACTCTAATTCAATATTTTGCAGGTGTTCATATTTTCCACATCCTTCTTCTGATTTGGGCCAAAAATGAGGTCGGTACAAGATGCGTGTTCCTCTACATTCATTAGAATGTAGGATGAGTATTTATCCATTCTATTCTGATCCTTTATATTTTTTACTATGATGATGCAAGTCGGATTCAATTATTATATCCCATGAAAAACACATTTACCATATCCAATTGATTCTCAATAATAGAGATAACTGAAAACCGCCTTGACCACATTGTGATAGATCCCCTTAACTTGTGGTCACCATTGAGGTGTTTGGATAAAATTCCCATTATTATTATAAATTCCTAAATGTACGCACCATTATCTATATTTTTATGGGTGATTCCTAATTGTGATAGATAAAAATAATTATATTATTGTTGGTCGTATGACCATATTAATTTCCTAAATTGAAAAATCATTCTTCCCATGTAAAAAAGGATTGAATATTCAAAAATAACTATCTATTAGAACATATTAAATACATGAATACATATCACTATTTTGATAAATGGGAAAAATATCCATTATTCATGGTTTTATATGTGCTTGATGACCCTAAATTAATAAGAGAAAACAACGGAATTCCTTACACCAACGACATGGGGGCCTGGGAAAAAAATTTATAATATACTCACATAACAGAACATCCTTTATGAGATAAGGAATGGAATATAAGTATTGTTATATGGTAATGAATCCCATTTCTTTTGACAGTTGGGAAATGTGACCCTCATGATGTATAATTATTATGAATGGTGAACCTTATGAAATTGGATAATTTAGAATGATAATGCTTATAAATTATGATGAATTTTCATGGATAACCTAGGGGATTATGATAATATGGCATGAAATCCCAATACCAATTATACTCTGGAAAGGTGTCCATATAATTTGTAATGATTATTCATTATGTCCCATGAAGCTTTTTAAAATCATGATACTTCCTATGGATTATTGAGTTATGCCTTTGGTCCAAATTATAAGTATTATAGATACTTATGGATTTAGAGAACATGAAATATACAAAAAAATAAATGTATACATATAGGTACGTGTTTAGAGATTATCTCTAAATAGCTAAATCAGGTTGTGTTAGCCAAGTATTCTTTTGGGAATAAATTTAACTCTTTACATTTTTTATTATTTAATTTAAATATATATTTATGATCATCATATTATATAAATTTAGTAGATATTTATTTTCATATTTGGTGGTGGGATATTAATTTTATGTCAAAAATTATCTGGGACACCGATATAACCTAGGTATATTATATTGATGTATGTTGGGACATGGGAATGTGCCATGTTTTCAATGCTTGATTTAATTATAGTATAATAGAGGGGAATCATAAGATCGAGATATGACTCATGATGCAATTTGAAATAGTATTTTAGTATTCATTTTCATTGATACAGATATGTCATTTCATGTTTTCTTCCATTCTAGAATAATTGTTTTTTAGTGATACATGAAGTTAGACCATTATATATGTGAGACATGATAATTGTATTTTTTTATTTCTTTTATCATTTGGATTCATTTCCTTCTGATGTTAGTTGATACTATGATTCCTATATTTATTTATATATTTGACCACTTTTTTACTATGGTCACAAGGTTATAGTCTCCATACTATACCACATTGGGCCCACACATATAGTTAGAATCCTCTTGCATATGGGTCAGAATTTATAAGGCCATGTGACCCACCATCAATTGGAATAGTTATTATCTCATAGTATGGGATGAAAAAAAGTTATATAATAGTATTATATTCTTTTCATACCTATTTGGGATGGTATAGAGTAATATACTGAATTTTAATGTTTTTTAATGATTTTTTCCTTGGAAAAAATGACCCATGTATAGGTAAAACACAATTTACCTTGGCTAGGATGTAATATTATGGTTTGTTCCTATTATAGTTTATTTGATTCAACTTTTTGGTCATGTTCATGAATTTTTATTGTTATTTTTAGGATTGATGGTTTTATGAGATTCCAATTTTTATCGTTGGATTTTTTTGGAATGGAAATATCTCATTATGAATCATCATAGGAACATTAATATTTATATGTCACGCATTATTCCATGGAACTATTACTTATTAGGTATAATTTTTTATTATGTTTAGTGCCATTATTTATATGTCTATATTGTGTGCTAACATTTCCTTAATACACATGATATGTTACTGGTTGTAATAAATAGACACCACACGTAAATTTAGGTGGTGTGTGGGTCCTTATAAATCTGAAGAGGTTATATTTATAGCATAAAATTTTCAATAATTTTTTGTAGTTGAAAATAATAATAAATTAAATGAAATTTAATTATTAAATGAAATAGTCAACATAAAATATAGATCAAAATTTTAATTTAAAGTCAGTTTTACTCTAATAATGTAAATTAAAACACTATATACATCATCCCATATAGTAAAATACAAAGCATAACCAATAACTGACCTTTGTAGTAAGTAGTATGTAACATCTCTTATGATATATATGACCATTCCTATCACTCCAACATATATTTAGCAGTAGAAATATGGGTGTGAATTTTAAAAAGGTTGGAATATATATATATCCTATTATTATATCTATTTTATTTACCATTTTCCAATCCTAACAGAGATAAATACTTTTTTTGTGGGGATATTCCACTTTTATGTCCTCTAGTCATGCACCGGGAGGGATGCAATGAGTGTGCACTAAAGGTGGTGGGAATCGAGCAACCACTAAAACATCTGGTAATTCCACGTCTATCACTTCAATTTTATATTGATGAATATGATGATTTTAGATTTTTAGGGACTTTATATAGATTTCATAGACTATCTAGGGAACTCTATAAACTACCCCTTCAAGAGGAGAGTTTTTGAGGACGTTTTATTAAAAACATCAACTTCCTTTTTTAGGTGATGGTGTCCACCATTGTTTACAGCTATGTATTGTTATATGTGTTTTAAATCATATTAAGAGTCCCACTGAGAAGAGTGTTAAGGTCACTGTGAATATTGTTAAAGTATTTTCCAAAAATTTGTGGGATATTCTGAATATGGAAGGCCCATATCAGGAAGATATTTGGATATATTTTTAGAATAGATTCAATGAAAAATTATTCTATGTGGCCTAAAGTGTTGATTATTCCAGGAAGAAGAAATACCTACAATTGGATTCTATACCCATGATGGACTAATCAACTCAATTTATAATGATTCACTGCTTTTCAACAATCTATACTACTGATGTTTCTGCTAATGCAAGAAATTTTAAGAAAACCCTTAGTAATAATTCTGTATCTCAGGTAATACATTTCCATTTGAATTATTTTCTTGATTTTACTATACTAGATTCTCATGAAAAGGAATAACATGAGAGATGTTGATGGTGTAATACAGGGTGGTTTAAAACTGAGATAGGGATGTTATTCGATAGACTTCCGTAGGTGACTCTATGAAATGAAATGAAAGATACGCATTGTCTAGGTGTAACCAATTGATAGCTAAATTTTTTTCCCAAGTGGGAAGATAGGGAATATGATGCCCCATTTTCTTAGAGACCACCTTGAGATCCATTTTTATTTGGTTGGTAATGTTTAATATTTGTTTCATGACCATCATATATTTACCTCAAGGGAGAGGATCAATATCATCTCCACCATTATGAGTAAGATCCTCATATCCTCATTAGACAGGTAGCGTGATTACTACAAGCTATATAAGAAAAGGATGTTGTCATGGAATAGTTATCTATGATTCAATTACATATTTTTAGCAGAGGTTACACAATAATAGTTTTTAGGTTAAAGGAACCTATAGAGACCTAAGCATTTTACATATAACATTTCATTCTTTTAAGCATAATTACTCATTAGAGTACAAGCCAAGGATCGTTAAGTCTAGTGTCTTAGAAGACTAGTTACATATAACATAAAACATGGGACTAAAAAAACTTCTTTATTTAATCTCCATAAAGATCCTATAACTTCCTTTGAGATCATACATCTGTATAGGCTACCCTGGGGAACACATGAACAAACAGATGAGCTAAAGACCCAGTAAAGGAATGAACATAAGGATACATCTCAAGCACATGAGTTTGGAGGCATGACATAATGATATCCAAAGAATGAAACCTGTAAAATCATTTAATATAATCATGGGATATTATAAAAATGGAATAATATAAATGTTTCATAATCATAAATCATATCTTTAGTATGGGTCACGGCTAACTGTCTATACTGTTTCCCATTTCAGTACGGTTCAATGCTAATTTCCAATCCCATTTCACATCGCATCTCATGAGACTTATCCTTACCCAATGCATTGGAGCACCATCTGGTCACACCCCTAGAAACATATTCATGAATATTTTGGCCACATAAATAATCTATCAACATAGATAATCATACATTATCATCCATACATAAACATAAGTTTACTCATGCAAAGAATTGGGTACCCCAATCATGACATAAAAAGTATCCAATGTGCGTATCACGAATGTGTCCATGAAAGGAAGGGATTAGAACATATATGGACATTAAAAGGATAAAATAGGAATTTAACATGGTATGTGGTGTCAAATATAAGTGAAAAATATAAAAATTAATTTTAGAAACATTAGCAGTAAAACAATTTTGTGCGGTTTTAAGGAAAACACTCTAGAGATTTCTAAGTAGAAAAGAGGAAATTCTTTTATATACAAGAATAAATTAACCAAGAATTTTTTTCATAATAAAAATAATTATTTTATAAATACAGTGGTGTTTTAAAACATAGGATAAGAGTGCACTTGAAATTTGGGTAAAAATTTTGGAAGTCCCCTTAAAACAGGTTGGCTTATCGAAAAGTTATAAGGATGGAATCTATAAAAATCATGTATATCTCTAAAAGAATGTGATGCAAGAGTATTGATAAAATAATCTTGTAAAAATAACCAGAATTCATAATACTCACATAGATAAATAAGATAACACAATTTTGATAGAAATATAAGGCAACCCGAAAGAACAAATAAGGTTCGGGTAGAATTTGTTACGATTTTATCGACATGGTGTCAGGTGTGACAAATAGGGATTGATGAGAGATAAATGAGGATTATAACTACTTATAAATCCAGAAGGAAGTATGGGGGACGTTCTTAAACATATCCCATCAAATTCTAGTACACTAATTAAGGCATAGTATAGAGGTCAATTTTGATTTAGAGAGAAAAGGAGAGGATCCCTTACCTCAAATCTGGTGGTGTTCTGAACTTGTTATTAATGACCAGAATAAAAAAATTATTATTATTAATTAATAAGTCCATAACCTATTCTATATTTAATTTATTTATTATAACCCTTTTTAGTTTATTCAAGTCCTTTTTGATTTGTTGTAAGGTTCAATTTCATTGTTCGGGCTCGTTTGTTTACTTGGCTTTAAAAGATTGGTTCACTTATATTCAAGTTTGGATTATATGCATGATGAAATTTGTTGTCCAAATTTGAAGTTACATTATTTATTTCATATACATGAGATTAAATGGTTATAATTTTATTTATGTTACATAGATTGATGTCAAATTATAATATATATTACCATAGTGATAACAGTTTTTGTTAATCGGTGGATTTTATTACAAAGAATGTGTTTTTCATTATACCATAATTCCATTTGTACCAAAAGATTAAAGAACCAAAACTATGATATATTACATATATAGTAATCTATTTCAACCATAACAAAAATGGTTTCATGATCAGAATTAATGATAATAACAAAAATTGATAAATCGTTGTCCTTTTGTGCTAAATTAGCACATCTCAAACGGTGCTTTCATTTCATTCAAATAAAATGGTGGGGAAAGGATAGAAGATAATGAAATATATCACTAGAATGAATAAATTCCAGTACATGTATGTTACTAGATTTATCATACTATTATGGTGATGGTAGGTGAGGAAAGAAATAAAAATAAAAGAACTTAAAAGAAAATAAGTTATTTGGGAAGAAAAATTTACCTATTGAGACTTCCCCCTTTGAGAACCTCTCAACGGGAGAGGTTTTGATATTTTGAGGAGGATGAGAGATTATGGACGTGGGGGAGGAACTTTGATAGAGAATAGGGTTGAATTTATAGACGTCTTTGAGGTTGAGGGGAGTGGAGGGAAGAAGGAGTGAAGTGGGTTTTTTTATAGTGGAGGAGAGGGTGGATTTCATGATATTATAATCATTAATATTTTATTCCTTTACATGAAAAAGAATTGTAAGTATTCCATGAACAAGAATAGGAAATGGGTCATTTTAATTTGAACCATGGGTGGTTGCATCATCCATAATTCTAGGAATAGTTTATTTAGCTTATAATGTATATATACGATAAATTATAGTATTTTACTATTCATCAAATATTCATATAGTTTAGAAAAATCTCAAAAATTCACCATAACCATTTTTCGATGTGTAGAATCTAGAAATGAAGTCGATTTTTTAAAAATAATTTTCTAAATATGATTAATTTAATATTTAATTACAATCATAATTTATTATCAAAAACCAATTTTAAAACCCTCATTAACTCAT
This sequence comes from Viscum album, assembly GCA_963277665.1. Taxonomy (NCBI): domain Eukaryota; kingdom Viridiplantae; phylum Streptophyta; class Magnoliopsida; order Santalales; family Viscaceae; genus Viscum; species Viscum album. The sequence continues at coordinate 857,193,358 of OY728152.1, read as the reverse complement.
TCTAAATTACATGTATATCGCACTTCCAACATGAATATTATTTTTGTACCAGAATAGGTGAGGTTACTAATCATTAGAGTATATCACTATTAATAAGGGTATTTTATTGTTCATAAGTGTAGGTTACTATTTACCAAAAGTTATTTTTGTTTTATTAGACTCCAAAAAACATCTTGGACACAACCGTGTATACCGGATTTTCAAAATTCCAAACACAGAAGTGAAAAAATTATGTTTAAAAGTCACTTATCACTTAGTAGATCATTATTATGTGATATCATGGCATATTTTTTAGAAGGGAATTTCCATTAAAAAAATTGTGTCGTTATATTCTTCCCCCTTATGAAATATCAACCATGAAAGTTCATTTTACATTCTAGGCCAAAAACGATGTGGAAACTTTTCCTTAATTGCTTCCTCCAGTTCCCATGTTGCTTCCTCAAACTTATGGTTCCTCCACAACACTTTGACAAGATGGGTTGTCTTGTTGCGTAAAACCTTATCTCTACGACCCCTAATCATTACTGGTTGCTCCTCAAAGGAGCGATCATCTTCCAACTGCACCACCTATGAGCATAGTACATGTGATGGATTATGTATGTACTTCCTCAATATTGATACGTGGAAAACATCATGATATCAATCCATATTTTCTGGAAGTGAAAGCCAAAAGGCCATGACTCCTTTTCGGTCAAGGATCTTAATTTGTCCAATATACCTTGGTCTTAGATTCCCTTTCTTCCGGAATCGCATGACTCTATTCCATGGAGATATTCGAAGGAAGACTTTATCTCCATTGTCAAACTCCAAGTCCCTTCGACGGTTGTTAGCATATCTCTTTTTCCGAATTTGAGCATCTCTGATGTGTTTCTGGATGGCGTAAACTTTCTCTGTCATCTCTTGATCAAGATTGGGTCCAAGTAGCTTTCTTTCTCCAACTTCATCCCAACGGGTTGGAGTTCTACATCGCTTTCCATAGAGAGCTTCATATGGAGCCATCCGAATACTTGAGTGGAAGCTATTGTTGTATGATAACTCAACCAATGGGAGATGTTGATCCCATCCACCTTTGAATTCAAGAGAGTAGGCTTTTAGAATATCTTCAAGTATATGGATAGTCCCTTCAGAATGGCCATCAGTTTGGGGGTGATAGATCGTGCTGAAATTTAATTCAGTACTCAATGCATGTTGAAGACTCCTCTAGAATTTAGATGTTAACCTTGGATCGTGGTCAAAGACAATTGAGAGTGGAACACCGTGCAGTGTCACTAGTTCCATAACATATAACATTGAAATTTGTTCAAGCAAGAGATCTTCCCGAATAACAATGAAATGGGATGTCTTGGTGAGTCGGTCAACCACAACCCATATCGCATTATTTCCCATCGACAACTTCGGGAGACCTGTGACAAAGTCCACAGTAAAAGTTTCCCATTTCCACATGGGTATAGGCAATGTCTACATCTTTCCTTTTGACATTTATCGCTCAACATTAACTTGATGACATACCAATCACCTTGATATATATTTTAAAATATCCTTATTCATGTTATCCCAACAAAAGTGTTATCGGAGATCACGATACATTTTGGTAGTCCTAGGATGGAAAGAGAAGGTGGAGCTATGTGCATCATTCAATAGCTCCTTCTTTATCTCTGTATCATATGGCACACATAATCGTGTCCCAAATATTAAAACTCCTTCGTCATCAATTTTGAAATTGGAGGATTTCCCATTTTTAACAGGTCCCACCCGTTTCTAAATTTCCACAACCTTTCATTGAGCGTCCATTATTTTCTCCATGAGGGATGGTGGAACAATCATTTGAGAAATGATTAATTATGTTCCTACCTTAATGATTCCCATGTACATCCTTTCAAAATACAAGAAGATAGGATCCTTTTCAATTCTCATGATTGATATTGATGCAGGATCCTTTCTTCTTAGAGCATCTGCCACCTTGTTTGCCTTACCGGGATGGTAGTGGATTGAGCAGTCATAATACTAGATGAGATATATCCATCTTAGTTGGGGCATATTAAGCTCTTTCTTTGTGAATATATATTTGAGAATCTTGTTGTCAGTATATATCTCACATTTTCTCCATAGAGATAATGCAGCCATATTTTCAACGCAAAGATCACAGCGGCCAACTCTGGATCATGCATGTGATATTTTTTCTCATGGATTTTCATCTTCAATGAGGCAAGGCTATAAAGTTTTCATTTTTCATTATCACACAACCAAAGGATTTCTTAGAAGCATCACTATACACTACAAAGAGATCTCCACTTGAGAGAGTTTGAGTACCAGTGTAGTGAAAAGACTCTTTTTCAACACCTTGAAACTGTCTTCACATTCCTGTGTCTAGACGAACTTCACTCCCTTTAGTGTCAGCTTGGTCATTGTGTTTGACGATCGTGAAATGTTTTTCACGAATCTTCGACAATACCCAGCTATACCAAAAAAGATACAGATCTCTGTTATAGAAGTTGGCCTCGGCCACTCTTCAATTGCCTTCGTCTTGTAAGGGTCCACAGATCTCCCTTTCCTGGTGATAACATGCCCCATGAATTGTACTTCCTCCATCCAGAACTCACATTTAATATACATCGCATACAACTTCCCCCTTCACAAGGTATTTAACACAGTTTCCAAATAATTCTCAGGTTCCTCCTTGCTTTTGGAGTAAATTAGAATATCATCAATAAAGACCACCACAAATTTGTCGACGTAATCTTTAAAGACTCAATTCATTAAATCCATGAATATTCATGGAGCATTAGTGAGTCTGAAGGGATCACTATGAACTCAAAGTGTCTATACCTCATTTGAAAGGCGGTCTTGGGAATATCTTCCTTTCGTACCTTTAGTTGGTGATATCCGGACCGAAGGTCCACCTTAGAGAAATAATTGGCCCCACAAAGCTGATCGAACAAGTCATATATTAGTTGAAGGGGATACTTGTTCTTTATAGTGATTTTATTAAGATCACAATAATCAATGGAGAAGCACATTGATCCATCCTTCATCATGATGAAGAGGACTGGAGCACCCCACGGTGAAGCACACGGGTGTATAAAACCCTTCTCCATATTCTATTGTAACTGCTTCTTCAGCTCTTCCAGCTCTACGGTGGCCATTCTGTAGGGTGTCTTTGATATTGGCAGAGATCTATGGATACGTTCAATTGAGAAATCAACCTCTCTATTTGGGGAAATACCAAGAAACTCATTGATGAATAAATTAGTGTATTCCATAACGATGGGCATGTCTTCAAGCATGATTCATTCCTTTGTATCAATCATTTGAGTTATGTATGCATGATCATAAGGAAGCAATATCCAAACATGAGATGAAGATTCTAAAGGAGACTCAACTTCCTCCTTGCACTTGTAATGAATCAGATGATGCTTCGGGATGTGAAAAGTAATATCCCTTTCCTTGAATTTGATTTTGGCCTTGTACAATGATAGAAAATCCATGCCCAAGATGGATTCAAACTCCACTAATGGAAGTATGACAAGATTTTCTGGGAGGTTCAGTCCACAATCATTAACTGGTGAGGAGTTATAGACCAAGGATGCAATAATTTCCCCATTAGCTATTATCACAAATAACTTTACCTCCAAATTTTGAGGTGGTGTTTGAATAGTTCTACTAAACTTTCAATATATAAAAGAATTCGTAGAACCAGAATAAAATAGAACATTTTCTATTCTTGAATGTATAAAAAGTGAACCTATCACCACATCGTTTTCTAGCTCCACCTCAGCAGTATTGATAGAATAATCCTTCCTTGTTGCCTTGGAGGTTGTTGTTGATTTCCTCTTACAACCCTTGGCATAGGGAAATTGTTCGCATATTGCACAAGCTCCTTGCAGTTAAAAGACTACACAGCAGGATGAGTGTTGATATGAACCTTCTGATCTTCTTCAACAGTAGCTGGATTTTCAATATCCCTTTGGCGGTTTTTGGCTAGATGACCAATCATTCCACATTTTATGAAATTCCTGGTTCCCTTGAGATAGTCACAAAGATGCTTCTTCCCACAATTCATGCATAGGGGTATGTGAGTCTTCTTTCCATTATGGGATTTGTTTGATGAACCACCCATGTTGTTATCCATTTTCCGCTTCTTGTCATTAGGCCCATGATACCACTGAGATTATCCAATCTCCATTTAAACCTTGAAGGAACAACAGACAATCTCCTCATAGCTGTCGAATTCTCGAATTGTCAACAGATTTCATAGACTCGGCTTTAGTCCGCTAATGAAGCGATCTACCTTTCATTCAGTGTTCATGACAAAGCAAGAGGCGTACCTAGCGAGCCTTGTAATGTTCTCTTCATATGCCCTGATGGAATCATCTTCCTTCTTTCATGAGTTCATGGAAATCTTTTTCCATCTGGAGATGGAGGGTTCAAGGAAAATATTTGTTGAAAAACATCCTCTTTAATTCCTCCCAATCTATGGAATAAATTTCCTCATGGGACGTCTTATTCTTGATCAGTGTCCACCACTGGTCCGATTCACCATCAAAATGATAGACTACCAGTAAAACATTCTCTTTATCCGATCACTGGAGGTCAAAGAAAATACTTTCAATGTACTTAATCCATTGTTCTGCGAGGAGGGGATTAGAAGACCCACTATACATGGGAGGCCTTTACCGCATGAAGGATTAGTCGACAACTTTATCTTTCCTTGGAGGAGGGGGACGTTCCACTTGATTCATGTAATTATTCATAACTTGATCCAGCTGATCATGTACTTCCATGAAGGTTGGAGTACCCACTTCCATCACATCAGGCATGTCATTAGGGAAATCATGACATTGCCTATCACATTGGTTGTTGGAACGTGTTGTTCTATTTCCTACCATTAACTAAGATAAAGAGAGTATAAATAGAGGTCTTTAATACTTATCTATTGTGCATAAAAAGAATGTTTTGAAAATTAATGGATAAAATTATAAACAATAAGTACACCCTAACTTGTGATTCATTAGGATTACATCTAGATTATCCTCGATATATTTCTTAACTTATTATCTTATGGGATTTTTTGTCCCTTAATAATGGTTTGTACTAATCTTGTCAATCTACCAAAGCATATCCCCAGGGAGTGTCGAAACCAATAGTGTAGAAAGCCCCTTTATCGTTCACCAGTTCATGTTCATGTTTAGCTCAAAGCGGTGTTTTCTGGTTTTACCACTTGATACATCTGTGCTAGAGCCACCTCAACCGGCTCGTATCCAGATATGGATGTATTTTCTCGATAAACCACTTACTCTATACTCACCAAAATATATGAATTTTTTCTAACACATAGTCTCATCCGTAAGGTTATCACTAAGGTTCTCTATTCCTAATATCTAAAAATAACTAGACCATCTTCTGATACCAACTATTGTGACCCGAGCCTTTTACATATAACATTTCATTATTTTGAGTATAATTAATCGTCATAGTATAAGCCATGGATCGTTATTTCTAGTTTCATGGAAGACTCTTTACATATAACATAAAACATGGGAATAAAAAACTTCTTTATTTAATATCCATAAATTGATTCTAACATCCATTGAGCTCTTACATCTGCATAGGCTACCCTAGGGAACACAAGAACAAAGTGATGAGCTAAAGAGCCCAGTAAATGAATGAACATAAGGATACATCTCAATCACATGAGTTAGGAGGCATGACATAATGATATCCAAAGAATGAAACTTATAAAATCATTTAATATAACAATGAGATCTTACAAACATGGAATTATATAAATTTGGAATAATCATAAATCATATCATTAGTATGGGTCACGGATAACCGCCAATCCTGTTTCCCATTTCAGTACGGGTTAAGGCTAACCGCCAATCCTGTTTCACATCTTATTTCATTAGACATATCCTTAACCAATGCTTTGGAGCGCTATATAGTCACACCCATCTCAAAATATTTATTAATATTCTTCCCACATAAATAATCTTTCCACATAAAAAATCATACATAATCAACCATACATAAACATAATGTTACCCATGAAAAGAATTGGGTACCCCAATAATGACATAAAACATATCTAGTGGGTGTATCACTAAAGTGTCCACGAAAGGAAGGGATTAGAACATACATGGACATTAATAGGGTAAAATAGGCTTATATCATGGTTATTTTTCTCATATATAAGTGACAACATATAAAAAATGTATTTTAGAAACATTAGCATGAAAACATTTTTGTGCGTTTTTAAGGAAAACACTCTAGTGCTTTTAAAATAGAAAAGAGAACATTCATTTATATAAAACCAGAATTGAACCAATATGGTTTTCATAATAAAAATACGTATTTTATAAATAAAATGGTGTTTTAAAACATAGGAGAGAGTTCAAATTATATTTGGGTAAAAATTTGGGAAGTCCCCTTAAAACTGGTTGGCTTATCAGAATGTTCTAAGGAGGGAATCTTTCAAAATCATATATATCCCCGAATGAATGTGATGAAAGGTTCTTGATATAATAATATTGTAAAACGTACCAGAATCCATAATAATCACATATATAGATAATATAACACCATTTTTAAAGAATGATATGGCAACCTGAAAGCACAAAGAAGGTTCGGGTAGAATTTGTTACGATTTTATCGACATGGTGTCAGGTCTGACCATGAGGGATTGATGAGAGAGAAATTGGCTTTCTCATCACTTATAAATATAGAAGGAATTATGGGGGAGGTTATTAAACATACCCCATCATTTTCCTGTACACAAATGAAGGCATAGTATAGAGGACAATCTTGATTAAGAGAGAAAGTGAGAGGATCCCTTACCTCAAATCTGGTTGTCTTCTCCACTTGTTATTAATGACCTGAATAAATAAATTAGGATTATTAATTAATAAGTACATAACGTCTCCTATATGTAATTGATTTATTATAACCCTTTTTAGTTCATTAAAATCAATTTTGATTAGTTATATGGTTTATTTTCATTGTTCGGGCTTGTTTGATTACTTGGCATTAAATGATTTGTTCACTTATATTCATGTTCGGATTATATGAAATATGAAAGTGGTTGTCCAGAATTGAAGTTAAATTATTTAGTTCATATCTAGTAGATTAAATTGTTATAATTTTAATTAGGTTACTTAGAGTGATTTAGAATTATTATATATTTAACCTTAGTGATAACTGTTTTTGTTAATCAGTGGATTTGATTACAAAGAATGTGTTTTTCATTATAACATAATTACATTTGTACCAAAATAATACAGAACCAAAAATAGAATATATAAAATATATAATAATATGGTTCATCCATAACACAAATGGTTTCATGACGAGAATTAAAGATAATAACCAAAATTGATAAACGGTTGTCCTTGAATGTGCTAAATTAGAACATCTCAAACAGTGCTTTCATTTATTTCAAATAAAAGGGTGGGGAAAGGAGAGAATTTAATGAAATATACAACTACAATGAATAAATTATCATTCATTTATGTTACTGGATTTATCATACTATTATGGTGAAGGGAGGCGATGATAAAAATAAGAAAAAAAGAACTTAATAGAATAGAAGAAATTTGGGAAGAGGAATATACCTCTTGAGACTTCATCCATTGAGAACCTCTTAAAGAGAGAGGTTTTGCAATTTTTAGGAGGCTGATAGATTTTGGACGTGGGGGAGGATCTTGGGGAGATATTTGGGCAGAATTCAGTGAAGGCTTTGAGCTTGAGAGGAGTGGAGAGAAGAGGGAGTGAAGAGGGGTGTTTATAGTGGAGGTGAGGAGGGATTTCATGATATTATAATCATTAATTTATTATTTTTTCACAAGAAAAAATATATTAAGTATTCCATGAACAAGAATAGTAAATGGGTCATGTGAATTAAAACCACGGGTGGTGACATCATCCATGATTCTAGGAATATATTGTTTAGCTTCGAATGTATATATACGGTAAATTATTATATTTTACTATTTATCAAAAATTCATGTATTTCAGAAAAATCTCAAAAATTCAGCCTAACCATTTTTCTATGTGTAGAATCGAAAAATGAAGTCCATTTTTCAAAAATAATTTCCTAAATATTCTTATTTTAATATTTAATTAAAATCATAATTTATTATCAAAAACCAGTTTTAATAGCCTCCTTAACTCATTCTAAAATATATGTATATCACACATCAAACATGAATATTATTTTTGTACCACCATAGGTGATGTTACTATTCATTAGGGTATATTACTATTCATAAGGGTATGTTACTATTCATAAGGGTATGTTACTATTGACCAATTTGTTTTGTTTTATTAGACTCCAAATAAATCATGAACACAACTTTGTATGCTGGATTTTCGAAATTCCAAATACAGAAGGGAGACAAATTATATTTAAAGGTAATTTATCACATAGTATATCATTATTATGTGATTCCATGTCATATTTATATGAATGTAATTTCCATTAAAAACATTGGTTCGTTATAGAAATGGCCATGGATCCTGCCATATCAATTCAGTGGAACCAATACTAGAGGATCAGTGTTCCGGGACATTTTCTATACAAGGCACTATTCTAGTAGCCACTAAAAAGCTGTATTCCTTATTTGATAGGGGTGTTTCACCTTCCATTATCTCTTTATAATGTTTTTAAATCATTTGTATTGATATTGAGTACTACAGTGGTGTGATGGCACTTGATATTCTATTTTGAATTTTATCAAAATGTGTTTTTCAATGTAAGGATTGTCATATTATGGAAGAAATAAATTACATATTGTGGGACATTATTTTCATAAGTAGAAGGGATTTGACTTCGTTCTCAAGATCGACTAGTTGGTTCCCTAAAATTCTTACACTGATTTTAATTACTAGAAGGTGTAGTTCAAATCAATAGAGGGAGGGACCTATATTCACAAGGATAAATGATATAACTACGATGTTATATCCATACCAATGAATATTTTGATAGGTGGAGTATCCACCTATATTGCTTTCATTTATATAATGGATCATGAGTAACACTAAGCGTATTTTCCGGTTATTGTTTACTATTTTAGGTATGTTTTATCTGTTGTCTTCTCTATAAATCCTCCTAATAGATTGGTACAATTTATTGGATAGATAGTTACTAGAGATGCACCAGATCCCATTCCTCACTATATGATAGATACTACCGAGAAACACGAGCTCAATTGGCAGCTAGCTAATTTTGAAGCCAATGGACTTATACAGCCCAGAACATCTCCCTAGGGTTTTGTGGTCTATTTTTCCCAAATGTCAGATGGAAAACTATAGCATTTTGTGGATTAATGGAATGTGAATTAAGTAACTATAAAGTACCTATATCCCATACCTTATATAGATTATCCATTTCTCCATCATAGACGAGTTAGGATTTTATCAATGATCAATTTTCAGATCTAGGATCAACCATGATCAAGTTAAACATTTAGAAATTGCTCGTATAAAATTCCATATTTTATATGGTTTATTTGTTTATCTAATTATGTTTTTATGTATGATGAACATTTCTATCATTTTTATGGATTTGTGTAATTTGGTTTCCTACCCCATTTCGGATCCATTCATGGTGTCCATCATAGATGACACCTTGTTGTTTTCACATAATCCAATAATCAATTCCATACATCTTGATATCAAATTTAATAAATGTGTAGAACAACAGTTTTTTGATATTATTAGTAAATGAATTTCTTTATTTACAATGTACTCTTACTAGGTCATGTTATCTTAGAGGTAGGAGTATTAGTTGACCTAGAGAAGGTGAGCACTATAGTTTCCTCCAAGCAGTCCAATAATATAATTAATATAAAACTTTTATTTGGTCCATTTGGAGATTATATGTTTTTTATATAGGACTTATCCTACCAGTATGCTCATTTTATTAGTATTAAGAAACAGGGTTTAAAGATCATAAAATTTGGGACATGTGAGAATAACTTTGAGGTTCTAAAATAAAAGATTTCTTCGACACATGTTATGATTTTTCCATATCCTAGAATATGGTATACACATTTCTATTAAAAAAATATACATTTGGAATGGTTATTTAGTAATTTAGGAGATTAAATTCATAGAATATAGGTTTTTTCAATTGATACCGCCCAAGCATAATTACCAAATTAATGAAATCTATATTGTAGATGTTGTTTATGGCTTGTGTTGATAGAGTAATTATCTAATGGATGATAACCTCATGGTGTATATAGACTGTAAGAGCCTAAAATAAGTAATTAGGTATCCTAAATTCTATCTCATGCAGTGAGTATGGGGCTAATGTATTCATTATCTGGATTATGAGAATTCTTAAATATTTGTATAGGGAAATGCAGTGGATGATTCTACAAGATTTAAAACCACAGAACAAGCTAATGGGAATTCTAGTGATGAATGGAAAATGATGACCCATATTTCTGATATGAATCTATATTTTCACAAGAATAATAAGTATCATTTTATTATATCTGCTGAAGTTACCTTGTCACTCATTTATATGGTGAAGAGTGGGACGATCTCAATTCATGAAGGTTGGGTCCTATGAGATGGTATTTCTGCTAAGGACCTCCCTCTTGATAGTTTTGTTGATGGAGAAGAAAAAAACATATAAATGGGTGTATCTAAGTGCATATAGATATGAGAGAGGATATTATTTGAGTGTCCCATGATTCTCATATGGTAGTTCAATAAGATGTCATTATGAAGTATCATTATTTATAATTTTGGTATTGGTGGATTTTGATGAAATGTTATATATCTATTTTTGGCATAATGGCTTCTACCTATTAATAGGTGAAAGTGAGACCCCAGTATCCTCATTTCTCTTTACATCTATTACTAGTCCCAAAAATTAATTTGGAATATGTTGTGAAGGATTTTATGTTTGTATATTCATGTTCACATTGATGTAGAAATGATGTTCGGGTATTAATTGATAGTCTGATGAAATTATCCCACTCCTTTACTATCTTGAATAATTTCTCAGATTATTATATTGGAAGAATGTATATTCATGAGATTATACAATTACATTTGTTACCTAAAAATTTTATTTAGATAGGTAATCTAATTTATCATTGAGTATCTAGAAGGGAATATATAGAGATTTTGGTATGTGTGTACGTTTCTGAAAAAAAGTATTGCCCATAGACTGATGGTTAGCTAGAGCAAAAAATATATGTATTAGGGGACATAATCTGAGCAACGATCATTGATTTTATTATTTCATATGTGAATAAAATACCCCTAATAATTTTATCCATTAATAATATTATTTAGGATAATATTTTAATACCTTCGTATGAGTCATTATATTTTACCCCATGTTGTTAAACAATTATATAGTTTCAGGTGAATGTGGAAGTGTTAGTAGGTTTCTGTCTTCTAAGGGAGACATTAGAGCTTGTACAATATATTTTAGAAAACAAGTTTACAAAATGGTATGGATAGAAATATTACTCTAATTATCATTGAAATCCTCTTGAGTTTGAGGTTTTGGATTATTTTTTCTTTAGGGTATCCCCCGGACAAGAGTATTGATAGATACAGAGGAAAGGGATGCTTCTGCCTCACATTATTTTGACATTCGATAATGGGAATAGAGTCGAGCTTTTTGTATATCAGTTTATATTATCTCAAAGTTACCATTCTCTATTTTAAATTTTCCACCTTTCAGAGCATCAACATTATCATGCCACCACATATCATTTATTTGATCCTAATGATGTTGAGTTGGATGATGTTGGATATTTTCAGGAGTATATGATACGCATCATTAATAAGTGGAAGAATGATATATATGGCTTGTATAAACCATTGGTTGGGTTGATATGTAAGAAATAGGGTATATAGGATGATACATGGGAGTGGGATATGTAGGTACATTATCAATGGATAATGTTATTATTATAGAATGTTCTACCACATTTGGAAGGAAATCCAAGAGATGAGTTACTTTATGTGGGAGGACTGTAACAACTATACATTTCAATAAGGTATAGATCCTTTTAAATATTAGATTAATATATTTTTTTGATCGAATATGAATTCATATTGAGGATATAGTGGAAACTAGTGTTTCTAGGGATTTTTTAGATATTAAAATCCCAACCAGTGGAAGGGAAAACCAGGCCCCATTGCAATTACAAATATTAAATCCTTGTATGTACTATTTCTACTAACAGTGTAGGGTATTTAGTGAGTACAAGAGATCCAAATCATTTTCTATAACATATCGACAAATGTTGCACATCCATGCGACCCAATACAAACATCCTTGAGAATGATATGTAGTTTTTAATAGATCCAAATAGTTTGGATTGTATAGTGTTTCCCAAATCATACTCATAAACTATACGAACTCCCTATTTAGAAGATGGGTTACTCACAGTTTGAACATGGTTTGACCAACTATGTTGAAAATCCATGAGACCCCTATAAATTGGTTAAATATTCCATTATTAACATAAGGAGTTATATGTTTAACTCAAATTTATTATTTAATTATTACAACTGATTACCATCTCCTTCTATACCATCGAGCTCCTCCTACCATTATACTAGGATATTTTATAATTATTTCATCAAGAATAAAATTTAAAATATGATCAGCTCCTTATATAACCATTATTAGTCATCCACTCATTTGGCACCATTCTTTATTTGTATTCTTATCAGCAATCCTATTTTTGTGTCGTCTCTTATGCCGTATTTTTATGGTGTTTGTCCATTCATCTAATTTTTTCTCATCTAGACTAAACTAGAGGTATATACTGGATGAGTTATACTATACATGAATAACATAAGTGGACTAATATTTATCCCTTATATTTTGATTCTTCATACTATGTTTCCTGTTTTCGCATGCTAAATTCTCTTTTTGCGGCCCTAAAAAATACTATATCTAGTTTAGAATCATTGACTAAGATGTCTTGCCTCCTCCTGTATCTCATTAGTATGGGTACCCATAAATTATAGACACCACTTTAGGTGTATTTATGATTTTTCCATCATTATAAAAATATAATAAATGGTAAAACATATCTATATGGTTTTTGGGTGATTCATAATTGTGACGATTGAATTGAATTGAATCAATGTTTTTGGTAAGATCACATCACATTTATAAATTAGAAAATGGACACCACATTGTTAAATACAATTTCTAATGGATTATGAGATATAAAATTCCTATTACTAAATCCTTGATTAATAATCACTATTATAATAATTTTGAACAATAAAAAATATGATTTACGATATATGTGAATGATTACTCTATGCTTATGAGTTACAAGCAAGGAATTTGTTACACTTGTGATACATTTTCATGGAAACAATAATTTATAATAGTTGGGCATGATGATCCTACCATTATGAGATATAGTAATTTCATCCTAATGTTGGGATATGGGTATGTCATTCAAATGTTGTGAACATAGGGAAATTTTACATTCATAAATTATAAATATTGTTAATTGAGAAATTTATGAATTATGATTAATTTCCATTGAAACCCTTATGAATTATGATTAATTGGAATGGTGAACAGTAGGTAATATGATACTTAAGAAGTTATTTCCATTAAATTAGGATACTATGGAATATTTTCCCTCGTAATTTTGATAACAGGGCATGGAATACCTTTGTAGTTTTGATAATAATTTCACGACCCATGGAGGATGGAGACATGTATAGGTATAGACTAGTATAAGTATCCATACATATGGATATAGTTTTCTTTTTGTAAAATTACCATGTATATCTACAAAAATGGGTACATGATCATTGATTATCTTGCACTGGGTGATGTATGCAGTTTCATTCAATTTTCCACCATGAACAAGAACATAACCTTTATTTTAGTTATTAATTCTTATTTTTATAGATGGAAACTAGTTATACATTATTCAACAACTAGAAAACTAAAAATCCCTTTTTGCATGCCTATTACGTTTATCTTACACATAATCATTGTAATTTATGGTACTAGATAAAATTATATGGATATTAGTAGGGACATGGTTAAGCACCCAATTTTCAATGATTTGTTTGATTATTGAATTGGAGTGGAGAAGTATATGGACAATCAATGGATTGTGTTAATATTAGTGACATCCTTTTGGTCTTCTAGTTTTTCGATACATGTGTTGTATTGAATTCCTAATTAAAAGCCTTCCTATTTTATTATTAAAAATAAATTATAATATAATTTTCTATATTCTATACTGGTTACATTTTTTTTATTTTTTATATAATTTGGATGATTTACCTTCCCCTAACATGATATTATACTTTTTTAGTTTGTTTTATTTGACTATTGATGTCCTCATATCAGGAGGATATAGTCTCCCAATTGTAAAACCTTGGACCCTCACTACTAATAATAATACTCTATAATATTGCAAGGCTCACTTGAGGCTATGTGACCCATCGTCTCAATGTTCCATTTTGTAGCTCACAGCTTGGGACATCACATGTCACACACTAAACATAGACAGAACAAATTTATATTATTTTGATTATTTAGTAAATTTATCCATTAGTCGTTTGTGACACGTAGAAATCAAACACACCTCAATCTAGTACAATTTCTATCTAGTATTACTCAAGGTAAATATTTTTACTTATAAATTGAATTTTTATTTCAAAACTAACAAGAACAACAAATAACCAATAAAACACATTTATATAATTTTAAAACATTATGAAAATGATCGGTATATCATTTTTGATGTTTAGGAATCAACTAAATATCAATAATCTAAATGTCGATCCTGATATGATTCAATGTGTATTGTTTTAGTTTAAAATTGGTAGTTTAGTACAAAACAAACTTCACATACTCAAAACCATGAAATAACATTTATATTTTGTTGATACCCTAGAATAATGATTCAAAACAAATTTTTAATGTGTATTAATAAAAAATTCATCAATATAATAAATATTTGTTCTAGTATGACTGTATGTGTATTTCTTTAGTTGTAAATTGACATTTTCGTTTAAAATACACATGACATACTCAAAACTGAGAAAAAACTAATACTATATTAATAATTAGGGTAACGATCCCTAAGTAAATTTTGATGTGTGGAAATCGACCACATGTCAATATGATAAATGATATGGCTGGTGTTACTAAATGTGCATTTATTCAATATTGAATTTCTTTTAAGCTTAAAACACATGTCAAATTGTAAAAACTGATAATTAGGAAGAAATGTTTTTTCAATATTAGTAAAATAATTAATAACTCACTTTTTTACTTGTATTAATCATCCTCCCATCAATCCAACACATGATGTGGTTAGTATGACACAAAATGTATGTTTTCAATATAAAAGGGATATTTTTATCTTAGACAGACAAAATATAGAAAAAAAATTTGATCAAATGAGGTAATATTAATTTTTTTTTAAATTGATGCCATTTTCATTTTTATCTTTAGGAATTGGAAAAACATAAATTTGAAACAAAATATATTCTATATGACCCCAAGTGAATATTTTTAGCATAAAAGTGTTTTTTAGATTATAACACGTACAGATATCCACAACTAAGGGAACATGATTGGATTATTTTCATGTTTTTCGATATGATATTTAATTCATTTTAGGATATTAGTTTTGATCATATGTTAATATGACATATGATATAGTAGATATGGTTTGAAATTAGTGTTCTCATTATCAAAGTTCAATTTAAGTTTAAAATAAACACCACTAACCAAAAACATGGAAACAAGCTTTGAATTTTTAATTTTTTTTGAAAATTGTCAATATATCATGTAGGATATATCTTAAGTGACTGACCATCAATCTGAAATACGATGTAGTCAATATGACCCAATGTTTGTTTTTTAAATATAATATTGTTGTTTTAGTTTAAAATTTTCATTAAATATAGTAACCTAGACAATGAGTTCAAATTATTTCCATACACTAATAAATTGAACAATTAATAATTTTTTAGGTGTAGTAATTATATTCAAAACAATATGACCAGGGATGTGGTTAGTGTGACATAAAGCGTTGTTTTTCAGTAATAAAGTGTCATTATAGTTTAAAACATGTGTCACATATATAAAAAATCTACAAAAAAAGTTGGGTTGTTTTTAAAAACTATTCTGGCAGTCCATAACTCATTTTTTCATTGAATGAATAAATATTATATCAATTAAATAGGTGATGTGGATGGCATGACCCTAAGAGAGACTTTTTATTATGGAAGTGTAATTTTAGTTGAAAGCGCCAATCACAAATTAAAAAATATGAAAACTATATTCAATTGTCTTGTTAAATAACAAAAATGATTAAACACTAATTTTTTATGTGTATTAATTTACCTCATGACAATCTAACACATGGTTTTGTTTGTTTTTCTCAAAGTATGTTTTTACAAATTAAAAGTGACATTTTAGTTTAAAACATTCAACACATTTCTAGAACCATAAAAACCAGTGCAAATAATTTTTAATCACATGGAAATAGATCTATAATTCATTTTTGACATGTATGAATCATCCACACATCAATCTGATACATGATGTGGTAAGAATGACTCTATGATTTTTTTTACAGTATAAAAGTATCATTTTAGGTACTAAATATTTATCATATTACAAAAACAACGAAATGAAAATAAAATTGTTTTTAAATTTTTTTAAAATGATTGAAAATAAATTTTTGAAATATAGGAATTTACCCTACATCGATTCTATAATACATGTTGAAGGTTTCACTTCATGTTCTATTTTTTAATATAGAATTTCCATATTAGTTTAAAATGTGTGTCTCGTAGCCAAAACCAAGAAAACCTGTTCAATTTTTTTAAAAAAATTGAAAACAATCCGTATTTCATTTTTAACATGTATTATATTATTATTCCTCAATTTTACCCTATGGTGGTTTGTATGATTGAAAGTGCATTTTATAGATAAAAAATTGTCATTTTAGTTTAAAACATGCATCACATATTAATAACTATGAAAATGAGGTCTTTTTATTTCCAAAAATCATAAAAATGATTCATAATTTTTTTGTTTCATCTAAGAACTAATTGTATGTTAATATGAAAAATGAACTTGTTGGTACGAATCTATATGAATGTTTTTAGTATATATGTTCTATTTTAGTTTAAAACATTATTTAGTTATCCCAATCCAATAAAAATCGGTCATATTATTCATAAAAATTATTAAAATGTTCCATAATTCATTTTTTAGGTGTAAGAATTAACTATACATCAACCCTACATATTATATTCAATGTATATCATGATGTCCATATATTCAATATAAAAGTATAATTTTAGTTTAAATCATTCTTCTAACATCCAATACCAAGAATACAAGATAGTATTGTTCCAATCAGTTTTACAATAATACATAAATCATTTCGTACGTGTATGAATCTACCACTGGTCATTCCAACAAATGATATGGCCGGTAATGAATTAGTGTGTGTTTCTAAATATAAAAAATAGATTTTATTTTAAACACACATAACAGAATTAATGCTATTAATATGGGATAAAAATATTTTCAGATCTTTGAAATATGACCATAATACATTTTTTAGGTTTAGAATTTACCATAGATCAATCTTAATATATTTGTGGTCAGAGTGACAAAAAGTGTGTGATTTTAATAAAAAAGTTTCATTTCAATTTAAAACATATATCAAATAATAATAACCCAAAAATAAATATCATATTATTTAATACATTAAAAAAATGTTCCATAAATAATGATTTATGTGTAGGGATTGGATTCATGTCAATAAGATAGAAGATGATTATATTATTACTTGAAGTGATTGTTTTCATGAAAAAATATTGGTTATTATTTATATTGTGCATCCTAAATCCATAACTGATAAAAAAAATATCAGATTGTTGTCAAATTATAAGAAATCAATTAATTTATCATTTTTATCATCTTGGAAGTGACAGTATCTCAATTAATTAAATTATGTAATAGAATTGACTCAATTTGTTTGTTTTCAATATAGAAGTTCCATTCCGTTTAAAATGAGTGTATAATATCCAAAACCAATAAAATTATATTTTATTGTTTTCAAAATTTAGTCAAAGTATCCATCATTTATTTTTGACATGTAGGAATAATCAAATCACAAATCTGATAGATGTTGTTGTTGTTATGAACCAAAGTGTTTGTTTTTATTTTAAAAGTTTTATTTCAGTTTAAAAAATTCATCAAATAACCATAACTAATAAAAAAAGTTCATATTATTTTCAATCATTCGAAAAGTAATCCATAATACATTTTTTATGTGTAGAAATGGAAAATATGAAAATCTACCGTATGATGTGGTCGGTATAACTCAAATTTCATGTTCTCAATATAAAAGTTTAATTTTAGTTTAAAAAGAATATCAAAAAGGCAAAACTAAAAAAAGAACTCATATTATTTTCTAATATTACTGAAATGATCAATAATTATTTTTTATGTAGATGAATTAATCATTAATCAATTAGACAAATGATGTGGAAACTATAATGTGAATTGCATGTTTTCAAATTTAGAATATCCATTTTAGTTTGTATTGTGCATCACATACCCCAAACCAATAAAATGAACTCATATTTAATTCAAACATTACAAAAATAACCATCATTTAATTTCGTGTGTATTAATTTATCGCACATCAATCAGACTCATATTGTGGGCGGTATGACTCGATGTTTTTGTTTTTAATATAAAAGTTTTATTTGTGTTCAAAACACAGAACATATATCAAAAACTAAGAAAAAAGGATTAGATTCCTTACATAATTTAGGAAAGTGATCCATTATTAATTTTTTGTGAGTTGGAATCAACCTCACATAAATTTAACACATGATATGGATGGCGTGAATCAATGTAAATACTTTCAATATAAAAGTTTCATTTTAGATTATAATTTGTATCACAAAGCTAATACTGAGAAAATAACTTCAGAGTATTTTCATGAATGAGAAAATATATCCATAATACCTTCATTACATTCAAGAATTGACCCCTTGTAAATAACACATAATTTGTGGTTGGAATGAATCTATGTGCATGTTTCCAATATCTATGTGTCACTTTACATTCAAATAATTGTCACAAAGCCCAAAAAACCAGCAATTATTATTTTAAAAAAATATTACAATGTTCCATAATTCATATTTCACATATTAAAATTGACTGCATATCTATATAACACATGATGTGGTCATTATGAGTGGAGGTGTTTATTTCGAATATAAAAGTGTCTTTTTAGTTTATAATAATCTTGTTAAAGAAAAAATAGTGACAATGTGCTCATTTTGATGTCAAATGATAAGGAAAAAACTGTAATTCATTTAGGGAATTTGGGAATTGACTATATCCCTTTCAAACACTATATCTGATCAGTATGGCACAATGTTTGTGTTTGGAATATAAAAGTCTCATTTTTTAAACAAGAATCACATAGGGGAAATAGAGAAAATGGGCTCAAATTATTTTCAAACATTGGTAATATGTTTCATAATTAATTTTTGATCTATATAAATTTTCTCCACATCAATCCAACACATTATTTACAAATTATATAATTAATATATACGATATATAAAAATAGAATTTAACATATAAGGATAATATAAAATTGTAATTATAATTTGTTTATTTTTTTTATATTTTTTCTGATATTAAAATTGGTTTCACTATTGGTAGAAGTTATTATATAATGGATGATTATTGGAAAAAGTTTTTTAGTTTTTATTTTATATATGGATTGTCATTTGTTTTGTTAATTGTAAATATGAAATCAATATTAATATTTAATATATAAATTTTAAATAGTAGTTATAGTGAAAGTTTATATTTCTATTCCAATATATTTTTATTTTTTTTCATATTCCTTTTTATTTATTCTATTTTTTCATAGAGATACTACATAGATTTTGCGGGGATGTAATTGTGTGGATGCTGATATAGCATTTATCCACTCTTGTTATCGCACTAATAATGGCCTTATTTATCAGTGCTAGTGAATGTGTTGATAAAGACTAACTTTATCAGTGATATTGAATGAGTTAATCAAGGGAACCATTATCATTACTAGAGAAACCCATGATAATGGATTTCCTTTATCAGTTCATGATTAATTAGAAATAAAGGGATCCTTTTTCACTGAAAATGGTAGTTCTAATTGAGGGCTCATGATTTTAATTATACATTTATAGTTAACTATATTTGTGATGAAAAAAGTAATTTTATTTTTCTATTAAAATATCTATATGTAGTCAGGTGGCCTTATGAATTTATTTGGTTTCAAATTGTGATTTTATATTTATAATGAACTTATTATATGATTTAATAACTTTTAATTTAATTGTCTTTGAAATTTAGTATTAATTAATTAAAATATTTCATTCATGATTTAATGTGATTTGATAAAAACATATCAATGAATTTCATGGATGAAATTATAGTGTTTTATAATTTAAATGTTTGGATAATGATAATGATTTTTTATTACATTGTGAATTTGATGAATAATTTTATGGAATATTTAATGAATCTAATTTTTTGAATTAAATTGTTGATTAAGTAATTTATTGATGTTTTAATTTTTCGTTCACTATTATATGAATTTATTTCCTAAATAAATAAATTACAATGTATTTTTACGGGTCTTTTCCTTAATAAAGAATGTAAATTTTGGGAATTTTTTATGTATGTGAGGTAAATTAGTGTCAACAGAATCATAATAGTTTCTAGACATTGTTATTCATAAAAAATTTATTATGTTTAGAATTAATTTTATTAAAAATTATTGTTATTTACTGTGTTATTTTAATGATAAAAAATAAATTTTAATCAAGTATTTTTATGGAAAATGAGAGGACTAGTTGTATTAATTATTTAATTTATTGAACCAATAATGAAATAATTATAGTTTGGAATATTTATTACAGAACTGCAATTTTATAAAGGAAAAATAAATGTAAAATATAAATCATTAGTTTATAAATTCATATAATGATTGTATGAATTTTGGATTATTTATTATATGGGGTCTATTAAATATGTATGTTTAAATAAAATTTTTACTTCTAATAAGTGTCTGATTTCACGTGAAAATAAATTCTTTAGAAATGGAACCACACTCTTAATTAAAAGAGTTGATTCTATATTTGGGTGATTTTTGTATTGAGTTTTATAAGATTTAAAAGAAAACATTATTCTTATAATTTTAGAATAAATGGGAAATGTTGATAAAAAATGGAAAAATGTTTTCAAATACTGATTATTTATAAAAGAATTATAGTGGGTCTATGAATTGTGGTTTTAGTGAGATAATACTATCAAATATATTAATTTTTTACTCTGATCATGTTAAAAAAAATTATATAGGTTTTAACGTCTATTAAATTTATCTTATGTTATTCTACTATAATAACATTGATATTTAATGATGAGTTATATATTTGGTTAAATTTTTTTGGGATTTTTTCTATTTATTATTTTTTTAGGAAAAAGGTTTTAAGATGTTATTTAATTTAAGGGATACATGGTTTGGGGTAGAAATTGTGATATCAAGGTGGATGCCATGTGTTTTTATAGAACATTAGTTGAGACTGATAAATTATACTATTCCATGTGTAATCAATAATTAATTATTGATTTCATGTTTTTTGGAATATAATTGGTGATGATCCGTTTAATTGTCTAATAGTGCTATATGGTCCAGTATTGGACTAAATTGGTTTGAGTTATTTAGGTACATAAGATTACACCTAAGACATCGATTAATTAATAAAAATGATATTTGTTTATAACAATTTATTCATTCCACATTATATTTGATAATAACTAAATCCATCAGATGTATGTTTTTGTAGTGGTTTCTAATAAAATTTTATTCACACTTCCTGTATGAACAATCCTTGCATGCATATATATTATATGTATGACAGTGAAAGTAAAGGATGATCACATTTATATAGTTGGAGTTAATGTTAAGAGATATCTTGTATATGATTATGTTTCTTATAGAGTTATATTGGATTTTAGTTGAATTTTTCTAATATTGAAATGTGATTTTAATCTTTATATAATGCTTAATTGTATAACGAATCTTTAAATTTATAGGATATTGTTACAACAAATTATTATTACTATTATTATTATTATTATTCAGTTTTGGTTCTTATTATTAATATAATTATAATTTAAATTATTTTATTTTAGGATCCATTAATTGTTAAATTTCTCCCCTATTAATATAATTATTCCCTCAATAATCATCACTATAATTTGGTTATTCGTGATGAAATTTCGGCCATGTAATTTTTTACATTGACATAACAATTATAAAATCATGTAATAATAAAAATCATATTAAATAATTTTATTTTCAATATCATAAGTATTTTTATTTGGACTAGTGGATAATAAGAGGTTGGGCATGACATGAAAATGATGTATACATTCAAGTATAACACTACCATCATATATATTTATGTTTCAAGGTATAAAGTGTTTTTTATTTTTCAACTATATGAAAAATATTTTATAGTATAATGATAACTTAGTTGAGAGTGTGTAATGGGTTATTCATGCATCATTTATTATTTTATTAATTTAAAACGAATGGGATGGTTCATGTAAATATTCTTGATTTGTTTGTTAGGTTTTAGAATGGAATTTACATAAATTATTAAGTTATTAAAAATTTTATAAGGGTTTTACCAAATTGTATATTAATAATGAATTAAATTACTAAAAAATATTTTACCATCATTATGAAAATGTGTAATATATTTTTATGATTAGATATTTCAGGTTTATTATATATGAATTGGTTGTTCAAAATAAATACATTACATTTAATTTTTATAAAATTATTAGGATTGACTTATGATTATACAATCTATCACCTAGTTGAATTTATTAATGCATATTATGGAGTACAAGAATTATGAGTAAAGGGGGATTATTATTAAAAAATGATCATAATTGAATTATTTTTTTGAGAAATAGAGTATGACATAATAGATGAGTTTTTTTCTATAATGGAATCACGATTGTCTTTATGAAATTAATTATTAACTAGTATCTTTTAAATTGATGGTATATAACATGTAAGTGTAGAAATGTTGAAATAAATTGTAAATTTATGAGTGATGATAAAATGGATTTTTTTTCATAGTGTCAAAATGTTTTATTGTTGTGATTTATTGAAATTTTTTTATTATAAATAAAAAAAAATTATTTGGATATTTCAGATACTACTAAAATTTAATTTATATGTTCATGTTGTTAATTAACCATATTTTATTCAATTTAAAAAGAGATGAGTATTGTTTTTGGTGAAATATGGTAGAATGGACAATTTATTCTATTTTCCATGGGTTATAAAAAGCATGTGATTGATTAACATGTTATCAGGTATCATTTGATTTCGAAATTTCAGTGTGTGTTTTTCATTGCGCTATCTAGAAAATGGGATATTGATTTCCAGGACATAGTTTTCCTATATTCAGATAATAAAAATGGTATGTGATTAATTTATGTTATGTAAATTTATTTTAATTTTATTTATTTGTTTATGCAGACTAAAAAAGGATATATTTAAATTTAATTCATCATGATTTTTTTATCTTCGATCTTACGGGAATGTTGGATTAAAATTAAATTGTGTATTTTATGGTAATTGTTAGTGTTATTCTATGTTTTTATTATTTAAAACAAATAATTATGGGAATATAATTATTTAATAATGTTAAATATTACAAATCCTAATAATACATGGGTTATAATAACCATTTTTGGATAGTGTTTGGTTTTTATAACAAGTGAATGATAATAATTTTATGAAAATGATTTTACTAAGACATTATTAAATGATTATGTGTTAGTTATATTGAATGTTTTATGATATTAAAATTGAGATATTAAATAATTGGGTGACCTAAATCTTTCGAATTTGAATATTTGGTTTTAAAAAATATAATTAAACGTTATGATCTTGTTGTTGGTTGATTATGACGTCCTGCCTTTTTATAACATAACTTTTCATTACATATTATAAAACTGAGGATCTTTAAGGTTTAGTGTCTGGGAAACCAAGAACGTAAAACATGAAAACATAAAAAATAATTCTTAAACACTTGAAAGGCTTCTCTTTAGGTTCATCCTAGGTTCATTACTACATTTCATAACCTGGGGACATACATCAAAATAAAGGGTGAGAAGAACGGCCAGAAAGGGAAACAAGGGAAACATTTAACATGTGAACTTGAGATACATCAACAATGTCATGAAAAAAAACATTAAGGCATGATAAATAAATCACGAGGCATATCATAATAAAAATAATGTATTTAATAACATGAAGATATGGCGACAAAATTTAACATTGACAGTCATTTCTGTTTCACCTGGTTCACCCCCAAGATGTCATTAAAAATTGCCAAGGTTATTCACCAAGGCATAGTTAAAAATGGTCATCTCTAGAGATTAAGTCTTTACCCAATGCATTGGAGAGCTATCAGGGAACACCCTTAAATTTGTCTTTATTATCATGTGATCCACATATATCATCATCATAAATTTCATAAAAACCCCATATATCATAAAATAAATGGGTTTCCTTTCATAATAATAACGTTTTAAAAACTGCTTTAAAGACATGATCTTTATGTCACTTTAAACCCACACAAAAGGAAAGTTGGTTTCATGTATGTAAATCGCAGAATTAAAATAGAACATTTTGATATATATCATAATACCCCCTGTATAAAAAGAGTGTTGATTATTCACTTAATAAATTAAATGAGTTTGAGAAAAAGAGAGGGACATTTTGAGACGAAAATTATTCAGCATAACGACTATGTTACAGGGTTTTAGAAAACATTGAAAAGATAGGGACATGAGTCACCCACTTGTAAATGATTCATAACAAAGAATAGGGAGATAATATAATGGATATAAGAACATGGTAATTAATGTTTAAGGACATACCATTTGAAATGAAAAACATAGAAGCAATACCAAAATAAGATTTTTCTTAGGAAAATTCGGCAGCCTAACGGCGTCACTTAGACTTCAAAAAATTGAATTGATTAGATAAAATAGGGTCTCCCATCATATGATCATAAAATATCAGTGTGATAGATATTTATATCATACCCCTAAATAAAAAGGAACTTGAAACAAATGACATGAAAATTGAACTTGAAAATGAGAAGGGTGAAAAATCCATTAGAAATTCGGCAGCTTAACGGCGTCACTTAAACTTCAAAAAATATGAATTGACGAGATAAAATAGGGTCTCTCATAAAATGAACATATGAGATCAGTAAGATAGATATAGAGATCATACCCTGACATAATAAAAAGTCACATGAAATACTTGACATGAAAATTGATCTTGAAACGATAAGGGTGAAAGAATCCCTTAAAAATTCAGCAGCCTAACGGCACCACTTAAAACATAAAAATACTGATTTCAAAAGATAAAATAGGGTATCTCATCATATGAACATAAAATATCAGTATTATATATATTGAGATAATACCCCCACATAATAAAAAGGAACATGAAAGACTTGACATGAAAGTAGAACTTTAAAAAATGAGAAAGGTGAATAAATCCCTTAAAAATTCGGCAGCCTAACGGTGTCACTTAAACATTCATAAAACAAATTGATGAGAGAAATAGGGTGTATATCATCATATGAACATGAAAAGGGAATTAAGAGGAATATAAAAGATCATCCTCCAACATAATATCATAGAGCATAAAAGAAATGACATAAAAGAGATTACATGAAAAGAAAGAGAGATGTAGGATCCCTTACCTTAAATGTAACTCTTAATACTCAATGGTTTGGACCTTGGGGGCTTGGGGGCACCTTGGGAGGACTACTTGGGAGGTAATGAGACCAGCGCATAGTTGGGGGAGACATGGGAGTGAAAACTAAAGGAGGTAAGGGAGTGTATTTTTAGGGAAATTGAGGGGACAAGGCATTAATTGCCAAGGGACACCTCATTGGTGGTTTTGGCAAAACCATGGGCCTTCCCAGGATATTGGCCCTTGTTATTGGCCACTTGGGACACCTCAAACCTTATCTTACTATTCATAAGTCTACCATATTGATTACATACTTAATACATCATTTAATGATGTCATTAAACACCCGTAACTTAAAAACTGTATTTTCACTATTCATCAAAAATTCAACTTTCTCAGAAAAATCCCAAAATTTCACCTTAACCAAATATTGATGCTCTTATATCAAAAATGAACTCCATTTTATAAAAATATTTTTATAAATATTTTTAATTTAATTATTAAAATTAAATACACTATTCACCGAAAAATCATTTTTTCATAAAAAACCCCAAAAATTACCAAAACATAATATCAATGCTCTGAGTTAAAAAATAAAGTCCATTTTATAAAAATAATTTTCTAAATAATTTTAATTTAATTTTTAATTAAAAAATAATATTCACCTGAAAAAACTAATTGTTGACTAAAATTTTTTGAAACCGTTATTTAACCATTTTATTGAATGACATTACTTAATCAAGGTGCCTATATGATATTAATAATTTCATTAAGTGAGATTACTAATCCATTTGGTCACATTACTAATCCTAATCATAAAATCACTATTCATAATTTAATATTCATCCAAAATTAAGTTGATCTTTTTAGACTCTAAATTTTGTATTGAACATAACTTTAGAAGACATTTTTTTGAAAATCATTACATATTTGTAATTATTTATGGTTTACATAAACATTTTTAAAATATACATTCTCTAAAATTCAAAAAAAAATGTGCATACTATATTTATCTAGACATTTGAAAATTCCTAATCATCATTATAAGAAGAAATAAAATTTTTTATTTAAAAAAAAGGATTACACAACGCAGTTACGGTCTCCTTACATATCCCCTTATAACCCCAACATAGGACCAAAGTGTAAGGTGTTCTAAGGTGAGAGAATCTGAGGGCGGCTTAGCCAACATTCCACGAGTAATAATTTCTATCAGATTCTATTTCTCGTGAAGGCGATTCCATTCTACCATTACACAATGAAGTTCGGCTTGGGTTTGGTCCAGAGAAAATCCCAGTGGTGCAACATCCTTCCCAAGTATCGTTATATGGGATTTGATTGGCCCGAGACTACTAGATGAGGGTATCGAAGCTTCTTTCTATATTAATTAACCAATAACACTTTTATTTAGAGACAATAATCGAAACGTTTAGTTCCAGCGGTCATATTGACCAATGGTCATATAACAGTCAAAACCCAATGGTCTCATTTTAATTATACTCAATTTATGAAATGAAACAGTTTTGCTGAGTATAAAAATAAAATGAAAAAAAATTAGGAAACAAGATTAATTCAAAATTTCGGGTCATTGAAATCTTCCCCCCTTATGAAATTCCGTCCTCAAAATTTTTAAATGTGTGTTTTGAAATTTCATTAAAAGTCCCACATAGGCTAAGGATTCAGTAAAACTATTTCTTTAAAAGGAAAACAAATGGAATTACAAAGGTCACCCGAGTTATCCCACACTAGGACTCCATGTAGGAAAACATGGACATGGAGGAGAAAACAAAGGGTCATGTTCTGAGGGAGAGTGATAGAAAACACGATTAAGAGAAAGTTAACCAAATTAAAGTAACAAACTTATGATGTGTGTAAACGGCCATTGATTACCTAGTAGGAATCATAAACTAACAATGTTTTTGTTTTACGTTCCTTTTCATAATTTTGAGGAATTAATTTACAATATAGAAAAAAATATAAGGAAATATACCTACCTTCATGTAGAGTTTCATACTTTAATAAGTTTCTACCAAAACTAATATTTTTTCCAAAAGATGAGCATTCAAAACACTTGGTCTCATCAAAACACAAGAATCATATTCTTGAGAGTCACATAATCAACAAAAGATTAACTATAAATTTATTCTATCTTTAAACATTATCCAAAAAGCAGAAAGGGTAAGATAAAACAACTCTTCAAAAAGAACGAATCCCATAGGAAGGGAAACTACATTTAAATCTTCATAGTTCCATGGTACTACCCAAAGTTCATCATAGACAATTCCATAAATAACTGTCCTTAAAATTCCTCAAAATAAACCAAACTAAGGTTGAAACCCTATTATAAGAACGATCTCATAACATAGTATTCCAAGATATACTTTATCATTCATCTCCAAACAACATCAACCGCTCTTATCATCTTATAACAAAAGTAACTAAACTAATCACTTTTTCCCCAAGATATGTTAATCATTTCCATATGTAGCCTAAATTACAATATATTCTCCTTAAATTCATCGATTCTTCAAAATATAAGTCAACCATTACTCCTCAATGAAAATACCGAAGTAATATATTTACCTCGATCAAATAGGACTCCCAAAATAGTGAACGTCTTCCAAAATAATAATCTTCTTTTAATCCCCTAATCACCCTTTTTTTAAGAAGAAGAGCTTCACTACATTAACATGTGGTATATAATAATAGATTTTTTCCTTAATGATATAAAATAATCTATGGTAATTACATGATGATCTTAGAAAACATAAAATATATGATCATAAAGCACGAACTAAAATAGAACATGACATAGACAATTATTGCGAAGAAGTTACATGTACTTTAGTAATCATGATCTATTTAGCATAGGACTTGCATTGTTCCCTTTCCTTTGATGATTGTTGATGTTCATCATTCTTACCATCCATTCCAAGAGATAATTTACTTGGATAATGTATAACCTTTCCACATTTATGACATTGAAATGTATAAGGTACTTTAGATCGAACATTATCTCCATTCATCACATTATCCATTTTTTAAAGAAATTAGATACTTTATTCCCTATTTTCCCACACTTTAAACATCTCCCTGTTCTTTTGTGACATTCTCCTTGGTGCCTCTTACCATACTCTTTGCAAAAAAGAAAATGGGACTTCCATCCCTTATCAACTTTATCAGATGAACATCCTTGAGACTTTTTCTTATTCTTCCAGGATGAATTTGGGCATTCAACTAGGTACCAATTATTAATTGTGATTTTTGATAGCTAGTTTGACATAATCACAATATGTTCAACATGATCTTTCATCATCTCTATCACATTAATAGGGCAATCGTTACATTTCCTATCACATTGGTTGTTGGGACAAGCTCTTCCATTTCCTGCCATTAACTAAGAAAATAACGTTTAATTAGGCGTCTTAAATACATAGCCAATAATCATTAAAAGGGAAATGTAATCCTAGAAGGATAAACTTGTAGAATGGAAGTATACCCTAACATGTGATCCCCTAGGTTCCAATCTTGGTTATTCATGATCATATATTCTTATGTGAGTCTGTATTTTATTTTATCTTGGTTCCTTTAATAATGGTTCATACTAAGCATATGAATTTACCAAAGCATATCCCCTAGGAGTATCGTAACCAAGAGTGAAGCAAGAGAAAATTTCTTGTACTAGTTCTCGTTCGAGTCTCTCTCAAAGTGGTGTTTTTGGGTTTTACCCCTACATACATCTTTGCCAGAGACACCTCTACCTGCTCGTATCCAGACATAGACGTATTTGCTTGGTAATCCCTTACTCAATACTCATCAAAATACCAGGAAGATTTCCTATATTTTAAATTTTCTATAGGGTTCTTCCTATAGTTTTCATATCCTAATTTCTAAAAATAACTAAAACGTCATTTGATACCGACTATGACATCCGACCTTATTATAACATAAATTTCATTACATTTTACAAAACCGATGATATTTAAGGTTTAGTGTCTTGGAAACATGGAACATAAAACACGAAACCATAAAACATCCTTCTTAAACACATGAAATGCTTCTCTTTATGTTAATCTTAGGTTCATTACTGCATCTCATAACCTGGTGAAATACATCAAAAGATAGGGTGAGTAGAAGGCCCAGTAAGGGAAACAAAGGAAACATTTAACATGTGAACTTGAGATACATCAACAATGTCCTGAAAATGAACTTTAAGGGTAGAGAAAGAAATCATGAGGCATATCATAATAAAAATAAAGAATTTCATAACATGAAGACGTGTCTACAACATTTAACATTGACAATCATTTCTGTATCACCATGGTCCATCCCCAAGCTGTCATTAAAAATTACCAAGGTTATTCACCAAGGCGTCTTAAAAATGGTCATCTCTAGAGATTAATTCCTTACCCAATGCATTGGAGCGCTATCAGGGCGCACCCTTACATTTTCTTTTACTATCATGCGAGCCAAATATATCATCATCAAAAATTTCATAAACAAACCATATAGCATAAAATAAATGGGTTTCCTTTCATAATCATAACATTTTAAAAACTTCTTCAAAGACATTATCTTTATGTCACTTTAAACCCACACAATAGGAATGCAGGATTAATGTATGTAAATACTAGAATTAAAATATAACATTTTGATATATATGTGAATACCCCTGTAGAAAAATATCTTTGAGTATTCACTTAATAAATTAATAGAATTTGAGAAAAAGTGAGAGACATTTTGAGACGAAAATTCTGCAGCATAACATCTATGTTACAGGGTTTTAGAAAACATTGAAAAGAGAGGGGACATGAGTCACCCACTCATGAATGATTCATAACACAGTATAGGGATAGAATATAATGGATATAAGAACATGGTAATGAAATTTTAAGGACATACCATTTGAAATGAAATTCATGGATGGAAGACCAAAATAAGATTTTTCTTATGAAAATCTGGCAGCCTAACGGTGTAACTTAAACATAAAAAAAATGAACTGATGAGATCAAATAGGGTCTCTCATCATATGAACATACAAGATCAGTATTATGGATATAGAGATAATACACCAACATAAAAAGGAACTTGAAAGACATGACATGAAAATAGTACCTGGAAATGAGAAGGGTGAAAAAATCCCATAAAAATTCGGCTACCTAATGGTGTCAATTAAACATCAAAAAAATGAATTGACGAGGTAAAATAGGGACTCTTATCATATGAAAATAAAATATCAGTATGATAGATATAGAGATAATACCACAATATAATAAAAAGTAACATGAAAGACTTGACATGAAAATAGATCTTGAAAAAGAGAAGGGTGAAAGAATCCCTTAAAAATTCGGCAGCCTAACGGAGCCACTTAAAACATCAAAATACTAAATTGAAAAGAACAAATAGTGTCTCTAATCATATTACGATAAAAGATAAATATGATAAATATATATATCATTCCCCAATATAATAAAAAGTAACATGAAAGACTTGACATGAAAGTAGAATTTTAAAAAAATGAGAAAGGTGAAAGAATCCCTTAAAAATTCAGCAGCATAACGGCGTCACATAACCATTCTTAAAACGAATTGATGAGAGAAAGAGGGGTTATTTCATCATTTGAAAATGAAAATGGAATTAAGAGGAATATAAAAGATCATCCTACAACATAATATCATGGAGCATAAAAGAAATGACATAAAAGAGATTATTTGAAAAGAAACAGAGAGGTAGGATCTCTTGCCTAAAACGTAACTCTTAAAACTCAAAGGCTGGGACCTTGAGGGCTTGGGGGAACATTGGGAGGACTCATTGGGAGGTAATGAGACCTGTTCTTTGTTGGGGGAGATTTGGGAGTGAAAACTAAAGGAGGTAATGGTGGGTATTTATAGGGAAAGGGAGGGGACAATGCATTAATGGCCAAGGGACACCTCATTGGTGGTTTTGGCAAAACCATGGGCTTGTCCATGGTATTTTCCCATGGTATTGGCCAAATGGGACACCTCAAAACTTATAGTACTATTCATAAGTCGACCATATTTATTACATAATTAATACATCATTTAATGATGTCAATAAACACTCGTAACTTAAAAACTGTATTTTCACTATTCATCGAAAATTCAAATTTCTCAGAAAACTCCCAAAATATTACCTTAACTAAATATCGATGCTCTGATTTCAAAACTGAACTCCATTTTATAAAAATAATTTTCTAAATATTTTTAATTTAATTTTTAAATAAATACACTGTTCCCCGAAAATTCATTTTTTGCAGAAAAAACCCCAAAAATCACCATAACATAATATCGATGATCTGAGTTATAAAATAAAGTCCATTTTATAAAAATGATTTTCTAAATATTTTTAATATATTTTTTAAATGAATATAATATTCACCTTAAAAACTAATACGTGACTAATAATTTATGTAACCATTATTTAACCATTTTATTGAATCACATTACTTAATCAAGGTTCCTAGATTATATTAGTAATTTCTTAAGTGAGATTATTAATCCATTTGGTCACATTACTAATCCTAAGAATAAAATCACTCATCATAATTTACTATTCATCAAAAATTATGTTGATCTTATTAGACTCTAAATTTCTTACTGAACATAATTGTAGAAGACCTTTTTTTAAATCATTGCATATTTTTAATTATTTAAGGTTTACATAAACATTTTTAAAATATCCTTTATCTAAAATTCATCAAAAATATGCATACTATATTTATCCGGTCTTTTGAAAATTCATAAACATCATCATAAGGAGAAATCAATATTTTTATTCAAAACAAAGGATTACACAAGGAAGTTACTGTCTCCTTACATAGACTCTTATAAACCCTGCATAGGACCTTAGTTTAAGGTGTGATAAGGTGAGAGAAGCTGAGGGCAGCTCAGCCAACATTACACAAGTAATAATTTCTATCAGTTTGAAATTCTCATGAAGGCGATTCCGTTCAAGCTTCGCATGATGATGTTCATCTTGGGTTTGGTCCAGAGCAAACCCCAGTGGTGCTACCTCCTTCCCAAGTTCCGTTAAATGGGCTTCGATTGGCCCGAGATTACTGGATGAGGCCATCGAATCTTCTTTCTATATTAATTAACCAAAAACACTTGTATTTAGAGTCAATAATCGAAACGTTTAGTTCCAGCGGTCATATTGACCAATGGTTATTTGACAGTCAAAACCCAACTATCTCATTTTAATTATACTCATGTTATCAAATAAAACAGTTTTTTTGAGTATAAAAATAAAATAACACAAAAAATTAGGAATTAAGATTTATTCAAAATTCCGGGTCATTACATTGATGATAAATTTTTGTGTCCATTAGGTGGATAAAAATGTTATTTGGAACATATTTTTGTGACTTTTATTGATAAAAGTGTGTGAAACATATTTTTTTTACAATTGATGGTTTTTTGATATGAAGTGTGTTGTGTTAACTGATATTTATTCATTGAGATTTTTTATAAGTAATATTTTCATTTAGGATATATGATCATGGATAAATTGGTAATTTTTTGTATTAAATTAGTAGAAGAATATTTATATTGATAAATATTGTTAAATAAAAAACAATTATAATGTCATATTGACATTTGAAATATATTTACAGTATAATTGATTTTTCTTTTTATGGGGAATATTTACAATATGTTGGTGTTTTTTATTAAACATGATAACTTTTACATAAATATATAATATGGACACAATGTGTAGATTTTGTGATTTAGAATGTTTTTTTTGTATGGAAATATTTTTTTTACGAATGTGAGAGAAAGAATTATCATAATTTTAATAGGGATGCTCTTATGGTAGGAAAAAATGCTATTATAATATACGACTCATATTAGATAGTTAATCTATGATTTTTTGGGTCATTTTTATATGATTAACTCATATGGACTATTGATTTTGGTAACTACTATTTATTCTTGTTTAGATAATAGTTTTTAAAATTACTATTGGAAGAATAAGACCATTATTGGTTGTTGTTACTAAATCATTTTCTAGAAAAACAATATTGTATTTTGTATTATTTCCTTATTATCAATTTAATCGTTTTAAAATGAAATTAAATTGAAATAATTTCATGTATATTTGAGGTTTTTTATGATCTTAATGAGTTTTTAGTAAACTTATATTGGGAAAAATATGTTTTAATGATTGTTGATTTGTTTCTCATTGATCGTTTAATGATTTTAATCTATCGATGTTACTCTTTTTCAAATTAATGTGTTAGAGATTATGGTGATTTTCATGTTTACAAAGTGACATCAGTTGGGTGTTACGCTTTGTTGGTTTGTGGTGTTGTGTTTTTAGTTTTAGTTTTTGATTCATGTTGGGATTATTATTTTTGGATTTTGAAGAGTGATAAATTGGATTTATATTCTGTGTTATATAATAATAACTAGAAATTTATTATTGTATGATGGATTGTACATCACTAGGATTTGATCTTATTATGTTCGGGGTGGTCTCTTGGGTCACTTGAAGAGTTTTTCTATGTTTTTATTACTAAATTGGAATTTTAGATTATATATTATCAGAACTAGTCTATATAGAATAATATGCATCAATATATCATTGACCTATCAATAGGCCTCTAAGTGAAGAATTTTTATGTAGTGGGTTTACCTGATTGGAGTATAGTATGTTTACCCAACATGTAGTTTTTAACATCCAAGATAAAACTTTTTGAGATATCAGTTTTTTTTCTTCCCAATTTTCGAATTTTTTTTGGAGATATTGATTGAAATAATTTAATTGTTTTTAATTTTAAGGTTTTTTGTGGTTAATGAATTTACGGTCAATATAAAAAATTTAACATTTTGGTATTCCACTTTGTAAACTATTTAAGGAGTACCAATTTTTCCAGTTATCATATGTTTTGATGGGATGCATATCTCGGTGTTGGTATTACCTCCTTGAATTGAAAATGTATTTGGAGATAAGTTTGGAAACCTCAATGGTCTATTTATGTTTCAATTCAGTTGGTTTCATAGAAGTTAGTTTCTCCAATAGAAGGTCTTAGGTTTTCCTCCCTTAGCCCATGATAAGAGCCCATGTTTATCATGTTGAGGCATGTTGGAATGGGGAATTCATTCTCATTAATTTTATTTTTATTTTTATTGGTTAGTCCAATTTTATCATTAATTTTGGTGATATTTATTGGATTGAATTTTCATAACACATAAGAAACGGTTTTTATGATTGTTGGTTATTAGTTTTTTCTTATAGGAACATTTTATTCTTTTTTTCTATTATTGGTTTTCTTACTATTTAATGTGTCTTTTGAGGAATAATTAATCTTTTGTTGACAAGTGGTGATTCTTGTTGTTTTGTACATAATTTCTAGTATCATGGTCCATTTTTAGGACATCTGATTAATTTAATCTCTTGAAATCAGTGTTATACTAGAATCCTAACATGGTAGGGTGCCCACCATAGATTGAGACTATCTTTAACCCAATTAATAGGGTTTCATGATAGGGTAACTCCATATTCCCACCCATACTTTTCATTGTCATTATAGTTTGGTTGGAAAATATTATGAGCCACGTAAAAAGTACTCAAGGGGATATCAAACTGACCATAATGAATTTCAATGTTAATTTCTTTGTTATTCGTTTTGGTGGTCTGATTTTTAATATATGTTTTCGGGATATGAGACTCTCTTTATATTTTCATTCTCACAATTGATGGTTTGAGTTTCATAGTCTCACTACTTGTATTTGAGAATGTTGGTTTAGATTTTGAGGATTTTTTCATTGCCTCTTGGGGTTTATAGGGTTTTTATTAAATAAATGAGGGTGTAAGATCTTTGGTTTTCTATTTTTAAGGCCTTGTTTTGAGTAGATATTCAATATTTCCTTAGTATAGGTGTACTGAATATTATGAGATGTTATGGTGGAATAAAGTGTCATAGGGATGTGAATTTTCAAAACTCTTACATGACTTATTAATAACATATAATCATTTAATTAAATTTATATTTATTTTTGAATTTCATGTTTAACTAGTTTAATTTTTTTTATATTTTCAGAATATGTGAATGGTTGGTCCATGTATAGTCAAAAAACTATGTAAAACATGCCATGGTTCCTCTAAAATTAATAGATATACATCACAGTTCCAATTCATTGTTTTCTAATCCATGATGCCTTCCTGGGTGAATTGTCCTAGGGTTCCATCTGGGGAACATGGTTGGGACATAGTTGGGAAATCCATACAGTCAAACCATTCATACTGTCTCGGTGGGTTAGTTTCTTAAATGAATCCCATTTTCATCTTCAACATCTTCCTTTAATATTATGACACCACATCCCCCTATCCCAATCATTTGATGCAGCCCTTGGGTCTCTCCCATGTTGTGAAACCTCCTCCCGTATCCCTTTGTTTCTTGGTAGAGTACTTTATCAATTATTTATATGATTATATCAGGTTGGGATTTTTACTCCTCAACTATGATATTATTTATTTTCATCATGATTATCTTCAACTTCCATGGAGATCACATGACCCATTCTAACCCTAGATTTATATTGGGCATTATAATTGTTTGTTCTTTCTTCAAATAATTTCCAGGGATTGATCAATGGTCGTTCTATCCATGTTCATTGAAGGTAGTGAGTACTCTAGTTATTTCAAGTAGTTTTAATTTCTTATTATTAATTGGATCAATTTTCTTTATATTTTTTTTGAATTTTGAGTCTCAAGAATTTTTCATGGGAGTAGTGCATGTCCTTGGGAAAAATTTTCTCCGTTGTTGGTGAACAAAACACAGTTTAAGGTAGATTACCCTATGTCTGAACCATTAAATTAGAGGCTATATTTTCATGATTATATTAATGGGTAAATTTATAATATTATGATGTAAAAAAATCAACAGAATGTTTTTTAAATTTTTGAAATTTAGTTCCTCCATTTTCTCCATGTTTTATTTCTCTTGGAAATGAGTTTTCTTCATTGATAAATATTTTATAAAACAATTTTCAAAAGGTGAAAACATTTAGTTATTTGATTATATTTCTTATTGTATTATTGATACAATTTTGTGAGATTGAGTGTATGAACCTGGACCTTCTTTTTAGATATGTTTTCCTTTTCTGGTCATTTTTTTAAAAAAGGTGGAATTTCTAGAAATTTCCAAAGTACATGTCGTGTACTTTTTGAGTACAATACTTGTACTAGGTTATCAGGGGTAGTCATGTGTTGGCCATGTGGTGGCCACAGACACGGCCGTGTGGTGGTGACTTAGAGGATTCCTAAATCGGAGTACAAAAATAGCGTGTACACACTAAGTACATCAAAATTATAGGCCGTGTATTTTTTTCATTAAATGGACTAGGGACACATCTAATCGATAGAACACCCTCTTTCTAGGTTTCATTTTTCCGAGTGCTCCCGTATGGTTGCGATCTTCCTCCTAGCCCCCATCCGAGCATCCGATCTCTGATTTTACCATCGTCGATTGCGTTGGGATCACCCTGGTATGCTTTTAATTCTTCTTGAGCTTCATTTCCTAATTCCTATTCTTTCTCAAGTTATCCTCTTTTGAAATTTATCAATTTTTTTTTGTTGACCTACAGTGTTCATTGGCGATTCAAGGATTGAGGATCATGTATAGTGATATCCCAACATTTAGGTTGGTAGTTTGTGCCATTCCAATGAACGTCTTTGAGTAATAAGTAAATTTTTCCAAATACCATTGAATGTGGTATTGTCTGTTTCTAGTTTTAGCCCTATTGATTGCTTGAAATGCATGTACACCTGTGTAGAAGTTAATTGTATATGAATAAGGTTGATGGATTTGTCTTGGATGTGTTTTCCCATGTTTTATTCTGTATACAACTGTTGGTCCTGTTTATCCTGTTAGGTCGACTAGCCAGGCTTCTTAATGCCGAGTTGATAGATGATGCGATTCTTGTTATCTGACATGATTGATATGTTATAGACTGTTTAGCCAAGTAGTTATGTAGGATTACTTTGGTGGTATTTCTTTTCAAGGCACTTTTTATTTACATTGTACCACGCGAACCTTTGTTTAGTGGACTATAAGGGGAATTGATTGAGTGAGCTTCAATAGAGAGTATTTGAGGACTTTTTGGTATTAGGGGAATTGACCGAGTGAGCTTCCTCAGTGGGTCTTGAAACAAATTGGGATATAAGGGGGATTGTCCGTGTGATTATCCTCAAAGATTCCATGAAAATTTGGTGATATAAGGGGAATTGACTGTGTGAGAATCCTCAGAGAGTCCTTGACTACATTAGACTATAAGGGGAATTGACCAAGAGAGCTTCCTCGGAGAGTTTATGAAAACTTGGGTCTATAATGTTAATTGATGAGATCGGCTTCCGCAAAGAGTCCTTGACTACTTTAGAATATATGGCTAATTGACCGTGTGAGCTTCCTCAGAGTTTCAATTAAATTAATTTTGACTATAAGGGGAATCGACTGTGAGTTCTTCCTCAGAGAGTCTTTATATATTCAAATGACTGTACCAGAGGGGATGGGTTGTTTGTACATCTGAGATGGTTAACATGCATGATTAGCTGCATATTTGATGTGTGGAACTGTCTATTTATTGAGTACTTTCTTATTCACTCCATCTTTTATTATTACCTGCAATATATATTCAACGACTATTAGGCACAAATCTTTGGGTGGTTGCCTACTGGGATTTAGTCTCACAACCTGTTTGTGTCATCATTTTGGGCCTAGACAGATTACATTATTGCAGGTATAGCTAAGGGAAATCACCCTTCAACTTCAGGTTCTTGATTGACTATGGAGCTGGAGAGCATGGGACCAAGCTATGGCTTACGGTGCTGAGGAGTTGTCTACATGATTTATTTTTTATTTTGGATTAATACTGTTGTATTCCAGCATTGTTATTTGTTGGGATTATTTCCTAGACATATGTATCATGTGTCATTCATATATATATATATATATGTCTCTGTGTGTGTACCCAAATTTTTTAATTTCTAGTCTTCCGCTATTTAGTTTTGTATAGATTATTATAGATTCAACTATTACTGGGTTTTTTTCTTCTGTTGTGTTACTCTGCCAATGAAGGTTTACTTTCCCCACTATCACACCCAAGGCCATTTCTTCTAGTCGTAAGCCTCAGTCATTCGGGGAAATGTGCTTGAGGCCATGTGACCAACCGGGTACGGGGCGCCTCTAGGTGACATCCGGGACTGGGATGTTACAAAGTGGTATCAGAGGAATTATTTTATCTTGACATACTATGTGGAGCCTTTAGCCAGGGATATGATTGAATAGATACTTTGTAATTAATTGTGCTAGAAAGTAGCTAACCTGTGTATAGGGAAAAGCTAATAAACTTATTTTAATGCAATTTTTCTGGTATTCAAACTTTATGATTGATTTGATATTCATTTTTTGGTGACTAAAATGTTTGGTATTATTATTTTTGATATTATTTGGATCTATTTCTATCGCAACACGATGTGATGAGGGTATTCCATCTCATGAATCCTAGAGGCATTTGTTAGAAATCACATACCATGCATTATTTCCATGCCACTTAGGGTGAATTAATAGTTAAATGTTGTTGTTATAGTTGTTGTGTAGAATATGCATGTTGTTGTGATAGATGATGTGTATGAATACCTGCTTTTGTTATAGCATTGATTGTGTATTTTTATTCTTGAATGAATGCCAATCTTTGGTTCATGATGTGTTATGGTCCCTCATGGACCGGAATTTGGTGGATCATTTCACTGTTATCGTTGTTTATAACATGTATAAAAAGCCAATCTTTTATTTGTGTGGAGTATGGGCCCTCAAGGAAAGGAATTTGGCACTTAAGGGACCGTTTATTTGTTTTTCTGGTCTCCGGAGTAGTTTTACAGGCTTACTTCCTGCAAAAACCCTGAATACACATCGTGTAGTTTTGACTACATGCCTTGTGTGCTAATAAGGACACGACCTTAAAATATTACATAATCATGAATTAAATGAATAATTCACAATGAGGATATTTTTAGATTTATGGTTTTAGTGAATTAATCCATAATTATTACATGTCAAATTGGATATTACAAAGTAGACACTTCTACTATAACCAGTTTTTCACAACTAAAAAAATCCTTAAATAAAAAAAGAGTTCCTTTATTAATATAATTCTTTTTGAATACTTATTTTCTATTACCCTTCCTTATAACCTGTGAAAAACATTTCAAAAACTTAGGATGAGCATAAAAAGCTCAGTAATTGTTAAAACATTATGGAATGAAAGCATTAGTCCATGAATACATAAGAATTAACGAAATCATACATTATGCATAAAACATAAACACTTTATCATACCTCATGAAATCATAATATTTATGAATAACTCATAGAAATCATAAGACATAAAGGTAACTTGAGGCATTCATAACATTCTTAAGTAGGTAGTAACCCTCATGGTTATGTTTGGAATACCCATCGAAGTATATTCCCTAATTCTCTTCAATGAAACCTTAGATTTTTACTCCTTCACGTTACCCAATGCATTGGAGGGCAATCTCAGGATCACCCGCCCTTAGTTTTTCACGAAACCACCCGACATCATAAACATTTCCCAAGAACAATAACCTAATCGAATCACATAAATCATGCATAATGGAAACTTAACATTTCCAAATTTCAATTAAAAGATATCAATATAACACATTGATATAATCAAAACATTATCAATAAAATTTTCAATACCAAAATAAATGAAATGTAAACATGGTATTTATTATTCATTAAAAAAATTTATGGCTTGTAGAGGATGCTGAAACTCAAATAATGGTAATGGCAGTGGAGAAGTCCTTGTCACTGCATACGTAAGACAAAAACATTTCATTTTTCATTTAGTAAAACTCTTCGTGTAAAAAGTTTTCTTTTGAATGATATTAAATATCAAAAGGGTTTGTTAGAAAACTAATAAAATAAGGTCATATATAAATTGAAGTATCCCTCAACGAAAGGATATTGAGACAAAGTCCCTTACAAAGATATTATCCTTAGATTAAGAATAAATCAATTACATAATTATGTGTTAAAAATATAAATACACTCAATATAAGTGGATATTATGTGTAAAAAAATCATAGTTCATCCACACATATTAATAGCACGACATTATCAAGAAGATTAGGTTTTACCCAAAGAATTGAAATTTGGTTAAGAAGTTCCCGTACAGAAATTCGACAGCCTAACGACGTCACATTAAAATTCAGAAAATGAGTTGATGAGAGATAGAAGGGGTATCTCTTCACATGGACATAAAATTTACAGGAATAAGGATATATAAGAACATATACCAACATATGAAGATGTAAAGTAAAATACATTACTAAAATAAGACTTTTAAAAAGTGGAGGGTGAAAGGTTCCCTTACTCATTTGGGTATCATTCGAAACGTACACCCCAAGAATGAAGGGTAATCAAATAAGGATGTAAATACCCATAAATTAAATTATATTACACAAATAATACAACCATGGTATGTAAATACACCATGCACAAGGAAATAGTGGCAAATGTAGCATGAATCTCATGGGAATAAAAATTGAGATAAAAACCCATTACCTCGTTGTAATCAATCGATTCATATGACCAAAAGATAATAAACACAAAATGAATAACA
The DNA here is from genome assembly GCA_963277665.1 of Viscum album. NCBI lineage: Eukaryota > Viridiplantae > Streptophyta > Magnoliopsida > Santalales > Viscaceae > Viscum > Viscum album. Next base: position 857,151,825 of record OY728152.1, on the reverse strand, counting down.
TAATACCATTAATATAAATAAAATCATAATAATATATATGAAATTGAAGTACACAATACACCAGATGTAATAAATATGTGGCGAACAATCTAAATCTCACGGAATTAAAAGTGAGATAAGAAATCCCCTTACATCAATTCCAACTTGTCTCGTTCATTTTATTTGTGTTTCATAATATTTATTAAATTCTATTTTATTGTAATTTTACTTTAATATGTAATATCCTATTTTAGGGAGTACCATCGGTGTTTTTCAATGTAGTTAATTAGGCGAAATATATTTTGAATGATGATATTTCATTATTCTATCTTTGAAAAGTTTTCACATCACCTGAGATTCTTCTCTTGGATGAGAAGAATGTTGGAGGAGGATTTTTAATGTCCCGTGTTTTTAGATTGTAATTATTGGATTAAAAATATACATTTAAATGTGAGAAATAAGATTATGTTTGAAATAATTATATATTGTAAATATTTAAGTTCAATATATTCATTGGTATGTTATGAATTAATAATTATATTGTTTTTATTATTATTATTTTTTATTTTTGAAAGGAATAATTAATTAATTAATTAATAATTCTTATAAAACAGTTGGTTAATTATTTATTGGTGAAGTAGAGTCTAATAGTGTATATAGGTAGTGAATAATGTATACATATTTCAATAAGCTAAATCCCAAGCCATCTTTCAATGTATGAGACATGTGATTGAGCATGCGAGTAGGGTATGATAGGTATGTAAAGATCAGTAATATAAATAATTTCCTAGGATGGGGCTTAAAAATATTCCACATGAATAAAACACACTCTCATATGGGATAATCCACATGTGTAGAATAATGGTTGTGTCAAAGGAGTGTCACCATCCAGTGTGGAAAAGAGTGGATGTGAGTTATCATATAAAGAATATTGGGACTCATAGCAATGGGAAAAAACCTATGTTGTTTAATAATAAATAAAACTGATAAATTAATATATTCAAGAGTCCAGTGGTTTTGGATTATATTGTAGAGTGGGTGTATCCCCATCATGTATGATTTACCCTCTCTAAAATGATCCTAATTTATCTCTAATGTATCATTTTAATTATTGATCCTAATGAAGAATGATAAATGGAATGAGATTCATAATGACATAGAAAATGTACGATCAAAATATTTTAAAGAATAAATGTTAAATTATTATATGTGATTACTTTTTAAATAATGTATACTCTCATTATAAATTGGGATTCTATTATTTATAACTTTATTTGTAATCATATATTAATGTGTAATAAATTTTAATATTTCTTTATATATATATATATATATATATTACATTGGTTTTTTATTTGTCATTTTTTATGAAATTTTCACTATATATTTTATTTATTATTTTCTTTGGAATATTTGATGTCGGTAATTATTTTTGTGATGTAAAATAGCTATTAACAGGATTATGTAATGTAATAGATCATTTTGACATGTATCACTGATGAAATAATAGTTTCTCTAGATTAAAGTGATTTTTGAACCCTCCATTTCCTAGGGAAATGATATTCTTCATGGCATGTGAATTCGCAGGTGAGGGATAGCATAACCTTGATGCTAGTGCACAAGAGGATGGTGTGGGAGATATCCTCATATTATTTCGGTGCATGTGTGAGAAAAATGATGGCATGTGGTGGTGCATGTGAATAGGTGATTGTAGGTGTTATTCATGGGGGGTACCTCTAATTGTGTAGTTTAAATATATGATGGATGGGGTGATAAAAACTATGACTTGTGATGGGTGCGTGTTGCATGGGGATAACTGTTCTGGGTGAATTGGATAACAACTTTGATGCCGATGGTTTATAATGACCCCAAATTTTATCAAAGTAATTTTAATAATTATATTTATGATATAAAATAAAAAATTACTTCATAAATAAATCATAATAAAAACATTATTGTCAACACTGAATAATGAAATATATGGTATTTTTAAAAATTAAGGAACCAATATAAATGGAATAGTAACCTAACTATTAGAATAGAAATATGACCAATATGAATAGTAATCAAACCAATACAATGGTATCAAAATATATTAATGTATAATTAAAAATAATTATTACAAGTAATGAAAATATTTCATAATTGTATCATGATATAAGTAAATAAATGTTTTAAAAATGATAAATTAGGTGATGGTATTTTTGTAAGTAATACATATTTATTTATAATTTATTAACAAATAAAATGTTTCGAAGTATTATTTATTATCTTATTTTAGATTCATAAATTAATATTTTCTGGACTTATATTTATAATATAATTTTATGGGAATGTAAATAATTTTTTAAATTTTAGAAATATCGGCTATAATATGAAAATTTATATTTTTTGAATAAATGATGATTTATAATAAAATATAAGTATATCCTTTCTAGAATATTATTTTCATAAATTTTCGTCCATTTATTAAAATCTACACATCGAAAAATGTCCATGGTGATTTTTTTTGGATTTTTATAATATATATTATTCTTTTGGTGAATATTTTAGTACATTACTTAATGATATTTAGAGAAAATATGAATTATTGATTCATTGATGATGTAGGGATGAGGTAAGAACCAATTTTTTTGAACTCAACAAAAAAATTAATGTTATTGGTAATAATAATCAACACTATTGATAGTAAAGTGATGAAATGATATGAACATGAATAAAATTAGAAAAAAAAAACCCCTCCCCACCAACTATAAATACCACCTCTTCTCCTCACACCATATAAGATTTGGATATTTCATCGATTTTTACTAATTACCCTCCCATCACTCTTCTGCATGTCAATGTATTTTGGGACTCACCAAAAGGGAAAACCCATGTACCTTAATGTGGTTCTCAAGGAGATGAAATTCAAGAGGTAATACACCCCCCCACATCTTTATCAGTTATATCCTTTTATTTATGATCCTCATCTCACATATTCTACCCAAAAATTAATAATAGATCTAGTATAATATATATAAATTATTTTTATAATGTTATTATAATATCCGTAATGAATCATCCTCACTTCTCATATTTTCCTAAATTGAAATCATCATTAGGGATGTATTGATTCACCAACATTGTGGACAATGCGTTTTTTTCTATTCTTTCTTTCATGGATGTTCATAAAACCATTGTAATATTTAAAACATGTTGTTAAATATATATTTTGAATTTGTTCATATTCGTTATCTAATATATAATCATAAAAATAAATAAAAAACCATTTCTGTATGATGATCAAAATCCCTCCAAAGATAAATAAATCATTTTCAAGTAACTTTTAACCGAATGATTCATTATCATATATTAAAAAATTGATATATGGAAATTTTTAAAACTATATAATTATATAATTACCATTTAAACCAACTTATAGTTGTTGGATTCAATTTTACATGAACTCCCATAATTAAAAACAAACAAATCGATTTTAAATCATTAAATGAACGCAGTTAGAAGAAAACAATTAAAAATTATTACCCATAGAAATGGATAGAAATTAACATAATAAAATTGAAATAATTTAAAAATATGTATATTTTGTTATTAATTAATTTATTAAAGGATTTAATTTTATTTTCCCAGATATTAAGTGCTTGTACATAACACATTCAGACATTATTTAAGGGATTTTCTCTAAACCCCGATTTTTCTTTCATATTACACTTTCTCTCACATTAAACCAATGTAATTATTAATTCATATTATTTAATCCTCATAAATTCTGTGTTTATGTTCAAAACATATTTTCCTTTCTCAATTCATTGTTATTTTTTTGGGAAATACATTTTTTAAAAGGTTCCCTTTTAAATTTCACCAAATAAGAAATCTCAATTAAAGGGAACATCTTAATTTAATTCCCATTTCCATGTACAATATATAATAAGTTTTAATCCACTAGTAATTTTCTAAAATATGTATTTGTATATGTAAAATCAATCTTATTTCATTTATAGTTTTATGAAAAAAAAACGTATTCTTTTGACTACATAAAGAAATCATTTTTACTTTCCCTAAAACCTCAACGAAGTCGCTCATTTCTAATGTTTCCGAAAGACAATTTTTACATGTATTAAATTCAGTTGGACATAATTTATTATGATAGATATATATTTTTTATAATGAATTCCAATGTATGATTTAAAACCATTCTTTCATTGAAACCTTTATTTCACACCCTTTGGTTATTCCTTGTGACATGGTTAAGATACTCATTTTTTCTATAGGAAAACCTTATATTTATTATTTATATTTTATTCTATTTAATGAAAACATATGAATGAACATGTTATGATTTGTGGAAACAGAGTTTTCTCCAATTCATTAAGTAATGTTTCATTATATGTCATGTTGGTGTAGGGAGTAGAAGTCTTTATTTAGTGGGACATTGTCCACCATGTGATATATTCGTGGCAGTCATCGTTGAGACATGTTATTGTCATATTGTATGTTAATTCCACATTCCTATGTATCCCTAAATACATGATCATATTTTAAATATTTCTTTATTCCATATGTTAATTATGTTTCCTTTCCATTCTATAACATCATGTTATGACTTTGAACCCATGTTCTATACCTTATTCCAATGTTTTTTCACTTAACAGACTTTTTAGATCATCCCATTATTCATTAATTTCCCATGTTATCATAGGATGATATATAAGATAAAATGAAATTAGACTCAAATTATGGATGTGAAATAAAATATGTTTTTTTGTTTCATGTTTTATAATGATGTACCTAATCGTCCATAAATTATAAAATATGTTCCATTGTTTGTATTTGATGGTTAATTATGCTTAAAATCAGGTAATAATATCTGTAAAAGGATGTGGTCCCTACGGTTGGTATCCAAGTACGGTCTAATTATTTTTGGATACAAATACTAGAAAAACATAGTAAAACCCATAGATATAATTCTATCACCATAGAAAACATACCATTAATCATATGTATGATCATTTAAAGATATACATTTGGTCCCACCCTATAAAAATTTCCATTTTATGTTCTAATTAGCTTTGTATTAATTCCATAAATAGTTTTTACCATATAATGTAATCAATTAATATTGAGGGAGAAATTTCATAAGGCGGGGGGGAGAGAATGTAATGACACAAAATTTTATCAATGTGTTTTCCCTTCTTCCAATTTTGTTATAGAGAATAAAACACAAAATTCTCATAAAGAACCAAATAAAAAATCATTCTTATAAATGAAGAATGAAATAAGTGGTATTAATATAAATTATAGAACCTATACATAACTAATAGTAACATGACTGTCTGATTAGTTATATGACCATTATGAATAATAATCCATCCATAAAAATATTAACCGTGTAACAACAAAAACATTTATAAATAAGTTTTACCTTATGATTTAATTAAATATATTATTATGTAATATGTTTATAGAGCAAAAAATGAACATATTTTATTTTAACATATACAATAATATCGAAAAGGAAATTAAGTATCATTATGATTTATAATATATACATTGAACATTGACCCTATTAATAGTATAAATATTGGATTTTAACAAAACATATTGATAGTAAAAATTGAAGTGATAACCTCAACTACTAGTATTGAACCCTACGAGTATCATTTAGTAGAGAATCTGAGAGAAATTTAATTCGGGGGATTATCCCATGTCGATTCCCCTACGATAATCCAAAGACACATGTAAGAGAGAAACCGTTTATGAGAGACGTTCAAGCTCAATGAGATCCCAACCCAAACCATTTTAACTGATCCAACCCACGAATGACTCACAATAATGCACCTTACTATTAGGGAATTTTCTTGTTTATTAACTGCATATATATAAATACCCATGAAATATAAAAATTTATATTATAATGAATATATTTTCATCATATTTCAGTGACATTACAAATGTTTTTTATTTTTATACAATAATAAAAAATAATATTTTTGTATAAGGATAAATTTCAATTATGGAATTTATTTTTTTCATTTACTGTATTTTTAAATGAATATAATTTTAATAAAAAATGATTATTACACAATTTTTTAAAAATAAATGATCATATGAATTTTATGAAATCAAAATTTATTTTTATAAGCATTCAAAAACCATTATTGTAAAAAACACATAATTTCTCAATTAAATGAAATTTATTATATTAAAAGTGAAAAATATATATATTTATAATGTTATTTCTATAAAAAAAATATTATTTTCTAAATCAAATTGTCCAAATTTTGTAATGGTTATTTTTTCATATTTTTTAGAAACAGAAAATTTTTTGGGATAATATTAAATACTCTCTAGATATAGGATGTGTATTATGACATCATAATGACCAAAATTTGATGTGACAAAAACTAAAAAGGGTATCCATGAAAAAATATATGTTTTCCTATTAAAATAATCTTACATTTAGTTTATATGATTAATTTTATATGGGTATTATGACTCCTCCAAAACCATCAATATATTTTAAGGTTATAAAATCATTTCATTTTGAATATTACTGACATCCTCATATAAAATTTTATTGTCATTTTAATTCTATCCCATTGATTTATAAAATAATAGGATCTAATAACATTTTGATAAAATAATGGGGAACCCCATCGGAATTATTATGTGTTTTGTTATTATATCATATGGACCCCAAAACCTAAGTGTGTGAAATATTAATGAAATCTCAGTTCGTTGCATATAAAAACACACACAAGCTCCAATTTATCCTCACTAAAAATATTTTTACCCATACATACTTTGAAATAATTTTTATATAGTCAACCAATGGTTCCTCCAAGATCATAATAATTTCACCTCTTGAATTTGGAGTCACACACTAATGTAAGGGATACTCACCTTTTTTTCTTGATTCAAGTTTCCTTTATAATTTTGTGCCTTTTATTTAAAATTACTAATATTGGTATATGTATTTCCATTTCCCTATTACATTACATTTATTGACCAAAATATTATATTCTTCTTTCTTTCTAATCACACAATCATAATAATTCTTATGTGATGCCATTCATTTTTCAAAATTTCACTGTAGTTTGCTCAAGCCAAAAATAATTATGTATTGAAAACCATACCCATTTCCTATATAGGGTATTGACCGTTATTCACTTATAATTATTTTACATTGGACTCACATTTATTTATTCCACAATCCATTAACATTAAATGAAATATTATTGTGAATGAATCCATGTTTTATGATCAATGTGGAACACCTAAACATCGGAATAAAAAGAAGTCAAAGGGTGACTACGAATTATGTAGCACTCTAATGCATTGACTAATGTTTAGTCTCCTGAGATACCATATTGGGATATGGAGTGATTCATACTCCATTATGGGAGATCTTTTGTAATGATTTCATGGATTTTATCATTGACATATGTTAATGATGCAATGTTTTAAGATGATTTATTAGTTTCCATGTTTCATTTATAATTATCATTATATATCATGTCCCATTATTCATGTATATGATTCCTGCAATTTGTATGTCCCATTGAGATGCCTATTATCTAAAATTAAATATTCCCTTCATTTTATACCATCTTTTTTCAAATACTTTTTTTACTGATAAGCCCTTTCATATATATACCTCAATGTTATCCAATGATGTTTTAAGTTCAAGAATGTTATGGAACATTTCAATAATGATGTTGTTTTTCATATTTAATTTTTTTTGCTAATCATAAAAATTCCCAATTAAACTGTACATCTCGATCATATGGGTTGTATTAAGTGTAATATTATTTTACAAATAATTACCTGATATGTCATAAAAAAATTATGTTGTTATAATTGGTATTAGAGGAATGTTCAAGTTATTTTTTCGAATAGGAATATATAACTTTCATGATGTCATTAAGTAAAATAATATGTGTAATAAAAATAACTATATTTTTGTAAGAATACACTAACTGATTTATCAATAAAATAAATCTCTATATGGATAATAAAATTGGACATGGTTTTGGCACATATATACCTAGTGGGAACAACTCCGACACGGTGTGTCGACCTTGACATGGTGTAAACTAGTACCTAATAATGAGCCTTGCATCACACATGTGTTGACACTACTAGGGATATGATTTTTAAATTTCAAAATCACATTATAAAAAATTATTAAGGGAACAAAAAAACCAATAATAAAACATTTTATTAAATAAATAATTGATAACATATATTGAAACACTAAAATTCACGAGCATAGAAAATTCATGTAATTATTTAAGGTATCTCTTTAATATATTTTTATTCCATTTAATGTGATGAATATTTTAAAAATTTACATCCCTAATTTTACCTTTATTTTACGCAATGTTAAAAAGTATAAGGAATTATGTTAATAATAAATCTGATAAGAAATGTGATTACATCCCCAAAAAGATTCCCAACCAGATGGAGTTAGAATCACCATAATTGTGATTATAATCTCTCATATGACTCGCTTTCTGAAGAGAAACATGGTTTAAGATAATCTCCCAAATCCCCCTATGAAATAAAAAAAGAAAAAATTGGTATCTATTTTTGACCAAGTCCTATATGTTTCAATGGATCATCCAAACCCTTAATCATGGAACAATAAATCAACTATATTGACAATACGTTCTCCATAATTCATTATTTTAAAAAATAGATGGTTTCACTAGATTTTTATCATATGGATGGAGAATATCATCTTTGGAGTAAATTGATCAATAATATGAATCCTAATGAAGATATTAATTTGAGGGGTGGATGGAATGACAAAATATTATTTTTGCTAAATATGTTCCATGGACTCTCTATTTTTAAATGGAAAAAGATGTAATTTACCTCCAGAAAAAATATGATGAATATTTTGTGGAGTATAAGGAAAACATCATAAGAATTTGACAATACACATTGGATTTGTTTTTAACCATGAATTTAAGGCTGAGAGCTTTATTTGGTAGGCCAAAATCTATTATATGAAATGTCTTCATGATTCAAGACATTGATAGCTATGAGGAAACATTTCAATGTCCCATAAAACATAAAATAATTTCCAAAAAATTCCAAGGTTATCAAGAGTATATCAAGTGGAAATATGATTTTATTTATAGTGGTTAAATGGGGAAATATTAACGTTATATGAAATTTCAAATTACCACTTTTCAGAGTGGAGGAAATAATATCCCTGAAAATTACATAAAGGGGATAAGGATATACTTTTTACATGTGATGGAAGGGAAACTAGATAGAAACATCCAATTGGAGAGACCCATTAATGAGATGAATGAATGGAGTCACTATGAATTGTTCGTTTTGTCAACTAAAAAAACTAGGTAACATTGAAAATCAATGAACACTGTTAATTGTTTTTTAAGACAACCATCATCCTAGAAGTATGATAGGAAGATACTTTTCCATCACAACTAGTTAGGTGGATCCTGACAAATAAGTGGTTATTGGTATTATATTTATTCATTCAAGGATACTTTAATTTCATTTTAATTATGGTTTTATGCATTCCTTCATATCAAAATAGTTTTTTATAACTATTAAAACACTGTTTCAAACCATGAAAAATTATTTATCTGTGAAAAAGTAAAATATTTAAATTATTGCATCCCACGTATGTAACATATACCCTATCCAAATAGTTGGGATGAACTTATGAGAGAACATTGTAATAATCGCTTTCAAAAAAATTACTCTATTCTAGTTAAGTACTATATTTCCCTGTATAGAGCCGATATAAATTTCCCAATCATGGAAATTACTTTTTGTTTCATGAATCGACCCCTAATTATTCATAACTGAAAGGAGGAGAATGAATCTTCTTATAAACCAACATCACAGGCTTGTATAATATATATCTATTAAGAATAATATCTAGAACAAAATATTGTGTATTAGTAAAGAATCATCCACGAATACATGTATATTATTAGAGAATGCACTGATGGGTTTCTTAAAGAATATCCTTGTCTCCTTCCAAGAAGTGAGGTTATATTTTCGACCAATATTATTCGTAGTGCAATATCATTATCCAATCATCCATATAGAATTCATATTTTGTAACATAATGAGATAAAATAACAACTACATGATGATCTGGAAAAATATTTGAAACATAAAATTTCATTTCCATGTGGTGCACCATTCGTTTTCTTAAAGAAGGAGAATGGGTCAATGAACCATTCCATTGAATATAGTTACCTCAATAAGATCATTATAAGGGAAATTTATCCTATTTCATGTATTAATGAATTTTATGATTTGATATAGTGAAAAAAATACATCTCCATGGTGGATATATATTGGGGATATTACCATGATAGGGTGAACAAGGGGGACAACCGGAATACTACCTTTTGATCAATTTATAGGCACTATGTTTTCATAGTAATTAAATTTGGGATAAAAAATTATTTATAAATCTTTATGTAATTGAATAACATAATATTTATATATTAACTCAAAAAATATTGGTAGTCCTGGGAGATGATATAGTATTATAATCTAAAAAATGGAGGATCATTAAAAGCATCTCAATACATTGATAAATAACATACAAAATTATATGATTTATTCAAAATATGGAAACTGAGAGTTCTAATCAAATTATGTCTCGTTATTGAGAAATATCATCAAAAAGAGTTGGATATATTTGGAATATTCAATGAGAAAAGAAATTGAAATTTGGATGAGACCAATATAAGTGAAAAATATCCATTGTTTCGTTAGGTTAGATTGAAATTATCATCTATATGTGAAGATTATATCAAAAAATTTAAATCCTAGAACTATGATAACTCTGATGGGAGTCAGGTTTTATTGGAATGATGCCTATGAAGAGAGATTCAAGGTTTTGAAAAAGAGCCTTATCATAGCCCTAGTTCACACACTACCGACATGTGGAGATCTTCTCATGGTCTTAAATAATTTAATTTTAGAAGGTATTGGTTTGTGTATTAATGTAAAATGAAAAATGCATAGCCTCTTCTTCATGGATGATGAATTTTCACGAACAAAAAACCCAAAACATGATATTGAATTTTCTATAGTGATTATATGTATGAATATATGGGTGAGTTAACTATTTTTGTATATCTTTGAAATATATATGAATCATAAAATCATCATGTTTATATTAACACAAAATGATCTAAATATGATAGAATAAAGATTGTTAATGCTGATCATGGGGTATCACATATCAATTCACTACCATATTGGGAAAGTGAATAAATTGGAAGAATCATTATGTCAAAAATGATGTAAGAGTTCTATACTAGATGATAATTGAGAAAGATCTGATCATATTATACTTCAAAAGATTGAACATGGGATCCATAATTGAATGAATAACATAATCGAATCATAAATGGTTTCTCAACCCTCTCTCATATAATGTATTTAATTGATTAATAGTGATATGTTGTGTGAATTCATAAGAAAAATAAAATTATATTAAAATATTAATCCTTATATTCCAATGACTATAAAGAAGAAGTTGTTATACTTGGTTCCACACAACATGAACCATAAACATTCATGTTAGAGAAGGGGTTATTGGATGATGCATAATGATAAAACTTCTCCATACACCATGGAAGCATAGAGATATATTTAGATCCTTAATAATAATATTGGTTTGATAATATTATATTTAGATCATGGAATATACATCAAGATGTATTTTATTTTATTATGTTATGGAATAAAGGGAAAATAACCATTTGGATTATGCAACCATTACACTTACCCCCAATGAAAATGGGAAAAAATACCATAGTATTTTTCACTATAAATCTAATGAAATTAGTGGGAATAATGTTATATGGATTATGTTGAAACATCGTAAGAAGAATGAGCACCTCATTGAGATTCTTGAGGGTTTATCACCCGATTAACTTGGAACGTCATACAGTAGAAATGTGATGAGGTTTTATGGAACACTAGTGTTGAATATATTTGATCGAGATCTTCGATTCACCTCTACGTTATCGAAGAGTCTTCGAAAAAATCTGAATATTTAATTGAAAATATTCATTTCTTATCTCCCTCAAACTAATTTAAAATCTGTAATTACTATCCATGAACTTGAGTACATGTTGATAAAATTATCGCTGGACTTCAAGGGATGATGGGTCAAACATATTCCCCTTGTTGTGTTCTCATAAAACAATAGTTTCAACTCAATAATCCAAAGGGTTCACTATGAAAACCATTATGGTAAGTGTTATAGAACAACTACCTATTGGAATGAAGTTGGGGAAAAACATTCATGCATTAAATTGGATACGGAAATGGTGGAAAAAGAATAATTCCATTCAACAACACATCAATTCTTCATAGAGCCTAGAGATTATTTATGCTATCAATCATTAACAAGACCTAGATTGTGATTTTGGATACATGGTATTCCGGAAAATAACTCCATGATATATTGCGATAAAATGTAGGAATAATTGATATATTATTCTAAGATACATCTTCCCCTTTTAGATCACTGATTGAATTGGATTTTTAGCCTATGAACTATCACTACCACCAAAACTATATCATGCACATGATTTATTCCACGTATCAATCATGATAAATTATATATTGGACCCTCACATGTAATTAATCTATAGGTGGTACCATTGTATAATTATCTCCCATTTGAAGAGAATATTAATAAGATCTTATATCATTGAGGAAAACTTCAACAAAATAAGACAATACTCATTTTCAATGTGTTGTAGAGAAACCATATGTTGAATAGGAAATGTGGGAATCAATGGAATTGTTGATACATATGGAACCACATCTATTTAAGTGTGGTAAATGAAAAATTTGGTGATAAATTTCTTTTAGGGTAAATATTGTAATGACTAGAACAATTCTAAATAAAATTTTCCCTTATGATTAAGTTAAATGACTTGTTATGTAATATGATTATAGAAAACACATACAACTATTTGGTTTTATTATGTGCAATTTGATTAAAAGTACCTTTATTTATCATTATAATTTCTTATTTTTTCCTTTAAAAGGGACCCTAATTTTAGTTCAAATACAGTATTTAAAAAAAATAATTGTCACAGAAAGAGGATTTGATGGCCTGAACAACTAAAAACATACCCTCTGAATCCCATTCATACAAAATTATTAGTAAAATATAATATATAGGATTTTCCCTAAACCACGTATATATCCAAAAACATAATCCTGAGAAAACCTAGTTACGAGAGAAGTTTAATATTCTCTTGATCATGGTCCCAACCATGTTCACCAAACCACCACATGGAATTATCACAGTCGTTCACCTTAGCGTTATGAAATTTTCTAGTGTATTGAATGTATACTTATCAAGACCTGAGATATATGTATATTTAAATTATAATTAATAAATTTTCATCCTATTATTTTTACTTTACAAATGATTTTTTATTTTATCACAATAAAACACTAATAGCATTTTGGTTGATGTTTAAATTAAAGTAAGTAATTTATTTTAACAAATTATTGTATTTTTGAGATATATAATATTTTAATAAAATATTTTTATTTAATAATGTTTTTAAATATAAGGGATCATATAATTTTTATGAATTCTAATGTAATTTTTATAAGGGATTAAAAATAGTTATTTTTAAAATAAAAAAAATTTCCGAATAAAATGTCGACTCTTATTTTAAAAGTGCGAATACACATATTCAAATAAAAATATTTTGATAAAATGAATATTAAATTTGTAATCATTAATTCAAAATTATCCAATGGTTACTTTTTCATAATTTTATGAGATGTTTTAATTTTCGTGTCAAAATTAATTATCATATAAAAATTCTGTGTGAATTATGGCATCATAATTACCCAAAAGTGATGTGATAAATACTATTAAGAGTATCCATTACAAAATATATTTTCCCCTTCAAATTAAATATATTATCTATTAATTGTATTTATTTTAATTTTCTATTATGAATTATCCCAAACCATTAATTTATTTTATGGTTTTAAAATCAAATTTTTTTAGTATGACTTGCTTCCACATCATCAAGGTAATTATTTGTTTATGTTTGAACCATGGTCTTATAGAATAATGGAAAATATTCCATTTTGAAGATACCATGGAAAATACCATGTTATGGTTTGTGGTTTTGGTTATTTCATTTTAAAGAGTCCAAAACCTAGGTTTGATAAATATTAATGAAATCCCCACTCATTTCCTAAATAACCAATCCCAAGATTATATTTAACCTCATCAAATATATTTTTATCACATTAGAACTTTTACCTACACTCATTATAGTCCACCCTAGGTTTTTATAATCTTTCATGAAACTCCTCACAAGCATTTTATGTCACACACGCAAGTAAGGGATCCTCACCACCTCTTCTATAGTCAAATTTCATTATTATCTTTTTTCTTATATTTGAAATTCATAATGTTTTGATATGTATTTCCATGTGAATATTTCTTCCCATCTCATGTGTATATTTTCATAGAACCATTTCTAGCTCATAATTGAATTTCATGAATTTTTATTTGATGTCATTATGCTCCTGAAATTTCAATGTAATTTCTACATGAAAAAACAATAGTGTTGTGAATAACCCACTGATTTCCCAATAAGGATACATAAAATTATAATATTATATTTATTTGAATTGGGACTCACATGTATGAATTCCAACCTCCATGATCATTTAATAAAATATCATTATGAATTAATCAATGTTGTATGATCTATATGGAACTATTATGCATGAGAATGTAATAAAATTGAAAAGTACATCCATTATTATACATTGATCCAATGAATTGGATAATATTTTGTCTCATGAGATTTCATGTTGGGATAGGGAGAGAACACGAATGTATTATGGTAATTTTCTCATCATGATGTCATAGAAGTAATCTTTGAACTATTTTTATGAATAAGTTTATCAAGATGTATATATATTTCTATTGTTACCTTTATTATTATCATGCTATATTATGTCTCATTATTTATTTTTATGATTGATATTATTTTCAATCCCCATTTATTTTCCTAATTAATAACATGAAATACACTCTTTATGTAATGAAATGTTTATTCTCTTATTGGGGATTATAGTTCACCCCATTCTTATGTATATCCCCAAGTTAGGCCATCATGTTTTATGTGAGAACATGTTGAGAATGTTTTTATTAATGATTATTTTTTTTCTTAATTTATACATTTGTTGGATTTACATAATTCCCAAATATCATAGAACTATAAATATCTTGGTTTGTATTAATTGTAATTTTAGTTAACATATCATGAATTGATGTTTAATAAATAAAAGGGTTTTTATAACACTCCACTATAAAATAATAAATAGAATTCCAAAATTTTATAAATGAAAATATGATATAATTATAACATGATATATGTCAATATGTTTTATAATGATTATATATTATGTATTTGTATTTTCTGTATGTAATAAATATTTAGTTACTATTCAATAATTAATATGATTATATAAAATAAATTATATTTTAATATACTTCATTTATTAAATATTAATGTTTACCTTTTAATTGTAAGATAATTTTATGTGACCTTAATTAATTTTTCAAATTTTCATATCAACCATTATAATATTTAAATATGTTTTTTTGGAATAATTGATGAATCTTATTAAAAATTTAATTTCTCAAATCATAAAAATTATTCCTATAAAATGGATTCCATTTTTTAAATATACATGTTTCAAAATGGAATGGGTGATTTTTTTTTGTAATTCACTAAAATAGTTTAATTTATTATGAATAGTTAAATACACTAGCATACATTGTTTGAAAAATAAATGAATTATTGAGTAATGGTCGATTTACCGATGATTTAAAACTCATTGGTTCAAAACATCAGAAATAATATACTGAACTTAGTCACGATAATCAATAATATTGATAGTCTTGAGCCAAAATAATAGAAAAAATGAATAAAATAATAAAAACACCCCATTACTCCCAATAAAAATACCACCCTCACCACATATTCTCATGATACATTAAAAGAAATTAATATTTCTTTTCATATAACTAATTAGTCTCCCAATACTCATCCCCATTTATTGGAATTAATAGTTTTAGAAAAACTCCTAACACATGTTTCTTAAGGAGGTTCTCATGGAGACAATGTTCATTAGGTAAAATCCTCATTATTTCACTTATAATTTCTTTTATTTCATATACTGCTGTCAAATCCTCTATAAAAATAGAATAACAAATCCATTATAATTTATGTAATTTGACGTTATTATTAGATTGTAATATCTATGATCAAGTCTCTTCTCTTATCTGTTAATTCTAAAAATGAAAACATTGTCTGCGATGTGTCCATTAACAACCTTCATTGATGAGAATTTTCAATTTTCTATTACTGCATTCTTGGATGGTCAAAAAAAATTATAATGGTTAAAAAATATTGTTAAATTTATATTACAAAATCAATCATGTTATATTACTAATATAGATTTATAATATTAAATAATGAAACAGAAATATTTTGTTATGATTGATAAGATATCAAAAGAAACAAATCATATTTCATTAATAATTTATCTATTGTTGTATTCATATATCTGAAAAATTATATATGGTACCATTTTAAATTATAGAAATATCTAAGTTTTCTTTAAACCCACCTTTGGTGTTTTTTCATCCAATTGAATTTAAATCCCATAATTAATCTCAATAGAAGTGATCATAAAATCATGAAATGATTTCACCAAGAACAACAAAAAGAAATAATATAACCCATCAAAATGGTCATAAATGAATATATTAAAATAGTTTATTAATAAAATAATTAATTAATATAATTTGATTATCCATGATATTAAGTGAATGTTCATATCACTTTCAGATATATGTGATGGGATTATCTTCAAACAACATTTTATACATTATGTTATGCTTTCTCTCTATTTACCCCAATTTAATTCATATTTGTACTTATTTACTCCTCCTAAATTATTTGAGTACTTTCTAAATATATATAAATATCTCAATTTTTCATTCATTTAGACAACAATACATGTTTTATTTGGTTCCAATTTCAATTCCTTCTTATAAACATGCTTGATTAGAGGGAAATTATCAATTTCGTACCCATTTTAAAATACTATCAATTTTTTTTTGTTCCAACATTTTTTTATAAAATAGATCTTTTAATAATTAAATACTATCTTAGTTTGTTTCTTTCTATATTCAAACAAAATTTTATTTTTTATCTTTAAATAACCTACTATATTTTGCATTAAACCACATCGAAGTGGCTCACTTATAATGTTTATTAAGAATAATTTTTAAATGTTTTCACTTAAATTGGGAGTAATTTATGATAATATATATTCCAATTTTTATTTAATAATACAGATGAATTAATTAATTTCATTTTTTATGGACATCATTATGATATTCCCTTTGGTTATGCATTATGGCATGATAATGATACCCATTTATTTAAATGGGTTGTCCTTTTGTTTGTTCCATATGATTGACTCTCCATGTGACACACATATTTATGATCATGTTATTATTTTTGTGAGTAGATTATTCTCCAATTAATTTGTTACATTTAGTCTCTTAATTCATAAGTTTGGGATGTGGAGTAACCCTAATTAGTTTATGAACAATTTTACACCATGTGATATAAATTGGTAGATAGTCTTGATTTATGTTTTTTTTAAGTTTTATGTTGTTAAAAAATTATAATGTACCAAATATTATATTCTCCCATGATCTATATTATATTCTTCTATAAGATTGTTCTTGATCCATGACTTTCAACGATATCATGTTATGCCATCGAACCCATGTAGAAATATTTATTCCTATGTTTATTCCATAATTATATTTTTAGCTCGGTCCATTGTTCATGTATTCCACTAGTTATCATGTGAAGGTGTAAGAGAACAATTGAAGTTATAATATGATTATCTATGTAAGATAAAATATGTTCTTGTTTTGGTTTTATATTTTCTAATTATGTAAAAAATATTACAATGAAAAATGAATTTATGATACTGGTTTTTTATTTGATTTATAATTAGGCTCATCATCACGAAATAATATGGATCAAAGTATTGGTTTTTAAATGGTTACGTGGAGATGATGGAGGGGCGTATGGTTTCAATCGATAGTGTAGTATAATTCATGCAATGGGGGTGGTGGATAAAGTACATACTAGACAAGGATCGACATACGTGTCTGGGAAAAGAAGTTAAATATTTGATATTTGTTCCACTAGGCCTATAAACCTATTAATCGGTTCCCCAATACAAATAAAAAATTAGGGTTTTATTTATTTAATGAAAAAAGGGGGGCTTGACCAATCTTTTTTTTAAATAATTCTAGGGATTTCTATACATAATAATAAATTTGTTTTTTTTTGTTCTTTGTTATTGTAATTGATGATATTTTTTTATTTAATAAATCTTGTAAAAGAGATTCAACATCCTAAAATATTTAAGTAAATATGAATTATGATTCATGATTATTGTATTAAAAATAATGTGATTTAATATAGTTATTTAATGAATATTAGATTTATGTTAATGATGTATATTTATGGAAAAAGGTCAATAATATTTTTATAAATTAATGAAATGTTGTATTATTCAATGGATAAATAATTTTGTAGGAAAAGGGGGATGAAATGGAGGAATTCAATGTCTTAATTATCAAGTACAACAATATACATTCATGTAATAGGTTTATAAATGTTTTCTTATTATTGAGATGAGGTTGAGGAAATTATGTGTGTTAAAGGACGTGTCCTCTAAATAAAAACACATTTTTTTCATCTGAAAAGTGTTGATTTAGAATGGGGGCTATAAGTTTATTTGGATGGTTAATAAATTATTTGGATGATTATTGTAATGAGTTTTATATGAAATTTTTTCATGTATGGATACTATAAAATATGATTAATTTGTGTAAATAGAATATAAATCTGGTAAATGGTTTTATTATATTTATTATATAAACAATGTTGTAATGAGAATATAAGTGGGGTATTTAATTTTTAGAAAACATTTTTGTTTCATTGTGTGTTTTTAATTTGAAAATTTATTAAGATATTTTAATTCTTGCTTCTATTTTATGGAGTGACTATGTTATTCCTATACAATTACTTGGGTAATATTAGACTTGTTGTGTTGGGAATTAATTTGAGGATATAATGGTAATTATTTAATTTATGTTTTGTTAATTTCATGAAGTGAGTAGGATTAACACCAAACAGATCACCAATGTCAGCCTAAAATAAGGCCAAATAGGTGTTCCTAATCCTCTCAGTATATAAAAAATTAATGTGAATAAAATTTAAATCAATTGGTAAATTATTATACAATGTAATAAAATGTAAATAATCATGAACAAAAAGAAAAGAAATATACAATGTTAGAGGAAGAAATAAACAAAATTTAACATATCTCCATGTGGCATCAAATGTCACCACTATCCATGGAAGACGCTATCTCTGATAGTGATTCAAAGGAAAAATAAAACCTAAAACAAAAAAAAATAGGGATATAATCTTGAGCCCTGATGTTATCTAAATGTATTCAATGGGAAAAACTACACCCTATAAGTTTCCATTAAAGAGAAAATAAATTTAATAAAAATTTGAAAATACGTATATAAAAAAATTATTCCATTTAAGTAACGTTAGAAATTAATAATTTAAAATGGGCCCTCTCATTTTTAAATTTCATAATATTTTTTCTATAAATGGGTAATATTGAAAAATCAATTTATAAGTAGAAACAAGCAATAAAATTAACTTTTATGTCAGAAATCAAGTAATAGAACGTATATCACATGGAATTAAATTTTATGGATAGTAGAACCTTCATTTTATTAATTTTTGAAAAAAAATAAAAAGGTAATTTAAATGTAGAACCATATAAATGGGAGTAGATAAGAGAATATAAAATGGGAAATAACTATATTGGTGGTTTATTGGGTTCATTAGAAAATAGTAACAGAGTATGTGTTCAGTTGTTTTCTATATAGGAACCATAGATCTGTCATTAGTAGCCCTTGTTATTTCGGATTTCAGCTATATTAGAGATACGTTTATTAGAATTTTGGAAGAACATATTGGGAGATATTTGTGAAGAATTTTTCATTTAGAGCCTTAAGTCGACAGGGGAAGTTGGGATTTTGTTTTTGATAATTTATATTGCAGATGAACTAGGCAATGAGATGGTGGTACAAGATGATATCACCCTAATTCTTCGACCAAGTGTAGCCAACCTATATGGTTTTGTCTTAGTATATACAACAGTTTTGTGGATAAATCATTGTCCTCTAAGACATGAGATCAATTAATACAAGGTCACTAGTCCTATCGATGATTTTATAGTGTTTTTAGTTGTCATGGAAATGATTTTTGACTAAATTTAGTTAGTTTTTTGGAATATAATTTGTTATTTTGGAATAGGGTTATGATTATAAAAATTGTATCATTTTTCTAGATTTTTTTGTATTTTGAAATCGGTTGCAATTTTTAAAATGGGACATTAGTAATGGGTAAATTTTAGGTAAGGAATTTTATAAATGGGAAATTTAACTATTTTATTTAGAGAAATTATTTGGTTTTGAATTAAATTGATTAAAAGGTGA
The DNA here is from genome assembly GCA_963277665.1 of Viscum album. Lineage (NCBI taxonomy): Eukaryota > Viridiplantae > Streptophyta > Magnoliopsida > Santalales > Viscaceae > Viscum > Viscum album. The sequence goes on along the minus strand of OY728152.1, from coordinate 857,131,148 downwards.
ATTGAAAAAAATAGAGAACTGGTATACTTACAATTTTTCCTTGAATTTGATCAATTTTTCACTATTAAAATGGATGATTTGGAAATATATTATGGTGAACATAAATGTATTTTTTTTAAGGGGGATGAACGTTTTTTGGGATGTATTTCAAAAATATTATTGGATTCTCATGTTCAAATGGGGAATTTAAATTTAAATTGAGATATTTTTTTAATGATGTTCCCATTTTGGGGAGTTGTGTTTTTAGTTTTAGTTTTTGATTCATGTTGGGATTATTATTTTTGGATTTTGAAGAGTGATAAATTGGATTTATATTCTGTGTTATATAATAATAACTAGAAATTTATTACTGTATGATGGATTGTACATCACTAGGATTTGATCTTATTATGTTCGGGGTGGTCTCTTGGGTCACTTGAAGAGTTTTTCTATGTTTTTATTACTAAATTGGAATTTTAGATTATATATTATCAGAACTAGTCTATATAGAATAATATGCATCAATATATCATTGACCTATCAATAGGCCTCTAAGTGAAGAATTTTTATGTAGTGGGTTTACCTGATTGGAGTATAGTATGTTTACCCAACATGTAGTTTTTAACATCCAAGATAAAACATTTTGAGATATCAGTTTTTTTTCTTCCCAATTTTCGAATTTTTTTTTGGAGATATTGATTGAAATAATTTAATTGTTTTTAATTTTAAGGTTTTTTGTGGTTAATGAATTTACGGTCAATATAAAAAATTTAACATTTTGGTATTCCACTTTGTAAACTATTTAAGGAGTACCAATTTTTCCAGTTATCATATGTTTTGATGGGATGCATATCTCGGTGTTGGTATTACCTCCTTGAATTGAAAATGTATTTGGAGATAAGTTTGGAAACCTCAATGGTCTATTTATGTTTCAATTCAGTTGGTTTCATAGAAGTTAGTTTCTCCAATAGAAGGTCTTAGGTTTTCCTCCCTTAGCCCATGATAAGAGCCCATGTTTATCATGTTGAGGCATGTTGGAATGGGGAATTCATTCTCATTAATTTTATTTTTATTTTTATTGGTTAGTCCAATTTTATCATTAATTTTGGTGATGTTTATTGGATTGAATTTTCATAACACATAAGAAACGGTTTTTATGATTGTTGGTTATTAGTTTTTTCTTATAGGAACATTTTATTCTTTTTTTTCTATTAATGGTTTTTTTACTATTTAATGTGTCTTTTGAGGAATAATTAATCTTTTGTTGACAAGTGGTGATTCTTGTTGTTTTGTACATAATTTCTAGTATCATGGTCCATTTTTAGGACATCTGATTAATTTAATCTCTTGAAATCAGTGTTATACTAGAATCCTAACATGGTAGGGTGCCCACCATAGATTGAGACTATCTTTAACCCAATTAATAGGGTTTCATGATAGGGTAACTCCATATTCCCACCCATACTTTTCATTGTCATTATAGTTTGGTTGGAAAATATTATGAGCCACGTAAAAAGTTCTCAAGGGGATATCAAACTGACCATAATGAATTTCAATGTTAATTTCTTTGTTATTCGTTTTGGTGGTCTGATTTTTAATATATGTTTTCGGGATTTGAGAATCTCTTTATATTTTCATTCTCACAATTGATGGTTTGAGTTTCATAGTCTCACTACTTGTATTTGAGAATGTTGGTTTAGATTTTGAGGATTTTTTCATTGCCTCTTGGGGTTTATAGGGTTTTTATTAAATAAATGAGGGTGTAAGATCTTTGGTTTTCTATTTTTAAGGCCTTGTTTTGAGTAGATATTCAATATTTCCTTAGTATAGGTGTACTGAATATTATGAGATGTTATGGTGGAATAAAGTGTCATAGGGATGTGAATTTTCAAAACTCTTACATGACTTATTAATAACATATAATCATTTAATTAAATTTATATTTATTTTTGAATTTCATGTTTAACTAGTTTAATTTTTTTTATATTTTCAGAATATGTGAATGGTTGGTCCATGGTTAGTCAAAAAACTATGTAAAACATGCCATGGTTCCTCTAAAATTAATAGATATACATCACAGTTCCAATTCATTGTTTTCTAATCCATGATGCCTTCCTGGATGAATTGTCCTAGGGTTCCATCTGGGGAACATGGTTGGGACATAGTTTGGAAATCCATACAGTCAAACCATTCATACTGTCTCGGTGGGTTAGTTTCTTAAATGAATCCCATTTTCTTCTTCAACATCTTCCTTTAATATTATGACACCACATCCCCCTATCCCAACCATTTGATGCAGCCCTTGGGTCTCTCCCATGTTGTGAAACCTCCTCCCGTATCCCTTTGTTTCTTGGTAGAGTACTTTATCAATTATTTATATGATTATATCAGGTCGGGATTTTTACTCCTCAACTATGATATTATTTATTTTCATCATGATTATCTTCAACTTCCATGGAGATCACATGACCCATTCTAACCCTAGATTTATATTGGGCATTATAATTGTTTGTTCTTTCTTCAAATAATTTCCAGGGATTGATCAATGGTCGTTCTATCCATGTTCATTGAAGGTAGTGAGTACTCTAGTTATTTCAAGTAGTTTTAATTTCTTATTATTAATTGGATCAATTTTCTTTATATTTTTTTTGAATTTTGAGTCTCAAGAATTTTTCATGGGAGTATTGCATGTCCTTGGGAAAAATTTTCTCCGTTGTTGGTGAACAAAACACTGTTTAAGGTAGATTACCCTATGTCTGAACCATTAAATTAGAGGCTATATTTTCATGATTATATTAATGGGTAAATTTATAATATTATGATGTAAAAAAATCAACAGAATGTTTTTTAAATTTTTGAAATTTAGTTCCTCCATTTTCTCCATGTTTTATTTCTCTTGGAAATGAGTTTTCTTCATTGATAAATATTTTATAAAACAATTTTCAAAAGGTGAAAACATTTAGTTATTTGATTATATTTCTTATTGTATTATTGATACAATTTTGTGAGATTGAGTGTATGAACCTGGACCTTCTTTTTAGATATGTTTTCCTTTTCTGGTCGTTTTTTTAAAAATGGTGGAATTTCTAGAAATTTCCAAAGTACATGTCGTGTACTTTTTGAGTACAATCATTGTACTAGGTTATCAGGGGTAGTCATGTGTTGGCCATGTGGTGGCCACAGACACGGCCGTGTGGTGGTGACTTAGAGGATTCCTAAATCGGAGTACAAAAATAGCGTGTACACACTAAGTACATCAAAATTATAGGCCGTGTATTTTTTTCATTAAATGGACTAGGGACACATCTAATCGATAGAACACCCTTCTTCTAGGTTTCATTTTTCCGAGTGCTCCCGTATGGTTGCGATCTTCCTCCTAGCCCCCATCCGAGCATCCGATCTCTGATTTTACCATCGTCGATTGCGTTGGGATCACCCTGGTATGCTTTTAATTCTTCTTGAGCTTCATTTCCTAATTCCTATTCTTTCTCAAGTTATCCTCTTTTGAAATTTATCAATTTTTTTTTGTTGACCTATAGTGTTCATTGGTGATTCAAGGATTGAGGATCATGTATAGTGATATCCCAACATTTAGGTTGGTAGTTTGTGCCATTCCAATGAACGTCTTTGAGTAATAAGTAAATTTTTCCAAATACCATTGAATGTGGTATTGTCTGTTTCTAGTTTTAGCCATATTGATTGCTTGGAATGCATGTACACCTGTGTAGAAGTTAATTGTATATGAATAAGGTTGATGGATTTGTCTTGGATGTGTTTTCCCATGTTTTATTCTGTATACAACTGTTGGTCCTGTTTAGCCTGTTAGGTCGACTAGCCATCCTTCTTAATGCCGAGTTGATAGATGATGCGATTCTTGTTATCTGACATGATTGATATGTTATAGACTGTTTAGCCAAGTAGTTATGTAGGATTACTTTGGTGGTATTTCTTTTCAAGGCACTTTTTATTTACATTGTACCACGCGAACCTTTGTTTAGTGGACTATAAGGGGAATTGATTGAGTGAGCTTCAATAGAGAGTATTTGAGGACTTTTTGGTATTAGGGGAATTGACCGAGTGAGCTTCCTCAGTGGGTCTTGAAACAAATTGGGATATAAGGGGGATTGTCCGTGTGATTATCCTCAAAGATTCCATGAAAACTTGGTGATATAAGGGGAATTGACTGTGTGAGAATCCTCAGAGAGTCCTTGACTACATTAGACTATAAGGGGAATTGACCAAGAGAGCTTCCTCGGAGAGTTTATGAAAACTTGGGTCTATAATGTTAATTGATGAGATCGGCTTCCGCAAAGAGTCCTTGACTACTTTAGAATATATGGCTAATTGACCGTGTGAGCTTCCTCAGAGTTTCAATTAAATTAATTTTGACTATAAGGGGAATCGACTGTGAGTTCTTCCTCAGAGAGTCTTTATATATTCAAATGATTGTACCAGAGGGGATGGGTTGTTTGTACATCTGAGACGGTTAACATGCATGATTAGCTGCATGTTTGATGTGTGGAACTGTCTATTTTTTGAGTACTTTCTTATTCACTCCATCTTTGATTATTACCTGCAATATATATTCAACGACTATTAGGCACAAATCTTTCGGTGGTTGCCTACTGGGATTTAGTCTCACAACCTGTTTGTGTCATCATTTTGGGCCTAGACAGATTACATTATTGCAGGTATAGCTAATGGAAATCACCCTTCAACTTCAGGTTCTTGATTGACTATGGAGCTGGAGAGCATGGGACCAAGCTATGGCTTACGGTGCTGAGGAGTTGTCTACATGATTTATTTTTTATTTTGGATTAATACTGTTGTATTCCAGCATTGTTATTTGTTGGGATTATTTCCTAGACATATGTATCATGTGTCATTCATATATATATATATATATATGTATCTGTGTGTGTACCCAAATTTTTTAATTTCTAGTCTTCCGCTATTTAGTTTTGTATAGATTATTATAGATTCCACTATTACTGGGTTTTTTTCTTCTGTTGTGTTACTCTGCCAATGAAGGTATACTTTCCCCACTATCACACCCAAGGCCATTTCTTCTAGTCGTAAGCCTCAGGCATTCGGGGAAATGTGCTTGAGGCCATGTGACCAACCGGGTACGGGGCGCCTCTAGGTGACATCCGGGACTGGGATGTTACAAAGTGGTATCAGAGGAATTATTTTATCTTGACATACTATTTGGAGCCTTTAGCCAGGGATATGATTGAATAGATACTTTGTAATTAATTGTGCTAGAAAGTAGCTAACCCGTGTATAGGGAAAAGCTAATAAACTTCTTTTAATGCAATTTTTCTGGTATTCAAACTTTATGATTGATTTGATATTCATTTTTTGGTGACTAAAATGTTTGGTATTATTATTTTTGATATTATTTGGATCTATTTCTATCGCAACACGATGTGATGAGGGTATTCCATCTCATGAATCCTAGAGGCATTTGTTAGAAATCACATGCCATGCATTATTTCCATGCCACTTAGGGTGAATTAATAGTTAAATGTTGTTGTTATAGTTGTTGTGTAGAATATGCATGTTGTTGTGATAGATGATGTGTATGAATACCTGCTTTTGTTATAGCATTGATTGTGTATTTTTATTCTTGAATGAATGCCAAACTTTGGTTCATGATGTGTTATGGTCCCTCATGGACCGGAATTTGGTGGATCATTTCACTGTTATCGTTGTTTATAACATGTATAAAAACCAAATCTTTTATTTGTGTGGAGTATGGGCCCTCAAGGAAAGGAACTTGGCACTTAAGGGACCGTTTATTTGTTTTTCTGGTCTCCAGAGTAGTTTTACAGGCTTACTTCCTGCAAAAACCCTGAATACACATCGTGTAGTTTTGACTACATGCCTTGTGTGCTAATAAGGACACGACCTTAAAATATTACATAATCATGAATTAAATGAATAATTCACAATGAGGATATTTTTAGATTTATGGTTTTAGTGAATTAATCCATAATTATTACATGTCAAATTGGATATTACAAAGTAGACACTTCTACTATAACCAGTTTTTCACAACTAAAAAAATCCTTAAATAAAAAAAGAGTTCCTTTATTAATATAATTCTTTTTGAATACTTATTTTCTATTACCCTTCCTTATAACCTGTGAAAAACATTTCAAAAACTTAGGATGAACATAAAAAGCTCAGTAATTGTTAAAACATTATGGAATGAAATAATTAGTCCATGAATACATAAGAATTAATGAAATCATACATTATGCATAAAACATAAACACTTTATCATACCTCATGAAATCATAATATTTATGAATAACTCATAGAAATCATAAGACATAAAGGTAACTTGAGGCATTCATAACATTCTTAAGTAGGTAGTAACCCTCATGGTTATGTTTGGAATACCCATCGAAGTATATTCCCTAATTCTCTTCAATGAAACCTTAGATTTTTACTCCTTCACGTTACCCAATGCATTGGAGGGAAATCTCAGGATCACCCGCCCTTAGTTTTTCACGAAACCACCCGACATCATAAACATTTCCCAAGAACAATAACCTAATCGAATCACATAAATCATGCATAATGGAAACTTAACATTTCCAAATTTCAATTAAAAGATATCAATATAACACATTGATATAATCAAAACATTATCAATAAAATTTTCAATACCGAAATAAATGAAATGTAAACATGGTATTTATTATTCATTAAAAAAATTTATGGCTTGTAGAGGATGCTGAAACTCAAATAATGGTAATGGCAGTGGAGAAGTCCTTGTCACTGCATACGTAAGACAAAAACATTTCATTTTTCATTTAGTAAAACTCTTCGTGTAAAAAGTTTCCTTTTGAATGAAATTAAATATCAAAAGGGTTTTTTAGAAAACTAATAAAATAAGGTCATATATAAATTGAAGTATCCCTCAACGAAAGGATATTGAGACAAAGTCCCTTACAAAGATATTATCCTTAGATTAAGAATAAATCAATTACATAATTATGTGTTAAAAATATAAATACACTTAATATAAGTGGATATTATGTGTAAAAAAATCATAGTTCATCCACACATATTAATAGCACGACATTATCAAGAAGATTAGGTTTTACCCAAAGAATTGAAATTTGGTTAAGATGTTCCCGTATAGAAATTCGACAGCCTAACGACGTCACATTAAAATTCAGAAAATGAGTTGATGAGAGATAGAAGGGGTATCTCTTCACATGGACATAAAATTTACAGGAATAAGGATATATAAGAACATATACCAACATATGAAGATGTAAAGTAAAATACATTACTAAAATAAGACTTTTAAAAAGTGGAGGGTGAAAGGTTCCCTTACTCATTTGGGTATCATTCGAAACGTACACCCCAAGAATGAAGGGTAATCAAATAAGGATGTAAATACCCATAAATTAAATTATATTACACAAATAATACAACCATGGTATGTAAATACACCATGCACAAGGAAATAGTGGCAAATGTAGCATGAATCTCATGGGAATAAAAATTGAGATAAAAACCCATTACCTCGTTGTAATCAATCGATTCATATGACCAAAAGATAATAAACACAAAATGAATAACATAATACCATTAATATAAATAAAATCATAATAATATATATAAAATTGAAGTACACAATACACCAGATGTAATAAATATGTGGCGAACAATCTAAATCTCACGGAATTAAAAGTGAGATAAGAAATCCCCTTACATCAATTCCAACTTGTCTCGTTCGTTTCATTATATTCTTGAATAATAAACCTTGGTAAATTTCTAATTTCTTAAGGACATTCCTTAAAGTTTATTATTCAATTCATATAATATATTATCATGTAATAATAATTAGTTACTTATGTGAGTTCATATCATGCGTTTTTTCGATGTTAGGTACATGAGTCATAATAAACATGTTTGAAGAGAAATGTCCTTGTAGTAATAAGTACATCATCTCCGGAATGGTTTTAGGGATTAAAATATAATATATATCCAGTATATATGTATTCCATAATGTTTGGAGATACGATATGAAATGTATCGTTCATGGAGACGGTAGGTCGTACGTACACAGGAACGCTACTTTCATTTTTTGTCATATTAATGGACTTTAAAAATAATTGAGACATAGATATATTATAATTCCATTATAATATATATGTTATATAGGTAAAATAAGATCATTAATTACATTCTTTAAAAATTACATGTTTGGATTGAATGAGTCACATCACTTGAGGGGGCGGTTTCCCACACTTCCTCATTTGAAATTATCGCATTTTCACAACATGAAAAGCATTATGGTATGTTTAAAATATAAAATAAATAAGCATTGAGATGACATAAATATAATATATATCATATATAAATATTGTTCCATCATAATTTCCACCATTAGAGGTTGTATAAGAAGATTGAATAGTCATCGTTTCGTGAGGCAGTAATTCGGCATCCACAGAAACAGTATTTTCTTTAACCATTAGACGGAGGTGTGTGTAATTGTAGGTAGAATCATTATCACAATATCTTCATAGTATACTGAGGATACTGGTTTTATTATGGTATAAAATAATAAAAATATTGTGGTGAGTGAAGAAGGAAAATAAATGAATTAAACTCGGGAGAAGACATTACCTCCAAATTGGGTAACTCTTTTTCATCTGAGCCAAAGGCTTCCTTGGAATGACTTCATCCCAAAGAGAGTCTTATAGTTGTGAGAGAGGTATGTGGATATATAATATAAGCATAGTTTGGATGATCCAAGTTCTTGAGAGGTGTGGGTAAGGGGGTTGAGTTGGGGTCCTTTTATAAGAGGGAGGAGGGTCACTTTTGGCATGTCTTGAAATGTTACATTATTATATAATTCCTTTCGGATTTTAAATATCCCAGAAATATATATTTTGAGGATAAGGTGATAAGGGCTCAAAATAAACCCATAAAATATAGTTTTGACAAGTTTATGTTTTATATTTTACCTTATTTTTCCATTTTATTTAAATCGTTCATTAATCAGCTAATCACAGCATCATCATGGTGTCATAGATAAATTTATTTATTTAATGTCTACAAATTATAAAACAAATATCATGATGTAGGAAATATTTTTATATTTACAATGACTATTTATAGTCTAAGGGCTCATTTATTTAAAAAAAATTAAAATTGTATTACTTAGGATATACAATCCATTGTTATATTTCTCTTCTTTTCAAAAATAATGTCATAAATGTCACTATCGTACCCATGTGACACCATGGGCCCTCAAGTTGGGTAAAAATCATGAAATGGTTGGTCATGACTCAAAAATAGTATTTGGACACATGTTGGTGTCATTTTATATTATTGTGATATTATTTTATTACCCTTAACTACTTGATTACTAATTAATCATGATAAATAAAGATAATTACAGTTGTTACTATTCATAATATCCAAAACCAAAAAAGTCTTAATTAAAAAATTTATACATTATGATTCCAAATATATAATCCCTTTTACCAAATTCTCTACACATAAATTGAAGTATTTAATTTAAAAATAATTCCTATTTTCACTACCAAAGATGAGTTTTTAAGAAGTAAAATTTATCAAAAGATTGACATGTTTTTACATACAATTGAAAATTGAAATTACTAAAAATGAACAAAATCTTATTAATTGATAAAAACATAATTAAAATAAACATTAAAAAAAATTAAATAGGAAATATATCTATATAATTAAATTAGATGAAAAGGTAGTTTTGAAGAAAAATCTAGAAATTTTAACTTTTCATTAAAAATTAACATTTGTCAGAATAATACCAAAAATTTATCTAAAGTAAATTTGATATTATAAATTCAAAAATGATTTCCATTTTTCCAAATTAATGAAATATATGTTTCATTAATTAATTTCATAATTAATTCCCACTGTAAAAACAAATAGAGTTTTTTAAGAAACAATATCTATCAAAAGATTGACTGTTGTTTATGTCCAATTTCAAATTGAAATTATTTCCAATGACCACTATTGGATTAAATGGTAAAAATATATTTTAAATAAACATTAAAACCAATTAAAAAAATAATCTTCCAATATAAATAAATTAGATTAAAATGAGGTTTTGAATTAAATTACAGCATTTTCACTATTCATTAAAAAGTGAACTTTATCAGAAAAATAACAAAAATTTACACAAAGTAAATCATGATTTCCCGATTATAAATATTGATTCTATTTTGTCAAATATAACATATAAAATTGAAAAATGTAGTTTTAAAAAGGGTTCTCCATCAAAAGGCGGTTTATCGACATTTTAAATAATATTAGAAAATTTATGCTTAAAATTGAATTCATTCACAATTTATGACACTATAATTTATTGGGTAATGGTTAAAATATTTAACAAACATATATAATCATTTTTTATTTTTTTTTCATTCCCACCATTACAACTTCTAGGCGTTAACTTCCATTTAAAATAATATTATTATATTATAGTGTGCAACGTAAGATTTCAATGTAACTCATTGTTGCGTATTGGGTATGTCATCGAACATATCATTCCATTTAAAGTGATATTAACATTTCATTAAAAAATATTAATAATGATGCAAATGTCTTATTCATTATTTACCTAGGATATTCCATCCTATCCCCCATTTGGGAATTGTGTCCTCGCAATTTTAAAATTGGGCTTGGAAACTTCATTGAAAGTCTCACATCGGAAAAGGAGTCAGTAAAACTATCACGTTAAGAGAATGAAAGAGAAGTATAAAGGTCACCATAGTTAACCAACACTAGAATTCCATGTTGGAAAATAGGGATATGGAAGAGAAAACAAAGGGTCAAGTTTAGATTGAGTGTGATAGGAAACATGATTAGGAGAAAGTTATACACCCGAAAATCACAAACTTGTGACTGGTTAAATAGTATTTGATTCCCTAGTAGGAAATGTTAACAGACAATTTTTTTGTTTTAGTTTAATTTTCATTAAGGAATTTATTTATGAAATTAACTAAAAAATATGTAAACATACCCACATGTCATTTAGACTTTCATCTTTTACTAGATTTCTAAAACAAACTCATATTTTCTCCAAACAATGAGCATTCAAAAAGACTTTGTCACATCAAAAGCACATGAATCATTTTTTAGAGAATCACATAATCCAAAAAAGGATAATTATATATTTCTATTGAATTTAGACATAAAATAAAACAAAAATGGTTAGAATGAGATAATATAATCCCCAAAAAGGATAATCCTTTATAAAAACAAATATTACTATTAATGTCAAAAATTCCACAAAATATCCCTAGGTTCAAGAAAGATCATTAAATAAACAGCAATCCATAAAATTCGTCAATGTAATCAAAACTATGACTAAACCCCAAATCTATAAATGATTTAATCACATAGTCTTCCAAGGTAAATTGTAATATTTATCTCCAAATTACATTAGTTACTCTTAATGTCTATTAATGAAATTAATTAACCAAATCACATATCCTCCAGGATAGGTTAATAATTTCCATAGATAACCAAAAATCAACTTATTCCTGATTCATATGATCATTTAACTACAAATAATTAGTCATACTAACCAGAAACATCACGTAGTTCAGTGGTAGGCGACATATACCAGTCGCACTTTGGTTGTGGGTTGGATTCCAGCATCATTGTTCAACACGACGGGTTGTCACACGGTCCGCATGTTGTCCTTTTTAAAAAAGTATATAATTTTATAACATTCCCAAATAGAGATAAATTAATCAAAAATAACCATAACATAATTTAACCGTGAATATTATCTAATAAATTTCATTTTTAATCCCAAAATTTATTAACATGTAATTTCCTCAAAATCAAGGAATATATAAACCCAAATCATTTTTTTAATAACTATATCCACAAAAGAAAATATAATTATTCCTTGAATAAAATTTTCATATATCAAAAATCAGGGATATGCATTCTATAAAAAGTATTCTAATGTAATCCCATCATCAAAAGAGCTTTACTACTTTTATGAATTTCACCATCCTAAAATATACCATATCTTTTGAATCCCTTATATGTTGACTTCTTAATCATTCAAGATTATTCATTATCCATTAACCATTCCATTCTAACTTATTCTGAAATACATCATTCATACAAACAAAATCATTAATCATATCCTACGATTTCAATAATAGGAAAACTTATGTTAAGAAATAATCCATACCTTTCATTGTCCATTGTCAGTTTCATTATCCTCAATCGGAATGGAATTAGGTATTTGTAAACAATTATTTGTACGATCTGGGTGATCCCATTCCAAAAACATCTTCCTAGACATGTTTTTGCATAATGACCATGCAAACCACATTTAAAACGTTCAATTGATCCTTCAAGAAGAACATCATTCCCTTTACAAGAGTCCTCTAAATGCTTCCTTTTTCCATGGTAGGTTCTTAATTTATGACCCTTATTTCCACATCTATAGCATATTTCTATCCCTTTGAAACATTTTCCTATGTTTTTCATTCCACATCGTTGACATATAGGTTTTTAAACATTCTTACCTAAATGATTATTACTTGATCTTCTGTAAGGCTTTGTTTCTCTCATATATGATGCCTTATAAAAATAACTAATGTTTAGATGGTCAATAATGGCTCCAGATAGTTGGTTGAGAAAAACCATAAGATTTCTCATTGCAGCTCCCATGTCATTCAGTTGCTCGTTCAAAAAACCGTCATAGTTTTCTTCACATCCACTGTTACTTTGGTGCCTACTAGATCCATACATTTACAAAAACCAAAAAGGACAGTGTGAGTTTATCAAATAAATCATCATATAATACTATGATATAATTATTCGTGTTATCTTAAATTCATTCACTTTATCTAAAAAGCAATTACTCTTTCTGAAAACCTAACCATTATAGTGATGTCACTTAAGCATAAAGAATACCCTAAACACTAAAGTTATCTAAACCGACCTTTGATACCAACTATAAAGACCCGACCTTAAAACATTACATAATGTTGTATTAAATGAATAATTAGAATTGGGTATCTTTTCATGTATAGAGTTTGAGAGAATTAGGCCATAACATTTACATGTAAAATTGGATATTACAAAGTAGAAACGTCTACTATAATCGTTTTTTAACAACAATAAAAAAATCCATAAATAAAAATAGAGTTCCTTTCATGATATAAATATTCTTGAATACTTCCTTTATCTCACCCTTCCTTATAACCTGTGAAAAACATTTCAAAAACATGGGATGATCATAAAAATCTCATTAATGGTTATAAAAATAGAGAAAGAAAACATTAGTCCATGAATACATAAGAATCAATGAAATCATAATTTACTCATAAGACATAATCACTTTAACATACATCATTAAATCATATGATTTATGAATAACTCATAGAAATCATAACACATAATGGTTACTTCAGGAATTCATAACATTCTTACATAGGATGTAACCCTCATGGTAATGTTTGGAATACCCATCATAGTATATTCCCATAATCTTTTTAGAGAAACCATAGCGTTTAAATACTTCACGTTACACGATGAATTGGAGAGCTATCTCGGGCTCACCCACCCTTAGTTTATCATGAGACCAATCAACATCATAAACAATGCACATGAACCATAACATAATCTTCTCACATAAAACATGCATAAAGGAAACATAACATTTCCACATTTTAATCACAAGTTATTAATACAACAAATTGATAAAATCAGAACATTATCAAAACCATTTTTAATAACAATATAAAAGAAAAGTAAAACATGGTATTTATTTTTCATTTAAAAAAATTTATGGATTTTAGAGGAAGCCGAAACTCAAATAATGGTCACAACGGAGGATAAGTCGTTGTCGCCACATACGTAAGACAAAAACATTCCTTTTTTCATTTAGTAAAACGCTTCATTTTAAAAAAAAATCTTTTCGATGAAATTAAAAGTAAAAAGGGTTTATTAAAAATCTAATAAAATAAGTTCGTAAATAAATTGAAGTATCCTCAATGAAAGGGGATTTAGACGAAGTCCCTTATAAAGACAGTATCCTTAGATTAAGGACAAATCAATTACATAATTATGTGTGATAAATATAAATACACTCAATTTAAGTGGATATTAAGTTTTAAATAATCATAGGTCATCCCCACATATTCATAGCACGACATAATTAGGAAGTAGAGGTTTAGCCCAAGGAATTTAAATTGGGTTAAAAAGTTCCCATACAGAAATTTGACAGCCTAACAGTGTAACTTTAAAGTTCATAAAATTAGTTGATGAGAGATAAAAATGGTATCTCATTACTTGGAAATAAAATTTAAAACAATAAGGATATATAAGAACATATCCCAACATAAGAAGATGATAATTAAAAGTCCTAACAAAAATAATTCTTTTAAAAAGAGGAGGGTGAAAGGTTCCCTTACCGATTTGGGTAACATTCAAAACGTACACCCCATGAATGAAGGGTCATACAATGAATATTTAAATACCCAAAAATTAATATATATTACACAAATAATACAATCATGGGATTTAAATACACCAAACAAAAGGAAATAGTAGAAAATGTAGCATGAATCTCACGAGAATAAAAAGTGTGATAAAAACCCCTTACCTCGTTGTAATCAATCGAGTCGTATGACCAAAAGATAATAAACACCAAATTAATCACATAATACCTTGAATATAAATAGAATAATGATAATATATATGAAATGGAAGTACAAAATACACCACATGCAATAAATAAGTGGCAAATAATGGAAATATTACGGAATTAAAAGTGGGATAAGAAATCCCCTTACCTCAAGTCCGACTAGTCTTGTTCGTTTCTTTATATTATTGAGTAATAAACCATTATAAATTTATAATTTCTTAAGGGATTCCATTAATGTTTATTATTCAATTAATATCACATATTATCATGTTAGAATAATTAGTTAATTATGTGAGTTCATATCATATGTTTTGTCGATGTTCGGTACATGAGTCAAAAATAAACTTGTTTGAAGATAATTTTCCATGTAGTTATTAGTAAATATTCACTGGAATGGTGGCCATGATTCAAATATCATATATATCCAGTATATAGGTACTCCATAATGTTTGGAGATATGATATGAAAATTACCATTCATGGAGATGGTAGTATGTACGTACGCACGAACACTACATTCATTTTTTGTCATATTAATGGACTTTACAACTAAATGAGACATAGATATATTATAATTACTTTATAATTTATATTTTATATAGATAAAATACGTTCATTAATTTCATTATTTATAAATTCCATGTTTGGCATGAACGAGTCACATGACGTGATGGGGTGGTTGTCCACACTTCCTCATATGAAATTATCGCATTTGCACAACATGCAAAGCATAAAGGTATATTTTAAATATAAAATAATGAAGAATTTAGAGGACATGAAAATAATATATATCATATATAAATATAGTTTGATCGTTATGGCCACCATGAGAGGTGGTAGGAGATGATTGAACAATCATCGTTTCGTGAGGCAGTAATTCACCATCCATGGAAACACTATGTTCTTTAACCATTAGACGGAGGACTGTGTAAGTGTAGGTATAATATTTATCATAAAAAAATCCTAGTATATTTAGGATACATTTTTTATTATGGGATAAAATAATATGAGGATATTGGTGAGTGATGAAGGAAAATAAAAGAAAGAAAGTCATGAGAAGACATTACATCTAAATCGGGTAACTCTTTTTGATTTGAGCCGAATGCTTCCTTGGAATGACTTCGTCCCAAAGTGAGGATTAAAGTATTGAGAGAGGTATTTGGAGAGATAAAATGAGTAGTGTTTGGACTAGACAATGTCTTGAGAGTTGTGGTTAAGGGGGTAAAGGTGGGGGCCTTTTATAAGATGGAGGATGGTCACTTTTGGAAAGTCTTGAATTGTTACCTTATTATGAATTGATTTTCAGATATTAAAAGTCCCAAAATGATATATTTTGAGGATAACGTGATAAGGTTTCGAAATACACCCATACAGTAGGTTTTTGACAAGTTTATGTTTTAGATTTTAGCTTATATTTTCATTTTCTTTAAATCGTTTATTTATGAGGTAATCACTGCATCATCATGGTGTTATAAATAAATTTAATTATATATTGTATAAAAATTATAAAACAAATATAATGATATAAGAAATATTTTTAGCTTTACAAAGAAAATTTATAGTCTAAGAGATCATTTTTGTAAACAAAATTATTTTTTTTACTTTATATATACAATCCATTTTTATATTTATCTTCTTTCAAAAAAAATTCATAAATGTCACTATCACACCCATGTGGCTCCATGGGCCCTAATGTTGGGTAAAAATCCTCCTTTGGTCATTCATGACTCAAAAATGTGTATTTTAAAGCATTTTGGGGTTATTTTATATTATTATGATATTATTTTATTACCCTAAACTACCTGATTACTAATTAATCCTGATAATTAAAGATAATTACAGTCTTTACTATTCATAATGTCCAAAAAATTATTGAATTACATAATTTGGACCTTATTATTACAAATGTGGAATCCCTTTTACAAAATTTCAAACACAGAAATTGCAGTATTTAATTTAAAATTAATTCCCTTTGTCACAACCAAAGACATGTTTTTAAGAAGTAAAATTTATCAAAAGATTGACATGTTTTTACATCCAATTGAAAAGAGAAATTACTTAAAATGAACAAAATTTTATTAATATAGAAAAAAATAATTCAATTAAACATTTAAACCAATTAAAATTGCCATCTATATATATAATTAAATTAGATGAAAAAGTCGTTTTGAAGTAAAATGCAATAATTTTCACTATTCATTAAAAATGAACATTTGTCAGAAAAATACCAAAAATTTATCCAAATTAAATTTGTTATTACAAAATCAAAAATGATTTGTATTTTACCAAATTAAAAACATATAAGTTTCATTAATTATTTTTATAATTAATTCCCACTGTCAAAACAAATAGCATGTTTTTAAGAAACAATATCTATCAAAAGATAGACAGTTGTTTATGTCCAATTTTAATGTGAAATTAATTCCAATGACCACCATTGAATTAAATGGTAATGATTTATTTAAAATACTCTTTAAACACAATTATAACGATAATATACCAATATAAATAAGTTTGAATAAAAATATGTTTTGAATTAAAATACTACATTTTCAATATTCATTAAAAATGATGTTTATCTGAAAAATAAAAAAAAAATTCACCCAAAGTAAATTTTGATGTTCCGATTCTAAAGAAGGATTATATTTTTTCAAATATAACATATAAAATTTACAAAAATTAGTTTTAAAAAGTGTTCCCCATGAAAAGGCGGTTAATCGACCTTTAAAAGAATATTAGAATATTTTTTCTTAAAATTGGATTAATTCACATTCTAAGACTCTATCATTTATTTTGGGTAATTGTTAAAATATTCAAAGAACATATATAATCATTTTTTAGTTAGTTCTGTTCATTCTCGCCATTACAACAACTAGGCGTTAACTACCTTATAAAATTATATTGTTATATTGTAGTGTGTGACGTATGATTTCAAAGAAACTCATTGTTGCATATCGGGTACACCTTCAAACATAGCATTCCCTTTAAAGTGATATTAAAATTTTATTCAAAAATATTAATAAAGATGAAAATTTCATATTATTTATTTACTTGGGATGTTACAGTTCTTCTGTTCAGTAATAATTTTTTTTCTTAAGTACACGTCGTGTACCATATGTACAAACCCTGTAGTCCCTATCCATGTCATAAGCAGTTTGGGAAGAGACACGGTATAAGGAAATTCTCAAGGGAGCATTTAATGTAACGGATGAACACGCAGTGTGTCTAGAACCCTTGTTCACCTGGGGTACTAATGACATGGAGTGATAAAATCATAGGTTTCACATGTCGTGTCCATCTTGCAAATGACGTGTAGTGTGATCCTCGAGTATGGCCATGTAATTAAAATCACGGGTCAGTGAAATCCTCTATGTACACAACACATCTGTCTGGAACCGGCCGTGTAGTGTGAGCCTTGTAATCGGCCTTGTAGCTAACAAATCGGGTTGGTGAAGTTCGTCTAGTACAAGTCGTGTCCGGAAAAAACAATCCCTATAGTCTTGTTCTAAGAGAAACCATGTAGTTTATCCATGTAAGGGAACTTGGGTTGGGAAATAATATTCAAGTACATGATGTGTAGTGGACATTCACATTATGTATGTGTGTTTTGTAAAACAAGAAGGATTTCTTTATTTTGTTTCTTTCTTGTGCTTCTAACATTAATTCCATCATAAAATTGTTCTAAGGTGTGCTCTTGACCTTGTAGAGTGATGCTTCCAAGACATCCTTCGGTTGTACGCTAGTTACCAGGTGGTGATCAGACAGTAGAAAGGGATGATCAGGGACTTCCAGCAGATCTTCTAGTTGTGCCAGCCTTTTCACCAGCCATTGTACCTGACACAGGTGCTGATGCACTGTTTAGATATGGTTTCATGAGGATGTTGTAGACCATTCTGGGGGCATGGCCTCCTTCCCCGTCGATGGCCAAATTGATGTGGGTTTTCAGCAATAGCATCCTACAACATTATCAAGGGATTGAGGACCTCAAGATATAGAGTCATGGCTAGAAGCCATACTGATGATCTTATAGCATCTAGAGATATCTTTAGGGAGGAATGTGATGACTTCTATATACATGAATAGAGACTCCACCAAGAGGTGGTGGGATGTGGTATCACAGGTGAGACGCCTGTAGAATATGTCTTGGTATGAGTTTCAGATCATCTTCTATTATTACATATCTCTATAGACCGTGAGGGATGATTGAGCCTGAGAGTTCATGAGTCTGGAGCAGGGTACTCATTCTGTTTTGGAGTATTCCTCTCTCTTTATAGAGCTACCATACTTTACTCCCTTTATAGGGGGAGATGAGTTGTTCCTTGCATGGATGATTTAGGACGGTCTCAGGTGGGATGTATGATCCTAGTTGGACATCAATAGGTTAACATAGATATCTTCTATCATCAACTAGGCACTGTTTATGGAGTGTAACTGAGAGATTTTGGATCTATGTGCAAGGGTAGTTTAGTATACATATTTAGTATTCCTCCTCCTGATAAGAGGAAGTGCCTCCAAGAGACTGCAAGTGGATATCAGAGTAGGCGAGATGCATCTTCTGGTAGTCAGGTGGTGTGCTACCAGTGCAGAAAGAGTGGGCATATGAGGCCACATTTTTCAAGAGACCCAGTTGAGTGCTGATCTTGTTGAAAGATGGGTGTACATCAACATTTCTGTCAGACCATCTTACCAGCAGATGGTGACCGGGGTTCTTCAATGACTCATCATTCATGAGCAGTGCCACCAGTTTCTCACCAGTCTGGGAACTAGAGTACTTTTGGCCGTTCAGGCTAAGGTGGAGGTCGTAGCGGTGTTAGTCGGTCGCTGGTCAATTAGCAACAGTAGAGTGGATCTGCTCAAAGTGGTCAGGCAGGGTCAAAGGGTCATGGTGCAGAACATACCTTTGTAGTGGATTAGAACTAGCAGGAGCATGAACATGGACCCTCTACAGTTCTAGGTATGTCCTTTGTAGCCTCAGTTTTAGCTTCGTCTCTTCTCGATATAGGGTATTACAATAGATTTATACCTGTTTCTGTCAAGGAGATCCTTGGCCTCTATATCTTTTCTTCTACTGATATCTTGACGCTAGACACACCATTGGGGATAAGAATGACTACTGTACATTAGTTCAGGGAGTACCCTCTAGAGGTTGGTGGGTGTCACTTTTTATAGTAAATCTATGTCCTAGAGATGATAGGCTATGATCCCATTCCTAGGATATACTAGTTAGATCCCATCCAGGAATTCATCGACTGTTATTGTTGTAGGGTGAGTTTCACATCACCAGAGGGTAGATCGTTTCTTCATAGGGGTGAGTGGGATGTCTAGGTGAGCTGACCAAGACCTGAGCATCATGGTCTAGGAGGAGTTATTGCCCAGATTGATAGTATATACCTAGATCACCATGGGACTTCATGGATATACATTCCTCCATTGGTGGATCATTTCAGGGATTACTTCCCATAGGGCTCTTTAAATTTTCCCCCAAAACAATAGGTTGATTTTCCTATTTATCTCATTCCAGGAGCAACACTTGTTTCCATTTCTCCTTATAGGATGGCTACACTAGAGTTTTAGGAGCTCAAGAAGCAGTTGGAGGAGTTGCATGAAAAGTGTTTCATCTAACCTAGTACTTCTCTTTGGGTTTGTCTCTCCTATTTGCAAAGAAGGAATAATGTACCCTAAGACATTATGTGGACTATCGTAAGTCGAACTAGTTGATGGTCAAGAACAAATATACCTTTCCATGGATTGATGATCTCTTTGGTCAGCTTCAAAGAGCTTGGGTGTTCTCGATGATTAAACTGAGATCAGGTTTCCATCAGTTGCACGTTAGACCATCTAATATACCTCTAATATCATTCCGAGTTAGGTATGGTATATATTAGTATATGGTTATGTCATTCTCTCTTACAAACGCACTGGTATTTTTCATGGCACTGATGAACCGAGTTCTCCATCCATACTTATAGTCTTTTGTAGTGGTCTTCGTGGACAATATCATGATATACACTCAAACTCATCACGACCACACTACCCATCATGAAATCATTTTTTGAGTACATAGATATGGAATAAGAAAATTTCAAAGCTCTCAAAATTCCACTTCGGTATGGATCAGATTCACTTCTTGGTTCATGTTATCTCAGAGGTAGGAGTATCAGTTGATCCACATAATGTGAGAGCATTAGTTTCCTGGGAGCATCCTAAGAACATCTTTGAGGTGTGAAGAATCCTAGGGATGGATAGATACTAAAAATGATTCATAGAAGACTTTTCATGCATAGCATCACCAATCATGTATTTGACTAAGAGGGGTTAAAAGTTATTGTGGTCTGATTCTTGTGAGTCAGCCTTTCAAGAGCTGAAAGAGAGATTCACTTCAGCACCGATACTAGTCTTTCCAGAGCTAGGAAAGAGATATAGTATTTACTATGATGCATCTGGTATTGGGATAGGTGTTTTACTTATTCAGGGAGAAGTAATCGTTGTGTTTGGGTCTCAACAGTTGAGACCACATTAGAGTAATTACCCGACACACGCTTTTGAGTTGAATGCAGTTGTTCATGATTTACGCAGTTGGAGAAATTATCTTCATGGAGGAAATTTTGTGGTTTTCACCGACCATAAGAGTCTCAAGTACATCTTCACTCAATGTGATCTGAATTTGAGGCAGTGAAGGTCAGTTGAGTACGTTCAGTTTTTTGACTTTGAGCTTGCCTCTATGCCTGGGAAAGGCAATACAGTTACTGTTGCACTAAGCAGGAGACCCAAATATGGGCGGTTTTGGAGGCCAGAAGTGAGTGGTAGCTTAGGACTATATTCTCTAAGATGCATTTGTAGGACCATAATAGATAGGGTCAGACGTTCCCTTCTTATGTAGTTGTCACCTTACCATTCTTGATGGAGTTTGAATGAGGATGTTATCTTATTCAGAAGGCCAGATCCTAAGGGAGAGCATGACAGAAGAGAACCCTTTTCTGGGATGGACCATATGCGAGGATTACATATTTCATTTATAGGGGTGCGTATGGATGCCAGCAGATATACGCGAGGAGTTAATGTGGGAATTTCATTCCACATTTTGGGTAGTTCATCTTGTTGTTACCAAAATGTATCGTGATCTACACCACTAGTATTTGTGGCCAGGTATGAATTGTGACGATTCTGGTTTCATCATGAGGTGTTCCACCTGTCCACAGGTGAAGGTAGAGAATTAGTGGAAAGTAGGTGTTTTGCATCAGTTGCCCATTCATGAGTGGATGTGGAATGATGTCGTGATGGATTTCGTGATAGGTTTACAGAGGTCACCTCGATAGAATGATGCTGTTTGGTTTGTCATTGAAGGATTCACAGAGGATTCCCACTTCATTTAGATCAAGGATACCTTTAGTGTTGACGAGATGGGAAAATTTTACATCCCTGAGATCGTACGTCTGCATGGAGTTCTACACTCCATTGTTTCAGAAAGGGATGTTTGTTTTTATTTAAGGGCCTGGTAGGGGCTTCATAAGGCTTTGGGTACACATGTACTTTTGAGTACATCTTACCACCCTCAGACAGATGGGCAGTCCGAGCGTATGATTCAAGTGCTTGAGGACATGCTCCAAGAATGCATCCTAGATATTGAAGGATCTTGGGAGAATCACATATTTCTTGTGGATTTTTCCTACAACAATTGTTTTCAAGAAACTATTCATATGACACCTTATGAGGCTTTTTATGGTAGGACATGCGGATCACCCATATGTTGGTTGGAGGTAGGAGATGCAGCCTTACTGGGACCTCCTCTTTTTCCAGAGACTACATAGTAGATAGAGTTGATTAAGAAGAGGATGGCTATTTCACATTCTTGACAGAAGTCCTATGCTGATTAGTGGATATGAACTATGGAGTTTGAGGTCAGAGAACATGTTTTACTGCGTGTCACACCGAGATTGGGACACCGATGAATTAAGAGACAGGGTAAACATTCACCGAGGTATGTCGTTCCATTTGAGATTGTGGAGAGAGTTGGGCTGGATGCCTATCATTTGTAGTTACCCCTATGTTACCAGGCTACACAGGATGTTTTTCACATTTATCAGCTCCGACGTTACTTTTCATACCCATCTCATGTCTTTCTACCTGAGAAAGTTGAGCTTGAAGTGGATGCTTCATTTGAGAAGCATCCTATCCAGATTGCTACTCGCAATACGATGGTTCTATGTGGCCGGTATGTTACTCTGGAATGGGTTCTAGGGAAGAACAGGTGGGTATAGGATGAGACTTGGGTGATAGAGACCGATGTACAAGAACAATGGATGGAGATATTTGGGGTCTCTTCTTTTATGTCGTGCTAGGGATATTCGGGGACAAATTTCACTAAGGGGGTATTATTGTAAAAACCCAGACCTTATTTTGAGTTATGTTTTCATTTTTCTGGTCTTTTATAAGAAAAAGAGAGATTTATAGAATTTTCAAAAGTACACGCCATGTAGATTATGAGTACATGACATGTACTGGGTTACCATGGGTAGATGTGTGATGGTCGTGTAGTGGCCCCACAAATGGCCATGTGGGGGTGATGTGAAGGTCGCCTATAGAGTAGTAAGAAAATGGAAAGTACACACTATGTACATCAAAATTACACACTATGTATTTTATTTATTTTTCATTAAATTAACTATGGTCGTGTCTAAGTGACAGAACACCCATCATCATGGTTTCCTTTGTCCGAGAGCTCCCGTAAGGCCGTGATATTTCTATGACCCCCCTACTAAGCATCTGATCTCCAATTAGACCACCATAATTTGTGTTAGGATCACCTCAGTAATCTATTCTTTCATCTTGAGCATTGTTTCGTGATTTCTCTTCCTTCTAATGTTATCTTATGTTGATCATTTTTGATTTTTTGTAGATATACAGTGTTCTTGGGCAATTAAAGACCTAAGGTTCATGTATAGCAATATTTCTATGTTGTGTTAGGTGGTTTGTGCTTTAACATTGAATGTCTGTGAGTAATATGTTCAATTTTGCCCAATATTATTGAACGTGGTACTGTGTGTTTACCATTTTACCCATGTTGATTGTCTTCCATGAATCGCACGCCTATGATGAGGATAATTGGATATTAATAGGGTTGATGTCCTTCTGTTGGATGTGTTTTCCCATGTTTTGTTCTATCTACAATCGTCGGTCCTGTTTAGCCTGTTAGGCCGCCTTTCGATGCTTTTCCATGTCGAGCTGTAGGATGATGAAAATCTTTTTATCTGAAATGCTTGATATTATATAGATAGTTTATCGAAGTATTTATGTATGATTACTTTGGCAATATTTATCTACTATGTTCGTTTGATTTACACCGGGCCATGAGAACCTATTGTAGTAGACTATAAGAGGAATTGACCGAGTGAACTTTCCCAATCCATCTTTGAGCACTTTAGGCTATAAGAATAATTTACTGAGTGAGCTTTGTTAGAGAGTCTTGAGCCACTTTGGGATATAACAGGTATTGACCTTGTGGTCTTCCTCAGAGATTCTATGAACACTTGGGGATATAAGGGTAATTGAAATTGTGAGCTTCCTTAAAGAGTCCTTGACTACATTAGACTATTAGTGGAATTGACCGAGTGAGATTCCTCAGAGAGTCTATGACCACATGGGGATATAAGGGGAATTGATGGTGCAAGCTTCCTCAGAGAGTCATTGACTACTTTAGAATCTATGGGTAATTGACCGTGTGATATTTCTCATAGAGTCATTTAAAATACTTTTTACTATAAGGGGAATCAACTATGAGTGCTTCCTTTGAGAGACTTTATATTCTTATTATTGAACCAGATTTCATAGGTTGTGTGTACTTCTCAGAGGGTTACATTTCTTGATTAGCTACTTATTTGATGCTTGGAACTGACTATTGCTGATTACTTTCTTTTTTACTTCATTTTTGATTATTACCTACCATATATATTCACTGGAAATTAGGCACAGATATTTGGGTGGTTTCATACTGTGATTTAGTCTCACACCTTGTTTGGGTCATGATTTTGGGCCCAAAGATATTACATTATTGCGGGTATAGATAAGGGAAAGCGCCCTTCTACTTCAGGTTATTTATTGATAGTAGAGCTAGAGAGCATGTGGCCAAGCTATATCATGTGATGCTGAGGAGTTTTTTACATTCATTCATTTTTATTTGGTTTAGTACTTTTGTATTCCAGCATTCTGATTCCATTGTATGATTTCCTAGTCATATATACCATGCATCATTCATATATTAATATATGTGTGCCCCAGTTTATTATTTTCCAATACTTCATTGTTTACTTTTGTATGGATTATTACAGCTTCTTCTATTGTTGTTATTTTACTTCTGTTCTGTTACTTTTCAAATGAGGGCATAGTTTCCCCACGATCACACCCAAGGACATCGCTACTAGTCCGTTGCCTCTAGTTTTCAGGGGAATTTTCTTGAGGCCATGTGACCAACCAGGTACGGGGCACCTCTGGGTGGCTTCCGAAATCAGGACATTACATTGAGAGTTTTTTAGTCATTCAACTATTTTTCACAACATGAATGAGTTAACATCCAAGATAAAACTATTTGAGATATCATTTTTTTGGTTTTGAATTTTTGGAAAACATTTTGGTTTGGAGATATTGACTGAAATAATTTTCTAGTTTTTAATTTTCAAGTTTTATGTGGTTAATGAATTTAAGGTAATATAAAAAATTATCATTTTGGTATTCCCCTTCGAAAACTATTTAAGGAGTACCAATTTTTCCAGTTGTCATTTGTTCTGATGAGGTTCATATCTCGGTGATGGTATTAGTTCCTTGAATTGAAAACGAATTTGGAGATATGTTTGGATACCTAAATTGTTTATTTATGTTTCAATTCAGTTGGGATCATAGAATTATGGTTCTTCAATACAAGGTATGGGGTTTTCCTCCCTTAACTCATGATAAGATACCATGTTTATCATGTTGAGGCATGCTGGAATGGGGAATTCATTTTCATAATTTTTAAATATATTTTTATTGGTTAGTGTTATTTACCATTATTTTTTTGAGATGGTTCTTTATTTGAATAGTCATAACACATAGGAAGTGAATTTTATGATGGATGGGTATTAGTCATTTCTTATAGGATCCTTTTATTCTTTTATTCCTTTTAATGGTTTTTTATTGTTTAAGGTGTCTTTTGAGGAATAAGGATTATTTTATTGAGAAGTGGTGATTCTTGTTGTTTTGTACATACTTTCTGGTATCTTTCTTCATTGTTTAGTCTTCTAAGTTATTGAATCTCGGGAAATCAATGTTATACTAGAATCATAATATGGTATGGTGACCACCATAGAATGAGACTATATTTAACCCAATTACAATGATTTCATGATTGGGTAATACCATATTCCCACCCATACTTTTCTTGGTCATTATAGTTTGGTTGTAAAATATTATGAGCCATGTAACGAGTACTCTCGGAGAAATGAAACAGACCATAATGAATATCTATGTTAATTTCTTTGTTATTCGTTTTGGTGGTCCAAGACTTAATATATGTTTTTGGGATATGCGAATCTATTTATATATTCATTCTCCCATTTGATGGATTGAGTTTCATAGACTCAATAGTTGTCTATTTGGATGTTGGTTTGGATTTTGATGATAATATCATTTCCTCATGGGATTTTTAGGTTTTTTTTAATATAAGAGAGTGTAAGATAATTGGATTTCTATTTTAAAGGCCTTTTTTGAGTAGATGTTCAATATTTCCTTAGTCTTGGTGTACTGAATCTTCTAAGAAGTTATATAGGATTAATGTTTCATGGGGATGAGAATTTTCACTCCTCTACCATGACTTATTAATAAAAGATAATCATGTAATTATATTTATCAAAGATTTCGAATTTCAGGACTAACTAGTTTGATTTTTTTAATATTTTCAGAATATTTTCATGGTTGGCGCATGGTTAGTAAACACCCTATATAGAACATGCCATGGTTTCTTTAAAATGTATAGAGAAACATCACATGTCCAATTAATGGTTTCTTAAACCATGGGGCCTTCCTGGGTGAAGTGTCATGTGGTTCCAACTAGGGAACATGGTTGGAATATAGTTTGGAAAACCATACAGTCAAACCCTTCATATTGTCCCAGTGGGTTATTTTCTTAAATGAACCCAATTTTCCCCTCAAAATCTTTTCTTAATTTGATGATGTCACATCCCCCTATCCCAAACATTTGATGCAGCCCTTGGGTCGCTCCCATGTTGTGAAACCTCATCCCTTCTCCCTCTGTTTCTGGTTAGAGTACATTACCAATTATTTATATGATTTTCTCAGGTAGGTATTTCTACTTATCAACTATCACGTTATTCTTTTCCTCATGATTATCCTAAACTTCTAGGGTGATCACATGACCCATTCAAACCCTAGATTTATCTTGGTCATTTTAATTTTTTGTTCATTGTTCATGTAATTTCAAGGGATTGATCGTTGGTCGTTCTATACAAGTTCATTGAAGGTAGTGAGTACTCCAATGATTAATGGTAGTTTTAATTTGTTATTATTAATTGGACCAATTTTATTTATACATTTTTAGAATTTTGAATCTCATGAATTTTTCTTGGTAGCATTGCACCTCCTTGTGGGAAATTTACACTTTTGTTAGTGAAGGACCACTATTTAAGGTAGACTACCCTATGTTTGAACCATTAAATTAGAGTCTATATTGTCATGATTATATTAATGGGTAAATTTATTATATTATGAAGTAAATAAATCAATATAATTATTATTAAAATTTTTATATTTAGTTCCTTCAATTTCTCCATGTTTTATTTCTCTTGGAAATGAGTTTTCTTCATTGAAAGATATTTTATAATATAATATTCAAAAGGTAAAAACATTGAGGGATTAAATTATCTTATAAATTATATTATTGAAAAAATTTTGAGATATTGAGTGTATGAACATAGGCCTTTTTCCCAGGTATGTTTTTCTTTTCTGGTAATTTTTGAGAAAAAGAGGAATTTCTAGAAATTTCCAAAGTACATGTCGTGTACTTTATGAGTACAAGCCTTGTACTAGGTTACCACGGGTAGCCGTGTGCGGGACATGTAGTGGCCACACATATGGCTATGTGGGGGTGACTTGGAGGCCACCTAAAGCGGAGTACGGAAACAACATATACACACCATGTACTTCAAAATTACAC
This sequence comes from Viscum album, assembly GCA_963277665.1. Classification (NCBI taxonomy): domain Eukaryota; kingdom Viridiplantae; phylum Streptophyta; class Magnoliopsida; order Santalales; family Viscaceae; genus Viscum; species Viscum album. The sequence continues at coordinate 857,103,274 of OY728152.1, read as the reverse complement.
GCCATGTATTTTTTTCATTAAATGGACCGAGGTCCTGTCAAATTGACGGAACACCATTATTATAGGTTTCGTTCAGCCGAGAGCTCCCTTATGGATCTGGTCATCCTCCGAGCCCCCAACCGAGCATCCGATCTCTGATTAGTCCATCTTCAATATCATTGGGATCACCATTGTATGCCCTTCATTCTGTTTGACCTTCGTGTCATGATTCATCTTCATTATCAAGTTATCCTATGTTGAACGTTATAGATTTTTATGTTGATCTACAGTGTTCTAGGGTGATTCAAGGCTTGAGGATCATGTATAGTGATCTCCCAAAATTGAGGTAGGTAGTTTTTTCAATTCTGTTGAATGTCTTTGAGTAATATGTGAAACTTTCTCAATACCCTAGAAATGGGGTATTGCTGGTTTACGTTTTTACACATATTTATTGTCTTCCACGCATGTATACCCATGTTGAGGTTAATTGAATATGAATAGGGTTGATGTACTTGTCTTGGATGTGTTTTCCCATGCTTTGTTTTGTGTACAAACGTTGGTCCTGTTTAGCTTGTTAGGCCGGCATGCCATGAATTTCCATGCCGTGTTGAAGTATGATGTGATTCTTGTTATCTGACATGCTTGATATTCTATAGACCGTTTATCCATGTAGTTCATTAGGATAAAATTGGTCGTATTTCTTTTCTATGCTCGTTGGATTTACATATGGCCATGATAACTTGGTGTAGTGGAATATAAGGGGAATTGACTAAGTGAGCTTCCTCAGATAGTATTTGAGAAGTTTAGGCTATAAGAGGAATGGATTGAGTGAGCATCCTCATAGAGTCTTGAACCACTTTGGGCAATAAGGAGGATAGACCATGTGAGCTTCCTCGAAGAGTCTATGACCACATAGGGATATAAGGGCAATTGACTTTGGGAGCTTCCTTAGAGAGTCCTTGACTAATTTTGGCTTTAAGGGGAATTGACCTAGTGAGCTTCCTCATAGATTCTATGACCACATAGAATATATAAGTGGAATTGACTGTGTGAGCTTCCTAAGAGAGTCCTTGACTTCTTTATATTATAAGAGGAATTTACTGTGTGAGCTTCCTTATAGAGGCATTTAAATTAATTTTGACTATATAGGGAATCGACTGTGAATGCTTTCATAGAGAGTCTTTATATATTATTATCACTTAACCAGAGGGGATAGGCTGCATGTACTTCCCAAAGGGTTAACATGCATGATTAGCTTCATATTTTATGTGTGGAACTGTCTATTGCTGAGTACATTCTTGTTCACTGCATCATTGATTATTATAGGCCATATATATTGACGGACTATTAGGCACATATCATTGGGTGGTTTAATACTGATATTTAGTCTCACACCTTGATTGGGACATGTTTTTTGGCCTAGAAGGGATACATTGTTGTAGGTATAGCTAAGGGCATGTTCCCTTCTACTTCAAGTTCTTGATTGACTATCGAGCAGGAGAGCCTGGGACCAAGCTATGGCTTTTGATGCTGAGGAGTTGAATACTTGCTTTATTTTGTATTTTGATTCACTACTGTTGTATTCTAGCATTGTGATTTGTTTGGATTCTTTCCTAGAAATATTTATCATGCATCATTCGTATATATATGTGTGTGCCCCAGTTTATTATTTTCCAGCCTTCCGTTTTTTACTTTTGTATGGATTATTATACATTCCACTATTTCTGTTGTTTTTCATTTGTTGTGTTACTCTACCAATGAGGGAATATTTTCCCCACTATCACACCCAAGGCCATCACTGATAGTCAGCAGCCTCTGGCATTCAAGGAAATGTTCTTGAGGCCTTGTGACCAACCGGGTATGGGTCGCCTCTAGGTGGCTTTCGGAACCGGGACGTTACAAAGTGTTATCAGAGGAATTGATTTCTATTGACTTACTGTTTAGAGCCATTATCTTGGGATATGATGGAATAAATACGTGGTAATTAATCTTGCCCAAAATAAGCTTACCTGTGTACAGGGAAAAGACAATCTACCACGTTTAATGCACTGTTTCTGGTTTTGTAACTTTATGGTTGATTTGATATTCACCATTGAGTGACTCACATGTTTTACACTATTGTTTTTGATTTTATTGTTGTTCCATTTCTATCGTAACCCAATTAGATGAGGGTACTCCATCTCATGAATTATAGAGCCACTTGTTAGGAATCAGATGTAATGCATTCATGCCATGAAATTTAGGCAGAATTAGTAATTTCATACTGTTGTTGTAGGAGTTTTGTAGAATATGCATGATGTTGTGATAGATTTTGTGAATGAATACCTACTTTTGTTAGAGCATTCATTGTGTGTCTGTTTTCTTAAATGAAAAACAAGCATTGGTTCATGAGGTGTTATGGGCCCTCATTGACTGAAATTTGGAGGATCGGTGCACTGTTATCCTTGTTTATAACATGTATATGATTCCATGATTTGATTCTTTGGGAGTATAGGCCCTCAAGGATCGGAATTTGGCACTTAAGGAACCGTTTATTTTTTTTTCTGGGTTCTGGAATAGATTCATAGGCTTACTATCTGGAAAACCCCCGGATACACATCGTGTAGTTTTGACTACATGACATGTGTTATTCTATTCGGGAAGAAATTGTTTTTCTTATGTGCACATTGTGTACCATATGTACACATAATGTAGTATCTATCTATTTCTTAAGCCGTGTGGGAAGAGGCACTGGCTAGGGAAATTCCCGTGGGAACACGCAGTGTAACGTATGTACACACTGTGTGTCTAGAACCAGTGTTCACCTGTGTGACTATCGAACCGGAGGGATAAAATAATAGGTTTTACATGTCGTGTCCATCTTTCACTTGCCGTGTAGTGTGATCATGTAGTATGCTCGTGTAATTAACTACATGGGATGGTGAAATACCCTATGTACACAACCTGTTCGTATGGAACACACCTTGTAGAGTGTGCCTTGTAATAGGTTGTGTTGCTAACAACACGAGTTGGTGATGTTCGTCTAGTACATGTCGTGTCCAGAAAAAACACGCCATTTAGTCTTGTTTTAGGAAAAACCATGTTGTTTAGCCATTTAAGGGAAATCGGGAAGGGAAAAGTTATTCATGTACATGTCGTGTAGTGGACATACACGCCGTGTATATTTGTTTTGTAAAACATGAAGGCTTTCTTTCTTTATTTTCAATTCATGTACTTCCTGAATTCATTACATCATAATCTTGTTCTAAGGTGTGTTCCCGAACTTGCAGAGTCATGCCACTGAGAGGTCCTTTGGCGGTATGCCAGTTGCCAGGCGGTGGTCAGACACTAGACAAGGATGATCAGGGACTACTCGCAAATCCTCCTGTTGTGCTAGCCTTGGCACCATCCCTTGTACCCGACACATGTGATGATTCACAGTTCTGGGAGGGTTTCATGAGGATGATGAAGACCTTTCAGGGAGGTCCGTCTCCTGCCCCGTCGATGGCTGAATGGACATGGGTCTTTCAGCAGCAGCATCCTCCCACATTCTTAGGGGATGGAGGACCCCAGGCTGCAAAGGCATGGATAGAAGCCAAGCTGATTATCTTTGATCAACATGAGATATCTCCAGGGAGTAGGTTGATGCTCTCTACAAACATGATTCGAGACTCCTCCAATATGTGGTTGGATGTGGTCCCACAGGTGGGACACCAGCAGAATATAGATTAGGATGAGTTTCACTGCATCATCTATGACTTGTTCTATCCGGAGTCCTTGAGGGCCGATTGAGCTCGAGATTTCATGAGTTTAGAGTAGGGTACTCTTTCTGTTATAGAGTATTCCTATCACTTCACTAATCTGCAGTGCTTTTCTCCATTTATAGGGGGATATGTGTTGTTCCTTGCATGGAAGTTTGAGGACGGTCTCAGTCCTTATGTTCGATCCCAGGTGAACATCATTCGGTTGACTTTGATATCCTCTATAATCAACATGGCGCTGATTATAGAGCATAAAATGAGGGATTCTGAAGCTATGAGACAGGATGGTTTGGCATCCATGGTTAGTATTCCTCTTCCTGATAGTAGGATGCGTCGTCGGGAGACTGCACGTAGAGATCAGAGTATGTGGGATGCATCTTCTAGTAGTCAGGTGGTGTGATAACAATGCTGATAGAGTGGGAAAACGAGGCCACATTTCTTGAGAGACCCAATGGAGAGCTGAACTTGAGGTAAGATGGGTCATCATCCACATTTCTGTCAGAACATTTCACCAGCAGTTGGTGACATGGGTTCTTCAATGACTCCTTGTTCAGGTGCAGCGCCTCTAGTCACTCACCAGTCTGGGAACATGAGTTATTTAGGCTGTTCAGGCTGAGGTGGAGGCAATGGCCATGGCAGTCAGTCACCATTATTTCAGAGACATGAGGGTGGATTAGCTCAGAGTGGTCAGGCATGATCACAAGGTCGCGGTGTAGGCCAGCCTTTTGCAGTGGAGCAGAACCAGTAGGAGCCGGATCACGGACCCTCTACAGTTTGAGGTACGATCTTAGTTGACTCTTTTTTAGATATTTCTCTTTTATATATATGGGTTTCCCATAGCATTATATCTATTTCTGTCTTGGAGAGCCTTGGTCTCTATAACTTTTCTTCTACTGATATCTTGACGCTAGACACTCTGTGGGGGACGAGAACGGCTATTGTATGTCAGTGTAGGGAGTTCCCTCTAGAGGTTGGTGGGTGTCACATTTTATAAGACCTCTATTTCCTAGAGATTATATACTATGATTTCATTCCCAGGTTATACTTGTTAGATCTCATCCATGCAGTCGGCGACTGCTATCATCGTAGTGTGATTTTCACATCACCATAGGGTTGATCGTTTCTTCATATGGGTGAGTGGGATGTCCAGGTGATTATCGAAGGAACCATGCATCATGGGCTGGGAGGAGATACATAATAGATTACTATTCTATACCTAGATCACTACGGGACTTTATTTTCAGACTTTCCTCCATTGGTGGATCGTCCTAGGGACGTATTCTCGGAGGATTTTTCTTGTTTTCCACCAAAGTGAGAGGTATACTTTTCTGTTGAACTCGCTCCAAGAGAAACATAGGTATTAATTCCTCCTAATTGGATGGATACACCAGAGTTGTTGGAGCTCAAAAAGAAGTTAGAGGAGATGCATCCAATGAGTTTCATCAATACTAGTACTTCTCCTTCGGTTTTCTCTATCTGGTTTGGAAGAAGGCATATCGTAACCTCATACATTTTGTGGACTATCAGATGTTGAACCAGTTGAACGTCAAGAACTGGTATCCCTTACCATGTATTGATGATCTCTTTGATCAGCTACATGGATATCAGGTGTTCTCGATTATTGAACTTAGATAAGGTTTCCATCAGTTGCGCGTTATACCATATTATATACCTCTCACGGCCTTCCAGAGTTGGTATTGTTTATACGAGTATATGGTTAATTCGTTCATTTTTATGAATGCACTTGTAGTTTTCATGGCACTGATGAACTGGGTCGTCCATCTGTACTTGGATTCTTTGGTGGTGGTCGTTGTGGACGATATCTTGGTGTACTCTCACACTCGTCAAGACCATGATACGCATCTTGAGATTATTTTGAGTACACTGAGAAGTCATTAGTTTAATTATAAAATCCTAAAATGCAACTTATGGATGGATCAAATTCACTTCTTGGGTCATGTTATCTTAGATACAAGATTATTAGTAGCCCTAGATAAAGTGAGAGCAGTAGTTTTCTTTGAGAATCCGAATAATGTCTTCAAGTTGCAAAGTTTCCCAAGTCTATTAGGATACTACAGATTCTTCATACAATACATTTCATGCATAGAATCACCACTCATGATTTTGACTAAGAAGGGTGTAGAGTTATTGTGGTAATATTCTTCTTAGTCGGCCATTCAGGAGCTGAAAGGAATATTGGCTTCAGCACTAATACTAGGAATTCTAGAGCCGGGAAAGTGCTTTAATGTTTACTATGATGCATCTAGTAGTGGGATAGGAGTTTTACTTATGCAGGGAGAAAGAATCGTTTCATATGGGTCTTGACAGTTGAGACTACATGAGATGAATTACCTGATGCATGATCTTAGGATTGCAGTAGTTGTTTATGAATAATGTTATTGGAGACATTATCATCTCGGAGAGAATTTTTTGGTTTTCACTGACCAAAAGTGTCTCAAGTACATATTCACTCAGCGTGACCTTAATTTGAGATAGCGATGGTGGGTTGAGTACCTTCAGTTTTTTGACTTTGAGTTTGCCTATACTCCTCGGAAAGGCAACAATGTGGCTGATGTGGTGAGCAGTAGGATCTAAGTAATGGTAGTTCAGGAGGCCACCAGTGAGTGGAAGATTATGGCTCTATTCTTTGAGATGCATTGGGAGGTGCACAACATACAGGGGAAGACATTATTTTATTCTATAGTTGTCACCTCTACCTTTCTTGATCGAGTTCGAATGGGGAAGCTATCAGATTCAGAAGGTCTAGTCCTACATGAGAGTGTGTTAGAAGAGAACCCTATTTCTGGGTTGACTATAGGTGAGGATGACATCTTGAGTTTCAAGGGGCTCTCATGGGTGCCAACAGACATACATGAGGAGATAATGCGGGACTTTCATTCCTCGGTTTGGGAAGTTCATCATGGTGTTACCAAAATGCATCGTGATCTACACCATCAGTATTTGTGGCCATGTATGGAGTGTAATGTTTCTATATTCATCATAAGATGTTCCACTTATTAGCAAGTGATGGCAGACCATAAACTACCAGTAGGGCTTTTTCATTAGTTACACATTCCCGAGTTGAAGTTGAATGGTGTTGTGATGGATTTCGTGATAGGTTTACTAGTGTCACCATGAGGGAATGATGCAGTTTGGGTTGTCATTGAAATACTCAAAAGGTTTCCCATTTCTTTTCAATCTAGGAGGCCTTCAATGTTGATGAGTTGGGACGGTTTTACATCTTTGATATTTTACACCTACATGGAGTTCCAAACTCTATTGAATCAGACAAGGATTCCTTTTTTAATTCTCGGGCCAGGAAGGGGCTTCAAAAGGCTTTGGGTACATAGGTACTTTTGAGTACAGCTTACCACACCCAAAAAAATGGTCAGTCCAAGCGTACGATACAGGTGCTTGAGGAAATTCTCCGAGAATGCATCCAATATTTTGGATATTCTTGGGAGAAGCACATAACTCTTGTGGAGTTTGCCTACAATAATAGAATACTAACAAATATTCAGATGGTACCTTATTAGGCTTCGTACTATAGGTCGTTCTGATCACCCTTATGTTGGCTGGAGGTAGGAGTGGCAGCCTTACTGGGACCTCATTGGTTCAGGATACCACAGAGTAGATAGAGATGATTCAGAAGAGGATCTCTACTACATAGTATCGATAGAAGTCTTACACTCATCATTAGTTATGACATATGGAGTTCGAGGAAAGGGATCGGTTTTTTGGGCGTGTCACATCGAGGTTGGGGCACTGATGAATAAAGATACATGGTATGCTTTCACCGAAGTTCTTCAGGCCATTTGAGATTGTGGTGAGAGTTAGGTTGGGTTCAAATCGGTTGTAGTTACCCCAGAGGTACCTGGGTATGCACGACGTTTGTCATGTTTCTCAGCTCCAACGTTACTTTTTAGACTCATCTCATGTCTTTCAACCCGAGGAGGTTGAGCTTGAAGTGGATGCGTCATTTGAGAATCATTCTATCTAGATTGTTCATCACAGTATGAAGGTTCTCTTTGGCGGGTATGTTCCTCTAGTATTGGTGCTATGGAAGCATGGGTGAGTATAGGATGAGACTTGGGAGGGGGAGGTTGATGTACGAGCATAGTGGTCGGAGCTCTTCGGGGTTTCTTATTCTACACCAGTCTAGGGAAATTCGGGGATGAATTTCATTATGGGGGGAAGTTTGTATGAACCTGAACCTCAGTTTCAGGTATGTTTTCCTTTTTCTGGTCATTTAAAAAAAACAATAATTTATGGAAATTTCTAAAGTACAATCAGTGTACTAGGTTAGCACGGGTAGCTGTGTGATGGCCATGTAGTGGCCCTACAAATAGTCGTGTGGGGGACTTGGGGGATGCCTAAAGTGGAGTACGAAAACAAAAAGTACATGTTGTGTACATAAAAATTACATGACATGTACTTTATTGTTTTTTATTAAATAGACCGGGGTCACATCTAATCGACATAACACCCTTCTTCTAGGATTCGTTCGGCCGAGAGCCCCCATACGGCCGCGTCCTTCCACTGATCCCCCTACCGAGAATGTGATCTTTGATTTGACCTTCATCAATTATGTTGGGATAACCTTGATAAGCTATTCTTTCTGATTGAGATTCATTTCATGATTTATCTTCTTTCACACGTTATCCTCTATTGATCATTTTAGCCATTTTTTTGATCTATAGTGTTCATGGACGATTCAAGGCATGAGGTCCATGTATATAGATCTCCCAACACTGTGGTAGGTGGTTTGTGCAATTATTTTGAATGTCTTTGAGTAATATGTGTAATTAATCCCAATAACCTTGAACGAGGTATTGTGTGTTTAGCATTTTACCCATGTTGACTGGCTGCTATGAATTGAATGCCATTGTAGAGGTTAATTGGAAAAGAGTAGGTTTGATGGCTTGGTCTTGGATGTTCTTTCCCATGTATTATTTTGTGTTAGACCGTCAGTCCTGTTTAGCCTGTTAGGCCACCTTGGCATGATTTTCCATGCCGAGCTGTATGATGATATGATTCTTATTTTCTGACATGCTTGATATGTTATAGACTGTTTATCCATGTAGTTTTTTAGGTTTACTTTTTCCGTATTACTTTTCTATGCTCATTGGATTTACATAGGGCGAAGAGAACCTAGTGTATTAGATTATAATGGGAATTGACCGAATGAACTTCCTCAGAGAGTCTTTGAGAACTTTAGTCTATAAGTGTAATTGACCAAGTGAGTTTTTTCGGAGAGTCTTGAAAAAAATTGGACTATAAGGGGGATTGACCGCATGAGCTTCCTCAGAGAGTCTATGAACACTTTGGGATATATTTGTAATTGACTATATGAGCTTCCATAGAGAGTCCCTGAAGATATTAGACAATAAGGGGAATTGAACAAGTGATCATCCACATAGGCTCTATGAACACATGGTTCTATAAGGGTAATTAAAGGTGTGAGCCTCCTTAGAGAGTATTTGGCTACTTTAGAAAACAAGGGTAATTGACCTTGTGAGCTTCCTCATAGATTCATTTAAATTACTTTTGACCATAATGGAAATCGATTATGAGTTCTTCCTCAGAGAGACATTATATATTTCTATGACTGAACTTGAGGCATTAGGCTGTGTGTATTTCCCAGAAAGTTACCTAGCTTGATTAGCTACTTATTTGATGTGATGAACTGTCTATTCCTGAGTACATTCTTGTTCACTGCATCATTGATTATTACCTACCATATATATTAACTGACTATTAAGCACAACTCTTTTGGTCGTTTCCTACTGGGATTTAGACTCACACCCTATTTGGGTCATGCTTTTTGGCCCAAACAGATTACATTGTTGCAGGTACAGATAATGGAAATAACCCTTCTACTTCAGGTTCTTGATTGACTATGGAGCTGGAGAGAATTGACCAAGCTATGGCTTGTGATTCTGAGGAGTTATTTACATGATTTCTTTTGTATATGGTTTAGTACTATTGTATTCCAGCATTGTGATTTGTTTGGGTTCTTTCCAAGACATATGTGTCGTGAATCTTTCATATATATATGTGTTTTCTCTATTTTATTATTCTCCAGTCTTCTACTATTTACTTTTATATGGATGATAACATATCTATTTTTTTCCTTTTCATCCACTCTGTTACTCTGCCAATGAGGGCATAGTTTTCCCACGATCACACCTAAGGCCCTCCATACTAGTCAACAAACTCTAGAGTTCGGGGAAATAAACTTGAGGCCATGTGAAAAACCGTGTACGGGGTGCCTCTGGTTGGCTTCCAGAACCAACATGTTACATTGAGGATTTTTTTAGCCATTCAACTGGTTTTCCCAACATGTAGTTTTTAACATCCATGAAAAAACTATTTCAGATATCCATTTTTTTGTTTTAAATTTTTGGAAAACATTTAGTTTTGGAGATATTGATTGAAATAATTAACTTTTTTTATTTTTCAAGTATTATGTGGTCAATGGATTTAAGGTGAATATAAAAAATATTTCATTTTGGTATTCGACTTTGAATACTATATAAGGAGTACCAATTGTTCCAGTTATCATTTGTTCTGATGAAGTGCATATCTCGGTGTTGGTATTACTTCCTTGAATTGAAAACGTATTTGGAGATAAAATTTGATACCTAAATGGTTTATTTATGTTTCAATTCAGATGGTTTCAAAGATGGTTGGTTCTGCTATAGAAGTTCTTGGGTTTTCCACCATTAACCCATGTTAGGATCCCATGTTTATCGTGTTGAGGAATGTACGAATGGGGAATTAATTGTCAAAATTTTTATTTATATTTTATTGGTTAGTTCTATTTGTCATTATTTTTTTATGGTTCTTTGTTAGAATTATCATAACACAAATTAAATCGTTTTGTAGAAGGTTGTGTATTAGTCGTTTATTATAGGTTCCTTTTATTATTTTATCCTATTAATTGTTTTTTGTTGTTTAATGTGTCTTTTCGGGAATAAAGAATCTTTTATTACAAAGTTGTGATTCTTGTTGTTTTGTACATAATTTCTGGTGTCATGGTTCATTTTTAGGACTTCTGAGTTATTAAATATTGGGAAATTAGTGTTATACTAGGATCCAAATAAGGTATGGTGCCCACCATAGAATGAGACTGTGTTTAACCAAATTAGTAGGATTTCAGGATAGGGTAATTCAATATTCCCACCCATCCTTGTCATGTTCATTATAGTTTTTGTTGGAAAATATTATGAGCCATGTAATGAGTACTCAAGGAGATATCAAAGAGACCATAATGAATTTCTATGATAATTTTTTTTTATTCGTTTTGGTGGTATGATTTTTAATATATGTTTTTGGGATATGAGACTCTATTTTTCTTTTCATTATCCCATTTGATGGATTGTGTTTCGTAGTCTCACTAGTTCTCTCTAGGGAATTTAGTTTGGATTTTGAGGATTGTATCATTGCCTCAGGGTATTTTTAGGTTATTTTATTAAATAGAAGAGAGTGTAAGATATTTGGTTTTATATTTTTAATGCCTTGTTTTGAGTATATATTAAATAATACCTCAAACAAATTGTACTGAATCTTTTGATATCTTATAGAGGAATAAAGTGTTATGTGGATTAGAATTTTCACACCTCTTCCATGACTTATAAATAAAAGATATTCATTTAATTATATTTATCATAGTTTTTCAATTTCATGTTTAAATAATTATATTTTTTTATATTTTCTGAATATGTACATGGTTGGTGCATGGTTAGTGAACACCAAATGAATAACATTCCATGGTTTCTCTAAAACTTATAGAGTTACATCACAAGTCCAATTAATGGTTTTCAAAACCATGAGGCCTTTGGGGATGAAGTGTCCTAGGGTTGCAACTGGGGAACATGGTTGGAACATAGTTTGGAAAACCATACAGTCAAACCATTCATAGTGTCATAGTGGGTTATTTTCTAAAATGAATTCCATTTTCCCATCAACATATTCCCTTAATATGATGATGACACATCCCCCTATCCCAATAATTTGATGCAGCCCTTAGGTCTCTCCCAAGTTTTGAATCCTCCTCCCTTCTCCCTCTGTTTCATGGAAGTGTACTTTATCAATAATTTATATGATTATCTCAGGCCATGCATCCTACTAATAAACTATCATATTAATTTTTTCATCATTATTATCCTCAACTTCCATGGTGATCACATTACCCATTCGAACCCTAGATTTATAATGGGAATTTTAATTGTTTTTCCTTTGTTCCTATAATTTCCAGGGATAAATAAATGGTCTTCCTATCAAAGTTCATTGAATATAGTGAGTACTCCAATGATTTCAGTTAGTTTTAATTTTTTATTATTAATTGGAAAAAATTTATATATTGATTTTTGGAATTTTGTGTTTCATGAATTTTTCATGGGAGTAGTGCATCTCTTTGTGGGAAATGTGCTTCTTTTGGTGAACGAAACATTGTTTAAAGTTGATTACCCTATGTCTAAACCATTAAATTAGAGGCTACATTTTTATGATTATAATAATGGGTAAATGTATTATAATGTGATGTAAATAAATCAAAAAAATGTTGTCTAAATTTTTGAAATTTAGTTCCTTCAATTTCTCCATGTTTTATTTCTCTTGGAATTGAGTTTTCGTCCTTGAAAAATATATTATAAAACAACTTTGAAAAGTTAAAAACATTGTGTCCATATATTATCATTCAAATTGTATTACTAATACAATATTGAGATATTGAGTGTAAGAACCCAGACCATCATTTCAGTTATGTTTTCCTTTTCTAGTTGTTTTTTGATAAAAATAGGAATTTATAGATATTTCCAGAGTACACACCGTGTACTTTATGAGTACAAGCCATGTACTAGGATACAATGGGGTGTCGTGTGATGGAAATATAGTAGCCACATACACGGCCTTGTGTGGGTGACATGGAGGCCACCTAAAGTAGAGTACAGAAACATCATGTACACGTCTTGTACTTCAAAAGTACACACCATGTATTTTGTTTCATTAAATGGACTGGGGTCATGTCTAATCGACAGAACACCCTTCTTCAAGGTTTCGTTCGGCCCAGAGCTCCCATATGGTTGTGATCCTCCTCTGAGACCCCAACCAAGCTTCCAATATCCGATTTAACCGCCGTCAATTGTGTTGGAATCACCATTGTATGACCTTTATTCTGCTTGAGATTTGTTTCATGATTCCTCTTCTTCTTCACGCTATCCTCTATTGAATGTAATAGATGTTTTTGTTGATCTATAGTGTTCTTGGAATATTCAATGCTTGAGGATAACGTATAGCGATCTCCCAGTGTTTTTGTAGGTAGTTTGTGCCATTCCATTGATAGCCTTGGGGTAATATGTGCAATTTTTTCCAATACCCTTGAATGGTGTATTGCGTGTTTACTATATTACCCATTTTAATTGCCTTCCATGCATGTAATCATGTGTAGAGGTCAATTGGATATGAATAGGGTTGATGGATTTGTCTTAGATCTGTTTCCCATGATTTGTTCTGTGTAGGACCCTTGGTCCTATTTAGCCTATTAGGCTGCCTTGCCATGATTTTCCATTCTGAGTTGAAGGATGATTCTATTCTTGATATCTGACATGCTTGATATTCTATAGACTGTTTAGCCATGTGGTTCTATTAGTAATCATTGGTTGTATTGATTTGCTATGCTAGTTTTATTTACACAGGGCCATGAGAACATGGTGTAGTAGACTATAAGGTGAATTGACCGAGTGAGCTTCCTTAGAGAGTTCATGAGCATGTTGGCTCTAAGGGGAATTGACCGAATGAGCTTCCAAAAAGAGACATGAACAACCTTGGGCTATAAGGGGTAATGACTGTGTGATAGTCCTAAAGGAATCTATGACCACTTGGGTCTATAAGTCATATTGATTGTGTGAGCTTCCTCAGAGAGTCCGTTACTAATTATGACTATAATAAGAATTGATGGAGTGAGCTTCCTCAATGAGTCTATGACCACCTAGGGAAACAAGGGGAATTGATGGTGTTCGATTCCTCAGAGAGTCCTTAACTAATTTAGACTCTAAGGGGAATTGACCAATGTAGCTTACTCATTGAGTCATTTAAATTACTTTTGACTATATTGGGAATCAACTGTGAGTTCTTCCTTAGATGGTCGTTATATATTCTTATGACTGAACTAGAGGGGATAGGCTTCATGTACATCCTTGAGGGTTAACATCCCTGATTAACTACTTATTTGATGTGTGGAACTGTCTATTGCTGAGTACTTTCTTGTTCACTGCAACACATATTATTACCTGCCATATATATTCACTTCTTTTTTGGTGTAGATCATTGGGTGGTTTCCAAATAGGATTCAGTATCACACCCTGTTTGTGTCATGCTTTTGGGTCCAGACAAATTACATTGTCACAAGTATAGATAAGGTAAAGAACCCTTCTACTTCAGGTTCTTGATTGACTACGGAGCAAGAGATCATGGGACCATGCTATGGCTTGCGATGCTGAGGAGTTGTTTAATTAATTTATTTTATATTTTGGTTTAATATTGTTTAATTCCAGCATTATAATTTGTTGTACTTCTTTCCAAGGCATATATATCGTACATCGTTCATATATAAATGTTTTTTCCCAAGTTTATTATTTTCTAGGCCTCCACTATTTACTTTTCTATGGATTATTACATCTTCCACTGTTTCAGTTGTTTTTCATCAGCCATGATACTATAAAAATGATGGAATAGTTTCCCCACTATCACACCCATGGTCCTTGCTGCTAGTCAGCAGCCTTTGGCATTTGGGGAAATTCACTTGAGACCATGTGACCAACCGGGTATTGGGCGCCTCTGGGTGGCTTCTGGAACGGGGATGTTACAAAGTGGTATCAGAGGAATTATTTTATCTTGACTTACTGTTTACAGCCTTTATATAGGGATATAAAGGAATAGGTACTTTGTAATTAATGATGCCTGAAAGTAGCTAACTTGTGTAAAGGTAAAAGCCAATCTACATCATTTAATGAAATTTTTCAAGTTTTGCAAATTTACGGTTGATTTGATATTCACCATTGGGTGACTAACATGTTTTGTACTATTTTTGATGATGTTATTTTTGTTCTATTTTTGTCGCAACCTGATGAGATGATGGTGTGCCATCTCATGGATCATAGAGTCAATTGTCAGAATTCACCTGTCATACATTTTTGTCATGCCATTTAGGGTGCATTAGCGATTGCATGTTGTTGTTATAGGTGTTGTGTAGAATTTGCATGCTGTTGTGATAGATTCTATGAATATATACCTTATTTTGTAAGAGAATTGATTGTGTATGGTTTTTCTAGAATTAACATCAATCATTGGTTTAATGAGGTGTTATGGCCCCTGATGGGCTGGAATTTGGTGGATCATTGAACTGTTATCCTTGTTTATAACATGTATAAGATTCCTAGATTTGATTCTTGCTGAGTAATGGCACTCAAGGATCAAAATTTGGCACTTAACGGACCGTTTATTTTTTTCTGGGCTCGGGAGAAGTTTCAGAGGCTTACTGTTTGGAAAACCCCGAATAGACATCATTTTGATTTGACTACAATCCATGCGTTCTTCTATTCGGGAAGAAATTGTTTTTCTTAAGTACAAGATGTGTACCATATGTACATGCTCTGTAGTCTCTAACCATGTCATATGTCATGTGGGTAGAGACACAGGATAGAGACATTCTCATGGGAACATGTCGTGTACCGGATGTACATGTCGAGTGTCTAGAACCTGTGATCAAGTGTGTGACTAACAACAATGACGGATAAAATCATAGGTTTTACATTCCACGTCCATCTTGCACATGTCGTGTAGTGTGATCCTAGAGTGTGGTCATGTAATTAACAACACGGGTCAGTGAAATCATCTAAGTACACAACATGTCAGTCTGGAAGACGACGTGTAGTGTGAGCCTGGTAACCGGTCATGTAGCTAACAACATGGGTTGGTGATTTTTATCTAGTAAACATCGTGCCCGGAACAAACATGCCATGTAGTCTTGTTCTAGGTGATACCGTGTTGTTTAGCCATGTAAGGGAACTCGACAGGGAAAAAGGATTCAAGTACACGTCGTGTAGTGGTCATACATTCCATGTATACTAGTTTTGTAAAACATGAAGGATTTATTTATTTTGTTCCCTTCATGTGCTTCTATCATTCAGTTCATCATAATAATTTTCTATGGTGTGCACTTGACCTTGTAGAGTCATGTTGCGGAGACGTCCTCCAGCTGTACGCGAGTTTCCAGGCAGTGATCAGACACCAGATATGGTTGATCTGGGACTTCTATCATATCCTCTAGTTGTGCTAGCCTTGGCATCATCCGTTGTACCTTATACAAGTGTGGATACATAGTTAAGAGAGGGTTTCATGAGGATGATGCAGACCTTTCAGGTAGCGCCGTCTCATGCCCTGTCGATGGATAAATTGTCACGAGTCTTTCTGCACCCGCAACCTCCCACATTCTTAGGGGATGGGGGACCCCAGGCTGCAGAGTCATGGATAGAGTCCATGCTGATGATCTTCTATCATCTAGAGATTTCTCCGGAGAGGAAGGTGATGCTCTCTACATACATGCTTTGAGACTTCGCCAAGAGTTGGAGGGATATGGTCTCACAGGATGTACGCTGGAAATATGTGGATTGGGATGAGATTCAATGAAACTTCTATGATTACTTCTATTTGGAGACCTTGTGGGATGATTGAGCCCGAGAGTTAGTGATTCATGAGCAGGTTACTCTTATTGTTATGGATTACTCCTCTCGTTTCCCCGATCTGCAGCGTTTTACTCTCAAAATCGTTGGATATGAGTTATTCCATTCATGGATGTTTGAGGACGGTCTTAGGCAGGATGTCTGATCCTAGGTGAAAATCTTTAGGTTGACAACGATATCCTATAAATTCAACCAGGCACTAATTACGGAGCACAACTTGAGGGATTCTGGAGTTGTTATCCAAGGATGTTCGACATCCATAGTTAGTATTCATCCTCCTAATACCAGGAAGCGCCACCGGGAGACTGCGCGTGGAGATCAGAGTAGGCAGGATGCATCATCTATTATTCATGTGGTGTGCTACCTTTATAGATAGAGTGGTTATATGAGAAAACATTACTCGAGAGACCCAGTGGAGTGATGATCTTGTGGCAAGATGTGTCCCCATCAGCATTTCTATCACACATTCTCACCAGCAGATGGTGATAGAGGTTCTTTAATGACTCTTCATTCAGGAATAGTGCCACTAGTTTCTCACCAATCTGGGAATTGGAGTTCTTTCAAACATTCAGAATGAGGTGGTGGTTGTGGTTATGGCAGTCGGTCTCCTGTTTTTCAGCAACAGTAGTGTGGATCAGCTCAGAGTGGTCAGGCGGGGTCTTAGAGTTGCGGTGTAGGCCAGACATTTGTAGTGGTGTAGAACCAGCAGGAGCGGGATCATGGACCCTCTACAGTTAGAGGTACTAGCTTAGTAGCCTCAATTTTAGCTCCTACTCTTATCGATATAGGGTCTCCCATAGGTTTATATATGTTTCTATCGTGGAGTTCCTTGGTCTATACATCTTTTCTACTTCTGATATCTTAACGCTAGACACTCCGTTGGGGATGAGAACTGTAGTGTACATCAGTGCATGGAGTTCCCTCTAGAGGTTGGTGGGTGTCACTTTTATTGGTACCCCAATTTCATAGAGATGATAGGTTATGATTCCATTCTCTGTATATAATGGTTATTTCCCTTCAATGAAGTCATCGACTTTTATCTCCGTAGGGTGAGTTTCACATCACCTGAGGTTAGATCGTTTCTTCATAGGGGTGAGTGAGATGCCTAGGTGAGCAGAGCAGGACCCGAGCATCATGGGATTGGAGGAGATAGAGCCCAGATAGCTAGTCTTTACCTGGATCACCAGGTGACTTTGCAGTTATACATTCCTCCCTTGGTGGATCATTTCATGGACGTCTTCCGGGAGTAATTTTCAGGTTTTTCCCCAAACCGAGAGGTAGACAATTCTATAGAGCTTATACTAGGAGAAACACTAGAATCCATTCCTCCTTATGGAATGCCTACACCAGAGTTGACGGAGCTCCTGAAGTAGTTAGAGGAGTTTCATGGAAAGGGTTTCATCTGACCTAGTACTTCTCCTTTGTGTTTTTATGTCCTATTTGTGAAGAAGGAAAATGTCACCCTCAGAAATTGTGCGGACTATCTGAATTTTAACCAGTTGATGGTCATGATCTGATATCCCTTTCCATACATTGAGTATCTCATTGATCAACTTCATAGAGCCCAGCTGTTCTCGATGATTTACATGAGTTCAGGTTTCCCTCGGTAGCATGTTAGACCGTCTAATATACCTCGCATAGCCTTCCGAATTAGGCATGTTCTATAGGTGTATATAGTTATGTCAGTCGGTCTTACAAAAGAACTGGTAGTTTTCTTGTCACTAATGAACCGAGTTCTCCATCCGTACATGTATTATTTCGTGGTGGCCTTCATGGATGATGTCTTGGCGTACTCTCAAACTCGACACGACCATGCTACCCATATTGAGATCATTTTGAGTACACTATGAGTGCATCCGTTGAATTCTATGATCTCAAAATGACACTTCTAGATGGATAAGATTCACTTCTTGGGTAATGTTATCTCTGATAAAGGAGTATTAGTAGACCCAGAGAAAGTGAGAGGAGTAGTTTTCTGGCAGCATCCGAAGATTGTATTTGAGGTGAGGAGTTTCTTAGGGTTGTCTGAATATTTCAGTCACTTCATACAAGACATTTTACGCATAACATCCCCACTCACGGGTTTGAGTATAAATAGTGAAATGTTATTGTGGTAATATTAATGTGAGTCATCTATTCAAGAGGTGAAAGGAAGATTTACTTCAGCACCGATACTAGTCTTTCTAGATTAGGGAAAAATCTATACTGTTTACTGTGATGCATCCTGTATTGGGATAGGAGATGTACTTATGCAGGGCGAAGGAATCATTGTGAATGGGTCTCGACATTTGAGACCACATAAGAGGAATTACCTGATGCACGATTTTGAGTTGGATGCAGTTGTTCATGCTTTACACTGTTGGAGACATTTTATTCTTGGAGAGCATTTTGTGGTTTTCACCGACCTCAAGAGTCTCAAGTACATCTTCACACAATGTGATCTGAATTTGATACATCAATGGTGGGTTGAGTATCTTTAGTTTTTTGACATTGAGCTTCCCTATACGCCTGGTAAAGGAAACACATTGGCTGATGCACTAAGCAGGAGGACCTAGATACGGGCAGTTTAGGAGGCCAGTAGTGAGTTGCATTTTATGAATCTATTCTCTGATATGCATTTGGAGGTGCACAAAATACAGGGGAAGACGTTCCATTCTTATCTATCTTCCACCTCTACCTTTATTGATCTTGTTCGAATGAGGAAGATATCATATTCAGAAGGCCTAGTCCTATAGGAGAGCGTGATAGATGAGAACCCTATTCCTGGATGGACCATAGGCGGGGATGACAACTTTGGTTTCCAGGGGTGTGTATGGGTGCCAGCAGACATACGCTTGGAGCTATTGCGGGAAATTCATTCCTCAAATTGGGAAGTTCATCGTAGTGTTACCAAAATGAATCATGTCCTACACTGTTATTATTTGTGTCTAGGAATGAATAGTGATTATGCTAGTTTCGTCATGAGGTGTTCCACCTTTCAGCAGTTGAAGGCGGTGCATTAGCGGCCAGTAGGGCATTTACATCAGTAACCCATTCCCAAGTGGAAGTGGAATTATGCATAAATGTATTTCATGATAGTATTAATGAGGTCACCTTTGGGAATGATACAGTTTGGGTTGTCATTGAAAGACTCACGAAGGATTCCCACTTCTAGCCAATCAAGGAGACCTTAAGTGTTGATGAGCTGGGACGGTTGTACATCCATGAGATTGTACGTATGAATGGAGTTACACAATCCTTTGTTTCAAATATGGATTCCCTTTTTAATTATCATTCATGGAAGGGTCTTTAGAAGGCATTGGGTACACAGGAAAGTTTGAGTACAACTTACCACCCCAAGACTGATGGCCAGTCCAAGCGTACAATTCAGGTGATTGAAAAAATGATCTGAGCATAAATCCTATATTTTCAAGGTTCTTGGTTGAAGCACATACCTCTTGTGGAGTTTGGATACAATAATAGTTTTCAAGAAACTATTCATATGGAACCATATGATGATTTTTGTGGTAGGCTATTCTGATCACCCTTATGATGGCTGGTGGAAGGAGAGGCAGCTTTAATGGGACCTCGTCTGGTTTAAGATACCACAGAGTAGATAGAGTTGATTCGGAAGAGTATGGCTAATGCATAGTCTCGACTGACGTATTATGCAGATCAGTTGAGATGACCTCTGAAGTTCGAGTTCAGGGATCAGGTTTTCCAGTGTGTCATACAGTGGTTGGTGCATTGATAAACTAAGAGACATTGTAAGCTTTCACTGAGGTACGTCAGGCCGTTTGAGATTTTGGAGAGAGTTGGTCATGTTGCCTATCGGTTCTAGTTACACCATAGGTACCAGGCTATGCACAACGTTTTTCATGTTTCTCAACTCTGATGTTACTTATCAGACTTATCTAATGTATTTCATCCTAAGGAGGATGAGATCGAAGTGGATGTGTCATTTGAGGAGCATCCTATCTAAAATACTGGTCGCAATACAAAGATTCTTTGTGGCCAGCCTATTCCTTTGTTACTTGTTCTATGGGGGCATGAACGAGTACATTATGAGACTTGGGGGAGGGAGGCTGATGTACGAGCATAGTGGCCAAAGATGTTCAGGGTTTCTTCTTCTATTATGCGCTATGAAAATTCATTGATGAATTTCATTAATGGGTTATGTTTGTAAGAACCCAGACCTTGTTTTCTGGTATGTCTTCCTTTTATTGGATGTTTTTTAGAAAAAGAAGAATTTCATGAAATTTCAAACGTACATGCAGTGTACTTTATGAGTACACACCGAGTAATAGGTTTCCAATGGTAGTCGTGTGATGGTCGTCTAGTGGCCCCGCAAACGACCGTGTGGGGGTGACTAGGAGGATTCCTAAATCAAAGTACGAAAACGACAATTATATGATGTGTACAAAAAAAGCACACGCCATGTATTTTTTTTCATTAAAGAGATTGGGGTTGAATTTAATCGAGAGAACATAATTCTTCTAGGTTTTGTTTGGCTGAAATCTCCCATACGACCATGATCTTCCTTTGAACCACCTATCGGGCATCTGATCTCCAATTTTATCATCGTCAATTGCGTTGGGATCACCTCAGTAAGATCATCTTTCTACTTGAGATTTGTTTCATGATTTCTGTTCATTCTCAATTTATCATCACTTGATCGTTTTAGATGTTTTTATAGATCTACAATGTTATTGGGTGATTCATGGCTTGAGGTTCACATAAAATGATCTCCCAATGTTGTGGAGGTGGTTTATACCTTTCCATTGAAATTATTTGAGTAATATGTGTAATTTTTTCCAATACCGTTGAATAGGGTATTGTCTGTTTACCATTTTACCCTTGTTGATTGCCCACCATGAATTGTACTCCTTTTTAGAGGTTAATTGGTTATAAAAAGTGTTGATGACTTATTCTAGTATGTGCTTTCCAATGATTTTTTATGTGTACAGCCATCCATCCTATTTATCCTATAAGGCCACCTTGCCAGGATTTTCTATTCTGAGCTGTAGGATGATGTGATTTTTTATCTGATATGATTGATATGATATAGGTTGTTTATCCAAGTAGTTCTGTAGGATTACATTGTCCATATTTATTTTCTATGCTTGTTTGATTTACACAGGGCCACGAGAACCTAGTGTAGTAGACTATAAGGGGAATTGACTGAGTGAACTTCCTTAGATAGAATATGAGCACTTTAGGCTATATGAGGAATTGACCGAGTGTGCTTCATCGGAGAGTCCTGAACCATATTGGGCTATAAGGGGTATTGACTATGTGAGCATCCTCAGAGAGTCTATGTACACTTTGGGCTATAAGAGTAATTGACTGTGTGAGCTTTCCCAGAGATTCCTTGACTACTTTAGATTATAAGAGTAATTGACTGAGTGAGCTTCCATAGAGAGTCTATGACCACTTTTTTATATAGGTGGAATTGACAGTGTGATCTTTCTCAGAGAGTCCGTGACTACTTTAGAATACAAGGGGAATTTACTGTGTGATATTTCTCATAGATTCATTTAAATTTCTTTTGAATATAACGAGAATCGAATGTGAGTGCTTCTTTGGAGATTCTCTATATATTCTTATCACTGAACTGGAGGGGATATGCTGTGTGTAGTTCCCAAAGGGTTACCTTTCTTGATTACCTGCTTATTTGATGTGTGGAACAGTCTATTATTGCGTACATTCTTGTTCAACGCATCATTGATTATTACCTACTATATATATTCACTGACTATTAGGAACAGAACATTGGGTGGTTTCCCATCGAGATTTAGTCTCACACCATGTTTGGGTCATGCTTTTGGGCCCAAACAGATTACATTGTTGTAGGTATATATAAGGGAATTCACCTTTCTACTTTAGGTTCTTGATTGACTATGGAGCTGGAGAGAATGGGACCAACCTATGACTTGCGATGCTAAGGAGTTTTTTACATGATTTCTTTAGTATTTGGTTTATAAATATTTTATTCCGGCATTTTGAGTTGATTGGATTATTTACTTGACATTTGTATCACACATCATTTATATATATATATATGTGTGTGTGTGTGTGTTCTCCAGTTTTTTATTTTCTAGTATTCTGTTGATTACTTTTGTGTGGATTATTACAGCTATTTCTATTGTGGTTGTTTTTCTTCCACTATGTTACTCTTCCAATGAGGGCATACTTTCCGCACGATCTCATCCAAGTCCATCGCTGCTAGTCGTCAACCACTAGTATTCATGGAAATGCACTTGGGGCCATGTGACCAACCGGCTACGGGGCACCTCTGGGTGGATTCCGGAATCAGGACATTACATTGAGGATTTTTTAGTCATTCAACTGGTTTTCTATAAATCCATAATGACGTAATTGAATTTCAAATATTTTTAAAGTGGTTTAAAAACTTCATTTTATTTTAAAATGTCTCATATATAAATACATATATATATAACAATATTATGTTTTGCAATATATTTTCTAATATCAACACATCGAATTTTGAATATGATCATTTAAAAAGGTGTATTTATATATGTAAAGGAGTATATGTGTTTATGTGTGAAAGACGATGTGAAAAGATGAATGATTTTGATCAAAATGTATTTTTCTAATCTCTTTTGATTCGGTAGTGGTTTATTTCAATGAAGAAATAGTGTGTGTGAAATGGATTTGAAATGGGTTTTCCCCTATCACTATTATAAATAATAGTTCATTAACACATGGTTATTGGACTGGAATGAAATAAAATATTTCTATTGATTGATAAAATTGGGATTTACTAGATTCGGAAAATATAGAAAATAACAAAAAAAAACCCTAGGTCACTGGGAAATTGGACTAAGGACTATAACATTGGGGGACTTAGTAGGGTCTATTTCTGCTCTCCTTGGTAATATTATGCTATAACACTTACTAAACTCCAAAATGATAACGTGGGTACCCAAAGAACATTAGTGTGGTCCTCCCTAATGGATCAAGAACTAGGTTATGTATTTATATGGAAGATCACTGAGAGGCTGATGTTCCATGCACCGAAACTGACCTAGATACAAGGACATTAATCATTTAACATACTCTTATTTATTCCCAATTATATCGTTCTATATTTAAATTCTTTTATATTATTTCTATATAAAATAATAAAAATCATTTTTTATTTTCCAATTGATTGTACAATCTTGTGATATTATTAATATTGCATTCCATCACACTAAAACTCGTCATTCATAAATATCCTTCTTATAAATAGATTTTGGGTAGGCCTATCATTCATTAATAAATTATTTTAAAATTTAAAACCAAATGGGTTATTTTGAAATTATCATTCATTTACTTTTTTCTAATGTGAAGGAAAAACAATATATATATATATATAAACTAGCATGAAACAATATCATAATTAAAAGTATTGAATTGTATGTGGATTTTCTATTGGTTTCCCTACTAACCATCTTGTCAATCATTAATTTTTTATCATTTCTTTAGTTTTAGTTTTGATTTTTTCATTTGAATTTCCCATAGAGAGTGTTTGTTTCCTAGTATATGGGGATCTGAGAGATCATATGGTGGTATGTTTATTTTTTATATTTTCTTCCAAAACCATTTATATTTTTATTCTT
Organism: Viscum album; assembly: GCA_963277665.1. Lineage (NCBI taxonomy): Eukaryota > Viridiplantae > Streptophyta > Magnoliopsida > Santalales > Viscaceae > Viscum > Viscum album. Next base: position 857,079,205 of record OY728152.1, on the reverse strand, counting down.
GTTGTACATGTTTATTTACATATTATCCTTGGGATAAATCATTTCACATTTATTTATACTTGATATATGATTCTAGTCTCCTTCGCAAGAGGATTGGGAAATTCTCATAGGTTATGTATTGTGATGGATAGGGTGGATGTTCTTGGATTGAACCAATTTGATTCAAGAATGATAAAGTACTATAAAATTGTTCACCTTCCTAGAGATATGTGTTATTCTGATATATTTGATATCGATGTGGGATAATTATGTTCATCATTGAAATGTATGATGGTTAAAGAATTATTTGAATCATTGTTATTGTATGTAGTGACAGAATTATCCATATTTGTGTTATATGACTTGATGATGATCTATTTAATTCAAAATTAATTTTTATGAGTTTTAATGATGGATAAATATGTATGATTTTTTTCATGTGTTTTTTATTAAACATTACAATTACATGCCATAGTAGATTTGAAAATTATTATATCATTTTAGAATTTCCACACATAATATATGTTTCCAATTAACTTATTGGAATGTTAGGGGTTTTATTGGTTTCGACTGAGGATATTTTTATCACTATCAATAGATACATTCAATGTGTGTATGTAAATTAAATTTTACAAAATTATAGGTTATTTTTTACAAATTTTTTAGGATTTGAGTTGATATTATGAGATAATTGGGGTATATGTACATTTCATAAAGAGACATGTGGAATGGTATCCTTCACTTTTTAATATTTTTATAGATTTGTTGTTTTTTATTTAAATAATGTTGGAAATTATGGGATATTATTATGTTATGTTTATCATAATGATTTCTTTTATGTTTATTTATTGTTACGTGAATTTTTATCATAGTCATTTGATGTGATTTTCCATTAGAAAGTTTATTAATCCAAAATAAGTTTCCATAATAATTTATATATAGTCTTCATCCTTTGGTTGTTATTGAACACTCATATGACCATTGTAACATCCCGGTTACGGAATCCACATAGAGGCACCCCGTACCCGTTTAATCACCTGGCCTCAAGAGCATTTCCCCGAACACCAGATGATGCCAACTAGTAGTGAGGGCCTTGGGTGTGATTGGGGGGAAACTATGCCATCATTGGCAGAGTACACGAGGGAGGAGAAAAACATATAACAACAATAGAAGATGCAGTAAACATCTATACAAGAGTGAACAATGGAAGACTGATAACGGAAACAGCTGGAGAAAACTTATATATAAATGATGCCTGATACATAAATATAAGAAACCAGACAATAAATTCACAATGCTAAATAATGTACGATAACAAAGTAAAAAAGAAAATTAAATAGATTACTCCTCAGCACCACAAGTTACATCATGGTCCCATGCTCTCCAGCTGCTTAGCAAGTCAAGTACCTGAAGTAGAAGGACGCTTTCCCATATCTATACTTGCAACAATATAATCTGTTTGGGACCAAAAGGATGACCAAAACAGGGTGTGAGACTAAATGCCTGTAGGAAACCACCTGAAGATCTATGCCTAACAATCAGTGAGTATACAGCAGGCAATGTGCCGAAAAAAACAGTAAGCAGAAAACATGATAATACACAGCAGTAAACAATACACAGTTTCTAGCATTTAATTTATAAACATGTAGGTAGCCAATCAAGAAAGAAGAACAATCAGGTAACCTATGGGTAGTTCTCACAACATAACCCTTATGATTCAACCTACAAGTACTAGCAACCCTCTCGGAGGCACACACAGTCTCACCCATCTTGTTCAACTAAAGAAAGAATAGACTCTCTTGGGAAGTACTCACCGTCAATTCCCCCTATAGTCTTGTATCTTACTAAATAAACTCTGGGGAAGAATTCAACGTCTCATTACCCTTATGGCCCATGTTGAGGAACTAATGACACACTGAGGAAGCACTCAACATAAATTCCCCATGTGGTCTCGCATTGTAAAATTAAAGACACACAGGAGAAGCCCTTACATCTATTCTCCCTATGATCTACTACACTAGGTTCTCATAGCCCTATGTAATGTTAGCAAGTATCGCATCTCGTAATGACCAAGGTGAACCTCAAGAACTACTTTTCTAGCAGTATACAGCTTCTCCACATGGAAGAAAAAAAGTCACAACATCCTACAACTAGGCATGGAACTGGAAAAATACTAACAGCAAATGCTAGACCAAAAACCATAAACAGGAAGAACATGCAAGGGAGAAACATCCAAAGCACAGTAATTTACCCTATTCACAAAAAATATCCTCTACTCAGGCATATAAGCAATGTAGGAAAACAACATGGGAAAACATGAAACACATAATACCACGTTCACGGGTATTGGTGGAATTTGAATAAAATACTCAAAGACATTCTAGAGAATGGCACAAACCACCAACCTCAATGTTAGGATATCGATATACTTGAACCTCGAATCTTGATTATCCTTGGAATGTCGTAGATCTAAGAAAAGGTTAAAAATGATCAACCCATGGTAACTTGAGAAAGATGGGGAATTGAGAAACAAATCTCTAAGAGAAGGAAGAACTTAGAGCTGCGGTACCAAATCAAACGACGATGGTCGATTCGGGGAACGGGCGGAGGCTCAGGCGCTGGAAGAAGATATGCTGGAATACGGAATGCACTCGGTTGATGAAGTTAGAGAAAAAGATGGTTATGAGGTTAAGTTGCGACCCCCATTCGTTTATTGAAAAAAAGAGAGTACAAGGTGTGGACTTTTGGAGTACATGACATGTACTAGCTTTTCCATACTCTGATTTGGGTGGCCTCCATTTCACCCCTACATGTTCGTATGTGTGGCCACAACATTACCATCACACGACCTCGAGGAGCAACGATGTTCTCGTCTTGTACTCATAAACTACACGACGTGTACTTCAAAAATTTCAAGATACTATTCTTTTCACAAAAACTCTAGAGAAAGGAAATCCGTAACTGAGAAGAAGGTCTGAGTACTTACAAACTTCTCCCTTAAAGAAATTAATCCCTGAATTTCAATAGAAAGGCATAGAAGAAGAAATCACGAAAAGCTTCGGCCACTACGATCATACATCGGCCTCCATTTCCCAAGTCTCTACCTGTACTTGCCAGTGCAACCATTGGTCCCATACCAGACGAACAGACCATCCCTAGAGAACCTTTGTACTATGATTGAATATACAGATAGGATTCTTCTCAAATGATGCATCCTCTTTGAGCTCAACCTCCTCAGGTTGAAAGACATGATACATGTCTCAAATGTAACGTCGAAGCTGAGAAACGTAGAAGACGTCTTGCATAGTCCAGTACCTAAGAGTTAACATCAACCGATTGGCAACCAGTCCAACTCTCTCAAACACCAAAAACGGTCTGACATACCTCAGTGATAGCTAACCATATCTCTGAATCCTCTCGTGTCCCATTTCTCTGTGTGACACACAGGAAAACCTGATCCCCGACCTCGAACTCCAGAGTTCGTCTCCACTGATCAGCATAATACTTCTGTCGAGACTGTTCCATATCCATCCTCTTCCAAATAAACTATATCTGCTCTAAGGTCTCCTAAACCAGACGAGGTCCCAGAAAAGCTTCTTCTCCTATCTCCATACAATATAAGGGTGATCAGCATGGCCTACCGTACAAAGCCTCATAAGGTGCCATCTGAATAGTCGCTTGGAAATATTATTGTAGGAAAACTACACAATAGGTATATACATCTCCCATTAACCACCAATTTCTAGAATGAAAGCTCGGAGAATATACTTAAGCACTTGAATCGTATGCTCGGACTGGACATCTTTCAAGTGATGGTATGATGTACTCGAATGTACCTATGTACCCAAAGCCTTCTGAAGCCCCTGCCAGACCCGAGAAATAAAACATGCATCTCGGTCTGTAATAATGGAATGTGGAACTCCTGGTAGACATACAATTTCTCAAATGTAAAACCATCCCAACTCATCAACACCGAAGGTCTCTATGATTGGAAAGAAGTAAGAAACTGTCGTAATCCTGTCGATGACAACCCAAACAACATCATTCCCTCGAGGAGACTATGGAAAACTAGTCATGAAGTGAAATATGATTTCATTACACTTCCAATCAGGAATGGTTAACAGCTATAAAATACATGCTGGTGACTGATGTTCCACCTTCACTAGCTGACAAGTGGAAAAGATCATGACAAAACCAGAAACATCCCTCTTCATTCATGGCCACCAATACTGATGGTGTAGATAATGCTACATCTTGGTGACACCATGATGAACTTCCCAAACTATGGAATGAAAGTACCACATCAGCTCCTCACGTATGCCTACTAGAACCCATACGCGTACCTAGAAATTCAAGATCTCATCCTCGCCTATTGTCCATCCAGGAATAGGGTCCTCTCCTGACACACGTTCCCATAGGACTAGGCCTTCAGAATTTGACGGCTGCCTCATTCATACCTGATCTAGATGTGTAGAGGTGATAGCTATAGATGATAGAAATGTTTGTTCTTGTCTATTGTGTTCCTTCAAATGCATCTCAGAATACAGAGCCATAAGCTTCCACTCACTGATGGCCTCCTAAAATGCATGTTTCTGAGTCCTCTTGGTCAACTAATCTGCCACTGCATTGCCTTTTCCATGTATATAGGAAAGCTCAATGTCAAAGGACTGAAGATACTCAACCCACCTACGCTGTCTCAGATTTAGATCACTCTGAGTGAAGATGTACTTGAGAGTTTTGTGGTTAGTGAAAACCAAAAAATTCTCACCCAGAAGATAATATCTCCAACAGCGTCAGACATGAGCAACTGCCGCTAGCTTGAGATCATGTGTTGGGTAGTTCCTCACATGTAACCTCAACTGTAGAGACCTATATGCAATGACACTATATCCTTGGATCGTCAAAGCTCCCAAGAAAATACCTGAAGAATCATAGTAAATAGTGTAGCTCTTTCCCTACTCTGGAAAGACTAGTATCAGTGCTGATGTCAGCCTCCCTTTCTGATCTTGAGAGGTTGTCTCACAAGAATCTGACTATAATAACTTCGCACCATTCTTTGTCAGACACGTCAGTGGTTCTTCTAGGTGTGAAAAGTCAGGTATGAAGTGTCTTTAATATCAATCCAGTCTTCGAAAACCCCACACCTCAATGCCATTCTTCGGCTGCTTCCAGGAAAATACTACTCTCAGTTTCTATGGGTCTACTGATACTCCTGTCTCAGAGATAACACGACCAATGAAGTGAATCTGATCCATCCAAAAGTGGCACTTCGTGTGCTTATCATATAACGTATGCTCTCTTAGTGTACTCAGAACTATCTCAAGATGGGTAGCATTGTCGTGTCTAGTGTGAGAGTAAACCAAGATATCTTCCACAAAGACCACCACGAAATAGTATGTATGGATAGAACACTCGGTTCATTAGTTCCATGAAAAATGCAAGCACGTTCGTGAGACCGAACAACATAATCATATACTAGTATAGACCATACCTTCTCTGAAAATATGTAAGATGTATATCAGATGGTCTAACAAGCAGTTGATAATAACAAAACCCCAAATCGATATTCGAGAACACCAGTGCTCCTCGATGCTGATCAAAAAAGTCATCATTCCTAGGTAAGAGATATTGGTTCTTGACCATAAACTGGTTCAGCTTCCGATAATACACACAAAGCATAATGGTGCCATCAGCCTTCTTCAAAAACAGGATTGGAGAACCCCAAGGAGAAGTACTGGGTTGGATGAAGCCCTTTTCCTGTAACTCCTCCACCTTCTTATTGAGCTCCTGAAACTCAGGTTTAGCCATCCTATATGGAGGAATGGACACTGGTGCCACTCCTAGCACGAGTTCAATAGAAAATTATACCTCATGCTCTGGAGGAAAACCAGGAAAGTCCTCTAGAAAGATATCCTGGAAATGATCCACTACTGGAGGAATGTCTAACTATGAAGTCCCCTGGTCATCCAGATACATACTAGCAAACTGAGCTGTAACTCTGCCTATCCCATGATGCTCGGGTCCTACTCTACTCGCCTGGAAAACCCACTCGCCTCTAGGAATAAAGGATCCGCCCTCTAGAGATACAAAATTCACACTACGATGTTAAAAATCGACAACTTCCTAGAAGGGAACTATCCAGTCCATTCCAAGAATGACATCATAGCATGTCATCTCTAGGAAATATAGGTTCCAAAAGAAATGAAAACCTACATCCTCAAGAGGGCACTCTCTTCACTAAAGAATTCAAGATTTCCACATTCTCAATGGTGTTTCTAGAGTCAAAGTATCAGTATAGGAAAAGAAACAGAGCCCAAGGATCTCCACAATAGCAATAGAGATAAAACTCTGGGAAGCCCTTGTATCGAAAAAGGCAGATGATAAAACTGCGGCTACTAAAATCGTACCTCGAATGGTGGAATGTCTGGGATACTGCTCCTTTTGGGTCTGATCCACTAAAAAAGAATGTCATGTACAATGGCCTTGTGATATTGTCTGAACTCTCTGAGCTGATCCACCCTGCTGTCGTTGAATGATTGGTGACAGACCACCCCGGTCTCGACCTCCACCTCAACCTGAATGGCCCGAAGAGCTCTAGTTCCCATACTAGTGAGAAACTAGAGGAGCTTCTCCTATAAAAGGATTCATAGATGAACCCTTGTCACCAGCTTCTGGTGACAAAACCTGACAGAATCACTGACAGCGAACAATCTTGATGCAAGATCGGAACTCCACTGGGTCTCTCTGGCACTGAGGCCTTGTATGCCCAGCCCTTACACACTGGTATCATACCACCTTGCTACCCGAAGATGTGTCTTGCCACCTTGGATCACCGCGCATAGATTCCCTACGACACCTCCTACTGTCAGCTGGTGAAGCACTTATTCTGTAAGTGGAACTGCCCTGGATTTTAGCTCTAGAATATCTCATATTATGCTCCAAAATGAGTTCTAGGTTGATGATGGAAGAGATTGGAGTCAGCCTGAAGATATTCACCTGAGAGCGGATCTCCCGTCTGAGACCATACTCAAACTTACTTGCCAAGAACAACCCATCTCCACCCTAGAGGGGTGTGAAATGATGACGCTCTCTGAATCAAGAGTAATAATACATGAATGAACGAGTACCCTGCTCTAGAATCATGAACTCTCGGGCTCGGTCGGCTGTCAGGGTCTCTGGATTGAAGTAGTCATAAAAGACGCGCAGAAATTCCTCCCACGCCATAACCTACTGATGACCCACCAGTGAGATCTCATCCCACAAACTCTTAGAGGATTCTCATAGCATATAGGTAGGAAGATTTATATGCCTTTATGGAGGTGTCTTGAGATGCTCGAAGATCTTCATCATGTCTTCTAGCCTTGACTCTACAGCCTTAGGTCGTCCTTCCCCTACGATGGTGGGAGGATGATGCTGCTGGAAAACACACGTCAAATTTCCCATAATCATGGTAGGAGGCGATGCACCCTGGAAGGTCTGCATCATCCTCAGAAAGCCTTCCCTAAACTGTGCATCGGTCCCTGGATCTGCTATAACTACTGGTGCCAAGGATGGCACAATAGGAGGATCTAAAGGAGGACCTTGATCAGCCATATCTGGCATCTGATCACTGCCCTGCAACTAACGAAAAACCAGAGGACGTCTTGGTTCCATAGCTCTAAAATGTTAAAATCTAACCTCTGAATAAGGATTAAAAAGGACTAAATAAATTACAGAAAAAGAATGAAGAGGAAAAATAAGGCATTCAAGTTATGCATCACTTGACTACATGATGTGTTCTTTCCCAACACGGTGTGTTCACTTAATTCATTCACATGGTCATGTACTTCTACCTAAACGAGTCTTATAACACCCAAAATACATGGGGTGTTGTACTAAAACATGGCGTGTACTAGATTACTCTTCCCTACCCACGTCCTTCTACCTGGATAAGCCACACGACTCTTCTATGATAAAACTACACGATGTGTTCAAGGCAAACACGATGAGTACTATACATGCATTTCCTGGCCTGTGTTGTTAGAGAAACGGCCTGACACACAGCTGACACTACACAGCATGTTCCGGCCAGAAACGGTGTGTACGAGAAACGGTAACACCGACCCATGTTGTTCGTGACACGACTGGGTACTAATATCAGACTACACGACATGTAAGATTCGGACACGACGTGTATGTGAAAAGATAACATGACCCATGCCATACATGACACGGACATGGTACCTATTTCCCACTACACGGCGTGAATAAATAGTGCATGACTTGTATAAGAAAATACGTCACCGATAGTGTTGTTAACTACACATCTGGACTCATAGAATTACACCACACACCCTACACAACCAGTACACGGCATGTTCCTGGATGATTTTTCACAACACCATGTCCCTGCTCGCATAGTCAGCGACGTGGTTTGAAAAGTACACAACATGTATTCCCAAATTACATGCCGTGTATTCTGGGTTTTTCGTGCAGTATCCTTAGAAACTGCTCCAGAGCGCAGATAACAATGAAAACAGGAGTTAAGGTGCCAAATTTGGATCTGTGAGGGCCCATACTCTCCGCGAATCAAAGAATGTCATCTTATACAATTCGTAACAAGGAAACAATCAATGATCAACCAAATTCTGGTCTTTGAGGGCCCATAACTCCTCATGTACCAAATTATGACATGCATTTATGAAAATCACTATACAAACAAATTCTCTATCAAACAACATGGCTTATATCAAAGCATCTATCACAACATCATGCATAATGTACACAACATCTATCACAACAACATGAAATCAATAATTCATCCTAGATGGAATGGAAAGAATGCATGGCTTGGGATTTCTAAAAAGTGCATATGTGATGCATGAGATGGCATAAACTCATCTCATCAGGTTGCAACTGTAATAGAACTGCAATAACGACAACGGTAATAGCACAAAGCATGTGAATCACCCAATGGTGAAATCAAATTAACTGTATAATTTCTATACCAAATAAAATTCCAATAAACATGGTATTATGGCTTTTCCCTACACACAAGTTTGCTACTCCTGGGAACAAATCATTACCAAGTAACCATTATGTCATATTCCTAACTAAAGGCTTCAAATATTACGTAATGAGAAAAGAACCCCTCTGATACCACTTTGTAACGTCCCGGTTCTGGAATCCACCCATAGGCACCCCATACCCGGTTGGTCACATGGACTTAAGCACATTTCCCCGAATGCCAGAGGCTGCCAACTAGCAGCGAGGGCCTTTGGAGTGATAGGGGTAAATTATGACCTCATTGGCAGAGTACAAAATGGAATAGAAAAAAAAATTAGCAGAAGCAGTAAACATCCATACAACAGTAAACAATGGAAGACTAATAACAGAAACAACTGGAGAAAACATATATATAAATTATGCATGATATATAAGTCTAGGAAATCCTCCAAACAAGTAACAATTATGAATACATTATGAAAAAAAATTACAAAAGAAAAGTAATCAGATAACTCCTCTCCATCGCAAGCCATAGCTTGGTCCCATTCTCTCCAGCTCCTAAGCAAGTCATGTACCTGAAGAAGAGTGGCACTTTCCCTTATCTATACCTGAAACAATATAATCTGTTTGATCCCAAAACCATGACCCAAACATTTTGTGAGACTAAATACTAGTATCCATCGATCCAATAATCTGTTCCTAACAATCAGTGAGTATATGGTAGGTAAAGTGCAGTAAGCAGTAAATAGTAAGCATTAAACATGATAATACACAACAGTAAACAATCCACAGTTTCTAGCATTTAATTTACAAACAATAGGCAGCCACTCAAGCAAGAAGAACAAATAGGTAACCTTTGGGTAGTTCTCATAGACTAACCCTTATGGTTCAACCTATAAAACTAGCAACCCTCTGGGAGGCACACACAGTCTCATCCCTCTGTTTCAGCTATATAAAAAATAGACTCTTTGGGGAAGCAGTCACTGTCAATTCCCCCTATAGTCTCGTATTGAAATAAAGGCACTCTGGGGAAGCACTCAACGTCTCATTCCCCATGTGGCCCACATAGAAGAACTAAAGACACTATGAGGAAGAACTCAACTTCAATTCCCCCTAAGGACTAGAATTGTAAATTTAAAGACACTTTGGAAAAGCCCTTACGTCCATTCTCCCTAAGGACTACTACACTAAAATCTTACAGCCCTATGTAAAGTTAGAAAGTATTGCATCATGTAACGGCCAGAGTGAACCTCATGAACTACATGGCAATATGTCTACAACATCTCCGCATGGAAGAACAACAGTCACAATATCCTACAACTAGGCATGGAACTGAATAAAGCCTAACAGGAAAAGATAGAACAAACATTCATAAACAGGCAGAACATGCATGGGAAAAACATCCAAATCAAAGTAATTTACCCTATTCACAAACACTATCATCTACTCAGTCATATAAGAAAATCAGGCAACAAACAAGTGAAAAACAGGAAACACACAATAACTCGTTCAAGGGTATTGGTGAAATTTGAACAAAATACTCAAAAACATTATACTGAAAGGCACAAAACACCTACCTCGATGTTAGTAGATCGATATAATTGAACCTTGAAGCTTGATTCTCCTTGGAACATTATAGATCTAATAAAAAGTCCAAAACCCTCAACCCACATTAACATGATTAAGTGGAGGAATTGGAAAAAGAAGCTCTATGATAAGGAAGATCCTACCGTTGAAGTCCTAACGCAATCGACGACGGTTGAATTAGGGAACAAACGGAGGCACGGGGGCTCGGAGAAGATCGGCGGCCATACAGAATGCTCTCGGTCTATGAAGATGGAGAAGAAGATGGTTCAGGGGTTAAGACATGACCCTGTCCGTTTAATGAAAAAAATGAATGTACACGGCATGTACTTTTGGAGTACACAACATGTAAGAGGCTTTTACATGATCCACTTTAGGCGGCCTCCATTTCCATGTTTGTGGCCCTGACACGGCCCGCACATGGTCTTGAGCAGCAATGAAGAACAAGGTATGTACTCATAAAGTACACGATGTGTACTTCAAAAATTTCCAGAAACTCTTATTTTCTCAAAAACTCCATAAAATGAAAAAATATACAAGAAAAGAAGGTCCAGGTTCTTAAAACCATATTTTCTTTTCCCTTAGTTTCATAGTATTTCTAGGATGATTCGATACACGATGTATGATCACATAATATTGGTTTCTATACTCCTCACCTTTTATGATTCTGTTATTGTTGATTTATCTCAAATGATGTTATTATTATCAATGTTGGACCATCCCCTCCACCATTGACATAATTTTATACAATCAAAAGAAAAATATACTTCTTCTAGATCATCTATATAATCCTCATTGTTTGATGGGTTTTAGGAAGTAATGAATTTTCAACATGATCTTCATTTTTCTCCCAATGTTTTATAAGTTTTAAATTTTCCATTTCTATGGTCTCTTCCCATAAAACAAATTGAATTTTTTAAACAAACATGTATGAAATATTATTAAGTATGATTCCATTTGACCTTGAATTAGTATCTTAAAAACACATATTCTAAGGTTTTATCAATATAATTTCCCATATTTATATCCTTGTAATGAATTTATCATTTTATTCAAAATTATAAAAAATTTATTTTGTTTTTTATTCCTTCAATTCCATTAGGAATACAGAGAATATTTTTCATACGGACCTAAAAACGTGATTTTAAGTACAAACCATCCCGCATTGTAAAAAATTCCAAAAAAATATTGAATTAAAACATTTAATAACAATTTTATTGGTTATATAATTCATTTCCCTCTTGCACATTTAAGTATACCCATTTTACTAAAAAGTCCTCATTTGGAAAACCATACTTTTAATTCAATGGTTATTAGAATATATTATCAGAAAAATAAAATTATACTAATGGAATTTTACAAATATAATTTATTTTTTTAGCATTTTGATTTCATTTTTCTCTCTCAATAAAAATATTTTGATCAATTAAATAACATAGAAATTGGTTTTATTGGATATAACTCAACCCAACATATTGATGTCATTCGAAAAAAAAATGAAATACCTTACACCTCAATTTGGGAAATGTCATTAATCATTAAAAATAAATATGTAATAAATTGGGAACATAAGAATCACACATATTCTTTTTCGATGGGAGATTCCACACTACCTTCACTATCACACAACAATTGTTGGTATTTTCTCTATACAACATTATATTGGGAATATAAATTATATTTTTTACGAGTGATAAAATTTTTATGTTTTATTTATGTATATTACCTAGACTTTGATGCCACTAAACACACTCTCCTTACAATAAAGAAAGATAACTGTTCCCTTTTATATCTAGTTGATATAATTTTTCATTTGTTTTCTATAATTTATTGAGTTAATTTTCAATTATACCATTTATTTATCATAACTTTATATAATATAAAACTATGTGTCACTTTTCACATAAATATATTTAAATCTAGAAATTATGTAAAATTATATCAAGATAGATTACGTATAAAATTTTCAATTTCTCTATATAGAACCATTTCTTTCCAAATACAATGAATTTCTAATCTCCATCTTTCACTAAAAATCTTTCCTCCAATATTTCCATTATTACTCAATAGTACATTCATGTGTGTATTCTTGTGGGATGAGAAGCCAAAATAATGATCCTACGTGATACTATTATTCATCAATTTAAATGTAACTTTGATAATGATATTCTTCTCCTTCTCATCATCCACCTTACATGACACATTAGGATGATCTATGTAATTTATTGTTCAATCCTCATTCATTTAGACACTACTAGTCTTGTAATCATCCCCTTTTTTCAATGGGATACATTTATTTTCTAATTGAATCATATTCATTTCTCTTGTATCCATCAATGTAAAACATTTATTAAAGATATTTTAACTAATAATTTTTCATATGTAAATAGAATTATTATTGAATTTATAGATATGAAAATATCACCCATGAAATAATTTTCTCCCATGTGTTGAATGATATATTATCCTTTACCTTTACTAATGTAAGGTTTCCTCAAATATTATATAGTAAAAATGGAGGATTATAATGTTTCAGTAAAAAGATAATCTAAAATCACATACAAATTAAAGAGTGATCTGACTATAAGTTTCTCCATGATATGACTAGATACGAAACATTGTGTACACTCATTTATTAGATTGTTTCTTATTTATTTGAACTACTTTGAAGATTATGAACATTGTGTAGGATTTTTGATTAGTAGAGGAAAACCAAATGATGAATTCATTGTGCATAAGAATAGTGTTTATCGCTAGGGTTTTTATAAAGGATAATCATTAAATTTCCTTCCTAAAATATATTATATGCATCATATTCTTATTCAATTGAGACACTCAGTATCATTCAACACAAAAGATTTATATTTCTCAATTATTGTCACCATTGATCTAAAATATTTATTTCCAGGTTTTCATATATTACTAATCCATGTGGGTGTCATCATAATTCAATTTATTATATGGACACATAAAAACTCACCTTTAACATGCCTATCAATGGAGGTAGATCAACTTACATCGCCCATGATTGATTTATAATCCCTCATTGTACCATCCAACTATATTTTATAATGTATTGAAAATTGAAGGGAATTATTTAATGAGGAATATATGGAAATAACAAGAATATATTGTTTGATAAGAAGAATAAGCACAATATAGAATTTGTTTAACTACACACTACAACAACATTACTCATGAATGGAATTGCATCAATCTTTGGGCCTCAACAAATAAAACTCTGAATACCTCTTGAGCTACTCTAGCTCAATCCACTACACAACCTATACTCAACCAAAATGCATACATAAGTTTTATACCCACACTAGGGTTCCCATGTGGTGTGTGATGAATAAATCTTAGTCGGTTTTCAACATATTACCATATTATAAGCATTTATATTCATGTATGTATTGGGATGTAAAAAAATCAGGTCTGATAAGCACATTAGTCATCATCTGAAAACTAGGACTCCATAACTCAATGTACATCATGTCATTGTTCTGTAAATAGGAAAGAAGAACCAAAAATTATATTTGATTTTAAATAATAATTGAATCCTTTAATGGTCCCATGATAAAAATATATATAAAAATAACTATACATGCCATCTTATGGTAAAAAATTATAATTAATTGACAACTTTTTAATGTTATAGGTTATTGTTTGATTTGCAAACCCAATACCACTCTTATCATGTATGGAAGGTGATTTATAATGTATTTAAAACTACATTATCACTCAAGGTATATGCCCACACCCTTTTCTCACATAAAATATCATGTGGACTATCCTTATCACTAAAGACTCTCCACTACAATATTTATTGGCTTCCCACTCAAGGATTGGTCTATGAAAACACCCCACAAAATATGAATCCAAATATTCACATTCCATTCATTATTTGCCATGGTTTTCTAATAATTCATGAAAACCATAACCCTATATTTCTCATGGATGTTTTACTTACACCTTCTTAGACTGGTTGAATTTCGGCCCCAACATCAACAACACCCCCACTAGAATATGTAACCAATAACAAGAACCTGATATAAAACTTGGATATACAGACCATATTAAAATAAAAAAATTCATCACTTCAGTAATAATCCGTTGAAATATTACCCCAAACATTAAATAACATCTCAACCATCCTATTAGAGTATCCACTACAGTCCTTCTGTAATGTCCTGTTCACTACTCATCGATACCATCTATTTTTCCTCACCTCTCTACCACTCTACATCTCATAGTATCCCTCTAACCCAAGTCAAAATATGTATGTACCATGCCAATCACTCCTAGTCAAAATTCATAGTTACCTTATTGGGAAAAATCACTCTAATACCGTAGGAAACCTCATTCCATGTTGTTTTGTAAAAGCTCATCCCATCCATTAGAGGGATCTCTTTACTAAGCCTAAAAAATAACTGACATATCTTACATTCTAAATGTAATAATACTCTTATTCATGACATACATGCCCTTGAATAATTATCTTTTTCAACCAACAGCTCATCTTGAACCCCAAAACATACTTAGGGGCTCTCCTAAACTCAACAAGCACATTCACCCATTTGAGAAGTAATACTTAGGTGTTCCCAAGTATGGAATGTGTTAAGGATCACCCTTCATGAATTTAGACGTCCCAATTATACTCTATATCATTATATAGAAAAATAACATTCCTTATCTGTCATAATAGTTTCGTAAAACATGATTCTAGTCAAGTAATTGAGCATAAACATGCATATGAATTTATATTATATGGACCACCTACCGATAACACAAATTGGACCCCTCCCCATGATCCAACGAGCCTTTTAGGACCTCTTATATAATACCGAGAATATATGTCACTATAAATGAAAAAAAATAACGTAATATAACAATTTATAATCATTTTTTAAATTTAATTTAAATATGAATTTTTTACTTATATACTCATCGAAAATCACTTACACAACCAAAACATGAATGAAAACCCAATGAGTGTCTAATGCACATCCTCAACAAAATAATTTGGTGAATAAATATAATATATAAACTATTTATTCTCCAATTTATTATAAAGCTTAAATAAAATTGCCTAGTGATGCATCTCAGTTGAAATAATGAATGATGATGTGCATATATTTCCCTTGGGCATCCTATTTCCATGTAACTAAAAATCCACATTTTCCACACCCAATTCGACCATGATTTAGTGGTATTACTTCCAAAACTCATATGAAAATGTAATTAAACAATAGGATTATATGAATAACAGAAATAAAATAAATATAGGAACAAACGTAACATAAAACACCACCATATCTCTCAAAGAACCATACCCAATAATGTGTTATTAAAGGGATTATGAGAGAGGGATGGGATGGATTAAATGGCCCTCCTCTAGGACCCATCCCAACCTAAATTGTGAATGGGAGGACCCTGAATAGTTTGTTTTTCCCTAATTTCAAAATAGACCAATGATTCTTTCATAACTTCATGAGGAATGTGGCAGTGTAACAAGAACCTTCAACTGGCAATTTAAAGCATGAATAAGTGTATATAGTATGTCCTCTACAAAATGATATCCTATACATTGTCTTTCCCGTATAATACTGTTACCCAACTTGGTTGGAATGAAAATTTTCCATGAAAATGGATTGAAATTACAACCCACACCATCATAGAACACCCCCAATGGGTTATGGTGTGACTCCCCTTATAGTATGAACAACACTATAGAAATTGGTCTTCACAAAATTACCTTCATGCAACACATAGAAAAACAATTTATTTTAGAATTTCATGATTCTACCTATTTTTCATTTCTTGACATATGGATCTGGGGTCACCTTCTATGAAATAACATTTGATCAAGTCCTTCAGGTTATGTTATAAATCCCATCTGAGTAGTTTAAATGAAATTTGAGCCTTTAAAATGATCTATTATCATATTATCGAGATTTTAAAAAGTATTGTATATCTAATTACAACGCTATTTCATGGAATATTTTATAATATGTGTAAAAATTCAATAACTTCCTTAAAATTCACAGGACATTACAAACTCCGCAAAATAGTGTTTATTATCTTTCAGTTGATTTGGTGGTCCTTTAACTAGTAATACATATATACCTTATTCATTAATTCACCACTAACAAAGAAAATTTTGGATTTAATTTCAAAAAAAGATTCAACCATTCAATTCTATCACGAGTTAAAATATTATCCTAAAAAAAAAATAAAAGTCCTCACCTCCAACATGATCACAGAGATAATGGTCAACTTCACCCATCTATTCTGAGACACCATATTTCCAATAGAGTTTTTATAACTAATTTTACTATACTCCTCTGTATAGGATTGCATTATCGATGAAAGAAATACACTTCATGGTTCTCCTTACCATATGAATCCATTTTTTATGGAAATTATGATTTTTAGTTGTCCAATGTTGTACACTATGTGGCCTACACCTCACATTAACCATTAATATGGGCTCATCTATCGCTCCTCCCAAATACAAACTCTCCCAAATAATCAGATCCATATATTTTATTTCCATATTCTCCATCTAAATTGTGATTCCATAAATCTCATTTAATTCCATGAATTTATAGATTACCACACCATTGATTGAACCATAAATTGGGTGTCATTCATGTGTTTGATTACTAAAATCCAACTCATGCAATCTTGATATGAACATGAGCACCAATAATACCTTTATATAACTCATATTTTGAAAACAATAATTATATCATGAATATGAATCCACATTTCAATTCAAATAATCCACTAATGAATTTGGTATTATTTGATCTTACTCTACCATATCATCTCAGTTCAATATTGACCATCAACCATCAATTATAACCACCATAAAAACTTCTTAAAACATAGATTTTATACATAAATGAATAATATGATTCTTGTAACACCCGATCACATATCACTACATAATAACTCTATGAATCTAAAATAAGATCCGAGGAATTACTATTTATAAATGGGAGGCTACAGACTTCCTGTGAATTTCTATGGAAACATTAGGGGGAGGTAGGGCCCTCATCTCTATGTGAAATAACAATTAAAATAATGAAAATCACATTTAACAACCTGAATATGAGATCATAAATCATGGAATGTTCCAATAAATAAGAAATCACATGTGGTGTAAAAATGAAATATATACCTTTCAGGATATTAATAAAAAGAAGGCGGGTTATATAAAAATATCCAAAATATTAATAAATGGTACGGAATGGAAAAAATCTATAAAAATATTATTCATTCCTATATAAGTAGCATAACACACGCTCCACATCTACTACAAATCAAACATTACTCATATAAATATTTAACTTTTCAAGTATTACATGTATAAAGTCTTCTTGTGGAGTAGAAATAACAAATGTAGGGTGTGAGTATAAAATAGTAGGAAACCAAAAATGAAATCTAAATACATATCAAATTCCATAGAATGTATTATAGTTCCCAAGAACATACCTATTCAATACATTATTACATGTTCACATTATTAATGATTTTTTCTTATAATACTAATATTTTTCCTCTATATGAATTATGTATGCGACAATTTCCTAATTATATGTGTCATTCTAAAAAATTCATATATGTTACCGTTTATGATGACATCCTAGAAGATCCATTGAAATTATTCATGAAATTTGTTTAATGGATAGATGATATTTTATAATAGGACATATACAATATAGTCTAATAGGGGTATGAGACTCATAATAAATTGAGACACCTTTTAATGGGGTTCACATTTGGTAATATCCATGATATGAGGTTATGAGAACCGAGATGTTAATAAGAAATATATATTTCCTTATGTATTTGGATATATATATATGAAGACATGTTTATTGATTCTTATACTTTAAGATTTTAACTTATTGAAATCATGACTCGCATACATTGATATATTAATGATAACAATAATGGAATATTCCCAAAATGAAAATAGTATATTTTTGGTGCATCATGAGTGATATTATATTAATGGATAATGTGGGAGAATATTTATCACATCATTTTGTTTGTGGTGGTTAATGTATTGGACCATTTAATGGGAATGAAACATTATTCATAAATCTACGTTGATGGAGTTTAATGGGAAATTTACTTCCCATAAATTCTATGAAAGGTAAATAAAACATACATGATTATTAAACTAGCAAGAAATCTACTAGATTCAGGATATCATGATAACATGATTATATTACATAGAAAATATTCCATGGAGTTTGGATGTAATTTAAACATTAAATTCATTCTCTATGTGTTTCTTTTAATGTTTCTATATGAAATCCATATAATTTAGGAATTTATATCTAATTAAATTAAGAATGTATCCAATACGGTCACACACTTTGTGTATCTACAATGTCAATTAAATTCGTGTAACAGATTTAATTTTTTTTATAATTATAATTTCATTGTTTTGGATGATTTCCATATTATAATAATAATGTATTAAAAACAATAAGTGGTTTATATAATAATAAATATATATTTTCATATCTGGATAATATAAAATTTGTAATATTTATCTTAAAATAATGTTGTGAATTCTATTTATTAAATAAAAATTATTCATGGATTGGTAAATATTGAGATGAGAAAGTGGGTCTTGTTTTATAATCTAATAAAAATCATATAAATGATATTTATTTATATTATCAATATATTTCTAAATTTAACATGTTAATAGTAATATTATTATTATTAATAGATACATGGTCAAAAAAGTATATTAAATATGGAAAGTGTCTTGTGAGGAATTTTCCATAAAAAACCTTCCATTACAAATGTCTTATTATAACTCCTTCCAAAATTAAATTTTATTATGAAAAAAATATTTAGATAAACACTATCATTCACAGGAGAGATATCTAGAAATATAGTTTGAGATCTCTCATTCTCATCTATCAATCGTTAGAGAGAATACCATATATTATTCCTCATCTCAGAAGAAAACTATTGTGATCAACCACAAACAACACAAATTATCATGATTGGCCATGATAGCACCCTATGATTCTACGAAAATGTTGAGATGTTGTGGTGTATACATGGATAACTAATTGACGGATTCTATACTTAGTTATTTTAAAACAATGATATTACAACAAGATCTTGTTATCATGATCAAAAAATAGATTAGTTATAAGTTGATGTAATTATATTTCTACATTTATTTTATATATATATTACTTTTAAAGATCCTCATCTTCTGATTCCTATTTTATTAATAAATCCAAGTAATGTAATATTTCACTAGACATTAAATTTTAATCATCTTTGAAAATGACTATATTTAAATTAGGATAAAAATATTAGTTAGTCACCCCATCAATGAACTCTTCTGCTATGATCGGAACGATAATGTGGTATTAAACTTGTCAAATGTTATATTTTATAATTATTTATTATTCATTGAATGGTTTCTTGTGTTCTAATTTTATGTTACATAAAACCATTCATTTTAATATGAGAACAACATCATCAATTTGGTACATCATTTTCTTTAAAATTTACTACAATTGATAAATTATTATAAATGATGAATAATTTGATTCATACAATCCAATAGTTCCAAAGGATCTTCCTGAATAAACTAGAATAAATAATATCATATTCCATTGTACACACCATGATTTTTTTGAAATCTAAATCACATGTAAAAGTCAAATAGATATAAAGAAATAATAATGAGAATTATATATTGACAAACTCACAAAAAACATGATGAACTAAACACCGTGAATCCACTATTAACAATTTGTTTTAAATTTTGAGGATGTGAATATAGGGTGTCCCATCGTTCCAAGTATCAGATAAATAAAAAAGGGACAGAAGAGTTTTAAAACAATGAGAACACATATAGTGTATTCCCTATAAATACCTTGTACCTCAAACTCATTCATGAAAAACATATTTGCCAAACCTAGGGCATGTGTTGGAAAAACTAGAAGGGTACATAAATGTCCTTGTACTACACCACACATTGTTTTTTTCTATAGACAATGTGTCTTCTTTTTCATAGAAAATAATAATATATATAACCAAACATATTCACATGTCTTCCATGATTCATTTTTTTTTCAATTAACGTGTCAAGTCATAGGATTGATAATTTTATATTAAAATAATTCCATACTATCATTTTATATAACCACATGATGCTTCCTATAAGTACTCCTGTCCATTAAAATAAATTTAATTGATGTTTTTTTTAATTTTAGATGATGGAGGGTTATGGATTCCATGTAATAATTAATAACAACTGAGCTAATTTGATTAATTAATGTCTCCATATATTTTTTAATGAAAAAATTTAATAAATTGGAAACATTGTTGAAAATATATTATTGTTCCAAGGTGTGTTGATGGCCCTGATATTAGAAAAAAATGTATGTTATTTGTTTCTTATAATATATTTTTGTTAAAAAAAATTTGATGGCCTCTAAGTAATCCCCTCCTCATTATTATGTATGGTTCTGTGTGCAATTATTTTATTTTATATAAACCACTTTATCAAATACATTAGATCCCTCCAATAATGTTTTCATAGAATCTAATGTGTATTATGAGCTTGCAGTTCAAATGTGGTGGTCTACGTTTCAGATAGGAGGATAACACATTCAATGTGATACAAATAAGTTATGGTGAAATACAATAACATGGAAAAATAAATAGTTAAATGAGTTTCACCCCTAGGGTCGAAGGATAATTAATTATCTACTAGATAAAATAACCATTAAATAGTATCATTATGTTTCCACATAAATTTTGTTTCCATTAGATTCATGGTTAATTATTTATTTGTGTTAATGTTTTGTGATCACCTAATAAATGAATTAAAATTAATGAAAGATGGAATTAAATATATATTGGTTTTGGAAAAAAATTCTATGATATGGATAATCACCTAAGTCAAATACACTTAATAATAACATAGTATTTGAAAAGATAAAATTGGATTTATATATAAGAAAAAAAATACATAAAATAAAATATTTCTTTGGTATAACCTTCCACTACTTATGTTATAAAAAAATCAAGTTCAATGTTATTAAATAATCCACGTCGGGGTTTATTCTATTATCATGGGACATTTTGCTTGATGTTTTTCATTGAAATAACATGGATTACATAAAGGGTCGACTATCGAAGATGGATTTGGTGGATACTATATTAATGTGTTCAGATAATATTTAAGCCATTATTTCATTAATGTGGAGTCTAATCAATGTATTATGGAACTATGAGGTAGTGCAGTCATCAAGATACACTGATTTATAAACCTTCAAATATATTGTCATTGAAATATATGGGTAATGAATAGATCAGTATGGATCCATTCCTAAAAAAATATTTGAAATAATATTTTCTAAAAACGATGTTGAGGGATGTTTGGATAAAAAATATTAATAGATTTATGTAATTTATTTAAATTTCCAATTTTGTAATATATTTTTTTTTTAAAATATGTATTAATTCTGTTCTCAAATTTTTAAAAATGGAAAATAAAATGACATTAATAATATCACTATGATCAATATGTGATAAGGATAACATTCTCATTGGATTAAATTTCTAGGAATGGTAAATGTGATTGTGAATTACACTATTCCAAAAAAAATATATATATTGGAAACCCCACTTTCAGAGTTCTATTATAAAGAGGCTATTTAGGAATATGGATATCTCTATTTAATGTATTTGGTCGAAGCTATGGATTTCCAATGATTCATGCTATCCTACAAATCTATTGACATTTTAATGTATTATGAGGATGTGGATTCCAAAAAAAAATTACTCACCTAATGGATTTCTATCCAGAAATGGAACGATTAGAGAGAGATATGATATCCAATACACTATTCACTTGAAATATTGGAGAATCAAAAAATAATTGTAAAACGTAGTCAGAATTATTGGCTAGATTAACTCATGTCCATATTGGTTTTTTCTCCATAATGAGCTACACATATATCTCATTATGACCTTACTATCCTCAAATATTTCTTGTTTTTTTATGAACAAGAATATGAGAAATATAGGGGAGAATCATTGAGAACATATAACTCTTATTCTTAATAATAATAAATATATTTTGTTCAAAAAACCCACATCCCTAATGCTAAATAAGAAGAAGAATAAAAATAAAAAGGGGTCAAAGAATCATTCCTTGTACAAGGAACAAGGGCACCATTCTTTTATAAAGAATAAGGTCCATAGTTAATGAAAAAAACAAGATTTCATATATTTTCATGGTGAAATAAGGGCCTTTGGTAGAGAAATTTTTTCCAAATAATAAAGAAACTATATGATTTAGGTGTGTTCATTGTTGACTATAATCATTCCATATTATTAATTTGGGTAATAAATATTATTTTAAATGATGACATTTTTATCCAAATGAAGGAGCCATAAAGATGATGGAAGAGTAATAGACATCATGTTGATATATATTATTCAAATAGAGTTAGGATATCTGTTATAACCATTGGTGACACTCAAATCACATTATCAAGTATATTAATTTTGGTTTTAAAAATATTTATTATGTGCCAAGTGTTACTAAGAATATTCTTTCTATATCTTATTTATACATGCATGTATTTTTTTCATCATTGTAAATAAGAGTCGATAATTTTATAAGGATAACATATGTTATGGAATTTAATATTTGAATTACTAAATTTATATATTAAATCATGAAAACATAATTTTGGAAATTGTTAAATAAACTAATATCTGTGATTCATATAACAATCAGTTGTTGAATAATATTTTTGGTAATGTAAAAGTGTGGCATTTGACAAAACTATATCATGGTGGTTACTTAGCTTCTTTTGGTCATAAAACAATTAAAATATGTAATGACACTTTACAATGTAATATGACTGAACCTCAATTTTGTGGTCAATGGGAAAGAGACATATAGATTCTAGATTAGGTACTCATTTCTATATATAGTCCAATTCATGTTGATGTCAGGGGTGGATTCCCATTAATTGTAATAATTGTTAATGACTTGAGTGGGTATGGTTATATCTACATAATGAGGTCTATGTCAAAATCCATTAAAAAGTTCAAATAGATCATTAATGAGAATAATAATCATCATATTAAGAAGACAAAGAGACAATGATTAGACTGATGTGGTGAATAAAATATCCATGATAATTATCAACTTTCTATTGAAGTATGCGATTACATAAAAACTCAGTCCACAATATACAATATAGATGAATAATGTTAGAGAAAGAGGAATCATACATTTTTTATATGATATGGTTAACAATGTGTCATGAAATCCTTAAATTATCCTTTTAAGGATACTCATTAAATACAAAATTTACATACTAATCCAAGTACTGACTAAAGAATAAAATGGTATTCCATTAATTATATGGAGTGGAATGATACACATTTAACCCCATGTTTATTTAGGGGTTTATGATGAGTTTTTATTCTAGACAATGAAAGAAAATATCACCCCATGGAATGAAATATTTCATTATAGGGTATCCTTAGGAAACAATGTGATGTTATATATATACAAATTTATATAAGAAATTGTTTAGCATAATAAATATTATTTTTTTATGAGTGATTAAATTATTTAGGAGGATAATGGAAGAAACAATGAATTTAAGGATATTGAATATCATGATACAAAATATTTTGTATGGGAACAAATTCCATAAATCCCCATGTAATAAGATTTTCATGAAACACAAGTACATCAGAGGAGTGTTATATAGAAATAGGAAAAAATGAGTATTAGTCCTTTAATAATAGATTATAGTGACTAATTATTAGATTAAAATGTTGATTCCCTATCCTAAATGGAGGAATTATAGATTATTAAGGCTATAAAGATGAATGAATCCCTGAATTATGTGATGGATTCTATATATCAAAACAGTGTTTGAGTTGTGATCAGTGTGCTAATTGATGTAAATCCTATTGGGACTAAATTGGTGTTCAGGAAAAAACAATACATGAAAGGTAAATTAATTACCTATAAATTTGTTATAGTGTCTAATGGTTTTAGAAAATGTAAACGGATTGACAGTGATGAAACCTTTTCAATATATTCCATGTTAAAATCATTATGAATTTTTATTGTCTAATAATCTTACCATGACTATGAGATTTGGAAAATGAATGTGAAAAAAATTCAAATATACGATACATTAAGAAAATGATAACATGCCACTACCAGAAGGGTTTGTGACTCTATGTGTAATGTCATACAACTTCCAAACCTATTATATAAATACTATTTAGTGTATAATGTGATTCGATGGAATCTAGAAGATGTTTTGTATAGTTAGAGATACAGTAGAACAACTTCTAACATTTTACATTGAAAAATGGTAATTTAATACATACTCTTATGATTTGTGCCTCTAATAGAGAGTGGTTTTTTCTTATATATGATTTAGGTGAAGAGAAAAAATTTATTACGTGGTAATAATATACATTACTACATTGGTTTTTTCCTTCTTGATGCTCTATGTTTTTTGGATGAAAAATAAATTTATGGACTAAATGAGGTTTTATGATATATCTTATATGGGATAATATAATTTATGGTTTAACCTGCTATATTATAGTGTAAAAGTGGCGAGATAACAATTGTCTATAAGCCCTGTTCAGCTCAAATTTTATTCATTCATTCATTTTATTCCCTCGTGTAGGGGTGAACTCTATCACCTATATGATATATTATAACCCCCTTACTCTTGTTTGATTCATGGGCTTCGAGGATTGAGATTTTGTGAACATTGGTAAGATAGTATATCAACAATATTTTTTTATTTCCATCATTTTTGTGGTATTCCACTATAGTGATTTTTTATTTATATGGGGTTTTTCAAGGAAATATTTTTTGAAACACTATAATCCTTATGGTGTGCAATAAGACATGTAATCTTATTTAAGATAGAGGACCCTCACTCTCTATAATTATACAATCAATGTGCGGGGATTGGTTGATTTTCTTATACAATTTGTTGTATTTTAAGGCTTAGAATACGAATATAAGTGTCACGACCTGTCCTCGGGGCCCGTGCCGTGACTACCCCAAGCCCGCCTTCCATAGGCCAGGGGCTGGCGACTAGCACCAAGGCGTAAAACCCAACAAAAAGGGAAGGCATTGCCTTTGAAAAATAAACAAGCACCACAGAGTAAGAAAGCGGAAAAGTAAACACTGAGTAAAAACTGTACAGGCTGTGCTGAAAATAAAAGGGGCCGAAAATAGAAGCTCAACTGTAATGTACAACTGAAAGGAAAAACAGTAATTGAAAAGAAAAGCCGCAGCGTCGGGCCATCCTCTGGAAGTCCCACCTGAAGGGTGGGTACAAATAGCCTCCACAGCTCCTCGGTCCAACTGTCCGCTCAGAGTGTGTCCCGCCCAGTGGTCCACCTCCAGGTACCGTTCTGCTCCGCACGCCTCCACCTCGATCAGCGATGTCCGTCGTCTGCAACCAATACAATGAAGTGCGGGCATAGCCCGTGCAGGGGTGAGTATAAGCTACTCAGTAGGGACCCCGAGACCCCCGATGGTCTCCCGAAATCCACAAAGGATAATCCACAAAGGAAATATACAATCACGAAGTAACATCTGACACTACTTAGGTATATGCCCATACATATACCTAAGTGATCAATTCCTGTTCGGCTCCAACGTCCGAGCCCAAGCACAACCCAGTCCACACAGGAAAGAAAAACGTATACCCACACAGGACAGCACAACACAATCCACAAAGGAGAGTAAACAGTAAATCCACATAGGATAACTCAACACAATCCACAAAGGAGAGTAAACAGTAAATCCACACAGGATAGCTCAACACAATCCACAAAGGAGAGTAACTCAAGATTTAGCTCACACATGTATACTTTTCGGATGATGATAAAGATGATCTCTGATCCATCTATGTTGTCGGACCCACAAAGGATCGATAGGTAACTAACCCCCGCAAAGACCCACACAGGATCGGGCCCACACAGGACCTGTAGGCGCTGGCTCACACAGAACCGCTAAGCACTGACCCACACAGGATCGGACCCACACAGGATCGGGCCCACACAGAACCTGTAGCACTGATCCACATAGGATTGCTGAGTGCTGTAGTCGTCGCAGTCCACTGAGGATCTCTGCACAGTCGTCGTCACAGTCCACTGAGAATCTCTGCACGGTCGTCGCCGCAGTCCACTGAGGATCTCTGCACGGTCCTCGCTGTCGAAGTAGCAGTCGCAGCCAGCTCTAGGGTTCCCGCACACAGCAAGCTCGTTCAAGAGGGTCCGCTCCACGAGCCGAGAGGCCGATACATCAACTATCACAAAGTCCGATTTTGATGTATCCAAAAGTTCTGTATCGTCAACAGGAACTCAACGTTGCAGACGGCGCGTCGATCGGACGCCCGGTCTGAGAGTTATTGGCTTTTTCGTCACAGGGACCTGTTTGGTTTTTAAGGCAAAACCAACCCGACCGTACTCCACCTGCGTCCAAACCTCGGGCGGAGTATGCCAAAAGATCCGTCTCACTTAGAGGAATTCAACGAAGCTGACGGCACGTCAAATAGACGTCCATAACTCAAGATATTAGCGTTTCTGCTCCGAGGGCCCGGTTGGTTTCGTGTACGAACCAACCCGGCCGAACTCAAAGTATTCCGAAACCTTATGTACCATATACTGAAACGACCGTCTCGATCCAAGGATCGCGTTTCCGCTGACGAAAAGTTGTTTGGAGGCCCATAGCTCATGTTACGGACATTTGAACGAAAATCGTCCGAAGACGGGGGGTCAGGGCCCGGGCCGACCCGGGCCGACCCCCCCCCCCCCCCTGGGTCGGCCGAACCGGGTCAACCCGGTCCGGCCCGGCCAGGGCGCGGCCCGGCCTGTCGGTCCGGCCTGGCTCGGCCAGCCCGGCTCGGCTCGGCCGAGCGGCGCGGGGGGGGGGGGGGGGGGAGCCGCCACCCCGGCGTGACACCCTCGCGGCACCCGCGGGGTGTCTCCCTGGATAGCCGAGCGACGCGGGGGGGAGCCGCCGCCCCCACGTGACAACCCTGCGGCACCCGCAGGGTGTCTCTCGGAGAACCGGACACGGCTTCAGCTGCGTCCCACGCGTGCCGGACCCGCGCGGCCGCATGTCTGTGAGCGCCGCCGCCGCGGCTTAGCTACGGCGGCCCTGTCCGGTGGCGCGCCGGGGTGCCACCGCTCCCGGCTGTCGGCGCCGCCGCGCCGGCAACCCGCGCTGCTGGCGGCTTCCGCGGGCCACCAGAGTCGCTCCGGTGGTCCGATTCTGTTCCCGTCTATGATGATGCTCCTCCCGGGACTCATTCTTCACTGTGGGATCATCAAACATACGTTGCGGCACGTTCCGTCGTCGCCCACCAATTCCGCATAACAACGAAGAACGGCGGAGGGTCGTCGGGCCGTGTTCGTTTGGCCCGCCCCCTCCGCGTTAGAGATAAACATCGGGAGGAATAATATCAACACATGAATTCTAAAATTTTAAGGAAATCAAAATTGTTCTTATGTCCGAGTTCTTTACTTTTAAAAATGAATGATCACGGGGAAAACGAAAAGTTCAAAACAACCCCTACCTCGTTGGTCGTCATCGTATGCACGTCCTTCGTGAAATTTCTCGTCGCGGAAGGTGGAGGTCGTCGCGTCGTCGCGGAATGGTGTCACGTCGTCACGGAACATGGCGTTGAGTCGGTGAACTCAATGGGCCATGAAACAACAGATTTAATTTAATTAAATCATTAAATCCGTGTTTTGGTAAAAAAACCACAAAGGAGATTAAAAAGAAAATCTGAGACTCTTACCTCAAGCAGCTGATTGAAGATCTGTTGCGGAGGAAGAGACGTCGTAGAAGAACATTGCAGGAAGGGAACTTCGGCATCGCGGAACACGGTGTCGCGTCGTCGATTTCTGGGTTCGGCGTCCTTCGTCGGAGGCCGGCGTTCTGCGCGTTCTTCACATTCTTCGTGAAGAAGGATAAAGGCACGAGGACTCTTTCAAACCTCTCAACCAGTAATCGTCCAAAAATATTGGTTGGTGTTATTTTATTATTACGCCAACAAATGAAAAAAGGTAAGTAAAAACCCATCAATTCGTTGAATTAATTCAACGAAAAAAACAACTCATTTAATTTACGAAATAAACCGCCCAATTAAATGGTCTGTTAATAATTTAAGAAAACATGTCAGTTGACTTTCATAATGACGGGTTTTTGCGGGTGCGTTACATAGCGGAATGAAACGGCAGGGCTCATGCGGGCCCCAACTCAAAAATATCCTACCAAGAGGGTAGGATATTTCTGGATAGTATCCTATCCGGGTCAACTCAGTTTAAGCCGCTTGTATGTGGCTTTAAGTGGCTTCCATGTGGCTTAAGTGAAATAAAATAAAGTTGTCATAGAATTATTTTATTTCTTAACTTTAAGCCCGAAAATTACAAAACCACACCCGAGCAAACGCAACTCCGGATGAGGTGTTTCTAAGTGAATACCGGCGCTACGATTTCATCGGTTCCCTCAGAATTCGATTCCGGGCACCGGTTCAAATGTTAGAAAAACCCGCTCGTCCGTTCACTGAACGTACCCGAGCCAAACATCGGAAAATGATTCCGGGTACACCGGGCCTCGGAATTAGGTGCCGTCAGAAACTGCACTCTTGTCAAATTCCAAAGAAAACTAAGAAAAAAAATTTACTTGAAATTTACGGGTCTTTACATTACTCCCACCTCAGGGCTTTACGTCCCCGTAAAGATACATAAAAACTAGGGAAACAAATGTGGTTACTGAGCATGAATCTGAGCCTCCCACTCCCATGTGCTCTCTTAGAGGTTTTCGTGCTGCCATATGATGCGCACAAGAGGAATCGATCGCCGACGTAGGACCCTCTCCCGTCGATCCTCTATCTCCACCGGGACCTCCGCAAAAGTCGCCCCATCATCCACGTCTAGCTCCCCATGGTCAATGATGTGCGTCGGGTCATGCACGTATCTCCTCAGCTGAGATACGTGGAAGACGTCTTGCACCCGGTGCAACTAAGGGGGTAGAGCCGGGCTATAATCCACCTCGCCAATCCTGCTGAGGACCTGGAATGGTCCGATGAAGCGTGGAGACAACTTGACGCCTCGGCCAAATCTCCGTAAACCACGTCGAGGTGAGACCCGCAAGAAGACAGGGTCGCCATCCTCGAACTCTAGTGGTCTCCGCCTCTTGTCAGCATATGAATTCTGCCGGCTCTGAGTAGTCCTCATCCACTCCTGGATGACTTGGACCTTCTCTATCGTGGCCCGGACCATCTCTGGTCCCACGAGTGCTGACTCCCCATGGTCTGTCCAGCACAAAGGAGATCTGCAAGGCCTGCCGTAAAACGCCTCGTAGGGTGCCATCCTGATGGTGGAGTAGTAGTTGTTGTTGTACATGAACTCCTCCAAGGGTAGGTGGTCCTCCCAGCTATGACGAAAGTCAAGGAAACATGTGCGGAGCATGTCCTCGAGAGTCTGAATGGTCCTCTCTGTCTGACCATCCGTCTGAGGGTGAAAGGAGATGCTCAGACGTAACCGCGTCCCGAACGCCTCCTGCAACCCCTTCCAATGCCGGTAAGTAAAATGAGTGTCCCGATCGGAGACAACAGTCGATGGCACACCGTGAAGTCGTACAATCTCCTGAACGTAGATACGTCACAAGCTCTCCACTGAGCCCTGCTCTCGGATGGGTAAGAAGTGTGCCGACATGGTGAGTCGGTCAACAATCACCCAAATGGAGTCGTGACCTCGGGAAGTGCATGGAATTCCAGTCACGAAGTCCATAGATATCCCGTCCCACTTCCACTTCGGGACCTCCAAGGGCTGTACCGAGCATGTTGGTACCTGATTAACTGCCTTCACCTACTGGCAGGACTGTGAAACAAACTCTGCCACAACCTTCTTCATGCCCGGCCACCAGTGCTGTCGTCTGAGATCCTGGTACATCTTTGCCACGCCAGGATGTACCACCAAAGGAGAAGTATGATACTCTCTCAGCACCTCCTCTCGTAAAGCGACTGGTACCAAGGTATGTCCTCTGAAACGGACGTCATGCTCTACTCCAAGGGAGAAACCATCAGGTGCCTGTCCCTAGGATATCTGTACACACCGTGTCTCACAGTCAGCGTCCCCACGCTGTGCCTCTCTGACCTGCTGTAGATGTAGAGGAGAGACGGTGAGAGACTGAAGGAAGGCTGCTCGGTCTCTATCCACGAAGGATATCTGCCAAGAGGCTAGCTTCTCTGTCGCCTCCTCATGTAACTGGATGCTCGTCCTCCTACTGAGGGCATCTTCTACAATGTTCCCCTTCCCAAGAGTATAGACTATCTCAAAGTCATATTCCTGGAGGAACTCGAGCCATCTCCGCAATCTCAGGTTCAGGTCCTTCTAAGATAAGATGTACCTGAGACTCTGGTGGTCAGAAAAGACTATAAAGCGCTCGCCCATCAGATAGTGCCTCCATGTGTTCAGAGCGAAGACCACTACTGCTAACTCCAGGTCATGGGTAGCGTAGTTCTGCTCATGTGGACTCAACTAACATGATACGTAGGCGATCACTGCCCGCTCCTACATCAGGACACATCCGAGTCTGGTCCCTGATGCATCACAGTAGACTTCGTATCCAACTCCCTCCTCAGGCAACCTCAAGATAGGTGCGCTGGTCAATCTCTGCCTCAGCTCCTAGAAGCTCTTCTAACATCTGTCTGACCACACGAAGGGTTTCCCCTTCTTCATCAACGCTGAGAGTAGCACCGCAACTCTGGAAAAGTCCGCCAAGAATATCTGATAGTATCCGGCTAGACCCAAGAAACTCTGCACCTCCATCACGCTCTTGGGTGGCTCCCAAGCAAGCATTGCCTCAATCTTCACGGGATCCACTGCAACTCCCACCTAAGAAATGACGTGCCCCATGAAGTGGACCTCTCGTAACCAGAACTGGCACTTCGAGAGCTTGTCGTAAAGATGGTGCTCTCAGAGTGTGTCTAGTACAACCCGCAAGTGGTAGGCGTGCTCCTCCTCCATGGCCAAGTACACCAAAATGACGTCGATGAAGAGCACGACAAATCGATCGAGGTATGGCTGGAAGATCCTGTTCATGAGGCTCATGAACACTACTAGAGCATTGGTTACACCGAAAGGCATAACCAAGAACTCATAGTTGCCATACCGACACCTGAAGGCCGTCTTCTGCACATCCTCGTCTCGAACTCTGAGCTGATGATAGCCTGACCTGAGGTCTATCTTCGAGAACCACCATGCTCCCTTGAGCTGGTCGAAGAGATCATCAATCCTGGGTAGTAGATACTTGTTCCTCACTGTCACCTGGTTCAGGAAACGATAATCGACACACAGTCGCAAGCTCCCGTCCGCCTTCTTGGCAAACAATATCGGCGAAGCCCAGGGTGAAACACTAGGTCAGATGAATCCCTTGCCCTGCAAGTCCTCCAGCTGTACCTGTAGCTCTCGACGCTCGGAGGGTGCCATCCGATATGCTGGAGTGGATATCGGGGTTGTCCCGGGGTACAAGTCAATGTTAAAGTCTACCTCTCTGTGAGGAGGTAGCCCTGGAACGTTGTCGGGGAAGACGTCTGCATACTGATCCACCACTACAGGAAAACTATGACCATGCACGTCAACTGCTCCAAGGATGAGGCTAGCCAACTGATGAGTGATGGGTTGTCCTCCCTCTGCATGAGTCCATCCTGTGGCGCGAAGGCTCCCTTCTCGCCGGGGAAGGTGAACCTGCTCCCATCGGTGTGCACACATCGCACCTTGCACCTAAAGCATTAAATTTGTGCATGGACCGTAGATAACCAATCCATTCCCAAGATGACGTCGTAAGGCCTCGATGCTGCTACAAGAAGATCCCAGCCGAAGATCTCGCCTCCTAGAGCAAGCTCACACTGCTGGAACCAGTGCGTAATCGTCGAGTCTGCTCCCGTAGGAGTCTCTAGCCGTAAGGATCGAGCCAACGACTCTGTCGGAATCTCCGAGATCCGAACATGGGCAGTGGATATGAAAGAGTAACTCTCTCCTGTGTCTATAAGAACTGCAGAAAGGGTGGAATAGACACAGATCATACCTCGAATCATCTCTGGTGCGTCGTGGTCGTAGGCTTACGCTGCCTGGAGTTGTGCCTGTCTCTGCCCGCCAGCTCCCTGTGGTCGGGGCAGACCTCCTGGTGGTGGTGGTGGCAGAGCCTCAAAGCGTTTCCCACCACCTGTTGCTCGGCCAGCTCCCCTGCCTCGTCCGCCTCCTCCCTACGGACCACCACGGTCGACCATCTGCCACTGCCTAGGTGGCTCCTCCACTGTCTGCTGCTCCTCGGTACGGCGGGTCAGGTAGTCACGAGCCATGTTGCCCTGCCCGCCGCACGAGTAGCACTGCCTGCCTCTCGGAAGGTTGGCTCCGCGCTGTGTGCCCCGCACTGCTGAGCCAGTGTCTCGAGGTCGTCTGCCGGAAGGTCTAGTCTGCCTGGAACCCTGAGTCATCCGTCGGCTACCAGCTGCTGAATACTCTGCTACCTTCCGCCCTGCGGTAGGTCTCGCTGTGGACTCAGCCAGAAATCTCTCGATCAGAAGGGCTATCTTTAGCACTCCTTCCTGGGTCGGGATGCTGAGGGAGTTCAGTGATGCCCTGATCTCGTGTCTCAATCCCTGCTCGAAGGTTCGGGCTCGGAAGAAGGGGTCCCGTACCATGTCTGTCGAGTAGCGAGAAAGATCGGTGAACATCGCCGCGTACTGGACGACCGTCAAGCTGCCCTGCCACAGCTGAAAATGCTCCTGAATGTGCACCGCACGGAGGGTGGCCGGGACGAACTCTGAGCGGAAGAGGCTCTCGATGTCCGTCCAGATGAGGGAGGCCTTAATGTGTACTTGGAGCATCAAGATCCACCATCATCCTGCTGCTGCGTGCAGTAGGCTCGCCACGAGGATCACCATGAGGTCAGCTGGTGTCCTCACTAGCCTAAAAACTCGGACGACTGCCTCCAGCCAGTCCTCGGCTGCCTGGGGGTCCGTCTCCCCATGGAACCTGGGTGGTTGCTGGCACTAGAACCCGTGCAGAGCTCCGATGCGTCGTGCATCATCAGCAATCGGCGCTGGAAGCATCAGGGGCTCGGCGGGTAAATGTATTGCTGGTGCCTCTGCTGTCAACGAGCCCTGTACCGAGGCCTCGTCGTTCAGCGGGCTGTCGTCACGCTCTACTCTCGGAACCCTAGCTGGAAGTCGTCATGGGGCCATCCTGAAAAAGGAAACAAGTGCGCCATGGTCAGAACAGTATACCTGGTGAGCTGACACAAGTAATCACAACGAAAACTTGAAACACACATGCAATCAATGTTTTCGTGCATTAAGTCGGAAATCAGAAGTCAGGGTCCTGGTGTACGGATACGTCGACCGCCGCACCAACACTGGACTCTCTGGACTAATAACCACACCCAATACACTAAACACTATTGCTTCACATAAAATAAAGATCAGAGTCTGCGGTAGAACCGACCCCTTTGATAACAATTTGTCATGACCTGTCCTCGGGGCCCGTGCCGTGACTACCCCAAGCCCGCCTTCCATAGGCCAGGGGCTGGCGACTAGCACCACGGCATAAAACCCAACAAAAAGGGAAGTCATTGCCTTTGAAATGTAAACAAACACCACATAGTAAGCAAGCGGAAAAGTAAACACTGTGTAAAAACTGTACAGACTGTGCTGAAAGTAAAAGAGGCAGGAAATACAATATCAACTGTAAAGTACAACTGAAAGGAAAAACATCAACTGAAAAAAAGCCACAGCGTCGGGCCATCCTCTGTAAGTCCAACCTGAAGGGTGGGTACAGATAGCCTCCACAACTCCTCGGTCCAACCGTCCGCTCCGAGTGCATCTCGCCCAGTGGTCCACCTTCATGTACCGTTCTGCTCCGCACGCCTCCACCACGATCAACACTGTCCGTCGTCTGCAACCAACACAACGAAGTGCGGGCATAGCCCGTGCATGGGTGAGTATAAGCTACTCAGTAGGGACCCCGAGTCCCCCGAAGTTCTCCCTAAATCCACAAAGGATAATCCACAAAGGAAAGATACAATCATGAAGTATCATCTGACACTGCTTAGGTATATTCCCATACATATACCTAAGTCATCAATTCCCGTTCGGCTCAACGTCCGAGCCCATGCACAACCCCGTCCACACAGGAAAGAAAAACTTATACCCACACAGGATAGCACAACACAATCCACAATGGAGAGTAAACAGTAAATCCACACAGGATAGCTCAACACAATCCACAAAGGAGAGTAAACAATAAATCCACATAGGATAGCTCAACACAATCCACAAAGGAGAGTAACTCGAGATTCAGCTCACACAGGTATACTTCTTCAGATGACGATAAAGATGATCACTGATCCATCTAAGTCGTCGGACCCACAAAGGATCGATAGGTAACTAACCCCCGCAAAGACCCACACAGGATCGGGCCCACACAAGACCTATAGGCACTGGATCACACAGGACCGCTGAGCATTGACCCACACAGGATCGGACCCACACAGGATCAGGCCCACACAGGACCTGTAGCACTAATCCATGTAGGATCGCTGAGTGTTGTAGTCGTCGCAGTCCACTGAGGATCTCTACACAGCCGTCGTCGCAGTCCACTGAGGATCTCTGCACGGTCGTCGCCGCAGTCCACTGAGGATCTCTGCACGGTCGTCGTTGTCGAAGTAGCAGTCGCAGCCTGCTCTAGGGTTCCCGCACACAGCAAGCTCGTTCGGGAGGGTCCGCTCCACGAGCCGAGAGGCTGATACATCAACTGTCACAAAGTCCGAGGTTGATGCATCCAAAAGTTCCATATCTTCAACAGGAACTCATCGTTGCAGACGACGCATCGATCAGACGCCCGGTCTGAGAGTTATTGGCTTTTTCGTCCCAGGGGCCTGGTTGGTTTTGAAGGCAAAACCAACCCGACCATACTCCACCTGCATCCAAACCTCGGGCGGAGTATGCCAAAAGATCCGTCTCACTTATAGGAATTCAAAGAAGCTGAAGACACGTCAATCGGACGTCCGTAGCTCAAGATATGAGTGTTTCCGCTCCGAGGGCCCGGTTGGTTTCGTGTACGAACCAACCCGGCCGAACTCAAAGTATTCTGAAACCTTGAGTGTGATATACAAAAACGACCGTCTCGATCCAAGGATCATGTTGCCACTAACGACGAGTCGTTTGGAAGCCCCTAGCTCATGTTACGGGCATTTGAACGAAAACTGTCCGAAGACGGGGGGTCCGGGCTCGGGCCGACCCGGCCCGACCCCCCCTGCGTCTGCCGAACCAGGTCAACCCGGTCCGACCCAGTAGGACCCGGTCCGGCCCGGCTGGTCGGTCCGGCCTGGCTCAGCCAGCCTAGCTCGGCTCGGCCGAGCGGCGCGGGGGGGAGCCGGCACCCCCGTGTGACACCCCCGCGACACCCGTGGGGTGTCTCCCTGGACAGCCGAGCGACGCAGGGGGGGGGAGCCACCGCCCCCACGGGACAACCCCGCGGCACCCGTGGGGTGTCGCTCAGACAACCGGACGCGGATCAGCCGCGTCCTGCGCGCGCAGGACCCGCGCGGTCGTGGGTCCGCGAGCGCCGCCGCCGCGCCGGCGACCCACGCCGCCGGTGGCTTCTGTGGTCCACCGGAGTCGCTCCGGTGGTCCGATTCTGTTCCCGTCTGTGCCGCTACTCCTCCCGGGACCCGTTCTTCACTGCGGCGTCATCAAACTTCGGTTGTGGAACGTTCCTTCATCGCCCGCCAAATGCGCATTACAACGAAGAACGACAGAGGGTCGTCGGGCCGTGTTCGTTTGGCCCGAACCCTCCGCGTTAGAGATAAACATCGAGAGGAATAATATCAACACATGAATTCAACAATTTTAAGGAAATCAAAATTTTTCTTTTGTCCGGGTTCTTTACATTTAAAAAGGAATGATCACAGGGAAAAGGAAAAGTTCACAACAACACCTACCTCGTTGGTCATCGTCGTACGCATGTCCTTCGTGGAATTGCTCGTCGCGGAAGGTGGAGATCGTCGCGTCGTCGCGGAAGGGCATCGCATCGTCGTGGATGGGCGTCGCGTCGTCGCGGAACACGGCGTTGAGTCTGCGAACTCAACCGACCATGAAACAACATATTTAATTTAATTAAATCAATAAATTTGTGTTTTGGTAAAAAAACCCACAAATGAGATTAAAAAGAAAATCCGAGACTCTTACCTCAAGTAGCTGATCGATGATCCGTTGCGGAGGAAGATACGTCGCAGAAGAACGTTGCAGGAAGGGAACGTCGGTGTCGTGGAACACGGCGTCACGTTGTCGATTTCTGGGTTCGGCGTCCTTCGTCGGAGGTCGTCGTTCTTCGCGTTCTTCGCGTTCTTCGCGAAGAAGGATAAAGGCATGAGGACTCTGTCAAACCTCTCAACCAGTAATCCTCCAAAAAGATTGGTTGGTCTTATTTTATTCTTATGCCAACAAACGAAAAAAGGTAAGTAACGACCCAACAATTCGTTGAATTAATTCAATGAAAGAAATAGCTCATTTAATTTACGAAATAAACCGTCCAATTAAATGTTCTGTTAAGAATTTAAGAAAACGCGTCAGTTGACTTTCATAAGGACGGGTTTTTGCGGGTGCGTTACTTAGCGGAAAGAAACGGCGGGGCTCGTGCGGTCCCCAACTCACAAATATCCTACCAAGAGGGTAGGATATTTCTGGATAGTACCATATCCAGTTCAACTCAGTTTAAGCCGCTTTTAATTGGCTTCAAGTGGATTCAAGTGGCTTAAGTGAATTAAAATAAAGTTGTCGTAAAATTATTTTATTTCTTAACTTTAAGCCTGAAAATTAAAAACCGCACCCGAGCAAACGCATCCCCGGAAGAGGCGTTTCTAAGAGAATACCGGCGCTGCGATTTCATCGGTGCCCTCGAAATTCGATTCTGGGCACCGGTTCAAAATTTAGAAAAACTCGCTCGTCCGTTCACTGAACGTACCCGAGCCAAACTTCGGAAAATGATTCCGGCCATACCGGGCCTCGGAATCAGGTGCTGTCAGAAACTGCGCTCTTGTAAAACTCCAAAGAAATTTAAGAAAAAAAATTTCCTTGAAATTTTAGGGTCTTTACAATAATAACTAGAATCATTGAAATTAATTAGTATAGACATATATCACCTGATTTTATTTTATGATACATGTTATTGATTAATGTTTTCTTGATTTTCTCCAATAATGTAAATAATGGATAATGGAATCCTTTATCAGATTAGAATTGATTTAATTTTATTACACTTATTGTGTTTTTAATTGATTGGTCCATGTATAAAAAATATTTAGAACATATATTTTGATAATAACTATATTTCTACTAGAAACGTTGTTTTTTTTATAATACTCATGATAAATGAGTACCTAATGTCATAATTCACCTAAATGTATTATGGATTTCAGAATGTTTTGTTCTTTTGTGGGTATTAATTATCTTGTTTCCATATATTGGTTAATATATTTTGAGGTGGTGGTGCTCACCGACTATTATGTTTGATATTTTGGGTCTATAATGAAGTGGTTTGTTGGAATGGATGTGTTGTGGGAAGTTGTGATATGATGACATTGTGTGGTTTTTTTGTTCCATATGGGGGTGTTGTGCAATGAGGTTTGGTTGTGACATAATGTTTTTTAGTTAAATTCGATGTTTCATTGTGATGTGATGGAGATTCTATGGTTCAATCATTGATGATGGTGGAAGTGAGGTGTTATGGTGATGGTTGGGTGATATGGAATAATTAGGGTGTGGAATGGTTGTGGTCATTTATTGGATATCCATCAAATATGTTCTGTTTATGAACGAATAAGTGTGAAATTTGAACTTATGAATTATGTGTATTATTAAATTAATGATGCGTATCTTGATTAAATAATAATGTGGTGGAAATTGAAAATGAATCAGGGAAATTTTGTGTGTCATGTGTGGTGATTGTGTGGTATTGTATATAGTGGTGGTTGTGGTTGTGGTTGTGATGGTTGTTGTGCGGTATGTGGTATGTTGATGTTGATGTATATTGAAAATGTTTATTTTATGGTAACCCATATGATGTATATTGTGGGATATTTGAATCTCATGTATTTTATGTTATTTCAATATGCACCCCAAATCAGATGGATAAACCTACCAATGGTAAGATACTTCAGAGTTCTGAGGGTTTTCATAGACATCAATGATAATAGTGATATAGAGGGATTGATACACATATTCCTTATTTTTTCTTCACCAGTAGTGATGATACTTTTTGGTTCTAGATAATACACTACAGTGATGGCACAATTGCTTTTAAAAAAGATGTGATGTGATGAGACTATGATGAGATGTGATATATAGTGGGGTTCATTCATGGTAGTTGTAGGGAATGAGGTTAGTTTTCTTCAAATTTAGGATATGGTACTTATTTTGTAATATTATGAGATTTGATGTGACGTCCCAAGTGTATGATGTCAAGATTTGGTGTATTGATACATGATGTTAGCAATTGATAGTAGACATTTCATGGGGGGGTTTGTTAGGGATGCATCATGACCCTTGTCAGAAATAGATAATGTGTCTTCGAGTGAGATGTCATGTAACATGGATGATATGTAATGTGTATGAATGGTATGTGATCATAATATATACAACGTTGGTGGGTGAGAGAAGAAAATTTATGTGCATGCGGAAGTGTCGAACTGTGATTTTCATTGATCTCAATGAAATATTACAATATTGGAAGAATGATTTTGCGAGAGGGAAATTTGAAGAATGGTTTAGAAATTTAACCTATTTATATTATAGTTGGCTCCATTATTATTTATTTGTTTAATTGTCACTCTCTTTTAAAAATAGTACATAAGAATTTAGGAATGGTCCTATTGAGAAAACTTTTAGGATCAACATATCTATATAAATTATATTTAGGTTTCATGGAGGTCATTGGTAATTGATATGGTGATTGCTAGCTTGGGATTAGAATAGCTAATAATTCAATGTGATAGGACTCATCTTTTGTTATTTTTGATAATTTATTAATAATTATTATCTGTATTTATCCATTAAGGTACAGTTTTTCATTTAGAATTACATTATATACTTGAATTGATTTGTTTTTGTTTATCCAATATCCAAATATTTCTTTACTTATTGTGGGGAATGCTTCTCATATGTGATATTTTATAACCATAGTAATTTTCACCAAAATGGGATATATTAGAAGGTGGGACTTGGGGGGGGGGTTCATTTTCTCTTCTCATTCATTACAATATCTTCATAGGGAGGGGGTAATGACAAAGTGGAATCCTATTTTTTTAGAAATAATTTTGTGGTTAGAGTTAGTCAAAGTGATTATTTCATCGGTTGGTAGGGAAACTGTTCCAGTTGATCTTTGTGCATGACATAAGCCATGAAGATTGGCTAATACATGAGGATTTAGGATGCCCCATGATCTAGTGCAAGATCATTGAGCTTATTGAGATTCCAAGTAATGTGGATCTATCTGATAGGTAGAGATCTAGTAGAAGTACTTGCATCATGATTGATTATTTTCTTGATTTAATTGTGTTATTGTGGAAATTATAATAAAATAACATTGTAATTTTGTTTAAATTTATGGTTACCATTCATAGTAAATTCTCCTTGAAATTCAATAATGGCTCTTGGTTTTCCTAAATGACTGATTCCAAAAGATGATCTACAGCATGCCAATGTAATTGCTTGTTAAGGGAATGATATTATGGTGGATGAAAATGCATGGGAGATGGTGTTGTGTTCTTTTCTATATTATATTTGGGGAAAATATTATGGGAGTTTCTCATACAAAGATACATAGTTCTTTTTGGTCTATCATGGGATTTAATTTAGTTAAACATGAGCATGATAGGAGTTATGGGAGTCTTTGTGAGTTTATTAATCAAGGGGAGTTGCACGTTTGTGGTGGTTGATGTATCTAGGTGAATATATAGATGAAAAACATGTTGTTACTAGACTATTATAAGGATTTATGGTCAGAATTCCTAACATAGAAAGTGAATGATGCAAGGAGGTAGAATTTACTCTCCATTCAATAGGGGAGTTGGAGAATGTGATATCCTGGTAGCATATTCAATGATCTCCTATAAAATACTCATGATTTTTTCCTAGATGTGGAATCTAGAGCCTAGATTCTAGATGAGGATTTGTGAAAATTTATTAGTTACATGGTCAAATTGTTCCTATAACATATGTAACTAGAGGTTTAGAAAAAGTTATAGGATAACAAGTATATAACTTCTTTGTTAATTGATACATGAGAGGGTAGACAAACATGAATCTTGTGGGTTGTGTTTTGGGATGTGGGCTTTATATTTAGGTTTCTAGTTAGTTGTGAACTGATCATAAAATATTCATTTCTATTTTTGGAGAAGGATACAACCTATCTCATACAAAAGGATTGAAAATATATTTTATTTTTAAAGAGGATATGGGACCCACCACGATCTAGGACATACTACATTGGTATACTTGTATCATGTGGGTTTTCAAAAACATTCTGGAAACCATAATAGTTTCTTCTACGTTTATTTCAGTAGATAGCACTACTATTACATTTTTAGAATATGAGGCATGGAATTGACTACAGGGGGAACACTTTTGATTGTCCCCATATAGAGGAACCTTTGATTGACTGTGTTTTTAGAGGACACTATCAGAGAGACCTATGAGATATGCAAGGTGATATGAAGGTGTTATAGGTAGAATCACCAATAGAGATGGGTTTTTATCATGGAAGGATTGGATTATCATCTACCATTCTATGCTTTTTGTTTGATTCATGAGACTTTTAAATCCTTTGTTGTTCCCACATTAGTATGTTCTTTTATAAATGACATGGATAGGAAGATACTATTCACGGTGTTATCCTTTGTGATGGAGGTTGTCATTGTGTTTTTGATGTATTTAGTGGATGTTAATTGGTGATAGGGAAACACCAGTCAGTGAGGTACTTTATGTTGTCACAAATAAAATCATATGATTTTTTTAATGTATGGATTTTTTAGATACCATGTGTATAGTAATCATATACATCCAGATTATAGTTTCATTTTATTATGTGCAGGGTCAGCGAGTGGTGTCTGTTGGTAAGAAAGGTTATCATATGGGATGTAGGGAAGTGGTTCCCATTTTGTAAATGTTAGAGCATATGTCAGTGAAATGATAGGATGGGGATGTTCTTAGGTTTTTATAGGAATTATTATATGATTTATTTGATAAGTTTGTGCCCCTTAATCCTCATCTAGGTATCATTTGATGACATAATTTTAAATGGGTCCATTTTTTATTTTGTTTCATCCCTATTGAATAGTAAAAACAACATTGTGTGATTATATGTTTTAGGGTTATGTTATGATGTTGAGGGGACTCATTTGATCCATTTCTAAACTAAGGTGTTCAAAAGTCTTGTTCTTCATGAATCTGGATGGTAGTTTGATGTTTTGTATGAAATATCCGAGATTCAATCTTGTAATGGAAATGAATTATTATCCCTTCAAAGGAAATATAATCGGTTTGACTAGTTTATTTTATGTACCGTTGTGATAATGTATCTCCACGAGATTTAATAGTATGTTTTTTCTTTAAAGTAATTCAATATCTTGTGTTGCATGCAACAACGATTTCGAGCGTACCGTGACATACTAAACTAGCCATTCAAAAGGGGTTATGAATAGTATTAATAGAATTTTGAATTTTATATACCCCATATTATTTTAGAATCCATATTATGTTTTTCTTAGACATAATATAAAAACAAATTCATTTTTTATGTTGAAATAAGTATTGTAAAAAAATGTATTTTTACCACCATTTAATGGAAAACCCTTTTTAAAACCAATATTTTACACTTTTCTATATTCATTTTAAGGAAATTAAATCATTCATTAGAATTAGTACAAAAAAGTTTATTCTGGACACATTTTTGGTACATTTATGATAACTTTCATATTTTGATGAATACTTAAAAATAAAAAATTTTAATTGAAAACAACATTTTCTATCAAAATAATTTATAGTGTTAAATTATGCATTTGAATGTCTTGGAAGCATAATTAGATTATATTTTTTTATTTACTACATTTTAGGTCATTATAAGTAATTTCACATTTAAATTTGACATAAACACATGTCAATATTTTGATAGTTTGTAATTAAAAAAATCGTTTATCAATTTTGAGAATAAGAATTAATTTTAAATTAATTAATGCAAATTCTATGTTTTATATTTTGTATAATAGAATTTATTTTTGAATTCCGAATATCAAAATTAGATTACTGTAATATTTTTAAATTTTTATGAAAACATTAATTTTTTATGAATAGTGAAAACCACTAGGCTGTTGTTTAAAACTGGTTTTTTATTTAAATAATTATATATTTTATTTTTAATGATTTTAAGTCAAAATAGATACATAATACCTACATATTTTCAATGTAATTCATTGGAATAATATTATAATAAGATTAGATTTATACAATTTTATTGAACATGTAGCCATCTTTTACCCACCTTCTAGGAGATTTTTGAAA
Source organism: Viscum album (assembly GCA_963277665.1). Taxonomy (NCBI): domain Eukaryota; kingdom Viridiplantae; phylum Streptophyta; class Magnoliopsida; order Santalales; family Viscaceae; genus Viscum; species Viscum album. The sequence continues at coordinate 857,035,955 of OY728152.1, read as the reverse complement.
ATTTGCCTAAAACACAATTTTACCATTTATCTGAGTAGAATTTTAAAACTCTGAGAGACATAGTTAACATTATTATGTAAAATTTGGTTCAATAAGATGAAAATAATTTTTTTTCAATAGTAACTTTTGACTTTTATTTACAATGGTTAAAAGTAAATATGGTAATTAAGGGTAAAAATGATATTATAAATACCGTAACATATGTCCTAATTATATTGGATATGTGTTATTCTATCAAAAACAATATTAGGAATAAATTACGATCCTATTGTTCCACTGGATTAGACTAGGACATTTATTAATATTTTATTTATAGATTAGTTAAAAGTGTTAAATTCTATGTTTAATAACTAATCCATTTTTAATATAAGGTTATATATAAGATAAATTAGACTAAAAATGTTCATTATAATGATAAAAATTTTCCAACATAATTGTATTATATTTTTTATTTATATAAATTTAATATATACATTTATTTATGACACAATGATTCTGCAGTAATTTCCTTATTAATGGATGATTAAAATAATTGATATTTTAAATATCTAAATAAATGTAATTTGAGACTTTTTATTAATTCCAATTATTTTCTAGGATAATATAACATTTTAGGGTTGAGTAAAACATTTTCTTTCTATGTAATCACAATGTTATGATTTTCGCAAAAATCAAATACTAAATAGTGTCAAAATTGATATAATTGTGTTTTTTTAAAACAAATACTTTATTATTAATTCATATATTATTTCTAATAATATATGGTCTGGACAAAGTACATAAATAAGGTTATATATAATAATAATTAACCACGTGGGGTTCTCTTGGATTTTGATGCGGATTTTATTAACCATATAATATAAAAATACATAGAGACATGGTAAAATGCCAAACTATTTAACTAAGAGATAAATATAAAAGATATTATTAATATGGTGACCTAAACCAATGAAAAACCTATTGGTTGAATGGTTTTTGACCTATACCCACCTTTTCATAGAAATAAATCATTTTGGATCCATTATTAAACGAAAATGATTTCATTATAAAATAATATTTCAAGTTTTTCCTAAAGTGCCCCTCACCCCTCTTATAAAAGGGCACTTCCCCTTCTATCAAAATCACACCTCCAACCACATTTTTTTTAGGAAAAACCAGCCCAAATATCCTCCCAACATTCCTCAATTCATCATAGAGGCCTTAATTTGGTCATAAGGCCAACCTATGGATCCCTTTTGATCAAATCCAAAGGAAGAACCTGAAGAAGAGGTACATATTTCATCACGTCTTCCATGTTCTTTTCATATTCAACATCCTATTTCATTGTAGTTTCCATTATAAAATAATAACTCAAATATCTTGTATATTCTATAATTTAATTATAATAATGGTACAATGATACTTATTATTCTATCCATCATATGAATGACAATGTCACCATACGCGCGTACGTACGGCTTATAGTCTCCACGTCGTGGTGCAGTTTATTATTCAAACACATCATTATTTGGATGTGTATAATAACGAGTTTAACTGATGTAAATAATAAATATAACATGTTAATGATTTTTTATATATTATATAGCATCCAATTATAATGATTTCACCATCAATATAATGATATTGTCACTCATGAGTACGTACTGATTATCGTCTCCCTGAACGTGATAGATTCATTCCCCATCATAAGAATTCATGAATAATTTTCATTTTAAGATAAAAAATAATAATTATGAACTTAATGTAATTCTGGATATGGATAAAATAAATCCTATACAAAACAAACATTTCTTATGTAACCGATGATATAAAGGAAAACAGGCCGGTTAACACACAAAACGATGATACTACTAAAATATTATTAACATAACAATAATTGGGAATCATATATGATATCATAATTATGTATATATTTATTTTATAATATAATAACAATTATTTCACTATTAAACAGAAGGTTAACATACCCTCAACCAAGAAAAAGTGTAAGGTTAGGGATTTCATATCTCACTTTTAATTCTGTGAGATTTCTATTGTCTCCCACTTATTTATTGCATGTGTTGTATTATGTACTACCATTTTGATAAATATTATCATGATTCACTTTATATTCATTGTATTATGTGATTAATTTGGGGGTTATTAACTTTTTTTCATACGACTCAATTGATTACAACAGGTTAAGGGTTTTCAACTCACTTCTTATTTTTCTGAGATACAAGCGATATTGCCACTATTTCCTTTTGTGTGGTGTATGTATTGTTAATGATTTTATTAGTTATGTAATATAATTTAATATATGGGTATTTACATATAATTTATATGATCATTCTTTTATGGGGTGTATGTTTTGTAAGTCACCAAATCGCAAGGGAATTTTTAATTTCGATTTCCACACATTCTGTTTTACATAAACTTCATTGATTACATTACTCCATGATTATGTGTGAAATCACTATTTATTTACTTATGTAGTAATTTACACTCCACTTTGTGTGAGTATTATTTTTATAAACATAATCACCATATTTATAAATTCTCAAGTAATTTATATAAACATTATAAGTGTAATTTTACCTCAATCTTTATTCATTGAGATAAACATCCAAGTCATTTGTGTTGATTTTACAAGAATATGAGTGAATGTACTCTGATTGATTGAACCAGAATATCAAATCATAATGAGTGTATTTATATTTTTCATACACAATTATTTCATTGATTTATCCTTAACGTAAAGATACAAACTTAATAATGGATTTCATCTCAACTTACATTCCATTGAGTCTTCTTCGTTATTATGTGCGAATTCACTTTTATTTGGTGTATATAATGTAATTTGACAAAGTATATCATGAATCCATTTATTCTCATGATATTGTAACGTTGTTAGTTCCTTAATTATTTTTATTCAAGCGTCTCTCATTTGGTTAGAAATCTAACTTAAATATCATATTAAATGTTTTAAAAATTTATTCTTCTAATTCATTATCATTAATGTCCACGTTATAAAAATGTATTTAAGGATTTATTAATATGGACATTAATGTTATAAAATTAAAATTTCTATTAAAAGAATCAAATTGGTATGGGACACATTGATTCAAAAATCTATCTTAAACAGCTATTTGATAAATAGTGATACTTTTATATATTTTCAAGAAAATGGTGGATATTTTTCTCAAATAGTTTTGAGGATTATTTTCATCTATGTCAATATCTTTCATTATTCATGATTGGGATTTATATATTATAATAAAGTCTTTTATATTGTATTGAATGAGTTATGTTTTAATGTGTAGGTGCTATTTTATACCATTCATGGTTTATGGTTATAGTATTTCCATTTTTATGCTAGTTTAATATGAATGATTATGTTATATTTCAACATTTTTATATGAGGAATGCATTGGTATTAGTATGTGATGGGTGGGGCCCTCTATAGCTCCTTGATGCATCAGTAGGTCTCTTGTGACAAACTAGTGTCTTAGCACAAGGCCTTGACAAACTCTTATTTGATGTCTTGACACAAGGCCTTAACTATGTGGTTATGATGTCTGGCATTATGAATTCCATTTTTACAAAATTGGAAATTTATATAACAAGTTATTATTTGACTAGTAGAATATCAATGTGAATAAGTATATGGAATTATTTGATTTATATTTTCCATATTATGCAGATGTTATGTTTAAAAGTCATGTGTTCTAGTCTTATACATTTCATTAAATGTTGATTCTTATTTACGATAGTTTCTGCTATATTGTTATATTTATTTAGCCTTTGAACTCCCTGTTTTAATATGTTCTATTTTTTCCATGATAAAAAGATTTATATTATGATTAACCTATAGTAATAGGCTAACGGAGATAAGAGTGCTCAAAGGGGACACAATTTTTTTTTATTTTTGATTTAATATAAAACTTTTGTGTATATCTTGTACTTCCAATACTACTAAACATATCGGTCTTTCGGGGCATGATTCCTTTTATCATGCCAATGTTATGTAAAATGCACTGATTTTGGGTAATTGGGGTGGGGTCATTACAGTTGGTATTAGAGTAAGTTTAGTACAAACCATGGATTATAGATTTAGAATAAACTCTGATTAGAAAACACTACCCTAAGATATACATTGAAGGTTACTATATATGAAAATTCAAAAAATTTGCTAATGTATATATTATGTGGGTTTTCCATGAAATACCTCCCTGTCTAAAAACGAGCAGGTTGGGATGGCTCTGGCATAGATATACGTAGGAGTGAAAACTTCGATAATGAGTTTCAGGCTTAACCCGGGGTATCCTGGGACACGACAACAGGCCTTACTGCACTCTTGGATACGACACACCTAGGGGATAAGCATGGAATTATTCAAATTTTCATTACTAACTGATTTGATGGATTTTAATATAAGATGATAATATATAACCTTGGTTAATCCTAGTGTGTTTTATATTGAAAATAAGGTGTTATGATATTCTCAAAATGATTTTATGACTCACACTATGGTATCTTAAGATAGTCAATGTCTAGATTCCAAGGATGTCATAGTAACATTGAACGTGATTTATAAGGACAGTACATTGGTGGAAATAAGAAACGAAATGGAATGTTTATAGGTGTAAAATATATTGTGTTCATGACGAATCTGTTTTCCAAATATATGATCTACAACATATATATTATCCAACTCCTGAACTCAATAATGAATAGAAAGGCAGTGAATGATAAGAGCACCAGCATTGGAGACCATAGAGAAAAGGAAGCACAATTTCCATTATGAAGGAAATGCGGAATGAGACACCTAGGAAATTGTCTCATTGTAACAAAGAAATGTATTATTTGTGGGAAAGAAGAACATAAAGTAAAGAATTGTCGAGGAAAAATGAAGAGTACTATGGATGAATATAAAAATGATCCCAAGAATCCATTAATAGCCATTTTTCATAAATTTTGGGGACCTAGAATTTACCTGGTTGAATTCCCTATTCAATAGGATAAAATCTTGGTCATGAAAGAAACTATTTGGAAATAATTGGATGGTGAAAATTTTAAAATCACTAGTTCTCTTTGTTGATGTGATTACTTGTTAAATATTTTCTCTTGTATGTGTAACCTAGTAGTTTGTTATGTGAAAATTCTATTTTAGGAAGTATTATATTTTTTATTGTTGATATGGTCATAAATAACCATTTAGGATTATATGATACTTGAATTTGAGTTAATTAAAAGTTATTAAATTTTGGGATGAAAATGTGAGGTATGAGAAAACATTTCTGATGAAATTATTTTATGGTTATTTGAGGACTTTATCTCATTTTGGAAATGTAATAAAATATATTTTTTGAAAAAGGAAAACACGAAAACCATGAGATGAACCGTCACGTCGGACAACGCTGCAGGAATCAAACCCATAACCACAGTGCTGTTATGATTTATCGCCTACAACATGACTACGAGAAGTCCCTTGTTAGTGAGACTAATTATTTTTTGTTAAATGATTTTAATGATCAATAATATAGTGATCTGGGATCTTATTTATTATCAAGTTAATATCCGTAATATATGAAAATGATTTGGTCATTAAGCGATAAATGTTGTTTTAGAAGATGTTATATCTGTTGGGAACACTATATGCCTAATGAAAATAGAATACTATGGGATTTAATTTGAGGAGTAATGGTTTATTCAAGTCTATGTTTTTATTGTCGATTTATTATGATTTGGGTTATTTATGGAAATGATTATCCAATCTTGGAGAATATGTTATTAGGTAAAATAATTTTAATTGTGAGACTTTAAGAGTAACTGATGTTATTTGGAGATACAATTTAACATAGAATACTAGGTAATAAAAATCATAGATGTTTTTGGTTTAAATATTAGTTTTCATTATATTGAATGATTTTAAGGACAAACTGTTTATTTAATGATATTTAATGAAATTTGGTTATTGTTGGTTTATGTTTTGAAATTAAGATTAGTATTTCTTTCTCTTCTAAATATTAATTTTTGGGGGGTCATATGTTCATGTAATAACAATTTTTGTTTTGTATAATCCTTAAAGACAAGGAAAATATATATAGTTTACAATTTATGGATTATTTGATTCTCTAGAAGTTGATTCTAGCACTTCTGGAGAGACAAGTCATCTTGAATACTCATCGTTTAAAAAAAATGATGAGTTAGTGGTAATTTATTTTAAAGGATGAAACTCTACATAAAAATAATGTATATATCTTTATGTTATTATCCATTCACATAAATAAATTCATCAATTCTATGATATAGAACATAAACAAAAAACGTTCTCCATTTAATTTTCCTACTAGTTAATAAATGATCGCTTATCTCATCCCAAGTTTTTGGTTTTCTTGTTTTTAAACTTATCATCATCATGTTTTCTATCACACTCCACAAAAATATGACACATATTTTATCTTTCATATTCATGTTTTTCTACATGGAATACTAGTAAAGGTTATCTCAGGTGGCCTTTGTACTTCTCTTTTTTTTAAAGTGATAGTTTTTTTCACTCTTTTCTCGATGTGGGACTTTCAATGAACTCCAAATCCCAATTTTAAAATTGAGAGGACGCAGTTTCCAAAAGGGTGGAATAATGAAACACTAGAACATTTCACAGTAAGTTATTTTATTTAATGTAATTCAACAGCTTGCACTACACGCAACACCGAGATCGAGCGCACCACAACTTACCAAACAAGTAGTCCAAAAGTGGTTACGAATAGTATTAAATGAAATTTTAATTTTATATACCCCATATAATTTTTGAATCTGTATTATGTGTTTCATGGATATAACCAATCAAAAAATTAATTTTTTCAGATAAGAGAAGTATTTTTAAAAACATTAATTTTACCACCTTTTAATCGATAACCCTTTTTAAAACCAATATTTGAAACTTTTATATATTCAATTTAATGAAATTAAATACCACTTAAAATAGGAACATGAAAATTTATTTTGGATAAAATATTGGTAATTTTATGACAACATTCATATTTTGATGAATACTAAAAAATAGTAAATTTTAATTGAAAACATCTATTTAATCAAAATAATTATTATGTTAAATTATTTATCTATATGGTTTAGAAGTATAATAAGATAATATTTTTATCATTTAAAACAATTTAGGTCATTATAAGTAATTTCACATTTTTATGTGAATCACCTCAAGATTATTATAGAGGGTATGCCTAAGGATTAATTTCATGATATAAGGATGTTGGTTTTGGATCATATCAATTTTTTATGAGTCATAGGATGTTTATAACATATGGTGGGGCTATATTTTAACAACATTGGTTGATGATGTGAGGCTTCTTAGTTTATTTTTGTATAACTCAGTCTACATAGTTATATAATGTACCACTTAAGGGGCATATTTTAGGTGGGAGGCATAATCTGTACCCCATCAATTGTGATTAATGATCACACCCAATTGGATTTGACCATATCAATAATGTATGGTCCTTCCCTTTAGGATTCTAATTTTGGTTGCATTTTTTAGGTATCATCGGATACCTGAGACCAACACCATATTTACATGTAGGAAGGAGTGGAGGGTGACTATTTTGTTGGATGCTCAAGACACCCAGTAATGATGCCTTTCCCTTTTATGTAGAACCATGATTCTATTTTTTCCAATGTATTCTAACTCTTCCAAATGGACCCCCAGTCTCCATTCTGGTGTCTACTATTCTTAAATGACCATCCAGAGTGATAATAGTTGAACCGTTATTTGAAGAACTACTGATGTCCTATACTTTAATGATTCATAGATTAATTGGGTTAAATTTCAAGTAATAGTACAATATTTCAAAAAGTAATTAGGATTTTTATCAACATAACAATTTATATTACTTCAAATCATATTAAAAATATATATTATATCATCCCATTTTGAACAATCGATCTACCCATTATCCTATGCATGGTATCATGAAGTATGGTTTTACATAATTTTTTTCATGGTGCCCGAATTATTAAATTCATTTGATAAAATGTTGGATATGTTTTGTTTGATAAGGTATCCAGAAAACCAGATACATTGGATGATGTTTGACTTCTCCAACATTATCATTGGTGATGTTTTGACCTATTTGAGGGTGATGGACTCTACCCACATCAAAAATAATTCTATTGGAGGAAAAATGAACCTTCACTATCAAGAGGACACTAGTAGGTAGGGGCCCAAAATATCAAGTACCTATATATAAAAGGGCCATTGGTACGTTTTGGTATGAATAAGAACTAGTGGTTGATGTATTATGTTGGAATATAGATGGATTGCATGACACCTCTTGGATAATTTGATGCGGTCGTGGACCATGGTGCAGTAAAAGTAACCAAACCTCCATATATAGTTAGAATTCTCCAATCTTACATGATGGGACCTACATGAATAAATGATAACATATTGTATGATTTGATATATTTCCATTTGTTATTTTTAATGTAGAAAAATCATGCAGAATCTACACCTATAGAGGGTATTCTCAAGTCGCGGGCCAACCCAGTCATTAATTGTGACACATGTCGATAGATTCACTAATGCTCAACCCAGTCGGGATAGAGTGTTCCTAGATAGAAATATTCAATGAATGTTTCATCGAATTAGTTTTTTCTTTGGTCGTTTTGGTGTTTTAGTTCCAAAATATAGAGGTGTTGAATACTAACTAATCCACACATTGATCGTCATCATCAGAAGTATTGGGTGTGAAGAACCATTGATGCATGACATGAATGAAAATGTCATCTTGGATAGTCTATACAAGAGATATGGTTAGCCCTACCAATGTATCATTACATTCATTATGTGATCTGGGAACATGAGTCACATTTGGATAGGAAGGAAACTAGGCCATCAATTCACATATCTTCTATAGTGGGGGAGCAGTTTCATATGTTCATATGAAATTGTTTTCATTGATCTGATTGGTTAGTAGATCTGTGTCTCCATTCAAATGTGGGTGGGGGAAATGATGTTGATTTCAATATTAGGGCCAGTGACAATATCTTGGTACACCAAATCAATGTTGGTTTAACCATCCATCAAAAAATTAAGTATTATAATTTGATCTATATGGGTTTGATGAAGAAAATCACACAACCCACCTAGTTGATATTGGGTTTATTGAGCATTTTCATAGCCTGGATATGTGAGGGAAAAGAGAAATTCATTTGAAAACATACGAGATAAAGAAAATAATAAGAACCACTCTATTGAGATTGGGTTTGTTAAACCTTATTTTAGTAGGGACATTGGAGGGAAAATACAAATGCATTTGAGAACATTGATAATCCTAATCCACATAGAGGATATCCTCCTCTAGGATTTCAACATCTCTATGGAGTTATTCATGGTTATGATTAGATAATAGTAAATTGGGTACGTCCTGGACTATTAAAGCATCATGGGGGATGAACCAGGTTTCAATCTACTACATAATCAAAAACCAATGTTTTGATCATCTTATTAAAAGGAGGTGGTTGAGAACATAATTCGGTGGATCCACAAATTACACTAGTTTATTTTTAGGCGACATCAAATATTATCCCATCATCAAAACTATGTAAAATAGTGTGAGGATACTATTATATAAGGGAATATATCTTGTATCTAGGTTGAGGAGTCTATGATTAATATTAAAAATAAATTACTCTACCATATTTTTTCAGTGCGAGAAGGGTTCAAAGGGACCATCCATGATATTTCATTTAAAGGAAAAGTGTATTCTCCCAGATTGGTGGAATCAAGACCTTAAGATGAAATATATAGTTTTTATTCTCCTTGAATTCAGTTTGGTAGTATTCATCTCACAAGTAGAATGATCGTTTTTTATGATCCTTGAGATGGTCATACACATTCAGGATAGATTCGTAATGAATCCCAGAATATAGGCCAAGTGGCCTTCCAGACATGAAGACTCCCATAGACTATACAAAAGAATAATATTTTTGCTAAATATGATTATATATAGATCAAAATAAATACATATATACCTAAAAAGGATGTTGATGAACATTATTGGGGTAACCATGAATGCACAATTCATGTGGTTCATTTTCAGGTGGTGGGAGCTTCAATGACCCAAACTGTTATTTATAAAAATTCCCGTTATTATTTAATTAAATATATTATTATATATGGTTATAAAAAAATCATGAACTTATTTTTTTATATTATATCCAATTTTATTTAAAATATCATTATGTATATTTATCGTTGATAATATAGATGTTGAAAAATGATCACATGGTCAGTATAAATATTGGGTTGTAAAAAATCCAACTAACACAAACAATGGATGTGATGGACCCAACTAGTAGGATCGTACCTTATGAAACCTATTTATTAGATATTTTCATATGGATATCATTTTTTGGATTTCCCTTGAACAACACCATGATTATATCTAGAAAATAAAAAACATTAGAAACTTTTTATGAGAGAAGTTCAAGCTCATCATGATCATGAACAAAACCATGATCGCTGAACCGCACAAGGAAAGTCACATCATCACAGAACATAATCTAAGGGGGTTTCCTTTTTATAGAACTGGATATTTATCAAGACCATAAAGATAATAATTTGTATATTATTTTTAATTGAATAATTAATATATCTTCCTCCAATTATTTTTACTTTGTAATGGATTATTATTCGATTCAATAACACAAAAATAGTATTTGTTGTTAATATTCGAATTACATTTTGGAAATTAATTTGATGATTTAATTTATTTCTGAAATAAACAAATATTTTTATTAGATATTTTTATTAAATATTTTATATTAAACATAAATGATCCTATGAGGTCTAATGTAATTTTCATAAGGGTTCGAAAACTATTATTCCCAAAAAACCCATCATTTAAAATAGTATTGGTTTTTATTTTAAATAAAATAATTATAATATATATAACTTTATTTATGTAAAATGAATATTATTTTTGGAATCAGTACGTTGCAATTATCTAATAGTGAATTTTTCATAATTTTCTGAGACATTAATATTTTTTGGTAAAAATTAAATACCATGTAAATATAGATTCTATATCATGATATGAAAAAAAAACCGAAAAAGTGTAGTAATAAACTCAGTGATGGGTAACCAAGAAAAAATATATATTTCCCTTAAACTAATGTTATTCTATGTTTATTTGATTTATTTCGTTAATCCATTATTAATCCTCAACTCCTATAGTATATTATATGTTTGAAAAATAAATAATTTAAGAGTATGACTCACCTCCACAAATCTAAGGGAATTATTCAAATAATCTCATCCCTTTTCCATATTAAATAATAAACATATTTCCAATTTGGATGAATCCATGAGAATATACCTTGGGATGTATTGTGGTTTTGGATATTTTATTATTTAGGGTGAAAAACCTAAATAACAATGAAATCCCCCCCAATTTTACTATAAAAAAAATAATCTCGCATTTACCTTTACTAAAACTCCACTGAAAATTACCATAATCTTATTTATTCTCTCTATAGTCCCCTAAGGTTTCTCATGCTCTCATGAAGCCCCCAAATCTTTTGAAGTCACATACTCATGTATGGGATCCTCTACTTATCCTTCAAAATTAAAGCTCCTTCTTTTCAGTTACTTATTTTAATATCAATTAGATATATTTTAATTCATTAATAATAAATAAATGTCTAGAAAATTTATCTTATTTCAATGAGGGATAACTTATAATTCCAAATTTGGAACCTTTCTTAAGTATTTATTATGATTAAATTATGTAAGGGATCTTCCACTCTCCTATCTATTTAGGAAGTTATGATATGTCATGATTCTTATTTTCCATTTTTTCACTATTGGAACATGTTTTTCCATGTCCCACATACATTTATTTTCAAGTATATATTATTATATTCCACATTCACTCCCATTAAGCCTTCACTGATCCTTTATGTGCACCTATTACATTGCATAATTTTCAGAAAGGATTGCTCTCCTCTCATATCCATTGAATAACATATTTTATTTTATGTTTCATTAATTCCATTCGATTATATTAGAATATGTTCTTAAATATTAAAATTTATATCCATTTTTTAAAAAAATTATGATTTCACCTTTTCCACTCATATAGCCTCCTACGATCCTTTATATGCAGCCATTACCATTCCAAAATCTAGTTTGGATTTTTCTCTCAATTCACGTATATACATTACGTTATGTCATCTATTTACAAATTTATAATGGTGAGATATTATTTTTCAAATCAAAATTCCTAACCATTTTATTTATATGTGATGTGATGACCATATCACAATCATCATCCCATTTTTTATGAATCTTTATGTGATGTTGTTAGGATGCTGAAATTTAACCACAATATTCCAAAATAAAATTGTGTATATAATACCAAAACCATTTCTTAATAATGGTTTTAAAATTTTGGAACATATAACAATTTCTTATTTACATAAACATATTTATTACGCACTCCATAATGATTGAATTAATTATAAGAATGTATGAATTCATGATTGATGGTATATGTGGAAAACATAAGCATGGGAGTGAAATGAATGTGATGGGTGTGACCAGATTGTGATCCAATCCTTTGGGTAATGTTTTGTATCTTGATATGTAACATTGAAATAGGGAGTATACATGATTCCTTTATGAGAAATTTTCCACCATAATTTCTTGGAGTATTTATCATTGACCTATGATTATAATTCATGGTTTTATGTTGTTTTCGCATTTCTCATGTAATTATTGTCATTCTATATCATCCCTAATTACTCATGATCCTTTTATTCCTCATTGATATGACTATTTGGAAAAATTTACCACTTATTCCATGTTTTCAATAAATATGTTGTATTACCTATTTTATGTTGTTATGTAATGTACGTAATTCGCAAATACACTATCATTCATTGTTAACTATGGTGTATTAAGTGTTGTATTATTGAATTAATAAAGTATTAATGTGAAATAAATAGAAGGGTTGTAATAGTTAGTATCAGAATAAAAGTTTAGTTATATTTGGAATTTGGATTAAAAAAATATAGAGAAATCCTTAGGGATTAGACTATGTATAAGAAAACAGCCCTAAATTTTTTACAGTATATTTTAATTTTTTTACATAGAAAATTCAGCACTCTATAGATACCTCAACTAGATGTTTTTCTAGCATAGATGTACCTGGGAGTAACAACTCCGAAAAGGTGTTTTGGGCCATTCTCGGGGAAACCTACTATATGAAAATGGGACTTACATCACACCGTGATGTATACTATAAGGGGCTACGAATTTGTATATTCATATATACTAATTATTAACCACTATTGCGGTAACAAAAAATCCTATAATAATATATATTAGGTAATAGATCACAAAAAATATAGATTAAATCCTTGAAAATTATATATTAGAGAAATAAATTTAATTTATATGTTGTCCTATTAATTTTATTTAATTACCCTTTATGTGTTTCATATTTTAAAATAATCTCCATTAACTATCGTTTCATTTTATCCAATGTCTTAAATAGGAGGAATTAAGGAAACAATCAATGCGATAGGAAATGTGATGACTATCCAAACGAATTGCTAAAACCAATTAGAGTCAATATTGAAAAATATATTATTATAAACACTCATAAGTCATAGGTTATGAATATAAACTTGGATCATGAGGAGCACATACCGACCCTAAGAGAGATCAAGCTACAATTGGGAGATTTATGCAATAAAATACTTCATCATTTAATGGACCATTTGATCCCGTAATCATGGAAAAGTGTATCAAATCCATTGAAAAAATATTATTCATACTTAATTGTTATGTACATGACAAAAATATTCTATCTATTTAGTGAATAGAGGTAGAATATGATTTGTGGTGTACATTGGTCAAAAATACAAAACATAAGAAACCTATCAAAGCATTTGTGGGGAATGAATTCGTGAAAATGTTCTTTAATAAATATTTTCATCGCATTTTCATACATAAAATGAATGATATTTACTCACCCTTAAGAAAAAAGAAAACAAATATATTAGTACGTATGAGTAAAATAGTAAAATACTAGAATGTTACACCTCTGGGCATGTCGTTACCCTCAAATGCTTGGATGGCCTCTTCTAGTTGGGAAAAAACCTACTCTATGAAAATCCATGGAGATCCTATAATTTCTTGATTATAAGGAAATTGTATAATGTTCCCTCAAAGTTTAAATAGAGATCGAAAAATCCCAAATGTGTCAATGAGATAAGAAGACCAAATTAGAGTATAATTATGTATGTTCTAAGGAGAAATAAAACTATGACCATAAATTTAAGAGTCTGACTTGTCAAAGGTGAGGAAATAAGAACCCTAGAAATTGCCAATCAGGGTTGATGAATTTCTTTATGTGAGAGATGGATGGAATCCTATCTGACATATACATATCTATGAAACCAACTAATGAGATATAGTAAAGGAATCCTCTATTGTGCCTTAGCACATTTTAAATTGATTCTACTGTAGGGAACCATGGTACATTGAAACCCAATACCCTAATCCAAGGGTTTTTTCAAACAATGAACAACCTCCAAGTTAGAAAGGGTGATCTTTTTCCACCACTACTGCTGAAGTGGTTCTCAAAAATGAAGTGGTAATTGTTCTTCTAGTCAATTATTTAAAATAACAAATATACATTTTGATTTTGTTTATGTACATTCCTTCATATCCAAATTTTTAGTTCTACTATTAAAATAGCACTATAAAAAATGTAGGTAGAGTTGTTGATGAAAACTATATAGTGGGAAAATTATTGAATCCCATGTTTATATCTCCTCCCCTATCAAAAATTCAGGGACTAAAATCCTAGAGAAACATTATATACTAATTTATGTGGAATTTTTTATAATGTTGAGCATTGATTAGAATTACCTATAATGTGCCAGCCTAAATTTGCGTGACATAGAAAGCACTATCCATATTGTAAATCTACCCCTGATTATGAACATTTTCAAGGAGGAGGATAAATATTCTATGGAAACATCATCTTAAACATGTAGATTATTTTCCTATGAGAATGAATATTTAGATAAAATGATTAAGTATAATGAAATAAACATCCTCAATGAAATTACTATCATGAGAGAATACACAAATGTGTTTCCCGTAGAATTACTAGGTCTTACTACTATATGAGAGGTTGAATTTTCATTCTATATTGTACCCAAGGTTATCAATTATCAAAGGAACAATATAGAATTCACAGTGTGTGACAAATGGAGCTAGATAAAAAAATATATTTAAATTTTCATAATGGATTCAAATGTCCAAGTGATTCAACATGGGGTTCACCTGTCCTCTTTTTCAAGAAAAAGGATGGGTCAATGCACCTTCACATAAATTATCATGAGATCAATAAGAACACAATAATGAACAATTCACTAGTAACTAAGACTAATGACTTATTCAATTTGTTATGTGGACCATGATACTTCTCCACGGTGGATATTGTTTCAATATATTATCATATAAGGGTAATGGGGTAAGATATCACCAATACAACTTTTAGTACATGGTAAGATAAATATGAGTTCACTATGATTCCACTAAGACTGACTAATGCTCCAACATTATTCATGGAATTGATGAATATATCCTTTATAGTTTATCTCAAAAAAATTTATTGTCCTTATTGATAAAATTCTAATATACTCAAAATGAAAGGAGGAGAATGAGGATTATATGTTCACTCTACTAAAGAAATTTTGAAAAGGGAAGATTTATTCCAAGAAAATGAAATGTGATCATTGTTGGTGGGACTATATGAAGAAGGAGATCACTTAATATACATCAATGTTCCTGTTATGTAATCATTTAAAGGATAAAATCCATAAGTCTCTGGGGGTGATAAAACCATTTCAAATACCAACATGGAAATGAGAGAACATCACAATAGACTTTTTCTTCATAATTTTGAAGACATCATGAGGAAAGAGTGATATATTTGTTATTTTGGATCATCTTACATAGACACGTAATTTAAAAAAATTTAAGGGGTCTTTTAATTTGATCAACGTTCCTGGATATTCATTATAGAAGAGGTAAGGTATCATGAAGTACCACTATCTATTATTTCTAATCAAGATCCAATATCCACCTCCAAGATCTAGAAATTTCTACATAATTCTCTAAATACTAAGGTGAACATCAATATTTACTATCATCCATAAATTTACGGCCATCCTGAGAAGACTATTTATACACTCGAGGACATATTGCGATTATGTTTAATAGACATCATAGGATGATGAGTAAAACATATTCCTTTGGTATATTTCTCTTACAAAGACAATTTCCTCTCGGGCATCCAAATAGATCCACATAAATCTATTTATGGTAAGTGTTTTAGAACACTCGAATGTTGGGATGAATTTAGGGAATATAAACTACAATATACTAAAATGGATTAAGAACTGGTGGAGAAGGTTAAAACCATTTAGCAACACAATAATGTTTCTCAGAGTCAATAGAATATTTTTCTTAACAATCATCGATGAGAACTATAGTATGATGTTGGAGACATGATATTTATCGTCATATCTCCATGGAATAAGGTTATTAGATTCATAAAGAAGGCAAAGCTCAGCCCATGTAACATCGTCTCTTCCATGATCCTTGATCACATCAGAGTAATGGACTATCAATTAGCACACACATATATATTATCTCATGTACATGATATATTCTATGTATCCTTCTTGATGATGTAAATACCATATAGCACACATGTAGTAAGTCTAGAGGTGGTACCATTGAATAATGATCATTACAAAAAAGATTATATGGTGAATATATTAGATCATAGGGAAAAATTTCTATTAAATAGAACAATACACATTGTCAATGTGATGTGGAGAAATTAAATGTTTGAAGAAGAATCATGGGAACTTGAATAAGTGCAGAATAAATGTTACCCTCATCTATTTTATTGCGGAAAATTATAAAATTTAGGCATGAAATTTCTTAACCATTGAATATCTTAATGATCAAACAGTTATAAATAAAATTACCCTTTTGATTTAATAATATGTATGTTTATATATGGATATATAAAAAACATAAACTTATTTAATTTTATTTAATCAAATTATATTTAAAATTATATTAAGCATCTCTACAATTGATAATAAATCAATCTAATAGTTATCACAACTTTAGTATAAATATTGAGGTTTTATCAAATCCAATTGACATAGAAAAAGGAATTGATGGCATCAACTCACATGATTGTATCCAATGAATCCAGTTTATTTGAGTTTATGAGGGAGATAGAATTAATTGTATTTTACCTTAACTAATCTCAATCTCAGATCCAACAAATTAAGAATGGGAGAAACCATTCATGAGTGAAGGTCATGCTCCTTGAGATAATGACCCAATCCAAGTTCGTCGAACCACCCTATGAATATTCCACCATTGCAAACATTACGCTTTATGGATTTTTTGAGTCTTAAATGGATATGTATATAAAACCTACAAATACGAATATATACATGATTTTTTATATTATAATGAATATATTTTCATATTTTATTGTAAAATTGTAAGTTATTTTTATTTCATTTCAATAAAAAATAAATAGTATTATTGGTTAATATTAAATTTCAATTGCTAAAACTATTTGGATGAATTAATGGATTTTTAAAATAAATTATATTTTAATAAAATATTATTATTATATATTTTTTATTAAATATAAATGATCAAATTTTTTTCAAATATATTTTTATAAGGGTTCAATAACAGTTATTATAAAAATATCCAAAAACATTATTTAAATGTATATTATTATTTTAAATGTTAAAATTCACATATTTAGAAAAATATTTAGATAAAATGAATATTATTTTTAGAACCATAATGATGAATTTATCAAATGTTTATTTTTTCATTAATTTTAGAGATTGTTTAATTTTTGGGTAAAAATTAAATACCATATATATATACTTTGTCTATTATGGCATCATAATGACCAAAAAGTGATGTAATTAATTATATAAAGGTATACTATAAAAAATGGTTTCATCATTAAACTAATTTTATTTTATGTTCATATGATTTATTTTTTATAGAATTTGTGAATCTTCCAAATCCTATAATATATATTTATTCATTAAAATCATTTCTTTTAGAGTGTGACACACCTACCCTTAAAAAAGGAATTATTTTATTATTTTCAGGCCTCAGACTTATAAAATAATAAAAGCCACCCCCATTTGTTATAAATCATGATAATAACCCTAGGATTGTTTGTGGTTTTTGGATATTTTATTATTTATAGTCAAAAAAGTAAATAATAAAGAAATCCCTATATTGTCCTATATAAATCCACCAAAGATCCCATTTATCTTCTCTCAAAATATTCTTAAAACTACTATAAAATAATATCCACTCTGTATATTCCTCATTAAGAGTCCAAAATCTCTTAATAATCCCCTCCTAAACGTTTAGATTCACAAACTCATGTAAGGGACCTTCCTCTCCTCCATTAAAAATCAAGTAAAACTTTTGAAATCAGTGCTTTTAATTCAAATTGTACATTTTTCATTAATTTATAATAATTAAATAATTTATATAATTTTGTTATTTTAATTATGGTTCTTTTATTCTTAGTCATTTTTATCTTTACCTAAGTAGTTACTATGCCGAAATTTTATTAAGCCGTTTCCACTCTCATTTTGATTTAAGAACATTATTTAGGTTATGCTTCTTGATTACCATTTCCTCATATTGTGGTATATTCTATCATATCCCACATAATTTCCTTTTTATTTATACATTATTATATACCTCTTTCAATCTCACTAATCCACCAATGATACTTTATGCACAACCGTAACAATGCTAATATTTCATAAGGTATTTTTCACTTCTGATTTCCATTCAAGAACTTATTTTTTGTTATTCCTCTAAAATTCAATTTAATTATGTTGGAATATATTCGTCCATATTCCCCAAAATTTCCATTTAATTTATAAATTATTTTATCTCATTTCCCTCATATTATGCCTCCATGTATCCTTTAGTTACACCCATTACATTGCCAAGATATATTTAAGATTTTTTCTCTATTAAAGTTCTTTTTTAAATAATGCATTATATTGCCAAATTTCTAATGTTTGGATAAGATTTAGTATGTAACAATTACTACATGTTTTATTTATGAGTTATTAGATACCCCATTCTCCCTCGTCAACTCATTTTTATGAATCATTAACTAAAATTGTTATGCTGTTGAAATTTCAACACGATATTCCTGGCCAAAAATATTGTGCAGTGAATACCATTCCCATTTCCTATCAAGGGTGTTCACATTTATATTTAAATAATTTTCTATTTGGGACATAATGATATATATTCCACACTCCATAATCGTGGATCAAAATTTGATAATTAATTAATCACTTTTCTATGATCTATGTGTCACAGTTAAGAATGTGAATCAATTGAATATGATGGGTGCACCCAGACAATGCTCTGACGAATTGAGTGTTGTTTTGTATCATGATACAACACATTGGGATGAGGATTGAACCTTAGTACTTTATGGTACTTTTTCCACCAGGATATATTTAGGGGTTTATCTCTGACCTATTTTTTTGATTCATTGCTTTATTTTATCTCCACGTTATCCATATTATGATTATCATGATATATAATGCATTATTTTTCACGTTCCTTTTATTGATCATGGATATTTCTATTGTATAACATTGATCACATATTCCATGTTTATTCCATTTTTAGTATTTATATGTCACCACTTTTTTATGTATATTCCCAGGAAATCCAATGTAGATTTATGTTCAAAGGAGTATCTTGATCATGTTAATAAAAGTTTCTGTAAAAATATTGTATTCCAAGTTTTATGTAGTTATGTAATGTACGTAATGCAAAAATACACTATAATTATATATCATATGGGTTTTATTACTTGTATTTTTATAGGAAAAATCATGTTATAATGTTTATTAAATAGGATGGTTGTTATTGGAGTGAAGTGACTCAATCACTTTCTCAACATCCTTGAGGTAGTTCCGTCACTGGAATGTTTTAACAGTCAGATCATCCATGTAGCACTCCATCAATGTCCCATATAAATATTTGAGGATATGAAACATGTAACACTATTATTTATCTCTTATGTTCTTCAAAACAAATGGAAAAATTTGGTATCAAAATATTCCATGGGGTCCATGATAGCTGTGTCTCCCTCATCAATAGGTGTCATCCATATCTGGTTGTACGAAGAGTTACCATCCATGAGAGAAAAGTATGGGAATCTGGTAGTGGGATCAATCATTATCTCTCTCATTCAAGGGGAAATAAATCCTTCATAATATGGCATATTAGGACCTTAATGTCGATGAAGACTTTGATATTCATATTATTCTTCCCAACATGGTATATATTGGTTATCCACTTGATGTACTGAAGCTCACTAAAAATGTTTCCCATGATTAGTTTGAAAAAAATTCTTCTACCATGGTTTCATGGGAAGGATTCATCTTTGTAATTGGTTGTTTTAACATGTTTTGTCCCTTTAAGGGGCCATGTAGATAGACATAAACCAAGAGATCATGTCTTAGAAATTATTTTTGGGTCTAGATGAAAACATCACTATACTATTTCAGGAAAACTATATCCAAGCTATAATCATATAGAGACATGACTTCATGAATTATTTTTGGCCACAAATAATCGTTAATTCTATGATTCACCTGGGAAATATCATCATCCATGTTGGTGAAACATTCTATAAATACTAGGAGTTTCATCTAGATTATCTTCACTATCATGAAAAATATGGTTAAGGGGGAGGATGTGACTCTAAAATGGACATTCATCCTTGGAGAAGAAATAATATGAGAAGCACCCTCTCCATGGGATTATTATTCTGTAAAGACCATGGAAACAAAATAATAATATCTAATATTGTGTGACATTAAAACAAATGGCCCGCATAGGAATTCATAGCAACTGTGTAAATTATAGTTTAATTGGGTTAACCCTTCCTTATAGAACATATAATGATGACGTGGATCTGTGGATATGGGAAATATCCCTTATTATTAAATTGGTGTATTTATTTCTTTTACTATTAAATACTAAACCATGTAGGATTATGAGGTTATCTAAAAGAACATATTCTTTGAGATAATGAAGCAAACGCATTGATCTTGGGTTTTTGGATTCATCTTATCGATTAAGATAATAAATCGATCAATTAAATAATCATAAGGATCATTTGAAGCATCAATGTGCTCATGGGTGGAATTAATATTCATAACCCTATAATTATTGAGCTATTTAATTTTCCTTTTTTAAAATACAACAACGATATAATGTGTTTCCAAAGATTCTAAGGGTGATCCATCATCCTGGAGAACACGTTCTCAAAAATCAAGGGTGTATTTGGGAAAATGAGGGTTTGAAGAGGGGAATGCACCATGTAGATGGATCTAGGGCCTCACTAGTTTATAATTATAGGTAATTTACAATTAGATAACCATAAATCCATGCTTACTACAAGACCATTGAATTGGTTCATCAACTGATTCTTACCATGCAATGATTCTTGATATTTTTCCTACACCAGAATTCTCAGGCCATAGGTAGTTAAATATTCATATGTAAAACCAATATTTTTGATTGTTTGGGATTTTATGAGATTGTTATTATATCTAATAACATATATAATGTGCTATATTTCCATTCAACTGAACCATATTGTGATATGAAATCTCTAAATATTTCCTATTACCATTGAACACTTATTCCCTTTAGAGAAGAATATGACAGATTTAATTCCTCATGTTTGGATTCCTCTGTATGGTATGCCACTATAAGATAATTCTATGTCTTTAATGGAGGATGCATTTAAAGGGACTTTATTGGGACATCACCCATATATTTTTATTGATATTGTTCATCATGAATCGAGAGTCCTGATGAATGATAAGAATGGTTATTCATTACATCATATTTCTAAGAAAGGGTCATTCTTCTTCATTCTAGGGAACACTCTTTAATATGGATAACAGTAGGGGTCATTATCTATGATTATATATCCTGATTATGAATTCCATGTTGCATTACTAATCTAGTAGTTTTATATAAGTAGTAGACATCTATTTTTGGGTCTTCTCTTCTCATGGTTGAATGTGATGTCATTGTAGTAGAGTTGCATGACTAAATGAAAGGCTAAAATATAGAGACGTCATAGAATGAGATCCATGAGAGGTTTTTTTTAATGATTCATATCAATGGATAGTTATCCAGTCTCAATGGTGTGAATAATATAATCTTTATAATTGATGTATAATCTAGGAATATTATTTCAGAATAAATATCTCTTCTGATTTTGTCATCCAGAGGTACCCGTGGGTGGACGGAGACGCTACTTATCTCTGAGTGTCATGAAATGGTCTTCCCGAATAAAAGGATATAAAGATGTATATTCACGATCGTCATTGATGGAATACATTGGTGCTGGATGAATCTTGTGGGTATGTCCCAATTGACAGGGAATTAATTTAACAAGATTGAATGATTTTTCTACCATTATTATGGTACTCTGATTACCCTATCATTGATAGTGCCTATTAATTCATGACATGAAGTCTGTGATAATGATGTGGTTGAAGGATTATACATTAAATCTATAATGATTACCAATTTTATCATGAGATCATGAATAATACCAATGGTGAGGGAAACCATCTAATTGGATATTCATTTCTACTTCTTATTTTTCCCTATATTTCATATTTTATACATTTATTTGAGTTTTCAATGACACTATCATGATAAATAGATACATCTGATACCAAATTTAGTACATCTCCTAATATGTCTATTACATGATATACATAGACCTAGAACCAATCATTGATGATGAAACAATTCTAGATGGTACGCTCGAGGCCCCTGTTTTATGGGAAAATTTGGCCTCACCAATAAGGATAGATTCCTTGGGACTTCTACACTCTAAAAGCAATGGGTCCCTTTCCATGGAAATGATCAACTATACCAGAACCTATCAATCATTGATGGAGTAGTTTTTGTTCTTGTTATTTGAAAATAAAATCTTAGGTTACTATACATAGAATGGGGTTTGGAGACATATTCATAAGGGGGTTTTTCTTGAAGATTATTTGGCTTATGAGGTAGTGGATAGTAAGTCTTGACTAGATGATATACCATATTCTTATTAAGATTTTTGCTGATTGTAAATGATGAAAAGGGCCCCCATGTCTTTATTTCTATCATTTTATGTTGGATTGAACACCATTATGAGGATACATTAGATATCATACATCCCAAGGGGGTGCGTTCTCTCCATCATATCCTACACAAGTGTCTCATTCCTGTTTGATCTTGGTGGAAACCATGTTTACCAAGATGATGGATGAATGGATATCCTCAATTTCATTGGGTATATATATCTAGCATAGGACAAGACAGATGTGGAGAGAATAAAATTGTTCCCAACCATGAATCAATTCATGCATGTAATCTTCTTAAATAATTATATAGAATACAATGAAGCTCAAGAAACACCTTTTCTAATGGTCCGTTTGTAGCCAAGTGACATAGGGTGCTATTCCATTGGGAGTTCCACCAAATCAACCATCCATCATTGATGGTCAAAGTCATTAAAGTGCTATAGGCTCCTTTGATAGAACAACTGATGTTCAAGGAGGAAAAGAAATGATTCCTATATAGTATTGAGAAATCACATGATGTGGACCTTTGTGAGGG
Organism: Viscum album; assembly: GCA_963277665.1. Taxonomy (NCBI): domain Eukaryota; kingdom Viridiplantae; phylum Streptophyta; class Magnoliopsida; order Santalales; family Viscaceae; genus Viscum; species Viscum album. The sequence continues at coordinate 857,012,122 of OY728152.1, read as the reverse complement.
ACTCTGGAATATCAATATTGGTATCTTCATTTGGCTAAAACATCACATATAACATGTAGGTGTCCAAACTGTCTCACTGTCTTCCCTACTAAAAATTGATTCTTGAATCTTGGATGGAGCAAGTTCTGATCAGTGATGGATGATAAAATGGCAATGTCATGAATTTGGATCAGTTTAGTAGTGAAATATCCATTAAAGGAACCTCTACACAAGAAAATTGGCTATTTCAAGATAGTTCATCTCTTTGGGATGGTGTAGTCTACACCATCACATCTCTTTTGGAATGATTTTTCCCAACTACCTCATGTGATATGGTATCATTTTTAATCTGTGGTTATACATGTTGCATTTTTTCTATCAAATACTGGAATAACTATTTGTGATCATGGGTATAGGTTGAGAAGTATACCAATGATGATAAATATTATTACACTATAAGACCCTATATGAGAGCCAAATCATCCTCCACCTACATGTACTGGGGAATAGATTTTGGGATTTGGACATATCACATTTCAGGATAATGAATCCCTCCTGGTATCCTTCCGCAGGCCCTGATGTACATGACTATGGTGAAGACTGCATAATTTATTAACATTCCACAACAGAAAGTGAGATGTGAATTTCATTGAAAATGAATTGGATCTTCCAATAGTTTTTCCTTATGTTGAGATGGTTCAACTGTCTTCCATAAAGTGTTTCTTCATGGAATGTTGTTATTCCACATGGGTTGGACATCTTTTTTGGTTGATTAAGGAATGAGTAGTACTTTCTATTGGGTACATTAGGATACATGGATGCTCATCGTATAATTGGTTGTTTGAGAGGGAAGGACCTCCACTCTGGGTGTTCATGTAGTAGGGAGGAAGTTTACCTTTCATGGCTAGCACATGGGGATGACCTTCATGTTGATAAGAATTATTATGGGGAGGTCATCTATACTTTCGAAAAATGAGTGGGGAGGAACTCCACTATGTTAGGTCTAAAAATGGGGAGGGCCTCCATGATGGTTGGTTATCATATTGTGAGGACACACATATTGTCCAGTGGTTGTGTTGAGTGGACCTACATATTGGTTTTCGAAGAAGCAAGGATGACCTCACTTGGATCATTAATGGAGTAGAGGGAATCTATGCTTGAGATAGTGGATACATGGGGAGGACCTTAATGTGGATCATTGAAGTTGTGGGTAGGACCTTGACACTAGTTGGCTATTACATGGGATGTACCTCAATGTTTGTCGACATTGGAGAAGGGAGGTCCATTTCTTTGTCTAGGAATATAATGATGAAAAATTTCATGTTTTGGGTTGGTGATACATGGGGGAAATCCTTATCAGAAACCATAACTACAGCAGGGACCTTTTTACTAGATTTCAATTTAGAGGGGAGGATCTCTTATTGAATTGAATCGTGGAACATGGGGCGTGCCTCCATGTTGAGTGTTAGAGTGGGGAGGAACTCGACTATTGTTTTTGATGGTATTGGGAGGACCTCATTAATGAATCTCTTTTTCTTGGACTGGGACATAATAACATCTAGTTATATTAGTGGTTAAGAGTTTCAAAACAACCTAACTATAGCGTGGACCAGGTTTTGATCAAATCCAGGCATTGATGGGTCCCTACATTGTAGGGGTATGGATCTAGTGTAATGCATCCGAGGTGGAAGGAGCTACTAGAGGTATAGAAGAAGGATCCACATGTTAGAAATCCCCCTGATCATGTGACTGATGTCATTATTAGGATAGTCAAAACTTTTTTGGAAGAGAAATTTTGTAGTCTATCTATTACTCATTATAGAATATTGGTCATTGTTTGCACTAACGAATCATAGTAGGACACCTCTTCAAAAACTCCTTGACGATAGTCAATTTTTTTGTAACATAGGTATTCCATAATTCCATGATGTAGGGTACAAGTTGTGGGATCTGTCCATGGGGAGGCTTCAAAAACCATTCATTGTAGGAGTGGGGAGATGTTCGTTTTCTAGCGACCCTTGTGGTTTGTGGTATCAGTGAGGCACAGAAGCCTCCAAGTCCCTGAGAGCCATATCCATGGTGGGAATGAATCCCTCCTGCTCATATCGTTGTATGAGGGAAACCATCACCCTCCTCTAAATGCTCTTTGAGGTTGAGATAGGGTATGGAATCCCAATAATCGTAATCTTGGATGATGTTGTGTAAGGGGTGGTTCCATGAAGTATTTCAACATTTACATTTCTCCTTCCCATAATCCTATGGGTGTTCAATGATAGATTTCCTAAGCTTGTATCATGAAAAGTTAGAATATTAAGATGTTAGTACAGATACGTGGAAAGAAAATCCTAATTCCCAAACATTGTCCAATCATCCAAGGTTAGAGAGAGATATTTTGATAATAATAATGACATAGACTGGAATGAAATATGTTTTACTACACATATTTTGTGTGAGTTCTACACTGGGACCACCATTTTCGTAGTGGGTGATTAAACTAGATAGGTAGGTCTGGCGCCATTATTTTCTCCAATGTCTTCAATGCTACTAGTCCCCATGTTCAGGAAAATAGTTTAACATTGGGATCACCGTTTATATTGATGACACATTCACAAGGTTGTGACTACACATATGAACATAGTGGTGTTCACTAGCTACTCTTGATACCCTGAACTCCCTTTGTCCAATGGTGGTCGACATCAATCACATGAATTAGAGATGTATTCTCCTTGATGCAAAAAGTATTATTGGAACTAGGTTCTTCCTTCTACTGATTCCTCCTAATAATTTGACTCCTATTCCGAGTCTCCCTCAATAATTTAAGTATGTTCATGGAAATCTTTCCACGTACTATCTATTTCTAGACACTATTTAATTAAATAACATATAGAAATACATTCCCAATAGTATGGATATTCCAACTACCTTTAGTCTGGAGAGTGGTTATGTGGGGAATCAATTGCATTTATGGATGCTGGAAACAATGGGCACGTGTATCTTCCACATAAATGGGAATATCATTAAGGCATCTCAAGAGTATAACCAAAGAAATACTATTTCAATCATGAGGTATCTATTTCCAATAGAATATATTTTATGGAATTCACCTTTTAATACCATGATTATCATGATTTATAGTTTTGAGTGAGGTTATGAATTTATCAACTTGCATAGGTAGAGTTGGACTAAACAGAACGATCCTCAGAGGTATATAACATAGTTACATCCCAATGAGGGATCACTATGATGGTTTACTAATATATGGATCAAAATTCCCCATAGAGGTAGATCACAGGTGGTGTGTCCTATATTAGGAAGATCATCCACTATAAAGGTTGATATGGAGACCCCTGAAGGTGGATCAGGGAGGTTCACCCCTAGTGAGAGGGGAACCAATATTTACCATTGACCAGGATTGAACCTCATGGGGGCCTTCTATGTACCCTCCTTAAGAGGAAGGCCTCAAAACCCACATATTTTCAGTGGTTATGTGGGGATTATACATGGGAGCTACCTGAAGGGATGACATGATCTCTTCGGGATGTGGTAGCTCATGTAATGATCAAGATGGGTTATATGGGGTAATAAGCATGTGAGTTTCCTATTTGGGGAGAAATGATGTGGTTGGGGCTTATGTGTAACAGTGGCCTTGTTGGATGATGGTTCGAGACATATTTCTATGGATAGGGGCTAGGTGAGGTTTTGGATCATGTGTATTTCCTAGTCACTACTAACCTCTATGCCCAAGTGAGTGATTCTCAGTGTGTGAAACAAGAGGTAGTAGTAGACCAAAAGATCACAAGATACTATTTTTATACTGTAGGAGGAGTTCATAAATCCCAATGATAAAAGGAGATGTATTTGTGTGTGACCTTGTGCTCTTTTATTTTGGCAGTCGGGACAGTTTCATAATGGGCTCTATCTAGATAATTCCCAGTCAATGGTGAATAGGATCAAGAGTTTTTCCTCCAAAAATAACGGCTATGGGATTACATCCAGAGGGATCCCAAGAGGATGTAATTCCTTGTGTACGGGATGACAACCCATGATATGAGGATCTAATTCCATATGTGATATATCTCATTCCCTATCAATCATACATGAGACATCATATATTTTATGAAAAAGGGCATAGAACAATTTAACATCATTTTATGAGTACGTCAGTTCAAGGAAATGAGACATTATGTAGCTTGGTTGTTGGGGAATCACTCTTTACCCCATGGGATTACAAAATCATCACTCATGAGACCCACGGTGGTACATGTGTTTGTCAACAGTAAGGTTTAATAGTGTACAGAAATGGCTAGTCACAACGTCTAAGTTATCATCCCTATAAAGAGAATAATGGAAGATTTTTAAATGTAGCCTAGAATGAAATATATATGGAAACACAAACACTAAGGGAATTCGGGATGTCTTGTAATGGAAAAATTTATTGTTACATGTAAAATTAGATGATTTTTCAAGGAGATGCAAGAAAGGCATAGATGATCTGCACAAGAAGCTCTCAATCGTGTTTATTTTTTATAAAGTCAGCCCATGGATATTTAAGGTGTGGATGGATTCCATATTGAATGGTCATGAACAAACTGAAGGGTTGAGCACAATATTTCCTTGCACACAAGACTAGGGTTCCCACAAGAGGGGGATAATGCACAAACCTACCTAAGGAAAAATGAAGTTGGTAAATGATTACACAATTTTGGACCCACTCAAAGGAGGACCCCAAGAAACCTATCACAAAAGATCTATACCTTTTAGATTCCATGTTATTCATTATATAGCGAAAGATATTTCTTCGGATCTTGAGAGTGGAGGTTTGATATCTAGAGGATCACCTTGAAGAGGGGGGTGTGAGATTCCAGATGTTTATAATGCCTTTAGTGATTTCATGAAAGATCCTATTTATTGAAGTGGTATTCTACGTGAATGCATACTTTTCATCATAAAATGATAACATAAGGGTATATTTGACATTTCAATTATAATGAATGATTTATTTACATGAAAAAAATATCTTATATGTAGAATACAACTCTTGTGAACACGTTCCTTGGAAATTTTCATGAATTTTGGGGAAGGGGCATGTGACCTGTTGCATTCGTAACACATGAACCTTCTACAAGGATGTTGATATTACATGTGGGGCTCAAATATTGAGCAAACCAGCAATTTCAATATTAGAATAATTATTCGTGTCAGATGATGGCATCAATTTTCCAAATGATCAAAATATATTATTGTGGTTTGAATTTTTTGTCAACAACAACTAATATTTTTGAATCATTTTTATCTCGTGTTCCGATCATGGGGCCACATTAGGATGCAATGTTATTTAGATGTTACTTCTGATCTCACTATCCCTTTAATGTTGGGAAATGTTGATTCCTAATGTTTTGTAGAGGAGGGGTCAAGTACAAAAAATTGGGATTTGGTCTCCACTCATGTTTCATTGGTACATGTCACACCTCCATAGATTCTATTTGATCTAATTGTGACATAAAGGTATCAAGGAGTTATGGTGGGACTATTTCGTGGACCAATACATGAGTGGAGGTTATCGGCTTAGCCTGATCTGGTTGAATCACATTATACTGATATAGATATGTTGATTAATGTAGATATTATAATTTTTCTGGAGATGGATGTTGATCAACCCCAAAGAAGGGATTCATAATATTTCAATTCCATTAGTGCTAGATAAAGTAGATTTAAGGGTAATGAGTATGTTAAATTTCCAGATACTGCCTTATTGGGAAAAAATCCTTCTTGTCAAATGGGGTTTATCAGAAGATAGATTTTAACCACATCTTGGTTGTTACACTCCATTGTTACCTTGCTATTGAGTAATTTTATGTTTATTCCATAAAATTCTCCAACTCAATGTTATATTGTTGTATATATTATTTAGTTTATACATTATCAACCTCTGTGGCTGGGGAGTGTGATGTGGATATATCAATAAAAATCACCTTACCCATGGATTAACCATGCCAAGTTGGTGGTAGATTAATGTTTGGAAGAACATTCAACTTATGATTCTACATTTTATGCCTATTAAGAACAATTTTATATTTGAATTTCATAGTTCACTGTGTTCCAATTGGATTATTTCTTCATCATGTTCTTCAATATAAAAATCATTTTCCACATTATATAAAAGGGTGGCATTACTGAAATTCACATATGTGAATCCTGATTTAGGGTTCATATCCTCAAAAAAATTTGAGAATGAAATTTATTTTTCATCAATTTAATATATTTACCAAAAATTCATATTCCTTATTAATAATTGAATAATGGAATTTTTTTATAACTTGTGACCCATGTAATGGTATTCTGTTTTCCATTAGTGTCCTATACAATGTGTTTTTTGGATTTTAATCCTATGGTAGTCCAAGATGGAAGCCACTAAATATACCCATGATGAAAGATATAAATCAAAATACAGAAAAAATATGGAGGTCACATACTTTAATATTTATACAAGTCAATAAAACAATAACATCCTTTGATAGGGTGTAATTAAAAATCCCCACATTCCCTTTGATTGGTGGTGTATTTTTTTCTATCTCCATCATAAACTTACCCATTATGTATATTTCTAGATTTTGGGGGTGGCAGTACTGATAAAAATTCCCACATCATATAATATTTATTTCCTCACATAATAAAACAAAGAAATAAATTTTCAATGAATTAAAATCTTTTTAGAATTATAACCAATAATAAGATGGATGTAACTCATTTTAGGGGTGTGATGTTCACATTGTCGGTGGTAACTCTATTGTTGTAAGATTCACATTCCTCAAATTGGAGGCCATCAAAAATTTCTAGGTGACATGATACCAGATCCAATCATGGTCTCATTCCAATTATGAAAGTTATTTCTAAAATTTATGAATTTATGTGATCCAACATATTTAACAAATATAATTTATATAGATTTGTCTTAATAGTTTTTATGAAGTAATGACACTGAAATGTATTTTACCTGACGAAAAAAACTTTCCTAGTGAGGGGAAATAAATAAAATGTATCATATTCTCCTGAAACTCTAATAATATCATCAAGTGGGTTTTTAGTGAATATCTGACCCCATGATTTCATAATATTGAGTTCTTTATGTAAGATACACTTTTTTTATTTCCCATACATGGGTTTTCATTTTTATGAAATTTCATCAAAATATATATGTAGAAAAATAGAATTTATATCCCAAAAATGATTACCACACTCATTATAAGACAATTATATTTTCCTTAGATTATGGAGAGTCACCCACAAGTTATGATGGATGTATTTTATCTATTTTTATTTTAATTACCTTGATGTATCACAATAGGGAGTTTCTATGGCCAAGAATAAGAAAAAATTTATATGTTCTTCAAGATCATACTAGATGATCATAACATTCTATTCATACATTGAAAATGTTCTCCAATATAAAATAACACACTAGTTTTTTATTTTCCTCACAATAAATATTATTGGTATCATTAAAATAATCCTCTATATCATTAAAAGGAAAATGATTTGAGGGATGAATATATGATCATTGTCACCTCAGTATTCCACATAATTGGGATGATAAATTTCTAATTTAGGATGATTCACCAGATATATTTAGTAATTATTATTCACAGGATTATATAAATGAGGGATAATTTTGTATTGATTTAATAGAGGTAGGGACATCATGATGAGTAAATATTTCATTGGGAGGAGGGTCGTCAAAATAAACCCCATGGAGAGGGACTTTGTGGCTGAATCATGATTCCCCATTATGGGAATAAATCTATTCTATATGTTTTATTTTATAGGCGAAATATATAAAATGATTTATATGGGAGGTCCACCATATTTATTGGAATTTAAAAAATGGATTTATCATCTTGGAACATTAATATATAATTAGTTGTAAAGGGGACGACCTCCTTATTAGATGATCTTAGATCTAGGGGTGGATATCCATAACTTATGAAACTATGAGGAAATTTTTTGTTTGTCAAAAAATTTCTATTGGGAAGAACATTACCGATGGTTATATGGGGTGTAATTATAATGTTACTTGTAATTTAACTATATGGATAAATTTTGTGATAAAATTCTCCTTATTCTAGTTAAAGAAGAGTTGGTATTTCCACATACCACAATAATAATATATTGGTGAACATAAATGATGTTAATGTACCTAGGTAATAGAGCCACTCTTAGATTCTTCATGTCCACTGATGATACCTTATTTATGATTTTATAATATAGACTGGTATGGGGTCATTAATTATGTTTGGGATCATTCATTGTGGGAAGAAACCCCATGGGAAAGATCCATTTTAGCTGGAATCCCGGTTGATGTTGAAAGATACTGAAATATTTCATGGATAAAAGAAATGATATGAAACATAACATGTTATTCTATTAGATTATATCAATGAACATTATGGGAGTAATAATAGATATGATTCATCTCATGATCTTCAATTGAAATATGTTAATGAATTTCATCGATAATAATAATTTAATGGTCTTGATCATGAGCTTCTATTGAAAAACACAGAATGTAATCATACCTATCGATGAGAATAGGGATATGAGACATTTATCTATATTTTATTAGAATATTTAAATGAAGTTATAGGATTTATTTGGGAACTATGAAATAATCATTCTTCTATTATTCTATTTGAATATTCCAATGATCATTTTTTTATGTATGTGAATTGGGACATGGGAATACTCCATGTTTGATATTAAAATTTATAGATAAAATATTTGAGTATCCATGGGAACATGTTCATTAGAAAAATCCTGGAATACCATTGGAATATGTGGATTTTCATTTTGGGTATGTGTGGGAACATGGACACATGATAACTCTTGTTTTTTTGCATATAGTTTCCTTATATGGGTTATCCCAATTTTTGTCCTGGTTTGGATACATGGGGATTGAATCTCAAAGGAGAACATCACAAATTTTTTTTATAAACCAGGAAATGTATTGTTTGTGCCAATAGTGGAGGGTTGTAACCTCCTATGAATCTGTTAAATAATAATTGGGATGTTGTCGACATCTTCCTCAACCACACTATGATATGGGAAGTATCGATACACTCTCGGGAAAGTATTATAAATTATTTAGATATGGAAATAGGGCCATCTTCCTTCTTTGTAGAAACCCAATCATAGATAACCATGCAACTATTCATTCACTATATGATCTCACATACATGCTATTTGCATAAGATGGAGTAGTTGAGTTAGTACACTCATATCATGGTGCTCACTAGTTAGGGGTTGAGGGACATGGTTAGTGAAGGAATGAGTTTGGAATCTAGCTAGGGGGACTTAATCATAGCTAATATATGTCAATAATATAGGATAAAAATGAATAGGAGACATAGGAGTCGATTGGACACCACATTTCTATATAGGAAATTTTCCATGTGATAATCAATACGGATATACACTTTCTCTAGGGATATAGTTGGAATATATGAGAAAACATTCTATGTGTGGGTGGGAACAAGAATACATGTCTCCACTCAAGATACTATAAGAATATGTGTATCAAATTGTATAGTGTGTATAAGAATTTGGTTGTGTCATTTTCATTGGTTACATTTAGAATATGTTAATGATCTCTATTAGTGTGAGTATGAATAGGTATATAAGACTTCACTTATGATTATATGGATGGTTCCCCTAGTGTGTCCATTACCCATGTGTCCATGATTATATAGGAATATCCTAAATTATAGGGACGATAACCAAACAATATTACCAATGATATGAGATTTCATATTATTTTTGAAATTGGTGGCCAGTGGGATACCTCATAGGTGTCTCTTTAATAGAATTGGGGGTGAAGTTGATGTTATACACCACCTCACTTATGTTTGTGTGATAATTTTTTCTCCCCCTAGGTAAATGATCATTAAGTGGATAAATAATAAAACCAATGTTTAATTATAATCTATAGACTACCATTGGTTAGAAAATTTTTAGGGGATTAATCATATAGAGGAATTCATAGGCCACATCAATGGATGAGATTGATCTGTCGAGCTAGTACTCTTGTACAAGAATATTCCTAACTTAGAAATAGATATTCTATATTGTTGGTAGTGTATTTTTTTAATCTAGTTCCATTTAAATTATCATATATGTGGAAGTTTTTCATTGAATATGAATATGGTGCAATATATACTAGGGAATAATATAATTGAAATTTTGTTGGGAAGGAAACATGGAATGCAAGGATGTACTCAATTAAAATAATTATTTTCATGAGACCCTATAGTAGTAAAACCCCACAAATAATAAATACGTTGGTATAAAAAACTCAATAAATATTGAATGGGAAAGATATTTATATCATGAATAAATTATTTCACCTCATGTTAACCATGTTTTCCAATGCTACCACATCCCAATGTATTTCTAATCTATGTAGTCGTGTTTTAGAAAGGAAAGAGGTTCATAGTACATACCAATAACACATGGAATTTATTAATGGTCAATAGTTTTACTAGTAGGATAATCACTCAAAGGGTCTTAATGAACTATTCACACTCTCTTATAGATTTATAACACATTCATCTAATCATTCCTAAAATAAAAACATGTAACAATGTTCCTGAGAGTTATCAAATTTCACCATGTATCAATCTGAACATTTATATGTATTAGAGTTTCTACATCAATTTACATCTTGTTTATTATACAATAATCTAATAACTCATAGATGGAAAATATAGAATTAATCATTATATAGTGATATAGTAGGTTTTTTTGGATCATATATTAGTTCCATATGAGTAACTTCTATATATCCCATTGATGGGAATTTGAACACACATTGTTTAATGAAACATAACTTGACATGTTGTACCATTTTTTTCCTATGAAAATTATTATAATTTTAGTATTAATGATCACACATCTGTGAAACATTGGCATTATTTTTAATTTTATGCATATGATACCTCTTCCAAGTACATTAACATCATGTGGAATGGACTATATTTTACTATGTATAAATTAATTATGTTTGGACTACATGGTCAAATCTAACTAGAAATGGTTTCTGTGTGACTTACATAAGAGCATACATATCTAGTTCATATAATAATTTTTTAACTATATATTAGAGGCTATGTTTAGGGATTAATCCTTGTTAAAGGACAATGATAATTTTGTTTCTTTGATGGGGAGTTAGGATAATATCATAAATTATGACATAGTTGGCTATTACACTTAGTAGGGGGACCTTTCTATTTAATCATTGTCTTTGGAATCACGTGACAATAGGTTTTTGGGATTAAAAAATGTTAGAGGCTCATATATGCATGTATTAAACTATTGGTTTGTATCTATACTTCTAATATTGGACACATAAATGATATTACCCAATAGGAATGAATTATCTCATATAGAAAAAAGGATTCCAAGATATGAATCCCCAGGTCATTGAGTATGTTTTGGAAGATTTACATAATTCTTGATGTTTATAGAATATGAAATGAGAATCCATGATGAAAATCTTGATCTAGGGTGTTTCCAATTGAGACATAATGATGGGGCCGCATATAATCAAGAGAACATGACATTGATGAAATCATGAGGTTCAAAACTGTTTGGGAGAAAATTGTAAAAATACATTCTCATGGAAGTAATAATCAATATTATAAAAGAGATTCATAATCAAAGGTGAAAAAATATTACACTTAAATCATATTTTTTTTACATCCAGATGATGTAGATGAGGCTTGTGAATAAGCATTCCTAGTTGGCCGACCTGGGATAATAGGAATCTAGGTTTATGACCTAGAAAAATATAGCCCTTGTGTAGAATATCGTGGTGAATGGTGCTCCACGTTATATGTACTAGGCATGACCCCCTTAAGGTTAAATGGAAATGAATCAACATGGGATGACCAAGGAGACGTGTAAAGGAGGTCCAATTTATGAAACTACATTTTAAATTAGATACTAAGGATATGAGTGTATTATTTTGGTATTCATTGGGTGTTAGGTATAGTCCATTATGGATACACTGGATGAAACATATTTGAATGGAAATGGGAAATTAGGTGGAATATCCTAGATTCATGGGAATTATTTTGGGGAGGATTTTATGGATGAACAAGGATATGTTTTCATAAAGTGGTCATATCCTTGAAAAGACACATATAACATGTTTTTTGTCCTTTTTATTCTACCTTTGAGGAAAAATTCACATAATTGAGATTTTCGTGGAGTTGGAAAAAATTCATCATGCCTAGGTCAAGTTGGGGATCATCCACTATGCACAGTTCACATTGACTAAAACTATATGTTAAAATTATGGATATCGGGGTATTATAAGAGAAATAAGATATGGAATCCCAAATAATTACAAAAATCAACTAACTATGTCAATATCTTTCGAGAAAGGAATGTGGTGTGGGAACATGAAAGGGTGGTCACAATGTATTGTGTGGAACTACATATGACATGGTACACGAACTCCTATTTAATAGGTAATGTTGTTACCTTCATGAAAATGATGAAAGATGATCTAGGATCTGAATGGTTCTATACCTCATTTAATTGTTTTTCGTTATTCCTAGAGACCTAATGGAATAATTCTTATTCAATACCATGTATCATACCCTTTATGTGTTAGGAAAGACTCTCTATCAATCTAATCTCCAATCCATATTCTGTTTCTATGAGGACTAAATCATGAATGGTATATGTATTTTTCTGATGTAAAATCCTCTTTAATATTTTAAAAACATGAAGGCCTAAACAAATTCTATATAAGGTGATTAATATACCATAATATTTATTTACACATTTTAGATTTGTTAATAACCACTTTGTTTCAATATTATTCTTCAAAATATGATGTTTTTAATAAATGAATTTAAAATATTGAGTTTTTTCATTAAAAAATTACAAGATGAGATAGAAATCATGATGAGAGATTAAAATAATTTCCTTCTAGATGTTCAGAATATAATATTCTAAAAATATTAGATTATGAATAATATCATTTTTAATTTTTATAATTTTACCATTAATCTTATGTGGGATTCAAATATATAACTCCTTCCACTAAAAGATTTTTTCTATAGAAAAATATAGAAACAAATGGAACTATTATATCCTTCTAGGAACACATATCCTCTTTGAAAAATATTTTATAACATTGTATTCTCCTATTCAAATATTTTTTTAATCATGTTCATTTTTTTAAATTATTCTTTTGATGTATTGTTGATTCATGATGAAAATTCATGACCTACAATTAATTATTAAGAATAATAATCATTATCTCACTATCCCTAATTAGTCCATGTTCGAAACATGATTTTATTTACATCAATCCAAACTATTCTATTCGAATAATATACCTAAATATTTCACCATGATATCTATAATTTTAAATATTTTTTATTTTCTCAAGGATTTATTCCCCCAAAGAATAGAGACATCAATAATTATCATTTTGGTCTCCGAATCGGTAATGTTCATAGAACACCAGAAAATTGCTTCTTTATATTCTATGTCATTTACCAATTTCACATATTTAATTTCACTTAATAGGGAATGACCAAGGAAAGGTTCAATGACATCATAAATATATTACTTCTCAAAGAGAAAAACCATTGAAAAATATTTTTCCATGATTTCCTTTGAATTTATTATTCACCAAAAAATTATAGATAATATTAACTCTCTATTACAAGGCTTACTTTCTCATCAGATTCTAGTTTAAATTATTCATATTTTATTTCTCTATGATAAAAAAATAATCATAATTTGAATATCTATTTCATATTGATTTTTAAATCACATTTAGAAATATTCCACATCATAGCCCTCATCATCGCCTAATTTAATATCAGTCTTAAACTACAATGGTATCTATAATTCCTTTGATAATGGATATCATTCTATTTCAAAATATCAATGTCTTTTAAATTTAATGGTATCTCTCAAACACCTCCATTCACTATGATATATTCAATTATATCCTATTGTGAAATTTTACAACATTAAACCAACTTAAAATATGATCAAAACATCACACATTTTATTTTTTGATACACCGTGAAATATGAATTAAAAAATATTATAGAACAGCCTCCTTAAATAAAAATTAATTATTGATATAAAAATGACACTATATATATCCTATCAATAGTAACGCCCATAATATGAAATAGTAATTATTATTCCTCACATATTAATCATTTTCATTACAATCCTTCCAATATGGATTACCACTTTAATGTTCAAACATACGAAAAAGATATTGATATTTATTACTTATTCCACCATGTATTTGTCCATGTATGTGAACCATCCAGGAATCATTGTATATCCATTTTTTCATGTATACTCATATTAAAACTATTTCTCAAAAAAACATAACTTTCAGTTATTAACAAAATATATTTATATCAAACTCTATGAAATGAACAAATTCTTGGTTACAAAAATCAACTATCACAACCATCTAACATCATCAAAAAGTTTGTATTATATGTAAATACAATACACAACCTATATTTCAACACATTTCCCCTAAATTGTTATGATCGTAAATGTGTCAAGAACTATAGGATGAAAAAATATCATAAAATTTAATTAAACTCACTTATGAATTTTCCACTGCGTGTAAGGTCTATGAGCATAAATTTTGAAAATAGATGGCCACCTCCAGGTTTATTTCCTAACCATCACACTGATAATTATAATCAATGAAATCATATGAAATCCACTTTAGTATAGGGATGTAACCATTTTTCCAAAATTCATCAAATAGGACTTTAGAGTAATGTAGGTCATCTATATGATAGTTAAATTACCACTACTCAGACCCGCAAACATGTCCAAAATTTAGAATCCTTATATAAATGGTATTCCTATAGGTAAATTATGTTCATTAAATTCAATCTTTCAACCCAACAAAAAAATGTTCTGGAATCCGTATAACTAGGTCAAAACTAAAAAATTCTGATTCTAGTAAGGCCGTATCCATGGACTTAAAAAATGATAATGTGATCAACTAAATCCATGTATCCTTCTAGATCTGGAATTCCAATGAGTGTGGGAATTTTATAATTCTTATAACATGTATTTTTATCTATACTCCCAAGGTATTAGGGTCCATGGGGAATTTTAAATCATGTATTCCTTGGAAAATTTCGATCACTATGCTTTAGAGACCCATGTTAGCTTCCAATTCAGAATTATACTATAAACTATTTTTTTAATATTTAGAATTTGGTCAAATAAATGATATAAAACCCATGTTTGCATCCAATTCAGAATTATCCTTATTTTTTTCATCAATAGATTCAAATTACCCTCAACACTAGTCACAATTCTACGATATATTTTTAAAAATAAATAGAATATTAATATAATTTGTCCTCTAAACATGTATAATCCTTGATCTACCTGCACCTAACCTAACATTGAGGTCATATATAAAGGGGAAACACCACTGTGTGTCCCCAAAATATAATAAAAAGTACAACACCATAATATATTAATTTTTATAAATTTAATAGTCACATTATATGAACTAGTCATATGAACATAAATTTTAAGACATGATGGTATTATAAAAATGACCTAAAAATTTAAATTTATTTTGGATTCCTCATTATAGAAGGAACTTCAATGGACCTAGGTGTGGGTAACTAAAACTAAATATTTTTTCCTACTCATAAGACCATAAAAGACAACACTATTTTATTAGGGGCTTGGCCAAAAAAGGAATATCATTGGTCATGGATAATTAAAAATAAAATACAACACTATAGTATTAATCGCATGCCAGTAAAGGATTGGAGTACCTTTCTTAATAGAACTAAAATAAAAATTTCAATTCCCTTTTAAGGGATATGTAAGAAGCCCCTCTCACTATCCCAATGACCACTCCAGCATATCTTCCACTTCATCATTTCTCTTGACCCTTCTTGGGTGACATGAAACACCAAAATAACACATTTATTTCAATATTTAAACTAAATAATTCCTTTCATAATAAAATACTCCAATATTTATATCTAATAAATATGTATACCTATTGGTGATTAGGTATCAAACCATTAATATTTCAGTGTTTTTCTAGTGAAATCCATCTCAACCCATTAAGACATCTTGAATGTCATGAAACTCTAGTGTACCTTTTAATTTTTCATGGATGGAAGGAAACTGTTGTTTAAAATTTAATCCAACCTAGACGGTAAAAAACTAGTACACCTATTAAACTATCTTTTTTTATAGATTCTTTTAATGTTCCATTCAAAAAAATCCCCTTGGTTATGATTTGATTAGTTAATGTATTTTTGATGATGTATTGACCACCATCATCTCATTAATGATGTGTCAATAGGCCCACCTTCTTATTGATAATATACTAGATTAAAATTTCATCCATTGAAGAGTGAAATTATAGATTTGTAACCTATATAGATTAAAAATGTAGAATCATAAAACAAAAACATGTCCTCATCATATGATTTTGGAATGAATCATTCCAAAAGTACATGAAGTCTATTTTAATCACAGTATACAATCAATTTATCAATAAACCATTCCCTAATTTATTGAGTATTATACATATTAATGTGGTAAACAATTTAACAGATAATAGTATTGTAATCAAAAATAATTTCATAGGCATTTGATTTTGTTTATAAGGGTGTCCCTGACTAGATGGAAGGATCCCCGATGAAATGATTTTTCCTCTCATCATCATATATTAAGAAAAAAATCTAAATCACAGTTAGCCACCATATTTTAAAAACCCAATTAGGATATATAATTAATGCTAATGATTAATTGCAAATGAATGTTAAAAAATGGTGATCTAAGTGTAATACCATTTCATTATTAATAAAATTCATCATTGATTCCAAATTACTTATAATTAATCATAGATGGGTAAACTTTTTTCTTCTATGTTCCTAAATATTGCTCAAAGACATCAAAAATGGATTCATTTAGAAACTAAGATATCATGACACCCTAAAATAATGAGGATATATAAAATAATGTAGGTGGACCATAAACTAATGAACATCTAACAAAATATTTTGAAATATATTCCATTACAATATTTAATACCTGTAACATAGAATCCATGGAAGGTTTTTTCTCTCCCATAATTAGTGATTTAAAAAATTTTATATTTACAAACTGGTTTGGGTGTATTTGTGGGAACATGAACATTTCATACATAAATATTACATCATATTATATAAATATTCAATATGTTTCTTAACAGTTTAAAACTGATTGCAATAAAGATTCTGTGTATTATGAGACTCTATATATAATCAACTTATTTTATTAATGATCTTAAACATATACTATAAATTGTTCCTCTCATAGTAATATTTTTATAAGTTTTACACTTATAACATTTCATCATAACATGAGGATAATTGGTCAGCTCAAATTCTCAAGTAGGCTCAACATGGTAGTTATCAATACATGACCATATAAAATAATAATATACTCATAAGATTATATTATCATGACTATAACATACAAATTTCATACAAATTTTTTCACAGATAATAAATTATGATTCATTGCATAAACCATCATCATTTAAAAAAACATGATTCGAAAGAGTGAGGAATCATCATTAATAAATCCTAATCCATGAGATCAAATCATATGAATAATAAAATTTAATATTAATTATGGAAAAATTATAAACACATAAACCAATTAATTAGTAAATTTTTACTTATAATAAATTCATAGTCAATTGATTCCCATAGTGGATTGGGTCCACCACCTATTACATCGTTCCATAGTCAAGGTTCACTCTGAATACAATTATAATCGATAGGGTATCAATTCCAAATCTAATTTATAATATTTCTCAAGATATCATTAATTCCCCCATCGATTGGTGGTTTTTAATGTGAGAAAATATACATAATGAAAAGCATACATATATATTCCACAAGATAAAAAATAATAATTATTTCACCAAAACATAACATAGTGAAATGAAAAGGGTCCCATAATCATTTTGCTTCCACATAATCATATTCGTTTAAGAGAAATAACATGGATTGTATCATTAGATAAAATCATCAATGAAGCATAAGAAACATAATTTTATATTGACATTGATGACCAAACAATTAAAAGAGTACTTGAACATTTACTCTAAAATATGAAAAATATTTTTTCCATCGATGTCTTTAAAATTGAAAATATTCAAAATAATGAGACAAATATTTTCATTAGAATAAAAAATTGTTCAATTTTAATGGAGTCAAAAATATAACGAATAGTTATGGAAGTGGGAATAGTCATTTCTCAGGTAAATTTTAAATAAAATATTCCTTGAACATTGGGTAAAATATCCTATAGTAACTCAGTTAGTAAATGAATTGAATATAATTTTTATAAATTTAAATTGAAATCTATATATAGTCGAAAATTATATTAAATAATCATATTTTCAATGAATATAATATTCCTGAATAAATTACGAAATACATGGACAAGAAATTAAATGTTCATTGACCATAGATAAAATAAGGAAAACATTTCATAAAAACAATCGATCATTCACTTTAGGTACCAATGAATTCAAAATTGTACTAACACCTGAAAATTAAATTTTTATCATATCGAGAATAAAATATATGGTTTATAAAATTTAATAACAATATAATTACACCTCTGATTATTCATGTATACACAATCCTAATGAAAATCGATATTTCAACATAAACTCATAACTTAAGTACATTATTTCATCATATGAATTCTGAGAACATATATAGAAAATATATATTTATTATAAATATATAATAAAACCATATTCATTAATTACATAGAATGTATTATTACTAAATAATTTTAAATTATCAATTATTATGTATTCCATACTAAAATGAACATTCCATTGAACAATGAACTATAAACCATGTTTCATTTTGATTGTTCCATTCCATATACATTGGTCATCTTTTCATTCTACCCACAATATTAATAATGTCAAAAGTATCATATTTTTCCATTATATATAGTTTTATAAAAAATAATATTAATATATTAAAAAATATCGCAATATAGTAAATATATTAATTCTATCATGTTCATATACATAAATAACATTTAGATAACGATTAATAAAAATGAAAAAAGGAAACTTTCTCTAAGAACATGTACCTTTTATTAAGGTATCCTCCATTGAGGAGAACCTTAAGGATTCATGGATGGGTATTTTTTGAAGAATAGTACCTAAAGGTAATTTATAAGTATGTTTTAATATTATTTTTATAGATTTTTTTGAAATAAATGGATCATGAGGGTTTCATAAAATAAGATATGATATGTTTTTAATAAATGAGAGGAATGTGTTATACTTACAATCATTAAAAATATTATAATATAGTAATGAAAATATCCTATGAATGATGATCCAAATTTGATAAATATCCATGATTATATGAGATAGGATATAAAAAAATTTATCCAATAGGATATTTACATGTTGTTAGTTTATTTTAACCCTTACCAAATTTGTATGGGCCTTAGTTAACCCTTACATCCTTTACAGTAGTAGTGCATTTTTACGTCAATAACCACTCAAAATTACAAAAAATGAAATCCAAATTATTATAAAATGTATATTCTAATCCAAAATTTCGAATATATTTAATTCAATTAAATTTCTATAAGTTTTACATATTCATTTTAAACTAATAATGAAAAATTTAATGAAAACCATTTTTAAGAAAAAGTCATTTTTATGTATAAAACTAAATTTTTCCAATTAATTTCCTTGTAATAACAATGAATGCAATGATAAAATATTTTTTTGAAAATACTATATAAACTTTTAATTAATGTTTTTCAAAACTATTGAATAATTTAATTTAATAAGAAAAAAACACATTTCACACATTTATTTTTCAAAAAATATATATTTTTTATTACTTTCGAATACTGGAATTTTAATTTGAATCTAATTGATAACCAATTATTTCATTTCTAATGGTGAAAAATTAATTTTTTATAATTTATTTTCTCATATCGAGACCCTACAATATAGCATTTAGAAGATAATGGAGACATTTAATAATATTGTTTGATTAATATCTAAATCTTTTGGTTTAAATATCTTATTGCATGTGAAACTAGATAAAAACACATAAAAATCGTTTAAAGACAAGTATATAATAAAATATACTCGTTTCACATTATAAACAACTTATAATTATATCTCTATAAAAGTTATGTCACTATAATACATAAAACTAAGGATCATTTTTCCTTATCACGTCTGTGGGATCCCATGTATCTTTAAATTTTTTTTGATATTTTAACAAAACAATGACTTGCTGAGTAGTTTTTTTTCAAATACAAAATACTATTCGAACTAGAATATCCAGTAGTTTTCACCCAAAAGATAGATCATACACCAATGGTGTGTACTATATTTTAACAACATGTATCAGATTAGGTATCAAGTTTTATAGGAGAGATACATTGGACACATTGTGTACATGATATAGATTTTTGAGTAAGTGGAAACCAATAAGAAACTATCTTGATATAGACATGTACTTTGATGGAAAAAATATATCTACCAACCATTTAACCCGCCTTTAAAACTCCAATAAATTTATTTCTAGGAGATATTATGTTTAATAACTTGCCACATACAACAAATTATTGTTTTCACAAACAATTATCTGCATAACTCTTCTATTGACTATGATATACGCTGGTTGTCTTTAAATGACTCTAAACTTATCTTCCATTACCTTATCGTTCTCAATTCCCAATTTATTTCATTCCCTTAAATATTCCCTTAACAATGTAGTTATACACTAACTACCACACATGGCTTCATAGGATTCCATATAAATACTTTAGTGAAGGGTAATTTTTTTTATAAAACCCAAAAAATGTAAGGTATTGATCAAATACACCTTTCAAATCCATTGAACATGCTCAAAATTTTTTTCTGGGATACAAATTGTCCCATTAGATAAAACAACATTCTGAGGATGATATATAGTTCTAAATGCTACTTTTTTATTCAATTGGCATTGGATAGATCTTATGAATTTTTTTGTAAAACCCATATCAATATTATATACATCAGAATGTTGTAATCCATACAACATTTTGAATTAGATAATGTGTGTATTAAAAATATGATCAAGAGACAATTCATAAATAGTTCTACTAAAATGTGTCTAGTTCATGAGGAGATTGACCATATCCCAAATGACATATTATTCATTAAATGTTTTGAGGAGTCTGATGAAGAAATCAATAGATGTGTTTTTTCAATTCTATTTTTGTATGGTAAATGGTTGTGTTATCCCATTAGATGGTGGACACTAATCATAAAATTTATTTCATATAAATCATCTAGATACAGTCAATGAAATATCACACTTCATGTCCTCCCATTATAAATAATATTTCAAATAACTATACATATCAAGCCTATATGATCGACTGATATTGATGATCCATGATATTCATCTAACTAATACATCTTTAATTTTGTTATTGACAAGACACATAATTTGTTCATAGACATTATCCATCCCTCACGATCATCATTAATCTCAAGAATATTCCTCATCTTCTCTACAATTCTCACATGTATTGATGTTTGAACATTAATAATAGAAATATATGATATTTCCACATTCATCAAGATATCAAGATCCATATTATACAAAACCATAAATATTATATATATATCCATCCTCATTTCATAAAAAATAACATGATCCTTATGTCTTAGGGAATTATCAGTTTTGTTCTCCTTCTAAGGGTGGTAATATACTATGCTCTTATAATCTTTAACCAACTAGTACAATATTTTTATGGAATTTTTATCACTTTCAATGTGAATATATATTCCATATTTTATACATATAATAAACATTAAATTTATCACTATATAGATAATTCAATATATATTTAATGAAAAAATCACAACTTTGAACTCAAAATCGATAGTCATGTAATATTTGAAATTAAGATTAAATTGTATGGAGGAATAATCTCTCAAAATTTCATTATTCACGATGACATATAATAGTCCCCTCATTTATGGATCACTATATATAAAAAATACATAACCAATGTAGGGTAGTGTGAACATAAGTGTACCGACCAACCTCTTAATTAGTTCATTGATATTCTTATCAAATTTATTCATCTAAAGGATATTGGATCCTTTCAATGCAATCTTAGTTATTTTATTTTATAGTAATAATAGTATCTCAAAATGTGTTCCTATAATCTTTCCATTCTAATAAGATTATATATATTAGTATCCATTATTTTTATAGGTCATTTCACTATAACATAGATCATTGACGTATCCACATATATACACTCACATGTGAATATAACCCTTTAATGAAGCCTTCTATAGCCATAATAAGTAAATTTATATTTGGAAGACAGATTATCTTCTCTGAATCTCATTAACATAATACTAAAATGGTCTTCATTGTATTCCCAACTGTTGATGTATATAACAATATCATTTATAATCACTACAAAAAAATAATCGATGAAATCAAAATATAATCTAATCCTTAAATCCATGAATATATAAGAGCTATTGTTTATTATAATTTCATTACAATGAATTAATATTGACCATTCCCCATGCAGATTGAATTCCACGGTATATATTCCTTTTGGACCACAATAAATGATTCTGATAATGATGGTTAAAATTGGAAAATAATTGATTCCACCTAATTGATGAAATCAATCATCAATACGAGGTGGAGGATATTTTTTCATGATAATAATCAATTTATGTTCTTGATTTTAAATAAAAATTCCAATTCGAATATATTTCTTCTTCTTCAAATGTATATTTTCACCCCATGGTGACTCTCTTGAGTTTTAACACCTCAACAATATTGTAATATTCATGAATAATTAATTCTTACAACTAAGTAGAGGACATTATATAAGAAATATTAAAAATATACATGGAACATGGTATGAGTTGTTCTGAAATCTCAACATCAAGATTCATGAAAAGGATAAGAAAATATTCAGGGACTACATTAACACATTCTCTGAAAAGAAGAATATATATAATGATTAGTTTCTACAAAAACATTTTAGATAAATATCACTCATTAATAGGCCTCAATACCCATTTATTAGAAGTAATTTCAATCGTATAATCATATTCATCATCACATAGATGGAAAATCGATGGTTGATTTATAATATCAAATAGGACATCCCTTCCCAGGTGATTGATATGGAATCCCGAAAAATAAATCTAATATATGGATGAAGTAACATGAAATTAAACTACACGGAGAATCAAAAGATTAAATTGAATAACATTCCCAAATACATCAATCTGAAAGTAGATAATGACATTGGATGTGATCATTTTACTATTATATAATTCACAAATAATTCAACATCAAATCATTTAGTTGGTGATGTGATAAATTTATAAAAATATTCAAAAATAAAATATTGGGTTGAAGAAGAATTTAATAAGGAATTTATATTTGTAGAGTTGAGGATATGTGAAACATTCACCACATTATTTTATAGTGATCGAATTATATGGTTGTTATTGCATGAAATTTCCTTTTATCTCATGTCTTAAGAGTTTGTTGATGGGTATTATATTCATTAATTGCAGGATTCAAAAATTGGTTGGTATAATACACATGCATCATGATGTCGTTTCACTACCTTGTTTTTGTTGTGTTAAACTGGTCTTTACCCCAATACCTTTCACTGGAATTCATCTTTATATACCATTGATTATTACTTACCAATGAGACATACATTCCAAAAATGAATCGTGTACCTATCTCATGGAGATAATTTCCATATGATAACTTCCTCACATATAGAATTAATGAATATTCATTTTCATTTCCAAATGGGTTTTATTTTTATAATTTATTCAAAACACTGTCTCGTTATGTAAAAACTATTATTTTCCATTAAATTTATTTTTTTTATTAAAATGGGTGTTTTATGAGTCCATGAAATCAGACGGTGCACGATTCCGACGCACGATGTGCCTGGAATGTTCCGTCGAAGTTTTGATTAGCCTGAATTAATGTGTGTAAGAAGTTTTCTTGAAAAAGTGGAATAACCCTTAAATGGTTACTCAGATCAGAAATCTGAGGGCACCATTTCTCTCAAAATGGTGAGTTCACCCTAGGTGCGACTTATGTTTAGTCGGCGTTGGCCTCCTGTGACAAATCCCATAAATTGCATAACCGTTAATAAAATAAAAAAAATATTTTATTATTCAAATGCTTATTACTCATAGACAATAGCTCAGATTAAAAATATGAGACCACCGCAGAAATTGTGAGGGCATGATTTATTTAGGTAGATACAAAATTTGTCTGGAACCGGCCCCCAGAAAAAGTTAGTTTTTGGCCTCATATAGAACAATTAAGTGAAGATTATTTTATTGTAAAATTCATAACATATAAACAGTAACTCGGATAGAAAATCGAAGAGTACCATTGGGTTTATTGGGTCGTGTTTCACCTAGGTAGAGCCTAACCATGATAGTAATTGGTTGAGGGTGACTGATATTAATTTTCCAAACTTTTTTCGGGTACGTTCAGTAAACTTACGTTCATAATATTTGATCTTTGAACCGGTGGTCGGAATTGAAATCTGGGAGAACAGGAGAACTCGAAACACCGATATTCTCTTAGGATGACTTTCACCTCGACAGAGGATGGTCAGGAATAAATGTTAGTTTTTGGATTTTATAAAAAATGATAAAATAAATTGTAGCCACATGTTATTTTATTCCAGCCGCCATGTGAGTGCGTGTAGTTGGAACTTCCACATGGGAGTTGGGGGTGGGACCGCCACACCCTAACCTACCATGAGAGGTTATGGTGGTGGGTCCCACCCGAAACCAATCTCCCATGTGAGGTTAAATGTGGTGGGGACCACACGTGGCCACCCGACCCCAATTAATGGGAGGAGACCATATCCTCTCAACTTCCCCTATTAATGGTGCCACCACCACCACTTTTAATGACGAAAACCTCCTCTTTGAATTTGTGGCGTCTCACTTAATTAATTGAGCCAATGCATGTGAATTAATTAAGGGCATCCTCTTGACATCCTCCAAATTAATTGTGGCACCCCTCATGCAATTAATTTTTTGGAGATGGGTAAATTGATTATACCATTTGAATTTTGTCCCAACGTAACTTTAGACAAGACCTATGTCTCCTATATAAATGAATCTTGGGGGAAGGTTTTGGGATGGCTTCATCAAGCAACAAAACGTGGGCAAAGAGATGTGTCGCCCATCACTGGGAGGATTACGCCCATCCCAATGAAGAATGAAACGAACGTGAAGAATGCCATCGACGATCTTCTTCTCTGACCTTCTGCTTCGACCCCTTCAACGTGGGACATGATCTTTTTCCACGGATCGACGACTAACCTACCACAATGTCAATGAACGATTTCCCATTTTTCAAAATGTAGGGGAGCATTGTGTTTTTTTAATTATGATAATAAATCCTCATTCTTCTTCAATCTAGATATTGTATGAGAATCTTTGATTTTTTGTCACCATAACAAGGAGGGTTCGGGCTGCACAAACACAGTCCGACCCTCCCCTTGTTTGTTCTTGTATGGTGATGACGAAGGTGGTACACACGGCGATGGCAAAGAAGGTTGCGATAAAAGCCCGCACTACCCATGGCCTCCGTGAAATGTGCTACCCCAATGGCACCCCGGTGTGCTACCCGCACCACCGCGCCCCTTCCAGTGCGCTACCCGGCGCCCCGCGCCCCCTGTCGGCACGCTGCCCGGCTCCTGCCGCGGCCTACCTGGTGTGTCCGGAGCCTGCCAGAGTCCAGCTGGCTGGCCCATGCCCTGCGTGGCCTACCAGATGGAATATCGATCCGACCTGTGGCGTCCCCTGTGATGTTGCTAGTTGAAAGAGCCCGATCTATTGGGTCATGTTACCAAGCCGCCTACGGGGAAACCATCAAGCTGAACCGCCCTCGTGGTCCGCTCGGCAAGGCCCAGCAGACCGAGACAAAACATAGTGGGCTGACCCACCCAAAATGCAGGGTCAGACCCAGCAAGTCTGACAGGGTCGACGCAGACCGGGTCGGCCCAGACTGTGTCTGTCTAACTCAGTCGGACCGGACCCGGGCCCATTACTGACCCTTTACCTACTTGTGCCAAATCTTTGGCATCAAACATCCGTTGGAAGAACCGTCAACAGCTTTGATATTCATGTAGCATAGCCGCCCCTTTGACTATACCCCACTGGAGTTCGGGGTATAGTTGAGTCATGGTCAGGTTGGTTTGTACACAAATCCAACCGGGCCCCCGAGACTAAAATGCTAATGAATAACAGAACATGCGTCCGATTGATGCACCTTCTATTGCTTTGAAACTCTTATGATGTGGAGGATTTTGAGATACATCTTTGTGGGACTCCATGACACTTGGAGTATCGGCCTATAGCTTGTGGAGCAGACCCTCCCGGAGATGAGCGAGCAGAGTACGGAGACCTAGTAGTTGGCTGAGACCTGATGACTACTTGACCGATTCATTTCAGAGTGACTCGACTAGCCCAGTGGGGAGCGCTACTGTGTGAGGTGGCAGACACCTGGAGGAGGAGCGCCACTATGTGAGGCGGCAGACCAGTGGTACATGATAGGAGGATTACCTCTGTAGGCTATTTGGGGGAATGCTACTATGTGAGGTGGCAGAACCCAGGTGGGAAGCATCTCTGTGTGATGTAGTTGTCCCACAGTACTAGATAGGATGAGTACCTCAGTAGTATAATGTTAGTGAGTAGCACCATGGAGTCACGACATGGTCACTGTACTCGACAGAGGAGGAGTTCTCCAGCATCCGTGGTTTTGTTAATGAATATCCTGGTTTGAGTTCATTCAATGACCCTTTTGTCTTCCTCATGGTTGAGATGGGTTACATCATAACTTAGGAATATGTATGGGCATATACCAAAGTAATGGTTATCTGTTGATTTTATACATTGTGGTTTATCCTCTTCTGATTTTGTGAGACCTTGAGGGTCTTGGGGTCCTACGGAGTATTTTTATACTCACCCCAGCACGGGCTATGCCCGCACCACATTGTGTTTGATACAGACGACGGATAGCACTGACTGAGGCGGAGTGTACGAGGACGGTACGGTACCCAGAGGTGGACCTCACAACGAGTCGGTACCCGGATGAGACAGATGAATGTGGAGAACCAAGGAGACTATTTGTACCTACCTTTCAGGTTGGATCCATGGCAGACGATCCAGGAGCTTCTAGAAACCTTCTAGCTGTTCTTTATTTCATTTTACATGTTTTATATTTTCATTGTAAATTGGATTTGGGCTTGTATTTCATCCCCCTTTACATTTCATCACTAAATTTGTATACAATTTTTACTCATTGTTTTCTTTCTCTTACACACTGTTTGTCTGTGTTTACGTTTTATAATGGAAACGCCTTCCCAGTTTTAGGGAATTACTCATTTGGTGCTAGTTTCCAGCCCCTGGCCTATGGATGGAGGGCTTGGGGTAGTCACGATGCGGGCCCCAGGGGATGGTTCAGGAAAATTGGTATCATAGGAGTTGGTTCTACCACAAAACATAGTATTTTAATACATTCATTCTGTGAAGCAATAGTGTTAAGGGTACTGAGTGTGGTTTTCAGTTGAGAGAGTCCAGTTTTTGTGTGGCGGCTGACGTATCCATACACCAGGACACTGACTACTAATTTCTAACATAGAATAAGAAAAACTATTTGTGTGTGTGTTTTCAAATGTATTTTCTAAGTCAGCTCAATCGGGCCATCTCACCATGTATAATATTATGACTGTGTCGCATTTGTTCAGGATGCCTCCACATAGACAACATGTTGGAGTTCCGAGAGACTACTCGATGACGACCCACAGAGCATAGAGGCTCTGGTGCAGGGCCCTCTTTCAATGTTGGTACCTTCGGGTGGTGTACCAGTATCACCATCACGCATTGGGAAGTATATTCAACCATCCGAACTGGCGGACGGTGCACAATGACTGAGCGCGTTGCACGAGTTCCAGCGGCAGGGGCCTATGAGGTTTTGAGGCGACACTGATTCCCAGACTGTAGAGGACTGGATAGAGGCGATTACAAGATTTTTCCATCTATATGAGACACCATTAGACAGGATGGAGATTTTATCTACTAGTCTTTTTCAATGAGTGACCATGAGGATGGTCTGCTCAGTGATGAGGTTTCGGTACAAGGAACATTTCCTGGGATGGTACCTTCGGGCAGTTTGCCACCTATATCACTGTCGTTGGTCAGTAGACACTATCAGTGGTACCTATATAGGACACTTGTTGGCTTAGTTCCTTACATGTGTTTCAGCATCAGATACCCCTCATGTTCTGAGGCGAGCCCGACTCATAGGTGGTTGAGGACTGGCTTGAGGAGGTGGTAGAGAGTTCCCTACAACTTCTATAGTTTTGAAAGGATGACATGTCGGTAGCTGAGTATTCATCAAGTCGAACTGATCGTTTCTGGTACTCAATTATTATGATATGATCAGTTCTTTAGAGCTCGGACCTCTGGGCGAGGTGTGTTTAAGGACATTCAAGCCTTAACTTTTTACTCTATGCATTCCTACTTATGATAGGGTGTTATAGAGAACCCTTGTGGTTGAATGTTCTGTGGATGAGCGGATACATCCAGTGAATGTTAGTCGTGGGAATGCATGAAATAAGAACTAGTATCAGAGACATTGTCTTACAAGAAGTTTCGGGAAGAGGATGTGATAGGGATAGAAACATCTGCATGGTAGCTGATGTGGAAACAGAGCTAGGAGACCATCATGACGTGGTGTAAATTTCGACATGTTACAACCACCGGCCTTTTTACTCCCTACCAGGTGCAGGGAGCTTGAGGGTAAGGGAAGATAGTAGCTGCATGCTGTCAAAGAGTGTGACCCAAGGGCTATAGGGATGATTCGAGGTATGGTCTGCGTCTACAACTAGCATCTGTAACAATAGACATAGTTACCAATCATTCTTCCTTCCACGAATCATGTCCAAGACCTAGAGTTTCTGATTTAACCATTGACATGACCCTCATGTCTGGAGATACCATTGGGTAGAGTCTTGGAAAACAAACTTAAACTGATAGTGTGATCTGACCATTGAGGTGAGTGTTTCGGTTGAAACCTCATGGTGGCAGCGTCGAGGCCTTACGACGTTAGTTTCGTTTTGGACTTTACATCCACAGTTCACACTCAGATTGAAAATATTTGGAAAAAAGGTTGTGTTTTATCATCAATGTTTGAGTAGGGTTTTCCTTGGTTGGAAAAAATTGAAACCTAGTTAGCACAGGATCGGATCATGCATTGGAGGGTGTAGCTGATCACTCTTTAGTCGGCCGACCTTACCCTCATGACAGAAGGTTGTTTTAAGTTACCAGTTTCCAACAGTAGTAGCAGAATGTGGGGACAAGTTTTCAAAAGATGTCACCAAGATTACCTCCCTAAAGGTGGAGGGACTTCTGCATTGGCTGGATACTACCAATTATTCGTACCAGACATCCCTAGAATTGTCGCACCACTATCATCCTTGATGAAGAAGGGGAATACCTTTGTGTGGTCGGAGTGATTCCAGATGTGCTTTCAGGAGCTGAGGCTGAGGTTTACTAGTTCCCCATATTGAGGCATTCAAATAAAGGTGTAGGGTACATAGTCTACTATGACACATCAGGGAACATACTCAGGTATGTCTTGATGCGGAAGTGAGCGATGATCGCCTATGGTTCTCGAAAGTTGAGACAACATGATATGAACTAAGCTAATCATGACCTGGAGTTAGCTGTAGTGGTCTTCTCCTTGAATATGTGGCAACACTATCTTATGGGTGAACATTTTACCATGTACCCTAATCACAAGAGTCTCAGGTATATCTTATCTCAGAAGGACCTGAACTTGAGACAACGTCGATGGCTTGAGTACCTCCAGGACTATGACTTAGATATAGTCTATACTCATGGGAAGGGGAACGTTGTTGCAGATACACACAACATGAGGTCTGATATATAGATTCTAGGAGAGGCGACAGAGCAGCTGGCTGCTTTACAGATATCATTCGTGGATAAGGATGATGCAGCTTACCTCTAGGCTATGACTGTCACTTCCCTGATTCTTCAGCGAATTTCGGGGGTATAGCTTGAGACGTTGACTGTGATTCCCAACATTATTATATATCATTTGGATGGTCTCTTGATGGATTTTATAAATTTGGGGAGAATGTCATCCTCTTCAGAGGACGTACCATAGTACCGCTGTCACTTCTGGAGGAAGTGTTGAGGGAGTTCCAAATCCCCTATTATGGTTCATCCAGGAGCAGATGAAGACTATATAGAGCTGACAGTAGTCATATGTTGTATAGATACATAGACCTATGGAGGATGAGTATAGAGACCATGTCTTTTCATGTGTCTCATATCGATGAGGTCTATAGAGATTTTCCCAAGGAATCAAGTTATCACAGAGATTCAACGGACCATTTCAGGTCCTTGACAGATTTGGTGAGGTGGCATACCACTTAGCTCTACAACCTCAGTTGCACCAGGTGCATGGCTTCTTCCATGTATCTCAGCTGAGAAGATACGTTCACAACCCTTCACACATAATCAACCATGGAGAGCTAAAAATCAATGATCGGGCGACTTTCACGGAGGTTCTAGTGGAGATTGAGGATCGATAAGAGTGGTTCTTACTTGGACAGTCAATAAATATGGTGCACGTTCGCTGGTATCATATGAACCTCCAATAGAGCACATGGGAGCAGAAGACTCAGATTCATGCTCAGTACCCCCATTTTTTTCCGTAGATTGAGTTGTGGCTTACGGGGATGTAGAGCCCTGAGGTGGGGAGAATATAAATACCTAGATTTTCCATGTAATTTTTTTTATTTAAATAAAAATTTTACGAGTCCGAAAAATTAGACGGTGCGCGATTCCGAGGCCCAAAGTGCACGGAATGATCCGTCAATGTTTTGCTAAGCTGAAATTAACGTGGGTAAGCAGTTTTCCTGAAAAAGTGGAAGAACTCATAAATGGTTACTCAGATCAGAAATCTGAGGGCACCATTGCAATCAAGATTGTGGGTTTACCCTAGGCGTGACTTATGTTTAGTCGGCATGGGCCTCCTCTGAGAAATCCAAAAAATGGAATTACCGTAAATAAAATAATTATATAAATTATTTTATTTTTCACATTCTTATAACTCACACACAGTAGATCAGATTAAAAATATGAGACCACTGATAAACTCATTAGGGCTTGATTTATTTAAGCAGATACTAACTTTGGATGGCATGAGCCACTAGAAAAAGATAGTTTTTGTCCACAAATTAAATAATTAAGTGACGATTATTTTGTTTTTAAATTCATAACACCTAAACGGTAACTCGGATTGAAAATCGGAGAGTACCATTGGGTTCTTTGGGGCATTTTTCACCTAGGAAACGCCTAACTTTGATGGCAGTTGGTCTGGGGTGACTGACATTTATTTTCCGAAAAAAATTTCGGGTACGTTTAGTAAATGTATGTTCAGAATTTTATAACCTTTGAACTACTGGTTAGAATTGTAATCGGAGAGCACTGATGAACTCGTAGTTCTGATATTTTCTTAAGAATACTTTCACCTCGACGTCGGATGGTCAGGAATAAAAGTTATTTTTTGGATTTTTAAAAAAAATGATAAAATAATGTGTATCCGCACTTTATTTTATTCCAGCCACCAAGTGAGTGCTGGTAGTTGGAACCTCCAATTGGTAGTCAGTGGTGAGACTACCACACCCTAACCTCGCATGAGAGGTTATGGTGGTGGGTCCCACCTGAACCCAATATCCCATGTGAGGTTAAATGTGGTGGGGACCACACATGGCCACCCAACCCCAATTAATGGGAGGAGACCATAACCTTTCAATATCCCCTATTAATGGGGTCACCGACACCCCTTTTAATGTCCAAAACCTCCTCTTTGAATTTTTGGAATCTCCCTTAATTAATTTCACCAACACGTGTGAATTAATTAAGGGGAGCCTCTTGACATCTTTCAAATTATTTGTGACACCCCTCGTACAATTAATTTGGTGGAGGCGTGTTAATTAATTCTACCATTTGAATTACATGCCAACGTGATTTTAGACAAACCCTCCCTCTCCTATATAATGGAAGCTTGGGGGAAGGTTTTGGGACGGCTTCATCAAGCGTTGAAACGCTGGAAATGAGACGTGTAACCCAACAGTTGGAGGATTACGCCCCTCCCAACGAAGAACACGAAGAACACAAAGAACACTAGCGATGATATTCTTCTCTGACCGTCTTTCGCGAACCCCTTAGACGTTGGATGTGATCATCTACCACGGATCGATGACCAACCTATCACGATGTAAACGAACGATCACCTGTTAATTAAAATTTTGGGGAACTTTGTATTTTTTTAATTATGAGAATAAAACATCGTTCTTCATCAAACAAGTTATGGTATGAGAACGGCCGATTTATGTAACCGTAACATGGAGGTGTCAGGCTGCATGAACACGGTCCGACCCTCCCCTTGTTTTTTCATGTTTGGTTACGACAAAGGCAGTACATGCGGCGACGACAACGAAGGAAACAATCAATGGCCGCGCTACCCACAACCTTTGTGAACTACACCACCCCCGCTACGCCCTGGTGCGCTACCCGCACCGTCGCTCCCCTACCGGCACAATACCCGGCTCCCTGCGCCCACTACCAGTGCACTGCCCGCTGGCTCGACTCCTGCTGTGGCCTTCTCGGTGCACCCGGAGCCTGCCAGAGTCCAGCCGGCCAGCCCGTGCCCCGCGTGACCTTCCTCCTGGCCTCCATGCGACCTGCCTACCCAGCCGACCCACAACATCCCCATGAAATTTCGATGGCTGGACTGGCCCAGCCTCCTAGGCTGTGTTACCAAGCCTCTAACATGGTGACTATCGTGCCAAACCACCCTCACGATCCGCCGGGCCGGGCCCAGCAGACAGGGACAAAAATTAGCAGGCTGACCCGCCCAATGGGCCGGGTGAGACCTAGAGAGTCTGACCGGGTCGACCCAGACCGAGTTTCCCTAGACTGGGTTGGGCTGAGCTGGTCCGACTGGGTCGGACCAGACCTGGGCCCATTACTTACCCTTTTCCTACATTGGCCATATCTTTCGCACCAGACATCCGTTGGAAGAACCGTCAGCAGCGCTGGTATTTTTGGAGCATAATTGTCCCTTTGAGTAAGCCACACTAGATTTCGGGGTATAGTGGAGTCACAGTCAGGATGGTTGTACATGAATACAACCGGGCCCCCGGTACTAAAATGATAATAACTAATATACTGGTCGCCTGATTGACGGGTTTTCTATTTCTTTGAGACCCTTATGACGTGTCGGACCATTGAGATACTTCTTCGTGGGACATTGTGACACTTGGATTATCAGATTTTACCTCATGGAGTGGACCCTCTCGGAGACGAGTGAGTAGAGTACAGAGACCAAGTAGCATGATGAGACCTTATTACTACTTGACCGATTCTTTTCGGAGTGACTCGACTAGCCCAGTGGGGAGCTCTACTGTGTGAGGCGGCAGACCCATGGCAGAGGAGTGCCATAGTGTGAGATGGCAGACCTGCAGTACTCGACAGGAGGAGTGCCTCTGTAGGCAATTAAGGGGAGAGAAACTGTGTGAGGTGGTAGACCCCAGGTGGGAAGAATCACCGTGTGATGTAGTTGTCACACAGTACACGATAGGAGGAGTGCCTCAGTAGCCTAAGGTTAGTGAGTAACGCCTCGGAACCGTGGCAGTGCCACTTTACTCGACAGAAGAGGATTTCTCCAACAGCTGTGGTTTCATTAGTGAAACTATTGAATTGAGATGAGTCAATGAATCTTTTGTTTACCTCATGATTGAGATGGGTTACATGATAACTTAGGTATCAGTATGGGCATATAGCTAAGTAAATGTTATTCGTTGATTTCATACTTTGTGGTTTATCCATGATGGATTTTGAGACACCGTGAGGGTCTTGGGGTCCCTACTAAGTATTTTTATACTCACCCCTGCACGAGATATGCTCTCACCTCGTTGTGTTGGATGTAGACAACTGATAGCGCTGACCATGGCAGATTGTATGAGGACTGGAAGTTACCTGGAGGTGGACCTCACAAAAAGTCTGTACCCGTTGGATACAGACAAAAGTGGGGCACTAAGGAGGCTATCTGTATCTAGCCTTCAAGTAGGATCCATGGTGGATGATCCAGGAGAAACTAGACATCATCTAGCTGTTTGTCTTTTAGTTTTAGCTGTTTTTTTCCTTGTACTTTATAGTTGGGCATGTATTTCGACCCCTTTACTTAGAGCACTACTTTTGAATATAGTTTCTACTTAGTTTTTTCTTCCGCTTGTACATTGGTTGTGTGTGTTTACGTTGTATAAAGGAAACATTTTCCTAGTTTTAGGGAATTAGACCGTTAGTGCTAGTTGCCAGCCCCTGGCCAATGGAAGGCGGGCTTGGGGTAGTCACGATGCAGGCCCTGAGGGATGGGTTGGGAAAATATATTCATATAAAAACCGTTACAATGATTTTAATCACCACACTCTATTTATAAATTGATAGGACATTGAACAATTTCATTAAAGTTACTAATTTCTCATATATATATATATATGATTTTGGATACTTTTTATTCCACTAAAGAACCAATCAATTTTTATTTCACGGTTTATGACAAACAAATAATTGTACCTTGAAATTATTGTAATATCTTCTTAAAAGTTACTATTAGACTAATAATCATTTTATTTAAGCTCAATGAATTATATTTCACTTTTTATGTGACGATTTCAAGGAATGTAATCACTGAATAAAGATTCTCTTAAACTCAACATATTCATTTGTGTCAATTTCACCCTATTTAATTGTATTCATAATAACATTCCACCAATGGGATATTTCTTCATCTAATAAAAACTATCTCATAGAAACATTTTTATTCTATGATCATTATATTATTAAAAACTTCATACCAGTTGTAACGATCAATTTATTGAAAAATAGTTGATAAAATGACAGCCAATCCAAATTAATATACATAGTTTAGATATATTTCATTAAACTTTTATCTTAATTTATTTGATAATACAATATGATTTTATGTTATTTTACAACTATCAGGATCTGAAGAATAATTGGAGGAGATGAAAAAAAATATTAATTAAAAACAATCTTATGCATGATGAATCCCAAGTACATGATATCTACTCCTCAAACAGAAAACCATCCAAGATAAGGTCAACCCATGAAACCAAAATACAATGAGTGAACAATATACCAGATTTAATTAAATTGTACATGTCATGAAAGACTCAAATTTAAAATCTATTGAGATATAAGGAGGAAAATCAATATATGAGGTGATAATATTGAATCCTAATTTCCTATGATGATGCAAGCGATGAAATAAAAAGGATCCTTGACCTAATTGGAGTTATGAAGGCCAGAACTAATATACTATAATTCTTTATTCTTAAATGCTAATCTTACAACATTTAGGATGCCCACTATCTCTAGAAAAAGGTTTAATTTCTATCTTAGTTTGATCCAATTGGTTGGATGAATATCACTTGGTAACATTTTCACCACTTTCCAGTATAATTAATAGGTGAATCCCATGAAATATTTGGTATTATATTCTTCTAATTCCTTGTAATTTCCCATTGACCCTTCCATTAAACTTTTATAAATCCTATGATATATAGTACTGTGAAACATCAAAATTAAATAGTGATCAAGTGGAATCCTACCCAAATGGTTCTTACCACTAGGTGTCTTGTTTAAATGTTATCTCACGGATTTATAACTCAGACTACAACTATTATATTTATTTTTTTGAAGTGTAGTATTTAAAATATAAATTTAATCTGATAAATGCCCATGTGCATTCAATGATGTTGTTTGGGATGGAATTTCTTTTGATTCTACTAGGGATTGTTGTTCGTGGTTATTAGGGTCTTCAATAATAACCATGGATTACCTCACCTCCGTCATTTCATATTTTTTGTTCCACTTTTTAATTTAATTTTATTTCATATAAAAAATAGAACCTACGTATTATTATATATAGTATTGCTCATCCCCTAGGGACCCATTATTTTTTCTATGAGAACAGAATCACAAAAACTACTTCTTTTTTGGTGTCAATATCAATTGAACTATTGATGTAATCCAATGACTCTTATTGGACGAAAAAAATATCTTGTGTTTCCGCACTAGCTAATTTTGAAATATAATACCATTGAACATTATGGATAGTTACCATTGTAATAAATGTATACCTTCATAGATTATTGTTTTTTTGTCGAATTTTTCAGTTGGACCAAAAAAACGTCTACCTCAATCTAGGTGAATAATTTTTGAAATGTATAGTATACTCAATAATATAATCCAAAAAACATTGGAAATCTTAATGTACTCCAATGAGAATACATCCATGAACATGTATCCAATTTACTTAAGGTTTTCAATATAATTTGGAATCCTGGTTATTAATATGTCACTACCAGACATTGTATTTTCCCTTTCCCCTTGTGAATCCAAGTAACAAAATTTCATAAAATAAATTCTCCTGAGTAAATTTTGACTTTGGATGATATAGAAAAGGAATTATTAAATATAAAAATCCCACAATGAAAAAATTATTTTCTTAGGAATGAGAACTGAAACATCACCCAAGAGGAAGGAATTTCATATCGTGAACCCAAAAACATATTCAAGGATATATCTCAAAAATGAAAATGTCATACAATCGATGTGTGGATATAGTGGAAAACATTTTTACTAGGTACTCATACATGTTTTTGTCATTTATTTGGATTCCCCTATAGAGGGAGGGCCCATTATAAAGGAACCCATAGTTGGAAGTTAATTTTATTATGAATTACACATAATTATAGGTTGTGGAAATGTGATAGGAGACCTACTTGACATTGAATCATATAGGTGGAGGATATTACCTCCCTAGATGATTAGGATGAATCCTAATGAATAAATCAGGAGTCCTTTCAGTATCCTACATCATCATCAACGCCTCTTTCTCCTGTTATATAGATCCAATATTGTGACATGTGTGGATTTAAACACCCATATGATGAATTTATAGTAGTAATATTAGTTCCTCAAATACATAATTGTAATTATAGGAATTAAAATCAATAAAATTTTTAGTAACAACAACCCAACAGTAATAACTATATTACATCCAGTAGAGACCAGAAGAGTAGCACCAATAGCAAACCAAGGATACAATTAGTAAAAGAGTGGACAAGAACACATGAGTACCCACCTAATAATCATACTCCTCATCCAGAAAATTAATTACAACAACCTTTTCCTTGGTCTCAAAAGTTTCCACCTTATCAATACAATAAATTTCAAAATTCATCATTAGGAAGACCAAAAAAACCAACTTATTCAATCAAATATTTATTACCAGATCACCTCCTTCATTCGTAAATCTGAACACTGTATGAGAACCCAAGTGAATAAAATGTAAAATCGTATGGATTCCTTGTGAAACATTATTCCCATGTGGTACAATTATCAATGACTATATCAGATAAATTACTAAGTATATTTTTGGATAATTCTGAGAATCATCCAAGGCATAAGGATAAGGATGTGATTTTTTGAAATATAAAAATGTTGTAATTTCTACAACCATGCTTTGGTGATGAAATTAAGCTCAAAGGACATCATGTACCATAGAAGCAGCAAAAGTGTTATTTATATGTTAGAACACCACCATATAAGTCCCCTCTACCCATTTTATAGAGGATGAGACATAATAAAAGACTGGTCCATTAAAAAAATCTTATATATGGTTAAAAAAATATCATATAAATATTCCCTTTGTTGATGTGATTTTTCATATAATTACTTATTTCATGTTTAGAAAATAATATATCTCATGTATGGTGAAAGTTGAATATCATGGAGTGATCACATTAAATAAATAATTACATGAAATCATTCAATGGAATAAATATATAAATATGAGAGACACTAAATTTTTTAGATACCTTTCACTCTAGGTACATGAAATTATGAACAATCCTGGTAGATCATGGTGTAAAGATAAATCTAATTCATATGTATGTCTTCAAAATTACGGTGCTCGAAGAATTAAAATCAATAATATTGTCACACAAACATAATGATGTCTCTATCATGAACATAGAAGGACTTCTTGAGGATGTATCTATAATGGCTAGAAAATTTATATTTCTTAATGATTTCATCAACATGGTTATCAACAAAAAATTAAATGTTACCATACGTATTCAGACGAAAATTATAACCACAAGAATAGTGATCAATGAATTAAATCAATGAAATTTTTTTAGAGTTGGTGAAAAACTTTTTTAGTTTGACTTAATAAGTGAAATCATTCAAAATTATTTCATCAGGGCCACCACCATACATGTTAATGTTGGATGGAATGATTTTTATCCTACATTTCTTCTTCCTAAATGTGGGTGGATTTAATCACTTTATATTGTGATTTATTCTACTTAGTTGAAAAGTGATGATGGGATTTCAGTTCCGCCTTTCATGGATTTATCCTGGAAACTTGTATCCTAGTTTGGGTCTCTCACATTGAGTTGAGTAATGTTCTTGGAACACATTCCTAGTTTCATCCCATTGAAGATTTTATTTAGGTACAAAACATATATCTAGATATTCCAATAAATCCTGACTGGGTGGAAGCCTTCTGTCATGAGGGTAGTCATATTGTGCATCGGTGGAATGTTTATATGTTGGGGAAATTTTTCATAAGTATTACTCCTCTGGAGAGGTTACCTCATGGAGATATCAAATATTTGGAACATAATTTATCCCATGTAAATCATTAGGTATCTAAAATGATAGAATTTATCATAAAATACTTTCACCATTGGAATCACATGTTTTTCATGAGGTGGTTGATTCCCTAAGTGCATATCATTTAAGGCTTTGACCTCGATAATATCATGTTTTTTAGGAGATATGTATTTAGGATCACATGATTAACTTCTTGTAGAGATGGATTAAAAAATTACATATAAGGATCAATTAATGAGTTTTACTACTTGTGGAGATGGATTTTATAGACCAGAGATAATCCATAGAGGTGGATTAAGATGATGCATCCCTAGGAGGGGGCACCTAATTTTACCGGTGTATGGATTATAATTCCATGAGGAGGAGGATCCTAAATATATGTCCAAAATTTGAATTTTTCATACCATGAAGGTGTATATACCATAATTCCCTTTGGGAGGATATCTAGGTGGTTTTTTCTACAATGGAATAATATCACAACATGAAAGTTGATATTAGAATTCCCTATGAGAGTGGATTTTGGAGGTCTTCCCAATAAATTTAAGATTCCACCCAAATAGGTGGATGGATCTGAACACCTTGTGTTTGAAGATCTATTGGATTTGTCT
Organism: Viscum album; assembly: GCA_963277665.1. Lineage (NCBI taxonomy): Eukaryota > Viridiplantae > Streptophyta > Magnoliopsida > Santalales > Viscaceae > Viscum > Viscum album. The sequence continues at coordinate 856,972,546 of OY728152.1, read as the reverse complement.
CTTCAACGGAATATATAACTCTATAAATGTTGGTCAGAAGACCAATAGTGGTGGATATGGGTGGGGGTACATCTTTATGATGTAGACTATATTTTTACCATTGGTATGTATTGAAACTCAATGAGGAATCACACATACACTTTTTAGAATATTGGGATCAAAACCCACGTAGTTCTATACCTAATTTTACATTCATGTTAGAGGACTGGTCCATGCAGTTTCACTTCATGAGGTAAGGATGATTTCACCATGATGAGAGTGATGATGAGGGACTGTTTTTGGATTAAGCATGGAAGCGACCATTTTTACGAGGATTTCTCTTGGATGGAGTTGGTGTTGGAATTACACATTCAGTTTTGACCTATGAGGTTGTGATTCCAAAAAGGACATGTTTCATGTTGTGGAATGAAAAATATGACCAGAATGAAGGCTTAGGAGGCCAACCACCACACAACATATACTAGAAATAATCCCAAATATAAATTAATTTTATTCATCTTGGAATATCATTGATAAATTTTAAGGTCATGTTTCATGGACTATAGGTTTTATATTTGTTTAAGGGCATATATCATGGTCCCAAAAAAATGGAGTGCTTTAAGAGGATTTGTGTTGTCTGATGGAATGAAAAACCTAATGCTTATGGGGGCCTAAGAGTCCTAATATGACACTAAATATTCTTCAGATGACTTGTATATAGTTTAGATTCATAATTATTATAAAATATTATCTAATATTATGGTCATGGTTCTTCGAAAAAAGAGGTTAATTTCATCATAGAAATTCATGTATGGTGGTAGAGTGACAATTAAAAAGTTAATTATGGACTAAGAGGCACATAATAATTTTTTTACCAATTATCAATTGGATGACTCTACAAAATGTCATTGAAAAAATATTAGACACGATGAGGTGATTTTTATTAAGAATTGTTTGTATATAAATATTGATATTGATTATTAGAAGATAATGACATATTATTATCAAATAATATTTTTAAGTTATTATAAGATAATCATCATCATCATTTTTTGAAATGTTATGAAATATAATTATATTTAGTTACAAAATTGTAATTTCAGTAGGATATCATATTTTTTTTATCAAATTGAATTTTAATTTTTTAGTTGAAGAAAATTATAAAGTGTTATTTTAAAAAATTAAAAAATGCTAATTATTTATATTATCAAAGATTATTGTAAAATAATTTATGAAAAGACATTGTCGAGAATTATCAACTGATAATTGCAGTAATTAATTGAAGGATAATGTATAAAAATTATTAAAGGATAATTAAAATAATTATCAAACACAAATATTATTATTATCGAAGGATAGTTATAAATAATTATCAAATTATAATTAATATGAATAATCAAGAGATAATAGTTTGTTTTCCAAATGAGTTTTTTTAAAATAATTTATCGAAGGATAATTATTTAAATTATCAATGAATAATTATAAGGTATCACCACATGGGTTATTATTTTATCTAATGATATTATAATATCGAATTTGGTTTATAATTATTCTGAGAAAAGTATTGCAATTTCATGCCTTAACTTAAAATGATAATAAACAGCTTATCCAAGAGAGAGAAAATCTACTTGCATGTAATATTTTATTACCATGTGTAATAAAATTGAGGGATATGATTATCGATTAAATTTTATAATTATTATTATGGATATCTCAAGTGATTTTTTTCATTAACATAAAAACGATATTGGAGATATTATCCCGGAGACTGAAATTGTAATCACATGTAATATTTTACATCCTTGTGAAATAAAATTGGTGTTTTTTAGGAACCCTTGATGAATGTTGAGCATTTTTATATCAAATCTTATGATAATAATGTCCTGGGGAGGAGTATTGAACCACGTTGGTTAGATTATCATTGTCATGGACATAGGTGACCTTGAGGATGGTGGCTCCGTTCTGATTATCCAAATTCATTATCCATATTTTGTTCAATATTTTTCAATTGGTGATTTAAAATCAATTTCCCAAATTCAATTTCAATTAAATATATAATAACATTAATTCAATGAATCTATATATTTGAAATGGTTTTGTTAGTGAAATTGGGAAAAACCTCAATTCCATTGAATATGGTTTTTTTTAAGGAAATTTGTTGATTTAAATAGTTTATTTGGAATTGTGGATTTGATGAAAATGATTTCAATTATATTTAATAATTTTTTTGCGGAACTAAATTGAGTAATGATGTATTTGGTTTTGAATGGATTTCAAATTGGTGAAAATCAATTAAAATGATTTGACAGAAACCTACTAGTTTTTTCTAGTGTCGAAGATATGATTTTTAATAAAACCTTTTATGGTTTTAAATGGAAAAAAATTGAACTTTTTAAATGGAAGAATGGGATAGATCATATTTTTCAGAAGTCTTAAAATATTTCAGAAATCATATAAGAGGGCATGAATTCCATAGGTAGTTATTGAGTTATTTGGATACCCTCTAACCTATGAAATCGTTCGGAAACATACTTGTGGTGTGTCACATCCATGGAGGGGAGTTGGAAAGTCTCCATTGGAGAATTTCATAGTGATGTGTGTATACATATTTTTATGTGGTCACATAGGGGGTGTGGTATACTATACATGGTTAATATTATCATACCATTTGGCAGATGACCATGTTTCTCACTTGTTTATTTATACATGAGATATAAATTTATTCCAATGTTGTAAAACTGCTTTACATGTCTATGCTAAATTCATATAAACTATTTTATATACAATTTTTACTTAATCTATTGATTAAAAAATATTTCACCTATTTTAAAGTAATGTCTGTGATTTCAATGTATTTTCCATCATTTCGAAAATGTATAGGATTTTTGGAATAAATATTCTTTTGAATTACCAAACCTATAAATTTTAAATGTTGACAATTTTTATTTGGTTAATCGATATTTGAAATCTTTTATGGAATCTTTGGTGAGAACCTAACGGGATTTTTTTCTCAAACCCTACATGTTCCATTAGGTGTTTGTAGATTAACTCATTCCTATTTAGATTAAATGTAATGGATCACATAGAGGTGGATCCATCTACTAAACAATGGTCTTTATGAGTCATTTCAATATGAACTTGGGTTGTGTTTCAATATTTAAGTACTTGGCTAGTAGTACTTTGGTCCTTTTTAGGCATTATTTTATTCTTGTAATTTACACATAGTGGAGTATTCATTTGATATTGCTAATATTTTCCTTCTTTTACATATACATTATTTGTGGAAAAATCATCCACACATGCATGTTGTATTAGGCTTGGTTGCAGTCGCCAACCTCTAGTGATTGAGCATTCCCTTTGGATTATGTTAGGGTCGCTCAGTTTTTAGGTGACCAAGGTACTTGATCTGGTTCATGATAAATTGGTATCAGAGGGAGATTTAGTAGTTTCCTTCCAATAGATCTGATTCACACATCTTCTCAAAGGCATGGTGTTACACAAATTAATCAGACAAAAATTAATACATTATTTTAACAGCCATGTTTAGTGTCGAGAAAAATTATTCACAATAGAACTAACAACAAATATTTGGATTTCACTCTATCCAAATCAGAATAGGGAATGGATTGGATCTACACCTCATGATGTCTATCCTTAACCACCCCTGGCGGCTTCAGGTTAACTGAAGTGAGAGATAGCTAAGGAATCAATCTCAAATACCTTCAATGTCCTACAAAGTTTTCAAAAATTCTTAATGACTTCAAGACAAAAGATCAAAATCCATCTAGTACCATTTGTCATGAAACAGACTTGGTACATTGGTAACCCGATAACCAAGCAAGACCTGTCATATCCCAAAGTGTGTTCCCAATCCTCATCGGTTAGCCAAGATACACTTTAAAATAAAGGATTTCACCTATATTAGATCCATGAGTCTTGGGCTATGATTACCATTTTATGGTCATGGAGCTCTGACCATTTTTCAAATAGCTTAATTTCATTTTTCATGGATGAAAGATATTATATTATGTTTATAGATTTTAGACCAATATCCCATTTTAATGTTGGGTTCCAAGGATTTAGAGAAATATTATAACATCATAATGTCATTATAATAGCTATTATGAAATTTAAAATAATGCATTTAGATTGATGGTGCTTTATTGTTTAACATAGTGTAGCTGAGATGTGGGTCTGATCCATTTAGGGTCCTTCATAGAGGAATTCCAGTGCTACATTTCTTTATCAGTGTGTAGCTAATATTGTTGTTTTAATTACTTTAAGTATTTTGTGAGAAACATAGTGTTTGTTGTAGGAGTTATGGACTCTATGTCCACAACTATCCAAGAGTATGTCCCATTCGAATAGACCTTGTGAATGATGTAAGGTACTTCCCACATGGGCTCTATCATTTGAGGATTCCTATTAAGTATCATTATCATTCTGGGAGCCAGTAACATGACAACCTATAGGATGGAACGGAAGAGGAAACATATGGTTGAATACTACTGATATATTGTTTTGGTGCCTTTATAGATTATGCAAGGCTTGAAGCCTGTTATCTTCAAAGTATTCTAGTTCATCTAGAATTTCTTCTACTAATATACCTAGATTTTTCGGGTCATATAATTATATTAATATTGATTATAGGTGAATATAAATGGGAATAAATGCCACTTTTTCTTATAAAAAGGGATTTGGGGTTACCTAAGAGAAATTTTGAACCATCGTCCAATAGTCCTAGAGGGTGTTTTAGAGGGTTTCTAATCAACACTTTTGGATCTAACCAACCATCATCTATATAATTTTGGTGATAGTGTTATTGAAAAAATCATTCTATCCATTTTACAATTCATGGAATTATGATTCATGGTTGGACCAGATGTTTTTCATGGAATACAACTTCTTCATCTTAGAGATCTGATATTTGGTACCATTATTACTGATAATGGTTTTAGGAACTCTGAATTGATGAATTATGTTGGAGATACTGAATTTGATCATTGATCAAGACATTAAATTCATGAGACGAATCAATTTTTCATATTTGGATAAGAAATCCATTACAGTAAGAATTAACCTACACTGGTGAGATGTTTCTTGTGGCTAGAATCCCATATCATTATTTCTCGATAACATAATGTACAAGAATACATGGTAGTGTGGAGGGGATCTGGTGGTTGATTCACAATGTTGGAATGTATCTAAAAAGCATGAAACCACATGGAATACATGATATAGACATAGAACCTGGTGGTCCAATAGAATCCAAAACCCCATATCCAGTGTGTGATCATCAACCCTACCTGATGTGGACCAGATGATTCAATAAAAAATTCCTATAAAACATGTGGAATCGCATCTCATTGAATGAAATGAAGGATAATTAAAACAAATCCACATTATCAGACTATCAACCTAAGTTAAGGTTTAGTCTTTAGGGTGAAATACATTTCACACCAACATATTCATTCAGGATCGACTCAATCTGGAAGGAGAGTGTCATTCTACAGATACTTAATGAAATTTATTTTCTATTCAGATTCATCTTCTGCTATGGGGGGGGGGTCCCAGGGGTCCTAACACAGAATCATCGATGGCTATATGGTTCACCCTCTACCGATATAGATCATCTAGAATGATTAGATTGATGAGTCTCCAATGAGATACATGAATGAAAAATCATCTATGTTAGGTTCTTCATGATAGGTGGGTAGAGGGGATAATTCATTTTCGTGACCATTATACGACTGGGTACCATGTGTCACCTTTATCTGAGAAGGGAACTGGTCCTTCACCTGGTGAGAGCACTCCAGTAGGGTCACATTTTCTGGATTCAATTTCATATAGCCCCTTTGATCTATTTAATGACAGATATAGAGGCTCAGTTACCATGAAAGCAGGTGACATCAATCTTGAGGTCCAACTCAAGACCAGTAATGAGATCCTGATAATATTCATACTTTTGCACAGCCTTATGAAAACATGAAATATTATCATAGAAGATACTGTATAGTTATGTTGAAGTTGATCCCTAGGATTACTATATTAATCTTGGGATCACTGATCCTTCTTTTGGTAGGACTATAGGAGGCATCAGCAAAAAGAATCATCCAAAAAGACATAGGATGATCCACTAGTTGGATATCACCATATATGAAATCAAAATCCATAGGAAATTATTCAGGAGCTAGATGGTTGTTTGGAAATTCAGTAAGGGCCTCTCCATTGAAGAAATATAGTGAGATTAACTTATCATTGAACTAATGAGGGTTCACTGTCCAGAAAAATAGATATCTAATCAAATGGGGAAATTCGGGATATACATGAGTGGTTTTAATTATGATACATACTTTATTTCATGATGTTGAAAATAATGAAAAAAATTATTCACTACAAAACCCAACTTGAGAAATTTCTTCATAATTGGATATTATATAGCCTCCGTGTTAAGGAACATGAGACTATGATAGTATAAATTATTTCACTCTTCCTTTAATAGTCATTTGAGTGAGAAGGGTGTTAAGGGAACATTCCATGGTTGTCACACAGAGGACTATATGCTTCCTAGATATGGTTGGTATCATATCTAATGGTTTTAGAAGATACTATATGATTTTCTATACAAAATATTTTCATTATTCATCCCACTTTTAGATTGTACCTTTCATCATGATCTGATTAGTGTTCATAAACTTATTTGCTAGATTCCCAATGAATTTCCCCATGTAGGATAAGTTCCTATGAGTGCCTAAGAAGTCCCAGAGGGTTTTCAAAGTAGGAATCCCTTGGATAGACTTGATATTCTGTAGCTCTATCTCAATGACTCTAAATCTGAGGACACAATAGAGAAAATTCCTAGAGGTAACCTCAATGGAACACTTTATAGGTTTCATATTCAAATGATAAAAGTAGAGGACTCTGAACACTTTGTACATTTCTATAAAATGGTGATAAATTTAAAATATTTGTCTACAAAATCATCTACATAACATTCTACAAGAATCACAAGGATATATTTAATGATGTAGTTCATGGATAACTGATAAATGGATCATGCATTCTTGAGAACAAAATTCCTTACCAGATTTAAAAATTATCTGAATGACACTCTGAAGGAGTTAGAATCCTTATCATTGGGGGCCATAGAGATTTTATTTTAGTATTAATACCCATACATGAATGAAAAAACGTATGAACATCTTTGGAATCAATAATTAACTGAAATGGAAAAATATTGTTTCAAAAAATGGTAGTTGAGATCCATGACGTTGATACAAAATATGAGTTTCTAATTCTTCTTTCAGATTTAAATAATGATGGAAGGATAATTTTGTAACTAAACTTCCATGATGATATATTAATTAATATTCATATCAAAAATTTCCTCATCAATGGAATAATGATATGGGTCAATTTTCTGGGTGGGATTCATAAACCCTTGATGAATCATAGAAAGGCCTAGATAGTGGATGAAGACCTGAAGGTCTAGTATTTAAATATCTTTATACCTCTATGAGAACAAATCACAATGACTCTCCCAGAAATCAAATTACTACTATTGTTCCCCTAGAGTCATATATTCAATTATCAGTGTTAGCATTGTATCTTCCACTATGTTACGATTCAATAGAACCAACTAATCGACCCTGGTGGAGACACAATTTTTTAATTTTAGAGGATAATCTTCTAGATCCTCATCATCATCTGAGGTAGGGTAATTAATGGGAGGAGGTTCATCCATGATGAACAATTTTGGGTGAATATTGGTTCTTTATTATATATATAACAAATGATTTTAATGGGAATCCATATTAGCTGAGACCATCACGATAGAGGTTGTCGTGAAAATCCCACCATGCCTTAAACAGTATGGTCCATACATTATGTCATTGTAAAAGTGGTTGAGTTGCTAAAATCAATTAAAACATTCTTAGAGAAATAGGTGGGTATGACATTGAATTATATATATCGGGTGAACATCTTGGTACCTCATAGGGTATGGGGCCTCTGGTATCACTCATGTTTGTCCTATGAAGGCATAAATAGTAATCTTCTAATTTTCTTCATACATAGGTACGTGATGCCATATTCACATTGGCATGAATCTGATAATTCCCAATCAAAGCATCGTTTCATCCAACCAGTGATTCAGGAGGATGAAATCGTCATCCATATCTTCCCAGGTGTTGGCTACAATAGTGGTGTTCTTATCCTCATTGGTCAGAACCTATTGTTTATTGATCATGAAATATCCATCATCTAGATAGAGGGATTCATAAGTGTCTAAGGGGGATGCATCACCATAAATCATGCCTACAAAAATATTTAAATAGAACTGATGGAATTGGTGATATGAGGATGGAACTGCTTTTTAATGATGAATCCAACTTCTACCATTAATGTGCTTTTGGTGGTATAATGTGAGACAACCATGTATTCAACACATACTACCAAGCCTACCAAATAGGTCTTTAAACAGATTCTTCCACATCTTCTCTGATTGGTCCTTTAATAACCTTAAATCATTAGGTCATAGGTAAATATATATAATTTAGTTACTCCCAACTTGATGAGTGTCTCGGTCGAGTTGATATTGACTCGGGATCTTATGTCGACTAGACAATGATAGATCTCCATTCCATTGAATTGGAAAGTAATGTACAACAAGCGAATTTTTTATTACCTGAGGGAGACCAAAACTTCTTTTGACTATGAAATCATTACTTATAACTCCCCTTTCTTTAACAGAAATGCATAATTGGGCTTTGAGGTAGCTACATCTACCTCAAAATAGAGGGGTATCTTCAAGGCCTTGGTGAGGGACACAAGATATTCATTATAAAAAACAGGGGCCTAATGAATCTTGATCCTATAAGGTATATTGTATATGTGATTTATCATGTCATTATTCTCTTCTAGATGCAGATATCTTCTTAAATGGGGTTCCTCTTTGGCTAGAATCATAATGGATGTTTCTGTATGTATGTCACAATTTTTGGATGGTGTTGAAAATAGCATGCTGCTCACCATCTAAGATTTACAGAACCACATTCAGTTCATTGTTGGTTAGATATGGTCTGGATTTTATAGGATGTGTCTAACCATGATACATTTGCGGTTGTTCTATCGGGTTTTCTAACATGATCTACATTGGAGTCATGTCTGATGTAGTGGTATAGGAAAACGTTGATGGATAATCTCTAAACATGACGTGTATCATAGTCTCAAAAACATGAACCACTTGGATCTATGATCTTGATTGAGAATTTTATATTTTTTATGTCCTTATTTTCTCCCTGAATGTTGTTGATTAGAGGATGTTAGTGAATATATCTGACATTCATAATATTCATTTACCAGAAAAGGATCCACTAACATGAAGGTCCTAATAGAGGTATAAACCTTATCATCATCACTGTAATATTACCATTATAAATGGACCCTAGGTTAGATTCCAACTATGGAGTCCTAAATTTTCCAAGGGTATGATGTGACTTTGGATAGGATGACAGACTATTCATTCCCTTAATCTTTTGACACCTATTATTATGATATTTCGATGGATGTGACATGGATGCAATAACATCAATTGGAGGGGGTATAATGTCATTTGTAGATTTGTGCTAACCTATGTTGGTTTGGATTTCAACATGGGTGTGGGAAACTAAAAAATGGTCCAACCATTCATCATAATTCTAGGATTTGTGGTTGGAAGCCTATTTCCATAAACCATAACTGTCACTTTCAAGCTTATCAGATATCTGTTCCACCAATTCCAAAATATTTACCAACATGACAAGGTCATTATCCACATGGTCTTCAATCCAATCCTTTAACACATAATATTGTTTTATGGTATGTCCATGGATATTTTGATCAGGTAAATGGTTAGGGAGATTAGTATGCTCAGATTAATCAGGCTTCCTTTATTGTAGAAGCATTATAATCACCTGCCACATTTATTTGACTAAATAAAAAGGAAACTGCGATTTTTCAACAAATTGGACTAGTTCCTCTTGTCATATAATATAACACTTTAATGTTGTCCCTAATTATGGGTTGCATCTTAGATAGGGGTCATATCCACAATATCTCGGCAAGTCGGTTGTGCTTGGTGGGGGGGACCGATTCTGCACTGGGTGAGACAGAGCATGACGAGGCTACTATAAATGGAAAAGATGTTTGAGTGAAGGGGGAAATAAATGTAGACGATATGGGGGCTAAACCTTTAGATCTCCATTATTTTCATATTTGGAAGCCCATCTCATAGTAATTTAAGGGTAACTAAGGTGATTCCTTAGCATGCTAAAAATAATTCTGTAGATGTTGGTCCATATTAGAGAAATATGGAAACCCATCAAGGATATTTTTAGTGATGAGGGTAGGTAATAACTCATTATTGAAGTTCCACATGAAAATTATCAATATTTTTCATTGTTTAGAATCATTTTGATTGAATATGTGGGGCCCTTCCATCAAGCTATGAGGTTTGTATCGTGATCATCAAGAAGTTTATAGCACATGGAGATGCCTATAATGATATTCAAATAAATAGTGGAGATGAAATAGTATAAAAAATACATTAATATATCTTCCCCAAAAATAATAGACATAATGGGACACCATTTTTATGATACAAAAAATTTCCCTTCCAATGTCAAATAAATATATTAGATACTAGTGGCCTCTAACAAATTTGGGGTTCAAAAAATTGGCTTGCCCTATAAGATAAAGTAGTCCAAATGCTATTGCAGGTCTTCCATCCTATGGAAGGGGAATTTCTGGGCTTCCCAAAATATGGTGTTTTTCACATGTCAACTTCCCATGCAAGGTATTCCTTTTTATTTTGTAGGATTACCAACTATCGTGTCTCTAGTACTTTGAGTTGAGTAGTGAGAGAAGATGTAAAATAATCTTGGTGGGGGTTCATATCATAATGTGGATCCTTAACCACCATTTCCTTGAAAGGCTCAACAACATGTTTGGATGACTCAGTGGATCATGGAGATGGTCTACCATGGTACTCAGGAAGGTAATAACATTACTCATGCAGATTTAGTGACTCATATCTTATCTTCCTTCCATAAACTCCTCCCTTTTAACTCTCTAATTGTGAGGGATCACTAGGCTCAGGTCAGAGCAATTGGATGAGAAGGAATTGTGTCTTCCCCTAAAAAGGATGAATAGGATCATGTAACAGAGTGTCGTATTTTTGAAATCACTCATAATGGATCTCATCAATGATTATTTTCACATATGTGATATGTTGGAGAAGGATGCTAGTCAAGAGACCGACCTCCATCTTTAGTGTTATATCATAAGGATTATATGATTTGAGAGGTCCCTTATGCTTAATGGAATTCCATGTTTTGGGTGACTATGTAGAGGTATATCTATGGATGAGTATATTCCTTTTATAATATGTACATAAAATTTTGTGAGGGAAAACCAAATATTGTGTTTCCCTAGGTGGTAGGTTTACTCTTTCATACCCCACATCAGTTAACACAACATTGTATAACTTAAATATAGCCATGTTTAACCTAATAATACTCAATGGAAAAAAGTATATATCAATGGGTTGTTACGGTTGTTGCAATCTAGGGCTAAAGTGGGGGGTTTTTTAGAGTCCCCATCCCAGGATCTACAAGTAATGAGATTCCTCCTCATTGATTTTGTGGACAAATGTGAGGCTCTTTATACAACATAGATGGAGGGTTTTCTAGTAGGAGGGTGATGCAGGGTGGTTATCCACAATGAGTGATACAAATTAAACCATTCAACACTAAAAATAAATGTCATAAATGTGCTCCTTATATCCTAGGTAGACCAATTGAAGGATATAAAGGGGATTAATCATCTCCCATATCGTCAGGAAGAAGCTTATGGCCTTCCCCTCAATGAGGGACTCTACTATATTGATATTGGATGATTATTTTTTCTATAACACAATGGATAACTGATCGGAAGAAATAGTATCACATAGTGATTCTTTCATTGAAGTGAGTCTACACTATTGATCAGACTAGGATATAGTTGGTTCTTGATGATATATTAGCATTTTAACTTATGTGGATAGGTGTGGTAGAAATCTTACTAGTGGATGAGTCACTATGTGTGTTGACTATTTGATTCATGTTGGAATGTATCCTGAATTTGGTGCAAGCCACATCATCACTTTGTTATAGTACTCGGTTATAATCATATCCTCCTGTGTGAGTGTAGTGGTGCTCATTGGTGGCTCAATTGGATGTTCACCAACTAACCCGTTCATATAAATTACTCCATGATCCTGGGTAAAGGTTTATTTGGAAACTAGAAAGTATAGAGATTGTTGTACCATAAACCCATGAAAGGGAGCTAAATTATATTCCACATACATGTACCTATGAATGAATTTGAGGATTCTATAGACCTCAACTTATTGAAGGAAGAACATCACCATATGGAAACATAACACATACTCCTATGTTGAAAAATGGTGTAATGATTTTATCTTTGAGTCGCATAATGCCTTTCAATTTGAGAGGTGAAAAGGGATCATTATGACATTGTGCTTCCTAGGATGTTTACTTTGGTGGATGAAATTCATCACTCTACCCCGGGATTTTTCATAAGGGATGGGTAATTCTATGGTAGTAGGAGGACCCCAATACTGGCAGGTAAATGCTTGTAGAGGGCCTATGCTTTGATTAATTTGGACATTGGGAGGGATTCAATATCTGTTATTTTCTGAGGATGGATGACTTCCACTTTTAATACTATAAGAGTGGGGAGGACCACAACTCTAGTAGTTGACAATTAAGGGTAGAAATATGGTATGATCGATGCGTATAAGGGGTGGAAATAGATGATGACTTATAGTAATGGAATGGGTAGGACCTCTGTAATGGAGGTTCGATGCATGAGGAGGAACTTCACAATGATCGAAATAGACACTGGGATGACCTCCATGGTGAAGATATGGAGTACAGATAAGTCCTCCATAATGGATGTAGAATTCAGGTGGAGGACCTTGACATTGTTTAGTGGGAAAGGGATAAGGGCATATATGTTGAACATTGAAGGAGTTAGAAGGACCTCCACTCTGATTGGTTTTGGATTGTAGTGGACCATCATGTTGGATGGTGGAGATAATATAGGTAGGAACATCATAGAGATCATGAATGAATTGTGGAGGACAATCAATTTTATCTATGCTACAGTTTGGATGAATTTCTTGATCTGGGAATGTCACGATTAGGACATTCGAGTAGATTTATTACGACACATGGAGAGACTAATTACTGTTGGGTGGTAGCTGTATGGATAAGACCACCATAATATTTTTCAATGTGGGGAGGGCCTTCGAACGTTGTTTTAATGTCATGTGGAGGTCATTCAATATAATTTTGAATTCATTGAGGTCTTATGCATGGGTTTCTAAGGTCCTAGGGTGGACCTCCACATGGAAAGATCCCTTTTCGTCTAATATAGTAATCAAGACTACTTATTTGTGGAATGTTCCCCATGATCTGTGGAACATGATTCCCCATGTCAATTATGCTCTTAGGAATGTTCTTGATGTCAGTGTCGGGTGGTCTGCAACGGGGATAGTAGACCAGATGTATAGTCAACCAGTTCATCAACATAACATGTTTTTCATTACTAGCGATGAAGGGGCATGGTGGGAGCCAATTTTGGTTTCTCCAATGTAGTAGTCACTGACTTGGTGACTCAATCATCACCAAATCCTAGGAATATGTGATCTAGTTATAGGATCAGTACAGGTAAAGGACCCCCTAATGTTGTTCATTATTGGAATGGGGGTGGTATCTCCTTTCATGTCCCATGAAGTCTACGTTTTTGGTGAGGTGCGGAAACATCTCGGTATGGAAGGAAATATACATTGTTTAAATGAACCCCTCCTACTTATACCAATATATGAGGGTATCTATCACCCTCGAATGGATGATCATATGAGGTTGGGTATGAGATCCTAGTAGATGTTTTAATTGTGGAAGTAGTGGAAGATTTGGGGTTATTTGTGAATGTCATATTAACATTTATACTTACCCTATGTATACAGATGTTGGGTGTCTATTTTCATTTAATATGGTTCGTTTAAAGCATATGGATTCGGCATTTATTATGGACACAATGAATGAAATTCCCAATTCCCCATCGTTGTCTAATCTTCTATGGATGGAAAGTGGAATCTATACTAAAAATTTCATAGTCTGTATTTACCCACATTAAACTACTCCAAATTCTAATACATTCAATACATGTTCCACTATTTTCATTGTGTCTTGTTGCACTATATAGCTATATCTAATGAAATCCGTAACTGCTGATATATTGAAAGATAATAGTACCCATGTTGATGATAAGAGATTCACGATTTGTCCCCAATTTCTATTATTGTCGCTTTCTTCAGGCCACAACCTTTCATGTTAAAGTGTGAATTTATTCTTGTTACCCCCATTCAAAAATTCCATAGGTGGTTGATATTCATCACTTTTGAAGAAAAATTCGAATCCATTATCAAAATAGTATATGGTGTGTTTGTAACTTCTTCACAGGATTATTCCTTGGAACTTATCACCGTGTTTGAGTCTACCCCATTGATTTAATTCATTTTCCTGGTAGTCATTCTTGATTCAATATATTTTTGCATGAAAATTAACAAAACTTATTCTATCATGAAATTATGTTGGGTCCTGACAGAGAAGAAATATTCGGTTAAGAGGGTAGTCACATTGGGGATTTCTATATTATAGGGAGGCTACGACCATTGGTCACATGCACTCTTAATCTTTATAGGGTATCTCATGGAGGATTCTAGGGTGAAAACCCATTGGAATTTTTTGGATCACGAAGTATATAATGAATAATGGGTATACCTTCCATGTCATTCACATCAGGAATCACATTTTTTCATGATATAGATTAACCAATAGGAACATATATTTTATTGATTACATCATATTAATCCCATGATATGGATGAGTTATATATTTGGGATTATAAGTTTAATCTCATGAGCATACATATCATAACTCCCTCTAAAGGATGATCAAGGAACAAATTTAACATCCTGTGGTTATGGCTTTGATTGATCAATACAACCCATGATGGTAGATCAAGATGAAGAATGAATAGGATAGAGAAACGTAATTTACCAATGGATGGATAAGAACATTGTAAGAAGGTAGATCTAGGAGTTGTGTCCCATAAACGGAAATGTCACACCATGATGGAGGATGGATTATAATTCCATATAAGAGAATATATGGGAGGTGTGTCCAATAATGGGAATATTTCTCCCCATGAAGGTGGATAGACAAGAACATCCTATGGGAGTGGATATGGGAGGTTTGTCCCATTAAGTAAATATGTGACACTAAGAACATTTATAGATCAAAACGCTATATTGGAGAAGATTCGAGAGGTGTCAAGTATAAATGGATGAATTAACACCCTAAAGTTTTTTCAGAACAGCATTATTGGTTGGATCACAGGAGACATCTCTGGGAGGGACCACCATGGTTTAACACTAGTCGGTATTGAACCTCAAAGGCGCATCATATATACCTAGTTTAGAATACATTGATCAAAACCTATGTAGATCCATGTTTTAGTTTAAGGTCGTGTGGTACGACCAATCCATGGATTTTAATGTTGTGAAATAAGGATTATTTCATTGATAAGGGACTACCAACAAAGGATTGTGTTGGGATTATTCATGGAAGACCCTTGGAAAGAGGATTACTCTTGGTTGGAGTTTCCAGGGGGCTTAAACATTGTGCTAACTGAGGGACCTGGAAGAGATTTTCTCTCCCAGGTTAGGGGAGTGATCATTTCTAGTGTGTAGTACATAGGGTACTTGGATTGGTTGATGTTAATTTTAACCCCATAGAGGCATCCAATGTTTCATATTTAGTTTAGAATCAAATCCATGTAGTTTGAAACGGTTTGGGACTTATACCTAAGGAGGATTCCCATCATAGTTGAAGTTAGGGATTATATCCTTAGAGAAATACCATAGTAGATGCGGTGGATGTAATAGTTTCCAGTTACCTCTTGGACCATGTATTTCATGTTTAGTGTGTGAAAAAAGATGAAGTAGTAGACTTGGTGCTCATTTCATAAAAGTGGAACAAAATAGATATGTTGAATGGATTATGCATGGATGCATCCTAAGGAGGATTTCATTCGATTTGGGGCAGATCTCATTCTATGTTCGGGGGTTCTAATTTCATATTAAGGTATGTGGATTTTATTCCATCCCATGTAACACATACATGGATCATCCTAGTCTTATTGCATAGGGTATGGTCGCAGTTGAATTCCTTTTATTGAGGAAGTTTGGATTATGATGTTTTACATCGTGCTACTCAGATGTTGAGGACTCAATTCATACCTATTGGCATTACATAACATAAATTCATCTTCCACTAATTGGCGTATCTCAATATAAATGATGTATATAATGAATATAATGAGTGGTCAATCATGACGTCCACGTTAGCATGCATATGATACGGAGAAAAAGGTGTTAGTGTACATGTGCTGAGAAGGGAAATGTATCTTGGAATAAAATGATACCCATGAAGTGTAGTGGGACCTGGGAATGGGTGGAACATGTAACACTAGGACCTGAGGTGTTATTGGGCTAATCCAATATGTTGGTGGGGGTTTTGGAAACTAATCCTTCAAAAAGTGGTTTTAAAAAAATGGAGGCAACATGAAGAGGACTGAGAGATATGTTTTATAAATATTAGGGTATCATAGAGGGGTGATTCATGTAGATTATGTCCATCACAGTGGATTTTGGCTTCATGAAGGAGGATTATTTGAGAAACAAGGTCTTAGTGCCTCAGTGTGTTGTCTTAGTTTAGAAATGGTGTTCACTATGATGGATGAATTCCTTATGAAGCCTTTTATTCCACGTAATGGATTTTTCCACCACAGAGGGCATACGAATTGATTAAATGAATCTCCACCCAGGTTAGTGGATTTTAATAAAATTTGAATGGTGTTTTATAGAATCCCATGATCCTTGGATGATCCATTTATGGCATGTTTCATGATGCTCCTATGGCTGGAAAATCACATAAATTTAGAAGATGAATGGTCAGATGACATTAATCAAGGGATGTAATGATGGGTAACCAATATGAATTGGGGATTCATGAATATGGGAAGTACATTGTTAATTAATTAATCATATTAAAAGATTCACAAAGATCTTTTGGTCTCTAAAAGGATATCACTAGTCCTTTATGCAGTCATGAAGTGTCATCAGACTCGCTGTGGACACCATCAAAGAATTTTATGGTCATGGAGCACCATCAAACTCACAGAGGAAATCGTCATTATTTCATGTTCTTGTAATGGGGATTTTTTTGGCTCGCAACATCATGAACTCTAACCATTCAAGAAGTTGCATGGATTCAGGAAACAAAACCCTAATAGATTTTTTGGTTCACTTTGGATAGATGGTTCTCCATAAAAGTAGTGTATTCCTCCACTAATCCCATGGAATGTGTTTTGGTGATAACAACTGAAATGAAATGTGGGGAGGCATTATATTTCCATGTTATCATTTATACTAAATTAAATTATGGTCACATTAACCATATAAAATATTGAAATATCACACCTCATGAGTGGAATAGTCAAAGTAATATCAGGGATGTGAAGTATACTACCCCTCTATCAAGGGATATTATCCCACCATTTATAGAAATTATTTTCATGAACCATTCCATAAGGAGTGTGAACATAAATTTAAAATCATCAGAATGGAACCATGATTATCACTAGACAATAAAAAATTTGCTGATTATGAGGAATCCCAAGATAAGGATGATTAGTGTTTAGGAAATTTTGAACACAATGGAGATGTATTAAAGGTATTCACTTCCAAAACTGTGGAAATTTAACCATTAAAATTTAATATTTTGAAATAATACACTTTGTGTAAACACAATACTCTAAAAGTAGGTTTCAGGGATCATAAAAATGAATTATGAGATTTTCATGATGTGTATTGAAATAATGATATTGATATTTTAGCAAAAATATAAAATATTGGACGTTTGGTTTATGTACAACCCCTACCCTCTATGTGTTACTCTCCTACAAATGCACCCCTATGATCGACCACTAGCCTCAACTCTGTTTCAACATTATTCCCCATATCCTCCCCTTTCATCATCATGAAAATATTTGTCCTCATCATTCCCCACATCCATCTTTCATAGAGTTCTCCAAAAATGATATGTTCATGGCCGAACATGACAATGAAAAACACAAAACAAGATACTAGCTATTTCACATCCTCCACCACAAACGAATCCAACTCCCACACCATCAGCATATATTTTGGCCAGTCCATCAGCTTTAGATGAGTAACATTCCACTTCCAAATCATCTTAGGGTGATTTAAAAGATCCAAATATTCATCAATTATTTTATTTATTTTCACCTAATAATTATCTAGTCTTAGTTGATTCACATTCCAAGGCTATGTGGTCCAACAATATCATAAGCCTGGCCATTATTCAACACATCCACATCCACATGGAAGATCATGAAATTTTGGACAGGATGCACCTATCTCCCAAAAATATGTACAATGAGTAGACTAGCCTAATGATTTTAGAGGATTTCATGGAATGTTAATATATTTATGTGATATAAATCACATTTTGACTCCATGGCAGGCCTTCTAAGATGACCGTTGTAGATTTTTTTTTCAAACTAGGTATGTACACTAAGGATTTCAACACCTCCACTAGCTAATGTACCATCCATCTAGACCAAACCATTGAGGTTTCAGTGTATCATTTTTGACTAGTCACTTGAGACATGTGGAACATCCATAATTCGCATATGGTGAAAATCACAAAGCTTTGATGTTCAGCACAAGAGATTCTCAACAAGGTTATCACTCATACCTATTTGGCTAGAGAAGATACACATGGAAGCCTATATTAGATTGGGTTTCTCATCCTAGGCTTAGACCTAGGTGGCCATGCCTTCAAAATTTCTATACAATTATGTTGTTACTACAAGAACTAGGTACCAATGTCTCATGGTTCTCTCATGGGGGGGATGTTTCAACACACATGTGTCTCAACATCCCATCGTATTTGACACCGCTCCTCCCCTATAATTCCCTGGGAAGATGGGATTGATCGATCTCTATATGATACATAATATATGACTCTTTAATAATATTGAGTGGATTACTAGTGTGATCCTTGGTACATTAAGGAACATGACACATACCGAACTTCCTTATACCATTCCTCACTCTGGATCAACATTCTCATGCTGGTCCATCACCCCCTATATTCACTTTATCCCCCACTTCCACCTATACTCTTGATCCACTATATTTTTCATCAACCTCACCACCACCATAAACCCTTAATGCCACTACATCTAGTACCTTAGAAATATGGTTAGTTCAATAGTGTATATTGGATATCCAATGATATATAAATCATAACCACAAGTTGAATTTAACCAATCCATCGAAGTTCACTACCCCTTCCTCACCACTAGCCACAACATCTTCTGACTCACTCCCACCTTCAGACCATACCGCTAACACAACTACCACCATTTATACAAACTCTATCAACCTCCATTTAGAGCACATAAAACATTTTTACAAACAAGAGTATCATGTATATAATGACCGATTAGGGACGAGCCCAACCCTGTCATCTACCTCTATAGTTCTTCTAATCAATCCAACTGGAATCTGTATGACCTCAGTATAAATAAAATCCTCACCCCCGCCATCCTAATATGAGATTGATTCCAGAACCTCAAACAAATCATATGGTATTCAATGATATATCTCCTACATCCTTAGATGTGATAGATTATGAAGAGCTAATCTAGACCCCCTATCAGGAGTGTACACATAATGTAGTGATCAGTGAGAATACCCCTCAAGGCTAGTATTGTCCATTTACCATAACCATTTGTTTTCACTCTAGGATTCCATTCTTTCTACCATTTTATTACTATTGTATGAAAAATTAATAGATGAATAATTTAATATATATATATATATGGATGGGTATTGTTTTTAATTCACTTCATGCTATGATTACTTTCATTTTAGATTCTCATTTATTAAGCCATGTCTAGTTCTTCTACATCCTCTATGGTCATTGAAGATTATTTTAGTACATCCTCTCACCTTAATTATGTAATGTTTCTGAATGTGGATGGTATAAAGACACAACTTTAAGATCTCCAGTTCAAGATCCATAATCATTAGAATCCTCCATAATTATTTGCATGAAATTGAATACTTCCGTATGATTATTTTGGGTGAACCATTATTGATTTTATTACTATTGAAATTAAACCCATTGAGATTGATGATACAAACCCCAATAAATTTATGATGAATAGAACATATGAGCCAATATAAGGAACCAACTGATTCTCTTGTCAATCAATCTGGTTGATGAATTCATGGTTGTTGATTTATAGGAAGCAAACACTATATATATTATTTTCTATATGTTAATTGTGTTTTTCGTAAAAAAAATTATACCTTATTATTTTGTGATCATTAGTCATCCAAACCATATATGTAGCTAATTATTGTATTTACATGATCTAATTTCTCTTTATATTGACTATGTACACCTGCCCATTTTTTTCCTACATATTGATTAACCACTGTAAACTAGTAACTTTTCCAGTGAATGTATTTTTCTTATAACAAATAGGTTTAAGTATCCAAAAATCCAATCATCATATAAATAATTTCTCCATGGAATGGATGAATATCTCAATTCAATAAATTTAAAATAATAAATTCTCTTTTCATTTGTTATACTATATACATGCTAACAATAATAAGATACATTCATGTAAAACATAAACATTGTATCATTTAAACTATGTAGGATTAATTACAATGCGTTATTATTGATACACATGGATTATTTCCAGGTTTTAATGGTCTTGGAGTAATTTTTCAGTGATAGAAAAAATTATAACCTAAATATAATTGAACCCATATAAAAAATAGACAATGTTAGGTTGTATATTGTTAGAAATAAATTTATATTTTCACATGGATTTTTTAAATGATTTATATGTTGGGAAATTTATTTCTAATTTTATATTTATGAATTTTAATTATATTAACCATTTACTAAATATTATACCATGCATGATTTCCATTAATTTTTTATACTCCCATTCCAAAGAGGATTTCTTTTCCAATATATTAATGTTCTTTTATGTGAATATTTCACGTGGGATACTTGGGGAATGTTAAAATATTAGAACAATCATAAATATTTTATGGGGTATATGAATGAATAAAAAATACTATTAAAAAGATATAGGCTATCATCTCTTTGACTGCTTTTTGGAGACTGACACGAACATATATCATATATTATCCCATAATAGCAATGGATAACCTTTTTCGGATATATCTATTTAAATCCTATTTTCCCTTCATACCCTATACTGGGTTCAATGCATTATATTCATTTCTGAGGTAGAATACAATGGAATTTACACTAGATTGATATGAAATGATTCCAAATTAATTTTGGAATTTTCAATTTGGATGAATTTCCTTTGAAAAAATAAATATAAAAAAAGAAATATTAAAAAAACGTTTTTATACAAGGAATGTCAAAAATTACCATCACGGGTTAAAAATCATATGACGAATTGTATGTGTTGGTTTTATAGATCAGATATTTTTTATAGACTAGAATTTTAGAAAATGAATCAGAGAAAAGAAAAATATAGGAACATGGGTTACTTTTTATTCGTTAATGACATATTCATTGACATGAATTGTAATATTTGGATCATGGAGATATTTGTCATCCAATAGAACATACTTCATTAAAAAATTCATGATTCTAATCAATTATAATAGAGATATTACCCTCCTTTTGAGATTTATTTTTATCATCTTTCAACCATCCCTCTGCCTCAAAGGGATTTGATCCTTATTGATTAATCCCTCTTTATTTATTTTTTATTAATATTTTACTGTGTCAATGTATTAAAACCAATGAAAACATATTATTAGTAACATCTATATAATGTATGATCATAAAAACAATTTTATTTTTTCCTTCAGTGATGATGGAAAATTTATAATGATGTAAATTGAATAATAGGAATAGTTTCTTAGGAATAGTTAAGAAATTGTAATTATAAGAAGAATGAATATTAATAAATTACATAACTATGAGATATGAATGATTTTCTCAACAGGATTGATTGTGGAGGAAATTCCTTTTCTCCTTGTAAAAAGATTTATTTTCCTTTTCATAATCCTTGTTTCCTATTTAAAAATTATTTCATTTGGAATTGTTATAGAAATAATTTTTTTACCCGATGAAAAGAAATTGTTCAAGTATGAAATAATTTAATAAGAATAATTCATATAAATATAATTTATATATTTAATTAAAAAATTTATCAAGATTTATTCGATAATACACTAGGGTTTTATTTGTGTTGTATGTTATTAGGAACTCAAGACTCAATGTAAAAGACACTAGAAATTTAGAAAAATCAATATTTCATGTTGTTAATCCCAAGTACCTAATGTGTAATACTCGATCATTCCACCATCCATATAACACCCATTCTATAAATCCAAAATACGTCGTGTGAATAATGTATTTAATGTAAATCCAATGTAAAATTCTGGAACGAAACCAATTTCTCATCTGATGAGTTACATGGTGTGAACTCCATATATGATGTGACAAGTTTGAAACATAATTTAAATGGAAGAATAAATATTTAAAATACATTAGATGAAAAATATTTGTAGATTAAATTAGATCTAAAGTTCATGCTGTGAAAGACAACTATATTTCAGGAAATACTCAATGCAGAAATCACTTAATGAACCTATATGATGTAAACATTTTACATAACATGTAAATATTAGGGTATATAAATATCCAGTGAAACCAATATGAAAAAAATCATACACATGAATGGTTTTTCTACTTCATACCCATTTAATTAATTTTTTATTTCCCAGTTGTTTATAATTAATTATTATTTTTATTTTAGGAAATATTTATTATATCTTTCCTTTTTGATATTCATTTATTTTTCATTATTATTTTGAGGTTGTGATAAAATACTAATTTGTAATTTAATATAAATTTCCACTATGTTATACATTTTTCTTTATAAATGTTAATATTTAATTCAATTTTCAATATTTAATCTAGAGATTTAGTAGATTTAAGTCATTTAGTTTTCATTTCAATCATAGTGTGACTTTTTCCCTCCATTAAATAGATAACCTCATGTGTGAGTAATATGATTAGGGTTAGGGGTAGATAGTAATGGTTGCCGAATCCGAATTAATTCCTAGATAAAAACATGGTTACCATATTTCTTGTAATAAGGTTAAGAAAATTGTAAAATATAATTTTATTTTTAACTACCCCCACCATTATAGGCGAAATAGATATGATCCTTAAGCTAGATTGAGTTTTATTGGCTAGGAACAATAACCTGGGATTCGGTCATTATAGAATATATTTCTTGAACTTATGTTTTTTACAATCTATATACCAAGGTTATGATTCCAGATAAGGAATATCTAATTATTTGGAGCAAGATCAATTGCAATCCTTTTTTATGTGCACTACCGACCCTGGAGACACTAAATGGTTCCTCATGATGGTGGGTCACATTTCCTCAATTACACATCCCCATTATCATAGGCTTCCAACAAGAATAGATGGTATAATGTTGTATAGTGGGGGGACTATACCCTCATGATTCGATTAATGTAGTGTTATCACATGTTAATTAATAAGAGGATGAAAAATATAAATCAATATAGAAGATAAAATATAGGATACTATAATAATAATATGTTAAAAATTTGTTTCATATATAACTTGATGATCATGTCATGTATCTATAAAATGTTGGATATAATACATTACCATAATAATCTTGTAAAATACATGTCTATTAAGTACAAAAAAACCCAAAAGGAAGTATTTACAATTCAAATCACAGTTATTAGTCTGACCTATGCTCCCCTTATCCTATTAATTAATAAAATTAATCATCATAAAGTGGGTTCTTTCCATAGTACCTACTTGTATTGAATAATTTTTTCCAGTTACCATACAATAACCTAAACTGGATGTGAGATAAAACTCAGTAGACCCCCACCAAAGGTTTCTAAAACATGTCTAGAATGTGAATAATCAATAAATCATTGATTGATATATCACAAGTACATGTGTAATATACATAAAATGTAGAATATATATGTGATCATATCTAAGAAAACATGTATCCTTATGAACGATAATAAATAACCCATAAAAAGGGGGAAACTATACTCAATATACCAAAAATCATAAAAAAATCCCATATGGGAATATGCCATTTCATCATTTTTCTATCCTAAAAAGGAAACAATGTAGGCATGAATGATCATGGAACCATCTTTTTTTTCATGGAGTATCTCAATATAATATTAGTAAAGGCTTGGTTGGAGTACAAGGAGGATGCACAAGGATAATTTCTAAGGTGAGTCAATGAAATTTGGATACAAGGATTAGCATTGTCTTTGGAATCCAAATTAAAATGGAACCATTGAGTAAAATTGTTCATGGAATCATAAGGAATCCAGATCATTGGATTATAAAATTTCAAGGCATCCACACACAAGTTCAGGATCCATGGAGTAGAAAGTTATATAGAATCTACTGGAATCATGATATAAAGAGTAAAAAAATCTAATTCATACACTACCAATATCAATGTGGATCTATGGAGTATAAAGTATCCATGGAATTCCATGGAATCAGGATATTAGGAGTATAAATTTGAAATCTATCCATTACCATTATCATATCAACATCTAATACACATTCACAAGGCATATGTTCATCAAACAAAATTAACATTTTCTATATAATCAATTTAATCATTTAATATATTCAATCAAAAGTAATGGGTGGATAATTCCTCTCCCTAATACACTAATATAATCATTTACATATCCCACAATAATTGGAGATGTCACACACACCAAATAGTTTCGTACAACCTAGAAAATCTATATGGGGACATGATAGGGTATCCTAAGATGAGATTGATGGATTTAAAAATAAATTATTTTATGTGGGAATCTAAAAAATTTTCCCAAAAATTAAATAAAGACATTCAATTAATTATAGTGAAAACACATGATGGTTAGACGCGTGTCACACTAGAAAAAGGTTATATAAAAAAATAATCATTAAGGGAAATATATAGGAAGAATATCATATAACTGATGTAGAAAACTCATGTAGTATCATCTCTTAACTCATCCCAAATCAGAAAAAAAATGAAATGGAAGAATAACATGTAGATAGTTAAAATTAGCTTTCACACAATTTAATACATCTAATTGAAGACAAATGAATAATGATTAAATATAAAACAAGAAATCATCAGTGCACAACCACTATATTTTGAAGTGATTGAATTTGACTTCGTTGGGAAATGTTATAATGGATCCAATATTTATTTCATGTAGGATATCTAAAAGTGGAGGGATTCCTAATCATTTTAATACATAAATAAGAAATACATATAAAAATTTAAATCCACAGTGGTGAAATGGTAATTTCCCTATTCTTAAATCTGTCACATGGTCTGATAAATAATGGTAAAATAGTGAACCACGTATTACCTCAATAGTGAACCTTCAATTTTCAGGCACATAGTTCTGGAATCCTCTCAACAACTGTGCCCCATTCCTCTTATTAAAACTATAATGCTATATGAATGGGTGTGAGGCCCTAGGTGTGTAGTTTTGAAAAAAATGTACTCCTATTTCGACACTACTGGAAACCTATAATGGATATTAGTAACCATTCATCTTGGTTGAAATAGTTTATACAAATAATGCATCCATGGAACATTCCCCAAAATTCAGGCTCTAAGCTCCAAACAATCCCCTGACACGCCAAAACCCCAATGATATAATTAGGTACTAAATTTTCATCATGAAATAGAATCTCAACATAAATTAAAAATATCCATACCTTATAGAAAAACCTGGGATCTTATAATAATCATGCATAATGTAATTAATCCATGAATTAACCTTCTATGTGTGCTAAAGAATTTTGTGAGAATAACACCTTCTACCATGAACATATGATGGAATACCTCTACCAAGTCACACCTTATTCCGATTAGTTCTTCCATAAAAATCTAATTATGGGAATTGATCATCCATAGAGAGACATTGTGTTCATCTAAAAACACATTTAGGATTTACGTGGAAAGATGCATCTACCTATAGCACAACCTGATATGGAGGATGAGTATGAGATGGGTATGATATTTAATTTTTCATGTGAGATATATGGAAAACTTCATGAATGAATTGTACCTCTATGGTAACTTCAACACGTATGAAAAAATCCCAACTCTCGCTGGAATCTTGATTAGAAAATTTTATCGTGGTAAAATCTTACCCAATCTCATAATCCATCTATATCACATCCATGGTACAATATTTAAAATGTATCTGATCCCTAAATTAAATCTTTAGAGGTCATTAATAGTGATAGGTCTAGAATTTTTTTCTAAACAATGATTTATACATCTATTTTTGAATTATCTGAACCTACTCTGATGTCACTTTCATGAGACATGGTCCATGTAGAACTATATCTCCTACCTTTAACCATCACCAGGGTGATCGAAAATGTTAACCATACAAGGCCTCATAAGGTTCCATATATATTGTTTTCTAATATCTATAATTGTTGCAGAACTCTTCTATATGTAAATTCATCTCCAAAAAGCTTCTAAAATCATGAAGACATGCACAAACAATGTCTTCTTAAATATGTGTAGCGTGATCTTGATGGAAATTCATCTGAGGGTGGTTTTCTATTCTCAGATGCACCTATGTACCCAACATCTTCCCTATACAATTCTCAAAACGAAATGTAAATTGGGAATCCCTATCTAATACCATGGTGGGATACACCCAATGAACTCAAAAAAATATAACACAAAATAACAGACTAGGACTATTCCATGATCAACTAGAAATGGGATACATTCGTGAGCTTGTTGACAACAACCCATAAAACATCACTTACCAAAGGAGACCTCATTAACCCAATCATGAAATCCTTCTCAAAATCATATAATTTCCACTCATGAATGGGAATCTACTATAAAATCCTATACGGTCTCAATTGTTATTCCTTCAGCTAAAGAAAAGTGGAATAACTCGTGATAAAACCAGATTTCTCACAGTTCAACCATGACCACCAGTATTCACAGCCCATGTCAAGATACATCTTGGTAATGCTGATATGTACTTCGTAGTATGATGAATGAAACAACCACATTGTCATGAACCCCTCCCCAGAAGGTGTACCCTTCATGGGATGGCAATGTGATAAATGATATAACAACCCCCATGCCCCGCCTTCAGTAGGCCCCAGGTTGCAGACTAGCACTGAGGGTATTGTAAACCCGCAAATGGGAGGCATTTCCCTCTAAGAGAACACATCCCTAAGACAGAGATAAGATAGAAACCAAACAAATCCAAATAATACATCAATATAAAATAAAATCTCATGTACACATATGTAATGTCTTCCAAAACTACAACAACTGAATAGAAAAACTCTAGGTACCAAATCAAAGTAAAAAACTATAGCAACCAAAAAGCCCGAACAACTCCTACAACCCAAATCTAGTAGTAACCATCCTGATCACTAACCTACACCAAGTGACCTATAATGTTGTTTATAAATATAGGGTTAGTATAACAGTATGCACAATAGGATTATACCTAGAGAATATAATGCAAAATTAAAGAGATCATGCATTTCCACAGTGAACTACAAGTGAAACTAACTCTTCACCTAGACAGTTATACTATATTCCCAAACCCACCATTTCTACTCTCATAAACTATCTCATACATGAGTATATACTATAATAAAGAATATCTAGGGTACCCCTCTACCACTTCCCCACTGTTTCTCCTCTTTTACCCAACATCACACGTCCTATTCATCTCTCTCTAGAAAGGCTTGACTGTAGACACCTGGAAAAAGCACCAAAACATGCCCCTCATGCCATAAAACCACCACGTCCACATAATCAAAGTAACCAGGTAGTATCCAAGATCCACCATAACCTTCACTTCCCATATGATACTTCAATCACTATACCTCAAGACCTTACACCCCACACACCGAGTAAGGATCCTCAATCCATCACATCCTATACACGGTACACCTATAGTAGAACATAGTAAACTATATCCAGAATATATGTGTGTGAAAAAACACAAGAAATTACATCACTCAACACAAATATATGGGAAAAACTAACCTCAATATGTATTTTTCAAGAAAATACCATGAAAAGAGAGCGGGTCCAAAGGGGGTAGTCATCCATTTACCTACCATGAGAATGTTGGGGAAAACACACCAAGATATTAGAATCCTCGGGGTGTTAGTTTCACTAACTAACTAGGTGGAGTAGCATATAGAAACATTAAAAGTGCAGAATATACTATATCTCAAAACCAAACTATAGGAATAACCTAGTATTAGACACAACTGTAGGAAACATCTCTCGAACTCCTGGTTGCCACTTCTAAGACTATGTATCCTATAAGAATAGAATCATCTAAACAGCTAGATTACATTCCCTCATTTCCTTTTTATGAGTATCACATCATGTTCATTAATACATTTGATCATTAATTAACTAGTAATAATTTTCACATAATATCTCATTATTATTACACCCATTGTCCACTGTTCCATTAAATTTCTACCTCAAAATTGTGTCTCAGCAAGCACCAGTCCTATGGGTTAACATCATTTATTCAATAATTTATTAAAAACATTATTACATTCCCATATTCCCATGAAAAATATAAAAATATTCTAGGCTACTAAACACAAGGGGGATGAACACAGAAAGCAGATTAACTACCCTTCGTGTATTTTCTACCAATATCATGTGCATAGACCCATCATCCCTTAGGAATCTAAACATGGAAAGCACATGGAATACCCGACGCATCTTCACCCCATTATGGAAATACGGTAAGAAAACCATTTTCCATGAGTAGTGGGGAAATAAAGGAAGATAAACCACAAAAAAATAAAAATCAAGAATCCAAACATTCACATACTACCCTTTCCATCATCTCCAGTATCCTCCCGGACACCCACATGCATAAAATGATGCATCTCGACACTCTAGGCGTCAACTGCTGCCATAAAAAATAACTCTCTTGCCCCCACATATCACAACAGCCTGACAGTCTCAAATAACAGTGTATGAAGAATAAAAAAATACATTATTTCTATTGGCCTTTTGTCCCTTAATCCAGGAATCCATCTTAAAAACACAATGATCTCTCATGGATCCATGCATAAGGGTATTGTCCTTTATAAGAAAGAAGGTAGCTCAAATCCCTAAATGGAAGTATCTTTTTTTTCAAACAGCCATTTCTTTAGTCAATATATATTTAATCGATTAATAATTTGTATTTTTAGAACAATGGGTAACCAAAACAGGAAGATTTCATAACTATCAAAAATTGATTATAGATACATACTACATCAATTTATTGACAAAAAACTAAAACAACAATAACAACAAAGAGATTTATTTACAAGCCTCTATATCTTTATGAAAAAAATTAGAAAATGATTTTTTGTTGTACATTATTTAAAAATTAATATCATGAATGAAAATAAAAAAAAATATAGCATAGATATCACACTATCTAGAAAAACAAGAGGAAATAACATATGATCGATATCAATTTATTTATCTGATTCAAAGGTTTATTATTTCAATTCCATAGAGATCCAGTGGTCTAAAACAATATAAGACTAAATTTTCATGTAAAAGAATATAGATGAAACGAATTCCCTACATAAAATGGTTCTTGACATTCATAATATGAGCACGATCAACAAAATAGATTATGATCCCCTCCTCTGTGAAAACTGCATCAACGCAAGGATGCTGCAGGACGACCGAACCATCCGATAGCCACGAAAGTTACATTAGAAGCATGATGATCACATGCCATATCATGGAAAGGAGAAATAGAAGGAGAAGGATCATGGAAGAAACTAGAACGGAGGTAGATCATACCTTAAATCGGTGATGGATCGAAAATTGTAGCATACGCCCAAAAAAGGGGGTGTTCATGAAATTGGAAGAAACATTAAGGGAAAAACATTCGAGGATTATGGTTCAATCACACAACCCCTAGAGGAAGAAGAATGGTTCACGCATCACGAACCATGGAATAAGAAGGTCGAATAAGCACGAAATATATATTTTAGCTTGATAAGATTTAATGGAGTAAAGGTCTATTATATGTTGGATATTATGGTAAAAAATATCACCATAGACCACTTGGTTTGACCATGTAAATGAATCATCAGCCGTAGGAAAATTAATATAGGACATATGGGATTTGATTTGGCATTAAATCCATTAATACAATGTCATAAATTTATTTTATGTTAATGTAAACATAAAAGAGAGAAACTATAGGAACCTGGAAACATTGTATCCAAAATATGAAATTTGATCATGTGTTAGATGACTCAACATTATGGAAACCTCACTGTTCTGAAAACACAGTACACAAAACATGAAATATAAAAATGAGTAAATGTCACAACATTCTGGAAACCTCACTGGTCTGAAAACACTATAAAACCTCATAGTTTTGGAAACACTATTCATGAACTAGATATTTGGATATGGGAAATAGCCTGCTGTTGGAAATAGCCAACTATTCTAGAAACACTATTCATGAACTAGAAATTTGGAAATTGAAAATATCATGATTTGGAAATAGTCTACTATTCTAGAAGCACTATTAATGAACATGAAATTTGGAAAAGGAATATAGTCTGTTATTAGGAATAACCTACTGTTCTAAAAACACTATTCATGAACTATAAATTTAGAAAAGTAAAATTGTCTTCTATTGGAAATTTCCTACTATTATGGAAACATTGTTCATGAACTTGAAATTTGGAGAAGGAAAAGCTTGTTGTTGGAAATAGTCTAATGTTCTGAAAACACTATTCATGAACTAGAAATTTGAAAAAGGAAAATATCTCACTATTAGAAATAGTATGCTGTTATTGAAACAAAATTCACGAACTAGAGAATTGTAATGGAAAAATAGCCTGCTGTTGGATATAGCCAATTCTTCTAGAAACACTGTTCATGAGCTAGAAATTGAGAAATGAAAAATATCAAGTAGTTGGAAATAGCCTACTGTTCTGAAATAGTGTTCATGAACTAAAATTTGTAAAAGTGTTGGGAATAAGTCACCTTTCCTCCCAGAACACCTCAACCACCTGATTTCTACAAACTAATTTACCGGATAGGTTTGAGAAATTCAATTAGATACCTATTGAAACATTATCATCCCCAAGAATTCAAAACCATCCTAGAAGAAAAGGGGGATCTGAACAACCACCCCATTAGATACCTCTTAAGGGAAAACAACCATGAGTTGTTCGAATGTTGGATGAAAACCTCGACATCCATGAACAAGGGAACAATCATTCCATCTTCAAACTAGTCAAGAATAACATAACATAAAAGTTATAAAAGGAATGTATCAATGAAAAACTTAGCAAAACAACTCAAAACAGCTCTGGGAACATGACACACGTCTGGACTACCACTCCCAAGTACTCTCCTCGATGCTATCGTGGGATCAAAAGACACAACCCAAGGGAATATAACACCCACAAAACACCTTCTCCTTGTGGTCCTGGATCTCTACTAGCCTCACCTCGAAGGTTTCATCATCATCGACATCAATCTCACTCCAATCGATGATGTGTGAGTCATCATGATTATAATGAAGGAGGTTTGATACATGGAATACATCATGTATCCAGCTGATCTGTTAGGGAAGTGCTACTCGATACACCACATCTCCAACACTATTCATCACCTCAAAAGGCCCAACAAACCATGGAGAATTCTTACTCCCACCACCAAAACATCGCTCCCCATGAAGGGCAGTCACCTTTAGAATCACATGATCCCCAAAATCTAACTCCAAAGGTATCCTCCTTTGATTTTCATATGATTTCTGACAATCGTGATCAATATTCCCCCCCTCAAGAAGCACTTGAACCATCAATGTTTTATTTGAAACTATAGCTGGTTCGAGAATTTTTGACCTTCCGACCCTAGTCTAGCTCAATGGAGAATGCAAATGATGGCTATAGAAGGCTTCAAATGGTGACATACTGATGGTGGAGTGAAAAATATTGTTATAAGAGAACTCCACCAAGGGTAACTAAATCATCCCCAATCCTAAAAAATATTGTACACAAGAGTATAACATGTCTTGATGAGTCTAGATAGTCTGATCTCTCTAATAGTCCATCTGTGGATGGAAAGAAATCTAAAGGCATAACTGAGAACCAAAATAATTCTAGAGACCTCTACATACCCATTAGGTAAAATGACGATATTGATCATAAATGATCATCCTTGGGACTCCGTGGAGTCCCACCAGCTCCTCTAGATTCTTTCTTGACAAAAAATCCACAAATATCCACTATTTGATAACTATAAAGTGGAATGATTACATTAATTTGTCCATTACCACCCAAATAACATCATGTCCTCCTGGAGCTTGAGGTAAAATATTAAAATAGTCCATGTGTATTTCCTCCCACTTCCACTAATGAATATCTTATGTCTGGAGAAAATCACCAGGGACATGGTTCTCCACCTTTACCTTCTAGCAAACCAAACATCTAGACACAAACGTTGCAACAACATACTTCATCTTGGCCCACCAAAAATGAATCCTCAAGGCTCTGTACATCTTTCTCACGCCATGATGCACCACTAATGGAAAACTATGTAACTATATGAGAACCATATCATGCATCTCTAAAGGAAAAAATATCATTCCATCATTAAAAACTCAGTGTTGTTCATCCTCAGACCAACCATTAGGGGGTTCGCCACAAAGAACTCGTTGTCTTCAGATATCCACCTCTAGATCCCCCACCTAGGAGTCTCTAACCTCATGCACCAAATATTACTACAAAATAATTTGAAAAAGACAACCTCTTCCCCCAACATCTCCCATATCGAGATTTAATACTGAAAATTCTTCCAGTACTATCCAAGAATCACCAGATTCAAGCACTACATCACTACGTGACTTTCGGCTCAGCGTATCACTAACAACATCCCCCTTTTTAATCGATGCATAACCGCAAACTGCCATAATACCTCGTTATGAAAAAAATAGATGTGCCCCATGGTCACAAACTCAGTCGAACCAAAATTCACTGTAATAGACCATCAATATGTATATGTAGATCTCATAACGTAGAAGGGGTAATCCTATATAGAGACATAGAGATCAGATATTCTCTTGGTTGTAGATTGATCCCAAACTCGATCTATTGTTGAGGGTGTAATGAGACAAACTATTCTTGAAAAACATCAGCGTAATCTTATACAACCCTAGGAAACACAAACTATTTAACCTCTGATGAACTCAGAATCTTCTCATCCATCATGTATGAGAATGATAGAACACGCCTCTAACCTATCCAAGTATCTCTCTTACCAACAAACACCTCTGTCTCTCCATTTGCATCGAAGAACACCACCTTCCTTTGGGAGAAATTCATGCTAGACAACAGAGTATGCAACCAATCCATTATGAGGATGAAATCATATATATTTAACCATAAACATGGGAAATGACCCATATAGCGGTGCTACCCCAACACTCGATATCATTCTCTACATACTTCAAACAACATAGCTCAACCTCCAACTAGAATATTCAACACCAAGGGAAAAAGAAGCCTCTCTACATCCAATCCAAAAGCATGGACATGGTCTGATGATATTAAGTAGTTTTTCTCTCATTAATCAAACAAGGCATACACCCTACTAGAAAACATGAAAAGGGTACATCAAACAACATCTGACTCTCCTTGTGCTTGAAACGCTAAAGCATGTAGCTGACCACGACCTCCTCACCGACCTCCCTGACCCTGATGATGACCTCCACATGGTCTGTTCTCTACACTCTGAGTACGTGGAGAATCATGGGGCTATCCACTTCCTTCCCCATCCGCTCTTTGCTAACGAAAAGTAGGTTCAACCCGCTACTATTGACTTGACTGGAACTGCATTAATGAAGGTACCTGGAGTGGAACAACAAGTGCATGATGACTGCTCTGAATGGTCAGGAACTCTCCCTACTAATGTACTCTCCCTCCGCAAGAAAAAAATGTTCTAGAATCTTTGGAATTGTCCTGAGTGTCTCCATCCCTAGAGAAAAAAGATTTTGAGGGATGAAGCTACACCCACCTTAAGGGAAAATCTATTTCCCTAAAAACCAACAACACCAGACAACATCTCTACATCATGAGGAATCACGATGACTCCCCTCTCATAAAGATCCATTTATAGAGAATTTCCTCTCAAGAACCCCTTATCTCACTAACACCTCATGATATGTCTTTAGCATAAACATGGTGACTTGGTACTAGATATATAGATGCGAAGCCACATCGAAATGCCTATTCCTAGCCTCCTCATCTAGAAATTGATCAGAATCATATCGTAAAAGGTTCATGGAACATATTCCAAACTCTCACACACTAAAGCACCCCCGTCAAAGTGTAAGAATCTCCTAGTGACTGGACACATTCACGGTTGAAGAAGGAAACATGACTCTCAACTTATCTTGGATTTCCTCCCTTGAGATCGATGACTACTTATGATCCATGTGGAATAAGAACCACCACTACCTTAATGATCCATAAAGCACCATGACAACCAATGAAAAACTGTGATCCTTCCATTAATGGATTTAAATAGTGCATATCTTGGCCTTCTCTAACCAGTATTTCATGACAACATCTTAAACGGTGTCCTCGTTCTTCTGCAAACTCTCATGCTGAAACACATGGAGTGTCCTCCTCTATGTATCGGCATCGTCAACCTCTACCATGTGGCAATCTTCTAGCACATCATTGTGGAAATCTTCTGCATGATCCTGACAAGGAAGTAATCATATAGCCATAGATACAAACTGAAAAATAGATAGAGCTCTTGAACCTGGAAAATCAAAGACTCATAATTAATTAATTAATTATTTTATTTTATTAATTTTTGGTTTACCTATCCCAAGGTCTACTCATTCAAACACAGTCACAAAGAAGAATTATGGATGATCATTTCTTTGGTCACTACCATACAACTAGTATCACCTCACTTAGTAGCCATTGTAAACCTAAAGGTGTGTTCATCCAATCACATGGGGACCTTAATGCTTATTTCTAATCTGGTATCTAGTGTTTACCAAATATTCTATACATAACCGACACTATTACACTACCAACCCAAGAAACATCACTTGTTCCTAACACCAAACTCCATCTAATCCCTCAATCAGTGCTATGATACCACCCTATCATAAACCACTCCCTATAAGGTGTACACATCCAAGGCGGATAATGTTAGAGGAGAGATAATAACCCCCGATTCCTACCTCTAGTATGTCATGGGTTGGAGACTAGCTCTGAGGGTATAGTAAATACATAAATGGGAGGAATTACCCTCTATGAGAACACATGTGAAAGAGAGAGATAATGAATACACTAACCAACTGGAAGTCAGATTTAAATATAAAGTAAAAACCAATATACACATACGTAATGTCATACAAAACTACTACAATTGAATGGAAAAACTGTAAGTTTAAAAATAGTGTAAAAATTGCAGCAACCAAAAAGCATAATAGCTCCTACAACTCCAAGCTAGTAATAAACAACCTGATCCCCAACCTACTCCAAGTAAAATATAAAATAGTTTATCTTTATAGGGTGAGTATAAGAGTATACTCGGTAGGATCATATCTAGAGCCTCTCGTGCAAAAGTAATGAGAACATGCTAAAGCATAGTGAACAAAAAGTGAAACTAACTCATCACATAAATAGTTATACTAGGTTCCCATCCTCAACATGGATTCTCTCACCACCTATCGCATACAATAGTATATAATACAGTAATGAAAATCATGGGTAAACCACTAACACTTACCCACTAGTTTTCCACTTTTCCCCAATGCTTCAAGTCCTAAGAATGTATCTCCAAATAGGCCTTCCCGCAAACACCCGGGGGAAGAACCACAACATGCACCTCATGTGAAACAATCACCATGTCCACATATGCAATGTAACTAGGTAGTTTATGGGATACACCATAGCTCTCATAATTTTCATCATACATCAGAAATTATACCTCAAGCCATTACAGCCCTCACACAGAGTAAGGATCCTCAAGCCATCAAAGCCTATACACGTTACGCCTATAGTAGTCAGTATGAAACTATATATATAATATAAGTGTGTGAATTAACACAATCCATTATAGCCCGATAAACACATATATAGGTAAAACTAACTGACGTGCCTACCAGGACAAGTGACTACCAAGATAAGAGAGTGGGGCTGAAGGGGGTAGTCTGCCATCCATCCTCCAACTATAATGTTGTGGAAAACACCCCCCAGGGCTCAGAATCCCTGTTTTATCAATGTACCTAACCGATATGATGGATTAGCATATATAAAAATAAAATTTAAATAATATACTATAGTTCACAACCACACTATGGGAATAACCTAGTCTTAGACTCAACTGCAGATGAAATCTCTCTGATTCCCATCAACCACTTCTAAGACTAGGTATCCTATAAGCACACAACAATTTAATGAGAATGATTACATTCATCCAATCTATTTTAATCAATTTCACATTACATTAATTAATTATTTTATAATTTAATTAACAAATATAAATTTTCACATTGTGTATCATTAGCATCACACCCAAATTCCACTATTCATTGATATTGCAACCTCAGTACTGTGCCCCAGCAAGATCCAATCCAATGGGTTGACATCATTTATTCAATCATTTATTGACAAAGTTATTAAATTCCAATATTCACAGGTATTCTAAAAAAACAATCTATGCAACTACACACAAAGTTGATTAACATGTTGAGTTTATGAGTTACCCAACGAGGATTTTCCACATATAGCAAGAGCGTAGACCCACCCATGATTAGGAAGATAAACATGAAAACCCGTAGCATACACCGTGCATCTCCACTTTTTTTTGAAGCAGGGTAAGACAACCAGATACCTTGAGTAGTGGGGAATGAAAGGAAGATAAAAAACCAAAAGGAAATAGAAATCATCCAAAAAATCACATCCAACTCGTTCCACTATATATGTTGTCCTCCCGGAGAACCACATGCATAAACAGATAAATATCACAACACTAAGCATCAACTACTTCCAAAATAAATATACTTACCTAACCCCACATATCACAATAGCCTTCTAGGATCACATCACAATACAAGCATAAGGAAAGCCAAAATCATATCAATTGGGATATTTTCCCCTAAAGAAGGAAACCATCCTTCAAACAAAATAATCTCTCATAGCTCCAATCATAATGCTCTTGTCATTTACAAGAAGGAGGTTAACTCAGAACCCTACAAGGAATTATATTATTATCATACAATCAGTTATTTAATCCATATAGAATTAATTGATTTATTATTTTTAGGATCCCAATATGGGTAACCTAAAAATAAAACTATAATAGCTATGAAAATTTTATTAAAGATACTTACAACAATAGTTTGATTAACAATAAATTATATAAATATCAACAACAACTAGATTTATTCACAACACTATTTATTTATATACAAACAGATATCAATTAATTTTCTCCATTACTTTTATCATTAATTTTCATCAAGAACTAAAATCCGAACAAAAAAAGCATTGATATCACACTATCTAGAAAAACAAAAGGCGATGACATATGATTGATATCAATTTATTTATCTGGTTCAAATGTTTATTATATCAATTCCATTGAGATCCAGTGGTCTAAAAAATGATAACTCTTCATTTTCATGTAAAAGAATCGAAAGCAATTGAATCCCCTACATCAAGTGGTTCTTGATGTTCTTTATATGAGGATGATCCACACGACAAATTACAATCTCCTCCCCTGGGATAATTG
Source organism: Viscum album (assembly GCA_963277665.1). Lineage (NCBI taxonomy): Eukaryota > Viridiplantae > Streptophyta > Magnoliopsida > Santalales > Viscaceae > Viscum > Viscum album. The sequence continues at coordinate 856,934,377 of OY728152.1, read as the reverse complement.
CATCCCCATGAGGACATTGTGAGACGACTACACCATCCGAAAACCATGAAAACATCATTTGAAGCATGGAGATCAAATTCCACAACCTGGAAAGGAGAAAGTGGAGGATAAGGATAAAAGAAAACTCAACAACCGAGGTAGATCATTCCGTATATCGATTATGGATTGACACTCGATAGTAACACCATAAAGAGTGGGTGCACATGCAGAAGGAAGAAACACCACTGGGAAATGATCTTAGGATTAAGGGTCAATCACATAACCCCTAAGGGAAGAAGGAATGGTTCGAGAATCTCTCACCAGGGATAAAGAACGTAGAATAAAAAAAGAATATATATCATACATTTGGATGATTTAATGGAGTAACGGATTACGATACACCTATTTTTACATTAAAATAATATCACATTAAACCACACATTTTGACCAAGTAGATGAATCCCTAGACTCTGGAAAATTATTATAGGAGTTATGGGAGTTGATTCAGCCTTAAATTACATAAATGGAATAAAATGTATTTAATATCAAAAGAATCATCTAAGGGGCGAAACTATAGGAAGCTTGAAACATAGCACAAAAAACATGAAATTTGACAAAGTGTTGGATGAATCATCATTCAGAATCCTAACTTGTCTGGAAACAGTTTTCATCAATTAGAAATTTAGAAAAGGAAAATAGTATGTAGTTGGAAATAGCCTACTGGTCTAGAAACACTGTTCATGAACTAGAAATTTGGAAAAGAAAATTTCCTGCTATTGGAAATATCCTACTGTTATGGAAACAATATTCATGATATATAAATTTGGAAAAGTAAAATAGCTTACTATTGGATGTAACCTACTCTTCTAGAAACATTATTCCTGACCTATAAATTTGGAAAAGGAAAAGAGCATGCTGTTGAAAATAACCTTTAATACATGAAACACTTATCATGAACTAGATATTTGGAAATAGAAAAATCATCCTATTGGAAATATTTTTCTATTATAGAAACACTTTTCATGATAAATAAATTTATAAATGCAAAATAGCCTACTGTTGGAAATCACCTACTGTTCTAGAAACAATTTCTATGAACATGAAATTTGGCTAAGGAAAAATTGCATGCTCTTGGAAATTGCCTACCGTTCTAGAAACATTGTTCATAAAATAGAAATTTGGAAAAGGAAAATAGTTTTCTATTAGAAATAGAATACTATATAAAAACATTTTTCATGAACTAGAAATTTGAAAAAGTGTTGTGAATAATTCCACTTAACCTCCCAAAACACCTCAATCACAAGATTTCAGCAAAGTAAAATTGAGATGGGACTAGGACATTACTCACATAATCTCCTTGAATATGTCTCATGGAACCCATACATGACAATAAATATTTTGAATTTAAAACATTCCACTAATCTAACTAAGAGGAAGTTCCTCACCTATATGTTCTCCCACTTGACTAGGAAGTCATCATCATACAACTTCCTCATCATTACTTTATCCAGAGGATTCGTAGTCACTACCATGGATAAGTGAAATTACTACTCAAGACAATCATGTACTTCAATGTACAGATCATTGAATAAGGCCACGAGTTTACACTCTCTTATAACTTCTCAAATTTTATGTACCTAATTCCTCATGTTTAGTTCTTCAGCCAATTCATTTTCATTTTTCGGAATATTAAAAATATCAATGTAAAATAATAATGAAGATACTCTACCTACATTTATTTCCTATGATTTGTATCATTGTGTGTAAATATATACTTTTGGATTTTATGGTCCATGTCCACCAGAAAACACCCTCCTAGTAAATAATTTCTACAACATTATAATCCATGTAAACCAATAACTATTAAAAGATTCTATATGCTATATTTTCTCTCATGTTGTCTCAATATAAAAGACATGTACCCCATGAATCTATCCCCATGAATATAGATATATTATAGCCAGATTAATGATTCATAACAAATAACAATGTTTCTCCTACCCAACTCTGGAATAATCAGGACTAGTGTTGAATTCATTCTTCTATTCTGATCCGGAGTGAATATCTCATAGGTAACTAACCATAAGAATTTCATAAAATTATTCTACATGACCATATTATGTTCATAAAAGCCTAATAATTCTTATATTAAACACATTTAATATCCAAATAATCCCTTGATAGTTTTTATATCAAATATATATAGCAGATGTTCCTAGGAAACAATATCTCTCACCATCCATGGGTCTATTGACAATCTGGTATATTAGATAATATTACCATTAAGTGAATTATATCCATCATGATTGTATCATTATAATGTCATATTATAATTGATCGACAATCGTTGTATCTAAAGTTACCTCGTGATTTTTGGAAAAATATTTATATTGTTATTATATTCAAAGATATCTTCCATGAGATCCACCATAAATGAATCTATGTATTTATGAAAAAACTAGTTCATAAGTTCCAGGAATAATACTAGTGTTTCCATGAGATGGAATAACATAACCAGACACTCATACAAGACTATACATTCTTGGTAAATTTTAATGAGCTATGTCTGATGGATGGAAATTCACCTAGAGATAAACCGATATCATTTCAATATTTGAGAAAACCCGATATCCATGGAGATAGTCTAAGAGATCCTATATTTGAGGAATTTTATGTTTGATTATAACTAGAAATTGGTCCACATTTTAGTAATCCACACATATCCTAATGGTTCCACTGAAAGTTATAAAAAATATACTAGTTAACCTAATATAGAATAGATAGTTCATATAAAACCATATTCATTAAAGTCCTCCAGATTTATCTTGCACTACTAAATCATTATAGTATCCTGAATATAGGGTGAATCAATATAGGTGTACCTACACAAACTAGCACAATGGAATATTACAAAAATGTGTACTAGTTTATAGACTAGAAAATTTAACAAGGAAAACAACCATAAAATGATCAACCATTGGATGGAATTTAGTCTATCGATTACTTTGACCATATGGATATAAACATGAAATCTAGTCTATTATCCCTCCCATATTAAGATTCCGCAGTCTATCCCTACCTTTTTAGGTCTCCCATTAAAACATTTTTTAACTATCCTACCTTATGGTTATGTTTATTTTATCCATCAGTGATAAAAGATGTCATGTTTGCGATATGAAACTAGCTAGTTAATATTGAGTTTGAAGTCATACTCTATCATTAGGAGGAAAAATAGATCCCATATAGGGTTACACCTACCATTATCAAGGAGGAACTCCCTAAAATAGTGTAACCCCTATGTTATGATCCTCAATTGAGTATTGTGTGTCTTAACACCATTATAAATATGAATACCAAGCCTAAGGATCTCACCAACTGGTATAGATATGAAAGAATGGGATGCACCAACATAAAAAATGGAAGATATTGAAGTAGCATCTTCTAGTATCATACCTCTTAATGTATATGGGTAAAAAAATTTCTACTTTGTTCTAGGTCATAAATAATAAATATGTCATCGACAACGGCTTGATGATATAGCCCCACTACCCGGTGTTGGCCCACTCTACTTTCGTTATATAACAAGTGCAAGGCTACCTCGAACACGATCCCCACCTCAGTCTGAATGAACAACACTACTCCAGCACCCATCCTCACATGGATCAGAAAATCCCAATCCTAAACCATGATTAGGAGATGAAACCCTTTCAATGACTTCTCAAGGTATGATCCAATGTATTTTATCTACATGGACCATCCTACAACAAGCTCTAAAATCTTCTGGGTCTCTATCACATTGTCTCCTCAAATATCACAATATCCCACATTGATGAATGATGATATAACATCCAACACATGCACAATGGATTGTATTAAATTTATTAAAAGAATCAAAATTGTTCTTTCAACAGTCTGAAATTCAACCACTAGGTCAAGAGGACAAACATCCCTACTATATGCCCCCAACATCCCTAAGGTTCTTTTAATTAATAAGTTCCAGATTCACAACATCTATTAGAACAGTGATCTAAAACATTTTAACCTATGATCAAATTGAATTATTGAGATATTAACAAAATAGTATCACCATACATGGATCATCATCATTATAAATTATGAAAAAATATTTAGTGTATATAAATCAATCCTAATACACCATCACAGTCATCAAACTAGTTTCTTGAAGCATAAAATCACATACTATTTCAATTAATTAGTATTCCTAAAAACAACATTATAAATACCTAAAAACCATATATTGTATCATTATATTGTTGATAAAAAATCCCATCAGTGTTTAGGTACTCAAAAAATAATATATGTTGCACAATTCACTCCCATCTACGAAGGTGTCTCTATGTTGTCAAAGAGAAATAGAACATTTTCAATGCATAGATTTGTAGCTTGGACACCACTATCACCTGAAAACATATGTGGATTATTATTCTAGAAAAAATTCATAAATCTTCCATATATGTAGAAGTATGCGAGTCTCCAAGAACAATATTCATAAATTTAATGAATCCCTCATGGAACTAGGCATCAACAGACATATCTAGTTCAATTGGTGTTGTCACTAGAGGCACTAGAGGGGGATCAATAGGTAGATCTAGGCCCACCACCTATTTTATAGCGACCCTCACATTTCAACCATTAAAATTACATAACATTTGTGGAATACATAAATATTATACAAATAGACACCATAATATTGTGTTAGCTATAGTGTCTTCAGAAACATGGAAACATAAACACTATTACATATGAGAGAAACATCATTTCAAAATAGGATCTTCTTGAATACCACCATTCATAGATATATCATTTATTGTACATATAATAATTTCATGGGGGATGGAAATATAAAGGGTGTGTGATAAAAATTCCCAGTAAGTGTAAACAAGGAAGACATGTAAGAATAATTATGATTATTAGGGTATGAGAACGTGATAATGAAAATATAAGATGTCACCTTGCATATCAAATATCATAATCAAAATAATCTAATAAATATCGGCAGTTCATAACAATTGAATCATATATAATAAAGAGGATATTCCATGAAATAATAACATTGGAATAAGACATGGATTTGTGGAAAAAACATATGCATATATTGATTTCTATAGTATACAAGGATTCAATTACAATACCATAATAGTAGTATGGGTTCACTCCCTATACCATAATAATAGCATGGGTTCACTCCTCGTACCAACATAGTAGTAATGTTTCTTTTCTATGGCCATCACAGTTGCATGAGTTCATTCCTTGTACCATCATATAATTCATGGTTCACTACCATGACCATTATAGTTGTCAAGGTTCACCCCCAAGAACATCATATATTTCCTAATGAGATATAACTCATTAGCTAATGCATTACAAGGAGATATATGTCCCACCCGTCACAAGATTAAATCATACATACATGTTCCACATGATCATAAATAAACATATCATAACCCACAACATGAAATTGGTATCATAGCTGTGTGAAGGTTTCATAACCTATTGAAAAATTGTAGGTTTCATAATAATTCAATCAAAATCATATGAACGAAAAATTTAGATTGGAATGAGTAAAATAAATATATGTAATCTTAGATGGGAAAATTTTTTGAATTATATTTGAATAAAAATTTCTTGAGGATAATAAAAATTCTTTTTTAAATAGTATTTTTAAAACTTGAAAGTATTTAAAATGATTTATACATCGAAAACACTTTTAAAACATATAAATAGTGCTTGGAAATGATTTCGAAAACATTATACCTAAAAACCTTTAAAATATTATTGAAAACATTATAGAAATAATATCATTGAAATTATATTTTTAAATCATTTACATAATTACTATCCTTTTCAAAAATGTAGATGGAGGTTCGAAGAAATAATGACACGTAAATTCATCAAATTTCATATGAGGTCAGAAGGAAATTTCTTTTGCATAAAAAAATGATAGAAAGGAACATTGTTCAGATTGAAAAAATAATATTCCATCTAAAATATTATTAAAATAAAAAAGGGATAAAAATATATTTTAATTATTATAGGATTCTTGTATAATATTCGAGGAAACCCGTTTTAGAAAACATAGATTTCTGGCCAAAGAAATGGTACAGTTGGGATTTCCTAAAAACACTTTATTAACAATATTATGTACCAAAGAGTAAAATATGGTAACAATACATGTGTATGTCATAAAATAATATATTATATGGAAATATATTCACATACTTGATAGATGTATCACATGATTTCATGAAACAAAGCATTAACATAAGAAATCTCAAAAAGCAAAGGCAACATATCGATAGCTATTATGACATGGTGTCTTGGGTTCATACTCTGTATGTAAGGAAATTATTTTATATGAAGAATTTAATGTCATGAAAATATTTATATAAATATTTTTCATCAATAATAGAAATATAAGAACCTATAAAAAGTGTTTTTTTGTGCATAATAAAACCACTGTCTCAAAGAAGGCATATTGAGAGAAAACATTTTTTTGATTTTGTATCTTTGGAATATTAATCCCCATGAAATAAGGATCATAAAATGGAAATTTGAATGCACATAAATTGAAGTTTAATACAAATATAAAATATCATTGGAATTAAATACACAAAACAATATTATAGAGTGGCGATCATAAAAAGTTTTCATGGAAATTAAAAGTGAGATGAATTCCCCTTACCTTGTGTCTTGACATTTGATGTACTCATAATAGATTCCTATATAATAAATATATTATTACTATATTTCTTTTAATGAATAATATTCTTATATATATTACCATATATGTATCTATTGTGACCATATATTACCCTCTTTTTAATGAACCTGTGTTGGGTTTCACTTTGGGTAATATTGACTTTGTTCTTCGCATGTGTTTCAATTTGTAATATCATTGGTCCTTATACAAGAATAATGATACCATAATGTATGTAATGATATAAATTTAAATTTTATTAAAAGTATTTATATTATATTAATCTATATCATAATGAATTATGAAATGGAATACACTGTTCATTGATATGGTAAGTCGTATGTACATAGGAATGGTCTTTTTTCATGTATTGAATGAGAGAAAGAAAATGACATATATATAAGTATATATATATATATACAGTTGTTATATTATAATTAATATATCATATTTATCATATAATATGTCTGATACCATCCTTAATACATTCCATATGTTCTGTAAATGAATCAAATCTCTTGGTGGGGGTGGTATTCCACAATTCTTGAACGTGATTATAGTATTAACACCAAATGGAATGTAACGATGTATGTGATGCAAATGGAATGAAAAACCTCAAATACATAATAAATATAATATATGACATATAAAAAAATATTTTCAACAATAATGGCCACCATTATGGGTGGTAAATGAATAATGGTCAATCATAATTTCGTGAGGTAATAGTTCCTCATACAATGATACAATGTGTTAAATATTCATTAGAAGGTGGTGTATGTATTTTTTCGTTGAAATATTTGTATAAAAACATCCTAGTGTATGTACTATATTGATGGTTTCACAAAATAATCGAATAACAATATTGTTGGGGGTAATGATGGAAAATAAAAGAAAGGAGATTGAGAGATGACGTTACTGCTTATTCTGGTAATTAATTTTGGTTAGTGACAAAAGGATTACCTGAGATGATTTATGCACAAAGGGTGGATTTATGATCAATGGGAATATATTTTGGAGGTTTCTTGGGTGTATATTTCATTAACATAATTGGTTTGAGAGGAGTGAGTAATCAGTAGAAGTGTTGGTCTTTTATAGTGGAGGAGTAGTGGAACTCTTGAAATTTTTTGAAGAGAGAATCTCACCCATGTTATACATGTTGCCAGTGGAACCAATAATATACCATGGTCGATCTGTTTGTGGATTGGTTTGAAATATGGGAAACATATGGGTTTTGTACATGTTTCTCTAATGTTATACAAGATATAAATTACTAAACCTTAAATTTTGGATGTCGAGATTACATTACGAGGTTTTAATGTAAAAGTGATCAAAACATTACTATCATGTATTGGTGATACAAAACATGTAAATGATGTTCACAGCATGTTCCATCCCCACACCTATTATTTTACTGTTTTGTTTCACTTGAAATGGTCACAACGTGTACTAGTGGTACACGACGTGTAGTTCATTTTTATTTAGTTTCCATACATTATTATCCAACAAATTCTAGTGTCATGCCTGATCTCTTCAGTCATAGCTCAAAGGGCCATTCAGCTCATTTTTCATCCCAATTTTTTCCTTTTTGACAAGTCACTTTCATTTCCTGCCAAAAATAATAAAACAAATAAATGCATTCCAAAATTGGCACAATTATTCATCTATGAAAAAAAATCATTAAATTATACTAACCAAAAAATATATACATGAAATAAATGTATCAATATTATATTAAAATATCTTTCCAATTTTAATTAATTTAATTTAGTATGTTAAAATAGCTTCGTGACTATAATAATAATTTCTTTTATATTCAATCTGTTATCATATTCATTAATTTGTATCCTGTAAATTCATGTTAAATTTCTCTAAAACACATATTATCATAATTTAATTAACACTATTTCATATCTATCAAATTAACATCTTGGTTATATTTTATTATAACAATATTTATAATAATATATTATAGTTAGGAAACACTCGGTGTTGTATGTGATGCAAGACTTCAAGGAATGTCAATATTTCATGAAGTGTAAGCTATACTTGTTGTTACATGTAATGTACGCCATGTTGGGATTACATGTAACATTCTTCATTTTGGATTAATGTTAATGGAATGTTTGAATTTGTGAAAATTTGTTTTTAGGGTTTTGTGTAATGAATAATATAAAAATATTAATGTAATTCGCAATGAAAATGACCAAAATATAAGGGTTTCACATTCTACCCCCCCATAAAATTAATTTCTCCCTCAAAATTCATCTGGGTTATCAATATTTTATATGTTAAAATTTTCATTCAGATAAACCCACTTCTAAAAAATGTAAACTAAAACATCCATTAAAAAGGGAAATTTGGAACCTTAATAGTTATCAAATGTAACATGGTAATGGCTTTCCTCATAGGAGAACATAGGTTGGGTGTGATGACTGGACATGGAGGAAAAGGCCAAATATTTATTGGTAGTGACTGATTTCATCAATCAAAAACAAGTGGATCATCAAAGGAATGTTTAGGGGCTCCAAGTATTAAATCCGGGATGATTTCAAAGGCCACCAACTCAACAAATATTAAGGTATTATAATTTTTTTAACATTTTCATAATGTTGAGGGATTCATGCTAAGTTTCTATAAATAAATTATCATTACTAGTTTGTTGTTTAAAAAATTTCTAACAGATCCATTACCTTTGGAATGAATGTCTTGAAATTAACATTGATGAATAAGGGACAAAAATACGCTTTTAATGGATTTTAAGGACCACAAAAGAATAAAAAGTTTAACTATTTGTCTCGAACAAAAATCAACAGTCAATAATCTATAAAAATAATAAGTAACAGTACTAGTTCATCATAATTTGTTTTCCAAAAAAATAATAATTATACAATTACAAGGAAATCGAGTAGGCTAGTGGTAGTGTGAAACCCTTATTTCCCTTCCGTCATGAGTTCAAGACCCATGGCCTTTCCAGACATGATTTTTTGTCACCCAATATATATGATTTCATTTTTTAAAACCTCTATAATATAATATATAATATTGACATACTTGACATAAGATTAATCCATTATTTGACTTATGACCAAGGTTTTCAATACAAACTCAGTGAAAAAAACTACTTCCTTTGATGATTAACATAATCCTATCATGAATGGTTATCCTTATAACCATTGTCAAAGTTTAAAAATCCAAATCCGTCGAAAGAGTGTCACAAAATCAGATTTACATTGATTCCAATATACATTTCAATTTATCTCTTGGATGTCACATACCCAACATCTGAATACCCTCATAATAAATTCTCTTGAATGTTATTGAAACCCAAAATTGACACAGAAAATTTTAGAAAACATATATGATTATTCATTCAAAAGTGTGTTGGATTTACTCCTTATATCAAAAACTGATGTAAAATTCATTAGTGCTGGCATAAACCACCAATAAAAATGACCTTACATAGTTCCAATGTAATCAATATTGTCCAAATTAAAAATTCAAATCACACATATATTTATCCATACAAAATTTTGTTATCATAATGATCATGTTAAGGGTTAAATTACTTTAGTGAAAATATCATCTTGTCATTAAATGACTTCACCAGTCCTATATAAACTTGTAAATACTGAGAAAAAAACACAATAATTACAGTAATTGTACATTTCAGCATTAATAACTTCTGAATCCAAATATATAAACACTAAGATCACATCATCCTTCGTCCATTTAAAATAATATATCTTTCCCTTTCACATTTAATACATAGTATCATAATTATTCAAAATGTAACCATTACTAACACCACCATTCTAATTATATTTAGGAACATCCTTATTCAGACATTGGTTTTCATAATGACCATTTTATCCAATCATTAAATAGTTAACCTTCAATGAAGTCTTCTGGATCGCAACATTTTCATCCATATTGTTATCTAAACTCTACATTTTTCCCTTACAGTCAGATGATTTGTTTCCTTAATTTACACAGTTAAATAACCTTAATGTTCCTCTAAAATATTCACATAGGTGATTATTTCACATTCTTAACATAAAATAAATCGAATATTATTTCCTATGTGGTCTCTATTACCCAAACACTCGTCAAACTCCTTTATTATCTTCCATTTTGTATCTGAGAGTTGTTTAAGGTAATCATTTATAATCTTATTCCATAAAATGATTAGGCATGATCCTAACATCATCACTCGAGTTATCATATCACATGACTTCTAATAAAAAAATCATCCATCACATTCATCATTAATCTAGTTCCTTCTGGCTCTATCCACTAACAGGAAATATAAGTACACTGTGAGAATTACATATCATAGAATAAAACCACTTATCCATGAAATGAAATAATTATAGGATTTATAAATCCAGAAACCTTTCAAAATATATTACACATGGGGTTTATCCAAGGTCATTCATAGCTAACACATATCTAAAGGCATCACGATGGTTTGTGAAGCGTTTGTGAATTCCTATAGCATATCCGCCTGGAGTGTCAAACCATGTGTGACGCAAGGCCTATTTTCATGTACCATATTACCCTGACCCTAGCCCAGAACATCTTGAATGAGTTGTTATGACTAGGTATACCAATTCCAGAACGACATCGACTTTTAATATCTAGACAAGAAATTATTTCGTGTAAACCACCCACTCTATCCTTTCGAAAATTTAGTACATTTTCATAAACATTAACTTGTTGTTATACATATTATTAGAGACATCCCATGAAATATACATAGAAATACACATAGGGATCTCAAATAGTATTTATCATCATATTTTCCAGAGGATTAATATACCCTTTTTTGATATCATCTACAATGACCCTCAACTTTCAACCACATTATACAAACAGACGCCTAAAAACTGTGATTGGTATAATGCCTTTGGAAACTTGGAAGCATTAAAATTATTATATATAAGAGCAACACCAGCTCCCTATATGATCTTATTGACTATCACCCTTCTTACAAATATCATACATAGTACACATCATCAATACCTGGGGAAAAGGAATCATAAAATGGGTGTTATAAATGACCAGTAAGGGTAAACAATTATTATATGTAAGATTAAACATTGATTATATGGGTATGAGAAAGTTATCCTAAAAATTGAAGATAATAACCTTCGTATCAAATACCATAACTGAAATCATGGAAAAAATATTTGATTTTTAAATGCAATAATCATATGAAGTAAAGAGCATAATCCATGAAATCATAATTCAGGAATAAGACATGGAATTTTGGTAAACACATAAGCAATAAAGAATATCCATAATAGCCAAGTGATAAATTCCATGACCACATTAGTATTATGGGTTCACTCCCCATACCATAATAGTAGAATGATTTTACTCATCACACCATCTTAGTAGTAATGGTTCAATCCCATGGCCATCATAGTAGTATGACTTCACTCCTTATACAGTTCTAATAGTCATGGTTCAGTTCCATGGAAATCATAGTAGTCATGGTTAACTACCAATATCATCCTAGTTTATCTCATTATATATATATCATTAACCAATGCATTATAGGGTAATATAGGTCCCACCCTTAGCATTATCAAATCATACATATTTGTTCCACAATATCATAAATAAATATAGTATAACCCATGAAATTAAAAGCGTATCGCAAACATGTAAACCAATCACGACCTATGATACAATTTTAGGTTTCATAATCATTTCATTAAAAGCCTAGCTTGTGAAACATTAACACATTTCATATACATAATACCTAGGATGGGGAAATGTGTTTCATGAAGACCATGTCATTAAGCATAACAAATTCATAGAAGGGATATGAATGGAACATTTCTATTGGAATGAGAAAAATCAATAGATGAAAATTAGTTTTAAAATATATTTTAAACTTTTTCATGAGGACAATATCCTTTTTGTTTGAACAAGTATTTTTGGTACATAAAACCCTTAAAAACTCATTACATCAATTTTTCTTGGAAAAAATCATACAAATAGATTGAAAACATTTTGAAAACAATTTTAGTTGAAAAAATATAAATGAATCTTGAAAAATATTATAAAACCAATTTATTTTAAAATATATTTTAAAAAAAATAATAAACATTTTCATTTTAAAATTTCACCTTGACATTTGAAGAAATGATTGTGGGTAATTCCACATAATTCTTACAAGTTAAAAAGAAAATTCTTTTTTCATGGAAAAAATGTTAACAAAGATCTTGTTCAAAGAGAGAAAAAAATATTCCCTTGAATAGATTTGTAAATTACAATAAGGATATCAATTTCATTCAAATATTATTTGAAAATGGTTTAACATTATTGGAATCCATTTTTAGAAAACATGTATTTTTCACCGGAGAAAGGTTATTGTCTAGATTTCATAAAAACACTTTCATAACCTCTTATATACGAAAGAGTAAAATATGGTACAAATACATGGGTATATAATGGAATCAAAGAGTATATGGAATCCTATGAATTTATTTGAGATATGAATAATAATATTTCATCAATGGAAGATTATATATAAACAATCTCAAAATGCAGTGAGATTGTCTCAAAAAAATCTTATAAATTTGTATCTTGGGTTCTTACTCCAAATTTTAGGAAACTAATTTACATGAATCATAGAATAGATATAAAATATTTAGATTAAATATATTCAATTAATATTTTATATATATGAACCTCTAAATATTTCTTAGGAGCATAATAAAATATGACTCTCAATGAAGGAAAATCGAGACAGAACATTTTACCGATTTGATATCATGTCTAGTTTAACCTCGATAAAATAAAGATCAACAAATGGAAATGTGATTACCCATAAATAAATCTGTAATATAAAAATAATAAAACCATGGTCTATAATTACACCGATATAAAAGATTTAGTGAAGAAGACAACATAAATCTCATGGAAATTAAAAGCAAGATGAAACCTCCGTACATTGTGTCTTGACTATCTCCATACAAAAAAACATTCCTATATAATAAATATCAGTTTATTATAAAACTTTTATAGAATAATATTCTTATATATACTACCATATTTGGTTGTATTATGACCTTATATTACTAGCTTTGTAACGATCCTATGTTGATTTTTCACATCAGGTAATATTAGATATATCCTTTGGATGGGTCTTAATTTGTTATATCGTTGATCTTTATATTTATATCGAGATTATAGAATGTTTATAATTATATAAATATTATTAATATTAATAATATTTATTGTAATGTAATATATAGTATAATATTTAATGAAATTGATTACACCTTCATGGGGACGGTAAGTTGTACGTATGCATGAACACTATTTCTGTTTATCATTGTCTTATTGAACGAATGAAAGAAAATGATATATATATATATAATTAGTTTATTAGAATTAGTATATCAAATATATCAAATAATTTCATTAAATGAATCTTTAATGAATTCCATCTGATGTGTTAATTTATCACTTTGCTTTGAGGGAGCAGTTGTCCACACTTCTCAAATGAGATTATCATAATAAAACCAAATGGAAATTTAAGATATGTATTTTATAAAAGTAATAAATAAGAATAAATACATAATAATATAATATATGAAATATATAAATTGAGTGTCTATCATAATAGAAACATTTATTGGTGCTAAATGAGACCTGAACAATCATCGTTTCGTGAGATAGTAGTACTTAATACATAGAAATAGTATGTTGAATAGCAATTAGATAGAGGTGTGTTTATGATTAGGTGTAAATATTTCTATAAAATAGTTCTAGTTTATTTATTGTATTTTTTTTCCACAATAATGAAATAATGTGAGTGGAGGGGGTGAATAGGAAAAATAAAGGAATGTAGCTTGAGAGATGATGATACCTCTTAATCGAGTAACTACTTTTGGTTTATGCCAAAGGCTTACTTGAGAGGATTTCGTCCAAATGGTAGGATAAAAGATTTAAGGGTGGATTTTTGGGAGGCCACATGGAAATAATCTAGATTAAATTAAATGTTTTTAGTTATGTGAATAATGGTTTGAGGTGGTGGCATTTTATATTGGAGATAGAGTGGTAGTCATATAAATATTGGATGAGATAATTCCATCGATGATTTTAATGATGTACGTTGATTAAATAATAGACCCAAGTAGATAATATTTATGATACGGTATATATATGGACATGAAATGGTAGTTGGACAAGTGTCTATGCCTTTTGGTCATAAATTTAATGTTTCAAATTTTATTATACTAATTTTCTCTTAACAGAAGTTACTAGTTTTAGTTATCTTCTGTAGTGAGTTTTTTTAAAAAAAATTGTTTAACTTATTATAAATTATAAATTATTCTGATTACAAATATGGAATCATTTTTTCCAAATTCTAATCACAAAAGTGGTATAATTTAATTTAATCTTAATCTCGTGGTTGGGATGACACTGTGGGGTTTTAAAGTAAAAATGATTTAATGTTTTCTTTGTTTTCTATAACAATTCAATGTGAAATTGGTTAAAATGACCTAAATTTTATTAATGAAAAAAATATTATCTGACTAAACAATTTTAAAATATAAAAATATAATTTAACCTTATTAATAAATTATATGAAAACACTGTTTTAAAATAAAATCCATATTTTTTTTACTATTCTATAAAATATGAAACCTTTTATAAAAATACCATTAATCAATACTATCCATATTTTTATGTTTATATTTCAAATATAATTTTTATTTCAAAACATTAAATTTATATAAGGTCTAAAATTTCTATTTAGAATGGGTTATCTATTAAATATGTTAAAACTACCTTTAAAAAAATAATTTTTTATGAATAGAATTTGCTTTATTCTTATCTTATGACTATCAAATCCATTAGATGAATAAATTTTTTTTGTTATATAACTTATTTATTAAATTAATATAACTTGAAAATTGTAATTAATTAAATTTACTAGGTTCTAATAGCTTTGTTACTATAAATTTTTTTTTATATTCAATAGGTTTATTAATTCATTAATTTGTAACCTATGAATTCATATTATATTTTTAAAAAATATATATTTAAATAATTTAATTGAATCTATTTAATATCTGTCAAATTTATTTCTCAGATATCTTCCATTATAAATATATTTTTAATAAAAAATTACAATTTGGTAACACTCGATCTTCTGTGTTATTCAAGCCATTGAGGAAGATCAATCTTCCATGTTATGTATGATATCCATATTATTCCATGTACCATATTCCATGTTGGGATTATGCGTATCATATATCATGTTGTCTTCATGTGAATAGAATTTTTGGCATAATGAAAATATATTTTTAGTTTGGTGTGAAATGAATCGTATAAAATAATTAAATTGAATAGAAAAAAATTACCAAAATATCAGGGTATAACATCTTGATAATAGTCATCATGACCCTCTTGAAACAAAAATGGAGGACATCATTTCAGCCTATATCAAAATTTATAGACACATTCCTCATAAAATATACAGGTAGCAACCATGTTGCAGATAATAGCATAGGACATGTTGAATCCATCTAATAAAAAAGACGCACCCCTATACCTTCTCCAAAATCTTGGACTGGGAAGATGGGAAAGAAATTTAATGAACCATAGAATTGTACTACTACCCACTTTAATGATGTACTATTTCAATATCTTTATTTCACATTACATACACTGATATATTAAATGGTTACCTTTCTATTTTAGAATTCAAATTTTATTTACATTCATATTATTATTCCAATATACATTAATATTTTGAATCAAATGTATCACCAATTCATACCTATAAAGTCTCATACACCTCATAACTCTAAGTGTAGCATCTATTCATACCCGCACATACCATGTTCTAGTCCATTTGACAAATAGTCTCTAAATCGTCAATCCAAAAATGGCCTCTTAGGTTGTCTGGTGCAGCCTATGTAGAAAAACACTTGTTTAGTGATGTAAGGAAATATATGTACTAATTATTATTCTAAATATACTAAAAAGTTGTTAGTTGATAAATATTTTGTAACAGAATTAACACCTAATAATTTTCAAGCATTCCGGAAAAAAATCCTATATTTTTGGGAATATACATGACATGTGAATTTTATAAGGTTCCAAAAATTTAGCATGTCGATAAAAAATCCATTCCTTATCGGTCAATGGATCAAATGAGTTCCTCATGAATTCATCCCCATATTTAAATTGATACCAATTATTAGTGAGGTTCCAAGGAAGTTTAATGGGGATATTATACACTCATGATCAGAGTAATATTGTGGTATCATGCATAAATAAATTTGAATAAGAATAATATATATATAAATATATAATATTACAACAAAAAAATTGTAATAATAATAATTCTAAAAGTAGTTTCATGTTCTATATTATCACAATGTCACGTATCTATAAAAAATTATAAATAATATATGGACTCATCCATCCATTTCAATACACATATAAAAATTACAAAGGTTGAAAAAAGTATTATCTCTAACAACTATTAGATGTATATCTCAGTCTTGTGCTCCCCTACTCCTAAGGAGTGATCAAATAAATAGTAATAAAGTGGATTCATGACCTAGACACTACATCCATAAAATAAAAGTTTTAGGTACCAAACAGAGAATTTGATAGGGATTGAGATAACTCCATAAATTCCACCACCAAAATTTCCTATAACAAGTTTACTCGGTGTAGAAAAAATTAAGAATTCTGAAATATATCATAGTTATAATAATTATAAAATTAATGATTAAAATTCATATGAAATCTTATCTAACCATACATGTATCCCTGTGAATTACAGTCCATCACCCACCAACACTGGGAAAATGTAATCCAGAAAATAGAAATCATGATATAGAATACACAATGGATTATTCCATGTAATCATGTGTTATGTATGAATGGATTGGATCCAAGGTTTAAATGAATAGGTATCCTCATTGAGTCAATGTATTATCTCAATGGTAAATGAATACATACATGGGTGGACCCCCTATAACATGTCAATGGAGGATGTATAAGGTGAGTTAAATTTATATGAATCTAGGGAAGAAATGTAAAAGTAATCCACAACCATAATAAGGATCCATGGAATATATATGTCCATGGAATTAGATGGGATCAAAATATAAGTGGTAGAAATGTTCATGGAATCCATTAACATTATCAATATGGTTCCATAGAGTTGAAATTTCTATGAAAACCAAAGCAATCATGATTTGAGGTGTTGTATGGTCTAAAGAATCCAATAGGATTATCAATTAATCATCTCATCCACATTCACATGACTTGAGTTCATCCTTCCCATTAAACAATTTCTATATATCCTATTTATTCATTTAATATATATAATCACATGAAATGGATGAATAATTCCTCCCAGTAAAATATTCAATTAATTCATTATACCTCCATTTATAATTGGAAAACACACACATGCATCATGGGGTGGTACAACTTTGGTGAGATACAAGGGCACAACCCATGGGTAGCCTAGGATGTGGTTTACAAACCCAAACCATCAAATGGTGATAAGTGGAAAACCTGAATATTTTAATCAAAATATTCATTTAATTTTAATGGAAACACTAGGAGTTCTTGTTTGTGGCATAAGCATAATAATGAAAATAATGCTTGAATCATTACAGGAAGAATACAGACAACCTAAAATATACCCATGGTAGAAAACTTTTCCTTTTCATCCCTTTACTAGACCTAGTTCATATGAAAATGGAGAACTGAAAAAATACGATGAGAATAGGGAAGTTTAGTTCAAACATAAAAAATTCATTGATATGATGAAAAAGGAAAAATGGTGGAAGATGGAAGAATAATTCAACATCACAGATCAAATGAGAGCAAATTTTTTTTGAATCATATTGTAGATGGATATGATTTTTAGTAGCCTACCTTGATTACTTGGAGGTATCTCCGAGAGTAAAAGTGTCAATTAGTTATAATAAAGAAATATTAAATGGGTTTATGAATTTAAATACACATGGAAGAACATTCATTTATAACATTTTAACTGGGTCAACTGGTTTGGGAAAATATTCATTGAAACCATATTCCATTCGTGTGACACACACTACCTCAAAAAGGAAACAACACAATTCAGGTGAACCATTTGGAAATCTGTGTGAAAACAATGATGCACTTCTCTACTAAATAACAGTTTATATCCCCACATTGGTGTGAATACCTTGGAACTCGGACAATGTAAATCATAAGCCATTTTGTTCTATTTTGTTCTACCTCACACCGTTATTAGTAACCATGTGGATTAAGGTTCACCATTTCTATTAATATTGAATCATAAATGAGTTTCCTCAAATTTCAGGATTCAAGTTCCAAACAAGCCTCAAACACCCTCTGAAACATTAATGATCACAATAATCACACACATTAGTTCAAAAAACAAGCATCTAAACTAAATTTCAATAGATATAAACCTCATTTCTAAACCAAAGATCATACGTTCCACACTATTTAGCCTAATCCATAGGTCTATCTCCTGCTATATTTAAGAATATAATTTTCTTATTCCAATATAATTACCATTATTAATTACTTTAATTTGATTAAAATCTTAATCAACATAATTCTTATAAAACCATAAACTGAAAAGTGATCATTAGTTATCCTACCAAAAATGTTCTCATCACTAGGTTGCTTCTCTATAATCAATATTTAAGGCATTGAAACTGGACCACCACTATGATATGACTTTATATCCATGTGTGTTGAGGTAAATGTAATTTTAATCTAATCCACACCCACATGTAATCAATGAAATCATAAAAGAAATTATAGGACCCTTTGAATGATGGTGTATTATGCCTCATGAATGAAATAATTGTGTATTAATTATTTATATTCATATTAATACTGTTATAATTATTAATTTCTTATGTATTTTTTTTAGAATAGAATCAATATTATTAATTCTAGATCCCATGACATTCAGTGTCCCTGGAGGAAAATCGTTATATTTTTCTACATATTCTTTATTTACGTGAGTCCTCCTTGTTCTAGCTAATGACTAAAAGTAAAAAACGTAATGTAATCAATAATCTACAATATATATTATGAGAAATAACTAAATCCTAAAAATCCATCATCAAATAACCTAAAATATGAAACCTTATAATCAACCTATAACACATTTAGGTTCACACTATATAAAATTGATTTCATCATATGTTGTACTACGTTATATCCTCCTATTATTCATAACAATATATCAAAAATTAAAAGTCTTTCTTATGACGCCAATTAATGTTCCATGATTTTAACATATATAAATATTTAATCATTTCATATTAATATTCTACCCACTTCATTATTGTAAAATACTATGTATTTTAAAGGTTTTTTGTCCTTGGATACTTGGTATGAAATCAAATTATTTGATAATAATTCTTCAACATATCCTACAAATTTATTCTATCATAATACCTTCTAATAAAATTCATACATATGACCTCTGTTTATAATCGGGGGGAAATTACATCATAAGAATGAATTATATCACATGCTCAGTAAGGGTAAAAAGAGATATATAAATTGATGATTGTATAAAACAATAAAAAAAAAGAACATCATTATAACTTATAATTTTATTATGAAAAAATTCATATATATATTTAATCATGGTTTGTGGTATAAATAATTATATTTTCATAAAATGTGAGTCATGAAAGTGATAAATCGTCATTAATCCACATTGATCCACGAGAGAATATCATACAAATAATAACATGTAATAGGAATTATAGAATAATATTAAGCATCTTAAATCATATCATTGGTCAAGGTTCAATTCTAATTCATTTTTTTCTGAAAATTCTTTAGGTGGATTTGGCTCACTCCTGTTCTAACATGTCATTAGTCGAGGATCACTCACAAGGCTATCATAGTGGATAATGTCCCATAATAAATAGGGTTCACTTCCTATTCCAATTCATATTATCTCATGAGATATCAATCACTACACAATGAATTATATGTATTTAACTTAACCATCTATCACATAATTAAAACAATAAATATGTTTTCCAAAACATGATAAAAATTCATATCAATTAAACATATCATCATTAATAGAAATTAATAAAACCAAACACATTTCATCATAAAATTATCATGATATGTAAATATAATATAAATATATAGTATCATTATATTTTATCCCCACTGAATCTTAACATCCATCAAAGGATATTACCTATAGGAAAAATAACATAAAAGTTGTATTTAAACATTTTAATTATAATATGGTAAAATATTATTTTCCTCATGTATCATTAAAATTAATAATTGAAAAAATATTTGAAAATTATATATATTCATTAAAAAAACCATTGAAAATGGTAAAATAATATTAAATGAAAATATCATTCATGATGAAAGGAAAATCCATTTGTTTGATTATTGTTATAAGAAATATATTTTTTCACATTTTTTGTGAAAAGTACCAAAATAACACATTCAGAAAATAGTGACAAGATTCATTTTCATTATTGATAATAAAGTCAAAAAAGGTTCAAAATGACTTAAAATAGTAATTTTTTTCTTAGAAAAGACCAAATATTCAATCACTTTTATGAGCATCTATATGGAAGAAAATGTTTATCGACCAAAGATGAAATAATGATGAATTTTATTATTAAAATTTTCAGAATAGTTTTTATTACCAAATAGTGTAAAACATTAAAAAACATGATTTCTTATTAAATAAATATAAGAAAATTAAATATATTTTTAAATAGATAAATCAAAAATAATTCCACCGTTGTAGGATTAAGTATAATAAATCATGATTGGAAATGAGATTTCCATATAAATTCTTAACTCAAGTCTGAATATTTTTATTCCAAATTAAATTATCATGTATAATAAATATATATTTTATATAAATATATTCCAAAATGATATCCATAAATAAAAGAATTTTTTTAATTTATTATAATCTATAATTATTATTTTATTAGTAATTATTAATTAAAAATGTCATTCATTTGAAAATAGGTATGTTATGTATGTTTCAGATTGATGGTTATAGTACAAGCACCGTGGTTATGGTTTCATTATATACATAATACAAATAAAGTCATAAGTATCAAATATACTTATTATATTCATTTTAATTACTATTCATATAAGGTTGTTATCAAAAATAAATTGTATCACCTCATGGTGACAATAGTTTGTACGTATTCACAAATGATGTTTCCAATTTTTCAATGGATAGAATAAAAGGAAGTTAAATAATAATTATCCGTTATCAAATAATAATTATATCACATATATTCATTAAATATATTTATATTTCCAAAAATTTAAATAATAAATGAAAAACTAATCACATCACATTGTGGATTTGGTAGTCAACATGTAAACATGAGTGACATTACCATTTTCTAACAGATGGGAATGATATTGAATATGGATATACCATTAACATATAAAAAATATTGTTATTTTAACTACATTTATTCCTTTGTTTTTATATAATCAAATTAATTTTGGAGTATTTTTAAAAATAAAAACACATTAAAAATATTATTAATAACATATACTCCTTTAGTTTTCCTTATTTTAGAAGCCCCTTAAGGGATAATGGATAGATATTTTGGGGAATCCAACAAATCAAGGTTGCCTATAATTATTCTAAAAGTGTATTGTGTAAGTCCTTATTTAAGATTAATTTCTCATATTTTGTCGATATGAGAGGTGAGGATGTTCCCATTTAATAAGTAATGGGAGGGGAACACTTTTAATTTTTAAGAACATAAAAATGTTACTATTTTGAATTGGAATGTGGATCCAAATTTCCACGTCATTATATATTGTATAATATAAGATATAAATATAATCATACATGGGTATTTAGTTTTGTAGGGAGGTCATTTTATCACTTATAACTTTAGATTTACCCATCATTAACCATTTTCACCATTAGTTTAGTGCTTAAAAATATATATTCATAATATAATCTATTACTTATTTTCAAATTATATTATTATCATTTATAACCAGTTGATAGAAAATATATTCATTTTTCACATGAAATCAATACTTTTTCATAATTTATAATGTCTTATTAATACACTCCAATCCAATGTGTGGTTGATAAATGATATATTTAACAATATAATTTCAATAGTATGCCAGGCTTCATTTTAACACAGTGTTCCATGAAATGAATTTTACCAAACAAATCAATTATATTTAAATATAATTATTCCATAAAATGGTGGGGTATTATGTTATATAAAAGTATGCATGATTCAAAATTTTACTACACCTCAAGATGACAAAGAGGGGATGTGTGTGTATGATGACCTGACAATCTATAGTTATAAGGGACCAGTGGCCCCCATTACTACATAAAATCACTTCAAATATCTCTTACTTGAGATAGAATTACCATACCACCATACCAAGTGTTAACTCAATTTAAAAAGACTAAAATAAAAATACCAACCATTTATTATAATAGGATATATCCCACCCATTATATTAATCTTCACTACCAAATGGCCTTAACACCCATAGAGGATATAAAAAATTTCTCAATAATTGTTCTCCAAATACGAACACTAATAAGAATGTATCACCACCTATACATCAACACCAAGCATCATAGGCGCAGTAAATCTCTATAAATTTATGTGATGGACCCTTGAGGTTTTCCCTATATTCTAAATGGAATCCTGGGGAGAATCTATTTTCAGGAATTTGAAGGGCCCATTGTTACCCTATGTTAATGTTCATTTCCCCACTATTTGACTATAAATTAATATGGGAGTTTTAACAACCTAGAGATAAATTACAAGATATTATCAGTAAATGGAATGTTAATATAATACTTTATATTATGAAACACTATATATAGGGAATTGTTTTGGTTAAAATGACTTCCATAAACATCATTTCCTTTTATAAAACATTGAGTCCCAATAAAAATGGATCTTATAATTTGGTTACTAGGAAACCATATGATGGGTATTACCATAGGAAATGAGTGTTTAGATTACGATTTATAATACAACGAAAGATATATATCTGCCTCTTCAAGATGTTAATATCAACCCTACCTCTACTATAACTAACGAGTTATCATTAATTTGAATATCATAAACTAAAAAAATAGATAAAAATAACTTGATTTTCCAAAAGGTACACTAGTATTAAGAAATAATTTTTCAATACTAAATTCCTATAATCTGGAACCAATCATCATTATATATGGATTTTCAAAAATACAAAATAACACAACATGGTGATCTTCCTACAATTCATTATAGAAATTATTAACCTCAGTTGAGTTGTAGTATTCTTATGGAATTAAGATCATTACCTGTGAATCCATATGGAAACAAAGTATCCATAGGGAAGAAAAAATTCAACCATTGACATAAAATAAATACTAATAGGATGATATGTCAAAATTATTAGTCAGGGAAAAAAATAGATAACTCATTTCCATTCAACAAATCTTATTATGAAATTCTTATGAAACTAAAGAAATATTTTAATACATGCCTCTATTACTATATAAAGGAAACATTAAATTCATATATTGGGTGACATAAACCATATGATGGATTAGATATTTTTCATAGAATGATTAATTTATGAATAAAACGTTTCATTGTCTTTTTACATTCAATGTCTGTAATTATAGTCACTTTTCTTCTTAAATAAGCTATAGAATAGTATGAAAAGATATTGAATATATCTTTATCTAGGTTCACATACATTAATGGAGAATTTAATTATCAATTGACATCAATCCACATATTCTAACATAAAACTATTAGAATAGTCCAATTAAAAATCCAACCAAATAACAAACGATATATGGAAAGCAACATTTTCACTTATAAATAAACCATAGTTCCCAAAGAAAATATTACTAATTCACTCCACTGCATAATAATATATTATGATCTTTAAAGAGATAAATATGATAAGATAATTTGGATCATTATCATATTTAAAAATACATTTAGATAAAATGTTCAAATATGAGAATGGAAACCCCAATTAAATCCAGACCACCAACGATAATAGTATGACCTCTAATAATAATGGACTTATTAAGAGTAACTACAAATCCAAAATTATATTTGGATCATTCTTGACTAATTTTCATTGAGGAAAAATGAAAAATATCCATAATCATAATAATATAACTCTACAAACCCTTTTACATAGCGTTGTACAATTTATTTTCCCATTCTCGAAAATCTTACCCTACTTTGAGGGGTTTATTTTAATCCCAATATAAATCACTCCATTTTCCCTTAGTGGATGAAATAGCCCATAAAAGTTAATTTTAGCACCCCATTAGAGTGTTTTAGTGCATTATAATATAGTTTAAAATGTTTAAAGGTTACAATATAATATCCTTCCATTGTTTCCATTTAGTGAAGGTAGTTTGGATTACCTTAATAATATGTCCCATATGGATTACTCTGTCATGATACAAAATAAAATACTCTGAAAGAATAAAAATGACACCAGAGATATATAGTTTTATTATCAACAAATTTTATTTTCCTTGTTATGGATTTAGAAGATACATATGATTTTTATTTTGATCAATATTATCCTCTATGATTCATTTATGATAATTGTTAGATAGTATATTCATGCTAAGAATCATTGGGAAAATTTTCGGTCAACAATGATATTGTCTCTAAACAGAACCTTGATAATGACATGATATTGGAAAACCTTATAATATAGAATAATATCTACACTAAAGTAATTTAAAATAATGTGAAAACATAGCCTCCGTGGAAGATGTTAGGCATAGAGTTCCCTTATGTGTTTCTTCTACAAAATAGTTAATGTATATAGAAAATTGATAAGGGAAGGGGCCATCAAATCAATTTAAACCAAACCCCACCTGAAAATATTGAGATAATAATAAGTTATAAATTGATTTCCATATATAATAATTAAATTGAATGAATCAAATAAAGAATTTATGATCACTATTAGGGTGTGACGCACGCCTGTCGTAGGGCGTGGAAAAACAATTATTTCCTAAGTTAAAATATAGTAATGTGGTTGACCTATGATGTCTCCCGAAGAGGAGTGCACACAAAATGGGTTGTCACTTTAAAACGGGGGTAAAAATGTTGTGAACGGAAATTTAAAATTCAAATGATTGAAAAACAATGAAATTAAAAGGGTGATTAGGTCGGGGTTGGTTTCCTAATTATAATGCTATCCTTGTTCAATTTAATTTAATCCTCTTCTTCTTAGTTGATTAAAGTGAGTTTCCAAAATCATTTCCTCTCACTTCCTTGATGAAATTGTTATTGTGAAAGAAAACCTTACTAAGATCTCGGTTTGGTCAACTCTCCTTCCATGTGTAAAATAGTTGTATTGAATATCCTTAATTGAAATGGCCAATACCCAATCGGGTTTTTTCTGTCCCTTAAAATCAAGAACATTCACTACACCTTTTACACGTACTGACGATCATCGAGAACTTCACCACTAATTCCTGGTTTATTCCATCGTATATAAACCGGAAATTAGTGGAGGGAGGTATTGATTATTTTACCAAGGCAAAAATAAATAACGGAATTAATATTCAAGAACGATCGCACTTGATTATAAAATCCGCTATAATAAATTGAAAACAACTTTGAAGAAGAATGAAATTTATTCAATTGCGTCCAAGAACTCAAGCATTACAATGTAATAAACCAACCCTTCCCCAATCACTCCAAAAGTTTACCCCACCATGGTAAGGGTAATCGAGTTGAATGGGGAAGAAGAAGATATTAACAAACTATGAAAAAGAAAATAAATAAAATAGAAAGATGAAAAATTCTCCTTCTTGGTGTCCCAGAAGGAATGGGGTGGAGAATGGATGGAGAATGGATGGAGAATGGATGCCTTGAGAGGGTGGAGCTCTCCTCCTTTTATAGCCAGAATGCTTCACCCGCATTTCGACGCGTTTTATCCCAATTAAATGACATCTTCACGCGTTGAGCCCTTCATGAATGTTGTTCATAATTCCATTTTCCGTGTCTCCTAAATATTACAGAGGATTTGGACATGTATTCCGAGAGTTATGGCCGTTTTACCTTTAGCATTTATTCTGTCCAGTCAGATTCTCCAAAACGAAATCCTCCGGATTAGTGTGCTTTAATGGCCCAATAAACGGCCAATTAACTCGGTTCTTCCTTCATAAAATATGCTCCAAAACCCCTTGTGCTTCCACCCACCGAATTTCACTAGCTTTGGGCACACATTGGATGAGTTATGGATCCCACATCAAAACTAGGCAGAACTGAAAACTGTTTTCTTGAGCCAACTTGTGAGCTTCTTTTGAGCTTCCATATGGTAGATTCAGATTTTGGTCCAAATATATTAAATGAATACATGGATGTTTAGAATCTGTAAAAGAAATAATTTTGAAATTTGGATCAGTGTAGATAATGTTAAGTCCAACCTACCGAAATAATTTAAAACTGTTAAAAATCCAAAATGGCCAATTTTTACTATTCAGCTCAAAATAACACCATTATCATAAAAATGAAACAATTCGTCTTAGAGGAACAATTTTGTGGGTTTAAAACAATGATATTCAATATAAATTATTTGAAAATATTTGCGCTATCAATTCCCCCACACTTATCACTTGGACTCCTGGACAAGTAAAAATCAAATCAAATCAAATCCAAAACACATATCAATGAGATCAATCAAATCAATTTCAAGAAACAAAAAGATATCATGTCTCATAAAAAAACTATTATTTCAAGTTCTCCATTTAATATTTTAATATATTTCCACTTCATTTCTTATACCATGCACACAAAACACCTACCTCACATGAATTTTATCTCATCTCACAAATATAATGGCTAAACAAGGCTTTTCTCATCCAAACTCACACAAGAGTCGCCATAGGTTTGATAAATTCCTACTTCTCCACCCGATGTGAGTCAAGAACATGTGTTTCTCATGAGGACTTTTCAGGGTTGTTCTGTGGCTTCCGGTTGGTAGGATTTAGATGTTAAAAGTTCTGAGGCCGAAAAAGGAAGGCTTGGCTCTTATTGAAGAAAAATTGCAAGATTCTAGTTTTCACTCAAATATGGTCTCCTTCACTTACCCTTTGTTGAAAATAGGCTCCATCATCATTCAATCAGATCAGCAGAAAACATTTCAATCTTTTCAAACATAATTTTTTTTAAAGCTCCAGATAGGCACAACTTTCTTTTTACATTGGAAGCTCCAGAAAGGCACAACTTCTCTTTTCATAAAAGCTCCAGAAAAGGCACAGCTTTCAACAGAATAAATTTTCAGCATCAGTCACATCTCTTCCACAATTTATTTTCCACCCAAAGTATAACCAAATGAGGTAGTACACCACAAGACATCTTCCCCCACACTTATGTTCAACTAGATCATGCAATTTTATTTCAAGAGCAGGTATGATAGGAAAAATTGGCTTGTAATGTGGCTAACCAAACAGGAAATTCATGGATACTAGGGGCTACAATGAAGGATAAATGTAAAGGTGGGCCATAATGAAAAGGATTATTTTGAAAAGGGGGCTTCAAACAAAATAAATGCCTCAATCATTTAAAACACACGTACCTCAACCCTCAAGTTTTGAAAGGAATACATCAAATTCTAGTTAAAGCAAGTATGGTCTGGTTCTCTCAAGAAATGAGATGAATGAAAAGAATATAATAAAATAGTTCAGATGCCTCACAGGAAAGTGATCTTAAAGATACAGACAGTGAAATATGGCATGAGATTCAAAAATTAGTGTACTTTTCATGAATTTCTAAAAGATTTGAACTTGAAACAAAGTTATTTCAACATTCATTTAACATCAGTTTCATGAAATAGACTGGTTCACTCATTGACATGGGTTTCAAAAATGGTATTGATAATCATTTCAGCTCAAAAGATTCAGAAACACACCAAAAAATGAAAAATAAACACACAAAAATTTGAAAACACACATTTTTTTTATTTTTTAAAACAAACATTTTTATTTTTGAAAACAAACATCAAATAAAAATTATATACTACAAAGGTTCCCTCCCCCACACTTAAACGATGCAGTGTCCTCGATGCATTCAAGTGGATTTAACATGTAAGCCAATTTTCAAATTAATCACACCATCAAGAAAGTGTGAAAGAGAGGTACAACCTGATTTATTCGTAGTACAACATTGAGTTAAGCTTCCAAGTGTTGCACTCTGAATACCTACAAATAAAAGAACAAAATTAAAACATAAGATATTTATTGAAAGAAATAAAAATAGAAATAGGATGAGAATAGAAGGATAAAACTTGGTTTAATCCCCCAAGTGGGCCCTGGGTTTTGACTGCCTCTAGTGGGGCAGTTCTAATCGGTTATCCCCAATCTGATGGTGGATGAGGTTTCTTTGATTTGAACCACCACATGTGGATCTTCCCAACTTTCATTTCATTGTTCTTGTTGATGAGGACTCCATAGATAGAGTACACCAGATCCACCCCCTTATCAATGTGGTACACCGTGCATGGTGGGGGTAGGATGAAGTACAGAGCCTCCTCCTTCTTGGGTTCCGCATGAACAACATCATCTTTATTCTCTAGTGGTTGATGAAGGTATGATACATCTGGGGAAAAATCAAAAGGAATGTCAGAGTTTAATTCTATTTGAAAAAAATTAAAGCATGAAGAATCAATATCAAATTCATCCCTTTCAAAGTAAGTATATTGTGTATCATTTTCCACCAGAAAATCCACTTTGGTATTCTCTTGTACTCCCTCCATTAAATGTTCAACAGGTTTGGGGAGCTCTAGATGTTCCTCTTCAGATCCATATTCTCCCTCCAAGGAAATACAAGTGTTGGATAAATCTGAAAAATTAAAACAAGGGGAGGTAATACTCAATTTAGTTTCAAAAAAATCAAAAGATAATGAGTTTATGAAAATATTAACACCCTGATCTTGTTTGGCTTCAATTGGTTCTTCAATGGGAGGTGGCTCTTGGAGTTGAATTTCCGTAGATAGAGGTAGGTAGTCATACTCCTCTATCTTCTCTTCAAATTCCATTGCTTGTATGGTTTCTTCCTTCAATTTTGCTGAATCATCTACATTATGAGGAATAGTTGTCTCAAGAAGTTTCTCACACTCATTCCAGAATTTATCCAGATCTTTTTGATCTCCCATATGCATTTCAATAGCTAAATCATCTTCATCAATCTTCTCCAACGTTGATTGAGATGGGATCAATGGATTTTCATTTAATTTCATCAAGGCCTCCATGGGTTCTTCATCTTGAAGGAATTGTGAGGATACTTCTTCCATCAATTTTTCTGGGTCTGGTTCTTATTCTGGCTCTAGTTGTGGATCCTGGGATGCATGTACTTG
Source organism: Viscum album (assembly GCA_963277665.1). Taxonomy (NCBI): domain Eukaryota; kingdom Viridiplantae; phylum Streptophyta; class Magnoliopsida; order Santalales; family Viscaceae; genus Viscum; species Viscum album. The sequence goes on along the minus strand of OY728152.1, from coordinate 856,904,244 downwards.
TTCCGCTATCCACTGTATTGAGGTCTCTAGGTTTTGAACTGTTTGACTAATTCTTTCAAATTGGGCTTCAATGTCCTTGTGAACTTCTTCTTCTTGGTGTTGTACATTGATCATTTCTTGATAAAATTCCAGAAAATACTCCTGAAGTTCAATTAATTCTATTGCCAAACCCTCCAACACTGTGTATTCATGGATCTTTTTATGGTTTTCAATGAGATCCTTGAATTCATCCTCTATTATGATTTGGATTTGAGCTCCCCGAATTTGTTTAGCCAAGAAAGAAACTTTATACTCTATAGACCAAGGTGATTCAATAATTGGCTCTCTCACTGGTGGGTAATTGTTCCATGAATTGAAGAAATAATCATTTGAAAACAACATGGAAATAGTTTTTTTTTATTGAAAAAGTCAAATTTTTACAATTAGTTTGTGGCACTACCTCCCCGGCAACGACGCCAAGTTTGACGCACGCCTGTCGTAGGGCGTGGCAAAAGCAATTGAATTTTCCTAGTGTAGCATAGAAGCTGACCAGTGTCGTCTCACTTAAGGAGCTTTCTCAATCGTTTACTTACTTAATCTAATTTAACTAAACTAATTCTTTTTGGTTGTTTTTATTTATGAATGTAATTCAATTTAATAAAAGATAAAACTAACATGCAGTGAAAAAATGCAATTAATTGAGAAAGAACTTGGCCTTTATGGGTTGGTATGTGGGTTTCATCATTCTACTTGTTGATATTTAAATTATGTTTGATAATTCAATTATGAGATCTCATTCATGAATTACTATTCTTTTATTTATTGGTGTGAAATCTTGAATGCATTTTGCAATCTTAACATCACATCCTCCTATAATCAAGGTTGATGACACACCTCGATCGAGAGTGTGTCATCTTCCAAGACCTGGCTCCATCGTATGCCATTTCAGCCACTAAATGGCTCAACTCCATCGTATGAAGAGATTGTATCCATTATAAGGAAGGGAAAATATTTAATAAAAGAATAGAAATGATTTTGAGATCAGTGTCGTGGTGGACGATCGCCACACCCATGCACATCACTCTTACTAATCACAAACTTAATAAAACATAAGAATTTAAGAACCGAATTAATGAAATTTCCACATACCTCCCCTAAGCCAATTCTCGGGTTAGCCCCTCATATTTGAGGGTAAGAGGTCACAGTGGATAATATGAGAATAATAAAAGAAGAAAAGAAGGAGAAAAGATGAAGAAGAAAACAGGGAGGAAGGGTGGACACAAAAATAAAAACAATGCATGAATTTTATTAGAAATATGAATTACAAATTAAAACTAAAATAATGAAAATAAATGAAATGGAGAATATTTCTGGTCGGCCTCCCTCGGTGGAGATCTCCTCCTTGGTGCCTTGAAGGAATGGACGGAGAATGGATGATTTGGGAAAGAGGTGAGGACCTCCTTTTATAGGCAGAATTCAACCCCCCGAATGTCGACGCGTTGTAGTCCCCTGTAATGAAATATTCACGTTTTCCACCCTTCATAAATGTTGTTCATAAATGTCTTGGTCGCCTCGTCTCCAAATTTCAGATAATTTGGAAACCGTATATAGGAGTTATGAATTTTTCATTCTCGGTTGCTGTTTCTGGAAGAAGCATCCAGGAAGGTTCCTCCAACCTAATGTCATTCAATAGCCTCCTTAATGACCTCCAAAATCCTCCAAATTTATTGTAGAGACGTCCCTATATTTCCTCGAGGTATCCCAGGTGGAAACACATCATTTGGATATGTTTAGGCCGCGTTTGATCCCCGTTACCTTGGGTTGGTCCATGCTGTCTGCCCCAAAATATTCCAATCTTCAATGATTTTTTAGACCCTTTATATGACCAAATAAGCTCCTGGTCCAGAAGACAAAAATTAAGAAAATAAAAGAAGGATTCTAAAAAAATTTGAATCATAAAATTTGGAATTTTATTTTTCCTGAAATGACCAAAATACCCCTGACGTAAAATTCTGTCAAAAATCCAGAATTAGTCGTTTTTCACTTTTGGGTTCAAAATAGCACTAAAACCTAAAAACATGATAATTACCCATTCAATAACACTTTTTTGGGATTATAAACAATGTTTTACAATATATAATATATGAAAATGTGATCTTCATCACACCCACACACTTAAACATTGCACTCCTTGTTGATATTTAAATTAAGTTTGATAATTCAATTATGAGATCTCATTCATGAATTACTATTCTTTTATTTATTGGTGTGAAATCTTGAATGCATTTTGCAATCTTAACTTCACCTCCTCCTATAATCAAGGTTGATGACACACCTCAATCGAGAGTGTGTCATCTTCCAAGACCTGACTCCATCGTATGCCATTTCAGCCACTGAATGGATCAACTCCATCGTATGAAGAGCTTGTATCCAGTAGAAGAGAGGGAAGATATTTAATAAAAGAATAGAAATGAGTTTGAGATCAGTGTCGTGGTGGAAGATCGCCACACCCGTGCATATCACTCTTACTCATCACAAATTTAATAAAACATAAGAATTTAAGCACCGAATTAATGAAATTTCCACATACCTCCCCTGGGCCAAGTCTCGGGTTAACCCCTCATATTTGAGGGTAAGAGGTCACAGTGGATAATATGAGAATAATAAAAGAAGAAAAGAAGGAGAAAAGATGAAGAAGAAAACAGGGAGGAAGGGTGGACACAAAAATAAAAACAATGCATTAATTTTATTAGAAATATGAATTACAAATTAAAACTAAAATAAAGCAAATAAATGAAATGGGGAATATTTCTGGTCGGCCTCCCTCGGTGGAGATCTCCTCCTTGGTGCCTTGAAGGAATGGACGGAAAATGGATGATTTGGGAAAGAGGTGAGGACCTCCTTTTATAGGCAGAATTCGACCCCCGAATGTCGACTCATTGTAGACCCCATTAATGACATATTCACGCTTTCCACCCTTCATGAATGTTGTTCATAAATGTCTTGGCCGTCTCGTTTCCAAATTTCAGATAATTTGGAAACAGTATGTAGGCGTTATGAATTTTTCAATCTCGGTTGCTGTTTCTGGAAAAAGCATCCCGGAAGGTTCCTCCAACCTAATGTCATTCAATAGCCTCCTTAATGACCTCCAAAATCCTCCAAATTTATTTTAGAGACGTCACTATCTGTCCTCTAGGTATCCCAGGTGGAAACACATCATTTGGATATTTTTAGACCTCGTTTGATGCCCGTTACCTTGGGTTGGTCCATGCTGTCCGCCTCGAAAACTTCCAATATTCAATAATTCTTTAGACCCTTTAGATGACCGAATCAGCTCCAGGTCCAGAAGAAACAAATTAAGGAAATAAAATAAGGATTCTAACAAAATTTGAATCATAAAATTTGGAATTTTATTTTTCCTGAAATGACCAAAATACCCGTGACGTAAAATTCTGTCAAAAATCCAGAATTAGTCGTTTTTCACATTTGCGTTCAAAATAGCACTAAAACCTAAAAACATGATAATTACCCATTCAATAACACTTTTGTGAGATTATAAACAATGTTTTACAATATATAATATATGAAAATGTAATCTTCATCACACCCCCACACTTAAACATTGCACTCCTTGTTGATATTTAAATTAAGTTTGATAATTCAATTATGAGATCTCATTCATGAATTACTATTATTTTATTTATTGGTGTGAAATCTTGAATGCATTTTACAATCTTAACTTCACCTCCTCTTATAATCAAGGTTGATGAAACACCTCGATCGAGAGTGTGTCATCTTCCAAGACCTGGCTCCATCGTATGCCATTTCAGCCACTGAATGGCTCAACTCCATCGTATGAAGAGCTTTTATCCATTAGAAGGGAGGGAAAATATTTAATAAAAGAATAGAAATGAGTTTGAAATCAGTGTCGTGGTGGACGATCTCCACACCCGTGCACATCACTCTTACTCATCACAAACTTAATAAAACATAAGAATTTAATCACCGAATTAATGAAATTTCCACATACCTCCCCTGGGCCAAGTCTCGGGTTACCCCTCATATTTGAGGGTAAGAGGTCATAGTGGATAATATGAGAATAATAAAAGAAGAAAAGAAGGAGAAAAGATGAAGAAGAAAACAGGGAGGAAGGGTGGACACAAAAATAAAAACAATGCATGAATTTTATTAGAAATATGAATTACAAATTAAAACTAAAATAAAGAAAATAAATGAAATGGGGAAGATTTCTGGTCGGCCTCCCTCGGTGGAGATCTCCTCCTTGGTGCCTTGAAGGAATGGACGGAGAATTGATGATTTGGGAAAGAGGTGAGGACCTCCTTTTATTGGCAGAATTCGACCCCTGAATGTCGATGCGTTGTAGACCCCTTTAATGACATATTCACGCTTTTCGCCCTTCATAAATGTTGTTCATAAATGTCTTGGCCATCTCGTCTCCAAATTTCAGATAATGTAGAAACATTATGTAGGAGTTATGAATTTTTCATTCTCGGTTGCTGTTTCTGGAAGAAGCATCCCGGAAGGTTCCTCCAACCTAATGTCATTCAATATCCTCCTTAATGACCTCCAAAATCCTCCAAATTTATTTTAGAAACGTCCCAATCTGTCCTCGAGGTATCCAAGGTGGAAACACATCATTTGGATATGTTTAGGACGCGTTTGATGCTCGTTACCTTGGGATGGTCCATGCTGTCCGCCCGGAAAAATTTCAATCTTCAATGATTTTTAGACCATTTAGATGACCAAATCAGCTCCTGGTCCAGAAGACAAAAATTAAGGAAATAAAATAAGGATTCTAAAAAAATTTGAATCATAAAATTTGGAATTTAATTTTTCCTGCAATGACCAAAATACCCCTGACGTAAAATTCCGTCAAAAATCCAGAATTAGTCGTTTTTCACATTTGGGTTCAAAATAGCACTAAAACCTAAAAACATGATAATTACCCATTCAATAACACTTTTGTGGGATTATAAACAATGTTTTACAATATATAATATATTAAAATGTGATCTTCATCACACCCCCACACTTAAACATTGCACTCCTGGGCAATCATCTTACATCCAAATCAAAATCCACACAACAATAAAAAATGAGAAAATATCAATGATTTCATCCAAAATATAATTCCATCATGTCTCATTTATGAATAATAATTCTATCATTTTCATTTCAATCATTAAAATTTGTTCAACCTCATAAATCAATCCACAGCCCAATCACAACCTACCTCACATTGAATTTTATGTCCCTCTTCACTCAATAGAAATTGATTCTGGAGTTATGCTCATACATGAAAATCACATGTATCACCATAGGTTTGTGAAAATTATCATTTCTCCACAGCGAGAAACATGAAAATGAATTTAATCATGAGAGCTTTAATTAAAGGTTCAAATGATTCTGTGGCTTAGGGTCGATGGTAGAATGATTGAAAAATGTTCCATGCTAGAAAGAGGAGGTTGAACTTTTAAGTACAATGCATGATTAAATCAAGTGAAAACTCAGGAAATTCCTCACTCAATACTGCTTTTAAATATGAAAAACAAACCCATCCCTCTTTATGACATGGTACATGAGCCAATAAGTGATGATATCATCTATGCTCTCCTCTTTTTTTTCAAAGCTCCAGAAAGGCACAACATTATTTTTTTCTTTTTTTTATGGATGATGAGCTGAAAATTGAATACAATGAATGAATGACAATTCATGCCCTTGATTTTTTTGGGAGGGACATGAGTCATAAAATAATGTACAATGATGAAATCAAGCTCATCTCCATTTTTCTTCTTTCTTTTTTTATGAGAAATGGATGAAACAAATAAAGCACAATGAAATGACGACACATGCCCAATTCTCTTGTTATCTACAACCCAAAATATTGACACACACTTCACATTACCCATAAATGATACAAATCCCAAGGAACGCACACGAAAGTCCCTTCCCCCACACTCAAACTTGAAATATCCATGAAAAAATACTAAAAGTGTTGGTAGGTATGGAAAAATTGGCTTGTAATGTGTCTTAAACCTATAAGGGAATTCATGGCATCTAAGGGCTTACGAAGGATAAATGTAAAGGTGGGTCTCAAGATAAAATGTGGCTAGCCAAAGCGATGCCTCAATAATTTGAAATACATTCCATGAAATCCAAAGCTTCGAAAGAGAATTAATCACAAATTCTAGTTCTCACACAATATTCATGTTTCCCTCAAGAAAGTGTGGGTATTATGAAGAATATATAAAAGTGGTTTAGAATACCTCACAGGATTGGAGAAAAAATATTTTGAGTCAGTTGTTTCATGGTCATGGATTTCATAAATCAGTCGAACTCACAAAAATGATTGACAATTCAATTCAAGAAAATGTTTTCACATCAACAATAATTTAATATCCATTATTTCAAAAATCATTTCAACTCTTTCAAAATAAATTATTGTGTGAAAAGTGATAAGAATATTCATTAAATCTCAAAATATGTTTTGGACCAAAAAAAATAAAGGAGTTTAATGGATAATCGTAACAAGTTAACTCCCTTTTGAAATAATGATTCGGTCCTCTTCCTCTAATTCTCAGGGTTTCCTTCTTCCTTCATGATCCTACAAAAGAAAAATTACTAAATTAATCACAAGGATCATTTTATTTAAGCTCAAAATTAAAAGAGGGAGGGGGCCACATGGTAGACTATTTCCTAATGCTAAATTTGAAATCTAAATTCCTAATATTGAAAATTAAATTACTATAAAGAAATTAAAGGATAAATCTTGGTATGATCCCCCAAGTGGGCCCTGGAATCTTTTACTGCCTCCAGAGGGCAGTACCAGCTTTTATCCATAACCTGTTGGTGTATGAAGCTTCTTTGATTTGAACCACCACATGTGGTTCTTCCCAGCTTGAAGATCATTGTTCTTGTTGAGGAGGACTCCATAGATAGAGTATACAAGATCCTCCCCCTTCGCAATTTGGTACAGCTTGCATGGCGGGGGTTGGAAGAAGTAGGGAACCTCCTCTTCATTTGTTGCTACTTGTGCAACATTCCCTTTCCCTTATTGTGCTCTACCTAGTAAATATTCAGTGTGTTCAGGGAGCTTTAAATGTTCCCCAACAGGTGAAATTTCTTTTCCTTCATCATCCTCCATGGCATAATCATCTCCCTGAGTCGGTTCGACTTTAATATCATCTTCAATTGAATGTGCGTCTAGGAGTCGATCTTCACTAGATGGAGGTAGGTAGTCGGGCTCCTCCACGTCAGGTTTGGATTCAACTTCATGGATGTCTTCAGTGAAATCAGGAAAGACTAGTAGCACTTCCTTCTTGGCCTTGAATCTTTTTAAGTCAGCTTGGAGTTCATCGACCATGGCCATCAAATCTTCCAATGAGATCCATGTTGCTATGCCTCTTTCCACATGCCTGACCGTTATCATCAGTGCATCGGCTCTTCGTTGGAGGGCCTCCTCTGTATAGTCTGTTTCTTCCTCCTGCACCGATGAGTAATTGTTCCATGCAGAATAATTTGAATTTGAATCGATCATGGAAAAAAGTTTTTTTTCAATTTTTTTTTTAAATGGAAAAAAAATCTAAAATTTGAAATTAGAAAATGTAATGTAAACAACCGATTAGCTCCCCAGCAACGACGCCAGTTTTGACGCACGCCTGTCGTAGGGCGTGGCAAAAAAATTATTTCCTATGTTAAAATGTATTAATGTGGTTGACCTAGGATGTATCCCGAAGAGGAGTGCACATAAAATGGGTTGTCACTTTAAAACGGGGGTAAAAATGTTGTGAACGGAAATTTGAAATTCAAATGATTGAAAAACATTGAAATTAAAAGTGTGAATAGGTCGTGGTAGGTTTCCTAATTATAATGCTATCCTTGTTCAATTTAATTTATGCCTCTTCTTCTTAGTTGATTAAAATGTGTTTCCACAATCGTTTCCTCTCACTTCCTTGGTGAAATTGTTATTGTGAGAGAAAACCTTACCAAGATCTCGGTTTGGTCAACTCTCCTTCCATGTGTAAAATAGTTGTATTGAATATCCTTAATTGAAATGGGCAATACCCGATTGGGTTTTGTCTGTCCCAAAAAATCAAGAACATTCGCTACACCTTTTACACGTACTGACGATCGTCGAGTACTTCACCACGAATTCCTGGTTTATTCCATCGTATATAAACCAGAAATTAGTGGAGGGAGGTATTGATTATTTTACCAAGGCAAAAATAAATAACGGAATTAATATTCAAGAACGATCGCACTTGATTATAAAATCCTCTATAATAAATTGAAAACAACATTGAAGAAGAAATAAATTTATTCAATTGCGTCCATGAACTCAAGCATTACAATGTAGAAAACCAACCCTTCCCCAATCACTCCAAAAGTTTACCCCACCATGGTAAAGGTAATCGAGTTGAATGGGGAAGAAGAAGACATTAACAAACTATGAAAAAGAAAATAAATAAAATAGAAAGATGAAAAGTTCTCCTTGGTGTCCCAGAAGGAATGGGGTGGAGAATGGATGGAGAATCGATGGAGAATGGATGCCTTGAGAGGGTGGAGCTCTCCTCCTTTTATAGCCAGAATGTTTCACCCGAATTTCTACGCGTTTTATCCCAATTAAATGACCTCTTCACGCGTTTAGCCCTTCATGAATGTTGTTCATAATTCCCTTTTCCGTGTCGCCTCAAAATTTCAGCGGATTTGGACATTTATTCCGAGAGTTATGGCCGTTTTATCTTTAGCATCTATTCTGTCCAGTCAGACTCTCCAAAACGAAATCCTCCGGGTTAGTGTGCTTTAATAACCCAATAAACGGCCCATTCACTCGGTTCTTACTTCATAACAGATGCTCCAAAACTCCTTGCGCGTCCACCCACCGCATTTAACCAGCTTTGGGCCCACAGTGGATGAGTTATAGATCCCACATCAAAACTAGGCAGAACTGAAAACAGTTTTCTTGTGCCAACTTGTGATCTTCTTTTGAGCTTCCATATGGTCGATTCAGATTTTGGTCCAAATATATTAAATGAAGCCCTGGATGTTTAGAATCTTTAAAAGAATGAATTTTTCAATTTGGGTCAGTTTAGATAATGTTATGTCCAACCTACCGAAATAATTTAAAACTGTTAAAAATCCAAAATGGCCAATTTTTACTATTCAGCTCAAAATAACACCATTATCATAAAAATGAAACAATTCATCTTAGAGAAACAATTTTTTGGGTTTAAAAAAATTATATTCAATATAAAATAATTGAAAATATTTTCTCTATCAGGGTGTTTCCCCATACACAATTAAAATTATAGGAGTTCTTAAACCTCGTATTAAATCTCATCCAACTTCGTTGTGTGATATTTATTATAAAAAAGGGATGAATATATTCCAAATTATGGTATTGAGTATGTTATTACATTCAGATGAATTTATCTTTTGTTTTCCTCCATGATTTTTTTCAACTAAATTCTCATCTGACTGTAGTTTAGGTGAGTCATCCAATTGTTACTATCCTAATAAAATTTTGTGACTATTTAAATTGTATGATGCCATTACTACCTAGTTGGATTCAACATAGTATATGTTCTAATAGTTATAACATGGTAGTAGAAAATATCTAGAATGTTATGATTTATTGCATCAACTATAGACATTTAGGAACCTTATCACTTCAACCATTACTGGTACAAGGGACACTAGGATTTCTAGGCAATCAAAATTTCTCCCAACATGACCATATCTCGTAACCACTAAAATATAGTAGTCTCCAAAGTAGAAGTTCATTTTATAAACTCTCTAAGGGTCATTATACCTCTGAAACAACATATAGAATATATGCAACTAACTTGTGGGGATGATCCTTGTCATCAATTAAAAGGTCATTTGAACTCAACACTGATATATATGAGTATTTATTACCTCTAAAAAATTAAATCAATTTAAAGGGGTTGTTTATAACTTTACTAATCAGAAGGAAGTGTCTTGAATAATTTATAGTGACCCAATTTCCAATGGATATATATATATATATATATTCTATGATATGTTCATCACCATGATAATATTATTAAAAAAATAAAATGACACAATGAATTAATTAATAATGTTTTCGGACTAATTATTAATTTAATAAATCCATGTCAAAATCTAGATTTCCTTCACCATTAAAAAATAAAAGGAAAAAATTTGTATAATAACCCTTCTATCCTTTCAATAATTAATATAAGTATATGTTCCTCTTAAACCAAAAATCTTTTAGGATGATTTTTCACATGAATTATATACATAATAAAAATAGCAGTCCCACAATAATAAAAATAAATTATATTTCTGTGTGGAAAATAGAAAGGTAGTATTGTTAGTGAGTAAGAATAGATGTTTCACGAAATAGACTGATCATAACATGAGTATATTAATGAAAAAAGTGATGTATATCCTAATTACAATGCACAAGGAATGAAATCCTAATGAGATGTGTATTTATTATCATCATAATTACTTCCTTTTTGTAAGATATTAATGAACACCAATTATTAATGGTTCATCTAAAAATATATCCCTTATAAGATTGGGAATGATTATGAAATTACCATTAGTACATTAATATAAAATATGACCCACATTGTTAATTACAACTTTAATAAGGGAATAAAGTAGATGGAAGTGCTAGGAATAAATTCTGAAAAACATGAGAACAAATTTTATTATTAGATATCAATTAAAATGCATGAAATCATCATGGAATGACTAAACTAGGCATATTGTTTTCATAAAATTACCATAAAAGCCTATAAATGACAACACAATATTTAATGTCTTACCACATTAGTTTAAAACATCACCATTTCACCAATAAAATGTGAATAAATCCTAAAAGTCCCCAAAACATTTCCGATACCACACTATTTATAATTTTGAGGATTTGAACCACCTCGAAAAATAGATAACACTTTGGAAAGGGATGATAATTATATGTTGTTAAAAGTAGATAATTTATATATGTGTATAAATGTGAAGAAGACTTATTTAAAATTGACTATTTTCACTCTAATCACTAGAGTGGCCTCTAAGTTCACAAATGAGGAAGATTTAACCCTGAACAACCTAAAAACTATGACTTGATCCTAGATATTTTTTTATTCAATTATAAATTTGAGACTAGAGGTAAAATTTTATTTTTGACGGGAGTAAAACCTCAACAGACACAATCTAGATCTGATCCATGTCTAATATATCTAGTCGATATATTTAATCCTTATTCATTATGGGGATAATCTTGATGAAATATATATCTCAACACTTCTATTCATTGATTTCCAAAATAATAATCAAGTATTAATTTAGTAATACCATATTCTCAATCCCCAAAACCATGAGTTCAAAAAATATCAGTGTAGTCTTCTTGTTAACATCTTTATCACTATATGAGAAATATGATGTGGTAAATTACATAATGACAGTTCCTTAAAAGGGAAAATTAGGATCTCTACGATCACTGAGATGGTAAATGGGTGAAGTAGTGATGTTTTCATTCTATATATTCTTTTCAAAGGAATCAACCATCTCCTCCTCTTATAGAAATATGAATTTTCTATGAATAAGTTTAAATGAAAAACCATTATAACACAATTATTTACAATTCTTTCTACTCAATAAGAGGTTCTAGTCCTCAGAATGTATTGGATATAATAAAAGGCCACACAATCCACAATAGAGAAATTAATTTTTTTTTCTCATTGTAAAATGAATGAATGTCATACTTAAACTTATTTTCCACTTTGAATAATTAACAATGAAAATAATCCTCTCATAGTTAAATAACATAACTATGATTTTCATAAAAACTATTAGATCCTTAAAAAATTTGAATTAGTATTATTTCTCTATGACACATGATATTTTTACTACTAGTGTATTCATGAAATTATTTTATGTTCACCATCATCCCCATGTACATTATATAACATCATTTAGCACAATTTCTTTATATACCGTGTCATGTATATAATTTTATTAATATTTTTTAATTTTTTAATAATAATTTGATCTATTTTAATTATATTAAAATGATTATATGAATTTATTAACATAATGAAATCATGAATGTAATATAATCCCAACCCTATCATTCATTGGTTCTTGATCATACAAATAGGTTCATGATATGTATTATGTTCCCCACACAATGTAAATATTCATTCAATATATTACATTGTGAAAATGTGAGATTCGTGAAAAAAAAATTATACAAGTTTATTTATATTATATAATACTTATCCAATGAGATTCATGAAAACTATTTCATTGTAAATAAATTTAGTGTGACATATGAAAGTCAGGCGGTCAAGAGTTTTCCTTCTTCATGAAATCTATTATTGAATAAAAAATATCCTTCTAAAAAAACCATGGTTTCATAGATGCTATATTTTTATATAGGAAAAAAATCATATATATATATTTATATTTATTTATTATCACTCTATTTTCCATAGACCCTTAGTATTTATAGGTGATATATTCACCACATCTATACCGAGTTTCATATCACATCAATGTGGTTTAATATCTTCTAAAAATATAAACTATAAGGAATATAATAAACAAATATTTTTGTTTCTAAAGTAATATAATTATAAATATTATAGAACCCTCATTACATGATTTTGATTTTTAAGCCGATGGTGATGCTCTATCATTTATAGAAAAAGTTTGCATTTACTGTCTCATTCATTCACACATCCTTGTATGATCTTCAGGATGATATCATCTTTTGAAAGTGGTCCCATCATTGAGTTCATTACATTTTTTCATAATTGATTATACACTATCCCATGTTTTGTGCACTGGTGCATCGCAAATATCATTTAATCCTCTTCATGTCAATAATATTATCCGTTTGATCACCGATAATTTCAAAATAAAAATAACTAATAATATTTCACATGGTCTCCATAAACGTCTTCATGAGAATGTTGTAAATATTGTGTCTGCTCTTTACACCATTGAAACGGATCACTGTCTACTAAGACCAGTTAATTAATTATCATAATTTAATTTATTGTACGCTTTATCCGATTGATATTTTTAACCAAAAATAGATAATATTTTGGAAAATAAAATCATCTAATATTTTTTATGAAAACACTTCATATGATGAAATCGACATGGTAACAAAAGTTTATCATCGTCATATAATGTTTTTTGAAATGATTATAATTTTAAGGGATTTATGTACATAAAATAATATTTAAATAATGTTTATCAACAAAATAAAAATATTCACAAAAAAATTCATTTAAAAATAAACTTCTTAACCACTTCATTATCAAAAAATTATCTCCAACAATCATGGACCTAACAATATCCCAATTTGGATATTGTTACCAAACGTGTAATATAATTCCCCAAAACTGTATAAATCCTATAATTGATAATTTATAAAATAATTATTATTATAAGTGGGTGAAATCTATATTTGAAGAAATAATAATTGATCAAAAATACCATGTTATCCATAATTAGTTACTAAGAATCTTTTATTAGTCCTTATAAGAAAATTTTTCTATACAAATTGAATAGTCATAACCTCTTCCTCTAAGAGAAGGGTTTTGATTATTTCAAATTAAAAACCATTAAAGACGTTCACATTAGATGAGCTCAGATCTTACCACAATTTAAACCCCCATTATTATATTACCTTCCATAAATGGATAAGAACATACCAATGGATAGTTTTACATAAAAACCATTTAACCACATTTAAGAAAACAATACAAGGATATAGGGATAGAGTAGATGAATATGCAAACAATACCCATGATGTTAGTGTTGTTATAACCCGGTTATCAACTATGGGTTATGAAATATTTTCACCTGAAATTGGTTTGTGAAAATATCTATACATTTCCCATTTTTAGTAACAAACTCTATCTTTAGGTCATTCTCTTCCACATGACCTTTGATAAAATTATACTTCATAACATTATTATTTGAAATATAATTCATAAATATATTTTTAGAGATATTTATTGAAATTTAATTAGAAAAACCTCGGAGAATATGTAACTACACATTGACTAAAAATCATCTAACTATAACTACAACTAGGTAATTTGAGTTACAACTAGAGAGATAGTAAGATAATCAGTTTTAGCTATACTGAGACTCCCTAAAATTTACATCCCTATATTCAAACTCACATAACATTATCCTGAGTATAAAAATCCAACATATGTACATTTTTTTCATGAACACAACCTACCCAATATATGTCAATAAAAACAAGAAAATCTATCCTTCCTGAGGTATCATATTTTATTCAAAAATTAATTTTTACTTTGGTATATATGATAATTTGTTTGTCCATATATTAGATAATATACTATTCGATAACATTGATGCATGAGACAAATAATTACAGTATAAAGATATATTTTCTTAAATATACTAGATAAAAATTTAATAAAACAAACACTAATCTCATTAGAACCACCCTCCTAAATTTTTCATTCATTTAAAAAGATGATTCCCATTGAAATTGGTGTGGAAACAGCCTTTGTATCTTCTATTTCAATTTTATTCAAAATTTCCTTAATATAATTATCTCTTCATCAAAATTATTTTCTTATTTTCAGATATTTTTAGGAAAAAAATATTTAATTACTCTATGTAATTAAATTTCAATGAACCTCTTCATTTCCTCCATATACTTTTCATATGATTCATCATCATTCCATAAAAATATGATATTGACTATATAAACAGTCATAATTAGAAAAATTTAATGAAATTATTTATGAATATTTTACATTAAAATGTACCTTTTTGATGATTGTAATCCTCATGAATGTATCTTATTTAAATTAAAAATATATAATCACATGAATAAATTAATATAAAACCTTTTTAAATTTTAATATTTGGATTAATTATTTCCTATGAACATAGATAGATGGTTTGTAATTATAAAATTATTCACTTAGATCTTCTTTAATAAAATTTGACATGAAATATATCTGAAAATTTTATATCTCCATCTAGAAAAAATTATATAAATAAATATGATAATTTCTAATATTAACATCTGATTAAGTATCTCAAAAAATTCAATGAAATTAATTTTTCAGTAACCTTTACTAATTTTTCATTCCTTATTTCATATTTATTTACCTTTTACTCACAAAAGGGTAATGACTATAAAATACAAAAAGGTCCTTAATGTCCAATCTTTACATACTAACATGTAAGGAATTATGGAATCAATCCTACTATATCGATTTTCATATTGGTAAACCAATATGTCCTTTATACATTATAATACATCTTGGTATACCATATGTGATAATCCCACATCATTTAATTTGAATCCCACATCAATTATTTAACACCTTGACTTCTACTGTATGCTTCTCTTTGAATAATACAGTAGCGCGTGTTGTACGCAACTTCGAGTTCTAACACACACCACAACCAATCAAAGTAGCTGTTATGAATAGTAATACCAACTTTTTCAAATATTATAAATTTTATCTCTCAAAATGGACTTCATTTTTGGATTCGGAGTATCGAATTTATCCTAAGGTGAAATTTTGGTACTTTTCGGATAACATTATTATTTTGATGAATCGTGAAAATTACTAAATTTTAATTAAAAACAAATTTTTTAATCAAAATAATTAATAGTGATAAATTATGAATTTTAGTTGTTTTAAAGTATAATTAGAATATATTTTTACCATTTTATCCAATGGTGTTCATTAGAATTAATTTCAATTTGAAATTGGACATAAACAATTGTCAATCTTTTGATATATATTTTTTCTTAAAAACAGGCTATTTTTTGTGACAGTAGGAATTGATTATAAAATTAATTAATGATACTTATATTTTTGTAATTTTTTAAAATAGACATCATTTTTTAATTCGGAATATCAATTATATCTTAGAGTGATATTTTGGCATTTTTCTGAAAAATTTCAATTTTTGATGAATAGTGAAACTACTAAGTGGTAGTTAAAAATACTAAATTTTTCATAAAACATAATTTTACCACTTCTATGATTGGAATTTCTAAAATCCTATAAAAACATTTAATATCAAAGAGTAAAATGTTGTTCAATGAGATGAAAATAATTTTTGGTGAATAGTAACTTTTTACTTTTATTTAACACGGTTAAAAGTAAATAGGGTAATTAAGGATAAAAATGATATTAATATTACCCTAACACATGTCCTAATTCTATTTGACAAGTGTATCGTGACCAAAAACAACCTTAGGAATAAAATATTATCATTTAGGTCCACCTGGATTAGATTAAGACAATTATTATTATTTAATTCATAGAAGAGTTAAAAGAGTTAAAATCAATGTTTATTTACTAAAACATTTTTAATATAGGATTATACATAAGATAAATTCTATTTTAAACATTAATTAGAAATATAATATGATTTCCTACATTATGATATTTTATTTATAAGTTTTAGACATTATATAATTTAATTTATTTATGACACAATGTTGATGCAGTAATTTCCATAATAGTGAAAAAATTTAAATAATTGATATTGTAAATACCCAAATAAATATAATTTGTAACTTTTTCTGAATTACAATAATTTTCTAGGTTAATATGACATGTTAGTATTGTCTTAATTAACGTTTTTAGAAGTAATCATTCTGTTATGAGTTTTATAAAAATCAATTATTGAATAGTGTCAAAATTGACATTAAAGAGTTTTTAAAACAAATATTATATTATTAATTGATATTAAAATTCTTAAAAATCTATGTTTCGGCCAAGAAACATATCTCATAATAGGTGTATCATTTATTGACAACTTGGGGGGTCTCATGGATGTATATAGTGTGTTTATTAACAATATAATATAAAAATACAAAGAGTCATTGTAAAAGTGAAACTAATTAACTAAGAGTTAATACTTAAAGATAATGTTAATATAATGACCCAAACCTGTCGAAATTATATTGGCTGAGTGGTTTTCTACCCATACCCACCTTAACCTTTAAATAATTTACTTTGGAGCCATTAGAAACCAACTATGAATTTATTAAAAAATAATATTTCTAGTTTTTCCAAAGGTGCCCCTCACCCCTCTTATAAAAGGGCACTCTCTCTTCTCATTAACTCACACCTTCAAAGCCTTTTGGATCGTCCAAACCTTGCCCAAATACACTCTCAACATCCATCACTTCATCCTAGAGGCCTTCCATTAGTCATAAAGCCATCCTAAGGAGCCCTTTTGATCAAATCAAAAAGAAGAACCCGAAGAAGAGGTAATGATTTCACCACCGTTTGTCAAGTTCCTTTCTTCTTCGACATCTTCTTTATTTGTTATTACCATTATAAAATAATGAATCCAGTATCTCCTATATACCATAATATTATTATAAATATTTTACAACCATATTTAGTATTATATCCATCTTTTGAATGAAATGTCACCATACGTGCGTACGTACGGCTTACCGTCTCCACGTCGTGGTGTAATTATTATTCAAAATATTATTATTTTCGTGGGTATAATAATGATTTTTAAATCATGTAAATAATAAAAATAACATGATAATGATTCTGTATATGTGATATAATATCTAATTATATATTATTTTAATATCAAAAGAATGATATTTTCGCTCATTCGTACGTACGGATTACCATCTCCACGACACGATGAGATTCATTTCCAAGTCCACCATTCATCGACGATTATAAAAATATATATTACTAATAAGTATTTAATATATGACAAAATAATTCTACTGGAGATATATATATATATAATGATTTGTGTACTTACATATATCTTATTCACTTACTTCTGTTCAATACTATATGAAAACAGAAACAACGTTTATGCGTACGTACGAACTACCGTCTCCATAAACGGTGTTTTCCATTTCATATATATGTCTATTATAAATATTTATATTCTAAATATATATGATATATTTATCATGTTTTATATTCTGGGATTATTTAAATCATGATCTATGTGATACAACCAAGAGTGACAAGTTAAAACACGTACGATAAAGAAAGTTATTATTACCCGAAATGTTAACTGAACATGGAAATTAGTATTAAATGGGTAATATAAAGTCATAAATGAATCATGTATGATATAATAAATATTAATATTGTTCTGTTATAATTTAATAAAATACTACTTTCTTCGTACAGGAGGTTAAACGTACCCTCGACTAAAGGAAAGTGCAAGGTAAGGGGTTTTCATCTCACTCCTTATTCCCATGAGATTCATGCCATATTGCCACTATTACCTTTTGTGTGGTTTATGTAATACCCATAATTGTATTCTTCGTTAAATACACTTTAATATATGTGTATTTACATATTCATTGTATGATACCTCTTTCATGGGTTGAATGTTTCGTAAGTTACCAAATTTGTATGGGTTAATTCCTCAATATCATCATTAACTGAGATTGTTTATGTGTATGTATTTACTGGGTCATTTTTATCATCCATGTACATTTTTCATAAAAATGATTTCAAAATTAAGATTTTAAGGGTTTTGAATGGTACTCTTTATCAAGGTCACAATTTTAAATGTTTTAAGGATTTATCTTTCTAAATCGTTTCAATTAATGTCCATGTTTTCAAAATGTTTTTAACGATTTATTTATATGGACATGAATTTTTTTGAAATGACAATTCTTTTTAAAATTTTCAAAGAGGTATGGGACAGTTTGATTCAAAAATATCTTTTAAAATTACTTCCTTTATAAATGTGTGATATTTAAATGATTTTACAAAAAGGATATTTCTCTCAAAAAATTTTACTCACCATTTGATGGATTTTAATCTCATTTGAAGTTGATTTATTATACAAAACATCTATTGAAGGTTTTTTTGATATGTTTGACTGTAGATGTGTTATTTTTATACAATTCATGGTTTATAGAGAATGTATTGACATTTCGTATGCTAGTTTTAATACGAATGTTTATGTTGTGTTTAAAAATTTTCACATGGGAATGCATTGGAATTAATATGTGACGGGTAGAGCCCGCTATAGCTCCTCGATGCATCGGTAGGTCTCATGAGACAAACTAGTGTCTTGGCATAAGGCCTTTACAAAATCTTATTTGCAGTCTTGGCATGAGGCCTTGGAAATGTGGTTATGATAGTCTGGCATTATGCATTCCATCATTATGAAAGTGGTTAGTGATATTGCATGTGATTATTCAATTAGTAGAATATCCATGTGAATAATTAAATGGAATTATTTCATTTTATTTCTGCAATATTATGCTGAATTTAATGATAAAAAGGCTTTTTTTTAGTTTTATACATTGACTTAAATGTTTGTGCATATTTTTGAATGTTTCAGTTGTATTGCTTTCCCTTACTGAGCATTTGGGCTCACCCCTTTCTATGTTTTATTTTTCCCAGGATTCCAAGAAGTGTAATGTGATTGATATGCAGGGTTAAGCCAAGGGAATAATGGAATTCCTAAATATTATTTATGTTGTTTTGTATGTATTAAAGTGCAAATGTAACATTCATTTATGTGATCTATTTTTCGAAGACTGCTAAACTGATCGGTCCTTCGGGACTTGATTCCTTGTAATCATGCCAATCTATTAAAATAATGCACTGACTCTGGGTAACTGGGGTCGGGGCATTACAGTTGGTATCAGTGGAAGTTTATCCATAACCTTGGAAACTAGATTTAGATAAACTTTGATTAGAGCACAAAGCCCTACGATAGACTTTGAGGATTAGTATAGAAGAACTTCCTAGAATTTTGGTATTGTAGAAATTTTGTGAGTTTACCAAGCAATACATCATTGTCTGGATACATGAAGGTAGAGGAGGCTCTGGCATATATGTACCTAGGGGTAAAACCCGAAAACACCACTTTGAGCTAGACTTGAACGGGAACTGGTGCTCGACAATGGGCCTTGCTGCACTCTTGGTTACGACACTCCCAGGGGATATGGTTAGGATAATTCTCATTTTCTTTACAAACCATTATGAAGGGATTATGAGTATAGACTTACTCAACGAAAACATTTATATGATTATTGATTATATCCATAAACTGTTCAATTTGTGTTAGGTATTTTAAAAATTTGGAATTATTCATTGCAATTCATAAACTGGCCTAGTTTATGCTTTTGTATAGAAATGACACCCAGTAGAAGGAATGTGAACTCCAGTAATACGTATGATCCAAAGAGTAAGAAGTATCGTATCTTCCATGGAATTAAGCCATCATTCATAAGGGAAATAGTCTCTCATGTATTATCATCATATGAATAAATAGTATCATCTGTGGATAAGATAACTAAAGAGTTTACCAAGTCTTATGGCATTGAAGGGAAGAAAGAGAAGAAAATGATGAAAGAGAGAATGATTGATAAACAGAAGAGTGAAAAGAAGAATTTCCCCATATGTGATAACTGTGGGAAGAAACACCCTGGAACAATCCTGAATGTAATGGGATTTTGTTATATGTGTGTAGGAAAATGGCACAAATTACGTGACTACATGGGTAAGAAAATGGTTTCAAATGTACAATGCTTCATTTGCAAGGAGTTTGGACACTACGCGAACCAATGTCCCAGTCATCAGACTATGCCGCAAATGATGCAATTGGATAATAATCAAGTTATGATACTACCACAAATGAAGAGGAATGACTAGTGTTCCTATTTTGTTATTTTAGAATTATTTCATTTAAGTGTTGTATCAATGATGTTCTGGAAATAAATAAGGATTTTACTGCAATACTATTTAATTAAGGATTTGAGATTTTATGGTACTAAGAAAAGTGACTCTACAGTGAGTTAAAATTTATTTGGAAATTACGTGGTTGAATGAATGATAAACCTTAATATGGTCCTAATATTGAGGTAGTGGTTTTGGAATAAGATATGGTTGATTTTGGTAATTCAGGATGTTGCAGTGTTGTAAAAGAATAAATGAGGAAGGCGTTCACATGTTATTACCTGGAAAAAAGGATCCTCATTATGTTTAACTTCCTTTTAAATTATGGACTGTGAGTTTGGATAATAGTACTTTGGATAAGTCTAATGGTTGGAATGGATTATGTTTGAAAGGTTATTTTTTCTGATTTTTATAAAAGGACAACACACAGACCGTGTGATGACCCGTCGTTCAGACAAAGCTGTGGGAATCGAACCCACAACCATAGTGCAATTGGGATTTATCGCATACCATTGTGCTACATGAAGTTCCTATATGGTATAATGTAGTTTCTTTACATAAAGGGTCTGATATGTGAATTATAAATTCATTATATTTGGAACCCTATATGATTAGGATAAATAGAGTATTTTTGAGTTGTATAATGTTTTGGGGTGAAAGATGAGTTTGTGGTAGAAATTTATTAATGTATAAAACTCTAATTATAAAGTAAGTATATCTCCTTATGATCTTATCAAATCTCATAAATAAAATCTTCAACATTAAGAAAACGAACTTAGAACAAAAATGTTGTCCTAGATGGTACCTTAGATCATCACTAATTTATGGCTTTAGGATTGTTGGCCTTTTCATAGCCATGTTCTCTACCACTCTCCATCAGATAATTGATTGTTAGATTTCTCTTCCATATCCATATTTTCCGACATGGAACCCTAGTATGTGTTATTTTTGGTAATATTTATACTTTTCACTCTATATTTTAAATAGAGGCCTCATTAATTCATTTTTCGATGTAGAATTTCAACTAATATATTTTGAAATGTCAAAAATGTGTTATCCTAATACCTTATGTTTTGTTGAACCGATGGTATTTTAAATCACCATAGATTGATGAATTTAAGGACCTTAATTTTAAACATGTTTGTGATTGATGACCTCAATCACTACCTATAAATATTTACGTTTTCCCTCCAATTATATGTCTATAATTTCCACCAATGTCCTCCTAATCGAGATCATACTTTTGTGGTGACCCTTTAATTTCACTTTTCATCTTGTTAAGACTAAATTTTATTAACCAAATTTCCGATGTGGGTTTTTCCATGAATATATTTTCTATTTTCAACCTTTATTTTCAATGAACAATATCAAATTGTGAGGACGCAATTTATTGAAGGAGGGGAGAATGTAACACCCCGAGCTTCCACAGTACACTTCTCTTTGAATAATACAGCAGCGTGTGGTGTACGCAACTTCGAGTTTTAACACACACCACGACCAATCAATGTAGCCATTATGAATAGTAATATCTACCTATTAAAATTTTAGAAATTTTATCTCTCAAAATGGACTTCATTTTTGGATTCGGAGTATTGAATTTAGCCTAAGGTGAAATTTTGGTACTTTTCGGACAAATTTATTATTTTGATGAATAGAGAAAATTACTAAATTTTAATTAAAAACAACTTTTTTAATCAAAATAATTAATAGTGAAAAGTTATGAATTTGAGTGGTTTTAAAGTATAATTAGAATATATTTTTACCATTTTATCCAATGGTGTTCATTAAAATTAATTTCACTTTGAAATTGGACATATACAATTGTCAATATTTTGATATATATTGTTTCTCAAAAACACGCTATTTGTTGTGACAGCAGGAATTAATTATAAAATTAATTAATGAAACTTATATGTTAGGAATTTTGTAAAATAGACATCATTTTTGAATTCAGAATATCAATTATAGCTTCGGGTGAAATTTTGGCATTGTTCTGGAAAACATCAATTTTTGATGAATAGTGAAACTACTAAGTGGTAGTTAAAAAAACTGAATTTTTCATAAAACATAATTTTAGCACTTCTGTGATTGGAATTTCGAAAATCTGAGAGACATGGTTAATATAAAGGAGCAAAATGTGGTTCAATGAGATGAAAATAATTTTTGGTGAATATTATCTTTTTACTTTTATTTACCACGGTTAAAAGTTAATAGGGTAATTAAGGATAAAAATGATATTAATATTACCCTAACACATGTCCTAATTCTATTGGATAAGTGTATATCGACCAAAAACAACCTTAGTAATAATATATTATCATTTAGGTTCACTTGGATTCGATTAGGACATTTATTATTATTTAATTCAAAGAAGAGGTAAAAGAGTTAAAATCAAAGTTTATTTACTAAAACATTTTAAATATAGGGTTATACATAAGATAAATTCGATTGTAAATATTCATTAGAAACATAAAATTATTTCCTACATAATTATATTTTATTTATAATTTTTAGACATTAAATAATTTAATTAATTTATGACACAATGATGATGCAGTAATTACCATAATAGTGAAAAAATTAAAATAATTGATAATGTAAATACCCAAATAAATATAACTTGAGACTTTATATGAATTAAAATAATTTTAGATGTTAATATTACATGTTAGGATTGACCTAATTAACTGTTTTTGAATTTATCATTCTGTTATGATTTTTACAAAAAACAATTATTGAATAGTGACAAAATTGACATAAAAGAGTTTTTAAAACAAATATTATATTATTAATTGATATTAAATTTATAAAAATATAAGGTTCGGAAGAGAGACTTATATCAGGATAGTTGTATCATTAATGGACCACTTGGGGGTCTCTTGGTTGTATATAGTATGTTTATCAACCATATAATATAAAAATACAACGAGACATTGTAAAAGTGAAACTAATTAAATAAGTGTTAAAACATAATGATAAGGTTAATATAATGAACCAAACCTGTCTAAATTATATTGGTTGACTGTTTTTAAACCCAAGCCCACCTTAACCTTTAAATAATAGAATTTGGAGCTATTAGAAACTGAATATGAATTTATTATAAAATAATATTTCTAGTTTTTCCAAAGGTGCCCCTCACCCCTCTTATAAAAGGTCACTCTCCCTTCTCATTAACTCACACTATAAAAGCCTTTTGGATTGGCCAAAACCTACATAAATACTATATAAAAATCCCTAAATTCATCCTAGAGGCCTTCATTTAGTCAGAAAGCCATCCTAAGGATCCCTTTTGATCAAATCAATAGGAAGAACCCGAAGAAGAAGTAATGATTTCACCACCCTTTTTCAAGTTCCTTAATTCTTCCACTTCTTCTTTCTTTGTTATTACCATTCTAAAATAATGAATCCAGTATCTCCTATAAACTTTAATATTATAATAAATATGGTAAACCATATTCATTATTCTATCTATCTTTTTAATGACATGTCACCATACGTGTGTACGTACGGCTAACCGTCTCCACGTTGTGGGGTAATTGTTATTCAATATATTATTATTGGGATGGGTATAATAATGATTTGTAATTCATGTAAATAATAAATATAACATGATAATTATTCTGTATATATGATATACCATCCAATTATATATTATTTTAATATCAAAAGAAAGATATTTTAGCTCGTGCGTACATACGGATTACCGTCTCCACGACGCGATGAGATTCATTTCCAAGTTCACCATTCATCGACGATTATAAAAATATATATTACTAATAATTATGTAATATATGACATAATAATTCTAATAGATCTATATTTATATATAAGTATTTATGTACTTACATATATCTTATTCACACTCTTCCGTTCAATACTATATGAAAACAAAAACATCGTTTATGCGTACGTACGGACTACCGTCTCCATAAACGGTGTTTTTGATTTCATATATATATATATTATAAATATTTATATTCTAAATATGTGTGATATATTTATCATGTTTTATATTCTGGATGTATTTAAATCATGATCTAAGTGATACAACCAAGAGTGACAAGTTAAAACACGTATGATAAAGAAAGTGATTGTTACCCGAAATGTTAACTTAACGTGGACATTATTATTAAATGGGTAATATAAAGTCATAAATGAATCATGTATGATCTAATAAATATTAATATGGTTCTGGTATAATTTAATAAAATAGTAAGATCTTTGTACAGGAGGTTAAACGTACCCTCGACTAATGGAAAGTGCAAGGTAAGGGGTTTACTTCTCACTCCTTATTCACGTGAGATTCAAGCCATATTGCCACTATTACCTTTTGTGTGGTGTATGTACTGACCATAATTGTATTGTTTGTGTAATACACTTTAATTTATGTGTATTTACATATTCATTGTATGATACCTCTTTCATGGGTTGTATGTTTCATAAGTTACCAAATTGGTATGGGTTAATTCCTCAATCTCATCATTATACGAGATTGTTTATGTGTAAGTATTTTCTCGGACATTTTTGTCATCCATGTACATTTTTCATAAAAATTATTTCAAAATGAATATTTTAAGGGTTTTGAAAGTTACTCTTTATCAAGATCAAAATTTCCAATGATTTAATGATTTATCATTCTAAATCTTTTCAATTAATGTCCATATTTTCAAAATGTTTTTAAGGATTTATTTATATGGACATGAATTTTTTGAAATGATAATTCTTTTCAAAAGTTTCAAAGTGGTATGGGACACTTTGATTCAAAATATCTTTTAAAATTACTTCCTTTATAAATGTGTGACTTGTAAATGATTTTACAAAAAGGATATTTCTATAAAAATATTTTACTCATCATTTGATGGATTTTAAGCTCATTTGACGTTGATTTATTATAAAAAAACATATATTGAAGGTTTTGTGAAATGTTTTACTATGGATGTGTTATTTTTATACAATTCATGGTTTATGGAGAAAGTATTGACATTTTGTATTCTAGTTTTAATACGAATTTTTATGTTATGTTTAAACCTTTTCATATGGGAATTCATTGGACTTAATATGTGACGGGTGGAGCCCGCTATAACTCCTGATGCATCGGTAGGTCTCATGAGACAAAATAGTGTCTTGGCACAAGGGCTTGACAAAATATTATTTGTAGTCTTGGCACGAGGCCTTGGCTATGTGGTTATGATAGTCTGACATTATGCATTACATCATTATGAAAATGGTTAGTGATATTTCATTTGATTATTCGATTAGTAGAATATCCATGTGAATAAGTAAATGGAATTATTTCATTTTATTTCTGCCATATTATTCTGAATTTCATGATTAAAAGGCTTTTGTTTTAGTGTTATCCATTTCCTTAAATGTTTATGCTTATTTTTGAAAGTTTCGGTTGTATTGCTTACCCTTACTGAGCATTTGAGCTCACCCATTTCTATGTTTTATTTTTCCCAGGATTCCAAGAAGTGTAATGTGATTGATATGAAGGGTTAAGCCAAGGGAATAATGGCATTCATAAAGATTATTTATGTTGTTTTGTACGTTTTAATGTTCAAATGTAACATTCATGTATGTGATCTATTTTTCCAAGACTGCTAGACTGATCGGTCCTTGGGGACTTGATTCCTTGTAATCATGCCAATGTATTAAAATAATGCACCGACTCTGGGTAACTGGGGCCGGGGCATTAAAAATTCCTCATGCATGTTCCTAGGAATAATGAACATACAATAGATGTAATGAACCACAATAGTATTATGCAAACAATATTGTTGTGACTCCCAAACATATATACAATCTATCATCACTAAAAAATTTGTGTCTGTTTACCGATTCTACTATAACCTGTCATGATGTCTGAGTGGAATACATATGGATTTACTATAGGTTGTACCTTCATACATAAGAACTTTGAGATGCAACATACTAAATAGTATTATCACATATTAATCAAGACTGGCCATATTCACCACCTATGACTTATTCTTCCAACACAGTTCCTCAAAAAAACGTTCCCAATTTTAGGGGTATACACTATTACTAAAAAAAAATAGTAATGTCACAATCTAGATATGATCACCATCAGAACTACCACCCGACCTAGTCCATGACTAGTCTCTAATGGCATCCCATATCCCCACTGGTAGGAACATGTGGCCAATTATCATTAATAATTATTTGGTAATGATTTACCAGAGTTAAGAAGCATTAAACAATGAAAAAAATATTTCTGAAAATTTAGTCCCAATCAGACATTAATAAAAATTATGAATATAAATAAATTTAATATACAAATCCTAAGAGGGTTGAAACTCAAAATTATCATCAACTGAAAATCTAGATCAACCACTTGAGAAAGGGAAATCCTTCCCAATCCTTCTCTACAACACCACATCATGGATGGTCACTAATAACCCAAACTTCCATCTCCAATGACCATGTCCTTAAATGTTTCAAACAAATCAATTTCTACATACACACAGTGGTGTATGTTTGGGGTGAAACTAATATCTATAGTATACCACCCAATTGATTTCTTATGATAAATAGTATATCATAAAAGTCTTCAAATTTATTATAAATAAGGAAATGAATCAACAATTCCTAAAGGGGTGTATCTTTTAAATAAAATAGTTTTAAATTATTATATTTAAAGAATGAAAACATTTAAATAAAATATAAACGGTAATAAATTTTCCTTCCAAACACATCAAATTCCAATGGTATGTAAAAAAAGTTCATGATAACTAATCACAAGAACACACCTAAGAGCTAGCTAGTTATGCTATCTTAGAACCTCGTATCTCTGTGGAAAAGAAACTGTAATCTATAATGATCTCATGCATAATAATCTATGATGGGAAATCCCAATATACTAGTGGTCTCCAACATCAACATAGTTTAGTTATTATGGTCATCGTCAACTTTCTAATTGAAACATGGTTAATACCACTCTATACCACTAGCATACTTTTCCAAGTCCACGAACCTAGATACCAGAGATTACTTCTTTGAGCTCCAACAAGTTCCACATTCCATCAAATACTATTTACACATAAAAATCTAGTTATATTCATAAAAATGAAAAAAAAATTGATGAATATGATTTTCACACTTTTTTAAACTCAATAAACCATTTAAAATTTTCAAAAACCAAATTCAAGAAGTTTAACAATGCTTTGAACATGAAATCCATCTAAAACCGATCTTTCTATGTCAAATGAAAACATAAGTCACCCCAAAATAGAATTGGAATCCATATTACCTTTTAATAAAACTATTCCATATCCCATAAAACAACCCCAAATAATTAAACATGGAATACACATTAAAACTTTAATTTTTACCCATAAATGGTACTCTAAATTCATCATAATAACCAATGATCCTTAAAATGGTTTTCATACCAAACACAATTCAAGAGGGACATGCTAAAAATGTAATTCGTGAAAATTTAATAATAAAATAATTCATAAACAGGGAATAACTGACCATATATGTCAAATACCTAAAATCAATGGGTGCGAAATCAATTGTACCACCGCCACACCCCTAGGGATTGACAACAAACCTAAATCAACATCATTAGAAGAAGAAATACAAAAAAATTAAAGGTATGAAGCCCTTGTTTATAGAATTAAAAAACCTCATGGATGAGGGAATAAACCCTAATGAAATTGAAGAAAAAAAGACGATGTCACTTACATTATTATCCTTGAATTATTACCATAAAAAACTCCTTTAAATATAGATTCCAAGAGTGTTTGATGGAGCACGGTAAGATTCCATGGTAACTAGTGACTAATGGGGGAAGAAATGGGAGGATATTGTTTAAATATGAATGGGAAAATTTTGAATTTAAAAATATTTTTAATGAGATGGACAACTATGAACGGTTTTCCTACACGGTTTGTTAAACCATTAAAAAAATGTGCACCTAGTTTTTTCTAACAAAATCTTGTCCTAGTTCTTCCAAATTCAAGGGGGCCTAGGGGAATCCTACAGGGGGAAGTTAAGACAAGAATAGAAGAGACCAAAGTACAGTAAAAGTAGTATACTAATGTGAAAATTGTCCCTACATTGAATACTTTCTGCTTCATAATGTCAACCCAATGCTTGATCAAAAAATAGGAATGGGTACTCTTGTTCAACCTGAGAATTCCACTCCCATATCTTGTGAACGTCATTACCATGCAGCCAAAGGACCCAAAATATCTAAATTTACTTCTCCCCAAGAATCATGTCTTCGGAATCTAGTATTCTCACCGGTTTTTAAAACATTGAAAAATTAGGATAAATCTATAACTCTTCCCAGTACAACACTTGAAACGAGTATGGATTTTACTTCTTCATTTTGGATACATGGAATACATCATGAACATATGTCAAATTAGAGTGAATGTCTTACATATATTCCAGATTACAAATGTTCTCAGTTATCTCAAATGGATTGACATACTTCAATGTTATCTTTCACTTTTAGCCCAAACATCGATGAACTAAGAGAGGGGACATGTTCAAGAACCCCAAATCAGCCACTGAAAACTCTAGATCAAGAGACCACTAGTCATCAGAGGATTTTTGCAAACTCTGTGTTGTTTATAACAACTACATAATCAATTTGACCTTCTATAATGTCTCTAGAACTAGGCTCAGCCCCAATAGTGTGGTCTCACCTACCTCATTTAAGCATAGGGTGGACCGACAAGGATGACCATAGAATACCTAAAAAGGATCCATACAAATCCTGGATTTTTAATTGTTATTATATGAAAAATAGACCAACCCAAAATGACTATCCCACAATAAACCAAATACTAAGACACATGCATGATGTATGTCTTTCTCGAATCTGATTTTCCAACTTTGTCTGACCATATGTTTGAGGATGTTTTACTGTTTTAATCTTAATTCATGACCCAAAATAATTTTTAAGGCCTTCCCAAAACTGAGAGTTGATATAGGGGTCTCTATCTAACATAACTTCTACTGACACAACATGAATCCATACCACCTACTGAATATAAAATTGGCCCGACTCGTCCCCTTTTTTTTGTATCTCCGATCGGAATTAAGTGGGATGATTTGGAAAGATAATCAATCACTACCTAGATGTCATCAAAATCCAATAATGTATTAGGTAAACCAATTATGAAGTCCATTGGGCCCCCATCCCACATTCAAGTGGGAATGGGTAATGGACGATGTAGTCCATAGGGCCATTGATGCTATACATTCACCTGCTGACCTGTACAACATCTTGACATGAAATTTCCTATTTCATGTCTCATACTGGCCCACAATAACATCTAATGAACATCATAAAAAAAATTTATTCCCATAAGGAATGGACCACTGAGACTGGTGGCTATCCTACATCACCACCTTCCTCATAGATAATGACACCACTGAAGGACCCTTGAATTGAAATATTCCTTCGAGATATAATGACCCATTACAATACATATCCCAACCATGATGAAATTAAATCTACTGCTAACATATATCATCACTAGTATACATATAAGGCCCCAACCTTAAACCTTACTTAATCTTGAGTTATTACAAGATTTCACATTGAGGATCTTTTCGGGTTTAGAGTTTTAGAAAATTAGATCATAAAACTTGAATTACATTCCACATATGAACAAAGTGTTTACATAAAGACAGTATTCTTCTTTCCCATCAATGGAAACATATTTAAAATAAAACATGGAATCTTTCATGACACTTCCTTGACACTATCATCATATCATGTACCTTTCCCTTGACCTGTGAAAAACATTTCAAAAAACATGGGATGAGCATAAAAATCTCAGTAAGGGATATAAAAATATGGAAAGGAAACATGGGTACATATATACATATGAATGAAATCATACTTTACCCATAAAACATAATAACTTTAACATACCTCATCAAATCAGGAATAAATCATAGAAATCATAAGTCATAAATGTAACTTGAGGCATTTATTACATTCTTACGTAGGGAGTAACCCTCTTGGTTATGTTTGGAATACCCATCACAGTATATTCCCTAAATCTCTTCGGAGAAACCTTAACATTTCACTCCATTGCCTTAGCCAGTGCATTGGAGAGCTATATCGGGCTCACCCGCCCTTAGTTTATCACGGAACCACCCGTCTTCATAATAATTCCCAAGAACCTCAACATAATCGTATCACAGAAAACATGCATAAAGGAAACATAACATTTCCACCACTCAATCACAAGATATCAATACAAAACATTGATATAAAAACATTATGAAAACTATTTTCAATACCAAAATAAAAGAAAAGTAAAACATGGTATTTATTTTTCTTTTAAAAAAATGGTATGGCTTGTAGGGGAAGCCGAAACTCAAATAATGGTCACGGCGGTGGAGAAGTCGTTGTCGCCGCATACGTATGACAAAAACATTCCCTTTTGTCATTTAGTAAATGCTTCATATAAAAAATATTCCTTTTGGATAAACGTAAAAGTCAAAGGGGTTTATAAACTGTATAAAAGAAGGTTTTGTATAAAACAAAATATGCCTCAATGAAAGGAGATAGAGACGAAGTCCCATACCTCGAGTCCGACATGACTCGATCGTTCATTAATGTCCTGAATAATAAACATGAGTTAATTTCTAATTTCTTAAGAACCTTATTCAAGATCATTGTTCCTTTTATATCACTTATTACCATGACATGAACACTATGTAATTATTTTAGTTAATAACGGTCGTTTTAACGATCATTGGTACTTGAGTCAAAATATGATCTTTATAATTAAAAGTTTTTCATGTATCCATTATATCCAGAGTTATAATCATGATGTATATATCATATATATCATATATATCCGGTATATATATGAATTAATAATATTACATAATCATTTAGAGGTATGAAATGAAATGCACCGTTCATGGAGACGGTAAGTTGTACGTACGCATGAACGATACTTTCATTTCAATTTCGTATTTTATAGAATGGAATCATAATGATATAAAGGTATATTATAATTCCAGTATAATATCATATATAATATCATAACTCCATCCTTTATACGTCCCACATAGGGTATTAACAAATCAAATCACTTTGAGGGGGCGGTAGTCCGCACTTCCTTAAATGAAGATATCGTGTTTACCCTTAATGGAAACCATAAAGGTATGCCGAAAATGAAAAATAAATAAACATAATGAAAACATAAACATATTATATATCATATATAAATATAGTGTCATCTTAATGGCCACCTTTGAAGGTGTTAAAAGAATTTTGAACAATCATTGTTTCAGGAGGCATAAATTCACCATCCACGGAAACAGTATGTCCTTTAACCATTATATGTAGGTGTGTGTAAGTGTTGCTTGAATACTTCATATAAAAACATCCTATTATATTTAAGATACTTGAGTTGTTACAAAAGAAATGAATAAAATGATTTTAGGGGGTTGGAGAAGCAAAATAAAACAAAAGGACTCAAGTGAAGACATTGCCTTAAAATCGGGTAACTCCCTTTGGTTTGAGCTCAAAGGCTTCCTTGGGAAGACTTCTGCCCAAAGTGAGGCTTCAAGGAGTAATAGAGGGATGTGGAGAGACAAAAAATTGCAGGGGTTGGCCGAGAAAAAGGCTTTGGGAGTGTGGGTAAGGAGGTAGAGGTGGGGGCCTTTTATAAGAGGAGAGGAGGGGCACTCTTGGAAAGTAAAGAAATGTTACTTTATTTGAAAATGATTTTCTGATTCAAAAGGTCCCACATTGAAATAATTCGAGGGTAAGTTGATAAGGGTTCGAAATCCACCCATACAATAGGTTTTGGACATGTGTAGGTCATATATTATACATTATCATTTCATTTTATTTAAATCCTTTATTAATGAGGGAATTGCTGCATCATCATGATGTCATAAGTAATTTAATTTATTTAAAGTCTAAAAATTATGAAAAAATACTACGATGTAGGAAATCTTTTTAGATTTCCAATGAATATTTATAGTCTAAAATATCATCTATGTAGACAAAATTAAAAATGTTTTTATCAGGTGATACATTCTTGTTATATTTACTTTCTTTAAAAAAAAATAAAAAGATAACAAGTCACATTCCACAAAAGTGATTCCACGGGATCCCCAAGTTTGGCACAAGACATCCCATGGTTGTCCATGAGACAACCAGTAGAATTAGGACACATGTTGGTGTCATTTTATTATTATTATGATATTATTTTATTATCCTTAACTACCTGATTACACATTAATCATGATAATTAAAGATAATTAATGTCATTACTATTCATAATGTACAAAAAAAAGAGTCTTGATTACATAATTTGGCCCTTATGAATCCAAATATTTAATCCATTTTACCAAATTCCAATCACAGATTTTGCAATAATTGATTTTAAAATAATTCTCATTGTCAAAACAAATAGCGGGTTTTTTTGAAACAATATCTATGAAAAGTTTGGCATTAGTTTATGCCCAATTCCAAAGTGAATTTAATCCTAATGACCACCATTGGATAAAATGGTAAAAATATATTCTGATTTAACTTTAAAACCAATTCAAAATATAATATATTCATATAAATAAATTATATTAAAAAGGAGTTTTGATGTAAAATGCAGTATTTTTCACTATTCATTAAAAAATGAACATTGTCAGAGAAATACCAAAAATTCACACAAAGTAAATTTTGATGTCCCAATCATAAAGAATAAGTTTATTTTGACAATAATAGCTTATAAAATTGTCAAAATATAGATTTAAAAATGGTTTTCCATCAAAAGGCAGTAAAACAATCTTTTAAAAAATATTAGTGTATTCAATGCTTATGATTGGATTTATTTTCATTTTATGCCTCTAAAACACTTTCCAATTAATTATTAGACATAGATAAAAAATATCTATTATTAATTACTTACTTGGGATGTTACATGCTTCCCCCCTTTATAAAATTATGTCTCCGCAATTTATTTACTTATCGAACAAATGGGGGTACTTATCCCTCATTACATTTTCAGATTCCCATGTTGCCTCTTCCATCATGTGGTTTTTCCACAAAACCTTTACCCGATTAATCACCTTATTTCGTAACACTTGATCCTTGTGGTCAGGAATCTGGACCGGTTGTTCCTCATAAGCTAGGTTTTCTTCCAGCTGAACTACCTCTGGACTCGAAACATGAGATGGATCTGGAATATTCTTTCTCAACATCGAAACATGAAAAACATTGTGTACTTTAGATAATCTCGGAGGTAAAGCCACCTGGTATGCAACTGATCCAACTCTCTCCAGAATTTCATATGGTCTAATGAACCTTGGACTCAGCATTCCTTTCTTACCAAATCTCATAACACTTTTCCATGGTGAGACTTTGAGAAAAACATGATCACCTACTTCAAAAGTTAGATCCTTCCTCCTGTTGTCTGCATAACTCTTCTGCCTACTCTGAGCTGTTCTCATGTGTTTCTGAATCAGCTGAACTTTTTCTTCCATCTCTTCTACCAATTCTGGCCCCATCAACTTCCTTTCACCCACTTTATCCTAGAAAGCTGGAGTTCGACACTGCTTCCCATATAACACCTCAAATGGTGCCATCTGTATATTGGAATGAAAACTGTTATTATATGAAAATTCAACCAAAGAAAGATGTTGGTCCCAACTTTCCTGATAATCCATCGAACAAGCTAGTAGCATATCCTCCAAGGTCTGAATTGTTCGTTCTGACTACCCATCTGAATGAGGATGAAATTCTGTACTAAAATTTAATTCAGTACCCAACAACTTCTGAAGGCCTTTCCAAAAGTTAGAAGTGAACCCGAGATCATGATTAGATACAATGGAGAGGGGAACTTCATGTAACCTGGCTATCTCTTTAAGATACAAACGGGAAAGTTGATCTAGGGAAAAATTATCTCGAATTGCAAGGAAATGAGCAGATTTAGTCAAGTGATCAACAATAACCTAGATTGCATTATTACTCGAGATGTCTTCAGTAATCCCACAATAAAGTCCATGGATATATTCTCTCATTTGCACTTTGGAACTGGCAAAGGCTGAAGCATCCCTTTCGGTAACTGCCGCTCTACTTTAACCTGTTGACATGTTAAACACTTCACAGTAAAATCAGAAATATCTCTTTTCATTCCATCCCACCAGTAATACTCCCACAGATCGCTGTACATCTTAGTACTACCAGGATGAACTGAAAACGGAGAACTATGAGCTTCACATAACAACTCTCTCTTCAACTGTGGTTCACAAGGCACACACTAAAACTTCCCAAATCTAAAAACACAACCACTATCAATGTTGAATTCATGCAAATTACCTTCCTGAACCATCTCTACCTTTTTCTGCAACTCACTATCTTTCTTCTGTGCTTGCTTGATTCTGTCTGATAGAGAATATTTCACTGATACCTGAAACAATATAGAAGAACATGCTGCACCAACAACTTCTATGCCAAAGTTCATCAAATCCTTAACCAAAGGATCACGTTCCAAACGCAACATTGTTAATGAAGCATTACTTTTTCGACTCAAAGCATCAACCACTTTATTTTCTTTTCCCGGATGGTAATGAATTGTACAATCATAATCCTTGATTAATTCTAGCTATCTCCTCTATCTCATGATTAAATCTTTCTGAGTGGATATATACTTTAAACTTTTTTGATTAGTATATATTTCACACTTTACTCCATAAAAATGATGCCTCCAAATTTTTAAAGCGAAAACAACAGCAGCTAATTCCAAATCATGTGTAGGGTAATTTACCTCATTCGTTTTCAACTTTCGTGAAGCATAAGCAATTACCTGATCATTCTGCATTAGGACACAACCAAGTCCTTTCAATAAAGCATCACTGTATATAACAAACTCACAATTCCTGGAAGGTAGTGCCAAAACTGGAGCATTCCCCAATCTTCTTTTCAATTACTGAAAACAATCATCACATTCTTTTGTATAGATAAACTTAACACCCTTCCGAGTTAGCTTAGTCATTGGACTAGATAACCATGAAAAATTTCTAACAAACCTTCGGTAATAGCTTGCCAAACCAAGGAAGCTACGAATCTTAGTTACATTTGTGGGTCATGGCTAGTCTTCCACAACTTTTGTTTTTACAGGATCAACAGTTATCCCATCTTTAGAAACAATGTGACCAAGGAAAGAAATTTATTGCAACCAAAGCTCACACTTGCTGAATTTCCCATACAGTTTTTTTTCTTTTACGGTTTGCAAGATAACTCTTAAATGTCTTTCATGCTCCTATTTACTTTTAGAAAACACCAAAATATCATCCATGAAAACCACCACAAACTTATCCATGAACTCATGGAAAATTCTATTAATTAAGTCCATGAATACAGCAGGTGAATTGGTTAACCCAAAATGCATTACTACAAATTCATAATGGCCATATCTTGTACGGAACGCGGTCTTCGGAAAATCTGCTTCCTTTACCATCAGCTGATGGTACCCCGATCTCAAGTCAAAATTTTAAAAATACTGAGCTCCCTGGAGCTGATCAAACAAATCATCGATATGAGGAAAAGGATATTTGTTCTTAATAGTGATGGTCTTCAAGGCTCTATAATCAACTCAAAGTCTCATTGAACCATCTTTATTTTTAACAAATAAAACAGGATCACCCCATGGTGTTGTTCTAGGTCGAATGAAACCTTTCTCTAATAAATCTTGCAATTGCCCCTTCAACTCTAAAAGTTCAATTTGAGCCATTCGATAAGGGGGTTTTGAAAATGGATTAGCAACAGGAACTAAGTCAACAGTAAACTCAACTTCCCGATCTGGTATTATTCCAGGAATCTCATCAGGAAAAACATCAGGATACTCATTTACCACTGGCACATCATTAATCTGACCAGTTCCTTTATCTTCAACGATGTGTGCAAGGTAACATTCATTTCCATCTTTTACATTTTTTTGGCCTCTTGATAAGTTATCAATAGTAAGGGTTCATTCTTGTACACAAACTGAAAGTCTTTCTGAAAAGAAACTTCATTAGCTCTACAGTAAATCTTAGCATAGTAAATAGAGAGCCAATCCATACCCAGGATAACATCAAAATCTACTATAGGTAGAATAATAAGGTTTGCAATTAGGTTCATTCCACAGATAAGGATTCCCAAGAGTTTTTACCAAAATATCAGGAGTAATTTCTTGAGATTGTATTCCCATTTTACTAGAAAAGGTTTCAGAGATGAAAGAATGTGTAGACCCCGAATCAAACAACACACTGGCATAATCTGAAAAAACAAACAAAGTACCTGATACAACTTCATTTGATGGACCGATATCTACCGAAGTAGTTGCAATGGATTTCACCACCCCTTTTTGCTTGTAGTCTAACTGCTTCCCATCACTCAAGATCTTTGTCGGACACTCGTTTGCATAGTGACCCATCTCATTGCACTTAAAACATTTCACTAACTGTAAATCAAATTTGGTCTTACCTTCACCTTGATATTTTTCAGTGCAAATCACGAGCCTTATGTCCCATCTTACCACATCGGTAGAACTTTCCAAAATTCAAGAGACATTCCCCAGCATGCCTTTTTCCACATTTATCACAAACTGGAAACCTAGATTTCTTACCATCAGACTTTTTTGATGAATTCTTCCCTTTCTCCTGCCACCATGGTCTCTTCTTCTACTGGTTGTTATAGAATACTTGATCATCGAAAAACTCCATTTCCACCTTCTCATCACATCGAACAAGCTTTTCATAACTTTTAAACTCACGAGAAGCTAATGCCCTTCGATATTTTGGCTTTAATCCTGAGTAAAAACGATTGATTTTACTATCAAGGTCTCAGATAAAATTTGGAGCATACCATACCAATCGAGTGAACCTTTCTTCATAGGTAGCGATTGAGTCTTCTTCTTTCCTCAATTCCAAGAATAGTTTTTCCATCCTAATTTGAACAGCCTTAGGAAAATACTTTTCATGAAACATACCTTTGAATTCATCCCAACCGAGAGCATCAATCTCATCAGCGTCCCTGATATTTTTAACCATCGACCACCACTGATCTTCTTCACCCTCCAAACGGTAAATAGAAAGACTAACCTTTTGATTGTCTGAGCACCCCATGACATCGAAAATCTTCTCCAGTGCTTTAATCCACCCTTCATCTAGCACAGGGTCAGATGATCCTCTGAATGATGGGGGATGTTGCCTCATGAAATGTTCCACCACTGTCATGTTCCTCTGCGGTTGATCTGGCTGATCTCGTGTATGGATACCACCGCCATTTATCGCTTGAGTCAATTGTGCCATTACTGCAACAAACTATTCAGTTCCAATTCCGACCATCTCATGATTCTAATTCGGAAGTTTATTTCCTTCCACATGCCTTCCTAGCACTGCTTCACTGTTTCCTCTGCGGAAAACCATTCTGAACAAAAATGTCTTAGATGAAGCAACATGGTAATCTTCAAATACTATATCACTTCAATTTGACCATAAAAAAAATAAATAAATATTTATGGATAATCATTTAATATAATTATAACTCCTAAAGTTATCTAAACCGACCTCTGATACCAACTATAAGGCCCCAGCCTTAAACCTTACTTAATCTTGAGTTATTACAAGATTTCACATTGAGGATCTTTTCGGGTTTAGAGTTTTAGAGAATTAGATCATAAAACTTGTATTACATTCCACATATGAACAAAGTGGTTACATAAAGATAGTATTCTTCTTTCCCATCAATGGAAACAAATTTAAAATAAAACATTGATTCTTTCATAACACTTCCTTGACACTATCATCATATCATGTACCTTTCCCTTGACCTGTGAAAAACATTTCAAAAAACATTGGATGAGTATAAAAAGCTCAATAAGGGATATAAAAATATGGAAAAGAAACATGGGTACAAATATACATAAGAATGAAATCATACTTTACCTATAAAACATAAGCACATTAACATACCTCATAAAATCATGAATATATCATAGAAATCATAAGTCATAAAGGTAACTTGAGGCATTCATAACATTCTTACATAGGGAGTAAGCCTCTTGGTTACGTTTGGAATACCCATCACAATATATTCCCTAAATCTCTTCGGAGAAACCTTAACGTTTCACTCCTTCGCATTACCCAATGCATTGGAGAGCTATATCGGTCTCACCCGCCCTTAGTTTATCACGGAACCACCCGTCTTCATAATAATTCCCAAGAACCACAACATAATCGTGTCACATAAAACATGCATAAAGGAAACACAAAATTTCTACAATTCAATCACAAGTTATCAATACAACACATTGATATAAAAAAATTATGAAAACCATTTTCAATACCAAAATAAAATAAAAGTAAAACATGGTATTTATTTTTCTTTTAAATAAAAGGTATGGCGTGTAGAGGAAGCCGAAACTCAAATAATGGTCACGGCGGTGGAGAAGTTGTTGTCTCCACATACGTACGACAAAAACATTCCCTTTTGTCATTTAGTAAATGCTTCGTATAAAAAAGATTCCTTTTGGATAAAAATAATAGTAAAAGGGGATTATACACCATATAAAATAAGGTTTTGTATAAAACAAAATATTCCTCAATGAATGGACATTGAGACGAAGTCCCATACCTCGGGTCCGACTTGACTCGATCGTTCATTAATGTCCTGAATAATAAACATGATTTAATTTCTACTTTCTTAAGAACCTTCTTCAAGTTCATTAATCTTTTTATATCACTTATTACCATGTCATGAACACTATGTAATTATTTTAGTTAATAACGGTCATTTTAACGATCATTGGTACTTGAGTCAAAATATGCTCTTTATAATTACAAGTTGATCATGTATCCATTATTTCCAGAGTTATAATCATGATGTATATATCATATATATCATATATATCCAGTATATATATGCATTTATAATATTACAAAATCATTTAGAGGTATGAAATGAAATGCACCGTTCATGGAGACGGTATGCCGTACGTACGCATGAACGCTACTTTAATTTCAATTTCGTATTTTATAGAATGGAATCATAATGATATAAAGGTATATTATAATTCCAGTATAATATCATATATAATATCATAACTCCATCCTTTATACGTCCCACATATGGTATTAACGAATCAAATCACTTTGAGGGGGTGGTAGTCCGCACTTCCTTAAATGAAGATATCACGTTTACCCATAATGGAAACCATAAAGGTATGCCAAAATGAAAAATACAGAATATTAAGGAAAACATAAACATATAATATATCATATATAAATATTTTTTCATCTTAATGGGCACCATTGAAGGTGTTAAAAGAATGTTGAACAATCATCGTTTCGGGAGGCATAAATTCACCATCCACGGAAACAGTATGTCCTTTAACCATTAGATGTAGGTGTGTGTAAGTGTTACTCGAATCCTTCTTATAAAAAAATCCTAGTATATTGAAGATACTGGAGTTTTTAGAAAAGAAATGAATAAAAAGAGTTTAGGTGTTTGGAAAAGCAAAATAATACCAAAGGACTCAAGTGAAGACATTACCTTAAAATCAGGTAACTCCCTTTGGTTTGAGCTCAAAGGCTTCCTTGGGAAGACTTATGCCCAAAGTGAGGCTTCAAGGAGTAATATAGGGATGTGGAGAGGCAAAATGGGCAGGGGTTGGCCGATCCAATGGGTTTGGGAGTGTGGGTAAGGAGGTAGTGGTGGAGCCCTTTTTATAAGAGGAGAGGAGAGGCACTCTTGGAACGTAAAGAAATGTTACATTATTTGAAAATGATTTTCGGATTCAAAAGGTCCCACATTGATATAATTCGAGGGTAAGGTGATAAGGGTTCAAAATTCACCCATCCAATAGTTTTTGGACATGTGTAGGTCATATATTTTACATTATAATTTCATTTTATTTAAATCCTTTATTAATGAGGAAATCGCCGCATCATCATTATGTCTTAAATAATTTAATTTATTTAAAGTCTAAAAATTACGAAAAAATTCTATGATGTAGGAAATAATTTTACCTTTCCAATGAAAATTTATAGTCTAAAATATCATCTATTTAGACTAAATTAAAAATGTTTTAATCAGGTGATACATTCTTGTTATATTTACTTTCTTTAAAAAAAATAAAAAGATAACAAGTCACTTTCCACAAAAGTGATTCCATGGGGTCCCCAAGTTTGGAAAAAGACATAACTTGGTCGGACATGAGACATACCATAGAATTAGGACACATTTTGGTGTCATTTTTTTTTATTATGATATTATTTTATTATCCTTAACTACCCGATTACTCATTAATCAAGATAATTAAAGATAATTACCGTCGTTACTATTCATAAGGTCCAAAAACAAGAGTCTTGATTACATAATTTGGACCTTCTGATTCCAAATATGTAATCCATTTTACCAAATTACAAACACAGAAATTTCAATATTTGAGTTAAAAATAATTACCGTTGTCAAAACAAATAGCGGGTTTTTTTTGAAACAATATCTACGAAAAGTTTGGCATTAGATTATGCCAAATTACAAAGTGAATTTAATACTAATGACCACCATTGGATTAAATGGTAAAAATATATTCTAATTTATGTTTAAAACCATTTCAAAAGATAATCTAATCATATAAATAAATTAGATTAAAAAGCAGTTTTGATGTAAAATGCAGTATTTTTCACTATTCATTAAAAAATGAACATTGTCAGAAAAATACCAAAAATTCACACAAAGTAAATTTTGATGTCCCAATCATAATGAATAAGTTTATTTTGACAATAATAGCTTATAAAATTTTCAAAAGATAGATTTAAAAATTGTTTGCCATCAAAAGGCTGTAAAACAATCTTTTAAAAAATATAAGTGTATTCCATGCTTAAGATTGGATTTATTTTCATTTTAAGCCTCTAAAACACTATCTAATTCATTAATAGACATAGATAAAAATATCTATTATTCATTAATTACTTGGGATGTTACAATACACCCACTGAATGAACACTAAATGAGAAGTATCCAACAAAAGAATTTCAAAAAAATGCACCTCCACTGTGCTCCTTGGTCTCCACATGTATCTGAGCAAAGAGACCCATAAAAGTCCACTCATCACTGGACATCCACATATCCTACACAGGTACTATTCTAATCAAGGCACCTCCATCACATTACACTTTCCTGGGGTGTAGATGATATCAACATCTAACCCCTGCAGATATTCTATCTGAAGGAGCTACCTTGGTTTAAGATCCTCCTAAGAGAAAATGTATGCTAAACTCTTATGATCAGAGTAGACCACAAACTACTCCCCCAAAAAGGTAGTGATTCCATGTCTTCAAAACATGAATCACTACTTCTAACTCCAGGTCATTGGTTGGGTAATTCATTTCATATGGTTGGAGTGGGTGATATCCATACGCCACCATGTGATCACCCTGCATAAGAACACACCCGAGACCCATACCTAAATTGTCTCAATACACCACATAGCCCTTTCCTGATTCTAGAAAGGTCACCACAGGGGTGTTAGTGAACTACTATTTCTCCTCTTCGAAGATTTCCTGAAATTCTAGTCCCCATTAATTTTTCACCCCTTTTTTCAGTGAGTGAACACATGGTAGAAGTAGGCCAAGAGAAATCCCAAACAAACCACCTTTAGTAACTTACTAGGCTGAAAAAACTCCCAATCATAACCACATTCCTCATATTCTCCCCTGACATAACTACACTAAAATTACCACAAACAATTAAAATCCCATGCACTATGATCACATGGCCAGAAAGATCACATCCCTAATGAAAAATGTGCACATGGATAACTTTGCATAAATACAATGATCCTGCAAAGTTCCCAACATGATTTGCAAATGATACTCATTCACTTCCTTGAAAAAAGTGCTAAGAAGGATTTAAATAATTAATACCATGATGAAGGAGTTGAGTTACTAGTGGAACACCAAATTCATGTGCAATATAAAAACTGATGGTGCATTGGTCAATCCTATAGGCATGACTAAGTACTCAAAGTGGCCATATCAACATCTGAATGTTGTATTCAGAATATATGACTCTCTATCCATAAATTTTAGGTAACCCCAACACAATCCTAAAAATGATATCCACATTTACTCATTAAAATGATCAAAAAAGATATCTATTGGGGGAAATATATTATTATCATTGATTATAATCCTATTCATCTATCTGTAATCGATGAACAAATTGAGGGACCCGTTGACCTTCTTTGGAAAAAGAATTAAATTGGATGATGGAGAGACACTCAGCAGAATGAATCCTTCAGATTCCAAATCATCCAGCTATATAATTAACTCTGTTGACTTGGTGGGGTCCATACAATATGATGGAATAAATATTGACTCAGTTCTTAGAGACAAGTCAATTGAGAAATTGACGTCTTACTGCAAGGCAACGTTGTAAAAATAATCTAGAAATACTTTTGAGAAATCATTCACTTCATGAGTTAATCCACCCCTTAGAGGATGACCAATGTCCTCTGGCATGAGAAATGATTACTGGAAGTAAAATTTCATAACATTGGGAGTGGAGGTCTCGCATATCCATATTGAGGATACCATTCCCCAAGAAAACCCTAAAGACATCCATCAGTTGGGATGAAACTCTCCCAAAACTGGTAGAAAATGATATGATTATGAAAGATCACTCTCTTTTCTATGCTGATTATTATATCAAAAGGATCCATATCCAAGACCATGATTTCCCACTATATCTCAACCCCTGACAAATTATGCACACCTGACTGTCACCTGAGACCCTACTCCTTCTTCATACATGAATATATATTTCTTTTTCCATATTTTAGTATAATTCAGAAACATCATCCAACATCTTAGATAAAAACTTTTTCATCCATTTTTTTTGAATAAAAACACTATAACATTGTCATCCAAATATTTCAAAAATCATAAAAAACTAAACAAAACATGATCATTATATAGTGATTTCTACCAACAATGAACTAAAATGATCCTCCCAACCCTCATGGAAAGATAGTGATAACATTTTGTCACTTCCACACATCATTGTTTTCTTTAGGGCTCAATGAGAATCACTATAAAATTCATCTTATTATTGGAATATTCCAATAATATATATATATATATATATAAATATCTATTTGTTTGAGAGAGATATAGGGAGAGAATATATCTCAATCTATCCCCATGTTGGACCTGGGGTGACAAACTATGGTGTGTTATGTTAGGATCATGATGTGACCTCATACTAGTCTTAGAAGGGAGATTAATCACCATTCCGGATACAATTGTTGAAATTTTCCTCCTATATCTATCATTTTCTACCTTACTGTTACCCACGTGGTTTTGAACCTATTGTAACTACCCTACTCTTTATTGAACACTAAAACCTAATTTATTACACAAAAATTCACTTAAGTGAAAACCATGGATCGATAGGTCTAGTGTCTTGGGAAATATGTTTCATTAAATAAAAACTGAAAACATGATACAAAACATCATTATTTTAATCTTCATTGACATGTCCAAATAAATCATTTGTACTTAACACTGCATGGGTTAACCTGAAGATATACATAAAAAAGGGGGCAGATAAAAAGCTGAGTAAGTGAGTAATAAAATCATGAAATTAAGCACACAATACATGGTAGGCAATAGGAATATCAATGGACCATATGAGAAACATGAAAATAAAGGCATGATATAACATGATCATCAAAACCTGAAAATGTGGAAACAATATACAACTTGATATTATCATGATCCAAGGATCATTGCTCATGGATTAGAATGATTAAAACCTCATTAAACATGAATTATCATGAGTAAACCACCATTTAAAATATATTATCATGATACTAAACATTTCCTAATGCATTAGAGCACCATTTGTGTAGACCCTTCATATTTATTTAAATACCATGCTTAAGTGTGCCACATATATCATATAATATGGATTCATTCAACATAATATCTTATTCCATGATTTAATAATTTCAAATAAATACATGTATGTACCATTAAATATGTATATGAGAATAAAGGTTAAT
This sequence comes from Viscum album, assembly GCA_963277665.1. Lineage (NCBI taxonomy): Eukaryota > Viridiplantae > Streptophyta > Magnoliopsida > Santalales > Viscaceae > Viscum > Viscum album. Next base: position 856,859,462 of record OY728152.1, on the reverse strand, counting down.
ACCCTCGATAGTGAAATGTGCAGGGTATTCACTACTTGATGATTTTGGCTGGAAAAATCGCAGTGTAATTTCATCAGCATAATGGCATCACATCGGGATTCATAAAATGGGTCGATGAGATAGAAAGGGGAATATCGTCATTTTGTCATGAAATGGTAATTAATGGGATCATGTAGAATAATATCCCAATATATTTAACAGAATTGGAGATACATAAAATAAAAAAAATGTTTGAATGGAAATGAGGATAGAGAAATCCCTTACAAAATTTCAGCATGGTAATGTTGTAAATGGGTGGGATTAATGAGAATTAAAGGGGCCTATAATCATTAAATAATAATAATGGAATTATTTTGTAGGTTTCAAAACATTCACAATCAATTTTAAGTGAAAAGTAAAATTGTATAACAATATAAGGAATCTTGGACAAAATTGAGAAATAAAGGAATGTGGGGATCTCTATAATGGATGTGTACTCAAAAGAATAAATAGAATATTATTGAGAGATTATTATGCTTTGGGATGATTCTAGATGGGGTAAGAAAGATTAGGGACGTTGTACAAGGATTTTGATGGATGAAAAGTGGGTTCTTGGGTGGGTTTATAAAGGAAATGAGAGTGGAATTAATTATTATTTCACAAACATAGGTTTTGGAATTTATTTTTTTAAAAATTCATAACCACAAAACATACCATGGGTTTTTCCCTTGGGTTTTTCCAAAGAGTAGGGAAAAAATAATTTTATAATACCAATGTCCAAACCCATTAAAATATTAGAGGTGCTTATGTGGAGGTTAGTTTCACACATAAGGAAATGAATTTAAAATCATAAAATATATTATACATTTTTTAGGACACACTAAGGCAATATAAAATAAGTAAAATAAATCTAAAATCACATTATTTTAATGGTAAAACATATATTGGACAAATAATACCCAATATAGTATTAATTACATTATGTTGGGCCCACTATGATGTCACAAAATACATATTTTATTTGTAAGGAATTTAATTTTCTCCCAAATATTCAAATGTCATAGAAAATTATGAAAAATTAACCATTGTATATTTTTGACATCCTAATTTAAAAAATAATATTCATTTAATATAAATAATTTTCTAAATTTATGAGTTTTTACTTTTAATATAAAAACCGACATTTATAAAAAATTCACACGTTTTGATAAAAATAGTTTTCAATCCATTATAAAAATTTCATTTGACATCAGAAAAATTATATAATCATTTATTATTCATAAGATTATTTTGATAAAAATATTTTTTAAAAATTCTAATAATTTCAATAACTGATTAATTCACTAAAATTTATTCTTTAGAAATAGAAATTTTGTTTTATTTTATAAAAAATACAACTCTTATCAAACTCATTAACTAACATTTACAGAAAAGGAACTGATATATATCATAATTTATAATATTTATTAAAAATAATATTAATAAATACCGTATCTTAATATAATAATGTATATATTTCTCAAAAGAACCATTTTTACCCCAAAATTCTATATATCCAGTTCATCATTTTTTAAGAAAGACTATTCTCCTAATGGAATGTATGGAATAATACATTTATTTATTTCAAGAGATTACATAATAAGTAACTAATACCATGTTACATAACCCCTTATAACACCCGCATAAGTCCTAATGGTATGATGTTCAATTGTGATAGACTCTTGGGGTGGCTCGAGTAACATTCCCTGAGTGGTTATTTTCGTTTAGATGATCGTCTCCCATATGAAATTCCATTCAAAGTTAATGTGCGGAATCTCAGCTTGGGCATAGTTCAGAGCGAAGACTTGTGACACCACCTCCATTTTGAGCACCAACAAATGAGCTTTATATGATGAGAATCTACTTCATGTGGCCATCATCTCTGTTGTATTTGACAAATTATTTTTAAAAATCATTATATTTATATTAGTTGGGTGATTATTGTTGAATAGATATATTATTAATGGAAATTATACTTAATGGTAATTTATAAAATTTTATAAAATAGAGTTCTTTTGTTTTCTATATCCATAAGACATTAAAATAAATAGAATTTTATTCATAAAAAATTGGGTTGGTACATCATTCCCTCAAAAAATTTCATCATTGAAATTTCTAATTCCCCCACTCCAATAGACTATGGTAACTCTAACTCTACACCTCATCCGGTTCCCACGTAGCTTCTTCAAATTTGGGGTTTCTCCACAACAACATGATGTGGGGAATCATCTTATATCATAGAACATTTTCACTATGATCATCGAACATCACTTGCTTATACTCATAGGATAGGTCATTATCCAACGGTACCCCCTATGGATTTAGTATATGTGATTGGTCAGATATGTACTTCCTTAAGAGTGATACATCTAATACATCATGGACTTGAGACAAGATCGATGGGAGTGCTAGCTGATTGGCCACCTCTTCAATATGATCAAGGTTCTATAGAGGGTCAATGCACCATGGACTAATCATTCTCTCCTTCACCAATTTAATTTCCCTCTTCCATGGTGATATGTGGAGGAATACCGTGTCTCTAACATCAATCTCTATGTCTCATCGATGACTATTAGCATAGCTCGTTTGTCGAATATGAGAACCATTAATGAGTATTTGGATTGTCTTAACCTTATCCACCATTAATTTAACAATTTCTGAACCCAGAATATTTCACTCTCCAGCTTTATCCCAACATGTTTTGTGTTTTTCACATTGTACCATATCGTGATTCATATGGTTCCATTTGGATTCTTGAGTGGAAACTATTGTTTTAAGAAAACTCAACAAGGGGAAGATGTTGATATCAGCCTTTTTTTATTTCCATTCATCATGATCTCAACACATCATTAAGTGTGTGTAATTTCCTCTCAAATTGGCCACCAGATTGAAGATGTGAAGTTGTACTATGTTTAGCTCAGTATACAGAGTGTGTTGGAGACTCTTCCAAAATATAAATGTTAATCTTGGATCTCAATCAGATAAAAACTATAGTGTTACACCATATAATCTTACCAATTATATGTTTTATATATGTGCCATTTGATCCAATGGTAAATCCTATTTAATTATAATGAAGTGTGAAGTCATTATTTGATGATCCAAAAAACCAAAGTAGCATTGTTTCCTTTTGATGTCTTCAAATGTATGGTGAAAAAGTATATGGTGATGTTAATTCGTTTCAATGTTGGTATGGGTAATTGTGGTATCATGCCCTTAGAATTCTTGCACTCATCCAAAAAATTATAACATTTGATAATCATTGATGTATATTCAGAGATCTCCTTCTTTTTGTTATCCCAACAATAATTCTCTCGAATATCCTAATATTTATTTATGATTCCATGGTGAATAGAGAAATTTGAACAATGTGCATCATCCAAACGTTCATTATTTAACTCGAGATTTGATGGAAAACATATTCTTGTCCCCAATCTCACAATTACATCTTCATTAACATTCAACTCTTGATATTTCCCTTTTTTGATAGATACCAATTTCTTCAGAATTTCCACATATTATTTTTGTGCATCCTTTAATAATTCCAAAACAGACGATTGGGCAACCATTTGTGAAAGGATTTAAGATGTTCCCTTATTTATGATTCCCATGTACATATACATCAAATCTATGAATATTGTATTCTTTTCAATTCTCATCAATGATGGAATTTCAGGATCCATTTAACATGGGGAATCTACCACATTATTCTCTTTCCCGAGATGGTAGTGAATAGGGGATTCATATTCACTGATCAACTCTATCCATCTTTGTTGGAACATATTCCAGGCAATCTAGGTAAATATTTACTTGATGTTTTTGTGATCCGTATATATTTCACTATTTACACAAAAGGGGTAATGTCACCAAATTTTCAAAGCGAAGATCTCTGCATCCAAGTCCAGATCATGTGTTAGGTAGTTTTTCTCATGAAATGTAAACTGCCATGAGGCATAGGTGATGACATTGTAATTTTTTCTAAAATTACATCAAAGGGAGACAAATAATTTTTTATAGAAAATCATTCCAACAAAAATCCACATGTGATACAACACATATAGATGTTTTCCATAATGTTTTAATATCATTTTTGGTTGGGACTCAATATTCATAGAAAACATAATTGACATACAAATAGGACATGAATTGAAAAAAAATTAAGCCATAGACTATATTTAACTAGCGGATACATCTAATTAATTCATAATTATCTATATTATCAAAAGACATTTCGTGATCCCTTGAGCATGGAGATTGTGGATTCTCAAAACGCTTATTAGCCCTTGAAATAGAGCATTGTCTTCGATAATTCCTTAATTCTCCACATTTATAATATAGAACTTTATTTTATCCCATACAATAAACCATGTTTACATTCATCATGTTATAAATTTTTCCAAGACAATTGGATAAATAATTCCCTTCCTTTCCACACATAAAACAGCTCCTCACCCCTTTGTGACATTTTCCTTCATGCCTCGTTGAACACTTATTTCATAGAGGAAATTGGGTCACTTTTCCATTATCAACTTTATCAGATGGACTTTCATGAGATTTTATCTCCCTCTTCCTTGATTTCCATCTTAATTCAACAATATACCAATTTTTAATAGTTTTCTTTTGATTTAGGTCATGGAATAATCATAATATTTCCATCATGAGCTCCCATTTGATTGGGAATATCGTTGGGTCATTCTTCACATTACCCTTCACATTGGTTTTTAACACAATTCCTCCTATTACCATCAGTTAACTAGAATAAAAGTAAAATTAGGGATTAGTATTTCGAAACATAAAGAATATTACCATGACAAAAGGGATAACTTATAAATTACCTTCATCAATTTAACTTATGAATTTATAGGATTCAATATAAGTTATCCACGATCTATTTCGTAATGTATATTCATATGGGATTTTTTATTCTCATAATAATGATTTATTCCATTATTTTAAAATTTTCCAAATCATATCCCATGTCATTGTCGAACCAAGAGTGCAGCAATGCCATTTTTTGGGCACTAGTTCCCATTCGAGTCTAGCTCAAAGTGGTGTTTTTGGATTTTACCCCAAGATACATATGTGGTAGAGACACCAATACTTTTTTGTATCCATACAGGGATTTATTTTATTGATAAACCACTTACAATATACTCCCCAATATTTTGGTATTGTTTTCTTTTATGTAGACTTATCCCTAAGTCTTTAAATAGGGTTTTATAATCCTAATCCCAAAATAACTAAACATATACTTTTATATGATCTATAACAACTATGATTTTCATTGCAGAATTAAACATTATTTATTACATAAACATGCACTTCAGATAAATGCATGTATCGAGAGGTCTATTGTCCTGTGAAATTATGAAAATTACATTGCCACTTTATTCATGAAATATGTCATCTTTATTTCAAACATCATTGGCATGACTGACTCATTGCATCATACGTATTACTATATGGGATAACCTGAGGACATACATAAGAATGAGGTGATATAAAAAGCCTAATAAGGGGGTAAAAAAGGCATAAAATGAAGAATATAATACATATTAGGCAATATTCTTATCAGTAGATCAAAAGAGAAATATGAACATAAATGCATGATATAATATGATCATCATAACATTGAAATGTGGAAACAACATACAAAATGACATTATCAAGATCCAAAGATCATTGCACATTTATTAGCATGAGTAAAACCTCATATAAAATCAATTATCATGGGTGAGCCCTCCTTTCACATGGTGTATCTTGATTATAAAAATTAATGAATGCATTAGAGGACTATCAGGGTGCACCATTAATAATCATTTCAATCTAATTCTTAAGTGTTCCACAAAGATCATATAACATGGGTTAATTAAACATAATGAATTATTACACAATAAAAGAATGGGAAATAAATTCAACTATGTACTAATTAAAAAGTATTGGTGAATAAATATGAATACCCATGATAGGGAATTGGGCATGGTATTCACTACATGATGATTTTGGCATTGAAAATTGTGGTTCAATTTCGGTAGTATAACGACATCACATGGGGATTCATAAAATGGGTTGATGAGATAGAATGTAGTATATCATCACTATTAGATTATATTGGAAGTATGGGGATCAATAAGTATAATATTATAACATATGAAATGGAATTTTAGATGATTAATATAAAATAAATTCTTGTATGGGAACAAGGAGAGGTGAATCCCATACAAAATTTCAGCATGGTAATGGGTGTACAAGGGATGGATTAATGAGAGTGAATGGGTACCAAAACATTATAACATAATAAAGTCTGCATGGAAGTAGTTTGAAAACAAACACCATCATTTTTTAATGAAAAATAATAGGTTATAATAATATAAGGAATCTTGGATAAAATTTTTAATGGATGGAAAGTGAGGATCCCTTACCTGGATGTGTGAATTCAAAAAGCATGAAGAGGGGATTAGTGAAATATTTGGGTGACTTGGGAGGATTATAAAGAGGATAAGACAGAGTAAGTATATGATACAAGTTTTTTTAGTAAAGATCAGTCGGAAATTGTGTTGGTTAAAATAGAAAATGAGAGGGGAATTCATTAAATTTTCAAAAACAATGGTTTTGGAATCGATATAATTCAATATTCAAGACCACAAAATTCCCATGATTTTTCCAAGGTTTCGTTCAATGAGGTGTTCATAAAATTATTTTTTAAGGAGAACAGATGAACATATTGAAATATTATCCTTTCTTATGTGGCTATGAGTCACACGATCATGGAAATGAATTAGAAATCAAAAAATATATTATACATTATGGGGGATTCACAAAGGAATTATAAAATAAGTCAAATAAATCTAAAATCAAAATATATTAATGGGAAAGCATATATTTGGAATACTATACCCATTGTAGATATTATTACATCATATTGGGCTTATTATGATGTTATAAAACACATATTTTATTTATTTGATATTTAAATTTTACCCAAAGATTTGAATATCTCAGAAAATTATATAAAACTCACTATTGGATAATTTATTCATCCTAATTCAAAAAATAATATTCATTTTATATAAAAAACTTTATAAATATTTTAATTTTATCTATTAAAATAATAACCAAAATTTGTGGAAAATTCACAGGTTTTGACAAAAATATTTTTCTATCCTTAATAAATATTAAATATGAATTCATATAAATAATTTAATAATTTATTTTTCATAAAAATAAATTCATAAAAATATTATATTAAAATATAATTTATTTAAAAAATTCATTAATTACTTAAAATAAATTAACAAAAAAATACAACATTTATTTTTTCGAATAAAATAAGTAACTCTTATCAAACTGGTTTCATAATCATTTATATATTTGGAATAGATATAATCAAAGTCTATAAATTTTTTTATAACATTAGAAAAAAACCTTATTTTAATTTAATAATTTATATATTTCTCGAAAGTACCATTATTACCCAAATAAACATATTTAACATATCTATCATTTTTTAAGTAAGACAATTCTCACAAAAGAATTTTTTGAATTGTAATTTTAAATATAGGAATGGACTACACCATAAGTAGATAATACCTTGTAACAGAACCCCATATAACACCTACATAATATATCTAAGGGCAAAGAGTTCGATAATTATAGACTCTTGAGGTGACTCAGATAACAGCGCTTGGGTGATAATCTCTATTAACATGAACTTCTACCATAGTTGATTCCATTAAAGCATGACATGTTGAAGCTCATCTTGGGATTGGTAAATAGTGAACACAAGTAAAACTACCTCCTTTCCGAGCTCTGGAAAATGAACTTCATATTGCCCGAGTCTTCTAGATGTGTCCATCCTCTCCTTTGTTTGTGCCAAAAATATTTTTTTCAAGAAAAAATTTATTTAAATTAGTCAGGTTATGATTGTTAAAAGTTTATTTTATCAACGGTAATGATAGTTAATTATCATTTAAAACCAATAATAAAAAAGAGTCAATAAAAGAAAGGTAATTTTTTGATAAATTTTTGGGTAATTACACATATTCTATATACTCTAATACTGACTAACTAGATATTCTCAAACCTTTAATAAGGAAAATGTCTACATTGTCTCCTCACATCACATGTTTACTTTCTCAATGTCTCACTACCAATAACTTAAAAATTCCTTTTTATATAGCAATGTTCACATATTATAAATATATATGAGATCATGGAACACCAACTCATCAAAATGGGGACACAATTTGATGCAAATATCTGTGACTTTTTATAGCTATAGTGTGGAATCATCCTACATATGAGTGGATAGTAAAAACAGTGTCATGAATCCATAGGGAGGACTAGCCGAATCAATCCAATAGATGTGTACAAGAAAAACCCTCTTTATTAACCATCCTTAAAAATGAAACTACAGTTCTCAAAAATATTTTGGATTTCTCTAATTGAGTACCATGATGAACATTTATAGGACCACTGATGTATCATTTCTAGATATATCATTTCTCCGTAACCTGACCTCACTAATAAAAAATTGATACATTGAAATAAGTGAATAATTTTTTTTCTAAATTATTTTACTTTTATATATTTTGAAATGTTTATTGTGTTCCTATCATGATATGGAGTATAAAAAAATTTCATCAATGAATATAACTATATAATGGTCTATATATTTATTGAATGTCAAATTAATTAATTCCATGAATATTTTTTTAATGTACATAAAATGAATGGATATTATGTGAAACTCACATTGGTCATATATTCTTTATAATGATGTATGTTAACAGCCCAATGGACTCACCAAAAACTGTTGATATCCATATCATATATCATTCATGGCGATCAACCTAGAACATCTATGGTTATTAAACATTAAATAGATAATGGAAAAGAAGATAATGATTTATAATTTTCACACAATTCTTACTATAGAGTCCTTAAAAACATCAAGGATTCATATTTATTCTTGGAAAATGACATAAGAGAACCCTAACTGAAACTTTTTAGGTGAATACATCTTTTATAATCCAGGTACTCCAAATAATCCCTCAAATCCCAAATATCTACCTGATTCATTATATAAAATCCATAATGGGAATTGTCTCTACTGTAGAAAAATAATTTATTATAATGTCTATATCATTTTAGTGTAAGAACCCCATGAAATACTAAGGAAATAAAAAATGGAACAGTTCATTAATAGGTGTGAAAAAATTTACATGCCTCGTCATCACCCAAATCAATACTTTCCAACTAGGATATTATTGTCCACATATTATAATGTAATGTTTCTAAATGGAATATCAATATTTCATACTCACATATTTATGTATAGAAATTACCCTCCTATTATGATAAATTTATTCTCTAGTGACAGTAGTCAACATGTTCTCAATAATGTGTATTTCAAACAATGTCAAGGAACACCTTAAACTTCTACATATCTAACTCCAACAAAATCTTACTTCCACTAATCACTATAAAACAATTACATGGAATCTCAGGGTTACCTAATATCAAATACATGATGAAATACTTGAATAAATCACCCCATACAGACACTATAAATAAATCCATAGATCATAAACATATTGAGAGTATATTAATACCTAAGACACAACAATATCAAATAAGATAGATACTAATTGCATTGACATAAGAAACTGACATTGATTTGTTTATTCCCCCTACACATAAATAACATTCTTGGTGGCATGAAGATAGTCCAAACCCATTCTTGGGATACAATCATTTGACTCCCAGAAGGGTAATTCCTCTACATGAACTACTACCCCATAACTTTGATACCATGTCGTTCTATTTGGGCCCAACTATCAATGGATCCCAATTTTCTATACTACTACTACATTGATAGACCTTACCCAAAAACATTATATATAACCAGAAATGTGCCTTCAACCCATCTATAGTGAGATACCAAAATATTTATTTAGGTTTACTATAAACTAGTTGTAGTAGATATCCATCACTTCTCTACCACAATGAGTGTTATTATAGCCATAATGACCACACTAATTGGTGTCAAAAAATTATCACAATATTTGATGAATTTACAAAACCATGACTTTGATAATATTCCTATTCCTATCCTATTAATACACCCAATACTATTCTTACCATGTCCCAATGGAGCACTCCCGACTCTAGAAGAACATGATTTCTTCCCATATGATCTACCCCGGTGTAGTATTCTCCTAAATCATTTTCTTATTCATGACCTATGATAAGGATATCAACCAAATGATATTACAATAATTTTCGATAGTGTACCTAATGAAATCATAAAGATTCACGTCACAAGTAGCTTCATCACCGGAAACTGTCGGTATAATCCAATATATGTTGGTATATTGTGTAGCACAATCCATCACCCTCAACCCCCATGTGCAAGATTCATGAAAACTCTTGTACTATAATACATCACAGTCTTATGAATGAAATTTAAAAAAATGAATCTCAAAACAGATATTGGAAATCATTACATAAAGATCCTAGGAGATGATAACAATCTGTTAAAACATTTATGGTACTTGAATCATGTATGGAAATATATTCACATAAAAAAATGTGTTTCACATGGAGAGAAGATATATTCTTTTTATAATCTATCATGAAATCAGTATCCTTTAGTTTACCCTCACACAAAGGTAGAGTTCGATGCTACTCCCAAATCTTGTGGGTTAAATTTCACATGGTATGATGGACTCTATATGTCCCATTCTTAATAAACAATTACATATAAAGTATACCATCGATAGTATATTTATATATATGATAATCCAATGTAATAGGTTTATTCAAATCCACTACTTGGTTTTATTTTCATATTTTCCTTCCTAGAACACAATGATAGTTCACTATGGTAAAATATCTCAATAAATTAAATGAAATAAGTCATAATATATTTCTATCATTATTATAAATAGTATATAATTTTGATGAAACATTAAAAACATTTCACCCTACCCAAAATGTATACCTTCTCTTATAAGGGTCTCTGAAAACATGACATAGGTTTATTCTAACCTTTCCACTCTTGAATTATTTAAAATCTCAATATGTTTCATATTAAAATTAGGTAATTAGAAAGAAATAATAAATATGTGTTTTTTAGTAATGTAGAGTTACACCAAGATGTTATATTAAAAAAACACTATATTAGTTTGGTTTTAACCTTAAATGAGGCAATCATCGAAAATACCAAGAATATTTGATAATAATAAATCCATCAGGTAATTATATGAATTTTCATGTAATCCCCTAATAAAAAATACTTATTGTTGAATGCAATACTTTAACCACCATAGTTATTTATTAATAGTAAAAATCAACAAATGAATAACCCCAAATAATCATTCACATAATAATTGAAATAACTATAACAGAAAAAATAAAAACAAAATCATCACCTTGTAATAGTGAAATACTTAAAGAAATGGGTAAACCACACCTTGTATGATGATCCATACTAAGAGATGAAAAAATATAACATTAAATCAAACATATCACTGATTTTATTAAAAAAATTAAAAAATTTCATTGAAAATAGTTTATAAATATAAATTAGGATTTACCACCTTTGTTACCTAATATGTTAGTTCGTACATCTAATGTGCCTTTGAGAATTCCAGAGACCATCAAAAAGTGGTAACAGTATACATATTACAAATGGGGATACTAAATTCTCAGAAAACATAATCATCAAATCCAAATGAACAAATTAACAAGATGTAGTTATCCCTACATTACAAAAACAAAAGATATGTAACAAATCTAAATTTTTTTCAATATCAAATATCAATAAAATTATATATCAAAATGATCTATCACATATTTCATACAAAAAAATTGTCCATGCATGGGTGCACTCTTGGATATATCATATATATAAAGTCCAAAAGTAAATAAAAGTAAAGGATATATCCAAAACACCAATATCATGTCATTTCCAAGGAACATTTCACTTTAACAACTCGACATCAACACAATTATCTAATGCATTAAGGTCCTTGACATTATCTGTGTCCTTAAATTCAATGTTTTCTTTGGTACCTTGGTGAAAGTGTAGAGATGGGTAACACATAATAGGATAACCCAATATATGTCTTTAAAAATTCTAGAAAAATCACTTTCATTTCCGAATTTTTTTTCTAATTAATAAGTAAATAAGGAACATGTAACATAATGGAGTTCCTAGAAGCCAAACCATGCATGTGTATAATTACTTTAGCTAGTGATGAAATTGGGGACATACACATGGTTTGAACCATCCTCAAGGGTGAATGATATATCCCTCCTTATATAATAATAACATGGAATGTGATATTATGATCATATATTCTAGATATCTGATATATCCTTATCATTATAAATCATAGTGACTAATCCATCACCAATATAATATAAATGGGGAATGGTTTATCTTGTAATTATAGAGAAAATATCCATACCATGTCAATGGAGAAAATGCCACCACTAGATGAATGGGGTGTCACCAATGAAATATTGATGTTCTATAAACACTATCAAAATTCATGTGGATGACAACCCATCACAACACATATGATGTAGAAAATATTCTAAATATAAAATAGGCCTTTGGTGGATGATACATCACTAGAAAAAAATCATCTAATGTAATATTCACCACCTCCATCAATGCTTAGGAGTAAAATGTAAAATCATTAAGTAACACTAGGTGGATGATGGATAACTAAATATTACATTATGATTTATAATATTTAACTAGTACCAATCCATATATATATTATTAAAACTAGAGACTCACATATTAGGAGGATGATATATGACCACAAAAATATAAGGACCCAGCCTTGAAACATTACATAATCTTTAATTAAAATGATAATTTACATTGTGTATCTTTTAATGTTTAGAGTTTTATAGAATTATCCCATAAACATTACATTACTTCTCAAAAATTACAAAGTAGACACTTCTACTCAGTTTACATTTTTTCATAAAATAAAAACTCTTCGACAAAAGAGTCATATATAGTTATATGTTTTAGACAACATGACTTTTCCATGATCCCATCCTCGACCCAATTCATCTTTATGTCCGGTGAAAAACATTTCAAAAAATTGGGATGAGCGTAAAAAGCTCACTAAGGGTTTTAAAATTAAGAAAGAAAAAAATATATCATTAAAATGAACATAATATAAGCTCTTTAACATACCTCATTAAATAATAAGATTTATGAATTGCACATAGTAATCACAAATCATAAAGTTAACTTCTAGCATCCATAAAATACTTACATTGTATCTTTCACAGCTATGTAGGGAGTCACATTTGGAATACCCATCATAGTATATTCACTAAATCTCTTAGGAGAAACATTAACGTTTACCTCCCTCATGGTACCCATTTACTTGGAGATCTTTCTCGGGCTCACCTACCAAAGGTTTATCACGGAAAAACCCATATACGTAGAAAAATTCCCAAGAACAATAACATAGTCATAAAAAATGAAACAAACATAATGGAAAGATAATATTTCCACATTTCGTTCAAAATATATCATTTAAATAAACTAAAATGAAAAATCCAGCATCAAAACCATCTTCAATAACAAAATATGTAAAATATTATATGGTATTTATTTTCCTTTTAAAAGAATTACAGTTTTTTATAGAATCCAAAGATCAGATAATAATTGTGGCGGCAGAAAAGGTCATTGTCACAACATACGTTAAAAAGAAACATTCTTTTTTGTTGTTTAGTAAAATGCCTCACAGAAAATGATTACGTTTGAATGAATTGAAAATTACAAGGTGTTTATGCACCATATTCAAGTAAGGCATGTATAAATCAAAATATGTCTTAATGAAAGGAGATTGAGATGAATTCCCTTTCCTCATGTTCGACATGAAGCGTTAGTTAATTAATATCATGAATAATATTCTAAACATTATTTCTACTTGAATAAGAAAATTTATAATGTTTATTATTCTTTTTATATAATTTATTCCCATGTTATAAACATTATTTAATAATTTTTGTTAATAATGGGCAATTTTTCGATATTTGGTAGTTGAGTCAAAAATGAACTTCTTATATTTACATGTTGTCCATGTGGTCAAACATTCCTTATCTCGAGATTAATATTCATGATTTAGATATCATATATATCATATATATCTATTATATATATGTATGTATAACATTACATTATATTTGGGAGTTAGAAATGAAATGCACCGTTTATGGAGATGGTAAGTTGTACGTACGCAGGAACGCAACTTTCATTTCTATTTTTTATTTTTTATGGAATGAAAAATTAATGATAAATAAGTACATAATAATTCCTATATAATATCATATATAATTTAATTAACTCCAAAATTTATACATTCCATATATGGCATTAATGAGTCATATCACGTAGAGGGGGCAGTAGTCTGTACTTCGTCAAATGAAATTATCGTGTTTACCCATTATTGAAAAAATAAAAGTATACAATAAATGAAAAATACCAAAGAAAATAGAAAATAGAAATATAATATATATCACATATAAATATTTATCCCTCACAATGGCCACCATAAGTGGTGGTATGATATGATTGATCAATAATCATTTCATGAGGTAGTAGTTCACCGTCCACAGAAATAATTTGTTCTTTACACATTATATGGAGGTGTGTGTATGTGTAGTTCGAATCCTTCTCATAAAATAAAACTAGCATATTGATGATACTGTTTTTTAATAAAATATTGTAATAAATATAGTTTATTTGGTGGAGCTTAAAATAATGATAAGAACTTAAATGAAGATGTTACCTTTAAATTGAGTATCTGCCTTCGGTTTGAACCAAAATGTTTCCATGAAGTGCCTTATGCATAAAGTAAGGCTTATAGATTGAATAGAGGAATCATGAGAGCTTATTTTGTAATAGTTTGGACAAGCCAAGGGGCTTGAGAGGTGTGAGTATTGGGTTAGTCGTGAGGGCTTTTTATATGGGGGAGGAGGGGCTCTTTTGTAATGTTTGAAATTGTTGTTTTATTAGCTAATTATTTTTTGTTTCTAAATGTCCAAAACATATTAAAGTCAAAGATAAGAAGACTATTATTCAAAATAAAATCATCCAATAATAATTGGAAAGTATTTGGATATTTTTTTATGTTTTGAAATTTTATTTATTTAAATCATTCATTAATGAGGTAAACAATGCATCATTATTGGGTCAAAAAATAATTTTATAAATTTGATTTCTAAAAATTATAAATAATTACTATGATGTAGTAAATAGTTTTAGTTTCCAATTTTATATTTATAGTCCAATATATCAATTATATAACCCCACATTAATTTTTTTCGCAAAACTATACATGTTTATGGAATTTTAATTATTATATTAAATAAAATGTTATTAATATCATTATCTAACCCATGTGGCTTACAAATGCCAATATTCTCACCCTTTTATTTTATTGTCCAGCCATTACTCAAATAATAAGTTCAGTAAAAGTGTTAATGTACTTTTTTATTATTATAATATTTTTAACCTTGAATTTCCCTATTTACCTTTAACTGTTGTAAATAAATGTCAAAAGTTTATATTCAAAAAGAAATATTTTTATCTTATTAAACCATATTTACATATTAATAACAACCATGCATGTCAGATTTTCGAAATTCAATTCATATAAGCAGAAAAACCATTTAAATGAAAAGGCCGGTTTTTAACTACTTCTCACTGCTTTAACTATTCACCAAAAATTGATGTTTTTTAGAAAAATAATAAAATATTAACATAAGATATATTATATATTCTAAAATAAAAATTATTTCTTTTTAAGAAAATTCAAAACATAGAATATTAATTAATTAATTTTAATTAATTTCCGTTTTCAACACAAAAATCGTGTTTTTATGAAATAATAACTATCAAACGATTAACTATTGTTTATGTCAAATTTCAAAGTGAAAATTCTTCCAATGACTATCATTTGATTAAATTGTAAAAATATATTTTATTTACACTTTAAAACCAATTAAAAATATATTCTAACCATATAAATAAATTAGATTGAATGGCCATTTTGAATTAAAATATAGTATTTTTAACTATTCATGTTAAAATGAATTTAATCAAGAAAATAACAAAAATTAACCCAATGTAAATGATGATATCCCAATTCTAATGAAGAATTTTATTTTGTTTAATAGAACATATAAAAGTTTCCAAAATGTGTTTATAGAGGGTTAACCATTATAAGGCTATAAATCATCATTTTAATGTATATTAGAGTTCTTATATATAAAAATATATTCATTCACATTTTAAGCCTCTAAATTTTATTGGATAAATGTAAAAACATTTAACAAACATGTATAATCTTATTGTCGGTAGTTATTTTCAATATATCTATTAAAATTTCTAAGCATCAACTACCATTTAAAATAATAATAATATATTATTATTTTTCAGTATGACTAAACATTGTGTGAAAAATAATGTTTCAAAAAAAACTTGTTGTTGCATATTGGTTACGCCATCAAACATAGAATCCCATTAATGAAAAATTAATATTGAAATAAAAAATATTAATAAATTTGAAAATTTATTATTCATTATTTAATTGGGATGTTACATCATTCCCACCTTTTCAAAAATCCTTTACCTGATGAATTATCTTGTTCTGCAACAATTTATCTTTTTTGTCATGAATGTAGACTTGTTTTTCCTTTAAGAGAGATTCTCTTCCAACTGAACATCCTCAACGAACAAGACATTAGATGGATCTAGCATATAAATTCTGAACACTGAATCATGACTAACATTGTGTACCTGTGATAAACATGGAGGTAAATACACTCTATAGGCAACTGATCCAACATTCACCAGAATTTCATAGGGTCTATTGAAACTCATACTCAACATTACCTTCCTACACAAACAAGTCACACCTTTCAATGGAGAAACATTGAGAAAGACGTGATCACATACCTCAAAGGGAGGATCCTTCCTCCGGTTATATGTATAACTTTTCTGCCTACTCTGAGCTGTTCTCATGTGATTTTGAATCAACTAAACGTTTTCTGCCTTCTCTTCTACAAATTATGGTTCCATCAACATCCATTAACCTACTTAATCCCAAAATCTATAGTTCGACACCACTTCCCATATAATTCCTCAAATAGAGTCATCTTTATTCTCAGATAAAAGTTGTTATTATAAGAAAATTCAACCAGTGAAAGATGTTGGTCCCAACATCACTGGTAATTTCGTGAACAAGCATGAAGAATATCCTCGATGGTTTGAATTTTTATTTCTGACTACCCATTCGATTGATGATGAAAAGATGTAATAAAATTTAATTCAGCACCCAACGACCTATGATGTCCTTTCCAAAAGATAGAAGTAAACCTTGGATCATGATCAGATACAATGGAGAGGGGAACTCCATGCAACTAGAAAATCACATTAACGTACAACCAAGAATGTTGATCTAGAAAAAAAGTATCCAGAATAGGAAGTGAATGAGTAGATTTAGTGAATCGATCATCAATAACCCACAATGCATTATTACCTTGATATGTATTTGGTAATCACACAACGATGTCCATGGATTTATTTTCCCATTCCCACTTCGACAAAGGTAAAGAAAAAACCATCCCTTATGGTAACTACTGATTTTCATTAACATGTTGACAAGTCAAACACTTCACAGTAAAATCAACAATATATTTTTTCATTCTATCCCTCCAAAAATACTCCCAAAGATCTCTATAAATCTTAGTACTTCCAGGATGAAATGAAAACTGAGAACTATGAGCTTCAAATAATATCTATTCCTTCAAATATGAATCAAAAGGAAAACATAATATCTTCCTAATACTGAAAACAAAATCATTATCAATGTTAAATTCTGGTAACTTACCCTTCAGAACCAACTCTACCTTTTTCTGCTACTCACTATATCCCTTCTATGCTTTCTTAAATCTATTTGATAAAGAATATTTCACTAACTCCTAAAACAAAACAGAGGAATTCCCAGCACCAATAACTTCTATGCCAATGTTCATCAAATCAAAAACAAAAGGATCTCGTTCCAAATGTAGAAATATTAATGTATCATTACATTTTAGACTCAAATCATCTTCCACTTTATTTTCCTTTCTCGGATGGTTATGGATCATTCAATAATAATCCATGATTAATTATATCCATCTAATATATCTCATGTATAATTATTTATGATTAAATATATAATTTAATATTTTGTGATCAATATAAATTTCACATTTTAATCCATACAAATGATGCCTCCAAAATTATAAAGCAAAAAACAATAGCAGCTAATTTCAATTCATGTGTAGGGTTATTAAACTCATGAGGTTTCAACTAACATGACACATAAACAATTAACTGATCATTCTGCATAAGGACACAGCTATGTACTTTCAACAAAACATAAATGTAGATAAAAAACACCACATTTCTGAAAGGGAATACAAAAACAAAAGAATTCATCAATCATTATTCAACTCCTGAAAACAATCATCACATTATTTTTTCCAAATGAACTTAACAGCTTTTTAATTTTACTTAGTTAGAGGGATAGATAATTGTGAAAAATATTCAACAAGCCTCTGGTAAAAACATTACAAACAATGAAAACTATGGATATCAGTTATATTTTTGGGTCTTGACCATTCTTCAACAACAATTGTTTTAGCAGTATAAACAGTTGTGCCCATTTTCGAAACAATGTGACCAATGAATGAATTTTTTTTTAACCAATATTCACCCTTGCTGAATTTCCCAATTTTTTTTTTCATTAATGGTTTGCAAGACAACCCTTAAATGAAGGTCATGTTCCTCTTTACTTTTGAAATTAACCAAAATATCATCAATAAACACAACCACTATTTATTACCTCAGTCAACTGATCCATCACTGTGACAAACTATTCAAATTCGATTCCAACCATCATTGGATACTGATTTAGAAGGTCATTTACCATTGTATGTCGTCCCATAAAAGCTACTTTGTTTACTCTACGAAAATCCATTCTGAAGAACAATATCATAGATGAATCAACATGGTAATCAATAAATTCTATATCATTTCAATGTTACAATAAATTAATTTAAATACATTAATTTAACAATATCCTAACTCTTAATGTTATCTGAACTGACATTTGGTACCAACTATAAGGACCCAACTTAAAAACATTTCATAATCATGAATTAAATGGATAATTAACATTGAGGATCTTTTTAGGATTACTATTTTAGAGAATTAGGCCATAACTATTACATTACCTCTCCAAAATTACAAAGTAGACACTTCTACTCAGTTTCAATTTTTTAATAAGATAAAAACTCATGAAAAAATGTTTCGTATCTAGTTCCATGTTTTAGAAAGCATGAATTTATCTTGAACCCATCATTAACCCTATTCACCATTAAGTCATGTGAAAAACATTTCAAAACATAGGATGAGCATTAAAAGCTCAGTAAGGGTTATAAAATAAAGAACAAAAACATTAGATCCTCAATAAAAACATGACATAATCTCTTTAACATACCTCTAGAAATCATGATATTTATGAATAAAACATAGTAATCACAAATCATAAAGGTATGTTGTGGAATCCATAACATACTTACGTTGAATCTTTCATAGCTACGTAGGGAGTCACATTTGGAATACCCTACACAATATATTCATTAAATCTCTGAGGAGAAATATTCTTGTTTACCTCTGTCACGTTACCCAATGAACTGGAAATCTATCTTCAGCTCACCCACCCTAGGTTTATCATGGAACCAACCGTATATGTAAACAATGCCCAAGAACCATAAGATAGTCATAACACATAAAACAAACATAATTGAAAGACAACATTTCCACATTTCAATCACACTATATCATTTAAATATATTGACATAAAATATCGATTATAAAAATAATTTTTCAATAACAAAACACATAATAGATTATATGGTATTTATTTCCACTTAAAAAACATTACGGCTTGTTAAGGATTCCAAATATCAAATAATACTCACGGAAGCAAAAAAATTATTCTCACCACTTACATTAAAAAGAAACATTATTTTTTTGTCATTTAGTAAAATGCCTCATAGAAAAATATTATCTTTGAATGAAATGGAAATTAATAAGTGTTTAAACACCATATAAAAGAAATTCATGTATATAACAAAATATGCATCAACATAAGGAGATTGAGACAATGTCCCTTACCTCATGTTCGACTTGAACCGTTCGTTCTAAAATCACTTTAATAATAAAATAAAGTTAATTTCTACTAGCTTAAGAACCTTTTTATACTTTATTATCCTTTATAAATCACATATTTCCATGTTATAAACATTAAAAATCATTTAAGTTAATGATGGCCATTTTGTTGATATTTGGTACTTGTGTCAAAATTGAACTTCTTATAATTAAAATTTTTATATGTGGTAAAATGTTCATTATATCCAAAATTATATTCACAATTTAGATATCATATATATCCAGTATATATGGATTTATAGTAGTACACAACATTTAGATTTATGAAATGAAATGCACCGTTCATGGAGACGATAAGTCGTATGTACGCCTGAACGCAACATTCATTTCAATTTCATATTTTTAATGGAATGAAATCATAATTATAAATAATAATATTATAATTCTAATACAATTCCATATATAATTTCATTAACACAATCCTTTATATGATCCACGTATGGCATGAACGAGTCATATCACATTGAGGGGCAGTAGTCTGCACATCTCCAATGAAATTATCACTTTAATCCAATATGGAAACCATAAAGGTATGATATAAATGAAAAATAATGTAGCATAGAGACAATATAAATATAATATATATCACACATAAATACAGTTCTATCACAATGGCCAGCAAAAGATGTGGAAGGAGAAGATTGAACAATCATCATTTCTTGAGGCAGTAGTTCACCGTCCACATATATAGTATGTTCTTTACCCATTAGATGTAGGTTTGTGTAAGTATAGTTTGAATCCTACTCATAACAATAACCTAGTATATTGGGTATACTAGTGTTGTTATAAAAGAAAGGAATGAAAAAAATTTAGGGGGTTGGTGAATTAAAATAAAAGAATAGAACTTAAAATAAGATGTCACCTTTAAATCGAGTAAATTACTTTAGTTTGATCCAAAAGTATTACTTGCGGTACCATAGGTGGTAGGAGAAGTAAAATAAAATAAAACAACTTTAAAAAAGATGTTACCTTTATATCGGGTAACTTCCATTGGATTGAACCAAAAGGATTTCTTGCAGTGCCTTCAGCCAACGATATATTTGATATTTTGAATTCAAAAACGATGTCTCTTTAACCAAATTAAAAATGTAGAAGTTTCATTAATTAATTTAAAATTAAATCTCATTGTCAAAAAAGTGTGTTTTTAGGAAATAATAACTATCAAAATATCGACAACTTTTTATGTCCAATTTCAATGTGAAATTTCTTCCAATGACCCACATTTGATTAAATGGTAAAAATATAATCTAATATCACTTTAATCCCATTTAAAAAGATATTTTATCAATACAAATTAATTATATTAAATGGTGA
This sequence comes from Viscum album, assembly GCA_963277665.1. NCBI lineage: Eukaryota > Viridiplantae > Streptophyta > Magnoliopsida > Santalales > Viscaceae > Viscum > Viscum album. The sequence goes on along the minus strand of OY728152.1, from coordinate 856,837,804 downwards.
TTTTTAATTAATATATCGTATTTTTTTATATTTACTAAAAATTAATTTTATCAAAAAAATAACATATATTTACCCAATGTAAATTGTGTTGTCCTGATTCTAATAAATAATTTTATTTTGTCAAATAGAGCATATAAAAGTGACAAAAACAATATTTAAAGAGGGTTCTCCATTAAAAGGTGGTAAATCGACCTTTTAATGAATATTAGAGTATTTATGCTTAAAATTAGATTCATTCACATTTTAAGCCTCTAACATTTATTGGATAAATGTAAAAACATTTAACAAACATGTATATTTATATTGTATTGAGCTCTATTCATTCACACCATTACAACGACTAGCCATTATCTATCATTTAAAATACTAATATTATATTATTATTTTTCAGTATGACTTATCTTTATGTGAGACATAAGATTTAAAGGAAACCTATTTTTGTGTATCGGTTACACCATCGAATACAGCATCCCTTTAATGTGAAATTAATATTTAAATCACAAATAATAATAAATATGAAAATGTATTGTTCTTTATTTACATGGGATGTTACAAAAAATCCTTAAGTGGGATATGATCGACTATAAAATTCTCGCTGTGGGTGGTGGTCCACCTATAAATCAGTATTATGGTGATTGATGTATCACCATTATAATTTTTGATGAAGAATAACACATACGTAGTGATGCTGGATGATGCACCAATATTTATGTGATCTAGGTGGAAAACTACCACCAGTATACTATGAATCCCTTAAAACTAATTATTTTTATTTGATAAAAAATAATATAGAATCTATATTGTTTCATAAAAATAAATAGTTACGTACACTTTTCTGACAATCCCACTTGATGATTCAAGCCGATTATTTATTAGAGATGGATTATATCATTTCATGTATTTCCTTACAAATAATTTATTTAAAGAAACCATACATGGATCCAAGGGTAATTAAAAAGGTATAACCACCCATCCTGATTCAAAATCCATGGTTTCACCTTCCACCATTCATAAATAACTATATTTGTCGATCAAAGATACCCATACACACTCCCTATAGACCACTCTTGACCTTCAATGACTCCACTAAAAAATAAACAATTTATGAAACCTATTTTAATATATTTTAGGGAATTGTTAATAATTAAAGGTTAGTTGATTTTCATATGATGCATTACAATCAGGTAAATACATTCATGAAATTGAGGGAGAAATTAACGAATCTGGTAGGTTCATACTCATTGATGATAATTGATATATTAGGCATCAAATGAATATATTTAGAGAAAGCCTAGATTTAGGCATAACCAATAATGTATAAAAAATAAAAATTACTATGATAAATAGATAGAAGAGGATTCAAAACCATATTGGGGATAAACTCTATTTCTAGATGGTTTTCCAATTCAAGAATTAATGAAGAAAAACCACTAGTTGAAGGAGTAGAGAGTGGAAAAGGGAATGAATCAAAATTGTTCTAATGTGTGCAGATAGGGTTTTACAAGTTTAATAAATTAATAATTACTTAAATTTATTATTTTTTATGAAAATACATAGAATGTACCCACTGTGAACATAGTGGACATTATGTGCGCACTCTACGGTCACAAGCCTCCTGGTGGTCCACCTTAATATATTTACTCTGTTACCATATATATCTAGTAACTTTGAATAATCCATTTTCTATTTTTTATGTTACACCACAAACATCAATATTATGTTTCTCTTTGAATATTTCAATATCTTGATCTGTACACAACTTCATGTTCTAGCACACCGCAACCAATCAAACTAGCCGTTATGAATAGTAATACACATTTTGTGAAATTTTATCAATTTTATTTTTCCAAATGGACTCTGTTTTGGGATTTGGAATATCCAAATTATCATATGGTGAATTTTTGGTGTTTTTCTGAAAACATTCAATTTTTGATGAATAGTTAAAAACACTCCATTATTGTTTAAAACTGACATTTTATATAAATAATTAGTTAATGTATTTCAATTTATTTTAGGTAAAAATAAATACATAATACCTATATATGTACAATGTATTTCATTGGATTCATTTTATAATAATATTAGACATATAAAATTTTATTGAACTTTTCGTCGACTTTTACCCAACATCTAAGCGCATTTATAAATTTAAAAAAAAAAGTAATTTTACCGCTTCTGTGAAAAAAATCCCAAAAATCTGATACATGATTGACATCACTAAGTAAAATGTTGTTTAATTGGATGAAAATTATTTTTTTGGAATAGTAACTTTTGACTTTTATTTATCATGGTTAAAAGTAAATATGGTAATTAGAGGTAAAAATGATACTATAATTACACTAACAATTGTCCAACTTCTATTGGATAAGTGTATTTCAACCAAAATCAACCTTAGGAAGAAAATTATGATTCTTATGGTCCACATGGATTAGATTATGAAATTTTTTATTATTCTATTTAAAGAATAGTTAAATGTGTTAAATACAATGTTTAATAACTAAACCATTTTTAATATAAGGTTATACATAATATAAAGTATAATATAAAATTAATTAGAAAGGTGAAATTATTTCTAACTGGATGGTGTTTTATTTATAAATTTTAGGCATTAAATAATTAAATTTATTATAAATACAATGGTAATGCAATAATTATATTATTATTGATTGATTAAAATAAATGATATTATAAATATTAATATAAATGTTAATTGATACTTTTTATGTATTCCACGAATTTTTTTGGTTAATAGAACGTGTTAGGGTTGATGAAATAATTTTTTTTCGAATTGATAATGTTTTTATGTATCTCACAAAAACCATATACTATATAGTGTCAAAATTGACATTAATGTGTTTTTAAACAAATACTATATTATTAATTGATATAATATTCTTAAAAATCTACGGTTTGTCCAAAAGACTTATATAATAATATATATTTATATATCATTAATGAACCTCTGGACATTCTCTTTGGTATTTTCTACAATATTTATTAACAATGTAATATAAAAATACTAGAATACATTGAAAAAGTTAATGTATTAACTAATACTTAAATCTAAAATATAAGTTTAATATGGTGACCTAATGTCCTTTTTAAAATACTCAAACAAAGTAATAAGGACTATTCTGAAGTCATTTATTTAAAATTATTATGTTCTAGAATACTTTTTTTTTGAAATATTAGTATCTTTTAAGAAGTAGGACAATAACTCTTCAAAAGTCATTTTTAAAATTTTATTTAATTTATTGAAAATTACAATGTCACTAGTTTACTATTGTATAGTCAATTAATTTTATTTATTTATTATCTTCAATGTGGGGATGACTCCAATATTTATATTAATAATTTGTTAAATTAAAAATTCTAATTTCAAAATTATATGATACAAAAAATGCACCAAACCATATTTCAAACTTCAGTAAAGACAACACCTCATATATTATAATCAATTTTATTTTTATTATGTAAATTATTTATGAAATGGAAACAAATTTCAATAAAATATATTATATCCAATTTGAAATTCCCAAAAAATCTATTTACATTATCCATACTATAGATGTAATTTCAGGTACCCAAAGTATCTTTATGTACTCAATAACGTCCAAGTATCTTTTTGGCTAAAAAAATATCCCGTTATATATTTTTAAATAGGGTTTCATAATTAATTTTTCTTATCAAACCTCCTATCTATGAATCATAAATAAATAATTACATCCCAACATGAGTGGAAATGGTTTAGGAAAAAATAATATTTAATAATAATACATTTTTTTCAATAAATAAGTCATTAATATTCATACCTCACTGTCTTTGATCTTTATAAGACCACTATAAAATAGTCTCATCTATTTAAAACCACTAGAATTATTATTTGAGATATCACATGAGAGTCATCAGTTCTAGAATCCCAAAAATCCCTCATTGATTAAATTTTTTTAATACCATTTTAATAATAGATTACAGTATAAAAGATCATTAAGACTGTTAAATCATTTTATAAGGAATCACATTGAACATGTTCATCATAGTAAATTTTCCATATTAATAATTATATATAAATATATTCTCACCCTAAATTAGATATATGTCACCCCCATAAAAACACCTATCAATGGATTAATTTTATAACTAGTCCACTCGTTCAGTATATATACATAAATATATATATATATATATACATGATGCATTTTCTTTTCTCCCACTGTGAAAACAAAAAATCTTCTTAAAAATAAGAGATTGTATTCGAATCGCCATACATTATCCTTGAGTGGATTAGGATTGTATTCCCAACATTAACCTAAAACACTGAAAATCATTTTTTATGCTTTAGTAAAAATATATGTGACTATCTCAATATTCAAAATGATTTCAAGATTTGACATATTAACACCTACATTTTATTGACTAAATAAAACATTGTATCAGTGTTCATAGATCATTAATGTTGAACAAAATTCGTTGATATTTTGATAGCCCAATGATTTTCAGATCGATACAGAAGTAGAACTAGAATGTTAACATTGAAATTTTCCAATTATTTTTTCATTTACATGAATATTATTGGGGATTTTGTTTTATCCACATATTATTCATCAATAGTACCAAAGATAACCGATCATTTTTTTGTGTGATTAGAATTAAAAAAATTAAAAAATTAGTAAATAATCATCAGGACATAGATTTTATATTATCCACACTTCCCCACCAATCTGCAAAGATAAAAAAAATTGATCATTCTTTCATTTGATATCTTCTTTCAAATCTAATTCTTTTTTACCTCTCAAATATTTCAAAATCTGATCTCCAAGACTCAATAGAGGGTATTTTCATCACATTTATACTTGGAATAATATATAAAAAATACACTATATTAGATCATGAAGCTATCTTGTATAAAATATGATAAATGATCTTTTAAAATTCTATTGAATTCACATCCTTCACTAGAACATCTTTGTAAAATATTTTTCCCAATAAATTTAGAGTAGAATCAAATCTTGATTCCTCCATGAAAAAATTCATTAGAGAATCCCTTCCACAATTCTACTCAGAAATAAAATTTTTAACTCTATCTTAAGAACATTATATTCAATTAATGTACCAGATCTCCCCATGCATGGAAATTTGAAAAAGATTATTTTTCTCAATAGAAAATTCATTATAAACCCTTTCATTATTTCTTGAAATGATGACATCATCTACATAACCATCATCAATGATTGATAACTATTTTCATTATTAAAATTTTGTTTGTTATATATCCGTCATTTTTTAAATTTAATTATATTTAAGTTGGTGTTAATTTTATAATAACAAACTCTAGTGGATTATTTTGTCGCATATAATACATTCATTATAAGATCCAAGTATTCTTCATGAGGTCTAGAACGTTATATTTTCAGTTTGAACCTCTTACATTATACATATATGTTTGCATAAGTGTTTAATGAAAGGTTCATAAGTTTATATGGCTTGTTTAGAGCATGGATATTCAGTTTTTGGAGAAATGTTTTTATAGATATAATTGATTCTTGGTTATTAGTAACCATGTTGAATAATAGTTAGGCACATATATAAGTGTGAATGGTATGAAAAAACAATTTAGGGAGACCACAAAAAAATGAAAAAAAATTACAAACCTATTGAAGTGATGACTTAGAAAGCTAGAATATTATTTTCCAAACATGGAACATAACCATGTGATAGGGTGTCTTCCATGTGTAGTATTAGCACATATTTATCTCATTATTTATCAAACCGTGTGTCCAAACTCTGTACCTCTTTAATGATGGGTAAGAATTAATTTTTACCATCCATTATTTTAAATTCTCTCATTTTCCCCTTTTATTTTCACATACATAACCTCCTCTCTACTTATGAATTCAACCTCTACCCCAATCATGACATTGATTTGTCACCCATATACAGAGTTTGATCGGACAATCATTCATCTCATTGGATTCCTCTCAATGTGTTCTATAATCCAATTCCTCCCTTTCTTTGTTTTTCTATCCTAATTTATAATTATATCATTTCAAGATAATTTTCCATATTTTCCAGATATTAATTTGTCTTTAATTTTGATATCATTCTAAACAAGATTTGAGGCCAACACTGGTTCAGTGTTCTTATACCTCTATAATGTAGGTGGTCTATATAGTTTCCCTCAATGTCTTATCATTTTATTATGTTTTTCAATTGGCAGCATGCCAGGAAGTCCGAAAAATTCATTTTAATTATTAATTTTGATAATTTAATTGTGGGAACTATGGAATATACCCTCTCATGAGACATGATAAACTAATTTCTGATATGTAACTCATTAAAGATCACCATTTTGGGAGAGTTGTATTATACATAAACCTTTGACATGCATTACATGTTTTGGATAGACCCATTAAAATAGCATTGATTATGATACAATAAATGAATATTTATAGTGTAACATGTAATGAACCTTCTACATGGAACATTTTTGTTTAGTTAAAAATTGATTAATATGTGAGAACAACGTATATAAAGCAAACATTTATAAATGAAAATGATAAACATGAATAAATGTTGTAGACTCTTGGGTTTAAACATGGATTACAATTAATTATAACTAGTTTTAATTGGCTATTCACCTTTTTCTACTGATAGACTTTTCAGACATCATCTTTACATGGATTCATAAGGGAATTCCTTGACAACCCATAGGATTCCCCCCCGATTCATTGAGATAATTTACATGGCAGATACCAACCATGGAATTTGGGCTATTTCATTATAACTGAATTCCATGGATTAGTAATGGAGATTAATTATAATTATATATTCGTATTAGAATGAATTGGATTATCACCATTGATTCAAATTTATATCTTCATATATGTGATGCCTTGGATCATCGTATCACACTCCATTAATTATTATCCTAGGATTTATGTTGGATGTACTCCAAAGACTCAATTACAGAAATTTAACCAATTGAATATCAAGGGTGTATCACTTGGAAAAAACATAGAATGTTTTTCCTTGGATAGATGGTCATTATTATGATCCATCTTCACCTCCTATGGTTTTGGATGCCATGAATACACCTTATGTCCTCTATAATTTTTATTATCAATTGAAAATTCATATCATATCTATGAGCCTTGAAATTGTATATGATAGCTATTGAGAAAACTTTGGCAAGGCCATGTATGTATAGTCTAGTAGCCTTACAATGAAGAATATGATCCCAAAATAGTTATTGTTACCTTTACATAGTCTATTATAATCATTTTACCAAAACCCTTCCAAATTAAATCTCAAGGGCTTGGGTTGTTATATACTCCATTGGTGGTGACCGACTATGTTTTACTCACACCATGATTAGGGGTCTATTTATTACATGAATATCCTTATTGTTTTCTATCCAAGATAAGGGAAATGGCTATTCTTTGGTTTTTTGGTCTATGTTATATGATGGTGCATGCGAGAGGATGACCAATCATTGTCCTAAAATTCATTGTGTGTTTATATTTGATAATTTATTTATTATTTATATATAAAATTTACTCTATCTTCTGATATACAATTTTTGTATAGTATCATGGCATCATTATCATTTGCATATGATGTGAATATTGTGGTTATTTTTCAATTATATACATATATATATATATCTTACTTGAATGAGTTATTTATCCTTTTTCATATTATTATTAAAATTAGGCATCTAATTATTCGTCTATGTATTGTTATATTGTGTTACACACTAATGATATGTAATATTTAGCCCACACACACAACCTATTCCATCTCTACTATTCGGAATCCTATTGAATTTTGGGAGGTGCACTTGGGGAACTATGGCCAACTGATTTGGGGAACTTTAGAGTGGCCCCCCATGTCGAGAAATTACAATTTGGAATTATAGCCTATATTCTATTTTTCTATAATATTTTTGGTTGGTATACAAGAATCATGGAATGTGATCGAATTTTTCAATGAGTATCTTCTGAAGAGTAACTAACATACATATAGGGAAAATCCAAATTTCATGTTTTGGTATTCGATATTATGGTTTTCAGTTATTGTAGTGGTATTGATTTCCTTATTCAGTGACTCACATAAATTTTGAGTTTTGTTATTGTTATTATTATTCTTATTATTATGGATTTATTCTTAATCCATGGACTGATAGGCTGACGATGTAGTGTCTCATACAACATTATAATCACATGAGGATTCACATGTAATTAATATACAATTCCGTATTTATTATACTGCATTAATTTCCTGCTTCATGTCTAACATACCCAGTAAATAAACAATAATACAATTTCAAATTTATTAATATTAGTTAATTAAATATTAATTTTACTTTATTGGGGGTTCTATGTTCAATGGTGTAACTAATAGGGTACAACAGGTTTATTTTTAATCTTATGTTGCACACAATGCTGAGTAAGAATGAAAAATAATAATATAGTATTATTATTTTAAATGGTAGTTAATGCCTAGCCATTATAATAGAAAGAATGAACATAACAAATTAAATATTATTTCTGATGTTTGTTAAATTATTTTACATTTATCCAATAAAATATAGAGGCTTAAAATTTGAATGAATATAATTTTAAGCATAAATACTCTAATATTTTGTAAAAGGTTGATATAGAACCTTTTAATGGATAACCATCCTTAACTATAGTTTTGGTCACTTTTATATGTTCTATTTGACAGAAAAAAATTATTCTTTAGAATAGGGACATCAAATTTTACATTGGGTAAATTTTTATTATTTTTCAGATAAAATTCTTTTTTTAATGAATAATGAAAATGTTGTATTTTAATTAAAACCTTCCTTTTAATCTAATTTATTCATATGGTTAGATTAACTTGTTAATTCATTTTAAAGGGTAATTATATTATATTTTTACCATTTAATCCAATTTTGGTCATTGGATGAAATTTCAGTTCGAAATTAGACATAAACAATTGTTGATCTTTTGATAGTTATTATTTTTAAAAAACACGTTTTTTGTTTTGACAGTGGAAATTAATTTTAAATTAATCAATGCAACATCTATGTTAAGAATTTGGTAAAATAGAAATTATTTTTGAAATCATAATAATCAAATAAACATTCGGCTGAATTTTTTGTATTTTTTGGAAAAACATCTATTTTTGATGAACAGTGAAAACAATGAGTAGAAGTAAAAATACGAATTTTTCATTTAAATGAAATTTTACCACTACTATGAGTTGAATTTTGAAAATATGACATAAAATGTTTTTATTAGTTTGAAAAATGTTGTTTAATAATAAGGAAATAATTTTTGATAAATAGTAACTATTGACTTTTATTTACCGCAATAAAAGGTAAATAGTGTAATTCTATGAAAAACAATATAATAATAATAATATAAAATTTACCTAACACTTATCCTACCCATATTGGATGAGTAATGGCCAAATTAGAAAATACTTGGGTTAGACCTTTGGCCTTTGAAGGCCACTTGTGTTAGATAATGATATTAATAACTTTTTATTTAATGAGAAAATAATAATATCATAAGCTTGTATTGTTTTGATAAAACAATTTAAATGTGGGGTAATATAATAGATATATATCACTATAAATATTCATTTTAAAGATAATCATATTTTCAACATCGTGGTATATTTTTATAATTTTTAGAAATTAAATATATAAAATTAATTATGACACAATAATGATGCAGTGATTACCTCATTAATGAATGATTTAAAAAAATATGATTATAAAAATTAGAAAAATATCCAAAACCTGACCAATTATTATAGGATTATTTTATTTCTAACAACAATCATCTTATCTTCAACATTAATAAGTTTCGGACCTTTAGAAACCGATGATGATTATATAATAAAATAATATTTTCAATCTTTCCTAAAGAGCCCCTCCCCCTTATAAAAATATATCACATAAATCCCATTACTCACAACCCTAAATCCCTATGGCTCATCCATCCTCTGACCTAATTAGCTATCAAGATCCATATCTTCCACCTAGAAGCAATACCTTATCCAGAAGGAACATCAAGCCACAATCCATATATTCCTAATATCTAAAAACACTTTTAAAGGGGGTATGTTTAGACACTCACAAAACCAGCAGATTCAACCCTATAATAGAACCATAAGGAACATAAAGAAATCATTTTGTTTAAAATCAAAGGTAGTTACCCGATTTAAAGGTAATGTCTTCTTTGGAGTTCATTTTATTTATTTCGCATCTCTATCCCATTCAACTCTTTTTATTATTTTATTTTGTAACAACAATTGTAACCACAATATAGTAGTTTTTTTAATGATAATTATTTGAATTACACTTACACACACCTCCATCTAATGGGTATAGAACATACTATTTCTGTGGATGGAGAACTAATGCCTCACGAAATGATGATTGTTCAATATTATTCTAAAATCTCTTATGGTGGTTGTTGTGATGGAACTGTATTTATATGTGATGAATATTATATTTATATTGACTCTATGCTTCTGTATTTTTCATTTACAACATTCCTCTATTGTTTCTATAATGGGGAAATGTGATAATTTCATTTGAGGAAGTGCCGACTACCGCCCCCTTAAAGTGATATGACTCATTCACGTAAGAAATTGAACATGTAAGGGGAGGAGGTAATGAAATTATATATGATATTATATTGGAAATATAATATACATTTTTATCATTAATTTTTCATTCCATTAAAAATTCGAAATAGAAATGAAACTAGTGTTCATGAGTATGTAAGCTTACCGTCTCCATGAATAGTGCATTTCAATTCATACCTCGAAATGTTATGTATTATTATAAATACATATATATACTGTATATATATGATATATATGATATCTAAATAACAAATATCATTCGGGAGGTAATGATATTTTGACAAAATGGACAACATGTAAATAAAAGATGTTCATTTTTTACAAAAGTACAAAATATCGACAATGTGAATATTATTAACATAAATGATTACATAATGTTTATAATATGGAAATAATTGATATAAAAAGAATAATTGACTTTAAAATGGTTCTTAAGAATTTATAAATTAACCTTATTTTATTATTCATGACATTAAAGAACGAATGGTTCATGTCAGAAACGAGGCAAGGGATTTCGTCTCAATCTCCTTTCATTGAGGAATATTTTGTTTTCAAAACAACGTTATTTAATATGGTGTATAAAAACCATTGAATTTTCATTTCATTCAATGGAAATGTTTTTCTATGAGGCATTTTACATAACTGCAAAAAGGAATTATTATTATTAATGTAAGAAGGGAAAAAAACATTTATGCCGCCGTGAGCATTATTTGATCTGTAGATTCCATAACAGTCTGTAATGTTTTTCAGAGGAAAATATATACCATATACACTTTAACATATTTATGTATTGAAAATTGATTATATAATTTATTTTTTATGTCAATATATTTAAATGATATATTGTGATTGAAATGTGGAAATGTTATCTTTCCTTTATGTTTATTTTATGTGATATCACTTTGTTATGCTTGTGCATTGTTTATGTATACAGGTGGTTACGTGATAAACCTATTTTTTGTGAGCTCGAGATAACTATCCAATTTATTGGATAACATGAAAGAGGTTAACATGAACATTTATCCTAATAGATTTGTGGAATATATTGTGATGGGTATTCCAATTTTGACTCCCTATGTAGCTGTGAATGATACAACGTATGTACATTATGGATGCTACAAGTAACCTTTATGATTTTTGAATACTATGTGTTATTCATAAATCTTATTATTTCATGTTGTATGTTAATGTGCTTATGTTATGTATGAATCAATGAACTAATGTTTTCAATCTTTATATTATAACCCTTAATGAGCTTTTTCTCTCATCCCATGTTTTGAAATGTTTTTCACATGACATAAATATGAATAGTGTCAAGGATGGGATCATAGAGAAGTCATGATGTCTCAAACATTGATCTAGACATGACTCGTTTTCAGGATTTTTTATTATATAAAAAAATGGAAACATAGTAGTAGTGTCTAGTTTGTAATTTTTGAGATGTAATGTAATAGTTATGGCTTAATTCTCTAAAACTATAAACCTAAAAATATCCTTAATGTAAATTATCCATTTAATTCTAGATTATGTGATGATTTTAGGTTGGGACCTTATAATTGGTATCAATGGTCAGTTTAGAAAACATTTGGAGTTTGGATACTGTTAAATTAACATCCATTAATTAATTTATGTTTCTATTTACATGATATAGCATTTAATGATTTCAATGTTGCTTCGTAAAAGATATTTATGTGTTCTGAATTTTTTTCCATAGAGGATACATGGATTCTATTATGGGACGACACCAGGAGGAACACAACATTCCAAATCATCAACCTGATATAGTCAGAATGAGAATATAATAGTTTTTTATAGTGATGGTATAGTTTACTGAGGGTATAAATGGTTGTTGTATCCATGCATGAGATCACCAAGATCAACCATAGAGGAATATGTCAGTAGTGGAGCACATCATGAAGAAACATACTCCATCATTAAGAGGATAATCTGACCATGTGATAGCTGATTGGTGGATTAAAGAACTGTATAAGATTTTTGATGTCATGGGGAGATTAGATTATCAAAAGGATAGTATTGTTATTTAACATTTGGAATGTGATGGTGATCAGTGGTGGTCGATGCTGAAAAATATCCAGGATGGTGAGGAGATTGATGCTCACTATTAGGGTGAATTCAAAAGTACGTTTATTGAGAAATATTATCTTAAGGAGGTTCATCTTAGGATGGGAAAAGGATTCCAAGAATTGCGTTAGGGGGATGACTCAGTGGATGCTTATGACGAAAAATTCACTGGAATGGCATCATTTTCACCAAATTTTATACGAGATCTTGATTGTAAAACCATCCATTTTTACTAAGGATTAATTCTGATTAAACCAAATGGGGAATATATACCCTGAGGGGGGGGGGGGGGGGTGAAACGGGGTATGGATATTCAATTTCAAATTTCTTCTTGCCCCACTAAATTTTGACCTCTATATTATAAGGTTCACTTTTTTTCTCTTATGTGATTATTTTCATCACTTTTTTTATCGTTATCTGATGGTTATGATTTAGATGCAATGCAGGGATGCAACCAGGAAGACATAGAGATTTTTACTTGGTTCACCCTCATTGGGCTACTTCCATGGAGAATACAACGACGATGTGCCACTATACCAAATCCATGAAATCTCACTGCCATTGATGATCGGGCCAGATCACTTCTATTCCCAGGATCACTACCTTTACAATGTTTAGGTTAAACTCACTGCTTTTCCAAGGGTCACTCACTGTTCCACTATCTCTCTTTCTCACTATTAGTTGAATGGATAACCTTCTTCCTCTTTCTGTACTCACTAGACATGGATGGGATCCAATCACAGTTTATTGACATGTAGGTCTCTTCATTATCACTAATGAATGCATCCTCCAATTTATTTAGATACTCAATTGATGTCCAAATATTATCCATTGATGAATACCCATTTTCCCCTAAACCCAGGGTAATCCCTTTTGAAAAACCTTCGCAAATCAACCTACTTCGTGAGGCTCCCAATTTCGCGAAGCTCAAACAAGCCTTTGCGAAGTCCATACCTTTTAGTGATGCACACACCTTCGTAGAGATCCTATCTTGCTGAGAACACTGCTTTCAGGTAGCTCTAACCATCGCAATGTTCATTCATTCACAATGCCTAGGCCGTCATGGAGCTCTAGTCAACGCAGAGAAAAATCCTTCACGAATCTCACTAAGAAAACGTGAAGCACCCATATGTCGCGAAACTGGAATAGCTTCTACAAATCTCCTTCTATTCGTGAAGCACACTATCTCCGCAAACTACAATCACGACCTAGGAGAAAAATATTTTCTTCTAAAACTCTCTCTTTCTCCACTACTTTGCTCGGGGGGTCGAGTTCTATTTATAGTCAATTTCACTGACCCTTTAACTTCCCTATTGAAGTCTACGCCCCCTCATCTCAAATCGTGAAGCATTGAAAATTACCCCAGAAATATTTCAATATCGCGATACTCCATGGAAATATTTCTATTGTGGAGATCTTCGTAATCGCGAAGCATCCCATCAATTCATTTTTTTCCCTCACCACGAAGCTCCTTCGGAAAGCCCTTCTCCGCCGAGATGTGCTTCATCCTCTTCTGTTCGCAAAGCTCATCGTAATTGCAAAAAATCACCATCAAAATTCTTCTAGTCTTCAAGAAATGAAACCCATGAAGCCTATATTTGAGAAATGCATGCCTTTTCCATATTTTTATGAGATCTTCAATGATATCCACTATCCATGATGCTTACAAAACTCCAAATTTTGGACCCCAAAAATTTGGCAAACATGGGAAAACGACACCACCTTGTACTGCTCTTTTTGTACCACCTTCAGATCATTCATTCCGTTGTAAAGGTTCTTTTTCAACATGTGTTGTCAACAAAATATTTGGAACATGAAAATTCACCATGAAAACCTACTTTTTCAACAAACACAATCAATCAAAGAATGATGCAATGTTACCTTAAGGGATTTTTGACCATCAAAATCCAATGTATCGATGGGATTTATCCTGTCATGAGTTCCTATGGTATGAAAAATTTGATCTATTTGTAGAGACGATGGGAATTGACTTTTCCAATGATTATGTGTTCATATTCAAACAACAGAATAAGAGGTCAAGGTGGAAGGAGAAATGGAATAACTCTTCAAATAAGTTTGATGATAAGAAACTTAATTTTACAGTTTGTAATAATTGTGGTAAAATTGATGCTGGGGACTATCATTTTTATTTGGGAGTGTGCTAAAAATGTGGTAAAATGCGACATAAGGCTTATAATTTCCCTAAAAATACTAGGAAAATTTTAAGAAAAAATCCAATTTACAATCAGTAAAAAGTTTTCAGTGCAATGAAATGAGTCATTATGAAAATGAGTGTCCAATGAAGACCACAATTGAGGGAATGTAGCCAAATTATAAATAGGGGTGTTGCAATCCTTAGTGACTACTACGACAGATTTTGGGGCATCAAATGATGTAGTATCAGATACATGGTTTTCTATTCACATTATACAATGTCTTGTTTGATTCAAGGTATACACATACATTCAAATTGGAGAAGTTATCTAGTAAATTCGGATTTTCATTTCATGATATGAATCCCTATCATATTGTAAAACCCCGGGAGGAAATGATGAGACAAAATGAAATTATAAAAACCTTCATATCATTGTGTTCAGAAAGAATCTACCTAAAATTTTTACTGTTTTTACTCTAGTAGAATTTGATGTTATTTTTTCTTTGGATTGGCTTTTAGTTTATCTTTCTAAGATTAACTGTAGAGATAATGTTGTTTCTTTTCAAAAAGATTTACAGTTTGTGTACACAAATGATCCATTACTTTTGATAACAAATCATGAAGCTAAGAAACTAGTAAAAGATGGAAATTAATGTTACCTAGCATATATTGATGAAAACAATTGATCCATTCAGCGTAATGATTTAACAGCGGTAAATGAGTATCATGATGTTTTTACTGATGAGTTTACTTTTATTATACCTGATCGAGAAGTTGAATTTACTATTGATGTAGTTTCAGATTCTGATCCAATTTCAAAACCACCTTATCAAATGTCTCAAATTAAACTTTTAGAGTTAAATAAGCTATTATAGTGGTAATTAAATAAATGGTTAATTCACCTAGAACATCACCAAGGGTGTCTCCTATATTGTTTTTTAAAAATAAGCATGCTTCACTGAGACACTATGTTGATTATATAGCATTTAATAACATCACTGTTAAGAACAAGTGTCCTTTACCTCATATCGATAATTTTTTTGATCAGCTCCAGATAGATGAAAATTATTTGATGATTGACCAGAGGTTCAGGTACAATCAAATGAATGTAAAGGAAGTAGACATTTTGGAGACCTCATTTCATACTAGATATGGCCTTAATGAATTTGTGGTTATGCCATTTAGATTTACCAATGCACCTATTATATTCATGGATATTATGAATTGAATTATCCATAAGTTCTTGGATATGTTTTTGGTTCTGTTCATTGCTGAAATTTTGTTTTATTAGAAATGTAATGAGAAAAATGAATGTAATTTAATGGTTTTCATGAAAAACATAAAAGAAAAGAAACTATTTGGGAAATTCAGCAAGTGTGAGTTTTGGTTACAAAAAAATTCATTCCTTGGTAATAGTGTTTTAAAAATGGAATAACTATTGATCCTTCTAAAACAAAAGTAGTTGATGAAATTCAACGACCCACATATATAATTGAGATCTGTAGTTTTCTTTGTTTAAATTGTAATTACTGGAGGAATTTTGAGAAATTTTCCCAGTTATCTAGTATAATGACAAAGTTAACACGAAAAGGTGTTATGTTCATCTATCCAAAAGTATATTATGATTATTTTTAGGAATTGAAAATAATATTAGTGAATGCTCTTGTTTTTCACTACCTTCCATAAATGGGGAGTTTTTTATCGACAATGATCATTCATTGAAAGGACATGGATATTTACTTATGCAAAATGATAGGGTAATTTCTTATAATTCATGACTGTTGAAACCTCATGAGATAAATTATCCTACACATGAATTGGAAGTAGCTACTTTTGTTATTACATTGAAAATTTAGAGGCATAATTTGTATGGAGTAAAATGTGAAATATATAATGAAAACATTAATTAATTTATATATTCACTCTATAAGAATTGATTATGAGATAGAGGACATGGCTGGAATAAATCAAGTATTATGATTTCTTTATCCATTACCATTCGAGAAAGGAAAATAAAATGGATGATGATTTGAATTGAAAATGTAATTCTACTTTAACCTTGATACGTTTGGAACGAAATACTTTGTGTTTTTATTTGATTATCTTTGGAATAAAAGTTTTTGGTGTTGGAAATGCCTCTGTTTTTTATGTTTTAGTAGAATAATCTCTATCAGACAAAATTAAGAAAGCACAGAAGGATGACTGTGAGTTGTAGAAAAAAGGTAGAGTTGGTTTAGAATGGTATGTTACCTAAATAAAACATTGATAATTATTGTTTTTGGAAGTTTGGGAAGAGATTTTGTGGGCCTTATGATTCAAAGTTGAAGAAAGAGTTATTATGTGAAGCTCATATATCTATGTTTTTAGTTTATCCTAGAAGAACTAAGATGTGCATAGATCATTTGGTGTATTACTGATGGGTTGGAATGAAAATAGATATTGCGGATTTTACTATGATGTGTTTGACTTGACAATTGGTAAAAGAGAGCAGCAGTTACTGAAAGGGATTCAACAGTCTTTACCAGTACCAGAGTAGAAATGGGAAAATATATCCATGGAGTTATTGGGTGATTACAAAATACATATCGAGGTAATAATGAAATATGGGTTATTTTTGATCGATTGACTAAATTATCTCATTTCCTTCCAATTAGAGATACATTGTCTCTAGATCAACCTTCTTAGATGTATGTTAATGATATAGTCAGTTTGCATAGAGATTCCCTCTCCATTGTATTTGATCATGATCCCAGGTTTACTTCTAATATTTTGAATGTCGTTTAGAAGTAATTTGGTACTGAATTAAATTTTAGTGCTTCCTTTCATCCTCAATTAGATGGGCAGTCAGAATGAAAAATTCAGATATTGGATGATATGCTATGTTCTTTTTCACTAGATTACCAGGGAATTTGGGACCATCATCTTTCATTGATTGAATTTTCTTATAATTACAATTTTCATTTAAGTATAATGATGTCTCCATTTGATGTGTTATTTTGGGAGGGGTGTAAAACTCTAGATTTTGGGATGAAGTAGGAGAAAGGATGTTGAATGGACCAGAATTAGTAGAAGAGATGGAAAAAAGGTTATGCTGGTTCAGAATAACATGAGAACAACTTGGAGTAGGAAGAAAAGTTATTCAGATAACCAAAAGAAGGATATTTAATTTGAGGTAGTTGATCATGGTTTTCTCAACATTTCTCCATGGAAAAGTGTGATGCATTTTGGTAATAAGGGAATGTTCAGTCCAAGGTTTATTGGACTGTATGAATTTCTATATAAATTTGGATCACTTTTTTATAAATTGGATTTACCTACATGATTATCCTAGGTTCACGATGTTTTTCATGATTCAAAGTTGATAAAGTATATGTCAGATCCATCTCATGTTTTGAGCCCAGAGGTCATGCATTTGGAAGAGAATATCACGTATGAGGAACAAAAACTCCATATTCCTGAATAATGAGGGAAATTGTTGCTGAATAAGGTAATTCATCAGGTAAATGTTTTTTGAAACAACCACATGGTTAAAGAGGCAACATTGGAAATAGATAATACTATGAGGTATAAATACCCACACTTATTTTATAAGTGAATAAAAATTGTGAGGACACAATTTCTAAAGGGGGGAAGGATGTAACATCCCAAATAAATAAATAATAATATATTTTAATCTTTATTAATATTTTTGAATTAAATATTACTTTTACTTTATATGGGATATCATGATTAATGGATTAACTTATACACAACAACGAGTTTCATTGAAATATTATGCTTCACACAATGATAATTCATACTAAAAAATAAAAATATAATATTATTATTTTAAATTTGGGATAACACCTAGCTGTTCTAATTTTAGGAATGAAAATAACTAACTACAATATGATTATACATCTTTGTTAAATGTTATTACATTTATCCTATTAAATTTAGTGTCTTAAAGTGTGAATGAATCCAATTTTAAGAATTAATACTCTAATATTCATTAAAAGGTTAGTTTAATGAAATTTAATGGTGAAACCACATTAAATATCTTATTGGACACATTTATATGTTATATTTGAAAAAATTACTTTATTTTTCATAATTAGGACTTCGAAATTTAATTTAGGTAATGTTATTTTTATGATAAATATAATTTTTTAACGAATAGTGAAAAATAATGTATTTAAATTCATAACAGCCATTTGATCTAATTTATTTGTATGGATAAATTATCATTTAAAATGGTTTTAATGCGTAATTAGATTATATTGTTACCATTTAATCCAATTTTGGTCATTGGATG
Organism: Viscum album; assembly: GCA_963277665.1. NCBI lineage: Eukaryota > Viridiplantae > Streptophyta > Magnoliopsida > Santalales > Viscaceae > Viscum > Viscum album. The sequence goes on along the minus strand of OY728152.1, from coordinate 856,818,626 downwards.
AAATTTCACTTTTAAATTGGATATAAAAAACTGTCGATCTTTTGATAGTTTTTTATTCTTAAAAACACAATTTTTTTTTTTGACAACGGGGATTAATTTTAAATTAATTAATGAAACAACTATGTTTTTAATTTGGTAAAATAGACATCATATTTTAATTAATAATATCAAATATATCATTGGCTAAATGTTTTGTATTTTTCTAAAAAACAACAATTTTTGATGAATTGTGAAATCACTGAGTAGTAGTTAAAAATTAACTTTTTCATTTCAATGATATTTCAACGCTTCTATGAATTGAATTTAGAAAACCTAAAAAACATGCATTTTATTAGTACTTCATATGTGGTTCATTAAGATGAAAATAATTTTAGGTGAATAGTATCTTTTGACTTTCTTTTACAGTAGTTAAAGTTAAATAGGGTATTTCAAGGTGAAAAAAATATTATAATAATAAAAAATTAACATAAAACGTGTCTTTATATTACTGTATGAGTTATGGACGGCCAGGAAAAACCGTGGATGAGACCTTTGTCTTCTGAATGCCACTTGGGTAAGATAATGTTATTAATAACTTTTTATTTAATGTGAAAATAAAAATATCATAAACATGTATTGTTTTTCTAAATAAATTTCAATGTATGGTTATATAATTGATATATTTGACAATAAATAATAATTTTATATATAAATATATTTCCTAAATCATGGTTTATTTCTTAAAATTTTTAGACATAAAATATATAAAATTATTTATGACACAATAATAATGCAATGTTTTCCTCATTTATGAATGATTTAAATAAATTAGATTATAAAAATTAGTCAAATATCCAAAAACTGTCCAATTTTTATAGTATATTTTTATTTCAAACAAGAGACATCTTAAATTTGACTATAATATGTTTTGGACCATTATAAATTGAATATAACTATATAATAAAATAATAATTTCAAACATTCCTAAAGAGACCCTCCTCCCCCTAATAAAAAGCCTTCATCTCTAACCCATTACTCACACATCTCGAGCCACATCTCTCATCCAAACTCTAAAAAAATATGATATCAATATCCCTCTCTTCCACCTAGAATCCTTACCTTAGGAATAAGGCTCTTCAAGAAATCATTTGTGTTCAAACCAATGGGGATTACCCGATTTAAAGGTAACGTCTTCTTTTATTTTCTTTTCATTAATTTTACTTCTCCAACCCCCTAAACGAATTTCATTACATTATTTTATAACAAAATCAGTATCCAAAATATACCAGTTTGTTTTTATTAAAAGGATTCAAACTATTCTTACGTACACCTCCATCTAATGGGCAAAGAACATACTGTTTCTGTGGATGGTGAACTACTGCCTCGCGAAATGAGGATTGTTCAATCTTCTCCTACCACCATGTATGGTAGTCATTGTGATGGAACTATATTTATATGTGATATATATTATATTTATGTTATCTCTATGTATATTTATTTTTCATTTATAGCATACCAATATGGTTTCATAATGGGTAAACATGATAATTTCATTTGAGGAAGTGCGGACTACAGCCCCCTCAAAGTGATATGAATTGTTAATTCCATACATGGAACCTATAAAGGATGAAGTTAATGAAATAATATTTGATATTATACTGGAATTATAATATACCTATTTATCATTATGTTTTCATTCCATTGAAAATATGAAGTAGAAATGAATGTAGCGTTCAATCATACGTACGACTTACCGTCTCCATGAATGGTGCATTTCATTTCTTTCATCAAAATGTTATGTAATATTAAAAATACATATATATACCGGATATTTATGATATATATGATATCTAAATCATGAATATAATTCATGAGATATGATCTTTTGACCTCATGGACAACTTGTAAATATAAGGAGGTCATTTTTTAATCAAGCACCAAATATTGACAAAATGTCCATTAATAACATAAATGATTACATAATGTATATAACATGGAACTAATTGATATAAAAATAATAATAAACTTTAAAAAGGTTCTTATGAATGTAGAAATTATCTTTAGTTTATTATTCAAGAGATTAATGATTTAATGGTTCATGTCGGATAAAAGGTAAGGGTCTTCGTTTCTATTTCCATTCAATGAGGAATTTTTTTTATACACAACATTCTTATATATGGCGTATAACCTCCTTTGACATTTCATTTAATTCAAGGGGAATCTATTTATACTATGCAATTTTCTATAGGAAAAAAATGAATGTTTCTTTTTAATGTATGCAGTGACAATGACTTTTTCGCCGCTATGAGTATTATTTGATATATGGATTCTTTAATAAGACATATTGTTTTTGAATGGAAAATAAATACGATAAAATCATTTAAATATTTTATTATTAAAAATGGTTTTGATAATGGGTTTTTTGTATATATATTTAAATGATATATTGTGATTGAATGGTGGAAACTTTATCTTTCCATTTTGTTTTTTATGTGTTATGAATATATTATTGTGATTGAAAATTGTTTACATATACGAGTGCTTCCATGATAAATCTAGTGCAGGTGAGCTTGAGACTGCTCTCCAATGCATTGTGTAACGTGACATATGTAAATGTTAATGATTCATCTTTGAGATTTAGGGAATATATTGTGATGGGTATTCTAAATATTACTCCCAGTGTAGCTGTGAATGCTGCAACATAAGTATGTTATGGATTCCACATGTTACCTTTATGATTTTTTATTACTCTATGTTATTCATACATCTTATAATTTCATGATGTTTGTTAAAGAGATTATGTTATGAATGTATTGATGAACTATTGTTTTCATTCCTTATTTTATAACCCTTACTGAGCTTTTTATGCTCAATCCATGTTTTGAAATGTTTTTCATAGGACTTAAAGATGAATAGGGTCAAGGATGGGATCAAGGAAATGTCATGTTGTCCAAAACATGGAACTATACATGAATTTTTTTAAAGAGTTTTAATTTTATGAAAAAATTTAAACTGAGTAGAAGTGTCTAATTTGAAATTTTATAGATTTAATGTAATATTTATGGACTAATTCTCTAAAACATTAAACCTAAAAAGATCCAAAATGAGAATTATCCATTTAATCCAAGAATATTTAATGTTTCAAGTATGGGTCCTTATATCATGTGTAGTGTATTGAATGATATATCTATTATCAAACTAAAATTTCTTACTGGAAAAAATAATAATTGGATTATTTCATGTGGGAACCTCAAAAAAAAATTTACGATATAACATAATGGTGGAACATTAATTTTCCAATTACCACATGTTTGGGTCCTAGATCATTGGCCACTCAATATGAAACATTAGTTTTATAAAATTACATAGATTCTAATTGATATTTATTTATTTTTTGTGACTATATAAATTAGGAACGTGGATCCATCTAGTAGAAGGATCATAATAATGTAGTTTAGATTACATGTAGTAACATTTTAAACATACAAAGTGTTGGAAATTATAATTTAGGAATGATAGATCCATAAAAATACACAGTGATATATATATAGATATATAAATGAAAATATGCACATAAATTCACTTGTGAATAGTTGAGTTATAAATTTAAATATAATTAGTTAACATCAAATGTGGAATTAAATTACAACATGAATGATGTTTTCTCAATTAATTTTAATTGACATATAATATGGTTTAACCTATGTTATTAGAATATAGAATTTGATTAATACCACAACTGTGTTACTTGGGTAATTCGGTCAATAAGATATGGGGACTGAACCCCAATTCTTATTCTTGTACAATGAGAACTCCCTTCACTTGTTATCATATTTTAAGGTATTTTCATGGAAATTGTAGATATATTCTAGCTCTTAATCCACTAGATGAAAATCATGAGGGTGGTGATAACTGTACTCCTAAAGTGTTCGTACATAACCATCATGTAGTGCAGCTAGAGGAATGTCCAGTTTTACCTCCAATTATGCCTATATTGAATAAAAACGCTCATTTTGGTGAAGGGATTCTATGATTAGTATGTTCTATGGAGGGATCTCCATGAATATTATAATTTTTTTAGAGTTCATGAGATAATTATAGTAGTATAACCCACCTAACTTTTAGAGGGAGGGTGGCCTTGGGTTCCTAAATCTTAGTTATTGTCGATCTTATATATCCTTGAGTGTCAACTAATGCCTCTAGATTTGAGGGTCAATATTGATTATTATAGGCTACATCGATCTGTAAATATTTTGTGGGATGTGATAGACTAGGCTGATCAATTTTAGTTTATGGTTTGGGATGATTTAAATTCATTATTCTACTATTACTTCATTCTAACGATGTTGAGATCAGACTGAGAGAGATATTTTATACACAGGGAGCATGTCTCTAGGTATGTAATGGAAAATTGTTATTAATTCACAGAGCACCAAAAAATGAGTCTACTTTTATCAGTGATGATTTATATAAAGTGGGAAGTTTTGAGGATGGTTTCATGTATTATAGATGGTCTCAGGTAAATATCATTTGATGAATTGTGGTTTCAGAGAGAGTGAACCATTCCTTATTTTTTGAAGGATAACATGTCTATAGTTGAGAGTATATGGAATGATCGTTCTTTACCAAGGTAGGTTAGTTTAACCATTGAAATGATGTGTTTTTCTATACTTATCAACATATAAGTGGCATCCATAGTAGTTGAGGATTTAGGTTTGTTATATTACATAAGTGTGGGTGATGGGGTCATGTAAATCGTTTTTTGGACTTAGACTCAGTGGGATACCGATCTAGGAAAAAATGGGGCATCATAAATGATTAATCCCAAACTTTTCGTCTATTACAAATGATAGGTGAACCTAACAAGCTCCTCCTTTCAATGAATAATCATTAACTCCACGTCAAGTGGGATGTTTTACAATTACCCACCATATAGGCTGAAGATGTGGATGTGGTTGAGGGTTCCAAACGTAGGATGTTATCCACTAGAAGAGTTGACCCACTCTAGGTACTCTAGTTTCATCTTATGACGATGTATTGAGCTAGATATTTGATGTAAAACATATATAATAGGTTCAAAGTTCTAGACCATCTATAATTATGGTGTTTATCATAGTAGGCTCCACATTTTTATCTATAATATTTGGTATAGGAATATCACACACTTTTATCAATGTATCTATCATAAAATTACATAATATTCAAGTATTGTACATCAATTTAATAATGAATATGGATACTACCATGGGAGTGTATTAGAATGTGTACACTATTGAAGAGAGTTCACCCTTGAGGTAGAAAATTATAGTTTCTTATGGTAACTCTTCACCCTATAGATGAAGAGATTTGAAATCATTCATAGGATAGACTAGATAATACTAAATCTTGGTTATGTCAATTTTGATTGATGATGTGTATCCCTCGAATCACCATATAAGGAATGTTATATTAATAGGGGTTAATTTTGTTTTCATGCATGTAGCGATAGAAGAAAACATTGTGGACTTTGTTGAGTAAAAAAACATTTTTCAAACATGTATATTGATGATTTTTTGAGTCATAATGACGATTTCAATCATGTATCAGATCAGTTTAGATATTTCATTCCACCTGAATTTTTAAAATTCCCCCATGAGATATAGGTTTATATTACTATCGATCTCAATCTAGTTGAAGCACTATTTTTCAATCCTACTTACATTATGGCTACTACTATGTTTTAGGTTTTAAATATGTAGTTATATGAAATACAAATTAAGGGTTCCATATGACCCAATACATATCTTTATAGATCACCTATTCTTTTAACCATGAATTTTAATCTGAAACCTAGGATTTCATGAATTAGAATAATTTCATCCCACATAAGGATTATAACATGAATCATCTACCTTGTGTTGATGGTCACTTCAACCACCTCTAATCAGTGGGGGTTTTCTCCATGATAGATATGAGTTTATGAAACCATCATCTATGATTTATAATTTTTTATATAACTTATAAAATGTTTCATGCAAGGTATGGTCCTTATTAGTTTCTTGTTCTGTCATTCAATTTGTAAAATGGGTCTTGCGTTTTGATGGTTTCCATGACTCATGTTTACCACTCATATATAGATTCAATTGTGGTGGTATTAATAGAATACACATTGTTGTATTCATGTACAGAACATGAAAATTCAAAAAATATTTATATATTTATGGATACACTAATAGACCATTAGCTATTTTTTTATTCTCACTAGATACCACTTTTAGATCAAGTAATTTCACCAATAGGTTAACTTCATCTTAATAGAAAGAGTATTTTATTGTCATAGAGAAGGTTAGAGTGGTTGTTACTTATTATAGTCAGATGAGTTTTTTGAAATATAGTGTTATTTAGAGTTTTATGTATTTTATAGGCACTTTACTAAATAATTTATATGAATTTTAATACAACATATGGCCTTGATGAAGAAATGTGACTGTTTTTTATAATCTGAATAACGAAAAGGTCCTTTAAGGAGATGAATGGGTGGATGAATTAAAAAATAATCAAAAATTTCCTAAGCATGGAATGATCAACACTGTTTATTATAATTCATCGAGCACCGAGTTAGGAGTGTTCAAAATTCTACAATATGGATAAACGGTGTACGAGTGTCACCAAAAAATTCCAGAGGAGAGGAATCAGCCAATTCATGATCCTAAGTTGTTAGTTATAGTTAGTTCCTTGATTTTTTACACATATTATGTTCATAAAGATTATTTTTGGGAGCTCAAAGCCCACAGGATCCTAAAGTACATATTTCTATTGTATTACATAAATCTCCTAAAGGGGGTAGGTTGAATACCTATAGTCCATATATTTTTAGCATTCTTATATTCCTAGGAAAATAAATTAATTGGATAATTACCTAATCCAAAATGATTAGAATCAAGTTGTTTATGACGATATTAGTGAATGGATGTTGATGTCCAAATTTTCAAATATAAAATTAGAGGTATATGATAATCCGAAAAAGGTTATCATCACATCTTTATAAGTCAAATGGTCACTTATATAGTGAGTGAAGATGAATAATCTTTATGAAAATTAGGGTTTAGTATTGAATGATTATGTTTTATGATTGGATTCTCGACATGGATGGATCATTAATATGAATGAGATATTTTGCATTCACTATCATGTGTGGGTTGCTACATACATACTTGAGGAATTGATATCAGAGTTTCATACATCTATTTGGGATGTACATCCATGGGTTACCAAGATGTATCAGGGCATATTTAACCACAAAAGGTGCCTGAAGATGAAAATATAGATACTTGGATTTTTTACTTGGTCATCCACATGTCAATGGATGAAGGCAGAATAATGATGACCAATAAGGTGTCAATAAACATTACCCATTCTATAATAGAGATGGAACTATGTCAATATGGACTATTTGATGTGATATCCAATGTCACCATGAGTTAGTTTTGTAGTATGGGTAATCATGAATTGGAAGGTGACGATGTTTCACATTTTACAGATCATGGAGACATTTTCATTGGGTGATCTTGGAAGGATCTATATATGAGAGATTATTTGACATCATAGAGCTCCATGAAATAATATAGGATATAAAGACATAGGGATATCATTACAATTCTTGATATACATTCAATAAGAACTTAGTGAATAGGTGCATCTAATCAAAATCGTTCCCTAATATACCGAAATGAAATCTGTGTATATGATTTAGATATAAGAATAAATGGTTACAACATGAATCCTTGATTTAAATTATTCTTGGAAAAAATCGCATACATATGGTTGAGTTGACTTAATATAATAGCTTTCATTAAATAATTGGGTGGCCCCTTATGAGGCCTTATATAGGCTGTTGGCATATTCACACATTTTTTGGTTATATATAGGTGATGAATCAATACAAGGACCATGTCTCGTTCTAGAGATATCCGTGAAGATACAACATATTCAGAAGTGAATAGATGTATCTTAGTCTATGAAGAATCCCAAATCCAATAATGATTCATGAACCATAGAGATCATGTTCTAGGATCAGGCCTTCTTATGAGATTTTCCAAGGATGGGGCATAAAGGTATTCTAAAATAGGGAATTTTGTTTCTTTGTTACATAGAGCCTTTCAAGATATTGGATATGTGGGGATTTTGTCCTATCAAATAGACCTTCCACAATGGAACTGGTCAATGAATGAGGTCTTCCATGTATCTCATATTTTTCATTACTATTCAAACCTATATGATATTTTAGATCGTGATAATATTAAATTAGGAACCCATGGGTTCTTTTAGGTGTATATTATAAGTATTATTTACCCTTGACCAAAGGATATATAAGGAAGGTGTGTTCCTCTTGTGTGGATGAAATTTAATCACAACTAAATACTGAATGATAGATGATATTGAGAGGTCAATATACCTTCACAGTGACCCAATATTTTCTCTGATGATGTTTTGAAACACTCAAAAGGGAATCTCATGGATTAATTGTTTTAAGGTGAATTGGTTGTATGATATTGATATTTATATTGTGTTAATAAACCTTTAGTTTTAAATTTTAATAACTTTTTTATTCATATTAATGTTTTTTGGAGTTAAGAATATCTTTGAGAGAATTTGGGGATTTTTTGGAGCGTTAATATTTGTTTCCTTTTTAAATAGTTTGAGACGCACATTTAACAAACAATTAGTAGTAACCATGTTTCTAAACAATGAAAACCATATAAATAGGGAATGGTTTTAATACCCATGTGATGGAGACCAGACGATCACAAAAAAAGACACTAACCTATTTCTAAGTAGAAAATAATTGTTAGAAAATGGTTTTTATGATTGTGAACATAACTATGGTAGGGGGTGTCAACAATGGAAAGTTTCAAGAACAAGGTTGGTGCATGGATTATCCAATTGTGCAGCCAAAACATCAGCCTCTATGAACATGGGTGAAATTTATTTTTTCCAATCCATTATTTTACACTAGGATTGTATTTTTCTTTTATTTTCATGAATTAATCCTCCACTATCATTGGTATTTCCTCGTACACCTTAGTCTAAAAATAGATTTATCTCCCTTATGTAGACTCTAATTGGACCACTGTTCATCTCATTGGGTTCCTATCAGTATGTGATTCAATAAACATCCATAATTTTGAGGTTTAATGTTCTATCATTATTGTTATATCATTGTAATATGATATTCCATATTTTTATTTTATTCATATATTTTTTTCTTAAATATTCTCATATATCTAGAGCCAACAATGAACAAGTGATCCTAAACCACCATAGGGTAGGTGATCTATTGTGTTTCCCTTAATGTCTCACTCCTACATAAATGTTAAAATTACTAATCATGTCGTAACCCCCTTGTGATGGATAATAATAATGAAATGTTTTATATTAATGTATGTAACTATGATATCAACAATATTATGATACCCTTTAACCTTATTAATGGTTCAAAACACACTATGGATCACCCATATGGGTGAGATATCTTATTCATGAGTACTTGAAAACCATTTCATATTTTGGAAAGAGCCTAGAAATGAATTTTTATTTAGTTATAATAAATTATTATTTTATATGTTACTAGGAATGTACCTTCCCCTTGGCCCCTACTTTTATAAACAAACTGATTTATTTTTTATAAATCCATATTAACCATTAAAATTTACAAATTAAGATGAATTTTTAATAAAATTTTAAGGTTAAGATAAATTTGTTAATAAATTTAGTAATATTGTTTATAAACGGTTCCAATAGGTTATATATTTTTTAATGTTAATAGTGTGCTTAAAATTATCCTTAATAGTATTCCTAAGGGAATAAGTAGAGCATTTGAAGTATTCCACTTTGATTCATTAAGCCATTTTACAAAGGAAATGTCTACCTTGGAAAATGTTCATTCTCATAATAGATAAATTCCACATCATAGTAACAATTATTCATTCATTTTATATTTGAAAATTATATTTACATGGATTTTCTCCATACATTCAACTCAACTAATTCGATCATGGGATGCTTTGGGTAATCACCTTAGTATATATTCATTCTAAGCTAAGGACATACATTGGATATAATACAAGGAATAAGTTGTTGAGATTTCACTAATGGAATCACTAGGTTATATCCCTTAGATTACACTTAGTCCTATTGGTTTTGATGAATGTTTATTCCTATTATCCTACCAAACAACCCAAGGACAATGATTACTCAAATTCACCATGGGTCCTCAGTCATTATTATTATCATATGGACAATATAATTAAATTACTGGGCCATAAATTTTCACATGTTAAATTGTTAGAGATATACGGCTTTGGTTGAAGTTGGAATGGTCGGTTTTGATTTTTATAAGGAATAAAGGCCCTATATGGTTATTATTTCAGTTAATTATTATTGTAATTATCAATTTACCAAAAAAATTATATATTTAAATTCACATGCTAGATTTCCAACACAAATATTTGGTGGTGTCCTACTATGTTTTACTCACACTTATTTTGGTTCATCAATTAGTATCTGAAAAAACAACCATATAATAGATCGGGAAAACGGAAAGGCTCGGGATAAGGGAAAGGGATAGATTTGGATTTTTGATCATAGTAATCAGATGGTGTATGGGTGTATAGGACCAAACATATTATTATAATGAATTTATAGTTTATGTGTTTTTTCAATCTATTTATTGTTGTATGATATGTATTGATATCTTCAAACTTCTAGTTTTTGTGTATTTTCATGAAATAATAATAATTTTTATATGACTTGGTGATATAGTTAATTTTTTATTAATATATATATCATTTATTAATGATTTGTTTCCTATAATTAATATAATTATTAATATTATTCTACGGATATTTTATCTTCCCATTATTCTGGTGTATTACACTCTGAATAGAGGGAATAGTCTTTGAATGGACACACCCTAGGCCCTCATAACTATTCGGTAGTTTCACAAAAAAGGATTGGTGAACATTATTCAACCTGGAAAACTGATTTATGGAATCTTTTTGTGGCCCATGGTCTAGGGAATCACATTATTCATACCAGAAAAATAGAGCTTATCACCTATAATCTTGAAAATATAAGATTTATCAATGTTTACCCTTTCTTCCAACTCACCCATGAAGAGGGATGACTTGAAGTCCATTTTTTAACAACTTTTTTTTTAATTTGGATTCATTAGTATTATATATTATAATGGATTAATGTCAAGAAAGTTTTGAACTATTCTCATAAATTTTCACTCCATTAACCTAAGAATATCTTTTACACACATGACTTTATTTTGTTATCAAAATTTCTCCCAATTCATTCAAATTGATCCCAAATTAGATTTTTATAATTTTTTTATTTATTAGCTATCATATACCTAGTTTCATTCATTAATATTTTATCCAATTTTTCATTCATAGATTTATCCCACCCATTATTTTCCAAATAGTTTTAAATATCTCTTGGTTCATCCTATGAAAATAGAGATGTGTGTGTTTTTTTAATCAATGTTATTATATTTTTATATTATTGTTCTTTATTTCAAATGATGTTTATTTTATCCACCTATCATCTCATCCTTATATAGGATGATTTTAGTTGGCCCATATCATTTTGAATCCCAAAATGTTATTCTACATACTATAGATATTTTATACACTCATTCTATTTGAAACCAATTTAGGTTGTTTGAAAAAAATAGATTCCTCCAAAAAATTACATAAACAATTTCAACAATATATATTGTACAACTTTTCTAAAAACAAAATCATTATCCATTGGGATGTTAACCTAGGGGAAATAAATCAATAACATTCTCATCAAGTATTTCTAAATTTTCATCCTAATCATTGATAACACATGGTCTTAAAAACACTATTAGGTACTTCAAACATGATGATTTTTGTAACCCATCTCATATGGGGGTATATATAAATTTTTCCTATTTACGAATTATACATCACAATGATTTGTTTTTCAATTGTCTTCTGTATAAAAATTCAATGTTTTTACATAATCTTAAATTATATTGGGACCCATATTTACTACGATACTACTCAATCGGTGAGTAACCTCATTTTTGTGCATTATATGGATAGAATTGATAATGAATAATATCATGAATGTAATTAATTTCATTAATTAATAAATGTATATATTCATGGATTATTTATATATGGATCTTCTTTACTGAGAAACCACACTCATCATTTCTTCAAAAAATTATAAAAATTATTATAGACACTAATTTGTATTCAATAAACATAATATGTGTAATTATAGTAAATTCATCTATGAGGGAAATATAAAGAAATCTCCCTTTATTTTAATTCCTAAAATGTAGTTTGGATGACATAATGATGATTCCAAAATAAAGAGTTGGAAATTTCAAAATTGCTATATTTTTATTCCAATTTTACTCTGTATCCCATTATAATTTCCTAAAATGTACAAGGAATGATTCTGTCTTTTTATATATCTCTCCTTTGGTTAGTGTGAATGATGATATGGAATTGGAATTCTCCAAAAACAAAAACTGTGAAATTTTTATGATGATTACCTACAAAATAATATTTATTTCTATTATATATGGTCATGATTATCCCATCCACTCACTATATTTTCTTGTTATCAAATAATGTACAAGAAATGTGATTACCATGAACCTATTATCCAAGAACCAACTATACACCATTAATGTATGATATAGTGTTTTTGTCAGATCAAAATAGTAAAAAAGATTTTGTAGGAATTTAGGAAGTTTATTAAAAATACAACACTAGTGTTATTTCTAGAAAACTTTTATTATCCTCTTCCACAATCAAAAAATAAAATTGGATTACACATCTAAAAAAATATTTATTTTTTTATCACCTATCATAATTTTTATATGACAAAATTCATTAGGCTCGATTTAACAATAAATTTAGCATATATATTTTTAGTAGTATCCCATGTCAGTAAAATGTCTCTTACTCTTGTTCTTTTCCATTAGTTCATAGGAATTTAACTAGATATCACATTAATTATTAAATACCTAGGCTCTATAATAAATTTTGTATTAGATCTCTGACTAGAACCCATGAATTATTTTTCTGAAATGATAATGTCTACCATTTTATATTTATTATTCTCTATCAAATAACACATTCTTGAATCCATGTGAATATAAACTCTACATTTCAAAGTATGAAAATTATCTTGAAGGATCAAGTTCACCACATAGATGTGATATTCGAATTGTTTTCATTATATTTTATTTCTCAGTTATTTATTATAAAAAACAGGCATGTGAAACTATACGAGGGGATGATGTGTACTTTATTTGATTTTAGTGGTTCATTTTATAGATTGATGGTTTCAACATGTTCCACCAATATTACCACATGAATAATGTGTAATATCCCCATGATATTTTTTTATTTGATTTATTTTCTTTGGTAGCCTCATTAGTTTTAATACATTAATAATTAAAATAATACATTCTGGACGTTCATAGCATCTCATGATTTTACATAAGTAAAATTTCCAAGAAGGAATGGTATTATACAATGATATAAAAAAATATTATGAGATTTATGTTTCATATAATAATAAAAAATTTCTATAGTATAAAATATATTAGTATTTTTGAAATTCAAAATGATAATAAAAAAATTCTTCTTTACAACTCAAAGATTATATTATCTCAAAAATCCTATGAACGTAAGAAATATAATACACAATACCTCATTTTGATGACTTCTATAAGACTAAATAGTAGTATTATGGTGAATTAAAATAAATTTTTATGAGATAATTATAATGTGATACAATGGGACAAAAATTTATTTGATCAACTCCACAATGTTTATTGTACACAAAGAAAAAGTCCTACATTTTCAATGTTATATTAAAAAATTAAACATGTTTTTTCATTAACTAAAAATAAATCCAAACAAACTCATATCCTTCTAATGAAATTTAAAACATCTTAAAAACATTAAAACATAATCCAATGGTACATTATCATATATATATATTGAAAATATATTAATTAATATATTTTGTATTATTTCCCAAAATGAATTCATATCATCTCCATTAAATTCAATTCAGTGACACCCCGTTTTTATATAGAACTCAAATACATACATTAAATTTTATCGATAGAATATTATAGTTATCCAAGACTTTTACAGACATATTTACAAGATTTAATTCATAAATAATCCAAAAATTACAATATAATGATCATAAAGACTAATTTCATGGAATACTAGGTACATAAGAATGAAAACATGGGACTAAATAAAACAATTTATTCATTTATCATAAATTATCATCTTGTAACATTAATTGAGACCATAAATATACATTGGATAACTAGGGGGTAACATGAATAAAGGGATTATCTAAATGCCCAATTAAAGACTAAACAAAACAATAAATCTTAGCACTTGAATTAGAAGGAATAACATAGTAATATAACAAGTCATTGAAGATGATTACACATAAGGAATGATAACATATATAACATGGGATCATATAATCATGGAGTAGTAGTAATGTGTAAGAAACACAGAACATGGTATTATCAGGATTCGAGGCTCATTGAACATAGAGGAGCACGAGAAAACAATAACCACCAAGACTGTTGCGTATAATTTCTCGTGAGACTAAACATTCTATATAAGGGTTACCAATGGACAAAATTGGGTACCATAATAATTTCTCAATGCATAATAAAAATTTCTATGATAAAAGATTCTATGTTAGAATAGAATTAAATAATAAATGGATCTTATAGTAGTGGAAAAATGTTTAACACATCTTCATTTTTCATGTCAGTTCTATATAACTGATGTGAAAATCGTTAATGATCGATATATCAGTTCAGTTATTTTATAATCGATGTGATATATCGATCAGGATCCATATTTTACATCGGTTATTTTATAACAGACCTAATATATATATAGATTAGCGTTTTTATGATGGTTATTGTATAACTGACATGAAAATCGAATCTGGCGTGCTTTATCATGTTGGTTATAAAATAACCAATGTGATAATGGAAGGCTTGGAACTTTATCACATCGGTTATTTTATAAACTATTTGATAAAAGAATGCTTTGTGCTTTACCACGTCGGTTATAAAAAAACTGACTTGATAAAGCCAATCACACAATTTATTAGGTCGGTTAAAAAATAACCGAGGTGATAAATAGTTTTCTATGTCATTTATTAAATAACCGACGCAATATAAATTAAAAAAATAATTTATCATGGCTTTTATTAAATAACCGACGTAATAAATATTTTAAATGATTGATCACACCCCGTATTCAGTCATTCTATTTTCTTCGATCGTGCGACCTGTGACTCGTCTCTCTCGATTGGAAAACCTAGAATTGATTTGTCGAAGTTGTGACCTAAATCATTGTTTTTACAAAATCATTCTTCATATTTATTATTATTAGATCTATCAGGTCTACCCACAACTCTCAAGTAAGCCTCACATGACTCCGTTTTAGTTTATTCGGTTATGCCCTAAACTAATTTTTTGAGATGCTATTTTTGATTGTTCTTGTTATCATGGTTAGTTTCATAGTGTTCATCTATAAAATGCTAAATTAGTTTCTGTTAAAATAAACTTATGGAATTGATATCATAAAATTTTATGATGTATTTGTGTTATATCGTTTGTGTGAGTGCATACATGGGGTTTTAATGGGGGTGGGGGGTTGTGCAAGTTGGTGGGGGTGTCCAGGGGGGTGGGTGGGCTGTCCAGTTGGGTGGGGGTGTCCAGGGGGTTTCAAAGGGTGTGGGGGTGGTGTCCAGGGGGGAGGGGGCTTTCCAAGGGGGATTATGGGTGACCAAGGGGGTGCGAGGGATGTCAAAGGAGGTTCGGGTGGTGTCCCGGTGGGTGCAGGGGGATGTCCAAGGGGGTGGGGGTTGTCCAGAGGGTTTTGGGTGGGGGAAGTCTAGGGGTAGGGGCTGTCCAAACGGGTGGGTGGGCTGCCCAAGTGGGTGGGGGCCTATCTAGAGTGTTTGGGGGGTTGTCCGGGGGCTGTCTAGAGGGTTGGGGTGTCCAGGTATGTCCAAGGGGGTAGGTGGTGGGGATGGTGTACAGGATGGTTGGGGTTGTCCAAGGGGGTGGGGGGGTTTTATAGAGGGGTTGGGGCTGTCAAAGGGGTGGGGGATGTCTAGAGGGGTGCGGGATTCAAAGGGGGTGGTGGTGTCCAGGGGGTGTCCAAGGGGGTGGGGGTGGTGTCCAGAGGGTTCAAGGGACTATCTAGAGGGTTGGGGTGTCACGGGTGACCATGTTGGGGGGGGGTCAAAGGGGGTGGGGGTTGTCCCATGGGGTGGGTGGGTTTGGGGGGTTGTCCAAGGGGGTGGGGGCCTATCCATAGTGTTTGGGGAGTTGTCCGGGGGGATTTCCAGAGGGTTGGGGGTGTCCATGGGGTGTCCAATGGGTTAGGAGGAGTGGGGTGGTGTCTTGTATGGGTGGGGTTTTCCAAGGTGGTGGGGGTTGTCTAGAGGTGTGGGGGCTGTCCAGAGGGTGGGGGGATATTCAGAGGGGTGGGGGTTGTCCAAGGGGGTGGTGGTGTCTAGGTGGTGTCCAAGGGGTAGGGGGTGGTGTCCAGGGGGTGGGGGATTTCCAAGGGGGTGGTGGTTTCCAGGGGGTGTCCAAGGGTGTGGGGGTGGTTTCCAAGGGGGTAGAATATAAGTTTCAGTTACGATTGACTATTGCATCGTGGTTTGTGAGATTGTGAAATGATGACTGTATTGTTTCATGGATAATAGGCTATAATTTATTATTGTTGTTTAAGGGGGTGGGGGTGGTGTCCAAGTTTGTGGGGGTGGTTTCCAAGGGGGACGGTATAGTCTATGTTTGAATTTTCAACTGTGATGTTTTAGGGATTCAAGCATTGTGAAAAGATGAGGGGTGTTTCAATATGATTCTATTTCATTATATATATTTTGATCATTCATTGAATATGAGATAATTATGGGTTATGGGGAGACAATGTCAGGGTTTTCAAAGATGTGCAATTATCCTGACCCCATTATGCCTTGATGATAGGCTTTACACTGTGATTTTCTCTATCTAAGTTTTTATTTTAAATTTTAATTTGATTATCCAGTTTACTCCATTTTCTCCATTTTTCTATTATCCATTAGAGGTCCCACATTTTTCTTGGATTCCATGGAATTTTCCTAAATAAGATACTTATTCCATGTTAATATTCCTTTGTTTTTTGTTTCATTTTTTTCTTCCTCATCTACATTCTCTTCTCCATCATTCCTTATTTTATTAGGGATGTTTGGTCATTTTTAAATTGATGGATTAATAGTAATCGATGTGTTCTAGGGTAATTAGGAGGGGTGGGGTGTCCAAGGGGGTGGGGGTGTCCAGGGGTGTGTCCAAGGGTGTAGGGGGGTATGGGAGGTATCTAGGAGGTGTGGGGGGTGTCCACGGGGGTGGGGGTGTCTAGAGGGGTGGGGGGTGTCCAGGTGGTGGGGGATGTCTAGAGGGGTGTTGGGCTGTCCAAGGGGGTGCTAGTGTCCAGGGGGTGTCCAAGCGGTGGGGGAGGTGTCCAGAGGGTGGGGGGATGTCCATGATGGTGGTGGTGTCTAGGGGGTGTCCAAGGGGTTGGGGGTGGTGTCCAATGGTGAGGGGGTGGTGTCCAAGGGGTGGGGGTGTTGTCCAAGGGGGCAGGGGTGTCCATGGGGTGGGGGTGGGGGTGATGTCCAGGGGGTGGTGGTTGTGTCCAGGGGGTGGGGGTTGTCCAGAGGGGTGTGGGGCTGTCCAGTGGTTTCAAATCGTGAGGATCTGTGTAATTTTCAGTAGTGAATGTATACATATTTTAATATTTATACTTTATATTTCTTTTTTACAGAAGGGTGAATTTTCTATCCAGTTGCAGCCTAATGTATTCTTTGTGAACCTTAAGAAGAAAGGATCCTAGAATAATTTAAAACTGTTATATCTAACTATATTTTCTTTTTGAAATCATATTGAAGCATATTTTTTAAAATACGCATTGATTTTTTTTATATTTCAAAATTGTTTTACCTTCAAATTATGATATCTTCATATAAACATATATTTGTATTATATTAAAAAGATGTATAATTTTGATATTTGTTATATGTAATAATGAGTCGAAGTTGGAATATAGAACATTGAACGAGAAATGAATATGAGGATGGTGTTGATTCATTTTTGTAAATTTCGAAAAGAAATGTTCCATGTAGTGGCAATTTTTTGTCCATACCTGAAATGTTTGAATATGAAGAAGTTGAAAATTAGAGATATAAAAGATCATATGATTTGACATGGTTTTAATCTGAGTAACAACCCTTGGATTTGGCATGGTGAAACTGGACAGAATATCACAGATGATGATGATTCGCAAGAGGGTGACTCTGATGGAATTGAAGAAATGATTCGCGATATTGCAGTAGAACAAGTTGAGATAGAACATATAGTTGCGCTTCTATATGGTGATGCTGAAAAAATATTATATCCTAGTTGTAAAAGTTTTTATTGTTTTGTTGTTAGTGTTAAGATTGATTAACCTGAAGGTGAAACATGTATGGAGTGACAGAAGTTTTATAGAGCTGCTACAATTGATGAATGACATTCTTCCAAAAGATAACGCTCTTCCAGATTCACATTATAAGGCCATGAAAATATTATCTCCGATGGGATTAGGATACAAAAAAATACATGCATGTATGAATGACTGTATGATATATAGGAATGCATATGAATTTCTGTTAGAGTGTCCTAAATGTGGGACATCACAGTATACTTTTAAATAAAAATCATAGGATGGTGTAGAGATTACAAAGATCCCATCAATGGTATTTTGGTATCTTCTGATAATTCATCGTTTCAAATATTTATTTTCTATTTCACATGATGAAAAAAGGTTAAGATGGAAACTTGATGAGAAGTTATATAATGGAAAAAATACGTCATCCAGGTAATTGTCCATAATTGAAGATAATTGATGAGAAGTATCCTACATTTGGAAATGAAATTAGAAATATTAGACTAGAGTTGTGCACAGATGGAATGAATTCATACCAAAACCTCAGTAGCACACATAGTTCTTGGCCTGTTTTATTGGTAATTTACAGCCTCTCTTATGATGTTTGTATGAAGCACAAAGATTTCATGTTGAGTATAATGATCTCTAGTCCAAAGTAACCCAACAATGATATTGATGTTTTTTCAACATTGATTGATGATTTGAATCTTTTATGGGAAGATGGTATTAGGGTGTTTTATTCTTATAAAATGTAATATTTTAAACTGAATGCAGTTCTTTTGATCATTATAAATTACATCCCAGGATATGGAAATTTTTCCGGATATAATGTTAAAGGGCATAAAGCATGTCCAATTTGTGAACAATAGACTTCATATTGTCAATTGCATCATGGGAGGAAAAAAGTGTACATGGGTCGTATAATGTTTATGCCTATGGATCACCCTTATTGAATACTAAAAAAGGAAATCAATGGCTCTATTGAATTTGATGTTCCTCTAAAACCTTTATCCCCTTATTTTTATTCTGAGAGGGTGGAAAACCTTGATTTGACATTGTTAATGACACAAAAATCTGGTAATGATATACTTATTTGGAAGAATAGGTCAATATACATTGAGCTAACATATTGGAGATATCATAATGTTAAAAATAATATTGATGTCATGCATGTGGAGAAGAATATCTGTGATAGTTTGATTGTAACATTGTTAGATATTAAAGAAAGGATAATAGATGGGTTGAATACAATATAATACTTATTATCAATGGTAATACGTTTGGAGTTAGCTCCCAATCCTAATGGAAGACAAACATTTCTTCCCCTAGCTTGTCATACATTATCGAAGAGTGAGAAAATATTCTTATGTCAGTGTCTTCATGATATCAAAGTTCCTCATCGTTATTCATCAAATATAAAAACATTTGTCTCATTGATGGATTTGAAGTAGATAGGTATGAAATCTCATGATTTTCACACCATGATGCAACAAATTCTACCAGTTTCATAGCGTGGAATATTTCCAATCCATGTTGGAAAGACTATTATGAAGTTGTGTGATTTTTTCAATTAAATTTGTAATATGGTGATTTTTGTGAATGCATTGAACATTTTGTAAAAGGAAGAAATTTATATTAATTGTCAATTAGAAATGTATGTTTCTCCAATTGTTTTGATATAATATTTCATTTAATGATTCATCTGGTTCGAGAAATAATGCTTTGTGGACCTGTATATCTTTTTTTGATGTATCCTTTTGAAAGGTAAAATAAAATATTGAAGGGGTATGTTAAGAATCCATATGGAACTAAATCCTCTATTATTTAAAGGTATATTTATGAGGAGGTTGCAAACTTTTGTACGAGCTACATGGTTGTGGCGCAACACATAGGATTGACTTTATCTCTCCATGAACGAGTTAATAATGGGGGTAAGGGGATTCATGGATTGAATGTCAAATCGTTGTCAGCTGAACAGATGAAGAAGATAGAATCATACATCCGGAATAACATAGTTTATGATCAACTGTATATCAAATTTCATATTAATGAGTTGAAATAATGTCATTTAATGTAGAAAGAAATGTGGATTTTGAATGAGCACAACAAACCATTTTTTCATGGTTTAAAAAGAACATTCTTGGTAGATAAGATGCATCAGAGACATTAAAATGGGTAGTGTGTGGTCCATGTCTAGATGTGATAACATGGTCCAGATATGACATTAATTGCAATACATTTTATATGAAAGATCAGGACAAAAAAAGTACAGTTCAGAATAGTGGTGTATTGGTGGTTGCAGAAGCAATGCATTTTTCAAGTGCTAAGGACAAAAACCAAATTTCTGCCTCAGGTGCATATTATGGAGTGATTGAAGACATATTGGAGGTTAATTGCATTAAAATTAATGTTCAAGTTTTTAAATGTAAATGTTTTATCGGTAACAATAGTTTCATACATGATGAATTTTGAATGATAGTTATTAATCTGAATAGATTGGAAGAAAGCGTTGATTCTTCTATAATGGAAACACATGAAAAAAAAATTCATATGTAGTTGATCAATCAGATATGCAGTGGGCTGCTGTTTTACAAGGGAAAAACAATATGTTGGGGAGGTTGAACTTGATGAAGATGCTGATTTATGTGATATACCTATTTCTAAGGAAAGATAAACATAACATAATGATGAGCATGTTGAAGACATGGTATTTTCCATAAGGAACGATCAAGACGAAGGAATTTGGGAAAACAATCCATTTTTACATTCCTAAAAGTATAGGTAACATATTTTTATTTCATGTTTTCAATTATTAATTTCAAAAAATGTTAGATATTGTATGTTTTTTCTTTATTAAAACTTATATTAAAACAAAATAAGTATAAGTTCTTGTTTGTTTTAATTTTGTTAGGTTTCCTTTATCATTTTTACAATTACATAAATTATATATATATAATTTTTGTTCAGTGACAATTACTTTACCATGTTTACCATTTTTACCATGTTTACCATCTTTACCATCTTTACCATTGTTTAAGATGCTTACCATATTAACCATGTTTAGTATTATGTAACTTAGTATAATTTTCTATTTTCATATTACATTAGTATTGTAATATTTGAATTTTTATATTTTTGAACTAATGTTAGTTTTTCTTATTTGAAGGATAATAAAAGATCAATTTGTTGATCAACCACCTAATACTGGTGATGAGCATATTGTTCAAATATTTGGGGAGGAACATTAACATACTCCTCTTGATGTTCCCCAATATTCCTCAAGTTCTCCCATTACGACAAAGATTTCAATAGTTGGTAAAAGTGGGTGCACACATTTACCATTATTATCAGTTGCCTGTACGTTGGAACAGAGTATACTTGTTGATTTTGATGAGGATGATATTCCTAGAGGTCCAAATGAAAAATATTTTAGGAGTTTTGTTTCAGCTCAGGGTAAGAGAAAAGTGGGAATTTTTTATGATGACTAGATAAGTGTGGACAAATTGATAATCTCTCAGTTGTGGGAGATAGTTTTGGTAAGATCTTATTCTATTGTTTGTCAATTCTTTAATTGTTTCTAGTATATATAATATGTTTAAGCTATTCTTTATCAGATGACATTTGATATTCCTGACACTGGAGGAGTGAGGAAGAAATGCTTATCGATGGATGCCAGGAGATGGAGGGATTTTAAATCAACCCTCACATCTGATTTCAATTTTTTTCATATGTGTCAGGACAATCCTTGTCGTATATATCCTATCATAGATGAAGACACATGGAGAAAGTTTGTTGAAAGTATAAGATAAGATTCATTTTTGGTATGGGAAATGTAATCTTTTATAAGAATTCATTTATAAATGATCTTATTAATGTTTTGTTAATTATTTCTTATTCTTAATTTACAGAAAACAAGGAAATATCATTAGGAGATCGAAGCTAAAATTGTATGCCCTCATAGTTTATCTTGGGTAGGGTATACATTATTGGAAGAACAAATTATAGTGGAAAAATTACAAAAACTAAGAGCTGAGTCTTCATGCTCGGGAGAGGGTGCCCCTCCATCCCGTCCATCTAGACATGAAAAATGGAAGATATCTCTAATGGGAAAAAAAGGCAATATCATTCAGAAGATTCTGGAATCGTAGTTGAGAGGATTCTAAGATATCTATTTTATTTATTTACGTTAAATATTTTATTATTATAATTTCAATCATTATAGAAATGTTCAATAATTTAATACAGGATTATCTTGAGGATTAGAGCTCATAGGGGGTATTTATAGTTTTTGGGAGGCAGGATATTTTATTTCCATCATTGGGAAAGCCCAAACATCCTGGTCGGGAACAAGGATATTCAGAAGGAGTATCTGTAAGAAAAGTGTTGCCACATTATTCAAAATCATACATTGTGGGTGTTTATAAAAAAAATAGATTTAGTGGAGGCTGATGTTCATAATAATAATGCGATGATGGAGGAAAATAATAGAGAATCAGTACAGTCTATGTTTTCATACATGCAATGAGAATTTCAAAATACAACTCCCACTCCTCCACCTCCCCCTACAGACCCAATTATTTATCCTCCACATCCTACAGTAGCTCCCACTCCCTGAACTCAGCATGTGGACCCCATTATTTATCATCCACATTTTCTAGTAGTTCCCACTCCCCCACCTTAGCTTGTAGACCCCATTTTTTATCCTACTCCTCCGCCGAAGCTTCCTACTTATTACAATTTGTATGTTGATGATCCTCAACATCATATAGTTTCAAATGGGTTGGATTATTATATAGGAGATACAGTTCATCATCAATAATTAGAGGTAGAGAGTCATAGGGTCACTGTAAAGGATATTATAGATAGATCAGCTCGAGTACCATTACCTACAGATGAGGTGACGACAGTAGTACATAATATCAGAGATTTTTTAATTTGGCCGTCCATACTTCTTCAACTCATTACCATAGAGGTATGTATGTTATTTCTTCTATTTTATTTTATTTTATTAAAGCTGTATTATCATTTGAAAACTAATATATTTTTCTATTTATTTTTACAGGAATACATTAAAGGTAAATAAATTCTGTATATCCAACAACAAAGACAAATGGCTATGACATTAGATACAGATTCTAGTAATTATGATAGATTTTAAAGATATTCAAATTTGATGGCGGATCATTATGAATTTCCAACGAAAGCTCATGTTTTTGTACATGCAATAACTGTGTGGATTGTGATAACTGATATCATGCAGCTTGTTACTAGCAATAAGTTGGTCATCAACGTGGTTAAAATTTTTCAATGTATGTCATAACACCTTTTCCATGATTTATTTTTATTAAAAATGTATAATTATGTCTATTTTTTATTAGGTATCTTTATAAAATTTGTGAGATTAATGAGAGGATAAATGTATATGGATTCATGGACATGCATTTGATTTCCTCTAAAGAATGTACTTTGGATGAGGAACAAATAATGCTTTATATTACTGAAAGACTTGAACATAATATAGTCACACAATGTTAGATAATTCCTTTTTTGTGAGAAGTATGAAACACATCTCTCTCAAATAGATCATTATCTATTAACATAAAAACACAGTAACCTTAAATATTATTTTATCAGCGATCATTGGATGTTAGTGGTTTTTTTCCCAAGGGAGAAAACACTTTATTGGAATGATATGTCCATGGTGGTGTGTGGGAAATTTTAAAGAAAATGTTGGAAAAGTACATGTAAATTTCTCAACAGTTTTATATATTATAATGATTTTTAAATTGATCCCATTTGTATTAATTTTCAATAGGGGATGGTTCTACTTTCGAAAAAACCCATAGAAAAGGAGTGCGAAGATCAAATATGTAAATGTAATGGAAAATATCCATTTAAAATTTGTGCCTTTTTATTTATTACATATAAATAATATATTGAATTTACACTCATTCAAAAAAAATTGTGATGAAAAACTAGGATTCATCGAATACGGATATTATATGATAAGATTTATGTCTGAAATAATAACAACTGGGATAGTTGTGAAAATTGACTTGGTAATATTTCCTTTTAAACATAGCCATAATATTTCATTTTATTTATTCATTATGCATGTTAACTACTATGCTTTTAATTTGTAGCTATTTGATGGCCCTCAACCCCATAGGGCTCAAGAAGTCAAACACTTACAAGTAGAATAGTCAAATTATATTACATGTTTTATTTAATTTTAGTTGTTTATAGTGAAAAATGTAATTTTGAATATTTTCATTGTAATTGTGTATTTAGTAGCTGTTTAGGTAGGATTTAGTTTTTTTAAGTTGACATTGTATGTTTTGAATGTTATATATGGGAATGTTTAATTTTTCCTAACCTTTTATTTTGGTCGACTTATGATGGTTTTTCTAGTATAGATTCTGGTCTAGGGGAAGGGTTCCATGGGATTGGGGGGGTGTTCAGTGGGGTGGTGGTATCCAGTGGTGTGGGAGTGATGTCTGGTGGGTGGGGGTGTCTTGGTTGTCCATGTGGGGGGCAGTCTAAGGGGGTGGGAGCGATTCCAGGAGGGTGGAATGGCTATCCTGGGGAGTGGGGGATGTCCAGGGAGAGTCCAGTGGTGTGGGGTGTCATGTGGGGTGAGGGTGGTTTCCAGGGGTGTGGGAGGGTTGTAAAATGGGGGTTCCAGGGAGTCCATGGATATGGGGTGGAGTTTATGGGATGGGAGAGGAGGCGCCACCTTCTCTCGGGGGGGGGGGGGGCTTAACGATGATGGAAGGTTCTCATCACTCCCACATGTGAAGCTTGAGCTCTCAAAATGGTTCACCAATAATTTTCTTCCCCTATAAACATCATTCATTCTATCACATTGATGCCAGTTTAACCAAGGGAAACACAATCTTGTGTGATGGTGTTTTCACCAGGTCATACTGGCATGAATGTGATATAATGAATGATATTTACCAGGGAAGAAATACTTGGAGAAAGATTTTGAGAGCTCAAGATTTTCATGTGGGAGTGATGAGTACCTTCCAGCGCAGTTCAACACCCCAAGGGATGGCGGAACCTCCTCTCCCAACACTAGAAATCCAGGGGATGTCTAGGGGTGGGGGCAGTCCAAGGGTGTGGGGGTGTCCAGGGGTGTGGTGGGGGCTGTCCAGTGGGGGGAGGTTCTAGTCTGGTTTTGGTCGGGTTTTGCTATGTTTTTGGTCTGGGGGTGTCCAGTGAGGTGGGGGTGTCTAGGGGTGTGGTGGGGGCTGTCTAGTGGGGTGGGAGGGTATCTAGGAGGGTGGTAGTGATGTTTTAGTCTAGTGGGGGGATGTTTCGGGGGGTGTCCAGGGGTGTGGGAGCAGTCCTGGGGTGTGGACAGTCTAGGGGTGTGGGGGGTGTCCAGGGTGGTGGGGGCTGTCCAGGGGTGTGGGGGCTATCCATGGGGAGGGTGGTTGTCCAGGGGTGTGGTGGATGTCCAGGGGTGGGGCATTCCAAGTGTGTGGGGGGTGTCTCAGGTGTGGTGGGGGCTGTCCAGTGTGTGGGAGGTGTGGGGGGGGGGGGGGTTCTGGTCTATTTTGGTTTGTTTTAGGTAACTTTTTGGTCTTTTTCAGGGGTGTGCGAGGGTTGTCCAGGGGTGTGGGAGTCATGTCCAGGGGGTGGGGGTGAACAAGAGGGTGGGGGTTGTCCAGGTATGTGGGGGGTTGCCTAGGGGTGGGGGAAATCAAAGGGTGTGGGGGCTGTCCCGGAGGGTGGGGGGTTGTCTTCGGTTGTGGGGGCTATCTAGGGGGTGGGGGTAGTCCCGGGGTGTGGGGGTGTCTTGGAGGGTGGGTGTTGTCCTGGGGTGTTAGGGGGAAATCTAGGGGTGGGGGCAGTCCAGGGGTGTGGGGGTGTCCAGGGGTGTGGTGGGGGCTGTCCACTGGGGGGTTTCTGGTCTGATTTTGGTAACTTTTTTTCTGTTTTAGGTGCGTGGGTGGGTTGTACCAGGGTGTGTGAGTGTTTTACAATGGCTGCGGTTATACAGGAGGGTGGGGGGTTTCGAGGTGTGTGGGGGTTGTCCAGTGGGTGGTGGGGTAGTCCAGGGGTGTGGGGGGTGTTAAGGGGTGTGGTGGGGGCTTTCCATTGGGATGGGGGTTATGGTCTGATTTTGGTAAATTTTTCGACTCATTCAGGGTTATGGGAGGGTTGTCCAGGGGATGTGGGGTAGTCCATGGGTGTGGGGGTGACCAGGAGGGTGGGGGTTGTACAGGGGTGTGGGGGGTGCTGTCCAGGGGGTGGGAGTTGTCCAGGGGTGTGGGGGGTGTCCAGGAGTGTATTGGGGGCTGTCTAGTGGGGTGGGGGGGGGGGGGGTTCTGGTCTGTTTCGGTATGTTTTTGTTAACCTTTTGAAATGTTTTAGGTAATTTTTCATGGCATATCAGTGGTTCAGTTTTATTTAAATTTTTTTTACGTAGGTTATTTAATAATCGTCATAAAAAATGAATTGGTATTAGTTTTAACGTCAGTTATTTGGAAACCGACGTAATAACATGATGGGAAATGGATTTTATGTTGGTTATTTCATAACCATCGTAATAAATTAAAATGGAATGTTTTTCAGTCGATTATTTTATAAATGACGTCATAGATATGTTTTTACGTCAGTTATTATATAACTGACCTTGGAAACCTCTTGGTAGACAGGTTTA
Organism: Viscum album; assembly: GCA_963277665.1. Lineage (NCBI taxonomy): Eukaryota > Viridiplantae > Streptophyta > Magnoliopsida > Santalales > Viscaceae > Viscum > Viscum album. The sequence continues at coordinate 856,791,410 of OY728152.1, read as the reverse complement.
TCATGTTGGTTATAAATATAACTGACGTGAGACATGCATCATAGGAGTGCTTTATGACGTCAGTCATTATATAACTGTTGTGAAAGGGAATTTACCACGGCAGTTATTAAATAACCGATGTAATAATCCATGACTCTGAAGCGTTTCCATGTCGGGTTTTTATCATCCAATGTGAAAAATGCTTCAGATTTGTGTTTTTTTACATCGGTTGTAAAATAACCAACGTCAAAAACTATTTTTATAACGTCTCATGTAATAATGTCGGCCAAAAGCTGACGTTAAATATAAATAATAACCACCATAAAAACATTATCTGTACTACTTTTAATAATGTAAAGTAGTCATATATCATGATTAGTGACGTAAAAATTAATTAATAATAAGTAAAAATAGTATTTGATAAATATTATAATTTAAACATTTTAGTGTGGTTTATAGAAAATATTAATGATCATTTAACAAATGAAGGGAATAATTTTTTATATAAAATATTCATTAAACCAAGAATGTTTTCATAATTAAATTAGATATTATATAAATAAATTGTTGATTATATATATTATAGAGTGAACATTAAATTGAGAAATAATTTTGGATGTAACATTAAATCGAGATTGCTTATCAGGATAAATTGAGTATGGATCATCTTAAAAACATGTATATCCCCCAAAAAATATGGATGAATGGATATTTATACATGAGTATGGTAAATATGAAAATAGTTTATATGATATGAATATAAATTAAAGAGAATTTCATTTGTGTAATAAGAGAGAATTAATAACCTGAAGGAATAATTGAGGTTAATTTAGAATCTGTTACCATATGTCTGAAATGATTCTGCATGTGATCATAATGTCATAAATAATAAAATCAGTTTCATTATTTAATAATTAAAAACTCATTTATACAAGTATTTTATTTATTATAACTTTATTATGTTCAATTATGGCTCTTTTTAAGGGTTAAGAGATTCAATTACATCATTTGGGAGTATTGATTTCCCTGGTTTCCGTGATCAACTTATTTGTTTATGTGTGTTGAAGTTCATATAGAATGAGTATTATTGTCTACAACTTAACATATATGTTTTTAAGGAACTTATATAATTTTGAAATACCATTTCATCCAGAATTTATGATGACTCATTATATAAATCATTAATTATAATTTTTTATTTTAATTATAATTTTTTATTTTAATTATGATTTTTTATCTAAAAAATACTCATTTCTTTGTAAATTAATATCATCTATAAAAAATGAATCAATAAAATTACATAAGATAAAAAATATATAATATTATTCAAACCTAAAATTTTTTTCATGAGAAAACATGATGACAATATAGAAATTTGAATGAATTTCATCCATTACAGTGTTAAATAGGCACCTCACGGACGATGTTTTCATTCATAAGGAAAAAGAAACAGAAAAATAGATTTTGTGAAGAATTATTCAATAAACATGATAAGATTCATGTATATTTAAGATTCTGTAATTTTCATGAAATTTGTATGAAGGGAGGTGACAAGAGAAAAAAGAAAATAAAGGAACATGAAATGAAATTGCATTCATGATGAAGAGGGTTTTACCTATTGTTTTCTTCTTCTTGAGAACCAAATTAGTGGATTAGTTCTGTCATTTTGTTAAGTAGAATAAGCTATTAGACATGGGGGAGAGGTTAGTGAAACGTATTGGGTATTATTTCCAAAACTCTCCTATGTGGTGAGGTATGAGAAGAATAGATGATGAGGGGTGGAATTTATAGTGGAGGAGGGGTGTTTTGTTAATAGTTTATTCATTATTTTATTATTTTTCTCAATAAAATCAATAATTTTGTCTCTTGATACTAAATATAGTAACATAAGAATGTGAGTTTGATATAATTGGATTTCATCATCACTACATCACTTATGAATCCATAATTTAACTATTTATCATTTATCATAAATTATATTATTTTACTATTCAACCAAAATTCATGTATTTTTTTAAAAATATGTAAAAATTCATCCTAAATATTTTTCATCATGTACAATTAAAAAATGAACTCTATTTTATGACAATAATTTTCTCAATATGTGAAATGGAATTTTCAATTGAAATCATCAGTTTGTTAGATAATAAATAAATTTAAACTAAAACTACTTTTCAAAAATAGTTAAAACATAAGTAAGGCCTCATTGAATTATAATATAATATTAACATTTAAAAGTATAAATTTATGAATATATTTTATTAAAATATATTTTCTTTTAAATTTTTAAATTAATAATAAAAGTAATTAATTATTTATGACCTATAAAAATACCAACACCTAATTAATAACTTCTAAACTATATATTTACTTATACTATGATATAACTAAATAATATTTTAACTTATAATAAGGATAAATATTATTTATACATTAATTTTTGAGATTACTATTATATTGGATGGTTTACTGTTCATAATGGTCACATTACTATTCCAAAGTTTATGTAACTAATCCATTGGTATATGTTCCTTACCTTCTAGAAATGAATTTTAATCAAATAATTTTTCATTTATAATGTTATTATTACATTAAAAATGTTATTTTATGTGATTATAATATATAAAATGAATTTTATAAGGGAATTTCTATTGATAGAATTTATCATTGTTATAATTTTCTAACCAACATTAAATATCATAGACATGAAGATAAATTCAAAGAATAATCACATTATTGTTATTATTTATTCCTAGTGAAACGTAATTAAAATAAAAAATTATAATATTCATAAGGAATGATTTTATTAAATTACATTCATAATATTTTCATTCTGAAATACAATCAACTATGTTCTCTACATCATCGTATAGTTATTTTCAATAAAGCTTCTTGAACCATTTATACATATGAAATTATATATAGAATAATATTCAAAATTTATTTTGAATTTCAAAATAATAATATTGGAAGTTATAATCCAATATTTCCTTTAATGTAAACAAAAAATCATCAAATAAAATCATCAATCATATTAACTATCTTGGGAACTCCAATATTTTGGTCAATGGGGTTGTGAAATTCAAGTCACATTTAACTCCCTTAAACTTCAATATATTTAAATCATAAAACATGATTATAATTACTTTTCCTTATTAACTATAAATTAAAAAACTTAATTTTTGATAAATAATATATCCTTTTTATTTTTATACATTAACATTGAGAATAAAATCTATGTCAATATGTGGTAAAATTTCAATTATCTCCCATTTTCCATTTTACTTCTTATATATTATTCACTAAAATTTATGTAAAAAAATAAAAATTGAAATAAGGTTGTAAAACATTAAAATTATTCAATGTGACATCAACCATCCTACACTATGTCTAATTTATCCATGCTTGATGTGGAAAAAATATGGTTTTATTAAGAAATTAAATATATATGTAATTTAATGAATAAGAGACCAACTTATAATATTTTTAAACATTTTTATTCATGGTCTATATAAATGTTTTCTTATTATATCAATTCCAAACAAATGATAAATATATTTTTATAAAAATAAAACATAAAATACAATAACTCTGGTAAATGAAGAAATGAAAATGATTCAATAACATTTAAGAGGTTTTGAATTTTTTTTAATAGCACTAAAACTACACGAATATTAAACAAATTCATTTCAACTATTAAAATGAATATATCCCCCTTAAAATAAGACACTAATCATTAATAAACATGAATACAATAAAATATATACATAAAATATCGAATAATTTTATAAACATTTTCACGAAATTCCATTCATTCATGAAATAATTATGTCTAGAAGTCGCTCAAGGTAAACCTCCACTCAATAGACGACATACATCTTGAATTTATCATTGTTGATCATTTTTTTGACATTAATTATATCGAAAAATGATTTATAATACTTTGACTATGACATATTTAAATCATTATTAGTTTCTCCACCGTACACTACTTTTTTGTTGACTCTTTAGAACAAACATCAAATTCAATTCACTGTTAGGTGAGTATAAAAGTTGATAAAATATAATGGAATAAGATGGGTATTCCATACAATCAATTTAAGTTGCTATATTGATTATTTATTTTCAAATAGTACACTGCATACTTTTCTTCTCCATTTTTTTGAAACATCTCCAATATTTCTTTTCTTGATTTTAATGTTTTCTTCTAGAACATATATTCATTTCTTCCCTCCTTTTATGGAAATTTAATTTTAAAATTTTCATTCTCGTAAGATAGAACACGATGTTATTTTCCAATGTATTTCATGATTTGTTCTTGGGTTCTTTGTAATTATTAAAATATCATTTGATTCGTGACTAAACATCATTCACATTTCTCACAATTTTTATGAAACATTTGAGTTTCCATTTGTCAAAAACCATTACTGACATTATTAATCAACATGTGAAATCACATATTTATATTTTAAATTAGATGTTGACTTTTCTTCTTCATTTTTTGATAGTTTTTGAAAATTAGTTGGCCGAATGATAAAAAATTCCTTATGTTTGTGTACGCCATTCTATATTTTTCTAATTTTATTGTCACATGTTCACCTCTATAATTAAATCCATTAAATTTTCTCTTATACAATTATTCCATTACGTTCTAGTCTATTTCTTTCAAATCATAAATTCATGGTTGGTTTACATGTGCCTATTATGTGACCTATTTTTTGAAAATAATAAATAGATTTTACTAAATGGTGTAGAAATAAACCTGGACAACATAAGATTTATTTGAGAATATATCTTATTTTTTCTTCTACCCTAAGATAACTTTATCTTATTATCCACATTAATATTCTATATAATTTGTGTTATTATTTCATTATAAGAAAATGATAAATATTAGTAGGATATATACCCTTATGTAACCTATATTTTGCTACCATGATTTTGGAATTAACAAGTATTTTCAATGGTTTTATATTTTTTAATGGATAAAACAATTTGATATAATGTTTTTGGGTTTCAAAATGACTATGCTTGAAATAACTCTAAATATAATCCATCTATTTCCCTTTGTGGTTGAAATATTATACCCCCAATCCTTGGACATAGGCCAAAAACAATCTAACTTGAAAGACATTATCATTAATTTTATGATATATTAATCCTTATTTGGGTATGTTTTGTTTAATATATTCACATTTAATTACTCGTGTCCATCATTGATGTAGAGGTTATGTAAAATCCCCCAATGAAGGAGTCTTTGAAGTGGCCAAAATGGGATCGTTAAGAGTCCAAAATAACACCTGTCTATATGAAAAATGTCAATGACGTGTATCGAGGGGGTTATTTGTGTTCCGGGGAGACTATTATGAATAGTATAGAGTTAAATATCTATAGAGATAATTTTTTTTGAAACAATCATCATAATACAATAGATTAAACCATATAAAAAATTAAATAAATGAGAAAGAAATTAGACAATAGTAATGTATCATTTATGACATGCTACGCTATCACAAAACATAATGTTACAAGTAATAAAATTAATAACTAGAATAATAAATGTATACTTAATATACTCTAGTCCCAAACAGCATGTTATTCCTATCTCTATACTCCATAACATGTAGTATGTTACTAATAAATAATAACGTCTGTTTCCCTTTACCAATAATATATCCTGGTAATCTTTTCGTGTACGAAACATCATCCCAATTAGGGTGTGAGTGTAACATAGTATGTCAACCCCACCCAGTCTAAATATAATGATCATAACACTAATTTCATGAATAAAGGTAATAAACCTATGTATTAATTAATAAGAAAATTAATTTCACACAACCTAAAATGGATTTGGTATTATGCCAAAATATCTCTTCACATGTCTCATGACCATGTTAAATCCAATAATATAAACATGATAAGTCGTAAAATTCTTCAAAACAATTATATAATTTTCTAGAAAATGTATCAAAACAATTCCAACCATCGAAATATTTCGACGGTAAAAATCACAAAAATCCTGGTCAAGCCTATTATATATGCATTTACGAAATAAAACCGAAAAAACCCTGGTGTATAATAATTTAATCTTGTATTAGGGAAATTACCAATTTATATTCATTAAAGCTTGTATCAGAGCCATGATCGATATATAATAATTTCAACTTGTAGTTGAGGTAAGGAATGGTGTATAATAATTTCATCATTTAACCAAGGATGATCCTGGTAAGTAAAAATTATAACACATTTTAGTGTTGAGAATGATATATAATTATGAAATCACATGTAACATTGAGTCCTATACACTAGTATATCACAATATCAGATCATATTCCAAAATGGATAATTATTAAATATATTATCTATCATTCAATTAAACCATTATTTTATCACTGGGATATAAACTAATAAAATTATAGTCATTTCAATAATCAATCCCAGAAATTTTTAATCAAATCCTAAAACCACCCTAAATTTTTTTTACATTAAACCCACAAAAATACCTTAGTCAATTGACTAAAATTAAAGGGTTTAGTCACTTGAACGATATCCATATTCATGGTCATAACAATTGAATCCATAGGGATTCCATGATTTTATAAAATTGGTCATTTAAATAATTGAGGTGAATGTAAATTTTGGTGTGATTATAAAATTTCCTATAATGTTATGTTAGGGTTATGGTTTATACCCCACACCATTAATCGATTATTAAATCAGCACATACAATGAGATCTTTCCACAAGGAAGAAGGCATATATAATGAAAAGAAAAATCTGAAATCATAACCAATCAAGTTCAAAACCCAAAAAAATACGTTTAATATATTACACCCCAAAGGATGGAGAAAATATTATAGATGGGAAAAATTACTCATAATGAATTACTGAAGATATATTCCTCAATTTAGATGTCAAGAAAAAAGGGAGGAACTCAAAAATGTATCGAAATTATGTCATGACATGTCCCCTGGTGCCCATTTCATGACTACCCCAAGCCCGCATTCCATAGGCCCGGGGCTCGCGACTAGAACCAAAGGAGAAAATCCAAAAAATATGGAAGGCATTGCATTTGTAAAGATTAAACAAACACAATAGAGTATGAGATTGAAGTAAAACACTAAGAAAAACTATATACAATGGAGTACGAAAATGTAAACGGGACCAGAAGTACAAGCCCAATAGGAAAGTACAAGTACAGCTGAATAACATGTAAAACTGAATAAAAGGAAAAGAAGCTACTGGGTCATCCTCCAACGATTCCTAAATGAAGTGTAGGTACATATAGCCTCCTTATCACTCCACTTTGGTCAGTCTCCTCTGCGTTCCAACTCATCGAAAGGTCCACCAACGGGTAAAGTACAGTCCGATGACACTGATCCTCAGTCAGTAATGTCCGTCATCAACAACCAATACTATGAGGTGTGGGTATAGCCCGTGCAGGGGTGAGTACAAAAATACTCAGTAAGGACCCCAAGACCCTCAAGGTCTCATAAAATCCAACAAGGATAAACCAAAAAGTATCAAATTAACAGATATCCATTACATAGGTATATGCCCATACATATACCTATGTTATCAAGTACCCCATCACAATCATGAGGAAAACACAGATGTCACTGACTCAGCTCACACGGGTATACAACTTTTGTTGAGAGATTGAGATGACCTGATATAGCCACCGAATCATCAGAGCTATTGGATCAACACATTATCCATGACCAGTTATTCTGTCGGACCAACACATGATCCAGAAACATAAGTCAGAACTGGCGGACCAACACAAGATCCAGGATCAGTTTTCATAGTTTTTAGACCAACACATGATCTAGGTCCATCTATTCTGTTGGACCAAAAAATGATCTAGGAATAGGAGTAAGAACTGTTGGACCAACACAAGATCCAAGAACAGTCATCAGAGCTGTCAGACCAACACATGATCCATGTCCAACTATTCTTTCAGACCAACACATGTTCCAAGAACATATTTTAGAACTGTCGGACCAACACATGATCCAGGAACAGTCAATAGTGCACAACCATCCACAGGGATTTCACAAAGCATGCTCGATTCTAGGAGGGTCCGCTTCTCCATCCAAGTGTCGACATGTCATCTTCCAATACCTCTGAAGTTTATGTATCCAAAAGATCCATCTTTCCATAAGAAACTCAATGTGACATACGGTGCGTCAATCGGGCACCCTGCCTGAGAGTAATTGGCATTTCCATTCCTAGGTCCAAGTTGGATTTAGGTTTAATACATCCCGACCATACCCCATATAATTCCAACCCACAAGTGGGGTATTACAAAAAAATTTCCTTGCTTCAAGCCCTATGTCGCCATAGACAGTTCGTCAAACTGATATCCAGTGCAAAAGATATGGCCAAAGGAAGTACAGGAGTCGGTAGTGGGCCTGGGTCTGTTCCAACCTGATTGTACCGACTCGCCCGGAATGAGTCTGGCCCGATCCAGCCCGTTGGGCGGTTCGGCCCACTAGGTTTGACCTGGTGCACTGGGCCCGACCTGACCCAGCAGACTGCGGGGGCGATTCAGCCCGGTGGTCAAAGCGTAGGAGGCTCGACCCGTGGGCTAGGGGCTGATTCGGCCATCATCGCGAGGGGCACAACCTGGGCGCCTCTGCCCGGATGGTCGAGCCTGTTTGGCCAATGATTCCATGAAGTACGGTGTGGTCTGGCTTGGCTGTTTGGTGCGGATCGGATGGTTCTGCCGGAATCCGGGGAGCAAGCAGCACGCGGGCAGAATGGCGGGGCGCCAGGCAGCACGCGGGCAAGCCGTAGGGCACCAGAAGGGCATGGGCAGGTCGGCGGGGCGTGCGGGAAGCCCACGGGTAGGCCGAGTGGCCCACGTGCAATAGGCGTGTAGGCCGGGAGGGCCGCAGACAGCGCCTGGGGCGTCGACAGGGCACCAGCAGGTCGCAGGTTGCCGGCATGGTGCGAGCAGGATGGTGGGGAACGCTGGTAGGCCGACGGGGCGCAGGCAGCGCGTGAGTAGGCCTCCGGGGTGTGGCGGCAGTGCACGGGCAGGCCACCGGGATGCAGGCAGTGTGACGGAAGGCCGGTGGGCTGCCGGCAGTGCGCTGGCAGGCCGATGGGGCACAGGAAGCGTGTGGGACAGCGGACGGTGGCGGCCAGATGTGCCGGTTTGGCATGTGCTGGCGGTGTTCAGTCGGGAACACCGGTGTGCCGCATGGGCGGTGTAGTTTGCAGAGTCTATAGGTAGCACACCCTTTGTCATTGCCGCATTTGTCCCCTCGTTGCTGCTTCGAAGATCACCACTAGGAGGAAGACTGATGGAGGGTGTTGGGGCATTGTTAGGCTGGTCCACACCCTCCACAATTAGGGAGGTATCATTTGTCTTATCAGGAAAATTAGATGATCAATAAAATTCCCTCAACAATCCATTTTTATCCGATGTAGATGATAAGATAAGGGTATAATAATATCAAGAAATAAACCCCCTACCTTGCTCGTAGTTGGTTGACGTTGGTGAAAAAAGGCGGGCGTCATTCTTTGACGGTGTCGCGGAACAATACGTAGAGTATCGTCGTTCTTCAGTTCTACCAAGCACTTCCTAACCCGAGATGTGTCGGCTATTTGATGACGCTCCACGTCGGTAGGTGTCTGAGGAAGAAGTCGATGAAGGTAGGCATTCTTCGTTCATCGTTGGAGAAGGCATAATCCTCTAATCGTTGGGCATCACATCACATTGCCAATGTTTCATCACTTGTTGAAGTCATCCCAAAACCTCCCCCCAAGCATCCTTCAAATAGGAGAGGGAGGTAGGTAGGTAACGATCGTTTGTATTTAGGATGGTTTATTTATTAGGAACATTCCAAAATTCCAATGACGTGGTACTTAAAATTAAAAGGAGCATGCCAATGAAGTTACACTGGAGAAATTTAAGAGGTGTGTTGGCTTTAATTAATGAGAGGATTCAAAGAGGCTCCCCCCTCAATAATGAGGGGAGTTGAGAGGTTTTCCTCTCCCCCCAATAATAGGGGATTTAAGCCTCGTGTGGTCCCCACCTCGTTTTTCCTCACATGGGAGGTTGAGTTCATGTGGACCCCACCATGATAACCTCTCATGGGAGGTTAAGATGTGGTGGCCCCACCTCCAACAACCTTGATGAGGTTTTAACCACCCAACCTCCTCATAGTGGCTAAAAATAAAATAAAGTGTAAGCTCACATTAATTTATTAATTTTTTTATAAAAACCAAAAATCTAACTTTTACTCTCGACCAACTGTCGTCGAGGAGATAATATCTTTAAGTGAATACTAGCACTGTGAGTTCAACTGTTCCATTGGATTTCAGTTTCGAGCACCGGTTCAAAAGTTAAAAAATGGCGCTCGCACGTTTGCAAAACGTACCCGAAAAAAATTGTTTGGAAAATTATTATCAGTCACCCTCGACCCATGCCTGTCGAGGATAGGAACTGCCTAAGTGAAACACACCATAATGAACCCAATGGTACTCTCAGAATTTAAATCTGTGTTACTATTTAGTTGTTATTAATTTACAATAAAATAATTGTCACTTAATTATTTTATTTGCGTCTAAAACTATCTTTTTCTGGTGGCCCGCACTGGCCAATGTTAGTTTCTTCATAAATAAATCATACACTAATGAGTTCAGCGGTGGTCTCAGATTTTTAATCTGAGTAACCGTTTGTTAGTTATATGAATTTGAAGAATAAAATAATTTATTTTATTATTTTATTTATGATTATTCCATTTTTGAGTATCCTCACAGGAGGCCCGCACTGACTAATATTAAGTCGTGCCAAGGGTAATCCCACCATCCTAAGCGCAACAGTGCCCTCGGATTTCTGATCTGAGTTACCATATATTTGTTATTCCACCTTTTCATGAAAACTTCTTATGCGCATTAATTTAATCCTAACAAAAACTTTGACGGATTATTCCGGGTACTCCGGACCTCGGAATCGTGCGCTGTCAGATTTCGCAGACCCATAAAATTCCCTTTTAATTAAAAAAAATATTTACATGGAAATTTAGGGTCATTAAAATCACCTCACCTCAGGGCTATACATCCTTGTATGCCAAAACTCACAACTAAGGGAACAAGTGGGGGTACTGAGCATGAATCTGATCCTCCCACTCCTTTGTGCTCTCTTGTAGGATCTCGTGCTGCCAGCGAATGCGTACCAGAGGTATCAACCGTATATGAAGGACCCGCTCCTTTTGATTCTCAATATCTACTAGAACTTCCTTAAATGTTACCTAATCCTCAACGTCCATCTCCCCAAGGTCTATGGAGTGGGAAGGTTCGTGCATGTATCTCCTCAGCTAGGATATGTGGAAGACATTATGCACCTGGTGAAACTGATGTGGAAGAGCTATGTCGTATGCCACCTCACTAACTCTATTGATGACCTTAAAAAGTTTGATGAATCTAGGAGATAACTTGCATCCTTGGCCAATTATCCATAGACCTCATCGAGATGAGAACCGTAGAAATATGTGGTCACCATTCTTAAACTCTGGAGGTCTATGTCTCCTATCAGCATACGACTTCTGTCTGCTCGGTGTAGTCTTCATCCACTCCTGGATGACCTGCACCTTCTCTGTGGTAGCTCGTACCATCTCTGGTCAGCAGGAAGTGGGACGACATGGTGTGTCGGTCAACGATCACCCAAATAGAGTCATGTCCCCTGGACGTACATGGAAGACTCATCACGAAGTCTATGGATATCTAATCCCTCTTACACTTTTTGACCACTAATGGATGAACCAAGCCAGCTGGTACCTGATGCCCAACCTTCACTTGCTGAAAAGTGAGGCATCAAGAGACAAGCTCTGCTACTGATTTCTTCATACCTGGCCACATGTTCTATCTTCGAAGGTCCTGGTACATATTCGCCACTATTGGATGTAAAGCTGGAGGGGATTTGTGAAACTCCCTCAACACTTCCTCCTAATGTGACACTGGCACCATAGTACATTCTATTAAGAGGATTACATGGTCCCCACCTTCATATAATTCATCAGGTGCCTGTCCTGACTCCTTGAAAAAGTGGGGGAGTGGTTGTAAGAGACTGATGGAAGGCTTCTCCATCTCTATCCTCAATGGATATCGGTAAAGCAGCCAGCTTCTCTATCACCTCTCCTAGAATCTATATACCATATCTCCAACTGAGTTCATCTACTACAACGTTCCCTTTCAATGGTTTATAGAAAATCTTGAAGTCATAGTCCTGGAGGAACTCAAGAAAATGTCATTGTCTTAGGTTCAGGTCCTTCGAAAAGAAGATATACCTAAGACACTTGTGATCAGAGTATATGGTAATAAATTCTCCCATAGGATAGTGCCACCACATCCTCAAGGAGAAGACCACTTCTTCTAACTTCAGGTCATGGGTAGCGTAGTTCTGCTCGATCATTATCAGCTGTCGAGATCCATATTTTATCACTACTCACTTCTGCATCAGGAAACATCTGAGTCTGGTACCTGATGCATCTCAATTAACTATGTAACATATGCCCTCCCCTGGAAGCCTCAAGATTGGGGCACTAGTCAGCCTCTACCTCTGCTCCTGAAAGCTCTACTTGATTCTCTCTGACCACATGAAGGGTTTCCACTTCTTCGCCAAAGATGATAGTGGTGTTGCATCACTGGAAAATTCTAGCACAAAGGTATGTCTGACCGAATCTTGAGTGATCGACTGCACCCTCTTATGCATGAGTCCATATTGTGCTGCCTGGGTTTCCTTTTCCCCAACCAAAAATAAAACCCCATACCATTATTGTAGATAATCCACACCATTTTTTCTTAATACTTTCAATCAGAGTGTGAACTCTCGATGTCAAGTCCAAACTCAAACAAACGTCGTAAGGCCTTGATGCTGCCACCAAGAGGTTCCACCTGAATCTCTTGCTTCAATGGTCAGATCACACCGTCGGCGAATGTGGGATTATTGATTCTATACCTATGGTTATCCCCAGACGTGAGGGTCAGGTCAATGGTTTAAAAAAAACTCTAGGCCATGGACAAGATTCGTGGAATAATGGAATTATTAGTACCTATCTCTATTGTTATGACAGTTAGTAGTAGACACAGACCGTACCTCGAATCATTCCCAGAGCCATTGTTTCGCAATCCTTGATCGCATGCAGGTAATCTCTTCCCCTATCCTCTAGCTCCCTGAGCCTGGCAGGTTCCACATATTGGGGTGGTAGTAAAATGTCGAAATACACACCATTTCATGCTGTTCTCCTAGCTATCCTTCCACGTCTGTGGCCCTGAAGATTCATCTATCCTTAACACTTCATCTTCCCAAAAAAAATTAACGATCAAGTCAATGAGAGTGGTTCCAGTTTCCTTCTTTCCCACTTCAATCATTCACTGGCTATATCCACTCATCCAATGAAAATTCAACCACAAAGGTTCTCTCTATCATCCAAAAATATATAGGAATTCATAGAGGAATTGTGCTGGATAAGATGTCCATTAAACACACCTCTCTCGGAAGTTCGATCCCTGAAGCACTGATGGTAACATATTCAACGAGTACTAAGAATGTTCGATATTCCTAGATGAATACTCAGCTATGGACATGTCATCCTGCTGAAGTTGTAGAGGTTCAAGGGAAATCTAAGTCACCTCCTCAAGCTAGTCCTTAGCCACCTGTGAGTCGGGCTCACCTCGGAACCTGAGGGGTATCTGATGCTGAAACATGTCTAGAAACTAAGCCTACAAGTGTCCTCTACCAGTACTGCTGGTTGCAACTACTGACCAACATGGAGTGATATAGCTGACACACTATCCAATGGTACTATCTAATGTAATGGTCCATGTACTGAGGCCTCATCACTATGCAGACCATCATCATGGTCACTCAAAGAAAAATTCTAGTATCTAAGATCAGCATCTTCTTTACTGGTGTCTCAACTAGGCAGAAAACACTATAAATCTCCTTCATCCAGCCCTCAGCTGTTTGGGAATCTATCTTACCTCGAAACCTCAAAGGCCTCAACTGTTATAACTCATACGATCACGCTCTATCAGCGTGCATCGTACGCTAGTGCAACTAGTGGTATCTTCTGCCCAACGGGTGGTGGTGCTTCTAGTACACCACCCGATGGTGCCAACATTATAAGAGGGCCCTACACCGGAGCCTCATCACTCGGTGGGCCATCATCATGTACTCTCTCGGGAACCTTATCTGGTGGTCTATGTAGTGGAATCATGATAAGAAACTGGTGTTCCACATTCAATAAGTAATACTTGGTGAGATGACTCAAAGTGTTCATAAAGAAGACTCATTAAAACACACTTACAATCATTGTTTTCGTACACTAAGTTAGAAATTAGAAGTCAAGGTCCATGTGTATGGATATGACGGCCGTCCTACCAAAAATAGACTACCTGGAATGAAAACCACACTCAGTAATCTTAACACTATTTCTTCACAAAAAACAAAGATTAGAGTCCAATGTTCCATGGTAGAATAGACTCCTCTAATACCAATTTGTCACGACCCATCCCTCGGGGCCCGTGCGGTGACTACCCCAATCTCACCTTCTATAGGCCAGGGGCTGGTGACTATCATCGAAGGTGAAAATCGCTAAAATTTAGAAGTCATTTCCTTTGTAATGTGTAAACACACACAACAGATTACGAGTATGAAGTAAATTACTAAGAAAAACTAAATACCAAGGAGTGCTAAAAAGTAAAAGGTGCTGGAAATACAAGCCCAACAGGAATGTAAAAGTGCAAATAAATAACAAGTACAACTGATGAAAAGGTAATGCAGCTACTGTTTCATCCATTGGAGATTCCTACGTGAAGGGTAGGTATAGATAGCCTCTTCAGTACTCAACGTCCGTCAGTATCCTCTATTTACCCACCCATCGTAAGGTCCACCTTTGGGTACCATACAGTCCAACATATCTGATCCACAGTAAGCATTATTCATCTTCTGCAACAAACACAACGAGTTGTGGGCATAGCCCGTGAAGGGGTGAGTATATTGATAATTAGTAGGGACCCCGAGACCCTCAAGGTCTCAAAAAATACAACACGGAACAACCAAAAAGTAAGAAATCAACAGATAGAAATTATATATGTATATGACCATAAATATAGCTAAGAAATCAAGTAACCAATTTAAATCATGAGGAAAACACAGATTTCACTGACTCAGCTTCCATAGGTATACAACTTATATAGAGAGATAGATATGATCAGATATAGCCACTGAATCATAAGATTTGTTTGACCAACACATGATCTAGGACCAGCTATTCTGCCGGACCAAAACATTATCTAGGAATAGTAGTCAGAACTGTCGGACCAACACATGATCCTTGTCCAACTATTCTATCGGACCAACACATGATCCAGGAATAGAAGTAATAACTGTCAGAAAAACACATGATCCAGGAATAGTCATCAGAGCTGTCAGAAAAACACATGATTCAGGTCTAGCTCTTCTGTCAGACCAACCCATGATCTAGGAACAGAAGTTCGAACCGTGGGTCCAACACATTATCCAGGAACAATCATCAGAACTATCGGACCAACACATGATCCAGGAACAGTCAATAGTGCACAGCCAACCACAGGATTTTCATAAAGCACAATCGATTCTGGGAGGGTATACACCTCATGCGAAGTGTCGACATGTCAACTACCGCCATGTCCCACGTTGATGTATCCAAAAGATCCATCTTTCCTCAAGAAACACAACCCGATATACTGTGTGTAAATCTAACGTCTGGTCTGAGAGTCATTGGCATTTCCATTCTGAAGGCCCAGTTGGATTTAGGTTCAATCCCACCCGACAGTACCCCAATTGGGCTCAAACCTGAAGTGGGGTTTTCCAAAAGAATCATCTCGCTCTAAGATTTCGATCACCTTAACCAGTTAGTCAAACGGATGTCCGATGCAAAGATATTTCCAAACGATGTAAAGGGGTCGGTAGTGGGCATGGGTCTGGTCCAATCCGGTCAGACCAACACGACCCAAACTGTTGGGCTGAACTTGTCTTGGTTGACCAAGTCAGACCTACTGGGTCAGACCTGGCCTGTTGGGCTGGTCAGCCCGCTAGGTTTGGCCTGGTCCGCTGCGCCCGGCCAAGTGGACTACGCGGGCGATTTGTCTCGGTGGTCACAACATATGAAACTCAGCCCGGAGGAAGGGGGATGATTCATTCAATTTCGTTAGGGGTTTGGCTCGGGCGACTATCCCCAGAAGGCTGAGTCGGTTCGACCAACAACACCACGAAGGACGCAGCAGGCTGACTCGGGTGGTCGGCGCCGCTCGTCCTGTTCGATCGGATGTCAGGGCGCAGGCCAGATTGGAGGAGTGAGGGTAGGCCGGCGGGGCATGCAGACAGTGTGCGGATAGGTGGCGGGGCATCAGGAAGTGTGTGGGGCACCGATAGGGAGCGGGTAGGCCATAGGGCACCGACAGGATGCGGGCATGCCAGTGGGGCATGCGGGCAGTGTGAGGGTAGGCCAAGGGGTGCACGGGCAGCATGCGGACAGGCCGACGGGGCGCGGGCAGCGCTTGGGAAGGCCAGTGGGGGACGCGGGCAGCGTGCGAGCAGGTCGGTGGGGCGTAGGCATGGTGTGGGTAGGCCGACGGAGCACGAGAAGTGCGTGGGTTTGTAGCCGGTGGTGGCCGTGCATGATGGTTCGACGTTGCTCGGGTCGGCGTGGGCCCACGGTGTTTGGACGGAAACACTGGTGTGTTGCGGGGGTGGCATGGTTCGTGTAGGCCACATGTAGTGTGGCCATTTTCATTGCCGCCTACATCACCTCATTGCCGCTTCAAATATCACCACAAGGAAGAAAAACGATGGATGGTGTCGGGCCACGTTAGGTTGGCCCGCACCCTCCGCTTTTAGGGAGGTATCATTTGGCACATCATGAAAATTAGATAATCAATAACATTTCTTCAACAATCAGTTTTTATTCAATGAAGAAGATAAGTAAAGGGTATAATAATATCAAGCAATAAACCCCTTACCTTGCTTGTAGTAGGTTGATGTTGGTGAAAAAATGCGTACGTCGTTCGTTGACGGGGTCGCAGAATAAGACATATAGGATCGTCGTTCTTCACGTCTACCAAGCACTTCCTAAATTGAGTTGTGTCATCTCGTTGAAGATGCTCCACGTCGGTAGGTGTCCGAGGAAGAAGTCAAAGAAGGTCGGCGTTCTTCGTTCTTCATTGAAGAAGACATAATACTCCATGTGTTGGACGTCGCTTCACTTTCCCAGCGTTTCGTCACTTGGTGAAGTCGTCCCAAAACCTCCCCCCAAGAATTATTTAAATAAAATAGGGATGGAGGTAGGTAACGATCATTAGAATTTATGATGTTTCATTTATGGGGAACCTTCCAAAATTCCAACGACACAGTTAATTAAAATTAAATTGAGCAAGCCAATTATGTTACGCTGGAGCAATTTAAGAGGTGTTTTGGCTTTAATTAACGGGAGGATTCCAAGAGGGTCCCCCTCATTAATGAGTGGAGTTGACAGGTTTTCCTCTCTTCCCATTAATAAGGGAGTTATACCCCGTGTGGTCCCCACCTCATTTATCCTCACATTAGAGGTTGAGTTTGGGTGTTTCCCACCACCATAACCTCTCATGGGAGGTTATGGTGCGGTGGCCCCACCTCCAAATTCCTTGATAAGGTTTAAACCACCCAACCACCTCATGGAGGATAAATATAAAATAAAGTGTTAGCTCACTTTATTTTATTAATTTTTTTTATAAAATCCTAAAATCTATCTTTTACTCTCGACCAAATGTCATCAAGGTGAATGTCTCCTTAAGTGAATATCGGTGTTGCGAGTTCAATGGTGCACTCAGATTTCAATTCCGAGCAATGGTTCTAATGTTACAATATTCCGCTTGCACGTTTACAAAATATACCTGAAAAAAACTTCTGAAAATTATTATCAGTCACCCTCGACTCACGCCGGTCATGGTTAGGCCCTGCCTATGTGAAACACGCCCCAACAAACCCAATAGTACATTCATAATTTCAATCCATGTTACGTTTAGAGGTTATTATTTTTTACAATAAAATAATTGTCAGTTAATTATTTTATTTATGGCCAAAAACAATCTTTTTTCTGGTGGCCCGCGC
This sequence comes from Viscum album, assembly GCA_963277665.1. NCBI lineage: Eukaryota > Viridiplantae > Streptophyta > Magnoliopsida > Santalales > Viscaceae > Viscum > Viscum album. The sequence goes on along the minus strand of OY728152.1, from coordinate 856,773,290 downwards.
AGGCCAATGTCAGTATCTGCTTAACGATAGCATACAATCGCGAGCTTAGTGGTGGTCTCCGATTTTTTATTTGAGTTACCATTTGGGACTTATAAGGATTGGGAGAATAATAATATTTATTTATTTATTTTATTTATGATTATTGCATTTTTGGGTTTCCTCATAGGAGGCCCACACCGACTAATCTTACGTCGCACTGAGGATAAACCCGCCGTCATGAGCATAACGGTACCCTCGGATTTCTGATCCGAGTTAACACTTACGAGTTATTCCATTTTTTCAGGAAAACTACTAACACACGTTAACTTATGCTTAAAAAAACTTCGATGGATCATCACATGCACAGTAGTGCAAAAAAGGTTTCTACGAGGGTTATTTTTTATTTTTAATGTCAGCTTTTGTACGAATTTATTATAGGAGATGTTATAAAAATTGCTTTTTAGGTCTGTTATTTTATAACCGATATAAAAAACAAGAATCTGAAGCGTTTTCCACATCGGATGATAAAAACCCAAACTGGAAAACTCTTTCGTGTCATGGTTTATTACGTCAGTTATTTAATAACTGGTGTTGTATACACCCTTTTCCCGACGGTTATACAATAACCAACGTCATAAAGCACTCCTTCGATGCATTCATCAGGTCGGTTATTTTTTTAACCGACGTGATAAACTTGTCTGCCATGCAGTTTCCAAGGTTGGTTATATAATAACCGATGTAAAAATATATCTACTACATTAGTTATAAATTAACTGATGTAAAAAACTATCCATTTCAATTTATTACATCGATTATGAAATAACCTATTTAAAAAACATTTCCCATGAAGTTATTATGTCAGATTCCAAATAACCGATGTTAAAACAAAAACCAATGAATTTTTTACGACGGTTATGAAATAACTGATGTAAAAAACAATTTTGTTTTTTAAATACAACTGAACCCCTGCTATGGCCAGCCAAATTATTTGAAACTGAGAAATAGGTTTCCAAAAATAGACCAAAACATACCAGAACCCCCCCACCCCCAACCCAGTAGACATCTCCCACCACACCTCTGGACACCCCAAACCCCTAGACTTCCTCCCACTCCTGGGACAACCCCCACACCCATCGACAACACCCACCCTCCTGGACATCCCCCCCCCCCACACCTAGACTACCACACCTCCCCCTGGACAACCACCAAACCCATGGACAACCTTCCACCCTCTTGTATACCCCCACCTCCTAGAAAACACTCCCACACCTCAGGACAGCCCTCCCACACCCCTGAATTAGACCACAAAGTTACCAAAAATAGACGAGAACCCCCCAAACCCACCGGACAGTCCCCACCACACCCCCACACACCTAGACTACCCCACAACCCATGGACATCCGGCCACACCCCTGGACAACCCCCCACCCTCTTGTATACCCCCACCCCCTAAACAACACTCCCATAACCCTGGACAACCCTCCCACACCCCTGAAACAAACCCAAAAGTTAACAAAAACTGATCACCCCCCCCCCCCATTGGAGAACCCACACCACACCCCTGGACACCGACACCCCTGGACTACCCCCATCCCCTGGACAACCCCCACACCCTTGGACATTCCCCCGACCCTCCTGGACACCCCCCACACCCCTGGACTGCCCCCACATCTGGAAAGCCCCCCACACCCCTGGACAACCCCCCACCCTCCTAGACACCTCACACACACCTGGACTACCCTCACCCCTGGACATCCCCCACACCGCTGGTCAACCCCCCACCCTCTTATATACCCCCACCCCCTGGACAACACTCCCACGCCCCTAAAATAGGCAAAAACAATTACCATAAACATACCAAAACAGACCAGAACCCATCTCCCCCCCTTACACCACACTGGACAACCCCCAACACACCACTGGACCCCCCCCCCCCCCCCCCATATTCGTAGACTTACGCCACCCCCTGGATAGCCCCACACACCCTTGAACAACCCCCACACCCCTGGACTTCCCCCCACCCCCTGGACAGCCCCCATACCCCTGGACAATCCCCCACACTCCTAGACACCCTCGTACACCCCTGGACTACCCCCAAACCCTTAGACAATCCTTGGACATCCCCCACTAACCTAGACATCCATAACACCCTCTTAGACAACCTCTCACCCCCCTGGACAGCTCCCACCACACCCTGGACACCCCCCCACTTCTCTGGACACCCCTAGACCAATAACTGACAATAAACTGACCAAAAATAGACCAGAACCCCACCACCCCATTGGACAGCCCCCACCAAACCCCTGGACACCCCCTCACACCCCTGGACTACCCCCACCCCCTGGATAGCCCCTAGACAACTGGTCTTCGGAGAGGAGGTTCCACCATCCCTCGGGGGGCTGAACGTCGCTGGAAGGTACTCATCACTCCCAACTATGAAGCATGAGCTCTTAAAATGTTTCACCAATTATTTCTTACCCTATAATTATCATTCATTATATCACTTTGATGCCAGTATAACTAGGGGAAAAATCCTTCACACATGACGGTGTTTCGCCTGGTTATACTTGCATCAAATTGATTTAATGAATAATGTTTACAAGGGGAAAAGCATTGGTGAAACATTTTGAGAACTCATTCTTCACTTGTGGGAGTGATGAGTACCTTCAAGCGGCCTTCATCCCCCTGAGGGGTGGAGGCACCTCCTCTCCCACCCCTCTGTACTGCCCCGCCATCCCCATAGACACCTAAGACCCCCCCCCCCCGCCACCCCACTGGATAGCCCTCACACACCCTTAGAAACCCCCCTCACCCAATAGGACACTCCCATAACCCTGGACACCCCCTGGATAACCCCCCACTCCCCTAGATAGCCCTTCCACCCTCCTAGAAACGCTCACACCCCCTAGACTGCCCCCCCCCCCACTCTCATTGACACCAAGGACAACCCCTACCCACCGGTCATCCTTCCCACACCCCTGGATACCCCCAGCACACTTAACACCCCCCCCCCACACCCTTTGAACCCCTCCCTCCATACTAGAATACATACCAGAAAAAACCATCATAGGTAGACCAAAATAAGAAGTAGATAAAAATTAAACAATCACATATATAATATTCAAAACATACAATTCCAACTTAAAAAAACTAAATCCATCCAAAAAAACTACCAAATACACAATTACAATGACAATATTCAAAATTACCTTTTACATTAAAAACAACAAAAATTCAATCAAACCTCTAAAATAATTTCACCATTCCACTTCTAAGTGTTTGATGTGTTTAGCACTATAAGGTTGAAGGTCATCAAATAGCTACAAATTAAAAGGATAGCAGTTAACGTGTATAATGAATAAATCAAATGAAATATTATGGTAAGGATTAAAAGGAAGCCTTACTAGGTCAAAGTTTACAATTTTCCGCGTTGTTATTATTTCATACATAAATCTTAACATATAATATCCACATTTTATGACTTTTTGTTGTTCATTGTAATTCTGTTTGAATGATTTTAAATTAAATATATTATATTTATGTAATAAATCAAGAAGTAAAAATTATAAATAGATATTTACCTTTAAATTTACATATTTTATATGAGCACTCATTTTCATTGTGTTCTTTTGAAATTAGACCCAACCCATGTTAAAAAACAATACGAATGGGATAAATTTAAAATTCATTATAATATATCGATCTATTGAAAAATTGAAACATTCTTTTCCAACATTTTCTTAAAATTTTCCCACACATTACCTTGGACAGAGCATATCCAATAAAGTATTTTCTCCCTTGGTCAAAAAACCCCTAACATCCAATAAAAACTAATAAAAGAAAATTTAATGTTAGTGGTTTTTTATGTTGAAAGCTAGTGATCTCTTTGAGAGAGATGTGTTTCATTCGTCTCTCGAAAAGGCATCATTCAACATTTTTTTACTATATTATGTTCAAGTCTTTCAGCAATATAAAGCATTCATTTTTCCTGAATAAATGAACATGCATCAGGGGAAATCAATTTCAGGTCCTTGAATCCATAAACATCTATCCGCTCATTATTATCACAAATTTTATAAAGATGCCTAATAAAAAATAGAAATAAGTATACATTTTTAATAAAAATAACACATGGAATAGGTTTTAAGACATACATGGAAAAAATTCGAACCACGTTGATGCCCAAATTATCTCCTGTAACAAGCTCTATGATATCAGTTTTCACAGTCCCGACAGTTATTGAACATCCAAAAAAATGAGCTTCCACTGGAAACTCATAATGATCCTCCAACAAATTTGAATATGTTGACAATCTGTCAAAACTACTACAATTTGTATATGATGTCATAACCATTTTTCTTTGTTGTTGTCTATACAATATTTCTCTACCTTTGAAGTATTCCTATAAAAATAAATAGAAAAATATATTATCTTTAAATTGATAAAACTACTTTAATAAAAAAAATACATGATATAACATATATACCTATATTGTAATTAGTGGAAGAAGTCTGGATGGCCAAATTAAAAAATGGCAGATACTATTCCCAACTGTCGTCACCTCATCTGTAGGTAATAGTACTCGAGCTGATCTATCTATAATATCCTTTACAGTAACCCTCTAATTCTCTACCACTAATTATTGATGATGAACTGTATCTCCTATACAATATACCAACCCATATACAACTATATGATGTTTAGGATCGTCAACAAACAACTCGCAATAAGTAGGATGTTACGGCGGAGGAGTAGGATAAAAAATGGGGTCTACAGGCTATGGTGGGGTAGTGGTTGCTACTAGCAGAGGAGGAGGGTAAATACTGGGATCCACAAGCTAAGGTGGGGGAGTGGGAGCTACTGGTGGAGTTGGAGGATAAATAATGGGGTCTGTAGGGGTAGGTGGATGAGTGAGAGATGGAGTATGAAATTGTCTTTGTATGTATGGAAACATAGACTGTACTGATGCTGTAATATTTTCCTCTATCGTTGAATTAATATTATGAACTTCAGTCTCCAAGGATTCTATTTTTTTATAAACACCCTCAATTTATGAATTTGAGGAATGTGGAAACACTTTTCTTACTGATACACCTGCCGGATATCCTCGTACACGACTAGGATATTCTGGCTTTCCCAATGATGTAGATAAAATATCATGCCTCACTGTAGTCGTAAATAACCCATGTGAGCTCTGATCCTCAAGAGAATCATGCATTAATTAATTGAACATTTAAATTATTATTGAAATTATATGAATAAAATAGTTAACTTAAATAAATAAAATAGATATATTACAATCCTCTCAGCTACGATTTTCAATTCTTTCGAATGATATTGACCATTTTTTCATATACGATCTCTATTCCATTTTTCATGTCTAGATACAGGGGATGGAGGGGCTACCTCTCCAAATCATGAAGACTTAGTTCATATTTTTTGTAATTTTTCCGCCATCATTTGTTCTTCCAATAACGTATACCCTTCCCAAGATAAACTATGAGGGTATACATTTTTAGATTAGATCTATAGATGAGATTTCCTTGTTTGCTGTAAATTAAGAATAATAAATCATTAAAACAACATTAATAAGATAATTTATATAAGAAATATTATAAATGTTTACATTTCCCTTACCAAAAATGAATCTTTTCATCTACATTCAAAAAACGGTCTCCATGTGTCTGCTTCTATGAAACGATATATACGACATGGATTGTCATGACTTCTATGACCAAAATTGAAATTAGATGTGAGGGTTGATTTGAAATACCTCCATCTCCTGGAATCCATCTATATGAATTTCATTCTGACTCCTCATGTGTTATGAATATCCAATTCCATCTCATAAAGAAGTGGTTAAACATATTATATATACTAGAAACATTTAATGAATAGGAAGACAATAGAAAATGATCTTACCAAAATCATCTCCCGCAACTAGGAGATTATCGTCTTTTCCAAACATCTCCAATCATCATATATATTCCATACTTTTCTATTACCTTGAGTTGATAGAAAAGTCTTAAAATATTCTGCATTTGGACCTCTAGGAATATCAATCTTATCAAACTCAATGAATATCCTTTGATCCTGCATTCAGGCATGTAATAATTTTGGTAAATTTGTTCACCCACATTTACCAACTCTTGAACTATTTTTCATAATGGGAGCAGATGAGGTTGATTGGGGAACATCAAGAGGAGAATTTGAATATTCCTCCCTAGAGGTACCACCTATATGCTCATCTCTAGAATCATGTGGTTGATCAACTGATTGATAATTTTTATTATCCTTCAAATAAAAAAACTATAAATTAGGTCACAAATATAAAAATTAAAATATTACAATAATACTGTAATCAGAAAATAGAAAATTGTACTAAGATATGTAATAGTAAACATGGCTAATATGGTAAGCATGTTAAACTATGGTAAATATGGTAAATATGGTCATGATGGTAAACATGGTAAATATGGTAAGCATGGTAGACATGGTAAACATGGTAAACATGGTAAAGTAATTGTCACTGAAAAAAAAATATATAATTTATCTAATGGAAAATGTGATAATGTAAATTAAAAAAATTAAAACAAACAAAAACATAGACTAATTTTGTTTTAATATATGTTTTAATAAAGAAATAACATACAATATATAACATTTTATGAATATAATAAATGTAAACAATAAATAAAAAAATGATACCTATAATTTTAGGAATGTACAAATGGATTGTTTTCAAAAATTCCTTCATCATAAACACTCCTTATGGATCAAACCATGTCTTCAACATTCTCATCATTATGTTCTATTAATCATTCGATGGATGTAGGGATCTCACATAAATCAGCATCTTCATCAAGTTCATCCTCACCAGCATAATTTTTTCCCTTGTAAAATGACAACCCATTATATAGCTGATTGATCTACTACATAGAAAATTTGTTTTGCATGTGTTTCCATTATAAATGAATTAGCTCTGTCTTCCAATCTATTCAGATTAACAACTATCATTCCAAATTCATTGTGTTTGAAACTGTTGTTACCGATAATCCATTTAGAGTTAAAAATAGGAACATTAATTTTAATGTAATCAACCTCCAATATGTTTTCAATCACTCCATAATATGCACTTGATGCAGAAATTTGGTTTTTGTCCATAGCACTTGAAAAATGCATTTCTTCTACAAAAATCAATACACCACTATTCTGAATGGGACTTCTGTTTTCCTGAGCTTTCATATGAAATGTATAGACATTAATGTCATAACCGGACGATGTTATCACATTTAAACATGGAACACCCACTAACCATTTTATTGTCTATGATACATCGTATCTACCAAGAAAGGACTTTTTAAACCATAGAAAAAATGTTTTGTTGTGGTCATTCATAATCCAATTTTCATTCTACTTGGAAGACATTGTTTCAACTCATTAATATGCAATGTGATATACGGTTGAGCATCAAGTATGTTATTCAATATGTATGATTCAATCATCTTCGTCTGTTCAGCTGACAACAAATTGAATTTCACGCCACAAATCCCATATCCTTCATTATTAACTCGTTCATGGAGAGATGGAGGAAAACCTATGTGCTACACTGTATCCATATAGCTCATACAAAATTCTGCAACCACATCAGAAATATAATTTTCAATAATAGAGGCTTGAGGTTGATATGGATTATTAACATACTCCTTCAATATTTTCATATACCTTTCAAAAGGATACATCCAATGAAGCTATACAGGTCCACAATGCTTTATTTCTCAAACCATATTAATCATTAAATGCATCATTATATCAATAATATTTGTAGGAAAATAATTTCCTATTGAAAAAGTATAAAAATTTCTCCTTTTCCAAAATGTTCAAAGCATTCACATGAATCACCATATTAAAATTTTAATTCAAAAAATAAAACAACATCATTATATTCTTTTTGAAACGGATGGGAAATATTCAATGCAATGAAACTAGTAGATGTTGTTGCATCATGACGTGACAATCATGTGATTTCATACCTATCAACTTCAGGTCTTTCAATGAGACAAAATTTTAAACATTTGACGAATAACCATGAGGCACATTGATATCATGAAGACACTGAAAAAAACTAATTTCCTCTCTCTTTGATAATGTATGACAAGTCAGGGGAAGAAATGTTTATCTTCCATTAAGAGTGGGATCTAACTCCAAAGGTATTCCAATTGATAGTAAGTCTAATATAGCATTCAACAAACCTTTTTTCGTTCTTTTAATATCTAACAATGTTCCAATCAAACAATCACATATATTCTTCTCCACATTCATGACATCAATATTATGTTTAACATCAAGATATCTCCAATATGCTAGCTCAATAAATATTGACCTTTTCTTCCAAATAATCCTATAATTACAAGATTTTTGTGTCTTTCCCAATGTCACATCATGGTTTCCCACCCTCTCAAAATAAAGATCATGGGATAATGTTTTTGGAGCAATATCAAATTCTTGTGAGCCATTGAATTACTTTTTTAGTCTTCAATAAGAGTGATCCATAGGAAAAAACTTTTGATAACCCTTGTACACTGTTTTCCTCCCATGGTGCAATTGAAAATATGAAGTCGGTTGTTCGCAAATTGGACATGATTTATGCCCTTGAACACAGTATCCAGACAAATTTCCATATGTTGGGAAGTCATTTATAGTGAAAAATAACACTAAATTCAGTTGAAAATATACCATTTTATAAGAATCATGCACCCTAATACCGTCCTCCCATAAAATATTCAAATCATCAATCAATGGTGACAAGAAAACATCAATATCATTGTCGGGTTGCATCAGACTAGAGATCATTATACTCAACATAACATGTTTTTTCTTCATACAAACTTCGATAGAGAGGTTTTAAATTACCCATAAATTAGGCCATGAACTATTTGTGATACTGAGGGTTTGATATGGATTCATTCCATTTGTGCACAACCCTAGTCTGAGATTTCTAATTTCACTTCCAAATTTTGGATACTAATATTCAATTTTCTTCCATTGTGGACAATCATATAGATGATGTATTTTTCCATCACATAACCACTCATCAGTATGCCATATTAACATTTTTTTCATCATGTGAATTAGCAAATAAACGTATGAAATGATTAATTATAGGATGATACCCAAGTAAATTTGAAGGGATCATTGTAATCTCTACATCAGCCTGTGAGTTTTCATTCACCTTATACTGTGATGTCCCATAATTAGGTCACTCTGAATGAAATTCATATTCCATACTATATATCATACAGTCATTCAGAAGGCATTTATTTTCTTGTATCCCAATCCCATTGGGCATAATATTTTCTTGGCCTTATAATGTGATTCTGGAAGATCATTATATTTTGGAAGAATGACTTTCATCAATTGTAGTAGCTCTGTAAAACTTCTGACAATCCATCCATGTTTTTCCTTCAGGTTAATCAATCTTAACACTGCCAAAAAAATCGTAAAATCTGTACAACCATGATATATTGGATTTTCAGCATCACCATATAGATGCGCAACAATTTGTTCAATCTCAATTTATTCTGCTGCAATATCGTGAATCATTTCTTCAATTTCATCACAGTCACCATCTTGCGAATCATCGTCATCAATGAAATTCCGTCTAGTTTCACCTTGCCAAATCCAAGGGCTGTAAATTGGATAAAAACCATGAAAAATTAGATGATCTTTTATTTCTCTACTTTTCAACTTCTTCATGTTCAAACATTTCAGGAATGGATAAAAAAATGTCACTACTTGGAACATTTGGTTTAGAAAATTATAAAAAGTCATCAACACTTCTTCATATTCATTTCTCATTCGATGTGCCACATTCCAACTTCGACTCATTATAACCTATAAAAAATAACAAAATCATAAATTTTTTAAAATAAGGAAAATATATTTTTATAGGAAAAAAATCATAATTTGAATGTAAAACAATTTTGAAATATAAAACAATTCTATGCACATTTAAAAAAATATCCATGAATATAATTTTAAAAAGAATATATAGTTATATATAATATATTTAAATTCATTTTTGATCCTTTCTTATTAAGGTTCACAAAGAATACATCCTGGTGCAACTAGATACAAAATTTCTGCTTCCGTAAAAAAAGAAATATGAATTAAAAATATTAAAATATGTATACATTCAATAATAATAGTTACATAGATCCTAATGATTTGAAACCTCTGCATAGGCCCCCACCCCCCTGGATAGACCCCACCCCCTAGACACCACCCACACCCCTGGACATCAAACCCACCCCCTTGTACATCCCTACCCCCTTGGACAACAACTCCCACACCCTTGTACACCACCCCCACCCCCTTGGACACCACCCCAACCCCTTAGACACCCTCTGGACACCAAAACCCCCTTGGACAACCCCCACCCCCTTGACACCACCCCCATCCCCTTGGACACCCCCTAGACACCACCACCCCTTGGTTAGCCTCCCACCCCTAGGGACAGCCCCCCATCCCCTGGATATCCCCCACCCCTCTGGATAGCCCCCCACCCCCTTGGACACCCCCACCCCTCCTAGACACAACCCCCTCCCCCTACCCCATGGACACCCCCTGGACACCCCCATCACCCTGGACACCCCCATCCCCTTGGACACCACCACCACCTCCCAGACACCCCCTAAACACCACCACCCCCTTGGACAGCCCCCCCCCCCCAATCTAGAAAGCCCCCCCTCCCCCTAGATAGAACCCACCCCTATAGAAAGCCCTACCACCCCCTTGGACACCCCACCCATCCTAATAACCCTATAACTCATTGATTACTATTAAAACATCAATTTAAAAATGACCAAACATCCCTAATAATAGAAGTAATGAAGGAGAAGAAGAAGTGGACGAAGAAGAAAAAACAAAGAATAAAGGAGAAGAACATGGAATAAGTAACTTATTTAATGAAATTACATGGAATCCAGAAAAACCATGGTGCCTCCAATGGTTGATAGTAAATTGGAGAAAAAGGAGTAAACCTATGAATAAAATAATAATTAAAAAAACATGGATGGAGAAATTCATAGTGTAAATCCTCTCATCACGGCACAATGGGGTCAAGATAACTGCACTTCTTTGAAAACCATGACATGGTCTCCCCCATAACCCATAATATTATCATAGTCAATGATTGGTCAAAATATATATAACCAAATAGAATCATATTTCAACACCCCTTATCTTTTCATAATGTTTGAATCCTTAAAAAATAATAGTGTAATCCTCAAACATAGACTTTACCAACCCCCTTTGTAACCACCCCCACCACCTTGGATACCACACCACCCTCTTAAACAAAACTAATAAATTACAGCCTAATATCTAGGAAACAATAAAATCATCATGTCATATTCTCACACTCCATGATGCAATAGTCAATCCAAACTGACTCTTATCCCCCACCCCCTAGGACACCACCCCACAACCTTGGACAACCCCTAGACACCACCACCCACTTGGAAATACCACCACCCCCTAGACACCACCTCTACCCCTTGGACACCGCCTAGAAACCACCATCCACATGGATAGCCCCCACCCCTCTAGGCAGCCTCCCCGCCCACTGGACAGCCCCCCACACCTCTAGACACCCCCACCCCCTTGGACAACCCCACCCCTCCTGGACATCACTCTCTACCTCCGACCCCCTTGGACACCCCCCCCCTAGACACCCCCAACCCTCTATATAACCCCCTCACCCCGGAAAAACCCCCAAGAATCTGGAAAGCCCCTCACCCCCTTGGACAGCCCCACCCCCACCCACCCCCTTAGACAGCCCCCCCCCCACCCACTTCGACACCCACCCCCATGTAATCCACCCCTCCCACACACACACACCCCTGGACTCCCCCCCCCCCACCACCATGGACACCCTGGACACCCCAACCCTGTAGACATCCCCCAAACCCTCTAGACACCACCCCCACCCCCTTGGACACCCCTGGGACACCACCACCCCCTTGGAAAGCCCCCCCCCCAACCCTCTATGTATCCCCCACCCACTAGATATCCCCCACACCTCTAGATAGCCCCCACACACTTGGAAACCCCCAACCATTCATGAAGCCACGCCCACCCCTTACCCCATTGGACACCCCAACCATCTGAAACCCCGCACCCCCAGAAAACCCCCCATACCCTATGGACAGGCCCCCACTCTCTTGGAAAACCCCCACACACCCACCTCCTTCGACATCCCCCACCCACTTAGACCCCCCACACACACCACTGGACTGCCCCCCCCCCCCCCTCGAAGCCTATGGACAGTCCCCTAAACCCTCTGGATAGCCCCCACCCCCCTTGGAGAGCCCCTGCACCCCCTAGACACCACCCCCACCCCCTTTGACATCCCATGCACCCCTTGGACACCGTCAACCCCCTTAGACAGCTCCCACACCCCCCTGGAAAACACCCCCACCCCCTTTGACACCCCCTGGACACCCCCGCCGAATTGGACAGACCACCCAATCCCTGGACACCCCCACCCACTTGCACAACCCCCACCCCCTTGGAAACCCCCTGTACGATCACACACACATGATAGAACACACAAACATTGTAACCTTGCATGATATCACTTACATTGGTTTATTTTACTAGAAATTAATTTAGTATGGTATATATGAACACTATAAAACTAACCATGATAGCAAGAATAAAGAAAAATAACATCTCAAAAAATTAGTTTAGGGCATCGAAGAAAAAAAACAGAAAAGGTTTCATGGGATTCTAACTAGAGTGTTGTGAGTCAACCTGATATATCTGATACTAATAAATTTGAAGAATGATGTTGTAAAAAATAGGCCGCAGGGCACGACTTTGATGAATCGATTCTAGGTTTTCTGAATGTGAGAGACGAGTCACAGGTCGTCCGATCGAAGAAAACATAATGACTGAATGAGGGGTGTGATAAATCGTTTAAAAAATTTATCATGTCGGTTATTTGACAACTGCCGTGATAAACTATTTTTTTAAAATTTTATCACTTCGGTAATTTAATAACTGACTTAGAAAACTATTTTTCATGTCAGTTATTTTATAATCGATGTGGTATATGTCGCTTTATACAGAAGTGATAAATTATTGTGATTGGAATTACCATGTCAGTTTATTTATAACTGATATGGTAAAGTGTCGAGCTTTCCTTTATCACGTCGGTTATAAAATAACAGACATGATAAAGCACGCCAGATTCGATTTTCACGTCGGTTATATAATAATCGATGTAGAAAAGATATTCCTTATATATTTCAGGTCGGTTATAATATAACCAACGTAAAATATGAATCCTGATCGATATATCATATCAGTTATAAAATAACTGAAGTTATATATCGATCATTAAATATTTTCATGTCAGTTATATTGAAACGATGTGAAAAATGCCGATGTGTAAAACATTTTTTCCACTAGGGGAACTCTGAACCTCAGAATCGCATGCCGTTAGATTTCACAGACCTGTAAAATTCCCATTTAATTAAAAAAATTACATGGAAATTCCTGGTATTTACAAACTATCCTACAATAAGGAGAGGAATATTGCATGTGAGGTGAAAGAGTAAACAACTTCATCCACCAACAAAAACATCTGTGCCCATGAATTACACAACATCTAAGTGTAATACAAGGTGTGTAATCATTATATAAGTGATACACCAAAAAAAATCACCTTTTGTGATTTGTAACACTAACCAAACATTATATGATTTGTAATGTCTTCATGTTATGTATTAATTATACTTGATGAACCAGACACATTTATTTTTTTTAAAGCAGATACAGATGGAGTAACCTTTTACATAGTGTGTAACTCTATTACATAGTGTGAATATTCTCTTCAGACATAAATCAACCTTTTTCATTGGAAAGAACACAAAAAATCTATGAAGCCTCAAAAATGATGGAAAACCCTAATAAAACCATTAAGCACGTTCATATCTTTTCAATACTAATTCAAACAGGCATAATTCCTTGGGATTTAAGTCATTTCTCCTAATAATTGACCTCTTTCTCTAAACAAGTCTTCTCTAGCATATATGAAATTAAAAAATCCAAGTTGGATGTAGATTAAAAATGATGGGATCTTATAACCTACCAACCATAAAAAAATCATACTCTAGATACTCTAAAAGTCATTGTGGGGTCTTGGTGAGAATTTCTAGCCACTATGCTCGCGTATCAGACTACCCCTCACAAGTCTCCTCTTGAACTTGTCCATGATTCCACTACAGTTGAATGATAGGTATAAACCATCTAAACAAATACGATTCACTGTACTCCAAAATCCTTATTGAATGTTATTTAAAAGACACAATACAATTAATATTTAGTTCCTCGATGTCCAATTCATGAGTAGTTTCTAGATAATATCTCCACTTCCATGACACATCAAACAAATAATTCACAGAAATATAATGATATGGAAGGGATAATCAATATATTAATTAATGGTCCATATCCCCTATCTCAAATCATCTGACTAACTTTGGTGATAGCTATTTCCTGATATGTATTTTCCCCAACCTAGGCGACACTCAATGGATAACACTATGGACAAAATAAAACACAATAGTTTGTCTCTGATGATCAGTGTCAAATTTATACTTACTTTTCATGGACCCCAATGGCCTCGAAAAATCTAAACCTTCCCAGATGTCTCCTTCACAATACATGGTAAGAAAACCACATCCTCACCAACCTCTAACTAACAAAGTGATTAATGTCAAGTAATACTATAAATATCAGAAAAAGAAACCATTTTTATAGTTTATTGGATGCTATTTTTTAATGAAATCTCAAGAGGTTATATATGATTCTCTCATGAACAACCAAAATCCAAAACACCAAATAAAAAAATATCCTCCATAACTTATATAAACCCCTTAGATTAACTACATTTATGAGGATGATTGGCTATACTGGAAAGAAGCAATGATCTTAAAACCTTCTATATACCACATAAAAATTTCAATGTGAATTGAGATCCTCAATCAATAATGATACACCTCGTAACATCATGCAGTTGAAAAATATTGGAAATGTAATCAAAACACAAATACTCACATGTGGAGGTCTCCCTAATAAGAAATAAGTGGTACAACATAATCATTAGATTCATGATCACCCATAAAAAACATTCTTATGGGTGTTAAGGGGTAAACATGTTATAAAATTCATATTGAAATAATCCAATTTTTTCTCTGAAATGGGATGTGGCTACAAAATACTAGATAGGGAATAATTTTATTATTTTACCAGCTAAAAATTGATGAATGGTGCTAACAAATCCCACTACCTCCTTATTCATTATTTACCACCTGTACTTTCACAGAAATAACAATAATTCATTGTTAAGAAGGATTTCCCAACCATTTTTAATATTGAAATTATCTAACATTCTCTTTCCACAAGCATGTACAAACCCATACTATAGAATAGAAAAGAGGATAATTTTCAATTCTATGAGACCATACATATGG
The DNA here is from genome assembly GCA_963277665.1 of Viscum album. NCBI lineage: Eukaryota > Viridiplantae > Streptophyta > Magnoliopsida > Santalales > Viscaceae > Viscum > Viscum album. The sequence continues at coordinate 856,757,769 of OY728152.1, read as the reverse complement.
TTTCTCTCAACCATATATGTTTCCTCTCTTATGTATTCCATCTGGATTAGAAATTTCATATATCATAATCTTGATAAAATCATGAGTATAACCAATTCCAAAGACATATATACTCATCCCTGAGAGTTTTGATCATATAAAATAATGCTTGAAAATATTAATATCATCTTCTAATCATCATTATACTCCATAACTTACGTTGTTTTCATCATTTTTCTAAATGGATGGGCAATGACGATTCTTCAACCTAGTGTTTAAGACAACACAATGTTAAAACACTAAAGATACATGACCCACGTCCTTTACTATTGGTTTATATCACTCTATGAAAATATGTACCTAATGATCTTATAGACTGTGTGTTCCATAGACCTCTCACCCATGGGATACTTCAACAAGCATCATAGGTAATGCACCACCACTTCTAACTCTAGATCATGAGTAGGTCAATTCCACTTATTTGATCTTTGATTTTCGGATCCATAAGCTACCACTCAATCCTCATACATCAAAATTTGTCTGAGTACAACTCCAGATGGGATACAGTTCATTGTATTTTCATTACCCAACAAATTTAATGTGTGAATAGTTATAGATTTCCTTCATCATTCAATCTCTTAAAAATATATCTCACATGCATCCAACCAAATTGAAACCACTCCTTTATTTTCCATTCCAGAAATAATTGATTACAAACATGATAATTCGTGGATAAATCCCTGATAATATTCAGTGAAACCCATAAAACTATGAATTCAGAAGTAATTCTTGGGAAACTCCAAAGATACCACACATGTAATAATCTCTTGGCCCACTGACCCTACTACCTTTGAGATGACATGTCCCTAGAGGTGATCTTTAACATTCCATTAACATCATTTGTTTGTCTTGGTATAATTGCAATAATCACTCATCGTAATAAAAAAAATTCCCAATTGAATGTAATGATCATCTCGGGACATGGAGTAAAATAAAATTTTATCAAAACAAAAAACCAAAAATTGGTCAATGAAAAGATGAAATATATTATTTCTAAAGGCCATGAATAATGCCACAATGTTAGTGAAAACAAACAAAATCACATCCAATTCATAGAAGACATGTGTGTTCCTAAAAGTATCTTAATATATGTTAGAGAATATCAACATCAACTAGAGGTATCCTGGTCTGATATCGATATTCCAATTGACCATATCCCCTCACAGTTGATCAAGGATATCATCGATTAACATAATATGGTATTGGTTCTTGACCTTAATCTAGTTAATTATATGATAATACACAAAATCAAAAGGTACCATCATTTGTTTTAGAAGAAGGTAATGAAGGACCCCATGTAGATGTTCTATGTTTTCCGAAACCCCTAGCAACCAAATCATCCTACAAGAAATTCTAATCCCAATGATCTATAGTATTCATTCTATTTTATAGGATAAAATGTTTCTCTTATCCTAACACCAACATGGTCCTGAATAGGATCTAATACTATAGTTTTAATCCGTAAAACTCATAAAATAAGTCATCAAATAGATGGTATTCTACTATAGGGAATGAATCTTGTTTTATTACACGATTATCTAGAGCTAAACAATCTCTATCAACCATGAAATTATACTATCATCACTAAATTTTCCCCACATGAATATCCTCATGATCCCACTCACTCGGATGATAATATATTCGTCCTTCTAAAGATATAAATGAAACACTTCTCTTGTAAATGTAAATATGATCCAAGTATTAAACAATCTGATACATTCCATGAATCAAATATAAGCCTGTAATTTCCATAAAAAATGGATCCCAAAAGAAATTATAACCACCAATCCCTAGAAAAAAAGCCTCCCAATATTTGATATTCTTTAACCAAATTCACAGCAGTGTATCAAAGGTCATGTCACCATATAATATTGCCATATCATATCCCATGTTGTTAAAAAATAGATGAATGGGGGAATTTTTTTATTCAATAAAAAACAAATGAAAGGGGATATTATACATGGATCATACCTCTGGCAGTAGATGGTCCAACATCAACAATAATTTGAGTAATCTATATAATGTGCTACTAAGAAGCCCATCTACATTGCGATATAGTCTATCTCCTCTAAGATACCCACTCTACATGGTACTTCCATTTCTATAATGGGGCACCAAATCCCTCAACTCAACTAAAATATCATGTAACCTCTAGATACCTTCCTTTTAAGGTTTAACCGAGTTCTTCCAAGAAAATGGTGCCTATTATGTTCCCTTTCCACTACTATATTACTGTAATCCCCACCAAAATATCAATATGTGTAAAATCCAAATATAATCATTACAATCCAATGTGGGTAAGAAATTTGAGAAATCCATTTTTCCATTGTTGAAAAATGATATCACTACAACATAAAAAAATCCTATGATATATTCCCAATATCCCTAACATATATGAACAACATTTTCCTAGTAAAAATTTTCATAGTGACCCTTCGTTCCACATGAATATTAGTTCACAGTTCGTTATGCTCAAACAGTATGGCTACTGATTAGGTCATCTCAAAAATTTCATTCTGTGATATGTTGAAGATTCATCAAATCCATAAAACTACGCATAAGGAAAATTATCACATGTGACGTAATACCATAGTGATGAAAATCACAAAAATGAATCTCCTTGGACATCACATCATTATATTAGTATGGGAAAAAATTATAATGGTTGGTGAAGCATCCAATGTAGTCATACACTCTCCTTCTCTCATGTGTCAGTTGCATGAACTCATGAGAATTCTCATCAGCCAATTTATTATGATAGAAATGGATCCACGAATTCACCTATATATCAATAGAAATATAAATCATCTTTCTTACCATACTTCTCCATATTTTCCCACTAACACTTGGAATGTCACTGAACCGAATATACCACAAGCTCCACCATCATATTTGTGTGTATCTCAAGAGGCTTAATGGTAACATGGAATAAGTAAATCAAGATCACACCCCACTAAGGTCCTCCCTTCCCATTTAATGTAAGTGGATGATGTTGTTGTATCTATATTTTTAGTTCAAACATTTAAGGAAGGGTTTGAACATTCCCCACTTCAAGGGATCATATGACCCTCATGATGATGTCATGATACTAAAAATACATCTGATTCTCAAGAGGAACAAGATGATCAGGAGTAGATATGTTAGGAGAATAATAATTTCTAATCTCATACTAATCTAATTGAATTAGATGATGAGAAAAATTATTTACAATACAAACACACTCCTTAGAACACTATATATGACAACAAGGTCATCCTCAACATCTGGAAACAATATAGAACCACTTCTCTAGGTCTCCCTAAACATGGATTACTGGTATTTTATCATTACATATTAGTTTATTTCATTCTATTTTCAATATATTATCAATATCTCTCTTCACATTTATTATATGAAATTGTATAAAACAAGCAATAAATATATTTCATTCATGAACAATCCAAGTAAATATGTATTCTTATCTTCCAATCACGAAGCAAGTATAATAATCTTATGACTTATAGGGCCATAAGTATAAATCAAAAGAGATAATAAAAAAAATTTAATTTTAACCTCACACAACCTGTGAATCACCCAAGGTGAAAAAACATAATCATCAACATGTGGACAACAAAAAAAGTAATACCATTCCCAGGCGCTGAAATTTCCCACTGTACATGGCTTCGCTAATACCATGCACGAGCTGATTACTATTTCTCAAAACAACCTAGTATCATTTCTATGTTACCCATGTAGTAAATAATAATAAATTAAAAACATGGTCCATTAATAAGAATTTGTAACATCCCCTAATCCATCTCTATTTCATGTGGAATGAATGGGTCAGTTATAATAACTCAATCATTCATACCCAAACACTAGAGGCTTCTAACTAGTAGTGGAGTTGTGATCAATATAATTGGGATACTATTCCCAAAAATGTTGTTAAATAGTAGTAAAAATAAAAACTATAAATGAAATAATCAATCTAATTTACATACAAAAATGATACGATACAACTAGGAAATAAATGATAACATAATAAAGAAATGAAATGAATACTTTTTGAAATATTGAGATGTAACTAAATATAATGGAAGATGAAATTAAGAAAAAGAATATTTGACTCAATATAAACACAAAATTATCTTGTCCCAGAACACATGTACTTCTATTATACACAATCTATCCCATCATGAACGTAGTAAAGAAACAACATGGTCACTTCCCATTGTCTAATCCTGCATCCATGTAATCAACTTGATTACCAAATAGCGGCCTATGTATGGTATGATTATTAAATATTAGGTCTATTAAAGCATGTATAATCTTAACTAGTATGATATTAAGTGAAATATTTATTAAAGATATGTAATAATTAGTTAAAAATTAAATTTAATATTGCATTATCCTACATCATCTACATGAAAAAATATCACTCAGAATGTCTCAAGATCATGTTGATCCCAACCATATAACCGGGGTAAAACATAACCTACTCTGGATATATGATATAATTTATTTTAGAATATCACAACCATTAAAACAATAAACGTATATCTATTGTATAAATTAAAAAAATTTGGGTCAGGATTGTTATATAAGAATTTCAGAAATAAATCCTATATGTGGCTAGTATATGAGCATTTCAACATGTATCATGAAAAATCCCAGTGTATTAGAATTAAAAAATATATCATGACTAATCTCTATATATTATAATTTCATCCAATAGTCTGGTACCAGAATGATATATATACATTTCTATATTTATTCTGGGTTGATCTCTTTATATAAGTATTTCAACACATGGTAGCATCAAGCCCATAATTTAATCATTAAAAAACATATCCCAATGGGTCATGAATATACGTATATCACATTATCACATCATAAGGCACAATGGTTAATTATGGAAATTACCATTTATCATTAAATTACAACATTAATTTTTCATTTCTACATAAACCAATTACATTCCAGTCATTTCAGATGTCATGAAAATCTATGGTCAATCATTATCAAGAAATCAGCCAAAACTCATTTCATACTAAACACACTTAAATCCATAATTAAATTTCTATAAAATCATTTTCACTATCACCCAAACATTATCAATAATCCATATCATTAAAATTGGATATAAAGTGATTCCGTAGAATAATCCTATTAATCAATTAATTAGGTTAGGAAAATGTAATTTTGGATAAATTGAAATATTTCTCAATCGTTTTCCATAAATAGACTACATAGTTATGTTTTGGAACCCCAAACATTAACTATTGATTAATGCGCCATTTCATATAGGATTAAACAAAATTGAGGATGGAATAGATGATCATAGTAATTTTACATTTCATAACATATCATGATAAAAGTGAACAATGACCATGGTAAATAGAATTCTCTCAAAGGACAAAGATGAATGGGAGTGGAGTGAAAACCTAAACAAAAAAATTGGTAGGGAAGGATTTTACAAATTGGATTTCAAAAATTTTGGGAGGAGATCCACAATGAGCTATATATAGCCCAATGGTCAGGGGAGGAAATGTTCATGAGAGATTAATGTGAAATAATCTACATCCATAACATAATATTGATGGGTACATGACAAGCATGGTAGATAATTATATTACAAGTTATATAATCTTAACATAAGAAAAACACAAAACAATGCATCACAAATTGTTATTTTAAACACATCCCAATAATTACATAATATGAATTGTCTTCATAACATATATTCATATCATACAATGGACCGACCCCAGGGACTATTCTTGAAACTAGTTACACATCATGGAACTGTATTACAATTACTATAAATTCTATTCATATAGCCTTCAACATGTTTCCCACATATAGAATCTACGAAGCCATACAAATTAAATAAACTCCTCATAATCCAATTTAACCAATTTATATCCCAAATATATTAATTTAAATACAAATACACCCCTTCCAATTATATCATTAACAAAAAAATTCTCAATCTATGTACAAGACTTATCCCACATAATTGTAATTGAAGAGTCAAAGATGGAATCAGCAATAAATTGGATATTTATAGAATAATGAATTTTCATATCTATTAATATTTATGAATATGAAATTAATTTTATGTTAATGCGTAAACATTGTCTGATATCATACTCGACACACAACAATAGGTTTCTCTAAAAACTTATGTTGCATACAATGTTGAGTTATGCTGAAAAATAATAAAATAATATTATTATTATATTAAATAATTATTAATTATTAGCCATTGTAATAAAGGGAATAAACATAATTAACTATATTATTATTTTACATATTTCTAAATGTTTTTACATTTATTCAAAAAAATTTAGGGAGAGAATATGAGAATGAATCCAATTTTTTTCATAAAATACTCTAATATTTTTAAATATTAGTTTTACAGCCTTTTCATGGAGAACCCTTTTTAAATCCAGTATTTTTTCACTTTTATATATTATACTTTTTAAAATAAACTTCTTCTATAGAATTAGGATATCAATATTTACTTGGTTATTATTTTGGATATTTTATGTTATAGTTCATTTTTTAAGGAATAGGGGAAAATTGAGCATTTTAATCCAAAATTATATTTTCATATAATATATTTATACTATTAGATAGCCAATATAGTTGATAATAAATTTTAATGGGATAATTTTGTTATCATTTAATCCAGTTTTTATCATTGGATGTTATTTTACTTTTTAATTGGACATGTACACATGTACATATGTTGATTGTATTTAATTATTAAAAACAATCATTTTGGTTTTTATAAGAGGAATTAATTTTAAAATAATTCATTCAAAATATGTGATTTTATTTTCAAAAAATGGATTCTGTAGTTTGAATTAGAATGATAAAATTGGGTAAATAGGATCCTATGATTGGACATTTTGGATAGTAAATTCAGTAATTATTTTTATTTACCAGGGTTAATAGGTAACTCCGGTAAGTAAGGGTAAAAAATAATATTATAATAAATTGAAACTATATTAAGACCTATCCTAATCCAATTATATAATATATTTCTGACCATTTTCATCCTTCTATATAATTTGGGACCCTAGGGAGCCACTTTTGTGTTATAATGATATGTTATTAGAATTAATTTAATGTTCAGTGAAATATATCAAAAACATGTATCTTTTACTAAATTAATATTTATATATTGTTATATAGTTGATATCATTGACTATAAAAAGTACATAAAAATCTAAAATGATATAATACATCATGGTATTTTAGTTATAATTTTTATACATTGAATATATAATTTTATTTATGACACATTGATGATGTTGTGATTACCTTATTAATGAAATACTCAAAGAAAAGATATTATAAATATTAATATAAATTTCTTTTTGAACATTTTGATTCCATCCATGATTAATTAGTATTATTATGACATATTATCTTTGAGATAATTCTGTTTTATAAGGAATAATGTTTTTTTATAACTTTATCAAATATCAATTACTAAATTGTATCAAAATTAACATAAATGAGGGTTTTAAAAAATAATAATTTATTAAATGATATAATAGTAAAAAAAGTTAAGATTATGTAAAATGACAAATATAGGGTTTAAAATGTCATTAATGGTCCACATGTGGTTCTATTGGAATTTTTCTGACTATAGTTCCAATATATTATTAAAACACAAAAAAAAATGTTAGGAGTTAATGTTTTTAACTAAGGGTTTAAGCTAAATCATGTTGTCTATTTTCGACCTAAAGTTTTATAAAAATTATTGGTTGAGAAGATATAGACCCATAATCATATTTTATTTTTAATAAATGAGTTTTGGAAAATTTTACACGTAAAATAATAATCAAATAATATATTATTTCATGTGTTTACTAAAGTGCTCCACCACCTCTACAAATATAATCACACTTATAAACCCCTCGTACCATCCATATTATTCTCAAAAAATCTCCCAACATCCATCCTTTACTCTTAGAGTCCTTTACTTTTGAAAAATCAATTCAACAAAGCATTTTGGCTCAAATCAAATGGAGTTACCCATATTAGAGGTAACATCTTCTCTAAAATTCTCTTCATATATATCTCATCAATGCTCACTATGATATTATAATTCAATGATTACATAAAAATATATTCAATATAATAGTTTGATGTTATGTTATGTATTGGAATTACATGTAAACACACCTCTATCTAATCGATACGAACATCCAGTTTTTTATACGATGAACTACTGCCTCTCGAAACGATGATTATTCAATTTTATCCTACAACCTCTTTTTTTGGCCCTTATGAAGGAACTATATTTATATATCATATATATTATATTTATAATATCTATATCATTATGTAATTTTTATTTACAATATACCTTTATTCTTTCCATAATGTGTAAATACGATAATATCATTTAAGGAAGTGTGGACTATGCCGCCTTAAAGATATATAACTCATTCATGCAATACATGAAACGTGTAAAGGATGGAATTAATAAACCGCTATAAATTATATGTCATATTTATAATAAATAAATTATAATTTACATATGTAATATATATTTTTCATTTTTTATTATGATAATGAAATGAAAGTAGCGTTCATGTGTATGTATGGCCAATAATCTTCATGAACGGTGCATTTCATTTCTAATCTCCAAATGTTATGGACTATTATTAATACATATATAATGGATATATGTGATATTTAAATCTTTAATATCATTACATAGATAATGTAATAATTACCACATGGATAATTATCATCAAAATACGTTCACTTTTGAATCAGGTACACATCATCAACAAAAAATCCGATACGAGTTCAAATAATTACCTAATTTATATAACTTAGTAATAAGTGATATAAAATGAATAATAACATTTAAAAATGTTCTAATGAAATTATAAATTATCTTAATATTATTATTGGTGAAATTAAAGAAAGAATGTTACAAGATGGATTCAAGGTAAGGGACGACATAAAAATATTTTTTCATTGAGGTATATTTTGATTTAAATACAACCTTCTTTTATATGGTGTATAATGAAAAAGTTTTAATTTTAATTTCATTCGGTGATTTAATAACTTAATAATTTTTTTGAAGTATTTTACTAAATTACGAATGGAATGCATCTTTTTAACGCACGCGACGACAACGACCTTCCCGCCATGTTGAGAATTATTTGATATTACGTTTTCTCTATAAGAAGTAATGATTTCAAAAAAAATAATATAATACATTTTTGGAAATTTTGGTATTGAAATGGTTTTCATAATGGATTGATTATATCAATATCCTGAAATGATGTCTTATGATTGAAATGTGGAAATTGTTGGTTTTCCATTATGGCTGCTCAGGTGTTATGAATACGTTATGGTTAATTGGAATTGTTTACATATATGGGTGGTTATGTGATAATACAAGGGAGAGTGATCCCGAGATACCTCTTTAATTCATGGGGTAACATGATGGTGTTAAATATTAAGGTTTCTCCCAAGATATTTATGGTATATACAATTATGGGTTTTCAAAACACAACCATAAAGGTTACTCCCTATGTAGCTATGAAAAATAAAATGTATGTGTAATATGGATGCCAAAAATTGCCTTTATGAATTATGATTCCATGAGTTATACATAAATATTTTTATTTCATGAGGTATGTTAAATGGAATATGTATTATGAGTAAAATGTATTATTTCATTGATTTGTATGCATTGATGGATTATTGTTTTCTTCCCATATTTTATATCCCTTACTAGGATTTTTATGATCATCCCATGTTTTTGAAATTTTTTCCATAGTGTATATGGTCGGGTAAGAGAAATTAAGAATTCCAGATGATTTATATCAATAAAATAATTCTTATTTTATTTAGGGAGTTTTATTATTGTAAAAAAATTAGATAGAGTATTAGTTTCTACATTGTAATATTTGATATGTAATGGCCTGATTTATTAAAAATTTACACCTGTAAAGATCCTCTATGAGAATTATAGTCATATTAGTGACTAACCTCATTATTATGTATTGTTTTAAGGCTGAGGAATTATAGTTGGTATTAGAGGTCATTTTAGACTACATTAAGGGTTAAGATATTGTTAATAGAATATCAATAAATTATTTTTACATTATAGTCAAATTGAAATGATATAGAATTATAATATTTCCATGTTGCTTTGTTTAAGAAATGTATTTGTTCTGAATGGTTTTCCACAAAGGAAACAAGGAATCTCTGATGGGATGTCATCAAGAGGAAAACAACATACCATAGCCGCAACCATAAATGGTTGGAATTGGAACTGAACCGTTTATTTCAGTACTGGTGTAGTTGAATCAAACTATAAATGGTGGTGGTATCCATGCATGTGATCATCCATATCATCCATAGAGGAACATTTCAGTATTAGAACTTTTCTTGAGGAAACATCCCCCATCATTCATAGTATCATATGACTTTGTGCTAACTGTAAGGTGGACTACAACACTCAGAATGATTTTGGATATCATCGGGTGTTCAAAACATGAAAAGGTTATTCTAGATATTTACCATTTTGAAGGTGAGGCTGATCAGTTATGGTTTATGGTAAAAAAATATATGGGTTAGTGAAGAGATTGACTCTCTTGATAGGGATCAATTCAAATGTACGTTTCTGGAGAAATACATTCCTAATGTAATTCAACTTAGAATGGAAAAAAATTGGAATTGAGGTAGTTGAATAAATCAATGGATTCTTATAAAACAAAAATAACATAACTTGAAAGGTATGCTTCAAATTTAATATGGAATAATTGTAGTAAAATAATTCATTTTTACTCATAATTAAAGCCAATTAATTTAATGGAATTAAGTTTTCATGAAGACAAAAGTTATAAAAACCCTATTTGATGAGTGGAGAAGGTATAAATGGAGTTTTCCAATGACCATGTGTTGTTTGAAAAATATATGAATAAGTTTCCATGGTAGAAGACAAAAGGGGTTAATTCATCATAAATGATTGATGGTATGAATATTAGTTTTACAGTTTGTAAACATTTTGGTAAAAATCACACAAGGGAAATCCTTTTTTAATCTAGTAAGTGCTTATGATGTGGTAAAATGGGAAAAACGACTTGTAATTTTACTAGAAAAGTATAGTGTACTGGTATGACAAAATATAATTTAAAATCAGTAAAAAAATTTATTTGAAATGAAGTGGTTCATTATGTAAATAGGTGTCTGAAAAAGACCTCAAATGATGGAAAAAAGATTAACTATATAGAGAAAGGGGTGGTAAAATCCTTTCAAACTACATAAATATATTATGGTCCATCAAATGAAGTATAATAATGAATTTTTTTAATTTATTCATATTATTCCATTGTTTTTTTCGATTATGGTTCTACACATTAATTCATTTCTGAGAAATTTTCTAGTAAATATGGAATTCCATATCATGATATGAATCCTGAAATTATGTTAAAAATATCTAGGGGAAATTTTGAGGCAAAACGAAATTATATGAACCTTGTAATACATGTATGATGACATAATCTTCCTATAAGACCTATTGTTTATCCTCCAGTACAGTTCGAGGCTATTTTGGGTATGGATTGAAATTCTTTTTATCATGATAAGAATGATTGTAAAGCTAAATTGGTTTCTATTTAAAAAGAATTTTATTTTATTTACAAGAATGAATGCTTACTGTTGAAAACATAACTGTATGTTGAGAACATAGTAAAATATGGAAATGAATGTTATCTTTAAAATATTTCTGAAAAAAATGAAATATTCAGATTAATGATGTGCCAGTGGTCAATGACTATCTTTATTTTTTTATTAATTAGTTTCCTAATATAAAACCTAATAAAGAATTTGAATTTATTTTTGACTTGGTTCCTGATGCTATGATAGTTTCAAAAACCCCATATTGAATGGATCAAATTAAACTCTTTGATTTAAAGAAGAAATTACAGGTGTTTTTATATTAAGGATTTATTTGACCGAGCACATCACAATTGGGTAATCTAGACATTTATGTTAAAAATAAATATGGTTCAATTAGGATTTTCATTGATTATAGAGCCTTGAATAACATCACTATTTTGAACAAGTATCATTTTCCTCATATTGATGATTTGATTGATCATCTCTTGGGGGCTATGTATTTTTCGAAGATTGACTTCAGTTTAGGGTATCATTAGTTGAATGTAAAGGAAGCGGAAATTTCAAGGACGGTGTTTTTTTACTAGAAATAACCACAATGAATTTTTAGTTATGCCTTTTGGGTTAACAAATGCACTGACTATATTCATGGATCATAAGAATATAATTTTCCATGGGTTATTGGATATGTTTTTGGTTGTGTCTATTGAAGATATTTTTGTATATTTGGAAACTAAATTATAGAATCAATGTCATATAAGGGATGTATTGTTGACCACAAAAATATAAACTGTATGGGAAATTCACAAAGTGTAAGTTTTTGTTATAATAAATTCCATTCCTTGGTCACATTGTTTCTAATGATGGAAAAACTATTGATCCTAATAAAATCAAAGTTGTTGGATAATGGGCATGACCCAAAAATATTACTAAGATTTATGATATTCATGTTTTATAATGTTGGTACTAAATTTTTGTTGAAACTTTTAGATTGTTATCTATCCCTCTAACCATGTTAACATGAAATGTAGATATGTTTATTTTGATGTAAGAATGAAATGATTGATTTTATGAATTGAAAATAATATTGGTGAATGCTCTAGTTTTGGAACTGCTGAATAGAAATGGTGAATTTCTTATCTATAGTGATTCTTTGTTGAAAGTACTCGGTTGTGTACTAAGTAATTATAATTCAGTAATTGATTATCCTTTATGACAGTTGAAAAATCATGAGTTATATTACGCTACACTTGATTTGGAATTTTCTGCTGTTGTTTTTACTTTTAAACTATGGAGGAATAATTTATATAGCATAATGTGTGAAATATATACCATTCAAAAAAGACTGAAGTATATATTTTATCAAAAATAATGGAACATGAGAAATATATGATGGCTATAATTAATCATGGATTATGATTGTTCGATTCATTTCCATCCTGGAAAAGAAAACAAAATGGCTGTTTCATTGAGTTAGAAATGTAATGATAAATTTACCATGTTACATTTGGAACATAGACCTATAGTTAATGATTTTTTGAACATTGGTGTGGAAGTTGTTGGTGTAGTAAATTCAAATATTTTTTAAGTTTTCAGTGCAATCACCTCTTATAGACAGAATTAATCGATCTCTAATGGAAGAATGTGAATTTAAAAAAGAGGTATAATTGGTTTAGATCGATAATTTACATGGATTTAACATTGAAAAAGATTGTATTTAGATTATTGGAAAGAGATTATGTTTTCCTTGTGATTCGCATTTGATGAAAGAGTACTTATGTGAAGCTCAGTGTTCATTATGTTCAGTCCATCTGGGCAGTACATTGATGTACCTAGATCTTTGAGAGTGTTACTGGTGGGATGGAATGAAAAATTAAATTACTAAATTTACAGTGTCTTTTTACTTGTCAATAGTTTAATTTAGAGATCCAAGTACATAAAGTGATGCTTCAACCTTTTCTAGAACTAGAGTAGAAGTAGTAAAATATATACATGGATTTCATAATGAGAATACCAAATACTTCTCGATGTAACAATGCAATTTGGGTTATTATTGATTGATTAACTAAATATTCTCATCGTCTTTGTATTAGAGATAATTTGAATCTAGATTGAAATTATTGATTTTATTTTAAAGATATTGTCGTATTACATGGAGTTCCACCCACCATTCATTGTATTAGGTCATGATCCTAGGTTCAATTATAACATTTAGAATGAACATCAGATGTCATTTGTTACTGAATTAAATTTTATTATAGCTTTTAATCCACAATAAGGTGGAAAGACACAGAGAAAAAAATTATATATTGTAAGATATGATACATTCTTGATAAATAGATTAATAGGGAATTTGGGACCAACATCCTTCTTCGGTTGAGTTTTCTTATAAAATATGCTTTCAATCTTATATACAGATGGTACCATTTGAAACATTATAAGGAAGGAGGAGTTGAACTCCTACTACTTTTGATGAAGTAGGTGAAATGATGTGGATGGGACTAGAACTAGTTGAAGAGATGTCCATAAATGTTCAGTTGATTTATAAGCACATGAGAACAAATAAGAGAAGTACAAAAATTTATGCAGATAACCATAGGAATGATCATTATTTTGAGGTAGGCGGTGAAGTCTTTCACAGTGATTATCCTTGGAAAAGTGTGATGTGTTTTGGTATGAAAGGAAATATGAGTTTGAGGTTCATTGGACCTTATGAAATCTTGGTGAAAGATGGATCTGTTTCCTATAGAGTGGACAAACCTCTATGTTTATCCCAGGTACACAATGCCATTCATGTTTCAATTTTGAGAATTTATACACTGGATCCATATCATGTTTTGAGTATAGTGGTTGTCTAGTTGGAAGAGAATATTTTCTTTTAGGAACAACAAGTACAGATTCTTGACCCTAGAGAGAAGTTTTGTTGTGGAATAATGTGATTATTCAGGTAAGGTTTTTTTGGAAAAAATCATATGGTTTAAAAGGAAACATGTGAATCATAAAAATCTATGATGGATAAATAACCCATCTTATTTGATAAGTGAATAAAATTGCAAGGATGAAATTTTACAAAATTGGGGAATAATGTAACAACCCTGGTATTTATTGATTAATAAATTTTCATATCTATTAATATTTATGAATAATAAATTAATTTAAATTGATGATGGAGCTTTTTTCAATATATTACTCAAAACAAAACAATTGGTTCTCCAAAATCCTAAATTTAATATAACATTAAGTTATACTAAAAATTAATACAATATTATTATTATTATTTTAAATGGTAGTTAATGCCTAGAAATTGTATTGGTAGGAATGAACACAATTAACAATATTATAATTTTAAATATTTATTAAATTTTTTAACATTTATCGAATAATGTATTTAGGATTAAGATGAAAATGAATCCAATTTTAAGAATAAATTACTCTATTATTTATTAAAGGTAGTTTTACTGACTTTTAAAGGACAATCCTTTTTAATTATATTTTTTTTTCACTTTTATAAGTTCTATTTGGCAAAATAATCTTCTAATATTGGTGAATAAATTCCAAATTTACTTTTTTTATTTGTTTTGTGTACTTTTTTGATAAAGTTAATTTTTTCTATTGAATAGTAAAAAATACAGAATTTTAATTCAAATATATCTTTTCTCTAATTTATTTATGTAGATATTTTATCGATTGAATTGGTTTTAATGTGTAGAGGGATAATTTTTTTAAAATTTAATATAAAAAATTCATTGAATTAATTTTACTTTTAAATTGGACGTAAACACGTATCAATCTTTTTATAGTTTACACTTCTTAAAAACTAGATATTTGGTTTCGAAAAAAAGAATTAATTTTAAATTAAATTGTGAAACTTATTTGTCTAGAATTTGGAAAAATTGATTACATATTTGTAATCACATTGTTCAATTTGTGTTAATAGGTACCTTTTTTGTGTGGACATTGTGAATATTAACATGAGTAATTATTATTTTTTACATGGTTAAAGTGTCTTTCAGGTAAACAAGGTTAAACATAATATGATAATAACATAATACTAAAATAACACATTTCATAATCCTTTTGGATGAGATATGTCTAACCATAAAAATACTAGGGTCTATTTTGGGACCCAATGGAGACACTTGGGTGTGATAATAACATGTTATAAGAATTAATTTAAATTAAAGAGAAATACAACATAAACACGTATCTTTTACAATATGAATTTTAATGTAGAGTTATATAATTGATATATTTGTATATAAATATTCATTATAAATATAAAAATATTATCTACATCATGGTATTTTATTTAAAAATTTTATATTTTAAAAATAATATTTTATTTATGACACAATGTTGATCCATTGATTAAGTTATTAATTAAAAATGATGAAATAAATGATATTATAAATATTAAAATGAATATAATTTGATAATTTTTATGACATCTATTAATTTTATGGGTTATTATAACTTATTATATTTTATTTAATTCCTTTTTTAAGGAATCTACTTTTTTATGAATTTAACCGAAAATCAATAACTAAATACTGTCCAAATTGAAATAAATGATTTTTTAAAACAAATAAAATTTTATTAAATTATATAATATTCAAAAAAAATGAAATATTCATTCAAATGACTTTTATAATGTTACAAATTTCATTAATTATCCATTTTTCTCATTTAATTTTATAATAACGATAGTAAGCATATATTCGGAAAATACAAAATGGAATGGTAAGAGTTAACATTTGTAACTAAGGGTCAAAGAAAAAAGATAAAGTAACTTATGGTGAAATAACCTTCTTAAAACATATTAGTTGAGAGTAGTTCGACCTCAAATCATATAATATTTTAAATAATGTGTTTGGGTCCATTTGAAACCGAAAATAAATTTATAATAAAATAATATTTCTAGAGTTCCCAAAAGTGCCCCTCCTCTCTCTTATAAATTTCCACCACCACTACACACTTAATCAAACCTCTCAGGCCCTTGTATAAACCAAATTATGGTCCAATAATCTACCGATATCCCTCCCTTCATCCTAGAAACCTTACCCAGTGGAGAATGCATTTCAAGTATGCCTTTTAGCTCAAAATAAAATGAGTTAGCTATTTTAGAGGTAACTTCTTCTCTAAACTTCCTTTCGTTTGACTTCCTTCATCACTCACTATTCTATTTATATTTAATGAATACATAATAAAATAGTATATAAAATATAATAGGATGTCTTAATGAGAATAATTCTAACAATACTTACACACACCTCCATCTAATGGATACAATCATATTGTTTCTGTGTATGACGAACTACGGCATCACAAAACGATGATTGTTCAATTATCTCCAAACACCTCTCATTATGGCCATTATGATGGAATTATATTTATATACAATATATATTATATTTATATTTTCCCTATTATTATTATTTTTACATCATACCATTTTCCTATCCATATTGTGTTAATATGATAATTTCATTTGAGAAAGTGCGGACTACTACCCCCTCAAAGTGATATGACTCGTTCATTCCATACATGGAACATTCAAAGGATGAGGTTAATGATATTATATTACATATATAATGTATTTATTATAATTAAATTACAACTTATCTATGTAACATTTAGTTTTCATTCCTCTTATATGATAATGTAATGAACGTAGTGTTTATGGGTACGTATGGCCTACCGTCACCAGGAATAGTGCATTTCATTTCTAATCTAAAAATGTTATTGAATATTGTAAATAAATATATATTTTATATACATGATATTTTAATAATTTATATCATTATTCATAAAATGGTATTATGACCACATGGATAATTTTAATCAAAACACGTTCATTTTGACTCATGTACCAAACATCGTCAAAACATCTAAGATGAACTCAAATAATTAACTTATTGCTATAACATGGAAATAAGTGATATATAATTAATCCTAAACATTAAAAATTTCATCAATAAAGTATAAATTAAACTATTTTATTTAATTAGGAAATTAATGAATGAACATAACAAATTGGACTAAAGTAATGGACTTCTCTCAATCTCTTTTCATTGAGACATATATTGATTTATATACAACATTCTTTTATTTAGTGTATAATCAAACCCATTAAATTTTAATTTAATTCAATGGTTTCCATAAGGAAAATTTTTTATGAATAGTTTTACTAAATTATAAAAGGAATGTTTCTTTTTAACGTACGTGGTGACAACGACCATTCCCCCACAACATAGATTATTTGATATATGGATTTCTCAACAAGTCGTAATATTTTTAAAAAGAAAGATAAATACCATATTCATTTTTAGGCTATTTTTTTATTGAAAATTGTTTGAAGAATGAATTTATTATATCAATATCTTGAAATTAATTCTTATGATTGAGGTGTGTAAATGTTATGTGTTTCTTTATTCTTCTTCATGCGTTATAATTATTATATGGTTCTTCGTCATTGTTTACGTATGTGGGTGGTTTCGGGGTAAATCGAGGGCAGGTGAGGCTGAGATAACAATCTAAAGCATTGGGTAACAATACAGAGGTAAAAAATTAATGTTTGTCCTATGTGATTTAGGGAATATACTTTGATTGGTATTCTAAACCTAACCATGAAGGTTACTCCCTATGTAGTTGTGTAAGATATAATGTAAGTATGTAATGGATGCAAGAAGTTACCTTTATTATTTAGGATTTCAATGAGTTATTCAAAAAAATTATGATTTACAGAGGTATGATAAAGTTATTATGAACTATGAGTGTAATGTATGATTTCATTTATTTTCATGTATTCATATAGTAATGTTTTTTTATAAATTTTATATCCCTTACTGAGCTTTTTATGCTCATACCATGTTTTGGAAAAAAAATTCAAAAGTTATATGTAATATTTAGAGAAAGCAGTAATTCAATATTATTTATATCATAAAAAAATTCTTTTTTTATTTAAGGTGTATTATTATTTTCATAAAATTTGGATAGAGTACTAGTGTCTACATTATAATATTTGAGATGTAATGGCCTAATTCTATAAAACTCTAAACCAGAATAGATCCTCAATGTGAATTAATGTAAAATTATTTAATTATATCATGATTATGTAATATTTTAATGTCGAGAATATTTATTATCCCCTAAAATAAATATGAGATCATATTGTTTAGATCCAAAATAAATTCACCATCAACATTGTTGGTCATGATATTTGAATTAATCACTCTTTTCAAAAAAACATTTACAAACAATATTCTTAGATGTGCATGTTATTTGTTTTCTTTAATCCTGAAGATGAATTATTTGATAATGTGTTTAGCCTTTTATTATCACAATATATTGGTATCTCAACATAATAAAACAGTAAATGATTTATTATGGAATAAAAACATATTATAGTTTGTGGTGAATACATAGATAAGGTTATTTCTATTTTATCATTTTATCTTCATGTTTTAAAAAATCATATTATGAATGTATTTACCATCTTCCATTAACATCATTCCATTTTAGAATACATTCTTATTCATGTCAAAATAATCAATTTGAATTTAATCTTCTCTTTTTGCATATAGTATAGCTCTTTAATCTTTTCTCCTTCACTTATAGTTAATAATTCGTGGGATTATTAATTTTTTTCCCCCACCTCTACTGTATAGGATATTTTACTGCATCCAATGTTTTTATAGAATACTACTATTTCATATATATTATTATTTATTAATAAAATATTAATTATATGTTAAAGCGTACATTTTTTCCGATAGAGTAGTAAACAAACAACAACATGTTTTTTGAAATCATATGTCCCATAAAACATTGAGATATACTAAAAAATAATATAATACAAATATTTTAAATGGTCATTAATACCTTGTAGCTATATTGGTGGGAATGAATAGAACTAACTAAAATATGATTAAACATGTTTTTCAAATGATTTAAATTTATCCAATAAATTTTAAATGGATAATATGAGAATGAATCAATGTTTAAGCATAAAATACTCTAATATTTTTTTAAAGGACATATTACAACCTTTTGATGGTGAAGCGTTTTTAAATATAGTTTTTTGTGAAAAATATATGTCCAATTTGACAAAATAAAAAAATTTAACAAGAAGAAGAACATAAAAATTTACCTTGTATGAAATTTGGGTATTTTTTTATTAAAATTAATTTTTTTTTTGAAATTATGTATTTTAATTATAAACTACCTATTAATCAAATATATTTATATATATTGATTTTAATTTTAATTGGTTTTAATTTATAATCAGATTATATTTTTTTTCATTTTATACAATTTTTGTCATTGGATGTAATTTAAAATTGAAATTGGACATAAATAGATGTCAATATTTTGATTATTATTACTTAATAAAAACCATATTTTTTTGGTTTTGACAACGGGAATTAATTTTAAATTAATTTAATCCAATTCTATGTTTTGATTTTGGAAAAATGGATTCCATATTTGTAATCATGATGTCCAAATTGTGTAAATAAGTACCTTTGATTTTTATACATTATGAATAGTATCTTCTGTAATTATTTTGTTTACCATTGTTAGAGGGTAAATCAGTTAAATACAGCTAAAAAATAATATTATAATAATATTAACCTACCATAGCACGTGTCGTAATTATATTGAATGAGATATGTCTGACCCGGGGCATCCTTCAGTCGATTTTGGCTCCCCATGGAGTCACATGGATGTGATAATGACATTTTATAAGAATTAATTTAATGTAAATAAAAAATTTAACATAAACATGCATCTTTTAGTATAAAATTTTTTATAAGGGGTTATATAAGTTATGTATTTGACTATAAATAGTAATTTGAAATCCAAAACTACATCCTACAACATGGTATTTTCTTATTATTTTTTGACATCAATTTAATAAATTTTGTATGACATAATGATGATGTAGTGATTACCTTATTGATGAATCATTTAAATAAATGAGATTATAAATAATAAGATAAATTTATCATAAACCTTTTTATTCCATCCACGAATTTTACGGTTCGGTATTACTTGTTATATCTAAATTAGTGATGTTTTTTCAAAATAATCATGTAGTTATGGATTTTCAAAAAAACTCATTATATGAATAGTATAAAAATTGACATAAATGAGTTTTTTTAAAACCAATATATTAAATGATATAATAGTCCTATTTTATATGATTTGGAAAAATGACTTCAAAAATGTTTAAATTTTCATTAATGAACCAATTCAGTTTGTATTTGAATGTTATAATAACAATAGTAACCATATAGTATTAATATATAAGAGGACATGGTAATAGTCAAATTAGTGTACTAAGTATTAAAGCTAAATGATATGGTTAAATTTTTGACCTAGAATTGTCTAAAACCAATTGGTTTATAGGTTTTAGACAAAATTAAATCTTATTTATTATATAAATTACATTGGGACAAATTTAAACCGAAAATCATTTTATAATAAAATAATATTTCAATACCTTCCTAATGTGACCCTCATCCCTCTTTTAAAAGGCCATCACCTCTACCTACTTAATCACATCTCTAAAAACCTTGTCTTGTCCAACCTCTAGAAAAATAATCTCCCAAAATCCCTATATTTCCCAATTATTCCTTACCTTATGAATAAGGAAATTCATGAAATCTTTCTTTCTCAAATCAAAGGGAGTTACACGTTTTAAGAGGTATCGCCATCTCTAAATATTCTTTAAATTAGTTTAATTCTCCACTTCCTATTTTAATTTTATTATTTAACTACATTAAATCACCAGTTTCCTCAATATAATAGGATGTTTTTATGATAAGGATTCTGAATACCCTTACACACACCACTATCTAAGGGTTACGAACATATTGTTTCAGTGTACGATGAACTGCTTCCTTAGGAAATGATGATTGTTCAAATTTCCCCTACCACATATCATGGTGGTCAATATAATGACACATATTTTATATAACATATATATTATATTTATATTTTCTCTATGATATATTTAATTTCATTTAGATACATACCATTTTTCTTTTCATGATGTGTAAATACCATAATTTCATATAATGAAATGTAGACTACCTCCCCCTCAATGTTATATAACTCCTTCATGAAATACATGGATCGTATAAAGGATGGAGTTAATGAAAATAATTAACAAAAATATATTATGTAATAATTATGTTATTATAATATACCTATCTATAATTTAGTTTTTCTTTCATTAATATGGAAATTAAATGAAAGTAGCGTTCATGCATATGTACGGCTTACCATCTCAAATAACGGTGCATTTATTACTTATATCCAAATGTTATGGAGTATTATAAATACATATGTACTGGACATATATGATATTTAAATCTTGAATACTATTTTGTAGATAATTTACATTTGGCCACATGGACAATTTCTCTTTATAACAAGATCATTTTTTACTCAAGTACCCAATATCGACAAAATGACCAATATTAATTTAAATACGTTTTCAATTTTTATAAAGTTATAATAATTGAATTAAGATGAATAATGAACATGAAAAATGTTCTTAAAAAAGTATAAATTAACTTATTTCTATTATTCTGGGAGAATAAGAATCATACATGACAAATCTGACTCCTGGAAAGGGACTTCGTCTAATTATCCTTTCATTGAGGAATGTTTTGATAAAATACACCCCCATCATTAAAATTTATTATAATAAATTCTGTTGAATTTTAATTTAATTAAAAGGTATTATTTTTTCTATGAATAATTTTACTGAACGAAATGATGAATTATTTAATGTATGTGGTGACAACGACCATTCTTCCGTCGTGAGCATTATTTGATATTTGGTTTCCTTAACATGTCATTATTTTTTTTAAAGGAAAATAAATAAAATGTAACTTTATTACATATTTTTGTATTTAAAATGGTTTTTGAAAATGATATATTATTTCAATATCATTAAATAATTTCTTTTTTTTTAAAAAATGAAATGTCATTGGTGAAATTTTGATATTTTCAATATTTTAGGTGTTATGATTATATAATGGTAATTGGACATTTGATAGGTGGTTAGTTGTTAGTCTAATGATTGGTGGTTACGCGATAAACCCTACAATGGATGGTTTTGTGATAAACTATTGATGTTTTGTTACATTATAACCTCAAATTCATTGGGTATTAAAGTCGACCGTATGGATATTCCATTTCGTGATAAGTGTGGAAGTCAACAATATGGATATTTCATTTATGTATGTTTTTGTCCCAAGTAAACATTTTATGTTATGTGCTACTTTTTATGGGATTGAGGTAATATTTTTTCATAGAAAGGATAACAAATGATCTTATATTATTTGAAGTATATATACCACTATTTAAAGGTGAAACATATTACATAAGAATAAAATCTTCATGGTTTTCATGTTATCCTAAGAATAATTGTTTTAATTTATTATAAATGCCTTAATGAAATATTAATGGTAACACCATGATTTTAAATGATTTTCATAGGAGAATAAGGAAAAATATAATCAAGGATGGTATTAAGTAAAAGATATGTTGTTAAACATGAAACGATGTCATGTTTCATTTTAAAGTGTATTTGCTTTATGAAAAAAATGGATAGTTAGTAGAAGTGTCTACTGGTAATATTCAAGTTGTTATTTATATGTTATGCCCTAATTTTATAATTCTATGACCCTTAAAAGATCCACGATGTGAATTAAATGTCAAATTATTGACATATATCAACATTAAGTAATGTTTAAGGCTGACCCTTATTTTTGGTTCAGAAATTGGTTTAGATAACTATTGAAGTTATAATATTATTAATAGAATATCAATAAATTTTTTTAATTTATATTCAAATTGAAATGATAATGAATTTTAGTATCACCACATTGATTCATCTAAGAAATGGTTTTTTAGAATTCTTTTCCACAGAGGAAACAAGGCTGCAGTTCTAGGATGTCATATAAAGAGAAATAACCTTCCAAATCAACATCATGAGATGGTCAAAATCAGAACTTAACAGTTTCTTGTAGTAATTTCTCAGTTCGATCAGGTGAGAAATGATGGTGGTGTTCATGCATGAGATCAACTAGACCAACTACAAAGGCATATGTCGATCATATAGAATTTCATGAGGCAACGTCCCCCATCATTCAGAGAATCATCTGACCTCATGCAAGATAAAGGCTGAATTAAATCAATGGAAATTATTTTTGTTGTAATGTGTTATTCATACAATCAAAATTTTAGTCTTTCAATTTATTGTTTTGAAGGTAAATCTGATTAGTGGTGGTCAATGATAAAAAAAAGTAAGAGGAAGTGAAATGATTGATTCCATGGAATGGGATGAATTTAAGAATATATTTCTTTAGAAATATTTTCCTATGTATTTTCAACATAGGATGGAAATAAAATTCATGTAATTAAGACAAAATGAGGTTGATTCGGTTGATACATATAATTAAAATTTCACTTGTTTGTCAATGTATGCCCCAAATTTAATCCGAGATATTGATTGTATGATAAATCTCTTTTACTCATGATTGAATCTGAAATATTGAAGGGAGTTAGATTTTAGTGAGTTCAAAAGTGTTGAGAATCTTGTCTTATGTTATGGAAAGGTAGAAATCGAGTTTTTTGATTATCATATATCCCATCAGAGAAAAAAAGAGATCATGTTGGTAGGAAATGGGAAATAATTCCACAAATAATCCTAGTGGTATGAAGGAAATTTATAACAACTCATAAGAGTTGTAAAAAATCATTAAGGAGAATGTCTATAAAAGTCCAAAAAGTGCTTCTGATGTGGTAATACTAGTCATATTTCACATAAGTGTAAAGAAGATGATCCGGAATGCAATGAAAAACTGGCCGAAAGTTGCTTTGGTTGTAATTAGTTAAGAGAGTATTCCAATGTTGGTCCAAAGTGGACTACCCCTGGTGGAAACCCACAATATCTAAAGTATATGGGAATAGAAAAAAAAACATTCACAACTACAACAATTGATGTGGGATCATCAAATAAAGTTGTGAAATTTATGTTTTAAATTTCATAAAAATATTCAAAAACTCGATTTTACTATGGATCTTCACATTCTATCATTTCCGGAAGAATAGAAGGAAAATTGGATATAGAACCTCATGAAAGTGATATAGAAAATTTGGTAAGAAAATTCAGTGTATCTATTAATGCAACCAAGATTTATAAGAATATTTTTTTTTTGTAATTAGTGGGGTAGTCATTCCTACAAATCATATTGAAATTTTTATATTGGGATTTGATATCAATTTGGGTATTGACTGACATTCAGTTTATCTTGATAAAATAGATGGTAAATCCAATAATGTTTTATTCAATGATTTCATTCCATTGATAACATATCATGAAGCTGAGAAATTGATTGAATATGGAAATGAATGCTATCTGGATCATGTTGTTGATAAAAAGAACAGTTTGCTTGGTGACATTCCAATAGTAAATAAATTCTCAAATATGTTTCTTCATTATTTTCTTCACATTGATTCCAATCTGGAGGTAGAATTTACTATTGATTTAGTTACATAAGAAAAAAAAATTTCTAAACCCCTTATCGGATAGCTCATTTAGAACTGGTCTAATTAAAAAAACCAGTTTCCAGAATTACTTGATAATATTTTCATTCAATCTAGAACATCACCATGGGGAGCTCTAGTTTTATTTGTGAATAAAAAATATGAATCAATAATATTATGTGTTGATTATAGGTCCTTTAATAACGTAACTATTATGAACATGTTTTTCTCTCCTCATATCAATGAATTGTTTGATCTGTATGAGGGAGCTCAGTATTTTTAGAAGATTGATTTGAGATCCGGATACCATCAACTGAACGTGAAAGACGATAATATTCTAGAGAAAGCATTCCGAATGAGATAAGGGAATTATGAGTTTTTAGTTATGACCTTTAGGATATATAATGTACAAGATATATTTATGATTCTCATGAATGGAGTCGTTCATCAGTTTTTGGATTTGTTTGTGGTTGTTTTTATAGATGATATCTTGGTATATTCTAAAAGTTGAGAGGAATATGAAAGTATCTTCAGGATATTTTAACAAACATTAAAAGAAAATAAACTATATGGAATTTTTAGTAAGAGTGACTTTTATTTACAAAATATAACACCCCAAGCTTCCATGATACATTTCCCTTTAAATAATGAAATAGCTTGCATTGTATGAAACTTCTAGATTCTAACACACCACGACCAATCAAAGTAGCCATTATGAATAATAATACCCAGTTTCTGAAATTTTATAAATTTTATCTTTAAAAATGGACTTAATTTTTGTATTCAGAATATCGAAATTAGCCAAGGGTGAATTTTTTGTATTTTTTGGAAAACATTCAAATTTTTATGAATAGTGAAAAATACTAAACATTAATTAAAAACAACTTTTTTAATCCAATTAATTTATAGTGATAAATTATAAAATTAGGTGGTTTTAAATTATAATTAGAATATATTTTTTCCATTTAATTAAATATTGGAAATTGGATGTAATTTCACAATAATATAGACATAAACACATGTCTATCTTTTGATAGTTATTATTTCTTAAAAAACACACTCTTTGTTTTGACAACGGGAATTAATTTTAAATTAATTTCTGAAACTTATGTTTTTTGAATTTAGAAAAATGGATTCTATATTTATAATAAGGAGTTAAAAATTGTGTAAATAGTTTGATTTTATTTTTAGAAATTTTGAATAATTACTTCGGTAATTATTTTATTTACCATGGTTAAAGAGTAAATCTGGTAAATAAGGGTAATGAAATTTAATAATAATAAAAATAAATTATCCTAACACGTGTCCAAACCCTATTTGATGATAAATTACCATACATGGGCATATTTGGGGCGATTTGGGGACCCCATGGAGCCACTTGTATGTGATAATGACACTTTATATCAATTAAGTAAAAGTAAATACAAAAAATGGCATAAGCATATATATTTTAGTAAAAAAAAATTTAAATAGAGTTATACATGTTATAATTTAGATTATAATTTTTCATTATAAATATAAAAATATTTCTTACATAATTGTATTTTATTTATAATTTTTAGACATTGAATAATTAAATTTATTTATGACCCAATGATGATGCAATATTTTCCTTATTAATGAAAGAATAAAGTAAATGGTATTATAAATTTTAAAATAAATATAATTTTAAGTTTTGATGACATAAAAGATTTTTTATATATAAATATGACATTTTAGGACGACTTAAAATAATTTATATTGAATTAATAATGTTTTTAGGATTTAAAAAATATTAATAATTAAATAGAGTCAAAATTTACATAAAAGTGTTTTTAAAAGAAATATTATATTATTATTTAATATTCTATTCTTAAAAATACAAGGATCAGCCAAAGGACTTCTATAATGATAGGTGCATCATTAATGAACCACTTGGAGTTATCTTGTAAGTATTGAGAATTTTTATTAACTATATAATATAAAAATACAAAGAGACATGGTAAATGTCAAACTATTTAACTAAGAGTTAAATATTAACGTTAATGTTAATAGAGTGACCCAAACCTATTTGTAACAAATTAGTTTAGTGGTTATCAACCTATACCCACCTTATAATTTAACTAATACACATTCTATCCATTAGAAACCGAAAATTATTTTATTATAAAATAATATCTATAGCTTTTCCTATGGTGCACCTCACCCCACTTATAAAAGGGAACTACCCCTTATCTCTAATTCACACCATAAATTCATTTTGGCTCTTCCAACCCCTATCCAAATATCCTATAAACTTCCATCCCTTCATCCTAGGGGCCCTATTTTGGTCAGAAATCCACATTAAGGAGCCCTTTTGATCAAATCAAAAGGAAGAACCCAAAGAAGAGGTAATAATTTCACCACCCTCTTTCATGTTCTTTTCATTTTCGTCTTCTTATTTCATTATTCTTCCCATTATAAAATAATAACTCCAGTATCTTTTATATACAATTGTGTTATAATAAATATGTTATAGCCATCATCATTATTCTATCCATCTTTTGAATGACATGTCACCATACGTGCGTACGTATGGATTACCGTCTCTACGTCGTGGTGTAATTGTTATTAAAAACATTATTATTTATATGGGTATAATAATGATGTATAATTCATGTAAATAATAAATATAACATGTTAATTATTCTTTATATGTTATATACCATAGAATTATATATTATTTTAATATCTATAGAATGATATTGTCGCTCGTGCGTACGTATGGATTACCGTCTCCGTGAACGCGATGACATTCATTCCACATCGTATCCATTCATGTCAAAATTTCATTTGATGATCAAAATTAATTTTTAGATACATGCTATAATTATGGATATTAAAATGATACATCCCATCCATAACAAGTATGGCTCACATAACAAAGAATATAAAGGAAAACAAATCCATTAACACCTGGAACGACGATAATACTAAGATATTTTTAACAAATATATTTTAAAAGATCATTTATCATATCAAATTAATGTATACGATTATTGTATAATTCAATAGCAATTATTTCTAAATTATAAAGGAGGTTATCCTACCCTTGAACAAGGAAAAAAGTACAATGTAATTAGTTTCTTATCTCACTTTTAATTCCGTGAGATTTCCATTGTTCACCACTTATTTATTGCATGTGGTGTGTTTATTGGCCATGATTGTACTGATTGTGTAATATACATTAATTTATGTATATTTACATCATCAATGTATGATCCTTCCTTCATTGGTTTATTCTTCATATGTTTCCAAATCAATAAGGGAATTTTAAATGTCAATTTCCACTAATTCAACATTACGCATTCTTCATGGATTATTTTACTCCATGATTGTGTGTGGAATCACTATTCATTTCCTTATGTCATAATTTCCACTCCCCTTTCTGTGGATATACTTTTGATACACATAATCACTCCAATGATAAATTCTCAAGTCATCGTTATTAACATGGTAAGAGTAATTTTAACTCAATATCCATTTGTTGAGTTAAATATCCAATTCATTGGTGATGCTTTTACAAGAATATGTGTGAATGTACGCTGAATGATTTACACTGAATATCCAATCATATTGAGTGTATTTATATTTTTCCGACATAATTATGTTATTGATTTATCCTTAACCTAGGGACTCAGTCTTTATAATAGATTTCATCTCAATTTAAATTCCATTGAGACTTCTGTGTTGTTATACACCAAATCACTTTTATATGGTGTAATAATGTACATTGACATAGTATATCATGAATCCATTTATTCTCATGATATTAAATTTTTTTGATTACCTCAATTATTTGAATTCAATTGCCTCTCTTTTGGTTAGGAACTCTAACTAATATATCATTTTAAAATGTTTTAAATATTTATTATTCTTAATCATTCTCATTAATCTCCATGTTTTAAAAATGGTTTTAAGGATTTTTTTTATATGGACATTAAAGTATTAAAATTAAAACTCCTTTTAAAAGTTTCAATGTGGTATGGGACACATTTATTCAAAAATATATTTTTAATCGGTTTATTTACTAATAGTGTGACTCTTAAATGTTTTCAAGAAAAAAGGTGGATTTTTTCTCTCAAATAGTTTTGATGATTATTTTCATCTATGTCAATTTCCTTCGTTATTTTAGATTGTGGTTAAACTGTTACAGTACAATCTTTCATATTGCATTGAATGAGTTATGTTTGACTGTGGATGTTCGATTTTTATTCCATTCATGGTATGTGGATAAAGTATTGACATTTTTGTATGAAAGTTTTAATACGAATGTTTATGTAATGTTTCATAATTTTCATATGAGGAATGAATTGGACTTAGTATGTGACTAGTGTAGCATGTTATAGCTCCTTGATACATCATTAGGTCTCATGAGATATACTAGTTTCTTGGAATAAGGCATTGACAAAATATTATTTATAGTCTTGGCATAAGGCCTTGACTATGTGGTTATGATAGTCTGGAAATATTAATTCCATCATTATGAAAGTGGTTATTGATATTGCATGCGATTATTTTACTGTTAGAATATCCATGTGAGTAAGTAAATGGAATTATTTGTTTTTATATTTACTATATTATGCTGAATTTCAGGTTTAAAAGGTTATTGTTCTAGTCTTATTCACTACCATAAATGTTTATGCTTATTTATGACTGTTACCAGTATAATGATATCCTTACTGAGCATATGAGCTCACCCCTTTCTATGTTTTATTTTTACCATCATGAAAAGAATTATATTATGACTGACCTCCATGGATAGTCTATGGGATCTCAGTGTTTTCTATGGAGACAATGTTGTATTAGTTTTCCATTTTATGATGTAATGTAAACATTATGAATGGATCTCGTACTCCAAAATCAAAAAATCGAATCGGTATTTGGAGACATGATATTTTATGATCATTCCAATGATACGTAATAATTCACTGACTCTGGGATTCTGGGGTCAAGGCGTTACAGTAGGGAACATATGAATTTTAGTACAAACCCTTGAAACTAGATTTAGATAAACTCTGATTAGAGCACATAGCCCTATGATAATCTTTGAGGATTAGTATTGAAGAGCTACCTATAATTTTGGTATTGTATAGATTTTGTGAGTTTTCTAAACAATACATCCCTGTATAGATACGATCAGGTAGAAACGGCTCTGGCACAGATTTACCTAGGGGTAAAACACGAAAACACCGCTTTGAGCTAGAATCGAACGACAACTGGTGCACGACAACGGCCCTTGCATCACTCTTGGTTATGACACTCCCGAGGGATATTCTTAGGATAATTTACATTTTCATTACAAACCAATTTGAAGTATTTTAATACTATAGGAGAATAAATGACCATGGTTAATCTTATGGTGTTTCAAAATAAGAATATGGTGTCATGATATTATCTAAATTATTTTATGACTACTGTTACTCACAAAATGCTTTCTGGTTTTTGTAAATAGGTGCATTTGAAGGAAGTCATAGTAACATTGAGAATGATGTAGAAGGTGGGAATAGTAGTGGATTTGAGAAACAAAATGGAATGTTGATAGGAGTAAAAGATATTGATTTCATGTCAAATCAGTTATCCAAAAATATCATCAACGACATATATATTTACCAACACCCGAACTCAACAATGAAGATAAAGGTGATGAATGATAAGAGCTCTAATAGTGGAGACTACGGAGAAAAGAATCCTCAATTTCCATCATGCAAGAAATGTGGAAGGAGACACCCATGAATGTGTCTCAATGGAACAATGAAATGCTTTACCTACGGGAAAGAAGGAAATAAAGTGAATAATTGCCAAGGAAAAATGTTGATTACTATGGAAGAAAATAAAAATTGTACTAAGAATCCATTTACACTGATTTTCCCTAAATGTAGGGGACTTGGCCATTACCTGAGTGAATGACCTATTCTATAGGATATTTTCTTGGTCAATGAAGAAGCTGTGTGGATATAAATGGTCGGAGAAATGTCTAAAAGTATTAGTGCTCCTTGTTGATGGGATTACATTGGAATAATTTTATCTTGTATTTTTAACCCTTCAGTTTACCATGTTAGAATGATATTTTATGAAGACTTATCTTTTCCCTTCTAGATATAGTTATAAATAACGATTTGGTTTTATATTATCATTGGGTTTGAGGAAATTACCAGTTATTATATTTTGGGATGAAAATGCAAGGTATGAGATAAAATTTTTGGTTAAATTATGTTATGGTTATTTTGAGGAATTTATCTCATTTTTGGTAATGTTATAAAATATAGTTTTTGGAAAAGGACAAGACACAGACCGTGTGATAACCCATCACGTCGGACAATGCTGTGGGAATCAAACCCACAACCAATGTTCAATTGGGATTTATCGCCTACCACTATACTACATGAAGTCACTGGTTAATGTGACTAATTATTATTTGATAAATGATTTTATTGATAAATAATAAATTGATTTTGGATATTATGTCTTATCAAATTAATACCCTTAGTTTTGGAAAATGATTTGGTGATTAAGTGATAAATGTTATTTTGGAAGATGTTCTATTTGATGGTAACACTACATACCCAAGGAAAATAAAAGACTATGGGATATTATTTGAAGAGTAATGGTGAATTTTTATCTATTTTTTCACTGTGGATTTATATTTATTTGGGTTATTTATAGAAATGATTAAACAATAATAGAGAATATGTGACTAGGTTGATTAATTTTATGTATGTGACTTTAAGAGTTGTTGATGTCATTTGAGATACAATTTAACGTGGAAGGCTACATAACCAAATTCTTCTATGTTTTGGGTATCAATATTAGATTGGAATATATTGAAGGATTTTAAGGAAAATTGTTATTGAATGTTACTTATTTAATTTTTGGGTATTGTTGGTTTAATTTTAGAAATTAATATTAGTGTTTCTTTCTCTAATGGAATATCCTTTTGGGGGATCATCAGATCTTATACTAACCTTTTTGGTTTTGATTAATCTCTTATGAAAGGATAAATATATAGTTTATCCTTCATGGATCAGGTGATTCTAAAGAAGTTTATTCTAGCTCTTCCAGTGTGACCAAGTCTTCTTAAATACTCTTCAATTTAAAAAAATGGGATTGTGGTAGAAATATATTAAAGATTGAAACTATAATTTAAAAGTAAGTATATCACTTTATGTTCTTAGGGAATCACATAAATGAATTCCTCGTCTTTATGCAATGTAATTTAAAAAAAAATTGTTGTGTGCTTACTTTTCCTACTGGGAGACTAATGACCGTTTGTCCCATCACAAGTGTTTGCTTTTCTTATTATTACATTTCTCTTGATCATGTTTCATATCCCTCTCCACCAGAACTTTACACTTAGTTTATCTTCTATATCCATGTTTTCCTACATGGAATCCTAGTATGGGTTATCTCAGGTGACCTTTTTTACTTCTCTTTATTTCTTTTATTGTGATAGTTTTATAGAATCTTTTTATGACTGGGACATTCCATTATATTCCCATGCAAAATTTAAAAAAAAATTAAAATGAAATTTATTTAATGAGGGGAGAATTTAACAACCCAAGCTTGCATGGAACATTTCCCTTTGAATAATACAATATCTTGCATTGTACGCAACTTCTAGATTCTAACACACCACGACCCATCAATGTAGCCATTAGAAATAGTAATACCTACTTTTTGAAAATTTATAATTTTTTTCAATCATAATGGACATCCTTTTTGGATTCATAATATCGAAATTATCCTAGGGAGAAGTTTTGGTATTTTTTTTAAAACATTCAAATTTTGATAAATAGTGAAAATAATAAACATTAATTAAAAACAACTTTTTTAATCCAAATAATTTATTGTGATAAATTATACTATTGAGAGGTTTTAAATTATAATTAGAATATATTTTTACCATTTAATCCAATATTGGCAATTGGATTTAATTTCACATTTAAACTAGACATAAACAAGTGTCAATATTTGGATAGTTTGTTTTTCTTAAAGAACATGCTCTTTGATTTGACAATGGGAATTAATTTTAAATTATTTCCTGCCACTTCTAAGTTTTGAATTTAGATAAAAATTCATTCAATATTTAAAATCAGGAGTTCCAAATTGTGTAAATAGTTATCTTTTATTTTTACGCATTTTTAATAATTACTTCGGTAAATATTTTATTTACTATGGTTAAAAGTTAAATCCGGTAAATAAGGGTAAATATAATAAAATTATAATAATATTAAATTACCCAAACATGTGTCATAACACTATCGAATGATACATTTCCGACCATTGGCATCTCTGGGTAGATTTTGGGACCTCATAGAGCCACTTGTAAATGATAATGACACATTATATTAATTAGGATAAAGTAAATACAAAAATCACAAAAGTATATTTCTTTTTGTAAAACAATTTTTACATAGAGTTATACATGTCATCTCTTCAACTATAAATATTAATTAGAAATATAAATATATTTCCTAAATAATAGAATTTTATTTATAATTTTTAGACAATGAATAATTACATTTATTTATGACACAATGATGATGCAGTATTTTTCTTATTAATGGAAAAATCAAGATAATTGTATTATAAATGTTAAAATAAATATAATTTGAAAGTTTGGATGAAATAAACGGATATTATTGATTAATATGACATGTTAGGATTTCCAAAAAAAATTTAATTAATATAGTTTTTATGACTTTATCAAAAATCAAATATTAAATAGTGTCAAAATTGACATAAAAGAGTTTTTAAAACAAATATTATATTATTAATTAATATTCACTTTGTAAAATATAAGGTTCAGCCAAAATACTTATATAATGATAGTTTAATCATTAATCAATCTTTTGGGGTTCTCTTGAATGTATATATAGTATGTTTCTTAACTATATAATATAAAAATACAAAGAGACGTGGTAAATGTCAACGTATTTAACTAAGAGTTAAATCTAAAGATTAAGGTTAATATATTGACCCAAAGGTATATTAAACCTATTAGTTGAGTGGTTTCAACCCATCCCAACATCATTTTTTATTTAATCTACTTTTAGCCATTAGAAACGGAAAATTAGTTTATTATAAAATAATATTTCTAGCTTTTCCTAAGGTTCCCCTCACCCCTCTTATAAAAGGGCACTCCCCCTTATATCTAATTCACACCTTCAAAGCCTATTGGATCGTCCAACCCCTGCCCAAATATACTCCAAACATCCCTCACTTCATCCTAGAGGACCTCCTTTGGTCTTAATGCCATCATAAAAAGGTCTTCTGATCAAATCAATTGTAAGAACCCGAAGAAGATGTAATATTTTCACAACCCTCTTTCGAGTTCTTTTCTTCTTCCACATATTCATTCCTTGTTATTTCCATTATAAAATAATAACTCCAGTATATTCTATATACTATGATGTTATTATAAATATGTTATAACCATATTTATTATTCTATCCATCCTTTGAATGGCTTTCCACCATACGTGCGTACATACGGATTACCGTCTCCACATCATGGTATAATTGTTATTCAAAAAATTATTATTGGGATGGGTATAATAATTAATCTTAACTAATTTAAATAATTAATATAACATGATAAATATTCTATATATATGATATACCATAAAATTATATATTATTTTAATATCAAAAGAATGATATTGTCGCTCGTGCGTATGTACGGATTACTGTCTCCATGAACACGATGAGATTCAGTCCCCATAATATCCATTCAAGAATAAATTTCATTTTATGATTAAAAATATTGCTTAGATATATGATATCATTTTAGATATAAATGATATACATCCCACCCATAACAAATATGGTTCACATAACAAATAATATAAAGGAAAACAAATCTGTTAACACCCGAAACCATGATAATACTAAGATATTATTAACAAATAAATCTTAAAAGATCATATATGATATCATATTAATGTATATGATTCTAGTATAATTAAATAAAAAAAATTCACACATATACATATGGTTATCCTACCCTTGACAATGGAAAAAGTACAAAGTAAGGGGTTTCTTATCTCACTTTTAATTACATGAGATTTCCATTATTCACAACTAATTTATTGCATGTGGTGTGTGTATTTCCCATGATTGTATTAACTGTGTAATATAAATTAATTTATGTATATTTACATCATAATTTTATGATCCTTCTTTAATGGGTTAATGTTTGGTAAGTTACCCAATCGATAAGGGAATTTTAAATTTCAATTTCTACTCATTCGGCATTACGCATACATCATTGATTATTTTACTCCAAGATTATGTGTGAAATAACAATTCATTATCTTATGTCATAATTTCCACTCTCCTTTCTGTGGATATACTTTTGATACACATAATCACTATAATGATAAATTCTCAGGTTATCGATTTTAACTTGATTAGAGTAATTTTAACACAATCTCATTTTATTGAGTTAAATATCCAATTAATTGGTGTTGTTTTTACAAGAATATGTGTGAATGTCCTCTGAATGATTTACACTAATTATCCAATCATATTGAGGGTATTTATATTTGTCACCCATAATTATGTTGTTGATTTATCCTTAACCTAAGGATACAGTCTTTATAAGATATTTCATCTCAATTTACATTCCATTGAATATTCTTTGTTGTTATACACAAAATCACTTTTATATGGTTTATATAATTTACATTTAAATATTATATCATGAAACCCTTTATTCTCAATATATTACAATGATTTTATTACCTCAATTATATTTATTCAAGTGTCCCTCTTTTGGTTAGGACCTCTAACTAAAATATCATTTTAACATGTTTTAATGATTTTTTATTCTAAATCTTTCTCATTAATTTCCATGTTTTAAAAATGTTTTTAAGTATTTATTTATATGGACATTAATGCTTTAAAATTAAAATTACATTTAAAAGTTTCAATGTTTTATGGGATA
Organism: Viscum album; assembly: GCA_963277665.1. Lineage (NCBI taxonomy): Eukaryota > Viridiplantae > Streptophyta > Magnoliopsida > Santalales > Viscaceae > Viscum > Viscum album. The sequence goes on along the minus strand of OY728152.1, from coordinate 856,721,559 downwards.
CTTTTATTCAAAAATCTATTTTTAAATAGATTCTCGGCAAATAGTATGACTATTAAATATTTTCAAGAAAATGGGAGGTTTTTCCTTCAAATAGTTTGGATGATTATTTTCATCAATGTAAATATCCTTCATTATTATATATTGAGGTTAGTAACTTACAGTAAAATCTTCCATATTGTATTGAATGAGTTTCGTTGGATAGTGGATGTGCTATTTTTATATCATTCATGGTTTGTGGATAAAGTGTTGACATTATCATAAGACAGTTTTAATACGAATGTTTATGTTATGTTTCAAAATTTTCATTTGAGGATAGAATTGGACTTAGTAATGGACGGGTGGATCCTGCTATAGCTCCTCGATGCATCGGTAGGTCCCGTGAGATAAACTACTGTCTTGGCACAAGGCCTTGACAAAATCTTATTTGTTATCTTGGCACTAGGCCTTGACTATGTGGTTTTGATAGTCTGTAATTATTCATTCCATCATTATAAAAATGTTTATTGATATTTCAGGTAACTATTCGACTATTAGAATATCCAAGTGATTAAGTAAATTGCATTATTTGATTTTATTTTTCCATATTATGTTGTAGTTCAAGTTTAAAAGGCTTTTGTTCTAGTCTTATACACTTCCTTAAATGTTACTTCTTATTTATGAATGTTTCCTCTATAATGTTATCCTTACTGGGCATCTAATCTTACCCATTTCTATGTTATATTTTTTCCAGGATGCGAAGAAGTATATTATTACTGAACTCCAGGGATAGTCTATGGGATCTCAGTGTTGTCTATGGAGACAATTTATTGTAGTTTTCCATTTCATGATGTAATGTAATCTTTATGAATGGATCTAGTACTTCTAAGACTACTAAACTAATCATTATTACGAGACTGGATCATTTATGATCATGCCAATGATACGTAATAATGCACCGACTCTGAGCTTCTGGGGTCGGGGCGTTACACAAAAAATTTCCTTCCTTGGTAATATTGTTTCTAAAGATAGTATAATTGTGGACCCTCCAAAACCAATGTTTTTAATGAGTGGAAAAGACATACCAATATAAAATTAAATTGTAGTTTTCTTGGTTTAGCAGGTTATTTCGGATGGTTTTTTGAAAAATATTCTTGGTTATCTATTCCCCTAAATAAGATAACTTGTAAGGGAGTTATATTTATCTGGTCAAAAGAATGTGATTATTGATTTCAGGAACTAAAAATAAGGTTGGTTAATTCTCTAGTTTTGGAGCTACCTTCGTGAAATGATGAATTTGTAATCTATAATGATTTTGGTTGAAAGTAATTTGTAGTGTCCTTATTCATAATGATCAGTTAATTGCTCATGTTTGATGTAACCTGAATATTCATGGTTTAAATTAAGATACACTAGATTTTGAATTAATTGTGGTTGTTTTTTCATTAAAAAATTGGAGGTAACATTTTTATGGTGTAAAGAGTAATATATATACTGATCAAAATTTTATTAAGTATATATTGAATTTAAATGAATTAAACATGAGAAAATTTATATTGATATAATTAATAAAGGATTATGATTGCGCGAACCATTTCTATCCTAGAAAGGAAGATAATGTGGCCGATGCTTTGAGTCGAATTAGTAATTCTATATTAAAAATTGAACATTTGGAACAAAGATACTTTGGTTTATTATTTAAGGTATTTTAGATTTGAATTTTTCCATTTAGGGAATTTCTCTATTTTGTTTCAGGTGGAATTGAATTCATCTTTATCATATAGAATAAAGAAAGTGTAGAAAGGATATTGTGAGTTGCAGAACTGGAAAAATAGGTTCATAAGGGTAAATTACCTGAATTTAATAGTGATAATGATTGTGTTTTTAGGTTTAAAAAGAGATTTTGTATTCCTTTTGATTTGTAGGTAATGAATGAGATGTTATATGAAGCCTATAGTTCCCTATTTTCAAATCATCCTAGTAATACTAAGATGTAAAGAGATCATTGGTTGTATTTCTGGTGGGATGGAATGAAAATAGATATTGATAACATTTCTGTGATGTTTTGGATTAGTCAGTAGGATAAAGTAGAGAGACAGTTACAGAAAGGTTTTCTCCATCCTTTTCCAGTGCTATAGTGGAAATGGTAAAATGTTTCCATGAATTTGGTAGTGGTATTAACAGTGGAATCTCGAGTTAATAATTCAATCTTGTTTATTGTTGATAGATTGACCTAATCTTCACATTTTCATCATATCTGAGATATTATGTCTCTATATATATTTTCTCGATTGTATATTTTTGTGATAGTTAGGTTACATGGAGTTCTCCTCTCCATTTTATTAGATCATCACACAAGGTTCACTTCTATCTTTTATAATGGACTTAAAAAGTCATTGGGAGCTGAATTAAATTTTAGTACCACCTTTATCCTCAATCATATGGGATTTCATAATTACCAACTCATACCATTGAAGATATGCTATGTGATTTTTCACTGGATAACCAGGGAAATTGGGACCAACATATTTATTTGGTTGAGTTTTCTTATAATAGCAGTTTTCATTCAAGTATAAAGATGGAAACATTATGGAATTATATGGAAATACGTGTTGAACACCAGCTTTTTGGTCTAATGTAGGTGGGAAGTTGATTATGGGAGTAGAATTGGTAGAATAGATGGTTGAGAAATTTTAGTTGATTTAAAAGCACATGAGGACAACACAGAGAAGGAAACAAAGTTGTGTGGATCACCAGATGAAGTATCACTCTTTTGAGGTATCTGATCATAACATTATTAATTTTTCTCCATGAGAATGTGTGATGCATTTTGGAAAATAGGGAAAGAAGAGTCTGAGGATCATTAGACCCAATGAAATCCTAGAAAAATATGGATTAGTTTTTTACAGGGTGGTTTTACCTCCTTGTTTACAATAGGTACATATTGTTTTTCACGTTTCAATGTTTAGATAGTACATTCCAGATCCATCGCATGTTTTGAGTGAAGATGTAGTTTTGTTGGAAGAGAATATTTCTTATGAGGAACAATATGTACATATTCTTGAGCTTAGAGAGAAATTATTGCATAATAAGTTGATCCATTACATAATGTTTTTTGGAATAACAATATGGTTGAAGAGGTAATATAGGAATATTAAAATTATTTGAAGGAAAATTACCCTCACTTATTTAATATATAAATAAAATTACGGGGACATGCATTCAAAAAGGGTGGAATGATGTAGGATGCCAGGTATTTATTGAATAATAATTTTTCTTATCTATTATTATTTTCAAATTAAATATTAAATTAATGTTAATGAAAATATTTTTTCCAATATCATACTCAACCCGTAACAGTGGTTTTCTTTGAAATCATACGTTTCACACAACATTGTGTTATACCAAAAAATATTATAATATTATTGTCTTTTTAAATGTTTGTTAAAACCTAGATATTGTAATACATGGAATGATTAGTAATTACTACAATATGATTATACATGTTTTCTAAATGTTTTACATTAATCCGATAAATTTTAGTTTTTTTAAATGAGAATGAATCCAATTTTAAGTATGGAATACTCTAATAATTTGTAAAAGGTCGGTTTACATATTTTTCAAGAATTTTTTTAAATACAGTTTTTTCACATTTATAAGTACAATTAGAATAAATATATTTATTATTTAAAATAAAAATATTAAAATTTACATTGGATGAAATTTTGGTATTTTTTAAATAAATTTCTTATTTTTATGAAAATCGAAAAATACTACATTTTAATTATTATAATATTTTTAATATAATTTATTTATATATTTATATTATACTTTTAATTTGTATTAAATTATAATTGGATTGTATTATTATCATTTTATACAATCTTGGTCATTGGATGTAATTTTACTCTGAAATTGGACATAAATAGATGTCAAAATTTAGATAGTTATTGTTTCTTAAAAACCTGCTTTTTGGTTTTTACAATGAATATTAATTTGAAATTAATTTCTAACAATTAGGGTAATTAATTTTGAAAATGGATTCCATATTTTTAATCATGATGTGAAGATTTTATAAATAGTTATGTTTTATTTTTAGACATTATGAATAGTAATTTCAGTAATTATTTTATATACCTTGGTTAATGGGTTGATTTTGTATGTAAGGGTATGAAATAAAATTATAATAATATTAAAATACACTAACATGTATGTTAATCCCATTGGAAGAGATATGCCTGACCATGGGAAACCTTGGGTCGATTTTGGGACCCCATGGATCCACTTGGATTAGAAAATGACATTTTATAAGAATTAATTTAATGTAAAGAAAAATGTAACATAAACATGTTTTTTTAGCAAAACAATTTTTATATTTTGTTATATATGTGATATATTTGACTATAAATATTAATTATAAATAAAGATTTAATATGTCATGATATTTTATTTATATTTTTTATGAATCATATAAATAGATTTATGTATGACACAATGATGATGTAATAATTACCATATTAATTAATGATTTAAATATACGAGATTATAAATATTAAAATAAATTTATTTTGAATCTTTTTATGTGATCCACTAATTTTAGGGAAGATTATGTATTTTTATATTTTAATTAAAGAATAATTTTCAAATGAATCATGTTTTTATGGATTAAAAAAAATCAGGATATGAATAGTATAAAAATTGACATAAATGAGTTTTAAAAAATACTATTTTATTAAATTATAGTATATTGCTAAAAATTTATGATTCCACTAAATTACATAGATAATGTTTAACATTTAATTAATGAACCACTTGAGGTTCCGTTTTCATTTTATAGTAAATATATTAACCATGTAGTATGAATATATAAGAAGATATAGTAAGAGTTAAATTAGTTAACTAAGGGTTAAAGAAAAAATATAAGGTTAAATTTGTGACCTAGACTTTCCGTAAACCTTTTTTATGAGAGTTTTGTGACCAAATAGAATCATATATTTTTCAAAATTTCTTTGAGACTATATGAATCCGAAAATCATGTGACAATAAAATAATACCTCAATACCATCGCAATGTTCCCCTCCTCCCTCTTATAAAAGGGAATCATATCTACCAAATTAATCACACCATTAAATACACTTGGTTCATCCAAACTCTACCCAAATAATCTCCCAAACACCTCTATTCATTATAGAAGTCTTACCTTATGGAGAAGGAAATTCAAAAAATCCTTCGGGCTCAAATCAAAGGCAGTTAAAAGTTTTAAGAGGTAGCATCACTTGTAATGTTCCTTTACATTATTTTAAATATCTAATACCTATTCTATTCATATTATATGATTACATTAACACAGATGTATCCTCTAATTACTATGATTTTTTATGAGAAGTAATTGAAATACACTTACACACACCGATTTCTAATGGATAGGAAAATTTCGTTTCTGCGTACGACGAACTGCTTCTTCATGAAATGATGGTGGATTGTGTTTCCCCTACCACCTCTTATGGTGTCTATTATGATGGAACTATTTTTATATATTATATATATTATATTTATATTGCTGCTATTATTATTTAATTTTTAAATAAAACACTCCTTTATTCTTTTCATTATCTGTATATATGATAAATTCATTTTAGGAAGTGCGAACTGCCTCCCCTCAAAGTGACATGACTAGTTAATTCCCTATAAGGAATGTATAAAGGATGTAATTAATGAACTTATGTAAAATTTATATCTCTTTCTATTATAAATTTCATATAATATACCTATGTATCATTTAGTTTTCATTTCATTAATATGACAAATAAATAAATGTAGTGTTCATGTGTACGTACGCCTTACCTTCTCTAGGAATGGTGCATCAAAATTCTTATCCCAAAATGATAGGGAATATTATAAATACATATATATCGGATATAGATGATATTTAAATCATTCGTTATTTTTTGATGATAATTTAATTTGGACAACATGAAAAATTTGTAATTGTAACTAGATCTTTCTCGACTCAAGTACCCAATATCGACAAAATGAATGATATTAAAATATATAATTATTTAATTTTATAACATGAAAATAAGTTATATAAAATGAATAATAAATATGGAAAATGTTTTTAAGCAAGTAGAAATTGTGTTAATATTATTAATCAAGATGAAAAAGGAACATATGTTATGAATCAGACTCAAGCTAAGGGAATTCGTCTCAATCACCTTTCATTGAGGCATGTTTTAATAATATAAACCTCCTGATATTACAAAGTTTTTAATAAACCCCATGGATTTTTACATTCATTCAAATGAATTTTTTTTTTCAAAAAATCATTTTACATAATTACAACAAGAATGTATTTATCATATTTGGTGTCAATGACCTTTCCACCGCTGTGAGCATTATTTGATATTTTTTATCATTTAAAAGACATAATGTTATTTAAGTGGAAAATAGATACCATATAATTGTTTGCGTATTTCAATATAGGAAATGGTTTTTGAAAAGGATTGGGTATTTTAATATCTTCATATGGTTTAATATGATTGCAAATGAAATGTTATTAATGAAATGTTTTTATTTGTAATATTTTATTTGTTATGATTATATTATTTTACTTCGACATTTGATGGATGGTTATGTGATAAACAAATGGTGGGCGGTTACATGGTAATCCAAATGATAGTTTCTTCTATGATAAACCAAGGATGGTTGGTTACATTATATCCTCCAATGCATTAGGTATGGAATTTGTCCATATGGATTGTCTATTTAGTGAGATGTTTCGAAGTCGACTATATTGTTATTGTATTTATGTATGTTTTTGTCCCATGTTTCCTTTATATGTGATATTTTTTTCTATGGGGTTTTGTAATAATTTGGATACAGAAAGGGTAATCAATGAGAATATATTTCTTGATTATATTTACCACTTTCTAAAGGTGAAACGTATTAATTTATGTTAATGTATTCGTGGTTTTCATGTTATCCAAAGAATGGCATTTTTTCTTTCTTTATGTATCCCTTACTGGCCTTTTTATTCTCATCCCATGTTTTGAAATATTTTTTACATGAAAATAAAGAATAATAGAGTGTAGAATGGGATCAGGAAAATGTTATTCTACTAAAATATAAAATGGCATCGTGTTTCATTTTAAAGAGTTTTTATTTTATGAAAAAATTGATAGTGAGTAGAAGTGTCTACTTGTAATATTCAAGTATTACATATATGTTATGTCCAAAATAATTAAATCACAAAACCTAAAAAGATACTTGATGTGAAATAAATATCAAATTGTTTCATTACTCAATATTATGTAATGTTTATGGATAGGTAATTATACATTACTTGTTTTATCTCTATGAAAATATCTTTTTTATTTTCTTCAATACATTCTTTCCTATAATTTTAACATCTATCTTCAAGAAACACAATAAAAGTACAATTTAAATATGATTCATTGGGTAGATATACACTCATAATCTTCTTTTGTTTCAACACCCTATCTATTTTTTAAGCTTTATCTCCATGGTTTGTTTTCTCCATTTATAATCATATAAAATAGATACAATAAAATTAAGCTATATCATTCCTCTAATTATATATAATATATATTAATTATTCTACTGATTCATCTAATGAATATATAGAATTATTATTTTCCCAGTTATACGTGGTTCGTTGATCCAAATTTTATTTCAATGGATCTGTTTCATTCTATTTATCTCTTAAATGTCGTGGTTTTCCATTAGTATAAGGTTTATCCATCTCCTAAATTTTTTGTATCATAACAATATATCAATTATCCATTATCGAGCATTATTCTTTAGAATTTAAGTATGGGGAATGAGTATATTCTCAAACTTTTTACAAAATTATATTCTTGTTATTTATTGTTTTCAATTCATTATTCATTCTATTTTCTAGATTCTTAGAAGCTATATATATAATTTTATTAATTTATTATTCCTCTCTCATTCTTCATCTCATTATTTATTTGGAGGGAAAACATACATATACTAATATATGATAATAATAAAACCAAAAAGTTTTGTGACAAGATTTTATATTATTAATTTTTAGGATTGAAATAACATAATTCAAAAACCAGGAGGGGGTGTTAATTCATGCTGTATAATGTTTTGTCCATTTTTATGAATTAGCCCGTTATCACATCGTTACTAGTTTTGTGATAAATTCTATCTATCTTTCCTTCTAAATATCTTGTATTTTGTATGCATAATTACAAAGAAATTGAAATTTGTATAATAAAACAATAAATTTTATAGTGAAGTCTTCCACCATATGGATTACTACACCATTATTCTATAATGGTTATTATCCCACTAACATGTTGTTTCCTTCTAATTAACAAAATAATCATGGAAAATGGTATAAACATGAATAAAAAACCCTATGATCAAACATTCCCAATGACGGTATGGGAATTTTGATAGAAAATATAAATGAAATATTGGTTTCAGAATGATCCTTTTCAGCCCATCAAAAATAGAACTCTGTCATCCCTTCAGAAAAATATTGTTGATATTCATTTCAGCTCATAAAAATCCTTTTGGCTACCTCAGTGTCAACCATATTTAGTTATGTCCCATGTTCCATTAGTCTTCAATTGTAGAGTGTTGTAGGATAAATTTTTTAGTATTATTAGCGTAAATATGATTAGTAGTAGTGTATTACATTGACTTCACTCCTCATAAACTTATACGTATTCATTAGAACATAAGAAATGTATTAGATCTCACTTTATTTCATTGAAACATTGGATGTTTAATATATTGAGTGACATAAACACCAATGGAAAAAAGGATTCATTCTTTTAAAATGAATTGTTCAATCATATATTTTTTTCTACTACACTCACATATCATATATGAATGAAACAAAAATAATATCATCTCAATAATCCTCAGTACGTCAATTATTCTAGTGGTATTTCATTATCAATTCAATGAGATATCAAAAATATTATTGATGGTTTTTTTCACATTCCATTTATTTATCAAATACCATATTAAATGACTAAGTGGTTATATTGGTAACCCACTAAGATCACGAATCCTTAGTTTTCTAGACATGATTGTCCACAACAAACTCCCATATCACTAAATGAATCAGTAGTAATAACATTATGATATTTTGGTCTTGGAATTATCAGATTACATGGCATGTTTTGATTTAATAATTAAACCATCAAAATAATTATTTCATGATGTTAAAATTGTCTAATTATTTTCTAAAAGTACAATATAATATATTGAAATATATCTAAATATGATGATAATAATATTACATGATTCCTGAATGAAAATAAAAAATAAATATATTATTAGAATTTCAGATATCATATGATTATGGGGAATGTAAAATTAAATTAAAAATATCATAGAAATTTTTTAAATAATATCTATATTACTGATTAATTATACAGACTCAACAAGTATGATATACTTATAATGCTTCTAAATTCTTATAATGGACACCTACAAATCTTATGTCCCTAAAAAACCATTTCATTTGAGTGAAATAAATATTCATAAACATTGTCCAAAATTTATATTCCTAACTCCTCAATTTCATATGTTCACACACACACAATGTTACACATGAAAAAAATTTGTTATAGTATTTCTAAAATAAGGTTTCGTCAACCCAAAATACATCTAAAAAACATAGAGACTTATTATCCAATTATAAACATCTCAATAAATATAGAATATTCATCCCAAATGTCTATAGTAAATTTACAATGTTTCATTAATAATAATATTTCTTTTGATCATTTCCCAAAACATCATCAATTCATTTCCTTTTAAGCCAATGTTTATAATCGCCCATTTTTACAACACACTACTAAATAAATTAAAATTTTCCATGAACACTTCTTCCCGTTATCAATTATAATGGATTTGATAATTACATCAAACTATATTAACACTATAATTCAAACTTCAACAATTGGAATCCAATAAACCATGAAACCTATAATATTTAAAATGATAGATCTTCTCAGAACACATTATTACCCTATTCATGTAGATAATAAATCTTAAATTTTCACACTCCATAAAACTCTTTTTTCAAAAAAAACTACATGCATTTTTTTCATATGAAATAACAATAAAAAAATTGATATTATTTTTCATTACCATATTATCAGTTGTCGAATCATTCATCACATTTATTATTTAAGGTGAATCATCATACATCAAGTAATTTTCACATAATTAATTACTTTAATAAGAAATCATATTTTCTTGAAATAATATTGAGACATAAATAATACATTTCAATCATTTTAACATTATATTATTTTCAACATGAATGATTTATTTGATTCCCTCATCCTTTTTGAAAACAATTATATCATACGAAAAAATGGGGTTCATCACATGGGCTATAAAAGTCATATTTGGTAATGTGAAAAATTTTGTTATCCTTTAATTTTTGGAACATCACAAACATTTTTACAATGAGTGATTTTATTCATGTTAATTTTGAAAATATAATATAGATTTTTATACCAAATTTGATTCTCATATCTGATTCCTAAGTAGCATGAATTTCTGTCATCCCCTACTTGAACCATATTTTCCCATGTTTACAGAATTATTATAAACTTTCATCTATGTCTAATTATATTTAAAATATGTTCATAATTTTGAAATATAAATTTATTTTATTCACCACATAATTAAGGAACACTAAGAAGATTGTGGTTCAGTCCATAAAAATATAACGTGGTCTTTGATTTTAGTTGATTATTCTATATCACAACTGATACAACACCTTTTATTTATAGTAATAAACTATTCATAGTGACCACTAATCCTGATGTTCATTTTTAATAATTCATTTGGATATTAGAATCCCTATTCAACTGATAGGAATAAACACTTTCTATAATCCCAAGATTGAACGCTTCTAATTACTTATTGGAAACTATTATAACCCATGTTTTTTAGTTAACATTATTATTCATCTTTTGTTGTTTTTTAGTATTGTAACTAATAATCATGTGGGATAGAACAATGATGAGGAATTCATTTTTATGATGTACTCACTAGTTAAATATTCAAAAAAAAAACATTCTCCTGAATATAAATAATATTTTTTAATTTCAATCAAGATGTTTCATTTACTTTTCGAACATGCCATCTCTGGGTGAGACGAATCCCCTAAAAATATTTCTTCCCAATCCTCATAGTAACTTAATTAAATTGATAACTAAACCTAAAAATCATTTCCAAACAATCAAATCCTCCACATCACTAATAGATTTAATAGCTACCATACTAACCATTTAAAACTATATATTTTCTAGAAAATAATACTTTTCTTCAATCGTTCATTGAGTTTCCATTGATGGATCCTTTTTTGGAAACCAAAATTATTTTTAACTCAAAAAATATACTTCTTCATATCAGTCTTCTACTCATCATATTTAAAGTCACCAAATGTATTATTATTTTTACACGTTATTCTTTCCAAACTAAATAGACTTCTATCTGTCACCAGATATTTCTAAAAAAATCATATTTTAGAATTGATTTTTCTTCTCAAACTCACCACAAACATTTTAATGTCATAAATTGTTTTTTAAAAGAAATTTACTTTTTATTGAGCCTCACTCTTATTTTAATATTCCATAACTTTTAAAATATAATTTTGATAGATTAATCAAGGATGATTAAATTTATCTTTTATATTTTTCCAATTAATATCTAATATTATAATGATATTTGTCTCCAAACTTCAACCAGAAATCCTTGTTGATATTAATATTATTCTAATAATTAGGATGAATCATTAGGTTATCAATATATATTTCAATCTATATTTTTATTATATATAATAGATTATATTTTCATTGGATGATCAATTATTCTTCTATAATATTCCTATATCTTTTCAAATTTATAGATCATTATTTCAAATTATTTTTGTTCTCTATTTTTATTATAATCCATATAAATATCTTCTAATTAAAATCTAAAACAAATTGTTTAATCCCATGATGTATTTTTATTATCCACATCATAATTTATAGAAATTTATTTAACTTCGTCACTGTAAGTAACATCATTCTCATCATCCTCAATTCCATCAATTCAATCAATTTCAACAATAAGTTATTCATTTATTATTTGTATCAATTAATATTTTATGATTAAAATTGGAAATTTAATTTTATTTCACAGTATTTATTGATCATAAATTCATTTATTCTTCACTAACACAATATTCCCTAACTTCTTATATTGGGAATCATTCTTCGAAATAATAAATAGCTCAAAAACTCAATCATTTTTACCGTATATTTCACATGGACATTCCATTCCCTATTATGATATTTCTAGGTATAAGATATATTATTTTACCAAATATTACATCCACACATGAATATGAATTGGAAATGATATATTATTCTTCAACAATATATTTATGTGAATTCTTAGGTAAATATGATTTAAAGGAAATATCCTTTTCAGAATTTCCATTTTTGATCATATAATTACATATTGTCATACCCTAAGATACTAACTTGTTCTGTAAATATTAAATGTAATAGTGCCTATATATTTCTATTAAATTGCAAAAACATTATCATCAAACATATTACGTAATATTAATAAAATATTTTCAATTACAATAGAGTCCTTTAACTTCTCTATATAACATCCAATAAAAATAACCACTTTATATAACCTTATAAAGAATCCATAAATAGTTCCATAATCTTGAATTCTTCTGTATTTATTATTTGGGCCCCAAAAAGGCTTTTCCCACATCACATTGGTATTTAATTTCTGTATATTATAATGTTTTTCATAGATTCCATTTCCAATTTTGATTGATTTTAAAGTCAAAAATAGAATCTCTAAAAGAGAATACAAAATTTAATTTTTAATATGAAAATTATTTTCAACATTATTCTTATCTTCAATTTTCGTGGATACTCCATCATCGTATGCGAAAAATCCATTGGTTGTATCTTCTAAGAAATAATTACTAATAGAGTAAATATAAAAAAAATTATCCTTATATCACTGATAATAATTCACAACAACCCTGGGAATCCAATTTAAATTCACTAAATTATGTTAATATATTATATAATAAAAAATAAAACATTAAAAAATACTCTAAACCCTAGATAGAATATCACAACTGAAGGAAATTTGGATTTAGACTAATTGGAAAAGACCAACATGATCATTGAGAAGCATTGATATGGGGTGAATCTATGTTTCCCTTCTATTATAGTTTTTTGTTGTTAAATATCATTCACTGAATATTTTATTGTTATATTTTTTTCCTTGTAAAACACATATATCAATACACACTCATTGAAAAGTTGATTTATATGGTTCATGTAATTATCAAATTTCATGGAGTGATTTATTATATTGTTGGACTATTTTGATTCATTTTATTTATACAATGTGGATAAAATAGATGTTTTTAAGGTAGGGTATTAGAATTATAAGAAGAAGAATACTAAAACATCATCATTAATGTTTTTTTTGGCCATCAGCTAGCCAATATTTCACTAAAACTCAATAAATTGATTGAATATTGTCATTACACCTCTATTTAACCCACTAGATAGAAATTGTAAATCCACATACCAACTAGTAGTGGAGGATGTAGTCATAGACTCTATCTATAGGAACCAAACTGGTAGTGGGAACCATATTTAATTTTAATTAAGTATGGCCTCAAAATTTCCATATGAAGTACCAATTAATTCTCCAGTACATTTGTTTGAACACTTATTTGAGTATAATGAACCAAATGGAATCACTAATGTGCACTTGGATCTATTCTACCAATAACCTTTTTTCATGATTAATGGATAGATGTTTTGACTCATGTATGGTAATTTTCATCCATTAAATCCAACATTTCCAATTTCTATTATGTATAATCACATATACAAGAATGTATATCTATTTATAAGGAATCTAATGTCATCTAGTGGGTATTTCTATTTTTTTATAGGATTAGTTGCCAGATAAGTATATTTTTCATATTAATCTTAATAGAATCATGATATATCTTTTTTGGTGGGTTTTCATTAGTAATTAATATCTATTTATAACCCTTTCGAGGATATTTAATGGTTAATTGATTATAGAATCCATAAAGATAAGAATTGATATTGTTTTCATGGTAACTACTTTTTATGGCTGATCTAGTAGGTTAATCTGCTCAATATACTTTGAAACACATTAGTTATGAAGACCTTACCAAATCATGGCCATTTTAAAAACTTATAATCCATGATTTTCATGAGAGTGATTGAGTGGATGGCAAAACCAAGATATCTTTAATATTAATGTTATATTATTTGTTGTTTTTGACATGCCTTTCAGATATCATATGTATCTATTAATGTTTTTGTATTGCGATACCTTTTCTTTAAGAGATATTAATTTGGGTGATTATGTGGCCCCTAAGATCCATCTTTGATGCGATATGTATGTGGGTGAATGTGTAGGACATGATACCCTTACATTATGTGACATAATTATTTATTTATTTACAATTGATTTTGTCTAGATGTATGTATAGTTTCTATTTGGTTTGGTTCATGGTAACAAGATCATATCACATGATTTGCTAGCCACATAAATGGGTAGTATCGCAAAATTTGTTTGGTGGTTATGATTTCACCCTCAGAAATCAATTATGGTAATTCTTATTTCCCCATATTACTAAATTTGATTGTAATGTATGTAAATTTCAACCCAAAAATATAAAAAATCGGCCAGCAATTGTGAATTTTCCTTTACCTAGAGACATTCATCGGGTGGACATGTGGACACCATGACATTACAATAACAGGGGTGGGTAATTTTTCATTAAATTTGAAACATGGATACATTACTATTTAATGACTTTATCGAGCACAAAATTTGATCACATGGTTTTATCTAGGACATAAAAAAAATCTTTTCATTTCTTCTATCATGGAACAATAAAAAGTATAGAAACAATTTGTGGTCAATTTCATAGTGCATGATTACACATCACATTATTTGTTATTTATTAATTTAAATTTTTTAGGTTAAACATGTTTATATATTACTAAATTTATGTTAAGAAATTACTCGTGGTTTCTTAATGGTTTTATACTCACACCATGCTTGGGAATCTTAATGTTCATGTAGACTCCACATTCAAGGATCCAACTAAGGGAAAGGGTGCAACATCAGGTAGAAAATTAGTTGGATCCTAGAGGATATAGGAAATTATATAATTGAATAAAAAACATTTCCATATTTTACTATTTTATTATCTTTTGTATTCACACTTTAGTTGAACTACCACATTGGGGGAATTTAGTACATCATTTACTACATGAATTCCTTTTGTTATTGTATAAATGTATTATTTTAGTTTCCAATGTGTAGTTCTGTTGTAATTTATATATGTTTTACTATGTCTATGATGTGACCCTCTTTTTGTTGAGGTCATAGTTTCCCCTTTTCATTATTGGTTTCAAACTGGAATTATACACACACTATACAGGAGAATCTCATCGTGCATGTATATTTCATGCTCTAGAATCTAGCTATGGAAAAGTGTCCTACAACATGAAGCTAATTAGGTGGATCTGAGAGGATACAGGAAATTTGATGATGTAATACACACTATATCCATCATTTCATTAGTTATTTTATTTTACCATCATATTGTGGTTTACCTATAACATTGGGGGCCTTTAAATAATAATTTATAACATTTATTCTAATTTTTACTACATGAAATTCTCGTTTTGGTCTCCACTATGTTGTTTTGTGGTTATTTATTTATGATTTCCAATTTTTTACAAGTAACTCTATTTTTATTTATGGAATAATTTCCACGTGGAGAGACACTATTACTCACTACTGTTCAGAAACATCTAGTTCATAGGGATTCATGAATTATAAAATATGTCACTAATTTCTCGACTAAATGATTTTAGGTTATGTTGTTACAAAGTTGTTTAAAAAAAGTTTCTATTTTATTTTCATCTTGAATGTCTTTTTTGTATTGGTATAATGGATTTATGGAGTGAGGATATTTGGTTGGGGGTCACATATGTTTCTAGTTAGATAATATGTTACATTATACAAAGAAACCAGTGATGGTATTACTGTTATCAAGTCGAAATAGTCAATATAAACTATTTCTCCTTGAGATATGAACAAGAATTTAGATGTTACATTTAAAGGGACTTGGGTGTCTTCAGGCATCATGAGTAGATTAATTATTACATATATAGTGCCTATAATTTTTTATAATTGATATTAGTTAAAAAAATCGTGTTAATAAAATAATATATTTGTTGTGATTTCTATTATATTTTTATAAAATATTAATTATCTAAACATATCCATGATAAACCTTTTTATATTAATGTGTGACTATAAAAATTCTGAATGAATTTGAATTATATATTTTTGTAGGAATTGTGATTTTTGTGTTATTTTTTCTCCAGGAATTCATTATGGTGTTTGACACATTTTATTCTATTTATAATGATAAAACCCACATGTAATAAAACATTATGAATGGCTTTCTTAGGATATTGGGTTATAAAGTGACTATGAATTTTATAGTGATGATATAATTTTTAATTTTCATTTTGAAATGGAATTAAAATTTTTATTTGGTATTTAGTATCACATTAACCATGAATTTTCTAAATTTATTGGTTTTCATAGAATGTATTTAATATTGGAAAAATTTTGGATTTTCTAATTGATTTAAAAAAAAGGAAATAATGATTTTAGAATGTTACTTGATAATTTTATGGTGAAAAAGCTGTGAAAATAAACATTTGGTTTTAATGGATTCCAATGTCTTAAATGGGGTCAATATGTTTTAGAAGTTTTTTATATGTTTTAAAAAATGCTACAATTGAATGGGCTTTTTGAAACAACATTTTTTGAAGGGAATAATTGGATAGGTTCAATTAAATGAGATTTTGATAGGCATGTTTTTCACATTGAAAAATGATATATATTGTAATTTCTATGCAGGAATCTCTTGAATGACTAATTATTTTATTTCATGATTTGAATTAATGTGAAATATTGTAACACCCCAAGATTTCATAGTGTGTTATTTCTTCAAAATAATTCAATAACATGCACTACACGCAACACCGAGTTCAATCACACCATGACTTACAAAAAAAAGACATTCAAAAGAGGTTATGAATAGTATTATCTAAATTTTAAACTTTATATAATCCTTATAATTTTAGAATCCATATTATGAGTTTCTTAGATATAATGCATGAACAAATTCATTTTCAGTATTTCACTTTTATCAATTTTTAATAGTGAACTTTTTTTAAATACAATATTTTAAACTTTTTGACTAAATGGGGACATAAAAAAAATTAAAATGAAACATCCCAAACTTCCACGGTACACATTCCTTTGAATAATACAATATCGTGTGTTGTACGCAACTTCGAGTTTTAACACACACCACAACCGATCAAACTAGCCATTATGAATAGTAATACCTACTTTTCGAAATTATATATATTTTATATTTTAAAATGGACTTCATTTCTGGATTCGGAATATCGAATTTAGCCTAAGGTGAAATTTTGGTACTTTTCGGATAACTTTCATATTTTGATGAATAGTGAAAATTACTAAATTTTAATTAAAAACAACTTTTTAATCAAAATAATTAATAGTGATAAATTATGAATTTGAGTGGTTTTAAAATATACTTAGAATATATTTTTATCATTTAATATAATTTTGGTCATTGGGCATAATTTTACAATTAAACCGAACATAAACAAGTGTCAATCTTTTGATAGTTATTATCTCTTAAAAACACGCTTTTTGTTTTAACAGTGGGAATTAATTTTAAATTAATTTCTTCCACTTCTGTGTTTTGAATTTAGAAAAATGGATTCCATATTTGGAATCATGATGTTCAAATTGTGTAAATAGGTAACTTTTATTTTTAGACATTTTGAATAATTTCTGTGGTAAATATTTTATTTACCATGGTTAAGGGTAAATCTGGTAAATAAGGGTTAAAAAATAATATTATAATAATACTAAATTACCCTAAAACATGTCCTAGCCTTATTGGATGATACATGTTCGACCATAGGCATCTTTGGGTCGATTTGGGGACCCCATGGTGCCACTTGTAGGTGATAGGGACACTTTATTTTAATTAAGTTAAAATGAATACAAAAATGACACAAGCATATATCTTTTAGCAAAACAATTTTTACATAGGGCTATTTATGTTGGAGTTTCGACTATAAAAATTCATTAGAAAGATACAAAGATTTCCTAAATTATGATATTTTATTTTCAATTTTTAGAGATTAAATAATTTAATTTATTTATGACACAATGATGATGCGGTAATTATCATAATAGTGAAAAATTAAAATAATTGATATTATAAATACCCAAATAAATATAATATGAAACTTTTAATGAATTAAACTAATTTTATAGGATAATATGATATATTAGGATTTATTTAGTTGACTTTTTTCGAAGTAATAAAGCTGTTATGAGTTTCACAAAAATCAACTATTGAATAGTGTCAAAATTGACATAAAAGAGTTTTTAAAACAAATATTATATTATTAATTGATATTAAATTCCTAAAAATCTAAGGTTCGGCCAAGAAACTTAAATCATGATAGGTTCATCATTAAGGGAACACTTGGGGGTCTCTGGGATGTATATAGTAAGTTTATTAACCATATTATATAAAAATACAAAGAGACATTGTAAAAGTGATACTAATTACCTTAGAGTTAATACTTAAAGATAAGGTTAATATAAGTACCCAAACCTGTCTAAATTATATTGGTTGAGTTGGTTTCGACTCATCCCCACCTTAACCTTTAAATAATAAACTTAGGATCCATTATAAACCGAATATGAATTTATTATAAATTAATATTTCTAGCTTTTCCAAAGGTGCCACTCACCCCTTTTATAAAAGGGCACTCCTCCTTCTCATTTCTTAACACCTAAAAACCTTTTGGTTCGGCCAAAATCTGCCCAAATACTCTTCCAACATCCCTCACTACAACCTAGAGGCCATAGTTTGATCAGAAAGCCAACCTAAGGAGCCCTTTTGATCAAATCAAAAGGAAGAACCCGAAGAAGTGGTAATGATTTCACCACCCTTTTTCCAAGTTCATTTCTTCTTCCACTTCTTCTTCCTTTGTTGTTACCATTCTAAAATAATAACTCCAGTATCATATATATACTGTGATGTTATTATAAATATGCTACAACCATATTCAGTATTCTGTCCACCCTTTGAATAACATGTCACCATACGTGCATACGTACGGCTTACCGTCTCCACGTCGTGGTGTAATTGTTATTCAATATAGTATTATTTGGATGGGTATAATAATGATGTGTAACTCATGTAAATAATAAATATAACATGTTAATGATTCTGTATATATGATATACCATCCATTTATATATTATATTAATATCAAAAAAAATAATGATATTGTCGCTCGTGCCTACGTACGGACTACCGTCTCCACGAACGCGATGAGATTCATTATCCATCGTATCCATTCAAGTATAATTATCATTTGATAATTTATAAATGATGTTTAAGGACTTGATATCATTCTGTATATGAATAATATACAACCTGTCCATTACAAACATGGCTTACGTAACAAAACATATAAAAGAAAACAAGTAAGTTAACACCCAAAACAACGATAATACTAAGATATTATTATCAAATCAATATTAAAAGATAATATATGATATCATATTAATGTATATGATTATTGTATAATTTAATAACAATTATTTCACCATTATACAGGAGGTTAACCTACCCCAACCAAGGAAAAGTACAAGGTAAGGGTTTATTTCGCAATCTCTTCATTATTCGAGCTTGTTTATACGTAATAATCTACTGGGATTTCTTTATCATCCACATCCATGTTTCGTAGAAATGTATTTCAAAACATTTTTACTATTTACAAAGAATATGGGTTAATGTTATTTATACCCTTATGTGTATTTAAAGGAATATTTCCATCATTTTCTAAACAAGGCACTTTTTACCTTTCGACAAATTTAAGGTAAGAATGCTTTTTTAAACTTATACTGCTGGTGCGGCTATTTACCGCCGTTATAAAATCTTCAAAGCTTCCCTTACAACCTTACAAGGGTATTTTCAAAGTAAATGTTTTATTTTATAATTATGTGACTTTTAAATGATTTAAAAATGAATATTTTAAGAATTTCAGAAAGGTACTCTTTATCAAAATCAGAATTTTAAATGTTTTAAATATTTATCTTTCTAAATCTTTTTAATTAATTTCCATGTCTTCAAAATGGTTTTTATGGATTTATTTATATGGAAATGAAAGTTTTTAAAAATGTTAATTCCTTTCAAAAGTTTCAAACTGGTATGGGACACTTTGATTCAAAAATCTCTTTTTAATTACTTCCTTTATATATGTGTGACTTTTAAATGATTTTAAAAAAAGGATATATTTCTCTCAAATAGTTTTGATTTCATCTATGTCAACATCCTTTGATGGATTTTATGCTTATTTGAAGTTGATTTATTATGATACAAAACTTCTATATTGTATTGAATGTTTTGTGATATGTTTGATTGTGGATGTGCTATTTTTATACCATTCATAGTTTATGGTGAATGTATTGACATTTCGTATGCTAGTTTTAATACGAATGTTTATGTTATGTTTAATCCTTTTCATATGGGAATGCATTGGACTTAATATGTGACGGGTGGAGCCCGCTATAGATCCTCGATGCATTTGTAGTTCTCATGAGACAAACTAGTGTCTTGGGACAAGGCCTTGACAAAATCTAATTTGTAGTCTTGGCACGAGGCCTTGGCTATGTGGTTATGATAGTCTGGCATTATGCATTCCAACATTATTAAAGTGGTCAGTGATTTTGCATGTGATTATTTGATTAGTTTAATATCTATGTGAATGGGTAAATGGCATTATTTCATTTTATTTATTCCATACAATGTTGAAAGATCAAGTTTGAAAGGCTTTTGTTTTAGTTATACATTGCCTTAAATGTTTGTTCTTATTTATGAAAGTTTCCGCTATATTGTTATCCTTACTGGGAATTTGAGCTCACCCCTTTTCAATGTTTTATTTTTCCTAGGAAGTGAAGAAGTAAATTATTAATGACCTGCAGGGATATTATATGGGGATATGAGTGTGAATTATGGAGACATTATGTTGTTGTAGTAGTTTTTCATTTTATGATGTAATGTAAAACTAATGAATATATCTAGTGTTTCCAAGGCTACTAAACCA
Organism: Viscum album; assembly: GCA_963277665.1. Lineage (NCBI taxonomy): Eukaryota > Viridiplantae > Streptophyta > Magnoliopsida > Santalales > Viscaceae > Viscum > Viscum album. Next base: position 856,700,221 of record OY728152.1, on the reverse strand, counting down.
ATCGGTCTTTCGAGATTTGATATTTCTTGTGATCATTCCAATGTTATGTAATAATGCAACGACTCTGGGTAACTAGGGTCGGGGCGTTACAGTTGGTATCAGAGGAAGTTTAGTACAAACCTTGGAAGCTAGATTTAGATAAACTCTGATTAGAGCACATAGACCTAAGATGAACTTTGAGGATTAGTATAGAAGAACTTCCTAGAATTTTGGTATTGTAGAGATTTTGTGAGTTTTCCGAGCAATACATCCCTGTCTGGATACGAGCAGGTAGAGGCGGCTCTGGCACAGATGTACCTAGGGGTAAAACCCGAAAACACCGCTTTGAGCTAGACTCGAACGGGAACTGGTGCAAGACAACGGGCCTTGCTGCACTCTTGGTTACGACACTCCCGGGGGATATGCTTAGGATAACTCTCATTTTCCTTACAAATCATTATGAAGGGTTTATGAGTATATACTTCCTCAAAGGAGACATTTTTATGATTATGGATTATATCCATAAACTATTTCATTTATGTTATGTGTTTTACATGTTTGGGATTAGGTATTGTTATTCATAAACTAATCTAATGTATGCCATTATTTAGAAATGGCGCCCAGTAGAAGGAATGAGAACTCTAGCAATGCACATGATACAAAGAGAAAGAAGGATCATATATTTTACGGTCTTAAGCCAGAATTTACAAGAGAAATAGTCTCGCATGTATTATCATCATATGAAGAAATAATATCATGTGTTGATAAGATAAGTAAATATTTTACTAAGTCCTATGGCTTTGAAGGGAAGAAAGAGAAGAAGATAATGGAAGAGAGAAAGATGGATAAAGGGAAGAGGGAAATGAAGAATTTTCCCATATGTGGTAACTGTGGAAAGAAACACCCTGGAACTTGCCTGAAAAGAATGGGAGTTTGTTATAAGTGTGGAGGAAAAGGGCACAAAGTACATGACTGCAAGGGTAAGAAAATGGTTTTAAATGAACAATGCTTCATTTGCAAGGAGTTTGGACACTAAGCGAACCTATGTCCCAGTCATCAAACTATGCCGCAAATGATGCTATTAGATAATAATCAAGTTATGATACTACCACAGATGAAGAGGAATGATTAGAGTTCTTATGTTGATTATGTCAATTGAGTGTTGTATCAACAATGTACTTGTTATAATAATTATGGAGTATATAAGGATTGTACTGCAGTACTATTTCATTAAGGACTTGAGATTGTGTGGAACAAAGAAAAGTGACTCAATAGCAGGATATATTTTTGGAAAATATATGGTTGAGTGAATGATAAACCATAATATAGTTCTGATACCGAGGTAGTGATTTTCGAATAATACATGATTATTTTGGAAAAATTATATTGGATATTCTTGACTACCTTGGAACTGATTAATGATTTGTATATTCCATCATTGTTGGGGTTTAAAACATTTTTGGGTTGATGAAGTATATCCAGCATTCTATATGGAATAAGGGAGAATGAATGTAATCAATAAGGAATATGGTAATTCAGGATGTTTCAGTGTGTTAAAAGAATACATGATGAAGGTATTCATATGCTATTACGGGGTAGAAAGGATCTATATTATGTTTACCTTCCTTATAAATGTTTTACTGTGAGTTTGGACAGAATTATTTTGGATATTTCTAGTTTGGATTATTTTGTATAGCCATAAAAAGACAACCCGGATGTCGGGCGGCAACCCGTCGTGTCCGGCAAGGCTGGGAAACTTGAACCCGCAACCGATGGGCGACAAGGGTGTATCACCCACCACTGGACCACGAGATGTCCTGGATTAAATAATGTAGTTTTTTTTAAAAGATCTGGTAGATGAATTATAAATTCATTTATTTTGGAACCCTGTATGAATAGTATAAATAGAAAAAAAATTACATTCTATTATCTTTTAGAGTGAAAGATGAGTTTGTGGTAGAAATTATATAATGGATAAAACTCTAATTATAAAGTAAGTATATCTCCTTATGATCTTATCAAATCTCATAAATAAATTCCTCAACATTAATAAAAGGAACTTAGAACAAAAATGTTGTCCTAGATGGTACCTTAAATCTTCACTAATTTATGGCTTTGGGATTTTTGGCCTTTTTATAGCCATGTTCTCTACCACTCTCCATCAGATAATTGATGGTTAGATTTCTCTTCCATATCCATATTTTCCTACATGGAACCCTAGTATGTGTTATTTTCGGTAATCTTCATACTTTCCACTCTTTGTTTTAAATAGAGGCCTCATTAATTCATTTTTTGTTGTGGGATTTCAACTAAGATATTTTGAAACGTCAAAAATTTGTTATCCCAATACCCTATGTGTTGTTGAACCGATGGTATTTCAAATCATCATAGATTGATGATTTTAAGGACCTCAATTTTATACTTGTTTGTGATTGATGACCTCAATCACTACCTATAAATATTTTCGTTTTTCCTCAAATTATATGTCTCTAATTTCCACCAATGTTCTCCTAATCGAGATCATAATTTGGTGGTGACCCTTTCATTTCTCTTTTCCTCATATTAAGACTAAATTTTAGTAACCCAATTTCCGATGTGGGTTTTCCCACAAATATATTTTCTATTTTCAACCATTTATTTTCGAAGAACAATTTCAAATTGCAAGGATGCAATTTATTGAAGGAGGGGAGAATGTAACACCCCAATATTTCATAGTGTGTTATTTCTTTAAAATAATTCAATTACATGCACTACACGCAACACCGAGTTCAATCACACCATGATTTACAAAAAAAATCCATTCAAAAGAGGCTATCAATAGTATTATCTAAATTTTAAACTTTATATAATCCTTATAATTTTAGAATCCATATTATAAGTTTCTTAGATATAATCCAAGAACAAATTCATTTTCAGTATTGCACTTTTATCAACTTTTAATAGTGAACTTTTTTTAAATACAATATTTTAAACATTTTGACTAAATGGGGACATCAAAAAAATTAAAATGAAACATCCCAAGCTTCCACGGTACGCTTTCCTTTGATTAATACAGTATCGTGTGTTGTACGCAACTTTGAGTTTTAACACACACCACAACCGATCAAAATAGCCGTTATGAATAGTAATACCTACTTCTCGAAATTATATATATTTTATATTTTAAAATGGAATTAATTTCTGGATTTTGAATATCGAATTTAGCCTATGGTGAAATTTTGGTACTTTTCGAATAACTTTCATATTTTGATGAATAGTGAAAATTACTAAATTTTAATTAAAAACAACTTTTTTAATCAAACTAATTAATAGTGATAAATTATGAATTTGAGTGGTTTTAAAGTATATTTAGAATATATTTTTACCATTTAATATAATTTTGGTCATTGGGCCTAATTTTACAATTAAACCGAACATAAACAAGTGTCAATCTTTTGATAGTTATTATCTCTTAAAAACACGCTTCTTTTTAACAGCGGGAATTAATTTTAAATTAATTTCTGCCACTTCTGTATTTTGAATTTAGAAAAATGGATTCCATATTTGGAATCAGGATGTTAAAATTTTGTAAATAGGTAACTTTTATTTTTAGACATTTGGATAATTACTGTGGTAAATATTTTATTTACCATGGTTAAGGGTAAATCTGGTAAATAAGGGTTAAAAATAATATTATAATAATACTAAATTACCCTAAAACGTGTCCTAGCCTTATTGGTTGATACATGTTCGACCATAGGCATCTTTGGGTCGATTTGGGGACCCCATGGTGCCACTTGTTGGTGATAGGGACACTTTATTTTAATTAAGTTAAAATGAATACAAAAATGACACAAGCATATATCTTTTAGCAAAACAATTTTTACATAGGGTTATATATGTTAGATTTTAGAATATAAATATTCATTATAAAGATAAAACGATTTCCTACATGATTATATTTTATTTTCAATTTTTAGAGATTAAATAATTTAATTTATTTATGACACAATGATGATACAGTAATTATCATAATAGTGAAAAATTAAAATAATTGATATTTTAAATACCCAAATAAATATAATATGAAACTTTTAATGAATTAAACTAATTTTCTAGGATAATATGACATATTAGGATTTATTTAATTCACTTTTTTCGAAGTAATCAATCTTTTATGAGTTTCACAAAAATCAACTATTGAATAGTGTCAAAATTGACATAAAAGAGTTTTTAAAACAAGTATTATATTATTAATTGATATTAAATTCCTAAAAATCTAAGATTCGGCCAAGAGACTTATATAATGATAGGTTAATCATTAATGTACCACTATGGGGTATCTTGGATGTATATAGTAAGTCTATTAACCATATTATATAAAAATACAAAGAGACATTTTAAAAGTGAAACTAATTAACTTAGAGTTAATACTTAAAGATAAGGTTAATATAAGTACCCAAACCTGTATAAATTCTCTTTGTTGAGTTGTTTTCGACACATCCCCACCTTAACCTTTAAAGAATCAACTTTGAAGCCATTAGAAACCGAATATGAATTTATTATAAATTAGTATTTCTAGCTTTTCCAAAGGTGCCACTCACCCCTCTTATAAAAGGGCACTCCTCCTTCTCATTTCTTCACACCTTCAAAACCTTTTGGTTCGGCCAAACTCTGCCCAAATAGTCTCCCAACTTCCATCAATACAACCTAGAGGCCATAGTTTGATCTGAAAGCCAACCTACGGAGCCATTTTGATCAAATCAAAAGGAAGAACCCGAAGAAGAGGTAATGATTTCACCACACTTTTTCCAAGTTCATTTCTTCTTCCACTTCTTCTTCCTTTGTTGTTACCATTATAAAATAATAACTCCAGTATAATATATATACTGTGATGTTATTATAAATATTCTACAACCATATTCAGTATTCTATTCACCCTTTGAATAACATGTCACCATACGTGCGTACGTACGGCTTACCGTCTCCACGTCGTGTTGTAATTGTTATTCAATATATTATTATTTGGATGGGTATAATAATGATGTGTAAATCATTTAAATAATAAATATAACATGTTAATGATTCTTTATATATGATATACCATCCATTTATATATTATTTTAATATCAAAAAAAAAGAATGATATTGTCGCTCGTGCGTACGTACGGACTACCGTCTCCACGAAGGCGATGAGATTCAATCTCCATCGTATCCATTCAAGTATAATTATCATTTTATAATTTAAAAATGATTTTTAAGGACTTGATATCATTCTATATAGTAATAATAAACAACCTATCCATTACAAACTTGGCTTACGTAACAAAACATACAAAAGAAAACAAGTAAGTTAACACCCGAAACAACGATAATACTAAGATATTATTATCAAATCAATATTAAAAGATCATATATGATATCATATTAATGTATATGATTCTTGTATAATTTAATAACAATTATTTCACTATTATATAGGAGGTTAACCTACCCCAACCAAAGAAAAGTACAAGGTAAGGGTTTATTTCGCAATCTCTTCATTATTCGAGGTTGTTTATACGTAATAATCTACTAGGATTTCTTTATCATCCACATCCATGTTTCTTCGAAATGTATTTCAAAACATTTTTACTATTTACAAAGAATATGGGTTAAAGTCATTTATACCCTTATGTGTTTTTAATGGAATATTTCCATCATTTTCTAAACAAGGCACTTTTTACCTTTCGACAAATTTAAGGTAAGAATGTTTTTTTAAACTTATACGGCGGGTGCGGCTATTTACCGCCGTTATAAAATCTTCAAAGCTTCCCTTACAAGATTAAAAGGGTATTTTCAAAGTAAATGTTTTATTTTATAATTATGTGACTTTTAAATGATTTAAAAATGAATATTTTAAGAATTTCAGAAAGGTACTCTTTGTCAAAATCAGAATTTTAAATGTTTTAAATATTTATCTTTCTAAATATTTTTAATTAATGTCCATGTATTCAAAATGGTTTTTAAGGATTTATTTATATGGACATGAATGTTTTTAAAAATGTTAATTCCTTTCAAAAGTTTCAAAGTAGTATGGGACACTTTGATTCAAAAATCTCTTTTTAATTACTTCCTTTATAAATGTGTGACTTTTAAATGATTTTCAATAAAGGATATATTTCTCTCAAATAGTTTTGATTTCATCTATGTCAACCTCCTTTGATGGATTTTAAGATTATTTGAAGTTGATTTATTATGATAAAAAACTTCTATATTGTATTGAAGGTTTTGTGATATGTTTGACTGTGGATGTGCTATTTTTATACCATTCATAGTTTATGGTGAAAGTATTGACATTTCGTTTGCTAGTTTAAATACGAATGTTTATGTTATATTTAAACCTTTTCATATGGGAATGCATTGGACTTGATATGTGATGGGTGGAGCCCGCTATAGCTCCTCGATGCATCGGTAGGTCTCATGAGACAAACTAGTGTCTTGGCACAAGGCCTTGACAAAATCTTATTTGTAGTCTTGGAACGAGGCCTTGGCTATGTGGTTATGATAGTCTGGCATTATGCATTCCAACATTATGAAAGTGGTTAGTGATTTTGCATGTGATTATTCGATTAGTAGAATATCCATGTGAATGAGTAAATGGAATTATTTCATTTTATTTATGCCATACAATGTTGAAATTTCAAGTTTGAAAGGCTTTTGTTTTAGTTATACATTGCCTTAAATGTTTATTCTTATTTACGAAAGTTTCCGCTATATTGTTATCCTTACTGGGCATTTGAGATCACCCCTTTTCTATGTTTTATTTTTCCCAGGAAGTGAAGAAGTAAATTATGAATGACCTGCAGGGATATTATGTGGGGATATGAGTGTGAATTATAGAGACATTAAGTTGTTGTAGTAGTTTTTCATTTTATGATGTAATGTAAAACTTATGAATATATCTAGTGTTTCCAAGGCTACTAAACCAATCGGTCTTTCGAGATTTGATCTTTCTTGTGATCATGCCAATGTTATGTAATAATGCACCGACTCTGGGTAACTAGGGTCGGGGCGTTACAAATATAGGGTTAGTTTGTTTCTAATTTTCCTAAGTGATAGTTTTAGAATATGTGTTATACGAAAATCCACCCCTATAGCGGTGGACTAAATTTTTTTTACATGATTGGTTTTTGATGGTTTTGTTTTATGGTTGTGTGGTTCCCTTTGACAAATTCATATTTAGGTTTTAAAAGTTGGTTCACATGTGAACACTATGTGTAATTTGACCCCTTAGATACTTTATATTATAGGGTGTTATTATTTGTAGAGACCCGTGGGTTATATGCGTAGATGTGTGATGTGAACTTAGACAATTGAGATTTAGCTATAGGTGTGAGATCTGATCTAGTAGCAATGTAAGAAAAATGGTTGTCTTTGGTATCCATTGGTTCTATGATAGTAAGAGAAATAATCGTGTTTGTCAAGCCTTGTATGGAATGCGAGGGTTTTGTTCTCCTTTCCATTAGGATATATATAGTGAGAATTATGATACATGTTGTGTAATAATGTTTGATCAGTAATGTGATGTCTCGTATTTATTGAAATTTGATCAATATTGGGATATTAGTTTATATTTTGTAAGGAAATGTCCTAGTAATAAATAGGGACACACATAATGATTCTTGGGATCTTTCTTAATGTTTGGTGTCTATTCTTGAATAGAATCGGATTTTCATTTAGTTATGGATCTATCATCTATGTTGTTCTAAAACATGAACCAACTATTCTATCCAAAAAAGGGGATCCTAGTTATGTTCATTAGAATTTTTTAATGGGGTTAATGTGGAAAATTTATCTTGTTGTTTCAGATTGAAATTCAAATATGGGATTTATTGTGATTTGAGACCATTTTTTATTCCTTGGAAAGATACAGAAAAAGAAAGATGTAGTGGTATTAAACATTTTGAAATGTGGTGTACTTAGAGAATAATGTTGGAATTCCTTTGGATTTTATATTTTATAGGTTTATGGAGCCTTGATTTTTCAAAAGGACAGATAGTGAAATTAATTACAATGAGTGGTTAACATTGATGATTAATTCAAGTTTTATTACGAACATTAAGTGTGACTTGTAGTTTCTATGATTAATATTTTGTTTCTAAAATAACTTTGGAGAGAATTTTTCCTAATTCTATGGATCTTTTCCTTGTGTGTTGTAATCATGAATGTGATGAAAGACCATATTTCTAATTTTTTGTCATGGTCTAATTTGAGAAATAATTTGTGGGGTATCTATGATGATTAATTTGATAAAATTATAGGTGAGGGGTTGAGCATTATGGGAGAATATTAGTTGTGGTTATAGGATAGAAATGGAAAGTTAGGGATCTAGATAAGGGCATAATCATTAATTACTCATTAAATAAAATGTATTTGTAGATGTATTAATATATAAAGATGAATCATATATATGGACATGTTCAAGGATTTTTCTTTAACGAAGTATACACATGGGATATGTAGGTTAATTTTTTGAGACTAATATGGTTGTTTAGTTTTGATATTTTTATGATGTTATTCTTTATTATAATGAATCATCGGTTTGGTCATAAATGAATACAAATGATCTGACAAGATAATTGAGGGACACTGCACTATTCTCCTTTTATGAAATTGGATTAATACCACATGGTGTTTTTTTGGCCAGGTATTTCATGTCAGATTAGGGCAGTGAAATCAATCTAGCCTTCTACAAATTGTTTCAGAACATCAATTTATTATGTGATAGTGAAATTTTCTAGGAGTTTTGAGTTAACATTTGTTATTATATGAAAGGGTGAATTCTTTGTCTTATAGTAGTATGGTATTAGATGTTTTTTTAATGTTTCTGGAAGAAATCATTCAGTTTGGTTGATTAAAGGTAGAGTATCTATTATATAATCTGTTGAAATGACTCCAGTATGTATTTTATGAGGGGTTTCCATTGATACCATGGAATGAGTATATGGCTGATGCATTCTGTGGAGTCTGGGTGAGGTAGTTCAGGGATACATTATTTTAATGGTGTTGTAGGTTTGAGATAATATTAGCTCATATCAGTAAAGAGTTGTGAACCATCCAGATTTATGATGTTTGGAGTTGAATATTGAGTTTGGAAATCAATTCATAGTTATGATCTAGGCATAATGGTTTTGAGATATGAGTAATACATAATATTGGTGTATAAATATAATGTAATTTTTTTCTACTGAGAAGACCTAGGATGTTTGTTGAAAAACCATGTTTAAGATTTAGTTTATTATGAATTCATCTCATTTCCAACAATCATTTAAAACAAAAAAAGATTCAAAATTTTTTTCAGTAGTGAATGGATTTTCAACTGAAAGTAGGAGGTCATATATTGTTGAACCTATCATGTGGGTATAGGTTGGTGGTATTATACATATATTTTTTTTATTAGTTTCATTAGTAGAAATTATATAATATTTGTGGGTATTAGTTATAGTAAATTTAGATTTAATTAGTGACATCGAACTTTTGAGTGAGGTTTCTGTCATTAGATGAGCATGATGGTGAGAGAATATATGGATCATAACATGATTAAGAGTATGAAACATGTGAGAAACTATAACAATTTTCATTTAGGATATTGAAATATAGGAATTTAATAAAGTTGATAAACTAGATTGTGGGCATGATATGGAAATTGTGTATATCTTGTCCGTAGAAGATCAATGTTAGATGTAGTTGACTCATTTATAAAAAATCCATGTAATATTGTTGATTCAAATAAGTAAAATGATATGATATTGAGTTTTCCAACTAACTTGAGAATGTGGTCATGTGGAAGTATTCGTAAGGGAACTTATTGTTTGATTTTGGATATTTGGGCTTAGAGACAGAGTAATTTTAGAAGGACCACTATAGAAAATTATTAAGGATGAAAATTACTAAATGGGGGATCTTTCATTCAAACAAAATTTCACAACTCAAGGATTATAGCATATATGTTGCGATACTTCTAATCTCAAAAAACGTTTAGGTACTATTTATTATAGTTTGGTGTATCTTTATTGGGTTTTTGAAACATTAGAGAAACATTGTAAGTGTTCTGGATTAGGTATCATAATTACTAGAAGAAGACGGACATAATGGTGACATAAAATATTCTATTGGGAAACTATCTAGAAATTCATAAATCAATGGAATATTGATGGAATATACAGGGGCCATAGACCTCAATTGATCCCAACAGCTTGCTAGTGGGAAGTCACTATCAAGCTGTTAGTAGAGGATGTATCCCCAATTTCTTCATGGAGCAACCATCCATCCAGTGTTCTCTTGATATAATTTTTTTAACTAAAACACAATAGTTTCTTAAAAATTCCATATTTTATGTACAAATGTATAGTTTCAATCCTCATTTTTCTAGAACAAAACAATGGGACCCTTTAAGGTATATTTGGATAATTTCGTCAAATCTCCACAGCATAAGAATATTTGATCTATCTATATACTCTTTTATGGAATGTTTGTGTTGTTATATGATACATATACTCTTTCTATATAGTCTATTCATAGATCTATCATTTAATTTCCTGATCAATGTATTTTGTGGTAATATAATTATGATGTCTAAAATTAATGATGTATATGTGGTTAGATCTATAGAATTTCTAAATATATATTAATTAGATCTAATTATGTTTTTAATGATGGTTATCTATGGGAAAATATTATAAAATTATATCCCTTTTAATATGTAGCTTCTAAAATTAGGATTTATGAATACCTCATGAGATAAATTGGGATTTGATATAGGGAATAATTTATGCATTCTTGATATGGATGATGTTTCATATCACTGGGAATTTATATTCTTGTGGTAGGATGTTTATGAAATTTGGTGGTCTTTATACCAATTTATATTCATTTATTAACATGTGGTTTCATTTCATCCACATGTTAACATTCATTATGTGATATAAATAATTTTTTTATGTGTCCTATTAGACTCTTTCTTGATATGATATACAGGTGGGAATGTGTGTTTCTCGTGTGACCCATACATGATGTGACAAGCATGTGGGTGTGTCAACACCCCATGAGACCCTTTCATGATTTGATATTCTTGTGGGTTCATGTGAATCTGGTGACACACCTACTTTATATGAAATAATTATCACATTATATAATATGGTCTTTTTTGGATGCATACATGGTTTCTATGTTGTTATTTTCAAGGTAATATATAGGTCTAACTCGAAGACTTATCCCTTTAGAGGGATACTACATATATTGTGGTTTAATGTTTTTGATTAAACATTTATAGATTAATTTAACAAATGTTAATTTCCCTAAAGTTGGTTATTTGGTTGACATGTGTGAATTTATATTTATGATGAGTTTGATAATGGGTTTATGTATGAGAATTTTTTTCCATAGATCCCTGAATTGTGTTGAAATGTGAAAAAAATGAATTTCCAATCATGTAATGGTTTATTAGTGATTAAATGTTGATATAATATCATTTATAGAATTTTTCTACCTGATTTTTGAATCACATAGCATGATCTATGTCATCCAACTATTACTTTTGACCTTCCATATAGAAATGTATCGAAGCATGTAGTGACATGGTTTATGAAGTCTTGGTTAGAACATGATGATAGGATTCTTTATATAACAATTTACATTATTTTCATTCCATATAATTTAAAAATATTTTTATCTTATGTTAAGGATATATTAGTGTTTTCTTTGTTGTTTATATCCACACCATGCACATGAATATCGATGTGCTTACTAATTTCATGGTTATATAACCATCAATGGGAACAGTCCCTACATATTTTATTTAGTACAGTGGAACTTAGATGATTGTCTTGATATTTGGATACACAATGAAATGTTATTGTACTTTCATATTTTACATTATCATGTCTTCATAATTTTTCAATCCTTCCACATTGGGGGTCATTTAGATAAACATGTATGACTTCTATTTTATTTTTTACAATATAAAAAAATGATATGGTTTCAACATGATAGTATATTAGGTGTCTATTTATGTTTGAATATTTTTATAATGTTTCACTATTTTAATAATATCCATTATCTCCCCCAAAATCACTCATTCCCTGACTTCTAATTTGTATATTATTGCAAATAGGGAGGTGAAAATGAGTGCATATGGAATTGAAGCACTAAAATTGTGATTCACATTAAGGTATTATGATTCACATGTAAAAATGATAAGTCTATTCCTTTACATCATCTAGATTTTAACATGATCATATAGACCACAATAATCAATATGAAAGCAGTATGGCTTGGGGATATTATTCTACTCAGCAAATGAATCTCCCAATAGTGTTTTGTACCATAAGAAAACCAAGTTCATCCTCTATATTAAAATTACAAGAAAGGTAATAAAAATAGAATCCATTCATCAACAGGAATACTATCGAGTTTATTTGTCTATTGAGTTCCTATATAAATTTTATTATTGATATTTAGTAAGAAAAAATGATAATTTTTATACAAAACATTGTATGCATCAACTGTACCATTTACTATATATTCATTGTGAGGTGTGTTAATTAAAATAAATTGAAGGATCAACTTCTTATTAATCTTCTATATATCTATCATTATACAATATTTTTTCTTATAATAATTTATACTAAAATATATTCTTCCCAATATACATGATATTATACATATATCACAATAGTAATAATAGAAATCTTATTAATATTTAGTAAAACTAATTATCAACATTTCTTCCATATTATCACTTATTATTATTTATTATAAATATTTGTTCGAATTCATTACAATTTTATGTAATTTGTTATAGGATGACTATGAAATTAGAATTGAATTTACTTCTTCTTTATTGAAATAACTACTTTATTCATAGTGATAAGATTAATTATCCTTTTCTTGAATCACAATCACCATTCGGTGTTTTTTACAAATATAACCAATTTCATGATCATTTCCCAGTATGATTTTTTTCATTGAAATATTAAATACAGAATTTATCCTCTACAAGACATCAATATTAAATAATACAAAATGTATTTAAATCCTACAAATTCAGTTTTTGAATCATCAAAATTATCATTTTAACTTTTCTGAAGTTATTTATTTAGCACTACAATGTAGTTATTTACTCTTCTAAACACCATTTTGACTCTTCGACAATACTAAATAACTAATCCAATGTCAAAAAAACTCTTGTAATTTCCTTTCATTACCGTTATATAGTGATATATTGTTTTTTTAAACCACATGTCACTTCAATGAAGTTGTATAACATCTCTTATAATGTCTTTTTTCAATTTATAGAAATTGGATTGACATGTACAATGTCTGTAGTTTCCTATTATATTTGATTTAATTTTCAATTTGTCACAATGTCTAATTTTATAGTGAGTCTTATGAATACTTTTTGACTTATTAATATTATATCATCAAATTTGATTTTTTTGGATACATTATAATTCAACCAAATATAAATCAAACTCCTAAAATTATCAAAGGAGCCTTCAAATATTTTTTCTATTTTAAATAGATATTTAATTTTACTTATACTTTGAAATAAAAAGTCCAGTATAGTTGATAATATCTATATCGTGTTATTATAAAACTAAGTATCTAGAAAATATCTATACTCTAGACATAATTTTTTATAAAAACAATATCCTCAAATACTGAATAACATATAGTAATATTTTTTGATTAATATATTGGATCTTATTACAATTTTACCAACTATTCCCCAATTACATTCACATTATCTCCCACTATCTCATATAGATCTCCTTTCTTGGTACACCTAAATCCACTAGTTTCCCTACTAAGAAGTGTAATTTCATTTATCGACATATCAATGTTCATGACTTGTTAATTATAAGAATAATAATTTCCTCTAAACGTAATCACATTTTCTTTTAAAGTTTTCGTAACTCAAATAAACCCTACTAAAATCACATAATATTAACCATTAGGATATTAAATCATTTTAATCATTCATAACTATTGTTTTTTTAGGGAGGCTTCAAAAATAAAAGGTCCATGTAGTTGAAATGAGTAATACCATTTATTAGTTATTTTTATCACATTTTAAATTATTTATTATAGATATATAATTTTTAGAATTGCATTTCTATATTCATGATAAATAGGATAAGTTGATATGATGGAAGATGGTACCATTGGTTTGAATTATATAGAAACATGGTAACGGTTCCAATGATACATTGGAGTAAATATTTCAATTGGGGGATCAATGATATGAATTAATTATTAATGAAAAGATATGTTGAATTTAAATTTCTTAATGTTTCTTGGGGGGGGAGAATTATCTACCCCATTATGTCACTAGAAATTATTTATTATGTTATTTATTTTATTTACATTCAAATATTTTGTTCTCTAAAATTTAAATATCTACTAAATTTATAGAATACATGTTTGGCCTACATGGAATGAGGAATCATAAATGATTACCATTATTATCATAAATTCATGTGTAATAGGGTTTTTCATAGTCCCATGGATAGAAACAGTGATAATGCATCCAAGTCATTCATTTTAGTAAAAATTGAAATTTTATTTACTTTAAATAATTGTTTTATGAAAAAAAATATTTTAGTCATCCTATATTTTTGAGTTTTATAGATAATTATTCTATCTAGACTCCCTCTATATCTATATATTTGTGATTCATTGTTTATACCATAAAATTGTTTCTGTTTGTAATATAACCAATCCTTCCATTAAGCTTCCTAATTAGTAATTTATTTACACTCTTATATACTATTTAATTCCATGGTGGTATTATGGTCATTTTAAAATTGAAATAAATAAGATGTATTTATTTTAGGTCTTTTAATATCCTTTTAAATACCGTTTAATTACATTATAATATAATATAATTCATCTCTCATTCGTGGAATCATGTTTTTTGGTAATGTTATAACTCACATTTCATTAAAAATAACATATGATGACTGATGAATACTAATTATATTTATAACTAATATAATTTGTTTCTATATTATAGTAATTGATTTTATAAAAAATTTCATTATTTAAAAATGGTTTTCCAGGGATATGTAGGGGGTATTCTGAAAATTATTATTTTTCACCAATAAATGTATTTGGGAGCACTATGTAATTGATAAAAGGTTCACTGGAATTTTATTTTAGGGTAATTTTTTTCTAAGGTAAAATGTTTTTTGGAATTTTAATATAAGTGATTAAATAAATTTTAAAAGTAAATTATAAAAATAAAAGGCATGTTTGGGTTATTAAATGTAGAGGTTATTATGTTACGATTTTTTTAATTGGGACCCATGTTTGGTTAATATAAAAGTGGAATTATATCCTTTTGAATGATCAATTAATAGTGATTTAAATGGTATGTTTACCAGGAGGATATTTAATAGGGATTCCATAGTTTGTGATTTTCATGGCTACACATCCCTCTCTACATTATAAAGGGGGAAGATCCCTATACACATTTTTCTCAGGATCGACAAAATTCATTTCATCATTTATCTAACCCTATCATTACTATCAATTTATTAGATATCATGGTTTTTATAGAGGTTCTAGATCTATATGATATCTCACTATAGGTAGTGAACTCAAAATTGAAGTTCACATATCATTTAGAGATAAAAATTCCTCGATTTATTCTTTTGAAATTGGGGTCTTCAAGATTGGGTTGTGGTTCGAATTCTCAAAAAATGACACATTATGTTTTGATTTTATTCATAGAATGATTGAATTCATACTAGTTCTAGATATTTATGTACATGCATGCAATGAGAATACATTCAAATTATTTCAATTTATATATAATTTTCATATAGATCATGACTCTCCTATGAAAGCACTGTGTGTTAGGATTCTAGAAATTCTACACCCCTCTCAAAGGATCACAACTATGAATATGATTATAATCAGCTTTGGATGTTTTAATGATACTAATGTAGAATTGATTCTATTTGTCTCCTGATTTGACTGTGTATATGGATCAAAATTGATGATTCAAAACCATTGGTGTAGTGGATTTGGATCACAACTGTGGAATAATTCCGTTGAAAATAATATGTATTCATCGAATAATGGACTGATTATTGAACATCATATCAAAATATTAGTCACCATTTGGCCTCATTTCATTAGTTTCATAAGTATTGTAATTGATTTCTTGGTTTACTTGCAAGATATTCACTTGGGTCAGACGCTTTCTCTGCCCTCACCATGGATCAATTGAGTTGCAAGGATGAAACATGTTTTTTTCTTAATAAGAAGGTTTTGTGACCATAAATATCTAATCTAATAGTAGTTGACATATTATATCAATTGATATGTGATTTTTATGATCATAATATATTAGTAAAGTGACTTTTATGTTGAAGGGTAATTCAGTGGACATGCGAAACATACTATCTACAATAAAATATTATTATTACAATGACATATTGTTATATAGATGCCAATTATCTTTACGATTTTTTGCTCTGATGATATAGAGGCTACTAAGAGATATGGGATAAAATAATGGTATCTGTAAATGATATGGGGGTGAAGGTAGTGGGTAGGAAAAAACAAAGAATTCCCTTGTCATCTATTAATTATAGTAATTGTATTGATGGACTGGGAATTTGTGCTTTTGTCAGGATCAAATATATCATGTGCTGGAAAAGTGATCTGACACTGAGTGATTCTTCTCGGGGGTAGAGTAAGGGGGATATCAATATGAAAATCTTATATGATAGTGATAATTGAGGATTTGGTAAGGATCTTCAAAACCTTAGTATTATGAATGTAATAAATGATAACATGGATCTATGGAGTTGCATCATTAGAAAGTGGAACAAATACAAATGGAGTAAGGATTACTCCTATATACCTAAACTAATGGAGACATGTTAATCCAATTTGGGTACAATGTGGTGGATTGTGATCCCTCTGTAAATGGGGAGGTTAATAATATGATCTTGAACTTGTTGAGTGTATGTGAATTATAAATAGGAAGTAATTTTGTGGAATAATATCTTGATCTGGTGGGTGATATGATGTAAGATCAGTCATATATTAATGTAGGCTCTATGAGTATAGGGGATGATAGGGCTATTCCTCAGAGGATTTTTTGTATGGATGATGAAATTGAAGATAAACCACTGGATCTTATCATTTTCACATTGTGGGAATCTAGTTAGGAGGTTGGGGAAAAGCCTTTAGAAATTATCTTACACTATAAGGATGAAATATTGGAGGGTTACATGATTATTCCTTCTTCTTGTAATGATTTAGATAAGATAAAATATACTAAAATTATTGTGGAAAGAAAAAATATGACTATTGATGGTATTAATAAGAAATAGATTATTTTGAAAAGGTTTTTCAGTGAAGGGAAGATATCCATGGAGGAGTTCATCTAATCTTAGGGAAATATGTCTTAGAATTTTGGGGATATTATCAATGATGAACTAGATTCAATGGTTAATGATCAATTATAGAAATTATATATAGAGGTTTTATTTAGTAAATTCAGGGATTCTTTTAATTTATTTGTAATCTTAAAATGTTTATGATGTTTTTTGTTGGAACATTAGAGGTTTCCCACAATTTCCAAAAAATGTTATTTCCACATAAAAATATAATTTTTAGGTATTGATTGTGTCTTAATTAAAAAAATCATGTGAATTTTATTGTAAGTAAGTGTGAAATTAATTAATAATTATAAAAAGATAATATTTTTCATTATTATCACAATTATTTAGGATTACACATTGTGTTGGGGATGGATTCCAAGTGAGGGCATGTTTTTCAAAAGATTCAATATTATTTATTTTTCATAATAATTCATGTGAGATGGCTTCATGGGTTAAGAATACTATTTTATCTTCTAACACCTAAGGCAATTATCTAATAATGTTATATACATGGTTATAGTTTATATGTATATGTATATATATATATACATTTGATTTTCATAATTAATATATTTTAATGTTATATTGTGTGACTTATTTTTACTTCAACAGAATAGTGCACTTATTTTTTATTTTATTTATCTATATTAAAAAAATAAATGAAATCAATAAGTTAAATATATTTTCAATTTTTTTTTATTTTTTCTTTAACGAATATGATTTTATAAAATCCATGGATGTTTATTATTAGGATAGTTTCTCAAATTCATCATACTAACATGGATTTTTATATAGAATTTTCTTCATGCCGATCATATAATGTAATCCTCATATATTTTAAAGAACCTTGATGTGTCAACGTTCTATGTCACCCAAGCTAGATCGCCATAAGCCCCAAATCTGATATATTATCAACATAGAATAGTGAAAAGAACAAATTTTTAAAAAATTAAAAATTTTGGAAAAAATTTATCTTTTATATCAATTAATTAATGTGTTATATTCATAACAAGATTCGGGACTGATGTCTCTATATTTTATATGTGAATACAATATAATAAATAGTTTAAAACCCGTAGACAATCCAAACATGGAATGAGTAAGAAAATCAGTACAACAATTCTATAATATCATTTCTAATAAACCATAACCAAGTGTTATACAACATGTTAATATATAATAGACTGTAATAATGGGAATGAACAATATAGTCAATATATAATAAACACATAAATATAAACATTTCCAAAAATAATATATGAGAATATTATTTTGTCCCAAATGATCCACAAACATCTGAAATTCAATTTTTAAATGAAATACAAATGAATCGAATTAAACATGAAGGTTATACATCATATAAATGCAACGATAATTATAGAATTTATACACCCTAAATATTTTATAAACAGTTTGATCCATGGTCTAGAATGTTACCACCAATAATCCATACCATTCCATTTATAATATAAAATTAAATTTTGTATTTAAAATATATAACAAAAATTGAAATTAAATAAATTTTAATTTTACAAATCAAATAAAATATTAACAATCCTATTTTATTTACAAAATACAAAAAACTGAAAAAAATAATAAAAGACATTCCAATTTTATAAAACATAAATCTAAAGTTCAATGGAATTCAAAAAAATATAAATGAAAAATATTCATTTATATCATGAAAAATATTATTGATTTAGTAGTACAAATGTATTAAATAAATCAATTTTCATTTTATCCATTTATAAAACATTAAATGTCTGTCGAAATATATCCAAAATAAGATAAATGTGAGTGAAAAAAATATAAAAGTAACATATAAATGATTAAAATGAAAAATTCATGTGAGGTAAATTATAACATGGAAAATATTATTATTACCCAAACACAAAAATCAATTATTTTAATAAGGAATAACATATGTAATAAAATATGCATATAACATAAAAATTTTTATAACATAAGAAGAATCACATCATATCCATCAAGGTACAACAAGTTATATAGTAAAAGTTATGTTAAAAGAAATGCATTAGTGGAACCATCTTTTTGGAATATAGTTATTTCATTAGTAGGTAACATATGAATTACTCTCAACTATCCTGATAATGTGGACCTTCAAATAGTTATGGAATAAATTAAATTTGAGGATGCATTCCAAAGAGTCATATCATCTAGTATTGAATTGTCTCTTTATTTTCTTCATATCTACCCAAGAGTTTGTATGATGTTTTTAAACGGCGCTAAGGAATCAATCTAAAAATTATATTAGAAAATAATTATAATGTAATAATTATCCCACATATCACATATGAACACATTAAAAAGAAACAATAAAATTAATTATGATAATAAATTCACATCACAAATGTTTTATAAAAATACAATCCATTTCTGAATGGGAAAATAATACCAATGTTTGATTTAGGAGCTAAAAAAATATTTTTCATTAACATAATTTTCCGTTTGATTTTTAAGATAAATATTAATGATATATGATAATTTATAAGATAATATATGATGAAATAGTTAACAAAATATAATGTAAAAATAATATAAAATTGACTAAATATAATAGATATATAATTTAAAAATACAAATAGCTAAAAAATAAAAAATACAATTCATTAAACAAAGAATGAAAATATATCTGGTAATCAAACATAACATTATAAATTACAAACATTCAGAACAATTGATGGAATAATCCAATATTTATTATTAAATTATTTTTTAATAAACCATCATTTAAATTTTCTCAAACTTGTGTTAAGAATACACATATAATTATTGTAAATATAATCATTTTTTTAATTAGAAAAATGGATACCCAAGACAGAAAAAAATGAAATTATAAAAAATCATTTACAAAATATATATTGGATACCAAAAGTTTCAATAATATAGGGTAGAGGACTTTTTAGATCCTCAAGAACTCAATGTTTTATATATGAAATGGAAATAAATTGAAATAACCACACCAATGAAGATAAATCTATATAACTTTGATAAAAATGGGAATAATATGTTAGGGGAGGATTTCAACTCTCCCTATACATCATAAATCCAAAAATTAGATGAATCATATATATAAGTTTGGACACCATTGTCAACAGGGGGATGGATGAAGATAGAACAATAGAAGGAGAGAGCGGAGATGAAAAAAATGATGTAATGGAGGATAGTAGCATAATGAACTATGAAAAATAAAATGCAGAACTAAAGAGTACCATGGTGGAGGAGTTGAAATTTTAGGATGTTGTTATTATAAAAATATAGAATAATATAGAATTAATGGAAGTAAAAAATTAGTTTCAGAATGTACAATTACCAAAAATATAAGAAAAATAAAATTTATAAGAAAAATTAAGGGTTTGGCTACACGTTTTTCCACATCATGAACCAACATTGAAAATACCAAAAGACACAAATTAAACCACCCAAATGATTATTATGAATTCATAGGGTAATTTTTTCACCTATACATTAAAACCACTAGAAATTTATAAAAAATAATATTCTGGAAAAATTATTCAAAATGAAGAGGTAAAATATATAAACAATTTATTTATAATAAATAGTGACATTGTGGATGATATAATTCAGGCTACCATTCAACTTCATTATGATGAAACTAATCATATAGATTGAATAATAAGAGTTGAATGAATATTCCATAAAATAAGAACTTATATTATCGAACGAGGAGAGCTCAATTCAATATGGATCATTTGACTAATAACACAAAATTCAAAATATGATATGCACTAAAATAACAATCATATTGAAATTCCAAATTTTCCAACACATCCAAATTCAATGATGCAAGTAATGTACCTGGCCTGGTATCCACAAGATCTGGTTCCCGATGACGAGTCTTCACATGACCTCATACATGCCACTCCACACAAAAGAGGATTCCAACAAATTGCACTGCTTTATAGAGATACTTTATGGAGACTATAACTACCTATAAGAGTAATTAAATAGCACCAATAAAACAAAAATATATAGTAACTTGTTTAAAAATACATGGGAATCATATTAAAAAAATCAGTAAGAATCCAAGTAACACGTACTTTGAAAATATAATGGATACACTACATGTCATGAATTCATATAATAAGGACCCAAAATACATCAACTATGAATAACACCGAACATATTCTTGATTCCCAACCCAGCCCTTAAATCCATTTTTCAATCACATCACCACTTGAACGATCCAATCATTAGGTCACTTTCATAAATCAGTACCATAAAAAATGAATCATATACTTGACTATCCAACTACCCTAACCGCCAAAGTAGTGTTAGACTACAAAAATGCATTCCAATACCAATTTTTTATAATTTTATAACTATTATAAGATATATTATATGCATTTGACACATATATAAACCCATAAACAAGTAACAATAAAATATAACTCAGACATAAGAAATTATCAAATAATAGTTTTGTCCTTTACGTTCTGAAGGGTCAAACAACTAGATGAAATATCTCTAGTCACACCACTGTCTAAGAAAATGCACAAGGGGTTACCTAATTTTTTTGAAATGTTGGCATTAATTAATCAAACAATTTATCAACATACCTTGGAGCACCAGTATTTCAACAAATCCCATTCCATATGATTGAGAAGCATTGAGCCTCATTCCGAAATCCCAATCTAGACAATACAATGGTGGGTCCTATAAAACCATTCCAACCTAAACCATACAAGGATTCTCAATCCCAAATTTAGGAGCATAGACCCTCAGTCTGAAATGATATCCTAAAGAATACATAAGACTTACCAAGGATATTCATTCCACGTATTCTAGTTCCATACAATCATTAAGGGCATAGATCCTCAGTATGAATCTCTAATATATGACATTTATTGGTGGGTTTTGGAGCCACATTCCAACTTATCACATGGGTGTACAACCTAAAGACCAATAACCCACATAAAACCAATCCACATGAACATGATTCTTTAACAATTTAACACATTTATCATATTCATAAGCCATATAATTTAACACATTACCATTATACCAAAATCTCCCTTATTATATATTAAATATTTGACCAAAAAATATCATATATTTAATTTCACAATCCAGGAAATCACATAAATAAAATTTATTATTTTACAAAAACTGTAAACCATCCTATAAAACAATGGTATTCCTCTTTGTAAAAAAATATATTCCTAATGTATTTAATTTACATTTCCAAAAAATTTCAAACAATCACTATGAATTTTAACATGAAAGGGAACACACCCATTTTTCATATAATTATTATAAAACTCTATGGAATCAAATAATTAAATGAATTTGATGTCAACCCATTATTTTAAAATGTTACCCACATTCAAAGCATCATTTCTCGTCATTTAAAACTATAAACGTATAACAACCCAATAGACATAATTAATCTCCTTTAATGATCTTCAAATGTATTTCACAACAGACACATATAAAAATTTAAATTATTCATTTAAATATTCTCAATAGATAATTTAATATTCTGACCCTTCTATTCCCAAAATTTACCACACACAACATTTACCAACTCATTTCAACTCTCTCAAAGGTTTGACAAGCCCCATGAGTATCCCTTGGTTTTCTCTAACATCATTATAGTCCTAAATGGTCCATAATAAGTATCACACCTCAATAATATTCCCAAATTAAATCCCCTATCAAAACACATTCAAACATTGAATGGTATAAATTTTTGATAACTAAATACACATGTCCAAAATCAAGGCTATGAGAAATTCATTAGATTCACCTACTTCATGTTCATTGACAACTGTTTTTCCAAAAGAAACACTTGATTTGATTAAAATGTTCTCAAACATCATTCCTAAGATTACCATGGAAAATAGGGTTTTAGGGATTCTAAAGTATATGAAACAATACACATGGACTATTCTTGAAAATGGAAGGAAATAGAGTTAAATACATACCCAAGGATTCGATTCATATGTAACATCACTCCAAGAGCCTAATAATTGAAGGAGAATAATCCATGGAGAACAAGTAGGATGTTGGTTCATTAACCTAGATAGTGGATGTCAAATGGGGAGAAATATTTGTGAATAATGAAATAAAATTTTGGGGAAAAAGTTGGAAAATATAAATTTTTTATGTGGTTCATAGTTTGGTCACATAGCTTACCAAACTGTGCGCTAATAGTGTCATTCCCCCTTTAAATGTTGAAACTGAGCCACAAAATTTATTCGGCCACATGCCTAGTTTGATAAACCATTATGTGGCCATTAACTCCCATTTTTTCTACATGGATCTCGAGTTTCATGGTATCCTAGTCCACCTCGCACAATTTCATTAAACATATAGCCCATTTAAGAGGCCTTATAGTTGCGGTGTGTGGTTTCTAATAATAGTGTGTGAGTGGTGTTCTATTATCATATTTTCCAATTTCCCACTTTTCCAATCCTCGAACAACCAGAACACCCTCTTGACCAATCCATTCCATAAACACAGTATTTATATGCCAGAAATACTTTATCATTAGAATGATAACATAAAAAATCTCCACCACAGAATGAATCGTCATCGTGCTCCAATCCCCAAGTTTCACCCAGACTCCATGACAAATGGATGGTCTATGGGGAACATGTCAAATTTTATAAATTTCATTGTTCCTTCTCACAAAAAACAAGATACCACGACATTATGTAAAAATGAACCATTTCAATAAGGATTTTTCCCACATAGATTCACAAAACAAACCTGCTACTCCTCAATGGACGCATCAACCCTAACTCATTATAACTAACAAAAACCATATGATAATATCCCTGGTACTAAAATTGAACCACCCTATAGAAAGTTGTAGCAGAAAAGCACCACAATACCCTTTAAGATTAAATCGAAACACCTTTAGACTGATCCTCAAGAATAATCATGTCAAAAATACCATAGAGACATGTACCAATGTTTTTAAGAAATTATAATTATAAACCAATCATAAATTTACATGAAAGAACACATAGATTTTTCTAACTCCATTCCTTGGCCTATGTTGTTCTATAAATCTAGGACCAATGGCCCCATTCCCTATCCAAATATCTAACGTAAAACCCATCCATAACCGTCATATCAAGGAACCCTACCAGCAGAAAACCAATCCAATGCCCATGATCAAACCAAAAACACCATGATGGGGATCATTCAAGACCATATAACACATAACACTAACAATTCCATCTTAGGGAAACTCTTCTAATCTATGTTTCTCCCAACGATAATCTTCTTCTCACTACCCACATCTTCTGGCAGTTGGAACCTCCATCATCGAAGAGGAAAACAAGAACCCCCACTCAAAATTTATTACATACCTGATGAATTTACACACTCCCCATTCCCAAACATCCAAAAGAACACCATTGAACAACGACGACCATCTTTGACATTTAAACCACCCACATTCAAAACCTCCACTATCTATACTCAACTATTGAGTAATTAGTTCTTCCAAAAAAACCCATTTCCATGAACAAAACACACTTGTCTTTCCAAAAGTAACTATATATGGATTAAAACCCATCACATCCATTAATGTTTACCCTGAAGATTCATATCAACCCAACC
Organism: Viscum album; assembly: GCA_963277665.1. Classification (NCBI taxonomy): domain Eukaryota; kingdom Viridiplantae; phylum Streptophyta; class Magnoliopsida; order Santalales; family Viscaceae; genus Viscum; species Viscum album. The sequence continues at coordinate 856,675,202 of OY728152.1, read as the reverse complement.
AACTCACCCATTGATGCCCAACATTCATTATGAGCATGCCCCCACGTTACATGGCCAAAAAACCTTCTAACGTATGTATTAATACTATAATCTCCACAAACATATGAAGCACATTAATGTGTTCCGGTGAACTTCACCATCATTTCATCTGAGGATCCTAAAAATATTTTTGTGATCTATAACCCCCACTAACACATCTCTTATGCAACAATGCTGATTATTCTTAGAACCAGACAGATCCCGAGCCCCATACTCAGCCCAACCAACCCCACATGTCCAATGAAGAACTATCCTTTCTCATGGGAAAAAAACTATCCTCATAGGATTCTTAATCACATCATGATTCCACAACGTCCACTCCCATGACTTTACCACACATCCATAATTGACTTATCATTCCCCATTGTAGGAGTTTCATTTCCCCCACATCCATCTAGAAATTCCAACCATGTGGATCACTCATTGATCAAAAAATAAAACCCAAGAATTTAGGTGACCTTATAGAGTCCCATTGAACAAAAAAATCATTAAAATTTAAATGTTTCTGAATATTGAGGATGGAACTCAGGGAATTTCCAAAATCCAATCAAACCTATGTTCGACAACATAAATTTTCAATGCTTTACTTCCACCCGTGAAATTCAACTCATACCTATCTATAAGAAAAATCTATATGAGTCCGCATATAAAATAACAGTTTTAGGTTACTTGGTATAATGTTAGAGCTCACTATGAAGTTGGGATTGATATATAATAATTTATGTCATGCATGGAAATCATTGAATAACCCCATTAAAAACCATACATCACCCATGTCACCTCCCACAATTTTTAAAACTCATCATGTATTATGTATTAGAAATAACTACCCACCAATTTACCATTAACACATATCCACCGCTACTCGAGTGTAATAGGAAACCAAAATGTGCCACCACCTTATGACCCTCATCCATGAAGACATGGCCCAAAATTCCCTTTGGAACCACTACCACAACCCCACTTGAGGTCTTACAGAATGTCCCTTATGATTCTAAAATGATACAAAATATTCCATCACAACGATCAGACCCCAAATTTCTTATATATGGATAAGTCTCTGCATGTTGGATTCAATGAAAATGACTGGAACTTATCGTGAACCACCCACTTACCTATACATAAGAACATTGTTCCATCCTAGAATGTTCTCTTATATAGAACCAATCAGATACCTCAAGGTCTTATAGTCTCCTACAACCACAAACTGAACTCAACTCAAGATCACATGATATAATCATCACTATAGATAATCCCAATAACCACTTTCATAACTAACCAATCCTCCTGGTTGATTCACTTCATTGGAATCGAGTTGATCTCAATGCTCCCATAAAAAACCCATCCTTTTGTACAAATATACCAACCACGTGGAAACCCCACACCCTAGGTTTTTGTTCTATTAAAAAAGTATCCATCCATAATTTAGTAACCCTTATCTTATCTGTCGATATCAAAATGGTGCCTTTCCGTCATTAAATACAAAGTCATTTTAGGATTATGAATGATCATTCCATTCAGAACCAACCTTACATCACCACACAAGAACTCATGTGATTCCCATAGAATAGAGTGAAAGAATAAATACATATTTTATCCAAAATTTCAATTACATCCATCATTCATCAATTCCACCTCTATAATAAACCACACGTGATTCACATTCCAAGGAACCTTCAATGCTAGGAAATCCATGCTGATGGTTACCCTCAACTACAAAAACCTCCATCACATAAAAATAATCATGTCACATGAAAAAATTTGAATGCATATACATCCCTATAGAAAAATCATAAATATATAGTACTTTCTGTGATCCCCTTTTAATGTCCAAAACGTCCAACTAGTTCATAAAAACAAGAATTCACTAGAATACTAGTAAACCCCTCCATTGGAGAACCTCCAAAACTCAAATTACATTAACTCTCTAGACGAGAGTCACATCCTACAATTTCCCATGTGTCTCCCTTCTATCAACCCAGTTCAAAAAATAAAACTTCTTGCTACACATAGGGATCACTCTATCACCCATTTGATTACACAATACATCTAGCGCATCCATGAAACCATTTACTCTAGGGTTCACACTAAGGAAACAGACACACATACAATGCGACTATGATCCAAACACCCACTCTAGGGTCCAATGATATCTCACCCAGTCAAAACCCTTAAGATTCGCACAAACGCATTACTGAAAAACATATTAGAACACAATGGTCATTGCCCTACCATGGTAAAACAAGTTATATCCCTCGATCGACACTTGAAAATCCAAAAAACTATGATGACCCATATCCGATGTCTTAATTAGAGAACACTCACTACTCAAACCAACCATACACAATGTTTGAAAACGGAACTAGTAATACCCAATTATGAATCCCTATATAACTCATCATTTTTATATTTTCTTTTGTAATAAAGCTATACAATTTAAAACTTAAGGTTTCACAATTTCAACTTTTCAACATTTCAAAACCAAATAAATTACACTTTCCAAAAAGATTTTTAATACCCAAGATTTAAAAATACCGGCTTTAAAAAATTAAAATTTCAAAAAAAATTCATTTCCAAAAATTTTAATATTGTATCTAAAAGCTAAAATGAAAGGAAAAAAAGAAACACTACCATTATTTATATATATCCCAAGGAACTATCAACCAAATACGACATATAAATATCCAAAAATACTATTTTCTCATCATGATGCATGAACTCACAAACCCTATATTTTGATTCATGTATAAAAGAAAAAACCAGATAAATCAATAGCATCAAATCCAAGGGAACTATATGAGGTGGAAGTATTAACTAGTGGTAAAAGAAAAAAATAAACATTATTTTATCCCCGTATGAAACATCAGATTTCCCATATGGGAGGAGTTGTAGGAACCTAGGAATGAGATCATTAGAAATCCCCAACATGATATAAGTCTATTTTATTCAATTTCCCAGTTAATAAAACATAATACATCACTCTCAAACAACATTGTAATTCCATCCGCCCAATTCCCACTAGATCGTGTTCATAAAGAAGATTCATCACATGACCTTAGTCGTGGCACACCATTTTATGGAGCATGTTGATTAGAAAAATGGGACTATATATGTATTTTGGGGTGACTATAACTACATACCAGAGTAATACAATAGTAGAAGTAATACCAATAGATATAATGAACAAGTTGAATAATAAATGGGTATTATATTGAAAAAATATATATGAATCCAAGTAACACATTCTATGAAAATATGATGGATAAACTAAAATTCAATAATTCATACTCTATGGAACCAAAAGACCAAAATAATTAAAAACCCTGAACATGGTCCTTAGATCAAACCTGGTCAAGACATGCCATTCTCTTACCTGTCATCCCATGAACAAGAAATCACAATGTCACTATCTAGAACCTGTATCATAAAAATAAGTAGCATACATTTGAGTTACCAAGTTCCTTGGATTCCTAATAATGGTGTGATTACAAATTAGTAATCCAAAACCAATAGTTCCTAAATTAATAACTAGTATATATATTATTAAATGTTGGTGACATATTGATCATTTAAGAAACAAGGACCAAAATAATATAACACATTCTTAATAAATTATAAAATAAATATTTTATCCAATAAGTTCTCTCGGTCCATCAAACCAATTGAACTAACTATTTGGACAACATTTTTTATGCCAATTCGTAAAGGGTTGCATAATTTTATTCACAAGGTGTAATTTACTAAAAAAAATTATCAACATAACTAACAGAATTAGTATTTCAATAATTAAATGTATATATTTTATGAAGCATATAAACTTATTCTAATATCCCAAACCATAAAATACCTCAGCAGGGCCTAGATAATCAGTTCGGTGCAACTCATACAAATAACGTTAGACTATAGGGTAGGATTATAGAGTGAGAGTATAACATCCATTATCATGAAATACATTACTCATAACATGGAGACCCAGTATATTTATTCATGTCTTATGCATATACTAGGGGCGTAAATTGTTATCCCAAATCCTTATCCCATGCATTATAGGGGTGTGGTTTAGAGCCTGAGCCTATCCCAAACCATTATTATAGATCTTCAGAACCAATACCAAACAAACTTCCAAGTCATCTAAACATGATTTTATAACCATTTAACAACCAAAACTCATTTATCTAATTTATATTATACCACATAGCCTTTATTCCATATTAAATATTAGAAAATAATTAACATCAATTTTATTTCACAGTCATTGATAAAACACAAATCGAATATCTCATTTAAAATCGTAATGATTCCACCCTTGAAAACACTGGTACTCCCCATTAAAAAACTAAAACATTCCCAAAGGATATCATTTCTGTTACCAAAAAAATTCAAATCATAATTAATAATTTTATAATAATGGAACGACACCCCCATTTGAAATCCTCATTAGATATATCTAAATAAAATACATTTTTAAATCACTTATAAGAAAACCACTCATTTTAAAACATTACCCTCATTAAACGAATAATTTAAATTTATTTAAAACCAATAAAAAATAAAAAATCCCACTCACATTATTGATACCATGTTATATATCCAAGAATGTAATTCACATCACACACATATAAACATTTAAGAAATTCACTTAACCAAACTGATTTTATAATTAACAATTACTACCTATTAATTCCTATATTTTATCTAACTCTACAATTACCAATTCATTTCACTATTCATAATGGTTTGGCATACCCCAATGGAATTACCTAGGTTTTTTCTTAAATCATTGATGGCCTCAAATGGGTCAATGAATGGTCTCACTCCCCAATATAAAACCCCAAACCTCAACCCTTACAAAAAGAAAATAAAATTAGTAATGGATGGGAATTTGAAAAACTATATACTAATTTAACACAACATGAAAATGAGAAAATTATTTAATACCACATACCACATGTATTTATAGAATCTCTTTCCAAAAGAAACCCTTGATTCATAGTAGAATTTAATCAAATACCATGGTAAAGAAAACCATAGAAAACGGTATCTAGACATTTGGAAGGAGGTAAAACCACATTCCATGTCTATTTTAGGAAATGGAATGAAATATAGTCGATGAAATACCTTAATATTCATTTTTACACTATGTTCCACTCAAAACACAAAATAATCGAAGGATATCCAACCATGGATGAGGAGGGATTACTGATACATCCCCCATGATGGAGGGGGTCGAATGGGGTGAGAATTGGGGAATAATGAAATAATATTGGTAGGGGATATATTAAATCTACACTTTTTAATTGGTGTATGGTTTCGACACATGGTTTTCCAAATCATTTACTAATTGTGTGGTTCCCACTATCTAATAAGAAATTAATCTGCATGGTTTATCCTGCCTCCTGAACAATTTGACAAACCACATGGTGTTCATGAACTTTATTAATTCCACATTAGAGCTCTAGTCACCCTGCCTCTTGGGCCACCACATATGATTTCCTCAACCTCACAACCCCTTTATAAGGTCACATTGTTATGGAAGACAATTTCTATTAAAAGTGCTCTAACAATTCTATCAACATTGATTGGTCAATGTCCCCATTTTATGTGCCCCAAACCCTTATAACACCCTCAATAATTGTCTTAATCACATGAGAAATCCCATAAACAGAAATTTTAATCCAGGATGTTCCTTATATCAGGACCAATATCATAAAAAAACACCCATCACAGAGACAAAATATCTTCTACCTTAATTGTAAAATGACTTCTTTGTCTCCTAAATTACTCTCTTACTCTTAATTACATTAATGAATCCAGTAATAAATTCTATAATATAACAATAAAATTCATTGAATATATAAATATTTCTGTTTCTAATTGATTATTTATATATTTAATTAAAAAATATATAAAATCTTGTGAAATGTATTTTCAATTAATACGTTAAATATGAATCCATAGAAAAAAATATAGTATAAAAGACAAGATTGATTGATTACATAAGGTTTATAGTTCATATTGATTTCATAAAAACATAGTATGTAATGAGGAAGGGTTTAAAATACATAATAGATGTCTAGTATTGGTTCTTCAACTTTTATAAAATGATATTGTTTATTATAAATAATAATGTTGACCACTTAGGATATGAACTTCAACTCGAATGGAATACTCCACACTGGGGGTGAAATCATTTTTCCCAAAATATTAAATGGTGTAGGAATTACATAAATTGGAAATTGAACCAATGGATATGTCAATTAACCTTTATAAATACAATTAAAAGTTATACCTTCATAATGTAAAAAATAATTAATGAATATAAAATAATATAGCACTGAAAATAAATTTGAAATTTTTTTTTTTAATATTGCATTTTTCTAACTTATTTTTAAATTTCTCTTCCATTTGAGTATTAATCCATCATTGAAAATTAAATGTATATAAAATATGAATTAATATTATATTTTGATATCAAATATGGTGTTTTTGGAGAATTTAGACAAAAGAGATCAAAATTAAATATTTTGTCATTTAAAAATAAAAGAGGTTTCATTTCATTGTTTTAGTAGTGAGAAAAAATTGAGATTATTTTATAACTCAATTTTCATTGATCAATTTATATTTTTATTTAATTTTTAATAATATAAAGTTCAATGTGACAATAATGCACTATTAAAATGAAATTTCGATTTGTAAGAGATCCAACTAAAATAACTTGACGGTCATCGATTTTGATGACTAATTCCATTTTGGAAGTTACGATTATAACAAAACATTTCGAAACTAAGATCTATAAAAATACCCCTTATAAATATAAGACATTAATTGTGTCATTAGTGTTTTTTTATGGATGATAGAAAAAACATAAAAAGTGATTAGTAATTCATTAATTTCCTAATAACCTTTTTATAGGATAATAAATTTCATCCCTTAATTTACCATCAGATCCAAATAACTATACTACTAAATTAAAATTAGATTGATTTTTTTCTAAGAAATACCTATATGTATCTAACTGTACCCACTCATAAATTAATATGTAGAATGTTACTTCTAAATATACATTTCATTAATTTTTTCTAATATGATATTAAATAAAACATGTCAATTACATAATAAAAATAAAAAATAGTATTTTATAAACAATGAAAATTCATTATAGAGAATAAATATGCACAATAAAACTAAAATTGTTTTAATTGTTAAATAACATAAAATAAATAACATAATATTAATTGTAATTTATATAGCATCATCAAATACAAAAAAATTAATAGTCTTAAACACTAAAAATACAATATATTATTATAAAAATTAATTTTCATTTTATAAAATATGTTTAGAATAGTGAGAGAAAACTAATTGAATTAAGAATAAAATAGAAAATAGTAAATAATAAGACATATATGTCAAGTTTAACAATTATAATCCCAATTAAATCCATGGTAATGGTACTATGGACATTAAAAAAGTCACATAACCCTTATAAATTGATGATGAAAATTTAAATAGTAAAAAATATAATATATAAAATAAAAAAAATAATTAATTTTAAAATTTTGAATAAAAAATAAATATCAAATTTAAGAAACATAAATATAAAATAAATGTACAATATAATAATGTGTACTATTAAATATTTTGAAAAATATTAATTTTAATGTTAATATATAAACATTAGAAAGGACATTGTTTGGAAATTATTTTGGGAAAAAATTCCTTATTTTTGTAATTTGGATAATGAAATTGTCAATGAGTGAATTTGTTGAAAACAAATTATGTGATTATTATAAATATATTTTTTCAAATATCACATGTGTTATGAAAATATGTTGATGTAATAATGGCCTAATACATTTTAAAATGTTTATATCACCCAAAAATAAATTTAATATGTTAAATTATTAATTTAAAACCATTAACCATAATATAAAAATGAAAAAAAATCAATGTCTTCAATGATGATGAATTACATTAAAAAATTATTTCTAATTATCACATCCTCCCTATTATATAAAAAAATAAATTTGGTGGTGAAATTATTTCAATTCATAAATATTGAATTAAAAAATAGATTATATAGTATAAAATAATACAACATTCATGGTATTCTACTAATAATTAATTCATTATTTTAACCGAAAATACCCCTCCACTTAAAGTACATATATCACTTCTCAACCCCATTAATAGTAAATTCCTCAAAAACATCTCAATGTCCTAAATATACACATATAACTTTCTCTAATATTATTAGTATTCTTAATGAAATTTTGGTATAATCCTTATCAAACCCATAAAGGTGATACAATTATTTGCGTATGAGCAACCTTGAGGAAGATGAAACCATTTTTTCTATTATTTTTCCAATTTTAAATTATCTTATTCATATTCCATATTTAAATTAATTAATCCCTATTTTAATTTATGTGAATTTTAACATTATGTAAATATTATTACATTATTAGTGAGTTTTCATGAATAATTTATAATTTTTATATAATTTGTCTCCCCCTTTTTGAGTCAACCTATTTATTTATAGTTCTCTATCCTATAAGGATGTTTTCAATCCAAAAATTACAGCTAACATTATTTCTAGTTAGTTTAAATTATGGTAATATATATAAATTCCTTAGAATAATATATAATTTTTACAAACTCTTTATAAGATATAATGATATACCTCCTCGTATTGAAAAAGTATATTTTATGTTCATCCTACCTTCCTAAAAGGACAATGGTTATTCATAAATCATAACAAAATTTACTAAGAGACAATTTATTTTTTTTAAAATATGATAGTATTAAATTTTTTTTAGTTTTTATGCTTCAGGTTGAAATTATACTATTGTTAAAACAAAAATGAATCAACATCATCAAATAAAAATGGTAATAGCATAATCAAAATAGTTGTATGATCAGAACATTATATAATGAATTTAATGTTAATTACTAAATATAAATTACAATAATTAATCAATAAAACATGAATTAATAAAAAATACGTCAATAATAATTTAAAAAAAATGAATTTATGGCTATATAACAAGTTTAAACAGGATGAAAAAATGACCTAATACAAGGGGACTCAAGAACATGAAATTCTTATTTTACATTAGTATTATATTTCACTTCCTTTTAGACAATTTTTAACACTAAAAAATCATAAAATATCATTTGAACGTTTTTTTTCATTATCCTTCATTATACTGGCGATATGCATGTTTTATTTCATTTCCATGAATTCATTGAAAAATCAAAGGAATATTTATAGAGACAATGGTTTTGAATTATATGACTGATTATTCTTGTATTATTTATTCATTTACTATAGAAATAATATCTCCCATTTAATGAAACACTTTAATGTATAAAATTTTTATCCTATTAAACATTTTTATATTAAATATCTTCTTTCACCGACATATACCTTATTAAATCATTATAAATTTGAATATTTTCACATTGTTGTATTTCTGGATAATGTTTTCATATATTAAATTTTTATATTTAAAACATTAATATGTTCATATTATGATGTGATGGGTGGGATATGAACTCTACATCCCATGATGCATTACATAATTTGTTATATCTCTTAAAATTTCAATCCAATTATTTCATATAGTTTGTTTTTATATAATTTTATGCATATAAGTATTGATGTTGGCTCTATCCATAGTATTGTGATGTATTGTAATTACCCCTTCACTTATGAGTGGGATTTTACATTGTAATTAATATTCCACATACCATGTCTCTTTCACATCATTTCAATATTCTTGTGATGAAAATATTATTATTATGTCATTATGATGATTATCAGGCCAACCAATATAATAATATTTAATCATGTATTAGACTAATTTGAATTATTACTCTCATTAATGGGTCTTTAGATCAACCATTTATTTATGTAATTTTTATGGTGATTTCATGTATTATGAATAAATTGAATTCCAAAATGTGGAATATTAAAATTTATCAAAATAAATTTTAATATAATAAATTTTATATATAATATGACACAAAATTCTCCATGACAGTAAAGAAATAATTTTTTAGAGTTGTATTATAATGTACGATTGTCCAAAAAAATGATTCAATAATCAGGTATGCAAGGTAGGATTCAAAATATTCCTCATAGAAATGAGTCATTAATTTTTTAATTAGGATTTCAAAAGAAACCAAACCATATCTAATATAAATGATGATTATTTCACAAAACTAGAATGAAACACTTTTTTGATCAACACCACCATATGGATTCATGATCCCACATTGAAATTAGAATGAATCACTTGTTTTTATCTACACCACCATATGGCTTCATGCTCCCACCACCCCCCACACACACACATAGTATGCAAGATACTTCAAATTAGCGATGAGGGACTATGTCATATAATAGGACGGTTATTCACTTGATATCCTAAAACATTTAATTATAAACATAATATTAATTTCAATTAATAAATTAATGATATAGCATAGTCACATAGGATGATAATGGTAGAAACATCACATCATAAAAAATGTTATATAAGTAGCCAAAAAACCATGTGCAATGGATGCACACATGAAGGAGATCAATGTAATTGATTTTAAATTGAACAAAAGAATAAAAAATACATATTAGTTTTATTTCCAAGAGTATGTTTATTATTCTCCTCATATCCCTGACCACCCAGATAGGTTTATTATCCCAAAATATGGGTCTTTATGTTGGATAGAATCCAGAATAAACGGATTTTAGGTGCACTGAGGTTCCCATGCATCATGTCACTAATAAATATATTAGGTAATCAATAGTAAATACGTAGAAAATTTGAATATTATATATTATTATTTATGTTTTTATAGAAATAAGTAATCAAAAAATATAACACTACCGAGGAAATATTCAGTCACTAGGATAAAATGAACCCCCACCATTATGAATTTATCTCAATGATATTATTGAGTAACATATTATTCCCAATGTACACCCATAGAATAAGTGGTACCTTCAATCTCAAGCTATTATCCAATATCATGTTTCATGTCATATTCCATATCATTCCCAAAACAATATTTTAATCGGCCAAAAAATGTATCGTTAATGTGTTATAAATAAACTCAGTTCAATCAAATGGTTCCACAAAAAAAGTGGCACCAGTCTCGGTCGATCATCGAAATGGTGGTACCATCACAGATGCACATAGAAATGGTGGCACCGCTGAAGGTGGCACAGTGAGGGTGGAATCATGAGTGTGGCACCCGAAGGGTTACACCATAACAGTCGAACCCTCACTGTCGCACACCGAAACAGTGGCACCATGATGATGGAACCATAATGCACTCACCATCATGTTCAGACACTGAAATAGTGGCACCCCTTATGGTGGAAACGTGACAATGGCACCATGAATGTGACACCGCTTACGATGTCTCAACAAACAGTGTCCCACCCTGGTTTCTTTTTCCAATTCCGCTCCTGCGATATATCTTTTGATGTCTTATTGTTTTAATACCCCTTTAGATGACATTAAAATCCCATAAATGATATCTAAAATTTCCCAAGATCTGAGAGACACTTGAATTACCAAAATGTGTGGCGTTTTCCTCGGTGTCACACCATTTTCCCATATCTTATAGTTCCACCCCTGTTATGAATTTTACTCTAATTAAAATAAATACCTTAACACACAACTATTATGGAATCCCCCCTGATGAGAATTATAAAATAACAAATAATTCCATCATGTGTAATCGTGTAACCATGTTGTGAAACCATGATCCGCCTTTTAAGGCATTTAAAATTCCTATTTCATATCTCCAGGATCTCACATTTTATGGATCTGGATTCATTCTTCTTCTTCTTCTTAGATGGTATCATTTTATTTCCTTGATGCGTTTAGAGTCCCCATTCCCAAGGCTAGTGGTGCGCCTTTGCTGGTGACATTCTTGCATAGTCTTGAAATCCCCAGAGTTCCTCCCCAACAATTCATGCATCCTCAGTTCTTGGCACATGGAGAAAACATCAATCATTGATAATCCATGTAGGGTTCTTCCTTCGCCTATCTTTACTCAGTATCATGTGGGGTGGGTATGATGATGTTCTTTCAGGGATGGATGCAAGAAATCCTTAGAAAATATTAAAAATTCTATTCAAATAATGATGGGGTGTGTTTGACGATGATGTTGTAATTTTTTTATTAATTATTATATGTTGTGAATTATATGGGATTATGTCCGCAGAAAATCATGGACTTTGCTGGTCTTTTCATGTGGACTTATGAACATCTTATTTTTGGTTAATTCTACATTGATTAAATGGTTGTAACATAGAAATGTTTTAATCACATAAATTTAGTTGATTGAATGAATGTTTAGTGAACAATATTCCTTATATGATCAGTCTGGTCAAACAAACGGAAAGATGGAACTAAATTAATTTTGAGATTGAATCTTGAAACTCCATTGATCTATCATGGTAACATGTATTGTTGTTCTGCTTGTTTCTTGTGGGGTGATGTGGATGGGGATGAGATCCACTAATTTTGTGAAGTTGTTGATTTTTGGATATGATGTCGTGTGGGGATGTATGTTACATCTTTTTTGGATCCATTACATTGTGGGATATCATGAATACCTTTTTTGTAGTGACATTACAAGATAACCGGGTGTGAATAAATTAGTTGACGCTTAGCTGTTTTTCTTTGGCTTGTGGATATTCCTGTTAGTTTCCTGGTACTAGAGATTTTTTTAAATTGAATAACATGAATATGATAACAATAATGAATTCAATGGCGAATTGTTTTTTAGGAGTGTGTTGTTCATTGGTTATGAGTGTTGTTCTTTTTATGAATGAATAGTAACATGGTTGTTTGTGTATTGGAGGATTTAAGAACCCCTATGATGGGATGAGTGATTGTTTACACATATGTGTAATTTAGTTCTTATTTTTCTTATTCCCACCCCAAACATGTTGAGAATATCATGTATAACACCTCCATTTCATGGGGGGCGGTGTTTTTACCAACCTTCCAACGAGTGTCTGGTTATTATCTCCTTTTCTAATCCCTTTCTCGAGTATCCCAAGACACTTCAGGAAGGTTGTGATGGCATGAAGTCTATTATATCCTAGGATTCATTGGTTAGGTATGTTGTGGTGGTTGGCCCAAGTGTGCACTAGCTGGTTTTTACCCTTGTGTCTTCGGGATGAGGCCCAGGTCACTTTAAGCATGGTAGTAGTTTTTCAGCCCATGTGTCTTCGTGATGAGGCCTAGGTGTCTTCAGGCATGGTAGTAGTTGTTCATCACAAGTGTCTTCAAGCGTGGAGGTAGTTGTGTTGGCCCATGTTTTTTTGGGTGTGGTTACGTGTGGTTGTTAGGGCCCATGTGTTTCCGAGAGGGATGTGTGTTTGTGGTTGCCCAGGTTTGTGGGAGCTGGGTATGATAGTGGGACTATAGTGAGAATGTAAGGAGAGGTCTGATGCATAGGATGTCATCAATTACTAGTGGTAATGTGGTGAAATGTACCAAAATATAGACATTCTATTACTATAATTATACATGAATTCCGTTATTTGGGGAATGTGCCTTGGTGAGGATGGGTGGATAGTTTCCTTTCTAGGTGCTTTTGTTATCTCCATTTTCTCACAAGGAATTATAATTCATCCACACTTGTGCATGAGTGATTTTTGTTTTTCCTACAGAGTATACTGGTATACTCTCCCTACATATATTATAGTGATTTCAGGATTCTAGGAGGACTTCAAGGACCATGCAATACTCTTTTAGCTCAAACATTGGGATTGTTGACGACATCTGTTTTCTTTTCATTTGGTGCTTCCCTTTTGAGTTTAATGTTTTTAGCACTTATTATTGGAACATGCATATGTTAATGGAATTTTTTGGTTTAAAATTTACTTCAACATTTGGTGTTGATGGGATTTAGTATCTTATCACCTAATCCTACTAAATACAAAGGGTAATGCCTTCCATTTTATGAGTGATTCTATAACCTTGGTTCTAGTTTCCACTCTAGGGACAATTGAAGGTTGGTCTCGGGGGTCATTATCCGTCTTTAAACATAAGGAATGAAGAGTTTTGAAATCTACTATCCCTTCCCTCATCATGGTGAAGTCTGGTTGTTATATAATGGTATCAAAGCCTGGTTGGTTGTGATATAGGATGGAGTTTGGATTTAAACACAATGAGGATTTCATGGGATGGTAAGGAAACAGAGATAGGAAATTTTGTAATGTGAAATAGATCCGGGAAGACCAGCAAGGACATATTATTTTAGGGCCCCTCAAGATATGATGAATGTACTATGAAAATAATGAACAACCAAGTGAGGCTACATTAATTGTAGGGTAGAGACCGTAGGATTGGTACATGAATCATAATGACTTTTATTAGAGTGTATTGGGTATTTTTGGGATTTTAAATAAATAAAATTTCTATGAAAAAATTAAATGCAATCTATTACACTACTCAGGATTAGGCATTCCTTGTTTACCTTGTAGCTATGGTGACTGAATGGAGACTAAGGGTAGTGTGGGCGATCGAGGCCCATGAGGCTGATTTGGATGATCAACAGAGGGCTGGTTAGGAGGATAAGGATGACCAGTGGTAGAGGATACTTCAAGCCTTTCAGTGGAATATCCTCGAAAAGTACGAGGGCGACGTCTCGAACATAGGGATGGGGAGCTGGATCTAAGATCCGGTAATAGCTTTCAGATTGATTCAGGCTCTGAGAAAGTAATGTGTTCCATTGGATATAATCCAGATGCGTGGATCAGCGCGTTTGTGTTGGATTCTCTTTCTTGGGATGAAGAGGGAGGCTAAGGATTCATGGACAAACATTGAGAGGGAGTTACGGGGGGAATTCATATCTTCCATGATGAAGGTAGGGAAGAGGTAGGAGCTACTCTCCCCTACGCAGGAAATTACATTAGTTAGGGAGCTTGTAATCATATTCAAGGGTCTCCTTCATTTTTCTCCGAACCACATTCCATATTAGGACTATCTGGCGAGACGTTTAGAGGAGGCACTCTTACCTTCTCTCCAGTATGATGTTACTCCATTCACTCAAATGACATAAATGGATTTCTAGAAGAAGGAAGATGTGGTAGAGAGTATGAACATGTTGGTACGTGTGCCTAAGAAAGGATCCAGTTTTCCTCATCAATAGTTATGTCCATCAGCAGTTGGCCTACTGCGTCAGGGAAATCCTTGTTTCATCCAGTGGGGAGTAGGCCCCACCAATACCAGTTTTGATCTCTAAATCCACTTTTTTCCATGTGGGCCAAAGATAGAGATGCTTCATCTTTGGTTGTCAAGGGATCCACAGAATCAGTGCTCAGAACAAGTGTAATATAGTGGGTGTGGGCAAAATCAATGCCCACCTCAATAGCAACAATTTCTAGATAGTCCCATTCCACAGCAACAAAGACAAGAAGCTCCCACTCCTCCAAGAGTAGACATTGCTGGAGGAGGCCGAACATGGGGTGCTCCCTAGGGACCTCAACCAGGGCATGGTTGAGGTGGCGGGAAACAACCTTGGGGCAGAGGAGCTGGGCATGGGTAGTTTCATGTCACAGAGGCTATAGTTATAGTAAGGTCATAAGTCATTTGAGGTACGATCAACTTGTTTATTACTGTTGAATATTCCTTCTTTGATTCAAGACATTTTAACTCCTTGGTTGCACCATGTCTAGCCCATGCTTTGGTTCTAGACACAAAGTGACTTTCTATACCCTTGGTTTTGAGTACACAATTTCGAGGTCAGACTAGATTTTCTCATGATTTCTGTGGTTGTGGACATGTGTTGGGACCAAATCAGTCCAGTGGGGACATTCTTTTGATGTAGATGAAGACATATTATGTCATTTTAGGCATCTAATGAATGTTCTCTGTGTGTTCCGTTATTGAGTTTTTCCGTAGAATGGTTGGGTTATCAGATATGGGAAGCCGACTTGTGACTTTTTTTGGTGAGTGGGGTTTCCATTTGGGCAGCCGATGACGGGAGTCTTTTTTTCATTGTTAGCTGAGCCGCCAGTTGATTCAGTGGACTCAGAGATGGTGGAAGATTCATGGATTGTTAGTGAGTTCATGGATTTCTTCCCTGAAGAGGTGGTGACTCTTCACACATGATGTGATGTTGAGTTTGGTATCGACTTGAAACCTGGTGTTAATCTAATTTCAATGGATCCCTATCAGATGAAACCTTTTGAGTTATGGGAGTTAAGAGTTCAGATTGACGATCTGATGAAGAATGATTTTCTCCAACCAAGCATGTCACCATGGGGTGCTCCAGTCTTGTTCTTGAAGAGGGTTGCTGGTGGTCTCAGGTGGTGCATATACTACCAGATACTTAATCGGGTAATGATCAAGAATCATTACCCTCTTCTATAGATATATGACCTATTTAATCAGTTGAAGGGTTCATGATGGTACTCTAAATTGACCTTTGGTTAGTATATCCCTATTTGAGGTTGAAGGAAGGTGACATTTAGAAGAGTACCTTTAAGTGAAGGTATGTGCACTTTGAGTTTGTGGACATGTCGTTCAGCATTATGAATGCACCAGCCGTGTTCATGGGGCTCATGAACTCCATCTTCTGGGAATATGTGGACTAGTTCGTAGTCATGTTTATTGAAAAAATCTTGATCTTCTCATGATCATAGCAGGACCACACTGAGAATCTAGGGATGGTTTTAGGGGTCCTCCATCCATACCAACTCTACAAAAAGTTGTCCATGTTCAAGTTCAATACAAGAGAGTTTCACTTCATTGGACACATGGCGTCCGAACAGGGGATATCAGGGGACCCATCAATGATCAAGTGGGTTATTTATTTGGAAGCACCATAGAAGGTGGTAGAGGTTCGTAGTTTCCTAGGTTTAATTGGTTACTACGGGAGATTCATGACCCACTTTTCTCAAGTTGAAGCACCCTTGAAAGCCTTGACCATGAAATAATAGGCTTTTATATAGATTGAGAAGTGAAAGGTAGCCATTAATTATCTGAAGGAGAAGCTAGTTAGTTGCCTAGTACTAAGGTTTCCAAAATAAGGAGTGAGGTTTGAGGTGTTTTGTGATGCTTCAGGCCAACGATTGGGGTGTGTTCGGATGCTATATTAGGGGAGTTATATCTTATGGGTGTAGGATTTTACGTCCCCATGAGCGTAACTATGCCACCCAAGATCTAGATCTTGTAGCGATCGTGTTTGCACAAATGTTGTGGTGGCATTACCTCATCGGTGAGTGATTCGTGGTATTATGGGATCACAAGAGATTGAGGTATATCATCTCCCTACAAGATCTCAACTAGTGGTAGTAGAGTTTTATGGTGTTTCATTAGGACTATGACTTCGAAATCACTTACACTGAAGGTAAGGGGAATGATGTGGTCCATTCCTTGAGTAGGAAGTCACTAAAGGATTCAGTTTGAGGGTCAAAAAATTATTGGAATGTGATGGGGTAGTTGGCATCCCTACACCTGGACACAAGGGTGCAGGATGGCCATGGTTGAATATTCCATATGAAACTGAAGTTCTCTCTCTTACAGCAGGTTGAGGAGTCTAAGTGGGGGGACTTAGTGGCTAAAGTGATGTGCGACCATGTTATCCTGGGTGATGCTTTGAGAAGATGGTGGGAAGGCGGGATGAATCTTATGTTGTTTCATTTAAATTTGTCTGTGCTGGTTGTAATGCATGAGAGAGGTCTTGGGGAGTTCTACAACACACCCCTGGGGTTACACCCATGAATTTACACGTTGTACCAAGGCTTGAGAGGTCAGTTTTAGTGGCTCGGGGAAAAGCAGACAATGGAAGAGTTTGTGGAAAAGTTCCTCATATGTCAGCATGTGAATGATAGACACCATGTCCATGGAGTACTGTTACAACCATTATATGTCCCTGAGTGGATGTTGGATGACATCTTTATGGATTTCATCATAGGACTACCCAGGGTTCAAGGAGGATGCGATGCTACCTGGGCATTGGCATACATGCTGACAAAATTGGATCACCTCCGAGAAATCAAGGAGTCTAGTGTAGTGGATTCCTTGACGCATAGTTATGTGGATGATGTGGTGCGGATTCATAGAGTTATAAGTTCTATAGTTTCCGATAGGGACACCCAGTTTAGCACACGTGTCTGGAAAGGATTGCAAAATGTTGTTCCCACCCAGCTATGCCTCGTAACTAGTTTCCTCCCCTAGACTGATGGGAAGATAGACCGCTCCATCCATATATTAGAGGATATGATACAAGCATGTGTTTTGGACGTTGTATGATCATGGTCATGAAAGTTTCCTCAGGCAGTGTAGTCCTTCAACTATAGTTTTCACTCTACAATTTGAATGGCTCCATTGGAATCCTTTTACGGGTGGCCGTGTCACACACCAGTGTGCAGGACGGAGGATGGGGAACTAGGTGTTCTTGTCTAGGAGGTCGGTTAGATCACGATGGAGACTGTTTTTCTTATACGGGAGAGGATAGAGGAAGATCAAGATAGGAAGAAGTCATTTTCTGGTCATTGGAGGGGACACTTGGAGTTTCAGATCGGGGACTACATGGTCTTGAAT
This sequence comes from Viscum album, assembly GCA_963277665.1. NCBI lineage: Eukaryota > Viridiplantae > Streptophyta > Magnoliopsida > Santalales > Viscaceae > Viscum > Viscum album. Next base: position 856,656,582 of record OY728152.1, on the reverse strand, counting down.
GTCTCGCCTCGGATTTGGAAACAACTATTTGTTAAGTAGATTAAGCATTCTCCCAGGTTTTTCGGACACTTCGATGTGTTCCAGTGGTTCAGTGATGTGGCTTATCAGCTGGCACTACCACTGCCATGGCTGAGGATACATGAAATCTTCCACGTGTCTCAGCTTCGTCAGAATCTACAATATCATTCACAAATCCTCTACTTAGGGGAGCAGGATATCAAGGACGTTGTGAAATTTGTAGAGAGTATAGTGAGGATCGAGGATCATGAGGATAAGGTTCTTTGTGGAAGAACCATCCCCTTGTTTTTTCTATTATGGCGGCATGGTGGGCTAGAGGATAGTACCTAGGCTTGGCTCGCACATATGCATGATCAGTTCCCAGAGTTGATTATAGTTTTCTTCTATTCTATTCTATACTTGTTTTGGATGTTATGTTTGACCTTGTTAACTTTGAAATGGTATATTTTCGTTGTTCATTAGTTGTTTTTGAAGAGTCATGACTGGGGGGAGGGGAGGACCGGATCCCGAATCTAGACACATTAATGTGGATGCAGTTAAACCCATGCGGGTGAGTCAGTTCCCCCCAAATTCGATGGTATCATGAAATGGCGGAAGGGACTCCCTAATCCATATGTCTGGATGGTTATTCCATTACGTGTCCACGTAGATACATGAGGGATTGATGTTCCAAGATATCAAAAAGGTTTACCCTTGATAGGTATATATCGAGGTGGTTGTTCAGACCCCTCCCTTTTCTTAGGGTCTAGTTTTGATTCATGATGGCGATAATAATTTGAGTAGTATCTGATATAATGGCCTTTAAAATGACGCATTAATGAGTTTTACAAAAACAAGGTTCCATAAAATGGTTCCACTGAAACACTGGCATCAGTCATTGTCACACACTGAAACGGTGGCACTGCTTATAGTGTTCCACTTTGTTGGTGGCACCATAACAGTGGCACCGTAGTGGTCGCATCATCACAATCACACACTGAAATGATTGCAACGCATACGGTGGAACCATGCGGGAGGAATTGTGATTGTGGAACTGTAATGGTTGTACACTAAAACGGTCACACTATCTTGGTCGAACATCAAAACGGTGGAACTATGATGGTGACACCATGATCGTGTCACCGCTTACGGTGTCTCACCAAATGGTGTCCCACCATTGTTTTATTTTACAATTCTTCTCCACAAAATATATTCTGATGTATAAGTGTTTTAATACCCATTTTTAAGACATTAAAATACCATAAATGATATCTAAAATTCCCAATGATCCGGGAGACCCTTGACATACCAAAACAATTACCTTTTTCCTCGGTGTCACACCATATTCCCATACATTCCAATTCTTCCATTATTACGTGCTTTCCTATAAATAAATAAAAATACTTTAATGAAAAACTGGTATATACATTTCTCTAATGAGAATTATTAAATAACAACTATTTCCATTGTGTGTAACAGTCCAACAATGTGGTGAAACCACAATCCACCTTTTATTCCATTCAAAATCTGTATCCTGTAACTCCAGGATCTCAACTATTATTGCATGAGATTAATTCTTTTTCTTCATGTCTAGTCTCTTTTTATTTCCTTGATGTGTTTGTAGTCCCCCTTACCATGGATGGTGGTGCGCTTATTCTAGAGCCTTTCTTGATGAGTCTTGGACTCCCTAGAGTTCCTCCCCTTCAAGTCATGCAACCCCCATTCTTGAAAAATAGTGAAAAACACCGATCTTTGATCATCAATGTAGGGTTGTTATTCCTTCCTCACTGTTTAATATGTATCTTTTTGGGTGGGTACGATTTTGTTCCTACATGGATTAATGAATCCAAATTTTAACAATGATAAAAAATGGTTTTCAAAGTATGATGGGGCATGTTTGATGATGTTGTTATACTTTTTGTATCAATGACAATATTTTTTTAATGGTATGGGCTGGTGTCCCTTGAAAATAGTGGTTTTTTGTGGTCCTTTATTATGCACTAATGAACCTCTATTTTTTGGTTAATTCTGTGATGATTAATTTTTTGTAACATTAAAATTGTTTAATCAGGTAAACTTAGTTTTTTAAATGAATTTCCAGTGAACATGAATCCTCATGTGATAACCCCGGTTAACCAAACAGAACTATGGAACTAAAGGAATGCTGAGTTTGAATTTGGAATCTCCCTTACTCTGTATTGGTAACATGTATGGTAGTTTTTCTTGTCGCAAGTGCGGTGACATAGATTGGGATGACATCCCATGTTGTTGTGCTGTTGTTGGATAGTAAATATGAGGCCGTTTTGTGTTGTTTGTTGGATCTTGGTTTGGTTCCAATACATAGAGGGATCTCATGGATAGATTTTTTTGTTCATACATTACCAGAGAATAGGGTGTGACTGTTTGAATTTTTGCTTGGCTTTTTCCCTTGGTTTATGGTCGTGCCTATTAGTTTCCTGGTAGTGAAGAATTATTTTGATGGAATCACTTGAATGTGATAAAAATAATATGTCCAATGGGGAATTGTTTTCTGGAATTGGGATGTGCCTTTGTTGGGGGGGGGGGGGTTGTGCTTTTTATGAATGAATAGTAACAAGGGTGTTTGTGTGTGGGATTATTTTGGTACCCCTAGGTTTGGATGAGTGCTTGATTACCTAAATTTTTAATTTATTTCTTATGATTCTTATTTTTCACCCCCCCCCAAATTGAACACTTCGTGTGGAATACCCTCATTTTATGGGATTGGGTTTTTCTCAATAGTCCTAAAAGTGGTTAGTTATTAGATCCTCTTCTACTCCCATTCCAATGTAGAACATGACTGTTTGATATGGCTGTGATGACCTGAGGACCATTACAGCCCATTATTATTTAGTAATTGTAGTTGTGGTGGTTGTCTAAGGTGTGTTTCGGTAGGTTGTTTCCCACTTGTCTTCGGGATGAGGCACATGTGTCTTCAGGTGTGGCTGTAGTTATTCGAACCTGCTGCCTTCAAGTGTGGTGGTTGTTGTTCTAGCCCAACTATTTACGGGAGTGGTTGTGTGTTGTTGTTGGGACCCAGTTGTTTTTGGGTGGGATGTGTGGTTGTGGTAGCCCAGGTGTGTGTGGGTGGGGTATGGCAGTGGGACTATAGTGAGAATGGTGGGAGATGTCAAATGCATAGGATGTCTTCAACAACTAGTAGGAAAGTGGAATTAGGTACCCAAATAGTGATGTGCTATTACTATTACATTACATGAAATTTATTCTTTGGGGAGTGTTTCTTGGTGAGAATGGGTGGATAGTTTCCTTGTTAGGTGCTTTGGTTATCTCCATTTTCTCATAGGGAATTAGAATGCATCTCCACTTGTGCATGATAGCTTTTGGTTTTCCCTAATATGTATACTTGTATGCTAACCAAGAATATATAAAATTTCTTTTAGGTTTCCATGAGGATATTGAGGACTGTTCCGGACTATATTATCTCAGACGTTGGGACCATTGACGTCGTTGGTTTTCTATTCTTTTGGTACTTCTCATTGGAGTTTTATATTTTTCTAGAACTTGTCATTTGAAAATTCATATTGGAATGGAATGTTTTGGTTTTACATTTACTTAAAGTTATTTTATTATTGGTATTTACAATCATATCTCATTATACTACTAAGTAAAATCGTTAATGCCTTCAAATTTTATGGGTTATTCTAAACCCATGGTGCTAGTCACCACTCTGGGGCCTATTAAAGGCGGGTTTTGGGGTTCATTATCCCTCCATCAACATGAGGAAGGAAAGTTTTAGAAATCTATTGTCCCATCCCTCATCTTGGTGAAGGAAGGTTGTGAAAAATTCCATCTCACTCTAAAACGGTTATAATTATTGTCTCATACCATGTTCGTAGCCAAATCCTCAAAAACAATTCATTCATTATTTTTCACAATAGACCACACCCATCAGTACATATTTCGATTTCGACTACATGATGTAGGCCTCACAATTATGATCATAACCTAACATAGACTTTTATATCCATGGTTTTTGATAATGATTTAGTGTATACATTCATAGTTGTATAAAATTGTTGTTTATATTCTTTGGGAGTAGTATCTAGGGATGTGAAGTTGATGCAGATGGATGATGGATGGTTTTATTGTAAATAATAACCGTAATTTATATTCTGGATAGACTTGGAGGTTTGTGCATGTTATTATTATTTTAATAATAATAACATTTGAAATAAATTATTACTATTTTATAGTTATAATAATTATATGTGGTGTTTAATTATTATTAATTAAAATAATTTTCATTAATGATGGATTATATGTTGGTTCTCTATATACTGTAGAAATGATTTTTTTTGTTTTTTTAGTTTTCCTTTTGAAGAATAAATCATGGTTTCTATTTAATTATGTGAAAAAATAAAATTGACGATGTATTTTATTATTGGTTATAAAATCATAATATGGTCAAAACTATTTCATATTGTGTTTGACTAATGAATCGTCGGTGGAATTGTGACTCTATCACTGAGATAGTCAATTCAATACTAGTACCGGATATTTAATTTTGGCTTGTGATGACGTTCCACGAATCACCCCATAATAAAATTACTATTATTATTATTAAATATAATATCAAACATATAAATTTCATCAGGTTTATGAATGATGAAATATATAAGGAAACATGATCCTTTTATTTAGTTGGACATTTCAATAAAATTATTGGTTACTTAAATAGAAATTATGGCTCATGGCCATGAAATGTCATTCGATTGTGATGTTGGGAATTTCATTTTTTTACATCAGGAGTCCAATGTGGGAAATTAAATACCATCTCCCGAATGATTATCCATAATGAAAATTATGGTTTGAACTGTTCATTTATTAATATATTTTTCTATTACATATCAGTGTAATGATATTTTATGTTGATGGGCCGATAATGAGCCTCGTTTGATCATCAGAATTTTGTCCAGACATGTTGTGTACATGGTGAGTAAAAATTCATTCCCAGGAGTACACAAACATATCATGGGACCTAAGAAAGTCCAGTTACATGTCCATGAGGTGGTTTGGCAGAACATGCTATGTGGACCCCATTATACATTGTGTACATCTTTATGAATCTTCTTCCTCTCCAATCTAAATCACTTTGACATATATTTTATCATGATTGTAACACCCCGGTCCTATTTACCTAGATTCGATGCATTATTACATAACATTGTCATGATACAAAGAATCATGTCTCGAATTCCCGATCAGTTTAGTAGCCTTGGAATTATTAGATACATGCACATGTTTTACTATACATCATAAACTAATGGAAAACAACATTGTGCCCCCTTGAACACACTCATATCATTGGCCTATCCCTATGGGTTAATTATAATTTACATCTTAACATCCTGGAAAAAATAATACATAAAAAGGGTTGAGATCATATGCTCAGTAAAGATAAAAATATGGAGGAAACAATCAAAAATAAAAATAAACATTTCAGGCAATGTTTAAGACTATAACAAAAGTATTTTAAAATTAAACTTCTGTAAAATATGGCAAAGATAAATGAAATAATTTCACTTTTTATTCAAATGGATATGTTGTTTGTCGAATAATCACATGTAACATCAATAGATAATTTCATAATGATGGAATGCATAATGTATGGCAATATATCTACATTTTCAATGCGTCCTTTGAAGACTACAAAAAAGATTTTGTGAAGGCCTAGTGTCAAGACAGTTGTATTCATCATTAGTCCTACCGATGCATTAAGGAGCTATTGTAGGCTCCACCCATCACATATTATGTCCAATATATTCCTCATGTGAAAAGGTTGATACATCACATAAACATTAGTATTAAAACTATAATACAAAATGTTAATACAATATCCATAAACCATGAATGGTATAAAAATAACACATCCACAGTCCAACATATAACAAAACCATTAATACAGTATAGATGAATTTTATCATAAAAAATCAACTTCAAAAATGTATAAAATCCATTAAAGGTTTTTAAAATATATGAAATCAAAACTATTTGAGAGAAACATCTCTTTCTATTTTAAAATCATATAAAATTCATGTAATTATAAAATAAAACCTTTGTTTTGAAAATATTCTTATAATATTGTAAGTGAAGCTTCAAAGGTATTATAACGGTGGAGAGTAACTACACCCACAGTATATGTAAAAATTCATTCATACCAGAATTTTTCAAAAAGGTCATAATGTATCTTGATTGGAAAATGACAGAATTATTCCTTTCAAAAACATTTTAATAATATTCAAAAAATTGTATAAATGAAATTAACCCATAGTTTAGAATATTTTTAAGGTTTTTTAAAATTCATTTTAATGAAACACAGATGTGGATGATAAAGTGGTCCCTGTAGAGATTTATGTAAAAACAACCTCAAATAATAAAGACGTTGTGAAATTAACACCCATATTATAATTTTCCTTGGTCGAGGGTACATTAAAATCATGTATAATAATTAAATCATTGTTATTAAATTATACAGTAACTAAACACATAAATATGATATCATATATGATCTTCAAATATTACTTTGTTAATAATATTTTAGTAGTATCACTGTTTCAGGTGTTAACTGAATCATTTTCATTTATACGTTTTTTACGTAAGTCACGTATGTTATGGATAGGATGTATTTAATTCAATAAAGAATGATATAAATTACATAAATATTATTTTTATTATTCAAATGAAAATTATTATGGAATGGTAATGATGGGGAAGGAATATCATCGCTTTCATGGAGACGATAATCTGTTTGTACACACAAACGCTACATCCATTTCATTTTTTTAAAAGAAAAGAAGAAGAAAATGATACATAGGTATATTAATATTCTAGTATAATATATCATTTTATATTCATTATGCATGTTCATTAACACCATCCTTTATACCATCTATGCAAGTTATGAATGAGTAATATCACTTTGAGGGGGTGGTAGTCTGCATTTCCTCAAATGAATTATCATATATATATACAACATGAAAATAATAAAAAATTATGCTATAAAAGAGAATTAAAAATGATTGTAGATAAAATAAATATCATAAATATTATATATAATATTAATTACATCATAATATCCACTATATGTGGTGGTAGTAGAATATTGAAAAATCATTATTTCGTGTGGTAGTAATTCGCCGCCAACAGAAACATTAGGTTTTTTACCCTTTATATGGAGGAGTGTGTATGTTTAATTCAAATAAGTATCATAAAAACATCCTAGTAAACCCAGGCTATGGGTGTTTTTTTAAAATAAATGATTAAAAATAGTTTAGGGGGATGGAGATTTAAAATAAATGAAAACAACTTTAGAGGAGATGTCACCTTTAAATCTAGTAACTCCCTTTGGTTTGAACGAAAAGGCATTCATGAAGTGCCTTTTTCTTATGTTAAGGCTTCTAATAGGAATATAAGGATTTAGGGAGATTAATTGGTAAAAGTTTTGTTGTGAATACGGGCCTAAGAGGTGTGAGAAATGGGTTAGAAGTGAGGTATTTTTATAAGGAGGCGGAGGGGCTCTTTAGAAATGTGGGAAATATTATGTTATTATAGACTTATTTTATGCTTCTAAAGGTCCAAAACTAATTAAAATCAAATATAAGATGACTAATGTTCGAAATAAAATCATCCAATAACAATTGGATAGGATATGGATATTGTTTTAATTTTTATAATCCTATTTATGTAAATCATTCTTTAATTAGGTAATCACTGCATCATTATTGTGTCATAAATAATTTGATTTATTTGATGCCTAAAAATTATAAACAAAATACCATGATGTACAGAAAATGATAAGAATTAATATTAATATATATAGTATAAATGATAACTTATATAACCCCTTGTAAAATTTATTTTACTAAAAGATATATGTTTATGTCATTTTTTGTCTTTACTTTAAATTAATTATTATAATGTGTCATTATCACTCTCATGTCGCACCAAGGGGACCCAAAATCAACCCATGTATGCCCATGGTCGTCAATTTATCTACCAATATTAATAGGACACATGTTAGGGTAATTTAATAATATTATTTTAATATTTATTTACCCTTATTTATTAAATTGACCCTTTAATCATGGAAAATAAAATATTTACTAAATTAAATATTCATAATGTATAAAAATAAAAGTTACTTATTTACAAAATTTGGACATCCTTATTCCAAATATGGAATACATTTTTCTAAATTCAAAACAAAGAAGTGGCAAAAATTAATTTTAAATTAAATCATGTTTTCAAAAAAACCGTGTTTTAAAGAAATAATAACTATCAAAAGATTGACACTTGATTATGTCCAGTATAAATGTGAAATTACATCCAATGACCTAAATTATATTAAATTATAAATATAAAATTTTAATGATACATTAAATCATTAAATTTATAATTGATCACTATAAATTAATTCGATTAAAAATTTGTATTTAAATAAAATTTAGTATTTTCACTATTCATCAAAATATGATTATTATCAGAAAAGTACAAAAAAATTATCCAAACTAAATTTTTATGTCCTAATTTACATAATAATTTAATTTCATTAAATTGAATATATAAAAGGGTCAAATATTCGTTTTAAAAAAGGACCTCCTTTAAAAGGAGGTGAAATTTCATTTTTTGAAAAATAATTCATTAAAAATATAAAATGATTTTGTTCTTATATTATTTCTAAGAAACACATAATATGGATTCTAAAATTATATGGAGTATATAAATTTCCAAATTCAGTTTATACTTTTCATAACTACTTTTTAAACGGCTAGTTTGGTAAGTTGTGGGGCACTCGAGCTCAGTGTTGCGTGTAACGAATGTTGTTTAATTTCATTGAAGAGATAAAGTACTATTAAATATTGGGGTGTCACCTTCTCCCATCATTAAATAAATTTTGTCCTCGCAATTTGAAAATTTTCATTAAAAATAAAAGGTTAAAAATAGAAAAATACCTTTGTGTAAAACCCACATCTGAAATTTGTTTAATGAAATTTAGTCTTAATAATTGGGAAAGAGAAATGAAAAAGTCACCCAAAATTTATGATCATGTTTAGGAGAACATTGTGTCAATTATAGAGACATAATTAAAGGAGTAATATAAATATTTATAGGGAGTGATGGAGGTCATCAATCACAAACAAGTACAAAATTGTGGGCCTCAAAACCATCAATCTATGATGATTTAGAATATCATTAGTTAAAAAAACATAAGGTATTAAGATAACTCATTTTTTGTTTCAAGATTCCTTCCCTAAAGGTTATGAATTAATTTGTTCATAGAATAAGATTAATATATTCTTTACATGTAGAGTTTCATCTGACAACTAATTCCAACCACAAACTCATCATTCACTCAAAAAGATAATAGAATTCAAAAATATTCTATTTATCCTAATAGTATAGGGTTCCAAAAATAATGAATTTATAATTCATTTGTCAGACTATTTAAAAAAAACAACATTAAAAAACTAGGACATCACATAAGTCTGTGGTAGGTGATTACCCTTTTCTCCATCAGTTGTGGGATCAAGTTTCGCGACCTTACCGGAAGTGACGGGTTATTGCCCGACCTCCGGGTTTTTCATTTTATGACAATCCATAAATAATATCAAAAAATAATTTAACCATAACAATAGTATCCAATATCAAACGTAATCTATAACAACCGTTAGACTGATCCACAATACTTTTGTCCGAACTCATAATCCAAAATTTTTAATGAATGTCACATAATGTACATGTGAATACAATCATAATGTATTCTATTAAAATGTGGAAATAAAATTAATTTCTAAAAACCCATATTGGAATAGGTATGTACTTCCTTATTATATTTGTAAAACATGGAACACTGGATATTATCCTAATATCCTGAAATGTTTTAATCACCAACAATGATGGAATAAAAAACCATTAATTAGTTCCAATATAGTCAATAATATCTAATATAATTTATCCAAATCAATAATCTCTTATTCCAAAATCAATACCATATTATTAGGGAAATATTAAAGTTTATCTTTCCTTTGACCATGTTTTTTCCAAAAATGTTACTTGCTATTGAGTCACTTTTTATGGTACCACAAAATCTCAAATCCTTAATTATATAGTATGGTAGTACAATCCTTATATACTCTATAATTATTATAACCATTAAGTCATTGATAAAATACCCAAATGACATAATTTATTAATATCAACAAAAGAAAACTAGTCATTACTCTTCATCTATGGTAATTCCATAACAAGATTATTATCCAACAACATTATTTGTGGTATACTCTCATGATTGGGAAATTGATTCGTGTAGTGTCGAAACTCCTTGTAGATGAAACATTGTACATTTGAAACCTTTCTCTTACCCTTCCAATCACATACATGGTGTCCTTTTTCTCCACACTTATAACAAACTCCCATTCCCTTCAAGCATTTACCAAGATGATTCTTTCCACAGTTATCACCTATCGAAAAATCCTTCTTTCCCTTATTACCTTTATCCATCATTCTCTCAACCATCCCATTCTTCGATGTCTTCCCTTCAAAGCCATTGAAATCAATGATTTCAATACATATTTTATTAACACATGATACTACTTCTTCATTTTATGATAATATATGGCAGTCCATTTCCTTTTAAAATGTTGGATTAATATGATGAAATATATGATCCTTCTTACACTTTGGATCATGAATATTGTTGGAGTTCTCATTCCATCTACTAGGTTCCATTTCCAAACAATGGCATACACTATGTTTGTTTTATGAATCGCAATGCATAATTCAAACCTTTTACAATACCTAAAATAAATTGAAAGGATTATGCGTTTAATCTATAATCCAAAAAAATTAATTCGTTGAAAAATTATTTACTCTAAAATCCTTCATAATGTCTTTTAAAGAAAATGTGAATTATCCTAAGAATATCCCCCAGGAGTGTCATAACCAACAGTGTAGCAATGCCAGTTGTCATGTACTAGGATACCCCAGGTCAAGCTAGAAACTCCTAGTCAGAGTTTTCACTCCTAGGTATATATGTTCCAGAGCTGCCACTACGAGCTAGTATCCATATAGTGATGTATTTCTTGGAAAATTTAAAAAAAATTCAAACATTACAAAAATTCTAGGATTTTCTTCTATATAAATCCTCAATGTCTATTTTATGGTAATGTTCTCTAATCAGAGTTTCTCAAAATCTAGTTTTAATGGATTGTATTAATCTTCCCTTGACTCAAACTATATTTCCCTGACCCCAGTTACCTAGAGTCAGTGCATTATTACGAAACATTGGCATGGTACAAGGAATAATGTCTTGAAAGGATGGTCAGTTTATTATCCATAGAAGTACTACATACATACATAAGTTTTACATTACAACATGAAATAATGAAAAATAGAATTGTGTCCTACTTGAAAAAACCCATATCTTAGTCCAATCCCTGCATATTAATCATAATTTACTTCCTCACATCATGGGAAAAATAAAATACTGAATTGGGTGAGCTTAGATGCTTAGTAAGGATAAAAATATAGAGGAAAAATTAATAAATATTCATAAACATTTAATTTAATGTATAAGACTAAATGAAAAGCCTTTTTATATTAAACTTCATTATAATATAGAAATGATAAATCAGATAATTCCATTTGTATATTCACCTTGATATTCTACTAGTTGAAAAATCACATGTAATATCAATATTAAATTTCATAATGATGAAATTCATAAATCCAGACATCATAACCACATAGTCAAGTCCTCAATCATAGACTACAAATAAGATTTTTTCAAGGCCTTGTGCCAAGACACTAGTTTGTCTAATGAGACCTACCGATGCATTAATAATCTATATCGAGCTCTCATTTTCACTTATTAAGTCAAATACATTCCTCATTTGAAAAGGTTGAAACATAACATAATGAATTGTATTAAAACTAGCATATTAAATGTTAATACATTAACCATAAAACATTAATGGTACAAAAATAAAAAATCCACAGTCAATCATATCTCAAAACATCAATACAAAATGGAATAATTGTATCATAATAAATCTACTTAAAATAATTATAAAATCCATAAATGGATGTTTACATGGATGAAATATAAACTATTTGAGAGAAACACCATGTTTTATTTTAAAATCATTTAAAAGTCTAGGAATTATAAAAGAAAACATTAATTTTTAAAATATTCTAATAATCTTGTAAGGGATGCTTCAAATTATTATAATAGACTAGAGTAACCGCATCCTCTGTATAAGTTAAAAAACAATCTTACAATAATTTTTCGAAAAGGTCATAAAGTACCTTGTTTGGAAAACAAAGAAATGATTCTTATCAAACAATTTTAAAAAAATCATCATGGGTATAAATGACTTTAACCCATATTCTAGTAGATAATATTCTTTTTTTTAATTTTTTTTAACAAACACAGATGTTGATGATAAATTGGCCCATGTATACACTTATGTAAAAACAACCTCAGATAATAAATGGATTTTGAAAATAACCATTTTGTTGTACTTTTCCTTAGACGAGGGTACTTTAAACTCATGTATAATAGTTAAATAATTTTTATTTAATTAAACAATAACTAAATACATAAATATTTTATCATATATGATCATATAATATTTCTTTGTTAATAATATTTTAGTAGTATATTTGTTTCAGGTGTTAAATGATTTATTTTCCTTAGTAGGTTTTCATAAGTAAGTCTTTTTTTAATGGATATTATGTATTTTTTTAATATTCATAATGATATAATGTTCTTAAATATATTTTTTAATAATCATCTGAATATTATTCTTGAATGATTACAATGGGGAATCAATCTCATCACGTTCATGGATACGGTAATCTGTACGTACGCACGAATGATACTTCCATTAAATTTTTTTTTGTTTTAATAGGAATGAAGGAAAAATGATACATAGGTATATTATTATTTCGGTATAATAAAATATTTTTTTTCATTACATATGTTAATTAACATCAACATTTATATGTTTCATGCATGGTAAGAACGAGTCATATCACTTTGAGGGGGCGGTAGTCCACATTTCTTAAATGATATTATCATATATATATAACATATAAATAACATAAATGTTGGATATATAATAGAATTACAGAAGAATATAGTTAAAACAAATATCATAAATATCATATATAATTACAATTCCATCAAAATTTCCACCATATATGGTGGTAGTAGAAGATTGAGAAATCATCATTTCGTGAGGCAGTAATTCACCATCCACAGAAAAATTATGTCCTATACCAATTATATAGAGGTGTGTGTATGTGTAGTTAAAATAATTCTCATAAAACAACCTATTATTTTGTGTATACTGGTGTGGATTTTAAATAAAGTAATAAAGTGAGTTTACTGGGTTGGAGAAATTAAATAAAAGAAAAGAACATTAGAGGAGATGTTACCATTAAATCTAGTAACTCCATTTGGATTGATCCAAAAGGCTTTTCTAAAGTGGCTTATGCCTAATGTAAGGCTTATAAGAGGAAGAGAGGGATTTAGGGAGATTAATTGGTTATAGATTGGATGAGCCAAGAAGATTTAGAGGTGTGAGAAATGGGTTAGAGGTGAGTTCTTTTTATAAGGGGGAGGAGGGGATCTTTTGGAATGTTTGAAAATATTATTTTATTATATAATGATTTTCTGTTTATATTCGACCAAAACAATTTAATTTAGAAGATAAGATGACTCATGTTTGAAATAAAATCATTAATGAGGTAAAAATTGCATCATTATTGTGTCATAAATAATATTATTTATTTGATGTATAAAATTTATAAAAATTACCATGATGTAAATTTTTTTTTCTTTAATGTTAATATTTATATTAGAGAAGATAACATATATAGACTTTGGTAAAACTATTTTACTAAAAGAAATTTGTTTATGTCATTTTGGTATTTAATTTAAATTAATTAATATAAAGGTTCCTTATCACTCTCCTGTTGCTCCATGGTTCCCAAAATCAACCCATGGATGACCGTGGTTGAAAATTTATCAACCAGTAGAAATATTACACATTTTAGGGTAATTTAATATTGTTATAATAATATTTTTAACCCTTATTTAATAGAATTACTGTTCAAACATGGTAAATAATAAATTTACTGATGTAAATATTCATAATGTTTAAAAATAAAAGTTTCTTATTTAAAAAATTTGTGGATACCTATTCCAAATGTATAATACGTTTTTCTAAATTATAAACATAGAAGTGGAACAATATAATTTAAAAATATTTTCCGTTCTCAAAACAAAAAGTCTGTTTTTTAGAAAAAAACACTATAAAAAGATTGACACCTGTTTATGTTAAGTTTAAATGTAAAATTAAATCTAATGACCTATATTATATTATAATATAAAAATATAATTCAATTATCCATTAAAAAAACTCGAATGTATAATTTAACACTATTAATTATTTCGATTAAAATGTTGTATTTAATTAAAATTTAGTATTTTTTACTATTCATCAAAATGTAAATGTTATCAGAAATTTAAAAAAAATTAATTTAAACTAAATTTTCAGCTCTCGATTCTAAAGAATAATTATTTTTCATTAAATTGAATATATAAAATTGTCAAATATTGGATTTAAAAATGGTTCTCCATTAAAAGGTGGAAAAATTGCATTTTTTTTAAAATACTTCTTTTATTTGGAAAAATGTATTTGTTTTCATATTATTTCTAAAAAAATAATATTTATTCTAAAATTATATGGAGTATATAAAATTTAAAATTCAGTTAATACTACCCATAACCTCATTTTGAAGGACTAGTTTCGTAATTCATGGTGCGCTCGTACTCGGTGTTGCGTGTAACACATGTTATTTAATTTATTTCAAGAGACAACGTGCTACGAAATCTAGGGGTTTTACAACTATAGAATCTTATCATAATATGTTTCTACATATTACATGATTGTGGAATTCATAACATAATTTTAGGTATGAATTGGGTTTTTATGAGTTTGAAAATTCATTAGTCAACTCATAATGATGGAAGTGATTAAGAAGGATCATTAGAGTGTCCCGATAGAGGTGGTTATCCCTTGTAGAACCAGGGCATGGTTCCTCTATCAATAGAGAATATAATCCCAACTTTCACTATAGAACATGTCCACTATACTTGTTATATATATAGATATGGTCATCCAATATCACACTTGGGTGTGGGTCCTCTATAAAAATTGTGTAGATAAACATTGTACTCCATTGTCACACCAGTGTATGAGCCATCTATCCTTAGATAAGGAACTCTCCTATCACAACGAAGAACAATTCCTATATATTTTTTGTGTAGATAAATATTTCCCCCGTCATACTAGGCTATGGGTACTCTATCCATGGAGATGATACTCCCCTATAGAATTATATCAATAGTGCTCCAAACATGATGTGAAGATTGAGATGGTACTCTGCTATCGCAACAAGGTACATTTCCATTGTCCCCAAAGATGGTACTCCCCCTTAAAACTAGGGTACATGTCCTCCATATGACTTATTTGTATACACACATCATATGTTTGGAATTTATCATTGACTTTTTTTAGAAATAATGGTATTTTTTATTCCTAGTTGGGCAATGGAGATGGACATCCCCTTTATTATTTGGGCTTCCTTTTGAGCTCATATGGGTTGTGAATATGGTTATTATCACATATACAGATGGAAATACCTTAATTGTGATATTATTTTTACCTCTACCCTTTATTCTATTACTCCCTCTTTATTTCTCTAGGTATCCTACTTGTTATGTATATACTCAACCCGCTGTGGGAATTTCCTACACATGTTGTGTCTTATGTTGAAAATGGATAGATCAATAGTGATTTTTGAGGATCATAGAGATACTTGGGTGCATTGATCATGTATACAAGTTGGTATTATCCATATGGAGATAGAATCTCTCATATTTACTTTATTCTTGTTTTCGTCAGGCTGAAAATCTTTTCCTGATGGGTATGTGTTATTCCCATTAAATTTCAAATTAATCTTTCACACTCATTATTATTACATATAGGTAATTTCATGCATTTTTTTACTATATGTAACTATAACTTATAATTAATACTCTTATCACATTAATATTTATGGATTGGTGTGTCCATTCATGTATTTTTGGAAAACTAATTCTATTTTAATTATTCATTTTCAAAATTGTATTCATCCTCCAACGTATGGAGGCTAGCTTGGGGATGTGTTGTCTTTTCATTCCAATGAACAGGTGTCCCAAAGTGTTTTGGATCCTGATCTATTGGTATCATAGGTTGTTTAACCTTGAGCCAAAATTTGTAGTTTTTACTCATGTGAGGTTTGTTTTGGAATTTGGGTATGTGGTATTAATGTGTCATGAGTACATTTTTCAGGCCATATATTCCTATATTGGATTGAAGGACAATGTTTCCATACACAAGGAATCAGACTAACTATATTTTTACTTTTCATACAATGAAAGAATTTGTAGGTATCATTATTTCATTCATCATATATGATACAGCCCTTAGGAATTCCTTCTACATTCAAATCCCCTTATATGATATTTTAGTGTGTTTTGTCTTGTTAACTTTTAATATGATTATGTGAATAAATCCATTTATGATTTGAAGATAATTTCATCATGGTGGCCAGTTAATATAATAGGACACTATTCTGGGATCCACCCATCGGTGGTTTTCCTATAGGTGGGAACTAAGAATTGATACCACCTATTGGCCAATACATGGTTCCTTTTATGAATTAGGAATATGATTTCATATGGGTATTGTAGTTGATAAATCTAGGGGGTGAGGATGATAGTATGAAATCTATTATCATGTTACATGGGTTAAAATAATGTAGACCACTGAGGTTCTTTGGAGAGATATAAACATAGGAAATATAGGACTAAATCAAGGTCTTATTCTCATTATTATGACTTATTCACAAAAGAAATTATCAGACTGATGTTTTGGTGACAAAAATATTCAATGAAGAATATTATAGCTCTATAATTACAAATAGATAATTAAAATGTGTAGAATGTGCATCATATCATTTAATAAATAAGGATATCCTGGGCTTCATGGTGAGATAAACCCCCTTCTGAGGTTGTAGGGGATTAGGTCAAGACATTATTGTCAATGTCCCACTTAGATAGTACCCCTCATGATGGACATCATTGTAGTGAGATGTCTCTAGAGAGATTTTGGGCGTCAGTATATCAAAGTGCTTGTGAAGATATTTATTTATTAATACGTGAATGAAATAGGGACACTTCCCCTAATGAGATTCATTCTTAAGTAAAGATTCAAAAAATTTATGGTCTTTCAGTGCTGCCTAAAAAATATAGTTTCAAGGTACAACATGTTAGTTTTATTGAAAAGACTATTTGATGTTATTTTTATGATTTATTGTGTAATTGAGAGAATCATTTTTGATGATTGGCCGATATAGGTAATCGATATATTCAGTAGGTTGAAGCTTATGGACTAGTGGATTTGAGTCTGGTTCCTGGTATGACATATGTATCCACAACTTCAATTGAAGTTATATCATAGAGTTATAAGAGACACTATCTTGGATGTAGATTATTTTAGAGACCTTGAGATAAGTGTGGGGGCCTCTTTTCGTGTCCCTTATACTGGAGTCTCCAACAGAGAGCATCAGTTATAACTCATTTATTCTGACTTCATGACGTGATTCTATAAATAGAGAGCTATAGATAGATTTGAATGAATATTTCCATAGATCCAATGGTACCCTATGATGTTTTACTTAGTATCTACTTTTCTTTTTCCATACTTTAATAGATGATTACTATTAGTGACGATGAATTTTTTCCATGGTTTTTGGGATGAATATTTTCTCATTTGATTGAGTGTGATGCTCTGTATGGAAGAATGATCACATTTATAGGATGTTATAGGTTCTTTAATAATAGTTAGAAATAATTACCCTCAGAGTAGTGAATGCATTGAAATTTTAGATTCTTGGGAGGGAGGAAGAGTGTGAGGGAATCCTTATAGAGCATGTGTTGTTTTTACCACACCATTGAAGGTTTTATTTCTAAAATAGCTCAAAATGGGTATGAACAAATATATAAACTAGTATATCATATGACATTATGTAATTGTTAGATTTGGAGGTGTTTTTAGTGGAGTCATCAAAGTGTTTTCTGTGTATTACCTAATGTGTTTTCTTGGGTAGCAATATATTTTTCACCAAAAAATTAGATGAGCGAATGAGGTTAGGAGTGGATTGGTTTTACCCAGTCTAGGTGACTATCTAGAAGGAGTATACACCCTTGAGAATCAACAACCTCTTCTTCTAATATATGGTGATGAAATGGATTTCATTTTTTGAATTTGGTATGGGTTATAACTAGATCTTGGATTGAGAGGTGCATGTATCATGATTGGAATCGGAGACCCTATGTGGTTTCATTGAGTTATTATTGATACCCACTAGAATGTTTTATTCCACAAAAGAGTTCAAAATACTTATGATCTGGATCCTTAACATTTATTGGAAGGTTTCTTAGTATTATTCTACGATATAACCTCATGTCACCTCCCATATAATTTTAGTAAGAGAGACAAAGGATGATGATTATTGACATGCTTGGGGAGTTCTATTCATGTGGAAGCTCTCATGACTTTATTTATAAATACAATGTTCCCCTTCATGGGATATCTTCTATGAAATGGGTGTGACATTCGACCCCACAAAGGTTGATGTGGTGTGCGTTTGAGGGCCACTAATGGCATAAACATCATAAAAAATTCTCATAACGTGGTTTTCCACCTATTTTTGTTAGGTGAGGTGAAGGGGTTGTTCAATTCGTTAAATTTGACAATTTTAGGTTTATGATGGTGTATCATACTTCTTAGTCGATGGATTCTATTCCTTTTATTATTTGATATGTTAGGGAGGTATGAATTTGTGATACTGATTATAAGATCATTTATGATATGATATTTATAATATACATTCTCGATGAATTCCATGAATGTGGTGAACATAAAATCATTGTTCATGGATGATCAATGGCACCATTCATGATACATGAAATAGCACTGGGGATGTAGTTTCCTATTAGTAATAAACACAAGAGAATAATGGTTGTACTGAGATATGATAGATAGGCTGACAAACTATCAATATGGATCATAGGCCATTTTTTTACTATTATGTTGGCATACAGTGGTGGTTTACTATTTAACGTAATATCCATAGTAATATTTTTTCATTTAATCTACACATGTCCCAGTTGGGGGAGTATGTGATTGAATAACTGTATGATTATCAGCCCGGGTATGCTGGATAGAGAGAGTGGAGTTTCCCTTTCACTGATCTTATAGAATGGTCAACCAAAAGAGAGATACCCTTAATGGAAAATGGTTTTCCATTGGTGATTGTTGCTGGTAGAATAGGAAACCATCATGGGAGATAATGGGAGTGGGAGAAAAAGTTGGGATCTTAGAATCCCCACATTTTTTGTAGTTTTAGTGGATAAAAATTATTGAAGAAGGGAATAGTTTATAGAATCTTTTCTTCTTAGTAATACATTGATGTACTTCATGAAAGCTTTATGGAGATAAGCACATAGACAATGTGTTATTTAAAGCCTCGATGAAATTGGAAGTTATTTTTAAAATATATATATATATATTATATTTAATATCACAAACACATAGTTTTTCCTAATAATGGTATATATCCTGAATGATTTCTTAAATCATAAGTCCAACACTGTGGTTTAATACATAACATGACGGTAAACCAAGGTGTATTGAAATTTTAGATAGTGTGAGATAGTGTGATGAGGTATCCATTGGAAGGTATGTTTAATTAAAATAAATAATTTTTTTTTGTTTTTTAATATATTTCATAATGTTAATATTTGATAAATAACCAATTTTGATGTTTTAATATGTGTTAGATGAATAAACCTTCCTAGATCTATGTTGACTAGGAGAGCATTATTCTTTGGTGGATCAAGATCAGAGAATGAAAAAATATTTGATCGAAGATTATGTTAAGGAAAACAAAGAACATAGATGGATCATTACCTTCACCACTGTAGGATGTCATCCCAAAAAATGATCTACACATAATAAATTTAGGTATTAATAATTTTGGTTTCTCCCTTTTTTCTAAAATGTTGAGAATTGATTAATTATCTATTTTGATCTATGATTTAATTATTCTTTCACATGTGCATGTTCATAAACATTACTTGTATATTAATTAATTATTTTTCCTATAATATCACTCATGATTTTGCACCAATCGATCATTGTTCATGACTACGTTAGCCAACAGAAATTATCACCATTTTTTTATATTTTTTTCTCCCAATGTTCTTGGAATTATTCATTAGTAATCAGTTGACTAATTATTCAATGATATATGGGAGTATCGATCATTGTGAATTTTTTTCCTTTTCATTATGGATCACATCGATGATTTTGGTTTTGGATTTTGGGAAAGCGATAAAGGAATTCAAATTATGAAGTGAAACTGAATATATATTGGGTATCTATATCACTGAAGATATATTTAGATGATCTCTATGGAGGCATATAAACATATGTTTCTAACCTACATGAGGTGTGTTCTTGTACATGATGATTTTGATGGATTATTTTCTTTTGAATATGTAATGTAATATGATTTCTAGCCTACCATGATGGGAGGTGTGTGATATTATTATTTATAATGTTAATAAAATTTCAAATTAATTAATTTTTTTTAATAATAACAATATGTGGTTCTCTATTATTACAAATATTAATAATTTTATTGAATGAAGGAAGAGATTTTGGGGCGCCCCATGTGGTGTGCATCAATTGGTTCTTTGTGTGTTTTCATTTGGAGGAATATAATGGGATCAATATTTAATTATGGGAATTAAATAAAATATATGAGGAGTTAAGGGATGTGGTGTGTTCACAATATTCATGAATTTGGGGTATTTAAATACTATCCTTGAGATATTGTCATTTTTATATTAATAATATATATTAATTGAATAAATTAAGATGGAAATTGAAGAATATGTGGGGAGTGGGATCCTAGGGGAAGTGAATTAATGGGTGAACACTATATGTTTTGGGAAATGATTAATATAAAATTAATAGATAATAATAGTAAAAATATAAAAGATTTTTTTAATAAAACCTTAATACTATCATGGATTCTTTATATGGAGTCAGATTGATGAACTTTCATTGGAATTAGGACTCAGATATTGAGACATCCATGTCAATTCCAATTATGAATATTTAATTAGGGATCATCATGTATTCTCCTCATGATAAAAATGATAATAATAATAATATTATTATTATTAAGTAATTCAATATATGACAAATCATTTTCTGATGATGTAGGAATGAAAAACCATTCGAGACATTGTGACACTGATATTCTGGAAGATGGTTCCAGAACAATATTAGGTATTGAATTAATACTCATATCTTGGGACCAAAAAATGTTGTTCAATTATGAGATGGTGAAATGAATTGTTTACCTAGTAGTCTGATTTAGGAATGTAAATTACATATCTCGAATGTTTTTCTATGAGGATAAGAATGATGGATTATATTCAACCATTAATAGAAAATTTTATGATATTTTAGAGATTACATGTTTTGAATTGAAAGTCCTATTATGAGCCTCTTGTGAATATTTTGTTTTTGGTGAGACACGTGGTGTACTTTGGGAATACACGGGCACACCTAGGTGTTCTCAGGAACTACCAGATTCTCGATCACATCTATGTACATTTATAAGATGTGGAACCGGACCAAATTCAATGTGGACCACAATACACATCATTTACTTATTTATCATTATTGTACACCTCGTTACTCTATTATTATTTACTTTTAATTTACCCTATGAGAACCCTATCTTGTGTTTTTTCCAAATATAACTCAATGGCGGACTTCATATTAATTTTTAAGATATGATGAAATATTTTTAGAGTGTCAATATTATTTTAGTGGGACTCAATGATGGATTTAATTAGGTAGGAACATCAATGAATCTAGAAGGGGCGGTACGCACCTTTGGCATGAGGGTGTTTCTCCTCTATCCATGGAGACAGTACTTCCCTATCACATTAGGGGTCAATTCCCCTATGAAACAAGGTAATAAATGGCTACCATACTAAACATTTAAAACTCCATATTTTTTAGAACATAATACTTCTATTCAATCGTTCATTGAGTTTCCAGTGATGGATCATTTTTTGGAAACCAAAATTATTATTAACTCAAAAAATATACTTCTTCATATCAGTATTCTACTCATCATATTTAAAGTCACCAAATGTATGAGTTTTTTGACATGTTATTCTTTCCACACTAAATATATTTCAATATGTTACCAGATATTTTTAAAGAAAATCATATTATTGAATTGATTTTTCTTCTCAAACTCACCACAAACATTTTAATGTCATAAATTATTTTTTATAATAAATTTATTTTTAATTGAGTCTCACTCTTATTTTAATATTACAGAAATTTTAAAATATAATTTTTATAGATTAATCAAGGATTATTAAATTTATCTTTTATATTTTTCAAATTAATATTGAATATTATAATGATATTTGTCTCCAACCTTCATCTAGAAATACTTGTTGGTATTAATATTATTCTAATAATAAGGATGACTCATTAGGTTATCAATATTCACATTAAATCTAGATTTTTATTATAGATAATAGATTAATTTTCATTGGATGATCAATTATTCTTCTATAATATTCCTATATCTTTTCATATTTTTAGATCATTATTAAAAATTATTTTTGTTCTCTATTTTAATTATAATCCATATAAATATCTTCTAATTAATATCTAAAACAAATTCATTAATCCCTGGTGGTATTTTTATTATCCACATAATAATTGATATAAATTACATTAACTTCGTCATTGTAAGTAACATCATTCTCTTCATCTTCAATTCCATCAATTCAATCAATTTAAACAACAAGTTTTTCATTTATTGTTTGTATCAATTAATATTTTTATGATTACAAGTGGAAATTTAATTTTTTTCCACAGTATTTATTGATCATAAATTCATTTATTCTTTATTATCACAATCTACCTGAACTTCCTATATTGGGAATCTTTCTTCGAAATAATAAATAGCTCAAAAACTCTATCATTTTTATCGTATATTTCGCTTGGACATTCCATTCCCTATTATGATATTTCTAGGCATTAGATATATTATTTTACCAAACATTACATCAACACATGAATATGAATTTGAAATGATATATTATTCTTCATCAATATATTTATATGAATTATTAGGTAAATATGATTGAAAGGAAATATCCTTTTCAGAATTTTCATTTTTTATCAAATAATTACATATTATCATACCCTAAGATATTAACATGTTCTGTAAATAAAAAATGTAATAGTTCCTATATATTTCTATTACAATGCATAAGCATTTTCATCAAACATATTAGGCAGGATGAATAAGATATTTTCTCTTACAATAGAGTCCTTTATCTTCTATATATAACATCCAATCAAAATAACCACTTCATATAACCTTATAAAGAATCCGTATATAGTTCCATAATCTTGAATTCATGTGTATTTATAATTTGTTCCCCAAAAAAGTTGTTCCCTCATCACATTGGTATTTAATTTCTGTATATTATAATGTTTATCGCAGATTCCATTTCCGATTTGGATTCATTTGAATGTCAAAAATCGACTCTCAAAAAGAGAATAAAAAATTTAATTTTTAATATGTAAATTATTTTCAAGAATCTTCTTATCTTCAATTTTTGTGGATACACCATCATCGTATGCGAAAAATCCATTGGTTGTATCTTCTACGAAATAATAACTAATTGATAAAATGTAAAACAAATTATCCTTATATCAATGATAATAATTCACAACAACCATGGGAATCCCAATTAAATTAACTAAATTATGTTAATACATTATATAATAAAAAATAAAACATTAAAAAATACTCTAAACCCAAGATATAATATCACAACTAAAGGAAATTTGGCTTTGGCATAATTGAAAAAGTCCAACATGATCATTGAGAAGAATTGATATGGGGTGAATCTATGTTTCCCTTCTATTATAGTTTTTTGTTTTTAAATATCATTCACCACATATTTTATTGTTATATTTTTTTCCATGTAAAACCCATATATAAATACACACTCATTGAAAAGTAGATTAAAATTGTTCATGTAATTATCAAATTTCATGGAATGATTTATTATATTTTTGGACTATTTTGATTCATTTTATTAAATAAATGTGGATAAAATAGATGTTTTTAAGGTAGGGTATTATAATTATAAGAAGAATAATACTAAAACACCATCATTAATGTTTTTTTTGGCCATTGGCTAGCCAATATTTCTCTATTATTCAATCAATTGATTGAATATTGGCATTACAACTCTATTAAACCCACTAGATAGAACTTGTAAATCCACCTACCAACTAGAAGTGGAGGATGTAGTCATAGACTCTATCTATAGGCACCAAACTGGTAGTGGGAACCATATTGAATTTTAATTAATTATGGACTCAAAATTTCCATATGAAGTACCAATTAATTCTCTAGTACATTTGTTTGAACAATTATTTGAGTATAATGAACTAAATGGAACCTCTAAGGTGCACTTGGATATATTATACCAATACCCTCTTTTCACGATTAATGGATAGATGTTATCACTCATGTATGGTAATTTTCATCCATTAAAACCAACATTTACTATTTCTATTATGTATAATCACATAGACAAGAATGTATATTTATTTATATGGAATACAATGTCATCTAGTGGGTATTTCTAATTTTTTTTAAAGTATTAGTGGCCAGATAAGTATATTTTTCATTTTAATCTAAATAGAATCATGATATATCATTTGTGGTGGGTTTTCATTATAAATTAATATCTATTTATAACCCTTTCTAAGATATTTTATGGTACATTGATTTTAGAATCCATAAAGAAAAGAATTGATATTGTTTTCATGGTAATTACTTTTTTATGCCCGATCCAGTAGGTTAATCTGTTCAATATACATTAATACAATTTAGTTATGAAGTCCTTACCAAATAATGGCCATTGTAAAACCTTATAATCCATGATTTTCATGAGAGTGATTGAGTTGATGGTAAAACCAAGATATCTGTAATATTAATGTTATTTTATTTGTTGCTTTTGACACGCTTGTTGGATATCATATGTATTTTTTAATGTTTTTGGATTGCGAGACCTTTTCTTCAAGAGATATTAATTTGGGTGATTATGTAGCCCCTAAGATCCATCTTTGATGCGATATGTATGTGGGTGAATGTGTAGGACATGATACCCTTACATTGTGTGACATGATAATTTATTTATTTACTATTGATTCTGTCTAGATGAATGTATAGATTCTATTTGGTTTGGTTCATGGAAACAAGATCGTATAACATGAACTGTTAGCCAAATAAATTGGGAGTATCACCAAATTTTTTTGATGGTTATGATTTTTCCCTCAGAATTGAATTATGGTAATTTTTATTGCCCCATATTAATAAATTTGATTGTAATTTTTGGAAATTTCAACCCAAAAATATAAAAAAACAGTCAACATTTGTGAATTTTCCTTTACCCAGAGACATTCATCGGGTGGACATGTGGACACCATGACATTATAATAAAGGGGGTGTGTAATTATTCATTAAATTTGAAACATGGATA
This sequence comes from Viscum album, assembly GCA_963277665.1. Classification (NCBI taxonomy): domain Eukaryota; kingdom Viridiplantae; phylum Streptophyta; class Magnoliopsida; order Santalales; family Viscaceae; genus Viscum; species Viscum album. Next base: position 856,630,757 of record OY728152.1, on the reverse strand, counting down.
CATTATTGTGGAATGACATTATCGACCACAAAATTTGATCGCATGGTTTTATCTAGGACATAAAATAAAATCTTTTGATTTATTCTTTCATGGAACAAGAAAAGGTATAGAAACAATTTTTGGTAGATTTATTAGTTTGTGATTACACATCACATTATTTTTTATTTATTAATTTACATTTTTTGGGTTAAAAACGTTTATATATTCCAAAATTTATGTTAAGAAATTACTGGTGGTTTCTTAATGGTTTTATACTAACACCATGCCTGGGAATCTTAATGTTAATGTAGACTCCAAGTTCAGGGATCCAACTGAGGGAAATGGTGCAACATCAGGGAGAAAATTAGGTGGATCCTGGAGGATAGAGGAAATTATATGATTGAATAAAAATCATTTCCATATTGTACTAGTTTATTATCTTTTGTCTTCACACTTTAGTTGAACTACCACATTGGGAGAATTTAGTACATCATCCAGTACATGAATTCCTTTTATTATTGTATAAATGTATTATTTCAGTTTCCAATTTGTAGTTCTGTTGTAATTTATATATGTTTTACTATGTCGATGATGTGACCCTATTTTTGTTGAGGTCATAGTTTCCCCTTTTCATTATTGGTTTCAAACTAGAATTATACACACACTATAGAAGAGAATCGTATCGTGCATGTATATTTCATGCTCTAGAATATATCTATGGGAATGTGTCCTACAACATGTAGCTAATTAGGTGGATCTGAGAGGATATAGGAAATTTGATGATGTAATACATACTATATCCATCATTTCATTAGTTATTTTATTTTACCCTCGTACTGTGGTTTGCCTATAACATTGGGGGCCTTTACAAAATCATTTATAACATCTATTCTAATTTTTACTACATGAAATTCTCGTTTTGGTCTCCACTATGTTGTTATGTGGTAATTTATTTAAGATTTTCATTGTTTTACATGTAACTCTATCGTTATTTATGGAATAATTTCCCCGTGGAGAGACACTATTCCTCACTACTGTTCAGAAAAATCTAGTTCATAGGGATTCATACATTATGACATATGTCACTAATTCCACGACCAAGTGATTTTAGGTTACATTGTTACAAAGTTGTGTAAAAAATGTTTCTATTTTATTTTCATCTTGAATGTGTTTTTTGGAATGGTATAATGGATTATAGAGTGAGGATATTTGGTTGGGGGTCACATATATTACTAGTTAGATTATATGTAACATTATACAAAGTAACAAGTGATGGGATTACTGTTATCAATTCGAAATTTTCAATATAAACTATTTATCCTTGAGATATGAAAAAGAATTTGGATGTTACATTTAAAGGGACTTGGGTGTGTTCAGGCATCATGAGTAGATTAATTAGTATATATATAATGTCTATAATTATTTATGATTGATGTTAGGTAAAAAATCATGTTAATGAAATAATATATTTTTTGTGATTTATATTATATTTTTATAAAATATTAATTATCTAAACATAACCATGATAAACCTTTTTATATTAATGTGTGACTATAAAAATTCTGAATGAATTTGAATTATATATTTTTGTTTGAATTATGATTTTTGTGTTATTTTTTCCCTATGAATTACTTTTGGTGTTTGACACATTTTATTCTATTTATAATGATAAAACCCACATGTAATAAAACATGATGATTGGTTTTCATAGGATATTGGGTTATAAAGTGATTATGAATTGTATAGTGATGATATAATTTTTAATTGGTCATTTTGGAATGGAATTAAAAATTTTATTTGGTATTTATTATCACATTAACCCTGAATTTTCTAAAGTTATTGGTTTCCATTGAATGTATTTAATATTGGAATGATGATGGATTTTATAAATGATTTTAAAAGAACGGAAATAAGGATTTTAGAATTTTACTTGATAATTTTATGGTGAAAATATCTGTGAAAATAAACATTTCGTTTCAATGGATTCCAATGTATTAAATGGGGTCAATATGTTTCAAAAGCTTTTTATATGTTTTAAAAAAATTCTACAATTGAATGGGTTTTTTGAAACAACGTTTTCTGAAGGGAATAATTGGATAGGTTCAATTAAATGAGATTTTTATAGGCATGTTTTTCACATTGAAAAATTATATATATTGAAATTTCTATGAAGGAACGTCTTGAATGCCTAATTATTTTATTTCATGATTTGAATTATGGTGAAATATTTGGTTAGTTTGTTTCTAATTTCCCAAATAGATAGTTTTAGAATATGTGGTTCTATGAAAATCCACCCCAATGGGGGTGGACTAAATTTTTTTTACATGATTGGATTTTGATGTTTTTTTTACGGTTGTGTGGTTCCCTTTGACTAATTTATATTTAGGTTTTAAAAGTTGGTTCTCAAGTGAACACTATGTTAAATTTGAACCCCTAAGATGCTTTATATTGTAGGGTGTTATTATTGGTAGAGACCCATGGGTTATATGCATAGATGTGTGATGTGAACATAGATAATTTAGATTTAGCTATAGGTGTGTGATCTGGTCTAGCAGCAATGTATGAAAAATGGTTGTCTTTGGTATCCATTGGTTCTATGATAGTAAGATAAATAATCTTGTTTGTCAAGCCTTGTAAGGAATGCGAGGGTGTTGTTATCCTTTCCTTTAGGATAAATATAGTGAGAATTATGATAAATGTTGTGTAATAATGTTTGATCAATAATGTGATGTCTCTAATTTATTGAAACTTGATCAATATTGGGATATGAATTTATATTTTTTAAGGAAATGTACTAGTAATAAATAGGGACACCCATAATTATTCTTTGGATCTTTGTTGATTTTTGGTGGCTATTCTAGAATAGAATTGGATTTTCATTTAGTTATGGAGCTACAATCTATATTGTTCTAAAACATGAACCAACTATTCTATCAAAACAAGGGGATCCTAGGTATGTTCATTAGAATTTTTGTATGGGGATAATGTTGAAAAATTATCTTGTTGTTTCAGATTGAAATTCAAATATGGTATTTATAGTGATTTGAGACCATTTTTTATTCCTTGGAAAGATATAGACAAAGAAAGATGTAGTGGTATTATACGTTTTGAAATGTGGTGTGCTTAGAGAAGAATGATGGAATTGATTTGGATTTTAGATTTTATAGGTTTATGGAGCCTTGATTTTTCAAAAGGATAGAAAGTGAAATTAATTCCAATTAGTGGTTAACATTTATAATTAATTAAAGTTTCATTAAGAATATTAAGTGTGGCAGGTAGTGTCTATGATTAATATTTTGTTTCTAAAATAACCAGGGAGAGAATGTTTCCTGATTCTATGGATCTATTCCTTGTGTGTTGTAATGATGAATGTGATGAAAGACCATATTATTAATTTTTTTATGTTCTAATATGAGAAATAATTGGGGGGATCCTTGATGATTTTATTGATAAAATCATAGGTGAGGGGTTGAGCATTGTGGGGGAATATTAGTTCTGGTTATAGGATAGAAATGGAAATTGAGGGTTGTAGATAAGGGAATAATCATTAATTACTCATTAAATAAAATGTATTTGTAGATGTATTAATATATAAAGATGAATCAAATTTATGGAAATGTTCTAGGAATGTTCTTTAATGACGTATACACATGGGATATGTAGGTTAATTTTTTGAGACTAATATGGTTGTTTAGTTTTGATCTTTTTATGATTTTATTCTTCATTATAATGAATCATCGGTTTGGTCATAAATTAATACAAAATATCTGACAAGATAATTGAGGGACACTACACTATTCTCATTGTATGAAATTGGATTAATACCACATGGTGCTTTTTTGGTCAGGTGGTTCATGTCATATTAGGGCAGTGAAATCATTCTGGCCTTCTACAAATTATTTGAGATCATCAATTTATTATGTGATAGTGAAATTTTCTAGGGGGTCGGAGTTATCATTTGTTATTATATGAAAGAGTGAATTCTTAGTCTTATAGTAGTATGGTATTAGATGATTTGTTAATGGTTCTGGAAGAAATCATTCAGTTTGGTTGATTAATGGTGGAGTATCTGTTATATACTATATTTAAATGACTCCACAATGTATTTTATGAGGGGTTTCCATTGATACCATGGAATGAGTATATGAGTGATGCATTATGTGATGTATGGGTGAGATAGTTTAGGGATACATTATTGTAATGGTGTCATAGGTGTGAGATAATATTAGCTCATATCAGCAAAGAGTTATGAACTGTCCAGATTTATGATGTTTGTGGTTAAATATTGAGTTTGGAAATCAATTCATAGTTATGATCTAGGGATAATGGTTTTGAGATATGATTAATACAAAATGTTTGTGTATAAATATAATGTAATTTTTTTCTACTAAGAAGACCTAGGATGTTTGTGGAAAATCAATGTTTAAGATTCAGTTTATTTTAAATTCATCTTATTTCCAACAATCATCTAAAAAAAGATTCATAATTTTTTTCAGTTGTGATTGGATTTTCAAGTGAAGGTAGGAGGTCATATCTTGTTGAACCTATCATGTGGGTTTAGGTAGGTGGTATTATACATACATATTTTTGGATTAGTTTCATTAGTAGAAATTAGATAATGTTTGTGGATATTAGTTATAGTAAATGTAGATTTAATTAGTGACATCAAACGTTTGAGTGAGGTTTGTGTCATTAGATGAGCATGATGGTGAGAGAATATATGGATCATAATATGACTAAGAGTATGAATCATGTGGGAAACTATAAAAATTTTCATTTAGGATATTGAAATATAGGAATGTAATAATGTTGATAAACTAGATTGTGGGCATGATATGGAAATTGTGTATATGTTGTAAGTAGAATATCAATATTAGATGTAGTAGTTTCGTTTATAAAAAATCCATGTAATAATATTTAATCAAATAAGTAAAACGATATGATATTGTGTTGTCCAACTATCCTGAGAATGTGGTCATGTGGAAGTATTCCTAAGGGAAATTATTGTTTGATTTTGGACATTTGGGATTAGAGACAGAGTAATTTGAGAAGGACCACTATAGAAAATTATTAAGTATGAAAATTACTAAATTGGGGCTCTTTAATTCAAATTAAATGTCACATCTCAAAGATGATAGCATATATTTTGGGATACTTCTAATCCTAAAAAAACGTTTAGGTACTATTTATTATATTCGGGTGTATCTTTATTGGGTTTTTGAAACATTAGAGAAACATTATAACTGTTGTGGACTAGGTATCATAATTACTAGAAGAAGAAGGATAGAATGGTGACATAAAATATTTTATAGGGCCACTATCTATAAATTCATACATCAATGGAAAATTGATGGAATATACAAGGGCCATAGACCTCAATAGATCCCAACATCTTGCTAGTGGGAAGTCACTAGCAAGCTGCTGGTATAGGCAGTATCCCCAATTTCATTTTGGAGAAACCAAACATCCATTGTTATCTTGACATAATTTTATTTAACTAATACCAAATAGTTTCATAAAAACTCCATATTTTATGTCCAAATTTCTATTTCAATCCTCATTTTTCTAGAACAAAACAATGGGACCCTTTAAGGTGTATTTGTATACTTTCGTCAAATCTCCACAATATAAGAAGATTTGATCTATCTATCTACTCTTTTATATAATGTTTGTGTTGTTATATGATACAAATATTCTTTTTATATAGTATAGTCATAGATCTATCATTTAATTTCCTAATCAATGTATTCTATTGTAATATAATTATGATGTCTAGAATTAACGATGGATATGTGGCTAGATCTATAGAATTTCTAAAAATATATTAATTAGATCAAAATATGTTTTTATTGATGGTTAACTATGGGAAAATCTTATAACATTCTATCCCTATTAATATATAACATATAAAATTATGATTCATGAATACCACATGAGATAAATTGGGATTGGATATAGGTAATTCTTTATGCATTCTTGAAATGGATGATGTTTCATATCACTGGGAATTTATATTCTCGTGGTAGGATTTTTATGAAATTTGGTGGCCTTTATACAAGTTTATATTCATTGATTAACATGTGGTTTCATTTCATCCACATGTTACCATTCATGATGTGATATAAATAATGGTGTGTATGTGTCCAATTAGACTCTTTCATGATATGATATACAGGTGGGAATGTGTGTTTCTCGTGTGACCCTTACTTGATGTGATAGGCATGTGGGTGTGTTAACACCCCGTGAGACCCGTTCATGATTTGATATTCTTGTGGTTTCATGTGAATATGGTGACACAACTACTTTATATGAAATTATTATTACATTATATAATATTGAATTTTTTGGATGCATGCATGGTTTCTATGTTGTTATTTTCAAGGTAATATATAGGTCTAACTCGAAGACTTATCACTTTAGAGGGATACTACTTATATTGTGGTTTAATGTTTTTGATTAAACATTTAGAGATAAATTTAAAAAATGTGAATTTCCCTAGAGCTGGTTATTTGGTTGACATGTGTGAATTTATATTTATGATGAGTTTGATAATGGGTTTATGTATGGGAATTTTTTTCCATAGATCCTTGAATTGTGTTTACATGTGCAAAAAATGAATTTCCAATCATGTAATGGTTTATTAGTGATTGATTGTTGATATAATATCATTTATAGAATTTTTCTACCTGATGTGTGAATCACATGGCAAGATCTATGTCATCCAACTATTACTTTTGACCTTCCTTCTAAAATGGTATCGAAGCTTGTAGTGACATGGTTTATGAAGTCTTGGTTAGAACATGATGAATCATAATAGGATTGGTTATTTAAAAATTTAAATTATTTTCATGGTTATATGATCATAAATGGGAAAGGCCCTTACATTTTATATTTAGAAAAGTGGAACATAAATGATTTTCTTGATATTTGGATACACAATGAAATGTTATTGTACTTTCATATTTTACATTATTATGTCTTCATAATTTTTCAATCCTTTCACATTGGGGGTCCTTTAGATAAACATGTATGACTTTTATGTTATTTTTTACAGTATAAAAAATGAACTGGTTTCAACATGATAGTATATTAGGTGTATATTTATGTTTGAATATTTTTCTAATGTTTCACTATTGTAATAATATCCATTATCTCCCACAAAAACACTCATTCCCTCACTTCTAATTTGAATATTATTGCAAATAGGGAGGTGAAAATGAGTGCATATGTAATTGAAGCACTAAAATTGTGATTCACATTATGGTATTATGATTCACATCTCAAAATGATAAGTCTATTCCTTTACATCATCTAGATTTCAACATGATCATATGGACGACAATAATCAACATGAAAGCAGTATGGTTTGGGGATATTCTTCTACTCAGAAAATGAATCTCTTAATAGCGTTTTGTTCCATACCAAAACCATGTTCATCCTCCATATTAAAATTATAATAAATGTAATAAAAATATAATTCATTCATCAACAGGAATACTATCAAGTTTATTTGTCTACTGAGTTCCTATATAAATTTTATTATTGATCTGTAGTAAGAAAAAATGATAATTTTTATACAAATCATTGTATGCATCAACTGTAATATTTACTATATATTCATGGTAAGGTGTGTTCATTAAAATAAATTGAAGGATCAAATTCTTATTCTTCTTCTATATATCTATCGTTATACAATATTTTTTCTTATAATAATTTATACTAAAATATATTATTCTCAATATACATGATATTATACGTATATCACAATAGTAATAAAATAACTTTTATTAATATTTAGTAAAACCAATTTTCAAATTTTTATCCATATTATCATTTCTTATTATTTATTATAAATATTTGTTTGATTTCATTAAGATTTCATGTAATTTGTTATAGGATGACTATGAAATTACAATTTAATATACTTCTCCTTCATTGAAAAAAACTGATTTATTTATAGTGATAAGATTAATTATCCTTCTCTTGAATCACAATAAACATTTGGTGTTTTTTGAAAATTTAACCAATATCATGATCATTTAAAAATATGATTTATTTCATTGAAATATTAAATACATAATTTATCCTCTATAAGTCATCAATATTCAATAATACAAAATGTATTTAAATCCTACAAATTCTGTTTTTGAATCATCAAAATTATGATTTTAACTTTTTAGAAGTTATTTATTTAACACTATAATGTAGTTATTTACTCTTTTAAACACCATTTTGACTCTTAAACAATAATAAATATCTAATCCAATGTCAAAAAAAATCTTTTAATTTCCTTTAATTACCATTATATAGTGTTATATTGTTTTTTTAAACCACATGTCACTTCAATGAAGTTGTCTAACATCTCTTATAATGTCTATTTTCAATTGATAGAAAATGGATTGACATGTATAGTGTCTCTAGTTTTCTATTATATTGGATTTAATTTTCAATTTGTCACAATATCTAATTTTATAGTGGATCTTATGAATAATTTTTTCCTTATTAATATTATATCATCAAATTCTATTTTATTGGAAACATTATAATTCAACCAAATATAAATCAAACTCCTAAAAATATCAATGGAGCCTAATTTTTTTTTTTTGAAATAGAGATTTAATTTGACTTATACATTGAAAAAAGTGTTTAGTATAATTGATCATATCTATGTCACATTATTATAAAACTAAGTACCTAGAAAATGTCTATACTCTAGACATAATGTCCTATAAAAACAATATCCCCAAATACTGAATAACATATAGTAATGTTTTTGGATCAATATATTGGATCTTTTTACAATTTTACCAACTATTAACCAATTGCATTCATATTATCTCCCACTATCTCATATGGATCTCTTTTCTTGGTACACATAAATCCACTAGTTTCCCTACTAAGAAGTGTAATTTCATTTATTGACCTATCAATGTTCATGACATGTTACATATTATAATTATAATTTCCTCTAAACGTAATCACATTTTCTTTCAATGTTTTCTTCACTCAAATAAACCCTAATAAAAATCACATAATATTAAACATTAGGATAGTACATCATTTTAATCATTATTTACTATAGTTTTTTCAGTGAGGCTTCAAAAATCAAAGGTCCATGTACTTGAAATGAGTAATACCATTTATTATTTTTTTATCACATTTTAAATTATTTATTATAGATATATAATTTTTAGAATTTCATTTCTATATTCATGATTACTAGGATAAGTTGATATGATGGAGATGGTACCTTTGGTTTGTATTATATAGAAACAAGGTAATGATTCCAGTTATACATTGGAGTAAATATTTCAATTGGGGGATCAATGATATAAATTCTTTATTAATGAAAACATATGTTGAATTTAAATTTCTTAATGTTTCTTGGGGGGAGAATTATATACCCCATGATGTCACTATAAATTATTTATTATGTTATTTATTTTATTCATTTTCAAATATTGTGTTCTCTAAAATTATAATATCTAACAAATTTATAGAATACATGTTTGGACTAAATGGAGTGAGGAATCATAAACGATTACCATTATTATCATAAATTCATGTGTTATAGGGTTTTTCATAGTCCCATGGATAGAAACTTTGATAATTCATCCAATTCATTCATTTTAGTAAAAATTGAAATATTGTTTATTTTAAATCAATGTTTTATTAAACAAATTATTATAGTCATCCAATTTTTTAGAGTTCTCTAGATAATTCTTCTATCTATACTCCCTATATATCTATGTATTCGTGATTCATTGGTTATAACATAAAATTGTTTCCGTTAGTAAAATATCTATCCCTCCATTAATCTTCCTAATTAGTAATTTATTTACACTCTAATATCCTATTTAATTCCGTGGTGGAATTATGGTCCTTTTAAAATTGAAATATATACGTTCTATTTATATTAGGTCTTTTAATATCCTTTTAAATACCTTTTAATTACTTTATAATATAATATAATTCATCTTTCATTAGTGGAATCATGTTTTTTGGTAATGTTATAACTCCCATTTCATGAAAAGTAACATATGATCACTAATGAATACTAATTTTATTTATAACTAATATAATGTGTTTCTATATTATATTAATTTATTTTATAACACAATTTAATTATTTAAAAATGATTATCCATGGATATGTAGGGGGTATTCTGAAAATTATTATTTTTCACGAATAAATGAATTTGGGAGCACTATGTAATTGCTAAAAGGTTCACTGGAATTTTATTTTAGTGAAATTTTTTCAAACGAAAAATGTTTTTTGGAATTTTAATATAAGGGATTAAATAAATTTTAAAAGTAAAATTTTAAAAATAAAAGGCATGTTTGGGTTATGAAATATCGATGTTATTATGTTATATTGTTTTTAATTTGGTCCCATGTTTGGGTAATATAAATGTGGAATTATATCCATTTGAATGATAAATTAATAGTGATTGAAATGGTATATTTACCAGGAGGATGTTTAATAGGGATTCCATAGGTTGTGATTTTCATGGCTAAACATCCCCCTCTACATTATAAAGGGGGAATATCCCTATACACATTTTATCATGATCGACCACATCCATTTATTCATTTCACCAACCCTATCATTACTATGATTTTTTTAGCTATCATGGTTTTTATAGAGGTTCTAGATCTATATGACATCTCACCATAGGTAGTGCACTCCAAATTGAAGTTCACATATCATTTAGAGATAAAAATCCCTCGATTTATTCTTTTGAAATTAGGGAATTTGAGATTGGGTAGTGGTTCGACTTCTCAAAAAATGACACATTATGTTTTGATTTTACTCATAGAATGATTGAATTCATACTAGTTCTAGAGAACTATGTACATGCATTCAATGTGCATACATTCAAATTATTTCTATTTATATATAATTTTCATATAGATCATGATTCTCCTATGAAAGAACTATGTGTCAAGATTCTAGAAATTTTATACCCCTTTCAAGGGATCACAAATATGAATATGATTATAATCATTTTCAGATGTTTTAATGATACTAATGTAGAATTGATTCTATTTGTCTCCTAATTTGACTGTGTATATGCATCAAAATTTTTGATTCAAAACCATTGGTGTAGTGGATTTGGATAACAACTGTGGAATAATTCCATTTGAGAAGAATATGTATTCTTCAAATAATGGACTGATTATTGAACATCATATCAAAATATTAGTCACCATTTTGCCTCATTTCATTGGTTTCATAAGTATTGTAATTATTTTCTTGATTTACTAACAAGATATTCACTTGGGTCAGACGCTTTCTCTTCCCTCACCATGGATCAATTGAGTTGTAATAATGAAACATGTATTTTTCTTAATAGGAAAGATTTTTTTCCATTAATATCTAATCTAATAGTAGTTGACAAATTATATCAGTTGATAAGTGATTTTTATGATCATAATATATTAGTAAAGTGACTTTTGTGTTGAAGGGTAATTGAGGGGACATGTGAAACTTATTATCTACAATAAAATATTAATATTACAATGACATATTGTTATATAGATGCCAATCATCTTTACAATTTGTTCCTTAGATGATATAGTGGCTACTAAGAGATATGGGATAAAATAATGGTATCTGTAAATGATAAGGGGGGTGAAGGTAGTGGGTAGGAAAAAACTAAGAATGTCCTTTTCATGTATTAATCATAGTAATTGTATTGATGGAATTGGAATTTGTGGTTTTGTCAAGATCAAATATATCATGTAATGGAAAAGTGATCTAACATTGAGTGATTCTTCTCGGGGATAGAGTAAGGGGGATATCAATATGAAAGTCTTATCTAATAGTGATAATTGAGGACTTGGTAGAGATCTTAAAAAACTATGTATTATGAAAGGAATAAATGATAACATGGATCTAGGGAGTTGAATCATCAGAAAGTGGAGAAAATACAAATGGAGTAAGGATTACTCCTATATACCAAAACTAATGGAGACATGGTAATCCAATTTGGGTACAATGTGCTGGATTGTGATCCCTCTACAAATTACGAGGTTAATAATATGATCACGAACATGATGAGTGTATGTGAATTATAAATAGATGGTGATTTTGTGGAATAATATTTTGATCTGGTGGGTGACAAGATGTAAGATCAGTCATGGATACAAGTATCCTCTATGAATATAGGGGATGAAAGGGATATTCCTCAGAATATTTTTTGTATGGAGGATGAAAATGAAGATAAACCATCGGATCTTATCGTTTTCACATTGTGGGAATCGAGTTAGGAGGTTGGGGAAAAGTCTTCAGAAATTATCTTACACTACAAGGATGAAATATTGGAGGGGTGCATGATTATTCCTGCTTCTTTTGAGGATGTAGATAAGATAGAATATATTATAATTCATGTGGAAAGAAAAAATATGCATATTGATGGTATCAATAAGAAATAGATTATTTTGGAAAGGGTGTTTAGTGAAGGGAAGATATCCATGGAGGATTTCATCGAATCTTAGGGAAATATGTCTTAGCATTTTGGGGAGATTATCAATGATGAACTAGATTCAATGGTAACTGATCAATTATAGAAATTATATATAGAGGTTTTATTTAATAAATTCATGGTCTCTTTTAATTTATTTGTAATCTTCAAATGTTTATGATGTTTTTTGGTGGGAACATGAGAGGTTTCCCACATTTTCCAAAAAATGTTATTTCCACATAAAAATATAATTTTTAGGTATTGATTGTGTCCTAATTAAAAAAAATCAAGTGAGTTTTTTTAAGTATGTGTGAAATTAATTAATAATTATAAAAAGATAATATTTTTCACTGTTATCACAATTATTTAGGATTACACACTGTGTCGGGGAGGGATTCTAAGTGAGGAAAAGTTTTTCAAAAGATTCAATATTATTTATTTTTCATAATATTTCATGTGAGATGGCTTCATGGGTTAAGAATACTATTTTATCTTCTAACACCTAGGGCAATTATACAATAATGTTAGATAAATGGTTATAGTTTATATGTATATGTATATATATATACATATTATTTTCTTAATTCATATATCTTAATGTAATATTGTGTGACTTATTTTTACTTGAATAGAATAGTGCACTTATTTTTTATTTTATTTATCTATATTAAAAAAATTAAATGAAATCAATAAGTTACATATATTTTCAAAAAAATATTTTTTATGGTTTCTTTAACGAATATGATTTTATAAAATCCATGGATGTCTATTATTAGGAAATATTATCAAATTCATCATACTAACATTGATTTGTATGTAGAATTTTCGTCGTGTCGATCATATAATGTAATCCTCCTATATTTTAAGGAACCTTGATGTGTCAACTTTCTATGTCACCCATGCTAGATCACCATAAGCCCCAAATCTGATATATTATCAACATAGAATAGTGAAAAGAACATATATTTACAAAATTAAAAATTTTGGAATAAATTTATCTTCTATATCAATTAATTAATGTTTTATATTCATACAAAGATTCAGGACTGATGTCTCAATATTTTATATGTGAATACAATATAATAAATAGTTTAAAACCCGTAGACAATCCAAACATGGAATGAGTAAGAAAATCAAGGAAACAATTCTATAATATCATTTCTAATAATCCATAACCATGTGATATACAACATGTTAATATATAATAGACTGTAATAATAGTAATGAACAATGTAGTCAATATATAATACACACATAAATATAATCATTTCCAAAAATAATATATGAGAATATTATTTTGTCCCATCTAATCCACCAACATCTGAAATTGAATTTTTAAATGAAATAAAAATGAATAGAATTAAACATGAATGTTATACATCATATAAATGCATCGAAACATATAGAATTTATACACCCTAAATATTTTATAAATAGTTTGATACATGGTATAGAATGTTACCACCAATAATCCATACCATTCCATTTATAATATAAAACTACAATTAGGTATTTAAAATAAATAACCTAAATTGAAATTATTTAAATTTTTATTTTATAAATCAAATAAAATATTCAATATCCTCTATTATTTACAAAATACAAAAAATTGACAAAAAATTTAAAACATTCCAATTTTATAAAACATAAATATAAAGTGTAATTGAATTCAAAAAAATATAAATGAAAAATAATCATTTATGTCATGAGAAATATAATTTCTGTAGTAGTACTAATGTATTAAATAAATCACTTTTCAATTTATCAATTTATAAAACATTAAATGTTTGTCAAAATATATCCAAAATAATATAAATGTGAGAGAAATAATATAAAAGTAACATATAAATGATTAAAATGAAAAATTCATGTGAGGTAAATTATAACTTGGGAAATATTATTATTACCCAAACAAAAACATCAATTATTTTAATAAGGAATACCATATGTAAGAAAATATGCATATAACATAATAATTTGTATATCATAAGAAACATCACATCATATACATCATGGTACAACAAGTTATATAATAATGATATGTTAAAACTAATGCATTAGTGGAACTATCTTTTTGGAATACAGTAATTTCATTACTAGGTAACATTGGAATTACTTTCAACTATCCTCATAGTGTGGACCTTCAAATAGTTATGGAATAAATTAAATTTTAGGATGCATTCCAATGTGTCATATCATCTAGTATTGAATTGTCTCTTTATTTTTTTCATAGCTACCCAAGAGTTTCTATGATGTTTTTAATCGAAGGTAAGGAATCAATCTAAAAATTATATTGGAAAATAATTATAATTTAATAATTATCCCACATATCACATATGAACTCCTTAAAAAGAAACAATAAAAGTAATTATGATAATAAATTCACATCACAAATGTTTTATAAAATACAATCCATTTCCAAATGGGAAAATAATACCAATGTTTTATTTAAGAGCTAAAAAATATATTTTTCATTAACATAATTTTCCATTTTTTTATAAGATAAATATTAATGATATATGATAATTTATAAGATAAAATATAATGAAATAGTAAACAAAATATCATGTAAAAATAACATAAAATTGAGTAAATATAATAGAAATATAATTTAAAAATCCAAACAGCTAAAAAATCAAGAAATACCATTGAGTAAACAAAGAAAGAAAATATATCAGGTAATCAAACATAAAATTATAAATTACAAACATTAAAAACAATTGATGGAATAATCAAATATTTATTATTAAATTATTTTTTAATAAAACATCATTTAAATTTTCTTAAACTTGTGTTGAGCATACACATATAATTATTGTAAATATAATCATTATTTTTGAACTAGAAAAATAGATAACCAGGACAGAAAAAAATGAAATTATAAAAACTCATTTACAAAATCCATATTGGATACCATAAGATTCAATAATATTGGGTAGAATTAATTTTAGATCCTCAAGAACTCAATGTTTTATATATAGAATGGAAATAAATTGAAACAACTACACCAATGAAGATAAATCTATATACCTTTGATAAAAATGAGAATAATATGTTAGGGGAGGATTTCAACTCTCCCTATACATCATAAATCCAAAAATTAGATGAATCATATACATAAGTTTGGACACCATTGTCATCAGGGGAATGGATAAAGATAGAACAATAGAAGGGCAGAGGAGAGATGACAAAAATGAACCAATGGAGGATAGTAGCATAATAAACTAAGAAAAATAAAATGGAGAACTAAAGGGTAGCATGGTGGAGGAGTTGAAAACATAGGATGTTGTTATTATACAAATATAGAATAATATAGAATTAATGGTAGTAAAATATTAGTTTCATAACTTATAATTACTAAAAAGATAAGTGAAATTTAATTTATAAGAAAATTTAAGGGTTTGGCTACACGTTTTTCCACATCATGAACCAACATTGAAAATACCACAAGACACAAATTAAACCACCGACATGATTATTATGAATTCATAGGGCAATATTTTCACCTATAGATTAAATCCACTATAAATTTATAAAAAATAATATTCTCACAAAATTATTCAAAATTAAGAGGTAAAATAAATAAATAATTTTTTATAATAAATATTCACATTGTGGATGATATAATTCAACCTACCATTCAACTTCATTATCGTGAAATTAGTCATATAGTTTGAATAATAAGAGTTGAATGAATATTCCATAAAATAAGAACTTATATTATCAAATGAGGAGAGATCAATTCAACATGGCTCATTTGACTTATAACACAAAATCCAAAATATGATATGCACTAAGATTACAATCATATTGAAATACAAAATTTTCCAACACATCCTAATTCAATGATGCAAGTAATGTACTTGGCCTGGTATCCACAAGTTCTGGTTCCCCATGACAAGTCTTTACATGACCTCATACATGCCACTCCACACAGAAGAGGCTTCCAACAAATCACATTGCTTTAAAGAGATACATTATGGAGACTATACCTACCTATAAGATAAATTAAATAGCACCAATAAAACAAAAAATATATAGAAACTCGTTTAAAAATACATGGGAATCATATTAAAAAAATTAGTAAGAATCCAAGTAACACATACTATGAATATATAATGGATACACTACATGTCATGAATTCATATAATAAGGACCCAAAATACATCAACTATGAATAACACCGAACATATTATAGAGTCCCAACCCGACCCTTAAATCAATTTTTCAATAAAATCACCACACGCACGATCCAATCATCAGGTCATTGTCCTGAATCAGTACCATAAAAAATGAATCATATACTCAAGTGTCCAACTACCCTAACTGCCAGACTAGTGTTAGAGTACAAAAATGTATGACAATTCCTATTTTTTAGAATTTAATAACTATTATAAAATATATTATATGCATTTGACACATATATAAACCCATAAAAAAGTAAAAATAAAATATAACTCAGACATAAGAAATTATCAAATAACCATTTTGTCCTTTACCTTCACAAGGGTCAAACAACTAGAAGAAATATCTCTAGTCACAACTCTGTCTACGAAAATACACAAGGGGTTACATAATTTTTTTCAAATGTTGGAATTAATTAATGAAACCATTTATCAACATACCTTGTAGCACTGATATTTCAACAAATCCCATTCCATATGATTGAGAAGCATTGAGCCTCATTCCGAAATCCCAATCTAGAAAATACCATGGTGGGTCCTAGAAAATCATTCCAACACAAACCATACAAGGATCATCAATCCCAAATTTTGGAGCATAGTCCCTCAGTATGAAATGATATCATAAACAATACATAAGACTTAACATTGATCTTCATTCCAAATATTCTAGTTCCATACAATCATTAAGGGCATAGATCCTCAGTATGACTCTCTAATCTATGACGTATATTGCTGGGGTTTGGAGCCACATTCCAACTTATTACATGTGTGTACAACCTGAAGACAAATAACCCACATAAAACCAAGCCACATGAACATGATTCATTAACAATTTAACACATTGATCATATTCATGAGCCAAATAATTTAACACATTCCCATTATACCAAAATGTCCCTTATTCAATATTAAATATTGTACAAAAAAATAACATCAATTTAATTTCACAATCCAGGATATCACATAAATAAAATTTATTATTTTACAAAAACTGGAAACCATCCTATAAAACTATGGTATTCCACTTTGTAAAAAAATATATTCCCATTGTATTTAATTTACATTTCCAAAAAATTCCAAACAATCACTATGAATTTTGACATGAAAGGGACCACAACCATATTTCATATAATTATTATAAAATACTAAGGAAAAAAATTATTAAATTAATTTGATGACAACCCATTCTTTTAAAATGTTACCCACTTTCCATGCATCATTTCTCGTCATTTAGAACTAGGAACGTATAACAAAATAATAGACATAATTAATCTCCTTTCAAGATCTGAAAATGTAATACACAACACACACATATAAAAATTTAAATTATTCATTTAAATATTCTCAATAGATAATTTAAAATTCCGACCCATCCATTCCCAAAATTTCCTAGACACAACATTTACCAACTCATTTAAGCTATCTCAATGGATTGACATGCCCCATGAGTATCCCTTGGATTTCCGTAGCATCAATAATGGACCTAAATGGCCCATAATGGGTATCACACCTCAATAATATTCCCAAATTAAATCCCCTATCCAAACAAATTAAAACATTAAATGGTAGAAAATTTTGATAACTAAATACACATGTTAAAAATCAAGGCTATGAGAAATTCATTAGGTTCACCTACTTCA
Organism: Viscum album; assembly: GCA_963277665.1. Lineage (NCBI taxonomy): Eukaryota > Viridiplantae > Streptophyta > Magnoliopsida > Santalales > Viscaceae > Viscum > Viscum album. The sequence continues at coordinate 856,612,488 of OY728152.1, read as the reverse complement.
TGTTCATTGACAACTGCTTGTCCAAAAGAAACCCTTGATTTGATGAAAATGGTCTCAAACATCATTCAAAAGAATACCTTAGAAAATAGGGATTTATGGATTCTAATGTATAGGAAACAATACACATGGACTATTCTTTAAAATGTATGGAAATAGAGTTAAATACATACCCAATGATTCGACTCATACATAACATCACTCCAAAAGCCTAATAATTGAAGGAGAATCTTCCATAGAGAACAAGTAGGATGTTGGCTCATCAATCCAGATAGTGTGTGTCAAATGGGGAGAAATATTTGTGAATAATGAAATAAAATTTTGAGGGAAAAGTTGGAAAATATAAATTTTTTATGTGGTTCATAGTTTGGTCACATAGCTTAACAAACTGTGCACTAATAGTGTGGTTCCCTCTTTAAATGTTTAATCTGAGCCACACAATTTATCCGACCACATGCGTAGTTTGATAAACCATTAGGTGTCCATTAACTCCCTTTTTTCCTACATGGATCTCGAGTTTCATGGTATCCTAGTCCACATCGCGCAATTTCATTAAACATATAGCCCCATTAGGAGGCCTTATAGTTATGGTGTGTGGTATCTAATAATAGTGTGTAAGTGGTGTTCTCTTATCATATTTTCCTATTTCCCCCTTTTCTAATCCTTGAACAACCAGAACACCCTCATGACCAATCTATTCCATAAACACAATATTTATATCCCAGAAATACTTTATCATTAGAATGAGAACTTAAAAACTGTCCACCATAGAATGGATCATCGCCATGCTACATTCCCCAAGTTTCACCAAGACTCCATGAAAAATGGTTGGTCCATGGGGAAAAAGTCAAATTTTACAAATTTCATTGTTCCTTGTCACTACAAACAAGAAACCACGACATTAGGTAAAAATGAACCGTTTCAATAAGGATTTTTTCCATCATATATTCAAAAAACAAACCCGATACTCCTCAATGGACGCATCAACCATAACTCATTATAACTAACAACAACCATATGATAATATCCTAGGTACTAAAATTGAACGTCCATATAGAAAGGTGTAGCAACAATGCACCACAATACCATTTATGATTAAATAGAAACACCTTTAGACTGATCCTCATGAAATGTCATGTCTAAAATACCATAGAGACATATGTCAATGTTTTTAAAAAATTATAATGATAACCCAATAATAAATTTGCATGAAAGAACACATATATTTTTCTAACTCCATTCATTGACATATGTCGGTCTATAAATCTAGGTCAAATGGCCACATTCCCTATCCAAATATCTGACATAAAACCCATCCATAACCGTCATATCAGGGAACCCTACAAGAATAAAACCGATCGAATGGCCATGATCAAACAAAAAACACCATGATAGGGCTCATTCGAGCCCATATAAAACATAACACTAACAATTACATCTTAGGAAAACTCGTCTAATCTATGTTTTTCCCAACTGTAAACTTCTTCTCACCACCCACATCTTCTGGCAGTTGGAAAATCCAACATAGAAGAGGAAAACAAGAACCCCCACTCAAAATTTATTACATACCTGATGAATTTACACACTCACCATTCCCAAACATCCAAAATAACACCATTCAACAACGGCGAGCATCTTTGAAATTTAAACCACCCACATTCGAAACCTCCACTATCCATACTCAACTATTAAAAAATTAGTTCTTCCAAAAAAACACATTTCCACTAACGGAACACACTTGTCTTTCCCAAATTAACCATATATGGATTAAATCCCATCTCATACATTAATTTTTACCCTGAAGATTCATATCAACCTAGCCAACTCACCCATTGATGCCCAACATTCATTAGGAGCATCCCCCACATTACATGCCACAAAACCTTCTAACATATATATTAATACTATAATCTCCACAAACCTATGGAGGAAATTATTGACATCTAGTAAACATCCCCATTATTTCTTTCGAGGATACTCAAACTATTTTTGTGATATATAACCCCCACTAACACATCTCTTATGCAACAATGCCGATTATTCTTAGAACTAGCCAGATCCCGAGCCCCAAACTCTGCCCAACCAACCCTACATGTCCAATGAAGAACTATCCTTTCTCATGGGATAAAAAACTATCCTCATAGGATTATTATTGGAATCATGATGCCACTACCTCCACTACCATGTCTTTACCACACCTCCATAATTTACTTATCTTTCCCCATTTTAGGAGTTTCATTTCCCCCACATCAATCTAGAAATTCCATCCATGTGGATCACTCTTTGATCAAAATATAAAACCCAAGATTTTATGTGACCATATAGAATCACATTGAACAAAAAACATCATTAACATTTAAATGTTTCTGAATATTGAGGATGGAACTCAGATAATTTCCAAAATCCAATGAAACCTAAGTGCATCAACATAAATTGTCGTTGTTTTACTTCCACCCGTGCAATTCCACTCATACCTATCTAGAAGCAAAACCTATAAGAGTACCCATATAAAATAACAGTTTTAGGTTACTAGGTATAATTTAGAGCTCACTATGAAGTTGGGATTGATATAAACTAATTTATGTCATGCTTGGAAATCATTGAAGAACACCACTAAAAACCATACATCACCCATGTCACCTCCCACAATATGTAAAACTCATCATGTATTATGTATTGGAAATAAATACCCACCGATTTCCCATTAACACATATCCACCACTACTCGAGTGGAATAGGCAACCAAAACATAACACCACCTTATGACCCTCATCCAAGAAGCCATGGCCCAAAATTTGCTTTGGAACCACTACCACCACCCCACTTGAGGTCTTCCAGAATGTCCCTTATGATTCCAGAATGATACAAAATATTCAATCACACTGATCAAACCCCAAATTTCCTATATCTTGAGAAGTTTCCGCATGTTGGATTCAAAGAAAATGACTGGAACTTATCGTGAACCACCCACTTACCCATACATAACAACATTGTTCCTTCCTATAATGTTCTCTTATATAGAACTCATCATATACCTCAAGGTCTCATAGTCTCCTACAACCACAAACTGAGCTCAACTCAAGATCACATGATATAATCATCACTATAGATAATCCCAAAAACCACTTACATAAATAACCAATCCTCCTGGTCTATTAACTTCATTGGAATCGATTTTATCTCAATGCTCCCATAAAAACCCATCAATTTGTACAAATATACCAACCACATCGACACCCCACTCCCTAGGTGTTTCTTCTATTAAAAAAGTATCCATCCAAAATTAATAACCCTTATCTTATCTGTCGATATCAAAAAGGATCCTTTCCATCATTAAAAACATAGTCATTTTAGGATTATGAATGATCATTCCATTCAAAACCAACCTTAAATCACCACACAACCACTCATGTGATTCCCATAGAACAGAGGGAAAGAATAAATACGTATTTTATCCAAAATTTCAATAACATCCATCCTTCATCAATTCCACCTCTATAATAAACCACACGTGATTCACATTCCAAGGATCATTAAATGCTAGTACATCCTTGCTGATGGTAACCCTCGACTACAAAAACCACCATCACATAATAATAATCATGTCTCATGAAAAAAATTTGAATTCATATGCATCCCTATAGAAAAACCATAATTAATGGTACTCTCTGTGATACCCTTTTAATGTCCAAAATGTACAACTAGTTCATAAACACACAAATTCACTAGAATAATATTCAACCACTCCATTAAAGAATCCCAAAAATTCAAATTACATTAACAATCTAGGCGAGAGTCACATCCTACAAATTCCCAAGTGTCTCCCTTCTATCCACCCAATTCAAAAAATAAAACTTCTTTCTACACATAGGGATCACTCTATCCCCCATTTGATTACACACTACATCTAGTGAATCCAAGAAAGCATCTTCTCTAGGGTTCACACTAAGGAAACAGACACACATAAAATGCGACTATGATCCAAGCACCCACTCTAGGGTCCAATGATATCTCACCCAGTCAAAACCCTTAAGAGTCGCACACACACATTACTGAAAAACATCTCAGAACACAATTGTCATCGCTCGACCATGGTACAACAAGGAATATCCCTTGAACCACACTTGAAAAACCAAATAACAATCATGACCCATATCCAATGTCTTAATTAGAGAACACTCACTACTCAAACCAACCATACACAATGTTTGAGAAGGGAACTAGTGATACCCAATTATGAATCCCTATATAACTCGTCATTTTTATATTTTCTTTTGTAATAAAGTTATACAATTTAAAACTCAAGGTTTCACAATTTCAACTTTTCAACATTTCAAAACCAAATAAATTAAACTTTCCAAAAAGATTTTTAATACCCAAGATTTAAAAATACCGGCTTTAAAAATTTTAAATTTCAAAAAAATTTCATTTACAAAAATTTTAGTGTTGTTTCTAAAATCAAAAATTAAAGGCAAAAGAAACAGTACCGTTATATATATATATATCCCAAGGAACTATCAACCAAATACAACATCTAGATATCCAAAAATACTATTTTCTCGTCATGATTCTGGAACTCACAAACCCTATAAATTGATTCTTGTATAAAAGAAAAAACCAGATAAATATATACCATCACATCCAAGAGAACCATACATGGTGGAAGTATTAACTAGTGGTAAAAGAAAAAAATATGCATCATTTTATCACCCTATGAAACATAGGATTTCCCATATGGGAGGAGTTGTAAGAATCTAGGAATGAGATCATTATAAATCCCCAACAAGATATAAGTATCTTTTATTAAATTTCCCAGTTAATAAAACATAATACACCACTCTCAAACAACATTGTAATTCCATTCGCCCAATTCCCACTAGATCGTGTTCATAATGCAGAGTCATCACATGACCATAGTCGCGGCACACCATTTTCTGGAGCATGTCGATTAAAAAAATGGGACTATATATGTATTTTGGGGTGACTATAACAATATACCAGAGAAATACTATAGTATAAATTATACCAATAGATATAATGAACAAGTTGAATAATAAATGGGTATTATATTGAAAAAATATATATGAATCCTAGTAACACATTCTATGAAAATATGATGGATAAAATAAAATTCAAGAAGTCATACTCTATGGAACCAAAAGACCAAAATAATGAAAAACCCTGAACATGGTCCTCAGATCAAACCCAATCAAGACATGCCATTCTCTTACCTGTCATCCCATGAACAAAAAAATCACAAGGTCAGTATCTGGAACTTGTATCTTAAAAATAAGTATCATATAATCGAGTTACCAAGTTCCATGGATTCTTAAGAATGGTGTGATTACAAATTAGTAATCCACAACCAATAGTTTCTAAATCAAAAACTAGTATATATATTATTGAATGTTGGTGACATATTGATCATTTATGAAAGAAGGTCCAAAATAATATAACACATTCTTAATAAATTATAAAATAAATATTTTATCCAATAAGTTCCCTAGGTCCAACAAACCAATTGAACTAACTATTTGGACAACAGTTTTTATACGAATTCACAAGGGGTTCCATAATTTTATTCCCAAGGTGTAATTCACCAAACAATATAATTATCAACATAACTAACTGAATTAGTATTTAAATAATTCAATGTATATATTTTAAGAAGAATATAAACTTATTATATCATCCCAAACCATAAAATACCTCAGAATGGCTTATAGAATCAGTTCGGTGCAACTAAAACAAAGAACCTTCGACTATAAGTTGGGATTATAGAGCCATAGTATAAAATCCATTATCATGAAATACATTACACATCACATGGAGACCCAGTATATTTATTCATATATAATGCATATGAAAAGGGCATAAATTGTAATCCCAAATCCTTATCCCATGCATTATAGGGGTGTGGTTTAGAGCCTGAGTCTATCCCAAACCGTTATTGTAGATCTTCAGAACCAATACCAAAAAAACATCCAAGTCATTTGAACATGATTTTATAACCATTTAACAACCAAAACTGATTTAACTAATTTATATTATACCACATATCCTTAATTCCATATTAACTATTTGAAAATAATTAACATCGATTTGATTTCACAGTCAATGATAAAACACAAACCGAATATCTCATTTAAAATCGTAATGATTCCACCCATGAAAACACTGGTACTCCCCTTTTAAAACTAAAACATTCCCAAAGGATATCATTTCTATTAAAAAACATATTCAAATCATAATAAATAATTTTATAAGAATGGAATGACAACCCCATTTTAAATCCTCATTTGAAATATCTAAATAAAATACCCTTTTAAATCACTTGTAGGAAAACCACTCATTTTAAATCATTACCATCATTAAACGAATAATTTAAATTGATTTAAAACCAATACCATATAAAAAATCCCACTCACATCATTGAAACCATGTTCTATATCCAACAATGTAATTCACACCGCACACATATAAACATTTTAGAAATTCCTTTAACCAAACCGATTTTATAATTAACAATTACTACCTATTAATTCCTATATTTTATGTAACTCTATAATTACCAATTCATTTAACTATTCAAAATGGTTTGGCATACCCCGATGGAATACCTAGGTTTTGTCTTACATCATTGGTAGCCCCAAATTGCTCAATGAAGGGTCTCACGCCCCAATATAAAACCCCAAACGTCATCCCTTACAAAAAGAAAATAAAATTAGGAATGGATGGGAATTAGAAAAACTATATACTCATTTAACACACCACGAAAATGAGAAAATGATTTAATACCACATACCACATGTATGTATAGAATCTCTTTCCAAAAGAAACCCTTGATTCATACTAGAATATTATCAAATACCTTGGTAAATAAATCCATAGAAAACTGTATCTATACATTGGAAGGAGATAAAACCACATACCGTGTCTATTATAGGAAATGGAATGAAATATAGTCAATGAAATATATTAATATTCATTTTTACACTATGTTCCACTCAAAACACCAAATAATCGAAGGATATTCACCCATGGATGAGGAGGGATTACTGATTCATCACCCATGATGGAGGGGGTTGAATGGGGTGAGAATTGGGGAATAATGAAATAATATTGGTAGGGGATATATTAAATATACACTTTTTAATTGGTGTATGGTTTAAAAACATGGTTTTCCAAATCATTTACTAATTGTATGGTTCCCACTATCTAATAAGAATCTAATCTGTATGGTTTATCCTACCTCCTGAACAATTTGACAAACCATGTGGTGTTCATGATCTTTATTAATTCCACATTAGAGCTCTAGTCACCCAACCTCTTGGTCCACCTCATATGGTTTCCTCAACCTCACAACCCCTTTAGAACATCACATTGTTATGGAAGACAATTTCTATTAAAAGTGCTCCAACAATTCTATCAACATTGATTGGTCAATGTCCCCATTTTATGTGCCCCAAACCCTTATAACACCCTTGATAATTGTCTTAATCACATGATAAATCCCATTAACAAAAATTTTAATCTAGGATGTTCTTTATATCAGCACCAATATCATAAAAAAACCCATCACAGAGATAAAATATATTCTACCTTAATTGTAAAATGACTTCTTTGTCTCCTAAATTACTCTCTTACTCTTGATTACATCAATAAATCCAGTAATAAATTCTATAATCTAAACAAATCATTGAATAAATGAATATTTCTGTTTCTAATTGATTATTTATATAAGTAATTAAAAAACATATCAATTCTTGTGAAATGTATTTTAAATTAATACATTAAATATGAATCCATAGAAAAAAATATAGTATACAAGAATAGATAGATTGATTACATAAGGTTTATAGTTCATATTGATTTCATCAAACCATAGTATATAATGAGGAAGGGTTGAAACTACATAATAGATGTCTAGTATTGGTTCTTCAACTTTTAGAAAATGAGATGGTTTATTATAAATCATAATGTTTACAATTTTCTGTAGAACATTACAGTTCTCACCGCCATTTGAAAATCATCTTATGATAGTTAAATAGATTAAAAAATACCAATATAGACTTAAAATAATTCTAATGAAAACATATCCTTTAAAACAAATTGACCACATGGGATGTGAACTTTAACTCGAATGGAATACTCCACACTGGGGGTGAAATCATTTCTCCCAAAATATTAAATGGTGTTGGAATTACATAAATTGGAAATTGAACCAATTGATATGTCAATTAACCTTTATGAATTCAATTAAAAGTTATACCTTTATAATGTAAAAAATAATTAATGAATATAAAATAATATAGTACTGAAAATAAATTTGAAATAAAAAAATATATTTTATTATTGGATTTTTGTAAACTTCTTTGTAAATTTCTCTTCCATTCGAGTATTAAACCATCATTGAAAATTAAATGTATATAAAATATGAATTAGTATTAGATTTTGATATCAAAGACGGTGTTTTTGTAGAATCTAGACAAGAGAGATCAAAATTAAATATTTTTTCATTTAAAAATATAAGAGGTGTCATTTTATTATTTGAGTAGTGAGAAAAAATGAGATTATTTTATAACTAAATTGTCATTGATCTATTTAGATTTTTATTTCAATTTTAAATAATAGAAAGTTCAATGTGACAATAATGCACTGTTAAAATGAAATTTATATTTGTAAGAGATCCGACTAAAATAACTTCACGGTCATTGATTTTGATGACTAATTCCATTTTGGAAGTTACGATTATAAGAAACATTTCGAAATTAAGATCTAGAAAAATACCCCTTACAAATATAAGACATTAATTGGGTCATTAGTGATTTTTTGATGGATGACAGAAAAAAAATAAAAAATAATCATTAATTCATTAATTTCCTAATCACCTTTTTATAGGATAATAAATTTTATCTCTTACTTTACCGTCAGATCCACAGAAATTTACTACTAAATTAAAATTGGATTGGATTTTTTCTAAGAAATACCTATATGTATATAAGTGTAACCACTCATAAATTAATATGTCGAATTTTACTTCTAAATATAATTTCTTTAATTTTTTCTAATATTATATTAAATAAAACATGTCAATTACATAATAAAAATAAAAAATAGTATTTAACCAACAATGAAAATTCTTTATACTGAATAAATATTCACAATAAAACTAAAATTGTTTTAATTGTAAAATAACATAAAATAAATTACATAAAATTAATTGTAATTTAGATATTATCATCAAATCCAAAAATTTTAATAGCCATAAACACTACAAAAATGAATATAGTATTATAAAAAATAATTTTAATGTTATAAAATATGTTTAGAATAGTGAGAGAAAACTAATTGAATTAGGAATAGAATATAGGAGAGTAACTTATAAGACATATATGTCTAGTTTAACAATTATAATCATAATTAAATCCCTTGTAATGGTATTATGGATATAAAAAAAGTCACATAACCCTTATAAATTTATGAAGACAATTTAAATAGTCAAAAAAATAAATAATATATAAAATAAATAAAATAATTAATTTTAAAATTTTGAATAAAAATATAAATATTCAATTTAAGAAACATAAATAGAAAATAAATGTACAATATAATAAAGTGTACTATTAAATATTTTGAAAATTAGTAATTTTAAAGTTAATATATAAACATTAGAAAGGACATTGTTTGGAAATTATTTTTGGAAAAAATTTCCCATTTTTGTAATTAGGATAATGAAATTTTCCATGAGTGAATTTGTTGAAAACAAATTATGTGATTATTAAAAATATATTTTTTTCATATATCACATGTGTTATGAAAATATGTTGATGTAATAATGTCCTAGTAAATTTTAAAATGTTTTTACCAACCAAAAATATATTTATTATGTTAAATTATTAATTTAAAACCATTAACCAGAATATATAAATGAAAAAAAATCAATGTCTTCAATGATGATGAATTATATTAAAAAATTATTTCTAATTATCACATCCTCCCTATTATATAAAAAACTATATTTGGTGGTGAAATTATTTCAATGCATAAATTTTGAATTAAAAAATAGATTATATAGTCTAAAATAATACAACATTCATGGTATTCTAATAATATTTAATTCATTATTTTAACCTAAAATACCCCTCCCCTTAAAGTTCAAATATCACTTCTCAACCCCATTAATAGTAAATTCCTCAAAAACTTCTCAATGTCCAAAATATACACATACAGATTTTTCTAATATTATTAGTATTCTTAATGAAATTTTGGTATAATCCTAATCAAACCCATAAAGGTGTTACAATTATTTGTGTAGGAGAAACCTTGAGGAAGAGGAAACCATTTTTTTCTATTATTTTTTCATTTTTAAATTATCTTATTCATGTTCCATATTCAAATTACTTAATCCCTATTTTAATTGATTTGAATTTTAACATTATGTAAATATTAATACATTATTAGTGAGTTGTCATGAATAATTTATAATATTTGTATAATTTGTCTAGCCCTTTTTGAGTCAACCTATTTATTTTTTGTTCTCTATCCTATAAGGATGTTTTCAATTCAAAAATTACATCTAACATTATTTCTTGTTAGTTTAAATTATGGTAATATATATAAATTCCTTAGAAAAATATATAATTTTTACAAACTATTTATAACATATAATGATATACCTCCTCATATTGAAAAAATATATTTTATGTTCATCCTACCTTCCGAAATTGACTATGTCTATTCATAAAACATAACAAAATTTACTACAAGACAAGTTATTTTTGTAAAATATTATAGTATTAATTTTTTTATTTTTATGCTTCAGGTTGAAATTATACTATTGGTAAAACAACAATGAATCGACATCATCAATTAGAAATGGTAATAGGATAATCCAAATAGTTGTAAGATCAGGCCATTTTATATTCAATTTAATGTTACTTACTAAATATAAATAAATATAAATAATCAATAAAACGTGAATTAATAAAAAATACGTCAATATTAATTTTTTTAAAAATTAATTTATGGCAATATAACAAGTGTAAACAGGATGAAAAAATGACCTAATACAAGGGGACTCAAGAACATGAAAATCTTATTTTACATTTCTATTATATTTCATTTACTTTTACACAATTTTTAACTCTAAACAATCATAAAATATCATTTAAATGTTTTTTATTTATCATTATCCTTCATTATACTTTGGATATGCATGTTTTATTTCATTACCTTGAATTCATTGAAAAATATCAGGAAAATTTATAGAGACAATGGTTTTGAATTATATTATTGATTCTTCTTGTATTATTTACTCATTTACTATGGAAATAATATTTCCAATTTAATGAAACACTTTAATGTATAAAAATTTTATCCTATTAAACATTTTAATATTAAATATCTTCATTCACCCACATATACCTTATAAAATCATTATAAAATTGTTTATTTTCACATTGTTTAATTTCTGGATAATGTTTTCATGTTTTTCATTTTTATATTTAATACATTAATATGTTCATATTATGATTTGATGGGTGGGATATGAACTCTACATCCCTTGATGCATTACATAATTTGTTCTATCTATTAAAATTTCAATCCAATTATTTCATATAGTGATTTTTTTATATAATTTTATGCAAATAAGTATTGATTTTGGCTCTATCCATAGTATTGTGATGTGTTGTAATTAAACCTTCACTTATGAGTGGGATTTAACATTGTAATTAATATTCCACATACCATGTCTCTTTCAAATAATTTCAATATTCCTATGATAAAATTATTTTTATTATGTCATTATGATGATTATCAGGCCAACCGATATACTAATATTGAATCATGTATTAGACTAATTTGTATTATTACTCTCATTAATAGGTCGTTAGATCAACCATTCGTTTATGAATTTTTATGGTGATTTCATGTATTATGAATAAATTGAATTCCTAAATGTGTAATATTAAAATGTATCAAAATAAATTTTAAAATAATATTTTCTATATATAATATGACCCTAAATTCTCCATGAAAATAAAGAAATAATTTTGTAGAGTTGTATTATAATGTACGATTATCCAAAAAAATGATTCAATAATCAAATATGCAAGGTATGATTCAGAATATTCATCACAGAAATGAGTCATTAATTTTTTAATTAGGATTTCAAAAGAAACAAAACAATATCTAATTTAAATGATGATTATTGCAGAAAACTAGAATGAAACACTAATTATTTCACAAAACTAGAATGAAACACTTTTTTGATCAACACCACCATATGGATTCAGGATCCCACATTAAAGTTAGAATGAATCACTTGTTTTGATCAACACTACCATATGGCTTCGTGCTCCCACCAAACCCCCCCCCCCCACACACACACACAAATAGTATGAAAGAGACTTAAATGTAGCAATGAGGGAATAAGTCATATAATAGAAAGGTTATTACCTTGATATCATATAACATGTAATTATAAACATAATATTAATTTCAATTAATAAATTAATGATATAACATAGTCACATAGGATGATACTGGTAGAAACATCACATCATTAAAAATGATATATCGGTAGCCAGAAGACCATGTGCAATGGATGCACACATGAAGGGGATCAATGTAATTGATTTTAAATTGATCAAAAGAATAAAAAATACATATTAGTTTTCTATCCTAGAGTATTTTTATTATTCTCCTCATATCACTGACCACCCACATACGTTTATTATCCCATCATATGGATCTTTATGTTCGAAAGTATCTAGAATAAATGGATTGTATGTGCACTGAAGTTCCCATGCATCGTGTCACTACTATATATATTAGGTTATCAATAGTAAATACGTATAATAATTAAATATTATATATTATTATTTATGTTTTTATAGAAATAAGTAGTCAAAACATATAACACTACTGAGGAAATTTGCAGTAACTAGGATAAAATGAACCCCCACCATTATGGATTTAGCTCAATGATATTATTGAGTAACATATTATTCCCCATGTACACCCAAAGCATAATTGGTACCTTCAAAATCAAGCTATTATCCAATATAATGTTTCATGTAATATTTTATATCATTCCCAAAAAAATCTTTTAATGGCCCAAAAAATGTCTCATTATGGTGTTATACATAAACTCAGTTCCATCAAATTTTTCCACATACATAGAGTCACCAGTCAGGATTGATCATCGAAATTGTGGCACCATCACGGATGCACACCGAAATGGTGGCACCGCTGAAGGTGGCAAAGATAGGGTGGAATCGCGAGTGTGGCACCCGAAGGGTTTCACTATAACAGTCGCACCCTCACTATCGCACACCGAAACAGTGGCACCATGATGATGGCACCATAATTATCTCACCATCATGGTCACACACTGAAATAGTGGCACCCCTTAAGGTGGCAACGTGACAATGGCACCATGAACGTGGCACCGCTTATGCTGTCTCAACAAACGGTGTCCCACCCTTGTTTCTTTTTCCAATTCCAATCCTGCAATATAAGTTTTGACGTAATATTGTTTTAATACCCCTTTAGATTCAATTAAAATCCCATAAATGATATCTAAAATCCCCCAAGATCCGAGAGACACTTGAGTTACCAAAATGTGTGGCATTTTCCTCGGTGTCACACCCTTTTCCTGTAATTTCTAGTTCCACCCCAGTTATGAATTTTCCTCTAATTAAAATAAATCCTTTAACACAAAACTATTATGGCTGCCTCCCTGATGAGAATTATAAAATAACAAAGAATTCCATCATTTGTAATCGTGTAACCATGTGGTGAAACCATGATCTGTCTTTTAAGCCATTTATAATTCTTATTTCATAACTCCAAGATCTCATATTTTAGGGATCTGGATACATTCTTCTTCTTCTTCTTGGATGGTATCATTTTATTTCCTTGATGCATTTAGATTCCCCATTCCCAAGGCTAGTGGTGCGCCTTTGCTGGTGACATTCATGCATAGTCTTGGAATCCCCAGAGTTCCTCCTCAACAATTCATGCATCCTCAGTTCTTGGCACATGGAGAAAAACATCAATCATTGGTCATCCATGTAGGGTTCTTCCTTCGCCTCTCTTTACTCAGTATCATGAGGGGTGGGTATGATGATGTTCATTCAGTGATGGATGCAAGAAATCCTTATAAAATATTAAAAATGTTATTCAAATAATGATAGGGAGTGTTTGATGGTGATGTTTTACTTTTTTTATCAATGCTTATAATTTATAAATTGTATGGGATTATGTCCGCAAAAAATCAGGGATGTTGCTAGTCTTTTCATGTGGTCTTATGAAACTCTTCTTTTTGGTTAATTCTGAAATGATTAAATGTATCTAACATAGAAATTTTTTAATCACATAAATTTAGTTGATTAAATGAATTTTTAGTGAAAAATATTTCTTCTGTGATCAGTCTAGTCAATCAAACGGAAAGATGGAACTAATTTAATAGTGATTTTGAATCGTGAAACTCCATTGATCTATCATGGTAACATGTATTGTTGTCATACTTGTTGATTGTGGGGTGATGTGGATGGGGATGAGATCCACTAATGTTGTGCAATTGTTGTTTTGTGGATCTGATGTCGTGTGGGGATGTATGTTACAGATTTTTTTTGGATCCAGTACTTTGTGGGATATCATGAATCCCTTTTTTTGTAGTGACATTTCAAGATAATCAGGTGTGAATAAATAAATTCACGCTTAGATATTTTTCATTGGCTTGTGGCTATTCATGTTAGTTTCCCCGTACTGGAGATTTTTGTAAATTGAATAACTTGAATATGATAACAAGAATGAATTCAATGGTGAATTGTTTTTTAGGAGTGAGTTGATCCTTGGTTATGGGTGTTGTTCTTTTTTATGAATGAATAGTAACAAGGTTGTTTGTGTATGGGAGGATTTAGGAACCCCTAGGTTGGGATGAGTGATTTTTTACACATATGTGTAATTTAGTTCCTATTTTTCTTATTCTCACCCCAAACATGTTTAGCATATCATGTATAACACCCCCATTTCATGGGGGTGGTGTTTTTACCAAACTTCCTACGAGTGTTTGGTTATTAGCTCCTTTTCTAATCCCTTTCCCGATTATCCCAAGACACTTCAGGAAGGTTGTGATGGCATGGCGTCTATTATAGTCTAGGATTCTTTGGGCAGGGATGTTGTGGTTGTTGGCCCAAGTGTGCACTAGCTGGTTTTTCCCTTGTGTCTTCAGGATGACTCCTAGGTCACTTTAGGCATGGTAGTAGTTATTCAGCCCATGTGTCTTCGTGATGTAACCGAGGTGTCTTCAGGAATGGTAGTAGTTGTTCATCACAACTGTCTTCAATCATGGAGGTAGTTGTGTTGGCCTAGGTGTTTGTGGGTGTGGTTACGTGTGGTTGTTATGGCCCATGTGTTTCCTAGAGGGATGTGTGGTTGTGGTTGCCCAGGTTTGTGGGAGCTGGGTATGATAGTGGGACTATAGTGAGAATGGAAAGAGAGGTATGATTCATATGTTTTCTTCAATTACTAGTGGCAAAGTGGTGAATGGTACAAAAATATAGATGTTTTATTACTATTATTATACATGAATTGCGTTATTTAGGGAATGTTCCTTGGTGAGGATGGGTGGATAGTTTCCTTTCTAGGTGCTTTTTTTATCTCCATTTTCTCACATGGAATTATAATTCATCCACACTTGTGCAAGACTGAATTTGGTTTTTCCTACAAAGTATACCGGTATACTCCCCCTTCATATATAAAACTGATTTCAGGTTTCTATGAGGACTTTGAGGACCATGCAATACTCTTTTATCTCAGACATTGGGATTGTTGACGTCATCTGTTTTATTTTCATTTGGTGCTTTTCTTTTTAGTTTAATGTTTTTATCACTTATTATTGGAACATTTATAAGATAATGGAATGTTTTGGTTTTAAATTTACTTCAACAATTGGTGTTGATGGTATTTAATATCTTATCACCTGATCCTACTAAATACAAAGGGTAATTCCTTCAATTTTATCAGTGATCCTATACCCTTTGTGCTAGTTGCCACTCTGGGGCCAATTGAAGGTGGGTCTCGGGGGTCATTATCCTTCATTCAATATAAGGAATGAAGAGTTTGGCTATCTTCTATCCCTTCCATCATCTTGGTGAAGGGTGGTTGTTACATAATGGTATCAACGCATGGTTTGTTGAGATATAGGATGGATTTTGGAGTTAGGCACAATAAGGATTTCATGGGATGGTATGGAAATAGAGTTAGGGAATTTTGGAAAGTGAAATAGGTCATGGAAGACCAGTAAGGACACGGTATTTTAGGTCCCCTCATGATATGATGAAAGGACTATGAACATACTGAACAACCAAGTGAGGCTACATTAATTTTAGGGTAGAGACCTTAGGATTGTTACATGCATCATAATGACTTTTATTATTGTTTATTAGGTATTTTGGGGATTCTAAATAAATAAAATTTCTATGGGAAAATTACATGCAATCATTTACACTACTCGGGCTTAGGCATTCCTTGTTTACATTGAAGCTATGGGGCTTGAATGGAGACTAAGGGTAGTGTGGGCGAGCAAGGCCCAAGAGGCTGATTTGGATGATCAATAGAGGGATGTTCAAGAGGAAAAGGATGACCAGTGGTAGAGGATACTTCGTGCCTTTCAGTGGCAGACCCTCGGGAGGTACGAGGGCGGCGTCTCGAACATAAGGACGGGGAGCTGGCTCTAAGATTTAGTAATAGCTTTCAGCTTGATTCGTGCTCTAAGAAAGTAATGTGTTCCATTAGATATAATCTAGATGCATGGAGCAGTGCATTTGTGTTGTATTCTATTTCTTGGGACGAAGAGGGAGGATGAGGATTCGTGGACAAACGTTGAGATGGAGTTACGGGGGGAATTCATCTCTTCCATGATGAAGGTAGAGAAGAGGTAGGAGAAACTCTCCCTTACGTAGAGGAGTACGTTAGTCAGGGAGAATGTAATCATGTACAATGATCTCCTACATTTTTATCCAGACCCCATTCCATATTAGGAGTATCTTGCAAGACGTTTAGACGAGGCGCTCTTACCTTCCTCATAAATAGTTATGTCCATCAGCAGTAGGCCTTCTGCGTTAGGGAAATCCTTGTTTCCTCCAGTGGTTAGTAGCCCCACTAGTTCCAGTTGTGATCTCTCAATACTATTCTTTTCTGTGCGGGCCCAAGATAGAGATGCTTCAACATTGGTAGTCATGGGAACCACAAAATCAGTGCTCAGACCACATGTAATACAATGCGTGTGGGCAAGATCAATGCCCACCTCAGCAGCAACAATTTCTAGATAGTCCCATTCCGTAGCAACAGAGATAGCATGCTCCCACTCCTCCAAGAGTAGTCATTGCTGGAGGAGGCCGAACTTGGGGTTCTTCCTAGGGATATCAACTAGGTCATGGTTGAGGTGGCGGGAAATAGCTGTGGGGTAGAGGAGCTAGGCATGGGTAGTTTCATGACGCAGAAGCTGCAGTTCCAGTAGGGTCATAAGTTGTTTGAGGTACGATAAACTCTTTTAGTACTCATGAATATGCCTTGTTTGATTCAAGAGATTTTCACTCCTTGGTTGCACCTAGTCTAGCCCATTCTTTGGGTCTAGACACAAAGAGGCTTTTTGTACCCCTGGTTTTGAGCACACTGTTTGAGATCAGACTATATTTTCTCATGATTTCTGGGGTTTTATACATATGATGGGACCACATCAGTCCAGTGGGGACATTATTTTGATGTAGATGTAGAAATATGATGTCATTTTAGGCATCTAATTGATGTTCTCTGTGTGTTCTGTTGTTGAATTCTTCTGGAGAACGGTTGGGTTATCATATATGGGAAGCTCACTTGTGACTTTTTTTTGGTGAGTGGGGTTTCCATTTGGGCAGCCGGTGAGTGGAGTCTTTTTTTCATTGTTAGCTATGCCGCCAATGGATTCATTGGACTCGTAGATGGTGGAAGATTCATGGATTGTTGGTGAGTTCATGGATTTCTTCCCTGAAGAGGTGGTGACTCTCACACATGATGTGATGTTGAGTTTGGGATTGAATTGAAACCCGGTGTTAATCCAATTTCGATGGATCCCTATCAGATGATAGCTTTTGAGTTATGGGAGTTAAGAGTTCAGATTGACGATCTGATGAAGACTGATTTTCTCTGACCAAGCATGTCACCATGGGGTGCTCCGGTCTTGTTCTTGAAGAGGGTAGATGGTGGTCTCAGGTGGTGAATATACTACCAGATACTTAATCGAGTAATGATCAAGAATCGTTACCCTCATCTAAGGATATATGACCTATTTAATTAGTTGAAGGGGGACGATGCTTCTCTAAATAGACCTTCGGTTAAGATATCCCTATTTGATGTTGAAGGATGGTTACATTTAGAAGAGTGCCTTTAGGTGAAGGTATGTGCACTTTGAGTATGTGGACAAGTCGTTCGGCATTATGAACGCACAAGCCGTGTTCATGGGGCTCATGAACTCCATCTTCTGGGAATATATGGACTAGTTCGTAGTCATGTTTACTCATGACATCATGATCTTGTCATGAATAGGGGAGGACCACACTGAGAATCTAGGGACAGTTTTAGGGGTCCTCCGTCCATACCAACTCTACAGAAAGATGGCCATGTTCATGTTCAAGACATGAGTGTTTCACTTCATTGGACACATGGCGTCCGAACAGGGGATAGAAGGGTACCCATCAATGATCAAGTGGATTATTTACTGGGTAGCACCATAGATGGTGGTAGAGGTTTGTAGTTTCCTGGATTTAATAGGTTAGTACGGGAGATTCGTGACCCACTTTTCTCGAGTTGCAGCACCCTTGAAAGCCTTGACCAAGAAATAACAGGATTTTATATTGATGGAGTAGTGAGAGGCATCCATTAATTACCTGAAGGATAAGTTGGATAGTTCCCTAGTACTATGATTTACAAAAGAAGGAGTGAGGTTTGAGGTGTTCTGTGATGCTTCAGGACAATGATTGGGGTGTTTGCGAATTCTATAGTAGGGGGTTTATATCCTATGGGTGTAGGATGTTATGTCCCCATGAGCGTAACTATTCCACCCAAGATATAGATCTTCCAGTGACCGTGTTTGCACAAATTTTCTGGTGGCATTACCTCATCAGTGAGTGCTTCGTGGTATTCTGGGATCACAAGAGGTTGAGGTATATCATCTCCCCATAGGATCTGAACTAGTGGTAGTAGAGTTGTATAGAGTTTCATCAGGACCATGACTTCGAAATCACTTACACTGAAGGTAGGGGGAATGATGTGGTCCATTCCCGGAGTAGGAAGTTAATAAAGGATTCAGTTCGAGAGTCAAAAACTTCTTGGACGGTGATGGGGTAGTTGGCATACCTACACCTAGACACAAGGGTGGAGGATGGCCATGGTTGACTATTCCATATGAAAGTGAAGTTCCCTCTATTGCAGCAGGTCGAGGAGTCTATGTGGGGGGGACTTAGTGGCTAAAGTGATGCGTGCCCATGTTAGCTAGGGTGATGCTCTGAGAAGGTGGTGGGAAGACGGGAAGAATATGATGTTGTTTCATGGAATGTTGTTCGTCCTAGTGATAATTCATCAGAGATTTCTTGGGGAGTTCTACAACACACCCCTGGGGTTACACCCATGAGTTTCCAAGTTGTACCAAGGCTTGAGGGGTCAGTTTTGGTGGCTCGGGGAAAAGCAGACAAAAGAATAATTTTTTGAAAAGTTCCTCGTATGTCATCATGTGAAGGCTGGACACCACGTCCCTGGAGGACTGTAACAACCTTTATATGTCCCCGAGTGGAAGTTGGATGACATCTTGATGGATTTCATCACAGGACTACCCAGGGTTCAAGGAGGATGCGACGCTACCTCGGTAATGGCATACATGCTGACAAAATCAGCTCACCTCCGGGAAATCAAAGAGTCTAGCATGGTGGATTCCTTGACCCATATGTATGTGGATGATGTGGGGCGGTTTCATAGAGTTATAAGGTCCATAGTTTCCAATAGGGACAACCAGTTTACCACACGTGTCTGAAAAGGATTGAAAAATGATTTTCCCACCCAGTTATGCCTCGTAACTAGTTTCCACCCCCATACTGATGGGATGATAGACCACGCCATCCATATATTGGAGGGTATGCTACGGGCTTGTGTTTTGTACGTTGGATGATCATGGTCATGACATTTTCCTCGGGTAGAGTAGTCCTTCAACTATAGTTTTCACTCTTCAATTGGCATGGCTCCATTTGAAGCCTTTTACGGGTGGCCATGTCGCACACCTGTGTGCTGGACTGAGGTTGGTGAACTAGGTGTTCATGGATAGGAGGCCAGTCAGATCACGATGGAGAAGGTTTTTCTTATATGAGAGAGGATATAGGCAGCTCAAGACAGTAAGAAGTCATTTGTCGTTCATAGGAGGAGACACTTGGAGTTTGAGATCGGGGACAACATGGTCTTGAATGTCTCGCCTCGGCATTGGAAAAAATTGTTTGTTAGGTAGAGTAAGAATTCTCCCAGGTTAGTCGGACACTTAGATGTGTTGCGGCGGTTCGGTGATGTTGCTTATCAGGTGGCACTACCACTTAAATGTCTGAGGATACATGACGTCTTCCATGTGTCTCAGCTTCGCCAGAATCTACAAGATGATTCACACATCCTCGACTTAGGGGAGTTGGATATCAAGGATGATGTGAAATTTGTTGAGAGACCAGTGAGGATCGAGGATCATCGGGATATGGTGCTTTGTGGAAGAACCATTCCCTTGGTTTGTCTATTATGGAGGCATGGTGGGATGGAGGAGAGTACCTAGGAATGGCTGGTACATATGCATGATCAGTTCCCAGAGTTGTTTATAGTTTTGTTCTATTCAATTCTATACTTGTTGGGGATGTTCTGTTTGACCTTGTTAACATTGAAATGGTCTATTTTTTTTGTTCTCTATATGTTTTTGAAGAATCTTGACCGGGGGGAGGGGAGGACCTGATCCCTAATCTAGACACATTAATGTGGATGCAGTTAAACCCGTGCGGGTGAGTCAGTTCCCCCCAAATTGGATGGTATCTTCAAATGGAGGAAGGGACTCCCTAATCAATATGTATGGAAGGTTTTTCCATTACGTGTTCACATTGATACATGAGGGATAGGTGTTCCAAGATATCGAGGAGGTTTACCCTTGATAGGTATATATCGAGGTGGTTGTTCGGACCCCTCCCTTTTCTTAGGGTCTAGTTTTGACTCATGATGGCGAGAATAATTTGAGTAGTATATGATTTAATGGCCTTTAAAATAAATAATTAATGAGTTTTACAAAAACATGATTCCATAAAATGGTTCCACTGACACTGTGGCATCGGTCATTGTCACACACCGAAACTGTGGCACCGCTTACAGTGTTCCACATTGTTGGTGGCACCGTAGTGGTAGCATCATGATAGTCACACACTGAAATGATTGCAACGCATATGGTGGAACCATGAGGGTGGAATTGTGATTGTGGAACTGTAATGTTCGCACACTAAAAAGGTTACACTGTCTTGGTCGAACATCAAAACGGTGGAACTATGATGGCGACACCATGATAGTTTCACCGCTTACGATGTCTCACCAAACGGTGTCCCACCATTGTTTCATTTTACAATTATTCTCCACAACATATATTCTGATGTATAAGTGTTTTAATACCCATTTTTAAGACATTAAAATACCATAAATGATATCTAAAATTCCCCATGATCTGGGAGACCCTTGACTTACCAAAACAATTAGCTTTTTCCTCAGTGTCACACCATATTCCCATACATTCCAGTTCTTCACTTATTACGTGCTTTCCTATAAATAAAAAAAAATCCTTTGATGAGAAACTATTATATATATTTATCTGATGAGAATTATTAAATAAAAATTATTTCAATTGTTTATAACAGTCCAACAATGTATTGAAACCACAATCCACCTTTTATTCCATTCAAAAACTATATGCCGTAACTCTAGGATCTCAACTATTATTGCATGAGATTAATTATTTTTCTTCATGGCTAGTCTCTTTTTATTTCCATGATGAGTTATGAGTCCCCCTTACCATGGATGGTGGTGCGCTTGTGGTAGAGCCTTTCCTGATGATTCTTGGGATCCCTAGAGTTCCTCCCCTTCAAGTCACGCAACCCGCATTATTGTAAAATAGAGAAAAACACCAATTGTTGATCATCCATATAGGGTTCTTCCTTCCTCTTTGTTTACTATGTATCATTAGGGGTGGGTACGATGATGTTCCTTCATGGATTAATGCATCCAATGTTTAACAACAATAAAAATGGTTTTCAAAGTATGATGGGGAATGTTTGATGATGTTGATGTACTATTTGTATCAATAACTATGTGTTTTTAATGGTATGGGATGGTGTCCCTTGAAAATAGTGGTTGTTGGTGGTACTTTATTACGCACTAATGAACCTCTATTTTTTGGTTAATTCTACGATGATTAATTTGTTGTATCATGAAAATTGGTTAATCAGGTAAACTTAGTTTATTAAATGAATTTCCAGTGAAAATGAATCCTCATGTGATCACCCCGGTTAACCAAACAGAACTATGAAACTAAAGGAATGGTGATTTTTAATAAGGAAACTCCCTTACTCTGTCTTGGAAACATCTATGGTTGTTTTTCTTGTCGCAAGTGGGGTGACATAGATTGGGATGACATCACATGTTGTTGTGGTGTTGTTGGATAGTGGATATGAGGCCATTTTGTGTTGTTTTTTGGTTCTTGGTTTGGTTCCAATATGTATAGTGATCTCATGGATACCTTTTTTTGTTCATACATTACCAGAGAACAGGGTGTGAATGTTTGAATTATTTCTTGGATTTTTCCCTTGGTTTATGGTTGTGCCTATTAATTTCTTGGTAGAGAAGAATAATTTAAATGGAATCACTTTAATATGATAAAAGAATATGTACAATGGGGAATTGTTTTCTGGAATTGGGATGTGTCTTTGTTGGGGGGGGTTGTGATTTTCATGAATGAATAGTATCATGGGTGTTTGTGTGTGGGATGATTTTGGTACCCCTAGGTTTGGATGAGTGATTGATTACCTGAATGTGTAATTTATATCTTATGAATCTTATTTTTCACCCCCCCTGAGTTGAACACCTCGAGTGGAATACACCCATTTAATGGGGGTTGGTGTTTTTCTCAATTGTCCTAAATGTGGTTAGTTATTAGCTCCTCTTATTCTCCCATTAAAAATTAGAAAAAGACTGTTTGGTATGGCTATGACGACCTAAGGACCATTATAGCCCATGATTATTTAGTAATTGTAGTTGTGGTGGTTTTCCCAGGTTTGTTCTGGTAGGTTGTTTCCCATGTGTCTTTGGGATGAGGCACATGTGTCTTCAGGTGTGGCAGTAGTTGTTCGAACCTGGTGTCTTCAAGTGTAGTGGTTGTTGTTCTGTCCCAACATTTTGCGAGCGTGGTTACATGTGGTTGTTGATACCCAGTTGTTTTTGGGGAAGATGTGTATTTGTGGTAGCCCAGGTGTGTGCGGGTGGGGTATGGCAGTGGGACTACAATGAGAATGGTAGGAGAGGTCGAATGCATATGATGTCTTCAATAACCAGTAAGAAAGTGGAATGAGGTACCCAAATAGTGATGTGCTATTACTATTACATTACATGAAATTTATTATTTGGGGAGTGTTCCTTGGTGAGATTGGGTGGATATTTTCCTTGTGAGGTGCTTTGGTTATCTCCATTTTCTCACAGGGAATTACAATGCCTCTCCACTTGTGCACGATAGATTTTGGTTTTCCCTACTAAGAATACTTGTATAATCACCCATCGTATATAAAATTGCTTTTAGGTTTCCAGGAGGAAATTGAAGACTGTTCTGGACTCTATTATCTTAGACGTTGGGACCATTGACGTCATTGGTTTTCTATTCATTTGGTACTTCTCGTTGGAGTTTTATATTTTTCTAGAACTTGCTATTTGAAAATTCATATTGGAACAGAATTTTTTGGTTTTACTTTTACTTACAGTTATTGTGTTATTGGTATTTAAAATCATATGTCATGATACTACTAAATAAAAAGGGTTATGCCTTCAATTTTTTGTGTTTTTCTAAACCCATGCAGCTAGTCGCCACTCTTGGGCCTATTTAAGGCAGGTCTTGGGGTTCACTATCCATCAATCAACATGAGGAAGGAAATTTTTAGAAATATATTGTCCCATCCCTCATCTTGGTGAAGGAAGGTTGTGAAAATTTCCATCTCTATCTAAAACGGTTATAATTATTGTATCATACCATGTTCCTAGACAAATCCTTAAAAATTGTTCATTCATTATTTTTCACAATAGACCACAGCCATGAGTACAGTTTTTGATTTCGAATACATGATATAGGCCTCACAATTATGATCATAACCTGACATATAATTTTGAATATTTGGTTATTCATAAAGATTTACTGTATACCTTCATAGTTTTAGAAAATTGTGGTTTCTATTCATTGGTAGTAGTATCAAGGCATGTGAAGTTGATGCAAATGGATGATGGATGGTTTTATTGTAAATAATAACCATAATTTATATTCTGGATAGCCTTGGAGGTTTGTGCATGTTATTTTTAATTTAATAATAATAACATTTGAAATAAGTTATTACTATTTAATAGTTATACTAATTATATGTGGTGTTTAATTATTATTAATTAAAATAATTTTCATTAATGATGGATTATATGTTGGTTCTCTGTATACCGTAGGCATGAATGTTTTTGTTTTTTTAGTTTTCCATTGGAAAAATAAATCATGAATGATATTTAATTATGTTAAAAAATAAAATTTACGATGTGTTTAATTATTTGTTATAATATATTAATATGGTCAAAACTATTTCATATTGTGTTTGATTGATGAATCGTCAGTGGAATTCTGACTCTATCATTGAGATAGTCAATTCAATAGAAGTACCAGATTTTTAATTTGGGCTTGTGATGAAGTTCCACGAATCACCCCATAATAAAATTATTATCATTATTATTATTATTATTATTATTAAATATAATATCAAACATATAAATTTCATATGGTTTATGAATGATGAAATATATAAGGAAACATGATCCTTTTATTTAGTTGGACATTTCAATAAAATTATTGGTTACATAAATCGAAATTATGGCTCTTGGCCATGAAATGTCGTTCGATTGTGATGCTGGGAATTTCATTTTTTACATCAGGAGTCCAATGTGGGAAATTAAATACCATATCCCGAATGATTATCCATGATGAAAATTATGGTTTGAACTGTTCATCCATTAATATATTTTTCTATTACATATCAGTGTAATGAAATTTTATGTTGATGGACCGATAATGAGACTCGTTTGATCATCAGAATTTTTTCCAAACATGTTGGGTACATGGTGAGTAAAAATTCATGCCCAGGAGTACACAAATATATCATGGGACCTAAGAACATCCAGTTACATGTCCATGAGGTGGTGTGGAAGAACATGCTATGTGGACCCCATTAAACATTGTGTACATCTTTATGAATCTTCTTCCTCTCCAATCTACATCACTTTGACATATATTTTATCATGAGTGTAACACCCCGGCCCTGTTTACCTAGATTCGATGCATTATAACATAACATTGGCATGATACAAAGAATCATGTCTCGAATGGCCGATCAGTTTAGTAGCCTTGGAATTATTAGATACATGCATATGTTTTACATTACATCATAAAATAAAGAAAAACAACGTTGTGCCCCCTTGAACACACTCATATCATTGGCCTATCCCTATGGGTTAATTATAATTTACATCTTCACATCCTGGAAAAAATAATACATAGAAAGGGTTGAGCTCAAATTCTCAGTAAAGATAACATTATGGAGGAAAAAATCGTAAATAAGAATAAACATTTCATGAAATGTATAAGACTATAAAAAAAGCCTTTTAAAATTAATCTTCAGTAAAATATGGAAAAGATAAATCAAATAATTCCATTTTCTTATTAAAATGGATATTTTTTTGTCTAATAATCAGATGTAACATCAATAGCTAATTTCATAATGATGGAATGCATAATGTCGGACATTATAACTACATTGTCAATGCGTCATTTGAAGACTACAAAGAAGAATTTGTAAAGGCCTAGTGTCAAGAAACTTGTATTCATCATTAGTCCTATCAATTCATTATGGAGCTACTGTAGGCTCCACCCATCAAATATTATGTCCAATGAATTCCTCATGTGAAAAGGTTGATACATCGCATAAACATTAGTAATAAAACTATAATACAAAATGTTAACATATTATCCATAAACCATGAATGGTATGAAAATAACACATCCACAGTCCAACATATAACAAAACCTTCAATGCAGTATGGATGAATTTTATCATAATAAATAAACTTCAAACTAGTATAAAAATCCAATAAATGATGTTAACATATATGAAATCAAAACAATTTGAGAGAAATATCTCTTTCTATTTTGAAATCATATAAAAGTCATGTAATTATAAAAGAAAACCATTATTTTGAAAATATTTTTATAATCTTGTAATTGAACCATCAAAGGTATTATAACAGTGGAGAGTAACTTCACCCACAATATAAGTTAAAATTCATTCTTACCTTAATTTGTCAAAAAGGTCATAATGTATATTGATTGGAAAATGACGGAATGATTCCTTTCAAAACATTTTAAAATAATTAAAAAAAATTTAAAAATGAAATTAACCCATAGTGTAGTATATAGTTATGTATTTTTGAAATACATTTTTATGAAACCCATATGTGGATGATAAAGTTGTCCCTGTAGACACTTATGTAAAAAAACGTCAAATAATAACGACATTCTGAAATTAACATTTATATTATACTTATCCTTGGTTGAGGGTACATTAAAATCATGTATAGTAATTAAATAATTGTTATTAAATTATACAGTAACTAAATAAATAAATATGATATCATATATGATCTTAAAATCTTGCTTTGTTAATAATATTTTAGTAGTATCATTGTTTCGGGTGTTAACTAATTCATTTTCCTTTATACGTTTTGTTACGTAAGTCATGTTTGTTATGGATAGGATATACTTGATTCAATGCAGAATGATAAAAATTACATAAATATTATTTTAAATATTCAAATGAAAATTATTCTAGAATGGTTATGATGGGGAAGGAATATCATCATTATCATGGAGACGGTAATATGTTTGTACGCACAAACGCTACATCCATTTCATTTTTTTTAAAGAAAAAGAAGAAAAAAATGATACATAGGTATATTAATATTCCAGTATAATATATAATTTTATATTCATTATACATGTTCATTAACACCATCCCTTATACCTTCTATGCAAGGTATGAATGAGTCATATCACTTTAAGGGGGTGGTAGTCTGCATTTCCTCAAATGAATTATCGTATATATATACAACATGAAAATAATAAAAAAGTATCCTATAAAAGAGAATTAAAGATGATTATAGATAAAATAAATATAATAAATATTATATATAATATTAATTCTATCATAATATCCACCATATGTGGTGGTAGTAGAAGATTGAAAAATCATTATTTCATGAGGCAGTAATGCGCCGCCATCAAAAACATTAGGTTTTTACCCATTATATGAAGGAGTGTGTATGTGTAGTTAAAATAAGATTCATAAAAACATCCTATTAAACCCAGGCCACTAGTGTTTTTTTAAAATAAATGAATAAAAACAGTTTTGGGGTTGGAGATGTAAAATAAATGATAACAACTTTAGAGGAGATGTCACCTTTAAATCTTATAACTCCCTTTGGTTTGAACCAAAAGGAATTCATGAAGTGCCTTTTTCTTAAGTTAAGGCCTCTAATATGAAGAGAAGGATTTAGGGAGATTAATTGGTAATAGGTTGTATGAGAAAACGGTCCTGAGAGGTGTGAGAAATGGGTTAGAAGTGAGGTATTTTTATAAGGGGCGGAGGGGCTCTTTAGAAATGTTGGAAATATTATGTTATTATATAATTATTTTCAGATTTAAAGGTCCAAAACTAATTAAAATAAAATATAAGATGACTCATGTTCGAAAAAAATCATCCAATAAGAATTGGATAAGCTATGGATATTTTTTTAATTTTTATAATCTTATTTATGTAAATCATTCTTTAATTAGGTAAAAACTACATCATTATTATGACATAAATAATATTATTTATTTGATGCTTAAAAATTATAAAAAAATACCATGATGTACAAAAACTGATCAGAATTCATATTAATATTTATAGTAGAAATGATAACTTATATAACCCCTTGTAAAAATTATTTTACTAAAAGATATAAGTTTATGACATTTTTTTCCTTTACTTTAAATTAATTAATATAAAGTGTCATTATCACTCTCATGTTGAACCATGGGGACCCAAAATCGACCCATGTATGCCCATGGTCGTCAATGTATCAACCAATAGTAATAGAACACATGTTAGGGTAATTTAATAATATTATTATAATATTTATTTACCCATATTTACTAAATTTACCTTTTAACCATGTAAAATAAAATATTTACTGAAGTAAATGTTCATAATGTATAAAAATAAAAGTTATTTATTTACGAAATTTTGTCATCCTTATTCCAAGTATGGAATAATTTTATCTGAATTCAATACATAGAAGTGGCAGAAATTAATTTTAAAATAATTCATGTTGTCAAAATAAAAACCATGTTTTTAAGAAATAATAACTATCAAAAGATTGACACTTGTTTATGTCCAGTATAATTGTTAAATTAAATCCAATGACATAAATTATATTAAATTATAATTATAAAATTTAATGATACATTAAAAACATTAAATTTATAATTTATCACTATAAATTAATTCGATTTAAAAAGTTGTATTTAATTAAAATTTAGTATTTTCACTATTCATCAAAATAAGTTTGTTATCAGAAATGTATAAAAAATCATCCTAACTAAATTTTTATGTCATGATTTATAGAATAATATAATTTCAGTAAATTTAATATATAAAAGGGTCAAATATTTGTTTTAAAAAAGGATCACCTTTAAAAGGATGTGAAATTGCATTTTTTGAAAAATAATTCATTAAAATTAAAAAATGAATTTGTTATTATATTATTTCTAAGAAACACATAATATGGATTCTAACATTATATGGAGTATATATATTTTCAAATTCAGTTAACACTTTTCATAACTAATTTTTGAACGGCTAGTTTGGTAAGTTGTGGTGCACTCGAGCTCAGTTTTGCGTGTAACGAATGTTGTTTAATTTAATTGAAGAGATAAATTACTATGAACTAATGTGGTGTTATCTCCTCCCATTATTCAGTAAATTGTGTCCTCGCAATATGAAATATTTCATTGAAAATAAAAGGTTAAAAATAGAAAAATACCTTTGTGGAAAACCCACATTTGAAATTTGGTTAATGAAATTTAGTCTTAATAATAAGGAATGAGAAATGAAAAAGTCACCAAAAATTTATGATCTAGTTTAGGATAACATTGTGGTAATTAGAGAGATATAATTAATGCAATAATGTAAATATTTATAGGGAGTGATGGAGGTCCTCAATCACAAACAAGTATAAAATTGTGGGCCTCAAAACCATCAATCTATGATGATTTAAAATATCATTGGTTAAACAAAACATAAGGTATTAAGATAACTCATTTTTAGTTTCAAGATTCCTTCCCTAAAGATTAATAATTATGTTTTTCATAGAATAAGATTAAAATATTCTTTACATGTAGAGTTTCATCCAACAACTAATTCCAACCACATACTCATCATTCACTCTAAAAGACAATAGAATTCAACAATATTCTATTTATCCTAATCATATAGGGTTCCAAAAAAAATTAATTTATAATTCAGTTGTTAGACTATTTAAAAAAACTACATTCCAAAAACTAGGACATCACATAAGTCAGTGGTAGGTGATTACCATTTTCGCCTTCGGTTGTGGGATCAAGTTTCCCGACCATACCGGACGTGATGGGGTATTTCCCGACCTCTGGGTTTTTCATTTTATGACAATACATAAATAATATCAAGAAATAATTTAACCTTAACAATAGTATCCAATATCAAACCTAATCTATAACAACCTTTAGACTGATCCAAAATACTTTTTTCCGAACTCAAAATCCAAAATTTATAAGGAAGGTCACATAATGTACATGTGAATACCATCATCATGGACTCTATTAAAATGTGGAAATAAAATTAATTTCCAAAAAACCATATTGGAATAGGTATGTACTTCCTTATTCTATTTGTAAATCATGGAATACTGGATATTACTCTAATATCCAAAAATTTTGTAATCACCAACAATGATAGAATAAAAAATAATTAATTAGTTCCAATATAGTCAATAATATCTAATATAATTTATCCAAATCAATAATCTCTTATTCCAAAATCAATACCATATTATTAGGGCCATATTAATGTTTATCTTTCCTTTAACCACGTTTTTTTCCCAAAAATGTTACTTTCTATTTAGTCAATTTTTATGGTACCACAAAATCTCAAATCCTTAATTATATAGTATGGCAGTAGAATCCTTATATACTCCATAATTATTATAACCATTACATCATTGATAAAATACCCAAATGACATAATTCATTAATATCAACATCATAAAACTAGTCATTACACTTCATCTATGGTAATTCCACAACATTATTATTATCCAACAATATTATTTGCGGTATACTCTGATGATTGGGAAATTGATTCGGGCAGTGTCCCAACTCCTTATAGACTAAGCATTGTACATTTGAAACCTTTATCTTACCCTTCCAATCACGTACTTGGTGTCCTTTTTCTCCACACTTATATCAAACTCCCATTCCCTTCAAGAATTTACCAAGGAGATTCCTTCCACAATTATCACATATGGAAAAATCCTTCATTCCCT
Organism: Viscum album; assembly: GCA_963277665.1. NCBI lineage: Eukaryota > Viridiplantae > Streptophyta > Magnoliopsida > Santalales > Viscaceae > Viscum > Viscum album. The sequence continues at coordinate 856,581,477 of OY728152.1, read as the reverse complement.
TATAACCTTTATCCATCATTCTCTCTACCATCCCTTTCTTCGATGGCTTCCATTCATAGCCATTGGACTCAATGATTTCATTACATATTTTACTAACACATGATACTACTTCTTCATTTGATGATAATATATGGCAGTCTATTTCCTTTCAAAATGATGGATTAATACCATGAAATATATGATCCTTCTTACTCTTTGGATCATGAATATTGTTGGAGTTCTCATTCCATCTACTAGGTGCCATTTCTAAACAATGGCATACACTAAGTTTGTTTTATGAATCGCAAAGCATAATTCAAACCTTGTGTAATACATAAAATAAATTGAAAAGATTATGCATATAATCTATAATCCAAAAAAATTATTTATTTGAAAAATTATTTACTCCTAAATCCTTCATAATGGCTTTTAAGGAAAATGTGAATTATCCTAAGCATATCCCCTAGGAGATTCATAACCAACAGTGCTGCAAGGCCAGTTGTCATGTACTAAGATATCCCAGGTCAAGCTAAAAACTCCTAGTCAGAGTTTTCACTCCTAGGTACATATGTTCCAGAGCCGCCACTACCAGCTTGTATCCATACAGGGATATATTTCTTGGAAAAATGAGAAACTCCCTACATTGCCAAAATTCTAGGATTTTCTTCTATATAAATACTCAATGTCTATTTTATGGCAATGTTCTATAATCAAAGTTTTTCAAAATCTAGTTTAAATGGATTGTACTAATCTTCCCTTCATTCAATCTATATTTCCCTGACCATAGTTACCCAGAGTCAGTGCATTATTATGAAACATTGGCATGGTACAAGTAATAATGTCATGAAAGGCTTGTCAGTTTAGTAGCCATAGAAGTACTACATACTCACATAATTTTTACATTACAACATAAAATAATGAAAAATAAAATTGTGTACCACTTGAACACACTAAAATATTAGTCCAACTCCTGCATATTAATCATAATTTACTTCCTCGCATCCTTGGAAAAATAAAACACTGAATTGGGTGAGTATAGATGCTTAGTAAGGATAACAATATAGAGGAAAAATTCATAAATTATCATAAACATTTAAGGGAATTTATATGACTAAAACAAAAACCTTTTTAAATTAAACTTCATTATAATATGGAAATGATAAATCAGATAATTCCATTTATATATTCACCTTGATATTATACTAGTTGAAAAATCACATTTAATATCAACAGAAAATTTCATAACGATGAAATTCATAATTCCAGACATCATAACCACAAAGACAAGTCCCTATTCCAAGACTACAAATAAGATTTTGTCAAGGCCTTGTGCCAAGACACTAGTTTATCACATGATACCTACCGATGAATTAAGGATCTATATGGAGCTCTTGTTTTCACTTAGTAAGTCAAATGCATTCCTCATTTGAAATGGTTAAAACATATCATAAGGATTTGTATTAAAACTAGCATACAAAATGTTAAAATATTAACCATAAAACATGAATGGTACAAAAATAAAAAATCCACAGTCAATAATATCACAAAACCATCAATAAAATATTGAATAATTGTATCACAATAAATCTATATAAAATAATTATAAAATCCATAAATGGATGTTTACATGGATTAAATATAAACTATTTGAGAGAAACACCACTTTTTATTTTTAAATCATTTAAAAGTCTAGTAATTATAAAAGAAAACATTAATTTGTAAAATATTCTAATAATATTGTAAGGGATTCTTCAATGTATTATAATAGCCTAGAGTAACCGCACCTACTGTATAAGTTAAAAAACAATATTACCTTAATTTGTCGAAAAGGTCATAAAGTACCTTGTTTGGAAAACAACGGAATGATTCTTTTCAAAAAAAATTAAAAAAAATCATCATGGGTATAAATGACTTTAACCCATATTCTAGTAGATAATATTCTTCTTTTTTTAAACATTTTTAAGAAACATAGATGTGGATATTAAATTGGTCCAAGTATACACTTATGTAAAAACAACCTCAGATAATAAAGAGATTGTGAAAATGACCATTACCTTGTACTTTTTCTTGGTCGAGGGAACGTTAAACTCATGTCTAATAGTTAAATAATTTTTATTAAATGAAACAATAACTAAATACATAAATATGATATCATATATGATCTTCTAATATTTCGTTGCTAATAATATTTTAGTAGTATCATTGTTTCGGGTGTTAAATGATTTGTTTTCCGTAGTAGGTTTTTATAAGTAAGTCTTATTTTTAATGGATATGATGTATTTTTTTAATATTCAGATTGATATAATGTTCCTAAATATATTTTTTAATATTCATCTGAAAATTATTCTTGAATGTTTACGATGGGGAATCAATCTCATCACGCTCATGGAGACGGTAATTTGTATGTACGCACAAATGTTACTTCCATTACATTTTTTTCTTTTAAAAGGATAGAAGACAAAATGATACATAGGTATATTATTATTCCGGTATAATTAAATATTTTATTTTCATTAAATATGTTAATTAAAATCAACTTTTATATGTTCCATGCATGGTAAGAATGAGTCATATCACATTGAGGGGGCGGTAGTCTACATTTCTTGAAATGAAAATATCATATATATAAAACATGTAAATAATATAAAGGTATGATATATGATAGAATTTTAGAAGAATATAGGTAAAAAAAATATCATAAATATCATATATAATTACAATTCCATCATATTTTCAACCATATATAGTGGTAGTAGAAGATTGAAAAATCATCATTTCGTGAGGCAGTAATTTTCCGTCCACACAAAAATTATGTCCTACACCCATTATATAGAGTTGTGTGTATGTTTGGTTTAAATAATTATCATAAAAATGACCTATTATTTTGTGTATACTCGTGTGGATACTAAATAATGCAATAAAGTGAGTTTACTGGGTTGGAGAAAAAAAATAAAAGAAAAGAACATTAGAGGAGATGTTACCTTTAAAACCGGTAACTCCATTTGAATTGAGCCAAAAGGCTTTTCTAAAGTGACTTATGCCTAATGTAAGGCTTATAAGAGGAAGAGAGGGATGTAGAGAGATTAATTAGTTATAGTTTGGATGAGCCAAGGAGCTTTAGAGGTGTGAGAAATGGGTTAGAGGTGAGGCCTTTTTATAAGGTGGAGGAGGGGATCTTTTGGAATGTATGAAAATATTATTTTATTATATAATGATTTTCGGTTTATAATCGACCAAAACAATTTAATGCATAAGTTAAGATGACTCATTTTTGAAATAAAATCATTAATGAGGTAAACATTTCATCATTATTGTGTCATAAATAATATTATTTATTTGATGTATAAAAATTAAAAAAATTACCATGATGTCAAAAATATTTTTTTTAATGTTAATATTTATATTATAGAAGATTACTTATGTAGTATCTGGTAAAACAATTTTACTAAAAGATATATGTTTATGTCATTTTTTTATTTAATTTAAATTAATTAATATAAAGGGTCATTATCACTCTCATGTTGCTCCATGGTTCCCAAAATCGACCCATGGATGCCCGTGGTCGAAAATTTATCAACCAAAAGAAATATTACACTTGTTAAGGTAATTTAATATTATTATAATAATATTTTCTCACCCTTATTTAACAGATTTACTGTTTAACCATGGTAAATAATATATTTACTGATGTAAATATTCATAATGTTTAAAAATAAAAGTTGCCTATTTACAAAATTTGTACATACTTATTCAAAATTTATAATCCATTTTGTAAAATTAAAAACATAGAAGTGGAACAATATAATTTAAAAATATTTTCCGTTGTTAAAACAAAAAGTCTGTTTTATAGAAAAAATCACTATAAAAAGATTGACACCTGTTTAGGTCCAGTTTAAATGTAAAATTAAATATAATGACCTATATTATATTAAATTATAAAAACATAATTCAATTATCCATTAAAAAAACTCGAATGTATAATTTAACACTATTAATTATTTCAATTAAAAATATGTATTTAATTAAAATTTAGTATTTTTCACTATTCATCAAAATATAAATGTTATCAGAAAATTACAAAAAATTTATCGAAGCTAAATTTTCATGTCCCGATTCTAAAGAATAATTAATTTTCACTAAATTTAATATATAAGTGTCAAATATTGGATTTAAAAATGGTTCTGCATTAAAAGGCGGAAAAGTTTGATTTTTTTTTAAAAATGCTTCTTTTATTTGAAAAAATGTATTTGTTTCCATATTACGTCTAATAAATAATAATATAGATTCTAAAATTATATGAATTATATAAAATTAAAAATTCAGTTTATACTACTCATAACATCATTTTGAACAACTAGTTTCGTAAGTCATGGTGCGCTCGAACTCGGTGTTGCATGTAACACATGTTATTGAATTTCTATAAAGAGACAACATACTACGAAATCAAGGGGTGTTTCAATGATAGAATCTTATCATGAAATGTTTCTACATATTACATGATAGTGGAATTCATAACATAATTTTATGTATGAGTTGAGTTTTTATGAGTTTAAAATTTCATTAGTCAACTCATAATGATGGAAGTGATTAAGACGGATCGTTAGATTGTCCCGATAGAGGTGGTTATCCCTTGTAGAACCAGGGCATGGTTCCTCTATCAATAGAGAAAATAATCCCATGTTTCACTATAGAATATGTCCACTATACTTGTTATATAGATAGATATGGTCCTCCCATATCACCCTTGGGTGCGGGTCCTCTATAAATGTTGTGTAGATAGAGACTGTACTCCATTATCACACCAGTGTATGAGCCCCCTATCCGTAGATACGGAACTCTCCTATCACAACCAAGAACAATTTCTACATATTTTTTGTGTAGGTAGATATTTCCCCTGACATACTAGGGTGTGGGTACTCCATCCTTGGAGATGATACTCCCCTAAAGCATTATATCAATGTCCCTCCAAACTTGTTGTGCAGATCGAGATGGTACTCTTCTATCATGACAAGGTACATTTCCTTTATCCCCAAAGATTTTACTCCCCCATAAAATGAGGGTACATGTCTTCCATATGACTTATTTGTATACACACATCATCTGTTTGGAATTGATGATTGACTTTTTTAGAAATCATGGTATTTTTTATTCATAGTTGGGATATGGAGATAGAAATCCCCTTTATTCTTTGGGCTTCCTTTTGAGCTCATATGGGTTGTGAATATGGTTATTATCACATATACTAATGGAAATAACTTAATTGTGATGTTTTATTACCTCTACCATTTATTCTATTACTCCCTCTTTATTTCTCTAGGTATCCTACTTGTAATGTAAATACACAACCCACCGTTGGATTTTCCAACACATGTTGTGTCATATGTTGAAAATGGATAGATCACTGGTGATTTTTGAGGATCATATAGATAATTGGGGGCACTGATCATGTATACTAGTTGGTATTATCCATATAGATATAGAATCTCTCAGATTTACTTTATTCATGTTTTCTTCAGGCTGAAAAATCTTTTCCTGATGGGTATGTGTTATTCCCTTTCTATTTCAAATTAATCTTCCACACTCATTAGTAATAGATATAGGTAATTACATGTATTTTTTCACTATATGTCACTATAATTTATAATTATTACTCTTATCACATTAATATTTATGGTTTGGTGTGTCTATTCATGTATTTTATGAAAACTAATTCTATTTTAATTATTCATTTTCGAAATTGTATTCATCCTCCAACAAATGGAGGCTAGCTTAGGGATGTGTTGTCTTTTTCTTCTGATGACCAGGTGTCCCTAAGTGATTTGGATCCTGATCTATTGGTATCATAGGTGGTTTAACCTTGAGCCAACATTTGTAGTTTTTTACTCATGTGAGGTTTGTTTTGGAATTTGGGTATGTTGTATTAATGTGTCATGAGTGCATTTTTTCGGGCATAAAATACTTTGTTGGAGTGAAGGAAAATGTGTCCACACACCAGGAATCAAACTAACTATTTTTTTACTTTTCATACAATAACAGTGTTTGTAGGTAGAATTGTTTCATTCATCATATATGATTGAGCCCTTTGTAATTCCATCTACATTCACATCCCCTATATGATATTTTAGTGTGCTTTGTCTTGTTAACTTTTAATATGTTTATGTGAAGAAATCATATTATGATTTGAAGAAAATTTCTTCATGGTGGCCAGTTAAAAGAATAGGACCCTATTCTGGGATCCACCAATGGGTGGTTTTCTATAGGTGTGAACCAAGAATTGATACCACCTATTGGCCAGTACCTGGTTCCTTTTATAAATTAGGCATATGATTTCTTATGGGTATTGTAGTTGATAAATATAGGGGTTAGGATGATAGTATGAAATCTATTATCTTGTTACATGGGTTAAAATTATGTAGACCACTGAGGTTCTTTGGATAGATAGAAACATAGGAAATATAGGACTTAATCAAGGTCTTAGTCTCATTATTATGACTTATTCACAATATAAATGATCAGATTGATGTGTTGGTGACAAAAATCTTCAATGAAGAAGATTTTAGCTCTATAATTACAAATAGATTATTAAAATGTGTATAATGCACATCATATCTTTTATTAAATAATGATATCATGGGATTCATGGTGAGACAACCCCCCTTCTGAGGTTGTAGGGGATTAGGTCAAGAAATTATTGTCAATGTCCCACTTGGATAGTACCCCTCATGATGGACATCATTGCTGTGAGATGTCTCTAGAGAGATGATGTGCGTCATTATATCAAAGTTCTTGTGAAGATATTTATTGATTAATATGTGAATGAAATAGGGACACTTCCCCCAAGGAGAAGCATTCTTAAGAAAATAGACAAAAAATTTATAATCTTTCAGTGCTGCCTAAAAATGATAGTATCAAGGTACAACATGTTAGTTTTATTGAAAATAATATTTTAGGTTATTTTTATGATTTATTGTGTAATTGAGAGAATCATTTTTGATGATATCCCAATATAGGTAATCGATATATTCAGAAGGTTGAAGCTTATAGACTAGTGGCATTGAGTCTGGTTCCTGGTATGACATCTGTATCCACAAATCCAATTGAAGTTATAGCATAGAGTTATAAGAGACACTATCTTGTATGTAGATTATTTTAGAGACCTTGAGATACCTATGGGGGCCTCTTTTCGTGTCCCTTATACTGGAGTCTCCAACATAGAGCATCGGTTATAACTCATTTATTCTGACTACATGATGTGATTCTATAAAGAGAAAGCTACAGATAGATTTTAATGAATATTTCCATAGATCCAATGGGACCCTATGATGTTTTACTCAGTATCTACTTTTCGTTTACAATACATTAATAGAATATTACTATTTGTGACGATGAATTTTTTCCATGGTTTTTGGGATGAATTTTTTCTCATTTGATTGAGTGTGATGCTCTATATGAAAGAATGATCACATTCATAGGATGTTATAGGTGCTTCATTAATAGTTATAAAGAATTACCCTTGGAGTAGTGAATGCATTGAAAATTTATATTCTTGGGAGGGAGGAGGACTGTGAGGGAATCCTTATAGAGTTTATGTTGTTTTTGCCACACCATTGAAGGTTTTAATTTTAAAATAACTCACAATGGGTATGACCAAATATCTAAACTAGTATATCATATGACATTATTTAATTGTTAGAGTTGGAGGTTTGTTTAGGGGAGTCATCAAAGTGTTTTCTGTGTATGACCTACTGTGTTTTCTTGGGTTGAAATATATTTTTCACCAAAAAATTAGATGAGAGAATGAGGTTAGGAGTGGATTGGTTTTACCTAGTCTAGGTGACTATCTAGAAGGAGTATACACCCTTGAGAATCAACGACCTCTTCTCCAAATAGATGGTGATGAAATGGATCTCATTGTTTGACCTCGGTATGGGTTATAACTAGATCTTGGTTTGAGAGGTACATGTATCAAAATTGGAGTCGGAGGCCCTATGTGGTTTCATTGAGTAATTTTTGATACCCACTGGTATCTTTAATTCCACAAATGAAGTCAAAATTCTTATGATCTGGATCCATAAAATTTATTGGAATGGTTCATAGTAGTCTTCTACGATATAACCTCTTGTCATCTCCCATATATTTATATTAAGAGAGACAAAGGAGGATTATTATTGATATTCTTGGGGAGTTATATTCATGTGGAAGCTCTCATGACTGTAGTTATAAATACAATGTTCCCCTTCATGGGATATCTTCTAAGAAATAGGAGTGACATTCGACCCCACAAAGGTTGATGTGGTGTGATTTTGAGGGCCACCGATGGCATGAAAATCTTAAACAATTCTCATAAAGTGGTTTTCCACCTATTTTTGTTGGGTTAGGTGAAGGGGTTGTTCACCTCTTTAAAATTGACACTTTTAGGTTTATAATGGTGCATAATACTTCTAAGTCGATGGTTTTTATTCCTTTTATTATTTGATATGTTAGGGAGGTATGAATTTGTGATACTGATTAGAAGATCATGTATGATATGATATTTATTATATACATTCTCGATGAATTCCCTGAATGCAGTGAACATAAAATCATTGATCATGGATGATCAATGGCACCAGTCATGATACATGAAATAGCACTGGGGATGTTGTTTCCTATAAGTAATAAACACAAGAGAATGATGGTTGTACTGAGATATGATAGATAGGATGACAGGATATCAATATGGATCATAGGCCATTATTTCTACAATTAGGTCGGAATACAGTGGTGGTTTACTGTTTAACATAATATCCATTGTATGTTTTTTTTTCTTTTAATCTACAGATGTCCTAGTTGGGGATGTATGTGCTTGAATAATTGTATGATTATCATCCCGGGTATGCTGGATAGAGTGAGTGGAGTTTTCCTTTCACAAATATTATGGAATGGGAAACCAAAAGAGAGATACCCTTAATGGAAAATGGTTTTCCATGGGTGATTGTTGTTGGTAGAATAGGAAACCATCATGTGAGATAATTGGAGTGGGAGAACAAGTTGGGAGCTTAAAATCCCCACATTTTTCGTAGTTTTAGTGTATAAAAATTATTGAAGAAGGGAATAGTGTATAGAGTCTTTTATTCATAGTAATACAATGAAGTACTTCATGAAATCTTTATGGAGATAATAACATAAACAATGTGTGATTTAGAGGCTCGATGAAAATGGAATTTATTTTTAAAATATATATATATAATCTATTTAATATCACAAACACATTGTTTTTTCTAAATAATGGTATATATATGGAATGATTTCTCGGATCATAAATTTAACACTGTGGTTTAATACATAACATGAGGGTAAACCAAGGTGTTTTGAAATGTTACTTAGTGTGAGATAGTGTGATGAGGTATCCATTGTAAGGTATGTCTTAATTAAAATAATTAATTTTTTTAATATATTTCCTAATGTTAATATTTGATAAATAACCAATTTTGATGGTTTAATAAGTGTTAGATGAATAAAACTTCCTAGATCTATGTTGATCAGGAGAGGATTCTTCTTTGGTGGATCGAGATCAGAGAATGAAAAAATCATTGATCGAACATTATGTTAAGGAAAAACAAAGAACATAGATAGATCATTACCATCACCACTGTAGGATGTCATCCCAACCAATGATCTATACATAATAAATTTAGGTGTTAATAATTTTGGTTTCTCCCTTTTTTCTAAAATGTTGGGAATGGATTATTTATCTATTTTGATCAATGATTTAATTATTCCTTCACATGTGGATGTTCATAAACATTACTTGTATATTAATTAACTATTTTTCCCATAATATCACTCATAATTCTGCACCAATCTATCATTTTTCTTGACTACTTCAGCCAACAAAAATTATCACCATTTTTTTATATTTATTTCTCCCTATATTCTTGAAATTATTCATTGTTAATCATTTGACTAATGATTCAATGATATATGGGAGTATCGGTCATTGTGAATTCTTTCCTTTTCATTATGGATCACAGTGATGATTTTGGTTTTGGATTTTGGGAAAGCGATAAAGGAATTCAAATTATAAAGTGAACTAGAATATATATTGGGTATCTGTATCATTCAATCCATATTTATATGATCTCTATGGTGGAATAGAAGCATATGTTTCTAACCTATAGGAGGTGTGTTCTTGTAAATGATGTTTTATATGTATTATTTTCTTTTCAATATGTAATGTAATATGATTTCTAGCCTACCATGATGGGAGGTGGGTGATATTATTATTTTTAATGTTAATAAAATTTCAAATTAATTATTATTTTTTAAAAAATAACAATATGTGGTTCTCGATTATTAAAAATATTAATAATTTTATTGAAAGAAGGAAGAGAAGTTGGGGAGCCCCATGTGGTGTGCATCAATTGTTTCTTTGTGTGTTTTTATTTAGAGGAATATAATGGGATTGGTATTTAATAATGGGAATTATATGAAATATACGATGAGTTAAGGGATGTGGTGTGTGCACTATAGTCATGAATTTGGGGTGTTTAAATACTATCCTTGAGATATTGTTATTTTTATATTAATAATATAAATTAATTTAATAAATTAAGAGGGAAATTCAAGAATAAGTGGGGAGTGGGATCCTGGGGGAAGTGAATTAATGGGTGAACATTATATGTATTGGGAAAGGATAAAATTAAAATTTACAAATAATAATAGTAAAAATATAAAATATTTTTTTAATAAAACCTTAATACTATCGTGGCTTCATTGTATGGAGTCAGATTGACAAACTATCTTTGGAATTATGACTCAGATATTGAGGCATCCATTTCAATTCCAATTATGAATATTTAATTAGGGATCATCATGTATGCCCCCCATGATACAAATGATAATAATATTAATATTATTATTATTATGTAATGCAATATATGATAAATCATTTTTTGTCGATAAAGGAATTAAAAACCGTTCGAGACATTGTGACCATGATATTGTGGAAGATGATTGTAGAACAATATTAGGTATTGAATTCAAACTTGTATCATGGGACCAAAAAATGATGTTCAATCATGGGATGGTGAAATGAATTGTTTACCTAGTAGTCTGATTTAGGAACATAAATTACATATCTCGATTGTTTTTCTATTGGGATAAGAATGATGGATTATATTCAACCATTAGTAGAAAATTTAATCATATTTTAGAGATTATATGTTTGGAATTGAAAGGCCAATTATGAACCTTTTGTGATTATTTTGTTTTTGGTGAGACAGGCGGTGTACTCTGGGAGTACACGGGCACACCTAGTGGTTCTCAGGAACTACCTGATTCCCGACCACATCTATGTACATTTATAAAAAGTGGAACAGGACCACATTCAATGTGGACCACAATACACATCATTTACTTATTTATCATTATTTTACAACATGTAACTCTATCATTTTTTACTTTTAATTTACCCTATGAGAACCCTATCTTGTTTTGTTTCAAATATAAGTCAATAGAAGAATTCATAGTAACTTTTTAGATATGATGAAATATTTTAGAGTGTCAATATTATTTAGGTGACACTCAATGATGGATTTAATCAGGTAGGAACATCAATGAATCTCGAAGGGGTGGTACTCCCCTTTGGCATGAGGGTGTGTGTCCTCTATCCATGGAGACAGCACTTCCCTATCACATTAGGGGTCAATTCCCCTATGAAACAAGGTCATAAATGGCTACCATACTAACCATTTAAATCTCTATATTTTCTAGAACATAATACTTCTATTCAATCGGTCATTGAGTTTCTATTGATGGATCCTTTTTGGGAAACCAAAATTATTATTAACTCAAAAAAATCTACGTCTTCATATTAGTATACTACTCATCATATTTAACGTCACCAAATGTATCAGTTTTTTTACATGTTATTATTTCCACAGTAAATATATATCTATCTGTTACCAGATATTTCGAAAAAAAAACCATATTATAGAATTGATTTTTCTTCTCAAAATCTCCACAAAAATTTTAATGTCATACTTTATTTTTTATAAGAAATTTATTTTTTATTGAGCCTCACTCTTATTTTAATATTACATAAATTTTAAAATATAATTTTTATTGATTAATCAAGGATTATTAAATTTATGTTTTATATTTTTCAAATTAATATTGAATATTATAATGATATTTGTCTCCAACCTTCAACCAGAAATCCTTGTTGATATTAATATTATTCTAATAATAAGGATGACTCGTTAGGTTATCAATATTCAATTTCAATCTAGATTTTTATTATATATAATAGATTAATTTTCATTGGATGATCATTTATTCTTATATAATATTCCTATATCTTTTAAAATTTATAGATCATTATTACAAATTTTTATTGTTCTCTATTTTTGTTATAATCCATATAAATATATTATAATTAAAATCTAGAACATATTCTTTAATCCCTAGTGGTATTTTTATTATCCACATCATAATTGATTGAAATTTCATTAACTTCGTCACTGTAACTAACATCATTCTCTTCGTCTTCAATTCCATAAATTCAATCAATTTCAATAATAATTTTTTCTTTTATTATTTGTATCAATTAATATTTTTTTGATTACAAGTGGAAATTTAAATTTTTTCCACAGTATTTATTGATCATAAATTCATTTATTCATAATTTTCACAATCTTCCCTAACTTCTTATATTAGTATTCTTTCTTATAAATAATAAATATCTCAAAAACACAGTCATTTTTATTGTATATTTCGCATGAACATTCCATTCCCTATTCTGATATTTCTAGTTATAAGATATATTATTTGACCAAACATTACATCCACACATGAATATGAATTGGAAATGATATATTATTCTTCAACAATATATTTATGTGAATTATTAGGTAAATATATTTTCAAGGAAATATCCTTTTCAGAATTTCCATTTTTGATCAAATAATTACATATTATCATACCTTATGATATTAACATGATCTGTAAATAATAAATGTAATAGTACCTATATATTTCTATTACAATGCAAAAAAATTATCATCAAACATATTAGGTAGGATAAATAAGATATTTTCTCTTACAATAGAGTACTTTAACTTCTCTATATAACATCTAATCAAAATAACCACTTCATATAACCTTATAATGAATCCATATATAGTTCCATAATCTTGAATTCCTATGTATTTAAAATTTGTGCCCCAAAATAACTTTTCCCAACTCACATTGGTATTTAATTTCTTTATATTATAATGTTTATCATAGATTCCATTTCCGATTTGGATTCATTTGAATTTTAAAAATCGACTCTATAAAATATAATACAAAATTGAATTTTTAATATGTAAATTATTTTCAAGATTCTTCTTATCTTAAATTTTTGTGGATACTCCATCATCGTATGTGAAAAATACATTGGTTGTATCTTCTAAGAAATAATAACTAATAGATAAAATGTAAAGAAATTTATCACTATATCAATGATAATAATTCACAATAAACATGGGAATCCCATTTACATTCACTAAATTATGCTAATAAATTATATAATAAAAAATAAAACATTAAAAAATACACTAAACCCAAGATAGAATATCACAACTGAAAGAAATTTGGCTTTTGCATAATTGTAAAAGACCAACATGATCATTGAGAATCATTGATATAGGGTGAATCTATGTTTCCATTCTATTATAGTTTTTTGTTTTTAAATATCACTCACCACATATTTTATTGTTATATTTTTTCCTTGTAAAACACATATATCTATACACACTCACTGAAAAGTAGATTAAAATGGTTCATGTAATTATCAAATTTTGTGGAGTGATTTATTATATTGTTGGACTATTTTGATTCATTTTATTCAAACATTTTGGATAAAATAGATGTTTTTATTGTAGGGTATTATAATTATAAGAAGAAGAATACTAAAACATCATCATCAATGTTTTTTTGGCCATCGTCTTGGAAATATTTCACTATTATTCAATCAATCGATTGAATAATGGCATTACACCTCTATTGAACCCACTAGATATCAATTGTAAATACACCAACCAACTAGTAGTGGAGGATGTAGTCATAGACTCTATCTATAGGCACCAAATTGGTAGTGGGAACCATATTGAATTTTAATTAAGTGTGGCCTCAAAATATCCATATGAAGTACCAATAAATTTTCCAGTACATTTGTTTGAACACATATTTGAGTATAATGAACTCAATGGAACTTCTAAGGTGCACTTGGATCTATTCTACCAATACCCTCTTTTCATGATTAATGGATAGATGTTGCGACTCATGTATGTTAATTTTCATCCATTAAACCCAACATTTCCTATTTCTCTTTGGAATAATCACATAGACAAGAATGTATATCTATTTATATGGAATCTAATGTCATCTAGGGGGTATTTATAAATTTTATTAAAGGATTATTGGCCAGATAATTATATTTTTCATATTAATCTTAATAGAATCATGATAAATCATTTGTGGTGGGTTTTCATTGGTAATTAATATCTATTTATAACCCTTTCTAGGATATTTTATGGTACATTTATTATGGAATCCATAAAGATAAGAATTGATATTGTTTTTCAGGGTAATTGCTTTTTTATGCATGATCCAGTAGGTTAATCTATTAAATATACTTTAATACCCTTTAGTTATGTAGTCCTTAACAAATCATGGCCTTTATAAAAACTTATAATCCGTGATTTTCATGAGAGTGATTGAGTGGGTGGTAAAACCAAGATATCTATAATATTAATGTTATTTTATTTTTTATTTTTGACACGCTTTTAGGATATCATATGTATCTATTAATGTTTTAGTATTGCGATACCTTTTATTCAAGATATATTAATTTGGGTGATTATGTGGCCCCTAAGATCCATCTTTGATGCGATTTGTATGTGGGTGGATGTGGAGGACATGATACCCTTACATTGTGTGAAGTGATAATTTATTTATTTACAATTGATTGTGTCTAGATGTATGTATAGTTTCTATTAGGTTTGGTTCATGGTAACAAGATCGTATAACATGATTTGTTAGACACATAAATGGGGAGTATCGCCAAATTTGTTTGATGGTTATGATTTCACCCTCAGAAATGAATTATGGTAAATTTTATTGCCCCATATTACTAAATTTGATTGTAATGTTTGGAAATTTCAACCCAAAAATATAAAAAATCGGTCAACATTTGTGAGTTTTCCTTTACCCAGAGACATTCATCGGGTGGACATGTGGACACCATGACATTATAATAATGGGGGTGGGTAATTTTTCATTAAATTTGAAACATGGATACATTACTGTTGAATGACTTTATCGAGCACAAAATGTGATCCAATGGTTTTATCTAGGAGATAAAAAAATAATCTTTTCATTTCTTCTCTAATGGAATAATAAAAACTATAGAATTTTTTTTGGTAGATTACTTAGTGCATGATTACACATCACATTATTTTTTATTTATTAATTTACATTTTTTAGGTTAAACATGTTTATATATTACTAAATTTATGTTAAGAAATTACTGGGGGTTTCTTAATGGTTTTATACTCACACCATTCCTGGGAATCTTAATGTTCATGTAGACTCCAAGTTCAAGGATCCAACTGAGGGATATGGTGCATCATCGGGTAGAAAATTAGGTGGATCCTGGAGGATAGAGGAAATTATATGATTGAATAAAAAAAATTTCCATATTGTACTAGTTTATTATCTTTTGTATTCTCACAGTAGTTGAACTACCACATTGGGGGAATTTAGTACATCATTTACTACATGAATTCCTTTCGTTGTTGTATAAATGTATTATTTCAGTTTCCAATGTGTAGTTCGGTTGTAATTTATATATGTTTTACTATGTCAAGGATGAGACCCTATTTTTTTAAGGTCATAGTTTCCCCTTTTCGTTATTGGTTTCAAACTAGAATTATACACACACTATACAAGAGCATCTCATCGTGCATGTATATTCCATGCTCTGGAATCTAGCTATGGGAAAGTGTCCCACAACATGTAGCTAATTAGGTGGATCTGAGAGGATAAAATAAATGTGATGATGTAATACATAATATATCCATCATTTCATTAGTTATTTTATTTTACCCTCATACCGTGGTTTACCTATAACATCAGGGGCCTTTACATAATCATTTATAACTTGTATTCTAATTTTTACTACATGAAATTCACGTTTTGGTCTACACTATGTTATTATCTTGTTATTTCTTTATGATTTTCAATGTTTTACATGTAACTCTATTTTTATTTATGGAATAATTTTCCCATGGAGAGACACTATTCCTCACTACTTTTTAGAAACATCTAGTTCATTGGGATTCATACATTAGGACATTTGTCACTAATTCCTCGACCAAGTGATTTTAGGTTATGTTGTTACAAAGTTGTGTAACAAATGTTTCTACTTTATTTTCATCTTGAAGGAGTTTTTTGGAATGGTATAATGGGTTTATGGAGTGATGACATTTGGTTGTGGGGTCACATATGTTACTAGTTAGATAATATGTTACATTATACAAAGTAACCAGTGATGGTATTACTGTTATCAATTTGAAATTTTTGAATATAAACTATTTCTCCTTGAGATATGAACAAGAATTTAGATGTTACATTTAAATGGACTTGGGTGTGTTCAGTCATCATGATTAGATTAATTAGTACATATATATTGCCTATAATTTTTTATAGTTGATATTAGGTAAAAAAATCGTGATAATGAAATAAAATATTTGTTGTGATTTTTGTGGTATTTTTATAAAATATTAATTATATAAACATATCGATGATAAAAAAATTTATTTTAATGTGTTACTATAAAAATTCTGAATGAATTTGAATTATATATTTTGGTAGGAATTATGATTTTTGTGTTATTTTTTCTCCATGAATTCCTTTTGGTGTTTGACATAATTTATTCTATTTATAATGATAAAACCCACATGTAATAAAACATGATGAATGGTTTTCTTTGTATATTGGGTTATAATGTGATTATGAATTGTATAGTTATGATATAATTTTTAATTGGTCATTTTGGAATGGAATTAAAATTTTTATTTGGTATTTAGTATCACATTAAACATGAATTTTCTAAAGTTATTGGTTTTCATAGAATGTATTTAATATTGGAAAAATGTTGGATTTTCTAAATGATTTTAAAAGAAAGGAAATAAGGATTTTAGAATGTTTCTGGATAAATTTATGGTGACAAAATCTATGAAAATAAACATTTGGTTTAAATGGATTCCAATGTCTTAAATGGGGTCAATATGTTTCATAAGTTTTTTATATGTTTTAAATAAATTCTACAATTTAATAGGTTTTTTGAAACAACATTTTATGAAGGGAATAATTGGATATGTTCAATTAAATGATATTTTAATAGGCATGTCTTTCACATTGAAAAATGATATATATTGTAATTTCTATGCAGGAACCTCTTTAATGCCTAATTATTTTATTTCATTATTTGAATTATGGTGAAGTATTGTGTTAGTTTGTTTCTAATTTTCCTAAGTGATAGTTTTGGAATATGTGGTTCTACGAAAATCCACCCCTATGGGTGTGGACTAATTTTTTTTACATGATTGGTTTTTGATGTTTTTTTTATGGTTGTGTGGTTCCCTTTGACTAATTTATATTTAGGTTTTAAAAGTTGGTTCACATGTGAACACTATGTGAAATGTGAATCCCTTAGATGATTTATATTGTAGGGTATAATTATTGGTAGATACCCATGGGTTATATGAGTAGATGTGTGATGTGAACATAGGGAATTGATATTTAGTTATAGGTGTGATATCTGGTCTAGTAGCAATGTAAGAAAAATGGTTGTCTTTGGTATCCATTGGTTCTATGATAGTAAGAGAATAATATTGTTTGTCAAGCCTTGTATGGAATGAGAAGGTTTTGTTCTCCTTTACTATTGGATAAATATAGTGAGAATTATGATACATGTTGTGTAATAATGTTTGATCAATAATGTGATGTCTCGAATTTATTGAAACATGATCAATATTGGGATATGAATTTATATTTTGTAAGGAAATGTCCTAGTAATATATAGGGACACCCATAATAATTCATGGGATATTTCTTGATTTTTGGTGTCTATTATAGAATAGAATTGGATTTTCATTTAGTTATGGAGCTACCATCTATATTGTTCTAAAACATGAACCAACTATTCTATCCAAACAAGGGGATCCTAGGTATGTTCATTAGAATTTTTCAATGGGGTTAATGTGGAAAAATTATCTTGTTGCATCATATTGAAATTCAAATATGGGATTTATAGTGATTGGAGACCATTTTTTATTCCCTGGAAAGATACAGACAAAGAACGATGAAGTGGTATAATAAATTTTGAAATGTGGTGTTCTTAGAGAAGAATTATGGAATTCCTTTGGAATTTAGATTTTATAGGTTTATGGAGCCTTTATTTTTCAAAAGGACAGAATGTGAAATTAATTCCAATGAGGGGTTAACATTGATTATTAATTCAAGTTTAATTAAGAACATTAAGTGTGACTTGTAGTGTCTATGATTAATATTTTGTTTCTAAAATAACATGGGAGAGAATGTTTCCTGATTCTATGTATCTATTCCTTGTGTGTTGTAATGATGAATGTGATGAAAGACCATATTCTTAATTTTTTTCATGGTCTAATTTTAGAAATAATTGGGGGGTATCTATGATGATTTTTTTTGATAAAATCATAGGTGAGGGGTTGAGAATTGTGGGAGAATATTAGTTGTGGTTTTAGGATAGAAATGGAAAGAGAGGGCTCTAGATAAGGGAATAATCATTAATTACTCATTAAATAAAATGTATTTTGTAGAGGTATTAATATATTAAGATGAATCATATTGATGGAAATGTTATAGGATTTTTCTTTAACGACGTATACACATGGGATATGCAGGTTAATTTTTTGAGACTAATATGGTTGTTTAGTTTTGATCTTTTTATAATGTTATTCTTCATTATAATCACTCATCGGTTTGGTCATAAATGAATACAAATGATCTGACTAGCTAATTGAGGGACACTGCACTATTCCCATTGTGTAAAATTGGATTAATACCACATGTTGATTTTTTGGCCAGGTGGTTCATGTCAGATTAGGGTAGTGAAATCATTCTGGCCTTCTACAAATTGTTTGAGATCATCAATTTATTATGTGATAGTGAAATTTTCGAGGAGGTCAGATTTAACATTTGTTATTATATGAAAGGGTGACTTCTTAGTCTTATAGTAGTATGGTATTAGATGATTTTTTAATGGTTCTGGAAGAAATCATTCATTTTGGTTGATTAAAGGTGGAGTATTTGTTATATAATCTATTGAAATGACTCCACAATGTATTTCATGAGGGGTTTCCATTGATACCGTGGAATGAGTATATGACTGATGCATTCTATGAAGTCTGTGTGAGGTAGTCGAGGGATACATAATTTTAATGGTGTTTTAGGTGTGAGATAATATTATCTCATATCATCAAAGAGTTATGAACCATCCAGATTTATGATGTTTGGGGTTGAATATTGAGGTTGGAAATCAATTCATAGTTATGATCTAGGCATAATGGTTTTGAGATATGAGTAATACATAATGTTGGTGTATAAATATAATGAATTTTTTTTCTACTGAGAAGACCTAGGATGTTTGTAGAAAATCCATGTCCAAGATTCAGTTTATTATAAATTCATCTTATTTCCAACAATCATCTAAAACAAAAAATTATTCATAATTTTTTTCAGTTGTGATTGGATTTTCAAGTGAAAGTAGGAGGTCATATGTTTTTGAACCTAAAATGTGGGTATAGGTAGGTGGTATTATACATACATATTTTTGTATTAGGTTCATTAGTAGAAATTAGATAATGTTTGTGGGTATTAGTTATAGTAAATTTACATTTATTTAGTGACATCGAACTTTTGAGTGAGGTTTGTGTCATTAGATGAGCATGATGGTGAGAGAATATATGGATCATAACACGATTAAGAGTATGAATCATGTGAGAAACTATAATAATTTTTCATTTAGGATATTGAAATATAGGAATGTAATAATGTTGATAAACTAGATTGTGGTCATGATATGGAAAATGTGTATATTTTGTCAGTAAAAGATCAATGTTAGATGTAGTTATTTAATTTATAAAATATCCATGTAATATTTTTTATTCAAATAAGTAAAATGATATGATATTGAGTTTCCTAACTGACCTGAGAATGTGGTCATGTGGAAGTATTCCTAAGGGAACTTATTGTTTGATTTTGGATATTTGGGCTTAGAGACAGATTAATTTGAGGAGGATCACCATAGAAAATTATTAAGGATGAAAATTACTAAATGGGGGATCTTTCATTCAAATAAAATGTCACATCTCAAGGATGATAGCATATATGTTGGGATACTTCTATTCTCAAAGGACGTTTAGGTACTATTTATTATAGTTTGGTGTGTCTTTATTGGATTTTTTGAAACATTAGAGAAACATTATAAGTATTGTGGATTGGGTATCATAATTACTAGAAGAAAAGGGATATAATGGTGACATAAAATAATCTATAGGGACACTATCCTGAAATTCATATATCAATGGAAAATTTATGGAATATACAAGGGCCATATACCTCAATAGATTCCAATAGCTTGCTAGTGGGTAGTCACTATCAAGCTGTTGGTAGAGGCAGTATTCACAATTTCTTCATGGAGCAACCGGCCATCCAGTGTTCTCTTCATATAATTTTATTGAAGTATTACCCAATAGTTTCTTAAAAATTCTATATTTTATGTCCAAATATCTAGTTTCAATCTTCATTTTTCAATAACAACACAATGGGACCCTTTAAGGTGTATTTGGATACTTTCGTCTAATCTCCACTACATAAGAAGATTTGATCTATCTATCTACTATTTTATGGAATTTTTGTGTTGTTATATGATACATATACTCTTTCTATATAGTCTAGTCATAGATATATCATTTAATTTCCTGATCAATGTATTCTGTTGTAATATGATTATGATGTCTAAAATTAACTATTGATATGTGGTTAGATCTATAGAATTTCCAAAAATATATTTATTAGATCTAAATATGTTTTCAGAGATGGTTATCTATGGGAAACTCTTATAAAATTCTATCCCTTTTAATATATAACTTCTAAAATTATGATTCATGAATACCTCATGAGATAAATTGGAATTTGATATTGGGAATTCTTTATGCATTCTTGATATGGATGATGTTTCATATCGCTGGGAATTTATATTCTCATGGTAGGATGTTTATGAAATTTGGTGGCCTTTATACAAATTTATATTCATTTATTAATATGTGGTTTCATTTCATCCTCATGTTACCATTCATGATGTGATATAAATAATGGTGTGTATGTGTCCTATTAGACTCTTTCATGATATGATATACAGGTGGGAATGTGTGTTTCTCGTGTGACCCTTAACTGATGTGATAGGCATGTGGGTGTGTCAACACCCCATGAGACCCTTTCATGATTTGATATTCTTGTGGGTTCATGTGAATCTGTTGATGCACCTACATTATATGAAATTATTATCACATTATATAATATGGATTTTTTTGATGCATGCATGGTTTCTATGTTGTTATTTTCAATGTAATATATAGGTCTAACTCGAAGACTTATCCCTTTAGAGGGATTCTACATATATTGTGGTTTAATGTTTTTGATTAAACATTTAGCGATAAAATTAAAAAAATTGAATTTCCCTAGACCTAGTTATTTGGTTGAAATGTGTGAATTTATATTTATGATGAGTTTTATAATGGGTTTATGTATGAGAATTTTTTTCCATAGATCCCTAAATTGTGTTGACATGTGAAAAAAATTAATTTCCAATGATTTAAGGGTTTATTAGTGATTCAATGTTGATATAATATCGTTTATAGAATTTTTCTACCTGATGTGTGAATCACATGGCATGATCTATGTCATCCAACTATTACTTTTGACCTTCCTTATAGAATGGTATCAAAACTTGTAGAGACATGGTTTATGAAGTCTTGGTTAGAACATGATGAATCATAATAGGATTGGTTATTTAACAATTTACATTGTTTTCATTCCATATAATTTAAAATATTTTTATCTTATGTTAAGGATATATTAGTGTTTTCTTTGTTGTTTAAATTCACACCATGCACATGAATATCGAGGTGATTACTAATTTCATGGTTATATAACCATCAATGGGAAAGGTCCCTACATCTTTAATTAAGTAAAGTGGAACTTAGATGATCATCATGATATTTGGATACACAATGAAATGTTATTTTACTTTCATATTTTACATTATTATGTCTTCATAATTTTTCAATCCTTTCACATTGGGGGTCCTTTAGATAAACATGTATGACTTCTATCTTATTTTTTATAATATAAAAAATGATTTGGGTTCAACATGATAGTATATTAGGTGTCTATTTATGTTTGAATATTTTTCTAATGTTTCGCTATTGTAATAATATCCATTATCTCCCCCAAAATCACTCATTCCCTCACTTCTAATTTGAATATTACTGCAAATAGGGAGGTGAAAATGAGTTCATATGGAATTTAAGCACTAAAATTGTGATTCACATTAGGTTATTTTGATTCACATCTCAAAATGATAAGCCTATTCCTTTACATCATCTAGATTTAAACATGATCATATGGACCACAATAATCAACATGAAAACATTATGGCTTGGGGATATTCTTCTACTCAGAAAATGAATCTCCCAATAGTTTTTTTTCCATACCAAAACCATGTTCATCCACCATATTAAAATTACAAGAAATGTAATAAAAATAGAATTCATTCATCAACAGGAATACTATCAAGTTTATTTTTCTACTGAGTTCCTATATAAATTTTATTATTGATCTGTAGTAAGAAAAAATGATAATATTTATACAAAACATTGTATGTATCAACTGTACCATTTACTATATATTCATGGTTAGGTGTGTTCATTAAAATAAATTTAACGATCAAATTATTCTACATCTTCTATATATCTATCATTATACAATATTTTTTCATATAATAATTTATACTAAAATATATTCTTCCCAATATACATGATATTATACATATATCACAATAGTAATAATAGAATTTTTATTAATATTTAGTAAAAATAATTTTCAACTTTTCTTCCATATTATCACTTCTTATGATTTATTAAAAATATTTTTTCGTTTTAATTATGATTTTATGTAATTTGTCATAGGATGACTATGAAATTACAATTGAATTTACATCTTCTTTGTTGAAACAACTGATTTATTTATTGTGATAAGATTAATTATCCTTCTCTTGAATCACAATCACCATTTGGTGTTTTTTGAAAATATAACAAATTTCATGATCATTTCCCAATATGATTCATTTTATTGAAATATTAAATACATAATTTATCCTCTATAAGACATAAATATTAAATAATACAAAATGTTTTTAAATCCTACAAATTCAGTTTTTAAATCATCAAAATTATCATTTTATCTTTTCGGAAGTTATTTATTTGGCACTATAATGTAGTTATTTACTCTTCTAAACACCATTTTGACTCTTCAACAATACATAATAACTAATCCAATGTCAATACAAATATTGTAGCTTCCTTTAATTACCGTTATATAGTGCTAAATTGTTTTGTTAAACCACATGTCACTTCAATGATGTTGTCTAGCATCTCTTATAATGTCTATTTTCAATTTATTGGAAATGGATTGACATATACAATGTCACTATTTTTCTATTATATTGGATTTAATTTTCAATTTGTCACAATGTCTAATATTATAGTGAGTCTTATGAATAATTTTTGACTTATTAATATTATATCATCAAATTCGATTTTTTTGGATACATTATAATTCAACCAATTATAAATCAAACTCTTAAAAATATCAATGGAGCCTCCAAATATTTTTTTTTGTTTTAAATAGTGATTTAATTTGACTTATACATTGAAAAAAAGTCTAGTATAATTGATCATATCTATATCATGTTATTATAAAATTAAGTCTCTAGAAAATATCTATACTCTCGACAAAATTTCTTATAAAGACAATATCCCCAAATACAGAATAACATATAGTAATATTTTTGGATTAATATATTGGATCTTATTAAAATTTTACCAATTATTCCCCAATTACATTCACATTATCTCCCACTATCTCATATGTATATCCTTTCATGGTACACCTAAATCCACTAGTTTCCCTACTAAGAAGTGTAAATTCATTTATTGACCTATCAATGTTCATTACATGTTACTTATTAGAATAATAATTTCCTCTAAACATAATCACATTTTCTTTCATTGTTTTCGTCACTCAAATAAACCCTACTAAAAATCACATGATATTTACTATTAGGATAGTACACCATTTTAATCATTCTTAAATATAATTTTTTTAGAAAGGCTCCAAAAATTAAAGGTCCATGTAGTTGAAATGAGTAATATCATTAATTAGTTTTTTATCACATTTTAAATTATTTATTATAGATATATAATTTTTAGAATTTTATTTCTATATTCATGATCACTAGGATAAGTTGATATGATGGAAGATGGTACCATTGGTTTGTGTAATATAGAAACATGGTAATGATTCTAGTGATACATTGGAGTAAATATTTCAATTTGGTGATCAATGATATAAATTATTTATTAATGAAAAGATATGTTGAATTTAAATTTCTTAATGTCTCTTGGGGGGAAAATTACGTACCCCATGATGTCACTATAAATTATTTATTATGTTATTTATTTTATTCATTTTCAAATATTATGTTCTCTAAAATTAAAATATCTAAAATAAAATTAGAATACATGTTTGGACTACATGGAATGAGGAATCATAAATTATTACCATTATTATCATAAATTCATGTTTTATAGGGTTTTTCATAGTCTCATGGATAAAAACAGTGATTATTCATCCAAGTCATTCATTTTAGTAAAAATTAAAATTTTATTTATTTTAAATCGTTGTTTTATGAAAAAAATTATTTTTGTCTTCCATTTTTTTAGTTTTTTCTAGATAATTCGTCTTTATAGACTCCCTCTATATCTATATATTCATGATTCATTGTTTATAACATAAATTTTTTTCCGTTAGTAATATACCCAGTCCCTCCATTAATCTTCTTAATTAGCAATTTATTTACACTCGTATATCTTATTTAATTCCATGGTGGTATTATGGTCCATTTAAAATTTAAATAAATAAGATATATTTATTTTAGGTCTTTTAATATCATTTTAAATACATTTTAATTACTCTATAATATAATTTAATTCATATCTCATTAGTGGAATCATGTTTCTTGGTAATGTTATAACTCCCATTTCATTAAAAATAACATATGATCACTAATGAATACTAATTTTATTTATAAGTAATATAATGTGTTTCTTTGTTATATTAATTGATTTTATAACATCATTTCATTATTTAAAATTTTTTTTCCATAGATATGTAGGGGGTATTCTGAAAATTATTATTTTTCACCAATAAATGTATTTTGGAGAACTATGTATTTGATAAAAGGTTCACTGGAATTTTATTTTAGTGTAATTTTTTTCTAAGGTAAAATGTTTTTTTTTTTTGGAATTTTAATATAATGGATTAAATAAATTTAAAAAGTAAAATTTTAAAAATAAAAGGCACGTTTGGGTTATGAAATATCGATGTTATTATGTTACAATGTTTTTAATTGGGACCCCTGTTTGGGTAATATAAAAGTGGAATTATATCCTTTTGAACGATAAATTAATAGTGATTGAAATGGTATGTTTACTAGGAGGATGTTTAATAAGGATTCCATAGGTTTTGATTTTCATGGCTACACATCCCCCTCTACATTATAAAGGGGAATGATCCCTATACACATTTTTCTCATGATCGACCACATCAATTTTTTCATTTCTCTAACCCAATCATTACAAGGAATTTATTATCTATCATGGTTTTTATAGAGTTTCTAGATCTATATGATATCTCACTATAGGTAGTGCACTCAAAATTGAAGTTCTCATATCATTTAGAGATAAAAATTCCTCGATTTATTCATTTGAAATTGGGGTCTTCGATATTGGGTAGTGGTTCGACTTCTCCAAAAATGGCACATTATGTTTTCATTTTATTCATAGAATGATTTAATTCATACTAGTTCTAGAGATCTATGTACATGCATTCAAAGAGTACACATTCAAATTATTTCTATTTTTATATAATTTTCACATAGATCATGATTCTATTATGAAAGCACTGTGTGTTAGGATTCTAGAAATTCTACACCCCTTTCAGGGGCTCACAACTATGAATATGATTATAATAATTTTTGGATGTTTTAATGATACTAATGTAGAAATTATTCTATTTTTCTCCTGATTTGACTGTGTATATGCATCAAAATTGATGATTCAAAACCATTGGTGTAGTGGATTTGGATTACAATTGTGGAATAATTCCATTGAAAATAATTTGTATTCTTTGAATAATGGACTGATTATTGAACATCATAAAAAAATATTAGTCAACATTTGGCCTCATTTAATTTGTTTCATAAGTATTGTAATTGTTTTCTTGATTTAATATCAAGATATTCACTTGGTCCAGAAGCTTTCTCTGCCCTCAACATGGATGAATTGAGTTGCAAGGATGAAACATGTGTTTTTCTTAATAAGAATTATTTGTGTCCATCAATATCTAATCTAATAGTAGTTGACATATTATATCAATTGATAAGTGATTTTTATGATCATAATATATTAGTAAAGTGACTTTTTTTTGAAGGGTAATTGAGGGGACATGTGAAACTTATTATCTACAATAAAATATTAATATTACAATGAAATATTGTTATATAGATGCCAATCATATTTAGAATTTGTTCCTCAGATGATATAGTTGCTACTAAGAGATATGGGATAAAATAATGGTATCTGTAAATGATATGGGGGTTGAAGGTAGTGGGTAGGAAAAAACTAAGAATGTCATTTTCATCTATTAATCATAATAATTGTATTGATGGACTGGGAATTTGTGGTTTTTTCAAGATCAAATATATCATGTAATGGAAAAGTGATCTAACATTGAGTGATTCTTCTCTGGGGTAGAGTAAGGGGGATATCAATATGAAAGTCTTATAAGATAGTGATAATTGAGGACTTGGTGGAGATCATCAAAACGTATGTATTATGAACAGAATAAATGATAACATGGATCTAGGGATTTGAATCATCAGAAAGTGGAGAAAATACAAATGGAGTAAGGATTACTCCTATATACCTAAACTAATGGAGGCATGGTAATACAATTTGGGTACAATGTGCAGGATTGTGATCCCTCTACAAATGATGAGGTTAATAATATGATCTTGAACATGATGAGTGTATGTGGATTATAAATAGGTGGTAATTTTGTGGAATAATATGTTGATCTGGTGGGTGACATGATGTATGATCAGTCATGGATACAAGTAGCCTCTATGAATATAGGGGATGAAAGGGATATTCCTCAGAGGATTTGTTGTATGGAGGATGAAAATGAAGATAAACCATTGGATCTTATCATTGTCACATTGTGGGAATCGAGTTAGGAGGTTGTGGAAAAGTCTTCATAAATTATCTTATACTACAAGGATGAAATATTGGAGGGGTACATGATTATTCCTTCTTCTTTTGAGGATGTATATAAGATAGAATATATTACAATACATGTGGAATGAAAAATTATGCATATTGATGGTATCAATAAGAAATAGATTATTTTGAAAAGGGTTTTCAGTGAAGGGAAGATATCCATGGAGGATTTCATCGAATCTTAGGGAAATATGTCTTAGCATTTTGGAGAGATTATCAATGATGAACTAGATTCAATGGTAACTGATCAATTATAGAAATTATATATAGAGGTTTTATTTAATAAATTCAGGGTTTCTTTTAATTTATTTGTAATCTTCAAATGTTTATGATGTTTTTTGGTTGGAACATGAGAGGTTTCCCACATTTTCCAAAAAATGTTATTTCCACATAAAAATATAATTTTTTTGGTATTGATTGTGTCCTAATTAAAAAAAATCAACTGAATTTTTTTTAATTATGTTTGAAATTAATTAATAATTATAAAAAGATAATATATTTCACTATTATCACAATTATTTAGGATTACACACTGTGTCGGGGAGGGATTCCAAGTGAGGACAAGTTTTTCAAAAGATTCAATATTATTAATTTTTCATAATAATTCATGTGGGATTTCTTCATGGGTTATGAATACTATTTTATCTTCTAACACCTAGGGAAATTATACAATAATGTTAGATAAATGGTTATAGATTATATGTATATGTATATATATATATACATATGATTTTCTTAATTCATATATCTTAATGTAATATTATGTGACTTATTTTTACTTCAACAGAATAGTGCACTTATTTTTTATTTTAATTATCTATATTAAAAAAATTAAATGAAATCAATAAGTTAAATATATTTTAAAAAAAATATTTTTTACGGTTTCTTTAACGAATATGATTTTATAAAATCCATTGATGTTTATTATTAGGAAATATTCTCAAATTCATCATACTAACATTGATTTGTATATAGAAATTTCTTCTTGTCGATCATATAATGTAATCCTCCTATATTTTAAGGAACCTTGATGTGTCAACTTTCTATGTCACCCAAGCTAGATCACCAAAAACCCCAAATCTGATATATTATCAACATAGAATAGTGAAAAAAACAAATATTTACATAATTAAAAATTTTGAAATAAATTTATCTTCTATATCAATTAATTAATGTGTTATATTCATACAAAGATTCAGGACAGATGTCTCTATATTTTATATGTGAATACAATATAATAAATAGTTTAAAACCCGTAGACAATCCAAACATGGAATGAGTTAGAAAATCAAGACAAAAATTCTATAATATCATTTATAATAAACCTTAACCGTGTGATATACAACATGTTAATATATAATAGACTGTAATAATGGTAATGAACAATATAGTGAATATATAATACACAAATAAATATAATCATTTCCAAAAATAATATATGAGAATATTATTTTGTCCCAACTGATCCACCAACATCTAAAATTCAATTTTTAAATGAAATAAAAATGAATAGAATTCAACATGAAGGTTATACATCATATAAATGGATCAATACATATAGAATTTATATACCCAAAATATTTTATAAACTGTTTGATCCAAGGTCTAGAATTTTACCACCAATAATCCATACCATTCCATTTATAATATGAAAGTTCAATTAGGTATTTAAAATAAATAACATAAATTGAAATTATTTAAATTTTAATTTCATAAATCAAATAAAATATTCAAAATCCTATTTTATTTACAAAATACAAAAAATTGACAAAAAATAGAAAACATTCCAATTTTATAAAACATAAATCTAAAGTGTAATGGTATTCAAAAAAATATAAATGAAAAATAATCATATATATCATGAAAAATATAATTTATTTAGTAGTACTAATGTATTAAATAAATCAATTATCATTTTATCCATTTATAAAACATTAAATGTTTGTCAAAATATACCAAAAAAAATATAAATGTGAGATAAATAATATAAAAGTAACATATAAATGATTAAAATGAAACATTCATGTGAGGTAAATTATAACTTGGGAAATATTATTATTACCCAAACACAAACATCAATTATTTTAATAAGTAATACCATATGTAAGAAAATATTCATATGACATAAAACATTGTATAACATAAGAAACATCATATCATATACATCAAGGTACAACAACTTATATAGTAATGATATGTTACAAGAAATGCATTAGTGGAACCATCTTTTTGGAATATAGTTCTTTCATTACTAGGTAACTTAGGAATTACTCTCAAATATCCTCATAGTGTGGAACTTCAAATAATTATGGAATAAATTAAAATTTAGGATGCATTCCAAAGTGTCATATCATCTAGTATTTAATTGTCTCTTTATTTTCTTCATAGCTACACACTAGATTCTATGATGTTTTTAAACGGAGGTAAGGAATCAATCTAATAATTATATTAAAAAATAATAATAATTTAATAATAATCCAACATCTCATATATGAACACCTTAAAAAGAAACAATAACATTAATTATGATAATAAATTCACATCACAAATGTTTTTTAAAAATACAATCCCTTTCCAAATGGGAAAATAATACCAATGTTTCATTTAAGAGCTAAAAATATACTTTTCATTAACATAATTTGTCGTTGGTATTATAAGATAAATATTAATGATATATGATAATTTATAAGATAAAATATAATGAAATAGTTAACAAAATCTCATGTAAAATAATATAAAATTGAGAAAATATAATAGAAATAAAATTTAAAAATCGAAAGAGCTAAAAAATCTGAAATACCCTTAAGTAAACAAAGAAATAAAATATATCAGGTAATCAAACATAACATTATAATTTACAAAAATTAAAAACAATTGATGGAATAATCCAATATTTATTATTAAATTATTTTTTGATAAACCATCATTTAAATTTTCTCAAACTTGTGTTGAGCATACACATATAATTCCTGTATATATAATCATTATTTTTGAATTAGAAAATTGGATTTACAGGATAGAAAAAAATGAAATTATAAAAACTCATTTACAAAATACATATTGGATACCATATGTTTCAATAATATAGGGTATACGAATTTTTAGATCCTAAAGAACTCAATGTTTTATATATAAAATGGAAATAAATTGAAACAACCACACCAATGAAGATATATCTATATACCATTGATAAAAATGGGAATAATATGTTAGGGGAGGATTTCAAATCTCCCTATACATCATAAATACAAAAATTAGATGAATCATATACATAAGTTTGGACACCATTGTCATCAGGGGAATGGATGAAGATAAAACAATAGAAGGAGAGAGTTGAGATGAAAAAAATGAAGCAATGGAGGATATTAGCACAATGAACTAAGAAAAATAGAATGGAGAACTAAATGGTACCAAGGTGGAGGAGTTGAAATTTTAGGATGTTGTTATTATACAAATATAGATTAATATATAATTAATGGTAGTAAAAAATTAGTTTTAGAACATAGAATTACCAAAAAGATAAGAAAAATTAAATTTATAAGAAAATTTAAGAGTTCGGCTACACGTTTTTCCACATCATGAACCAACATTGAAAATACCACAAGACACAAATTAAACCACCCACATGATTATTATGAATTCATAGGGTAATATTTTCACCTATACATTAAAACCACTAGAAATTTATAAAAATAATATTCTCACAAAATTATTCAAAATGAAGAGGTAAAATAAATAAATAATTAGTTTATAATAAATAGAGACATTGTGGATGATATAATTAAGCCTACCATTCAACTTCATTCTAGTGATATTTATCATATAGTTTGAATTATAAGAGATGAAATAATATTCCACAAAATAAGAACTTATATTATCAAATGAGGAGAGGTTGATTCAACATGGCTCATTTGACTAATAACAAAAAATCCAAAATATGATATGCACTAAAATTACAATCATATTGAAATACAAAATTTTCAAACACATCCTATTTCAATGATGCAAGTAATGTACCTGGCCTGGTATCCACAAGATCTGGTTCCCCATGACAAGTCTTCACATGACCTCATACATGCCACTCTACACAGAAGAGGCTTCCAACAAATTGCATTTCTTTATAGAGATACTTTATGGAGACTATACCTACCTATGACTGTAATTTAATAGAACCAATGAAACAAAAATATATAGTAACTCGTTTAACAATACATGGGAATCATATTTAAAAAATCAGTAAGAATCCAAGTAAAACATACTATGAAAATATAAGGGATACACTACATGTCATGAATTAATATAATAAGGACCCAAAATACATCAACTATGAATACCACATAACATATTATTGAGTCCCAACCTGGCCCATAAATCCATTTTCAATCACATCACCACTTGCACGATCCAATCATCAGGTCACTGTCCTGAATCTGTACCATAAAAAATGAATCATATACTCGAGTGTCCAACTACCCTAACCTCCAGAGCAGTTTTAGAGTACAAAAATGTATGCCAATGCCAATTTTTTATAATTTAATAACTATTATAAAATATATCAAATGCATTTGAAACATATATAAACCCATAAAAAAGTAAAAATAAAATATAACTCAGACATAAGAAATTATCAAATAACCATTTTTTCCTTTACATTCTCAAGGGTCGAACAACTAGAAGAAATATCTCTAGTCACACCTCTGTCTAAGAAAATGCACAAGGGGTTACATAATTTTTTTCAAATGTCGTAATTAATTAATCAAACCATTTATCAACATACCTTGGAGCACCTGTATTTCAACAAATCCCATTCCATATGATTGATCAGCATTGATCCTCATTCCGAATTCCAAATCTAGAAAATACCATGGTGGGTCCTAGAAAATAATTCCAACCCAACCATACAAGGATCCTCAATCCCAAATTTAGGAGAATAGACCCTCAGTTTGAAATGACATCATAAAAAATACATATGACATACAATGGATCTTCATTCCACATATTCTAGTTCCATACAATCGTTAAGGGCATAGATCCTCAGTATGACTGTAAAGACCCGTAAATTTCAAGGAAATATTTTTCTTAATTTTCTTTTAATTTTTAAGAACGCAGTTTCTGACGGCACCTGATTCCGAGGCCCGGTGTGCCCGGAATCATTTTCCGAAGTTTGGCTCGGGTACGTTCAGTGAACGGACGAGCAGGATTTTCTAACTTTTGAACCGGTTCCCGGAATCGAATTCCGAGGGCACCGATGAAATCACAGCGCTGGTATTCTCTTAGAAACGCCTCTTCCGGAGTTGTGTTTGCTCGGGTGTGGTTTTTAATTTTCGGGCATAAAGTTAAGAAATAAAATAATTTTACGACAACTTTATTTAATTTCAATTAAGCCACTTGGAAGCCACTTGAAGCCACTTAAAGAAGGCTTAAGCTGAGTTGATCTGGATAGGGTGCTATCCAGAAATATCCTACCCCCTTGGTAGGATATTTGTGAGGTGGGGCCCGCACGTGCCCCGCCATTTCTTTCCGCTAAGTAACGCACCCGCGAAAACCCATCATTATGAAAGTCAACAGGCGCGTTTTCTTAAATTCTTAACGCACCATTTATTTGGGTGGTTTATTTCGTGAATTAAATGGGTGGTTTCTTTCATTTAATTAATTCAACGAATTGATGGGTCGTTACTTACCTTTTTCGTTTGTTGGCGTAATAATAAAATAAGACCAACATGTCTTTTTGGAGGATTACTCGTTGGGAGGTTTGTCAGAGTTCTTGAGCCTTCATCCTCCGTTGCGAAGAATGTGAAGAACGCGAAGAACGCGAAGAAATCTGGCCTCCGACGAAGAACGCCGAACCCATGGAAGTCGACGATGCGACGCCGTGTTCCGCGATGCCGACGTTCCCTTCCTGCAACATTCTTCTGCGACGTCTCTCCCTCCGCAACGAGTCTTCGATTAGCTGTTTGAGGTAAGAGACTTCGGGATTCTCTTAAATCTCCCTTGTGTTTTTTTAATAAAACACAGATTTAATTTTATATAATTAAATTAAATCTGTTGTTTCTTGGTCCATTGAGTTCGCCGACTCAACTCCAGATTCCGCGACGACGCGACGCCCTCCCGCGACGACGCGACGATTCCCCCCTTCCGCGACGAAAAAATCCGCGAATAACGTGCGTTCGAAGATGAATACGAGGTAGGGATTTTATTGTTGGAAATGCCCTTATTTCCCATGTTGTTTCCGTTCAAGAATGAAGAACCCGATTCATAAAACAATTTTATTTCATTAAAAATTGTTTTCGGATATGTATTCATGTGTTGAATGTATTTCTCCCGTTGTTTATCTCTAACGCGGAAGGTGCGGGCCAAACGAACATAGCCCGACAACCCTCCGCCGTTCTTCGTTGTTGTGCGGATTTGACGGGCGACGACGTAATGTTCCGCAACTGAATTTTATGGTTCCGCAGTGAAGAACGAGTCCCGGGAGGAGCAGCGGCGCAAACGGGAAGAGAATCGGACCACAGGAGCGACTCCGGTGGCCCGCGAAAGCCGCCGGCGGTGGCACCCGTGGACCGGCGGCCGCGTGTATCCTGCGCACGCGGGACGCCGCTGAAGCCGCGTCCGGCTGTCCAGGGCGACACCCTGCGGTGCCGTGGGGGTGTCACGCGGGGGCGGCGGCTCCACGCTGCGTCACTCGGCTCTCCAGGGCGACACCACGCGGGTGCCGCAGGGGGTGTCACGCGGGGGTGGCGGCTCCCCACCCCTGCGTCGCTCGGCCACTCGGCCAATCCGGGCCGGGCCCTGGCTGGGCCAGACCGGGTCTGACCGGGTAGACCCGGTTCGGCCGACCCAGGGGGGTCGGGCCTGGTCAGCCCGGGCCTGGACCCCCCGTCTTCGGACCGTTTCGGTCAAATGCCCATAACATGAGATACGGGCCTCCGAACGATGCTCTGTCAGTGGAAACGCGATCCTTGGATCGAGACGGTCGTTTCGATATATCTCACTCAATGTTTCGGAATACTTTGAGTTCGGCCGGGTTGGTTCGTACACGAAACCAACCGGGCCCTCGGAGCGGAAATGCTCATATCTTGAGCTACGGATGTCCGATTGACGTGCCGTCAGCTTCATTGAATTCCTCTAAGTGAGACGGATCTTTTGGCATACTCCGCTCGAGGTTTGGATGCAGGTGGAGTACGGTCGGGTTGGCTTTGCCTTAAAAACCAACCGGGCCCCTGGGACGAAAAATCCAATAACTCTCAGACCGGGCGTCTGATTGATGCGCCGTCTGCGACGTTGAGTTCCTGTTGATGATACAGAACTTTTGGATACATCAACATCGGACTCTGTGTCAGTTGATTTATCAGCCTCTAGGCTCGTGGAGCGGACACTGCCGAACAAGCTTGCTGTGTGCGGGAACCCTAGTGCTGGCTGCGACTGCTACTTCGACAGCGACGACCGTGTTGAGATCCTCAGTGGACTGCGGCGACGACCGTGCAGAGATCCTCAGTGGACTGCGACGATGACTGTGCAGAGATCCTCAGTGGACTGCAATGACTACTACACTCAGCGATCCTACGTGGATCAGTGCTACAGGTCCTGTGTGGGCCCGATCCTGTGTGGGTCCGATCCTGTGTGGGTCAACGCTCAACGGTTCTGTGTGAGCCAGCGCCTTCAGGTCCTGTGTGGGCCCGATCCTGTTTGGGTCTTTGCGGGGTTTAGTACCTATCGATCCTTTGTGGGTCCGACGAATTATATGGATCAGTGATCATCTTTATCGTCATCCGAAGAAGTATACCTGTGTGAGCTGAATCATGTTTACTCTCCTTCGTGGATTGTGTTGAGCTATCCTATGTGGATTACTGTTTACTCTCCTTTGTGGATTGTGTTGTGCTATCCTGTGTGGGTATACATTGCTTTCCTATGTGGACTGGGTTGTGCTTGGGCTCGGACATTAGAGACGAACGGGAATTGATGACTTTGGTATATGTATGGGCATATACTTAAGTCGTGTCAGATGTTACATCGTGATTGTATCTTTCCTTTGTGGATTATCCTTTGTGGATTTTAGGAGACCTTCGGGGGTCTCGGGGTCCCTACTGAGTAGCTTATACTCACCCCTGCACGGGCTTTTCCCACACTATGTTGTGTTGGTTGCAGAAGACGGACAGCACTGATCGTGGTGGAGGTGTGCGGAGCAGGACGGTACCTGGAGGTGGACCACTGGGCGGGACGTACTCGGAGCGGTTAGATGGACCCGAGGAGCAGTGGAGGCTATATTTACCCACCCTTCAGGTGGGACTTCCAGAGGACAGCTCGACGCTGCGGCTTTTCCTTTCAATTGTTGTTTTTCCTTTCAGTTGTACTTTACAGTTGGGCGTGTATTTCTGGCCCCTTTTACTTTCAGCACAGGTTGTACAGTTTTTACTTAGTGTTTACTTTTCCGCTTGCTTACTCTGTGGTGCTTGTTTACTTTTCAAAGGAAATGCCTTCCCCTTTTCTTCTGGATTTACGCCTTGGTGCTAGTCGCCAGCCGCTGGCCTATGGAAGGTGGGCTTGGGGTAGTCACGGCATGGGCCCCGAGGACGGGTCGTGACAAATTGATATCAGAGGTGGTCAGTTCTACCGCAGACTCTGATCTTTCTTCTATGTGAAGAAAGAGTGTTTAGTGTATTCGGTGTGGTTATCAGTCTAGGGAGTCCAGTGTTGGTGCGGCGGCCGACGTATCCGTACACCAGGACCCTGACTTCTGATTTCTGACTTAATGCACGAAAACATTGATTGCATGTGTGTTTCAATTTTTCTTTGTGGTTACATGTGTCAGCTCACCAGGTATACTGTTCTGACCGTGGCACACTTGTTTCCTTTTCCGGATTGCCCGATGATGGCAACCAGCTAGGGTTCCGAGAGTAGAGCGCGACGACAGCCCACCGAGCGACGAGGCCTCGGTACAGGGCCTATTGACAGTAGAGGCACCGGCGGTACCTTTACCCACCGAGCCCCCGATGCTTCCAGCGCTGATCGCTGACGATGCATGTCGCCTCGGAGCTCTGCACGAGTTCCAGCGCCAGCGACCACCCAGGTTCCATGGGGAGACGGACCCCCAGGCAGTCGAGGACTGGATGGAGGCGGTCGTCCGAGTTTTCAGGCTAGTGTGGACACCAGCAGACCTCACGGTGATCCTCGTGGCGAGCCTACTGCACGCAGCAGTAGGATGATGGTGGAGCATGATGATCCAGGTACACGATGAGGCCTCCCTCATCTGGACGGATTTCGAGAGCCTCTTCCACTCAGAGTTCGTCCCGGCCACCCTCCGTGCGGTGCGCATTCAGGAGCTTCTTCAGCTGCGGCAGAGCATCTTGACGGTCGCCCAGTACGTGGCGAGGTTCACCGATCTTTCTCGCTACTCGACAGACATGGTACGGGACCCCTTCTTCCGGGCCCGGACCATTGAGAAACGTTTGAGACACGAGATCATGGCATCGCTGATCTCCCTCAGCATCCCGACCCAGGCAGGAGTGCTAGAGAGAGCCCATCTGATCGAGAGCTTTCGGGCTGAGTCCACAACGAGACCTACTGCAGGGCGGCAGGTAGCAGAGTCTTCGGAAGTGGGTAGCCGACGGATGACTCAGGGTTCCAGGAAGACCAGGCCTTCCGGCAGACGACCTCAGGACACTGGCTCAGCAGTGCGGGGCAAACAGCGCGGGGCCAGTCTTCCGAGAGGCAGGCAGTGCTACTCCTACGGCGGGCAGGGCCACATGGCTCGTGACTGCCCGACCCACCATACCGAGGGGCAGCAGACGATGGAGGGGCAACCCAGGCAGAGGCAGAGGGTTGACCGTGGCGGTCCGCAGGGAGGAGGCGGACGAGGCAGAGGAGCTGGCCGAGTAGCGGGTGGTGGGAGACACTTTTAGGCTCTTCCTCCACCACCACCAGGAGGTCCGCCCCGACCACTGGGAGATGGCGGCCAGAGACAGGAACAGCTACAGGTAGTGGGGGCCTACGACCATGGCGCGCCAGAGATGATTCGAGGTACGATATGTGTCTATTCCACCCCTGATGCAGTTCTTATAGACACATTAGTGAGTCACTCTTTCGTAGCCACTGCCCTTGTTCGGAGCTCGGAGATTCCGACAGAGCTGTTGGCTCGATCCTTATGGCTAGAGACCCCTACGGGAGCAGACTCGACGATTAAGCACTGGTTCCGGCAGTGTGAGCTTACTCTAGGAGGCGAGAGCTTCGGCTGGGATCTTCTTGTAGCGGCGTCGATGCCTTACGACGTCATCTTGGGAATGGATTGGCTATCTACAGTCCATGCTCAGATTGACTGTTTTAGGCGCAAGGTGCGATGTGTGCGCACCGATGGGAGTAGGTTCACCTTCACCGGTGAGAAGGGAGCCTTCACAGCACAGGATGGACTCACGCAGAGGAGAGGGAAGCGCATCACTCATCAGTTGGCTAGCCTCATCCTTGGAGCAGTTGACGTGCGGAGTCCTAGTTTTCCTGCAGTGGTGGATAAGTATGCGGACGTCTTCCCCGACGACATCCCAGGACTACCTCCTCGCAGAGAGGTAGACTTTTATATTGATCTATACCCCGGGACAGCCCCAATATCCACTCCAGCATATCGGATGGCCCCCGCTGAGCTTCGAGAGCTACAGGTACAGTTGGAGGACTTGCAGGGCAAGGGGTTCATCCGACCCAGTGTTTCACCCTGGGCTTCGCCGATATTGTTCGCCAAGAAGGCGGACGCGAGATTGCGAATGTGTGTCGACTATCGTCTCCTGAACCAGGTAACAGTGAGGAACAAGTATCCGCTACTGAGGATTGATGACCTCTTCGATCAGCTCAAGGAAGCATGGTGGTTCTCGAAGAAAGACCTCAGGTCAGGCTATCATCAGCTCAGAGTTCGAGATGAGGATGTGCAGAAGACGTCCTTCAGATGTCGGTATGGCCACTATGAGTTCTTGGTTATGCCTTTTGGCGTAACCAACGCTCCAGCAGTGTTCATGAGCCTCATGAACAGGATCTTCCAGCCATACCTCGATCGATTTGTCGTGGTCTTCATCGACGGAATTTTGGTGTACTCGACCACCGAGGAGGAGCACGCCTACAACTTGTGGGTTGTACTAGACACACTCAGAGAGAACCAGATTTATGGAAAGCTCTCGAAGTGCCAGTTCTGGTTATGTGAGGTCCACTTCTTGGGGAACGTCATTTATGAGGCGGGAGTTGTTGTGGATCCCGTGAAGATCGAGGCAGTGCTAGCTTGGGAGCCACCCAGGAGTGTGACGGAGGTGCAGAGATTCTTGGGTCTAGATTGATACTATCGGAGATTTGTGTCAGACTTCTCCAGAGTATCGGCACCACTCTCAGCTTTGTCGAAGAAGGGGAAACCCTTTGTGTGGTCAGACAAGTGTCAGCAGAGCTTTCAGGAGCCGAGACAGAGATTGACCAGCGCACCTATCTTTAGGTTTCATGAGGAGGGAGTTGGATACGTAGTCTACTACGAAGCATCAGGGACCGGACTTGGGTGTGTCCTGATGTAGGAGCGGACCGTGATTGCCTATGGATCATGTCAGTTGTGGCCGCATGAGCAGAACTACTCTACCCATGACCTGGAGTTAGCAGTAGTGGTCTTCGCTCTGAAGACTTGGTGGCACTATCTGATGGGCGAGCGCTTTACAGTCTTTTCTGACCACCAGAGTCTCAGGTACATATTCTCGCAGAAGGACCTGAACCTGAGACTGCGACGATGGCTTGAGTTCCTCCAGGACTATGACTTTGAGATAGTCTATACTCCTGGGAAGGGTAATGTGGTAGCTGATGCCCTCAGCAGGAGGACAGGCATCCAACTACTTGAGGAGGCGACAGAGTAGCTATCCGCTTTGCAGATATCCTTCATGGATAGGGATGGAGCAACCTTCCTTCAGCCTCTCACAGTCACTCCTCCACTACTGCAACGGGTCAGAGAGGCACAACGTGAGGATGCTGACTGTGAGACGCGGCGTGCACAGATATCCTCGGGAAATGAACCTGATGGCTTCTCCTTTGGAGCAGAGCACGACATCCTTTTCAGAGGACGTACCTTGGTACTAGTCTCTTTACGAGAGGAGGTGCTAAGAGAGTTTCACAATTCTCCTTTGGCGGTACATCCTGGAGTGGTGAAGATGTACTAGGATCTCAGATGATAGCACTGGTGGCCGGGCATGAAGAAGGCTGTGGCAGAGTTCGTTTCACAGTGCCTCACCTGCCAGTAGGT
This sequence comes from Viscum album, assembly GCA_963277665.1. Lineage (NCBI taxonomy): Eukaryota > Viridiplantae > Streptophyta > Magnoliopsida > Santalales > Viscaceae > Viscum > Viscum album. The sequence continues at coordinate 856,541,502 of OY728152.1, read as the reverse complement.
GAAGGTATGGCATCAGGTACCAGCAGCCTTGGTACAGCCCTTGGAGGTCCCAGAGTGGAAGTGGGACGGGATATCTATGGACTTCATGACTGGACTTCCACGCACTTCCAGAGGTCACGACTCCATTTGGGTGATTGTTGACCGACTCACCAAGTCAACACACTTCTTGCAGGTCTCACCTCGACGTGGCTTGCGGAGATTTGGCCAAGGCGGCAAGTTGTCTCCACGTTTCATTGGACCATTCTAGGTCCTCAGCAGGGTTGGAGAGGTGGCTTATCACCTGGCTCTACACCTCAGTTGCACCGGGTGCACGACGTCTTCCACGTATCTCATCTGAGGAGATACGTGCACGACCCGACGCACATCATTGACTATGGGGAGCTAGACGTGGATGATGGGGCGACTTTTGCGGTGGTCCCGGTGGAGATAGAGGATCGACAGGAGCGGGTCCTATGTGGGCGATCGATTCCTCTTGTGCGAATCAGATGGTTTCACGAGAACCTCCAGGAGAGCACTTGGGAGCGGGAGGCTCAGATGTGTGCTCAGTACCCACATTTGTTTCCCTAGCATATGATGTATATTTACGGGGACGTAAAGCCCTGAGGTGGGAGTAATGTAAAGACCCGTAAATTTCAAGGAATTTTTTTTCTTAATTTTCTTTGGAATTTTTCATGAACGCAGTTTCTGACGGCACCTGATTCTGAGGCCCGGGGTGCCCGGAATCATTTTCTGAAGTTTGGCTCGGGTACATTCAGTGAACGGACAAACGGGTTTTTCTAACTATTGAACCGGTGCCCGGAATCGAATTCTGAGGGCACCGATGAAATTGCAGTGCCGGTATTCGCTTAGAAATGCCTCTTCCGGATTTGCGTTTGCTCAGGTGTGGTTTTTAATTTTCGGGCTTAAATTTAAGAAATAAAATAATTTTACGACAAGTATATTTTATTTCACTTACGCCACTTGGAAGCCACTTGAAGCCACTTAAAAGAGGCTTAAGCTGAGTTGATCCAGATAGGGTGCTATCCAGAAATATCCTACCCCCTTGGTAGGATATTTTTGAGGTGGGGCCCGCATGAGCCCCTCCGTTTCTTTCCGCTAAGTAACGCACCTGTGAAAACCTGTCATTATGAAAGTCAACTAACGTGTTTTCTTAAATTCGTAACGCACCATTTAATTGGGCGGTTTATTTCGTGAATTAAATGGGCGGTTTTCATTCTTTGAATTAATTCAATGAATTGATGGGTCGTTACTTACCTTTTTCGTTTGTTGGCGTAATAATAAAATAAGACCAACATGTCTTTTTGGAGGATTACTCATTGGGAGGTTTGTCAGAGTTCTTGAGCCTTCATCCTCCATCACGAAGAACGCGAAGAACGTGAAGAATGCGAAGAACGCGAAGAACGCCGGCCTCCGACGAAGAACGCCGAACCCGTGGAAGTCGACGACGCGACGCCGTGTTCCGCGATGCCGACGTTCCCTTCCTACAACGTTCTTCTGCGACTTCTCTCCCTCCTCAACGAGTCTTCGATCAGCTGTTTGAGGTAAGAGACTTCGGGATCCTCTTAAATCTCCCTTGTGTTTTTTTTTAATAAAACACGGATTTGATTTTATATAATTAAATTAAATCTATTGTTTCTTGGTATGTTGAGTTCGCCGACTCAACGCCGGATTCCGCGATGACGTGACGCCCTCCCGCGACGACGCGACGATTCCCCCTTTCCGCGATGAACAAATCCGAGAAGAACGTGCGTTCGACGATGACTACGAGGTAGGGATTTTATTTTTGGAAATGCCCTTATTTCCCGTGTTGTTTCCGTTCAAGAATGAAGAACCTGATTCATAAAAAAATTTTATTTCATTAAAAATTGTTTTTGGATATGTATTAATGTGTTGAATGTATTTCTCCCGTTGTTTATCTCTAACACGGAGGGTGCAGGCCAAACGAACACGACCCGACAACCCTCCGTCGTTCTTCGTTGTTGTGCGGATATGACGGGCGACGACAGAATGTGCCGCAACTGAATTTTATGGTTCAGAAATGAAGACCGAGTCCCGGGAGGAGCAGCGGCACAGACGGGAATAGAATCGGACCACCAGAGCGACTCCGGGGGCCCGTGAAAGCCGCCGGGGGCGGCGGCCCCCCGGCGCGCCGCCGGACAAGGCCGCCGCGGCTGAAGCCGCGGTGCCGGCACCCGCAGACCCGCGGCCGTGTAGGTCCAGCACACGCGGGACGTGGCTTAAGCTGTGTCCGGCTGTCCAGGGCGACACCCTGCGGTGTCGAGGGGTTGTCACGCGAGGGCGGCAGCTCCCCCCCGCGTCGCTCAGCTGTCCAAGGCGACACCCCGCGGGTGCCGCGGGGGTGTCCCGTGGGGGTGGCGGCTCCCCCCGCGTCGCTCGGCCGTGCATCCGAGCCGGGCCGGGCGGGCCGAGCTAGGCTGTTCCGACCGGGTCGACCCGGTTCGGCCGACCCTGGGGGGTGGTCAGGCCGGGTCGGCCCGGGCCCGGACCCCCCCCGTTTTCTGACTGTTTCGGTCAAATGATCGTAACGTGAGCTACGAGCCTCCGACCGATGCGCCGTCAGCGGAAACACGATCCTTGGATCGAGACGGTCGTTTAAGTATATCTCACTCAAGGTTTCTGAATACTTTGAGTTCGGCCGGGTTGGTTCGTACACGAAACCAACTAGGCCCTCAGAGCGGAAACGCTCATATCTTGAGCTACGGACGTCCGATTGACGTGCCTTCAGCTTTGTTGAATTCCTCTAAGTGAGACGGATCTTTTGTCATACTCCGCCTGAGTTTTGGACGCAGTTGGAGTACGTTCGGGTTGGTTTTGCCTTAAAAACAAACCGGGCCCCTTGGATGAAAAAGCCAATAACTCTCAGACCGGGCGTCCGATTGACGCGCCGTCTGCGACGTTGAGTTCCTGTTGACGATACGGAACTTTTGGATAAATAAACTTCGAACTCTGTGTCAGTTTATGTATCAGCCTCTAGGCTCGTGGAGCGGACCCTCCCGAACGAGCTTGTTGTGTGCGGGAACCCTAGTGTTGGCTGCGACTGCTACTTCGACAGCGACGACCGTGCAGAGATCCTTAGTGGACTACGGCGACGACCGTGCAGAGATCCTCAAGTGACTGCGACGACGACTGTGCAGATATCCTCAGTGGACTGCGACGACTGCTGCACTCAGCGATCCTACGTGGATCACTGCTACAGGTCCTGTGTGGGCCCGATCTTGTGTGGGTCTTTGCGGGGGTTAGTACCTATCGATCCATTGTGGGTCTGACGACTTAGATGGATCAGTGATCATCTTTATTGTCATCCGAAGAAGTATACCTGTGTGAGCTGAATCATGTTTACTCTCCATTGTGGATTGTGTTGAGCTATCCTATGTGGATTACTGTTTACTCTCCTTGGGGATTGTGTTGTGCTATCCTGTGTGGTTATACGTTGCTTTCCTGTGTGGACTGGGTTGTGCTTGGGCTCAGACGTTGGAGTCGAACAGGAATTGATGACTTAGGTATATGTATGGGCATATACCTAAGCCGTGTTATATGTTACTTTGTGAATGTATCTTTCCTTTGTGGATTATCCTCTGTGGATTTCGAGAGACCTTCGGGGGTCACGGGGTCCCTACTGAGTAGCTTATACTCACCCCTGCACGGGCTTTGCCCGCACTACGTTGTGTTGGTTGCAGACGACGGACAGCACTGATCGTGGTGGAGGCGTGCGGAGCAGGACGGTACCTGGAGGTGGACTACTGGGCGGGACGTACTCAGAGCGGTAAGGTGGACCCTAGGAGCAGTGGAGGATATCTTTACCCACCCTTCAGGTGGGACTTCCAGAGGACGGCTCGATGCTGCGGCTTTTCCTTCCAGTTGTTGTTTTTCCTTTCAGTTGTACATTGTAGTTGGGCTTGTATTTCCGGCCCCTTTTACTTTCAGCACAGCTTGTACAGTTTTTACTTAGTTTTTACTTTTCCACTTGCTTACTCTGTGGTGGTGGTTTACTTTTCAAAGGCAATTCCTTCCCCTTTTCTTCGGGATTTACGACTTGGTTCTAGTCGCCAGTCCCTGGCCTATGGAAGGCGGGCTTGGGGTAGTCACAGCACGGGCCCCGAGGACGGGTCGTGTCAACGACTCTCTAATCTATGAAGTATATTGGTGGGGTTTGGAGCCACATTCCAACTTATCACATGGGTGTACAACCTCATGACGAATAACCCACATGAACATAATTCTTTAACAATTTAACACATTTATCATATTCATAAGCCAAATAATTTAACACATTCCCATTATACCAAAATCTCCCTTATTCTATATTAAATATTTTACAAAAAAATAACATCAATTTAATTTCACAATCCATGAAATCACATAAATAAAATTTATTGTTTTACAAAATCTGGAAACCATCCTATAAAATAAAGGTATTCCTCTTTGTAAAAAAATATATTCCCAATGTATTTAATTTACATTTCCAACAATTTTCAAACAATCACTATGAATTTTAACATGAAAGGGACCACATCCATATTTCATATAATTATTATAAAACTCTAAGAAAAAAAATTATTAAATGAATTTGATCTCAATCCATTCTTTTAAAATGTTACCCACTTTCAAAGCATCATTTCTCGTCATTTAAAAATATGAACGTATAACAAACCAATAGACATAATTAATCTCCTCTCAAGATCTGAAAATGTAATTCACAACACACACATATAAACATTTAAATTATCCATTTAATATTCTCAATAGATAATATAAAATTCTTACCTATCCATTCCCAAAATTTCCCAGACACAACATTTACCAACTCATATCAGCTATCTCAATGGTTTGACATTCCCCATGAGTATCCTTTGGTTTTATCTAACATCATTAATAGACCAAAATGGTCCATAATGGGTATCACACCTCAATAATATTCCCAAGTAAAATCCTTTATCCAAACACATTCAAACATTGAATGGTGTAAAATTTTGATAACTAAATACTTATGTCAAAAATCAAGGCTATGAGAAATTCATTCGGTTCACCTACTTCATGTTCATTGACAACTGCTTGTCCAAAAGAAACCCTTGATTTGATGAAAATGGTCTCAAACATCATTCAAAAGAATACCTTGGAAAATAGGGTTTTATGGATTATAAATTATAGGAAACAATACACATGGACTATTCTTGAAAATCGAAGGAAATAGAGTTAAATACATACCCAAGGATTCGATTCATACATAACATCACTCCAAGAGCCTAATAATTGAAGGTGAATCATCCATGGAGAACAATTATGATGTTGGTTCATCAACCTAGATAGTGGGTGTCAAATGGTGATAAATATTTGTGAATAATGAAATAAAATTTTGAGGGAAAAGTTGGAAAATATAAATTTTTTAGGTGTTTCATAGTTTGGTCACATAGCATACCCAACTATGTGATAATAGTGTGGTTCCCACTTTAAATGTTGAAACTGATCCGCAAAATTTATCCAACCACATGTATAGTTTGATAAACCATTAGGTGGCCATTAACTCCCATTTTTCCTTCATGGATCTTGAGTTTCATGGTATCCTAGTCCACCTCGCAAAATTTCATTAAACATATAGCCCCATTAAGAGGCCTTATAGTTATGGTGTAGGGTTTCCAATAATAGTGTGTGAGTGGTGTTCTCTTATCATATTTTCCTATTTCTCCCTTTTCCAATCCTTGAACAACCAGAACACCCACATGACCAATCCATTCCATAAACATAATATTTATATCCCAGAAATACCTTATCATTAGAATGAGAACTTAAAAACACTCCACTATAGAATGGATCATCATCATGCTCCATTCCCCAAGTTTCACAAAGACTCCACGAAAAATGGTTGGTCCATGGGGAACAAGTCAAATTTTACAAATTTCATTGTTCCTTCTCACCAAAAATAGGATACCACGACATTAGGTAAATATGAACCATTTCAATAAGGAATTTTTCCCACATAGATTCACAAAACAAACCTACTACTCCTCAATGGACGCATCAACCCTGACTAATTATAACTAACAAAAACCGTATAATAATATCCCTAGTACTAAAATTAATCCACCATATAGAAAGGTGTAGCATAAAAGCACCACAATACCGTATAAGATTAAATCGAAACACCTTTAGACTGATCCTTACAAAAAATCATGTCTAAAATACCGTAAAGGCACCTATGAATGTTTTAAAAAAATTATAATGATAACCCAATCATAAATTTACATGAAAGAACACATTGATTTTTCTTACTCCATTCCTTGGCATAAGTCGGTCTATAAATCTTGGACCAATGACCCCATTCCCTATCCAAATATATGACGTAAAACCCATCCATAACTGTCATATCAAGGAACCCTACCAGCAAGAAACCAATCCAATTCCCATGATCAAACCAAAAACACCATGATCGGGCTCATTTGAGCCCATATAACACATAACACTAACAATTCCATCTTAGGAAAACTCTTCTAATCTATGTGTCTCCCAACCATAAACTTTTTCTCACCACCCACATCTTCTGGTAGTTGGGACCTCCATCATTGAAGAGGAAAACAAGATCCCCCACTCAAAATTTATTACATACCTGATGAATTTACACACTCACCATTCCCAAACATCCAAAATAACTCCATTCAACAATAGCGAGCATCTTTGACATTTAAACCACCCACATTCGAAACCTCCACTATCCATACTCAACTATTGAAAAATTAGTTCTTCCAAAAAAAACCAATTTCCATGAACAGAACACACTAGTATTTACAAATTTAACCATATATGGATTGAAACTCATAACATCCATTAATTTTTACCCTGAAGATTCATATCAACCCAGCCAACTCACCCATTGATTCCCAATATTCATTACGAGCATGTCGCCACATTACATGGCCACAAATCCTTCTAACATATATATAAATACTATAATCTTCACAAAACATGGAGCACATTAATGTCTTCCGGTGAACTTCACCATCATTTCATCTGAGGATCCTCAAACTATTTTTGTGATCTATAACCCCCATTAACACGTCTCTTATGCAACAATGCCGATTATTCTTTGAACCTGCCAGATACTGAGCCCCATACTCGGCCCAACGAACCCTACATGTCCAATGAAGAACTATCCTTTCTCATGGGATAAAAAACTATCCTCATAGGATTCTTATTGGAATCATGATGCCACCACCTCCACTCACATGTCTTTACCTCACCTCCATAATTGACATATCTTTCCCCATTGTATGAGTTTCATCTCCCCCACATCCATCAATAAATTCCAACCATGTGGATCACTCATTGATCAAATGATAAAACCCAAGAATTTAGGTGACCATATAGAATCACATTGAACAAAAAACATCATTAAAATTTAAATGTTTCTGAATATTGAGGATGGAACTCAGGGAATTTCCAAAATCCAATCAAACCTAAGTGCCTCAACATAAATTGCTGATGCTTTACTTCCACCCATGCAATTCCACTCATACCTATCTATACGCAAAACCTATAAGAGTCCCCATATAAAATAACATTTTTAGGTTACTAGGTATAATGATAGAGCTCACTATGAAGTTGGTATTGATATATTCTAATTTATGTCATGCTTGGAAATCATTAAAGAACACCACTAAAAACCATACATCACCATGTCACCTCCCACAATGTGTAAAAATCATCATGTATTATGTATTGGAAATTACTACCCACTAATTTCCCATTAATACATATCCACCCCTACTCGAGTGGAATAGGAAACCAAAATTTTGCACCACCTTATGACCCTCATCGATGAAGCCATGGCCAAAAATTCCCTTTTGAACCACTACCACCACCCCACTTGAGGTCTTCCAGAATGTCCCTTATGATTTCAAAATGACACAAAATATTCCATCACACCTATCAAACCACAAATTTCCTATATCTAGATAAGTATCTGCATGTTGGATTCAAAGAAAATGACTGGAACTTATTGTGAACCACCCAGTTACCCATACATAACAACATTGTTCCTTCCTAAAATGTTCTATTATATAGAACACATCAGATACCTCAAGGTCTCATAGTCTACTACAACCACAAAATGAACTCAACTCAAGATCACGTGATATAATCATCACTATATATAATCCCAATAACCACTTACATAACTAACCAATCCTACCGGTCTATTCACTTCATTGGAATCGAGTTAATCTCAATGCTCCCATAAAAAACCCATCCATTTGTACAAATATACCAACCACATGGACACCCCACACCCTAGTTGTTTCTTATATTAAAAAAGTATCCATCTATAATTTAGTAACCCTTATCTTATCGGTCAACATCAAAATGGAGCCTTTCCATCATTAAAAACATAGTCATTTTAGGATTATGAATGATCATTCCATTCAAAAACAACCTTAAATCACCACAAAAGCACTCATGTGATTCTCATAGAACATAGGGAATGAATAAATACATATTTTATCCAAAATTTCAATTACAACAATTATTCATCAATTCCACCTCTATAATAAACCACATTTGATTCACATTCCAAGGAACCTTCAATGCTAGGCTATCCTTGCTGATGGTAACCCTCGACTACAAAAAGAACCATCACATAAAAATAATCACGTCACATGAAAAAAATTTGAATTCATATGCATCCATATAGAAAAACCATAAATATATTATACTCTCTGCGATCCCCTATTAATGTCCAAAACGTCCAACTAGTTCATAAACACACAAATTCACTAGAATATTAGTCAACACCTATATTAGAGAATCCCAAAAATTAAAATTACATTAACTCTATAGACGAGAGTCACATCCTACAAATTCCCATGTGTCTCCCTTCTATCCACCCAATTCAGAAAATAATACTTCTTGCTACACATCGGGATCAATCTATCCCCCATTTGATTACACACTACATCTAGTGCATCCAAGAAACCATTTACTATAGGGCTCACACTAAGGAAATCGACACACATACAATGCAACTATGATCCAAACACCCACTCTAGGGTCCAATGATATCTCACCCAGTCAAAACCCTTAGGAGTCGCACACTCATATTACTGAAAAACATCTCAGAACACAATGGTCATAGCCCTACTATGGTACAACAAGGAACATCCCTCGAACCACACTTGATAAACCAAATAACTATCATGACCCATATCCAATGTCATAATTAGAGAACACTCACTACTCAAACTAACCATACACAATGTTTGAGAAGGGAACTATTGATACCCAATAATGAATCGCTATATAACTCGTCATTTTTCTATTTTATTTTTTAATAATGCTATACAATTTAAAACTCAAGCTTTCACAATTTCATCTTTTCAACATTTCAAAACCAAATAAATTACACTTTCCAAAAATATTTTTAATACCCAAGATTTAAAAATACCGGCATTAAAAAATTAAAATTTCAAAACATTTTCATTTACTAAAATTTTAGTGTTTTATCTAAAATCAAAAATGAAATGAAAAAGAAAAACTAGCATTATATATATATCCCAAGGAACTATCAACCAAATACAACATATAGATATCCAAAAATACTATTTTCTCATCCTGATGCATGAACTCAAAAACCCAATATATTTGGATTCATGTATAAAAGAAAAAACCAGATAAATCAATACCATCACATCCAAGGGAACCATACAAGGTGGAAGTATTAACTAGTGGTAAAAAAATAAACACCATTTTATAACCCTATGAAACATCGGATTTCTCATATTAGAGGAGTAGTAGGAATCTAGGAATGAGATCATTAGAAATCCCCAACATGATATAAGTATCTTTTATTCTATTTCCCTATTAATAAAACATAATACACCACTCTCAAACAACATTATAATTCCATCCGCCCAATTCCCACTAGATCGTGTTCATAAAGCAGAGTCATCACATGACCTTAGTCGCGACAAACCATTCTCTAGAGCATGTCGATTAGAAAAATGGGACTATATATGTATTTTGGGGTGACAATAACAACATACCAGATTAATACTATAGTATAAATAATACCAATATATATAATGAACAATTTGAATAATAAATGGGTATTATATTGAACAAAATGTATATGAAACCAAGTAAGACATTATATGAAAATATGATGGATAAACTAAAATTCAAGAAGTCATACTCTAAGGAACCTAAAGAACAAAATAACGAAAAACCTTGAACATGGTCCTCAGATCAAACCCGGTAAAGACATGCCATTCTCTTACCTATCATCCCATGAACAAAAAATCACAAGGTCACTATCTGGAACATGTATCATAAAAATAAGTATCATATAATCGAGTTACCAAGTTCCATGGATTCCTAAGAAAGGTTTGATTACAAATTAGTAATCCACAACCAATAGTTTCTAAATCAATAACTAGTATATATATTATTGAATGTTGGTGACATATTGATCATTTAAGAAACAAGGCCCAAAATAATATAACACATTCTTAATAAATTATAAAATAAATATTTTATCCAATAAGTTCTCTAGGTCCAACAAACCAATTGAACTAATTATTTGGACAACCATTTTTATGCCAATTCACAAGGGGTTGCATAATTTTATTCATAAGGTGTAATTTACTAAACAAAAAATTTATCAACATAACTAATAGAATTAGTATTTCAATAATTAAATGTATATATTTTATGAAGCATATAAAATTATTCTAACATCCCAAACCATAAAATACCTCAGCAGGGCCTAGAGAATCAGTTCGGTGAAACTCAAACAAAGAACCTTAGACTATATGTTAGGACTATAGAGCCAGAGTATAACATCCATTATCATGAAATACATTACAAATAACATGGAGACCCATTATATTTATTCATGTCTTATGTATATTCTAGGGGCATAAATTGTTATCCCAAATTCTTATCCCATGTATTATAGGGGTGTTGTTTAGAGCCTGAGTCTATCCCAAACCGTTATTATAGATCTTCAGAACCAATACCCAAAAAAAGTCCATTTCATCTGAACATGATTTTATAACCATTTAACAACCAAAAATAATTTAACTAATTTATATTATACCGCATATCCTTTATTCCAAATTAACTATTAGAAAATAATTAACATCAATTTGATTTCATAGTCGCTGATAAAACAAAAACCGAATATCTTATTTAAAATCGTAATGATTACACCCTTGAAAAAAATTGTACTCCCCATTATGAAACTAAAACATTCCCAATGTATATCATTTATATTAACAAACATATTCAAATCTTAATTAATAATTTTATAAGAATGGAACGACACCCCCATTTCAAGTCCTCATTTTAAATATCTAAATAAAATACCTTTTTAAATCACTTGTAGGAAAACCACTCATTTTAAAACATTACCATCATTAAATGAATAATTTAAATTTATTTAAAACCAATAACAGAAAAAAAAAATCCCACTCACATCACTGAAACCATGTTCTATATCCAACAATGTAATTCACACTGCACACATATAAAAATTTTAGAAATTCCTTTAACCAAACCAATTTTCTAATTAACAATTACTACCTATTAATTGTTATATTTTATCTATCTCTACAATTACCTATTCATTTCATTATTCATAATGGTTTGGAATACCCCAATGGAATACCTAGGTTTTGTCTTACATCATTGATAGCCCCAAATAGGTCAATGAAGGGTCTCACGCCCCAATATAAATCCCCAAACATCATCCCTTACAAAAAGAAAATAAAATTAGGAATGGATGGGAATTAGAAAAACTATATACTCATTTAAAACACCATGAAAATGAGAAAATGATTTAATACCACATACCACATGTATGTATAGAATCTCCTTCCAAAAGAAACCCTTGATTCATACTAGAATATAATCAAATGCCATGGTAAAGAAAACCATAGAAAACTGTATCTAGACATTTGGAAGGAGATAAAACCACATACCATGTCTATTTTAGGAAATCGAATGAAATACAGTCAATCAAATACCATAATATTCATTTTTACACTATGTTCCACTCAAAACACCAAATAATCGAAGGATATTCACCCTTGGATGAGGAGGGATTACTAATAAATCACCCATGATGGTGGGGGTGGAATGGTGTGAGAATTGGGGAATAATGAAATAATATTGGTAGGGGATACATTAAATCTACACTATTTAATTGAAGTATGGTTTCGACACATGGTTTTCCAAATCATTTACTATTTATGTGGTTCCCACTATCTAATAAGAAACTAATCTGAATGGTTTATCCTGTCTCTTGAACAATTTGACAAACCACGTGGTGGTCATGAAATTTATTAATTCCAAATTAGAGCTCTAGTCACCCTTCCTTTTGGGCCACCTCATATGTTTTCCTCAACCTCACAACCCCTTTAGAAGATCACATTGTAATGGAAGACAATTTCTATTAAAACTGCTCCAACAATTCTATCAACATTGATTGGTCAATGTCCCCATTTTATGTGCCCCAAACCCTTATAACACCCTCGATAATTGTCTTAATCACATGAAAAATCCCATAAACAAAAAGTTTCATCCAGGATCTTCCTTATATCAGGACAAATATCATAAAAAACACCCATCACAGAGACAAAATATCTTCTACCTTAATTGTAAAATGACTTCTTTGTCTCCTAAATTACTCTCTAACTCATAATTACATCAATAAATCCAGTAATAAATTCTATAATCTAACAATAAAATTCATTTAATAATGAATATTTCTGTTTCTAATTGATTATTTATATATGTAATTAAAAAATATATCAATTCTTGTGAAATGTATTTTCATTTAACACGTTAAATATGAATCCATAAAAATAGTATAAAAGACTGGATTGATTGATTACATAAGGTTTATAGTTCATATTGATTTCATAAAACCATAGAATGTAATGAGGAAGGGTTGAAACTACATAATAGATGTCTAGTACAGGTTCTTCAACTTTTAGAAAATGTGATGGTTTTTTAGAAATCATAATGTTTACCATTTCCTATAGAACATTGCAGTTCTCACCGCCATTTCAAAATCATCTTATAATAGTAAAATAGATTAAAAAATATCAACATTATCTTAAAATAATTCTAATAAAAACATATCCTTTAAAAAAATTTACCACATAGGATATGGACATCAACTCGAATGGAATACTCCGCACTAGGGTTGAAATCATTTCTCCCAAAATATTAAATGGTGTAGTAATTACATAAATTGGAAATTGAACCAATGGATATGTCAATTATCTTTTATGAATACAATTAGAATTTATACCTTTATAATGTAAAAAATAATTAATTAATATAAAATAATATAGTACTGAAAATAAATTTGAATTATAAAAATATTTTTTAATATTGGATTTTGGTAAACTTCATTGTAAATTTCTCTTCCATTTGAGTATTAATCCATCATTGAAAATTAAATGTATATAAAATATGAATTAGTATTATATTTTGATATCAAAGATGGTGTTTTGGAGAATTTAGATAGTAGAGATCAAAATTAAATATTTTTTAATTTAAAAATAAAATATGTGTCATTTAGTTATTTGAGTATTGAGAAAAAATGAGATTATTTTATAACTCAATTTTCATTGATATATTTATATTTTTATTTCAATTTTAAATAATAGAATGTTCAATGTGACAATAATGCACTGTTAAAATGAAATTTTCATTTCTAAAATATCTGAGTAAAATAACTTCATGGTCATCGATTTCGATGACTAATTCCATTTTGGAAGTTACGATTATAAGAAACATTTCGAAACTAAGATCTAGAAAAATACCCCTTACAAATATAAGACATTAATTATGTCATTAGTGATTTTTTTGATGGATGATAGAAAAAACATAAAAAATGATCAATAATTCATTACATTCCTAATCACCTTTTTATAGGATAAGAAATTTCTTCCCTTACTTTACCGTTAGATCCACAGAACTGTACTACTAAATTAAAATTGGATTGGATTTTTTCTATTAAATACCTATATCTATCTAAGTGTAACCACTCATAAATTAATATGTAGAATTTTACTTCTAAATATATATTTCATTAATTTTTTCTAATATGATATTAAATAAATTACATAATAAATATAAAAAATAGTATTTTATCAGCAATGAAAATTCATTATAGAGAATAAATATCCACAATAAAACTAAAATTGTTTTAATTGTAAAATAACATAAAATAAATAACATAAAATTAATTGTAATCTATATAGCATCATCAAATCAAAAAAAATTTAACAAACCTAAACACTACAAAAACAATATAGTATTATAAAAAATATTTTTCATTTTATAAAATGTGTTTAGAATAGTGATGGAAAACTAATTAAATTAGTAATACAATAGAGAAGAGCAACTTATAAGACATATATTTCAAGTTTAACAATTATAATCATAATTAAATCCCTTGTAATGGTACTATGGACATTAAAAAAGTCACATAACCCTTATAAATTGATGAAGAAAATTTAAATAGTCAAAAAAATAAATAATATATAAAATAAATAAAATAATTAATTTTAAAATTTTGAATAAGAAAATAAATATTAAATTTAAGAAACAAAAATAGAAAATAAATTTACAATATAATATAGTGTACTATTAAATATTTTGAAAAATAGTAATTTTAATGTTAATATATAAACATTATAAAGGACATTGTTTGGAAATTATTTTGGGATAAAATTTCCCGTTTTTTTAATTAGGATAATGAATGTTTCCATGAGTGAATTTGTTGAAAACAAATTATGTGATTATTAAAAATATATTTTTCAAATATAACATGTGTTATGAAAATATGTTGATGTAATAATGGCCTAATAAATTTTAAAATGTTTATATCAACCAAAAATATAATTAATATGTAAAATTATTAATTTGAAACCATCAACCATAATATAAAAATGAAAAAAAATTCAATGTCTTCAATGATGATGCATTATATTAAAAAATTATTTCTAATTATCACATCCTCCATATTATATAAAAAACTAAATTTGGTGGTCAAATTATTTCAATGCATAAATATTTAATTAAAAAATAGATTATATAGTCTAAAATAATAAAACATTTATTGTACTCTAATAATATTTAATTCATTATTTTAACCTAAAATACCCCTCCCCTTAAAGTACATATATCACATATCAACCCCATTAATAGTAAATTCCTCAAAAACTTCTCAATGTCCAAAATATACACATATAAAATTTTCTAATGTTATTAGTATTCTTAATGAAATTTTGGTATAATCTTAATCAAACCCATAAAGGAATTACAATTATTTGTGTAGGAGAAACCTTGAGGAAGAATAAACCATTTTTTCTACTAATTTTCCCTTTTTAAATTCTCCTATTCATATTCCATATTCAAATTAATTAATCCCTATTTTAATTGATGTGAATTTTAACATTATGTAAATATTATTACATTATTAGTGAGTTGTCATGAATAATTTATAATATTTATATAATTTGTCTCCCCATTTTTGAGTCAACCTATTTATTTTTAGTTCTCTATCATATTAGGATGTTTTCAATTCAAAAAATACATATAATATTATTTATAGTTAGTTTAAATTATGGTAATATATATAAATTCCTTAGAATAATATATAATTTTTACAAACTCTTTATAACATATAATGATATACCTCCTAATATTGAAAAAGTATATTTTATGTTCATCCAACCTTCCTACATGGACTATGGATATTTATAAAACATAAAAACATTTACTATGAGACAATTTATTTTTGTAAAATATGATAGTATTTTTTTATGCTTTAGTTTGAAATTATACTAATGGTAAAACAAAAATGAATCAACATCATCTAATAAAAATGATAATAGGATAATCCAAATAGTTGTAAGATCAGAACATTTTATATTCAATTTAATGTTAATTACTAAATAGAAATAACTATAATTAATCAATAAAACATGAATTAATAAAAAATATGTCAATATTAATTTTTCAAACGAATGAATTTATGGCTATATAACAAGTGTAAACCGGATGAAAAAATGACCTAATACAAGGGGACTCTTGAACATGAAAATATTATTTTACATTTCTATTGTATTTCACTTCCTTTTACAAAATTTTTAAGATTAAAAAATCATAAAATATCATTTAAAAGTTTTTTATTTATCATTATCCTTCATTATAATTGGGATATGCATGTTTTATTTCATTTCCTTGAATTCATTGAAAAATCCGAGGAATATTTATAGAGACAATGGTTTTGAATTATATTATTGATTCTTCTTGTATTATTTATTCATTTACTATGGAAAAAATATCTCCCATTTAATGAAACACATTAATGTATAAAACATTTATCATATTAAACATTTTTATATTAAATATCTTCATTCACTGACATATACCTTATAAATCGTAATAAATTTGAATATTTTCAAATGGGTGTATTTCTGGATAATGTTTTAATATATTTCATTTTTATATTTAATACATTAATATGATCATATTATGATTTGATGGGTGGGATATGAACTCTACATCCCTTGATGCATTACATAATTTGTTATATCTCTTAAAATTTCAATCCAATTATTTCATATAGTTATGTTTTTATAAAATTTTATGCATATAAGTATTGATGTTGGCTCTATCCATGGTATTGTGATGTATTGCAATTACACCTTCACTTATGAGTGGGATTTTACATTGTAATTAATATTCCACATACCATGTCTCATTCAAATCATTTCAATATTCCTGTGATGAAAATATTATTCTTATGTCATTATGATTATTATCAGGCCATCCAATATACTTATATTGAATCATGTATTAGACTAATTTTTATTATTAATCTCAATAATGGGTCTTTTGATCAACCATTAATTTAGGTATATTTTATGGTGATTTCAGGTATTATGAATAAATTGAATTCCGAAATGTGGAATATTAAAATGTTTCAAAATGAATTTTAATATAAATTTTTTTATTTATAATATGACCCTAAATTCTCCATGACAATAAAGAAATAATTTTTAGAGTTTTATTATAATGTACGATTGTCCAAAAAATGATTAAATAATCAAGTATGCAAGGTATGATTCAGAATATTCATCACAGAAATGAGTCAAGAAATTTTTACTTAGGATTTCAAAAGAAACCATACAATATCTAATTTAAATGATGATTATTTCACAAAACTAGAATGAAACACTTTTTTTAATCAACACCACCATATGAATTCATGATCCCACATTGAAATTAGAATGAAACACTTGTTTTGATCTACACCACAATATGGCTTCATGCTCCCACAAACCCCCCCCCCCTCCACACACACACATTGTATGCAAGAGACGTCAAATTAGCGATGAGGGAATAAGTCATATAATAGAAAGGCTATTCCCTTGATATCATAAAACATTTAATTATAAACATAATATTAATTTAAATTAATAAATTAATGGTATAACATAGTCACATAGGATGATAATGGTAGAAACATCACATCATTAAAAAATGATAAATTGGTATCCAGAAAACCATGTGTAATGGATGCACACATTAAGGGGATCAATGTAATTGATTTAAAATTGAACAAAATAATAAAAAATACATATTAGTTTTATATCCTAGAGTATGATTATTATTCTCCTCATATCCCTGACCAACCACATAGGTTTATTATCACAACATATGGCTCTTTATGTTGGAATGAATCTAGAATATATTGATTGCAGGTGCACTGAGGTTCCCATGCATCATGTCACTAATAAATATATTAGGTCATCAATAGTAAATAAGTACAAAATTTGAATATTATATATTATTATTTATGTTTTTATAGAAATAAGTTGTCAAAACATATAACACTACCAAAGAAATATGCAGTAACTTGGATAAAATGAACCCCCACCATTATGAATTTAGCTCAATGATATTATTGTGTAACATATTATTCCCCAAGTACACCCATATCATATGTGGTACCTTCATACTCAAGTTATTATCCAATATCATGTTTCATGTAATATTCAATATCATTCCCAAAAGAATCTTTAAATGGCCCAAAAAATGTCTCATTAAGGTGTTATACATAAACTCAGTTCCATAAAATTGTTCCACAAACATAGTGGCACCAGTCACGACTGATCATCAAAATGGTGGCACCATCACGGATGCACACTGAAATGGTGGCACCGCTGAAGGTGGCACAGTGAGGTTCGAATTGTGAGTGTGGCACCTGAAGGGTTGCACCATTATAGTCACACCCTCACTATCGCACACCGAAACAGTGGAACCGTGATGATGTCACCGTAATAATCTCACCATCATGGTCACACACTGAAATAGTGGCACCCCTTATGGTGGAAAAGTGAAAATGGCACCATGAACATGGAACCGCTTACAATGTCTCAATAAACGGTGTCCCACCCTTGTTTCTTTTTCCAATTCCACTCCTGAAATATAACTTTTGACGTAATATTGTTTTAATACCCCTTTAGATGCCATTAAAATCCCATAAATGATATCTAAGATCCCCCATGATCTGAGAGACACTGGAATTACCAAAATGTGTGGCGTTTTCCTCGGTGTCACACCCTTTTCCCATAATTTCTAGTTCCACCCCTATTATGAATTTTCCTCTAATTAAAATAAATCCTTTAACACATAACTATTATGGCCACATCCCTAATGATAATTATAAAATAACAAATAATTCCATCATGTGTAATCGTGTAACCATGTGGTGAAACCATGATCCTCCTTTTAATCCATTTAAAATTACTATTTCATAACTCTAAGATCTCACATTTTATGGATCTTCATTGATTCTTATTCTTCTTCTTGGATGGTATCTTTTTTACTTGATGCATTTAGAGTCCACATTCCCAAGGCTAGTGGTGAGCCTTTGCTGGTGACATTCCTGCATAGTCTTGGAATCCCCAGAGTTCATCCCCAACAATTCATGCATCCTCGGTTCTTGGCACACGAAGAGAAACATCAATCATTGATCATCCATGTTGGGTTCTTCCTTCTCCTCTATTTACTCAGTATCATGTGGGGTGGGTATGATGATGTTCTATCAGGGATGGATGCAAGAAATCCGTAGAAAAGATAAAAAATGGTATTAATATAATTATGGGATGTGTTTGATGAAGTTGTTGTACTTTTTTTATCAATGCTTATATGTTGTGAATTATATGAGATTATGTCCGCAGAAAATCCTGGACATTGTTTGTCTTTTCATGTGGACATATGAGCCTCTGCTTTTTGGTTAATTCTGCAATGATTAAATGGTTGTAACATAGAAATTTTTTAATCACATAAATTTAGTTGATTAAATGAATGTTTAGTGAACAATATTCCTTATGTGATTACTCTGGTCAAACAAATGGAAATATGGAACTAAATTAATAGTAGTTTGAATCTTGAAACTCCATTGATCTATCATGTTAACATGTATTGTTGTTCTGCTTGTTTCTTGTGGGGTGATGTGGATGGGGTTGAGATCCACTAATGTTGTGAAGTTGTTGATTTGTGGATCTGATGTCATGTGGGGATGTATTTTATAGCTTTGTTTGGATCCAGTACATTCTGGGATATCATGAATCCCTTTTTTTGTATTGACATTACAAGATAACCGGGTGTGAATAAATAAATTGATCCTTAGCTGTTTTTCATTGGCTTGTGGCTATGCCTGTTAGTTTCCCAATACTGGAGATTTTTTTAAATTGAATAACATGAATATGATAACAAGAATGAATTCAATGGGGAATTGTTTTTTAGGATGTGAGTTCTTCCTTGGTTATGGGTGTTTTGATTTTTATGAATTAATATTAACAAGGATGATTGTGTATGGGAGGATTTAGGAACCCCTAGGTTGGGATGAGTGATTGTTTACACATATGTGTAATTTAGTTCTTATTTTTCATATTCTCACCCCAAACATGTTGAGCATATCATGTATAACACCCCCAATTCATGGGGGATGGTGTTTTTACCAACCTTCCTACGAGTGTCTGGTTATTAGCTCCTTTTATAATCCCTTTCTCGAGTATCCCAAGACACATTAGGATAGTTGTGATGGCATGGAGTCTATTATAGCTCCGGATTCTTTGGGCAGGGAAGTTGTGGTGGTTGGCCCAAGTGTGCACTAGCTGGTTTTTTTCCTTCTGTCTTCGGGATGAGGCCCAGGTCACTTTAGGCATGGTAGTAGTTTCTCATCCGATGTGTCTTCGTGATGAGTCCCAGGTGTCTTCAAGCACGGTAGTAGTTGTTCATCACAAGTGTCTTCAAGAGTATAGGTAGTTGTGTTGGACCAGGTGTTTGTGGGTGTGGATACGTGTGGTTGATATGGCCCATGTGTTTCTGAGAGGGATGTGTGGTTGTGGTTGCCAAGGTTTGTGGGAGCTGGTTATGATAGTGGGACTATAGTGATAATGGAAGGAGAGGTCTGATGCATAGGATTTCTTCAATTACTAGTGGGAAAGTGGTGAAGGGTACCAAAATATAGATGTTCTATTAATATTATTATACATGAATTGCATTATTTGGGGAATGTGCCTTGGTGAGGATGGGTGGATAGTTTCCTTTCTAGGTTCTTTGGTTAACTCCATTTTCTCACAAGGAATTATAATTCATCCACATTTGTGCATGACTGATTTTGGTTTTTCCTACAGAGTATACAGGTATACTCACCCTACATATATAAAACTGATTTTAGGTTTCTTTGAGAACTTCGAGGACCATGCAATACTCTTTTAGCTCGGACGTTGGGATTGTTGACGACATCAATTTTCTATTAATTTAGTGCTTCCCATTTGAGTTTAATGTTTTTAGCACTTTTTGTTGGAACATTCATATGGTAATGGAATTTTTTGGTTTTAAATTTACTTCATCTTTTCGTGTTGATGGGATTTACTATCTAATAACCTGATCCTAATAAATACAAAGGGTAATTCCTTCCATTTTATTAGAGATTCTATACCCTTGGTGCTAGTTTCCACTCTAGGGACAATTGATGGTGGGTCTCAGGGGTCATTATCCTTCTTTCAATATAAGGAATGAATAGTTTGGAAATCTGATATCCCTTCCCTCATCTCGGTGAAGGCTGGTTGTTACACAATGGTATCATAGAATAGTTGGTTGAGATATAGGATGGAGTTTGGAGTTATGCACAATGAGGATTTCATGGGATTGTAGGGAAAGAGAGTTAGGAAATTTTGGAAAGTAAAATAGGTCATGGAAGACCATCAAGGAAACGGTATTTTAGGCCCCCTCATGATATGATGAAAGGAATATGAACAAACTGAACAACCAAGTGAGGCTACATTAATTGTAGGGTAGAGACCGCAGGATTGGTACATGCATCATAATGACTTTTATTAGTGTGTATTGGTTATTTTGGGGATTTTAAATAAATAAATTGTCTATGAAAAAATTAAATTCAATATTCTACATTACTCAGGCTTAGGCATTCCTTCTTTACCTTAAATCTATGGTGCCTAAATGGAGACTAAGGGTAGTGTGGGCGATCAAGGCCCATGGGGATGATTTGGATGATCAACATAGGGCTGGTCAGGAGGATAAGGATGACCAATGGTAGAGGATTCTTTGTGCCGTTCAGTGGCAGACCCTCAGGAAGTACGAGGGAGGTGTCTCAAACATAGGGACGAGGAGCTGGCTCTATGATCAGGTAAAATCTTTCAGCTTGATTCGGGGTCTAGGAAAGTAATTTGTTCCTTTGGATATAATCCAGAGGCGTGGAGCGGCGCATTTGTCATGGATTCACTTTCTTGGGATGAAGAGGGAGGCTAAGGATTCTTGGAAAAACATTGAGAGGGAGTTATGGGGGGAATTCATCTCTTCCATGATGAAGGTAGAGAAGAGGTAGGAGCTACTCTCCCTTGTGAATGGTAGTACGTTAGTCAAAGAGCTTGTAATCATGTTCAAGGATCTCCTTCATTTTCCTCCAGACCCCATTCCATATTAGGAGTATCTGGAGAGATGTTTAGAGGAGGAACTCTTACCTTCTCTCCAGTATGATGTTACTCCATTCACTCATAAGACATAAATGGATTTGAGGAAGAAGGATGATGTGGTAGAGATGATGAACATGTTGGGATGTGTGCCTCAGAAAGGATCTGATTTTCCTCATCAATAGTTATGGCCATCAGCAGTAGGCCTCATGTGTCAGGGCAATCCTTGTTTCGGCTAGTGGGGAGTAGGCCCCACCAGTTCCAGTTGTGATCTCTCAATCCTCTTCTATTTCGTGCGGGCCCAAGATAGAGATGCCTCATCTTTGGTTGTCATGGGAGCCACAAAATCAGTTCTCAGACCACGTGTAATATAGTGGGTGTGGGCAAGATCAATGCCCACCTCACCGGCAACAATTTCTAGCTAGTCTAATTCCACAGCAATAGAGACAGGAACCTCCCACTCCTCCAAGAGAATATATTGCTGGAGGAGGCAGAACATGGGGTGCTCCCTAGAGACCTCAACCAGGGCATGGTTGAGGTGGCGGGCAACAGCCGTGGGGCAGAGGAGCTGGGCATGGGTAGTTTCATGCCGCAGAGGCTAAAGTTCCAGTAGGGTCATAAGTCATTTGAGGTACGATCAACATGTTTAGTACTCTTGAATATTGCATGTTTGATTCAAGATATTTTCACTCCTTGGTTGCACTCAGTCTATCCCGTGCTTTGGGTCTAGACATAGAGAGACATTCCATACCCCTGGTTTTGAGTACACAAGTTTGAGGTCAGACTAGCTTTTCTCATGATTTCTGGGGTGGTAGACATATGTTGGGACCACATCAGTCCAGTGGGGACCTTCTTTTAATGTAGATGTAGACATATGATGTCATTTTAGGAAACTAATGGATGTTCTCTTTGTGTTACGTTATTGAATTCTTCCGGAGAATGGTTGGGTTATCATGCATGGGAAGCCGACTTGTGACTTTTTTTGGTGAGTGGGGTTTCCATTTGGGCAGCCGATGAGAGGTGCCTTTTTTTCATTTCTAGCTAAGCCGCTAGTGGATTCAGTGGACTCAAAGATGGTGGATGATTCATGGATTGTTGGTGAGTTCATGGATTTCTTTCTTGAAGAGGTGGTGAGTCTTCACACATGATGTGATGTTGAGTTTGGGATTGACTTGAAACCCGATGTTAATCCAATTTCGATGGATCCCTATCAGATGACACCTTTTGAGTTATGGGAGTTAAGAGTTCAGATTGACGATCTGATGAAGAATGATTTTCTCCGACCAAGAAAGTCACCATGGGGTGCTCCAGTCTTGTTCTCGAAGAGGGTAGATGGTGGTCTTAGGTGGTGCATATACTACCAGATACTTAATCGTGTAATGATCAAGAATCGTTACCCTCATCTAAGGATATATGACCTATTTAATCAGTTGAAGGGGGAATTATGGTTCTCTAAATTGAAATTTGGTTAGTATATCCCTATTTGAGGTTGAAGGAAGGTGACATTTTGAAGAGTGACTTTAGGTGAAGGTATGTGCACTTTGAGTTTGTGGACATGTCGTTCGGCATTATGAACACACTAGCCGTGTTCATGGGGCTCCTGAACTCCATCTTTTGGGAATATATGGACTAGTTCTTAGTCATGTTTATTGACGACATCCTGATGTTCTCATGATCAGGGGAGGACCACACTAAGAATCTTGGGACGGTTTTAGGGGTCCTCCGTCCATACCAACTCTACAGAAAGTTGTCCATGTTCATGTTCAAGACATGAGAGTTTCACTTCATTGGACACATGGCGTCCGAACAGAGGATAGCAGGGGACCCATCAATGATCAAGTGGATTATTTATCGGGAAGCACCATAGAAGGTGGTAGAGGATCGTAGTTTCCTGGGTTTAATAGGTTACTATGGGATATTGGTGACCCACATTTCTCAAGTTGAAGAACCCTTGAAATCCTTGACCAAGAAATAACATTATTTTATATGGATTGAGCAGTGTGAGGCAGCCATTAATTATCTGAAGGAGAAGCTGGTTAGTTCCCTAGTACTAAGGTTTCCAAAATAAGGAGTGAGGTTTGAGGTGTTATGTGATGCTTCAGGCCAATGATTGGGGCGTGTGTGGATGCTATAGTAAGGGAGTTATATCTTATGGGTGTAGGATTTTACGTCCCGATGAGCGTAACTATTCCACCCAAGATCTAGAGCTTGTAGCGATCGTGTTCGCACAAATTTTGTGGCGGCATTACCTCATCGGTGAGTTCTTCGTGTTATTCCGGGATCACAAGAGATTGAGGTATATCATCTCCCTATTGGAACTGAAGTAGTGGTAGTAGAGTTTTATGGTGTTTCATCATGACTATGAATTTGAAATCACTTACACTGAAGGTAATGGGAATGATGTGGTCCATTCCTTGAGTAGGAAGTCACTGAAGGATTCAGTTCGAGAGTCAAAAAATTCTTGGATGGTTATGGGGTAGTTTGCATCCCCACACCTGGACATGAGGGTGGAGGATGGCCAGGGTTGACTATTCCATATGAAAGTGAAGTGCTCTCTCTTGCAGCAGGTCGAGGAGTCTAAGTGGGGGGACTTAATGGCTATAGTGATGCGCGACCATGTTAGCCAGGTTGATGATTTGAGAAGATGGTGGGAATATGGGAAGAATCTGATGTCGTTGCATGTAAAGTTGTTCGTCCTTGTGGTAATGCAATGGAAGTTTCTTGGGGAGTTCTACAACACACCCCTAGTGTTACACCCATGAGTTTCCAATTTGTAAGAAGGATTGAGGGGTCAGTTACGGTGGCTTGGGGAAAAGCGGACAATGGAAGAGTTTGTGGAAAAGTTCCTTGTATGTCAGCATGTGAAGGCTGGACACCACGTCCTTGGAGGACTGTTACAACCTTTATATGGCCCCATGTGGAAGTTGGATGACATCTTGATGGATTTCATCAAAGGACTACCCAGGGTTCAAGGAGGATGTGGTGCTACCTGGGTAATAGAATACATGTGGACAAAATCGGCTCACCTTCGAGAAATCAATGAGTCTAGTGTGGTGGATTCCTTAAAACATAGGTATGTGGATTATGTGGTGTGGTTTCATAGAGTTATAAGGTCCATAGTTTCTGATAGGGACACCCGGTTTACCACACGTGTCTGGAAAGGATTGCAAAATGCTTTTCCCACCCAACAATGCCCCGTAACCAGTTTCCACCCCCAAACTGATGGTATGATA
Source organism: Viscum album (assembly GCA_963277665.1). NCBI lineage: Eukaryota > Viridiplantae > Streptophyta > Magnoliopsida > Santalales > Viscaceae > Viscum > Viscum album. The sequence goes on along the minus strand of OY728152.1, from coordinate 856,516,232 downwards.
GACCGCGTCATCCATATATTGGAGGATATGCTACGGGCATGTGTTTTGGAAGTTGGATGATCATGGTCATGACAGTTGCCTTGGGTAGAGTAGTCCTTCAACTATAGTTTTCACTCTACAATTGGCATGGCTCCATTTGAAGCCTTTTACGGGTGGCCGTGTCGCACAACTGTGTGCAGGACTGAGGTTGGTGAACTAGGTGTTCATGGCTAGGAGGTCGGTCAGATCATGACATAGAAGGTTTTTCTTTTACGAGAGAGGATAGAGGCAGCTCAAGACATGAAGAAGTCATTTTCCAGTCATAGTTAGAGACACTTGGATTTTGAGATCGGGGACCACATGGTCTTGAATGTCTCGCCTCATCATGGGAAACAATTGTTTGTTAGGTAGAGTAAGAATTATCCCAGGTTCGTCGGACACTTCGATGTGTTGCGGCGGTTCGGTGATGTGGCTTATCAGCTGGCACTACCACTGGGAAGGATAAGGATACATGATGTCTTCCATGTGTCTCTGCTTCGTCAGAATCTACAAGATGATTCACACATCCTCGACTTAGGGGAGCTGGATATCAAGGACGATGCGACATTTGTAGAGAGACCAGTGATGTTCGAGGATCACGAGGATAAGGTGCTTTGTGGAAGAACCATTCCCTTGGTTTTTCTATTATGGAGGCATGGTGGGTTGGAGGAGAGTACCTCAGAATGGCTGGCACATGTGCATGATCAGTTCCCAAATTTGTTTACAGTTTTTTTATATTCTATTCTATACTTATTTGGGATGTTTTTTTTGACCTTGTTAACTTTTAAATGGTCTATTTTCTTTGTTCTCTAGATTTATTTGAAGATTCTTGACTGGTGGGAGGGGAGGACCTGATCCCAAATCTAGACACATTAATGTGGATGCAGTTAAACCCGTGCGGGTGAGTCAGTTCCCCCAAAATTGGATGGTATCCTAAAATAGGGGAAGGGACTCCCTAATCCATATGTCTGGATGGTTTTTCCATTACGTGTTCACATGGATACATTAGGGATAAGAGTTCCATGATATCGAGGAGTTTTACCCATGATAGGTATATATCGCGGTGGTTGTTCCGACCCCTCCCTTTTCTTAGGTTCTAGTTTTGATTCATGATGGAAAGAATAATTTGTGTAGTATCTGATGTAATGGAATTTACAATGAATCATTAAAGAGTTTTACAAAAAACAATGTTCCGTAAAATGGTTCCACTGAAACAGTGGAATCGGTCATTGTCACACACCGAAACTATGGCACCGCTTACAGTGTTCTACTTTGTTGGTGGCACCATAACGGTGGCACCGTAGTGGTCACACCATCACAGTCACACACTAAAATGATTGTAATGCATATTTTGGAACCATGAGTGTGGAATTATGATTGTGGAACTGTAATGATCACACACTAAAACAGTCACACTATCTTGGTCGAACATCAAAACGGTGGAAATATGATTGTGGCACCATGATCGTGGCACCGCTTACGGTGTCTTTCCAAACAGTGTACCACTATAGTTTCATTTTCCAGTTCTACTCCACAACATATATTTTGATGTATAAGTGTTTTAATACCCATTTTAAGACATTAAAATACCATAAATGATATCTAAAATTCCCCATGATCTGGTAGACCCTTGACTTCCGAAAAAAAATTAGCTTTTTCCTCGGTGTCACGCCATATTCCCATACCTTCTAGATATTCCCTTATTACGTGATTTCCTATAAATAAAAAAAATCCTTTAATGAAAAACTATTATATACATTTTGTAGACGCCGGAAAAGTCCATTGTTCCCAAACGAAGCTCCGGATGCGGAAAGCGAGGTCATATTTGGAGTCGGAAGCATGTTTCGGAGGGCCCGGAGGCCTTGTGCGGAATTTTGGAGACCCGCGCGCAAAGTTGCAGTAAGGCGTGCAAACCTCCCGGGATGCGCGCAATGCGCTGGGCCAGCGCGCAATTTTGCTCGCCCGTGGCCCACGCGACTCCCTTGCGCGCCGGGCCCGATTCCGCGCCCGCGAAGGAACTTGCGCGCCCGCGAACCGGATTCCGCGCCCGGGGTTGCCTATAAATATAAGGCGACCCCCGACGTTTTGAAGGTTGCCGGAATTCGAAGAGTCGCTCGTTCGCGCAATCCAACCCCCTCCGCGCGCAATGCCGGTCTTCAGGTAACCTCCTTTCTTTCGCGCAATAAAGCCTTGGGGTTCGCCTTCGCGCGCAATCCCTTTGGATCCTTTCCTTTGAAACAACTCTTCACCTGAAGGCCTTCACGCGCAAAAGAAGCCTCTTGCGCGCAATTGCCCCCGGGTGCGCGCAATCCAGCCCGATTGCACGCACCCCCTTACTAAGAGGCCATTTGTTAAAGAATGAGCCATTGCCCCTGCGCGCTATCTGAAGCCCGGTGCGCGCAATATCCATCTTCCGCGCGCAAAGCGCTGGCCCAATTGCGCGCCAGCCTGCCCATTTGCGCGCCGACACGCGGTATTGCGCGCCAAGCTTCTCTTTTGCAAGCAATCCGCTGGGGTCGCCCCCTTTGACCCCCTGAGGGTACCCGCCTGCGTGGCGCCCGATAATCTTCATCCCTGGTGCCCGCGCCGTGCATTGTCTTCCCGTGCAGCCCTCCAGGCTCGCGCGAAGTGACACGAACCCATCGGCGGCATCACACTCGTCCGCGCTGCAAGACGTTAAACTGCCAAGTGTTTCGTCCAACATGATGTTAAACTGTACCACGTCCAAGCTGCACGACGTTAAACTGCCTAGCATATCGTCCGAGCTACAAGACTTTAAACTGTTCAGCATTCGTCTTGCAGGACGCTAAACTGCACCACGTCCGCACTGCAAGACGTTAAACTGCCAAGCATCTTCGTCCTCAACACACGACGTTAAACTGTATTTCGTCCAGCAAGACGTTAAACCGTCCGCTTCGTCCTCAACACACTACGTTAAATTGTACTTCGTCCGGCAAGACGTTAAACCGTCCGCATCGCCCGATCCCGTGCCTCACACGCAGGGTCCCCCTCCCGGTTTGGATGTGGCCCCCACCCGCTCGTCTCTGCAGGGATGTCGGGATTGGAGTGGCCTTCGCCCATGGGGGTAGAGTATTACAAACCGAACGAACACGTGGACTTTGATCCCTGTCTCCTAAACAGGGTACGTAGGAAGCCTCCCTGAGGTTCAAGCCCACCACCTGGTCGTCCCGGTCGCATTCACGTCGGTTCTTCCACCATTGGACCCCTCCCGGGTTCACACTTGCGTCGATTCACCTATGAATCCTCCCTTGTGGGAGACTGCACGTGTGTATCTCCATTGTTCTTCCCCACTGCCAAAGCCAGTGGAGGGCGTGACAGGGATCGAGGTCTCCTACCTTCGGCCCAAGTCCCTCTCCAACTGAGCTTCGCCGCATCCGGGCTGCCTCAGTGCGTAAGTCCTGACAGAACGAACTACGTGGAATTTGATCCCTGTCTCCTAAACAGGGTACGTAGGAAGCCTCCCTGAGGTTCAAGCCCACCACCTGGTCATCCCGGTCGTATTCACGTCGGTTCGTCCATCAGTGGACCCCTCCTGGGTTCACACTTGCGTCGATTCACCTATGAATCCGCCCTTGTGGGAGACTGCACGTGTGTATCTCCATTGTGCTTCCCCACTGCCGAAGCCAGTGGAGGGCGTGACAGGGACCGAGGTCTCTTAACTTCTGCCCAAGTCCCTCTCCAACTGAGCTTCACCGCATCCGGGCTGCCTCAGTGCGTAAGTCCTGACATAACGAACTACGTGGACTTTGATCCATGTCTCCTAAATTGGGTACGTAGGAATCCTCCCTGAGGTTCAAGCCCACCACCTGGTCGTCCCGGTCGTATTCACGTCGGTTCATCCATCAGTGGACCCCTCCCGGGTTCACATTCGCGGTGATCCACCCGGCCGTTCCATCCCCCTTTGTGCGAGGTGGTTCGGTTCAATCCTCCGCCCGGCAGCCTCGACCTCCTTGTGAGTCGGCTTGCCAACGTCCAGCATGACGTTAAACTGTATATCCGAACTACACTGACGTTGATCCGCGCTAACGCGTGGTACGTAGGAAGCCCCTACGGGGTCCAATCTCTTCACTCCATCATCCATTCTGACCCTTACCCGGGCCGCCACATCCCGGTGGGGTCATGCCACTTCATTCCACTCCACTTCACTCGTGAAGCCGCCCATGTGTTGGCCCCAGCGTCGTAGGTTCCCCGCAAGGGGTTCTGTCATCTGCTCCACTTATCGTGTTGATCAGTCCGATGCCGTCCCCGCTAGACGTTAAACTCACGGCATACCCCGTGTTAAACATGGGAAGCTAAGGAAAACCTCAGGTAACACAGTTCACCACACCCAACGCGGGATGCCTCAGGCCATCACGCCTTTGAGAAGCCCTATTAGGGACGGAAGGCAGACATGCAGAGCCGCAGTGTTAAGACACGCCCCCAACACCCAGAGCTACCCGGTCTCCTCACCGCAGGTTGCTGCCCCGACCAGACTCCTTGGAGCGTCCGAGCGGAAGCAGCGTAATTAACCGGTGTCCATGGAGACATGGCGCCGGGAACGAGATTCACGAGCACGTCTTAAATCTATGAGGGAGACCCAGATTAGGCAACGAGTTCCGAGGAGACGTCCACGGAAGGAGGAGCCGACATCCCAGCATCCCGGTTTCGATCAAGGAGAAGACGCTCCTGAATAAGGGACGGATGCCGCCCGCCTTTGGAAAGCGGGACTGCGGGGCCACAAGCCGCGCGCCCATCCCCTCGGGTCGACGGGCGCACGCACGAACGCGTCCTGGCAGAACAGCGTCGGAACAGAAACCCGACGCACATCCGCACCGAAACATAAAAATGGTGAACCCGACGTGAATCTCTTCTCCTCAATACGAAGACCGATTGCTTTCAGGGGTGTTGGAGGACCAGCATGTTTCCCGGCCAAGCATTCAGCACTGGGGCACGGAACTCACCAGGGGTTGGGGAAGGGAAATCGGGCACTCCGTCTCACGACGTCGATGGCCTGGGTTCCCCCCACGGAAGGCGTCGTGGCACTAATGGTTGGTTGTCGATTCCTTTTCCTGTCAGTGTTAACGGGTTCTTCTCCCTGCTCTCAGGAATCAAGTCGCCCAATCCAGTGCCCGATCGCCACCCGCCCACTGGCGCAGGGGTAGGGGAAACACCGACGCGGCTACTCCGCGCGGTCCCGCCCGTTCCACAGCCGTCCCAGCAGCCGCAACTGCGGGGAAACCACGCCCTCTCTCCCCCTCGGAGGTCATCCAGAGAAGGGTGATCAACAACTTGGTGCGGAGATATGAGGAAGAGGGAGTCATCCCCACCAGGGACATGGCTCGCCTGGACCTCGAGGAAGCTGCACCTCGCCACCAATGTCGCCCCTGAGGGCCGCGCAGGGAGGCACCGCTGCCTACCTCAACGTCCAACTGCTTCTGGAGTTTATCCCCGGAGCGCTCCGACAACTCCCTCCCCTATGCGGATGAGGTGGGGGATGTTCGGGACCACCCTATCCGAGATCCGCTCCAGGGATCCACGATAAGGGCTCCCGCCAGGCCACGTCGGCACCGCCGCCAGGCTTCTCAAGACGAAGAGCGGGCTCTCCACATGCCTGCGCCGCTCATCCCGACTCGTTTGTCCCGACGCCAACGTCAGGCAAGAGCGGAAGAGGAGGCCCACCTTGGGGCCCTAGCAACGGCGGTCGCGTTGGCTCAAGCCACTGCTGGCTCCAGTGACCAGGCCCCTGCGCATCCTGAGAAGGGGAACTTCTATGCCCGACTTGGATCGAGGCCACGACCGCCCCAAAGGCAGGTTGGGTTGACTCTCCCGGTTGCTGGTACAGGCAATAGCCACCGCGGACCACCTCGCGGTAGCGCTATTCACCAACAGGGTCTACTCCGTGTGGCCGATCCAAGAGGCCTGGGTCACCCCACCTTCCGATCCCGGCCCGGAGGCCTGCTCGGAATCATCTCTCCCCGCGTCCACTTTGATATCTGTCCCGGTGCTCCTCACACCTTGGTTTCCAGTCCTCTTGGCCCCAGCACCGGTGTGGCCGTAGGACGCCAGGACAGAGATCTGCCATGCCCCGAAGAACCACCCAGGGGCAGGAAGGCAAGGCGTCGACGTCGAGGGAAGAATGTTACGGAATTCCGGACAGAGATCCGACCGGTTCGTTTCTCTGATACAGAGGCGGAGTATGATTCGGCGACGGAGCCCTCCCCCCGATCCCGCTAGTTAGGGGCAGGGGTAGGAATGCGGCACGTCAGCCTCGTACTTCCCGAGAGCGCGATCGATACAATCCCCGCTTCTCTCCGAAGGTATATCCGGAGTAGTGAGGGCCTGGTATACCCCCAAGGATCAAGCTTGCGGTTGGTACCGGCCCCTCTGGAAGCGCCTTCTGCCTCGATTGGAGAAGACAGAGACTTTTTCTGGGGACCGACGGTCGAACCACGCACCCTCGGTGAGCACCGACGCTACGGCAGGATGTTCGCTCGCCGGCCTGTCCTATTGTGATGTGGTAGCTGGGGCACCGCCACCCTCAGAGGGCGGCCTGGGATATGGAGGCCAATCGGCCTGCTCACCGTATTCACCACCGGACAGCCCGTCGGCCCGGCGGCCTGCCTCGGCACCACTGCCGGTTCCCCGTCCATTCCCAGTCGTTGAAGAGGACCAAGGAGACCTGGGTCCCGAGTTTGAGTCGTGGAGCTTCTGGACCGTCCTTGCAGAGGGCCACTTCCCTGAGAAGTTTTGGCCAGTCGCAGGACCGGACTTTGATGCACCCGAATCACTCACCCCGGATGAGTTCGAATGCTTCCGCCGAACACTCCGGGAGACTCACTCCCGTCTTCACCTCCTACAAACGCCATATCCCGGGAGTCAAGTGCACCTGGAGGATATTGGTGAGCAGTGTCGTCAAATTGACCTGGCCACGCTCCCCGCGGTTCGGCACCCCGGGTCATTTGGGCACCACGAGGCCCTCCAACAACGATGTGTTGAGTGTTTTCAAGTACTCCGCAAGGTTATCGAGGAAGCCACTCCCCACGTACATATCCGTGGATGGGGACAGTACGCTGCCCTACGCTTCAGTGCGATTCGCCGACAGCCCGATTTGCTGGGTAGCCCTGAGGGTACATCCCCAGGGACGGAAACGGTCAATATGGCTGACCTGTCGGGAGAGGGGAACGACTTGGAACTTCTCGACGGGGGATCTCCCCCCGAAGAGAAGCCATCGTTGGATCCGTCGGTGAGGGTTACTCGTCACCAGAGGAGCCTCCTGGGTCTCCCCGCACCCACTGAAGCACTGGCGTTGAGCCGGAACATCAGCAAAGGTAAAGAGCACGGCGGGGCTAAAAAACCCGCCGACCCATCTGCCTCCATGCAGAGGGCAGAGGAGGATCCCAAAAAGGCCATGCTACGTCAACAGCTCACCGAGCAGAAGAAGCTAGTTGACCAGCTCCTCGCCGAGTGCGCTGTAGAGCGGCGGCCTGACAACGGTGATCCTAGGCCAGGACAGTAGGGACAGGAACAACCACCCCTCGATGAGGCTCTCTCGGGCAACCGTGATTATGTCGTGTCTGCCGACAGGGGAGAGGCCATTGCCTACTGCAAGAGGGCGCGGTATGTTTCACCGCACCCTCCCGAGCGGCGTGACTACCTGAGAGACCCCTCTCGGATTCCTCCCGCTGCCCCAAGGGCCGCTCTGCCCGCCATCCCACGAGCTGCCGAGTTCGACGACACGGTCGACGACCCGATTGAAGGGCCATGCAATGCGCTCGTGGTTAGAGATCCTCGCCAGGACTGGAACCCATGTCTGGAAGATCCGATGGCGGCACTCATCGCCCGCTTGGAAGCCTTGGAGACTCGGCAAGTGGCAATCCCACCGGACGGCAAGCCATACCCAGCATGGGTGGATGACATGCCGGCACCTCCGGGATTCGGGAACCCCACTTTCGCCCCCTTTAACGGGACTGGAGATCCGCCACAGCATTTGGCCCATTTCAACTCGAGGTTTGGGCCTATGTTGGGAACTCCGGCGCAGCAGGAGGCCGCTAAGCTTCGCTGCTTTGTCCAGACACTGGAAGGGCCAGCATTTGTCTGGTACAGCCAGCTCCCCGTCGGGTCGATAACTAGCTGGGAGGACCTTCGTAGACAGTTCCTCTACCAGTTCAGTTCCACGACCCGAAAGACGAGTATCGCAGACCTCTTCAAGTGCAAGCAGAGGCCTGATGAGCGAGTCGCGGATTTCTTCACCTGATGGAAGGGTCTCACGTATTCCCTTGACATGCCATTGACTCAAGAGCAGTTGCTGACAATGTGCGTCGGGAACGTCAAGACCGAGCTGGTCCCTTTCTTGATCACTCAGAATTACCCCGGAGGGTTCAGGGACTTCTCCGACAAAGCTCAACGTCTTGAGGAAGCCCTGCAACAGGCCAGTCAGGCACATCCGCTGCCTCCTATGATCCCTGCAAGGAGAGTCAGCAGGGCTGAGCCCGCTGCTGTTGCCCAGATAGAGGACCCCAGGTAGTTGGAGTTGCTGCCGGTGAGGCCATCTCCACAGCCTCACAGGAATCCGCCTCCACGGGCTCAGTACCCGGCCCAGCAACGGCAGCCCCATAATCGGCCGGCCCCTCCGCGTAATGTACCGCCACAACCCAGGCGAGATAATCAAGGTCCACCTCCTCGGCAGGCCCCTCCAGCCCCTCGTCAAGACCACACTCCCAGGGGCCCGCGATACCTGACTTACTCATTTCACGAGGATCAGGTCCCCGGTTCTTTCCGGAGCGCCCTGGAGCAGAGGATTGTGCGACTGCCTGAGTCTTGGAGGCCGGAGGAGGCACATCTCATGGATAACCCCCGCTACTGGCCTTACCATCGGGCCCTGGGGCACACCATCCGGCGGTGCTACGTGTTTAAGGACTGGCTCCAAGACCAGATTAACAACAATGTAATCAGGTTGGGCCCAGCTCCAGCACAAGTGGCGGGCGTGTTCGTGGGATCAGATGACGATAGCGACAATGAGGACGAATGGCAGCTGGTCTCCGACCGCGGATCCCAGAAGTATAATAACTGGATGGCCCGCAAGACGATCATTCGCGCCCATGGAATCATCCGGGCGCGCTTGAATCAGCCTGAGCCCCCAGAATCTGCGGGTGCTGCTTCGGCATCGTCATCCCAGCTTGCCTCTTCCGAGAAGAGCAAACGGCGGCTGCGCAAGAAGGAATAGCGCGCCCCGCCAGTTCCGCCGCTATCCCGCACTCTCGGCGATTTCATGCCCCCGGAGATGGGTATCCCTCCCCGGATCCGCCCAGTGGTGGATGATTCGTCCGATGATAGTGTTGGGTACGCTTCGGTTAATACCGTCGAGCTAGTAAATCCCTTTTCGGTTCCCGACGTTGAAGAACACCAGGTGGACCTCCCCAGTGTCCCCGGTCGTCGCCACCGTCGGAGGAACCGCCACAACAGGAGTCGCTGGGGCACGATAGTTGGTACCTCCAGCCAGGCCGTGCACGCCACTGAGACTAGGCAGCATGCTCAAAACTGAGCTCAGCGTGCGCAGCCCCCCCATCCGGGGATGACGGATTCGCCTCCGCCACTGTTTGTGGTGTGGGACCAGGCAGAACCGCCTCAGCCGCGTCGCGATCAGCTCCGCCCTGCCACGAGTCCGTCCCGGCCTCCTGACCCCAGTACGGTGACTACTTCCCGGGCTTCAACCAATGAACAGCGAGATGCGCCAAGCACCAGTCGGCCGCCGGTCCAACCGGCAAGGCCCGTCATGCCTCCAACCGCAGAGCAACCTCCTTCAACCAGGGGCTCGCGCTTGGCCGAAAAGAATGATGTCCTGAAGCACTTGGCCGACATCCCAGCAAGGCTCTCCATCCTTGAGGCTCTGCGCATGTCATCTGAGATGCGCGAGGCGCTCGCTGAAGCACTAAAGAGCCCCCTCCAGTTTGAGACAGAGGTTGCGGCTGTAGAGGCCTTTCACGCCGAAACGATTGAGGACACCGAATGTCAGGCAGTTATCTCGTTCTCTCGTAAGGATGAAGACCCTCCTATACAGGGGCACATTCGTCCGCTGTATGTTACTGGCCAGTTCAATGGCCTTGAAGTCCGGTGCTGTCTTGTCGACACGGGGTCCGGGATTAACCTGATTCCCACTCGGACGCTCTGGAGATTGGGGTTGTCTGAGGATGACTTGATTCCCTCCGACATCAGAATTCAGGGGTACGACCGCACCGAGCAAACTCCGGTCGGCAAGATATGTTTGAAGACCCAGTTCGGTGACCTGGTTGCCAACACCGAGTTCATGGTAGTCTCTCAAGACACTGTGTATAACGCATTGATGGGCAGGCCATGGCTCCACCTTCATGCGGCGGTTCCCTCGTCATACCACCAATGCCTTAAATACTCCCTTAATGGTCGAGTAGGCGTGCTTCAGGGAGATGCCTCTCCTTTTGCCTCATGTGAAGCCCGCTATCTGGACGCGGACTATTACAAGAGCAAGGATAAGCAGATCCTGGCAGGTGAGGTTGAGCCTGTCGTTGTTGCAAGTGATCCCTGGGCAAGCTTGGATGACGGTTAAGTCCTCCCGATTCAACGGTTGGACGTAGCCATGGTCTCGACGGCCTGTGAGTCTCCTGATGAGATGACCGCGACCGCCCGTGCCAGCACCAGCGGCCCAGTAGGATCTGGTAGCCCCAATGCAGTTTCCAACGCAGTCTCTCCCGTGGAAGATCCCTCCCCAAGTGAAGAGGACGTGGAAGATGCACCCCCAGCCTTTGAGGAGGGCGTCTCCGCCACGGTCGATGAGTTAGTACAGGTGAACCTTGGAACCGAGGCAGATCCAAGACCCACATTGGTCCGTGCTGCCATGTCCTCTGAGGAGCGGCAACAGTACGTGGACTTCCTCAGACAGCACCGTGATGTGTTCGCTTGGGGCTATGACGAGATGTCGGGGCTAGATCCTCAGGTATTCGTCCACCGCCTTGGTCTCCCGGCGAACCATCGCGGGTTCAAGCAGCCTCCCAGGAAGATGCACCCATTCCACGGTGCCATGGTTGAGGCTGAAGTTGACAATCTTATCAAAGCCAACTTCGTGAGGGAAGTTCAGTACCCCAGATGGCTGGCCAACATTGTGCCGGTCAGGAAGAAGAATGGGCAGATCAGAGTCTGTATCGACTTCCGCGATCTCAACCGCCACTGTCCGAAGGATGATTTTCCCCTTCCAATGACAGAGCTGTTAATTGACGCCACGGCAGGGTTCCAAGCCCTCTCCTTCATGGATGGATACTCCGGATACAACCAAATCCGGATGGCCCCTGAGGATGAGGAGTTCACTGCCTTCAGGGCCCCCCAAGGTATCTTTTGTTACCAGGTCATTCCCTTCGGCCTGAAGAATGTAGGTTCCACCTATCAACGGGCGATGCACCGCATATTCAAGAAAATCCTCGGCACACTGGTGGAATGCTACGTCGACGACTTGGTGGTCAAATCGCGCCAGCGTCAGGACCATCTCAAAGATCTTGAGAAAGTGTTCGGCTTCCTCCGGTTTCGCTGCCTGAAGATGAACCCGTTGAAGTGTGCCTTCGGGGTCACCTCCGGGAAGTTTCTTGGCTTTGTGGTAAGGTACTGGGGTATTGAGATCGACCCAGAGAAGATCAGGGCGATTAGCCAGATGCCTCCCCCACGTAACATCCGGGAACTGCAAGGGTTCCAAGGCCACTTAGCCTATATACGCCGATTCATCACGAATCTGGCCGGCAAGTGTAACCCCTTTTCTCGGCTCATGAAGAAAGGTGCCACCTATGTATGGGATAAAGAGTGTCAGACCGCTTTCGAGGAAATCAAGCAGTACCTGCTTCAACCTCCGGTTCTGATGCCGCCTGTATCCGGGAAGCCGCCGGTCCTTTATGTGACCGCCCTGGAACGGTCCCTTGGTGCCATTCTCGCCCAGAAGAACAACGAGGGAACAGAGAATAGCCTCTATTACCTCAGTCGCATGCTCCTCGATGCGGAAGTTAGGTATTCCCCCATCGAGAAGAGCTTCCTGGTGCTCGTATTTGCCATACAGAAATTACGGCACTACTTGCAGCACCATGAGGTACAGTTGGTTTCTCGGGTAGACCTGTTGAAATATATCCTGAGCCGGCCTATGTTGACTGGCCATCTAGCGTGGTGGGCTGTGATTCTCCAGCAATTCGACATCAGTTATGTGTCTCAGAAGGCCATCAAAGGGCAAGCATTGGCATACTTTCTGGCTGCTCACCCGACCTCTGTGGATCAGCCGCTGGATCTAGGCTTTCCTGATGAGGTCGTTCTCTCGGTCGATCGTGCCGATCCATGCTGGCAGATGCACTTTGACGGTGCCTCCCGGAGCCCCACCGGTAGAAGACTCGATAATCCTAAGCTCAACAAAGTGGGTTTGGGTATCGTCTTCATTACCCCGGAGCAAGCCGTGCTGCCATACTCTTTCCTGTTGTCAGAGGGCTGTACCAACAATGAGGCGGAATACCATGCCCTCATCACCGGCCTCGAGTTAGCTCTCGAGATCGACGTGCCCCATCTGTGTGTGAAAGGGGACTCCGAGCTGGTCGTTAAGCAGATCAATGGCGAGTATGTTGTCAGAAAGCCGGAACTTGTGCCATTGCTGGAGTGCACCCTCCTCTTGATGGCCCAGTTTCCTTCTCGGCCAGAAATTGCCCATATTCCCCGGTCGCAGAACGGTCGAGCAGATGCTTTGGCCAGCCTTGCTGCGTCACTCGCGGAGCCTGAACAGGACAACCTGATCATCCGCATGACGCACCGCAGGCTCATCGCTCCCGTTATCCTGGAAGAAGATCGCGGCCTGTCGGTAAGTAATCTCACCACGGTTGCCCCTGTGCCCGGAGCCCCGAGTACCCCAGATATGGCAGTCGAATCGGCCTCTGTTTGGAGGGCGCCTTTGGTTGAGTACCTCCAACATGGCATTCTCCCGTCGGATCGGGCCGAGCGCGAGCGAGTTCGACGCCACGCATCGCAGTTTTTCCTCCAGAGCAGTCCCGGCCTGGAGAAAATCCTCTATAGGCACGGATTTGATGGTGTTCTCCTCCGTTGCCTTCAAGGAGTTGAGATCCCATGAGTAATGCAGGAGGTTCATGCTGGTTCATGTGGTGCCCACCAGACTGGGCCGATGTTGTCCCACCAGATTCGGAGGTTGGGATACTTCTGGCCCTCCATGATCCATGACTGCATCGAGTATGCTAGGAAGTGCCTTGCGTGCCAGGTTCATGCGAACTTTGTGCATCGGCCGCCAGAGCCTCTCCATACCACTAGGTATTCTTGGCCCATTTGCAGTCTGGGGTCTGGACGTTGTGGGACCTTACCCGCCGGCGACGGCTCGCCAGTGCCGGTTCATTCTGACCGCCACGGACTTCTTCTCCAAATGGGCAGAGGCGATTCCGCTCAGAGAGGTCAAATCTTGTTCGATCGCTGACTTCATGACCTCCAACATCATTCATCGATTTGGAGTGCCTCACGCTATCCTCACGGATAACAGAGCCAATTTCTGAGCAGCCGAGTTGATGAAGTTGTACGCCAAGTACAACATTCGCTCGAACCATACATCTCGCTATCATGCGCATGCGAATGGACCGATTGAGGCGTTTAACAAAACCCTCTCTAACATTCTGCAAAAGATGGTTGGTCAGAACAAGAAGAGTTGGCCAGACAAGCTCCCCAACGCCCTCTGGGCTTATCGGACGACGACTCGCAATTCCACCCAGATGACCCCTTATTCCCTGGTGTATGGAGTTGAGGCCGTCCTGCCCATCGAGATCTAGTTACCGTCCTTGCGCACTGCGGTCTACGACCAGCAAGTGCCGGACAGAGCTTCTGAAGCCCGTCTAGTCGAGTTGGAATCACTAGATGAGAATAGGCTTCGCGCTTTGCACAACTTGGAGAGGCATCAAAGCAGAATGTCTCGAGCTTTCAATAAGAAGGTTCGCCTCCGCTCCTTCCTGCAGGGTGACCTAGTACTGGCCCTAAGAGCGCCAATGATCCCCGGCGGGAAGCCACCCAAGTTGGATCCCAAGTGGGAGGGACCTTTTGTTGTCCACAAGGTCTATCCCAATGGCGCGTACTCCCTAGCAACTATGGATGGTGAGCGTGTCACTCCTCCCACCAACGCTAGGTTCCTCAAGCAGTACTTTGCCTGAGTTCACTTCGTCCGCGCTGCAAGATGTTAAACTACCAAGTGTTTCGTCCAACATGACGTTAAACTGTACCACGTCCATGCTTCACGACGTTAAACTGCCTAGCATATCGTCCAAGCTACAAGACATTAAACTGTTCAGCATTTGTCCAACATGACGTTAAATTGTACCACGTCCGCACTGCAAGACGTTAAACTTCCAAGCGTCTTCGTCCTTCATGACGTTAAACTGCCCCTCAAGAACTACGTGCGGCTTGATTACCATCCTTATAGGATACATAGGACCGCCTGAACATTCATGTTTCAGGCTCAGCCCCATCTTTCGGGAATTTCCATCCCATCACGGGCCCTTGGCCCAGTTGCCTCTGGGTATGCGGAGTATGGTGTGAACGTGGGGTTATGCCCTCATTCACGTCGGTTTGCTCGCCACGTTGTACGCCCCCCACGTTTGGGGATGCCTTCCGCTCCCCCCTTTTCTCTTTTCGTCCTGCATGACGTTAAACTGCACTTCAAGAACTACGTGCGGCTTGATTCTCATACTAATGGGATACGTTGGACCGCCTGGACATTCATGTTTTAGGCCCAGCCCTATTTCTCGGGAATCTCTATCTCGCGTTGGGCCTCTGGCCCTAGTTCCCCTCCTTTTTGTGCGAGGCGTATGGCGTGAACGCGGGGCTATGCCCTCATTCACGCCGGTCTACTGGTCGCGCCGTACGCCTCCCCCGTGTGTGGGTCTACCTCACACCCCTCATCATCCTGCATGATGTTAAACTGCCTCTCAAGAACTACGTACGGCTTGATTCCCATCCTAATGGGATACGTAGGACCGCCTGGACGCTTGTGTTTCTGGTCCAGCCCCGTCTCTTGGTTGATCACGGGGATCTGCCGTCTTTTGGTTGCTCTCAGGGTGAGTCCTCTGACCCTTTCCGGTGATCTGTTAACATGTTTTGGGTACTTAGGTCTATGACCCGTGGTGTCGGATTCAATCCCGACAAGTCCTGTGTTGCATTTCGGGCCTCACGCTTCCTCTTGTTCGAGCCTTCACTCAAAGGGATCCTCGTTAGCGGTTTGGGTACGATGCCTCAGTGCTCTCCTACCGCTCCGGGTCGATTTACCGGCGGGTCCTGGGCCGCAAATCGATATGAATCCTGCGCTTGAGCGGTTGATGCTCGTTTGCTTGCCCCATCCTAGGCTGACGCGATCGGATGTTGTGTTGCGAATATGGTCAGCGACATCCTTGATCTCCATGTCGGCTCTTTCAGGCTCTGAACATTGGTTGCACAGTCCTCATCACACTCCTCCTTTGTACGTTGTAGTGGAATCTCGACACTCTCTTCATACTGACCTTCAGCACACCTTTACACGTTAGGCAGGCCAACCAGGGTAATGGTGTCTTTCGAGGCTCCCACGATCTGAGCACCAAGGATATATGCTGATGTCCTCCCTAAGGGCCATGTGTAGCTGGACCCTCGTCCCCATAAGGAGGAAGGAGTCGCCCGAACAATCGCGTTCTTGGCCTAGTATAGATGGAGGCTAGCATCTCTGCCCCTCGGGTGATGGACATGTGCAGGCCCCTATCCCAGGATCCTTCTCCTGGAATTGTGCGTGACCGCAGGGCGGGGGTATGTTCCCACCTCCGCTGGGTCCGCCGTATCGCGATAAGCGGATTCCTCCATGGTCCGAACCACATGACCTTAAACTGTGTTGTCTGGTCTTACCACACGACCGTAAACTGTGATCGTCTTGGCCGCCCGACGAGAAACGGCACTGCATCGTGATGTTCTCCTCAGGGGACACTCACGTTGGGCGCTGGTTAATAACCACGCCATTTATCAATTCCATTCATGGCTTGATTATTGTGGTGACGCCAGGGATTTCTTAATCACAGGCATGTCGCTGCACAAAGAAAAACCAACCACCTTTAAGGACAAACAAGAAATATCAAATACCGCTTCTTCTGTGTGCGAGGGTCAGACCCGCACCCTTCCCCGCGCTGGTGCCCGATTGTGTTGCGCCGCGCTTCCAGAACTGCGTGTGGCTTGATTCCCATCATTATGGGATACGTAGGAACGCCCGGATGTTTGAAACATCGGGTCCAGCCCCCCACCTCTTAGAGATTCCCCCTTCTCTGGGGAATCCGCCCCCTTCTGGTCACCCTCAAGGTGTGTCCCTCGACCCCTTGCAGTGGTCCACCGGTGTCAAGAGTACTCTGGTTTATTGCCAGGAGGGTCAGGTTTAGCATGGTCAGGTTCCTTCCACTTTTCAGGCTTCGTGCTCCCTTTCATTCGGACCCATCACCTACACCCTGGGTGGAGCCCCCGTGAGCGGTCTGGACACAATGCCTCAGTGCTGTCCCACCGACTCGGGCTGGTGCCCCCAAGGGCCTCGGGCAGCAAATCGATATGAATCCTGCGCTTGAGCGGTTGATGCTCATTTGCTGCCTCATTCCATCAACGGTCAGTGCGATATTGATGATTCTTTTCCACCACGGTCGGCAGTACTCCTATATTGTTACGCCGGTGCCCCCAGTCCTTGAGTGAATGGCCGCATGATTCACATTACATTTTCCACCTCCCATTCTGGCCAGGTGAAACCTCGACACCCTTGACACTATCCCTCAGTGCATCTTTGCATATCCAGGGGATAGGACCACGATGTGGCGTGCTCTGAGGTTCCTTTGGTCCGAGCTCTAAGACCTTAAACTAAGATCTGCCCCTTTGGCCCAAGCTCTACGACCTTAAACTATGATCTCCCTAAATGGGGTTCTACGTCCCGCATGACGTTAAAGCTGCACTTTCAGAACAACGTGTGGCTTGATCTCCAGCCTGATGGAGTACGTAGGAATGCCCGGGCATCTCGACTCGGGCCCAGCCTCAGGGATCGCTAAGTCCCACCCCTCCTCGTCGCTGACCGTCTGTCCTGGCTTCTGGTAGAGTGGTGCAGTTGTGACATTCTCCCCAATTCAGCTCGGGATGCCCCATTGCAATGATGGGAAGCGACAGTTTCCTCGCCAAAGAGGTTCTGTCTGAGAATTGGGGTGATTCACGGCCAGATTAGTACATCCGCCTAATACGCTTTCCCCACGGTGGCGCAATTTTGGGAGTGTTAGATTCTGTCCGAACAAATCATCACTTCGCCCCATGCTTCGCATGCCCTGTTGATCCGGATTTCCACCCTTGTGCCTGAAGGAACCCCCAAAGCGGCATTGATGATGACATGTGATCCGCCTCCTGCAATATGAATGATGAACTTCGGTCCGTCTATTGCAGTAGTATGGTCGATTGATCCATTGTCCGCTTGCCTTCTTGAGCATTTCCTAGAAGGCCGACCGTCGTGGATCTCTGAATTCAGGACATGCGATTCACCCTTTCTCATTTCCCTATGTTCGGATAAAATCTCAACGCCCCTAGCGTTGTCCTGCTCGTGTGTCGGAACAAGTTGGGGGGATGATACATTGATTAGGTCTGAGGTCTCCTTTCCTAGGAATGACCTCCCTCTTTTCTTTAGAAATCCAGGCCTAATTGTGGATGCCTGAAGCTTGGATGATGCTCCCGCGAGACAATGAATTGTGGTTGAGCATGTTAAGCCAAAAGATGCAGATAAATATGGTGATTCATACAAATGGGTCGAAGTATTGAGTAGCGGAAACAAAATGTTCTGGGAATGGAAAAAACAAATCCCCTAGGGATTAGCGAGCTGAATGAGTCTTTCTAACGCCGTTACCCTTTGGCTGGCAGCCTCCAGGGATGCTTCTCGCTCTCTGCATGCCCTCTCTTCGTCGGCGGTCACAGCACGCAGTTTGTCGATCCTGGCCTGTGCACGCTCCCGCTCGACTTGAAGTGTGACCATCTGTTGGCCCGCCTCTGTCATCTGTACCTGGGCGTCAACCAGCTGGGCCGTTAGTTGCTCCACAAGCTCAGTGCACGTTGCGACGAAGGCCTCCTTCTCTGCCGCCTGCCCTTCGAGATGCCAGACTTCCTGCTCCGCCACGAGGAGCGCCCGCGTGCTCTTAGACATGTCCCGACATTGTGCGACGTCGGCATGCCGGCGGCTCTCACGCATCTTTTCGTCCATGAAATCATGGACCGTCAGATGGAGGCATTGAGCATCAGCTCCCCCGGCACACAGGAAGCGCAGCCAGGTTTGAAGTGATCCCATGCGCCCCAGTCACTCCGATGGGTCTCGCTTGAGGAAGCGCTGGATGCACTTCCACCCCCTGCGTCGTTTTATCCGGCTCTCCTAGACCACCTCCGCGTCCGAGTCGTCCATCTCCTCGGGGTCGGCAGGCCGGTAGGCAGGGAAGGCAGCCAGCAGGTCTGCTGCAGGGTCCGCCCCTGGGGTGTCCTCACGGGGGATAGGTTCCCCAACATCTGGGCGACCTTCTTCTCCCGCCCCAGCGGCGTTGACACCCTCGTCAGCCCCAGACCTCTCTCCGATGGCAGCACCGCCGGCGTCCGCTGCCCCCTGATCAGCAGTTGGTGGGGCCGGCTCGGTGTGAGAAGTCTGTCCCGGAGCAGGTGGCATGTCTGCCACTGGTCCACTCATAGATGGCCCGGGTTTGGAAGCCCGACGAGCCTCCAGTATTGAGATCACTGCGCGGGGCATGTCGTGGTTAGTCACGGAGCGTCAACGGCAAGCACCAACAGTAAAGTAAGGAGACTTACGGGAATCCAAAGCGTCATCTTCCGCTGTCCCGGCCGCCGCAGGAGCAATTGCAGCAGGGGACCCTTCAGCGCTTGTCAATTCAATGATGGGTGTCTGGCCCCCGCCTTGTCCTGCTGGCGCCTCTCCTACTCCTACTGAGGACGCCTGACCAACATCCGTGCACTCCTGAGAAAACTGGAGAAATGGGTTAGAAGCTGCATAAGAGAATGGACGAAGCAGGTTGAGTAGGGATAGAAGCGGACCTCGAGGAGCTCGGTGATATCGACATTGTCGGAGCCGGCCACCTCGCCGCTCTCCCGCAGGCTCCCCGGGTGGGACCTTCCCTCCGAGCCTTCATCCTCCCCCATCTCCTCCTCTTCCTCAGAGTCATCGTTACTATCATCTTCCTCCGGGGGCATCTGTTCTGGAGCAGGCTCTAGACCGAGAATCACCTTCACCAGAATGGACGGCTCCGCACGCTGACCACGCCGGCGCGCGTACTCGTCCATGGCCATCAGATATGCATACCGCCGGTGGAAGTTCACCCTGTCGGCGACCTGAAGGCGCCCGACCTCTGGCAGATGGATTCCTTCGCTGGTTATCTTTTTCCAGATGATTTCGGTCCCCAACGACTGCCGCAGGGTCATCCAGGCTGACCACAGCGCCGGGAAGACTGCATCGTGGGATGGTTCGAGCTGACGACTTACCTGCTTCCCGGGCCGCTCCCCGACCACCGCATGTGCCCCCTCTCTGGGCGCTGAAGTCGTGGCGGCAGCCTGCGATGTGCCCGCCGCTGAAGTCCCTGCCCGCGCCGGCTCCGCTGCTTGGCGCGCCTCCGTTCTCCCCCGTGTGACGGCGCCTCGCCTCCTTCCTTGACACCCGGTCTCCGCACGGGTGACCTCGAGCCGCCGAACTGGCTTCCATAGAAGCCCCTCGGGGTACGCGATGGCCCAGTGTTCGGCGTACTCGGTTTCCAAGCCTGCGTCGACCCCGGTAGGAGGGAGAGTGATGACGTCGCCAGAGCCGAAAGCGGCGAACATCAGCCACATCTGGAGAAGGACGCAAGGGTTCGTCTCCTCCTGGACTGCAGTGAATACCCTCTTCGGCATCCGTTGAAGGAACCCGAACTACCTGGTGAACCGGGTTGGCACGTAGGGCTCGCAGATCACCTTCCCATCGATCCGAGCCACGAGCACCCCGCCCCACATGCTCAGGAAGTATTCGTGCTGCTCCAGCGGACCCTGTCCACTGTCGATCATCTGGCCGACGGGAGTGGGGAACGGGCTGAAGTTGAAATTGGCATGATTTCCAATCCGAATCCTCATGCCCTCCTCATTTTGGGTCATCGGAGCGACCCCCGCGATGTTCAGTAGGGAGGGTCGCAGGCCGTTGCCCGGAGGAATGACGGCGTTTGGAAACGTGTACCCACCAAGGTGAGAAGCCACCCAGCAGTGGAAGAATTAAAAGGGCCCACAGACCCTTCGTGGCGACCCCCTCGCGAGATGCGTCCCAGGATGGCGTACAACATAGCCAGCATTGGGACCCCGAGGCTGTATCTCTTGTTGGCGGCCATGGCGCCCGCCATCGCCAGTGTCGCCGGGCGGACGCCCATCCTCGCGTCCCGCACTGGCAGGAGCCACCCACTCAAAAAGGAGGCCAGGAACGCCGCGTACCAGACATTTGGGTCCCGGGCCTTGATGACGCGGTACCCCCATGAGCGGTAGTCGCCCGTCTCCAGGACCCGCCAGTACGACCCTTTCCGGCTCCTCTGAGCCGCGGTCGGGCACCGCTTCCCCCTGCCTGGCATCTTGACCGCGGGGTCATGCTCCAAGAACTGGCTGAACCATTCCTTGTATGCAATGTCCTTGTGGAAGTCCTTGACCCCGAGCTGCTCCGTAGCCAGGTCCAGTAGATGCCATGTCAGGATGGGAGTCTGTGACCTGTCGCCCCAGGTGTTCCTCGGAGGCAGGAACTCATCGTATTGGTAACCCTCCAGCGGGATACCTCCGATGTAGTGGATGTCCCAGAGACCGATGCTGACCTCCCCATGGTGAATATGGAAGGTGTTGGTATCTGGGGACCAGCGGGTGAACAGCTCCGGCCCGAGCTCGGACTGTTGGTAGAAGTGGAACTGCGACGTCAACACCGCCTCAAACAGGCCGATGTACCGCAGCTCTTCTGCGAAGTGATCGCAGGTGTGGCGTACCCAGAACGCCCAGGCCCACTCACTAGTGAAATTGCCCCCAGACGGAAAGTCCCAGTCCTTCAGCCAGCCCTTGGTGTCGTTAGTGACACTCTGGCGGTATGTGCTCGAGTAGAGGGCTGGAGAGTTCTCTGCAGTAGGCTCACTCCCGACAATGGTTCGCATCCTCGGGTTCAGGACATAGACATCTAAGTGCTTGGTCTCCCTGGAAGGATGCCCATTGTTGGTAATGTTATAGCGGGGAAGCTCGTCCTCCCGAGTCACCCAGGTCCGTGGCGCATCAACCTCGAACCCTGGCACCGGAACCTCATCCAGGATGCCATAGTTCCAGAGCGGCAGGTTGTCCGACAGCGGATATGTCTTCTGGGCCGGCGTCAGCAAGTCAATCAAGGATTGATTGTTGGAAACAATCTCCTTGGCTCCGTAGACCTCCCCGTTCGCCGCCATCTCAGCTCTGCGAATGACGGCATCCCCCTCATTCCCTTGATTCGCGGCCATCTCAGAAGCTCCGGGAGTCGTGTGGGATGAAGCGTGCAGAATCGGACGAGGCTGATAGAGAAATTTGGGCGTTGGCGCGCAATCCTAGTGGACGGTGCGCAATTGGGAAGTCTGTCGCGTAAAACCTCGGGTGTTCACGCAAAAACAGGCCGAAATCCGGATGGGTTTGCGCGACGAATGGGTGAATTCCGCGCCGGAAATGGAAATTTCGCGCACGAGAGCTTGAAAGCTTGTCACGCGGAAGGCCGGTGTACAGTACGGGGGACCCATGGCCCCTATTTATAGGCGAGGCCGGGTGTCCGCGCTGCGCGGAAAGCGCTTTGCGCGACCGCGACAGCGAATTTCGCGCCCGACACCCTTTTTGCGCGCCACAGTCCCGCGCCACCCAGGACTTCGGCATTCTGGCGTCTCCCTCGGAACCCGATCGTTGCGACCTCTCGCCGATCAGATTCCGAGGGGGGGATTTTGTAGACGCCGGAAAAGTCCATTGTTCCCAAACGAAGCTCCAGATGCGGAAAGCGAGGTCATATTTGGAGTCGGAAGCATGTTTCGGAGGGCCCAGAGGCCTTGTGCGGAATTTTGGAGACCCGCGCGCAAAGTTGCAGTAAGGCGTGCAAACCTCCCGGGATGCGCGCAATGCGCTGGGCCGGCGCGCAATTTTGCGCAGCTGTGGCCCGCGCGACTCCCTTGCGCGCCGGGCCCGATTCCGCGCCCGCGAAGGAACTTGCGCGCCCGCGAACCGGATTCCGCGCCCGGGGTTGCCTATAAATATAAGGCGACCCCCGACGTTTTGAAGGTTGCCGGAATTCGAAGAGTCGCTCGTTCGGTCAATCCAACCCCCTCTGCACGCAATGCCAATCTTCAGGTAACCTCCTTTCTTTCGCGCAATATAGCCTTGGGGTTCACCTTCACGCGCAATCCCTTTGTCTCCTTTCCTTTGAAACAACTCTTCACCCGAAGGCCTTCGCGCGCAAAAGAAGCCTCTTGCGCGCAATTGCCCCCGGGTGCGCGCAATCCAGCCCGATTGCGCGCACCCCCCTTACTAAGAGGCCATTCGTTAAAGAATGAGTCGTTTCCCCCACGTGCTATCCGAAGCCCGGTGCGCGCAATCTCCATCTTCCGTGCGCAAAGCGCTGGCCCAATTGCGCGCCAGCCTGCCCATTTGTGCGCCGACCCGCGGTATTGCGCGCTAAGCTTCTCTTTTGCGAGCAATCCGCCGGGGTCGCCCCCTTTGACCCCCTGAGGGTACCCGCCTGCGTGGCGCCCGATAATCTTCATCCCGGGTGCACGCGCCGTGCGTTGTCTTCCCGTGCGGCCCTCTAGGCTCGCGCGAAGTGACACGAACCCCTCGGCGGCATCATACTCGTCCGCGCTGCAAGACGTTAAACTGCCAAGTGTTTCGTCCAACATGACGTTAAACTATACCACATCCAAGCTGCACGATGTTAAACTACCTAGCATATCGTCCGAGCTACAAGACGTTAAACTGTTCAGCATTCTGTCTTGTAGGACGCTAAACTGCACCACGTCCGCGCTGCAAGACGTTAAACTGCCAAGCATCTTCGTCCTCAACACACGACGTTAAACTGTATTTCGTCCGGCAAGACGTTAAACCGTCCGCTTCGTCCTCAACACACGACGTTAAATTGTACTTCGTCCGGCAAGACATTAAACCGTCCGCATCGCCCGATCCCGTGCCTCGCACACAGGGTCCCCCTCCCGGTTTGGATGTGGCCCCCACCCGCTCGTCTCTGCACGGATGTCGGGATTGGAGTGGCCTTCGCCCACGGGGGTAGAGTATTACAAACCGAACGAACTACGTGGACTTTGATCCCTGTCACCTAAA
The DNA here is from genome assembly GCA_963277665.1 of Viscum album. Lineage (NCBI taxonomy): Eukaryota > Viridiplantae > Streptophyta > Magnoliopsida > Santalales > Viscaceae > Viscum > Viscum album. The sequence goes on along the minus strand of OY728152.1, from coordinate 856,492,838 downwards.
CAGGGTACGTAGGAAGCCTCCCTGAGGTTCAAGCCCACCACCTGGTCGTCCCGGTCGTATTCACGCCGGTTCGTCCATCAGTGGACCCCTCCCGGGTTCACACATGCGTCGATTCACCTATGAATCTGCCCTTGTGGGAGACTGCACGTGTGTATCTCCATTGTGCTTCCCCACTTCCGAAGCCAGTGGAGGGCGTGACAGGGATCGAGGTCTCTTACCTTCGGCCCAAGTCCCTCTCCAACTGAGCTTCGCCGCATCCGGGATGCCTCAGTGCGTAAGTCCTGACAGAACGAACTACGTGGACTTTGATCCTTGTCTCCTAAACAGGGTACGTAGGAAGCCTCCCTGAGGTTCAACCCCACCACCTGGTCGTCCCGGTCGTATTCACGTCGGTTCGTCCATCAGTGGACCCCTCCCGGGTTCACACTTGTGTCGATTCACCTATGAATCCGCCCTTGTGGGAGACTGCACGTGTGTATCTCCATTGTGCTTCCCCACTTCCGAAGCCAGTGGAGGGCGTGACAGGGACCGAGGTCTGTTACCTTCGGCCCAAGTCCCTCTCCAACTGAGCTTCGCCGCATCCGGGCTGCCTCAGTGCGTAAGTCCTGAAAGAACGAACTATGTGGACTTTGATCCCTGTCTTCTAAACAGGGTACGTAGGAAGCCTCCCTGAGGTTAAAGCCCACCACCTGGTCGTCCCGGTCGTATTCATGTCGGTTCTTCCATCAGTGGACCCCTCCCGGGTTCACATTCACGGTGATCCACCCGGCCATTCCATCCCCCTCTGTGCGGGGTGGTTCGGTTCAATCCTCCGACCGGCAGCCTCGACCTCCTTGTGAGTCGGCTTGCCAACGTCCAGCATGACGTTAAACTGTATATCCAAACTATACTGACTTTGATCCGCGCTAACGCGTGGTACGTAGGAAGCCCCTACGGGGTCCAAGCTCTTCACTCCCTCATCCATCCTGACCCTTACCCAGGCCGCCACATCCCGGTGGGGTCATTCCACTTCATTCCACTCCTCTTCACTCGGGAAGACGCCCATGTGCTGGCCCCATCGTCGGAGGTTCCCCGCAAGGGGTTCTGTCATCTGATCCACTTCTCGTGTTGATCAGTCCGATGCCGTCCCCGCTGGACGTTAAACTCGCGGCATACCCCATGTTAAACATGGGAAGCTGAGGAAAACCTCAGGTAACACAGTTCCCCGCACCCAGCGCGGGATGCCTCAGGCCATCACGCCTTCGAGAAGCCCTATTAGGGACGGAAGGCAGACATGCAGAGCCGCAGTGTTAAGACACGCCCCCAGCACCCAGAGCTACCCGGTCTCCTCACCGTAGGTTGCTGCCCCGACCAGACTCCTTGGAGCATCCGGGCGAAAGCAGCGTAATTAACCGGTGTCCATGGAGACATGGCGCTGGGAACGATATTCACGAGGACATCTTAAATCTATGAGGGAGACCCGGATTAGGCAAAGAGTTCCGAGGAGACGGCCACGGAAGGAGGAGCCAACATCCCATCTTCCCGGTTTCGATCAAGGATAAGACGCCCCTGAATAAGGGACGGATGCCGCCCACCTTTGGAAAGCGGAACTGCGGGGCCACAAGCCGCGCGCCCATCCCCTCGGGTCGACGGGCGCACGCACGAACGCGTCCTGGCGGAACAACGTCGGAACAGAAACCTGACACACATCCGCACCGAAACACATTTCTCTAATGAGAATTATTAAATAAAAATTATATACATTGTGTGTAACAGTCCAACAATGTGGTGAAACCACAATCCACCTTTTATTCCATTCAAAATCTGTATCCCGTAACTCCAGGATCTCAACTATTATTGCATGACATTACTTCTTTTTCTTCACGGATAGTCGCTTTTTATTTCCATGATGAGTTCAGAGTCCCCCTTACCATGGATGGTGGTGTGCTTGTGCTAGAGCCTTCCTGATTAGTCTTGGACTCCCAAGAGTTCCTCCCCTTCAAGTCACACAACCCCCATTCTTGGAAAATAGAGAAAACCCCGATCATTGATCATCCATGTTGGGTTCATCCTTCCTCTCTGTTTACTATGTATCATTCGAGGTGGGTATGATGATATTCCTGCATGTATTAATGCATCCAGATTTTAACAATGATAAAAAATGCTTTTCAAAGTATGATGGGGAATGTTTGATGATGTTGATGTACTTTTTGTATCAATGAATATATGTTTTTAATGGTATGGGCTGGTGTCCCTTGAAAATAGTGGTTGTTGGTGGTCCTTTATTATGCACTAATGAACCTCTATTTTTTGGTTAATTCTACGATGATTAATTTGTTGTAACATGAAAATTGGTTAATCAGGTAAACATTGTTTATTAAATGAATTTCTAGTGAACATGAATCCTCATGTGATCACCCCAGTTAACCAAACAGAACTATGGAACTAAAGTAATGGTGAGTTTGAATATTGAAACTCCCTTACTCTGTCATGGTAATATGTATGGTTGTTTTTCTTGTCGTGAGTGGGGTGACAGAGATTGGGATGACATCCCATGTTGTTGTGATGTTGTTGGATAGTGGATATGAGGCCGTTTTGGGTTGTTTGTTGGATCTTGGATTAGTTCCAATACGTAGAGGGATCTCATGGATACCTTTTGTTTTTCATACATTACCAGAGAACAGGGTGTGAATGTTTGAATTGTTTCTTGTCATTTTCCCTTGGTTTATGGTTGTGCCTATTTGATTCCTGGTAGTGAAGAATTATTTAATTGGAATCACATGAATATGATAAAAATAATATGTCCAATGGGGAATTTTTTTCTGGAATTGGGATGTGCCTTTGTTGGGGGGGGGGGGGTTGTGCTATTTATGAATGAATAGTAACAAGGGTGTTTTTGTGTGGGATGATTTTGGTACCCCTAGGTTTGGATGATTTCTTGATTACCTAAATGTGTAATTTATTTCTTATGATTATTATTTTTCACCCCTCCCCCATGTTGAACACTTTGTTTGGAATACCGCCATTTAAGGGGGTTTGGTGTTTTTCTCAATAGTCCTAAAAGTGGTTAGTTATTAGCTCATCTTCTGCTCCCATTCCAAATTAGAACAAGACTGTTTGGTAAGGCTATGAAGACCTGAGGACCATTACATCACATGATTATTTAGGAATTGTAGTTGTGGTGGTTGTCACAGGTCTGTTACAGTAGGTTATTTCCCACGTGTCTTTGGGATGAGGCACATGTGTCTTCAGGTGTGGCAGTAGTTGTTCGAACCTGGTGTCTTCAAGTGTGGTGGTTGTTGTTCTGGTCCAACTGTTTGCGGGCATGGTTACGTGTGGTTGTTGAGACGCAGTTGTTCTTGGGCGGGATGTGTGGTTGTGGTATCCCAGGTGTGTGTAGGTGGGGTATGGAAGTGGGACTACAGTTAGAATTGTGGGAGAGGTCGAAGGCATAGGATGTTATCAATAACCAGTAGGAAAGTGGAATGAGGTACCCAAATAGTGATGTGCTATTACTATTACACTACATTAAATTTATTATTTAGGGAGTGTGCCTTGGTGAGATTGGGTGGATAGTTTCCATGTTAGGTTCCTTGGTTTTCTTCATTTTTTCACAGGGAATTAGAATGTCTCTCCACTTGTGCACGATAGCTTTTGGTTTTCCCTACTATGTATACTTGTATACTCACCCAGCGTATATAAAATTGCTTTTAGGTTTCCATTAAGACATTGAGGACTGTGCTGGAATCTATTAGCTCAGACGTTGGGACCATTGAAATCGTTGGTTTTCTATTCTTTCGGTACTTCTCATTGGAGTTTTATATTTTTATAGAACATTCTATTTTAAAATTCATATTGGAATGGAATGTTTTGGTTTTACTTTTACTGACAGTTATTGTTTTATTGGTATTTACAATCATATTTCATGATTCTACTATATAAAAATGGTAATGCCTTCAATTTTATGGTCTATTCTAAACCCATGGGGATAGTCGCCACTCTAGGGCCTATTGAAGGCGGGTCTTGGGGTTCATTATCCCTCCATCAACATGAGGAAGGAATGTTTTAGAGATCTATTGTCCCATCCCTCATATTGGTGAAGGAAGGTTGTGAAAAATTCCATCTCACTCTAAAACAGTTATAATTATTGTCTCATACCATGTTCCTAGCCAAATCCTCAAAAAATGTTCATTCATTATTTTTCACAATAGACCACAGCCATGTGTACAGTTTTCGATTTCGACTACATGATGTAGGCCTCACAATTATGATCGGAAACTAACATAGAATTTTGTAACTGTGGTTTTTGAAAAATATTTAGTGTATACCTTCATAGTTGTAGAAAATTGTGGTTTCTATTAATTGGGAGAAGTATCTAGGGATGTGCAGTTGATGCAGATGAATGAAGGATGGTTTTATTAAAAATAATAACCATAATTAATATTCTGGATATCATTGGAGGTTTGGGCATTTTATTTTTATTTTAATAATAATAAAATTTGAAATAAATTATTATTATTTAATATTTATAATAATTATATGTGGTGTTTAATTATTATTAATTAAAATAATTTTCATTAATGATGGATTATATGTTGGTTCTCTGTATACCATAGACATGAATTTTTTAGTTTTTTTTTGTTTTCCTTTGGAAGAATATATCATGAATGCTATTTAAGTATGTGAAAAAATAAAATTAACGATGTGTTTAATTATTGGTTATAAAATATTAATATGGTCAAAACTATTTCATATTGTGTTTGATTGATGAATCGTCACTGGAATTGTGACTCTATCATTGACATAGTCAATTCCATACTAGTACTAGATATTTAATTTGGGCTTCTGATGACGTTCCACGAATCACCCCATAATAAAATTATTATTATTATTATTATTATTATTAAATATAATATAAAACATATAAATTTCATATGGTTTATGAATGATGAAATATATAAGGAAACATGATCCTTTTATTTAGTTGGACATTTCAATAAAATTTATGTTTACTTAAATCGAATTTATCGCTCATGGCTTTGAAATGTTGTTCGATTGTGATGCTGGGAATTTCATTTTTTTTACATCGGGAGTCCAATGTGGGAAATTAAATACCATCTCCTGAATGATTATCCATGATGAAAATTATGGTTTGAACTGTTCATCCATTAATATATTTTTCCTATTACATATCTGTGTAAGGAAATTTTATGTTGATGGACTGATAATGAGCCTCATTTGATCATCAGTATTTTGTCTAGACAAGTTGTGTACATGGTGAGTAAACATCCATGCCCAAGAGTACACAAACATTTCATGGGACCTAAGAACATCCAGTTACATGTCCATGAGGTGGTGTGGAAAAACATCCTATGTGGACCCCATTATACATTGTGTACATCTTTATGAATCTTCTTCCTCTCCAATCTACATAACTTTGACATATATTTTATCATGAGTGTAACACCCTGGCCCTATTTACCTAGATTCGATGCATTATTACAAAACATTGGCATGATACAATGAATCATGTCTCGAATGCCCGGTTGGTTAAGTAGCCTTGGAATTATTAGATAAATGTATATGTTTTACATTATATCATAAAATAAAGAAAAACAACATTGTTCCCCCTTGAACACACTCATATCATTGGCCTATCCCTATAGGTTAATTATAATTTACATCTTCACATCCTTAAAAAATAATACATAGAAAGGGTTGAGATCATATGGTCAGTAAAGATAACAATATGGAGGAAGAAATCATAAATAAGAATAAACATTTCATGCAATGTATAAGACTATAACAGAATCCTTTTAAAATTAATCTTTAGTAAAATATGGAAACGATAAATCAAATAATTATATTTTCTTATTCAAATGGATATTTTTTTGTTGAATAATCACATGTAATATCAGTAGCTAATTTCATAATGATGGAATGCATAATGTCGGACATTATAACTACATTTTCAATGCGTCATTTGAAGACTACAAATAAGATTTTGTAAAGGCCTAGTGTCAAGACACTTGTATTCAACATTAGTCTTACCGATGCATTAAGGAGATATTTTAGGCTCCACCCATCACATATTATGTCCAATGCATTCCTCATGTGAAAATTTTGATACATCTCATAAACATTAGTATTAAAACTATCATACAAAATGTTAATACATTATCCATAAACCATGAATGGTATAAAAATAAAAAATCCACAGTCCAACTTATAACAAAAACTTCAATACAGTATGGATGAATTTTATCATAACAAATCAACTTCATACAAGTATAAAATCCATTAAAGGATGTTATCATATATGAAATCAAAACAATTTGAGAGAAATATTTCTTTCTATTTTAAAATCATATAAAAGTCATGTAATTATAAAAGAAAACCATTATTTTGAAAAAATTCTTATAATCTTGTAAGTGAAGCTTCAAAGGTATTATAATGGTGGAGAGTAACTACACCCATAGTATAAGTTAAAATTCATTCTTACCATAATTTTTCAAATATTTCATAAATTATCTTGATTGGAAAATGACGTAATGATTCCATTCAAAAAAATTTAACAGAATTCAAAAAATGGAATAAATTAAATTAACATATAGTGTAGTATATAGTTAAGCTTTTTTGAAATACATTTTTATGAAACATAGATGTGGATGAAAAAGTGGTCCCTGCAGACACTTATTTAAAAACAACCTCAAATAATAAAGACATTTTGAAATTAACACTTATATTATACTTTTCCTTGGTCGAGGGTACATTAAAATCATGTATAATAATTAAATCATTTTTAATAAATTATACATTAACAAAATACATAAATATGATATCATATAGGATCTTCAAATATTTCTTTGTTAATAATATTTTATTAGTATCATTGTTTCAGGTGTTAACGGATACATTTTCCATTATACGTTTTGATACGTAAGTCATGTTTTCTATGGATAGGATGTATTTGATTCAATACAGAATGATATAAATTACATAAAATTATTTTTAGTATTCAAATGAAAATTATTCTGGAATGGTAATGATGAGTAAGGAATATCATCGCTTTCATGGAGACGGTAATATGTTTGTACGCACAAACGCTGCATCCATTTAATTTTTTTAAAAGAAAAGAATTAAAAAATGATACATAGGTATATTAATATTCTAGTATAATATATTATTTTATATTCATTATGCATGTTCATTAACACCATCCTTTATACCTTCTATGCAAGGTATGAATGAGTCATATCACTTTGAGGGGGTTGGAAGTCTGCATTTCCTCAAATGAATTATCGTATATATATACAACATGAAAATAATAAAAAAGTATGTCAAAAAAGAGAATTAAAGATGATTATAGATAAAATAAATATCATAAATATTATATATAATATTTATTCCATCATAATTTCCACCATATTTGGTGGTAGTAGAATATTGAAAAATCATTATTTTGTGAGGCAGTAATTCGCCGCGAACAGAAACATTAGGTTTTTTTACCAATTATATGGAGGAGTGTGTATGTGTAGTTCAAATAATTTTCATAAAAAAATCCTAGTAAACCCAGGCTACTGGTGTTTTTTTAAAATAAATGATTAAAAAGATTTTACGTGGTTGGAGATGTAAAATAATTGAAAAAAACTTTAGCGGAGATGTCACCTTTAAATCTGGTAACTCCCTTTGGTTTGAACCAAAAGGCTTTCATGAAGTTCCTTTTCCTTAAGTTAAGGCTTCTAATTGGAATAGAAGGATTTACGGAGATTAATTGGCAATAGATTGGATGAGAAAACTGGCCTGAGAGGTGTGAGAAATGGGTTAGAAGTGAGGTATTTTTTAAGGGGGCGGAGGGGCTCTATAGAAATGTTGGAAATATTATGTTATTATATACTTATTTTAGGATTATAAACGTCCAAAACTGATTGAAATCAAATATAAGATGACTAATGTTCGAAATAAAATCATACAATAAGAATTGGATATGCTCTGGATGTTGTTTTATTTTTTATAATCTTATTTAGGTAAATCATTCTTTAATTAGGTAAACACTGCATCATCATTGTGTCATAAATAATTCTATTTATTTGATGCCTAAAAATTATGAAAAAATACCATGATGTACATAAAATGATAAGTATTCATATTAATATTTATAGTAAAAATGATAACTTATATAACACCTTGTAAACATTATTTTACTAAAAGATATATGTTTATGTCATTTTTTGTCGTTACATTAAATTAATTAATATAAAGTGTCATTATCACTCTCATGTTGCACAAAGGGGACCCAAAATTGACCCATGTATGCCCATGGTCATCAATGTATTAACCAATTGTAATAGGAAATAAGTTAGGGTAATTTAATAATAATATTATAATATTTATTTTCCCTTATTTACTAAATTTACCCTTTAACCATGGAAAATAAAATATTTTCTGAATTAAATATTCATAATGTATAAAAATAAAAGATACTTATTTACACAATTTGGACATCTTATTCCAAATATGGTATACATTTTACTGAATTCAAAACAAATAAGTGGCAGAAATTAATTTTAAATTAATTCATGTTGTCAAAACAAAAACCGTGTTTTTAAAAAATAATAACTACCAAAAGATTGACACTTGTTTATGTCCAGTATAATTGTGATATTACATCCAATGACCGGAATTATAAAAATTATAAATATAAATTTTTTTGATACATTAAAAACATTAAATTTATAATTGATCACTATAAATTAATTCGATTAAAAAACTTTTATTTAATTAAAATTTAGAATTTTCACTATTCATAAAAATATGATTGTTATCAGAAAGGTACAATAAAATTATCCTAACTAAATTTTTATGTCCTGATTTACATTATAATTTAATTTCATTAAATTTAAAATATAAAAGGGTCAAATATTTGTTTTAATAAAGGATCTCCTATAAAAGGATGTGAAATTGTATTTTTTGAAAAATAATTATTAAAATTAAAAAATATATTGGTTCTTATACTATTTCTAAGAAACATATAATATGGATTCTAAAATTATATAGAGTATATAAATTTCCAAATTCAGTTAACACTTTTCATAACTACATTTTTAACAGCTAGTTTGGTATGTCGTGGTGCACTCGAGCTCAATGTTGCATGTAACGAATGTTGTTTAATTTCATTGAAGAGATAAAGTACTATGAAATATTTGGGTGTTACTTTCTCCCAACATTCAATAAATTGTGTCCATGGAATTTGAAAATTTTCATTGAAAATAAAAGGTTATAAATAGAAAAATACCTTTGTGGAAAACCCACATCTGAAATATGGTTAATGAAATTTAGTCTTAATAATATGGAAAGAGAAATGAAATAGTCACCAAAAATTTATGATCACGTTTAGGATAACATTGTGGCAATTAGAGAGACATAATTAAAGGAATAATGTAAATATTTATAGGGATTGATGGAGGTCATCAATCACAAACAAGTATAAAATTTTGGGCCTCAAAACCATCAATCTGTGATGATTTAAAATATCATTGGTTAAACAAAACATAAGGTATTAAGATAACTCATTTTTTATTTCAAGATTCCTTCCCTAATGTTTAATAATTAATTTATTCATAGAATAATATTAAAATATTCTTTACATGTAGAGTTTTATCCAACTACTAATTCCAACCAAAAACTCATCATTCACTCTAAAAGATAATATAATTAAAATATATTCTATTTATCCTAATCATATAGGGTTCCAAAAATAATGAATTTATAATTCATCTGTCAAACTATTTAAAAAACTACATTACAAAAACTATGACATCACATAAGTCAGTGGTAGGTGATTACCCTTTTCGCCTTCGGTTGTGGGATCATGTTTCGCGACCTTACCGGACATGACAGGTTTTTGCCTGAGCTCCAGGTTTTTCATTTTATGACAATCCATAAATAATATCAATAAATAATTTAACTTTAACAATAGTATCTAATATCAAACTTAATCTATAACAACCTTTAGACTGATCCACAATACATTTGTCCGAACTCATAATCCAAAATTTATAAGGAAGGTCACATAATGTACATGTGAATACCATCAACATTTATTCTATTAAAATGTGGAAATAAAATGAATTTCCAAAAAACCATATTAGAATAGGTATGTACTTCCTTATTCTATTTGTAAATCATGGAAAACTGGATATTATCCTAATAACTAGAAATGTTGTAATCACCAACAATGATTGAATAAAAAACCATTAATTAGTTACAATATAGTCAATAATATCTAATATAATTTTTCCAAATCACTAATATCATATTCCAAAATAAATACCATATTATTAGGGCCATATTAAAGTTTATATTTCTTTCAACCACATTTATTTCCAAAAATGTTGCATGTTATTGAGTCACTTTTTATGGTACCACACAATCTCAAATCCTTAATTATATAGTATGGCAGTACAATCCTTATATACTCCATAATTATTATAACCATTACATCATTGATAAAATACCCAAATGAAATAATTCATTAATATCAACATAAGAAAACTAGTAATTACTCTTCATCTATGGTAATGCCATAACATGATTATTATCCAACAACATTATTTGTGGTATACTCTGATGATTGGGAATTTGATTCGCGTAGTGTCCCAACACTTTGTAGATGAATCATTGTACATTTGAAACCTTTATCTTACCCTTCCAATCACGTACTTGGTGTCCTTTTTCTCCACACTTATAACAAACATTCATTCCCTTCAAGCATTTACCAAGGTGATTCTTTCCACAGTTATCACATATGGAAAAATCATTCTTTCCCTTATTACCTTTATCCATCATTCTCTCTAGGATCAGTTTCTTCGATGGCTTCCATTCAAAGCCATTGGACTCAAAGATTTCATTACATATTTTATTAACACATGATACTACTTATTCATTTGAGGATAATATATGGCAGTCCATTTCCTTCCAATATATTGGATTAATACCATGAAATATATGATATTTCTTACTCTTTGGATGATGAATATTGCTGGAGTTCTCATTCCATCTACTAGGTGTCATTTCTAAACAATGGCATACACTATGTTTGTTTTATGAATCACAATGCATAATTTAAACCTTGTATAATACCTAAAAAAATTGAAAAGATTATGCATATTATCTATAATCCCAAAAAATGATTTCTTTGAAAAATTATTTACTCCTAAATCCTTCATAATGGCTTTTAAAGAAAATGTGAATTATCCTAAGCATATCCCCCAGGAGTCTCATAACCAATAGTGCAGCAAGGCCAGTTGTCATGTACAAGGATACCCCAGGTCAAGCTAGAAACTCCTAGTAAGAGTTTTCACTCCTAGGTACATATGTTCCAGAGCCGCCACTACCATCTTGTATCCATATAGGGATGAATTTCTTGGAAAAATTAAAAAATACCTACATTACCAAAATTCTATAATTTTGTTCTATATAAATCCTTAATGTCTATTTTATGGTAATGTTCTCAAATAAGAGTTTTTCAAAATCTAGTTTCAATGGATTGTACTAATCTTACCTTGATTCAAACTATATTTCCCTGACCCCAGTTACCCAGAGTCAGTGCATATCTATGAAACATTTTCATGGTACAAGGAATAATGTCTTGAAAGGATGGTCAGTTTAGTGGCCATAGAATGACAACACACATACATAAGTTTTACATTACAACATGAAATAATGAAAAATAAAATTTTGTCCCACTTTAACACACTCATATCATTGTCCAATCCCTATATATTAATCATAATTTACTTCATCACATCCTGGGAAAAATAAAACACTGAATTGGGTGAGCATAGATTCTTAGTAAGGATAACAATATAGAGGAAACATTAATAAATAATCACAAACATTTAAGGTATTGTATAAGACTAAAAAAATCCTTTTTAAATTAAACTTCATTATAATATGGAAATGATAAATCAGATAATTTCATTTATATATTCACCTTGATATTTTACTAGTTAAAAAATAACATGTAATATCAAGAGAAAATTTCATAATGATGAAATTCATAATTCCAGACATCATAACCACATAGTCAAGTCTGCATTCCAATACTACAAATAAGATTTTTTCAAGGCCTTGTGCCAATACACTAGTGTGTCTCCTGAGACCTACCGATGCATTAAGGATCTATATCGATCTCTCTTTTTCACTTACTAAGTCAAATACATTCCTCATTTAAAAAGATTGAAACATAACATAATGATTTGTATTAAATCTAGCATACAAAATGTTAATAAATTAACCATAAAACATGAATGGTACAAAAATAACAAATCCACAGTCAATCATATCACAAAACCATCAATACAATATGGAATACTTTTATCATAATAAATATACTTAATATAATTATAAAATCCATAAATTGATGTTTAAATGGATGAAATATAAACTATTTGAGAGAAACACCACTTTTTATTTTTAAATCATTTAAAAGTATAGGAATTATAAAAGAAAACATTAATTTGTAAAATATTCTAATAATCATGTAAGTGATGCTTCAAAGTATTATAATATCCTAGAGTACCCACACTCGCTGTATAAGTTAAAAAATAGTATTACCTTAATTTGTCGAAAAGTTCATAAAGTACCTTGTTTGGAAAACAACGAAATGATTCTTTTCAAACAATTATAAAAAAAATCATCATGGGTATAAATTAATTTAACCCATATTCTAGTAGATAATATTCTTTTTTTGAAAAACATTTTTAAGAAACACAGATTTGGATGATAGATTGGTCCAAGTAGACACTTATGTAAAAAAAACCTTAGAAAATAAAGAGATTGTGAAAATAACCATTACCTTGTACTTTTCCTTGGTCGAGGGTACGTTAAAATCATGTATAATAGGTAATTAATTTTTATTAAATTAAACAATAACTAAATACATAAATATGATATCATATATGATCTTCTAATATTTCTTTGATAATAATATTTTAGTAGTATCAATGTTTCGGGTGTTAAATGATTTGTTTTCCTTAGTAGGTTTTGATAAGTAAGTCTTGTTTTTAATGGATATGATGTATTTTTCTAATATTCATAATGATATAATGTTCATAAATATATTTTTTAATAATCTTATAAAAATTATTCTTGAATGATTACGATGGGGAATCAATCTCATCACGTTCATAGAGAGGGTAATCTCTACGTACGCACGAATGATACTTCCATTACATTTTTTTGTTTTAAAAGGAAAGAAGACAAAATGATACATAGGTATATTATTATTCTGGTATAATAAAATATTTTATTTTCATTACGTATGTTAATTAACATCAACATTTATATGTTCCATGCATGTTAATAATGAGTCATATCAATTTGAGGGGGCGGTAGTCTACATTTCTTCAAATGAAATTATCATATATATAAAACATGTAAATAATATAAAGGTCAGATATATAATAGAATTACACACGAATATAGGTAAAAAATATCATAAAAATCATATAAAATTACAATTCCATCATAATTTCCACCATATATAGTGGTAGTATAATATTGAAAAATCATCATTTTGTGAGGCAGTAATTCATCATCCACAGAGAAATTATGTCTTATACCCATTATATAGATGTGTGTGTATGTGTAGTTCAATTAATTCTCATAAAAACAACCTATTATTTTGTGTGTACTGGTGAGGATATTAGATAATGTAATAATGTGAGTTTACTGGGTTGGAGAAATAAAATATAATAATAGAACTTTACAGGAGATGTTACCTTTAAATCTGGTAACTCCATTTGGATTGATCCAAAAGGATTTTCTAAAGTGACTTCTTCCTAAATTAAGGCTTATAAGAGGAAGAGAGGGATGTAGGGAGATTAATTGGTTATAGTTTGGATGAGCCAAGGAGCTTTAGAGGTGTGAGAAATGGGTAAGAGGTGAGGTATTTTTATAAGGGGGAGGAGGGGATCTTTTGGAATGTTTGAAAATATTATTTTATTATATAATGATTTTCGGTTTCTAATCGACCAAAACACATTAATATAGAAGATAATATGACTCATGTTTGAAATAAAATCATTAATGAGGAAAACATTGCATCATTAATTTGTCATAAATAAAATTATTTATTTGATGTATAAAAATTATAAAAATTACGATGATGTAAAAAATATTTTTTTCATTAATGTTAATATTTATATTAGAGAATATAACTTATGTAGACTCTCGTAAACCTGTTTTACTAAAAGATATATGTTTATGTCATTTTTGTATTTAATTTAAATTAATTAATATAAAGGGTATTTATCACTCTCAGGTTGTTCCATGGTTCCCAAAATAGTCCCATGGATGTCCGTGGTCGAAAATTTATCAACCAATAGAAATATTACACATGTTAGGGTAATTTAATATTATTATAATAATAATTTTTCACTCGTATTTAAATGATTAACCGTTTAACCATGGTAAATAATATATTTACCGATGTAAATATTCATAATGTTTAAAAATAAAAGTTGAATATTTACAAAATTTGTACATACCTATTCCAAATTTATAATATATTTTTCTAAATTAAAAACATAGAATTGGAACAATAAAAATTTAAAATATTTTCCGTTGTCAAAACAAAAAGTCCGTTTTTAAGAAAAAATCAATATAAAAAGATTGAAACCTGTTTATGTCCAGTTTAAATTTAAAATTAAATCTAATGACCTATATTATATTAAATTATAAAAATATAATTCAATTATCCATTAAAAAAACTTTAATGGATAATTTAACACTATTAATTATTTCAATTAAAAAGATGTATTTAATTAAAATTTAGTATTTTTCACTATTCATCAAAATATAAATGTTATCAGAAAATTACCAAAAATTTATCCACACTAAATTTTCATGTCCTGATTCTAAAGAATAATTATGGTTCATTAAATTGAATATATAAAAGTGTCAAATATTGGATTTAAAAATGGTTCTCTATTAATAGGCGGAAAAATTTCATTTTTTTAAAAATACTTCTCTTATTTGAAAAAATGTATTTGTTTCCATTTTATGTCTAAGAGAAAAATAATATGGATTCTAAAATTATATGGAGTATATAAAATTCTAAATTAAGTTAATACTACTCATAACCTCATTTTGAACGACTAGTTTCGTAAGTCATGGTGCGCTCGAACTCGGTGTTGCGTGTAACACAGGTTATTGAATTTCTTTAAAGAGACAACGTACTAAGAAATATTGGGGTGTTACAATGATAGAATCTTATCATGATACGTTTCTAAATATTACATGATAGTGGAATTTATAACATAATTTTAGGTATGAATTGAGTTTTTATGAGTTTGAAATTTCATTAGTCAACTCATAATGATAGAAGTGATTAAGACAGATAGTTAGAGTGTCCTGATAGAGGTGGTTATCCCTTGTAGAACCAGGGCATGGTTCCTCTATCAATAGAGAAAATAAACCCATGTTTCACTATAGAACATGTCCACTATACATGTTATATAGATAGATATGGTCCTCCCATATCACACTTGGGTGTGGGTCCTCTATAAACGTTGTGTAGATAGATATTGTACTCCACTATCACACCAGTGTATGATCCCTCTATCCTGAGATAAGGAACTCTCCTATCACAACCAAGAAAAATTCCTACATATATTTTTTTGTGTAGATTGATATTTCCCCCATCATACTAGGGTGTGGGTACTCTATCCTTGGAGATGATACTCCCCTATAGAATTATATCAATGGCCCTCCAAATTTGTTGTGAAGATCGAGATGGTACTCTGCTATCACAACAAGGTATATTTCCTTTATCCCCAAAGATGGTACTCCCCCTTAAAACTAGGGTACATGTCCCCCATATGACTTATTTTTATACACACATCATATGTTTGGAATTGATTATTTACATTTTTAGAAATCATCGTATTTTTTATTCTTAGTTGGGCTATGGATATGGACATCCCATTTATTCGTTGGGCTTCCTTTTAAGCTCTTATGGGTTGTGAATATGGTTATTATCACATATACTGATGGAAATAACATAATTGCGTTGTTATTATTACCTATACCCTTTATTCTATTACTCCCTCTTTATTTCTCTAGGTATCCTACTTGTTATGTATACAATCAACCCACCGTGGTATTTTCCTACACATTTTGTGTCTTATGTTGAAAATAGATAGATCAATGACGATTTTTGGGGATCATAGTGATACTTGGGTTTACTGATCATGTATACTAGTTGGTATTAGACATATGGAGATATAATCTCTCATATTTACTTTATTCATGTTTTCATCAGGCTGAAAAATCATTTCCTGATTGGTATGTATTATTCCCTTTACATTTCAAATTAATCATTCACACTCATTAGTTTTACATATAGGAAATTACATGAATTTTTTCACTATATGTCACTATAATTTATAATTATTAGTCTTATCACATTAATATTTATGGGTTGGTGTGTACATTCATGTATTTTAGGAAAACTAATTCTATTTTAATTATTCATTTTCGAAATTATATTCATCCTCCAACATATGGAGGCTAGCTTGGAGATGTGTTGTATTCTCCTTCCGATGATTAGGTGTCCCTAAGTGTTTTGGCTCCTGATCTATTGGTATCATAGGTGCTTTAACCTTGATCCAACATTTGAAGTTTTTTACTCATGTGAGGTTTGTTTTGGAATTTGGGTATGTGTTATTAAAGTGTCATGAGTGCATTTTTAAGGCCACAGAATCCTGTGTTGGAGTGAAAGAAAATGTTTCTATACACCAGGAATCAGACTAACTATATTTTTACATTTCATACTATGACAGAATTTGTAGGTATCATTGTTTCATTCATCATATATGATTGTACCCTTTGTAATTTTTTCTACATTCAAATCCCCTAATATGATATTTTAGTTTGTTTTGTCTTGTTAACTTTTAATATGATTATGTGAATAAATCCATTTATAATATGATGATAATTTCATCATGGTGTCCAGTTAAAAGAATAGGACCCTATTCTGGGATCCACCCATGGGTGGTTTTCTATAGGTGGGGACCAAGAATTGATACCACCTATTGGTCAGTACATGGTTCCTTTTATGAATTAGGCATGTGATTTCCTAGGGGTATTATTGTTGATAAATCCAGGGGTTTAGGATGATAGTATGAAATATATTATCATGTTACATGGGTTAAAATTATTTAGACCACTGATGTTCTTTGGAGATATAGAAACATAGGAAATATAGGACTGAATCAAGGTCTTAGTCTCATTATTATGACTTATTCACAATATAAATAATCAGATTGATGTGTTGGTGAAAAAAATATTCAATAAAGATGATTTTATCTCTATAATTACAAATAGATAATGAAAATATGTAGAATGTTCATCATATTGTTTAATAAATAATGAAATCACGGGCTTCATGGTGAGACAAACACCCTTCTGAGGTTGTATGGGATTAGGTCAAGACATTATTGTCAATGTCCCACTTGCATTGTACCCCTCATGATGGACATAATTGTAGTGATATGTCTCTAGGGAGATGTTGTGCATCATTATATCAAAGTGCTTGTGATGATATTTATTGATTAATACGTGAATGAAATAGGGACACTTCCCCCAAGGAGATTCTTTCTTAAGAAAAGATTCAAAAAATTTATGGTCTTTCAGTGCTGTCTAAAAAAGATTGTTTCAAGGTACAACAGGTTAGTTTATTGAAAAGACTACATGAGGTTATATTTATGATTTATTGTGTAATTTAGAGAATCATTTTTGATGATAGGCCGATATAGGTAATCGATATATTTAGTAGGTTGAAGTTTATGGACCAGTGGCATTGAGTCTGGTTCTTGGTATGACATCTGTATCCACAACTCTAGTTGAAGTTATAGCATAGAGTTATAAGAGACACTATCTTGGATGTAGATTATTTTAGAGACCTTGAGATACCTGTGGGGGCCTCTTTTCGTGTCCCTTATACTGGAGTCTCCAACAGAGAGCATCGGTTATTACTCATTTATTCTGACTGAATGACGTGATCCTATAAAGAGAGAGCTATATATAGATTTGAATGAATATTTCAATAGATCCAATGGGACCCTATGATGTTTTACTCAGTATATACTTTTCTTTTACCATTAATTAATAGATTATTACTATTCGTGATGATGAATTTTTCCAATGTTTTTGGGATGAATTTTTTCTCATTTTATTGAGTGTGATGCTCTGTATGGAAGAATGATCACATTAATAGGATGTTATAGGTTCTTCAATAATAGTTAGAAATAATTTCCCTTGTATTAGTTAATGCATTGAAATTTTAGATTCTTCGGAGGGAGGAGGAGTGAGAGGGAATCCTTATAGAGTATGTGTTGTTTTTACCACAACATTGAAGGTTTTATTTCTAAAATAACTCACAATGGGTATGACCTAATATCTAAACTAGTATATCATATGTCATTATATAATTTTTAGAGTTGGAGTTGTGTTTAGGGTAGTCATCAAAGTGTTTTCTGTGTATGACCTAATGTGTTTTCTTTTGTAGCAATATATTTTTCACCAAAAAATCAGATGAGAGAATGAGGTTAGGAGTGGATTGGTTTTACCCAGTCTAGGTGACTATCTAGAAGGAGTATACTATAACACCCCAAGATTTTATGAAAAATAATATTTTAATTTCATTAATGTTTTGTGTTGTATGCTACACCAAGATTACCTTGCGCTATACGCAACACCGTATTAGCTCGCAGTATACGCAACACTATTCTTGGATCGTGTTACACACAATTTTGATAATAGTTATTCTACGCAACATTGAGTATATATATACATATATTCAATGTATAAATGAAATATGGTTGTATTATGTTATATGAAACAATGAAGGATTCTTGCACAGCACGCAACCCTGACTTGGCTTGCATTACACGCAATCACGACCTTCCTCGATAGCGTGTGTTGTACGTAATACCGGGTTTTACTAAACAATGATATATTATTATAATATTATTATGAACATTCCATTATGAACAGTATTAACTAAATTCTGAATATTATAACATTATTATTCGTCTTACACATTTTCTAAAACATGGTATAAGAACAAAATAAATTTGTTGGGTAAAATAAGTATTTTTCAAAAAATACAGTTTTGCTGCCTTTTAATGGCACACCCACATTAAATCTATTTTTTGAAATGTTTATAAGTTCCATTTCACAAAATAAAATTATTCTTTGGAATCAAGAAATAAAAATTTACTTTGGATACATTTTTCATTTTATTCTGATGACTTTCATATTTTAATGAATAGTAAAAACACGCTATATTTTAATTAAAAACAACTTTTTTCATCATAATATCTTATGTGTTTAAATTATAATATTTAATGGTTTTAAAGTATAAATAGAATATATTTTTTCAATTTAATATAATGTATGTCATTAGCATTGATTTTACCTTGAATTCGTAGGTTAAATCAATTCAATCTTTTGCAATGTTTTAAAGAAAAACTCGTTTTCTTTCGACAACGGGATTAATATTAATTTAGTTTCTGCAAATTTTGTCTATTGAATTTGGAAAAACAGATTCCATATTTAGAATAAGTGGGTCCAAATTATGTTAATAAGCTACTTTTTATTTTTGGGAATTATGAATAGTAACTACGGTAAATTTTATTTACCATAGTTAAAGGTAAATCAGGTAATTAAGGGTAAATATAATATTATAAAATTACCCTAACACATGGAAAAATCCTATTGGATGACTAAAAGTCGACCCATATCACCTAAGGGTCGGATTAGATTTCATTTAATGGACTTTGTTCCATGAAAATAAGTTAATTATTATTAAAACCAAAGAATGTGACAACATGTCACTTTCTTAAATCTTATAAGTATAGTAATTTTAATTTAGTGATACACTTCATGAAACTTTGAACATGAATAGTGTCCAAATATCTAATACAATTATCTACATCATAGGAATTTATTTAGAATTTTTAGGTATTAAATAATTATCATTTATTATGACACAATGATGATGCAGTAATTGTCTTATTAATTAAATATTGACATAATTGATGTTATAAATACCCAATAAATGTAATTTAAGACTTTTTATAAATTAATCTAATTTTAGAGGTTAATATGACATTTTAGTATTGATTTAATTAAATTTTTTAGAACTAATAATTCTATTATGATTTTCACAAAAATCAATTACTAAATAGTGTCAAAATTGACATAAAATGGTTTTTAAAACAAATATTATATTATTAATTGTTATTTTATTCCTAAAAATCTAAGGTTCGGCCAAATGACTTAGATAAGGTTATATATATTAATAATAAAAGACTTGTGGTTCGTTTGGCTTCTTATAGTATGTTAATTAACCTTATAGTATAAGAACACAAGAAGACGCGGTAAAAGTAAAATTATTTAAGTTAATGTTAAATCTAAATGATAAGGTTAAAATAGGAACCTAAACTTGTCTAAATTATATTGGATATGAATATTTAGAACCATACACACATTATATTCCAAATAAATCAATTTGGATCTATTTAAAACCGAATTTGGCTTTATAATAAAATAATATTTTTAGTTATTCCAAAGGTGGCCATCTCCTCCCATATAAAAGGGCACCCCTCCCTCTCTTCCTCACAACACATTGAGCCTTCAAGCATGTCCAATCCCTGAGAAATTCTCTTCTCAACTTCCATAGCAACATCATAGAGTTTCTGGTCTTCCTCAAAGACCCATTTTAGTGCCCTAAGAGTAGGTCTCAAAGAGGCGCTTCAAAGAAGAGGAGGTTTGGACATTTACGAAGAAAATCTGACATAAGGTAAGGAAAATATCACAATCTCATTTCTATTTGAGATTTTTTATACTTTGAAATTCACTGGGGTGTATTTTATAATCCACATACATGTTTCCTCAATATTTAATATTACTTCCATCCACATACAATTGTTTAAATCCAATTTTACCCTTCGGTGAGTTTTTTAGTAAAATATATGAAAGGAATCTTTTGTTGTTTTTCGTACGATGTACTTTTTGAATTTTCCGACAAAAGTACGAGAAGAATGTATTTTTTAACTTATAGGGCATGAACGGATTTTTTAAAAATTATTTCCAAGAAGCTTCTTTTACAAGTTTTCAAGTTTATTTTTAAGCAACTTCTTTTAGTTTTAAATTGTATGACATGTTATGAAAGGAATTTTTTTTTTGAAATAGAAATGATATTTTCCTCAAGAATGGAGTTCAATTGTTTTATCCAAATTATTTTCCATCTAAGATAATAAAGGGTTATATTTTCATCCCTATTATTTCATTTATTTGATTATGTTGTGATGGAATTATTTTTATGAATTCCTTTATCTTATATGAATTGTTTTATGATGTCATGATGTTTAAGAATCACATTTTTATTACATGGATTATGCAATGATGTATGATTTATGATTTTGTGGCACACATAATAATGGTATCATTATGAGATGGGTGGGACCTATATCTCCCTACAATGCATTGGGTAACGATTTTATATCTCATGAGATAGACATGGCTGGAATAGTAGGTTATACCAGTTCAGTGAAACAGGACTGAAACGAGGAGTGAACTCGGTTCAGAAAGGGACTTTGTCCACTAAGATAGTCTTGGAAATGATTCTTGACTAATAAGAAATGATTCTCCATAATTATGTGTGTATTCCACAAAGTTTCATGTTTTATGTTATGATTATTGGGATCACATTTCACTACTATGATTTATCCCATGTTATGATATTATGATCCCTTTTGAAGGTTATGATTTCCAAAATTTTATGTTATTATGAATATGATGTGATTGATATTTCTTTTGTTTACCTTTACTGAGCATTTGAGCTCACCATTTTATGTTTTCTTTTCCCCAGGATATAAAGAAAGGTTTTAGGTATAAAAAAAGGAAGATCTTTATGGGAGATGTTGAAGATCTTTCACCATGATTAGAAGATTACGTTCCATGTTTCCAAAGACACTAAACTATTACGGTCCTTGTGTGTGTGTTTTTGTTATTTACTAAGTATTCTGAAAATGTAATGTAATTTCTATGTACGTTAAGCTTCAGGTCTCTACAGTTGGTATCAGAGGAAAATTTTAGTCAACCTTTGGAAACTAGGATGTGAAAACGTTAGTAAGATCCCTAGAGATATTTCTATGGTATGACTAGGGATGTCCCTAAGGATAAGTATACGTATAGGATATAGTCCTAGAACTATGGTAACTACATTAGATTAAACCAAATATATTAGATATTGAAGTTACTCCCCCTTTATTATGATTTATGCCTCTCACACTATTCTTTTTGGGTTTTAGAAAATGGCTGGAAACAAGATGATTCACGATAATGGAGGATATGATGGACAATGGAATGATATTCTTCATGAGGAACCAAATGAAATGGGATTTGGAAGTCCAAACATCCTTATTATGCCGAATCAGAAATCTCATAATATGATCAATAAAGTAAAATTTGTTAAGTTTCTTGACTCGGCTAATAAGGGAAAGATGGAGTTTCATGATGATCATAGAGGAAAGAAAGTTCAATTTCCCCTATGTAAATCATGTGGGAAGAGGCATTAGGGAGAATGTTTCAAAGGAACTAGAAGATGCTTTGGGTGTGGAAAAGAAGGACACAAATCCAATAAGTGCAAAGGAAGAGGTTCAGTTAACACCAGGGATGAGTATTATGGTATTGCTACGACATCAATAATGGTTAAATGTTTTAAATGTGGAATGTACCTGCATTATGCAAAACATTTCCCTAAGGGAAAGTCTCATGAAGAGAATCAGTATGGTCGTATGGGTAGTATTTATGTTGTTGATGATGAAGAGAATACAAATGATATGTGAGATGAAAGAATTGTGGAAACTAGATCAACGGTTTAAGAATGTAGTGGAATGATTACATGTTTATAATGTGTAATGTTATATAAGTAATCTCATGGTACTATGGAATAAAGAGACATATAATTATTGTTACACTGTTGTCTTTCCTTGAGTTTTGAAAGTGTATGATTAATGGTACCAGTATCCATGAAAGGCTATTCAAATATTTTTGGAATGTAGATGATATGCGCATAATGAAGGGATAAGGAGAAAATTATATGTTTGATAGTATTCATGAGATCATGACTGATATAAGGAGAAGGTTATATCATGGTTTGAGTATATAGAATTTTTGGATTTTGGTATGTGGAAAGAGTTAACTTTTGACTGCATTCATGTTTTCACTAAGGTTCAATGGGTATTCATTCTTCAAGAGAATACATGATTAAGGTATTCACATGTTTGTAATTTGACCAACAAGATATATCTTATGTTATATGGGGGATAAATGATGGCATTCATGTGATCATTTTCTTTATACTATGATCTTGGCCGAAGTATTTTAGATAAGCCTAAAGATTGGAATAGATTATGTTGGACATAAGTTAGTATTGTTTAACGATAAAACATTTTTTATATTGTTGATGGGATGTTATAGTAATATAGATTTAGAAAAAGGAAAACCTGGAGGACGGGTGACAACCCATCGCGTCGGACAAGGCTGTCGGAATTGAACCCACAACCGAAGTGTGACTGGCCTTTATCGCCTAACACTGGCCTACAGGAAGTCCCTGTTTAGTAGAAACTAGTTTTATTTTACTAAGAGGTATGATATATGAAGTATAAGTTAAATTTTGGAACCATATACGATTAATCTAACCATAAGATGGACTTATAACTATTGCTAACCTTTTATTTGAAAGAGATGGAATGACCCATCATTCTATCAAATGATCTGCTAACACATCACGAATAACAAATTCAACTTCATTTATTTAAGGGATGAAGTGGAAATTGTTCAATTCACGAACAACAGTGAGATTGTACCAAAATCATGGAAGTATTTCTTTTAATTCATCAACATTAGGGAAATAATCTTGAAAACCAAAAAAAATTTCCTAGTTCCCTTATATCTGATGAATCAGATGGTACCTTAGATTGTCACAAATTTATGGCATTGTGATTGCTGGCTTTTCCATAGCCATGTTCTCTACCACTCTCCTTCACAACATGATGGTTAGATTTCTCTTCCATATCCATATTTTCACCAATGTGGATACCCAGTGATTAGTTTATTTGGGTAACCGTTATGTTTCATACTATTGTTTTTAAAGATTGGTTTTGGTATTCCTTTTTACGATGTGGGTTTCTATTAAAGAAACTTTCGAATAGTAAACCATTTATAACCCCGATGAATTTCGAGGGAGAAA
Source organism: Viscum album (assembly GCA_963277665.1). Classification (NCBI taxonomy): domain Eukaryota; kingdom Viridiplantae; phylum Streptophyta; class Magnoliopsida; order Santalales; family Viscaceae; genus Viscum; species Viscum album. The sequence goes on along the minus strand of OY728152.1, from coordinate 856,468,531 downwards.
TTAATTTTAAGGGGGTAGAATGTAACACCCCAAGATTTTATGAAAAATATTCTTTTAATTTCATTAATGTCTTGTGTTGTATGCTACACCAAGATTACCTTGCGCTATACGCAACACCGTATTAGCTTCCAGTATACGCAACACTATTATTGGATCGTGTTACACACAATTTTGATAATAGTTATTCTACACAACAATGAATATATATATATAAATATTCAATGTATAAATTAAATATGGTTGGATTATGTTATACAAAACAATGAAGGATTCTTGCATAGCACACAACCCTGACTTGACTTGCATTACACGCAAGCACGACCTTCCTCGATAGCGTGTGTTGTACGCAATACCGGGTTTTACTAAACAACGATATATTATTATAATATTATTATGAACTAGCTGTTATGAATAGTATTAACTAAATTTTGAATCTTATAACATTATTATTCGTCTTACACATTTTCTAAAACATGGTATAAGAACAAAAATAAATTCGGGTAAAATAAGTATTTTTCCAAAAAGACAGTTTTTATACCTTTTGATGGCGCACCCACTTTAAATCTAGTTTTTGAAATGTTTATAAGTTCCAGTTGACAAAATAAATTTATTCTTTGTAATCAAGAAATAAAAATTTACTTTGGATAAATTTTTCATTTTATTCTGATGACTTTCATATTTTAATGAATAGTACAAACACGCTATATTTTAATTAAAAACAACTTTTTTCATCGTAATATCTTATGTGGTTAAATTATAATATTGAATGGTTTTAATGTATAAATAGAATATATATTTACCATTTAATATAATTTATGTCATTAGCATTGATTTTACCTTGAATTCGAAGGTTAAATCAATTCAATCTTTTGCAATGTTTTAAAGAAAAACCCATTTTCTTTCAACAACGGGGTTAATATTAATTTAATTTCTGCAACTTTTCTGTATTAAATTTGGAAAAATAGATTCTATATTTAGAATCAGCGGGTCCAAATTATGTTAATAAGCTACTTTTTACTTTTGGGAATTATGAATAGTAACTACGGTAAATTTTATTTACCATAGTTAAAGGTAAATCGGGTAATTAAGGGTAAATATAATATTATAAAATTACTCTAACACTTGAAAAAATCCTATTGGATGACTAAAAGTCGACCCATATCAAATAAGGGTCTGATTAGATTCATTTAATGGACTTTTGTCCATGAAAATAAGTTAATTATTATTAAAACCAAATAATGTGACAACATGTCACTTTCTTTATTATTATAAGTATAATAATTTTAATTTAGTGATACACTTCATAAAACTTCGAACATAAATAGTCTCCAGAAATATTATACAATTATCTACATCATAAGAATTTATTTAGAATTTTTGGGGATTAAATAATTATCATTTATTATGACACAAATATGATGCAGTAATTGTCTTATTAATGAAATATTGACATAATTGATGTTATAAATACCCAAATAAATGTAATTTAAGACTTTTTATGAATTAAACTAATTTTATAGGTTAATATTACATGTTAGTATTTATTTAATTAACCTTTTTCTAACTAATAATTCTGTTATGATTTTCACAAAAATCAATTACTAAATAGTGTCAAAATTGACATAAAATAGTTTTTAAAACAAATATTATATTATTAATTGTTATTTTATTCCTAAAAATCTAATGATCGGACAAATGACTTAGATAAGGTTATATGTATTAATAATAAACAACTTGGGGTTCGTTTTTCTTCTTATATTATGTTTATTAACCTTATAGTATAAGAACACAAGAAGACACGGTAAAAGTAAAATTATTTAACTTAATGTTAAATCTAAATGATAAGCTTAAAATAGGAACCTAAACTTGTCTAAATTCTATTGGATGAGAGGATTTCGAACCATCCACACCTTATCTTCGAGATAAATCAATTTGGAGCTATTTAAAACCGAATTTGGATTTATAATAAAATAATATTTTTTGTTATTCCAAAGGTGCCCCTCTCCTCCCTTATAAAAGGGAACCCCCTCCCTCTTTTCCTCACAACACTTTGAGCCTTCAATATCGTCCAAAACCTGAAAAATTCTCTTCTCCACTTCCATAGAAACATCCTAGAGTTTCTGGTCTTCCTCAAAGACCAATTTTAGTGCCCTAAGAGGAGGTCTCAAAGAGGCGCTTCAAAGAAGAGGAGGTTCAGACACTTACGAGGCAAATCAGACCTAAGGTAAGGAAAATATCACAAGATCATTTCTATCCGAGATTGTTTATACTTTGAAATTTACTGGGGTGTATTTTATCATCCACATCCATGTTTCCTCAATATGTAATATTACTTCCATCCACCTACAATTGTTTAAATACAATTTTACCCTTCAGTGAGTTTTTTAGTAAAATATATGAAAGGAATCTTTTGTTGTTTTTCGTACGAGGTACTTTTTGACTTTTCCGACAAAAGTACAAGAAGAATGTTTTTTTAACTTATACGACATGAATGGATTTTTAAAAAATTATTTCCAAGAAGCTTCCTTTACATGTTTTCAAGTTTATTTTTAATCATCATCTTTTATTTTAAAATTGTATGACATGTTAAGAAAGGAAAAATGTTTTTGAAGTATAAAGGATATTTTCCTCAAGAATGGAGTTCAAGTGTTTTATCAAAATTATTTTCCATATATGATAATAAAGGGTTTTATTTTCATCCCTATTATTGAATTTATTTGATTATGTTATGATGGAATTATTTTTATTAATTTCTTTATCTTATATGAATTGTTTTATGATGTCATGATGTTTAAGAATCCCATTTTTATTACATGGATTATGCAATGATGTATGATATATGATTTTGTGGCACACATAATAATGGTATCATTATGAGTTGGGTGGGACCTATATCTCCCTCCAATTCATTGGGTAAAGATTTTATATCTCATGAGATATACATGGCTGGAACGGTAGGTTATACCGGTTCAGTGAAACAGGACTGAAACGAGGAGTGAACTCGGTTCAGAAAGGGACTTTGTCCACTAAGATAGTCTTGGAAATGAGTCTTGACTAATAAGAAATGATTCTCTATGATTATGTGTGTATGCCACAATGTTTCATGTTTTACATTATGATTATTGGGATTACATTTCACTACTATGATTTATCCCATGTTATGATATTATGATCCCTTTTGCAGGTTAAGATTTCCAAAATGTTATGTTCTTATGAATATGATGTGATTGATATTTCTTTTGTTTACCCTTACTAAGCATTTGAGCTCCCCCTATTATGTTTTCTTTTCACCAGGATATAAAGAAAGGTTTTAGGTATAAAAAAAGGAATATCTTTATGGGAGATGTTGAAGATCTTTCACCACGATTAGAAGATTACGTTCCATGTTTCCAAAGACACTAAACTATTACGGTCCTTCTGTGTGTGTTTTTGTTATGTACTAAGTATTCCGCAAAAGTAATGTAATGTCTATGTACGTTAAGCTTCGGGTCTCTACATATACACCCTTGAGAATCAACGACCTCTTATCCTAATAGATGGTGATGAAATGGATCTCATTGTTTGAACTCGGTATGAGTTATAACTAGATCTTGGTTTGAGAGGTGCATATACCAAGATTGGAATCTGAGACCCTATGTGGTTTCATTGAGTTATTATTGATACCCACTAGTATGTTTAATTCCAAAAAGGAGTTCAAAATACTTATGATCTGGATCTTTATCATACATTTGGAAGGTTTCTTAATAGTCTTCTATGATATATCCTCATGTCATCTCCCATATATTTATAGTAAGGGAGACAAATGAGGATGATTATTGACATTCTTGGGGAGTCCTATTCATGTGGAAGCTCTCATGACTTTAGTTATAAATACAATTCTCCCCTTCATGGGATATCTTCTATGAAATGGGAGTGACATTCGACCCCACAAAGGTTGATGTGGTGTGAGTTTGAGGGCCACCGATGGCATGAACATCTTAAAAAATTCTCATAAAGTGGGTTTCCACCTATTTTTGTTCGGTGAGGTGAAGGGGTTGTTCACCTCTTTAAATTAGACCCTTTTAGGTTTATAATGGTGCATCATACTTCTTAGTCGATGGTTTTTATTCCTTTTATTATTTGATATGTTAGGGAGGTATGAATTTGTGATACTGATTAGAAGTTCATGTATGATATGATATTTATTATATAAATTCTCAATGAATTCCCCGAATGCGGTGAACATAAAATCATTGATCATGGAAGATCAATGGCACCATTCATGATACATGAAATAGCACTGGGGATGTTTTTTCCTATTAGTAAAAAACACAGTAGAATGATGGTTGTACTGAGATATGATAGATGGGATGAAAGGCTATCAATATAGATCATCGGCCATTTTTTCTACTATTAAGTCAGCATACAGTGGTGGTTTAATGTTTAACATAATATCCATAGTAATTTTTTTTCTTTTAATCTACACAAGTCCCAGTTGGGGAAGTATGTTCTTGAATAATTGTATGATTATCAACCCGAGTATGGTGGATAGAGAGAGTGGAGTTTCCCTTTCACGGATCTTATGGAATGGGCAACCAAAAGATAGATACCCTTAATGGAAAATGGTTTTCCATGGGTGATTGTTGTTGGTAGAATAGGAAAACATCATGGGAGATAATGGGAGTGGGAGAACAAGATGGGATCTCAAAATCCCCACATTTTTCGTAGTTTTAGTGGATAAAAATTATTGAAGAAGGGAATAGTGTATAGAATCTTTTCTTCCTAGTAATAAATTGAAGTACTTCATGAAATCTTTATGTAGATAAGAACATAGACAATGTGTTATTTAAAGGCTCGATGAAATTGGATGTTATTTTTAAAATATATATATATAATCTATTTAATATCACAAACACGTAGTTTTTTCTAAATAATGGTATATATCCTGAATGATTTATCAGATCATAAATCTAACTCTGTGGTTTAATACATAACATGAGGGTAAACCAAGGTGTATTGAAATGTTAGTTAGTTTGAGATAGTGTGATGAAGTATCAATTGGAAGGAATGTTTAATTAAAATAAATATTTTTTTTTGTTTTTTAATATATTTCATAATGTTAATATTTGATAAATAAACAATTTTGATGGTCTAATAAGTGTTAGATGAATAAACCATCCTAGATCTATGTTGATCAGGAGAGAATTCTTCTTTGGTGGATCGCGATCAGAGAATGAAAAAATATTTGATCGAAGATTTTGTTAAGGAAAACAAAGAACATAGATGGATCATTAACTTCACCACTGTAGGATGTCATCCCAGCCAATGATCTATACATAATAAATTTAGGTATTAATAATTTTGGTTTCTCCTTTTTTCTAACATTTTGATAATGGATTAATTATCTATTTTGATCTATGATTTAATTATTCCATCACATGTTCATGTTCGTAAGCATTACTTGTATATTAATTAATTATTTTTCCCATAATATCACTCATGATTCTGCAGCAATCGAACATTGTTCATGACTACTTCAGCCAACAAAAATTATCACCATTTTTTTATATTTCTTTCTCCCTATGTTCTTGGAATTATTCATTGGTAATCAGTTGACTAATGATTCAATGATATATGGGATTATTGATCATTTTGAATTCATTACTTTTTATTATGGATCGTAGGGATGATTTTGGTTTTGGATATTGGGAAACTGATAAAGGCATTAAAATTATGAAGTGAACCAGAATATATATTGTGTATCTATATCATTCAAGCAATATTTATATAATCTCTATGGAGGCATAGAAACATATGTTCCTAACCTACAGGAGGTGTGTTCTTGTACATGATGATTTTAATTCTTTTGAATATGTATTGTAATATGATTTTTATCGTACAATGATGGGTGGTGTGTGATATTATTATTTTTAATGTCAATAAAATTTCAAATTAATTATTTTTTTAATAATAACATTATGTGGTTATCTATTATTACAAGTATTAATAATTTTATTGAAATAAGGAAGAGAAGTTGGGGCTCCCCATGTGGTGTGCATCAATTGGTTCTTTGTGTGTTTTCATTTGGAGGAATATAATGGGATTGGTATTTAATTATGGGAATTAAATAAAATAGATGAGGAGTTAAGGGATGTGGTGTGTGCACTATAGTCATGAATTTGGGGTGTTTAAATACTATCCTTGAGATATTGTCATTTTTATATTAATAATATAAATTAATTTAATAAATTAAGAGGGAAATTCAAGAATAAGTGGGGTGTGGGATCCTAGGGGATGTGAATTAAGGGGTGAACATTATATGTATTTGGAAAGGATAAAATTAAAATTAACAGATATTAATAGTAATAATATAAAATATTTTTTAATAAAACCTTAATACTCTCGTGGCTTCTTTATATGGAGTCAGATTGACGAACTGTCTTTGGAATTATGACTCTGATATTGAGACATCCATTTCAATTCCAATTATGAATATTTAATTTGTGATCATCATATACTCCCCTCATGATACAAATGATAATAATAATAATAATAATAATAATATTATTATTATTATGTAATGAAATATATGACAAATCATTTTCTAATGATGTAGGAATGAAAAACCGTTCGAGACATTGTGACCCTAATACTGTGGAACATGATTCCAGAACAATATTAGGTATTGAATTCAAACTTGTATCTTGGGACCAAAAAATTTTGTTCAATCATGACATGGTGAAATGAATTGTTTACCTAGTAGTCTGATTTAGGCACGTAAATTACATATCTCGATTGATTTTCTATGAGGATAATAATGATGGATTATATTCAACCATTAATAGAAAATTTTATGATATTTTAGAGATTATATGTTCGAAATTGAAAGGACAATTATGATCCACTTGTGATTATTTTGTTTTTGGTGAGACACGCGGTGTACTCTGGGAGTACACGGGCACACCTAGTGGTTCTCAAGAACTACCAGATTCCCGACCACATCTATGTACATTTATAAGAAGCGGAACATGACCACATTCAATGTAAACCACAATAAAAATTATTTACTTATTTATCATTATTTTACACCTTGTAACTTTATCATTTTTTACTTTTAATTTACCCTATGAGAACCCTATATTGTTTTTTTTCAAATATAACTCAATGGAGGACTTCATAGTAACTTTTAAGATACAATGAATTATTTTTAGAGTTTCAATATTATTTTGGTGACACACAATGATGAATTAAATCAGGTAGGAACATCAATGAATCTAGAAGGGGCGGTACTCCTCTTTGGCATGAGGGTGTGTGTCCTCTATCCATGGAGATAGTACATCCCTATCACATTAGGGGTCAATTACTCTATAGTAATTTTTAAGATTTAGATGGTACTCCCCTATGAAACAAGGTCATAGGTCCTCCAAACTCATTAAACCAATAGTGGCAGTACTCCCCTTTCCCAGAAGGGCACGATTCCTCTATCAATTGACATGATCATCCCCAATTTCACTATGTTGTGGGTCCTCCACAATCATTTTAGAAAAAGAGATAGTTCTATCCTATCTCCCAGAGACCCGAATCATATATCCTTTAAGACAGTACTCTCCTATCACACCAGGGTGTGGGGAAACTATCTATGAAGGGATTACACTCTATGAAGGGATTACTCCCTTATTTCACTAATAAAACCTCAAAAAAATATTTGAATTTGAAAATATGGGAACAAAATTAAAAGAGGGGGTAGCGTGAGGATGGAAATAAGATTATGAAAGGAGTACCAACCATTAAAATAGAAATTCAATCATGTAAGGGGAGAAGAAGGACTTTAATGAAACCCTTTATGGAGCTATAAATCAGGAGAAATATAGGTGAGGGTTTAGGGAGTAGGAAAGGAGGGTTGAATGAGGTATAATAAGGGAATTTAAGAATGTACACCTCTTATAAATCAGCCCATAAAGTTGGATTTTCAATGATAATATAATTAATATCACAAAAATATCCCTTGGTCATGCTCCAATGTGACCCTAAATAGCATTTTGAAACATGAAAAAAATATAGTGGGATTGATATGAAATAACTAACAAATATTGTCGCATCATGGTGTAACCACCCCTATCCAGTGATAATCCATCCCTGCACTAGAAATATAATCTCACAAGGGAATGTTATATTCAAGAACCCACAACATAGTTCCACTTTCACCAATGGAACTGTAACTCTTAATCATACATAGGTTCACACCATAACATAGAATGTAGAACTATGACACAATCTTATCCATACATCAGAATTTTCATCCTTGAATCATGTTTGACACCAAAACACATAATATCATTTATAACAGCAATTTTTATTATTAAAATTGAATACATGATTAAAATACATAAAATTACAATTAGTAAAACCTTAATAATATAGAATTATATTTTATTTGGAGTTTTGGTAAATTTCATTATAACATTAAAAATTAATTACATCATATTTATAGAAAACGTAATTAACATGATTGTACATAAAAATGTATTGGATAACCAAGGGGAATACATAAGAAAGGGGCGACCCATAAATCCCAGTATGAGAATAAATATGGCATAAAAAAGAAAATAATAAATTTATGGAAAGGAATATCAATGAGGCATAATGGAAAATGAATAATAAGGCATGATATAGGATGATAATCAAAATATGTGAAATTTGGAAACAACTTGAAACACTGAATCATAAACATTGATCATGGCTAAAACACCAAGACATCATAGTAGAAAATATCTGTTAAAATAATTAGGTACACCTCATTCCCAACATGACTTATAATGGTACTAAACATTACCCAATGCATTGGAAAGCTACATAATTCTGGGCACACCTTCCACTTTAATTTTCATCTCAATATTATGGGTTCCACAGAGATCATAAAAAATGTATCAATTCATCATAATATTATATTAAAATATCAAGGATTATGGGACACATACATGTATGTGTGAAATAGAATGTTATATTTGCATAACACTGAACTGCCTAGTTTGGAAATGGGTATTCAATTCACTACACAATTGATTTGGCATGGAAAATCATGGTGGAAATTCAGCACAATAATGACAAGACATAAAAAACCATAAATGGTTTTATGAGAGAAAAATGGGTCTCTAAAATTTTTTAAATGAAGTTCATAGTCATAGGGACATGTATGTACATTTCCATACATATATATTTAGAAAAAATAATTGATATGATAATAAATAATATTGAATTAAAAGAGAAAAAAGGATGCTTAAGAAATTTCAGAATGGTAAGATGTTTCTATGGGCGACATTAATGAGAGATAAAGGGGTATCCAATAATTTAGAAATGATATGATAAGTTTTACTGAGTATCTATTGTAAAGACTTGGAAATTTCAAGGAAAATGTTTTCATAAATACTCTGGAATTTAACGAGTCTGTGGTTTCTGATGGCACCTGATTCAATGGCCCGGTGTGCCCAGAATAAATTTATGAAGTATTGTATGGATACCTTCCGTAAACGTACGTGCATGTTTTTCTATCTTCTGAACCGGTGATCAGAATTGAAACTTGAGGACGCCGATGAACTCATAGCGCCGGTATTCGCTTAAGGGTACAATTACCACAGTTGCGTTTTTTGTTTGTTGAAAGTTAATATTTGGGAATTTAGAATAAAATAAATAAAATTTGTGGTACAAAATTTTCTTTATGGAAGATGGTTAATTCCACTAAAGAGGAGTTAGAGGTGGGGCCCACACCCACATAGTCTCCCATGAGAGGATATTTGTCAGGTGGGGCCCACACGAGCCTAACATTTTCATCTCCCCATAACTCCCTCTAAACTCCCTTAAACCCCCTTGTTTAATTCATGGTAACTCCCCTCTTTAATTGTTAAACTATCCACCTTCCACTTGGTCATCAATAAGATAACCCCTTGAATTAATTATTTTGAACTCCACAAATTAATTAAATACTTTGGGATAATTTGAATCATTTTCAAAATGCATGTCATGTTTATTAAAATAGGGGGAGCCGTAATATAATATTTGGTTGAAAAATATTTTGGGGTGGAACCTCTAGAAAATTAGAAAAGAAAAGTGTTCTTCTCCCGACGAAGAACACCTCCATCAAAGAACGCTCCACAACTTCCCCTACCACCTCCTCCTCCAACGTTGGCAGGACGACATCATTCATCCACGACTCCTGACTACCGCGACGCTCCTCTTTCATAGCTCGACAACGTGTGGCATCAATTTTGAGGTAGGGGTTTGTACAATTTTAAGTGAATAATGTATACCTCGTTCTTTGATGGTTTCTTTGGAATAACCTTGTACATATGTTACCACCTAAAGCGGAGGGAGCGGGCCGAACGAACATGTCTTGAAGACCCTCCGTAGTTCAGGATTTTTAATTCGCAATGGGAAGCAGCGATGATCGAAGGCGTCGGCTATGTGCCGACCGCGTGCGGAGGAACTACGGCCTGCAATCGCGGGCCGCTCGGCCGAAGGACAAGAGGCCGGCTAAACCCGGCCGTGCCAAAGGAAGACTGTGGTACCACATGGTGCACCTCACTACAGGGGACCACGACCTGCATTCTACGGGCCGCTTCAGTGGTGAATCAGTCAGCTCGTTGGTCGGCCGAGTGAAGGAGCCGCCGCACCCGGAGGTGCTGCGCAGGAGGACCGTGGCCTATCCAAGCGGGCCACTTGTGCCGGGAGGACCAGCCACCTTCAGCTGGACAGAAGAAAGGGCGGCACTGCTTATTCAGGAAAGCGTGGGGTTTCCCACACCCCTCGGACTACACAGCCACCCGGGCTGAGCCGCTGCCACCCGGGCCGCGCCGCGCCGCGTCGGGTCCGGCCGCACCGGGCCGGGCGACGCCGTGCCGGGCTGGGCTGCGCCTCACCGGGCCAGGACACGCCCCCTCGGGCCGCGCCATGCGATTCATCGGTTCGGTCCGACCCTCTTCTGGGTCAGACCTGCCAAAACCAGGTTGACCCGACCCGTCGGCCCACTGTGCTTAACGGGCCGGGCCCTTTCTCACTTAAACATGAATAACTTTAAGACCGCGAGACCTATAAATGCGCCGTCTGTGGAACTGGGATCCTTGTGAAGAAGCGTTTCATTTGAGATTCACTAAGTGAGTTCTGTTCAACATTGGAAGATGTCCAATTTTGAAATGAGTGTATTTCAACTGGGCCCCTGGAGAAAAAATGTTAATAACTCTTATACCAGGCATCTGATTGACGCGCCGTCTGTCACGTTGAGTTACTTTTGATGAGACAGATCATTGGGATACATCAACTCTAGGCTTTGTGATAGTTGATGTATCGAACCATTTGCTCGAGAAGCGGACCCTCCCGAAATCGAGCGTACTATGTGCAGGAACCCTAGAGTCGGTTGCAACTGCAATGACTACCATACTGGATTCCTCCGTGGGATCGGCGATGACCACTAACTAACTGGAATCCTACATGGGTTCAGTGATGACCACTACCATACTTGATTCCTCCATGGGTTCGGCGATGACCAGTAACTAACTGGAATCCTACATGGGTTCGGTGATGACCACTACCGTACTTGATTCCTCCATGGGTTCGGTGACGATGGCTACCATACTGGAATCCTCCATGGGTTTGACGAGGATGATTGTTGTTCTTGTATCCTACGTGGGTACGACAGTTTGGCTTCTGTTCTTGTATCTTACATGGGTCTGACAGAGTAGCTGGTCTAGAATCATACGTGGGTCCAACAGCATAGATGGTCTAGTATCCTATATTGGTCCAATATCTTAGATGAATCAGTGAATTCACCGGTTCATCTTTATCACTAAATGAAAGATGTATACCGGTGTGAGCTGAGTCTTGACATTCAATCATTATCATCGATGTGATTGACTTCTTTCCTGTGTGTACTTGGTTGTACATGGTCTCGAGAGTTGGAGCCGAATTGGGATTGATGACTTAGGTATATGTATGGACATATACATTTGTAGATATGGATGATACTTCGTGATTTAATCTTTTCATTATGGTTTATCCTTCATGAATTCTGGGAGACCTTCAGCGGTATCGGTGTTCCTACTGAGTATCGTTATACTCACCCCTGCATGGGAAATTCCTGCACTACATGGTGTTGGATGCAGAAGACAGATAGCATTGATCGTGGTAGAGGCTTGTAGAGATGGATGGTAACCAAAGGTCGACCACTTGGTGAGATGTAGACGGAGCGGACGGGCGGACCTGAGGTGCTAAGGAGATCATCTGTACCCACCCTTCAGGTGGGATTCCTGGAGGATGACATAATGGTTTTTGTTTTAATTTTCTACTGTTGTACTAGACTTTCAGTTGTACTGTACTTTTCAGTTGGGTTTGTATTCTGGCCCATTTACCTTTCATCACTTACTTTGTATTCAGCATTATATTTTTCTTAATTCAACTTGTGTACTCGGTTGTGTTTGATTATTTTCATAAATGCAATGCCTTCCTTTTTTATCAGGATTTACGCCTTTAGTTCTAGTCTCCAGCCCATGGACTATGGAAGGTGGGCTTGGGGTAGTCATGGCACGGGCCACGAGGACATCTCGTGACAAATTGGTAACCAAGGAGTCAGTTCTACAACAGAACTCAGGACTCTGATCATTCCTTTCGGTGAAGAAATAGTGTTAATAGTATTAAGTGTGGTTTTTAGCCCAAGGAGACCAGTGTTGGTGTGGCGGCCCACGTTTCCATACACTCGGACCCTGACCCCTGATTTCCGACTCAATGCACAAAAAACTGATTGCATGTGTGTTTCAAAAGTTTTCTTTGTGATTACTTTGTTTCAGATCACTAGGTATACTGTTTTGACAGTGGTTCACCTATTCCATTTTAGGATGGCCCCACGAAGGCAGCTATCTAGGGTTCCGAGTTACGTGTGAGATAGTATCCCACTGAGTGACGAGGCCTCGGGGCAGGGCCCCATCACAACAGAGGCCCCAGCGGTACCAGTACCCGCTGGGGCACCGATACCACCAGCCCCTGTAGTAGAGAGTGCACGCCGCCTGAGTGCGTTTCACGAGTTTCAGCGACAGATGCCACCTAGGTTCCGCGATGATATGGACCCTCAGGTAGCTGAGGATTGGATGGAGGCTATCGTTAGGGTTTTCTGATTAGTAGTGACACCAACCGATATTATGGTGATCCTTGCTGCGAGTCTCCTGCATGAAGAAGCAGGTAGATGGTGGAGCTTGATGCTCCAGGTGCATGAAGAGGCATCTCTACTTTCTACAGACTTCGAGAGTCTCTTCCGCTCAGAGATTGTTCCTCCACCCTTCTTGCGGTGCGAATTCAGAAGTTTCTTCATCTATGGATGGGCATCATGATAGTAGCTCAGTACTCAGTGAGGTTTACTGATCTCTCGCACTACTCCACGGACATGGTTTGAGACCCATTCATCAGGGGCCAGACCTTTGAGCAGGGACTGAGACACGGTATCCGGGCTTCGATTATGTCCCTTAGCATTCCGACATAGGTGGGTGTGCTGGAGCGAGCCCTTCGTATGGAGAGCTTTCTCACTGAGCTGACCCATATAGCGAGAGCCATCGTAGGGAGACATGTAGAGGAGTCTTATACATCCGACAACAGACAGTTGACATAGGGGTCCATGTAGACCAGGTCATCAGGTGGGCGACCTCCGGATTCTGGTTCGGTAGTGCGGGGCACACGAAATCGAGCCAGATATATGAGGAGTAGGCAGTGCTTTGCGAAAGGAAGGGTCACATGGCTCAAGACTACCCGACCTGCCACGCAGATGAGTATTAGACAATGGAGGGACCTCCCAGGCAGAGGCATAGGTTAGACCGTGGCGGTCCGCATGGAGCATGTGGATGAGGAAGAGGAGCTAGCCGAGCAGCGGGTGGTGTAATACATTTTGATGCTCTACCGCCACCACCATCAGGATGTCCACCCCAACCATTGGGAGCTGGCAGACAGAGGCAGGCTTAGCTTCAGGAAGTTGAGGATTATGACCACTATGGACTTGAGATGATTCGAGTTACTATCTGTGTCTACTCCACCCTTTCCGCAGTACTTATAGACACATGTGTGAATCATTATTTTATTACTGCTACCCTTGTTCGGAGCTCGGAGATTCCGACAGATCCATTGACATGATCCTTATGGATAGAGACTCCTACGGTAGCAGACTTGACGATTAGGCACTGGTTCCTGCAGTGTGAGCTTACTCTAGGAGGCGGGAGCTTTGGATAGGATCTTCTTTTAGTGGCATCAAGGCCTTACAATGTCATCTTGGGTATGGACTGGTTATCTACAGTCCATGCTCAGATCGACCATATTAGGCGCAAAGTGTAGTGTGTATGTACAGATTGGACTAGGTTCACCTTCAACGGATAGAAGGGAGCCTTTGCAGCGTTGGATTGACTTATGCTGAGGATAGGGAAGCAGATCACACATCAGTTGGATAGTCTCATCCTTGGAGCAGTTGATGTGTAGAGTCTGAGTTTTCCTGTTTCGAGGGATCAATACGCAGACAATTTTCATGATTACGTTCTAGGACTACCTCCTCACAGAGAGGTAGACTTCTACATAGACCTGTACCCCGGGAAAACATCGATATATACTCTATTATATCGGATGGCTCCCCCCGTGCTTCTTGATCTGTGGATATAACTGGAGGACTTACAGGGAAAGGGATTCATCTGTCCCAGTGTGTCACCCTGGGCTTCTCCGATTTTGTTTTCCAAGAAGGATGTTGGGAGCTTACGACTATGTGTCGACTACCGTCACCTAAATCAGGGATCGTGAAGAACAAGTACCAAATTCCGAGTATTGACGTCCTATTTGATCAGCTCAAGGGAGCATGATGGTTCTCGAAGATAGACCTCAGGTCATGTTATCACCAGCTCAGAGTTCGAGACGTGGATGTGCAGAGGATGGACTTTAGGTGTCGGTATGGCCACTAATTGTTCTGGATATTCCCTTCAGTGTAACCAATGCTCCAGCAGTGTTCATGAGTCTCATGAAAAGGATCATCCAACCTTACCTGGATTGTTTTGTCGTAGTCTTCATCGGCGACATACTTGTTTACTCTACTTCTGAGGATGAGCATGCCTACCACTTGCGGGTTGTAATGGATACACTACAAGAGAACCATCTTTATAGTAAGCTCTCGAAGTTCTAGTTCTGGATTCAATACGATCACATTCTGGGACACATCATCTCAGAGGTGGGATTTTCACTGGATCCAGTGAAGATCGAGGTAGTATGTGCTTGGGAGCCACCCAGGAGCATGACGGAGGTGCAGAGATTCATGGGTCATGCTGGGTACTATCAGAGATTTTTGCCAGACATCACGGGAGTTGCTGCACCACTTTTTGCTTTGACGAAGAAAAGGAAACCCTTCGTGTGGTCAAAAAGATGTCATCAGAGCTTTCAGGAGCTGAGAGAGAGCTGGACCAGTGCACATATATTGAGGCTACCAGAGGAAGGTGTAGAGTATGTAGTTTACTGCGACGCATCAGGGACCCAACTCGGGTGTGTCCTGATACAATAGCGAGAATTGATTGCTTATGGTTCATTCTGGTTGAGATATCATGAGAAAAACTACGCTACCCATGACATATAGTTACCAGTAGTGGTCTTCGCCTTGAAGATGTGGCATCACTATCAAATGGGTGAGCGCTTTACAGTCTACTCTGACCACTAGAGTCTCAGGAACATCATCTCGCAGAAGGACCTAAACCTAAGATAGAGGCAATGGCTTGAGTTACTCCAGAACTATGACATTATGATACTCTATACTCCTGGGAAGGGGAACATCATAGCTGATGATCTAAGTAGATGATCAGGAATTTAGCTACTAGGAGAGGCGACAACGTAGCTAGACGCGTTGCATATATCTTTTGTGGATAGAGATGGAGGAGCCTTTCTTCAGTCACTCACATTCACTCCTCCACTCCTTCATTGAGTCCGAGAGGCCTAGTGTGGGGACAGATTATCTAGTCTAGTATCCTACGTGGGTCCAACATCTTAGATGAATCAATGACTTTATCTGATCATCTTTATCACATTATGAAATATGAATACTTGTGTGAGTATAGTCTTGACATTCAATCATTATCATTGATGTGATTGACTTCTTTCCTATGTGGACTGGGTTGTACATGGGCTCGAGAGTTGGATTCGAACTGGTAATGATGACTTAGGTATATGTATGGGAATATACCTAAGTAGAGATGGTTGATTCTTCGTGATTGGATGTTTTCTTTGTGGTTTATACATTTTGGATCGGGAGACCTTAGGGGGTCTCGGTGTCCCTGCTGAGTATCATTATACTCACCCCTGTAGGTGCAATTCCCACACTACGTGGTGTGGGATGCAGACGACGGACATCGCTGATCGTGGTAGAAACTTATAGAGATGGACGGTAACCGGAGGTGGACCACTTGGTGAGACGTACACGGAGCGGACGGACAGACCCGAGGTGCAGACGAGATCATTTTTACCCATACATCAGGTGGGATTCCACGAGGACGACATAGCGGTTGATGTTTTACATTTCTGTTGTTGTAGTAGACATTCAGTTGAACTGTACTTTTCAGTTGGGTTTGTATTCTGGCCCATTTACCTTTCAGAATTTAGTTTGTATTCTGTATTACATTGTGCTTAATTCAGTTTGCGTACACAGTTGTGTTTTCTTACTATCATAATGGAAATTTCTTCCCTTTTTATCGAGATTTACGCCTTTGGTGCTAGTCGCCAGCCCCTGCCCTATGGAAAGCGGGTTTGGGGTAGTCACATGACATGCCCCATGGACGGGTCGTGAAAGATAAAACATAACCAATCATTATTAATTGAAAATGAAAGTACATAACATGATTAAGAATCTTGGATAAATAGGGGAAAGCAATGAAACCATACTTGGGTGTGTGGCTCAAGAACCTTGAAAATATTATTCTTGAGAGAATTGGGAGACTTGGGAAAATTATATATAGGGTATCGAAGAGTGAGGACTTTATTTATGTATTTTTTGTGAAGAAAAATGGGATCTAGGTTTGGTTTATATAGGAAAAGAGAGAGATTTCACTAATCTTCCAGATACTTGGGTATTGGACTATATATAATAAAATAATCAAATCCAAAAACATTACCATGGTTTTTTCCATTGGGTTTTTCTTTAGTGGGTTTGTTTTAATTATTTTATTTGGAAAATTTACAAACGTATTAAAATATTACCATTTATTATGTGGTTGTGAGTCACTCTTCTAATGAAATAAATTGAAAATCATAAAATATAGTATAACATTTGGAGGATTCATAAAGGAGTTATAAAATTAATCAAAAAGAAATTAAAAAAAATAATTTTTATTTGTAATAATATATTTGGATGGGGGTAACATTAATAGTTATCGTTAAATTCTTTTGGGTCATTTTGAAATCATAAAACACATTGTTTATTTATACGGTATTTAATTTTTACATAAAAATAAGAATTTCTTAGAAAATTATGAAAATTTCATAATTTTATTATTTGAAATTTATGATTCAAAAAATAATATTTATTTTATATAAATAATTTTACAAATATGTGAATTTTAATAAAAAGGAAAGTGACAACATTTATTAAAAAATTCATCATTTTTGAGAATAACAATTTTTGGACCCTTATATAAAGTACATTTAACATCAAAAAAATTATATGAATATTTATTATTAATAAAAATTATTTAATAATGAATTATTATTTAAATAATATTTATTAATTCCTCAATATATATCACTTAATTGATTCTGAATATTACCTAAAAATACAATGTGGGTTTAATTGATTCAAATTCAAATTAATTTATAATGTTATAATATGAATAAAAATAGTTTCTTTATTATAAGAAATATACATATTTATATTATTAATATCATGGAAAATATTCCATTATTACACTGGTGTACACCCTATGAGTAAGGTGGGCACGGTTGATACTTTCACAGTGTTATTCAGCAAACCTGGTTTGGTCATGATCTCGATGATCTTCAAATTATCCCACAAACGATTTCTCTTATGCTTATGTTATTCAATATAACCATGGGATTCGTCATGGGAACATCCCGGAGATGCTATCTCCCTAAAAAGCTCTGATAAATGGGCTCAATAGGGTATGATTCTCCTGACTGAGTCCATGATATCATTTATCTTAGTAAAATGGATTTTTAAACACCCTTTATCTATAAAAATAATGTTATAACTGTGAAATAATGCATTGAAAATGGTAAATATTCTTAATTTTATTTTCAATAAAATAAGATATACCCATGGAAGTGTTTGTTTCTTTTTTACAATTTTACATATTAATACATTCAATTAAATCAATAATGGAAACATCAAATAATACAGTCTAGGTTGATAAACAATTCCCCACATAAGACATTTCTCCCTCCAAATATTCATTTACCATATTAAAGTTGAATTTTTTTTCTTTATTTCATCACATCCTTCAGATCTATTGTTTCTTATTCAATGAAGTGTTTTCTCTAAAAAAATCTATCCATGATCTTTATATTACTCGGTATAACTATTTCTATATAATCTATGATCATCAATAACTACAACTCATAATAGAGGTCATTCTAAAATGGTACCACCTCTAGATTGAATACATGTGAGGGGACAGGTAAGTACTCTGTCATGAGAGATATGTGGAATACATAATGAACTCGAGATAGGTTAGGTGGGAGGGAAAGTCGATAGGCCAACACTATGATGCGATCAAGGATGTCAACATGGCTGATGTATATTGGAATAAGCTATTAATTATTACACAATCTCATCACTTTATTTCATGGAGATATGTAGAGGAATACCATGTCTCTATCATAAAACACTAGGTCTCATTGACTATTTACATAAATGATATTCTGTTGAATATGAGTAGACTTGATGTGTTGCTAAATAGTCATAACCTTCTCCTCCATTACCTTAATCATGTCATGACCTAGTATTTTTAGTTCCCCAACAATATTACATCATGCAGTTATCCTACAAATCATCCCATAAAATGATTCCTTGGGAAAAATTTATATGAAACAGTGGAAACTATTATTGTATAAAAACTCGACCTAGGGAAGATATTGATCTTGTCATCCTTTGAAGTCAAATTATCATGATCACAACATGTCCGAATTTATCTAGATAGTATGATATTATTTTCAATCTATATGAGGTTGATACACCATGATGATGGTCAACTCAATATTTAGATAATGTTGATCACATTTTCAGAACATAGAGGAGAATCTTAGATCTTGGCCAGATAGAATTATTAGTGGTACGCCATACTACATGACCACATCCATGATGGATATTTGTGCAGGTAGATCAATTTATAATTCCATTCCTATAATAATAAAGTCTATTTTCTATTTAAGAGGGCCCCCCACTACCCATATATCATTATTCCCTCTTGAAGCCATTAAATTGTTAGTGAAAATGTATATGGTGATTATTTACCATTTCAAATTGGGTTTGATAAATGGTGGCCTCAACCCTTTTTTTTCCTTTCCTCCTTAATTTTATAACATACAATAAAATGTGATGCATGTTACATGATCTATTAATTCATATTTTATAACAAATAGTGTTCTCATAGATCTTGATACATCATTGAGTTTCCTAGGTGGATGGATAATTATGTTCTATGTGCGTCATCCAAAAACTCCTTCTTTATCTCCGTATTTTAGGGTACATATAGTCGAGACCCACAACTCACAACACCATAATCATTAAAATAGGACTCTAGGATTTCCCATTCCTTATTGTTTCAAATTTAAAATAAATTTCAAGATAAACTATTTGAGAATCGTTTAACCTCTCTAGAAGAGAGGTTTGACCAATCATTCATGAAATGATTGATGATGTTCCTTTCTATGTGATTCAAATGTCAATCCTTTCGAAATGTACGAAAATCAGATCCCTCTCAATTCTCATAAATTATGGAATTGTTGGATTCCTTTGGCATAAAGAGTTTTCCACTTTAATAACCTTCCTATGATGGTAGTAGTTTCAGATTTTATTTGCATTTATTATCCTTAGCCATCTTAATTTTCCCGAATTATACTATTTATGTGTGAATATATAATTATGTCTTATGGGATCTATATATATTTCACACCTCTCACCAATGAGATAATGGAAAAAAATAAAATATAAGATCAGTATAGCCAACTCCAAATCATTTTTAAGTAGTTCTATTCACGAACCTTGAACTTCCTTGAAGCATTGGAAATGACTTTATCATTCTTCATCAACACACATCACATGGCCTTCTTCGAAGCATCACTGAATAACACAAAAAGATCTCCACTTGTTGGACTTTAAAAAAAGGCATAGTGATAAGCCTCCTTTCTAACTTCATATTGTTTTCATCATATTAATTATTTCAATAAATCATTAACACCTTCCATGTAAAGCAGGTTTTGCAATAACGAGAAGTTTCTTAGAAATAAGTGACAATACCCCACAAACACAAGGAATCTATGGATATATATCATATATTTTGGTCTTGTCCATTATTTAATTTCTTTTTTATTGGTCTATAGATACCCTATTTCTTGTGTTGATAAGCTCCAACAAATAGAATTCCTTCAACCAGAACTCCCATTTACTCTACATGTAATAAACCTTTTCTTTTCCCCAGGTCATTAGTACATTACTGAAATTATTCTCATGATCTTCCTTAATTATTGATTATATTATAATATCATCTATAAATAAATCCCTAAATTTTTCGAGGTAATATTTAAACACCCTATAGATGATGTGCATGAATGTTTCTAGAGAATTAGTGGGTCTGAATTCTATTACTATGAATTCATAGTAACATTACATTGTATGAATAGTAGTCTTGGGGATATCCACCATATTCACCCTAACTTGGTAATATACTAATAGAAGACCCACATTGGAAAATTATTGTGCTCCACATAGCATATCAAACAAGTCATCATTCCATGGAAGATGGCCCTTTTTATTTATAGTGATCTCATTGTTCCGGCCATAATCAATTAAAAGGTGCATTGACCCATCATTCTTCTTAATTGAGTGGACTAGTGCACCCCATTGTAATGTTGTTGGGAATATTAAACCTATATATATATTATCTTATTTTTGTTTATTCAACTCCCCATGTTCCACAAAATCAATTCTATATAGAGTATGGTAAATGGTAACACCCCAAGTATAAGTGCAATTCAATATTCAACATCTCAACTAGGAGGAAGAATATGCAATTCCTCGTGTTACACATCAGTACATTCCCTCACAATGGGAATTAATTCAATGATGGTTCTTATTTTATACTCAATCATTTGAGATAGATATGATTTCTCATAGGGTAAAAATATCCACTCTTGAGATGATGGTGCTAAAGACGATTCATCCTTATCTTTGCATTTTTGTAGAATCTTAGGATGATTCACTGTATGGAGTAAAATTTCCTTCTTACAAAAATTTATGTTGGATATATAATTGTAATGTAAATACATGTCCAAAAATACAAGATATACCAACAATGGGAGTATGAAATGGTTCTATGGGAATTTCATCACATAAATTTTGATAGGGGAGGAGTTATATACTTAGGATGTAATAATTTCCATATTTTATATTTTCATACATGACTCTTCATCCATGATTTATGATTCATAATAAATTGTTCTACTAATAATTCATTGTATAAAGGAATTCAAATAACTAGAATCAAAAAGTACATTCTCCATTTTTTGAATGAATAACTAGAATACCTATCACCACCATGTTGTTGAGATCCACTTCAGTAATTATGATCGAAAAATATTTCCCTTGTTTCCTAATAGGTTGTTTTTTGTCTCCGAAAAACATTGTCTTAGTGCATTGTATTTTAAAATTTCTACATCCTTACAATTGTGGAAAAGAATAGTACAATGAGGGTGGCCTAGATAATTCCTTTCCTCTATCATAGTAGCGAGTTTTTATTATTGATAATCATTAGATAGTTTCCCTTCCTTCTTACACCAAAATAATTTCCATATAAGAGTTTGGGACCTAGAACCAACCGTTTTCACTTTTATTACATGAATATTTAATATATTAATATATTAAACATCATTTTACAAATTTTTAATTGTTCTTCATGATTGTACTATAATAATTTCCTCGAGTATTTTTCACATTGACAATGTCATAATAGTTAACTTCTATGATGAGAAAAATGAAGTGCTATTACAATATTATTAAATATAGTTCTAAGGTTTAATGACATACTATAATAGGACACATATTATATAGAATCTCAGTTGTGAGAACTCATGAGAAGATGAGAATTACTATCATGAAGTTCATACTGTGTAATCTATAAGATGGGAGATTATGAGAACAAACATGCTAGTAGGAGTTCTGTATGATTCAGTGTCAATGGATATTCTTATATAAGAGCATATGTATTGATCTTTAGACTTTAAAATAATCATTAATAAGTTTCTTGACTCACTCACTTCGATTTACTGTCAAAAATTGTCACGCAAAATGATGGGGGGAAGTAGGGTACATTGGATGTGTCACAAGTGGCATGTTATTAATGAATAAATCAAGGAAGTATTTTCACTTCTTTTTATGGAAGTTGATATCTATGACCTTTGATTGAAATTGAATATTCACAAGAAATTCTACGTGCAAGGTGTGATGACGATTTTATTTCAAGAAGTCCAAGTATGACATATCACGATCAAACGTTGATGACACTATCATGAAACCTGCTCGACGAGATATTGAGACAAAGGGATTATATTATTGTGTGAGAGTTCATCATTGGATGTCATTTTGGGGACTTTATGTTATTTATCTTGGGTTCCATGATCCAATTCTTGAATGTACTCTTGTACTTTAGGCACGCCCTTCTAATTCCAACGATAAAGAATCCTAGAGTGTCACACACTAGGTGTAGTGGTCTCGGTTAAATTATATTTTAATTTAATTAATAAATATTATTCTCAATACATTGGAATAATTTTATTAATGTTAGAAATATTTCATAAATTAAATAAATATTTATTAATTGTATAGTGGGTAAAATATATTTAATAATTTTATTGAATATTTAATAAATTTATATTTACTTGTTTGTAAATAAAATATTTAATTAAGAGAATAAATTGTTAATTTATTTATTCAAGAGATCAATAAATGGAAGTGGAATTAGATCATACCATGGTCGTTCCAGTAGAGAAATAAATATTGGCAAGATGGTAAATAATTATTTAACTAGAAGGCACAAATTAAAAATAATACTTCTATTATTTTGTGACACAGAATTTTATTTATAATTTCGTTTTGCGCAAGTTTGTGAACCATAAATAATGGAATGGTATTATTATTAAAATAATGGGTTTTCTATATGGCTATGAATGTATTTAATTTTTGTTATACAATTAAATATTTTAACTGAAGCCCAATTTCGATAAACAGACATGGACATCTATTGTTCAATGAATCTAATTGTACTCCTAGTGAATTAAGAATTGTTGAGCTAAAGTTTTTTTCTCTTCAATATCCTTCGCTCCTCTCTCATGAATGAGAGGTTTTCTTCAAGGATGAAAAACAAGTGATCATGAACAACCAACAAAAGATAGTTGCTTCAGCAGGCTAGCACCAAGGGAATGAGAGGTGCCGATCAGAGGCCATCAGAGCCTATACGGATCACAGCAAGAGGGATTCTAGTTTGGATCCTCACAAGCACAAAGATATAATCCATAAGGGTCATTCTATACAATCAATATCCTCAACAGGTAAAATACTCAAGATAATGGTATTGTTTTATATATGAAATAAATAAAATTAACTATAATAAATATGTGAAAAATACTCCCTAAAGGATTCCGACCTCATCATTATTTATATAATTCATTGATTCTATTCCATAGAGACTGTCTTTCATCTTCGTATTTATCATAGAATAATAATTGATCATGATAATAATTAATGTTGGGTGTATTCCAAACCATGCATCTGCTGTGCCCGAAACCATCAAGTGGTACGAGGGGGGTTACATCATGGTTTATAATTATTTAAATAATTCATTTATGATTTAATGTTTAATAATTTAGTTTTTCAATTAATGTTAATCATAATCCAAATGAAAATTTCATGATCTGTTCCTCCTCTTTCATTTCTCTTTCACCTTATAAAAACAATATTTACATTTAATTTTGATGAAAATAAGATAGAGGATCTCATCATGGGGTGCCAAAGGTTTCTGGATGTACAACAGCAGAATACCCGACATGTAGTTGGATTCACAAACTATGTATCTAGGTTCAATGTATGAGGACTGGTCTACAAAACCAAGACATGTCATTGGAGTTCGTATAAGTCTTAATGACTTAGTGTGTTTACGAGAAACAGGTGGCACATGGTTTCCAGATAACACTTTGTGTGTCCCAATGGACACAGCCTGTAGTCCCATCAAGTTAGGGTTGGACAATGTACCCCATACATAGCTTTCCCTGCCAGAGACCATGTAATGCGGATACTAAACTGTGTGTGTCCCACTAGACAGACTATTTAATATAAGGATTTCCTATGTACATATAAACGATCTATCCCCATGAACGTACTTTATATTAACGGTGAATGCTAGTACATGTAATGTTGTAGGAACTAAATTCCATTTTCAAATCCAAATTATTCATATTTATTAAGATATATTATTATATAATACAAACACTTGAGATGTGTACCATAATGCACGCATACAATTGGGTAAAAACATGTTATAAGTGTCTTATATGTTTGAGAGTTGTTTTTTTAATTTAACATCTTCGTAATGTTCATTCATAATCATTGGGTAGTTATGAACGATAATTCACTCGGTTTAATCCATGGTACATGTTAGGTACAACGTTGATTTTAAATGAATTTAATTTTTTAAAATTATGACGGATGAGAATCTCAGGGAAATTCAGAAAAAGGGTTTAGGATAATAGGGTTGATTAATAAAAGATGACAATTAATTTATTCAAGCATGATTTATCACAAAAAATAACTGTTAAATAATTGAACACTTGTTTTATTAAATACAATACTCGTTTCATGTATGTGGGTGATCATGAGGTAGACCAAGACCTTTGTATGTGATTCGATTCCTTTTTATTTATATATTAAATTAATTGTGTTAATGGAATCCAACTCCCCTTATTAATATGTAGGGTCTGCCTGCCCATGGTTTATTTTATACAATCCTCATTTATACCCCTGAACTACATGTGAGTTATAAAATTATATGTAATGAATGGAACTCCCATGCTGGAAGAGGTTGTTCATGATGAAGTTGAGATGAATCAAATCCAAATAGATACTGAGGTGGATAGTTGTAAACAAGAACCCAGAAGGTTCAATGTTCTTCTATCCAAGGTCAGGGTTAGTTTATCCACACCTAGATAAAATAACCATTAGAAAATATCTTGATCACTCCCTTTACATTATTTTATTTCTTTCAGTTTCATGGGTTGTCATTATGGATGTTTTGTCACAATCACATAATTAACGAATTAAACCTTCATGCAAGATGGAACATTAATAAACAAGGCTAATACATAAATATTATCAATACATCGTTAATCAATTATGTAAGTTCCAAATAATCTTAACAATCATGTGATAATCAAATTATGAAATTCAAGTATAAGAGATAAAAATTTCTCCAAAAAATATTATGTCAGGAAAATCCTTCCATTAAACGAATAAGGGAAAAACTCAATAAAACTATGTGTTTGACCAAAACATATTGTGACACATAATTTTATATAGGAATCCCTCATTAAATGTACCGGTTTGACCTAACCATAGTAAATCACGAGGAGTATCCTTTGATAGACTTGGTGTAATATTCAAGGCAAGAGTTGAGGAAATCAGTAGTCAGGATTTCAGTATTGGGGAGTCCACTCAACATGTGAAGGAGTTGCAAGCCCGCAGTTGTAAAAGAACATCCTAAATAAATACCATAAAATAACATGACCCACCCTTTTTTGTTATGAGAATGGTAATATTGATCCATTCCACTATAATATCATGAAAACATGACATTCTGAGTTCAATGGTGAGGGCCATTGGGACTTGATAAAATAGTCAGAGTCATAAAAAAATTAATTTATTATTTTCATAAAATGTAATCAATAATGTGCTATTTATATTCTATTTTAATTTTAGAATAAAATAAAAAACTCTTCAACCACACTATCCCTTTGATAATTTTTAGATAAAGAGTAAATTCTCCCTAGCAGTAACTTCCATGAATGGTTTAGACGCTATCAGGTGACTCTATGCCGTGAACAGAAGTCATACCTACTAGAGTTAGCATTTCTGGATCCGCCTACCCAGGATTCGGGTGACGAAGAGTGAACGTTCTATGATGAACATATGAACGACACAGTCTACATTCAATTTTTTATGAAATTATCATTGTCTATTGATCTTGTCATGTACCATGATAAAATAGATGCCTATAGAATGCTCAAGAACCTCTCTGGTCTTTACCTGGAGTAGAAAAGGAAATAACAATGTGAGATATCCAAGAAAATATTATAGATTATTCATAGAGAGGGTTCCCCAACTGGGCTTCATGTAGTAAAGCACATTGGATTCATTGAGAGCTTAGAGGTTTTAGGGTATAAACACCCCAAATAACTAGGTACCAAATCAAATTCTTTCACCACTCTATTATATCTTCTAAATCTATTTTTTAATTTCAATATGAACATCATTTAGAAGTCATTATCTAATCATTATATTTTCATTTTCCATTTGGGAAAAGATAAGAAGTGAGAAAAACCGGCTGTCCTTATGGTGAATATGATGAAATGGAAGGTGAAATGATTTAATCCAAATGCTTCATCTTGCATTTCCATGAAAATGAAGATCTAATTGTAGGAAATGGAACATGAAGCTATTTTTCTCGCAAGTGGCAACAATGGAAACATGAAGATGAACTACACCTAGCCTATGATGCAAGAGATGCTTCAGGTGCATTTTTTTCGAATGTAATCTAAATTTTTATAAAAGTTGGTATTAGATACAGATTTTGGTGATAAAAAATGTATCAAAATATAGGATCCAAGTAGATTCAATAAGATTGACCAAGGGGAGGTAGATATACGATTAGCCAATGGAGCCAGACTCACTGCTATAGTTTTCGGGGACTACCACCTCACATTTCCAACAGTGATGATCTTGGTGTTAAAGGGTTTTTATTATGTGCCGAGTATGGAAACCCTACTTTTTATTGCACAATTAAACACAATTAATTACATAAACATCTTTTGATACAACATAGAAGTTCAAAAGGTCTTGTGTATTTAGGGATTAGGTTCATTACATAACTACTTAGAACATGAATAACGACATCTTTATTGAAAACATCCTTTACATGACCACTACATTCCCTCGTATATAGCATTGTATGGGATAACCTGAAGAGAATCCAAATAAAAGGGATAGCTATAATGCCCTGTACGGGAATAAACGTGGAGTAAAATGTGGAATAAAATACATGTTAGGCAATAGGCATATCATTTGAGCGTAATAGAAGAATAAACATAAAGTCATGATAAATAATGATAATCTTATCATGGAAATGTGGCAACAACACTTAACATTGAATTAGCATGAGCCAAGGCTCATTGCACATGGATAAAGAGTAAATACTCATTGCACATGAAGAATGAGTAAAACCATGTTTCACTTGAATGAGCATGAGTAAACACCCATTGTACATGATGTATCATGATATTATAATTTACCCAATGCATTGGGGTGCTATAAGGTCACACCCTTCTTAAATATTTCATTTCATGCATAAGTATGCCACATGGATCATACAACATGGATTCATAAAACATCACCATTTCCTCCAAGACAATAGAATGTGGAATACATACATTAAAATATTTATACAATAAGTAAATGAGCATAAAGGTGAATACCCTTGATTGTGAAATGGGATGGTATTCACTACATAATGGCATTGGCTTGGAAATTCGGTGCAATTTCGGTAGCATACCGACATGACATAAGAATTCATAAAAATGGTTGATGGGAGTGAAATGGGTGTCTCATCATATGTACAAGAAATTGAAATTAAGGGGTTAATATAGAAACCAGTCCCAACAATTTTAATGGAATTTAGAGTGTTGTTAAAAAATAATTTCTTCAATGTAGAAGAGGAGAGAGAAATTATTTTTGGAATTTTGGCATATTTACGGGTGTACATGAGAGGCTTTTAATGAGAGACAAAGGGGTCACCCATTATTCAACCATAATTAGGGATGTATGGGGGAGGTTCAAAAACCATACCCCAATATTTATAATTGAAATTAAAAGGTCATAACAATTTAATTAATATTTGACAAAAATGAGAATGGATGAAAAGCTCTTCATGGAAGTGTTCTTCCAATGGCTTCAGATAGGAGTGAAAGAGGCTTGAGAGAGGCTACATGGGATCATGGGGATAATTGGGAGGATTTAAGAGAAATTAGGGTATATTTTGGTTGAAATACAAAGGCTTTGAGTGAGGAGGAAGTGGGAGCTTGGGTTGGTTTATATTGGAAAGTTGGGGGAATTCTTTATTATTTAGGTTTGGGACACCTCACATTAAACTAATCCAAACCAAAAACCATCCCATGGTTTTTTCACATGTTTTTAGGAGAAGGGAAATGGAAAATAGTATTTTATAAGGTCAATGTCCGAAATTCATAAAAAACGGGAATGCTTATGTGGAGGTGAGTCACACTCACAAGGAAAACAATTTAAAAATACAAGATGTTTAATAAGTCTTGAAGGGTCCATTAATTCATTGTAAAATAAGTCTAACAAACCCAAAATCACATTATTTTAATGTTGAAAGACATATTGTCATAAAATAAGGCTTATAGTATTTTATTACATCACTATTGGGACATTATGATGTAGTAAAACACATTATATATTTAAATGGTATTTAATTTTTACCCAAAAAATTGACATTCTCATAAAATTATGAAAAATTCACCATTGGATAATTTCGATGTCCTAATTTCAGAATTAATATTTATTTTAACTAAATAATTTTCTAAATATCTTAATTTTCAAATTTAAAATAAAAACTGAATTTATCAAAAATTCACAGGTTTTGACAAAAATTGCATTCATACCTTAATAAAAATTACAATTGTATTCATAAAATTATACGATCAATTGTATTTAATAAAATTAATTTAATAACAATAATAATATTTTCTTAAATTATTAATTTATTCAAAAATCCATTAATTAATAAAAATATATTTCATTGTTGAACATTATCTAAAAATACTATTTGTGCTTTAAAAAACTATTTACAAGGTAACACTAATAAAATGAAAGTATATTCATTATTATATAGAAAAAAATTTACATATCCATTGTACTAGGGTCTTGTTACATAACCCCTTATAACACTTGCATAAGACCAAAGAGTAAGGTGTGCGATGGTAACATACTGTTTGGGTGGCTCGGATAACATTTCTCATGTGGTAATCTCTATCGGCTTCTACTTCTCTCATAGGCAGTCCCACTCGAGCTTAACATATTCAAGCTCAGCTTGGGCTTGGTCATGAGTGATGCCCAATGATGCCACCTCCTTTTCGAGCTCAGACAAATGACCTTCGTATGGGGCATGTCTACTGGATGTGGCCATCACTTCCTTTGACTATGTAAATTGGATTTGTTAAAGCCCTATATTTATAATAATCAGGTGATCACTGTTCAACATCTATTTTAGAAATGGTCACAATTCATAAAATAAATCAAAAGAAGTTGACATTTTATATAAACATTTTACATAAGGAGACATTTAATTAGATCAAGAGATATTTCCATTAATGAAAGCTTGGGTCGTTATAATCATTCACCCTTAAAATAATTTCTCGCTTGAAATATTCTTTTCCCACACTAAACCAGATGTGGGTAACTCTGCTTCATCATTTCCTCATATTCAAACACCACTTCATCAAACTTGTTGTTTCACTACAACACCTTGACCTAGGGAATTGTATTATTTCGCAGAACATTTTATCTTTGAAATAAGATATTATCTTGTTTCTCATCATATGAAAGATCATCCTCTAACGGTTCCACCTTTGAAGAGAGAACATGTGAAGGGCCCAGTATATACTTCCTTAAGAGGGATACATGAAAGATATCATGTACTTTGGCCATGGTAGGTGGAAGTGATAGTCGATAGGATACAGTAATGACATGATCATTAATCTCGAAGGGGCCAATATACCATGGACTTAACTTCCCTTTCTTTCCAAACCTCATGAACTTAAACCACATAGATATTCATGGAAATACCATGTCTCCAACTTTAAACTCAATGTCTCATCGACGGTTATCTTTATAACTCTTATTTCGACACTAGTCTTCCTGGATATGCTGTTGAATGTTTTTCACCTTCTCTACAATTTCTTCGATCATTTCTGGTCCAAGAAGCTTACGCTCACCAACCTCATCCCAACACTCCAGTGTTTTTCACCTTTTCCCATAAAGGGATTAATATGGTGCCATTTGGATACATGAGTGGAAGATATTATTATAAGATAAATCAACTAGAAAAATATATTGATACAATCCTCCTTTAATGTCCATTGATCATGCTCTCAACATGTCCTCAAGTGTTTTGATAGTCCACTCATATTGGAAATCAGTTTGAGGATGATAGTCCGTACTGAAGTTCAGTTCAGTATTCAGAGAATGTTGAAGAGACTTCCAAAACATAGAGGTGAATCTTGGATCTCGATCAGACACAATAGATAGAGGTACTCCATGTAACCTTACCACTTCCCTGATATATATATATTCCAGTTGATCCAATGTGAAATCCTCCGGAATAACAATGATGTGTTCAGTCATTGTAAGACGATCCACAACATCCCAAATTGCATTGTAGCCTTGAGATTTCTTCGGAAGTCCAGTGACAAATTCCACGGTGATGTTCTCCCATGTCCATTCCTTTATGGGTAATGGTTGCATCATCCCCATAGACTTATGCCTCTCTGCCATCACATGCTGACACACTAGGAACATTGATGTATATTCAGTGATCTCCATATTCATATTATCCCACCAATAATTATCACTGAGATCTCGATACATCTTTGTGATTCATGGGTGAATAAAGAAAATTTAACTATGTACATCATCCTATAGATCCATTTTCAGCTCCGGATTTTTTGGAACACATAGTCATTTACAAAATATCACAATTCCTTCTTCATTAACATTAAACTCCGAGGATTTACCTTTTTCGATAGCATAAACTTTTTTCTGAATTCCTACATCATCCTTTTGAGAATCTTTCAGCCTTTCCAAAAGTGACGGTTGATCAATAATTTGTGAATGGATTGATGATGTTCCCATATTTATGATTCCCATGTCTATCTACATCAAATCTAATAAGATTGGATACTTTTCAATTCTCATCTATGATAGAACTGCCATGTCCTTTCTACATAGGGTATTCTCCACCTTGTTTGCTTTCCCAAGGTGGTAATTGATTGAAAAGTCATAGTCATTTATCATCTCTAACCATATTCATTGGCACATGTTCAACTCTTTTAGTGTGAATATATACATGAGGATTTTGTGGTATGTGTATATTTCACAGTTCTACCTAAAAAGATAATGCTGCCAAATTTTCAAAGTGAAGATCACTGCAACCAACTTGAGGTCATGTGTTGGATAGTTCTGTTCATGAACATTCAATTTCATTGAAGCATAGGCAATGACTTTGTCATTTTTCATCAACACACATCTCAGGCCATTCTTCTAAGCATCAAAGAATACCACAAAAAGTGCTCCACTTTTGTGTAAAGTGAGAAAAGGCATAGTGATAAGCCTCCATTTCAAATCCTTGAATCTTTCTTCGCATTCATCACTCTATGAAATCTTTACCCCCTTTCGATTTATCTTGGTATGAGGGTCGGACAATCGTGAGAAATTTCTCACAAATCGTTGATAATATCCAGCTAACCCTAAGAAGCTACAGATATCCGTTATCGATGTTGGCCTTGACCACCCCTCAATTGCATATTTTTTTAGGGATCCGTATATATCCCATTTCTTGCGATGATACGGCCAAAGAATGAGACCTCCTTTGACCAGAACTCACACTTTCAGTAATTTTCATAGAGCTTCTCATTCCGCAAGGTCTCTAGTATAGTTCTCTGATGATCATCATGATCCTCCATGGTTTTGGAATATATCATAATAACATCTATAAATACTAACAAAAATTCAAAGTAATCTATAAAGGCTATATTCATCAAGTCCATGAAGATTGATGGAGAATTAGTGAGTCCGATAACCATTACTGTGAATTCATAGTTCCTGTATATTGTATGAAAATAAATCTTGGGGATATCTTCCTTCTTCACCCTTAATTGATAATATCCCGACCACAAATACACCATGGAAAAGTATTATGCTCAACATAGATAATTGAATAAGTCATCAATTCGTGGGAGAGGATACTTGTACTTTATCGTAATTCTGTTGAGATCACGATAATTTATGTTAAGGCGCATTGTCACATCCTTCTTCTTGACGAAGAGGACTGGTGCACCACATGGTGAAGCACTTGGGTGTATAATCCATTTATCGAGATTCTCCTATAGTTATTTCTTCATATCCTGAAGCTCCAAAATAGCTATTATATATGGATTCTTGAATATTGGCAACGCCCTAGGTATAAGATCAATTGAGAATCAACCATCTCTTCTAGGGGGAAGACCATCCAATTAATCGGGAAACACTTCAGTGAATTCCCTCACAATATTCATGTCTTCTAGGATGGTAGCCTCCTATGACTCATTCATATGAGCCAGATACGCATGCTCATAGGGAAGTAATATCCATGATTGAAATGATGGAGCTAAAGAAGATTCATATTCATGCTTTCACACGTAATGAATCGGGGGGTCGATTCTCCATATGGATAGTGATTTCCCTCTAATGGAAATTTATGTTGGATCTATATATGGAAATCCAATCCATGCCAATAATTGCATCAAATTCTACTAGAGGGTGTATGATGAGGTTCACCTGAATTTTAATCCACAGATTATGATAGGGGAGGAGTTATATTCATGGGGTTTAATGATTGCACCATTTTCCGTACTCAATGACATTTTCACTTCCATGATTTTTGGTGGCGCTGGGATTGTTCAACTAAACATTCGAGATATAAAAGAATATGTAGAACCTGAATCAAAAAGTATGTTCACCATTCTTGAATGAATAACTAGCGTACCTGTCACCACTTCGTTGGCGGGGTTCACTTCGGCAGTAATGATGGAAAATGATCGCCCATGCAGCCTTGGAGGTTGTTGGTTGCATCCAAAAACCCATGTATTATGGAACTGATTTGTAATATCCCCTGGATATTTTCAGTTTTAGCAATAAACCACGTGTTTTGGGTCGAATAGAGTATTCATTTCCTCTGTCACAGCAACAGGTCTTTCTTGCAGACAGTTAATAGAAAGGTTCCCTTTTCTTCCACACCTAAGGCATTTCCTCATCCCCTTAAGTCAATTTATAGGGTGCTTCTTTCTACACCATTGGAAAGTGGGGTGCTGGATCATCTTAGCATCGTTGGATATATCCATCAAACTTACATCATTGAAGTCCACCTTACACTTTTTATCCCCATTATACCGTCAAAATTATCTGATCTCCATTTTGACCTTGAGGGAAATCGGACAATTTCCTCATAGCTGTCGAAGTCACAGATTGTCAGCACTTTCGGAAGGATAGGATTCTACCAACCAAGAAGCGGTCAACCTTGCAATCGATAGTCATGACCATGCTAGAAGCGTATCATGCAAGCCTTGTGAAGTTTTCCTCTTATGCTCTATTAGATTCGTCGCCTTTTTTTGAGGGAAATGACGTCCCTTTCCATCTTATGTCGGAGGGTGTGTAGATAATATTTATCAAAAAACATCTTTCGGTAATCCTTCCATTCCAACACCTCGATCTCCTCTTATGTCTTCGTATTTTTTATCAACACCCACCACTGATCAGCTTCACCCTCCTTATGATAATCATCTAGGAGAACATTCTCTTGTTCATAAAATTGATTGATGGAGAAGATCTTGTCAATGGAGTTGATCCATTGTTCAGGGATTGAGGGATTAGATGATCAATTAAAAGTAGGAGGCCTTTGTCTCATGAAGCTCTCAATAGAGACTTGATCATTCCTAGGGGGGTGGGGGTTGAAAGTACTTCTTGTCCCATGTTTATATTCAATTCATGAGTTATCTGAGAGTGAATCATGACAATTTTCGCGATTCCCACTCCCATTGGATTGGGAATCTCATTAGTACAGTCATCACATTCATGCTCACATCGGTTCTTAGCCCGAGTCCTCCTATTCTCGTCCATTGGATGGAATAAAACAAAAGTTAGGGGTAACCCATAAAGGTAATCCAAGGACAAAACTAATGACTTATAAATAAATTTTATTTCCTTAACATATGAATCTATTGGCGTCAGTTTATGTTATCCATGATCTACATTCTAACATATATTAACAGGGCATTTTTTGTCCATTAATAATGGTTCATACTAAGCTTGTGAATTTACCAAATCATTTCCCCCATGAGTGTCATAATCAAGAGTGTAACAAGGACCATTTTTGTGCACCATTTACCATTCGAGTCTAGATCAAAGCAGTATTTTTGGGTTTTACCCCAAGGATACATCTAGGCCAGAGCCGCCTCTACCTGCTCGTATCCAGGTAGGGATGTATTTTCTTAATAAACAACTTAATCAATATTGATCAAAACATAGGTATGTTTTTATTATACTTAGTCTTTTCTCTAAGTCATCATTAGTGTTTTTTATTCCTAATCCCAAAAATAAATAAACATGTCCTCTAATACCAACTATGGAAACACTACATTGTATTACAAAATTAAACATCATTTATTACATAAACATCATTTTATAGAACAGAAAAGATCGAGAGGTCCAGTGTCTATGGGGATTAGGTTCATTACAATACAACTTAGAACATGAAAAACAACACCTTTATTTAAAACTTCATTTACATGACCACTATATTCCCTCATACTTATAATTGCATGGGATAGCCTGGGGACATGCATAAGAAAAGGGTGAGCTATATAGCCTAGTAAGGGAATAGGCATGGAGTAACACGAGGAATACAATACATGTTATACAATAGACATGTCATTAGATCAAAAAATAATAATAAACTTAAAACCATTATAAATCATGATAATCATAACATGGAAATGTGGCAACAACACTTAACATGGAATCACCATGAGCCAAGGCATATTGCACATGGAGTATGAGTAAATCCTCATTGCACATGATGCTAAAGTAAAACCTCTTTGAACATGAATAATCAAGACTAAACACCCATTGAACAAGATGTATCATGATACTATACTTTACCTAATGCATTAGAGCGCAATAATGGTGTACCCTTCTTAAACAATTCATTTCATGCATAATTGCGCCACATGGATCATATAACATGGATTCAAAAAAAATTATCATTTATTCCACGATAATGGAATGATGAATTATTATATGGTAATATTTAAAAAATTAGTAAATGTGCATAAAGTTTAATACCCTTGATAGAGAAATGATGATGGTATTCATTACACGATGACATTGGGTTGGAAAATCGGTGCAATTTCAGCAGCGTAACGGTTTGCCGTTATAATTCGTAAAAATGGTTTATGAGAGAGAAAGGGGTGTCTCATAATTTGTACATGAAATGTACAGTAAGGGGTCATATAGATACATTTCCCAAAAATTGTAATGGAATTTAGGGCCATGATACAAAATAATTTCTTGAATGTAAAAGAGGAGAGAGAAATTCCTTTCTGAATTTCTACAAAGTAACAGGTGTACATGGGATGCATTTAATGAGAGAGGAAGGGGTCTACAATCATTCAAATATAAAGAGGGAAGTATGGGGAAGGTTCTAAAACATACCAAAACTTTTATAATTAAAATTAAAAAGAGAATAAAAATTTAAATAATATTGGACAGAAAGGAGAAAGGAAGAAAAACCCTTACTTGGAAATGTTCTTCCAAAGGCTTGAGAGAGGCTTGAGAGAGGCTTGATAGAGGCTCTATTAGGGATTGGGGAACCTTGTGAGGATTCTAGATAGAGGAGTTCAGGGGTTGGATGAACTCCAAAATATTTTAATGAGGAGGAAGTGGGAGCTTGGGTTGGATTATATAGGAAAGGGGATGGAATTCATTATTATTTTGGTTTGGGACACCTCATATTAAACTAATCCAAAACACATACCATCCCATGGTTGTTTCCAATTGTTTTTGGAAAAGGTAACTAGAAAAAAATATTTTATAAGGCCACAGTTTGATCTTCTTAAAATAATGGGTTTGATTATGTGGAGGTGAGTCACACTCCCAAGGAAATCAATTTAAAAAGACATGATGTTTAATTACTCTTAAAGTGTCCATTAATGCTTTTTAAAATAATTCAAACAAACCCAAAATCACATTATTTTATTGGTAAAACATATATTGGCCTATCATAAGTCTTATAGTATTTTATTACATCATTATTGGGTCATTATGATATCATAAAACACATTATATATTTCAACGGTGTTTAATTTTTACCCAAAAATTTGACTGTCTTAGAAAATTATGAAAAACTCACTGTTGGATAATTTCAACATCCAGATTCTAGAAATAATTTTTATTTTATCTAAATAATTTTCTATATATTTTAACTTTTACATTTAAAATAAAAACCGACATTTATCCTAAATTCACTGGTTTTGACAAAATTGGCTTGGAAACCTTAATAAAAATTACATTTGCATTCATAAAATTATATGATCATTTATACATAATAAAAATTATTTCAATAAAAATAATAATATTTTATTCAGATATTATTTAATTCAAAAATCCATTAATTCATCAAAAAATATTTTTTAGTTTAACATTAACTACAAATACTATTCGTGCATTAAAGAAACTATTTACAAGGTAACACTAATAAAATGAAAATATAATCATTATTGTATACAAAAATAATGTAAAAAACCATAGTACTAGGGTATTATTACATAACCCCTTATAACACCCACATAAGACTGAATATTAAGTGTGCGATGGTGACAGACTCTTGGGGTGGCTCAGATGACATTGCTCGGGTGGTAATCTCTATCAACTTCAACTTCTCTCGTAGGCGGTCCTGATCAAGCTTAACATATTAAATCTTGGATTGGTCTTGGACAAGAGACAATCCCAATAAGGCCACCTCCGTTCCGAGATCTGAAAAATGGGCTTCATATAGGCACGTATACTGGATGAGGCCATCACTTCCTTTGTCTGAGTAAATTGGATTTGTTAAAGCCCTATATTTGTATTATTCCAGTTATCACTGTTCAACAACTATATTATAAACAGTCACAATTCATAATATAAAACCAATGAAATTGACATTATATATAATCATTCTATATAAATAAGTATTTAATTATATCAAGAGGGATTTCCATTAATGAATGTCAGGATCATTACATCCAAATTACTAAAAAGATTAATTCTCTATCTAGATAATATATATGTTGTTTTTTCATGTTTGGAACTGTATTTTTCTTCTTTTAAAAAGATAGATTTTGTTTTGGTAGGGAACATTTGTACAATGGTCTTTACGTGTTGGAATACACAAACCAAGTAATGGAAATCGATAACAAAGTTACATCACATGACTCATACCACACCTAAATTTGGCATAACTAGATAGATAATGTAAACGAGAAATACTTGAAAAATTTACTTAAAATGGTTATTTAGATTCATTCAAACTAAAAACACTTGGCCTATGTCATGTTATTTTTCATGGAAAACTGACAAAATCTCTATTTAGAGGGAATGGTTAAAGGGATAATGTGATTATTGAATTGGATTATATCGATGTGTGTGGTCCCTTTTCCGTTGAAGCAAGAGGAGGGTAATAATACATAATAACATTTAAAGATTATTTTAGAAGATATGGATATATATACTTAATGAGGTATAAGTCAGATTCTTTTGATAAGTTCAAAGAATACAAGAATTTAGTTAAGAACCATCATGGTAAAAAGATTATGAAACTCTGCTTAGACTGAGGTGGAGAATATATTAATCAAGGCATCATTGATTACTATTGGGTGTTTTGAATCCTATCCCAAATATATCCACCTTACATGCCCTAATGTAATGTTGTGAGAGAAAGGATGAACCAAAACTAGATGGAAATTACGAGATCAAGGATGAGTCATGTGAGTCTTCCATTATTCTTTTGGGCATATGGGTTACAATCATCAACACACATAACAATCCAAGTACCAATTAAATAGATAAATGGTATTATATATGAGTTTTGAAGTGGAACAAATTCCATGTTACCGAATTTACATGTGTGGGTAAGTTATGTGTTTGTTAAGGCTTTTGCATGTAACAAACTTTCACCTTGATGCCCACAATGTACCATTATAGGAAACCCTAAGGAATTAAGGGTATATTACATGTAAAACCCCTCATAAAAAAATTATAATGGGAAGACACTACATATTTCATGATGGTGAGAACAAATCCAAATAGATAGTGAGAGAGATATAGACATTGATGAAGTCGAGGCTCCAGGTACACAAGATATGGTAGAGGAATAGATTCCACAAGATCTATGGAAGATAAAACTGTTCCAAAGGCACATGAACTTGGTAGGATTAAAAGAGAGGTTAAGGAACTGGAATGTTGTGGCTTTCAAGTTACTGAGTATGGTGACTCATTATTAGTTGATAATAATGATCATTTAACATAAAAGGAAGCAGTAAGTGGAACAGATGTTGCCTAGTCGTAAAAACCATGAATTCTAATATGGTTTCCACATACCAAAACCATGTTCGGATTTTCGAAGATCCACCTATTGATGTGAAGACTGTTTTTTGAAAATGGGTATTCAAAAAGAAACAGGGCATTTGAGGACTAGTCAATAAATATAAGGCATGTTTGGTTGCAAATAGGGTCAACCGACATCAAGGCATTGACTACAAAGAAACCATTTCACCAATTCCAATGCTAAAATCCATCATAATTTATTATGTCACACCCTCTTACCATGACTATGTTATTTTCCAAAATAATATCAGAACATCCTTCCTAAATGGGTTACTTTACGAAGATTTCTACATTTTACAACCATATGGGTTTATGACTCCAAAGAATGCCAATAAGGTATGCATGTTGCAGAAATTTATTGATGGATTAAAAAATCATCGATGTCATGGGAAATTAATTTTGATGAAGCCATAAGGAAATTTGGTTTTATCATCAATGAATGTGATCTGTGTGTATATAAAGGTTTTAGTGGGAGTGAAATAGTTTTCATAATATTATATGCTGATAAAATATTACTTATTGGAATCGGGATACTAGTATCATTGTCCAATAAGGCATAATTGAATCAATTATTTTTCCTGAAGGAATTGGGAGTGGAAACAAATATTCTTGGGATCATGATCAATCGTGATAGATCCAATAGATTATTGGGCTATGTCAAATTACATATATTGATAAGGTACTCAAGAAATTCATTATGGAATAATCCATGAGGGGATTGTTTCCAAGGTCACATGGCAATCATCTTTGCATGAAAATGTGTCCTCTAAAACATTACAAAAGAAAGAAAATGGAATGGAATCCATACACACCAATGATTCGGTCTATCATGTATTTGGTGCTATGTACTAGCCTGGATGTCACCTATGCATTGAGGGTGGTAGGAAGACATCAAGCTGACCTATGTGACCTCCATTGGATGGAATTCAATACTATCCTAATGTATCTGAGGCGTAATAAGGATATGTTATTATCTTATGGAGGAGAATGGTAACTAGTCATCAAAAGATATGTATATTCTATTTTCCTAACTAGTCAAGATGACATTAAGTAGCAAGAAAAATATATATTCACCGTGAATGGATGTGCAGTGAGCTGGAAGAGCACAAAAAAGAGTGTGGTCGTAGATTCTACTGCAGATCCCGAGTATATCACCGCTCTTGAGGTAGCCAAAAATTCAATTTGGATTTAAAACCTCACCCAGATGTTTGATGTCATACCTAGAAATAAATATCTCATCACACTGCATTGTGATAATAATGTAGGGTGGCTCTCACAAAAGATCCATGGTCACAACAACGGGTGAAGCACATACATCAGAGGTATCATCTCTTGAATGATTTTTCATATATAGGTGAAGTTGTGATGAGTAGTATATCCATGATAGACAACGTAATGGACCCCTTCGCAAAATCCTTGAATTAGTAGAAATGTGAGCATCATCTGAGGTTTAGTAGGTTAAAATTTATATGTTGTTGGATCTAGTACAAGTGGGAGTTTTTAAGAGTACGTGTCCCTGAACCAATTGGCTGTACATTGATTTCATTAATATTTAACATATTTAAATATTAAAAATCATAGTACATATTTTTCATTGTTTTTCATGACTATAGTGTAATAAGGTCGTGGATTATTTTTCACATTGACAAGGTCATAGAAATTTCCCACTATGATGAAAACCTTGATGTGCTATGAGAGTATTCATAAATACAGTTTTGTAGTTCGATTATATACAATAATGGTACACATAGTATACAAGCTTTCATGTGTGAGTACTCATAAGCATATGATACTTCTTCTCATGAAGATCATACTTGGTAATTTCTATGACAGAAGAATATGAGAATTGAACCACAAGTCAGAATTACACATGTTTGGTGTTATCAGATATTCCTACCATTGAGAATATGTAATGATCATTAGAATTTAATATTATCATTAATTCGTGTCACCACTAGTGCAGTTTTGTTTTCATGATGAAAACCATCGCGCAAATAGTTGGTGTGATATAGTCTATGTTGGTTGCGTCATGAGTGGCATGTTATTAATTGATAAGTGAAGGAAGGATTTCTACCTTCTATATATATATATATGGTGATATCTTGTCACTTTGAATGAAATTGAACCGTCACGTGAAATTCCATGGTCATGGTATAATGATGTGTTTATTTCAGGTAGTCAAAGAACAATGTATCAAGCAAAAATGTTGATAAATCTCTCATAAAACCCATTTAATGAGATATTGAGATAAATGGATTATATTTTATAGGTAGAATTCATATTTGGATGTCATTTTTGAGACATTATGTTCATTCCCTTTGGTTCCTTGGCTCGTTGTAAGACATTACTCCTGAACATTAGGGTAGTCGGCCTAATGCCAACGAAATATAATCCTAGAGGGTCACACAAAAATTGTCTATGGTGGTCTCGATTGAATTACATATAATTCAATTAATAAATATTATTCTCAAGACAGTGGAATCATTTTATTCAATATAAAATTATTGCATAAATTAAATAAATAATTATTCACTAGATTGTGGGTAAAATATATTTATTTATTTTATTGAACATTTCATAAATATTTAGTAACTAATTTTAAATAAAATATTTATTTAAGAGAATAAATAAAATATTTATTTATTTGGGTCTCTAATAAATGGAAGTGTAGTTCAAAAAGACCAAGGTTAGAATGATATTAAAATAATTATTTTCAAGATAGTAATTAATTATTTAACTTGTGGGAACAAATTAAAATATTACTGGTATTATTTTGTGTTGCTGAATTTTTTTTATAATTCCTATTTACATAATTTGGCTCACCATAAATAATGACGTGGTATTATTATTAAATGTTTGGGGTTTCTCTAAGGATAGGAATTTATTTAATTGTTGTTATACAATTTAATTCTGTAAATGTAGCCACATGTTAATAAAATCACATGTTCATCAATTGTGCCATGTACCAAACTACATGCCCGATGAATTGAGAATTGTTTAACTAAAACATTTCTCCCTCAAATCCTCTTCTCATATCTCTCAATATTTTGAGACATTTTTCCAGGATGAAGTAAAACTAATCAATAATGACTGACACAAGATACTTGCTTCGCAACTCTAGCATCCAGAGAAAGAGTGGTATGGATCGGAGGACATTAGAAGACGTCTAGATCACTACTAGAGTTAATATAATATGGATCCTATTAAGAAAAAAGAGATAATCTGTAAGGTAAATTAGGTACAATAAACATCATCAAAAAAATACTCATGATCCATGTTTTCTTTTCATTACAAAATTAATTAATTAATTATAAACATGGTGTGCATGATCCTTTCTAAAGGATTGGAGCCTCTTACTTATATACCTTAATAATTGATTCTATTCTATGAAGACTGTTTTTTTCATCATATTGATCCCAAAATAATTATTGATCCTGGTAAAAATTAAATTTTGGTGTCGACCCAACGACGCTTGTGCGACCCCTAGAACGATCATTCCACACCCCCTCTAAACAATTTCCAGGGTGCATCATTCTAAACCATTGGATTGTGGGAAGTTGAAATTTAATTTCATTATTAGATATCTCCACTAGACCAAGAAAATTGATCTAAAATTATTTCATCATTTCCCCTTGATACCCATAAAATACCCATATCTCCATTTCAATATAGAGGGAACATCAGAAAATTTCCTCATGGCTATCAAATTCATGGATTTACAAGGATTTCTTTAGGATATGATTTATCCCACAAAATATTGGTGACCATTACACTATAGTGTAATTACATTGTAAAAGGTGTAACCTGCAAGACCTGTTACGTTTTCACTCTACAACCTAATAGATTCATCACTATTATTTTGTGAAGGAAAATAAATCCATTTCTATTTTAATTTAGTTTGTGTAGGGAAAATATTTATCAATTGTTTTTTGTAAATGCTTCAATGCCATTTACTTGATCTATTCCTTAGGTTTTTTGTTTGTTTTTCAATGTCCACCATTGTTCATCTCCGCACTCCCTACAATATACAACAAAAATATCAAACTCTTGTTAGAAGGACTAAAGGGTGGAGATGATCTTCTCACTGTTCTGAATCCATTGTTCGGAGATTGAGGGATCAGATGATCCAATGAATTCATGAGTCCTTTGTCACATGAAAATATTTTTTGTTTATAGTCAACATTTTTGGGGATTTGGATGTTCCTTCTTATCAATGTTTCTATTAAAATCAAAAGTCATATAAGAGATTATTTTTATGATATTAATGATTCTTGCACACATCGGGTTGGGAATCTCATTGGGGAAGTCATCACATTTCCTTTCGTGATAATTATTTTCCAGATTCCTCTTGTTTTGTGTCATTTTATAGAACAGAAGGAAAATTAGGGTTGATTATTTATAAACTATTAAACACATAAATGTTAATACAATGACTATAAAGGTATAACTTATCAATTACAGGCATTTCCCTATCTTTATAATTTCTAGTTTTCCATGATATATTCATAAAATATATTCATTTGAGAATTGTTTTTGATTAATAGTGGTTCATACTAATCTTATGAATTTTCCAAATCAAATCCCTCAGGATTATAAAACCAGGTTTTTAGTAAGGCTAGTTTTCATTTACCAGGTTACCCCAAGTCAGAACTAGGACACCTGGTTAGCATCTTTTTACCCTTCGTACAAAAGTTGTAGAACCACATCCAAATATATTAATTTTGTAGGGAAATATGTTCTCCATATTCCACTTAATATATACTCTCCAATGTTTTCGGGATTTTTTCTTATACAAATACATATCTATAAGGATTTTTCTAGAGTTTGTAATCATAATCCCAAAGTATAACTAAACTCTTTATCTGATACCAATTATATAAACCCTTATCATTAATACAAATTAATAAATGATGTAATTAAATAAACTTACACATGAGAGAACCCAATTTATAAATATTTATAGTGTCTATGAGAATTATCTATATTTCATTACAACTATAAACATTAATTACATAATCTTTATAGAAATATTCTTTAACATGTTGGAGATTAAAACATCATTGGATAATATTGGGAAATACATAAGAAAATGTTGGGCCATAAATCCAAGTAAAGGAATATAAATGTAATAAAATGAATATAATAATAAATGTTAGATAAGTAATATCGATGAAGAGTAAAGGAAAATAATAAATAAGGCATGATATAACATGATAATCATAAACTGGGAAATGTTGAAACATCTTAAAACATTGCATCCTAAATATTGGTCAAAGATAAACCACAAGGACATCACTGAGGAAAAATAGAAATAAAGGAATTGGGTAAATGCCTTTCCTAACATGACACATAATGATAATAATTATTACCCATTATATTGGATCTCTATATATTTCTAGGCCCACCCATCACATTTATTTACATATTATTTTTAATTGTTCCAAAGAGATAATAAAACATAGATTCATTAATAATAATATTTTATTACACAATAAATGCGTGTGGAAAACATATATATAAGTCCCATATAAAATTGAATATGTACATAATAGTTAAAACCCTTGTTGAGAAATTGGTATGATATTAACTACACTATTAGATTGGCATGGGAAATCATGGTGAAA
The DNA here is from genome assembly GCA_963277665.1 of Viscum album. Classification (NCBI taxonomy): domain Eukaryota; kingdom Viridiplantae; phylum Streptophyta; class Magnoliopsida; order Santalales; family Viscaceae; genus Viscum; species Viscum album. Next base: position 856,423,918 of record OY728152.1, on the reverse strand, counting down.
ATTTGGAATCATCCTAATGTCACATAAAAAAGACATAAAATAGGTTAACAAGAGAGAAATTGGTCCCTAATAATTTATAAACGAATTGGATAACAATAGTGAAATGAAAAGACAATTCCAAACATCGTTTATTAGAAAAAAGTTGTCGTACATCAATAAATAATCTAGAATAAAAAGGGAAGGAAATGGTTTCTTACAATATTTCGGTGTGCTAACATGTGTACATGGGAGAGCTTAATGAAAGATAAAAGAGTATATAATAAATTATATAAAATAGGGAAGTTATTGGGGAGGTTAATAACAGACCCCATCATTAGTAATTTTAAATAAAATGGTATAACATCGTAAATAAAAATGGATAAATTAGATAAATGAAAGTACCCTTACTTGTCTGTGTGGCTCCAAAAGATCAAAAAGGGGCTTCTTGAGAGATTGGGGAACCATGGGTGGCTTATATAGAGGAGAGGGAAGGGTATGAACAAGATCCAATGGTTTTTGTTTTTTGGGATAAATGTGATATTGGATGGTAATATATTATAAATGGGACAGATTTATTCAATATTTCACAATAATAGGTTTTTGACAATGTATAATAAAATCATAAAAAACACAAACCATTACATGGGTTTTCCAATGTTTTTACAAATTTGGGAGGTTTCTATTATTTTATTAGTAAAAGTGGTGACCGTATTATTATATTACCCATTTTTATGATAAGGCGATTCACAATTTTAAGGAAATGAATTAAATATACAAAATGTATTATATATTTTGGAGGATTCATATGTAAATTATAAAATTAATAAAATTAACAATAAATAAATTATTTTAATGGGAGATTATATATTGTTCTGATTATAACAATTATATTTTTTATTACATCATTTTTTGTCATTATTAAGTCATAAAACAAACTGTATATTAATACAGTATTTAATTTTTACCTAAAAATTCAATTGTCTCAGAAAAAATTTCACCATTGGATAGTTTCAATGATGTAAACCCAAAAATAATATTTATTTTATACAAATATTTTTATTTTTATTTTTATTGTAAAAAAATTATTCTACATTTATTTAAAAAAGTTTTGTGTCTGACATTAACAGTTTTTTTACCCATATAGAATGTACATTTTACATGATAAAAATTATTGGAACATTTCTAATTAATAAACCTTATATAATAGTAAAATATTATTAAAATAATATATATTAATTCATATAAATAAATCCTTTATTTTAATTTGACTATTACTCAAAAATAAAATTTGTTTTTAATTAAATCAATATCGAAATCATTTATATAAAGTAACAATAAAAAATAAAATAATTTCATTATTCTATAAAATATACATATTGAAATTATTATTTTCATGAAACATATACCTTTATTACACCAGTTTATACCCTATAATTAAGGTGTGATACGGATATTCTTTCTGGGGCCACTTGGTGAACATGAATTCTATCGTGATCTCGATGAGAATAAAATTATCCATTAAATGGTATCCCTCATGCATAAGGTATTGGATTTAAAATTGGGTATCTTTAAGGTAGAAACCCATAGATGATATATACCTTGTAATATTTGATAAATTGGACTCATACAGAATGATTCTACAAGTTGAGGCCATCAATTCCTTTGTATGAGTCAGTTGGATTTGTTAAAATCCATATATTTTTTCTAATCAACTGATCACTATTCAAAAACTATTTTGAAAATGGTAAATATTCTTAACAATATTATAAGTCCAATAAGATAAAAAGAAGGATATTAATTAGCTTTCTATAACCATATTACATAATAACACATTTAGTTAATGAAAAAATTTAATCATTATTGACAACAGTTTTTGTCATTACATCATGCACAACCAACACCCCCAAGCCTTGACTAACGATAATATGGAATATTAAATAAATATTGAATATAAAACATGAAATTATTAGGATCCTATAAATATATTTTTTAATGGATTCTCATCATCAACAGGTTCCATTAGGGATCTTCATATAGAATATATGAACACTAGGATTGTACATCTATCACCAACACCCAGTTCTCCTCTTGATGAAACATGTACTTCCAAAATAATAAGAAAAGAGGAACTTTATTACATCATAATATCCTATATATTTAGTATATAAAAAAACCCAACCCACCACATAAGTCACATTTACTACCATATATACATATTAAATAATGATACGGTGTAGAGATTTTGGATAATAATTATATATATGTGACAGAAAAATACAACAACTGTACCACGATGTAATTAATGAAATGTCCCCCCCTTGGTCCACTCTAAATAGGGACTATACTAGAGAGTTACTCAACCACAACCGTGAGTCATTATATTCCAATTTCATTCAACTATAAGGGTTTTTCTATTAGATGATAACGGGGATAAAAAACCATATTTGGATATAATAATAAAAACTACAAAGATCTTACATAATTGAATTAATATAAATATGCAGTAGTAACAGGACAAAAGATAACCAATTAAATAGTATAATATAAGTACATGGAATTAAAATCATTCCATATTTAATATGATCACACATATTTTGATCATAACTGTACATTAACAAAATATAAAAGATTATTAGGAACATGGAACTGATGAAACACCCATACCATCTTTCAAAAATCACACCAACATAAAAAAACCGTCCATATACCCATGTCCACAATAATATATATGTAAAAATTGATCTCATTCCTATAGTAATAACCATATGTTTTATAAATGTCCTAAATGATAAATGCACAATGTTATTACCAAATTAGTTTTCCACCACTAATGGAATCCCTATATTATAACCATACCGGGGCCGGTACCGTGACTACCCCAAGCCTGCCTTCCATAGGCTAGGGGCTGGCGACTAGAACTGAAGGCATATTCCCTAAAACTGGGAAGACATTTCCTTTAGAACATGTAAGCTCATGCAACCATGCACACAAAAAGAGATGAACTCAAGTAAATTGAGTAGTAACAGATTGAGTGCAGTTAGTATATGGGGCTAGAATACAAGCCCAACTGGAAAGTACAAGAAACTAAAAGTATAGGTAAACTAGAATAGCTCATGTGAACACCCTCCAAGTATCTTACTTTAGGGGTAGTTACATCTCTTGACCATTCATCTATGTGGTATGCCTCGTCTAAGGTCCACCTCCGAGCTACCTCCAGTCCCGGTACTCTCGTCCTTAGTCAGCATTGTCCGTCATCTGCACCAAACACAACGAAGTGTGGGTATAGCCCTTGAATGCGTGAGTATAACGATACTCAGTAGGGACCCCGAGACTCTCATGGTCTCACAAAATCCTCAAAGCATAAACCACATGGCATGAAATAAACTAACAACCCTACTTAGGTATATGCCCACACATATACGTATGTTATCATGTATACCCATCTCAAACGTGAGGAAAAATAGAGTCAAAATCATAATCCCAAGGCTAAAATATTCCACAAAGTAAGGTGTACCACAATGTTCTGTACCACTCAGGTACGCAACATAGAAGAATACGACCAAGGTATTACCATAAAGGAAAATTCTGCTCATGTATGAACTCTGCTCAAACCTTGTAGAACATAGGAACAGAAGTAGAGATGAATATATGTAACTACTAAATCATCTTACTCTATTAATAGGTAGGCCCATAAATGATCCCTAATTCTGACCCACATACGATCATTCAGTGATGACCCATAGAGGAACGCTCGGTGCAGACCCACACAAGATCGCTAGGTGCTGACCCACACAGGATCGGTCGGTGCTGGTCCACATAATATCTCTCGGTGATGACCTACACAGGTTCGCTTGGTGCGTTCCACAAATGATCACTTGGTGTTATACCACAAAAGATCGATCATCATTCATCATGTCACAACCAGCTACTGGGTTCCTGCACTAAGCATTCTCGTCTCTGAGAGATTCTTCTTCTCAATCATTGATCGTTACCCCAACTACCACGATGTCCCAGAGAGAAGTATCCCAAAGGCCTTTCGCGTCATAGGGGTATCATCACAAAAGATTTTGCGTCAATTAGATGCCCACTATGTATGTTATTAGACGTTTTGTCACAAGCGACCGATTGGATTTGTGCTCGATCCAACCCGAATGTTCCCCAACTTTATGCAAAACATCAGTAGGGTATACAAAAGGGACCATCTCGCTCCACGGTTTTCATTTCCTTCATTGGTTTTTCAAATTGATCCATGGTGAAAATGATATGGCCAAAAGAGCTTAAATGGGTCGAAGTGGGTCCGGGTCTGGTCCGACCTAGCCCGACCTGGCCTGGGCCGACCCAGTTTGGGTTGATCCGGCCCGACCTGTTGGTTCCGGCCCAGCCCACACTGGGATTCCCGGCTTGGCACCCATCTTGGTGGGTGTGGGGCGGCGTAGAGGCCACAGGGGCCAAGAACTCCATGAGAGCAGCGGGGCCTGCGGGGCGGCAAGGTCCCTAGGCCTTGCAAAGGGCTGTGGGGGTGGAGAGGGAAGGGGCGGCGCGGAGGGCCGCGTGGTTGGTGCGCGGCTATGAGGATTGGGAGGACGTGGGGCGATGTGGAGGGCTGCAAGGTTGTGAGGCAGCGGGCCGCTGTATAGGTCGTGGGGTGGTGAGGATCCATGGGACCGTCTCCTTCATCGCAGCAAGCAGTGTGTCGGCCACCACATCATTTCATTTCTATGGAAAAAAGCCTCTTTCGTCCATCGTGAATAACACACCATTTAAGAAGAACGACCAAAGGGTAGGGCCATTTTTGTTTCACCCACACCCTCCGCTTTAGAGTGGTAGCAAGCGGCCCAAAAAAATCTTGTATTAAGAATGTCAAACCCTATAACCTCCCACAAGTTTTATTACCATACCGAAAAAATAAAAAATCCACAGATCAACTCGAAGGTTCATTAATGTTGGTGTGGGAAGGAATTCGAAGATGTCGACGTATTTCATGCCCGCCACAATCCTCGGATTAGAGCTCGTTCATTAGACCAATGCTCATCGATGGAGGTGGTTCTTCTTTTTTGAAGATTTCCACCTTTTGAGAATGTCCCAAGGAAGAATTTGAAGTCATGCTTCAGTGTTCATCATTGGATAAGCATTCTTTGTTGGGGTGCACGTTCTTCGTTGGAGAATGCATTCATTGTTGGAGAGAAGAATCCTAAAAAAGAACTCCTCTCCCCAATTCCACCAAAATGTGAAAATAGCCCAAATTATTAATTTTAGTACCTAAAATTAAAATATTAGGAAAAATTACTTGTTGGCACAATTAATTGTACCACGTTGGAAAAAATTCATTGGCCTAATTAATGAATTGTGTTGGAGAAATTTCAGGAAGGGGAGGTGAGAGGTTTTCTCTCATTAAAGGGGTTCGTATGGTCCCCACCTTTTTGAATTGAAAATTGTGGTTTTAGGCTCAATGGTCCCCACCTCCATAATACACATGTGGGAGGTTTTAGTTAGGGTTGTCCCCACCTTTAAAAAATCCACATGGGAGGTTTCAACAAAAAGAAAAATAAAATAAAATACTATTTTATTTCTATTTACATGAAAAATCCAAATTATATTCTTCACCCTCGACCTACTGTGGTCGTGGTGAATGTACCATTAAGCGAATATTGGCATGACGAGTTCAATGGTTCCCTCATATTTTAATTCCAAGCATTGGTTCAAAAGATACAAAAACCCACTCGTACGTTTACTGAACATACACAAAAAAAGTTCAAAAATTCATTTCGGGCACTAGTTCCATGGAATCACATGCCTTCAATTTTTAGGGACTCATAAAGATCACTTATATTAAAGACAATTACATGGAATTTCTGGGTCTTTACATTCTCCCCACCTACGGGATTTGCGTCCCTGTAATACATTACTCAAAATAATGGGGAAATTGTGTTAGTGAGCACATATCTGAACCTCCCACTCTCATTTCTTCTCCTGGAGGTTCCCATGATGTCCGTGAATGAGCACCAATGGAATCGACCTCCCACAAAGGACCCACTCCTGTAGATCATGGATCTCCACTGGAACCTCTATAAACATCTCCCTATCATCGACGTCCATCTCTACGTGCTCGATCATGTTAGAAGGGTCATGCACATATCTCCATAGCTGGGATAAGTGGAAGACATCGTGCGCCCAGTGAAACTGAGAGGTAAGTGCTAGGCAGTAAGCCACCTCACCAACTCTGCTGAGGACCTGAAAATGTATGATGAATCTCAGGGATAACTTGATGTCTCGGCCAAATCTCTACAAACCTCATCTAGTTGAGACCTATAGAAAGATGTGGTTTCCATCCTTGAACTGTAGAGGTCTACATCTCTTATCGGTATATGACTTATTCCTTCCTTATGCCGTCTTCATATGCTCTTGGATGATATGCATGTTCTCTGTGGTAGCCCAAAACATCCCTCGTCCAACGAGTGCTGACACCCCTGGGTCAGTCCAACACAAAGGTGATCTGCAAAGTCACCCATACAACGCCTCAAATGGTGTCATCACAATAGTGGAGTGAAATCTGTTGTTTCATACAAACTCCCCCAAAAGAATATGATCCACCCAGCTATGTCCGAAGTCGAGGACACAAGCAGGAAGCATGTCCTTGAGGGTCTGAATGTTCTCCTCATTCTTGCCATCCATCTGCAGATGGGAGGTAGTGCTTTACATGAAGCTGCATCTCGAAAGCCTCCTACAACGCCTTCCATATCCTCAAATTAAAACGTGCATCACAAATGGAGACAGTCATTGAGGGTAATCCACGTATCCTCACAATCTTGATCACATAGTGGTGTCCCAAGATCTCTATTGAACCCGGCTCTCGGATCGGTAGAAAGTGGGCCGACTTGGTGAGTCGAACAACGAACACCCAAATAGAATCATAACCAATTGATGTACATGGAAGTCCTGTCATGAAGTCCATGGATATCCCATACCACATCCACTCTAGATCCCGAAATCGCTGAACCAAGCCTGCTAGTACAGAATGCTTTTCCTTCACTTGCTGACAAGTGAGGCACCGAGAGACAAAATATTCTATTACTTTCTTCATTCCCGACCACCAGTTTTTTCATTGGAGATCCTTGTACATATTCACCACTACTAAATGTACCGCTAGAGGGGATGTGTGGAACTCCCTCAACACTTCTACCCTAAGTGACACCATTACCATGGTACGTCCTCTGAAGAGAATGACATGCTCCCCCCCCCTTCATAAAATCAATCAGCTGGATGTCCTATGGATATCGGAGCATGTCAAGTCTCGCAGTCAGTGTCCTCATGCTACATCTCCCTAACTCGCTGAATAAGTGGGGTATTGAATGTAAGATTATGATGAAAAGATACTCCATCCCAATCAACAAAGGATATCTGCAAAGCGGCGAGCTTCTCTGTCACTTTGCCTATTATATGTATACCAAACCTCCAACTGAGTGAATCTGCTAAAACGTTCCCCTTCCCATGAGTGTAAACTCTCTCAAAGTAATAGTCCTGGAGAAACTCAATACAATGTGGATGTCTAAGGTTAAGGTCTTTATGAGAGATGATATACCTGAAACTCTTGTGATCTAAGTAGACTGTTAAACGTTCCCCCCATTAGATAGTGTCACTACATATTCAAGGAAAAGTCCACTACTGCTAACTCTAGGTCATTGGTAGCGTAGTTCTACTCATGTTGTCTCAACTATTGAGAACCATATGCGATCACTCCTTTATCCTTCATTAGGAGACATCTGATCCTGGTCCATGAAGTGTCGTAGTAGACTCCGTACCATACACCCTCCTCCAGAAGCTTCAAGATTGGGGCACTAGTCAGCCTCTTCCTCAGCTCTTGAAAACATTGTTGGCATCTCTCTTACCACACATAGGCTTTCCCCTTCTTCAACAATGATAATAGTAGTTCTACAACACTAGATAAATATGGAACAAATCTCTTGTATTATTCGGTCAAACCCAAGATACTCCATACCACCATCACACACCAGGGTGGCTCCCAAACAATTACCGAATCAATCTTGGATGGATCCACTGCAACTCCAGCCCCTGAGATGAGATGTCCCAAAAAGTAGACCTCTCGGATGCAGAACTTGCACTTCGAGAGCTTACCATGAACTGGTGCTCTCTGAGTGATTCTAGTAATAAATGCAAATGATAGCCGTGCTCTTCCTCAGTAGTCGAGTAGATCAGAATTTCGTCGATGAAGACAACTACAAAGCGATCAGGGTATGGCCGAAAGATCATGTTCGTCAGTTACATGAACACTACTAGAGCATTGGTCATGCCGAATGGAATAACCAAGAACTCATAATGGATGTACCGTCATCTGAAAGTCGTCTTCTAGAAATCCTCATCTCGTACTCAGAGATGGTGATAGCCAGATCTGAGATCTATCTGCGAGAACCACTGTACTCCATTCAGCTGCTCAAAGACGTTTTCAATTCTTGGAAGAGGGTACTTTTTCTTCAAGATCACCTGTATCAGGCACCGATATTTGACATATTGTCTCATGCTCCCATCCAAATTCTTGGGGAACAAAATTGTGGTTTCTCAAGTAGAAACACTTTGTTGAATGAAACCTTTCCCCAGTATGACCTCTAGCTATACCCGTAGCACCTGATGCTCTGCGGGAGCCATCCAACACACTGGTGTAAATATCAGTTCCATCCCGGGGTACAAGTCTATGTAAAAGTCCACCTCTCTATGAGGAGGTTGACCCTGAACATCATCATGGAAACCATCCGCATACTAGTCCCCCACTATAGGATAACTCAGACAATCCACTTCAACTGCTCTGAGGGTATGTCTAGACAACTAATGAGTGATTGACTGCACTCTCCTCTAGGTAATTCCATCTAGTGCTACAAAGGCTCATTTCTCGCCAGTGAAGGTAAAACTGGTCCCATCCCTACGGACACACAACACATTGCACATAATACAGTCAATCTGAGCATGGAATGAAGATAACCAGTCCATACCCAATATGACATCGTACGGCCTCAATGTTGGTACTAGGAGATCCTAGCCAAAGCTCTCGCCTCTAAGAGTAAGCTCACACAGTCGGTATTAGTGCCTAATCATTTAATCTTTTCCTGTAATAGTATCTAACCTTAAGGATCAAGCCAACAGATCCTTTAGAATCTCCATGCTCTGAACGAGGGCCGTGGATATAAAATAATGAATGGAACCTGTGTCTATAAGTACTGAAACTAAGGTGGAATAGACACAGATCGTAACTCCTATTACCTCTTGAGTGCCATGGTCATAGGCCTCAGATTCATGGAGCTAAGCTCACCCCTATCCACCTGCTCCCTATGGTCGGGGTGGACCACTTGGTGGTGGTGGTGGTAACATCTCGAATCATTGCCCACCACTAGCTTCACGACCTACTCCTCTACCATGTCCACGAGATCCCTATAGACCAAATTGATCGAACCTATGTCACTACCTAGGCGGTCCTTCGACTGACTTCTGATCATCTGTATGGGATTTCAGATAGTCACGAGCCATGTAACCCTACTCATGACATGCTTAACACTACATGCTCATGGCATGATTGGATCTGCCTCCATTGCCCCACACAAATGACCCTAAATCATGTGGTTGTCCACCTGTAGGATTGGTCCTCTTAGACCACTGTGACTTTTGTCTGCTACCAGCTTCAGATGAATCTTCTATGTGATGTCTGGTGGTGGGTCTTGATGTTGGTGACTTCTCAGTAAGAAAATTCTACACTAAGATGGCTCTATATAACTCCCCCACCTACGTCAGGATGCTAAGAGAAATCATTGATGCCCTGAACTCTCTCCTGAGCCCCTACTCAAAGTGTGGAGCCCTGAAGAATGGGTCATGCACCATATAAGAGGAGTAGTTTGGGAGGTCAGTGAACCTCGCTGAGTACTGAGCTACAATCACACTGTCCTGCTGCAGATGAAGAATCTCCTTAATGTGAGCTGTGTGAAGAGTCACGAGGAAAAACGCTATATGAAACAGATTCTTGATGTCAGCTTAGAGAAGAGTCACCTCGTCGTGAACTTAGATCATCAAACTCCACCATCTGCCTACTACAGCTTGAATAAGGCTGGCGGTAGGGATCACCATGAGATTATTTGGAGTCCCTTCCAAACATAAGACTCTCACTACGTCCTCCACCTAATCCTTAGCTTTCTGTGGGTCTATATCTCCCATGAACCTAGGTGGCCTTGGGTGCTGGAACTCGTGAAACACGCTCAAGTGGTGTGCACCCTCTACTACTGGGGCAGGTGGTATCTGTTTCCCAACAGGTAATGGTACCACTGGTGCCTCCGCTGGTTCATCTACATGAAGAGGTCCATGTACTGAGGCCTCATTGTTCGGTTGGCTATCAGTGCCTACCACTCTTGGAACACTATCTAGCTGTCTTCATGGAGGCATCCTAAAAAAGAAACAGGTGCACCACAGTCAAAACGTTTAACTTATTGAGCTGACTAAAAGAGTTCACAATGAAAAATCTTCAAAACTCACAGGCAATTAGTAATTTCATGCTCTGAGTCAGAAATCATAATTCGGGTCCTGGTGTATGGATACGTCGGCCACCGCACCAACACAGGATTAAATAAATCGATTACCATAGTCATTAAACATAACACTATTGTCATTAAAAAGATAGATCAGAGTCCTATATTCTACGTTAGAACTAACTCCTCTGATACCAATTTGTCACGACACGTCCCCTCGGGGCCCGTGACGCAACTACCCTAAACCCCCCTTCCATAGACAAGGGGTTGGCGACTAGCACCGAAGGTATATTCCCTAAAATTTGGAAGGCATTGCCTTTACAACCTGTATGATCATGCAACCAAGAACTCAGCCAGATACAAACTCAAGTAAACTGAATAGTAATAGAGAGAGTGAAGTAAGTAAAAGGGGCCAGATTACAAGCCCAACTAGAAAGTACAAGAAACTGAAAGTACCGGTAAACTGGAATTGCTCGTATGCACACCCATGAAGGATCCTATCATAAGGGTAGGTACAGCTTTTGATCGGTCATCTCTGCAGTATGCCTCGTCGATGGTCCACCTCGGACCTACATCCGGTCCTGGTACTCTCGTCCCCAGTCAGCACAGTCTGTCATCTGCACTAAACACAATGATGTGTGGGCGAACCCTGTGCAAGGGTGATTATAATGATACTCAGTAGGGACCCTGAGACCCTCAAGGTCTCTCAAAATCCACAAACGATAGACCTCAAGGCATGGAATCAACTGAAAACCCACATAGGTATATGCCCATACATATACCTAAGTTATCAGGTATACCCATCTCATACATGAGGAAAAACATAGTCCAAATAAAAACCTCAAAGCACAAATATTCCACAAAGGAAGGAGTAGCATGATGGAATGTACCACTCAGGTACGCCACACAGAAGAATACCACCATGGTATTACCACATAAAAAACATCGCTTACGTACGAACTCAGCTAACATCAGGTATAACTTACGTATAGAAGTATATATGATTAGATGTAACTACTGAATCATATTACTCTGTTAAGAGCCAGACCCATGAAGGATCCCTAAGTGTTGTCCCACACAGGATCGCTTGGTGCTGATCAACACAGGAGCGCTCAGTGCTGACCCATAGAGGATCATTAGGTGATGGACCCCACATGATCGATCGGTGCTGACCCAAAAAGGATCATTTGGTGATGACCCACACAAGATCACTCGGTGGTTACCCACATAGGATTGACAGGTGTTGACCCACAAAGGATCACTCTTCATTCTTCATGCCACAGAGAACTGCCGGCTGCCTGCACTAATCTTTCTCATCCCAGAGAGAGTCAGCTTCTCAATCACTGATAAATACTCCAACTACCAAAAAGACCCACAATGATTAATCCAAAAGGACTTCAAAGTCACAGGGGTCTCAACACAATAGACGGTGCATCAATCATATGGTTGGTCTGTATGTTATTATCTTTTTTCCCCATGGGCTTGCTGGATTTGTGATCGATGTAACCAAACTATTCCCCAATTTTATCGAAAACTCTAGTAGGGTATACCAATGGGACCATCTTGCTCGAAGTTTTACAATGCCGTTGAAATTTTGTCAAACAATTACTTGGTGAAAAAGTTATAGCCAAAAGAGAATAAATCGGTTGATGTGTGTCCGGGTCCAGTGCATCCTGGGTGGACAGACTCGGCCCGACCTAACTTGTGCCGACCCAGTTTGGGTCTACCCGGCCTGACCCACTAGGTTGGGCCTGGATCTTGTTGTGGACCGGCCATCGCTGGGTGGTCCGGCCCAATGGCCCATCTTGGGTAGCGCGGGGCGGTGCGGAGGTCGTGGGGGCGGTGAAGGCGGCCGAAGCCGCAGGATCCGTAGGGCCTTGGGGTCGTGGGGTAGCGCGAAGATCCATGAGAAGGCTAGGTTGCGGGGTAGTGCGGAGGGCCACTGAGCTGCGGGTTGCCGGGTGGCACGGAGGGCCATGCTGTGGAAAGGCCTTGGGGCCGCGCGAAGGGCCACGGGGCAGCGAGGCCCCGAGGCGGTGTGGAGGGTTGCGGGGCGAAAAATATCGCGGAGGCCGCGGGGTCGGCGTGAGGTTGTGGTGCGGCGGAGGCTGTGCGGTTGGTGTGAGGTCGTGATGGCGGCAAGGACACAGGGTGCGGTGGAGGGCCACCGGGCGACAAGGCTGCGGAGAGTCGCGAAGGGCTGCGAGGTGGCAATGCTGTGGGGTGCTGTGGAGGTTGCTGGGTGGCGTGGAGGGCCTTGGGGAGGGGAAGCTATGCGGCGCCACAGAGACCGTCGGGCACCGTAGAGCCATCGGGTCGGCGAGGAGCCATGGGGATGTCGACTTCCTCACGGCCGGTGGTGTGCCAGCGGCAACATCCATTCGTGAATTTGGCACAACGCCTCCTTAATCAATCAGGAAGAACACACCATTCAAGAGAAATGGAGGAGGGGTCTGGCTGTGATTGTTTAGCAAGCCCCCTCCTCATTAAAGAGGTAGTAAGCGACTCAAAAGAATCTTGTATGAAGAACGTCAAACCCGAAAACCTCCCACAAGGATTATTCCCACACCAGAAAAATAAAACATCCATGGATCAGATCTAATGTTCATCGATGTTTGCGCGAGAAAGAATTCAAATATTTCGACATTCGTCGCACTAGACGCATGCCTCCAATCAGATCTCGTTCATCAGACAAAAATTCTTTGATTGAGGTTGTTCTTCATTGTTGAATATGTCCACCATTGTAGGATGTCCCAAGGAAGATGATGAAGTCATGTGTCAGCCTTCTTCTTGGGGGGACGATTCTTCTTTGGAGAGTGTGATATTCGTTGGGGAATGTGTTCTTTATTGGAGAGGAGAATACCCCAAAAGTTCTCCTCTCCCAAATTCCACCAAAATGTTAAAATAGCCCAACATATTAATTTAAGTTAATCAAATTAAAATTGTTGGTGCAATTAACGGTTGGCACAATTAATTTTACCATGTTGGAAAAAATTAATTGGCCAAATTATTGAATTATGTGGGAAAAATTTAATGTTGTGAATTTGAGACGTTTTCTCTCATTAAAGGGGTTCATGTGGTCCTCACATTTGGGAATTCAAAATGGGGGATTTGGGATTAGTGGTCCCCATATCAAAAAATCACATGTGGGAGGTTTTAGTTTAGGTGTTCCCCACCATTAAACCATCCACCTTGGAGGTTTCAACAAAAAGAAAAATCAAATAATTTTTTTTTATTTTATATCTATTTCCTAGAAAACCCCAAATTCTATTTCATACCCTCAACCTACTGTGGTCGAGGAGAAGGTCCCCTTACGTGAATCCTAGTGCTTCGAGTTCAACGGTGCCCTCAAATACTTGTTTCAGGAACAGGTTCAAAACTTACAAAAACCTGCTCGTACATTTATTGAACGTACCTGATAAAAAGTTCAGAAATTCATTCTGGGAACTCTGGGCCTCAGAATCACACGCTGTCAATTTTCGAGGAATCATAAAATCCTGAATATTAAAATGATTACATTGAATTTATGGGTCATTAAACACATATTTTCTACTACCTCATAAAATGAAAATAAAAGTAAATCACGAGATTTCACATAACCTTCTACAATAATACTCATCATATAGAAGAGTTACATTTCCTACCTTGGCCAATTCTAGAGTTGAATGATGTGTCCATGACCTATCATATCATAGGATCTTATGGTCATTAATTAGTTCATATACTACATGATGTCGCATTCACACCATCACTATATAATACCTTTTATCCCACAAAATTTTCCAAATGAATTCCCATAACAGATATCACATATATTATGGACTTTATTCATTAAACCACCCACTAGATCAGTATGACGATGCATAAAGACATGAAAATTCCCACCCTTCAATATCTCTAGAACAACGTCCCAAACATAAATGTTGACCTCCGCTCATAACGAATGGACTCATGCGACATCAAGGTTGTATTCTATGTTATAACATAATCTATAGTAATAATTATCACTATATCCTAACCCACTTAATCTATACAGGACTCCTCCAATAATTATTCACAATAAACCCCTCACTATGACCTATCATCTTGTAACATAACACCAACAACACCATCATCAAAATATGGTGAGATACATCACCAAACATCATAAGGAACGCCTTTGAAATACCTCTATAACTACCTATGAAAAAGTCACCCAATTTTGTTTCTTCCCATTCCTCCTGATATGGAAGAAACACATCACACAACCTCAATTATTACTATTTATATAATTCATAGTTGCATGAGCTGTGACCAACATGTTCAAATGAAACCCACATAAATAGAAAGATAATTTCATAAATTCTCATGGAAAATAATCATGAAAATCCAACCACGATACTCCATTTTTATTCCATGACATTATCAATCATACGTTTTCACACATGATAATACCCTCCAATAGCACCCAAAAAAGTCAACAAAAAAATTGGCACACTAATTTTCTGACCAAGACAAACCCAATCAATCCATTTTAAAATGAATCACATAAAAGTAATTTAAAACTAGATGAAATATAGGTTCAAGAAAGATTATTATTTCATATTCATACTCATATAATTAATAGATTTTATTTATGCATAAATAATGGAAACCATATAAGAAGATAAAATCCTAGAAATAACATACAATGGCCATAAATGGTGAAACCCAACAAATACGTGAGAGAAATAAATGAAAATATGATATATTTTTCTATAGATATCGGATGATACTTCCATATATCGATGGTTTGAAAATTTAACAAGAAACTATGGATATCCTCACATGGAACCCAAAAGTGAGGGATAGGTGGAGTGTCTCCTCATTCTCCCAGCAATGGTTTCTTCACTTCCAATTAGTTTTTCTAAAAATTATTTTTCAAAAGGGTTTTTCATGGCATGAATGAATAGTTCACTCAATAAAATTTCAGGGTAGGGGACCTCCACCATTCTATATCTTCCATACCCTGACACATTATGTCAAGATGTGATTGGATGAATTTAGAGACACTTTGATTGAAACCTAAACTGATTCAACTAAAAGTATATCAAAGTAACTCCTAGTTCCATAGACATTTGATTTCATATAAAATACAAGTGTTTATACATATTTTAATCCTATATTCACCTACAATTAGTTATATGTTTTTAAAACCTCCCAAAAATATAATACATTATTTCCAAGTTATTCAACCATACACTACCCAAAAAATCACGTCCATTTCAGTTTTCCCGAACATCACCCTCCCAAATTCTATGATTATACTGATTGAATCTGTATCATTACCAACATCTATGCATTACCAAGATTCTCACTCTATATATTGATTTATTCTTTTTACTCCCCACTGTTGGAATAACCAACAAGTTTAATTCTAAACCCACATCCCAACATACAATTTTTTTACACCAATCAACCACCCATATCACATGAATTCCATACAACAAACACCATCATCCATACATCCCATAAGATTCTCAACTCACAACGGAAATATACATGATTCTCATAAATTCCATCATAATTATTAATTATCATAGAAAAAAATCATAATTGATAACCAAAAAATTCCAACATCACACCTAATTTCCAAAAAAGGATCCAATCATTGCTCATTC
The DNA here is from genome assembly GCA_963277665.1 of Viscum album. Classification (NCBI taxonomy): domain Eukaryota; kingdom Viridiplantae; phylum Streptophyta; class Magnoliopsida; order Santalales; family Viscaceae; genus Viscum; species Viscum album. The sequence goes on along the minus strand of OY728152.1, from coordinate 856,407,780 downwards.
ACATTAAAGACATGAATCACACATGATTCAAAAAATATTCATTCACTATACCATATGCCTAAAAAAGTTTCCTATTTTTAATGGATCCTATATATATCATGTACCAAAACCAATACTCACACAGTAATCATATTATAGTAAATTCACTAACTATACATGAACCACAATCACAATTATTTTTCATGATAAAATAAGAAACATGGATACCATCATTGCAAACCCAAAACTATCATCAACCCTCCATATGGATTCTAATATATATCATCATCTACATGTAGTTAGAAAGGAGAAATAATGTATGTCTATTTACCTCTTATCATATTTATACTCCATACCCACCACTGCCCCCTGTCCCGGATATATATATATCTCTCTCTAATTCACGTTATATATGTGTTTCCATATCCTGGGAAACAACTCATGATTTTTCTCCTTGTCCCTCTATAACTCCCTCAGTCCCACATAGCCCCTAAATATATATTTCACATGTTGTTCTCTAATGATTCCTTGTGAATGGATGCATCTATTAACATTCCTAGAAATATTTTATAAGATGATCACACTAATATGGAACACTCATTGTCTTTACATTTTGAAAACATATCATTAATGATCTAATCCATTGTGGAATCCTTGAGTCTCTAATCAGATTATCTTACAAGGTCTCCCCATGGGAACTATTTTTATCTACCTAGAGCTCCACTACCTATCCAACATGATACCACTTTATGTCTTGGTATATTCTTATATATAATGTTCCTCTATGTTATCAATGCCTAATACAATCCCTCCATGAATTAGTTCAATCTAAATATACTAACTTGTTATCTAATAGAATTCCTTATACCATATTCAAATCATCACACAATTTTAATGTTATCTTCCACCATAATTGGTGCCAAAAAATATAGTCTAGGAAACTTCCAGCAAAATATATTAATTAGGGTCATCCCTACTACATGTAAAAAACTATTTGGATTGATATTCAATAAAGGACACATTAATTGAGTTCTAAGTAATCATAGTCTTTATTTTCATCCACTTTAGTCTTTTAGGGCTACCATCCTATTCATATATGTTTGACCGGTTCATTGATGGTCCAAAGAATATATATGGCCAAATTCAGAAACATCCATTGGGGACTCTCAATTTAGTTAGGAATATTTTTCAAAAAATATATCCAAAACTATGTGACCAAATATTTTCCCGCTACTAGGAATAAAAGACGGTATTTTTGATAAAATGCCAACCTCGGATATGACATAAACAACTAACCTCAATGATCTCACCTTTTAATGATCATAATGAAGCATTACCTAACTGGTCAGAGCTACTTATCCATCCACTGACTGATCTCCACTACCCATTGTGGCCCAAAACACCAATGTGTGTTGCTGATTTCCTTCCAACCTATGTGAACCCACCTGCGGTTCACACTCTTCAACACCCCTAGGTGCTGCATCACATGAATTCCATAGAGGCCCCATATATCATCGATAATCACTCTCTAATGTAGGTCATCTTAGTGGAATCACATCGAGAACTATATACCTTTATAAAAATGATAATTATACAGATATTTGAAATAAGGAAATTTATAAGTTTAATTTCATTTCAATTCCATTAAACATCTGAAAAACCCATATCACATATCATCAATCATTATAGAAACCACAGCTAACAATATTTTATTTATTCACTACATAAACCCAATTAAATTAGTATCACATCCTAATCCCTACAGGAATAATATACGTAAGTGGGGTAATTGTAATTCCCCCAAATGTCTATTGAAAACAACAATGACTAGTATATAGTTAAAAATTTTAATATAAAAAACATTATTAAATATAGGATACAAAAAATTTCATAACTACACACATATGGAATGATATTCCTATGTTCATGACAAGATACATTAGTATGACCTCTTCCCTCAAAGGAAATGTATCTTAAAGAAAGTCTCTTGCATCAATTAAAATTTAATATGAATAAAAAAACAAATATAATAATGAATACAAGAAAAAAATCAATTAATTTTGTTAAAATGATTAATATTCATATGGGGTCTATGTAGAAAATAAACATAATATCCTTCCCATTTTCTAACACACACATTGAATCCAATCTACCAAAAACCAAACTAACAAACCAGTTTTTAGTAACCCACCTTCAATACCATATTAAAACCTATAATATTATATTAAAGGTTCATAAAAACCTATTTTTATACTACCAGATAATTTATATGATCTTTTATACAACCCTTTAACACCAACATTTTCTCTGATACTAGTTTGTAACATGCCCTCCCCAGTCCACTCTGATCAATGGTCAAATAGGAGAGTTACATGATGTTGGCACTCCTCTGCATTCAATAAAGGAATCATATTAGTATTTATGGTATATAATTTGAAAATGTGTGGGGGTGGATTCTGACATATAATGATAATAATAATAATAATAAAATGACTAAACGCATAATAAAACAAAAATATCAGAATAAGTTTAAAGAAACATGTGTAATACTCCAAAAGTAATCTTATTGTATATCACATAATATATACATGTCACACTAATAATTATATCCTAATTTAGATATATTATAGGTACATTATATAATTACATGAATAAAATAACCAAAATGATCATCAAACTAATATCATGGAACCACCTGTTCTATTTACAAAAAATCAACCCAACATGCTCATTCTGCCTCTAGACACCCCTATCCACTATGCTATGGAGCTCTTGTTGGATCCATTTCTAATAATAAAAATCATAAAGTCTATATGAATCTCATATATCCCCTGAAGATTGTGATTTTCAACTTATTATTCCACCTCTAATGACTTCTCTAACATACATCCTTCCACATATAATTATTTGAAAAAAAATTATATAAATATTAATAAAAAAATCACATAACCCATTACACTTGTGTAAAGAAATGATAAGAGATCCTTTACATTCATTGAACAATACATGATTAGAACAATTTATCCATGTTCTATTGTACAAGAATATTCCAAGGTCTTCCATTCATTGTCATACCACACAATGTCAAACTCCAACCATAACCATATAACCCAACTATGTGAACCTGGTATCATAAAAGAAAACCCATAAGACATATAAAAATTCTTTTGGAAATTAAGTTCCTTTGAACTCCTTCTAGATCAATGAACCAACATTCAAAATAAAGGATAATCCTATTAATCTATAGCTATATCATTGTCTCCAAAACGTAATTGGAATTCCACATCATGCCACTGGTGGCCTCATGAACCATCATCTATAGCCTTCAAAAGTGAGAACATCCTCCAAAACAATTGTCAACAGAATCCCTTATGCCTCCTCATCAATTAAGGAATCCACCAAAAATAAATTTTCTACATAAAATTCCTAGGACTTAACATGTGTATACACAACCCTAATGGATCGATTAGACTTCCACGATGAGAATTATTACAAAACATCCATAGAAACAACCCCAAAATTCTATATTAGAAAATTTAATCCAATTAAACCATCTATATAATTAAACATCACTATCTTCCTCATCATGAAAAACTATATCTCCCCGCTTATAGTTTCCATCATCACTTATAGTCACATATTCGATGCCCAATGTGTTCCAACCAAGTCAGTAATAACCATAAATTAATAAATCTAAATAACTATAATCATTGTTCCAAACAAACCATGGAACCCCATATCCATCCATTAATTCCATATCAAGATAAACCAAACCTTTTCATAAATTATAATAGCATCATGTATCTCCAAATAATAATAGTAACTAAAATAAATAATCAATTGGTATTACCCTAACCACCCCACTAAAATTCAATTCAAATTTATCATAAAAAACATATATGCTAAGGAGAAATCCTGGAATCACCTACCTTATGATTGAAGATGCCTTCTCAATGAATATCAAAAATTTATTCAAACTCAAATGAAATGAATTTGAGAAATTTGGTGAAAATTCAAAAAATATTGTATAACAGACAGAAATATAAAACACCTCAAATAAACATGTTAAATCAAAGGAAAAAATTATATATAGTTTTATCCATACCAGAGGGAATATTTTTCCAATAAAAAATGTTGATTTGGAACAATATGATAGATATAAATGCATTGACCCTAAATGATTAGTAGGGGATGTGTCTACTATGCCTAGATGGAATGAGTTTCCCCTTTAGAATTTTCATTTCTTTATAATAAAAATCATTTTCCATTTGGTTGGGTAATGGTGTTATGGAAAGGCTCAAAACACGACCATTTTGGATAGGAGAGCCTCCCTTATCTATCACTTTCATATCGTGAAACATTGTTCCATGATATAAAAGGTTGTCGTCTGTAACATCTTTAGTTACAGTCTATAAGCATTTCATATATATTGTGTATTCATTTGAGCTAATGTGAATCATGGTTAACCCAAAATCCTATTTAGTTTGGTTTTGACCAAAGGATACATAAACCCAATATATATATATATAGGATTCATAGATATTTAAATAGGAAATTTCATCCAATGAGGCATATGGTGTTATAACGGATGAATATGTTTTTATTATGACACTACTATAATATTTTTCATAATCTCAAATAGAATTAAAAACATTATTGTCAGCTTCAAATAATTCATTATTCATCAACACCCCTACCGAGAAAAAACCAATAATAATACACAATCACACATTGAAAAAAAAATTCACCACCATTAATCAGTGTATTATTGATTCTAGCTATATGAAATAATAAAACACTTCCTAATCCACTATGCCCATTTTTTAGTCTCTTACAACATGTTATGCAGGATCCCTACCGACCTACTAAACTCTATCCAACATAGTGTTGATAATTGAAAACATCCATAAAGTGGATTAATGTCATAAATCTAGATCAAATATAAACACATTTTTTCATATGAAAACTATTCTAATGAAATAAAATCAATTAACACTGCATCATAATAGAGAACACAATCTTTAAGAATGTACACATGTATCTAGATTTTTTTAATTCAACCAATTTTCATAATACATGAAATATATAATATGTTTTAGCTAATATCTCATATTCCTTCTATAATATAAATGCCAACTTTACATACCTATTTGGTATTATTCCCCACGGCATTCCATGTTTTTTTACTGCTTCTCACAGGTATAGGATTCCTACCAAATATAGAAATTGATTATCTTGGATAAGTATTAAGTGAAAATTCTTTATCAACCAACTGACTAAAATACACATGAAATCATGAATTCTTTGGTTCAAATAGAGACTCATATTGATTTAGATGGATATTTTTTCCACAACAATTTTTTTAATGGAAGGGGTACTGGTATCTGACCAAGTCACTGGTATTTTTAATTTATCCCCTAAAATATAAATAACTGAGCAAAAAACATGTATGAATTCATTCCTCATACCCATACACCATATACAATAATTGATACCATAATACATTGTAGTAAAATATAGACACACATATGAATATGAGGAAATAGAGTTCCCCGTCAACTATTATCACATGGAAGTACTGTCTACCACATCTTTTGAAAGTAATGAACCTAAACTCAATCCTAAAAAAATAAATATATTAGATAATATCTTGGGGGAATTTATAATATAATGTGATTATATGAATTATTCACCTTTCTATCCATTATCAAATCCTCTTCTGAAGATATATTTCCAATTGAAAAATAGTTTATGACATATGTATCCTAAAACACATTGGATTATTATTCAATGATAAATCACATTTGTTTCCACTCATCATAATTCCAAAATCCCTAATCCTAATTAATTATACTACATGAAATTATCATTGTAGGCACCCTCACTAAATTATTTACCAAATAAAATTAAAATTTATATATATTGATGACTAAAAATCCCTAATTATTGGTTCAGATACCACGTGGATAATATTTAACACACTCTATTATAACCCATTTAGATGAATAACAACTTATAAAATAGATAATGAAAAAAAGAATAAAATCTATAAACTAGAACATTTAAAAATAATATATTGTTAGGGTATTTTCTTTCATAGGGTCAGAATTGATGAGACACATAACTGAGTACATGATCCCTATAAATCATAAAATCCCTTATATAAACCCTTATGAAACTTCAATAGAAAGTATATACTGTATGATTTGGAATCAAAGTAGGAATAAATATCACTTTTAAAGCATTGAAATACAGGTCACTCTAGCTAAAAAAAATAACTCCCTCTATAGTCGTAATTTTCAAAAGAACATCTCAATTGATAAAATATTCAATAGAAAAACTTTAATACATGTCCTAATAAATGGAACATATGACGTCAAGTTCATTCCTAGGTCACTACCATGAAACCACTACATCAACATCCTCTGGATTAATAGATATCCTTGACTTTAAAATCACATTTCTAAAAAACAACTAATGGATAAAAAAATTGACACTTTGAGTATGTGGAATAAATATTATGTGCTCAATGAATACTAAATATGGTCCATATATTCACTAAATTCATCTACAGGGTAAATGAGTATTTCAATATGTCATTGATCAACACTATAATAAAGGAATTTATCTATAGAAAAAAAATAATATTTCCGGTTTTATATCAACATTATTGGAACATTTTTTAGATCAAATTACACCACATGTTATATATATAACTCGTTCCAACTTTTTAAAAATTTCATCTTTATATCGTCACTCTAGAAATGAAAATTATTGATGCCCATAGTTGGTCAATATTTGTGAATAATTTTACAATTTCCAATGTATCAAATATTCATTTATTCTTGGTAATGGATACATTATCTTGACCATAAAATGGTCCTTATTCCTTTACGCCACACATAATATGAGGTTACCATCTATATTAATCTAGAATAATATGGGAGTTCCCCAATAAGAATAACTTCATTGGATAAATCTATTTTTCAGAAGATCCTAAAGTAGAACCGTCAATTATAACAACCCAATATTTTGAGAATTATTATATTTTGAAATAATCTAATAATTTTAATATTTTTAAGTTTATGAAACACTTAAAATAGTTTAATTTATATTAAAGAACTATGTATGTCTTGAGTTAAATGAAATCACATGATAATTATTCACTACAAAAAACCTAAATTTTCTCATTATCTACATTGAACGCCAATGATATCTTATATTTTATGCAATACTGACTTTCCTTGATGGATGTGTAACATATATGAACGAGTGTTTCCAAAAAAACAATTCATTATTAATTTTTTTTTAATAAGATATAATTTGAAAATAAAATTTAAGATTATAGGATTAACTAACTTATAGTTGTATTAATTTCATACATATTAATTAAAAAATAATATTAAAACCAAATGAATTTAAATGGATTGATTTTATAGTAGAAAATTTTCTTGGGAAGAGGTTGATTTTTCCTAATAAATTAAATTAATTATAAATAGTGAATTGTATTAATTACATTTATTATTTATATATTGAAAAAATTTATTTATGTTCATCCAATTGATTATCTATGCATAGGATGAGAATTGACCCAATATTACTCAAACAATCCTATATTTTTATAAATGTAGTTTTAAAATAATAAAAAGTGAACATATATTAAATCTAAAATTTTGAACATTGATAAATATGATATGATAAAATAAACATAATATTTGAAATTAAAATATATAAATTATATTTGGATAAATTTTTTTATTTTTCTATGAAGGTTCATTTTTAATATATAGTGAAAAATATAGAATTTTATTTAAAATTTACTTTTCAATTTTATTTATTTATAATGATAAATTACATTTTATATTGGATTCATGGTCTAATTAGATCATATTTTTATCATTAATCCAAATGTTTGTATTTTTAGTCAATTTAAATTTGAAATTTAATATAACAAACATGGAAATCATTTGATCGTTTTTTGGATTAAAACCCTTCATTGTCGACCCAACTACGGGATTGCATTTAAATTAATTTACGACACTTTTGTGATTGTAATTTGGAAATTTTTATTCAATATTTGGAATGAATATAATTTATAATGTCTAATGTGGTCAAATTAATTTTTGATGTAAAATTTCAGTGAATGTAGTTAAAATTTAATACATCAATGAAGGTAAAATTATGTTTAACAATGGAAAAATCAATAATATTATGTTGCTAAATGACCTAGAAAATTGTTCAAAATTCATTTGATATCCATATTTAGATTGTATAATTACATTTCTCTACTTTTTACAACTATTGGATCCACATTCTATTAAAAAATGGGGCTACAATTCCCTTTCAAAAAATTGTAAAAGCGCCACTCCACCTCTACTATAAAAAGGCATCTTCTCCCCCCACTTTATAATAAAACTATATACAATTTTCCTCATTAATGATATTACAAAATAGATCCTAAAAATTCATCCATAAATCCTATAATCCTACCAATTGGAATAAATAAATCCAATGAATACCTTCTGTGTTAACCTAAAGGAGTTACCCAAATAATAAGTAATTATTTTCCTCAAGTTATTTTATGATATTTCAATTCTCGAACCACTAAACACATATAATTCCATATTTTTATAAGAATACCATAATAATTAATATATTATGATTTTTTATTCAATGTTTGATAACTACACATACACAAACTTTCATATAATCGGTAATAAATATACATTTTACATAAACAACAAAGTACCACTTCCTGAAAGACATGTTTTATTCATCAAACATTAATTTTATGTTGTGTGTATATATCCCATTATTGAAATCAATCCTTATTTTAATTATATTTTTTGGTATTAAAATTTACATTTCATAATCTTTCTTTCAAGGTGTTTATGTTTCCAAAGATACTGGATTGATAAATTAATTGCGTCTCATTTTGCATTCTTTGAGAAACATTGGCATGTTTTGCACAAATATTTTTCCATGAGTTGTATACATAACCCTCAAAATGATATATAATTAATATACATATTTAAATTATATTTAAATTTATTTTATTTTATTTTATTTCAAGGTTAGTATTGTTCAATTTACCAAGTGTTAAGTGTTTAGTGAAACAATGTAACCTCTCTTCGATATTTTTTATGATTAATCATCCTTTGATGAAATCATATAATCCAGAAATTATTAACTACCATGGTCATTATTATCCTCTATTAAGTCAACATATATTCTCGTCTTAGTTCCTTTTATTCACTCCTTGGAACGTAATACAGTTGTGGAATTATTTATTAGAAATCCAAACATTACCGTCTCTTCAGTCAGAAATCTGTCTTCCATCGAAAATATGGCATCTAAAAGGTTTCAAAAAATAATCTATTACTGTACAGTAATATTTAAAAGAAAATTTTACATATTTTTTAATTATTTATATTAATTTTTAATAAGAAATATTCTTAAAATTTTTGAGTAGATACACCTTTATTGACTTTTTACCGTGGTAAAGGAATGTTTTTTGTCTACATGTATATCGGTTTTTACCCCCAAAGTTCAAACTAATCATCCATTATTATATTCAGTTTTTTAATGTATAATACAGTCGTTATATTCTGGAAATTTTTTTTAAATTAATTTGAAATGAGAAGGTTTTCAGCACATTTTCTAGCTATTTTATATGCTTTAATGGAAAATGGATTACAAAAAACATTCAAGATTTGATTATAAGTTGTAAGTGTATCTAAAAATAAATTAATGTTAGATTGTTTGAAATATTTCTTTATAAATTTTCTATGTGTTTTGAAGGAATATTTTATTTTCAAAATGATTTCAAGATTCAATTTTAATTTTTCATGGAAAAATTTTTCAGAAAAATTTTCAGTATTCTTTTAAATTTCCTATATGATAAGGGGGTTTCTAAATTGATTCAAATATTCAATAATAAGATTTAAATTAAATGTGTATCTCAATAAAATTTCAATATTATTTTTTATGTTTTTTATGAAAATTATTTTCAATTTATTTATTATTTATTTATATTTTTTGATGTATATTTTCAAAAAAATGACTTCAAAAAGGATCTATGTTTTAAAAATAATTTTCCGAATCATAATTTTAATTTTTACTAATAAATGTTTTTAAAATTGGTTTAAAATTTATTTCATATATTAGATGAATATTGTTTATGTTACTCAAGACTTTCTGGTGAAATTATTCAATGATTCTGTTAAAAATATTTCGTTGACTGGAATTTGTTAAGATGGTGTGAAGTTTAGGAAACCCATTTCTATTTCAAGGGTTATATATTAATGAAACCATTTTCTATTCAATTATTTATATTATTATAGTACCCATTTCTATTTAACAGATAATATTCTTTTGAATCCGTATTCTTTTCCTAGTTTATGTTTTTGAGGAAATGATTTTGAAATCTATATCATTTTCCACAGGTTATTATTTTATTAACAGTTTATGAAACCCATTCCATTTCATGGTTGAGGAAATGATTTTTAATGATCATATGGGAAATATATTTTTGATTTAATTATTAGAATGGTGGACCTATATCTCCATCCACAGACTTCAGTAATGATTTTTAAATCATGAAATATACTAATATGTTCTTATTAGTGATCCTTGTCTACTAAGAAGGCAATGATAGTGAACTATGACTACCAAGATGGTAGGTAGAGTGATCTAATGGTACTAAGATGGCCATGTGAGTTAACCATGACAAGAAATATGGTATGGAGAAGTGGACCCATAGAACCGATATGGTACTGGCTGTGATTATTTGTCTTATATGGAAATCATTTTATATGATTATGTGTCCGACATAATTCCATGTTTTATTCATATTTAGTTTCTTTAAGGGATTATGTTAATCATTTTATTTTAATTCATGTCTTATGAACTTCCCTGATTTATTCCATAATTCTTGTTTCTAATGTTATGAATTTAATTTTATGATCTTATAATTTTATGATCATGTTACCATACCCCTATGATGATTTCAATGTTTACATTGATTCAATATTTACCCTTACTTAGAATTTCAGGTCACACCTATTTATGTTTAGTTCTACATGTTATTAATATTTGTATTATTTATGATGTTTCGTAGAAGGTTACTAGTCATGATGATCCTAGTGGGAGATAATGTAACTCTATTATGTAACAAGGTTTTGATTCCATGGTTTAAATGGAAACAAATTAATTTGGTATTATGCTTATTTTTGAGTAATGGTCTTTGTATTCTAAAAATGTGATGTAATTTTGATTTACATTTATGAATCAATCATTATAGTAGGTTTTAGAGTGAAGTATTAGTTAACCATTGGAAACATGGATGAGAAAACATTAGATATATCCATAGGTTTATTTATAAGGATATGGCTTGGGATGTCTCTAAGGATAATTATATAAAAGAGTTAACATTTAGAAATTTTTCTAACAATTTTGGTAAATGAAAGAGCAAGGGATTTCTAAGAAATAAATCTCTGTGTGGATACTATAAGTTGATGTGGATCTGATACCGATGTAAATTGGTGAAATTCTATTAAAAAGATGTCTTAGCCCTGACTTGTGGCAATTTTTTACATGAAGCTAGGCCTTTCTACACAATTGGATTGAAACACCGAGGAGATATACTTTGGAAATTCCAAAACGCTTCATATACCATCATGAAGGATATAAAGGGAATATGACTATGAATATCCTAGGATAACCCTAAGGTGTATTCAAATAAAAATTAGGCTTCATGATTTACTCATCCTATATGAAATCTTTTATAATTATGATGTTTTATTCTATGATATGTTTTTATCTCCCTTTTTTTATCATTTTATTCAATGTAGAGTACTATAAATAATATGTTTAACATTAATGGTTTCAGGTCAGGAAGGTATGTGCATTATGAAAATTGATTTCTCATGTGTAAATATCATAAAAAAATGAGGAAGGAGGTATGACTATTGGTTATAGATCAACATATGAAGAGACCACAAAATAAATGAAAAAAATTAGTTAATATTCTTCCTATATAGATTTCATTAATCATAAAATCAGTGATTAGATTGTGGTGGATGAATCATAAGACATGATTTATATTACATATTCATGGAAAATGTATTAAGGATTAAATTGATGAAGTCAGATAAATGGTTTAACAAAAAAATTAGATGAATGAAGTATTTATGTTTGAGAAATCAAATATTATGTTATATGAATCATGAAATATATAAATATTTTTAGTATAAATATTCATTATGTAATTATAAAGATATGTAGAAGGGTTATTTCATAGAAATGTTATATTTTGATTAATGGAAGGGGATCCTTAATTAATGCTGGACATTGAGATAACGATCCATCAGTAAATATATTATGTATATGAATAATTAAGTTGGATGGTGTGGATTACACTATAACTAATTATTGAATAAGTGGTTTATGTAATCAAGATTATGTTTACAAATTATTTTATTTATAGAATCTACCTAGTAGTCATTAGAGTAATGAATCATGCATGTCTTCCAAAATTGTTTATGGAAATTTAGTTTATTACAATGTTACAGGGGAATATATGATGAGTTACTCACATGTTTTGAATGTGTCAACCAATAGTAATTTTTTGATATAAGGGGGGTCAATATTAATATGGTTTCATGTCATTCATTTTGTTGTTTGGATTTTTAATTTATAAAAGGTTTATAAGGTAAAAAATTTACAAAAATGTTAAGTTAAAATATGTATGATGTTAGTAAGATTAATGTGTTAACACTCCACATGAGGATTTACTCATATTGGATAACTATATTTATCACCGTTTTGTTTATGATAACTGATGAAAAATGGGATGAAATATCATGGATCTCATGAAATACTAGTTATTCAAGAATGAAAAATTAACCTTACATTTTAGAGAATGAGGTGCAGCAGATAAAAGAAAAAATGTGAGGGTATCATAAAATCATTCAATCATATCCTTTGATGAAAATTATTTATCATTAAGAAAAAAGTCGAAAAATAATATTTTGTTATAATACCTCAATTTTGTTGACCTGATATACTTCAAAATGATCATAGATTTATTAACATGAGACACTAAAAGTTTCATTAATAATTAACTTATTTGTCATATATGACCTCAAAAAGTCCCTAATAATATTTAACCTTTTCCTCCATCTCCATGTTTTCACTTCCCACCTATCTTTAAAAATGTTAAAACCATGTTATGTGATACTTAGGGTAACCATTTTTTTTCAAACTATCCTTTTAATAAATTTTTTTCAGTATATTTATGATGTGGGTATCTATGAATGGAATATTCTATTATTAAACATTTGATAACCTCGTTGAATTTATAGGGTGAAATTAATTTTAAGGGGGGGTGAATGTGACACACAAATATTTTCAGAATTATTTTTTTGAATTAATTTAATTTTTTTGATATTTTACATATCCTGTAGCACTAAAAACTATTTATTTTATATTAAATAACTATGTATAAATTGTGTTATGCACATGTTCCATTTCATCATGTACTATAAAACACACCAATTTTCACTTCCTATACACGAAACATAGAGGCTAGATTACGTTATATGGAAAACTGAAATCCACTGATGGCCTCCGTAACAAGAAATATCCACTGATACCAAACAATAATTCATTATTAAAATCTTAATATTAAATAATATATGAAATAGTCATTAAATAGATGATTATTGGACAAAATAAACTATAGTTTTATTCATTGGTTACCTATTTATTAGAAGAAACTATAGAAACCAAATAAATATAAATTGAGTGATTTTGGAAAAGATTATTTTAATGTGGAAAAGATCATTTATCATAATAAGATAATTTAATTACTAGTACTTAATGATTTTAATTATGTTTATGTGTTATATATTATGAAAACAAATTCAAAAATCATCCAGTTGATATTATATTCACAAGATGAAAACATTCCCATTATTACACATAAAAACAAATATTTTTATAAAAGAAATTTCACCGCATTTTAATCGAAAACATATATTAAAAAATTTCCATATATTTAAATAATAATAATATATAATATATAATATGGTAAAAATAATTTTATGACCAAAAATATTAGTGCATGTAAATAAAATTAAATACATAAAATAATATAAAATTATTCTTAACTAAGGACTACTCCTTAATCGTAGTGGCATAAATAGCCTTCAAAATTGCCCAAAATCCAATTTATGGCCATATACTGATAATATTATTACTTTTATATACATATATTCATTATCATATCAAATTTATATGGTAATAACATGGATGGAATTTTCTTTCTTAAATGATCCAATGTGCCACTCCTCCCCCACTATAAAAGGCCTCATATCCTCCCACTTCCCCACACCCCTAAAGGCACATTAGAACATCCAAAATGTGCCCAAGAAATTCCCCAAAATTCCTACCCTCATCCTAGATTCATTCCCTTCGTAAATAATAAATCATTGTAATCCCTTTGGTGAATACCAAAAAGCGTTAACCGATTATGTTGTAACATTATTCCTTATCTTATTTTATATTATTTCCGTTCTCCACAACCTAAAATATTATTATTAAATAATTTTATAACAAAAACAATATAATAATTATACTATGATATATTTTGGATGTGTTTTACACCTATAATTATACACACTTCCATCTAATGAGTAAGAAACATAATGATTATGTGTGCGATAAATTACTACCTCACGAAACGATGATTTTTTATTTTTCCTTTACCACACCTCATGGTGTAAATTATGCGGGAAAATTTATTTCTATAGGTTATATATTATATTTATTATGTATTTAATTTTACATTATCCTTGTAAAATGTATATCTTTAAACATTACATTAGGTGTAAATACAATAATTTCTATAGTTGATGTGTGTACTACCACCACCTCCTACCAATGTGATTCATTCACAAACTACATATAATATATTAATAGAGTTTTAGTGAAATGGAATAATATATATGAAAACATAATTCAGATTTTTGATATTATATAAATATATAAATATATATAATTTCCATTCTTTATATCAACAAAAAAATAAAACTGAAACAACGTTCATGCATTCATATGACCTACCATATCCAAGACCAGTGTACTCCACATAATACATTAAAATTATATACAATATTATATAAAAACTATAGTGAATATAAATGATATTTATATCATGTTATAAATTTTTTAAATCCGGATATAAGAATATGGCCCAATGGTATTATAGATTAAGACATATGAAAAGAACAAAAAATATGTAACATGAAGTGAAACATTATTATAGAATTGTTAAAAAGTTAGAAATATAAGTATATAATCAAAAATTATGTTATTATATATAATTGTTTTATTTAAAATATTTATTATAATATTAAATTTATTATACATGATTTTGGTATGATTACGAAGAGATTCAAGACATAATGTATGGATATCTAATCTCGATTTTTTATTCTATTAGATATATGATTTATTCACCACCATTTAATTTTTTTATGGCCATTATATTTACCACTGATGAATTAAAGGATTAATTTACATAAATTCATATGTATCTAAATATAAATATTATGATATTTATTTCATGGGGTTTATGTTTCAATGTTTACCAAATCACTAAATTAATTTTGTCGCAACTTTTCATCATTGTGATACATGCCATGTTATTCACCCATATATTTACATGAGGTGTATATAATGGCATTTTTTAGGATATTTAATGGATATAAGTATTTTTATGATCCTTAAATCTTCATTTAATATCATTTTATTACAAGGGGAGTATGAATTAATGTTGCACGTGGTAATTGTTTATTGAAACAATGTCATCGGTCTTTGAGATTATTTATGATTGTGATTCCATTGATGAGATGTTATGATACATATCTGAATAACACACAATATTATTATTCACCAATATTTATTCACTATATCTTCTTTTGTACGTACCAATTTTTCCAATATTCGTTAAATAATATAGTTAATAATGTGTTTTTATGAAACCCCAACATTACACTATCTTTGGCCAGAAATATATGTTCTTTAAAAACCATGTATTCTAAAAGGTTTCCAAAAATATTATATTTCAATCCTATGATATTTAAAAAAAATTACCTATGTTTTACCTTTTAAAAAAATATTTTTTAATACGTAATATTCTTTTCAATTTTCAACTGAGGAACCTTTTTAAACTTTTTTTAGTTTAAAAGAGATGTTCAGTGTGAAAAAATTTATCCATAATCAAGAAAAGTATTCAATTTATGCTTCCATTAAAATATTAAAAATACTTTTTGAATAAAAAGTAATTTTTTCCTAATATTATTTAATTTTGTTGTTTGAAATTATTTTCAAAAAATATATATTCTCACCATTTTCAAACTATTGTATATGTTTTCAACGAATTTTTTTTAAAATAAAGCTTCTATTATATCATTTCAATGTATTTTACAATAAATGGTTTTCAAAAAATTTCTAGGTTTTATTATATATTATCAAATTATATTAAAGGAAAAATGTTTTCAAAATGTATTTATGATTATATTATTACTTTTCAATGAAAAATGTTTCCACAAATGTATTCAAGCATCTACTATATGTTTTCAAGGAAAAATGGGTTTAAAAATGTTCTCAAGATTATTTTATAATTTTTCAAGGAAGAATGTTTAAAAAAAATTAAAGGTAATTATATATTTTTTCAAGAAAATATTTTTCAAAATGTTTTTAATATTTCTTAATAAATATTCATGTTTATTATCAGGAAATTTATATTCCAAAGGTTCAATATTTTAATACAAATGTCCAATTAAGAAACAGTATGTCTAAAAGAAATATTTTCCATTGGTATTTATAAATTATTTCCCATATATGATGACATCTATTGTTGTTACTCTTGACTTTCTAGGGAAACGAATCAATGATTCCATAAATATTATATCACTGAATGGATTATTTCTTAATGGCATGATGCTTATGAAAATCATTTCTCATTCACCAATTCTATTTTTTATGAAACTCGTTTCTCTTTCTAAGGTTATATATTTATGAAAATTTCTTCTCTTTCATGATTTATATACATTTGAATCAAGCTTCATTTCTTTGGATATGTATTTGATGAAATGATTATGACATCAGTAATCTTTTCTACTGGTTAGGATATGATTATAAGTTTGTGATACCCATTACAATTCATGGGTTATGATATGATTCTTAATGATCATATGGAACAAATATGCACGATTTAATTATGAGATAGGTAGGAACTATATCCCCTCTAATTTATTGGGTAAATATTTATATCTCATAAGATAAAATAAGACGGTCTTTGGAGTGGACCCTGACTAATATGATGATCATGGGAGTGAACCACAATTACTAAGATATTATGTGGAGTGAACATACGCTACGAACACAGACATGGGAGGGAACCATGAATTCTAAGATGGTATGGTGTGTGAACCCATAATACCCTGATGGTATTGAAATTGATTACTTGAATAATATGGAAATAATATTATATCATATATGTTTTCCATAATTTCATAAATTATTCCTATTTTTTCTTCCATAGATTATGATATTCATTTATTTATGATTCATGTCTTATGAACAACCAGGGTTTATTCCTTAATTCATGTCTCTGATCTTATGAAATGCAGGGTCTGATATTATAATGATACGATCACATTATCATACCCATATTCTCAGGATTATGCTTACATGTCTCCCTTGGTTACATTTAATAAGCATGTCAGGTCACACCTTTTTAGATTTCCTTCCACAGGTTCTAAAGACATATATTAATTATGATGTGTATTAGAAGGGTTCTATTCATAATGAACCTAGTGGGAGGTAATATATCTCTATTATGTAATAGTTTTTATGTTTCCAAGTTTACTAAGGAACTAAAATAATTTGATATATAATCATTTATTTGACTATTGGTTTATGTATTCAAAAAAATTTATCTAATATTTATGTACATTTAAGAATGGATTTTTATATCAATTTTTTTGACTTAAGTAGTCTCATATTAATAAAATGTATTAATAATGAATTGGAACTTGTCATTAGATCTATCTTGAACTCGATTTCCCAGATAAGTGAGAACATGAAAATCATACCGAAAAGAAAAAAATGGCTTGATAATTAGGTAAATATATATTTAATTTTTCCCATATCTTAAAATAATCATACTCTCCCCCAATGTTGTAATCGATCATATTTTACTAATTTAGGTCATTGTATACCTCCATCCAAAACAAATTCACCGATGAGAACGTACTCATCTCTGTTATGGGAAGTAAAATACTCTGTCCTCCATAATAAATCAATTTTGTCCATGAAGAACATCACAAAAACATACCAAATATTACATTTAATATTAACATATTAAGAATCCTAAATTTCGAAAAAACATCGATGGCTGCCAAAAACTATCGATCATTATATGATGATTTAAGATATACATTTCACTAGGGGAGAGGTAATCTATTAGGATGTTTGACATGGAGAAGAAATATATAAATAAAAGAACATTGAAGTCCTCACACAATTGGACATCAATCCTAATAGCTTTTAAATTTAGAACCTAATATTTGGTGGGTATTCTAAAAAGCCTATAAGGCATTGTATTGACCCACTGATCATTGTGTGTTTGTACAAGTTTTACGAAACCCTATATCACCTCAATATACTCATAATCAAATCATTGACTTTTAGTTCACTAGAAACCCAAAGTATTGTTCTTATGGAATTACTAAATAATATAAACCAACATATTTCCATCCTAATGTAAACATTGGCCTCCCACATTTTTGTATAAAAACACCATTGGAGAATGTGGATGCATCTACTAGACCACAATAAAATCATCAGAGGCACACACATCCCCACCCCCATATATCGATACGTATGGTAAGAAAATTCAATACATCTAGATCATTATTAAAATTTCTATGTGATGGTAGAATATGATGTCATCAAGGATATATTATCCAAATGAAAAAATATAAAGATAAAAAAATCGTTAAGTGCTCAAATCATAATAAAATTTAAACTTGTAATAGGCACAAAAACACACAATTTCCCAATGTGATATATTCTATTGGGATATTGATGACAATATGGAATAACTATGCACTATTCACCGAAGGCCTAAGCCCATACCATTTCAACATGAACATAATCATATATAGAAAATTTCATATGCATAGGATTCATTAATTAGTTTTCATTGATAATGTATTTGGGAAATTAATAAATATATTATTATTGGAATTTAATATATTTTAACATATATCAATTATAGTATATCATGTTTGACACATGTGAACCTATGTGTAGAAAAATATTCATAAACACAAATAATCTCACCAACCAATGTATGGGAAAAATCCATAAACCATAAAAATAGAATTTAATCTGAAGAAAACATTAAATTATCATAGAAAAACCAATAAACCCAACACCTATACACAAAAAACATAGAGGTCAACTATACATGTGTCCTATGAACCCAATAATAGCTTCCCCTCTTGGTTATGACCACCATATATTCCCTATAAAAAATCAAAAATAATTAATAATGAATAATGGGATCTAATACCATTTGGTATTGAAATTTATTATAACATAGAGTAATTTTAGTAGTGCCACATGGCCTCTTGTAATTCTCCATATACACCAGATGTAGATGACAATCAGAATGGGGCTAAGTAATTGATTAATGAAGCAATTTCCTAAATAACAAAACAATATGACATAAATAACATAAAACTAGTCATAAATAAATATATCATATAAGATAAAAATTTAATAGTCCAAATTCTATGACACCACATGATACAAAATATAAAATACAATGAATCAATCATTCATGTAAAAATAATCCCCTCTTATAGTGGAACAACATATGAAAAAATTAATATTATATTCACACCATAAATGAGCCCAAAGTATGTACTAATAACACATGAAATAAATTAAAAGGTCTATATTTCCTATAGCCAGATATGGTGTCCTTTTATTAAAAGGGATCCATTTTAGAAGGTTTTCACACAAATTGGGGTTCCTGTGTATTGTGTGAGTACTAAAACCTTTAGAAAATCAACATCACATCCTATAATTAATGAAATATATAAAATAGGAAAAATATATTGAAATAATTGAATTAATGAACAAGAATACACTTCTTCTACGTCATAGTTCATTATCAATATTTCCACTGACCTTAATCATATCTCCATTGTATCTAGTACAGTCATAGGAGTAATAAGAAACCATAAATACACCAAGTTAGTGACTCATACCATGTCATTCATTTTATGATCTCACATTAAGTCCCATTTAGTATCCCATAGGAATCTATAATCCATCCACTTTCACTCAAGGGAGGTAACATATTATGAATAATAACAAGTTCGTGTCCACATCCTCAATCTCAATTTGAGTAACATAACATGAACCAGTTATTCCCCACTCGTACTAGGGAATACATCCATCACATCCCATAAAAATCTCCTCTAAATAAATATATGTTCCAAATCATGTACCATATTATCTCCTCTCACTCTTGTTAATTCATCCCACAATATATGGGGTCACAATCATCACATTAATAGTGAAATTAATATTTACACCCCTATTTAAACACGTCTCATCCCACCATTCTATCACAAAGGATGAGTTCATAACAAGTATTCAAAATATAAAACAAATCTTGTACATTGGTGACCATTAATTAACCATTTATGGACAGTTTTCCACTAAAACAACATAATATCCCATGAATAATGGTACAAAAAGTTTAGCACACCATTTTCCCCTTACAAAACCCTCTTGGATACCCATAATATTCATGATCATTCTCTTGAAACCCATTCTAGTTAATGGGTTCAAAAATGATACATAATAGCAACCAACATGATCTCCTTGACCACAATCGAGCTAGAATTACTCACTTTAGTATTGATTAACCAAATCAAACATCCCTTACTATTTATCTGGAACATGAAAATGTTTCACAATTTACAATATATTTAACCAAAAATACCCTTTTAAGGAACATTCATATAAATTTAAACCCCCCCCCAAGAAACATTGATATCCAAAAAAACATTATCAGTCAACTCACATGTTCTCATTCATGTTATGCTGTAAAATATCATATATGTTACATAACATTGTACAAACCACATACTTCATTCATGAGGGATCCCACTCATCATGGTATTGCCAAAATTTAGATCCTCATCCAATAAGTTAATAATTTTTTCCATAAACCCCATTTAATTGTTTTTCTAGATGTGACATTGGAAATCAATGATTAATGGAAAAAAATTAGGGAATAAATTCAGTTAGATATATTAGTATACAATCACCCAATCCAATGGAACATCAATCTAGTTAGATAATAT
This sequence comes from Viscum album, assembly GCA_963277665.1. Taxonomy (NCBI): domain Eukaryota; kingdom Viridiplantae; phylum Streptophyta; class Magnoliopsida; order Santalales; family Viscaceae; genus Viscum; species Viscum album. Next base: position 856,386,343 of record OY728152.1, on the reverse strand, counting down.
GAATAAAGATTTTTGTAGCCATATATGGGGGAAAATTTATAATAATCTTAGTGAGGGTCAATAGAGTAGGATATGACGGTTTAATTGGATCTAAGGGGGAAACTCAAAAACTAGACCCTAAAAACATCATATAAGGAAGGTTACTGAGTGACCTTTCACTTAATGTGACCAAAAACCCTTCCAATTTCACACTGTCTTGGGAACGTGCACAACACAATATAATTGAACTCCAAATTTTGGAATGACATAAATCCTAAATCATTCTGAACTTTGATGACATCAAAAAAAACCTCCCAAATCATTACATAATTCACTAAATCATTATATTTTTAAACTAACATACCACTACACTATACATAGAATCACTGTGTTATGTAGTGATCACCCCAATAATAATAAATTTTAAGGATAAAATTGGTTTTATTATATTAAATCCCATATAAATGGCATATGATATCCATGCTATTATTGAATTATTATTCATAAATATTTAACGACTCCAAAAATCCCAACATTTGTCCACCACCAACACTCCAAACATTCCAAATTTATCATGATATGAAAGAATAAATAAAAAATATATAAAATTATCCATGTAATTTGATTGGAAATATATTATTTAGAAAATTATTCAATTATTTGGGTATATTTTTGCAATTAATAAGTATCTTATTCCCAAATGGTTGAGGAAAAAGAAAATTTCAACCATGATTAAATTTTTACTATAAGGATATATAATTTTGTTTTTTCATAAATAATTCCATGGTCAACACTTGTATAATGAGGTAAATTTAACAACTTAACTTATACCTATACAAAAATAATATACATGTCATATTTTTTATTGGAATCAATAGAACTATAAAATTTTGTATACAAATCAGAAGTCCACATAGGTAAAGGGTGTATACAACCTAGTCCGTCATATTGAAGTGATTTAGATTAATTTATTAAAAAATGGAATTTTTCAACAGGTATTTCGTTAAATAAAAATATGATAACAATATCCCAATAATAAACAGGTGTACATTACCAAGGTTTTATGACTTATTAAAAAAATCTAAGTTGATTTATGTTTTTCAAAATTGGGTATGCATTCTTTATATCATCGTTTGTAGGTGATGAGAAAAAATATTCAAAATACATACTTTGTATATGATATTGTCACAATGTGTTCACTGTGATTGCCTTTGGTGAAAACACCAACAAAATATTAATCAGTTTAATAAATATAGATTTTATAGAGTACCTTGATTAATTTTGTGTGGTATTTATAATTTATCATACCCTGTAGTCTATGATAATTAATTAACTAGATGGACATATATGGAATTTAATAATGTTATTGAAGAATTAGAATATGTAATATATGTATTATTTGTGTGATTTTTTATGCAAAATTTCGCATTATAATGGCATTTAATCACAAGGGATGGGATTATTTTGGAGACATGAATAAAAATGAGATTAAATATTAGAATAGAACAATAATATTCATAGTGAAACATTAACATCCATGATTATTTTTGTAATATTGAATATTTTAGAGGACCATATCATGATTTCTTAACCAATTAACAAGGTTAACATGGCTATGAGTGAATGATTTTTGGGAAGATTTTATGAAAGATAACATTAAATATCTTAGGAATAGGATAGATAGGAAACATGTACTCATACTTCCCTCAAGTGGAAATGGTATTATGATAAATAGAAATTTCTCAAAGAATTTCATTGGTTGTGTGCTCATGAAAAATGATATTGTGATGGTTCATGCCTAACAAAAATTGATCATCCTAGAAAAAAATAATATGATGTGTGATATAGAGTTATAATTTGTGTTAATTTTCATGGATTTTGATAGGAATTACCTCCCTCGTGAAATTTTTACCACATACATTAACCACTTGTTTTAAAATATATTTTGTTATAGTAATTAGTGAATATTCACAAATAATGATGAATAAGTTAATCATGGATATTTAATTTTAAATAAATTAACATATATAAAAGTGGATTAATTTAATTGATTTTATATGTCGAATAGGACCTACTACCCTGTCCCCAATGGGGATTGAGAAAGGCTATTTCATTATAAATATATAATGGATAGATATGGAAATAATAATTGCATGGAAAATATTATACCTCTTCCAAATAATATCCCTGAGTTTATCAAGGTCATATTTAATATTGTGAAAAGGGATAATCTAGATTGTTAAACAAACATGAGAGTTACAGATTAAGGGGTGATTTTATATTTAAAGATAAAAAAACTAATTCAATTTCATTAGAATGAAAATTTTTTGTACTAGAAACACTAAAGATAAAGAAAATTATATTAGATGATTCATATATCTTATCATTATCCATCCATTGAGGATTTTCCACAATTTACATTATACATTATAATGATCTTAATACAAGATAGAATAATTAAAGAGATAGTTATGTCCACCTCAATGGAGATGGTATGGTATAATTTTAAATAATCATAATAATGTCATAGGGGAGGATGTTACCATTCACTATACCAATATTGAATTTGTATGATGTCGTTGTTGAATTTTTCAATGTCATTCCAAATACATTTAATTAATTAATTTAATATTATATTTCAAGGATTTAATTATTATCACTTCTTAATTTATATCATTTCCAAAATATGACATTCTTGAACAAGTTATTATAAAATTTTCCACAGAAGATAATATAATACATCTTTAACCACATTAAATTATATTTGATCTAGAAATAAGGTTCACCACTATATTATAGATTCTAAAATATATCTTAATAAATTTTTCATACATTATAATTCTTTATCTCTGATATATTTATATTTATGTCTTTAATAACAATATAAACCCAGGAGGTTATGTTGAGAGATTCCAAAAGTGATATCAAAGAAGGATGAGACCAATATATTTTTCATCGGTTGAGTTATCTTTAAACTACTATATCATTTATCATATTTTATGTGGGAAGATATGAATCTAAATATTAAATGTGATAAAAAATCTATTGTGTTGCGATAAATTTTGGGGAACACTATTGAGACCTAAACATTTTCTTGATATGATAGAGGATGTGAAATATTCATAGAAACACATTAACATTGTAAAAAAGATTATATAATACTAATGATGATTGTAAATTATGTGGCATTGTGTATTATGTTAGGGTAAATATTTTAAATCCATCAATCCCCTTTAAGAGAAAATTTGTGTTTATATAAAAGGGAAATATCATCTCGATTTACATTGGCTTAGTAGAGATAATAGAGAGTGTAAATATTTAGCATAATTTTTTTATACCACCAAACATGTTTTATGTACTTAATATGTTCTATAAATATTCCATAAGGATGTATAAATTTGATTCATATCATATATTACGCTACAAATTTATACAATTGGAGAACTAACTATCTTTTGGGAAGATACTTGTTAAGGTCATGGTTCGTAGTGTGAATGTATTGTATAAAAATACATATCACCATGTATATTTAATATGGTGAAAATTTTAATTTTGAAGTGGGGACTAATGAACATGAAGAATAATGGATTTAGATATTCTCTTATGGATTTTTGAATCAAAATATGAGTAAAAAATTTTAGGAAAAAATGATGTGTTGATGTAACAATCTAAATCATAAAAAGGTCTCAAAAACAAATGTTATGTATATTTATAAACCTCCAATGTGAAAAATTATAATAAATTTTAATTTTTACACATAAAAAATAATGATGATTTTCATAAGGGTAACATTTCTTATTAAGGGTGCATAAATGTCGGGGGATTTTCTATTGTTTCATAAATTTAACCAAACATTTTTAAAAGGATACATAAGTGTAACTGAGGTGCTACATAAGGGTTTGATAGATTTTTTAGACATTGTGTAAGGGTAATCTATGTTAAGATAAGGGTAAGATGGGATGACTCTAAGAATAATTTCCAAATCTAAAGGCATCATAAGAGATTAACTGAATATTAGTAAGGGTATTCAAAATTCATTCACTATGTTGGGGTAAAAATCTATCACCCTTGTGATGGCTAAGAAATTTGAAAGGGTAAAACCATGTTACCCTTATACACCACCCTCTTTAGAAAATGTATTTAAAACCATTTTTTATGTTTACTCATTCCCATCCAATTAAATTAAATCATTTTTTTATTTGGAATTCCAAAATTAATGAGAATTAATTATTTTACATGTTTTTATTCACAAATAAATTTTATGGAAAAAATTAAACATGACAAATTTAAGATCTATTTTAATGAAAAAATAAAATTTGAATTTAACTTTTGCTTCTTAGATTTATGGAGCAGTATGGTTTTTTAGTCACTGATAAAATCTTATCCCATAAATCCAGAAAATTTTAATATCATTTTTAGTCTGACCAATCTAAAGATCCATTACATAGGATCTACAATGTCCCCATCATATTATTTGAAGCCTTTATCTAGTTTCCTAACATGGATGTGTTCTCTATCCCACATCCAATGTTCATTCAATGTTTTAAGGGAAAAATGTATAGGTATCATTTCCTAATAACCTATAATTTTACGCTATAATAATTATTCTAGAAAGATGATAAGTATTACATAAAAAAATAATTACTCATAATAATCAATCAGTAGTAATAAAAAAATACAAAAAATATTTTGTTGAATTATTCTAGAAAAATAGAATATTATTTTATATTTCAATATAAATATTAATTAAAAAATACATATCTATAAGATATTTTGGTGTAATTTTATAATTTGGAAATAATATAATAGAGAGATACTATTACAACATGAATTATATTATTTTTTGGATATAAAATATCTAGGAAAATTCCAATGAATCCTCAGTGAGCATTTAAAACATACTAATATGTGGAAGAGATATGGGAGATTATTACTTGGTGGTCATTATATATCATTTTCAACAACCCTATGGTGGAAATCTCCTTACGATTTAGCGGATCATGTTTTTAATTTTTCCATGATATAACTAGTTTATTGTCATTCATGATATTCATGATTGATTATGAATGCATGTGGGAGTATTTATATCTAGTGAAAACCCTATATGACACTTGTTTTGGAGAGTACATTTATATATTCTTTATTAATGTTTTATGTAAATCACATGTATTTTATATATATACTTTTACATGTATTGATATTTTTTCATTCATATATGTTATACCTTGTTATGAATGCCTTTGGAGCTCTTCTTCGTTGTTCCCAAAGCAAGTCAACCATCTGAACATGGTTTCCTTCTATCAGTGGTGTGTGCATGATTTATGATGATAATTATGAAGGTCTTAATAATAGGGTTAGGATATGATAATGCCTCATGAAGTCAGTGTGATATACTCAATGTCTAGAGGATTCCAATTACAATCATACTTTATGCCTAGTGGATGATTATTATTATGATCAATCAGTTCTTAGTGTATTAAATGAATAATAATTAGTTGTTTCTTTTTTTATGTCAAGTAGTACATAAAAATAATGTCGATCAACATGGTTTTTAGATTCGTACATATTTATTGATTACTCTTAAAATCATTTGATTATATATAGCATGGATCCAATGTAAGTACTACCGGGATTGTGGTGTCTTAGTAGAAAAACAAGTTCCTAGATTGTTATTATTATATTTCTTTGAAATCTATTGTTTCTTATATAAATACTCTTATTTTTATGAGAAGATTATTTAATGATCCATTAGTGTGTTCTATTGGCATTCATTGCTGACAAACTACATGGGCACCCAAATACATAATCATGATTCATAAATTTGGATCCATGAAATTTATATGGGAACATGGAAGATGGTCGATATGAGTATCAGTAACATGGGATTATAATCAGAATATACTTTAGGGGAGTATTGTAATTTAATTTATTATTAAAGGTTGAAAATTTTCTATTTTTTACATTTCTACACTGCAATACCATTATGTTTATTTTATGACTGGTATTCCATCTACTTTGATTCAACATGCTAACTATAATTGATTATTACAATTTATATAATTTATTATTAATTATATTTGATGTTATTAAAGGTATCTTATATCTATTGATGTACATATATCTTTTTTCTTAGTCATCAAAATCTTATATTTGGGGAGATGAACATGATGTCATACAAAACTCATGTACAAACTGGGTTGTTCTGGATGGTGCAATACCAAATTGAGTCAGGGAATAATTTTGGACTTACCAGATACATTGAAGTATGGAGATAGTTGTGTGGGAATTTGGTATGTGAGATTAAATGTTTTAGGATATCACATTTGTAACAGATCATCAAGTTAGCATGGAAGGGGTATTTGTTTCTATTTTAATTATATTACATGTGTTTTCATGCATTTAACATTTACTGTTATCCAAGTAGTACCTATTTATTAATAACTTTATATGGTATCTGGAATTGGATCATGTCTCATGAAGCTTAAAAACAATGTGTATTTTTAAAATGGAGATTCATATGCATTTCTAACTGGGAAATCTGTGATCTACACTGGGATTGGTAGGGGCCCCCATTGAGAGTTGAGTGGAACTCATTCACACATTTTTCAATTTTTATATTCCTTAATAATGGAACAAAACTCTATAGGTGAGGAGACTTCAATCCTATGGTTTTTTTAATATATTTATGGAATTTATTATTCATCTTCCTCTACTTTTTGCATCATCCATTCTGGTTTAAAACCATTGGAGTGATATTAGTGGTTTTTTTATCATAATATCAGTATTGGTATATCAAAATAAATTGTGTCCAAAATTCATTATGGAAGACTTTCCCCATTCACATTTCTACAGAAATTCATTCTCCCTCATTGTGGGGATTATCATTTTTCCATTGGTGTGACTCACATTCATGTTTCCCCTCTAATATTGTGGTCATGGAATTTTTATTGGTCTCACGTTTCTCATGGGTGGTCAATACTGATGATCTTTAGATCTACACAAAATATAGAATTGTATGTTTCACAAACTAGTGGTGGTAGTTTTATGTGAGAATAATTAAAATGAATGGAGAAGGAATGGGACAAGATGGGTTCATGGGAATTTTTTTTTCTTATTTTGGTGTTATTCAAGGATATTTAAGGATCAAGGTTTGTATGGATGATTTCAATGATAATCTTCTACTAAATTTCATTGTCTCAATTTTTAGGAATTCTTGGTGAAGGATGTGGAATCCATGAAGGGAATATATTGTTCCTTTCGCAATAGATGAAGATTGGCCTATTTTTCTTCTAGTCAATGGTTTGTTTTTATATCATTGTTTCAGGTTGGAGGATACACTATTTTTTGGAATTCTTGGTTTTTGATTTGTTAATTTCATTTATAGAATTGATTCTTCTCTTGGTGAATTTTTTTGTTACCTCAGTGCTTTGAATATTCACTTGGGTTTTTTACCATTTTTAAAGTTTTTATGTGATGATGTTAAACATCATCTATCTATCATCTTTCCTATTGGATAGATGGTTATTATTCCATTTTAAAATCCATAGTGTTTTCAGTTTAGTTTTTTATTTCATTATGTATAATTTTGTTGAGTACATTTCAACTCTCTCTTAGAGGATTCATTAAATAGTGATAGGTTCATTAGTTGCTAACAACAAGTCCTCCTCATAATTTCACTATGTTTTGGAGAGTTTATCTTCTATTTTTTTTGAGTTTCATGCCACAACATCTTAGAAGTGGGAAACACACCATCATCGAAAGATTTTTATGTTCCAGTGTCTGGTTTAGGGGTTTATGAGTCTTTTTCCAATGCTTATTTGGAAGTTATATTTTGTGTGATCCTTTATGACCTTTATAACACCATAAATTCATGATTCATTATGTTATATGTGCCTTTCTTTCATTTATGGTTTAATTTTCTTCCAAATTAGAAAATGGGGGTTTCATATTTTCTATTCAATTAATAGGGTTTGAACCTAAACCTACTAAAAAATTAATCTTGTTTAGGAACATAGGTTCACATTCACTATATATAATTTTTTTGGTGTATATTATTTGTTCAATTTAGTTCCATAGGATGTGATATTTGTTTGAGATAATTTCCCATTTTTTGATATATTTGTATCTATATACTTATTTTATAAATCATTATTGTAATTTATATGTAGATCATGGGATGTTGTGGTGTTAAAATATATAAAAATGTGAATAAAATATATATATAATTATACCATGGATGTATCTAGTAGTAATATACCTTGTATTATGCGTAGACTATTAGGAGAACAATTGTGTGATCTCGTAGATTGATTAGGATATATGATATAGTATTTTTTTATGTTTTCAATTCAAATGATAGAATCTTTTCCCTCAATTTAGTCTTATAAGACTACAATTGAATTTATTATTCAATTTACATAAAATAGATCATATATTTACTCTACCATCATATGTGTTCAGTGTATGTAGCTGATCTTGATTCCACACTTACTATGTTGTTTAGGTAGTGGGGAGCCTTCATCTATAACACCTTCACATAGTGTCTATATAGTCATTGGAGTTCTAAAATATTGTCAAATATGATTTGAATTTAAACTCCATAATTATTCAAACTTCTAGTTTACTAAAGGACATTAGGATTTTATGGAATGGGGTAAAATATTTGTTCGAATATTTGACCCAGTAGAGAATCAAAATGATCAATGTGATATTCTAGATGCTTTCATACTAATGGGGATACACATTCCTTCCAATCACCCAATTTTTTTATTATTATTATTTATGAATCATCTTATACTATGAGATACATTCCCTTTATACACCATTGTGAATGAATTTGGAATTCCATTAGTTCTTCCTAGAGTATCTTATAGTCCTTACTGATTATAGATATATATGGGACTTCATGATTTTAAAATGATGAGATTTAATGTGATTAGTAATAGTGTATTTTAAAGATATCATTTTAGAATGAATTAATTTATTTTGGAATCATAACTTCATTACATCATTAAAGGGAGAGAGGATTTTACGGTGTGTAAAATGGGAACTGGGATCTAGAAGATTTGGTCATGACATGATTAAAATTACCATAATTATGTAGTAAATAAAAGTCTAGTCTCTTTTATTAGGATTAGTTGTAGCCCCTCCCCCAACATTAACACAAACCTTAAATCACTATCAATAAATTTCCCCATACTATTTGTGCAATGATATGAAGCTCATTTTAGGTACGCAGTCCATTTTACAACCCCCTTTTCGAATATGAAAAAAATGATATAAAGGATAGGAACATAAGGCTTGAGGTCATGGAATAGAAAGTATTTATCAGGCCAAATACTACATCATGGGAATCTCCTATCTCATTATATTATAATTAAAATGGATGTCTACGAATCTACATCAATTAATGGAAGATAAACTAGATCAAAGAGAACAACATATTTCATTTCCTTTGGATTGAAAATCGTTTCAATCAATTATACTATGATCAATGGTTCTCTATGTCTTATCCTCAATTAGGTTTCCACTAGCTATGATTTGGAGAGGATGACATCTCGAAAATGATTTTTCATAGTATGTATGGAATTTGATAGTTTTTATGATGTTTTTTTATTTTAAAAATCATTCCAGAAGTGTTCTTGGGTGTCAGGAAGAAGAACATCCACAATTAACTAGACTCATTCATTGTTGTTTTCATTGATAACATCCTAATATACTCACTGACAATAGAGTAGCATACCAGAAGTATTGATAAATTATCATGTATGATTTGAGCATATCAACAATACACCATGATGTCAAATTGAAGAATCAGGATTCAGAGGGTGATTCTATTGGTTAATTTGGAATTGGGATATGTATATCCATGTACATAGTGAAAATTAAGGTAATGATGTTATTGAAATGTCCCATGGATTGTTTTGAAATGGGAATATTTTTAGGTTTAGTAGGATACTAGAAAGGTTTTATTAAATAATCATACATCAGTTTCCACTTATGACTATTTTGATAGTGAAGGGAGTAATGTTACAGTGGTCAATCCAATGAGAAGAGGAGATTCATGATCTGAAAAGGAGATTTACTAAATTTCTTAAGCTAGTACTTCTCTTGCCTTGGATTAGATAAAATGTTTACTATGATGAATCAATCATGGTTTTCAGAGTAGTACTAATTTAGAGGGACAAGGTGAAAACTTATGGGTTTCATCTGCTATTACCCAATGTGTAGAACAGGCCTACAAATGAGCTTCAGTTTAGATTCATGGATTGGTTTGTGAGGTGTTGATGACAATGTGCCCTCGGTGATAGATTTCTCCACATTTCCTACAAGAGCCTCCATTATATATTCTTATAGTGAGTTTAGCAACAATGTTATAGGAATTGGGTATAGTATATCGATAGCACTGTCATAAATATATCCAAATCACCATGAAAAGGTATCATTAATGAATGTTGTCTTTGAATAAAATTCATGATTAGAAGGATATTGGTGAGAGGGCTTCTATAGAGCACTAGTGACTGATGATCTGATTGGACAATTGGGTGATATATGCTTTAAATAACTTGGTATAGAAGAATTTTTCCCAATTAATGATCCATTTTTTATATATGTATTGGGTAAAGGCTGGTTGGGAATCTAACCTTGATTGTATTGTGATGCAAGAGTGGCTAGAAAGAGGGTGGTTGATACCTGGGTGGGAAAAAAATGTCAGTGATATAGTGTATGTTAATGGGAGTGCTATATTACCTACATTCAGTAGGATAGAACTGAAGTGATAATTCCATATATATACATGATTAAATAATCTTGGTGTGACAATGATGAAACATCTATTTAGGAATAAATTCTAGTATCCAGGGATAAAGAGGAACTTCTTGGTGTTTTTTTCAATTCCATACCATATAGAATGTAAAGGATGTGCACTCGCGTCATCAAGGATCATAATAAGAACATCCTTTAACCTAGTGGAAGTGGGATGAAATCATGATGAACATCCAACACTATGAATATTAATGACAATGTATAGGGGATTATCATTTAATAGAAGAAGGGTTCTCACATCATTATGATTCAAGAGAATCACTCAGTAGACATATTGGTAATGATGTATGTCTGTGATATAGTACCCTTAAAAAAAATTTCCTCGATCATTTATTCTTATAAGGATTCTCATTTGACATCACATGTTTTTTAGTTCATCATGAAATGCATAGAGACACATTTGATATTTATCCTACTGTATCAGTCCCTTGATAGATAGATGATACAAGTGAATTATTCAAATGTTAATGGAAAATAAATGTTATTATGTTATAGACCTCAGTATAACATGGCCTGAGGACCAATAATTTGTATATTTCTCTTACAATAGTAGCTATCATGATCCTCTTCAGGTGGAATATTGGTAGGTTGTCTATGGATGGTAATAGTTCCCACCATTTGGTAGGCATGTTGTAGGGGAGATAGTATTTATATGGAATATTATGTTGATGGATACCCAAGGGATGATTTAGTTAATCAAGTATTGGGAGGTTTTTTTTTCACGGAATGAAGTGATCATACAATGATTAGAGGAGGGAAATTTTTTATTTTTCAATTGTAATCCTTTTTTACATGAGTCACCTTGTTTGGGGAATCATCAATTTCTGAAGAAATATAAATTGGTACTTTGGTTTATTATACCCATGATGATCACTAAATTGGTATTTATATTTCAATGACATATATACCTTCCAACACATTATCATTAAATGAATGATGTGTTCTATCAATCTCTACATTTGGAGGTATACATAATATCATTTAAATGTGATATATTGCATGTAAATTGAGATAAATGTAGATGTATTTTAAAAGAAGCGTCCACTGTAGATCATTGATAATAGTGAGAATGTAATTTGAAGAAATTTTGTACAAATTTTACATATCCTATGGTATAATACAAATATCAATGTGGAGACATGTTAATTGGAGTTTCATGTTCGATATCAGTGGCCTAATTTGTTTTGGGAAGGAATTATAAATAAATTTCTTGAGGAAAAGAAATCACTAGAGTGGGAAGATTATAATATTATAAATTTCCAATTATTCTTAAAACCCTACATTATAAATAATGTATAATCCTATCATTTGAAAAATTAACATTTTAAATTTAATTATTACCATTACACCGGACATATGCCTTTTATAAGGGTAACTCGTGTTTTACAAAGAATGTCTAAAGGTAAGGGGTCTTTATTTAGTTGAGTAAATGTAAACATGTTTTTATAATGGTTATTTATGGTTAACCAAAGAACAATATAAGGGTATGTTGGGTTTTCTGAACACTTTTTAAGTATAATCATTGTTCACGTAAAGGTATGCTTGACTGTTCTAAGGGTAGTTTCATGTTCCCAATGTTCTGTAAGTATAGAAATAGAGAAGGATAAGGGTTGACTAAATTCATCCACCATATATAGTTAAAAATAATTACCCTCACGTGATGGATTCATGTCATGTAATGGGAAAACCATGATTCACTTATTTAGTTAACTTTTGGATTGAATTAATTAAACCCTTATTTTTCTTTTCATCATTCAACATACACCCCAATAATTTATTTTGAGTATTTTAGATGAAAAAAAGTATATAGAGTTAATTTAATGAATATTTTTTTCTTGTATATCATATATATGGAAGAATTATAACACTATATATTCATGATATGTTTTAAAGACAAATAAAATGGTGGGTTCAAATTTTGGATCATTATTCTATTGAATAGTAAGTGGATTTCCATAATAGAAATATCTAATACCAAGATACCATCATATTTTTAGGCCATCTTGAGTATGATGAGACCAATTATCTTTTACAAAGGATATACAAATTCAACATTATATAATTCTAATCATACTGCAGTTTTTAGCTCTGAATGAATTCTCTCCCCACTATAACATTTGGTGCATCAATTTTAAGGAATAATTTTTATTTATCCATTCATATGTAGTTTGAGAATTATGACCTCATAATATTTTTACTAAAACAAAAAAGGATTATAAAAAGTAAAATAATATAAAATTAAAATTGATTAAAAAATCAAATACTATATCATTATCTTAAATTATTAATGAGATGGAATATTATGATATATATTTTTATAATTATTATTTTAAGAAGAAATTTCTCAAACATATTTTTTATTAATTCAAATATTTGGAAAATATATAGGACAGAGAGAATAGTATCACATGTGGTATTTTACACCTTTATATAAAGGAAATAGTTTAAACTAGTCAAAGGTATCCATGTAATCTTATTGGAACCAACAAATACGAGGACATGGTTTAGGTGGCGATTCATCGACGTGCCATGTACTTCATATGTTTTTACACGTTTTCCGTAATATAACTCTATTTTGGCATACATTATAGTCATTATTAATTATTACCACTTATAGGTGTGTGATTGTATGTGTGTCAATTTCGGGGACATTATATATTACTTGTTTTTAGATTTTTTTTATATTTCTATTCGAGTTTGATTTTGATCAGATGTATTTAATATTTCAACATGTATTCATGATGATATGTTACACTTTCATTTTTTAAACCCAATTATGATTTTCTTTAGATAAATTGTTCATAGTGCCCAATTTATTTGGATTGTCCTGGAATGTTTACCCTTTTGTGGGGGAGTTCACATGATTTTCAATGAGAGTGATGACATAACAAAGAAAGAAAACATTGGTATTATGATAAAACATGTATGTCATGTGATACAGTCAATACTAGATGGAATCTAATGTTTATTTTTTTAGATACTTGTTGGATATTGATTTTCATGATTACTCGATGCATAAAAGATGTCGAGAGCATAAATAACATGATTCTAGGTGGATGTCGAATAGTAAGTACACATGATGTCGAGTATCATTATTTTAAGACTATTCGATAGATCTTGTTTAATATCAATATTTTGATATTCCTTCTAGTATAGAACCAATTTTTTTTACATTTGGGGATCATGATGGTTTCAATAAAACACGGGTGCTCTGTTATGGATTTTTGTATTTCTTACACATTTATTGTTTGTTTATAGAAAAAAAATTTTCATGTTGGAACATATTTTAAGTACACATTAGTGGTGTCCTGCTATATTTTATTACTCACACCATGCATGGAAATCTTGTTTCATGTGTAGTATTCAAATTTTGGGGTTGTTCAAGGGATAGGGGAAATGGAAGAACATGAGAGAAAGAGTGTGAAATGTGAGTGATATTGGGATATACATGAGAGGATTATCATAGTTTTATATATTGTTTATTGTTTTAAATTTGCTGTAGTTTCTATTTCTACATTGGAAGGACGATTTCTATTTTTTATGATTTGTATTCTATCTATAAAAGTTCTACATTTTTTAAAAGTTTGTTTATTATCAGTATTAAATATTTTTTATATAATATGATAGTGTGGGTATAGTCTCCCCATTAATGGACATAGACCATTTATGCTTGTTTTAATCATCTTTAATATTTTCAGGCATGCATGAGGTCATATAGAACTTTGATTTGCACTCAATGATTTGTGTCACGGTGTTACAGATGATGACTATGTTGACCAATACTAATATAAATGATATTTTACTTTTAAACATTTATATATGTAATTCATAGTTATAAGATATATAATAATACAGAGACACCATTAAATAAATATAGAAACATTGTTATTTCATCAAAAAAAATATTACATATAAATAATAAATATACTATATAAAATTTTAAATTTTAAAATGGAATAATTGATAAAAATAATTCACCTAAACTAAATTTTAAATTATGGGGCATCATGCTCGCCTATAAAAACAATAGTCTTGAATAATAAGATGAAAAGAAAAAAAAATCTTCACAAATATTATTGTAATTTTTTATAAGATATATAAATCATTAACAGGCACATGTGTGAATAGTGAATGAATGAAATAAGAGATATTTATAGGATATATAAATTAAATTTAACTCTTAGAATAGTATATATAATCACTGGAATGAAATATTACCTTTAAAATAGTTAAATAACATTTAAATAATATTTAACATTATTAAAATATTTAAATATAAATATTTAAATAATATAAATAAATAATAAAATTATAAAACATATAGAGATTATATATTTACATTTACTAATATGTATTTCAATATATTTTAAAATAATTTTTTTAATGATAACATTTAAATATTAAAATAAAATATGATTGGAAATTACATTGGTAATATTTATTTTATTTTTGGAATAATAACATTTAAATTTTCTAATGGTAGCATATTTTATTTTACAATGAAATATTAATTTAAAAATATACTCTTTGAAATACCACATGTTTGATGAAATAAAATTGATGAGATAATTACCTAATAAATTCTAAAAAAGACGATAATCCAATTTTATGTTTAATAAAAAAATTATTTAAATCAATCAAATTAGTTTCCAGCAATAAAATAAAATTTTTAACGTCTTCATATATAATGTATTCCTTTAAAAACTATTTTTTATTTTCTATTATTATATTTTTTATAAATAATCAAGTTCAGTTATTCAAGGGTCTTACCATACTAAAAATATTAATTGTTAATATAATACTCTTAATATTTGGAAATATTACTATAATAATATGTTTGGGACCGATAATATTGTTTTAATATATTTTTAGTATAAAATACAACTCATATTCAAGTATAAAGAATCCTATTAACAACCATAGAAAATGAAATCACATCATAAGAAATTTACATGTTTTAGAACTCTTAGGATTAAAATTTATATATTTTCAATATCCAAATTCAATACTTCATGTTTTTAAAGTGAATATAGAATAATAATATCTAAATAAAATGTTACTATTCATGCATTTTTCATTTCAATCTTCATCCTGCAATTATATTATTCTGATTCCCTCTTCTAAAAAACCCCTTCATAAATTTATTAATGATTTAACAAACATGGAATAAATTTTTTACTCTACTTGAGATCTATTATAAACTATTTATAATATTTAAATGACCTCTTTCCCAGTTCATACAAAAATAAATTTTTGTTTACCCACTATTGAGTATATTTTAAATTCATTAAATATCAAAGTCTAAATATAGTGATGGCCTAATTTATATATGTTTTCATAATGGGAATTTATGATACATTATAAATATAATAAAATAATTATAACATTAATATAGATCCTCTTAAAAGAATATCCCAAACAACACAAATGTTTTTTGCACACCACACCACATGAGA
Organism: Viscum album; assembly: GCA_963277665.1. Taxonomy (NCBI): domain Eukaryota; kingdom Viridiplantae; phylum Streptophyta; class Magnoliopsida; order Santalales; family Viscaceae; genus Viscum; species Viscum album. Next base: position 856,370,084 of record OY728152.1, on the reverse strand, counting down.
GCCTACCTAAATTATAATGGTTACGAATTAATATCATGGTTCTAGGAGGTGATAATGGGGAGTCTAAACTATCAAATACAAATAAAAACAAAAAAAGTAAAATTATATAAATAAATATCCTTCCATTAAATCATGAATTCTTCAATAAAAATATCACATGATAAAAAATGACTATCAACAACACCATTAGATCCATAAAATGTGTATTTGATCGCCTCATGTATGGTAATTTATATATGTGTGTGTGAAAAATTAAATCAATGAATTACAAAATTATGGAAAAAATCAAATAATCTATAAATAATTATTAAATCATCATCCATGAATCCACATCACTTTTAACCTTATTTTCACAGGTTGTAGGGCCTTTTCCCTTTCTTTCAGCTCAAATCATAAAATATTCATGGGACCTAGAGGGACCATATAAGGAGTAAAAATAAACTCAATAGGTAATAACAAATGGTGTACAAAGATAATATCATTATATTTTTTAGGGAAAAAAATTTGAAATTGATGATATTTAACACAATAAATGCAACCCACTATACTCCATGCTCTATTATCCATGGGTCATCACATGAAGGACATCACCCATTTCATAACTAAGATGATACACCAATTTTGATTGTACAACTTGAGAGATAATGAAATATCACCCAAAATATCGTTTAAAATATATAAAATATATCCAAACCCATGGCCTCTATTTGAATGTGACATCACATAACCACATTAATTATCGATTCTCTATAATTCTCAACCAAAAAAACCCTAATAATTCAACACATGGTGGGAATTCCACTCCCCAATAAAGTTATCGATCACCCATTAATAAAAATAGCCAACTAAAATTTACCGACTATCTATTTAAATGTTAAAAACAATCATTGTAATCCTTTCATCCATACAGGATAACGATATAAATCCAGTGATCAACACCAAATCAAAAACCCTTTTCTATATGCACATAAACCCAATGTCAATGGCCCCATGATGAGAATTACAACCAATAAATTATTTCCATAACTGACTAATCCACTAATACATCACCATTATTGAATGATATGTCTATATCACACATTCAATTGAAGTAGATTACCCCATAGGCACAATGATAACAACCCAAGTGTTTCAAAATATCTATATCAGCATTATTCCGAAATGAACTATGTTCATAAAGTATTGTAAAATAATGGAATAAATATATGTGGAAACAAAAAATAATAATTAACAATCTATAAAATTGTATCCCCAAAATATTATTCCACCATTATTTTTTAATGATTTTCATTGGATCATTAGAGGCTATGGAAAATTTTAGATTCATTTTAGATGTTAGCTTGAGTGAAGTCATATATTTTTTATTTAATTTGTATAAGTAAAAATATATTTTAATTTTTTCATAATCCATTAATTATAATACTAAAAAAATCCTTGGTAGGTTAAATGAATATATATAATTCACATTATTTTTATAAAAATGATATAAAAAATTTCTAAAACGTGATATAAAAGTGTATCTCGAGAGCCGAATCAATGGATGTTTAGAATAATGTTAAATGTTTGAGCCATATGTCATAGTTGATTGCAACTCACCACTAGTAACTACAAAAAAGGATTATTTTTTGAATCCTGGATGTCCCAATAGTTGATTTTTGGGTGGTGAATTAGGTAAATTATGACACATGAAGTAATACCAGATGAGGATGAGGAAGGACAATGTGGTAATGTTGATGCAGATATAGTCGTACACCCATTTTATGGTTGTTGTTTTGTAGCTCCTTTGATCAATGTAATAGGATTTTATGACCACTGGGAATTTGGCCTACTATTTGTAATTAAATGACTAGTTTTATGAATTATCCCATAGGGTTATGAACAATCCTTCCTATGGTAGTGTGTGTTTCATTGTATTGTACCACCAATGATCTACCTACTAATGGTATTAAATACATTATTTAGAAATCAATAACAATGTAAATCTTCATGTTCATTTACATAGATTATTATAAAATGGTATAATGATTTATGAATTATTTGATAAGACATGTTTTTAAAAAACTAAACAATGTATCTAAATACAATGTATGAAACATGATCTAATAAAACAAAATTTTAACCACTCTAAAATATTTTAACATTAACATAATATGTTTATATTAAATAATTAAATGAAAAAACAAATAAAATAATAAAACAACATAAGATAATATTTTACATATATTCAATGTTTTCAAGGGTTATTATTCAAGTCATGCCCTAGTCACGAAAACTATCTTCAGTAATCCAAAAACCACTTGAGTTTTTTTGTACAGTTTTGGAAATCATGAAATGTGATAGTAAAACCATTTTTTATCCTCTATTTTACTCTGACACTTCTTATATAATTGATTCAATTAATATGAATTCATATACATTATCATAGTAGCTAAAATCTCACAATATATCATAATTATTGAATAATAACATCAAATTAAATTAAAAAATATTTACCTCCCACATTAAATAAAATATCAACATCAGAATTTGTATTATATATACTCTATTAAATCTAAATCGTGATTATAAATAGTTATAATTCCGTGAAAATATTTCCAAAAAAAGAAAAATGATAAGGAATCCTTATAACATCAATTAGTAATAAATAAACTTAGAAAAGTAATAATAAGTAAAGAATATAAAAATAAAAAATATAATCACCAATATATATAATTAAATTATATAACAAGTAATACCATTTAAATGAGAAAAATATCAATTAAAACATAAAATGTATCATAGAATAATTAATGTCACATGATATGTTTCATGTGTTAAAACCACATAATCTAATGAGATAAAACAAGATGTTCTTAGGATTAAAAATATACCCTCATTTAATCAATTATTGACTAAATAAACATGGAATTACTCAAAAAAATATAGACTAGGTGGAAATCACTCCAATGAGGTCATAAAATATACTATGTATAGATATCTATTGTGTAATATCTACATGTATAGAACTCGCCTATCAATTTACCAAATAATAACCACAGGAATCAAATGATGTTTTTGAATATACAGTAGGAAATAATAGTTTTATCAATTTATTATATACATTTATTAATAAATAATCCACAACAAAATAGTCAACTCCCTTAAAATTAATATCACCAATCAATTGTAATAATTTATGATATTCATTCCACATAAAATAAGTTTTGTAACAAAAACAAACAGAGGGTTAACAATTTCATTGGTGAAATTTAATTAAATAATATTATTTATTAATTTATTAAATAATCATGTATTTTTATAAAATAAATCCCAATATCAATTTCATAACTAATTGAACAAATATGAATAACATATTTAATAAATATTATATCAAAATAATATGAAACCAAATAAATTAATAAATTGATTCCATAACCTCAAAATTGAAAAAAAATAACTAATATAGTTCAATATGAAAAAATTCCTTTAATTAAATTAATCAAAAACAAAACTAATAAATAAATAAATTAAATGAATTAATATAGACTAAAAATATATGTAAATAATATTTTTTTGGAAAATAAAATCATTTAAATTTTATCATTTAATTGGTGTTCAAAAAATATAATTGGCATGAAAATAAACTTCAATTAAGATATTACGTATTTTATGTTATAATAATGGAGAAGGAATGCATTAAAAACCCTTGATAATCGATAATATATTATATAAGTTATATTTATATAGATAAAAAATTATATTAGATATATAAACACTCAATTTTCCATCCAATAAATGTAATGGTGTTGAAATATCTTCCCAATTCAAGAGAAATTGATTTAACTACAAAATATAATGAATTTTTAGATTTATATAGGTGTTGTACATTACCAATAATTTTTGAAAACTAATATTCTATTATATATAAACATTATATATCCAACAATTACATATTGAAAAAGCAGTAAGGATGAAAAAATAAAGTGAAGGGAAGTGAAGAAGAAAAAATGACAAAATAAAAGTAAATTACATTTGGTAGTAAGATGAATTTTTTTAATAAGTCTATGTAATTGATGATGAAAATTTAAAGATGGTTGGATGTAATATATAGGTATCTATATAAGGATCCTAAATTTAATGATGTGAATAAATTGGGATCTCATTAAATGGTGAAAATAATAATATTATTATTATTATTATTTTTAGAAAATATGAATTGTTTACTAAATAGTGTGCCAATTTTGGGAATGATATTTCAAACAAAAAACCCCACACCATATGGTTACTATGAATATACATGGTTACCATTCACCCCCACCATGATACTAATAAATCATTAAAAAATAGAAAATTTCATTTATATATGATAAATAAATAATAGAATAATTAAATAAAAAACAAAATAATAAGAAGTGGAATTGTGTATCACACAACATTTATGTGGTAGTAGGAAGTTGATTTTTCATTTCTCAGAGGGTATATATTGTGGCTTGTTATTTCATATCACAATGAGAGAGATATTTTTTCAGTATGAATTATTTATAACCCTCGATCTCATCAATTATTCATTTTTATATAATTTTTATTTTAATATGGAATGTTTAAAAGTAATTTATGAAATGTTTTAATAATTTGATCATGATTTTTCTTATGTATATAGATTTATATTGTTTTATTATTCAAATTATTAGATATTTATTAATTTAATTTCATATATTTCTCAATTATTAATAATCAATGTTACGACCTACAAAATATATGGAGTTCTCATTCTCATTTCTCAATTGGAATCCAACATTTCGTGTTGTTTAAGGAGAAATAATTACCACTGTGTTATGTTTTTTAATTGAGAATAATTTTCATCTTATAAAGATTGGTGATGTGCCCTTTTCCATATGAAATATAATCTCTCGTGTCATATTAGGATGACCTCAATTATTTTATTACAATGAAAATCATATATTAACTATACACAGATTGGAGATTATGGAAATAATCATTAATGATTGGATTTTTTACCAAAAAATGAAAATAATATAATATAAGAAAATATGTATTAGTTATTAGGCATTTAAAATCCCATCATCAACACATCCTAAACAATATATTTATAACCTAGGTTGATATAACATACTATTAATATCTCTATATCTATGGGGAAAAATATTTACCCTGATTTTTTAACTTCATAATTAATACTACCATTCAACATGACTATCCACTATGTAGGTCCTAGGGAGGAATAAATAAATAATATTCCATATAAAAGACCTCATATACATGTTATAAACAATTATTATGATCAATACATCAATCATAATATTCATTAAAAAATCATTTAAAATTAATATAAAATTCCAAATGGTTTCTCTAAATCAATACAAGAGTGTATTACCATTAATAAAATACCATAAATTAATAATGTATATGTTTTTAATGTATTTTAGAGAGGTATAATATAGAATAATGATTTTTTATATCCACTATGACACTATATTAGACTCTCTAGCAATAGATAAGTAAGCCACAAAAAAAATATATATTTTAAATGACTCTAATCCAATTTTACATAGAAATTCTTTTTTATCCTCAAAATAAATCGTTAGACATGAAATTAAATATCAAAAAAATTTATATTGAATATTTCATATTAAAAATTAAAAAATATGTTCAGATCGGTTTCATTTGAAATAAGAATAATTTTTTTCGTGAAAATCATGCCCTATATCATGTATCCATATCATCAGGAAATATTTTTGAATTAAATTATATAAAATAAAATTTTTCATATTATACATTCCGTATTTATAAACCACTTTTTATGATTTGTAATACATCCTTCAAAATCTATCTTGGATGAATGAATTTAAATCCTTAAATATCAAATTTTAACTAATTAATTGTTCAATCTTAAAAAATGAAATAATTTTAATATTTATGAAAATTAGAGAATGATGATGAGATTTGTATTCAACCCCCCAATTTAAACCTCTAAAATAACAACAAAAATATATCCAATAAATTGTGAATTATCTACTAATTATGGTTAAAACCCATCTTAAAATAATATATTTTTTATTTTTAGGTATTGAGGTCTTCTACGTTAATCTCAATTGTAAATTATATTTTTTAAATAACCCTTTATAATATAATTTTCCACACATGAACATTTTGGGATTCCCCATGAATAAGAATGGATGAAAAGATTATATGTAATGGGATATATTGGTTCCCCCACCCTCCATTTATAAATGAAAATCCTCCATGAACATAAACCATTTATATGGTTCCTCCCATATAAACATGACAACTAGTTTATTAATAATCATATTATTATAATATGAATAAATAGAAAATGGTTTTTGACTAATAAAAATGTTTTACAACTTCCCCAAATTCCATTTACATATATGAAAAATAAAATATACTATTTATTTTTAAAAATAATTTGAGATTAGTATAATATAAATAAATTATTTAAATACCAAACATGGTAAAAATCTATCCATCACATAACACCAAAACATTCAATAAATATGATAAAAACAAAAATCCATAAAATAGAAACTGTTAATTTCCTGAAACTCAACCATTTAATAAATTTTATTTATTTGAAATAATATAATTATTAAATTATCAACATGTTATCTTAAACATAACATATTCTAGTGACTTTAAAATGTAATTCACTTTATTTTTTTCCCAATGATATTTTAAATTTATAATTTTTGGTTGTTATGTAACAATATATAATAAAAATCCAAATATTTCATGTTATAAAATTCTATTTAGAATCCATTTTTTAAAGAAACATTTAAAAATAATTTTCTTTTTACATGAAACATCACGAAAATATTCATCTTGACCTCTTCATTTTCCACACTCATGTGAAAATCATTTACAAAAACACTTTAAAACATAGTCTGAAAACAAAAATACCACTAATAGACATATAAATAAAGAACGAAACCATTATTTGATTAATATTAATATAAATATTCATTTTTCAAAATAATTTATTTTAAAGTAGTCATTTTCATAACCATGAAATAAACATCTCTGGCCAATGAGTATTATATAAAATTTCATAAAAAATGAGAGAAAAAATCATAAAGTATTTTTTATAATTATCCAAATATCAGGAAAAAAATTTCACAATGTTTTAATTCTTTCCCTCAAGAAGTATCATATATATTACATCGAATATGACATCATTCCATACCTCTTTAAAATAACACGATTTCCAAAAAACCCCCCATAGAAATCGTAGATAAATAAAATGGGTAACATGTGGAGTAGTTTTCATACATCTATTATAAATAGTACCACCTTCATGATTACACTTAGTATAACAATAAAGGGTACACAAAAACATATCAATCATAGATACACTTGGAATAATAATCATTCCAAATTCCCATAACATCTTAGGAGAAACCGAAATGGTAAAATATATCCCTTTACCCATTTCATTTAAGTTATAAAATAATATCACACTAACTCATATTAATATGGAAAACACATCCTCATAAAAAATTACCATAAACCATAATGTAATGAAAATTAAGAATCAGAAAAAAGATTCTTCCAACCTAGAAGAAAACATTTATAGATATTCATATATCACTTTCCATTAAAAAAACATTTCAAAAATAATATTTCATGATAAAAGGGATATATGGATTATATTTTAAAAAAATATAAAATAATATAATGGAATCCAAAAATTAAATAATTCATATTATTTAGTGAAAACAAATTTTCACCTTATGCATTAAAACAGAACATTCCCTCTGTGTTTTAGAAATAATGTGAAAACATTGTGTAAAATGATTAATTTTTAAATCCTTTGACTAAAAGTAAAATGAAACATAAAATTTCATTTTAAATTTCATATTCGATATAAATAAATTAAATAATATAATTTCAGTAATATTTATATGGTATAAAAATTTATAAAAGATAAATCATTAAACATTTAATTGATGTTTTTTATGTAATGTGTCAGTTACCTTGAGTCTTAATCATTATGTACATTCATTATCATCCTGAATAATAATCATGTGTAAATTACTTACATTATTAATCAATAATTTCATGTTTATTATTAATTATATTTTGTCCACTACTATTTTATAAATAATTACATAACCAGTTATGAACACGTCAGATGTTTGGAAAATATATGGTCTATAAGTCCAAATATGACATGAATGGGATTACTATAGTAAAAGTAGAAACTTTTATATAATATTCTGAATTATTATAATTTTCTAAAAATTATATTTATATAAAAATTATACATTTAAAACAAATCATAATTTAATGTTATGAAAAGTGAACTACGTTGAAACAATGGATACAGAATGTCATACGTAAGCGAGAGTAAAATTTCTATTTTTCAGTGACCATTATGAAATTAATGTAATTATTATTTTATATTTATATAATAGTAACTGTTTCATAAATAAAATATTATTATTTTTAAAAATATTTATATAAATTATCCATTTGATGTGGTGATAAAAAAATTATTCACATCACTTCATTGAGGTGGCAATCCACACGTACACACAAAAATCATTATCGTTAATCATTGAATGGAATTAATTTAAATTAGAGGACATATTTTATATTATAAATTTAAAATATGTCATTATATTCATATATATATATATATATATGTTTTATTAATTATTATAACCAGCCTTTTGAAGTTTTAAAAGAAAACAAATTACATCGGTTCTAGAGGTGGTAATCCACGATACACATGGATGGTGGATCACATTCCCAATTGATGGTGGATAGAGTGGATATATGTTATTCCATTAATTTTATATCCCCATAGTATATTTTATAAAAAACATGTATTATATAGACATGTTTTTATGAATATTTTAATCCATATTAAGTAGAAATAATACTAAAACATGTTGCTAAAATCAATACCTCTTCTTTAGAAAATCAAATTTTATTTACACATTGAGACCTCTATGGGTGGTATTATGGAATAAAAATACCTCTACAATGATGTAATTGATTTCAATAATGGAATTGGATAGTCATTTTTTGATAGAAAATAATTTCAATGTGTTAACACATTGAAAGAATTGTTTCCCTTATATACGAGATGGGATGCACATTCTTGGAATTTCATAAATTATTAAATGAATATAAAGTAGTTTTCATATAAAATGGATCTAAATATCAAAATATAAAATGATTATGATTTTAAATCCTCATATAAATTAAAGTTTAACTTGTTTGGATAATTGTTTTCCATTATATTCTATAACCATTTGTTAACCCTTTTGATAATTGTTGTGATATTAATGATTGTTACTCTTGATGGGATAATATTAATTATATAAAATGAAAATGTACAATTCATGGATAATGGATTATTTTATCAATTATATCTCTTTCATAACAACTAAATATATAAGGCCCCAGCCTTAAACCTTACTTAATCTTGAGTTATTACAAGATCACACATTGAGGATCTTTTCAGGTTTAGAGTTTCAGAGAATTCGATCAGGAAACTTGCATTACATTCCACAATTAAACAAAGTGGTTACATAAAAGATAGAATTCATTCTTCCCATCAACGGAAACATATTTAAAATACAACATGGATTCTTTCTTGACACATCCTTGACACTATCATAACATCATGTACCTTTCCATTGACCTGTGAAAAACATTTAAAAAACTTGGGATGAGCATAAAAACCTCAGTAAGGGTTATAAAAATATGGAAAGGAAACATGAGTTCATATATACATAATAATGAAATCATACATTACCCATAAAACATATTCACTTTAACATAATTCATCAAATCATGAATAAATCAAAGAAATCATAAGACATAAAGGTAACTTGAGGCATTCATAACATTCTTACGTGGGGAGTAACCCTCTTGGTTACATTTGGAATACCCATCACAGTATATTCCCTAAATCTCTTCAGAGAAACCTTAATGCTACACTCCTTCGCGTCACCCAATGCATTGGAGAGCTATATCAGGCTCACCCACCCATAGTTTATCACGGAACCACCCGTATTCATAATAATGCCCAAGAACCTCAACATAATCGTATCACATAAAACATGCATAAAGGAAACATAACATTTCCACCTTTCAATCACAAGATATCAATACAACCCATTGATATAAGAAAATTATGAAAACCATTTTCAATACCAAAATAAAATAAAAGTAAAACATGGTATTTATTTTTCTTTTAAAAAGATGGTATGGCTTGTAGAGGAAGCCGAAACTCAAATAATGGTCACGGCGACGGAGAAGTCATTGTCGCCGCATACGTACAACAAAAACATTGCCTTTTGTTATTTGGTAAACGCTTCGTATAAAAAATATTCTCTTTTTAATAAACGTAAAAGTCAACGGGGTTTATACACTGTATAAAAGAAGGATGTGAATAAAACAAAATATGCCTCAATGAAAGGAGATTGAGACGAAGTCCCATACCACCTTGAAGCTTTTAAAATTTTAAACCATTAATATCCATATAAATAAATCTTTTAAACCATTTTGAAAACATGGATATTAATAAGAACAAATAATTAAAACATTTAAAGAGATATTTTGGTTAAAGGGGTTTTACCAAAATTAGAGACACTTGAATACAATAATTGAGGAATAACATTTAGTCAGAACTTTATAATATCATGAGAATAAATGGATTCATGATATAATATTCCAAATGACAGTATATACACAATATAAGAGTGAATTAGTGCATAATCAACAATGAAGTCTCAATAGAAATGTCAAATGTGATGAAACCCCTTATAAAGAAGGTATCCTTATATTAAGGATAAACCAATCTCAAAATTATGTGTTACAAATATAAATACACCCAATATAAGTGGATATAAAGTGTAAAAGAATAAAATTTCATTCACACATATTCAAAATATTACATATTCAATAACTACATGTTGAACCCAAAGAAATCTTAATTGGGTTAAAAAGTTTCCTTGGTAAAATTCGACAGCCTAACGGCATCACTTCAAAATTCATAAAATGTGTTGATGAGAGATAAAAAGGGTATCTCATCACTTGGACATAAAATTTACATCAATAAGGATATATGAGAACATATCCCAACATAACAATATGTAAATTAAAAGACCCAACAAAGGAAGTCTTTTAAAAAGAGGAGGGTGAAAGGTTCCCTTACCGACATGGGTATCTTTCGAGACATGCACCCCGTGAAAGAAGGAAATACAACATTGATTTAAATATTCATAAATTAAATTATTATACACAATGAGTAAAATAATGGTCAGTACATACACCACTCAATAGAAATTGTGACAAATGTAGCATAAATCTCACGGGAATAAGAGTGAGATGAAAAATCCCTTACAAAAACTCGGCAGCCTAACGATGCCACATAAAACATAGAAAAATGGATTGATGAGAACCAATAGGGTATCTCATCATATTAACATAAAGTTTATAGAAATAGGAATATAAAAGAACATCCCCAACATAAAAAATATGAGCTTAAAAGAAGTGACATAAAGGAGAGTACTTAAAAAGAAAGAGAGAGGTTAGATCTCCTACGAAAATTTGGCAGCCTAACGGCACCACTCAAAACTTCAAAAATGGGTTGATGAGAGAGAATAGGGTCTCTCATCACATGAACATAAAAATTACAGTAATATTAATATAAAATAACATCCCAATAACATGAAAGATGATCTTTAAAAGGAATGACATAAAAGAGTGTACTTAAAAAAGAAAGAGTGGAGTAGGATCCCTTACCTCGGGTCCGACTTGACTCGATTGTTCTTTAACATCCTGAATAATAAACTTGAGTTAATTTACACATTATTAAGAACCTTTTTCTAGTTCATTATTCCTTTTATATCACTTATTTCCATGTTATAAACATTATGTAATCATTTAAGTTAATAATGTTTGTTTTGTCGATATTTGGTTCTTAAGTCGAAAGTGGACTTCTTACAATTACATGTTGTTCGTGTGGTCAAATGTTGATTATATCCAGAATTATATTCATGATTTTGATATCATATATATCATATATATCTAGAATATACAAGTATTTATAATATTATATAATCATTTAGAGGTAAGAAATGAAATGCACCATTCATGGAGACGGCAAGCCGTACGTACGCATGAACGCTACTTTCATTTCTATGTCATATTACTGGAATTAAAACCAAATCATAGGTATGTATATTTTAATTCCAGAATTATATTCATCATTTATATGTAACATACATCATATATAATAACTTTAAATTTATCCCTTATACATCCCACATATGGCATTAACGAATCAAATCACTTTGAGGGGGCGGTAGTCCGCACTTCCTAAAATGAAATTATCGTGTTTACCCACAATGGAAACCATAAAGGTATGCCAAAAAAGAAAAATACAGAAAACAAAACATATAATATATCATATAAAAATATATTTACATCTTAATGGCCACCTTTTATGGTGTTATATGATTGTTGAACAATCATCGTTTCGTGAGGCCGAAATTCGTCATCCACAGAAACAGTATGTTCTTTAACCATTTGATGTAGGTTTTTGTAAGTGTAGATCGAATGCTTCTTATAAAAACATACTAGTATATTGAAGAAACTGGAGTTGTTACAAAATAAATTAATAAAACGATTTTAGGGGGTTGGAGAAGCAAAATAAAACAAAAGAACACAAGTGAAGACATTACCTTAAAATCGGGTAACTCCCTTTGGTTTGAGCTCAAAGGCTTCCTTGGGAAGACATCTGCCCAAAGTGAGGCTTCAAGGAGTTATAGAGGGAAGTGTAGAGACAAAATGGGTGGGGTTTGGCCGATCCAAAGGCTTTGGGAGTTTGGGTAAGTAGGTAGAGGTGGGGTCCTTTTATAAGAGGAGAGGAGGGGAACTCCTGTAAACTTACAAAATGTTACTTTATTTTCAAAAGAGTTTCGGATTTTAAAGGTCCCACATTGATGTATTTCGAGGATAAGGTGATAGGGGTTCGCAATCCACTCATCCAATAGGTTTTGGACATGTTTAGGTCTTAGATATTACATTATCTTTCAATTTTATTTAAATCGTTAAATAATGAGGTCATCGCTGCATCATCATGATGTCATAAATAATTTAATTTATTTAATTTAAAAAAATTATAAAAAAATACTATGATCTAGGAAATATTTTTAGCTTTCCAATGACTGTTTATAGTCAAAAATATGACTTGTATAACCCCATGTAAAAATTGTTTTAGTAAAACATATCATGTTTGTATCATTTTTACTTTGACATTAAATAAAATGATATTTATGTCATTTTCCTACCAATGTGGATCCAAGGGATCCCCAAGATGACCCATGGATTGACTGGGTCGGCCATGACATATCCAATGAGGTTAGGACATGTGTCTTGGTCATTTCATTTTATTAAAACATTATTCTTACCATAAACTACACTAATTACCTCTATTCGCAATTAAAAAATTAATAAGTTACTATTCACAAAAAATTTATTTTTATCCCATTGAACCACATTTACTTCTTAATGAAAACAATGTATGTCAGGTTTTTGAAATTCAAAACACAAAGATGAAAAATTTTCATTTAAACGGAAAAATCAGTTTTTATAAGTACCACATAGTGGTTTTAGTATTCATCAAAAATTGATGTTTTTCAGAAAAATCCCAAAAATTCACCCTAAGATATATTTGATATTACAAATTCAAAAATGAAGTCGATTTTAAAAATTCAAAACATATAATTCACATTAATTAATTTAATAATTAATTCCCGCTGTCAGAGAAAATTGTGTGTTTTTATGAAACAATAAGTATCAAAAGATTGACACTAGATTAAGTCTGATTTCAAAGTGAAATTAATTCCAATGACCACTATTGGATTTAACGGTAAAAATATATGATAATTTCACTTTAAAAACAATTTAAAATATAATATAATCATATAAATAAATTAGATTAAAAAGTGGTTTTGAATTAAAATACAACATTTTACACTATTCATTAATAAATGAACTTTATCGGAAAGATACCAAAAATTTACACAAAGTAAATTTTGATTTCCCAATTATTAAGAAGATTCTTATGTGGTCCAATAGAATTTATAAGAGTGAACAAAACTATATTTAATAACGGTTCTCCATCAAAAGGTGAAAAGTGAACCTTTAGTGAAAACTAGGGCCTATACGTCTAAAAATGAATTCTTTCCGTATTTTAAGCCTTTATCTTTTATTGGATAAATGTAAAAACATTTAAAAAAATATAATCATATTTTAGTTATTTATATCCATTCCCTCCAATACAATGGCTACATGTTAACTACCATTTAAAATAATATTATTTTATTATTAGAGTGCAACGTAAGATTCCCAAGAAACTCATTGTTGCGTGTTGGGTACGCCATCGAGCATAGCATCCACTTTAAAGTCATATTAATATTTTATTCACAAATATGGATAAATATGAAAATTTAATATTCTTTATTTACTTGGGGTGTTACATCCTTCCCCCGTTTTGGGAATTGCGTCGTCGCAATTTTTAAAATTGAGTTTGGAAACATCCTTGAACGTCCCACATCGGAACAAGAGTTGGCAAAACAATCACTTTTAAATAATGAAAGATAAGTACAATGGTCACCCGAGTTAACCCATACTAGGAATCCATGTAGGAAAACATGGACAAGGAGGAGAAAACATAGGGTCATGTTCTGATGGAGAGTGATAGAAAACATGTTTAGGAGAAAGTTAACCACAATAAAATCACACACTTGTGATGGATTAAACGGTATTCGATTCCCCAGTAGGAAAAGTTAATAGACAACATTTTTGTTTTAAGTTACTTTTTATTGAGTAATTTATTCATAAGGAAACATAATCACTTATCATGTTGACATTCAACTTTTACTAGATTCCTTAATCAAACTCATATTTTTTTTTCCGAAAGACGAGTATTTAGTGAGACTTGTTCACATTGAGGGTACTATAATCAACTTCTAGAGAATCACATAATCCACCAAAGAGAACTATATACTTCCCATGTCTTTAGGCTTTAACCAAAACCAAAACCAAAAAGGTTAGTACAAGGTCAGATAATCCAGAAAAGGATAACCCTTTAAAAAAAATCTATGCTTAATCTCCAAAATTTGTCCAACAAAACCCAAAGTTCAACGAGGACCATCCGATAAACAATTTGTCCATAAAATTCTACAACTTAAACCAAACTAAGATTGAAACCCAAATATTTGATGGATTTAGTCACATAGTCTTCCAAGTTAAATAGTAACATTTATCTCCAAACAACATCAGTTGCTCCTAAAGACTCGTATTGAAAAGTAATTAACCTAATCACATATCCTCCATGATAGGTTAATAATTTTCATAAATAACCCAAAATCAACTTAATATTAATTAATAAAATCATATAACTAAAAATAATCAGTCAAACTAACCAGGGACTTCACGTAGTCCGGTGGTAGGCGATAAATACCATTCGCACATTGGTTGTGGGTTCAATTCCCACAGCTTTGTCCGATGCGACGGGTAGTCACACGGTCTGCGTGTTTTTTTTCCAAAACTATATAATTCTCAAATCATTCCCCAAAAAGAGATAAAATCATCAAAAATAACCATTACATAATTTAACCTCAATTTTATCTCATGCCTTTCACTTCCATCATAACATATAGTAACCCATAATTACCTCAAAAGTAAGGATCATATAAACTCTAATGGTTACCTTTATAATTATTACCTGAACTTCCACATCGATTGGTCATCTCGTACATGATGAATTAAAGATCATACCAAGGTTCACATGGTTTATCATGACTCCTTGATAGTTGGTTTAGAACAACCACAAGTTTTCTCATTGAATCCCTCATTTTATCTAGTATCGTAATCATATAACCACCACAGTTTCCTTCAAACCTGTTGTCTCTTTGGTGCCTGCTAGATCCATCAATTCACTAAAAACAAAAATGTCAGTGTGAGTATATCAAAAAAATCATCTTGTACAAATGAGGTAGATAACCACTAAGATATACTTACTTATTCACTTTAACTAAAACTTGGACTCTTTCTAAAATCCTAACCATTATGGTAATGTCACTTATGCTTAAAGAATACCCTAACCTATAAAGTTATCTAAACTGACCTCTGATACCAACTATAAGTCCCCTGCCTTAAACCATACTTAATCTTGAGTTATTACAGGATTACACATTGAAGATCTCTTCAGGTTTAGAGATTCAGAGAATTAGATCAGGAAACTTGCATTACATTCCACATTTAAAAAAAGTGGTTACAAAAAAGACAGTATTCATTCTTCCCATCAACGGAAACATATTTAAAATAAAACATGGATTCTTTCTTGACACATCCTTGACACTATCGTCACATCATGTACCTTTCCCTTGACCTGTGAAAAACATTTCAAAAACTTCGGATGAGCATAAAAAGCTCAGTAAGGGTTATAAAAATATGGAAAGGAAACATGAGTTCATATATATATATAAGAATGATATCATACTTTACCCATAAAACATAAGCACATTAACATACCTCATCAAATCATGAATAAATCATAGAAATCATAAGACATAAAGGTAACTTGAGGCATTCATAACATTCTTACGTAGGGAGTAACCCTCTTGGTTACGTTTGGAATACCCATCACAGTATATTCCCTAAATCTCTTCGGAGAAACCTTAACGTTACACTCCTTCGCGTTACCCAATGCATTGGAGAGCTATATCGGGCTCACCGCCCTTAATTTATCACGGAACCACCCGTCTTCATAATAATTCCCAAGAACCTCAACATAATTGTATCACATAAAACATGCATAAAGGAAACATAACATTTCCACCTTTCAATCACAAGATATCAATACAACACATTGATATAAAAACATTATGAAAACCATTTTCAATACCAAAATAAAAGAATAGTAAAACATGGTATTTATTTTTCTTTTAAAAAGAATGTATGGCTTGTAGAGGAAGCCGAAACTCAAATAATGGTCACGGCGGCGGAGAAGTCATTCTCGCCGCATACGTACGACAAAAACATTCCCTTTTGTCATTTAGTAAACGCTTCGTATAAAAAAGATTCTCTTTTTAATAAACGTAAAAGTCAATGGGGTTTATACACTGTATAATAGAAGGTTGTGTATAAAACAAAATATGCCTCAATGAAAGGAGATTGAGACGAAGTCCCATACCACCATGAAGCTTTTAAAATTTAAAACCATTAATATCCATATAAATAAATCCATAAAACCATTTTGAAAACATGGATATTAATAAGAAAAAATAATTAAAACATTTAATGTGATATTTTGGTTAAAGGGGTTTTACCAAAATTAGAGACTCTTGAATACAATAATTGAGGAATAAAATTTAGTTAGAACATTATAATATCATGAGAATAAATGGATTCATGATATAATATTCCACAGGACAGTATATACACCATATAATAGTGAATTGGTGCATAATCAGCAATGAATTCTCAATAGAAATGTCAAATGTGATGAAATCCCTTATAAAGAAGGTATCCTTAAATTAAGGATAAATCAATCTCAAAATTATGTGTTACAAATAAAAATACACCCAATATAAGTGGATATCAAGTGTAAAATAATAAAAGTTCATTCACAAATATTCAAAATATGACATATTCAATAACTACATGTTGAACCCAAAGAAATCGAAATTGGGTTAAAAAGTTTCCTTGGTATAAATCGACAGCCTAACGACATCACTTCAAAATTCAGAAAATGAGTTGATGAGATATAAAAAGGGTATATCATCACTTGGACATAAAATTTACATCAATAAGGATATATGAGAACATATCCCAACATAAAAATATGTAAATTAAAAGACACAACAAAAGAAGACTTTTAAAAAGAGGAGGGTGAAAGGTTCCCTTACCGACATGGGTATCTTTCGAGACATGCACCCCGTGAAAGAAGGAAAATAAAAAATTGATGTAAATAATCATAAATGAAATTATTATACACAATGAGTAAAATAATGGGCAGTACATACACCACTAAAAGGAAATTGTGGAAAATTTAGCATAAATCTCACGGGTATAAGAGTGAGATGAAAAATCCCTTACTAAAACTCGGCAGTCTAACGACGCCACATAAAACTTACAAAAATGGATTGTTGAGATCAAATAGGGTATGTAATCATATTAAATAAAATTTTATTTAAATTGGAATATAACAGAACATCCCCCAACATAAAAAAGTGGATCTTAAAAGAAGTGACATAAATGAGAGTACTTAAAAAGAAAGAGAGAGGTTAGATCTCTTACGAAAATTTGGCAGCCTAAGGGCTCCACTCAAAACTTCAAAAATGGATTGATGAGAGAGAATAGGGTCTCTCATCACATGAACATAAAAATTACAGTAATATTAATATAAAATAACATCCCAATAACAAGAAATATGATCTTTAAAAGGAATGACATAAAAGAGTGTACTTAAAAAGAAAGAGTGGAGTAGGATCCCTTACCTCAGGTCCGACTTGCCTCGATCGTTCTTTAAAGTCATGAATAATAAACTTGAGTTAATTTCCACTTTATTAAGAACATTTTTCTAGTTCATTATTCCTTTTATATCACTTATTTCCATGTTATAAACATTATGTAATCATCTATGTTAATAATGTTTGTTTTGTCGATATTTGGTTCTTAAGTCGAAAGTGGTCTTCTTACAATTACATGTTGTTCGTGTGGTCAAATGTTCATTATATCCAGAATTATATTCATGATTTGGTTATCATATATATCATATATATCCAGAATATACATGTTTTAATAATATTAAATAATCATTTAGAGGTATGAAATGAAATGCCCCGTTCATGGAGACGGTAAGTCGTACGTACGCATGAACACTACTTTCATTTCTATGTCATATTAATGGAATTAAAACCAAATGAGAGATATGTATATTTTAATTCCCTGATTATATTAATCATTTATATGTGACATACATCATATATAATAACTTTAAATCCATCCTTTATACATCCCACATATGGCATTAACGGATCAAATCACTTTTAGGGGGCGGTAGTCCGCACTTCCTAAAATGAAATTATCGTGTTTACCCACAATGGAATCCATAAAGGTATGCCAAAAAAGAAAAATACAGAAACATAAACATATTATTTATCATATATAAATATAGTTACATATTAATGGGCCCCTTTTATGGTGTTATATGAGTGTTGAACAATCATCGTTTCGTGAGGCAGAAATTCACCATCCACAGAAACAGTATGTTCTTTAACCATTTGATGTAGGTGTGTGTAAGTGTAGATCGAATTATTCTTATAACAACATCCTAGTATATTTAATATACTGGATTTGTTCAAAAATAAATGAATAAAAAGAGTTTAGGGGGTTGGAGAAGCAAAATAAAACAAAAGAACACAAGTGAAGACATTACCTTAAAATCAGGTAACTCCCTTTGGTTTGAGCTCAAAGGCTTCCTTGGGAAGACTTCTGCCCAAAGTGAGGCTTCAAGGAGTTATAGAGGTAAGTGGAGAGAAACAATGGTCAGGGGTTGGCCAAGTCAAAGGCTTTGGGAGTGTAGGTATGTAGGTAGAGGTGGGGGCCTTTTATAAGAGGAGAGGAGGGGCACTCTTGTAAAGTTACAAAATGTTACTTTATTTTCAAAAGAGTTTCGAATTTTAAAGGTCCCACATTGATGTATTTCGAGGATAAGGTGATAAGGGTTCCAAATAAACTCATCCAATAGGTTTTGGACATGTTTAGGTCTTAGATATTACATTATCTTTCCATTTTATTTAAATCATTAAATAATGAGTTCATCGCTACATCATCATGATGTCATAAATAATTTAATTTATTTAATGTCAAAAAATAATAAAAAAAATACTATGATGTCGGAAGTCTTTTTATCATTCCAATTACTATTTATAGTCAAAAATATGACTTGTATAATCCCATGTAAATTTTTTTTAGTAAAACATATCATGTTTGTGTCATTTTTACTTTAACATTAAATAAAAAGATAGTTATGTCATTTTCCAACCAATGTGGCTCCATGGGGTCCCCAAGTTGACCCATGGATTTTCTTGGTTGGCCATTACACATCCAATGAGGGGATGACATTTGTCTAGGTGATTTCATGTTATTAAAACATTATTCTTACCATAAACTACACTAATTACCTCTACTCGCGATTAAAAACATAATAAGTTACTATTCACCAAAAAATTATTTTTATCCCATTGAACCACATTTTACTTCTTAATTACAATAATGTATGTCATATTTTTTAAATTCAAAACACAATGATGACAAAATTTCATTTAAATGGAAAAATAAGTTTTTATGAGTACCACCTAATGGTTTCACTATTCATCAAAAATTGAAGTTTTTTAGAAAAATCCCAAAAATTCACCCTAAGATATATTTGATATTCCGAATTCAAAAATGAAGTCTATTTTACAAAATTCAAAACATATAAGTCACATTAATTAATTTAATAATTAATTCACGCTGTCAGAATAAATAGCGTGTTTTTATGAAATAATAAGTATCAAAAGATTGACACTAGTTTAAGTCTGATTTCAAAGTGAAATTAATTCCAATGACCACTATTGGATTTAATGGTAAAAATATATTATAATTTCACTTTAAAACCAATTCATAAGATAATCTAATCATATAAATAAATTATATTAAAAAGAGGTTTGGAATTAAAATACAACATTTTACACTATTCATTAAAAAATGAACTTTATCGGATTGATACAAAAAATTAACACAAAGTAAATTTTGATGTCCCAATTCGTAAAAAGAGTTTTATTTGGTCACATAAAATGTATAAGAGTGAAAAAAACTATATTTAATGACGGTTCTCCATCAAAAGGCGATAAATGAACCTTTAGTGAAAACTAGGGCATATACGCCTGACATTGAATTCATTCCGTATTTTATGCCTTTACCTTTTATTGGATAAATGTAAAAACATTTAAAAACATATATAATCGTATTTTAGTTATTTCGATCCATTCCCGCCAATACAACGGCTACATGTTAACTACCATTTAAAATAATATTATTTTATTATTAGAGTGCAACGTAAGATTCCCAAGAAACTCGTTGTTGTGTGTTGGGTATGCCATCGAGCATAGTGTCCCCTTTAAAGTAATATTAATATTTTATTCACATATATGGATAAAAATGAAAATGTCATATTCTTTATTTACCTGGGGTGTTACAAGAAAAAGTATTTTTATTAATTTTAAATCATTTTAAAAAATATTATTTATTATAAAATAAAATTAATATCAATTTTGAAACTATTTCAAAATTTTTTCTTTTATAACTACTCTATAACAATAGAAAATAATAAACAGAATAAGATCCTTTATTATATATATTTTTTATATAAAATATTATTTCCAAAACTCGGTCAAATTTTATTAATTTTTAAATTTTAAAGATAATTTAATTTAATTTTTATTATTTGAATAATTAATATATCTACATTACATAGGCATTTAAAGAAATTATTAAATAACTAAATTTTAATCATAATTTATAATGATGAAAAAAATTCATAAACTTTCAAAATAATATGTATATATTTATATATAATATATTTATGCTGTTATTAAAAATATTAATGTTATTAAAATAAATAGTGTGACATATTTTTATTTATATTCAAATAAATAATATGAAGGTAAAAAGCATTTACAAATGAAAAATAATATATATTAATATTTTTGATGATTATGGAAAATATATACTCATAAAAATTAATTGATAAATGTTTTATGGTAATTTTACTATTCTTATAATTTTATTTTTATCATTTAATAACTGATTAACCCTTTAGAACGGTATCAAAATTTGCATAGATTATTATTCATAATGTCGGAATATAAAAAGAAATATTATTTGAAAATTGGACCCCCCCCCCAATTCCAAATATGTTATCAATTTTTCATTATTCAAAACATTGAAGTTAGATAATTTAATTTAATATTAAAAAAATTTGATGAATACCATTTTTTTCTCAAAAACAAATACATTTTCATGATTAAAATGATTTTATAATGAATTAATTAAAAATTCCTAATTTTATTATTTTAAATAAATGGGAAAAATTAATTTTAAAAATAATCAGAACATAATTTTTCCGATTCATTACATTAAATGAAAATAAATTTTTCAATAAAAATCTAAATTTTCATTTCTCACTGAAAAATCAAAAAGTGAAAATTTTAAAAATTTGGCCTATATTTAAATGTTAATTTAAATAAAAGATATTCATTTGATAAAATATATTATAATAATTTTCTAGAAAATAATTTACAAATAATCTCACCAAAATAAATAAAAATTATTTATTAAGCAAACATATTTTTTAACTAAAGAAAATAAATTTCTTAAAAATAGTGCTTATTTTCAATGGGTTTATCAATAAATTTTGTTTTATTAAGAGTATTAAATATATATCATACTTTGGTTAATATTATTAATACAACTCAATTCAATGTCTTGGTTATAATGGTCATAGGTAAATAATAATATTTTTTGGTTTGTTTACGATTGGAGTTTCATATTGTATATGCTATCCAACATAGTGGTTATTTTAAAATCATTGGATATAACAATTATGACAAATAAAATAATGTCGTTATATAAATAATATTTAATTTATATTTAAAATTATACAAAAATATTTTTTTGTCAAAATTTATTTAATTTTAAATAAATAAGAAATCAAATCTTGTTAGAAAAATATATAATTTAAAATTTAGAAGTTCATTTATAGTTTTGGAAATTCTATTTTTTATTTTTAATGGAAATATTTTACATGATAGATCTATTTCATATACTGAATTTTTTTTGATAAATTATTCAATTATATTTAAATCATTATGAGCCCACTAGACATAATATATATATATATAAATAACAATTATTTATTCTATTCATTAAAAATACATCAATTATGAAATATAAAACAAATTCACCTAAAAAAACTAGACATGCATATTTTAATAAATAATAAAATTTCATCAAAATATATTTATAAAATTATAATTACAATATATATTATTTTACTTAAAAGATTTTTTCATGATTCATTTAAAAAAATCATTATTTAAACATTACAATTTTTTAAACATTCAACTATTTTATTTTAGAAAACAATTTATCCCAAATTAATATTTTCAATTATTTTCATTTTTCATGGTATATATTACATACCTTGTAGTTTTTATTCCTAATAATTCATTTATATTTTGGCGTCTAGTTAGTAGTCCATTAACTAGTTACTAGTCCAATAATCATATAATACAAATAGTCCTTATAAATATCTTCTATTTTCTGACGATTTTAGTCATAATGTCTTCCCCCAAGATACATATTTTATAATGTTCCCATTATATCTATATTCTTAATTCATAATGTATTATTCAAATATGTGATCATTTATGTTGATCATGACAGAGTTGAATACAAAATTATTGTCCAATTTATTATATTCATAATAATTATTCTGTTTTGAATATATTGGGGTATAATTACACTATATTGACAAAATAAAAATATATTATTTTTTAATTGGAGAATGTGTTTTATATTATTTTTAATACATATATCTATAATGAAGATATATTTTCATAGAAAATTTCAAATAGAAATTCATGGATTACTACAGTAAAGTAATTACACTACGATCCATTAAAATCAACTAAATATTTTCAAATTATCTCCTATAATATTATATTAATCAAATATACATATAAATTTTTTTTTCTATAAATGGAATGATTCACGAATATGTAATGGGGTGTCAAAAGTATGATGTAAACCACATCAAAAAAATTAAGGAAGAATAATTATAAAATATAATTTCTTGAGAGACTTTTTTATCACACTAATCATTATATAGGTGGTGATTTGTAACTATATATTAATATTACTTATTCAATTGTTCTCAAATAATCTATAATGTATCGTAGTATCAATAGGTGTAATAAACTAGTTTCAATGTTCCCTGAACCCATCTTTCTAGTTATAGATTAATTTTTTTGTGGTTTGAATTATAAACCACTAAATTAATACTCAATTATCACTTTTAATGAGGAATATAATTTTTCAAGAAACTATTAAATTTTATTCTTCATCATATACAACTAAAAAAATATTATTGTGGAATGATTAATAATTTTTATATCTATATATCAGTATAATTTTATTTTTCCTAATTTTTTTTTAAAATTTGAATCCACACAATTAGTGATAAAAAATATCAATGACAAAGAATAATTATTTCTCTCATGTTACTCAATAACCGATTATTCTATAAATGATTCAACCATTATCTATTATGAAAAATATCTGTTATCCATGATATCAATGGTAAATGTTAAATATAAAGTATTTTCAATATTATTATTTAAATCAACAATAAATCCCAATCTAACACTAATATATCAAGATTTAATCGTTTGTAAAGTAATAATTTACATATAAGACTACCACATATATACCACCGAAATTTTCATCATCCATTCAAAATATCTATCAACTACACCAATATGATAAAAAATTCCAACAAATATTTCAATTATCTTTAATAAATATTATGTTATTAAAAATTATAATAATATATATATCTATATATATATATATATAAATTAATACCCCAAAAAATTAATTATTCATCCACTTACTTATCTCATCCAAAACATAGAAGTCAAATTCTATCATATTGAAATAATATACCCAACCATAATAACTGGAAAACACTTTTTTTTCAAAAAACATAAATACAATCTTGATTGAATTTTTATCTTAATCGATCAATATACCAAAAAAAATAAAATTTTAGTACATTTAATTGCAATTACACTTTTTAATTAACTAAAATATTCCAAACACAACTAGTTACTTATCAAATCCTATTGTAGAAATATCTAAATCCTGCATAATCACCAATAATAAATTGTTAAACCTCCAACATAAAAATTACTTAACCAATATATCAAATGATCTCACAATAGAAGGAATATATATGAAATATAAAATTTACACAACTGTAAATACATACACTTATATTATTATAGTGTATAAATAAATAACATCCCTTAATATTTATTTAGAAAAATATTTCATTTCTTTTAATTTTCACTCATTTCTTCTCTAACACCATCCACATGTTTCATTGCACCATCCAAATAAATATTTTCATTTCATGAGTTTTTTCAGAACAATTAACAAATTATGTCATTAAGGGAAATACCACATTTAGGGTTTAGCATCAATAAAACTCCAATACTATCAAACTTGTTAACATATAAAATCTTTGTCATCTATTTTTTTATGACTCTATTTTGTTAAAATAATGGAAAAATTTATTCTAATGGATGTTAAAACAGACTCTTCTAATAATTACAAAGTATTTTTCAATACATGAATATTACTATCATGTTTTATCATTAACTCAAAAAAAATGTTATTTCTTAAATGAAAAATATTAATGAATACAATTTATATATTTATATTTCAAATTAGCACAAATAAAAAAAATTAATTGAAAATATAATTTTTATAAAAAAACAACAACAAATTTATTATATAAATAATTAAATAAGAATATTGAAAATAAAATAAACAAGAATAATAATTTCAAAAATAGAATACCACTCATAAGAACAACCAAAAATTCGATGAATAAATATTACAAAATCAATATTTTAAAATACATTCCTTACAAAAATTCACATATATATTAACTCACTTATAGTTATGTTCTCATAATAAAAATACTTTCAGCCCTATATTTAGAATATTTTAGATAAAATGAAGATAGATTAATGATTTCCAATATATATTTAAAAAACTAACCTTCTATAAACAAACTACTTCCTAAATATCCATCCTAATATACACTTAATGATTGTTTACGCCTAAAATTAGAACGTTTAAACAAAAACTAATTTTGATCTTTTTTTATATTAATAAAATTTACAACAAGAATGACTGTAAAAACAATAATTCATATAATTTTCTAAACCAATTTTGATTTCCTTCCCTATTTTTACTAAGGTTTATTGATGAAAATTATTCTTAACAAAAAATATCATAATAATTTCCATTATTCTATTATATAAATGTGTTATTTTTGTTGTCTACATATTTTGTTGTTATTTTAATCTTACTACATCTCCCCATCAACAGCTAAATTTCTAGGACATATATATAATAATGTACAATTTTTATGAAATAATAATAAAACTCATGAATTTAGAATCCAAGATGTTTGGAATCTATTAGACTACATTTATTTAAATCAACATAATAATTAATAATTAATTAATTTTCAAATAAATCCAAAAATTATTATTTTGATATGGTAAATAGTCTTTGTCATTAAAAAATAATTTATAAAATTGATATACGAAACTGTAGAATAATTTTACTATTCAATATACATAATAAATATTATAAAATACTTATTAAGTATATAATAATTTATCCCATTCAATGTCACTACACAACCATATCATTATTAATTTTTCAAGATTTGTAAAAAATTTCTAATTTAATAAATGAAAGAGATTTAATCTATGTGTCAAAAACATTTTGAAACATTACATCGATCTATTGATTAACTGTTTATCATAATTATTTTACTACCACATAATAACAAATCTTATGAAATTTTTTAGACTTCAAATAAAAATATAGAAAATTAAATAAATTAATTAATTATTAATAATTACATATATAAATTCTTTTTCATTATTAACTCAATTTAACCCATAATCAATATAATATATACTACAAGGATCATTACAAATATCATCTAAAGAAAATTTATTTTCCCATATAATACATATAATCCTATATTCCTTCCAACATTATAATATTTTAAATGAGTTGTTTCTTTGTGAATAATCATAGGAGGGGGAAAATAAATAGTTTATCTTTATTTAAATTTTCATAGATTAAGAATGAAATTTAAAATTACCATGTCAGAAAACCCCTATAATAGAAAACGCCAAAATTAATTATAAACCACTATATATAACATAGGATCGTTTCCCAAACATAAAATGATAAAATTAAATATAAGGAAAATATTGATAATCTCACAATAATTAATCCTTTTAATCTGAGGTTTTAGTGACATGATTCATGGGTATAACAAATTTATTGGACGGAATTTTCCAATAAATTATTAATTGTATTTTAATGTCCAAATATTTGAATCGATAAAAATTTCCATAACCAAATAATAAAATAATAATAAATAACAAATTATATAAAAGAAATGGACTAATTCATATAAAAATATACATTGGTTGGTAAAACAATCATATACACTGAAAATTGTACAAATTTGATCAAAAGTATAATTATAGTTAAACCTTAAATCCAGAGATATTTGGGATCAAAATATAGTTTCATAGAATCAACCCCAATAAAATATTATTAATATTTCATAAATTACAATAATAAAAGTCATTATAACAATTCTTATTATGTTTCTATATTAAAATTAATTATCTTGGTGAGTATTTTATCATAATTTATCCATGAATGATATAGATAATATATAATTATCAATATCATAGGGAAACAACAAATTATACAACTCACAGTAAAATATATTTCAATATTTCAATCATTGGATACCATTAATCATCCTATCACAAAAAACATTTTTCTAATAATAAATTTACTAAACCAATATATTATTCACTAAACATATTAATCCATTGACATACCAAAAAACCAAATAAACCACTAGAAGGGGTTGGGGATATTTCCATCACATGTGATCCAATTAATCTTATATTATTTTATTAGTCCTGTATATAAATACAATGGATAACATCATCCATCAAAATAATAATAATAATTAAATTTTATCTTAACCTAACAAAATTATTAACTAATTAATATTCAATAATTTATTCATCTTAAACTCTATGGTATTAATAAATACTATCATCCCATATTATCATGTTCACTACATCTATAAATATAATTTTTCTAAAACCTATCTTCCTTATCATTCACACTACCCTCCCCTATTGTACTCATAAACATTGATCATTATAGAAATTATATAATCATATATATAAATATAATTATATTATAGGGGTTATTCAAATTTTATGTACGTATTTCTCATGAATCACTTACAAAAATTAAAATTAATTATATTTAATGTGGACCATATTTTATCGTATTGAAATATAGCCTATATATTGAGTTTTAAAGTATGGGGACCATTAAAATAGTAAAATTATAAATTTAATCTATCAAAAAAATTCAAAAAGTATTTTGATGTTGTGTTTTTAATATGGTATTTTTATAAAGGTTGACATGTTGTGATGATATGTAATACAATGTTTTTTATGAATAATTAATTTTTATTATATATATATTATATGAGGGTAAATGTAAATTTATATTATGAAAAAGATTATATATAAATTTATACATTATTCAGTTTTCTTGAATTAGATTTCTCCCAAAGATTTCATGTATAAAAACTATTCAGGGTTCAAACACTAGATTGATAATTTTTTTGATTTATAAATGGAATAGTTGGTTTAAGATCACATGACCTCATTTTCTCTATAAATAAGATTTCAAATATTTTTCATGGAACCTGGTAATAACATGGGGGAGGAAGCCTATATATTATTCCTCTCATTCATTAAGGTATATATTGATTAAGGATAAAATGAAAATCATGTTCAATTGAAATGATGACTGGATTTTTATGGGTTAATATTATTGAAATATGGTAGGAAATTTTTCCATTACTTTTTCTATTTTGAAATTTGATTCAACCCACATATATTTTTTATGATAAAAAATTAAATATATGTTGGTATTGTATCAAAACCTGAAAATAATATATTTAATTTTTAGAGAATCTTTATATATGGATCAATTGGAGATAATTTGAATTGTTTATAATGGATGGCATTAATTTTTGGAAAATCAAAAATAGGATGAACTCTATCTTTTTAATGAATTATTTAAATGGATATTTTTTTATTGATATAATTATTGTTGAAGCATGATAAGATAATTACTTTTCTATGATTTGTTTTTTTAATAAACAACCTTTGTTGGGAAGTTATTTGATTTAATTAATGAAAAAAAGTTTATTTTTATAGTGATTGATATTCATTTTCTATGATTAATAATATAAATATTTATATGTATGTTGTTTTTATTTGAAATTATGAATTTAATACTATCATCAAAATTGAATTTTCAAGTAGTCAATAGTTATGTAATTTATCTAAATCCAATATTTTGACATTTTTTTTATGAATGGAATTGTGAACCCTTCTTGTTTAGGTGTCCAGTAGTTCACAATGAATCACGATAATTCATTATTCCACCCCTGTAAAATAAAATGAACTCGCATTTATTATTAAGGATGATGGGATAAATAATGGTCTTACCAGTAGTGAGAATGGATATCTAGTATGAAATTTTCCTGGACCGGAAAATTACAATGGTACAATATAGTGTCATAGAATAAAGGTGGTTGGATCTATCCCTGATCCTTTAATTGTAATGGTTGTAACAATAGTATATTTTACAGATATTTCAATATATATTGTCATGAGAATCAAGGGGGAGATAATTTAGAAGGATGTTATGTTAAAGAAGATGTATATTCTTTATAATTAATGACTATATGGAAATTAGACCATGGGACAAATTTTTTGTGTATAAAATTAAAAATAAGATAGGGTTTCATCATATCTATAAATATATCATGTTGTGTGAATTTATGTTACACGATATGTACACAATACTATATAGATTTAGAATGTGTTTAGGAAGTTTTTGTGGTGTCCAACTAGTCATAGACATCATTTGGGAAATGTGAAATGATATTTACATCATTTAAAGAACTCAAGATATTCCACTATTACTCACTATTTATTCTATAGTTCCCCCGAACCTTGTACTCTATTTTTAAACTTCATGTTGCATAATGATACCCAAGACGTATGGTGAGGGTAACAAAATACAACTATATGAGTCTTAAAAACTTTGTACCCTATAGGTATTTGATATATAACATGTATTTTATAAAATTTCCTATACATTGTCACTTAGGTATCAGAAGTGATTGAAAGAGTAGTATAAATAGAGTTAGTTTCCATGTATAAGGTGTTGGTTTATATGTAATTATTAGTATAGAATATTAAAAACAATTAGTGTGTATTATATCCTATATCATCGAAGAGACGATGTTTATGATATAGATAGGAATTCAATAGAGATAAGTGGTCCATAACCAACCAATGATGTGTTAGGAACATTTGTGTTACCCCTGTTATCATTTCAATGTAGGTAAACTTCTTATATTATTTGAGAAACTATTTTCTCTCCATGTGGTGTGGGGATACAATTTTGGGAATTGGGATGGTACGCCTTGATCCCAAAATGGGTTGGTTACCACTTGTATATGAAGTGTAAGAAAGCCTCCAATATTATGGGTTGTCAGTCCCCCACCTATAGAGGATGGTGTTTCCCTCATAAATAGTTTATCATAAATTATTCTCTTAGATTTTTGGTCACCTTGACCCACATGAACTCTTTATCATGGTTTGGGTATCCTATTATTATTATTGTTATTATTATTCTGGGGCTTCATTAACATTTTGGGATATAAAATGTTGTGGTGATGTGTTATGTATTTATTGAGTAACCTGAAATATATCCAAAATTTATAGTTCTATTAATCATTGGACCTATAACCTGTTTGTGGACTATGTTCTTTTATTAAAATAGTTATACAAGGTATCAATAAATTCTTCTGAGGCTTAACTCATTTAGAATCTATGAAGAGATCATTACAATTATGCCTTTTATTTCATTTGTCATGAAAATAGTTGTAACACATTTTTTTATAATAAAACTATGTTCTTTAGCAATTTTTTAAAGATTTATGAACATAAACGAACTCCAAAATATTATAATTTTACAATGACTATTAAAAATATTCAATAAATTGGAAGGTGTGAATCAGATTATTCACATTTTAAAATTAATATAATGTTAATATAATGTAAAAATATAATTATTCTATCTAAATAAACACATAATTTATAGTAATGTCATTTTATATTTAAAATAATGTTTTTAAAATATATTTTATAATTCCATGATAAAATAAATATAATTAATTTTTTGACACTATTACAAAATGAATTTGACAAAAAATAATAATATTTTACATATTACTCAAAACATAACATATGTTAACTTTTAGGAATTTTATAAAAAAAATTATTTTTAGGTTAAAAATTCAATATATTTCTATTTAAAAATACAATACCTCTTATGAAAAAATAATTATATGGTCATGATTTCAAATTTACTTACAAGTTTTCATGGATTAAATTTATTTATGGAATTATGTAATACATATAATATTTTATTTAGAAACACATGAGCACAAATTTGATGGAATTATCAACCATAATAATCCATTAAAACATAAATTATCATCCAAATTCATTATAATTAATTGCACACATATGTTATTGTCTTTAAAAAAAATAATTATTGTTTAATCACATTATACAACCCCTCCTCATGTATATATACCAAAAGTAACCACCTAATTTCTTTAAAAAATACTCTAAGCACATAAAATTACTATCAAACCATATCCTCACCATTATCCCCACATCAATGTTCTTATTATCTCACCCAATGACCAATTATATTTTTATATGTGCTCCTTCAAGGAGGTTATATTCAAGAGAAAATATTCCTAACCAACCTCTCTTCTATTATTTTCATCTTTTACCATCACTTAACCCTTATCTTCCATCTATGAATAATACATCAATCATCATGTATATAGATTGATTTTTATTTTTAATAGAATATTTTCTATCCAACCCATTTCTCATCGAATCTTATTCAATGACATTAAACCAATATCCAAATTATGTCATTTAAACATCGCTATGAATAATGTTTTTTTTGTTTTCCCTCACCACCTTCAGGTATCATCATAAATTATTCTCCTTGAAAAATATTATTTGAATAATTATTTTACAATGTATTTCATTTTTTGGAACTAACATTTATTAATAATATTATATAAATTGAAACAAATTTGTGATGGGCCAAAAAACCTCGAAAATAATCCAAACATTTGTAATTATTATTTTACTTGATGAATAATACTCATGTAATAATGATAAATAATATTTTGTACCATTTAAAATTCTATAAGTTAATTAATAACATTACACTCCATATATATAGTTTTATTTCCATTTGAAAATAAAATCCATAATTATAAACCAGTGTACCGACCACGAAACCGAGAAACAAATACACATGAAGCAATGAAAAAATTATATGTTTTTAATTAATGGGTGCTAAGATGTTATGAAATAATTGAATAAGATATTATAAATTAGAATATTGTTATGTACTGAATTAAGAACATTTTTTAACCATTATAAACGAGTTTAAATTTTGAAAATCAAATGGTAAGCATGAGGTGAGGGTTAGTTATCTCACTTCTACTTTTGCGATATATATTCCTTATTCACCACTGATTTCTTTTAATGTGGATTATATACTAACCTTTAAAATATCATATGATTAATCCAATTGAATTCATTTTATTAATTGTTTCACTATATAATTATTAAAATTATGCGGAATACTATTCAATGGATTAGATTTTGTAATGTATTTCCTAACTAAATTTCCATCCAAGGTTTTACCATCTACATTATTGATTATATAATTATTAGATAATGTGTGGAATGAATTTTGATTATCATATATTTAGTTTCCAATTTTTGAAACATATTAATATATCATAAAAAATTGAATCATTTTATTAAATTTTACATCAATGATATGATATTTTTTTCAGAAACTCATTAAAAATGCTCTCTTTAATTATTTTTCTTTAAACACCGTTTTTCATGTATACCATAATTTCCTAAAATTGTCCCCAAAATGTTTTAATAATTTCTAATTATTTTTTAATTTATTTTTTATATATTTATTACAATATAAAATACAATTTAAAAGAAATATTTTTTATTTTTATGAATATGATCTTTTTTATAATTTTCTAAAAAAAATACAAAACGTTTTTTATAGTTATATGGAATGAGATGAATTTAGATATTTCATGATTTCTTAATGATTTAAATAATCCATTAGATATTTATATGATTATTTTGAATGAAAATTTTATATTATATAATATTGTACTATATTCAAACAAACAAAATTTCAAAATGATATTGGGTATTTTCTACGTGAATTTTTCAGTGATCTCATTTAATGTACACTCATCTATGTAAAAATAAATAATTTAATATTATTATTCAATTAAGATGATATATTATGATACCATATTACATATTTTATTAAATTATTTATGATTATTTTTACTATGGATATATAATTCTGATATAATTTCCCATATTACTCATAATGGTTAATGATTATTCTTATAAATTGGGAAAAAAATTATTATTTCCCATTATTGTTTTAAAATGAATATATATGTTGACATTGATTAATCAGTTTCATTTGAGGAATTCATTGGATATTGAAAATAATTAGAGGGGCCCTCTATAACCTCTTGATACATTGGTAGATCTCATGAGAAAAAATTGTTTGGGTACTGGATGATGTCTTACCCATTAATATATGGTGTCTTGGTCAAATCCACGATGGTATATTTATATTGTTTGCAATTATTAATTCGCTCAATATGAGATTATTTATTGATTTACAAGGGATTAATTAATTAGAAGAATATCATGCGATAATTTTTCTAGCTCATCTGATTATATATATGGTGTTATTATATGATTTTTAATTCCAGTGATATTATGAAAAATATGTTATTTTAATGGAATGTATAACATTTATTCCTATTGAAATACTTTTTATTGATTATTTATGATTCCTTATACTCTATGCATACCCTTACAATGCAATTCAGATCACCCCATTATAGTGTTTCATTTTTTCTTTCGGATTACAGTAAGTTTATAATTATTTAAATGAAGGATTAAGCACATAGAATAGTGTTTTTCTCAAAGTATTCACTAGGGATTGTTTTATATTTTCAACTGTAATGTATGATTTCGATATATATCCATTTTTAAAAAACCATTGAACTATTTGGTCCATCATGGTTTTATTCATTCAATAAAATTCCAATTTAATAATGTAACCACAAACTATGGCTTAGTGGGATCGTGTTCATTATAGTTAGTATCAAAGGAAGGTGAGTATAACCTTGGTAAATAGATTTAACAAATAATATATTAGATAATGAAAACATAACAATGAATTTTGAAATAATTACAAAAAAACAATAATATTATTTAGTGCAATGTGATACATAAATTTTAAATTAACATAAAAATGTTTTGAGATTATAAATTATGTATCATAATTTAGTGATATAATATAATATATTAAATTATTTAAAAATATATCCTAGAAGAAATAATGAGAACCATATCAATTACTTGAATCCATTAATGGACATCCCTATTGGAAAGGATAAAACATATAGAGATGGATATATTCCTAGAGTTGGAACTAAAATAGGAGCTACATAAGTTATAAATATACTAGAATAGTTGAATTAAGATTTGATAAATATACATTCCCATATCTAGTATCCTTTTGATCCATTTTTTTAACAATTTTAGAAATCATTATTTGACAACAACCACTATAATTTACAAGAAATATTAATCTTGTCTATATTTCAAAAGATATATTTTGTACATATGTTATTTGTTTCCATGGGATGTAATGAAAGGTAGAAGGTTGAAATGATGTTAATAATCTCATATGATATTTTTATCAATAGTGGTAAGTAATTTTAAAAACTGCGGTCGAGTAGGAAATAAAAAATATGGTTTTGATGGTATTTATAGATCTTTTCTTGGAAAATAATTTTCATTATAAAGAAAGAGAGAATATGGGTGAAAATTATTCAGTCTATGAAAAATGAAGTATGATATTGTTTATATGTAATAAAAAAATTAAATGGTTACTAAATCATACCCTAAAATACATATGTAATATAAAAAGAAATATTGACAGTTTCATAGATTTGATTACTCTAGTAATTCAATGTGATCTAGTCTACCAAAGAATTATTGTCATTTGAGGATATAAAACCATGTTCCATCAAGGAAGATATATAATTTTACATGTGCAAATGAAATAAAATAATTTATGAAAATAATAATATGGTAGATAGAAAATACATATAATGGGAATAATAAATATAAGGATTTTCCCCCATGTGATACTTATGTAAAGAAACACTCTAGAACTTACTATAACAGAATAGATGTTTTTAAAAGTGTGGAGAGGAAGGTCAGCTTGTATTAGATTTATAGGGAATTAAATAAGATTTAAATTTGTAATGTTTTAACTATATAGATACGGGGAACTACACAAATGAATGATAAAATCATAAGGGGAATATACCATTGAAAAATATAAGGGATCATGGTTATGTATATTCTGTTGATAAATATGAAATATAATTATTATTGTTATCTTGTTTTTGGATCCATGAAATGTGTTTTATGAAATTATTTTTATAATAATTAAGAAAAATATAAGGAATTTACTACAGTACATTTTCCCTATGGATATGAGATCATATTTGGAATAAAACCAAGGACAGGGAAAATGGATTTAGTAAAATTTGTATCATTTTAGAAAAAAATCATGAAAGATTGATAAATGATAATATTATCCTAATGTTGAGACAGTTGTGATTGTATTAAGAGATACTAGATATGGATATAGTATATTGGATGGTACTGACTACCTTAGATATGATAAATGTTTTTATGGAAATGTAGTTTATGCTACCATGGATGCATTTCAAAATAATTTTTAGATCTATAAAATATATTTTATAATATAATTTTTACTTAATTATTAATGATGCATTCATATTTTCAGTATGTATTTTTGGGATATTTTTCATTACCATGTTTCCCGATAAATCATGATAAAGGTATTTAAATATATTTTATGTGATTATTACGAAACACATGTTGTTGGTCGAGAGATTACTAGTATGATAATTTTGAAAATACATTAACAATATTTCATATATTTTGGATCCTGATATTTTGAATGCTTCATAAGGATAAACTTTTTTTAAGTATTTTATGTTGTAATTTTGAATAAGATTTAATGATTAATGTGTCTATGAAAATTGTATTACTTATGGAAATCGTATTGGTGTTTGAAAATATTTTAATATAGAAGAAATGAATTGTCAATCATTTTTGGGAATATGATCCATTAAAATTGAATTTTATTTCATAGAGAATCAAAACTAATATTTAGATATAAATTTCTTGGTGTGAGGGATGAAATTCAGATGAACATTGTCACTAGAATACCAACGTCATTAAGATATAATTTTTCAACATGGGTTTTTTTTTTGGGAATGGAAACTAAAATGTATAAGATACCATTGGGGATAGAAAATCTATATAATGTTCAATATTTTTTTATGGAATGTTTTAAGGAGTACAATAATATATTCTTACATAAGTAAACATGTAGGTTTTCCAACTACCTGTCACTTTTGGCAAGTCCATGGGGCTTGAACCTAGAACCCAATGGTGAAAATGGATCATCTCCTACCACTGGGATATGTGATTTCCATGTTATTATAACATTATTTTCATTATTTCAATTTTAGAAAAGTTAAATTATATTGTCTTTTTAAGAAACATATATGAATTAGATAAATTGAATATTTTTTAATATTATTTAAGGAATAATTGTTCAATTTATTTGAGGAAAAGTTTAGATTGTGATGGAAATTTTTAAAATGATGAAATATATCCTACCAAGTAATTATATATCCATATTTTATATCTCTAAAACGTAAATAAATTCCATGACTCTGGGAAAAATATTTTTAGAAAAAAAATATTCATTTAATTTTCATACCACAAAATCAATGACCTTTTAACCCATAAAATATTTACAGTTTTATGATGGAAAAAATTATAATTACCATGTTTTCTTTCACTCAACATCAGAAAATGATTTTTATATTTCATTTCAATATCCCTGGTTTTACTAACCACTACTTTTAAACTGAACAAAAACCTTGTTTTGTGGTTACCTTCATATTATGATTACATTATTTTTGTGAAGAAGCATTGTTACCCATTTTTAAAATGTGGATTTTCCACCAAGATATTTTATAATATCAACTCCATTTTTAACAATCATGATTTTATATTTCAAGAATAAAATTTATTGATTAATTTCAAAACTTATGACCATATGATTTTGAAATAACACTATGTTTGATAGCTTACTTTCCATAAAATTCAAGATTAGACAAACTAAAAAATATTATTATTTTAACATAACTTTTATAAACTAACAATTAAAATGGATATTCTAAATAAAATTAATTAAATAATAATTTTAATATGATCTATATATTCAATAATAATTTTTTTATTCTAATGAAATGAACACATAATATTTAGTAAGATTATTTGAGTCTTTGAATATATGCTTCATTAGAGAAGATATTTTATTACTTTTTATGAGAATATAAATATAATTAACTTTTCCCACATTAAAAAAATCTATTTGACAAAATAAACCTCATTTTTGGACATATAACATCAAAATATTCTTATGTAAATTTTTTGAATTTCAAAAAAAATAACTTTGTGTTACGAAGATAGAATAAAATTTTACCAAATATCATAACTATTATGAAATAAGTTATATACATTATATATTTAAAATTTATTAACCCATATTGATGAAAAATGTTTTTATGGAATTAAATTATACATGTGGTGTCATATTTATAAACTCATACATATATGTTTTGAAAACACTAATAATAACCTTACAATCTATTTTGATTAGTTATACAAGTAAATTATTTATAATTCAATTTTATCACTTTTATAAATTTAATCAAGTAAAATGGATTATATATTTGGAATCATGGTGTCTAAGTTTTTTTATAAAGTAGATTTAATTTACAGTCAAAAAAAAATTTTCATGCTAAAAATCAGGCTTACCAGAGTATAGGTAAATAATATTGTGGGTTAAAGTTATAATAAAAAAGATGAAATACATAAAAAAGTGAACATTAAATTTATGTTAGATATAATTATCGACTTTAAAAATCTATTACAACCTTAATTATCAAATTAATTCAATAGAATTAATTTCATCCAAACATGGTTGGAATTAAATATGAAATAGTCATTATTTAATCATTTAAAATCGTCACACCTCATGTATAAATACCACCCATTACCACCCACATTATCCTCACAAGACTTGATTGAAATGAATTATCTATCAATAACACTCCTAATAACTATAAAAACATCACAGTGTAGGTGGAATCCCCCAAAAAAAATTCAATGTTAATTATGTGGTCCTATAAGGAGGTGATAATTAACTTTCTCAAACAACCTCCCCTAATTTTTTTATTATACTACAATATATTAACCAAATTCTATCCTTAAAGAAAAACAACTCTTGTTTTATGTACAAAATGAAATTTTAAAATTATTACAGGGAATTTTCAATCCCACCCCATCCCCAAATCAACTTATCCAAAAAAATGATAACATTTTAAATTATGGTGGTTATCTATCTCCATAGATAATGATTTGATTTGTTTTCCATTTCCACCATCATGTGTGGTCATAAAATAATTAATCTCATTATATCACATTTTAATATGTATATTATTACTGATTTCATGAATTGTAAATAATATATAGATATAACATTATATAAAATGAATCTACTTTATGATGGTTAAAAAAATCGCAAAAATATTCTAAACATTTATCAATAAATTTTATTTAAATGAGTCCTCATCATTTTATAGATAGAAATTATATATTTGACCATTTAAAAATATTATTGTTCTTTAATTAAGTATAATTTAACTTCTATAGTATTAATACTAATTTTATATTAAAATCATCAATTATAAATAAGTGATCCAACTATGAAATCATCTAATGAACACACCCAATACAACCAAAATTATGATATATTAATAATGAAATGGTGGATTGATGTTATAAAAGTGCCTTATTAGATATTATAAATTTGAATATAGTTATATAATGAATTACTAAATTTATATTAACCATTATACAACTGGTTATTGTACACAAGTCAAAAGGAAAGCATGAGTTAAGGATATTTTTTTTGTCTCACATTTACATTGGTGAGATATATTCCATATTCACAAATTATTAATTTTATGTGGTTATTATACTTCCCTTTGATACATAATATGGTGAATATTTTTATATTAGTTCATATAAATGGTTCATTTGTTAATTATTAATTTTACTAGTCATACCATTCAAATAATTATAAGTGGTATGGTATTTATTATCTCAAATTACCATCATTGTATTAAAATTATACATTATTGATTATTCAATTCTTTGATTATGTGAAAAAATACTTATTATTATCCTATGTTTCATTTAGAATTATTCTATTTGGATTTCTGTACAATACAAAAAAACCCTTTTTATTAATACTCACAGCAACAATATGATATTTTTATAATTCTTTTTATTAAAAAAAACTATATTTTTAAAATTTTCTATAAAAATATGTGTTTCTTCCATGAAGATGTCTTCTGAAATAGTATCCAAAATAGGTTTTACTATTATTATTTTATTTATTAATTTCATTTCAACACATTTTTTACTTTTTGGGAAATGTATTAGAAGTTTTATTTTCTCATATTCAAAACAAGGTTCATTGATAATTTTCCAAAAACAAATATTGAAGGAATGTTTCAAACTTATACGATTTGAGTTGATATTCATGCCACCATGATTACATAATTATATAATGATTAATTTATCTATTTACATGATTATATTCAAATGTTTTTTTTTATTTTATGATTATATATAATTTTTAAATTAAGTTATATTTAATGTGAAACATGGTATTTTATTCCAAAATTTTTCAATGATATCATTTGATATTTTTTAATCATTGTCAAAATCCATAATTGAATATTATGATTCGTGGTGGTTTATAATGTATTATATAATCATCAATATTTAATTAAATTTTTTATGATCAGTTTGACTTGGGATGTACTATTTTTATACCATTCATCATTTTACTCTATATGGTTTATGATTTTTTTAATTGATTGGGAAAATTATTAACATTTCATATTGTATATTCAAAAAGAAATCTTTTTTTCAATATGTTTCAAAAAATTCACATGAATAATGTATATTACATAGTGTGTGATAGGTGATTCCCGCTATATCCCCTTGATACATCGGTAGGACTAATGAGACAACAACATTGGTCGTTGTCTGATGTCTCACAGATTTATGTATGGTGTCTTGGTTAACTCGTTAATGATTTATTTTTGATATCATACATTTTTAATTACCACATTATTTTAATAGTTAATTATTTCCATGTTATTATTCAATTATTTGAATATATGTGGTTTAGTTTTCTAGCTAATGAGATTATTTATATGGTGTTATCCGATAATCATTTATTTTGTTGATATTGTTCTCAATTTAAAAATGAAATGGATTTTGTTTCATTTATTTACATTTCCATAAATTCTTTCTATTATTTATGATATCTTCTTCTTTATTCATAACCGTACTTAGTATTTAAGCTTCTTTCATTCTTGTGTAAAATGTTTTCACTAGGATTCCATGAATGTCTTGATAAATCGATAAGGAAAACTAAATTACCCAATTTAAGAAAATTAATTTATAAATGATGCTATAAATTATCTAATTTTTCATATAATTATCAAATCCACAATGATATGAATTATATTTTAGACCACCTTCCTCAATTCATTAATGAAATATCGCTAAATGGAAATCCCCAAAATCTGAGTATCATAGTGACATAGATTAGAGTTCCGGATCTAAATCCTTAAATAAAGATCAAATATATCATGATCTTATCAATAAGGATCATGATACACAATACTATATCTTGATATCACCGATTCAGTTTATATGTAATGTAATAGAGAATAAAATCCTCCAAAATATCATGGAATGAGATGGGATATGTATAATGATGAGATCCTCTTACCAAGAGAACAGATGATCGTAGATTTGGGCATTGAATCATGAATAAAAGAAGCCAAATGGAGTTGGAACCCCTGCAAAAATCAATGGTATAACCCAAAATCCTCAACTCCCAATCCAAGGTCAAATTGGAGGTGTTTTAGGGTTTGAGAGATTTTAAAAAAATCAGGTAATTAAATATTGTGTACACTATTTCATGGGCATGGTCACACTATTAAGAAAAACAGGCACTGGCCTTATGGACCTCAGTGCTGAAGGATGAATTCATACCGATGTTTGGGTGCACAGTTTTTCAAATAGTGTTCCACCCACGTGATCCACTATACCTAGGTTCAAAAATTTAGCTGACATGGGCCAACAGTTTACCCTAACCCTGAAAAAGTTGTGCATAGATCCATTTTCTCATTATTTAATTACAACTCCACCCAAAAATATCGCATGTCATAACTCCAAACAAAGGTAGATAAATAAAAATTAAAATTACCATAAATCACAACATAGATAACCTCATAATAGGTCATGATCTTACAATCTCCCCAACCTTATAAATGTTCATCCTCAAGCTATACATCCAAACCATTCTATGTATATTTTCCCAAATGATCGGGCCACTAAGCCCTCATATCTTATTCTATTTAACATGTTTCCTCTAATACACATAAATGTTTATAGAAATCAATAACAATATGTAGGGTCTTTCCCCTAAACACACTCTCACTGTGATCCAACGCACATTTTAGACGATCTTCAATGTTCACATCTATCTCAAGGTCAACCTCATCCACATCAATCACATGAGAAGATTTGGGATGATACCTACATATTTGTGACTCATGTAATACATAATTCATAGTGATTTATCTCTATATAAGATTCAAAAGATACACCATCATCCCGATTCTCTCCACTATCTCAAACAGTCCAACAATGCAGGGCACCAAGTTGCCCATTCTTTATATCCTATGGTTATCCAACCCTGGAAACACCAAAATAAATATGGGACACCCTTGGTAAACTCTAGGGGTTATCTCCATCTATCATCATATAACTTCTATCTACTCTACACCATATCCATACGTTTCGGAATCAACATACTTTCTCTAATGACTCTTGAACAAGACTCACTATCAAAAAACTTGTATTTCCAACCATCATCTAGAATAGTAGTTATCAACCGGGACACTAAAAAGGATAATTGTATGGTTCCATATGTATATATTCCTAATAAATAATTTTCAAGGAAAACCCAACTAGAGACAAGTTCTTTTCCCATGACCAATTGAAATTAAGAACCCATACCCCTATAATAACCTCTAGAACCTATATAGTAAGTTATGAAAAACTATCTATCATTGAGTGGAATGTGTACTCAATAATACATGTATGACAAGTGATTTATACAAGACCTTCCGAAAGAGTGTGGTAAAACATGAATCCTGATCTTAAAATATAATTTGTGTAACTTTATACAGATGGGAAATCCCCAGAATATACATTTCTACCAACTCTTATACTATAAATATTATTCTTATAGACAACAAATGCACGCCCTTTGTCAATTGATATATAATGACACAAATTACATCAGTCATCAAAACCATATATGAATGACCCACCATATAATCCACAGTCACATTATCCCACTACCATTCTGGGATGTTCAATGATTATAGAAAACCTCTTGGACATTGATGATCCACCTTCACCTACTGACAAGTTAAGCATCTTGTCACAACACCGACAATCATATTTATCATGCCTAGCCACAAAAACAATCATAGTAATCCATGGTACATTTTTTAACACCTAGATACATCACCCACGTCGTGGTGTGAAATTATATCATGATCTCCTCTCATATGCAATTAGGTATAAAAAATCGATTCGTCACATAGATGATCTAATCCTCATTTATCTAACCGTTTGAAGATGTCTCTACACCTTTATTACATTCCCTAAAGACTAGGAATTTAAAATACTCATACTATATATCTTTTATCCATCACAAATGTGTATAAACTACTTCAATTGAAACCATAGTCTTCTACTGCTAAATCTATCGAACAACTATATGAATTTCACCATGAAAGGTTACAATCTACAACTCTAAACTCATCTCCTAAACTATTTGAGTCTGGGATTTCTTGATCAATAAATCAACCAAACTATTTACTTTCACTGGAATATATGCCAAATCAAAATAAAAGGACTCCATATACTCAACCAATATTCACTATTGAAGATTCAAATCTTGCTATGAAAATATATACTTCAATATCTTGTGATAATTATAAACTATAACAATTTCTCCCAATATATTGTGTGTACAACACATTTGACCATAAACCATTAGTTAAAACATGAGGTCATATATAGGATATTTCCATTCAAGAGGCCTCATGTAAAATACCCCATATTCCACAACTCAATCTCCCTGTATCAGCACAAAACCATGTCCATTTCTAGAACTGTCACAATAAACCATATACTCTTCCCTAGACTCAGGTATAATAAATCATGGTGTTGAAGTTAATTAAATACTAATGTACTGAAAAGTTCTCTCACAAGCCTCTGACATTCGAATTTTACTCCCTTTTTTATCAATCATGAATGCAGTGCTGGATAATGGGAATATTCTTGGATAAATATCCCATAATATCCACATAATCCTTTGAAATTTTGGATATCAATAACATGCATTGGATCATCCAATGAAACCACATCTGGAACCATATTTTGGTCTATAGACACACCATTTTCTAATACGATATTCCCTATGATGTGTACCTAGTTAATTCAAAATAGGAACACAGATATCATGATGCATAACTGATTCTCTCTTAGTGTACCCAGAATGATGTCAAGATGTTGGTCTTGATCGTCATTAGTCTCAAAGTACTCCATGATGTCATCCAAAACAATCACCACAAAATACTATACATATTGATAAAATATGCAATTCATCAAATCCAGAAACAAAACTACTATATTTTTTAACACAAAAAAAATTATGAAAAACTCATAAAGACCATACTTACTTCCAAAAGTAGTCCTCCATATATGACATGATTCTACACACAAATGATGATACCCTGATCTGAAATCAATCATGTAAAGAAAAAAATCCCCATTAAACTTGTAATATCTTTCATTGATATGTGGAAGAGTGTATTGGTTCATCACATTAATTTTTTTTCTATTTTCAGTAATCGACACACAAACGTAAAATCCCATTATCATTATTTATGAAAGAAATGGGGGATCCCCAAGGTTCTGTACATGGGTGGATAAATCCCTTATCCTCAAAATCTATTAACTGAGTCTTATGATCAGGATGATCTAGATATTCGATTATGTTTGGTTGATTAGATACTGGCTAAGACACCAACCAAAGCTCAATTGAAAATTCTACATCTCTCTTAGGTGGTAGACCTAAGAAGTCTTCTGGAAAGACATAAACAAATAGTTCCACAACTATTGGAGTGACATATTTACCAAAACACCTATCATCCAAATTTGACCACCAACAGGGATTTTGATATCCATATTCTCTTCATTAATTGGCCTTTCTCAGCCTAAAAGTATTTCCCACTCACAATGAAGAATATACTAGTCACCCTTAGTAGACACAATGGTCACTCTCTATTGCTAACAATCAATGTGGTCTCGGTGTGAGACTATCCAGTCCATCACTATAATTCTTTTTATGCTAAACATATCTTGACCATTG
Source organism: Viscum album (assembly GCA_963277665.1). Taxonomy (NCBI): domain Eukaryota; kingdom Viridiplantae; phylum Streptophyta; class Magnoliopsida; order Santalales; family Viscaceae; genus Viscum; species Viscum album. Next base: position 856,325,105 of record OY728152.1, on the reverse strand, counting down.
AGACCTCATAGGAAACAATATTCCCTGATTTACTGTGATCATCCCTTGAATATGCATATATCTCTAAACATCACTCCCAATGGTGTGTCTATAGTCATTACCCCACTCACAAACTCCAACCTCATGCTCAAAACTTCTATAAAAATATCATATATAAAGGAATGTGAGGCTCCATTATCAAAAAATAAACTAGAAAAAATAGAATATACTAGAATAGTAAATCTAACTATCAATGATCTAGCCTACCTATCGCTATGTGTAAGATTTATTTCTTGTAAATGTACTTCCCCTCTTCTATGTGATATTGTCAAACTACCATAAGTTGCACCAGTCTGCTGATGTGGGTGCTCCTACATAGAATCACCACGTCCCCTACCACTACCTACTTTGTTTGTAGAACTCCAACTTCCATCCCGATATGGTGTAGATAATACTCTTCCCATACTCAGACATGGCCAGGATTCTCCATCAGTACCAGTATGTTGCTTCAAAATTTATAATATCTATCTATGTCTCATATTTCTAGAAGATCATCTCTCTACTAGTGATTAGGAATAGTGTAGATGATAGTGTCCCAGGCTACTAGGCTAATGATAGATCACACCAATTAGGTCATATTCAATTGAAACTCATATATGTATACTCCTATTTCCACTACCATGGATAATGTTGTAGTAATATTGATTCTAACTCTCTAAATTCACACCTATTAATCGTCCATTAACAACTACCTTTCTAGTACTATAAACCTCAATCAGGTACTATTAAATTATGAGATCCTGATCCCCCACATATGTAAACATCTTCAGTTTGATGATTTTTACTTGGGACATAATATCAAATTTAATCCCATCCTAAAAACATTTCTTCATAGCTGCATCATCTATTACTAACATAGTAGCATAGAATTGCAGATCTATATAACATCTAGTATAGTATACTGTCAACATGATCCCTTGTGTTAGATGCATGAACTCATTAGATTTCTCTTGTCTCAGTGTCCCTAGATAATAGTACTCTATGAACCTCTCTAATAAGTCCTTCCATAACACATCATCAATCTATTTCGTTCCCACCTAAATGTCCCATCAGCACGTCACTGATCCCCCTATCATGTAAACTACTATCATGACCATTATCTTAGTTAGAGTATCTATATCATAATATATTGTTACTATGGAATCAAACTAATATTTATCCCCCTTATATCCACTCTCTCCAGTAAAAGCTGTAGGATCCTACAACTGAAACTACCATGTCATCTCATATATACTTTTTTTAACATGTGAATGTTCCCTTTCCATAAATTGAATGATTCATGTTATGTTCTCATGGAACTTTTCCCCTTCATTTCTAGATGGAACAATTGGTGCCTCAGGTTCACTGACTAGAAAAGCATTTATAGGGACATCCCTCAGTCATTACCTAAATAAGATTCATGGAGGCCTACTCTCAAAAATTCCCAAAACACATATCAGGTCTCATAACACTTTCTTGTATCGTTTATGTAAGATGAATAATCACAAAAATACTTCCCTCCTCCACCTCACCATTTGTTCGAAGTGGAGGTGTTATCACTACACTAAACTAATATTATTCTAGGTTTTAGTTAATAAGTGTAAAAAATAGTCATAATCATGTATCTCACATAGACACAAAATTATTATCATTTCAAATAATTTTTTTAAAATCCTTTAAATTCATATCCGGTGTCATTTTTTATTTTAATCTCCCAAACATGGAATGTATTTCATGTTTAAAAACTCATCGGTAACATGTTTTCCCATGCGTGCCTAAAATTATGCATTTCATAGTAACCCTGAGTTCATAGAATAATTCATTCAAACACAACTCTCATGCCATTCAAGGCCTCAAATAAATAGTCAAAATTCTCAAAAATATTAATCACATTAATAAATTGGTGCATTACCCAATATGAAATAATATTCAACTATAATATAAATACCAATAACAATTATCCCACCCTGAGTAATAGGGGTTTCCCCTATACATGGGATTGTAACTACCATGCACGAGCTCATTACGATGTCCTAAATCTTTCTATTCTCATATCTACCTACCCCAAAATCATAAGACATAAGGAGAAAAATGAAAATTGGACCTTTGGTACCATTTTGTAACATCCCAACTAGGGTTCCACACATGTTCCCCAATCCAGTTTGCCATGTGACCCTAAGAGAGCCTCGTAATAGGCTCAATGTTTTCAACTAGTAGTGAGGTTATAATAATTCATCCAAGAGGAGACTATACTCTCATTTATAATATTAAAACACCATCAGAAACAAATAAAAAACATAGAAGCATATTTAATCATAACAATAATCTTTTCATAAGATAACTAAATCCTAAATACAATACTCAAATTAAAGGGAAAACATTCTATGAAAATTTATGTTTCATGTTTCATTAATTATGCTGAATGTAAGAACACTATGACTCCTAATGTTGGTTTTGAACCATGTCTTATCCCCTCATCCAACCTCCATCCCAAATCAATAATCAATCCGTAGGCATTTTTCCTTATCCCATCTTACAACAATATATTGTAATTAGGTAACGAACATGCAGTCCGAGTAGGGTGTGAGTAAAACACATTAGTACATTACTAACTGTGTATAAAAAATCATTTCAAAAGATTTTTTATGAATTTCTATAGTAAAAATAACTATTCATAAATAACTATCTATTACATTTTTATTTATTCTTATCTGACTACAAAAACTCCATGGTTCCCCAGGATACATGATCCTCAATATATGATTTGGCTCGTTCTGGAGCCTGAAGTGTTATCTATGTAATACCCTATCATAATACTTTCTTCTTTCCAAATCTACATGTATTCAATGGTTCTATGATTTCTTTTTAACTGATTTAACTCTTGAAATAGTTTGAATATTTTTTTTAAGGCCATAACAGAAGATATATTATTTCCATTCTATAATTTAACATTTATATACCACATTTCCAAATTTACCAATTTCTAAAATTTAGTTAAGATGACCATTTTCCATAAATACTCCTCAATATAATGACCATGTTCCCACTCTCTTTAACAATAAGTAATATGACCGTGTCACTATTCTTAATCCTCAATATAATGAACATGTTACAATTATCATAACTAATATGTATAATGACCACGATACCATATACACACCTCTATTTAGTTTGAAAATGTTCCCATTCATCCAAAAATAATTAATTAATAGTTAATTATATACATTAATGCCATTACAAATTCATCAATTAGTTAAATACAACAAATCCATTAGTTAACTCAACAATTAACAAAATATTTTAATCATCATTAATTAAATAATTCAATTAATTAATCAATGAAACAATTCATAAACAAATAAGTAATTTTCTAGAATAAATGATCTAATTCTAAATCTCAACTCTTCATTTTTAATTATACAATTAATTATCTAGATCATAATATCCAAGAAAATAATTATTTCACAATTAATTATCCAAATGTAACCAATTTGACCTCTAATAATTATTATGTTGAACAATTGTGTAGAACACAATACTCTAATCTCGTAATAAATTTCCTGAATAAACTATCACATAGGATAGTTTTTTAGTCTCGTGATTAATTCATCAAATAATCATTTAATTCAAAAATTATTTGATAAATCAGTTGCTCAACATAATTAACCCAAATTAAGATAATAAATCTCTAAAGGATGCCATAAATTCTAAAAAATTTCATATACATATCAAATCCATGAATATGGGAACTATATTTTACCCCACCTACATGAATTCATTTAAGAATGCTAACTTAATGGAAATCATGAAAATTCGTGCATCATAATGACATAGATATGAGTTCTAGATCTAAATCCTTGAATAGTGATCAATGATATCATGATCTTCTCAATCTAGGTCTAGATTTATAATCCAAGATCTATATCTGACCGATTAGTAATAGATATAAGTAATCCAAGAATAAACTCCTCAAGAAGATCATGGAATGAGATAGGATATGTATCAAGGTGAGATTCACTAACTATGAGAATAGAGGATCGTTAATTTGCGAAATGGATCTCAAATAACGGAGATCGGATAGAATTAGAAACACTCTAGACTCATTGGAATAACAAAAAATTGTCAATTTTTTAGCCAATGTTAAATTGAAGATGTTTTGGGGGTTTAGGGGGTTTTAAAAAAATAGGTAATTAAAAACTATGTGCACAGTTTCCTAGGATAGGACGTAGTGTTAGGAAAACCATGTTGCAACCATGTGATCCTCATTATCCAGGGTTACATTCTCTCTGCGGATTAGGTGCACAGTTTCTTAGGACCTTAACAGACATTGAAATCCTCTCTATCTGGGTTAACAAGGTTATCTGTGCTTCCTACATAGTTTACCCTAACTATGTTACAACTATGAACTTACCCTTTTTCTCAAAAATTCATTAAAACTACACCCAAACACACCTCATGTCAAAAATAAAAGAAGATGTACTAAAATAATCATGAAAAGTACTTAAAATCATTCCCAAAAAAACTCTAGATAATGATGGGATCTTACATGTAGGATTATGCTAGGATAATAATGGCATGATGAATGGATTAAAACATTCATATTTTTTCAATTGTAATATAGGATTTAAATGATTATATATTTTTCCAAAAATACTAAATCACTTTGTCCATCAACATTTGATTCCTTTTATCATATTCAAGTGTAATAATGTAACCACCGACATTAGGTAATAGTGTTGTGGTCTTTAAAATATCACTAGATGGTAGTCATTGGAATTCACATTTATTTATTATTTGAATCATGGGATTTTATCTAACCGATTTTTATTCCATTTATTGAATTCTTAGTACGACATAAAGAGAATATTTAGAATCACCCTTTTAGGGGAATTTTCCCAAAAGTGTTGTATGTAATCATATGATTCACTATCTGATACCTCATATAGAGATATTGGCTATAAATGTTACGGTTAATTTGATGCATAGTCAATATAGTTTGTTCTTGGTGAAATTTATTTATAATGAACTAGACATTTTCATCACATTTTTGGATAATGTGTTATTAATTTTCTAAGGGAAATTTAATTCATGGATCTATATTGTGTTTATTATTTATTTCCATGATTCATATATGATATTTGGTGATTGGAGGTTGAATTTAATGATTACTATGATAAGGTTTGAGGCATATTAAAATTATTCGTGTTTTTGTGGACAATAGGTGAAAATAAAATGGTTTCACCAAGTACACCGTGAGGGGTACTGTTTAGCTGATGAACCTGGGATGGGATGGGGATCCCATATGGGTTCCACTGACTATGATATAGGCTCTTAGATTGTACTTGATAGGTCTACTAAGAATAATTTTTAATAAATAATCATTAATGATAAAATGTGACTATTTTCCATTTCATTGAACTGATGAACTAACCTCATCCTCTACTTATTATTACATATTAAAATTCATTCATATGTATCTCCTCCTCATCTTCATCATTCCATATATTTTATCTGGAAAAAAATCTTAGGATTTGTAATGGGTTATTCAATTTCACTCTAGTTAAGATTCTTTAATCACCTTTCATCTCTTCATAAAATGTTCTTATCCTTCTTACCTATTGTGTATGGATCCTTTTAATTTTTAGTTCTCCAAAAATGAGACTATTACTACCCCCAATCATATGTTTTATATTTTTTTATTAAAGGATACATATCTGAGTTTTTTCCATTCTATTCTTCCTAATTTTGATCGATATGTGATTAATTTTTTTTTATTTTGGGTAACATAGGTTTGTGGATTTTTTTGGATTTCAGGATAATAAATAATTTTTTTGATTTCAATTAATTGATATTTATTATAGTTATATTGGTTTAAAAGTATTCTTTTGATGGATTTTATTTCTTTTTCAAACACATAATTATTGAATTTAGGGAATTTTGATCTTAAATGTTGATGGATTGTGCCTTGGTGATTGTTATGGGTTATTATAGACGGATTGGAGTATGAATAAGGACTCATCATGACTATCCATAATATAGGTGGTTTTGATTTATAATAAATCTATTAATACATGATTTAGAGTCATCTTAAAATTAATTTCTTAATGTTGCAAATGTAAATATTCCTTTTTAAGATATAAATGATATGCCTCTAATAAATTTAGTGGTTTTAAAATCAAATGATTTTTTTGTTTAAAAAAATTCCTATACATTGGTTGATTTTTTGAATTACTATATTTAGGATTCAAATTATTGTTTTATTACTTCATTATAAATTTAATATAGCTGATTTTAATAACAATTTTAAAATTCATTATTTTTTATGTATCGTGATATCATCAATTTTGGCCATTAGTTTACATTATTAAATTAGTAAATGTTATATTATAGATTAAAAAAATTATTTCATATATTGATATTAGTTTTTAGAAACATCCAATTGAATTTTTTTAATTTTCATAAAATATATTTTTTAAGGGATTAATGGGAAGAAAAAAGTGGTTATTAATGTGTTTTCATTTTAATAATTTAATGAAAATAATTATTTTACATTTTATACATGATTTTGGTATGTTTTATGAAACCGTAACATTTTTATCTCCCAAATATTAGTTGGGAATGTATCCAATTTTGATCAAAAATTGTTTAAAAATTACTTTCTAGGTGTCACCCATAATCTTATGTAAGTGGGTTACACTCTTAAAATCAAATTAATGTTATGTTTTTTAAGACATGTATATTGGTAATGGAATTTTAATTAACAAGATAATATAGAGTAATTAAAAAGAATCGTAATTTATCAAACACATTGTTATAAGAATTACATATTCTCCCAGGTAACATAATAATTTTATGATGATGTTAAATTATATTTATCTTTCATAAGTTATAATCCAAAATAAATACATGAAATCTACCAAGAATTTAATCAATGAAGATATAACTGTTTGGATTATTTCTAATCCCATGAAATGGTGTGATATGTAAATATTGTGGGTTTTTTTAATTTGTCTCCAACCGCAACCAGATTATTATTTTTCAAATATTTATATTCATATATTAAATATATTTTTATGAATTTTTTTAATATATTACAAAACATTTAAATAAACATGGTTTAGAAGAAATTATTCTAGTGGAAAATTAATTCTTATCTTACTACATTACAATAATAATGGATTAAAGAAAAAAAATTATTACATTTTCACCCCAGTGATTATTTTCCATAAAAATAAAATTAATGTACAAGAACCACTTTTTCTAAGAAAATTTTAATTACAAATAGTTATATGGTCTTAGTGATTTTAATAACATTCTCTTGTTAACCTAACTACTTCAAGTTTTTGTAATTTGTAAAAAACAAATTTGTATCACAACCTAGTACCATTATAATGTAAAATTTTTACTCCCTAAATTTTAGGATGAGTAATGTCTAATTAGAATTTATAAAAGTATGTCCAATATCTAATTTTCAAATTATATTTATAAGTTTTTTTTATAAAATAAACTAAAAAGAGTGATATTCCATCATCCATGTTGCATGTATCATTATGATTATTCTCTGGGCTGAGTTCTCTAATTTGATGTATATATATATATATATTAGGATTGTAGGAACAGAACCCACATGTATCTTTATGCTTCCCTTGTGCAGGATGACGCCATGTATAATACAGTTTCTGATCTTCAAATTATGAGAACTCTCGGTGTTTCGGGTTGGGCACACAAGCCTCAGATGCTGAAATATATTCGATGGATCCCAACCATTAGAACTTGCCTCAAGGTAAATGTTTATGGGGCCACTTTGGGTGCACCAGGCCCATCGGGTAATGGGGGAGTGTTCCGCACCTTTCGGGGGTTTGTTAAAGGATGCTTCAATCACGCTATTGGAGTTAGCACTGCCTTTGAGGCCGAGCTTTGGTCAATGATATATGCCATCAGGTATACTGTCTGATTCAATTGGGATTATATATGGATTGAATCTGACTCTCAGACCGTGTTCCATGCCTTGAGCACCAAGACACGATAGGTTCCTTGGTGTATGCTTCCTCAGAGGACCAGTTTCCTTAGTGAGATTTCTTAGATGTAGGTGGACGTTTCACATGTCTACCGAGAGGCTAATTAGGTGGTAGATGCCCTGGAAAAGCGGGTGCTCACTATTCCTGGAGAGATGTGGTCTTTCACGATCCCAGACTATTATGCCCCACTGGTGGAGGCAGATATATGTGGTGTAATGAACACTCATTTATGTAATAACCCCTTGTATTCTTGAATCTTTCCATTTTTATTTAATTTTATTAGTACCGGCTTCCACGAGTTCCTGGCATTTCTGGTATGTTAACTGTAAAAATGATATTTTTACTAAATTCTATGTAGTTATTTAATGAAAATGAGCCTGATAGTCCTCAAATTGGTGTGTCTTGAGTAGGGCTATGAAATTCATCATTAAATATAATTTATTTTAGATCCATGGAAATATATATGAAATTTTTTAATATATAATTTTATGAAATTACTAGTTATTCAAGAGTATTAAAATGGAATAATATCACAGTTCCATAACATAATTTTCCCTATCTTCTATTTCATGGGATGTGCTGAGACCTCAAGTTTTTATAAACCATTCAAATTCTATAATACAAGATTACGAACAGACTATATAGCTACACATATGTCTATGGGGCTTGATGATTTCCATATCCAATCACATATGGGTTGGGATTCATGATTTTTTTGTACCCAAGAAAACCCTGAGAGGGGAGGGTTGAATCTAGATTTTATCTCTTTATTTTAATATGATGGATCTTGTCCCATGTTGGTAGGATCTTTTCAAACCCATATGATTTTAATATACAGTAAATAGACATTCACATTCATAGCGACAACACAAAAATTTTACTTCATCCCCCAATAAATGATAATATAAATTGAATACATCGATAGTTTATCAGTCACACCTAAATAAACTAATCTTCACTAGTTTTAGAATTAAAAAGTCTAGAAACTATAAATATATTATTGGAACACAATATTTAAATTATTTAAGGATAAAACACTACCTCCCTCAGAACACTTCTGTAGAACCCCCGAGACAACTACTTTGGGTGAAGTCTTACTCAATTTAATAGATTGAAGGTAACCTTATAAATTAAAAAATAATTATTTTTCCCTGACTTGCATGAAATTCTACATGAACCTTATTCTTATTTTAGTTCACTTTAAATCACTATTAACTTAATAAATATGTTTAACATTGATTTTTTCAAATAACTTTTCCGAAAAACCATCATGAAACTCATTAAATTTTTGTAGAAAAATTACTTCTCAGACCACAAACTCATCATAAAATAACTCATCATCTCAAAACTCCTTTTTAAGATATATCTATGAAATAGTCAATATGACGACAAACGTGTTTGATCCTCAACTACAAATGATTAAATGATTTGTAAAAATTCCATCTTTCCCAAATTCAGATCAATTCAGCTTTTCCTTGATACAATTTCATCTTAAATGAAGTGGGGGTAGCCATATATTTATATGATTGACTGGTCATGAAACTCCCATACATCCAAAATATTTTTCATGAACCTCTAAAAAAAGGTCATGATTCTCTTTTTTTCTGTAAAGATCCAATGAAATTAAACCCATTCATGAATATTTCACATAGTTATGAAGAACTCATCCAAATCATTATGCACATGTGAGGCTTGTTATTGTCACAGAGAACATAATCAACACATCACACATTCAAAAAGCACCATAACATTATAAATATAGATACAATTATGAATCAAAAATATATATATAAAACCTAGACTTCGAGAAATGTAGGATTTTAAAAATTGTCCATTTGTCATATTTGAGAACTCTCTATTCCATAGAACTACATTCTGTGAAGCATGCACCATCCTCATCATTCTGAGAACCAAAAAATTGGAAAACACAAGGAAATGGTGAAATAATCAACACGGTAGTCTGGTTGTACTATAAAATCAATTTATGTGAAAACACTGTGATCAACCCAGTGTATATTTTCTATAATCATAAAAGAATCTATTCCCTAATACTAGTTTCCATAGTCCTTGGCTCCATAATATTTTTGTACCTCTTCACTAAAATCAATAATGGTCTCTCCCAAATAACCAAATCTCATGTATGTTCTATTAACGATCCACATGGTATAGGTATTTATAATTTTAAATCATTCTATTTATCGTTTCATTACTCTCCATCATCTAATATATGATTTTCTAATTGTTTTATAGAAACTACTTTTTTTATATTAATGTTAATTAGTAAATTTATATAAATTCTATATCTAGGTATGTTTTATATATATTAGAACCATGTTTGAATCCTAATGAGTATTTTATACTCAATTTGTAAATTCTTACTACTATTGAAAGGAAATATAATGTTTTTCTTTATATTTCCTATATATACATCATGATTTCTGGTTAATTATATACACCAAAAATGGTATCAAAAGACAAGTTTCTTGATAAATTTAAAATAGTTCATCTGGTTCATGTTCTCTATTTTTTTTGTATCTAGATATTAGTAACCCTATTTTTATTCATCCACTATTTATTCTATCATTTTTGTGACTTTTCGGTTTTGATATGAATGTGTGGTTTTAGTTATATTTTTGGATGCGTACTTTTAGAAACATCTTATTTGAAGAAGATACTTAATTTCCAATGTTATATTGTGATTTCATATATCATAATAGGTTTCCCATTTTTATCCAATTAATTATTCAATACAAACATGGGTTTAAATCACTCTTCAATGATAAATTATGATTTTATGCACAGGTCTCACATCCCGAGGGATCATGGAGTTCTCTTAGAGTCTTGTAGAAATGTGGTCCATGTACTTTTTGGGTGAATAAAGTCATTATCAGAAAATGATATATCAGAATGATTGAAATGATTTCAATTCCCTCTTATAATCAATAGGATGGTTGTAATTTAGAATAGATAGGTTCTACAATGATTGAATTTTTATAAGTGACCCAAAAAATGGATTACAATCCCCTTATAGTGGAATCTTATGTTATGAGTGATGTCTAAAAAGTTATGTTGACACCTCAAATACATATATTGAATTAGATTTAGTATATACACTATTATTATGTAATAAATTGGGAAATATCATAGAACATATCATGTAGATAATCACTATAGTTGATCATGCATCATAAGTTGATATATTTTAGTAGGAATTATAATTCCCTAGACCTAAACAGTACATAATCTAGTGTTATGTCCAAGATGTGACATTAAAGATCTTGTAACGATTAGTGTTTTATAGAATTAGGCCACAACTATTACATTATGTCTCAGAAATTACTATGAAGACAATTATACTCTATCCAACTTTTTAACAAAAATACAACTCCTTTATTAAAGATGAATTGTTTTCATGATATAAATCTTCCTGAATTATTCCTTTATTTTACCCTTCCTTATACCCTATGAAAAACATTTCAAAAATATTGGATGATAATAAAAATCTCATTAGGGGTTATTAAACAATGATATAAAACAATATTACATTAATACATACAAGTCAATGAAATCATACTTTTTTACTCAGAAAATATACTCACTCAAAGGTACCTCATTAAATAAAATGTTTTATGAATAACAAAAAGATATCATAAATCATAATTATAACTTTTGGGTTCCATTAAATATATACATTTTTGCTTTCATAGCTACATAGAGATTTACGTTTGCAATACCCATCACAGTATATTCCAAAAGTCTCTTTGGAGAAAAATTAACATTTACCTTCATCACCATACCTAATGCATTGGAGGGATAACATAAGCACAAAAAATGATAAATAAAATACCATGATGTTTGAAATATTTTTACCTTTCTAATTAGTATTTATAATCAATGCTATAACTCATACAACCCCATATAAAAAAATTTAGAAAAAAGGCATCTTTATGATATATTTTTCATTACATTAAATCAATTCTTATAAAAACAAATTCACATCAATATTGCCCCATGGGGTCCCAAAATCTACAAGAATGACCTTATTATGAAAAATCTCATCCAATAGTATTTTTTCAAGTGTTAGATTAGTTTAATATTATAAAATTATTATTTATTTCCGTTATTTACCATATTTACACTTTAACCATGGTATATAAAATAATTACTGATGTATCAATTCATAATATATATAAAAAGTACTTATTTACACAATTTGGACCCCCAGATTCCAAATATAGAATCCATTTTTCTAAATTCAAAACACAAATGTCGTAGTAATTAAATTATAATTAATTTCTATTTTCAAGACCAAAAAGCACGTTTTTAGGAAGTAAAAAAAACCAAAAGATTAGAAAGTGTTTATTTCCAATTTCTGTGTTAAATTACTTCTAATGAACAAAATTATATTAAATGATAAAATTATAATCAAACAACAATTTAAACTCAATTAATAGGACAATATATCTATATAAATAAATTAGACGAAAAGATAGTTTTGACTTAAAATGAATGTTTTTCACTATTCATTAAAAATGTACTTTATCAGAAAAATTCCAAAAAATTACCCAAAAAAATATTAAAGTCCCATATGTAAATAAGAAGTATATTTTATCCAATAGAATATATAAAAGAAAAAAATTGTATTTAAGATTTATTATCCATCAAAATGCCTTAAAAATACCTTTTAAAAATATTTGAGTATTTATGTTAAAATTTGGATTCAATCCCATTTTAAGACTTTAAAACTTATTGTATAAATTTAAATACAATTAAAAAAAATGTATTGATATTTATTTTCATTCCCTCTAATACACTGCCATGTATTTATCTACCATTTAAAATAATTATATTATTATATTATATATTGATATAATTCACTCTTGTGTGCAACCTGCGATTTCAATGAAATCTCTTGCAGCGTGTTGAGTATGCTATTGGAAAAAAAATCCCCATTAATATAAATATAATATTCATAAATATTAATAGAAGTGAAAAAGTATTATTTCATATTTACCTAATTAGTTACATCCTTTCCACTATTTCCAAATTGTTTCCCCACAATTCTATTCACTTATCAAATAAGTGGGGGTATTTATCCCTCATAGCATTTTCAGATTTTCAGGTTTCCTCTTCAAGAATATGGGTTTTTAAAGAAAATATACCTGTTTAATTATCTAATTCCACAATATTTTCTCTCTATTGTCAAGAATCTGGACTAGTTGTTCCTTATAAGAAACATTCTCTTCCGACTGAACTACCTTTGGACTCAAAACAGAATATGGATATGCCATATATTTTCCCAACATTAAAACATGAAAAACATTGTGTACCTAGGATATAATTGGAGGTAATGCCACTTTTTAGGAAAATAATCCACCTTTCTCTAGGATTCCGTATGGTTCAATGATCCTCAGACTCAACATTCCTTTCCTACCAAAACAAATCACACTTTTCCCAAGAGAAACATTGAGAAATACATGATCACCTACATTGAAAGAAAGATCCTTACTCCGGTTATCCGCATAACATTTCTGCCTACACTGAGCTATTCTCATGAGATTCTGAATCAACTTAACTTTTTCATCCATCTCTTCTACCAATTATGGTACCATTAACTTCCATTTACCATCTTCATCCCATAAAGAAAAAGTTAAACACCGATTTCCATATAATGCCTCAAATGGTGAAATATAAATACTATAATGAAAACTGTTACAATAATGAAACAAATCCATTGTGAGATGTTTGTCCCAATTTCCCGCGAAATCCATGGAAGATGAATGTAGAATATCTTCCAATGTCTGAATTCTTCATTCTGAAAGACCATCTGATTGCGGATGAAAAGCTATATGGAAATTTAATTCAGTTCCTAATGACTTCTGAAGGACCTTATAACAGTTATAACGATCCTTGGATCATGATCAGATACAATAGAGAGTGGAACTCCATGTAAATTGATGATCTCATTAATATATAATCAATAAAGATGATATTGAGATAGAGTATCTTTAAAAGGAAGAAAATGTGTAGATTTAGTCAATCCAACAATAATAACCCAATTTTCATTGCTACCTCAATATTAATTTGATTATTCCACTAAGAACTCTATGGACTCATTTTCCCATTTCCATGTTGCATTGGAAATGGCTGAAGCATCCCTTTCGGTAACTGTAATTCTATTTTAACTAGTTGAAAAGATAAAAACTTCACTGTAATGTCATAAATATCTCTTTTAATTCCATCTCACTAGTATTACTTCTGAATATCTATGTACATTTTATTACTTCATGGATGAATGGAAAAAGGAGAAATTTGAGCTTCATAAAACAACTTTTTCATCAACTATGAATCACGAGGAACACATAACCTCCTTCCAAACCTCAAAACAGTATCTTTATCAATGTTAAATTCAGGTAACATATCATTATGAACCAATTATACATTTATTCTACAACACATTGTCTTCTTTCAGTGCTTGAATTATTCTGTCTCATAGAGATTATTTCATTACCACCAGAAACAAAATAGTGTAATTCCCTATACCAACAAAATTCGACATAAAATTCATCAAATCAAAGACCAAAGGATCTTGTTCGGAACACTACATGATTAATGTATCATTACCCTTTTGACTAAATGTTTCAGCCACATGATTTTCCTTTTTTATATGGTAATGGATCATGAAATCATAATCCTTGATTAATTCTAGTGATCTCTTATGTCTGAGGTTTAATTATTTTTGAGTTAATATATAATTCTAATTTTTTATTCATATATATTTCCCACATTACTACATAAATAATTTTCCTCCATAATTTTAAAGAAGAAAACAACAATAGATAATTCCAAATCATGTGTAGGGTAATTTAACACATGGGGTTTCAACTAACGTGAAGCATAAAAAATTAACTAATAATTTTGTATAAGGACATATCCAACTCCTTTCAATGAAGCATGTGAATACTCTGAAATTCCGTTGAATTTTTTTAATACATGGGATTTTTACAAGTCTGTGAAAATTTATGGTGCTTGATTCCATGGCCCGGTGTGCCCGGAATCAATTTCTGACGTTTTTTGGGTACGTTCTGTAAACGTACGAGTGAGATTTTATAACTTTTGGAACGATTCTCGGAACTGAAATCTTAGGGCACCATTGAACTCGCAGCGCTGGTATTCACTTAAGAATATTTTCACCTCGATGGCAGTTGGTTGAGAATGAATGTTAGTTTTAGAGTTTTTAAGAGTAATGTTAAAAAATAAGTGTGAAGATTATTTTTATGCTTGGTGGTTAAAACCTCCAAGGGGTGGTTAGTGGTGGATGCCACCACACTATAACCTCCCATGAGAGGTTATTTTGGTGGGTCACACCACCACATAACCTCACGTGGCTGGTTATCTTGGGTGGGATGACCCGGGATTGTAACCCATGGAACCCCCCTTTTAAGTGGAATGAACCCTTGAACATCCCTCCTTATGTGCCATCCCCCTCAATTAAATAATTTAATCCTTTAAATTAATTAATTGAACCCATTCGAATCTTTTTGAATTTTTTTGGGGCCACCCATTAAATAATGGATTAACATACTCCATTATTTTTTGTTGGCATTTTCCATTTGGTGAAGCATTTGGGAGAGAGGTTGGAAGAACATCGAAGAACGCCTCTTCCACCAATGAAGAACGATCGTCAACCGAGGAAAAAAAGGTAAATGTCGTCCTTGAAGAACACCGATGATGTCATCCTTGAATCCTTCATCTTCATTCTCACTTAAACAGAATGGCGTCCGCCTTTCTGCAACATAGTCAATGAACAACAATACGAGGTAGGGGATTTTATGTTTGAAATTGTTTTTGTCCTTCAACTCACAAATCTTGGAATGTGTTTTTCCAATTGATATCACAAAATGAGGAAGGCTCAGGCCGCACAAACATGGCCTGAACCTCCCCCTTTTTTCTCCTCCATTGTTGATGACGGTGGCAGCATAATGGTGCCACCAGAAGAGTGGACTGTGGTGGAGCAATGGCAGCCGGCGACGGTCCGAACATGAAGAAACTGGCAGTGCAATGCCGCCGGGTCACTGAAAGGGCGCATCACCGCCGTGCCACGTAGAAGAAAGGCCTGCGGTCAAGAAAGACCATGGAGTAATGCCACGGTATCGTCGCACCATGCATAGGAGAAGCGGGTTGCGGTAGGGCCGGGGCACGGAGGAAAGGCGCGGCGTCGTCGTGTCGTGCGGAGGAGTAGAGTCGTTGCCAAGGCGGGCCACGACGGAGGGGCGTGGCGCCATCGCGCCACACGGAGGAGTGTAACCGCAGCCAAGGAGGGATGTGCCGGACGAGTAGAGGCATCCCGCGTCGGGCCGGCCGCCAGCGGTGCAGAACGGCTAGCCCCTCGGCTAGCCGGGAGAAGTGGGACCCCACTGGGTCCCGCGTGAGATGAACCGGTGCAACCAGATGCTGGTTTGGTCCCCACCCGAATGGATCATCTATTCAGGTATCTAGGGGGCGCGCTCCACACTCATGCACACATCTAGGGTGGGCCCCGCAAGGCGCCACTAGCAGCCAGCTGGCCAGGCCACGTGGGCTTCTGGGCTGGACCCAACGCGGGCAGCTGGGCCAGACACAGTGCAGGCCATTGGGCCACCCCCTGAGGCCGGGCCACCCACTCGGGCTGGGCCGCCCCCTTGGGCTAGGTTAGACCCCTGGAAAAGGTTAGACCAGTGGACCAGGTCGGACCCTAGTCCAAACTCATCTGACCCGAATACAGCTTTCGCCCATAACTTGGGCTACGAGTGTCCAATAGACGAACAATCCAAGGAGACGAAAATATTAGAGTGAGGCTGTTTTATTTTGACATACTCCACTTGATTTTTGGCAATAGTTGCGGTATGGTTGGGTAGTGTTGAACCTAAAATTCAACCGGGCCCCTGTGACAGAAATACCAAATACTCACAGACCGGGATTCCCATTGACGCACTATCTATTACATTGAGACCACTAGGATGAGGAAGACCATTGAGATACTTCTACATGGGACTTCGTGACAGTTGGAGTATCAACAAGTAGCTCGTGTAGTGGATCCTTCCAAAGGAAAGTAGATAGTGTATGGAGACATTGTAGCTAGTTGAGACCTGACGACTTCTTGACCGATTCGACTCGGAGTTACTCAACTGGCCCAGTGGGAAGCGCCTTTGTGTGAAGCAGCAGACCCATGGTGGGAGCCCATCTGTGTGAGTGTGTTAGACCCATGATACTCGATTGGAGGAGTACCTTAGAAGGCTACGAAAGGGAGCACCTCTATTTGAGCACGATAGACCCCTAGTGGGGAGGGCCTATTTATGACGCAACAGACCCACTGTACTCGGCATGAGTGGTACCTCATAAGTCCAAGGATAGTGGGATGCGCCTCTTTGTGACACGACAGACCCACTGTACTCGATAGAGGAGGAGTACACCATCTTCAGAGGTTCAGACAGCATGATTGGGGTTGTCAATTGATACTACCCCTAGAATAAAATCCTTGTTTGATCTGAGTCAATGAATTTTATGTTTTCCACATGATTGAGATGGTTACTTGATGATTTATGTATATGTATGGGCATATACCAATGTAATGGTTATCCGTTGATTTCATACCTTGTGGTTTATCCTTGTTGGATTTTTTGAGACCTTGAGGGTCTTGGGGTCCCTACTAAGTATCATTATACTCACCGTTGCATCGGCTATGCCCACACCTCGTTGTGTTTGTTGCAGACGACAGACATCACTAATCGAGGTAGAGAGTAGCAGGACTGGATGGTACCCAGAGGTGGACCACTCGTCATGACGGTACACGGAGTGGACGGACATACGTTGAGTGCTGAGGAGGCCATATGTACCTACCCATCAGGTAGGAACCCCAGAGAGCGACCTAGTAACTGCATTACTTTTCTTATGTAGTACTCTCATTTCTGTTGTACTTGTACTATCCTGTAGGGCTTGTATTTCCGGTCCCTTTACATTTTAGCACTCTCCTGTATACATCTATGATTATTTTTTAAATCCATCACTTACTCTATTGTGTGTGTTTTAGTTTATAAAGGAAATTACTTCCCAATTTACGGATATAATCCTTTGGGGATAGTGTCCAACCCCTGCCCTATGGATGGTGTGCTTGGGGTAGTCATAATACGGGCCCCGAGGGATGGGTTGTGATAAATTGGTATAAGAGGAGTTGGTTCTACCATAGAACATAGGACTCTGATCATTCTTTTCTGTGAAGCAATAGTGTTAAAGTTACTGAGTGTGGTTTTCAGTTCATGGAGTCCATTGTCGGTGCGGGCAGCCGAGGTATCCATACACCAGGACCCTGACGTATGATTTCTGAGTCAGTGTATGAAAACACTGATTGTGTGTGTTTTTTCAAAATTTTTTCATTATTTCAGCTCAACTAGGTCAGATCATCAGGTATAATCTTTTGAACGTGTCGCATCTGTTTCCTTCAGGATGCCTCCCTTGGGATGACCAGTCAGAGCCCTGAGAGTCGTATGCTCTGACATCCCAACAAGCGACAAGGCCTCGGTGTAGGTCCCTTTACCAGTGAAGCCACCAATGGTCCCACTTCACATTGGACCACCGATGACACCATCCGAAGAAGCAGACGATGAACCCCACTTGAGCACATTTCATGAGGTTCGCGCCAGAGGCCACCCAGGTTCTAGGGAGAGACGGGCCCACAGGCAGTTGCGGATTAGACAGAGGTTGTGGTCAGATTCTTCAAGCTATTAGGGACACCAGTAGACTTCATGGTGATCCTTTTCACGAGTCTCCTTTGGGAAGCAATAGGAAGATGGAGGATCCTGATGCTCCTGGTTCATGATGAGGCAACACATCACTAGGTGGACTTCGAGAACCTGTTCCAGGACGAGTTTGATTGAGTGACCCTACGAGAGGTACAAATATAGGAGCCACTACATCTACCACATGGTAGCATGATAGTGGTGCAATACTCAGTGAGGTTCACCGACCTCTCACACTACTCCACAGATATGGTGAAGGACCCATTATTCAGGGCATGGACTTTCGAGTAGGGGCTTAAGCAAGTGATCAGGGAATCGATGATCTATCCCAACATTCCGACGCCAGTTGGGGTGTTAGAGAGAACCCTCCTAGTGGAGTGTTTTCTTTGCTGAGCAGTCACTAGCATCAAGACCCACTACTAGTCAACATGTAGTGGATTCCTCTGCAGTTGGAAGTTGACAGATAATGCAGAGGTCCAAGAGGACCAGAATCATGGGTGGGCGACTGTTGGACTCTGGATCTGTTGTGTAAGGAACCCGGGGCAGTGACTTACCAGCCATGAGAAGGCAATGTTACTCATGCGGAGGGCATGGTCACATGGCTAGTGACGATCCGACCCACTATTCAGATTATCGGCAGACAGTTGAGGGACCTCCAAGGCTGAGGCAGAGGTTCGATCAAAGTTTTCTGCAAGGTGCAGGAGGACATGGCAGAGGAGATGGTCGAGCAGCTGGTGATGTATGACGTTACGAGGTGATACTTCCACCACAACAAGAAGGACCACCCTGACAATAGGGAGCAGGTGCACATGGGAGAGCTCAGCATCCGGCAGCTGAGGCATACGACCATGGCGCTCCGGAGATGATTCAAGGTACGATCTGTGTCTACTCCACTGTAGCTTTAGATCTTATAGACACATGTTCCAGTCATTCTTTAATAGCCACTGCCCTCGTTAGGAGCTCGGAGATTCCAACGGAGTCATTGGCTTGATCCTTATGTCTAGAGACTCCTTTGGGAGAAGACTCGACGATTACGCACTAGTGTCGCCAATGTTATGTAACTGTAGGAGGCGAGATATTCTAGTGGGATCTCCTAGTAGTGGCGTCGAGACCATAAAATGTCTTCTTTGGTATGGACTGTTATCTATAGTCCATGTTCAGATTAACTGTATTAGGAAAAACGTGTGGTCTGTTCACATGGATGGGACCAGGTTTACATTAACTAGTGAGAAGGGATCCCTTGAATCACAAAACGGACTTACTCGGAGGAGGGTGCAGCCGATCACTCACCATTTGGCATCCCATACCCTCTGAGTAGTTGATGTGGAGAGTCCGAATTATCCTGTTGTGGTGGAGCACTACACAGATGTTTTCCCTGACGATGATCCAGGACTACCTCCTCGTAGAGAGGTGGAATTCTACATTGACATGTACCACGGGACTACACTGATTAGTACTCCAGCTTATCGGATGGCTCCCGCTGAGCATCGTGAGCTGCGAGTATAGCTGGAGGGCTTGCCGGGGAAGGGATTCATCCGGACTAGAGTTTCTCCCTAGGAATCCCTGATTCTATTCACCAAGTAGGCGGATGGTTGCTTGAGGCTTTCTGTCGACTACCGTCTCCTAAACCAGTTGACTATGACGAACAAGTACCCACTGCTTAGGATTGATGACCTCTTTGATCAGCTCAAGGGAGAATGACGATTCTCGAAGATAGGAATCAGATAAGGCTATCACCATCTCAGAGTTCGTGATGAGGATGTGCAGAAGATGGCCTTCAGGTGTCGATACAGCCACTACGAGTTCTTGGTTATGCCCTTCGGCATAACCATTGCTCCAGAAGTGTGCATGAGTCTGATGAATAGGATCTTCGAGCCTTACCTCAATCGCTTTGTCGTGGTCTTCATAGATGACATTCGGATCTACTCGACTACTGAGGAGGAGCATGCCTATCATTTTCAGGTAGTACTGGACACAATCTGAGAGAACCAGCATTATGTTATTCTCTCGAAATTTCAGTTTTGGATTCAAGATATTCACTTCTTGGGACATGTCATCTCGGAGGCTGGATTAGCAGTAGATCCAGTGAAGATTAAGGTGGTACTTTCTTGGGTGACACTCAATAGTGTGAAAGAGGTACAAAGTTTCCTGTTCTTTGATGGATACTACCGGAGATTCGTTCCAGACATATCCAAAGTTGAAGCACCACTATCAGCCTTGACAATGAAGGGGAACCACTTCGTGTGGTCAGAGCGATGCCAACAGAGATTTTAGTATCTAAGGAAGAGGCTCACTAGTGCCCCCTTCTTGAGGCTTCGATAGGAAGGCATATGGTACGTAGTCAACTACGACCCATCAGGGACCGGACTCAGGTGTGTCCTGATGTAGGAGTGATCTGTGATCACATATGGTTCTCAGCAGCTGAGGAATCATGAGTAGAACTACTCTACCCATGACCTGGAGTTAAAAGCAGTGGTCTTCACCTTGAAGATGTGGAGGCCCTATCAGATGGGAAAATATTTCACAGTTTACTCTGATCACAAGAGTCTCAGGTATATTTTCTCCCAGAAGGACCTGAACCTGAGACAACACCATTGGCTTGAGTTCCTCTTGGACTATGTCTTCGAGATATTCTATACTCTTAGGAAGGGGAATGTTTTTGCTGATGCGCTCAGTATGAGATCTGGTATATAGCTACTAGGAGAGGTGACAGAGTAGCGGGCTGCTTTATGGATTTCTTATGTGGATCGAGATGGAGAAACTTTTCGTCAATCTCTTACAGTTACTCCTCCACTTCATTAGAAAGTCAAGGAGGCACAGCATGGAGATGCTAATTGTGAGACACAACATGATCAGATATCCACAGGGCAGGCACCTGATGGATTTTCAGAAGATGGGGAGCACGTCATCCTCTTCAGACGATGTACCTTGGTACCAGTTGCACATCAGGAGGATGTGTTGAGGGATCTCCAAACATCCCTTTAGTGGTATATCCTGGAGTGGAGAAGATGTACTAGGACCTCCGACGATATCACTGGTGGCCAGGTATGAATAATGAGGTAGTGAGGCTTGTCTCTCAGTGCCTCACTTGTAATCAAGTGAAGGCGGAGCACTAGGTACCAGCAGGCTTGGATCAGCCCTTAGTGGTCCCATAGTGGATGTTGGATGGGATATCCATGGACTTCATGATGGTTCATCCCCGTACATCCAGGAGAACGGATTCGATATGGTTGATCGTTGAACGACTCACCAAGTCGTCCCACATCATACCGATCAGAGAGAAGGGCTCAGTAGATAGTTTGAGATGCCTCTATGTGTAGGATATTGTGCACTTAAATGGAGAACCTTATTTTATTGTCTCCGATCGTGATGCGTTGTTTACTTCCCAGCTATGGAAGGGGTTTCAGGAGGCTTTAGTGATACAACTTCTCTTAAGCACCACCTTCCATCCTCAGACTGATGGTCAAACTGAGCGGACCATTCAGACCCACGAGGTCATTCTCTGAGCCTGTGTCTTTGACTTTGGTCTCAGTTGGGAAGATCATTTACCATTTGTAGAGTTTTCTTACAACAACAACTATCACTCCACCATCGGTATGGCACCTTTTTAGGACATTTATGGTCGATCTTGCAGATTTACACTGTGCTGGATAGAGTAATGGAAGTCAGCTCTAGTGGGACCAGAGATGGTATGTGCTGTAACATAGAAGGTTCAGATCATACAAGAGTGGATAAAGACTACGCAGAGCAGACAGAAGTCGAATGCTGACAGGAGATGGAGACCTCTGGAGTTAGAGGATGGCGAACACATCATTCTGCGGGTCTCACCTAGACGAGGTCTACAGAGATTTGGTCGAGGGGTTAAGTTATCTCAACGATTCATTGGAAAATTCCAGGTCCTTAGTAGATTTGGCGAGGTGGCTTACCGCTTAGCTCTCCCACCTCAGTTGCACCGAGTGCAAGATTTCTTCTACATATCTCAGCTGAGGATAAACATGCACGACCCAGCCCACATCATCGACCATAGAGAGATAGAAATCAACGATGGGGTGACATTCTTGGAGGTTCCAGTGGAGATTGAGGATCGATTGGAGTGGGTCCTGTGTGGACATTCGATAAATCTGTTATGCATTTTTTGGCAGCCCAGGAACCTCGATGAGAGCACATGGGAGCGGGAGGTTTAGAGGCATGCTCAGTAGCCCCATTTTATCCCTTAGTTCAAGTTGTAACATTTGACGATGTAAAGATTTAAGGTGGGAGAATTTAAAGACCCGGAAAATATGTGGGATTTTTTTTTAAAACATGGAATTTTTACAAGTCTATGAATATTTACGACGCTTTATTTTAAGCCCCGGTGTGCCTGGAATCAATTTTTGATGTTTTTTGTGGGTACATTTGGTAAAAGTACAAGCATGATTTTATAAATTTTGAACCGGTGCTCAGAACAGAAATCCAAGGGCACCGTTGAACTCGCATAGCTGGTATTTTCTTAAGAAGGATTTCACCTCAATGGAAGTTGGTCGAGAATGAAAGTTAGTTTTTAGATTTTTCAAAAATAATGTTAAATAAAAATAAGTGTGAAGTTTATTTTTAAGATTTTTGTTTAAAACCTCCAAGGGGTGGTCAGAGGTGGAGTGCACCACACCATAACCTCCCATGAGAGGGTATGGTGGTGGGGCCAACCCGCACATAACCTCCCTTGGGAGGATATCTTGGGTCGGGACCACCTGAGCTTGTAAACCTTGGAACCACCCATATAAGTGGGGAGAACCCTTGAAAATAATTCCTTATGTGCCAAACCCCACAATTATTTAATTTGTCAATTAATTAATTTAAGCCTTTAAATTAAATAATTGAAACCATTTGATTCATTTTGAATTTTTTTGGGGCTACCAATTTAATAATGGATTGTCTTAAACCATTATTTTTCATTGGAATTTTCCATTTGGTGGAGCATTTGGGAGAGAGGATAGATGAACATCGAAGGTCGCATCTTCTGTCAACGAAGAAAGATCCTCAACCGGGGAAAGAAAGTGAAGCGTCATCCTTTAAGAACACCGACAATGTCATCCTCGACTCCTTCTTCTTCATTACGACTTCAATGAAATCACGTCCGCCTTTCCGCAACATCATCAAAGAACAACAATACAAGGTAGGTGATTTTACATATTAAATTGTTTCCATCCTTCAACGTACAAATCTTGGTTTGTGTTTTTCCAATTTATATCACATAATGTTGAAGGCTCGGGCCACACAAACACAGACCGAGCCATCCCCTTCGTTTCTCCTCGTTTTTGGATGACGAAAGCAGCACAACAACGCCACCAGATGAGTGGACAGTGGTGGAGAAATGGCGGCTGGTGACGGTCTGACTACGAAGAAACCGACGGCGCACTGCCTTTGGGTCGTAGAAAGGGCATGGCACCACCGTTCCGTGAGGAAGAAAGGGCCGCAGCCAAGATGGGCTGTGGCGGAAGGGCGCAGTGTCGTCGCGCCGCGCGGAGCAGAAGGGGGTGGCGGCTAGGCCAGGACACAACGAAAGAGTGCGGCTCCATCATGCCGTATGGACTAGGAGAGCTGCGGCCATGGTAGGCCGTGGCGGAGGGGCGTGGCGCCATCATGCCGCGTAGAGGAGAAGAACTGCGTCCAGGGCAGGCCACGGTGGAGGAGAAGAGGTGGTCGGCATCGGTCCGTCCACCGGGGGTGCAGAGCGGTTGGCTGCTCAGCCAACCAAGAGAAGTGGGGCCCCGTTGGATCCCGTGTCAGCTGTACCGTTTCCACCTAGCTTCATTTTGATCCCCACCCGAATAGGTCATCCATTCGGGAATCTACGGGGAGCGCGCCTCCCCTAGATGCAGCTAGGGCGGGCCCCGCAGGGCGTCTCCAGCCCCTAGTCGGCGAGGCCACACGGGCCGCCGGTCCGGACCCATCGTGGGCCGTCGGGCTGCCATCGGGACGGTTCTGACCCATGGAGCAGTTCATTCCCACGGATCGGGTCGGACCCCAATCCGAACCTATCAGACCCGAATACACCTTTTCACCCATAACATGGGCTATGGGTGTCTGATCGATGAACTATCTAGGGGGGGACAGAAATCATAGATAGAGGCGGTTATTTGGGCATACCTCACTTGAGGGTTGGAAACCATTAGTGTATGGTCCGGTTGGTTTGAACCTAAAATACAACTGGGACCCTGGGATGGAAATTCCAATAACATAAAGACCGGGCGTCTGATTGACGCACTGTCTATTGCGTTGAGACACCTATGACGGGGCAGACATTTGAGATACTTCTACATGGGACTTTGTGACATTTGGAGTATCGACCACTAGCTCTTGGAGTGTACACTTTTTGAGGCCAGCGGACAGTGTACGGAGACCTAGTTGCTGGTTAAGACCTGAAGACTCCTTGACCAATTCGACTCGGAGTGACTCGATTGGCCAAGTGGGTAGCGCCTCTGTGTAATGCGGTAGACCCACGTTGGAGAGCTCCTCTGTGTGACCATAACAGACCCACAGAACTCGAATGAAGGAGTACATCTTCAGGCTATGAGGGGGAGCGCCTCTGTGTTAGTGCGGCAGACCCGTGGTGGGGAGTGCCTCTGTGTGACACAACATACCCCCAGTACTCGACAGGAGGAGTACCTCAGTAGTCCAAGGATAGTGGGAAGCGCCTCTATGTGATGCGGAAGGCCCACTTTACTCGATAGAAGAAGATTACATCAACATCCACTGTTTTGACAGCGTGACTGGTGTTGTTACTTGATACTACCCCCTAGAATAGAATCTCGGTTTGAGCTGAGTCATTGACTTTTTTGTTTTCTTCATGATTGATACGGGTTACTAGATGACTTAGGTATATGTATTGGCATATAACTATGTAATGTTTATCCGTTGATTTCATACCTTGTGGTTTATCCTTGATGGAATGTTTGAGACCATGAGGGTCTTGGGGTCCCTACTAAGTATCGTTATACTCACCCCTGCATGGGCTATGCACACAACTCACTGTGTTGGTTGCAGATGACAGACAACGCTGATCGAGGAAGAGAGTAGCAAGACTGGAAGGTACCCAGAGGTGGACCACTCTGCTTGACGGTACACAGAGCGGACGGACAGAGATGGAGTGCTAAGGAGTCCATCTGTACCTACCCTTCAGGTAGGAACCCCTGAGGGTGACCCAGTAGCTGCTTTACATTTCTTTTGTTGTACTCGCATTTCTATTGTAATTTTACTCTCCTGTAGGGATTTTATTTCCTGACCCTTTACTTTTCAGAACATTATTTTATACAACATTTTTTATTATTTTATTTCCAACCCATACTCTGTTGTGTGTGTTTCAGTTTATAAAGTCAATGCCTTCCCAGTTTAGGGATTTACTCCATTGGAGCTAGTCTCCAGCCCCTGGCCTATGGAAGGTGGGCATGGGGTTGTCACAATACAGGCCCTAAGGGACGGGTCATGACAAATCATAACAATAGATAACAGATTGACCATTTCTATAAGGTAGTGAAAAAACATGAGCATTCACAAGTCATCTTTTCAATCACTGAAATAATTCATCACATTATTTTGTCCAGATGATCATAACCCTTTTCATGATAACATGGTTAGTGGGTTGGATAACCATGAAAACATCTCAAAATTCCTCTTGTAATTACTTGCTAAACAAATAAAATTACTAATTTTTGTTTTAGTTGTGGGAATTTTCCATTCTATGGTTTATTATTATTTAGTAGGATCAACACTTATACCATATTTAGAAAAAAATATTACCGTGGGATAAAATTTACTATTACCAAAACTCACACTTGATGAATTTCCCATTCATTTTCTGTTATTATATGTTTTTCAATAAAACCCTTAAATGACTATCATGCCCCTCTTTAATTTTTGAATATACCAAAAGTACCTCAATAAACTCAAAAAACTTATCAAATAATCCTCATAAAATTCTATTCATAATATCCACGAATAAAGCTGGTTCATTGGTGAACCAAAGAGGAATAAAAAAAATTCATAATGGCTATATCTATTACGAAACGTGGTCTTCAGAATGTCTGCTTCTTGTACATTCAATTAATGGTACCACGACCTCAAGTCAATCTTGGAAAAATACTCATCTTCCTAGAGTTTATCAAAGAAATCATCGATATGAGGAAAATGATATATGTTCTCAATAGTTATGATAAAAAATGATCTATAATCAATGAAATGTCTCATTGAACCATAATTATTTTTATGAAACAAGATAGGACCACCATTTGGGGCAATTCTAGGTTGAATGAATCACAAATCATATAAATCCTAAAATTCTTCTTTAACTCTAAATGATAAATTTGAGCCACTCGATAAAGGGGTTTTTAAATTGGATTAGAATCCTGAACTAAGTCGTCTATAAATTCAACTTCTCGGTCAAGTATTTTACAAGGAATCTCATTAGGAATAACATCATGATACTCATGTACCACCATTTCATCGCTAATAAGAACAGTTCAATTATTTTCAACAATATGTGCAAGGTAACATTAATTTCAATCTTTTAATTGTTTCTCAGATTCATAATATATTATCAAAAGTTAGAGTTCATTGTTTTATAGAAATTTAAATTCATTTTGAAATGAAAATTCTTTAGCTGTACATTCATTGATAGAATGATAAACAGAAAAAAATACATACTCAAAATAATATCAAACACTACTTCAGACAAAACTATATGGTTTGTAGGTCAATAATTTCTTCATGAAAATACATTAAGGTTATTATGATATCTTTTTGCCTCAAAATTTCTACCTAGTGTTTTTACCCCATTTTTAGGATTTATATGTTGATATGGAATTACCAATTTACAAGAAACAATTTCATAAATGAATGAATATGTAGAAACTAATTCAAAAAACACATAGGTATAAGATGAATAAACAAACAGTGTACCTGATACTATGTCATTTAATGGCCCAGAATCTACAAATGTAGTTAAAAATTATTTCACCACCCATTTTTACTTGTAGTCCAACTATTATCCATGTTTTCAGTTCTTCGCTGGACACTAATTTTTTTAAAGAACCATTTACTTACACATAATACATTATACTAAATTTAATTCAGATCTTGTTTTATCATTACGCTAATATTTTTCGGGACAATTATGAGCCTTATGTCTCATTTTACCACTTCAGAATCATATACAAGAATTCAAAAGGACATCTCTTATGTGATTTTTTCCACAATTTTCATAAACTATAAACTTATGTTTCTAACCATTATACTTTTTTGGAGAGTTCTTCCCTTTCTTATGCTTCTTAGACCTCTTATTCAATTTTTTCCAAAGAACACCGTATCATCGACAAACACCACATTCACGTTCTCATCACATTTAAAATGTTTTTCAAATTTTTTGAATTCACGAGAAGCTTAATCCCATTGATATATTGGATTTAATACTAAGTAAAAACAACTGATTTTACAATCAAAATCCCAAATGAAATTTAGAGCATACCATTCCAGTCGAGTGAATTTTGCTTCATAAGCAGCCACTGATCCATCCTACTTCCACAATTCAAATAATTTTTTTTTCATCCAATGTCAGACCACCTTAGGAATATATTTCTCAAGAAACATACCATTGAATTCATCCCAATCAAGAGAATCAATATCCTTACTATCCCAACTATTTTAAACCAACAACCAAAAATGATTGGTTTCATGGTCAAAATTCTAAATAAAAAGACAAACCTTTTGTTGTTTTGAACACCTCATGACATCGATAATCATTTACGGTGCTTTAATACAATCTTCAGTTAACATAGGGTTAGATGCTCCTCTGAATGACAAATGATGTTGCCTCATGAAATGATCCACTACTGAGATGTTCTATTGGGGTTTATCTTTCTGATCTCATGCATAGATACCACCACTATTTATATCCTAATTCAATTGTTTCGTCACTAAAAAATTGTTTTCTTCCGATTCAGGCCATCTCAGGTTACTGGTTTGGAAGGTTGTTTTCTTCTTAATGATTTCCCATCCTTGTTTCCATGTTTCCTCCATGGAAAACCATTATGAACAAATAAATATCATAGGTGATGAAAAATTGTAATCATAAAATTATATATTATTTCAATCATACAATAAATTAATTTTTGGGATAATAATTTATCAATATCCTAACTCTTAATGTTATCTAAATTGTCCATGATACAAACTATAAGTCCCTAGCATTATAAATTAAATAATCTTCAGTTATGTCAATAATTATATATTTAGGACCTTTTTAGGTTTATTTTTTTAGGGAATTACGCCCTAATAACTACATTAAATCTAAAAAATTACAATGTAGTCGACTCTACTCTGTCCAAGTATTTTCAAAAATATCTAACTTCATAAATAAGAAGGAATTATTTTCATCATAGAAATATTCATGAATTATTCCTTAATATTACACTTCCATATACCCTCTAAAAAAAATTTCAATAACATTGTATGAGCATAAAAAGCTGAGTAAAGGTTATAAAATAAATAAAGAAAACATTAGTCCCTCAATAAATAAAAATCAAAATAACCATACTTTTTACTCAAAAGACATAAGCTCTTTAACATAACTCATGAAATCATAATATTTAGGAATAACACATAGAAATTATAAATCAAAATCGTAACATGTGGAATCCATAAAATTCCTACATTTTACCATCCATAGCTACATAGTAAGTTACGTTTGGGATACCCATCAATGTATATTCCCTTAATCTCTTAGGAGAAACATTAGCATTTTCCTCTGTCATGTTACCCAATTAATTGGAGGGATATCGTGGCCTCACTCACCCATAGATTATCATGGAACCACCCATATATGTAAAAAATTCCCAAGAACCATAACATAATAATAACACATATAAAATCATAAATGAAAGATAACATTCCAAAAATCCAATTACAATATAACATATCATGATTTTTATGAAATCAATATTTTATCAAAACCATTTTCAATTCCAAAATACATGAATAGGGTATTTGGTATTTATTTTTCTTTTTAAAAATGTTTCCTCTTGTTATGGATTCCAGATATCAAATATTTTTCACGGGGAACAAAAGGCAGTTGTCACCGCGTACATTAAAAAATAAACATTCCCTTTTCCATTTAGTAAACCACTTCATAAATCAATAGATTACATTGGAAATAAATTAGGAAAAAAATG
The DNA here is from genome assembly GCA_963277665.1 of Viscum album. Taxonomy (NCBI): domain Eukaryota; kingdom Viridiplantae; phylum Streptophyta; class Magnoliopsida; order Santalales; family Viscaceae; genus Viscum; species Viscum album. The sequence goes on along the minus strand of OY728152.1, from coordinate 856,295,093 downwards.
GAGTTTAAACACCCTATAAAACAAGGTTTTTTATAACCCAAAATATTCATAAATGAATGGATATTGAGATGAAGTCCCTTACCTTGAGTCTGACTCATCATGTATTTTCCTAGTTCTTCCTATATAATAAACTTATGATTATTTATAATTTTATCACTACCATTTTCATGTTTTTTATCCTTTTATATCACTTATTTCCTCATTATTATCATTACATAATTATCTATGTTTATTGTGATCTTTTTGTCGATATTTGGTACATGAGACAAAAATGAACTTCTTATAATTACAAATTGTCCATTTTTTCATAAGTAAATTACCTCTAAAATGTTATTAATTATATAAATTTAATATATATTCATAATATATATTTATTTATAATATTTTTAAAAATTTGTAGATAAGACATGAAATGCACCGTTCATGGGGATGGTAAGTCATACATACGCAGGAATGCAACTTTTATTTCATTTTCAAATTTAATGGAATGAAAACTAAATGATACATAAGAATATTATAATTCAAAAATAATATAATATTATATAAATTTTACATAATTTCTTTAACTCCAATAGTTATATGTTCCATGTATGGAATGAACGATTCATATCACTTTGAGGGGGCGGTAGTTCGCAATTCATCAAATGAAAATATTATATTTGCACATTATGGAAAGAAAAAAAGGGTTGATTAAAAAACCATAATTATATAGAGAATATAAATAATATATATATATATATATCAATCATAATGGACACCATGAGATGTGGTTGGGGAAAATTGAACAATCATCGTTTTGTAAGGCAGTGGTTCAACGTACACAGAAATAGTATGTCCATATCTATTAGATGAAGGTGTGCGTAATTGTAGTTAGAATCCTTATCCTAACAAAATCATAGTATATTTAGTGCACTAGAGTTGTTATGTAATAATATAATATGAATATAATAGGTAGCGAATAAGTAAAATAATGAAAAGGAATTTTTGAGAAGACGATACCTCTTAAAATGTTTAACCCCCATTAATATGATCCAAAAAAATTTCTTGTGTTACATTATGCCTAAGTTAAGGATTCTAGGTGGAATCAAGGGATTTTGGGATATTATTTTAGTATAGTATGGAAGACACAATAATATTGAGATGTTAGATTAAATGGTTAGAGGTGATGCCCTATTATAAGAGGTAGGAGGGCCACTTTAGAAAAGTATTGAAGTATTATTCTATTTTAAAATGATTTTAAATTTGAAATTGTTAAAAGGTCATTTATTTAAATTATATGGGTTTTTTGGGTTCAAAACCTCTCAACCATTTGTGTTTATATAATTATAGGTCATAAATTTAACCTCGTCTTTTAGCTTTAACCCTCAGTTCTCTAATTTAACTCTCACCATGTCTTCTTGTATATTCCTACTATATGGTTAATATAGTTGATATAATATTTCAATAGAGGCTAATGTTGTCAATTAATTAAATTTTCAAATATATTTAAGTCATTTTTTAAATTCTTACATTTTTATGGATATTATATCATTTAATAAAATGTTATTTTTTTAAAAAACTAATTTTTTTCTGTTTTTATACTATTTGTATCATGACATTTTTAAAATCCATCAGAACTATATTCAATATAATAAATTTCCTTAATTATTAGATAAAAATACATAATAATTATTAAAATTCGTTGATGGAATAAATAATTTTAAAATAATTTTTTTTAATATTTATAATCTCATTTATTTAATTAATTCAGTAACAAGGTAATCACTTCCTCATCATTGTTTCATTAATATATATATTTATATGATGTATAAATATTATAAATAAAATACCATGATAAAGTATATATTTTTATATTTCTAATGAATATTTATTGTTGAAGAGATCACGTATATAACACCATATAAAAAATTAGTATAAAAGACATGTTTATGTTATAATATTATTTTATTAAATTAATTCATATAAAATGTCATTTTCAAATCAAATTTGATTCATGGTGTCTCAAAATAGAACCAAGAATTCCCATAGTTGTAAATATCTTATCCAATATTATTCGGACAAATGTTAAGGTAGTTTAGTACTATTATAATATTTTTTTAACATTTATTTACCAGATTTATCCTTAAACCATAGTAAAAAATAATAATTACTGATGTTACTATTCGTAATGTCTTCAAAATAAAGGATAGTAATTAATAAATTTCGAATTCAAAATTCCAAAAATGGATTCATTTTTTTCAAATTCAAAATAAAAATGTTGTAGTAATTAATTTGAAATAAATTCTCGTTGTCCCAACTAAAAAGTTTGTTTATAAGAAATAAAAACAATCAAATGATTGACATGTGTTTATGTCCAATTTCAAATTGAAATTACTTCCAACGACCAGAATTGGATTAATTGATAAAAAAATAATCCTATTACACATCAAACCTAATTAAAATGACAGTCTATCAATATAAAAAATTTACATCCCAAGATAGTTTTGACTTAAAATGCAGTATGTTTCACTATTCATTAAAAAAATGAACTTTGTTAGAAAAATACATAAAATTTAACCAAAATAAATTATTATTTACGGCTTCTAAAGAATTTTTTTTCAAATGGAATATATAAATGTCACAAAAACTATATTTAAAATGGTTTTTGATCAAAAGGTTGTAAAATAACCATTTAATAATATTAGAGTATGTATGCTAAAAATTGGATGCATTCTCAATTTAAGCCTCTAAATTTTATTGGATAAATGTAAATACATTGAACAAAAATGTATAGTTATTTATGTTAATTATTTCCAATAAAATTTATAGGCAATAAATAAAATCTATAATAATAATACAATTATATTATTTTTCAGTATAACTCAATGTTGTCTGCAACGTCATATTTCAAAGAAACCCATTTTGTGTGTTGAGTATGCTATCAGACAAAGAGTCTCCTTCAACGTAAATATATTATTAATAAAATTTAATATAAATGAGAATGTATTATTCTATTAGTACCTAGTTTGTTATAGGAACAACAAAATATTCAGAACAAGTTTTTTGTGCATGTCTTTGTTTATCTGTAATGTATCTTTCTTAAATTAGATGTTTTTATAAAATAATCATTAGAAATTTATATATAGTAACATGATATTTAATTATATTGGTGATTATTATGTTAAAATAAATAACTAATGGGTTATTTTTGTTGGGATCGTCTTAAATATTCGAGTAAATATATGGTTTCATTATAAATTATTCAATTCCATTAATGTTTTTTGTAACTCTTGCATTGTTAAAAATATTAGAGCATTATTTTTGTTATTTTTCCTCTAATACTAGTTCTTATTATTATTTGAATAACATTATTAATTCTCTTATGATGTAAAACATAAATACTAGTAATTACTTTTTTTTATTTAAGAATAGAATTATACACTGTAAATTTTTGTTATCACTGTTTAGATAATTCCTATTACATATAATCAATTTCTATGTATACATTCTTTTAAGATAAATTTATTTATTTATATTTTTCCTATATGTCTTGATTCACTTTTTGGTAAATTATTTAATAAAAAATAGTATCCATAAAAGTTAATATAATAATTTTCTAAAATAATTTATTGTAAAATGGATTTGACATTGTTTTTTGGAATTAATCTATTGTAGATTTTAAAATTAATATAAATGATAGATTATATAAAAAATTAATTAGATAATACATGTAACTCAAATGGTAACTGATATTATTTTTCTAATTGAGACCAAATGTGTTTTATTATAAAAAATCATATAAAATAACATCATAAAATGGATTTTGGATGGCGATTGAATGATATTTTTCATAAATATATATTTTTTGATATTATGATATGTATATAAATAATGTAAGGTAATGTATTACATTATTCATATGGTAGGGATAACCATTAGATAACAGGTGATGAACCTAATTGGATTAGTTAGTACTGACATTTTATGTTTGGTCACTATGATTATTGAATAATATTCATTGTCAATTATTACAATATTGTAGTTATTATTAATTTCCATTATATTTAGAAATTGAATAAAGATAATGAAATTTATTTAATGAAATTGAATGATAAGTTTTAATGATTTATTTTATCAATAACAATTACAATCGATGAGATGTGAGAATTAGAGATTATATGAATTTGAATTTATTAGGAATTTTAAGGTTAAAATGCAGTGATTAAAAATTTTATTTGGAATTTATAGGGTCGAATAATATGTTTAAATAATGGAATTTATTTATAATTTTTTCTTCTTGGAATTATATGTTGTATAATGCTTTTGTTATGCCTTTATTAAAAAAAATATCCAACTACGAGATAAGAGGAACTAGCTTATTCATGATTGTTCGAGAGGATTCCACTACCATAGGGGTGAGAAAACCCATAGAGCTCAAACATGAAGGTGTTTCGGTGTGTGAACAAAGTCAAACATTGGAGAAAATTATCATACTATGGTGTATCAGTTCAAAGGATAAGAAAAGTAGGTGTTTGTGGGTACCATGAAACACATCTATTGAGTCCATGATTTTAATTTCATTATTATGTGAATGAATTATAGAGTTATCTGAAATTTTGGATTTTTATATGTAGATCATTATTCCCCCATTTAAAATGGATTTTTTAAAAAATATATTCATCTAATTCATTTATCTGGGTTTCCCAAAAGATACTACTTTCTTTTTCTACCTCCAACCATGGTGATGGTTTCATGTCTTTCGTGAATTAACAGTTGAAGCCCTTTTGAATAATTCATGAATATGATCATGATTTTAGAGATCATATGATGTCATGAAAATAAAATAATGATAAAATTAGATTTTTAATAATTTTTTCCAGGTTCTAATAATAAAAAAATTTATAGGGTGGTGAAAATCTAGGTTATTATAACATGCATGATTAATTTGAAATGATACAATATTTACATTTACAAGAAAAAACATAGTGATATGATTCCATGGAAGATAGATAAGTAAATAGGGATACATTTTTAGAGATGAGATGGTGATTTAATGATACAAATATTTTAACCATGTGAGCTAGTTCAGTCAACACATGCACAATATGGCGGTGAATGTATGTTGAGTATGTTGATGATGTTTTCCTAAAAATACCCCATACCGAAATCATCCTTCATTAACGATATAATTGAAAAATTATTAGAGAAACTGAGAAAAATCTATTTAAATATAAAGTAATATGAGAGGGAAGAAGCCTATATTTTTTCTAATAATGTGAAAACCCAAGAAGATGTTCATATGCAATGTGTTTCACACATGTTTGAAGATGTTTTGTAAAGGGTAAAGCATAAAGGAGTTATTATAACAAATTAGTTCAATGAAAAAAAGGTGTTACCACATACAATGATTACAGTTTTGTAAGGAATAATGAATAAAACGTATTATATATTGAAATTTTAAAATAAGGACATTATGTTTGATATAATTTAAATCTTGTTACAATAAGACTAAATGAACCATAAAATGTTATTATTTACTTATGGATTGTATAATGTAGAAATAAAATTGGTTCTGATATACAAGATCACATATTTTTAGGAAATATATATTAAATCACCACTAAAAATAAATTTATTAATTAATCCATAGAAATCAAGCTCTTTATTTTTATTACATTTTTATCAAAAACAAGTTATCTTTAGAATATGTTTTAATTTATTATTGTGAAAAATATATATATAACTAGTTTTAGGAATGTTAAAAAAATTACATTACAAAATTAACTACATTTTTCATATATTGAATCCTATATTATCTTACTTTGAATATTTTATTGTTTTATAAAATTATTTATTTCTCTATAAATTGTGAAAAATACTAATTCTTATTGAAAATGTAATTTCATTTATGTATTTGAAATGTAGAATTCCATTTTTGAGTATTTTGAAAATATTATCAGTTATTAATTAATTAAAATAATCCAATTATGTTTTTTGAAATTATTTTTATACTTGAATTTATTATAGAAATAATTCAGTACATAAAAAGTTAGTTTTTTGAAAAACTGGTATTCGTCAAAAATTTCCAATTAATTTTAAAATTAATTTCACATAATTTAACCTTTTGAATATTAGAAATTTTATATAATCATTGGAATCATTACTTCCAATTTTCATAAATAGTACTCTGTTATTTTTTCACTATGAATATTAAACTTATTAATTTTTTGTCACTATGATAAAGTGTAAATCGAGGAATTAGGGCTTAGAAAATATGATATTTACAAGAAAATGACCATAACACATAAATTTAATTTAATTTATAACTAAATTTAATCCATGAAAACACAATATTTAATTACACTCATTTTTTCCCATATGGATGTAAATATAACCATTTAAATATTTTATTTAACGAAAAGTAAAAAATGCCACACTATTGTTTTTAATAAATATAATAATTTTTGAATGGAAAAACCAATTATATGATTGGTTATAAATATTATTTTAAAATGAAAATGGATTATGTTAATCATGATAATTTATTTTTTATTTCTAATTAATATATAAATACCTAAAATGCTTACACAATGCTGACATAATAATTATTTAATTAATGCAATAATGAAATAAATGATATAAAAAATAATAGTGTAGTATAATTTGAATGAATTATGGTTATTAGAAGATTTATTATGTAAATATAACATTTTAGGGTTATTTAATTTGTTATTTTCCAATTTATTACGTGACACGATGATATAAAAATAAATGTAAATGAATAGTTCTAAAATTGAAAATATTGATATTTTATGAAAATGATATTTTATAAAATGAAATAAAATTAATAAGAATATTATATTCAGAAAAAATTATTTTATATTGTTTCTTAAATCAAACAGTGTCTGATTATGGTGATTTTTGATTCATTTTATAGTATCATAATTTATAATTAATGATTAGAATATTATAATATTATGATAACTTGAAAATTGATTAACAAAGGGTGAAAATCGAATGATAAGTGAGAAAAATATAAAACCCCAATATAATTATTAATTTATGACAGGAATTTTATCCTTATCTATAAAATATTCTAAATAAATTATTTTGGAGTCACTTGGATTTGACAAACAATTTATATTAATTTAATATTTTGTAAAATACATTAATTCCCCCCCCCCTCATATAAATTAGAAAATGTTCATCCATTTAAAACACACATAAAATATATTTGGTTCATAAAATATGATTCATAATACCATAAAATTACCTATCTACATTATAGAGTCATTATTTATGAAATAATAGCAACCTTAGTTGTATTTAGGTGATACAGAAAGGAGGGTTTCCATTGAAGACGTACTGTTTGTGAACGAGTGTTTCCATTATATTTATTCATAAACCACCTTCAATTATTACATATCCATGATTATATAATAAATATTATTCCATATAAATATGTGTTTTCTTGAAAATTTAATAACTTGTATCCATATACTCTTCAATCAAATGTGAAATGAAATCATAATTCATGTATAAAGAGGCCTATCATCCCAAGAACCAATATAAATATTTATCAATCAAAACCACTCATTATTGGTTATATGTGTGGAATTAATATATATATAAATATAATAAAATAAATATTAAACAATATATAAATATATTATATCATTTAATTTCATACATTTTCATTCATTGAAAAATTAATATGCCATTTATGCATGCATGTGGACAACCACCTATATAATGTGTTGTGATTTTTTTAATCACCATATAATTTGGATGATATATTTAAATGTAATTAAAAATGTGATATTATATTTATTATATTATTATCATTATATATATAATGATACATACCTACTTTCCATAATGATCATTGAAAAATGGAAATGTTGCAGATCCATGCATACCATAAACAGTTTCCATGATTATAATGTAAATTATTTTTATTAATCAACTATTAAAGTTAGTTTCAATAAAATAATTTATTTATATAAAATTTAATTATTTCATGATTATTATTTTTGATTTGATTAATCAATGAGAATTGTGACTATAATCATCACACCAAACATGTTTTGAAATTATGTACTGAATGTTCTCCAAACACCAAATGTAGACTTATCTGATTAAATGTATAAATATTTCACTAAAGTAAATTAAATAAACGGATTTATTATATGATATAAAACAAGTAAAATTTTCATAATAAATTAATAAAATTATAATATTTTATTATATAGTTTTTAAATGGCACATATATCAATTATAGATTTGTGGTAAGGGATTTAAAATCAATTTCATTTATTTGAGGTGTATTTTATAATTATACATCAAATTTAAATTCAAATGAGTCTTTAATATCAATTTTACATGTTATATAATGACCAATTCATACATCATGGTCTATTATGTAGTAATTTTAATAATAATTTCCAACTAGATTTGGCATGAAAGTTATCTAGTGTTAAAGGGTATCATTGCTTAATTTTATTCCATTGGGTCCCAACTCTACTTAATTGACATTGTTATAAAATTATTATATGTGAATGGATTTCTAAATTATTTTATTCCATGTTTCAAATTTTATTATATGGATTTATATTTGTTACACATAATCCTTCGATTAATTAATTCTAAAATCAATGATATGATCTTTGTGAGGGATATTCATCTGAAATTCCATTTCTACGAGTCTTAATATTATTATATGAGAATATATTTTTTTGATGTTTATATAATCCCAAATGAAACATTATAAAATTAATCTCATTATATTCATTTTATTTAAATATTAATTTTTTTTAATTATTTCATGAGTCTCATGATTGATGTGTAACCAAAAATGAAAAGGCTCCATGATACAATATCATTTCCTTTAATGAATTATTATGTTCAAGGTAACATAGGAGTAAAACATATGATCTTATTTTATTGAAAAACATATATTAATTATACATTGTTCATAAATTTGGATTCCATTTTTAATTTCTATTCCCTCTATTATTGATTAATAAAACATAAATATATTTGTTTTTAATTTTTATATATCTGGAATCTTTTCTAGGTTACAAATCATTCTCTTCCATATCCACGTTTTCTGCAATGTGTCAATATATAATCTTTAATGATTATGATTTATATAGGAATGTTATTTCACATAGTCATTGACCATATTTAAAAATTATTAATGAATGATATTTATTAACTTTTTCCAAATGGGTTTATAAGAACCCCTATTACAAAATGTTTAAAAAGAATACTTATTTTTAAATTTTAAAATATGAATAGATTTTTCAACCATAAGGACCATTAATTTATTTTAATGATCCATTATACAATTTCATGTTTATTTTATTATAAATCTCTTTTATTACTCTTTTACAGTTTTTTAGTTTTTAGAAGACATTTTCAATGTGAAAAGGTTATTTTTCACAATAATTATTTTCATGATATTTTAATGGTATTGGAATTCATCCACATATTCAATCCATGATAAAAAATTATTTACTGGTGATATTTTTTATTAATATAATTGTATTTTTTATGGATTTTGATTGATTTAAATAGGTTTTCATGGAACTTATTTCCTTTTTATGTGTTAGTAATGTTAAGAAATGTGTAATTGATGTTTCTAATTGTTTAATATAGAAATACAATCTTTGTGTACATTATTTGGGGTATGGATATGGGGAATTATATATTATTATAGGTTCTTGTGTTATAAATTATCGATAGGTGGCCCTATTATAGATCTCAAATTCATTGGGAATAGTGATTAAAGGTAAATGATTATGTTTCACCAAAGAGAATATTGGAATATACTATGATTTCTATTCTATTTATAAATGTGACGGTTTTTTCAAGGTTGACATTGATAGGTAGTCCCTGTGTGATAGTGAATGTTACAATATATATATGGGTGATATGAAAATCAATACCAAAAATGATGATATAATTTATCTGTACATTCTATGTGAATTTACAAAAAGGGTATGATTTCACAAGGTAAGATAATGTGTTTATGATTAAATAAAAAAATTTCTATCTCAAATGTATAAATGGAATTGGGTATTGTATTTGTACTTTGATCAGTATTTACATCACATTAATCATGTTTTTTAAATATTTTTACTATTTCAATTTTTAAGTCATTATGGCATGTTTTTGGAATAATTATCCAAATATTGATGGGTATGAATTATATTATGCTATTCTCATGAAATTCGATTTTGGAATCGTACCCTTATGTCCATATTACTATCAGAAATGAAATTAATTTTTTAATGCATATGTTTACCCATAGTGAGAATTTGATATCATAATTCTTATAATTTAGTTCCCCTTGGGTTTGATGAATAATGATATATGTTTTTTGTTAAGAATGTATTTATATGTTAATAAATTTTTGGTAGATTGTTGATGACTAAATATTGAATATGAAAAGATATGTATAGTTGAAAAAAGTATATTGAATTCATGAGATTCATATATACAATATTTTTATCACAATTCAATAAAACACTAATCCGAAATGTTTCTTGGGTATGTAAGTTATCAATTATTTCCTTTGATGTTGCATGTTTTGGTTGTAAATTGGTTTCCACATTATCGATATAAAACACAAAAATGTAGTGTATAAGTTCATGTATTTATATATAGTATCATATCCAAGTTTAAATATATTTTGATCCTATTCTTTTTTCAAGTGAGGCTATATTTATAGTTTTGGGTACCATCAGAGGTTTATAATTTTAAGGATGATCATAATATCAATGCCTTGGACACCCCTTTTGAAATTTTATGTGATGTAATTTTAAATTGACAAATTATTTTTTTGGATTCATTTAATTTATATGAGGTATATATAACCCTTAGATTTTTCATGAATTATTATTTTATGTATCCTATAAAAATTATATGTTGGAAGCATATATGATCTTAATGTGGATTTATGGTGATTCATGTTAATTAAGGAAATGATTTTCTAGTCCTGGTGACTATATAAATTTATGGGTTTATGAAATTATGAGTAAATACATTTATTTGATTAAGATGTTCACTTTTTATTGAAATAATGTGTGGTATAATGTTTTAAAATATTGGTTTTAAATATATGATATGAATATATTAAAGAATTTTTAGGACAGTTATATATGAAATATTTTATTTTGAACAATGTGTACTAAAAAAGATTTGTTGATATTAATATATTAGTTCTTATATGAATATTTATTAATATTAAGAACTACATTAACTTTTGAAAAACATGTTGGTTTTGGTCAATATATAATTAAAATATAATTATATTATTATCCATTTAATATTATGTGATCCATTATTAGTTAAATCTAATGACATATGCATGAAATATTCTTCTATAATACACATTGTTTGCATAAACGATTTGATTATTGTGGAAATTTACTGAAGGAGTAAATTATTCTTATAATTTATATTATATTTATTATTATATTAATAAATATTAAAAATTAATTCCACATCTCTATGAAATGGGTATTGAAATACAAATGTTATTTGTTATCCTTTACTGTTAATAAATCATTGATATTTCAATCGATAATAGATTTATAGTTTTGTGATGGTAAACTTTCCCTTGATAATGGTAAATATTAATATCTATTGGTCCTTGGATATTATTAGATTTTTGTGTTCGTGCGTTCACTTCCCTCCCTTAATGGGAAATTGAGTTATATATTATTCTAGATAACCTTTGTACTCCCTTTTTCTTTATATCGAATAGGATGTTTTATTAATCATTTTAATGATATGGATTTCATAAAAGGTATTTTAGAAATTAAAACCCCTAGTTACCAAGACAAAGTTAAAATATTTGAGGATGAAATTTATTTGAGTGGTTAGAATTTAACAGTGTAATATTTTAAAATAAATGAAATTATATTCGGTAACTTGTATGAAATCCAACACTGAGCCTAAATAAACCATCAAATATTATCATTTTAATACGATAGTTGTGACATAAAAATTGATTTTGAAGGTATGTATAGGGTTAAATTATTTATCTAATATATAACATTTTCAAACATAATATAAATTCATTTATAAATTCTGAGTAAGTAATCACACAATTGTTAAAAACATTTCTTCAATAACTCATTATTATTAAATTGGGCATTATATTTTTGTGGGAAAATATTTTTAATTAATTTTTGGTAGTTTTAGAAAATTAACTTGAAAATTTAAAATTAAAATTTGATATAATAATCATCCCAATATTATCTTAGCGCGGAATTTTTATAATTTTATGAAATGATGGATATTTCAATGAAAATAGAAAAATACATATTTTAATTTAAATATTATGTTTACAATGTAGTTATATAATATTATTATATTTTATATTATATTTAAAAAATTATTTTATTTTTATTTTTAATAAACCAATTTTGATTTTTAATTTAATTTGATACATTAATTTATTATAAAATCATTTTTTTATTTCAAAAGGTTCTTTTCTGAAAAAACTATTTTTAATCATGTTTTTATAATTTAATTTTAAATTAAATTTGATTTCTCTATTATTATGAATTTTGAAAATTTGATACAATATTTTGATTAATTAGTTCCAAATTTATTAAATATTTATTTCTTATTTTTTTTATATGAATAAAATCCATAGAAATTTTTTTCCATCATAAATGGTCAATTTATTAATTATGAGATAAAAATAATATGATAAGGACTATAAAATGACCATAGAACATTTCATAATTTTATTTTATGATTCCATTTCCTCCATAATCATAAAATATAAAATAAAATATATTTTTATTCAAATATGGTGTTATTATAAACATTATAATATTTTACGAAAAAAATTAAAAATATGTCACATTCTTGTTTTAATAACCATAATATTTTTACCATATAGATATGTAGAGACTTTGACTGGTTAAAAATAATAATTTGGAATGAAAATGATTTATATTCATCATTTCAATTTATTGTTAATTGTTATTGAACTAATAATTAAATTAAATTATTACAAAATTATGACACTGTAATTGTACAACTAATTGAAAAATGAAATAAATGATGTTACTAATTTTTTAAGTAGTCTAATTTAAATGAATTAATGTAAACCATGATTTTACTATTTAGGTATAATATTTTTTGGATTTTTAAATTGTTTATATTAAAATTATCTAGATTTAAAAATATGTAATATCAATGTAAATTAATAGTTTTCAAATTGGATTCTTTGATATTTTTTGAAAATAGATTTATATTAAATGATATTATATTCATAAAAATATATATTTTAAAAAAATATTTTATTATGATTTATTAAATCAATAGTGGTGTTTATATGGGTTATTTATTTTATAGTTACATGGTTAACCACTAAATATAGATAAATTTAATATTATTGTAATTCTCAAAAGGGTTAATGAACAGTAAAAACAAAAACACCTTGTTTAAAACATAGAATAATGATCATTAATTTTTTCTTTATTAGAGTATTTACATCATAAATGTACTATATTATAGAAAATTCAGTTTTTAACAATTTTAAATAAAAAATTAATATATTCTAATTTAATATTTTATAAAATATCAATAGAACCCATACACTCTGTTTTAAAAGGAATCCATTCTTCCATTTAATTCACTATAGAAATGCAATTTTGATTGACCATGTTCTTAAACAATCTACTTGACAAATCCCTAATCATTTTATAGATTTATTATTTATGGAATAATATCATCTTTAGTGGTATTAAGGTGTTATGAAAAGGACATTTTCCAAATAAGAGTTATCATTTCTAACTGGATGTTTCCATTTTATTTCTTCATCTTCATCATTCATATATTATGTTACCATGATTATATAATAACACTAATAGGTTATGTTCACATAGGTTTTATTATGAATATGTAACAACCAATATCAATATCTTCTTCCATCAAATGGGAAACACAACTATCCTTCATGTGTATGATGGACAACCGCCTCATGAACCGTTGTTATTCATTTTTCTTTATCATCACACACAACTAGTTAAAATGATAAAAATAATATTTACATAAAAAATAATATATTTTAAATTATAAAATGATTATATATAATTTATTTTAAAAAATTTCCATTGAATCTAAAATGAAAACATTGTTCGTGTTTGCTTGTGGACTGCCACTTTCACAAAGCGATGTGAATATTTTTCATTACCACATCACATTGATGATATACATAAATATACATGTATAAATAAAGAAAAAATATTTTATTTATGATGTTATTATCCTTAGGAAATATCACAATTATTATTTACTTATTTCCATAAAGAACATTAATAAATGGAAATGTTACAGATGTGTACCTATGGGCTACCCTTTCCATGATTATAAAATTAATTCATTTATCATTACAATAACTCATAGTTGGATTTAGAATTATAATTAATGTATAAAAAGGATTATTATTTCATTATTATTAATCAGGATATGATGTAACAATGATCCCTTTATCCACATTCAACGCAACAAAGTTGTTTCAAAATCAGGGACTGAAAGTTCTTAAACAACATGATGTGGATTAACATATTATGTATTTAAATATGTCCATAAAAAATAAAATATATGACTTAATTGGATCATGGATAGGATACTGATGATGTAAAATTTTCTTAATAAATATAATAATTTATAAGTGTTTATTACATATGTGTAAAAATTAATATATAGTAAGTCTCGACTAAAGGTGTAGGATTTCATCTCAATTTTCATTCATTGGTGGACATTGAATCATTATGGACCAATTTTTTTACTTACTGTATATAAAATCATGTTTACATATTATATGATTAATTGTTAGTGGTTTGTGTTAATTATGTGGTGATTTGAATTATTTTATCTTTGGGGATCGGTCATGGAAGATACATTTTGGTAAAGGGTTTCATCACTCAATTTCCATACATTAGTTTATAATACTTATTAATTTACATTTTTATTCAATTATAATATGATAATTTATCGTTAAATTATTTAATAATATTTTTCCTTTTTATTGATTTACATGGGTTACACATAATACCTCAATTAATAAATTCTCAATGCAATGATTTATCCTAATGATGTTTATTCAACAGAAATTATCCTTATTTTGGGAATAAATTTTTGATATGACCATATATTATTTTATTTTTTGAATATATTACACATTACAAGTTATATTATTACACCTTATGTTAAAGATATTGAATACATAATTTTATGATATTATTTTTTGAGGAATACAATTTATAATTTACTAAAGTGGAAAAGTCTTTAGGTTATAATTTCGTTAATTTTCAGGATTTTTTATGATCATGATTCCTTGGGGGACACTTTGGTGGACATATTTTAATGAAATAAATAAATTTATTCTTTTATTTTTATGAAATTTGTTTGATTTTTTAATTTACATTTCATCCCTTATTTATTAAATAAGCATGATGATTTTTTTGACAATGATACGAATATTGTATCATCTTTTATGTTAGAAATCCTTCTATTACATAACCATATTTTCAAAGATTATTAAATAGATTGATATATTCTAAACATGAATTATTTTTAATGATTATTAACCATGGTCTATGAAATTATTTAAAAAACAAATAAACATAACATCATAGTGTTTTATAAATGGATCATCGTAGTATCCCTTTTACAAAATATTTGAAAAGAATTATTATTTTTATCCTTTAAAACATTTTCATATTTTATCATTGTCATGAAATTTATTTTTTTGTTGTTTCATTTATAATATTTCAATTTTATTTTCAATGAAAATTATTTTAACAGTATTATATAAATTTTTAGTTTTCATGTGTGATTTACAAAGAAAGAATTTTATCTTCCAATGGAATGATTTAAATGATATATTAATGGTATTTCAATTCATCACCAACAAAACTTGATTATAAATATTCACCCATTTGGATATTTTTTATTAATATTATCCCCATTATTTTTCATGATGGATTATGATCTAGATCAAAAATATTCAGAGCGAAACTATTTCTTTTTCATGAGATAATCATGTTATGAAAGAAAAAAATGGTTATTTTAAAGAGTATTATAATGAAATTAAATATCTATTTAATTATTTATGTGACAAATCTTCAAAAAAAATTATGATATATAGTGGTTATTTTATAAATAATTGTTTGGTGGGTTCTTTATATATATCCAATGCATTTGGCTAAGAGAAAAAGTTAACTAATTTAGTTTGTCCTAAAATATTATGGGAATAAACAAAAATGGATATTCAATGTATAACTATAATAGTTATTTAATGAGTAATAATGATATTTTCATAATATTTGACTATTAAGGTTACACTATATGTATGTGTGTCCTGAAAATTATTCCCCAAAAAACATATATTATTTATCATTTCTCTTTATAATGTTTTATGTAAATATTATTATTTCACAAGGTAAGATAATGATTTTATATTTAAAAAAAAAATATTTTACACTTCCTTTGGTAAGGAATACATGAGTTTTTAATGATTCCATTAGTAAATATTTTGTTCAAATGGATCGCAATTATGGATTCTTCTCCATCATTCCTTTATTTAATCATTATGACTTATTTTAAAATTAATGATCCAATAATTTATTGGTATAAATTATTTTATGTTATGTTCATTGAGTTTATTATATCATTATAAATTATGACCAACTTATTCTCATTGATTTCATTGAAATTTATAATTCATATTTTTACCCTTATTGAGCCTTTGACCTCACCCTTATTATATTTTACCCCATGTATTAAATTTATATGTGGATAAAATTTTTAGATATATTGACAAATTGATATGAAATATGAGAATATGGGTTTCATTTTAAAATAATCTCTTTAATTCAAAAGTGTCATTAATGTATGATTTTTTTATAATTTCATAAAATAATAATCCTAAAAGTTATATAGGTGTGGAAGTGTTCCATTAATTAATTTTTCTTTTTAATGTTTTGGTTGGAAAAAAATGGATCACATTGTTTGTAGCATGTTTAGAAATTTAATATATGAGGTCATGCAATTACAAAAATATATCACGGACTATTGTTTTCATTAAAGAAGGAATGTGTCATGAGAATTTTCCTTTTTTTATTTGATGTTGTGAAATGATAGAGATCTCCCAACACTTTTTTTATGTGAAATATGATGATGTTGTGTGATATACTATTTCAAAGGTCATGTATAATGTTTATATGAACTTGTATCGTATCCCAAATAATGGATAAATCAATGTTGTGTATATATTTTTTAGGATGTTTTAGTATAGTGTACATTCCTAAAAAGGATGAATAGTATATAGTGAGTTGTATATATGTGGTTTTTCATTAATAGGAATTAATAATATGTTATATGGTTCACATAAGTCTGGTGATGTAAATATATGTATTCCAGAAGACAGTGTAATGTAGCCCTGTATTTTTTTCTGAATTGAGAATATAATTGATATTACATGAAAATATATTTTTAGATTGAATGATTGAATGGATAATAGTAATTATAAATTATATTTTACTACAGGGAATTGAAAAAGAGTAAAGAAACCATGAACACTACATTAAAATGAAGATGAAGATGAAATCTTATTTACATAATTTTTGGAATAATATTAATGTTCTAGTGTCATTGTGGTATAAATAGATAAATATAATTAAGAGATTACTCTACTATTAGTATTATTGTATTAATAACCCATTAGATGATTACCCACTGTAATAATTTTTTACCATGCATTATGATTATTTTTGTTAGGAATTTTGTGAGATTATTTTTATTTTAATCATATTGATTTACTTATTAAGAATCTATCTCATAAATTATACCAAACATAAAAAGGGAATTCCCACACATTGGGGGAGAAACGTTTAAATTTCCTCATGATAATATATTTTCTTTATTTAATTTCATATCTAAGAGATGGTAAATTAAGGAACTAGGTATCAAGATAACAAATAACCATAGTTGTTGTCTCTAGAAGAAATTTTTTTACAGAGGGCAGTATTGATTTACACCCTCCACCTCAATGTTATATATCTGGTCATGGGTTCTTAATGTGGTAGAAGGCATAAATTTACCGTCTAATGGAAATAACATTTACAGAAGAATAGTGATAGAGTGTTTGAATTAAATAATTATTAATGATTTTCTTTCTTATATAGAAATAACATATATGTTGGGAATAAATGTATGCTTTGATATCCTCTTTCACAGGGACATAATATAATTAATGATGCAAAATTTTGTTTTATCCAACCATGATTATATTCACCCATGAAATATAATAATAATAGAAATAAGAAAGTAGATTAAAAATCCATAAATACTATTTTTTTCATCAGTTTCTAATAAAGTGTTAATGAAGGTAATGTGGCTAAAAATAAAGAAACATATGTTGTATAAAGCTAATAGTTTGTATGAAGGGAATGTTATTATCAGTGATGAAAAACTCTAGATCAGGACATCTTTGTGTAAAGATCTGTAGATGGGGTTTGGTGAAATAATACATGACTACATTCATAGGGTAAAAATGATTGTATGCCAACCAAATAGTTTTGGAGATAACAAGGACAATTAATCTACAATCAAGAAATTCATTGGTAATTAGAATAATATATTTGATCATAATATTTATAACATGGATGAAATTAGAGATATATATCTCAGAGAGTTACATAATACACTCTTTAAATATGAGGTGATAAAATTCCATATATTGAAAAGCATTGGTAAGGAAGAAATCTAATTCAATGTATGAATGGTATCACGATTAAATAATGGGGACATAAACCATTTTTAGAATCTAATTAATATTAGAATACAAATTTATCATGTACATTAATTTCTAAAATATGAAAAAATGCTAATACGTAGTGATTTTCATCATTTAAAGTGCTTTAATTGTGGTCAAATTGGATATTTTTCAATTTCTTATCCAAATAAATAATTTGATGATTATGGGATTGATGAAGATGAATAATAAAATTATAAAAAAATATCAATAAAAACTATAAAATTTGAAAATAGGTTGAAGAATAATATTTCAAAGAAAATAAATGAAAAATATGATGATTATGAGATTATATAAAGACTATTCAATATAGGTTGAATCAGATGATGAAGGTATAACTACAAATCAAAATCATTAAATAAAAAGTTTTGAGTCATGGATATTTTCCTTGTCTTATTTAGAATGTGGAAGATAGATACAATAGTACACAATATGATCTCTATATATAACATGTATTTATCAAAACACTCAACTAAAATAAAGGATTAAATTGTAGCATAATGAGATAAATAATGAAGCAAAGAATGAGAATGATCTTATTAAGGAGAAAAAATATTAAAATGTCATAATTATTTTCAATATCATTTTTTTAAGGAACATAATGAAAAAACCATGGAAAAATAATTATAACTAAATTAGACACAGTCAAAGTGTCTTAAAAAATAAAAAAAATGAAAATGATAAGCAATACTATTGATAAAGAAGTGGATGTTCATGCTAAATCGTTCAAAGATGTTGTAAAGGTCAATACAAAGAACAAGGTACACGTTATTTATGATTATTATGGTGATAGTAAATTTATTTCATCAAATATTATGGGTTCTAAAATAATCTATGTGAATATAAAATAAGGATGATAGTGAGAACATAAAGGAGTTGGGAAAAAATATTACCCATGAAAAAGGAATATAATTGTATGAGTTTATCTTGAAAAATAGTAGTGTATAAAACTAACCGAATTTTTATAATTAAAGGAAATGGTTTATGAAGGATATTATCAATATTTTAGTATATTAATGAACAAATAAAAAAATTTACTTATATAATATATTAATTTCTCTGGATTAGAACACATAAAAGGGAAACAACATTACAAAGAAAAGAATCAGATTTTTGATAAGACAGAACATCATTAGAATAAAAACTTTATTTCTAATAATTAAAATTGGTTTTCTACTTAAAAAAATTCTATTACAAAAAATAAATATTTAAATTATGGGACCGAAAGATTCATTTTTCTAAATATAACATCAAAAATTTTACATGATGATCTTATGGGAAGCCAAATAAAAGTAGATCAAATAATAGAAAATTGTTTTGACTATTATATTCAATGAGATTCTTATTTAAATAAAAATTTGTAAGGAATCACAGAAAAATATTTGTGATAAAGTTAGAATATATAAACCTTTATAATTGGTTTTATATTATATAAATCTTGAAAAATAACATAAAAATATATCTCATGAGTTGTTTTCTAGATAATAAATAAAAACATAATATTTTGCAAAGAATAATGATTAATATATATGTATAAAAAAATTAACAAAATCAATGATATAATGGTGTGTGTTATTTTATGGATACTATTGAGAAGAATAGGACGTCCATGTTATCCTTAACTACTCCAAAATAATAATTTTATGGTTTTTTAGCATTGATAGAATTGGAAATAAAATGAAAAGTGTTTCTGGGTTGAGAAAATGTCATCCTTGTTTATCTAACAATGAATAATTAAATATCCAAATTATTATGAAGTATATAATATATCCATTTTTCTATATGGGTAATTAAAGATGATTCCATGGTTAAAGTAGATATTTTAACTCGATAAAATTTATAATCATCCTTTAACTATAATGATTTCAATTTGATATTACTATATTCCAATTGGTATCATGTTTCCTCCCCATTATATTTCAATTGATTTTTGGTTTCCATGGAATTAATTTTTGAAGATGTTTATCCCTGATATATAATTTTACAGTACATCCATTGAGTATGATATTCATAGAACAAGCACTAGGTATCTATATATCAATTTGAATTTCATGAATATTAGAAGTACTATTAGCTGTTGAATATGAGGATTCTAGATTATAAAATTTTGGAAATTGATGTTATCATCATTGATTAATGATGATTATATTATTCAATCATTATAATATATTCCAAATTTAAAGAACAATGAAATATGAAATAATTATCAGATGACAAATGGAAAATGTATTGAAATGGGGGAATATAATCTTTAATATGAATGTTTGAAATCTATTTTTTTAATTAAAGGCATGATATTATCATGATATGATCCAAACAAATTCACATAGATCAAATAAATTGGCATCACTAGTTTTATTATTGTATAAATCAATATTTCTATGATTGAACAAACTTATTTTTACACATGCTTCACTTAAGTACATTTCGAGCTACTTAATTATGACTCATTCCATCCAAAGGAGTTATTCCATCTATCAATCAAAAAAATTAATTAAATATTTTTTATGAAGAGATTGTTATATTTTAAAACATTTAAAATTGTATGAATGAGTTGAGAAGGTATTCCCTTTTATGTGTATTTATATTTATTTTCAACAATGGGGAGATGATTATATTGAATTTAGTATTAAATTATCTATTAAAAAAATAAATATAGTTATATTGAAGAACCCCAAAAGATTTGTGAATAAATTGATTATATATGTGTTCAATTAGATGTGTAATGAAAATTCAATTTTAATTATTATTTTTATAGATCTATTATTAATAAACACTACATGATCCAATTTCATTAAAGGAATACACATTTCATATATAAATTCATATGATCTTTTAAGGATGTTGTTTGTCAAGCATCATTAGAATGGACGAAATGTGATAAATGAAGATGAGTTGAGTATGAAATGATATGGAATTTAAATTAGTAATTTCTACGTATAAAGTTATTTTACATTTCAAAAAAATAAAATTACACTATTGAAAATAATTTATTTTGGGAATTATGGATGAGGGAATTATAATTTGACAGAAACTATTGTTAATCAATTTTTAAAAATATGTCCAACTTGGAAACCAAAAAACAAGATTAATCCCAAATGTGTGAGAGGATACCTATACTAGGGTGGAGATAAATATTATAGAGATCATTCATGGAATCATGATTTTGAGTTAATGATGGAAAACGTGGGATGAAAAGATCACACTATGGGAAAACAAGCTAGCGTGGAGGAAGAGGAGGCTAGGAACAGACCTAATAATCGTATCTTCTGATTCCATTAATTTCTATTCATTTTTAAGAGAATGGAGGATGAATTGTTAACAGATATAGGATTTTTTAATGTTGAACACTATTTATCCATTTCATATTTTACATGGAGAATGATTTTAATCTTATCCATTATATGTGTATGGTCTAATTGAGGCCATTGTTGTCATCTTCTTCCAAAATCAGTGAAGTTTTCTTATTAATTCTATTTTTTATATTTTTATCCCTCGTTCAAAAAATTAGCATATTATTTATGTGAAAATAATAAAATTATATTTTCTAATGATAAAAGTGATAAATTTTTATTTTAATATTTTATTCTATGGAAGATGAAACTTAAAAAAAAGTGAGGTTCCAAGAGACTTGATAGTGGAATTTTTATGGAACTCAAAATGAACTAGCATCCACACATTCATGTTAAATAATACTGACACTATTACATGGACGATGAATACATGAAATGGGACACACATTCTTAGTGGATATTATTATTTATTAAGAAACATAAGTGAATCATATGAGCTTGTTCTATGAAAAATGGTGTAGTATAGCAGAGCATGTATGTAGTCTATGTCGATGTTGTTTTCCAATATATACCCATAACCCTTATAATTTTTTTAAATTACCTAAATAAATATAAAAAGGATAATCTGATATCTATCCACTTAAATTGAGTATATAGAGTATGGGTAAGCCATGTTTTCACTTGTACTATGTGAAATAGATAATATTTTCAAATAATATATTTTTGATGAATTCGTGAAGAATATTAATAACATATAAAAAATAAAGGAGTTATGCAAGATGATTATTAGTGCATGAAAAAAATGTGTTACATTATATGGTGACTATAAATACACATTATAGAAATATGAAAAAGGATACCAAGATCTATTATGTTACTCAAATAAGGTATTAACCGTTAGATTGATGCATTATAAAGATTAACCAGTGAGAAGCTGGTGAGATCCCAACAATTATGTTGAAAAAATATGGATAAATTCATGGGATACACTAGTATAAAGGTTATGCATACTGTTAATGCACAATTGTACTATAATACAAATTAATAAATGACAAATGATATATATAGTGTTTTCATGATGTTCTTATATGGAATACTTATATGAAAAAGGAAGAAGAGTACACCGTGTGCTATTTATTTGCAGGGTTTCACACAAAATATTTGAAGCAATTGTGATATGATTCACACTTGGGAAATATATTGAATTAATGTATGAATGAAGATAGTGTGAACTGTCCATTAAATTATGTTATATCATTAGTAAAGACAGTGATATTAATTTAAAATATTATTTGAGGAGATTTAATTGAACTATGAAAATACTAATTCTAAATAATAGTTGAAAATGCAGATATAAAAACGAATTATTTCAATATGGACAATGCATGAGTAAGAAAAATCAACAGAAAAACTACTCATAAAAGTTTAGGAAGACCATTTAATAACTTGTGGGATTCCAGTATAAAAAACCAATGATTTTCAAGAGATATCTCAATTTCTGGCATGCTAGTATAATGAAATCATTAGGAGATAGCGCACCATAATCATTAGTGATCACACGTTACTAGATATTTTTGGGAAAGAATTTCATGAGAATATTTTAATTTTTAATCACATTGATGTACTATTGGAAAATTTGTATCTCATATAATCCTAGAAATAGAAAGGATATAGTCAACCAGATTGTGGGAGGACCTTTTAAAAATCCTCATGGGTGTTCCTATAATTATTTTTTTTAATAATGATGAGGGGGACATAAAATAATGAGGGATAAATATCATATCCATCCATATTGTTTTTTTTAAAGAAGAAACTTTATAAATCATATCTCTAATTCACCCACGCCCCCAATATGTGATATATCCAAATCTGGGTACTTGAATAGTTATATTTCGTATTAATATCTAGGGATTTCATTGGTGGATATAATTTTATAGAATTATTGACAATGTGTGTCATAGATCATAATTTATATATTTATGTTTAGATCCTTATTATTTAATGAAACTTGTTTATGTTGTGTGATATTTGGTACTTAAGGAATTTAAATTTCAATGATTGTGATATTTTAGTTTTCCCTCAATGACATTATAATTTAGATATATTTGTTTTTTATTTTCATCTTGGAATTGGTGACTCAGGTTATGAAGAGATATTGAGTTTGTAACCACTGGTAATCCAATTACAAGTGATGTTTTTCATTCATATGGGATAATTGGTTTGTAATGTATGTTTATATTTTATGGATGAATGATACAATGGTTGGGTCATTTTAGTAGATTTGTACATAGATATTATTATTTATATGAGATCTAGTTTTGAAATTTCAGATGATTTTTCAATTATTGATTTTTGGATAATGGAATACTTGGTTTCAATTCCAAGATTTAATTTTATATATTGGGAGATGGATTCTAAGTATTATTATTACATGTTTTTTTGGTTTGGAGGGGAATTTAGTTATTTGAGTTGTCATAAAGAGAAACCATAAACATTCTAAACATTTAGGTGGAACATATTACCCTTTGTGGGGTACCATGTAATGGGTGGACATGGTTAGTTATTGGGTTGTCATGGAGGTGCCAATGAGTACCATTTTTATTTTTGATGGGCACCTAGTTAGCCTCCATGGAATTTTTTAATAAATATTTATGAACAGGAAAATGTAATTTTTTGATAACTCTCCCAAAAATAATGAAACCATATAACCCTTACATATTTATCACTTATCCAAATAAATTCCAAGGACACTCATCCTCCCCACCACATGAACATATAATACATTTAAAATTTTAGGATTATATTTACGATTGATTCATAAATCTATTTCTCGGAATTCTTAATTGTCAACTCTCAACTATTTTAAAAAATTTATTCTTATTATTATTTAATTTTAATAGATCCTCTAAATTATTCTTTCACCAATTTAAGAGTGAGACACACTATTTACCAATAATTCATCTTGTTTTGGATAGAATACACAAAAATGGGTTTTTTTCAAAATCACGTTTTCTATTTTGATATATATTGGATATGAATGATTTTATTTTAGGTTATATAGAATAAGGTATTTTATTTAAGGATACATGAGTAAATATAAATTTGGGTTTTTTGGATAATAGATCATTTTATAATTACAGATCTTCTTAGGTATTGGTTTGATATTATTTGGGATTCAAAAATTATAGATTTAACATCATGGTTATTTTATTGTTAATTTTTATAGATTATATCATAGGGATTTTTAGTTTTTTTTGTTGTTATATTGAAGTATAGTGAAAGACTCATCAAGAATAAGCTTATTTTATGTGTTTCTAGCCAACATGAAAACCTGTTAGGCCTTTCTCTTGATATACCTACAACTAATTTTCATAACCTAATAAATGAAAATTTTATTGTATTTAAATGAATTTAAATAAAATGTTTCCAGTGATTTTCTTATATGTCAATAAAATGACTTTTCTATGGTTACACCTTGTAATAAACTATCAGATTTTTAGAATTTCTATGTTCGGGGTTATAATTTTATTTTCAATTCACAGTCATGATTTGTTTCTCTCAATGTTAATATAATCTAAAATATTCATTGTATTAAAATAATTTCATGAAATGCTATGTGATTCACAATATTTTTCCTTATTAAATCATTATATTAAGGCTATTAGATGAGTCATTTCATATTGTTAATTAATATTATTTTTTTATGATTTTATATCTTCTTAATGTGAAACAAATAAATATATATCTTTATGCTTAATTTTTGTGTATGTTATATGGTAATGTAACCATTTTAACATCAATATTTTGGTGGGTAAATTATCCTTTTTTTGAAAAGTGGGTATAAATTAAAACAATGTGGTACCCTTTTTCACATATAATTGGGTTTATCGAATTTAATGACTGCATAGATTCTCAAGTGAACACTTATAAATTTAAAATAGATTGAAATTTTTTAATGTTATTTATATTAGTAGAATATAATTGGAATTATCAATACTCAATGTTATAACCATTCCGATTTTTGAATGATTAATAAATAGATTCGTGAGATTATGATAGTCCCATCTAACCTATATGAGTGAAATCCCACTATCAGTAAGTATCTGTGGTCAAGAAATGATTTTATGGATAAGTAATTGATAACTTGATACCCAATGTAATGAAATAGGGAAATAAATAAAGAATATTGGTTTCCTAGACTAGTCTATGACATCAATCATATAATTTTATATGTTCCTTCAATTACTTATCTTACATATCGAATAGTATATTTTTTTACGTATTAAAAACCATTTTCACAAAAAAAATGGGTTCTATTTTTTTTAATTTTTAATTTACATATAAATTACTTATCATTAAATTTAATAAAATAATGACAATATATCGATAAAAATATTACATAATGATTTTATTCATTAAAATGAGAACTATCTATGAGAACATATTTTGAAAAAAATAATATTCCTAAAAATTGTATACATATTTAGTATATTTACAAAAATTCAATATTAACATTTGATTTTTTTTGATTTAATGTTTTTCAACCAATCATATAATTGTATTGCCATGTGGTTATAGTATAATTAATATTTCTTAATACCCATGTATGAGTTAGAGTCTTCTCTAATTATGTTTTAAGTAACCATGAAACATAACTTATAATAATAATATACTTTTATTGATTGAGTATAATTTATCTGAAAAAAATTGATATCCATTCTTCCTTGATTGGTGTAAATTGATTCATATTCACTTAGTTAAGGGTTATAATGTAATTTACAAAAAATTCTCATGCTTGTTTTATAAATGAATGAAATGATGATCAATCTCATTTTATGAAAACTATGATGGAATATGATATCATTTATTCTCTCTATGATTCATTAAATATTTTATTTTTTGTAAAAAAAATATTATTAATTCCTTTTTATTTATTTGTTTCAAAAATAAGCATGATATTTTTTCATTACAGTGTTTTTTGAATA
This sequence comes from Viscum album, assembly GCA_963277665.1. Classification (NCBI taxonomy): domain Eukaryota; kingdom Viridiplantae; phylum Streptophyta; class Magnoliopsida; order Santalales; family Viscaceae; genus Viscum; species Viscum album. The sequence goes on along the minus strand of OY728152.1, from coordinate 856,267,989 downwards.
ACTGTGTCTTTGAAATTTTATTGTTTTTCTAATAGTGTCATAAAAATTTCATGTTATTTGTTTATGAAAATTAGTGTGATGTTTTTTTAATTATAATGTTTTTAGATTTCCTACATTGTTGATTGTTAGTGTTATTTTTTATAGGATAATCTACACATTCACACATATATTTCTTTATAAACTCTTTTAAATTTATTTTTTGATATAGAGTATCATGATGTGATGGTATTGGAATACGTTGATATTGTATACCCCTTCATATATTCCACTAGGTAGATTGTGGTCTCTTCTTTTTTAAAACATTCCCCTTCATAAAGGATATGATCAATATATAACAATGGATTTAATAAATTGTGGTATAGGCTATAAATCATCCTAACACTCAATCTAAATGGAAGGTTTAATTCCATACCAACCATTATCTTATTATCTATATTGATTTCTCATATAGTAGGTTAACCTTGGAATGTTTTGGTAAAAATAGTCTTAGTAAAGGGATTTATAATTTTATACTTTTATTTATCATTTTTACATCTTGTAGGTTTCCACAATAACATTTTTAGTTATTTTTTAGATAATATATCTTTACAGTTTTCTAAATTATTATATCGATTTTAGAAACAAACATAGCGATATTTCATATGTATTATAATGATAGTTTTTTAAGACTAATTATATTATTATCACCACCTACATTACCACCATGATGGAGATAAATTTTCATGACCTATTTTATAGGTATCAATAGGAATGGGTAGATATCTTATTCAAATTGTAATCCAAGAATGATATCATTTTATTTTGGGTTATGAATTTGATATTTTGGGTTTCTTTGGGTTAAACTCCACCTAGTGTTATATTTGGAGACCAAAAACCCTAGTGATTAATTTTCAATGCTATATATTTTCTTTAGAGGTTTTCTATCTATTTTCAAATTTATATGTTTCACTAGATATGTTTTTTTCAATTATATAAAAAAATTTCTTGAAATTTTTTTTTTGTAAGACATTCCAAAATCAATATAAATAAATCATTTTTTCAGTTTTTATTGTATCAATTAATTACTATATTAATAATTAAGTCACTCTCCAAGTATCCTTGATACTTGTATCATTATTCTCCCACCACTAGGGATTATGTAACACTAATAGGGTCTTTGGTAGCCTAATCATGGTATTGGTCTAGGGATTTAGTTCTGAGTTGTTAAGAATTTTTATCAATGAATATGAAATTATATCATTAAATTCATAGAGTGGAAGAGGTGGTTGAATATTAGTAGTATCTACAACATTATACATTTAATACATGGTATTTAGCCTTAATATGGCATTGAAAAACTGTTTATGTTGAAAAATCATGACACCGAGGATGAATATATAGGATTACAAGTACAACCAATATAGTTTATGTCATAGTTTAACAATATGAACTATATGTATTTAGGAACCTATTTTGTATAATTGGTTTAGTATAAGATAAAATCCCTGTATTGGTTAATCCAACATAGGTTTATGAATTTAGGAATGCATAGTAAAGAAACATAATATACTATGGGTGAATTTTTTTTATGATATATATGAATCAATAGAAGATACATATAAAATTATTAATCATCAATATATAATCATAGTGAATTTTGATAAAAATATATTGCGGATGATTTCGTTAATATTTATTTCTAATCATATCATTTAAATAAGATTAGTAAACATCATTAATTAATAACACGTTTTATGAAAAATGTTTCCCTTCATAGCACACATTTGTTATTCATTCTTTGAAAAAACTATCATAAGATGTTTACTGTTATTTATTACCAATAAAAATGGTTATTAATGGTTGTAAGATGTTTCATCCACTGGCATGATGTACTAATTATATACTAGGTACTATAATTAAACTATAGATTTTTAATATTATTCTTTATTACTTATTGTTTTCAAATATTTTGAAATCCTATTCATTATATTGATTTTTATGCTTAATAACTAATAGAGTTAAATTATATTTTGTTATGTATCCTATATATTTTAAATATTTTATAGGTGATTAATAATTAAAATAAAAAGGTATCATTAATATTTTATACCACAATTTTCAGAAATAAACTATTTTGATATTCGATTTAATAGTGTTTTTAAATAAAATTAGGTGTAAATTAAATAAATAAGAACAATTGGTTGTTAAAATTGATATATTTTCAATGGTCGTAGAAATTAAATCTAAATTAAAACTAAAATGATTTTTCATAGTCAAAAAATTATTTGTTTAATTCATCTGTTCTGTTAAATAAAAATTAAAAAATAGTTTTTGGAATTGTATTGGATTTTTTTCTTAAATAAATTGTATTTATAAATTGAAATATATGGATGATGAGTACGATAATATCATAAATAACTCATATAGTGTGGATCACCATTTCATGATATTTAATTTCATATTTTCATCTTGTTTTTATTTTAGTGTATAAGATTTTATGATTTCATTAACTATTGGTTTTATTGGATATAGATTAGATTTTTTATTTGTATAATTATAAGGTAATGTATATTTTATTTTTGAGTTAAGGATCAAGGAAATTGGGAATGTGTATTTTTGATAATTCTATATTATAGTATATAATATTTTGTATTGTAATATATAGATATTACTAGATGCATGAATATTGGAATTAGTGAATTGAGTGTAGATGAGACGTTGTTTTATAAAATATGCAATTTCAAGTGGCTGTTATGGTATAAATACATAGTCTATTATCATTTGATTATAAATTGTGCTTATTTATGGATGATAAAATCTGTACTTAGGTTTTTATAATAACCATGACCTTAGTAAATATGTTTTAGACAAATTTAATTGTGAACGAAATGTGTAAATTTTAATTTTTGTGTTTTAATGGGGGAAATTATGTCATTCCAAGAGATGAATATTATTTTGGGGAATTGGATGTTGATTCATTGGTGTTTTGGGATATGGAAAGTTATTAATATAAGGGACTAAGTGGTGTATAAGTTATGTTATCTACATTATTAATACTAAATGTCTTATCTGGTACCTAGTGTGTGGTACTGGATCCTGGTGGAGATGGTTAGTGAGAAGGTTTCATTGGCTTGGCCAATAGGTACTATGTGGGCTCCCAATGGGAATCAAGTATGAATTATAGATAATTTATTAATATATATTTATTTCTTTAATATATTAATTTTTATTTTCCTCTCCATAGTCCTTATATCTATCCCCACCCACTCTTCATTAAAACTCAAGAAGACATTCAGTGGGATCTCTTTCTCCTCTACTCAATTACACCTTATCCCAGTTGAAGATAAATCATGTATTTGGGATTGTTTCATGAATTTATTTCTAAGTATGAGATTTCATCATAACTCAACTTTTTTTACCATGTTATTTTTATTTTTCCATGCTATGAATTAATCCATTAAGTATGTATTTCATTTATTATATGATAAAAATATTGCATTTTCCTTATTTATTTCCATTTTTGTTAAAAGAATAAATTGTGTAGTGTTTTTCATTCCCTTATTCCTTATATTTATATAGCCTTGATGCACAAAATTTTAGTTATCATAATCCTGATTTGGGGAACTATATTAGAGATTATTTTATCTATATCAATTTTGGATCCCAAGAAAATTCATTTTTTTAATACTATAGTGTTTATACGTAATGTTTTTGGGTAGATGTTATTTGTATTTTCAATATGGAGATTTTCACTTTTTTATTATAGTAAATTATTATTGATTGTATATTTATGATTATTACGGGACACTATATTTTCTTTTATGTATAGGGATAAATAATTCAGGACTATCCAAATGATAGGGGATTTATAATCATATACACCCACATAGGGATTTTTTTGTAACTGTCTTCTCTAAATTATAAAAATATTAAATGAAAATATGATTATTTTTAAGTGAAAAAATAAATATTTACACTGAATTTCTCATTTGTTAATAGAAATAATTCTTACACTATTGTAAAATATATTACATGGAGTTAATTGTTAAATTATTGGTTTTAGGTTATAAATTATTTTACATTGATTTTTGACATATTCATTAACATAGATGTTAATATCACACCAAATATATTTTTATTTTCAATAACATACACATAAATAGTGATAAAAACCAACACATACACACTCAAATTTGTTGCTAAAAACATGCAAAATTTATTTTAATAAAAATTAACAGTAAAATAAACAGCACATTAAATTCCCCAGGATCTATTCTGTATAGGATTTGTTGGATTTGGAAGAACCTTATAACATATCATAGTGTCATATAAATTATATACAAATAAAATATATTCATTATTATAGATATATCCTTAAATGAAACCAAAAATCTTTGGATAATCTAGTAATAACATGAATTTTTTTTTAAAATATAGGTGAATATAATATTTAAATGTAAGGGATTTTAAAACTAGAGTTAAAATACAATATTATACTCTAATATACCATTGAAAATTTATAATTTCATATCAAATACATTTAATAAAATAAATAATTATTCCCTAAAAAATATTTTAGTCTTTTCATTTATATCCTCAATATATTATAATTTCAAAAATATTTGATGATATTCATAATATTAACAATCTATTTCTATTTAAAAATAAACACCCTATTAAAAGATTTAAATATTTTTTATAATAACATTAAAATAATCACATTATAATAATAATGTTTTATATAATATAATTATAATTGTAAAAACAGAAAATTAAATGTATCGAAAATTAGTATAACTTTTAAGTAAAAATTACCTTTGTGGTCTGGAGTACACTCCTCATTCCTTATCAACATATTTGATACCCAAGATCCCAATTTTTATATAATTTTTTTTCATATCCTATAATTATTATTATAATTCCATTAAAACTTCCTTTAAAAATGAAAATGAATTTCAATTTAAAAATGAAAACAAAAAATTTTTATTAGTAGTTTCCATAAGTTATATACATTCATTTAAATGAAATCCATAAATTTAAAAGAAATAATATTGGAAAATTTAAAAATAAATTAATAAATTTATAAATAATTCATAGATTTTATTTTTGAAAACTATAGTGTATGGAAAATATTATAATAATGGATTAACATCCATAAATTTTAAATTAATATTTGTGCTTAAAAAGGAATCTTTAAAACCCACATCGATTATTTAAAAAAAATTATTAAAAAAAATGAAAATTTAATACATTAAACCATAAAATTTTAAATTTTAAATTCATCAATTAATTTATAAAAATAATTAATTTTATTAAACTATTTTAATTATACAATATGAATTTTTATGTGAGATTTTATATTAAAAGTTAAATCTTACTTATCTAAAATAATGAATTAAAATAATGTCTAATAAAAAATAATAATAATAAACATTTTAGCATAATTTTACCCTTTAAGAATATTTTTAAACCAATATAAAGGAATGATGCAAATACATTCCCATATATAAGGGTTTTTTATTAAAATAAATGTGGTCTAAAATTTTTTAAAATATATTTTTTTCATACATGAGAAGTGTTTTTGGAAATTAAAAATTTTATTAGATCTTTTACCTTTAAAATTATACTGATAAAATGAAAAAAATAGAGTTTTATAAATCATAAAACATCAGTTTTTATGAAGAAATATACTTTCCTTACAATAATTTATAGAATGTGTCTTCTTCTTCAATAAAGATTAATATATTCATACTCTTTCTCTGTCACTATTAATCACTTATTACATATTCTAAATTGTACTAGGTTTCTCTATGACTTAATATTGAAAGAATATATTTCTATATCAAACCATTTAATACATATTTTGATTTAAAATACTAGTGTAAGTTTCATCTATACTAATCTTGTATTTTAGGTAATAAATTTATATTTCTTCTATTAATATCTTACAATATATATAAAGGATGTGTGTCTATATAAATCCATTTGAAAGAATAAATAAAACATTAGGGGATATATAAATTTTTAATAACCAAAACATAAAGTTAAAATTACTGTATTTAAGGAAAATTATATAATGATCAGAAATATTTAACATTAATCAAATATAAATATAAAAATATATAACATATCATTTATATTGGTGTAAATTGAGAAAAAAATAATGAAATTCAGATATTTACAATGAAAAATAGATTATATATTGATTTTTATATTATTATCTCTTTTTGTATATATATATATATATCTATTAATCATTCAAAATATTTTAACTAGGATTCATCTATAATCTCTATGAAACAAAAAAATACAACAATAATTATTGGCCTATCAACATTCGATGTAAAACATATCATGAAATCATAGGAAAAAAATAATCATACACTATGATGTTGACAGGAATGGTGAATTACAATGGGTTGAGGAATCAATGAGAATATATTTAAATTTCAGTAAAATATTGTTTGAAGATATTATAGATCTATTATAAAAGGATGGAAATAGAGTTAGTGGAGGGTTCATCATGATAGTCCATCTATGGGTGTTTCATAATGGGTTAACCGAAAATAATTAACTAAAATAGGAATAAAATAATCATGTTTCTATTACCTAGGCATCACATAAGGTTGAAGATGATTTCAAATAATGGTGGGATTATCAAGATAGATTAGATTTCATTGTTGGTTATTTAAGAAGTTGTTTTAAATTGGCGAATAGTTTCCACAATAATCCTTCCCCCACAAAATCATAACTCAACTAAAAACATCAATATATGACAAATAATACTAATAGAGGGTCAAGATGTGGTAGTGGGGGACTATCACAAGTAATAGATCACAAACACACCTAGGAACACGGACCGCACTAACCTATGCCCATGAATTGATGGATCATTCAAAATAGGTGAAATGAATTCCCACCTTCTAGTCCATAAGTAGGTCTTCAAACCTCCCCAATATATATGTAGATAGATAGGTTAATCCCCTCTCACATGATTGAGCCGCAACATCCCACATATTTAGTTGGGAAAATAAGTATGAAGAGAAAATCATTGTGCATAAGCATAAAATTTGGGAAATTGATACCCATAAATACATGGGTATTTATTTATGAAACATAAAATTAATCTTAAATAAATTATATATTCATTATAAATAACATTCATAAGCTAGGTAATTTTGATCTTGATTAAAGGAAACCTTTAGTAACCATTTCAAGCATAATGAAAATGAGTTGTTATCTTGAAAAAATTTCATACTAGTCTTAAATATTAAATGTACTTCATGGTATTAAAAATATTTACCATCATGATTATAGAAGTAATAACCATCCTATTTACACATGTATTAATTATCTTAGTTTCGCATTAATTAACCATCATGGTTAAAATTTTAATAACCATCATGGTCAACATCCAACATAAATCATAGAAAACTAATTGGAGTGATATCACAGACCAACAAAACCATGGTTTATATCAGAACTACCCATAAATATAATAACCATCAAAGATAAATCACACAAATAATATACATAGATGTTTAATTTCATCATCACACTCATCAAACTACCATAATTCCTTTCATTACATAAATAACCTTTGAAAAATATTTGTTCCAATAAAATATATTAAAATAATTGTAATCCATCTAGAGAATGAATCATGATGGTATTATTAATAAATATAAATTTTTGGAGAATATGTAACATAAATGTTTGAAGTAATTATAAAATGGAAATTCCATTTAAATATAATTAAAAAAATCAAAATTAATATTCTTTTCTGAACAAAAATAACATTTAAAGACTAAAAATTAGGAAATATTCTTAAAATCCATTTGTTTGAAAATAAACATGTAAAAATATAAATTCTTTTTTTCATAAAAGTAAGTTCTTGATGGATGTAAAATACATTCATTTATTAATTATAAAAATAAAAAATGATTTAAAAAAGGACTTAAGAGAGTCAAAATATACCAATATAGACAATTTTAAGAAATATAACTTCTAAAAAATTTAATGAATGTCAAATATATTTTATAATATCATTAATAGTTAATTTTTTTAAAAATTAATTTTCAAAAATATTTTACCATGCTTGGATATGTAATATATGTATTTTGGATATAAAAGGAGTTTCATGATCTGTATCACTTACAAAAAACATTCTTAATTCTTATATTTTAATTATGGGAGGAAATTGAAATTAAACCTGTAAGAAAATAAACACCAAGGTAAAATAAATTATATTTGTTTCATTAAAATGATAACATATTTCTCCCCATGTAAAATTTATGGTAATCCATCCATAATTTGAAATATATTTTCACATATATCATTTTACACTTCTGTATCCATTCAATAACAATCCCCATAAAATTAAAACATAAAATATAAATTTTAATGTAAAAAACATAAGTAGGTTAATAATATAACTTTTCAAAGTGTTAGTATATACACTTCACTAAATAATATATGTGAATATCATAAATATATACTTAAAATAAATATAATTTGAGATGAATAACCCCTAAATAGGATATATTATAGAATTAATTATTAATAAATTTATATATTATGTTTAAAAATATTAAATAATAAAATTAAATGAAAATTAGGTCTAGTAAAATGTAATCATGGAATAAAAATTTCAATGAAAAATAGTTAAAACCCAATAAAAAGAAATTGTGGTACGAAATACTTGAACAATAAGAAACATTCAAGTTAAATTCACTGGGAAAATTAAATAATTTTTCAACATTAAATTCTATTAATTATGAATAATTAATTATATAATATTTTAGGTAACTTAATAAACACCAAATAATATAAATTAGATTCATATCAAAAAAACTATTCCTAAATGAAAGTAATTTGAAGTGAAATATCATACCTCGAGTCCAGACATTACATGTATGAACTTTAAATAATATATAATAAAAATTTATAAATAATATAATGAATTATTAAAAATTTCCTGGTTTATTAATTATCATTGGATCATTTTTTTAATTTACTTCAATTTCATAATTAATTACATAATAAGTTAACTCCACATCATGTGTTGTGAGGATATTTGGTTTATAATATTAAAATGACATTGGAATGTTGAACATGGGAAATGGGGTAACTATTCAATTATATAAAAAGTAATAATAATGAAATAAATATAATTTTTATTAATTATGTATACCTTTAAATATTTCCATTAATATGGTTATAAATAATGAATTATGTTATAATCATAGATATGGTAGGTCATATGTATACATGCATAACATTTCTGTAGTCAAAAATGATTATAGAAATAAGGTATATATTAAATTACAATTATATAACTATAATTATATAATAAAAAATATATTATTTATTGAAAAATTTGTATATATTTCACCTATGTTATTTGTTAATGACAAATGAATTAAATTTATTTGTGGATTTTGTAGTACTAATGTACCCATGAACGAAATTTCCTTTTTTCAGTGGAATGAAGTAAATGAAATTATATGACATATTATCTTATGAAATTGATAAATATTTGATTAATATAACATAAATACCTTAATTAAATACCATTTACTAGTCCTGATATATGGTGTTGGAAAAGAAATTACATTTGTCTGTGAAAAGGCAGTATGGTATACACATGAATGATGGATTCCATTCCCATTTGATTGTGGGTGGATTTTAGTATTGGTTATTCTACTAGCATAACAAACTTATAGTATATTGGATATAGTTATTCTGTTATATCATAATTTCTAGATATGTTTTCTAAGATGTAGAATAAGAGTATAATCAAAAATTCAATGATAAAAACTATACTTCTTGTTTTAAAAACCTACTTTTCATTAAACATTAATCCCTATAAGGATAGAATTATTCATACAATAAGACTTATATAATGTCTAAAGCTATTTTAGGAAGGCATTTGGTTTTATATTTATTGACGGAAATGGTTATTGGGGTGTAAAAATTTATAAGATGATCTTACATTTTATAAGATAGGGGAGGGTCGCATTTGGAATTTTCTTAAATATTAAATTAATATAAATTTATTTTGATGTAAAAAGGATAAAAATTGATAATATTAGAACATAATGTGATTATGATTTTAGATCCTTTGATAAAACTTTTTTCTAAATGTTTTGATTGCATTTCCCCCTTATATTTTCGTATTAACTCTTTGTAAACCCATTTTGAATCTATGGTGATATCTATGCTTATTACTAATAATTATATAATATAGTTACCAAAAAATGAAAAATGTACTATAAATGGTCCATGTTTGAAGTAAAAAAACCATATCCATTTTACTTGGAAGATTTTAAAACCATTATAAATTTTAAATAATTTAATAGTATTTTATTTATTATGAAATAAAATTATTATCAATTGGGAAACTACTAATTTTATTTGACATTAAAAACAAAAAAATGTAATAATAATCCCAAGCATCCACACCTTCATGATATTTCATTTTTTCTTTTTGAAATAATGTAACTGAAAAAGTCACACTAACAATATTACTTCTACAGTATTTGAAATCATTTTTTATTTTTTACTAATTGTAAAAAAACTATTTATAAGATGTATAATAAATTAACACAATTATGTCTTCAAAAATTAATTATAAAATTACCATGATGAAAAAAAATTATTTTTAAAGAAATTGATTATTTATAATTTAATGTATATTCCTTTAATACCTAGGCCAAAAATAAAATGCTAATACATCCAATAGAATATTTTTTTGTTTTCATTAAATAAATTAAAAAAAATGGTAAAATCAAGGATAAATATGGAAAATGCTATATGATATCTTTTAGGATGAATATGGATGTTATATTATCATCTAATAATATTAAGGTATTTGTTAGGGTTAAAATCATGGTTAAATGGAAACAAAAGGGATAACTAGAGGTTATGTTTGATACTAAATATTCATTTTAAATCTAATTGATTTTTATCATGATAATTTAGGTTTAATTTATAGTGAAGTTGTAATTTCATTAAACTCGAATGCATCATTGACAGCATGCTTGTGAAAGAAAGAAACAAAGAAATAAAAAAAATGATTTGGAAAACTCTAAAAATTATATTATTTTCCTTCGATTGTTGTTCCACGTTTTTTATAGATAAAAATGACATATTATTGTGGTCTTTATCAAAAAAAATTCATTTCATTATTTTATTATAGATTTAAATGTAAAATTGAATAAATAGTTCGAAAAATTGACATTAATGTTTTTTTACAATAAATAAAATAAATATTTTTGATTGAAATTTAAAAAATATATATATTGTATTTGTAAAAGTGAATAGTATATTGTTTTGGAAATAACCAACTATACTTTTAAGGGTCATTATTCTATATATATTATATATATTAACAAACTAGAATAAAAATAATTAATAGCAACAAAACATTAAAATGTGTTTACAAAGGTATAAAAAATATAACATTGTGAATATGATCCAAACATGTCCAAATATTATTAGATGTGAATATTTTGAATCATCCTCGTCAATGAATCAATATAATTAAATTTTGATCAATTTTTTTACTTCAAAATAAATTTATACTAAATTAAAATTTGTAGAAATTCAAAAATATTCCCTCACCTCTATTAAAAAAAGAAACTCATATTCTCATTTCCTCAAACGTCATCAACCTTTTAGTTCATCCAAGCCCATCCCGAATACATTCATAAAATCTATCCACTAATTATAGAGATCTTATTTTTTGTATAATACCAATGTTCAAGTGCCTAAGGAGTAATGTTAACGTTGTTTCCCAAAGATTATCTATAATTAATAATCGAGCATTTTTGTTTTATTTATTCTTAACCCAATATAAAATAATCACTAACCCGGATGAGATAATAAAATTAGAATCTCCCATTTACTATAATGTTATTTGTTTCACCCCTATATATTGAACTATAACCTCCATAAAATTGAATTGGAATCCATCGTTCGTGCGTACAAATGACTATCACCTCAAAGAGGAATGTAATTAATTTTCCCCCGCCAAAATTTATAAATGGAAAAGATGTTGTAATTAATATATATATATAAGATATAAATGAAAAATTTATCATTTTAAATAATCATATCATATAATTTCATTCCATTCAATCCATTGATGAATGATAATGTCATTTATGTGAACGTGTAGACTACAACCTAGGAAAAGTAATGCGAAAGTTTTCCATCACCCCATCACAAGGATGATATTTTAAATTTTTTAACGAAATAAAATTTTATTATGATAAAAAGATCATTCTATAAATTTAAAATAATACATAAAATATTTTTATAATGATCATAAAAAATTTGAAACGTTACTCGTGGGTTTATACAACCTATCTTCTTCATTATTATAACGTAAATCATTTTTCATAACCAAATTAATGATTAGTTTTAAATGTAAAATAAAAATATAATAAATATATATATTTAATTTTTATTATTATTATGTAAATTATTTTACAATTACCACATTTACCACAGTCAACATGATGAAGTTGTTTTCAAATAACGAACTGATCATCCTAAAAACACACATTGTGGACTAAACTAATTATATAATTTAATATGTAACTGTAACAATTAAAAACAATTGACTCAAGGTTTGTGATTTTGTATCAAATTCATTTCAATGATGCATATTTAATTGTTATGATTCTAATTTCTTATATATTGTGTACTTAATTACATTGTACATATATTATAAGAAATAATTTTTAAATAATTTTATTTTATTATGATATGTTAATTATTTCATCCAAAGTGGATTTGACTTGATATTTATGATGTGGTAAATATCATCCTAACACACTTTATTTTTGTTGGGTTATAAATCATTTTCACTAAGTTTTTTATTCCATGATTATGTGCTAATTCATATATACATGGTTTAAATCTATAATTTCACTTTTTTGTGGATTGAAAATTTATACACCTAATCTCATATTTTTTTATTTATAATTTCAAAGATATATTATTTGTAAGGGTTATTCTTTTAAAATTATCTTTCTTTGGGACATAGGATTATGATATACACCTATATTTGTTGATGAGTTCTGTAATCCATACTTATTATATATTATATCGTGAATCTATTTATTTTATTGATATTTAATATTTCATTTTATTTCATTATTTCATAGGGATTATGGTTGAAATTTTAAAGAAATGGAATATAGTTTTTGTTACATTACCCACTCATTCCTATATTATTTATCATTAATGTTACTTGGGTGGGGGTGAGACATGTGATATTATTTTTCAATGAAAAATTTAATATATTCTACATTTTTTATGAATTTGGTACACGATTATCTGCCATTTCCTTCATTATTTATTAAATAAACACCATGAAAGTTGATTTGTAATTGTTATAGAACTTGTATAATCTTTTTAGTTTTGTATTTTTTTTCTTCTATATCTATGTTAGATAGAAGGTTTTAAAAAAAATATTTCATAATGCTATTTTAAATTATATTTATCCATTTTTTAAATGTTTTTAAAAAAAAATTCATAATTTTTTTTATATTTTTTACTTTACACTATCATTACAATTAGATTTTAAAAGAATTTTTGTTTTAAACAACTATAAAAAGAAATGATATTATAACTATACTATACATTATTTTATTTTAATCTTCCTTAATAAGTTTCCAAAAAATGTTTAATGAAAATTATTTTAGGAATATTTTATTAATATTTTTTAAAAGATATTTTCATTGTAAAAAAAGGTATTTTTCATAATATGTTTTTTCATGATATTTTTATTTTATTTATATCAATAAATTAAAATAACCATTTATGTTACATATGATTAAATGGGGATTTTTTTTAATAATATGATCCACTTTATTTTTCGATATGGAGTATGATTGTTTTATGAGACTTTCTTAGAACCAATTTTTTCCCATTAATAACTCATGTTATGAATATAATAATAATTTTTTCTATGAGTTTTATAATCAAATGAAAGAGATTTTTTACATTTTAAATTTTTGGTTCTTAAAAATATTTTATGATGATGGTTGGATCTATTTTAAACAAATGATGGGTGCATATGTGATAAACCTTTATATCATTTGGAAAAATTAATGATAGATGTTGACTGTGATGATTATTAAAAGTATAAGAATGATTATTATTTCTTATGTAAATATGATAGTTGATCAAAGTGTAATGGATTTAATGATTCCATTTATAACTACTATGGTTTATCCACTTATAAATGTGATGTTTATTCCATATGTAAGAGTGATACAAAAAATTTATAAGATATAAACCAATTTTCATTGTGCTTTTAATGGGTAATAAATGTTTCTTTTGATCAATAATAACCTCAAATGGATCATTATTATTGATTACAATGAATCGATATTTTTAGTTCATTATTCTATGCTTTATGATGGATTATCCATGTATTGTTGTGTATGAATTTCACTTAGTTATTCTCATGCACTATGATTGTGTCAGCACACCGTTATGTTCATAAAAGTATCACTAATGGCATTGAATTTTTATTTCTAATATAAACAATTATTGAGTGTTTCAGCTCACTATTACAATGTTTCACTTTCCCCATCATATATAATGTTATGAAAAAAAAAATTTATTAATGAATTTATTCATGGGGGATGACATTTTTGGGATTTTCATGATGAATTGATATATAATAACAAATGTTTAGTATAAGGGAAAAATACACTCTTAAATTCATTAGCTTTTAATATAAGTTTTTGACATAATTCTATATGCCATAAACCAAATATGTCCTTCATTTTTTAATAGATCTACTATTTCCTATTTACATTGACATAGTTTTATATAAAAAATTGTGTCATATTTATTAGTTTCAAATAAATTAAAGTATGCTTATTTATTTTAATTAAATTAAATAGTGATAGCTCAAGGATTTTATAATTGGTATCATTGAAATAGAGTGATTCCAATCCTTATGAACTATCACATATCATTGTTATGAGAATCATGGATCCTAGCCCATGGGATTAATGAGGAAAGAACATTACACAATAGATGGTACTAATAGTCCCTCCAATAAGGTGTACCCTCCAATGGAGTTCCCACATTTTTATCATTTATAGACCTTTGTAAATAAGTCTACCCCATAATATTTTTTATCAAATAACGGCTTATAAAACATAAAATATTATCATGATTTCTTGATGGTTTTTGTAATGAGTTATGAATACCATCAGGGGTTTATAAGTTGGATGTTGATTATATGATCAAGGTTTTGGACATCCCTTTTAAATTATTATGTGATCGAATTATATAGTGATAAAAGATATTTTGGGTTCCATTTTATATGGTTGATATTTTTGTTACACTTGTATTAAAAATGATATAGTATTTGAGGAGTCAATGTTTAGTTATTATTGGATGTAGATTGATCTTAATGTGGATTTACGGTAATTTAGGTAATTTATTGAAATGATTTTCATATCTTGGAGAGCATATAACTATGAAATATAAATTTTTGGTTATTTTACTTTATGAGTGAAAAATGTCATTTGGAGATAAATGTTTAATTTTATATGGAAGAATATGTGTTTAAATCTATTAAATTTCAGGTTTTAAGGCTTTTTAGGGAATATTTTGATGAATTTTAAGGATAGTTGATTATATAATGATTTACGTTGAACATTGGGTATCACTATTGAATTTTAAATATTCATGTATTATTTATTCATATAAAAGAATTTAAATTTTTTTAATTATATTAACATATACAACCCATTTTTTGTTTTTATTTTTTTAAAAAAATAAGGAATTATTTTTTTTAGTTAGTAGAGTTATGTGATCTATTATTTATTGATTCATGTTATTCAAGAAGGAAAAATATTCTTTTAGAATACATATAATTTCTATAAATTTATCAAAATATGGTATAAATTTATTAAAATATTCACTACTACTTTTTTGTATGTATATTTCCTTATAATTTTAGTATAGAAGGGAAATTAATTCCTCAACTCTATTAGAATAGATATTTATATGAAAATGTTTCCATATAATTATTATTTCTAATGAAAAAATGTTCTCTTCACTCATTATAGAATTATAATTTTTTGGTTGTACTTTTTTTAACATCTTTATTTTCACTCTCTATTGTCCTTTTGAAATATTTGTCTCTTAAAGTGAATATTTTCACATCCAAAAAATGATTCTCCATCCTCAAACCCTATTTATATATAAATATATATGACCTATGTATTCCAATTTACAACTTTTAAGAGTAAGTTTTATTATAAATTTTAACGATGTGGGTTTCCAAAATGTATCGTTGAAGTGAAAACCCCTTAATTACTGAGTGCAAGTTTCATTTAAGAGGACTAAATTTATTATTTGGGGGATATTAATATGCTCCATTATTTTTAAAAAAATTCTTTATATTCGGAAGCATATACAACACACAACAACGAGCATAAATGAACCGAAAAATGTAATTATTTAATGATGAATATTATGAACGAAGCATTGAATTAGAGGGTTTAAATTGGATTAAAAAAATATTTAAAAATTCATATTAGTTATTACCTAATATAAATTTATTTATTAATCCTTATAAGAAAAGTAAATTTTTTATTAAATCCATATTATTTTTTAGGAATTTGTTTTTCAAAAAATGGATTATAATTATTTGGGTGAGAAAATAATTATAAATTTTTTATATAAAATTTATAAAATTATATTATTATAATTATATAATTTTTTCAATTAGAATATCAAAATTAATATTTGGTGAAATTTAGTTGTTTTTAATTTGATTTTTCATTCTAGAGTGGAATATACTCATTTTTTTAAAACTATTAAATTCATTTCCATAAAAAATATTATATGATATGTATTTTATCTCAAATTGAAAAAATTATAATTTAGTTATATCACATTATATTAATCATTATCATGCATTAATTTGGAATAATTACATTTTTTATCTAAAAAATAAACTTG
The DNA here is from genome assembly GCA_963277665.1 of Viscum album. Taxonomy (NCBI): domain Eukaryota; kingdom Viridiplantae; phylum Streptophyta; class Magnoliopsida; order Santalales; family Viscaceae; genus Viscum; species Viscum album. The sequence continues at coordinate 856,251,006 of OY728152.1, read as the reverse complement.
TGTAAAATTATTTTTTTTTCATTCACATTTAAAAAAATGTAATTTTTCCAATATATAAATATATTAATTCAAAATGAATTACATATTTAGAATCATTGGATTTAAATTTTTAAATTAGTCACTTTTATTTTTGGGCATTATTAATATCAAATTTAATAATTGTTTTTACCACAGTAAATGGTAAATCATGTAATTAAGGTTGCAAATAAGTTGATATAGACTATATAATGATCATAACACTTGAATTATCTTTATTTTGTGTTTATATTTTTTTAATAATTAAAAAATCAATAATATATGGAATTTTTCCATATTTCATGATTTTGACCCTTTTATATTATTTTATATAAATAAATGTTAAAAATGTCATTCTCATAGTTTTACTGTCATTAAAATAATAAAATATTGAAAAATATGGAGACTTTCTAGTTATTAATATTAATTTTAAATAATATATATTTTTATTCATGTTGATTTATTATAAATTTTTTGGGAATATATAATCCACTTAATTTCTTATGAAATAGTAACACAATTCCTGTGCATGAAGTAATAAAATAAATAAAATGATTTACAGAAACACTACAAATAATCCTGTTTGAGTGATTTTTTATAATACATGATTTTTTATAACTAAATGACATATTAGACATATTTTATTTATTTTATATTTATTAAATTATAAACATTATGTTTTAAAGGTCATATTACAAGAGTAACTCTAAAATTTACATTGATGATATTTTATAATAAAAAATATTTTATTAAATAATTTAAAAATTCTAAAAATATGGTATTTGGATACGTTATTGGGGTATTTTTGTTTAAATAAAACATGATCCATTTATTAGCCTCATTCCCTTTTAATGTATCTATATTAATCCATTAAGATTAAAATTCATTGATATCATTGTATTTATAAAAACCCATAAAAAAGAGCTAAACCAAAAAGATAATGATGAATATATGAGCAAGAAATGTAAAATTTTTATTTTTTTATAATTTTTCAACTATTTATAATGATATATTATAATATAATTTATGTTGATCATTTTTTAGTCAAAATAAATTTTAAATAAATTAAATGTTTTTTAAATACCAAAAGTGGCATCCCCTTTCTTATAAAATGGAATCTATTATTTTCATTTCATCACACGTAAATAACTATTTGGATTAGCCAATAATATCCCAAATACCATCCTAAAATCCCTCCCCATATTATAAATTTCTTATATATAGTTTAATTCTAATCATATAGTGATTAAGTATTAATATAATCGAGGTTCATCGAAGAAGAGGTATAGTTCTTAATCGCACACATTCATTTTATTTCTTCTTAGACCTCATTAAGATATTCTACATAAATTGCTAGACAATATCATAGTGATATCTCATTTAATTTTATCTTATTATTTTAGTTTCATTACCTATATTCATCATCAACCTTCGTCGAATGGGAAATGAATCCATCATTTGTGTATCCAGCTGACTACAACCTCGTGAACCGATGGTCTTTTATTTCCAACAATATATTTAATATACGGTTATAATAACAGATTGATTATACCCACACACACCAGTATTTATATATACAATATTAATTAAATATGTTTCATTACTAATAGTAAATATATCATATAATTTAATAAATTTCATTCAACTGAAGAATGATAATGTTTTTCATGCATACATTTGGTGTACGACATCCACATATTTATGTGAATCCTTTTTTCATAACATTACATTGATTATATGTATAATTATGTTGATATAAATAATATTTATGATATATTTATAATTTTTATCATTAAAATAATTGTTACCTACATTCTATAATAATCTTTTCAAAATGGAAATGTTACCCATGCATATATAAAGACCACTATTTCAATTATCATAACACAGTTCAATTTTCATAAACAAATAAATGGTTGGTCTTAGAGGTATAATTAAGGTAATAAAATCATATTCAAATCTTGGATATTATTTTAGAAATTATGTAATAATGAACCATTTTTCTAAGGTATACTTGTCAAATTTTTATGAAAATATTAACCGAACATCCTCAATACATCCAATGTGGACATAAAATTTTTTTAATTAAAAAAATTATTTAAAAATGGATGAAATGGTTTAGTGATAAATTAATACATCTGTAAAAGGCCCATAAATAAGTAATTAATTGATTTATGATTTTCATATAGGAGTTAAAGGACATTTATGGAGTGTATTGACACTAGGTAAGGTATTTTTTCCGAAAATTCATTCATTGGGGTATATTTTATGGTTATAAACAAAAATTTATTTTATATGGTTTATATACATCCATTTTAAAATTATATCATGAATATGAAATACATTTTTTTATTTTCCATTTAAACATGTGTTCTTTCAACCAAGAAAATTTGAAATTAAATATTCTAATTGATAAAGGTTTTCATAGCCTAATTTCCCCTTGTTATGTTATAACTACTTTTCATTGACATTGTTGTTCATGAAATATGTGAGAATAAAACAATACATATTTTCTATTTTTATATACACTTATTCTTTGTTCATTTTATTTTTTTACACATACTTTATAAAATTATTAATTATAAGTTCAATGATATAATATTTATAAGTGTTATATATCTCTTGAAAAAATTCATTGGGAGAAAAGTTTATTATATGAAACTATCATCTTTTATGTGGTGTATATACATTCATTTTACATGTTTTATATTCAATTTCCTTATGTTAATTATTTTTAATTTTCACATTATATTATAATTTCATGTGTTTTAGGATTTCAAAGTTATCTAAGAGAAAAATTATTTATTATAAAATATATTTTCTTTTCAACATTTTTTAATGTAGTATCTTTACTCAAGACCCATTAAAATGGTGAAATGAAATGGTGGGCCATTATGCCTCAATTGTGACTCCCCATATGTCATAAAAAACATGGGTAGATCCCAACTTTCCACCTAGGATGATCCATTGTATGGAACAAGATGCATTCTGGATCCACCCTGGCTTGAAACTAGTGATGAGAATCAATAGAGTAACCAATGGAATGATTTCTCCCAATAAAAATAATTTGGGATTTCATGAAAAAACAAACCATCCCAATACAAATAAATATCCCAACAGAACATAATTTTATGTCAATTCTAAATACAAAAACTAAACAATAAAACCTAAACAGAACCCGAGGACCATAACATCTCCATGTGACCCTGAGGGTCTCTCTAGTATACCAAATCAATCCATTGGCCACTATGATTGAATCCTAGCTGTAACATGCACTAGATGATTAAAATAAGAAAAAAATATTGGAATGATTTTTAGAACTCTGAAGTCATTCCTAAAAAAGATATTACCATTGAAATTTCATTAAATAAATGAAAAATCTATTTATTTTTTGAAATTAAATATATAAATGTAATCATTACCACTCTTTTTTATTTGAAAACATAGTCCAATAACATTTTTACAACATAAAATCACACTCCTTTCCATGAACGAGTCGTAATAATTTTTAATAAGAATAATAACTTTTCCTTTATAAAAGTTAAAAGTGTAAAATAAATTCCAAACCATTTTCCATAAACACTTGAAAAACACTTTATGAGTTTTAGTTGGAAAACACACTATTTAAGAAACATGAACCACAACATACAAAAAGGGAAAGGAAAAAATATCAAACAAGAGTTGCAGTCCAACAAAATCATCTCAATAATATACCACTTAAAATTGAGTTTCGAAGGATGTGGGAGAACCTAGGATCTCGTTAAATAATCCATAACATACTATAAATCGTGATCATCTCAAAGTCATGTATCATTCGATGACATCAAATATCACAAACATGCTTGATCTTTCCCTACATAGTTTAACCAATTTTCACTATCCAATAGAAATTAATCAAAACAATCCAATTACTACCTTTGTGTCACTAGTGAGAGCATATTTATAAGATAGTGTATATAGAATTCTTATTAAATTGTCAATATACTCTAGGTTCCCATTTCTAGATTCAAAATGGAGTATCATAATCAATCCAATAAAGTAATCAACACATTTACATATATCATACAGATGATAATCAAATATAGATATCACCCGAGTCACCCTATGATAAATATAATTCCTTAAAAGAAATATATCACAAAGGAGTCCACACTAATGATCTAAATTTTTCCCAATTAAAATAGACAATGACGAATAAATATATAGGAAATCCCATCCATTAAACATAAATTGTTCCTGAGGATTATCCATTGAAGTGGTTTTAAAAATCATTTTCTCCAATTTCACCGAGCGCCAAACTAGCCGCAAACACGCTTTTTCAAAGAATCAAACGCATTATCCCCAAAATGTAGAAACACACCATTTATATTTCAGAATCATTTTTGGAAAATCATCTTCAACACTCACACCATATTTTCAAGAAAAAACGTATTTCTTTAAAATTTTAAAAGCGACACACCTCATCATCACATATCAATCCATTTTCAAAAAACATAAAAAAATTCAATTAAAATTAATTTATAAATACATTTTTAAAATCCAATCCAATATTTTATTTGTGAAAAATATATTTTCAAATCCATTCTAGGCTTTATAAGACATATTTTATAATAAAATTCCAACCAAGATTTTTTTTCAAATAGTTAGCGTGCATTACATAACAAAAAAAATTTATATACTTCAAGAAAATATTTATAAAAAATTCATTCCAAACAAAATAATTATTATCAAATCAAAATATCCATATTTAACCTATAAGGATAGTGATAAAATAAATAATACAATTATTCTTAAAATTAATGGGAATGGGAAAAGTGAAACCTACCTCAAATCACATGATCTTTAACAATTCCAACCCAAAAACTCCATAAAGGTTCCAATATCCAAGAACAGCCAATGGAACCCCTAGGAATATAAAATACCCAACATGTGCTAATGGAATAATTATAACTAGATCCTAGGGACTGTGATAGAAGAGAATCCCCCATTAAAATTTAAGAAATAGGAAGAGGAAGAAGAGTGGATAATATCAAATTGACAAATCACCCCCAAACTTGATGAAATTTATTAGATATACACATTTTAGAAAGGATGAGTCATTTACAAGGAGAGAGGATATAACATAGGGATATACGGTTCTTGAGGATGAGAAAATGGGTGTTTTGGGGTAAAAATACATATAGGGTATAATATAAAATTATAAATTTTAATTACCTAGGATTGTGTATGGTTATGCCGCATGGTATCCCAATCCATGTGCCAATCGTGTGTCCCTTATTGGAAAACTAGGCCACCCAATTGATTTGACCACATTGTATGGTGAATAATGTATAAACTGTATGGCATGGTTCTATAAAAAAATATAATAACCACACTAATTCCTTCCACACACTACTCCTAAACGTCTTTGGGTCATGCACCCCAACTAGAGACATAACAAGGTTCACATTGTTTCATGGGATATGCCCATGGTTTCCTCCAACCATGCACCAACTGTAAGATACATTCAATAAAACCCAAAATCATGAATTTTCTCAAAAATCTCTTGAAAAAATAATGAAGAAACATGGCATCAAAAATAAAAAAAAGACCACCTCATAATATAAAATCGGCATAGCCAAATATCCAGAGAAACACGACGATCTAAAAGATGATAAGGAATAATGGATGAAAATAAAAATCATGGTGTCAAAATTCACCCCTCCATTATGCATTCTTCCCTTATAAATACCGAATATTTTCATGTTGATCAATTAAATAAAATGTATTTCCATAACCAAATGATCCAACCTCTTAAACCAAGAACACCTCAACCATTAACAAAAAAAAAATATTATATCTCTTTCCAAGAACAATCCAATGATCAAAAATCGGTTCTCAAAATAGTATTCAAAACATGAACCACATATCATTAAAAGACAATAATTTCCCCAAATAGAGAGGTGTTTGAAGTCTTATATCATTAAAAAGAAACCACCTTTAACTAGATCAACACCATAAAAAAACTAATTTACTAAAACAGGATCCTAGAATTGGATTGCAACCATTAGAATCAAATTAGAACCAATCAATTCTAGATAAAACCTAAAAATTACCAATGTTGTCTCTCCTTACCATTAATAACTTAATAGATCAAATTTTCTGGTGTATACTGGCTTGGGGAGACTCATTATGGGCCAACCCAGAACTCTCTACACCGACCAAAAACACCCCCACATGGGGGACCAATGCAGGAGACTCAAAACCCAGAAATAAAACCAAATCTAAAACTGATTCACAAGGGATTACACACAAATGATAAAAAAAATCAGTTTCATGCATATACAAAGGCAAAATATTAGAATAATACGAGAATAATACCACAATTCTTACTCAAAAACATAGAATAACCTTTATTCCACATGGATTATAGTGAGGAAATTAGGAATCTATGATAATTTCCAACTAAGAATTATCTTCCATGCCTATGAATATACTATATAGATGAATAATCTTTCCTTATTCCCACAGTGAATATAAAATCGAAACCATGGTCCAGGAGACCGCTAATTCATGACTACAATCAAGCTTTACTCAGTGGCCTATGGATTGAGACCAGATTTCTTAATGCATACACTTACTCAAATTCCAAAACTTATAATCCCCAATATGGAAACCCTATTTCATTCACAAGATACCACACAGTAACCTAGGATGATCCAAGGTAACACAACACACTATGATACAAACAGTTTGACAAAAAGTCACTTACACTAAGAGAAGTTTTTAAAAGGTAAAAAATCATCCTCATTCACCCTAATCACAAAAAAGTCAGGGAATGATACCTATGTGGCACACCTACACTTCATACTTCAAAAAATATTAAACATTGAAAGAAAAACATACCAATTATGGATTAAAAGTTCATATAAGATCATCAAAATCCAATGTTACAATTGTTAAAAGAAAACAACACCACAAAAATCCAAAACACACAACCATTATCAAAAATAATTCACACATATATTTTGACATTAAACTAAGCCTATAACAGCACCCCACTCTTACCAATTGGTTGGGGTGTCTTTCGAAGGGTTGGATCTGGCTCCACGTTGCTTCCTAGAAAAACCATGACTGAATCGTTCCATGTTACCAAAGAATCCACAAGCATGTAATGTGTTCAAAGAGATTTTAAAAATGTATTCTTATATCCCTGATTTACTCATTGATGATATGCCTTATTCATAAACATAAATGATTATAAGGAAATATGAAGATACCTTTTAATGATGTAACCATAATCAACAACTTCATTCCAATCCATCATCTCCTTAATGTATTTCCCTTTACCATTTACACTAATCCAAAGAGATTTTACATCATCCTAAACTTTTATTAGCATAACATCAAAAAAATATCCTCCCTTACTACATAGGCAATTGATGTGAAACTAAATTCTCACACCATATATTATAGATCAGGATGAAGCCCTCACTCAAAATATCATGCCTTTAAGGAGTCAACTAAATTTAACTCTATAATGTTATAACTTTCTCCAAAAAATGAAAAAAAGAAATCCAAAACTGTTCTGTCACCTTTTTGTAAATAGCACATCTTCATCCCCTCGGTAATCATTATTACCTCATATATGTGATAATGAATGAACAATGACTTGAAAAATCACCATGTAATATCACACATAGTCTTTGTTCGAGAGACCAATTTACATGACTTCTTGGTCAAACCATCAAGAATAAAGGTATTGAAATTTACCATTAATGGGGTAGGTTATGCCTGAATGTTGGAGATCCTTTATATTTCAATAATCCACTCTTCCTCTAGGAGAGGATCCTATTTACGATAAATGAGGGGATGAGTTAGCTTTTTAAACTCAAGAATAATGTCCTTAGGTTAGTTAAATGGAGGTTCCTCTAATGCTAAACCACCCAAATCAACACCTCAAATATCCATCCAATATATGTGTGGGAAAACACTATCTAACAAGAAAAAAAAGTGCACAATCATAATAAAATCCTCAAAAAGAGTTTTCAAACTCAAATCACCGAATAATAACCACTTCAAAATCACAAGAATGTTTACTATAAACCCACTAGATACCAAAATAGACATATTTTCAAAAAAATTACACTTTTTTAAAAAACATATTGGGAATTTACACTGTCCCTGATGGTATTTCAAAGAGCCTCACATATGAAAAATTTGGTGCTTTAATGGGCACTCATCTACCCATGTCATCAACCGTCAACATACTAAATCACATCCATGCATATGTGAATAGATAAGAATACCAATTATTAAAACAAAAGAATTCTTTTGTCAAAACCAAACATTCCACCCAAGTTATCACTCTCAATCCATATAACATTCAAAAATCTATAAGATTATAAAAAATATTTTTATCCACAAATTCAAAACCGAGTTGCATAGTCTACACTTCAATCAATTGTATCCCAATCAAAATAAACTTCCATTGACTCCATCACAAATCGAACTCATCCCATTAAAAAATTTATAATCTCGAAAAATCTCATTCCATTAAAAATAATTTGATTAAAATATCATTTAATATAATTTAAAAGAAATAAAATCCTATTTTAATTATATTAAGAATTTACAGAAATTATTGTCATATAAATCCAAAATTTGGATTATAAAAATATATCCTCGATGAATCACTCCCCATTTTATGGAAAAATAAATCATACTAAAGTCCATTTTCAAAAGAATTATTCAAAATTATTCTCAAAACACCTTTTCTATCCTCCCAAAACCAATAGAATTCCCCTTTAAATATAGACTTAACCATTCCACAATATGCTTTTTCAATAAAAAATAAGAATCTAGGAAGACCCAAAACAACTCAGAAGGGTAAACAATTAGTGATGGGTGAGTTATCCATATGGTTTGTGGACATATTCCAATCATTGAACCATTATTGAGATAGTCTAAGGTAAATTTCTACACCTCCACATGGGTTTTCAGGCTCTACGATATCACTGAGAGAATTGGACCAACAATATTTTCATTTCCCCAACTCAAAAAAACCTGCCTAAATTAGATAAAAATAATAGACCCTAACTTCCTACGGATACTCAATGATCAGACCAGAAAGATTTGTTATGAATCTCCACCAAACCAACATACCAGGCTATGAAAATCCTACTCAATCTAACTTGACATCACAAAAAACAAATGGATCTCTAAAAGCTAGGTCCTCTAAAAATAAAACCCGACCAAAATTATTTTTTCATGAACCAACCAAGGTTGATCTAGAACCGGTCACTTGAACTAATCTGTGGAAAGAAACAAGTGGAATTATTGATCCTCCAGGGCTATAAACTAGTCCTAGTAGTCAACATAGTAACCATGGGAATGATTTCTTCTAATATAATTTAAAATGAAAAACAGATAACAATCAGCGCAGACTAATGAAAAAAATATCGAAATGGAATACCATTTTAAACATGATGGAAATACAAAAACTGAATTACAAAACTCAAACTAATCTTGATGACCATGAAATATTTTTTTTGCCCTTCTATTCAATATCTGATACTAAATAGAAACTATTACCCACAGAAATTGAGATCTATATGGATGTTGCACAAGATTATAAAATCATTATAGAACTATATCGATGAGTATTATGACTCATTTTCAATTCCCAAGAAAATATAATTTCTACACAAATAATTTAAATAAAATTAAAATAAAATTCTTGTTTGAAATAAAATTATCAAATGGAATATCTTTAACACAATTTTTAAAGTCAAACATGTTAAATTTCCATTTATACCTCATAAAAAACACTCTCTTCCAAGAAAGAGACATAAACATTTATGCATAATTATAACATTTATCATAGAAAAGTGAATATATTGTAAATTAATATCAATCCCCTTTTAAATAAACACTTGAACACAAGATTATAACATTTAACACAAATCCACACATTAAAAGAAAATTGATCAACAATATACAATAAAGGAAATGGAAAATATCACACTAGAGTCAGAAGCCAACAAATGCACCTCCATCTTCCCCTCCAATAAAATATGTTTTGAAGCACATGAGATAACCTTGTTTCTTATGAAATAATCCTGAACACACAATACATCATGACTCATCCCAATGGCATGACTCACCTGATTAAATAATATTCTACCCAGATTCTCAATCGCACACTACCTAGTTTGAAAAAGCGTCACTCTCCTAGAGTAATAACACAAAAAACCAATTCTTTTCTATAGGAAACTAGACTAAGCGTAATAATAATATAGTGCAGCATGCATTCAAAAAACAATTTCAATATATTTTTGGTTCTTACGTCATTATTTAAACTGGGTGGATCTAATCATGTTGGGAATGAAATCAACCCATTTACATATATCACACACCTAAGCATCACGCAAAGGTATCACCTTGATTCACCTAAGGATAAATCTCTTGCATTAAAAAATCGATATCAATGGATTCCAATTGGGGTTCTACCATTCATCTCAATGAATTTTGGTCACTAAAATTCCGCAGTGATTACATCACATCCATTTAATATAAACTAAGATAGAGGATTAACTAGGGATGGTTTTTCATACAATCATTTTCACCAATTTCAAAATGTGCCAAATGAGCTTCAACAACCCATTTACAAAGAAATAATAAAACCATTCCAAAAAGGATTAAATATACAATAATAGATTCACAATCATTTAGAAAAATACCATTTAATTGTCACATGATATATTCATTCCAAATTTAAATTCATCAAAATTCCAAATGATCCACACATCATCATCACATAGGAGACCATTTTTAATGTGCTAATCACACACCAAATTCAAGTCCAAACCATTTACATATCCATTTTCAAAATCCAATCTACCATTTTTTATTTCATAAATATAATTATAAATACAAAACATTCTTCAAAAACTATATTCAACATGATAAATATAATGAGGAATTTTATTAGACACATAGTGTGCATCACATAAAAAACAATTCCACGTGATTCAAAACAATTAAAAACTAATCATTCCACAAGAAAAATTAATTGTAAAATCCACACATCCTTATTTTAGGTATATGGAAGGTGAAAAAGGTAAGAAAACAATTATTCATAAATTTAAAATGAACGTGATAAGGAAATTCTTCCTCAAAAAACATTATCTTCATCAACACCGACCCAAAAAAAACTTCATAAAGGTTCCAAGGGTAAGGAATAATAAAGAAAAATACAAATACGACAAGACCCCAAACATGAACCAATGGAAACAAGAACCCTATATCCAAGGGACCATGGATAAAGATAATCCACAAAAAAATGGGATAAATTGGAAGAGGAATAATAGGGGACCAAATTAACATGAATAATCACCCACAAATCATCAAGAAATCCCATCGTTAAACACTTGATAGGAAGGAGGAAGCTACCAGAAGAAGATAAGATCCCCCATATGGAAATATGATAAAAGATAGGGAAAAATGGGGTGGATTGGGGTTGATTGGGGTAATAATAAATAGAAGTTAGAATGATAAATTCACACATTACAGACATTGTAATAGTGCACGTTTAGGCCGCACAATGTCTTGAACTATGCCCCAATGGTGCACCACTTACTATACAACATGGGTACCCACATTGTTTGGTTACAAGGTTTGGTAAACCATGTTCCGACTATGATACAATATTTTTTCAAAAATTAATGAACAATTTATGCACAATTATCACATTTTTTCAAAAGATTCATGGGTAGTGTACCTCTGAACAAAGACATGCCAGGGCTTACGCAGTTTCCTAGTTTAAGCTGCACAATTTTCTCTAACCATGTACCAACCATGTAGCACCTACAGTAAAGCCTAAAATCATTACCTTCACCAAAAACTAATAGAAAAACTAATGAATAAACATGGTTCCAAAAACATAAATAGGATCACATCAAAATTTAATACTGTCACTGTCGAATCAATGGGGAAAACCTAGATCCAAATATATAAATTGTAAAAAAGTTAGAAAATTGATATACGACTATGAAACCATATGTAAAAGGATTATGAGTAGAAGTGGGGTTCAAATTTTTATATATTTTGGAAACAATAACCTCAGATCAGTGATAAATACAGTATATGAAATAACAAATAATGATAGTACAATATAATTACATCTAATCATCCATAATAAAGGAAAGAGTAATCCAACATGAACATGTTCTAACATAAATACAATATGGTATATATACTACATCAAAATTAAGAAAACATATTGAAATAAATAAAATAAACCTCAAATATCTCCATTAATATCAGGATGAAAAGGTCATCATCTTCCCCCATGTACTTCATCCTAGAACTGAAGGACAACATCAAGAAAGAACATACAAAAGTCCATGATCTTGAACCAACAAATAAGATATTTTTCTGGTTACCAAATAGATTCTTAGATAGGGTATAAGATATACATATTGGGCCACATCTAAAGGTGACTAAATATATACATTCCATGATTTTAAAATTATTAGTGTGTAGTTATATCAAAATATTGCAGTAAATATTAGATACTAAAATGTTGGGATCAAGATCACCAATGATGCATGGATGACCATACCTTCTTTAACCTATTCCATAATGGGTCTGAAAACCTTCCATCTTGTGTATATATGAATTCAAAAGAATTTTTTGTCATATATATACATGCACTTTCATAGACCTGAGGTTTAGTACCAAGGAATCCACATGAGTGGATTAGATATTTGATAAGGGATTTCATGCCTAGGGATCCAGACCCATATTCACAATATTTGGATTCCATGATCGGGGATCCATACCACTATTCACTATATTGGGACACCATTCCTAGGGTTCCATACATATAATAATAATACAATGGATGTCATGAATATGGTTCCATACGCATAGTCATAGAATATGTTATTCCATTCCTACGAAATATAATATAAGGGATCCCATTCACATTTAAAGACCATGAATATAATTTTTTTCATTTTGATTATAAATTCTAGTTAGAGGTATGTGATGTGGTATTACCCTTAAATCGTCATTTAATATAATTACTCAATTTGGTTCGATAAGTATCAGTTCCAAAAGAACATTTACTTTAACATGGAACATTTAAATTAAATTATATTTTTTAACAGATTCCATGCATGTAAACATAAGATATATCTCCATATTATTATCATGAAATAGCCCCATTTTTTATATATAATAGCACACCTCAAGTTTGGGATTATCAGAAAAAAGAGGCATGATGATCTTATAATTTATTTATATAAATTTTATAATTTCATATAAGACGGATAGTTAACATACCAAAATTATTTTTAAAATGTCAAAAGATCATTATAAACTTTTGTATTAAACAACAGACCTTAATAGGTGGTCTTGTGAAATATTAAATAATAGTACTCTATGGGTAAATTAGACTATCTTTTATCATGGTCATTTGGGTTGAATTCATCAGACTCAAACCATTTAAAATGGTTTAATATAATATATACCTTATTTCTAAAAAATAATTTATTGATATAAATATTTAAGAGCAATGAATCGAAAAATTCCCCTTGCATCAAGATGAAAATATTTTAAAAATGGTACACAATTAAGTGAGAATAATATATATTATATTCCGCATTCATATACTTTTCTAATAATTCACTTCTAGGACTTGATTCGAGTATGATTGGGTGAAATAAAAAATATTAGAAAAATGCCCTGATAATAAGGAGAAAAGCCTATATGAATTTAACATTCCATACGTCAATGGAAAACCAAAAAGGAATTAAGATGAATCATAAGCTTATGGATAAAGTTCCAACATACCCAACAACACCAGAATCATAGCTCATTTGATGGAGATCTATGAAATCCAAGAGGAGTCCAAGGGAGGGAGGTTGAGATGAATGGGTATTGGGTATTGGGGAAATTTGGTGTAATGAGGAGGATGAAAGGAAATAAGGATGGACGGTAAAAAGTAATTTCATCACTCCATAATGAGGGGAATGGAATGTCATTACTGTTCAGTTAACCATCCAACAAATTTTTGGATCATACCATAAATGAGACATACCCCATATGGATTGGGATAATATTGTACCAACCATTCTGGGCTACTGGTTCAGTGAAAACTAAAATAAAACTAGGAACATAGTGTGGTAATATCTAAATAACCCATATTCCATCCTTTGCAGTTTACTATATATAATCTGAAAAATTCATTAATCCAACATTTATTTTTTTATAAAATAGGGTGACACCCCTTATAGATCTACATGGTTTCACCTAAGGGACCACATAGTTTAATAAATAGTGTGACCTATCTGTTTCTCCTAGAATGTTAGATTTTGGAACTCTCTCCTTCAAAAATCAATACAAACATCAAAGACACCTCTCAGGCCTTAATCAGCCACAAAAAAGAAGAAATTTATGTGTTTCGATGATATTTTTCACATTTTAAATAGAGAATATCGATCTGTCCCATCAACCAAAATGAAAAGTTGATATTTTTTAATTAATGTCCACCCATATAAAACACTAATTTTTACAATCTACCAAGAATAGAAATTAACATCCTCGATAATACATTGGGATAAACTAATATAATAATAGACATTTTTTGGTCCTGATTTTATTTTGAAATAGTTGTGTTTCATTTCTAAATTCCAAACACACCACATGGAATCACATAAAACATGTAGTACTTAATCTGATAAAACATGATAGAATATTCTAAAAGTACAACCGAATAATTAACATGGAACCCATATAATCCCTTATTACCTAATATATCATCAAATATTCATCTCATCATATTATCCCACCTATGTAATTCCCCACCATTGAATCTAGTTTAAACATCAAACTCCATGTAATATTAATCCCACCATCATATTTACCTATTTTAATGTGAATATAAAATTCTAAAAAGAACTCCCATCACATTTTAAAAATAATAACATTTGGAAAATACAATAATAAATCTATTTGATGAAAATGGTAAAAATCTAATTGACCAATATCAAACTGGTTTCACCAACCATTCCATGAAAACCTCAGTCCAACCCTTTTGGATACACCTATCTCATCCAGATGGTATGCCCAATGAAATTTCCCCACCAATTATATTTCTCTATTTAGTAACAAAATCCTGAACCTCCTCTATTAAACCTTTTTGAATAAGTTTATATCTTGTTTCCTATACATCAATAGAACCAGATCTTAAATCATTATCCCAAGTCAAACCATGATCATTCTGAGCATGCTACCCAAAGATTGTACATGACTTCTAGGGTTATCACCTTCTCAAAATTTTCTTCATATAATGCTTGAAAAATCACTATTCTAATCTAGAATCCATGGATTTACATAGGGTAGCCTTGTCTTAGTGCCCACAATTTTATTTCACCAATATCCATTATCAATCACATGACTAAAAATTTCAAATAACACATGTTGTAAAATATTTCATTTATTTAACAATAGATAAGATATATAGAGACCTCCACATTACCAAAATTAAGCTCGAATAATCCTTTTCATATGGGGTTCTACATATAGGTACCAATTTCTTACTCCCCGGATTAGGAAAATACTTTTTACCACTTTAATTAAATGAATATGATTACCTTAGCACAAGTCCTTTCCATCATGGAAACATGACTGGCATGGTATGAAAATTATTCAAAACATGAGAAAGAACAAAAAACATCTATTACTTATTCTTTATTCTAAATAATAGTTCTAATCAAAAAAATCTAATTGTATTTCCCAAATAGGGCCACTAAACTTAAATGTCCAACAGTGTACTACACACAACTTAGCATTATTGCATATTCTTCATGCACTCAATTCCCAATGAATCCTTTCATCAGACCATTGTATCTATTTATATACTTATCATTAAATATAACATAATATATATTATCATAATTATTTAAAAGTGAAGATAGGGTATATGGACACCTTTATATAATTTAGTACAAAAATATTCAATTACCAATCATGTATAACTCACCTGATCCATTCTCACATAGACTAGGACACCACAACATTTTTAAATCCCAAACACCATGTATTGTGAAGATGAATCCACAGGAACTTGTATGGTTCTATTTTATATCATCCATAGTTTAATTATTAATTATCCACTATCATCATGCAATTGTTTTTAATATTACACAAATCATTGAGACACCCTTACCACAAGTGTCATATTTGGAACCATCAGTCTCCATGACTTAGTCATCCTCTCACAAACATTAAATTCTAAAATGTTACCATTTACATAGTCATAAGTTAATATTACGATACCTAGTTGGTATATATCATTTATAACCTGATTCAAACCCAAAAAATGTTACCACGAATCATTTTTCCTATTGGTCATGATAATCATGGTATATAGCTTGTCGGATTTCATTAAGCATATATCCCCTTTGAATTCCTCTTTAAATTGGAGATATAAATTTTACAGTACATATCTAAACAATACCCAACATAAAATGTATTTTTACATGGATAATTATTCTATTATGTAACCTCTACTACTCAACTAGTCTAGTAACCTAAACAACCCTTCCCATTAAAACCAGTTTCAATAAAAATGAACATAGAGAACATTTGAAAACATAGGGAATCACAAGAATGAATAAAAATTATAAAGATATTACCCTAAAATGGTAAAATAAATTAGGATAAAATTAATCTTACTTGAAAAAAAAGAAAAAAATTTCCTAGACCAACCTCTTTCATATATTGTCATTTATCTAAAAACATCATTAACCAACTAGGCTATGAATCAACATACTAGTTTCTGGGTCTATCCACCTAGAACTAATGTCACCAAAATGGGAAACACATCCCATTTATGGGAATTAATCACACATCATTTAATATTACTAATAAACACTACTAAAAGGAAAATTACATTCAAAAATACTTTATCAATGAATTGAAATACTAGGGTTAAATCATATTGACATATGCATCACATAATCACTTGATAAACAATATGAAATACTAACCATGTTACAACTATGTATCCAACTACATAAAATATTTATTAATGGTTAAAATTATAACTTTTATAATAATTTATTAACATCCATTAGTATCCATATATGAGAAAACACCTTTGAGTTTCAACATATCTAAAAATCACCCATATACATAGGGGTATCATATCATCACCTAAGAGTTTTTCTGGATAAAGATAAACATGAATAGAACCAAATTATTGAATATATTATTTTTTTTATTGAGAATAATTTAATTTCCTATCAGATATACCTCTTTTGATTTTTCCCTTTACATAAGGAATCAATCCTAAATAGGATCACACATGAAATTTCTTTATTCCCTACCACCAAAAATCTTGGAAAAACACATCATTGGATGAAATCAAAATATCGCAATCATAATTCTCATGTTCTTGTTCCAATGTAGCATCTAGAATAGATTCTTTCATGCTAGATCATGCTAAAATACCTCAAAAAAGATTTATTTTACTGCATTGAAATGATAACCCTTTAAAATGGTTCATATTCCAAGGGTATGATGTGAAATTTTATTGAAAAAAAATACCATCTACATTATTTAGTTGGAATCATGTTATGTTATGGATATTATATTTAATCTACCCATCATGTCTTCTCCATAGTCCCATGTTCTAGAAAATTTCAATTTCATTTCTCTAGAGTATAATAGTCTATAGATTTTAATTATGTTTTTGATTGACATATTCTCCATAATAATAATTTCCAAATGTAGGTAAATTGGATTTCATTAATTTCGGGACCTGTCTAGAAATACAAAACCATAAATTTATATGTGACACTATATAGGTAGTTGTATACAATTTTAGAAACCATCCCTTTAACATAAAAACACCAATGGGGTGATTTAGAATGGAAAGAAATTATAAAATGACTTATGATGGTCTTTTCAGGTCAATCAATAATTTTAAAAAACTATTAGTGGCTTTGTCTCATAACTATCATGCCCAAAATGACCTACTTGGGTCCATTCAAGCATTTAGAAATCTAGTATAATTGTGGGTCATGCTTATGTAAAAAGGGTATCTGTCCTTTTAAAGGAATATATATATATATATAATATGGGTTCTTTTAAATTAATAACCATTCACTTGTTATAATGGTACATTCCTTCATAAATTTTTTTTTGAATTTATGTCATTGAAACTATGTTGTCAATGTTGTTTCAGAAATATAACATGTCTATATGATATGGTTCGATTATAAGGGAAACCTTTCCCCAATTTAGAGAGCACCCATACGCCTTATAAATTGAAAATTCTGAACCCATTAAATCATAAGATTAAAATTTTGAACTCATGCAACATTTGGACCTAGATCAAACATATCAAGATCTATTTGAAAAATAGAATTAAAACATAAACATTATTGGGGAAAATATTTTTGTTTATGATGACCCTTTATTTAACAAAATAAATACCCAAATTATATTAGGCATGCTATAACATCAATAGGTAAAAATGGTGAATGTGGTAAATTAATCGTGCATATTGGGAAGTATTCTTAGAAAGGTACAGTATACTCCAATAATACATGTGTTAATGGTAAAAAATCAACGAAATAGGGTATTTATGAAGGGATGATATATAATAACCAATGTATTTTTATTATTAAAAATGTTTATAATCAAAAAAACTTGTCAGAAAACAATCATGTATTTGGAAACCACCAATGTACTATACTTGGAATGTTATCATCATGTAATATGAATCTATACATTCTTATGTTGATTCATGATGTAATAATTCCATACCATACCATTCTATGGCTAAATTATAGTAATATTAAATCAATGACCATAAGAAGCAAAAAAATCACAAAAGATGAAATAATAAGTAACTCTAATATCAAACAACATGAACAATCATCTCATGCTAGACAACATGCTCATCCCCGATGTTTGTGTTGGATAAACCTAGACATAAGCTATTTTCCCAATGATGACTCATTCATAGTATCTAATTTACCATTCTGAAAAATTATTAAAAAGTAAATGATTCCTCTAATACCATTTGTAGAATCCCATCCTAGGGGAAATATAAATTGTTCCCCAGGCTAACTTTCCACTATGCATCCATATCACCTCACAGTATATAAGAGGATGCTAACTATAATTAATGGAATAATAATGGAATAGTTTTAATAATACACCCTCCATATTATGGATAAATAAAATAAAATAAATAATAATTAAACAAAATAAAATATAACAATAGTTTGTCATCAATAATAAGGGAATGGGTAAACAATCATTGACATGTTCTTACATAAATCATGTCATTTATAAATAGTACATGATATGTCTGAAAAATGAAATTTATAATTATATGTTATAGTTGAAATATCTAATAGAATCATGGGAAAATCCATGGTCCAAATCACCCATTACTATATCCTCGACCTAACGAAAAATATCAAGCAATCACATAACACAATCTTGAATATTTAACCTTAAAACATGAGGTCTAGTCAAGTTCCAAACAGTGGCCCATATAGTTTGTGACATATAATTATCATTCAACTTCAAATGGTGTCTAATAAAATATATTTTTTGAATTATAAATGACTAATGTTTAGGTATATCAAAAAATTGTTCAAAAAAGGGATAATAACATTTATGGATCATATTCTTCCAATAAAACTATCCAACCACACCTGCTTCAGCCTATGCTGTAATTTCTCATCAGACATTACATAATGTGTATATATATATATAGGGTATGATTTTTCACAGATATACATGAAACAAATTGGACCAATGTATTAACACTAAGGTATCTACATAATGGGATCACATACCCAATAAGGTACATCATGCTAATGATTTCATACTCGTAATCACAGTATAGGGACCTGATGAATAGGGTTCCATAAACTTAATCAAAATATATTGATTCCATTCCTATAGTGTCATACCAATAACTACAATATAAGGGACTTCATTACAAGGTTTTCATACCCATATTCACAATATGAAGGGAATAATTCCAAAAAACCATAATATGTTGGATTACATTCCCATTTATATTTAATGAAAATACATATTAACATTATTATATGTTCTATGTATGGGAGAGTTGGGTGTTATTTTAATTCAATTTTATTTTATTCCTACTATAAAATTTGGTTCATTTATTAATAGATTAAAAAGTCCATTTAAATGAACATGAAACATGGAAAATAAATAAAAAATTATAAAGGATTCCATTTACATAATCATGTCAAATATCACAGGAGTATTCTCATTTAATATCACAATTTTATTATATAAGACATCATACCTCATGGGTAGTTTTATTAGAAAATAGATCCATGATCATCCTATAATTTATTTAAGTAGATGTATTCATTTGACCCTTTATAGATAGTCATCCCACCAAAAAATGGTAGTTAATATCAATATAGTAGTATAAACATGCGCATTAAAAACACACCATAAGTGGTGATGTAGTCAAATACGAAGAAACTAATTCTGAGGGGAAAGTAGGAAAACTCACCTTACATGGTGGTTTTAAAATATGTTTTCAAACATCATCATAAAAAAGGATATACATCACATCTAAATGTGGAATTGGTTATTAATTGATGGAATTCATAATTTATGATCAATGCACAAAAAATTATAGGTTGTCGTAGAATGGAAATATTATATAAATCCTAAATCATTAATGTAAAACCATATAGAGTAGTAATGGGAATATTTTGAGATCCCACTAATCCTATACAATGAAATGATTTGATCTGGAATGAGATAAATAATAAAATTAACATAACAAATATAAAATAGGGTGAATGGACATTAATGGATTTAGAATTCCCTATAGAGAGGGAAACAATTAATGAAGGAAGAGTTTAGATCTTAAAAATATGGATCAAACACACCCAAATGTTTCTAAATTGGAACTCATATAATGTAGATCCATGGAATCCTATAGGAAGATAAATGATGGAGCTTGAGAATCTATGGATTTGGTGAAATGAAAGAGAAATAAGGGGAAGAATAGTAATATTTTTGAAGGAAAAAATGGTCATTTCATCCCTCTTTAAAGAGTATTATGCATTATGACATCATTTTAATAATAAAATTAAAATAATGTAGCTCATACATTTCAAGATCTATACACTACATGGTTTGTGCAAACATCTTAGGTAACTGTGTTCCAATCATGTACTGTTACACATGAAGTGGAACTACCCATGTCAATAAGAACTAGGATTAGAAAACCATGCGTAGCCCATGAACCCATTGTTTAAGTTTACTATAGGCATTCAAAATTTCCATTTGAACCACATCACATAGTTTAGAAAACTATTAGACCCCTCTTACATGGATAAATGATTTCTTTTATGGGGACCCACGGTTTATTCAAACATTGTTCCATATCTATTTCTCTTAGATTGTTATCTTCCAGTGCCCATTACTCCCACAAAATATTCAAACAACATAAAAAACACTTGGTCATAAACCCACATCATAAAACACAACATTTAGGTATCCTGATTCTATTGTTTACATTCAAATACTATGTTTATAATTTTTAATATCTACAAAACAAAAAGTGTAAATTTCATTGATAATTTTCATCAATCCAAAACACAAGACATGACATTTATGTTCAAGTTCCATAGGGGGAAATCATAGTCCATTATTCTCACAAACTGAATACCAATTATTCTTCTCTTTTTATTAATGTATTAATTGTTTCATTTTAATATCCTCTCTTATTTATTAATGAAAGATCATGAATGTTGTTTGTATGTTATACTGATCTTGTTTCTTCATTAAGATCATTAATGTTTTTACTGTATATCTATAATTGTTAAGATTATTTCAAAAATGTTATTTTTTAAACCTATATAATTTTCAATTGTTATTTTACATTTTCTGAATGGTTTTAAATATAAATTTCCAAAAAAAAATCCCAATTTTGACTCTCTTTTTGAAATGTTTGAAAATAAATATTATTTTAGATTTTGGCAATATGGAAATATTTTTGAACCATAATGACCATTACTATCATTTAATATTCCATAGCATTTTCCAAGTATATCTTAAAAGAATTTTTTTTTCAACTTATTTTATGAATTTAGAGTTTAAAAAGGGATTCAAAAAGTAAAAATTTATTTTCCTCAAAAATGTATTTAATGGTATTTTAATGGAATTTTCATTCATCAAATCCAACAAACCTTGATAAAAATTATTCTAACCTAGGGATATTTTAAACATTATCATCTTCATCCTTTCCCTGGATTTATTATAACCATTTCAATGGAGTTTCCTAGAACTCGTTTCATTTCCATCTGCAAATCTAGTTATGAAAATAATAATGGTTGATTATTTTATATTTATGATGAAATGAAAGATCCATAAACAATATATGTGGTTTAATTATTTGAAATTTCTTTGGATGATGGATTACTATATTATAAAACATGGTCTGGTGGGTATGTGACATTCCTATAATCCCTTAAGTATGATTAATGTTGTAATTTTATTGTGATATTTATTCTAAGTATATCTGTTATGGTTATATCATGGGTAAATGCGATATTTACATCAAGTGACACTATGATTGTTATTTTTTGTGTCACCATGGGGGTTACTCAAAATATATCCATGAAGGTTATTCCATATCTAATAGTTATATAAAAATTCCCAAGATACCATCACATTTTATTTGTTCTTGTTATGGGGTATAAATTTATCCCTCTATCAAGATTTGCATCACATTGGTTATGATTATTGATTCCAATGACTCTTTAATTTTTTAAAGAATTATTCCATGCTTTTTTATTGATGAATAACATACTAATGGGAATAAATTTTTCTTATCAAATACATATACTCTATATTTATGTCATCAAACCCTTATGCATATATTACTCTCACTATTGACATTTAGTTATTAATTCTTCTATTTTACCTTCAAAATCATTTTACATTTCCCTTATTATGTTTCCTTTACCACATGTTATTAAGAATGATGATAAATGTTTTGAGTCTATAATTGATTCATATATAAAAGAGAAATAATTCTTATAATTAACACAACTTATACTATCCTTTTTTGATTTCTTTAATGTCTGAAGTTAGAAGGAATAAACTATTATCATTTTTTTGAATTATGTGATCTATTAGAAGTTGATTCATGTTCATCAAGGATAATTAATTCAAAATTAAGAAATAAAATTAAAAGAAAAATAATATATTATTATATGAATTGATTAGTGGAAGAAGTTATATTTAGAAAGTATGTATTCATCCTTATTATTTTAGTTTATATGGTTAATTACTTAAAGAACTATGAAAAAGTTATTGAAACAAAAATGATGAATTTGTAACATAATATTTCACGAATTGATATTCTTTTCCACACCATTTCATCTTATGGTGTTGTGTTCATTTAATTTCCCATTATTTTTGACATTCCATTGATCAATGATCTCTTACCCTCTCCATAATTATATGGTATTTTTATTCCCATGTCAATATTTTAACTTCCCCTTAATGATTTCTTATTTGGAAACATGGTTTTGTGTAACTATTAATAACCATTATACTTAACGTTCTCTCTTTTTAGTGGATATTTTTTTAACACTTTTATTGATGTTGGATATCAACATAGGTATTTTCAAATGTCAATCCTTGGATTTTCAAGCATGCGCTAAATCAATTAGACTGAAATTTATTAATAGTGGGAAGAATGTAACTTCATAATGTTTTAACATTAAGGCATTGTTTAATAGCGTAAAAGATACAAACACCGATCATAGATGAACCATAAAATACTTGTACATAAATATGAAACATATAACCTTTCCGTTAAATTGGAGGGTATGAATGTAACATCCTGACCCAAGAGACATTAATTGTACACTGATTCGATGGGTGACATGGCCTCAAGATAACTGCAATGAACCATAAATGTTGATGACTAGTAGAGATGATCAAGGGTGGTATAGTGGAGAGACTAAACCCTAATGATCATCATGACGCATTAATATCCTAATTCATAAATTAATATAAGGATAATATAATCAATGTGAAATGAATAAAATTTTGAAGATTGTGATAAAAAATAATCCCAAAGGTATTTCCATATATAATATAATGATAATTTCATTTATATATAAAAAATGGTAGTAAATACATGTAAAATTGAATCCAATAAAATTGATGTATAAAAATTAAAAAAGTAAAAATGGAACTATATCTAGGAAGCATCACGACCATTGGTTGGTTCTATTCTCCCATGATGAAAACAAATGAACTAGTCATGTTTCATAATATGGTATCTTTACTCATCCATAAATGTATCTATGAAATCTATCTAGGTACCCAACAATAGTCCGAATAGGTAGTTAGATAGCACTTAGTCGGCTACCAATAATATTTTCTATTACATTTCCATTCTATGTATAAAACGTGATTGATTGTGAAGTATATCAGTGGTATAAAACTAATAAATGTATTTTTTTCAAAATAACATCAGATACTTCTCATGAAAACATGGTCCCCTATGAACAATAATCATTTACCCAAAAACATGAGATAACTATAAATCATAAATAAATAGTCGTGATATTATCTCGTATATCTACTAAAATGAGATACCCAAAACAAGGATATATGAAAAAATGATAAATCGATCTCAACAACCCATTCTATATATTGAATTTTCATTCCTAAAAGATTCAAATCGACGGTATGTATTACCAAGTCATCCTTATTGATTCAAGGTAAAATCAAGATGCAAATTCGAAAAATACATTGGTGGAATCCAAGGGTCTCATCCAAAGAATTCCAATCAATGCAGATACAAGGAGTATCAATATAATTTTCATCCTCTGGAATCAAGAACCAAGGAGAAAAAATTCCTAAGGAATCCACTTCCATAATCAATATTCTTTCATGGAGTAGAAATGTCCTTGTAGTCTAACAGAATCAAGATCTGAGGAGTAGAAATTCCCAAGACATCCACTACAATTATCAACATCCATAGAGTGGGAGTGCCAATGGAACATCATGGAATCTGGATCCAATTAGTATAAATTTCAATGGAATACACTATAAATATCATGTCATACAAAAATATACATCTCATTTGATAATAATAAATAATCCTTGAGTTAAACGGAATCATTTCTCATTTCCATTTATACCCATTAAACCAATCCATTCCACATTAATAATTATATTAATCACATGTAAGGGATTTATTAACCCTCTCTAATTCAATAATTCATTTATTTTTTAATTAATAAAGGCTCCCAAGAATTTTTTATATATCAAAAAACTCCCAAGGTTTTGTATAAAATATTGTAGATACAAAGGCACGCCTTATGGGTGGACTAGGTTGGGGATAACAACTGCCAACCATCACATGGTACTATGTTGGAAACCAAAACAGGATCCAATTAATCTTTTCCTGGAATTAATTTGATTCCATTTCCATATGGTATATATGACACATGACATAGTTTCAATGATTTATATTAAACCCCAAAATTTACGTGAAATATATAGACCACTTACCATAGACCCATCGTAGAAAAGTCATCCAGTGTCAAATCCATGCTCGAGAAGGATTGAAGAATATTAAGAAATAGATGAACCCATTGGGAATTGGGCATATTAGAATCCAATAAAATATATCAATGGATTTTAATTTTATAAAATAATGTCACAAAATTAATGAATAACTTACTGAAATTGATCCAATGAGATGAAGTGTTTAAATCAAGTGTTGAATAAAGCTTGGGAGAATATTCTAGTGCATGGAATAAAAATATGTCCCTATACTAAGGGTATTTCCTCTAGAATAATGGAATATTTATGTATATTTTATTATCAATTTAAAGAAGTATATTAATTTAACACATTTTTAACCTGGTGTCGTGGGTTTACCACATGATAAGAAAATATCACATATAAATTTTTTTATTATTTAATTAAGGATACTCAATTATTACTCAATAATTCACCTGTTATGTTTAAATTATTGTTAGAATTAATCATTCAAGGTTCAATTTGAAAAAAATGTGGAAATCGATAAAAAAAATCTATTACAAATCATCAAACCTCATTGCACGATGTGTGATATCATTTCACAACATGCTGTAATCCATGATTTCATGTCTTGAAGAAATTCAAGGTCATGGAATGTTAAACAACATGAATCCTTATTTGATTTAATTGTTTTTTATTTAGGATTTAATGTACTATTTCATAAATTAATGTTCATTAGATGGTTATTTTTAATTGTTGAATGTTTTTCAAATTATATAATCTCTATATTTATTATCATGATAAGAATGATTCCAATTCATTATTTATCTATAATTAATTTTAGTTGGTGTGGAAAAACCCTCATTGAGTATGGGTCAAGAGTAGGGGTATATGAAATTTATAAATATACAACCCTCTATATGGTTATCTTGTGAATAGTAATTAGATAAATATTAAATATATATATAATTCATTCAAGAAAACCTAACCATGGGAAGTTCAAATAAATGACCTTGGAATGATTAGAGTATATTAGGATAGGACCAATATCTTATTACCCATATTCTCTTAGAATCTGGGATTAATTCTCTTAGGTTTTGTTTATTTACAGACTGAGGTATTGCGTCCATTTGGGTATAACTATTTGGATTGATCATAGTCAATTATCAACCTCTGCATTCTTCACATCCTAGATCGTAGGAGCATACATGGTTTGGATATATATTAACTTTTACCAAAACCCAGTAAATTTTCTCCAATCCCTTCTCTATCATTGAATCCAAACCATATGACTTTAAAAATAGTTTTCCCAAATTGAACCAAACTCATGAGGAATATTACACCAAAGGATTGTATGTCATCTGTGCCTATATCTAGCTCAATTCCCAATGGAATTTACCTCCTACTATCTATATGGTATATCATAGTAAAATATGAAGTAAAAAACAAAATAAAATGTAATCTGACAGTAGTATGTGCAAATTAAACAACGCATGCAAGAAAATAATTTTTTGGCATTATCGGGGATCAACTTTTTTGTGCCTCACATAGTAATTTATGTCTAATGAACAAGTATTACCTCTCCCATTCCCATTTCCCATTCCTTTTCATTTAAATTTTATTTTGGATGCCACTACATCATTCAGCATCTTACAGATTAGTTCATGCATCATGGCCCCTTGAATAATTCGAGTAGCCTTAAACCACAAGAACAGTTATCATTCGATCCTAAAATTGAAATGTATCTCCTTCCAAGAAGCTGAAAAATATAGATACCCATTAATATCCATCATTACCAAACACAACAAACCTTCCAAACATGAAATAGTTGATTCTTGGAGAGCATCGAGTGAAAAAATAGTGCACCATCATGGATTATGGATTTCCATCAATACCTTGTTCTACGTCGAGCGTCATAAATCCTCATATATATGAACTCCCGTTTCAAATAAAACATGAAATCATTAATATAATCCAGAACATGGGATATTTTAATGGGCTTCAATAGGAATATCCACATGAATAAATTTCAATCATCATGGAAGTGTATGATAACTTTCACAAATAGGGAGTCTCATATGATACTATTAGAATTCCCATATTTACATTCTCTCTATGAGTTCAAGCCAGGGATTGGATCAATATTAATTCTCCCATTTTTATCAAGAAATGGGGCAATCTTTACAAGATGTTTCTAAACATTAAATTTCCACTGATATGGACAAGGAATCTCTAGATTGATATATAGAAATTCACTCAGGTTGATGGAGAGTCATCATGGGATGCTTTGGAATGTATCAAGGAACTGATGAGAAAATTACCATTTCAATTACTAGACACCTAGATATTGCTCTAGGCATTCTTCCAAGGCCTCCATCCATCCTCACACATAGTTGTAGATGTTGTCGCAGTGGGAGGGCTGGTGTTCAAGATTCCTGAGGCAGGTTGAGCACATCAAGATAATGTATCTAAAAACTATTGTATGTGGAAGAGTGATCATGGACCTCCACAGTGTGTTATTAAGAGGATGAAAATAATATAATGTAAGTGTAAGTCAAAGTTATCAAAAAGAAGTTAGAGTCATTCTAGTTGCATGTTGCACCAACTCCTCCTGCTCCTTTAATGGAGACCCAGTAAAGAGAAATGTGTGGTTTCCCACACTTATAAAAATACTACATATAATGTGTTGAATAACAAAAAAATCTGGTTTTTAATTACATCAATTAGAATAATAAAAATCCACCATTCCAACAATGTTTATATTACTATCTGCTGAGGCCATCTTAATAGCCACCTCAATGCATGTAGGGATTTTACCAATAGTGAAGTTGTATATCACAAAATCATACTCATGGAACACTAGGGTACCCACCACTAAACCATGTTATTAGAAATCAACAACAAAAACAAAAACAACCCTTCCCATAGATAGAATAACAATGGTTTCAAAAAACTCAACAAAGACATCAAAAATAAACTAATTCACTCCATAGTTACATAGAAGACCTCATGGATACTTTTGATCAAAATGAATACATGAGAATGACTACACAATAGATTGAGATGCAGAACCAATGAACTTACCTATAAAATATAAAAATTAATATGGGTAAAATCCAAAAGACTCTATTAGAAAGAATACAAGTTACTCTACCTAGTAACACACAGACATGCCCAAGGGAAGATGCCATGTTTTTAGTGTTTTGATTTGGATTGTTTTTGTAATTTTCATCAACCGTGTGTAATAGCTGAAATACGTGTTATTTAACTGAAGAATAAATCACTTGTAATAGAAGAATAAGTTGACAGGACCAATCATGTAATACACTAATAAGAATCACCATCAACAAACACCCAAACACCTGAGAAACAAATAGAACCAGTTAATTTTTCTACAAAACCATGCATGATACATATTACTTTTCATGTAATATGATGACCAGGTTGAAAATTGGAACAATATATTATTTTCGGTAAATTTTATATAAATTTCATATCAAATTACACTTTTTAGAGGAAATTTTTCACGTGTTGGTTTATGAAAAATTCCAAAAAAAATAATATTTCCATAAAAGAATAATTGATGAACATGGTGTCATCTCATCGAATGATGAATGTTATATTATTGTTCCATAAAAAATTAACCAATGATGAGATACACTGAATGGTTTTAAATTCCATGTGATCTTGGAAATTATAAATTTGGCGGAGATTTTTTCAATCTCAGAGAAAGTATTAACCTCATATTTTTAGTGTATTTTATAAGCTATTACTTCAAGAGATCAAAACAGCTCGAGTAGCACTATAACTTGTATACCAATCAGTAATTTACCCTTGAGAATTTCTCAAGAATTTATTAGGAAATGTATTCTTGGTCATATTTCATACATAATTCCTTGTTTTAGACCTAAAAGAAGAAGGAGATTTCCCAATTATTCATTGAAGTCTATTCCTAGCCCTAGGAACGGCTCTGATAGATGTAAATCAAGAGGTTTTAATCATACTATTTAGATAACACCACCTAGTATTCTGCCTAATCAAATATTAAAAACAATCATATTACGACTTTAATTGTAATTATATATATATTTCCCAATAGAGAAATTAAAATACGGCTATAGAAGAAGTGAGTAAGGATTCACTTCTTAATACAGAAGAAGTGTATAATTTTGGGGGCTTTAGCTTCAATGAAACCCTCATAAGGGATACTGTTACATATTTTATACCATCAATCATTCAACCCCCAACAATAGAGTTGATGCCTCTACCTTGTAATCTTTTTTATTCAAACCTAGATGCTCAATCCTCTCTAACATAAATCATTATCTCTGAAAAATCTATGTTATAGGATGAAACAATGGTTGTAGTATTCCCAAGGAATTAGAATTAAATTTCATGATTAGTGAATGAAATTAAAGGAATTATTCCAACATTATGCACCCACCATATTTTTCTTGAGGACAGTGAAAGCCCCATACAATGACATCAATGGCGGCTCACAGCACTGATGAAGGATGTTCTTAAAAAAAGTTCTAAAAATTCTAGATGCTCGAATAATTTTTTCAATTTCTAATAGCGAGTGGATGATAGCACCACAAGTTTTTCCCATGAATGAGGGGATCACAGTGGAATGAAATGATGAAAATTAATTGATCTCAACACGAACCATAATTGGATAGTGTGTTTTAGTGCATTACATAAATTTACACATGTCTACATGGGAAAATCATTTCCCCTTTCTTCTAATGGATCAAAAGAAGGATTTTCTAGAAGGACATGAATTTTATTGTTTTATATATGGATATTTAGGAATAATTTTTATTGTAGTCAACACAATTAATTACTTTGAAACCATATTCACATGTCAATTAGGTACCATCACCTACAAGTTCATGTCATTCAGTATGTATGATGCACTAAAAAAAATTTGATGATGCATGACAGATAAATTCCATGATATGGAGGAAAATTAACAGAAATATTTATTGATGAATATTTAGTTTATGGATGATTATTTAGTTCTAGATAATAAATCATTACTTATTACTATGACGTTGTGAATTGAAATTTCTAGTTTTGAATTGGAATTCATTCATTTTATGGTTAAAGGAGGATTATTCCTCAGAAATAAAATATTCAATCAGGGAATGGAATTTAAACCTAGAAAGATAAAGGTCATAATATATTTACATGAACCATAAAAAGTTATGTTCATAAGGTTATATGGGTATTTCTTTGTGATAATGGATTCTAGATGTGATTTGTAAAAACATTCTAATAGATCCCCACCCTATGACGCACCTTTTTTGAAATGTAGTTTCATTTGAATTAACCAAAGATTATCAGTATGAATTTAATACGTTAAAGAATATCCTAATGACAGACCATTTAAACATTTTACAAAAATGGGATAGAGAATTATAATTGATGTGTGAGGGAAGAAACATTGTTGTTGGTGTTGTTTTAGGAAATTGAGTTGGTAACATATTCTATTCTATCAATTATTTCAGCCAAAAACTGAATGAAAATCATGTAAACTCCAAAAAACAATAGTGAAATAACTAATAGTTTTTTAGTATGATTATCTGAAATACCATTCTTATTTGTTTTTTCAACTGTGATTTGGCACACCGATCATGCTACAATCACATATTTAATGAACAAAAATGATACCATGACAAGTCTGACAAGATGGATCATTCTGATAAAAGAATTAGATATGTTCATCAATGACACCAGAGGCATGAAAAATGTGATCATTGATAATTTGTCACGAATTCCACTTCCACACAAAAATTACATTGATGATATCAACATCAATGTTAAATTTACTAATGAAACCCATTTAATCATAACGGTTCAACCATGGTTTACTAATATTGAGAATTATTTGTCCACGAGAGATCTTTACTAAGATATCATTGACCAAAAAATAGAATATGTGTAGTTAAAACAACACACTACTATCGGGATAAACCACTCCTACTCAAGTGCTTTGCTAATGGCCTGATGCGATGTTGCATTATCGAAAATGAAATCCCAAATATGATATTAATGTTACATAAATCACAACATGGTAGGAATTGTGGACATGAGAATACCATATAAATTATAATACATAGTGGACTTTTCTGGTGCACTCAATAACATGACATGATTGAATGTTGGCAATGGTGTGATAGATTCCAGTGAATTGGAACAATTGTAAATAAAAAATTACTCAAACCCCAACAATGAAATTAAAAATATTCGATGTATAGGGAATAGATTTTACAAGACCATTTCCCTATTCACATGGAATGTCTTGTATTTTTTTTTTTGTTGATTACGTCTTGAATTGGGTAGAAGTTGAATCTATATAACATAATACAACAAAAGAAGTCATGATTTTCCTAAAAAGGATTATGTTTTTAGGATTTGGGTTTAATAGATTGATCATCTATGAATGGGGAAAAAATTTCACTAATTAGGATGCTAAAGAGTTTCTTAAAATATATAGAATCTGTTACAACACAAGAAGTCCAAGTGACCCACAAATAAGGGAGAACATTTAATAGCTAAATATTGAAATAAAATATCCTAGAAAAGTATCTGAACATTATTAGAAGTGACTAGATTCTAATATTAGATGAATCTCTATATGTGTATCACATTGTGACAAAACACAGATTCTTACAAGACCATTCATAATTATTTATGGAAAATGTTTTCATCTTTTAGATGAATTAGAGCATCACTCAAACATGGGAAGTATGAAGCAAAATTTAGATGCTAAAAAATGTATAGAAACTCAGATGTTATTATTGGATGAATTGGAAGACATAAAAAATGTTTCTTATGAAATTCCTTTGACATTCAATGAAAACACAAAGAAATAGAATGATAGACACATTGGATTATGAATACCTATCCCAATAAATAATTTCCAATTTTTCAATTAGATATTAAAATTGTTTCCAATAAATATTTCAAATATATGGTAAAGAACCTCTATAGATTTTTGAGTTTTCCCTTATAATACCAATTAAATTCATAAGGAAGGGGGACCAAAATTTTATGTCAATGTTAGAAAATTACAAATCCATCATGTACCCTTCCATGAAGGTTGTGTCATCATTCTAAAATTTATATGAACCTCAAAATGTTGTTCTCCCAATGTTAAAATAAGTAATTATTGGGAGGAAACCTAGGATAGGACACCATAGGCATGATCTGGTTAGAATATTCCTTAGGAATGGATATGAAAATTTGGGGCATCATTATCATGATATTAAAATAAGAAGTAACTAGGAGGCAACCTATGATAGGAAGCCTTAGGCTACATTAGGTTAGAATAAGTCCCATAAAATATTAAGGCATTCTGGGAGCTAAAGACTAGGGTTTGAACCAAAACAACGAAAAAATTTAAATTGAAATTTTTTGACTCTATTTCACAATTTCAACTTTTTCTTAAATAATTTCAAAAAACCAATCATTAATCAATGTGAAACTAAATTACACATCATGTAATGAAACGACCCTACATAAAAAAGGCAACAAACATAGGGATCATTGCTCAATCCCCTCCAACCTCCACTAACCCCTCCCCTTTCCTACCTCTTGGACACAAAAATTTACCCCCATCCTCCCTTATTCCCCTAGAAAACACCCATCCTCCCTTCATGACCAAAATCCCTTCCTTCACAATCGAAAAAACACACCCTCACCTTGTTCTCAACCATAAAACCCTACTCTATTCATGGATGCCAAACCAATCCCATCACTTCTTCCATTTTAGCAGAAACTGAATCCCCCCCCCCAAATAATCCTAATCATAAACACCCCTCCTCCCTACTCATAGAAGGTCATGAAAATAATTGTGCCTCATACACCTAAAAAGTTTCCATAAGACCACCATGTTCCACCATCAGTGAAGCATCCATGTGGAGATCAACCTCCCACACCCTGATCATCTTGTGTAGTATCTCCTCCACATCCCACTGTTGAATCTTCCTATCCATCCCCTATGCGAGACTCCAAGTCTAGCTTCACTAAATCATCTAGTGATGAAAACCCAAATTTTCACCCCATCCTTCATTTATACAACATCGTGTATCATGTCTCCGACAATAGTTATAGGTGAAACACATGATGATGTACAAATCCATCAACCGGGACACTATCGACCACCTCCATAGGAATAATGAGATACTCCAGCTCCGGGAGAGCCTATATGTGGCATCCATAATTGAGGTACATGACGATACATAATAGAAGCTGCTTATAAATTTTCTATATTCATTTGA
This sequence comes from Viscum album, assembly GCA_963277665.1. NCBI lineage: Eukaryota > Viridiplantae > Streptophyta > Magnoliopsida > Santalales > Viscaceae > Viscum > Viscum album. The sequence continues at coordinate 856,217,128 of OY728152.1, read as the reverse complement.
GTTCATAATGGAAAACCACCACATCAGATGAGAAAAAAACCACATGATAATTATTTTTAAGAATTTTGTTTAGGCCTCAATGTCTACAGATATGATTTTTTATGTATGAGATTTTTATAACCCTCCATCTTCCACCTCTGAGGCCTGATTCGAGGCTATATTGGCAGATTATTTCATGAGACACTCAAACAGTGAATAATCCTAGGATTGTCTGATCCACAAAGCTATGTAACCAAACACATATGATTCTTAATCTATCTTTGACTCATTCATGGTATTCCAAGGTAGAATCATAGGGTAGTTTCATCCAGGTTGGCATCCTCATCATAGAAACAACCATGAGAAACCCCTCCGTGAACATGGTTTCTCAGTTCACATATTACCACTGAAATCACTTGTAATGAACCATAGGTACATTGCTGGAAGGATACTTCATCACCCACATCACTAACCATCTTTGAGTGTTTTACATCACCATTATAATCATATCACATGGACTGATGGATTCTATCAATTTTCCAATGAGGAACAATATGTATACCCTGGATAGGGATGATGACACATAAAAATGGGAACCAGGAGTCCATGAGATAGATGATGAGGCACTAGGAGATCCTATAGTAGACACTTAACCATCTCCAAACACATGTTTAACTCAAGAACCTACCTCCCTTATCCATACCTCTTCCACCACCAGATTGTCTTCTGATCCACCCACCAATCCTACACCGACAGAGCTCTGGGAAATGAGAAATTTATTTATAGAGAATTTCAAATAGACCCACACCCATCTGCCCATACCCTTTATAGAGAATTCACATATCACCACCCTTCTACCACCTCATCTTCCTTAGTCTCTTAGCCACCAATGGAACATTCAGTCCCCTCCCCTTCTACCAAACTTTCCACACTCCCCTCCCAAACCAACCTATCATCAAAGCTCTTAGACCTAGCTACCTGGAAAGAGTACCATGCAGAGAAGGCTCAATGGGGAAAGGGTCTACCACTACCCAATATAATGATGTACCATTTCTATTCTAATTTCCAAATACAAATTCCCATTAATCATCATAACCTCCTTTACAACTTCCACATCACATCTTTCCTATACCATGACACCATCCTCAAGCGCTGACCCACGATCCACTGCTACAATCAATACCACCTACAAAGCAGGAATGTTGAAGCCACCTCCTTCTCAAGAGGGGACATACGATGAGATTTTGGAGCCTTCCATATAATCATTTTTGGACAAAAACCCCATAATTGTTTTCGTCATATGTAATAGGGATGGTTTTTGTTTCTATTTTGTCAGTGTATCAAATTTTTTTATTTTCATAAATAATATATATACATGGAATACTAATATGGCCCCAATTTACATAGATTATTTTTGAAATCATTATAATTTTATAATATCCATTTCTAGATCATCACATTCATCTAAGGTTATTGATTCTCCTATTCCACTATTTGTTCTGGTTCAATGACTAACTCAGCACATGGTTAGGGTTAAGCATAATCATTAGAAGCTCTCAATAGAGATTAATTTTCATCACCCACCACCATTAGAATAGATATAATTCCTTCCACATTATATCCATTCCAAAAATGATCCTAAATTCATTAAACCTCTCAGATGTCCCTTAGATTTATCGGATTCTTCCCTTAGTTACTACAAGAAATAGAAGGGACACTAATCTAAACAAAATAATTATTGATACATCAGTCCATACGTTGGGATGATGATTGTATTTTTAGCACTTTAGGGGAATCAATAAATATGTCATCTATTTTTTCATGTTATTATTTATTTTGATAGTACATCTGTGGTATTTTAATTTTTTTTATCATGAGGGATTTTCTATTTTTTAGACACCTTCCTAACATTTAAATAAAACTTGTTTCGGCGCTATTCATATTATACACCGGCCTATATTTATTCCTATGAATTTCACCAACCTATGGACTAGTTTTTTTACCTATGTAATGATGAGTATGTCTTAACCATTTATATGGTATCCAAAATTAAAAATTAGGACATCCAAAGTTCCCTCACAGAATTTCACTTATTACAAGGATCAATCAATACACTCAGTATTTAATTATTCAATTTCCATTCCATTTATCAGAAGATTATTTATCATAACCCTCCGAAAGTACATCCATTGAATGTGCAGACACAGTCTCATATTAATTATGGGGGAGTCTTCACTGAGTTTAAATTACAATATTCTTGAATTATTTCTTGTTCTCAATTTTAGTCATAGACATTTTGCAATTTGGAAGCATTTTATAAACTTTTTAATCAGTATAAAAATTTAAATAAATGAAATATTTTTGTTGATCAATGTTATGAATCTATGTTCCTTCGCTAATTATATTTTTGTAATGATTGTTTTTATTCGTAATTTAAATAAAATTAATCATTTTTGAAATTATTGGTAATTTAATTATTACATGGTTTTATAATCTTTGTGATTGATAGTTTTTATTAATTCACATCCCCAAGGGGATTATGAGACTATAATGACATATTAATTTTTGATAATATTTTTTGAGTGACAAAAAGGACATGTAATCCTGTCAGGATATTCTTTGAAATTATATTGAGGCTATGAATGAAATAATTAAAACTTAAATTGATTGATGTAATCTTTTTTGAACTATTTTTTCTTAAGCCCCACATTACATCTTTCCATCATTATTTTGATAGTTACCCTGAACGAACTTATATGATTCATCAATTGAAGATAGTTATACAACGAACCAAGATTGACATATATTGAAATTACATTAATTTTGAACAATTATTAATAAATGACAAGAATAGACACCCAGACACCATATTAGGCTATTGTCTTTTTAAACATGGATCATAATATTTCTGCATTGTGGAAGATCATAAACATCTCCCATAAATATATTCCCCATTTTTCCTACCTATGGCCATTCTTTATATCCTATGGAAAAGAAAACATAAAAAGGGTGATCTCAAATTCCCAGTAGAGTTAATAATTGTTAACATAAATAATCCATAAACATAATAATGTAAAAAATAAGAACATAATGTTTAAATATCAATATCATGAGTCAGGAAATAAAACATGGTAGTTTGTAATATATAGATCATAAAGAAACATAAACTATGATAAAATATCGTAGCCATAAAAAAGGAATTGTTTAAAAACAATTAATCACATAATACTATTTCTACATTTTCCAAGGTATTGTGACAAATACCACCAAATGGGAAATATTATTTTACTGAATTGGGTTTACATGACATTCCATCCATGTATTACTATGATAGAACTACTTTTCTTTCCATCCCTGTATTATTGAATAAGATATACTTTACATTGAAGTTAGGTTTATCTAATGATATATAAACATTTACCCACTTTATTTTGGGGAAATATAGGTCTGACCCATCTCATAGTGAAATTATTTTTACATGTTCCACATAAACATAAATCATTCATCCTGGAAAAAACCAAGTAATAAAATGTGTTTCTTAAACCACATTCCATCATAACATAATCAATATAAAAGTTCATTCCATCATTGAAACCCTCAAACATAATAATAATTGGAATAAAAACATAACCTTATTTAAGAGCATCATCTTATATGGAAATTAATTTTGATAAATAAACATGAACTCAAATCATGTGTAAAATATCCTTTCATCACTAAAAATAATTTATTTTCTCAAAATGTCATGAAATTTTAAGAGAAAATTATTTAATTGAAAATAAGGATGAAATAAGTTAAAGGAGATATCATGGAAATAAGGAATTATTAAACATTAAAAATCCATTAATTTCATATAAGTTAAATAACATTCTCCTATTACTTTTGTCGGAGAAGTAAAAATAGTAACTCATATGTTAAACGTATGAATGATTCCTTCCAAAACATGCAGTAAAAGTAAAAAAATGGATAAAAATATATTTAAAAATACATGAAATAATGGTACACATTTGTTGAATATTTTTAGAAAACATGGACATGGATGATAAAGATATCTCCAGTAAATACATGCATATAAACAATCTCGAATTGAAATGAGATTGAATAATATTCCCTTACCAAATTTCAATCAGTAATCTTGTATGTATTATAAAATAAAGTAAATTATATGAACATGGAAATATCATAATCTTCGTAATAAGGATAATATACACATTCATGGGTAACATAAACACCACCTAAAATAATTAGATGGTGTATAAGTCATATGTCTGATAGAAATAAAAGTGGGACAAAATAATCGCCATCTTAAGTCTAATTTGCTACATATGTATCCAAACTTCATGTACAAAGATTTAAATAATTTTAGTTACTTAATATAGAATCATATACATTTTTATGATGTCATATATGATCATATACTCCTTTATTTTTTTAAATAGTTCATTGTTACTCGTTATTTGAGTTTTAACTACTCTATGATCGTACGCATATTTTTTCGAATATGTTATGGTCCTCCTATATAGATCATATTTATTTCATTATAAAATGATATTAAAATAATTAATAACATATTTATTCATTTTTAAAATTTATATAATCATTATTTTAATGTTTATCATTTAGAATATATCACATCGCATCGTGGAGACGGTAGGTTGTATGTGTACACGAGGGACATAATCATTCCCATAGTTGTAGAATGTTGTTGATTTTAATGGGATACTATATTTAAGAATAAATATAATTTTATAATAATCATATATTGTTATTAAATCCATTTTTATACCAATCCATGTAAGGTGATGGTGAAAAATAGATTACTCCGCGTCGTGTAGATGGTAAGTCGTACATACACACGCGTAGTGATTTAATCATTCGTAGGATGTTTAGAATGTTTAATATTGTGGCTTAATAATTATAAAGGCATATAATTATATAATTTATACTGGATTTATTATTATATAATTAAACGAATCATGATGTAGAAGTATATGTATAAATAAAAATTAATGAATCGGTAGAGAAGATTACATCTTCTTGGAGGTGCTCTCTGTAGATATCCTCTTAATGGAATTAGTGTTAGTCTTTTCAGAGGACCAGAACCTATAAAATTTAACAATAAAATTTGATAAGAGAAATGGGCAGGGGATAGACAAATTTTAAGCCTTAATTAGTTGTGTAGAAATGAGGGAGGAGGTTCCTTTTATAATTGAGGTGATGGGAATTTTTTGGAAACCTCAAAAATATTAATTAATAATAAAATCAAACCCCACTCAAAAATCTCAAGAATATCCCAATTCTAATGACTATATGATATAGGGTTTTAATATAATCAACCAATATATTTTTGATAGGTTTATATATTCATTCAAATGTTATCATTTCAATTTTACACTTAGTTATTCAACTTTATTTAAACTAGGGTATCAAATATTTCAATGGTAAAAGATTAAAATATTTACTTATTTGATGTCAATTAGATCAAAAATAAATAATTTAGAAACGTTTTTGAAAATTTAATAATTATTATATATTTCTGAATTTTTTTATTATTTTTAAATCATTGAATAATACACTATTTTTATTTACCATCAATAGTGTTGATTTTGACACTATTAAATTTATTGATTTTTAATGATACAAAGATAACAAGGTAACATCCAACCAAATATTTTATTATATTCATATGGGGTCATGGGTGTCTATAAATTTTGTTGGACATATTAATTATCCCAAAAATATATTTATTTTAATATTTTTTCTAACATTTATTTGATATCTCCATTAATTAAAAAATTACAGCAATGATTTAAGGTATTTATTTAATATAATTATTTTAGAGTAAACATTAAATATAAAATACTATAAGTAGGATAAATTTAATATATTTTCTGAGAATATATGTAGTATATTTTTTTTCTATAATATAAAACATTATAAAGGTTATACTTATTAATGTATAAATGTTACAACTTTAACATTACATTATATAAAATAATATAATGGTCATGATCTATTATGTAAGGCTCCAAATGGTCACTATTTTGAGATTTCGATGATTATAGTCAAGATATAATCGACCATTATGATTTTTAATGTGTTATGAAATTTTTATGGATATTAGAATTTTAATAAAAAAATTCATTCATTGGTTTCTCATCAATTAATTAATTTTTACAACATCAGAAAAAATGAATCTAAGTTACTTATTTTTTCATAAATACTAAAACAATTACCATGATGTATGTAATATTTTTATCTCTATATGGAATATTTATTTTCTAAGATATCACATGGTTATTCCTATCTTAAAATCATTAAACTTTTATGAAATGTGATTTTGATATTTTTCCCCATTCATTGGTTTTAATATTATCTATGTCATTTACATGGTCAAGTTGACATTAAATGACTATGTTTCCAACCTATGATGTTAAATATTGAATTATATTCATCAAATATAATTTTACCTGGTTTTTGGAAAATTTTATTATCCTTATAATATTATTTGATACACTAATTTTCTCGATTTAACTATAATCGTGTTAAATAAACATTGTCGTACTAACAATTCATAATATCTAAAAAATAAAAGTAAACAATTAAAATAATTTGGACCCACAGTTTCCAAATATATAATCCATTTTTAAAAATTCAAAACATATAAGTTTCAATAATTAATTTAAAATTAATCTCGTTGTTGAAATGAAAAAAAGTGTCATTATTTAAAAGATTAAACATTTCAAATGATTGAAATGGTTTTACATTTTAATTCAATGTAAAATTAACGAAAATGATTTCTTATGTATTAAATTATAATAATATATTATATTTATATTTATAACAATTGAAAAATATAATTTATCTATATAAATTATTTTGAATAAAAAAATGTTTTTCAATTAAAATATATTGTATTTTTATTATTCATCAATATATGAAAGTTATCTGATAATTATCAAAAAAATCAACCAAAGTAATATAGTATAAACCAATTTCATAGAAGAAGTAAATTTTTTCATGTTTAACTTATAAAACTTTCAAAATCAAGATTCAAAATTATTATGCCATCAAAATGCAATAAAATGATTTTTTAATAGTTCTTTTATCCGAAAAATTGAATTGGATCTCATATCACATTATATAAAATAATAAAGATTATTGTTAATGTTATTTTAAATTATAATTTTTTTTAATAAAATTCATAATTTCAAGTTTATATAATATTTTAATAATATATCATTGTTTAGTGAAACTCGATATGGCGTAAAATGCAAGCTATCGAGAAAGGTCGCTCTTCTGTGTAATGCAACATAAGTCAAAGATAAATATAGCGAAAGGGATCATTTTTGTTTCATATAATATAAGCCAAACATAGTTATTTTATACAATGAAAAGAATTTATACTTAGTGTTGCGTGAAATGAATTCTATCAAAATAATTTGAAATTGTGTGTAACACAAGCAATGAATAATATTGCATATAGAGAAAGAAAATACAGTTTTGCGTATAGTGAAAGATAATATTGGTTTTTCATACAACACAATATATCAATAAAATTCAAAAAAATATCTCATAAAATATTGGGGTGTTACATTTAACAACCTTTAAATTGATTTTACCCTCAAAATCCATTAGGGTTATAAATGGTTTACAACTTGAATGTTTCTTTCATGGAATCCCACATCATAAAAAGGCATACTAAAATATATATTTAAAAATGGAAGTTAGAATCATACTGGTAACCCAATGTAACTCATCATAGTGTTTTCATGTAGGATAACATAGGTGGGAAGTGAAAACATGGATATCGAAGTGAAATAATACCTTGAAGTACTGATGAACTATGATAGAGAATAAGGTATGTAGAATGTTAGGTACTAGAAATCCATAAATCTTCCATGATTTAGGGGACCATATGATTCCTCAGATAAGAAGGTACTAGGATAAAATTTTGGGTTTTCGATATACTTTTTCTAATGTTTAAGAACATGAGATGAAATAAATGATTTTAGTGTAATCTCATCATTGGTAGTTCCATGAACAATTTCTAATTTTCCTTTTATTCAATGAAATGACATTGAATTTTTCATTCCAAAAGTGTTAGCATATCATGTGATCCATAAACTAATAGATTGTTCATTCCATCAGTATTTATCACAAAAAAAAAAAGAAAGAACATGTTATCAAATATCAATAAGTCTATCTATGTTGAGATTAATCATATGTGGTTCCAAAAAAGGACATACACTTCATCTATCATACCACTTAAATAAAATTAAACTACATTATACTGACTAGGGACTTCCCATATGCTAGTGGTAGGCGATAATGGTATGTCACACATTAGTTTTGGGGTCGATTCATACTACCATGTCCAACGCAATATGTTGAATCCCATCATAAAGGTTGTCCTTTTTCAAAAATTATAACATTCCTGAAATAATGTAAAAAAGTTTTAGAATTAATAAATACTATCTGATGACCAAATTAATCAACTCTAAACATTAGGCTTATCTGAAATACATTTAACCAAACTCATAGTGTAAAAAAAATTACAATAAAGGTAACATAATAACGATGGGAATAACATTATTTATCCCCCGTACATCATATGTTATATATTGATGGTCACATTCCAAAAATTTGAATGAATTCATATTCCATTCTATTGAGTAACTATTATAACCTAAATTACCATATATCCTTAATACAAACATGCTTGTTTCCTTATTCCAAAAAAAATATTTCATATATAACTTATTTCACAAAAAGTTGTACACTGTATCCATGATATCAAAACCCACTTCTCAATAACTCCATCCAATATACTTATTCAAGTCCAATATATCATTTTCTGAAAATCATTATCTAAACATAATTGAAATATTAAGGGTTATCATTCCCTAAATTATGTGTTCTCTAAGTATATCACCAAACCTTATAAAATATATTTCTCTTTATAATCGTTCAATATATTATTTCAAATCGATAAATAAATACTTACACTGAAAAAACATATATATATTCATGATTCCTATAACATAATCTTTGAATTCTAAAACATATACACCTCAACCATAAAAATTTATTCTTAAAACATTACTCCTGGTCGATCAACTTCATCTTTCTAAAAATATTAACCATGTATTAAGTATTCCCAACCTCAAACTTCATAGGTCTAATGTAATCAATATTGGAAGAACATTACATACATTTCACATATCATTTACAGTCTCTTTATCCTCAGTAGTATAACAAATAATCAAACCTTCATCATGATTATCATCTTGATATTACCACTCATGAAATCCATATTCATAATTCACATACTTTTCACATTTGAAACATTCAACAGTTATCAATGTTCTATGTAGTTCTGAATATTGTTGAAGATTAGAATAAAAAGTGTTCGAAATACATATCATAGATTAGAAGCCCATATGTAAGGAAAATTTATTATAATATTTCAATCAATGATATCATTGGCTTAACCCCAGGATAGTCATGATTATAAAATAAACCTAGGTTTTTGACCGACACATTACATATCCTTAAGATATCCCAAGACATATCTTTAGAAATATCTCTAGGGATCTCATAATGGTTTTCTAATCCTAGTTTCCAATGGTTGACTAAACATTTTCTATCTTACTAACTCTAACTACCCATGATTGACATACATAGATGTTGCATTACTTTTGAGAAATACTTAATACATGAAAAAATAAGAAGCCCAAAAAGCATCTTAAATTTTAAATGAAATGCAATAAAATTTGGTTTCTTAAACAGAAACCTAAATCATTCATCATGGAATAACCTAGGAAATAAATTTTGTTTCTTAAACATTGTTCCATGTTAACATAATCCATATAAAATATCATTCCATCATTAAAACCATCAAATCATAATAATAATTTAGATCAAAACGTATCAATATTTAATAGTGTCATATTAAATGGATAATAATTTTTAGAAAATAATTGAACACAATTCTTGTGGAAAATATCATTTCTTCTTCAAAACCATTTTCCCTACACAAAATATAATTAAATTTTAAATGAAATGCATTCAATTTAAAATAAAAATTAAATCCAACAAAGAAAACATCATATATATAAGGATTTATGAAACCATAAAAACCCATTCATTCTGTATAAGTTAAAAAACATTCTCCAATTACATTTTTCATAGATGTCAAAAAGTGACTCATATGGTAAATGAAAGAAATATTCCATCCAAAACATGTATTAAAAATCAAAATGGGTTAAAATGGCTTTAAACATACATAGATTAATATTAAACATTTTATGATAACATTTTTAGAAAACATGGCTATGGATGATAAATATATCCCTCGTAAATAATTACATGTAAACAATATGAGATACTAAAGAATTTATAAAATTGTCCCTTACCAATTTTCAATTAGTCGAATCGTATGCCTTATAGTATAATGAAAATTATATGCACATGTAAATATCATAACATTTATTATAAGGTTAATAAAAATATTCATATGTATCATAAACACCATAAAAATCATTATATGGTTTATAAGGCATAAATATTTCGTCGATAATTGAATTGGCCATATAATAATATTTATCATACAAATTTACCAAATTTACCTTTTACCTCGTTAAATAAAAATTACCATTGTTACTATTAATAATAACAAAAAAAAATTAAATGTAAAATTTTAACATAATTTGGCCCAAATAATTACATGTATTGAATAATTTCTTTAAAATTAAAAACATAGATGTTTCATTAATTAATTCAAAATTAATCCCATTGTCAAAATGAAAAAAAACATGTATTTTTTTAACATTTAAAGCATTACAAAATATTTAAAAGTTTTTGCATGTGAATTCAATGTAAAATTAATGAAAATAAATTAAATTGTATTGACTTATAAAAATATATTATATTTATACATTATAACCATTAAATAATATAATTAAACCATATAAATTATTTCTATGAAAATACATGTTTTCAATTAAAATTTATCATATTCTTACTATTCAGCAAACTATTAATGTAATCATAAAAATATCAAAAATTCATCCAAAGTAAAATTTAATTCCTAATTCAAAAGAAGAAGCATATTTTGTCAAATTTATCTTATAAATTTTATAAGAAACTAGATTTATAATGGCTGCACCCTAAAAAGATGGTAAAACTATATTTTTAAAAAATTATTTCATTTTTCCAAAAATTTGATTTTTTTATTTTATCGTATTCTTGAAAATACATATGATTAATTTATAATGTTACATAAAATTTAAAATTCTATTATTACTATTTATAATAGATAGTTTATATAATATTTATATTGTCTATTAGTGAAACTCGGTGTTGTGTACAACACATGCTATCGAGGAAGGTCACTCTTGTGTGTAATTCAATCCATGTCAGTGTTACGTTTAGTGAAAGGTGACTTTGGTATTTCTTATTGCCAAATGAAAACATAGTTCGTTTATACATTAAAAAAATATACTTTGAGTTGTGTGAAATGAGTTCTATCAAAAGAACATGAAATTGTGTGTAACACAAGCCAAGTAATGTGTTTCCTAAATGACAACCTAATACAGTTTTGCATTTATTGAAATATAATCTTGGTGTATCATATAACACAAAGAATCAATGAAAATAAAAATAATAAATCTCCTAAAATCTCTGTGTGTTACAAATTATCCCTTCATATCCTTCTCTTTTTTTAATGGAAGAATTTATTTTGAAAACTTTTAGGTGGATTTTTCACCAACATGAGAGGATTATTCTATGAAGATGTTTTCTATTGCTAATAATACCGATTTATGATGATCCATATGTATGTTATAGTAATTAAGATCTACCTTGTTTCTTATAGGAATAAAAAACAAATGAAAAATAATTGGGTTATATACTTGGGAGGTAAAAAATCACTATTTTTGGACTGATGAATCCCCTGAATGATCATACGTGCTTTGCAGGTGCATGTGAGAATAGTCCTAGGAAATATTTTCAGAAAATAGACAGGAAAAAATGAAAGAAAAATGATACACTTTTTTAGTCACATCATATATATACATAGATCCAACTTCATATGCTGTGAGTGTGGACTTTATTAGATATTAATGAGTCATTTCCTTACACCTGTCAAAATATTTATCCATAATATTACCAAATCCTACCCTCATTTTGAGATTTTTTTCACTGTTTGCCTACCTACCCAAAACCTCACAGTCATTAGAACCTAATTACTGATTTCTTCATGATTAATTTGGCATTTTTATTTATGTTGTGGATATGATAGAACAAATTCATAACTATGGTTTGGAGAATGTAAATAGTGTATAAGCATAAATCTAGTTTAATTTCACCTAGAGTTATAAGTGATGACTCATTGGGAGGTAAATTTAAAATGGGTGTAGTGTTCAAGTAATATTTATGAAATTTGGGTTAAAGGATTAAGAATATATTTAATGAAATGAGCTATTTTGTATGAATGATTTTATATGCAGTGATTATTCAAGTGAATAACTATTTAACATAACAAATATTATTATTTTATTGGATAAAATAAATGTTCCCTACTTTAAAATGTGATTACATTTTTGATATCCATATTGATATATTTTTTATGAGGACAAGAAACTATTTATGTTTATATGATAATAAGAAATCATATATAAATCATTCTATTAGCTGATGAGTAATTTTCGATGATTTAAAGGATAAGACACCCAGTATGTGTTAATTATTGTTAGAAATTAACTTTTATGGTTTAAAAAACAAGAAAAAGGAGATACATTGGGTATTACACATCATGAAACCTTATTACACGTTGTCCAATATTGTATCACCCAATTTTTCAAGCCATGATGTCATGTCATAACGAATATCAAAGTCATGTAATGTTACATGGTGTGAATCCTTATAACATGAAGAGAACCATCCTTACAAGACATGAATAACCATTCCACACCATGAAGCATTCAAATTGTTTTTACCTCTAGCCAAAGGATATTTTATGGCATGACATCACATTACACATATTGAATGGAGTCAAGATTCAAAATCTCATAATATATTCACGTGAGATATATGATGATTCATAAATCACTGAGAAAATCGTGGATAAGTATTACATGATGTGAATTACTATTACATGTCTTGTAATATTCCATCTATATAAACAACATCAGGGCTATGGATTTAAGTTTTGACTGAAATGGTTTTCTTTGATTCTTCATTGGTTCCCTTCTACTACATCTCAATAAAATAAATTTTTTTCGTTTTTTTAATTATTTTAATTTAAGAATGTAATCATGGATTTATTTGACACCATTCATCATGCATTTTCGGACCACAGACTCCATTCTACATTCATGCATTTTTTAGAGCACTGGTCATCGCAAAACCACTAATGCACTCCCTCGCGTTCATATTTCAAGTATGTAGATGGTTAAATTGGGGATGATTAAATATTTAAATTGCACATTATTTATTGAATACTCATTAGTTGGTAAATATAAATCATTGCATGTTTGTTATATTTTTAATCCCATTATTTATTATCAAGTCAATCAAGATTTCAATTCTTGATCTATGTGTAATCAATTTGATCAATATTGACTAAAAAACAAAGGGTATTGGTCTATAGTTGGGTTATTTTATTTTAATTAATTTCTAATCCTAAACAGGGTAATCCTAATTATACTTATCTGGTAAAAATAATTATCGATCCAATTTATTTGAAAATACTTGGCTATGAGATGTTCAGAAGAATGAAACATATATGATTGGAGAAAATTGGGCTAGGAACAATAGCCTATGATACATCCTCTCCAGATGATAAACATATTGTGATTAGATTAAAGTTATTTTTAGAATAAGGAATAGCTTCCACCAAGGTAGAACTAGTTGTTTTGATCATTGTCAACTAGAATCATCTACATACATCGTAGCCAAGATTTTTGGACCATATGATACTAGTATATATGTTATCTTTTACTAGAATCCAAAAAATTAACCTTGATCTATTTTCTATCTCTAACTCGAATACTTACGTATTTGGCCATAAATTTCCCAAAAATAATAAAACTCTTGAGGAATACTACTATAAATGGTTCTAAGCCATCCATTCTAGTAGTAACCACAATTCCCCATGGGTTCAACCCCACACTATCACTATACAACATATCAGTAGATTGTGATGTTTGAAAACAAACAAATATATTCTTATTGCAACCCAAAATAATTAAACAACATGTGGATGCATTTTATCACATCACTAACCAAATTGTTTTATAATTGTGTTCCCCCCAAATACTTAAATCAGTAACATCACAACACATGGGAACATTTTTGATAACAATGGGAAAACTATTCTGATATATTGTGTCCCCTATCACCATTCATATTGTTTTGATTCACAGTTTGAAAACCCATACATCGACTATGTGTTTTTTCTATTAAAAATATTTAGGTGCACCCACATAGGTGTGAATCCTAGGGAACATGGGTTAGATTAATCAATCTCTCACATATTCCCTCTATCCATCCCTATATACATACTCCTAACAATGTGTCCTAGGGAACAAGTTTTATAAAAAAAGATGGGCCGATTTTTATTCCTGAATCAGGGAATTGAGGCTCTAAAAAATCCCCAAACACCCCCCTAAACTCCCATGTTATAATTACACAATAAAAGTTGGTCCAAACCAGTGAGTTAATGAGAAATTAAAATTATTTATTCTTCATAAGGAATGAAAGTATTTATAATTCATCCACCCTTAAAACAAATTTTCCCCAAATTTCCCTTCAATGTGTGAACAATATTCTCCAATGAATCATTCATTCCATTAAGAAGGTAGGTCGGACTCCCACTCACATGCCTCATCTAATAATAATCCATGGTACCATAGCACTAATAAGAGAGGGACTAACTGACATCATGGAGCCTTAGTACTCCTAGTAACAATACGTATAGAAAACTCTTGGATTGATGCATCTACCTATAGATCAACCTCTTTCTACTATAGAGTGCGATAAATGTCTGAGTGATAATAATGATTATAAGATATAAAAAAACATCAACAATGGATCAATACCTTTGAGGTAATTTCTACCAGATTTATGCCAACCCTACTCCCTCAAGATTCTTGATCAAGATAACATATCATGTTAAAAAATTACCATGAATATTAATATTTTTGTATCCCATCAGAGTTGAGATACTAAAATTTTCCTTTTACTATACCATGTACTATTGTGGTACTTGATTGAGTTTAAAATAATATTTATATAGAGACTATGTGGTATCTATCCGCTTATTGATCAATTGGGACTACATTGATGTCTCCTCTTTGAGAAGGGGTGTGACAAGTGCTGCATCTACTACCTCGAGCTAGTATAGAGGTTATTGTATTGTACTACCATAAAAATACTCATAAGGTTCCTCTTTTATAGTCTTCTAATAAATATTATTACATTTGTACTAAACCATTATTATTTCCCTCTCCCATGTGTCCCCAATATCAAGGAAGCATTCTCAAATCATGTCCCTTAAAACTGATATACTACACTCTGATTTGAAATCAGTCTGAGGGTGGTATTCCATGCTCATAAGCACATATGTACCCAAAAAACATTTTATACCTTCCCAATAATGAGATGTAAATCATACATCCCTACCTAATATCATATCTTGAGTAAACCTATAAATTGAAATATATCTAATAGATATCCAATCTTCTAAGATTATCAACCAATGATGTCTCTCTGATCAGTAGTAATTGAGCAACCTTCGCGATCCTTCTCATAGAAATGCATAAAACGTCACTACCTATAGGCAACCTCAAAAATCCATTAATGAAATTAATTGAAACAACATCCATCTTCAACTAAGTAGTGTAAAACTACTATAGAAAAGTATCATTTCACTAGTGTTCTTCCACCGCATATTGAGAGTTGGGACACCTCATGGAAAAACTAGATACATATTTTTTCATACCCAACCATAGGTACTGATTTTGTATATCAAGATGAATGTTGGAAAATCCGAGATGTACTTTCCAAGATGAGTCTTAAAAATCCAATATAAAATCCTTGATTATATATACTAGAAACTAAACATGAACAAGTACGCATGAAATTTCATCATTGACCACATTGCAACATAGAGGTAGGTTCTCACATTTCATACTCCCTCATAAGACTAGGGCCTCATAATATGATAACTATATCACTCTCACTACATCAATAATAATGGTATTCAATGGTAAGAATGATATAAAATTCCTCCCTTGACCATATTACACTTCCATGTGAATCTATGAGATTAATTCCATATGATTCCAATAACTACATTCCTATTGAACTTTATGTATATGAGTCTCCTAGCACAATTCATTAGCAAGTGCATTTTCCATTCCAATCATATTGGAAATATCAATATCAATATAATGTAGGTATTCCAACCACGTTAATTTCATAGGAATCAAATCATGCTTTATAAATATGTACTTGAATATTTTTTAGTCTATGTATACCACAAAATTCCCTCTTAGTGATTAATGCCTCCAACATCTCAAGGAATGTACAAATGTGGCTAACTCATGGTTGTGCACTTGGGCAGTTCCTCCTATGTAGTCTCAACTAATAATACTTGTACGCTTTGTACTTATCCCCCTATATCCGGACTTCGTCAAGATTGATACCTAATGCATAACAATGTAAAGAGTAGCACCTACCCAACACTAAAAATTAAGACTCACACGAAATTCAGTTCCCCATTAAGATCTTGAATTTTTTTTCACAGGCGTCAAAGAATACAAACATAAAAAATGTCTTATTATAGATCATAAAACTTTCTACTAAGAAGAATAATTCTTGAATGGAATGACTGTAATAATATTGTATCCCCAAGAAAATCTATATGTAAAATACATTATTGGGATTCTCCTTGGAAACTACACCTCTCACATTCTCTAGGATAACTGATACTCCTATCTCTATGATAATATGAAATAGGATGTGAATCTTATCCAAAAAAAGTGGGAAACTGTGAGATTCATGTATAACTGGTGCACTCTAAGTGTATCCTAAATGATCTAGAGATGTTTGGTATGGTTGTGTTGATTATGAGAATACACTGAGATACCATCCATGAAAATGGCCTAAAATGAATCTAGATATGGAAGTATAACTATAATTAACTTTTCATTAAAAAAATATAGTACTTTTAAATGAATGAATGACATGAACAGATACTCAAACAGATCATACCATCAATGAAAATCTATTTGATGTATCTCTAAAGGTCGAACATGTACCTGGTGATATGCTAACCTCAATCAATCTTTGAGAAAAACTAATTCCCTTAGATCATGTCAAATATATCACATATCCTCAAAAAATGGATTCTGATTGTTAACCATAAATAAATTAAATTTTTTATAATACACACATTGTGTAATGGTTATGACAACCTTTACCTAAAAAAGGATTAACAATCTTGATGGAAATGTACTATTTCTTATAAACCCCATTTATTCAAAGTTCTCTATATACATGTTGAACTCTTAAATGTTGTATAGGACATACTATAAGGAGGAATGGATACCAATACTGTTCTTGGAACATGATAAATGGAAAACTCAATCTCTCTATCTCTAGATGTAAACTAGAAATTTAATACCAAAAATCATCTTCCAATTGATCATCCAATACTGGGAAGTCTTCATGACACATTCCTTGGTAATCCTAGAAGAAACTAGATATATGGGCTATTGTACTACCCAACCCATGATACTCAGGTTAAGATCTACCTTGATGGAAATCCCATTCAACATTTATAATAAAAACACCACTTGATGGTGATGTGAAGGTCACCATATGAAGATATAAATTCACATAGGTGCAATAAGAGAGTATCCACTCCATTCTTCTTATGATTTCAAACCAAATTTTCTTGAGGAAAAACAGATTATCTACTATGTGACACACATCAATCTCAAGGGGTACTCCCTTTATTTGTGGGAACATCCCAATATGATTCCCATGGTAGTGTTATATTTTATGACTACATTAGAAAACTATAAAACTAACCCAAGGGCCCCAAACATGCATCGATAAGAAAAAATGAGATCAACATATGTCAAAAATACAGGATAATAGAATATAGTATACTATGATAAAAAAAATATCACCATATATGAGTTGATCCTCTCCTCTTTATTGTAGGTTGTACAAAATATATCTGGGCTAAACCATGGCCTTGTGAAACAACATCACAACCTGGAGAAGGAACGGTCGGTTTCCTTGGAACAACGGGTTCCTAGCTACCTCAAACATGAATACCTCCTCATCATAAATGACCAAAAATACTGCAAATCCCAACCTGACATAGTGTTTTAAATCCCTCTCCATAACCCTATGTAAGAGTCGATCCACATTCAATCACATTTTGCGGATAGTACCTTTTGAAACAATAATCAATACCCATCCTGCTAAATGCTCGAAACTCGCTTGGGTATCAATGTCACTAACTCCCCATATTTACCATATCCCATTCTAATAAAAGAATACATAACTACAGAACTCTAACTCTAGATAGTGTTCCCCTCTTGAAAATCCTCATCTTGTCATTTTTTCACTTGGAACAGACCCACTTGGTTGAAGGACTACTCTTCCCTAGTCTAGAACCCCATATTCCCTCATATTCACTTCTACAATTATAATCATATTCACTATGATTGTAATAATATTAAACTAAAACACATTAACCTATATTCAGAGTGATTTCTTGAGGCATTCCTCAAAGATTCTCCCCTAGATGGATCATCATCTAGATTAATCGGTGTAAAATTATGAATCTTACTAAAGCATTCTAGATGCTCCATAACATTAAAGACTCTCTGTTCTAGATGCATAAAATCACTTTAGCATTTGGAAATTTAGGTAACATGAAAGTTGAAATCATAAATCATGGATTGGAAATCCATATAAACCATATCCTAAATGAAATAATCATGGATTAAAAATTCCAACTAGTTCCCAATATCTCCTAAAATAATATATATTGTGATATTTTCTCTCCTCTTAGGGGTGTCTCCAGATGCTTGAACAATGATAGAATACTCTAGGATAGAGAAAAACATCGTGTGGACAATTATTTCCCAAAAAAAAACGGTTGATGATACCATTGAAACAAACACATCCACATTTCCATGGATGATTCAAACTGTGTTGGTCCTTAAATGGAATCCAGGAAATGTTGGAAATCCACTTAGAAATGGGCTTCAGTTCAAATTTCTGGAACAACAAGGCCTTCCCCAAGAGAAACTATTGTAGGTTCTACTAGTAATTTGGGGCCCAATAACAGTAGAATATTTTTTCCACTACCTTACTTGTGCAGAACAAGAGGTCTTCATGGTGGCATGTCTCAACAATTCCAAACACACTCCACAGAAAGGAATTGATTTGTGACCATTCCATAGATATCAAATAATGTTTTAGGTCAATGATATCTAAAAAAAATCCATACCACTCTTACGTCTCATAAATATACGACTTGGGAAAAAAATAACATTAAAAAGAATGAGTGACAACTATCATAATATGGGATCTTTCCCTAGTCCCGACCTATATTCATGAAATCTATCAGGGTAACTAATAGGATACTGAACAGGGTGTGAGATAAAACTAAATAGAGCACCAATAATGATGTATATAACATGTCTTGTATAAATATAGACAATGAATAATATTTTACTATATCAGAATTTAAAAAAAATCACGTGTTGTGTCAAAAGAAGATGACGTACTTCCTACCCAAACATGGAACCCTGTAAACACTAATTATTTATCAAAAATCACGAGCTAACTTTAATGTATAAAAAATATTTGTGATATTTTCTAGTCAAACAACTCTAATCATATACCTGTAATAATTCTATTTATGAACATGATAAATCATACATAGTTGAATATGCTATATAATTAGGTTTCATATGTAAAAGAGAATGATCCAAGGTATAAATGACTAAGGTATCCACATCATGTATTTGGAGCATCTCATTGGGAAGTTGGTAATGAATTGGTAGGAATTCAAGGAATTCATCCCAGACCTTTTACAATATCTATATCCACATAGTATCAATGTCGTCGAAATCCTATAGAATTAGGTTCCATGGAGTAGAAAAGTTCAATGAATCCAATATCATAATCAATATTCATCCATGGAATATAAATTTTCAATTCATCCAATGGATTCATGTTCTGATGAGTAGAAAGGGCTTATAAATCCACTACAATTATCAGGATTCATAGAGTAGTAATGTACATAGAATATTATGGAATTAGGATCAGAGGAGTATAAATTTACATGTATTCTACCAAAATTATCAAGTAATCATAAAATTTTCATCTCACTTAATAAAAAAATACATTATTTTATCCAACTCATTCCTCATTTCCATTTAAACTCATGTCACCAATTCATTCCACAATTTCCATTACTGAAATCACTTAGAAAATGAGGAATAATACTTTTCCTAATCATTAATTATGTTATCATTCAACTAATCAAGGATACCAATAACACTAGTGAGGTCACACAAACCAAAAAGAAGGTATATGATTGGGTAGATACAATGACACTTCCCATGGCTGGCCTACCATAGGGTTAAGAACATGCAACCATCATATGTAGTTATGTGGGAAGCTGAAACTGGTTCCAATTAATTATATAAATAAATATAAATAATTTATGGGAAAACCATGTGGTATTTTTTGAATAAATACGTAAAAATGTATATAAAACACCAAACCCTAATTGAAATTTATAAACCGCCAACCCTATACCTGTGGTAGAATGCACATCCAGTGTCAGATCCCAACTCATTCCATAATGAATGAAAATAGATATATTAATGAAATCACATGAGATAAGGAATATTATCACGAAATATAATGAATATGTAAATATGATTTAAAAATTAAAAATACTCAATGTGAATGAAGAATGAACTACTGTAGATCTAATGAGATGCAAAGGGATTGAATCAGGTGTTAGATGGAGAATTATTAAATAAAACTAGGATTTGGATTATAAATAGATCCAATATGATGGTGGATATCTTGTAGAATAAAGAAATGTATCGAATATTTTTATTATAATTTTAAGTTCAAAATTTTTATTTTCACCATATTAACTAGGTCACATGTTTTGGTAGCATAGTTGACCAAACTCTGAACCAACTATGAATTCATCAGATCCTTAAAAGAGAACCCACATTATTCATTCATACAGATAGGAAAATAATGAAAATAACATGAAATATTCATTTTTTCCATATTATCCCTCACATGTTTATGACACATAGTTAGACAAAATGTGCACCGACCAAACATTTGACCACTGCAAAAACATTATATGGGCTCCCACACTAGTATTTGCGCTTGGAAGCACTACTAGGGGTAGACACACACCCTATGTGGATCTTTGTCCAACCCCACATGGTCACTCATAACCAAGAGGCCCATGTATCATGGGTTTTTAAAACCATAAGGCCATATTTTTTGTATAAATATTGGGACTTTGAACATTCATTGGTCCCCAAACACCCCCTAAATCACCCAAAATATCATTAAGCATTCAAATATGGTCAAAACCCTTGGAATTAAACTAAAATTAAAATTATCTACACCTTAGAATAAAATATGATATAATAACTTGATTATTATTAACCTAATTATTAAAAATATTTAAACCAAAATAAATAAAAATATATAGATCAAATCTATAGAAATAAGTACTCATTTTTTGTAATTAAATTTTATTCTTTGAAAAAAAATTCTTCATAAGGGGCTTGAATTGATATTTTTGAGAAAATAAATGTAATTAGTTTCTTAAATTTTAGAAGATAATTAATTATAAAGGGATGTCATATTTGAAATCAACATATGAAAATTAAATTTCTACGAATTTTGGGAATTTTTATTGAAAATTTTGATTTCTCAAAGCAATGTGAAAATAGAGATATTTGTTAAAAATTTATTTTATTTCCATTAAGAAAATATCATCATGCATTGAATATTTTATAAAATTTACATATTTATTTTTAATTATATAATATATTTCATTTAATTTAATTCATAATTATATTTAATATCTATAAAATTGTATTTCTGATCATAGAACACAATTTATTAAAATCTATTTTTCCTCATGTTTTATGAATTTATATTAAATTTAATTTATTCAAATTATTAATGTTTAATCCTAAATATTTCTTTGAAAATTGTGAATCAGTATGTTAATATTTGGTTAATAAGTAACTTTTTTGAACACTATACATAGTAACTTTAAAATATTTTGTTACTAAGGTAAAAGAAAAAAATCTGGTAATAATGGTTAAAAATAAATGATATGGTATAAATAAGGAACATAACACTTGCCTTGATTTTATTATATTATCATATCTCATCCTTAATCATCCAAAATAATAAAATCATTCCATTTTGTAAATTTTCAAGATTTTTTTAGTTTATATTATTTTATGTAATAAATATGAAAAAATATAATTCTCTTTAATATAATATATTTAATATTTTTAAATTCGAAAATATAGAAGTTAATTTTTATTATAAATAGTCATTCGGAAAATAACATATTTTTCGTCATGGTAAAATTGTTTTAATTTTTAGTGTATATATAAATTCATTAATTTATTATGAAACAATGAGAATATGTTTTTGCATGTAGTAAAAAGTCGATAAAATATTTTTTAAAATATTAAAAATAATATTGTGTGATTTATTTTTAGTGGGAAAAGATGTATTTGATAAATATTACATATTAGATAGTTTAACATACAATTTATTTGAATTTAATTTTTTTTTACTTTTAAAACTGAAATTAATTCATTCGTCGCAAAAATGTTATTAATGCTATTTTATATCATATAATACTACATTAAATGACTTATAAATATTAAAGAACATATATTGTTCCATATAAATGTTATAACTATTTTTTAATCAAACAAGTCTCTTCTTTTGGGGGTTTAATTTTAATATAAACTATATTGACAACTTAATCTTAAAAAAATTATATCATTTTAATTTCCAAAAGGGTTAAGTGAGGGTTAAATCAAAATGATAATTGTAAAAATATGCACTAAAATGTAAAAAAATTATTTTATGTGATTATTTATACCAATACTCATATAATATCCCTATATTAAATATATTAATCCATTTGAACCTCAAAATTAATTTATATTAATTTAATAATTTATTTATTTCTAAGAGTACCCCTCCCCTCTCTTACAAAGGTTAAACATTCTTATCAGTTAGCTACAATTAAAATAACTTTTTCCTAAAATCCCTCAATATATAACATATTTTCAAACATCAACATGCATTATACTCCTTGTTTGGATCGTAAAACTAGTCGGGGAAAAAATTTTGTGTAAACCATTAAATGTTTTCTGAATAAGAGGTATTGTTCTTAACCAAAAATTTTTGTTCTATTTATTCATCCACCTCCTTAAAATTTTATAATACCCTGAAGTAATAATTATACTATTATATTCTAGATAATGATAATTAATTATTTTAATCAAAAAACTTATACCCATCTCCTCTTTATTATTTTTGGAAATGAACCATTGTTTGTTTGTACGACGAACAGCTTCCTCAATAACCGATATAATTATTTTTCCAACCCCATATCTCATGTATGTACATAATATAGGAATTAATGTATATATATATATATATATTTTATTCATGACATATTTATCAATCTAAATATATAATATATCGTAAAATTTCTTACCATACATTCCAATGGAGAATAACAATGTAATTCATTCATACGTGTGGACTAACACAACAATGAGGAAATGTGACTCATTTTTCATCACCACATCAAATAAATAATATATATTAGTTTATTCAATGATATAATTTGATATTTATGATATATTTATAATTATTTAATGTCAAAATAAAACATAACTTTTATCAATAATGATCGTTGAAAAATGGAAATTTTACTCATGGATATGAAAAACCTACTGTCTCCATTATTGTTACAAAGTAATTTTTGAATAAACATAATTGATGATTCATTTTAAAAATTAAAATTTTTGTAAAAAATTTATAATTATATTATTATTAATATTATTAAATAATTACACATTCGACCATGGTTAGTATGCCAATATCATTTGGAAATTATGAACATAATGATTTCCAAGCACTCGATGTGGATTTTTATAATTAGGTTATTAAATATGTTATTATAATAAATTAAATAATTAGTTTGTAATAACATAATTAAAAAATATTACATTATTAAACCATTGAATAATTGATGTAATTTTATCACACATGATTTAAGGGAATTACATTGAAATTATGGGCACAAGGTAAAGGATTTTGACTCAATTTCCCTTCCTTATCGTATATTTCATTAGTAGTCACCAAATTTATTTTATATGGTACATATAATAAATGTTTTTACAAATATATCAGGAATCATAAATATTTTATGATATTTTATGATTCAATTTGAATTACAATTTCATGTATATTTTAAATGAACGTTTTCATGTGTTAATGAGTTTATGAACTCAGTATCATTTCATTGGATTATAACTGATCTTCATTAAATTTTTTTGATATTATTATGTATGGATTTACATGTATATAATTTTATTATTGTTATTATTTAAAAATATAATTTAGATTTTACACATTACCTCTTAATTTACTATTTCTAAATATATTTATATGATCTTTCGAAGAGTAATATGTCTCAAATTTTCTTTCATTAAGATATATTATTATGATATTAGCTATATCTTATTATATGAGGGGTATACAATTACCCTTTTACATGATGTATCAAGACAATTCTTTATTTTAATTATATTTAATTTTTTTATGTAAATAATTCATGATTCTTATGATTGAAATGTTACCATATTGTAAAATTCTTTCTTTTTCAAAATCTGATATTTTTGTGATTGATTATGTTCAAGGCTCCTTGGGGGAAAATAATACGATATTTTCTCAGTGATAAATATAATTCTTTATCCAGTAGTTTTGATTGAGATTTATTTTTTTAATTTCTATTTCATCGATTATTTATTATTTAATCATCAATAAAGTATTTAGTATGTGATACATATATTGTAACCACATTTAGATCATCGATATTTTTATTCCATATCAATTTTTTGTAAAATATTTTTAAAAAAATTCTTCTATAAACAAAAAGTATTTCATAAATTTATTTTACATTTAATTTGACATTATTTTATTTTATTTTCAAAAGGAAATTTTTTAAAAAATTCCAAATGGGTCATTTAGACCCCCTTTACAATATATTTGAACAGAATATTTATTTTTATCATTTACATCATTAACAGACATATCTATAGTCATAACCATTCTTTTTATTGAAGGAACCACTATTAATTTACTTTTTTATTTTGAATGAAATATTTTTATGAGATATTATGAATATTCATTTTCAAAAAGTGATTTTAAAATTGAAAAGGGTATCTTCATCAAGAATGTTTCTCAAGATCACATAATGGTATTTCCATTCATCAACACAAAAAACTATTGATGTTACATATACACCATAGGGGATATTTTTTAATAATAAAATCATCAATTTTTCTATTGATGTATTGTTATTGTTAAAATATATTTTCATGTATCCCATTTCTTCTTCACATATAAATTATTAGTTGAATGAATATAATTTCATTTAATGAGTTTTAATAAAAATTAAATTCTCAATATACATTATTCATTTTACGGCTCCTAGAAAATATTTTGGATGTGTGCGTGTTCAATTATGTTATAATAAATTGTGGTTAGGTTATTAACTAATGATGGGTGGTTCCATTGGAAAAAAATTATGTGTGGTTTCCTGATATTTCTCCAATGCAATGGTTAGGATATACATTTGGATATTAACTATAATGGTTATTCGAAGTATAAATGTAACTATAATTTCTAGTGTAACTATGATTTTCCCACAAATTCTAAGAATAATGTGTACTCAATGTATAAAAATAATATCTATTATATACATAATTGTGATATTAATAATATTCCTCATATTACATACATGTTTTATCTATTATTATTATGCGGTTTTATGTAAATCATAGGATTTTAAAAGGTATTTAATGTTTTTATTTTTAATGCAATGCATTCACTACATATAGTGCATGAAAATATATATGTTTTTAAAGATTTAAAAAATATGTATTGATATCACTTGGTTCATTATTATTTATTTCAATTAATCTGTCCTATGTTAAACACTCATGTCACAGTTAATGATTGAATATTTGTTTATTGATGGGCTTGAATTCCTTTATTTTATGCTCATGGACTATGATTATGCCTTCATTAATTTTTTATCATGTTGATAATTTTATATCACCATTATATTTGTTCATTTTCCCTTCATTATGAATAATTATGATAAATTATATGAGTCTAAAAAGGTTTTAAATGTGAAAACATTTATGAGAGGTGTTAATGATTTTATATGGAATATTTAATGATATTTATAGTCAGAATAATATTTTATTCATTTAATTAGGGTTACTTATGTAATATTTATTCTGTGTTCTCTATAAATATAAACATATAATTTTCTTGGGTATGTGGGTGGCCTAATATTTCCTTTTTATGTTCTCTAGTATAGATGGAAACATTAGGTGATATTTTTCAGTATCAAGTTATGAAACTTGATCTAAAAACATCTATCTTTTATTTTATGAGAGAATTCAGAATCATATTATTATTAGAATTTAATATTATCAAATTGAAGTCTTTTAGTCATTAAAAAAATTATATTAATTTATTATTTTATGAGATTACAGGAGTTCCCCTACCATCTCTTATAAATGGGCACCACTTCTTATAATTCCCTAACACTTAAGAATACTTTTGGTTTGGACATGTTGTGATAAAATTCTTTCTTATAACTTTTCATTTAAAAATAAGGTTCTTGATTTTGGAAGAATAAAACCCATAAGGGAATTAAGGATTTAATAAAAGGAAATATTCTAAAGAATATATTTTTTTTACTGAATTTTTTTTCTTCTTCCACCTCCTTCAAAAAAATCAGCATGGTGAAGTAATAACAAAATATCCTCCAAATATATAGTTGATATTATATTATTGGGGTGACTCAAAACCATATAAAATGTTTTATAAAATGGGATAAAAAATAATCATTCATATGAATGGGAAACCCCATTTTTAGAAACATCTACTTAGTATACATTTTTCCCATAAAAGAAAAAATCTATGATATGGAAATTTTTATTTTCATAATAAGTCATCAAAAAATTATCTTGACCTAATCAATTTCGATCTTTATAATTTGACACTATTAATGAAAATTATCTAATGTGAAACACGAACAAAAAATTAACATTATTGGGTTTTAAAAATGGGGTTTAAATCATTTATTATACAACAAAATGTCTTCAAAAATTGATACATTCTTAGCCAATAGTTCTGATAAAATAAATTAATATTCTCTAAATAATTTTTTATTTGTTTTTTAAATTCATTATAAAATATTATTTCCATAGAATTAGAAGATATATATAATTTTGAAAATACATTTAATTGTAAAACATAAAGTCCTTTAAAATTTTATCAATATTTTATATCAAAATTAATAAAATATTATATTGGAAATAAGATATTTATATAGAAGATTATGATACATGGAAAAAAATTATGAAATTAATGTATCCAGTAGATGTATCAATATTTTGGATATTTCCACATTTAGGTTGTGGGTTCAATTGTTATTCCTCCTCGTCCAATTTAACAGCCATGTCCAAAAATTTTAAATAAATGTTTTTTCAAATACCACCATTCTTAATATAATTCCTTTAAAGCATCATTTAAAAATATCCTATTAAATTTATTTTTGAAAAATAATATAAATAATCATTATAAAATTTTTATTTAATTAAAATTCATACATTTCAATGAAATACATACATTTAGAGGAAACTGTTCTTTAAAATTTAAACATAAAAATGATTTTAAAAATACTTCAATGGAATGTAAATGAATTCAGTAGCGTATAGACAATCATATAATCATGAATAAGAATTAAAAAATTTTAAATAACACTCTCTACATAAAATGATAATCGTAACTCCCAACTGAAACTTATAAATAATGTTATAGAAATAAAAGAACATTGTAAATATAAAATGATAAACATTTCCATTTTAAATTCATCATTTAATTTAAAACAAAATTAATTTTTAATGAACTTATTTCATTTGAAAATTTTATATTTTTATTGACAAATCATGTTATGATCTTAATTCAAATATCTATTGAATATGGTAAGAACATAATTTTAACCAAAAATTCTTAATAAAAAAACATTTAAAATAATTTTCTCTTCATAGTTGTTTTTAAAGCTATATATAAGATTTATAACAACTGATTCACTTAATGACCTATTTTTTAATAAATAAATATGTTATAGGAATTTTGAAAAAAAAATATCTTTACATGGTATTGTTTTTCTGAAAAAAGTAATTTGATAAAAACATTTACCATATATAAATAGGACTTATAGAAATTTAGTTCTATTATTTATGTTTTTATAAAAAATAAAATAAAATTCTTTAGAAAAAATAACATTTCCTTACCTTAAATTTAAAGAAAATATCTTATTCTTCGTAGAAGGATCAAATTTTTGAACAATATATTTCACACGTGCTAAATTTCAATGTATACTAACCAGGATTGGATTTCCTGATAAGTGACTCCCAATGGAAGCTCATCATCTACCAAACCCCTAAATATTAATTTTTTATAAAATAATAGGTGAAATTTATAGTATACTAATTTTATATCTATGCTTATATATTTATAAATATTATATTAATATCTTGCATGATAAGAAAAAGAATGATGTTTCGTATACAAAACCTTGAAAATTACATCTCGGATCAAGGGAGATCATTATTTTTAATGACCAAAACATGAAGATAAAATTCATGATTTTCTGAGAATGTTGAATGATATGCTGAAAATAAATATTTATTATTGATAGATTATATATGTATATATATCAAAATTTCATTATGTGTGACCATAGAGAAAAATGAAAAAAATTATAGATTCCCAATGAACTGGTTTGAACTATACCTATAAATATGATTATAAATTTTTTATATATATTTATATATATCATTAGAAAATTATTCATCTATCTTCAACAACAATCATCCATGAACAAGATA
Organism: Viscum album; assembly: GCA_963277665.1. Lineage (NCBI taxonomy): Eukaryota > Viridiplantae > Streptophyta > Magnoliopsida > Santalales > Viscaceae > Viscum > Viscum album. The sequence goes on along the minus strand of OY728152.1, from coordinate 856,187,825 downwards.
ATAATAATGAAATTTCTGAACATATAATTTTTTATGTAAAACATATCAAGTCAAATTAGAAAAATACCAGAATTATATGTTACAATATTGTTGTGTATAATGTTCTACTATTTGTTAAATAATCATTGACCATAGAGTATAATTTCATTTTTTATTTTTCACTAAGGTTTTACGGATTCTTAATCATAGGAGGTTAATAGTGAAGGTGGATTCTATATCACGTTTGGCCGTCTAGGGGTTATTCATACATTGTAATAGTTAAATCGTTATTTTGGAGACGATGTAGAAAGTGAAATGTTAGGATTAGCTATGTCAGGAATGAGGTTGAAGACGATATTTTGGAAAGATGAATCATCCATGAAAATTAATATTCTATAGACAATGATATAAGTTGATTTTTTAAATGGTAAAATTGTACCTACATGCATTCATTCTTCATAAAATATCCTCTCTTCTAAGAATGCCTTACAGGCCGTTTTCACACCCATCGACCTATCCGTGCACATGAACTCACACCTCCCTTACTGCTAAGAAGCTAGAAAGGGTGAGGAAATCTAACATATATGACCATATAGGTCCCTAATGTGTTGTTTAGTGGTTCCTTGTTTTCAAAATTATATTAGGTTATGTGTGTTTTAAAATATTCTTAATTAAAAGGAAAAAATTATAAATAGACATTCTATATTTATATAATAATTTATTTTTGTAAATTCTATTGTATATTTATTTAACAATTAATAACATATAATTAAAACTGTATTTAACATTTTGACATATTACTTTATTTCGTTTATATTTACATAGATTAAAATACAAGTGTTATAATATTTTTATCCATTACTTTACATATCAAAATTTTAAAAAAAATAAAAAAAATATATACTTGTAATATGATTATCATTAATTAATTCATTGCAAAGATAGTAATTAAATTTATTGGATCAAAATATTAATTTATCAAAATTTTATAAAATTTATTATTTTAATGAAATATAATTAATATATTTCTTTTTTTCATAATGAATAAATTTATTTCATATTCTTTTAATTATGAAACAAATGACTTAAATAATTATTATTAAAAATAAAAATACGTTATAATTTGAGGGATGTTACATCTGAAATTATTCCATTTATATTTCCAAGTTAAATGGTATGATTGTGGATGATTCATGAAGTATTGTAATTTGATAATATTTTTTAATGATTTCTCATGTTCATATTATGAAGCAAAATATGATAGTGTTTATAAATTATATCTATATTTTATGATATTTCAACATTTTTTACTTCCACATTTGGCTTACAAATATATCCCTATTATGTACAAAAGTGTAAAGAAACTAGTTTATTAGTTTTTCCAATTATATAAAGTGAATGGGTTTGAGTCAATAAACAAATTCATATATTTCCTTATAAACCCTAAAAGATTGACAATGGTATTGTAATTCTCAATGTAACATTGAGGAATTAAAAATAATGTGATTTATGGATCCACTATGTTGGATGAATTATATCTTTCACTAAACTCTATAATAGATAGATGAAATAAATAACATTCATTCAAACGTATATTATTAAAAATCAATATCAATTCTTTAGACTACCAAAGAAATTAAGGAATGTATATCTAAAACTTAGGTTGATATCAAATGAATAGAAATTGTATAATGGAAAAAGTATTAATTTTCTAACTAGGACCAAATACCAATCAAATACTAGATTTTTGATCCATTACATTCTTCTCTATTATAATTTTGTTGAAACATTTTTAATGTATTACAAACCCTTTTTGGAAAATCATAGTTTCTTAAAAACACCTCTATTTAGAAATTTGTTATTAAATTTATTCTCCATATTTATCTACATTTAATTAGAATATATTTATAACATTTCATCCCCAACATGTGTTTCAAAAAAACACTATTTATGATAAAATATTTTTTTAAGAATAACATACATAATAATCGATAACCTAATTTAGTTTCGTTACCCCATTTCATTCATTATCATAGATTCTTGGCTTTTGTATTGGTTATAACAAATCCTATACATGGATTACCACCATGTATCATTTTAATATAAATTATTCACATTCCATGTTTGATTTTGATTATTTTCTAATTTGGTATTATGTTACCTTGAACCATCCCTCAAATTAATATTATATATTTATGGTTTTTAGAAGAAACAAGAAATATATAATATTTCATCACTGATTTTTCATGTATCATGATTCATATACACATGGGTGAGTTTTATAACATGGTGTAAATAAACTATTTATGTTTTTTTAAGGTTTTATAGAATGATAAATATTCAAATTATAAGAAATTTGTGGTCTAATATGTAGGCATGTCTTCTCTAACACTTATTTATTGAGAATTTTAATTTCTAGAGTATAATTTTAATCAAGACTCGTTTATTATTTTTTTTTAAATTGAGTATCATAGTTGTTTTATCTGAGTGTTTTTCTCCTGTATAAATCAATAATTTCAAATTATAATTTTACTATGGTCATTCATATTTTTATATATATATTTTATATAAATAGTTTTTCTTATATATCTTGATTCGGAGTATAGTCATGTGATATTCTTTCAAAAAATTGATTTTGTATACATATTCCAATATTCAATAGGATCAGATGAGACTAAAATTTGTAAAAACCATCCCTATCACATGGATGGGTTAAATACCTGACCCTCGGTGTGTTCCTAGTAAGAATGTGCTACAATAGTTTCATGCCCCAATCCTAGATGGGATGATCTATATGATTTTCCAATCTCTGAGCTGAAATTTATATCACTCGGTTGTGGAATGTAAAAATAATAATTTTAGTTATAGAACCTATCATTATAGTGTGTTATATTGTTGAATAATATTATTTATCATTATTATACTTTTGGGTATATCTTATGAATTTATAATTATTCATTATCAAAATTACTGTAATTTATATTTATATAAATGTGTGGATTGATTTAAATCCCAAACATTGGGTAGTTTCAAATGTATTAGAACCATTTTTTTATTTCTTAGTAATTTATTCACACATCATGAATTCCCAACCATGTCAGTATGTAGTTTCATTATCTTCATTAGAGGTACCAACAAGTATTTATTTATTTTTTTCTTGACACAGTATTCTATAAAAATAATAAGTTTATTTTGGTTTTTTTAATTGGTGTATGGCGTTAGTTTGGTTTGAGTTCCACCAAGTCTTGGAGGTATAATGTCTGGACCTTATTATAACTTATCAACATCTGTATGTTTCCCTTTTAAGGGTTTTGGTCCTATTTTTGTTATTTATATGTGGTTTTATAGATTTCATAAATTTTATAAATTCATAATATACATAGTTGTGGATAGTGATAATTTTTAGTGGTTTCAAATTAATGTATATGTTATGTTGGATTTTTTATTGTTTATACAATTATTTTTTCATTAAATTAATGTTCATAAATAATATTATAGCACTACTTCGATACTTCCAGCACTTTTTTCTAACCCCTGGGCTTAAGGGAGTGCTCAAATTATCTTATGGTGGATAGAGTTGGGAATTATTTGGGTTATTTAGGTAATATTTGATAAATGAATCTACTAGTGTTCCCTTACCAAATATCCAAGCTATGTGAATGTTGTTTTTCATGTCACAAGTTACTTGTTCATGGTGATATTTTATATCATATATTTATGTTAAAAATTATACTATGATATGTTTTACTAGATATTAATTATCAAATTCATGAATTCTCTATATAATTCAATTTTTTATATATAATATGTTAGGATAATGGAGATAAACATTTATTTGAGTTAAATATTTATTGTAATTTGATATATGAAAATTTCACCCATGTGGTTATATTCCTACGTGGATCTACATTCCAATGACAACCATATTGGAGTAGGGATAGATATGCAACAATTGACCAATATTTTTCACAGATGGTGTTATTTTTGGGGTGATTCATCTTATTATCAATGAAATTTTTATATATAAAACTATTCAAAAATATCAACCATTCAATAAATATTTTTTCATGAATTTATTATATATGTATTTAATGGAATAGAGAAATATTAAAAATATAATTTTTATAATTTGTTCCCTTTTATAATTCACTAGACTCAACTACAATAATATATCTACAATGAATGTATATTTTAGCATTATAATTGAAACCCCGTGTTATTTTTCCGCCAATCTTGAGCTACCTCAGAATGATTCCATTATTAAACAAATATTTATAATAGAATTTCGTACCACTGTAAAGAATTTGGTGTAATGAAATATAACTCAATAATAATAAATTTTGTAAATAATTAATGTGTTTGATGAAGAAATAATAAATTTTCATAAACACTACTAGATAAAATTATACAATTTAATGATGTATTAAATTGAAAATTAAATATTTAAATTAATTTTGTGTTAGATCATATATATTTATATATAATTAATTCATAAATTATTTGAATTTTGTTTAATGAAATATGCATTGTTGGAAGGGATTTTTAAAATCATCCAATGTGATCAAACACATGTTTAATATATTAAAAACATGTAAATTGATTATTTATTAACGAAAAAATAGGTGATATTGAAAATTTATATAGCCACGATTTTATCCCCTTGATGGAATAGTATCAAAACTATTAAATTTTCAAAAAATTACTACTCATTAAAGATAAAAAATTATAAAATCATAGAGGTTAAATATTGTGTATTTAGAATCACTTATCATAATCTATATGATGGATTACAACATGTCATTAATTTTTCATTATTAAAAAGTATTTAACATCATGAGAATCTCAATATACCCCAATAGAGAGGAAGGTATTATAAATTTTATTAATTTTTTGAAATATGAGATCCACTACTCTCCCATGTAAGTGGAAAATCTACCTCCAACATAAATATTGAATATTAAATCACCTATATAATCATAGTATCTTAAATATGAAATTTCTTATACATTTGGTAATACAGTGCAAAACATAAATGTTATTTGACTAATGAAAAATATTTCTTCTGTCATTTAATCCCATAAAAATCCATCAGATATACTGTAAAACAAATATTTATAAAGGTATTTGTAATGAAAAATTAATTGGGTATTTTTCCTTTTAAAAGTTAACATTATCTAAAAAATTAACTATATATGAACCTCACAAAATATAAATCCAAGGGTAAACACCATTTTCTATGAATAGTGTGTTAATAAAAATATTATTTAATGATCACCAACTAGGTTAAAATATAAAATTAATTATTTTTATAAAAAATATTTAAATTACCATAATAATATCATATAAACTAATGAAAAATAAAATAGAATATGCATATAGTATAATAATTATAATAAGTGGACTACATCTGTCATCACATAACAAAATGAAATATTGAAAATTGCAATATCTTTTCAAGGATTGGGAAATTAATAAAATGTAAAATTTTAGAATAATATAAATTTTTATTGGGGTTAGCATTTATAATAAAATATATTATTCTTATGATATTTATTCATGTGAATAGTAATTTATGAATAGCATGTTAAATAGATGTTTTTGGTGTGTTATGTAATAAATGTTATTCTAAATATGAAATATGACTTACCAACATGAAAAAAAATCTATAACATGTTAATTGAAATTTAATTTTTTTAAAATATTATTCATAATTACAGTGTTTTATTTTTTGTACTTTACTAAATTATTACACATTTAAATATTTATTTTATCAAATTAAAAATGCTATACATATTACATAAATTAAATATTCACCAACCAAATACATAAATAATTTTATGGAATTCAACATCTAGTTTTAAAAAAAATTAATTATATATTAAATATCTAAAATTTATCAGAAATAAATTATTAATAAAAAATGAATTTTATAAAAAGAATATTATATTGAAAAAATAATTATTTTTGAATAAAACATAATTTATTTGTTAGATACATTAATAGACATACAATTTTCTTACGTTAAATATAGGAAATAATTATTGTGATTTATTTTACATTTTTCACATAGTTATTTTTTATTGCTTGAAATCTCCCTCGGATAATTGTGTTCATATAAAACATGATAGAGTTGATCATGGGTTTGGTCTAAGGAAATACACAGGTATTTTTCAACCATCCTAATAATAAATATGTTAAGTAAAATATATTAATTTGAAATAACATTATTAAATATATGGAACAAATTCAGTCAAAAAAATAGACTCAACCATAAATAAAAAATGCACTCGTACATCAATGATCAAATATACTCAATTATTAGTCTTATATACATCCACCTTCAAAAACCCAGAACCATCTGTTATCCATAATCTCATTAATCCTATATATATATATATATACATACATAATCCACATTCAACCTAATAATAAACATCTATCCCACAACCTCCACTATATCCAACTAATTTATTGACAACTATCATTATACATGAAAGTGACAATGCCATGTCATCAGTTCGAATAAAAATTATATTGAAATAAAAAATGAACATAAAAATTAATAATTACTATATAATAACATAAAATATTTAACAATACCAAAAAAATAGGATTCATAATGACTACATTAATTAGAGTTACATAGATTAGAATAGTCATCCTCGTACATACTGTCCATATTTTAGACAAACAATACAAAACAAAATGATTATGTAACAATTCCAAAATAGAATAAACATATATTATATTCATAATTTTTTACACAAAAGTTTTTATTTTGATAAACATAAGGAACATATTTTATCATAAATTAAGTACTATATCATACAAAATAATTTGGTAACATAAAAATACCTATTACAGATAAGATTTAACACATAAAACTCCAAGAGGATAAGAATATAATAATATAAACATTTTTTAAAAAAATAGTTTGTGTGTTTTAAATTACTCAACAAATAAATTATATGGAATCAGTTCCTTTTTGTTAAAAAAAATATCTGAACATTGACCTCACATTTTACATCATTTCAAGGGCTTTTTCTATGATTTTGATCGTTACATGCACATTATAGTGTTTCAAACCCTAAAAATGTGTTCATTTTGAGCATACCATCCATTATATGGATGTAAAATCTATTCATAAACATCAACAATAACTCAATAACAACTTTAGAATTATTTCACATAAATCCAGGGTTTGTTTTTGTGTTTTTATTATTACACAAATGTTTTCAATTTTTAAAACTCTAAAAATATATATATATTCACATCCTATGAAAACTGAACCTCTTATTGATGAGTTTTTAGTCACTACCTTTCTAAAAAATATCTATAATAATTTTCCTATTAGTTTTAGGAATTCTATGTCATTTTCTCGGTTTTGACATATACAGACACATTTTTTATAGCTTTTATATCTTATAAAAACATATTGAGTCACCTTGAGTAAACCATAGGTTATATAGATGTTTTGTCTACTCGTATACATCAAAAATAGTTTAGTTACTGGATTCCTACATTTTCACATAATTATGAGGGTATTATAAAGTATTTGAATGTTATATGCTCATTTTTGTGTCTTAAAACCATAATTTCTTTTCAATTTTGGGACAGTTTCAACACATATTGACATGATGATGGTTAATATATTACAAAAATGAATTCATGTTCTATTTATAATTATTTAAAAAATCATATATAACATTATCTTTGTTTTGGCCCATAAATTCAGGTTTTAAATTACATTAATAAATTTTTAAACTTTTTATTGAGTCACTCTGATAACACTGCCCACCATAAGGAAATATTTTCTACATGTACACACCAAAAATAACTCAATAACAGTTTCCTAAATATTTCATGTCGATATGAGACATTTTTATATATCATTGACCTTTATGTGCACATTTTTGTCTTTTAAAATACTAAAAATGTCTTTATTATCATCCTAGAAAAATTAAAACATAGATTTTTTTGGAAATTTTGTTCCTATATTAAAAAAAGTCTTCACTCGTTTTTGTATTATTTTAATTCACTCTATGTATTTATACAAGTTTTTTTACTTCAGAAGACATGTTTTTTGGGACATTGATATCTTTTAAAACCACATATTAAGTCATTCTGGAGACATAACATGTGATATGGACATGTTGCCTACTTGTACACAACAAAAATAATAAAAAGATATTTTCATTAAATTATAAATTAAGGAAAATATATTTTATATGAAATGGATCATTAAACAAACATTTTAGTATTTTTTATAAAGGTATTTATTTCTATGTAGGGAAAACCACAAATCAGAATGACATTGTGTCAATTCTGAAATCTCAGAAATCAATCAATAGTCATTGTCAAATGATATCAAGGAATCCTACGGTATTTTTCATGGATTTAAACACATAAGGTACATTTGAATGATTTTGATATCTTTTAAAACATATTATTATTTAATTTCAATCACACATCTCAATATATGGATGTTTATTCACACACACATAAAAAAATAAATCAGTGATTGATGTTTAATTAATTTTAAAAACCCTGAGGATGTTTGTTATGGTTTTGATTTCTGCACATTTTAGTGTTTCAAAACAATCGAGATGAATTTTTTATCATATTAGGAAAACCAAATAAATTTATTGGAATGGATCAAGCTTCTAAACCATAAAAATGAAGATACATTCATTGTCTTATGATTTCACAGCACTCTGACATTGATTTATCGATTTTGACCCCTTGAACGACATATTTGATGACATTGATCAGTTTTAAACCTTCTTATTGAGTCATTCTCGGACCACCACCCAATGTATATTCATTTAATATAATTTTTCTTATGAAAAATAAATAATCTATAGTTTACCTAAGATTTCACATCAATATGAGGTTGTTTAATATAGTTTTCAACATGTCATGAATATTTTTCTATTTTTAAACACTAAAAATGATCTTTTTTCATCCTAAGAAAACCACAAATTGGATTGATGAGATGTTAATTTATAAATTTAAAAAACTCTATGATTTCATTTAATAATGATTTCAAGGGTCACGTAGAACTTTTTGTCAATTTTTACTTCCCAATTCTCATTTTTGAAGATTTTAATATCATTCAAAATTTCTTATTTAGTAATTCTAAGCACACGAGATATCATATGTAAATTTTTTTTTCTCAAACTCATCGTGAATAATACATTAATATTTTCTTTATATTTTTCCTTAATCTGAAGTAGTTTTTTATTATTTTGACCCTTACACACAAAATTTTGTGTTTTAAAACAACTAAAAATATGTTTATCCACATCCCAAATAAACTAAAAAAGTTTGATGTGGTGTTTCCATACTCAAATAATAAAAACCTATGGTCAATTTCCTATTATTTCAACGAAATCCAATGTGAGTTTTGTACCTTTTAATGCATGATTTTAGGACTTTGATATCATTTAAAACTACATACTAATTAATTTTGATTAGACCACATGTCAGATAGAAGTTTTTTCTACTCGAAAAAATAAAAAAAATTCATAAAAAAATTTCCTAATATTTTAAATCATTATGAGGGCGTTTTATATGTTTTTATCATTTAAAATTTCTTTTTTTACTATTAAAAAACATCAAATATATTTTCATTTTCATCTTGTCAAACTGGATCATGGATTGATGTGATGTTAATTCCTAGATTTCATAAATCATTATATAGTTATTTTTATATGTCTTCAGGTCCCGTTGATATTGAATTCATCATTACCAACCAGAATCATTCTTTATGGACAGTGATACTTTTTAAACTACTTATTGGGTCATTTTAAGTACACTGCACAACTGTTGGTTGTACTATCCACTCATATATGTCAAAAAAATTAAAAATAGTTGTCTAAAGATTTCAAATCAATATAATCCCATTTAATTGAAATATAGAACACATATCACCTTAACCCAACTCCCCCTCAAATAATAAACCACATTGGTATTTAGTTTTTTCATAACCATAAATAATTTAAAAATTATGACATTTCATGGATTGAGATCAGAATTTCACTCTACATGATGAGATATAAGAATATAAATTTGATCAAGGTTTGTTCCCTTTGTCCTATAAAATATAAAAGTTATTGGATTTAAAAAATTTGAGCATAATAGATCTTGATTTTTCCTATATGATTTATTTTATTTCACATTGTCTTTCTTCTATGGAATTTTCCTTTTCCTTTATTAATCCATGAAACTACTTGAACCTCCAATAGGTGTAGTGGTAAATAATAATGATTCCCTACCAAAGATAGTTGATGTAGTAAGTCTATAACCTATCCCTAGTATAAAATATTTCTCAAATTTCTTCATTATGGTAAACATGTGATGATTTTGAGGGGTTCACATTCTATGGTTCTCAAATGTTTACCTATTAATACAACTATATAAATAATTATTTTTTAAATTATTTGAACATAATTATACAATATAAAAAATTTATTCTTCATTTAAAATAAATTTTCATTTTTTACTATAAAATATAATATTGAAAAATACATTATATAAAAATTAATGATCAAACCCAGTAAAATGAGGATAACTACATGGATCAAATGTCACCAATTAAAACTACCAAATACAATAGGGATAATTGGTGATGTTTGATCCTTGTAGAGAGCCCTTTTAATTATGACTGAGGAATCGTTATTTTTTTAATCTATTTTTTATTTCTAATTTTAATATTGATGAACTAACATTAAATTGTAGTTAAAATTACTTATTCCAACTTATATGAATGGTTTATTCAAGAAACTAACATCATGATTGAAATGAGCTATTATCCACATTTAATTTAGACCAACAGGGTGACATGATCTATTCTCCATAAAAAAATATACAATATTAAAATAAATTTTTACATGTAATAAAATAAAATAAATTATAATGGATATAATAAAACCTATTTCTTTCTATAATATATCACTGAAGGGGATATGATGAATGAATTTATTTTCATGGTTCATTGTATATTTTTTATTAAAATTATGAAGAACTATTGAAACATTATGAAAAATTATAATTTTATTGTGTTTATGATATTATAATAATGTAAATTATGAAATTACACCATGATATTTATCTTTATTAATAGCTAAAAAACCCTCTACAGATCATGAGACAGAGCTTATAAAGAATTCTCATACATAATTTCTATGTTTATAAATATCTCATTAATCTCAAGGCATAATCTCCTATAAATTTCTATCCATTTCTCGCCTATATTTTTCATGGTCCTAGGGTGGGAATTATAGTCCTGGAAATAAAAATTAAAAAACATATTTAAATGAAACCATAACATATTCTATGTATATTAATTAATGTAATATTCCCTTTTTAATTATACATTAATGATTAATAAATTATTATTCCTTTACATGGATTTTGAACATCATATTTTTAATTGATATGGAAATATTCCACTAATTATTAAGAATCCTTAATAAGAATTTATCCATAGATTCTAAAAGCATCATAATTTAGCACCTTTAATTCATCTTATAGAATTATTATTTTTACGACTATCATGTCACATTTATCTAGTGAATTCATATTTCAATCTACTATTTTGTTTTGTTTATCTATTTGAAAATTGAAATATATAATTTAAATTATATAAATATTTTCATAGAAAAAATACATACCAGTAATGAAAACATGACAATATCCCCTAGATTGAGGAGTGAAAAATTGATCCTTCATCAAAAGTGCACCAGACAATGAGATACTACTTGTGCATGGGGAAGATGATGGCTCGTTGTAATTATATGGTATTATGGAATCACATAGATCCACATAATATAAAAATATAGGTATTGATCTCCATTATATTAATCTTCTAAAATAACAATTTTTTTTATTCATGTCAATCCTACAATTCGAATGATTTATATTATATTCAAGTTCAAAAATTTAATAGGTCAAAGATTTTAACAAAAATGGAATAAATATAACAATTTATATATTTTGTAAATGTTTGTAAATCTTAAATGTTAATATAGTTTCACAATAAATTTATATATTAAATTATCTATATCTTATTTTTTTCATTATTATCAACCACCATTGGGAAGAGTACATAATTCTCACCCTCTCTTACATTTTCTATTTATTCAATATTATTTGGAAAAATATACAATATTTATGGATGATGATGTTCACATTCATAAATTAACATTTAACCTTCATCCACCATATCATTATAAATACTCTACATTAAATTCACAACACCACTCCATCATTCATGTATATCATTATCCACATAATAAACCATTATTTGTTGTAAATCTAAGTTAAGTAGATCACACACTTTATGCCCACTAGTTTTGATCAATTAAGAGTATATGATAGAATGAAAATGTAACAAATATTTCATCATACTCTTATCAATGTTAACATAGTTCTTTACATATTAGATGGTGAATTCATGACACCAGTGACCCACTAGTCTTCTATAACTTTTACCCATTATTGATGAAAATAAGATCATGTCACTGTGGATTTTTATGGGATTTCCATAGAATCCTCAAGGAAGCATTATAGTGTGGGTGATTATGTATTAGATAATTAATTTTTTTCACTTTTTACCAACTAATGATTCTATTATATAGATGAGGTGGGAATGATTTTATTAGTAGGTAGTAAACATTCTTGGGGTTTCATAGATAACATTTTTATATTGGTATGATCACATAACAAGTCATTACCTGTCGAAGAGAGTCCTTGGTGGTGACTACCCTAAGACCACCTCCAATAGGCTAGGGGATAGTGAATAGTACCGAGTAGTCATATCCCACAAATGTGAGGAAATATCCTAAAGAATCTATACACATGGACGCGTCTCTATGCCACAAATACTAAAACGTAAAACAACTAAATAATGGATGCATACATCTAAGATATCTAAACATAGTATGAAAGTAAATGTACTGGAAAGAATCCAAGGCCAAATACCCACCTAGAACAAAGAGACAAAAACACAAGTTCCATCCTGAATGTAATGGTAATTGGACTATTATCTTAAAGATGAAAGAACACATCTTATTCTTTCTAGTCTAAATAAGCATCATTTGGTCCTTGTCATCCTAGGACTCCATAAAAAGGTCAATCATCAGTGGAAGACATGACACATTCCAAAAAATCCTGGGCATGGGTGAGTATAAAAATACTTATTAGGACACTCCAAAACCACAATGAAATACATCAATGGAAGGTAAAGTGGTCTATTCAAAGGTATATATCTACAAAAAATATATTAAGAAAATCCAGTTATAATCATTTGAGATGTTATTCCATCAGGCGGTCTCAACCAATAGTTGTCCTCCAGATTCCCCTTGAAGAGTACTCATTTTAGGAGAATGCACTCCTCAAGCCATTAAATCATCAGTGAAACTCTATGAAGAGTTCTAGCTCATTAGTTATCCTCCCAAAGAGAAAACAGTGGTCAAGGAAGATTATGATACACATAGAGGGGGCCATACCAAAAAATTAATAGGGAACACCGAAGATCAGGCCAAGAACCACTTGGGATACCATATACCCAATCTTGATCAAATTTCTTCATAGGGCGAAACACATCCAGAATCAATAGGTGATTCCATAGACCCTACCTATGAGGCCCAATAGATGGAGGATCAACACCCTTTTTAAGGGGAAACAGGATTCCAAAAACTATTCTGTGGGTGATAGCGGATCACACTCTAGTCTGATGAAGGGATATCATACCCTATTTGAGAGTTGAAATCTAGATGGGATTTAAATCTAGTAATATGGATGCAATTCCAGCCATTCAGGGGCCTATAGACCTACCATTCAGGGGCCTATAGACCTACCATTGTGGTAAACTGCTATGATAAGATGAATTACCATGCAGCTCAGCCACACAGTCACTATATCCGATGTCACCCATCATGGTCAATGCACCCATGACAAATCGAGATATCAGGGCCTCGCAGTCCATCATCGTGGTCAACCATCACGGTCATCCTCAATCGGGCTCTACCACAATTTCTATGGATATGACCCAGGATCGTGATTTCCCAAACCACTGACCCAACACATCCCATCATCCTGACCCAGCACACTTGCCTAAGCCACTCCATGTCTACCACCTTTCGATGTCTATCATCACATCCTTCTGTTGGGTCATCCATTTCATTCCACCACAATTTCCACATCCCATCATTGATGCACTGCCATTCAGTTCCTCCCACATGTGCTCCACCACCGCATGTCGCCACTGAAATTTTCAATGTAGGTGGTCTATTCTACACACAATCACACTTCCTCTGATGATCGAATAACTAAAAGGTCATATATTTGATCTCCTTGGTTCCCGATCTATGTAGATCCACCAGCGGTTGTTGATTTACCTCAAATTATGGGGTCTGATCATGTTCAGAACCACCCTATACTGATGAGCTAGCAACCGCAGGGTTCCAATGACAATGGATGCGATGAATAGAGGGGTAAATGCACATGAGGAAATGATTACCATCATTGGACAAGTTTTCATGGAAAATTATCAAGATTGGGGTATTTGGGTTTGAAAATCACATAAAATAAATCTCATTAACCCATAAAAAATATCACCCCACAACTACGATCGATCCACGGGGTAATGTATTTGTGAGTTATCCCATGATCATCATAGGAATCAAAAACATGGAATTAAACCAAAAATATAGACTCCCTACCTCATGTTGGATCAATCTTTGACAAAGAATGATTGTGTTTCCATCATTAATGAGTTCCATTGATTCCCATAGCACAATGATCTACCATCCAATATTGATCTATTGTCATTATCCTGAAATAATTCTCTAAAGTTCTATCTAGTTTTCCTCCATCATCTCCATGTATTTTAGGAAACCATGGATTTCCATATTAATAATAAAATAAAAGGAAAATTCATTGAATCAAAATAAATCATTTTTAATAAGTCATTTTATTCCTTTTACATCCCCGACATCATTTTCTATAAACGACCCATGAATACTAATGTTAGGTCATAACTTGGGTAAATCTATATTTCTAAACTCAACAGTTCCCTCATATGTTTCATATCGGGATCTGTATATGAGTTATTGCACTATTTTCTGAAAATGACATGTGTGTTCTATTAAATATTTTAATATTTTTCAATCCTTTATTTCAAGCACATTGTGCCTCAGAATCCCACATCACCTCATTTCCGAGTCTGAAAATTTATCCATACAATATACAATAATAATAAATGGAAAATATGATCCCTTAAAATATCCCAACCATGGGGTATTATGTCCTTTAAAACCAAAAACATGGGCTCCTAAAAAAGAAGATGATACTATGCCTGAAAATTTATCCATACAATATACTATGTACCAAATTCAAAACATTAAAGTTTCATTAATTAATTTAAAATTAATTCCCGTTGTCAAAACTAAAAATCGGGATTTTAAAAAAGTAAAATCTATCAAAATATTGACATGTTTTTATGTCAAATTTAAATGTGAAATTGCTAATAATGACCTACATTATATTAAATGATAAAAATTTAATCTAATTATACATCCAAATCATTCAAATTCATAATTTAATATATAAATTATTTAAATTTAAAAAGTTCTTTCAATTAATATTTAGTATTATTCAGTATTCATCAAAATATGAACGTTATCAAAAAAGTACCAAAAATTTATCCAAAATAAAATTTTATGTCCCGATTCTAAGGAATAATTTAATTTCATTAAATTGAATATATAAAATTGTAAAATATTGGATTTAAAAAGGGTTTTCTATTAAACGGTGGTAAAATTTCATTTTTTGAAATATACTTCATTAATATGAAAAAAATGAATTTGTTAGTATATTATGTATAAGAAACAAATAATATGGATTCTAAAATTATATCGAGTATATAAAATTCAAAATTCATTTAATATTATTCATAACTGCTTTTGAACGGCTAGTTTGGTATGTCGTGGTGTGCTTGAACTCAGTGTTGCGTGCAGAGCAAGGTACTGATTTACTTTAGAAAATAACTTACTATAAAATCATGGGGTGTTACATTCCTCCACCGTTTGGAAATTGCATCCTCGTAATTATAAAATTGGGCTTGGGAGCATCCTTGAACTTCCAACATCGGAAAAAAGAGTTAATAAAACTATCACTTTAAAAGAACAAAATAGAAGTGCAATGTTCACCTGAGATAACCTATACTAGGATTCCATGTAGGAAAACATGGATATGGATGATAAACTAATTATCAAGTTATGTGGGAGATTGATTGAAAACATGACCAGGAGAAAGATAATAATAAGAAAACCACAAACAAGTGATGGGATAAATGGTCATTGGTTTCCTAGTAGGAAAAGTAAATGAAAAATGTATTTTTAAGTTCAATTTCATAAAGTTAAGGAATTTATTTATGAGATTGACTAAGAACATAAAGAGATATTCTTAATTTTTATGTAGTGCTTAATCATTTTATAAATTTTTACCACTAACTCATCTTTTTTTTTCAAAAGATGTGTATTCAAGAAGACTTGGCCACTCCTGAAGCACAAGAATCAACATCTAGAGAATCACATAATCCATAAAGGATATACTATATATACATACCTTATCTTTAGAGATTAACTAAAAAAAATGGTCAGTACAAGATCAGATGATCCCCCAAAATGTTAATCCTTTAGATAAAGAAATACTAATAATAATTTCTAAAATTAAACTATCAGTACCCAAATTTCAATAAATACCATTCAATAAACAATTGTCCTAAAAATACTTCACAATAATCTAAAATAATATTGAAACCCAAAACATAGAACAATTTGATTATACAACATTCTGTGTTAAATTATATCTCCAAATAACATCGACTACTCTTAAAGAGACATTATTAAAAGTGATTAACCTAATAACATATTCTCTATGATAGGTTAATAATTTACATAATTAAACCAAATCACTATAAATCCACAAAAATAACATATATATAAGAATCCACAATGACTCCTCAAACAAAATCCCATAGTATTCTATTTTTTTGGCATATAGTGTTCACAACAGAGTGAACGACTTCTAAAATAACATTTATCACTTAGTCACCAAATCATTTTCCTATGCTAATGATATCTGTTTAATAAGACATAAGATCCCAAATCAACTATTTATTGATCAATAAAATATTTTACCTAAAAATAATTAATCACACAAACCAGGGACTTCACGTAGTCCATTGGTAGGTGATAAATCTTAATCGCACTATAGTTTTGGGTTTGATTCCCGCATATGTGTCCGACATGGTGGGTTCTCACATGGTCTGTATTTTGTCCGTTTTCAAAAAGTATATTTTATAACATTCCCAAAATGAGATAAATTTCTCAAAATTACCATAACATATTTTCATCACAAATGTTATCTCATACCTCGCATTTTCATTCCAAAATTTAATAAATTGTAATTTCCTTAAATTCAAGTATCATATAAGCCCAAATGGTAATTTATAACCATGTCAACAATAGAAAAGATAATTTTTCCTAAAATAGAATTTTCACATATCAAGCTGTAGGGTTACACATACAAGAGAAAATTTTTCTAAATAAATCCCATTAAAAAAGATCACAAATACAATTAAACATGTCAACATCCATTTATTTCCACATAGGTTCATCCTTAACCAAGAGGTTATCCTATAGAATAGGTAATTCACTAAGGTAATTCCCCGGTCCCGTACATTTATGGAAAATGACTATAAATGGATTCTTGGGATCATTTTTTCCTTCTATAGTACTCTTCATTTTTCCTCAACAATTAATTACTTTATTTCCTTCTTTCCCACACATAAATAATTTTTTTGTTCCATTGAGACACATTCCTTACTATCTCCTTCCACATTTCCTACATGATAGAAATTGATCTTTCATTTCTACATGGTCTCCACTGCTAGAGATCTTATCATTCACTGCATTTCTCTTCTTTGTTGTGTCCGGGGGTTGGTTAATATATATGTTTTTTATCATATTTTTTGGAAAACTGATATGGAATGAACATGATATCTTTTACAACTATCAACATTCCATTTTGTTGCTTATTTCTACAATCGTTCCCACCTTGTACATCATGTTCAATATTACTGTGATTTACTTGGAATCCATCCATTGACTAACATAATAAAGCATAGTGTGAGTCATAAAATAAATTAGAGAATATCATAACACCTTATTTTCAATCTAAAACACCTTAGGATTAAACAAGGTTATTTATTCTCGTATAATATTAAAATCCTTCAAATCAGATTGTAAAGAAAATGAGAATTATCCTAAGCATATACCCCTATAGTGTCATAACCAAATGTGTTGTAAGACATGTTGGCGGGTATCGGGATACCCCAAGTCAAGCATGAAACTCCTTTTCGGAGTTTTCACTCCTAGATACATTTGTGCCAAAGCTACCTCTACTTGCTCATATCGAGATAGGGATGTATTTCTTGGAAACCCCACATAATATTTACATTACCATAATTTTTTGATATTCTTCTATACTAATCATCAATTCCTATCTTAGGGTAGTGTTTCATAATCATACTTTTTTCAAAATCTAGCTTCTAAGGATTGTTAAAAATTCCTATGATACCAACTATAACGCCCTAACCCCAATTACCCAGAATCGGTGAATTATTAAACAACATTGGATTGATATGAGTAATCAACCCCCAGAAGACCGATCAGTTTAGTATCCTTGTAAGTACTAGATACATACATTTGTTTTACATTACATCATGAAATAAAAACAACAACATTGTGTCCCCTTTGAACACTCTTATACACATTAGACTATTCTTCGGGGTCAACCGTACTATACTTATTTGCATTAAGGGTAAAATAAAACATACGAAAGGGGTGAGGTCAAATGCTCCAAAAGGATAACAATATAGAAAAAACTGTCATAAATTAGAATAATCAAGTAAGGCATTGTATAAGACTATAACAAAAGCCTTTTAAACATAAAGGTCAGCATAATATGGAATGGAAAAATCAAATAATTCCATTTACTTATTCACATGGATATTATACTACTTGAATAACAACATGTAATATTGTTATCCAATTTCATAATGATGGAATGCATCATTCTAGACTTCATAACCACATGGTCAAAGCCTTGTACCACGACTACAAATAATATTTTGTCAGGGCCTTGTTCCAAGACTCTAGTTTGTCTCATTAGACCTACTAATGCATCGAGGAGATATAGTGGGATACACCCATATATTACTAAGTACAATTCATTTCTAATATGAAAATTTTGAAACATAACAAAAATATTAATATTAAAGTAGAATATAATATCTCAATACGTTAACCATAAACCACGAAAGGTATAAAATAGTGAATACATAGTCAAACATAACTCATTCAACGCAACATGGAAGATTTTATTATAATAAATTAATATCAATTGATAATATTGACGGATATTGACATAGATGAAAATTATCATCAAAACTATTTCCAAGAAATATCTCCTTTTTTCTTGAAAACATTTAAAAGTTTCACTATTTATCAAGAAGCTGTTTAAAATAGAATTTTTAATCAAAGTGTCCCATACCACTATGAAACATTTAAATGTAATTTTAGTTTTAAAACATTATTCTCCATATAAATAAATCCATTAAACTTTTTTTAAAACATGGACATTAATGAGATTTATTTAAAACAATCAATTTTTAAAACATTTTAAATGATATTATAGTTAGTGTTCCTAACCAAATGAGAGACACTTGAATACAAATAATTGGGTTAATAAAAGAATTACAATATAATGAGAATAAAGGGATTCATGATATACTATGTCAAATTACATTATATACAACAGATAAAAGTGAATTGGAACCTAGCAACAAAGAAGTCGCAATGGAATGTAAGTTGAGATGAAAACTCTTATAAATATTGTATCCTTAGTTTAGGGATAAATCAATGACATAAATATGTGGGAAAATAGTAATACACTCAAACTTATTGGATATTCAGTGTAAATTAATCATAGGACATTCACACATATTCTTGTAAAAACAACACCAATGACTTGGATGTTTAACTCAATTAATAGAAATTGAGTTAAAATTAATCTTATCAAGTTTATATCGTTGACTTGAGAATTTTTCAATGGTGTGATTATGTGTATCAAAAGTATATCAACACAATGGGGAGTGTAAATTACTACATAAGTAAATAAATAGTGATTTCACAGATAATCTTGGAGTAATGTAATCCATGAAGTTTGCATAAAATCGAATGAGTTGAAATCGAAATTAGATATTCACTTACCAATTTGGTGACTTAAGAAACATACACACCATGAAAGGAGGATCATAAAATGAAGATGTAAATAATGATATATTAAATTATATTAAATAAGGAATACAATCATGAGAAGTACATACACCACACAAAAGGAAGTAGTGGAAATATAGCATGAATCTCACGGAAATAAGAAGTGAGATGAAAACCCTTTACCATGTTGTAATAAATCGAGTCGTATGAAAAAAATTTAATATCCATAAAATGAATCACAGAATATCATGAATATAAAGTGAATCATGAAAATATATATTATGTGGTAGTACACAATACACCACATGAAATAAATAAGTGGCGAACAATGGAAATCTCACAAAATTATAAGTGATATAAGGAACCCCTTACCTTTTAAATTTCCATGGTATATGGTATATTAAAGTCCTATATAATAGTTAAATAATTGTTATTAAATTATAAAATAACTATATATATAAATATGATATCATATATGATCCTCTAATATTTCTTTGTTAATAATATTTTAGTAGTATCATCGTTTCAGGTGTTAACTGGTATGTTTTCTTTTATATGATCAATTATGTAAGCCATGATTGTTATGGATAGGATATATTTTATTCATATCCAGAATGATATTATGTTCTTAAACATTATTTTTATTCATAAAATGAAAATTATTCATGAATAATTACGATTGAGAATGAATCTATCACGTTCGTGGAGACGGTAATCCGTACGTAAGCACGAGCGACAATATCATTATATTGATGGTGAAATAATATTTAAAATAATGGTATATCATATATAAAGAATCATAAACAAATTATAATTATTATATTAATCTGTTATACTCATTATTATAAACATCCAAATAATGAAGTGTTTCAATAACAAACTACATCATGATGTGGAGACGGTAAGTCGTACGTATGCACCTACGGTGACTTTGTCATTCTTTTGATGGATAGAATAATAAATATGGTTGTACGATTTTTATAATAAAATAAAATTATATAGAAGATACTGGAGTTATTATTTTATAATGGAAACAATAATTAAAGAGGAAGTGGAAGAAGAAAATAACTTTGAAGAGGTGATGAAATATTTACCTCTTCTACGGGTTCTTCCTTTTGATTTGATCAGAAGGGCTCCTTAAGTTAGATTTCTGACCAAAGGAAGGCCTCTAGGTTGATGTAAGGAAAGTAGGGTGGATATTTGGTTAGGGTTGGCTGAGCAAAAAGTATTTGGAGGTTTGGTTTGGAGATAAGGGAAAGTTCCCTTTTATAAGAGGGGTGGGGGCACTTTAGAAAGAGCTTGAAAATATTATTTTATTATAAAATAATGTTCGGTTTCTAATGGCTCAAAAATGATAAATTTTGAGGATATGGTGTGGATGGGTCAAAAACCTCTCATCCAATAGGTTTTAGATAGGGTTATGTCCCCACATTAACCTTTTCTTTTATATTTAACTCTTGGTTAAGTAGTTTCACATTTATCATTTCTATTGGTATTTTTATATTATATGGTTTAAAAAAATACTATAACAAGACAAGAGAACACCATGTAGATCATTATTCATAAATATAACCATATCAATGTCCTTTGGCCGAACCCTATATTTTTAGGAATATTATATCAATTAACAATATAGTATTTGTTTTAAAAAACTCAATTATGACAATTTTGACACTATTGAGTATATGGTTTTTGTGAAAATCATAGAAGCATGATTACTTCGAAAAAAAATTATTTAATCAACCCTAACCTATCATATTAACCTAGAGAATCAGTGTAATTCCTCAAAAGTCTCAAATTACATTTATTTGGATATTTATAAAATAATTTATTTTAATCATTCATTAATACGGTAATTGCTCCATCATCATTGTGTCATAAATAAATATAATTAATTAATGTCAAAATTTATAAATAAAATACCATTATATAAGAAATATTTTTATCTTTCTATGAAATTTCTATAGTTTAATTTATCTTATGTATAACCAATTATTAAAAATTGATTATTTATTAAACAGTGAATTTAACACTTTTAACTATTCTTTAAATAAAATAATAATAAATGCCCTAATCTAATCCTTGTCGACAAAAAGTATCATATTTTCTTCCAAATGATTTGTTATTCGAATCACACTTATACAATATAATTAGACATCTGTTAGGGTAATTATAATATCATTTTTACCCTTAATTACCATATTTACTTTTAACTGTGGTAAATAAAAGTCCAAAGTTACTATTCCCCAAAAAATTATTTTCATTTTATTAAACCACATTTTACTTATGTTAACCATGTGTCTTGGATTTTTGAAATTCAACTCGTAGAAGCAGTAAAATTATGTTTTATGCAAATTTTAAAAAGCTCATAGAAGGTGGGTAAAAGAAGTTAAAAAGTTAAATACAATTTTACATATCAAAACGTATTATAAAATCACTCCAATGAATTACATTAAACATATAGAGGAACTATATATCTATTTTTACCTAAAATAAATAATAATAAAATAAAATATTATTTAAATAAAAAGTCGGTTTTAAACAATAACCAAGTGTTTTTCAGTATTCGTCAAAAATTGAATGCTTTCAGAAAAATATCAAATATTTACCCTATGATAAATTTGATATTCCAAATTCAAAAATGAATTCAATTTTACCCAATAAAAAACATTGATGTTTCATTAATTAATTTAAAATAAATTCCCATTGTCAAAATAGAAAAGTGGGTTTTTAAAAAAGTAAAAACTATCAAATGATTGACATGTGTTTATGTCCAATTTAAATGTGAAATTAATTATAATGACATAAATTGTAATAATTTATAAAAATACAATATAATTATACTTCCAAACCATTCAAATTCCTAATTTACCACTATAAATTATTTTGATTAAAATGTTGTTTTCAATAAAAATTTAGTATTTTTCAGTATTCATCAAAATATTAAAGTTATTAGAAAAGTACCAAAAATATATCCAAAATAAATTTTTATGTCCCAATTCTAAAGAAGAATTTAATTTCATTAATTTTGATATATAAATGTTTTAAATATTGGTTTTAAAAATGGATTTCTATTAAAAGGTTGTAAAATTTCATTTTTTGAAAAATAATTCTTTCATCTTAAAAATAAATTTAGTCTTATATTATTTATATGAAACACATAATATGGATTCTAAAATTATATGTGGTATATAAAATAAAAATTTTAGTTAATACTATTCATAACCACTTTTGAATTCCTAGTTTAGTAAGATATGGTGAGATCGAACTTGGCTTTGCATGTAGCGCAATCTATTGAATTTCATTAAAGAAAATAACATACTATGAAATCTTGGGGTGTTACATTATCACAATAGTATATACAAAAAAACTAGTCAAACAGATTATATATCCTTGGAAGGGGTAATAATTCATTTACATTACAAGATTGAATCTCTAATATTCTATAAAAAACAACATATTACCATCGAGATTCAAGGATATCAAGACTTGTGAACCCCTTAGAGGCAAAATGGATCAAATGAATCCCCTTTACATCAGAACATCTACTTGAAACATAAACTCACACAAAGTTTTTATCACTATTCAACCGAGATCTAGAAAAATCATAAATGGGACCATCTAAAATTATATCTCCATGTGATACCTAGATGGGGATTTAAGGGCACAAACTAATAATGTAAAATATAACATAAATCCTCCACAACCCTAAGAACATACCCAACCTATCATTTCACTGACATATCGACTAACATGTACTTTATGGGAACCACTTACCTACAACCCATCTGATAACCTTTCTTACCAATAGACACCACTCGCTGGCCCTCCCCATAATAAATTGAAACTATCTTATGGATGAATATGATGACTATACACATGGTATATTAAAAATCCATACCATGGTAAAAATCATATGAATTCATTTGTGACAATATTAAGTACCTCACTGACTACTGTTTCCCCATCACAAATTTACATCCACTGATCACATCAAGAAAATAATATTAACCTCCATCGATAAAGGAAAACACTAGGAATAGTAGCTTCTTATCCATGTCTTTTAAAAAAGAACAGTCTAATATGGGAAAAACAATGGATTGAAAAGTCTCATGAATCAAAAAAAATTGAATGGTAGATGATAATAAAATCCCATTATGATAAACACCCATCTCAATTGGTGCTTCTACCTATAACACCAGCACATAGCCAGGTATATCTCATAGGCCTCTCTGACAGTGGCCTCCAAAAACACACTCCAACATAGGACCCTCTGTATGGGGATAATCAAAAGTGTTCCCTCTTCCATCAATTCCACTCCTCATCTTCTAAAAATGTATCAGTAGTCCCATCTACTGAAATCAACCTAGAGGAAACTATTATGGTTTCCAAAAATATTTTGAAAACCCACATGATACTAGAATACCTATGTAGTATCGCATATATTGTTTTGGGTCCCATTTCCTCTATAAACATAACATAACAATTTCAATACTTTTTTAGGAGATAGGGTGTAACCTTCCCCAGAAATAAAAATTGATATTTTATGATCGGTTCACAACTAACTAGGAACAAAATTATGATGCCCACATCCAAAAACACTACCCCAAGATTACTCTTTGGCTACACTCTAAGGTTTTAATTAACAAACAAGTTATATAATTGATATCCTCTAACTTTTTCTAAACCACCAGATACATATGTTGCAAGAACTATGTGACCATGTACCGGATCAATTGTCAAAAATCCTCCTCCAGAAGCTAGGCTCCAGATTCCCCATCTAAGAAAAAATCAAGAGTAAAAAATAGGAGATCACTGAATATGCTACCATGATATCAAATTCTAAAACTCCCCAATTGAATAGATAGTAACTTCTACCTCCTTGCTTCACTCACTTTCTAAGTTAGGAATTCTGACAAAAAATCCTTCTAATTGTCTAGGAACAACATGTTTTTCCTCGTTATAGTCACCAAGAGATATAATCCACCACAAACACACAACTCCCCTTAATTAACAAACCCAAAAAGACATCCATAACTCCAATAATGCTCTTATTTGACTAAATTAAATCTCATGATCCACCAAAAATCACTTTGCCTCTAGGTATGAGAAACTCCCCTTATATTTTTCCCAAAATACAATATCGAAAAGAACACAAAACCATCTCATATGCATCTTCATCCACCATCATATCAATTCTATAAGAATCGACTACACTTGATTTCTGAAATTCATCTTCCTAAATAAGTCATTCATGACAACCTGGAGCCATTATTGAATGTCAAGTATAATGTACTATTAATCGTAACAAGAAATTAAAACAAAATTACTTTCTTATTTCCTTGTATTTTCCACAACAAACCAATTAAAGAATTAAAATATCCAATCATAATGTAGGTAACTGTAATAGATCTCGACATATCAAACATATCCACATTAAATAATATCTCAATAAGCTCAATGATCATGCACTATATCATGGGGGTCCTAAATAACCATGTCCTAGCCAATCTTCCTGTATTATGTCATGAAAAAAAGATCAACTGGAACTGTTTCCCTACTAATAGATGAAATCCTCACTATGAATAACTTTAAACACCAGATTATTTCTCAACCATCAACCTAGGATTCCACTTTTCATTACACCCTCCCTATGAAGATATTTTAATGAATGAAGAGAGAAATTGAATCCCCCAAGTCCCACCTTCCAAAAATACTAAACTATTTAGTCATTTTAGAATCAATTTCCTATATCTATGACCAAAGTAATAATCTAACCACAAGATAGGGGATATTGGGGTCAGGGTTGCAACAAATATACACTGAAACAACAGAAAAATAATTTAATTTCACAAGGACATTAAAATTCCAATGAACATGTTTCATGTAATATAGTACCTTTATTGTGATATCTCGATTCAAGTATGTTTTATGAAAATTCCATCATCTTATAAAATCTATTACTAATTTTGTTATTATTTAGGGATTGAAGATTCCCACTGAACTCAATGGCCATGTAGCTGAGTAGGAATTTAAATTCCCATAAAAAATCTAGAGATACAATCTTCTGTATACGGAGAGAAGAGATAAATCCTTCCCAAATTATCCATTAATGAAATATCAAAAGTGATACACCAAACATGTTCATCCATTCTATGAGTATATGTTGTCATGGATTCCATATATACCTCAAATTATGTGAGTGAAATTATACTTTATTTATAATCATAATATTTAATGATCATTACACACTTCTTCATATAGAAATATACAATGACACATGGATATGTGGATTTCAAATTAATAGATCTATTTCCATAACCTAAAATATTTGATAATAACAATGGATTAACCCCATGAAAATATTAATAAATGTATTATGAGCATACTATCATTAATACGTGATATCATCAATATCCTATCAGATAATATTATCGGGCTATAAATTAATGTTTATTAATAATTTCCTAGAACCTTTAGGTTCCCAACCTAAAATGGAACATCTATGAAATTTTCATCACAACATATATTTTGAGAATATTATCACATATAATTTCCATATAGATGAAAAAAATGTGATTAGAAAATTTAATTATTAATGAAAACATGAAATCTAGTAACAAAAATGTTAGTTCTAGGGATCTAACTCGAACATAATCCCACATACTCTAGATCCAAGTAACAACAATTTTTACTCCACTAAATTTCACATGATAGTCATGCCACTATTGAGATAAATCCTTCGTCAATTGGAGAGAAACATTTTCTAGCATGGACACTCTATTTACCAAACATTTACATAATTGGTAATAGTGCATCAGGATATGAAGGGGTGAGGGACACTTTATGAAAATCATGAAATATTATTATTTTTTAAATAATTTTTGGTTTTGAATGGCTCCAAAATGATTTATTTAGAGGCAAGGGTAGGGATGGGTCAAAAACATCTCAACCTATTGGGTTTAGATAGGTTTACATCACCATATTTACCTTTTCATTTATATTTAACTCTTAGTTAAATATTTTGACATTTACCATGTATCTTTGTATTTTTATATTATATGGTTACTAAAAATTCTATAACAAGCCAAGAGAACACCATGTTGTTCAATTAAAAATATAGTATTTGTTTTAAAAACTCAATTATGTCCAATTTGACACTATTTAGTATTTGGTTTTTATGAAAATCATAGCAGCATGAATACTTAAAACAAAAATTATTTAATCAACCCTAAAAACTCATATTAAACTATTAATTTAGTGGAATTCATAAAAATTCTAAAATTACATTTATTTGGATATTTATAATATCAATTATTATAATAAATCATTAATAGGGTAATTATTGTATCGTCATTGTTTCATAAATATATTTAATTATTTAATATATGAAAATTATAAATAAAATAACAATATGTTGGAAATAATTTTATATTTATAATGGATATTTATAGTCGAATTTATCTTATGTATAACCCTATCTTAATCATGGATTTGTTATTAAACAATGAATTTAACATTTTTAACTCTTCTTTAAATAAAATAATAATAAATGTCCTAATCTAGTCCAAGTGGACCAAAACGTTCATATTTTATTTATAAGGTTGTTTTTGGTCTAATTACACTTATCCAATAGAATTAGGAAATGTGTTAGGTTAATTATAATATCATTTTTACCCTTAATTACCCTATTTACTTTTAGTCGTGGTAAATTAACGTCAAAAGTTACACTTCACCAAAAATTATTTTCTTCTTATTGAACCATATTTTACAAACTTATTTTAACCATGTCTCTTGATTTTATATATTCTGCTCATAGAAGCGGGAAAATTAATTTTTATGCAAATTTTTAAAAGCTCCTAGAATGTGGGTAAAAGATGGTAAAAAGTTCAATAAAAAGTTATATATCTAAACTAATTATAAAATGACTCCTATTATTTAAATTGAAAATATATAGGTATTATGTATCTATTTTGACTAAATATAAATTAAAATTAAATAAATTATTATTTAAATAACAAGTCGGTATTAAACAATAACGTAGTGTTTTTCACTATTCATCGAAAATTGAATGTTTTCAGAAAAATAACAAAAACTTACCCTAAGCTAATTTTGATATTCCTAATTGAAAAATGAATTATATTTTACCAAATTTAATAAATATAATTTTCATTAATTAATTTAAAATTAATTTACGTTTTCAAAATCGAAAAGTATGTTTTTTAAAAAGAAAAATCTATCAAAACATTGACATGTCTTTGTGTCAAATTTAAATGTGAAATTGCATATAATGACCTACATTGTATAAAATTATAAAAATAAAATCTAATTATACTTACAAAAAATTCAAATAAATAATTTAACACAATAAATTATTTCTATAGAAAAAGATGTTTTTAATTAAAATTCAGTATTTTTCAGTATTCATCAAAATATGAAAGTTATTAGAAAAGTAACAAAATTTTATCCAAAATAAAATATTATGTTCCAACTCTATATAAGAATTTAATTTCATTAAATATAACATATCAAAGTGTCAAATGTTTGTTTTAAAAATAGTTTTCCATTAAAAAGTGGTAAAATTGCATTTTTTTGAAAAATACATCTTTCATCTAAAAAAATGAATTTGTTTGTATTGTATGCCTAAAAACACATAATATTGATTCTAAAATAATATGGGGTATATAAAATTCAATATTCAGTTAATACTATTTGTAACCACTTTTGAACTGCTAGTTTGGTAAGTCTTGGTGCGCTCGAACCCGATATTGTGTGTAGCGCAATCTATTGAATTACTTTAAAGAAAATAACTTACTTTGAAATCTTGTGGTGTTACATAAAATGTCTCAACTATAATCACGGAAACACACATCAAAGGATTTTGGTAAAAGATGATGGTTACCCTATTTCGAACATGGACTATGGTCTATCCCATATTTTTTTCCCTATCATTGACTAATGGAGCTGTGGGACCAATGTCTCATACATAGTAAACAATATTTCACTACCCATTATTTTTAACATTAAACATAATAAATCTTGGATTTCAGGATAAACCGTCATTTCCACTTCCCTTTATTTTGATTCAATTTCAACACCCTTGGTGTTACCCCTTATTTGCTTATGAACGATGAACAAGAAAGCCTAGGTCCTTGGATATCTCCCAAGTAAGATTGTTTTAATTATCATTGCACTCTCTTCTTAATAATGGTAAAATACCCCCCAATATTATTATTTTTCAAAACAATATTAGATTTTACCTGATTAAGATTCATTTTGTAATTTAACCTACCATAGTTGAAATGTGCAGGCATTCCCTGAATGGATTAACATCCCCCTATATAGTTTGTACTCCACAACCTTCAACTGAGAACCATAGGTCATTTCATCAAGACCATAAACTATGATAATATTTTTTTAATCAGAGATTCACATTTCACTAAGCCTCCATTTCCCTATATTCATGTCATGTTTATATTATTTTTTGTTTTAGAAACACCTCTGGGGAAAATTTTATCATTGTCCAAGAATCTTGACCTTATACTATGAGTAGCATGTGTAAAAAATTTCACATAACCAGGGGTCCTTGGATATCTATTTCATGTTTGTTTTAAATCATTTTTGAAATAAAAATTACTTTTAGAAACACCATCCACCCATTTATGATTATCCACCCTGACATTAAACATTGTGAAACACATTTTTTAGCGGTTAGTGTATTGTACTATATCCTTCATAATTCTTCAATTTCCAATTTGATCTATTAGATTCGACACATATCCTCCTAGATAACAACCCCACCCCACCCCAATTCTAGTGTTATCTTCATGAACTCAAACCATATAGGTAGGTTTTTCTAGATTCCAATTTAAATGAAAAATTATACTTCTCACTCTTGCTTGAGTGGATGACAACCATCCGGAATCATCCCCACAGCAAACTGAATTAAAAAACTATCTTCGTCATGATAAAAAAAATTATCAGACATATAGTGATTCTTAGACCCTCCATATCTAGCTTAGATACAAATATCTCTACCGGGTGAGACGTTTTTCAGTTGTATTCATCCCTGATCCCTATATGGAACAATCATAATTCCATTAAACTATGTGAATCTTATCTCAGGGATGTCTACTGTGTTACTAGTTCTCCTTTCACCACTCTTTTTATCATGTTTCATTTCCTTATGTGCTACCCAAACACCCTGAGAATACATTTTCAACTCTTTTCCTGATCTCTATTGCCTTAAACTAGTATAAAACATGGTCCGATAGTTATTAATTTCAAAAATTTCTAATTGTCCACTTATTTAATATGGGTTGTCGCACATTTGATGTTATAGAAAATAATTCTCCCTTATTTCACCACATCTGAACATGAGATGACATCACCCCTTCCAATGTTATTCTCCTACCATGTTTTGTTCAATAAATACATGTGGCTTTATACCCAGTTTGATGGGATACATAGTGTCTTTTAAATATCCATTCATGGTCCCATTTAAAAATTTGATCTCCCAAAATTCCTTATTTTTGTGCCCCTTGACTCACTGTGGTCTTTAGCTCTTCCAAATTTAATAATTCATTATGACTATTAGTTGTAGGTGGTACGAACATTATGACATTAAAATACATAAAATCATATTTCCTAGGTCCTTTATGGTCCACTATTCACATTAACATTATAATTCTTCCCCTACCACACAATCCACTTCAAATTGTCCAACTTTACGAACATAAATATAGAGTCATGGATTGATAATCATGAAATTAAACTATATTTGTCCATACACACATTTGATCCTAAATTTGTCCCAAACCATTCCAAGTTTCATGATTTCAACCACCCTTTCAAAGAGGCACACATGTCTGTTAGGTTCAAAACCCATTGTGTAAACATATGAAAAATTCTTACATTCACCTGTCAATTTACCCTTGGTTCTTGGGAAAAAATGAAGGTGTGAATGTATGAGTTATTAAGATAGAAGGACATATTATCAATAAATTTTAAAATCATAGTTACACTTAATCGATCGACAAATTTAGGAAAATAATAGGACCAAATGATAACATCACCTTATTTATGAGGTATCACCCCTTGTGTTCCCTTTTTAGGCGTCTTACTACCTCAATGGAGTAGATGTTCATTCACATCAACTCACACGTCATGCTAATAAGAAACTAAATTCTTCTACACATTTTGGATATATGGTAATAAATTGTATGATACCATGGTTAATGACATAAGACCTTAAACATCGACAATCACATTTCCTCGCCATATGATGTTAAAATGAACATTCAACATCTATGTTGTAAGACATTTTTTTAAATGACTACCAAACATCTCACAAAATCATTTTACTAAGAGGCCCATTACATTCAATTGTTTTCCTCCTAAGAACTACTTGAGTTCCCTAACTATAACATGAAGAACAAAATGCACCCATTGGGGAATGTTTCTGGATCTTTTTCCGAAAAATACACCCACCCAATGTTCATAGATTCATGGATTCATAATTATGGGTGTTTTGAACTATTTCTGAACATTCTTTTAGTTCTCCCCAAAATTTAATATATTCCTAGATTGGGATCTCCACCATCTCCTATGTATGACTTCCAACTCTAATGGATAGCATTTCTTACCAAAATCGATCACCTCCCATCCTATGCACACACCCTGAAGGACTGAAAATGAGAATTTAATAGGTCCTATTTTTTAACATGAATAGTGATTAACCCTCATTTTTAGATCCCTACTCTTGGTGGTATGTTTATGTAATAAAAAGTTCAATCATGGTTTTCATTCATCCTATATCATCCAATCACCCCCCCTATGTTTCGAATATTGAAGATCACGATTCATGTCATCCATATATCCCTTTGTTGGGAAGAATCCAAAACCACATCATTACCCCTTTCATGTACCATCACACAATGTGAATGAAATTCATCTCTATAGAGCCCCACTCTCCTACCAAGGCATTCAATTTTAAGACACTACCAGTGGTTGATGGATCATTCTAACCCCTATTATTCAATCCCTATACGAAAATATCATATAAGTGAATAGTCTTCTATTTTCCTCTTCTTTCTCACATATAGAATGAATCATCTAGGATGGGATAATTATAATTGATTCCCTTGTTAATATTATTGAGATTCAACAAAAATAATATTAAATAAAACATTTATTACCTAAAAAATTTCAGATGACAAATAGGGGGTTCATCGATAAATTGTAGACACTCCTTTATTTTATGAAAAGGAAGATTCTTATGACTCAGCCTGGGATAGGGACAACTCTAGTCTAGCCAACCACGATTTGGTGGCCTCAAAGAAACACCAACAATCTTTAATCTCTTTCGCATCCACTTCAGAAATAGGTTGACCCTCTTAAATTTAGATATGTACTCAACCCTTTTCATCCCTAAACTCTACCAGCATGCATTATATCATTTCATCTTTGACCATAGATACCACCATCCATGTTGTATAAT
The DNA here is from genome assembly GCA_963277665.1 of Viscum album. Classification (NCBI taxonomy): domain Eukaryota; kingdom Viridiplantae; phylum Streptophyta; class Magnoliopsida; order Santalales; family Viscaceae; genus Viscum; species Viscum album. The sequence goes on along the minus strand of OY728152.1, from coordinate 856,154,999 downwards.
TATTAATAATCTCCCCCATTCGATATTGATGGGCTCATAAAGATAATTGTTTCCCTCTTTCTCATGAATCTCTTGTCCAACTACCTAGGGAACCTTGGTTCCATCAGACTTCTTCTTATACTACGAAGAATAAATATCTTTCCACTCCACAAGGATTTTTTGGATATGGAATTCTAGAGCATGGGTATGAAGACCACGTGAGTCCACATCACTTTTCCCTAGGCTCATATAAAGGTGAAAAAGTATTTCAACCAACTTTCCGTTCTATCTCATGGTGTGCGGGTGATAAATGTCTTCATTATACTCCATTACCTATGTGGGAAAACCTGGTTCTCCAAAGCCATTTCAAAGAAGGAGTCCCCAATGTCATCACAAAGCACATTATCATACTCTAGAAATTCCATAAGCATGTCTGCAGTTGGGCCTTTGATAAGAAAGTACGTAGATTTTTTAAGATCCGTTTCATGAAAGTTGTGGGCCTTGTCCAACTCTTCTCGTATGATGGAGGCCTCACTTACCTTCTCACTCACATATATAGACGCTTATCTAGCAATACCCTCCTCGTCCACCTCTATTGTTCTCATAGATTAGACTACCACCCCAGTGACCACCAGTTTCATAGGATCAACCACCATATCCTTGTCCACCACCTCCATTAAGGATACCAATTAGAGACATTTCTATATCCATGACTTCCCCCAATCAGGTTGTCAATTTTTCCATCACCATCTAATCCATAGGCCCCATTGATTGATGAATTTCAATTAGAATTTGCGCTCCGAATGTGTACTTCACTAGAATTAGGATGCAGGTTCCACAGAACAAATTATTGTGGGATGAAAAAAATGGTGTAAAAATAATAAGTTTAACAAGAAACATTGAGACCAACCAATAGAGTAGTGGTGTTCATTGGACGTCATTCTATTGATGGTACATATATGATGGATGATTACAAACTTATTATAATATTATCTATGTACAAGTACATTGGATCTATTTTAAATATTTAAACAAGTCATCCCATGATTCATAATTTAAACACTAAAACAATATTAGGAAAAGATAGGATAAAATATTACTAGGGGTTTCATAGTTCAATTAATCATCCATTCCTGCCATAGGTGGAGCCTTGAATCTAGATGAATGACTACCTATGAAAACATTGTCAGGGGAAGCTCCACCCCTTCCCCTTATATATATGTATCCTACTCATCATCCTTTAAAGCCCCATCATTGATATTAACCTCCTCTATAGTTTTGGATCCCTATAAAATACAAGGAAACAATGTTAGCATGCCTGAAGGAACAAAAAATGATGACAATTAAGAGGATTGTCATAAATTTACCTTATCTGCATTAGGATATCATTCCTCAAGGGATTCTAGGAAGTAATAAAACCCAAAATAATCCAAATTACCTAACCCCTCTTGTCTGTCCATGCATGAATCTGACTAACCCATGTGGATGTCTGTATGGGGAATGAATATCCAACATCATCCATGCCTGACCCATTAAGGGTCATGCCACACCACAAGAGTGGATCATGTAATGTACCTCATGAGGGTATGACACGAACTCACCCTAATAATACTCAATGAAAACACTAACAAGGACTATCCCTGGAAGAATAATCCCCTCAACCACGATATTTATCCATATTCCATTAAGGGAGTTTAGTTGTCTATGGATATGGAATCTCCTATAAGATCAGGGGAATACCACATCATCAAGAATATTAATGTGGTGAATCTGATTCCCTTGGGCCAAAAATTGTGAACATGGGGCCTCCCTATATGGTTCTCCCTCTTCCCATGGCCATTTCTTAGGGTGCCTTTAGGCTGCTACTACAACCCCTCTATAGGTGAAACCATCATTCTATTAATTGGGATAGCTCTTCTTCATCAGCAAGATCACATATTCATATCATTATCTCTACCCTATGGCTACAATATTACCACTTTTTAATCTCCTACAAAATAGGCAACCTCAACATATCTATAGGTTACATGTTATCCATACTCTATTTTTACTCATGGAAGATCCCATAGTGGGCATTGGTCCGAGGAAGATTACCCCCCCCAAAAAAAATCCTCTCATAGAAACATATTCAATATTTTATGGAGGACTGAAGGATAATTTTTTACACAATACCATTTTAGACCATATGGTTCATCGTCAGAATGTAATGAAATCACATGAAAACTTGTATGGGGTGTATAGTTTACAAATGACCCTATTGTCAATCCTTATTTCCAGTGATCCACCTCTAAATGCTAGGAGGTATGACTACATAGCCATAAACCCAATGCTATTTTCTATAAAAATTTTCATTTGGAGTGGGAATAGATGAAATACGATTTTCTCTAACAGTATGACCATTTAAGCACACTGAACCCACTAACAACAGAAGATGAATCCAAAAAATGTTCAACGTTGTATTTTGGATGTTCACACTAGGAGTGTACATTGGATTTGGGTACTTGAATTATCCCATGTGAGTAGAGAAAATACATATAATAAATTTAATGGTTTGAAAATAAAAAGTGGGGCCTTCCCCTGGATGATGCACAACAATTATTTATATGACATCACCAGCACTAGCACAACAATATTGATGTGTTCCCCTAACACAAAAACTAATTACTTGATTAATGAACTTTGTCACACCCTCATATGTATACAAAAGATTGGGATTAGCATCCTTAAAATTTTAATCACAATGATCCCCTCTAATTTGATCATTGGTGTGATACGATTTGCACTATATACCCATCAAAAACAATTGATTTCCTCCATAATCTACTTGTACCATAGATCATTCCCTCACTATAATTTCTTCAGACAATAGTTGGGACTCCCTGGTAGCCTTTCAATGGGACCATTTAGAATTTTTTGCACCATATCCTCATAGGGGAATCCTTCATCCGTGGTTTTATATCCATCCCACATTCACTGAGAATAGGAAAACCCTTGTTAGTGCTGAAATTTTTTCATCATCCTCCCATTTATCCTCTTTGGGGAGGAACTAGTCATATATATTCTCTTGGATGGGGAGATATAAATATATTATAAATCCAACATGCTACTTCCAACCACCAAATTATGAAAATGGAATGTGATTATCACAAAGAAATACCTTCTCAGCAATTGAGGCGTGATATTCTGGTGGAGGTAGGCATGTAACTGTGAGTTCCACCACAATTTATATAACCTCACTCCTATTTTCTCTACCTAAAATTTATCACTTAAATCAGAAACCTAGTAGTCTAATTCTCACTCATCTTTGATTTTTTCATACTTTAATTTTTCCCAATCCTCTTTCTATACATGGTGACTCTCTTCTACGGCACCCTTGAAAATTGTATCACATTTAGGAGGGGAATTCTCTTTCACAAGATACTGCATATTGATGTTATTTATAGGGTAACATAGAGAGTGATAAATGATTGAATAATGTTCTTTAACACCACTACCTATGATAGACCTGTTCCATCTTTAAAATCCTAGGTAAAATATAAACTATTTGACAGGCTTGTCTCCGTCAGGGATAAACACTACATCCCTGAGTAAAAATACATATAGAACCATGATCTTTCCTAGTGGATAGTCATTCTATTATTATACAATAAAATTCCTGAGGGTTTCATGTTCTGAAAAAAATGGATTCCCTCACCAATCCCAATGTTCTCATCCATATCTATTCACATAGTGTAAGATGCTTCAAAGTATCCAGGGGCCATCAATGGGATAATGAAACTAGTAAAAATTTTATTTGTAATGTCATGTTCATGAAGGTAGAGATTATGGAATTAAAATATTTTTATGAATGGTTTCTCACAAAATGACTATTCATAGAACTGAAAAAATGTCATGTGTTCAAAGGATTGGAATCATGGAATGCTCATGAAAGTCCTATGTTTCACAAACAAGAGTGGTACATACAACATTACATTAAAATATCATGGTTATACCTAGAAAAAAACACCCTTTTATAGGTATGGTATAGATATATGTTTTAGGAATGTGGTGTATAGACTACTAGTTTTCTATAAATTCACACCATGATGAAACACTCACCTCTCAAGCCAGTTCAAAATTTGGGGGTGTTGTTGAAATATAAAACCACTCATTAGGGGATATGAAGATGAATTCATATATTCATCAAGGAAAATTTCATGACCCATCCTTGTGGGGCTCATGCCACAACTCCCTATAAATGCCTCCAATAGGCCATGGGTGGGTAAATAGCACTAAGTAGACAAATCACTTAAAATGGAGGCATTTTCTAAGTACTTATACACACATACACATATCTAATCCCAAAAAATTATGAAATGTAAAAACAACTGAACAACCAATGAATGTATACATCTATATCCCACAAACAGAGTATGATTGAATATAGATATGGAAAAATATAATCACACCATAAAGAAGTATTTAACACAAGTCTTACCTAAATGAAAATGTAATGCAACTACAATATGAGAGATGAATGAACAGACCATGGTCTATCTAGTCTCCCAAAGAACCGTCTTTTTTTGGTCCACCAAGGACTCCATCAAAACTTTTAATCATCTGCACAAGACACAACATGTATGGATGAAGGCCCTTCAGGGGTGACTATAACAATACTCAACAAGACACCATGAAAGGTAAAATCATACTAAAAGGGAATGTATAGTCGTCTCTACATACGTATATGTTTACAGAACATATAACAATTATATAAAAATGTTCTACATAAAGACATATAGTAAGAAAGGTATGCCAGAACCATAGTATTCCAACCGTAGGATTCCATCTCAATGATTACATGAATCACTATTTAGGGAGAACAGACTCTTGAGTATGATATATTCCTTGGGTTTATTCATGAGAAATAATATACAGACAGCCCAAAGAGATATGATACACATGTGAGGATCATAGTTAGGTCCATGTGGTAATAACAAAAACTCAATCTCGATTAACCTTGCTAAGTAGAGGATCAGTGCCAATGTAGTGATGTTCAAATTAATACTATGAACTCCATAGAGGGAATCATTATTAATAGAGGATCTCACACTGAGCCTCCTGATGGTTTTATAATGAATCTATCTAGGAAGTCCTACTGAAGGGATCGTAGTCCTAGGAGTTTGAAAAGATCCATATCAACCTTCACGAAAAGGATAATAGGAACATAACATAACAAAACATGGTCAATATATGGAGGAAAATATATCTAATACATTAATAAAATAGTACATGATGTGTAGTACGGTTCACATGCTATGTCCATTTACCCCGAGTTCTGCCTATGTAAATAGAATGTATCATTCAAACCATGTATGTGTAAAAGAAGAGTAAATGGTATATTGAGGGGTCACATGTAGTGTCCTTGTACCCAGGGTCTTTCCAGTGTACTCCATCAATTTATTAGTACACATCAACATTCTATGTACTCGTCCCCATGTACCAGTACACAAGGAAGCTTGTGTATAGGATCTTGGTTGTTCGGTGTGGTGGAGTACATGCCATGTAGGCAACCAGTGTAATCCACCCAATGTTTTTGAACACTCCAAAGTATACACGATAATCCAGGGGGGACCACACAATGTGTTATAGGGTCACACTCCATGTAATGTTATACATCCCTCAGAAACCCTAGATAATGCTCAGGGGGCCCACACATTGTGTAATCCCAGATTAAATGAAGTGTGGTTTTATCTTTTCTGTATATAATGAACTTCAACAATTCATCTCATCCACTAATGGAATTTGATCAGATGTTTTTTTACCATGAAATCAAATATCCTTACTAGTCCAATCCTTTTTTACTTCAAACATCACATCCATTAACTAGATCTACTTAGAATACGGATCAAATATTCATTATTCATTATGCACTGAAGAATGGTGAAGAATGAGAATTTTGGTATTAGCATTCACATAAATCACTATGTCTCCATCTTCTCACCATTGTCCAACCATTCTGATATCGGATCTATGATTTTATATCATTTCACCAAGAAACGAGTGCATAATGATTGATTTCTTGGTTACACATCGAACAGTGGGCTAACAAAGAATTCCCACAATGGAAAATACATAGGGGGGAAAATAATTGAATAAATCAATTGTAATAGACCTCGATCAGTGTTTGTGACATTCATTGATCAATAGCATTTAAATGAAAATTTATTAATAAAAAATTTATCATAAATAAAATTCCATTGAACTGTGACAATTTTATCTCATCCTACATGAAGATATAACCGTGGTAAAATATATTTGTTTACTGGTCGATGTCTGTTGTCAAAATCAAGAATGGGAAATAAAACAATCAGGTTACATAAACAACCTCTATTTTTTTATCTTTTATGAATAATGATTCATCATCATCATCTTTTTCTAGATCCGTTGAATTTGAGGTGTTTCAATGTTTGATTTGAATCATCATCATCATCATTCTTCTGATTGGATTATCAAAGTAAATCTGCAATGATCCACCATAGGATTCAGGATTATGTGGATAACCCTACTAATTAATTATAATAGTCTATTTAAAAACTAACCAATCATTTTTTCATACATTTGAATTAAAATAATTTATTCAAATTAGTTTATTCATTTCTTCACCTGCCAAAACTTTCCCACAGACGACCCACACCAACTAATGTAATGTTGCACCTTGCGATAGCCTATCATTCTATGTTCAATGATTCCCTTGGATATCTAATCTAGGTACCCGTTAATATGTTAATCAACTTTTCCAGCAAAACATTTCATGTGTGCTATTTAATATATGTAATATATATCAAACATTTATTCTAGGAACACTAAGCCTTAGAATTACATGCCTTTTTAGAACATTTTCATGAGAGTAATCCATATAATATTCAAAAATAATAATAAAAGGAAAATATGATACATTTCAATCTCCTCACCTTTGGGCTTTACAATCCCCAAAATCCAAAATAGGGCTGCTCATAATGATGTGGGTATTTAGCACAAAACTGACCCCCCCCCCCTCTCTCTATAGTGCTCTATTCTAGACTCTACTGATTCCATCAGACATGAACCAAAGGAATCATTCACTCATGATGGATCATGTCCTCATGATAATCAGTGTCTACTAGGAACACTGTAACAGTTTCTCCATCCTTGATTTCTAACTCTCTCTTATTGATAACATGTGATTGGTAATGCATGTACCTCCTCAACTATGACTCATTGAAGACGTCCTGTAACTGTTGTATCTATGGAGGTAGATCTGAGCGGTATGAAACCTCTGAAAATCTACACAATAACTATAAAGTACTAGTGAACTATGAAGATATCTTGTTTCCTTGTCCAAATTTCATTAATCCACATCGAGGTGAAACCTTTAGAAAACCATGGTCTACTTCCTCGAACTCCAAGGGAATCCTTCCCCTATTATTCTGCAACTTATTATGGCCATGTTCAGTCTTCTTCCACCCCTATATTATCTAAACCATCCATGTTGTAGCTCAAAGAAACTATGGTCCCATGAGGGATAACTCTCTTGGGTTAGTCCAATAATGTGGTGACTTGTAGGGTTTCCCGTAGAGGGCCTCAAATGATGTCATACGAACAGCGGAATGGTAGGTGTTGTTATAGGAAAAATAAATAAGTGGTTGGGGGTCTTCCCAACTATAGAAAAATTCCAACATGAAATCTCACAACATGGTTTCTAGAACCTGAATGGTACTCTCCATCTTGTAATCATTTTTGGGGTGAAATAATTTTCTCAAGTGTAACTGAGTCCCAAATACCTCATGTAATCCCTTCCACAATTGGGATGTAAAGCGAGAAACATGTCTAGGAAAAATATTTAATGGGACTCCTAGGAGTCCTACTATCATATGAACATAGAGGCGTCATAGCTCTCTAGTGAACTCTACATTCATACAGCTAGGAAGTGAGATGACTTGGTGAGTCAATCTATGACCACCCAGATGGAATTGTGTCCCCTTGATGTACATTTTAAGCCTATCATGATGTCCATATATATGACATCACACTTCCATTATGTCACTGCAAGGGGTATATATAAACCCACTGAAACTTGGTTCCTAGCCATCACTTGCTGACATGTTAGGTATCAATGGACAAAATCTGCAACTCCCTTCTTCATCCCTAGTTAGAAATACTTATGTTTTAGGTCCAGGAATATATTTTCTACACATGGATGTAACACCAAAAGAGTTTTCTAAAAATCTTTCATAACCTCCCCCCACAATGTCACATGTACCATTGTGCATCCTATGAAAGAACAAAACTTTTCTATCATTTATAAAATCCATCTGGAGAAGATTTAGTGGATATTAGAGCACTTAGGGTCTCACATTTAACATCCTCAGGTGCCATCTACCTGACCTTTGCAAGATTTTAGGATGTAACAACCATTAACTATAAATAATATGCTCCATCTCTATCAATTAATGATAAATTCAATGATTCCAACTAATCTGACTCCTCATTCAGAAACTGTAAATATGATCTCCTACCGAGAACATCTGGTACCACCTTCCCCTTCTCAGGTGTATAGAAAATTTAAAATTCATAATCCTGGAGGGAATCTATCAATCATCTATTTATCAAGCAAATATCCTTTTGGGAGAAGATTCACTAGAGAATATTATGATCATAGTTGAAAATAAACTATGCTCCCATCTGGTTGTGCCACAACATCTTCAAAATGAAGACTACCACTTCTATCTCAAAATCATGGGTCACATAGTTCTGCTAATGTGAACTCATTTATAATGAACCGTAGAATATCCATACATGGATATACATTAGAACACAACCTATCCTGGTTCTTGATGAATCATAGAACACCATGTACATGACACCATCCTCTCAAAATCTGAATATGGAAACACTCATTAAACTATTTGTAGACTATTAGAAAGCCTACAATCACAATTCTATCCACATTAAAGGCTTCCCCTATAGAGTAAAATATGACATGGGTTATGATACTCTATATAAATCAGGTATGAATATCAGATAATAGACACTCATCCCAAGGAATCACTGCACCTTCATCACGTTCTTATGTGGCTCCCATGCTAATACTACCTCGACCTTGGTCAGGTCCAATTCTACTCCATCCATTGAGATAATGTTTCCTTGAAAGTGGAATCCATGATTCACTAACAGACACTTCAAGATATTTCCATAAATATGGTGCTCCCAAAGTACGTCAATAAATATCCTTATGTGTCTCGTGTTCTCCTCATCGGATGTTGAGCACACAATCATATCATTGATGAAGACTACCAAGAAATGGTCTATGAAAGGCTAGATGATCTGGTTCAAGAGTCCTAAGAACACTGTTGAGGAATTCATCATTCCAAAGGGAACCACAATGTTCTCATAGTGACCATATTGACATCTAAATTCCTTCTTCGGTATATCCTTATCCCGTACATGTATCTAGTGATATCCTAATCTGAGGTAAACCTTCAATAACCATTTTACCCTTTCACCTAATCAAATATTTTTCAATCCTCCGTAGTGTATATATGTACTTCACGATCACCTGATACAAGCACCGATAGTCGACACACAACCTCAAGCTCTCTCTTCCATTTTAGAAAACATCATTGTGGATGCCCATGGTGAAATAATGTGTCTATGAAATCCCTTCCAATGCATGTCATCCAATTGAACCCTCTTCTTGTGAAGCTCTGCGGAAGCCATCTGAAATTTCGGTGAAGATATCAGTACATACAAGGGTTTTAGATAAATATATTAATCTATCTCATGATGGGAGGTAAACCTAGAACATATTTAAGGAAGACGTCCTTGTACTCCACCACCACTATATGAAACTAAAAATTCATGAAATATATTGCACCAGGGGTTCATCATTCCAAGTGACGAGTAATTGGATGCACCCTCCTATGAACAAGTCCATCATACACTGCATGGGTTTGCATTTCACCGACAAATCAATACCTAGTTCCGTCACTATGGATATGTGGAACCCTTCACCAGAAATAGTCAATATAGGCATGAACTGGAGATAAATAATCCATCCAATGTATTATGTTGTACGTCCTCAATGATTCTACAATGATATTCTAACTGAAACTCTCAACTCCAGCGGTCTGGTCGAATTATTGGCATAATTGTGTGATCACAGAGTCTTCTCCAGTAAGAGTGTCCGATCTTATAGGTCGAGTCAATGGTTAAACCATAATATATAAGTCTCGAACACGATATTTGGTGAAAAAGATAATTATAAAATGTTTCTATCATTACTATAGAACAAGTATAAAAGACAAAGATTTTACCTTGAATCATTCTCAGATTCTCTGAGTTGTAAGATTTGACCTCCTACTGCTATCTCATTATAATAGCCTGATATTTTATTGGAATTATTCTCTTTAATTTCATTGATTTCTTTTTTTCACACTCCACCAAATTATCTTATGCTATACGCTACACCGTATTATCTTGTATTATACGCAACAGTATTACTGGCTTGTGATACACACAATTTCAGGTTCTTTTGAATAAAATTCATTTTACACAACACCAAGTATAGATTTTGACCAATTTATAATTGAACCAAATTTTGATTATGTTATATGCGACACCAAATGATGCTTTCCCTACACGCAACCCGTACTTGGCTTGCATTACACCTAAAAGTGACCTTCCTCAATAGCGTGTGTTGTACGCAATACCGAGTTTCACTAAACAACGATATATTGTTATAAAATTATTATGAATTTTCCATTATGAATAGTATTAACCAAATTTTGAATTTTATAACATTATAAATCATATCACACATTTTTTGTGATGAGGTATGAGAACAAAATCAATTTTTCGGATTAAAAAATTATTCTTCAAAAAATGCCGTTTTGTCACCTTTTGATGGTGCACCCATATTAAATATAATTTTTGACATATTTATAAGTACAATATTACAGTATAAACTTCTTATTTTGAATAAGATTATAAAAATTTACATTGGATAATGTTTCGATATTTTTCTGACAATGTTTAAATTTGATGAATAGTAAAAATGCGCTAAATTTTACTTTAAAAAAAGTTTTTTCCTAGAGATAATTTATATGTTTAAATTATAATAAAAAATTGTTTTCAATTATAAATATAATATATTTTTACCATTTAATATTTTGTATGGAATTACAATTAATTATACATTGAATTCATTGGTAAAAATATTTCAATCTTTGACAATGTTTGACTTTTAAAACACGTTTTCTTAACAATGGTATTAAATTTAAATTAATTACTGGAACTTATGTGTTTTGAATTTAGAAAATGGATTCCATATTTGGATTCAGTGGGTCCAAATTATGTTAATAGGTTACGTTTTTTTGATATTATGAATATTAACTATGGTAATTTTTATTTACTATAGTTAAAGGTAAATGAGGTAATTAAGGGTAAAAATAAGATTATAAAATTACGCTAAAAACATCAAAAAATATATTGGATGAAAAAAAGTCGACCCATATCACATAATGGTCATAATAGATTCATTTCATGGACTTTTGACCATGAAAATGATAAAATTATTATTAAATCCAAAAAACGTGACAACATGTCACTCTCTTATACTTATAAGTGTAATAATTTTAATTTAGTGATAATCCTCATAAAACATCGAATATAAATAGTCTCATGAAATATAATAAAATTATATACATCATGAGAATTTATTTATAATTTTTAGTGATTAAATAATTATCATTAATGATGACACACTAGTGATGTAGAAATTATTTTATTGATTGAAATATCAAATTAATGGTATTAAAAATATTAAAATAAATATTATATGAACTTATTAATGTTCTAAAAAATATTATAGATGAATATGACATGTTAGGAGTCTATTAAATATTTATTTTTGAATATATTCTTTCTGTGGATTTTATTTAAATTCAAATAAATGAATAGTGTCAAAATTGACTATATTGCTATTTTATAAAAATAAAAATTTATAAAAATTTTAAATAATCACAAAATAAATTAAAAACTATAAATTGAAATTTATATGATCTAAAATTTCATAAAGTATCCAATTATATACAATTCAAAACACATAAGTATTTATTTATAACATTTTAAAATTTAGAATATTATTACCACAAATAAAATTAAATAGATTAAATAAGGATAAATCTAGTGTATAATGTTTAAAATAAATTACTAATATGTACATATCTAATTGGTTGATTCGATTACTACCCTATATCATCTAATAATCAGATTTGAGTCATTTTTGGAGGTTTTTATGTGGGGTTTGGGTTTATTATGAATTAATACTTTAGAGGATTCCAAATGTGCCCCTATCCTCTCTTATAAAAGGGCACCTCCTCCCTCTCCTCCTCACACCACTTGGATCCTTCAATCTCGGAAAACCCATGCCCATTTCTCTTCTCCGCTTCCCTAGAAATATACTAGAGGTACCTGTCTTCTTCTAAGACAAACTTTAGTTCCCTAAGAGGAGGTTTAGAAGAGGCGCGTCGAAGAAGAGGTAATATCCTTTACCGATTCATTCAAATTCATTTCTTCTTCTACCTCCTATTCTTTTGCTGTTTCATAATAAAGTAATAAAATCAGTATAACTCATATAATGATATGTGGTTATAAATATGAACCAACCCTATTTCACCTTCTATCCATACTATGAAAAATGAAATCACCGTGTGTGCGTACGTACGGAATACTGTTTCCACACCGTGGTGTAATCTGTTTTTCCACCACCACCTTACATGGATGGATATAATGGTGTAAATAATATATATATATATATATATATGGTTCTTATAAATTGATACTAATTCTGATATATTATATCATCCACCCTAATTCTATTCAATAATTATGGGAACGATATCACCGCTTGTGCGTACGTAGGGATTACCGTCTCCACAACGCGACACTACGACAAAAAGGCATTTAGCGGCAGCTTTTTTTCGTTTCGCGGTGGTTTAAGCCGCCGCTAAAACGATTGGCAGCTGTTTTGAAAAACCGCCGCGAAATCGTGCGTCCGGAAACTATTCGCTGCGGTTTTCAAAACCGTTACAGAACTTTTCGCGGCGGTTTTTTAGAGGCGGTTTTTTTATTTTTTAATTTTTTTAATTTTTGTTATTTTTTTATATTTTTAATTTAATTTATTTATTTATTTATTTATTTATTTATTTATTTATTTATTTATTTATTTTTCATATTTATTTTTATATTTATTTTGTATTTATTTTATTTATTTATTTTTCGTATTAATTTTTCATATTTATTTATTTACATTATTTATGTATTTATTATTTTATTTATTTATTTATTTATTTATTTATTTTATTTATTTATTTTATTTATTTATTTTTCATATTTATTTATTAATTAATTTATTTATTTATTTATTTTATTTTGTATTTATTTTATTTATTTATTTTATTTATTTATATTATTTTCTTTATTTATTTTCTTTATTTTATTTTGTATTTTTTTTGTATTTTTTTATTTCGTATTTATTTTTTATTTACTTTATTTACTTTATTTATCCATGCATGCACATCCCATGCACAAGCACATGCACCTGCACATGCATGCCTATGCAATATAAAGAAATTCTGCATTTGATGAGATTTGAGCCCCTAACCTCTTGCATATTTTCCAAAGACTTTACCACTCCAGCAAGTTCGCCATGTGGTTAATAAACAGAATTTAATATACTTATATATATTAATTGAAAAAACAAATCATACATAAATAATAGATATAAACTCAATAATAATAAATATTAAATATTAAATAATAAATAAGGAATAAGGAATAATAAATAATAAATAATAAATAATAAATAACAAATAATAAATAATAAATAATAAATAATAAATAAATAATAATAAATAATAAATAAAGATAAATAATTTACAATAAATAATAAATAATAAATAATAAATAATAAATAAACATAACTAATTAATAAATATAAATAATAAATAATAAATAATAAATAATAAATAATAAATAATAAATAATAAATACATTCTAGATATAAATAATTAATAATAAAAAATAAATAATAGATTTAAATAATCAATAATCAATAATCAATAATCAATAATCAATAGTGAATAATAAATAATAAATAATAAATATTAAATAACAAATAATAAATAAATATAAATAATAAATAATAAATAAATATAAATACTAAATAATAAATAATAAATAAATATAAATAATAAATAACAAATAATAAATAATAAATAAATATAAATAATAAATAAATATAAATAATTAATAATTAATAATAAATAAATATAAATAATAAATAATAAATAATAACTAATAAATAAATATAAATAATAAATAATAAATAATAAATAATAAATAATAAATAATAAATAAATATAAATAATAAATAATTAATAATTAATAAATTTAAATAATAAATAATAAATGAATATAAATAATAAAAAATAAATAATAAATAATAAATAATAAATAATCAATAATCAATAATCAATAATCAATAAAGATAAATAATCAATAATAAATAATCAATAATATATAATAAATAATAAATAATAAATAATAAATAATGAATAATCAATAATGATTAATAAATATTTAATAATAAATATTAAATATTAAATATTAAATATTAAATAAATAAATAAATAAAGAAATAATAAGAAATTAATAATAAATAATAAATAAATAATAAATAATAAATAATAAATAATAAATAATAAATAATAAATAAATATAAAGAATAAATAATAAATAATTATAAATAATAAATTATAAATAAATATAAATAATAAATAATAAATGATAAATAAATATAAATAATAAATAAATATAAATAATATATAATATATAATAAATAATAACTAATAAATAATAACTAATAAATAAATATAAATAAAAAATAAAAATTAATAAATAATAAATAATAAACATATATAAATAATAAATAATAAATAATAAATAATAAATAATAAATAATAAAAAATAAATAAATATATATACTAAAAAATAAATAAATATAAATAATAAATAATAATTAAATATAAATAATAAATAATAAATAATAAATAAATATTAATAATAAATAAATATAAATAATAACTAATAACTAATAACTAATAAATAATAACTAATCAATAAATATAAATAATAAATAATAAATAATAAATAACAAATAATAAATAAATATAAATAATTAATAATTAATAATTAATAATTAATAATTAATAATTAATAATAAATAATATATAATAATTAAATATAAATAATAAATAATAAATAAATATAAATAATAAATAATAAATAATAAATAATAAATAAATAAATAATAAATATTAATAATAAATATTAATAATAAATATTAATAATAAATATTAATAATAAATAATAAATAATAAATAATAAATAATAAATAATAAGTAAATATAAACTCATGAAAACTCTGGAAAACTCCTTAATAATTCAACATAATCATCATAATAACCCACAAAATTCCATTGATAAAGATAACAAGTCATGAAACCCAAATAAACAGTAATAAATGGAGCAACCGTTAAAACCCGTCAAAACGGTCATAAAGAGACAAAAACATTGGACTCACATTAACAGAGATAAGTAAATATAAATAATAAATAACAAATAATAAATAAATATAAATAATAAATAATAAATAATAAATAATAAATAATAAATAACCAGATACAAATAATAGATAATGAATAAATTAAAGTATATTATAAATAATAAATAATAAATAATAAAGGAAACACATGAAAAAGTATGAAAAGACATGATAAGGGATTAAAAATCATGAAAACGCATGACAAGGGATGGATAATCATATGAAGAATGAGGCATTAGAAAGAATGAGAATGCATGAAAACTCATGAAAACTCTGAAAACTCCTTAATAATTCAACATAATCATCATAATAACCCAAAAAAATCCATTGATAAAGATAACAAGTCATGAAACCCAAATAAACAGTAATAAATGGAGCAACCGTTAAAACCCGTCATAACGGTCATAAAGAGACAAAAACATTGGACTCACATTAACAGAGATAAGTTAATATAAATAATAAATAACAAATAATAAATAAATATAAATAATAAATAATAAATAATAAATAATAAATAACCAGTTACAAATAATAGATAATGAATAAATTAAAGTATATTATAAATAATAAATAATAAATAATAAAGGAAACACATGAAAAAGTATGAAAAGACATGATAAGGGATTAAAAATCATGAAAACGCATGACAAGGGATGGAGAATCATATGAAGAATGAGGCATTAGAAAGAATGAGAACGCGTGAAAACTCGTGAAAAATCTGGAAAACTCCTTAATAATTCAACATAATCATCATAATAACCCACAAAAATCCATTGATAAAGATAACAAGTCATGAAACCCAAATAAATAGTAATAAATGGAGGAACCGTTAAAACCCGTCAAAACGGTCATAAAGAGACAAAAACATTGGACTCACATTAACAGAGATAACTTATGATCAGAGATTCCGTTTTAGATCCGCGGCCTATCAAATCAAAGATCCTGAAACGATCTTCGACCTGAAAGGTGAAAGAGTCTGAATGGACAGGTGGATCCGAAGTTACGACCATTTAAAAAAAAAGCTGACAGGGAACGGGTGCTAGAAACGAGGCATTGAAAAACATAACAAACCCGATACCCACTAAAATGGCCATAACATATGATCTAGGAGTGCATGTGGGCGTCACGACCAGTCAAAATGAAGCTCACAGAATGATCTATGATCTGGCAGGTGGAGGCCGAACTGACACGCGGATCGAAAGTTAGGTCCATTTGAAGATAAGTTCGATGGGACACTGGTGACGGAAACGGGGTTTTGGATGCCTTCGAAGGGGTTTTGGGTCGAAAAACTTGACATAAGCTTTCTTCTGTTAATTTGGTGTGTATCTCTCTTCGCTGGCTTCAATTTGATAAGTGGTAGAGCCCAAACGGACACCCGGAGAGAAAGTTATGGCCGTTTGAAGTTGGGGAACTTTTTTCAACTTTATTATAACTCTAATATCGTCCACACCTTAGACTGTCTCATGGTTTTGATTATATATCCCTCTAGATCTCTTCATGAGCTTCGATTTGACTGGTTGTGGCGCTTCAACGGACAACCAGATCAAATGTTATTGTTGTTTTAGTGATAACAGGGTTTCTCATGTTTTTTTATTTTTTCATTTCATTTCACGGCGGTTTTTCCAAAACCGCCGCTATTTCGCGGAGGTTTTTTTAAAAAACCGTCTCCATGAACGGTGCTTTTCATTTCTTACCTCTAAATGTTATGAACAATTATAAATAAATGTATATGCTGGATATATATGAAATATATTATATCCAAATCATGAATATCATTCTGGATATAATGAACCTTTGACCACGTGAACAACATGCAATTTAAAGAAGTCCATTTTTGACTTAAGTACCAAATATAGACAAAACAAACATTATTAAATTAAATGATTACATAACGTTTTTAAAACCGCTGTGAAATGGCGGCCAGAAACGCGTTTCGCGGCAGTTTTAAAAACCGCCGTGAAAAATCCGCCGTAAACAGCGGTTTTCTTGTAGTGCGATGAGATTCATTCTCCAATTTAACCATTAAAGAATGATTATAATGTATATATAATAAATAATCATTAAATTTATGACATATTAATGATACTATATTTATGTACATGTTATTTACTTACTTCCATTCAATTTAATAAGGAAATGAAAATAGCATTCATGCGTACGTATGGGCTACCGTCTCGATGAATGGTGTATTTAATTCCATTTATTGATCTATTATAAATATGTATATTCTGAATATATATTATATATAAATAATGTTTTTCATTCTGGAAGTAAGTAATCATGATCTAAGAAATCATATGAATAATTACAAGTCAAAACACTCACGATAAGTGAAACGGTTTTACCCAAAACGCTACCTTAACATAGAATTGACAAAGGAACAGGTAACATGAAGTCATAAGTTAATCATATATGATAAAATAAATATAATTATGGTTCATTTACAAGTTAATAATATGTTTAAACCCACTATACAGGAGTCACAGACACATATGGATGAAATTGGACATAAGGTAAGGGATAATTATTCCATTCTCGTTCTTATTCGAGATTGATTATTCATAAGTATTTACTGGGGTTATATTACTCATCCCTGTCCATAAAAATGTTTTTAATAAAGTGTTTAATATTCTTAAATGTATTTTTAAAGTCATTTTTACCCCTCTTTTACTTTTAATTTGTGTTATGGAAGGAATCTTTTTTTGTTTACCATACGAGGTACTTTTTGACATTTTCGGTAAAAGTGATAGAAGAATGTTTCATTAACTTATATGGCAGGAACAGATTTTTATGGTTTCATAACTCCTTTTCTTCATGAAGCTTAATCTACAAAATTTCAGGATTATTTTCAATAAAGTCCTTTTCTTTTAAAATTTCATGGAATTTAGTGAAAACAAAATGATTTTGAAGAAGAAAATATATTTTCCTCAAGAATTCTTATCAAGTGTTTTATAAAAACTATTTTTCATCTAAGATGAAATTATTTATCATGTTTATGTTTCAAGTAAAATGTCTCTATTATATACATGGTTTTATTTTTTTTATGATGAAATGATATCCATTTGTTTTATAAGGATTATGTTAAGATGTGATGATATTTATGAAACCCATTTTTATTCTTTGTGTTATGATGAATGATTTATGTTTATTTTGTGGCACACGTAAGAATGATTTCAATATTAGATGTGTGGGACCAATATCTCCCTCCAATTCATTGGGTAAAGATTTATATCTCATGAGATAAACATGGCTAGAACGGAAAGTAAAATCTGGTTCAGTAATATAGGGATGGAAGGGCAAGAAAAATCGGTTCAGTAATGGACTTTGTCCACTATGATGGTCTTGGTAGCAATGCCTTGGTTGCTATGTAAATAATATCATGTGCATAATGGTTTTCCACAATTAAATGTCTTATTCCCATGATATTTTATCATGATCAATATTCTTTTATGATCTATTCCTTTTGTACTGCCAGGTTTTATGCCATTGCTCAATATTTTGATGTTTAGATTTTATGCTCATCATTTTACGTTCAAATGATTATGTATTGTTTTATGTTCTCCATGTTTACCCTTAATGAGCATTTTAGCTCACCCTTTTTTTCCTTTCCCTAGGATATAAATAATATTTTTAGGTAAGAAAAAAATGGGAAGCTCTTTATGGAAGATGTTGAAGATCTTTCAGCATGATTAGAAGATTATGTTCTGTGTTTCCAAAGACACTAAACTACAATGGTCTTTGGGAATCTGTTTTTTTCATGAATTAAGTATTCCCCAAAAGTAATCTAATGTCTATGTACGTCATGCTTTGGATCTATACATTTGGTATCAGAGTGAAGGTTTAGTTAACCTTTGGAAAAAAATACGCGAAAACATTAATGAAATACCTAGAGATATTTCTAAGGTATGTCTAGGTATGTATCTAAGGTTATGTATAAGTATAGGTTATATTCCTAGAATTAAGTTAACAATATTATAAGTGAACCTAAGATGTTATATATTGAAGGTAATCCCCCTTTATTATGTTGTATTCCTTGAATGATTTTTTCATCTCACACTATTCTTTTTGGGTTTTAGGTGATGGATGGAACCCGAAGGAACCGTGTTGATCAATGTAATGGAAAATTCAATGATTTTCCTCTTGAACAAACCAATTTTATGGGATATGGAATGAAAAATCTTATTTTTATACTTACACAAGCTATGAATCATTCTGTACTTTCAAATGAGCAGAGAAGGGAACAATATTCTATTGAGTCCTTCATGAGGCAGCATCCACCTTCTTTTAGAGAGTCTTCTGACCTAGTTGTTGCTGACCAATGGATCAGTACCATTAAAAAGATATTTTTCATAATTCTCTATTCGAAACATGAAAAAGTCATTCTGGGTATTTACTATTTATAAGGTGAAGCAGACTAGTGGTGGACTCCAATTAAGAATACGAGGCCTCAAGATGAAATGGAATCCATGGAATGGGACGAGTTCTAGAACTTGTTTTTCAATAATTAATTCCCTTGTATTCTTCAAACAAATATGGAAAAATAGTTCCTTTAGTTCAAGAAAAAGGATGAAGAATCCGTTGGTATATATGTGGTGAACATTACAAGGCTTCCAAGGTACGCATCTGGCTTTATCATCCAACCTGAGAGTAATGTTGATCGATTCTTTAGTGGCTTAAAACAAATTCTTCAAAGGGAATTAGCTATAATAAAAATCAGTATATATGAAGAAATTGATTTCTATGCTATCAAGGTAGAACAGGAAGTGGGTGTTACATATCCATCACATGGTTTTGAAAAGAAACAAAAGATGGAGTTCAAGGAGAAATCTCAAAACTATGGTGAAAAGAAGAAAAATGATTTGTATGCTCAAAGTGTGAAAAGAAGCACAGTGGAGATTGCCTTAATGGGAATAGAAAATGTTTTATGTGTGGAAAAGAAGTTCATCGAGCAGCTGAGTGTCGATGTAATGGGAAAAAGATAGCTAATGATGTGAATATAGAAAATACTACAGAAAATGCACCACCGACACTTCAATTCTACAAGTGCAGGGACATGGGGCATTATGCTAACCAATGTCGTAATCCAATGGTTAATGATGATCAACATCAACATACTCTTAAGGAAAATGAAAAAGGTAAGTCACATGAAATCACTATTGGTGATGTTGAATATGAAAACTATGTGATAGAATGATTAAGTGTTTGTGTAACATGATTCCAAAATAATGTTGTGGAATCTCATTTTTGGTATCGTGGAATATTGGAATATCTATGTATTGGTTTATTGTGGTTTTCAATAATTTTATGGTACCGGTAACCAGGAAAAGTGATTGAAATATTTCTTGAAAGTAGATTATATGTGCATAATGAAGGGATAGAGAGATAATGAAATGTTTGATAGTATTAATGAGCTCGTATAAGGGCAAATGATATCATGGTTTGAGTATATAGAAATTTTGGGAATTTGGTATGTGAAATGAGTTGAATTTTGATAGCATTCATGTTTTCACAAAGATTCTATAGTAATTCATGTTTCAAGGGAATACATGATTAAGGTATTCACATGTTTGGAATGTGACCAACAAAATATATCTAATGATATATGGGGGATAAATGATGGTATTCACATGCATGGTTGATGAAATTTCTAGGAATCATTTTATTTATACTATAAGCTTGGATATAAGTGTTTTGGATAAGACAAAATATTTTAAAGGGATTATGTTGGGAATACGATAATATTGTTTAAGGATAAAGCCTTTTTTCAATATTTTTTTCAAGAATGCTACAATAGTTTAGTTTTAGAAAAAGAAGAACCTACATGACGGATGACAACCCGTCGCGTCAGACATGGCTGTGATAATCGAACCCACAACCGAAGAGAGATAGGCCTTTATCGCCTTCCACTGACCTACATGAAGTCCCTGGTTAGTATAAACTAGTTTTATTTTATTAAATATTATGATAGATGATGTATAAGTCCATTTTTGGAACCATATATGATCAATCTCACCATATGATGGACTTATGTAAATAAATTTTGATAACCTTATGTTTGAGACCGATGGAATGACCTATCATTCTATCGCATGATTTTATAACACTTTATAGAACACAAATTCAACATCGTTTCTTTAAGATGTGAAGTGGAAATTGTTCAAGGCATAAACAACAGTGAGATTGTACAAAAATCAAGTAAGTTTTTATTTTAATTAAAAAATTCTTCAACATTATGGAAATGATCTTGAAAACCAAAAATGTTTTCTTGGTGCCCTCATATCTGATTAATCATATCGTACCTTAGATCATCATAAATTTATGGCTTTGTGATTGTTGGCTTTTTCATTGCCATGTTCTCTACCACTCTTCATCAGGACATGATGGTTAGATTTCTCTTCCATATATATATTTTCACCTATATTATCCTATATGGAAACCCAATGATGGTTTACTTTGGGTATCTGTTATGTTTCTAATGTTCCTTTTTAAAATTATGTTTTAGTATTCCATTTTACAATGTGGGTTTCTATGAAAGAATCTTTCAAGTAGAAAACCGTTTATAACTCCGATGAATTTCGAGGGCGAAATTCATTTTAAGGGGGGTAGAATGTAACACCCTGAGATTTTATGAGAATTATTATTTTTAATTTCTTTGATATCTTTTTTTGTATGCTTCACCAAGATTATCTTGTGCTATGTGCAACATTGTATTAGCTTTTAGTATACACAACACTATTTTGGGCTTGTGATGCACACAATTTCAAGTTCATTCAAATAAAACCCATTTTACACATCACCAATTATAGATTTTGATCAATGTATAACTAAACCATATTTGTATTATGTTTTACACAACTCCAAATAAAGCTTTCCCAACATGCAACCCTGACTTGGCTTACATTACACATAAGAGTGACCTTCCTCAATAGCGTGTGTTGTACGAAATACTGAGTTTCACTGAACAATGATATATTGTTATAATATTATTATAAACTAGCCTTTTTGAATAGTATTGACCCCATTTTGAATTTTATATCATTATAATTCATCTTACACATTTTATAGAATGAGGTATCAGGATAAAATCCATTTTTCGGATAAAAGAAGTATATTTCAAAAAATATAGTTTTCCCACATTTTCATGGCGCACCCATTTTAAATATGATTTTTAACAAGTTTATAAGTTCAATTTTTCAAAATAAACTTCTTATTTTGAATAAGGATATAAAAATTTACATTGGATAATGTTTTGATATTTTTCTGACAATGTTCTTATTTTGATGTATAGTAAACACACGCTAAATTTTACTTAAAACCAACTTTTCTCATCAAGATAATTTATATGGTTAAATTATAATTGTAAATTGTTTTAAAGAATAAATTGAATATATATTTACTATTTAATATAACTTATTCCATTATCATTAATTTTACACTGAATTCATAGGTAAAAACATTTCAATCTTTGACAATGTGTTAACTTATAAAAAATGTTTTCTTAACAACGGGATTAATTTTAAATTAAATACTACAAATTTAGTGTTTTGAATTTTGAAAAATGGATTCCATATATGGATTCATTGGGTCCTAAATATGTTAATAGGTCACTTTTTTTGATATTATGAATAGTAACTACAGTAATTTTTATTTACTACAGTTAAAGGTAATTCTATTAATTAAATGTAAAAATAAGATTATAAAATTACCCTAAGACCTTCAAAAATTATATTGGATGAATAAAAGTTGACCCATATCACTTAAGGGACGGAATATATTTATTTCATGGACTTTTGACCGTATAAATGAAATAATTATTATTAAAACCAAAGAAAGTGACAACATGTGACTCTCTTATATCTTATAAGTGTAATAATTTTAATTTATTGATAAAACTCATAAAACGTCGAATATAAATAATCTACAGAAAGATAATTAAATTATATATATATTGAGAATTTATTTAAAATTTTTAGGGATAAATAATTATCATTAATGATGACACAATAGTGATATAGAAATTATTTTATTGATTGAAATATCAAATAAATGGTTTTAAAAATCAATTATCTATACTAATGTTGGCTTCTTCCTACCCTTCGTGTCTCCCATCCCTACCTCCACGTCACCCCATTTCTTATTCTCCAATTACATTCTCTACCGAGCACCCACTACTGATCGGGATTCTCCTCCTCCAAATTTCACAGCTCGCTCGCGCTATCGCTCGCCCCTCTGAGGGTTCCACTGTCGCTCTGTCCCGCAGCTTCCTTCTCCAACAGATTCACCCACATCTCCCATAGCCTCCTTCTCCTACATCTTTGTATCCTTTGTATCCTCTGTATCCTTCCGTTTTATTTCCCTCCAGATGTCCATCCTCCCTCCTGCTACTCAATCCCCCCCCCCCACGTGCTCTCCCGACATCCCTCAGAATTAGGGTTCCCGAATTCCGAATTCCATCGAGCATCCAGCATCCTTCTACATTCCTCCACTCCTTTTTAGTATCTCCGATGATAGAAACTGGTCTTCCCACCCACATGTTGTGCCTTCTTCTGATTTGGTTTAGTGTTTCGAAGTACCAGCCTGATTCGACAAAAAACATCGATACACACTGCCTCTTTTCAGTCGCACCTCTCGTGATGCCATTCAGTGACTGCTGCGTTGTTTAATCTTACCTCCATCTCACTGTTTCATTCTACTGGGTGGCTTTGATGATGGCCAATGAAACAGTAGTCCACCTCTTCGCTACGCCATCTGTATTGCTTTATCCTGGTTCGAATTCTCTATACGCAATCTCCAGTCATTGAATAGATTTTCAGATTACTCCATTCTACCATATGATGTCTGAATGACATCTTCCAGTATTTATTTTCACATATATGTTGTCTCATTTTTCACATTAGTATGCAACTGCAATCCATGTGTGGGTACCTTTTTCTGCATTACATTACATTTAGATTGCAGATTTTCTTGTATATTTTCAGTCTAATTTATTCATGTTTCTTTGATGGTGTTATGACTGTGTTTCATTGCGATAATAGGATAGTGATACGTGAGGTTTACAGATTTACTCCCACTCGCAATTTCACAATTTTTTTCATAGGTTCTTCGGCTTCATCCTCCTCCGTCTCTCAATTTCATGATCATTCTTCATCATGTTCATTCTCCCTTCAGAACTGATCGCAATTTCAGACTGCTATTAAAGGGATTTTTTGGTTTTGAATTTCAACAGACATCACCTTACCTTCACACCTTGCTTCTAGCATATCCTATTCCATAAAACATCATCTTTGCACTTCAAGTATTACCATAACTACCTACTAAGAAGCCTAAATCCTTGGAACTGCATTTCTGGTATCATTTTAGTTCTATATGGGTTAATCATCGTTCCTTGTGTCAAATGTTTATGCTGATTTCGTTCATTTATTATTTATAATTTGAAAAATGGTGGACGGAAGAGTAGGGGATGGTTATAATTATTGATCCTTGTGTTTATCTATATAAATACTGAAGTTTTCAATGTCATAATTACCTATTTAGAGTCCATAGTGGCCAAAGGAGTAGGCGAGAGTGTGTTATATTCTGTTCTAACAAAATATATGTTTCAATATCCATTATGATAAAATTTGAATCTACGGAGTTGGTACTAAACAATTCATCAATTGGTGAGTAAGGATGAAACACCCCTGGATTAAGGCATTTCATTGTTTTATTATGTATTTTTTTATTATAAGAATGTTAACAAGTTCATATTTTTTCATCTAATTTGTTAAAAAAAATTCCCAAATAGGTCCATCTTTTATCCAATATAGTAATTTAGATTCTATTCATTATTATTCTTCTATTTCTCACTTTGACGAGTATGTATCAGGTTACTGGAGTCAATGAAAATTTCTGGTTTTTTGTGGTTCTGTGTTTCACATCATTTTCCCTCTTTGATACTTCCTTTCCTAGCCATTAATGTAGAACATTAATGTGGCTGGAAAAAAATGGAATCCATGAGAGGTTGTAAGAACCCTGGATTAAGTTATTTCACTGTTTTATTATGTATTTTTTTATTATAAGAGGGTTAAAAAAGTACATATTTTTTTGTCTAATTTTTTCTTTATTTTTTCAAGAAGGTCCAACTTTTATTATGTACAATTACACGGATTATATTCTTGATTAATAAACTATTTTCCTTTTTTATGATTATGTACATAGTTACTAGAGTCAATAAAGATTTACTCTTTTCTATACGTACGTGTTTGGAATCATTTTACCTCTTTGATAGTTCCTTTCCATGCCCTGAATGTAGAAGATTTCTGTAGATGGCTGGAAAAGGGAATCAATTACCATGTATTGATATTTATTTTATCACTTTGGAATTTTTTTCTATATCTTTACATATTTTTGAATTAATCTCCCATATAATAGAAAAATCTGTGATGATTTTAAATATTTGGATTCCATACAAACTATTTCTTTTTCATGTGGTGGTAATGTTTTTAATTTATCACCAAATAAGTTTGTTTCGAAGGTGTGTGGGGGAGATTTAGGTAAGTGTTTCCATATATACAATTTCATTTATGATATGATTGTTTTACATTCATGGTGTTTTACATTCACTATGTCTTATACTATTTAAAAAAATATATGTTTCAATATCCATTATGTTAAAATATGAATCTATGGATTTTATACTAAATATTTCCTCAACAGGTGAGTGAACATGTAACACCCATGGCTTAAGGTATGTTATTATTTTATTATGTATTTTTCTATTATAATAGGGTTAATAGGTTCATATTTTTTTAAATTTGTTCACAATGTTTTTTTTTCAAACAGGTCCATCTTTTATTCCATACAGGTACGTAGATTCTGTTAATGATTAATATCATGAGTATGTAAAGAGTTACTAGAGCCAATGAAGATTTCTTATTTTCTTTGCGTACATGTTTTGCATCATCTCCCCTCTTTGAATCTTCCTTTCGAAGCCCTGAATATAGAACATTAATGCACCAGAAAAGGGAATTGATGATAGGATGTTACACCCTTGTCTTAAGTTATTTGGAATGTTCTGTTATTTATGTGGATACTGTTCATTTAGAAAATCATGTCATTACTTAGGTCAGTGTTTCCATACATAATATTTCATTTATGATATGAGTGTTTTACATTCATGGTGTTTTACATTCAATGTGTTTTATATTGTTTAAAAACAATATATGATTCAATATCCGTTAGGTTAAAATATGAATCTATGGATTTGGTACTAGACATTTCATCAACAGGTGAGTGAACATGTAACACCCATGGATTAATGTATTTCACTGTTTTATTATGTATTTTTTTTATTATAAGAGGGTTAATAGGTTCATATTTTTTTCTAATTTGGTCATAATGTTTTTTTCAAACTGGTCCATCTTTTATTCCATACAGTTATGCAGATTCCATTAATGATTGCTATCATGAGTATGTAAAAATTTACTAGATCCAATGAAGATTTCTGCCATTCTGTGCGTACATTTTTCGCATCATCTCCCCTCTTTGGAACTTCCATTCCACACCCTAAATGTAGAACAATAATGCACCGGAAAAGGGAATCGATGATAGGATGTAACACCATTGGATTATGTTATTTTGATTGTTCTGTTATTTACAAGGATACTGTTCATTTAGAGAAGTCTGTCATTCCTTAGGATTACAGCAAGATGAAATTGAGTTTACTAAAGCTATAAAGGAATCATTTGTTTTGGAAACATGAGATTCGTTGCACATGTTATTTTATCATATGTTGCACAGGTTGTTTTCCCATACGGTGTTGTCATTCATTGCACAGGTTTTATGGAACCAAACATGACAGCTTTTTTTAGAAGATGTGTTATATGTACAATGAATAGGGTTATAAATAGAAGTTACATATATGTTTACACCTTATATATGCATGCATGACAACAAAATATGCCCTCTTTATTAGTATTTATTTTTTTAACTTCGCTGATTTTTTTGTAATATATTCATTCAGTTTACATCACTAATAATGTTTCCTTTTCTATCTTATGTGGTATGGAATTCTTGAAATAAATCATTATGTCTGATAATACCACCATGAAATGGTTCTAAAGTATGTCTTAATTTCTATTCGATTATCTCTTTTTTCAATAACAACCATTATAAATTTATAGTCGATTATTACTCTAGGACATAGTTGATTTACAAGAAACTATAGAAATTTTTAACTGTATGTTTATATGGGTTATTCCACATATTTTACTTCCATATATATTTTCATCTATACAATTATCATTTAATGTTACATATAAAACCCTTGGATGAAAGCAGTATTGGCTGTAAATTTCTAACCATGAGAACATGGCAGTGTACTGAGGAAGAAGAGTAGTGTACTGAAGAAGAAGAGTATGGCTGGGAAGATATGATCCCAGAGTAGTCCAGGAATGACTTCAAGATCTAGAGTCCATCCTTCTTTGAGTTTTAAGAGCCAGTCAATTGAAAGACCAGGAATGGCTTCAAAAATGGAGTTGGACCTATGGAGCATTCATCAGTCTACTCAGTCTCAGCTACCTTTTGATGAATATCCTTTCAATATGACTAGGGTATGTTTCATTTAGGGTTTTGATTTTTGAGTTTTTCATTTAGTTTTTATTGTTTTGGGTTAATTAGGAGCTTAAATTAATACATCCCATATGTTTACCCATATAAATGTAACAGGTTAAAATCATTATCTGTGCATGTTATTTTATTAGATAGTTTTTATGGTTTATTCCACACATTTTACTTCCACATGTATTTTCATCTATAAAAATTTCATTTAATGTTACTTATAGAACCCTTGGATGCAAGCAGTGTAGGCTGTAAAGTGGCAGGCCATGAGAACATGGCAGTGTACTGAAGAAGAAAAATATGGCTGTGAAGGTGTGTGCCCAGAGTAGTCCAGGAATGACATTAAGATTTTTTTAGGTTCTGCATTTTTTTCATTATTTTTCCTTCATTTTTTCTGCATCATTTTTGGTTCTATATAAAATTTCATTGCTTATGAGTTTTAAATTTTCATTACTAACAATTCATGTTTAAAGTTTTTTCTCAATATTATAGTAGCTGGTAGAGATGTATACATTTATTCATTACTAACAATTCACTTCTTGAAAACATTCCACCCATTTAAATTTGTTTTAATGATTCCTGAAAAAAGAAACATATTTATGTATTCTACATCACAGTTTAGCAGTTTACCAGGGGTGGTGGGGGAAGGGGCTGGGCAGGGGAATGGATGGGAGGGACTGGGCAGGTTGGAGGCAGGGGAGGGGATGGGATGGGAGGATGAGGGCAGGAGGGAGGGGGCTGCTGAGGGAACAGTTTGGGAAGGGGTGGTGGGGGAAGTGGCTGGGCAGGGGAGAGGAAGAGGTGGGAGGGAGATCTGATGGTATTGTTTGGGAGACAAGCGGAGACAGGGGAGGGAGGATGAAGCCAGTGGAGGGGGCTGCTGAGGGAATAGTTTGGATAGGGGGTGGTTGGGGAAGTGTTTGGGCAGGGGGGAGGCAGAGGTGAGAGGGGGATCTACTGGTATTGTTGGGGAGACAAGCAGAGATGGGGGGAGGGGAGGGGTAGAGCTAGGTAGGGGGGTTATAGGAGCTTCTGAAAAATTGGTGGGGGAGTGACAGGTTAGAATCATTATCTGTTCCTGTATTTTTATTAGATAGTTTTTATGGGTTATTCCACACATTTTACTTTCACACGTATTTTCATCTATAAAAATATCATTTTATGTTACTTATAGAACCCTTGGATGCAAGCCGTTTAGGCTGTAAAGAGGTAGGCCAAGAGAACATGGCAGTGTACTGAAGAAGAAGAGTATGGCTGGGAAGGTGTGAGCTCGGAGCAGTCCAAGAATGACTTCAAGATTTTTTGAGGTTTAGCATCTTTTTTCTTCATTTTTTCAGAATTGTTTCTGCATATTTCGTGGTTCTATAAAAAAATTCATTTCTTATGAGTTCTAAATTTTCTTTACAAACAATTCATGTTTTCTGTTTTTTTAACAATATTATAGCAGCTGGTAGATATGTATACATTTATTCATTACTATCAATTCACTTCTTGGAAATTTTCCACCCATTTACATTTTTTAATGATTCCTAAAAAAAGAAACATATTTATGTATTCTACATCACAGTTTAGGAGTTGACCAGGGGGTGGTGGGGGAAGTGGCTGGGCATGGGAATAGAAGGGAGGGACTGGGCATGTTGGAAGGGAGGGGAGGGGAGGGGAGGGGAGGGGAGGATGAGGGCAGGGGGGAGGGGATGCTGAGGGAACATTTTGGGTGGTGGGAGTGGTGGGGGAAGTGGCTGGGCAGATGGTGGAGGCAGAGGTGGGAGGGGGGTTTGCTAGTATTGTGTGGGAGACAAGAGGAGACAGGGGGAGGGGTACGGATGGGTAGGGGGGTTAGAGGAGCTGCTGAAAAATTGGGGGGGAGTGACAGGCTTCCTATAATAACCATTGTTCTTTTTCAATTAGTACTGATATTTCT
This sequence comes from Viscum album, assembly GCA_963277665.1. Taxonomy (NCBI): domain Eukaryota; kingdom Viridiplantae; phylum Streptophyta; class Magnoliopsida; order Santalales; family Viscaceae; genus Viscum; species Viscum album. The sequence goes on along the minus strand of OY728152.1, from coordinate 856,124,820 downwards.
TTTATTTCAAATAGTTCTGATTTTTACTTTTCATATTAAAAATTATTTGGTTTCACCTCACTACATTAACAAGTTTTTTTTTCATAGTAATATGTCTCACTTACTCACATTAATGTCTAATTATATATTGCAGGGATCAATATAACTGCCAACAAACATGAAAAACTGCTACTCTACATCAATGATACATGGTAGTATTGGGAGGCTATTGACTGCACATTCTTATGACGTGAATTGTAATATGATCTGCACACTTGTTGTTGTTGAAAATAAGGGTTCCTATAATTGTTGTCTTTAATGTATCTACTACTAAGTGTATTTATGTTCTGTGACAGGAAAGTGACAACTAATGTATGTTTCAAATATAATTTTCTCTTACTATGCTTGTGTTTCAATGTTTTCCTATTTCAATTATATGTTTTACTATTTCAAGTATCTATATATCAAATTTTCATACTTCATATCTATGAATAGATTTATAATTTCAATAAAATATTTATTATTCTCCATTGATCACTACTTATTTTTTCTAATGCATTTTGTAGTTCAGATTTCATTTATGACGTTGTGTGTATGCACGAGCGACGTACTAGTAATAAAATAAATAATATATGAACAAATTAATATTCTCCACAAATTTCATAGATGAATATGACATGTTATGAGTCTATTTAATTTTTTGGTTTGAATATATCCTCTTTGTGGATTTTATTTAAATTCTAATAAATGATTAGTTTCAAAATTGACACTATTGTTATTTTATAAAAATAACATATCATAAAATTGTTTAAAAATTACAAAAATATTTAAAAATTATAAGTTGAAATTTATATTTTATAAAATTTAATAAGGTATCCAATTATGGAAAATTCACAGCACATAAGTAATTATTTATAACAATTTAAAATTTAGAATATTATTACCACAAATAAAATTAAATAGATTGAATAAGGATAAATCAAACTGATAAGGATTAAAATAAATTACCAATATGTCTAAATCTTATAGGATGATGCTATTACAACCCTATATCATATAATATTTGGATTTGATTCATTTTTGGAGGATTTTAAGTGGATTTTGAGTTTATTATAAATTAATATTTAGAGATTTCCAAAAGTGCCCCACTCCACTCGTATAAAAGGGCACCTCCTCCCACTCCTCATCACACCACTTTGAGCCTTCATGCTTAGAAAAACCCTGACCATTTCTCTTCTCCATTTCTCTAGAAACATACTAGAGGTCCTGGTTATCTCTAAAGACCATCTTTAGTTCCCTAATAGGAGGTTTAGAAGAGGCGCGTCGAAGAAGAGGTAATATCCTTTAACGATTTTTTTCAAATTAATTTCTTCTTATGCATACTCTTCTTTAATTGTTTCATAATAAAGTAATAACATCAGTATAACTCATATACTGATATATTATTATAAAAATTAACACAATATATTTCACCTTCTATCCATCTTACGGAAAATGAAATCACCGCGCGTGCATACGTACGGAATAACGTCTCCACTCCATGGTGTAATCTATTTTTCTACAACCACCTTAATTGGATGGGTATAATGATGAAAAGAATAACTATATATGGTTATTATAACATGATACAAATTCTGAGATATTATATCATCCACTCTAATTCCATTCAATAATTATGGGAACGATATTATCCCTCATGTGTACGTACGGATTACCCTCTCCACTACACGATGAGATTTATTTTCCAAGATAACCATTCAAGGATTATTATAAAGTGTATATAATAAATAATCATGAAATATATGACATATTAATGATACTTAATTTATGTATATGTTCTTTACATACTTCCATTCAATTTAATAAGGAAATGAAAACATCGGTCATGCGTACGTACGACCTACCGTCTCCATGAACGATGTATTTTTTCCATTTATAGATCTACTATATATATGTATGTTCTGAATATATATTATATATAAATAATTTTTTACATTCTGGAAGTAAGTAATCATGATCTAAGTAATCATATGAAGAATTACAAGTCAAAACACGGATGATAAATGAAACTATTTTACCCAAAACGCTACTTTAACAAGGAACTGACAAATGAACGGGTAATATAAAGTCGTAAGTGAATAATATATGATAACATAAATATTATTATAGTTATGGTAAAAGTTAATAATATTATTAAATCCACTATACAAGAGTCTCGGACACATACAGAAGAAATTGGACATAAGGTAAGGTATAATTATTCCAATCTCGTTCTTATTCGAGATTCATTATTCGTAAGTATTTACTGTGGTCATATTTTTCATCCTTGTGCATAAAAATGTTTTCCATAAAGTGTTTAATATTCTTACATGTATGTTTAATTTCATGTTTACCCCTCTTTGAATTTTACTTTTTTTATGAAGGAATCATTCTTTTATTTACCATACGAGGTACTTTTAGACTTTTTTTATAAAAGTACGAGGAGAATGTTTTCGAAAATTATATGGAATGAATGGATTTTTATGGTTTCATAAATACCTTTCTTCATGATTCTTACTCTACAAGATTTCATGATTATTTTCAATAAAATCCTTTTCTTTTAAAATTGTAACAAATTTTGTGAAAAAAAAATGATTTTGAAAAAGAAACAATATTTTCCTCAAGAATTCATCTAATCTTTTTAATAAAAACTACTTTCCATATAAGATGAAATTGTTTAGAATTTTCATGTTTCAAGTATAATGTCTCTATTATTTACATAGTTTTTTTATTATGATGAAATTATATCCATTTGTTTTATATGGATTATGTTAAGATGGGATGATGTTTATGAAACCCATTTTTCTTCATTAGGTTATGATGGATGATTTATGTTTATTTTGTGGAACACATAAGACTGATTTCAATATGATATGGGTGGGACCTATATATTCCTCCAATTAATTTGGTAAATATTTATATCTCATGATATGAACATGGCTGGAATGACAAGTAAAATCTGGTTTAGTAATAAAGGGATGGAATGACAAGTAAACCCGGTTCGGTAATGGACTGTGTCCACTATGATGGTATTGGAAGCAATGAGTTGGCTACTATTGAAATAATATCATGTGATTAATGGTTTTCCACAATTACATGTCTTATTTCCATGAAATTTTATCATGATTAATGTTCCTTTGTGATCTATGCCTTATGTACTGACAGGTTTTATGTCATTGCTCAAGATTTGGGTGTTTAGATTTTATGCTCTTGTTTTTACGGTCAAATGTTTGTGAATTGTTTTCTGTTCTCCATTTTTACCCTTAATGAGCATTTTACCTCACCCTTTTTATGTTTTATTTTCCCTATGATGTAAATAATGATTTTAGGTAAGAAAAAGTAGAGGAATAACTTTATTGGAGATGTTGAAGATCATTCACCATGATTAGAAGATTATGTTCCGAGTTTCCAAAGACACTAAACTAATACGGTCTTTGGGTGTCTGTTTTATTCATGTATTAAGTATTCTACAAAAGTAATTTAATATCTATGTATGTCATGATTTGGGTCTCTACACTCACCCTCTCCCCTTTAGTTCATTGATCCCAGCGTGGACCACATGGGGTGGTGGATATATCATATCAAAATATTGACCACCTCCAACTGCTCTCCCAAATCCCCATCATTGTCCTCTTCCATTCAAAACAACATTCTTTTGTTGTTGTCTCTTCCTCGGTGTCCGAATGTGGTTTCTTTCTCTGTTTTAGAGTGTTTTAGACAATATCAGGTGAGATGTCTTCCCCATCACATGAGTAGAATCATCTCTCTATGGGCTTGATAGACCATCCCTATAATCCCTAAACATCAGATCCTCTCTCTTGGGACCTCCTCCGGAAGTGAATCCCATATCCAGGTCCCTGGGACTAACATTAGCTCACTGTTGTCATGGTCACTACTTCTTCTTTCCCACTGTTGACAACTGACAATTGTTAATTCTCTTCCAAGAAGCTCTTGAACAAAAAATATCACTCTAGCACCCCAAAATAATTTAGAATAAGGATAAAACATTATCAAATGTCAATATACAGACCTCACTCAATTGTTTAGGCACTAAAAATATGATCTCAAACAATATTCATCGAGTACCTAGACAGGTCGCTAAACCTAAATGAATATTTATCCACTCTCATGATTCTCTATTGAGCCATGGAGAAATATCACATATAAGGCCACTATATGATCTTTTGGTGTCCTTACAAGACAAAAACAGAGGTTACTGCCTCAATGACGTCATCATCAACCTGTGGGATGGGATCACCATAGAACATGAGGGGTATCTCCTGCTAAAACTCATGAAGCACACTCATCCTAGAATCCTCATCTGCGGGTACTAAGGATACGACATGATAATTGATATGCGGTGGTATGGATGGCGCACCTACTTGGGGTAACATCCTGGTAACTATTCCTTGTATCAAGTCCTCATCACTTAAGGGATAATCCTCATAATTGTGATGTTGAATCCTAGATGGCTATGTCATGGGGCCATCCAAAAACAAAAAATGTGTATCATATTTAATGAGTATATCCAGGTATATGAATCAATAATGATATGAAACAACAACCCATTCCAGTATTATTCATCTACCATTTTCCCTTAGACTAGGGTTCTCATGTACTGAGAAGGAATGTAGTTTATTAGAGTCTAGGTGTATGGACACGTCAGCCATTTCACTAGCACTGGAGTCCCTAGCCAGAAAGAAAAACAAGAGACACTTAATTTTTTTACTAAAACTAATCTCATAGACTCCCATTCCTAAGGTATAACTGACCAACTTTGATGCCACTATGTCACAACCCATCCCAATGGGGCTCTTTTCATGACTCCCCAAGCCCACCTCTAATAGGACATGGGCTGGGGAATAGCATCGAATAGGCATATCTATAGCATGTGATTCCATTCCTAAGTACATGTACACACACAAATCGCTAATCCCACAAAATCATTAAATGTATAAACAAATGAACACACAATGCATTCATATATCTATATCCAACAACTAGAGTATTCATTGAGATAAATTTTTTAGACATGGCTAAATAAAATCCAGCAAATGAAATGTTTGTAACACAGGTCCAACTCAAATTTAACGGTATTGGGACTACTATCTAAAATCCATAGGAACGTACCATTATTTTCTAGTCTCTCAATGAATTATATGGTCCTAGTTTTCCTAGGGATCTTTCCAAAGGGTCGATTGTCAACACAAGACATGACACGTAATTGAAAATCCTGTGTAGAGGTGAGTATAACAACACATAGTAGGACTCCATAAAACCACAAACAATAAAAAATGGTAAAGTATAGTCATATGTAAATAGGTTTATTTTTATATCACATAAAACAAAAATATCGAGATATACTAAAAAAGACACACAATCTAGAGGTAATCCACAACCATAATATACCAGCACTAGGAACCTAGCATGAAGATTTCGTCAAGCTCTCATTTGGTAGAACATACTCTTGAGTATGATATCACTGATGAACTATATCTTAGAGGTACTTATTTTTGGTTTTCATAATTAGAAAGAACATATTTACAGTCCTAAGAGATACAACACCCAAAAGAGGATCAAAGCCAGGTCCATGGGGTGATACCAATAATTCAATATACATTAGCACTATTGAGTGGAGGATCGATTCCTGGGTTGTTTTGGTAAAATAGAGACTAATGACACCATATATGGAATGACTGCGAATAGTGGGTATCACACTAGAACACGTGAGTAGATTATAAAGACTCTATCTTGGAATTCTCACTGAAGGGATCATAGTCCTAGGAGTACAAAAAAATCCATAAAAACCATTAGGGAATGGATAAGGGGAAAACCCCTAAAAAACATGTCTAATATATAGATAATAAGAGATATTAACCTTGTAAAAAGGGTACACAATGTTTACTTGGTGTCACATGTTGGGTCTCATTAACTCGGGTTCTTCCAGTGTAAATAGATGGTGTCGTTCAAACTGTGGTTGTGTAGAATAAGACTTCCCAACATGTTGAGGGGTCACACACCATGTCCCTTTATCTGGAAACCCACCCATATACTCTCCCCATGTCCAATTACATTACATCATTTCGGGTATTCATACTCGTGTACCAGTTCATGGGGTAGCCCCTGATCAAGGTCCAGGATATCCCATGTGGGGAGTATATGTCGTCTAGGAAACCCATGTACTCCACATCATATCATTGTATTATTTGAAGTAAATTCATAGTATCTTGGTAGGAACCAAAGGATTTGTGATAGGCCAACATGTCATGTGATGTTTAATATCCCTCGAAAAACCTAGTCAGCACTCGGGGGGCACACATTTTGTGTGATCCCAGACTATGTGCCCTATGGTTTTTAATTTTTTGTGAATCATAGGGTCTTCTCCCCCACATATACCTTACGTCTATATTTGGAAATGATGTTCGTTTCACAATGAAACTAGAATATCAAGCTCATCCAATGCTTTTCGTCCTCGAAAAATGAATCCCATCACCAGATCTGATGAGAATAAGGATCAAATAGACTTTCAACATTGTATGCTAAAGAATGCGAATTCAGGGATCCATCATCATTTTAATCCTTGTGTCTCTATTTTCACACCTCCAACATGCCCTGTCGATCTTGGATGTACAAATTCATAACATTATGCTAAAAATTAGTGTGCAATTATTTTTTTCTTCGGAAAACATCGAACCATTGGTCAATAGAGATTGCTTGGGATGATAGGCCAATTGGGGGAGAATAAAATATAATAAATCAATATTAATAGACCTTGATCGATGTTCGTGTCGATTTAGGTACATTTCAGTTAGAATAAAATCTAATAATCGATAATTAATCACAAAGAAAAATATCTCGAACCATTATAATTCTAACCCATAACACAAGATAATCGAACTGCAGATCAATCTATTTGTCAATTGATCTGTTTTTATCTTAGAAATCAAGGAACGAGAGTAAAAAACTCAAAACAAATTACATAAATCTATTTTTGTATTCAATAATGAATAAAATTTCATCATCTTTAACATTCGTAAGATCTGTCGAATCTGAGGTGTGTCAGACTTCATTTCACAACTTCTTCTTTGTTTCCCTAAGAGTATTCCCCAAGGCTCTCTCCAATGGTCCTCTAAATACTCCAAGGTTATGTGTCTAACCATATGATAACTAAGTAACAGTCTATTTTATGAATAACCAGTCATTACATCATAAATTAAAAATAAAATAATTTATTAATATAATTTTATTCATTTTAACACTCGTGGCAAATTTTCTAAAAACAAACCAAAAAACTAATTTTAATATGTTAATAGGGTATACCTCCCATTATAAGATCAACAAATCCATCATATTTTTAATTTGGTTACCCATTTAGTAGTTATTCCTCTTTTTTATGAAGACCATGTTCATTTTCTATTTAATATTTTTAATATATTTCAATTACTTATTTTAGAAACTCCACGCCTAAAAATTACAAATCATCTGAGTTCTAGAACTTCAAAATAGTCCATATAATATTTAAAAATAATAATACATAGGAAATATGAGATATTTTAGAAAATCCCGACAAAACCTGTTCAAATTCCAAAAAAATATGGGGGAATCAGGAATGTTAATTACTTTTCGAACATCATGTTATTCATGATAGTCCTTTGGAAAACTTGAAAAATAATCTCATGAGAATGATAGTAACTTCCATGAAATTATTGTATCCTTGTGGAGGTCTCTAACTAAATTTCATCATTTCATTAAGAATACCTCCCAAATAGATGATTTTGTGAAATGGACCATCCTACCTCTATAGATATTATAAATACCTCACCATTCCAGATATTTATGAATGTTCATCTTTCTTAACTATACTAGAAGATCTAAATTCATGAAAATTCATCATTCGTGAGATAAAGAAATGATAGATCCCTATACGTATCCATATTTCACAAAATAAATTCCGTGATCTATTGAAGATAAAACCCATAGTTTAAATTATTTTCAAAAAATGAATGACCTCCATAAAATAAGAAAATACCGTGTACTTTTTCGGGTTTCATGATAAAATTATCCATTGTGAAACATTCCCATGCAAGCCAATAATTTTCCCCATGGTCAGGACACCCTCTTTCATAAATCATTTAACATCAAAAATCCCCTACCCTTTATGAAACATTGTACGTTCCTGAAACTATCTTGGTAGGCCTGTACAAGATGCCTTCTTCAACATACCCACCTTTGTGAAATGTGGCTACACATTAGAACTATACCCAAACAAAACAATCTCATTCATGCCCGGATTTTCTGCATGACCAGTGTCACCAACCCTCATGCCTAGAATCTGTTCACCAAGCATGGTATGGAAATTTTAATATCAACTTGATCATAATAATTTGAACCATAATATGGGGACCCCAATGATTCACATAACTATGGAAGTATTTTTGCATTGTTCCATACAAAGGAACATGTATTGTAGACATGTAATCTCTGAAGGTTTCATCGTCAAGGGAGACATCACAAACATTCCTATAGGTAGTTCTACAGTCATATCTTAATCTCATAACTAGAAATGCTTCACCTCACTTTTCATTATGAGTTGTCCTAGTGTTTTACAATTATCTCCCACATATAAGTGATCTCCCTTGGTGTAATCCCAAACATAAATGTTTGATGTTGTTAAGTATCATATCATTAAATCCTTGTAATATAATGTTATATTGCATGGAAAACTCCACAACATGTAATTTTAAACTATAGACCTTACCTGTGTGATGAAAACAAGATTCCTTATGTATGAATATCATGGGATGACACCACACATGTAATATTCAATGAATGAAATATTCCATGTGTATGAAATCCATGGGATAAAACATAGTATCCAATATGAATAATCCCCAAAGATTTATATAATGATTTTCATGCACTGATAATCCATTACATGTAAGACCTAAACCATCATTGTAGAATATTTCTACATTGGGAAACACGTATTCACAATCCCAAAACTGTCACATGTTGTCACACCTTCTGTGATACCATCATACTTACCATATGATGTCAAATGGGATGGACCATTCCTATCATGAAACCATATATTGTTCACTCAAACTATGTCGGTTTTGATACCTATCTCCATATAGGCTACCTAAGATGCCTCCTTAGAGTCTTATCTCAAGGAAATTGGGATACCTCCCTATATGTAAATCCCAAACAACTGTTAAATATCCAAGTCCCCCCTATGGATAGAAGAAACTTGAATGTGTGATTGTATCACCTTGGGAAACACCTAACCTGGACAAACTGTCACAATAATCCTATAATTAACTATTCCCCACAAGAAATTAAACATGTTTCCAAAGTATCCCCATAAGGCTTCAATCCTGTGACCAAATGTTCTATAGATGATTATACATATCTGACCCACATATCCCCAAAACACATTAAACATGTGATCAACATGAAACCATTGTATGTAAATCCTATGAATAATATATACTCACGAGAATATGAACATACGACATACCTATGTACAAAAGGATTTAAACCTATCACAATATACAAAAAAATTCTCTTAACAAGTGAAACCCCAAATTGGATGATTCTAAATCTCCACAATATGCAATGAGCATGGGATGTATGAGATAAAAGCCTAAAAATAAATACACCCTTGGTGTAAATTATCCAATTAGAAACATGTTATGAAAAGGATTATATGACTATTATTCACCATACACACAATGACCTCAGCTTCAAAAGAGTATGAGATTAATGGTTCTAAACATACCAAACATCCAACTATATGCAGAATTATCCAGTGTCGCCCTCATCATTTAATGCTGATAACTTCCCTTTTACAAACAATGTGGTGTAATTTACTAGCTTCCACATTAGGATGGAATCATGAAAGATAATCATGGACATGAATCAAATATATGAGTGATACAAAGACTTTGAAATGATATACAATTATAAAACCATAATATAAGGAGCCAACATCCCATTATCTGGTTTCGATTAAGAATACGACATTCTTTACCATGGTGGTAAAGGCCACCCACCTTTGTAAATAAAGAATAAATGCAAACCATCTAACCACGCTGGAGGATCTTATTCAAAATAAATATAATAAAACAACTTCAAGAGAGTAATGGAAGGAAATTCACATGACCACATCCTAATGTATGTTGCAGCTCAAAATCGTCAGAAAACATTCATTATGAGAAAAAATAAGTTCAAATTATTATATAATTTTAATTATGATGATTCAAAAATAAAATCCATTTCATAATATTCAATATTTATAATTTTTAGAAGCTAATTTCCATATAATTTAACAAAACGAAAAAAAATGTTTTTATTAATATGTTTCTTTTATGAATAGGAAAATTTTCACAATAAAATAATGTATACTATTTTTAAAAAATGAATTAATTGGATTATATTTGACCAATAAAAAGTATTTTTGAAAAATAAACCACAAATGTAAGAAAATGTGTGAATACTTTAATAAAATTAAAGAATAAAAAACATTTCTTATTTGATTAAAATCATTACATCGATTTCTAAAATATTAATCATATATTTCAAAAATCCACATTATGTATTTTTCTGAACTATATTAATTTTGTCATGCGTATTTGTTTTATTAAATCGTATTATTTTTTTCATTCTAAAACTATTATAATTACATAAAATTGACAGATATTGTAAAATTTTATTGTTAAATATTCACCCAAAAATCAATTATTTCTAAAAAATCTCAACAATTAATGTTAGGATGATTTTCACATACTAAATAAAAAGTTTAATTAATTTAAACAAATTAAAATTTTAAATTTCTTGAATTTATGGTCATAAATTATTATTGAATAATGATATGTGTTTTGTGCTATTTTTTCTCTAGAAACAAAATAATTTTAAAAAAAAGATCAGAAGTTATATCTCAAATTTAAACTAAGTAAACATATGAAAAATGGATGTTTTGTAAAGGAATAAAAAATCAATTTTTGAGAATGATATTTATGTTTATTATATTTTTATTTTTTTATAAGAGAATGAAATTAATATTTTCAAATATGGAGAATATTTTGAATTATATATTTAAAATAATTTAAATTACTATGATAATTGATGGTTTTAATTTTTATATTAAATAGAATTTATTAAAGAATACTGATCTTAAAGATTATGTTTTTTCATTGAAAACTAAGGTGGAATCTAAAAAAAACTAGATATCTCAGTGATGAAAACCTGTTTGGGAAAATTTAAAAAAAAATTAAGGAGCGGCCAAAATGATATACAATAACATTTGAAGATATGCTTCATGATGAATTAAAAATGAAATGGGGAATATTATTATTTATTATTTTGATGATGTATAAAAAAATTAAATAATAAGATAATAGGTAGGGGAATAAAAATGATTCCATTCAATAAGAAATTATCAACAACCATGGAGTTATAAAAAAGTAGATTATCCATGGACAAGCGACAATAAAATATTTTTTGTATTTATATAATTTAAATTTTTTGTTTTTTAGCCATAAATTATTTTATTTAATTAATTTTGAATGTTATATTATTGGAGTAGAAACTTGAATTCAAAAAAGTTGATAATTAAGGAATTTTTTCTTTGGATTCTATTTTAATTGTTCAAACATTAGAATTGAAGTTGCTACTTTTATTTATATATGTGTATGATATTCATATTTATGGTAAATGAGGTTGAATTAAATGTATTATAATTATTTTATATTTAATAATAGTTTATATTATCTTGAAAATAAAAAATTCACATTGTGTATTGTAGTAAAATTGATTATAAGAGAATAGAAAACGTCTCAATTCATTCAATATATTCATCGAAGGATTGAAGGAATATTGATGTGAATAAAATAGTAGATATATGTTTAAGAATAAATACTAATGGAAATTTATTTCATTTTTAGGGAATATTTTAATCAAATATTATAGGAAATTGATATTTGATGGTGAATTTTAAATGGAATGTTAATGTCACTACATCCTTTGTAAATGATACGACATTCAAGATAAAATTAATTGTATAGACAAAATTGGTTAGAGGTGGGTTTAGAAACCCAAATTTACATTATAATGAACCTTTATAACATAATTAATTAAGTTTTAGTCAACGAAATGAAAAACATTTTTAGGCCATATTTAGTTGGAATGGATTATATATAAAAGAAAAATCAATAACTGTGTTATTTAAATGTTTGAGAATAAGTGGTAACATATATCATTTCTTAGGAAGAAAAATATTTTCAATTAATATTGGAATATCGAAACTAAATCAAGAATCATAGGCTCGACTATGTTAATAGAAAATGAAAATTAAAATTATCTAAATTCATCACTATAGTGGGTATTCCTAAGTGTAAGTGTGGCTGAGAGAAAAATTCATGAATCATATATGAAATGAAATATGGATCAAAATCAGTATCCTAAAATTTAGAAGAGTTCATCAGGATTGTAGAATTTAAATCAGAATGATGGGTGTGGTTGGACAGGTCTTGAGGGAACCAATGGTTTGTTTTATTTTATCCTATTTGTGGACGACTATAGTAGTATGGGTTGTAATATGTTCATAACATTAAAGATGGATATTTTAGATTACTTCAAGTGATTCTCAAGAAGAGTATAAATAAAATCAAGAAGAATATTTATAATTATATGATCATAAAATAGAACATAATAAATATCATAAGTGTTATTAAATTACCTTGAAAATATGAAAATAATCATAAAGTTTCTTTAGTAAGAACCCCTTAATAAAAATGTTTTCTAGAAAGAAGAAATTTCATGCTCAAAAATATTGAAAAGGATATGTTTCTATAAAGTGTAATCTCATATCTCTTATTGAAATAAAAAATAAAAGTATCTATCGATCATCAAAATTTATTTATACTGATATTTAGAGAGGATAATATTCTGCATGAATCATTTCTTGTATGTAAAACCTATTTGACGAATCGATAGGTTTTTGGAAGAAGAAGTTTCAATAATATAAATCATGAAAAATATTGTCATATAGTGCATCAAGACATATTTCTAGGCCACATGACACATATCCAGGACATGAAATTTATCAAAAAAGGGTTTAAATTATTTTTGTGATATTATATAAAAAGGTTAACAAAAATGAATCCAAAATTTTAATTTTGAAAAAAAGTTTCAAAAAATTTGAAGAAAAAAATATTGAATTATTATAAACTCAACATTTTTGGGCTAGTGAAGATTTTTTAGTAGAATATATAGAGGAACAAATAAAATAAATTAGTTTACCTAAGAATAAATAATGATGGAAAATTTTTCATGTTTATTCCTGTAATTTAATTGTTAAAATATATTCTCCAAATCATTCGTGAAGATTGAATAGAGTAGAACACACTACAATATTATTTAATGTTGAACCCATGTTATTTGTAAAAGTGAAAAAGGATAAATCATGGGTGAAAATCCAGAACCTATTTATTGTAAAAATTGATAAAAAGAAAAAATGGAACCAATATAAATACTTGAAGATCGCAATGTGATAAATATACTTTTGGTATTCAAGAACAAGAAATATTGAAAATAAATAGTAATATTTATAATGAAATATTTATTACAAGGTTTATAATAAAATTATTAATAATTATAAAATAGTGGAAAAAACCAATTTCAACTCTGATAGTGGTTGAAAAAAAACATAAAAAACATGACTATAGAGAGGGGTAGATTCTAATTTATATAGAAGTGTAAATTGTTGTTTACTCTGTCATAATGAAGTATGATCTACTATTTTCTAATCAATATACATAGAAATCATGTTTCATAACATTCCTATGAAAGAAAATCTCATGATAGTGAGAAGAGTAATGACATATGTATGAAAAACATTAATGTATGGGTTTTTACATAAATCATATAGTAAATATATTGATTTTAATATTAACATTAATATTTTAATAGAGATAATGTGGATCAGAAATAAACAAAACAAGAGTTATTACATAGGAAATAAAAGTGCTTATTGTAAATGATAGAAACAAGATTCTGTTTTCTAAGCCCATTAAAAGTGGAATTTTTTTCAGATTTTAATTCTGGGTCATGGATTATTTTAATGATGAAATAATTTTTGGAAATTGGTTATGTTTTAAAATATAAAATATTAATTCAAGGTGACAAAAAATGTCATGTTATGTTATCTAATAAATAGGTCAACATTCTCATATAATAAATGTTGAGATATGATTCCATTTACTAAATAACTATTTGGCGAATATGATTATAAATTTATAATTCATTGGAAATCATGATGAAGTGGATTATATTTTCACAAACCTATATTTTGATCAAGTATTTAGAATGAATATGTATAAACAAGGGGTTCACAAACATTGCATAAATGAATAAGGTTATAAAAATCCACTCTCCCTATTGAACTAACAATTTTTACAATATATGTTTTTTATGTTTATTTTCCATTTTAAAGCATTCATGTTGGTGGAGGCACTTTGTGGGGGTTTCTAAATATATATAGATCATGTAAAAACCCAAATATATCCTTCAATGTAACATAAAAATTGACACTTTCTATTGTTTCCTACACCAATCCCTATCTAAGGTAATAATAAACAAATTACTCAAGAATGTTTGTTTGTCTATAGAGTATTGTAAATATTAATATCAAAATATATTTCATTTTAAATTGTTTAGAGTGAATCATGTTTTCCTATAGTTTAGAAGATTGTTAGGATTATTGATAATTTCAAAGTAAATACAATGGGGAATAATGTTTTAATTAATGGTTCTTAATGATAGGATTATTTTCTTTATATATTATTTTCCATTTAGAATAATCTTTATTTATAGAAGAATTTAGTTGAAAATATAGTTCAATACATTGAACCATATCATGAATGATGTTTATGTAAAAACTATCAGTCATTCTATATAGCCAATTATTTCATATCTATAGTTTCAAGGAGCTTCATTCAATTAGATGAGGTTAATCTAGAGTGGTGTTTGGTTTATAAAAAATGGAAGCTATTATTTTTTAGTGTAGTATTTAAGATCTATTATCATGAATCACCAAGATCATATTTAGTTCTATGAAATGCAGTGAAAGATGATTTAACAACATTTTTTAGGGCTAGTTAGTAGGAAGGGTCAGGTTGTAGGTTAACACTATAGAGAAAAGAACCATTCATGGTGGAACAAACCCACTAGGATAGGTAGTTCCCTATGGATTTTTATTTTGAGTTAATTCTATTTTAAGTATAATTAAGAGAGATTCATATAAAGAAATTTTCAATGTGGGATTGAGAAGTTATAATGTTTACAACAAACTTGGTGACCACACTACATAATATAAAGAGTTACTTCCATAATGAATTAAATGAAGACCAAATCAGATAAGGATTATTGTGATGTGGAAGGTGTGTTTATAGAAACATGGTGGTTTCAAATGTTTCATCAATATAGGACATTAAGTCATAGGGATGTAGAACAGATAATTTTAATAAGATTGATGAATTTTTCCATTTTAAGAAAAGTATTTCACAGTAGTGTTATTGAATATTAAAGAAAAAACATTTGATAAATATTTTATTTTGTATTCCAAATGTTTCACTATGAATATATGAACCACACCTCTTCCATCATGCTGTTGGGAAATAGTTATGTTGATGATTTTTTATGATCATACTAGTGGTTGAACTATACCATATTGTATATGTCCTAAAGAATTGGGAATTTTTTCTATGATATGGAATTTTAAAAGAGTTTATGTCGATAGATAAACTAATTTAACTAAAAAACCCAATTTAATGATGGATATTATATGGATGAATAATTGAGGTCATTAACTAAAGTAAAAAAGTGAATGAATTTATATGATGTTTGAATTTCATATTTAAAATTCAAAAATTATCTAATATAAGTAATATGTTACTCAATATAAATGGTATCGTACATAAAATAGAGAATAAATCGATAAGAGAATGAAGAATATTAGATAAGTCTTAATATCCATCATTATATAGTATTGATTGGTGAAGTGTGACTAGACTGAAGCACCATTGATAATCTGGTATAGAAGAGTGGTGGATCATAGATAACACCCATGTTGTTTTTTGTTGAATTTCTAAATGAAATCTTGTTAAATTAACTTGTGTGTTGACAATATATTTTGTATACCAATTGAACACATAGTGTAGATGAGATGAGTATGCCATCGACCATGGTAGAGTAGTGAACTCTTCCTAATGTAATATTAAAATATTAGTGATATAGAGTTCAATATCTAAATCAACCCAACATTGATATGTTCTCTCTATATTATCCTTCTATAATTTAACCATGAAAACTCAGTTTGATTGTGCTTTTTATTTTTCATTTGGTTGGTTGTGATTAGAATTAATTTTTAAGTTTAATTTTCCAACATAAAAAATATTTTTGGTTTGATCAGCAAATGAAATGAGTTGTGTCCCCCTAATTCACCCCCAATTAGGTTGTATAGTGGGAGAAGGATAAAAAATATTTTTATATCATTCCCCTTCATATCTGTAATATAAATATCGAGTCATCACCGAAATAATGTGTGGATTGATTCCAATAATTTTTTGATTATTAGAGACATGTAGACCATGAACCTCATGCCCAATCAAAAAATTTACCTTTCTCTAAGATCATTGTTTGATTAAATTAATTATTAGTGACAGGTTATCTATATTAAACATACCCTAATACACCATATAATGAGGCCAAAATCCCCTATCATGGGTATCAAAATGAATCTTTCTTTGTGTTTCGATTATTAAACTAAATAAAATTTCCCAGTCATGATCTACATATATATTTTTTCATGATATTTCTAGATATGTTGTGTTTCTAAACCATATATCTCAGAGCCAGTTAGAAATTATCTTCCCATTTTTCTTCCCTTTAAAATCTATAACAACCCAATAACAGTTTTTTTTACTATAGTGGTCCAATCTGTTTCGGGAAATTAGCTTCACACATGCCACACTTCAATACATAAATGTTTTAATCTTAATAACCCTTTCATTGATATTGGTAATGAGTTAATATTTTTCAAAAATAATAATTATAATTAGTATATATATAATAATTTCACATCTATCCTTCTAACTATGGGAAATATTTTATCATTAGTAAAATTTCTTATAACCCGATCACTGAAAATAGTACTACTAAGGAACCAATCATTTTAATTCGGTTAGTGGTTCTCCATAGCATGTTTATTCTCTCTCATCAGTTCCTAAAAAATTAATTTGTTTTGATTTAAGTCATTTTATTTCTTTTTTAAAAGGTGTTTGATCGTGATAATATCCTCATACTCATTTGGGTTGACATCATGACACGCCTTATCATTCCAATGACAAAACTTATACTAAATATACACATTAATGAGTGAGTTTTGTATATCCATTGGGTGCTTAATTTTCATTTATGCATCCATTCACATCAAAAATAGGTCATAATGACTTTTTTAAAAAACATATATAACATTAATCCCTAACCACTATTTGTCCAGGAATAATGATGATAAATTACTTGAATGTATCCCCACGATATACTAGATTATTAATTTACCTCCAATTCATGCCTGATCTACTATTTCCCAATGTATTTTAATCTATCCAAACCCTTTTTCAGGTTTAAATGGCCTTATTCATCATAAAATATTTGGTAAAGGTTGAATAATGTTTAGCCTTATCCCTTTTTAGTATAATATAACTAAGATTAAATATTATCAATCATCGACCTTATTTGAATGACTATATACTACTCCAGAAAAGATATATAATTATCTAAAAGGTGAAAACCTCCATATGGTATCAAGGGAAAAGGTCATGTCCCCATTCTAATGATATTACAATCACATAGAGAAAATAATTTGACAGTTTCAAATTCAAAAAAGCACATAATTTTTAGGTTACAACCCTCTAAATGTTGTCTAGAGAAAATCTCAGAACCTTCCCACTAAGCCTCTCCATATAAAAATTTAGGTAAAAAATATGGGACCAAAAATAAATAAATCATGTATGGACTTCCTCTTATCAATGGAATGAATCATCCTTTAAACTCTCATTTCATTGACATAAGAAGAATATGGATAACTCTTATATTCCCCACATATATTTGTTCAGATTAATTTTTTGAAATAAAAAATGGTTAAATTTCATGGAACATGATCCCCTATGAGAATTAAAATTCTCACACCAAATACTCTCTTTATGTTTTTAATTTTCAAGAGTCACTCATCTCCATTATATTTTAATATAATAACAATGAATGATGATGATGATGATGGTAAATGCACCTCTAAATATTGTCTATATATATAATTATATGTATATAAATACATAAGGAAACTTAATTTTATATTCCATTACCTCATATACTTTTCATAAATTTAAGTTATGGTATATAAAATTACCTATTCACCATGCATATATCCGTACATGTGAAACTGTTTTCATGATACTGGATTGATTCGTACACTTCATCAATTACTAAATTATATTTATGTTACGATTTACTATATTCGCCATCATATAATGCTCAAGTTAATATAATTATCACACTATTATTTTTTGACGTTTTTATATTATTATAAATTGATAATCATGGAATAAACATGAGTTAACAAATTGATCATAATTGAAGACAAAATGTTTTTTTCCTTTACAATACAACGATTGAGGGAAAAAATAAACTATGGGAAAAATATGATTATATTATGAAATGATAATGGGTAATAATGATTATAGTCAACTAAAACATGGGTTTCACAGATTCACTAGATTAGAAAATAAATCTATCTAATTTATCAATAGATTAACTAACTCCAAAATGCTTAGTGGTTGTTACCATGTCCAATCACAGTAGAATACAAGACATGATAATGGTTCCATCTCTTAAATTCTCAACATTATTAGTGAAAATATAATTCTATTTTATCTAATCCATGAAATTATATATTCAATGATGAATATCTTTTACATGGGAAAACACTTCTATATAAAATTATGATTTATGGGATACCATCACAAACATTTCATGGTTTCTTCAACATTATATAATCCTAGGATATATAATGTGAAAAAAATTCTTGGCCTATGTAAGCTTCAGCCGAGTTATCTTGTACCACTCCCACTCATCAGAAACTATCCATAAGAAATTATATATTTTAATAAAAAATAAATATGCATACCGTAAATTGATTAGCATGATTGAATACTTCAGTAATTAATGAAGTAGTTCTTGAATGGATATCTCATAGATAAGATTCCATCTATCCCACCGTTAAATTTGTCTCATGGAAAGATAAATTATAAGATACCAAATGTATGAACATAAGACAATTTGGAAGACTAGATTATAATACCACAACTATTCAATTAGTGTAAAAAAAAGATCAATGTTTTCAGTTTTCCATACTCCATTCACCTAAGAATGTGTCCAACGTCCATCACACTAAAAATGAAAATTGTACACAAATTATGTTCCTCTCAGTTCTAATTAGATCTAATTATATTGGATGTAATTTATAGTTCTTGAATTTTGAAAAGGAATAATTCATAATATTTCACTAAATGGTGAAACTAATGAGATTAAAATGGTTCTTTAATTGGAAAATATGATAGAGAACAAAATGTTGAATTCTTTATGGTGTTGTTTTTTATCTAAAATTATGTAAATACATATTTATTAGTAGAGATCACTAACCATATATGAGACGAAGGAATTAATACATGAGTAACAATAATCATCGTTGAGTAATGATGACTGATTTAAAAATGGGCTATAATTATAGACCATTATTCCATGACTCAATCTTCCATGTCATTTTCTTTTGTGAGATGAATCATTTTTCGTCCATGAGTATCTATGCCTCTATGAGAAGAATCAATAATATTCTAAAGTATTTAGTTCCCCATCACTGACAATATAGAAATTTTATTGTATAATGGAAATAAATTTCATTTTCATTGTGAATAGAATATATATTCCTTGAAGAGAACTTATTTCATATGAGTGAGATCACATACCTTCAATGAGTGGAGAAGAAGATACTATGAGTCATATGGTTTTAGGTTATACAATGACTATAACATTGAAGGTTACACGGTGATAGATATAATAATAGTAAATTAAATATGAAGATGCAAGTGATCTACTATTCAGTGATACTTATATCATGACATGGTTTCCATGATAAATTAGTTTTATATAATTGAATGATAAAAATGGAAATGAATGTCAATTATCCAATAATGTTTGTGAAAAATATGTGGTATAAAATTTCATCATAAAACATTGATAAAAAGGATAATTCAATCAAATTATAATAATTCATTAGCATATGACTTCACTATGTAAACATAATAATAATGTTTTGAGGATATGGTTTTGTATCAACATATGACTTCACTAGGAGGCTATGTCTAAGATTATGACTAATGAATAAGGATTTTATTAATAATTACACATCTTTGTAATTTAATGGAAATGAATGTAATATTTTTTTAATCGTTCAAGACATTCCAAATTGGAAGTTTCCATATTATCAATTATATTTATGAAGAATTATTCAAAGGAGAAATTTTTCAAGACCTCATAAGGATAAAAATAATAAATTGATACATTGGTGAAAATTTATTATAGAATAATAATAGTATTAACCCCGAATAAAGATTTCTTGATATTTATACTTGTCTACAAGTAGTTGAAAATGATTGTGGATGATGGTTCTTGTGGATATTATTATAATGACTATAACCTTGATTCCTAGGAATTTTTAGTTAGAATTTATTTATGTAGATTCATAACTATTTGAATAAAAAAGATAACAGGTAACCAATATTTATTGATATATATTTTTATAGTTGATGTAGATCAAATGTAACTCTTTTGTGTAGAATAATAACAATAAGAGATAAAAATAAGGGGAAAATTTTCTTTCTCACTAGTGTGTTAGAAATAAAAAATGAATAACATATGTTTTATACAAGGGACAGTGTGAATAATTAATGTAGGAAATTGATGACATGTTGAAGCCTATTATTGGAGGTTCATTATATTGTACAAAAATTATATTTTATCATTTTATCTATTTGATGAGAACCTTCACTGAAAATTTATTTTAGTACAATGCATGTGATTGTTATTACCTTCCTCTCATAAACCATAAAGTGTTATTCTCAAGTGTACAATGTGATCTCATATTATTTGTTGATCACTACAAGGATTAAAAGTTCCTATTAATTAGTGAACCTTATTTATTCCAATTTTTCTATGGTTTTTCTTATTTATTGTGCTTTTAGAGTCACATCTCTCTAACATGATGTGATTTTCTGTTTTAAAATATGAACACAAAAAAATCAATGACTACTAATTCACACCCCCCCCCTCATTACGTAGATAGTGACAGGTTCTTTCAAATGGTATCAGAGGGAAGGTTCTACTGTTTAATCTATATTTTTTAATCATTGACGAATAAGAATATATTCATATATATTACAAACTCAATTTATAGTAATTTAATTCCCATCATTGAAAGGAAGAACTATCATATTTTAGGGGGGTGGATTATACCCTATCTATTATCCATTAGATGTGATGTTATATAAGCTACTACAGGTGGTGTCACTATACCTTTTAAGGTTGTTCATTTAATCCCTAATGAAAAGATGAATCATAATAATGATATACTATAAAAAATATTATTCTTTTCTATCTCATTGAAATTTTATTCCATCATATTAATGGAATTGAAACAAAAAAATTATTCATGGATAATTTGAATTGTATTCATTAATGGGAAACGAAAGAGATGAATGATATGTTAGTCATTTAGTTGTTTAAAAATTATGATTTTAAAATGGGAGATGATGAATTAATTTTTTTTCCTTCAAAGGGGTTATTGAATTTTTTAACACATTAATAAATAATTGAGAGAAATTTAAATACTCAACTAATGAGGAATGTTTATATTGAAGTATTAGAAAATGATTTGATACCAAGGATTCTTAATTATAAGAAAAATATTATAATATAATATCTTATAAAATTTTCATAAGTATTATCATTAAATAGTATATTTTAAAAGAGAATTATGTAGAAATAGAGGGAATGAATAATCATGAAATTTTCTTCCAGTTCACTATGAAAGAAAATTAAAATAATTTTGATACAGAGAATGATGTTAGTGATTCTGATTAAAAATAGTAATTGAGTATGATGTTTGAGTAATTTTCACTTTATTTTCATGAAATTTAAAAAGAGGCATGGGAATGTACAAAGGAATTGAACCACCAATGTTAATTAATAATGGTTCCATTAGACATTTTCTAGGAAATTTTCCATGAATTTAGGAAGATTATGATAATAAATTAGGAGATAGTAGGGAAATAAGTCAACTAATGAATATATCAGAAAAATCTATGTTCATTTAAAAATAAATTAATTATATGTTCTTTAAATTTAAAAACAGAAAATATGTTACCTAATTTTATGAGGATGTTGATAGTGAATAATACGTGAATTATAATATTTATAGTGATCAAGGTGATAATAAGTTTCATGTTACATATTTGAATGATTATATTTCTATGAGTGATTAAATCCTAAAATATGAATGATGAATATTGAAAACTAAAATGAAGTTCCTGATAAAAAATAACTAATAAACATTCACATGAAAATTGTAAAACAAGTGAAAAATAACATGTTTTTAAAAAATATTGGTCAATATGTTAATAATCAAATGGAAAATTAAAATTTTTAGAATACATTAACAACCAGAATTTGTTACAATATTTATAGAAAATTCTCAACATAATTCTTGAGTTAATGGAAAATTTCATGGAGAAATAACATTACCATGTACAACAAAAATAGTTTGAAGCTAAATAAAGAATATAAAAATTCATTAATTCAATTCCAGAATTTAGTTTACGTTATAAGGAGTAAAAATTTAAGAATTATAATAGTGTATCATGATCAAAGGTTAATATAAAAAGATAAAGATATTGGAAAAGGGTCTCATAAGAATATTCTATGGCAGAGAAACTTTTATTTAACTACAACTAGTGCCCTATAATATTTTGTAATTTTTTTAGAAAAAAATGTGATGAAAAAATATATAAATGTGGAGACACTATTAAGGATGATAATCAACCTAGAATGAAAAAATATATTTTTGAATTATACCTTGATTTGGGCTAGCACAAAAATTTTAGTCAAAACTATTTTGGAATACAGTTATATGGGTTCTAGAAAACATGCAGGATAAAAAGCAAAATATCATTTTTTGCTCATTAATAGTGCTATGGAGGTTTTTGGATTAAGAAAAGGTTGACATAGTTCAATCATTAAAACTATAGTTGATCCATGTTGTATTGAAGGAATAGTTTTAGGGGGAGTCAACCCACTCAATGAATATGGATTCAATAACAATATGAAAATTATAATTTTATAATTTAGGATTGATTGATACTAATGAAACTCTCTATGAAATGTGTTATCAGCCTAGGAAAATGGGAAAATGATTTATACTAATTCTACCATCCAAAAAAATATTTGATAATAAAATCTAAATCATCAAGAAGAATAAAATTTAAAGGATACGAATCTTATAATTGAAACTACAAACAAGTATAGAAAAGGATAACAAATATGTATCTTTGAATGTGACTGTTCATTATAAATGAATGGTGATTTAAAAATATTAATGAATTTTAAACACTAGAAAGAATGAAAATAAATTTTTCCAATGATGAATCTCTCAGAATCAGGGGAATATGATATGAAACTATTAAAAATGAACATTTGTAAACTAGAAGTGAAAATTTTTCTGATGGATTTAACCATAAAATGTTGAGTGTGTCATAAAATTTTGAAGAATGAATTATTTTTTTAGAGTATATTGTCATATATTAAAATAGGTTAAATATGGGTAATTTTTAATAAGAGGGAAACGAACCAAGGTGAAACCTTTCTAAGATAGTGATACACAGACTTTATATTATTTCTACATTATGAAATTTATTAAATAATGGAATGTAATCTTGGAAATATTTGTTAATGAAATATGAACAAGATTATAAATTGATTATGGGTTCATTATATCCATAATTTGATAATAGAAAGTGATTCATGTTCTGCTATATATCATGAAGTTAAATTTTTTATTAATCAGAAACGAAGTTTGAGATTAATAAATATCATCCCAAGGAGTATTTACATTATAAAATGTGAGGGAAATGAGAAGTAAATTAATTCATATAAATATGTATTTTATTTCCTTAATTAATATTTTCAATCAAATTACATGTAATTTTATTTTAAAATATAAATCAGAGGATCCCAAGAGGTTTAAATTTTTCATGAGAAGTGAAATAAATGAATGTTGAAACTCTATTAAGAAATTACAAATATTTAAGAGTGTTGAATAAAAATATGGAAAATTTATGGTTTTCAAGTGTAACAGGGTATTCTCTATATCTTTAGTGTATCATACCCACCAAAAAATAATTTGGATGAATGAATTAATTGAATATTTTTTGAGATGGCTCAATCCATGAGTATTGAACATGAAAAATATTTTATTTATTTACTTTTGTATACTTAGTTTATTAGTCCATATTTAAAATCACAAATTCTATAGAAAAAATTCTAGCAAATCTCTATATGAAATTTTTTATGAGAATACCCTTTTTAAAAAACCTAAGGTAATTTGAAAGCCCTTATTTTATCAAAATAAAATTTTAAAACCCTAGGAATCTTAGTCATATAGATTTGATGGTATTTTCCTAAGATACACTCTGAATAGTAGAGGATACATATGATATAACATGTACATTGTAAGACATGTTTATTTTAATAATGTTGAATTTATAGAACATTTGGAGAAAAGTTTACTTAGTTATATTTACATATAATAGGCTATGAACATGAAGATATTTTTGTTAAATAATAAGATAATGTTTCTAATAGAAGTGATGTTATAGAATCTATAAAGGTTTGAGATATATATTTATCCATTTAAATTGATGAAGGAATTTTTTTATCTCATCCAATTACGAGGAACAAACTGTGTATCTAAAATAACACTGTCGATTATAGATAACATGCTTCAATAATAAGAACCCTTAGTATAGTCTCAAATAGTAACTAGTTTTCAGAAGATGATACAGGTTATGAAGAAGAATAATTGGAGGATTAATAGTGTATTGATGGAACGTATGATAATGTGAAATATATTTAAAATAATAACGCATGGGATCTACTACCCAATCATGATGTTGAAAATGCGATTGGGATTAAGTTTATTTTATAAAAAATGATGAATTAAAGAGAAAATGTGGAATCAACCCATAAATACTAGTTTATTAGAGAAACTCACCAGTCTAAAGCATTGATTTAAATGGTAATTTCTCACTAGATTTTAGACATGATACCATAATATTTTTTTTCTATTTCTGATTAATATAATAATAATATTTTTTCAATGGATGTAATTTTTTCATTTCTTAGTGGACAGTTGGAATAATAAACTTATATTTATAATACATGTTGGTTCATGATTATAAAATATTAATTTATCTATATAAATGGATGAAATATTTATATGGGCATAAGAAATTCCCAAGTGACTATTATTACAAGTTGAATTCATGTTTAATGAATATTTACCTGAATAACAAAATTTTTCACATTAATCATTACAAAACATAAAATCAACAGGTTACTATCATTGATTTTTATATTGATGACACTATATTAATTATTAAAAATGAAGAAGAGTTTGAAAATAATTCCAAAGAGATTTATATATTGTTTTAGATTAATTTGGTAATAGAAATTAGGCATTATCCTAGTTTTCAAATAACTCAAGAGTGGTATTATATTTTCCTTTTAGATGAAAAATATTCTAGTGAATTACTTTAAATAATTTCATCGATGATTCAAAAACAAATTTCCATGCCTATATCAGTGAGAATAAATATTTTTTATGATGATAATTGACAGGATATTTATCCTAATGAATTTTGGATATTGATTGGAATTAATCTTTATTTGAAACCTTTTATAACAGAACCCATTTCTGTTGTCACTCACTATTAAATATTTTAAGGGAAACCAAAAATATTAACTTTATTGGCAAGAAAAAAATGTCTAATAAATTAAGGAAACTAAATATTATTGGATAATGTATTAATTAATGAAAAATTGTAATATATATAGATATAAAATTTAATACTAGAAATGATGTGTTGATGAATTAAGTCTTATATCTAGTGGAGGTTTATTTTAGGTGGGAATAATATTAATCTATTATACAATTAAAATATGTCCACTGAAAATCAACACTGTAGATATTGAGTATGTAGGATAGACACGAGATAAAAAAAATTTAATGTGGGAGAAGAAACAACTATTTTTTTGGTTTGTGTGAAGCTAATCATTCTCTTGGGATGTGATTATAAATGTTCTATTAATAATATATAGAATATCATGAAATAGTCAACATCAAAGAATATTGATTTTAAATAGAACATCATAAAGGATATTATATATGTAATCGATAAAAAATATATTTTCTTGTACTTATGATCAATTGGATTACATTTTTACTAATCCACTACCAAAATATATATTTGTGAATCTATAGTATATAATGGGTGGTCAACCTCATCCTCTTAAATGAGAATGAAAATGATTTTCATTCCCATATCATCTAATATTTTTATATTATTGTTAAGGTGGAAAATTTCATCATAAATCATTCCATTGATATAAGAATTACATATAAAATGATATTTTAGGGGGGCATTATAGTAAGATAAGAGTTAATGTCATCATATGTGAATTTTAGTAAAAAAAATTGATGTGTGTATGTGAACTGTTTCTTACATGTGAGAATCAGTATTAGTTGTGAACATGTGATTTTGAAACTGCATTGGAATGATTATTGATCAATATAATATTTAAAACCTGGATTAATAGTATAGTGACTCTTTTTTCCTACACCATAAATATACAAAGAGAATTATAATTGTTGGATAATGGTCTATTCCATTAGTTTTATGGCTTCATAGGTTTATGTTCCTTCGTTGAAAAAAACAAAAAGGGGGTTAAAAAATATGGGAAGAATGGGAACATTCACTTTTTTAATCGTTGAGGGTGAATCCATGATTCCTTAGCTTTATCACTGATTCATGGCATCATTTCACCCTAAATTGGAATGATCCTCTGAAGGGGTGGTGAAAAACATCAATATGAATAAAGCATTGTTATCCAAAAATTACCAATTAAAATAATAAAGTGAATAATGTACTTCCAGTAATATGAAAAGTTATTTCCCTCTCCAAATATATTTATGGATTTGACTCTTTTAGGAATGATTTTGATAGACCCCCTGGAAAACAAATTTGGGGATGGATCTCTATTTTTATATAACCTAGATGCACTACAAGAAAGACTTATTCAATGTAAATTATCTATTATTGTCCTATTTTTTATTGGATTGGTGAAATGACATATCAATATTCATATTTTAAATCAATAATTTCTCACTGTTTGAATTTGATGCACTAGAGACTGATTTAAATTGGAAAGGGGTATTTTTACACTATTTTACAGTCATAAAAGGATATGAGTTTTTTTAAATATGATTACCTAAACCTGAATCTGGGTATTTCTAGAATTTAATATTAGGACAATAATTTTAACCAAGTTAACTAGAATCATTAAAATGAACATGTTTGGGAAATACAATATGGCCTTCCTAGGGTATTTTGGCATCTTAAAATACTCAGTGTCCTAGAATCAATAACTTGAGATGCTTTATAAGTGGACTAGTGAACATTAAATGAGGACTAAAAAATTTATTCAAATGTCCTCATAGACATAATCATGGAAACAAATCCCCCATATAAGATTAGTCTCATTTCTAATGATTAAACAATTTAGCTAAATGTAGAATATGAATGTATTCCCTCCAGTGTGATGTTTGTAATATTTTGGGACTTGATATTTCAAATTTTAATGTTATTAAAAATAGGTAAAACCTATAAAAGATATGTAAAGATGGAGAGAAGTCCCCAGGAATAGAAAAAAGGAAGTGATGTTTGAAATAGTTGTATCATGTATGAATACTTCTGATGAAAATAAGGACATGAATAATGATAATAAATCATGGGATTTTTTTGTTTAAGAAGAATGGAGAAATCATGGTTCCTACTCCCTCATTAGGGCTTTCTCTCTAAATATAATATTGTTCTCTATGACATAGGATGCTCACCTTTAAAATACAGCTCCGTTTTTTTTTGTAACACATTTATCAGAAAACATAATAGGTTAAATCACTCTTGTATGATGGGGATCTATAGAATGTGATTCAATATGGTCTTGATGTAACCATCTATAGTTTCTATTTGAATATGGTCATGGGTAATAAATTTCTACTAATTCTTTTTCGTGGGATGATGTAGGTAAATCAAGTAAAGACACAAATTGCATTGAAATATGGGATCCTCCAGCAACCCCACATTGGTGTAGTATCATTTATTGTACTATGAAACCCACACATTATTTTTGGAAAATCTGAAACCCCTCGAAGCCTTTGGTAGTAGGAGACCTGAACAAACCTGATGATCTAAAAGATTAAGCTAGGTGGGTGAAAATGAAATGGGTCGCTGTAACCCAAAACAATCTCATAAATAAAGATTTTATTTTTTAACTATCACATACTATCAAACACTAACACTTTACATTCCTTTATTCATCTCATTAAAAACCATAATCCTGACATCAATGATCATTCTAAGACCAAAATAATTTTCTCTCTTAGAATCGCCTCACTTGATATAAGTGGCTACCACTTCCCCAGGAAGAACCATCCCCCTAAAGATGTAAATACATTATGAATTATGGTACATTATTAAATTCAATGTCCCAAAATTATCAGATCTTATGAAAACTATAAAACATAATGTTTTACATATAAAGGTAGTCAATATTTTTCCATGTTTTTTATGCATCCAACAAGTTCCAAGATATAATGTAATTATTTATGGTGATTTATTTCCTATCTAGTATCATTTAGTATCTCTAGTAACCAATTGGGGATTTAAATCCAATACATCATCCTTATAAGCACCATGGATGAAATATTTATAGAACCTTTTCCAATAAAGGAATCCCTATATTGATGTGGACCTATTTCATGTGCTACATTGGACATCAAAAACATGGATCATCACCAAATTATTATTATTTACACTGAAAATATAGGAGTCCTACTCTCCATTTTACTCTTGACAATTTGTGTATTCTTTATCTTGAATGTGGAATGTTTTTCCATTACATGTGGAATTCAGTGGACTATAATGATAATCCACATGATTTTATATTCACTTTGAAATTACTTTGTGGAATAACGAAATAATATAGCTATAAATCTATTACAAACCTTGAAAATTATATTAATACTGTTGAATGTTACCTAAATATAATTTAATAATTGATTTTAAAAAATTACTTCTCTAAGGGTATTGATAAATAAGCAATGATATCATCAAAACATAGTAATCTTCTAAATCTTTAAGATTGTATCTTGAATAACTACTAAAAAAAATTGTCTCAATGATGGTGAAATAAATTAAAAATTCATAAAATCTATTCATAAGGTCAAAAGAGTAAATAGTCCTCTCACCCTTCTTAAAAGTTTTGATTAGTTATTTGAAAATAGGAACGTCTTAGACAATCATATTTTCCCTTAGTATATGGATCTCTCCAATGGACCTCCCCTAGTGATGTATTGATGAAAGAAATTATTCCCAAATTGGATAGTGATGAAGATAAAAGAACGATCACATATATCCCCTTAGAGTATGAAATAAAGTATGAAGTATTTTACCTTAATGAATTTTGATCCCCTGGACTAAATTCCTTCACTAATAATTTATTATACGAAATTTTGGATAACATTCTACATGATCGAGGCTTCTTTGTCAAACATTTTTTCAATGGTGGGTATATTTCAAATGGCACTAACATTCAATTCCCAACTCTCATTCCAAATTTGGATAATGAATTTGATATTAGTCAATTTAGGCTATTTATTCTTATTAAAACACTTCACACAATTATGGGTAAAATTATAGAAAATATTCTTGAAAAATGCTTATATAAAATTATGTCACCTAATAAATTTGACTTAACAAAGGGAGAAATATTCAATACTTCCTTATCAATGTCTCTAAATGTACCGACCTATATTGGAAAACCCATAGGGGAGGCAATGTTTTTTTAAATATCAACATTAGAAAATCCATTGATAATGTGTACTGTTGATTAATTAGAAGAAAAAAATTCATCTTTTATTTTGATTAAATATACATTCAATATATTCATTATGTTATTTTATCTGCCCGGATCTTAATTATAATTAATGGATCCCTGAGGGATACATTACTTTCTCGTGAGGGGTTAGTCAAGGTGGCCTCATACCTTTCATTTTTGTCTGTTATATAGGACAATATTAGCAGGATGATTCTCAAAATGGTTGACTTTGGGTTTTTAAAAACCATCAGAGTAGACATAGTAATTTCTACTACTTCACACTTATTTTATACCGATAACATTATCATCTTCACCCAAGGTGACAATAGATATATTTTGAAAATTAAAAAGGTCCCCCTTTATTAGTAAAATCATCATGATAAGATATTATGTGGATTAAATAATTCATTTTCATTGAAAAATCATTGATTCATGATGGAAGCCTAATATCAACATTGAGATGGGAATCATTTAAGTAAAAATTCCTTTCATCGATTTTTTGGTACCCATGTTTAGGGTAAGTCCCTAAGAAAGATACTTCACTCGCATTCTCATTCAAATTCAGCATCATCTAAGCTGTTTGTGAACATGGTGACCTTTCTTTCCTTACATTACTTTTACATCATTTTAATGATTAACAACATAAAAACATTACACATCGAGTATCCAATGATTTAGTGTCCTAGGTAAACTAAGACCACACTTAACTTTTATAACATAAAATAAAAACATTTATTTAATTACTTTTCTCTAGTTTCTTATTGCCGCTTGACTTCTCCTTTGTACAAGTAGTCACCTATGGATATAAATCAAAAAGTGGTGATCTAAATGACCATTAAGAGGATAGATAAAAAAATTAAACAATGTAACATGGGGTGATAATAATATCATCATAATAATGATGAGAAGAAGCATTATATAATAGAATAGAGTGTGTTGATTCATAAAAATTAAACATCATGTCTTAGTTGTCATCTACCAGACATTATTGGGAAAAACTCTAAAAATATTTTCATGCATACTTCTCTTTACTCATGAGGTTCTAAAAAATCCCCAATTCCTTTGAGCTCTCTAGAATTCGGAGTACACCCATCACATCATAACATTTTCATTACGCTATATAAATCAGGGCACACCTGTCACATCATAACATTTACAATATCACGCATTCCACATAAAAATATATAAATGTTGAAAATAAAACAATACATGGAAAGGAATGGATTTAACTTTATAAATTATACATTTATTATCATTGTTTTCACAAATGAAAGATGGAATAACATACTTGATACAAGGACCAACATCCATGAGTGTGAAGTAGAAGGAGTGTTTGAGAAAGAAGAGTTCTTTTTGGAAAATAATATGTTTGACATAAAATCTAGTGGAAAACAATTATATCCAAGAAACGGTACAAGAATGATGAATAAATTATTTTTTATGAATATCCATACTGAAAACAGGGTGAAAGAGGGAAACCCAAAGACCAAATGTTGGGATTGAGAATTCAACTTAACTTGTGTCTGAATTCTTTATTCACTTTAGTGTCCTATATAATGAAATTATATTCTTTAATTAAACATTATATAACCTCTTATAAATTAATATGGTTCATTATGGTTTTATTATGTTCCTTTATATGCCTTTTTATGAGCTATATAGTTTATATTCATTGTTCGACAGTGATCTTTTTCATACTTTTCATGAACGGTTCACTTGTACACATGAATAAAAGTTCATGTAAAACATGTATAAACATAAATAATTGATAATATATGTTATTAATTATCATATTAGAGTATACATGATCTTATAATAAATTTTTTTAAAAACCATGAGGATCAATCAATGGATAAAATTTAATTATGATTGATTTAGGTTAATTTGGGAGGCTTTTGGATCACAACTAACTTGTTTCATTTTATCATTTATTATTATCTATAAAAGTTATTTCCACAACAGTAAATGGCTCCCAATATACATATTAAAATATTTATCACCCATTTAATGGTTTTATTAAAATACATAAATGTTTTCAAGGAAAATGGAAGTGCTTCTCCCGCAATGTAGGTAAATTAATATATCAAAGGTGATAATTTCATTTTTATAGACCAAGAGAGAGAGAGGGAAGATTATAATCAATAATATTACATTAACATGATATAATACCATTATAAAAAATCATACTATATTTATCATGAAATTTGGATCAGTGAAGATGAGGATAATAGAAGAAATGAAATGAAATTTAAAAGGAAAATGAAAGAAAATAGAGAGAAATTAAATATTCAATATATATTCTTTGAGAGCAAATTTATAGGAGAGGTCTTGGTATTTTTATGATACCAGTGGATGATAGATTAGTGGGAGGAGTTTTGGGATAATGTGGAGAAGAATTTGGAGTTGGCACAAGCCTTGAGTGGTGTGAGGAAATGAGGATGTCAGTGGTGGAATTTATAATCGGGGGAGTGGGGGTTTCTCAATATTAACATCATTAATTTATTATTTATACACAAGAAAATACATTTTTATGATTACATGAATAAATATAGTAAATATATCCTGTGATTTTTAAACAATGAACGTTTACATCATTCATGACTCAAGTATGATGCAGAAATTGATTTATTTAGCATATTTTTAAAATTTTCAATTTCTACCATTCACCAAAAATTCAATTATTTCATTAAAATCCCAAAACATCACCCTGAAAATTTTATAATGTGTATAATAAAAAATTAACTCAATATTATGGAAATAATTTTTCAAATATGAGTAATATAAATTTTTATTAAAATCATAATTTAATCGATGAATCTTAATTTTAAAATTAAAATTTTTATTTTAACACTTTGGAAAATTAATTATGGTCACATAAAATTATCATAGAATCATAATACATCAAAATAATTGTTCATGAATGCATTTTTTGAAAATAAATTTTCTTTTAAAATATTAAATTAATCATTAAATATTCATGACTTACAAAAATACCAGCAGTATAATATAATTATATCATATTGTCACTTATTAGACAGATAAATTTTATTTATACTATCATTAGTAAGGTTCCTGTTCACATGGAAAATTTATAATTCATAAAGATCATATTTATATTCATAAGGGTAATAATACATTTTACAAGGGTATGTTACTATTCAGTAAAAATTAATTTTTCCTTATCAGACCCCAAACATCTTAATGATCACAACCATGTATGTCAGATTTTTGAAATTCAAATCAGAGAAGTAGAAAAATTATCTTTAAAGTCCACATAAAATTTATTAGTTCATTTAAAAATGTTGTTGAAGAATGTTTCCTAAATTGATTTTATGTGACATAATTACAATAACGGAATTTCTATTGATAAAGAACCTGTTCATTACATTCATCCCCCCTTCTGAAATTTCACCCTCAAAATTTAATTTTACATAAATAGTTGAGGGTACTTATCCTTCATTGCTTTCTCTGGTTCCCAAGTTTTTTATTCGTAATTATGGATTCTCCAAAATTAATTGAAAATTTTGGTAATCTTGTTGCGTAGAACCTTATCTCTCCGAACCAGAATCTTTAATGGTTTCTCCCTATAAGAGAGATTATCTTCTAGTTGTACCACCTCTGAGTTCAAATCATGTGAGGGATCTGGTATGTACTTCCATAAGAGTGATATTTGAAACACATAATGAACATGAGCTATATTCTATGAATTCAAAGATGATAGGTAATGTCTTTTATGTGGTTAAGGGTCTCATAGGGGCCAATGTACCTTGGTCATAGCTTCCCAATCCTTCCAAACCACTCAACTCTCTTCCATGGTGATATTCGATGAAAGACTTTATCTCCAATGTTGAACTCCATGTCCCTTCGGCAGTTGTTAGTATAGCTCTTTTTTCGACACTAATTAGCATTTATTTTTGGTGGGATGACTTGAACCTTTTATATCATCTCTTGTACAAGATTTTTTCCATGTAGATTTCATTCACCAACTTCATCCCAACAGGTGGGAGTTCTACAACACTTTCCCTACAAATATTTATATAGATCCATCTAAATAATTGAGGGAAAGATGTTATTTTTTGAGAACTCAACCAATGGGAGATGATGATACCATAAACCCTTGAATTCTAGTGAGTAGGCTTTTCAAATATCATCGAGCATCTGAATAGTCCATTCAGATTGGCCATTAGTTTGGGTGTGATAGGTTGTGACGAAATTCAATTAAGTACTCAAATCATATTGAAGACTCCTCTAGAATTTACATATGAACATATGATCATGATCAGATATAATTATGATTGGAACCCTATGTAGTCTCCCCACTTCCTTCATATATAACTTTTCATGTTATTCAGGTGAGAGATCATACCGAATAGTGATAAAGTGGGCATTCTTGGCGAGTCAGTCCACCAAAACCCAAATTGAATTATTCCATTTTGATGTCTTCAGGAGACCTGTGACAATGTCCATAGTGAGATTCTCCCATTTCCACATGGGTATAGGGAAGGGTTTCATCATCCCTTTGGACTTCTATAACACTGTTTCATCTTCATGACATATCAAGCACCTTAAGATATAATCAACAACCTCCTTCTTCATATATCACCCCCCAAAGTGTTCTTAGAGATAATTTTACATCATGTTACTCCTAAGATTAATAGAGAAATTTTAACCTTGTTCATTTTTAAAGAGCTCCTTCTTTATCCCAACTAATTAAGGCACTCAAATCTGCATTTGAAACTGAATCACACCATCATCATCGATATAGAACTCATGAATCTTCCCTTACATTACATTATTCTCCTTCTTTTGTAACATTGGATCATACATATTTTATCCTTAATCTTCTCTTGGATATATGGTTGCGCAATCATTTGGGAAAAATTGGATGTATTCCTTTCCCTTATGATTTCTAAATCTATACTTTTCATATCCTTGAAGAGAGGGTCTTTCCCAATCTGCAACATGGATAGATTAACAGGTTCTTTTACATTTAAAGCATCATCTATAACATCCCAGGTAAATGAAGAATAATATATTTTCATATTTATTAATATTTTTTAATTAAATATTAATTTTGTATTAAAGGGGTTGTTTTGTTTGATAGCGTACCCGATACGCAACAACAGGTTTCTTTGGAATCTTACGTTGCACACTCATAATATAATATTATTATTTTAAATGGCAATTAACTCCTATCCATTGTATTTTTGGGAATGAACAAAACTAACTATAATATGATTATACATGTATTTATATTTATCCAATAAAAGTTAGAGGCATAAAAAGTGAATGAATCTAATTTAAAGCATAATTTACATTAAAAGGCTGATTGATCACCTTTTAATGGAGAAACCTCCTTTAATATAGTTTTGGTTACTATAATACATTCTAATTGACAAAATAGAATCCTTCTTCAGAATGGGGAC
Organism: Viscum album; assembly: GCA_963277665.1. Taxonomy (NCBI): domain Eukaryota; kingdom Viridiplantae; phylum Streptophyta; class Magnoliopsida; order Santalales; family Viscaceae; genus Viscum; species Viscum album. The sequence continues at coordinate 856,088,995 of OY728152.1, read as the reverse complement.
ATCAAATTTTACTTTGGGTAAATTTTTGGTATTTTTCTGATAAAGTTCATTTTTTAATGAATACTGAAAAATATTGTATTTTAATTCAAAAGTTCTTTTTATTATAATTTATTTATATGGATAGATTATCATTTTAATTATTTTTAAAGTGTAATTAAAATATATTTTTACTATTTAATCCAATGTTGGTCATTCGATTTAATTTCACTTTGAAATTAGACATAAACAAGTATCAATCTTTTGATAGTTATTGTTTCTTAAAAACACGCTATTTGTTTTAACATCGGGAATTAATTTTTAAATTAATTAATGCCAATTCTATGTTTTGAATTTGGAAAAATAGACATCATTTCTGAATTCAGAATATCAAATATATCTTAGGCTGAATTTTTGGTATTTTTCTAAAAAAATTCAATTTTTGATGAATAGTGACACATATTAGTGGTAGTTAAAAAAATGACTTTTTCACTTAAATGGAATTTTACCACTTCTGTGAATTGAATTTCAAAAATCTGACTTAAATGGTTGTTATAAAGAATTAAAATTTGGTTCAATAAGATGAAAATAACTTTTGGTGAATAGCAACTTTTGACTTTTATTTACCGCGGTTAAAGGTAAATAGGGTAATTCAAGGTTAAAAGAATATTATAATCTTTAAAAACTACCTTAACACTTTTCCAAATATTATTGGTTGAGTAATTTACTACCATTAGCATCTTTGGGTAGATTTTGGGACCACTTTATACCACATGGGTGTGATACTGACAATTTAGAATAATTAACATAAAGAAAAGACAAAAATGAGAAAAGCAAATATATTTTAGTAAATTAATTTTTAGAAGGGGTTATTCATATTATCTGTTCGACAATAAATATTCATTGTAAAGATAAAATAATTTCATAAATCATGGTAGTTTTTTTATAATTGTTAGGCATCAAATAAATTAAATTATTTATGACACAATAATGATGCAGTATTTACATCATTAATAAATGATTAAAATAAATAAGATTATAATGATTAAAATATTATACAAAACATGTCCAATTATGATTGGATGATTTTATTTCGGTTATGAGTCATCTTAACTATGAACATAAGGATTTTTGGACCATTATAAACCAAATATCATTATATTATAAAATAATATTTTCACTCTTTCCTAAAGAGCCTCTCCTCTCCCTTATAAAAAGAGACCACTTCTATGAAATTCATCACACCACTCAAGCCGTTTGGCTCGTCCAAACTATACCCAATTAAGCTCCATACATCCCTATCCTCCTCCTAGAAGCCTTACCTAAGGCAGAAGGCACTTAAGAAGTCATTTTGGTTTAAACCAAAGGAAGTTACCTAAATTAAAAGTAACAGTTTCTCTTAAATTGTTTTATTTTATTTTGCTTCTCCAACCCCTAAAATATTTTTTTTTCTTTTCTATTGTAACAAAAATAGTATCCTAAATATAATAAGATGTTGTTATTATAAGGATTATAACTACACTTACACACACCTCCATCTAATGGATGAAGAACATAATGTTTCTGTGGATGGCGAACTAACGCCTCACGAAACGATGATTGTTCAATTACATCTTACCGCCTCTCATGGTGACCATTATGATGGAACTATATTTATATATGATATATATTATGTTTATTATTTCTTTATTCTTCTGTAATTCCCAATTATATCAAACCATTATGGTTTCCATGGTGGGTAAATACGATAATCTCATTTGAGGAAGTGCGGACTACCACCCCCTCAAAGTGATATGACTCGTTAATGCCCTATGTGGTATGTATAAAGGATAGAGTTAATGATATTTTATATGATATTATACTAAAATTATAATATACCTATTTATCATTATGTTTTAATTCCATTAACATAAGAAATAGAAATGAAAGTAGCGTTCATGCGTACGTACGGCTTACCGTCTCCATGAATGGTGCATTTCATTTCGTACCTCCAAATGTTATGTACTATTATAAATACATGTACATGCTGGATATATATGATATATATGATACCCAAATCATTAATATCATTATGGATATAATGAACCTTTTACCATGTGAACAACATGTAATTTTAAGAAGTCCATTTTTGACTCACGTACCAAATATCGACAAAATGAACATTATTAACTTAAAGGATTAAATAATTATTTTAACATTTTTATAAGTGATATAAAAAGAATAATAAACTTGAAAAAGGTTCTTAAGAAAGTAGAAATTAACTTTAGTTTATTATTTAGGAGAATAAAGAACGAACGGGTCAAGTCGGACATGAGGTAAGGGACTTCGTCTCAATCTCCTTTCATTGAGGAATTTCTTATACACGACTTTATTTTATACGGTGTATAAACCCCTTTGACTTTTCATTCAATTCAAAGGGAATATTTTTATATGAATGGTTTTACTAAACGAAAAAAAGTAATTTTTCTTTAACGGAAGCGGTGCCATTGACCTTTCCACCGCCGCGAGTATTATTTGATCTTTGGCTTCCTTAACATGCCGGAATGTTTATAAAAGGAAAAATAAATACCAAATACTCTTTTTACATATTTTGGTATTGAAAATGATAATGATAATGGATTTATTATTTCAATATCGTGAAATGATATTTTATTATTGCAATGTGGAATGTTATCTTTCCTTTGTGCTTTTGTCATGTGTTATGATTATTTTGTGTTTCTTGGGAATTATTTACGTATACGGGTGGTTCCGTGATAAAACTAGGGCGGGTGAGCCCAAGATAGCTCTCCAATACATTGGGTAATGTGACGGAGGTAAACGTGAATGTTTCTCCTAAGAGATTTAGGGAATATATTGTGATGGGTATTCTAAAGTAACTCCCTATGTAGCTATGATAGCTACAATGTAAGTATGTTATGGATTCCGCAAGTTACCTTTATGATTTATGATTTCTATGTGTCTTTCATAAATATTATAATTTCATGAGGCAAGTAAAAGATTCCATGTTTTTAATGTATTTATGAAAAAATGTTTTCATTCACTGTTTTATAACCCTTACTTAGCCTTTTATGCTCATCCCATGTTTGAAATGTTTTTCACAGGACGTAAAGATGAATAGGGTCAAGGATGGGAACAAAGAAAATCCATGCACTCTTTAACATGGAATTAGACATGATTTTTTTTCAGGAGTTTTTATTTTATAAAAAAAATAAGTGGATTCTGCTTAGAAGTGCCTACTTTGTAATATTTTTGGATGTAATAGTTTTGTCCTAATTCCCTAAAACTCTAAACCTGAAAAGATCCTAAATGTAAATTATTAATTTAATTCAATATTATGTAATGTTTAAGGCCGAGTCCTTATAGTTGGTATCATAGGTTGGTTTAGAAAACTTTAGGAGTTAGGATATTGTTAAATTAATATCCATAAATTAATTTATGTTAATATTGACATAATATAGAATTCCCAGATTACCATGTTGCTTCACCTAAGATATTTCCTTTTTTAGAATGGTTTTTCGTAGAGGAAATAGGGAATCTATGTTGGGACGACATCAGGGGGAAGACAACCTTCCAAAACAACAACCTGAGATGGTCGAAATCGGAACTGAATAGTTTGTTGTCGTGATGGCACATTTGACTGTGGCTATAAATGGTGGTGGTATCGATGTACGAGATCCTCCAGATCAACCATAGAGGAACATGTCAGTAGTGGAGCATTTCATGAGGCAACACCCCCCATCATTCAGAGGATAATATGATCCGATGCAAGCTGAAGGGTGGATTAAAGAACTGGAAAAGATTTTTGATATCATGGGTTGTTCAGAACATCAAAAGGTTAGTCTCGTTGTTTACCTTTTTGAAGGTGAAACTAATCAGTGGTGGTCGATGGTGAAAAATATCAGGGATAGTGAGGAGATTGATGCTCTTAATTGGGATGAATTCAAAGGTATGTTTTTGGAGAAATATTTTCCTAAAGTGGTTCGTCTTAGGATGGAAAAACAGTTCCTGGAATTGAGGCAGGAGGATGACTCAGTGGCTTCTTATGAAAAAAAAATCACTCGACTGGCAAGGTATGATCCAAACTTCATACGAGATCTTGATAGTAAAATCAAACATTTTTACTCAAGATTAAAGCCTAAGTATCGAAGGGATTTAGCTTATCGTCGGCTCAAAAGTTATTAAAAACTTTTTCATTATTCGGAGAAGGTGGAAATGGAGTTTGCTGATGATCAAGTATTATTTGACAAACAACAAAATAAGAGGTCGAGGTGGCAGGCGAATGGAAAGAACTCTTCAAAAAAGTCTGATGGTAAGAAGCTTAAGATTACAGTTTGTGACAATTGTGGTAAAAAGAATGTTGGGGAATGTCTTTTGAAATCTGTTAAGTGCTACCGATGTGGTAAAATGGGACATAAGGCTCGTAATTGCACTGAAAAAGATCAGGGTAATGGTAAGACAAAATCTGATTTACAGTCAGTAAAATGTTTTAAGTGCAATGAAATGGGTCATTATGCAAATGACTATCCAACAAGGAACTCAAAGAAGGAAAGCAGCAAGACTCCAAGCAGAAAGGGGTGGTGAAATCCTTTGCAACTACTTCAGTAGATGTTGGGCCATCAAATGATGTTGTATCAGGTACATTGTTTTTTTGATCAGATTATGCCAATGTGTTGTTTGATTCAGGGTCTACACACTCTTTCATTTCTGAAATTTTTTCTAGTAAATTGGTAATTCCACCTCATGATATGAATACTGAACTTACAGTAAAACACCTGGAGGAAATTTTGAGACAAAAAGAAAACATAAGAACATTTATGTCCTTGAGTGTGGAAAGAATCTACCTGCAAACCTTATTTTTTTCACTAGTAGAGTTTGATGTTATATTGGGTATGGATTGGCATTCTGTTTATCATGCTAAGATTGACTGCAGATCTAAAGAGGTTTCTTTTTAGAATGATTTTCAGTTTGTGTACAATAATGAACCGTTGCTTTTGATAACATATCAGGATGTCGAAAAACTGGTAAAAGATGGAAATGAATGTTACCTTGCACATATTGTTGAAACCAAAGGAACTATTCAGATTAATGATGTGCTAGTGGTAAATGAGTACCTTGATGTTTTTCCTGATAGGTTTCCTGGTATTATACCTGATCGAGAAGTTGAATTTACTGTTGACTTAGTTCCTGATGCTAAGCCAATTTCAAAACTCCCTTATCAAATGGCTCAAATTGAACTTTTATAGTTGAAAAAGAAAATATAGGAGTTATTATATAAAGGTTTCATTTGACCTAGAACATCACCCTGGGGTGCTCCTATCTTGTTTGTTAAAAAGAAAGATGGTTCAATGAGACTTTGCATTTATTATAGAGGATTGAATAACATCACTGTTATGAATAAGTATCCTTTGCCTCATATCGATGATTTGTTTGATCAGCTCCAGGGAGCTCAGTATTTTTCGAAGATTGACTTGAGGTTGGGGTACCATCAGTTGAAAGTAAAAGAATCCGACATTCTGAAGACCTATTTTCATACTAGATATGGCCATTATGAATTTTTAGTTATGCCTTTTGGTTTAACCAATGAACCTACTGTATTCATGGATCTTATAAATAGAATTTTCCGTGACTTCTTGGATAAGTTTGTGGTTGTGTTCATTAATGATATTTTGGATTATTCAAAAAGTAAATAGGAACATGAAAGTCATTTAAGGGTTGTCTTAAAAACCTTAAAAGAAAAGAAACTTTATGGAAAATTCAGCAAGTGTGAGTTTTGGTTACAATAAATTTCATTCCTTGGTCACATTGTTTCAAAAAATGGCATAACTTTTGATCCTGCAAAAACAGAAGTTGTTGAAGAATGGCCAAGACCCACAAATATAATGGAGATTCGTAGTTTTCTTGGTTTGGAAGGTTATTACCAGATCTTTGTTGAAAACATTACATGGTTATCTAGTCCAATGACTAAGTTAACTTGAAAAGGTTTTAAGTTCATCTGGACAAATGAATGTGATGATTGTTTTCAGGAATGGAAAAGGATATTGGTGAATGATCCAGTTTTGGCACTACCTTCCAGAAATGGTGAGTTTGTTATCTACAGTGATTCTTCGTTGAAAGGACTGGGTTGCTTCCTAATGCAAAATGATAAGGTATTTGCTTATGCTTCATGCAAGTTGAAACCACATGAGTTAAATTACCCTACACATGATTTGGATTTAGCTGCTGTTGTTTTTGCTTTAAAAATTTGGAGACATCATTTGTATGGAGTGAAATGTGAAATATATACTGATCACAAAAGATTGAAGTATATATTCACTCAGAAAGAATTGAACATGAGTCAGAGGATATGGTTGGAATTAATCAAGGATTATGATTGTACGATCCATTACCATCCGGGAAAAGCAAATAAAATGGCTGATGCTTTGAGTCGGAAAAGTAATGTATCATTAGCCATGCTATGTTTGGAACAAGATCCTTTGGTTTTTGATTTGATTTAATTTGTCATAGAAGTTGTTGGTGCAAGAAATTCTTCTGTTTTGTTTCAGGTGTCGGTGAGATCATCTCTATCAGACAGAATAAAGAAAGCATAGAAGGAAGACAGTGAGTTGCAGAAAAAGGTAGAGTTGGTTCTGAAGGGTAAGTTACCTGAATTTAACATTGATAATGATTGTGTTTTGAGGTTTGGAAAGAGATTATGTGTGCATTTTGATTCACAGTTGAAGAATGAGTTGTTATGTGAAGTTCATAGTTCTCCATTTTTAGTTCATCCTGGCAGTACTAAGATGTACAGAGATCTTTGGAAATATTACTAGTGGGATGGAATGAAAAGAGATATATTGCTGATTTTACTGTGAAGTGTTTGACTTGTTAGCAGGTTAAAGTAGAGCGGCAGTTACCGAAAGGGATGTTGCAGCCTTTACTAGTACCAGAGTGGAAATGGAAAAATATATCCATTGAATTTGTTGTGGGATTACCAAATACATCTCGAGGTAATAATGCAATCTGGGTTATAGTTGACCGATTGACTAAATCTTCTCATTTCCTTCCTATTAGAGATACTTTTCCTCTAGATCAACTTGCTCGGTTGTATGTTAAAGAGATAGTCAGGTTGCATGGAGTTCCCCTCTCAATTATATCCGATCGTGATCCCAGGTTCACTTCTAACTTTTTGAAAGGCCTTCAGAAGTCATTAGGTACTGAATTAAAATTTAGTGCAACTTTTCATCCTCAATCAGATGGGCTGTCAGATCGAACAATTCAGAACTTGGAGGATATGTTATGTGCTTCCCCGATGGACTACCAGGGAATTTGGGACCAATATCTTTCTTTGGTGGAATTTTCTTATAATAACAGTTTCCATTCTAGAATATAGATGGCTCTATTTGAGGTATTGTAAGGAAAGCATTGTCGAACTCCAGCTTTTGGGATGAAGTAGGTGAAAGAAAGATGATGGGACTAGAATTGGTAGAACAGATTGCAGATAAAGTTCAGTTGATTCAAAAGCACATGAGATTAGCTCAGAGCAGACAAAAACTTTATGCGGATAACCGGAGGAAGGATCTTTCTTTTGAGGTAGGTGACCATGTCTTTCTCAAAGTTTCTCCTTGGAAAAGTGTGATGCGTTTTGGTAGGAAGGGAAAGTTGAGTCTGAGGTTCATTGGACCTTATGAAATTCTGGAGAAAGTTAGATCAGTTGCATACAGAGTAGCTTTACCTCCAAGTTTATCCCAGGTACAAAATGTTTTTCATGTTTCGATGTTGAGAAAGTATATGCCATATCCATCTCATGTTTTGAGCTCAGAGTTAGTTCAGTTGGAAGAGAATCTATCTTATGAAGAACTACCAGTCCAGATTCTGGACCGTAGAGAGCAGGTGTTGCGGAATATGGTAATTCATCAGGTAAAGGTTTTGTGGAAAAACCATATGGTTGAAGAGGCAATGTGGGAATCTGAAAATGCTATGAGGGATAAATACCCCCACTTATTTTGATATGTGGATAAAAATTGTGAGGACGCAATTTCCAAAAGGGGGGAAAGATGTAACATCCCAGGTAAATGAAGAATAAGATATTTTCATATTTATTAATATTTGTGAATTAAATATTAATTTTAGCTTAAAGGGGTTTCTATGTTCGATAGCGTACCCGATACGCAACAATGGGTTTCTTTGGAATCTTACGTTGCACACTAATAATGTAATATTATTATTTTAAATGGTAGTTACCTCCTAGCCGTTGTATTGGTGGGAATGAAAAAAACTAACTATAATATGATTATACATGTATTTATATTTATCTAATAATATTTAGAGGTATAAAAACTGAATGAATCTAATTTTAAGCGTAATTTACATTAAAAGGCCAATTTATCGCCTTTTAATGGAGAACCCTCTTTAAATATAGTTTTGGTTACTATAATACATTCTTATTGACCAAATAAAATCCTTCTTTAGAATGGGGACATAAAATTTTACTTTGGTTAAATTTTTGGTATTTTTCTGATAAAGTTCATTTTTAATGAATAGTGAAAAATATTGTATTTTAATTCAAAATTGATTTTTAATCTAATCTATTTATATGGTTAGATTATCTTTTTAATTGGTTTTAAAGTGGAATTAAAATATATTTTTACTATTTAATCCAATTTTGGTCATTTTATTTAATTTCACTTTTAAATTATACATAAACATGTATCAATCTTTTGATAGTTAATGTTTCTTAAAAACACGCTATTTGTTTTAACATCGGGAATTAATTTTTAAATTAATTAATTCCACTTCAATGTTTTTAATTTGGAAAAATAGACATCATTTCTGAATTCGGAATATCAAATATATCTTAGGTTGAATTTTTGGTATTTCTCTGAAAAAAACGTCAATTTTTTATGAATAGTGACACCACTTAGTGGTAGTTAAAAAACTGACTTTTTCATTTAAATGGAATTTTACCAATTCTGTGAATTGATTTTCAAAAATCCTACATACATGGTTGTTATCAAGAAGTAAAATTTGGTTGAATAAGATGAAAATAATTTTTGATGAATAGTAACTTTTGACTTTTATTTACCGCGGTTAAAGGTAAATAGGGTAATTCAACGTTAAAAGAATATTATAATCATTCAAAATTACCTTAACACTTGTCAAAATATTATTGGTTGAGTCCTTTACGACCATTATCATCTTTGGGTCGATTTTGGAACCCCTTTAAGCCACTTGGGGGTGATAATGACAATTTAGAATAATTAACTTAAAGAAAAGACAAAAATGACAAAATCAAATATCTTTTAGTAAATTAATTTTTAGAAGGGGTTATATAAATTATCTTCTAGGCTATAAATATTAATTGGAAATCTAAAAAGATTTCCTACATCATGGTATTTGTTTTATAAATTTTAGACATCTAATAAATTAAATTATTTAGGACAGAATAATGATGCAGTATTTACCTCATTAATAATTGATTAAAATAAATAAGATTATAATGATTAAAATATTATCCAAAACATGTCCAATTATGATTGGATGATTTTATTTAGGTTATGAGTCATCTTATCTTCGACCATAATGATTTTTGGACCATTAGAAACCGAATATCATTATATTATAAAATAATATTTTCATTATTTCCTAAAGAGCCCCTCCTCTTCCTTATAAAAAGAGACCGCTTCTATGAAATTACTCACACCTCTCAAGCCATTTGGATCATAAAAACTCTGCCCAATTAAGCTCCCTACATCCCTATCCTCCTCCTAGAAGACTTACCTTAGGCAGAAGGCACTTAATAAGTCCTTTTGTTCTAAACCAAAGTAAGTTGCCTAAATTAAAGGTAACAGTTTCTCTTAAATTGTTTTCTTCTATTTTTCTTCTCCAACCCCTAAAATCTTTTTATTTATTTTCTTCAGTAACAACACCAGTATCCTTAATATACTAGGATGTTGTTATTATAAGGATTCTAAATACACTTACACACACCTCTATCTAATGGATGAAGAACATAATGTTTCTATGGATGGAAAACTAACGCCTCACGAAACGATGATTGTTCAATTACATCTTACCGCCTATCATGGTGGCCATTATGATGGAACTGTATTTATATAAGATATATATTATGTTTATGATTTCTTTATGCTTCTGTACTTACCAATTATATCAAACCTTTATGGTTTCCATGTTGGTTAAATACGATAATCTCATTTAAGGAAGTGCTGACTACCGCCCCATCAAAATGATGTGACTCGTTAATGCCCTATGTGGTATGTATCAAGGATATAGTAAATGATATAGTATATTATATTATACTAGAATTATAATATACCTATTTATCATTATGTTTTAATTCCATTAAAATAATAAATAGAAATGAAAGTAGCGTTCATGCGTACGTACGGCTTACCGTCTCCATGAACGGTGCATTTCATTTCGTACCTCCAAATGTTATGTACTTTTATAAATACATGTACATGATGGATATATATGATATATATGATACCCAAATAATGAATATTATTCTGGATATAATGAACCTTTTACCACGTGAACAACATGTAATTATAAGAAGTCCATTTACCAAATATTGACAAAATGAACATTATTAACTTAAATGATTAAATAATGATTATAACATTCTAATAAGTGATATAAAAGGAATAATAAACTTGAAAAAGGTTCTTAAGAAAATAGAAATTAACTTTAGTTTATTATTCATGAGATTAAAGAACGAACGGGTCAAGTCGGACACGAGGTAAGGGACTTCGTCTCAATCTCCTTTCATTGAGGCATTTCTTATACACGACTTTATTTTATACGGTGTATAAACCCCATTGACTTTTCCTTTTATTCAAAGGGAATATTTTTATATGAATCATTTTACTAAACGTAAAAAAGTAATGTTTCTTTAATGTAAGCGGTGACAACGACCTTTCCGCTGCCGTGAGTATTATTTGATCTTTGGCTTCCTTAACAAGCCAGAATGTTTATAAAGGGAAAAATAAATACCAAATACTCTTTTTAGGTATTATTGTATTGAAAATGATTTTGAGAATGGATTTATTATTTAAATATCTTGAAATGATATTTTATTATTGCAATGTGGAATGTTATTTTTCCTTTATGCTTTTGTCTTGTGTTATGATTATGTTATGGTTCTTTGGCATTATTTACGTATACAGGTGGTTTCGTGATAAACCTAGGGCGGATGATCCAGATATAGATCTCCAATACATTGGGTAACGTGATGGAGGTAAATGTGAATGTTTCTCCTAAGAGATTTTGGGAATATACTATGATGGGTATTCCAAAGTAACTCCCTATGTAGCTGTGATATCTACAATGTAAGTATGGTATGGGTGCCGCAAGCTACCTTTATTATTTATTATTTCTATGTGTCTTTCATAAATCTTATAATTTCATGAGGTAAGTAAAAGATTCCATGTTTTTTATGTATTTATGAAAAAATGTTTTCATTCACTATTTTATAACCCTTATTGAGCCTTTTATGCTCATCCCAAGTTTTGAAATGTTTTTCACAGGACCTAAAGATGAATAGGGTCAAGGATGGGATTAAGGAAAAGCCATGCTTTCTTTACAATGGAATTAGACATGAATTTTTTTCAAGAGTTTTTATTTGATAAAAAAAATAAGTGTATTCTGGGTAGAAGTGCCTACTTTTTAATATTTTGAGATGTAATAGTTATGTCCTAATTCCATAACACTCTAAACCTAAAAAGATCCTCAATGTAAATTATTCATTTAATTCGATATTATGTAATGTTTAAGGCCGAGTCCTTATAGTTGGTATCAGAGGTTGTTTTAGATAACGTTAGGAGTTAGGATATTGTTAAATTAATATCCATAATGTAATTTATGTTAATATTGAAATAATATAGAATTCCCATATTAACATGTTTCTTCGCCTAAGATATTTCTTTGTTTAAAATGGTTTTCCATAGTGGAAACAGAGCGGCTATGTTGGGACGACATCAGGAGGAAGAAAACCTTCCAAATCAACAACCTGAGATGGTCGGAATTGGAACTAAACAGTTTGTTGCAGTGATGGCACAGTTGAATCAGGCTATAAATGGTGGTGGTATCCATGTACAAGATCCTCTAGATCAACCACAGAGGAATATGTCAGTATTGGAGCATTTCATGAGGCAACATCCCCCATCATTCAGAGGATCATCTGATCTGATTCTAGATGAAGGGTGGAATAAAGCACTGGAAAAGATTTTTGATGTCATGGGTAGTTCAGAACATCAAAAGGTTAGGCTCGCTATTTACCATTTTGAAGGTGAAGTTGATCAGTGGTGGTCGTTGGTGAAAAATATCAGGGATAGTGAGGAGATTGATGATCTTGATTGGGATGAATTCAATGGTATGTTTCTGGAGAAATATTTTCCTAAGGTGGTTCGTCTTAGGAAGGAAAAACAATTCCTAGAATTGAGGCAGGAGGATGACTTAGTGGCTGCTTATGAAGAAAAATTCATTCGACTTGCAAGGTATGATCCAAACCTCATACGAGATCTTGATAGTAAAATCAATCATTTTTACTCAGGATTAAATCCAAAGTATCTAAGGGATTTATCTTCTCGTGAGTTCAAAAGTTATGAAAAACTTTTTCATTGTGCAGAGAAGGTGGAAATGAAGTTTGTTGATGATCAAGTATTCTTTGACAAAGAACAAAATAAGAGGTCAAGGTGGCAGGAGAATGGAAAGAAATCTTCAAAAAAGTCTGATGGTAAGAAGCTTAAGTTTACAGTTTGTAAAAACTGTGGTCAAAATCATGCTGGGGAATGTCTTTTGAATTCTGGTAAGTGCTACTGATGTGGTAAAATGGGGCATAAGGATCGTAATTGCACTGAAAAAGATCAGGGTAATGGTAAGACAAAATCTGATTTACAATTAGTAAAATGATTTAAGTGCAATGAAATGGGTCATTATGCAAATGAGTGTCCAACAAGGAACTCAACCGAAGGAAAGAAACAAGACTACAAGCATAAAGGTGTGGCGAAATCTTTTGCAACTACTTCATCAGATGTTGGGCCATCAAATGAAGTTGCATCAAGTACATTGTTTGTTTGTTCAGATTATGCCAACGTGTTGTTTGATTCAGGGTCTACACACTCTTTCATTTCTGAAAAGTTTTCTAGTAAATTGGGAATTCCATCTCATGATATGAATACTGAACTTACGGTAAAAACACCTGGAGGAAATGTTGAGACAAAAAGAAAACATAAGAACATTCTTGTCCTTATGTGTGGAACGAATCTACCTACAAACCATATTATTTTTCCACTAGTAGATTTTGATGTTATATTGGGTATGGATTGGCTTTCTGTTTATCATGCTATGATTGATTGCAGAGCTAAAGAGGTTTCTTTTAAGAATGATTTTCAGTTTGTGTACAAGAATGAACCCTTGATTTTGATAACATATCAAGAAGTCTAAAAACTGGTAAAAGATGGAAATGAATGTTACCTTGCACATATTGTTGAAACCAAAGGAACTATTCATATTAATGATGTTCCAGTGGTATATGAATACCTAGATGTTTTTCCTGATGAGTTTCCTGGTATTATACGTGACCGGAAAGTTGAATTTACTGTTGACTTAGTCCCTGATGCTAAGCCAATTTCAAAACCCCCTTATCGAATAGATCAAATTGAACTTTTAGAGTTAAAGAATCAATTGCATGAGTTATTAGATAAAGGTTTCATTTGACCTAGCACATCAACCTGGGGTGCTCATGTCTTGTTTGTTAAAAATAAAGATGGTTCAATGAGACTTTTCATTGATTATAGAGAATTGAATAACATCACTGTTAAGAATAAGTATCCTTTGCCTCATATCGATGATTTGTTTGATCACCTCCAGGAAGCTCTGTATTTTTTGAAGATTGACTTGAGGTCAGGGTACCATCAGTTGAAAGTAAAAGAAGTCAATGCTCTGAAGACTGCTTGTCTTACTAGATATGGCCATTATGAATTTGTAGTTATGCCTTTTGGTTTAACCAATGCACCTACTGTATTGATGGATATTATCAATAGAATTTTCTGTGAGTTCTTGGATAAGATTTTGGTTGTGTTCATTGATGATTTTTTGGATTATTCAAAAAGTAAAAAGGAACATGAAAGTCATTTAAGGGTTGTCTTAAAAACCTTAAAAGAAAAGAAACTATATGGAAAATTCAGGAAGTGTGAGTTTTGGTTACAACAAATTTATTTCCTTGGTCACATTATTTCAAAAAATGGCATAACTGTTGATCCTGCAAAAACAAAAGTTGATGAAGAAAGGCCAAGACCCACAAATATAACCGAGATTCGTATATTTATTGGTTTCGCAGGTTATTACTAAAGGTTTGTTGAAAACTTTTCATGGTTATCTAGTCCAATGACTAAGTTAACTCGAAAAGGTGTTAAATTCATCTGGACAAATGAATGTGATGATAGTTTTCAGGAATTTAAAAGGAGATTGGTGAATGCTCCAGTTTTGGCACTGCCTTCTAGAAATGGTGTGTTTGTTATCTATAGTGATTTTTCATTGAAAGGATTGGGTTGCGTCCTAATGAAAAATGATCAGGTAATTGCGTATGCTTCACGTCAGTTGAAACCACATGAGTTAAATTACCCTACACATGATTTGGAATTAGCTGCTGTTGTTTTTGCTTTATAAATTTGGAGACATCGTTTGTATGGAGTGAAATGTGAAATATATACTAATCACAAAAGTTTGAAGTATATATTCACTCATAAAGAATTGAACATGATACAGAGGAGATAGTTGGAATTAATCAAGGATTATGATTGTACGATCCATTACCATCTGGGAAAAGCAAATAAAGTGGCTGATGCTTTGAGTCCGAAAAGTAATGTCTCATTAGCCATGCTACCTTTGGAACAAGATCCTTTGGTTTTTGATTTGATGAAATTTGGCATAGAAGTTGTTGGTGTAGGAAATTCTTCTGTTTTGTTTCATGTGTCAGTGAGATCATCTCTATCAGACAGAATAAAGAAAGCACAGAAGGAAGACCGTGAGTTGCAGAAAAAAAGGTAGAGTTGGTTTAGAAGGGTATGTTTCCTGAATTTAACATTGATAATGATTGTGTTTTGAGGTTTGGAAAGATATTATATGTGTCTTTTGATTCACAGTTGAATAATGAGTTGTTTTGTGAAACTCATAGTTCTGAGTTTGCAGTTTATCCTGGTTATACTAAGATTTACAGAGATCATCGGGAATATTATTGGTGGGATGGAATGAAAAGAGATATTGCTGATTTTACTGTGAAGTGTTTGACTTGTCAGTAGGTTAAAGTAGAGCGACAGTTACCAAAAGGGATGTTGCAACCTTTACCAGTGCCAGAGTGGAAATGGGAAAATATATCCATGGACTTTATTGTGGGATTACCAATTACAACTCGATGTAATGATGCAATCTAGGTTATAGATGACTGATTGACTAAATATGCTCATTTCCTTCCTATTAGAGATACTTTGCCTCTAGATCAACTTGCTCGGTTGTATGTTAAAGAGAGAGTCAGGTTGCATGGAGTTCCCCTCTCCATTATATCTGATCGTGATCCTAGGTTCACTTATAACATTTGTAAAGGCCTTCAGAAGTCATTGAGTACTGAATTATAATTTAGTACAACTTTTCATCCTCAATCAGATGGGCAGTCAGAACGAACTATTCAGACCTTGGAGGATATGTTACGTGCTTGCTCGATGGAATACCACGGAAGCTGGGACCAACATCTTTCTTTGGTTGAATTTTCTTATAATAACAGTTTCCATTCCAGAAAACAAATTTCTCCAATTGATGCATTTTATGGAAAGCGTTGTTGAACTCCAGCTTTTTGGGATGAAGTAGGTGAAAGAAAGCTGATGGGACCAGAATTGGTAGAAGAGATGGAAGAGAAAGTTCAGTTGATTCAGAAGCACATGATAATAGCTTAGAGCATACAGAAACATTATGCGGATAACCGGAGGAAGGATATTTCTTTTTAGGTAGGTGACCATGTCTTTCTCAATGTTTCTCCTTGGAAAAGTGTGATGCATTTTTGTAGGATGGGAAAGTTGAGTCCGAGGTTCATTGGACCTTATGAAATTATGGAGAAAGTTGGATCAGTTGCGTACATAGTAGCATTACCTCCAAGTTTATCCCAGGTACACAATGTTTTTCATTTTTCGATGTTGAGAAAGTATATGACAGATCCATCTCATGTTTTGAGCCCAGAGGTAGTTCAGTTGGAAGAGAATCTATCTTATGAAGAACTACCAATCCAAATTCTGGACCATAGGGAGTTGGTGTTGCGGAATAAGGTAATTCATCAGGTAAAGGTTTTGTGGAAAAACCGTATGTTTGAAGAGGCAACGTGAGAATCTGAAAATGCTATGAGGGATAAATACCCCCACTTATTTTGATTAGTGGATAAAGATTGTGAGGACACAATTTCCAAAAGGGGGGAAGGACGTAACATCCTAGGTAAATGAAGAATAAGAGGTTTTCATATTTATTAATATTTGTGAATCAAATATTAATTTTATCTTAAAGAGGTTGCTATGTTCGATAGCGTACCCGATACGCAACAACGTGTTTCTTTGGAATCATACGTTGCACACTAATAATATAATATTATTATCTTAAATGGTAGTTAACTCCTAGCAGTTTTCTTGGTGGGAATGAACAAAACTAACTATAATATGATTATACATGTATTTATATTTATCCAATAAAAGTTAGAGGCATAAAAAGTGAATGAATCTAATTTTAAGCGTAATTTACATTAAAAGGCCGATTTATCGCCTTTTAATGGAGAACCCTCTATAAATATAGTTTTGGTTACTATAATATATTCTAATTTACCAAATAAAATCCTTCTTTAGAATGGGGACATCAAATTTTACTTTGGGTAAATATTTGGTATTTTTCTGATAAAGTTCATTTTTTAATGAATAGTGAAAAATATTGTATTTTAATTCAAAAGTACTTTTTAATCTAATTTATTTATATGGTTATATTATATTTCTAATTTGTTTTAAAGTGGAATTAAAATATATTTTTACTATTTAATCCAATTTTGGTCATTGGATTTAATTTCACTTTGAAATTAGACATAAACAAGTATCGATATTTTGATCATTATTGTTTCTTAAAAACACGCTATTTGTTTTAACAGCAGGAATTAATTTTTAAATTATTTAATTTCACTTCTATGTTTTGAATTTGTAAAAATACACATCATTTCTGAATTCAGAGTATCAAATATATCTTAGGCTTAATTTTTGGTATTTTTCTGAAAAACTTCAATTTTTTATGAATAGTGACACCACTTAGTGGTAGTTAAAAAACTGACTTTTTCTTTTAAATAGAATTTTACCACTTCTGTGAATTGAATTTCAAAAATCCGACATACATGGTTGTTATCAAGAGGTAAAAGGTGGTTCAATAAGATGAAAATAATTTTTGGTGAATAGTAACTTTTGACTTTTATTTACCATGGTTAAAGGTAAATAGGGTAATTCAAGGTTAAAAGAATATTATAATCATTAAAAATTACCTTAACACTTGTCCAAATATTATTGGTTGAGTCATTTACGACCATTTTAATCTTTGGGTCAATTTTGGGACCCTTTTAAGCTAGTTGGGTGTGATAATGACAATTTAGAATAATTAACTTAAAGAAAAGACAAAAATGACAAAAGCAAATATCTTTTAGTAAATTAATTTTTAGAATGGGTTATATAAATTATATGTTTGACAATAAATATTCATTGGAAAGCTAAAACGGTTTCCTACATCATGGTATTTTTTTATAAATTTTATACATCTAATAAATTAAATTATTTATGACACAATAATGATGAAGTATTTGCCTCATTAATAAATGATTAAAATAAATAAGATTGTAATGATTAAAATATTATTCAAAACATGTCCAATTCTGATTGGATGATTTTATTTCGGTTATGAGTCATCTTATATTCGACCATAATTACTTTTGGACCATTAGAAACCGAATATCATTATATTATAAAATAACATTTTCACTCTTTCCTAAAGAGCCCCTCCACTCCCTTATAAAAAGAGACCACTTATATGCAATTCCTCACACCTCTCAAGACATTTGGCTCGTCCAAACTCTGCCCAATTAAGCTCCCTACATCCTTATCCTCCTCCTAGAAGCCTTACCATAGGCAAAAGGCACTTAAGAAGTCCTTTTTGTTTAAACCAAAGGAAGTTGCCTAAATTAAAGGTAACAGTTTCTCTAAAATTGTTTTCTTTTATTTTTCTTCTCCAACCCCTAAACTCTTTTTATTTATTTTCCTTTGTAAAAACACAAGTATCCTCAATATACTAGGATGTTGTTATTATAAGGATTAGAACTACACCTACACACACCTCCATCTAATGTATGAAGAACATAATGTTTCTGTGGATGGCAAACTAACGCCTCACGAAACGATGATTGTTCAATTACATCTTACCGCCTATCATGGTGGCCATTATGATGGAAATTTATTTATATATGATATATATTATGTTTATGATTTCTTTATGCTTCTCTAATTCCCAATTATATCAATCCTTTATAGTTTCCATGGTGGGTAAATACGATAATCTCATTTGAGGAAGTGCGGACTACCGCCCCCTCAAAGTGATGTGACTCGTTAATGACCTATGTGGTATGTATAAAGGATATAGTTAATGATATTGTATATGATATTATACTGGAATTATAATATACCTATTTATAATTTTGTTTTAATTCCATTAAAATAATAAATAAAAATGAAAGTAGCGTTTATGCGTACGTACGGCTTACCGTCTCCATGAACAGTGCATTTCATTTCGTACCTCCAAATGTTATGTACAATTATAAATACATGTACATGTTGGATATATATGATATATATGATACCCAAATCATGAATATAATTCTGGATATAATGAACCTTTTACCACAAGAATAACATGTAATTATAAGAAGTCCATTTTTGACTCAAGTACCAAATATCGACAAAATGAACGTTATTAACTTAAATGATTACATAATGATTATAACATGGTAATAAGTGATATAAAAGGAATAATAAACTTGAAAAAGGTTCTTAATAAAGTATAAATTAACATTAGTTTATTATTCAGGAGATTAAAGAATGAACGGGTCAAGTCGGACACGAGGTAAGGGACTTCGTCTCAATCTCCTTTCATTGAGGCATTTCTTATACATGACTTTATTTTATATGGTGTATAAACCCCTTTGAATTTTAATTTTATTCAAAGGGAATATTTTTATACGAATTGTTTTACTAAACGACAAAAAGGAATGTTTCTTTAACGTAAGCGGTGACAACGACCTTTCCGCCGCCGCGAGTATTATTTAATCATTGGCTTCCTTAACAAGCCGGAATGTTTATAAAAAGAAAAATAAATACCAAATACTCTTTTTACGTATTTTGGTATTGAAAATTATTTTGAGAATGGATTTATTATTTCAATATCTTGAAATGATATTTTATTATTTCAATGTGGAATGTTATCTTTCCTTTATGCTTTTGTCTTGTGTTATGATTATGTTATGGTTCTTGGGAATTATTTTCGTATACGGGTGGTTTCGTGATAAATTTAGGGCGGGTGAGCCCGAGATAGCTCTCCAATGCATTGGGTAACGTGACGGAGGTAAACATGAATGTTTCTCCTAAGAGATTTAGGTAATATACTGTGATGGGTATTCCAAAGTAACTCCCTATATAGCTGTGATAGCTACAACGTAAGTATGGTATGGATGCGGCAAGTTACCTTTATGATTTATGATTTCTATGTGTCTTTCATAAATCTTATAATTTCATGAGGTAAGTAAAAGATTCCATGTTTTGTATGTATTTATGAAAAAATGTTTTCATTCACTTTTTTATAACCCTTACTGAGCCTTTTATGCTCATCCCATGTTTTGAAATGTTTTTCACAGGACGTAAAGATGAATAGGGTCAAGGATGGGATCAAGGAAAAGCCATGCTCTCTTTAACATGGAATTAGACATGAATTTTTTTCCAGAGTTTTATTTTATAAAAAAATAAGTGGATTCTGGGTAGAAGTGCCTACTATGTAATATTTTGAGATGTAATAGTTATGTCATAATTCCCTAAAACTCTAAACTTGAAAATATCCTCAATGTGAATTATTCATTTAATTCAATATTATGTAATGTTTAAGGTCGGGTCCTTATATCAGCTACCTTGTTTTCCATTCTAGGATGATAGTTAATAGAGTGATCATAGTCTTTGATTATATCTAACCATCTCCTTTGATGCATGTTGAGATATTTTTGTGTGAATATATACATTAGGCTCTTTTTATTGGTATATATATAACACTTCTCACCATATAGGTAGTGCCAACGTATTTTTAGGGCAACAAATCACAATTTATAGCTCTAGATTATTCATAGGGATGTTATTCTCATGGAAATTAAACTACCATGATGCATAGGATATAAAATTATCATTTTTCATTATTACACAACATATGAAATTCTTGGAAACATCACAATATATTAAAAAACATTCTCCACATTTAGGTAATGTGGGTATTGGTGTATATGCCTTCTCTTTAGATCCTTGTAGAAATCATCATATTATTCCATCCGAACATACTTTAACCCTTTCCATGTTAATATAGTTATATGGATTGAAAATTGTGACAAATTTCTCACAAAACCTTAGTAGTACCCGGCTAATCCAAGAAAACAACAGAATTTTGTGACACTAGAGGGTCTTGGTCATTCCACAATCACCTTATTTTTGTAAGGGTACACAAAAATTCCCACAATTGTGATCACATGTCCCATGAATGTGACATTTCTCATCCAAAAGAAACACTAAATGAAAATAGAGTACAAATTATCCTTTCTCAATGTATCTAACAAAAGTCGTATTTTTTCAACATGTTCCTCCTTTCCCATAGAGTATATGATAATATCATCGATAACCACTACTAAAAATTTGTTGAGGTAATGTCTAAAGACTCTATTAATCAAATTCAGTAATATTTCAAGGAATTATTAAGTCCAAATGGCATCATAAGAAACTCATAGTTCTGATAAATTTTTCAGAAGGCAGTCTTCATAATATCTTTGTTCTTCACCTTTAGTTGATGATATCTAGAATGAATATCCTCCTTTGATATGTACTAAGCTCCTCATAGTTGATCGGAAAAGTCATCAATCCTTGGAATATAATAATTGTTCTTTATATTGATCATGTTGATTTCCATATAATTGATACACAACCTCATTGATCCTTCCTTATTCATTATAAAGAGAACTAGTGCATACCAAGTTGATGTACTAGGGAGTATGAACACTTTTTCGAAAAGATCATACAACTCCTTCTTTAAATCCTCCAGTTCAATAGAAGCCATCTTATTGGGACAATAATAGATAGGAGTATCACAAGGTATGGGTATTATGGAGAACTCTACCTCACGATCCAAGGAAGTCTGGTAACTCTATGGGAAATACATAACATTATTCACTCACGATGGAAATTTTTACTAGCTTAACATTTTCCTCTGACTCAACAACTTGAGTGAGGTGTGATAATTTTTAGAGAACAAACACACACATTGTTGAAGGATTTTTCAAAGGAGATTAATGGTCATCCCTACATTTGTATAGGGCATTGGGATGGTCCAAATATGAAGAGTTTTTTCCTTTTCTCAATAGTTGATATGTTCTTTATATAGTGAGATCTAATACATTCCCATTATAGCATCGAATGGCACCATGGGAAGAATCACGAGATTCACTGGATGAATCATCCAATATGTGCCAATAAGAGAACATTATAATACATGGGTTTTAATTGTTGAACCACATTGTGTTTTTACAAATATCTCTACTTCAAGGTTTTGGGGCTTCGATTATGTAGTTCTATCAACCATACAAGATATAATGGAATGCGTATAACTATAATCAAATAAAAATATTTCCATTGTTGAGTGAATAAGAAGTGTACTTTTTACTCCTTCATTTTCTTTCTAAACATCAACAATAGAGATTGAATAATCCTCCCCTTTCTCTTTTGGCTTTGGAGGCCAATTACACTTATTATCCTCAAGAGTTCAATGATTACTGAATTGTCTTGCATAGCGCCCTTGGTCCCTACAGGTGTAGAATTGGACCATGGGTGGGGCTATAATTTCCTCTACCACATTATCCTACCTACTCATGTATATTTGATACACATGAGCTGTATGGCCTTATCTCCCACACTTGAAGCATTTCCCTATCTGTTTGGGACACTTCACAAGATGCTTCATCTGAAATTTTTGACATGTGGGTAGTTTAGATTTCATTGTTCCATTATCATTAGATCATGCAGCATGAAACTCCATCATTAATTTCTTATCACCATAGTCAATGGAAAATTCCCCAAACTGCATATCCACATTTAGAGCACAATGACCAACTTCTTCATAACTTCCAAATTCTCTAATTTCAATATCCTTTTGAAGGTGTGGTTTTAATCCACTGAATAATATATTAATTATTATATCATGGTTGATAGTAAACCCCAAAGAATACCTTGCAAGACTTGTGAAATTCTCTTTGTAAGCCATGTGGATTCCCACTCCTTTTGATTTAGCTCCCTGAATTCTCTCCCCAAATGTGTACAAATATTTCATGTGAAATACTTGTTTGCCAACATTATCTTAATATCTACCAACTCCATCTCGTCAATTTCATTACTCTTATTGGTGTTCATAATCAAATCCCACCACTGTTCGGACTCTCTATCAAGATGATAAATGGATAGATTTACCTTATCTCTCTCAAAATAGTGATTCATAGAAAATAAATTCTCTATTTAGTTGACCCACTCTTCTGAAACAAGTGGATAAAAAGAACCACTAAAAGTTGGTGGTCATTACTTCATAAAACACTCAATAGCCAGTTTATCCCTCTTAGGTGTAGGAGGATGTTCCAAATTATTCAGGATTTTATTCATAGCCTATGAAAAATTGGTAAGCATTGGAATGAAGTTTCAAACTCCACCTCCCAAAACATTTGGCATGTCATTCAGGCAATCGCTACATTGTCCCTCACTTGAGTTGTTGGCCTAGTGTTTCTTGGTTCCCATCATTCTTTACTATAGGAAAGGATTGAACAAAACATAATTAAAAAATTCATGAATAAATAATTTATTCCTTTGTGTAATTAAAAGTAAGATCATATATTATGGGATCACTATGTTTATCAAAGATTCTTTTCTACGTATATATACTTAGTCTAATACATGGGCTTGTCACTAAGGTTCCCTAATCCAAATTTCAAAATAAACTAAGCTATTCTCTAATACCAACTACGGGGAACCATTATTTCTTATATTACATTTACATCATTTTAATGACAAAAATCATAATAACATTACACATCAAGGATCCAAAGGATTAGTGTCTTGGAAAAATTAGAACAATATATAACATTTACAAAATAAAAAAAACAATTATTTAATTGCTTCTTCTGTAGATTCTTATTGGCTATGGAATTATCCTTAGTACAAGTATTCCACTAGGGATATAAATTAAAATGGGGTGAAATAAAAGCCTAGTAATTTAATAGATTAGAACATGTATCATTGAAACATGGGGTGAGCATAACATCATCACCATAATCATGATAAGAAGCATTAAATAATATCAAGGAATGTGGTAGTGTTTAAAAATGAAACATCATGTCTTAGTGGTCATCTACCAGACATAAATCTGAACCATGATTTCATCATGTTCAAGAATACTTCACTTTAATCATGTGTTTTATCACATTTCCCAAAGCACTGGAGTTCTATATAATGTTGGGCACACTTGTCATATCATAACATTTTCACTGTGTTATATAATTCTGAGTGCACCTCTCACATCAAAAAATTTACATTATCACACATCCCACATTGAACATATATAAATATTGAACATAAAACAACCCAAGGAAAGAAATAGGTTTCAATAAAAAAATCCTAAATTCATAAACAGTGGGTTTTGAAATGAAATAGGTAATAACATACTTGATAATGGACCATCAACCTTTATTGATTAGTAAAACGTGTGTTTCTTGAAAGAATAGTTCTATTGGAAAACCACATTTCTTACATAAACTCCATTGTAAAACCTAAAGAAAGAATATTGGGTTCAAGAATTCCTCCAACCATGTTTCTGAACGCTTTATTAACCTTAATTTCAGTTATAATGACATTAGATTAATTAATTTACAATTAAAGAACCAATTATACATAAATATGGTTTATTATGGTTTTATTATGTTTTTGTATAAACTTTGTTATGAGTTATATTGTTTAAATTCCTTATTTGTGTGTGTTATTTTTGATAGTTTTCATGAACAGTTCACAGATACACAAGAATGGAAGTTCATATAGAACATGGATAAAAATACATAAATTTTATTACATGATACTAAATATATTAAATAAGTTTAAATTATATTATAATGATGTTGTTTATGTACCATGATCATTAATCATTAGATAAAATTTAATTATGGTCGTTTTAGGTTAATTTGTGTGGTTTTTGGATCAAAACAGACAGGTTTTTTAAATCATCTATTAGTAATTATAAAAAAAATTTCCAAAGCCTAAAAGGGGTCACATAATACATATTAAATTTTTTTAAACCATTTAATGTATTTTTATAGAATTTAAGGTGTTTAAGTAAAATGGAAGTTCATATCTTGTTATGTAGGTAAATTAACACATCACGAGTGATGATTTCATTTTTATAAAAAATGTGATATATGGATGAGTATAATTAATAATCTTATATTTCCATGATAGAATAATAATATGCCAGTAATAATTTGTTTATCATGGCATTTGGGTAATATGATTTTTGAATAAGAGAAGAAATGAAATGACATTGGAAAGTAAATTGAAAAAATGGGAGAGAAACTACCTCTTGAATATATCTTATTTGATAACCTCTTTAGGGGAGAGTTCATTGTATTTTTATGAGACCATGGGCTGATAGACACCTTGGAGGTGCTTTGGAAGAAATCTAAGAATATTTTGGAGTAGGTACAAGGATTGAGATGTGTGAGTAAATGAGGTTGTGAGGGGGTATTTATATTGGATTGGAGGGGGTTTCTCAATATTATAATCATTGATTCATTATTTCTACACAATACAAGAAATATTTATGATTTCAGGATTAAAAATAATAATTATGCAATTTTAGATAAAAAATGGCCATTTACATCATCTGTGACTCATTCAGGATGCATAAATTCATTTATTTTACATATTTTGTAATTTAATGAATTTAACTATTTACGATAAAATTTAATTATGTCAGAAAAATCCCTAAAATTCCTCATAACCATTTTTCGATGTTTACAATCATAAAATAAAATATATTTTATGAAAATCATTTTATGAATATGAGTATTTTATGTATTAATTTAAATCCTCATTGAAATGAAAAATACAAATTTTATTATTGAAACACCGTTTCTAAGCCTTTGAAAAAGTTAATTAAGGTCTCATAAAATTAAAATATAATCATAAGACATAAAAATATATTTTTCTGAATACATTTTATTAAAATATATTTTATTCTAAAATATAAAATTACTCATTACATATTAATGACTTACAAAAATACCAAAACTATAACATAAATATATCATATTGTAAATTATAAGATGGATAAATTTTATTTATATTATCATTGGTAAGGATCCTATTCCCTCAGCCGATTTAAAATTCATAAGGGTTATATTACTATTCATAAGGGTAAAAATACTCTACATAATGGTATGATACTATTCATAGAAAAAAAATTAGGTTTGTTCTATTAGATTCTAAATATCTTACCGATCGCAACATTGTATGTCAGATTTTTGAAATTAAAATCATAGAAGTTGAAAAATTATGTTAAAAGGTCTCATAAAATATAGTAGTTTATTTATGCATGTAGTGGAATTTTAATCCCTAATGTGATTTTATGTGACATAATTATAAGAAGGGAATTACTATTGATAATGCATTGGGTCGTTACAGTGAAGCATAATGTTTCTTAAAAAATTTCTATTCCTTCATGGTGTTAAATTGGTCTTTATCCTTACACAAAAGTATTATCATCTCCTTGAGTATTTATTTTGGAAATGTATCATTCTTGAATGAAATATCATTACATTAACTTGGATTCAATTTTTTATAATACATCCTTGTGGAGGCCTTGTTATCAAACACCTACTTCCTTTTATCCCCTCAATTCAATCCCACATAATTTGTAGTCATGGAAATGATAAATCACCATATTTGGATTTTCAGAGTGATTGATTTATTGACAGACCTAGATCTCAGTCACCAAAATATGTAAGCACCTCTATATGGTCGGAATTCAAGACATCCATTAAAAAAATATGATGTCTCGCTGGACGGTCAACTGAAGATATTATCTCATATTTTGTACAGAAAATTGGACAGGGATCCCATTTCATGATTTTAATAGTTCCTCTAATACTATGGTGAATCTCGTCATCACAATCAGTAATCAAATGTAATTTTCTCATATTCTTCCTCATTTGATCCAATCACTCATAAAATATTATATGTTATTTTATTTATAATGATGATTTAAGGATCTGGGATCTTGATATTGCTGGAGACCTTACATCAAAATTATTCTCTAACAATTAAATTTTAGGAACACATGCCTATATCAGACCCCTTAATAAAAAGTGGATCCTTCTATCTAGGTTTGTGCTTCTATGGAGGCTCCCATTTTCTAAAATATTGGTTTATTCCAACTATCATCTTATGATGGTTACTGTATGCTCATGATGTGTTCTATGTGCACAATATAGAGAGGTAGTGGAACACCATTTCCTTTGATGTCACACTTCCAAAACCCTCTAGAATATAGTTTTGTACTTATTTGAGTTCAAATTCCTAAGCTTGAACTCAATTACGGACCACCTCCAGTAATGATTTCAACTCTCTCTCTCTCTCTCTTAGAGAGACAAGATTTCGTTCATGGTAGCCTATTTATAAATCATTCAAGTCCAAAGGGATGGTAGGAGCATAATCATTCATGAGTAGGTGCATTTTGATCTGGATCATACCATTACCAGAATGCCAACACTCATTTGAGGTTTAATTGAATTTAGTATTTCCATTATTTATTAGGGATGAGACGCCATAAAATCACAGGTAATTTTCAACCTCCTTCAGCTAACTTTGAAGTTTCATGGAACTCACCATTGTAAACTAGATGAAATGCAATTATGATAGAGCCTCCAGAGGAATTCTAGGCCCTGCAGGAAATGGAGAGGTCTTCATAGAGAATTCTATGGATATCATAGGGTATCTCTATGGACATTGTTGGTGTGCCTCAACTATATATGGTAAACTGTTTATTTTTTATTAATGTATTGTACATGGGAAATAAACATCCTTGGAACAACTTATGGATTAAGTGAGACTCTTCCATAATTGTGAATTATATTATATCGGTTAAAAATTATCATTCATGTTGAATGACTGAAAACTGGATCAAATTTGATGACATTAAATCCTACATCAATTATTTTTTCTCTCATTTTTATCAGGAATTTAAATCTCTTTCTGATGGTCTTGAAAATAATGAGGTGTGTTATGGTGATTTTTTATTCTCCAACACACTTCCTGATGAGTTGTTTCCCCTTTTCACAATGTTTTAATGTAAAAACCATCTTTATAATAATGTAACATTTTTTACCAATTTCATGTGTCTTTTCCTTGGGAAAATACCTCATTCTTATCCAAAAAACATAAAATGGTGGATATTTATTAGACCAAGTGGTTTTTAATTAATTATTGTTTGGTTAAAAAAATGAACATGAAGTGGAACTATTTATAGGGTTTTATATTTCTATAATAACATTAATAAATAATTTATTATTGTAAGAGATCATAAAACATCCATGAGGGAATGTAATTTGATAGTGATTAATAAGATGTTTCCATGATTAATGGTGAGTGACCTCTTGAAGGACCGTGTCCATGAAAAATGTTATTGTGTGTCATTATTATGTGTTATGTAATTCTATGTTAAGAATAACAAACCTTATGGGAAATTCAATTATACCATTAGATGAATCATAGATCTACTATGAGTCTTACTTCTCATGTATTAAAATAATAAATTTTCAACTGGATGAAGTAGGTCTACATGATCATTCACGTTTTAGTCCCTTTATCGTAACATCACAAATCTTATAGGATTTCAATAGATAATCCATGAGTGTATACCTTATATAATTGATGATTGAGTGATTGTGAGTCACAAAGTTAGAGGATATTCCATGATTGTCATATGAAAGGTAACTTAGGGATTGATCAGATAATAGAAGAAGTAATTTCATGAAGGAAAGTGATATTTTCTTTTGTGAAAATTATTTTATAATATAGTTATTAGGAGAATTAGGGATTAGTTAATTTATGGAGAAGAATAGTGGTAGAACAAAAAACTGTAATAATTGTTTTAATTAGTATATGAAATTAAATTTGGCCATATGGATTAGTTAATGAGGGTATGTTATCAATATTATAACACTTTATAGTATATGAATACACTAAGGATGAAAAATGGTGATGGAATGAGTATAATTCCTTGTTGTAGAATATGAATATTTGTAAATATTTGACTATGCATATGAATTTTAAATTAGTATTTTCGTAAGAATATCACTTTTGGGCAGTCCATCATGACTTTATAAATTTTAGGTTGTTATAGTTTCGATGGTATTTACGGGGAATAATAAAAATATTGATGTTATTATGATCATGACACATCATAGAGAATGTATTGATACATAAAATATGATTTAATATAAAAATACTGTAGTTTTAAAGGGAAATAATGATTTCATGTGATTATAACATGTTTACGTATTGTTACAAATAATTATAGAAATGGTTTCTTATGGAAGTTGTTGTGAAGACCATATCTATGATTTATGGGGATTTTCATTGAAAAGTATTATATGGTTTCATAGAGATGTCAATAATGAATAAATAGAATATTGAACCAATAATGATATATATATATATTTTTTATTTTAAATCAATTATATTTCTGTGGTGTTGAATAAGAATGAAGAGTCTAAGAGAAGAGGATGTGGTTCTTTCTCGCAATTGGGTATGGACTTTAATATTAATATGATCTATCATACAAGATTTTAGGAAGCATCATGACGACATGAAAAAGCATGTATGTGGTGGTTCATTTAGTTTTTTGAAATATGTTTTTTCTTATAATGTTCTCAATGAGAACATAAACTATCAAAAGAGTATACTAAAATACAAATTATGGATATACCCTTCTTTCTATAATCCGAAGAAGATTATTTTCATGTGGACTATGAGATATCATATTGTTTCAAGATCAGTACAAGTACTAGATTATATTATTGGGCAGTGAATATAATGACCCAATCTTGATATACAAAAACATTACATCACTTTTTTAGAATAAATAAAATGTTACAAAAATATATGCCCAATGATCATATTAGTTTAGTGCATTTGGAAACATGGAAACATAAACATTGGTACATAAGAGAGCTACATTATCACCCACTAGCTTCTCCAATACTATAACACCTCATAGAAATATCATACATCAAATATATCTTCATAACCTAGGTAAGGGAACATAAAAGGGGTGATCTCAGATGCTCAATAACGGTAATGATGGAGACATGTAAGCATAAACATGACTGTATGAGTATGATAATGTGATCAAAGTATTCTAATATCATACGCTACATATCGAAGAACATAAACATGAATCCTGGATGTAATATTCATAAATCATATGAAATGAATCATAAGGAAATAAATAACATAATCCATGAAATAATAACTTATGAATAAAACATGGAATTGTGGAAAACATTTAACCATATAATATGATTTCCATAGAAGTCAAGGAATCTCTTCTAAGGCCATCTTAGTGGGCAAAGTCTTTTATAGAACAGGTTTCACTCCCCATTCCAGCCATGTTTACTGCACCATGTTCACCCCTCGTTTCATCCCTATAATACTTAACCAATTCCACTCTACATTCCATCCACGTATACCTCATGAGATATAAATTTTTATCCAATTAATTGGAGGGAGATATAAGACCCGCCCATGTCGTAATGAAATCATACAGACAAGTTCCAAAAGATCATAAATAATCATATCATAATCCATGAAATCAAATGGGTATTATAAACATGTAATAAAATCATAACCTTTGGAAAAAATACATGTTTCAAAATAGTTCCATCATTAAAATAACCTGTCAAAAGTAGCAGGTTTCAAAATCATATAACATGTTATAGTGAAAGGGGTTACATAAACATCAAGACCTTAGAAGATAATATAATCAATGAAATAATATGAATGAAAAAATAGAATAATTTACATAAAAATGTAGGAGTAACATCAACATATGTCATCTTATATGGGAAATAATTTTTTATTCTCTCTTAAAAACATTTCTTATAGAAAATATCCTTCATGCATTGAAAAATTAATTTGAAAACATTTTAAAAACAATTCCTTGAAAATGGATTTGAAAACATATAATGAAATCATTGAAAACAAAAAAAAATCAAATAATTTTTTCCCATGAAAATTGTATTCAAGAATCATTCTAAATCATTTTCTAAAACCTATTTTTTCAATAAAACATATTTCTAACTAAAGATAGAAATGCGATCATATTTTCATAAATAACATTTTAGTAAATATATTAAGAACTAAAGAGTGGAAAATTGTATTAAAATATTAATACATCACGAATAACCATTGGATAATTAAATTAATGTGTGTTAATGAAATATGGATCACAATATTTAATTAACAATAACGTGACAAAAAAAATCTTGATAAATAGTGAGATTGTTATGATAAACTCATACCACATGGTAAAATTGATTTGTACCCCCATGTTTGAAAATTAAATTTTATGGAGATTAAAATACCATCAAAATAAGTAGATTAAAGATATAACAAATTAATTTTCTTTTATACACCTCATATAAAAATATAGTTGTCTAACATGGAATGTGTCTCAAAGAAGTCTAATTGAGAAAATTTTAATTTACTAATATAGTAACTTTTAAAACATAAACCCCATGAAATAAATATCATAAAATAGTTATTTAAATACCCATACATTTATTTATAATAGATATATAATACTATAATTTAATTATATACACCACACAAAAGAGGTGAATTGTAAATAAGGCATGTATCTCACATAAACATAGAGTGAGATGAAATTGTTTTACCTTATGCCTCACATGTGTCCAGTGTCATTATATTTTTGAATAATAAACCCATGATAATTAATTATTTACTTCAGAACCTTTTTCATATTTATTATTAATTTTACTTCACATATAACCATTTTTTATATAAATACATAAACAACTAATTATAATTTAGGTGTTTTGACCAAATTCAGTTCATGTGTTAAAATTAACTTTTCTTGGTCAACTATGTTAAAAGGGGATATTATATAAACATAAATAAAATAATAATCCTGAAATAATTATCATATTATTAAATTAATATTATTTTTAAATATAATGATGAATTTTCTTTGAAAAAAATGTTCTAACATTACAATCAAAGAGATGGTAGGTCATAAGTATGCATGGGGAACGTTACCATTTTTCAATGATAATTATAGAAAGAAGGTAATAAATACTATATCCTTACATAATGATCATAATAACACAAATAAGATTTTATTCAATCATATATAATTATATATATATATATATATCTTCTAATGTAAAATGAATCACATCATGTCGAGGATGTGGTGGTCCCCATGTCCACAAATGATGTTTTCAATTTTTAGTGTGTGGAAGGGTACTAAAGAAAATGATATATATTATATTTCAAAAAAGATAATTATTTAAGTAATATAACATATATGTCTTTTCGAATATTATTAGTTAAAACCATCTATTATACATTCTATTTACAGTGTGAAGGAATCACATCCAATTGACGGGGTGGTAGTCCAGACTTCCTCAAATTTTGTCTTCTTGTTTACACATAAAGTAAAAAATAAAGGAAATTGTTATAAAATAATTACATATGAATAATTAAATTATAAATATATATCATATACATAATATAAAAATAGATTATTCATCCTAATTCCAAACCATGTATGGTTGGAAATGAAAAAATGAAAAATCATCATTTTGCGAGGGAGTAGTTCACTGTATGAGAACAGTAACTTCGTTACCCATTACACTATAGGAAAACGAATGTTTAGTGGCAGTTTTTTTTGTTATGGTGGTGGTTTCGAAAAACCACTTCTAAATTGTGTGTCGTAAAATGTTTTGTGGTGGTTTAATCGATTGTGCGGCGATTTTCCATGGGTTTAGAACTGGTTTTTCTCAGATCGGCGTATTTGTTTTAGTGGCGGTTTAAACTGCCGCTAAAATATTATTACTTTTCTCCCATGAAAGGTTCCGCTAAAAACAAAATAATTGTCGTGAGATGGTAATGGAAGATGAAAACTGTGTGGAAGTAGTTAATACCGCATGTAAATTATAGTCTATAGTAGTAGTTTTAACCACTGTGGCTACAAAAAGACATATATTTGCGGCCGTTAAAACCGCCATGAAGGACTAATTTAAAAGAAAAACAGAATCTGCATCCCCTATACCATTTCCATGAAAAAAACAGAAGACTCTACACATGAAATTTCATTTTCAACATTTAAAATCCATTCTCTAGATTACTTGGAAACAAACATAACCATTCTAGAAAAAACACATCCATCCCGCATCAATCTAAATGAAAAATCAAATAGCATTCCTTCACCATAAACCAAGAATTTCCAAATCACCACCTCATAACAATATCCACACAATAACAGCCTCATGAAATTTATTATACATCGTCCCTCATCATAGCCCTTATTAACTAACCATAGCCTCACTAGTAGCACATTATACATTTAATATCATCATCCTCATTAGTTTTAAATTCCCAATAAGATACCACACACATAAAAAAAGATAATGAAACAAGCCAATAATCACATATCAACATATATCAGTTTCCACAATTACCTAGATTTCAATTTGAGGGATGTCAAAATTAAAAATATTTTTATCATGGGTAATATCAATAAATTTCATATTTCCTTGGCAAACTGGTTCATTGACTAAATTTTAGTTACTATAAATTTTCAAATATGGTTATCTCAATCACACAATCAAAACAAAAGGATTGAAAATCCGCAAATTCAAAGTGAAAAAGGTACCCAAAAACATCAATTTTTAGAAACAACAATAATAAAGTACCATAATATGTAATTTCATTAAAATAGTAAAAACCATATATTTCCCCTATTTTGAAATTATCTAGTAAAACCAATTATTTAACTTCTTCTAAAAACCAAATGATTTGTAAAATGGATAATAAAATCATGATGTTCCAATATATTCACATCAAAAGAAATGTACTAGGATCCCCTATCTCTAACAAATACTTCCAATTTATTGTATGAGGAATAGGAAAGTGGAAAACCACATCTAATAAATATAATTCATTGATTTAAAATGATAGACCATTAAAATAGTGGCCTTATCAATATATATCTATAAAACTATCCAAACCATCAATATCCTTGTCCACAACCTCCTTTCAATGAAGAACTTGGAAGGAAACTATAGAAGATATAGGTAAAATCACTTAAAATCAGTGATGTTATATATATATATATATATATACGTTGAGGATCAACAACCAAAATAATTTGGGTGAAACCCCTCTTAAAATAGAATATAGGTCACCCATGTATTGTTGGATAATTTTGATAAATAAATTATTCAAATGGGATTTAGAAATTAATAGGTTGGATCAGAATTAGAATTTCATGGTGATACTATTGAGAAAGTGTTGTTTACAAAAGTAATTTAATTTATTATTATTAATGGAATATTGTTTAGAACAATACTCTATCTCTTTATGATTATTTTGATGTTCACAGAAACCATTATTTGTTATTTTAATGATTTTACTTTGAGTTTATTTCAGTAAATTAATGTACTTTATTTTTGTATTTTGGAATAATATTAAAGGGTTTAATCCACGTGGAATGTTTGATGAAGTGTTCTAAAAAAACTATTCATGCTCTATGTGTTTAGAAATCAATTAATCACATTAGTGTATTTTGGGAACACTGTTCATACCCTACGTTGAGGAGCGTAGCCTAAGGATGGAATCCATCCATTAATTTACATCTTATCAGAAAAGTCTGGTAAAAGGAACCCTACTTTGGGAGGGAACCACACGTTTGAGATATCAAAAAATTATGGAAGAAGAACATTATGTAATTATGGAATGTTTTGTTTGTTTCTAAAATTTATGGTTCATCAACCTTACATTTTTAATTAACCCTATATTTAATTGAAATTTATGGATGATATTCTATATTTTTAAAAGCATAGAAAAGTATGGATCGAATACTGTACATTTGAGAGTTGAAGAGAAAAGTATGGATGATCAATCATATGTTTAATATCAACCTTACGTTTGAAGGTTGAATCATCAATCTTACTGTCCTGATCAACCTTACTTTATCATCCTTACGTTATCAACATTATGTTGTCACCATACGTTCATACAATGCATGCTAAGCTGTTCAACCCTACGTTTGACGTTGGATAATTTAATATAAAATTTTATCCTGAAATGGTCTTTATGAGGATTATCAGGTTGACTTCAAGCTAGATTAAAAGATCGAATATAAATAACGTCTTTGACTGAATCAAATCTATTTATTTAGGATTCAATGGATCGATTTAAGAGGATGTTTTCATTTCAAATATTAAGGGATGTTATAACAACTCTGATATTCAAAATTTGAATATCACAAATCAAAAGGTGACTTTTGTGGATCTAAATTGCTAGAGGAAGCGCTCGTTGTTATTCCCTATATATTTCTGGTGTTTTTACTAATCATGAAATCAAGAGTACGACAAATAAGTTTTCCCATTATTTTTCAATGCTACAATTTACAGAATCATTTGATATTTACATATCTGCTATTACGAAGGGTGACAAATATCTTTTATCTGAAGATGAAAGAATACATTGAAGATTATCTGATTCAACATCAAATATCATTTTTGGATCTACTACTATTGAAGTTTCTAAATTCATTTGAAGATCTAATGTAACTGAATCAGCTCAGAAATACCTCTATTTGAAGATTATTCTTTCTGAGGATGATGATCCATCAACTTTCAATTGGGTGATGTTTCAATTGTAATGAACAATTTGAAAGAATTTCAAAGAACAAATACTCTTTTATATTGAGTTATCGACTTCTTGTACTAAGTTGTGTGTTAGGTAATATCTATGAACCAAAATGCTCTCTTTAGACTTAATGTTTTAAAGGTGTCATCTGCCTACACTCAGTTGTGGTACGGTCTGTTGATAAGGGGACCAGATAGAGAAAATCACCAATCTCATTGAGTATAGAATTGGTGGAGTGGACTATGTGCCTTCTGTTCTACGAACCAATATACATTATGCGTCCTTCGCTATTTATTTTCTACTGCTTAACCATTCAGATAATGTTAAACGGATATATCGCAATCTCTCTAAGAATTTGTAAATGGGTCAATTCACCCCCCCCCCCCCCCTCTTGTGCATATTTCGTATAATCTGATTCAACATTTTGTATCATAGGAGGAGATTTTTTCAAAGCTATAACAAGCTGATTGTTTTGGATTATAAAGAGCACAGTAGCTGATACACAAGACAGTATGTCAATGGTTCAAGCTCCCTACTTCAACTGTGATAACTACAGATGCTAGAAATCAAGGATGATCATTTATTTTAAGAACCTTAGATAGAGAGTCTATTCAAATATTCTAACTCCCTATGAAATTCCTAAAAAACCTGAGACATGGAGTGCTGATACAGAAGTAGAGTATGACATAAAATCAAATGCAATGAGTACAATAATTTGTGGTATTGGACCAGATGAATTAAATAATGTATCATAGTGCCCAATGTCTTATGAGATGTTGAAGACAATTGCAGTTGTTGATGAAGGAACTAACAATGTTACACAGATGAGGTACGCCACTGCGTAATTAAAATTCGACTCATTCATAATGTTTGAAGGAGAAAGCACCACCCAAATGATTGGAAGGTTTATAGAGATTGTCAACTATATCACTACTTTAGGAGATGTGATTAAACATGATGACCAAGTCCTGAAAGTACTAAGATTAATACCATTAAGATGGAATAGAATTTTTGTTTCTATCAGACAATCATCTCCAGTCAAGGATTTAACAATGAGAGAGTTAATTGGAACTCTTATTATGTTTGAATCTAAGAAGAAGGATTAAACAAATGATCATAAAGTCTTAATGAAGAGAGAGAATACTACTTTGAAGGTAAAATCTCAAAAGAAAAGAAAAAAATGAAGAATGAGATCTCAATAAAATCAGAGAGATCTGATTCTCCTAATTCAGATGTGGAACTGGGTCGGCTAGCCATGAAATCTAGTAAATTCTACAGAAAGAATAAAGGATTCATAAAACCTTTTAAAAAGGACTAAAAGGATGTCAAATGCTATGAATGAAAGAAGATGGGTCATATCAGACCTGACTGTCCTCAATTGAATATATAAAAATAGAAGATATTTTTCAAAAGAAATGATAATGAACAGAAAGATAAGAATGCAATGAAAGCTACTTGGAGTGTATCTGAAGACTCCATCAGCTCATCAAAGGTTAACTCAAAAAAATAGGAATCAAATCTAAAATTCAATATGTGCTTTATGGTACAAACTGATGAGGTACAATCCTATTATTCATATGACTCTAATTCTTATTCAAGGTCCTCAAATGATAATCTTGCATCCTATTGCAACATGTTGGAAGAAAAAGATGATTCTTTATTCAATAAACGCAAATCCTTAAGGAATATTCAAAATGTTGTTTTAGGAGAGATAGATACTATACCAAAACAACATCAAGAATTACTAGAGAAATATAATTCAGTTAACACAAACTATACAGATAGTGAATTTAAAATAAAAACACTACAAACAGAAGTTGAAACATATAAGAGTGCAGCTCTAGTTTTTACTAAATTTGAAAATTCTTTAAATGAAATTATTGGAAACAATGTGACTAAGAAGGAAAGATATGTAATATATAGAAAGGGTGAGAAACCCAAACTATATAAATATTACTTTGTTCCACGATCTAGAAAAGAAATATTTAATTATTGCGGAATAAAAGGAAATATATCTAAAAATTGTTACTTATGGAAACCTCAAATAAGTGGAATAAAGAAATCCTTTGTTTCAAATAATTTATATGATTCCGATAATTTTAGAAAAATAATTAAAGTCTAGATTCCCAGATCCTTGCAAGCTAACACTGTGGGACCCAATAAAATATGGGTTCAGAAACTATTTTTTGAAATGCCTTTGCAGGAATTATGACACATAATCCAAATAGAAGTATGGTATATGGACAGTGGCTGCTCCAGGAATATGAGTGCAAACTCATTAAATATCAGAACACTAAATCAAAAGGATGGTGGAATAGTCACATTTTGTGACAATTCCCAAGGTAAAATTATGAGCATTGGAATAGTTGGAGATCCATTAGGTGTCTCAACTATTAAATTACTCTATGTACAAGGATTGAAACACAACTTCATAAATATCTCTCAAATCTGTGATGAAGGTTATGTTGTTGATTTTTCTAAAAATTTCTATTCTAATTTTGAAGATAAATTGCTTAAATTTTGAGCACCAAGAACCGATAATGTGTATATCCTAGATTTAAATTCCCAGTGTAAGAAAAAAGGTAAATTTATTAACTTCTAAGATAAATTAATCTTGGATCTAGAATAGAAGAGTTGGACATTAAATTATATTTTCTTTAAATAAGTTATCTAAGAAACATCTAGTTTCTGATTTTCCTCGTCTAAAAATTGAAAGTGATAGATTCTGTGATGCATGTCAACTATGCAAGCAGCACAAATCATCCTTCAAATCCGTTAAAAAAATTTCTATATCTAAACCTCTAGAACTTATCCACAAGGATTTTATGGACCTTCCAGGGTATCATGTTTGGCTAGTAAGATATATGTATACATTTTAGTTGATGACTATTATAGATTTACTTGGTTTCATTTTTTCAAATATAAAAATGAATATTTTACATTATTTGAATGTTTTTACAAAGCTGTCCAAAATGAAAAATGTCTTAGAGTAATTTCATTGAGAAGTGATCATTGTAGAGAATTTAAGAATCTGGAATTTAATTCCTTTTTCTCAAATATGGTTATTAAACACCTCTTCGCTGCTCTAATAACACCTCAACAAAATGGAATTATTGAAAGAATAAATAAGACTATTCAAGAAATGGATAGAATTATGCTAAATGAATATAGTCTTCCTACCTATTTCTGGGAAGAAGTTGTAAGCACAACCTGTTATATTATGAATAGAGTTTTAATAAGACCAATCCTTAAGAAGACACACTATGAACTCTATCATAACAGAAAACCTAACGTAAATTACTTTAATATTTTTAGCTATAAGGTTTACACCTTAAACACCCAGGAAAATCTTGGTAAGTTTGATACAAAATATGAAGAAGGCATTTTCTAAGGATATTTTGATACTTCCAAATATTATTGAATTTTTAATAAAAAAGTCAAGTCTTGTTGAATAATCAGTTCATGTGAAATTTGATTAATATGATCCCTTTGAGAAAAGGAAAGACCCAATTGATGTAATTGGCTCTAATGATAACAAGAGACTGGAGAAAATGAAAGATGTTTTGGAAAAAGATATAAGTGAAATTCAATCCAGTTCAGAAGAACATAACATTGATGAACATAATAGTGTACTAACTAGATAGTCTAGAACCATAAAGAATGAACCATTAGAAACTATAATATGTGACCTAGATATAAGAATAAAAACTATAAGGAACATAAGAAATCTTGTTGAATTCTCTACCTTTATATTCCAATTAAAGCCTAAGTATACAGTAGAAACCTTAGTTGATAAAAGTTGGTTGAAAACAATGCAAGAAGAACATAACCAGTTCAAAATAAATCATGTTTAGAAATTAGTTGAAAGACCAGAAAACTATCTAGTTATAGGTACTGAATGGATATTTAGAAATAAATAATTTTTAAGGAATAATAACTATAAATTCAGAAAGACTATTAGCTAAAGGATATAATCACGAGGAAGGTTTAGATTATGATGATACCTTTTCACCTGTATCTAGATTAGAAGCCATTAGGTTACTTTTTGCCTATGCATATCATATGAACCTTAAAATATTTTAGATGTATGTTAAGTCTGCCTTTTCATATAGTTATTTAATGGATGAAGTTTATGTTGAGAAACCTCCTAGTTTCGAAAATTTACAAAATCCAAATTCTATTTTTAAACATACTAAAGCACTTTGTGGCCTTAAACAAGCACCTAAAGCTTGGTACAATAGATTAAGATATTTTCTATTCAAAAATGATTTTGCCGTTGGAATAGCAGATCCAACATTATTTATGAAATCTATATAATATAATATTTTATTGGTTCATATTTATGTTGATGATTTAATTTTTCAATCAATAAATTTAAAAAATTGTCCTGATTTTTCAAATCTAATACAAAAGGGATTTGAATTGAGTATGATGAATTAATATTCTTTTTAGGAAATACAAATTATCAAAAATGACTTTGGAAATGTTTTAAATCAAAAAAATGCATTACTGATTTACTAAAGAACATTGGTCATGAAAAAAAAGACATATACCACCCCTATGTGTACTAATATAAAAACTGACTTGGATGAATCTAGAAAATCAGTTGACAACAAGTCATGTAGAGGTATGATTGGTAGTTTATTATATCTAACTACTAGCAGGCTACATATAATGTATTCATTTTTTCATTGTGCAAGATTTAAATCAAATCCTAATGAATCTCATTTAGGTGCCATTAAAAGAATTTTTAGATATTTAGAAGGAACTATTTTTCAATATCTTCTCTATCAAAAAACATCTGATTTTAATTTTATTTCATATTCGGATACCGACTTTGGAAGTTATATATTGTTTAGAAAAATCACCTCAGGGACTTGTCACCTTTTAGGTAAATCCCTACTATAATGTTCTAGTAAAAAACAACACTCAATTTCCCTATCATTAGCAGAGGCAGAGTATATATCTGCAGGCAGTTATTGTGAAAAATTTTTGTGGATGAAAAACACTCTTATTCACTTTGGACTAAATTTTAAAAATACACCTATTTTATGTGACAATACAAGTGCCATAAATATTTCAAAAAATTCTATTAATCATTCTACGACTATAGATATTGATATCAAACTTCATTTTTTAAGAGACTATGTTTTTAAAAAGGATATATTTTAAAATTTTTAAATAATGGAATTGAATTAGCTGATATTTTTATGAAACAACTTCCCACTCCAAGGAATGATTTTGTTAAGGGGGTGTTAGGTTTATTTAATTTTAAATTTTTTTAATCATAATTTTAATTTTAAATTTTATCTAAATTTTATTTTAAATTTTGACATTTTAAAATACACTGATTACTTATTTTTCAAATAGTTCAAAATATTATTCATCCAGTGATATTTGTTTTTTTTTTTTGTGAATAATTTTAATTTGTTTTAAAATTTATGTAATGATTATTATATATGTAAATGACATGGGAATCAAGGCTGTTAGAAACTGTTTAAAATTCCAAACCCATTCATTTTCCTAAAACCTTGAAATCTTATACCTCTCATCTCTAACCACAACTGAACCGTTGAAACCCCAGCTTTTTGAACCCTCTGAAATCAGTGATTAATTGGGAAACCCCAAGAGGACTGATGAGTCGGAGACCAGAAACACAAAGTGGCAGCGCATGGCATGCAGAAAGATATTACAGGGAAAATTGATCAATTTGGAATGGTTATATCAGATGGATCTAATGTTGAGGTAGCTCTATCATTTCAAAATATAGAGAAAACCTTTAATGGAGATTATACAGAGTTTCTATATGAGGTAGAACTTCATCACTTTTTTGTGTTTGTTCAGTTCATCTTGGGAGAAGATGAATATACTATAACAACTATGATCGAGGACCATGATTTTTTTATTTCATCTGTTGAAATATCCTAGATTCTTAACTGCCCTCATGAAGGATTTTTTCATTTAGATTTAAAGAATATTGGTGATAATGTACATAAGTTTGAGGACATTATGTCTTTCCTGTTTGGATATACAAATGTAAGAAAGATGTTTATGAAAGATCTTGAGCCTGGCCTGAAATTTTAAGGAAATTTTTGAAAACTATAATTGCACCAAGAATGTCGGAGATGGAAAAAATTGTG
The DNA here is from genome assembly GCA_963277665.1 of Viscum album. Lineage (NCBI taxonomy): Eukaryota > Viridiplantae > Streptophyta > Magnoliopsida > Santalales > Viscaceae > Viscum > Viscum album. The sequence continues at coordinate 856,047,537 of OY728152.1, read as the reverse complement.
TACCATGACAAGAATATCATGTTTCTATTTATGAGTAAAATTAATTTTAATTTTCCAAGATATATGGAAATATATCTCAATTATAGCAGTTAGCCAATGAAAAGGATGAACTTATATCCCTTTGGAATATTTATTTCCAGTATTTTATTTGAGAATGATATGATATGTCTGGTGGATGCTAGAGTGACATTCCACCACAAAAAAACATTTTTAATGAAAGCGCATTGAGAATTATTGGTTTAGTTTGTAGTATAATTAAAGGAATCTTCATGCCTATTAGAGTATAATAAGATCACGAGAGTGCTATGGATCAACCTACCAAATCTATGGAAGGACTAGCCGAGTCTAGAGAAAGTGGAATTTCAAGTAGAACCAGATTTGATGTTATTGATTCACCTATAGATGAGGAAAGTCAAGATGGTCTTCGAAGGAAAATGCATTGAGTTTCTCATGTTGGATAGGATCCAACTCAAACAAATGTATATGTAACTAAACCTTTTCTGAGCTAAATTTTTTTTGGAGATTCTACAGTACAAGACATTTCACAACCAACAATTTCTTTGATTGAGGTGACACCTCTAGTGAAAAGCAGATTAAATCTGTCCCAAACCATAAACACAAACATGATTCCTATTCTTATTATTATAATTATACAGGTATTGCTAAATAATTTTTTCATCATCTCATTTTCATATATTTTGATTTATTTTACATTACTACCTATGTTAGAATGCTAGTAATCCAAATTTAATTATAGATAAATAGTTTATATAGAATTTACATTAAATTAAGTGCTACATTAAAATGTGCTATATTCCTTATTCTATCATTCTTTTTTATATCACAAAAGGGGGAGAAATTTGGATAAACAGAACATTTTATTTTATGTTTTAAATTTTTATTTTAAGTAAAACATGAGAAATTTTGATAAATATTTTTTTTTAAAAAAAAATATTATATATCTAAAAATTTTACATGGGGGTTTAAATTTTGAGAAATTTTTTTAAGGGAGATATATTATTTTATTATACATTATAAATGGGGGAATATAATTTTGTTAAAATTATATATTTTTTTATCCTTGCAAAATATAAATTATGTGCAATTTATTTTATAAGTTACATTCATGGGTAATGATAATTTCATGGATTTTGTGATCATCCAAAATGGGGAGATTTTTGAGAAAGTGTTTTTTCAACAGTACATTATTTTAGTATTATTAAGGGAAGATTGTGGAGAATAATACTCTATCTCTTTATGATGATTTTGATGTTCACAAATACCCTTATTTGTTATACTAATGATTTTACTTTGAGTATATTTCAGGAAAATAATGTTCTTTATTTTTCTATTTAGGAATAATATTAAAGTTTTTAATCTGTGTGAAATATTTGATGGAGTGTTCTGGAAAGACTGTTCATGCACTAAATGTTTGGAAATAATTTTAGTGCATTACTATGTTTTGGAAACACATTTCATACCCTAGGTTGAGGAGCGTAGTGTAATGATGGAATCCATCCTTTTCTTTATAGGTTATCCGAAAATTGTGGTTAAAGAAACCCTATGTTTGGAAGGAAAATTATGTTTGAGAGATCTGAAAAGTATGGAAGAAGAATAATACATATGTATGGAATGTTACATTTGTTTCTCAAAAGTATTGTTCATCAACCATAATATTGTAATGAACCCTGCATTTAATTTTAAAGTATGGATCATATTCTATATGATTAAAAGTAGAGAAAAGTATGGATAAAATACCGTATGTTTGAAAATTGTAGAGAAAATTATAGATGATCAATCATACCGTTGATATCAACCTTATGTTTGAAGGTTGAATCATCAATCTTACTTTATTTATCAGCCTTATGTGATCAACCATATGTTATCATCCTTACATTGTCACCCATACGTTCAGAGAATGAATGCTAATAATATAAACACTATGTTTGACGTTGGATATTTTAATATATGATTTTATCGAGCAAAGATCTTCATACGGATTATCAGATTGACTTCAAGCCAGATTAAAAGTCTGAATATAATGCAAATCTTTGACTGAATCAAAGTCATTTAATTATGATTCAATGGATCTATTAAATAGGAGTTTTAGATGGTGAATATTAATGGATGTTATGACTAATATGTTATTCAAACATTTAAATATCATGAGTCTGAAGGCGACATTGCTGGATCTAAATTTACAGAAGAAGAACTCATTATTATTCCCTATAAATTTGTGATAATTTGAATGATTAAGAAATCAAGAGTATGGAAAAATAATTTTCCCAATATTTTTCACTTCTACAATTTACAAAAACATTTAATATTTATAGATCTGCTGTTACGAAGAGCAAAAAATATCTATTTTCAGATGAATAAGAAAAACGTTTAAGATTCACCGATTCTACATCAAATAGCTTTTTTGGATCTTCTGTTGTTGAAGTTTATGATTTCATTTCAAGATCTACTATAACTAAGTCAGCTCACAACTACTTCTACCTTAACATTATTCTTCTGAAATATGTTGATCCATTGACTGTCAATTGCTTGTTGTAGCAATTGTGAAGAATAACTGGAAAGTATTTGAAAGAACAAATACTCTTTTACTTTGAGTGATTGGCTTCTCATAATAAGTTGTGTGTTACATTCTTTATATGAATTAGAAGGATCTGTTTAGCCTTAATGTTATAAAGGTGTCAACTGCCAGCACTTAGTTGTCGAACGGTCTATTGAAAAAGGGACCATATTGTGAAAATCACCAAGATCGTGGTGTAGAGAATTGGTGGAGTGTACTAGGGGCCTTCTGTTCCCCCAACCACTATACTTCGTGGATCCTTTTCTATTTACTTTCTGCTACTTAACAATTCTGATGAAGAAAAAAGTACAGATCACAATCTGTATAAGAATTTTTAAAAGGCACAATTCACCCCCCCCCCCCCCCCATGGGTCATATTTAATATAATCTGATCCAATAGATACACCCTATAACACAATGTTATGGTGTTGAAACATAAAAACCAATGTAATTATGAATATTTCAACATTTTAAGGGGGATATTAAGAACTATAACCAAAAAAACACAGTGTGGTCCACCTTATTGATTTTATAATATTGGAGAAGGTTTGTGACACATAAGAAGTTCCATGCCACATGTAGATTTTCATTATGAACCAAACCACACTAGGATTTATCTCCACAACATAACAAACCAAAAATCAATAGAAACTCTAAAAAACCACTCTAGAAGTGCACAAAAAAAAATCAAGAAGTGACACCAAATCCATGATAAAATGGGTATATCCTCTATAATATCAATTCACAGTAGTCTTTGTTGTATCCAACCTCTCGATTCTTCCATACTGACTTCAATAAAATACATAAAAAGAATCATGAGAAGTCAAGAAAATATAATTTCATGAATGTGTTTGGTGGAAACCATGGGCCTAAAATGATACATATACAAACTGACTTTTAACATAATTTTCAAACATGTCAACAATAAAACTAATCGTAGTCCAATGATGAAAATAGCTCATCACCCTCTCCAGATCTATCTCTACTTCATGCTACCACATGTAATAATATTATATTGAATATTTAATATTTTTTTATATTTATAATTAAACATAAATTATATTAAAGTATTCAAGCTAAATGATTTTTAATTTTTTAGATTTACCTACTCACCACCAATTGATTCAATACCACTGGGGGTAGATTTGGTCGTCTTATGATATAAATCAATCAACTCTTTCTACAAAGCGGTTATCTGAGCCCCCTAGTCTTGAACTGTGTTTCCTAGAGAAGAAATCTCTCTCTGAGAATCATTGGTTATGGGATGACTACAACCAGTAGTAGATATAGCAGCAATACCTAGTGTCCTACCAAAGACCTCAGATGGTACGGGTCCCAAACCCATCCCACACACTCTTCCTAGATGCTCTTTCTAAAGGACTTTAGCAACCGGGTCATCTTGGGAGAGTGAGTAGGAATGTGAAAGATTGTCATCCCATAGTTCTTTAATTATTACCTATAAATCAGATATCATCCATATTAGAAGTAATATATATTAACATATTAACAAATGATAATAAGTTATTGTAATGAAAAAATGAGTTCATACCCCAAATTATTTGGCCATGTAATCCTGCGATATCATATGTGGGTACCTCATATGAATCAAATGGGACAATGATCTTCTCTCCAATAATATTCCATACATCATAACTTTTTATATTTTTCTCCACACATGCATTATTTACATCTTTAATTAACAAACAGTTAGTATAAAAAAATTTCAATAAATATATTCAGATTAAAATTGGTACCTATAACTGTCAACCTCTAGTATGCTCGTGAAGAACAAGAAGTCCCACCCCCCCACTGTTTAGGCTCTTTAAGGGAGAGTCAATGACTAATATTTCAAAGGGATGCTCATAGAGGGTGTAAGAGATGGTGCAGGGGGAGATAGTACAGGGGGTGAGTGGATGGTGGCTCAGATGTCGTAGGGAGGGACACATATGGATCATCATCTATTGAAGTGGTCAATGAAACATTATATTACTTTCACCATGGAATTAATATAATTTAATAAAATAAAATTAAGTTCAGAACATATATTTCAAAAAAATTATGCAGAAAATAGAATTGAAAAAGATAATTGATGCTTAGTACTGACAAAAAAAATTCATATAACAATGATAATGAATGGAAGCAAAAATTAAATAAGTTAATGGAAAAATAAATGTGTAACTGTAAATACAATAATTTTCCCCTTAAATCATGTCATTTTTTTATCAATAACTTCATCCACATCATTCATACTTTCTAGACTAATATTTTCAATATCATGATGGAAAAATAATTCAACTTTTTTTGTATATGTGATTCAGTTTTAGAGGTCAAATATTCTAATTCATCACCCATATCATTCAAATATCTTTGTATTGCATGAAAAACTACCATCCACCCTTCATCCACAACATCATTCACATAATATACCATTTTTTCATGCGATGATAAGATATATGGATCATGTAGTTCAAGATCACCAATATCCATCAAGAGAGAGAAGTTCACAAAATTAAATTTCATGGAATCTCTTTTAACAACTCTGAAAATATAGACCCAATTGAATTAGAATAAAACAACTCAAAAATGGTAGTGGTTGTTTAATTAAATAGTATCAATCAGCTTTCCATAGTATTCCACTTCAAAAAATGTAAATATACCACTATTTAGTGTTTTCAAACCCTCTTCTCGATCGACTGTATGAAATCTAATGTCATTCATGTTGTAAGAATTGAACATTCTAACTTGTTTTCGAGGAACGCAAGCAAGAAACATCAAATCTTCGGACAACACTACTCGAGTATCCAAAATTATGATCTAAAAACATAAAAATAATTTATTATATTTACAAAATATATGTGTCAACCTAATATTCGTAATTATTGAAATACTTATGAACTTACAAATCGTGAAAACCATTTTACAAGATCTATATTAACAGATTTCATTATATATTTCTCATTTCATGTTTGGCATCTCATTCATCTCTTTTTTTTCATTCTTAACTCTTCAAAAAATGGATCTGTAATTTAACTATTCAACTGTACATATCTTTTTGGCTATAAAAACTCTATTTCTGCCAGTGTCACATTTGAGGTCATCCCCACTGATCGTCCAATAGAAATAAATATATTTGATTTCTCATGTATTTGAGACTGAGTTGATGAGTCATCAACAATTCCAACTCGATTAAATATGATCTCATTATCATCCAAATATCTAGAACAAAAGGTAAGACACTCCTCATCCAAATAGCCTTCAGCAATAGAGCATTTAGGTTGAGATTTATTTATCATGTATGATTTAAAATTCCCAAGATATCTGTTAAATAAAATAAAAAACATAATTATTCATTTAATTAAGTTCAAAAAATTGATTACATAACTGAAAAACATATTAATAAAGTACCTCTCAATTGGATACATCTATCGATAATGAACGGGGCTACCTAATTTAGTTTCATCAACCAAATGCATTGTTAAATGTTTCATGATAGTAAAAAACGACGGAGAAAATATCATCTCCATTTCACAATGTGTTAATACCAACCTCTCCTGAAGGTTGTCAGTGCGAAATGGATGTAGATATTTCTCACATAGTTGTTTGAAAAATGTGCAGAATTGGAGTACAACAGTAGTAAAATTTTCATGCAATAATGTACGCCATGCCAATGGTAGTAAGTGTTATAAAAAAATATGTGAATCGTGCCTTTTCAATAAATGTAACATACGATTATTCAAGTCAACACACCTAGAGATTTTACTTTTATAACCATCAGATACCTTCAAATGCTTTAAAATTTGAAGGAATGTATCAGTATCCCAATTTTTCATTGCAAAAATTGACGGAGCATACTTTTTAGTCTCATCTAGCTAGAGATCATGTTTTATGTTCATTAATTGTAAGTCGTTCTAAGCATTGAGATGAGCCCTCAACTTTCCATTTACATTAAGCAATATAAAAATAAAATTTTTAGAGACATTCCTCTAAATATGCATCACATCAAGATTATACCACAAACAATTAAATTCACTATATCGAAGTTTGAAGAACATAATTTTTTCATCCAATATTTCATTATAATTTCGCTTCACGATGCACTTAGAACCTGTTTCCTGCTATCATTCAAATGAAAAACCTTACCAAATTCTTTTTTTTCATTTCCAAGTTGTTTCAATATTTCAAAACAAGTTAATATCTTTGGAGGTGGTCTACAATCAATTAAACAATTAAATTTTGATCTGTTCATCCGAAATCTATATGATTCATCAAGAAATCTTCGATGGAATAGGAAGCACCATTTTCTACAGTGAGGTAGCAGTTTTGGATCAAAATAAAAGTTAAAAACATGATAATCCAAACCCATTTATGTGTTCCAAATAGATAATTTTTCAAGACCATGGAAGTCACTGTGGGTCCCCATTAAAGCAGTATGCATTTTGAACGTTGTTTTAAAAGAAGCATCAAATGTCTCGACACCGTTGCTCCACAAATCTATCAATTCTACAATTAAAGACTGTAAGTATACATCAATATAATTTCTAGGAATTTTATTTAAGTAATAATCATCAAAATGATAAAATATGATTGTTTCATACACATACTCGGACGTAGATTGTTAGAGATCTAAACAACTGGCCAAATGATATAACTGGCAATCAAAGTCCCAAATGGGTTGAATCCATTGGTAGCTAATCCCAATCGAGCATTCCTAGGATCAGCTGAGAAATCTAGATGTAAGGAATAAAATTTCATCCACAATTTTGAATCTCGTGGATGTATCTTAATCCTGTAATTTTTATTATCTACAGAATGCCACTTCATTTGTTTGGCAGTTTTCGATTACATGAATAATCTTTACAATTGAGGATTTAAATGAATGTAATGAAAAAACATTACAGGTGTGTTCTTTTTCTTCTTCTTCATGAAAGTATGTTGATTCATACTTCTAACATCACTCATTGAATTCCATCTAAAAGAACATTTTTTTAAATCATGTCTACTTGAATCCTCTTGGCAATAAATCATACAATCATTGGGACAGGAACGTATTTTTGTGTAATTCAGACCAAACCTGTTAATAACTTATATCATATCATAAAAATACTTGGGGATGTTTTCTTCAGGTAATGCATCCCGAAACAATTCCAATACCATGGACATTGCTTTATTTGTAATTCCACATAGACAATTGATATGGTACAACATCCGCAAAAAATAACGTTTTGAATATTTCAAACATCCACTATACTACTCTTGATTTCCATCGTCAACTAGATCAGGAAACATATTTTCCTTAGTAAATTTTTCTCTTACATTAGTCTCCATAGAAATAAATAGTACAATCCTTTGATATGTTACAATCTTGAGATGGTAGTCTTATAGTCTCAAAAACATCACTTGTCACATTGCTATTTGTAGCACCCTCATCGGGTTGTTCTGATATGTTTTGATGTTGATGGTGGTCTCTTGTAGTGATGAATGCATCATTTATAAGGATTTTTAATTCATTTTCCGTTGTCAATGAATTTGGGAGGTCATTATATGGATTGACATTAGTTCTCAACATTTCTATAATGTTCGATTCTCCATGACAAATCCAACACAAATATTGACCATGGAATTACTTCAATATTAAATGATCATAAACATCAGATCTCATCAACCATATTCTAATTTTTCGTTTAGGACATAGACTTCTTATTCTCCCTTCAACGGATCGATTAGAAATTTCGAAATATAAAAACTCATTCAAACCCTTATCATAATGAGGTGTGTTCCTTAGTAATGTAATCCAGCTTTATCCATGCATATCACAATGTTCCAACACAATATTAAATAAAATTAAAACACATAACCATTACTAAATAATGGAAGAGATTCATATATACTAGTTGAAAAAATATATAAATATGTTAAATAAGTTTTTTCTATATAAATACATATGGTACATAATAAACCCACCCACTAGAAAACCAAAGCATGCAAATTAAAAAGATCCATAAAAGAAGATGAGAACAAGGATCTCATCCTTGTAGTTTTTTGTATGTCGTGCTATACCAAAACAGATGGCCAAACTGATGATGTAATAACATTTATATCACTATGTTAAGGGCTTGATAAATCATATAATAATTGAATAGAAGATCGGAATATGATATGGAAACGAAATCGTACCTCAAACATGACTGGCTACTTTAGATAATACAATTGGAACCAAGATGTATACCATTCCAGGAATCATCAGGTGAGAGGATTCATGGCTAGGGTAGATGATTCCAAGGCTTATAAGTAAGTTATTTTTTTCTAGACTCAAAAGAAACATAAAGTTTCAATGAAAAATTAAATCATGTATATTAAATTTCCTAAAATAGATCCAGAAATCACACTGAAAGGTATTGATGTCGATATACCATTTCAATTTCTGTTAAATTTTTGATTCAATTATAGAATGTGGTAAAACATGTTAAATCCATAGTCTTATGGAATTTATATAAAATATTCAATGCCTAAAAAATATAAAATAGGGTAGTATTAAATGTTCTGTATGTTTAAATTTCCATCCTACTTTGTGTGTTATTGGTGGACTTGAATTAGGATTCAAAGAGTTGGATATGGAATGGGTTGACAGTTTTAGAACATGTGGGGTATCATGGTGAAGTGGTATGGGTAGAAAAATGTTGTGGCCTAGCATGTGAATAAATTTTTCTGATCTGGGTGGATCATGGAACATCAATAGGGGTTGAAACATAATGTGGAACATGGGGGGGTGGATCATGGAACATCCATGGTGAGCCACTACAGTTTAGGTGGGGGTCAACTTTCTCTGACCACCACTTTCATGCTTGGGAATTTTTTATATTTTACTTCAGATTTTTAAAAATACATTTCCTTTTTCACTTAGATAACTATGAAAAAATAGAGGTGAGTCATTTGGTAATGTTTCTTTACACCCATTCATTATATTTCTAAAATCATGTTGAATTTTATGTTGATGAGTCGTTAATTGATTTGGACTCCTAGATGGTAGGATAACCTCATTAAAACTTCAATCATTGTTATCATATTTTTTGTTTAATGGAATATCACTCCAAATATCTAACTTTGGTATTTTTATAGGTTTTTCAATATCTATTGATTGGGGATAAATAAAAAATCTATATTTCAAGGGATAACTTATAATGATAATATGTAGGTGATAGTTAATGTTTTCCTCCATGCATTGTTTTTTTTTCTGTTTTTTATGTATGTAGAAGTTGGTAGTCAAGTTACGGAGACATGATTGTGGACTAAAACTTTTTGAAATTGTGTGATACAATATATATAGGATATTAAGATCGAAATTTAAATTAAATACATGGTGGGATTATTTTAAGATCATTATACAATCACATTTCCTTGTGAATCATTTTCGGGTATCTGTGATGGACTCTAAATGGGTGTCTGAGCATGAGATAAAATGTGAGGAACATTGGATGGTAGCTGTTATTTTTGTAAAAAAATTTACTAAGTGTATAAATAATGAATAATTAATTAATTGTGGGCTCACCTTGTTGGTTTTGAGTGATATATTAGATAGGACATAGACATTGAACAATGGTTTTACCTTAAATGTTATTTGTAATATTGACTTGAGGTAAATTATGTGATGCCTCTTGAGGCACATGAAAACCTTGAAAAGTGAACTAATGGGTGTAAAACTTATAAATGGTACACCTAATGGGATTAGGGTCTATAAATAATATTATTAAGTCTTAAGGGATATGAAATGACCTTATAAGTGAGTGAACATATGGTAATATATCCGGTGTGTTCCTTTGTGATTCGTTGAGATGAGCTCCAAAGGGTAAGGTGATTAGTTAACCATTTAGAATTAGCAGCCTTCAGAGTTGGTATGTTAAATTATGTGATATGAAAAATGCCTTGGAATCATTTTTGAGGTTATTATTATGGATAGTGAGTTGGGACTTGGATGATAATGATTTGAGAAACATACATTAAGATACATTAGATTCATGGGACATTCCACATGATAGTCAAGTTGGATGTAAGTGATGCTAAGTGATTATTAATTATTTATCCTGTCGGTGATGTGATACAATGTGTGGGTATGATTATTATCCCAAATGGATTAGAACAAAATAATGGGTGGGGGACATGTGTAATGACACCCAACGACATGGACTCAACATTATTATTTATATTCTAAGAATGAAAATTTCTTTGAATGCCTTATATGTTTTAGATTATTCCTGATGATTATTCATATACTATATAGATATCATGTGTTCTATGATATCCCAGGGTGAGGTTCATTATTGATAGAATTTCTATTCTACAACCCTACTATAACTCAAATTCTCTCCTCATAGGAACATGATTTGTCTTTCCCCACCCATGATTCTACAAAACCATTTGATTTATTTTTATTTAAGTGGGCCATTACGTGTGTTGTGTGACCCCATTTTGTCGATTATCTCCCAATCCACCCCAATTGCAATCCCTCATGGATTGAGAGTAAAGATAAGTGTTAGTCTTGAAGCCCACTTCTAATAGGAAACAAGGTGGAAACAAGAATCAAGGGTGTAAACCACACTTATTGTAGGTATTACCATCATATATCCTAGGAGTATAAGATAAGAAACCACAAATATACTCCATCTAAAATAAATAAATCAATTCCATGATGTTTTTATTTCCATACACAAATGAACATCACTAACTAAAATTCCATGAAAGAAATTCCAAGAAAATTACTATTCAAACACGAACAAGACTCCTATCATGTTCTAGTAACACCCAACCCAATCACTAACTCTCTCTTACAGACCTATAAAAATATGATATATAGAGAAGATAAGAATACAAGTAGATTTGGTAAGATCCTACCCCAAACCTTAGATGAAAAATGTTCAATAAGAATAGTAATATCATAGAAAATAAACAAGGAAAAACACATTACCAATAGGGGTGGAGAGACGTGTTGAGGGGGGGTGAGGTGTGCTGAGGGTTGGTGAGCACAAGTCATGACCGGTGAGGCACACTGAGGGGTGGAGAGGTGCACTGAGGGGCAACAAGCAAGGTCTTCAAGGCTCGTAGGGGTCGGGAGGAGAAGGGGGATCTCGCGGGGGTTGGAGGGAGTGTTGGTACTGTGAAAAACATATTTTAGTGGCAGTATATTAAAAACCACCACTAAACCCTTCTTTAAGACAATTAGCGGTGGTTTAGTAAATCGCCGCTAAAGACGATTTTTGTAGTAGTGTTAGAAGGAGGTGTGAGTATGTTTATATATAAAACTTAATATAAAAACATATATGTATATTTAGGATACACTTTTTGTTATATAATCATGAAATATGGATATTTTAGTGGTGGAGAATGAAAATAAAAAAAAAGAGCTTGAGGAAGGATATTACCTATTCTTTGGTTAAATCCTTTTGTTTTACACCAAAGGGCTTCATTGGAAGGCTTTATTCCCAATGTGAGGAAATAATGAGGAAGGTATTTATGATGGGGATATATTTTACCATATTTTTGCTAAGTGAATTTTTTCTGAGAGGTTTGAGGGAGTGGGTAGAGAGGATGGATTTTATAGTAGAGGAGGAGTGGAACTCTTATAATACTTTGGAAAAAGGGAAACCCCACCCACCTTTTTTATTGAATTAGGAATAAATAATGGAAAATTTTCTATAAAATTGAGTATATTTCCAATATGTGGAAAAAAGGATTTTTTACAAGTTTATTTGTCATATTAGGCCTTCTGTTTACAGTTCAGTCTCTTGTTAAGATTAATTTCACCTTAATCAATGTAATTAATTTTAATTATATTCACTAATATTTTTGTTAAAAAAAGTGTATATTATTAGATATTATAAATTATTATAATTCCAAATATTTAATACAATTTTAAAAATTAAATTCATATAATTTTTTGAAATTAATTTAAATTTAATCATGCATATTGGATGACAAATCAGGTATTTAAAGTAAAAGCGATCAAAATATTGATAATATTTTATAACCAATTTCAATGGGAAATTAATTCAAATGACCTAAATTTCATAAATTGAAAAATAATTGATATAATTAAATATTAAAATTCATTAAAATTCAATTTTTTCTTATAAATAAATTAGACAAAAAACTAGTTTTGAGTAAAATTTCATTATATCTCACTATTAATTAAAAAAATGAAATTTCACGAAAAATATCAAAACTTCAACCAAATCTATTTTATTGGTTTTTATTTAAAAAATTAATTTTATATTTAGATATAAAATTTATAAAATTTCAAATATTTATATTTAAAATAGCTTTTCCATCAAAAGTTGTAAAAGTACCATAAAAAATATAGGTTTTATGTTTAAAATTAGTGTTTTTCATATCTAAAGACTATCAAATATGTTTGATTAATATCAAAAATATTTTATTTAATATATCATAAATTTATTAAATTAATATAACTCATTAATAGTAATTAATTTAATTAATTAGGATAAAACATCTCTGTGAGCATAAAAATTGTTTTATTTAAAAATACTCCCTTTATATTCAATTGGATCCTTATAACAAATGAATTATTTTTAAATTTTTTCATTCCATAGGTTTTAATATTTTAGTTAATAAAATATATAACAAATAACATAATGTCTTCGTTAAGTCTTTAAATATTAAATAATAATATTTTTATAATATATTGTTGTTTGGTAAAACTCTGTCTTGCGTCTTACACAAACCGTCGATGAAAATCATTTTTTCATGTAACATAAGATAACCTTTATGTTTTATATAGATAAAGATATCATTTATATGGTGTTTATTTCATGATTAACTTTTAATTGTGTATAACTCACTCCAAACACAGTTATTTAATATATATATTCATTTTATAAGTATTTTTAGCGTTCAATGAAATTAAAAGTATCAGAATAATAAATTAATTAAAAAAATATTAAAATCTCAAGGTGTTACATTTTACCACCATTAAAATAAATTTCTAATTTAATATTTTTTTGGATTATTAAAGGATTAATATTGAATTTCCCATTGTTTGAAACCCATATTGTAAAAATTAATACTAAAACATCATTTTAAACAGGAATGTTTGAAACATAATGGTTGCACAAAGTAAAATCTAACTACATTCCCTCATGGGAGAACATAAGTGGCATGTGATAACATGAACAAGGAAGATAAATCTAACCATCTTGTTCAAATGGAGATTCATAGAGAACTAGTTCAAGATAATGTTAACCATTAAAAATCCATATATCTATAATGAACAAAGGGACCATCTGATTCATCTGAAATGGAGGTAATAGGATAACATTTTTTTCAATGATCCTTTTTTCAAAAGTTATGGAATTTTCATGAAAATATATACATTCATTCTTTCATTACAGCCTCACCCTTTTCGGTTCCTTGATCCACTTCACCTATTTCTCCAAAAAAAGTGAATTTTTTTTCATTATATGTGCATTAATAGATCATGAGATCCCTGATATTTTATCCCCTCTATCATTAGTTATCATCAATGCCACATTTTTATGACAATTTATCCAATATGTAAAATTATTCATGTGTTTAGGAAATTATTTATTCTCACAAACTACATCCAATGTTTAACATAATCATTCCATAAATGGTTAAAATTAAAACCCTACCAAATTTTGAAAATACAAAACATTATAAATAAGGTCCAAAAATAATCTTGAAATTGATCACTAATATATAAAAAATTATCTCTTTTTTTACATATTTTATTCATGTGAATTTCATCATCATATATTGTCTTGAAATATAGTAACAAGATGAATTACCATAAATCATTATTATAAACATGAATGTATCATTATTTAAATGTATATATTATATATTCATTAAATTCAGAAATTTGTAAACATAATCTATGATGAAATATACCACTTTTTCAGCCAATAAATTATCAAATCATGTGTAATTATTGCTATACAATTTACATCATGCAAATCAATCATCCCTTTATACAAGTGAAACAAAATGTTCTCAACATCTTGATCAAACAAGGGTTACCTTTCCTTAATAAAAATAACACTTCTCTATGTATTCATCACCATTAAAAAATTCCTATTCAATCCTCAATGAAATATTATACAGAAAATAATCATATATTTCGTGATTCATATAACATAATATATCAATTCAAAAACATAAGTAATTTATTCATCTAGATTTATTCATAACCCATTACTCAGGATTTTTCTAATTATTAGTTAATAAATATTTCACAGATAATGAAATGTGAATTGTGTATTAGGGTTATTTTGTAATGGGCCGAACCTCTTAGGCCCATTCCTTTGTCAAAAACAAGGCCACGAAGTGTTCGGGAGGATAAAATAGACTTTCCCACACTTTCCAGAATTTTGAAACTACACGCCGTGTAGTTTGCGTACACGCTGTGTACCCCCTCACTGGGTATACCCCGTCTTCAAGGCCGTGTCCTTTCCATGTGAAATAATTGGGTACATGTCGTGTCTCCAATACTACATGTCGTGTAGTCCCTCCCCGCGAACGCGTTATCATGTGTTGACCAGTCAACAGCCATGTTCCGTGTTGGAGCTGTGTGAAATAAATGGGTACACACCATGTATCCAATACTACACGCCGTGTAGTTTCTCCCCGCGTATGCGTTACCTTCAACCCGTGTGTTCACCAGTCAACTGTTGCATTCTACGTTGAAGGCCGTGTTGGAAGCCGCATGGTGACCGTGTGAAACAGCCGAGTACACTCCATGTACCATAAAGTACACGCCGTGTACTTTTTCCATTCTCACCTATAAAAGGAGGGGTCCCCTTCTCCTTTTCAACTCACCCCTCTCCTCCCCATTCCCCTGAGCAGAGCCCTCCCAAGAGACTCGAAGGCTCCTTTTCCTTCATAACTTCTTCGTCCATGCTTCGATTTACGATCTGTCAATGGCCACGGGATCGTAACGACTAGGCGGAACTTCCGAGCTTGGATCCTTTTCCTTTCCATTGGCCTTTCCTTTCCAACTTCCACCCGAGGAGGTTTTTCCGGGACACGACAGAAGTGATGGACGCCGAAGGATGAATTCTATGGTTGATCCGGGGGAGCATTGTGAACAGAACCTATTGAGGTAGGGATCTTACCTTCGTCTCTCTAAATTTTGCATCATGCGGGGTGGGTATCCTCTTGTTTTCAGGAGAAACAATTAATCCATTAAATAAAGATAATAACTGGTTAACGAATGGGGATGGTGAAGTTGTTATGTTTATCTTTATATCCTATGATATTATGTTGTGAATTGAATTAGATTCTGCCTACTGAAAATCACGTTCGTTTTGGGCCTTTGCTTGTTCAATTAAATGATTCCCCATCTTTCTAGACCATTTTGTAGATGGAAACGTCATTGAATGTGGAAATTTGGTAAATCACGTAATGTTGGAAGATTAAAATCTGGAACCCTTGTGTGATCACCCCGGTTGAAAAAAATGGAATAATGAACATGTGGGTGTTGTCTTGGATATGTGGCATGTGATGGGGGTGTTTTGTGGGTTATTGTGGATTGGGTGAGCAGTGGGGATGCGGTTGACTTGATTGTGGGTTGGTGTGAATGTTATGACTGACATCGGGGCTGTGATAAATGGTATTAAAGGGATAATGATGTACAGGTTTCGGTGTGATTGTAGTTATGGGGGTTGGAAGCGGGGCTGTAGGGATGGTCTTGAATGAGAATGGACTATGGGTTGTGAATAATAAATAAAAAAGTGGTGGGTCATAGTAATGGAATGGGAATAATAATTAATGGGTTGGTTGGTTAATAAGAAGGGTTTTTTTGTGCTTGTGTTTTCCTAACTTGATTTGTGGATCTCAGGGATATGCTTTATGAGTGATTGATGTGGTTGGTTGTGGATAGTTTCCCAGTAGTTAAGGAAGTAATAAAATAATTATACTGAAATGTGAAAACCTAAATGGGGTAGGGATTGATTTTTGTATGCATGCTTCGTAGTAGCAGTGTCGAGGCACGTGCTTAGTTTCTCTGTTTAAAAGCCATAGGTTGGGCTGTGTGTTTGGTATACATATATATATCTATATCTTTTGTGTTTTTATCGCACCCCACCCATGTTGAGAACTTAGTGTCGAACACTCCCATTTCACGGGAGAGGGTGTTTTTTCCTTAGATACTAGCTCCTTCCTTCTCCTTCTTCCCAAGGCTGTGATGGCTTGAGGCGACCTTACACCCAAGACTCATTAGGTTGGTTTTGATTGGGGTGGTTTTATCCCAAGACTCTTCGGGGAGGTTTTACTATTTCCCAAGAACCTCCGGGATGAGTCCTAGGTGTGTGTGGGCAGTATACGTGGTTGTGAGGCCCATGTGTGTGCGGGCGGGATGTGTGGTTTGTGAGGCCCAGGTGTGTGTGGGCGAGGAGAGTGTGGAAGCGTCAGGATGTTCGCCGTTAGGAAGAGCATCTAACTAATGGGAAATGGTGTGGGGTACCAAATACTCATGTTCTTATATACTACTACCTATTGTGATTGTGTTTTGGTGAGTGTGGATGGTGAGGTTGGGTGGATAGAATTCCTTTCTAGGTTTCTTCTGTTGTTCTCAAGAGACAATAGGGTGTCTTTCCACTTGTGCACGAGAGATTTAGGTTTCCCTACTAAGTATACTTGTATTCTCACCCTACATTTACTTTCAGGCTTTTAGGAGGACTACCAGGGCTGTGCGGGACCCTACTAGTTGGACAGTTGGAGTTTTTGTAGTTGTTGTACTCTTGTTTTCTTTTGGTATTGTACTTTGATCTTTCTTGTACTTTCACCTTGTTATAAAATTTTTTAAACATGCATGTGGGCTTGGTTTGGTTTTATTTCTATAGACTTTTTCTTTTCCTTTTTGGTGGTTGACTTGTCCAATTTCCCGATCATAAAATAATAAAAATGGCAATGCCTCCCATATTTGTGAAAACTCATACCCTTGGTGCTAGTCGCCACCCCGGGGCCTACTGGAGGCAAGCCTCAGGGGTCATTATCTCCCTTTCACCATTTCCAACTCAGGAGGGGCATCGTTGGTGGGATGGGTTCATGAAAGAATGGTATCAGAGGTGATGGTTTAGAGATAGGATGGAGTCTGTAGTTAGGCACAGTGAGGATTGCATGGGATGGTAGGGCAACAATGTTAGTTAATCTTGGTGCGTGACATAGGCCAGGGAAGACCGGCTTGGTAACGGGATTTTGGGGCCCCCGTGATCTGATGCAAGGACTCTGAGCCTACCGAATGACCAAGTGAGACTACATTGATTGCATGTTAGAGACACTGGGGAAGGTACATGCATCATCATGATTGAGTTTTACTTGATTTGGGTGTTCTGGGAAAGAAATTGAAATAAAAATGATAAAATAAAACCTTGAGAAATTTCTTTACTACTTGGGATTAGGCGATCTTTGTTTACCATACAGCTATGGAACCTGGACGTCGTCCCTAGGTGGATCAGATGGCCGAGGCCCAGCAGATTCAGGCGGTCGATCAGTTGAGGATTGTTCGAGAGGAGGAAGATAGCCAGTGGCATAAGTCTCTCCATTATTTCCAGCCGCAGACCCTCAAGAAGTACGAGGGTAGTACTTAGGATACAGAGACAGATGGGTGGCTTGAGGTGCTATGGATCTCTTTTACCTTGATCCGTGCATCGAGGGAGTACTTGGTTCCCCTTGTAGTCAGTCATCTGAGAGGTGCGGTGCGATAGTGGTGGACGCTCTACCTCGAAGATAGGATAGAGGAAGAGGTTTTGTGGGATAACTTTGAGAAGGAATTCTGAGAGGAATTCCTTTCTTCCATGATCAAGGTGGAGAAGCAGCGGGATTTACTCTCCCTCCAGCAGGGGAGTATGTCAGTACAAGAGTTGGGGATGATGTTCAAAGATCTCCTGCGTTTTGCTCTGGATCTCTTTCTAGATGAGGAGTCTCGGGTGAGACGTTTGGAGGAGGCGCTTCGTCCTTCGTTTCATTATTCTATCACCCCCTTCACCCTTCTGACGTACTTGGAGTTACATAAGAATGAAGAGGTTGTAGAGAGGATGCACTCAAAGGGAGGTGCACCACGTGAGGGGATCCAGCTAGGTTCGTCGAAGGGGAAGGCAGTCAGCAGCAGGTCTCCTGCGATGGGACCTTTGAGGTTCAGGCCAGTGGGGAGTAGGCCCCAGCAGTTCCAGTTCTGATCTTCAAGTCCTCTTCCCTTCTTCATGAGCCCAGGATGTAAGTGTTTTTCTTGTGGAGGTTTCTCGCACATTCAGATTCGGTGCCCGACTCGAGCTCAGTAAGGTGGAGGTGGGAAGGTTTAGCGCCCACCTCAGCAGCACCAGTCGCCGGTGAGGCCCACCCAACAGCAGTAGTACCATGCTCCTCCAAGGGCAGACTTTGCGAGAGGAGGCCGACCTCAGGGTGCTCCTCAGGGACCTCGACCAGGGCGTGGTCAGAGAGGTGGATGACATAAGATAGGCAGAGGAGATGGGCGTGGACTGTTGCACGCAGTAGAGTTTAAAGCTCCAGCAGGACCAGAGGTGGTGCGAGGTACGATTTGTTTGTTCAGAACTCTTGTTTCTGCTTTGTTCGATCTGGGAGCTTCTCACTCCTTTGTTTCACCTATTCTAGCCCATTCTTTGGGACTAGACATAGAGAGACATTCCATACCACTGGTGCTGAGTAAACCAGTTGGAGGCCATACCAGCGTATCTTGTATTTTCCGGGGATGTGGGCTGACATTGGGACCACATCAATCTAGTGGGGACCTTCTTCTATAACATATGCAGCCATAGAATGTCATCCTAGGCATCGACTGGTTGTTTTTTGTTAGTGCCATTATCGACTGCTTCTGGAGAAGAGTCGTGTTCTCCGACGTGAATGGGAAGCGTGTATCTTTTGTTGGCGAGAGGAGCTATCAGGTAGGAATCCGGCATGTGATTCCTCTCATTTAACTGTTAGGTGGGTTATCAGTGGTTCCAGCCGATACAGATATGACGGATGTCCCGGAGGTAGTTTGGAATTACCTCGATGTTTTTCATGAGGAGGTTGTGACTCTACCCCCCCCCCCCCCCCCGACGTGACGTTGAGTTCGGGATAAACTTACAGCCTAGTGCCCGTCTGATTTCGATGGCCCCTTATCGGATGGAACCTTCGAAGTTGTGGGAGTTGTGGATTCATATTGATTATCTAATTGAGAAGGGTTTTGTTCAACCCAGCGTATCTCCATGGGGAGCTCCAGTTTTGTTCGTGAAGAAGGCAGATGGTGGTCTCAGGCTATTCATAGACTACCGAAGGTTGAAACAGGTAACGGTAAAGAACCGTTACCCCCTTCCAAGGATAGGTGATCTCTTCGACCAACTGAGGGGAGCAGTTTGGTTTTCCAAGATTGATCTACGATCTGGATATCATCATTTGAGGGTAAAGGGTAGTGACATCTCAAAGATGGATTTCTGGTGCAGGTATGTGGACTTCGAGTTTGTAGTGATGCCGTTTGGAGTTAAAAATTCAGTGGTTATGTTCATGGGACTTATGAACATTGTCTTCCAAGAGTTTCTGGACCGATTTTTCGTTGTGTTTATCGATGACATCCTAATCTACTCAAGATCAGAGGAGGAGCACGTTGAGAATCTCAGGGGAGTCTTGGAAGTCCTTCGACTCCACCAGCTTTAAAGGAAATTGTCGAAGTGTAAGTTCTTGACACAAGAAGTACACTTCCTTGGGTACATAGTGTCTCAGCATGGAGTGTTAGTGGACCCGTCGAAGGTGGAGGCAGTTGTTTCTTGGGCAAAACCCAAGAGCGTGGCATAAGTTCATAGTTTTCTAGGGTTAGCAGGTTACTATCGGAGGTTCATTTCGGACTTCCCTCAAGTTGTTTATCCATTGACATCTTTGACTAAGAATAACCAGGTCTTCCTATGGATCAAGCAGTGCCAAAAAGCTTTCGACTACCTGAAGTAGAAGTTGGTCAGTGCTCTCGTACTTAGGTTTCCAGAGTAAGGGTTGTTGTATGAGGTGTTTTGTGAGTCTTCTGGCCTTGGTATGGGGTGTGGGCTGATGTAGAATAAGGAAGTGTTTTGTTGTGGGTCTAGGTAGTTATGCCCTCACAAGCGTAACTATGCCACCCATGACCTAGTGCTTGCAGCAGTAGTGTTTTCACTGAAGTTGTGGAAACATTACCTCATTAGGGAGTGCTTTGTGGTCTTCTAAAATCACAAGAGCCTGTGTTATATCTTCTCCCAGCATGACCTGAACCTACGGCAGCGGAGACGGGTCGATTTTCTCCAAGACTATGACTTCGAGATATCTTACACTGATGGTAAGGTAAATGTTTTAGCTGATGCCCTGAGCAGGAAGTCACATAAGGAAGTGGTTTGGGAATCCACTGATGCTTGGAAAGCTATGGGAGAGTTGGCCGCCTTGCACTTGGATGCAAGGGTAGAAGGTGTTAGAGGCTGTTTGTTTCAGATGATGGTGCAGTCCTCCTTGTTGCAGTAGGTAGAAGAGTCTCAGTGGGGGGACTCCGAGGAGGAAGTGTTGCGGTATCGTGTCGATCAGGGGAATGCTCCAGAAGTATGGTCAGAGGATAGCCGACATCAGATGCTTTTCCATGGAAGGTTGTTTGTCCCAGTGATAATGCATGAGGGGGTTCTCCGTTAGTTCCATAGCTCAGCCTTGGCAGTACATCCAGGAGTTTCAAAAATGTACCGAGGCCTGAGGGAACAGTTTTGGTGGCCTGGGGTGAAACGGCTAGTGGCGGAGTTTGTGTCTAAATGCTAGTGTGTCAGCAAGTGAGGGTTGAACATCATGTTCCTAGTGGTTTGTTTCATCCTTTAGATTTCCCCAAGTGGAAGTGGGATGACATCTCAATGGACTTCATCACAGGACTACCTAGATCTTAGGGTGGTTATGATGCTATCTGGGTAGTGGTGGATCGACGGACGAAATCAGCTCACTTCTTAGCAATTAAGGAGTCGGGCCCAGTGAATACCTTAGCACAGAGGTACGTAGACGAGGTTGTGCGGTTGCATGGAGTCCCAAAGACTAATATCTCGGATCGGGATACTTGGTTTAACTCATGAGTTTGGAGGGGGTTACAACATGCTTTTGGCACCCAGCTATGCCTTAGCACTGCTTTCCACCCCCAGACCGATGGGCAGATAAAGCAGACTATCTTGAGGATGGAGGACATGCTGCGAGCAAGTGTTCTGGATTTAGAAGGATCATGGGTATAACACTTGCCTTTAGTAGAGTTTTCCTACAACAACAGCTTCCACTCTACTATTGGCATGGCACTGTTTGAGGATTTGTATGGAAGACCATGTAGTTCACCCATTTGCTGGGCAAAGGTTGATGAGACAGGTGCTCTAGGGCCAGAGGTAGTGCAGAGCACCACGGAGAAAGTCCAGCTTGTACGTGAGAGGATGAAAGCGGCTCAGGACTGACAGAAGTCTTATGCTGATCATCACCAGAGGCCCTTGGAGTTAGAGGTGGGAGATAATGTGTTCTTGAAGGTTTCCCCTCGACGGGGGCAGAGGAGGTTTGGGAAAGGGAGAAAGATCTCACCTAGGTTCATCGGACCTTTTGAGGTGCTGAGGAGAGTCGTCGACGTGGCATAACAGATGGCCCTGTCACCTCAGTTGGAGAAGGATCATGATGTCTTCCACGTATCCCAGCTTCGTCAGTACTTAAACGACGAATTTCACGTTATCGACTCGGGATAGTTAGATATGGGAGACAACGCGACCTTCGAGGAACGACCAGTCAGAATCGAGGATTGTAAAGAGAAGGTTCTGTGTGGAAGAACCATTCTCTTGGTTCGTCTATTGTGGAGGCATGGTGGCCTCGAGGAGAGTACTTGGGAGCGGGAGACCCAGATGAATGCTCATTACCTGGAGTTGTTTTATCTTATGTCTTCCCTTGTTCTTCCGAGCATTGTGTTGATGTTGTACATTGTACCTTTGTTATATGGAATTCTTGGCTTTTCGGTTGTGAGACGTTTTGTTTTCCTTGTTCTCTGGAAGTGTGCAACATGTTCGGATGTGTGGGGAAAGGGAAAACCCTGACCCTTAACTGAGACGCATTAATGCGGATGCGATTGAACCCGTGCGGGTGAGTCAGTGCCGCCGAAAGCGGATAATATCTCGACATAGGAGAATGAATTTTTCCCCAAACCACATGTTCGGGAAGTGTGTTGGATGTGTGGTGTTGGGGGTAGTGCGAGTTGGGAAATCCTGATAAATGGAAGTGGGAAGGCCCAATCCTTAATCGAGAAGCATTAATGTGGATGCGATTAAACCGCTACAGGCAAGTCATTTCCGCCTAAAGCGGATAATATCTCAACATAAGAAAAGGAATTCCTAACACATATGATTAGGGTTGTTGGTTGGGTTCCTATTATAACGTGAACCCTAAGAGGTATCTTGTTGGGTTCCTCTGGGTTGGTTTTTGAATTCTCGAGGATGAGAATGATTTAAGAGGTATCTGATGTAATGTCCCGGACCTCTCTGGCTCATTCCATTGTCAAAAAGATGGTCACGAAGTGTTCTGGAGGGTAAAATAGACTTTTCTCAGACTTTCCAGAATATTGAAACTACATACCGTGTAGTTTGAGTACACGCTATGTACCCCCCCGCCAGGTATACCCCATGTTCAAGGCCATGTCCTTGCTGTGTGTAATGAATGGGTACATGTCGTGTGTCCAATACAACACGCCATATAGTCCCTCCCCATGTACGCATTACCGTGTGTTGACCAGTCAATGACCGTGTGTCGTGTTGGAGCCATGTGAAATAAATGGGTGCACGCCATGTAGTCCCTCCCCGTGTATGCGTTACCTTCAAGCCATGTGTTGACCAGTCAATGGTCGCATTCCTTATCAACTCACCCCTCTCCTCCCCATTCCTCTGAGTAGAGCTCTCTCAAGAGACTCAAAGGCTCCTTTTCATCCATAACTTCTTTGTCCGAGATCCGATTTACGATCCGTTAGCGGCCACGGGATCGTAACGACGAGGAGGAACTTTCGAGCTTGAATCCGTTGTCTTTCCTTCACCCGTTCCTTTCTGACTTCCACCCGAGGAGGTCTTTCCGGGACTCGACAGAAGTGACGGACGGCAACAGACATATTCTAAGGTTGATCCGGGGGAGCGTTGTGGTCAGAACCTATTGAGGTAAGGATCTTACCTTCGTCTCTCTAAATTGTGCATCATGCAATGTGGGTATCCTCTTGTTTTCATGAGAAATAGTTAAAACATTAAATAAAGATAATAACTGGTTAAATAACGGGGATGGACAAGTTGTTATGTTTATCTTTATATCCTGTGATATTATGTTGTGAATTGAATCAGATTCTGCCTACTGAAAATCACGGTCGTTGGGGGCCTTTGCTTTCAAAATTAAATGGTTCTCTATCATTATAGACCGTTTTGTGGATAGAAACATCGTTGAATGTGTAAATTTGGTTAATCATGTAATGTTGGCTGATTAAAATCTGGAACCCTTGTGTGATCACCCCGATTGAACAAAATGGAATAATGAACATGTGGGTGGTGTCTTGGATACATGGCATGTGATGGGGTGTTTTGTGGGCAGTTGTGGATCAGGTGAGCAGTGGGGCTGCCGTTGAATTGATTGTGGGTTGGTGTGAATGTTATGATAGACAGGGGCTGCGATAAATTATATTAAAGGGATAATGATGTATGGGTTTCGGTGTGATTATGGTTATGGTGGTTGGCAGCGGGGCTGCAGGGATGGGCTTGAATGAGAATGGACTACGGGTTGTGAATAATAAATAAAAAAGTGGTGGGTCATGGTAATGGAACGGGAATAAGAATTAATGGGTTGGTTGGTTAATAAGAAGGGTTTTGTTGTGCATGTGTTTTCCTAACATGATTTGTGGATGGCAGGGATATGCTTTATGAACGATTGATGTGGTTGGTTGTGGATAGTTTCCCAGTAGTTAAGGAAGTAATAAACTAATTTTGCTGAAACGTGAAAACCTAAATGGGGTAGGGATTGTTTGTTGTATGCATGCTTCTTAGTAGCAGTGTCGAGGCATGTGCTCAGTTTCTCTATTTAGAAGCCATAGGTTGGGCTGTGTGTTTGGTATACATATATATATCTGTATCATTTGTGTTTTTATCGCACCCCATCCATGTTGAGGACTTAGTGCCGAACACTCCCATTTCATGGGAGAGGGTGTTTTTCCCTCAGTTACTAGCTCCTTCCTGCTTCTTCTTCCCTATGCTGGGATGGATTGACGCGACCATACACCCAAGACTCATCGGGTAGGTTTCGATTGGGGTGGTTTTAGCCCAAGCCGCTTTGGGAAGGTTTTACTCTTTCCCAAGAACCTTTGGGATGAGGCCCAGTTGTATGCGGGCGGGATACGTGGTTGTGAGGCCCATGTGTGTGATGGAGGGATACGTGGTTGTGAGGCCCAGGTGTGTGCGGGGTGGGATACGTGGTTGTGAGGCCCAGGTGTGTGTGGGCGAGATGTGTGGTTTGTGAGGCCCAGGTGTGTACGGGCAGGGAGAGTGTGGCAGCGTCAAGACATTCCCCATTAGGAAGAGCAACTAACTAATGAGAAATGGTGTGGGGTACCCAATACACTTGTTCTTATATACTACTACCTGTTGTGATTGTGTTTTTGTGATTGGGTCTGGTGAGGATGGGTGGATAGAATTCCTTGCTGGATTTCTTCTGTTGTTCTCACGGGACATTAGGATGTCTCCCCACTTGTGTATGAGAGCTTTAGGCTTCCCTACTGAGTATACTTGTATGCTCACCCTACATTTACTTTCAGGTTTCCATGAGGACTACCAGGGCTGTGTGGGACCTTACTAGTCGAACAGTTGGAGTTGTTGCAGTTACTGTACTCTTGTTTTCTTTTGGTATTGTAATTTGAGCTTTCTTGTACTTACACCTTCTTATAAAATTGTTTAAACATGCATGTGGGCTTGGTTTGGTTTTATTTCTATACACTTGTTCTTTTCCTTTTTGTTGGATGACGTGTCCTATTTATTGATCTTAAAATAATAAAAAGGGAAATGCCTCCCATATTTGTGAAAACTCATACCCTTGGTGCTAGTCGCCACCTCGGGGCCTACTGGAGGCGGGACTCGGGGGTCATTATCTCCCATTCACCATTGCCAGCTCAAGAGGGTCATCTTTGGTGGGAGGGGGTCGTGACATCTTTAATCTCAATATAATCACATTTCTTATGATTAAAATAAAAAATACAGGATGAATATAACTTACCTTTTACATGTTTTTTACTGTCTATTTATCTTCAGAAGTGTATCAAATACCCATACGACCATCCTTAATCTATTTATAATATTTACAATAGGCAAATTTCCTTTCATAATTCCCATACCTTACACATATGAAACATTCATTGTCAACCATGTTCCTTCTAGTTCTCTCCACTGATTAAACTTTAATGCATGTGGTGAGAAACACATATCATAGAATAAACCCACATAAACATGAAAAAATATTATAGTATGTGTAAATCCAGACACCTAAATTTTAATCTAAAACACCATAGGTTTATCCTATGGTATTCATAGTCATCATCTATTTGAATACTTCATAATGGTTAGTGAAGATTTTGTGAATTTATAATGTGTATCCCTCAGGAGTGTCAAACCAGGTGTGCAGTAGGGCCCATTTTCGGGATCCAGATTACCTTGAGTTAATACCAAGACATCTTGTCAGATTTATTACCCCTAGGTTCATATTTCATAGAGAGACATCCACTTTTACTATATAGATAAATATGTATTTCTTGGAAACCACACATTATATCCTTTACCAAAATTCATGGAAATCTTCCTATAATTTTTCTTATTTTTATACTTTTCTTTAGTTATTTCCTTAGAGATCTCACTAAGGTTTTCTCATCCTTTTTTTCAATGGAAAACTAAAAATTTTCTCAGATACCATCTATAATGACCCATTCATAACATACATAGACATTACATCACCTTTTCAAAATGCATAAAAATTTACAGAAATAGATTACCAAAAATTTTATCAGTTTTGTGCCTTTGGAAAATGGGAATATAATCCTTAGTAAATATGTTAGACACATTATTTCCCATTAGGCTCTCCAAGACTAGAACCCCTTTAAGACATTTCATTTATGAAATATATAATCATAATTGGGGATGAAAAAAATAGGGGTTATATCAGAAGCTCAGTATAGGTAAACAAGGGGACATGTAAGCATAAACAATGGAATATCATTATGAGAACTTGTTGAAAAAATATAAAGATAATTCACTTCATATCAAAGATCATAAACATGAATCATGGAATAATGATTCACAAATCATAAGACATGAATCATTAGGAAATAAAGAACGTAATCCCTAGAAGAATAACATATTAATAAAACATGGAATTGTGGAAAACACATAATTATAAAATATGATTTCTATTGTAGTTAAGGAATCATTAAAAAAGATATATTAGTGGAAAAATTCCACTATTTAACTAGGTTCACTCCCCATTTTGGAACTATTTTACTGAATTGAGTTCACTCTTCATTCCTATACTGTAATATTAAACAAATTTCACTCCTCATTCCATCCATTTTTATCGACTGCTATATAAATAATTACCCAATGTGTTGGAGAGATCTATATATCCCACCCATATCAAAATGAAATCATACATACATTTTCCACATGTTCGTAAATAATCATATCATAACCCATAAAATGAAAATTGTATTATATAAAATCAATCATATGGAGAAAAGATAGGTTTTATAATCATTTCAACCTCAACATAACCCTTGAAAAAAAGCATGTTTCAAAAGCATATAACCCATAAAATAGAAATGGGTTTCATAAACATCATACCATCAAAAAATAATCCAATCAGAGAAATAATTGAAATGGAAACATTGAATAATTTCCATATAATGTCATTAGTAAAACCAAGATATTAACTTAAAAGGGAAATAATTTTGAAATATCTTTTAAAATAATTTCGTGAAGAAAATATCATTTACTCATTTAAAAATTATTTTTAAAACATTTTCAAAAAATATTTTTATTTTAAAATATCTTTGAAAGAATATAGTGAATACTTTGAAAACCATAAAAAAATTAAATCATTTTTTTCATAGAAAATTATCTTGAAGGATAATTTGAATACATTTTTGAAATAATTTTGGAATTTTTTTTGAATAAAACATATTTTTTACTGAAGAGTGAAATACCATAAAATTCTCATAAATAATATTTTCATAAATATATCAAGAACCAAAGAGTGAAGAAATGGTAATAAAATATGATGATATAATTACTGAAAATCATATAATAAAATTCATTACTTTTTTTTAAATATGGATCACAATATTTCATCAACAAAAATGTGGTCATAATGAATCTTTATAAATGGTGATTTGATATCAATAAACTCTTACCACATGTTAACATTGAATCATACTCCCCATATAGGAAAATAAAATAACAAACATCATAAAATATCATGAAAATAATGATATTCTTTCAATAACATTTTTAATATTGTTTGTACAAATCATATAAAAATATAGGTGTATAACAGGGCATGTATCCCAAATAAAGAAAATTTAGACAAAATTAATTTAATGATTTGGTAAATTTTGAAACATACACCCCATGAATGAAATTCATAAAATTATTATGTAAATACACCCCATTAATGAAATTGCATTTGTATTATATACACCACACGAAATATGTGAGTGGTGAATAAGATATGTATCTCACGAAAATAAAGACTGAGATGAAATTCCCTTACATTTTTTCTGTCTTGCCTCTTGTGTCTTTATATTCATGAATTAAGAAATAATGTTAATTAAATACATGATTATGAAAATTTTTAATGTTTATTATTACTTTTACTTCACTTATTACCATGTTTTATTCAATTGCTTAGACTATTAAGTTTAAGTCAGGTGTTTTGAACAAATTAGTTTCTTGGGTTAAAAACGTATTTGGATTGTCAACAATGATAAAAGGGGTAATTATATAAACATCTGAAAAATAATTATAACTAAATAATTATAGTATTTTTTCAATAATTATACTTTTAATAACAATAATAAAATGTATTTGTGAAATATGGTTCAACTTTACAATCATGGAGATTGTCGGTCGTACGTACGCATGAGTAACATTCCCATTTTTCAATTATCATCACAGAATGAAGGTATGAAACAATATATCATTCCAGAATGATAATTATAACATACATAACATTTTATTTAATCATGTATTTTTATATACAGAATTATTGTGATGTAAAATGAATCACATCTTGTCAAGGATGTGGTAGTCCACATGTCCACTAATGATGTTATCTCTTTTATGTGTGTAAATGGGTAATAATGAAAATGATATATATTGTATTTCATGATAAGTAATTATTTTAAGAAATATTACATATTTGTTTTTTTATTTCATATATCTTTAGTTAAAACCATCCTTTATATGTTTCACATATATTGTGAACGAATCACATCACATTGATGGGGCGGTAATCCACACTTCCTCAAACAATGTCATCGTGTTTACAGATGATGGAAAGAATAAAGGAATGTGGTATAATTGAATTAAAGAAGCATAAAAACATTATATATTTAAATATCAAATATATTATTTGTAAATAGATTTTCCATCATGATTACAAACCTCAAATGTTGGGGAAGTAAAAAAATCAAACAATCATAGTTTCGCGAGGCAGTAGTTCATCGTACATGAATTGTATGTTCGTTACACTATTAGATGGAGGTGTGTCTAAGTTTTGATATAACCCATAATATGAAAAATATATGTGTATTTATTATTATTTTTCAATTATATAAACATGAAATAAGGATATTTTAGTGGTTGGATAAGGAAATAGAATAATGGAACTTGAGAATGGATGTTACCTCTTCTTTTCGTAGCTTTTTTTTCTAATTTTCACTAGAGGGATTACATGGATGGATTTAATTCCAAATGGATTCATTAATGATGAAGGGATATGTATTGGAGAGATATTTGGGTAGTGTATCGTCAGTAAAATTTTTCTTTAGAGTTGTGAGGAAGTGGGAGAAGAGGATATGATTTATAGTGGAGGAGGAGTTGCTCTCTTGTGGTATTTTATAAAAAGGGAAACCCCGCATATTTTGTTAATGAAAGTTGATCCAATAACGGACCAATGTAGATAAACTGGATTATAGGATCAAAATATGGTGATATAATGTATTTTTTACTAGTTTCAATGTCATATAAGGCCTTATGATTATTTTTTAGCCACATGTTAAGCTTAATTTCACCTTAATTGTTATAATTAATTTTAATTACCATCAACACTATTTTTGTTCAAAAACAATGTTGAAATTACTAGAAATTATAAATTCTGTTTAGTAAAAATATGGAATCCATTTTTCAAAATTCAAATAACAGAATATATAGAAATTAATTTAAATTTAATATCCGAGACGGGATGATAAAGCAGGATTTCAAGTAAAAACATTCAAAAGTATGATAAGTTTTTATAAAAAATTTAAATGTGAAATTGATTCTAATGGACTAAATTGGATAATTTGATAAAAAAATATATCTATTTATACCTTAAAATCAATAAAAAACATAATATATCCTTATCAATATATTAGATTAAAAATCATTTTTGAGTTATATTTCAGTATTTTTCACTATTCATTAAAAAATGAAACATAACATGAAAAATATGAAAAAAAATACTAAACAAATTTTTATGTTTACCTTAAGAAAAGTAATTATATTTTTACATTTAAAATGTATAAAAGATCCCAAAAATATATTTAAAATAGCTTCCCAATCAAAATAAGGTAAAATACCTTTATAAAAATATAGGGTTTTTTTGTGTAAAATAGGCTTTGATCATCTTTTTCATATCAAATCAATTGGATGAATATCAAAAATGATCCATTGAATATATAATATATATATGAAATTAATATTAATCACTAATTTTAATTATTTTATATAATTAGGATAAAATGGATTTGTGTGCATAGAACTAGTTTTATAAAAAAATATTCCCATTATATTCAGTGGTTTAATTTTAACTAATGAGTTAATTTTATATTTATATAAATTGTTAGTTTTAATAAGTTAGTTAATAATATTTATAACCACTAACATATTGGCTATTTTATTTCTTAATATATATGATAATAATATTTTAATAATATATAATTGTTTCGTAAAACTCCGTCATGTGTGTCATATAGGTCGTAGAGGAAATCCTGTCTTGCGTGTAACTTAAGCTTACCTCAGTGTTCTATATAGAAAAAAGATAACATATATATTTCTTTAAGTACATGATTAACTTTTAATTTCATGTAAATCATTCCAAACATAGTGATTATATATATATATAAACTACTTTTAGTGTTGCGAGAAATGAAAATATCAAAAGAATAAATTAATTCAAAAAAATAATGAGATATTATCATGTTATAGTAAATCATGAAAATGAAAATGTTCCCATGGGTTTTAATGTTTTTTCTTTTCTCTAGATTCACTATATATAACCAATGGTGATAGTTTTATACTCAGATGAAAACATAATAATAATTGAACATTATTTCCCCATCTAATTGTTTCCTTGATTTTAAATGTTTATTTCCTTAATATGGATTGAAATTTTATAATGGAAGAAAGAAACATCATGGTACACAGCATATCTTAATACCAGTTCTTTAGGGAACCTACATCAATTATCCAGGTGGGGAATATCTACAATTTCTTTTATATTATCGCCAAACTACATGTCAATCCATACTTTCACCAACACAATCCACCATGATTAAAGTATCAAGGAGCCCTAATGTGAGGAATTAGATTATAATAGAACCTATCTCTTTTTCACTATATAAGGAACCCTAGAAATTTAATTTTGAAATTATGTTTTAGGGTGTGTGAATTGGTCATTGTAGATATTCTCTAGTAAATCTTAATAATGTGGAATCTATGTGAACATACTTTAAGATCACTTTTAGGTGAGTTTTGACACTAGACTAAGGGGAAGGGATATAATAAATGGGGTTATATATATTTTTATAGATGTGAACCTTCAAAAACAACATTTACTAGGTTTCCAAAAGTACATGGTTGAGTATATATTTTAAAGATGTCCTCTTAACCATCCTTGTAACACAACCTTCATTCTTAATTCAGAAAAACTGTTTCACCAAATGTGTTCCAAAAGAATTATTATCACATAGAGGATATCGAATTTATCATACCTGCACTCATGCCTATAATTTTTAGTGGATTAAAACAATAGAGACTTGTTTTTCATATTGACTGGGTCTTACCAAGATATTCCATTCCAATTTCCTCTCAATGGAGACACACCATGTTATTTAATTGGGTTCACAATTCACTCATGTCACCAACCTAATTTCCACATTTTCCAAGTCACAAACCAAGGTACCCATTTACCCTTGTCACTATTCAAGGTACCAAACTATATGGGTTTCCACTATGACATCCCAAATTATAGGAATGGGGTTGTAATACTATAGTGGTCTCATTCGATCAAGTATTCTATTGAAAATGGTGGTTGAGAATGCCAAAAGAATTTCTTAATGAGTTCCTCTTCCAAACGAAGAGGACCCTCAGTGATCCAAAAATCTTGTATTATTTTGATAAGAGGTGTCCCTTTTTTAATTTTATTTATTAAAGTCCTATTTCTCAATATTCTCCTTCTATATACCAATTCTAGGTTCCAAATAATTCAAGCATGGGGTCAGGCATCGTTGGCCCACTCAATTACTCATGAATAAATTTTAAGTCACCAAATTACCAATAATCCACATCCCACACTCATTGGTAGATATAAAATCTTTGTCCAAAATTTCCCCACCATTTACCAACTTATAAAGGGTAGACAGGAATGTTTTTTTCTCTGAATCAGTCTATGTTCCAAAACCATCCTTCACCTGGGTAATATTCCATGATGAACCATAAAGGGAATATTACCATATGTAATCCTTGAAAATATCCTCATTGTTGATTTTATCCCTATTCCCCCATATATAACATAGAAAGATCATGGGACTCTTACTATATGTTATACCCAATTATACCATATCTTTTCTTTTAACCAACAAACATGATGAGCAAAAAAGGTCCACTTATATATAAATCCCACGTAAACCACGCCTTCTTAAATAATGACCAATATTCCAAATGAGAATACGTTAAACTAAAAAATATATTCCATTTTGGATGATGTTAAACTTCATAAAATAGGACCCAAATGAAGGAAATTAAAAAAATTGTCAATTGGAAATGGATGAAACTCCTTAAAGGAATCCCCATGGTTTTTCTACATGACATTATGTTATAAGAAAACCTATTTAGTGACAGAAAACAATTCGATTTCTGATTCAATTAAATGGGATGGATATGAAGCCCATCTCATGGGAGGAATCACATATGAAAGAAAAACATCCTATTTTGTGGGAGATAAATTAATGATTTCCTAGTATTTTGTATATAAAAATTTTGTAATCCACTAGAATGAGGTAGATGTTGAATATATAATATTTATTATTTTTCACATTGATTCATGGTAATAATAAATCCTGCCACATCACCATGCAATCTATTTTTATAGGAAAATATTATCATGAAATCATGTTAAATCCATAATAATTTTATATACATTTCACAAGACCCATTAATGGTTGAGATGGCCTCCCATTATCTCTACCAACCTAAAACCCAGAGTTCATATTTTTTGTCCTGGGGACCACCATCCATTATAAAGAATATCTACACAAACTCAAAACATATAAGTTTGGTGGGAAAATTACTAATAGTTAACATATCCTAAAACATATATCCACCATATGTGATTATAATGGATTTTTATGAGTCTATAAACCATTATTAAAAAAATCCTTTTTCATATCCCTTTGGGATGTACTATGTAAAAAAATTCATGTTTTATATGTTGTAAATTCTTATATATTTTGGTATAATTCAGTGAGATATCAATCAATATGGGGAGAGGATGAATGTTTTTTTTCTAAGGGGGATCATGATCCTTATAGAAAAACGAACAAAAATTAAGTAATGATTTACATGGAATACACCATGATCCACCCCTCCTATCATGATTTATATTTTCTACCTGATTCTAATGTTTGTTAAACAAATGACATATTTTTATTTGATGATTATTCAATAAATCTATTTTTTGGATTTTTTTGTATATGGAATTAGTTGTAATGCCCTAATTTTATAGTGGTATTAAATTATATGGTTTGAAAAAGGATATGAATTGGTCTCTATAGTCTTTCTCTGACGATAAAGTGGAATATATAAATTGTGATAAAAATATGAAAGAAAAAAGTGAAATAATTTGGGATACTGAGTAACAAAATGTGTTTCAATTGAGGTATATCTACAAATATGATCAATAGGACCAATCATTGTGAGAGTGGATTCAATATTTAGTTCCTATTCATGAGATATTTCGAAAAATAAGTAGAGTAATTGTTTATCACGGATTATACCTCTTGTTTAGATTTTACATCTATTCATAATGATATAATTTAAAATAAATTTGATGAATTGTTTTAATATTAAAAGGTAAAAATAATATGAATCATAAGATCATTACTTCTGTGAATAATGTCATACTATGGTAATTGTGACTCATATTGATGTTAAACATGATTTTAAAAACGTTTTATAAGATTCTGGAAAATTTAAAATTTTATAATCCCCTATCCATGATGTAGATGATGATGATTATAAGTAAGAAGTGAAAATTATGTTAATTATTTAATAAAAATGTGTTTATCTAGTATTCACGAAGACATTCAGACCATGAATGATAAGGTTGATCAACTAGAAAACATCTATGAGGTTGAATATAAATTCATAGAATACATTTTCATTGATAGTATAAGATTGAGGCATTTAGAGGTGGGATTTATTGTATAAATTAAAAAATTTATTACAATGATGAATTGTAAAAGTTATTGATATGATGAACAAAAACAGGAATTATTAGAAAAATGGTTATGGAAAATTAACTAAATGGATATATTATCCCTTTCAAAACAAAACTTAAAGGGAGTACAATGTCTAAGAAGAATGTTGGATCATGTTGGAATTTACTTCTCAATTTTAGTAAAATGATTAAAATATCATGGAGCTCAAGTAGATGCCATAAACATCTATTGGGAAGCAAAAGAACCCTCATATAGAAGAATATATGGTCTATTTAATCCAATAAATTTAAAATTACTGTCTAAATGGACGGCTTTTGAATTCTAATGTGTATAAAATACATAAATAATAATTCCATTACAATGATACTACTATCAAAAAAATCTTACATGCATTTTGTGTGTTTATGGAAGACCAGGGTCTCAAATGTGGATGAAAATATCTAGCAATGACATCTCAATTGAGGAATAACTATACAATTTATGATGTTAATAAGAAATATTATACTTTTTATACCAATGTATATACTGATAAAAAATAATAAAATATAGCACCATGGGCTCTAACAATAAAATCAACAATTCCTATAAAAAAGGGGATAATATTTTTTACCGAAATAAAATATTTAAGATTAAAAATAAATTTACCGTGTCATGGATAAGTATTTATGGGGTTCAATATTAAGTTCAAAAACAATGAATAATTATTTTCTAATAGTATTATTTATATGTATAATTGAATAAAATATAAGGGTATCATAAATAATCACTATTCTAAAAACATCTTCGGTATAGATATGTGAGTTATTTAATAATCAAAGTCAAAAAGAACCATGATTTTAACTTTCAACCTCATTTATTTTATAACTGATGTTAGAAGTGATATTATAACATCCTTTATAAAGAAAACAACATAAATAAATTCAAAAAAACAATATTCCATAATAATAACACCCCACACACTGTTATTTTTTAGTAGATTTGTGAAAAATCATTGGCTCAAAAATTTGAGTTTTAAATTTATTCATAAATTTCCTTAATTTTTTTTATTTATTTAACATTATATTGTTTTTTTATCACTACTATTTTTTCAAATGGTAATTTTATGATCTCTTGATTAATCTTTTGGGTTTATTTCCCTCGTATTGTTTATATATATTGGATTTTCCTTTTGGTTGTCACATTTGAGTTTCATCATTTTCATTGTTCCAAATGTCTTTTTTATCACACTTCTCACACATTGTTAGAAATGTAATTTTTTTTCTATTAGTTATTTTCTTCTCTCTATAATAAATCTTCCTAAAACTCTATTTTTTAATAATTTTTTTCATTTTTTATTTTTTTAATTATTGTTATTATATTTTTTAATAATTATATTTAGATTATAACATTTTGTTTAATTTTATTATTGTTAAAATTTATTTTTTAAAAAATTGATTTTAATTATATATTTGGTTTCAATATGTTTTTTAATATAATTTTTTTATTTATAATTCTTCTTATCTATTAAATGTTTTTTGTTAAAATTTATTTATTATTAAAATTATTTGTACATATTTTTTTCTAATGTGGTGAAACTAATTTAAATTTTCAAAGCTAAAATTCATAGAATATTATGAATATGGGTTAAAAAATAAATTAAATTCAATTAAATAGAATATTAAACATATATATTCTCCATGAATAATCTATTTATAATTTTTTTGGTTATTATTTTTTATTTTTGAAATTGTGTTAGCATCAAAATATTTGTACAACTCACATTACTATTGAACTGATGATACTATCTTTGTAAAGAAAACAAATGATGAGTTTGAATAAAACATACCTCCATTCCTAAAGAAAAATAATATAGGATCTCTATGTTTTGAATGATTTCATACACACTAAGAGATAAAAATTCATCAAATAAATTATGCAGTTCAATAACATGTTTGGGGGATCTATACTTTTTGGGTTGGCTATGGATTTTATGAATTCACAAAAAAAGGATGTCAAAATTATAAAATATATTTTGATGAAATATGGGTAAATTTATGGTGTCTAATAATCATCTTTCAAGGTATTATATACAATAAATAGTTGCATATTTCAATTTACATACATATATATGAATACTCACAATTCTAAATTAATCATACGTGCAATAAGATTCAGTCATTGGATGATAGTAAGATTTTATTATAAAATAAAAGTTCACACATAGATCACTTACACAGTTCCTTTCCCCATTATTAATGCATAGGTTTCTCACCAATATCTCATACTGAGGTCCATGGGAGTGCCTAAAAATAGACCCTCTCTGCATACAATTTTAGAAATATTTGAAATCCTTGAAGATAAAGTAATGTGATTGATTTTCTCCCACTCTCTCTTCACCCTAACCATTAACTATTATTAGTGTGGACAACTATGGGTAACCATTAGTAGGGTGAGGCCCTATGTTATCCATTAATATTGAAAATAATCATAGATTTCCATCATTAGGGTGAAGGATCATGTCCCACCTCAATAGTGTGATGCACTATGGATCTCAAAATCTCTCGAGAGGCCCTATGATCAACCATACTAAGTCAATATTCCTTGGTGATAAATCATTAGGGTTAATCCCCTATATTCCCACATAATGTAAATTATCCAGTAGGGTGACCCTCCACCTCAGTGACTCACTTGGGAGACTAACTTGGGAGGGCCATCTCTAATGTTAATCTTCTCCTAAGGCCCGCTAATTGGGAAATACTTCACACAGGGCCCATACAATGAAAAACATTATGGTGCATATACTCCTTTCGACTCGAGCCTTAACCCATCACTCTATTATGTAAAAGTATTTTTTAGACTCTCTATTTTTCATATTCCTCAAAAATGGGGGATCATTTCCTTCCACTATCTTTCGCAATGGGTATACACCAAAACAAGTAACTTATAGGGAAAAACACCTCAGCTAATACCTCATTAATACTATGTCTAATGATACCTATTTGAAGGGATATATAACTTCACTATCCCACACTAGAGAAAAGAATATTTTCCAAACCACTCTTGGGTTATGAACTAATTCACATAGGTCTCACACTTGACAACTCGTCCATACAAATATAAATAGATATGAGATAATCTATTTCATTTCATTACTCACCTAGAGTTGATATAAACTTCATGGAACTCATATAAAACTATAGTTGACATACTCAATTTGGTAACATTTTATAAGGGAATCCTCCTAGTTATAATATCATATCTTCCCATATTCACTTTGGTCCCTAAAGAGGTTTATGGTCATATTTGTGGAAACTATAAATAAACTCCACATATTCACCTTTAGATTATATAGTCATCACATTTCTATAATTTCATCAATTATATGTACTCCATTTAGTTAAAATTTTATACCTTAAGTTGATATAATCATGATAATTATGAGTATTCACCTTTAGTTGATATACTCTTCCTGGTTATCATTTTTCACCTTGAGTTGATATACTCCTCCCAATTATCATTAATAGTCTATAGTGGATACATTCCTCAATGTTATCATGTACATTCCTCCTTCAACATGTAAACCGTGAACATAACAACCCACCTTTTGGATGATAATATCAAAAGTATTGGGAATAGGGTTGGAAACTATTTTCTAGCCTCACACTAGGTGTAAGACCGAATCATTCATGTATTCACTTGGTTCACTTACTTGGTCAAGCATATGACGACATCACATGTGTAAGCACCCATCCATCACCTATTTTTTGCTCCAATGTGACAAAACTAATAGTTTGCCTCATTTTTCTCATATCTAGCATGACCCACATGGGAATAGAGGATTATTTGATCATTTTGTAAACATAATTAAAATGCATCACTTTAATCATTTATAGTCTGATCATTATGGAATTAAACTACCTAAAACACATCCTACCAAATTATGATAAACTACTACTGGTTATCCTAACATATAAACATAAATGATATCACTCAAACTATTTAGGATTTGATTCCTAATAATTAGGATATATAGGATTACTCGTTGAGGTTTAATAGTAAAAGATAAAATATACATCTTATCTTTTGTGACAGCAACAACATAACCAATGATAAGTTGAGTATATATACATCTATGATTCCAACATGGATCTTGATTTCATATATTCATCTTTTTTTAAACACACATTATGTTGATATTTTTTTGGTTATATAATATAACTTGAGTCAATATACATTACTTGGATTCCATATAATGGCCTATTACTTAGAGTATTTCCCAAAAAAACATGATTCCTCCTAGGTGACAAGCCTATAGACTCAAATGTAATGAAAATATGACCTCATTAATATAATGAGTATGTGTAGAATTATAATTATTTGGGTTTTATTTAGTGATTAACCTAGTGATGAAATATGGATGATTCATTCACTCTCCTGTTCAGTTACCAATAGACCTGATAGAACAGAAAAGTCTACTCATGTGTAAGTCCCACACATACCATTTATAGGAATCTTTCACCTGGTATTTCTTACCACCTGAAATTAAATTGCATGTATTAGTCATTATAAGATGTAATTTTAATGTATTATGTTCCCATATATATAAAACAGAACAATGTAGAATTTGATTCCGTTTCTCACATGATATATAGGAAAAATTATTGATATCTAATCCATGCTTAATAATAATAACTACCTCTTGGAATGGTAATAAAATATATTGTTCCCAACTGTGTGGATATGAAGCATAGTATAATTAAAAATTATGGATAAAAGAATAACATCTAATACATAAAAATATTCACATCTCCATGTGGCATAAATTAGATCATGTTCATAGTGGTAACTAGTTTTGTACTGGGATTTTGGAAGGATTCATATAAATATCTTCAATCTAAAAGAGTGCCTCAGTGTTTCTAAAAATTCCACCAAAAAGTCGTGTAGAGACCCGTATCCTGACGTACATGGACATTACATTACATTTGCGGAATACTTAGTACATAACAAAAACACACACACAAGGATCGTAATAGTTTAGTGTCTTTGGAAACTCGGAATAAAATCTTCTAATTGTGGGGAAAGATCTTCAACATCTCCCATAAATATCTTCCCTTTTTTTTTACCTAAAAACCTTTCTTTATATCCTGGGGAAAAGAAAACATAAAAGGGTGAGCTCAAATGCTCAGTAAGGGTATACAAAAGAAAAATCAATCACATCATATTCATAAGAACATAATTTTTGGAAATCTTAACCTGCAAAAGAGAGCATAATTTCATAACATGGGATAAATAATAGTAGTGAAATGAAATCCCAATAATCATAACATAAAACATGAAACTTTGTGGCATACACACATAATCATAGAGAATCATTTCTTGTTAGTAAAGACTCATTGCCAAGACTATCTTAGTGGACAAAGTCCCTTTCTGAATCGAGTAACCCTCGTTCCAGTCCTGTTTCACTAAACCGGTATAACCTACCATTCCAGCCATGTCTATCTCATGAGATATAAAATCTTTACCCAATGCATTGGAGGGAGATATAGGTCCCACCCATCTCATAATGAATCCTTTCTTATGTGTGCCACATAATCATAAAACATACATCATCGCATAACACATGTAACAAAAATGGGATTCTTGAAACATCATGACATCATAAATCAATTCATATAAGATAAAGGAATTCATAAAAATAATACCATAACAACATGAACAAATCAATTTAATAATAGGGATAAAAACAGAACCCTTTATTATCTTAGATGGAAAATCATTTTGATAAAACACTTGAACTCCATTCTTGAGGAAAATATCCTTTCTTCTTAAAAAACATTTTTCCTTTCATAACATGTCATACAACTTTAAAATAAAAGAATTTGATTAAAAATAAACTTGAAAACTTGTAAAGGAAGCTTTTTGGAAACAATGTTTTAAAAATCCATTCATGCCGTATAAGTTAAAAAAAACATTCTTCGTACTTTTGTCGAAAAAGTCAAAAAGTACCTCGTACGACAAAAGATTCCTTTCATAGATATTACTAAAAACTCACCGAAGGGTAAAAATGGATTTAAAAAATTGTAGGTGGATGGAAATAATATTTCATATTGATGAAACATGGATGTGGATGATAAAATACACCCCAGTAAATACTTACGAATAAACAATCTTGGATAAAAATGAGATTGTGATATTTCCCTTACCTTAGGTCCGACTTGCTTTGTAAGTGTCCGAACCTCCTGTATAATGATTTAAATCATGTTATTGACTTATTAAAGAATCATATTCATTTTTATGATATCATATATGGTTCACTTATGACATTATATTACCCGTTCTTTTGTAAATTCCATGTTAAAGAAGCGTTTTGGGTAAAATCGTTTCATTTATCGTAGGTGTTTTGACTTGTTGTTCTTGACATCATTATTACTTATATCATGATTTACTTACTTCCAGAATATAAAATATTATTTATATATCATATATGTTCAGTATATATATATATATATAATAGGTAGATAAATAAAATGAAAAACACCGTTCATGGAGACGGTAGTCCGTACGTACGCATGAACGCTGTTTTCCTTTCCTTATTGTCTTGAAATGGAAGTAAGTATATGACATACATATGTATATATATACATAAATCCAGTAGCTTCATAATGTCATATATTTCATTATTATTTCTTATATATACATTATAATCATTCTTAAATGGTTAACATGGAGAATGAATCTCATCGCGTCGTGGAGACGGTATTCCGTACGTACGCACGAGCGATGATATCATTTCTATAAATATTGAATTAAATTGGAGTGGATTATATAATATATCAGAATCAATATGATGTTGTAATAACTATGTATAGTTATTCTTTACACCATTATACCCATCCATGTAAGGTGATGGTGGAAAATAGATTACACCACGGCGTGGAGACGGTATTCCGTACGTACGCACGCGCGGTGATTTCTTTTTCCGTAGGATGGATAGATGGTGAAATAGGGTTGTTTCATACTTATAATAACATATCAGTATATGAGTGATACTGATGTTATTACTTCATAATGAAACAACCTAAGAAGAAGAAGTGGAAGAAGAAATAAAGATGAAAGAATTGGTAACGGTAATTACCTCTTCTTTGAAGTGCCTCTTTGAGACCTCCTCTTAGGGCACTAAAATTGGTCTTTGAGGAAGAACAGAACCTCTAGGATGTTTCTAGGGAAGTTTAGAAGATATTTTGGCAGGGTTTGGCCGATCTTGAGTGCTCAAATTGGTGTGAGAAGGAGGGGGAGGAGGTATCCTTTTATAAGGGAGGAGAGGGGCACCTTAGGAATATCTCAAAATATTATTTTATATTAAAGTAAAAATCGATTTATAATGGTTCCAAAGGGTCTTATTTCGAAGCTAAAGTGGGGATGGGTCGAAATCCTATCAACCAATAGAATTTAGACAAGTTTAGGATATTATTTTAACCTTATAAATTAAATTTAACTCTAAGTTAAATAATTTAACTTTTACCATGTCTTTTTGTTTTCTTTCACTATATGGTTAATAAACTTACTATAACATGCCAAACGAACCCCAAATTGTTTATTATTAATATATATATCCTTATCTAAGTCATTTTGCCGAACCTTAGATTTTTAGGAATACAATAACAATTAATAATATAATATTTGATTTAAAAACTATTTTGTGTCAATTTTGACACTATTTGATATATGATTTTTGTGAAAGTGATAACAGAATTAAATGTTCGAACCAAGTTGATTAAATCCACATTCATATATCATAGTAACCTAGAAAATTAGTGGAATTCATAAAAATCTCAAATTACATTTATTTTGGTGTTTATAACATCAATTATGTCAATATTTCATTAATAAGATAATTACTGCATCATCGTTGTGTCATAAATAAATTAAATTATTTGATGTCTAAAAATTACAAATAAAATACCATCATGTAGGAAATCTTTTTATCTTTCTAATGAATATTTACAATCGAATTTATCTTATGTATAACCCCATATTAAAAATGATTTACTTATTAAACTTTGATTTTAACTATTTTAACCTTTCTTTAAATAAATTAATAATAAATGTCCTAATCTAATCCAAGTGGGCCTAAATGGTCATATTTTATTCCTAAGTTTGTTTTTGGTCGAATTACACTTGTCCAATAGAATTAGGACATGTTTTAGGGTAATAGTAATATCATATTTACCCTTAGTTACCCTATTTACTATTAACCGCGGTAAAAAAAATAAAAAGTTACTATTCACCAAAAAATTATTTTCATCTCATTGAACCACATTGTAGTCCTTGATATTAACCGTGTCTCTCGGATTTTTGAAATTCCATTCACAGAAGCGGTAAAATTAAGTTTTATGCAAAATTCAGTTTTTAACCTACCACTTAGTAGTTTCACTATTCATCAAAAATTGATGTTTTTCAGAACAATTCCAAAATTTCATCCCAAGCTATATTTCATATTCCGAATTCAAAAATGAAGTCTATTTTACCAAATTCATAACATAAAAGTTTCATTAATTAATTTTATAATTAAATCCCGCTGTTAAAACAAATAGCGTGTTTTTAAGAAACAATATCTATCAAAAGATTGACACTTGTTTATGTCTAGTTTAAATGTGAAATTATATCCAATGACCAACATTGTATTAAATTGTAAAAATATATACTTTAAAACCACTAAAATTAATGATTTATCACTATTAATTATTTCGATTAAAAAAGTTGTTTTTAATTATAATTTAGTAATTTTCACTATTCATCAGAATATGAAAGTTATCCGAAAAGTACCAGAATTTTACCTTTGGATAAATTCGATACTCCGAATCTAAAAATGAATTCCATTTTGAAAAATAAAATTTACAAAAATTTCAAAAAGTGGTTATTACTATTCATAACGGCTAGTTTTAATAATATTTTAATAGCATATCGTTGTTTCGTGAAACTCATTATTGCGTACTACACACGCTATCGAGGAAGGTTGTGATTGCGTGTAATGCAAGGCAAGTCAAGGATGCGTGTTGTGAAAGCTTCTTTTGGTGTAGCGTACAACACAAGACATTAATAAAATTAAAAAGAATATTTTTTATAAAATCTTGGGCTGTTACATTCTACCCCCCTTAAAATGAATTTCTCCCTCGAAATTCGTCGGGGTTATAAATGGTTTACTATTCGAAAGTTTCTTTAATAGAAACCCACATCGTAAAAAGGAATACCAAAACCAATCTTTAAAAACAAAAGTATGAAACGTAACGGTTACCCAAATAAACTAATCACTGGGTTTCCACATAGGTGAAAATATGGATATGGAAGAGAAATCTAACCATCATGTTCTGATGGAGAGTGGTAGAGAACATGGCTATGGAAAAGCCAATAATCACAAATCCATAGATTTGTGATGATATAAGGTACCATCTGATTCATCAGGTATAAGATCACTAGGACAACATTTTTGGTTTTCAAGATCATTTCCCTAAAGTTGAAAATTTGCTT
The DNA here is from genome assembly GCA_963277665.1 of Viscum album. Lineage (NCBI taxonomy): Eukaryota > Viridiplantae > Streptophyta > Magnoliopsida > Santalales > Viscaceae > Viscum > Viscum album. Next base: position 856,003,441 of record OY728152.1, on the reverse strand, counting down.
AGAATAAATACTTACTTTATTTTGGTACAATCTCACTTTTGTTCGTGCCTTGAACAATTTCTACTTCATCTCTTAAATAAATGAAGTTGAATTTGTTATTTGTGAAGTGTTAGCAGATCATGTGATAGAATGACTGTTCGTTCCATCTGTCTCAAACAAAAGGTTAGCAAAAGTTATTAAATATACATAAGTCATTCTATAGTGAGATTAATCACATATGGTTCCTAAAATGGACTTATACTTCATATATCATACTGCTTAATATAATAAAACTAGTTTCTACTAAACAGGGACTTCTTGTAGGTCAGTGGTAGGCGATAAAGGCCAGTCGCACTTCGGTTGTGGGTTCGATTCCTACAGCCTTGTCCGAAGTGATGGTCTGTCGCCCGTCCTGTAGGTTGTCCCTTTTTCTAAAACTACGTTACTATAACATCCCATCAATAATATCGAAAATCTTATATCCTTAAACAATACTAACTTATGTCCAACATAATCCAGTCTAATCTTTAGGCTTATACATAATACTGCAGTCCACTCTCATAATATAGTGACATCGATTACCAGAGATTTAATATTGTCGTTGATCCCCACATATCATAAGATATGTCTTGTTGGTCACATTCCAAACATTCAAAGTCCTTAATCGTGTATTCTCTTGAATACCTTAGTGAAAACATGAATGCAGTTAAAAGTTAACACTTTTCACAAACAAAAATCCTCAAAATTCTATATACTCAAACTTAGTCCTTATATCAATCATGAGCTCATGAATACTGTTAAACATTTCATTTTCTCGTTTTCCCTTCATTATGCGCATAATATCTCAATCACTTTGAATACCACATTAGACCAATACATAAATATTCCAATATTCCATGATACAACATTATTTTGGAATCCCATTACATAAACACTTAATCATTCCACCACATCGTTGTCATATTCAACATTTCCAATAGTGATCGCATGTGATTTCCCTTTGTCCTTTGCCTTCAGTGGTTGCTCATGTTGATCATCACTAACCCTTGGATTAGGGCAATTATTAGCATAATGCCCCATTTCCTTGCACTTGAAGCATTGAAGTGTTGGCGGTGCATTCTCTGCAGTGTTTGCTTTATTCACATCATTAGAAACCCTTTTTCCATTACTTCGACACTCAGCTGCTCGATGACCTTCTTTTCCACACATAAAACATTTTCTAGTCCCTTCAAGACAATCTCCACCATGCTTCTTCCCACACTTTGTGCATAAGGAAACATTCATCTTCTTTTCATCATTATTCTGAGATTTCTCCTTGAACTCCATCTTTCGTTTCTTGTCAAAACCATGAGATGGATATGTAACACCAACTTCCATTTCTACCTTGATAGCACAACACACAATTTCTTCATAGCTACTGAAGTCTCTTATAGCTAATGCCCTTCGAAGACTTGGTTTTAAGCCACTGAAAAATCGATCAACTTTACTTTCAGGTTTAATGATAATTCCAGAAGCATACCTTGCAAGTCTTGTAAAATTTGCTTCATAGGTACCAACAGATTCATCGTCCCTTTGCTTCAGTTCAAGAAACTCTTTCTCCATCTTTGTTTGAAGAATACGAGGGAAGTACTTACTGAAAAACAGGTTCTTGAACTCGTCCCATTCCATGGACTCAATTTCATCTCTTGGCCTCGTATTCTTGATAAGATTCCACCATTGATCAGCTTCACCTTCCAAACGATATACTGCTAAGATGACTTTATCATGTTCAGAACATTGAAGAACTGAAAATATCTTTTCAGTAGTACTAATCCACTGTTCAGCAACTAATGGATCAGTAGACCCACTGAAAGAAGGTGGACGTTGCCTCATGAAGGACTCAATAGAATATTGTTCCCTTCTCTGCTCATTTGGAAGTCCAGAATGATTCATAGCTTGTGTAAGTATAGAAATAAGATTTTGCACTCCATCTCCCATAACATTTGTTTGTTCAGGAGGGCAATCATTGCATTGTCCATTGCATTGATCAACACGGTTCCTTCGGGTTCCAGCCATCGTCTAAAACCCAAAAAGAATAGTGTGAGAGGCAAAAATCATGCTAGGGAAAACAACATAATAAAGGGGGAGTACCTTCAATATCCAACATCTTAGGTTTAATTCTATGATCGTTAGCGTAATTCTATTACTATAACCTATACGTATACTTATCCCTAGGGACATCCCTAGACATACCCTAGAAATATCTCTAGGGATCTCACTAACGTTTTCGCATCCTAGTTTCCAAAGGTTGACTAAACCTCCCTCTGATACCAACTGTAGAGACCCGTATCCTGACGTACATGGACATTACATTACATTTGCGGAATACTTAGTACATAACAAAAACACACACACAAGGATCGTAATAGTTTATTGTCTTTGGAAACTCGGAATAAAATCTTCTAATTGTGGGGAAAGATCTTCAACATCTCCCATAAATATCTTCCCTTTTTTTTTACCTAAAATCCTTTCTTTATATCCTGGGGAAAAGAAAACATAAAAGGGTGAGCTCAAATGCTCAGTAAGGGTATACAAAAGAAAAATCAATCACATCATATTCATAAGAACATAATTTTTGGAAATCTTAACCTGCAAAAGAGAGCATAATTTCATAACATGGGATAAATAATAGTAGTGAAATGAAATCCCAATAATCATAACTTAAAACATGAAACTTTGTGGCATACACACATAATCATAGAGAATCATTTCTTGTTAGTCAAGACTCATTGCCAAGACTATCTTAGTGGACAAAGTCCCTTTCTGAATCGAGTAACCCTCGTTCCAGTCCTGTTTCACTAAACCGGTATAACCTACCATTCCAGCCATGTCTATCTCATGAGATATAAAATCTTTACCCAATGCATTGAAGGGAGATATAGGTCCCACCCATCTCATAATGAATCCTTTCTTATGTGTGCCACATAATCATAAAACATACATCATCGCATAACACATGTAACAAAAATGGGATTCTTTGAACATCATGACATCATAAATCAATTCATATAAGATAAAGGAATTCATAAAAATAATTCCATCACAACATTAACAAATCAATTTAATAATAGGGATAAAAACAGAACCCTTTATTATCTTAGATGGAAAATCATTTTGATAAAACACTTGAACTCCATTCTTGAGGAAAATATCCTTTCTTCTTAAAAAACATTTTTCCTTTCATAACATGTCATACAACTTTAAAATAAAAGAAGTTGATTAAAAATAAACTTGAAAACTTGTAAAGGAAGCTTTTTGGAAACAATGTTTTAAAAATCCATTCATGCCGTATAAGTTAAAAAAAACATTCTTCGTACTTTTGTCGAAAAAGTCAAAAAGTACCTCGTACGACAAAAGATTCCTTTCATAGATATTACTAAAAACTCACCGAAGGGTAAAAATGGATTTAAAAAATTGTAGGTGGATGGAAATAATATTTCATATTGATGAAACATGGATGTGGATGATAAAATACACCCCAGTAAATACTTACGAATAAACAATCTTGGATAAAAATGAGATTGTGATATTTCCCTTACCTTAGGTCCGACTTGCTTTGTAAGTGTCCGAACCTCCGGTATAATGATTTAAATCATGTTATTGACTTATTAAAGAATCATATTCATTTTTATGATATCATATATGGTTCACTTATGACATTATATTACCCGTTCTTTTGTAAATTCCATGTTAAAGAAGCGTTTTGGGTAAAATCGTTTCATTTATCGTAGGTGTTTTGACTTGTTGTTCTTGACATCATTATTACTTATATCATGATTTACTTACTTCCAGAATATAAAATATTATTTATATATCATATATGTTCAGTATATATATATATATATAATAGGTAGATAAATAAAATGAAAAACACCGTTCATGGAGACGGTAGTCCGTACGTACGCATGAACGCTGTTCTCCTTTCCTTATTGTCTTGAAATGGAAGTAAGTAGATGACATACATATGTATATATATACATAAATCCAGTAGCTTCATAATGTCATATATTTCATTATTATTTCTTATATATACATTATAATCATTCTTAAATGGTTAACATGGAGAATGAATCTCATCGCGTCGTGGAGACGGTATTCCGTACGTACGCACGAGCGATGATATCATTTCTATAAATATTGAATTAAATTGGAGTGGATTATATAATATATCAGAATCAATATGATGTTGTAATAACTATGTATAGTTATTCTTTACACCATTATACCCATCCATGTAAGGTGATGGTGGAAAATAGATTACACCACGGCGTGGAGACGGTATTCCGTACGTACGCACGCGCGGTGATTTCTTTTTCCGTAGGATGGATAGATGGTGAAATAGGGTTGTTTCATACTTATAATAACATATCAGTATATGAGTGATACTGATGTTATTACTTCATAATGAAACAACCTAAGAAGAAGAAGTGGAAGAAGAAATAAAGATGAAAGAATTGGTAACGGTAATTACCTCTTCTTTGAAGTGCCTCTTTGAGACCTCCTCTTAGGGCACTAAAATTGGTCTTTGAGGAAGAACAGAACCTCTAGGATGTTTCTAGGGAAGTTTAGAAGATATTTTGGCAGGGTTTGGCAGATCGTGAGTGCTCAAATTGGTGTGAGAAGGAGGGGGGGGAGGTATCCTTTTATAAGGGAGGAGAGGGGCACCTTAGGAATATCTCAAAATATTATTTTATATTAAAGTCAAAATCGGTTTATAATGGTTCCAAAGGGTCTTATTTCGAAGCTAAAGTGGGGATGGGTCGAAATCCTATCAACCAATAGAATTTAGACAAGTTTAGGATATTATTTTAACCTTATCAATTAAATTTAACTCTAAGTTAAATAATTTAACTTTTACCATGTCTTTTTGTTTTCTTTCACTATATGGTTAATAAACTTACTATAACATGCCAAACGAACCCCAAATTGTTTATTATTAATATATATATCCTTATCTAAGTCATTTTGCCGAACCTTAGATTTTTAGGAATACAATAAAAATTAATAATATAATATTTGATTTAAAAACTATTTTGTGTCAATTTTGACACTATTTGATATATGATTTTTGTGAAAGTGATAACAGAATTAAATGTTCGAACCAAGTTGATTAAATAAACATTCATATATCATAGTAACCTAGAAAATTAGTGGAATTCATAAAAATCTCAAATTACATTTATTTTGGTGTTTATAACATCAATTATGTCAATATTTCATTAATAAGATAATTACTGCATCATCGTTGTGTCATAAATAAATTAAATTATTTGATGTCTAAAAATTACAAATAAAATACCATCATGTAGGAAATCTTTTTAGCTTTCTAATGAATATTTACAATCGAATTTATCTTATGTATAACCCCATATTAAAAATGATTTACTTATTAAACTTTGATTTTAACTATTTTAACCTTTCTTTAAATAAATTAATAATAAATGTCCTAATCTAATCCAAGTGGGCCTAAATGGTCATATTTTATTCCTAAGTTTGTTTTTGGTCGAATTACACTTGTCCAATAGAATTAGGACATGTGTTAGGGTAATAGTAATATCATATTTACCCTTAGTTACCCTATTTACTATTAACCGCGGTAAAAAAAATAAAAAGTTACTATTCACCAAAAAATTATTTTCATCTCATTGAACCACATTTTAGTCCTTGATATTAACCGTGTTTCTCGGATTTTTGAAATTCCATTCACAGAAGCGGTAAAATTAAGTTTTATGCAAAATTCAGTTTTTAACCTACCACTTAGTAGTTTCACTATTCATCAAAAATTGATGTTTTTCAGAACAATGCCAAAATTTCATCCCAAGCTATATTTCATATTCCGAATTCAAAAATGAAGTCTATTTTACCAAATTCATAACATAAAAGTTGCATTAATTAATTTTATAATTAAATCCCGCTGTTAAAACAAATAGCGTGTTTTTAAGAAACAATATCTATCAAAAGATTGACACTTGTTTATGTCTAGTTTAAATGTGAAATTATATCCAATGACCAACATTGTATTAAATTGTAAAAATATATACTTTAAAACCACTAAAATTAATGATTTATCACTATTAATTATTTCGATTAAAAAAGTTGTTTTTAATTATAATTTAGTAATTTTCACTATTCATCAGAATATGAAAGTTATCCGAAAAGTACCAGAATTTTACCTTAGGATAAATTCGATACTCCGAATCTAAAAATGAATTCCATTTTGAAAAATAAAATTTACAAAAATTTCAAAAAGTGGTTATTACTATTCATAACGGCTAGTTTTAATAATATTTTAATAGCATATCGTTGTTTCGTGAAACTCATTATTGTGTACTACACACGCTATCGAGGAAGGTTGTGATTGCGTGTAATGCAAGGCAAGTCAAGGATGCGTGTTGTGAAAGCTTCTTTTGGTGTAGCGTACAACACAAGACATTAATAAAATTAAAAAGAATATTTTTTATAAAATCTTGGGCTGTTACAAGTCGGCTACAAGCTTTACCACCCATCACATTATGAATTATGTATTCAAAAGTGCTAGTGGTATGAAAACCTAGTGACTAACTACCTATAGAAAGTAGGCACGCAACAATGTACTCCTCAATCTATCATGGATTTGGGAGTGAATCAATGATTCCATTAGAAATAATAAATGTGACATTGATGCAAATACTTTAACTATGATGGAAATCAATGAATAACACACTAATAAATGGGCTACTGTATTGACAGTTTCCTTATTTAAATTTTTTTTTCATGACCATGATGACTCAATAAAATCAAAATTGAATCACCAAATTAGAAAATGAAAAAAAATATCATTGGACAAGAAAGATTTACCTATATCAAATTTCCTTCCATTATACCCAATAAAAAACACTCAAAAGACACATAGACTTCCATGAATCCATCACCTTATGGACCTGATGTACAATGTCGCTAAACCAGATCTAGATATGCTAGTTTATGAATGTTCCTGAATGAGAATATCATCTAAATGATTCCATACAGAAATCCATTGTATATTATGATACCCACTAGATAGTGATTCCACATCAACAATATCATAAATATAATTCCAAAAATATTTAGGTGGACCATGTTACCACAACTAACTGATTTGGGTTCCTATCAAGGGAGTACAGTAACACATACTCCTTAACATTGGGATATGGAGGATGACACCCACCACATAAAATATACCAACAAAGAGCATCTTAGTAGGGATCATATTAACCATATTCATCATCACTAATGTGTAATAAAAATTATACCTAATTTTGAAGAGGAAGAGTTTAATATCTCAGTCATTCACAATATAGAATCTAAAATGAGATTCTACATGGGGAAACCAAATAGTGTAACTCTAGAGAACAACCATTTTCCTACTATTACTAATATAACTATCACCTAAATAAATATCCAGTATCACACCAGGATAAATTAAATATCACTGCTGTCTCGGATATTCTACATTCATTACAAATATCCATAGTGACTATAGAGTCTCAAATAGATCCCCAACCCATAGGTATGGGTTCATTTTTTTCATTTTTAGAATTTTATTCATCATTAATATCAATAAGTGGGTTGAAAGTACCAATTTTTACTAAAAAATATGTTTAATAGGAATATATATTTTCAAATGTAGGTCTTTCATAAGTAAATGTTATCACCATCAGCCCAACTGATGATATGAACTATTATTCTATTGAAATAGAAATTGGTGTTGAGTTATTTAAAACTCAACCAGAACATGAAAATGATGATTCAATCTCATTAGATGAAAATATTTCTCATCTCAAAACCAAAATATTACAACATTAGAGGATCAATTGAAAATTTATCAGGGGATATAAACAAATTAAGAAAACTCTAGATGCGTAAGTAGACATGCCTCATTCTATTAAACATCTTAAAATGTGGATATTGATTAACGTATGTAGGATTAATGATTACACCCATATATATTCGGGAACATATCAGTTGAACCACATGACTTCATTATAGATTGGTTATCAGTTGTTCTCAATGTTGGGGAAATATAAACATCTAGTTATGGAATTTCACTCAATGTTGACACATGAAGTGTTATCCTATGAATTAGTATATGATATCTCTTTTTGAAGGGATCCCATTAACATTATATCTGAACTAGTATAATTGGAGAGGAATCCATATCCATATTTAATGGATTTAAATTCTCTTCTATGATGCTTTGGGAACACAAAATTCGTAAAATTCTATAGAATCGGTGTTCCAGAATAAAATCTCACCCATTTCTCTTCCCAGTGCCACCAAATGTTTTTAAAACCATAATAAAAAGAGCATTCTATGAATATATTTTTTCTACATACCTTTTGAGGACCTATAATTTCATGTTATAATAACTTTACAGGTGAGTCTATTTCAATATGGGAAGATCCCCTTAAAATTTCTCCTTTCAATTCATCTCTATGAGGAAGAAAATGACTATCTGTGACCATTTTTGTTACGACCCATGTTTTTAAAATATAAATTAAAATTCCTTAAATTTTGTTTCATGTATATATTTATAAATTCCCTTTAAAATTAACTTTTCCACTTCAATGTTTCAAATTTCGAAAAATTGTTTTCATCAATTGTGTTCAGTAAGTTATTTAGAGTCTAATAGAACCAACATAATTTTTTGATGAATAATAGAATACTATTACAAATAGTAATATGAATTTTAATATGTCCCTAATGAATAGTAAATTTTATTATTATTTTATTTTCTTAAAATGTTAAGATAAGGACACCTTCGTTAATTTTTCAATGGGATATAAAATCAGTTATAGTTTTAAAATTAATATTTTTTTATAAAGTATGATTTTACTTAAAAATTAAATTAACAATATTTAGGAAATTAATTTCAGAAAATGGAGTTCATTTTTTAATTCCACGCATTGATAAATGTTTAGGGTGAATTTTTGGAAATTTTCTGAAATTCTAGAATCTTTTATGAATAGTAAAATTCGATAAAATACGATAAATGTTAAATACTTGATGTTCTGCATCAGAGGTGTTGCAAGGATTATTTAATACCACTTGGTTCAAACAAACATGCCATTATTACTATTTTGGGTCACATGAATTAATACAATTCATAGTCTTAAGAAAAAATATTATAATAATGCTTAAAATATTGAAAAATACCCCCTATCCTACACTATAAACACCACCCACATTCCCCTATTCCTCCCACACCTCTCAAGCCTATATCCCTTCCTATGTTCTGACCATTACTCTACCCAAGGATCTACCCAAGGTCCTAGATCTTCTGGACTCACCAAAAGGCCAAAACCAAAGGCCTTAGGATGGATCTCTATGAGAAGATATCAAGAGGTAGACATCCTCTTTTGTTTTCTTTATTTTCATTAATGTTATTTTATTATTTTTAATTTCCTTTGTCTTATGTTAGGATATGTTATTTCATATCCCCTTTAATTCCCATTTTATGTAATAATTATGAGATATGTCTTTTCTCGCATCAAAATATTTTACGATATTTTTTGCGACCCCATTAGGCGGAAAAATTTTCATAAGTAAATTCTAAACCTGATTTTTGTTATTTGGGTTAACCTTATACGTCTTTATTTATGTGGTATTAGAATTTTTTTGTGATTGGAATTGTTTTTAAAATTTTTAATTATGTGTGTTTATAGTGTATATACATATTTCATCCACTATATTACCTCTCACTTCAATTATATGATATTTTTAAGGGACATTTCTTTTAAAAATAACATTTAAAATTATGTTTTATGAATTTGAAAAACAATAATTTTATACAATTATTAATGATATATGAATATGATATGGTTATTGGGAATTTTTTATGATGATGTGTGGGACCTATATCTTCCTCAAATTCATTGGTTTTGTGTTTGTTGGTGTCCGGCCGTATGGTTACTCCAAGTGTAACTGTGATGGCTACACGAATTGTAAGGTAGCCATGAGGGATGCAAATTATAAGGTAGCTGAGAGGGTTACAAAATTATTTAAGTAATTCCCTGAGATACCTCTATGTTTCTATTTATGTTCTTATGTTTCTTTAGAATCTTTTAGAAATATCATGTTTCACAAAGTAAGTATATATGGGTGAAAAGTATATCTTTTGAAAATGATTTCATATGTTACAAGTGTTCATGCACTAATGTGCTATTAAATTATTTCTATACCCTTTACTGAGCTCATTGTGCTCATCAAAAGTTTTTTTTATTTTCATCACAGGTTATAAGGATGTGTAAGTCAAAGAAGGAATCCAATATAAATGTATGAAGAACTATCAATGAAATCATTTTTTATTTGAAATGTTTTATATTTTAGAGGAAATAAATACTATTTTTATGGTATCCACCATATATTTTATGTGTAATGTAATAAATGTATTATGTCCCAATCTCTAAATATCAAAACATGAAAAGATACTCATTTTTAAAGGAAGTGATCTCTTGACAAAATTCTAGATTATGTAATGTAATAAGTTCGGGTCCTTATAGTTGGTATTAGATTATGGTTCAGATAAATTTATGGGTTAGTATGATGGTAATATAATACTATAAATGTATTTTTAATATATGTTTAATTTGAAATGTTATAAAATTTAATTATTAACATGTTTATCCGAGAAATTTGGGTTTGTTCGGAATGGTTGTACGCAGAAGAAACAGTGAAGTTGAAGAGGAGAGGAGTTGATAGAACGATATCCTTCCGAATATGCATCATGGAATGGTAGGGATTGTAACCGAGAAGTTTGTGATAGTAATGGCTTAGGTAACGCAAGCAGTAAATGGTGGTGGCATTAATACAAGAGAACAACCAGAGGTACCACAATAGAACATGACAATATTGCATCATTTTATAATATAACACCCACCTGATATCAATGGATCTCCTGACCCAGTAGTGGTAGAAGGTTAGATTAAAGCCCTGGAAAAGATATTTGATGTTATGTTTTGTTTAGATAATCAAAAGGTAAGTCTTGTCATTTATCATTTTCATGGTGAATTTGATCAGTGGTGGTCAATAGTAAATAATATCATGTATAGAGAGGACATTAATTCCATATAGTGGGATGAATTTAAAATCTTTTTCCTTGAAAAATATTTTCCTTAGGTGGTGAGACTTAGGATGGGGAAAATTTCCATGAAATTAAGAAAAAACAGGAATATTAAGTGGTTTTTTATAAAGTAAACATCACCCGACTGGAAAGGTATAATCCAAATCTTATTCTGGATCGTGATATGAAAATAAACTATTTTCACTCATGGTTGAATCCATGGTATTGAAGGGCATTGGACTCCTGGGAATTCAAAATTTATGAGAAACTTGTCTGATTTTCTAAGAGGGTGGAGATGGAGTTTTGTGATGATCTCATGCATTTTTAGAACAAGGATAAGAAGAGGTATGGGCGGTAAGCGATGGGTATGAATCAACCAATGAAATTTGATGGTAAGAAAATGCAGTTTCTAGTTTGTGAAATGTGTAGAAAGAAGCACACTGGGAATGTCTTACTAAATCTGGGTAGTGTATTTGATGTGGAACGTTTCAACACATGGCATGAGATTGTAATGAAGATGATCCGAATACTAATCCTGATAAGAATACTGTGAAGTGTTTTAAATGCGGGGAGATGGGTCATTATGCAAATGCTTGCCTCAAGAGAGATAAAAATGATGCAAAGAAGCTAGAATATAAGCAGAAATGAGTTGAGATATCCTTTTCAACTATGTCAATAGATGTAAAGCCATCAAATGAAGTTGTAACAGGTACCTTGTTTGTTTACTCAAATTTTTCTAATATTTTGTTTTATACAAGTTCTACAAATTCTTTCAATTCTAAGTATTGTTTTTCTAAATTTAATATATCACCTCAATAAATGAGATCAGAACGTATTGTTAAAAAACTAAGGGGGGGATATTATAATAATGAGGAATTATAATAATATTTATATTTTGGTCTGTATATTGAATTTACCTACAAACATTGTTATTTTTCACTTAGTTGAGTTTGATGTTATTCTGGGAATGGATTTTCTTTCGGTTTATCACGCTATGATTGACTATAGAGCTAAATAAGTTGTTTTTCAGAAAGAATTTATGTTTGTATAAAAGAAATAACCCATAAAATTGATAACATATCACAAAGAAAATAAATTAATGAAAGAATGAAATGAATGTTAGCATTCTCATTTGTTGAAAACAAGGTAACTGTTCAGACTAATGTTTTTCTTGTGGAAAATAAATACCATGATGTTTTTTCTAGTGAGTTTCCCGATGTCATACCTGATTGGGATGTCGAATTCACAATTGACTTATTTACTGAAACAAATCCAATTTCAAAACCCCCATATCGTGTGGATCAAATAGAACTTTGGGAAAACCCAGTTGAAGGATTTTCATGATAAAGGATTCATTCATCCAAGCACTTCACCATGGGGTGCTCCTGTTTGGTTCATTAAAAATAAATATGGTTCCATGAGACATTGCATTGATTATAGAGAATTCAATACCATATCTGTTAAAAATAGGTACCCTTTTCCTCATATCAATGACTTGTTTTATTAGCTCCAAGGGGCTTAGTAATTTTCCATGATTGAATCGAGATCCAGATACCATCATCCAAAGGTGAAGGATGATGACATCTCGAAAACAGCTTTTTATAAGGGATATGGCCATTATGATTTTGTTGTTATGTCATTTGGGTTAACTAAATCACCTGCGGTATTCATGAATATTATCAATAGAATATTTCATGAGTTCTTGGATATGTTTCTGGTAGTGTTTATTGATGACATAATGATATTTTCTAAGAGTAAAGTAGAGAATGAAAAACATCTATTCGTTGTTTTATAAATCATAAAGGAAAAAACTTTATGGAAAATTCAGAAAGTGTGATTTTTGGTTAAAAAATATTCTATTCATGGGAAAATTGTAAATAAGGATGGAATAACAGTTGATCGTCCCATAACAAAAGTGGTTGATTAATGGACATGGAATATAAATGGTATAGAGATTCATATTTTTCTCGGATTAGAAGGTTGTTATCTATAGTATGTTATGAACATTAAACGGTTATCTATCCTGATAACTAAGATAACATGAAAAGGGGTTAAATTTATTTGGATGGAAGAATGTGATGTTTGCTTTCAGGAACTGATGAAGAGATTGGTGAAGGCTCTGGTTTTGGCCCTGCCTTCCCCAAATGGTCAGTTTATCATCTAATGTTATTCTTCATTGAAGGGAAGACATTGTGTTTGGATGAATAATGATCAATTGATTTATTATGCATTAATACAACTAAAACCCCATGATTTATATTATCCCACACATGACATGGATTTGGAATCTACGGTGTTTTCATTAAAAATTTGGGGGCATCATTTATACGGTATAAAATTTCAAATTTATACTTAGCATAAAAGTCTGAAGTATTTAATAAATCAAAAAGAAATCAAACCTGAGGCAGAGAAGATGGCTTGAACTGGGTAAGGTTTATGATTGCACGATCAAATACCATCTAGGAATAGAAACCAAAGTGGTGGATTCCTTTAGTTGAAAACAATATGCATTATAATCCATGTTACGTTTAGAACATGATACCTTGAAAAATGATTTGATGAATTTTGTCATAGAAGTTGTTAGTGTAGGAAATACCACTGTTTTGTTTTAGGTTTCATTGCAGTCATTATTGTCAGCCAGAATTATGCTAGCGTAGAAGGAAGACTGTGATCTATAGAAAAAGTTATATTTGGTTATAATGGGTAAGTCACCAGAATTTAACCTTGATAAAGAATGTGTGTTAAGATTTCGAAAAAGGCTGTGTGTGCCTTTTAATTCCCAGTTCATGAAATATTTGTTGTATGAAGCTCATAGTTCTCCATTTTCCATTCATCCTGGAAGTACTCAGATGTAAAGAGACCATCGGGAGTATTACTAGTGGTATGGGATGAAGAGGGATATTGTTGATTTTAACTGTAAATTTATGACATATCATTAGGTTAAAGAAGAGTGGAAGCTAAAGAAGTGTATGCTTCGGCCATTTTAGTTCCAGAGTGGAAATGGTACAATGTATCCATGGACATTGTGGTGGGACTACCAAATACATCTTGAGGTAATAATGCAATTTGGGTTATTGTTGATCAGCTGACTAAATCTGCACATTTTCTTTCTATTCATGATACAATTACCTTGGATTATCTTTCTCGACAATACCTAAAATAGATTGTCAGAATACATGGAGTTACTCTTTCCATTGTATCTAATCTGGATCCCAGTATCAATTCTAACATTTGGAAGGGGATTCAGTAGTTGTTGGACACAAAATTAAATTTCATTATATCTTTTCATCCTCAATCTTAAAGGAAGTGAGAATAAATGATTTTTACTTTGGAGGATATTCTTTGAGCTTGTTCAATAGACTACCAGGGAATTTGGGATCAATATCTTTTTTTAGTGGAGTTTTCATATAATAAAAATTTTTATTCCATTATACAGATGGCTCCTTTAGAGGCATTGTATGGGAAGTGGTGTTGGACTCCAACATTTTGGGATGAAGTCAGTGAAATAACTTGATGGGTCCGTAATTAGTAGAGGAATTGGATGATAAAGTGAAGATAGTCTAGCAACACATGTGGACAGCTCAGAGTAGGAAGAAAATTTATGGATATAACAAAAGGAAAGACTTATCTTTAGAGGTTGGTGACCATGTTTTCCTTAAAATATCTCCTTGGAAAAGTGTGATGTGTTTTGGTAAAAAAAGGAAAGCTAATTCTGTGGTTTATCGGTCCTTTTGAAATCTAGGAGAAGGTTGGGCCAGTTTCCTATTGTGTAACTTTACCTCTTAGATTGTGTCAGGTACCCAATGATTTCATGTGTAGATATTGAGAATGTATGTGCCAGATTTAACTCATGTCTTGAGCCCAAAAGCATTTCTGCTGGAATAAAACCTTTCTTATGAAGAGAAACTAGTTCAGATTCTTGAACACAGGGAACAAATATTACCGAACAATGTAATCCACTAGGTAAAAGTTTTTTTGAGAAAAAACATGGTCAGAGAAGAAAAATGGGAGTCTGAAAATTCTATGAGATAAAGGTTCCCTCACTTGTTAAATAAGTAAATAAAATTGTGTGGACGCAATTTCCAAAAGGTGGGGATAATGAAACAACCAATGTTTTAAAAAAATAAATTGAAACGCAAAAAATTTATTTTATGTAGATATTTATAAATATCATTTAAACATAATTTTTCCACTTCTATGTTTTGAATTTAGAAAAATAGTCATCTACAATTGTGTTTAGTATGTTATTTTGAGTCTAATTGAACCAACTTATTTTTTGGTAAATAGTAACATACCCATTTAATAGTAATATGAATAGTAATATGACCCAAATGAGTAGTAAATTTTATTATTATATAATTTTTTTAAGGTTTAATGATATTGTCATCTTGGTTAATTTTTCAATATTATATTAAAGTAGTTATAGTAATAAAATTGTTAATTTTTCAATAAAGTATCATTTTACTTAAAACATAAATTTACTATATTAGAAAATTGTTTTCAAAAAATGGAGTTCCATTTATAATTATACTCATCAATAAATGGTTAGGGTGAATTTTTGGTAATTTTTTGAAATTCTAGAATTTTTGTTAAATAGAAAAATTTGATAAAATAATATAAATGCTAAATACTTTATTTACTGAATCATTGGTGATTCAAGGATGATGTAAGACAAATTGGTTCTAACTCACATAAAATTATTACAATTTGAGGGTACATGAATTATGAATTTCCATAGTATTGGGAACAAATATTATAATAATGATTAAAATAATGAAAAATTCCATGTCTCCTCCACTAAAAATACCACCCTCATATCCCACTTCCTCCCATATCTCTCAACCCTTTATCCTTACATATTTTATGACCAATACACATCCCAAGGCTCTACCCCACGTCCAAGATCTACTGGTCTCACCAAAAGTCTAAAAACAAAGGCTTTAAGAAGTGTCTCAAGGAGAAGTGATGAAGAGGTAAACATCCTCTTTTATTTTCGTTCGTTTCTTTCATTTTATGTTATTCTTTTTAATTTACTTTATCTTATGTAAGGATATGTTATTCCATATCCCACATAATTACTATATTTTTTAATTATGATGTAATACCTCTTTTATCTCATCAAAATATTTTATGAATTTTTAAGCAACGCAGTTAGGCTGCCAAATTTTCCTATTGGATTTCTTAACCCCATTTCCATTATTTAGGATAACATTATAATTAATTATTTATGTGGTATTATAATTGTTTTTGTGTCGGGATTTGATTATACTATGTTGAATTATGTTTATTTAAAGTTTATATATATATTCCACCCACTCTATTGAGTCTCATTTCAATTATATGATATTTATAGGAGAATTTTATTTTAAAACCCAATTTTAGAATTCTATTTTAGGAATTTCAAATGAAATGTTTTTATGAAATTATTCATATTTTGTTAATAATTTATGGTTCTTGGGAATTATTTATGAAGCTTTTTTGGACCTATATCGCCCTCCAATGCATTGGGTTTGTGTTTGTTGGAGGTCGGTTGTATGGTTACTCTATGTTTAACTTCGATTGTGACACAAATTGTAAGGTAGCCATGAGGGTTAAAAATTATATGATGCTGAGAGTGTTGCAACATTATGTAAGTAGTTCCCCAATATACCTAAATGTTTCTATTTATGTTCTAATTTTACTTAGGAATATTTGGGAAAACTCATGTTTCACAAAATAATAATATATGGGTGAAAAGTCTGTCTTTTGAAAATGATTTCATATGTTACAAGTAATCATGGATTGATGTATTATTTCCTACCTTTTACACACCATACCGAGCTATTTGTGCTCATCCCATGTTTTTTAAATTATTTTTATAGTTTATAAGGATGTGTAAGACAAATAAGGAATCCAAGATAAATTTTTGAAGAACAATCATTGAAATCATGTTTTATTTTAAATGTTTTATATTTTGGAAGAAATGAATACTGTTTTTTATGGTATCCACTTTGTATTTATTGTGTAATGTTATGAATTTATTATGTCCCAAACTCTAAATATCTAAACTTGAAAAATAACCTCATTTTGAAAGGATGTTATTTATTGACTAAATTCAAGATTATGTAATGTAATAAGATCGGGTCCGTATATTTTTAATTTCAGATAAGAAAAAGTTATTTGTGGATTTCCTTAAATGATGGATGGGTTTTAAATATTTACTAGAAAAAAATCCCCATGAAAAACTACTATAGATATGTGTAGAGAATGTATTAAATTATTTTCCAAATAAACTCTTCCACTATCAGCATCCTGGTGGGTTTCAAGAGTTTCCAACCATTACAAATTATGTATATGATCTTACTCTCTGAACCAATTAAAGATCACATCATGGAACACCATAAAATATTGTGAATTTTGGGAAGACATAATTAGATATTATAACCCTCAAGAAAAAAATGATAAGTTGATGTGATCTTTAATTCATTAATAAAATTTATTCCTTCTATAATAACAAGGTTATAGGGTACATTATCTCAAATTACAAAATAATTTGATCACATTCCTAGAAATAAATAATACAAATAAAGTATGAATAAATGATCACTGAAAATCCATCCCATACCATCATTTTATAGGTCACATGATCCAATAATGTTTCCTTATCCATGGTTTTTCTTAAATAACGTTGGTGTTGGGAAATTTCAATTGGGGAATGTTAATACATTCATCACATTTGTGTCATCTTCTCTCCCTAGTGAAGGTGGATAATGAGGAAATTAAATATGAAATGATATAAAATATATTTATGAATGGATTGTATAGGAAATAATGGATCAGGTGAACATAATCCATAGGGAACAACTAAATTAGTTATTTTGAGCCCAATATCCACTACCACTCTTAATATAATAACCTAAACTTCTCATATAGTCTATAAAGATATATACTCCAAGTCCCCATGATTGGGATCATGAAAAATGACCCACCAAATGATAAAGCTGGTTCCAACACACCAAATGTGTGAACTAGTGAGGGACCCCAAAGGCAGAAACTGGTACATACCCATAAAAATGTAGAATCTCATGTCAAACCACTAGATAAAAAATGGAAGCCGACCAAGTAAATAAAAAAATGGGTACCGACCCACTAGAAGGAATATTCTTTTGATGAAGGACATAAGTGCAAATATTTTTCCGTTAACATAGTATCAATGAGGTTTGATGAATATTTACATTGTTTTTAGGAGTTAACTCTTGACAGGAATGTGAGAACACCTATAAATTCAAAAAAATGTGCATCGTTTTCTCCCATTTTCTACAATTATGATCAATTAAGAAGAGCTTGATGGTCCCCAACATGCCTTTAATCAAACTGACTTCATCCCTATTATTTCCCAAGAATTATCATCATCATCAAACCTTTCTACAGTTACGAAAGGAAATGGGGATGATAATTATTATACCTATCATCATATAAGGATTTCAAGCACATCACTTCAAAATAAAACATCACTCATTTTGAGTGAGAAAATGAGAATATCTAAAAATTAATTTTAAACATAATTCATGGATATTTTACCTGTGGTGAACTAGATAAATAATACTATAGAGTTCCCTCATATTATGAAGTACCCTATCCCACTGAGCTAGGGGTACATTTATATTTACCACCCTCTCATCAAGAGAATACATAGTGAGTTGTAGATTTTATATATTCCCCATGAGTTAGTCAATATAGAGGCACTTCTTCCAAGAAATAAAATTAAATGTTGTTGCAATGTTTATCTAGGTATACATGATATAAAATGGAGGTATTGTTTTTCCCATAGATTGATGGAAATTAAATGAAGTTATATTCCTTTAGTCCTAATAAATATCCTTGGTATTTCTCCATTGACACAAATAATCATTTGGTTAAGATAAAAAGGATCCAGAGAATGATACCTACAGGGGTATGTTTGAGTTACAATTCTAATTATTTTCCCACCCATCATTTTTTTTGAAATATAACAAAATAGTACATTATCATCATGGATATTGTTCATAAGGAGATTTATGAGGGGATAATCAATCCATATACACCTTTGTATCTACTTTATCTATGTCTAAACCTCATGATTAATGAAAAAAGTGTATAAAATCATCATGAGTTTCCTTCAATAATATATGGACACATCAAGGTATATTAAATTAATCTTGATAATGTTTCAATATAATTGAAACAATCATTTATGAAGAACCTTCTCATTCTACCATCGATCAAAATAATTGTGGTGTAAGTCACAAAATTTAATCCCAGTTATTTTTTATACCACGGAATTTTTGGATATATGATTGAAGAATGATTAATTTGTAAATATTAGAAAAAGAATAAGGTAGAGGAAGGCCATATAGAGTTATTACTTTCTAATAATCTTCCCACAATCATGTGACTAATTATCATTCCACTAGAATTTCACCATGCCTAATGAATTATGTCACATATTTTTCATAGTCATGTGACCCTAAATAGTATGTTATCAATGTCCTTATCAAATGAAACTAAAATTAAAATCATAACACCCTTGAGACATGATGTTAAACTATATATTATAATATTCATGTATGGATGAATCTAAACAACATATTCTAACATCAAAGTTAGAATTTGTTCAACTACACATCCATCATTGACATCCATGACACATGATGTTGAACATTGTGGTGTAGGTCCAGTATATATGACCCTAAAATGTGTACCAAAATTTAATATAACTCATGGAAATAAACTTAATGATGTAATGTACCTTTTTCTATAGAGACCTCACTTTTTTTTGATTAAGATATGTGTATTGGTTTTCTAGTGTATATTTCTACCATCTCATTATTTTTTTATCAAATAACCCTACATTATGAAAAATTTATCTCATCTCATCCTTTAACTAAGGCATAAAAAACATTAGGTTCCCCTCATTATAAATCATGGGTTCATATAAATTTAATTATCTATTCACCAGACATGATACTAATCTATTATGAAAATGAAGTACCTTAAAGTATTATTAAAGACTCTGATATGAATAGGTAGTATGTTTAAAAACTAAATATGTATTGATTTATTTGGTTATGGGATACATAGAAATTATTAGGTCACTTACCTTGGCCCATACAACAAAATTATATTATTTGTTTTCTTACATCAGTAATTGGTAACATCCATCTCAAGATCAATCATTCCAGTTATGCACGCTTTCAAGATATGAGTAGTTTTATTATTTCGTCTTGTTCTAAAACCAAGCAAGACTCATTAATGATTATGTGATATGGTTTATTATCTAGTTTAGAGTAATTGAGTTGTGTAATTAAAATTTTTAGATAATAAATATAGTATTGATATTTTGTTAACCGATATATCATCTATGTTCTAACCACCATGACGTAAAAGAATTTGGAGAGGCTGATTCAATACTACCCACAATTAGAAATGACAAAATAATATATGTGTAAGCATGATCTATATATGGAACACAATAAATTTCATAGAAAATTTAAGGGTTATGATTTTCATTGGAATCTATTGTGACAATTTTCAACTGGCCTACTGATGTGTATAATTCATATTCTTCACTCAACCACAAGTTTAATTTTTTATTAAAGCTCAATTTTAATACAACGCCATGGAATCCATTCCTTATATTGATCATCTATAATAATAGTAATTTTACCTATTATCACAGGTGGGATATATATTTTTGGGGTCCATAAAAAACAATGGGTTGCCCTACTAAAAACATTACAACATGATTATCCTTTTTGTATGATGAAAAAATTAAAGGCAAAGAGTAATTCATGTTATGCACTGAATTTTAATTCCAAAAAAAATAAAATCACCCCTTCACTTAGCATAAATCATGTGATTTTAGATAATGTGGATGAAAACATCAATTACTTCAATTTAGATGATTTATATCCAAAATTAGAGATATTAAATTCTTTATTGCATGACTATAAACTACAGAATAAATATGTTCTATCCAGTGAGACCTTAAACATAATAGAGTGGCCTATATTGTATGGTCTTGTTTCTTTATATGAGATCAAGGTCCAACTAAGATCAATTTTATTGCATGGGCCTTTACTGTAACACCATGGAGGAATGTGAAAATTACCCACACTATTTAACTTCTATAGTCATGCTGGGGTTTTCCATTCAGGGATTGGTGATAATACTAAACTATTTAATCCCTTCAACATATGATCTATCCCTATATAGGGGTTATCTATTGATCAACGTATGCATTGATTCACATACCTTGTGATACACATTGATACTCAAAAATATTATTCTCTGTTTATCCACAAGAACTTTTGATTTTACTCACTGATCAGAAGTATTTAACAATTCACAAGGCATTCACAAATCCCATTCATTTATAAAATTAAAATTTAATGTATTGTTCCTCATCATATGAACAGAATCTATAATGAATATTCTTTCTAATCACATGATCTCAAAATAAATGACAATAGTATTCATAACATGACGTTAAACTTCATGATATTTGTTCATTACCACATGACCATAAACTGTGTGTTGCATGCTCTCACCCACATGACTATAAATTGCTTAGAGTGGTCAACCATAGATGAAATTAATAAATTAACATGATTCCACCAATAATTTTGTGTCTTAGATCGATTCCATATAAGGTTTAAATTACCATTTTATTTAGTTGGTTTTTATTTCTCCTACCCAAATAGCATGTCTATCACATAATGGTATTGCCATGGAATTTTCCAAACCCTTTTCATCAATGGTTCTTCCACCCAAACTACATAATTTAATTTTATGTATAAATAAACAAGAATTATATGAGTTGATTTAATCCTCTTGGAATCCCAAAAAATCTAGTTGATTAATCATATTGGATCCCTCTTTCATAAGAAAATTTGTACATAGATTATTTGATATGAAGGGACCCCATTAGTATTTGATGTAAATTACATATCTTTCTTTTTGATTCACTAATGTAAACTCTATCAAGAATTTTGTTACATAAGGAATGTTCTAAAATAAAATGTTAGATATTCCATGAAAGTATAACACAATTTTACACCATTATTTGTGGTATTGTTATGAGAACCTTTAATCCTTCCATTATCTCTAATTTAGAAGTTTAAATTCAGGACTTACATAATCCATTTTATCGTATTCAAAAGTATTGATAATGTTTTTATTTTTTATTCCCCCATACACTACAATTTACATTATAGAGTCTTTATGTCATATGAGTATAAACTATATAATTTTATGGTCCACCATATATGACCTTAAAAAATGTAGAACGGTCTAGTCCGTGAGTCCCACATTCCTTTATTACAAATCTGATGAATGTAATAACCCCCAAAATATTGTTGGTTATCCATAAAATCACACAATGATGAAAATTTCACCTATATAAAAACACACAAAACTATTTCAATATTTCACTAAGGATACTTTTCATAATATTCATATCTATTCAAAACATCACTTTCTCGCATCATTTAACTATACAATTTCCATCCTAGTTGTATTATGTTAAATTATCTAGCGTAAGATCATAGTTACATGAACATAAACTATATAACATTAGAGTATTTATCTCATAATGTCAAAATTAATGACATATGGTCTATCCTACATAGCCATAAACTACTAAGAGTGGGTAACCATATACTACCAATTCCATTCATGTGAGAAGAATACTTGTCTAGGTACTTTGATCATGGATCACATCTAAATTTTTATAGTGAAAAATCCCCCCTTTCCCAATGAATCAGTGAAATCCTATACCAGGCATAGGCCATGGAGATTCTCTTAGTCCCAATCCAATACCATGATAAAATATAAAAATAACCCATTTTCATCATATAATATATATCTAGATGTGAATGGTCTATATATGAACTATGTGTCTCTTCATTTTTATTATTTTAAGAAATATTGTGATGAAATGATCTCCCACTATATTCCCAAATACAATGCTGGACTAAATTTCATGGCCGTAAAACTATGTTCACTTCTCTATAATGTATTATGTGTTAGTTGTGGACCCATCAATCATTTCGGTTTTTATCTTATGTTTTATTGATGGATTATGTCACCCTTCGGTCAAATCTGTATGACATTAAATCTTCTCACACTATGGTGAAAATTGAAGGACCTTAAGAGATATTTAAAAATATTTAAAAAAAATTATCCTGTAGAAACCCTATAAAGGGATAGGAAATAAAAATCCCTATCATCGTTATTTAAGAAATATCATCCCATTGTTCATGAAAAATTTAAAAAGTTTAATAAAAATATATGATTCTAGTGGGTCATTGTGTGTGGAAATATAAAATAGTATATTATGCTCTCTATACCATCAAGTTTAGGAAATTATCGAATATGAAATTCTTTTCCCCATTAATTTTGCTTCATTTTGTTCCACGTGTGTATTATTTTTTACAACGATACCACCTCCAAAAAATTATTAGATAAACCCTATAAGATATTTCATTCCGAAAAATCTCATGTTATATCTCTTATATATGATAATTTGTTCAATACATGTTGGTTTGTCCTCTAGGATGATTAAACCATCCATGAATATTCTATTTCATCATGAACTTACATCTTATATTTGTTATCTAAATCATCACCAACTCAATTACATGTGTTGATATATATCTGCTATTATCATATCACCAAGAGTTCATTGTTCTTTTTAGTTATCCATTTCGTAAAAATAGGTGTAATGGTTTGAATAAATAACCTTTATGGTTCCCCCCAGGATTTTATAGATAATAACATAGTTACGTTTGATCATTTGAAGTAACATGAAGGGGATGTTTTGGTCATTGTGGAATGACCCACTATAACCCCATGTACTATCTCTAGATTTTGTGTGAAACATGTTTGCCCAATTTTTATTTAACAATATATCCAAAACTCTATCCATTCATAGACAATTAAGGCATTATAATGTCATTATTTATATATTACCCAACCCAACACATAGTGTTAATTTAGATACCCCCCAATTTTACACACTTATACATCATACCCATTATAACAAAATGATTATGACATATTATTATTGTTACCTATCATATATATGTGTGAATATCATTTTTAGACCTCATGTCCATGAGTTTAATATTACAAATGGAATTCCTATAGGGCTTAATTCATTATTATTCTCTTTTTTCATTACTTTTTAGTTCGTTGTCCAATTTAGAGACCCCAAATGACATGACATGATGGTTTGAGCTTCAAGACCAAAAATAAATCACCAATTTTTGGGGTTGTCCCATTATAAAAATGATTTTCATTCATTATATGGTTTCCTCTTTCATTCCATGAAGATATCCATGATCATTTTTTAAAAAATATTTTCAAAAAAAACTATTAAAAACTTATAATATTATTTTTAGGATAATGTTTTTCTTCAATATTGATGTTGGTTATTAAATTAAAATCATGTTTTTTCAACCCATGTCTCTATGAAAACCACCTCAAAATTGGCCAAATTTTTTTAGATTAAAATAACATACACTTATAGTATAGTGTGTATGAATTTTACTTCTTGTTAAACTCCCAGAATTTTTAGAATATCTTTATCTTGGGTACTCAATTACCATTGGGCTTGTTTCACCTATGTCACTATACAGACTTCTAACTGTATAGTCAAATATTTCGAACTATAATCACCGACTATATGGGTCTATCATGGAAGACCTTAATAATCCAATTTAAATTTAAATTCTACAGGCTATGTTAAAACCCTTATATGGAGACCTAGGGTAAAGTCATCTATCATATCTCTACATATGCACCACAAATATCCTTGAAATGATTTTTTCATTTAGAAAAAAATCATATGGAATAAAAAATTTCAGTTTAGAACACATGATTCTTCTCTTGAGTAAAATTCCATTACCATCCCCCTGGGATTCTCCATTAGTATCCTTAGAAAAATATAGGTGGAATATAAAAATATAAATTCTCATAAGGATCCCAACTCATCCAAGGAAAAAATAAATCAATGCACACTTGGCCCATCAATATTGGAAAAAATTAAGTTATATATTTTCTCCTCAGGACGTATATGAGGGTAGGAGTTCCATATCATAGATCTAAAAACTAAATGGCATATGGTATTTGTTCCATGACCCATAACCTTCTTAGAGAGTTATATGATGTGTGACCATGTCTTCACACACTACTCCAAATTCTATATCTAAAGTCAATATTGGGTGGGACCATATAGAATATCCTATAATAAAGGAAAATGTCCATTCTGTTACATTTGACAGGATCTGCCTTGAATACCACATTATAGAGTTCTCCACCAATGAATTTATGCAAAAATTTATCCTCCTCCATCAATGATATTCATCTATAGAGGATGATATTTATAAGAACTAGATGTGGATTTATTTCCATTATGATAAGAAATGTAGTGACATCATGATCACTGATCAGAGACCCACACATGAATTCCACTTTCATTAAATTTCCCCTTCAATCATACAATTCGGACCTAAAAAAATTTGGATATCAATTCCTTCAGTTGAGATATTCCCAATTGGTATAATCTAAAATCATATTCTTGATATCATCCATTTTTAATGTATCATCTCATTGATGAGATATCTCTATATCCCACTAATTTATTTATTAATGAATCAATGTTCCCTACATTTATCATAGAACTAAATTATTTTCATTCCGTATGATTCCAATTAAAGAGATGTCATTTTGTTTAAATAAATGTATGTTTTCAACACAAATTTATAGAAAACCCATTGTATTATCCTCACATGTAAAACATATTCATGCTCGAGTAGATACAGATCTTCAAGCTCAATGGAGAATAAAATTTGACCTCTATGAAGAATATCAATTTAATATTCTGAGTGATGAAGATTACGAAATATCTTTTCCTAGTATGGTATCATGGAGGTGATTACCTCTCTCCCTTAGTTGACTACAAATTTCAACAATTTCTATCAAAAGGGGCGAAAAAAGCAAAAACCTCCATTTTAAGGGTCTTCTATGTTTATTTTGGCATCCTAAAACATCTTTTTATAGTGTAGAAACCACATCCAAGGACATAATTCACTTCACAAGGTTTTAATTAAAAACTCATAGATCCCAATACAACATACAAATTAAATGTTATGATTGTCGAAAGTATGGTAATTTTAAGGAGAAATCTGTTTACAAAAACTAGTCACTCACCCAGATCCCTCACCCACATTTCATGCATAGTATTCCCTCCCATATCATATTCCTATGTCAATGGGAATGACTATAGATAGACCCCAACAATCTCAAATTTCATGGATTTATTAATGCATTGACGATGAATCATGTAAAGTGCCCTTATCTACGTACTTATTATATGTATCTACTCATCAAAATTACTCTACAAAACTAGGGAATACTACCATGGATCTCCCTCACTGGAGTGAGGTACCATGTTTTTTCTTACCAAGGTGAACCCCCATAAATCTCCCTCACAAGGGAGACGTGATATTTTCTCACATTCGTAGGTGGTCCACTATAGATCCCCTCACATAGAAGAGGCCCCCTATTCACCTTTACATGGGTACACCGCCTTTTATAGTATCATGTATACGAATTCAACAATTTTCCCTCACATAGGTGACCCTGCAATATGTATACCCTCTACTAAGGAAAACCAGTACTTGGGAGGCCCTAAATGTTTGAATCCCACTTGGGTAACCCACTTAGGTGAATCACATGGGAGACCCTGCCACTAATGATAGACTTCTACAAGGACCCTATAGGGGAAATAATTTCCCAAGTCCCCAACACGGGAAAAACATTATTTTCCCAAGGATCATTTATTTTAAGATATGTCTCGATAGTCTATAAGGGATATCTGGGGAGTTTCACCTCTCTTTTTCATATTCCACCACTAATGAAAATTATTTCCATTATCTAGTTCTCACTTGGGATGATAATCCAACCATATATCTCACTAAGGATGAAAACCTCATTTAATTCATCACATTCTCTAAGCCTAAAGATCTTCCAAACTGGAGATATAATACTTTTTTTACCATCAATATTTCTAAGAATATTTTTTAGCCATGTCTAGTGATAACCACAAATTAATCTAGGTCTCACAACCGGGTACCAATCCATTGAAATATACCTTCTGTTGGGATTCTCCCCTTGTATTATATATACACATAGATTAAAGATAATGATATTGGATCCCATATACACTTATAGTTGAGATACTCCATTTGGTTTCATAATATTAGGTAATATTCCAAGACCTAATCCCCTATCTCTACATACCTTCAATTGGTCTACTAAACATGTTTAGTTAAATCCTTGTCACACCATTGATTAATCCGCACACATTATACTTGAGCTTATTTACTCCTATTAGTTTAATCATTAACTCAGTTTGATATAATTATCCAAGTTATTATTATTTACCAACAGTCAATTTACTCCTCATGGATATCTTTATTAACCTTAAGTCAATATAATCCACCTAGTTATCATTATTTTGACAAACATGATATAATCCTCTTGGTTATCATTATTTTTATCAAGTTAATATATTCCTCATGGTTATCGTATATGTTCTGCATACTATGAGTATTCCCCAATGTTAAAAACCTTCATTCCTCATTCCATCTTTAATAATTGGGGGATATTTTAAGTCCCTACTACAAGGTTTAACATACAATCCTTATTTTCCTCACCTAATTCAAATTATTGGTTAATCATCTTATTGTATCTCTTTCATAAGAACCACTCCATCTCCTATTGATCACTCCAATTCTGAATGACTAATCCTATGTATCTTTTTTATCTCATTAAGATTGACCATATGAGGAATCATGGTTTAAAATATCCTTATTTAAACATAATTGAAATTCATCATAAAAATAATTTTTTAGTTTGATCTACTTGACACTAAACTATCCAATGTATGACCATGCCATCTGACTTTAAACTATATGGTCCAGTCCCCATAGATGACCTTATGCACCATAAATCAAAACTCATGTGGTTTTTTTCTATTATTCAGGATATGATGGAAGCCTCATAGTGGATCAATCAAAGAACCTTAAACATTCCTCTTATATATTGTGATGATAATATAACCATCTCTTACACCTTGGTCCTATACTCTCCTTGGTTTCCACATGCACCTTTAGTCAATGTATTCCTCATGGTTTCCCAATAAAAATTAAGTTCTGATTCTCCTTTAAATTAAATAATATTCCTTGAGATATTATACTCCTCTTAGATCCCATATATGGGATTCCATGTAGGTTTAATCCACAACATAGGAATTATTCCTCTTAGTTGTAGAGCATATGACCACCTCTATCGGGAACACAAGGCCTCCTTATGTTGATGAATATAACGATAATTATCCCAATCTAGATATGATCAAGATATGACATAGTTTATAAAATATATATGATCCACACATTCACTAGTTTACTTAAAAATATAAAGTAAACCCCATAATGGGATATTCATGTGTATGTACCACATCAACCATCAAGGTGAACCATTCTCCAACTAGTCCTTACCCCATAAAATTAAACTACATGGATCTGACCTTATCACATGACCTTATAAATTATGACTTGTCCCTTTATGTAGAAACAAACTACAATGTATTTTATTCCAATTCACATAAGATATATAAGACACCTCATTTAGGTCCAATCATAAATCCACAATACAAAATTCTCCCATGATACTGACAAATGAAAAAGAGACAGAATTTTTGGTTATAATGCATAAAATATTAATAAATAACAGAAATATGAAGAACCTATAATACATAATGATGTTCGTGTATCCACATGGACTCAATTAGATAATTTACACAAGGTAAAATGTTCTCACTCTAGGAATTGGTGAAATATTCTTGTAAATTTCTTAAATATATATGAAATTCTTTGTGTAGGAAATAATTCAATACAAAAAATTATAGTGATCTCATCCTCACATCATATCCACCAACATTCATTCTAAAGCATCACCAAATAGAAACACAATTGGATACCGACATTTTGAAAGTGGTCCTATAATGATATTCCCTTCGATCTGCCACAGATGTATCTGCATATTAGAGTTTCCTTTAGGAAAAAATTCTTTTTGATTATAAATTGTCTTAATATTTCACAATTGTTTAAGTTATAAATTATATTTTATAATTTTATTCAGGTTGTTTATTTTTAGATTTTTTGAACATATTATATATATATCATTAAATATTTTATGCTATAATATATTAATCTTTTTTTGCAACATTAGGTAATTAATGGATCATAAATTGATTATTACATGAATTAATGTATTTTAATATGAGAAAGGGGTTGAAAATTTCATGGAATATTCTAAATTAATTATTTAAGATCAACATGTGATATTTTTATGTAACACCCCAAGATTTCATAGTGTGTTATTTCTTCAAAATAATTCAATAACTTTCACTACATGCAACACCATGTTCAAGCACACCATGACTTACCAAACAAGCCGTTCAAAAGAGGTTATGAATAGTATTAGATAAATTTTAATGTTTATATAATCCTTATAATTTTAGAATCCATTTTATGAGTTTCTTAGATATAATGCAAGAACAAATTCATTTTCAGTATTGCACTTTTATCAACTTTAATAGTGAACCCTTTTTAAATACTATATTTTAAACTTCTTGACTAAATGGGGACATCAAAAATTTAAAATGAAACATCCCAAGCTTCCACGGTACGCTTTCTTTGAATAAAACAGTAGCGTGTGTTGTACGCAACCTTGAGTTTTAACACACACCACAACCAATCAAACTAGCCGTTATGAATAGTAATACCTAATTTTTGAAATTATATATATTTTATATTTAAAAATGGACTTCATTTTTGGATTTGGAATATCGAAATTATCCTAGGGTGAAATTTTGGTACTTTTCGGATAACTTTTATATTTTGATGAATAGTGAAAGTTACTAAATTTTAATTAAAAACAACTTTTTTAATCAAAATAATTAATAGTGATAAATTATGAATTTGAGTGGTTTTAAAGTATATTTAGAATATATTTTTACCATTTAATATAATGTTGGTCATTGGACATAATTTTACAATTAAACCGAACATAAACGAGTGTCAATCTTTTGATAGTTATTATCTCTTAAAAACACGCTTTTTGTTTTGACAGCGGGATTTAATTTTAAATTAATTTCTGCCACTTCTGTGTTTAGAATTTAGGAAAATGGATTCCATATTTGGAATCAGGATGTTCAAATTGTGTAAATAGTTAACTTTTATTTTTAGATATTTTGAATAATTACTGCGGTAAATATTTTATTTACCATGGTTAAGGGTAAATCCGGTAAATAAGGGTTAAAAAAAATAATATTATAATAATACTAAATTACCCTAAAACGTGTCTTAACCCTATTGGTTGATAAATGGTCGACCATGGGCATCTTTGTGTCAATTTTAGGACCCCATGGATCCACTTGTAAGTGATAATGACACTTTATTTTAATTAAGTCAAAATGAATACAAAAATGACACAAGCATATATCTTTTAGAAAAACAATTGTTACATAGAGTTATATAAGTTGTATTTTAGATTATAAATATTCATTAGAAAGATAAAAAGATTTCCTACATAATGATATTTTATTTATAATTTTTAGACATTAAATAATTTATTTTATTTATGACACAATGATGATGCAGTAATTACTATAATAGTGAAAAATTAAAATAATTGATATTATAAATACCCAAATAAATATAATATGAAACTTTTAATGGATTAAACTAATTTTATAGGATAATATGATATATTAGGATTGATTTAATTGACTTTGTTCGAAGTAATCAATCTGTTATGAGTTTCACAAAAATCAACTATTGAATAGTGTCAAAATTGACATAAAAGAGTTCTTAAAACAAATATTATATTATTAATTGATATTAAATTCCTAAAAATCTAAGGTTCGGCCAAGAGACTTATATTATGATAGGTTAATCATTAATGGACCACTTGGGGGTCTCTTGGATGTATATGGTAAGTTTATTAACCATATAATATAAAAATACAAAGAGACATTGTAAAAGTGAAACTAATTAACTTAGAGTTAATAATTAAAGATAAGGTTAATATAAGTACCCAAACCTGTATAAATTCTATTGGATGAGTTGTTTTCGACCCATACCCACCTCAACCTTTGAATAGTCAACTTTGGAGCCATTAGAAACCGAATATGAATTTATTATAAATTAATATTTCTAGCTTTTCCAAAGGTGCCCCTCACCCCTCCTATAAAAGGGCACTCCTCCTTCTCATTACTTCACACCTCTCAAGCCACTTGGCTCGTCCAAACTCTGCCCAACTAAGCTCCCCACAACCCTCTCCTCCTCCTTGAAGCTCCCCCTTAGGCAGAAAGCATTTCAAGAAGTCCTTTGGTTCCAACCAAAGTGAGTTACCTAAATTAAAGGTAACGTTTTATCTTAAATTATTTTCATTTATTTTGCTTCTTCAACCCCCAAACTCTTTTTATTTCCTTTATTTTGTAACAACACCAGTATCCTCAATATACTAGGATGTTTTTATAAGAAGGATTCAAACTACACATACACACAACTCCATCTAATGGATGATGAACATAATGTTTCTGTGGATGGCAAACTAACGCCTCACGAAACGATGATTGTTCAAATACATCTTACCGCCTCTCATGGTGGCCATTATGATGGCACTGTAATTAAATATGATATTAATGATATATATTTTATATATAAGCTTCTGTAATTCCATTTTATTTCATACCATTATTCGTTTCATGTTGTATATACATACGATAATTTCATTTGAGGAAGTGCGGACTACCGCCCCCTTAAAATGATATGACTCGTTCATACCACACATGGAACGTATAAAGGATGGTGTTAATGAACTTAAGTAACATATATAAAATATTATATTATACTAGAATAGTAATATACCTATGTATCATTTGGATTCAATTCTTTTAAAATAAAAATTAAATGGAAGTAGCGTTCGTGCATACGTACGGACTACCGTCTCCACGAACGCGATGAGATTCATTCTCCATCGTATCCATTCAAGTCTTAATCTCATTTTATGGTTAAAAATAATGTTAATATCATTCTGATTATGAATAAGATTTAATCTATCCATTAAAAACATGTCTTACGTAACCAAACATTTAAGAAGAACGAATCGATTATCACCTGAAACGACGATAATACTAAGATATTATTAATAAAGCAATGTTAAAAGATCATATATGATATCATATTAATGTATATGATTCTTTTATAATTTAATAACAATTATTTCACCATTATACAGGAGGTTAACCTACCCCAAACAAGGAAAAGTACAAGGTAAGGGTTATTTCACAATCTCTTCATTATCCGAGGTTGTTTATACGTAATAATCTACTGGGATATCTTTATCATCCACATCCATGTTTCTTAAAAATGTATTTCAAAACATTTTTTATGGGTTAAAGTCATTTATACCCTTGTTTGAATTTTTATAAGAGGTTTATAAAGGAATCTTTCCGTCGTTTTCAAAACAAGGTCCTTTTTAACCTTTTCGATAGAATTGAGGTAAGAATGTTTTTTTTAACTTATACGGCGGGTGCGGTTATTTTACGCCGTTATAAAATCTTCAAAGCTTTCCTTACAAGCTTATAAGAATATTTTCAAAGAAAATGTTTTATTTTATATGGATCTTAAATGATTTCAAAATAAAAGGAGATACTTCTTTAAAAAGAATTTTGATTTCATCTATGTCAACATCCTTTGATGGATTTTAAGATTATTTGAAGTTGATTTATTATGATACAAAACTTCTATATTGTATTGAAGGTTTTGTGATATGTTTGACTGTGGATGTGCTATTTTTATACCATTCATAGTTTATGGTGAAATTATTGACATTTCGTATGCTAGTTTTAATCCGAATGTTTATGTTATATTTCAAACTTTTCTTCAGATGAATGTGCTAAACAAGTATGTTCCGGGTTGGGGACCGGTAAAAGTAAGCCCTCCAGGTTGGGGACTGGTAAAAGTAAGCCCTCCAGGTTGGGGACTGGTTAAAGTAAGCCCTCCAGGTTAGGGACTGGTAAAAGTATGCCCTCCGGGTTGGTGTCCGGTTATTAGAGGCACTCCGGGTTGGTGTCCGGTTATTAGAGGCACTCCGGGTTGGTGTCCGGTTATTAGAGGCACTCCGGGTTGGGTTCCGGTTAGAAGTAACCCCTAGGTCTTAAGATGAGGCCTAGACACAGAAATTAACGTTTGGCATTATGCATTTCCAACATTATGAAAGTGGTTATTGATATTGCATGTGATTATTCGATTAGTAGAATATCCATGTGAATAAGTAAATGGCATTATTTCATTTTTATTTTTTCCATACTATGTTGAAGTTCAATTTTAAAAGGCTTTTGTTTTAGTAATTCATTTCCTTAAATGTTTATGCTTATTATGAATGTTCCGCTATATTGTTATCCTCACTGGGCATTTGAGCTCACCCCTTTTCTATGTTTTATTTTTCCCAGGTAGTGAAGAAGTAAATTATGAATGACTTGCAGGGATATTATGAGGGGTTAATAGTGTGGATATGAAGACTTTGTTGTTGTAGTAGTTTTTCACTTTAAAATGTAATGTAAAACTTTATGATTATATCTAGTGTTTCCAAGGCTACTAAACCAATCGGTCTTTCGGGATTTGATCTTTCTTGTGATCATGCCAATGTTACGAAGTAATGCACCGACTCTGGGTAGCTGGGGTCGGAGCGTTACAGTTGGTATCAGAGGAAGTTTAGTACAAACCTTGGAAGCTAGATTTAGATAAACTCTGATTAGAGCACGTAGACCTAATATGAACTTTGAGGATTAGTATAGAAGAACTTCCTAGAAATTTTGGTATTGTAGAGATTTTGTGAGTTTTCCGAGCAATACATCCCTGTCTGGATACGAGCAGGTAGAGGCGGCTCTGGCACAGATGTACCTAGGGGTAAAACCCGAAAACACCGCTTTGAGCTAGACTCGAACGGGAACTGGTGCACGACAACGGGCCTTGCTGCACTCTTGTTTACGACACTCCCGGGGGATATGCTTAGGATAACTCTCATTTTCTTTACAAATCATTATGAAGGGTTTATGAGTATATACTTACTCAAAGAAAACATTTTTATGATTATGGATTATATCCATAAATAGTTCAATTTATGTTAAGTGTTTTATAAGTATGGGATTATGTATTTTGATTCATAAACTGATCTAGTTTATGCCATTGTTTAGAAATGGCACCCAGTAGAAGGAATGAGAACTCCGGAAATGCACATGATCCAAAGAGAAGGAAGGATCATATCTTTCATGGTCTTAAGCCAGAATTTATAAGAGAAATAGTCTCCCATGTATTATCATCATATGAAAAAATAATATCATGTATTGATAAGATAAGTAAAGAGATTACTGAGTCCTATGGCTTTGAAGGGAAGCAAGAGAAGAAAAGGATAGAAGAGATAAAGATGGATAAAGGGAAGAGGGAAAAGAAGAATTTTCCCATATGTGGTAACTGTGGAAAGAAACACCCTGGAACTTGCCTGAAAGGAATGGGAGTTTGTTATAAGTGTGGAGGAAAAGGGCACAAAGTACGTGACTGCAAGGGTAAGAAAATGGTTTCAAATGTACAATGCTTCATTTTCAAGGAGTTTGGACACTACGCGAACCTATGTCCTAGTCATCAGACTATGACGCAAATGATTCTATTGGATAATAATCAAGTTATGATACTACCACAGATGAAGAGGAATGATTAGAGTTCTTATGTTCATTATGTCAATTGAGTGTTGTACCAACAATGTACTTGTTATAATAATTATGGAGTATATAAGGATTGTACTGCAGTACTATTTCATTAAGGACTTGAGATTGTGTGGAACAATGAAAAGTGACTCAATAGCAGGATAAATTTTTGGAAAATATATGGTTGAGAGAATGATAAACCATAATATAGTTCTGATACCGAGGTAGTGATTTTCGAATAATACATGATTATTTTGGAAAAAAATATATTGGATATTCTTGACTACCTTGGAACTGATTAATGATTTGTATATTCCATCATTGTTGGGGTTTAAAACATTTTTGTATTGATGAAGTATATCCAGCATTCTATATGGAATAAGGGAGCATGAATTTAATCAATAAGGAATATGGTAATACATGATGAAGGTATTCATATGATATTACGGGGTAAAAAGGATCTATATTATGTTTACCTTCCTTATAAATGTTAGACTGTGAGTTTGGACAGAAGTATTTTGGATAGTTCTAGTTTGGATTATTTTGGATTGCCATAAAAGGACAACCCGGAGGTCGGGCGGCAACCCGTCGCGTCCGGCAAGGCTGCGAGACTTGAACCCGCAACCGAAGGGCGACAAGGGTGTATCACCTACCACTGGACCATGATATTTCCTGGATTAAATAATGTAGTTTTTATTAAAAGATCATGTAGATGAATTATAAATTCGTTTATTTTAGAACCCTATACGAATAGTGTAAATAGAATTTTTTTTTACATTCTATTATCTTTTAGAGTGAAAGATGAGTTTGTGGTAGAAATTTATTAATGGATAAAACTCTAATTATAAAGTAAGTATATCTCCTTATGATCTTAGCCAATCTCATAAATAAATTCCTCAATATTAAGAAAAGAAACTTTGAACAAAAATTTTTTCCTAGATGGTGCCTTAAATCATCACTAATTTTTGGCTTTGGGATTGTTGGCCTTTTTATAGCCATGTTCTCTACCACTCTCCATCAGATAATTGATGGTTAGATTTCTCCTCCATATCCATATTTTCCTTCATGGAACCCTAGTATGTGTTATTTTCGGTAATCTTCATACTTTCGACTCTTTATTTTAAATAGAGGCCTCATTAATTCATTTTTCGATGTGGGATTTCAACTAAGATATTTTGAAACGTCAAAAATGTGTTATCCTAATACCCTATGTTTTATTGAACCGATGGTATTTCAAATCATCATAGATTGATGATTATAAGGACCTCAATTTTACACTTGTTTGTGATTGATGACCTCAATCACCACCTATAAATATTTACGTTTTTCCTCCAATTATATGTCTCTAGTTGCCACCAATGTTCTCCTAATCGAGATCATAATTTGGTGGTGACCCTTTGATTTCTCTTTTTCTCATATTAAGACTAAATTTTAGTAACCCAAATTCCGATGTGGGTTTTCCCACAAATATATTATCTATTTTCAACCTTTTTTTTCGAAGAACAATTTCAAATTGCGAGGACGCAATTTATTGAAGGAGGGGAGAATGTAACACCCCAAGATTTCATAGTGTGTTATTTCTTCAAAATAATTCAATAACTTTCACTACATGCAACACCATGTTCAAGCACACCATGACTTACCAAACAAGCCGTTCAAAAGAGGTTATGAATAGTATTAGATAAATTTTAATGTTTATATAATCCTTATAATTTTAGAATCCATTTTATGAGTTTCTTAGATATAATGCAAGAACAAATTCATTTTCAGTATTGCACTTTTATCAACTTTAATAGTGAACCCTTTTTAAATACTATATTTTAAACTTTTTGACTAAATGGGGACATCAAAAATTTAAAATGAAACATCCCAAGCTTCCACGGTACGCTTTCTTTGAATAAAACAGTAGCGTGTGTTGTACGCAACCTTGAGTTTTAACACACACCACAACCAATCAAACTAGCCGTTATGAATAGTAATACCTAATTTTTGAAATTATATATATTTTATATTTAAAAATGGACTTCATTTTTGGATTCGGAATATCGAAATTATCCTAGGGTGAAATTTTGGTACTTTTCGGATAACTTTTATATTTTGATGAATAGTGAAAATTACTAAATTTTAATTAAAAACAACTTTTTTAATCAAAATAATTAATAGTGATAAATTATGAATTTGAGTGGTTTTAAAGTATATTTAGAATATATTTTTACCATTTAATATAATGTTGGTCATTGGACATAATTTTACAATTAAACCGAACATAAACGAGTGTCAATCTTTTGATAGTTATTATCTCTTAAAAACACGCTTTTTGTTTTGACAGCGGGATTTAATTTTAAATTAATTTCTGCCACTTCTGTGTTTAGAATTTAGGAAAATGGATTCCATATTTGGAATCAGGATGTTCAAATTGTGTAAATAGTTAACTTTTATTTTTAGATATTTTGAATAATTACTGCGGTAAATATTTTATTTACCATGGTTAAGGGTAAATCCGGTAAATAAGGGTTAAAAAAAATAATATTATAATAATACTAAATTACCCTAAAATGTGTCTTAACCCTATTGGTTGATAAATGGTCGACCATGGGCATCTTTGTGTCAATTTTGGGACCCCATGGATCCACTTGTAAGTGATAATGACACTTTATTTTAATTAAGTCAAAATGAATACAAAAATGACACAAGCATATATCTTTTAGCAAAACAATTGTTACATAGAGTTATATAAGTTGTATTTTAGATTATAAATATTCATTATAAAGATAAAAAGATTTCCTACATAATGATATTTTATTTATAATTTTTAGACATTAAATAATTTATTTTATTTATGACACAATGATGATGCAGTAATTAATATAATAGTGAAAAATTAAAATAATTGATATTATAAATACCCAAATAAATATAATATGAAACTTTTAATGGATTAAACTAATTTTATAGGATAATATGATATATTAGGATTGATTTAATTGACTTTGTTTGAAGTAATCAATCTGTTATGAGTTTCAAAAAAATCAACTATTGAATAGTGTCAAAATTGACATAAAAGGGTTCTTAAAACAAATATTATATTATTAATTGATATTAAATTCCTAAAAATCTAAGGTTCGGCCAAGAGACTTATATTAGGATAGGTTAATCATTAATGGACCACTTGGGGGTCGCTTGGATGTATATGGTAAGTTTATTAACCATATAATATAAAAATACAAAGAGACATTGTAAAAGTGAAACTAATTAACTTAGAGTTAATAATTAAAGATAAGGTTAATATAAGTACCCAAACCTGTATAAATTATATTGGATGAGTTTTTTTCGACCCATACCCACCTCAACCTTTGAATAGTCAACTTTGGAGCCATTAGAAACCGAATATGAATTTATTATAAATTAATATTTCTAG
The DNA here is from genome assembly GCA_963277665.1 of Viscum album. Classification (NCBI taxonomy): domain Eukaryota; kingdom Viridiplantae; phylum Streptophyta; class Magnoliopsida; order Santalales; family Viscaceae; genus Viscum; species Viscum album. The sequence continues at coordinate 855,965,068 of OY728152.1, read as the reverse complement.
CTTTTCCAAAGGTGCCCCTCACCCCTCCTATAAAAGGGCACTCCTCCTTCTCATTACTTCACACCTCTAAAGCCACTTGGCTCGTCCAAACTCTGCCCAACTAAGCTCCCCACAACCCTCTCCTCCTCCTTGAAGCTCCCCCTTAGGCAGAAAGCATTTCAAGAAGTCCTTTGGTTCCAACCAAAGTGAGTTACCTAAATTAAAGGTAACGTTTTATCTTAAATTATTTTCATTTATTTTGCTTCTTCAACCCCCAAACTCTTTTTATTTCCTTTCTTTTGTAACAACACCAGTATCCTCAATATACTAGGATGTTGTTATAAGAAGGATTCAAACTACACATACACACAACTCCATCTAATGGATGATGAACATAATGTTTCTGTGGATGGCAAACTAACGCCTCACGAAACGATGATTGTTCAAATACATCTTACCGCCTCTCATGGTGGCCATTATGATGGCACTGTAATTAAATATGATATTAATGATATATATTTTATATATAAGCTTCTGTAATTCCATTTTATTTCATACCATTATTCGTTTCATGTTGTATATACATACGATAATTTCATTTTAGGAAGTGCGGACTACCGCCCCCTTAAAATGATATGACTCGTTCATACCACACATGGAACGTATAAAGGATGGTGTTAATGAACTTAAGTAACATATATAAAATATTATATTATACTAGAATAGTAATATACCTATGTATCATTTGGATTCAATTCTTTTAAAATAAAAATTAAATGGAAGTAGCGTTCGTGCATACGTACGGACTACCGTCTCCACGAACGCGATGAGATTCATTCTCCATCGTATCCATTCAAGTCTTATTCTCATTTTAGGGTTAAAAATAATGTTAATATCATTCTGATTATGAATAAGATTTAATCTATCCATTACAAACATGTCTTACGTAACCAAACATTTAAGAAGAACGAATCGATTATCACCTGAAACGACGATAATACTAAGATATTATTAATAAAGCAATGTTAAAAGATCATATATGATATCATATTAATGTATATGATTCTTTTATAATTTAATAACAATTATTTCACCATTATACAGGAGGTTAACCTACCCCAACCAAGGAAAAGTACAAGGTAAGGGTTATTTCACAATCTCTTCATTATCCGAGGTTGTTTATACGTAATAATCTACTGGGATATCTTTATCATCCACATCCATGTTTCTTAAAAATGTATTTCAAAACATTTTTTATGGGTTAAAGTCATTTATACCCTTGTTTGAATTTTTATAAGAGGTTTATAAAGGAATCTTTCCGTCGTTTTCAAAACAAGGTCCTTTTTAACCTTTTCGATAGAATTGAGGTAAGAATGTTTTTTTTAACTTATACGGCGGGTGCGGTTATTTTACGCCGTTATAAAATCTTCAAAGCTTTCCTTACAAGCTTATAAGAATATTTTCAAAGAAAATGTTTTATTTTATATGGATCTTAAATGATTTCAAAATAAAAGGAGATACTTCTTTAAAAAGAATTTTGATTTCATCTATGTCAACATCCTTTGATGGATTTTAAGATTATTTGAAGTTGATTTATTATGATACAAAACTTCTATATTGTATTGAAGGTTTTGTGATATGTTTGACTGTGGATGTGCTATTTTTATACCATTCATAGTTTATGGTGAAATTATTGACATTTCGTATGCTAGTTTTAATCCGAATGTTTATGTTATATTTCAAACTTTTCTTCAGATGAATGTGCTAAACAAGTATGTTCCGGGTTGGGGACCGGTAAAAGTAAGCCCTCCAGGTTGGGGACTGGTAAAAGTAAGCCCTCCAGGTTGGGGACTGGTTAAAGTAAGCCCTCCAGGTTAGGGACTGGTAAAAGTATGCCCTCCGGGTTGGTGTCCGGTTATTAGAGGCACTCCGGGTTGGTGTCCGGTTATTAGAGGCACTCCGGGTTGGTGTCCGGTTATTAGAGGCACTCCGGGTTGGGTTCCGGTTAGAAGTAACCCCTAGGTCTTGGGATGAGGCCTAGACACAGAAATTAACGTTTGGCATTATGCATTTCCAACATTATGAAAGTGGTTATTGATATTGCATGTGATTATTCGATTAGTAGAATATCCATGTGAATAAGTAAATGGCATTATTTCATTTTTATTTTTGCCATACTATGTTGAAGTTCAATTTCAAAAGGCTTTTGTTTTAGTAATTCATTGCCTTAAATGTTTATGCTTATTATGAATGTTCCGCTATATTGTTATCCTCACTGGGAATTTGAGCTCACCCCTTTTCTATGTTTTATTTTTCCCAGGTAGTGAAGAAGTAAATTATGAATGACTTGCAGGGATATTATGAGGGGTTAATAGTGTGGATATGAAGACTTTGTTGTTGTAGTAGTTTTTCACTTTAAAATGTAATGTAAAACTTTATGATTATATCTAGTGTTTCCAAGGCTACTAAACCAATCGGTCTTTCGGGATTTGATCTTTCTTGTGATCATGCCAATGTTACGAAGTAATGCACCGACTCTGGGTAGCTGGGGTTGGGGCATTACATTTTATCCGTGTTTTAAGTGTTTGATTATGAGAATATTAATTAATTGAGAACTAGATACTATGTGATCTTATATAGTTTTAATACAAACTATACACACTAGAAACGGAGTAGTGAAATAATAAATAGGTTATTATATAATTATTATTAATTTTTTTCATTAGGAAGACAATTATATTGATGAATTAATTATTGATGTATGTTTTGGAACTTTTAAAAAAACACGTGGTTAATGATTATACAATGATGTTGGGAAACCAATGTTCCTTTATTGACCAGAAATTAATATTTTATTATAAGTATTTATAATTCATAACTATAGGAATAAAAACTAATATAGTGATAAGAATTTACTCAATTTCAGGAGATTTTTAAATATATATTTTTAGAAGGTAATGGGATTTAAGATTCAAAATATATGTCAAAAATTATAAGTATACTTATATTTAGGTATAAAAAGATACATGTTTTTTACAATTAGTATTAACTATATTGGAAGAAATTTTAATTTTTTTAAAATTTTCCAAAATGTGGACATCATAATAAAAAATGGATGAAAAAACCAACTATGATTCATTTTAGAGAATAGGCCCTAAAACTCACAAGAAAACAATATGTTGTATTCTAATAATTCCTCATTTGAAGAATGTACCAGAAAATATAAATTATGAAAAGTGGATAAGATGGAATATAGATTAAATCAAAATTGATTGATACCAACATCACCTTACAGATTCACCATAATATAATAGATTTGCTAGGAAATTTCATGATTTTGGAAATCAAGGTAGAAATATCATAATGGTACATTGAATAAAATGAATGACTCCATATCATATCCATATTATATAATATAGTTTATGAAAATTTCTGATAGATTTTATAAATACTTCCAAACATATTTATGAAGAGAAAAATATTATAAAGATATTGAGGAATTCTTGACCAAAATAACTTTTAAATCATATTGATGTTTATCTATAACTATTAATTTATGATTATAAATTTCTATTCAATATGAGTGTTATTATTATTTATGCATATATAGAAGAATAATTTATTATGTGTGTTATGATACTGTTCACTATAAGTAAATTTACAATATATGGAAACTTATTTGGAAATAGTGTTATGGTACATAAATAATATTTAATATGCAGTGTGGGGGAATTAATATCATGAATTATATAATTATATAATGATAATGCACATGTGAAGTCATCTTTTTTTGGAAATGTATCATCTTAATTGAATATTAAAAATTATTTTTAATATTTCTTTGAGTATTGTTTTCCTAAAACAATTTTCAGTTAAATAATATTACAAAAAGATAAAAAAACAATGATGTCACAATTGAATGGAAAGGTTGTTCAGAGTGTCAAAAAATACATGGAATAAATAGTTCATTTTATGTGAGTTACATTACTTGAGATATATCCAGGTAACACCTAATATTAACTTTATTCATGTTAATAAAAACCTATGGGTTATTTTTATTATATATTTATAAAAAAATTGAAAAAAGTTATTTCATACATGATTGGACTTAATATCCATGATAATATGTATTGAGTAAGCCTTGACTATGAAAGGAAATATAATATATTTACTACTGGATAGTCGCACATTAAAATATATAGAAAATATAATTTTTTAACCTTGTTTGGAAAGTATTAATGTCCCTATTTGGTATTCGTAAATTGTGAGAATTTTGGTTCATTTAAGTATTTTATTTTAATAGTTATCAAATATAATTATTTTCATGTATTGATGCAACAACTTATAATGGTTGTAATTAAAGAAATATTGAGGATACTTATAATAAAATCTATCATTAGGTTGTGTTTCTTTTACAATTCCATTTTCAAAAACGTTGTATATCAAAACTTGTTATATGTTTTAGATAATGAATTTTTAATTATAATGTTTCAATTAAAATTTAATTTCCAGCCATCATTTTTTGGTATTATCATATATCAAGTGTTTCATTATGTTTGTGATATGTGATATGTGGGTCTATTTATTTATGTTGGATGTATCCTTTTTAAATTTATAATATTTTGTGTGGTGTATATTTAAAAAATACACGATGACTTGATCCAAAATTGTTCAAAATTATTTATTGGAAAAGGTGATTTATTTTTGTATTGATTATTACTAAGATATGTAGCATAATGGTCTCCCTATATCATGAAACCATATAGTATATAGTGAATTTGAAAATATATGTTGGTTAATAGATATAATAATTACTTATAAATAAGTAATGTAGGAAAAGTTATACATTTTTATTAAAAAAAGTGTTGTTCAACCACATATATCATCACATATTACTAGATTAAAGTTATGATATCCCAAAAGAGAGAAATATTTCTTGATGAGTAGACATAAAAATGTATTTTTTTTAAATGGTTCAAGTATAATTTCAAACCTAATTTATATGTATTAGAAACATTTTAATGATTATGAAGGGGTACACGTGTTAATTTGATCACAAGGTATAGTTTCGACATTAATTATTATATTTTTTTGTACAAAACACCATGATGTCAAAATACAATTCAAAAGAGTTTTGTAAGGCACGTTGATGACACACTATATTTACCATGTTTCATAGATAGAAACCCAATTTCTATATTTTAAAAATATTTTGGGGTTGTTAATGAAATTTTTAAAATTCATTATAATAAAGTTTTAATACCAGAGATTATGTGTAATAGGATTGATAATAAGAATGGTGAGAAATATAATGATTTTGGACTTACACAAATTGATTATAAATAAAACTAATTACATATTGGAACCATTTATCATGGTGACACAAGTGAATATGATATTTTATGTTTCTGATCCAATAAATGATCAATGTTTCATAATTTTTCTGGTGAAGAAATGGATTTGGTTGGAGAGTATATTGATGATAATTTCTACATTTTTTATTTTTATTCATTTCTTACATGATTACATTATGATAACAGTGATTACACTATAAACATGTATCATACTATATTAAATGATCACATTAAAGGATTATGGGAAAAAAATTCATCGGTATCTTATTTTTTTTGTTAAATATCTAGTTTCAATTTTTACATGAATATTATATATATAATTTATTTTTTATGTAATATTTTTATGTCTATAGATATTGATCTTATCTATTATTTTTTAGTTAAATGTTATATTCCTATATTCCATAAAAATTTACTAATTTAATATGTTTGTTATTTTTAATATGAGAATATTTTTGTAAGGAAAACTTCATAAAGCAATGATACTTATCATTATTTATGTAGTAAAAATATTTTTTAATAATATATTTCTGAATTCATTGTTTTGTACATTGATTTTTTTAATTTTAGTATTTAATATAATAGATAAAACTTTATTTCTATTATTAGTGGAAAATTTCTTTTACTTGATATAATCGTTTAATTATATTAATATACAAGAAAAAAATACTACACTAATCTATTTCGGTGGCATACGTGGAGGAAGAATAAAATTTACTAAGGTATGATTATGTATTTTCATATTAGTAAATATTTAATAAATAAATTATCATTCAAGAAAATAAAATATTATTTTTCAAATTAATTTACAGGACTATTAGACAGCATATGATGGTGTAATATTATTCTTCTCCTAATAAATAGATTCCAAATGATGGAAAATAGGGAATTATGAATTTATCAAAACTTTCACATTCCCATGGAGATTATAGTATATGAATTTAATTTCAATATAATAATAATCTATTAATACCTTATGAATTATATTTTTGTGGTTATATTTCCAATTAGAGTTATTATAGAGTTAGTATTCTATATACTAAGTGATGGACCATCAAGAAGATAATAATTTAGTAGTTGTGGGATTATATTACACCTAAATATCTAAACTAATTTTTTATTAAATTAATAAATATTTATATTTGTAATATATTGATATTTAATAGGATCAATTATATATGAAATTTGACTTTCTAGAAATAAAGTAAAATAAAACTAACAATATATCTTTTTCATTTCTTAGATAGAGAGAATTTAAAACAAAATTGTGTAAATATACTATTTTTAGGAAGATCCAGAATGAAAACTCCTAGAATAATTATAGGAATTTATATATAGAGATATGAGGGAATTATGTAACCATTTCAAAGAAATAATAATTTATAATATGTTGTTTATTTTACATAAATTCAATTTATAAGATTATAAATTTATTACATGATGAATTATTAATTAATTTTTATCTCAAAACACTCTACGATATCTAACATAGATATCTATAAACTGAATATATACTCCCATATAAGAGCACATGAAGGTTATCATTTACTATAAGAGAAAATTATTGCTGAAAATTTTGATTCATTGAGAAGTAAATCCAATAGTAGCTCTAAATAGATTTATTTCAATCCTCTTTCTCCCCCCACTCAATATTATATATTGAAAAAATTAATGATATAGAAAAAGGGAAATTTTCTAATATATCAATCAAGATAAGTAGCTATAAAAATTATATGCCATTAATAGTAATTATCATGAAAATTTTTATTTTTTAAAATTAATTCACTAATATAATATTTTAATATATCATTTGAAGATTCCCATTTGAACTGTAGGATATAAGGGAAATTATCCTTGAGGCAAGACATACAATCTAGCTAATACCATAGAATAATTAAAACACCTTGTTCCGGAATGAGAAAAAGAGGCAAGTGTTATTATTTGAAATTTGTTTATTCATTATAGTATAATATCAAAGGAGGAATGCTACATAGAAGAAATAAATTCCTTGATGGATAAGATTAATGAACTAATAAAATTGTGCATGATGAAATTAAATAATCTATATTATCTATGTTTTTGTATATGAGGTAACAAAATTATCTTGTACAAAATTACTTCTGATGTCCTCTATCATTTTATTTATACCACAACATTTTTTATGATTTTTATATGGGGGGTATAGAATTACCAATTTTAGTATATAGAGTCAAAAATATTTAAAGGGACTATAAAAATCATTAATAAATATATCTAGTATAGTTAAGAGTAATATTATGTGTTATTATTAATCCAAATCCACCATTTTTTTTAATATAGGTGGTGGATAGAGATGGAGATAATGATAGTCATTTTTCACACTGGCCCATTTGACTCTTTTTTCAGCTAAAAAAAGAAGTATGTGTTTTCTTTTAGTTTATATTTAAATTTTAATTTATTTTATTTTTAATTATTTCTTATATTTACTCTATATATTTGTATTAAAAGGAAATTGAATTATGGAAGAAGAAATACAAGATTCATGATCCTAAAAATGTAGATATTTCTGTGTTACATGATACACTAACAAGATTATCCCAAATTTATTTATTTTTTAAGTCATATTATGAATTTTTAAGGAGTGTAAATATTTATTGGAGGGGATATAAATTAAATATATTTAAAAAAATATTATAGATCTTTTTATTTATTTATATTCTCACGATATTATTTTTTTGTTTTTTTCTAGGTAAGTAAATTTCATTTTAATTGTCTAAGTTATTAACTAAATATAACTAATATTGTGTTAATTTGATACAAATCTTATTATGTATCTCAGCACACTGAAAATTCAAAATGATAGCACTATCTTATATGGTTTTATTAATCAATATTCCATTTAAATGTTTATTTATATATAATTGATGAATTTATAGTTGAATATCTATATATTAAAGATTAATAAATATAAATAATTGGTATTACTTTCTTCCATTCCATCAAAGGTGAAAAGGTTAATATAATTATTAACAACAATTAATTGGAGTTTCATTAATGTTTAAATTTTGTTATTATATATTCTATTAGTTTTTATGTGTATTTCACTCACATGAATGCATTACATATTGGTTTTTAACTTTAATAGCTAGAATTAAAATAATTTTTAAATATTTGTAGAAATAAAAAGTTATTATCTGTTTTATAGCCTATTTAATTTTAAATTTTTATTGTTAATTATATATTTCTATTGGATTTCTGAAAATATATTTCTGGGTAAGGGTTCATTAATGTTCACATAACAATATTGGACGTTAATAAAATTAAATATGTTAAGTTGTAGGTAAATAACATTTATATTAGTAAATTCTTGTGTTAGATGAAATGTATATTTGTTCTTATTTTCAATTCATTTTATAAAAACCATAGTTTCATCATCAAATATGAGTATCTAATTGTTGTTATTATGTTTTAAGAATCATGTTTAAGATTTTCAAGACCAATATGATGATAGATTTTTACAAGGTTGGTTATATTACAACACTATGTTTTTATGTAAATATATTTTATTTTTTATTTTTATAAGAATAATTGTAATTATAGGTATTTAATTTGGTTACATCATATGTGGATGAAGGTCTAAAGAACCTATTATATTTATCTTCCAAAAAATTGGCCTTATTTACTTATTAATATGTATATTGTATGCATTTTAATTTTTAATAAGAATGAGTATATTTAATTTTTTTTCTTGTTTCTTCACTCACTATTATTTGTTGTGCAATAAATCACCATGAAGGTATTAGGGGGATGTATTAAATAATTATTCATCAAATATAATAATATTTTTTATTTTGGTTTTTAGAAAATACACATCAAACACTATATTCAATGTCATTATTAAAAATAACTACTGTTTATTTTCTTAAAAATAATAGTTTTTTTATGTTTCATCTTTAGTTTAAAGAAAAACCAATGAAGAAAATAACATTAGATGTCATTTTATATTAATTTATTCCAAAACCTATTTTAAATTTTTTTAATATAAACAATCATTGAAAAAACTAAATAAATTTAAATTTTTTATATGTTCAACATCAATTTTAATATAACCAATGTCAAAAATTACTTTTAGAATTGGATGGATTAATATTTTTTTAAAAAGTTATACATATAAATAAATCATCGGGTAAATTTTTCCATTCCATTGGTGATGCTTTTCCAGCAATGAGAATGATGCATAAACAAATCATGAATGATTCTCCCAGGATAATAAACCCAAAGTGGATTCATTGACAACCTATGATAATAAACACAATTTATACCTAATGGATCTATAAATCATACCGAAATGTTGTATGAGGAAACCGATGTAAGAGATATATTAAGATAGTGTAATAAGTATGAAGTATGAAATGATGTTCCATCGACGAAATAAACATGTAAAAGTTGGATTTTTATCCCAATAGTGGAGATCCCAAGGACTAAGAAGATAGAAAACTAAGTGGAATATATTCATAATGATATGTGAATGATTGGTACTGTAAGAATATCAACTATAATGATGTGGATATGATTCAGAATAAAGGAGTTAGTTCATCAACACAAACGACATTCCATAGCATAAGGGTAGTCAATAAGTACACCTCTATCAAGGAAATTTAGTATTATTTATAATAATCATCGTGATGTATGAATAAGGTGTACATATGATCCATTGAATGTATATACCAAAATAGAATATACAAAACAAGTTGGTTCAATGTTAGAACTAATGGTATGATGGATAGACCTAAATCAGTAAGTAGTATCAAGAAACCACTTTGAATTTCATATATAAATATTTGGGTGCATGAAGAGTTGTTGAAATATAAGTGGTATAAGGAATTATATATCTTTATAATGACGTGAAATACTTATTTGCAATATCATTGTTACGAAGGAAGAATTATTATGTTCTTCAATTAGTATCATGCCATTACCAAATGATGAACAACCCGGAAAAAGATGTTAGAGAATTTTATGGAGGTGTAGTAAAATTAATTTTGGAATACTGTTGTTTTTATGAGATAACAGTGTGAATTAATTTTATAATTTTTAGCCATACTAAATTTTACTAAAAATACATTTTATGAAAAATAATTTTTATCCTAATTCTAATTTTTAAATATAAATTATGTTTTAATAGTTGAATAAATTAATGGGGACTTAGTGATGAGCTTTTAAAGGTTTCTTAAACTAATCTCGGAATGTAGAATCAATTTGATTAATGTATGGTCGCATTTTTCAAGTTGTATCCCCATTTTATCAAGTACAAGTTGTACTAATTGGATGGACATTTTTCATGGTTGGAATAATATTTTAATTATTTATTATTAATGGATAGTTCTGTGTTTGTATGACTGAGATCAAATATAGTTTTATATTGAAATAATATATTTTATTATTTTTTATATGGTTAATTAAGTTAGTGACTGATTGGGATAATAATTAAGTTATTATTTTAAAGACCAAATTCCAAAATAAAGATCAAACTTATTAGGATTATAGAATATTAAAATATTATTATCCATGTGGTAAATCCCATCAATATTTTTTAAAAAAAATAAATGAATCTAAAATATAATGTTGGAAGAATATATTAATTTAAGGAATAATGAATTAAAGATATCAATAATTATGATATTAAGGTACTATTTTATGAGAAATACTATTGTTTTATGGTAACATAATGTAGTTAAATGTTTTAAAAGAATTTCATGTAAATAGTGAGGGGGTTTCTTAAATAATTAAATAGATATTTACTATTAATGTGGTAAGTGAAGATTTAGGTTCATTGATGTGAAGTATTATGGATCCATGAGGTGAATATTTAAGGGGATATAGTCCGTATAAATCTAGTGGTTCATGGTGTAATTTTGAGATGGTGGTTTATCAATAAAGTATTTTTCATCATGTGTATTGAATAAAGGCGATCTCGAGTAATAAATTTGAAAATGATAAATAGATTTTATTTTATAAAAAATGGGATGGAAATAAGTCCATAAAATCAATTAGAATAAATACTCTTGAATTGATAGATAAGGGTTTATAGATCATCCTTTCCAATTAATGGTTTATAGATTTTATATAAATAGTGTTAGTAAAATCAAAATTATTAGATTGTATCAAAGAATATTTTGTTTGTTGGATTTTATTTTACAATATATAATGGTTGATGATGATGGATGATAGTGGGAGATGTTCATTAAAACAATGCGTTTTATTTTTATAAGTTTTTATGATAAGGATGTGTTAATAGTATTTGAAAATTTGTTTTTTTGAAGAAATAGTTGTAGTATGAGTAAAAAATAAAGATATGGAAATATGATGATGCAATGATAGTCCCCATACAAGGAATGAATACTTGTTGGAAGATTTAATATATTTATTTATATGTTTTTTATGTTTTTTACATCTATGAGGTGATTGAGATTTCAATGATGATGGTATATTAGACTGATACAGGGTGAATAAATATTAGTGTTGTATATTTTGGATCTTAGAGTAATTTTGGAATATATGGAGTCATTTAGGGATGAGCGGAGTAATTTTTTTTAAGGATACCACACTATGGGAATTTATTGATTGTCTTAATTGTGTTGGAATAAGAAACATTCTATATGACATGATTTTGGGTCCTTGAGAAGTCACTTGTGTATGAAAATTTTTCTAAAAATGATATAATGGAATCTTTTTTGGTGTATAATGTAATATTGGTGGTATAATAGAATTATGAATACCAAGAAATGTTGAAAAAATATAAATGATATTTAATTGGGAATTATGGATATTTTTATGGTCAAAGGATGAATTTAAATAGAGATATTATGAGTACCACACTTTGAAAGATAATGTAATAACATTTTAAAAAAACATTTAAGAAAATGGGAGGCCTAATACAAGTGTTATTGTTGTCATGAATTATTAATACAGGGAAATAGAAATATTATGTTGAAGAGGCTCTATTATATGGAATATTAATTTTTTGGTATTGAGATTTTATTGTTGAAGCTAAAAAGAATGTAAGGTATTGGGAATGCTATATAGAATTTTGTTTTCCATGGAAATATAATATTCCATTAGTAAAAATTAACCTATACGTGGAAGGACATGATTCCAAAAAATTATATAGTAGAAAAGACCACAACAATTAGGATATGAGGAGATTTTTTAGTGTTTAGAGCTTGTTGTTGATCTACATTCCAAAAATAGACATTTTAGATTACTCATATCATAGTTGACTGAATCCTAGAAAAAAGTTATCTAAAAATATTAAAAAAATAGAGACCATGAAATCATAATTATTTATAATTGAAGATGTGTGTTTGACCACTGTATAATCTCATGGTACAAATTTTATAATCAGGGATATTTTGAGAATAAAGATTTATAATAACCCATTATTGGTTGTCATGAATTTTTGATGTTCCTATATAATAATCCAATGGATGTTCTAAAAATAGGTAACTTATTTTAAAAATACTAGAGTATAGTGAAAAATTTTGGTACCTTTTTTTCATAGTCTAGATGTGTTCGATGAAAAAAATTAGAGTTCAATTATTTCATCTAGTTTCTTTTAAAAAAATTATAGAATAGTGAGATATATTTCCACATACTGATGTTTATGTATTATTAGACGAATAATAATTCTACTATGGAATGTTTCTTAATTGTGTGGATTTAGTTACTAATATGTTGATATTGGTGAAAATAAAGAGTTGAATCTCTCTTCTAGTGGATATTATTTCCTATTTATTATTGCATACATAGACTCAACCCTTTCAATTAAATAGTTCACTACATATATTATTTCATAAGAAGAGTGGAATTCTGTGAAAATTAAGAGAGAATCAATCTAGATTTACATATATGAGTATATTTTTCACTTCATTCTAATATAGAATAGTATTTAATATCATTAAACTATTGAATACACCCTCACATATAAAAGTGTACTTTTCTTCTAGCAATGTAGTGCATATAAAATAAACATAGAGAGTGATTGTTGGATTAGAAGCGAGTCATTCCTAGTTCTTAAAAATTAATTTCACCTTATTGTGGAGGGAACATAATATAAAACATTTATCTAACAAATATTACTATAGTGTATGTTTATAATTCGGCACACCACTATTTCATTCTCCTTGGATGGAACCCATTTGTGATGAACCATGTAAAAATCATTGTGACTTATGTGATTTAATATATATCTTATTTTTGTATGAATGATTGAAAATTAGATTTTTATTTCATTTCCAATATCTACTTTATAGATGAGAAGTAACCTATACACATGCCTGAACCAAATGATCCAAAGATACCGAAAATAAAAATTCAAAATCCATAGGATTCATAACTCTCAAGAAGATCACATATGAGATCCAACGGTGCCAGCCTTTGGAAAAGTTTCCATCCATCCACAAACCACCTCGTACAGACAAACTAACACACCATTGCCTACCATAGAGTCATTCTTATCAATTGAACATCATCATCACCACTAACCAATGTCAACAACGATAGAGGATGAAACCAAACCACCTACCAATGAACTGTGAAACACTGAATCTGTAACCCCTTCAAACTTACCTCCACTATTGGCATCACCCTTGAAAAAACACCTTTAAAATAATGACAAAGTCGAGATAAAAAGTTACCTAAAAACAACATCAACATCTTCAAGTCTTGTTGGTGAGAAACTATGGTGATGACTAAAACCAAAAAATTCATTATAAAAAATGCCTTGGCAAAATAAGGAACAACCGTAATACTGAAAACTGATTCCCTCTCAAAAGAACCTCAAAAAACCCCCGTCAGTTAACAATGCACCAAACTGAGGGGAAGTGGGGTATTAAACCAGGGGGCATGGTAGATTTCATTAGACAAAGATTCAAATAAGGTAAACACAGCACACCCTACAATGAACATTAGCCAAATCATTCCTCTGCCGAGAACCACCAAAACTTGAATTGAAGTTGACTTAAGATGTGCCTTCTAGAGAACTGCATACCCAACAACGAACACCTTCCAAAGCCTCGTAAATCCTCCAATGAAGACAAATTGTGAGAGATATGGATGAACCGAAAGCCATAGAAGATAATGAAGGGGATGGATCTCCACAGAGAAGGTCATCGATTCCTGGAATGACCGATCCAGACTTTGAAGCCCCCATCGGGAAATAGAACACCTAAAAGAGAGAGGGAAGGGATAGTATAGTAACGGAGGAAGAGGAGACATGTTGGAGAGTAGCACGCAGTCCTCCCCCCTCTATAAATCCACTGATATAACCCCTAAAATGGGGTATAGGAGACAGGGAGGCTGATTATTTGTGAATGATTCAATGATATTTTCATAAAAAAATATAGTTTGAACATGTTCCATAAAAATAATGAATATGATTCATAAGGGAATGGTACCCTAGAAAAGATACATTTTACATTATTTTCACCCTAATCCTCTCCACCCTGATAGATTTATTTTATTCATACAACATCCTATTATACACCAGATGTGTGTATGAGGAAATTTTCCTCATTAATTCCTATAATGAGAATTTATAAATTTGGGCCAAAATAGGCCTGGGAAAGCAACCACATATGAGACTGATTCTAGGTGATTCACACTAAAGCTGTGGCGTTATGGTGTTTCTAATTAACAATTTAGAATGCACCTATGGGAATCTAGTTAGGAATAGTGTTTGAACTATATGGAGGATATATGGTCTCCAAAACATATTAAGGATGACATCATTTCCCACATGTTAAACTTATATGGTTTTATAGAATATTTTGATGCCAAATGTAAATCCCCGACCCCAATTACCCAGAGTCGGTGCATTATTACATAACATTGGCATGATCACAAGAAAGATCAAATCTTGAAAGACCGATTGGTTTAGTAGCCTTGGAAACCCTAGATATATTCATAAAGTTTTACATTACATTATATAGTGAAAAACTAATACAAAAACATAATGTCTCCATAGTCCACACTACTATCCCCTCATAATATCCCTGCAGGTCATTCATAAATTACTTCTTCACATCCTGGGAAAGATAAAACATAGATAAGGGGTGAGCTCAAATGCCCAGTAAGGATAACAATACAGCGGAAACTTTCAAAAATAAGCATAAACATTTAAGGTAATGTATAACTAAAACAAAAGCCTTTTAAACTTGAACGTCAACATAGTATGGAAAAAGTAAAATGAAATAATGTCATTTACTTATTCACATGGATATTCTACTAATCTAATAATAACATGCAATATCAATAACCACTTTCATAATGATGGAATACATAATGCCAGACTATCATAACCACATAGCCAAGGCCTCGTTCCAAGACTAGAAATAAGATTTTTCCAAGGCCTTGTGCCAAGACACTAGTTTGTCTCATGAGACCTATTGATGCATCGAGGATCTATATTGGGCTCCAACCGTCATATATTAAGTCCAATGCATTCCCATATGAATAGGATTAAACATAACATAAACATTCGTATTAAAACTAGCATACGAAATGTAAATACTTCATGCATAAACCTTGAATGGTATAAAAAGAACACATCAACAGTCAAAAATATCACAAAACCTTCAATACAATATAGAAGTTTTGTATCATAATGAATCAACCTCAAATAAGCCTAAAATCCATCAAAGGATGTTGACATAGATGAAATCAGAACTCTTTTTAGAGAAATATCTCTTTCTATTTTGAAATAATTTAAGAGTCATATATTTATAAAATAAAACATTTTATTTGATAATATTCATATAATATTGTAAGGGAAGCTTTACCGATTTTATAACGGCGGAAAATAACCGCACCCGCCATATAAGTTAAAAAAATATTCTTACCTTAATTCTGTCGAAAAGGTTAAAAAGCACCTTGTTTGGAAAACAACGGAATGATTCCTTTATAAAAGTCAAACAAGGGTATAAATTAATTTAACCCATATTCTTTTAAATAGTAAAAATATTTTGAAATACATTTTTAAGAAACATAGATGTTGATGATAAAGAGATCTCAGTAGATTATTATATATAAACAACCTCAGATAATGAAGAGATTGTGAAATAACTCTTACCTTGTATTTTTCATTGGTTGGGGTAGGTTAAACTCCTGTATAATGGTGAAATAATTGTTATTAAATTATACAATAATCATATACATTAATATGATATCATATATGATCTTTTAACATTGATTTGTTAATAATATCTTAGTATTATCATTGTTTCGGGTGTTAACTTACTCATTTTCTTTTTTATGTTTTGTTACATAAGCCATGTTTTTCATGGATAGGTTATATCTTAATCATATCCAGAATGATATCAAGTCCTTAAATACTATTATTAATCATCAAATGAGAATTATAAGTGAATGGATACGATGAAGAATGAATCTCATCGTGTTCGTGGAGACAGTAGTCCGTACGTATGCACGAGCGACAATATCATTCTTTTGATATTAAAATAATATATAAATGGATGGTATATCATATATACAGAATCATTAACGTGTTATATTTATTATTTACATGAGTTACACCTCATTATTATACCCTTACAAATAATGGTATATTGAATATCAATTACACCACGATGTGGAGACGGTAAGCCGTACGTACGCACGTATGGTGACATGTTATTCAAAGGGTGGATAGAATAATGAATATGGTTGTACCATATTTATATTAAAATCACAGTATATATATGATACTAGAGTTGTTATTTTAGAATGGTAATAACAAAGGAAGAAGAAGTGGAAGAAGAAAGGATCTTGGAAAAGGGTGGTGAAATCATTACCTCTTCTTCGGGTTCTTCCTTTTGATTTGATCAAAAGGGCTCTTTATGTTGGCATTATGATCAAACTAAGGTCTCTAGTTTGTAATGAGGGGCGTTTGGAGTGTATTTGGGCAGATTTTGGCCGAACCAAAAGGCTTTGAAGGTGTGAAGAAATGAGTAGTAGTGCCCTTTTATAAGAGGGGTGAGGGGCACCTTTGGAAAAGCTAGAAATATTAATTTATAATAATTTCATATTCGGTTTCTAATGGCTAAAAAGTTGATTATTTAAATGTTAAGGTGGGGATAGGTCTAAAACCATTCTACCAATATAATTTAGGCAAGTGTGGGTACTTATATTAACCTTATCATTAAGTATTAACTCTAAGTTAATTAGTTTCACTTTTACAATGTCTCTTTGTATTTTTAAATTGTATGGTTAATAAACTTACTATATACATCCAAGAGACACACAAGTGGTCCATTAATGATAAAACTATCATGATATAAGTCTCTTAGCCGACCCTTAGATTTTTAGGAATTTAATATCAATTAATAATATAATATTTGTTTTAAAAACTCTTTTATGTCAATTTTGACACTATTCAATAGTTTATTTTTGTGAAACTCATAAAAGAATTATTACTTTGAAAGAAGTTAATTAAATCAATAATAATATGTCATAGTATCCTATAAAATTATTGTAATTCATTAAAAGTCTCAAATTATATTTATTTGAGTATTTACGATATCAATTATTTTAATTTTTCACTATTATGGTAATTACTGCATCATAATTATGTCATAAATAAATTAGATTATTTAAAGTCTAAAAATTATAAATAAATTATCATTATGTAGGAAATCGTTTTAGATTTCTAATGAATATTTATAGTCAATAATCCAACATATATAACCCTATGTAAAAATTGTGTTTCTAAAAGATATATGCTTATGTCATTTTTGTACTTATTTTAACTTAATTAAAATTAAGTGTCCCTATCACCTACAAGTGGCTCCATGGGGTCCCAAAATCGACCCAAAGATGCCTATGGTCGAACATGTATCAACCAATGAGGCTAGGACACGTTTTAGGGTAATTTTTTATTATTATAATATTATTTTTTAACCCTTATTTACCGGATTTACCCTTAACCATGGTAAATAAAATATTTACCGAAGTAATTATTCAAAATGTATAAAAATAAAAGTTACCTATTTACACAATTTAAACATCCTGATTCCAAAAATGGAATCCATTTTTCCAAATTCAAAATACCGAAGTGGCAGAGATTAATTTAAAATTAATTCCCGTTGTTAAAACAAAAAGCGTGTTTTTAAGAGATAATAACTATCAAGAGATTGACACTTGTTTATGTCCGGTTTAATTGTAAAATTGTGTCCAATGACCAACATTATATTAAATGGTAAAAATATATTCTAAATATACTTTAAAACCACTCAAATTCATATTTTTTCAATATAAATTTTTTCGATTAAAAAAGCTGTTTTTAATTAAAATTTTGTAATTTTCACTATTCATCAAAATATTAAAGTTATCCAAAAAGTTCGAAAATTTCACCTTAGGCTAAATTCGATATTCCGAATCTAAAAATGAAGTCCATTTTGAAATATAAAATATATATAATTTCAAAAAGTAGGTATTACTATTCATAATAGCTAGTTTAATTGGTTATGGTGTGTTAGAACTCGGTGTTGCGTACAACACACGCTATCACATTATTCAAAGAGAAGCATACCGTAGAAGCTTGGGGTGTTACATTCTCCCCTCCTTCAAATAATTTCATCCTCGAAATTTATAGAATACATATCACATGAAAAGAATCGGGTGGTTCTTCATCATAAGTTCCTCGGGTTCCCACGTTGCCCCTTCCATCTTATGGTTTCTCCACAAAACTTTTACCAGACACGTCGTCTAGTTTCTCAGTACTTGTTCTCTCGTATCAAGAATCCTGACGGGCTCTTCGCAATAAGACAGATTGGGTTCTAGTTCAAACTCCTCATAGGTGAGTACATGCGTTGGGTCAGGCATGTATTTTCTCAACAGAGATACGTGGAACACATCGTGAACTTTTGAGAGACTTGGCGGCATTGTCAATCGGTAAGCTACAACCCCAATTCGTTCTAGAATTTCGAAAGGTCCAATATACCTGGGACTCAATTTATCTTTCTTACCAAAATGTATGACTCCCTTCCATGGACATACCTTCAGGAAAACATGATCACCGACTTGAAATTCCAAATCCTTCCTTCGGTTATCGGCATAGCTCTTCTGCCTACTTTCAGCTGCTTTGATGTGATTTTGGTTTACCTTCACCTTTTCTATCGTTTCTGACACCAGTTCTAGACCTACAAGTTTTCTTTCACCAACGTCATCCCAACAGGTTGGTGTGCGACATCTCTTTCCGTATAACGCTTCATATGGTGCCATCTGAATACTCAAATGGAATCCATTATTATAGGAAAATTCTACCAAAGGTAAATATTGATCCCACATGCCCTGAAAGTCAATTGAGCAGGATATCAACATGTATTCTAAGGATTGAATAGTCCGTTCTGATTGTCCGTCTGTCTGAGGGTGGTAGGTAGTGCTCAAATGAAGTTCAGTATCCAGGGATTTCTGAAGACTCTTCCAGAATCATGAAGTAAAACGGGGATCACGATCAGAAACAATCGATAGGGGTACTCCATGAAGTCTCAAAACTTCATTAATATATAGTCTTGCAAGACGTTCCAGGGGTAGATCTTCTCTTATAGCAAGAAAATGTGCTGACTTGGTAAGACGATCAACAATAACCCATATTTCATCATTCCTTCTAGGAGTCTTTGGTATCCCCATGACAAATTCCATCGTAATATTGTCCCATTTCCACTCCGGTATGGGAAGAGGTTGCATGACTCCTCCAGGGTGTTGCCTTCCAGCTTTCATTTGTTGACAAACCATACATCTTGACACAAAATCAGCAATCTCCCTCTTCATATTGTCCTACCAAAAATGTTCCTTCAAATCTCTATACATTTTGGTTCTCCTAGGGTGTATATAGAAATTGGAACTATGAGCATCATCCAGCAATTCCCTTTTTAGATTGGGTATATCGGGAACACAAAGTCTCTTCCCGAATTTCAAAATTTCATCTTCATACACAAAGTCTCTCAGTCTCCCATCATTCATAGCTTTATTCTTCTTTTGAAATTCTTCATCATCGGTCTGAGAACTCTTAATCTTTTATAGTAAAGATGGTTTGGAAAAAATTTGAAAAAGCATTTATGTTTCACCTTCCCTGGTTATTCCCATGTCCATCTTCACTAGATCCATGAAAATTGGATCCCTTTCAATTCTGATATTGTTCAAAACTCCATGGTCTTTTCTGTTCAAAGCATCTGCTTCCTTGTTTGCTTTCCCCGGGTGGTAGTGTATCGTGCAATCATAATCCTTGAGTAACTCAATCCATCTCCTTTGCCTCATGTTGAGTTCTTTATGTGAGAAAATATACTTAAAACTCTTGTGATTAGTATAAATCTCACATTTTTCACCATAGAGGTAGTGCCTCCATATCTTCAAAGCAAAGATCACAGCTGCTAACTCGAGATCATGAGTAGGATAGTTTTGTTCATGAATTTTCAACTTTCATGATGCATAGGCAATAACCCTGTCATTCTACATAAGGACACAACCAAGTCCTTTCTTCGATGCATCACTATAAATAATGAACCCATCATTCCCCGATGGTAGAGTCAATATAAAAGCATTGACTAATCTTCTCTTCAGTTCTTCGAAACATTCTTCACACTCTTTTGTCCAAACAAATTTAACCCCATTAAATGTGAGATTCGTTAATGGGTTAGCCAATCGGGCAAAATTATGGGCGAAACGTCGATAATAACCTTCCAAACCAATAAAACTACGTACCTCATTTATACTCACAGGTGCTGGCCATTCTTGGATTGCCTTGGTCATAGAAGGATCAACAGATATTCCATCTTTAGAGACAATATGGCCATGAAAAGAAATCTCCTAAAGCCAGAATTCACACTTGCTAAACTTCCCATATAATTCATGCCTTCTCAGAGTCTTCAAGATAATGCACAAGTGATTTTCATGATCTTCATAGATTTTGGAGTATACCAAGATATCGTCAAAAAATACCACCACAAATTCATCGAGATACTCCTTGAAAACTCTATTCATCAGATCCATGAATACAGAGGGTGCATTAGTAAATCCAAAAGGCATTACAGTAAACTCGTAATGCCCGTACCTGGTTCGAAATGATGTATTCAGAATGTCTTCCTTCTTCACGCACAACTGATGGTATCCAGATCGAAGGTCAATATTTGAAAAGTATTGAGCTCCATGCAGTTGGTCAAATAAATCATCAATGCGAGGTAGGGGATACTTGTTCTTTATCGTTATAGCATTAATCTCCCTGTAGTCGATACATAACCTCATAGATCCATCTTTCTTTTGAACAAAAAGAACAGGGTCTCCCCATGGAGAAACACTAGGGTGAATAAATCCCTTATTACTCAATTCCTCTAGTTGTTTCTTTAGTTCAACTAATTCTACAATGGCCATTCTATAAGTGGTCTTTGATATAGGCATTGATCCAGGAATTAAATCAATGGAATACTCAACTTCTCATTCTGGAGGATGTCCAGGTAAATCTTCCGTAAATACATCTACACATTCTTTCACAACATGTACATCTTCTATTTGAACATTCATTTCCTCACCCACAGTTATTTAATTCTCTTCCTCCCCAATAATTGAATTTAGTTGAGCTACTGGGGGTGGATCTAAATAAGAATTAGGTGGTGACAATTCTGCTCTAAAGATAAGGTGTTCCTTATCATCATCATCAAGAATCGTAACCTCTTTCTTCTTACAAAAAATCTTTGCATCATAGTCTAAAATCCAGTCCATACCGAGGATTATATCAAACTCAATCATAGGTATGATGATGAGATCAGCAGATAAAGAACATTTATGTGCTCTAATGGGGACTGATTCACAAAACTTTGTTGCAATGATACTTCCCTTAGGAGTTTTAACTGACAACTCCCTTGTTAAATCAAATTGGAAATATCTAATTTTCTTAGAAAACTGGGATGATATGAAACAATGCGATGATCCAGAATCAAATAATACATTTTCTAATCTTGAGGAAACCATTAAATTACCTACCACCACGTCTTTCGGAGCTTTTATCTCAGCAGTAGTGATAGCATAAGCTTGGCCTTGATCACTTTGCCTTTTTTTAGGTAAGTTCTCCTGACACTTAGGAAATTCATTTTCATAATGCCCCATCTCCCTGCAATTGTATCACTGAACATTGGTAGCTTCCTTCTTCCCCTTGCAATCACGAGCTTGGTGGCCTTTTTCACCACACTTGTAACAGACTCATGTTCCCTTCAAGCAAGTATCGGGGTGTTTCTTACCACATTTAGCACAGGATGGATATTCAACCTTTCCCTTCTTCCCCTTATTTCCATTCCCAGATTGATCAGCAGGTCTCTTCTTCTCTTTCTTTGCTTTAAAGTCATAAGACTTAGAGAATTCCTTTTCAGTCTTGATAGCACATGAGACAATGTCTTCGTATGATGAAAAGGATTGTGAGACTAATGCTCGATGGAGAAAATGGTTTTAACTCATCAAATAAAGGTTCAATATTACTTCTTGGGTTACGTATATAATCTCCAGCATACCTTGCTAACCTTGTAAAGTTAGCCTCATACTTTGTGACATTCTCATCCTCCTTTTGTCTCGGACTCAGAAATTGCCTTTCTATATCTGCTCGATGGTCGCGAGGAATGTATTTTTCTAAAAACAGATCTTTGAACTCCCTCCATTCCATATTTGATACTTCATCATCTTCCTTCGTATTTTGAATCATTGACCACCATTGATCAGCATCTCCAGTGAGTCGGTAAACTGCCATGATAACTTTTTCCCTTTCACTACTCCCCAAAGCCGGAAATATTTTCGCTAGGGAAAATATCCATTGATCAGCTACTAAGGGATTTGTACTCCCATTGAACGTTGGTGGTTTTTGCCTCATGAATCGATCTAACATTGATCCTCCACGTTGCGGATCAGGGTGCTCCATATGGGTAAGGTTATTATTCATAACCTAAGTGAGTTGTCCTAGTATGGTGATTAGCTGATTGGAACTAGTTGCATCACCAGATCCATTATAATTATCTTGATCAGGAGGGAAATCCCTACATGGAGTGTGTGCATTGATACGGTTTCCATTTCTTCCATTAGGCACCATTTCTAAACAATGGAATAAACTAGATCAGTTTGTGAATCAAAATATATAATCCCATACTTATAAAACACTTAACATAAATTGAACTATTTATGGATATAATCCATAATCATAAGAATGTTTTCTTTGAATAAGTATATACTCATAAACCCTTCATAATGATTTGTAAGGAAAATGAGAGTTATCCTAAGCATATCCCCCGGGAGTGTCGTAACCAAGAGTGCAGCAAGGCCCGTTGTTGTGCACCAGTTCTCATTCGAGTCTAGCTCAAAGTGGTGTTTTTGGGTTTTACTCCTAGGTATATATGTTCCAGTGCCGCCTCTACCTGCTCGTATCCAGACATGAATGTATTGCTCGGAAAACTCACAAAATATCTACAATACCAAAATTCTAGGAAGTACTTCTATACTAATCCTCAAAGATCATCTTAGGTCTATGTGGTCTAATCAGAGTTTATCTAAATCTAGATTCCAAGGTTTGTACTAAACCTCCTCTGATACCAACTGTAAACGCCCCAACCCCAGTTACCCAGAGTCGGTGCACTATTACATAACATTGGCATGATCACAAGAAAGATCAAATCTCGAAAGACCGATTGTTTTAGTAGCCTTGGAAGTACTAGATATATTCATAAATTTTTACATTACATCATAAAGTGAAAAGCTACTACAACAACATAATTTCTCCATAGTCCATACTATTATCCCCTCATAATATCCCTGCAGGTCATTCATAACTTACTTCTTCACATCCTAGGAAAAATAAAACATAGAAAAGGGGTGAGCTCAAATGCCCACTAAGGATAACAATATAGCGGAAACTTTAAAAAATAAGCATAAACATTTAAGATAATGTATAACTAAAAAAAAGCCTTTTAAACTTGAACTTCAACATAGTATGGCAAAAGTAAAATGAAATAATGTCATTTACTTATTCACATGGATATTCTACTAATCGAATAATCACATGCAATATCAATAACCACTTTCATAATGATGGAATGCATAATGCCATATTATCATAACCACAAAGCCAAGGCTTCATGCCAAGACTACAAATAAGATTTTTCCAAGGCCTTGTACCAAGACATGAGTTTGTCTCATGAGACCTACTGATGCATCGAGGAGCTATAGCGGGCTCTACCCGTCACATATTAAGTCCAATGAATTCCCATATGAAAAGGTTTAAACATAACATAAACATTCATATTAAAAATAGCATACGAAATGTAAATACTTCATCCATAAACCATGAATGGTATAAAAATAACACATCCACAGTCAAACATATCACAAAACCTTCAATACAATATAGAAGTTTTGTATCATAATGAATCAACTTCAAATAAGTGTAGAATCCATCAAAGGGTGTTGACATAGATGAAATCAGAACTCTTTTTAGAGAAATATCTATTTCTGTTTTGAAATCATTTAAGATTCATATATTTATAAAATAAAACATTTTCTTTGAAAATATTCTTATAAGATTGTAAGGGAAGCTTTAACTATTTTATAATGGCGAAAAATAACTCCACCCATCGTATAAGTTAAAAAAACATTCTTACCTTAATTCTGTCAAAAAGGTTAAAAAGAACCTTGTTTGGAAAACGACGGAAAGATTCCTTTATAAAAGTAAAACAGTGGTATAAATGAAATTAACCCATATTCCGTTAAATAGTAAAAAAAATTTGAAATACATTTTTAAGAAACATAGATGTGGATGATAAAGAGATCCCAGTAGATTATTACGTATAAACAACCTCGGATAATGAAGAGATTGTGAAATAACCATTACCTTGTACTTTTCTTTGGTTGGGGTAGGTTAACCTCCGGTATAATGGTGAAATAATTGTTATTAAATTATACAAGAATCCTATACATTAATATGATATCATATATGATCTTTTAACATTGATTTGTTAATAATATCTTAGTATTATCATTCTTTCGGGTGTTAACTTACTCGTTTTATTTTATATGTTTTGTTACATAAGCCATGTTTCTCATGGATAGGTTGTATATTAATCATATCCAGAATGATATCAAGTCTTAAAATACTATTATTAATCATCAAATGAAAATTATACTTGAATGGATACGATGGAGAATGAATCTCATCGTGTTCATGGAGACGATAGTCCGTACGTATGCACGAGTGACAATATCATTATTTTGATATTAAAATAATATATAAATGGATGGTATATCATATATACAGAATCATTAACATGTTATATTTATTATTTACATGAGTTACACCTCATTATTATACTCATCCAAATAATAATATATTGAATAACAATTACACCACGACGTGGAGACGGTAAGCCGTACGTACGCACGTATGGTGACATGTTATTCAAAGGGTGGATAGAATACTGAATATGGTTGTACCATATTTATAATAACATCACAGTATATATATGATACTGGAGTTATTATTTTATAATGGTAATAACAAAGGAAGAAGAAGCGGAAGAAGAAAGGAACTTGGAAAAGGGAGGTGAAATCATTACCTCTTCTTCGGGTTCTTCCTTTTGATTTGATCAAAAGGGCTCCTTATGCAGGCTTTATGATCAAAATAATGCATCTAGTTTGTAGTGAGGGAAGTTGGGATAGTATTTGGGCAGAGTTTGGCTGAACCAAAAGGGTTTGAAGGTGTGAAGAAATGAGGAGTAGTTCCCTTTTATAAGAGGGGTGAGGGGCACCTTTGGAAAAGCTAGAAATATTAATTTATAATAAATTCATATTCGGTTTTTAATGGCTCCAAAGTTTATTATTTAAATGTTGAGGTGGGGATAGGTCGAAAACCATTCAACCAATAGAATTTAGATAGGTTTGGGTACTTATATTAACCTTATCTTTATGTATTAACTCTAAGTTAATTAGTTTCACTTTTACAATGTCTCTTTGTATTTTTTATATTATATGGTTAATAAACATACTATATACATCCAAGAGACACCCAAGTGGTCCATTAATGATAAAAATATCATTATATAAGTCTCTTGGCCAAACCTTAGATTTTTAGGAATTTAATATCAATTAATAATATAATATTTGTTTTAAAAACTCTTTTCTGTCAATTTTGACACTATTCAATAGTTGATTTTTGTGAAACTCGTAACAGAATTATTACTTTGAAAAACGTTAATTAAATCAATCCTAATATTTCATATTATCCTAGAAAATTATTGTAATTCAAATTATATTTATTTTTGTTTTTATGATATCAATTATTTTAATTTGTCACTATTATGGTAATTACTGCATCAAAATTGTGTCATAAATAAATTAAATTATATAATGTCTAAAAATTATAAATAAGATATCATTATGTAGTAAATCTTTTTATCTTTCTAATTAATATTTATAGTCGAAAGTACAACATATACAACCCTATGTAAAAATTGTTTTTCTAAAAGATATATGCTTATGTCATTTTTGTACTTATTTTAACTTAATTAAAATTAAGTGTCCCTATCACCTACAAGTGGCTCCATGGGCTCCCAAAATCGACCGAAAGATGCCTATGGTCGAACATGTATCAACCAATTAGGCTAGGACACGTTTAAGGGTAATTTTTATTATTATATTATTATTTTTTAACCCTTATTTACCGGATTTACCCTTAACCATGGTAAATAAAATATTTACCGATGTAATTATTCAAAAATGTCTAAAAATAAAATTTACCTATTTACACAATTTAAACATCCTGATTCCAAATATGGAATCCATTTTTCCAAATTCAAAACACATAAGTGGCAGAAATTAATTTAAAATTAATTCCCTTTGTCAAAACAAAAAGCGTGTTTTTAAGAGATAATAACTATCAAGAGATTGACACTTGTTTATGTCCGGTTTAATTGTAAAATTATGTCCAATGACCAACATTATATTAAATGGTAAAAATATATTCTAAATATACTTTAAAACCACTAAAATTCATAATTTATCAATATAAATTATTTCGATTGAAAAAGTTGTTTTTAATTAAAATTTAGTAATTTTCACTATTCATCAAAATATTAAAGTTATCCGAAAAGTACCAAAATTTCACCTTAGGCTAAATTTGATATTCCTAATCTAAAAATTAAGTCCGTTTTGAAATATAAAATATATATAATTTCAAAAAGTAGGTATTACTATTCATAACGGCTAGTTTGATTGGTTATGGTGTGTTAGAACTCGGTGTTGCGTACAACACACGCTATCACATTATTCAAAGAGAAGCATACCGTATAAACTTGGTGTGTTACACCAAACAACCAACAACTATTAGTATTTTTGGTTATTATTGGAAAAGAGTATTCTAACATAGGGGTTGTGATGTAAACTTTATTGTATCCATGTGTAAAAAATGTTGGAGTTTCTCAGTTTTATTTCACCCAATCTAAAGAAATATTATATGAATTGTTATTAGAGGTGGCTCATTTTAGGAACACTATATTGCTTCCACCAATCTTTGTTGTCACATTTTTATGCAACCAATAAATTATTTTCTTGAATCGTGGATATAATGGGTGATGAGGGCGTTTACATACCATAGTGGTATACCTATTTAAGTGAATTTTATTGATTCACCACCTAGGGGATTATCCAGATTCTTCTATTATTTAATGAAAATTCATCAATTTAATCACCCAATTTGATCATCGTGTACTTTTTTAGAACCATAATACTCAAATATAGAATAATTTATTCTATAAATACTATTAAATTTTGGAGAATGATTTATGTTATAAAACTCCATATATTTACCCTAGTTCATATAAAAATATTTAATTTTGAATACATTTTAGTGTATGAGACATGAGATAGGTAGAGTGTAAGTTGTTCTCTGTTAGGACTATGAGATAGTATTGTGAGTATAGAAAGGTTATTTATAACATTGTCTCCATTATTTTTTAATTTTTCATTTACACCTGTTTATTAAACTAGGCTCTAGTGTTTTGAAAATAAAATGTGGAATCTAAGAATTTTTTTACCAGTTAAATTTATTTCACATATTTATAAAATAGGAGATACATATTGGATTTTTTGGGATAGCAAACTAATACAATAATTTTTCATTTTTACAAATTATAATGTGAAAGTACAAGATTCCTTGAATTTTAATTGAATTATATGTATTTTATTTTTATGGTTATTTTATTTCAAAAAAATGTATGCGATGAAATTTTATTATTTCTTTACTAGATTCCAAGGGTGGAAAATATAATGTGTATTTGAATATTTTTTGGCATGTATGATTATATTAAATGTACTTTATTATGTACCCCTATAAAATAAATTTTTTTAAATTGTTTTTGAAATGAATTTGTAATATTTTTACAATAAATATTTTTCTAATTTCATGTTTCAGTATATTAACAAGTCAAAAAAATTAATCATTGATTATATGAAAATTATATTAGTGGTGTCATACTTGATGAAAACTAATTATTGATAATACATTTGATAATTGTTTTTGAAGAGGATTTGTTAATGAAAAATAGAAACTATTCTATTTTATAAAAATATCATAATAAATTATTTAAAAATTCTCGGGATAATATATTAGTGTAATATTTAAATTTTAAATCCATATATGATAAATTTTGTAATTAAAATCATCTATTTAAACATTTTATATTTATTAATGGGTTGATACCATTGGTTTTAAAAATAAATCAAATTTACTTATAGAAAGAATCCTATTTTTAGAGTTTAATATAATTTCTTTCTATTAAAAAGTAATACAATAATTTCTAAGATGGACGCTAACAACTTGATAAGGGTTAGAATAATGATTAGTTGGAGTAATAAATAACCCTTGGAAAAATTAGCTTCAGAAAGATGATTTCGATATATTTTCTATGTTGAAAGTACTAAAGTTTCTTGTGAATGATAGTGGGGTACATAGAAAATAGATATGTGTGATATATCTCTTTATTTAAATGGAATATGAGTCCTAGAAAAAAAATAAGAATCATAATAACTGTCATTTCATGGATGTTCTATTTATTATTTTTATTTATTATGTGGAATTAATTTGAGACCAGGTGTTGATTTGACATTTAATTTTTAGGCCTATCATTCCCAGAATGAATGTATGAAATATTATAAAATTTTAAATAGCACATGCATAGTGTTTTTTTGAGAAAGTTATGTAACTTCTAAATGGGTTCAGAGATCAAAAATTGGATTGCACCATTGTGTTCAGAAAAACGAATTTATGTTAGGTGCGGTAAAACATCGGTTGGCATGGGTTGGCTATGAAATGTAGTTTTGGGTGTGTTTAATGCATAAAATAACTAGAAGATTTATTTTATTTTATTGGTTTCTCTGACACAACAACATTGTGATTCTTATTCTTTTAATTGAACCTTTAGATAGTAATCCATTGTTAGAATTAGAAACCTAGAATTTCATTGAGGCCTTAGAGAGATCCCCAAGAGAATTTCCCTCAATAGAGATGGAAGAGACTTGGATCGAAGATCGTTCTTGACAGATATCACAAACTATAGTTGATCATCGATAGAGAATGATCCAATTCCCATGTTTGATGCGTTATTTAGTATTTCCCTCCACATTATTGAATTCAATGAAGAACATGGACCAACCAATGAACTAGTTGATCCATGATTCGGTCATAACCTTACAGTATGGTATTTTTTTTGGGATTTATATGGTTTGATTATAGATATTATTGTTTTGGTTGTTGATCATTTTTATGGGAATGGATAATGGATGTAACGAATAACAACTGAGGTTAATTCCTTGGATTTGTTTGTTGTTCTTATCTCTCCCACATTTTCTACGCATGTTTTTTATTCTTCTTATCATTTATGAATAATGATAACAGTGTCTTTGTTTCATTGAAAAATGATCCAAAATTGATGATCCGACCTCAAGACGACCTAATAGAGGTGCAGCGGTGACGGAAACGGATGAATCAGAGAATCGTAGAAGAAACGATTCTTCGAGTAGTTTACGTTAGAATGAATTTCAACGTTTTTCTATGCTAGTTGAAGGACATAAACACATCTATTCGGTGTTAGGGTGATTAAATTATCCAAGAACCAATTTTTCAAGGTAAACGGACCAACAAATCATAACTCGAGAGATGGATCGAGGCACACTGAGGAAAAACTCAACTTTCTAGAAAAACCTGATGAACACAGTGTGTAACATGGGGTTACATGGAATTTGGCCCCCACTGAGTGGTATCTAGGGTTTCTGGGAATATTTAAATATCAAATGGTGTGTGGCCCTAGTCACACACCATGTAGGTACTCCCCAGAGACTCAGTTTTTATCTCAGGAGACACACAGACAAGGGGTGGATTACACGGGTTTCCTAAACGATTTGAACTCCACCGCAAGACATTGCATGGATCATGTACATAGACTACCCCATGTACTAGTACATTGGAAGAGATACATGGATTAACATTTTGTACTAGCACATGGTTTGAATACATGTGTGGACCCTAGATGGAAGGACACTACATGTGAATCCTTCTACACGTCGTGTAACCATCTTCTACAAGATACAATTTTGAATGACAAAGGCCATTATACACCGGAAGTACCTCAGGTCAAGAAACATGGTTTGTGACCCTAATACACAATGTGTATCTATTTCTATATTTTTTTTCTTTTCCTTCATATCAAGGACAAGTTTTGTTAGGTTTCATTACCTTTTCGCTTCCTTTGAAAGTAGGTATGAATCATTGCCTTCTCATAGTATTTCCATCCCTTTCGTGGGGCTTCCTAGATAGAGTTGTTAGAATCCCTGAGAGTACTAGAGTTGGATCCAATATTCATTCTTCATTCCCAAGGTAGAGTACTCTTTATTTCTGTGACCTACATCTCCAGGAGTCAATCCTCTTCATAGAATGTTAATCAAGATGGGGATTTTGGTATCACCCCATGGACCTAGATATGATCCTCATCAATGGTATCATATTCTATTCAAATGTATCAGTGTATCTCTGTCTCATGATGGTTCCTGATGAATAGTAATACTCAGATGGACATCATCAGTGTTATAATACTTAGGTGTGTGTTCTTCGGGATGAGTGATTCAATGAATCTTCGAGCGGAATCCCTATTTTTGGTATGCGTTATTTATGACTTACCACTAGACTGTGTGTCTTTGATTGAGTATATATGGATATTCTTGTTATATGTTCTGTAGAAATATATACTATATGGAAGACTATACATTCCTTTGTGTATTTCATTGTGGTTTTGGGGTTTCTAACTATGTTTTGTTATACTAACCCCTACATGGTATTTTCCCCCATGTGTCATGTCTTGAGCAGACGAGAAACCTTTTGACGGAGTCCTAGGTGGACCAAGACCCAACAGTGCCTTGTGACATCCGACAGGCTGAGGTGTGTTGCAATAGCTACAGACAAGAGTCTTGGTACATTCTTTTTATAGGTTGTACATAGGTTACATACTTCTTTTTTGTGGGCTTGAATTCTGGCCCAGTTTACCTTACTTTATTTATATTCAATCATAAAATGTTGTTTTGAATATAGGGGTATGCATGCATTTTTTTCAAGTTGTTTTTCCATTTCAACATTTTTTGGGCTTGGAGATTTGTGTGTGTATAGGTATATAGGCATTGTCTCTATTTTTTGTGATATTCCAACTCAATGCTTGTCACAATCCCCTAGCCTACTGAAGTCATGCTTGGGGAGTCTCTACATCGGCCCCATTGGGATTGGTCATCACAAGGAGGAATCAGATCCAGGTAGTTTGATCTACTTTTTGAGGAAGAGTCTATGATATTGGTTTGGGGAAATAATGTCAATTGATTCATGTTTGGATTTCAGGCCTCAGACTCTAGTGTCGGTGCGGGCGATAGTTGTATCCATACACGAAGAATACAATAACCTAGTATTCAAATCAATACATGAAAACACTTTTTGTAGGGAAAATAATGGTGTGTGCATCCTATGGGAATGTTTTGTGGTTTCGAGGACCTTTTAGAGTCAACTCTTCATATATACTCATTAACCATAGTACATCATGTTTTCTTATAGGAAACCTATAAGACACATAATAGATATGTTTCTATAGCATGTTCACATGGATTACCCCTCAGTGACGGGGCTTCGATATAGGGACTAGTTTCACATATGTTACCTCCATGTGGTACACCAGATATATAGCCACCTATAGAGAAACATGTGATACCCATAGTACTTGTAGATGAGTAGTAGAAACTGGGTGCACATAATGAGTTTCAGAGACAGATACACCTCAATTTCTATGGTGAGATCAGCCCTCTGGTAGTTGAGGACTTGCTTAAGGTAGTGACCCGAGTTTTGAGTCCAGTTAGGACACCAGAAAATCAGATGGTGGTCCTGGTGGTGAGAATTATACAAGGATGAGTAGGATAATGGTTGAGTTTTCCTATCCAAACTCACAATGAGGTGACTCTTTCATGAATATAGTTTGAGTGTCTCTTTATATTGTAGTTCTTAGTAGTTATACTAAGAGTTGTATGTAGACAAGAACTTATTCAGCTCCAGCAAGGTAGCATGATTGTGGATAATTATTCATTGAGGTTCACCGACTATTCTAGGTACTCGATGGATTTGGTCAGGGATCAGTACTTTAGGGACTGGAAAATCAAGCAAGGTCAACGTTGATACATTTAGTCCATCATTTTCCCTTTGTGTACTCCTACATTTTTAGGGTGCCTGAGAAAGAATTGTTGGTTAAATAAATCTTGGTTGAGTGGGTAAATATTGTGAATGTTAGTATTGGGTAGTCAGGAGAAGAGACCTCAATATCAGGGAGTCAACATTTTTTCAATAGATCGGTACGTGGGATAAATTTCAGGAGGAGGTCGCATGATAGAAGATCTATAGTTTAGGGCTTACGATAAGGGTCCAGTCAATACTGAGAGAGGCAGTGCTATTCATGTGATGGTAGGGGAAATCTCACTTGAGATTTTCCAAACTATTATGTTGCTGATAGGGAGACAATGGATGGACCACAGAGGCAGAGATAATGACAGGATCATGTTGATTCATAGGGAGGTGGATAAGGTAGAGGAGTTAAGAGAGAAGTAGGAGGTGACCTATGTTTTGACTTGTTACCATTTCCACCCTCAGGTGGTCTATGCCTATATCTGAGTGTTGGAGGACCTGGGGGGGGATAGCTTCAGCCAGTCGATGCATATAACCCAAGGGATCCATGAATGATTCTACTCATGATCTTCATATTTTCTAAATATTCTACGTTATTGATAGACATAGGTTCTATTCATTCATTTATCTCAACATATCTTATTTGAGACCTAGAGATTCTTGATAAACTATTGACTCAAACCTTATGCTTGGAGACACCTAGTTGAGAAGTGTTAGTGATCACAAATCTATGTCAACAGTGCGACCATACCATGGGATGTGAGATTTTTTTTGAACCACTTGGTTGTATCTTTGATGCCATAATATTTCATTCATGGTATGTCTTGGTTATCCATAGACCATGCCCAGATTGACTATTTTAGGCAAAGGGTATGGTGTGTCCATAGTAATGTAATGGGGTTTCCCTTTGTCTGTGAAACGGAATCCTATGGAGAACAGGATGGACTCAATTATAAGAGGGTGCAACCGAATTCTCATGAGTAAGCTAGTATGACCCTCAGTGTAGATAATGTTCTGAGTTACCAATTTCTTTTCGTAGTAGCAATGTACAAGAATGTATTCCCTAAAGATGTTCTAGGTTTACCTCCTCGTCAGGAGATAGACTTCTGCATTGATTTAAACCCTGGGATGGCACTGATATCTACAACTTTATATCATATGGTTCCAACAGATTTTTTAAAACTGGGGATGTTGTTGGAGGACTTATAGAGAAATGTCTTCTGGACACCCAATGTTTCACCTTGGGTAACCAAATTTTTATTACCAAAAAGACAGACGTGAGATTTTGGTTGGGTGTGGTCTACTGGAACTTGAAACAGGTGACCATGAAGAATAATTATCCACTACAGAGTATTTATGAACTCTTATATCAGTTGAGAGGGGCACAATGGTTCTAGAAGGTTGACCTTCAATCAAGCTACCTCTAGCTACATGTACGGGATGAGGATATAACGAATATTTCCTTAAGATGTCGTTACGATCACTATGTGTAAATGGTGATTCACAATGGCATAACGAATGCCCAACAGTTCTCATGGGACTCGGGAACCATATATTCCATCCATAATTATATATCTTCCAGGTAGTCTTCATCGATGAAATCCTTGTGTACTCTGCATCTTAGGAGGAGCACGTGAGACACTTAAGAATAGTTCTGGACATACTCCAAGAGCACC
This sequence comes from Viscum album, assembly GCA_963277665.1. Classification (NCBI taxonomy): domain Eukaryota; kingdom Viridiplantae; phylum Streptophyta; class Magnoliopsida; order Santalales; family Viscaceae; genus Viscum; species Viscum album. Next base: position 855,930,305 of record OY728152.1, on the reverse strand, counting down.
AATTTAATTGGAAAATCTCAAAGTTCCAGTTCAAGATATAGGTGGTCAAATTTCTAGAACACATCATCTTAGTAGATTGAGTGGTAGAGGACCTGGACAAGGTTGAGGCTATGTTAGCATGGGATCCTCCTAGAAGTGTGATAGAAGTGCACAGCTTCCTAGGGCTAGCAGAATATTATCAGATATTCATACATAATTTTCACAGGGTATCAGAACCGATGAAAGCTTTGAATCGAAAGGGTAAGCCTTCCATGTGGACAGAGAAATTCCACAAACCTTTTCGGTAGTTGAGCTCGTGTTTGACGTGTGTTCTGATCAAGATATTTCCAGAGGAGGGTGTCGAGTACATAGTGTTATGTGATGCATCAGGGACTGATATTGGATGTGTCCTAATATAGAGTCAAGAGGGGATTTCATATGGTTTTCACCAATTGATACCAAATTTGAAGACCTATGTGACTGATGTAGCGTTGTCGTGCACGCTCTCAAAAATATTTATACTAAGTGCAGCACAGTGGCTGACCTAGGTCGATCTCTTGAGGAGCCTTTTGCAGTCAGTCACTCACTACTTCTAATTCACTATGTATATATAAACTAAAATGACCAGAAATGATAGTTTATAATTAAAAATACAAAACTAAAAGTAAATATGCAGATGCAATGCAACAGAATGAATGCAAACAAAATGATGTTATGACAGAAAGGAGACATTCCCGAGAGCATCACCCAGAGTGAACCTTCATCGTCTCATTATTAGTTTCAAATTTACTTAATGAACATGCTCCATCGTATGCATGAACATCCCCTTCTGCCTATGGTTGTGAATGTATGATACACTCAACGATCGTCGAGAGACCATACATCCACCTCCTCGATCGAGGGAAAATGTGACAGAAGTGAAAGCTAAACCTCGGGTGGCAAGTGGAGACACAAAGGCGCCTTACCCACTAAGATCCCCCTCGGTATAACTCTAAGTAAATAAGAAACATTAAGAATGAATGTTCAAATACTTGGGTTCATCACTGGATTACTCCCCCGGGAACTTCCTCGGGTTAGCTACTCATGATCACGAGCATAAGAGTTCACAGTGAAAAGAAAACGGGGAGAGATAACAAAAGAGAGAAAGAAAAGTGAAGAAAGGAGAACACTTGAATAAAAATATGAAATGCTATTACATAATGAAAGTAAAATAAAATACAAAGCTAAACTACATATAATGGCCAACAAAGGCTATTCCTAAGTTGCCAACCCTTTGGAATGAAAAGGAGATACACTTTTATAGGGAAAGGGTGTGGAAATTTGGCTCCAAAACTCATCCCCGAATGTAGGCGCGTGTATGGCTTCTTTAATGACCGAATTTGGAACTTGGTCCTTCTTGAAAGTTGTTCCCCTACATCTCTTCTGTCGACCCACAAACTTTCAGCTTTATTGGTCCACGTATGAAGGAGATATGGTCACATTACTCCGGATATTTAATTCTGTCCAGGTGACTCTTCGTCTTCCACAACTCCAACTTCCCATGACATTAAGACCTTGAAAACAGCCGATTCAGACGTGGCCTCCTTAATGAAAGATGTTCATTAATTCCTTTTCCAGCTTCTTGTCGAATATCAGCTCCATTGGATCGGTCAGCTTCGAGATACAAGCTCATCATTAAAACATTCCAAATCTGTACACAGTTTTCGAGGCCTGGTTTGTGAGCTGGATTTGAGCTTCCAAATGATTGATTGAGCTTTTGGTCCAGAAGGATAAAATGAAGCTAATCGAACATAGAAACCTGGAAAAGAAGAATTTTGCAATTTGGATCAGTTTAGAAAAAGTTATGGCCGAAACATTATAATAAATGAAAACTGTTTAAATCCAAAATAAGCCATTTTCCAATTAAGCTCAAAAATACTCCTAAAACATAAAATGTGACAATTGACCCTTAAATAACACATTGGTGGGATTAAAAACATTGAAATTCAGAATAAAATAATTGAAAATATTTGTTCTATCAGTGACCCTCAATCTTGATTATGTAGTGGCAGTCTTCACATTGAAGATGTGGTTAAAATATCTACTCCAATCACAAGAGTGTAAAGTATATCATCTCTCAAAAGGATCTGAACTTGAGATAAAGGTGATGATAGAGTTTTTCCAATACTATGACTTTTATATTTTCAATACTCTTGGGAATGATAATGTGGTGGAATATTCTCTTAGTAATATATATAGTTCCTAATTTTTTAATGAGGTGTGGGAGCAGTTGTTCGTATTACAGTTATCCTTTGTGGATGGAGATGTAGCTGCTTACCTACAGTCAATGGTTTTGTCCCCTACAATTTATAGTGAGTCATGGAGATACATCTTGGGGATGTTTCAACCCACACTCATTTTCCTATAATATTATTTCCATTTTCTATCCTTTTTTATTTTAATAGTAACCATACATTATTGAAAATGTGAGGGGTTCTATAAAAACCAACATTCCCAACAATTATAAAAGGGTAATATCTTCACCACTACTAGACTAACATATCATTCGAATTTACTATTTAAAATATACCATATTAATTCTCAAATAACCTTATACCATGTTTAAAAGTTTCGGGTAACCATTAATTACCATTATTCTTCTATTTCCATTGATACTTCATGGGAATATTCAAGTTCCAAGTTTGAATGTTATCAAATATATAGATTTTATTCCATATTATCTTATCCCATAATTTTTATTTATAATCTTATATAATTATATTATCATTATTTTTATACAATATTGTTACTATATAAATGATATAATCATTTTTTAATCATATATCCTATCTATTAACTAAAAAACGGTTCATTGTGCTTTCTGTAGACTACAGCCTCTACGTTGAAAAATGTTTTTTTTTTAAAGACTTGACTTAAGAGGATTGATATAATGATTGAATTAAAGGATAAATATGAATTAAATATTATCATTAAGGTTTTGGTATGAAAAATAAGAGAATATAGGTAGTGTCCATATGTTTTAAATGAAATTTTTTATAATATATCTAATAATATTTTCAAAGACAATCACTAATAAGATGTAAGATTTCAAGGAGAAGAGAGGCATATAATTAATATTATATAATTATTAAATATATTATTTCATGAAAATGTATTTTTTATAAAAATTTTAATAAATCATAAGTGGAGTTTTATATTAGAATTATGAATCCATCTTGGAATTTGGAATGTGCGGTTTACCCTATCAATGACATAACTTTTTTTTGCATCTGGTGGTTAGTCAAAGTGTGCTCATGGATGAAATATTAAATAAATAAATTTTTAATTCTTTATAATTATTTTATTTTTCATGACCTATCACATAATCTATTTAATCCTCTATATAGAAGAATCCTTAGGTTATCCACATACCAAAAAGATTTTAGGGGAGCATCTGGTGAGCTTCAGCGGCCATGGATCGACAATCGTTTTCCATCAGGATCACCAAAAACAAAAAGTTAGTAGATATCATAATTGATAGTAATGTGTATTTTTTCTTCATTAGAGATCTATCCAAACATGAGGTAGAATATTTTTTATCATGGTTTATTTTCCCACTTATTATCCCATGCTGAAGGTTGATAATATCAACTAACATTTTGAATCATGAGTCAGTCATATAATTGGTGTGGGTTTATTTTCCCTTTATTTGGGGAATTATTTTTTAATATACTCTTCATTCATCATTCCTAATGGAAATAAATTGGTTCCAAAATTAACATTGGTGAATGTTAGATCCTCGTTTTTGTGTATTGGGAATTTCTCTCCTTATTTTACATGCGGACATCGTCGATATTTCATTTGACAGGGGATTTGACAGATACCAAATGAACGATCACAGCACAATCAATCTTTATCCCACAAAATCATTACATCACATTTGAGATGGAGATAAAATTAATGGTTTTGGTGTATAAATATTGGGCATCGATTAGGTTCATATAAGAACATCCCTTGTTTAATGATTTCAGTGATAGGAAGACACTGTGAAATGATGATGATTCTGAATCCAGTTTCATGGATGGATTACAACCATTAGGGTGTAAAGAACCAGTTATATAGAGATAAAATTGTTTTATTTAGTTTTATCATTGATTTTACTGTATACACAATGTGGGTTGAAGTGCGTATGACTTTTTGGGATTTCTAAGTAATTATCGATTGCACGGTGTGTTCTCCAAAAAACACATTCCTCAAAATCACCCTTGAATGGTTATTTTTTATGTATAGAAAAAATTATTACATGTAGTGTGGTCCCTATCACATGTTATGTATCTAGGTGATGGTGGATAATCATGTATCTCAGAGGCTACATGGTCTCAAATAAAGAAAAGAACAAGGGAATGACCAGAGTACATTGGGATGTCCATGTCATCAAACATGACTAGGTTTCATGTAAATGGACACGTATAAGGGCACATAATAATGTATAGAAGAATGAAAATATGAGCACCTGGACAAAAACATTAAGGTTTGGGATTAGAGGTACACATATTGTACCCACTATACACATTGTCTACATCCTATAGGGTAGTTTGGAGACCTTCATTTCTTTAGTATTGATTAGGTTTAGTCAATTATGATCTGTTGGTCCATCCCAAAGAGGGTTAAATATAGGATTAAATTGTCATAATATTAATTTGATAGACATTATGGGATCTATTTCATATAGAGTTTTTGGTATCCCTCTATGCATTCTAAAGTGGGATCCTCTATCCTATCATATTTTCATGTTGTGGTTCATGGTATCAGTGTGACCACCATGCAGAGGGCATCGATACCCTAAATAGAATCTTGATATTGAATGGTTGGTGGAATCCCACTATGGTGTTCAGTGTGATCCCATATCTTAGTAGCATGATCATCAGATATTGAGAAACTACTTTTTAGTGAGGCTAGAAGAGAACAACCTCTTGGATGAGTGTTATCGGTGAAAATATTATTTAGGGGGTGAGTTCTCCCAGACATGGTTTACCTTGAATCCTCGAGAAGAATCATGTTCCCAGTAGCATGACTAATACATCTTGAGACTGGGAGTCTATTATTATTATTTTCAGGAGTTTTTTATCATTATGTCTCATATCTTGATTGAAATTCCTATTTATTGATGATCATTCCATTCTTGATTATTTATGTTTACATATTTTAGGGTTTCCTTATGGGTATTATTATACTAAGCCATACGTGTGGTCCACCCACACATGTCATCACATATGCCAAAAACATTCATTTCGACAGAGTCTTGGGAGAAATGAAAGTTGAAAAATCCTTTTTTGGGATAGAAAAATCAGGGGTCATACTAGGTGTTTCATTTAGATGTAGTCCCCTCCTTCTAATCAAGGTGGAACCATTTTTTCTTTTGGGTGAGTTTGGATTCGCCCCTTATTTTTTAAAACGTTTTTCATACTATCATGTGGGATACATGTTATATAAGCATTATGGTATCATTTATGTTGTACTTCTATCATTATATAGGTGTTGTAGATGTGTTTTTTGATACATGTACCCTCTGACGAGTCATCCCATGTGTCTTATATGCTTAAGGATCATTATTTACTAGTCACTAACATATTGGAGGTAGGATTGGGATTTTCACACATTGATTACCACCATCCAAGAGGTCCCAAGTGGGTACGTTCAATATAGAGTGGTCTCATAGAATGTCAACCTTATGAATATATTTTGGAGTTTTCTTCATACTGTGAGGTTTTTTGTGACTCATAGTTATATTTTTATTGTGTTTTGAGTTTAGATTTCAAGTAATTGACTATAATTCTAGTGCATTGGCTGACATATCCATTCATCAGGACTCTGAAAACCATCCAATTTAGTTGGTTTTATTACACACTATTTGTATAAAAACAATGGTACTTGAATCACATAGGAATGGGTTGTTGTTTCCATGTCCTTCTTGTGTCCTCTCTTAATATAAATTTATTTGATTTGGTGTGTCTTTTTTATTTTAGGAATCATCCAAAAAGAAAACTATATATTTTTTCATTGTTAGATCATAATGATTATCTTCTATGTGATGAGGCTTCATTATAGGTTCATGTACTAGAGGCGGTATCTCTGGTAGTTTTTTTGTCGTGAAACCACTTGTAGTGTAGCTGGTATCAAAAATAGTACAGGCTGGAAATTTTTTCATGAGGATCACACTCCATGAGTTTTATAGGTAGTGACCTTCAAGGTTTTGGGTTGATAGAGGCCCATAGGAATCTGAGGACAATTTAGAGGTAGTGACCTATGGTTTCCAACTTTTTAGGTTTACGCTATAGATGAGGGTGGTTCTTGGGACAAGTCTTATTTTAAGCTACATCGAGAGATGTGGTATTCTAGTTACTTAGTCACATGTTGAGAGATCTCTATACTAGTAAGATTTATAATCTCTCTTTGGGGATGAATTTTATCCAACCAAGTTATCTTCTAAGAACATCTAGGAGCGTGTACATTTTCATTAGGATAACATGACCTTGGTTGAGGATTCTGTGAGGTTCAATGAAATCTTCAGATACTCTCTGTATATTGTTCAACATCTATTTTTTTGGCCCAAAACATTAAGAACATAATAGATAATTATATCATGGTTGGGTTGATATATCTTTTCATTCCAACCAATTCTTATGTTATTGAATGTGATTTGGTAGTGGAGATATTCCTAGAAGAGAACCTGTTGATAGTGGGTGCTATTAGTTGGAATACAAGATAATAGATCATAACAGCTATAGTTGATAGTACTCATAGTGATAGGGTCCTTTCAGACACATTAGCGACAATTCCATGATAGAGTACCAATGTTTTAGTTCTCCTAGGATAGTTCTAATCATCCTAGAGAGTGGTGGTGTAACTTCTATAATGGATGGGGACATATATATTATGAATTTTCAACTCAATGTATACCTGAATGGTATATGGTCAATGGACTATACACCTAGAGAAAAATCTAGGAGTAGGGAGGTCTTTAGGTTGACTGACATGGAAGAGGAGTGGGTAGAGAATAATTATATATTGGGTAGTTTAGCTTTTTTCCACCACCACCTACATGTGGTCGATTGAGAGATTAGGTAGCTAGTGGTAAATGATGAGGGTAGCTATAGGAAGTGGAGGCTTATTAAGCCTAAGGATTCAGAAATTATTATTGGAACTATATATTTCCTCTATAATTTAAAATTTAATTTATAAACATGGATGTGAGCCACTATATTCTTTCCATATATATAATTTTTTAATTAGATAGTTCTATTGATCCCTTGGCTTGAATCTTATAATTAGAGACTCTCACTGGAGATAATTTACATTTTACACAGTACTACTGAAAGCGTGACCTAACTCATGTAGGTCATAGATTTTTTAGGGTCTCATTATAGCATTGATGATGCATTATAATGTTATCATAGGTATGAAATGTATATCAATGGTTCTTTCATATATTTATTATTACAGGTGGATAATGTTTTGTAGCTATGGTGAAAATTTTGGGTTTTCCATCATGGGTGAGATGGAAAAATTGGCATAGAAATATCAAAATATACACAGGATGATACAAAAAATTACACACTAGTAATATAGTAGAACTATTAGTGTAATGACACAAAATTTTATAAATAAAATTCCCCATTAAATTTATTTCAATGTCTCATCGTGAAATATGTTTATAAGAAACAAATAAATTAGATTTGTTATATCCAAATAGATTTAAATGATCGTTACGTATCATTACCATTGATACCAGACAAGTACAACAAAAAAACATCTGACCATTTATTAAGAAGACAGAAAAATGTAAAGATAATTGGTGGATGAGGTGAAGAAAGCAGAAATTCCCTCATCCACCAAAAATATGTTTAGAGATCATAGTAAGACTTATCATTTTCGTAATTAGAGTCTCAAGGAGTCTCCTAGTTAGATTGAGACTTATCCTGATTAATGATTTTACGAATATTTGAATCCACCTTCCGTGAAACATTAGAAGAAGATCTAGTATACATGTTCCTATGAATGTTTGAAAATCCTTGTGTGGTCTCAACTTTGAGGGGATAGAGGTGAAACCCTCACTATATGTAAAAAAAGGTCACTTAATATTAAATCCTTGTAAGAGGCATACCCAGCACTACTGAGACCCCAATAGGGGTACCAACTTTCTCCCATTAACCCTTAGAAACATCCCCCCTCCTTTATCAGATATTTGAAATGACTGGAAGAGCTTCTATATTTCTTCCATAGTTAACATGTTGTTGTGCATCATTCTGAATGAAGACGTCAATCTAGGAGGGATCAGGGGTCATCAATCCCATGGATGGTGTAGGGGTGTCCTCAACATCAGTAAAATCTTTAAGCAAATCAGATAGAGTATGAGGCTTTTCCAAGTGATATATAATTTCTAGGAATTTCCATTGACCAGTCTCAAGATGTGGATCTGAAAACATGAGCATGATAGAAATAGTTTAGGGGAGATTTTCAAGATGACTGATATCACGACCCAAACTATGATCATCGAGCCACCCCAGGAAAGTCACACCATCTTGCACCTTTATCTTAAGGAATTTACTACTATATTAAATGGATATGTTCAAGACCCAAAAATTTTGTATATATAATTTTTGTATTGAATAATAAATATATTTTCATCTTATTATTGTCACATTGTAAATTATTTTTTATTTTGATAAAATAAAGAAAAAAATTTATTTTTGGTTAATATTCAAATTTAATTAATGAATTTATGAAATAATTTATTTTTGAAATAATAAATATTTTAATATAATTAAATAATTTTTAACATATATATAAATGATTATATTATTTTTTGAAGTAAAATGTAATTTTATAATGGTTTGAAAACTGTTATTTTCAGAAAAAAAAATCCATCATTTTCATATAATGTTGGTTATTATTTTAAAATATAAAATTCAAATATTTATAAAATTATTAAGATAAAATGAATATTATTTTTTTAATAATAAATTTGAAATTATCCAATGGTTAATTTTTTATAAATTTCTGAGATAAACGAATTTCGGGTAAAAATTAAATATTGTATAAATATAATCTTTGTTTTAGGACATCATAATGACCCAAAAGTGATGTAATAATTACACTACATGGGATCCACTACCAAATCAATTTATTCACATTAAAATAATGTCATTTATGTTTATTTTATTTATTTTTCAATTCCATTAAGAATCTTCAAAAATCTATAATATATATGGTTTTAAAATCAATTCACTAAGAGTTTTACTCACCTCCACATAATCATGGGAATTATATTTATAATTTTTTCCTTTGGACCTATAAAATAATAAAAACACTACACTTTTTTATAAACTATGGGAAACCCATTGGATGTTTTTTGGTTTTCGATATTTTATTATGTAGAGTCCAAAACCAAAAAAATAATGAAATCTACATCGTTTCCTATATAATCCCATCCAAGACCCCTTTTCACTTCACTAACACTCTTTATAGAATTACCATAATTCAACCTCAACTCTCTAGAGTCCACCCAAGGCTCCCCCAACCTCTCAAGAATGTCGTGACAATCTTTTGAAGTCACACACACAAGTAAGGGGTCCCCACCTTCCTCTCCTCCTTTCAAATTCAAGAACCTTATTTGAAATTAGTTCTTTTAATTTAAATTGGTTATATTTACATTCATTTATAATACTCCTCTTAAAATACAATTGATTTTATTTTAATTATGTATAATTCATCATCCCTCATTTGGACCATTACCTAAGCCTCTACTATGCTGAAAATCCATATGGGGTTCTCACCTTCCTCTCCTCTCAAATTTATGAACCTTCTTTGAAATTAGTTATTTCAATATAAATTGGTTATATTTGAATTAACTTACAATAATTCCCTTAAATTAAAATTTATTTTATTTGAATAATGGATAATTTATCCTCCCTCATTTAGATCCTTACCTAAGCCATTACTTATCAAAAATTCCATATGGGATCCTCCCCATACTCTCCTTTCAAATTTGAGAACCATATTTTAAATTACTTCATTCGATTTAAATTGGTTATATTTTCATCCATTTATAATTATTAAAATAATATATAATTGATGTTAAATGATGGATTTATCATTTATCTTCCATCATTTGGACCCTTATCTGAGCTGTTACTATGGAGAAATTCCATAAGGGGTCCCCACCATCCTCTCCTCGTTTAAAATTCAAGAAACTTATTTTAAATTAGTTAATCTAAAATAACTATGATATTTTTCAATCATTTCTAATAATTACCTTACTATCTAAATTATGTTATTTGAATGAGGTATCATTTATCCTCCCTCACTTGGACCCTTTCCAGAATCATAACTATACTAGAATTTCATAAAGGATCCTCACCTTCTCTTCATTATTCAAGTTACATTATGAATGTATGCATTCTATTTATATTTCCCAAATATGGAACATGTATTTTGATGTCCCTATTACTGCCAATTTTATGTCGAAATTATTAAAGACACTTATCTATCTCATCATCCATTTTAATCAATTTTTTCGTATCGTTGTTCTGTGGTTGAAGTTTAACTATGATTTTATGTGCCAAAATAATTGTATAGTGAATTCCATACCCATTTTTCTATCAATGGTATTCACCATTACTCATATATAAAAATTTATTGGGTATTTTATTTTTTTTATTCCACATTCCATTATCCTGGAAGAAATTATGATGATAAATAAATTCATGTTGTACGGTCTATGTGGAACACTTAAGAATGGAAATGAAATGGATATTATGGGTGCGACAGATAACGCTCTGATGCATTAGGTAATGTTTAGTATCATGATAAGTTATGTTGGGATAAGGAATGAACTGATTCCTTTATGGTACTTTTTACACCATAATGTCTTGGTGGGATTACAATCAAACTATGTTTATGATTCAGTGCTAAATTTTTTTTTCCACATTTCGCATGTTTTGATTATCATATTATTTCATGCCGTGTTGTTCTTGTTCCTTTTATTTGTCATTTATATTCCTATTTTCCAATATAAATCACTTATTCATGTTTTTCCCATATAGTAATGTATATATCACCCCTTTATTATGTATTTCCCTAAGTTGTACAATTCATTTTAAAGTTTTAAAGAGTTTTCTGAGATAGCTAATGAAGTTTTAAATAATGTTTTTTGAACTCCTTGTTTTATGTTATTATGTAATGTAATGAATTCCCAGATACACTATACTTATCAATATTCTTTTTTGTATTATATGTACACTTATGTAATAAATCATGTATTAATGTGAAATAAGGGGAAGGGTTGTTATAGTTCGTATCAGTGGAAATGTATAGTTATTTTTTGGATTAGGACTAAAAAAATTAAGAAATCCTTCAGGATAAGACTAAATAAAAGAAAACCTCCCTAAATTTTGGTTAGTATAGGTTAATTTGTTTATCTAAAAAAATACATCCCTTATTGTATACTACAAGTAGATGCAGTTAGTTAACCAATGTACCTATGAGTTACAACTCCAACAAGGTGTTCTTAGCCTAAATCGGGTTAACCTGATACACAAAAATGTGCATTACTATGCAACTAGTTTGAAAATCTTGAGGGATATGATTTGGTAAATTTAGAATCTTTTAATTAACCATTATAATGTATTAAAAAATCCAATAAGAATATATGTTAGGAAATAGATTATGGGTAACTTATTTTGAAGCTAGAGATTCATAAGTTAACAAAAAAATGTAATTTTTAAATTCTCCCATTATTGTCATTAGACTTCCCTTTATGTGTTTAATAGTTAAAAAATAATCATCCCTAATTTTCCCTTTCTTTTGGAAATGTATTGAAATAAGAGGAATAGTGTCAACAGTTTGTGTGATGGAAAATGTGATGACTCTCCCAACGAGATTCACATCCCATTGGGAGTAGGAATCGGGAACTTTAGGATGATACTCTCTCAACTGACTCCAGTTTAGAATAGAAACCTAGATCAAGTGGAGCACCAAAACTACCCTAAGAGAGTATAAGCCACAATTGAGAGCTTCATGCAATAAAGGAATCCTACATTCAATGGATCATCTAATCCCATAATATTTGAACAATGGATCAACATGATTGAGAAGATCTTCTTCATCATTAATATTTTTGATCACGATAGGGTTTGGATGGCTATTTATCATATGGAGGGATATTTTTATCAATGTTGGTTTATGATCAAGAATGTGAAGCCTAAGGAAGATATAAAACTAATGGAGTGGATGGATTTCTAGAAAAAAAATGATAAATATTTTCCCAACTCTATGATATAAAATTAAAGAGGGAATCCTTTACCTAATGAAAAAAGATAATGAATCTATCAGGGTGTATGAGGAAAACTTCAAGAGACAGTCATGATAGACCTTTAATTTTTTTCATTTCCCTCAAATGTAAGGTTGACCGCTTATTTTATGGGACAAAATCTATTCTATGAAAATCCATGGTGATTTATGTCTTTGATAGCTACTATGAAATTGTTCGATTTTCCCCCAAAGTCGAAATCGATATCAGGGAATATCAAGTATATCATGTGGATAATAATTATAAAGTGTAATTTAATTCTATCAATCTGATAGAGAAATTTAATGGTTCGAAGAAATTTCATCCTCTGGCTTATGAAATGGGTTGGATGACAAATGACAGAAATTGCCTAAGGGGAACGAAGGAATGATTTAGGTGTGGGAAGGAAGGACTTTTAGCCAGTAATTGCTGATAGAATAAACCCACTAATGTGATGGTAGAAATGAATTCTCCATTCAACCCCCAGCAATTTGTTCATTACTTCAACTACAGAGAATCAGGTTACTTTGCAATCCAATTCTTGAAGACATGGGTTTTTTGGAGACATCCAACAACCTACAAGGTAGTAAGGGTGATCCTTTTCAGTCACAACCACTGGGGTCAATCTTGATAATGAATTGGTGACAGGTTCACTAGTTATTCATTCTATAATAGAAAACAAAATTTCTTATTCTAGTTCTATATATTCCATCATATCATGGATGTTTAGTAGATTGATTCAAACATCACCACAAAGAATGGATGTAGATCTTCCATTGAGAATTAAAAATGGGGAAATTAATGTATCCATAGTATATAACTCCTATTTTATCAATGTTTATGTGTTTAACATCCCAGTTAACATTATCATATTTCCTTTTGTGGAATTTGATACAATTCTAGGAAAGGTTTTTCCTTCATAATATATATCCAAAATTAAGTTTCATGAGAATCCAATCACTCTATATACTGTGAAGTGACCCCAATTCTATACAAGTTCAAGGAGGATGATGAATATTCGTTAGCATTATCCTATCAAGCATGAAACTTTTTTCTTTGTGAGAATGAACATATTGATAAAATGATTGTTTCTAAGGAAATAACTATGCTCTAAGACATTCATATTATGAGGGATTATGTTAACATGTTACTGATGAATTTATTCATCTTTCTCTAAGATGAGTGGTTGAATTTTCAATCATGATAAAACCTCGAGTATTTTCATTATCCAATATCCCATATAGAATGGCTATTGTGGATCTTTAAGAGCTTAAGAAACAGCTTCAGGAGAGTCTGGGTAGATGTTCCATAAGCACAATTGTTGTACCATGGTGTTAACTAGTCCTCATCATCAAGAAGAGGTATGACCCAATTCACATTTTCATCGATTAGAATGAGTTTGATAAAATAAAGATAACGAACAATTATCTAATGGTAAGGATTGATGAATTATTTAATTTGATATGTGGATCACAATACTTATCTAAGATGTACCTTTAGTTTGGATATTAACATGTAAGGTTGTATAAGGAATATATCCCCCCAAGAACTCTTTTTGTACAGGGTACGGGCACTATGAGTTCATAGTGATTCCATTTGGATTCACTAATACTCTTGAAATCTTTAAATGCATGATGAATAGAGTCTTTATTGATTACGTAAACAAATATTTGGTAGTATTTATTGGTGATTTTCTAATATAATCCAAAAAAGGAGGAGTGTGATGACATTCAAGCACTGTGTTAAATACCATACAAATGGGGAAGCTTTACTCCATGTATAGAAAATTCTAGTTTTGGTTGAAAGAATTAATTTTTTTGGGTAAATATCATCAAAAAAATCGGACACTCAAAATCTGGACGAAATTGAATGATGTTCGAGGAAAATATATATGATGTATATATGTGGTTTCCATGGGTTCGATAGGTATTATTGCTGATTTGTGAGAAATTTATCATGATTTTCAAACCCTCTAACTATGATAACTCATAAGTGATTAAATCTTCTTGTAATGATGAATGTGAAGAGATATTCTTGGTGTTAAAAATGCGGCTCATCACTACACTAATGCACACACTACCCAAAAGTGGATAATTCTTCATTGTATTCCGCAATGCTTAAAATAAATTATTAGGTTGTGTGTTAATATATAATGAAATGGTAATAGCATATTCTTTAAAAAAGTTTAAACATCATGAGCATAATTATCCCATGCATTATCTGGAGTTGGAAGCTGTGATATTTGTGGTGAAAATCTGGTGGCATTATCTCCATGAGGATAAGAGTGAAATATATATAGATCACAAAATCTTCAAGCATATATTCACATAGAAATATTTTAATATTCTAAAATGAAGATTTTAGGATCTGATAAATGACGGTGACTTCTCAATCCACTACCATCCTTGTAATGTGAATAAAGTGGAAGATGATGTAAGTATAAAGGGTCCTAAAACTTTATCAATGATGAAAATTGTGAAGGGTACAGTCTTCGTAGACCCTTAATGGTTTGACATGGGAATCATAATGGAAGGAACATAATATATCCTTTCACAAATGATTTATCAACCATATCTTTTGAAAAGGAAATTGGATGCTCAAATAAATGATGTGGAAATTCAGACGAATGTGGAATCCATGAGAAATGAGAAGTCCTTTGAGTTTAAAATTGATGAATTAATTGTGATATTTGGGTCAAGATTTTATGTTTTATCAAATACTGAGTTAAAAAAGGAACTATTAGATGATGTACATAGTTTAACTTTCTTCGTTCACATAGGAAGCACACAGATGTATCACGATCTCCATGAGCACTATTGGTGAGACAATATGGAGATGGAGATTTCTAAATATATGTGAATGTTCTGGGTATTCCCTAAAGTGGTGGATGAAAGGTATAATTATAATGGTATTATACCAGCATTACCCATACCAACATAGAAATGGGATAACATCACCTTAGACATTGTCACCAGACCTCTGAAGAATTCTAGGGGAAATGAAGATATATGTGTTTTTGTGGATCATCTTACAAATACATCTCACTTCATTGCAATTAGAGAGGACTTTCCATTGAATCGGAATTCACATATATAAATCATAGAAGTTGTAATTCCACCTGGATTACCACTATTTATTTTATATGATCATGATCTGAGATTCACCTCTATGTTCTAGAAAAGTCTCTATAATGATATAAACATTGGGATGAGATTTAGTATTTCCCATCATTTAGAAATTGATGGTAAATCTAAGGAAACTATTCAGACACTGGAAAAAATGATGTGATCATGTTATATGGACACAAAAGGAGTATGGGACAAACATCTTCTTTTGGATAAGTTCTCAAACAACAATAGTTTCCACTAAAGCATCCAAATGGATCCTTATGAAGCACTTTATGTTAATAGGTTCAAAAAGCCTACATGTTAGGCTGATTATGGGTAATGAATATTTCTAGGTCCTAGAATTATTGAAGAAATTGTTGAAATTTTAAATAACATTCAACAATACATCAATTTTTCATAGAGTCGACAGAAGAACTATGCAGAAAATCATCGAAGAAACTGAGGGATTGTTGTTAGAGATATGGTATTCCTCTAAATATCTCCATGGAATAAATTAATGGGAATTCAGAAGTATTTAATGCTTATTCCAAGATACATTATCCCATTTGAGATCCTTAATCACATCATAGTGGTGTCTTTGTGACTATCACTCCAACCGATCCTATCTCAAGTACAAGACGTATTCCATGTATCCCTCTTGAGAAAATAAATACCAGGCCCATCACATGTACTCAATCCAAAGGTGGCACCATTGGAGAATAACCATTCTTATTAGGATCATTTGGTGAATATATTACTTTGTAGAGAAAAAATTTCTAAGAAATAAGACAATGAACATTGTCAAAGTGATGTGGATAACCCAACTGTTTGAATAATCAACCTAGTAACTAGACGAGGTGAGGAAGTAGAGTTATGATAATATTTTTTAATGGGGTAAATAAAAACTTTTATGGTGACATTTCTTAATGAGGGGAATATTTTAATGACCCCAACTGTTATAAATAAAATTCTATATTTTGATTTATTTAAATGTCATATCATGATATATGGTTATAGAAAATACATGAACATATTATTTTATATCTAATTGGGTTTATAAAAAAAATATCAATAATATTAATAATATCATTGTTTAATGATGGTCACATTGTTTTTATAAATATAGTATTTTTTTAAAAAAATCAATTGACGTAGATAAAAGAAGTGATGGCCTCAACTAGTAAGATCGTACCCTAGGAAGCCCGTTTATCGGAGCTTCTGAGGGAGATAGCATTTTCTGGGCTTTTCCATTGAGCATGAAAAAAGTTAAATCCAAAACATTAAGCATTAGAGAAACCATATATAGGAGAAGTTCATGTTCATAAAGATCACATCCAAGATAATGTTCGATTAACCACCCCATGAAATTCCACCATCACACACCTAACTCTTTGGGAATTTTCTGGTGTATTAAGAAAATATGTATCAAGACCCCATAAATATGAATATGTAATTTTTATATAATAATAAATTTATTTGCACCCTTTTATTATTACTTGGTAAATAATTTTTGTCATGATATAATAAAGCACATATTGTATTTTGGGTTAATATTCGAACTCAATTAATGAATTTATGAATTAATGGATTTTTTAACTAAATAATAAATTAAAATTATTAAACAAAATTATCATATATATATATATTATCATATAATTTTTATGAAAAAATAATAACTTTTATAAGATTTCAAAAACTATTATTGTCAAAAAAACAGCATCATTTTTAATAAATATTTTTTATTATTTCAGAATTGAAAATTCACATATTGTGAATATTATTTAGATAAAATGAATATTATTTCTAGAAGCATAAATTTAATATTATCCGATGATGATTTTATCTTAATTTTATAAGATAGTCAAATTTTCATGAACCATTTAATTATTATATAAATATAATTTTTGTGTTATGAAAAAATAATGACCTAGAAGTGATTTAATAATTACTCTAAATGGGATATACAATAAAATAATGTTTTCTTTTTAAAATAGTTTGATTTTAAGTTTACATTATTTATTTTATAAATCCATTATGAATCCACTAAAACCAATAATAAATATTAAGGTTTTAAAATCATTTCTTTAAGAGTGTTTCTTACCTATAGATAAGCATGGTAATTATATTAATATGTTCTTCCTTTGTCCTTATAAAATAATAAAAACCCACACCCTTTCTAAAAACCTAGGAAAAAACCAATGGATGTTGTGTGTTTTTGGATATTTTCTTATGTTGGTTCTGAAACCTAAATAATAATGAAATCCCCTTATTTTCATATATAAACCACACAATATCGAATTTATCTTCAATAAAAATCCTTGAAGCATGACTATTCTATTCACTACATCCTCAAGATTACTCCCAAGATGCCGTCAATTTCTCAATAATTCCATTCTAATCATTTGAATTCACACATTCAAGTAAGGAATCCTCACCTTCCTCTCCTCCATTCAAATTCGAGTACCATATCTGAAATTTTTTCTTTTAATTTCAATTGGTTATATTTTCATTCATTTATAATCCTTCTCGTACTATACAATTTATTTTATATTAATGAGGGATGATTTATCCTCCCTTATTTCAACCATTAACTAATACCTTTCTAAGACTAAATTTCATAAGGAATCCTCACCTTCCTCGCCTCCATTAAAATTCAAACACCTGTTTTGAAATTATTTTTATTAATATCAATTGGTTATATTTCCATTCATTTATAGTCACTACCTTAAAATAAAATTGATTATATTTTAATTAAGAGTCATTTATCCTCCCCTATTTTAATCCTTAAGTAAGTCGTTACTATGTCGAAATTACGTAAGGGATCCTCACCATCCTCTCCTCCTTTAAAATTCAAGAAGCTTATTTGAAATTAGTTATTTTAATTAATATTGGTTATATTTTAATTAATATATAATAATTTACAAACTATACAATTTATTTTTTTTATTGAGGATCATTTATCCTCCACCATTTATGCCCTTACCTATGATGTTACTATGTTGAAATTCCATAAGGTATCGTCACCTTCCACTCATCCTTTCAAATTAGAGAACCTAATTTGAAATTAGTTTTTCATTTAAAAAGGATATATCTTCATTCACTTATAATAATTTTCTTACTATCCAATTGTTGTTATTTTAATGATGGAACATTTATCCTCCCTCATTTGGACCCTTACCTAAGCCATTACTATACTAAAATTCAGTAAGGGATCCTAAAATACTCTAATTTATTCATGATTCTTTATGAACTTGTGCATTGTATTTATTTTAATAATGCTTTAACATTACTTTTCATGTACCTATTATTTAAATTTTGATGTCAAAATTCTGAGAGCCGCCTTTTTTCTATCATCAACCATTTTTATGAATTTTTAAGTAACATCTCTATGTTGCCAAAATATCTCCATGATTTTCCATTCCAAAACAATAGTATACTGAATACCATACCCATTTTTAAATCATTTTACTTCACATTTATACACATATACTATTTTATTTTGGACTAACATTTATTTATTCCGTAGTAATTTATTTTGGAATAAATTATGACATTGAATGAATTCTTGTTGTATGATCTATGTGGAACACTTAAGCATGAGAATAAAATGAATATGTTGGGTGAATCCAGATAGTGCTCTAATGAATTTTTAAATATTTAATATCATTATATGTCATGTTGAAATAGATTTTGAACCTGATTACTTTATGGGTATTTTTCCACCATGATTTCTTGTGGGGTTTATCCCTGACATATGTTTTTGATTCGGTGTTTTAAGTTTCTCGCACATTTGTCATGTTATGATTATCATGCTATATCATGCCTTATTATTCATGTTCTTTTAATTACTCATTGAAACAACTATTTTTTAACACGTATCACATATCACATGTTTACTCCGATACAAGAATTTATATCTCACCCATTTATTATGTTTTTTCATTAGTTACCCCAAGTAGTTTTAAGTTCAATTGAGTATTTTTGAATGATAAAGAAGTTTTCAAAAAAGATTATGTGCAGTCTATTTTATGTTGTTATATTATGTACCAAATTCTGAAATAAACTAGACTTCTCCATCATCTAGGTTGTATTATGTTTTTTCTTGTGTAATAAATAATGTATTAATTTTAAATAAAGAGAAGAATTCTTATAATTAGAGTAGTGGATTTAATTATATTTCATATTCCTTCAGTGGTGGGGGTACAAGGATGCTTTTCAAGAAGATGTTATTGGTTTACCTCCCCATAAATAGATATAAATTTTTTGAATTTCACCCCAGGACTCTGATGATATCTAAATTATCATATCATATAGATCCAACAAGGATTTATGATATGAATTTGTAGTTGGTGGAAAACAAGAAAAATGGATTTATCCAAAATAGTGTGTAACCATGGACAACACTAGTTTTATTCCCCAAGAAGACTGATGTGTGATTAAAGTGATGTATTTATTATTGAAGTGATGACTAGGTAATAATAAAGAATAACTATTCACTGCCATTAATTGAAAACCTATTCGATCAGTTGAGAGTGGTGATATGGTTCTCAAATATTGAACTAAAATATCGTTATCAGTATATCTGATTATGAGATGATGTTATAACAAATATGTAATTTCAATGTCATAACAGTCATTTTGAGTACTTTGGGATGCATTTCATTTTGATGAATT
Source organism: Viscum album (assembly GCA_963277665.1). Lineage (NCBI taxonomy): Eukaryota > Viridiplantae > Streptophyta > Magnoliopsida > Santalales > Viscaceae > Viscum > Viscum album. The sequence goes on along the minus strand of OY728152.1, from coordinate 855,910,217 downwards.
GTGACATCCCACAATTCTTAAATAAAAACATTGTATTCTATAGATTATGTTACATGAAAAACCAAACTTAGAAGAAAATATAACACTCAAATAAATTATGGTATATTAAAATAAACACAATATCTTCAGTATTATGTAGAACACATAACACTTAGTTTCTCATGTGTTACACAAAACACCGTCATTAAATAAATCCTGATATGTTATTAAAATATTATTAATTAATTGGATAGTTATCACCTAGAAATTATAATGGAATGAATTAATATAATTAAATAATTTATTAAAATAAATAGTTTACATAATTTCATTTTATATTTATTTATTATAAATAAAATAAGAATCATTTAAAATAAAAAAAAATAGTTTTATGGAAACCAGTATTTTTCTAAAAGGCAGTTTAATCATGCATTTAACCAAAAAATTTAAAATTATTTTCAGCCACTAATAGAAAATTTATTTGAAATAATAAATATAATTTTTTGAATTCATTATTCCAAAATTATCGTAGGTTTAATTTTAAATATTTTTCAAATAGTTTCATTTTTTGATAAATAGTGAAAATTACAGTTTTTTATTGAAAACTGCCTTTTGGATAAGATAATTTTTAATTATTAACTGTATATTAAAAAAATTAATGTAAAATTATTTCATTATTTATAATATAATTTAATTTAGTTCATTATAAAAACATTCATAATGAATTTTTATTTAATCAAATTGTTAACATTTGAACATTTTCTCTTTAAAAACCTGCTTTATTGAAATGTCTATAGGATTAATTCTCAATAAAAATTTTCCAATTCAGTTAACTGAATTCATAAACTTGAAATAAATATTTTTTATATACTTAATCTATAATTTATAATAAGTTAAACTAGTTTTTTGACCAATATTAATAGATAAAAATGTAAAAATAAATTACCATGATTAAGGTAAAAATATATTCACTTGGGAGGATAAACAAAGAAGATAATGATCAAAAATGAATTAAAAACATGTACAAACCAAATTTTGTGGTCATATTTCCACCTTAAATATACTAGGTTCTATAATTTCCTATTTTAGAAGCATGGTGCATGATAAAAATGTAGATATTATTTAATCAATTCAAATAATTTCAAGATTGTCACTCACCCCATTTATAAAAGGCCACACCTTGTGCACTCTTATTTAAAACTTCACCCCTATTGGGATCTTATGAGGCCTATTAAAATCACTTAAAAAATTCCCTAAAATCATTATATAATAATTTTTTGGGCATAAATTGAACCTATGAATCCTTTAATGAAAACCTAAGGAGGATACCCATAGAAGAGGTAAGGTTCGTCAACAATCATTTTATTTAATTTCTTTATCCAACACCATCAACTATTATTAAACCATGATTACATAATAAACTCAGTATAATCCATATATTTTTAATAATTTCATGACCTATAACTATCTACTCTTCCATTAAATTGGTTATGAAATCATCGTATATTTGTAAGCAAGACTACCGCCTAGCGAAGCGATGTCATTCACTCTTCAATTACCACCATTCAAGGTAGGGAATTATGATGGATATAAAGAATATATATAATATATATAACATTTTTATATTTTTAAATTCATTATATCATATATATATACCCACTTTCCTTTCCACAGGTGATACGATAACGTATCTTGTGTTCATGGCAGACTACCGCCTCGTGAAGTGATGTGATTCGTCTTTCACTAATGCTACACATAGAATGTAAAAAGGTTTAATTCAATAAATATATGTGATATAAATTAAATAATAATGACATTAATTAAATTTAAATAATTCATTAATGATAATATATATAATTTAATTTCGTACATTTTATCTCTGTAAATGATGATAACATTGTTTTTGTACGTGTGTACTACCACATTAACAGAGTGATGTTAATATCTTTTAAAAAACACACCACATGGATGATGTATATAAATAAATAATAGGGTATTTGTAACATCCCATGTAAGTAATTAATAATAGATATTTTTATCTATGTATATTAATAAATTAGATAGTGTTTTAGAGGCTTAAAATGAAAATAAATCCAATCTTAAGCATGGAATACACTAATATTTTTAAAAGATTGTTTTACTACCTTTTGATGGCAAACCATTTTTAAATATATATTTTGACAATTTTATAAGCTATGTTTGTCAAAATAAACTTATTCTTTATTATTGGGACATCAAAATTTACTTTGTGTGAATTTTTGGTATTTTTCTGACAATGTTCATTTTTTTAATGAATAGTGAAAAATACTGCATTTTACATCATAATTGCTTCTTAATCTAATTTATTTATATGATTAGATTATCTTTTGAATTGGTATTAATGTGTAATCTGAATATATTTTAACCATTTAATCCAATGGTGGTCATTGGAATCAATTTCACTTTGAAATTAGACTTAAACTGGTGTCAATCTTTTGATACTTATTGTTTCATAAAAACACGCTATTTGTAATGACAGCGGGAATTAATTATTAAATTAATTAATGTGACTTATATGTTTTGAATTTTTTAAAATAGACTTCATTTTTGAATTCGGAATATCAAATATAGCTTAGGGTGAATTTTTGGTAATTTTCTGAAAAACTTCAATTTTTGATGAATAGTGAAACCACTAAGGGGTACTTATAAAAACTGATTTTCCGTTTAAATGAAATTTTTCCATCATTGTGTTTTGAATTTCAAAAATCCGACATACATGGTTTTTATTAAGAAGTAAAATGTGGTTCAATGAGATTAATATAATTTTTTGGTGAATAGTAACTTATTAAGTTTTTAATCGCGATTAGTGGTAATTAGTGTAGTTTAATGTAAAAATAATGCTTTAATAAAATGAGATGAGCTTGAAACATGTCCTACCCTCATTGGTTGTGTCATGGCCGACCAAGTAAATCCATGGGTCAACTTGGGGACCCCATCAAGCCACTTTGGTTGGGAAATGACATAAATAACTTTTTATTTAATGTAAAAGTAAAAATGACACAAACATAATATGTTTTACGAAAACAATTATTACATGGGGTTATAAAGATCATAGTTTTGATTATAAATAGTAATTGGAAAGATAAAAAGATTTCCTACATCATAGTATTTTTTTTATAATTTTTATACTTTAAATAAATTAAATTAATTATGACATCATGATGATGCAGCGATGACCTCATTATTTAACGATTTAAATAAAATGGAACGTTAATGCAAAATCTAAAACCTACACATGGCCAAAACCAATTGGATGAGTGGATTTCGAACCCTTATCACCTTATCCTCGAATTATATCAATTTTGGACATTTTGGATCCGAATACCATTTTAAAATAAAGTGACTTTTCTTTACTTTCCAAGAGTGCCCCTCCTCTCCTCTTATAAAAGGCCCCCACCTCTACCTCATTTCACACACTCCTCAAGCCTTTGGCTCGGCCATCCCCTGCCCATTTACTCTCTCCACATCCCTCTCCTCATCCTAGAGGATTCCCTTTGGGCAGATTCCTTTCAAAGGAATCCTTTAGGCTCAAATCAAAAGGAGTTACACTTTTAAAGGTAATTCATTCTCTCATGTTCATTTGTTTTATTTTGCTTCTCCAACCCCCAAACTCTTTTTATTTACTTCTTTTGTAACAACACCGGTATCTTAAATATACTAGAATGTTGTTATAAGATTTATTTGAGCTACACTCTCACACAACTACATCAAATGGTTAAAGAACATACGGTTTCCGTGGATGGAGAAATTCTGCCTCCCAAAACGATGATTGTTCAATACTCATTTAACACCTTCAAAGGTGGCCATTATGATGTCACTATATTTATATATGATATATAATATGTTTATTCTTTCCTTAATCTTCTGTATTTTTCATTTATGGCATACCGTTATTGTTTCCATTATGGGTAAACACGATATCTTCATTTTAGGAAGTGCGGACTACCGCCCCCTAAGAGTGATTTGATTCCTTAATACCATATGTGGGATGTGTAAAGGATAAATTTAATGATATTATATATGTTATTATACTGGAATTATAATATACTCTTATATCATTATGATTCCATTCCAGAAAATACGAAATAGAAATGGAAGTAGTGTTCATGCGTACGTACGGCTTACCGTCTCCATGAATGGTGCATTTCATTTTCCTACCTCTCAATGTGATGTAATATTATAAATACATGTATATTCTGAATATATATGATATATATGTTATCCAAATCATTAATATCATTCTGGATATAACAAACCTTTGACCAAATTAACAACACGTAAGTGTAAGATGTCTATTTTTGACTTAAGAACCAAATACCGACAAAATGAACATTATTAACTTAAATGATTACATGATGTTCATAAAATGGTATAAAAGGAATAATGAACTTGAAAAAGGTTCTTAAGAAAGTAAAGATTAACTCAGGTTTATTATTCAGGAGATTAAAGAACGGTCGGTTCAAGTCGGATACGAGGTATGGGACTTCGTCTAAATCTCCTTTCATTGAGGCATATTTTATTTTATACACAACCTTGTTTTATACGGTGTATAAACCCCTTTGACTTTTAAATTTATTCAAAAGGAATATTTTTTATACGAAGCGTTTACTAAATGACAAAAGGGAATGTTTTTGTCGTACGTATGCGACGACAACGACTTCTCCTCCGCCGTGACCATTATTTGAGTTTCGGCTTCCTCTACAAGCCATACCATTTTTTAAAAGAAAAATAAATACCATGTTTTACTTTTCTTTTATTTTGGTAATGAAATTTTTTTTCATAATATTTTTATATCAATGTGTTGTATTGATATCTTGTTATTGAAAGGTGGGAATGTTATGTTTCCTTTATGCATGTTTTATGTGATATGATTATGTTGAGGTTCTTGGGAATTATTATGAAAACAGGTGGTTCCGTGATAAACTAAGGGCGGGTGAGCCCGGTATAGCTCTCAAATGCATTGGGTAACGCGAAGGAGTGAAACGTTAAGGTTTCTCTGAAAAGATTTAGGGAATATACTGTGATGGGTATTCCAAACGTAACCAAGAGGCTCCTACGTAAGAATGTTATGAATGCCTCATGTTACATTTATGTCTTATGATTTCTATGATTTATTCATGATTTGATGAGGTATGTTAAAGTGCTTATGTTTTATGGGTAAAGTATGATCTCATCCTTATGTATATATGTACCCATGTTTCCTTTCCATATTTTTATATCCCTTACTGAGCTTTTTATGCTCATCCCAAGTTTTTTTGAAATGTTTTTCATAGGTCAAGGGAAAGGTACATGATATGATGATAGTGTCAAGGAAGTGTCAAGAAAGAATCCATGTTTATTTTAAATATGTTTCCATTTATGGGAATGATGAATACTATCTTTATGTAACCACTTTGATTATATGTGGAATGTAATGCAAGTTTTATGATCTAATTCTCTAAAACTCTAAACCCGAAAAGATCCTCAATGTGTAATCTTGTAATAACTCATGATTAAGTAATGTTTAAGGCTGGGGCCTTATAGTTGGTATCAAAGGTCGGTTTAGATAACTTTAGGAGTTATAATTATTTTAAATGATTATCCGAAAATATTTTTTTTATTGTCAAATTGAAATGATATAGCATTTACAGATTACCATGTTGCATCAACAAAGATATGTCTGTGTTAAGAATTTTTTTTCATAATGGAAATAGAGCAGCTTTTCTATGAAGGCATTCAGAGTTGAATGACTTTCCGAATCAGCAACCAGAGATGGTCAGAATCAGAATTGATCAGTTTACTGCAGTGGTGACTCAGTTGAATCAGGAGATTAATGGTGGTTGTGTTTATTGATGATATTTTGGTGTTTTCTAAAAGTAAAGAAGAGCATGAAATACATTTAAGGGTTATCTTGAAAAACTTAAAAGAAAAGAAATTGTATGATAAATTCAGCAAGTGTGAGTTTTGGTTGCAATAAATTTCTTTCCTTGGTCACATTGTTTCTAAAGATGGTATAACTGTTGATCCTGCAAAAACAAAGGTTGTTGAAGAATGGCCAAGACCCACAAATGTAACTGAGATTCGTAGCTTCCTTGGTTTGGAAGGCTATTACCGAAGTTTTGTTAGAAATTTTTCACTTTTATCTAGTCTAATGACTAAGCTAACTTGGAAGGGTGTTAAGTTTATCTGGACAAAAGAATATGATGATTGTTTTCAGGAATTAAAAAGAAGATTGGTGAATGCTCCAGTTTTGGCACTACCTTATAGGAATGGTGAGTTTGTTATCTACAGTGATGCTTCATTGGAAGGACTTGGTTGCGTCCTAATGCAGAATGATCTGGTAATAGCTTATTCTTCACGACAGTTGAAAACTCATGAGGTAAATTACCCTACACTTGATTTGGAATTAGCTTCTGTTGTTTTTGCATTAAAAATTTGGAGGCATCATTTGTATGGAGTAAAGTGTGAAATATATACTGATCACAAAAGTTTAAAGTATATATTCAATCAGAAATAATTGAACATGAGACAAAGGAGATGGATAAAATTAATCAAGGATTATGATTGTACAATTCATTACCATCCAGGAAAAGCAAATAAAGTGGATGATGCTTTGAGTCGAAAAAGTAATGCTTCATTAGCAATGTTGCGTTTGGAACGTGATCCTTTGGTTAAGGATTTGATGATATTTGGCATGGAAGTTGCTGGTGCAAGAATTTCTTCTGTTTTGTTTCAGGTATCAGTGAGATCATCTCTATCAGATAGAATCAAGCAAGCACAGAAGCAAGATAGTGAGTTGCAGAAAAAGGTAGAGCTGGTTCAGAAAGGTAAGTTTCCTGAATTCAACATTGATAATGATTGTGTTTTGAGATTTGGGAAGAGATTGTGTGTGCCTTGTGATTCACAGTTGAAGAGAGAGTTGTTATGTGAAGCTCATAGTTCTCCGTTTTCAGTTCATCCTGGAAATACTAAGATGTAAAGAGATCTGCGGGAGTATTACTGGTAAGATGGAATGGAAAGGGATATTGCTGAATTTACTGTGAAGTGTTTGACATGTCAACAGGTTAAAGCAGAGCGGCAGTTACCGAAAGGGATGCTTCAGCCTTTACCAGTGCCAGAGTGGAAATGGGAGAATATATCCAGGGACTTTGTTGTGGGATTACCGAAGACATCTCGAGCTAATAATGCAATCTGGGATATTGTTGATCGCTTGACTAAATCTGCTCATTTCCTTGCCATACGAGATACTTTCTCCCTGAATAAACTTTCCCGTTTGTATCTTAAAGAGGTAGTCAGGTTACATGGAGTTCCTCTCTCCATTGTATCTGACCGTGATCCCAGGTTCACTTCTAACTTTTGGAAAGGCCTTCAGAAGTCATTGGGTACTGAATTAAATTTTAGAACAGCTTTTCATCCTCAATAAGATGGGCAGTCAGAACGAACAATTCAGACCTTGGAGGATATTCTATGTTCTTGCTCTATGGATTATCAGGGAAGTTGGGACCAACATCTTTCTTTGGTTGAATTTTCATATAATAACAGTTTTCATTCCAGTATACAGATGGCACCATTTCAGGCATTATATGGGAAGCGGTGTCAAACTCCAGCTTTCTGGGATGAAGTGGGTGAAAGGAAGTTGATGGGACCAGAATTGGTAGAAGAGATGGCAGAAAAAGTTCAGCTGATTCAGAAGCACATGAGAACAGATCAGAGTAGGCAGAAGAGTTATGCAGACAACAGGAGGAAGGATCTATCTTTTAAGGTAGGTGATCATGTTTTTCTCAAAGTATCACCATAGAAAAGTGTGATGTGTCTTGGTAAGAAAGGAAAGCTGAGTCCAAGGTTAATTGAACCATATGAAATTCTAGAAATAGTTGGATCAATTGCTTACCGAGTGGCTTTACCTCCGAGTTTATCTTAGGTACACAATGTTTTTCACGTTTCGATGTTGATAAAGTATATGCCAGATCCATCTCATGTTTTGAGTCCAGAGGTAGTTCAGCTGGAAGAGAACCTATCTTATGAGGAACAACCGGTCCAGATTCTTGACCACAGGGAGAAAGTGTTACAGAATAAGGTAATTAAGTAGGTAAAGGTTTTGTGGAAAAACCACATGATGGAAGAGGCAACATGGGAATCTGAAAATGCAATGAGGGATAAGTACCCCCATTTATTCGATAAGTAAATAAATTGCGGGGACGCAATTTTCAAAAGGGGGGAAGGATGTAACATCCCAAGTAAGTAATGAATAATAGATATTTTTATCTATGTATATTAATGAATTAGATAGTGTTTTAGAGGCTTAAAATGAAAATAAATCCAATCTTAAGCATGGAATACACGAATATTTTTAAAAGATTGTTTTACTGCCTTTTGATGGAAAACCATTTTTAAATATATCGTTTGACAATTTTATAAGATAGTTTTTTCAAAATAAACTTATTCTTTATGATTGGGACATCAAAATTTACATTGTGTGAATTTTTGGTATTTTTCTGACAATGTTCATTTTTTAATGAATAGTGAAAAATACTGCATTTTACATCAAAACTGCTTCTTAATCTAATTTATTTATATGATTATATTATCTTTTGAATTGGTCTTAATGTGAAATCTGAATATATTTTTACCATTTAATCCAATGGTGGTCATTGGAATCAATTTCACTTTGAAATTAGACTTAAACTGGTGTCAATCTTTTGATACTTATTGTTTCATAAAAACACACTATTTGTAATAACAGCGGTAATTAATTCTTAAATTAATTAATGTGACTTATATGTTTTGAATTCTATAAAATAGACTTCATTTTTGAATTCGGAATATCAAATATAGCTTAGGGTTAATTTTTGGTAATTTTCTGAAAAACATCAATTTTTGATGAATAGTGAAACCACTAAGTGGTACTTATAAAAACTGATTTTCCATTTAAATGAAATTTTGTCATCATTGTGTTTTGAATTTCAAAAATCCGACATACATGGTTTTCATTAAGAAGTAAAATGTGGTTCAATGAGATTAAAATAATTTTTTGGTGAATAGTAACTTATTAAGTTTTTAATCACGATTAGTGGTAATTAGTGTAGTTTAAGGTAAAAATAATGCTTTAATAAAATGAGATGAGCTTGACACATGTCCTACCCTCATTGGTTGTGTCATGGCCGACCAAGACAAGCCATGGGTCAACTTGGAGCCCCCATGGAGCCAATTTGGTTGAAAAATGACATAAATAACTTTTTATTTAATGTAAAAGTAAAAATGACACAAACATAATATGTTTTACGAAAACAATTATTACATGGGGTTATAAAGATCATATTTTTGATTATAAATAGTAATTGGAAATCTAAAAATATTTCATACATCATTGTATTTCTTTTATAATTTTTAGACTTTAAATAAATTAAATTATTTATGACATCATGATGATGCAGCGATGACCTCATTATTTAACGATTTAAATAAAATGGAATGTTAATGTAAAATCTAAAACCTAGACATGGCCAAAACCACTTGTATGAGTGGATTTCTAACCCTTATCACCTTATCCTCGAATTATATCAATGTGGGACCTTTTGGATCCGAATACCATTTTAAAATAAAGTGACTTTCCTTTACTTTCCAAGAGTGCCCCTCCTCTCCTCTTATATAAGGCCCCCCACCTCTACCTCATTTCACACACTCCTCAAGCCTTTGGCTCGGCCATCCCCTGCCCATTTACTCTCTCTACATCCCTCTCCTCATCCTAGAGGATTCCCTTTGGGGAGAATGCTTTCAAACGAAGCCTTTAGGCTCAAATCAAAAGGAGTTACACTTTTAAAGGTAATTCATTCTCTCATGTTCATTTGTTTTATTTTGCTTCTCCAACCCCCTAAACTCTTTTTATTTACTTCTTTTGTAACAACACCAGTATCTTAAATATACTATGATGTTGCTATAATATTTATTCGAGCAATACTCTCACACAACTACATCAAATGGTTAAAGAACATACGGTTTCTGTGGATGGCGAAATTCTGCCTCCCGAAACGATGATTGTTCAATACTCATTTAACACCTTCAAAGGTGGCCATTATGATGTCACTATTTTTATATATGATATATAATATGTTTATTCTTTCCTTAAGATTCTGTATTTTTCATTTATGGCATACCGTTATTGTTTCCATTATGGGTAAACACGATATCTTTATTTTAGGAAGTGCGGACTACCGCCCCCTGAAAGTGATTTGATTCGTTAATACTATATGTGGGATTTGTAAAGGATAAAGTTAATGATATTATATATGTTATTATACGGGAGTTATAATATACTCTTATATCATTATGATTCCATTCCATAAAATACGAAATCGAAATGGAAGTAGCGTTCATGCGTACGTACGGCTTACCGTCTCAATGAACGGTGCATTTCATTTTCTTACCTCTAAATGTGATGTAATATTATAAATACATGTATATGCTGAATATATATGATATATATGTTATCCAAATCATTAATATCATTCTGGATATAACGAACCTTTGACCAAATTAACAACATGTAAGTCTAAGAAGTCTATTTTTGACTTAAGAACCAAATACCGACAAAATGAACATTATTAACTTAAATGATTACATGACGTTCATAACATGGTATAAAAGGAATAATGGACTTGAAAAAGGTTCTTAAGAAAGTTGAGATTAACTCAAGTTTATTATTCAGGAGATTAAAGAACGGTCGGGTCAAGTCGGATATGAGGTATGGGACTTCGTCTCAATCTCCTTTCATTGAGGCATATTTTATTTTATACACAACCTTCTTTTATACGGTGTATAAACCCCTTTGACTTTTACATTTATTCAAAAGGAATATTTTTTATACGAATCGTTTACTAAATGACAAAAGGGAATGTTTTTGACGTACGTATGCGGCGACAACGACTTCTCCGCCGCCGTGACCATTATTTGAGTTTCGACTTCCTCTACAAGCCATACCTTTTTTAAAGAAAAATTAATACCATGTTTTACTTTTCTTTTATTTTGGTATTGAAAATTGTTTTCATAATGTTTTTATATCAATGTGTTGTATTGATATCCTGTGATTGAAAGGTGGGAATGTCATGTTTCCTTTATGCATGTTTAATGTGATGTGATTATGTTGAGGTTCTTGGGCATTATTATGAAAATGGGTGGTTCTGTGATAAACTATGGGCGGGTGAGCCCGATATAGCTCTCCAATGCATTGGGTAATGCGAAGGAGTGAAACGTTAAGGTTTCTCTGAAGAGATTTAGGGAATATACTGTGATGGGTATTCCAAACGTAACCAAGAGGGTTACTCCCTACGTAAGAATGTTATGAATGCCTCAAGTTACCTTTATGTCTTATGATTTCTATGATTTATTCAGATTTGATGAGGTATGTTAAAGTGCTTATGTTTTATGGGTAAAGTATGATCTCATCCTTAAGTATATATGTACCCATGTTTCCTTTCCATATTTTTATATCCCTTACTGAGCTTTTTATGCTCATCCCAAGTTTTTTTGAAATGTTTTTCACAGGTCAAGGGAAAGGTACATGATATGATGATAGTGTCAAGGAAGTTTCAAGAAAGAATCCATGTTTATTTTAAATATTTTTCCATTGATGGGAATGAAGATTACTATCTTTATGTAACCACTTTGTTTATATGTGTAATGTAATGCAATTTTTATGATCTAATTATCTAAAACTCTAAACCCGAAAAGATCCTAAATGTGTAATCTTGTAATAACTCAAGATTAAGTAAGGTTTAAGGCTGGGGCCTTATAGTATTTATGATATTATTATAATTATATAAATATAAAATATTACATGACTCTTTTCAAAAATTATCATTGAAAAATGGAAACGTTAATCATGTGTACGTATGACATACAATACGTTAATCATGTGTACGTATGACATACAATCTCCATGGTCGTATCACACATCAGTTTTCATAAATGTATTTCATTATTGGTTTTCAAAGAATAACTTATTCATAAGTATGATAATTATATACTTATTTTTATTCTTTATATGATATAAAAATAAAATATGTTCATGAACTATACCGTTCATCATGAAACACGCATAATAATTCAAGGCAATTAACACCTGAAACAATGAAAATAATGAAATATTAACAGTGAAAGGATGAATATATGTTATAAAATGATCATATATGATATTATAAATATTAATATGGTTCATGTGTAGTTTAATAATATTTTTAAACGCACTATACAAGAGGATATAAAACATTAAATTAAATGAATGTTTTTTGTAAGGGATTACTTAACTCAATTTCATCTCATTTGATTAAAATTATGCTATTTTGATTATGTTAGGATAATATTATGTGTAAAACTATTTTTACTAAATAATTATTTATTCCCAATTTTTATGTTGATTTACAGTTACTACAAATATTAATTCCTCAATAATTTATCTCATCAACTTTATGATCATTTTAAGGGTATATTTCAAAAAATATTTCTAATTTAGACTATTTATTACTGAATATAGATTGAAATAAATTATTTGAATATATAATATAAAAAAATTCATTTAATTATACTATAACACCATGAGATTTTGGTGAAATGTTTTTCGAATTAATTTTATCTTTTGATATTATTCAGTTCACACTACACTAAAAATAACATTTCACTAGGTCAAAAATTCCTTTCACACGGATCCTACTTTGCATATATTACACACAATCCCAACAAGGCATAAGTTACATGAATCAAAACGGATAGTGTATATTACCTTAAATATTGACCTTCCTCAATGGCTTATGTAACACGCAAGCCAGAGTGTTACCTAACTGTAATATATTATTAAAAATGTCATTGTAATGGAATATAACATATCAGTTAATTTGATATATATGAAATAGTTTTGAATAATTATTAAAATATTTTCTTTACACAAAAATAATATTAATTTTGAGGATACCAAATAATGAATATAAAAACCGATTGAATATGAATGAAATATTATTATAGTCACAAAGTTATTTTAACCTAGTAAATTAAATTAATTACAATTGGTAAGTTATATTAATTTAATAAATATTTTATACAATCAACCAAATATTTTTGATATTCATATAATATATTTGATAGATATAATATACGAACAACCCCAATTTTATTCAAAAATCCATATTTTTTTTCATAAATGTGGTTTTAATGCCTTTTATTGGAGAACCAATTTTATATAAAATTTTTGGAACTTTTATATATTTAATATTTCAAAATAAATATTATCTTTAGAATATAAAGATAATAATTTTTGGTATAAATAATTGTATTTTTATAAATGGTTTCATCTTTTAATGAATAGTTAAAAATACTGGATTTTATTTCATAACTTATTTTTCATTTAATTTTTTTTAAGGTTAAATTATATTTTTAAATAGTTTAATAGTTTATTAAGATAATATATTTACCAATTAATATAATTTAGGTTATTTCAACCAATTTCACATTGAAATTGTTCATAAAATCTTAGAAAATGTTTGATCATTTTTACTTTAAAACCCAGTAGTGTCATCCCGAAAGCGGGATAATTTTTAATTAATTTATTCCTCTTCTATAATAATAATTTGAAAAAACGGATTCCATATTTGGAATAATAATAATTTATAATGTATAATAAGTTAAAATTTGTTTTGAAAAAAAAAATTATTAGTGAAATTTATTAAAATTTGTTACGTCGGTTTAGATAAAAGTTAGGTTAACAAAGTAATAAACCATAAATTAATGGCCCAAGATGACCTAGAGAGTTGTCCAACACAACATGTATATCCATATTTATAACCTATCATAAATTTTCTCTACCTTTTTCTATTATTTTATCCACATCCCACATGAAAACGTGGGTGAAATTCTCTCTTAAAATATTTACAAAAGTGTCACTCTTCCTCCACGATAAAAGGTCACTACCTCTACCCATTTCTCACACCTCTCAAAACATTAATGTTAGAAAAATATATTCCAACATAGACTCCAAAAATTAATAACTTAGACAATGAATCCTCCCTTTGGTTATAAATATTCTCAATTAATCCTTTTTCGTAAACCAAAAGGAGTTACCTAATTCATATGTAATGTCTTCTCTCAAGCTCCATTTATTTATTTTCCTTCTTCACCCCACCACTGTATTTTTTCCATTATAGTGTGGAAAGACAAGTATCTTACATATAATATAATTGTTTTATGAAAATATTTATAACTACACTTACGCAAACCTCCATCTAATCGATATGGAACAAATTTTTTCTATGTATGGCGAACCACTGCCTCACAAAATGATGATTGTTCATTTATCCTTTAGAACCAATCCTGGTGGCCATTATGTTGGAAATTATATTTTAATATTTAATATATTGTATTTATTATCTACTTTATATTTTTTATTCCTTTTACAACACACATATATTTACATTCATTTTTTTAATGTTATAATCATGTTTTAGTAAGTGTGGACTATCGCCCCCTCAAAGTTATGTGATTCGTTCACACACCACATGGAAAGTATTAAATATGGTTTTAGTGAAGTTATATGATATATATGATATATTAATTCTTCTATAATAATGATATATATGTGTGAGTTTGTGTGTGTGTGTGTGTATGTGTTTCATTTTCTTTCTTTCTTTCAATCTAACAACAATAAACAGAAACAACGGTCTTGTGTACATACGGCTTATCATCTTAATGAATGATGTATGAAATTACATAATTTGTTATGAAATAGATTATTATAGTATTATTATACTATATGGAGATGATATTTATATCATGATCTACATTCTATAATCTCCATATAAGTATTAAGTCCAATGATATAAAAAATTAAGACACATGTGAAGAACAAACCAGATATTACCCAACGTGTAACCTCAATATAGGACCCTTAAAAAGTGGGTAATATAATTTCATAATCAAAAAATATATGTTAATATATATAATAATATTATTATGAAAAATATTTCTGATAAACTTATATTTATTATAAATTAATCATTTATGAGTACAAAGAGAGTCAAGACACAAGGTAAGGGGATTTCATCTTAATTTTAATTTCTGTGAGATTCAAGATACATATGACACTCATTAATTTTATGTGGTGTATGTACTGAACATGATTGTATTATATGTATCTTTTAAATAAATTTATGGGTATTCTCATTCTCATTTTATGATCCATCTATCGTGAGGTTTAACTTTCAAATGTTACCAATCGCTAAAACTCTTTTGTCTCCATTTGGCCTCATTGAGACCCATGTTTTGTTCTGTACCTAAACTCTTTTTTAAAATGTATATAATTCAATTTTACATGTTATATCATGAATATATGTCTTTTAATGATATCTTATTTCCTCTTATTACATGGATAGTATGATATAAAGTTACCAAATTATAAGTGTTTAGAAAAATCAATCTCATCCCTTTTCTGGGTAAATTATGTATATTCTTCCTTTGATTAAATATTATAAACCATCTATCAATAAATTCATGAATTGTTTTCTACTATGGTTTTTCAAGATATATACATGTATTTTTATAATTTTCTTCTCTTTGGAAGATAGGATAGTTAAGAAATGGATTTTTAATAAATCTTGACTTTACCCTCTTTTCTAGTTAGAAATCAATGTTTTAAAAAAAGGGTTTCCAATAATATTATACCTTTATTTTAAAATATTTAAAATACAATTATACCCTTTTGTATTTTCAAAATATATTTAAATGAATATTATTGTCTCTTTTTTATGAAGGATATTTTCTTTCTCATTATACTGTACAAATGGAAGGTTCTTTTCACCTCATTCGACATGTACGGATTTACCTATCTTCATCTCTTTAAAGATCCCATTGAATTTTTAAAATTTAACCTTTAAGAAAAAAAATTTAAATTATTTTTTCAAATTAAATAGTTTTCATAATTATTTCAAGCTTATTTTATAAGTTTTCAAGATAATGTGTTTTCAAAAAAAATTAATCTTCTTTTATAGGACTTCATGAACAATGGTTCTCAAAACATTGTCATTATCTTTTTATAAATTTTCCATGAAAAAGGTTTTTAAAATTTTTTAACATTATTTTATAAGTTTTCAAGGAAAAATGATTTTCAAAAAGATTTTATTCCTTATTGATAAATTTTCATATTATTTTATAATAAAATTATTTTCATATGGTTATATTTATTAATATTCTTTTTTCAAACTAGAAAGTTTATTTTCTCAAGAAAAGATTTTGAAATATATTTCAAAATTATTTTTCATATATAATTACATCTATTGGTATTACATAATCCTATCTAAAGCTTTCATTAATATACTATCTAGGAATGGATTTTAGTTAATGTCATAGTCTTTATCAAACCCATTTCCCCTTCATGGGATATATGAAATCTGTTACTCTTTCACTGGTTATTATTTGGATGAAATGATTATAAAACCTGTAATTTTTTCATAGGTTGTGATATGTTTACAGGTTTATAATAACCATTTCATTTCATGGGTTATGATATATTTATCTATAATCTTATGGATCATGAATTCATGATTTCATTATGTGACGTTTGGGACCTATATCTTCCTTCAATTAATTAGGTAAAGATTTATATGTCATTAGAAAAAATAAGATGGTATTAGGAGTGATCCTTGACTATTATGATGTCAATGGGAGTGAACAATGACTACTAAGATGGTATCATGAGTGAATTCATGCTATTATTATGTCCGTGGGAGTAAACTGTGACTACTAATATGGTATTGCAAGCGATTCTTTAGCTACTTTTGAAATCATTATATTCTTATGTGTTTACCAAAATTTCATGCCTTTTTACTATGTAATTATTTCATGTATTATGCTATATATTTCATATGATTTATTTCTTATGAACAATGAATTGTTATTCCCTGATTTCTGTTATGATCTTTGATATGTAGGGTATGATCTTATATTTTCTAGATCAGATTTTTATAAACTTATAATCATGTTTATGAATACATTTTTTCCTTCTTTACCCTTACTGAGCAGTTGATATCACCACTTTTATATTTCTATTCCCCTATGTTATGAAGATATGTACAATGTATGATATGTCTAAGAAGGTTTCATGTCAAGAAGAACCTATTGGGTGATGATGTAGCTCTCATATCTACGGGTGTTTATGCTTCCATGTTTCTAAAAGGAATTATACCAATCACTTTCTTTTTTCGTCTATTTGTATAATGATTAAATATTCTTAATATGTGTGTAATTTTAATGGTTTAAAAGTGAGGGCCACTATAGTTTGTATCAATGAAAAGGAATATTTAAACATTAGAAACTACGATGAGAAAACCTTATTGAGATCCCTAGGAATATTTATAAGTATATGTATACGGATGTCTTTAAGGATAAGTATAAGGATGTAACAAATATAAAAATGTCCTACAATTTTGGTAAAGGATAATGTCTATGGTTTCCAACAAACACATCCGAATCTGGATACTATAAATGAGTGTGGATCTATAAGAGATGTACCTAGAGGTAACAACTCCAAAAAGTTGTTCTGGTCTTGACTATGGGTAATCTAGCACACTAAAATGGGCCTTGCTTCACCCATGGTTTGACACTCCTGGGGGATATAATTTTCTAATTCACAAACACTTTACGGACTGTCAGGAAGGATTATGATATAAGTTAGTTATTAATAACCTAGGATAAACCCAATGTGTCATAGATTATAGAAGGTGTAATGATTTAGAAATCTTATAAGTAATTCTTTTCATGGATACGTGGTTTTCTTATATGATAAGTAATGCCCACACTATAATTCTTGTTTTTTCAATGGAGGGAACTAGAAGGAAAACGATTAATGTTGAATATGAAGGAATAATTTCTAATGAGCAGTCATGTTGGATGATCACTACATTGAATGATTTTTTTATGATTCAAAATAAGTTTTCAAAGAACATGATTAATAATTTTTAACTTAACAAATTCATAGACTCATCAAGGAAGATAAATAAGGAGTTCACTAAGAGTTCTTGTAATGGATACCTTATAGCCAAGAATATTCGATTTCCTTTTTTTCAAGAATGTGAAAATAATTTCCTAAGTAAATGTCTAATAGGAACAATATAGTGTTTTGACGGTGGAAAATAAGTACACAAATCATGTGACTACAAGGGAAAAATGAAGAGTTTGGTTCATGGAATGGATGTAAATTTTATCGTCCCTAAATATTCATCTAAGGTTATGTGTTTTATGTGTATAGAAAATGGTAATTATGAAACATAATGTCACAATAGGAATGTTCCTGAACTGAACAAGCAAGGTGGAGCGAGTAATTGTTACATTGTGGATAATGAAGAGACTATGAATGAAATGTTAAAGGGAATATGTATTATTATTAATGGATTATGGATGAATTAATCTAAGTATTTATGAATTTGGATTCAAAAGTTTTGAATGATGAAATATACAAGGTTTGGGGTACTTATGTTTTTTTTACTTAGTATTTACAAATTTATGTAGGACTGATGAATTTATTTAATAACAGGATGATATTTTGACTAAGGGAAGGTAATCCTTAATATTTTCATTATGATAAAGTAATGTTTCAGGGATAAAGATACGTGGGATATGAATAAGCAAATTTGATAGTATTGATTACCTTGTAACTAAGTAAGTACTTTTTTATAGTTGTTTTATTCTACAACTAATAAACTTTACAAAAAATTTGGATTTATGGAGTAAATCCATTATACATTGGATTGAGGAAGCATGGATGTTGTCTAAAATTATTTTTGGTAATTCAGTATGTTACCATGTTTAAAGAGAATATATGATGATGGTATTCACATGTTTTTAATGTTATGTCCAAGAGATACATTGTAATATATAGGGGAATAAATGTTAATCTAATTTCATGACTCTCTTTCTAAATTTTTGGATTTTTCAACATTGGAGAAGGGTTATAAGGGTAACCATTTAGGAAATTTTTATATTAACAATTGAATTAAGTATTTGTGCAATGGGTTTGGGTTGAAAAAATTGGTTAAAAGGACAATCAAGGATTAAAAATATTTCAAGAAAATCCATCTTCTATATTATTATAGTCTGGTTTTAAAAAAGGACATCATTTATGTAGGTTAAAAACCAATCATGTCCAGAAAGGATGCGGGTCTTTGACTCATGACCAAAGAACGATAAGGGCTCCATGCCTACCACTAGCCTACACGATGACCTAGTTAATGTATAATTATTTCTCATTAATAAATATTTATGATGAACCTGTAGTATTAATTTTTATTTTTATAGATTAATTCATGTTGATTTTATTTCAAGAGAATAATAGTTAGAATTTTTATTCTTTTATGGGATTTAAGATCTGTTAAAATCATATTTTAGTTCTTTATTCATCAATATTAATTTCTGGA
Source organism: Viscum album (assembly GCA_963277665.1). Lineage (NCBI taxonomy): Eukaryota > Viridiplantae > Streptophyta > Magnoliopsida > Santalales > Viscaceae > Viscum > Viscum album. The sequence continues at coordinate 855,890,772 of OY728152.1, read as the reverse complement.
CATTCATTCCATGAGGTAATGGATTTATTAGAAACTTTTCCCAGTGCAACCCATGAATGAAATTTTTTTATATAATTTAATATAGAATTACTCAATGTTCTAAAAATGATCAAAAAACATATTTTCCTAATAGCTCAATTTTCGTTGACCTGATGACCTTTTAAATCGTCACATATTTATGACTTTGATTCCTAGAACATTCCTTTGATCATTCTCTATTTTTTGATTGATGACATCAATCACTCCCTATAAATATTTAAATTTTTCCTCTGTGTGCAATATTCACCCCAACCTATGTTCTCCTAAGTCGAAACCCATTTATATGTTACATTGGGTAACCATTACAGTTCCAAATTTCCATTTTAAGGAAATTTTTATTTCTATTTTTACAATGTGCGTTTATATTAATGAAACTTTAAAGTATGAAAATATTGATAACACATAAAAATTTTGAGGTCAAAATTTATTTTAAGGGTGGTAGAATGTATCACCCCAATATTTTGGTGAAAAGTTTTTTCGAATTAATTTAATATTTTGATATTTTTCATTTTATGTAACACTAAAAATAGATTTTCACTAATTCAAACATTAATTTCATAGAGATCCAACTTGGTGTATGATACACGTAGTCTCAAAATCATATACGTTATAAAGAACAACAATGATAGAATACATTACACTCAACATTGAATTTCCTCTATATCTTACATAAGATGAAAGATTGTGTGTTACATAACTATAATATATTATTAAAAATATTATTATAATGGAATATAACCTAGATTTTAATTTTATAGATATAAAATAGTGTTAAATAAGTTATGAAAATATGTGTTTTACACAAATATAATATGAATTCATATGTTACCAATTATTGAATCTGAAAACCAAGTAAATTTAAAAGAAAGTATTATTATAAACCAAAATATATTTTATCTTAGTAAATAAAATGAATTAAAATTGGTAATTTATATTAATTTAATACATATTTTGTATAATGAATCAAATATTTTCGATATTCATCCAATATATTTGATAGAAATAAGATAATAACAACCCACATTTTGTGCATAAAAACCTATTTATTATATAGGTCGTTTTACCACCTTTTAATAGAGAACCCATTTAAAATCAAATTTATTGAAATTTTATAGATTTAAAATCACAAAATAAAAATTATATTTTGAATTGAATCATAAAAATTAAAATATGATAATTTTTTGTATTTATATAAATGGTTTCATTTTTAATGAAAGTTAAAAATACAGAATTTTATTTCAAAACATCTTTTTCATCTAATTTATTTATAATGTTAAATTATATTTATAAATTAATTAATAATTTATTTAGATAATATTTTAAAAAATAATGAAATTTAGGTCATTGGAAATAATTTTAAATTAAAATTGGATTTAAAAACATAGCAAACATTGGATCATTTTTACTTTAAAAACCTGAAGTGTCGTCCAAACTGTGGGATTATTCCAAAATTAATTTTGGCCGCTTCTATTATTAGAATTTGGAAATATGGATTAAATATTTGGAATCATTGTAATTTATTATGTCTAATAATTTGAACTTTGTTTTAGACCAAAAAATATTAGCAAAGGTAATTCAACTTAATTACATCGGTTAAGAGAAAAATTAAGTTAATAAATTACTGAAACATATATTTAAGACTGAAAATGACCTATAAAATTGTCCAAAACCCATTTAATATCCATATTTAGACACTATAATCAATTTTATCAACCTTTTTCAATTATTGGATCCACTTTCAGCATGAAAAACGTGGGTGGAATACTCTCTTCAAATATTTATAAGAGTGTCACTCCTCCCCCACAATAAATTAACACCACCTTTACCCATTTCTCACACCTCTAAAAAATTTATTTTTGACCAAGATCTATCCATGTAGCCTACCAAAAATCCACCCTTCTACCGTGAATCCTACCTTTGGTTGGAAAGCTTCTCAAGGAAGCCTTTTGGCATAAACCAAAAAGTGATACCTAATTAATAGGTAATGTCTTCTCTCAAGCTCCATTCCATTATTTTACTTCTTCACCCCTAAACACTATTTTTTACATTATTGCGTGATAACACCAGTATACTAAATACATTTGGGTTTTGTTATGAAAATAGTCTGAACTACTGTTACACACACCTCCATCTAATGGATATTGAACATATTGTTTCTACGTACGGATAACTACTACCTCATTAAACGATGATTGTTTATTTATCGTTTAACACCCATCATGGATGAAATTATGATGGAAACTATATTTATATAGGTCATATATTATATTTATTATGTATTTAATATTCTTTGTTCCTTTTAAAACACACATCTCTTTACTTCCCAATTGTTGTTAACATGATTATCTTATTTTAGGAAGTGTGGAATACTTCCCCCTCAAAGGAATGTGATTTTTTCACACACCACATGGAATGTATTAAGGATGTGTTCTATGAAATTATATTATATATATATATATTATATTGTCATGATAATTTAAAAATGATATATATATTTCATCTTATTTCATTCTTTCAATATGATAATAAAAAATGGAAACAACATTCATGCGTACGTACAGATTATCGTATCCGTGAAAGGTGTATTCAATTTCATACTTAATTATTCTATAAATTATTATAATATAAATATACTAGATATATATGATATTTATATCATAATATACATTTTTTAATCATGATATATGTATAAGGAAAATGGTATAACAAATTAAGACACATGCAAAGAACAAATAAAATACTAGCCAAAGTGAAACCTCAACATAAGATCGTTAACTAGAAGTTAATATAATTTCATTATAAAACCATATATGGAAATAGATGTAATAATATTTTTCTATAAAATATTTATAATAAACTTATATTTTTTATATAGTAATATTGTACGAGTATAGAGAGAATCGGGACACAATATAAGGGGATTTCATCTCAATTTTAATTTCAATGAGATACCACATATGTTCTACACTTTTTCCATTTGTGTGGTGTATGTACGAACCATTATTGTATTCTAGTTATATTTTAATTAATTTTTTAGGTATTTACATTCCCATTTTATGATCATTTTTTCATGAGTTTTGACTTTCAAAAGTTAACAAATCAGAAAAAAAAAATTATCTTAATCTGCCTTCTTTGAGACCCATGTGTTGTTATGCACCTACACACTTTTTCGAGGTGTATATAATTACATTTTACTTTTAATATACTGAATATGTTTATTTTAATTATATATTAATCATCCTGTAATTTTTTTTTCTTACATGGAATGTATAATCCCATGTTATTTGTTGTAAGAGTTTATTGAGACAATCTCCTTGATTTTCAATATTGTTTATGTTTGATCTTCCTTTGATTAAATATTATAACCCATATCTCAATAAATTCATGAATTTCATGACCCGTCCCCTGGGACCCGTTCCATGACTACCCCAAGCCCGCCTTCCATAGGCTAGGGGATGGCGACTAGCACTGAAGGCGTATTCCCTAAAAACTGGGAAGGCATTGCCTTAATAACCTACAAAATCACGTAACAAAGCACACAAAGAGATAAGAACACATGAAAAATATATAATCAAAAGAGTGATGAAATTAAAAGGGGCCGAAATACAGGCACAATAGAAAAGGTACAAGTACAACTAAAATACAATACAACTGAAGAAAGAGAAAAGATAGCTACTGGATCGTCCTCCGAGGTTCCTACCTGAAGGGCTGGTACAAATCGCCTCCTCGTCACACTACATCCATTTATCTCCCCCATGTATCGACATCTCGTATGGTCAACCTCCAGGCACCGTCCAGTCTTGGTACTCTCATCCTCAGTCAGCTATTTCAGTTATTTGCATCCAACACAACAAGGTGCGGGCATAGCCCGTGCAGGGGTGAGTATACAGATACTCAGTAGGGACCCCGAGACCCTCTAGGTCTCAAAAAATCCATCAATGATAAACCAAAAAGAATGAAATCATTTTATATCCTTACATAGTTATACGACCATACATAGACCTCTGTTATTAAGTAATCAATCTCAGTCATGAGGAAAACACAGAGGTACAGACTCAGCTCACACCAGGATTTAATCTAGTGGTAGTAACAAATATCATTTTGCGTCATAATGTTGAACACCTCAGCTGATGGAGAACTCCTCCTCTATTGAGTACAGTGGGAATGATGCGTCACATAGAGGCACTTCCCACTATCCTTGGACTACTTATGTACTTCTCCTATCGAGTATCGTGGGTCTACCGCATCACACAGAGGCGCTCCCCCACATGTCCTGCTGTGGTACTCCTCCTTTCGACTACCATGGGTCTTCCATGTCACTATGGTGCTCACCACTGTGGGTCTTCCAAGTCACCAAGGAGCTCTCAACTAGGCATGTTGAGTCACTCCGTGTCGAAATGGTTAGTAGTCGTAAATTCTCAACCAGCCACTTGGTCTCCACACTATTCTCACTTGTCTTTGGGAGGATCTGCTCCACAATCTACTGGTCCATAATAGAAATTCTTTCAAGTCCCAAGAATATGTATCTCAAAGTTCTTCCATGTCAAAGGGGTCTCAACGCAATATACGTCGCGTCAATCAGACGCCCGGTCTGTGAGTTATTAGCCTTTTAGTCTTGGTGGCACAGTTGGATTCGTGATCGATCCAACCTGATTGTTTCCCATCATAATCCAAAACAAAATGAGGTATCTCTCAAAGGGGCTTTCTCACTCCAAGGTTCCCAACCCCACTGACGTATCGTCAAACGGATGTCTGGTGCCAAAGTTATGGAAAAAATAATGTAAATGGGTTATAGTGGGCCCATGTCTGGTCCAACCCGTGAGGGCTGCGAGGGTGCTACAAGGGAGGATCAGCCGAGGGGGACCTTGAGGGTGTGGGGTGGCTTGACCCAACTCAGGGTGGCGAGAGACTGAGGGGTGCCGGTCCGGCCGCGCGGCGGTGGTCCGGCCGCGCGGCGGCGGTCCGACCGTTGGGCGGGGACAACCCATGAGTCGGCGGTCCGGTCGTGGGTCAGCGGTCAGGCCGAGGGGCGGCAGTCCGGCCGCGGGGCGGCGGTCTGGCCGAGGGAGGGGGTGTTCCGGCTAGGGGGCAATGGTCCGGCCCGAGATGGAGGTCCAGTGGTGGCGGCTCGGCAGACGACGGTGGCGACTCAGCACGCATCGGTGGCATCACAGTGAACAGCGGAGCCATGAGTGGCGGAGCTGTGGGGCATGAAGTTCGTGAGGTGGTGGAGTTCGCGGGGCGGTGTCGTTGTGTCGTCACCTTCATCGCGTGCAACACCATAAATCATCACAAGATTTGTGGAGGAGTTGGGCCATGTTTGTTTGGCCCATGCCCTCCACCTGAGGGTGGTAACAAACAACTCAACATAAACAAGAATGAATAACGTCAAACCCTCCCGCAATGATTATTCTCTAATCCCGAAAAAGAAAACATATATGGATAAACTATTTAAAATTTTGATCCGCATTACTTGTTTTAGAAGGGTATACCATGGGTAAAAATATAATCATTCACAATAAACCCCAACCTAGGGTAGTTCGATTGTTGAAAACAAAGAGAGAAGTCGAAGTCGGTGTTCATCGCCACTACCACACACCTCCAATCCCAGGCTCGTTTAGTAGTCCATCTTAGTCGAAGACGTTCCTTGCCGGCGTTCTTCATAGAGGATGTGTTTTTCGTTGGAGAATATTTCACCCAAATCCACCTTTTCCAACAAATGAATATCCAACCAAATAAAATATGTTTGACAATTTAATTTATTGGTGATTCAAAGTTGGCTTAATTAATTGGAAACAATAAATGGTTTGTGGTGGCAAAATTAAAAAAGGAGGATACCAAGGGTTGGGATATTAATGTTATGTGTGTTGGCACAATTAATGTGGAGGAATTCAAGAGGCTCCTCCACATTAATGAGGGGGGTTGAGAGGTTTTCCTCAATAATGAGTGGAGTTCTTGGGGTTTAGGCCTTAGGTGGTCCCCACCACAATAACCTCTCATGGGAGGTTTGGTTTGGGTGGTCCCTATCACCATAACCTCTCATGGGAGGTTACGATCTAGTGGTCCCCCCTTCAAAACATCCACATGAAGGTTTAGTTCTAGTGAACCCCACCTCCCAACACCCACATGTGTGGTGCAAATAAAAATAAAAAGTTTGAACAATTTTTTTTTATTCCCTCATGAGAAATCCAAAAACTAACTTTCATCCCCAACCAATTTCCATCGAGGTGAAAGTCTCCTTAAGTGAAAATGGGTGCAACGAGTTCAACGATGCCCTCATATTTCAATTCCGAGCATCAGTTTAAATGTTATAAAAACCCACTCGTACATTTACTAAGCGTACTTGAAAAAAAAAGTTCAGATGATTATTACCAGACACCCTCGTCCTGTGCCAGTCGAGGTTAGGATCTACCCAAGTGAAACACACCCCAAAAAAAGCCAACCATACTCTTGGATTTCCAATCCAAGATACCATTTAAAAATTATGGATTTTGTAATAAAATAATTGTCACTTAATTATTTTATTTACGGCCAAAAACTAACTTTCACTGGTGGCCCGCATCAGCCAAAATCAGTATCCTCATAAATAAAGCAATCCCTCACGAGTTCAGTTGTGGTCTCAAATTTTTAATCTAAGCTACTGTTTTTGAGTTATAATAATTTGAAAAATAAAATTATTTATTTAATTATTTTACTTACGGTTAATCCATTTTTGGGGTTTCTCACAGAATGGCCACGTCAATTAAACATAAGTCGTTCTTAGGGTAAACCATTCATCCTAAGCACAATGGTTCCCTCGGATTTCTAATCCAAGTACCTGTTTAATAGTTATTCCACTTTTTCAAAAAACTGCTTACGCGTGCTAATTGATGCTTAACAAAACTTTTACTGATCATTCCGGGCACTCCGGACCTCAGAATCATGTGCCATCATATTTCGCAGTCTCAAAGAATTCCCATGTAATTAAAAAAATTACATGGAATTTCTGGTTCTTTACATTCTCCCCACCTTAGGGCTTTGCATCCCCGAAAGCCACATTAGAAAAACTAGAAAAAACAAGTGGGGGTAGTGAGCACGAATCCTAGCCTCCCGCTCCCATGTGCTCTCCTGGAGGTTCATGTGCTGCCAACGCACATACCCCAAAGGTAGCGATTTACCATGAAGGACTCTCTCTTGTCGATCCTCAATCTCCACCGAAACCTCCGAAAACGTCTCCCCATACTCGATGTCCAGCTTGCCATGGTCATTATCGTGGGAAGGGCCATACATGTATCTCCTCAGCTGGGATACGTGGAAGACATCATGAACCCAGTGCAACTGAGGTAGTAGAGCTAAGGGGTATGGCACCTCTCCAACTCTACTGAGGACCTGAACGGGTCCGATGAACCTTGGAGAAAACATTCCGCCTCAGCCAAATCTCTACAGAACTTGTCGAGGTGAGACCCATAGAAAGACGTGTTTACCATCCTCAAACTCTAGAGGCCTCTGTCTCCTATCAGAATACGACTTCTACCTGCTCTGTGCAGTCTTCATCCGCTCTTGGATGATCTTCACCATCTCTATTGTAGCACGTACCATCTATGGTCCCACTTGTGCTGACTCCCCTGGGTCAGTCCAGCACAAAGGTGATCTGCAATGTCACTCAAATAACTCCTCAAAAGGTGCCATCCCAATGGTGGAGTGATAAATGTTGTTGTATGAAAACTCCACCAAAGGAATGTGATCCTCTCAGTTGCAACTGAAGTAGAGGACACAAGAACGCAACATTTCCTCGTGGGTCTGAATGGTATGCTCAGTCTGGCCATCCATCTGAGGACGGATCGCAGTGCTCAAATGAAGCTGTGTCCTAAAAGCCTCATGAAACCCCTTCCATAGTTGGGAAGTAAAACGTGCATCACGGTCGAAGACAATCTTTGAAGGTACTCCCTATATCCATAAAATCTCCTGGACATAGAGGAATCTCAATCCCTCTACTGAACCATGCTCTCTGATTGGTTGGAAGTGGGCTGGCTTGGTGAGACGGTCAATGATCACCCAAATCGAGTAATGACCCCTAGATTTACATGGAAGTCTTATCACGAAGTCCATGGATATCCTATCCTACTTCCATTCTAGGACCTCTAAAGGATGAACCAATCCTACTGGTACTTGGTGCTCCGCCATCACTTATTGACAAGTGAGGCACCGAGAGACAAACTCTGATACTGCATTCTTCATTCCTAGCCACCAGTTCTATCGTCAGTGGTCATAGAACATCATCGCCACTCCTAGATGTACCACTAGAGAGGATGTGTGGAACTCCCTCCACACTTCCTCCCGAGGTGACATTGGTACCATGGTATGTCCTCTAAAGGGGATGATGTGCTCCCCACCTTCAGAAAATCCATCAGGTGTCTGTCCTATAGATATCTGAGATCACCGAGTCTCGTAGTCAGAATCCCCACGTTGCGCCTTCCTGTCTTACTGAAGAATTGGGGGAGTGACTGTAAGATAATGAAGAAAAGTTGATCCATCTCAATCCACAAATGATACCTACAAAGCGGCCAGCTGCTCTGTTTCCCCACTCAGTAGCTGCAGGCTAGACCTCCTGCTGAGTGCTTCTGCTATCATATTCCCCTTCCCAAGAGTATATACTATCATAAATTCATAGTCCTGGAAGAACACTAGCCACTCCTGTTGGGAACTGAAAACTCAAAACATATGCTTCCACGAGGGTGAGGCTAGCCGACTCATGAGTGATCAGCCGCACCCTCCTATGCAAGAGTTTATCCTTTTCTGTTGGGGTTTCCTTTTTTGCAGACTATGTAAAACCACATCCCAACATTGTAGATAAACCACAACATTTTTCCTAATATAGTCAATCTATATATGAATTTTGGATGTCCATTCATAACCAAACTAACGTCGTAAGGCCTCGATGCTGTCACCATGAGGTTCCAACCGAAACTCTCACCTTAAGGGTCAGATCACACCATCGGTGTATGTGTGATTATCTAGTTTCCTTCAAAAGGTATTTCTATATGTGAGGGGCAAGTCAATGGATTAACCGGAAACTCCAGGTCTTGGAAAAGATTCTTGGAAGGAAGGAATGATTGGTACCTATGTCTATTGACACGTTAGCTAGTAGTAGACATAGACCATACCTCAAATCATTTATAGAGCCCTAGGGTATCACTCCTTGACTGCATGCAGATACTATCTTCCCCCTGTCCTCCATCTCCCTAAGCCTGGTAGGAAACACAATGGGGGGTGGTTGTAACATGTCAAAATGTACACCACCTAATTCTGCTCCCCTAGATCTGCTTCCATGTCTGCAGCCTTGCAGATTCATCTGTCCCTAACACTTCATCTTCTCAAATCATTTTTACACACCCAAGTCTCTGAGATTGGCGATAGTTTCCTACATTCCCACTACTAACATTCACTGGTTGCATCTGCTCTTCCATGGAATATTCAACCACAAAGGTTCTCTCTAGCACCCTAAAATAAGTAGGAATGCATCAAGGAATAGTTCTAGCATAGATTTCCCTAAAGACAGGTCACTTAGAGGTCTGATCTCTGATGTGTTGATCGTATTGTATTCATCATGTACCAGGAATGATCAGTATTCCTTGAAGAATACTCAGCTACCGACATGTTGTCCTGCCAAAGCTATAGAAGCTCTAGAGAATTCTCAGCCACCTCTTTAAGATAGTTCTCAGCCTCTTATGAGTTGGCTTGCCTCGAAACCTGAGGAGTATCTGAAGCTGAATCACGCATTAGGCACTAACACTATATGTTTCTTTACTGGTACAGCCGGTTGTAACTGCTGACCAACGGGTAGTGATATATCTGGCACACTACCTGAAGGTACTATCTCGGGGAATGGTCCATCTACCGAAGCCTCATCACTATGTGGATCATCCTCATGGCCTCTCACTGAAAAAGTCTAGTAGCTAAGATCACCATATTCTCTACTAGTGTCTCAACTATATGGGAACCTCTAGAAACTGCCTCCAGCCAGCCCTAAGCTGTGTGGGAAACTGTCTCACCTCAAAACCTCAGAGGCCTCTACTGCTGGAACTCGTGCAACGTGCTCAGCCAGTGTGCATCGTTTGCTAGTGCGGCTAGTGGTTTCTTCTGCCCAATGGGTGGAGGTGCTGCTGGTACACTGCCTGAAGGTGCCAACATAGTAAGAGGGCCCTGCACTTGAGCCTCTTCACTCAGTGGGCCATCATTGTATACTCTCTTGGGAATCATATATGGTTGTCTACGTAGTGGCATCCTTATAAGGAACATGTGTTCTATGGTCAATAGGTTATACCAGGTGCGCTGAAAGTTATACCTGATGAGCTGAAAGTTATACCTGGTGATCAGACTCAAAAGATCACAAATAAAACATTAGAAAACACACACGCAATAAGTTTTTTCGTTCACTGAGTTAGAAATCATAAGTCAGGGTCCTCGTGTATGGATATGTTAGCTGTCGCACCAACACTAGGCTCCAACACTAAAAACTACACTCACTACACTTAACACTATTGCTTCACAGAAATGATCACAGTCTTAGTTCTACGGTATAACTGAGTCCTCTAATACCAATTTGTCATGACTCCTCCCCTAGGGATTGTGCCTTGACTACCGCATTCCCACCTACCATAGGTCAAGGGCTGGAATATAGCACCGAAGGCGTATTCCCTAAAAACTGGGGAGGCATTGCCTTTATACCCTGCAAACTCGTGTAACCAAGCACACTGCAAGATATGAACACAAGAAAACCGTATAACCAAAAGAGTGTTGAATGTAAAAGGGGTCAGAATACAAGCCCAATAGTAAAGGTACAAGTACAACTAAAAAATAATACAACTGATGAAAGAGAAAATATAGCTACTGGATTTTCCTCCAAGGATCCTACCTAATGGGTAGGTATATATTTCCTCCTCAGAACACTATGTCCATCCATCTCCTCCATGTATCAACACGCCTTACGGTCCATCTCTGGGCACCATCCAGTCCAGATACTCTCTACCTCATTCAGCGATGTCCGTCATCTGTATCCAACACAACAGGGTACGGGCATAGCCCATGTAGGGGTGAGTATAACGATACTTAGTAGGGACCCTGAGACCCTCTAGGTCTCACTAAATACACCAAGTATAAGCCACAATGTATGAAATCAATTGATATTTTTACAAAGGTAAATGCCCATCCATATACCTATTTCATCAAGTAATCCATCTCAATCATGAAGAAAACACAGAGGTATAGACTCATCTCACACAAGGATTTTCTATAGGGGTAGTAACAAGTATCATTTCGAGTCACAAAATCAAACACCTCATCTACATGAGAACTCCTCCGCTATCGAGTACAGTGGGCATGTTGCATCACACAGAGGTGCTTTCCACTAACCTTCGACTACTAAGGTATTCCTCCTATCGAGTATCGTGGGTCTCCAGTGTCACACAACGGCACTCCCCACCGTGGGTCTGACGTGTCACATAGAGGCGCTCCCCCTCATGGCCTGCTAAGGTACTCATCCTGTTGAGTATCATGGGTCTACCACATCACCAAGGTGCTCCCCACTGTGGGTCTGCCGCGTCACCATGGCACTCCCCACTAGGT